>OX458974.1:0-5000000 GCA_949774945.1 Hoplodrina ambigua | reverse complement strand
TTTAAAGAAGTTATTTTTTGGAATTATTGGTTATTGGTGTCAACTACCCAATTGCTGCTAGCAGAAACAGAAAAGATAGGGTTTAGTTTAACACAAAGACGTAAATAAACTTTACAATAACATTTAGTGAGGTGTCGAAGGAAAGTTCAAATTTTACCCCGTTGAATTGTTGTGGTGAACCTACCAACCAGCACAAGCTAGGAGAGGTCTCACCACAATTATTCAAGTTTACTTACTGGCAGGATATTTTGCTTAATCGGATATAATTTTAAGTAAACAAGAAGACGAATTAGAAATTGAAATAGGAACAACTTTTACAAAAAAGATATAGAGTGCAAGAGGTAAATTTTGTGCTTCTAATAGATTCAAATGTAAATTTTACTTTTTACCGTATCGTAACTGCAACTGCTACTTGGCTTTAGGCGTACCCGAGTTGCTTGTCTTCTTGACGTCAATGTCACTTTTACCTTAAACTTATTACTGCTACGTACTTCCTCATTGATCTGTTTCATTAGCGGCAGTGGCTGCACATTGAGCCTTGCGGGCAGTGCCGGCGCCGGCAGCTCTCGCACCGGCCTTGGTGTCACCGGTACCACGGGTGACGGCGGGCCCAAGTTGCTCGCCTTCACTTCGGATACCGATGTCACTGTTACCAAAAAAACGAACTCAGATACTCGTAACTTGCCTGTTAAAATTTGGTGCATGTTATGTTAATCTATCAAATATTTGCACCCGTTTGTAGTAAGACGGCAATAGAGATGGTTTTATGCTTGTTCTCAATGTCTTCGGTTTTTTCAGGAAACTTTTGATGTTTATTTCAGCGATCACTTTAATTATTAGATTTGAAGATTTCCTGATTATTTTAAGATTTTTTGTTAGAGATACAAGCCTTGCCTATTAATATCATAACATTATTTTCAAATAGAGATAAGTGCTAGTATCATCCTGTGTTAGACCTATTAACCTACTCGTGTTCTCGAAACTCAATCGATAAGTTATGATTGTATGTCGAAGACTGGCTAAGGATTGCATAAAATATTGAAAGAACCTCAGTACTACGTATACCAGGGAGCACACGTACGGTCAGTCACCCAGTTCTAATCGATTGAAATAACCACAGGCAGTATTCTGAAAAGGCTAAGTACCTACGTAGAAATATTAAGTAGAAGTAGGTTACCTGTCAAGTAGTCGTTAGTGAGCGATAGTCTGTGTGGCGGGGGCTTCACGGAGTCGAGGCGAACCGTCGAGTCTGATGAGAACCCCGCTTCTGGAGCCTTCCAGGATACCTAATCACATAGTAGAATATGCCAAAAAATCAAAGCAGTAGAACTCGTCATTGTATAATAGTACAATTTATTTTTTGCTCTTATTATGATTAGAGTAGACTTCTTGCAAGCTGACAGTACCGATAAAATTATTTCAGCATTTAAGTTGAAATAGCGTAAACTTTATTTTTCTCATACATTTAGAAGTAAGCTGAAGGAACTTACGTCAGGTAGCAATGGTGCATTATGTGCGGAGACCCGCCTGGGCCCGCCTGCGGGTAGGACGCGCGTCGCGGGCAGCGGAGCGCGCGTCCTGTTGTTCGGCAGCTCCGACTGAGTATCGTTCTTTATCACCATCGACGATGATAGTAGGAGCTCGTTCTTGCGGATGTTTGAACCTGTTGTTCAAGTTCAAAATAATAGCTCTGTTTTGTTGCCCTGTGCGAGTCACAAATAAATATTTTTTTCTTTCTCTCTTTTCCAATTTTGGTTTAGGCAAGGCATGCCATTTTATACCCAATAATTTTGTATGTTGGTCAGAATGTAACGGTTACCTAAGTTGTTTTCGGCTATAAAAAAATTGTCGGAGGTGAAAGTATATTGCATTTTTATGATCAGTTGCTCAATATTTTTCAGAAGAATATATTAATACGTAGGTAAAAGAGAATCTGGATTTTGACTTTCCTTGGAAATATAATTTAACAAAGAAAACAATTCAGAAATTAATTGCGTAAAGATTTAAGAAGCACATAATATAACATTACATGCAAGAATTATGCTAGATTACAACAATTAAATTCGAGCAAAAGGGTAAGACAATAATCTTGTACCGTTGCAGACGGCGTGATCCCTGCCATTGTTTAGTATGATGGCGTCAGAGTCGGAACCCGTTCTTTGTTTTGGTTTTCTTCTTAGACTCGGACGCCAACTGTAGTTGCGTTGCACTCTACATTTAGGCTCTTCACCATTTGCGCCCATATTAACTACACTTATGTTCCTAAAAAAAGAAATAATTAACGTTCAAATTATACAAGTAACGTTCACCATGATATCATTAATGTGAAAACTATTGTTAAGTACTTACTTTTGCGAACTCAGAAGACTGGATTTATCACTAGTATTTAGACAATTTTCATCCTTTGCAATAGTGATTTGAAGGTTCTTTTCTGGCAACAATGGCGATGGAATAGCTCTAGGTGTAGTCGGCGTCATGGGCGCAGGTGACACGGATCTTAGGGGAGGTGGAGCGAGGGTTAGAGGGGGAGGTGCCAGAGACATTGGAGGTAGACGCGCCTTCTCAGCCCCAAGTTGAGCTTGTGCTGAGTGTAGTGTTAATGTGTAGCTGTTTGGTGGTTTCAATAACCCGGGTATGCTGACACACTAAAAGTAAAAAACAAAATAAATGGCATCTAAAATTCACAGCAAATATGACATGATTATACAAGAATACAAAATATTTAACCAGTAAGAGCCCCCGCAGACTGCTGACTTTGAATTGCTTTAATGTGCGCATATGCATACCCCTTCGTACTAATAAAGAAGCCGACCAAAGTATCGGCTGATAGAAAGTCTGCAGTCTGCAGGGCTCTAAACCGCATATACTTACAGAAGTACGATCAATAGAATCCAAACTAGATAACATAGCGGATCTTTCTAAGCTCAGAGCTACGTTGAAATCTCTGAAGGAAGCACCAGGTTCTAGTGTAGTAGACGGCGAGTCCTGTGGTGTAGCTGCTGTGTGCGTTATCATTGGTAGTGCTGAAGATTCTGTTGTACCAGCACCTTTTGCTCGCATTTTCGACTCCTAAGTTGAAACAAATAAAAAGTGGATAAATATCAGGCTTCTTCTGGTTAAGCTATCTCCATCGCAGACCTTATTAATATCTATGTCACTTCTGACCTAGACTAGCGACAAGAGAAAACCTATAATATATAAAACAATGTTGCAAAGATTTTCCCAAGTAGACCCCAAGGGCTCAATAGTCAGTGATATGAAAGGTCTCGATACTATTGGATAAATCTTAGTGATGGATTACAAAAGTACCTGAATTTAAATGAGAATATAAACACACTTCTAAGATATTTCAGAAGATAATAGGATTTGGATAGAAATATATTAGGTATAAAGTAAGCAATAAGACATTTTACGATGAATAAAATCTTAAATTTCGTTCTTAGACTCGCAGAGGCAATAAAATTTATAATATCGGGATAAAGCTGAAATTATTTTGAGAATCAGGTTTCCTTATTTTTAATTATACAACGTCTGTAGTCCTTCATAAAAACGAATGTATATTAATATAAATAAAGTTATGATAAACTAAAGTTTTGATAAAATAAACTAATTTTAATCCAAGTACCTAGTTTGTAATAGCAACATTTCTACGTTATAAAAACCTGATAATTTATCAAGATAATTTATCAACTGGTTTATCCATTTCAAAAGTTCTTAATCTTTTCAATCTTGACTTACCTTTTGTAGATTACATTTGTTGGATTGCGCGCAGTCCTTGCAAAGTGTCGGGTGGTGTGCAGAAGACTTGTTTTTACGATGTGATTTTATAGCCTTTTCTTTGTGTCCATTGACATCATCTTTAGCCTTTCGTACATCATCCGCCGACCTCCAATAGTTTTTTATTTCATTCTGTTGACATAAATCCTTGATCAAATGAGAGCTGAATTCTTTGTTATTTTAGAAATTTCAAAGCCTGCTTTCAAATGGAATAACATTGTTCATGTTGACTTAATGAAATAGTATCCCAAATACTTTACCTGGGAAAAACTCTCGCTGGAATGCGATCCCGAATTCGAATCGTCGTAGTGCAATTCGTTATTGTCTGAGAAACATTCGCTCGACAATTTTGATTTTGCCAGCTCCCGTTGTTCACGTTCCCTTCTCTCATTTCGCTAAAACATTTGAATTACACATGAGGATTTGATTGGGAATTCCGTGGCAGACGTATGAAAGCATAAGTAATGCAAGGAATATTTATTTTGTCTGTTCTTAGAAATACAAATATTGTTTTTCGCAAGAAACCATTGTTTAAGGTCCTACACAAAATATAAATTATGTAATCTACAGAAAAAATATTTATAACATCCGCGCTTATAGACTGCACTTACCTCTGAGCTGAACCCCTCGACAAGTATAGCAACCAGCAAGTTGAACAGTACATAATTGCCAAAAGTCATGAGGGCAACGAAATATAATGCGGCCCAATGACTCGTTTTTTCCATGCCATTAAATAACACAATATTCCAGTCTTCCTGTGTTAAAACCTGAAATGTTTACATCGAAGTCAGCATTTAACTCAACCGAGCAAATCGTTCTACCACATCAAGTATTTTAAAATCCGATTTTTGTTTAATAAATCAAAATAAGCAAGGTGTGCTGTCATATTGTATTAAGTCGTGCCTTTTGGTGTATATAAAATGTTACTTTATTCCAATGTTAATAAATTAAAGTAAAAAAATACAAAATACTGTAGTTAGTAATTAGCGTGTTAGTGTTGACAAGTGTCATGTTGTTGTGTCGGTGTTCACTAATACACAGTAATGAAAGGGAACACAGACGGCGAGTTTGAGTACACAAGCATACAGGGTTCAGCATTACCTAATGCTATTCACTACTAAGCAAGATGCAAACTAACTACGGAGCGCTCCTTGTACTGCATTACCAAAATGTACATAAGTACTAAGTAACTACGGCGGATCTCTCGCTTGTGCCAAGTCTAGTAATGTACAAATCATGTTCATTCATGTTAATCGTTAAATTTTTGTACTCGTCTTTTCTCACAACCCATAGAAAGTTGTCAAATAAGACAAATATATTCACAGTTCCAATCAGTTCAAGTAGTTACGAGAAACACGCGGCGTCTAACTTCTATAACAAATTGAAACAGGATTGCAAATAAACTGTCTATTACTGAGCCTAGTCTAGCGTACCGCTCAAGGCTTACCTGGAAAACGGTGACGGTAGCCCAGAGGATGTTATTAAAATGTTTCCTGTCGCACTCACACTTGGGATGATGCGAGATGATCTCAGGGCAGGTACAATCCCGCTCGCTGCCATTGTCTTCGATGAACTTGCAAAACTTACCACCGAATAGATACATGCCCAGAATACTGCTCGTCGTGGAGTCGATGTAAAAATGAAAGAAAAACAAAACGCTATGCGCAAACGCCGCGACCGAGTCATCCTGACGACATTATTGTTGCGTACGAGACGTTAACACTGCAACCTGCGCTCATGAACGAACTACTGAAATAATACTAATGTTACGGGCTGCAAATAGTTATTGCGTTCACATATCTAGTGTGCAGTTAGTGCCATAACAAGGAGGATATGAACAGAGTCGTTGCTATCGTAATATTGAGGAGATCTATATGCACACAATCAGTATTAGTAGTGCTATAATAGTTGTGTATCTACACAGTAAAGTGCCGTAAAATTAGTTTTACTTCAAACAATCGTCCTAGTGATTTTATTTTGGGATGTGATGTAATAATTAATTAAGAAACAAAAGCCTAAATGGTTAAGCAGTGTTATCGCCGTTGGAACGCTACAACCAACGGATATCATGTTAATAAACTAAATCATATATTTACTTTTATTAACATTGTGTTATTTAGTGCAATTAAGTTCCTCGACTAACTTATTACATAAATTATGTTTCATTCTTTATACTGCCTCATTATTGTAATAAAAAGTAGAAATGCAATAAAAATAATCCGGAGGAGGTATAAATAGGCGAAAGTAAAGTGCGTAAAAGTAATTAAGATAATAATCAAAGAAAACTCTCATTCATACTGTATCATTATATTACTCGTGGCAAAAGTCATTCAAATTAAAATGCAGTAATATTTAAATTATAAATTCATCCTGAGAAATGCAGATGGAAAAGAGTAAAAGGAAATTTAGATGAGAGGAGCTATACCTTCTGTTATTTATAAAGTGGAAGTTAAGAGTTTAAGAAAGGGGGAAGTAATTGAAAATTTGATTGTTACTGAAGTTAAAATAAGGATGCCAGGGTTGATAACGAAACTGGTGGAAAGTTTTGTCGTATAATCCTTACAATTGAACAACACAGTCATAAATTCCTTCGTGAAGTTAAACAACCATTGAACAACCATTCCACTAATTTCGATCCAAGCTGTTCAAGATTAAAACCTAAATAATAGAAGCGGCATGCAGAGTGATAGATATACTGTATAACTGAGTGCAGTTGTAGTAGTGGGAGTAGAGGAACTGACGAACAGGCTAACCCGCGACTCGGCATCGAACGACCTCAAGCTAACCTACTATTCAACCAAGCTCACTGACTAAGTAATGTGCTCTGGACAACTTCTGATGGGAGTACTGTACGAACAACATGGTGAACGTGACACTAGATGATGTTTGATCAATTTGTTACGAATGGTACTAGATCTCACTACGCGGGTACTAGGGTAGCGGTTACGCGACTGAACGCTTGTTTTGACAACGCACTGTGCTGCAAGCTCTATCCCTCCCTTAGTGTTATCTGATTGCTGTACAGTTCTGTATGTTCGAGTAGATTGTCTCTTGCAGCAAAGTGAACGGTCGTTTGTGTACTCTCGTGGTTAGTCGATTAGCCGTGACAAGACAACCTTCTGTTATTACGGATTGTCCTACGGTCATGAGTGTTGGCTGCTGACGGACCCGTGGGTAAGCGTTTAGTAAATGTTGCAAGTTCAGTCTGTTTCTGGGTTGTCTGTTAGGTATTTTAATTTAAAATGTTGAATACCTGAAACACCGTGACAAAGGCCCACAAGAGCGTATCAAAGTTTTTTCTGTCGCACACTTGATCGCCATGCTTGTCTTTCTCGCAGAATTTGCACCCGAAGAGGTTCATACCGAGGATGCTGAACGTTACCACGCAATATGCGATTAGATAATAATACGGTTACTAGAATCCTTTCCACACACAAAGGAGGGAATATATACAAAAATATAAAGGATAATATATAGAATAATATACATAAATAGGTGTGTTGACATACTCTAAGAAGATGAGTGATCAAGTGCAGGTGTAGAGAACTGAAGTGGACGAAAAGCACAAAAGCGTGAAGTCACTATGGTTGATAAGATATAATAAATAGAAGAGAAAAAAGTTGTAAAGAGTGTGGATAGTGGCGTGTGTAGTGGGTGGAATGTCAGAGACAGAGGTGGTTGACACACATAAGGATAAGATTGAAAAGAAAAAGGAGAAATCACTCACAGTTAGTGCACAGGTTAAGGGATGCGGGTGTGACAGTTAAGTAGAAACATTCAGAATTTCATATTTTTATGGAGAGTCGAATAAATCTTCTTTTGCTACGGAAAAATGAAAAATCTGATTGAGCAATCAATGAGTGATTGCTTGGGGCTGTGATGTTTGACTACTAATTTGCTACGATACAGGTGTGAGATAGGAATATTTAAGTTACATAAAAAATAAAGAGTTGAGTTTCGAAGGTCAGGTTTATAGACAGATATTTACATAACGCCTATTAAGTCCCTAGTGAGATATTGAATTTGAATACCCATTTAGACCAAAGTAAAGCAAAAAAACAAAATTATAGAAATAATTTATTTTTCAGTATTGTGGATTATAAGTACTTAAATAGGACAGATAGGCTTTAAAATAATTATGGAAAGAAAAGTATTTTCAGAAAACTCGTAAATAGCAGTTGGTTTTGAAAATAATAAATAAAAAAATACCCTAACGTTTTTAATTGTTGTTTATTAACATGCATTTTATCATTATCGTTTATGATTATTTATGTTACCTTTCTTTAAATTGATTTTACAAAACCTGATCTGTCTGCGTGGTTTGATGAACTAATTTTTAAAGTCATATTGTGATATTTACCTGAATATGAAGATAAATAGTACTAGCAGTGAGAAGAAGACGGCGACGTTGTCCATGGTCCGTAGCATGACGAACAGTTGCCGGCGGAGGTTGGGCATGAACCTAACCAGTTTCAATATGCGCAACAGTCGAAACGTGCGGAGTACAGAAAGTCCTGAATTGCCAGCCATGTCTTTCTCTTGACCCACGCTATGTGCCAGTTCGAATGCACTGGTTGTAAAAACAAACAAATATGTAAATAAAAATTGAGAATTTGCGATCACGTTCATACGAGTATAGCCTAAGAGCCGTGGAAGATCGACATTCATCCATCAGATCATTTGATGAAGCATGCCTATGATAACTTGCCTAGCGAAATATTTTCGTAACTATTTTTAATTGAACTAATTTTTATCAATTTTCTTTCATCACCTTTACTCTTTTCATTTCAACTGATAGTTTTAATACACAGAATATGATAGGCTTGCCTACCAATTTCTGTGCATGGCTACCTGGCAAGCAGATTTGAACAGGTAAGTTAATTTTGGTCACTAAACTGATCTGTTAACCAATTGAAATTGATATCATAAGTAAGATATTTTAATTACAAAACCAATCGTATAGGTTGGCCTGAAAAAAAAATATACATAAAAAAAATATAATTCTATTAAAAATAGCCATGAAACCTTTTCGATAGGCAAGTTATCATACGCATGTTTGTCAATAAATTATATTTGATTAAAAACATGTCTCATCAAGTTATCTAATGGGTGAAAGTCGATCTTCCACGTCTTCTCTACTATTACCATATTTAGAAAGAGATAGACACACAGAGTTCAGGTGATTGTTTTCTAAGATCAAGTAAACTGCACAAAGTAATTTATCTCTGTTCGTCCCTCACGAAGCTAAATGTACTTGTTACTAGGGTGAATCAGCGCTATATTACTCGTACGTCGGAGCGCGGGTTTAAAACCACAGATAGTCAATTACGGACACCCCTGAGTAGGGGCTACAGAGGTATCGCAGCTAATATTTTACATTGTCCTTTAAATCTTAGAGGACAGGACCTAAATTACGTATTGGAACCAGTAGAAACAAGCATAACAGTGGTACTGGTATTGAAATGTTTCGCAAAACTGCAATAAATAACAATACAAGCAATACCTAAAAGCACTTTGTATTGAATTTTTCATATGGCTTTACTTTAATCCATGTTATTTGGTTCTACGCTTTGTTTTAATACTCGGTACGGTTTGGATATACTCGTTTGTAAACGTATTCTTCTTTGATATTTTATTTTGTAAGCCGGGATTAAAATTGGAGTTGAATCAATTCAATATTTTATGAGTTACACAAAAGATTTAGATATAATATTATGCTTTTGTGAAGCCTAAATTAAATGAATGTGTAGTGATTACAAAGTATAAAACGTACTCTAGTGGTTTCAACGTTTTTTTGACCTAAACACTATTTTAAAAGGGCATTTTTTTGGAAGTCTTGATTAGTGCTAAAGGATGCTCTAGATAAAAAAATGGTTTAATTCTCTTATTTTTAAGAACGTTCACATTCTAATCTCAATCTCAATTTGACAAAAATGTAAGTAAAATTTTTGACAAGGTTTTGACATTCAATGTCGCTGAGATAAGATGAACACGAGACGTTGAACCTTCAGATTTAATTAAAAACGTTCAAACATCATAAAATCTTACCTGAGTATTACAATAACGCCATCAAAAACGTTGAATCCATTGGAAATATATTTGAAGGGGCCTTCAGCGACAATCTTGAGAAGCATTTCTACAGCGAATATTGCGGAGAACACAATGTTACTGATCTCCACGATCACTGTGAGCTCCTCCGGCTGATTGTGGTATTCAATGCCCATTGATAACGTATTGATGAGGATGGCCAATAATATACCTGGAAATTACTACTGTGAGATATCTCGTGTAACAAATGACAAATGAATATTGACGATACTGTAGACTTTATTTAAGTTACAGTAAAAATATACTTAGTAAATCATTCCAGAACATTTTGGTTCAGACAATGAAAATATGTTCTCGATTTTTAGCGAGAAAGATAAATAAATAGTAAAAGGTTTTTTAATGATTTCGGTATTCATGGTATAAAGTTAAACTCGTTTCACCTTGTTGAAAGTATTTATGGTCAGCAATGAATTTGATCTTCTTCCTAAGTCTGGACAGCGCTCTGGATATCCTGCCCCAGAAATTGGAGCACGCGTTTCTGACGCGACTCTTGCGCGTTTCTTTAGCTGCAGCTTCGGCTGCGAGGAGCTCCGCGCAGCATGAGAAGTCTTCTATTTCCACGATCTGATCGCAAAAGATAAATTAAATTTTGTAGAATTTGATGCTACTTTACAGACCATTTTTTATTAGTCTCTTTCTTCTGAAGACAGAGAAGGTGTTTATCAGGCTAAATGGTTCTCATAATGACCTGACTATTATAAGAAACGTGATTGACTTTAACGAAGATTTTGACGTCTGAGTTTGTTTCTGTGTTTCTTCTCGAAGTAGACGGCCAAGCAAAATCGATAACAGCAAATGTTAATTTATTATTTATCGGATTTATTGTTTTATTACTAGATAGACCATATTATTTTTGTTGCCTTATTTCTTATTATATTCTCAAGATATCTGTTCACGAAACACCGTGTTATCCTTGCAAGTTTTGTTAAACACTATAACTTTGCAGCTCAGCTTTAATCAAAAACGTGTTGAAGGGAAAATAGTGAACAGCCAACGCCTCAAGAAACTATTACTTAGATAAAAATTAAAGTGTCATAAGATTAGTGTCTAGTTATATAAACACGACAAATAAATAAATAAAGGGAACACAAATATAATATATCTCTAAGTGGAATATAAGCCAATTCACATTTCAATCTATCATCATATAATACGAGTACTTTTGTTCGCGTTGAATAAAATACAACTTTGTTGAAGTTACTATTGAAGACTTTACGATGACAGATACATCGCGGGCTGGTTATAAATTGTTAAAGTTTTTTTCACTCTAATTAATTTAGTTTCAGTACATTCTAAGAAGAACGTTGTGAATATAATTAATGTATTATTTACTTGCTTCCATAAATTGAATCTACAACACAGAATGAATGGATCGATGTTTATTATTATTATTTTTTTTTTATAAAATTTGTTTCACGCTAATACTAATTTAAAGCTTGCCTTTAGATCTGGAATTTCAAGTACAGTCTTGAGGTTGTTGTGATGAATTTTGACATTTCAATATAAAATACTTACCCTAGTGTCAATTTTCTCATCACCAGCTCTCTTGCTGATGCCTTTAGTGAGTTCTTCGAAGAAGGAGTCCAGGGCCACTTGTCCAGTGGGCAGGGCAGCTGACAACGCGCCGGACAGAGCAAGCAGTTCTTGGCAAGACATGGCGCCGCCAGCCGCCGCGCGTTCCTCCGCGGTTTCGCCTGTCGGCAGGTCGAATTCTACGCCCCCAAATAAAAGTCACTATAGCACACGGACTAACAAACGGACTAAACTCTTCTAATACCTCAAGCGCATCTTATTATATTAATGTAAAAACTAAATCGTGTTATAATGAAGAGGTAAATATTTTCAATATTTCGTTCTTAAAGGATATTTCAATGAACAAGGGATTAATCGATTATGACAAGTTTATTGAGTACTAGATGACCCGGTTAACTTTATACTAAATAAAGTATTTTTGTTTGTATTCTTTTTTTCTAAACCAACCCAATATTGAGGCTAACAAACCAAAAATAAATATTCAAATCAGTTGAACCATTTTCGAGATTTTGCGAGAAAGGCATGGCAATTGATTTTTATAAATATTAATGATTAATACTGCCTTTTACCAAATTGACAATTTACAAACTTACACCCACTTAGGTGTAGTCTGCACGAAAATAAACCGTGGGCGCTATCTAAGCCGGTTTTGGGTTGAGAACATTGTATAAGCTTTCATAAAATGATTTTTACTCCACCTAAACCCACCCACAATTT
Organism: Hoplodrina ambigua; assembly: GCA_949774945.1. Classification (NCBI taxonomy): domain Eukaryota; kingdom Metazoa; phylum Arthropoda; class Insecta; order Lepidoptera; family Noctuidae; genus Hoplodrina; species Hoplodrina ambigua. The sequence continues at coordinate 4,987,865 of OX458974.1, read as the reverse complement.
CAACACCTAAAACATAACTTATAAACGTCCTAATCAGTTAACCATTAAACATTTATCGTTCCACTCTAGTCCCAGGTTGCCATTAAACTGAAAAATATTTTCCGAGAAATGTTTTAGATTCCTCTCAAAGGAATATAACAAGATGCTTTCGAGGTAAAATAGATAACTCAAGGAAGATTAAAGATTTTTATATGTAAATCAGGTCTGAAAAGTGTAGGAGTGCTAGACCTATGCTGAGAAGGGTTTAAGCGAAAACGAAATTTAGATAACGACTTTATCTCACTCTTTTCCTGAGCTTTAGGGAAATCTATGAAGAAGTAGGGGAAGAAGAAGCAAGAAGTCGAGTAGAGATTGTACATGCCGTCTAATAACATCGTCTAGATCTACCATCTCCTAGACTCACCACTTTGGCTCTTAAGCCAGTCACGCTGACACAATGAATCTACAAATATTCATTGGAATTGTTAAAAAGTTTTAACACTATTGAATGTAAAGTGTTTTGTAGTGTATTCACAAGCTGAGTTTTGTTCGCAGTAAGATGGGGAAAGTTTCAAGTGTGTAAAGTACAAGCAACAGGTAAAGTAAGTGGCTGCTATTTCCTACTAGCGTAAATGGGCATATTTTTTAAAGGTATTGTTGAAATATTTAAACGAAATAACATTTTATATTTTTAACAATTATAACTTTTTGGATAGACGGTAGCCAATCGTATTGATTGATAATAAATATGTGGGCGAAGTATTCATAAAGCAGGTTTCAATAATGCACAAAGCATCTTGACATATAAACTGTCTTTGAAAGTCTTTTACGATACACAATATTATCAGTAGTACTTTGGTATTTTACCTGTTTGCGTCATTTTCTCAGATGAGCACACGTTGTGTGGATGTCCACCATGAGGTTCGTTCGGGGTGTGCAATAGAACAGTATCGCTGAACATCACTGATGACCTTCGACGAGTTAGGGATGGCGGCGACAGGAGCGAAAGATTTGATGCGTTCTGCGTTCAAAAATATTATTTTATTTTCAAGCACTAGATATTGTGTATTAGCTGAGGGAAGGAAACGCTAGCGTGATGGTTAAGAAACGTCTATGAGAAAGATGCTAAAGACGGTAACACACAGGTAAGTTTTGAAGTCTATGGGGGGAAATCTTTGCAGAGATTTTGGACAATACAGAATACAAAAAAAAGAGCCTGTGGCCATCGTAGGGTTTTATTTATAATAGGTTTCATAAATTGAGTACTGCTCACGCACGAAACACCTCAGCAAAGAGGTTAAGTAATTAATGAATTCAGGCAACCGTACATCCTGTAAATAGCCTTAATAGCCACCTGTAGCTTTAATATCTCTTGGGAGCATTGTATGCTAGGATAACACCTATTTAATTTATGAAACGAAAAGGTCAATGGAACATTATACTTAATTAGAAAGGATTCGAATTAAATTCGATGATATTCAAAGTGAAATAAAATCACCATCTTCACTTTTATTATGATTAACACCTATAACTATTAACAAAGATAGATCCTCAAACTAAATCAGCGGTCAATTACGTATAATAAACCTTCAGTTTTTCCTCAAGATAAGCGACGAACAGTGAGGGTATGCGCAACAGGCAGGGTCGTTCAAATGGCTCTTTACAATCGGGTATGATCATTTTCTAAAATCGCTTACATTTCTACCCGTATAAAAGGATACGAGGAGAGTATACACAGTATAAATTAAAGTACTTGCCCGTATTTACAGAGGAATTTTGAAAATCAAATTATTCGGTTGCTCCATTTGTTAGACCGCTTTTAAGGATCAAATTATTTTTTCCATATGTTTGAACTAAGCTTTTAAGCTATAAGCATAGGAGTGGGATTTGTTTTAGCAGCTGTTTTAATTATATGATATTGGTTTTATCTCAATTGCTGAGTAGAAGTATATCCTAGACTATTAACATGGCAATTCTACTGATAGAAAGTGTCTATCTTATTAATATGAGAAGAGGCTCTACAAAGCCATACTTGATCTAAGGATTCTTATAATTTAAGCATTTGATGCTAGACTGCTGCAGCGTAGGATAAGTAGGGGTCGTGTCGTACCGCACGTGGACCATTATCTGCACCGATCCGGCGCTGCAGCAGTCCAGTGTCAAACTCTTAAATCAAAAGAACACTAAAACTCGATGCGCTATATGACGGTCGTGTACTGTAGAAATTTTCCACATTTTTGTCAGTCTTCACTATCGTTACGAGTAACTTAAAGAACCAAATATATTAGGTATTTGAAGTGAATAATGTGGGTGTTACCTCAAGATCGGCGGCTGACAACGAGGGGACGCGCAACAGGCCGGGCCGACTGAGAGGCTCCTCGGGGCCCGGCCCGCCGCTACCCTCCTCACACACACTCTTGCCGCCGTTGCCCTGGTACAGGTAGCAAATTGATGAATGTAGAGAAATGGAATATGTAGAAGATTTTTTTTTTGGATCAGTTTATTAAATAGCAGGTCTGTATTATTTTAGTGTCGTTTAGAGCTTATTTAAACATTTATTTTATCAAATATTTATTTAAATATGCAATAAAAATAAATAGATTTAAAATATAGTGAAAAAAGTGGTTATGATTTTTTTTATATTTCGTAGCAAGTTCGTAGCAGAGTGCTACGAGCGTAGGCGCTTAAATACTTAAATAATAAAAGGCATAGGTACTAATGTCTAGAGTGGTCAGGTTTAAAAAAGGTTTGAATTATTTATGATATTTTTGCCTTGAAATTGGGCAAGTTAGGGTTAAAGGGTTAGGGGTTCAGAAACTAATAGAAAACAGTTTTTCTTTTGATTGCTAAGCCAGCTGTTTATGTTAAAAAAAAAACACGAACCGTTAACTTATATAATTGTGTTGCCAGCTTTACAATCCATATTTGAATATTTACAAACTATTTTAATGTGTTTCCACATTAAAACAGTTTTATTAAAACAGCAACTACCGTCAACGATTATTACCAGACTGTCTGTCTGTTGCCGACTGTTTGTCATTCAAATGATTGTCATTTAATTAATTTGAATGACAAATACTCAGCAACAATAAAGCTATTATGCTTTGATGGAGTAGGTAGTTATTGCCACAAATACTATGAATGGTATAATACATAATGACTTTCACAAGTCTTAAAGGCTTAACAAGTGAAAGCGTCATAATGAGTGCGCTGTGTCAGCAACAATACAATACATGACCTCGACACGGAAGCGGCTTTGTACAACTTCACGAATATTTTATTATAAGCCTCGCTTCCTAAGAATGTTCTTCGTAGAAGTAGGGAAACTTAGAGAATTATGAATTCGAAATTCATTACAAGGTTGATGAGAATATTCTAAGTAATCCGGAACGTTCCGTTATAATGGGCTGATGAACTTTGTGTTGAAGATGCTACGAAGATAATAGAAAATAATAATGTTTATTCATAAAACTGTCTCCTTATGCGCAATGGAAAATCATTCTTAATGTGGTTGCGTTAATGACAGTTTACCTGTACCCTTGGACAGCATGGATGGTGTTGCTTCGGCTTGTTTGCAGGTAGTTGAAGGGTTTCTCTGCTTGTCCGCCACTGTAGCTGTGCACGTTGATATCGATATACCCTGAACAAATGTTCAGCAGTATAAATAAAATGGTTAAAAATAAAAAAAAAGTTATATAAAGTCAGGGGTCACAAAAGAATTCTAGGAGAAGTAAAAAGGATTTACAGGGTATAAATAACTTCCATTGAGACTCATCATTTGCCTAGCCTTTTCCCAACTATGTTGGGGTCGGCTTCCAGTCTAACTACATGCAGCTGAATACATTGATATTCAGCTGCATCCAGTATGAATTACATGACTCACATGTCATTACATTTTACATGGAGCGACTGCCTATCTGACCTCCACAACCCAGTAACTGGGTAATACGATACCACTAGGTAAGACTGGTTGCCAGACTTTCAAGCTTCTGACGACTCGTAACGACTGCCAAAGATCCACGTATGACAGCCGGGACCAACAGCTTAACGTGCTTTCCGAGGCACGGAATGATGTCAGTAATGTCTTTTTTTTTTTTTTTTTTTCTTTTTTTTTTTTTTTTTTAGAAAGTACATATGACTTGAAAAGTCACATTGGTACTTGCCCGGATTTAAACCCACAACCTCATGTATGAGAGGCAGGCGCCTTAACCGCTAGGCCATCACGACGTCAACTTCCATTAAGACTATTTTTAGAAAATGCTAGCCATTTACAAAGGAGTGTTCATCGGCATTTGCATTGTAAATGCCGGGCATTACTTAGTAAAAAAAAAATCTGCTCTAGGAAAGAAAATAATACTGGCGGCAATTTTCCGACTTCAAAGAACATGATATCTGGAATAGATTTCGAAAAAGGAAATGCGAGATGTTTTATGATTACGTAGAATATTTGAAAGGGTAGCCTTTTGCAGTTACACCCCTGTGTTTATACAAGGAAGTTTATGAATAAGAAATGTATTACGAACCTGATCTTTTTCGCCATTCTTCTTTTGAATCGTCGCCATAGATGCGCAACATATTTGACTATTTCTGCGTAACATGTAGCAGGTTCACTGTTGTTCGTAGAGGACGCAAGTGTGGACGTTGACGTGAATCGAGCACGTTCGGCCCTCATACGTTCCATTTCACGTTTTTTCGTCTCGCTGAACTGTGTCGCTATGACGACGAGGCAGAGGTTGATCATGAAAAACGATCCGATCTATAAGACAAATATGTGTTTATGAGATAATGGCATCGTTATAGCTGAGTTGACTGATCGTTTTAGTTTTTGTCAAACTAATGTTGTTATGGTCGTAACTTTTTTGTTTTCCTTTTTTTATTACCGTTTTTATGGTTGACGCGTATGTGAATGAAGCGTGCACAAGAAATGTTGGTTTCATGTTTGTTGTTAATATTTATGTGTCGTTTTAATAATACGAGTACGTCTATTAAAAAAATACTAACCACAATCAGCAGTACGAAATAAATCCAATCCCAAAAACTATGTGCGTCCTGCACATAATACATTATATCCGTCCAGCCTTCTAACGATATTACCTACAAAACAAAACATATATTACATTGATTCCATTCTTAGTTCTAGTTTATAGTAAAGTAAATCATTTCCCAAGTTACATTACCAAGAAAATGGCGACCCAAGCGAGACCGATGTTGTCAAAGGAGATCGTGCCTTGAAAGGGGTTGTTTCCTCTTTGAGTGCAGTTCGTGTAATACTGATTCCAATTAACACACGACGTATTTGTAGGCGTGTTGTACGAGAAAGGCTTGGCCGTCTCGTTGCATACTAGCGGTCCGTATCTGTACGGGGGGAAATCTCCGCACAAGTGCATCCCATTGTCTTCGGGCGTCGTGCATATGTAGTCCAACTCCTTTGAGAACTCGTAGTAGAATGATATACTGTAACATGAATAAACACTTTTGTACACGTTTTGAGTTTCTTACATCTATTTGTTTTATAGAGTTAGTAGTTTATGTGTGTCGTGTCAAGTTAAGAGTTCATTTTTATGTTGTTTATTGAGTATTGACATCGATCTTAATAGTTGCGTTTAATGACGGCTATATTAGTTAACAATGAAAGCTATTTTAAATGTAAAATATTTTGATTCTCAATTATATTTCTTCAAATAATTTGGAAACCTTATCAATTAGATGAGTATTTCGAATCTCAATTTTAAACAAAATAACAACATTGCTTCTGTCCAAATTATTTGGAGAAATGTTGTTCTAATACATACAGATTTGGATTGCTAAATAGACTAACAGGAAACATTGATATATTGGCATCACTACTTATAATGCCCATGCAAATGTAGGACTTATACAGTACATCGAGACACACGGTGCATGCAGACACATGCCAGAACGGAAGCGTAGAAAGGAGATAAGGATCAATAGCAGTCCCAATTAATGGTAATGGTAGCGCTAGTAGAGATGGCCGGGGAAAGTCTGGCGAATATCGGCGGAGCAGATTAACGTCAGTAGCCTTTGAGTCGTTATTGTTTAACGACAGAAGGTACATACAAACATGAGCACTGGCTGTTACCCACATCATTCGGCGCCCGGTCGTTACGGGGCTTGTTCTTGATGATCGCTATAAGGCCTTTTATTGTGGTCTCCAACTTCGGACAAATGTCTCACGGATACTTCTAGTAGTTGAGCGACCCAACGTGCAAAGCTTTTACGTTTCAACTGAGCATGTCATATGTGTTTCAGATAACAGTTAAATGTTATTTATTTCAAGAAACAAACAATTAGCATTGACACATAAATGCAGATTAACAGACGGAACAATGGTTAAAACAAAGCTAATTATTAAATATTATTTGTTAAAACAACGACTTTGTTATTGAATGAATCATGAAGGATGTAAAATTGATGTGTAAATTGGTATTTGTTCTTCGAAAATTGAGTTACCTAAAGTTTGTAATTGAGGCAAGATAATCTTCATAATAAACGTAGGAAATATTAAATCTTTCACAGATGTTCAACTTATTCCATTATCACTGTTCATTAAACAATTTGGCGAAATCATAAGAAAAGGAAACAGTACATCATATATTTAAGAGAAGTTGATAGAACTACCCATTATTTGGATCAGAAACAAATCGGCAGTTCTCAATACAATCTTTTAAATTATGTGTGATATTATTTCAATAGCGCCATGTAATAAGAGACCTAGAGTCTCATCGAAACTGCCAATTCGTGAAGTGGAAGCAAATACTATAGCACATCTGGACGGCAGATGTGTGAAGGTACACGTTACAACAGTTCGCAATGTTCTTAATAGAAACACATTAATTTTGATCGCAAATCCTTACGAGTTCACTCTGACGCGCACTCTGTACCATTCAGACAGGTCTCTGGAACATAAATTGAGGAGCCGTGACGGGTGTTATGTACCTAAGTTTACTTCTAAGGGTCTGTAGTAAGGTAACTTCTAACAATGTGCTCTCATACATACATGAGAATTAATTATGATATTATTTTTTCTTGCTAAAATCATATTGTTTTCTTTTTTATATGAAAGCACATTGTTAGTTTGAATCTTGGTTGTAACTAGTTGTACTACATCTAGATGTTTTGGTAAGTATCAACTATGAATGGCTATAATTGGTTCATGTTTGCTATGACGGTTATTTTCTACTTTGTACTATGTTTGGGTTGGTATGTTAAGAACCACTGAAATGTAGCAAAGTTTAATTCGTTTTACATAAGTAAGGAGTGGCAGAGAGTGGGAATAGAAACTGACATGTATTACCACATTGTCGAATGGTTCACTTTGTTTGTGTTCTCAGTAGCATTTGGCTTTTAATGTAAGTGTTGACGGAATGCAATATTTAAGTGTGTTTCAGGTTATTCGACTGTAAGCGGAACTTTTCGACATGCGCGTTTGTTAAAATGTTAGTAATAGTGCAAAAACAATATGCAATGAGAAAATACAAAACGTCCAAATGATATACAGAGCAGCGATGGATGCGCTCGTCGAGGATGTAAGCGTTAAATATTGCATGCAGTCAACGTTAGCTATGGGACGTGCCGCTAAGACGAGCGCTCTCGAGCAAATGGAACAAACGAAAAATTCATTTCAGCTGAAATTTCATCCACAAAACGTCAAACATTGCCACTCAATATGATGAGTCTGAGATTTCGATATTGTAATATAATAATCCAACACTAATTAACGCTTACGTCTATGAGCTTATATCAACGGTAATATCGAGTAGGCAGTAGAAGACGGGTGTTATAACTCGTCTTATACTGCTCCTCGGTTGAATGATATAAATGGAGTGAAACATACTTGGGTCGCATTACATTCGGCGGAGGGACGAATTCACATCGTTGTCTCAGAATTCCTTCCCAGAGTTGTACTCCCACAATGCCGAATATGAAGAATACGAAGAAACACAGCAGCAAAACATTTCCTAACATGGGTAACGTGTCCAGTAGTAGCATCACCAGGATACGCATACCTGTGAAAATAAAATGCTTGATTAAAGAGACCGTCAATATATCTAGAATAGAGCTCATAATTGTAGGTATAATTTTATGATCTAGTGAAAAATCATACAATTCTAGGTACCTTATAAGATATTATAATATACGATATCTTGGCTTTAATACTAATGTAGTCCTACACAGAAATCCTAAATGAAGATGAATATTTCATTAGGAAACTTAAGCTGACCTAAAGCTATAGGCTAGGTTACTAGTTAGGTACTTAAGGTCAGACAAGTCTTAATCACAGAAATTGACTATTGATTATGAGCGAGTTTTGCAAAAATAGTCAATTTCTGTGATTATAGAATCACAGAAATTGACTATTTTTGCAAAACTCGCTCTACACCATTACGTTACCAATTTGCTGAACTTTGTGAATTCATTTACTGCTAAAGTGCAGCTTCGCATGAATGGACAGATGGATTTCAATTAATTCGTTCCACAGCTAGACCTACCCCAAAGAGGATTAAATAGTGCTCACCTGCAAAGCTTGTTATTTGTGAACTGCATGTTAGAAATTCTGCGTATTTCGAAAGCACGTCGATAAATACGTTAGACAAGACTCGTGTGTCGTATTAGGATGCAAATCAAAATGTAGAATATTTCAATTTAAAGGAATAAAAAGGCATGTGGGAGCAATAAATTGTGCGGGGGCAAATTAGTGCCGATGTATGTGTAACCGCGGGCGCGGGTGGCTCGATTTAATTTGCGGCAGAGTTGCATTGTCCCAGTTGTTTGCGAGCCCCAGATGGGGTTTTGTGCGAAACTTTAGCTGGAGCCCGTCTTTTGTTTAAATGTTCAATGCTAACCGTTTGGAAGTCGCGACGGTCTGCGCTGCTGCCATGATTTATTATTGAATTTTAATGTTGTTTGTAAATGCAATGTTACTTTTGATAACAACTGTTTCTGCTGTAAATCCTGGATGCCCGGGCAAAATGCCACTGCTGCTAAGCTTATGTAAATTAAAACAAAAGTTTTACCAAAAACATGACCTCGGCTAAACCAGAACACGTATTATTCAGAATACTTTTACACAAGGTTTGGTATCTTACAAAAGCATTAATATTACTCGTACCTAAATCCAATTCTTATTTACTGTATTTAGACAGCTTCCCTACGTTATTTAGATACTATCTACAAGAACGTAATAATATTATTATAAGGAGAGGTCGACACAGGTACGTAGAGAGTAGGTAGATTAAGGACCCTCGCAGAGCAAATTTCCGCCTTGTAAACGTGAAGGGCCTGCGATAATTAAAGCTTGATTAATGTCTGTAGGTAGTTTAGGGTCATCCTGTACGACAAACACGATTGTCATCATTAGTAGGGACTTGAAAAGCAACAGTTGTGTCGTTGAAACATTATTTAACTATATAACGTTCATGTTTAGACCACGAAGCATTTAAATAGAACCTTATCTAATTCGTATGCGATAACACGATCTAAAATACTATTATAAAATTAGTATTTAGAAACTTTAGTAGCTTTACAACCGAGGTATTTAAATACGAATTTATTATGTAAACGCAAAGTAACCCTATTCATGAACACAGACGCCCGAGACTTTATGTACCTAACTCTAATTGAAACGGTTGTACTGAAGTTGGATGTACGCTTGCTTTTAGTTTTATTTTTCTAGTCCTGTGGCCCGAATACGCCTCGTCAAAAGGGAACCTATTATCGAAGCTCTTTGTTTCGCGAATGGCTGTGCAAGTGAGCAATCGCAGAATGGCTGCAATCTAATGACATTAGCATTTTTCCTGCAAAACGTTTATAGGTCCATTTTTGTTTTGAAGCCCGATTTTGTGTACGTGTGCAGTTTGATTCTGAATTCAATTTGGTAATACTCGTAGCATGTCATATTATTGGAATATGTTTCATACATAGTTTCCATAATTATGCTTATCCTTATGTTTCATTCGTTTTTGTGTGTTTCGCATATAACTGGCCAAATGTGGGTGTACTAATAGGTACACCTCTGCCAAACCTTTCGGAGATTACAGGCGTGATGCTGTTTCATACTTTTAACTACCTTTAGAATGTTGTTTTGATATAATTTAAATCGGCGAGCGTGTGATATACGATTCAAAAAACAAGTATTGGCTTTGCGCATGATTTCGCCAACGCCAGCTTTTTAAATAAATCTATCATTTTATGAAACAAGAATATATTTACCATATAAAAATATCTGAGTTGTAAAACCCTTGCTTTCTTTGTAATCCTTACTACAATTTCTTTTAAAGTCCATTTTCGATGTTCGAATCTCCACATATTGCCGACTGTAAGATAATCTCTAGCAGACGTAGTGGCTTGCTGAGCCGAGTTCACTTGTTGCGCGGATCGATCGCCGCCCACGCTCGCTCTTGATTCTGACTCGGGTTAATTTCTATAAGTACCTACCCAGATATTATGGAGTTCTTTTATACGCCGACTTTGTGCGCTTGGATTTCATTATGCTAAGTAGGTATAGCGAAGGTTTGACAGGCGTGGAAAATATTATAAAGGTTTTTGTCAGGTTATATGGGTATTAGAGAAAACAGTTACAATTGTAAATCTGTTGCCATGATGCGGATTTGATACGATCTGGATTTCCTAAAGAGGTTCTGGAGGCAATATAATAACAATCTAGGTACCCGTTTAGTTCGGAATTAATCTATTATTCTTCATTGAAATATTTTCCAAGAGAAGAGAGTAATTTAGAAGCTAATGAAATACTTGTTACGGTGATTGAACATAGAATTCAAAGAAAAAGATAATAAAATAATTTGATTAAATAAAAAAATCTCTGGAATCAGAATTGCGCCGCCATATTTATTTATGAAAATAGTATTTTAGTCTTAATATTCACCTTGAAATTTATAAGTCAAGTTAATATATCAGGGCAGGAGTTCCAACGAGATTTTCAACACTAACTTATTATGTAAATATATTTTCGTGACAGACACACAGCGACACCCGTCCTTTACCTACGTGACATTATTCCTAGAACCTTAATAAAATGGTTTCAATGTTAATAATATTTCGTTTGATGCCTAAATAAACCTACTCTACTTGGAAAGGGCCTGCTCCTATATATAAACACGTAATAAATTACCTGTACGTAACAAAGCCGGTAGTGCGGAGGTCACCCGAAGTAAAAGGGTTCTCGTTTTAAGAGCTCTCCTCAGTTTAGCACCGAGGTTTACAGTAAGAAACCTTCCGTTAGTAGCAATAGAAAGCACTTGCGATTCTTTTAAACTGTTTCTTCTGTAATTTTCTTTTAAGAATTTAGTGTAACTACGGAGTTGAGAGGTTAGTATGGCTATTAAGGGGAAATAATGCTCGAATTTTCTTACTATTATGCCCTTTGCGTAGGAGAAGGCTCATGGTGTGCCTTCTTATTTAACGCTTATCGCTTTATTCGCTTAGAAAAGGCGTATAAGTAGGCTGTGTTATAATCTAATAATGGACTTTAAAGTGTATCTAATTTTTGGCCACGGCGAAGTGTCATTTTTATATTATACTTAGGTTTTTTGTATACCAATATACACTTATTATTGTTTGATGAATAGAAACAAGATAAGTCTCGGTACGGAACGTTGTTGTTTCAATTTAGTAATATGTAATGTATAATAACTAAAGCGAAAGGTCACTCATTCACCACGATATATGTAAAACCGCTTGACGTATGAAGATGAAATTTGGCAGGGAGATAGCAGACGTCCGCTAAACGTGAATTTTCCAATATTCACCCCCTTAAGGGGTAACACGGGGGTCCATAGTTTGTATAGAGAAATAAAATTAGATCGCAAATAACCGACATTTACGCGGACGAAGTCGCAGGTAGAAGCTAGTGATAAATACTGTTTTAATGTTACCTTTAAATCGTCTTTCAGTAGGTACTTATCATAAAAAAATCAAATCATTCGTTATTTAAAAGCGCCAAGGAAGTTTATTACGTCAAATAAAAGCACAATTTAATTTTTTGCAAACGGAATGGTCGTAAAACTTTCTTTTTAATAGCATGAATTATTGCGTCCAGCCAGTCGGATTATGTGGTAGAAGCTATTTGTTCAGTGTTCAAACGAGGAATATTGAATTAAGGGTTCTTTGATAAAAAGAGAATTCTTTGATGATGTTTTCTAATGTAATTAATGTGTGGAAATGGTAATAAGACGGTTATGTGCTTACTATTGGATAGTTGGCACTATTAATCAACAATTACAAAACATTATTTCTTTTAAAAAACACTTTAGTTTAGCTCATAAAACCGAATTTTCAATTTTATTAAGAGTAACATTTGATTTTTAGTTTCTTGAATAATAATAAATAGTTGATGAAATGAGTGGGTAATAAGTGACGTCACAGATTACTGCAGTCATACAAAGACTTTAGGGACTCGAGTTTTTGACTCTTATTATTGTATCGTAATTATCATACTGTTTTTGTAGTAGAATTCATTAATATTGCAGTAGGTAATACCTACAGCCTACTTCGTATTTATTCCTACTATCGTATTACTAACACGAAAGTTTGTGAAGATGAATGAATGAATGAATGGATGTTTGTTACTCTTTCATGCTTATAAGGCTGAATGATGTAACTTAGAATTGCCAGTCTTACCAAGGGATATAGTATTACCCAGTTAGTGGGTTGTGGAGGTCAGATAGGCAGTCGCTCCATGTAAAAAACTAGTATTCAGCTGAATCCGGTTAGACTGAAAGCCGACCCCAACGTAGTTGGGAAAAGGCTAGGCAGATGATAAAAAAATAAAAAATAAATAAATATCTTGGGACAACTCACACACGGCTATCTGATCCCAAGCTAAGCAGAGCTTGTGTTATGGTAACCAGACAACTGATATACATACTTATATAACTTATAAATACATACATATTATAGATAAATCACACCCAGACACAGAACTAACAATCATGCTCATCACACAAAGTTTGTCCTGGGTGGGAATCGAACCCACGACCTCCGGCTTAGCAGTCAGGGCCACTAACCACTAGACCAACAGGCCCGTCAAACGGTCCGGCCCGGTCCGTCATGATGATGATGTAGCTTAGAATTGATATAAAGGATAATATTATTTTAATTTATTTTTGTGTTTATTGAGGACTTTGCTTCAGTTCTGGTAAGTCTCTGCATATCAAGTCGTGGCCTGAAGCTAGTAAATCTATAAAAAGTAGTCTGGTATGTAAAAAATGTGCCAATAATAAAAGCAGCGCCAGTCCAGTCGGGTTTGTTTGTTTGATTTTTGATATGTGTATGTAAATACATTATGTATGTTTATATTAGTAACTAATCACATGATTTGAATAATCACAATCTCACATGATAAAAAGTGTAATGCAAATCGAAACGTCCTTTAATTAAAATTGTTCTTTATGTTCGTTCTAATAAAGTTCACATTAAGATTGTCTTACGGATTTTGCAAAAATTTTATTGAAAAGAATATCAGTATGTTATTCGTTCTTCTCCATAAAGACCTCCTACTTATGTTTTAGAGCAAGCGATTACTTTTAACTTTCTAACTGACCAATTCCTTGACAATTCAAAAGTGCACGTAAATGGTTTAATTAAAATAAAAGCTTTTGTTCTGAATAAAAGTTGAACTGCGCTTTCATTTAAAAAGATTTTATACCTAGAACCAGAGCTAGTTATATTATGGAATTGTAACAGACATGTAAGGAATCTAATATGCTAGAAGTTCGCATACCAAATTCCTCACGATCTGATCAAACGGCATGTCATTCATGTATAGGATAATGACAGACATAATGATAAACATGAAATTGAAATTACAATGTTTAGGATCAAACCGGATAGGTATGTTGCTTAGAGAATAACCGTTTTTGTTACGTAAAAAATACACGATATTATCCTATAAGCAGGTGAGTTGAAAATTGAAAATGCGAGGTCTAGCTTCTGCCCGCGACTTCGTCCGCGTGGGTAAGTTACGTCTTTGGTTACTGCTCCGCACCCATGGGTCAAAGCGTGAAGTTATATGACCAATACTAATCCTTGTGAATCTGGTTAGTAGTATAGGTTTTACGATTTCTGTCTATTTGTAAAACCAAAATGTTCATTGTTGTAAAAGCTCAAATACAATTCCTTCAAAGTTGATAACTAATAAGAATAATTTAGTATGACTTACTTGGTATCCTGTTGATGGCTCGTAAAGGCCTTAGCACACGAATAGTCCTGATCGCTGATAGATTGATATTTTCCACGTTCAGTGCATATTCCAGTGCTCTGTAAAAAACGTTTTTGTTAAATCAAATTACAGTGCTATCCGTATTATTTGTTTATTCTAATATAAGAATGATTTTAAATTTTAAAAATTCAGTGCGAGTGCTTTGCTCCTGATCACACTATGGTCCACTTACTGCAGTGCCTCAAGTGTCCCTACACCTGTACTTTAGAAGACATTAATTTACGCTACTGATGCCAATAAACGAGGTCAGTGATCACCTTCTAGGCCAAAAGATTATAGAAAAATAATTAAATTAAAAATTTAAATATCCCCGACGGTGGCCATCTTGGACCGATTTTCAGCAAACATAGCTTAGAACACACTTGACTAATTTTAGTCAAATTTAGAACAAAAAAAAAAATCCGTTCGGGACATGTCCAACTTAGCTATAACACCCCGGCGTTTTTGAGTCGGGGGTTAAAAAAGCGATTGTCTAAACACTAAACCATCGACTCGAAAAGAATCTGCGTTAAAAGTTACTCAATATGTCAAAAGCAACAGTGACGGTATATAAAAAAAAATGTATAATTTCACATACCCGGCCATTACTATGAAAAAATCCAGCCTATTCCATGAGTCCGCTAAATATGTTCCGTGTCCATAAACTCCCATCGCCACCATTTTGATTGACATTTCCAATGTGAAAAACGCGAATATTATATCGTCGAAAACCTGTAACAGATTTTTTAACTAAAATTATCCATTTTACGAATAAAACAAAATAATTTAGTTTCAAAAACCCTAATTAAGTGGAGAGATAAATTTCGTTCACGTGTATGAATAAAAATAAAATAATAAAACAAAAGAAAATCACTTCATCAAGAGTTACGTTTCGGCGGTCGGGAATTTAGTTAAAAAAATATTTATTTATTACAATATTAATTTAATTATAAAAAATACAGGATATGAGCTGGTGGCTGATGACAGACTGAATATAATCCAAAGAAAAATAATTGTATCTGATTTCCAGTAAATGCATAGTTGCAATATGACGTATGCTGACGGCGGCTGTATACTCAGCGTAAACGCATGTTACGATGAGTTAACTCCTCCCTCCATAAGATGGAAGCAACTCTTGCTTCTGGCGGCGTCCACGCTGCCCTTAGTGTCCTCCGGGATGGTCTTAGTTTTCCATTGATATAGCTTCCAGGATGCTGAGGCGACCAGTAGTATATAAAGGATGATTGTGGTCCAGCTAGGTGTGGCTGTGATGATTGGCCAATTATCTTCTTCTGGTACGGAGATGTCGCCTGCCCTATTGACCAATTCATGGATGCTGTCTAGTGAGATGTCTTCTAACTGGAGTTCATATTGTATCGATTGTTCTGGGACTTGACGCTGCTCAGGTAATGGTATGATCTCGTTAGTGACGACCGTGTCGGTGTGAGATCGTAGTGTCTTGTTCATTACGTTCATCTGGCAGTCTTCTGTTAGTGTAACGAGATGAATTCCAGATAGCTTTTTGTAGTCCGTTTTGGTGTTGCATTGTGTTTTGGTGACTTCGTCTTCTCTGAGGACGAGTAGCCAGTTGTTGTCTCCGATCTTCTGAACTTTTCCTGTTCTTAAGTTCATCTTAGCTTGAGTGCAATTTGCTGGGCGATGCTGAATGAGTGATAGTATGCAGTCATCTGTGTCTTCAATTCTTCTGGTGTCGAGGAGCTTGCAGAGCTGGGTGTTGTCGGTCAGCGGCTGACAATCTTCTTCCAGGTAAGCGTACTCATCGTTACCAAGTGCTAGGTATTTGGATTTAGGGATAATTGTAAGGTTACTTTTATTCGGGATTGAATAGAGGTGAATAAGGTCATAGGTTTTTGAGGTGATCGAGGGGATTTCGAGTATAAAGTTAACCGAGTGTTCTGTGCTGTAAGCTTTAACTTTAATTGACTTCTCTATCCTGTATATGTTACTAATGCTAATGCTAGCTACTGGTTTAAGCAAAAACATATTTTCTAAGTTTCTTAACTCTTCTATTAGATTCTGAGGGCTTATAATACTAGGATGCATGGTGCCCATCTGCGCAAAAGTCATAGCGTCTTCTAATAACATTAACCTATCTAAAATTATCTGTAAACTAAAATCTATCTGTATGTAAATATCTAAGAAATGTAAATGATTAGACAAGTCGTTAGAGTTATCAGTAATATTTTGTAACAAACTAGCCAAATGTTTCTGATTATTGTTTAATTTTGTTAACTGTTTAGTGAACTCATCTATTGTATTATGTGCTAATACTAAGGATTTCCTTTGCGAATCCTGAACGTTTCTAACTCGGTTTTTAATGTTTAAGATTTCCTCTTCGAACTTAGCTGCATCTTCGTGGTCCAAGTTACCAGTGATAGACTTAACGACAGTACCTAATCCATCTATAAGACCGCGTCGCTTCCTAACTTGCGGCGTTAAAAACCTAATCTTTTTACCTATGATACTAAAACTATATTCTATTTGATTCCTATATGTTTTATGCAAATCTCCGGATGCTGTACTCTCAGCGGTTTTCGTGCTTGCGTATAGAGACATCAATTGGGTAGATGTAAAGTGCAGATTAGTAATGTTGTAAACGCAAGCAAGGCTAAAGTAGTTGTCTTGTTTAAGGAGTTGACCTTGTTTAAGGAGAAGGATACCATTTTCGTTATCTACATGGGTTATGGTTACGGTGGCTGTTGCGTTGAGCACGACGGCTCCTGCGACGAGGGTCCTGCAACAAGATGAGGCCTCCGTAGTAGCTTGAAGTGAACCCTAATGGACTTAGAATTCGGATGGTTACCTATAATTTCAGCCACGTTATTTGGATGAAGGTGTATGATCTTGTATGGTCCTTTGAAGACTGGCTTCGTCTTGTCGCTGCGTGCTGACTTTGCTACCTGTTTATAAACAGTTTCACCTACCTTGAATTTGATTTCTTCTGCTTCTTGGTTACGTTTAGCTATCGCCTGCTCTTTATTTTTAGACATGTGTGCAGCTATGCACTCCTGAACCGCCTTTGCATTGGCACGATGTTTAATAACATAGTCTTGGTAAAATTCTTTTGGGTAGTATAGCTCTAATGGGTTTCTGGATGCTGTGTGTCCGAATAATAACTCATGGGGTGTATAATCTGTTGCTGAATGAATAGCGTTGTTATACGCTATTATAGAGTACTTCATAATTAACTGTATGGGGTCATCTTTGTTAGTGATTCTTTGTATCCTAATTATTTCGGCTAGGGTCGAGTGCAAACGTTCAATAGGGGAGTTAGAATTTGGGTTATAGGGTGTTGTGAAGTGTATATGAATGTTGTGTAACGCGCATATTTCTTTAATAACGTCGTTATCGAATTTAGTGTCCGAATCTGTGGTTATCTTATTTGGTAGACCTAACACTGAGAAAATGTTAAGCAATGCTTCGGCTATGTGGACACTGCTGCATGCTGTTAGTTGGACTGCCTGGGCATATTTAGAGAAGTTATCAATGACTGTAAGGAACGTTGCGCCTCCGGTTGAGTATAGATCCATAAATATATGTTCCATCGGCTTACGAGGTGTGTCAGTTATAGCTAATGGTGGTTTAAGAGGGTTGCGTTCGTATTTAGATTTCAAACAAGTGTCACATTGATTAACGAATCTTTGGATAGTGAGAAGCATGTTTGGCCAGTGGTAATTTCTGTGTAACTGCTTGTACGTCTCCTGAATACCACGGTGAACAGTTTTACCTTCGTGATATTTCTTAATCAACTCTTGTTGTTCAGGTTTGTTTTCTACTAGGGTGACGCGTTTTGTGCATTTAAGTAGCTTAGGGCCTCTGTCGTTAAATATTGTTGTGTAAACTCTAGAAAAGGCATGGTATAACTCTTCGTTATAAAAGTAACAATGGAATACACGGTCAGCAATGGTGTGTTCTTTAAGAAATCTGATTATTTCAGACTCTGTGTCGTTAACCGGAATAAAGACATCTTTTATGACTACTTTTGAGTTAGTGGACCTGTTATCTACTCTATACGTAGAACCGGGCGTTGACCTAATGTGGAATTGTTTTAATTGCCTATCAATAGCGTCTATAATGATGGGTATGCCTCTATTTTCGTTGTCAGGCTGTGTATGTCTTGTAGACACTAATTCAGGTTCGGCTGACACTATACTCATGCTATCTGTACCTATCTGCGATTCGGGGATGTGTGGGTTTTGCGATTGTATGTTTTCATTGGGTGCTACTGTATCAGTTTGGTTTTCAACTTCCCTACGTGCATTTTCGAATATTCTATTAATTATCTCATCATCTTCGTTATCATCTAAATTAACAGCTAGAGAGTCGACACTACCATGGAAGATTTTAACACGTGATAATGCGTCTGCGTTAGTGTTTTGGCGACCCTTCTTGTATACAACTTTATAGTCGTATTCCGAGAGTTTTAAACGCCATCTTGTTAATTTAGAGTTAGGATCTTTTAATGACATGAGCCAGGTGAGAGGTCTGTGGTCCGTGTAGATGATAAACTTTCTACCGTAAAGATAGGGCCTAAAGTATTTAATTGCCCATACTATAGCGAGTAGTTCCTTTTCTATTGTGGAGTAACGCGACTCGGTATCTGATAATGTCCGCGATGCAAATGCTACTGGTTTATCGGAACCTACTATCCCTTGGGATAATACCGCACCTAGTGCTACATCTGATGCATCCGTTGTTAGGATGAAGGGCTCGTCGAAATTCGGGTACTGTAGTATTGGGGAGTTGGTTAAGATTTGTTTGCACTTATTAAAAGCTTCTAAGAAATCTGGGGAGTGTATGACTTTACTATTTTTCTTAAGGCAAAGGGTCATTGGTTTAGTGAGCTTAGCGAAATCTTTTATAAATTTCCTATAGTACCCGACTAAACCTAGGAAGGCTTTTATTTCCTTCTGCGTCTTGGGTAGGGGGAAGTTCAGTACGGCTTTTATTTTATCTTTATTTGGCTTCAAACCTTCATCTGTTAGTTCGTGACCTAAGAAGTTAACTTGTTTTTGTAAGAACTGTGATTTATCTAGTTGGATCTTTAAGTTGTGTGTTTGGAATCGATCGAATACTTGTTTTAATTTTTCTATATGTTGCTGTAATGACGTAGATATTATTATGACGTCATCTAAGTAGGTATAAACGTTATCTAGGCCTCGTAATATGTGATCCATTAGTCTTTGGAAAGTGCTTGGCGCATTTTTAAGTCCGAAGGGCATTCTAAGGAACTCATAGTGTCCTCGTTCAGTAGTAAATGCAGTTTTTTCAATATCATTAGGGTGCATTTCTACCTGATGATAACCGCTAGCAAGGTCTAGGGTTGTGAAGTATTGCGCTCGTCCTAATCTGTCTAATATGTCGTGTATGTTTGGCAAAGGGTATTTATCTTCGATTATACGATCATTGAGACGTCTGTAGTCGATTACGAGTCTCCATTTGACGTTGCCTGAGGAATCGGGTTTTTTAGGTACGATATGCACAGGACATGACCAAGGAGATATGCTCTCTCGCACAATACCTTGTTGAAGGAGCTTATCCACTTGTTTACGAATTTCTTCGCGTTGTTGGGGGGCGTGTCTGTAACTACGTACAAAAACTGGTGTGTTATCGCTTAGTCTGAGCTCGTGCTTAACTGCGTGTGTAAAAGTAAGTGGTATATCTTCTGCATAGAACAAGTTCCTATACTGATAACATAACCGAATTATTTCACGCTTTTCTTCTTCGTTCATGTGATCTGTACGAATTTTTTGGAGGTTTTCGTTTAATATTTGGTCAATGTTAGTTTGAGCCTGTATATTATTAATATCGTTACTATCTGTTTCATTTACATTGGTAAAATTCTCTAATTCGATGGACGGGTTAGTAGGGATACATTTCTTTTGATCACTATGATTAATTACTGATGTTTTAAAAGAACCGTTTGTGACGTTAACTATAGCTGCTGGGGACATTAAACCATCTGACCAGATTAGTTCGTCGTGTAGGTATTGTCCATCCAAATGGTTGGTTCTTACTTTGACTATCTTTTCGCATCTAGGTTCTATATTTATTTTCGGGGGTGGGGAACTAAAGTGTATCGGTATTTCCGCTGTAGATGTACGTAACACATTATTATTCAAATCAATGTTACTCTTTAATTTTTGCAGAAGGTCGATTCCGATAAGACCTTTATATTTAGGGTCGAAGTCAAATATAAGGAATTTATGTGTTATATCGCTATTAAACGCGGGAGGTAAAGGAAGATACACTACTTTGTCGTGAACTGATGAACTGTGTGCCGTATTGATTTGAAAGGGTTCTGTTTCTACGCAGTACTCGAATATGGTGCCTGCAACTACGTCAGTTGCTATAGTTGAATGACTGGCCCCTGTATCTAGTAAAAACTTACCGTCAAATTCTGGGAGTATAATGTACGGTAAATATTTCTTAGTCTGGAAATTTATTGAAACTAGGTCTGGCTGTCTTGGCTGGTGTCCAAGGTAAAATCCTGGTCACCACCTACCTGTTGCTCGTCCGTGGTTATAATCGGTTCGAGCGCTATGCCGTTATGGTCTATGACATTGTCGTAGAGCTCCATATCACTGGGTCCTGGTTGGTCTTGAGTGGCCATTTGAATTGGAATGTAGAATAACTGCTGAGCGAACTGTGGTTTTTCTGGCTTACCTGCCGTACGCATTGTGACGTCCGACGATACTGGTGTGGGAACCGGTGGTTTTGGAATGTTCGGCTGATTCCTAAAGTTACTTGAACTATTAGGTCTAGAGTTACCTGATGCTGGTTTGGTCTTCCAGGGCAATACCGACTGTACCCATTGTTGACGCTGTTCAGGGGTCATATTATTTTGTTGAGGGACAAAGTTTTGTGGAGTTGTAAGGAAGGCAGGTACGAA
Organism: Hoplodrina ambigua; assembly: GCA_949774945.1. NCBI lineage: Eukaryota > Metazoa > Arthropoda > Insecta > Lepidoptera > Noctuidae > Hoplodrina > Hoplodrina ambigua. The sequence goes on along the minus strand of OX458974.1, from coordinate 4,966,737 downwards.
TGGGTTTACTGTACGGAAGTGATTATTATTGCCTGGTTGTTTAGATAACTCCTTTGGCTTTGCTTGTGACGTTGATGGATTATTATTTATGTTAGTAGCCCTATTATATGAAAGCCTAGCCTCCTCTTGTCTAGCCGCTATAATAGCTTCTTCGAAGGTGTCGGGTTTGGCGATTCGAACGCCCAACGAGACGTGGAAGTCTAACTGATTTATATATTGTTCAATAACCATCTTTTCGTAATAAGACTTATTACCATGCTCTCCCACGGAATACAGAGTATCTAACAATTCGCGGAGGCGTTTGCCGAAGCTTTCCGCATCTTCTGACTTAGCTTTACGCACTCGCGTTAACTCCTGCATCACTTGTATTTCGTTTCGTGGCTCACCAAGGCGCCTAATTAACGCCGTCTTAATTGATAGCCAAGAGTTTAAATAGCCTTCGTACGCTATTGCGTCTATGGCTAGCCCACTAAGCCTACTTTTGATTAGGCAGATGAATGCTGGGTGCGAACGATCTGCCTCTGAGGTTAACTGTAATAAGTTTTCTACTTCCCTAATATAATAGTTAAGTAATTTAGGATTGCCATCGTATCTTGGCATTAAATCTGCTATTAGTTTGTATGGTTTGTAGTTAGCATCATAGTCTCTGAGCGACATTGTTTTACTGTAACTTGCCTGCGTAGTGGCGCTAGTCGCGAAACAATACAGGTGTCAAGTTATCACTTGGAATTCACTCGTGTGATACCTAACGCTACTTATTATAATTTTATGGTTGCCTACTGCGATTTTAGCTTATAGACAGACACATGAATTAACATAAAAATACACAAATTAATATAAGGCAGGAAATATAGCAAGGACACTTGGTAAAACGAGAGTACTTACCAAAGCAGCCACTGCATCTCCTGTCGAGTCGAGTCTCGTCCAACGCAGCTTCCTCCAATTCTCCGGAGATATATCCCGATGTCCGTAGAGGTGTCCGACCGCGCGATAGGTTCTTTGTAGATCGCGAAAGAACAATTTGAGAACCGTCGCCCGTAAGATGAAGAGTTTGATTCGATCTTAGAACGTCGCGATCCTACCGACTGCGCCAGTTACGTTTCGGCGGTCGGGAATTTAGTTAAAAAAATATTTATTTATTACAATATTAATTTAATTATAAAAAATACAGGATATGAGCTGGTGGCTGATGACAGACTGAATATAATCCAAAGAAAAATAATTGTATCTGATTTCCAGTAAATGCATAGTTGCAATATGACGTATGCTGACGGCGGCTGTATACTCAGCGTAAACGCATGTTACGATGAGTTAACTCAAGCCTTCACATTTTTTTCTCATTGGCCAGTGTTCTTTTTTTTTTTAATTTCGCCGAGTGCACGCGATAAGACGAAATTGTTTTGTATTTTTTATTCGAGTCTTCTAAAAAGTTCGATTTACAAATTGTTGGCGCCTCTTTCTTTTTTTTTATTGCGTTCAGCCTTTGTGGTGGATTAAGGAAAACAGTTTACCTGTAAAGAAAATATCGACTAGTTTTTTTTTTGTGGTTCATTTTATTTGATACATACCTGTAATATTTTGCACCTATTCGTAATACACTGATCGTCGACGCACGGCTGGTACATGCCCAACGTCACGCAGTTCAGCAGGATTACCAACATTGATATCCTTTCAAACCACGTACAATGGTAGTTAGGGAAATCATTTTCACAATCTAAATCATAAACTTATCTAACTCAGTATTGAAATACACAAATTAATTAATATTTGTTTAATAATTAATAAATAAACGTTGAAGAGACTACAGAAATCTGAGCTAGTATTTAATCAAAGGAAAATATTTGATTTAATAATTTTCTTAAGAGAAATAACTAGAATGTCAAAGAGAAAGCTCAGAGTTTAAATTAAGCGTCGATGGGTCCACTGGTCCCTTGATAGATTTCAGAGCCGCTCGTAATGATCGCTATCATTTTAATTGATTTAAGCTTTGCTTTGACTACACAGTAGATATAGCTGCCTGTTCTAATTACAATTTGATTTACAATGGAGAGAATGAAAACTCATTCAAATGATAATAAGTTCTAAATTCAAAAATAATCTTTTAAATTATATATCTTTACGAACAAAATAAAATAATTAAATCATAAACATTAATTTTACAAAAAAAATATAGTAATTATAATACATTAAAATAAAAAACATTGAATATAATTATTATTAATATCCAAACATTTCATTTACAATAAATTAATTTTACAATTAAGGCATGTCATGTTAATTTCTGGACAAACAAACGGATTATAACGTTTTAACCGCCGCAACAATGAAAATGTGGTAAAAATTCTCTATGATCCCTCTGGTTCAGTATGTGGTCAGCATTGTGGTTAAGTACAACCTTGACTTTTTTTGACTTGGGCACAAATTCAGTGGTATGTTTCAAAGCTGTTTTGTGGTCGGGCACTATTCCGTGTGTTGTGGCTTCGGTCGGATTAGCTCGGTGTTCTGTCAGAACGATTTGAAAGTGTTCAAATCGAGGTACTAGCGGTTTTAAGCACGTTTTATGTACGCTGTGGTCAGAATTAGCGTTCAGTTTTGAATGTTACGATGCTATGAGGAATAATGCTTTTAATTTATAATCAGCTTTGTAGTTTAGATCTAGTTTCGCGTTGGTGTAGTTTTAATTTAAAATCAACTTTATTTCTTTGTCATTTCGGTTTAGAATATCAAAGCAGCATGAATGTTTAAATCGGCCATTATATTTCGGTAAATAATGTCGTCACATTTAAGGACCCTATTTCACATTAAGTACCCATATCTCTTGAAATTACCGTTATAAAGGTACCATAAAAACCGATACATCAACAAAAGCCAAAAACAAGCTTATTCATTGGCGTTCAAACGTTGTTCTTGTATTTAGCAGTCTAAATGAAATCTGGTAGGTACAATGGTTACCGCCATTAACGGCTCGGTATAGTGATGTTCATTATTTTGGGGCGGGGCAGCCGGTCGGTTGGATTAATTACAGGACACGGAAACGCGGTTTTAGCTTTCCGTGTTTGCGGCCAGTAACAGTTGCATTGGTTAGTGATGTGGTCTATGCTTTATCGAAACCATTGTTTTTCTGTAACAATTTATAGTTGGCCTGATATTTTGTGATATTTACCTATAGTGGCAAAACAAAGAGGACTATTTTTGTAACAAATAACAGTAACTCTAGAGCTACTCTAGGGGTACTCTGTAGATTGATGTTTACAAAGAATTTAGATTCCGATTTTGAAAATTACTCAGAAAACTAGATTCAATAATACCTATTCATTTCTTTCTTTCTTGTAAATGACGTTCAAAAGTTTTTAATGGTCTTGACTTTGATTTGTAATAGTCTATAATAGCTTAAAAGTAATGAAACTAAAATATAACTAGTAGCTTACACTATTGTGGTACTTTACAAAATATTATTTCGTATTCTAGTCAAAGAGTATCCTAATCGAACGCGAATGAAACTTCCACGAGATTAGGAAGCGTGAACCACAATGACTCGCAGTTTTCATTATATCCCCCATCTGTTGGTTAAAAGGCCTTTACAATGGGACGCTCCGAGCAAAGGGGATTACGTCAATGTGGCTTCATAAATCAGCTCACTCTAATTTGTTTATTATTGTTATGTTTGTAGGCCAGATTTTATTGCACTTAAAAACAAAACAGCCTTTGAACATCTTAAACAAGACATCAAGTAAAGTTAATGGGTCTTGAGGTAAGGCGAAAATAACGATGATTTTGGTCTAACTCTCGGAGATAAATCCGTATTTTATTTTCTCGGAAGAAGCTACTAACATGCTACTGTATTACCCATTAGGAAGAAATATATCGTTGATAGTGGCCGTAATCACGTATCGTAGGACTGATGGTTTCCTGTGACATGAACTCCAGTGGAGCTATTTGTTGAGAAACAATTGGTATTTCGAAGACAAACTTGAACTAGTATTAAAAGTACTGTAAGACTTGTCTGAGGAGGTAATAATCCTACGTAATTGAAGTGTATAAGAGGAAATGCGGGTGGTCTTTTCTCTATAGAAATGCTCTCGCCTGTTTTCTTCTTTGTTTATGACTATATTTTCCTAGTTAATAATGCATTATTTTTATAAGCACTAGAACCGTTGTCCGCGTAGGGTACCTACAAATGAAAAATTCAAATGAATAATAAAACATAGGGGCACAGTGTATATTTCATAAAAACACGTCGTCCCCTAATAATTTAAGCCATATCAAGTGTAACAGAAATAAAATTAGCTTCGATCTGTCCACTCACTGTATACGTATTATGTAGCAAGACGTACTCCTTTTGTCCGACTAACTACAGTCTCGTCGCTAATCTAGAACCCTGCCGTAAACTAATTAACTACGAAAATATGACCTCGACGACACAAAAGGGTGTAAGTGGATTGAGACAGGATTTATTCCGGTTCCTGCCGCAACGCAAATGTATGCGACGTGCATTGCGCCACTCATGTCAGTTAGGTTAGGAAACTTTTTCGTCACCGTAACGCAACGCTCAGCGGCGCGTTGCGTCACGTCGCACTACTTTATTTGTGTCAACCCTATGTCCTACCACTTTACTTCACCACATGTTTAATGTTCACTAAAGGTCTAAGTTGATTTAGGAAACAAAGGGAAAATGTTTACTCAGAAGTTTTTGGCAACAAAAGTAGCCGGAAAATATTATTATTTCTTCGAAGTTATTCAGTTCTTTCACAGGAGTCGTGCTACTAAAACTACAATTTTGTTTGAGTTGGATGTATAAAAAATACTTTTCTTTGGTTCTTCCGACGATTTACATAATGAGGCATCGTGCAGGTGGACAATTATGGAGCAAGAAACGTACTAATGTGTTTCAATTATAAATAACTCCCATCCGTCTTCATGTACCAGGTTTTCCGCTTCAGATTAAATTAATTCGTTTACATGATCACTAGGTAATGTAAATTTAAGTTTTGAAGAAATTTGAAGAAATTTGAAGAAATCTGGAACGTTCTTTTATAATAACACTTAAACAATTTAATGCATTTTAATGATTAACGATGGGTTCAATGCATGTCCAGCAAGTAAGAGCTCTGTGCCCTAAGTAATGCGTTCCAGTAATAGTTTTTTAAAGAGGTTATGTAAGACTGGTCGTCCACCGAGTACAGCATTGAGTCAGCTCGGCTCCAGCCGACCGTAAAACTGTCGTTAAACATGTGGAATCTCGGTGTGCCTACACATATGTATAGTGACGTTACACGTTCCATGACGTCGCCCAGTCACTGCTCAAACTGTATCTTTATGTGTTCCTGATACAGGAATTCGATTGTATGGTTTATTTCTATTCTAGTTATACACCTACATTAAATGTGTAGCGGAGTTATATTGAGTTTTCCTATTTTTTCAGCGGAAGCAAGTGTGAAATCTTGAGTATGTGGGTACACTGTTCATTGAATGTTAGGCGTTGATAATAAACAGCTAAAAATAACATAACATCACGCTTGTAATCCCCGAATGGTAAGGCAGAGGTAAATCATTTTGCCGGTTATGTTTAGGTCCCATGTAATAGGGAGCGAGCCTATTGCCATCAACTGGGCACAAATCCTGGGTCTGCGGCTGTTACTGAGACATTCCTGATGGAAATACCCAATTATACTTTGCCCGACCTGGGAATCGAACGCAAGACCTCATGCTCAACAATCGCGCTTTGCGGCCACTAGGCCAACGAGGCGAACGGCTACAGAAAATTGTAATATCTACCTTAATACCTAATATCTATACGATTGTTTACCTAATTGTGCATTACACGATATACTATTATCGTCATACAATATAAGGTCCAAATCTATTTAGTTCAACTTCACTAAAAGTATAAAGAACGCAAAAGAAATAAATAATCCAACTTTTCATCTCAAATACTTGTGCAGTGTAAAACGACGTATTTGTCATCTCGGTATTACGACGTCGACATTTTTTCCCTTCTTTTTGTCGTCAACAGCCGCTCAAGTGACGCGGTCGTCTCTACTACGTGGCGACTTATGTATCCCTAGTACTTTTGGTAGGCTTGACGTTTTAAAGCGAGGTTCAAGGTTTTGTTTGTATGTTTCAGCAAGACTATACAGGTAGGATTATTATTAATGCTGTGTATTACTAATTATTCTTCACATTATAAAATTTATCTGATATCTATTTACATATTTCTGTTTTATAAATGAAAATAAATAAATGGTTGCATTTGTTGGTAAACGCAAAACTCGGGAAAGGCTGGACCGATTTGACTGAGTCTTTTTTGTTGTGTTTGAAATTTTCCGGACATGGTTTTTGTTAAAGAATTTGTTTGGACAATTCACCAGAAAAGTCAAAAAGAAATAAAAAGAACGTTGAACTTTTTAGAAGAAAATACAATACATCTTTTTATTAGCCCACCTGAAAGTGTAGTCAAAACTAAATGCCAAAGGAAGTGTGCAAGCTATAACTTAAGTTCAACAACCAAGCAACACTTTCATTCGCAGAACCACGAAGTATTAAACTATGCTCATAAAACAAAACTACGAATCCACTTGCTACGGAAATTCTTAAGTTATTAAAGAAGCGGAATTATGCGCATCAAACAGGAACCGGGACCTAGGCAAATATATTTACCGGGAATTTATACTGACTCGTTGGTCTAGTGGTCGCAAATTGCGACTGCTGAGTCTTAGATTCCCAGGTCTGGCAAAGTGTTATTGGGTTTTTCCGTCGGAATTTTTTCTCAGTAATAGCCTCGGAGTCAGGATTTGTGCCCGGTTGATGGCAATAGGCTTGCCCCCTATGACATGGGACTTAAACATGACTGGCAAAATATGGGTGTACTAATGGGTACACCTCTGTCTAACCCTTCAGGGATTATAGGCGTGATCTTATGTTTATGTGGTACTTATATCAACGTTAAACTGCAGTCGGACGACGGTCAATATATTGAGGAGTGGAGTTTTTTATTACTGAAGGAAGTTTATGTCATGCGTGGACCGCTTCATTATAGGAAATGTAATTGTAAATTACATACACGTAACGTTTTGGTGGGCGGAAATTATTGATTATGAACGGAAAAGGTTTAAAGTTTGAGAGGAAATGAGCTGCGAGCGGCGGCCATTAAACAACTCATTTAAACCGAGTAAATATTTAATTTACCAATATACTATATATCAATACTATATGGACTTTCTGTTCAACTCAAACTATGTCATTATAACGTAGGCATGATCTAAAAAAGGCTTTTCCAAAATTCTTTCTGTTAAGGGATGAAATGGAGGACCAAATATTTTATGTAGAAACAAGATTAGATAGACTTTCCGCGCGGACGAAGTCCCGGACAGAAGCTAGTAGGTAAAAACTAGCTCTTTTTTTTTTTAGTTGGTTAAAATCATCAAATGACTCCTTCCGCCCTGGGTAAGGGCGCAAGGGACTGTCAGACTTTTACTGACTAAAAAAACCACCCTGTTCTTTCTGATGCCTTTTACGTTCCGGGGCCTCGGTATCCTGTTAAGACGTCCCACAACCCCGGCAAATAACTAGCTCTTGACCGCGACTTCGTCTGCGTCAAAGTTGATGTATAATATTATGCCACGGGAACTGTGAATTTTTCATGGACAAAAGTAGCTTATGAGCTATTCTAGACTATAAGCTATCTTTGAGCCAAATTTGATTCAGATCCGTTCAACCGTTCAAGCGTGATTGAGTAACAAAAATCCATCCAAACTTTCGCATTTATAGCAGTAGTAAGATGGATTGGATGCTACGCTACCATACCTATATATTTCCGGAAATTTCAATGAAGGTATTACGTATGCAAAACTAAACTGAAAAGCTGCAAGTTACTGTAGCAAGCAACATGTTAAGCTACTGTGTTTGCTTGAAGTTAAGATTTGAGATAAAGTTCGTATGAAGAAGCTCCCCGTCATGGACGTACATGTTTAACGAACGTTGGTATAGAGCGAAAGTTAGTATAGAACTTATTTATAGAAATAGTTACCTATATGAAAGAAACTTTCTTCATATAACCTAATTTTGCCGTTAACAGTACATTATGATACAAGTGATGTAAATTTATCATTACAGTCGATGCTAAACTAAATACCGAGAGCGTACTAACATACTATCATACTATAATTTTCAACACACTGGTGAGGAATAAACATGATTGTAAATTCATTGATAGAAAAATAATATATATAACATATATAACATCACGCCTGTAATCCCCGAAGGGTTAGGCTAGTGTACCCATTAGTACACCCACATTTCGCCAGTTATGTTTTTAGTCCCATGCAATAGGGGGCGAGCCTATTGCCATCAACCGGGCACAAATCCAGACTCCGAGGCTGCTACCGAGAAATTCCTGATGGAAAAACCCAATAACACTTTGCCCGACCTGGGAATCGAACCCAAGACCTCATGCACAGCAGTCGCGCTTGCGACCACTAGACCAACGAGGCAGTAAAAAATAATATAACAATTTTAATTATCATGTATAAGTGTGTTGAAAAAGATAATTACGTCACAACACTTCGTTATCAAAACAATCATCTTTATAATACTCATTTTCATGCGTGATACACAGTAAAAAGAAATCATATCGTTTTAAAACCGACGAAGGTCACCGCCACAATTTTGTTTACCCTTTTTTACTCTAATGACCTGTAAAATGAAAACGCCCACCGACCCTTTACGCTTCATAAGTTACGACAGGGAAAAATATCTAACCTTTAACTTCTATTGGACCCACCCTTAAGCTGCATACTTGATAAATAGGTGCAACTTTAACTAGTCGGAGTTAAAGGGTAGCTTAACTCATTATAATGATGAAAGGGAGGTTTAGTGTTGAGAATAAAATAGGGTTTTCTTTAAAGATTTTTTTTCAGTGGTAATATTTTTATTTTTAGGTAGGTAGCATCATAATGTCACGTCTGTAATCCCCGAAGGGTTAGGCAGAGATGTACCTATTAGAACACCCGCATTTTGCCAGTGTTTAAGTTCCGTGTAATAGGGGGCGAGCCTATTGCCATAAACGGGGCACAAATCTTACTGAGAAATTCCTGGTGGAAAAACCCAATAATACTTTGCCCGACTTGGGAATGGAACCCAAGACCTCATGCTCAGCAATCGCGCTTTGCGACCACTAGACCAACGAGGCAGTTGTAGGTTTAATATCTATGATTTTTTTTTCAGGGTAACATGTTTAGTTTTAGGTATGTTGTAGGTTTAAATGATTTCATTTAAGTAAATTTTAAAGGCTGTGTTTAATGTTTAATTTCGTTTTTTTTTCTAGGTTGATTGTTAAAGCTAGGTACTGTAGTCTTTTTAATAGCTATCATTATTAAATAGACATTTTTGCAGATCAAAGATAAACAATACATCTGCTTTAAAATGCAAAAATATCCTATTTCTATTACAATACCCTATCGAATTTGAATAACAAAGAAAATTACGTATTTTGTCGCCGATTTTCGGTACCTTTGTTATTTTACGAATTCGTTTTGAATTTTTATCGGGGACGGCCGTGTTTGGCGATTTTAATGAGTAATCTCATAGTATTATGTGAATTGGGCCGACTGCTATCACAAAAGGTTTGTGTTATGAGAGGGAAACGCCACCGGCCTACCCATTGTGCCGACAAGCGACGACGGACGCTCGTTCACACTGTTCCAGTACCAGGCAAGTGTAACAGGCTAGTCATAAGAGGTTCTAGGTAGAAAATAAAAAAATATATATGATCTTAAAAATGGTTTTACGTCCTGGTGGCCTACCACAACCTGTTAAAACAATATTATTTAATTATTACTTTGCCTTCCGCACTGTTGCATTTTCAACACTCAGATCAGCGCCGAGACTTAAAAATGCAACAGCAGAAATTACAAAGTAATATTAAAATAATATTGCTATTGACTGCCTCGTTCGTCTAGTGGTCGCAAGCGCGACTGCTGTGCATGAGGTCTTGGGTTCGATTCCCAGGTCGGGCAAAGTGTTATTGGGTTTTTCCATCAGGAATTTCTCAGTAGCAGCCTCGGAGTCTGGATTTGTGCCCGGTTGATGGCAATAGGCTCGCCCCCTATTACATGGCACTAAAAAAAAGACATAACTGGCGAAATGTGGGTGTACTAACACCTCTGCCTAACCCCTCGGGGATTACAGGCGTGATGTTATGATGCCATAAGAGATGGCGGTGGGCGCCCTGAAGTAAGACAACTGTCTTATCATAGTTGTGATTAACGAAATTCTAAAGTTAAGATTCGAAAGTTTAATGTAGGTATAAAATTAAGGTCTCCTTATAGAAATTGAAAGTTGATAAACACACAAACAGAATCTATTCACTGTTTTATTCACAGAGTAAACTTATCCTAAATCAAATAACTGCGATGTGTTTTTACGATTCTAGAATTAGCTTTTCACGGATTCATAATGGTCGCCTATATCGGTTTCCGCATTTTCGCTCAATGATTGTCATTGATTGTGCTTGATCGTATTTTATTGACCGTAAAACGGCTATAACCGTGAACGTTCTAACCGTCTTTTGTTTACGCAATTGCTTGTTTTATTTTTGCGAATGTCCGTAACGTTATATGTTTAGTCATGCAAAGAAACGTGATGTCTTTATTAATGATTCAACTGGCACGAAAAAATAAATAAACAGATAAAATCAAAAATGTTTTATTGCGATGAGATGAAACAAATTTCTAACTGTATTGATATGATTTTTGGAATAAGAAGTAGATTATTGAGTATAGTTTCTATAGAAATTGATAAAAGTTTATGAAAGTTGCTACGTTCCGTCCGTCTGATCACGAATTAACTATCATCTTAGAACTCGCAAAGTTCAGCCGACAGAAACTTATGTATCAGAAATTATAGTATCTACTTATAAGTCCAGTCAGTTTGAATAAAGATATTTCGTTGAACTAAAATACTATGGCAAGTGACAACGTTCAACGTTCAAACGAGGCACTATCTTGAAGTGAAGAAGCGCACGATAGCAGCTCTGATTTCAAATCATCGAGTCTCTCGCTTTAATATTTCATTCTTTACAAATGGACTGACATTTCTGAACGAGTTCTGTTGGAATGAAAAACTGAGTCAACACCATTATTATTTCAATGATATTTTATTTGGCCCTTAAAAACACAGTGATTGGGCTCTTGTATTTTACGAAATTTTTTTAGATCGTAATACCTATTTTATATTCAACAATGTTTAAGTGTTATTGACAAACAGGAGAGTGGTATTTATAAGGAATTTAACACAACAAAGGCTTTTTGTTCGTATTAAACGCTAAGCAATAACTTCAAAGAAAACAAAGTTGGAATCCACAGTACCAAGAGAAAAAGAAAAACAAAATTTTAATTAATTTATTTGAGCGGATCAGTGAGTTAAAATTTAAAATAAGAAGTTCGAATTTCAATTTAGAATTAAATCTCGGGTTATAAATCTATTGACAAAACGGCGAAAGTGACGCTAAAAGTTAATTGGATTGGTTTCAGAGCCTCTCCAGTCTCCTCAATCTAGGCTATTCATTCTGGATCGAGTTTTTATCCTCGTTTTATTGCATGCATAGTTCAAGACAAAGCTTCTCCTTTGAACGGGGTGACAGTTTGTGTACCTGCCGATTTTTATTGCTATTACATACATACATAAAATATACTTCATCAATTTAAGCCTTTTTCCCATGGGGGTAAGCAGAACCCGCAGAACGCCACCTGTTACGATCCTTACATACTCCTTTCGCCTCGTCCACCTTCATCGTTCGCGCTATTATTTTTATAGTTTAAATATTTTGTCATTTGAAAATAGAAACGAACGTAAAGTGTATAATAGAGGTATCAATAAGTACTTACGAATACTTAAAGGTCGACAAACTTTTTCGTCCATGTTTTGCTCTAAAAGTTCGCGTACTTACGTGACTCGTGGGCGAAAAGATCGTCAAACCATAAAGTACACGTACTTACTCGTACGCCTATTGAATTGCCTACTTAAGAGTAGACGAGAAGCAATTAAAGTAAATGAAGTAGAAAATAAACCTTCGGCTAAATACAAATTAAATGAACTTGGCTCTCAGCACGTATAAACACTGTACAAAGTACTTGAGTTTGAAAATTGCCTTGCTTCATGCGTGTAAACAATAAGCTCATTTGTCGTGAATTTTCCCTCGTAGCATTTCAAAGACTGCCACACAAGCAGCACTGCTTTGTGCCACCGCGATTTGGTACACAAGTGAAACTCTACACACTAATGGTTCATCTTCAAACATGAAATCTGAGTCTTATACAGTTGACTTAAGAGAGAATGGTGTGCATAAACATCGTTGGCCACATTTTGTTTTCTTTCTGCTTCACGGCAAATGCTAAAAACGAAATTACAAAGCCACGCGATTCCACGTGCAAAACGAGTCGTTTCCTTTCCCATTTTTAAAGTGATACGATTTGAAGTTCTTTGTGCACGAAAATAGAAAATAAAAAGCACAAAATAGACAGATTGCTATCTGAAAAGTGCAGAAAATGCTTTTATACAGCGTTGGATAAGAAAAATGTACGAATACCAGCAGTTGTTCTTTGTTACGAGATATAAACGTTTTGAAAGCGTGTTTTTTAGGTAAAAAGGTTAGAAAATATGTCAAAGGCGACTTCATGATAACAATGCATTACCACGAAGGGCTCTTTCGACGTTCGGCGCTATACGCTCCTACATTTTAATGAAGAAACTCATTTCAATTGTGTGGATCATTATACGAGTATTCGCGTTACATAAAAACGGTGTTGTGAAAGGGAACTTTTTTAATTTTAGTTATACTGTCTGCTGGGAGATATTCTGAAAGCTGAATGTGAAAAGAGGGGCGGAATATAACTAAAAGCATACACTCATGTATGTGTACAGATTCTTTATTTTCTTTATTTTCCATATTTTTGCACATATTTTCCTTTAAAAAACAAATAATATAGTTAAAAAAAAAAATATGTATAAAAATAGTGCTCCGCCTGCAACGAGGTGGTAAAACCCAAGCTACCGGCGGTTAGGGATCCAGAGAGAGGAACCTCCTCACTATGCGTGCCGTGTCCAAGACAACCGCCTTCTGCATCTGACTCTTGATCCAGCTGTTGAGCGAAAGTTTCTCAAGGTGTTGGTCGAAACTTTTCGCTATTAAACCGTTCACTGACATGACAATCGGAACAATAATTGTCGAGTCCATACCCCACATGCTGGTCACCTCGTGAGCTAGATCTAAATATTTAATGTTTTTTTCTTTTTCAGCTTTCACGAGGTTCTCATCATGGGGAATAGTGACATCAACAAGTATTGCACGACGCACTGACCTATCAATTATCACTATATCAGGCTTATTAGCAATAATAAATCTGTCAGTGATAATTGATCTGTCCCAGTAGAGCGTGATCTGACCATTATCAAGAACTGGTTCAGGATGGTATTGATAATAGGGTACCTCGATTTCCACAAGGGCATATTTAAGGGCAAGTTGTTGATGGATTATCCTGGCTACTAGGTTATGTCTATGCAAATACTCGCCGTTAGCAAGACGAGAACATCCAGAGACAATATGTCTTATTGACTCACCGGGAAGGTGACAAGCACGACATATGTCCACGGTACCATCTTTTATAATATGTCTCTGGTAGTTCTTCGTCTTGATAACTTCATCCATAATTGCAAAGACAAAACCTTCGGTTTCCCCAAAGAGGTTACCGAAACGTAGCCAGGCAACAGAAGCTATCGGGTCAACATCAGGCCCTGTCAGGGCCCGATAAAACCTGCCATGTAACTCCTTACCCCTCCATACATCCCTGCGGTCCGAAGTACTCAATACCAAGGGTTTCTTCCAGTTCCCGTTTGCTAAGGATAACGGCGTAAGGCCCTTGTCAACCGATACAACATCTTGATGCATACCCACGTCAGAATGGAGAAAGTACTCCCTGAGATTGTACACCTCCCGATTATGTAGATTCTTGGCATTGAGAAATCCCCGTCCTCCACATCTCCGAGGGATGTACAATCTCATCACAGATGACCTTGGGTGATGCATCCGATGTGCAGTCAACAAACACCTTACTTTTCTGTCCAAAGCGTCCAACTCAGTCTGAGTCCATCTGAGAACACCAAAAGAGTAGGACAACAGTGGCATAACCCAGCCATTGAAGGCACGGACCTTGTTGCCACCAGATAAGAGACTATTAAGTACTCTTAAAAGGCGCGCAAAGAACCGGTCCCTCAATGACTGTTTTACTGCCTTGTTGTCTATACTAAGTGCTTGTGGCATTCCCAGATATTTGTAGGTTTCGAGTTCAGAGAGGGATCTGAGAGTAATATCCTCTGAAAGTAGTAAGCTCTCCGAGTTTACTACATTTCCTGCCTGTACATGAGCGATCGCACACTTGTCTACACCAAATTCCATCCTGATGGACTTGCTGAATGATTCTGTGATCTTGAGCAAGTCCACAAGCTGTGACTTTTTTGGTGCATACAACTTGAGATCATCCATGTACAGCAGATGAGATATAGGCTCAGCCCCTCTGTGAAGACGATAGCCCAGCTTTGAATCCTTAAGTAAGGTACTTAAAGGATTCAATGCAAGGCAGAACCACAAAGGACTCAAACTATCGCCTTGGAAGATACCGCGATTTATCCTTATCAGGTTCGACGAAACATTAGCATCCCTAGAACCCGGCTGACGAAGAACCGTGGTCCAGCGCTCCATACATGAACTGAGAAGGCCACAAACATCTGGATGTATTTTATAAATTTCCAGTACTTTTTTCAGCCATGTATGGGGTACCGAATCGTAAGCCTTCTTGTAGTCAATCCAGGCTATAGAGACACTTTTTTTATTTCGCTGAACCTGATGGCAAATGGCCATATCTATGAGGAGAAGTTCTTTGGTACCACGAGCTCTCGGTTTACAACCATTCTGAGAAGGGGCCATAATATTATTCCTTTCAATGTGAGAGTTAATTTTGAACTTCAGAATGGATGTAAGTAATTTATACATTGTCGGAAGACAAGTTATAGGCCTATAATTTCGCGGGTCCGTGGTACTGCCAGACTTATGAAGAAGATGAGTGACACCAGTAGTCAAGAATTCTGGTAGTTCCCCCAACGTGAGGGCATCCTGAAACTGAGCTGCCAAAAGCCCGTGAGAACATCGAAACCACTTCAACCAAAAATTATGCAATCCGTCCGGCCCCGGACTTTTCCAGTTCGGGGCAAGACGAATTGCACATGAAACATCACTTTGACATATTTTGATTGAAGGCATTGGCTCCACCATGTCACACGCGCGTTCGACGGATCCAATCCAATCACCCTCACAATGATTGACTGGCACCGACCATATATTACGCCAAAACGACGACATTACGTCTTCACTGGGTGGGTGCATGTCAACCATTTGTTGTGGTTTCTCCCAGTTTCTGTACACCTTCTTCTCATCACTTTGAAAAATGCGATTGATATGAAATCTGTTGTATCTCTCTTTGTAACGGCGTATTCTGTTTGCCCAAGCATACACCTTTTGTTTCCAAAAGTCTATGCGCTCCGTAACCCAGTTTATATAATTTTGAGGACTGACATTCGTTCCTTCAAATGCTTGGTTTACGAAGCGCATAACTCTAGGACGAGTGTTTCCGCTCCTAAAAACTAAAAGTTTGGCTATGAGGGTCCTAGCACGATTTATACGTCTCTCAATTCTGTACTGCCACAGCGGCACAGCTGCAGGAGGCCGGGAAGTCTGTTCCTGATTTGGAAAACTTACTCCAGCCACCGTGCATGCGGCCACGGCCCCGCAGTACAGAATTGAGTGTGTCAAACTAAGCGTGTTGCAGCTTTCTAGGTCTTTCGACAGTATAGAGTTAAGGGCTCCCACGAGCGCTAAATTTCTTTTATTGACGGGCAAACGAGGTAACCGTGGTCTAGAAGAAGGAGGTAATTCATGATATCTACCAATCGCATCATCCAAAGCGCTCCTCAATTGCTCATAATCCTGGTTGGAGGCACTAACCTGAACACATTCATCCTCCCTTAGCGGGATTTCTGGTGATAGTAAAATAGAATCCCTTCGTACTATAGGAGGGTTAGGAAGGGTGGAATCAATGTGAGCACGTTGCGCCTCTAGGCGCAGTCGTTCAAGCACATCATCATCCAGCAGTTTACGCCGCTGGATTAGTCGCACTCGATCCGACAGCCGTTGTGCAGTGACAGTCACAGCCGGTTGAAGAGCCTGAAACATAGACAGCATCCTGGGTCGATACGCTGTGAGGTTCATTCCCCCATCTGTCGCCCCGTAGTAGGCCCGCATGACGCATTTATTTAAATCAATTGTCCATCGCATGCGGCGCACTACACCACCGGCAGCGGGGATTGTTGGCGGAGCACAAGGATCCGTTCGTCCCAAGCTGGCCGGCAGCGGCGGTCGCCCTCTCGGGGCAGGTCTTCTCCGTTGAGAGGGCGTTGGCGGCCCGGTGTCTTCATCACTCGATGCTCCAGTAACTGGTGGGGTGAAGAATACCTCCTCCGACGACTGAGACGAGGACGAAGAACCGGGCGGAGATGTTATCCGTGCGCATTGTTCGTTTGTAGTATCCCGCTGCCGGCGCAAACGGCAGGGGTATCGGTTCATTTTCTATATTTTCATGTTGATATTTGATATATTTAATTTATCCAAATATTATTAACACCAATAACATTTAATTTATCCAAATATTGGTTGTAACTTTGTTAAATATTAGGTAAAAATAGAAATTAATTTTATAAATTTTAATTTAAATTGTCAGTATGACAGCGTGATACCACAGCGTGTACACATTATTATGAGTGTAATTTTTTATGTCTGTACACAACTGCACGTACTTTGGATATAATGAGGTACATACTTTGATCTACATATACCTTGTAGTAGTTTTAATAACATAATAAAAATAAATTATAATACCAGCCTATTACTTTTCTACAGCAGGTCAAAGGCCTCGTCTCGTACAGAGAAGGTATGAAGGTAGACTAGCGATTCCAAATTCTCAAGGACCGTAAACATGTTTTCTTTCTTATTCTACCGAGATATTCCGAACACGTGTAATCAATTTCTATTCGTTTTCCTTCTTGGAACTTAATTGAATCTTATACATTAATCAGTTACCAAATTGTGCCTGTTCGTGAAATATTTTTCTCAAAGTATACCTAAGGAGAACTGAATGGTAATTCAAGGTAAATTCTCAATCAGATTTGATATCATTTTCATTTCTTTTGTGATGATATGGCCGGCCTTTTCTGTTTATTCGTAAGAAGATTATTATGTGTTTCATTCAGTTGCTTACATACATTTTATATGCTTATGTATATATAACATATTTTTGTGATCAGTGGGTATAGTTACATATTCATTCTGCTTATTAATTTTACGAAACGTTCTGATTATGTTCTGACCAGATTTTGACATTGTCTGTCGCTAAGATGAGATTGAAACTAAATTTGGAATGTTTATAACCACGAGGATTGGTCTTCCGTACTCAGAGCCACAGTAAACAATTAAAATTATTACTCGACTAAACGCGTAGGTCGGTGCTCCTAATAAAACCGATTTTGCTTCATCATCTACTAACGATTTCATGAGGCTATTAGCCTTTCCATCTGGCGAACTATAGGGTCAGGAGTGATTTTCTTCGATGATCGGACTTTTTGCGAAAAACATCTATAGTCTTTTTCTTCTTAAATGTTTAAAATCGTTCCGGGACTGATTGAGTAGCTAGCAGACAATGCACAGCCACTCATCTCAACTCAATAATGAATACTGAAGAACGATTGATCCTTCATAGACTTAGTCAAGTTCTAAGTATCTTACTGGAGGTCCAAGATTATATGTACGTGAATAATATAATGATGAGTCAGAGTAATGACTATTATCTAAACACACACGCAATTTAACTGTTACTAAGGATGGGGGAGTACCTAATATTGTAGTACCTCTACAAGATAGTAAACTTGGCAGGACGCACTCGGTTGTGAGACTATAGATGGAGATACAAATCTGTATCTCACAATGTTAACAGTAAAGTTTGTCTATAAAGTAGGTCTGGCACAAGCGTGCCAACGGGAAAGTTTCCAGTCGATTTTCGGGTTGGAAATACCACTATCCAAGAGCATATTGCTTAAATTTTATATGACAAGCACAATATATCAGTCATTGATAGGAATAAATCTCCTAACTAAACAACATAATGATGTGTGAAACGGGTATTTACGATTTAAAAATTAATCCACGCATTAAGGTGGCTGAGATTGGTCATCTCTTGATCGTATAAAAAACAATATACACACATGTAAAAATATATTTTAATAATTGTTTTACATTTCTCTACAACTGCATTATTTTTTAAAAAAGCAACAAGTACCTATAAGGTAACCAGGATTTTGAAAAACTTCATCAATGTAAAAGAGTGAAGGTATGTAGATTTTCATGCTCGTTCTTCTCCATAGAAACCTACCTACGTTTTAGAATGAACAACAACTTCAACTTTCTGACTAAACGACGAACTCTTAGACAATTTCAAAACCGCCTGAAAATGGTTTAATTGGAATAAATGTTTTGACTTTCACTTTGAATCGGATTTACGTTCGGTTTACTCCGCACGGTCATGTTAGCTCGGTATCTCTTAAAATAAACACTAAGTTTCGTTACACAGGTTTCTTGGCACCGCGGAAACATTTATTACAATATAATGCCAGGCCGCAGCAGATCGCAACGTGGCAGCCTGCCCGTGACCTAGCAGCACATTTACCTACTTCCCAGCTTCCTTCACTTGTGTCTTGTTTACGACCTGCATAGTTTTATTTGTGCTTTCATTTTTTTCGGGTTTCGGATTGGTTTATTTTTTTTTATATGATATAACTTTGCTCTTGATTCTAGTTTAGAGGTGACAGAGACAAAGTCTACGACGGAGTGAGCTTACCCAGAAGAGGCCAGATCACTCTAACTTTGAAAAGATTAGGGTCGAATGCGTTGGGAAATACAGAAGATGCGGTCGAGGTCGCGTGTCATTTTGCGACTTTGTGTTTATATAGCTACATATTGGCAGCTATCATTTTAATGTTAAATCTTGTCTTCTATGTAATATATTCCAACATTGTACTTAGGAGAGAAAAATAAAATTTTCGGGTTAAGTTCTGTTAAATAAGCACAATTTCGCTTGTTCTTATTTATCTAGTTAATTAGTGCAACTGGAGCTTGTTCAATTATTAACGTTCACTTTTTATATGACCATTAAAAAGTGCTTGCATTGTTAAACAAATTAATACCTATTAAACTAAAAGAGACTTTCATGTTTATTTATATTCATGCTTTGTTTAAATATCGATCAATATGCCTACCATAAATATTCAATGTTATAATGACGTCATATCATGTAAAATTCACGAGCATTGAATTTTATATCACGTCTCAACTTTGACCTTTACTACCGCGTATCCAAATTTTATTTTAACCATTTACTAGAAATAGATGAGCGGAACATCGCTTCGGTTATTTTCAGGTCACACGTCGATATCGACATGGCATGTACAGGCGAAGGCAATATCTGATGACCACTTTTCAACCTTATAACTAAGGGCGTTAAGGTCAAAAGTGGTTTATCAGAATTGCCTGCGATTGTACCTAGGTAGATAGTGACATGTAGGCTGGTATTTACATAATTGTGGGGTAACGAATAGGTAGTCGTTCTGGCGTCAGCTCGTGCCGGTGACGTTGTTGTTGCGATCTCGGCACGGCTCCAACGGGACCCACTATTAACATGGCCCTGAAGGCCTTGTACGAGCGTGTGGATGAAATATCCACGACGCACGTGGTATAGATATTTTCTTTCGATTGTAGGCTTTATTTATAATAGAGTGATACTTATTGTGCTTGTCGAATAAAACTTGACCAAAATACTACAGGAAAGTCGTATTTCTGATTCGAAAATGTACATAATATTACTGCATTAGCGCGCTTAAGCTAGGCCTACGGTTATTTAATAGATGTTGTTACGTTACATGGCTTTGATTAAAGTTTGCTTTTTAGAATGTTTAATAGGTAATAGTTGGCAGTGTTATGTAAAGTTATTAAAGCATTTTAATATATCTGTTTTTGAGTAGGGAAAGTTTTTAATATTATACTGTTTGTCGCACAACTAATGTATTCGCTATCCTGTAGATATAATAGAAGCTAGATATTCACAGTATCCAATAAGGTTATCGTAACTCGATTGACGTGACAAAATTCAATGACGATTTACATTTTTATGGCTACAAAATTGGCGTGTAATAAAAGGTGATTTCGTTTTTTTATAAACCGAACATACCTACTTATTTTTAAAAATGCAACAGTTTATTAACCCTTGTATTTTCAGCTACTAAAATGCATTGTATAAGAACTCGTTTTTGTTCTAGACCATATCTGGGAACCTTATGGTTACGAAGATATTATGGTCAAGTTCCAACTTTTAGTATTTTTTTTTAAGAAAACTAATTTTAAACTGTGTTTCACTCCAAAAAAAGGTTGTTTAACACCAATAATTTATGCACAATATTGCTTAGTTTGATGAGCAGTATCCGTGGGTGGGTATGTGAAGTTTTTTTACACCCTGCATATGTACAGTAGCAATCTCATAAGGATTTTGACACTTTGATTGACACTTTGGTTAAACTTACGACCTTTCGACGCCGTGTGCGAATTTCGAGGTGTACGTAGGTACTTTATTAAACATCACTTATACACACAGATGTAGATACGGCCTGTACCGCGTGTTCACAGCAATACAAACCTTAGCATGCTACTGCACTTATGACCGCTTACTGTACATATAGCATTATTTTATTTGCTGCTGTGCGTGACTGAAACCAATCGAATGTCACCTCGTACGTTGACTTCGCTGCCATAACTCAACAAAACAGAATGACATGCCATATCATACTAACAAATTGACACTATTTAGTTTCTCCTCGCTTCAAATTAGTTAAAGCTTTGATTTGAAATTATGAATAATACAGACAGATTCTCCAAATATGTGTTTTTTAATTGAACACTACCTAGGTTATGCCCGCGACTTCGCCCGAGTGAATGTCTGATATCTGCGGTGTTAATTTATTGCGCAGATCTCCAATTGTTTTTCTAAAATAAAAGTAGCCTAAGTTACTCCTCATAACATCAGCTATCTGCCAATCTGTCAGGCCGTTTAGTAAATTAGCCAGAACAAAGACACAGACTGACTTTAAAATTAATGCATTTTGGTGCCGTTTAAACATTCATTATTTTGACTTTACACACAGACAATTAATTTTTATTTATTGGTATAACTAAAGTTTAGAACTGCATAGAAGTGCTGTGCAAATGGGGAAACTTAGATCAATAGATTTTATTGTTTTAAACGCAGACGAAGTCACAAACAAAGCCATTTCAAAGTCAAAGTCAAAACATTTATTTCAATTAGACCATTTACAGACACTTTTGAATGGTCAAGGAGTCGGTCAGTTAGTCCGAAAGTAGAAGCTCGTTGCTCGCATTTACGTTGAAGGTACCTTTATGACGTCTTATTGTAGATATATTCCAATCTGAATTGCAGAATACACCTTCAGACATATTCTGTCTTATGCAGTTATTTGGTATTCTAATTTAATTTAAATTGCATTTCAGTCGAGTCAGTGTTATAGATATACCTCATAAACGCTGTCTAGACGAAGGTAATAACAACGTGTAGGATACCTACCACTATATACATACGTTTAGGTACAGTCAACAAAAAAGGTATGCAGGGTCGTCGGATATAGTTGAAGTTTTCTTGGAAACCGATGGAAGTCGTCGATTGAAACTTAATTAATAAACTGTTTATTAGTTAGTTTTTAAATTAAATTACATTTAAAAACATTCATCGGTTGTTTCTTTTTTCTACGTCTTTCTTCGATCGGTTGCTAAGAAAATTCCAACTATATCTAACGACTTTGCATACTTATTTCTTTTGTTGACTGTACATAAATGCAGCTACATAACAGGTAAAAACAAAAGACCTTGGGTAACCACAAATTATTTAAGAGTACCTATGGCTTTAATAACTCTGTGGCTAGGTACGTATAATGTTTCATGAGTAAACAAACAAATTGTTTTTACTCCATTTTCAGTAATTTACCATATCATGTTTTTTGTTTGAGAAACATATCACGCGTGCTAAAATTATTTAAATACGTAGCACAAATTTAAATTTAATTGTCTTCAACATTAATTAACTCCTAATTAAAACTTCAATTTAATTAGCACGGATCCCGGTGTTGGCACGACAGCCCTTTTAACAGACCTGTTATCGCGAGTGAGAGAAATGGTGTCAATCGTTGAAACCCGACAATCCGAATACGACAAAGCGAGACTCTAGTTTTCCACTTACACCCCCACTACACCCCACTGTAACTGTAGAACCTAATTTATTCAGTGCTCCACAAGACACGAGTGGCCTGGAGTGGTCGACATTGGAATTTAGCGTGAATTCTCTAAAGATAATTGAGGTAACAGAATTCATACTTTATTCAAAAGTGCTACAGTTTAATTTTGCATGGAGGTGGTTTTAACTTGGAAAAATGTTGAGCCCCTATTTGTAGGTTTTAAATCGAATGCAGATGGAAATATGATATTCCGTAGAATATCATTTTTGCGTCTAAACTTACGTAGGCTTAGAACTTATTTCTTGCAAAATATCTTGCAGGTTGCTGTACATTTCCGTCGATGATCGATCACTTATGATAGCTTAGCCGCGCGGCCCCGCAATGTACCGCAACTCGCACGATATTTCTCGCATCATAGCTGTATCACAGAATATCTCAGGTAGATATTCTGTGATTCATATTTTCAAATCCCACGATAACTGCCAGACCATCTGTGACTCACGGTACGTTGTATACAACAATTCATGATTCAAACAGTTTATTGATTATTTATCATTTTTACTATCACACTAACATCGTTCTGTATTTAAAACCAGTCACTCTTGCCTCAGAATTCGTCTGATTTACACAGAATTCGTAGAACAACATGACATTGAGGTGGGTTTCCGAGATTTGCTGTCGACATTTCTGAATTATACTCGTAATATTATTAGTGCTCAAGTACGGGAACAAAGAACTACCTCAAAACGTGTCTGGTGAAGACGCTCTTCATAAAGTTTCTGCCTTTGAATTAACATTTAGAGCGTAATAAATAATTAACAGTTGAAAGGGACACCGTACTGAAAACTTTTATGGATTCAGTACAGTCGAACAAACTATTTGGTTTGCAGACAACAATAATTATCTTTCTGTTACATTGCCATTCATTGTTATTTTCTGTTCATTTTTTAAGCTTGTTGTATCTAAAATTTTGAAACCTATTTTAAGTGATTTAAAAGACACACTCGAAACATTGGTGAACCGGTCAAGCCTCGGCTGACTTACCGGTAAGTCAGAATAATAGAAAATCAATTTTGTGTCATTACGTGGAACTTGAAGAATTAAAAGTAGTTGCAAGTTAGCTGCCTGCATACCAAATGGCTCGTGCGGCTGTACTAAAGTGTGTTATTTTCTTTTATAACCGACGAAAACTTTTAATGCTGGGGAATCTAGAATCATGCACTATCTAGAGTGCTATGGTTAAAATTTTTGTTACAATGTCATTTCGACCCCGCATATATTTCTGTTAGTATAATAATTAATATTTTGCTAAATATCGTTGTTGGTCGGTATTTAATGTCAGTTCAAAATGGAGCTCCCATTTTTACCTTTTACAGAAGAGACCACAGCAATAACATTACGAGAGGCTGTTAACCCAACTTTTCTCATTACGACAACATTAAATAAATTAGTCAAAAATTACGTCATCAGAGATACGTACCTACTCGTAATTTACATAAAAATGGAAGGTGAAAAGTGCTATTATACATTTCACACATAACACCTTAATTTTTATGCAAACTTTGGAATTACGCGTTTATGAGCCTTAATGAGGCCGTTAAAGAAATTTTAGTCATTTTCATTATAACACTAGCTTACCAAGCAAACATAGTACCTACCGCCATTTGTTTTTCTTGTCCTTACAATAACAAACACAATAAAAAAAGAAAGAGTGAAATTGGTCCAGCCGTTCACGCATGATGCCGTCACCAAGGGAAATATCACTTTTACCAAAAATAGCTGATCCTGAGCTGATTACGATCTTGTTATGTAGCATTTTTGTAGGGAACAGCTGATTTTTTTTCCAAGATTTATGGATTGGTCCCATAAAAAAAGTTGTTCATAATGAGTATAATGACCCCTTTTATGGTTTCGGGTATATTTTCAATTACCCTGTATATAAATAGATTAGGGCTTTAAAGATGAAAGAAAACCTATGAATGGCAACCTACAAAAGAACTCACCTACATCTTGTACCGAAGTATGTGCGCATAAAACAATTTAGATTCATTACACACACGCCACACAGTTGAAACTAACCAGATTTGTTTTTCATAATTTATATGATAGTTAGCCCCGGCTGTAGTAACACGATGATTTTGTTTGGTATTGTTACTTTGAACTTTTGTTTGTACTATAAAAGAAAATTAATATCTGGTAAAAATGGTTTCTAGCCGGAATGATTAAGTAGCGAGGTATTGCGTTTCTAACTAAATATGAATAACGTATTCGCGCCGGTAAGCAATAAAATGGTAGACATATTTATGTTGATTCAAGAAATTCAATAAATGTGGGGGTAATGGAAATTGATGAGACTTAAGAAGCTTGCTGAGTAAATTGAAAATCATTTAAGTGTGTCGAAGAGGAAAAATACCGTTTCCTGCTCAGGGATTCAGGGAAAACGCCAAAGTATTTCAAATGATTAAATCATTACGAATGAATGGCGTCAGTTAGCAATTTTGCCCTGATATTGTAGGCTTACCACCTTAACATTGGTTCAAGTATTTCAAAGATTTCGTTTAAAAGGGTGTTAAAACACACTTCGAATGCCACATATTATGCCCATTGCGGTTATTTATTTATTTGATCTGGATCACACCTGGTTATGCAGATATTTAAGGTCCAAAGTTTCAACTTTATTTAACCTTTTTTTTACAAAAACAAGTTTTCATTTAATACTTGTTTCTTACGAAATTAGCACCCTCTTGACCCCTGGAACAGTAGCGTGCGCGTAAGCACAACTTGCGTTACATTGAGCGTTATCGCAAAAGAAGTAATTCAAGAAAGCTTGTTCCCTTGCAATATTTTTTGTACAATGTTACTTTATTCGACGGGTAGTATAAGCGTAGTATCCTTTTTATCTCATCTCTTTTTCAACCCGTATGCTTAATTAAAAAATAACTAAAATAAAAGCATCGAAAATATGAACAATGTTCCAATGAAACTCGAATGCAACAAAGAACCTTACTTAGTGAATATAAAACTGCATATTTGGACAAAGATGTAATTGAAAGAGCAACGTGGAGGTCGGTTGCTCTCAGCCTGATTGTTTGCCTACCCCTTAGGGCGTAGCTTCATGTTAGCTTCATGGCAAGCGAGTCATGAGCACAACCTGGGGACCTGGCATAAGCGCGCGTAGTAAACGCAACGTTAATTTGATAGATTTTTGTATTTTTCTTCTTAGCGTGCCGATGGCAAAAATAGATACTAATAAAATTTAGTTTTTTTTTGTTTGGGCCTGTTTTCAGCCACCACAACACGCAGAGGCATACCTTAGGTCCTAACGTGTTGAGATTGACTTAGAGAGATTTAAGCTAACCTTTCAGCCCGCTCTCTCAGATCGCAGCCTAACCAACTACTATACTGATTTTTACATTAATAAAATACCGGTTACTTACATTTTATATAAATTATTTATTAGTACCTAGTAAGTATATTCGTAGATTCAATTTAAAAAACGACTCGAATGAAATACTTTTACGTTAGCGCGCTCGTGCTAGGCCTACAACTTTGTTATCTGCAAAATATTTTACAAAATTACGTTAACAGATGAACACTTCCGAATAACTCATAAGTCAAAGGCCATAAGCTTCAAAATGCCTAACAGGAAAGTTACATTCGAAATGAATATAAATTCCCTTTGTCGGAACGAAAATTAGTATCTACTTGTTTTGGAAACACGTACGTTTTATTCAATTTACATGTCCATTAAGTACCTAACTTTCCTACAATGGCGGCTGTCTTTATGCTCGATTATGTTTGAGGGGTAATCGGCTGGAGTGAGCTGATTAGTTATTTATAAAGGTACCTGATTAAAACCCGGGGGCTACTTATTTTCAGCGGTCTGGTAATGGATTAAATATGTATTAATGTTTCGGAACATCGGATGTTAAGGTTGAAATTTTAAACACGTACCTACTGACACGATATCCAATAGCATTTGATTTTGTAGCTACGATATTGTCATTGAAATTTCAACTGTAATTTGAAAATGTTACGGTATATTATGGTTCGTCGTTGTCATGTTTTGCCACCAGTGGGCGCCGGGCTCAGGCCGCCAAAATGAAATATCATGTATTTCGTAATTTACACATGGAACCGTCGTGAGCAGAGATGTGACGCCGGGGGCCGTACAACCAATACGCGCGTCAAAGCTTTGATCTTCACGGGCGCTGTCAATTATTCACAAGCCGAGTGCTTCTGTATGCTGCACCTTGGTACCGTCAAACCCAAGGCAGTAGCAGCACTTGAATTACGAAAATCGCCCTTATTGCTATGGCATTAAAGATGCCGTCAATGTCAAAT
The DNA here is from genome assembly GCA_949774945.1 of Hoplodrina ambigua. Classification (NCBI taxonomy): domain Eukaryota; kingdom Metazoa; phylum Arthropoda; class Insecta; order Lepidoptera; family Noctuidae; genus Hoplodrina; species Hoplodrina ambigua. The sequence continues at coordinate 4,939,947 of OX458974.1, read as the reverse complement.
TATTTGAGTAACTGTAGCGCTTGTATTTGATTTCAGAAACCATGCTGTTTCAAATCGGAGCTTCTGAATAAGCATTGGACTTTACTGTAGAACTTGTGCTATACTGAATTGAAACGCGGATCGTGTACGTATCTCTTAACTGACCATCATGTCAAATATTAAATTAGGTAGGTAGCACTTAAGTATTTTTGATTCAACGTCTAAATAAAAATAATTATAAACACGGAAAGTTTGTTTAAGAGGTAACCTACAAGTCCGATTACAAAAAAAAACATTGATAGAAAGCTATGTTTTATGGTACACTTATTATTCACGCAGACAAAGTCGCGGGCAGAATCTAGTGCCTAATCTATAATAATGTCTCGGTTATTAAATTAATTATGCATAAATATGGTTCTATTTGAAATTGCGATCCAGTTGACTCGACTTAAAACCAGGCCACGACCAAAAATCATTTTACTTCGGCATTGTTAAAGATTACTTTAACCAGTCAAGCTCCGGTTGACTTACCGATAAGTCAGAACAATAGAAAATCAATTGTATCTCATTACGTGGGACTTAATAATTAATTCCTCACCAAAATAAAACCACAAAAGTAAGTCAATTAACAAAAATATCTTTGTCATTTTTCAACACAGCTAAAATAGTTTGAATATTCATTCTGCTACAAAATTCCGTTGAAACAAAGACCAGTGGGCGAAGCTCTCCTACCGAGGGGCACTACAAGTCTTTCTGATGACCACTTGACCTACGAATCCGTCGTCAATCCCGATGTTTGCTATCATTGACTGAAGTGGGCTTAAACAATTCCAGTGTATACAGTCTGCTTCTGGATGAGTATTTGTGTAAACAAACTAAATATGTACTGGCAATATTGACTCGCTATTTAGCTGCCGTTCTATTTTTGGTAAAAAGAAAAAAATTGAATATTTGTCTGTTTATCATTCTTTTATTTCATCATTCTATCAGTCTATCATTGTCCTACTGCAGGGCAAAGGACACAGAAAACGTAGGACCATTTGATCACCACGCTTGCTCAAGGCGGATTGGCGATTCCAGGCTTATATAACACGTATATTAACTAACGTTTTGTGTCTTTTTCAATTCATGTGTATACTTTATAAGTTTATCATGGACATCGCTGACATCGGTAAAGGAAATCATCGTGAGGAAACCTGAACATTTCTATCTATTTTAATACATATCGAAACGTACACTCACTTATCACGAAATATTAAGAAACCGCTTGAAACGAAATATGGAGATGAAATTTGGCAGGGAGGTACCTAGTTTATAATTAGTGTATGTCCGTCAAGGACGAATTTTTTAAAATTCACCCCCTAAGGACATTGAAACGGGCTCCGACATTTTCGCGGAGGAAGCCACGGGAAAAAGCTACATAAGTCTGAAATCGCAAATAGAATATTTATTTGCTAGAAACATGTTGCATTGTTTTGTAGCACAATGTAACATTATCTCACAGTTTTGACGGTTGAAGATATTATGATTGATCATACTAAATTATGTACCTATACGTCCACCAAATCGGTGTAGTAACACACCACATTACAACATGATAGAACATTTATCACAGTAATTACGAACAGCTTTGAAATCTGGTGTTTATAAAAACGAGGAATAATTATGAAATGTATGAAAAACCTATTACGTAAAATATGAACGAGAATATAGGTCATATTGAAAAGGATATGGATTAGTGATGAGTTTGAGGCACCAGCTCCTTGGCCTCGTTTCTTGCGTCAGATACCGGAGGGCGACCGGAGTGAAGCCGGGGAAGGGCAGGCCTTGCCCGACCGTACTCTCCGTGCTCAGCCCCCCCTCAGAGTCCGAATCCCCCCCATCTGAGTCGGAGCAGCCGCCTTCTGAGTCCGACTCGGGCCCGCCCTCCCGATACCCGTAGTAAGGCATCCTCTCCCGATCACCCGACATTCACTTAAACTTATAAGCTCATTGTATCACTTAATTGTCTATTAAACACTACTTCACCATCTTAGCCGCGGGCTCAACTATACAAATACGTGTCGGTTATCACCGGGAGCGGGTGTTTGGACTGCTCCGTCACGACATTGTCAACAAACTCCATCGTCGGTGTATTTGAACGAACAACACTTTATCTGAAACAAAAGAAACACGTTATTAGTTTCTCAAGATAGACATTATTATTTCTGAGTTGAAAGACTGTTAAATAATTTTCAAATTTTAGGTAAATTAAACAAAACCAAAGTCTTAAAAATAGTAAAGGAATATTAAATTTTGATTTGATCAGAGCCGTGATAGATGCTTACATCCATTCATCAACTAGAAAAAAGCTGGTAACCTTTAAATGGCTGAATAGATTTTCTTGAATCATAGCTAAGAACTCACAATCAAATCACATTTAAAACAAAAAAATAATTATAGAAATCGGTTTAGCCGTTTGGGAGCTACGATGCTACAGAGAAACACACAGATACACATGTTGAACTTATAACACCCTCTATTTTGTCCATCAGTCTGTTTTCATCCGTCGCGTGTTAAAAACAGTAAAGTTATTTGATAAACGTTTATGTTTACTCAAGATTCGCATTGAGTAAGAAACAAAATAGAAAAAAATGAAAAAACTTATTTAAAAGAGATATAAAAGTATAAAGTACTACTATTCGCCAGTTTCATTCGCTTCGTATTCAGACTATTTTTCACTTCCGTGAAATTTTCCTTTTCATAAGCCTTTTATAAGGAAATGCTCATAAAAGTTTTAGTGTAGGAGTTTTACTCGGCAATATACCGCGTAAAATACGAATAAAAATAAGCATTCATAAGAACAGGAGTGAAAACTTAACGTTAAAATGGCAGGACGATTATGCGGTCATGTTGGGATGTCGGTGACGCGAAACCTTAAGTTTTGTTCCTACCAAAAATCTGGACTAAGGAAATTTTCACTTCAGAATCTTGCCTGATTGGTCTAGTAGCCGAGATGTGAAGGCTGTTTCTCAGTTTACCTGGAGTTTTACCTGTGTGCGGTATAATTGCCTTATTCCATTATAATAATATAAAATTTAAGGGAAATATAATCCTGCCAGGGATTTTGTTCGAAAGAGTTACCGCGGCCCTGGAACGCAAAAGGGCACTAGGAGGAACACGGATGGGTTTTTCGTCTGTAAGAGTCTGACACTCCCTCCCACTCCGCCCAGAACCGAAGAAGTCATGATGATTTCCAATCCTTAAACAAAAAGTTAAAAATAATCGGATCAATGCTGGTGTACATACTTCTGCGACGTCCTTCGGAATACTAGGGCGTGATGTTAAGTTATGTAGTAACGGAATGTAAAACAATTATTACGGGTATTTCATTATCGTTTGGAAATGTAAAGCCGGTACACACCGCATAATTATGACGACAAAAATGACTAATGAGCTTTCTGAGTACACAAAGGAAGTAGTAAAATATTTATAGAATACTTGCGTGCCTGTAATGCTTGGCAGAGGGCTGAGGTGGAATTAAACCATTTTATACGTAGCGACGTAGCAGAAGTTATAAAACAATTGAGTAGTAAAATGGAAAGACAAAACCATTGTCTCACGTCACATGGGTATAGATAACGGTGGCCTTTGTTTTTTTTTTTTTAAGAATTTAGGATAAGTCCCATTTTATCATCTATTTTTATTGTTATAAATAAATAAATATTACCGCAAATTAATTTATCTAGTTATCTCTCAACTATTCTTACATTTTATCTGGGTATGCTTAATAGTAATTAATGTTTTTTTTAGTAAATTAGGATAAGCCCCATCATGTTATACTTTATGTGGATATGGTAAACGGTGCTCAATGTTTTTTTTTTTAAAGTAGGGAGAAGCCCCTTTCTTTAAACCTTTGTTACTCTTAACGTGAGTATGTTCAGTCCGCCACACTGTTCCCACCCACTGCAACTCCTGAAACGAGAGAATGGTCAACAGTCACCATTGTTATTTTTAAAGAATTTAGGAGTAGCAACTTTTTCAAAACCATTGTCACACTTTACGTGGGCATGGTTACTAGCCAGTGTTTATTTTTTTAAGAAGTTAGGACAAGCCTCACCTTCTTCCTACATATGTAGGTAGGTACTGTAATCGCCAATTTATTTGCAAATCATTGTTAAAAGTGACAAATTTTATTACAAATAACTAAAAGTTGCGCCAGATCGATTTATGTAAAGTACTCCTTTGGTCTTACCCTATGGAATTCTATTATGTTTTCGCAATGTAAAATAGTGGTTAAAAAGCAATTTATTATGATAATTTTGACCAAAAATTCGAATACATGAACAACTTACAACCAAAGCTTTCGTAGTTCAATTACCATAATTTAACTGTGAACTATAAAGTTCACACATCGTAATTTTAACGCTAATGGTACTTCCAAATTCAACGTATGCTCATTATTATTTAATTGACGATTCATTATTATGTTTCACCCCTACTTCGATCTTAATAAAACCTATTATCAACTTTTAAGACGTCATAAGATTTGATCACCTATTCCACTGATAACGATCAATGGGGGATGAGATTCAATAGCTTCTTAATCGAACTTTAAATATTATTGGTAGAAATAAATGAATTTGGGAAATAAGGTTTTCTTAGGTACTTATTTTGTATGATAATAAATGAGAAGGATTTTACTAAGCGAGGATACCGGGTTTATATTTTTAAAAAGTTTTGATGCAGATAACATTGATCTTAAATATCGATCTCGTAAAAAAATATATTGATTACAAATCTGAAATTGGTAATATCCCTTGAGCAAGTATGGTGATCAATTACTTCTTAGTATTAGTAGAAGAGACTTTTTTCCTGTAGTGGGATAATGATAAGTTTGTATTATTATTATTAAATTACGTGTGACAATAATGTAGGTACACTTTATGACTATGACAGAATATAAGTTAATAAGCTACAGTAATTTGGTATATTCAGTTTGGTAATTCAATATGGAAAACATAAAATCTTAACTAGTTTCTAAGGAGTTACAACTTAGAACACGACAGTGTCTAGATTGCAAATATAATGCAAAACCAGCGTAATCCGACACTCAAGTCCTTTAATAAAACGGCGCTAACACTGCTCATAGAAAAGCTTTAAACTTTATGCTAAGCTTTATTTGCATGCGATCTACTTTATCACAACCTCTATGTGTGAGTAGGGGATGAAACAAAACACTATGTGTTCAATATTCAAATAGTTTTCAAACAGTTCGTAAATCGATTTGGACAATTTATTAATCCTTTGTTCCGAAGTTGGCCTCTAACTTTGATATTGCCCATACCAAGCTACCTACTTTGTTATTCTATCAAAGAGAATACTAAAATATTTTCTAGAAATTCAAATCTGATAAAAGATCTATTTACTTTGAATAGTCGAACATTGAATACAGCTCTACATCAAATCAGTTTGTTTAACTAAAACCCTTTGAAACTTAGTTAGAATGATCATGATTACGACCCAAACAGTTGGCGTACCAAATATTCATGGGCGAACTTGAGGTAAACTCATTAAAGGGCCTTTCTCAACATGGCGGGCACCAAAACAAAAACTTTAAAGAAAATAAAAATTGAATTTCGAAACGCGCTTTGTAGTGCACGCGAGTGCAGCTCTCATTTACTCAGCGGATGCCGACCGATTTCGGACACAAACAAAAATTTTACAGCCGGCAATTAAGTCGACCGGCGTTCAAACGCGACGGCCACCAGCCAAATTACTGCGCGTTAATTTTATACGTACTCACCGATACAAGCTACTCGACGAACTTTACCGCTCCGTCTTCATTAAAACGATGTCGAGAGCTTATTAACTAACGTTTATACGTCGTTTTGATAGGCGCCCCATGCCGTTTGCGGTCGCTTAGGTTTTCTGTAATAGACCTTTAAATTCCTCCCATAAACACAGACCTACTACGCCGAGATACGATACTTTATTAGTACTCTGAACCACATTAAAATTTTACGAATGTAATCGGAGCAGCGTGTAGCGTGTAATTGCAATATTTTCACGTTTAATCCCCTTGATTTAGAGGGGGAACGTAAAAATGGATGTAAACATGCATGTTATATACCAATAAAATGTATTCCGACCGTAAAATTGTCTACATGTTTCCCTGAATTACGTACTTTTCTTATCTTTTATGTGTGTACTTACAGTACAAGATTTACCAGAGTGATTTCTAGGTTGTCGAGTGATGTCAATGTATAAAGAAAATGGGGTAAATTGTTTCAGCGAGGTTTCCTTTGAATAAAGATGTTATGCTCTGTTATTTATTAGATACTTTTTTTCATATAACACTTCGTTAAGAATCAGATGTTAACTTTCATGTTTTCTACCAATGGAATGATCTTATTATATGAGAAAGCGACCAAGATGAGTATTTAGATAGAAAACACAATGCTTTAACGTTATTTTAATGTTTAGTTTCTAGGAATATATGCCTTTTTACGTTGAAAAAGTATGTATATATTGAAATAAATGCAATTATTTCAACAATTTATAGTCTTAAAACTTTATAAACTTAGCCGCTTTTTATCTAATACTGTAATAAATCGAGTATACAAACCCATAAAAGTATCAAAACGATATTTATTATCAAAGTTTTCACCTAAATTGTTACTGAATATGACACGTTCATAGATTCAGTTCAGGTTCAATGACATCTTCCATTGACATCTTCCAATGACATCCCACACATCTTTGTAATACTGAATTGTTCGTAAGAAGCGGTGGTAAAAGTAATATCAAACGTCGTCGTCACAAATATTTCCATTAAATAAACAACAACAGAAAAATGACAATAGCCTGAAGAAATTGAATTGGGTAGTGAAAACATGAAGATTTGAAACGACTGTCATTTGTAGTAATCACAAGGCGATCCTAGCTGAATTCTTCTGTCTGAATCAAAAAGACGTTTACGAAATAGGAATCTCTCTCTTTGTCAATTTGATCTACGATGTCATAAACAATAGATATTACATTATACAACGCTTCCCAAAATTCAACGATAAGCGGGCACCAGAGGGTAGACCTGCTCATGAGTACACGAGAAAAAAAAAACTCATTTTTCTTTTACCTTTTTTTTTGGACACGTGTCAAAGTCAAAGTCGAAACATTTATTTCAATTAGACCATTTACAGGCACTTTTTAACTGTCAAGGAGTCTGTCAGTTAGTCCGAAAGTTGAAGCTAGTTGCTCGTTCCAAAACGGAGGTAGGCCTATATGGAGAAGAACGAGCAAGAAACTCCACGGCACTCTTTAAATTAGGTTTTTACAAAATCCTGGTTACATAATATTCTTGTTGATTCTACATGTGATCACAATGAAGATGAATATGGTAAATAAGATGAAGAGATTTTTTGTTTGTTTGTTTAAAGCGTTAATCTCTGGAAGTACTTGATGGATTGGAAACAATATTTTGTTTATGATAGACAGATTCATGAGAATTAGTATAGGCCACTAACCAAAGACGTAACTTAACGCGGGTTAAATAAACTACTCGTACAAAGTCGTCGGCAAAAGCTAGTAAAAATACTACAAAAGATCTAAATTGTTATTCTTTTTGTAACTAAAATGGTTCCGCATCTTTCGGTAAATAAATATTTATGGTAGACGATATTTCGGATGGTATGGCTTTTCAATACATTTCAATTTTCCGAATGAATGAATTGAATTTTGGTATTGTGTTACATTACATTTTACAAATATTTTGATTTGATGGTTTTATCTTGGTGATTGCGAAATATTTTTATTCCTTGGTCCATGTAATACTTAGGTTTAGTACCTACTAATAATAATGAAGCTCACGTACAAAAGAATTAGGATAAATAATAGTGATTTCCTCGTTGAGCTTGAATTCAATATATTTGAAGTATGTGTATAGTTAAGTACATGCGTAATATATTTTTACAAGCACAGTTTTAATAACTTGAATAAATAGTCTACTAGGACATTGCTTAATGATTATGAAATATGTTTATTCCTTGGTCCATGAAATACTGACCTGGGAATCGAACCCAAGACCTCATGCACAGTCGCCGCGTTTTGCGACCACTAGCCCAACGCTGCAGTCATTGGGTTTTCCATCATTATATTGATTGAGATATTTTAATGATAATATTTACCATTAAAATATCTCAATCATTGCTACCACATAATCTTTAGTAACTACAAATGTCTTTGGAACAACTAATACTACAAAAAAAAAAGAAAATTATTTTAGAAAAATGCAGACGACAAACAGTTCACTACGCTATTTCCACAAATTACTTAGAGCATAAAGCAACACACGACAAATAATGGTACCTTCGCAGAACCACACAACGAGTTCAATACTAGGAAATAGAAATGTGGAAATAAATGGAGAGAGGAGATGCGGACAATGGCAGCAACAAATGTGAAGAAACACGACACTGCTAGCCCATATTAGTTGGAAAAGAACTGTGTAGTACTGAAGGCAATCGTCTCACTATTTGTCCCGGGTATCGATTCCCGCAACTACTCCTATTATTCGAGAATTTTCACTTCGTTTTCTCCTTTAGAGAGAAACTTATTGTTTTGTTTTTAGAAACTTGTTCTTTTGTTTTGCAACATTCAATTGTTTTTATTTCAGTACTGAAATAGGTTTTCAGTTTGTTGAATAATGCGTTTTTAATTAAAGTTTATTGTTACCTTGTTGTTTTTGTTACAAATAATGTTTGCTAGTAAATAAAAATGTTTTGTACAGCGCCATATTTATTTTTTCCTCAATCTATATGTGTATTTTTGCTTTAAAATATTCGTTAAATGGGTTTACATTTTAAAATTCTATGCATCAAATATTCACAGGATTAACCGAACACGCCGCACGTGAAAAATAAAAATGTTACTAGTAATGCATTTTATAACAAATAATATTTTTTGTGCTACATTTTTCTATGAAATTGAACCGCCTTTAAAACCCTTCATTACTTTTGATGAGTTCAAAACCAAGATAAGTATGTAGGTACCTATCCATTGATACTCTTTCCTTTTGTAAAGCTATATAAAAGTATTTTCATTAAAACTTTCAATAAAGATTCGTATAGATTACTCCGTGACAAAAGAAATTCCGCTCACATACCGAAATCTTTTTCTTTTGATGGCCACAAACAACTTAGGTTGCCTAAAGTATATTTATAGGGGCTGATATCGGCAGTTTAATATTAAGAGTGCCAGAGATCGTAAACACATTTTTCTCACAAAATGTTTTGTTGAACGGAAGGAGTTGTTTTGTGGGAATGGACAATAGTATGAAATGTCGTCTAGACCAGAGAATCCCAATCTTTTTTCTCGTAGACCCATGCAAAATTTGCCTGGTTTCAGTGGACCCCCATAATGTTGGTTCCTTATATTTTTTGGGTATTTATTATTTACCTACATTGTTATTTATTTATTTATTATTATTTATTTATTTATTTATAACTAGAGCCAATCTAAGAACCACTATCAAAATCAGAAAAAAATCGTGGACTCTCACTTACAACTTGTGAATCCCTATTTTTATTCACGCCTTCGTAGACCCCCGCCGTTTCCCCCCTGGAACCCCTGGGGGTCTACCTAGACCACTTTGGGAATCACTGGTCAAGACTTGGGTCACGTATTCAAGTACATAGTTTCATGGGCAAGTACTTCAGAAGCTTACTTTACTGCTGATTTATATCGTGTTAGCTTTGCCATCTGTCTTTGTAGTTGCGACATTTTGTCAGGATTAACTCTGGATATATTTTACACGGGTATGTGAATTGATATTATTTTCTTACATAGGAATCTATACTTTACAAATATAATAAAGCTGAAAAGATTTTTGGTGTGTTTCTAGTCTCTGAACATACCAGTCCGGTTGTTAAATAATATTTTTTAAATTATTGCTAGGTTTATGAGGAATAGGATACGCTATATGACATCACGACACGACACACGGGAGCGGAGCAGTAACCAAAGACATAACTCAAGTGAAAAAAAAACCACTCGTCTATTTTTTGAAGAAAATCACTGTAGACTTTAACATGCATACATAAACTCACGCCTTTTTCCCATGGGTGTAGGCAGAACGCCACCTAATACGATCCGTTAGTACTCCTTACGCCTCATCCACGTTCATACATTACAGACTTAAACAAAATCTAAAATAACCATTGCCACAAAATCGGTTGAACCGTTATCAAAAGTACACTGGTCAATTATCAAGTACAATAAAAATAACATTAGCACATTAAGCTCTTGTAACAGACCCAACAAAAAAGAAAATCGAGCAACACAGAGAGAAAACAGTTCCGAAAAACTGTTATCAACACTACCGTATCTCGTTAGTCCAAGTATTTTGGCGAATGTCGTGAAGGTAAGGCAATTAAGGCTACTGGCACACTTCCCGCCATGTGGGGAAGGAAATCCCTAACATCGGAACTGAGGTAATAAAGGTGAATACACATAAATGTACATAAGTGTATCGGAATACTTAATTCAATGGCTGTGGAAATGAAGTCTATTGTAAGTCTGATGCTATTGGAATAAAAAGGTATAGCGTAGGAACGTATTACTGAACGCTTTTATAGCTGTGCTGTGTAGCTTTCCGATTGTTATTATTAGGTACTTATGCATTTATTTAGGATAAGCTTTTGCGCGCGACTTCGTCTGCGTAAATGTCGGTTATCGCTGACGCATATTTTGTCCTTTCCCAACCAAATTTCATCAAATTTGATTAGTGAAAGCGTAAGAGTTAATTTTGCATTTATAATATTAGTATGGTTCAAAAGATTGATGATAATACATACATAATATAACGGTCGACAAAAGTATAATGAAGCTTATTACTCCTTCATCTATAGGAGACCACAGCAGGCACAATAAAGTCAATTAATTACTCACTAGCAAAGTAATAGGTAACAAAATAATTTGTAAAGTTCGAAAAGTTAAAACAGGAATGGTATAATTTAAAAATAGGTTAAAAGTCCTTAATACTATTTTATATCTACGCAAAATTTATTTTATATTGCCAGATTTTATTTGGCTTTTCTTCCATTAAAGACTTAAAGACAGCCGGTAGAAAATATACCAAAACCAATAAGTCGTATTGTAATGTGTCAAAACAATGCAATTTATTGCAGTTGTGTAAAACTTTACTCTAAACACTCACAAATAAACTCGTACTGACTTATAGTATATGGAACAAGAATAAATAAGTAGGTACCTACTATTGATCCCAATGCTTAAATCTAGTAAGTACCATATTTGTCAACTTAATAAAATAAATATGCCAATATTATCCGAGTAAGGCGCCACAGTAAAGAACGTCTACAAGCAGTTATGATCCTTATTCGTGTGTCGATAACACATAATATACTATATTAGCTTTTTATGAGTCATTATAACTCACTGTCTGTCTTTACAAACACAACTTATTGATGACAATATTCATCGCAAAAGTTCTAAAGAGTGTTTTGACGTACAAATATCAACTGAAAACAACCTGTCTAATGAAGCCATGCAATATTAATCATGCAAATGACAAAATAACAAAGTCCATTACTCGTATAACACGTTGAACTCGTAAATCATGAAGTAAAGCGTGTTCCCACAAAGCCGTAGCTCCCGGCTGTTAAGTAAAATTCTAATATTTTATTCAGCGGCGCGCCATATTGTTTTCTCGATACCTCCATTCGGCAGCTCAGTGCCAGTCACGGACTCCCTAACACTTATAAATCGGTTTTATTGGAAACATTACTTTCAACACAGATGATAACAAACCGCCTTTTAGTTTTCTTTTTCTTTAGAAGAATTAATTTATGATAGACATGAAAAAAGTTTTCATCGCTGTTTGTTAAAAGTTGTCAACGTCAATTAATTGCTTGGATTTTATTATGATAGTTCTTTTTGATGTGGTTTTGTTTGAAATAATATTCCATTTATTTTTCGACTTTTCATCTTTGTCTCTAGAGAAGTAATAACGAGGGAGGAAAATGATTAATTCTCAGTAATTATCCAATTTGCACAGAGTTAATGATTGAGTACCGTCGGTCGGTAGAAGCTCTTGAAATATTGCCAGTATGTACGTCGTATATGGCAGGCAAAGTTGCCATGAAAATATATCGAGAGAGAAGAGATTTCGGTACTATTTAGTTGGGCATGCCCAACTAAATAGTACCGAAATCTGTCAGGCATAGCATGCATGCTATGCCTGACACATCCGTGCACTGTCTGGACTGGACAGGTCCCTTTAAACGTAGGTATGTGGTTCTTTTTTGAAAATATCACCTCACATATAATCTGACCTTTAGAGGAACTGTATGAACTTTTAAAAAGACTTTGACCTCTGTTTATGTGTTTGTTTTCGGAGTAATCGGCGAGGAAACTCAGACGTCACCAAGTTCAAAAAAAATAGACGCGTAAAAGTGTTATTCTTCATTTATTTACAGAATAAATACCATTTAGGCACACGCCACATAAACATGCTTATACAAGACTTTACCTAACAAAGACTTTTTCAGTCCTTTGACCTGTCCCTCTACTGTAAACACAAAGTAAATTAGATAGGTATCTACACGATGTACCTACACATTTTCCATTGAAAACAGCACAACGTAATGCAGGAAGTCTCTTTGTTTGTTCGGAATGTCGTTTGTCACGAAATCTTTTTGTTCAAGAGCGGTCGAGTCGAGACGAACGCGAAATGCCATGTCGTGAATGATCACCCATAGCCTAACCGACCTAAGTGCAAACAGATCAAAGCGGACGCAGGGTTGACTCCAGTACCGAAATTAATATCGGTATTTTAATAGACATACCAGATTACCGGTATTTCGATATTAAAGCGGTATGAGCGAGGTTATTGGAAAATTTGTTGAATGCATGAAGACGCTTTGCAAATATAGACATTTAGACAGCAAATTATAATAACAGATCGTTCTCCGGAATTTCACCCGATATAAATATTTTTTGTGTTCGGTTAGCGTCTCACGAAGTCCTTGAAAGTTTCTGAATTAAATCAAACTTTCTGTAGTAACGTTTTATTATAAACAAGCGTCATATTTTTTATGATACATGTAAGACGTCATTTGTTTTGTTTTTGCATCGTCACTCATTTTTATTTCCAGAAAATTGTGAATGTTAATAATCTGTAATATTACGAATCGGCTGTTTTGTATTTTAGCAAATAAACAAACATCCTAACATAATAACCATTAAATAGCGGGTTCCGGTTGAAAATGAGTCCGTAATCTGACCTTGTCCAACTTCAATGAGTTTCTTCGACATTCTTCTCCATACGAAACTACCTTTTGGAACTAGATTCAATATTATAAAAAATCCCTTGTAAAATTGACGTTCAAAAGTCCCTTTCAATGGTAGCATCATATTTCCACGCCTGTAATCCCCGAAGGGTCAGGCAGAGGTGTATCCATTAGTACCCCCCCCCCCTTTTAATGGTCTACTGAAGAAGAAATTGAAAGACTTTGACTTATACACAGGATTGTCAAAGAATTAAATTACATACAATGTTCAAAGAGCTCCCTTTCACGTGATATCCCCTAATCATCCTCGATACCCCCGAGACGAAAAGTTGTTACCGGGAACACGGAACCTACGCTCTATAACTTTCTTTTATGCTTGTACCGATAGTATCAACCCTGTCTGTATCGATGCGAAGTGTATTGAGCTATACGTGTGCTCGTGATGTGTGATGTTCGTATCGCTCGGCACAATAGGTGAGGGTTATTTCTGTTCGTCTGCCTTGACTCCAGACGCGGTCGGGCGTAAGTACCGACTGTCTGTGTTCCATGTTACCACTATCTACATTCTACATATTATTGATTGTAAACATCGGTGTTCACGCACGGTTCGATAATTTCGTGTATCCGTGTATTCTCGGGTTTAGTGTTGGTGTGTTTTGTGAATTTTGGTGGCGGTTGGTTTCGGTCAGGCTTTTTGTTTGCGAGTTACTAGTAGAATAGTTAATCACTTTGGTTATATATGTTTTAGTTTGGAGTGTTTTGAACAACCCTTCATATATTTTTAGTACCTACCTATGCAAATATATTCTTTATACACTGTATACTTAGGTAATCTACTTTATTTATTGAATCAATTAAATGTGAGTCCAAAGACGCTTGAGAGATAATAATAATAATATCTTAGGACACCTAACACATTGCTATCTGATCCCAAACTAGGCAGAGCCTCTACTATGGTAACCAATCAACTGATAAATATACTTATATATTTCTAAATACATACATATTATATATAAATTACACCCAGACACAGAACAAATCATCGAGTTCAACACACAAAGATTTGTCCTGGGTGGGAATCGAACCCACGACCTCCGTCCTAGCAGTTAGGGTCACTAACTACTAGACCAACAGGCCAACCTAAACAACCCAAAAATAATACCTACCTAGATAACCTAAAATAATTATGATAACGTAATACTACTAGCTTTTGCCCGCGACTAAGTCCGCGTAACTGTCGGTAGTTGCGGACGCAGACAAAGTGTTTCCTTACTTGGGGTTCAAACTTACCCGGTACCAAATTTCATCAGTATCGTTTCAGTGGTGTAAACGTTGAAAGCGTAACACACAGATTGACAGACAAAGTTACTTTTTGAGTATGAATTCCACAGATCCTATGTCCTAATATGGATACTTTTGTTTCTCAATTTCGAGCGTAGCCAATGTCTCACAAGTAGTTTACGATAACCTATAAAACACTGTGATTTTGGCACAGATACAAGACGTATGAGTTTAAACCTCTCACGGTTGGAATAACATAGACGTTACCTGTATTTTTCTTTTTTTGCAAAGCCATAGACACTTAGACAGCCAGTCTTCATACCTCATTTAATCACAGTAGGGATTGTGTCGTTAAGGAATGTCTAGCTAGTGCTGTGACAGTGGCATTAGCGGAAATAGACACGATTTTGATCAATGACTTCACTGTGTTGGCATTTCGGTTCTAGACATCACTAGTTAGGTGGGACTGGTTGACTACAGGGCTATTAATAAAGATTTAGTAGTTGAATTTAGTTATTACCGGACTGCAACGTTGGTTTAGTGGCCGCAATGCGCGACTGCTGAGCATGAGGTCTTGGGTTCGATTCCCAGGTCGGGCAAAGTGTTATAGGGTTTTTCCATCTGGAATTTCTCAGTAGCAGAGTCGAAGTCTGGATTTGTGCCCGGTTGATGGCAATAGGCTCGCCCCCTATTACATGGGACTTGAACATAACTGACGAAATGTGGGTGTATTAATGGGTACGGGTAGGCGTGATATTATGTTTAGTTATTAAATTGCTCTTTATAAACATGTTTAGAGTTAAAAGATATGTTACTTAGCCGTAAACAATGCGCACTACTCACCAAATTAAGTTTATTGAGTAAAAATTATTGTTGGGAAGCAAATTTTATTTTTTGTTTAAAAAAATACTGTTTATGGTAGTGTGCAATGTAACATTGAGCTTACTGGTGCATTTATTAGTATAGAGGTTGTGGGGTTAAATTCTAAAGTATACCTATTACGAGTTTGCAACAAAACAAAAATAAGTTATAAAGTTTAAAAATATTTTGACCTTCAATTTCCTCGTAACCAGGGGGCCAACCACCACCTCTTAGAGCAATATTATTTTAATATTACTTTGCCTTTAGCACTGTTGGATTTCCAACGCTCGGGTCAGCGCCGAAAGTTGAAAATGCAACAACAGAAATTACAAAGTAATATTAAAATAATATTGTTTTAAGAGATGGCGGTAGGCACCCAGTTCTCAGATATGATCTAGTGAACTCTAGTGCAAAAATGGGAAGAACATTGAACTTTAAATGTCATAAACAGTGAATAATACAAAAACCAAAACTAAAAAAAAACAAACTAATAGTTTATCTTCATATTTTACTTTAAAAGGTTAATTTTTTATAGAGATTATTTTACATTATTGTTTCAGCCCAAGACTAATTATCATTTTGTCACCAGCCAGACTTTCAGCTTAGTTCAGTTGAAACAAAAGACTAAAGTCTAAACGTTAAAGTCTCTAACTAAATGAACTCACTGAAGTAAAACCTTAATTGCAATTTTTCTTCATTACCCTATTGTGTTCAGGTGAGTGAAGGCACCCCTTTGGGGCAAAGGGGGGAAAGAGGGGGGGTTAATTAACTAATTTATTGTTACGTCAAGTAATAATATCTCAAGTTTCACTTACAAAGGCAGACAGACGGCTTTATACAACAAATTGTCACGAAGTTTAAGAAATTGTAAAAGGGTTTTCTAGTACGTTTTGTAAAACAGTAGAATTGTTGGAGTATATTTTATGTTATGAGTTGAACTTGAATGTTGGATAAAGTGAGAGGCAATTAAATTTCGGCACTTTTCTACTGAAGATTTCATGTATTATTTTGAGTGTTACGTATAATTTTGTATAATATTGTCCTGTCAAATACTGAAGTCAGCAAAAATCTGTGTTAAAAAGATTTCTTGGTAACATGTATTTATTAATTTAGGAAACTTGTTAGACTTTGGTTATTTTGAGAAAAATTTTGGTAATCAAGTTACAGGTTTGCCTAGTTTGGGGATGATGTAAAACCTCTTATACGTTAGCGTAGCTTATACGTTCCCACTTCTGGGCAAAGGCCTCCCTCCATTATTTCCATCGGACACGACTTTTCGGAAGCCGTACAGGTAATCTCGCCATAACTTTCGTGGTCTACCGCGGCCCCGTTTCGCCATTTCAGGATACCAACCAATCTTACGTTCTTTGTAATATTAATAATTTTAAATGTTGTACGTAAAAACTCTGTATCTTTTATATTCATACAAGCGAAACGCACCGGCTTCACACGAGTGCGAATCTCCAACTGGCTCGGTGGACTTTATAAACATTGCCCGGGACATTATAAACACAACAAAATAACAATCAGTCAAATCTGTCCAGCCGTTCTCGAGATTTGCTCCTAGCAACACATTTCATTCATTCATTTTGATTTATAAAGATTTATTTATCTCTGTAAGTGCAGGGAAAGCAAAATGATCCCGAGACCAAAATAATAAAACAGCTGTGCGAATAGCGATACGAATAATGTAACTATCCTACATACCTACATAGGTATAAGTACCAAAAAAGGTTCTCAGCCGAGCAGGTCGGTTCCGAAGTGAACACAACACAGTACTCAGAAAGCTTGTTTGATGAACGTGCTCAAGTATTTGTTTCATTAGCTAAGTGATTCCACAAGTTTCGGGAATTCGGGACCTCAATCACAATTTCTTATTTGCTTTACTGAACGTTCTCGTACAGTACGATCAATGTATCGGCTGTAAAGAGACCAATCACATTTCCCGAAAACCACATATCGTGCCCATTATTACGAGATTTTTTTCTACTACATCATACCTGGGAATCTACTGATTCTGGAGATATTGAAGGACAAAATTACAAGTTTTACAGTTTTAAATTTAATGTTTCAACTAAACTTTAAATATAAATAAATAAATAAAATAAATAAATATCTTGGGACACCTCACACACGGCTATCTGATCCCAAGCTAAGCAGAGCTTGTGTTATGGTAACCAGAAAACTGATGTACATACTTATATAATTTATAAATACATACATATTATAGATAAATCACACCCAGACACAGAACTAACAATCATGCTCATCACACAAAGTTTGCACAAAGTTTATATTTTATGGGTATGCACTCATAGGCACAATATTTTTCGTGTGTTGGAATGCCCTATCATAAATAGTGATTTCTCACACCAAAAAAAGAAGTTGTTTCCCAGGAAATATTTTTTTATAAAAGTAATTTCGTTTGATGGCCAGTATGCTGAGTTAACATAACATCACGCCTGTAATCCACGAAGGGTTAGGCAGAGGTGTACCTATTAGTACGCCCACATGTCACCAGTTACGTGTAAGTCCCATGTAATAGAGGGCGAGCCTATTGTCATCAACCGAGCACAAATCCCGACTCCGAGAGTGCCACTGAAAAATTGCTGATGGAAAAACCCAATACCCAACTGGGAATCGAATTCATGGCGGTGGTTAGTATGTGATTTTCTCTTTACAGTCCATATACAGGTCCATGTACAGCGATAAAAGGCCCCTGACACGACGTAGGGCGTGTGACAAAAATCACACACGATACACGACGCGACAGGTAATTTTCTTCGTTGTTATACAAGAAAATTTATTTGACGTAAGATTATATGCGCCGTGTGACGGGGCCCTAATTAATCTTGGGTCTTGTGATATTTCTAAGCTCATGGCCAGCGCATACAGAGCGCACTATCATTTGTTAATTAATTATGAACAAAAGAAAAAAAAATTGCTCTTGTATGAAATTACGCGATTTTCAACTCTACTACTGCTGTAATTTAGTTTATTATCTAGTAACAAGCGAAAACTGCTCGCAAATATTTCTGTTCTGTTTACGGTACTATAACAACAATACAAATAATTCCATAGAATAAATATACCGTTTTTTATTTTTTTGTATCTAAAAATATTATAGTGTTACTAAAAATAATAAATTGAATATCAATATTAATAATGCTCCATGCACCAACCAATACCAACATAGTTAAAACTATGTTATGGTAAGGGCACGCAGCTGTCAAAAAGACTGTGTAGAACAATGACATTTGTTCGCAATGACATACAGGAGACTTATGAAGTTTGTTTGAAGTTTACACGCACATAGTAATAAAACTATTTCTGCCTTATAAACACATTGCTAAGCTACAATAACAGCGTAGCGACTAAATCTCCGCATTTGAAATCAGCGCGTGGATCAGTGTATTAATTTCCGCTGAAACATATAAAATAAACAATAATTTCGCCGCGTGTTAATAACGTTATACGTAACAAAGTTGCTGATAGGTTTATTTGTAAAGCAAATACGTCAACAATAAATGTTTGTTAGACCGTTTCTTGTAAACTCGATTTGTTTTGTGCTTTCCGCTAAATAGTAAATCAGTACGTACGTATTATGATTTATAGTACTAAGGTATTTATTTATTACCTGGAGGGATATTCCAAAATTAAAAAATGGAATGTTATAAATTAACCACGCGGTTTAAAAAAAAACAAATGCTGGACCTGTGAAGCATTTTCTGTCTCGTGACTGCTTAACAGCTTTTATTTTATTTTTATACTTTGCTTTAACTTGGTTTAACACGTTTTGCGCTTATTCACGCGCTGATCATGCGGTGAGTTTAACGTATAACTTCGCAGTGTGATTAGGGCAATTCTTCTAACTTTTAGGAACGATAAGCCACAATCTATCAAAAGTAATCTAGTCAAAAGAAATCTAAATAGTCAATTTATCTACTATTCTTAAATTATCGCAAAGCTCGACTGCTTAGCATGAGTTCTTGGGTGTGATTCCCTGGCCGGGCAAAGTGTTATTGGGTTTTTCCATCAGGATTTTACTAGTAGCAGCCTCGGTGTTTGGATTTGTGCTCAATGATAGCAATAGCCTCGCGCCCTATCACATGGGACTTAAACATAACTGGCGAAATGTAGGTGTATCTCTGCCTAACCTTTCGGGAATTACACGCGTAATGTTATGTAAATTGATTAGCATAAATTGTCGCTGACATGATATTTTGATTAGATTTTACACGTTTTTAATTCATAGGGTTGGCTTTATTTATGTTAAACAGCAAAATAATATAATATAATACTACTTCCTTATTGTACAGTTTACTGGTAAATTACAAAACACCAAAGTGGTTCAAAATATTTTGTTCAAATCGGCTTTTCCAGTTGCCCTACGACAGCTCTGGTTAGGTAGGTACCTGCCTATATTTCTCCAATTTTCTTTTCAAGTAAAAATACCCCGCAAAAGGGTCGTAGTAATTGATAGACGAAGGGTTGGCAACCCGTCATTTTATTGGTCAATTTGTCAATATTACGAACCAATCTTATTGGAGGTAAAATAAATAAACAAATAATAATTTAATATATATGTGGACTCTGTACATTAATCAATATTATTTTAATAACTTTTAATTTCATATAGAAATTGAAAGCGTGTTGCCAGCTTTAAACATACATACATAACATCACGCCTGTAATCCCGACGGGTTAGGCAGAGGTGTACCCATTAGTACACCCTCATTTCGCCAGTTATGTTTTTAGTCCCATGTAATAGGGGGCGAGCCTATTGCCATCAACCGGGCACGAGTCCAGACTCCGAGGCTACTGGTGGAAAAACCCAAGAACACTTTACTCGACCTGGGAATCGAACCCAAGACCTCATACTAAGCAGTCGCGCTTTGCGACCACTAGACCAACGAGGTCGTCAACGTAACTTACACAGGTGAAAAAAACATGCGTATGACATTGCAGGCAGCTAGTAGGTATAAAAAAAATACATGTTTAAAGCTGGCAACACGTTTTCAATTCCTACAATAAATTAAAAGTTATTAAAATAATATCGTTCTGTTCTGTTCGACTGCCTCGTTGGTCTAGTGGTCGCAAGCGCGTCTGCTGTACATGAGGTCTTGGGTTCGATTCCCAGGTCGGCCAAAGTGTTATTGGGTTTTTCCATCAGGAATTTCTCAGGAGCAGCTTCGAAGTCTGGATTTGTGCCCGGTTGATGGCAATAGGCTCGCCCCTATTACATGGGACTAAAAACATAACTGGCGAAATGTGGTTGTTCTAATGAGTACACCTCTGCCTAACCCTTCGGGGATTACAGGCGTGATGTTATGTTATGTTATGTATTTTATAACTTCTGCATATAATTTTTCGTAACAGACACAGCGATAAGCAAATGTTGTGCATGTCTGTAATACATGTAAATACTAGCCTTCGTTGTCCTTGTTTGAGTTTATATTGTTATCGTGCCATTTTATAAATTAATAAAATACATATAAATAAAATTAATGAAGTGTCTGTTTGTAATGACAAAATAACAGCTTTTTACAAAATAATTATAATATTTAAAAACATTTGTCTGGATGTCTGTCGGTCGGCCTGTCTGTTTGTTCCGGATAATCTCCAAAACGGCTGAACCGATTTTGAGGGGACTTTCACTGGCATATAGCTGATGTTATAAAGAGTACCTAGTAACTATAAGTAAGTACTTTTGAAAAAAAAAGTTGGTGGTTGCGCAATTCGGCTACATTCATCCGAACAAATCCGAGGGCATAAGCTAGTAATTAAGTAAAAAATATCGATACTTACTGACTACGAATTTGACATTCACGTTAATGGACGATTCTCTAATTATTTTAATTTCAGAAACCGAGAACTACCCACTGTTACCTTGCTCATACGTAGTTTCCATTTTAGGATAATTATCTGTTTGACGCTGTAATAATAATATGTTTGAAACTAATTAGGTACCTATATAGTAGGTATGTATGTCTACTGCTTACGTAGTCGTGTTCACGTGTGATATACGTACCTTTTACGTCACGTTCACCTATTTCTAAATATATTTTCTATTTTAGTAACGGTTGTGTTTAAAGGTCTTCGGGTTCAAGTTCTTCCCTTATTATTGCTTTCAGCTGATGAATTTTAAATAATATTTTTTTCCCACTGCAGGGAATATACCTCTTCTCATATAGGGAAAGCATGAGTATTGATCACCACGCTTGCTCAAGGCAGTTTGGCGATTTCAGACTTATGTTTATTATACTTGTGGATTTTCTCACGATGTTTTCCTTTACCGTTGCCAGTAATGTCTAAGATTTAATAATAATAATGGACCAATACGACACAGTGAATAATAATAATGATACGGTTAGAAGTTTTCTGAAATAATTGGCCTACATAAGTATGTTTTGTAAAAACCTAATTGAAAAGAGTGACTGTGGAGTTTCTTGCTCGTTCTGCTCCATAGAGGCTTACCTCCGTTTTAGAACGAGCAACTAATTTCAACTTTCTGACTAACTGACCGACTCTTTGACAATTCACAAGTGCCTGTAATTGAAATGAATGTTTTGACTTTGTTCTGGTTTGTGCCCAGTTGATGGCATTAGGCTCGCCCCTTACTACATGGGACTGAAACATAACTGGAGAAATGTGGGTGTACTAATGGGTATATCTCTGCCAAACCCTTCGGGGATTACAGGCGTGTTGATGTGAATGTTATGTACTTTGTTTTGCGTAAATACCGTAAAAAAAAACTTTTATGTAATTTTGTAATGTAACATACAAAAGGAAATGTATTCAGTTTGTTACGTTATAACAATTATCATAATCACCTCACGCTGTAGCTATTTGTAGTTTAAAACGCCATAATATTGATTTTAACTTATAACAACTCACATAACGCTTAAAAAAACCGTTAATTGTTTAAAGTGCAATTAGGCGCTCGGTATGCAAATTCACGTACGTACATACATAATCAGCGCTTGGTCGTTAGAGATGGATCAGCTGGATGTCGCTCTGACGGTTTAATTGCGTCTATTTTAGACTGTGTTTACAAAATTCCCGACTGTCGATATTGATCATAATATTTTATGTGGCCTCAAATGTTGATTAGATGTTTTATGATATTTAAGACGAAAATCTAAACAGACGTGGTTTGTACGCGTTTATTTATCTTGGTATTTTTATTGTGTATAGTATTTTTATTGTCTATATTATTTTATTGACTTAGTTAGACATGGGTAAGCCTAAGCTTGGTTCCATTAAAACGAGCCAAACTAAAATCTATCAACAATTCAGATCAATGTACCAAAAATATATAATATTACTATCCAGCAAAAGTAGGTTAATTTACATTCATAATTATTGCGATTTAAAATAATTTGCATCAGATATCCAAAATCAATAGAATTACTTCGAAAATGGAAATTACATTCTAGTCTATTCATATTTTCAGATATAAACCCGGGTATTATTACTAACCGTTTTAACATGACTAACATGTCGTGAATACACGATTGGCCATGGCCATCGTTTAACCACGTGTGGTTAAGCGATAAGCTGTTGTTCTGCGTGTCGTGAGTTCGATTTCGCACAGAACACATATTTGGACGGTCATGTACATGGATTCAATTATATAATTTAACAACTTATTCTTTTGTACCTACATTCTAAGCAAATAAAGACTTATTCTATTAAATTTTATTCTATAGTTAGTTGTTCCGAGTCTGGCTTTTGGTGTATGTGAGTTTATATGTTTGTAAACGCATCCACGGTACAGGAGAAATTAACATCGTGAAGCATAGTTTAAAAAACACATAAATAAAACAACAAAATATGAAAATTAATTCAGTTCAATATTCAGGTATTGTTCCATTACCTACATCATAACAGTCTTTGAGTCCTTTCAAACTGTGACATGCCAACTAATAAGCAACTCACAAACAGATTGTATCATGGTTGAATGTCGGTGAGCGATCGATCTCGCATCAACGTGTAGGAGTCGTTATCGGTAGTTGTTGCTACCGTCAACGTTTCGTCCCCTCCTCCCGATTCCGTAATGAGTGACAGCTTAATCAAAGCCACACGCATTTCGTGGAGCTGCGACCAAATCAATGTTTCAGTGTGGTTAAGTAGGGACTAGTATTGAGGCTAAAGTAGGCTTTACGTTAGTACTGTGGCGTTATATACTAGGTACAATTTCGCAAATTCAAGTAGGTAATTACGCTAGTTATTCTCAATACATTGATCTTACAAGTGCTGCAATAGAACAGGTTGTGGTAGTATTTGCAGTTTAGTTATAACATTTAAAATGTGGAACTTTGACCTTCAACATCTTTGTAACTAGAAAGTTCCCAGGTATGGTCCAGCACTAAAAAAAATATCGCAATGATGGAAAGGGCATGTAAATTTCGGTTTTGTCAAGTGTCTTTTTATTCTCGATACACATAAACATAACATAACATCACGCCTTTAATCCCAGAATGGTTAGGAAAGGTGTAAACATGAGTAGGAGTACACCCACATTTCGCCAGGTATTTCAAGTCTGATGTTGCCATCAACCGGGCACAAATCCAAACTCCGTAGTCTCTACTAAAAAAATCCAAATGGAAAAACCCAATAACACTGCCTAACCTGGGAATCGACGACCTCACGCTCAGCAATCGCGCTTTGCGTCCAATAAACCAACGAGGCAGTTCTCGATATAGGTACCTACTTCTAAACAACGTCTAATAAATACATCATGTCTTTATCTAATCGAGGCAGTTACGCACGGAAACAATATTAGATAACAGTACAATCAACATCTAATTTACCGTTTATAATGGATGTGTGTCCAGGTAATGGAATGTTCCAGCAAGCCCATTGTTTGCCATCATTAGTGCTACCTATTACCATCAGCTCTTGTCACTTATGAAAAGCCATTGCTCCATTTTCGTGCTCCGTAAGCGAAAGGTGCTAACGGGGCCCTACGCTAAGCCTCCGCTGTATGTCATGAACCACAATATAATAGATAAAGTTAAAATTTTCTCAGAGTATGTATTTCCATTGCCGCTATAACAACATTTATACCTATTAAAATAAAGTTTAGAATTTAAAAAATTGTCTCAATACTGTACTTAATATTGTACTGTGGTGTGAAACCCTTCGTGTGCAAGTCCAACTCATATCAGATCGGTTTTTTTCATTACATTCCTGTTCTCTCTATTAGTTTATATCAGGGACTATACGTAAACATTTAGACTATGTTCTTGACTTGCAACATGATGCGCGTGGAGCGAAATTTTACAGAACAGAAATTGGGTATCTGCAGATCATACTACTGTGAGTTAATTTCTACGTAAAGTATTGCGTAAAGGTAGTGAAACACTTTACAACACATCATAAACATAACCGGAACAAACTTTATCTGCTGCCGTACGTTTAACGATATTCGCTCACAATGTTGCACCGAAAAATGCTTCTTCATCATAATTTATGCACCGCGAAATATTACAAATCTCTCATGCATTATGAGATTTAATGCTGTACAGTAGAGTGCACATGAAAACGCTGAGAGAGCGTAATGTACAACTAAACACGACAATAGCGTTATCAGCATTAAGCATTCAATACTCACGTGCGGCCCGTATGACGGTGTGACGTTACAGGATATGAAAAGCTTGTTCAGCGTTGGTTAATCTCACCGCACCGACGACTTCGCAGCGCGCGCTTTGTTGCCAATTGTTTACTTTACATTCTATTTTGGATGTCCATCATCTGGGCATTGTTAGCGTGTGTTTATGCCGCGCCGTGAGAGGACCGATCGAACGGGGAGCGCCTGCGGCCGAGCACGCCTTTTGTGGGCGGTATTCACCATTACAGAATACACTATCTTTGATTTTTCTCGACACGTATCCCATTTTAGGGCTATTTGGTGCTCACTAAACATTGATGTTTTACCACATGATGTTATGGGAAATTACGATACGGCATTCAAAGCATTTCAGCTTGAACAGAATGGAAATACAGACCACGTAATCGTACAGTGCAATCCGATGTGTATAATTAAAGTAAATTCAACATGTAGTATCAATGAAGTGGCTCGCTCAAGGGAACTCAGAAATAGAACTAAGGGGAAACGAAATGCTACTGAAAGATGTGAATCAGCTAATAATACTTCGTGATTGGATCAGGATGTTGCGATCATAGCAAATCGCAAACTAACACTGTAGTGGATGGAGACAGAACTTTGACTTTCAATATCTCCGTTACCAGAATCTTCCCAGACATGGTCCAAAACCAAAATGAAGTCATGATCATTGTGATCATTTATAAGTTGTAAGTTTACGGCTTTGGGGTAAGAAACAGGTGACTAAAATTCGTCATAATAATTATGATGAAAATCGAAATAATGGCGTCGGATTTCAATAAAGAAATTAAACATAGACATCTGTACAAAATATAAGTAAAGACGATATTTTTGAAAATGACTAAATATCTGTTTTTACAAAACGACAACTGGATTAATGAGATGACATCATTAAAATTTGATTAAGTTATTTTACTAAACAGACTTCAAAGTCTTATCATTTGTTTCAATAAGGCCATTAAAAAGTTCTTTTGAACGTCATCTACAAGAAAAAATAATTGAATACAGTTGCTCCTTCCAAAAGATAGCTTCGCATGAAGAAGAATGGGCAAGAATACATACTCTTTAAAAGTCAATGTTCTACAATATTTGAATACAGAATCATACAGAACTACATGTGAATGAGATGTACTTTGCATAAAAACTACCATATCATACTACGTAAAGTACTTAGGACATGTGTTATCTCCTCAGTTGCCCTTCGGGCACAACCACCTACACCATCCAAGATTTTGACGAAGAAGAAGAATACATAGGTACAATCCGTGTTCACCAAAGGTTTAGCTTTATTTTTTTCTATGAACATTACACAACACCATGAAACGTGAGTCACTGAGAAAAAAGATCTTGTTCATATATTTGCTTTATATCACGTTGACTTTTATGATTTTAGTTGCTATTAGTGGAATATTGTTTGAAAGATTTGGCTTCATACTTTTAACCGAAGGATACGTCCTGGTTGATTCATTACCGGTTCAGAGAACATGAGAATGTTATTTAGAATTTTTATAGGAGTCACGTTTCTACTAGAAATATTTCTTTCATTGGGATTTTTTAAATTTCTCATTTGTTTTTATGGGTGGGTACTAAAAAAATTATATTGAAAGATGAAACTGGATTTATTTAAGTAGCAACACCCGTCATATTTTGACATAAAATTCCCCTAAATCTGTCGATACGCTATAGGAGTTTATTGTTTTTTCGAAAGAATTTCGGATATGTTGAATGACAGAATGTTTTCTGTACATTAACAATGGTAGCGCCAATGCTATTCTAAGCGTAGGCATCTGTGTGTTTTCAATAATGCATTTAAATTGATTGATGATTTCTGATAAAACATTAGTCTGTAAAGATAAATGTTTCGATAAAACTTTTAGCTTTTTTTTCTATACGTTCACTTGTCTGATTGAACGGAAATGTCAGTATTGAGTTTGGCTTTGTTATGTCAAAAAAGACCCAATCCACAATCTCTCCAGAATTAAATTAATTACGTAAAACTAATTCAATATACCAAATGTCGTTAAATCCAGAGACAACTTGTGCTTAAAATATATTTAAATGTAAAATATCCAAAATAATACAAATACTTCGAAAAATCCATACTATTATAATTATGTAGATCGTAAAGTTACTCTGTCTGTAAGTTACGCTTACACGACTAAACCACCGAACCGATTTTGATGAAAAATACAAGATTAGTTTGAATAAAAATAGAATCTGATAACCGACATTTACACGGACGAAGTTCCAGGCAAGCTGACATATTTTTACGTCAGTTTTCGCAAAACTAACCCCAATTAGCTTATCAATCAAACATATGAAAAAAAACAGCATTAAAGGTACGTATAAAAAACAAAAGGTCTTTGAATGAAACCAGTAAAGCAAAGCGCATGGTAATTAAGTTTGCAAACCTTGGCATTTGGCAGCTTGCCGACGGACTCATGCGAACTAATAGAGAGAGAGTTGGTGGTCGCTGGCATGCCTGTACCAACGACATTTTGTTTGTGATTGTACACCACACACCCGATGGGATTCTGTCCAACTGTGCTGTTTGTGTAATCGATTTTGATTAAGTGCTATGGACTGAGCTGAGGTTAGTGTTAGTTGCTTCTACAGCTGCTGTTGTTTCTTAAAAAGGGTTGGATTGATTTGCCTGTTCTGTAGAATTGGGAGGTTGTGTTGATAACTAATAAGTTGTTTTAAAATGTTGTTGATGAACAAACATATATTTCTAAAAGACAAGACGATGCGTGAGATTTTTATACCTTTCCGGCAGAACCAATGTCTTATTCAAAGTCCAAAGTCAAATTATTTATTTCAATTAGATCGTTGAAGACAATTTCAAACGTACAATTAAAAATTACATCTAGTTGCAAATTCCAATTCCTTAACGATTAGTACTACTTCATTTATTATATTTAGAATTGGGAACCTATTATCTCTGGAGTAACTAGTCTAAAATGATTCTACTAATAAGCATCTTCTTATACACAGAAGGCACGAGCATTGATAACAACACTTGTTTAAAAACGGGTTGACGATTTCAGACTTATGTTAATTACAATTCCAGGTTTTCTCACGATGTTTTCCTTCAACGGTGTCAGTGATGTCCTAATTATATGTAGAAAGAAGATAAATTATAAATTGAAACAGTCAAATTGGTACTTGGCCCGGTCTCTAAACTGCATTCGCATGCATGAGAGGTAAGCGGAATGATAAGAAGATATCGATTAATAATTCTTCTAATTTCCAAATTCGTACATAATCATCATAACATCACGCCTGTAATCCCCGAAGGGTTAGGCAGAGGTGTACCCATTAGTACACCCACATTTCGCCAGTTATGTTTTTAGTCCCATGTAATGAGGGGCGAGCCTATTGCCATCAACCGGGCACAAATCCAGACTCCAAGGCTGCTACTGAGAAATTCCTGATGGAAAAACCCAATAACACTTTGCCCGACCTGGGAATCGAACCCAAGAGCTCATGCACAGCAGTCGCGCTTGCGACCTCTAGACCAACGAGGCAGTCCATAATAGTCCATAGTTCGTACATAATTAATAACAATAACCTACTTAATAATTCTAAAAAGTGTATAAGTTTAAATCTTTACGTAGTTCATTTCTTGTTAGTCCCTAACTGTAAACATATGGGTACACCCGTTCGCTCGGCACATGTTGTTACAAGGTTACGAAGATTTTTCGTTCATAATTTACTTCGGCCTGTTTTGATTGTTATGATACTTGATTTATCGAGTGCATATTTTGTTTCGTCGAAAGCTCTCCGTGGAGCGGGGATGCCATGAATCATGGTAACGGTCGATCGGGATAAACATTTTTTTTACCCAATGAAAAGGTCAAAATTTACGCTTTTGCATAGTCTAAGGTGTTTTCAGGAGAATACGGTTTAGATACTATCAGTATTTGCGGTGTAACAAGACTCATAAGATGACCATTAACTATGCTCTCTGCCAAATCAAATTAATGAACGTTAGGCAACTATTAAGTACTGGGAAACGACTTTTGTTTTTAGTGTGAAAATGGTGCCGATTCTCTTGGTCACGAACTAAACTAAAATTAGACTATTTCCATCTTTTTCTGTCCAATAAAATAAGAAAGAGACTAATGTAAATAAGAGCTGTCAAATTTAGTCCATCTGACACATCCATACAGTTATAGTTGACATCTTAAAACGTGTGGATTAAAAATACGGAGAAGTTCAAGGCAAAACTAATTTGACATCGCTAACTTAGTTCTTTAATGTCACGGAATGTCACCGTCCTTTCCTTTCGCTGTATGTTAGTAAGAGATGTCAATTCTCTAAATTTAGTCTAGTTTGTGAACAAGGGAATCGGCACCAATTGTATTGTTAATGAAACGCACGGAAAACATTGTGCATGGACAGGGGTCGTGATTTTCAAATTCATCATTATAGGTAACTTATTATGTTCGAAAAAACATCTAACGACGTAGAAATTTTGACCTTCAATATCTCTGCTACCAGAAGGTTCCTAGGTACAACGGGGCCAACGCCTACCGGGGTTGCGGGACGTCTTAACAGGATACCGTGGCCCCGGAGCGTAAAGGGCAACAGAAGGAACAGGGTGGTTTTTTAGTCAGTAAAAGTCTGACAGTCCCTTCCGCCCCACCCAGGGCGGAAGAAGTCATTTGATGATTTTTACCACCTAAAAAAAAAAGGCTATTTTCATTCTAGAAAAATAATTAAGGTTTCACGCAAAAACCCATAGAAAACATACAACATACAATCACGCCTGTAATCCCCAAAGGGTGGATGTTATGTATGTATGTAAATAGTTTATTGTTTTATTTTACTCAGTGACGTGACGGTGTCAATTTAAGCCAAAAATGCACTCTTCCAATGCTTTAAGAATGGAATTTGATTGAAGGCAGTGTTTCACTTGTAAATATTTATCAACAGGTTCTTAATAAATAAACATACCTATTTGGGACTTTAATATGTATGTATAAAGGTTGTAAATCATGTGTGTGTGTGAAAGGGTTCGTAGATATTAATATTATTAATGAGTTACGAAGTAAAACCAATTGTAATTTATTGGAGAGCTATCGGTAATGAATTAACTTGGGCAATATGTCTATAATTACCAATGATAGGAAGTTTACGAATCTAAATGTAAAATTTGTGTAAATATATGCCTTACGCTTTCATTATGAAGATTTAAATTTCTAAATCAAAATAATAAACATCGTTAATGTTAACGCAGGCTATCCTTTTCCTGAACTAACAAGATGTGCTGAGTCAGCAATAAAAACCCCAAACCTTTTCAGAATTTGTTTTGTAAATAATAATTATTTCACTTAATGATGAAGAAAACAGAGTAAATCGCTCATTACCGCGCATCGTAAACCTAAATACGAACTCATCCAACTGCGAAGGTATCCAGTTAAAAGTTACCGCGATGAATCACTAAGTTTCACTCTTATAAATAAAACACGGTTAGGTTGGAAATTGAGATAAATCTGTTCCAGCCGAAAAAGCCGCAATAGATATCGCCAATTAGACAGAAGCTCTATTATTCACTGGGTTCTGTAATAAACCGAATCGAAAACACACTAAAATGTTCCTAAAGAACTCGAATTTATTGCACGACAAATTAATGAATATTACTTGTAATTTTTCAATATGCTCTTGAAGAACAAATTGGGGTAATAATGCCGATAGTGTTTTGTTTTTCTTTTTTCCTTCTCAACGTAATCTGTCATTATGTCAGGGGGGCGATTCTAGTAACTTTTAGGAAGTAACGCAATCTTATCTTTATCAAAAATACTACTAATTTGCCTACATTTTATAAAATTTAATCAATTATATGGTATTTTTATAGTAAGCATGTAGAATTTAATTATCGTGTACACTTTAATTTATTTATGAATATTTTGAGTTATTTAAAATTTTGCTGTTTTTTCGCTAGGACAATAATTTGCATCTACCATGTTATCTCTTCACCATCTTTGGTTGACTGTTAGAGAATGCCTAAGGCAGGTCCGCCTTTGTACTTTTTGTTGAATAAATAAATAAACACTGATTGGCGCTCATAATGAGATTGCGACTAAATTTTGAACGTTTTTAATTAGTAGAATTGTGTTTTTAATAATTGTCACACTGACAGCTGAGCGCCACCGCCTTTGTTTGTATGGCGCCTATTCGGCTGATAAGCTTGAGACTAAGTCGCCATGTGGAGTCTGGAAACTGTCTTTATCCGTTGTTATTTCTGTTCCAGACTAAGCTGGTCGTATCTTTAATTGTTTAATGCTTGACCTATTTGTACGACGTAGGGTATTGAACCGAGGTTTAGGCTTATAATAATGTATCTTATACTAGCCGTTACTTTATTCTGATAGTTTTTTTTGTTAGGACGCGCTAATCATCGCAACTACTGTTTCCGACTCTAAAAATAATTGAAAGCTACTAGATCCCTGAGTGCTATTGGTTATATTTCCATATTCACATCGTATTTCATTTTTATTGGGTTTATCCATCAGGAATTCCTCAGTACCAGCCTTGGCTTCTGGATTTGTGCCCGGTGGATAGCAATAGGCTCGCCCCTATTACATGGGACTTATATATAAATGGTGAAATGTGGGTGTACTTATGGGTACACCTCTACCTAATCTTTCAGGGATTACAGGTTGATGTTATGTTTATTATAAACAAAATAAGAGATCCGTAAAAAAAAAACATGCGTCACGCATCACGAATTCACGAAGTCACAGACAAAAACTAACTAGATTCTCTTGATTTCATTGCTCCTTTCTAATTTAAAACGTTTAAATTATTCGATAATTGTTACCTTAACTTTTATTAATGAAAAAAAAAACAAGTTGAAATATAATAATAATATATTGATTTTGTGGATTATTATGTTTCTAAAAAACTGCCACAACCTGTGTTTGATAATTATGATCGATGACGGATTCATTCTCTCTTTTAGGACCAAATGAAATTCAATATGGCTTGAAAACATTTCAATAGACTGCGATTAATTTTATACTCTGTGAGATTAGAGATAAGTTTCAATAAAAGAGACCTTTTCTGGTAAAAGGAAATGTTCCTTTGAAAGGCGGTACGTTATTACTACACTATATCAAAGGCTAGATTATTTGTTCCAAAGAGAGTCTTCAGAAAATAAATTGCATTTATGTATGGCATTCTAAGAATCTACAAAACCTGAAAGAAATGAATATTTTTTCAAATGAATTCCATTTATTACGTAAATCAGCATTACTGATTTAACGTGAAAGCTCTTGGATTCGATTCCCAGGTCGGACAAAGCGTTATTGGGTTTTTCCATCAGGAATTTCTCAGTAGCAGCCTCGGAGTCTGGATTTGTGCCCGGTTGATGGCAATAGGCTCGCCCCCTATTACATGGGACTAAAAACATAACTGGCGAAATGTGGGTGTACTAAAGGGTACACCTCTGCCTAACCCTTCGGGGATTACAGGCGTGATGATGTTATGTTTATTTTTATGTTCTCTCAGTCAGCTGATAGTTAGGTACCCATTAGTGTTTAAAATTTATAAATAAAAAAATTACAATTTTTTGACAATAATTAATAATTTTTTTTTTTTTTTTTTTTTTTTTTAAGTTTTGATCTTTCCGTCCGTCTATTCCGGGTATATCTCTCAAACGGCTGAACCGATTTTGCTGAGAGTTTCACTAACGGACAGCTAATGTTATTAAGAATAACTAAGGCTTACTTTTATCTTAGCAAGAATAATTAGATAACCGACATTAGGAGTCGCGGATGAAACAGTGGCATAAGCTAGTTTAAAAAATAAAATAATATCAAGTAGATAAATGTGAAAATTCTATAAAGATTTTCTTGAACTGCATTTTTATAGGAAGAGTTGGTTGCCAATGTAATAAAACAGCAGGAAGGGGTGGGCTATATAACATTAACTATAAAAAACTGTCAAGTGCGAGTTTTATGGAAACTCTTTCTAGAGATAGACTTTGTTTGAAGCAGCGAAGACGATTTTTCGTCATTTGAGTACGCCGCGTACAATATTTCAGTAAGTTTCACATAATTTCTTTTCCATACGACCTTCTGCAATGGGCAACGGAATTAAAAAGTATATTATTTTCCTTTTTTTTTAACGACGTTCAAATGTGCCTTTTTTATTTGTTCTAACTGAAATAAACTATTTGACTTTGACTTTATTCTTAACCTGTGAGATAAACTATTTGAAAGTTATGTCATTGTCGACTATGCAAAGCCTTTTAGTTACCGTAGTTTATAAAAATCCAATAATTCTCTCACAAAAAAAAAGCTTTCAGCAATGGCTAACTACTATCTACTAGAGCAAATTGCGTAATCGAATTTCATCCATCTGGTATCACTCGACACAAAGAGAACCCAAGACCACATGTCAATGATCTCAAAAATAACACTGGCTTTAAAACGATGAACAAGAATAATAGCCGCTATTACTCTCCAATAAGGACGAGAACACATATATAACTAGATGTGTCATCGACCGCTGAATCTTGAAAAGCAGCCAAATGGAAGTCCGACCTCGGACTGCACCACCGTTGCCGGAAACATGTGGTGTGAACAAAAATGTCGGGTAAACAATTGACTATTTCAAAATCAAATATTGGCTTACAACAATCGATTAAATTATTAATAGCCTACTTGATTGAAAGTGTGCCTACGCATCGGAATCGGGATGTTTTGTACTAGCTTTTGACCGCGTCTTCGTGATAGATAAGTGTACCATGAAACATAGCCTAACGGCACGCAGCAGTAAAGTAGCTTCCGAGATTACCTCTTACAAACAAACTGTTCCTCTGTAATATTAAGAAGTAGAAACGTTTACTTACCTTATCAAAGTACATACATACATAAACTCACGCCTTTTTCCCATGGGGGTAGGCAGAAACTACACAACGCCATCTGATACGATCCTTACATACTCCTTTCCTTTCCAATCAAAGTACATACCTCTGTAAAGGTAATCGTCTATTTCCCATTTACAAGTTTTCAAAGGTCAAATCATTTATTTCAATTAGACCATTTAATTTTGTTATTTTTTTGTTTTCGACTTGACATTGGTTTTAAACATTATTTTCAATACTTATGAGTAACATGCCCAAGTCATTAAGTCCGCCTTTGTACAATGTTTTTTTTTTACACGTGTATAAAGTTTAAATAAATAAATATGGGTTAAATAATAGAAACCAATGAATTTTAATTTAAAATTTAAAATTTTTAAAGCACAGCAACAAAGTCCGGTAAAGCAACCAATAACCTTAGCTTAAACTGCAAAATGACAACAAAAAAAAAAAAAAACATTATCTGCAACCTTTCATCTGTTGACTTTAAAAAGTCGTATCATTACGTCGGACTATCAAAGAGTCGAATGAAATATTAAAGCCCGATCTGCATAGGATAGCTGGCAAAGTCATGTCACTCCAACTAGAATCACAAAGGCCTGTTGTGTTCCATCCATGTTTTATGTGAGTAACTAAAATAAAGTACCTACTATGTAGGTACTGAATAGATAGTTTTAATTTATATATTTGATGCTGTACCCGATAAATGGCTTTATTTTGATGATTTTTATACTGTACTAGCTTTTGCCGCGACTTGGTCCGCATGAATGTCGGATGCCCGTTTCATTACGGGGTGAATTTTGGAAAATCCGTTCTTAGAGGACTTCTACTACCCTTAATCTACTTCCCTACCTCCTTCTTTATACGTCAAGCGGTTTTCGAGGTTTCGTACTGAGTGAGTGTATGACCTTTCGCTTCATATATTAATCTCTCGAATGTAGCGCGTACCGCATAGGTACATAAGTGTACTGACAAGCGTTCACGCAAAAAAAAAAACCGATTATTTAGACAGATAGATAATATTATTAGAATTATTGTATTGCAAAAAATATATTACAGGCAATATAATTTTTCTTTTTATAAGCCTATATTAATACTCGATGCGTATTTTGCTTCATAAACAAAAACTTCATAAATACCTACTGTTTTTCTGCTACGCCATATATACGCCATTCATTATTGCTACAATACACAACCAGTCGTAATTTAAACGGATAACTGTTGGCACGTTGGTTACCATTGTAGATTTTGGCCCGAAATGATAACAGAAACGGAAATGTGTGATAGGGTGTCAAGTTGTCAGGAGAATTCTTGCCAAACAAACAAGACATTGATCTTTGTTTGTTCACGCCTTGACTGTTGCCTCCAAGAAAAATAAGCAGAACATTCCCACTGAGCTTTATAAGTAAACATACTATCAGTCAAGTGCCACTACTGGTAACAAGTCATCATCCACTGATCGTTGCTCGTAGTCATATAAACGGGATGTTCAATCCGACGGACACTTCAAAGAACTTTGTATTACATACTATGTCGAGATAAACTTCTTGTTATTAAAAACTTCTTGATTTTTCGTGATAAATATTTATTAATATTTTTACAGTTTATTTTGGCTTTGGTTTTCATAATTATGATGTTCTTTTTTTGAACTATTTTTGAATTTAGAATGCATTGTTCTTTAGAATCGATGTACTTAATTCAAATAATTTCGTTTTTCCAGTGGTTGATAAAAATATAAAAGTATTGTGTAACCCTTGTTTTTTTCTTTGGATGTTTATTATTTCGAACCTTTTGAATGTTCGTTCTGTGTTATCTGGCGGTTGTAACTTAACATACAGCCTCACTGTCTCATTTGAATTATAATAAACACCTACGTTATCTATTTTTTGTATTAAGTATAAGCTCAAGAATTTGTTTGTTTTTTATTTGTTTATGTATGTATGTGAACATGCTATTCTTCGGAACTAATAGTCCGATTATTTTAATTTTTTTACGAATACAAAACTACATATTTTCACCCCGAATACTTAAATATTAACAGCAAAATAATTAAGCATCCGTAAGAAAATCCACTCGGACGAGGCCGCGGGCTTAACCTCACATACATAATATAATGTTTACTAGAAATATTCAATTTTAATACAACTATGTTTAGTTACGTTGGATAATGTAAATGTAAAGATAAACTCGAGTGCTACATGCACGTGTTATCACGCCAATGTTTTAGCAGCATGTGCATCTAAACACTTGAACGTTTATTACGGAGCACGTGTCCGATATTAGTGGCAAAATGCAAATATATTGTAAAGTGGGCTATGATGCTCGGTAGATGGTATGCACTTTTGTATGGCAGCAAGTGTATTGTGTGCAGAACACGTTACGTATTAGATATTTGAAATCGGAAGTGGTGTTCGCAGCTCTAAGACGTAATTTTAGTCTCTTTAAGACTTTTCTAAGCAATTTTGTTTGAGGTTTTTTTTTTAATGTTTACTAGCTTTTTCCCGCGACTTCGTCCGTGTGACTGTTGGTTATTGTGGATGCAAACAAAGTGGAGGAATAAAAAGTTTCCTTTCTTGGGGTCCAGTTCAGTGGTTTTGTCGTGAAAGAGTAAAAGAGAGACTTTAGGATTGATAAGATTAGTATAGTGTACCTACATATAATTCCTACATGAACATGTTTTAAAAAAATAAAGCATTAGCTTAATGTAGGTACTTTACAGGAATACCTGTTTCCCGGTCATTATTTGTAGTGGTCTATTTGCATTGATTCGACTGCGTACCCAAATAGGCCTAAATGTGTACAATTTGTCGAATTGGGGCAACATAGACGCGTCCGACACTCAGTGCGATTGCAGCACTAAATGTGGGCACATAATCCGCCTAAATAATTAAAATTATTCCGTAAAGATGCTACCTTTTAGAAGGGGTACCTAGATTTAAATCTATTTTTCTAATTTATAACATTACATACATTTAACGTAACATCACGCCTGTAAGTAATCCCTAAAGGGTTAGGCAGAGGTGCACCCATTAGTATGCCAGTTATGTTTAAGTCCCATGTAATAGGGGGCGTGCCTATTGCCATCAACCGGGCACAAATCCAGACTCAAGGCTGCTGCTGCTGCTACTACTACCACTAGATCAATAAGGTTGTTGAGATTTTCCTTTTATATGACGTTTAAAATTAAAATATTTGACTTTGTCTTTGATAAATAATCGCTACGAAAAGAACGAAAATATTCAAACTATTGAATAAAAAGCAAAAAATAAAAAAACGCAGTACACTGTAATTTGTAGAATCGGACTCAAAATAAGTCATTCTCAACTAACATTGAACTGTAACTATGTAATATCAACTTTTAATTAGGTAAAAAAGGAACTCAAGCTCAAGTTACAAAAGTTAATGAAATAGTAATGTTTGAAGCAAATGAAGCGTAAGTACATTTGTTCCACTTACAAGTTAGAACCAGGCCGCAACCCCTTGCCGGATATTTTACGATGCGTCTTAACTTTTACCCAAGCTACCATTGTCTCTGCTGGGAAATGCTGAGCAGATTTTCTCATTTTTTGCGACTGCAAAAGTTGGATAGCTAGCTTTCATATCAATTTTAGTTTTATGTAAAGGAATTCTATATTTAAAAGTTAGTTTTACGGTTTTCTCATTTTTTGCGACTGCAAATATTAGATAGCTAGCTTTCATATCAACTTTAGTTTTCTAGGAAGAAATTCCGTATTAAAAAGTTAGTTTTACGGACTAGTTACTTTTTATTGGAGGAATAACGTTATTTAAAATAGATTAGAAAATAGGTTAAGTGTAAGTCAGTGCGCATTAAAGGTTTTATCAAAAGCAATTGAAAAATATACGAATACTTACTTAATTAATTAATTAAATAAATTTATTTCCCATTGTTTTTAAAAAGAACCCCAAAAAAAGAAAAACGAATCTTATTAGACCAATAGCATCAATTTAAAGCATTGAACATAGATTACATAAATCGGTTAAGTGTGAGCTTTGCGCAACAAGGGTTCCGTTCCATAAAATGCAGTAAACAAAAACCGGCCACATGCGAGTCCGACTCGTGCTCGTACAGATAGACGGACGGACACTGGATTCTTCGTAATAGGATCCCGTTTTACCCTTTGGGTACGAAACCTTAGAAATGGTTAAATAAAAAATTAGATTTGATTCTAAAAATGGTATGAGAACAGTAGAATAAAATTACTGTTCAAAAGAAAAATATTATACTCCCGGCATATGACTATGTTATACGGGTAACATACACAAACTTCCAAATTCCTTTACTACATAACGTCAAGAAAAAATGGTGTAATAAATCAAAGAGAAGTGTTGTTTATTCAAAGAGGGAGCATTCTGCCGTCATAATAGATCGCCCGAAGTTTTTACAACAAAGGGACGACCTTTTCACTTGATAAAAACCTTGGGACAACGCTAAACGGAAAGGAAAAGAAAAGTAATTATCTACTGGTTTACATCAGATATTATTTTTTTCAATAAATATTATGATTGATTTATTTTTGTTTGTGACGGCGTGCCCGCCTCTCGGGCAAGTACCTATGTGACTTTTTCAATACATACGTAGTTTCTAAGTTGAACTTGTACATCACTGATTAAGAAAAACATCGTAAGGAAAACTGGATTTAAAATCAATATAAGCTAAAATTGCCAATCTGCCTTGAGCAAGCGAGGAATAAGAAGATGTGTAGTAGATCCCTAAATAGGTTATATCTCTGCAGTGAGACAATTCTAAGTTGGTATCGTGTTGGTTTAAAAATTTATACAAGCGACGTGTTATACTTAGGTAATATTTACAAAACAATGTGACGAAACTATTTAATTGACAAGTCAACTAAGTCGGTAGATGGACATTTTTAAAGCCATACTTAAACAACTTCAGAAATTGTGTGATATCTTGTCAAAAGTTACAACAAAAAGTCACTAAGTAAATACTCGTAAAACTGAAGAAATAAGATATTTTGACTTGGATGGACCTGTTACACGGTATGACAAGATCTTTTACAAAAACTTTCCTTATTTCAAACACTAAAATTACGAGACAAAACTTATTACTCAACTCATGTTGTCTATGTAAATACAAGTACTAAAAAATATTTCTTACTGGTACATCAAAAGAAAAAATACTTTTCAAGTGTCCGCGAATGAGTGCTTTAAAAAATGTTTTTTTTTTGTAGTCCCAAGATGTTCTAGTAAAAATGTAATAAAACTAGTTTTAGTAGCCATCTCGACCACAAGATCTATAATTCAAATTTAGTTTATAAATGCGAGTTGATTGCTTGTGACAGTAACAAACAATCAACTCGCGTTTATCGCCCAAATCATATATCCTAAAAAATCTCCAAATCACGTCATTCTCATAAGGTTGTACATTAAAACGATATACCTTATCAACATATTCATCTTCTTATCACATTATTCATCACAGATAAAAATTATGTTCCCAGTAATTTATATCCTCCTACTTAACGCCTTTCACACCTGGAGGGTTTAATTAAAATGGCGACTGTTAACGGGAGATAAAATTAAACAGTGCACTTCATTTATTAATGGCGTACCTCATTTATGCACTTCGTAATAGAAAGTGCTCGGTAGAACATTTTTGCTTGAAGACTTTTCATAATGTATTTTTGCTAAGAACAATGTTGAAGTAGTCAGTAAATAAATAGCAAATGGGAGTATTTTGCAACATCATTATCAACACAGCTATTACTTATTAATGTGGTGTATGCAAAAAAAGTGTGTATGATATGAATAAAAGAGTCAGTGATTGCATGACGGCTGAAAGGACAGAGTGGAAGAAGAAAAAGTGTTGCGCCGACTCCAAGTAACATGAGACAAGGGCCTACACTGTATAAGATGATGATGATGCGAAGAAAGTGTCTAATCTAGCTTAGATATTAAATTACTAAAGGTTTGCCCAAAAAAAAAGAATATCTGCCTGTTGTTGTCACACTGCAGGTCGAAGACATCTTATACAGAGAAGGCACAAGCATTAATCAGATATGTTTTGAAAAAGTCACATCAGCGCCCACAACCCGCTGCCCAACCTCATACATGAGAGACGAGCGTCTGAACCATTGAGCCATCACAATAAAAAAACAAAAGAAAAATTCCAAGTACTTACGTTCTTCAAAATCAAGACCCTCTATTTATTACGATATTTGAAATATCAAAAGGCATATCAAAGAAATCCATCACCAATCTAGATATACGAAGGTTAGACACGAAACATATTCGAAAATGAGACATCCCTTACGAATCTGAGAGAATGCTCGTAACTCAGACTCAACAACTAGCGATAAGATTTTATTTCAATTCGTCTCATGTTTATGGGGGGAGTAGTGACCTTCGATTTACGTGACAAGGCGAATTTGTCTCTCAGTGCTGAGATGGAAGTCAGAGATAGAATTGATTTTATGGAGTTCCTGATCGAAAGTGGAGAAAACATCTTAGTAGAGGTTGGGTAGGTCAAAGGGTAATTGTATGGGTTTTTTGCCATAGTTCTACACGTCTTAGGCGTAAACAAATTTTGTTTGTGATGAGTTAAAATAACAGTGAATTAATTAATTTTCATTCATTTTATTTTTATTTTTCCATTAGATCATTAAGGGTACACTTTTAATTAAAATAGTACAAGGTATAAACAAGGTCTAAGCTACCGATAGTCAGGGCTCCTGAGAAAGGAATCTCCTAACAATACGCGCCATGTCTGGGGGTACCGCTATCTGAATCAAGACCTTCATCCAATCGCCTGACGAGAGCCTCCTTTACATGTTATTTGTTTTGTTATTTTCTGTTTCTGGATTTTAGTAAATATTATCATTATTTCTACTTGTTAGGTCTCCATTAATGTTACGATATTTTTTTTTTGGAGTTCCTAAACAAATAAATAAGCATTAAGCATAATCATCATTCCATCAAATCAAAGGCGAATATCAATACCTATTTAATGATGGCAACGCCCTATTCAGAAAATCCCGAGAATAATTTCAAAAGGATATTCAGAAACGCAAGACTGAATGGAAATAAATTGTATGACAGAAAATAACTTATAAGTAATTAATTTTACAGAATTTCCTGGTTGTACTGCAACAAATTCAGCGAATCTCAATAAAGCTTTATTGGCAAAACCAAATTATATTTCAATATTATTGGCAAAGCTCGCGAGAATTTATCGGTATTCCTAAGTATCGTTAATTTCTAACTCTGATTTTCCTCTAGCAATATTCCCCGAGCGTCGTGTCGTGTCCGTGTCGCATGTCTAAAACGGAACTACCTTATCTCACTTCCTATGTTTCGGTTTACGAACTCCCGAGATCGTTCACGATCTGCCGTCGGCGGATCAACCGACCGTATAATTCTGCACTTTGGCTATGAAGAACTGGGTCAGTGGGCTGTGTTTAGGGCTGTCATTGTCAGTCTTTAAACTTCTACACTCGCAATAATTGCTTGCAAAATCTTTAAACAATTGAATATCGTGTTTAAAAAAATAGTTACGTAATTTCTTGGCTGTAAATTCTAAGTTCTCGAGACGTTGATATGACAACCCTACGTACGTGCTGTGACAATAGTATGTTTACTGATGGCGAGTTATCAGAATGTTGGCTTTATACCTGACTGTTCATTGCCACGAGTGTCACAGGTCATAGATTACTGACCGAAAGTATTGGATCGATTTCAACGTGACTTCTGAGTAATTTGTTTGAACATTGTTATCATAAATAGCGACCAACAGCGTTTTAGATTACTACTTATGTTATTTGGTAAGCGTTGTAAAGGTTTATTCTTCGTTCGGCCCACTGAGTTTCGTCCCACATAAAAAATTCCTGGTTCGTCCTAAGCAATATGCTTCCTTCGTCCCAAATTATAATTTTAAATATTTTATTCTTGTTTCGTCCTATTTTATATTCCTTCTACGGCCCATATTTTTTTTTGTATAAGCTAAACTCACTTTTATGTACAGTCTGCAAAAAAAAAATAAAATTAAAGTTCAGTTGTTTTCTCTTAGTTTAGTTTACTGTTTGCTGTTGTTTTTTTATTTTTAGTTTATGAATGCTGTTTTTTAAAATGCTTGTTTTATGCATGATTGTTAGTAATAATCACAATTTTTTCGACTTTTCGTTTGTACTTTTTACCAGTACTTTTTACTACCAGGAATGCAGAAATTAACTGGAACTAGATCCATAAGCGACTTACTACTTAGCTTGACAATGGTTAAAATACAGGTTTTGAAATTGAATTATTTATTGTTTTAAAAAGTACCAGGGTGACAGAAATGAACAGAAGGTAGGCCCCTAAACGATCTCAATAGAAAGGAAAACAAACATATTAATTCACATACACAAACAGCCAGACCCGAAACAACTACTTATCTGTATTTGACGTATTTGTAAAAATTTCAAATCCGTATCTTTTTTGTTTGTTGACCGTACCTTTAAAGTACTTGTAATTTGGGACGAATCACCACTTCAATAGTCATATGGGACGAACTAAGAATTTTTTGGAATGTGGGACAAAACTTCGGGACGAACGAAGAATAAACCGTTGTAAATTAAAACGTTACAGGTAAAACTAAAAACGAAATAATATTAAAATGTATATTATATGTATCTATGATAATTATTTTTATGTCAAATGAGACGTATTTTCAAAATTTAAAAAAACATCGTGAGGAAACCTAGACATAAGTAATTAATATTGGTCTGAAATCGCCATTCCGATTTGAGTAAGAGTGGTAATCAATGCCCATATCTCCTGCAGTGGAGAAATAATAAAAGGGTATTATTATTACTATAAGGTTAAACTGAAATATGAAGGTACTCTGTAGGTATACTTAGTTGGCTGATATTGTAGAAGTCTTGAAACTATTCAAATGGCAGTATCGGGTAGGTAGCAAACCTGTCCAAACTTTATGCTCTATAGCGATTTCAACCGAATATGATTAATATACGAGGCTTCGAGTTGGCTCAAACTTGTTCCAAATATGTATAATTTAGCTACGTCTGTAGAATACAGAGAATAGTTTACATATAAATTGTAGTTTGAAGTTTCGCAATCACTACATTAGTGAAACTCTCTTCCGTGATTGAGTCTGTACAACTTTTTTATTGCAGTTCACCTAAACTCGGAAGCGGAGAGCAAAGTGCTACTGAAGGTATCAGGACATATGCGCGAAAGACA
Source organism: Hoplodrina ambigua (assembly GCA_949774945.1). Classification (NCBI taxonomy): domain Eukaryota; kingdom Metazoa; phylum Arthropoda; class Insecta; order Lepidoptera; family Noctuidae; genus Hoplodrina; species Hoplodrina ambigua. The sequence continues at coordinate 4,896,821 of OX458974.1, read as the reverse complement.
TTTCCGCGCCAGACATTTGCGCGAGTCCCTTTGCGCGCCAAGACACATGCGCGAATGGACGTTTGCGCGCCTAGACCTTTCCGCGAACAGACACTTGCGCGAATGGACATTTCCGCGCCAAGACACTTCCGCGAGTCCCTTTGCGCGCTGGCCACTTGCGCGAAAGACACTTCCGCGATAGACATATGCGCGCCTATACTTGCGCGATAGATACTTCCGCGAAATATGCGCGAAGTATATTTTTATAAAGGACAATGGGCAAAATTCTTGAATTAGGGTTCCGTTACTTTTTTTACAAAATATGCGTCATGGGTGTCGTGTCCATGGTTTTCGAGGGTGCTGATGACGAAAATGAAGTCTAAAAGAAAATCCAAGATGGCGGCCGGAAAATTTTCCAAGATATGCTTCATGGGTGTCGTGTCCATGGTTTTCGAGGGTGCTGATGACGAAAATGAGGCCTAAAAGAAAATCCAAGATGGCGGCCGGAAAATTTTCGAAGATATGCTTCATGGGTGTCGTGTCCATGGTTTTCGGGGGTGCTGATGACGAAAATGAGGTCAAAATGAAAATCCAAGATGGCGGCCGGAAAATTTTCCAAGGTATGCTTCATGGGTGTCGTGTCCATGGTTTTCGGGGGTGCTGATGACGAAAATGAGGTCAAAATGAAAATCCAAGATGGCGACCGGAAAATTTTCCAAGATATGCTTCATGGGTGTCGTGTCCATGGTTTTCGGGGGTGCTGATGACGAAAATGAGGCCTAAAAAAAAATCCAAGATGGCGGCCGAAAAATTTTCCAAGATATTTCTTCCTTCACAATGTTTAAAAAAGTAATTAAATATGCCATATTAATTACTAACCATCAGTACCAATATACATAACATAACACATAACATCACACCTGTAATCCCCGAAGGGTTAGGCAGAGGTGTTCCCATTAGTACACCCACATTTCGCCAGTTATGTTTTGTTAGTCCCATGTAATAGGGGGCGAGCCTATTGCCATCAACCGGGCACAAATCCAGACTCCGAGGCTGCTACTGAGAAATTCGTGATGGAAAAACCCAATAACACTTTGCCCGACCTGGGAATCGAACCCAAGACCTCATGCACAGCAGTCGCGCTTGCGACCACTAGACCCACGAGGCAGTCAATACAATACCAATATACAAAATGTCTTAACATGTAACTTAACAAATATTGTAATTACCAACTTATACAAAATCTTCGTTACTAGATAGAGCTCAAAACAAAATTATGGTAATCATGTGTATCGGCGCAAGTGCATTATTTAAAGAACCTCGTCAACTATATAAGATGCAGCTACATCAACGAATAATTAGATTAAGAGTTGATTAGAATTATGATCACGAATTAATTGTTTAAAAACACAAATTATGTTAATGTTATTTATTTTGAGGGTTAATTAATTATTATTGATGATTAATTTATTATAATTGTATGGTTCAATTAATTATCAGTTTATTTACTCCAAAAGATTGTAAAAATAATCATTTATTTACAAAGTTAGAATCCTAACCTAAAAACTCAAACACGTGCGCCGAGCACGTGGTTAGTGTCTATAAATACAGGCGACAGCCACAGAGCGGCTCAGTTGCGCACGAGCCGTCGGACGGAACACATCTCTGTGAGTCATATTTATACTTTTTGTTTTTTTTTTTTTTTGTTTTTTTTTTTTTTTGAAGATGATTAATTAATTATAATTGTATGGTTCAATTAATTATCAGTTTATTTACTCCAAAAGATTGTAAAAATAATCATTTATTTACAAAGTTAGAATCCTAACCTAAAAACTCAAACACGTGCGCCGAGCACGTGGTTAGTGTCTATAAATACAGGCGACGGCCACAGAGCGGCTCAGTTGCGCACGAGCCGTCGGACGGAACACATCTCTGTGAGTCATATTTATACTTTTTTTGTTTTTTTTTTTTGTTTTTTTTTTTGTTTTTTATTTTTTTTGAAGATGATTAATTAATTATAATTGTATGGTTCAATTAATTATCAGTTTATTTACTCCAAAAGATTGTAAAAATAATCATTTATTTACAAAGTTAGAATCCTAACCTAAAAACTCAAACACGTGCGCCGAGCACGTGGTTAGTGTCTATAAATACAGGCGACAGCCACAGAGCGGCTCAGTTGCGCACGAGCCGTCGGACGGAACACATCTCTGTGAGTCATATTTATACTTTTTTGTTTTTTTTTTTTTTTTTTTTTTGGACAAGCCCGCCACACTGTTCCCACCCACTGCAACTCCTGAAAGCCAGAATCAACAGTGGAGGCCACCAGAAAAGCGTCGAGGCAATGAAGCTCGACGAGTCCCAGAGAAACGATTGACTGTCTTGGGTCCCGCCACGAAATATTTATACTGTCGTCCTTGTAAAAAGTGTTTTATTTGAAGAAGATGGAAAATAACCAAGAGTGTGATGTCAGCAATGCTTTTTTTTTTTTTTGAGGTGGTAAAAATCATCAAATGACTCCGACTGACGAAGGACTGTCAGACTTTTACTGACTAAAAAACCACCCTGTTCCTTCTGTTGCCCTGCAACCCCGGCAGGCGTTGGCTCCGTTGGGGGCCCCGTCCCTGTGCTGACAGCTCTTTGAGGCGCGCGCGAACAGAACGCGCCGTCGACCCGGGCTTGGTCCTTGATCGGACGGCGAGCTACCCATTACTCGCCGTCCGCAAGCCCGCGCCTACGGTGGCCGGATGTCGCCTCGCGACGTCCGACGCCCTGGGCGTCTCCCGCGGCGGCTGGGGCGTGAGGTGGTTCTCTCCGTCACGCGGCCCGCCTCCTCCTTCGCTAGCATTACTGCTTCGCAGAAGGAGGTGACTGCATCTCATTCGCTCTCGCCCCGGAGCATGGCCTGAACCAGGTCCGGACGCGAGAGGTTGCCGCCGCCTATCACCTCCGTGAGGGCACGGCGGTGCTCTGCCCAAGCGGAGCAGTCCTGCACCGTATGCTCCACCGTGTCCTCCGGGCGATCCACACAGTGGTGACACCCGGGCGTTTCCTCCCGCCCTATCCGACACAGGAACCTCCCGAAACAACCGTGTCCGGTGAGGACCTGCGTCAGGTGGTAGGTGAGGACGCCGTAGCGCCTCTCCAGCCACACCTCAAAGAGGGGTCTTATCGCCGCGATTGCGGCGTGCCCGAACTTGGGTTGCGACAGTCGCATCTCCCATCCCGCCATGAGATCGCACCGGAGCTCACTCCGCAGTGCACGATTTGCCGCGGCAGCGGGGTTTCACCCCGGCGCTGCGCGTCCACACGCCACTCGTAGACGCGCTGGAGGACTGTTGCCTCCAGATCCCACGGCGGCAATCCGGCAAGGAGGCTTGCCGCTTCGCCGGAGACCGTGCGATATCCCCGGATCATCCGGATGGCCATGACCCTCTGGCATGCCACCAACTTGGCTGGTGGCCGCCGCCTGATGGTAGGGGCCCCGTAGAGGGCCATGGACCGCACGACTCCGGCATAAAGCCTCCGGTAGGAGGCGCCTGGTCCCCCGAGGTTGGGCAGGAGCCGCCAAAAAGCAGCCCCAGCCCTGTCCAATCGCGGAGCCAGACGTCGGAAGTGCTCCTTGAAGCTCCACCGGCTGTCGAGGACGAGACCCAGATACTTCATCGTCGCCTTGACGCCGATGTGAACCCCTCCCACCGTTATTTGGGAACCCGACGGTGGCGCGTTCCGAAGACCATGAAAGCACATGGCGTCGGATTTGTGCAATGCCACCTCGAGTCCCAATTGCCGGATTCTTTCGACGACTGTCGCAACCCCTCGCGTCGCTAGGTCGGCCGCCGCCTGGTGCGACTCTCCCTGTGCCAGGACGAGCATGTCGTCAGCGTAGCAGACTACGCTGACGCCGTCAGGGAGGTCGGCGCGCAGCACCCAGTCGTATCCAATGTCCCACAGAAGCGGTCCCAGGACCGATCCCTGTGGGACACCGCACGACATCTCTCGCCGGTTCCACTCTCCCCGTTGGCCGGGGTAGACGACGGCCCTATCCGTCAGATAGTCCTCGACAACACGACGAAGGTAGGTCGGCATCCGGTGATACCGGAGTGCCTCCCTGATGCAACTCCAGGCCAGGGTGTTGAAGGCATTGGAGATGTCGAGAGACACCGCCAAGACGACCCTGCCCTGCACTCGGGGTCTGTCGGACCGGCGTATCTGGGATCTGGGCGGAGACGTCGAACCGGATGTACCGGTGGTCGGAATATGTCTCCACCCCCTCCTCTACGCGCCAGTCAACGACACGTGGCGACAGAGCGAGGCTGGCGAACGACCACCACCGACTCGCCCCGCATCCGTACACACGTGGGGACAGAACCCCGGTTCAGGATGACCAGGCCTGTCTCCAGAGCCCAGTCCTCCACCATCTTGCCCCGTGCATGGTCCGTGTACCGGGAACCCCAAGCCACGTTCTTGGCATTGAAGTCCCCGAGGACCAACACAGGGAGGGAACCGAACCCGGCGACGACGACTCCTAGCTCCCTAAGGGAGACGTGGAACTCGGCGAGAGTTCGGTTCGGGGAGAAGTAAACGCCTACCACGGCGATCTCCCCGAACCGTGCTGCCACACAGCCCCGTCCTCTCTTGACGCTCTCGAGAGACGGGCCGGCGGCAGCCGACGCGATTATGACCACCGAGCCGTCGAGGTCCGCCACCCAGTCATCCCTGGGTGGGACAAAGTACGGCTCGGCGACCACCGCGATGTTGATCAGCCACTGCGCCATGCTCTGGACCAAGAGATCCTGAGCGGCGGCGCAGTGGTTGATATTGGCCTGGAGGAGGCGCAATGGGGCCGTGACTAGCCCTCCATTACATCCCCCTCCAGGGTCCTCCTCGAGGGCGGAATCGCCCTAGCGGCGGCGACGGCGGCGACAGTGGCGGCGGCAGCGGAGGGCCTACCTCTACCGCTGGCCTTGGCGGGTGGGGCGCAGGCCTTGCCTCCTGCCCGGTGATCGGCCGGCTTGCCATCAGCAGGTCATCAGCACCCCCGAAAACCATGGACACGACACCCATGAAGCATATCTTGGAAAATTTTCCGGCCGCCATCTTGGATTTTCATTTTGACCTCATTTTCGTCATCAGCACCCCTGAAAACCATGGACACGACACCCATGAAGCATGTCTTGGAAAATTTTCCGGCCGCCATCTTGGATTTTCTTTTAGACCTTATTTTCGTCATCAGCACCCCCGAAAACCATGGACACGACACCCATGAAGCATATCTTGGAAAATTTTCTGGCCGCCATCTTGGATTTTCATTTTGACCTCATTTTCGTCATCAGCACCCCCGAAAACCATGGACACGACACCCATGAAGCATATCTTGGAAAATTTTCCGGCCGCCATCTTGGATTTTCATTTTGACACCATTTTCGTCATTAGCACCCCCGAAAACCATGGACACGACACCCATGAAGCATATCTTGGAAATTTTTCCGGCCGCCATCTTGGATTTTCATTTTGACCTCATTTTCGTCATCAGCACCCCCGAAAACCATGGACACGACACCCATGAAGCATATCTTGGAAAATTTTCCGGCCGCCGTCTTGGATTTTCATTTTGACACCATTTTCGTCATTAGCACCCCCGAAAACCATGGACACGACACCCATGAAGCATATCTTGGAAATTTTTCCGGCCGCCATCTTGGATTTTCTTTTAGACCTCATTTTCGTCATCAGCACCCCCGAAAACCATGGACACGACACCCATGAAGCATATCTTGGAAAATTTTCCGGCCGCCATCTTGGATTTTCATTTTGACACCGTTTTCGTCATTATCACCCCCGAAAACCATGGACACGACACCCATGAAAGATATCTTGGAAATTTTTCCGGCCGCCATCTTGGATTTTCTTTTAGACCTCATTTTCGTCATCAGCACCCTCGAAAACCATGGACACGACACCCATGACGCATATTTTGTAAAAAAAGTAACGGAACCCTAATTCAAGAATTTTGCCCATTGTCCTTTATAAAAATATACTTCGCGCATATTTCGCGGAAGTATCTATCGCGCAAGTATAGGCGCGCATAATTATGTCTGTCGCGGAAGTGTCTATCGCGCAAGTGGCCAGCGCGCAAAGGGACTCGCGGAAGTGTCTTGGCGCGGAAATGTCCATTCGCGCAAGTGTCTGTTCGCGGAAAGGTCTAGGCGCGCAAAAGTCCATTCGCGCATGTGTCTTGGCGCGCAAAGGGACTCGCGCAAGTGTCTGGCGCGGAAATGTCTTTCGCGCAAGTGTACCAGATCCCTACTGAAAGTTGTGTCATTTTCAGTAATTTGAAGGACAAATGTTTTGCTGAATGATCATGTAAATTAAATAGTTGTACCAGCTTAAATATGTGAGTTTTATAGAGTTTCGGATGTGTGAAACGAATAAAGGGCAGTATAATTATGATTATTTGCTCCAAAGGCTGAATGGACTATGTAAGAACTATTAGAAGTAACGATTGAATCTGACGGCCAATTCTCGTAACGTTCAAAATCAAGTCGTAATCTATCTAGACTAACCAAATACGCGTCATATATTATAGTATACGACACAGATGCACCCCCTCTTCCCCCACTGCGACCAGCCAGCTGGGACCGTGAAATATTAACGGCCACACTATACCCCCGCGTATCTCTAACAACGTGAGCACTAACAATCAGAACTATCTCTAACAATCTAACCTGCAGGCCTAGCCAAGTTGACAATCTACAATCGTTAACGCTTGTAGAAAACAATGATAATGTATGGGAATTAAACTACCTCAACGCTAAATCACGTGGTCACAACAAGCGAATAGATAATTCGTAGACAAGTTTACAATTTAACATAGCGTTCGTAATGATAGATTGAAATTTGATCCTTTCTACGACGTTAATCGCTACATCCCGTACAAATGCTAGCCAAGTTACACTTTTGACAAGCGCTAACGAAACGTTTTCGTAGTTTTTGAACGCTAGCCGAGCGATCACGAAGACCCAAGAGAAAACGCTAAAAAAATGGCGTCTCTTTAGTCAGCTGTGGCGATAACGAGAAGTGATTAGTTTTTAAAAATCAATTTTGGACTTTTATTACAAGTAATCAGCGCATTGTTGGTGTCACCAATATAGGTGACACAAATATTTTAGATATCCAAAGGGTCTAGTGATTAAGCCACACAATTGATTTCTTTGTTTCATAAGTACGTGTTTACGTTCACGACGGGTCCACGTCATTGTTTATGTTTCAACTAGTCTCAATTTCAAGACGTGCTCTGAGTGTGATAGAAATTCAACTAATAAAGGAACATATTTACGAAATAATTTGTAATTTACGCACCTTTAAATGAATTCTATTAAAGCTGCGAACTGTTTCGGGCTTGCTCGAGATCTAGATTCCATCCTATTAAAAATATTCACTTCATAAAAGGTATTCTTCATTGATAAGCAAGATCTTTATCATTTCGAGTCACAGGTATTTAAAATGACATTTTGCACTGTTTTAATATAATAAACTAATTATTAAAAGAAACATACATTATGTTATTTCACTTTTTGACACTTTATAGTATAATCTAAGTTAAAAAATTCAAAAACAAAGCTCCGCCCGCGCCATATAAACACAACTGTGATTTTGACGTAGGTTTGACGTCTGTAGGATCGCTCACCATAGACTAAAGTATAAGTTTTTTCGAACAACGTCGTAGAACGAGCGATCGACTCAATCATTTCATCTTGGCTACCGACTTAGCGCTTTCTACAATCGCTTACGCCGAAGCGTTATCGATCGTAGAAAGAGATTAGATACGAAGCGATTGTAATATGGCTAGGCCTGCTGTTAGAACAACAACTATGAACAACACAGTAAACAGGTGAAACACACGGTAAACATTATCCCGCAAACAAGAGTGCGGTATCTAACGCTTCCTGTTTGGAGTTTATAGATGCATTTCCTTTCATATTGCCCACCCCTTTATTGGGTTCACGTTTGTTCGTATTGTAGAGGAAAATGTAAATTTTAATATGAGAGCAGAAGTATGGTGTATTGGTATTTAACTTTAGGTCACTACTAACACATTTATTTATTTTTTGTATCAATATGACATGCCAACCTCCAGGTTGTCGGCTGCTTAACCGGACTTTCCTGCAGTACCTTAACAATTAAGGCCTAGGGCTTAAAACTTATAAGCTAAGCCACTAAACGCTAAAGGTACCACTAAGGTATCGCTGGGGGAGAATAGCAAGGGGAGAGTCTGGATTGGATCTCGATTATTCTGGTACGAAGGGAGGGATCGGAGCAGGGACGGACTAGGATGTCGAGGCAGGCCTCAGCGTGGAGGATTGAATGAAGACTTCATTTAAGTAGTCTCGATGTGAGACGCTTTTCTCGACCCGCATAAAGACTGTCGCGAGTCCAGGCATACTGTGAGTTGCATCAAGTATGTTTTCGGAGCCAGACGTCTCGCCTCGAGGCAGCTTAAATGGAGTCCCGTTCTACATGACAACTCTATGATTCCATCCTTTATAAATATTTCAGCGAGTTTAGTTTGTGTTCAACAGATGCAGTGTTGCAATAAATAGGTGTAAACGATTGCGTTTTGTTTAAATGGCACCACGTGCATGGTTAAAACGTATACTACAATGTCCAGAACATACAGGATGCATAATAATTAAGTGTTAACATAAAATAGTAATGGGTACCCACGAGTGGTTTTAATTTTGTATTCCACTTATTTTATTGTACCTTGGTAATTAATCGCTCAGCAAAAGGTACCTGTTGAACGCAGTCGCCAGTGGATGTGAATACATTATTTATTGGACAAAGATAATACTTGAAAAAGAGGAAAACGGGCCAAGTGCGACTCGGACGTGAAAGATTCCGTACCAACGTACAATATTTAACACAACTTACAAAAATATATATTACTTGTATTAGGGTCCCTATTAATTTTAACTTTATTTTATTTTTATTGTTTGTTGTTATAGCGAAGTAAATTGATGAGCCAGATAAAATTTACCTGTTAGTTAATGTTTTATTTATTCAAACATTATGCACAAGTAAAAAATACACTATAAAAAGGCGATATTTTCAGATTCCTCTTTATAGGTGATTGCTAGATTTATTCTTCGTTCGTCCCGAAGTTTTGTCCCACATTCCAAAAAAATCTTAGTTCGTCCCATATGACTATTGAAGTGGTGATTCGTCCCAAATTACAAGTACTTTAAAGGTACGGTCAACAAACAAAAAAGACGTATTTGAAATTTTTACAAATACGTCAAATACAGATAAGTAGTTGTTTCGGCCTGGCTGTTTGTGTATGTGAATTAATATGTTTGTTTTCCTTTCAATTGAGATCGTTTAGGGGCCTACCTTCTGTTCATTTCTGTCACCCTGGTACTTTTTAAAACAATAAATAATTCAATTTCAAAACCTGTATTTTAACCATTATCAAGCTAAGTAGTAGGTCGCTTAAGGATCTAGTTCCAGTTAATTTCTGCATTCCTGGTAGTAAAAAGTACTGGTAAAAAGTACTAACGAAAAGTCGAAAAAATTGTGATTATTACTAACAATCATGCATAAAACAAGCATTTTAAAAAACAGCATTCATAAACTAAAAATAAAAAAACAACAGCAAACAGTAAACTAAGAGAAAACACCTGAACTTTAATTTTTTTTTTTTTGCAGACTGTACATAAAAGTGAGTTTAGCTTATACAAAAAAAAATATGGGCCGTAGAAGGAATATAAAATAGGACGAAACAAGAATAAAATATTTAAAATTATAATTTGGGACGAAGGAAGCATATTGCTTAGGACGAACCAGGAATTTTTTATGTGGGACGAAACTCAGTGGGCCGAACGAAGAATAAACCGATTGCTATAGATATCTAATCATGTAGGTACATAATTGTTACCTCCATCATATTATTGAAGCTACTATTATGGTCGAATTATTATACGACCGTTTCTAAAAGTTACAAGATTTATACCTCTGATAAACAATATATCTCTCTTTATGTTCTACACTGAGCTCACGCACCATTTTTTAACACGTAAATGTAGCTAGTAAGCAACCTGCATTGTTCACTACTTTGTCTCGTGTACGTGATTCTGTCACTCGCATAGCAAAGAGCAGCTTTTGATGCAGTATTTCTATTTCCGTAGCAGATAGTTTTATTTTATCAGCTTCAGAAGTCAACTGCAGGTCTCGCGGGAGTACAAAACGGTTGCAGAATAACACATGCGATACGATGTAAACGGGACACAGAAATATCTGGGATCATAATAAGAGCATATTGTATTAATCATGATTTTAACTTCAGTTTGAATACGTACATAATGATCGTTGTTTTAATATACTTACATAAATAATTATACAAGGTGTAGTATTGCTTTCTCATTAAAATCAAAGAATACTATTCTAGTGTATGGTATCTCAAAGCAATAATAAAATAAATTGTGTTTTGTTTTTAGTATTTAATTTTCGAATTCAAACTAGCCATCTTGCCATTAGGTTTAAAGCAGGTGCGATAATGAACTCACCCATATACGTAGCGATATAATCGCGCGACACTGTCTACCGCATAGGTAACGGGGCAATTCTGTTCTTTGAAAAAGGTGAATTCTGAAATACTGCCCAACATAAACAGTTAAAAAAAAACATGCATTTATTAATTATTGACTAGCTCTAGCTCGTAATATTATTTGATTATTTATGTCTTTTATAACAGCCTCCTAAAATTTGACACGAATGCAGAACTGCACCATGTATTTACTGCAAAAGTTCTCAACAACATCAAAGCATCTATTTTAGTTTTAATTATTCTTAAAACTAACTTCGAATCTCGAAACTGTTCCAAGAAAATTCACGTAGAAAACGTTGTTTTTATTCAACATTGATTGCGTGTTAATTTATAATATCAGGTTAAAAAAATTGAATGGTTGCTATTATCAGGATTTTCCATCGCGGATTCTCGTTTATCTGATAACTTTTCGATACAATGAGGAAATTACTTTTAATGATGGGCAATTAGCCCGGCCTGCACCATTGGCTTCGCTTGCCCAATAAATAGTAAAAGTTCGAACGATTTTCCATAAGCTTATTATTTATGTAGACTATACAACTTTATTGTTACTAAAGTAGGTAGGTATTTTGACCACTTATAGCATTACGGTTCCGGGAGTTCAATGTATATGTCTTCGAATGAATAATTTTGATATTTTATATACCTACTACATTTGGAATGTTAGACCTGTCAGACCTTGTGATGGTTTGACAAGTACCTATTTCTAATTTAGAACATAGTTCTCATTACTACTTTGAAGTGATAAACTATTTAAATGAGGTTGTTTAATTATGGCTAAACCAGACAAAGTTTCTACAATAGATACCTACCTAAGAGTTTAATAGTAGTTAGGTACCATGCATACATAATACAATCCCATTTCTAAAATGTATCGCTTAATTAGTTTCATGTAGATATTTTTGGCAGCGAATGTAGATAAAAACGGAATCTAGATTTCCAAGGTCATTCCACTGCCATTCTTTTTATGCACGGGGCCATGGTCGGCCATTTTAGTTCATCTGAAAGTATTGTCCCTGTAACTGTGGACCATTCAGCAAAGCTTGATTGCCGTACATACAGTGCCAATTTCGTGCAGCAGCTATTACAGCAGTATGAACGAAGTATTCAAGAGATCGAGAGCAAAGTTGTATTGTTCCGGTTTTCTGAACTAGAAGCGGGAATAAGATCAAATTTAGTGAATGAATGTTCGGAGTTGTTGATGCTCTGGATTTGAAAGTGGAACGTTGTTTATCATTAGTGTTGATTGGCGACTTGCTCGATGAACGGTGACGTACTGTTGATTCAATGTTTGTGTATATGCCTTGGTAGCTTGCTTTCAGTTGCTTGTGGATCAGGAGCAGAACTACTAACTTAATGATAGCAATTTTTTTTTAAATTGCCTTCAATTTACATTAATTTTTTGTCATTGATTGAGATGAGGTTGCTACAAAATTTTGAATGTTTTTAACTAGTTCAATCAGATTTCAGATGGCCGGAAAAATCAGTAAAATAAATACTTCAACACGAACAAAGTGCATGGAAATACATTTTAATAATGTCGCAAAGAACAAAATGCATGGAATAGGTAACATTTTTTTTATCAAAGTCATCTTTATTTTTAGGTCACAGTATTTTTTCATATTTCAGACTTGGTTCCATAATAAAAGTTGTTCATATTCATGAGTACTTTCACTCCCTGAAAAATCAGCAGTGAATTAAAATTCAGCCTGTATACTGATGAATCTAGCACTCGGTATGTGCGGATTGTAGAAGCATTGGGCTGGGCCAATACAATGCGCGCTGATAATGTGATACCGGCCTAGTCGGCACTCGGCAGATACTAACCAACCTTTGTTACATGACGTAATGATGCGTCTTGTAACTGATTACACTCGTATGGTATGAGATTTCGATCCAATTGTAAAGGTATATTTAATTCTGACCGTTAACCTATATTTTTCGACACAGAACAATTGTTTTAAATTTAGGTTGAAATTGCAAAATGTCGTTTGAGATACATGACGTGTGTTTACGATTCCAGCTGTATGCCAAAATTTTTAATGCAGACATTAACATTTATTTCAAAGAATTCATGTTAATTTATACACATAATTATGCTATTGTACTATGAGGGTTATATTAAAACATTCTAAAAAACAGAACAAAGGCGTACCCATTGTGTTGAAAGGCCTAAAATATTCATTACAACCTCAATAATTTCCTTATCTACATACGAGGCTTAAAAATGCGGCCAATAACCTCTCTCTTTAATTAAGAGAATTAACACAAAGCACCAACAATTTTTGGACAATCCTCATGAAAACATTATACTGTATACACGTTGAAAAAACCGCAAAGAGCATTTCATTGTATTCGGGGAGGGCGACCTTTTTCGGAGCTGCGAATCATTTTTCCAACTTTTTTTTGGGTCAGTCTGGCTGGTGGGACCGTATCGGGTATTATACAGGATGTATGGTGACTGAAACTTTATTTGACTTTTTTATAATGGTATTCAATGTCCAATAAGTTTTTTACATATATGTACGTACATGCCTTTTTGCGTATTGCCTTATTCATCATTATAACCTTTTGAGTTGGCAAAAATATACTTACTAAAAGAAAAAAAAAACTAGAAAGATGTATTTTGTGACAAGTAGTATACAATGAGAAATACGTTTTAAATGTTAATTATATTAAAAAAAAGCTCCACATTGATATCATTTAAAATATCTTAAAAGCCCTTTTAAGAAACATATTATAATTAAAGTATTAAAAAATAAATTGTAGGTATTTTGTTTCCACAATATATTTGCAAAAAAGAAGCTAAGTATTTGTTGCTTGAAATTTTGAAAATTACGATATTTCATTCCTCTTGCAATTATATAGTGTAATATAAAAATATACAAAACCATTTAGCACATCCACTTAATAATACCAAACAACTTATTTTAAAATATTAATGAATGTTTCCAGCAAAATTTATTTAAGGCATTCATATTTCTTAGCGAAGCATTCCAATGTAATTCCAAGGCCGGCCAATTTATTTGTCAATATTATGGCATGATTCCAACAATTCCATTTATTTAGTGGAATAAATCTAGTAGTTAACGGCTGTGTAGTACGCACTATGAGTTATATGCTAACTATATTCTATATTTTCTTACGAGATTGACCGCTCGTGAAGTGTGCAGAAAAAATATTAAGTCCGATGCTACACTGTCAAAAGCAGCGCGATGTAGCTAATCGTAGCGATTTTTCTGCACTCATTTTGTGTATGAGCTGTTGGTTTGCGTTTGCATTACTTGTCAATAAGTGCCTATAATAATGGACAGAAAATTTTCTACCTCTTTTTAAGAATATTACTTGCACGGAAAAGTGTGAGATATGGTTTTGTTACAGTTTATTTAGAGGAGAAGTGTAGAAAGGTAAAATTACCGAAATACAAAAAAAATAACTGAGATTTATTCATTAATTATGGTAGGCAGGTACAGTGACTACAGCAGGTATACGACAATAATTTGAGAAGCGATATCTAAATAAGTAAATAAAATTGAGTATCTGTTTGTATTATCAAAATAACAGTTAACTAAATGCTTATAAAAGTAAATTCGATAAATAACAAAATAAAATCTTGTACGTTGTCTATTTGTTTCAGCTAATCTCTGAAATGGCTGAATCGATTTACTAGGATTACTAATCTAATTTTATTTTAGAAAAATAATTAAGATCCCACGTAAAACAAACGAAGCCTCGGTCATAAGCCTAGATCACAGAAAATACATACTTAAAAGAAATTATGAAAGTATAAAGACTGCGCAACGTAACGTCATACGTCATACACACGTTACACGATGTTATTATGACTACGACGCATTCCATCGCTTCGCATCGCCGACTATGTGTGAGTGAAATCTCCTTGTTGTTCGATGAGTACAAGCTTATACGCGTATGTACGTCATGTCTTGAATAGAAATGACGTTGCTTGTTAGCGAGCAACATATTATACGCTTTCAGCGCTTTAAGGCTTCAAGTGAGTAAGAATGCGTGTTACAGCTTCGCTTTTTCTCTCGATTTGAAGAAAATATGTTGGTAAGCTTTTTGCCCGCTACTACATCCATATGGAAGTCAAAAGCAAAGTCAAACGAGACGTCTTCTATCTATAAACAAGCTGCTAAATTTTAACATCGTTTATGTCTAGTAGTTTCTAGATTTTGTATTCCGTCAGTGAGTGAATGACCTTTCGTTTTATAGATTAGGGTCCTATATTTTGTTAGGTTTACAGTATGCGTTAATATTATAACATAGCATTACGCCTAAGGATCCTATCCCATCCCCAAAGGGTTAGTCAGAGGTGTACTCATTAGTACACCCATATTTCGCCAGTTATATATTTTCAAGTCGCTTTTGGGGCGAGCTTATTGCCATCAACCGGACGTAAATCCAAAGTCCAAGGCTGCTACTGAGAAATTCCTGGAAAAACCCAATGACATTTTGCCCGACCTGGAAATCGAACCCAAGACCCCATGCACAGCAGTCGTAGGCTGGCTGTCAACTTTAAAAGCTTAGTTCTTGTATTAAAAAACTTGCATATCTACATATAAGATACGTAGCTGATGTATAAGGGTTTCACAAAAATGTAAAAAAATGGTTCTCGCTAAAACTCCTTCAAAAGAAACTCTATTTCAGAATTCCGATAAGTTCCCAACTAAGATAGATTTTGTAAGTTTCGCGAAATTCTGAAAAGCAATAAAGAAGATGTTTTCGAAACGCTATATGTTTCTAGCCGGCTTAAGATGTCTCTACTATTTTGTAGGTATTAGAAATCTAGAAAAGAAATACCTAATTCATTTCGTGAGGCAAAGGATTGAGGTTTTGTGCTCCAACAAAATGTACCGTGATTGATTGGGATAGTGTGGAAGTTAGATCTATTCGGGTCAATTCAGTTGTGAACAAGCGCTTTGATACCAGATAAACTAAAATGTTATATGTCTGCCTCAAATAGTAAGTACTTTGTCATGTTTCTAACGTGTTGTAATTTGCCAATTTTTCACTTTTAGAATATTTAAACAGAGAGTGACAACGACTGGAGGTGCAATTCTCGTATTTTTCAGTACGATTATTTACTCCTAATTTAGATAAATTAGAGGAATTTTCGACAGATGGAGTCAGAGAAAAGAATTGACCTCATCTCAGCGACAACCAATGTCAAAAAAAGGAAGTTTAATTTTTTGACTTTGATTGTCGCAGAGATAAGGTTGCGACTAGATTTCAAACTTTATTAAATAGTATATTTGGCCTTCTAGTTATAACTAGCGATAAAGTCGACCATTTTCTTAGCTAATCTAATCTATCTTCTACCGAATGTTTTTTTAAGTATTGACAAAATCTTTTTTTACAATACCCAGTTACATTCAAACCCGCCACGTCAACATTAAAAATAAACGCAAACCTATCAACGTATTCTACAGAACCGTAGCTTTATCTTTCTATTCTATAAAATATTTACCGTTCACAAGTACATTGCAAAATAAAAGGAGTACATTATAAATTGCCGTCTATCGGGTATCGCCTGGCTGCCTGCTTTCGCCGGGATGAGCCTCCTCTCAACCGCGTTTCTTTTTATTTTTAAACAACGTAGGCACCCTGGACCGACTACTGAAGCTTATAAATATACGCTGTATAAATAATGGGAAGGTTTTTTTTATTAACCTTTGTTATAGGACTATAAATTGGATGAGCTTGTGAGTATAGGAGGAGATTATTATAGATCGACACACATAAAGCAGTGCCAGTGTATTGCATTTGCAACGTGTAACACGCCACATACATCCAGCAACGGTCACGATCACGATCGTCGGAACAATGGTCACCTTATACTACGGTAGTAGGACGCTTTGGAAAGCGATGCCGCAGCGCAACGTCGCAACGCAACGCCACAACGCAACGGTCAAGGGCGCGATACATTGCGGCCAATTGGCCTTTAGATATCAAATTAGTAACTTAAAGCTACATATAGGAAGACAACAATGGAAAATCCTTTACCCCTAATTCAAATAATTTCCTATTACAATACGACAATCAATGTCATGAAATCACGAAAATAAACCGAAACTTAATTATGGTTGTAAAAATGTAATACCTACATACGAAATTTCTATATAACTAGACATATACAATTACCTACAGTAATATCAGCTGATCTTCGCCAGTAACAGATGTGTTTTACAGTCTACATTTCAGCTTCAACAATCCTTGTGATAACATTTCCCTGAATCGTAAATCTGAAGGCTAAGATTAAGTTATTACTTCATGTGGAAAGTTATTAATCTCATAATAATTTAACAGCATGACGGCAGGTGATCCAGCAGTTGGCGATGAGTTGTTACGTAACGGAAAATGAAAGTAACATGTACTTGAGTACCTTTTAATATTTTAGAAGCATTCCAATAATAATATATTTGCGTTACCTTTCCAATAAGCCGTTTTTGTATTTACTCACCTAGGTATATGGTATTAGAAGTCATATCTCTTTGAAGGTTTTTCTATTTTGTAATTATTACGAGAATGAAAAAGCAATATGTTTAACACCAAACGTCTTTGAAGTCTTCAATCATCATTTTTCTAAAGAATCTACTAATTGATTCTAGTTACAGAAAAGTGTGTCAAAACAATTTCAACTTTGGTTAAAACAACACATGAGAATGTCAAACATTGAGTGCGATTTTAAACAAAACAAAACAAACATTTCGTAATGAGTAAGTTTTAGTGAATCATTACAAATAAACGCTTTTCAAGAACAAAGATGTTATTAAAATGTTTTAACGTAACATCAAAGATTCAATGAAAGTGTGTGTTAAATAAGTAGGAATTATTTTGAATTGTTTTTCTCTAAAGGCGCCTGTCCACTACACTGTACCACATCGAAGATTGAGCTAGGAACGTGTCAAGCACAAAAATCATTCATTATATTGAAAAGTGTGAGACCGTATTTTACATTAAACTACCACCTATCTGACCCAGTAACTGGGTAATATTGGTAGTGGTAAGACTGGTTGTCAGACTTTCGGACTTCTGACGACCCGTAAACAATTGTCAGTATCCGGCTGTCATACGTAGATCAACGTATGACAGCCGGATACCGACAGTCGTTTCTACTGACAGACAGATACTGTAAACTAGAGTATCTAATAAAGTCGATAAATTCCAGCGAAAATCCGTGGAACTGCAAATAACAGAGCATCGACGAAACGCTTAAAATATCAGTACGAGTTTATCAGTTCAACGAAAATCAAATACAAAAGCTTTTTCAAGTGGTATTTCTATTGAAATGTGTTGTACAATGTTTCTGTGTATTGTTTCATGGATATTGAACGAAAATACTCCAGGTTTATTAAAATCTGTAGATAGTTTAGAATCCAGTCGAACTTTATTAAAACAATAAGGGCGAAAAAGCTGTAGTACCTATCAGTATCGGATAACTGTGTTACAACATTTATTAGTGGAATATTATTTGCCAAATAAATTTTGCCAGAGATGGTGAAATACCTAGGCGATAAGTATTTAGAAAGTTGATGATTTTGAGCATTATGTTAATGCCTCACTGACTGATGAGCATTCGCCTGTAATGTAAGAATCCAAGATTCAATTTTTGTGGTTGATTTTGAACGGCTTTAACCATTATCATCTTTGACAGGCCTAAGTAGCTTTTTAACAGTACGGCGCTCCTTCATTGTGAGCCTGTGATGTCACAGATTAAATCTGAGCTCGAATTCGAATCTTGGATTGTTACATTACGGACGAATGCTCGTCTGTTAGTGAGTATCATTTGGTGTATTATTGTTACTTAATGCTCATAATAGTTTATTACTTGTAACATTACTTGCAAATGTTCGTCAGCGGATAAATTAGAATTGTAACTTATTGCTCAAAATCAAATCTTGTATTGATACATTACATGCGAAAGCTCATAGTGAGAGAGTGCCTTTACGTATTAATAACGCTTGAAAAAGTTATGACATGGTGGCATCCAACACGAAATAACAAGCATCAGTCGTCAGTCACATGCAGTATTTATTTATTTATTTATAAAGGCTTACCAACTAAGACACATACAGACAATCTTAACAATATATCAAGCAACAGTTAATGTATGCTCTTAAATTACAGGTAGGCACAACATTATTTTTTGACACTGTTCAAGCAAAATTAATAATAACTAACTACAAACTATAGAAAAATTAGTACAAAATGCCGCGCCATTACTAGTAAGTAATAGCGCAACATCTCATACCAATTCAATTTAATGCATGTCCAACCTCATATATTGCTTAGTATGCAATACATGAAGCTAAACATAGAAACAACGAAAAAGATTTAAAAAAAAAAGATAAAACCACAAACAAAAGCTTTAACTGGAAAAACTTGGCATGCTATAAATGGCTCTTTTAAATATGTGCAGTTTATTTGAAAAAATATCTATGTCAGTCAATCTCGAACATCCCAATTACTACGGATTTCAGTCACTGCCGATGACGTTAATATTCATCGCAATCGTGACGCAACGGTTCTGTCGAATGACAAGGTTCTGTAGGAAAATTGCTCTCGATAAAATATTACTTGTATCGAGTGAGATTGCGAATAAAATTTATCGAATAACTGCCACTTCTCGATATTCGATTTTCAAAAATTCAGATTCGGTGGCATTATGTTGTAGCCTTTTATTTTTATTGGAATATATGCCGATGAATTTTTATACGTGAAAGGAAAAAATCGAAAGGTAGGTAATATGAACATTTCAATGGAACGAATAAAAAGACAGACTAGTCGTATGCATGCTAATGAGACTCGAACGGTTGCTTTGAGCAAAGCGAGAACTGGATCAGGGAATAATCTTCTCTAGCCAGAAATGATGAAAATTTCTCAATTGGATTTGCTGTGAAGCTTTTCATCCACCCTGATTAAAAAAGTTTTACAGTATTTTATAAATAAATGGCTTAGTTTAAGTAATAGAACTAAGCATGTCTATACTAATATTATAAAGCGCGCTAATCTATGGAATTACCAAACGAATTGGAAAAAAAAATTTTGTTTAGGTATAATATCCAGATTCTTAAGGAAAATATGAACCGAACGGTAATTGCCAATGACGTCACTTATCACAGGTGAGTAAAAAACATGTCTCCCTTTAATTCCTTATAACATACAAATAAACTGATTTATCTCAGTAAGTAGTAAGTTTTACTACTCACTTAGATACAGGTAAATCCTCTACTAACAACCCCAACGTAAGTTAGGGAAGTGCTTAGGAATTCACTTAAAATAAGTGGACCCTTAAAACAAACGTTTTCTACTCCATTAAGCCACCGTTTAATGTAGTAAAAGGAACTTGAAGTAGTAAAGGCACTATCAAATTGAACATTGGGTGTCGTGACCTTGAAATGTTATTATAGAAATTATGAAAAAATTATATAATAAAAACAAAGCTTTATCTTATTTTTTAGGATTTGTTGTTTTATAAAAATAATGTCAGCCTATAGAGAAGGCACGAGCATTGATCACCACGTTTGCTTAAGGTAGATTGGCAATTTCACACTTGCAATAATTACTAGCTTCTGCTCGCGACTTCGTCCACAGACATGTTGGATATTGGCAATTGAATCTTGTTTCTTCATATAAACTATGCATGAGAGATGGGTGCCTTAACCACTGGGCCATCACGACATCTTCATCATTCGCGAGTGGTTATAGCGCCAATAGAAATACTCCGACGGACGGACTGTGGAGGCTTTGTAAGAGAGACCCTAAAAATGATACACGGCATAATATCAGGTCAAAAAAATTTAAGGCCCAAAAATACGGATAGAGGTTATCTACCCGTATTTCATGAAACGGAACAATTATTTTTTATTATTACGTCGGAATCCTGATATTACTGATTTACATTTTTATCATTCAAATAAAAAAACCGAGTATTCGTTCGGCAGTTTTGATATCACCACGTTCCGAAGATTTGCCTGTTGTACATACATAACATCACACCTGTAATCCCCGAAGGGTTAGGCAGAGATGTACCTATTAGTACACCCACATTTCGCCAGTTATGTTTTTAGTCCCATGTAATAGGGGGCGAGCCTATTGCCATCAACCGGGCACAAATCCAGACTTCGAGGCTGCTACTGAGAAATTCTTGATGGAAAAACCCAATAACACTTTGCCCGACCTGGGAATCGAACCCAAGACCTCATGCACAGCAGTCGCGCTTGCGACCACTAGACCAACGAGGCAGTCTGCCTGTTGCCTGTTGTAAATGCCAACAAATAAATTCCAGTCCGCGAATTTCGTCCTCTTCAATAATTACTGGAAATATACGCTTCGGCGGCACCAGATAACTCTCATTAAACAAGACTTCAAACAAACTTAACGATGTATATCATTAAGGGAGTGTTCTCAGAAATCAATTCCACATTCCGATAAATGAGGCAATGATTCAAGACATAAGCCTCATACGTTTCGTTCACACTCGTTAAAGCAAATTGTATGCTAGCTCGTTATAAGAAGTGCCTTATTACATACCCATCGAGTTGAATCGACAAGCTTTATCAAAGAAAAACGTTCTCGGAAAATGTGAGGTGTCATGTTTTCCGCCTTTTAACAACCTTAACTGTGCGCAATGGGCTAAACGGTTCAGAATCAGGTTTTATGGCTCAATGTGTGTGGTTTATGGTGTGAATTTAAAGATAAAATTTGCCATTTTGATCTTTATGATGGTATGATTAAGCTGTGTTTTGCAATCTTGTAATTTTTAACGCGTTATGGTTTTTGCAAGCACGTGATAATGTAAACGTTTCTTTCGACCCTCATTTTAGGTCACAAAGTTATTGTTGACCTTGCTACCTTCCAAGGTCATTAATATAAATAGAATTCTAATTATAAAAAAGCAATAAAAATTTTTCTAACCTTCTAAATATACGTAAACATTTTCCAATTAAGTTTTTTTTATTCTACGAAGATTTTCAGAACATGTCACTGCTGTAGTAAAATTAAACTTTGAAACAAGAAACTTACGGAGCATTTTTCCAAGAAAATGTTAATTGCCACTTGCCGTATAACTTTTTAACGTTGTTATTTAATAACGAGCTGTTAGGTTGTAGACGAAGCTTATTCAAAGTGAGTTTTACTTTAACTACTCAATTTTAGTTTGCCTAAAACAAAACATCGTTAAAATAAAGTTTTTATTAGATTATAAGTGTGACGTGTCTGGCTACAACTTAATTAGAAATAGTAAAGTTGTAAATAGACCTATTTTGTTTTTGAATGAAATTAGTTATGTGCCTAGTTGGTCTAGTGGTCACAAAGCGCGACTGCTAAACATAAGGTCTTGGGTTTGATTCCCAGAGCAAAGTATTATTGGGTTTTTCTATCAGGAATTGCTCAGTAGCAGCCACGAAGTCTGGATTTGTGCCCGGGTGATGGCAATAGGCTCGCCTATTACATGGAACTTAAACATAACTGGCGAAATTTGGGTGCACTAATGGGTCCACCTCTGTCAAACCCTTCGGGGATTACAGGCGTGATGTTATGATGCCAGGTAGATGTAGAAATGTTTATGGTATAAATATTAGAGTAATTTTACTTTCTTTTTTTTTGTTTGTCTTTAACTACTTAGTTTAATTGGTTCTGTAACCGTTATAATAAAAAAAAGAAAAAAACAAATAAATGAATTAATTTAATTAATTAATTGCACTAAACCTGTAACGTAGGTGTCGTTCTTCCATCAATGCCTAATGGTAATAATACTATTAATTTAAACATAGTGGTTTCAAATGTTGACTCAATATGTCACCCTGTCAGGTGACTGACATGATAAAAACATTAATCATGGCCGAATAGACAGACTCATCAATTTTAAATATTGTCTTACTATTAATTTTCTTCAATCAAATTTTAACAATACTAAGGAAATACACAAAGTACACAATAGGTACCTATTGTGAACTATGTCCACCTTCCTAATACAGCTTATATTATCCCAATGCGTGGAAACGATTTCTTTTAATACACACTTACCCACACTGCACGAGCATTAATCACCAAACTTGCAAGGCAGATCGGCGATTCGGCACTTGTATTAGGTACTTATAAGTCCAGGTTTTTTTGCATAATATTTTCCTTCACCGATGTCTAGGATAAACTTAAAATATACATATGAATTGATAAAGTCAAATTGGTACTATTCTACTATCGAACCCATAACCTATAAATGTTCACCATGTAAAATTAAAAATTAATATATGCGAATCGAAACAATCCTGTCCAAAAAAACCCAGCGAGGGTAAGAAAGCTTACTTATGTATGTACATATATCTTTGTTTTCGTATAAACAAAAGACAAAAGGGTACCTACTTAGAGACCTACATTTCTTATAATAAAACCTTTGAATAGCAGATAGCGCTTTCTCATTCGATTTTCTATGAAGTATAGAAGATGTAAACAAATAATGTAACCACGTTGAAGGCGCAACATTCATTTAGTCAAGAAAGCACTATTCAACGCAGCCACTGCAGGAGAGGAGGGGGGGGTGTAAACTAGGCCAGGCCCACTATACGCGCCTATCTCGGCCTTATCTCGCGGTTCCGTGGCGATTATGACGTTAACAATACACTTTTGTTCTCTATCTCCCTCTATTTACTGTCCTACAGAATGCTGGAAGTACACAGTTCATACGTCGAGAAATGGTACGGCTTAGGGTGATTTTTTACATAATATAACATTACGCCTGTAATCCCCAAAGGGTAAGGCAGAGCTGTACTCATTAGCGCACCCACAAATCTAGACACCAAGGCTGCTACTGAGTAGTTCCTGATGAAAAAACTCAATAATACTTTGCTCGACCTAGGAATCGAATCTGAGACCTCATGCTCAGCATTCACACACGCGACCACAAGACTAACGAGACAGTAGAATAGAATAGAAAAATTTATTTCGGATAATTAAAATCCATAGCTTATTAGCATATTAGCAACAATCTTAGCTTACAATTATGTTAGTATTATTAGTACTTATCTTTATGACTACTAAGCTATATACAACCTGTCACTACCCTCACCCAGTGTTTTTTAATGCGGCAGTCAAATCGACCAGCAATGTCTTTCAGAACGTTATTTTTAGCAGCCCGTAGACGCTGCAGCAAATAAGCATGCAACTGGCAAAATCACAAGGAGCTTTTTAAAAAAAAACTGCATTATTTACTTAAATACGAGTCGGAGATCATTCCAGACACTTCTAGACGTTAAGGTCTCTTAACATCTATGTTAGATTAATATACAAAATATCTAACTGTATTGCTATTTAGGAGAGCTTAATTATTTCAACAAAGCTTTAAAAACATGTAGCTTTAAAAGTAAGTATTTTTCTAAAAATAATCATGTGTGCTTTTGACATAATTTAGGTAAAAGAGATTTTTATTATTTTATAGGAAATAGGGATCATCAACAAGGTTAAAATAAATAATTAAGTAAAGAGAAAGGGCGGGTCGAACGCACATCTGCGTCGTCAAATCTATTATTCATAAGCCCTAATCATATACACACAAAATATATTATTTATAACTTCGTTTTTCTGTATTCAGTTGATGATATAGGCTTAAATGGGCCAATTTAATAAATAATATCGATGTCTTTACCTTTAGTATATGTTTCGCAAATATAGGTAAGCAATACTACGAAATAAGCAACAGCAAATATCAAGATGTACAAAATAATCACTAATAATACTGCGAAAGTCAAGATGTACGTTTTCTGATCGAGTGCTCAATCATTTATTTAATAAAAATACAAAGATGAAAAATATCCTTATGAAATGATCAAGTATCTAGATCTTTTTATAATATAATGATATCTTATTTTTGTATTTTAAATGATGAAGTAGGTAGGTACCTACTTAATCATTTTTATATATTATTTTCATTTTTCTATATTTTGTATACAGTGTATTTAGCTTGAATGTTGGATATTAAATTTTAAACTGCTTTACATGAATAAAAGAGGTTTTATAAGAATTTAACCAACACCTAAGTAACAAAAGCTTTTAAAGTTTTGGTACCTACTTATTAAATGGAATATCAAGACTGGTGAAGCGTGCTAAATCATACAAAAACGTATCATCATCTGCCTAGCCTTTACCCAACTATGTTGGGGTCGGCTTCCAGCCTAACCGGATGCAGCTCAATACCAGTATTTTACATGGAGCGACTGCCTATCTGACCTCCACAACCCAGTAACTGAAAACACGTGAAACAAAAACGTGTCAATATTACTTATATCTTATTTGATTAACTCGCAGAAATGTCAAAAAATGAAATTCGTAAACGATGTATTGGTAAGCACGTATCTCTCACTGATATAATTCCAGGTGTCGTCAACATAAGGTATGTCGGCATCTGAGGCCACATTCGTAACAAAGCGTCCTTCGCGATTGTCCGTAAATAGAGATGGATGGTGGGTCATCACCTTCACAATAAGGTTTTTTCACTTGACGTATTACTTTCTCGGGATTACGTTATTCTGTTTTCTTTTATTTTCTTTGACTTATATTATTTTTCTATTCGTCGAAGAATATGGAAACAGAAATCTTCCTCTCTAGCATTTTGTTATTGCTTTTTGTGTAATTGAAGGTATCAATCACACGAAACCAAATATCGATAATAATAATAGTGAGGAAAGATTTCCAGAATAATTGTAATTATAATTATTTTACCTATCCTTTGTATTCCATACATTGTTATCATGTTGTAAAGCATTGAAGGGAACGGTTGATTTTTTTTATGATTACAGAGTCGGTCACATAGTGAAAATTGTACATAATGATGAGTAACTACACGACTGCTGAGCATGAGGTCTTGGGTGTGATTCCCAGGTCAGGCGTAGTGTAATTGGGTTTTTCTGTCAGGAATTTCTCAGTAGTAGCCTCGGAGTTTGGACTTGTACCCGGTTGATGGCAATAGGCTCGCCCCCTTATACACGGAATTTAAACATACCTAACTGGAAACATGTGGGTGTACTAATAGGTACACCTCTGCTGAGTCTGTTATGTTATGATGTGATATCCCTTTTCGGGTTTTCAGGTCACTTCACAGTCACCCTGTACCTATAACTTGGAGTCCTAGGTTTTACCTTTGGTAGGTAAACAAGGAGCAGAAGCCAACCCTCAGAGACTCCTTAGGCAACTTTAGACACCAACCGACTATTATCCTTGTATGCACTATTTAAGTTAGTCTAACTATATCCAGTGGTCACTGTTAAATAGACCGTGCCCCATTTACCTTAAACAGCTAGTTCTCAAACCGAAGCCAGTGCATAATGAAGTGTAAACACAGCTTACTTGAATAAACGCGGGGTACTGTCGCCGCCCGTACCGAGAGAGACCGCAATCGGTTTTAATTGTCATTCAACAAGAAACCAAGCGTTTGCATAGCCGATCAACCGCAAATTACGTGTTACGAGATACAATGTGATTCACGGATGGAATATCAATTAATTATATAAAATTATTCTGCAGAGCGAATTTTAGTTATGGCAGTCGAACGAGTTTAGTAAGTTTCGGAGAAGACTGGCCAGGAGATATTACTGCATAAATGTGTGGTGGAAGGAGGAGTGCATAGGTGCACTCCTCCCCCACTCACTCTCAGGGCGAGACTCGACCAAAGCGGAGACGTCTCTCCTCGTCTCCGCTTTGGTGGAGTCTCGCCCTCATAGTTCGATGGGACGGCAATCCGACGCGGCCGGAGAGAGGACCAACCGTTTTACGTGCTTTTCGAAGCACGGGGGTATCACATCACCAACTTCCATACAGTGTAGGGCGTAGTTAACTACTATTGTGTAATCTGGTTACTAACTACGATTAAAAGTAGTTAACTACATGTAGTTAAGATTACATGTAACTTAACTACAGTAATCAAACTACATGAAGTAGTTGTTAATTTGACTGCTGCAATTTAGTAGTTATAATTACTGATTATTTGAGTTTTTAGAACTTATATTTTACAATTAAATAAACATGTAATGTATTGATATATATTTTTTGGAATCTGGGTGCATAAAAACAGTTTATTTTGCGTATTTTTATTTTCACGAATAATTGTGTTTATTGACATTTATATGTATTCAAAAAATCAAAATTACACAGCAAACATCAACTTAATTAAAATTATTTGCGAATCAAATAAAATAAAAAATAAAAAGTGGATTGGGTGAGTTAATCATTTAAATTAGCCTTTAGTACTACACGTTTTTCGAACATTTCATCCGACAACTTGTGGGATTTGGGATGGTTAATCATAGTTGCGTATTTCATCCGAATTTAGTTTTCGATCCATATCTGATAAATAACAGGACACTATCAGATCTGCTTTTGGCCCGCACCTTGCCCGCGCCTTGCCTCCGCCCGACGCCTCCTGTATTTGTTGTCCCGCGTTTAACAGTAATGACGCAACCAGTCACAACGCCATACTCTAACGTGCTCTAACTACCTACCTAGCAAACGACAAGTCGGTACATGAACGAATCGCGCGCGCGTTTGTTTTGTTTAAATACGCAAAATCATTTTAAATTTTGTAGTTGTAAAAAGTAATCTCGTAATCGTGATTGCAACTACAATTTGTAGTTAGTAATCAAAATATTTAACTACTTCTTACGATTATTTAATGTAATTTGTAATTATGATTACTGATTACTATATGTAATCGTAGTTAGTAATCAGTAGTTAGATTTCATATTGCCCAACACTGCTTCCATACCCCGTGCTGCTACTATGAACTTCCTAGTGGAAAAACCCAATAACACTTTTCCCGTCCTGAGAATTATACTCAGGGCACTGCATCTATTAATAGAAGTCTTAAATTTCAACAAACAAATCGAAATGATAAAGTAAACGAACAATATACTTATGAAAAATCTCCAATTACTCACCTTTTAACGTCCGAACTGAACAGCTGGTAGAATTTAATCAAACTTCTTATCCGAACACAATGAACTCGATTCAAGAAACTTTTAATTTAGTTAGCTGCTATCACGAAAAGACAGGTATCTGAAACAAGTAGAACATCTTTTGTGTGTATTTTATATAACACAGAAATGAAGCACAGAATTTTCTGACTCAATTTTTAAATACAGATTAAGACAAAGTTTTCTAATTGAATTTTAGAAGCATCATGAATTTTAATTAAGCTTATTGTTTTGAGACCAATTATGGTCGATAGTGACGCGGGAACCTAATGGGGGTGTCAGTCATCGTGAATATTTGATGTATACACATGGCACGTGGCTATTTGAGGCGTGTTTCGATTATAACAGGTAGTTTGTTGGCATATTCATTGTTGAAACATGTAAGGGGTCT
The DNA here is from genome assembly GCA_949774945.1 of Hoplodrina ambigua. Lineage (NCBI taxonomy): Eukaryota > Metazoa > Arthropoda > Insecta > Lepidoptera > Noctuidae > Hoplodrina > Hoplodrina ambigua. Next base: position 4,868,863 of record OX458974.1, on the reverse strand, counting down.
TTCAATTTATGCTTTTGGTGGCGGTCTGCTGTGGTACTGGCGCAGTCCGGCTGTGGGACGAATTCAAATGACACATCGACAGTGCAGTCCGAAACTCGTGCTGCGCACAACAAACGAGTAGTAGTACGACAAACGTCACGTGTTAACTGTATGAAAGTAATCAATCGGTCAAGCCGTTTTCGAGTTTAACGTGATTAAATAACGACCAGCAATTCATTTTATGTATGTAGGTAGATTGATGAAACTAAGCAACGAAGACCATTAGTAAAGACAATCTCTCCACACAATTTGTCAAGCTTTCAAGTATTTAGCGTTATAATTTGTTGGGTTTAAGTTATCAGTCTGTGCCGTCCATGTGCGCTTTGTAATGTATTATTGCAGTGAAATTTTTTGTATGAACTTTTGTATGAACTCGCACTAAAAGGTTATTAAAGTTGAGTGTGTGTTTTTTTTTTTGGGAATTTCATTAATTTCAGACTTATATGAACTGAAAGACTTATAAAAATGAACTATAAGTTCAGGTTTCCTCACGATGTTTTTTTCACCGATGTCAGTGATATTCAAGATAAAAGAAAGAACATTTGAATTTAAAAAAAAATCACATCGGAACTAAATGTGTATCGAACTAGCAACCTCATTCCTCATGTATGGTGATTAGTGCTCGCGCCTTCTCTGTATAAGAAGAGGCCTTTAGCACCTATTATTTATTAATATATTTGCTGTTAGTTTATTTCAGTGTTACAATTATATGGTTCTTGTTGTTAACGCAATCATTATACAGAACTATATGTGGTGTGTGTGTTAGAATTAATTAAAAATTATACTTCACAACACCTGCCACTTAGTTTTTTTTTGCACGGTTAACCTTTAGAAGGACCTTTTTTGCTGCTCATAAAACCTATTAAGTCGCATAAAAGCAAGCAATCGTTTTATTCTTAGTTTATAAAGGTAACATAATCATAGTATAATATATATTATTATGAACTACTAGATTGTGCCGCGATATAGTCCGCGTGGTTTACTTACCGATTACTATGTGTTTGTTTGTATTATAAAATATAGTCTATAACACTGAGAAAATGTGGTTTCGTATTAATGAACGAATTTTCAGAATCGGTCTAGTAATTCCAAAGATTAGCGCGTTTAAACAAAACAACAATCTTACTAAATCTTCAGCTTTATATATTCTGCAAATACCCTTTACTTACTTTAAATTTCCTACATTGGTTTAGTGGTCTCAAAGCGCGACTGCTGAGCATGAGGTCTTGGGTTAGATATCTAGGTCGGGCAAAAGTGTTATTGTGTTTTTCAGTAGTAACCTCGGAGTCAATCAGGTTCACAGCAATTGGCTCGCCCCCTATTACATGGGACTTAAACATAACTGGCGAAATGTGGGTGTAAATAGGTACACCTTATCCACTTCTCATAAGTCAGATTACATAAAAGATAAGCACTAGATGACTAGATACATACCTAAGTTAAGACAACTGTTACCCGAGTGTATATTAGGTAAGTCATTTGCCTTTGGTGCATTGGATTCACTGAACAACTAATAATCAGATAGTTAGATTCCAATATCTATCTATACATATAAAATGCTTTGCATTTTGACCGACAGATCGACAGATCAACGCACATCCTAAACCGCTGATCGTAGTGACCTATTCAGAGAGTATGTTAAGAAAAGACAGATAAGAAAAGACTTTTCCAAAATTCACTTCCATGTGGGCATAAAACAGGGTTCCCAAGTTTGTACAGAGAAACCAACTTTGACGTGGACGAAATCGCGAGCAGAAACTAGTATACATACATGCACCTAAGTACTTATAACGTCTACGGTACACCTCTCTATTAGCACCTAATTATACTTAGGAAACATCGTAAAATACAAATTTAGATTAAATAACAAATTGGTACAGTTGGTTTATGACTTGTCGAGCCATAAAACAACGACTTATTAATCTTATGCTAATACAACATTGCCAAAATGTTGGCAAACTTGTAATTTCTAACACTTTACATTTTAAAGTGTTAAAAATTACAATTTGGCATTAGGAATTGCAAGTTATTTGCTTATCCTTGTCATTTTTATTTCAAACACTATTCAGGTGTTTCAAATGTGTTAAATATTAACTATGAATAAATATTAGCATGTTACTACAGATAAATTATCACCTAAAACTTGTGTAAACAGATATTTAGCAAAGCCTATATTTTTACTTTGTTGTGGACTCTCCACTTGTTTGTTTGTTGTCATATACGATGATGACACACTAAGACGACTTTTTACCATAATATAGTGATGTAATTAATCTTATAAAAATACACAAATAACATGCACATTCCCTATTAAGATGTTATGTTATGCTTTGCTTTTCAGTGCCCCCTTTGCATAACAAAAAACACACAACTACTTACACATGAGAATACGAAAAAAAAAAACTAAATGTCAAACTAGTTTAGCAACTTCATTGGAGCTAATTATAATAGTCTAGAGCAAACAGAATGAGACAGTGTGTTGACATAAATATATCATCAAAGCTCTTTTCTTTTGTGGACTGTTGGACGTCTATACGATTTCATATTATGATTTATTACCTACGTTTTGGTGAACTCAAAGAACAGTTAGGTTTTTATTTATTGGTTAAAATGAGTGAAAAACCGCAAATAAATACTATAAATAAATTATAAAAAAAAAACATTAGTATAATAGGTACTGTATAATTTTGGTATTCTATCACTAAATGTCGTGATGGTACTGTGGTTAAGGTGCCCGCCTCTGCTGCACGAAGCTGTCGGCTCGCAACCAGGCTTGGGCAAGTACCTATGTGACTTTTCATAACACACATCGGTAAAGGAAAACATCGTGAGAAAACCTAAACTTATAATGAGTCATCGCCAATCCGCCTTGAGTAAGCGTGGTGGTTAATGCTTTTGCCTTCTCTGTATAAGAAGAGGCCTTTACACTGCAGTGGAACAATAATAGGTTGGTATTATTATTTATATTTACCATTACATACTATTTATCTGCGTGTTAGTAGGTATAATTGTCTTCAGTAAAATCTGTAACTATTATATTTTGTTTCCGATGAAAATAAATGAATGATGTTTATTTTGTTTTGGTCGAAACTACGCCCTACACATAAATCGTTCTACAACAACATGAAAGTATGTTTTTCATAGATTTTCTCATCCAATTTTCCTCAACAACAATAAACTAACAAAGCTCGTTAACACATTCACACCTTCATGAATATTTGAACACAATATCAATAATTATGAACCGTACGAAATCAAACAAAGCAAACTGATTTACAAGAACTATGCACTTCGCACTGAAATTGCACACACCCGTTCTATTTCCACACGGAACCCATAGACATTCCTGTCTAATATATTAAAATAGACGTATTACAAATACACACTGGAGCATAAATCAATTTATTGTTGAAACAACAGTACGGTGCGCGAGAGCATTGCGCAAACGCAAAATTGAGACGTGGCGTTGATGATTAGGATTTTGTTTAACATGTTCGTTTTTAACACCTTACTGAATATACAATGAAGTTGGTACATACACGAATATTAATATATGAGTATATATATAGTCATAAACTATATTAAAACATGCAAACTGTAGAAGCAAATTCTTAAATGTAGAAGAAACGTTTCTTCTACATTTTGAGTTAGGTAAGAATCACGTCACGTGTGCAAAAGCTGGATGAAACAAAATTAAGACTTATACATCAAACAATAAAACTGGCCAAGTGTAAGTCGAACTGGCACACGAAAGGTTCCTTACCACCGTATTACCGTATATGTGTGATAAAATAAAGTTAAAAATTAAATTATTATTTATTGTTTTAGCGGTAAAAGCACACCATGTGAAAATTGCTGCCTATTTCTGTTTAAAAGTTACAGTTCTGTGACGGAAAGACAGCGGAGCCTTAGTAAGGGTTCCGTACGTTAACACCCTTCGGATACGGAACCCTAAACAAGAAAGAAAATTACAGTTACTTCGATGTCACATCACCGGCTCTTTCTTTCACAAAGAGCGACACTAATGCAACTGGCTCGATATCGCTGGAAGTCACGCTATAGCGTGATAGGTTAAATGATCACGAAACAGTAATTAATGATGAGGTACTAGTCAATTAAGATTGCGATAATCGTTTTAACGATTGCTCTATCTGCCGCGGCAGGAGAGGGACGAGCTTTCTTGTAATAATCTTTACTTAAAATAATAAAACTAAAATTTATTTTATTTGATTATATATTTATGCGCGCTAATCTCTGGAACTAGCAGTCGAATTGGTAAAAATCTTTTTGTAGATCATAACTAGATTTATAAGGTAAAGTATAGGCTATTTAATATCACGCTCAAACACCCGAGCGGAGCAATGTCCAAAGTAATTTTACGCGGTTGAAGTCGCGGGCAGAATGAAGTAGGTATTATATGCAATAATATCAAACTATTATTGTTCCGCTGCTAGGCAAAAGCCTCTTCTCATACACAGAAGTCATAAGCATTGATCACCATACTTGCTCAAGGCGGAGATTTCCTGACGATGTTTTCCTTCACCAATGTCAGTGATGTCCAAAATAAACTTAGAAAGAACAAATGATTTTTAAAAAATCGCATTAGTTCTTTCCCGCTATCAAACTCGCAACGTCATGCATGAGAGGCGGGCGCCTAAAATTAACATACGGCATCGCGCACCGACGCGGATGGCGGTAGAGGCAAAGCGGATCGCACCGCTCGACCGCGCGGTGTTCGTGTGTAAAGCAGCGACAGTTTTCATAGAGGCCAATGCGACATGAGAACCGCTCACTGCCTACCGCGGCGGTGCGCGGTGCCGTGTATAACGGGTGTTAATCGCCTAACCTTAAATAATAATAGCTTTATTTTAGACGTCAGTCCATTATGAATAGAATTTGCATTTGGTAGGTGTAGGTACATCAGTACATCACTAATTACTGCACATTTTAATTGGTAACACTAGACTAGGTTAAATCTTAATTGAGATCGTGTTGTGGATAAACACAGTACTACTATTAACACTAATAAAGTAACAAGATATTATAATTACACAACACATAACATCACGCTTGTAATCCCCGGGGGGTTAGGCAGCGGTGCATCCATTAGTATACCCATATTTCGCCAGTTATGTTTAAGACCCATGTAATCCTATTGCTATCAACCGGGCACAAAATAAACAAATGCAATAATATTCCCATATTGTTATTTTAATATTCTTGTTCGTTGTTAATAATTAAAGTAACAAATAGTCACGTGAACGTCATTTACAAAAAAGAAAAAAAAAATAGTAATACTAGTTGCACATTCCAAAAAGTAGTTTCATAATGATGTAGAAAAATAGGAAAGATACTCCATAATTATAAACTTCAAAAAAAAATCAGTAAATTCTTACTAGTTCTTACGACACCGCGTTATGCCACATTAAATTTTCGTTCCAGAAAATTGTGGCTCTTCTCACTGTCAGTTCTAAGACTTAAACTAAAGAAACTATTACTCGTAACAGAATTTATGTCACTTTCATTTGCAGCTCAACTGTGACACAGAATAAACTGAACAAGTAAATAAAGAGCTCAAAGGCTTTACTTTGGAGGTAAACATTTATTTATTTATACGTTCGGACGAAGCGAGAATACTAATTCAGTTTCGAAACTGATCTAAGAAACTCGGACTTCGTACCTAGCTTGATTGAATCTTACATTTTATATTTTATCGTGGATCTAAGATTGGAGAAATTGAATTTAGTTTTGTGTTGTATCTGTTGATTGTTTGTTTTGAATAATGAATTTGAAATTTGTTCTGCTTTGTTGCTGTGTGTGTATTGTGCATAACATCAACTAGCGTCTACTTGTGATATCGTCTGCGTCAAACAAAGTAAATAATTATATTACGTACCCCAGTGGAGCCGTAAAAAATTTTGGCATATAAAGTAACCTATGTGCGTGCTTTTAAAGACTATAATCTATCCATGTGCCTTTCATCTAGATCCGTTCACCGTTAACTGTTGCATTTATAATAGAAGCAAGGAAATGCGGTGGAAGTCGATGCACAATTAAACTGGTAGGAGGAGCTAAGCGGTCTTCTTATGGACAACCTAAAAATAAAATATCCAACTTACCTACACTTTTGGAATGGAAAACCTGATCACATTTGAATCAAAAACCTTCTTTCTCGTTTAGTCTTTTCTAAGGCAACACAGTTTTAAAAAAAGTCTTCAAACAAATTGAAACGGTCACCAAAAAAAACAAAAGCCGATCGAAGAAAGCCTCACAATAAAAAGCTCCATTCAAGAGAACAGCTTCCGTTGAATGAACGACTATTTGTGAAAATGCAACATTATTTGTTCTTACCGCAGTAAAATACAATGGCGGCCGTGGATTATTTACTGTGGCTTATACAATGACGTACATAAGCTTTTAGTTATCAAGTTATGCATTAGTATTTAGTTATCAAATATATTTATCATTGCATTCTCGTATCTCGGTGCGGGTAATGAATTTTCGAGCGAATCTCGCAACGACTGTACGCGTAATGTAGGGTTTTGAACGTAAAATAAATGACGTCACTGTGTGAGAGGCTATGTGATGAGTTTATCTTCGGGAAAGCCACAAAATTTTTACAATTTAAACAAAATACACAGAATACGCCGTTTTGGGTATAGTTATGTAAAAATTAGTTGATAACCTCACCTAGGCGTACCTATTCATTAAAAAATATTTGATACGGGGTTTAATAAGACACATTATGTAGCTGTTAACTACATATATACTGCCCATCAAACTAAGTTTGAGCGGAAATTTGTGCTGGGAAACGACGAATTTTTTGGTGTGACAAATATAACAGCTTCATTAATTAGTTTGTTGTTTTTGAACTTTACAATACCTAGGCGTGTTTTTGACAGAATAGATATCATTGTCATTTTGTGTTGAGCTGAGACTCATACCTAGTAAAGATTGATTGATTTTTTTTCACCTATTAATATGGGACTTAAACATAACTGGTGAAATGTGGGTGTACTAATACTAATACCTCTGCCTATGCTAACGGGAATTACAGGCGTCATATTATGTTATGTATAGAACAAAGTAGCTTCCCGCCTCTGTACGCTTAGATCTTTTAAACTACCCAACGGATTTTAATGTATTTTTTATTAATTGATAGAGTGATTAAAAAAAAAAGGTTTATCCGCATAGTTGATATCCACATATTGCACCCGTGCAACGACGGGGCTGGTCGCTAGTAAACTACAAACAGAGTAAGGTCTTCTGCAAAAAAAAATCCCAAACCTACAGGTACCCTACTCATTGTTGATTAATGCCAACATACTATATCTACTCCTTTGCCGCGAGCACTAAGCAGTACGCGGATTGGATGTTACATACTATGATAAAATGAATGTTTCCGATACACTAATGTGTTTGAAGTTTGGATACGAAACAGGTGTTGTACACTTCGAGAATAGGAACGTAAACGTACTAACTAACTACAAAACGTAACTAGTTTTGTGTTAAATGCAGTTCTCATTAGACATGATTGTGTGAAATGTTTTTCGTCCCTTAAGTATGTTGTTTGTTGTTCTCTATGTACTGGGTCACCAAATAGTTTTATTGAGAGTCCCGTTTTTGAAAATTATAATGAGATGAGGTTACCAACTCTTCTCACAATTGAATGTTACATTAGGAAAAATAAAGAAAGTGTTGAAACTTGACATTATTAAAAAAAATGGGACTCATTAAGGGAGAATTAAATTATTTTTAACTTTTTTTAGTTATATTTATTCAGAAGTATAAAAGCTGGTTTTAAAAACTTTTCTTTTTATTTATTTCTTGTACATTACGTTTAAAAGAGTAATTTAATGGCCAAATCGAAATAAATGATTTGACTTTGACTTTAGTTTCAATAAATCGTGTAGCTCACACTACCGTAATCAACTGTGATTGCTTAGCTGTCACTAAAATTATTACTTAAACTACTAGCGTCCTTTGAGGACTAGAATATGTCTCAACAATACCTACTAGGACTTCCGACCAAGGAGGGTTGTAAGCGGATGTATAAAGGACAGGGCCCTGGAAGCCTTCTAGCACTGTAGCCTGAACCGGATTAAAAGGTTACATAAGTACGGTCAACAAAAGAGATAAGTAAGCAGGGTCGTTGGTCTAGTGAGCGCAAAGCGCGACTGCTGAGCATGAGATCTTGGATTCGATTCCCAGGTCGGGCAAAGTGTTGTTGGGTTTTTCCATCCGGAATTTTTCAGTAGCAGCCTCAGGGTCTGGATTAGTGCCTGATTGATAGGAATAGGCTCGCTCTCGATTACATGAGACTTAAACATAACTAGTGAAATGTGGGTGTAGTAATGGGTACGCCTCTGCCTAACCCTTCCGGGATTACAGGTGTGATGTCGTGTTATGAACTGTTTATTATCATTTTTTTTTTAATTAAATTACACATGAAAACATCCGTCGGCTTCTCAGAGAACTTCAACTAATGACGAACCGGGTTACTTACCTTTTTAGCTTACTGTACATCAGGCAAAGTGGTACCTACAATGTGGTAAGCTTTAGCTTACAGCCTTTAGGACCATTGACGACTTAGGATATAATCGTAACCTAACTTCGGAAGGGCACTTAAAAGTGATGTTAGGATCGTAGGAGACTGTAGTGAACTATTAGATGTAATTAAAGTGATTTAATCTTACTACCATTATAAATGCGAATGTTTGGATGGATGGATGTTCCTTACTCAATCACGTTAGAACGGCTGAACGAATATGAATTAAATTTGGAACAGATATTATGTGGGATAATAAATAAACTTTGACGTGGACGAAATCGCTGGCAGAAGCTAGTATTGAACACTAGTGAAGTTGCAATATTTTAGTTAAAGAATTGAATTGAATAAGATAGAATATTTCGCATGGTTAATATTAAAGTGACCTAAATCAAAATTGGTCTAAAATGAGTTAGATGCACTAAAATCCTTAATACACCTTATTCTATCGACATAAAATATGAAAGTTTTAAAAAGTTAGTGTTAAAGTGCTGTTACAAATTTTCGGTCTCTTTCACACTCAGGAGTTTGACGATGCCATTTTAACATAACACTGACACATTCAATATTTGTTCAACCGCTGTGAAGTTAATTTGTTTGAAAAGTAACTTATTAATATTTAGGATTTACATTAAAAATCTAACTAATAATAAACTAACCTAAAACTAATTAGGTCTTAATATTTTAGCGCAGACTAACTGCTTTTTATTATTAAATAGACCTAAAACTACAAAAATAATTTTGACGGCCTATAATAAACAAAATAATTAGTATTCAATTATAATTTAAGTTTCAATCAAATAAGTGGTTAACATTTTATCATTTAAAAAAAAATTGAACTGTTCAACTAACATTTTGCAACATTTATGTCCAAATAAACAGCCGAAGTCGTAATTGCAAAACGTTTTTTGCGATTTCCCTAAAAACTGATTTTTTGAGTTAGGTCAGTTTATTATTAAGCATGCGATTTATTTGCGTAAAACATGGTATACAAGGGTGTTTAATATACAAATTGAGGCACAAGCATGTTTAGCAAGATTATGACAAAACAAAACGAATACGAATACACGTATTTCGTCGCGTTGCGTCGTACACGTCTTCGTATACGAATATACCTTAGGTGTCACCTAAGGTATATTCGTATACCAAGACCGGGTTGAAAGCGCGTTCTGTTCGCGCGCGCCTCAAAGAGCTGTCAGCACAGTGACGGGGCCCCCAACGGGGCCAACGCCTGTCGGGGTTGCGGGACGTCTTAACAGGATACCGTGGCCCCGGAACGTAAAGGGCAACAGAAGGAACAGGGTGGTTTTTTAGTCAGTAAAAGTCTGACAGTCCCTTCCGCCCCACCCAGTGTAGAAGGAGTCATTTGATGATTTATAGCACCTAAAAAAAAAAAGTGTCGCCTGGATCTCATATAATGATCCTAATTCCTTTTCTACAATGTAAGTTAATTCTTATAACATCACCTATCTATCAGAGAAAGTCCTTTCAAAATCGGTACAGCCATATCGGAGATTAGACGGAATAAACAGACAAAAAATAAAAATTGTTTTTTTTTGTGTAAGTATATAGGTATACCTAACAGTGTAAACATTCATAATAAACAAACAGATATTTCAATTTTATTTATTTGTATAATGTTCATGTTACGCTTCAAGTCTTCATGGTTGATATTTTCTGATATAATATTTCGCAGTAAGTTGCCAAAGGATCGCTCTTTCATGCGAGCTTTGTAAATGTAAAATTCATGTGAACTGATCAAACGATGTCAACGTTCAAATGAAAATAGTGTTTCCGATTATTCCTTTAAAACTGAAATTTAAACTTTTGGGTTTATTTAAGTATTCGTTAATAACACATTATTAGGAAAACTTCTAAAACTACTGTAATACGATTTTTTCTTAATCATTACATTAAATAAAACATACATTACAGCACGCCTGTAATCCCCGAAGGGTTAGACAGAGGTGTACCTATTAGTACACCCACATTTCGCCAGTTGGGTATGTTTAAGTCCCATGTAATAGGGGGCGCGCCTATTGCTATCACCCGGGCATATCCAGACTCAGAGGCTGCTACTGAAAAAATTCTGATGGAAAAACCTAATAACACTTTGCCCAACCTACCAATCGAACCCAAGACCTCATGCTTAGCAGTCGCGCTTTGCGACCACTAGACCAACGAGGCATTACTAATTAATATTTATTTATTTATTTAGTTTATTTGTCTTATAAAAGTGCATTGTTACTGTAGTGTATCAATACAATTGTGCGTTATGCTAGAACCTTTGTGAGAGCTGGATACTAAACATATTATTATGAAGAGGAACAATTGTTTGTTTGTTTACTAGAGGTTATTTCTTAATCCGATTTAAAACTCTTTCACTGATAGAGAACTACTTTATTGCAGTGCCATTGTCTACTATACAAATATTATAAAGAGGTAAAGTTTGTGAAACTTTAGGGTGTAATCTCTCAATCCACTGATTCGGTTTTGAAAATTCCTTCGCAAATTGGAAGCTACGTTATCACTGAGAGTTAAGATGTATATTATTATAAAAAAGGGATCTATAAGAAAATCACGTTAACGAACTCGCGGGGAGAATGCTAGTACATTATAAAACAATAGCGCGGGCGACTTCGTAAGTGTCAAAGTTGATATATTATCATACGAAAGCGTGTCGCTTCCCTGATGTGGCGGGTGCGGGGCAGCGCCAACAGTCTCTTGATGACTGTGGCGGATAGGACTGATGGCCTCATATTAAAACACTGGACAAGCACCCAAGTGTTGCCTACAAACCGTGCCCAGAAATAATGTGTGTCGTTTAGTTGTTGCTGTGTGTCATTATTATTATTTTTATTCTGACATTTATTATTATTTATTAACATTATTGTTTTCTGACATGTGTATTAAAATTTGTAAATGTGTGAAATTATGTACTAACAATAGACTGTAAGTGTTTATGTTCTTACTAACCATATGGATTGTACTGATCTGGCAAATAAATCATTATTATATTATTATTATTCCATTTATTTATTTTTTATACATATATAATTACATTTTTAAATATTATTATGAAAAAGATATAAAAACATTTAAAAATATAAAAAATAGTATCCCACCGGCGTCGGGAACAGGGTCCAAGCCACCGGTGGTCAGGGCTCCTGAGAAAGGAATCTCCTAACAATACGCGCCGTGTCCAGGAGTACCGCTTTCTGAATCAAGCCCTTGATCCAACCGCCCAACGAGAGCCTCCTAAGGTGTTGGTCGAGGCTCTTGGCTATTATGCCATTGGCCGTCACGACTATCGGCACAGTGATTGCTGTACTCACATCCCACATGTCGACAACCTCGCGAGCCAAATCAAGATACTTCATTTGTTTATCTTTCTCAGCCTTCACGAGGTTCTCGTCATGCGGGACTATTATATCCACAATCACTGCGCGACGCTCTAATCGATCTATCACCACTATGTCAGGCTTATTGGCAGCAATAGTCCTGTCAGTGATGATAGATCGATCCCAATATAATGTGATATTGCCATTTTCAAGAACTGGGTCGGGCACATACCTGTAGTAGGGTACTTCCGATTCCACAAGACTGTATTTAAGGGCAAGCTGCTGGTGGATAATCCTGGCTACTAGGTTATGCCTGTGCAAGTAGTCTCCGTTAGCCAGACGAGAACACCCAGATATAATGTGCCGGATTGATTCCCCGGGACGGTGGCATGCCCGACAAATGTCAACCGTACCGTCCTTCACAATATATCTCCGGTAGTTGTTCGTCATTATAACTTCGTCCATAATTGCACAGACAAAACCTTCGGTTTCCCCAAAGAGGTCACCAAAGCGCAGCCAGGATACGGACGCCATAAAGTCTACATCAGGCCCATGTAGGGCCCGGTAGTAGCGCCCGTGAAGCTCCTTACTCTTCCATACCTCCATGCGATCATTAGTATCCAATACTACAGGTTTGCGCCAGTTCTCGTTCGCTAAGGAGAGCGGGGTGAGGCCCTTGTCCACTAAGACCACATCTCGGTGCATACCCACGTCGGCTTTTAGGAAATACTCCCTGAGACTGCATATCTCACGGTTGTGCAAGGTCTTAGCATTTAAAAAGCCTCGACCTCCACACTTCCGCGGGACATACAGTCTCATTACCGATGACCGTGGGTGATGCATCCGATTTGCGGTCAACAATGTGCGGACCCTCCTATCCAGGGCATCAAGTTCCGTCTGAGTCCATTTGAGTATGCCGAAAGAGTACATCAAAACCGGCATGACCCAACCGTTGAAGGCGCGCACCTTGTTTCCGCCTGACAAAAGACTATTTAATACTTTATTCAGGCGGCCAAAGAAGCGCTCCCTCAACGATTGTTTCATATCGGCAGCATTGATGCCTAACGCTTCCGACATACCCAAATATTTGTAGGTTTCAGTTGAGGAAAGGGATCTAAGGTTTATGGAATCTGAGAGTTGGGTTCCCACAAATTCCATAATCTCCCCTCGCTTCACATGCATGACTGCACATTTGTCCACACCAAATTCCATTCTGATGGCACTACTGAAAGTTTCCGTTACCTTCAGTAGCTCCATCAGTCGCGAATTGTTGGGGGCAAAGAGTTTCAGATCATCCATGTAAAGAAGGTGAGATATGACCTGACCACCTCTTCTCAACCGATAGCCCAGACCCGAACCCTCCAGCAGTGTGCTTAGAGGGTTCAGGGCTAAACAAAACCACAGAGGACTCAGACTATCACCCTGAAATATACCACGCTCTATCCTTATCGGTTCGCTGCTCTCTGGAATCTGCCTACATCCTGGATAGCGAAGTACCGTCCTCCATTGCCCCATACATGACATTAGGAAGGTGCGTAAAGTTGCATCTACTTTGTACAACTCCAACACCCTCATAAGCCATGTATGTGGCACCGAGTCATAGGCCTTCTTATAATCTATCCAACATGTAGATAGATCCTTTCGAGAACGTCGAACCTGCTGGTTAATGGCCATATCAATGAGGAGCAGCTCCTTAGTACCACGGGACCCATTCCTACATCCATTCTGAGAGGCAGACATGATAGAATTGTCTTCAATATGTTTGTTAATTTTCGCTCTCAAAATGGATGTAAGAACTTTATAGACCGTCGGCAGACAAGTGATCGGTCTATAATTTTTGGGTTCCGCAGTGCTACCCGATTTGTGGAGCAGGTGGGTTATTCCAGTTGTTAAGAACTGGGGCAACGATCCAGACACTAAAGCTGACTGGAACTGGGACGCCAAGCAAACGTGCGAGCTTCTGAACCATTTGATCCAGAAGTTATGCAGCCCGTCCGGCCCTGGAGATTTCCAATTAGGCAATGAACGGACCGCACGAGCCACATCTTGGGGGCTGATGGTAATTGCCCCCATTTCTGGTATCAGGTCGCACGCTCGCTCAACCTCCCGTGTCCAATCGCTCTCAGTGTGACTGACAGGCACCGACCAGATGCTGCGCCAGAACGAACACATGGCGTCATCATCCGGTAGGCGCGTATCAATCACACCTTGGCCTGGTCGCTCCCAAGCTCTGTATACCCACCTCTCATCACTCTGGAATATGCGATTCTGAGTGTATCGTTCCACTCGCCGCTTGTACCGACGAATACGGTTTGCCCATGCACAGATTTTCTGCTTCAGGAAGTCGATACGCTCTGTGACGCGGGTCAAATAATCTCGAGGACTGACATCAGTCCCCGAGAACGCCCGCCTCACAAAGCGCATTACTCTAGGGCGAGTATTGCCCTCCCTAAAACAGATTAGCTTGCCGATGAGTGCTCTAGCCCCATCGATACGACGCTCGATCCTGCACTGCCATGCTGGCACCGCTGGTTTTAGTCGTGTAGCTCCGTCACTATTGGGAAATTTGACGTGAGCTACACGACATGCCGCTACAGCTGCACAGTACAAGATCGAGTGGGCATCAACAAGGTCTACACTGCTGTCAAAACAGTTTGACAGCTGTGAATCCAGAGCACACACCAGCGCCTTATTTTTCTTGTGCATGGGCAAACGAGGCAATCGAGGTCTCAGCTCAGGCTGCATAGAACGATACTCCCGAAACGCATCCTCCAAAGCACTCCTCAACTGTACATTACACTGGGAACTCACAGTAATAGCCCCGTCATCAACCTCCTCACCTATGCGGTCGAGTCGCGGTGAATCACTAGGTAAATTCGGCGATTGAACCGCGACTGCAACCACTGGCGAAGCAAGTGTAACGTGGCTATTTCGTGATTCGATGCGTAGTCGATCAAGCACAATGTCATCCAACATATGATTACGTTGGATGGCACGCACTTGATCCGATAGACGTTGTGCCGATACGTTGACAGCTGGCTCAAGCACCTGAAACAGAGAGAGCATCCGACCACGGTACGCAGTCAAGTTACTTCCCCCCTCTGTAGCCCCAAAGTATGAGCGCATGACGTTTTCATTAACGGACTGTGTCCATCTCATGCGCTGCACACTTCCACCGGAAGCGGGGACCCTATCAGAGGCCGGTGGGCCTCGGAGTCCTAAGCAACCCGGCGGCCGGCGTCCTCCCCGCCGACGAACAGGTGGTGGCGTCGAAGGCGGAGAGAAATACTCGTCGCTCGAACTCGACGCAACTGCCGAGGCCGGTGTCACAGCACTCACGGTGGGGCTGGATTCCGGCGGTGGCGAGGCGGAGCTGAGCGACGAGTCCGGAGGTGGTGGGCGTGCTATTAGTTTTTTCTGGCTTCTTGTCAACATCGCACCATATACATATTTTCAATTCTTTCTTATGACGGCCTTGACAGCCGTCATTATGGTTATAAATGTTGTTTTTTTAAGTTTTTCCATTCCTTGACTATTTATTATTATTATTATTATACCACGGGGACCGTATCTATCATATGATATACATTACAATGTATATACATTATATCCCGTAATAAAAATTGGCGTACGTGTTATTCCAGACTAAAATCCATCAAATTTCATCCAGATCCGTTCAGCCGTTGTAACATGATTGAGTAACAAACACCTATCCGTCTAAACTTTCGCATTTTTAATTGTAAACTATGACATCATTTTATTTTTAATTCTTACTTATTTGATGCTGCTTTTTTAATGCTGTTGTATCAATTTTTTATTTATTTGTTTTTTTTTTTGCTTATTTACTCTTTTATAAGCTTTTTACGGCACGCGTAGCGTAGGACGTCCACCCACAAAATGGACATACGATCTGATAAAGACTGATCGCGCTGGATGCAAGCCGCTTCCATCAGGTCATATTGGAAATCTGTAGGGGAGGCCTATGTTAAGCAGTCGATATCCTACGGCTGATATGATGATGATAAGCTTCTAAAATTAAGTGGCGGTACCCTTATCAATACAATCATCTATACATGAGTAAGTAGTTGATCTTAGTTTTCGTCGTCCATTGATGAAGTCTAAACACAATGACTAAACATCCGTCTCATCACACGTGTCAAGGAAGCTTCAAAAATTATATCAAAAATTGAATGACACTAGACACAGTCATCATCTGCCTAGCCTTTCCCAACTACGTTGGGGTCGGCTTCCAGTCTAACCGGATGCAGCTGAATACCAGTATTTTACATGGAGCGACTGCCTATCTGACCTCCACAACCAAGTAACTGGGTAATACGATACCCCTAGGTAAGACTGGTTGTCAGACTTTCGGGCTTCTGACGACCCGTAACGACTGTCAAAGATCCACGTATGACAGCCGGGACCAACGGCTTAACGTGCTTTCCGAGGCACGGAGGAGTCTCGGTGTGTAAAGATGGTCACCCATCCACGAACCAACCCCGGCAACCGTTGCTTAACCTGACGGATCGACCCGTGCGGCTGTTATTACTTAGCCACGAGCTCCTCACTTGACACTAGACACAGTGTGGAAAACATATGTAATTATGTACTGTCCTGTCGCCCAACCTTTTTTTTTTGTTTCTAAAGAATGTCTTTAACTTTTCACACCAAAAATAAAAGTATTTTCCTGATAATAATATTTTAGTTTAATGCTACTTAGATTGATGAGCAACATGCGTAGTTAATTGCTTTGTAACTACTAAATGATAAAAAAAAACATTAAGAATAAAAAAAGTAAAACTAAATGGCATCAAAAAATTCATCCACATCGCCGACAACTAGGAATGTGCCCAAAAGACTGGCCGCATTGCCATATTGAATGGCAATGTTAAGCATTGCCATTCAACTCTGGCCAAGGTAATATTGCCAATACACAAATACCTATAAATACAATACAATACTGTAAATATTGTACATTTATGATTGAACAACGAATAAATATACGAAAATTTCAGCTAAACTTTGTAACGTGTCTTATAATTATTACAACCTGTATTACTGCGACGTCAACAGAATATGACTCCACAAAATTCTTAAATATCGATAAAAAGAACAAAAAGCACAATTAAGCAAGGGTCTCTTTGTTCTAAAAATACATAGTTCGCTCACACCAGTACACATCGCCACGTCAATTAGCAACGCAGCTTTTCACTGAAAATCAATCGTCTAATTACGTAAACTAACGAACCGAGCATAAACAGCGCGCTTTCCAAACTCTCAATTATTCTGCACTGAAAATATTTTTAACTAGCTTTTTGCTCGCGACTTCGTTTGGATAAATCGCGGATACAAATGAAGTCGCGGAATAAAAAGTGCTTTATATCTTATTTCGTACCAAATTTAATTAAAATCGGTTCAGTGGTTTAGGCGTGAGAGCGTTACAGACATACAGACAGAGTGAGTTACTTTCGCATTTATAGTATTAGTATGGATTAAATTAAAAACGTATATTTTAAATAATAGGTACTTTACACACACAAAACCACAAAAGAGAGAACGAGTTTTTTTTTTATTTTGTCTGAAAATGATAGAACAATAATGGAGTGAGATTGCCGCTCGAGGCAGTTCAATAACTTTGTATAGATGTACAATTTGTGTAGATAATTGTTTCACGATGTAAAGCTTGTGTATAACATAAACACACATCAAAACACAAACATCACGCCTGCAATCCTCGGAGGGTTAGGCAGAGGTGTACCCATTAGTATACCCAATGATTAAATGATAAACAATGCTGCCAACTTTTGTTTCCCATAAACATTTTATTTAGAAAAACCGTTTATTTCGAAAAAGTTACGAAGCCTTTACTGATATTAATACAAATTCATTCAAAACTAACTCTAGTATGTGGTGACTGTCGATAAAAACAAAAAAACCGCATAATGTTCAAGCATACATATCTACTTTTGTTTATATTACAAAATCGTCGGACTCAGCCAATAAACACCACGTTTTAGTTTATTTATTCCGTATGCGAATTTAAAAATTGTGTTACCAATGATACAATGCATCGACTATCACTACCACTCTTGCGCAGAAATACGTGAACAAGCTCTCTACAACAGTAGATATAATTTTTCGTATATCTGCCTCTTCATTAAATTTTCATTTACATAGAACTGCCTCGTTTCGTTTCGTTTCGTGTGTCATGTTTTTTTTGGACTGCCTCGTTGGTCTAGTGGTCGCAAGCGCGACTGCTTTGTGTGAGGTCTTGGGTTCGATTCCCATGTCGGGCAAAATGTTATTGGGTTTTTCCATCAGAAATTTTTCAGTAGCAGCCTCGGCGTCTGGAGTTGTGCCCGGTTGATGGCAATAGGCTCCCTATTACATGAGACTAAAACATAACTGGCGAAATGTGCGTGTAATAATGGGTACACCTCTGCCTAACCCTTCGGGGATTACAGGCGTGATATTATGTTATGTTAGAACTTACTCTTTTTCGGACAATAATAATAATACCAGCCTGTTTTTGTTCCACTGCAGCTAAAAGGTTTTTCATCACTATTTCGACACTAACATATTGCGCAAATGTCAAATAAGACGTTGGGACTAATATAAGTCAAGATTATAAACGATCTTGTGAGAATAATAACTTGTCTCATTTGGTTAATGGATAATGTATTCCTACTGGTCCAAGATCCAGGACCGTCGTCATTTTAATATGGCTGAAATTTTAAGAATAGATTGAGGAATAGACATACCTTTATTACTTGTTATAAAGTATTGTTTACTTGTCAACTAATGCCCTGTAAAACATATTTATGACATTTCATCGTTTTAAAATAAGAACCTAATCCGCCCCGATCCGAGTATAATTTAATTTGTATTCTTTATTTGAATATTTAAAAAAAAATATACAAGAAATGGTGACCAACAAGTTTCATTTAAAACTTTTGTTTTACAAAAACTAATTTTCAAAAACATCAACAACTTGTAAGATTTTATTAGCGACAGACACCGGGGCAGGTTAAATTAAAGTTATTTTTTTACTTTACTGCCGATAGAAGTGAAAACTTAACCCACCCAGGGCGGAAGAACTCATTAGACGATTTTTACCAACTCAAAAAAAAAACGTCGTAATATTAGTCGGTGACGCAGTCACATTAGCATGTCGGTAACGCGAACCGGTAAGTTTTGCCCCTACCAAAAATGCACCACCACAACCAAAGAAACCCTTCAAAAATTTTGTTAGTAGAGCTCAACCAGCCACAATAGGTGATGGTAGTAAAGGATTCAGTGTGACCTTTTCCCAAATCTATTATTAGTACTGGAGGCAAAATGTCATTAATTATTTAGGTTTCCACTCATTTAATCCTAGTCTATTACTAGCTTTGATCGAACCAATTACCGACTAAAATGTATCGGATGTAATACTACGGTATTAAAAGCCGGTTATTACGTGAACAGACTAATTGACTAGTTCAACGAACGGTCAATATTTTAGGTAATTTAGGTAAAAGCTTGAATCGATTTCATTGCCGATCATTATTGGTTAATACCACGGCTTATACAAAAAATCCATTCCATTTTTCTATACGTTCATTGGTAAGCAAAGCGCTTTTGAATACAAAGCGGTCATCAATTAATCTTCTTTGGCAAGAACAGCGTTTTACCATTCGCTTAAGTTTTTAAGTACAAATCCAAGCAAAGCATGAATTTGCTCACTTACAAAAACTTTCATGAGATTTTACTGAAGTAACAAAGCATATTTAAGATGTTATTTATTTTCATTCCTTTACCTTCATTATTGAGATTAAACATAGGATTCCTATGAAAATAGTGGAGGTATTTTACTAAAGAAATTCTTGAGGGATATTTAAATACTTTAAGAAACATTAACATCCTAATCTCAGTCTCAATCTGTCAGAAATGCCTCAATTTTAAGATATTTAGGACAAGATTTTAAGATTGTCGTTGAGATGAGATTGCGACTAGATTTTGTAAGGCTTTTCATTACAAAAATCTGATTCCTCTTCCTTGTTATTATTTACAAATTTTTCTCCAAACGGCAAAGGCTACCTAGGAACCTACCTATTATTTTAACACCCACATTTCGTAAGCTATGTTATAAAACCTAATAATAATAATAACGGCCTTTTACTGTCTCACTATGTGGCAAAGGCCCCTTCTCATACAGAGAAGGAATGAGCATTGATCACCACGTTTACTCTAGGCTTGGTTTCCTCACGATGTTTTCATTCGACGATGTCAGTGATGTCCAAGATAAACTTAAAAAGTCGTATTGGTACTTGTCCGGTATCGAACCCACCAACAAAACTAAAACACATAGATTCCCAAAACGAACACGTACCGAATAGAAAAGTCAAATCTAATAGCATGTTATACAATTTGAATACAAAGTGAAAACCGTCATAACAACAGATAATACGGCTTTCCGAATCATTAGTCATTACGCAGCGATACCGTGACGCGGCGTGACGTTAGCGTGACGCCTGCGTTGCGTGACGTCGACGTGACTCGTTGAAGCGAGTGAGCAATGACAGAAGCATTGTTTCGTCTCTGAGGACCCGTTTGATGTGCTCTTCAGTCCGTTATGAGATTAACAGAAATGATACTGGAGTGGAAGGATGTCATGTCAACAGAATTGAGTTTTGATTGGGATATATTCGCAATTTGTGTTGTTGTTTTCGCTTATAATGAAGGTTGTGAATGTGAAATGTGTTTGTGTTTGATGTTAATTCGCTTTGCAATTATGTACCTTAATATTTAACTGTCTAATGGTGAGTTAGGACAGATGCCAGTCATTAAGAAATTGTTTGAATGAAAATGTGGAGACAGGATAGACACTGCACGTTACGATCTACTTAAGAAAATATATTTATTTTAGAAATTATATTCTTACTATTATATAATTATAAAGTATGTACAATTTATAAAAGCGACACAAAGGAGGAACCTTAAAGAGCATCAAAAAATTTGTCCTTTCTGTCTTTTTTATAAATTGTACATACTTTAAAATTTTATAATTATTCTTTGGTTTTTTAGGTTTAGGTTGTTTAGGTTAATTATTTTATATTGTTTAGACATGAATATAACTTACCTATATAAAAAAAAATCTTACTATAAAAATATAATTTTATAAGTGTATACCTAGGTGCTGAATGAATTGGTAAACCATTAAAAATCTACGGTCACCGTGGACGTACAAAGTTGCGGGTAGAGGCTAATTATACAAGTACAATCTATTACAGACACATTAGTATATTATACCACAGACGTAAGCACATACAAACACAAAAACACAGCATGTTCCGTGACGAGGCGTGGTCTATTTTTTGCGTGAACGCTCTCCACCTAACGTCGCGTTTGTCTTAACTTAAATTAATGGATGGAAAAACTGGAAACTACTCGCTAACAGTTGTTAACTTCACAATTTCCTAGTAAATGTTACAAATAAGGCGAGAAAACTAGGGGTTAAATGAATATAATGTGCAGTAACATCACGGAGATTTCATACACAACGTTTGTGGGCTTTAATAGCAGGAATGCGAAGAGGACCCGTACAAGGCACCTATTTCAGTTGATATGAAAAAAAAACACACACACACAGAAATGCGGACAGGTTGCGAAGAGATTTTTGTTTGTTGAGATTGTTTATTCTACCAGTTTATGATCAAATTTCGTAAGAGGGAAGCCGAAACAAAAATTGCATAAAATATGAGGAGTACTATAACTAGGTATGCTGGTATGTAACTAGGTGTGTCGTGATGGCCCAGTGGTTAAGGCGCCCGCCTCTCATGCATGAGGTTGTGGTTTCAAATCCGGGCAAGTACCAATGTGAATTTTTCAATTCATATGCACTTTCTTAAGTTTATCTTGGACATCACTAGCATCGGTGAAGGAAAACATCGTGAGGAAACCTGGACTTACTCTCTTACTCAAACCATGTCAGAGGCCCTTGAGGCGGTTTAGAAACTCTGACACTAGGGTGTGTAGGGTCGTAAGGCCTTACTACCCATACGATAAGAAGAAGACTAGGTATGCAACTATCTATCGTCAAATCGATAGTGACTATATTAGTTGGCATTTTTCAAAGGCGGCAGAGTAGCTGTTGTTCCGACCTTCTGAAGGGAAGCCGATAGGAATTTAGTTGCATTGAGTCATTGCTACTGTATTCTCTCTTACTATCATGTGGTTCATCAAATAGTTTTCTTGCTTATTTAGTTGTTCATAACAAAAATCATTCATCAACTTTATTGTAAAAACTAACTTTTGTAAAAATTTCCTTACAGATCCCTTTTTTGGGAATAAAATATAGCCTATATTATTCGCTGATAATGTACCTTACCATAGGTAAAAGAATATTTTAAAAAGTTTTTGAGGCTATCTATTACGAGCCAAGATACAAATCATTGTCCTTTATAATATTAGTTTAGATAATTCATTGACAGTAACGGAAAAATGCTATGGAAGCTTTTGTGCCCAAGGACATAATTATATGGCAAGCTATGTAGGTGCCCTTAATAGGCAAATAAAATAAAGTACTTACAATGAATTAATACCTACCACTTGAAATACTACTCAACCTGTAAGGGAAAAGGAGCGGAAAGATAAATTGATAACATCAAAAAGCTGATACTACTGAGCTGATTGTAAATGTATGAACAACTTTATCAAAATATCAGATTACTTTCGCTCTATTTGTCATGGGTACTATTGTCATATATGGAGATTATCTTTAATCCTCTTATGTGAATAGTCCCTACCTACAGGCACTCAGGGTATATCGATAACTAAACGAAATTATTTTACTTCTCACTTAACTATTGGTATTAACTGGCTTCCGTTCGAAATTTCGAATTTAAATCTTAATGCCTCTCCTTTCCTTTCTCCGTTCTTTTAATTTACATTAGTAGGTATCTAAGCTAAAGGAACAAGTTTACCGGGGCCGCGGAATGTCTTAACAGTATACCGTGGCCCCGAAACGCAAAGGGCAACAGAAGGAACAGGGTGGTTTTTTAGTCAGTAAAAGTCTGACAGTCCCCTTCCCCAGGGCGAAAGGACTCATTTGATGATTTTTACAACCCAAAAAATAAAAACTGCCTCTGAATAGGTAACTACGTGTTGTCCTAGAAGAATAAAATACCTCGACGTACATGAATGTCTGTAGTTGAAAAAAAAATACAACTAAATTGACCCAATTGCGACCCAGAAAAATACAGTTTTGGAGATGAACGATTAGAAGGTAGTCCAATGTCCAAGGTCCAGTTTATTACTGACTGCTAAAATCAGTAATAAACTGGACCCAAACAATGACGAGATAGGGCCGAAAGAAGACACTGTTAACCCTAATCCTTGACTTAAGTGATTAAAACGTGTCCGTTTGTACGTCTCTAGATTTTCGATAACTACAACGTATGGACGGGGCCCCCAAACCCCTGCCGGGGTTGCGAGACGTCTTAACAGGATACTGTGGCCCCGGAACGTAAAGGGCAACAGAAGGAACAGGGTGGTTTTTTAGTCAGTAAAAGTCTGATAGTCCCTTCCGCCCCACCCAGGGCGGAAGGAGTCAATTGATGATTTTTATCACATAAAAAAAAAATTACAACGTATCAAACGCGAATTCTCTCTGAGCGATATTCAATATTCATTATTAATTTTGTAGCAAGATAGTTAACGTTGAAAAAATTCAATAACGCTGACATGAAAAGTGAAACTATCGTTCCATTTTCCAACTTCATCACTAAAGTTGGAAATTGGATATTTTGCCAATAGTATGAAGCTTTTATAGTTTAAAATGAACTATACAAATTAATCTATTTTCAAGCAACTGGGCGACTATTCACATGACCACAGGGCTGGCCTTTGACCTTTAATATAATAATATTGAGATATCTCAATAACATGAAGGTTTAATTAAGTATAGCCAGGAAAAAAAAACCTGTTAAATGAATACAAAAAAAAAGGGAAATATAACTGATGTGTTTCTTTTCACCCCTTTTAAATTCGGAACTATCCACCATAAGTGTGAAGAAGAAAGCTTATTTCAGTAGTTTTGTCTCTGTCAGTATTTATAAAACAATAAACTACCCTAAATAATTAATTGCACTAAATAACCCTTAAAATTTTGGCACAGGATAGCAAACAGTCAGTGCCACCATCCTTACAAACGGAATTGCAAGGCGACACGACGTCTTCCGCCCTGTTGATTCTAGTATAACTTCCTTTTGACCCCACTTACTTTATCTCCACTCAAACATTTATTCTGCTCTGTGACACTGTTTGACTTTACGTTCTTTAATTGGAAGTAAAACTTAGACTTTTTCTGGTCGTATAATTACATCTGGTCATTATGGTTTTTACATTAATTACATTACATTAAAAAATGTTGAAAGTTTTTAGGATTACGTACCCGAATTTTGCATTACTAAGCCTTCGCTGTCCATCCGTCAGTCTGTGAACTGTATCTCATGAACCGTAATAGGTAGAAAATTGAATTTTTCACGGTGTGTATTGTTGTGGTGTATTGTTGCGCAGTGCTCGTAACTAGCATGCGTGTACGACTAGATGTATAAACGTGAATGAGGCGAAAGAAGTACGTAAAGATACGGTAAGTAACGTTCTGTAGCTTCTGCCTACCCTCAGGGGAAAAAAACATAACTTTATGTAGGTAGTTCCATAGCCGGTATAACAACAGTGATTCAAAATCAAATATTTAAAAAAAAAAAAATTTTTGTCAAGAAACTTTTGTTTTTGGATATAGTGTTAAATATTGTACCTATACGAGTACGAATTCCTTCATGTACAGTTTCGACTCGCATTTTTGCCGGTTTTTTTCAGACAAATACCTATGAAATGAACGTTAAATAATCAAAAATTAATAATACAGCGCTCCGAACTGACGACAGCCTATGGTGGAAAAAAGGTCACCAAATAAAAATACGTTCATTAAAATCTAAAATATCAGGGTGATTCTCACAAAAAAAAATATATTTTATATTCCATTATTTTCTCATTAAGTACCAGTATTTATGACTTATGTAACCTTATAAATTGCCTACAAGCATCTAAAATCAAATTCACGTAAATGACTGGTTCATTGGTCTAGTGATGGTCGTATTGCGCGACTGCTGAGCATGAGGTTGGGTTCGATTTCCAGGTCGGGCAAAGTGTTATTGGGTTTTGGTATCAGGAATGGTTCGGTAGCTGCCTCGGGGTCTGGATTTGCCCTGGATGTGCCTGGTTGATAGGCTTGCCCTCTTTTATATGGGACTTAAACATAACTCTCGAAATGTGGGTGATGTACTAATGGGTACATCTCTGCCTAAACCTTCGGAGCTTACGAGCGTGATGATATGTTATGTATCAGTTATAAGTCCAGGTTTCCTCACGCTGTTTTCCTTCACCTATGTCCGTGATGTCCAAGATGAAATTAGAAAATCATATGAAATGTAAAATCACAATGGTACTTGCCCGTTATCGAATAAAATTACACCAATCTCAACAAATCACCAATTTATTCCATTAATAAATTATCAGTATATATCTAAAAAAAGGTAATTCTTCTTAATCGTCAGGGAAATCCATAAGCCATATCAATTCACATAATGTGTTCCATTATGGCTCCGTGTACGTGGACGTTCGGACAGACAGACGGAAACTACGCCATTATCCGTCCCGCAGCCACGAAATGTGAAACGGACCTCAAGTGGAAAAATATTAATACACATTATTGTGTGTGGAATAAACCTATTAAATGGTCTCTTTAACATTTTGTTAATGCTTTTTTGCTTTCATGGATACTTTTTGTCTGCCTTCATTTTTGTTGGCGCAACGCCGTTGGCAAACGCAAAGTCAAATAGTTGATTTCAATTAAATCATCAAGAGGTACTTCTGAACGTGACATACATAAAATATAAACTAGGTGCCGCTTCCCAAATGATAGTTCCACATGGAAAAGAATAGGAAAAAAAAACTCCAAAGGTACTTACTATTTTAAAAGAAATCTTTTATAATATTTTGCATACAGGTGCATAAAAACATGTGCATAAAAACTATATTATAATACTTTATTCTATATTATAAAAAAATACTTAACTAATAACCTAATAATGGAAAGTTTTTGTACCTAGCCTGCATTTTAGTTCATCAAAAAACGCGATATGCTACAGGCATGTTTATTTATTTTGCATCAAAGAAAACGCAACTTACTGCTTATAAACACCATATTGACTTGCAGAATAACCCAATTTTTTATCATTGGTAAGGCGAATTTTATTTGAAATTTGACTACAAGATTTTTTTCTCATAAACAAGAAGAAAATCGTAACGCTACTGAATATTCAGAATCTCCACATTTTCGTCTCTTATAAAAGGAATTTTTGTTCTTGTTCTGAAAAGAAAATATAGGTCATGATAATAGATACCTACGTCGTAAAATTACCGTCGTGTGAAAGCCTCTTCACTAACAATGAAAAGTCTCTTGAACACCAAATCTTGAAGGTAAAATAATTTCCATATTATATTTGAGCGAAAATGAGTATAATAAAGAATATTACACGTAAACGTAAATAATGAAAACACACACGAGTACATAATTATGATGTATCTGTTTCGATTTTATTATCTACACATCTACAATACACTATACAAATAAAGAAAGTGTCTGTTAGTAATGTCAAAATAACAGCTATTTATAAAATAAATGTGAATAAATGAATATTTATGTGGTACTTCACGGCAAAACATTTTTCTTAATTTTTGTCTGTCTGTTTGTTCCAGGTAATCTCCATAATGGCTGACCCGATTATGACCGAATTTTTACTGGTAGATATGTAGCTGATAATATAAGGAATAACTTGGGCTCCTATTTTACCTAGTCTCAAAGAGTGTAGATATATTATAGTCGTAGTTGAATACTGCAACGGATCCGGATTATCTATGGACTCAATCTATAAATATTCCATTTTTGAGCTACAGGTGGAACTCGTACTCGCTTTGAATTCTGAACTTGTATTCATGGAACGTTAGAGAAATTTATTTATACTTATTGCATATTTCTTTTTCATTTCTGGTATAGATGCTGGTCTCAAAGGAAAGTTTATAAGCTGCATTAGACATTTTTCTTTTAGTAAGTCTGTTTCTCTGTAGGTACCTACTTTGAATTTTTGTTGCATCTTTATATCCTGTAAGATCTTTAAGTACGATCGCGTCGTTTGTATTGACAAAGTAACAGCTTTTTACAAAATATATGATGAATGTTAAATAATATGAATGTTATAATATGGTACATACATACATGGTTTTTTTTTTTGTTCGTCTTTTTTTTTTATTAATCTCCGAAACGGTTTGAATGTACGAAACGATTTCGCATATATCTGATATTATAAGGAGTAATTTACACTTTTTTATTATAGAAAAAGAGTTAGGCCGCAAAAAGTAAACCCCGTGATACCTGAATTTCACGCGAACGAAGTCGCGGGCACAGATTAGTCGAAAATAAAAACATGTATCATTCCAACACGAGTTACATTAGCTTCACCTGAATACCCCAACCAGATCGAAAATTCGACTACAGAAATTCTTTCCTCCCGTTTCACGAGTTCTAAACCACGAACGATTGCTAGTCAGGAAAATATTCACTTAGTAAGACCCCCGGGAGCTCGATCACAATAGATCAGCGTCATGCTTGCTAGAGCCGGATCTCTCTGCGACAAATCACGTAGAAATCGCCCGATCCTATCTTGGAACCGTCGGATTTGGACTCCAACTTTTTATTATTGAATTTTCGGTCCGCGATATTTTCCGGCTGAATGGAAGGGTGTGGTAAAAGGTAATGGTGACCTTTTTACTTTTATAATGTCCCGTATAATGTGTTATCTGCGCGGATTCTTTTCGCATATTCCGTTATGATATTCACGTAATTGCTTCTATATGAATGGTAAGGAATTCCAATTATTTTTTAATAAAAATTGCTACTTTTATTTTCTTGTCGACGATGTTTTAATTATGATACGGATTCTGAATAGTTGCTCGGTAATTTTGAGGTACCCACGTTTTTATTTATTCAGATTTTAAGAGTAGAGATTAAAACATGAATATTCAATGAAGATCGTTGGTACCCACGCATAAAATGTTACTGCTAGAAATATATTACTACTGTACAGGCTTTAAAATATCTGAAACGAGAGAGAGAAAATAAATAAGATTTCTATCAGTTCATTTGGAATTTGAAACTGAATTTGTGCTAAGCTTTTCGAGAAAATTTACTAGATTCTTGGATGTATTGTGAAACATAATACTTATTTTACCGGCGAGGCTAGGCGAGGTAGAAATCTCGGGACCGATCTACAGACGGACTACGATAATGAATTAGAGTGACTTACTAAAGTTTATATCTGATAAACTAACAAAATCATCCCTGTTACCGCTATATTTAAAGTGTATATTGAAACCTAAACTTTTGGTACAAGTAGTGAACATTTACTTGTTGCGTCTTCGACATAAGCGTAGTTAAAATACTTTTAATAAAATTACACCACATTTTTCT
Source organism: Hoplodrina ambigua (assembly GCA_949774945.1). Classification (NCBI taxonomy): domain Eukaryota; kingdom Metazoa; phylum Arthropoda; class Insecta; order Lepidoptera; family Noctuidae; genus Hoplodrina; species Hoplodrina ambigua. The sequence goes on along the minus strand of OX458974.1, from coordinate 4,840,365 downwards.
TTTTTCTTATTTTGTGAAGTAATAAATATTATCTAGGTAATATGGCCTGGACATAATTGAAATAAAATCATTTATTTCAAAAAGCCATTTACAGACGATTTTCAATTGGCAAAGAGTCAGTCAGTAAAAAAGTTAAGCTCTCTGTATACAGTAGGATTATATGGAGAACCTGCTCATATTTGTTATTTTAGCTATTTATTTATTAATTTAAACTTTATGCATAAAAAAGTACAAAGGCGGACTTAATGCCTTAGGCATTCTCTACCAGTCAACCAAAGAGTCATTAAGTCATTATTTTGTGATGAAGGGGTACTTACACCTGCATATTATAGGTACCTTTTTGACTATTACTTGTAGGTCATGATTTGTGTATTTTTTGTTGTAAATAAATAAATAAATATTTAATTATCATTTGTAACCATTTTAATTTTAACAACGACTTTTACTATAAATTAATATTTATAAACACAAATGGAAACAGAATTTCGTTCCTCAATCAGTTAATTCCCGAGCATGATCAGCACTCAATACGACTGCGAGCGAGCAAAGAGCATAATTCAGCTATTTTATGATTGGTAAACATCGGTACGCATAACGACCGGTAGCCATCTAGAGCACGCGCACTCGATCCAACTCTTGACCCGAAAACCTTGTTCGTTTGTATCCCAGAAAATAATCCAATAATATATATCTGAAGCATTCTTGTCTGGCTGGGAAAGGCAGCAATTGTTGCCGTCGATTTACTTATGTACTGTTTCACAGGTTCAAAAAACAATGAGATTTTTTTCGGACGCTTGATTTTCGATTACTTTTGTACGGTTTTCAATTGTTTTTCTGAAGGGTTCCTTTGTTTGCTTTGTGGTTTTTTATTGTAACGCAGTAGGTAGATATGAAATATGTTTTGTTACAAGCTTGTATACCTCCAATTTATATAACATAACATTACGCCTGTAATCCCGGAAGGGTAAGGCAGAGGTGTACCTTTTAGTATACTCACATTTCGCTAGTTATGTTTAGATAAGTCCCATGTAATAGGGGGCGAGCTTGTATCGAGCCTATATCAACCGGGCACAAATCCAAACTCTGAGGCTGCTACTGTGAAATTCCTGATGAAAAAGCTCAATAACACTGCCCAGCCTGGGAATCAAACCCAAAACCTCGTGCTCAGCAGTCTCGTTTTACGACCTCTAGACTAAAGAGGCGGTTCAACCTCTAATTTGTTCGTACTAAAATATTCCTGAAGGGATGAATATTTATTCATTTATTTGTTTATTTAAACTTTATGCACATATTGTATAAAATACACTGCACTGGACTTAATGCCATGGGCATTTTCTACCAGTCTACCGTAGGGTGATGCAGAGATAAAACATAGTAGGTAGGTGCACAGATACAGTTAATATTTTTTTTTATACCTATGTGTTTTTCAAATAAATCTTCCAGTCTCATAACTACTAATTTAACAAAGTAAAGTATGCTGATAGTTTCATAAGAAGAGTAAGACAATCAAACACAATACCATACAACATTACCTAGCTAACTTTTAACGAGTTCTGTTCCTAAATGTCCGTCAGACCTGAACTACATAGAGCGGCTGCCCTCAAGTTTAAAATAATGGCTCTTCTACGAGGGCAGACTCAATAAAACAGACCATGGCGTCCTTCATAGCTCTGCGTAGTACCTATATTTTATTTCAAGGCAACGTTTGACATTTTATAAGAGTCGTTAAAAGAGAGGACAAATAAAAATGGTGGGTTCATTCAAGTGAATTCTGCAATGTGATATTTTGTGCTACATTTTAAAAAACACCCGTTGAATACCTCCTACTGCCTGACTACTGAGCATGAGCTTTTGGGTTTGATTCTCAGGTAAGGCAAAGTGATTTTGGGTTTTTCCATCAGGAATATCTAAGTAGTAGCCTCGGACTTGGGATTTGTGGCCGGTTGATGGAAATAGGCTGGCCCCTTTTCATATGGGACTAACATCTCGCCTGTAATCCTCGAAATGTTAGGCACAGATGTACCCATTAGTACAACCATATTTTGTCAGTTATGTTTTAAGTCCTATTTCAACATAACAGGTGAAATGTGGCTGTACTAATGGGTATACACCTCTGTCTAACCCTTCGGGGATTACAGGCGTGATGTTGTGTTATGTTACCTATGAAATAGTTCACATACTTGACGTCTAATAAGCATTTTTTTCTCGTAAACTAACATAATAATATTTCAGCATTTGACAAAAAAGATAACCACGATAAAAAGATTACACCTATGTATGGGAGGTAATATGATAAAAACCGGGTTCCTTTAAACCGTGTTTCAACCATATTTACCTCGACATAGTTCCAGTAAAACATAATTATACCAGCAAAACAAAATCCCGAATACATTTTACCCGAAACGGGATTACAAAACAACACAGCTCCTACGTTTACTTTGATATACTCACTGTGCGAGAGCAATCATTAATCATTCGCCGCACAGAAGGTCCGTGGTTGCGTCAATCGATACGTTACGCTGGTTGTGCTGGAACGCCTTGTTGATCTGTTTGTGTTGCCTGTTCTGCTAAACGATGCGTTTGTGTTTGGTTCCAGTTTAGTGATGTTGCTGTAATTGGTGCGTTTTAGAATGGTAATAGCGGTTATTGAAGTTTTCTTGTATTATATCTCTTCGTAGGTATCCGAACATTAAACTAACATAACATCACGCCTGCAATCTCCGAAGGGTTAGGCAGAGGTGTACCCATTAGTACACACACATTTCGTCGGTTATGTTTAAATTCCATAGGAAGCGGGTCTATTGCTATTAACCGGGCACAAATCCTGACTCCGAGATTGCTTTTGAAAAATTCCTGATGGAAAAAACCTAATAACAGTTTGCCCGACCTGGGAATCAAGCCCAAGACCTCACAAGCACGAGTACACGCTTAAACCATGCTATGCTTAAACGCACAAACTAGAGTTAATATAAATTTAAATGTTTCTGGGATGGTTGCCTTTGATATAAAATGTCTGGAATGTCCGGACAAGTCGAGTGATTTGGGGATAAAATTCCAAACATGGGGTCTTAACGCCTTTCAAAAATTCTTCAATGAACTTGCAATTTTGTAACTCAATGGGAAGTGGTTTGTTGGAAGTATTTTATTTTACCTAACAAAAGTACATTTTAGTACAAAAAAAATGCGCCTTAAAAAGTTGTCGACTGCCTTGTTGGTCTATCGTTCTCAAGGTGCGACTGCTGAGCATATGGTCTTAGATTCCCAGGTTGGACAAAGTGTTATTGGGTTTTTCTATCAGGAATTTTTCAGTAGCAGTCTCGGAGTTTGGATTTGCGCCCGGATAATGGGAATAGGCTCGCCTCCTACTTACATGGGGCTTAAACATAACTGGCGAAATGTGGGTGTATTAAAGAATACCCCTCTGCCCTAACCCTTTGTGGATTACAGGCGTGATGTTTTGTTCTGTAAAGGGTGTGAGGAAGGGGGTTGTAAGGAGGGTTTAGTCTGATTTATACATTCTTTTAAAAATGTTTAATGGCGCTGAAATGTAATGTAAATACTCGTACTTTAAAATTAATATAGTACGAGTAATTTATCATCGTCAACATCTGAAATACCTGTCAAGAATTTCAAATTAAGTAATACGAACTTTTTGACAATTCTCCTCGAGAAATTGATCGCTCAAAGTGATTAAGTATTTATCAATTAAGTTACTCGAGAACTTTTGCGCAGACAGCACTGAAAATTATAAAGTCTATTATTTAATTGTCGAGTACACTCATTAACTTTGAGATATAGTGATGATTAATTAAGATTTTGAACTTTAAAACTTCGTTGATAGAGTAAAAGTTTGTATGTTCAGCTAAACTCATAGAAAAAGCTATGGTTTACAAGTAGGTATAATCTTATGTCAACAGCGGGACATGTACTTCTCTATGTTATGACTAACATATGTGGGGAGAATATTATTATCAATAATATTAAGTTAGTTGACTGCCTCGTTGGTCTAGTGGTCGCAAGCGCGACTGCTGTGCATGAGGTCTTGGGTGCGATCCCCAGGTCGGGCAAAGTGTTATTGGGTTTTTCCATCAGGAATTTCTCAGTAGCAGCCTCGGAGTCGGGATTTGTGCCCGGTTGATAATTGGTAGTTGATTTTGGCAATAGGCTCGCCCCCTATTACATGGGACTAAAAACATAACTGGCGAAATGTGGGTGTACTAATGGGTACACCTCTGCCTAACCTTTCGGGGATTACAGGCGTGATGTTATGTTATATACTATTCAGTTTTAGAGACGATAACAATCTTATATCAGACTTAATCTGTCAAAAATGCCTCTTATTTACCTTTGTTTTTTAATCATCTTAGAGATGAAATTGCGGCTAGATTTAAAAAAAAATATATTACTACTTTAAATATTTAAATTCACAAGTAAGCGATGGTTATTAATTAAAGTAAAATAATAATAAATCTACAATAATTATATTGTTAAATTTCTCGATTAAATAATCAAATTACACAGCTTTATTTAATTAATTGAAGCGTTAAAAAGTACCTACTTGTATCGTGACTAATGAATAACAAATAAGGGGTATCTACCCTAATTTATGTTCATTGTTGTGTCTTAATAATGAACAGGCTATTAAAATTCCTCAATGGCCGACGAAGGCATTTCGTAAAATACCTACGTGCCACCATATTATAAAAAGCATGGAAATAAGATTTTTGTGAATACAATTTTGAATACGAGGCCCTTTTCATTGTGAGCTCTCGGTGGAATTGTATAATTTATTGTATTTCTAAAATTCGTACCTAAGCCCCCCGTGAGACCTTCTAAAACTTTTGACTCTTTCAACAATTTTCGAGGTTTAATTTTGACTTGGGCGTGGATACGTAAAGTGTATACCGGGCTCCCGACTGATGGTGGTACAAAAACCGTGGTGTTTTAGCCAGTAAGAGTCCGACATAGACTTCTTTTTTTCCCAGAACCCTCCATCTGGGGAAAATGGAAGGCTATGCCGGATTCTACGAAATTATATTAGTATCCATGAAGATATTATAATTTCGTAGCGGGTTCCAAGTCAGTTGAATCGTTTCTCCGGGTCTCGTCGAGCTTCATTGCCTCGGCACTTTGATTCTGGCTTTCAGGAGTTGCAGTGAATGAAAATAGTGTGGTGGGCTTGTCCCAATGCATTATTACATGAGGATTTCCTGACGAAAACAAAAGTTTGTCTTTTCTCCCGGTTTTTTAATAAACGCCTGGCCACAACTTCAGAACGGTCGCGTTAGTACTGTTAAATACCGTAGTCATATTTATTCATATAGACGCTACTCAATTATTTGATCGTGTCCGCTACCGTGACTACGCCCGCAAGTTATCCGCTCCTATGTGACTAAGGCTTAATATTTCTTGATCACATTTTGACAGTGTGTTAAGACGTCATGCGAATAAGGAAAAAGTCACGAATTTGATATTGTTCAAAATATAAACACGTGAATAATAAAACGAGCACTTACCTACATACTCTAATTGTTATCGTAACTTCCGCGTTTGTTTTCGAAGTGTTACTTCATTTTCTTTGCATTTGGTGAGTAGGTACTTTGGCAATTATATTACTTGGAATATTTCTTATATAATCTCCACATAGTACAAAAAAATATCGCTTCCCGCCCTTTGTTCGTCTGTACGCTTAGACTTTATAAAGTACGCAAAGAATTTCATCAATAGATATACTGGTTTAAAAGGAAAGTTTACAAACCATAGTCAGTATATAGCCGGGGCAGGTCACTAGTTAAAAATAAAACTATACCAAGAGAGCTTTGACATATTTTTTAATATGTTAATTCAAAATAAAGTGTCCTCAACATCAACGCACTCAAACAAGCTCCATATAAATTATTTAAAGATGAACACATCGTGTATTCAACCCTGATCCAGTGTACTAAAGTCGCGAATTGCACTCGGGAGCAATTAAAAGCCCTGAAGCCATAGCACGAGCGCGCAGACGTAAACGTATTCGATGCAAGTCAATTTTCAATTTGGAAATAGGACTTTCCTATAGCATTTTAAAGTTTAATTTTATAAGACAAGCTGAATTGGGTAGATAACACGATTAACCAAAATAAAAACACTTTAGTTTAGCCTTAACCTTTCTATGTAACAACTAGCTTCTGCTCGCGACTTCGTCCGCGTCAAAGTTGATATATTAGCTCACGGGAACCGTACATATTTCCGGGATACTTTCTCTTCCAGTCTTGAATCTATGTCTGTGCCAAATTTCACACAGATTCGTTCTGCCGTTCTAGCGTGATTGAATAACAAACATCCATCCATCCAAACTTACATTTTTAATAATGGTAAGATTATTCCGCGCGTTCATGCTAGGCTTTCGCATGTCAGTGCGTATTCTGCGGCATGAAACTTTTTACTCGAGTAAAGTAAAAAAATCTAGTGAAAACCCGTGCAAATAATATTTTTGCACGACTTTTCAACAGGTAAGGTAACTCACACACATTATGGAGAAATCTTTTTCAGAATATGGGAGCAGAGCTTTGTTGACAAATCCGTACATATCCACTACTCTCTCTGATTCATACGAATGAATACGCCTTCACTGAATATGTCGACCAAATCCAATATGCTTCCACACACGGCTTGCGAAGTTCAATAAGTATTATTGTGTTTTCTAGACTTTGAAAGTCTCGTAAAAAAGTAAATGAAAAACTGGCAGCCTTCATACAAAAAAATTCAAGGAAAAAGAAGTTCTTCGAGAACTTTTTCGTTGAACCTTTTCAATTGTTGAGTATTTTATTATACACCTCGATACTCGTATGTATTATGATTTCGGAAAATTTGATCCTCCCTCCTGGGAGAAATAACCTGACAGTATAAACGGTACTAATGAAAAAGCTTCGTAAAAAAGGTAAACGGAACAATATTTCAAACGCGGCAGTTGGATAATATTAAGAAATTCCTTTTCCTAATGTAATCCATTTTTAATAGTACTCGTTTAAAGTAGGTATCTAAAACGCTATTAAAACATTCAGAGGTATTTCATGACGCTGTGTTTTATTTTTGGAGACCGTAAAAGTTATTTAATATTTGCCTTGTAGACCTGAGAACTTCTCGGTAACATTTTATTAGTTCAAATATAATTTGAACAGTTTGTAGTGAAATGAAAATATCTTAAAATACATCTAGTACACGGGTATTTTCTTTAAGCATCCTTGGCGCGTCTTTTAGACAGCCGCTTGTAGAACTATTGGTTGGTTGTAAGTGTTAAATCGATATGCCATGATGGCCCAGTGGTTAAGGCACCCGCCTCTCATGCATGAGGTTATGGTTTCAAATCCGGGCAAGTACCAATGTGAATTATTCAATTCATATGTAATTTCTAAAGTTTTTCTTGGACATCATTGACATCGGTGAAGGAAAATCATCGTGAGGAAACCTGAACTTACTGTTCCACTCAAACCATGTCAGAGGCCCTTGAGGCGGTTTAGTAACTCTGACACTAGGGTGTGTGGGGTCGTAAGACCTTATTGCCTACACGATAAAGAAAGACGATAAGGTTGCCTGTAATTTTTTTTTTTTACTTTTTATATAATTTGCAACTGGCCAAGTCTACCGCATGTACCTTAAGGACATTCTCATATAAACCACAATACGTATACTAGGTATGTGTTTCTGTCACACTATATTCTGTCAAAGTTTTTTTGAATTACCTCCCAATCTGAAAACGTTTGTATTTTATTTTAAGAATACCGTCTACGCGCATCTTTACAATCTTATGTTATGTTTTATGATTTATTTCTCCTCGCAAGTGATTTGTAATCTTTGGGAAATAAAGAATTATTTAAACCGTAATATTTTAAATGACGGGCCTGTTGGTCTAGTGGTTAGCGGCCCTGACTGCTAAGCCGGAGGTCGTGGGTTCGATTCCCACCCAGGACAAACTTTGTGTGATGAGCATGATTGTTAGTTCTGTGTCTGGGTGTGATTTATCTATAATATGTATGTATTTATAAATTATACTGCCTCGTTGGGCTAGTGGTCGCAAGCGCGACTGCTGTGCATGAGGTCTTGGGTTCGATTCCCAGGTCGGGCAAAGTGTTATTGGGTTTTTCCATCAGGAATTTCTCAGTAGCAGCCTCGGAGTCTGGATTTGTGCCCGGTTGATGGCAATAGGCTCGCCCCCTATTACATGGGACTAAAAACATAACTGGCGAAATGTGGGTGTACTAATGGGTACACCTCTGCCTAACCTTTCGGGGATTACAGGCGTGATGTTATGTTATGTTATGTTATAAATTATATAAGTATGTATATCAGTTGTCTGGTTACCATAACACAAGCTCTGCTTAGCTTGATCCCTGATAGCTAGTCCCAAGATATTTATTTATTTATATTATTATCTATCTAGGGGCCCACGTAAAAAGTTCCAAAGCTATTGACGAAAGCTCTGAAAATACCAGATAGCAACTGTTATTTGCAACATATTATCGGTCTATTTTGGCTGCAAGTTTCAATGCGGCTGAAGTGTTGAAGAACTGGAATTCGACATAAAACTTTATAGCCCCCAATGATATATGCTGCGTTATATAGCTGACCGTGAAACTGTTACTACTGTTATTGTACGGACTGGTCTCAAATGTCCGATTTTTTTTTACTTTTATTATGTTGACTTGCCCTTCGTTAAAGGTAGGTCGTGATAGGCGATACTGAAATGTATGCCTTGCGGTTTTAATACCCTAGCAGATGAAATTTAATACTTATTGCTATCAACTTATTTGTGTATATTCAGCTTTATCAAGTTAGTTACTGTTAGAGACCAGCTGGTCTAATAATGTTGTTCAACATTATTTTAATAGTTGACGTACCCTAAATATGCACCTATAAAAATTTTGCTATCATTTGCCCATAAAATAGGAAATAAATGGATTGTCTTGTAATATTAAAAATAAACATTTTATTTATACAGGAGAATGTTTTTTTCTTATCATACTTCAGACTGCGAAGCGTTGCCGGGTTGAGCTAGTTTTGTATAAATTAATTAAGAGATGTACACTGTTCTAACATATTTATGTAGGTAGATGAATAGGTATTTAAGAGCTATTCTGTAGGGTTGACAGACATTTTTTTAAATTAATTCCCATGATTATTTATAAATCTACACTAATATAATAAAGAGGAAAAAAATGATTTTTGTTTGTTTGTTTGTAATGGATAAACTCAAAAACTACTGGACCGATTTAAAGAATTCTTTCACCATTAGAATGCTACATTATCTGTGAGTAACATAGGCTATATTTTATTTGATTTTTGCGCGGACGAAGTTGCGGGCGTAAGCTAGTCGTTAATAAAATAATAGTCAAGAGTTTATATGTTTGTAAACGAGCTATACCGACATGAGAAAGTCCGAGTGTAGGACGACTAATTAAAGAAAAAAAACAAATTTCAATAGAAACATTACCTGCTTAAAAGATTAAAGTCACAGTTTCCAAACTCTCACAATACCTACTCAAAATAAAGCACGTAAAGTAACAAAATTGTTCCTAAAAATAAGGCAAGTATGCAAGGTGAACTTTATTGTAATTCTTATTATAGAATCCTTGACCTCTTTTCAGTACCACTTTCTTTTACTATGTTAAGGAAAAAACCCACACCTGTCCGCCTTTGCACTTTTGTTGCATAATGTTTTAAATAAACAAATAAATATACCAACAAAAAAAGGGCCAAGTGCAAGTTGAACTCACACAAGAAGGGTTCTGTACCATCGTTCAACATTTAACACCGCCGCATTAAAAAAAAACACGTTTCTTATAGAGGGACCCCCCCCCCCCCCCTTTAACAGCAATAGAAATACACACTCTGTAAAAATTTCAAATCTCTATCTGTAACGGTTCATGAGATTCAGCCCGCTGACAATACAGACGGACAGTGGCTTAGTAATAGGGTCTCGTCAGCACTCTTCGGCTACGGAGCCCTAAAAATATAAATCTTATTAAAAAAATCTGTCCGACCAAGAAACTTCATTACAAACTTTTACTAGCGTAATTAAATGTTAAGAGCTGTTCAGGTCACCGCTTAAATCCGGCTAAGCAGTAACTAATGTAACAAAGCCGGGTACCTACCTCCCCCGACAATGCCCGGGTCTCTTTACGTCAGATACCTACGAGGTAGGTACCAAGTCGCCCCAGGCTACGGATGTCTATAAATAATTCTCGACAAACTCCCGACGGGAAAAATCGAAACATTGGGCCGAGTCGAAAATCCCCGAAGATTCGCACTATCGTTCATAATTTAGCCATCAAGGAGATTAACGGTGAGTTGTATTGTTGTTGGATATCATTATTCGAAGATAAAAGGTTGATTCTTTTTTGTTTTAGGGAAAAACTGATCTAATGTATCATTTATTTAGGGTTGATGTTTCAATCATCACATAACTCGTAACGGAAAAATAAATATTAATGGCGGTTTAACAGCTTCTGTCAAAGTCTAAATCAAAATATTCATTTAATTTAAACCAAATTAAATTACAGGCACTTTTGAGTTGTCAAGGAGTCGGTGAGTAGTAAAGAAAATATTACGTCACACTGTTATAAATTATACTTTAGTTAAAAGTTTTCTAGCTATTTAATATAATCAGCCCTTAGTTGTTAGGGTTCATACCCAAAGAGTGCCAAACGAAAACATATTACTAAGACTTCTCTATTTGTCGGTCTGTAATAGATATCTGTAATAGACACTTGAAATTTTCAGAGTGTAATACCTACAACGGCTGCAATAACAAAATATAATTAAATAAAACAATGTTAAAAATTAAAAGCCGTTTTTTTATATGTAGGTAGTGATAAAAATTGCACCGAACCGGAACGGTATATTTTCTTAGAAAACAAATCTAGTGAGAACACTTGTAATTTTGTCAAATCATCGCGACAGATTGTCACTATTAAGTTTTCTTCCATCTCTTTCTAATTTAAGTCCGTTCTGGCATAGCAACAACTTATTTACCGAAACATTTTGTTTAACGTAGGTAAAACCCATTCTCTCTTAAAAAGATAGAATATAATTTTGCATACCAAAGCCCACAAAACAGACAAAGTTCCAATGCATACATTCAATAAAACCAAATTATAGTTTGTAAGTCTTTGTTTCCCTGCCAAGTGTACAATTCTGTGTTCACAAGTTTTTACAACTCAAAATTATTCAAGAGTTTCCCTTTCTTTGTTCATGGCGACAGAAACTTTTCTTTTATATGGACCAGAATTTGCATGAGAACCTACATTTAGATGTTTAAGAGTGGAAGATTGATTTTCTTTAGAAAACCTAGTGTAAGTGCACAGATAAATTCAAAATCAATAAAATTTAAGTGTCTGTTTGTTATAACAAAATAACATCTTTGACAATTAACCAAATAATTATGAAAATTTAGACCGTAGCTAAAAAAAAATATTGTCTGTCTCTCTTTTTGTTCCGGCTAATATACGAAACGGCTGCACTGTTTTCGACGGGATTTTTATTGGCAGATAGCTCATGTTCATTTCTATTTTAGAAAAAGATTGTGTTCTGTGCAGAAATAATACAATCCCCGTGATAAAAAATTCACGCAAAAGAAGTCGCGATCATAAACTAAATTTTGAAATTTTAGAGAGATTTAAACAATTTTGTTATGCACTCAACATTTATTTAGTTTGAAACCTTATTCATTTCAATAGGGAAAACTTATTATGATTGATGTGTAAAATTAAACCAAAATTGCTTTGCTATGGTCATATTTCCAAATCGAAAATCGACTCAGTGTTACGTCGGAGCAGTAATGTCAGACTTGAGTAAACGAATGACTGTAGTAACAGAGTAGGACAAAAGAACGATCTCTGTCTCATTCTATTTCTTATCAACAGTCAGCTGATTGGACCGATCACGGAAAAGACCCTGACCTGACTCAATAATAATGACAAAGGGTGTGCCATCTTACCGATTGAATTAAAATTAACTGCATTGAAATGAGTGAATGAAAATGACGTGATGGCACAGTGGTTAGGGCCCGCCTCTCATACATGAAGTTGCGGGTTCAATACCGGACAAATCCAATGGGACATTTCAATTCATATGTAGGTACTTTCTAATTTTATCTTGCATATCACTAACATCGGTGAAGGAACACATCGTGATTAAACCTGGACTTATAAATAATATTAGTCTGAAATCGCTATTTCGCATTGAGCGGGCCTCGTGCCTTCTCTGGACAAGAAGAGATCTTTGCCCTGTAGTGGAACTATAATAGGCAGGTATAATTATTCTCCATTGACATTGATCTGATAAAATTACCATTTCGTACTTGACTTGAGCCATTGTCAAGGTTATTTTACAAAACTGGCTCGTTATTAATTCCTATCCTTAAAAAACAATAATAATATCAATTTACATTACTTAAAGACATCGTAATGAGTATCTTCTTAACTTAGGTTTTGTGCCAGGTTTAATTTTCAGTTAAAATTTCTTCCAATTTGTCTTGTCGACGATACTCGTATAAAGATAATTTAGTTTTTGCATCGATGGTTTGGCTAGACGCCTTAGTTTTCATGGAGAAACTGAAAATATGGTGCTACAAGTTTAGTACCAATTTATACCTCGTATCATATACATACATAACATCACGCTTGTAATCCCCGAAGGGTTAGGCAGAGGTGTACCCATTGCACACACAGTACACCAACATTTCCTCGAATCATGATACTCGTAATCAAAAAGTGTTATTGGGTTTTTGCATTAGGAATTTCTTAGTAGCAGCCTGAAGTATGGAAGTCGATGGTGTAACACCCCCGTTTCCCGGAAAGCGCGTAAAGTCGGGTTACTGTCCCATCAGAGTGTGGGGAAGAGAGTGAATGTTTGCGCACACATTTGTGCACTACTATCTCCTGCGTTCTTGGCTAGTCTCCATTGAGATTGGCTAACGTCAGGAGAATATTATTATTATCATGTTAATGTAGATATTTGATTGCGTTTTATGCAAGACTTGCAATAATGTAAAAAGCTGGCTATTATGGTACTCATCTTTCTCATAGCAGCTTTGATACTTGTGCAATATATTTTTTGTGTATGTAGTAATTTTCTTTATTGTTGTAAGCTTTTTTGATGCCACAGTGAATTCAGACAAGGCATACCGCTTTCCCTGGATTTACTGTGAAATTGTGAATTGGCTTAAGCCTTCGCGCCTCGGGCAGCCGTTGTCAGATTGACCCTTTACACAATCTGACTTCTGTGAACTACTGAGGAAACCTGCAGATACAGCGTTTATAATACATACTTATCATTCATTCATTCATACTAACATTATGAATTTGAAAATCAGATTGTTTATTTGTTTGTTGCGCTTTCACGGCTAAATTACTGAACTGATTTTCATGAAGTTTGGTACAGGTTAAACTTGTACCCCACAAAGGACATAGACTACTTTTTAATCTACGACTTAATCTGCTTTCACGATAAACGCGGAAAAAGTAGTGTGCAAAAGCAAATAGTTTATATATTGTACTGTGGTTACTTATAATAACTCAATATAAAACGGTTGCTTGTTTTTTAATGACTTGTTCGATTTTACAAGCAGTAAAACAAGTCCTTTTAGCGTTTGTCCTGCGTGACGCTAATTACTTACCTAATTACTTTTATTTCCGCTATCATTAAGGCCAGAATATAACTACAAAATCATTAATTGTATGAGGTGTAAAAGGACACATCACATAGCCGTTAACAAAGCATACTGCCCATTACACTGAGTAACATTGAGCTTATAATTATGATTGCTGGAAAACGTCATTTATTTTTGGTGTAAAAAATCTCTATGTTTACAATACTAGCTGCACGCAAAACCACCAATTGTGCTTACGCGAGCATGCCACAGTGCATGGGTCGTTTTTTTATTTAAAGTTTAATTATGACATTTAAAAATGGAAATCGAAAAAATAGTTGAATCTTTGGCCTTCAATATCTCCGTAACCAGAAGGTATGGTTCAGAACAGAAAAATGATCGCAATGATCAGAAGAATAAATGTAAGTTTCGGTTTCATTGTTCTTTTACCCGACTGCAAGGAAAGGGTGGTGTTTTTCGCGACTATCTTTTTAGGTTTATTTGTAATATTCTTCATTCTCTCATAATGTTCCAAACCACTCAATGGATTTCTCTAATTAAGGTATTGTTAGATTCATCTTACTAGTCCAAGTGTTCTTAGATAGGTGACATAAAAAAAAATATGGGGGCTGTTAAATTTCATTATTTAAGGTGCTTTTTAATCATCTTTTTACACTGACTTGTTATAAAATATACTGATTTGAACACAGCTTCAAATTATTCTAGAAATTCAAATTCAGGTGTTTAACTTTACCCTCCTCGAGCAAATTGGTAATCATATTAAAAGGGTGCCTATCTCAGTTCCAAACTCACAAAGTGAATCATCATTAGAACGTTTAGCGTTCACTGAATGTTTACAGAATCCGCAGATTTGAAGCAATGGAGATACAAAGTTAATGACAACAGCGGGCTCGACGAACCATCGCCATATCTAATCTCTAGGGACTTGGAACATCGCCAAAATACAGATTAACAGTCCCCTAAGAATTATCCTTTGTGACCGAACTTTGAATCCAGAACAACTTTAATAACTTGATTTGGTGAAATAGTTGCGATAACAATATTCAGTAAGTAACCAATACTTACTGAATATTGTTATCGCAACTATTTTGTGCTATTGTTCGATTTCGATTATAGTTTTGTTAACAAAACATTAATTTAACTGTTGAAACATAGTTTATATTGCGTAAAGGTCAACTTTTATTCTGGAAAGTTCAACTCGTGCCAATTTGATTGCATAACAGTAAATTAGTGTTGTTCGTTTTTTATTTCGAAATTGGAATACGCTCGCGATTTTTTTTTCGGTTAGTATCTTCTTTATTGTCTATGAAAAATAGAACCTATTACAAATAGTAAATAAGATCCAATTAGTGTGAAACTTTTAATGCGCAGGAGGCACAAAGCAATATAAGTCTTTGTAAACCCGAATTTAAAATAAACCTTTGTATAGGAAATGAAAATTGCAATATTTTGTTACACTTTGAAATAATATTCCAGCGTGTGTTTCCGTTGATGTTTTAGACAATGTAATGAAATACTAATTAGTTCATCTTTTCCGTTGAATTTATTTCGTCTAAATATGCTTCTTTCATGTTAAATTAAGGAAATTGAACCATTGAGTACGCAATAGCACAAAGAGTCATAACCTTTTTAGTAATAAATTGTTGCATTGCATCATTTTTTGAAAAAAGAATTGGTTTTATTCACCTCCTTGCTATAATAAAACATTCTCTAGATGTTCGTTTTTTTTTTGGTAATTCCGTGTTCTATATTCAAACCTTCTTCGTTTATTATTCCATCCACACTGCGGCGGTGGAGTGCAGTATAAAATACGCTACATTTTGCATTAACTTACATTAGCGCTGAACGCAACAAGTTAAGCCAGGGTTGACCCCAAAAGCCTTTTGTTAACACGATGTGATTATACAATTACCTCCACTAGTGTGAATAAACTTTTGTTACAAGCAACCCTACGGAAATTACCATTGTCTTGTAGTTATTTGCTGAGCGTGTCGGTTGAAGGAATGTTTTCGCTAATGGATGTTCTTGGACTGGTCTATCAGCTCATCAGTTTTAGAATTACGAGTTTGCGCGCAGACCTAATGATGCTAGATCTCTTTGTGTATCGGTTAAAATTCACTGAAAAGCTTTCTTAATCGTAAAAGGTTAAACTAGCTTTTGATAAAGCTTTTAATTTAATACATAATATTAATAATAGAATTAAAAAACCTAATTACAATTACAAGTAGTGTAATTTTCAGGCTTAAATCTAAAATATATATTTTTTTAATTCAATTTACTTTTAAATAGATATTATTATAATTAGATACATACCGAAATAATGAACAAACGTAGAATTTGTAGCTAAACTTAAACTGTTCAGTAAATAAAAATTCCAAGAGGAGAAAAAAAAATATTTTTCAAAAAAAAATTAACACTTGAAATAAAGATCACTGTTAGAACTGTTCACTTGTCCACTATAATTATATTGTGCATAGATTCGTAGACGCGTGTTGTGTCGGGAGCGCGCGAGGCGTCCTCTGTGGGCGGAGGCAGCGGGTGCACTGGTCCTGCGTTCCCCGCCCTGCCTCCCCTATACCTGTTACAGGTACGGTCCCCATACATCCAGAGCTAAGTAGCTGCTATTGATGGACAAACCGAATTGATTTTCGCGCGGCCAGATTACCGTGTGTTTGAATTTCGAATACTTCAGACAACAACTGTATAGCTACATTTTTCAATCTCACACAGTGTAACGCTTCCCGGAATTTGCCGGAGATTCATAAATTCTCGTGTTACGATAAACATTAGCTAGACTGGTGGTATTTACCGAAAAATCTTCGGTTATTACAAATAAGTACGTAACTATAACATGATTTTTATCCGTCATCGTCTGTTTGTGTTTAGTAATGTCTATTTTTGAGTTACTATTATTTTGTCGGCGGGCTCTTTACAACCCATTGATATAGGTACATGTTGCAGTCAAAATTCTTAACTAGACACGACGGACGGACTACTCACACGGACGAAGTCGTGGGCAAAAGGTCGTGAAAAATATAAAAAACATCCAAAGATGACGTAAAAGATTTTTGAAAATCAAACGACTCCTTTTTTTTTTTTCAGCATCCTTAGGCTTTTCTATGAGGATTACTGCCTACACAAAAAAAAACCTTATTATATTTGATACTAATATTTTACTTTTAACTAGCAAAATCATTTATAAGTACTTTTGCGCGTAGGTTCTCGACAATAGAACCTACTTTGCTGAAATAACGGTCAAAAGTGGCTTGACTAACTGATTCGATTTATTTTAATACGATTCGATTTAAAGAAGAAGAAATATTAGTGATTTCATAAACCATTGGCATTATTTATGTGATCGCACAGGACTTTTAAGCGTCACATTTGCTGCCAAAACAAACATTAAAGAAATATAATTAAAATGTTCTCGTAAAATGAAGCTTTAAAAAATATAAAATACCTTTATTATTAAAAACAAGCTTAAGTAAATAAACAATATGTGTTATAACAGCCATGATTCGAGTCACAAAAAGTCGTTAGTATCGTATTTCTATAAACAACATTTTATTGCGGAACTTTTCGGTGGATAGGTAATCTTAACATTATTATTGACAAAGAAATTGATACATATACCAAATTGATACTTTCTGACGCTAGCGAGTAGCGTCAGAAAGTATCAATTTGGTATATGTTCATGTTTATAACCAGAATATAATAAAATTAGCTATCTTACCGTGCGGTCTTTGGTTACTGCTCCGCTTCTGTGGGTCGTATCGTGATGTTATATACCCTATACTATTCCTCATGAAACTGGCTATCGTTTACAAAAATACTTTTACAAATCTGACTGGTAGTTCTTGACATTAGACAAAGAAACAAACAAAAAGACTTCGGCTTTGCTATATTAGTATAAATAGAAGATACATAAAAGCTTTATTGTCTTTAGTATCACAGCTAGTAGATAGTACAACAAACAGTAGGTACTATTATATCGGAAAAAAAGTTTAAGCGTTTGCATCATGCTTAGGTCCCCCCTTGAGGGTTGCTAAGCGCTGGTGTTTAGCTTAAACCCTTGACGCCTGACCTATAAAAGGAACTCTGAGTCCGCCCATTAATGTCAAAGTCTCTGAGTTCATCGCCCATAAGCAGCCCTAAACGCCTAGCAACTTTCACTCTTTCAAGTACTTCTTCGTTCATCCTTGAACACACACCAAAGCGAGATGCGGAGATGCGGTTTTAGCGTTGCTTATAAGTACCGAAGTTTGTATGAAAACACGCATTATGTAACACATTGACAACGTGTCGCCGTGCGGAGATTTCGCTCCGTTGAACGTAAACCAGAGCGGGATGTGTGTGATTTCCGCCTAGGTAAAGGTGGGAGTGATTGTGTGCGGATTTTGTAAGATTATATAATAATAATACCAGCCTCAGAGTCTGGATGTGTGCTCGATTGATACTTACATGGGACATAAGCATCACTGGCGAAATGTGGGTGTATTTGTACACTTCTGCCTAATCCTTGAGGATTACAGGCGTGATGTTACATGAACCAGCCACGTATGGTCCCATTGCAGGGCAAAGGCCTCTTCTCATACAGAAAAGGCACCGGCATTGTTCAGCACGCATGCTCAAGGCGGATTGGCGATTTTAAAGATTATCACTTTCATTTTGTTACATTACTAAATAGTTTCTACTAACTAGGCCACGAAGGAGGTAGCAGGACGAACTGGAGGGATGAAGCATGGCATCGTGAAAGAAGGAAGGAGTCAAGGGTGGCCCGGAGTGGCACAGAATAGCTAATCGTTTCTCCGGGACTCGTCGAGTTTCATTGCCTCGGCGCTTTTCTGGTGGTCTCCATTTTTGATTTTGGCTTTCAGGAGTTGCGGTGGGGGAGAAAAGTGTGGCGAGATTGCATCAATGTAAAAACTCACTAGCTTCTGTACGAGACTTCCTCCGCGAAGAAATCTATTAAAACATAAAACAGCGTATAACTCTCAGCAATAGTGTATCTGTGAAAGAAATGTTGTAATTCGTACCTAGGTACTAGTTTTTGCAGAAATTATCCTTACAAACAAATTAAAAACAAAATAAAAGCTCCATCAAACTTTACCTCTTTATGATATTACTTTATAAAATAACATTTAGGCCATCAAAGATCGTTAATATTACATTTTCAGTAAAGCATCTGTTCTCAGACAAGCACAAAACAAGCTTGACCTTGTTTTTCAGGAATGAAGTGTAAAGCAATTAAGATTTCAATTGTAATTATGATTCTGTCCTCTCTTATTTCCATTTTAACATTTATTAAGAACAAATAGACATGTTGAAACTCCTAAATTCCTTCTTTATTAAAGTAAGCATTGAAATAAAAAGATTCCATAATGGTAGACTGAGCCGACCTTTTTAAATCTAGTTGTTCGACTTAATAAAATTTACAAGGAAAACTCGTGTAAAATCTGGGGTAACGGCGCGCTATGGTATCCTTAGGGGTCGACATTAGACATTCCTGCACACTCACACGTGTATAAAGGTGGCTTTCTACTGAGCTAAGTGAGGAGAGTAGCTGAAGAGAGGAAAATATCTACTATGGTTAAACCGCTGACTTGAGTCTCGCCTGTTGACACTGTTTAGCGTTAACCTCAGTGACGTCACACATCTTAAGAACTTTCCAGTGCACATTTTATGTATCATGCAACGAGCGCCCTCTGTCCCGGGCCTCGTGCTCCTCCTACCTCTACGCCCGGTACCTCACAAATGAGGACTCAATTAAGACGGTTTAGCTATAGTAGAATTAGAAGTAGAACTTCATTAGTGACCTTTGAACTGCCTTTGAAATGTCTTGGTCCATACAAACCAAGAAGAAGAAGAAGTAGAATTACAGACTTCAGAATATGAAGCAAACTTAGCGGTGACTTTTCCTCGCTCATCAATTCGTTTCCTCACACTGCTCTGGTGGGAAGCTAGCCTTAGAAAGATAGGATCATGAGTTTTTCCGACGTTGCCAACGCCGACGGCGCGAATGCAAATCGTTCCTTCGCCGAATATTGAATTGAAACCATTGTGCAAATCAAATTGTCTAATAAATTGCACGAAATTCGTTTTTAACTTTATTCCTTGCCGATATTTGGTACGATCAATTTGATCTGTCTAAGTGATTTTCTTCAAGATATTATATGATGTCGTTAATTCCTACATTGGAATTGAATATTGCCGAATTTATTTATATTCTATGAACATTTTTAAATAAAACCAATAGTCATATTTTAAATAGTCAATTAATCATAATAATAACCTATCGCTTTTGCACCCGACTTCGTCGCTACCAAGTCAAAAATCCCTTTACTTCGGCCCTGCTGTTGTAAAATCTATTCTTAGGTGATGTCTCTTAAAAACTAACTGCCAAATTCCAGGACATTGGTTAAATAGTTTACGACATTTTGTGTTTTGTCCGTGAGTGAATTCGCTTAGGTACATATACTATCTAATTTTTTGTTGCACAGGCCAAATAGTTAGCGGTTGTGTCCCTCGTAAGTGATTCGAATATGTAAGTATCTATGTAGGTGTAATTATAGTTTTGGTTTGGTCCTGCACCTGATCTCTCTCCGGTCGAAGAGCGGAGTGCATCTGTTTTGCGTTCAAATTTTGTGCATTATAATAAATTCTGCGTACTTGGTTAGTCCCCATTAAGATTGGCCGCTGTAACTGAAATACGTTCAGGAAATTATTATTATTATTTTAATTTTGCCATTAGGTTGGTTCCTAATTAACAAAACAGTAACTTCAATATGCCGGAAGTTGTTCCGGAATTTAGAACTCGATCAGCAGCAAGCGTTAACAAATTGAAAGGAAATTGTCGCGCTTTATAATTTTCGATACAATCGTATTTGAAATTAATAAAGCACTGGAAAATCTAATTTCTATTTATAGAGAAAAGCTTCGGAAAATCTTTCACGAGAAATACTTTTTAACTTTAATAATGTTTTATGAAACTGATTTGCAAAAAGCTTTTTACAAGGTATGCTATATCGTGATATTCCAGTGGATTATGAGTGCCTCTTACGAGCGAGGTTGTGAGTTTGCAACCGGGCACGGACAAGTACCAATGTGGCTTTTTCAATTTTATATGTACAGTCGACGAAAGACATAAGTATCCAGGATCGTCAGATTATAGTTTAGTTTTTCTCTTATTCTGCCTTATAATTGGAACGCCCGTAATTGTTTTTAATTTTTACATATTTTTTTTATGTGTTTAACGCACGTAGCATTAATTCTCTTATTGTATAATAGTGATCAGTGGATAATAGTGTTGGTTGTACAATAAGTGCTATAATTTAAGTAATTAGTGTATAACATGCCATTGTACTACTGTTTTTTATCCCTAATAAATAAATAAATAAATAGTTGAAGTTTTCTTAGAAACCAATGGATGTCTAATCATTTTGAAATCTATTTAGAGTAATTTAAAAGAATTGACACACTCGAAACATTGTTTAAAAGGAGTTGCAAGTTAGCTGCCTGTATACCAAATGGCTTGTTCGACTGTACAAAGACACTTTTAAACACAAAACCATGTTCGTGTCTCAACTGGAAAAGGGAAACCTGTTGCAAGAACAAAAGTCCGTATTTCGAGGATTTACATTACTTTGTGTGCCACAGATTTTCAGAGCTTTCTTATTTTTACTATAAAGGGTGTTTTGTGATGTTTTTATACAATATCTAAGTCCTTCAATTTGCACTGAATCATACAATAGTATTATGTACAATATAATATACTTAGCTTTAAGGCATCCCCCCCCCAAACACGAGTTTTATCCATAGTGTTTTTTCACTTCTATTTCGCCTGTGATATAACCTGTCTGTTTTTGTTTTTTAAGTGTTTATAAACATAATATTTTTTAAGTATATTATTACGAACCTACACACTATTTTTGGATTTGAAATAAGTGATTTAATTTAATAATCGCTACGGCGTTAATATCGCTAATGTGTAGGGATGTCTTTAAAAATAAATTACATAAAATCATCGAATTACCTAAGTATTATCATTTAAAGTTCACTTATACTGCCTCGTTGGTCTAGTAGTCGCAAGCGTGACTGCTGTGCATGAGGTCTTGGGTTCGATTCCCAGGTCGGGCAAAGTGTTATTGGGTTTTTCCATCAGGAATTTCTCAGTAGCAGCCTCGGAGTCTGGATTTGTGCCCGGTTGATGGCAATAGGCTCGCCCCCTATTACATGGGACTAAAAACATAACTGGCGAAATGTGGGTGTACTAATGGGTACACCTCTGCCTAACCCTTCGGGGATAATAGGCGTGATGTTATGTTATTAGTTCACTTATAATTAAAAATGGTAACTAAATATATATTTTTTACATTAAAATCGTCTAAAAATATTTCATATTTTAATTTAACGTGTTGAGAACACACAAGAGATCTGGCTTTTTAATATCTCTGTGAGTGTCTAAATGCGTTTCATTCGGTATAACCAGATGGTACGCCAGGTGAATTATTGTCCGCAATTTGGAACCTCAGCCGCGCCTGACTTTTTTCTTTCTTTTCACTTATCCCATCTCGAAACTAATTCGGGCGATGTAGACGTAAAGATAATAATATTGTTATGGTTTTATTTGTTAGAATTTTACTGTTTTTTGAAAGGTGATCCTTTTTAGGACTGTGGCATTATATTTTAATATTGTACGAAACCCTGGAAAAATACAAACGATAAGATAAGGGTAGGGAAATGATGATGATGACATAAACATAACATAACATCACGCCTGTAATCCCCGAAGGGTTAGGCAGAGGTGTACGTACACCCACATTTCGCCAGTTATGATATGTTGATGATGATGATACTTTTCTGTGAAATGGCATATTGGTATTTGTAAAATGAAAGAACGCTTAGTATATGTATTTTTTTTTAATAGTGTTGCAGTAAAAACTGATCTTCTGATTTCATTCATTCCTCCTTTCAAATTCAGGCCATTCTTCTTTGGAATGCCCTTCCTCTTGATATCAGGACAGCCACCAGTCGATATGTTTTCAAGCGGAAGTTGCGGATTTATCTTCAGAACAATTAGCAAGAGTTTTATCATAAATATCCTTTCTATTCTTTTTATAAAATAGGTATGTATGTATTTATGAGTATGTATATTATATATATATATATATATTATATATGGTATATATGAGTTAAGGTACTTGTGTACGATTAAACTTGTTTAGATTTTGTTTTCAATTATTTTAAAATTTCTTATCTGATTATTTCCTCATGTACAATTTTTTGCACCTGCTTTGTTATCTCTTCACCACCTTTGGTTGACTGGTAGAGAATGCCTAAGGCATTAAGTCCGCCTTTGTACTTTTTTGTTGCATAAAGTTTAAATAAATAAATAAAAACAAAAAAACTGTTGCACTTTACAAATGAACACTGGTATACAACATAAATGGTTGGGGTACTGTAGTGTCCTCTTAGGCTATATAAAGAAATAGGCTACATAATAGCCTGTAGTAAAGAGAAACAGTGCCGTATCCCTCAAGAATGGAGATTAATTGGATAGTTGACATCATAACAAATAAAAATTCTAAGACAACTTTTCTGAAGGAACACTTCATTATAGACTTGAAAACCAAAATTTGACTTAATTACTTTCAAAGTACTTAATCAATAAATAGTTAGTACATTGAGTTGCCACTACAGTGACGTCACAGTTGTATTTAGCATTACAAAATCTATGGAAAAATCGCCATTTGACAGGTCATAAAAAGTACGTCAATTGATTAGCGACGTCATGTGTTGATGTTTTTAATGCCTTCTACTGAATTTACTACTCTATAGTTAATTTACATTAATTGATAAGTTGCTGGTATAGCCTTTGTTATTTTTTAACCCGTCTAATTCTAATGTAAATTTCTAAAACAAAAAAATTCTGTGACAATCTGTCAGGCGGGCGTAAGCTGCTGTGATTGGCTGTTGATGATAAAGGGATTAACTTCGTTGTTTTTTAAACATTAGAATATATATTCACAATTTGAATATGTATAAAATCGTGGGATTTTTTGTTAAGCTCGCTTTGAATCAAATGTGGGCTGACCTTCTTTTTTTTCATTTTAATAGATACCTACTAGCTTCTGCTCGCGACTTAGTCCGCGTGAAAGTCAGGTAGGTATAATATGCAAATCAAAGAAATAAGAACAAATAAACTTTTCCTCTTTATAATATTAGTTTAGGTTATTACACATACCTATTTTAAAGAAAAAACATATCGGGTCAATAAAAGAGGGTATATAAAAAAAAAACAACATTATAAAACGGTATTGTTACGCTCACAAAAACAATCTAAAAAACTACAAAAATCACTAAAACTGGTGCTGTTTACTTAAAACTAGAACGTTCCATTTATTGTATTTTGATAAATACGTCGGAAACTTAATTTAAAATGTCCACCTCACACTAAATTCGTCCGATCAAGGACCAAGCCCGGGTCGACGGCGCGTTCTGTTCGCGCGCGCCTCAAAGAGCTGTCAGCACAGGGACGGGGCCAACGCCTGCCGGGGTTGCGGGACGTCTTAACAGGATACCGTGGCCCCGGAACGTAAAGGGCAACAGAAGGAACAGGGTGGTTTTTTAGTCAGTAAAAGTCTGACAGTCCCTTCCGCCCCACCCAGGGCGGAAGGAGTCATTTGATGATTTTTACCACCTAGAAAAAAAAATACACTGAATTCCGTTACAAAGCTGAAATATTTCAACTACAAATAAATAGTGTTGCCAATTTAGTTTAACTATACTCAAATTCCGGATGTAGCACTCAAACTTAAACAATAAAACTTTAGTTACAATATAATCACTGTCCAAGCAGAATGTTTGATCGTAATAAAATAAAATTATATCAATACATACCAGTAATAATTCGCCAGCTGTATCGAAACGGCACAAAGATTAATCGCTTTCAGATGTTATTGATAACGTATTTTGCGCTTTGGTCCAAATCTATACAAATAAATAAAATTGAAGTGTTTGTTTGTAATGTCTAAGTTAAATAAGATGTAGAATCGTCGATACGAAAAGAAGAAGATGTCAAAAAAACAGGTTATTAGTACTTACACAAAAAAAAACTATCTTTTTTTTGTCTTTGCGGCTGTCTGTTTTTATCGGCTAATCTCCGAAACGGCTGCACCGATTTGGACAGGACGTTTACTATCAGATAGCTAATCTTATAAGGAGTAACATAGGCTGCTTTTATTTTAGAAAAAAAATAAGATCCTACAGAAAATCGACATTTACGCGGACAAAGTCGCAGTCACAAGCTAGCAAGACATAAAATTAATGATATCCGGTCCAGATCCGGCCATGTGGTGGCCCTTATTACAGCAGGCTATGAGCGTAAAGGGGTGAACACACTCGACATATTTGTCTATCCGAATAAAGAGGATAAAAAGGGACAACAGGCTCGTTCGACATAAAACAGACCGTATTAGGCTTTATCTTCACTGCGGGGCAACCGTAAACAGAATAGTGCTGTTATATGCGAGACTTTTAATTAGGCTTTGTGTAGACTCAGCTTATTTCAAAAGTGTAACTTAGTGGGCTTTAAAGTGATCACTATTTTCATGCCCTTATTTGTTTAAAGTGACAGAGCTTTTGTCAAATATTTTATGTAAATTAATGTGGGTCGGTCGGAATCTGAGAAGGTATTTATTAGGTACTGTTTTGTGAAAAACCTATGTAAATAAGAATGAATAAAACTGTTTTTCTGAATTGTTGTTATTGTGATTATCTAACATAATATTTTCGATTGAGCTGCATTAATGACGTAAATTATAATAGTATTACAGTATAAGTCACATCCTTACTCATATTATTATTTAAGTTCGAAAGTAACTCTGAACATTATGGAATGTTTTTTTGAATTGTTATTTCTGGATAGAAATATAATATTCGGTATACCTATTAGATTAAATTAGGTATTTTAATTATTTATGTATTGTGGGTTGGCTCCTTACTGCAGGATTAAGCTCGTAAATAAACGCATATTGAATATAAAGTATTTTAAAGTTCAATGGTGTACTGTACTACTAGGTATTTGATTGTATTGGGTCCGGCATTTTCAATACGATGTGATCGAAGGTTATATTGAATCTGCCGAACCGAATGTGCCGACCCGCCCGCCCGCCCGACCGCTTGTGAGTAAACCGAAGTCGCGCGAAGAAGTGACCTTGGCCCAATTAAAATTTGTAGGGTTACAATAAAATCCAGAGCGCATGTTTAAACTATGAGCAATGCTTCATACTGTAAATGTACATAATAAATAAAGCGGCGAGTTTGTTAACAAAATTGTCGTTTTCTCGTTGTGTTTTACTCAGCCAGTACATTTCCCGTTTTACTCTTAAATCTCCGGAAAAATGTAAAATTAAATATAAAAAGAATTTTGTATTTTATCTCTTTATTAATAGAGTCGTAAGTATAGTCAACAAAAGAAATAGGTTATTAGGTGTACAAGTGAAATTAAAATATTTTTAAACAAGTGAAATTTAAAAATTTATATTAGTTTTGTATTTATTTGTTTTGTATTATTTTGTGAAAATTTTCTATGGGCCACAGTGGTCTGGTAATAAAATGATGTATTATTATTATAAATGTACGGTCAAGTGCGATGTATTCGCGTGTATTAATAGATACATAATGAGAAAATTGTGTATTAATTTCTAAGAGTATGTTTATGGTTCGGTCATTTTGAGAGGATGAGTGAAAAGCGGTTAAAAAAAGAAATTTATATGGCAGATGTGAGTGGTAACATTGGCATGACTTACACTGACCTTATTGGTGAGGTTCTTCAGTAAGGTCAGGTGCGCAGTACTCGTAACCGGCGCGCTTGTATGACAAGAATGTATGTACGTGAAACGAAATATATGTATGTAAGGATCTTAGCAGGTGGCGTTCTGTGGTTTCTGCCTGCTCCCCTGGGAAAATAGCATGAGTTTATGTATGTATGTAATTTAAGATCAAGTAATTAAAAATTAACTAGTTACAAGGTTACCAAGCAGGTAGTCAGCAATGTCAAGGCCATGACAAGCTCATGGCTGTAAGTTAGTATCGCAATTTTCTAAATACTATTAAATAACCCTTGTTTTGTTTTTATTCGCATGTAATATTCTCCAGGGCAATCGTATTTTAGTCAAATAATTCATGTTAAAGATTTTATTAGTAAGTACACACACAAAACATATTAATTGTACAGTTACAAATTGCAGCCCGTATACTAATCTCTTTTGTTGACTTTACATTGTATCATAGGAATTTGTTAATATTTAACGCGATGCAGACGAAAAACTGAAGCGTGCTGTAAAGTGGGGCCTTCAAACGTATAGCGCCTGAATATTTAAACTAGCGTTGTAAACGCGAAAAAATGAAAATAGAATTTGTAGAAACAGGCAGTGGATTAACCGTTGTTTTCTTGAACTAACAATTATTGTGACATATCACCGCTTGAGTTACACACAAGTTAAAAATAGTAACTTTCCAGGAGAGTAAAAAAAGTACATAATTAAATTAGAATATCATTTTTTAATTTGTGTACACTTCGATCTATTAATTATACCCACGATTATTATTATTCAGGAAAAAAAAATAACCCGGCTTTTTTGACATACGTCATGTTTTATATTAATACACGTGTGTTTTAAATAATTACAATAATAATGTTGGCATGTGCCTAAAACACATCATGGAGTTTGCATATGTGTCCCAGTATAAACTCTGGTGATATAAAGATACAAATGACATGTTTGTACTTCTGCCTGTTTGCCTGTATGAATGCACAATATATTTCGGAGTCTAATATGGTATTTTATTGAGTAGTCCACGGAATTTACAACAACGTGGTGTTAAAACATATACGATTATGTGATTGGTAGTCACACAGTCGCGTTTGACAATATGTCACAATATTTTTTTTTCCAGTTACCCTGGGTAAGTATAAGTTCGAATAAATAAGACTTTTTTTACTTAAGGTTGTATATTTCGGAATAGAAAAACATCAGACATTTTCTTTTCACAAAGTGAAGAAGTCTGCTTGAAGGATTTTCCATACCAGGTACAGAATATAAAGGGCTTTAAAAACCATCTTAAAATGGCTTTGTTATTGTATAGCTTTATATTATACATACTTAGTACAAATTATATTTGTTGGAAGACTTGAAGTCCATTTAGATTAATAAGTAAACACATTGGATGATGATACGCGTGGATACTCAACATGATTGAAAGGTTAAGGGTTCATTAATTAATAGTAATTACTATAAATACTCTCCTCAGGATGAAGTGTTGTGTTGTTGTTCATTCAGGTGGGAAATGAATAATAATATATAACTCAAATAGTTTTATATTTAAATGTTTATTTTCAAATATATAACAAGCTACTATAATGAAAACAATAAAAACACGACTGCAAAAATTGCAAATATTTGTACTTTGTTTACTCGTCAGTTTTTTTTTACGATGTTTTTAAACTAAAATGTTATATATTTTTTTAATCTAATTGTCAAATTCTAGACGATAAACATAGGCATGACCAGATTAATTAAAAAAATAAATTGAGGCTGGCATTAATTTTCGTTTTAAAGTGACCACGCCGGTTTCTTTTTATTTATTACTATACTGTGTTACTCGGAACGATGCAAAGATTGTAACGATACCCCATACATCTAAATCGGTTCAGGCGTTTAAAAGTTATGGTGCAATAAAGAAACTCACATACACACATACATTAACTCTAAACACATAACACTCCTTTTTTGGGGCAGTCGCGTAAAAATTTTTCCAAATGGATTTTGAATGTTTCGTAACGATAGCTTAAGTAATACTTTTTTGAATAACAAAATAAATAGAAAGAAAAAAAAATATTTGACACAGCCCACGTGATACACAAAAATAATAAAAAAGGTTATTTATTTAAAAATGGGATAATAAAAATGTTTTAGATCCTCTTCTTTTTTCAAATTAAAGGAATGTTACTACCGTAGTTTCGTCACTATTCACAGAAAATAAAAAGCAAAACCAGTTGTTTATGCATTTACAACAAATTATAGAATACAGCAAAAATAAAAACATTGCGTCGATTTATTTATTATACATAACTCTACATGCAAAGCTGCTCCATAAAATCATAATTAAACTCTCGGTTTACATAATGAATGCAAGCCGAGCAAAACTTCCATAGCATCAATAAGTTATCGGTTCTATAAAGTCCCGAGAAGAATATACCGTCTCTCCATTACTCCAAAGAGTACCTAGCAAGTGATTTACATCGACGAACTTGCATTCTACCTGATTACGTAGTCTATTCACGAACAATGTACTTACGCTACGTTTTAAGGGTTTCGTACCCGAAGTGTTCCAAACGGAACCTTATTTACTTCGTTATTTGTCTGTACGTCTATCCGTCTATCTGTCACTGGGTCCGTCTGTCTTATAAACAAGACAGACACTTGAAATATTTAGACAGTATGTTTTATTTTGGCTGCTATAGCAACAAATAGTATCAGGACATCTACGTGAAAGATATTTCCGCGAAAGACACTTGCGCGAGTCCCTATGCGCGAATGGACGTTTGCGCGACTAGACCTTTCGGTAAACAGACACTTGCGCGAATGAACATTTCCGCGATAAGTCACTTGCGCGAATCCTTTTGCGCGATAGGCCAAAAGAACAATACCATATTAAACAAAATTGTTTTAGTTGTATAGACTAGATATATCTAGTTTAAATGTGTGCAGAACCCTTTGCGCGTAAGTTTTTTACACTTTTTCTTACATTGTAAATAGGTGGGACGTAGTGAATGTTTTACGAGAAGCGTGGATTTATTCTTTACACTTTGTTTTCTTTTTTAAGTCGAGATTTAGATGCCTACGTATCTTCTTTTTGTTTACAAATTTACAGATTTGGCGGACAAGTAGATGTTTGTCAACATAATTTACTTAAACTTTATGCAACAAAAGTACAAAGGGGCGGACTTAATACCATAGGCATTCTGTAACAGTCAACCAAAAGTCTATAATTGTCAATTGAGCCTAGCCTTATGAAAAATTATGTTTTAATTAAGTCTACATAAGTATGGAGTTTCGTAAGCAAGTTTTTCTGAATCTCAAGTAGTCTTCTAAACCATACTATAGGAACTGCTACTCCGAAAACCTGGTGATTTATCAAACGGCCGCACCGTACCCTTGTGTATTATTTTTAGCGGACCCAGGAAGGGTCGGCCCGATGACACAACGGTTTACATTGAAGTTAAAAATGTTGACATGCATTGTGTAATCAGAGCTTTATGTTCGCCTTCATCAGGTTTTCATTCTGCGTTAATAAAGTGATGGCCATTTATCTTGTATTATTTAGTACTTGAAGAGAAGATACATATATCCGGGTTTCATCACTGTTGAGAAGTACTATAATATTGATTAGTTTTATAATAGATATTTATTTTCTGAAAACTTACCAAAACATTTTCGCGCTGTATTTGGACTTAGCTGCCATAGAATAAAGTGCAGTAGGTACAGAAGGGGTCATAAGTGGAGTAGCAATCTCACAAAGCAATAGATTGTTATTTTTTAAATTACCACCTTTCGACGCCGTCTACGCATTCTGAGATGTTCGCAGGTACCTACGGTACGGCCTGTACCACGTGTTCACAGCAATTCATACTTTGGCATGCTATTGCACTTGTAACCCCTTACTGTACACTCTAAGAGCTTTCTTTTGACATGGGTCTCATCACTAATGGACATTAAGGAGAACTGGGCTCAGGTTTTTAATGAAAATGACAAAATATACAAAAGCACCATTTTCGCGCTGAATTTGAACTAAGTTGCCATAGAATGAAATGAAGGAGGTACACCCTAAGAGCTTTCATATGACATGGGTCTTATCACTGTTGAGAAATATTGATAAGTGGGCCCTGGGTATATACAGAAGTGTCCATGCTCCTTTCTGAAATCAAACTATTTGAATATTTAATTGAACATTTAATTTATTTTTAAAGTATATATTTACATTTAATTTATCAAACATTTTGTTTCGCATTTTCCCTATTATAATAAAGTAATGGTTGTGTGAATACCATCCGGTTTTACTGCGAAATATAAATGTATCAGATGTATCAGGAAATGAATAAATAATAAGAATAGTTGGGTCTAATGGATTTTCCATGGAAATGAACATTTACTTTGTGTGCACATATTGCTCATCTTAATGATGTACGAATTCGGGAGATTAATCAATTTCTCAAAAAGCTCAGAGTTTTTTTTTTTACTTTATGCTACTTGTTAGTTGCTTTAAAGGACTCAATAAAAAAAAATACCTACCCATATATTTTCCCAACTACACGGCAAAGGCTTCTCGTACAGAGAAGACACGAGCATTGATTGCATTGGCGATCTCAGACTTGTACATATTAAGAAAATTATAAGTCAAGATTTCCTTATGATGTTTTCTTTCTTAACCGATGTTTAAGATAAATTTAGAATCCAGTTAACTTATAACTATAAAAATAATTGTTAGTTTTATCGCTCAAGTCCTTTTATTTATTTATTTAAACTTTATCAAAAGTAAAAACGCGGACTTAATGCTTTAGGCATTCTCTAATAGTCAACCAAAGGTGGCGGTGACATGAAGTTTGACAACAGAGCGATAATTCTACGCACTTTTAAGAATGATCCCAATTTAATTATAGTATTTTATTCTATGATACTGCTGGACGCTAAACGCAAACAAAATTACCCAGATTCTACCGCCAGTATTCTATAGAATTCTAGGCGATAAATAAATGACATGACATTATTTTGTGAACCAGAAAAAAAGTAAAAAGGGACAATTCCATTTTCAAACGATTAACCTGTTCAAACCAAGTTCAAACATTAATAAAAGAGACAGATAGTAAAATGCTTTCATAAATAATGGGGTTGGTACGCTTATCGTCAAAATGTGTAATGGCTTAGTCGTGTCACAAAAGGGTAACACACACACGTCGTTGGCACACAATAATAGGGATTACTTATAATTATTTCAGTTATTTCAGAGATAGTAATGAAGAAGAACCGAGTATATCAACGTAGATAATGTCAGGAGGATTTTATGGTATTTCCGTAGAATCTGTAAATTCATCCAAGTAAGAGACCTAGAGGATTTGGGAATGATACCTGATTATGATAAGAGCTACGATTTTCATGCCTACCAAATCTTGAAGATATTTTTAGATATATTAAATTTTTTACCTACTCCTAAAATTAAATAGTAGCGGGATCTTAGGATAATTACCTATTTAATAAATTGGAAGCATAGTACATAAATAAATCCTTAGCGCTAAATTACAGGTTTCACTACGATGTGAAATTAAATAAAATTGCCCGCCGGAAAATGTGTTTAATCTATTAGAAAAAGATTGAGTTTTTGTTACTTTTTTATATTTGGAAAATTCAAAACCTCTATCCAGCTATCCTTAATTGTCTCATTGCAACACTGAACTTCAAGTTTCAGCGAACCGGTAAGGATATCACAAACAAACTTCCCCTCTCCAGATTATGCCACATCTAGCCCCAAACACTGCCGGCCTCCTAAACAATGCAGTTCGGAGTTCATTGCGGAGAGTTCCTCTTTGCTCTGTTTCCTTCGTCACGGCAAACTTTGGTACCCCTATACATACCTATAAAGGTTGGGTAATAACACCACTGTACGTGCCAGTACCCTCAAAGTTTGTACATAACAGCACAAGCCCTGGATATCTATGGAATGATTTGTGAGAGCTTTTGTAGGTACTTACGTTCAGTCGACGAATTAAATAAGTGAGCAGGGTTCTACCTTTAGCTATTTTATAACTAATATGATATTTTACTGGCCTGAGTAGTCGCTGGACCGTTACGCTCCAGCTTCACCTTCCAGAAGGCTGTAGAAGTTTCTATAGGTAAATATACTGTTGAATTATAATTCTCCATTCTATTATTTATTAGTTATGTATTTAATATGTATATAGGTACCTATATAAAATATGTATGTTTATTCTATGGTCTTTTTATAGTAAATATGTAGTATTTTAAGTATTTTGTACTTATGTACACTTTATTTTATTTAGTTAAATACTTTGTGTTAATATTGTTTTTTTTTCAAATTAATTTTGATGTTTAGCGCTCGTACTTTAATTTGCACCTACCATGTTATCTCTTCACCACCTTTGGTTGACTGTTAGAGAATGCCTAAGGCATTAAGTCCGCCTTTGTACTTTTGTTGCATAAAGTTAAAATAAATAAATTACACGTAACTTACGTTGATTTGCACCCCTTTAACACTTGACATGAAGTTTGACAACAGAGCGGTAATTCTACTAATTTTTATGAACGATCGCAATTCAATCTCTGTCTCGATTGCCGCTCTAAATTTAATCGCTGGGATGAGATTGTGACCAGATTTGGAACATTATTTAATTTGTTGAATTAGCTTTTATATTTTTTTTTTATTTAGTTTTTTTGGAAAGTTGCTTGTTATCATGAGTACTAATTATATAATTTAATATTAGCTTAAAGAACCCGGGTTGGTGTTGCTTTAATATTTTAAAATGTTATTACGAATCCAATGAATACACAATATTACTCGCAAATATTCTTATTATTTTGCCTGTTCACTAATCTCTTTCTCTGTGTGTACGTTACTGGCTGGAAGAAACCTATTTGTCTGAACTTGGTGTCGTTAGTATACTCGTGTGAAGGGGAATAATACGAGAACAATGAACCGTTTGAGATAGATCTGACACCTCGACTTCTCAGTCAGGATCATATTCATTTCATAGGAGATCCTTATGTTTGTGATGATTGCTGAGCTGACATCTTGGAATAATTATTGAAATTATTGCTTAATTTGGTAGATAGATGAATAAAATTGAAAATTAAAAATAGGTATTTTTTTTCAGTTTTGAAGATTTCTAAATTACGGTATTATTTCCAAAAGAAACAGAATAATAAGATAGACTATCACAAAATTCGCGTTAAATCATTTCGTATTATTTTTTTTTAACAACAATCTGCCAATATCACATCCCATATGTAACCGTGGTAGTCTAAAAATCTATACAAATAAATAAAACTAAAGTGTCTGTTTGTAATATCATAAAAAAACGAAACAACTATTTTTTATATAATATATTAGGTATATATTTGTGCAGGCTATTCTCTAAAATGGCTGGACCGATTTTTTCAGACATTTCACTGTAATGTTATATGGAGTAATTTAAAAATAATTTGGGTTCCACGATAAAATATCACAGAAAACCGACATTCACGTGGACAAAGTCCGTTCATAAGCAGTGTATGATAATTTCCTATTGAGCCGTTTATCGTAGCGGCCATTTTGAGAAATTTTAGCTTAGCAGGAGATATTTAAGGTTTACGAGCTGACTATGACGTTAAATTCAAAATCTGAAAATAATTGCATCAAAATCATTTGAGAGGATTGTTAGTTAAGGTCTTACACAGACGACAGACTTATTGTAGGTTTGATAATGACCTACTTTTTGCACTCCGTGTGTGCCATACGTAGGGTTCAGATAGAATAAATAATATTCGCGCCGCGGTTTTTTAATTCCTAAAAAGTATTCATCTTAGCTTCCTAACTAATCCTAATCCTAACTATTCCTAACTAATATTCCTCATTAATATTATAAGTGCGAAAGTATGTTTGTTTGTTTGTTACCTTTTGACGCCTAAACCATTCATCCCGAAAAGAGTACTGTTCCTCAGAGAAATCACAATAACGTTGTTTTGATGATAGATGGCGCCACATGCCTTTCGAATCCTGATCGAATTTGAT
Source organism: Hoplodrina ambigua (assembly GCA_949774945.1). Classification (NCBI taxonomy): domain Eukaryota; kingdom Metazoa; phylum Arthropoda; class Insecta; order Lepidoptera; family Noctuidae; genus Hoplodrina; species Hoplodrina ambigua. The sequence goes on along the minus strand of OX458974.1, from coordinate 4,805,870 downwards.
ATTTAATTTGCGAATTTATTAAAATAAATGGGAATTGCGACATGTAGTAAAAAATAAACAAACAACAAGAAAGCAGATTTCACGGAGTGAAGAGACACATTAAACTAAGCGACATTGAGGAAAAATTAGGTGCAGCTGGGAAATATTTTTTTGGCGCGAAAAATCACTATTTGTGGTGAGTGGAAATAGGGGTCTTTGGGGTATTTTCAAGTTTAGTTAGAACATTTAAAACTTATTCTCGTAAAAAAACGTTGAAAAAAGTTGAAACTTTGACCTTCAATATCTTTGTAATTAAAAGTTTCCACATTATGATCCAGAACAAAAGAATTATCGTAATTATGGGAAGACCATGTAACTTTTGGCTTGGTAATATTTTTTTTTATGTTCAAAATTTTACTTTATACTCAGACCCGATAACAGTTCATTATGATAAATATATACATTATTTACAAGCTTAATTACAAAAAAAGAATTAAAAAAGAAAGCTTTGTTAAAGTGTCTTTAACACTTTTATTAAAAAACGGACTTAAGACGGACTTAGACTTTTTTTGACGCGTCTCACGACTTGTCGACCATTAGATCAGTCTCAGGACAAGTCGTGAGTCGCGTCAAATAAAGTCTGTCGTCTGGTTAGACCCTAAACAGGACAGACGGACAGTCTCGGAAGTAATTCCGTAAGTGTTCCGATTCAATAATATTACGGAGCACTTTAAATAAGTGGAACATAACCATCAACATTTTTAATGGGAGAAAATTATATATAAGTAGAAGTTACTTCGTGCGCTTTCAGTATTATTAAATGGAATATGTATGAAAACATAGTTTTTTTTAAATTTTGTTTTAGAATTGTTAATAAGTTCGCCTCGTTGATCTAGTGGTCGCAAACGCGACTGCTGTGCATGAGGTCTTGGGTTCGATTCCCAGGTCGGGCAAAATGTTATTGGGTTTTTCCATCATGAATTTCTCAGTAGCAGCCTCGGAGTCTGGATTTGTGCCCGGTTGATGGCGATAGGCTCGCCCCCTATTACATGGGACTAAAAACATAACTGGCGAAATGTGGGTGTACTAATGGGTACACCTCTGCTTAAACCCTTCGGGGATTACAGGCGTGATGTTATGTTATGATAAGTTAGTCGAAAATTCGAGCAAATTGGTCGGTAACACGGTAGCCAGTTATTTGTTCTTATTTTACAGGTCGATTAATCTATACCAATTTAAAACTATCGGACAGGAAGCGTTATTGGGCTTCTCCATTACTAGCTAAATTCTTAATAGCAGCCCGGAGTTTGGCACTTGGTGGTGTGACACCCAAGTGCCTCAGAAAGCTCGTAAAGCCGTTGGTTCTGCGCCTGATCTTTCTCCCATCAGGTAGCGGAAGATACAGTGATTGTGCAAATACTCATACAGTTTAATATCGGTTGAAACGCCAAATATAGTGAAATCCATAGATCTTTAGAACTTATATTAGCTAACTATATTCTTGTAAATTAATATATCAAAGTCAAAGTCAAAGTCAAAACATTTATTTCAATTAGACCATTTACAGGCACTTTTGAATTGTCAAAGAGTCGGTCAGTTAGTCCGAAAGTTGAAGCTAGTTGCTCGTTCCAAAACGGAGGTAGGCCTCTAGGTTTTTACAATGGTTTTATCATTAATTCATATAAGTCTGTAATCGCCAATCCGCCTTGAGTAAGCGTGGTGATCAATGCTCATGCCTTCTCTGTATGAGAAGAGGCCTTTGCCCTGCAGTGGGACAGTAATACGCTGGTATTTTTTTTCCATTCATAATAATATCTCCTTCATACTTGGCTAGTCTTCATTGCCATTGACCGCCGCCGTGACCAACATTTGGTCGGGAGCATATTGCATCCAAACGGCTCTCCTCCTTTGAGTCAAGAGATGCAGTTAGTTGCTCTCAACTAGCTATATCATTTGTCTTAATAATGAGCGTAGTTTCCAGCTAACATTCATCTCTCACCGCATGCAATCTTAGCACTCCAAGACGGGAAATCCCAACTAAATAAGGAACGCCAGTTAATTATATCGTTTCATCTCCAGCTAAGCAGTATTAAACAATAACAGCTGTGCATATCACTGGATTGCAGACGTATCAAGGAGAAGTTGGCGTGCTAAGAAAAGGGAAAGACAATATTTTCAAAGTTTAAGTTAGTCTTAATAAATTTATTAACGGATAAATGTTGCTTTTGCTGGTGAAAAATGAACGATTGCTAAGCATGAGGTCTCGGGTTAGATTTCCAGGTAGGACAAAGTGTTATTGGATTTTTCCATCAGAAATTTCTCAGTAGCAGCCTCAGAGTTTGCATTTGCCCGATTTATGGCAATAGGCTCGCCCCATATTACGTGGGACTTAAAACACAACTGGCGAAATACGTACTTTGCTTCGCTTTTACGTGCGTGACTTTGTACTAATAGTCCCGAATATTCAATTAATACCAAAATACCCTTGATATTTGTGTAGCATCACTCATAAATCTCTCTCGCCCAGTTCAAGGCTACCAATTAAAACATACGGGGAACTCGGGTATAAATTACACTTAACATAATTCAAATTCGTGTATGCTGTTGTTATAATTTGCGTGCGAAACAATTTTCCTGTTTTTTTTTGTACCTACTAATATTTCGGTAAGAAAATAATTAATTACAGCAATTGGACTGTTGGACACTATTAATCAATAATTTCAAAACACGACTTCTTTAAAAAACACTTTATTTTAGGTCTGAAAAGACGATAAATATTCAGTCTACTCTAAAATTAGATTTTTAGTTGGTTTGACATAAATAAATAGTTGGTCTATTGAGCTGGCGTATAAGTGACGTCACAGTTTACTATGCCCGACCTGGGAATCGAACCCAAGACTTCACGCTCGCGAAGGAGGAGGCGGGCCGCGTGAGGGAGAGATCCACCTCACGACCCAGCCGCCGCGGGAGACGACATCCGGCCACCGTAGGCGCGGGCTTGCGGACGGCGAGTAATGGGTAGCTCGCCGTCCGATCAAGGACCAAGCCCGGGTCGATGGCGCGTTCTGTTCGCGCGCGCCTCCAAGAGCTGTCAGCACAGGGACGGGGCCAATGCCTGCCGGGGTTGCGGGACGTCTTAACTGGATACCGTGGCCCCGGAACGTAAAGGGCAACAGAAGGAACAGGGTGGTTTTTTAGTCAGTAAAAGTCTGACAGTCCCTTCCGCCCCACCCAGGGCGTCATTTGATGATTTTTACCACATAAAAAAAAAAAGAGAAGACTTCTAGCTCAGCAGTCGCGCTTTGCGACCACTAGACCAACGTAGCAGTCAAAAAAAAATAATTTCACAACAACAATAATATATTAGCATCCATCTTAATACATACCTACCCAACATATAAGCTTCTAGATATTCAAATGAACTACCTACATTACTTTGACAAGCTTAACTAGATTCGACAGCTTACGTAATACATCATATCCATAGTATATAATATATAACGCATCATTTACTTAGTATATAACAGTATTGATGGAGTGTACCTAATAGCACGATTACGTCTGCAGTAATCTACTCAGATTTTAGCTCAGGTTTAGATACAATTGAATTTACTAATGTTTCGTCTATTGCGTTAATGGAATTACATAGTACTTTGATAAGCTTAATTGCATGGTAGGTTAGATTTTGTGAAGGTGTTGAAGTCATCAAAGGTTAATTTAATCAGTTATTAAATATATTCTCTTGTTGTAATGAAATATTTGACGTAGACTTCTTAATGTTGAATCGTTAGCATTGACTTGTACTTAAGTACTTGTACTTACCTACTTAAGAACGGACCAAAATTAAGAAAAATGCTGCCGCCTTGAAATGTCAAAAAACACAAAATTTTAATAATATGCGTTTCATGGGATTATGTGCCGTATTTCCAATAAATAAATTATACTTAAAATGGCGGACATGGCACTTTCTGACATGCATTTTCGGGTCATGACCGTGGGGTCACATCCCCTCTGGAAAGGAGTTTTTTAACGCGGCTTGCGGTATTGAGGAGGCCTGCGGAGGCGGGTCAACAGAAATCGGGAATCGCGGAAGGCACATAGGTACGTTCCCATGATCCCCGGCCTAAGTGTGTAAGAATGAAACACCGGGGTGGTCAGTAAGAGTCTGATGCACCTACGGACACACTAAAGAACTGTAAACATACACACATACATACATAAACTTACGCCTTTTTCCCATGGGGGTAGGCAGAAGCTACAGAACGCCAATTGCTACGATCCTTACATACTCCTTTCGCCTCATCTACGTTCATACATCTCATCATACAAGTACGCCGGTTAAGAGTACTCCGCACCTGACCTGAAGAACTGTAAAATGCAACAGTTAAATATACAAACCTACGTAAAATTTTATAGGCTACGTATATTATTGTACTGGACACAACCCATTATCCGTATTATTAAACTTTAATTGCAAATTATTACAATTAGTACGCCGGTGATTTTATGGGCTATAAATTATTTCCACATTCATGATGCTTCCCATTCCACCGGCTATCATGCCACTAAATATAGCCGGTTAAATTATATTGAGCAGATAATGACTTACTCTTGGAAGTGGTCTATTTTTGGTAATGGACTTCGAATAACAGAGTTATTCTTATGATTTATTGAAATAGCTAGCTTTTGTCCGCGATTTCGTCCAAGCAAACGTTGGTTTTCGTGGACGCAGACGAAGTCGCGAAGTAAAAAGTAGCCTTTATCCTTTTTTGAGTTTCAAACTGACCCCGTACAAAATTTCATCATAATCGGTTCTGTGGTTTTGTCGTGAAAGCATAACAGACGGACAGACAGAGTTATTTTTGCATTCATAATATGAGTAAGGATATGTCTGGAATCGCTAATCCGCTTTGGGTATGCTTGGTAATCGACGCGCATCCCGTCTTTATACCTAATGCCCTCCAGGCGTATTTGTGTGTGCGTGCGAGTAGGTCCACGTAGGACCACGATTCCAACAGCACGCATTGTGCGCGGCCAGCTCAATTCTAAACACATCTAATTTTAATGGCACACAATAAGTATGGAGTTTTTTGCCCATTCTTCTCCGAACGAAACTACTTTTTGGAATAGGCAACTAAATTCTTCTTTTTTGTTAAGAAAAAAAATATGTATCATTAAAAAGAAAACATCACAAACCACACACAAATAGTTGATATTTACTTTACTATAAAAAATCATTGCTTGAAAGTCGTAAACCAGAAAGAAAATAGGCAAGAGTGTTTCTTGGAGAAAAGACCACCCGCATTTCTATTTAATGACGTTTAAAAGTGCCTTTTAATAGTCAAATTGTAATTAATGGTTTGACTTTGACTCTGACTTTTTGCCTGTTCTAAACTTACAAAACATAATATCACGCCAGTAATCCCCGAAGCATTAGGCAGAGGTGTAGTTATGTTTAAGTCCTATGTAATAGGGGGCGAGTCTACTGCCATCAACCGGGCTCAAATTCAGACTCCGACGCTGCTATTGAAAAATTCCTGATGGAAACATCCAATACCACCTTGCCCGACCTGCGATTCGAACCCAAGAACCTCATGCTCAGCTTTCGGGCTTTGCGACCACTATACCAACGAGGCAGTCGCCTGCCGTTCTAGACCTGCCCATATAAAATGTCAACAAGCAGGTCGAGTAGAACAATATGTTCCAACATCTTTTTACTTTCCATGATATCGGAGTCGTGTCACGCATACACTATAATTACTTCGTTATATTCTAGTAATAATAGCCTCAATCCAGCGCGGTGCACATACTGATTAGAATCCTGTAACTGTTGTCTGTATCGAGACCAACAGAAAAAATAGAAATGTCTTCTGGCTTTATAAGATCTATCCATAATCTTTTATACTAATACGGTAAAGCTGAAAAGTTTTTGTTTGGCTTAAACGTGCTTATCTCTGAAACTACTAGTCAGATTTTAAAAATTGATAGATGATAATGATAGCTTGATTCATGAGGAATGGTTTAAGCCACATAACATCATGCTACGTCATATACGGGCGGAGCAGCAATCGAAGACGTAACTGACCGTAGGTGAAAAAAACAGTAGATAAGTTTGTGTTTTTTTTAAACATTTCAAATTCAAATTTTGCGGTTTAACGCTCGTACATTAATTTGCATCTACCATGTTATCTCTTCACCACCTTTGGTTGACTGTTGGAGACTGCCTATAGCATTATTTTCGCCATTGTACTTTAGTTGCATAAAGTTGAAATAAATAAAAATGTATAGAAAGAAAATAAATGACCATGAACGTAACAGCGATTCTGTCATTGACACAAATCTTCATGAAACTCAGTCACAAATCCCCCCTTATCATAGTAAAGATTTCATACATACTGTAAACTCTTAATAAGATAAACCAATAATAGCATAATTCTGCTGTAATCACATCTTGTTAGGTTATTATGTAAATTACAAGGTTATAAGACAGACGATAAATTGAGTCACTTTAATACAGTTTATCTCGGCCCAGTTATTCTACACAGATATTTCTAACTTGTTGCTTTGTTTCATCTTGTTGCCTGGATGTGTTTTAAGTCAAGTTGCTGTCTTGAGTACAAGTTTTCCGGGTTCCGTACTCGAAGGGTGCTAACGGGACCCTATTACTAAGCCTCCGCTGTCCGTTTGTCTGTCCGTCCGTGTGTCCGTCTGTCCGTCTATCCTTCTATCGGTCTGTCCGTCTATCCATCCGTCTATCCGTCCGTCTATCCATCCGTCTATCCGTCCGTTCTTCTGTCAGCAGACTGTATCTCATGAACCGTAGAAGCTAGGAGTTCAAATTTTACAAATGTCGCAAAACAAAACCACGCCACGAAAATATTACAAGTGAATATTGGCTTATGTGCTTCGATTCAATAATACACGTTACGTGGTAGATCTAAATGCTCGAAAATCATAAGAAAATAACAGCTACCGTGGTCGTATAAAAATAACGAGAGTGTTGGTCAGCATTTATTTAAGGCGACAATTAAACGGCGTACTGTCGGTATCGGTCGTTACGGCCATCTGTCCGGACGCCGCAAGGAAAATAACATTATAGCTGTGGGACGCGCTCTGAGATAGGGCAGCCATCTTTAATGCTTAAGACGGGAATTTTCGGGAAACACCGGGAGATTTTTTTCTAATATCGCGCATCAAACTTTGTCTATTTAAAATTGAAAATTGACAATAAATTCGAAAATTGTTAGTCTGTTTGTGTGACACTATTACGACGTTTTGCTGGCCTCAAGGTAAGAGCATACCGAAAATAGATGCATAGAAAAATTATCGTTATTGAGTCTCGTTTTAGGACGTTAGGGAAAGTTTACTACGTGTAACAGCAGCATGTTACGGGATTTTGGGATAGAACTGATGCAGATTGCAAAAGATAACAATCATAATAATATATAGCTACAAGTAGATTTTAAATTCGCCTGAGGCATACCGTCTTTACCATTCCTTTTTCTATCCTAAAAATTTCAGCCACTCTCAGCACTGGCAACTATAGGATTTGGTCCATTCAACCCTCTATGCAACCATAAGTTAGCAATCACTATAAAGAGTAAACTGCCTGAACATCGATAAAAAAACACTACATAAAAAAGTATCTATTATGCCAAACGACTGGCCACCATACTAGCAACACCGTTACAAAAATCGTAAAACAAATGCGGTTTCTCATTTTGAATATTTCAAAATCTTGTTTTTTTTTTTCCTCGTATTGTCTACTTGACCAGTTTCAAGTGACAATTCCGGCCTGTTGTCTATTATAATATTAATCTTCTATACCTACATATAAAATGCTTTGTCCTGAATGACTGACTGACTAACGTATCAACGCACAGCCTAAACCGATGATCGTACAGACCTGAAACTTTGAGGGAGTACTCTTTGTCTGACGTAAGCATCCAATAAGAAAGAATTTTACAAAATTCACCCCCTAAGGGGGTGAAACGGGGGTCCAAAGTTTGTATGGACAAATCAACTTTGACGTGGACGAAGTTGCGTGCAGAAGCTAGTAAATAATAACAGCTTATTACTATCCCACTGCAAGTCAAAGGCCTCTTCTTATACAGAGAAGGCACGAGGATTAATCACCAGGTTTACTCAAGGCGGATTAGCGATTTCAGACTTGTAATATTAATTATAAGTTTCGGTGGTCACGCTTTCCTTAACCGATGTCAGTATTGTCCAAGAAAAGCTTAGAAAGTACATATGAATTGAACCCACAACTTCATGCAAGAGAGGTAGGGGCCTTAACCTCTGAGCCATTACGACCTTGCTATCTCTTACCCTCTTGTTATGCGATAAACTGTTTAATGCTATCAGTAAACGTTATATAAAACGTTTTTATGGATACTGCAGCTTTTCACAAAACAATTTGTATAATTAATTGCAAGAAAAAGTAATGAGATAAATGCAAATTCCTTTTTTATTGTTACTCTGTTTCTTGTGTTGGAATTATTTCTGTTCATTATTAGTATGTACGAGAAAGTATAGATACTTATTTACTTACATAGATGAGATGTTAAAAAGTTTCTATTTACATAAACAAATAAATAAAATAGTTTGTTTGAAAACTCAAAATGACATACATAACATCACGCCTGTAATCCCCGAAGGGTTAGGCAGAGGTGTACCCATTAGTACACTCACATTTCGCCAGTTATGCTTTTTTTTTTAGTCCCATCTTATAGGGGGCGAGCCTATTGCCATCAACCGGACTACGAGACCAAATCCAGACTACGAGACTGCTACTGAGAAATTCCTGATTGAAAAACCCAATAACACTTTGCCCGACCTGGGAATCGAACCCAAGACCTCATGCACAGCAGTCGCGCTTGCGACCACTAGACCAACGAGTCAGTCAAAATGATAGCTTTGTACAAAATGAATAAGAATGTGACTATGGACACGGAACAAACAATTTTTAATACTTAAGGGCGAGATTCCACCAAAGCGGAGACGAGAGGAGATGACTCTTAATTAACCAATAGCATATTATATTGTGCTGAGCTGAGCGCTGAGCTGTCAAAATGACGCAAACTGATTGGTTGTGAGACACATCTCTTCTCGTCTCCGCTTTGGTGGAGTCTCGCCCTTAGTCTGTCTGTTTGATCCTAATAATCACAGGAACGGCTGAATCGATTTTGAAAGTGCTTTTACTGGCAGGTAGTTGATGTTATAAGGAGTAATTTAAGCAGCTTTTGTCTTCTTCCGTTTTTCTTCTTCATTTTCATTTTTTTATTTGCCTAGGGAGATATTTGACAACTGTCAATGGGTGGCGTATAAGGTAACAGCTACTGTTATAAAACTTGTCTACTTTTAAATTTAACAAAGGAATATTTTGTTTGTAGCTTCTGAGGCAGTAAAAATAAGGTTATAGACACCCAAAACCACTAGGTACCCGAACGCCAATTTACACACAAAAAAAAAAACAAAACATTTTGGTCTTTGGCCACACAAAACTAACTGCATTAAGCTGTACAGGTCACAGATAATGAATGGTTAATGAGAACACAACAGGTTTCGTTCATAAATAATGGAATTTGCTACAACATTGTTAAATTGTGTCAATGAATGATTGATCGTCATGTATCGTATGTTTGCAGATAAGCACACTGTTTGAACAAGTTATGTATCCATTAGATATTTACATATAATATTATAAATGCGAAGGTAACTCTGTCTGTCTGTTTGTTAACTCATCACGGCTAAATCACTGAACAGGGAGCATACCCCCATCCCTTTAAAAAAAATATTTTGCCTCGCACGCTGTTGGATTTTAACCGTTTGACTCAGCGCCGAGAGTTGAAAATCCAACAATAGAAATTATAAAGTAATATTGAAATAGTATTGTTTTAAGCCATGGCGGTAGGCCCCCAGATTGTTATGAAAGACGAATTAGTAGCTTGGGTTCTGAACAAGGACAAGCTTCTTTTTAAATCGCGACTTCGTCTGTGTCCTATGTTATTTCTAAGTTTATCTTGGACATCACTGACACTGACGTCAGTGAAGGAAAACATCGTTAAGAACATAACATTACGTAACATCACGCCTGTAATCCCCGAAGGGTTATGCAGAGATGTACTCATTAGTACACTCACATTTCGCCAGTTATGTTTACGTCCCATGTAATAGGGGGTGAGCCTATTGCCATCAACCGGGCATAAATCCAGACTCCGAGGCTGCTACTGTGAAATTCGTGATGTAAAACCCAATAACACTTTGCACGACCTGGGAATCAACCCAAGACAGCACAGCAGTTGCGCTTTTCGAACACTTGACAAAAGAGACAGGGAAGTCAGTTTTTAAAAACTATAGGAAAATTACATATTAAACATTACGAATATCAGGATTTTGTATTCCTTACTTTTATTCCGAGGCACGTCCGCGTTTTCCACACGTCCCTTTATCTAAAGTAGATCGCACCCTCGTCATCACATGACACCCTGGTACCCCGGCGGCGCCGCGCCTGATTACTTATTATGGTTTTTGTACTTACTTATCATCTGTTGTCAGGGTATTAGATGTAGTCTTTTGGCACTGAGCACGTCATTCATTTGATGTTTGGACCTTATTTAAAACTCGGGTGCTCTTAAAAGCGTCAACGAAGTTACACTTATAGATACATTAAAACACAGAGTATAGTCCCAGATGTATCTTTCGGAAGAGGCAACTAACTTTAATATTTTTTTTTTAAATTAATTTCTTTGATGGGTTTGAGATTCCAGCAAGCATTGTGCGCGGCCAGCTGCGTAGCCCTAATTCAAAACATGTGTAACTTTTATTTTAACTATGTTTTTGTTTTAATTTATACGAGATTTATGGTTTTATTTTTCGTCATTATTGCATTAGTAATTATTTTCTTTTTGTTCGCACAAATTCTTTCTTTTATAAGACTTTCGAAAGTGAAATAAATGATTTGACTTTTGTGTCTCAAAGAAATCTCTCTGATACATAATGTTCAAGAAAAATACTGAAACTTGAACAATAAGATCCAACTCATCCATAAACCTAGCACAAAATAGATATACCAATAAAAGGGAGTAAAATAATGCCATCGTTTGTAACTTTTCCAACTTTTATTCTCTCAAGAAATGTGTATCTAGTTTCATAACAAACATTGGCACTCATAAAATGTCACAGTTTGGTGATCATCGTGCAAATAAATGGTTATTACGGTGATAATGTGACGGCTAGCAAGCACGGCTTTCCGTATGATAAAATGTCAGTTCCGTTAAGACAATGCGCGGAAAACTGAATTATTTTTATGAGCATTATTCTGAGTTGAAAAGTACAAAAAAAAACCTTAACACATTGAACGCCGTGGTGGTCACCGGTGACCATCACGGCGTTCAATGTGTTAATAACCCTGCTTGCGGTAGAAGTTAACTGGTAAAAATCGTCATTTAGAGAAAAAGCCTAATGTCTCCTTCAGGCGACCTTCCCTCTCTTTCTCTTTCTTTTTGTCTATTTCTATTAAATAGGTACGAATGTCGTTAACTTCGTTCCAGTTGGGGATCACCCGAACACATAATTTTTATCGTTTTGTTTAAATAAATATTATATTTGAAAAAGTTTTCTAAACAAATCAAAAGTAAAATTCAGGGCCAGAGCAAGATGAAACTATTTTTCAATTTTTCTTCTGCTGAGGACAACTGTGCACGCGAAGGTGAGTATATCGGAAGGCCAAATCTACTAATTAAAAACGTTTAAAATCTAGTCGCAATCTCACCGTAGCGACTCAAATATTTTAGGTAAATTGGAAACATTTTACACAGATTGACACTGAGGTTAAATTGTGACTGTTTCTAAATGTTAGTAGCATTGCGCCTCTGATTGGTCCCTATACCTATATAACTTAGGATTATTTTACCGCTTTTTTTTTTTTTTTTTTTTTTTTTTTTTTTTTTTTTTTTTTTTTTTTGAGGTGGTAAAAATCATCAAATGACTCCTTCCGCCCTGGGTGGGGCGGAAGGGACTGTCAGACTTTTACTGACTAAAAAACCACCCTGTTCCTTCTGTTGCCCTTTACGTTCCGGGGCCACGGTATCCTGTTAAGACGTCCCGCAACCCCGGCAGGCGTTGGCCCCGTTGGGGGCCCCGTCCCTGTGCTGACAGCTCCTTGAGGCGCGCGCGAACAGAACGCGCCGTCGACCCGGGCTTGGTCCTTGATCGGACGGCGAGCTACCCATTACTCGCCGTCCGCAAGCCCGCGCCTACGGTGGCCGGATGTCGCCTCGCGACGTCCGACGCCCTGGGCGTCTCCCGCGGCGGCTGGGGCGTGAGGTGGTTCTCTCCCTCACGCGGCCCGCCTCCTCCTTCGCTAGCATTACTGCTTCGCAGAAGGAGGTGACTGCATCCCATTCCCTCTCGCCCCGGAGCATGGCCTGAACCAGGTCCGGACGCGAGAGGTCGCCGCCGCCTATCGCCTCCGTGAGGACACGGCGGTGGTCTGCCCAAGCGGGGCAGTCCTGCACCGTATGCTCCACCGTGTCCTCCGGGCGATCCACACAGTGGTGACACCCGGGCGTTTCCTCCCGCCCTATCCGACACAGGAACCTCCCGAAACTACCGTGTCCGGTGAGGACCTGCGTCAGGCGGTAGGTGAGGACGCCATAGCGCCTCTCCAGCCACTCCTCAAAGAGGGGTCTTACCGCCGCGATTGCGGCGTGCCCGATTATTTTACCGCTAAAGTATTAATTTTAAATTTACAAATAGATGTAAAACATTAAAGCTGACTGGAAATCCTGTAAACAGCTCTACAGCACGGAACATTACATTTCTTTATCTTTACAAAGAAATAGGTACCCCATTCAAACTAATCGTTATTGTGTATAATAATTTGAGTTAAAAACAAATTAAAGCAGACTTGTGATTACCAATTACACTAAAAGGTCTAATTAAGATCTAGATTAAATCCAGCTAAATTGTGATAATCTTATTGGCTAAGTATAATTGCGTCTAGAAAGGTCGAGAAGAATCTGGGTCAAGTAATAAGGTAAAAAAAGTTTTGGTGTCATTCCTTATAATATTAACGGTGACAGTTGTAGCAATTATTTTTGTTTTCGCTTACCAAATAGTTTTACGACGAAGCTATAATCTAGAATAGTGATAAACAACCATACCAGAAAACCTCGATGGATAACAATTTATTTTATTGCTGGACTGCCTCGTTGGTCTAGCGCGACTGCTGTGCATGAGGTCTTGGGTTCGATTCCCAGGTCGGGCAAAGTGTTATTGGGTTTTTCCATCAGGAATTTCTCAGTGGCAGCCTCGGAGTCTGGATTTGTGCCCGGTTGATGGCAATAGGCTCGCCCCCTATTACATGGGACTAAAAACATAACTGGCGAAATGTGGGTGTACTAATGGGTACACCTCTGCCTAACCTTTCGGGGATTACAGGCGTGATGTTATGTGTTATGTTTATTGCTAGATTTTGCCCTTCTTTCTCTATCGTGTGGACAGTAAGGTCTTGCGACCCTACATACCGTAGTGTCAGAGTTTCTAAACCGCCTCAAAGGCCTCTGACATGGTTTGAGTGGAACAGTAAGTCCAGGTTTCCTCACGATGTTTTCCTTCACCGATGCCAGTGATGTCTAAGATAAACTTTAGAAAGAAAAATGAATGGAAAAATTCACATTAGTACTTGCCCGGATTTGAAACCACAATCTTATGCATGAGAGGCGGGCGCGTTAACCACTGGGCCATCACGACATTTTTAACAAACTCTCATAATTGTCGATTGTGAATTAAAAAGTAACCTTTCTTGAGGTCCTAGCTTAATCTCAAACCAAATTTTATCAAATTGGGTTAGTGGTTTGGGTGTAAAAGCGTAACAAACAAAAGAACAAACTGATTTTTGCATTATCTAGGATATTTAACATAAAATTTAAAAAAATATCAAATTCTTAACTTTCAAACAAGAAAACTCATTCCATTTTCAAATAAACTGCTTCCAGTACCTAACTTTAAATCCCTGATTTCTACAGCCATTTCTATTGAAATCAAAGATATAAAGTTACTGGAATTCGATCGCATTTTAAATAGAAAGCTCCTCTTTCTGTTTTCATTAACGGCTAGGTATCGAACGATGATCTTAATCTTAAGATCGTTAAACCTCAGGGGCCCAAGACTTCCAAGTTCGAAGGGCCCTTATGTGTTCTCCAGGGGAACTGCTTATCCTGTACCTACTCTTATCTTCTAACGATATCAAGCTGACTTTGGAGCCCGAAGATGGGATAATTGCAGAAAATGTCGACGCAGGTCAAGATTTGCCTGATAGACAAAAAGCTTAACTTACCTTACCTACCTGTCAACTTACTTTAAAAGTCAATGAAAGGATCGAACTAAATTCTTATACAGTTTACTTACTCTAAAAAGAAAATTTTATTTTTGCTCGTTTTATAAAAAAAATAACAATGTACCTTTTCTAATTTATTTATATGTGCTCTTTTATTTTGAACATTACTGACATCAATGAACAAAAAAAAAAAACGTAATGATTGCTAATCCGCCTTGTGCAAATGATCAATGCTCATACGTTCTCAGTATGAGAAGAAGCATTTGCCCTACAATGGGACAGTAGTAGGCTAGTATTTGGCTCTAACCAGCAACTTCGTCCACATGATATTTTCACCTCCATCGTAAGTTATGTCTTTGTTGACTGCTCCGCTCCCATGGTACGTAGCGTAATGTTATACAGACTGTTAGTGTAAACACCGTTGTCACTAAAACCATAGGTACTTGATTAATTAATTAATGATTAAAAAATGTTTATCTGAATTTAAAAATAAATAAACAAAGTTTACTTTCAAAAATTAAAACAAAATCTGTCCGACACTGTCCGTAAATTCATGGATACTATGCGCCCGAGTTACGTAATCACCGCAAAGGGCGTTGACCTGCTGCATTGGCCGTCTGTTATAACTACCTACATAAGTTTTAACTAATTACATCATTGTTATAAAGGATGAAATAATTTTGAGGAAAAATGAAGATTTTACTTTAGTAAAATTTTTTTTTTTCATTGAATTAACGTTCTATTAGTGAAACCAAACCACTGGTTTCAAGGATAACGGTGTTTACACTAACACTCTGTATAGCCTATACTATTCCTCATTAATTTGGATATCATATACTTACAAGATTATTTTTTCAGAGAGAAGCATGTTTAAACAAACAAACAAAAATCTTTTCAGTTTTATAATATTAATTAACTATATTTTTCTGAAAAGAAAAAAGACTGAGACACAAACAAACACTGAAACACAACTGAAAAGGACATTCTCAATATGTCATGAAAGGTCACTGAAAATCCTCTCTCCACTGATTAAGGAGAAAACGTGAAAATACCACCAACATGTTCTGCGAGGGATGCCTTTGTGGCAGATCTTGTATAATCCCTCTTGTTTGTGTTTACATGTTTCGCAGCTTTGCCATTAATTGAAAACAAACAGGGTGAATGATATCGTTAAATCCTCACTCGGAGCGGGGATCTGCTATTGGAGCTTCGACCTTTTTGCTGGGATAAAGTATCAATATTATTTCGCTTTGTATTAGATTATTCTAGCTCGACTGTCTCGTTGGTCTAGTGGTAGCAACACACGACGGCTGAGCGGTCTTGGGTTCGATTCCTAGGTCGAACAAAGTGTTATTAGGTTTTTCCATCATGACTTTCTTAATACCAGCCTCGAAGTTTAGATTTGTGCCCGGTTGATGGCAATAGGCTCGCCCTCTATTATATGGGACTTAAACATAACTGGCGAAATGTGGGTGTACTAATGAGTACACCTCTGCCTAACCCTTTTACATGCGTGATGGTTTTTTCTCTATTGTATTAAACAAAATTGCTTCCGGCCGTCTGTTCCTCTGTACGCTTAAATCTATTAAAATGCGTAACGGGTGTTAATGCGGTTTTTAACCCCCAACTCAAAACGATGGCGTGTTATATATTTGACGTGTCTGTCTCTCTGTAGCATCGTAGCTCACGAACAGATGAACCGCTTGTGATTATTATAACATAACATAACATCACGCCTGTAATCCCCGAAGGGTTAGGCAGAGGTGTACCCAATAGTACACCCACATTTCGCCAGTTATGTTTTTTAGTCCCATGTAATAGGGGGCGAGCCTATTGCCATCAACCGGGCACAAATCCAGACTCCGAGGCTGCTACTGAGAACTTCCTAATGGAAAAACCCAATAACACTTATGAACTCACTCACTTGTGATTATTATATTATATTTTAAAGCTGAATTAATTAGAAATGTTTATAGCTATGATTGAGGAAAATCGGCCAAGATGGCCGCCGTCGTGGGGGTTTTAAATTTATTAATAAATGAGTGTTTCAAGAGGAAGGCTTATACGTATAGTTTAATATTGTTTTGTGTTAATTTGTTGAAATATCACGATAATTGTTCAATTCGACGGAAGAAATCAAGCCGACTGAGAACTTTTATGAAAATTCTGAAATGAGTCTTATTAAATCACATAGGTACGCCACATTAGTAGGTATCTACATTACACTCGTGCGAAGCCGGGGAGCGTCGCTAGTATGTAAAGTAGATAAGATCATCATAATATCGTCATTATGAAGATAAAGAGGTGTTGTTCTAAATGACAATTATTATGACACTTGTAATAACCGTCATTACATAGGAACATACTTACATAGATAAATGGTACATGACTACTATGAAAAGGTACTTAACGAAACTGAAAGTTTCATGTTCTTCCTATCATTACGATTATTTTTTTGTTCCTGGGAATATTTAGAGATAGGGATTTTATTTTCACACCAAAAATAAAAGTTTTTTTTTTGGTCATGTTACTAGTTGGTAGTTTTGAGGACCTTGTGGCTAAATAATAACGCATGGGTCGATCCATCAGGTTAGCCTACATTAGCCTCGGTTAGTCCGTGGATGGGTTACACACCCCTGTGACTTCTCCGTGCCTCGAAAAGCACTTAAAGCCGTTGGAGTTTGACACAGATTGTGCACTTCGCAAAATGTGCACTTGAGGCAATATGTGCACTTGTAAAATGTGCACTTCTCAAAATAGCACTGATCATAATGATCACTTCTCAAATTGAGCACTTCTCAAAATTAGCAGTTCTCAAAATGAGGGTGAATTTTATCAAAATATGGGTCAAAATAAAAAACTGTTTGCTGACTATCATTTTTTTATTATTTTCGACCATTTTTAGCACGACGATACGATTTTAACGATACACTGTTAAACTGGTTAAACATTTATATAAAAACCAGTCACTACACTTGAACGTTAGTAAGTAAAAGGTGCTTACGAACGCATCCATGGAGCAAAATAGATAAATGTTTACTTATTATGCCTCATGTGTTAAAATTATAATAACACATAGATAGGTACAGTCACGAGCAAAAACAAGTATACACTTAGCAACATTACTAAGCTATTTTATTCGAATATATCGATTGAAATGTCTTGTTTTAAGGAATATAGTATTTTGAATTTAATTTTAATACTACTATGAAATAGATCTTATATCAAAGTTACAACCATTATTTTACAAGAAAATCACTTTTGAATTTTGCTAAGTGTATACTTGTTTTTGCTCGTGACTGTACTATTAAAAGGTTTTCGGAATTTCCCTCTCACCCTAGCTGGTGTTCCCATGGCAGTGTCAACAAAACCAAAAAGATGGACTCTTATTGTTGTTGACACTGCAATCTAAAAAAATTAAGACATTTTTATTTAAACAAAAATTCCAACGTAATTTCTCATTGTTTTATGTTGTTCATAAAAAACGTATTTTCCTTCTTTTGGGTATTTCACCAATTTTCCCGAATTAGGCACATCTAGTAAGTACTTATCTACATAAGTTTTACTGTCGGCTGTAGATAACATCTTATTTGCAGAATGATTCTATATAAACCAGTTCATAACACTTTTAGAAAATAGTGTGAAAGTGGCCAGTAAATAATACACACTCCAAATTCAAATAAAAGACAATAATATTTGAAAAAAGAACAAGAACAAATATCGGAGAGAAACCTTTTTCAACATGTCACCCTTAAAAGTGTGGTCGAAATTCACTGCGAAAAAGGGGGGTGCTGTTATAAATTTACGTATAGTGGACGCTCCTGAAAATCTTCTTGATGAAGTCATAAATCAGTACATGAAATGTTATGTGACAGATGACGCCATTTTTAAAGCTGCTGGTGAGTTGAATTTTATGATACTGTTTTCATATCTTATGATGGCGCGATGACCGCATTGTGGAAGAGTGATGAGTGCACATTGTTAATTTATTTACGGGTTTGACGATTGAAAAATCGTCAGTTAACTCCTCGGAGAAAAAAAAAAGAAAGAAAAATTTTTTAGGAGAAATAAAGATGAAATTTTAAATACATTTGTATAGAAAAAAGAAATCGATAGGTACACCAAAATATGATTTACATTACTATCCAGTAATAATAGTGCATTCTGAACTTGTTTGTTTTATATTTTATGTATTAATATTATGTACAAAGCTTGTAAATAATATGAACATAATATTGAACAAATTTTGAAAAGTGGGCGAGAAAGGCTCATATCATCGTAAAACTCATCCACATCGTTTTCAATGAGACTAGTGTCCAAATCACCACGTTGTTTGTCAATGCAAATTTTTTTTTTCTTTGGGCAAAGAAAAAAAGGATTTAAAATCAACAAACGTTAATAAATAAATAATTAAAATGAACCCAACAATAATTGCCTGTTGCAGGAGTATCAAAAAATGCAGCAGCAATGGAAGAATTACGTGTGGCAATGCTAGAAGGGATAAAACAAAAAGGGTTTCACACTGTGGTTTGTTGCTTAGACAATGGAAACGATGAAATTAAAGAGGTTCTTGGAGCATCCATGATGGCCATAACAACGAAAGGAGATCCAGAACCAGAGGTAACTTAAGTATTAGTTCATAACAAAACACCTGTAATCCCCGAAGCCTTAGGCAGAGGTGTACCCATAGAAGCGCCTATGAACTTCTTCGAGCTAAGAATACACGTTAGCCGACTGACAGAGCGACGAGAATGGAAAAATTGTTCTTAGATTAATATTTAAGACATTAGGGATGATTCTCATTAGAGCGTGCCGTGCCCGGGCCGGGGCGTGGACGAGCCGACGTGGTATTGAAGTGCGTCGAGAGGGCCCGGACGGGACACGGATAATGCACTGTGTAATATAAATTGATTCATACAAAATATATGTAACAGATTTAAAACCGTGCCCCGTCCGGGCCCCGCCCCGGGCACGTTCTAATGAGAATCATCCCTTAGACAACTGAAATTGACATTTGACATTTAAAAGTCAGAGGGAGAGGTAGGCGCAGGCTTGCGGACGGCGAGTGATGGGTAGCCGTCCGATCAAGGACCAGGCCCGGCTCCACGGCGCGTTTTGTTCCACGCGTGCCTTAAAGAGCTGTCAGCACAGGGACTGGGCGCCAACAGGGCCAAACACCTGCCGGGGTCGCGGGACGTCTTAACAGAATACCGTGGCCCCGGAACGCAAACGGCAACAGAAGGAACAGGGTGGTTTTTAAGTCAGTAAAAGTCTGACAGTCCAGACTCATTAGATGATTTTTACCACCCTAAATAAAAAAATATCAGAGGTTGCTTAGTAGGCGCCATTTTTGTTTAAGATATTTGCCGGATATTATACCACTACGTATTCAGGCAGCTGTTATTAACGTCACTCAATCCTATATCAGGCAAAGTTATTACATTATTCAAATGCCCGACTTTAACCGGCAAATAAAGGCTCATACCTACGAGGAAAATCACGATACGTCATTTCTCCACTCATAAACAATCAGTACTAATTTTATGAACAGGTTAAGTTTGTTTGTTGGTAATAAATAATCTCTGGAAGTACTGATCCTATTACAAAAAATATACTATTTATAGAAAGCTACACTATTGCGTCACAGTTGACTCTATAAGCACTATTTGGAATGCCTCGTTGGTCTAGTGGTCGCAAGCGCGACTGATGTGCATGAGGTCTTGGGTTCGATTCCCAGGTCGGGCAAAGTGTTATTGGGTTTTTCCATCAGGAATTTCTCAGTAGCTGCCTCGGAGTCTGGATTTGTGCCCGGTTGGTGGCAATAGGCTTGCCCCCTATTACATGGGACTAAAAACAAAACTGGCGAAATGTGGGTGTACTAATGGGTACACCTCTGCCTAACCCTTCGGGGATTACAGGCGTGATGTTATGTTATGTATGTTGAACCCCCGTTTCATCCCCTTAGGGGGTCGATTTTGGAACATCGGTTCACTATAAACTACCTCCCTGCTTTTCCTCTTTGTACAGTGCGTGAGTGACCTTTAGCTTTGATATATTATATTTATATTTGACTTTGACGCGGACGAAGTCGCGGTCAGAAGCTAGTCTTAAATAAAATCCAAAAATTTCTTAAAATTTACTTAAATTACAGTTTGACTTAAAAACGGAGGAAACGAAAAAGCTATTTGAATTGTATTATGGAGTAGCGGCTTACTATGACGAGGGGAAGGCGCTCAATTCAGACCGTTACTTCAGTGACAGAGGACTCTTTGTTAGCCCTGAGTACAGGGGGCTTGGTATTGAACAAGAATTTCTTAAAACCAGGTTAGTTTCATCTAATTTCATCTTATATCATTCTAAGATATTGTGACCATTGTAAATACAGGAAGAGTTTTTTATAAGTTTTGATTGTTATCAATGTTAGGGGGCCAGGCGCGCGAGTCGGGTCAGTGTTCGACGCGGCCCATAATGTCCACAACTATGTGATGTGATCTTAATATTTTTTAGTACTAAGTGATACTAAAAGAAAAAACATTTATATTTTCAATAAACATCATAATATTAATTTGGAAATTTATATAAAAATCTTCCTGTATAAATCCTCCCGATGGAAGTTCGGCCACAACGGATAATCTCTATGGAGACTAGCCAAATATGCAGAACTTATTAAAGTGCACAAATGTGTGAGCAAACACAGGTGCACTCCCTCATTCCGCACTCTCTAAGTCCGATGGAACGGTAATTAGATATGACATAGTAAAGGTCATAAGCAGGGCCAACGGCTTTATTGACTTTTCGAAACACGGGTATGTTAAATAACTAAACTCGGGGATGCTAAAAAAATCCTGATTAAAAAAAAAACAACTCTGGGAATGAATACAGGACTACACTCTTCTGACTTTACTCAACTCGAATTGAAGAAAGAAAGAGATATACATTTATAAAAACGATTATCTAAATGGCATACAGATCAGCAAGCAGCTAAACATTTACGGTTAAAACACATGATGTTATGTTTTAAAATACCTATATTTTATTCCTATATTCTTATTTTTTTTTAGGCGACTGATATGCAAAGAACACGGAATGCCCTTAAGTGGTGCTTGGATGGCGTCATCTGACTCGCAGAAAGCTGCTGAAAGCGACGGATGGGAAACTGCATTTGAGGTTCAATTTGAAGAGTTAGGGAAGAAACTCGGTGTTACCTTCGAAGGCGACCCACCTTCTACTAAGTTTATGATTGCCAAAATACAATAAATATTTTGGGATATTATAGGATAAAATACAAACTAACGACTTGTGTATATTTCCGTGAAGATTTTTCCTCAATAAAACTTTTGAAAAGTTTGTTTGATTTTTTTATTTAAACTATCTAAACTCCAGTACTTCTTAACATTATCATGTCAGTAGTCCCGAAAGGGTTAGCCAAAGGTGTACCCATTAGTACACACACATTTCGCCAGTTATTTAAGTCTCATGTAAAGGGGGCGACCCTATTGCCATCAACCGGACACAAATCCAAACTCCGAGGCTGCTACTGAGAAATTCCTGATGGAAAATCTCAATTACACTTTGCCCGACGTGAGAATCCAACCCAAGACCTCAAGCTCAGTAGTCGCTCTTTGCGACCACTAGGCCAATG
Source organism: Hoplodrina ambigua (assembly GCA_949774945.1). NCBI lineage: Eukaryota > Metazoa > Arthropoda > Insecta > Lepidoptera > Noctuidae > Hoplodrina > Hoplodrina ambigua. The sequence continues at coordinate 4,783,905 of OX458974.1, read as the reverse complement.
AGGCCAATATTAATAATAAACTTTTTAAAATGACGAGTGTAAAAAGACCAATCAGTTTCTTAAACCATCACCATGATTGAGTAGAGGCGTAAAAGTCGCGAAATAGGTATTTGCCTATTTTAATAATGGCTTCTTTTTCAAGTATCAGGTATGAAAAAGTAACTTTAACAATATAAAGCCAGCCGTCATACTTGAACGTTAGTAAGGTACATTTTATACCTGATAGGTACCTGAAAAGGAGCTCTGTATTGAAACTAATAAGTACGCATACCTTTTTAACGAAAACATTCCTCTGTATATTATATGCTCAGTCCAATAGATATATATTATATGATTTATGTGTTGGTTCTGTTTTGACACCACAGACCTAACTAAATGAAGTTCATGTACAGTCAACAGAGTAGATAGGTATGCAGGGTCGTCAGATATAGTTGAGGTTTTCTTAGGAACCGATGGATGTCTTCTATTGAAACTTAACTTAATTAATGAACTGTTGTTTAGTATCTACTTTTTAAATTTAGTTATATAATAAAACTTCCATTAGTTTCTCAAGTCAAAGTCAAAACATTTATTTCAATTAGACCATTTACAGGTACTTTTGAATTGTCAAAGAGTCGGTCAGTTAGTCCAAAAGTTGAAGCTAGTTGATCGTTCCGAAACGGATGTAGGCCTCTATGGAGAAGAACGAGCAAGAAACTGCACGGCACTTTTTTAAATTAGGTTTTCTAAAATCCTGGTTACATTATTCTTGTCGATTCTACATGTGATCACAATGAAGATGAATATGAAATAGTACTAGAAAATTATAAAGAAATTAAAGCCATAGCAGTTAAGAGATGACCAATCCCGTTCATCCCGACAGCACTCGTTCACGAGCATGACGCGTGGATCAGCACCACCTAGCTCAACCATTATGGAGGGCGCCAAATGATCCAACACATGCGCCACCATCAGCGAGAGATTTGAGTGAGCATGATTCTAAGAAATAAACAACTATATCTGTCGACCCTGCATACCTATATACTTTGTTATGCTCGTAACCAGCGTACTTGTATGACCAGATGTATGAACGTGGACGATGCGAAAGGCGTAAGTAAGAATCTTAGCACGTGACGTTCTGTGGTTTCTGCTTACCCCCATGAAAAAGGCATAAGTTTATGTTTGTATGTATTTAGCAAACATTCTCAAATGACATCATTAACTCGTCCAAGTCTAATTACATACCTTGATAAGATAACCAGCTTGCTTATAATTTGATAGAACATTTACAATCACATTTAGAGATAGTATTGACGTTACTAGAGTCACTCAGTAATTCACCTAAAATAAAATCAAAACAAATAATTCTGTTGTTAAAAAAGATATTACAATTTTTTATCTACTCAAGAAAATTTCACACATTATCAGCATGGCGGGATCTCCTAGAGTGTGGTCTAAATTCTCGGTAAAAACCAAAGATGGTACTGTTCTTAATTTACGTATAGTGGACATGCCTAAAATTCTGAGTGAAAAAGTTATAAATCTGTACATAAATCATTTCGTAAAAGAAGAGAACACGATTATAGCCTCTGGTAAGTTGAATTTTAGTAAACATTTTCTATGATAGTAGATTTTTGGCCTCGGAGTCTGGATTTGTACCCGGTTGATGGCAATAGGCTCGCCTCCTATTACATGGGACTTAAACGTAACTGACGAAATGTGGGTGTACTAATGGGTACACCTCTACCTTACCCTTCGGGGATTACAGGCGTGATGTTCTAATATGTTATAAAAAAAATTAAAATGTTGAAATGCAATCTTTTAAAAGTAACTAATTTTTTTACGTATCTTTGTCAACAAAAATAAAATTATATAACTTTCGTATATTTTTTTGGTCTTAGGAGTCCCACAAAGTCCAGATGCAATGGAAGAACTTAAAGGGCTAATATTAGCAGCCATAAACGAAGAAAAATTTCACATTGTAATTTGTTGTTTGGACAACGGCAATCATCAAAATCAGGAAGTTCTTGGAGCATCTATGATGTCATTAACATCAAAAGGAGATCCAGAACCAAAGGTATATACAGGACAAAGACACATCACAAAGCCTTTTTTTGTGGTAATATGATTATCATCACTAACACCTGTCCCACACTGGACGGAAGGACTCATTTAAATCATCAAATGAGTCCTTCTACCCAGTGTGGGGCGGACTGTCAGACTTTTATTGGCTAAAAGACCACCCTGTTCTTTCTGTTGCCCTTTGTGTTCCGGGGCCACGAAATCCCGTTAAGACGTCCCGCGACCCCGGCAGGCTTTTGGCCCTGTTGGGGCCCCGTATATCGCAGAGCCTTCATCTACGTGTTCTGTACATCAAACTAAATGACAGTGAACAGAAATTATTGTTTGTAAACTACTGTTTATAGTAGTGCACAATTTACGCATGCAACAGAACAGAGGTCATGGCTGGGGAATTTTTTATAACATTTACAAGAAAGTTGTAAAATATGGTTAAATACAGAAAAACTACATTGCTACGAGACGGAAAGAACACATACAGTTCTCGGCTTCCCTAGTGTTTTATTACATCATCCGTTATAATGCTAATGACGAACATCATCATCTGCCTAGCCTTTTCCCAACTATGTTGGGGTCGGCTTCCAGTCTTACCGGATACAGCTGAATACCAGTATTTTACATGGAGCGACTGCCTATCTGACCTCCACAACCAAGTAACTGGGTAATACGATACCCCTAGGTAAGCCTGGTTGTCAGTCTCTCAAGCTTCTGACGATTCGTAACGACTGTCAAAGATCCACGAATGACAGCCTGGACCAACAGCTTAGCGTGCTTTCCGAGGCACGGAATGATGTCAGTAATGTCTAAGATAAACTTTAGAAAGTACATATGAATTGAAAAAGAACAAAATTGATATATTATCTAAAAAACTTTGGAGATAAATCTTATAAAAACATAACATCATACCTGTAATCCCCGAAGGGTTGGGCATAGGTGTACCCATCAGAACGCCCTCAGTCCGCCAGTTATTTTTAAGTCCCATGTAATAGGAAACGAGCCTATTACGATGAACCAGGCACACATCCAGACTCCAAGAAGACTGCTCCTGAGAAATTCCTGATGGAAAAACCCAATAACACTTTGCCCGACCTGAGAATCAAACCCAAGACCCTATACATAGCAGTCGCGCTTTGTGACCACTAGACTAACGAGGCAGTAAATAGGATCTTATAAATATTGTAATTTAAATACTTTCCTATTTATTTCTATTGCAGTTTGACATTAAAACGGACGAATTAAAGAAACTTTTCGAAATTATGTATGGGCTGGAAGCTTACTACAATGAAATAAAGGCTTTCGATTTAGATCTTTGCTTCAGCGACAGAGGAGTAGTTGTCTGCCCTGAGTACAGGGGGCTTGGTATTGCGCAAGAGCTTCTTAAAGTCAGGTTAGTTACAATCCTACCCGTAGGTGTGTCGGTTACACATCAACCCTGACTTGTATCATATCTATATTGCTGGCAAAGTTTATTGCATTGATATATAACTTGTTTATTTATATTTAAAATATAAAATGGGACTACATTTTATATTTTAAATATAAATAAACAAGTTATATTTTAACTTCAATGCTTATGACTTGTTTCTTACTCGAACAAATGAAAGAGTTATTTATTTTAATATATTTTTTAGGCGATTGATATGCAAAGATCATGGAATACCAATAAACGGAGCGTGGATGACGTCATACGGCACGCAGAAAGCTGCTGAACGCGATGGATGGGAAACTGTGTTCGAGATACCATTTGAGGAGTTGGGAAAAAATCTAGGCGTAACATTTCGAAAAGACCCTCCAACTTCAAAATTTATGATTGCAAGAATACAATAACTCAGAGATACAGAAAACCAAGTGTAAAAAGCAGAAATACAAAAAACTATGGATTTAGCGTGTAACATTGGGATATTAAAAAAATAATGCTTAAGTCGAAGAAAAAGAGAAAAAAAGAATAAAAAGAAGACAAAGAAAAAAGAAAACAAAAGCGAAAGAAAGAGGAAAAAGAAGAAAAAGAATAAAAGAGAAAGAAAGAGGAAAACGAAGAGAAAGAAAAAAGAAAAAAAGAGAAAGAAAGAAGAAAAAGAAAACCAAGAAATTTAAAGCGAAAAAGTTGGATTTAACACATAAGGTCTTTGATGTGTTAGATATTTTGGCGGTTAGTGTCCTAAGTGTTTACACCGAATGCTGTACTAGCCGAGAGATCAGATCATTATCACTTAATGCACTCTTTCCACTTTAAAAAAACAAATCACCTAGCCGTTTAGATGAATAAAACTAAGAAATATTAAACCAATTCTGGAGGATTTTTTTTTATTTTTGGTATGAAAAATCACTGTTTATGAATTTTACGAATGCATGCAACAGGATTGGGGTACTTACAGGAGGACTTAAACATTACTCTCTCCTCATAATATTATAATACATCTGTGCCTAACAAACAGTTCGAGGAAAAGAGGAGTGATATTACGTGTCTTATACTTAAATGTAAAAGTGGTATTTTATATATATTTCTAAAATCATCACCATGATTTGATAAAGGAAACAATAAATCGTAGGAACTTGCTGCTTTCAATACGCCCTCATTCAGGTATCATTTATAAAAGTAAACTTTGACAATATCCTGTAAAACCTAAAAAAAACAACCATCAAACTTACTCGTGAGTAAGGTATCTTTTAATTTATTTTATTTATTGAGGGATCATAAACAGCTATAATATACATGTGACAAGATGAAAAAAATAACATAAGGCGTGTTGACAATATTGTGGCTACTACTATGTGGGTCCTACATTATAAGCATATTACAAAAAAAAATGTTAATGAGTGCCACTAAATGAGCATTAAAATTAATTAATTATTATTTTTATACACTTTGTACCTGTAAAGGGCACAGCATTGAAACTAGCAAGTACGCTTATCTATAACAATAGTACATTCCTCTATCTATGCTCATTCACAATAGATATATTTTTGTTCTATTTTGACACCACAGACCTAATTAAATGATATTTTATTATTAATGAAGATGTATTATTTTGTCTACATTCCCAAATAACATCATTAACTTGCCCAACACTAATTATGCATGTGATAAGATAACCAGCTTACTCAATGTTTGATACAATAAAATAATCACATTTTACGATAGGATTTACGTTTTAAGAGTCACAAATAAATTACCTAAATTAAAATCAATACAAGTCATTTAGTTGTTAAAATAAAAAGTACAATGTTTTGTTTACTGAAGCATATTTCACAATTTCTCAGCATGGCGGGGTCTCCTAAAGTGTGGTCCCAATTCTCAGTAAAAACTAAAGAAGGAACCGTTGTTGATTTAAGTATAGTGGACATGCCTAAAAGTCTGACTGACAAACTTATACGTTTATACATGAATCATTTCGTTAAAGAAGAGAAAACTTATATAGCCGCTGGTAAGTTTAATTTTGGTAAAGAAACGTTTCTACAAACTTTATAAATATTATTTGATTAACATTATTACGACACTTTTTAATATGCAAGTGTTTATCTTTCTTATAAAGATGTGGAAGAAGGTCATGCTCTGTAATATAAGTATATTCCCATTTTTCTATCTACATTATGAATACCACGATTCATAGCAAAAAAACGTATAAAAAAACAGTAAATCTAGAGGGGAAAAAATACCAGAATTTTTATGGAAATCTTCTTTGAGATCGGAAATGAAAAATACGTTTTATTTTTCACTTTTTTGGTTTTAGGAGTCCCAAAGAGTTCAAAAGCAATGGAAGAACTGCAACGGCTTATATTAAGAGCCGCATATGCAGAAATATTTCACATTGTAATTTGTTGTTTGAACAACGGTGACGCCCAAATAAAAGACATCGTTGGTGCATCCATGATGTCACTCATATCAAAAGACGATCCAGAACTAGAGGTAAATACAGGGTGCAAAAAGACACGATATACATTACGACTGTAATCCCCGAAGGTTTAGAAAGAGGCGTACCCATTAGTACACCCATACTTGGCCAGTTTATTTAAGTCCTATGTGAGGGGGCGAGCCTATTGCCATAAGCCGGGCACAAATCCAGACTCCGACGCTGCTACTGAGAAATTCCTGGTGGAAAAACTCAATAACACGTTGTCCGACCTCAAAACCTCAAGCTCAAGAATCGCGTTTTGCGACCACTAGACAAAAATATAATGGCCTTCAATATTTCCAAATCCAGAACGTTAGAGATATGGCCCAGTACAAAAAATGCCAATTATGGAAACAACATTATTGTTATGACTCTCGTTCAACTGTAATTTTATACCCGCTTAATAATTAATGACACATATACCCTACGAAATTAGTATTTTACCAAAAAAAACTTATATCTTAATAAATCGGGTGAATATTGTAACTTTAATTCCTTCCATTGCAGCTTGATATTAAATCGGAAGAATTAAATAAACTATTTGAAATTGTACATGGCTTCGAAGCTTACTACGATGAAGTGAAGGCATTTGATTTAGATCCTTGCTTCAGTGACAGAGGACTCTTTGTCTGCCCTGAGTACAGGGGGCTTGGCATTGCGCAAGAGGTCCTCAAAGTCAGGTTAGTAGTTTTTTCATATCGTCACGGCCGCCAATCTCATGGAGACTAGCTAAGTACGTAGGAGATATTATAGTGTACAAGTATGTGTGCAAACATAGTGAGGGACAGGGACGGGGCCCTAACAAAGCCAAAAGCCTACTGGGGTTGCGGGACGTCTTAAAAGGATACCGTGGCCCCGGAACGCAAAGGGCAACAGAAGGAACGGGGTGGTTTTTTAGTAAGTAAAAGTCTGACAATCCCTTCCGCCCCACCCAGGGCGAAAGGAATCATGATGATTTTTACCACCCGAAAAAAAAACATACTCGTAATTTGATGGGACGGTAATCCGACTTAACCTGGGAGATATAATTTGCAGGATCAACGGCTTTAAGTTCTATCCCTGGTACAGAGCTGTCCCACCATCAACTTCCAAACTCCGGGTCGCTATTGAGAATTCGTAACCACGGAACCAATGGAGCAGCCACCCTGTAGTAGTAGTGTACCAACATTGCTGCCATACTTTATTGCTTTGTTTTATTATCTTGTTTATTAAAATTTAAACATCATAAAATATAGTCCTGTGTCTAATCTTCGATTGCCATGACTTACTTTATAGTTTTTCAGGCGACTGATATGCAAAGACCACGGAATACCAATAAACGGAGCGTGGATGACGTCATATGGCACGCAGAAAGCTGCAGAACGAGATGGATGGGAGACCGTGTGCGAGATTCATTACGATGAGTTGGAAAAAAATCTAGGCATTAAATTCGGAAGAGACCCTCCTACTTCTAAATTCATGATTGCCAGAATACAATAACTTTAAGATATTGAAAACCTAGTGCAAAAGGCCCCTGCCAGCGTTTTGTTCGAAAGAGTCACCGCAGCCCTGGAACGCAAAGGGCATAGGAGGAACACGGATGGGTTTTAGTCAGTAAGGGTCTGGCACTCCCTCCCGCTTAGTCCAGAACAGAAAAGTCGTTTGATGACTCCCCATCATTAAAAAAACACGGCATACAATTTGTTGGATGTGGATTTGGCTGTCTGTATCCTAAAACTAGTAACGAACTATTGTCTTCGTTTCTCGTTCTTCCTTATAGAAGCCTACCTGTAAATGGTCTAATTGAAATAAATGTTTCTGACTTTGACCTTGACTTTGTTTACTAGCCAAAAGATCCGGCACGATCATCACCTAATAGGTACATTATTTGTAGTAATAGACACATCACTGAGCCTTATCTAACACACTATATCTAACAAAGGAGCCTTGATCAAAGATTAGTATTGCTGTGGAACGGATTAAATCAGTGTACAAAATCTCAACTCAAAAATTTGGTTATGGGTACATGCATGTATCGGGGTCATTGAGATTTTTAAAAGCAGAAGCAGAAGGTTTCTATGGATCTTATATTTCTAGGAAATAATAATAATATCTAAATCACATGGAATCCCAGTAAGTGGTGTCTGGATGACGTCATCTGATACGCAGACGCTGCTGAGAGCGATAGACGGAAAATGCACTTGATATTCAATTTGAAAAATTAGGGAAGGAACTCGAAATTTCCTTTAAAGGTATCCCTCCTTCTACTTTGTTTATAACAGTTAAAATACAATAAAGTGAAAGGTATTAGAAGTATTTTTAATGCAGTTACACTATGAAATAGAAACACTAGTTATAAAAACGCCTTTACTTTTTGCCGTAGCATTTAAAAATTCCAACAACAAATTGCACTACACTAAGTCAACGGCTTTGCGTCAGGATCGTGAACGAAAAATCCATTGATTTTGATCGTATGTAATAGACAACATACCACAGTATTCGATTTTAATATCAGTTATTCTGCAGTTTGACGTTGGATAGGTACAACTTAGTAGAAAAAGCAATTTTTGCTTCGCCTTTTGCTTAAGACAATTGACCCTTCGCAACTGGTCCCTACCATAGTTACATCTCTGCCTAATCCTTCGAGGAAAATAAATAATTTTTATAGGTTTAAGTTTTATTATTATATATGTTGCTACATATCAGTTTGAGAACCACTAGCCGGAGCATCATTTACAAAAAATGAATTAGCTAGGAGCTTTCTGGCTGTGCTCGTCTTAGTGCAAAATAAGTCAATATTGTGTTCGGAAGATATCATATTGAAACTTCGAGCGCTTCTTCTTTTTTCAACGTATTATTTTGGTTACATCTACAAATGATGGTTTATTCCAGAAATTTCCACCGACCTCTCGCCCCTAATGGAGATTGCTATTTTTTTTCCAGTAATCCCCACTAGGTATAAAAGCACAGCCTAGTGGAGATTTGTGGAAAAATAAGCAAAAATCCCTACCAGGTGTTGTTTTTTGTATTAATTTTTTAAACAAAATATGATTTATTAGTTACATACCTATATTATAGATTTTAATGCAGTTTTACTGATGTCGTGATGGCCTAGCGGTTAAGGCGCCCGCCTCTCATACTTGAGGTTGTGGGTTCGAATCCGGGCAAGTACCAATGTGACTTTTTCAATTCATATGGACTTTCTAAAGATTATCTTAGACATTACTGACATCATTCCGTGCCTCGGAAAGCACGTTAAGCTGTTGGTCCCGGTTGTCATACGTGGATCTTTGACAGTCGTTACGAGTCGTCAGAAGCTTGAAAGTCTGACAACTAGTCTTACCTAGGGGTATCGTATTACCCAGTTACTGGGTTGTGGAGGTCAGATAGGCAGTCGCTCCATGTAAAATACTGGTATTCAGCTGCATCCGGTTAGACTGGAAGTCGACCCTAACATAGTTGGGAAAAGGCTAAGCAAATGTTGAATGCATAGTTTTACTGGTTATTATATAATAATGGTTTAACAGTCGCGTCTAGGGTAGAAAGACAAAATATTATTTACTACAGGGTATTTAAACAAAATTTATTATGCTACCTACCCTCTTTTATTTGAAATCTGTTATTACAATCGTGAATTACAATTGTCTACTGAGCCTAATATGTAAATATCTATTCAGTATATTCTCCTTCTTTTTAGTGGTGTGTATTGTAAATTATTGTAATTGCGTTGTATGTGATTAACGCATATTTTGTTTATTTAATAATTTAAAACAACAAACAACACCTGGTGTGGGTTTTTACTTGCCCACAAGGCTGTGCTGCCCACTGGTGGGGAGAGGTCAATGGGGATTTCTGGAATAAACCCAAACGATATCACTAACTCGGCTAACACTAATTCCTTACACGCTTATTGATAAGATTATCATAATTATCTTATCAGTAAGAGTGTTAGGCGAGTTAGGAGTAGGTATCAATTTCAGAGATCATATAAGCGTAATAAGTGTCACTCAACAATTGAATTAAAATAAAATGGCAGGATCTCCTAAATTGTGGTCTAAATTTTCCGTAAAAACTAAAGATGGTAAGGTTATTAATTTACGTATAGTGGACCTGCCTAAAAGTTTAAACGATAAATTTGTAGAACTATACATGAAGTATTATGCAACGGGAGAGACAACTTATGTAACCGCTGGTAAGTAAAATTTTAGTAAATGAGACGTTTCATCATGTTTGATTATGGTTAAAGAAATTTATTTCTCAATAAGAAATTACATTAATTACAAATGTAATCATTTAAGAAACTAATTTTACTTTGAAAGGAGTGTGGTCAAATACACCCAGCTCCGCCAGCCATTTATTACATGTGGTTCGAAACATCTAACAAAAATAAGCATTTTTAACTAAAACACTTGACAAAATATCCCGGAGGTCATGACCTCCGGGATATTTTCCATGACATAAAACTAAAATATTTTACTATTTTGCATCGTTATTTAAAAGGTATTATTATTGACTATATAAGCCCTGTTTTAAATGCCCTGTTCTCGTAGCCGCAAGCGCGACTGCTAAGCGTGAGATCCTGGGTTCTAATTTCAGAAAGCGTAAGTAAAGTAGAAGCGAAAGTCTGACAGCCAGGGGCTGGGCAGTCTGACAACCTTAGCAAGGGGTGTCGTATAACCCAGTTACTGGGTTGTGGAGATCAGGTAGGCACTTGTTTCATGTAGGTATGTGTACTGGTAATCAGCTGCACCCGGTTAGACTGGAAGCCGACCCCAACATAGTTTGGAAAAGGCTAGGCAGATGATAATGACCATATAATTTTAGTTTCAATAAAAAATACTTCAAGGTCGGACTAAATGTTGTTGGGTTATTCCATCAAGAATTTGTCAGTAGTAGCCACGGAGTCTGGATTTGTGCCCGGTTGATGGCAATAGGCTCGCCCCCTATTAGTTGGAACTTAAACATAATTGGCTAAATGTGAGTGTATTAATGGGTACACCTCTGCCTATATTATAAAGAGGAAATATTTGTGTTTTGTGGGCGAGGGTGTGTGTGTGTGTATGTTTGTAATGAATAAACTCAAAAATTACTGTGTTGATAAAAAAAAAATACAAAGCTACATTCACCCTGCGTAACATCGGCTATATTAATTGCTAGAAAAGATAAGGAATCCTTAGAAAAACTTTAGTAACGTAACTCAAGGTGTAAAAAAATGCCATAAAATATCTTACATCGCATGCGCTGCGGAAACTATTGATGATAGAACAAAAGTATGTTCTACAATATTATAGAATAATAACTAAAAAAATCTTCGCGATACTATAATTATGTCCAAGTAATATCGTAATGTCACAATAACCGCTTTTTACAAGTTGATAAAAAAATACCGACCATAATTAGACCATGTTTTCATACTTCTATTTAAATCCTTATCCTTATGGTTGACTTTCCGTGGCCCAAGGGCTGGTTATTACCTTGGCCAGAGGTTAAGCATTGCCAGTCCAGTCTTTTGGGCATATTTCCAGTGGACAGCGATGCGGATGAGTTTTTTGATGCCATTTAGTTTTAGTTTCTATTTTTTTTTATTCTGGTTGTTTTTTATTTTATTTTTATTATTAAGCTCGTAAACAATGTATAATATCTTATCCAAATAAATCATATCATTTTCAAGACTCTTTCAATTAAGTAATGTAGATTATTTTTTGATTTGATTGATCAAATCGGCTACTTCAATCAATTGATATTAATACGATTATAAAGAAGAAGCCAAATTGAAGAAGCTTTATCAATGCAATAGAAGCCAAAACAATGATTTTTAGATATCTTATCTGTTTGTCGGTTGTCTGTTTGTCTGCTCGTTAACCCTTTACTCGACGTTTAGTGTTTGTTTTATTTAAATCGGGTCAAAACTAAAAAAGTTAAAGGTATCAATTTAAAGAATCACGTCAAACATTTGTTCTAAATAGATACCATAGAATAACTGATTAGTTTTGCTGATAAGAATATTGTGTGTATGTAAAAATATTGTTGTTAGCTACGAATCGAACTTTCGTAATAATTATCATCATATACTTTCGAAATTATAAAAGATATGTCAATTTAACGAATCTCGTCGAAGATTAAAGTTCAACAAAAATACGATAAAATAACCGATTACTTGAATTTTCTGATAGATAGCTACGGATTGAACTTCTTCCGAGGGATTGCTACAAAACGATCGAAAAATCATAATATGTATGGGAATGGCTATTTTAATTGTAAATATGTTAATAAAATGCATAGCTTCATAGTTTAACGAAAGCCATGTTAGATTGCATCGATGTATTGATCCCATCATCTGCCTAGCCTTTTCCCAAGTATGTTGGGGTCGGCTTCCAGTCTAACCGGATGCAGTTAAATACCAGTATTTTTTATGGAGCGACTGCCTGTCTGACCTCCACAACCCAGTAACTGGGTAATACGATACCCCTTGGTAAGACTGGTTGTCAGATTTTCGGGCTTCTGACGACCTGTAACGACTGTCAAAGATCCACATAATATGACAGTCGGGACTAACTGCTTAACTTGCTTTCCGAGTCACGGAGGAGTCTTGGTGTGTAAAGATGGTCACCCATCCACGGACCAACCCCGGCAAGCGTAGCGATGCATTGATCCGAATTAATTGTTACTTTTTGTCATTCTCTCTATAAGTAATTTTCGATTTCGATGCAATATGATTTTAAAATTACAATGGTTGAAATCTTGCGTACCGTTTTAACATAATGTAGAAAACTTGCATACTTCGACTGAACAGAATAGAATTTGTCTGATTGGTAATAAACTAATACCGTCTAAAAAGCAATAAATTTTTGATGAAAATTTTCCTAACAAAAAGCAATTTAACTTACTTATGAAATAATAATCACATTTTGTATTTGCATAAGTCACAAACTATAAAATTACACAGTTTCATTATTACTTTTTCGGTTTTAGGAGTTCCAAAGAGTGCAGAAGCAATGGCAGAACTACGAGAGCGTGTATTACGAACATTGAACAAAGAAGCATATCATGTTGTGATATGCTATATAGACTACGGTGATGACCAAATTAAAGACATCATTGGAGCATCCATGATGTTACTTACATCAAAATACAATCCAGCACCAGAGGTAAATTATACAGGGTAGAAAAAGAAACATCATAAAATCTTTATTTACGCATTCTACAAGTTATACAGGGTAATTGTTTACCCGAAACCTGAAAAGGGGTGTATTCAGTGTATTCATCATTATGAACAACTTTTACTATGGGACCAACCCCGAAATCAGGAATAAAAAACAGCTGATTCTATATTACGATCTTGTTATGTGACATTTTTGTAGGGAACAGCTGTTTTTTTTTTTTCATGTTTTCAGAGTTGGTCCCATAATAAAAGTTGTTCATAATTATGAGTACAATTACCCCTTTTCAGGTTTTGGGTAAATTTTCAATGACCCTGTATAAATTCTCGGTAACTTTGAGCAAAAAATAATTTCTGAAAACTACCTACTTTTTACGGTAACGCACAATTGACAATATTTCATATTTTTAACCTGCACGTATTATTACGTTATATAAAAGTAAATCCAAATCTAGGGCACCCGTATTTTTCCGTTTTTCGAAAGTATGTACTTTTCATTCATAATTTTAACTTTGAAATTCAGCGTATTCTAAAAAGACGTAAGCGCCAAATGACGTCATACTTACGGTGGAATGGCGATATTACCTTTGCTTTACTGTCAGTCGTCAAAAAAAATATAATTTTTATAATACATGTCAGTTGTCGTACGTTGTCATTGTCACTCTGTAAGCTTGTCAAACTCGCTGGCGCCTATGTTGTTTACGTTTGTTTTCAATTAAATTCGTTTTATTTTCAAGTGTTATTATCCTCATTCTGTTTTTATCAGTCACCATGAAAGTTTCGGAAGGATTTCTAGTTGCCGATAGCAGAAACTTGCCGAAAGTAGATTATTTAATGCTATTGCAATATATGCACGAAAATGAATGCTACAATGTTGCAGAAACACGTAGTGCCAAGGCCTTACTAGCATCACGGGAAGCATATGTTGACACAGCTGTAGGATATGTCGAAGTTAAGCGAGAAGGAAACACATGCACTGTTAAATGTAGGGTAACACCCGAACATAAAGTCAAATCTAAGTTATATCAGGTTACAGCTGTAATCCATGAATCTGCCGAGAAGATTATCGCAGTAGAATGCAACGACTGTGCAGCTTCTGCAGGAGGATGTAAACACGCTATATGCTTTGCTATTTGGCTCATAAAACGGACAGACGAACCTTCAACTACGTCAACTACGTGTTATTGGAGTAAACCAAAACTTGCTGGAGCTGTAAGTAACCAGAAGTTCGTCTTAGCAAAGAATATCGGCAAAATGAAAAGAATACCAGATAATGTAGACATGAGCATCAATATTTCTATGTTCTCCGAAGAATGTAAGAGGCGCAAAGTTACTACAGGAATGATTTTAAATTACTGTGGGAATCATCAGCCCCAGTTAAATGACTTTAGTGTTTTTAATTTAGTATTGCAGTTTGTACATGTAGTAGATGATCACTGCTACAACAATTTTAAATCTTTTTCTGCAACAACTATTACTACAGATGTTGTTGAAGCTATTGCTGAAGCTACAAAAGCACAAGCAGATTCTAAACTGTGGCATTCTATGCGTCAAGGGAGAGTCACGGGCTCCCGGATCTATGACGCTATTCACTGTAAAACAGAGAATGGTGCTTTAGTGCAAAGCATTTTAGGGGGTTACAAGGTGCCAGAAACAAAGGCTATCAAAAGAGGCAAGGCATTAGAAAAAGAGGTACTCAAGGAATTAGAAAAAGAATTTGGGCCAATACAACAGACAGGATTGATTTTAATATCCCCTATCATTGGAGTTTCACCTGATGCTATTTGTATGGACTTTGTTATTGAAATAAAATGCCCTATGAGTGACAAAACCATGAAAAATTATGTGAAAGACAGTGAACTGTATGAAAAATATAAAGCTCAAATAATGGTACAAATGCATGCTGCAAAAAAACTAAAAGGACTGTTTTGTATCGCTGATCCTAGTTTTGAACAGACCAAACTTCTACACAAGTACTGGATGGAGTATGATAAAACTTATGTGGAAGGTTTATTAGATGCCGCTGAAGAATTTTGGAAACAATTTATTTTCAAAACTGTTTTACAAAGTGCAAAATAAAAATCAATATAGTATGTACATATGTCTTTTATTCATTTTTTATAATAGGACTGTGAAGGTTTATCAACCCGCATGCCACAATAACTGCATCATCTGCATGTTGAATTAATTTATTGTTTATTACAGAGTGTGGTTTCAAAAATTTAAATAGCCTTACTCTCCTTATTACCCTCTCAACATGGATACGCAGACTGGCAATTACCTTGCTTTTGATAGCATCCTGCTTTGTCAATTTTTGATCTTTTGAAACACTGGGTGGCCGAAGAAGAATATTCTGGTTTCTACTCAGTAAAGCATCAACATGTTTAAATCCTCTGTCTGCCAATACAGTACAATTTGGTGGCAGCACATCCAGAAAGCCACTGTTTTCTACTATATTAGCATCAGATATACGACCCCCAAAACCAACAGATACAAAGTTGACAAAACCATCAGGTGTTATAGATATTAAGTATTTTAAAGTATTCGCATTTTTATACTGAGACCATGTTAGAGACTGGTAAATAGGATTTGACGGCTTTTCATTTTCTATCTCGAAACAGTCAATAATGCAAAACACATTTGAATATTCCTTATTGGTTTTAAAGGAGGCTGGCAAGTTTCTTTTGACATCATATACACAAGGAGAAAAAATTAATAGTTTGAAGAACTTAGACAAAATACACAAAGTCCTAAAAAATATTCTCCATAATGTGGTTAATGACACCTCAAACATATCTGAGATTTGGTAGAAGGGGGTATTATTTTTAATTTTATACAAAGTTATTATTATATTAAAGGATTTCACATCCAGATTACTTTCTAAATAGTTAATCAACCAATAATAATTCTTTGGTAAGCCTATGTAATTATGTGGTTTTTTTTTTATAAGGTCAAGCATAAAGCTTCTTCCCTGTATTATAGTTTTAAAGTGGATTTCCGATGAGACTTCTGACATTTCAGCAGAGGTAGAACTTCCTTGTGTTGAAGGTAACACCACTTCTTCAATCTCATCATCTTCTTCAAACAATGGTTTTGATGTCTTCTTCTTGTAAATGGCACAATAAGTAGTTCGATCAGATGTTCTTGGCTTCACTTGTACTCCTTTGCTGGCTTTTGTAATGAATGGATTTTTAGAAAGTGTGTCCATATTAATTTGCATAAATGATGTAGAAGTTGTTGAAGATGTGCTGGGTTTAGGTTCAATAATTTCTTGATGATCAGTTGAAAGTGATTTTCTGACAAGAGACTGTGGTAGCCGAGACTTCAACTTTGGCCTCACTTTCATTGTTATCCAATACTGGTAGTTCTCCACATCTTCCTCCAACTAAAAGTTAAATTTATATATCATATACATGCTCCAAAAAAAACCTTCATCATTATGTTATCAAAATATACATATATCCATAGTTTGCAAAATAATACCTACCCAGTGAAAAATGATAAATGATTAGCACTAGCGGGGTTTATGAACTTATTAATTAGGACAAACTAGTAACGGAATAAAATTTTAAACAAGATAAACACAACATGTTCAGAGCATTGTGTTGTGGTTTATAAAATACATTGTAATTTAGGTACTTACATTGATGTGATCTTCGCATACATATATAACGCGTTTAGGACATGATATACCCACAGCATTACACCACTCTTGTTTAGCTGAGCTAGGCACCGCAAAAAATACTTTTTGAGTATCTCTAGAATTGTTTTTGCAGGGTGGTACAAAACAATATTTTGGTTCCTTCATTGGCGTATATGTTTCAATGGGTTCCATTTTATTGGCGAAATATCAATGAAATTTTATAATATTAATAGCAAGCAGCGTGTTGAGTTATTTAAAGAATATTGTTTGTTTATAAAAATGTACTACAGTCATGTCAATGTCATTAGACATTGACATGACTTGTTTGATAATGACATTATGTTTTTATCATAAACATTGAAATGCATAGGCAAAAGTAACTAGCTCATTCCACCGTTCATGTGACGTCATAACAGGTTTTTTGATTTTGTTGTTTTTTCTTAGAAATTAAGAAATCAAAAAATATAAAAAATATGTATTTGAACTCAGGATACGAAAATCAAGAAATGGTATTTTTGTTTCACGGTCGTGTCAGTTTTGAAATATTGTCAATTGGATAGTTGACCTTGACACCACCAATGAATTGACACACTTTTTATGACCCGTCAAAACGCGATTCCCCATAGATTTTATATGGCAACATCGAATTGTGACGTCACTTATTTGCCAACTCAATTGATGTACTATTTAATGATTTCAAAGTCACAAAAAAAAGTACAGCAAAGCGAAATTATTTGGGTTTTTGCCGAAAACAAAGTGTATTGTTTTTGACAACTTGTGTCTTAAAATTAATGGTTAATGGTGTAACTATCAAAGTCATGTTTAACATTTTAAGAGTGCATCCAATAGTAGGTACCAACTGCAGAGACTGGCTGGTTTAGCCATTATTCAACCTTATTTTAATTAGTTAATATTCCGATGAGATAAACTCTGTTCTTAATTTGAATAGAATTGACAGCGCGCCACGAGGGCTGACACGCGGAGACCAAACCAATATACGAAATAATAAGGAAATAGTGTTTCAATCCAGTAGATTGAACCCCCCCCCCCCCCAGTACCGTACCACATCACATTTTAGATATAATGGATAAACCAGAAAGAGCCTCAATAGTACAGAGCTCGATTATTAATTTTTAAATATTTTTATAATGCATTTTCGTAAAAAAATGTTGTAATTTTGACCTACAATAAGTATGTAACATTTCAACTTGGTTCAGTAAAACAAAATATCGCGAGGACGGGAATAGGTACACAAATTTTATGACTGTCGGTTACAAGAGACTTTTTAAATCGATAAAGTGCGTGTTGCATTCGCACACGAAGGATTTTGTACCACTACATACAATATTAATTAACACAACATAATAAAAAAATATATACAGGGTGTCCGGTTTTCAATGGATTATCTTGAAATGGGTCATGGTAGAACTAATGACTAATCTGGAAAAAAATACAAATAAAAAAAAAACCAAGTAGTACCAAAGATATGATTCATTTAATAAGATTCGTTGTTTTTTGTGACCTTTTTTTACATTCTTGTACACCACGACCACGAATTAATGAATTCTGTCGGTTTTTTATTTTTAACGCAATTTACGTTAACTAAGCTGATAGATAAGTAATCAAAAATAGGACTGCTATTAAACAGTTTTGAAAAAAAAACAACTTAAACTATGTTCTTTTCAAAAAAATCGTGAACAAATTTCTTTTTGAGCTAGTTTAAACGTCCGTAGCTTAAAAAAGATGTATCGAAACACAAGTGGCCAATAATTTTATAAGATTATGTGTTTATAGCCGATTTCAAAATGGTATGATTCAGTTTTGTACCTAATATAAATAGTGAATTATTGCTATTCGTTTTCAAAAGGAGCGAAATTTGGGTAAACAACAAAGTTTGAGATATTAGAATATTTATTTACATTAAATGTATCTGGTCATTGGGGTTTAATAAAAAACAGCATTTGATATTAATGACACTGTTTTTGACTGTTAAGCATGAGGTTTTTGGGTTCGATTGCCAGGTCGAGCAGTGTTATTGGGTAAACTGGTGAAATGTGGCTACACCTCTGCCCTTCGGGGATTACAGGCGTGATGTTAAGACTGTATTCGTTGTAAATTACATTCGTTGTAAATTGTCTGCCACCCACTCTGATTCAGACCCTACATTTTAGAATAAATGCTCTCCTAAGTAGTCGTATATCACGTCGATCGCTTATATTTGATGTGGTTGACCGGACACGGCTATCTAAGTCTTTCAAGGATCGACTTCGCGTAATAATTTTCCTTAAGACAGCCCAAATAAAAAAAAAACACGGTCACACCATATTTTCATCATATCACATCCCACAAGTCGCATTACAGGTTAACCAAGCTTTCCTATTAATTACTAACGTCTACAAATCTTTTTATTTAAACCCTGATGGTCAGGTTCATCTAATGTTCAAATTTGTTACAATATTGCAAACTTTGTTGTTTAACCAAATTCCGCTCCTTTTGAAAACGAATAGCAATAATTCACTATTTACATTAGGTACAAAACTGAATCATACCATTTTGAAATCGGCTATAAACACATAAGTTTTTAAAATTATTGGCCACTTGTGTTTCGATACATTTTTTTTAAACTACGGACGCTTAAACTTTTTCAAAAAGATTTTTTTTCACATTTTTTTCCAAAAGAACATAGTTTAAGTTGTTTTTTTTCAAAACCGTGTAATAGCAGTCCTACTTTTGATTATTTATCTATTAGCTTAGTTAACGTAAATTACGTTAACAATAAAAAACCGACGGAACTCATTAATTCGTGGTCGTGGTGTACAAGAATGTAAAATAAGGTAACAAAAACCAATGAATATTATTAAATTAATCATATCTTTGGTACCACTTGTTTTTATTTTTTAATGTATTTTTTTTCTGAATCGCCATTAGTTCTACTATCACCCATTTCAAGATAATCCATTCTTTACCGGACACCCGATATATTATCGCAAAAAAGTACTAGGTCAACGGAAGACCCTTAAAGGTTTTGATTCCCTAGCGAGCATAAAAATATGTGCCATAAACGACCTAATTTTTAGATTGCGTAGATTAATTTTTCACTGCAACAAGGGGGTAGCAAACCTGAGTATTCGATATTAATTTCAGCTTGATACCCCCACGCTTTTCTGAAAAAAAAGGATCTTGACAGACTGACAATAAAGTAATCCTTTAGGAGTTCCGTTTTTTCTGACTGAGGTACGGAACCCAGAAAACTTATCAAATAAAGGAAAATCTAATGAATGTTGAAATAAATACCTTCCTATTTATATTTCAGTTTGAAATTAAAACAAAAGAATTGAAGAAACTTACAGAAATTTTACAAGGCTTGGAAGATCACTACGACGAAAGGATAGTATTCGATTTAGATCTCTGCTTTATTGACAAAGGAGCTTTTGTCCTCCCTGAGTACAGGGGGCTTGGCATTTTAAGAGAATTACTCCGTGTCAGGTTAGTTAAGTCCTAACAATTTTTAATAATAAGTAACTAAATAATATTGTTATGTTTGACTGTTGAGTGCCTCGTTGGTCTGGTGATCGCAACGCGCGACTTCTGAGCATGAGGTCTTGGGTTCGATTCCCAGGTCTGATAAAGTGTTATTGGGTTTTTCCATCAGGAATTTCTCAGAACCAGCCTCGGACTCTGGATGTGTGCCTGGTTGATGGCAATAGAGTCGCCCCCTATTACATGGGACTTAAAGTAAATTTGACATAACAAATATAACATTTTATTGCATTCGGATTCACCTTATTAATGTAAAAAATATAAGAAGTAATTCTGTGTCTTATCATGGACTCTCATGGTTTATTACATGTTTATTACTCGGATGGATGTTTAATGTGCTATTTTATATTAATTTTCAGGCTACTGATATGCAAAGAAAAAGGAATACCAATAAACGGATCGTGGATGACGGCGTACGGCTCGCAGATAGCTGCTGAGCGCGATGGATGGATGACCTTGAGCGAGATCCGCTGTGACGAGTTAGGAAAAAAATACGGCGTTAGATTCGACAATAACCCTCCTTCTTATAAATTTATGCTTGCTAAACTATAAAGTTTTTAAGAAATTAAAAATTGTCACCCATGGTAGTAACCATTATTGTAAAATGAAATTCATGAAAGTCAGAAAGCGCACCGACGAGACAGAAAGTCAAAAATGGATGAGAAGCACGAAGTTGTTGACTTATGGTTTTGGCAGTTAATGTCTGAAAGATCGGATCATCACCTGTAACAAAAATTCCACCCTTACCATACAAATGGGGAAAAAAGGGACACAATTAACACAGTCATTAACTGCGCATACTGCCCATTAAACCAAGTAACTTTGAGCAAAAAATATTCCCGTGAAACAACTTTTATTTTTGATGTGGCAGATCCGTTTATGAAAATGCGCAATGTAAAGCACAAAAAGTATTATACTTCTGAGTTTAACAGTTCGTCTCTTAAAACAGTATTATCTTAATATTACTTTGCCTTGCGCACATTTCTGTAGTTGGATTTTCAACTCTCGACGCTAAAGCAGACCTTTGAAACTCCAACTACAGAAATTACAAAGTAATAATAATATATTACTTTGTAATTTCTTTTTATTTTTATACAAATAATACTGTTTTAAGAGATGGGAGAGGACCCCCAGAAGTCATGGGGTATTTAAAATTTAGTTATATTATTAGAGACTTGTTTTAGTATAAAATCAGGTATGATCTAGGACGAGCATGTAACTTTCAGCTTCGTTTAGTGTCATTTTACACCCGTCAGACTTCTACGTCGTATGAACTACACCGTTATGCATATTCATAGAGGATACAAGTTGTCTTTCACAGTCTACTGGTGCCTAATGAGATGTCTTTAGTGAGTCTACGTAAACAAAGCTGACGAAGTGCGTCAATGACTTAACTAGTCAGGTACAGTCGAACAAGCGATTTAATACCTATTAATATTTTTCCGACCTAATAAAAAAATATTTTTTTAATTTATATGTAGAGATAAACTACTTTAACATGACGCGCCTCTTCATATTACTATTCCAATGTGTGTAGTTACATCCGTGCGTAAAAGTTTGTATGTAGTTGTGAATAATCGTCTTCAGTAGCAGGCTGGCAGATTTATTTGACAACTAACCATAAATAGCCGACTGCGCAAGACAACTCACCTGCCATTTTCATAGAGTATGTCAGTGCAGCGCCATACTAGAAATAATTAGTGATTAATGACGCTAGTCGAGCAACAAATCGCTGTTTTGTTTTTGTTTCGGGAGCCGTATCAGTACGCACACATGCGTTGTGAATCTTTTCAATACTTTTAGAAACACTTTCAAACGTTTTGAAATGTGGACGGGCGCGTCAAGTTAGTGTAGTTTATCCTCAGGTACTTCTTAAGTTTACTTTAGACAGTACTTCGGGTTACATTATTATAAGTATGATATTTGTACGGTGGTGGTAGGTTGCCAACCAAATTTTATTATAAAGTATCCTACTTTATTTTGCTCCATTATACTTCATACTTTTGAATAAAAATAAAGTATCGAAAATACTTTATTTTGACTTATACGTAGAATGGCATACTTTTTAGGAGATTTACGAACGAATATCGCTTGAATAGATGTGGATGAACGCAAGCCCTAAACATTTAAGTAAATGATACTTTATTTTGTATGCAAATACGTTTTTATTATTCGTCAGAGATCAATAATCGTAATTTTCCTTAAAAAAAGTTGGCAACCCTAGGTGGTGGGTAGATTCTAAAACTTATTCAATAAACCAGTATGTCGCTAACTCCCGCCTTTCATTGACGTTGCATTAGCAACGAGTACTGGATTAATTGTTTATTTCGGTTTGTTAATTACGCGTGCAGTATTATTATTATTGTTATAAAAATGCCGATCGGCAAGTTAAAACCGAGTTAGGCGATTAACACATGGCACCGCGCACCGCCGCGGTAGGGAAGCGGATCTCATGTCGCATTGGCCTCTATGAAAACTGTCGTTGCCGTGTGTTAATCGCCTAAGAGTGAGTTTTGGCTTCATTAAAGGACTTTTTACACCCGCTATACCTATAACTAACAATGTGTATTTGTTCAGTTGTTCAGTCACTTTCCGTTCTTTTTAGTTAGGTACACATGAGCGTCCTAAATTTCGTTATCTCAGGTAAACATGTTTACTCAGAGTGGTAACTTTCATTAATTCGTGTAAAATACTTTGATAGCTGTCTGGTTCTGAAGGTCTAACACGAGCTCGCTAAGAAAATAACCTAACGTAAATTCGATCGATTTTACAAGCTTTTCCCCCAAGCCAAGCTTGTCCCGGTGTCTGTGACTGTTCAAATCTTACAAGTTAAAGGAGATGGACAAAATGTGCTCCAGTTTTGTACCAGAATAAAAGTATTACAATGAAATTATAAAAAAAATAAAAAATAGAAATAACTATTTACGTAACAAAGCAGAAGTAAATAAAAAATCATAATCATAAGTATTTTTACCTTCAAAAGTCAAAGCCTATACCCCAGGTCTTGTGCCTATTGTGTAATGCTGAGCAACTGTGGACAAAAACAATGAAGGTTTAAAAATGTTGATTTTGTCAAAACGATTAGGGTACCTATTTCTTGAACATTATGTCATATTTCAAACAGCAATAGAACAGCCGTATTTTAATAAATGAGGATATTTTAACTGCAATATGTAACAGTAATATATTGGAGGTGGACCCGACATGTTTGTGACATTGCTGGCTCTATTTTGCAGCCATATTTTGCTATATTGCTGGGAAATCTAAATATACAATGTGTTAATGAAATAACCCAAAACCTCGGACACCCCAACCAATTTTTATATTAATAAATTAATATGACGTATAATTTTTTATTTTCATAAGTTAAAGTAATAATTACCGGATAAGATACGATTATCTTATCACTAGTGCGTGTTACGAAAGGGTTTTGCGTAAAGTTGGCATCATTTTGAAGTTGAGCGGCCAGTAATGAGACATGGACATTGTGAAAGTACAGAATAAAACGATCAAAAGCTATTATGGGTACATTTCTCTAAACCATACCGGAAAGATATATTTGGTTTTGTATTGCTCATTTAAATCGAAAAAGTTAGTGTATTTTATAATATATTGTACTATTTTTGAGTTTCTGCCGTATTTTGTTATGACTGCCTTGTGTCTGTCCTGTCTAGTGGTCGCAAAGCGCGACTGCTAAGCATGAGGCCTTGGGTTCGATTCCCAGGACAGGGAATTTCACAATAGCAGCTTCGGAGTCTAGATTTGTGCCCGTTTGATGGCAATAGGCTTGCCTGTAACATGGCACATAAAAAAATCAGAACTGGTGAAATGTGGGGGGTATTAATGGGTACAACTCTGTATAACGCTACGGGATACGGACGTGATGTTATGTTACGTTTGTTAAAAAATTCAAATAAAATAAGTCAAATACGAAGATGAATCCGTGGCTTCTATAGTAGATTCACTAGATACACAGGACGGGGTAGCTATATCAAGATAATCTGACTCCATCGGCAATTTTTTTAGATACGGTTATTCGACATGACATTGAGAAAGAAATGGACGAAGAGAGCAAAAAAATGTGTTTTCACTTATCATATTACAAAATGTACCTTAAGACAAAAATAACTAAGATTTTTTACGCAGGACTGTAATTAAAGTATTTGTATTGACGACATTTTTAAAATCTTCAAATGCAATTATCTCAGCTTAGGATTAGATCGATTTCACTTAAAATAAAAGGAACATAAAAATTATGGGTAGGGACAAAGGACGCCACTAGTCTATACTCAGTTACTCAATGCTCTTTAGAGATAATATCGGCGTAAAAAGTGCCACTCAACAATTGATTTAAAACATAACCTTGCATTAATTATTTGATCTACTGGCGTGTCTGGTCTACTACACATTAGCCGCCTATGAAGAAATCTGTCGGAGAGCAGATATACATTCCTCGTAGCTGTAATCTCTGTAGTTATTTTTTGTGAACTAAGTATTTTTATTGTAGTTTTACTTACGATAAGACATATTTACTCATGTTGCGTGTCATGTTGTGCGATTACGCCTAATCAGGTCAAAACATACAATCTAAACCTTGTCATAAATGTGTGTTTGTCACCAGTTGTAGTTGCTTTGTGAATAAATAAGTAAATAGATTTAAAATAAAATGGCAGGATCTCCTAAATTGTGGTCTAAATTTTCCGTAAAAACTAAAGATGGTAAGGTTATTAATTTACGTATAGTGGACCTGCCTAAAAGTTTAAATGATAAATTTGTAGAACTATACATGAAGTATTATGCAACGGGAGAGAGAACATACATAGCCGCTGGTAAGTTACATTTTAGTAGATGAGACGCTTCATCATATTAATTATGAAATACTTATTATACTAGAAATTTTCACACTTTTTTTAATAATCATATTATATGATTGAAACAATTATGTAATTCGTAAAAGTTTGTCAAAAAAAAACCGTCTAAAAAGCAATAAAATAATGAATTTCCAAACAAAAAGCAAATTAACATGCAAAATGTGATTTTCATTTCATAAGAAATTAAAATCACATTTTGTATTTGCATAAGTCACAAACTATAAAATTACACAGTTTCCTTATTACTTTTTCGGTTTTAGGAGTTCCAAAGAGTGCAGAAGCAATGGCAGAACTACGAGAGCGTGTATTACGAACATTGAAAAAAGAAGCATATCATGTTGTGATATGCCATATAGACTACGGTGATGGCCAAATTAAAGACATCGTTGGAGCATCCATGATGTTACTTACATCAAAAAACGATCCAGATCCCTGGACAGAGGTAAATTATACAGGGTGGAAAAAGACACATCATGAAATCTTTAAAGTCGACGTGGGGATGCACCGAGATGTGGTCTCAGTGGGCAAGGGCCTCAACCCGCTCTCCTTAACGAACAAAAACTGGCGCAAACCTGTAGTATTGGATACTAATAACCGCATGGAGGTATGGAATAGCAAGGAGCTCCAGGGGCGCTACATGGGCCCAATATAGACTTTATGGTGTTTGTATTCTGGCTGCGCTTTGGTGACCACTTTGGGGAAACCGAAGGTTTTGTTGAGCAATTATGGACGAAGTTAGTTTCGTCTGCCTAACGGAGACTACTTGTATAGACATAACCTAGTAGCCAGGATTATCCACCAGCAGCTTGCTCTTAAATACAGTCTTGTGGAATCGGAAGTGCCCTACTACAGGTATGTGCCCGATCCAATTCTTGAAAATGGCAATATCACATTGTATTGGGATCGATTTATCACCACTGACAGGACAATTGTTGCCAATAAGCCTAACATAGTGGTGATAGATCGATTAGAGCGTAGCGTAGCGCAGTGATTGTGGATATAGCCGTCCAACATGTCAACAACCTCGGGAAGGCTGAGAAAGATAAACAAATAAAGTATCTTGACTTGGCTCGCGAGGTTGTCGACATGTGGGATGTGAGTACAGCAATCACTGTGCCGATAGTCGTAACGGCCAATGGCATTATAGCCAAAAGCCTCGACTAACACCTCAGGAGGCTCTCGTTGGGTGGTTGGATCAAGGGCTTGATTCAGAAAGCAGTATAGTTAGGAGAATAGATTCCTTTCTCAGGAGCTTGGACCCTGTTTCCGATGCCGGTAGGATACCTACTATTTTTATATTTTTAAATGTTTTTATGTTTTTTTATATTAATATTTAAATATGTAATTATATACAAGTTGATACGACAGACGGGCTTTCCTTTAAACTGCCTATACTAGGTACCATTTTCAAGCTCTGTACCAAAAGCTCGGTTGTTAGTTCTGTGTCTGGGTGTGATTTATCTATAATATGTATGTATTTATAAATTATACACCGTGAAATGTAAACCGTTGCAAAGCTGCAGCGAAATGACTTTGTTTTGGTAGTACAATCGATTAGTAAATATCTTTACTATGAAAATATAAAAATGGCAGATTCATAATTGTGAAAAACGAAACTCGAAAATGAACGCAATCCAATAGTACCTAGTACCTAGTCAAACGCAGCGGCCGAGACCCGAGCGGCTGACGGCGCGGGCGCCAGAACACAGGGTCGTTAACCCTTGCGCTTATCAACAGCTGATTTTCTGATCTTTAGTTAATTTTATGTAACACAACACCCAAAAAGTTATTCCAATTCTCCCTTCATACTTTTACAGGCTTAAGACTGTCAAAAATACTTTTTATTACCTACAACTTTACTTACTGAACACGAAAACAAAAAAACAAGTTAAACAAAGACAATAAAGTAAGTATTTTAGGCGTATTTAAAAAATTGGAATCAACTTATTTACAATGATTTTAATCACCTAACCTATTTCTGAATTTTCACTATTCACAAAGTACTTACCTACACTTCGCGGTATCGAAGCAAGTGTTCGAAGTGTAAGCCACTACATTCCACACACAAACGAGCACTTTTAAATAAATTCTTTTAGTTTTAATAATGGGTCTCACTCAAAATTAGAAAAATCGTAATTTCAATCCATTTTTCACTTATTCAACCTACAAGTACAACGTCCGCAAGACAACTGAGCGACGAGTGCGCGACACTGCGCGGCACGGCGCGGCATTTTTTGATCTGTGGCGGCGAATGAAGAGAGTGTAAGCTACGCGCTCTAGTTTATACCGTATCACAAGGCACGAGAGCTTATTTTTCTCTGAACATTTATGATTTATTGCTTTTTACTTTGTCGGTAGCGCATGAGTTTTGAATGATACCTACGTTAGGACGTAGGTATCATTTCGTTGGCTACGTTGCGTTTGTGTGCGTGACAGTGTAACTATTGTTACTCACGCTTTCGAGTTTATGAATATTTTTTTTAATATTTTAAAATAAAAATATTTTTATTTTTTAAGTTTAACTCTACGTTCCATTAGTACTACTAAGGGCGAATCGTTCTGCCGCGTTTTTGCAACGGTTTACATTTCAGGGTGTATAAGTATGTATATCAGTTGTCTGGTTACCATAACACAAGCTCTGCTTAGCTTGGGATCAGATAGCCGTGTGTGAGTTGTCCCAAGATATTTATTTATTTATTTAAATTCAATTAAATAGGTAGGTATCTAAGATCAGTTTAATTTATTTACAAAGGGTCTTTGCGTTTTACTCTGATTTGTCTGTCTGTATTTAGTTTGTTTGAAAAAAAAAACTCATTTTTATTTATATTTTATTTTATACTGAAAAAGTTAATTTTGATGTTGATGTAAATTCCAGAATTTAATGACGTGATTTACAACACCCTACTGAGTCAAGGGATGTGTCAAATGTCAAAATCTTGTCGAGCAGAGTGGTTAAATACGTTCCTATTTATATTTCAGTTTGAAATTAAAACAAAAGAAGTGAAGAAAGTTACAGAAATTTTACAAGGCTTGGAAAATCACTACGACGAAAGGATAGTATTCGATTTAGATCTCTGCTTTATTGACAAAGGAGCTTTTGTCCTCCCTGAGTACAGGGGGCTTGGCATTGCCGAAGAATTCCTCCGTGTCAGGTTAGTTATAGCCCTAACTATTTTTAATTATACGTAACTACATAATATTATGTTATGTCTGACTGTTGACTGCCTCGTTGGTCTGGTGATCGCAAAGCGCGGCTGCTGAGCATGAGGTCTTTTGTTCGATTCCCAGGTCGGACAAAGTGTTGTTGGATTTGTCCATCAGGAATTTCTCAGAACCAACCTCGGAGTCTAGATGTGTGCCTGATTGATGGCAATAGAGTCGCTCATACATGGGACTTAAAGTAAATTTAACATAACAAATATAACATTTTATTGCATTCGGATTCACCTTATTAATGTAAAAAATATAAGAAGTAATTCTGTATCTTATCATCGATTCTCATGGTTTATTACATGTTTATTACTCAGAAGGATGTTTAATGTGCTATTTTGTATTAATTTTCAGGCGAGTGATGTGCAAAGAAAAAGGAATACCAATAAACGGAACGTGGATGACGGCGTACGGCTCGCAGAAAGCTGCTGAGCGCGATGGATGGATGACCTTGAGCGAGATCCACTGTGACGAGTTAGGAAAAAAATACGGCGTTACATTCGACAATGACGCTCCTACTTATAAATTTATGCTTGCTAAACTATAATAATTTAATAAATTAAAAATAAAATTAATCCAACACAATTTTTGCCACCCATGGTAGTAATCATTATTGTTAAATGAAATTTATGAAAGTCAGAAAGCGCACCGACGAGACATATAATCAAAAATGGATTAGAAGCACGAAGTTGTAGACTTATGGTTTTGGCAGTTAATGTCTGAAAGATTAGAAAGAAGACCTGTAACAAAAATTCCACCCTTACCATACAAATGGGGAGTAAAAAGACACAATTAACACAGTCATTAACTGCGCATATTGCCCATTAAACCAAGTAACTTTGAGCAAAAAATATTCCCGTGAAACAACTTTTATTTTTGATGTGGCAGATCTGTTTATGAAAATGCGCAATGTAAAGCACAAAAAGTATTATACTTCTGAGTTTAACAGTTCATCTCTTAAAACAGTATTATCTTAATATTACTTTGCCTTGCGCACATTTCTGTTGTTGGATTTTCAACTCTGGACGCTAAAGCAGACCTTTGAAAATACAACTACAGTTTTTTTTTATATATAAAAATAATACTGTTTTAGGAGATGGGAGAGGACCCCTAGAGGTCGTGGGGTATTCAAATTTTAGTTATATTATTAGAGACTTGTTTTAGTATAAAATCAGGTATGATCCCTGCAGACCGCGATCTCTAAGTTGTGCGTATTCGCTAAGATCCTAGAACAAATTGTTTATAGACAGGTTTATTCAGCTCTTAAGCAGTTTTAGTAAGCAGCAACATGGATTTTTGATGGGTCGGTCAACGACTTTAAACCTGATAGTCTGTAGCGACTTTCTCTCTTTTTTATTCTTTTAAATTTTTTTGTCAATCGTCTAAATGTGAAATCTTGTAATTGGCCTTAATTTTATTTTATTTTTTCTATTTTCTGTTTTTAGCTGTAAGTTTTCCTAAGAATATAAAATAAAATAAAATAAAACGTGTTATTAATTCCCCTGTCATTGCTACTGCCTAAAATACTAGATTTAATTCCCTTTTTCACCACCTTTACGTAACTTTCCGCCTGCCCGTTACTGGCTGGATGATAAGCCGGCGACGTCACATGCGATATACCGTTTGATGTACAAAACATTTTGAATTCTGAGGATGTAAACTGTGTGCCGTTGTCACTGACTATAGTATGCGGTAAGCCAAATCTTGCCATGAATTCATATAACTTATTAATCAGCGATAACGTCGATGTATTTGTCCCCATATCATAAGCTTCTACCCATTTTGAATAAGCGTCTACAACAACTTAATATGAACGATCATGTAAGGGCTCTAAAAAGTCAACGTGAATACAATAAAATGATTGCGGACGTGGCCACAGCGCAAGCGGCGCGCGCACTGGTTACTGTCTTAATTGTAAACAAACCTCACAATTTGCAATCATTTTTTCTATAGCGTTGTCTATTCCTGGAAACCAACTGCGAGCTTCCGCTTTAGTTTTGACAATACCTAAATGTGATAAATGAAGTTCGCATAATAATCTAGTTCTAAGAGTTTCTGGTATAACTACTTTGTGCCCTCGCATAATGCAGCCACTTTCATAGGACAACTGGATTTTACATAAAAAATAAGGTTTCATTAATGCATCTGATGATCGATCAGGCCATCCATTAACAATATATGCTAATACTTTACTTAATATTGCATCCTTATGAGTTGCATCACGAATTTCGCTAAGCGTAACGGGTAAACTGCCGTCAATAACAAAGTTAACATACGAAGCGCGATCTTCTACCGGTTCATAACTGCCATCGGCTTCATAGCCACACCCCCCACTCAGTGCCGTTGACTCTCCGTCAGGTAGGCTGGCGCGCGATAAATAATCTGCGCTGTTATCAACGCTGCGTATGTATTCAATGGAGTAATTATAACCACTAAGGAACATCGCGTAACGCTGCAGTCTATTAGCAGAAACCTCTGAAATTCCACGATATGGACCAAAAATAGATAAAAGGGGTTTGTGGTCTGTTCGAAGAACGAAGGGAACCGCCCTCCCATATAAATATTGGTGGAAACGTCGTACTTCAAAAATAACAGCTGTACCCTCTTTTTGTAATTGTGAATAACGCTTCTCAGCTGAATTTAGTGTACGAGAGGCAAACAAGACTGGTCGTTCCACTCCATCACAATTTATTTGTGATAAAATTGCCCCTAAACCACTAGGCGATACATCTACAGTTAATATTATTTTAGTATTTTGATCAAAATGTGCAAGAACCTGATTGGAGGCTAAACATCGCTTTATTGCATTAAATGCTTCATCATGTGTACCTTCCCATTTCCATTTATTGCCTTTTTGCAATAAAGAATAAAGCGGACTTAATATTTATGACGCATTCGGGACAAACTTCCTATAATAATTTACTAATTCTAGAAACGACTGTAACTTATTTACATTTGTCGGTATGGGTGCCTCAACAATTGCCTTAACCTTTTGTTCTGATTTTTTTAGACCGTTCTTATCTATCGTGAAACCTAAATATTTAGAAAAACGCGCATTTATCTTTACGAAGAGTTAGACCCGCGTCTTATAGTCGTTGCAAGACCGCGCTCAACCTATCTAAATGTTGTTCTGTAGTTGCTCCTGTTACACAAATATCGTCAAGCATACACATAACACCATCTAACCCCGACAATAAACACTCCATTGCCCGTTGAAAAATAGCTGGGGCACTAGCGAGACCAAAAACTAAACGCGTGTTAGCAAACAATCCGCGATGAGTATTAATACAAGTTATTTTTTGAGATGTTTCGTCTAAAAAAAATTGTGAATAAGCTTGCGTTAAATCTAATTTGCTAAACTGCTGTCCACCGTGTAACTTAGTGAAAAGTTTTTGAGCCGTCGGTAACGGATACTGTTCAACAACCAGCTGTTTGTTTACGCTAACTGAGTAGTCCACACATAGTATAATTGAGCCATCGCGTTTTAATATAGGCACAATAGGTGAAGCGTATTCGGAGAACTTTACCGGTTTTAGTACACCTATACGTACCAAACGATCGAGCTGCCGTTAATCTTATCTTTAAGTGCGAATGCTATTGGTCGAGCTTTGAAAAAAACCGGTTTTGCATCGTCTTTTAATTGTAGCTTGACCCGATACTTTGTAAAAATACCCAGTTCGTCAGAAAAAACTGATGGGTATTGTAACTTGAACTTTTCGGCAAAATTATTAGATTTTAAATAATTTACTTGCAACATTTGTAAACTAAACAAACTAATAAAATCTCTGCCTAATATTTGGAGGTCCACCATCACGTATTACTCGCACATTAACTACGTGTTATCCATATATGTAATAGGCAATTGCACTATACCTAAGCACTGGATAACACGACCTGTATACGTAAATAATCAATCTGTCGCTAACAGTAATGGCATAAATTCAAAATATTTTTTGTACATTTTCTCAGAAATCGCTGTGACTACCGATCCGGTATCAACTTCAAACTTCAGTTTCCAATTTTGTATTGAAACTACCAAAGTCATAAGTTCACCTCTATATGAATCGTCACTCTCGCCCGACCCGCCAGTTTCTACAAAATTAATCTTTTTGCATATGCGGCGTAGATGGCCTTTTACATTACATTTTTTACAAGTATAACTTGCAAAGCGACACTGAGACGCTTTATAATTTTTAACACTTTTCCTTATTAGCACTGGATTTATTTGCGGTAGTCGCGATCTTGAACAGCGGCTCACTTGACGATGACGCTTGCGCCAACGCCGATGATGATGCTGCTGCTCCTTTGCGTGCACTGCGCACGCTTTCCGCCAACTCCACTGCTTTTGCCAGTGTTATCTCTTGAAGGTCACGTGCGAATAGTTTGTCCTTTTCCGGTCCCGACAGCATACCCATAACAAACCAGTCACGCAGTGCTTCTTCTACATTCAGAAACCCGCAATACGTGGTGAGTCCACGAAGCCTTGCAGCCCACTGCGAGACTGATTCTTCCAGACCTTGCGTAGCAGCATAGAAACTATACCGCTCGCCAAATCCACATTTCTTTGGCGTAAAATGTCTGTCAAGAAGTATGAGAATGTCTTCGTATGGCACCTGTATATTGTATATACTGTACTGTATTGTGTATTCTTTCGGTAACGCTAAATCAGCCGTGAGTTTGTAACTGCTGTCGGCGAGTGCGCTCTCCCATTGGATCCTTTACATCGTCAAAGTCGTTTGCAATGAACCATTGTAAGATTCGTTGTTTGTAGTTTTGCCTCACATGAGAATTGTGGTCAAAACTAGACAAAATCCCGAAATGAGACATTGTCCCTTTTTTTTGTGAATCGTGGGTCCTCGTCGCCAGTGATGAGTAGAAAGAATAACGAAAGGAACTAAGAGAAACACAGAGCTTGCTGGTAGCATACTGACAGACGTCATATATGTTAACAAGTCAAGGTATCATAGATAACAACATAACAAAGCCTATATATAATCTAACGCTTGTCACAAATGTGTATTTGTCACTTGTGGCAGTTGCTTTGTGAATAAATAAATAAATAGATTTAAAATAAAATGGCAGGATCTCCTAAAGTATGGTTTAAATTCTCCGTAAAAACTAAAGATGGTAAGGTTATTAATTTACGTATAGTGGATCTGCCTAAAAGTTTAAATGATAAATTTGTCGAACTATACATGAAGTATTATGCAACGGGAGAGAGAACATACATAGCCGCTGGTAAGTTACATTTTAGTAGATGAGACGCTTCATCATATTAATTTGATTAATACTAGAAATTTTCACCCTTTTTTGATATATTGGTATATTTTTTGGTATATTGAAATGTTTTTTTTTTTTTTTTATTTGTTCGTTAAAAACACAAAAGTAATAAATACATATTTGAGATGACGCAAACATAAACTCATTAGAGTTTTACTGTGCATCATAATCATCGACTTCATGGTTAGATCAACTAAACGTAAAACGCACGACGTTAACTAAAACAAATTTTGTCGAAATTATCACAAAATTGTGGCACTTCTTAGTGCTGACCGTTTACCCAAGTTTCATAATTCGATTCAAAAGTTGCGTTCAGCCTAATCGATATTTGAAATAAAATCGAGGTTGGCCAAAGGAGTCCGATTGAAAAAGAAACCTTTTGATAATATTTTTCAGGATTTATATTTTATATTAAATGGATGAATAAACGCAAAGCTTTATCAGCAGCGTAACTTATTTTTAATAAGGTATAAGATTTACTAAAGTAGATATTTTTAACCGAATTCAAAAAGGAGGATGTTCATATTTCATTAAATACATAATTATGCATAAATCTGCTAAAATATTAACTGAATTATTTTGTTTTGCGTAGACTTAAAATAATGAGGTCGAAGTGAAAATCCAAGATGGCGGTCGTGAAATTTTACAAAATATGCGTCTAAAATCCACAATTTTTATGTTTTTTAGCCTCAACGACTATGGTCATCAAAATGGCGATGAGTGCATTTTCACACTTAGATTTTAAAACGGTAATTTTATACACTCGCGTGCTAAATCTAAAAGAGTAGCTGGCGCTATCATTTAATCATTTTATCAAACACTTTTACTTAATGTTCACACGTGAGATTAGATGGCTACCATAATCAGTATATTACACTTATTGGTCAGGATGACGCATGCCTGAACTCCGGGGTCCAATTGGACCCACTACCGAGCCGGCGGAGGTTTCTGTGTTCGAGTCCAATTGGGGGCGCTTCCGAGCTATACGGTTAATTGCATTATCTTTCTTGAGTTTCTTTCTAGTTTTGTGAATGTAAAATGTAAAATTTAGTTTATAATTCGTTGTGATTGAAATAGGAAGTGTTCAATAAAAATACATGTTGCGTTGTTTAATTAAAAGTCCTTCGAATGTCGCACTGGTGCAAACGTTATTTAATATCTAATCGCGTGAGCAGTAGGTACTACATACCTACAAAATCTTACTCAAAAAGTTGATTATATATACCTAATGTTAATCTAACTAGGAGGGAAGGCACTTATCATTTATTACTCTCGTAATCATTTCATAATGCCTAATTATTTAAATAACTAAGTACGTACATAAGTAAGCAGATAGCCGAAATTAGGAAACTACCTACTTATTCTTTATAACGCGAATGGCGTAGGTAGGTTATTCGTATCATTTTTATCACCATTTATTTAAAAAATAAACAAATTACGTAGGTAATAGTAAAATATGTACGTCGCTGCCGGAGGACCCAAAAAATACAAAATGATTTTTAACTAACTTTAATCAAGGTAAAATTACAATATTGAATTATAACTAAATTAAATTCCTATTCCGAACGATGCTAGATACAGAATGTTGAATTACATATAATTGCTAAAAACGTAAGCATCTGGTAAACGGGCATCGTGTGACCGCGCGTCACTATGCGGCATCAGCGCTTTGGTGCGCGCGTGTAAGGCTGTTTCCATGCGCGGTATCTAGGTTGGTGCGATTTGGAGTTTAGGTATTGGCACACACTACTTATAACACCTCCACCGTCAGATATTTTTTAAGTTTGAACTGAGAAAATATTGCTGAATGTGTCTTCGATGCTCCAGATGCTCCAGGCTCTGCATAAACCTTGTCCTCTGTAGATTGTTTCTCAGCTCCGGACTTTGACTTTCTTACAGCGCCTTATAACGATGCATGTACTCAGTGAAAGTGTACTTGATAGTATGATGTAAAACGGGATCGTAGTATGATATATAAGTAATCTGATGATAGCGGTTTAACACGCAGAGGAGGCTGCGACATTATTTTGTATTGAGCGTCGTGTACTTTGGTAAGATCAATCGAGTTAAGGTTGACTTGTACTGGTTCTGGGTGACCTTCCGTGATGTAGTTTAGTATCGTAATTTTGATAGGTTGTCCTGAACATGATCGTTGAGATTGGTGATGGTAAATTCTGAGGTGTACAGAAAACAATTAATGGGTATGGTAGCCAGATAACTTCCATTCAGTAAGATGTATTCTTCTCGTCCGCATAAGGTATGTGTTCGCATTGTGTTGGGAAATGATATGACGTAGTGCTTCTCGTCTAACTCTTCCATAGCTATTCTTGATAATGATGTAGTTACGATTTCGCAGCTTCCATCGAGGGACTGGTCCATAATAAGCTTCTGTATACAATCCGGGGCTTGTCGCAACTGATGACTCATCTTATATCCGCAGAGATGGCAATTGTTGTACTTCGGGCATTCTGCCTCTAGTTAAACACTGTCCGAATTTAGCAAATCTAAACAGCTGCTAAAACAGCTACCAAACAAGACAACAAGGTACCAAAGGCATACAAATATTTGAATATTAATAATTTTAATAAAGGCATGAAAAAGCTTCTAATAAATAAATGCTACTATAATGTTGTCGATGATTTAAATGATGTACATTACACATTCTTTTTTTTTGTTATTTGTATTCATTTGACGACAATTTATATGTTATTGTACTCTGAATTAAATTATATTATTATTGTATTTGTACGGCCTTCTAGGCAAAACATGTTGAAACTTTTTTTTGTAAACATTCCAACCGATTGTACACTTACACGTGTTTTTTTTGACAAATAAATTTAACTTATCTTATCTTATCTTTATTTTGTTAGTAAATGTTAAAGGCTCTCCGTCTTTGTAAAATATATCAGCGTCTTCGTTATTGAGATGCAAACGCGATATTGTCATATCGCGTTTGCATCTCAATAACGAAGACGCTGCTTGCTGACACGCGAATATTGAGTCAGCTAGAGCAAAAGATGTCTCTTTTGCTCTAGCTGACTCAATATTCGCGTGTTGAATATTGCAAGATTGTTGTTCGGTACGCGTGCACTGGATATTATAGGTCTCCGCTTGTACGGCACGATCCATTTAAAATATGAAGTCATGTAACGTAGGGTTAAGGTCTTCCAAAAGTCCGCGGTTATTTGTTACCGTAGTTAAGCAATCTCTAATAATACAATTCGCTATAGTCTGCTCAGGAAATAACGCATCGCCGTCATGTAAGTTGATCGGTACCCTCAGCATTTTTGATAAGTTGGCCGGTATAACGTCTTCGTACAGGTTTACGTTACGCGAGTTGTAAGTACATACTGATTGTATTAGTAGAATTACGAGTTATTAATAGTTTGTCTTTAAGGTCGATTTTGGCTTCCCATTTTTCATCATGAAATTTGTAAATGAATAACTTAACATCATCGTGCTCTTGCAATTCAGTGAAAGTTGGAATGCTTATAGAATAGTCATTTCTTGTTGTTGCATGTACATTTGTGACCTCAAATGGATCAAAATTTAAAGGGAAATTACTATAGAACGTTTGAACAGCTTCCGGGCTAATGAATGACTGATTTGCGCCCGTATCGATAAGTAGTTAGGCGTAGTTAGGCGTTATATATTTACATAAGCTAAATACTGTAGCGGGCCAAGGACCGAGCCGTGTGCCGTGCCTTCCGTTACCATATCAGATCCACTTATCACGTTATCTACTTTGACCATGTAATTTCTCTCGTTAAGATAATCTTCACACCAGTTTAGTAATTTGCCCTGTATGCCGCTGTCATGAACACATTCTATTAGTCTGTCATGTCTGAGTGTATCAAAAGCCTTGCTGTAATCTATAAATACTACTAGTATTAGTAGTATTTATAATAAATAAATACTAATAAATAATCTATAAATACTACTAGTATTAGTAGTATTTATAGATTATTGGTGTTGTTTATTATCTAGGTTTTTTTAAAAACTAGCTGTGAATGTTGATTTGATTTGATTTGATTAATCAATAGTAGGTAATAGGTAGGTCGATAGTTGTTGTAGTCCGTCGGACTTCCTTTCTTATAGATCGGTCTTACAATCCCTGTTTTAAGTACTGGTGGATACTTTCCAGTTTGTATACTAAGATTAATCAGGTTAGATATCATCGATGTGATTGTAGCACTTCCGTCATTAGTCACTTCGTCTCGGAGATTCCTGCTGACATTCATGGCATGTCCATTCCAGACTGGGTGCAGCTTTTAAGGCAGCTATCTGCTTATTTGTTAATCCTGTTCATTTTGGATTCAGATGCATCCTCTCGCATTTACCGCACTCTAGACCCGGTGAAGTTCTAGTTATATTTTTCTTACAGTTATCACACTTAGACACTTTTTTGTGAATATTTGTATAATTCGAGTTACTATCGCGCGTGCGTTATGGATGGTAGATCGTCGATGACTGACTGACTTATTAGGACGTAGCCAAAGATGATGATTTGTAACATACATTTTTATTTCCTTTCTGTCATAACAAAAAAAAAACCGTCTAAAAAGTAATAAAATAATTAATTTCCAAACAAAAAGCAATTTAACATGCAAAATGTGATTTTCATTTCATAAGAAAATAAAATCACATTTTGTATTTGCATAAGTCACAAACTATAAAATTACACAGTTTCATTATTACTTTTTCGGTTTTAGGAGTTCCAAAGAGTGCAGAAGCAATGGCAGAACTACGAGAGCGTGTATTACGAACATTGAACAAAGAAACATATCATGTTGTGATATGCCATATAGACTACGGTGATGACCAAATTAAAGACATCGTTGGAGCATCCATGATGTTACTTACATCAAAAAACGATCCAGATCCCTGGACAGAGGTAAATTATACAGGGTGGAAAAAGACACATCGTGAAATCTTTAGAGTCGACGTGGGGATGCACCGAGATGTGGTCTCAGTGGGCAAGGGCCTCAACCCGCTCTCCTTAGCGAACAAAAACTGGCGCAAACCTGTAGTATTGGATCCTAATAACCGCATGGAGGTATGGAATAGCAAGGAGCTCTACGAGCGCTACATGGGCCCGTTATAGACTTTATGGTGTTTGTATTCTGGCTGCGCTTTGGTGACCTCTTTGGGGAAACCGAAGGTTTTGTTGAGCAATTATGGACGAAGTTAGGATGACGAACAACTACCGGAGATATATTGTGAAGGACGGTACGGTTGACATTTAGTCGGGCATACCACCGTCCCGGGGAATCAATCCGACACATTATATCTGGGTGTTCTCGTCTGGCTAACGGAGACTACTTGTATAGACATAACCTAGTAGCCAGGATTATCCACCAGCAGCTTGCTCTCAAATACAGTCTTGTGGAATCGGAAGTGCCCTACTACAGGTATGTGCCCGATCCAATTCTTGAAAATGGCAATATCACATTGTTTTGGGATCGATTTATCACCACTGACAGGACAATTGTTGCCAATAAGCCTGACATAGTGGTGATAGATCGATTAGAGCGTAGCGTAGCGCAGTGATTGTGGATATAACCGTCCAACATGTCAACAACCTCGGGAAGGCTGAGAAAGATAAACAAATAAAGAATCTTGACTTGGCTCGCGAGGTTGTCGACATGTGGGATGTGAGTACAGCATTCACTGTGCCGATAGTCGTAACGGCCAATGGCATTATAGCCAAAAGCCTCGACTAACACCTCAGGAGGCTCTCGTTGGGTGGTTGGATCAAGGGCTTGCTTCAGAAAGCAGTACTCCTGGACACGGCGCGTATAGTTAGGAGTATAGATTCTTTTCACAGGAGCTTGGACCCTGTTTCCGATGCCGGTGGGATACTATTTTTATATTTTTAAATGTTTTTTTTATATTAATATTTAAAAATGTAATTATATACAAGTTGATACGACAGACGGGCTTTCCTTTAAACTGCCTATACTAGGTACCATTTTGAAGCTCGGCACCAAAATTCAATTAAATAGGAGCAGTAGTTTAGTTGCAAATATTTTTTTAAGGTTTTGCCCCGTTTGAACACGATGTATCTTTCCTAACAGCTGATTATGTCTATACACAGAGGTCATGCACCTACGTTGCCGCTTTAATACCTAGGTATCTAAGGTCAGTTAAATTTATTTACAAAGGGTCTTTGCGTTTTACTCTGACTTGTAAGGTATTTAGTTTGTTTGAAAAAAAATAACTCATTTTTATTTATATTTAATTTTATACTGAAAAAGTTAATGTTGATGTTGATGTAAATTTCATAATTTTATGACGTGATTTACAACACCCTACCGAGTCAAGGGATGTGTCAAATGTCAAAATCTTGTCGAGCAGAGTGGTTAAATACGTTCCTATTTATATTTCAGTTTGAAATTAAAACAAAAGAATTGAAGAAACTTACAGAAATTTTACAAGGCTTGGAAAATCACTACGACGAAAGGATAGTATTCGATTTAGATCTCTGCTTTATTGACAAAGGAGCTTTTGTCCTCCCTGAGTACAGAGGGCTTGGCATTGCCGAAGAATTCCTCCGTGTCAGGTTAGTTATAGCCCTAACTATTTTTAATAATACGTAACTACATGATATTATGTTATGTCTGACTGTTGACTGCCTCGTTGGTCTGGTGATCGCAAAGCGCGGCTGCTGAGCATGAGGTCTTTTGTTCGATTCCCAGGTCGGACAAAGTGTTGTTGGGTTTGTCCATCAGGAATTTCTCAGAACCAACCTCGGAGTCTAGATGTGTGCCTGATTGATGGCAATAGAGTCGCTCATACATGGGACTTAAAATAAATTTAACATAACAAATATAACAGTTTATTGCATTCGGATTCACCATATTAATGTAAAAAATATAAGAAGTAATTCTGTGTCTTATCATCGATTCTCATGGTTTATTACATGTTTATTACTCGGATGGATGTTTAATGTGCTATTTTATATTAATTTTCAGGCGACTGATATGCAAAGAAAAAGGTATACCAATAAACGGATCGTGGATGACGGCGTACGGCTCGCAGGTAGCTGCTGAGCGCGATGGATGGATGACCTTGAGCGAGATCCACTGTGACGAGTTAGGAAAAAAATACGGCGTTACATTCGACAAAAGCGCTCCTACTTATAAATTTATGCTTGCTAAAGTATAATAATTTAAGAAATTAAAAATAAAATGAATCCAACGCAATTTTTGCCACCCATGGTAGTAATTATTATTGTAAAATGAAATTCATGAAAGTCAGAAAGCGCACCGACGAGACATAAAGTAATAAATGGATTAGGAGCACGAAGTTGTTGACTTATGATTTTGGCAGTTAATATCTGAAAGATCGGATCATCACCTGTAACAAAAATTCCACCCTTACCATACAAATGGGGAGTAAAAAGACACAATTAACACAGTCATTAACTGCGCATACTGTTTATGAAAATGCGCAATGTAAAGCACAAAAAGTATTATACTTCTGAGTATAACAGTTCATCTCTTAAAACAGTATTATCTTAATATTACTTTGCCTTGCGCACATTTCTGTTGTTGGATTGTCAACTCTCGATGCTAAAGCAGACCTTTGAAAATCCAACTACAGATTTTTTTTTTATTTTTCTTTAAATAAATACTGTTTTAAGAGATGGAAGACGACCCCCAGAGGTCGTGGGGTATTTAAAGTTTAGTTATATTATTAGAGACTTGTTTTAGTATAAACTCAGGTATGATCTAGAACGAGCATGTAACTTTCAGCTTTGTTTAGTGTCATTTTACACCCGTCAGACTTCTACGTCGTATGAACTACACCGTTATGCATATTCATAGAGGATACAAGTTGTCTTTCACAGTCTACTAGTGCCTAATGAGATGTCTTTAGTGAGTCTACGTAAACAAAGCTGACGAAGTGCGTCAATGACTTAACTAGTCAGGTACAGTCGAACAAGCGATTTAATACGTATTAATATTTTTCCGACCTAATAAAAAAAATATTTTTTTTAAATTTATATGTAGAGATAAACTACTTTAACATGACGCGCCCCTCCATATTACTATTTCAATGTGTGTCGTGACATCCGTACGAAAGAGTTTGTATGTAGTTGTGAGTAATCGTCTTCAGTAGCAGGCCGGCAGATTTATTTGACAACTAACAATAAATAGCCGACCGCGCATGACAACTCACCTGTCATTTTCATAAAGTATGTCAGTGCAGCGCCATACTAGTAATAATTAGTGATTAATGACGCCGCTAGTCGAGCAACAAATCGCTGTTTTGTTTTTGTTTCGGGAGCCGTATCAGTACGCACACATGCGTTGTGAATCTTTTCAATACTTTTACAAACACTTTCAAACGTTTTGAATTGTGGAAGGGCGCGTCAAGTTAGTGTAGTTTATCCTTAGGTAATTTTTAAGTTTATTTTAGACAGCACTTCGTGAGTGTACCGATGGTTACATTATTATAAGGACGTTTGTACGGTGGTGGTAGGTTGCCAACCAAACTTGATTATAAAGTATCCTACTTTATTTTGCTCCATTATACTTCATACTTTTGAATAAAAATAAAGTATCGAAAATACTTTATTTCGACTTATACGTAGAATGGAATACTTTGTAGGAAATTTACGAACGAATATCGCTTGAATAGATGAGGATGAACGCAAGCCCCAAACATTTAAATAACTGGTACTTTTATTTGTATGCAAATACTTTTTTAATATTCGTCAGAGATCAAT
Source organism: Hoplodrina ambigua (assembly GCA_949774945.1). Taxonomy (NCBI): domain Eukaryota; kingdom Metazoa; phylum Arthropoda; class Insecta; order Lepidoptera; family Noctuidae; genus Hoplodrina; species Hoplodrina ambigua. The sequence continues at coordinate 4,741,538 of OX458974.1, read as the reverse complement.
AATCGTAATTTTCCTTAAAAAAAGTTGGCAACCCTAGGTGGTGGGTAGATTCTAAAACTTATTCAATAAACCAGTATGTCACTAACTCCCGCCTTTCATTGACGTTGCATTAGCAACGAGTACGGGATTAATTGTTTTAATCGGTTTGTTAATTACGCGTGCAGTATTATTATTATTGTTATAAAAATGCCGATCGGCAAGTTAAAACCGAGTTAGGCGATTAACACATGGCACCGCGCACCGCCGCGGTAGGGAAGCGGATCTCATGTCGTATTGGCCTCTATGAAAACTGTCGTTGCCGTGTGTTAATCGCCTAAAAGTGAGTTTTGGCTTCATTAAAGGACTTTTTACACCCGCTATACCTATAACTAACAATGTGTATTTGTTCAGTCACTTTCCGTTCTTTTTAGTTAGGTACACATGAGCGTCCTAAATTTCGTTATCTCAGGTAAACATGTTTACTCAGAGTGGTAACTTTCATTAATTCGTGTAAAATACTTTGATAGCTGTCTGGTTCTGAAGGTCTAACACGAGCTCGCTAAGAAAATAACCTAACGTAAATTCGATCGATTTTACAAGCTTTTCCCCCAAGCCAAGCTTGTCCCGGTGTCTGTGACTGTTTAAATCTTACAAGTTAAAGAAGATGGACAAAATGTGCTCCAGTTTTGTACCAGAATAAAAGTATTACTTATAATGAAATTATAAAAATAATAAAAAATTGAAATAACTATTTACGTAACAAAGCAGAAGTAAATAAAAAATCATAATCATAAGTATTTTTACCTTTAAAAGTCAAAGCCTATACCCCAGGTCTTGTACCTATTGTGTAATGCTGAGCAGCTGTGGACAAAAATAATGAAGGTTTAAAAATGTTGATTTTGTCAAAACGATTAGGGTACCTATTTCATGAACAAAATGTCATATTTCAAACAGCAATAGAATAGCCGTATTTTCAACCGACTTCAAAAAGGAGGAGGTTCTCAATTCGACGCGTATGTTTTTTTTTTTTTATATTTGTTCTACGATTACTCCGCCAATTATGAATCGATTTGGATGATTCTTTTTTGTTTGAAAGAGTATAGTTCCGAATAGGTCCCATAGGAATATTGTCATGATCTGATGATGAACTTTGAAGATATGGAACGGAACTCCTTATAAAATCACAGCAGAACCGCCGTTACAAGAAAAATTGCTTTGTTTATACGTGTAGTTGATGACTGACTGAAGGAAGTGGGGAGGGAGTACGTCAATCCCCCTCCTACCACTTTCCAAAATTAAATATATCGTGTGAGGTATTGTTTGAAAGGGCTTTATGTAAGGATTTCAAACATTAACACACAAGCACTAAAAAGTGAAAAATAAAAAGCTTTTTTACAAAAAAAATATGACCGCCTTCAAAAACTACAAAATAAAAAATTACTTTAGCTTGGAAGTCGGTGGCAATACCTACATTAAAAGAAACAAAACCAAAGCCGCCGACTTCCAAGCTAAAGTAATTTTTTATTTTGTAGTTTTTGAAGGCGGTCATGTTTTTTTTAATAAATGAGAATATTTTAACTGCAATATGTAGCAGTAATATATTGGAGGTGGACCCGACATGTTTGTGACATTGCTGGCTCTATTTTGCAACCATATTTTGCTATATTGCTGGGAAATCTAAATACACAATGTGTTAATGAAATAATCGAAAACCTCGGACACCCCAACCAATTTTTATATTAATAAATTTATATGACGTATAATTTTCTATTTTCATAAGTTAAAATAATAATTACCGGATAAGATACGATTATCTTATCACTAGTCCGTGTTGAGAAAGGGTTTTGCGTAAAGTTGGCATCATTTTGAAGTTGAGCGGGCAGTAATGAGACTTGTATATTGTGAAAGTACAGAATAAAACGATCAAAAGCTATTATAGATACATTTCTCTAAACCATACCGGAACGAGGATATTTGGTTTTGTATTGCTCATTTAAATCGAAAAAGTTATTGTATTTTATAATATATTGTACTATTTTTGAGTTTCTGCCGTATTTTGTTATGACGGCCTTGTGTCTGTCCTGTCTAGTGGTCGCAAAGCGCGACTGCTAAGCATGAGGCCTTGGGTTCGATTCCCAGGACAGGGAATTTCACAGTAGCAGCTTCTGAGTCTAGATTTGTGCCCGTTTGATGGCAATAGGCTCGCCTGTAACATGGCACATAAAAAAATCAGAACTGGTGAAATGTGAGGGGTATTAATGGGTACAACTCTGTATAACGCTACGGGATACGGACGTGATGTTATGTTACGTTTTTTAAAAAAATCAAATAAAATAAGTCAAATACGAAGATGAATCCGTGGCTTCTATAGTAGATTCACTAGATACACAGGACGGGGTAGCTATATCAAGATAATCTGACTCCATCGGCAATTTTTTTAGATACGGTTATTCGACATGACATTGAGAAAGAAATGGACGAAGAGAGTAAAAAAATGTGTTTTCACTTATCATATTACAAAATGTACCTTCTAAAAAAATAACTAACATTTTTTACGCAGGACTGTAATTAAAGTATTTGTATTGACGACATTTTTAAAATCTTCAAATGCAATTATCTCAGCTTAGGATTAGATTGATTTCACTTAAGATAAAAGTAACATAAAAATTATGGGTAGGGACAAAGGACGCCAATAGTCTATACTCAGTTACTCAATGCTCTTTAGAAATAATATCGGCGTAAAAAGTGCCACTCAACAATAGATTTAAAACATAACCTTGCATTAATTATGTGATCTACTGGCGTGTCTGGTCTACTACACATTTGCCGCCTATGGAGAAATGTGTCGGAGAGCAGATGTACATTCGTCGTAGCTGTAATCTTTGTAGTTATTTTTTGTGAACTAAGTGTTTCTATTGTAGTTTTACTTATGATAAGACATATTTACTCATGTTGCGTGTCATGTTGTGCGATTACGCCTAATCAGGTCAAAACATACAATCTAAACCTTGTCATAAATGTGTGTTTGTCACCAGTTGTAGTTGCTTTGTGAATAAATAAGTAAATAGATTTAAAATAAAATGGCAGGATCTCCTAAAGTGTGGGCTAAATTTTCCGTAAAAACTAAAGATGGTAAGGTTATTAATTTACGTATAGTGGACCTGCCTAAAAGTTTAAATGATAAATTTGTAGAACTATACATGAAGTATTATGCAACGGGAGAGAGAACATACATAGCCGCTGGTAAGTTACATTTTAGTAGATGAGACGCTTCATCATATTAATTATGAAATACTTATTATACTAGAAATTTTCACACTTTTTTTAATAATCATATTATATGATTGAAACAATTATGTAATTCGTAAAAGTTTGTCTAAAAAAACCGTCTAAAAAGCAATAAAAGAATGAATTTCCAAACAAAAAGCAATTTAACATGCAAAATGTAATTTTAATTTCATAAGAAAATAAAATCACATTTTGTATTTGCATAAGTCACAAACTATAAAATTACACAGTTTCATTATTACTTTTTCGGTTTTAGGAGTTCCAAAGAGTGCAGAAGCAATGGCAGAACTACGAGAGCGTGTATTACGAACATTGAAAAAAGAAGCATATCATGTTGTGATATGCCATATAGACTACGGTGATGACCAAATTAAAGACATCGTTGGAGCATCCATGATGTTACTTACATCAAAAAACGATCCAGATCCCTGGACAGAGGTAAATTATACAGGGTGGAAAAAGACACATCATGAAATCTTTAAAGTCGACGTGGGGATGCACCGAGATGTGGTCTCAGTGGGCAAGGGCCTCAACCCGCTCTCCTTAACGAACAAAAACTGGCGCAAACCTGTAGTATTGGATACTAATAACCGCATGGAGGTATGGAATAGCAAGGAGCTCCAGGGGCGCTACATGGGCCCAATATAGACTTTATGGTGTTTGTATTCTGGCTGCGCTTTGGTGACCACTTTGGGGAAACCGAAGGTTTTGTTGAGCAATTATGGACGAAGTTAGTTTCGTCTGCCTAACGGAGACTACTTGTATAGACATAACCTAGTAGCCAGGATTATCCACCAGCAGCTTGCTCTTAAATACAGTCTTGTGGAATCGGAAGTGCCCTACTACAGGTATGTGCCCGATTCTTGAAAATGGCAATATCACATTGTATTGGGATCGATTTATCACCACTGACAGGACAATTGTTGCCAATAAGCCTAACATAGTGGTGATAGATCGATTAGAGCGTAGCGTAGCGCAGTGATTGTGGATATAGCCGTCCAACATGTCAACAACCTCGGGAAGGCTGAGAAAGATAAACAAATAAAGTATCTTGACTTGGCTCGCGAGGTTGTCGACATGTGGGATGTGAGTACAGCAATCACTGTGCCGATAGTCGTAACGGCCAATGGCATTATAGCCAAAAGCCTCGACTAACACCTCAGGAGGCTCTCGTTGGGTGGTTGGATCAAGGGCTTGATTCAGAAAGCAGTATAGTTAGGAGAATAGATTCCTTTCTCAGGAGCTTGGACCCTGTTTCCGATGCCGGTAGGATACCTACTATTTTTATATTTTTAAATGTTTTTATGTTTTTTTATATTAATATTTAAATATGTAATTATATACAAGTTGATACGACAGACGGGCTTTCCTTTAAACTGCCTATACTAGGTACCATTTTCAAGCTCTGTACCAAAAGCTCGGTTGTTAGTTCTGTGTCTGGGTGTGATTTATCTATAATATGTATGTATTTATAAATTATATAAGTATGTATATCAGTTGTCTGGTTACCATAACACAAGCTCTGCTTAGCTTGGGATCAGATAGCCGTGTGTGAGTTGTCCCAAGATATTTATTTATTTATTTAAATTCAATTAAATAGGTAGGTATCTAAGATCAGTTTAATTTATTTACAAAGGGTCTTTGCGTTTTACTCTGATTTGTCTGTCTGTATTTAGTTTGTTTGAAAAAAAAAACTCATTTTTATTTATATTTTATTTTATACTGAAAAAGTTAATTTTGATGTTGATGTAAATTCCAGAATTTAATGACGTGATTTACAACACCCTACTGAGTCAAGGGATGTGTCAAATGTCAAAATCTTGTCGAGCAGAGTGGTTAAATACGTTCCTATTTATATTTCAGTTTGAAATTAAAACAAAAGAAGTGAAGAAAGTTACAGAAATTTTACAAGGCTTGGAAAATCACTACGACGAAAGGATAGTATTCGATTTAGATCTCTGCTTTATTGACAAAGGAGCTTTTGTCCTCCCTGAGTACAGGGGGCTTGGCATTGCCGAAGAATTCCTCCGTGTCAGGTTAGTTATAGCCCTAACTATTTTTAATTATACGTAACTACATAATATTATGTTATGTCTGACTGTTGACTGCCTCGTTGGTCTGGTGATCGCAAAGCGCGGCTGCTGAGCATGAGGTCTTTTGTTCGATTCCCAGGTCGGACAAAGTGTTGTTGGATTTGTCCATCAGGAATTTCTCAGAACCAACCTCGGAGTCTAGATGTGTGCCTGATTGATGGCAATAGAGTCGCTCATACATGGGACTTAAAGTAAATTTAACATAACAAATATAACATTTTATTGCATTCGGATTCACCATATTAATGTAAAAAATATAAGAAGTAATTCTGTATCTTATCATCGATTCTCATGGTTTATTACATGTTTATTACTCAGAAGGATGTTTAACGTGCTATTTTGTATTAATTTTCAGGCGAGTGATGTGCAAAGAAAAAGGAATACCAATAAACGGAACGTGGATGACGGCGTACGGCTCGCAGAAAGCTGCTGAGCGCGATGGATGGATGACCTTGAGCGAGATCCACTGTGACGAGTTAGGAAAAAAATACGGCGTTACATTCGACAATGACGCTCCTACTTATAAATTTATGCTTGCTAAACTATAATAATTTAATAAATTAAAAATAAAATTAATCCAACACAATTTTTGCCACCCATGGTAGTAATCATTATTGTAAAATGAAATTTATGAAAGTCAGAAAGCGCACCGACGAGACATATAATCAAAAATGGATTAGAAGCACGAAGTTGTAGACTTATGGTTTTGGCAGTTAATGTCTGAAAGATTAGAAAGAAGACCTGTAACAAAAATTCCACCCTTACCATACAAATGGGGAGTAAAAAGACACAATTAACACAGTCATTAACTGCGCATATTGCCCATTAAACCAAGTAACTTTGAGCAAAAAATATTCCCGTGAAACAACTTTTATTTTTGATGTGGCAGATCTGTTTATGAAAATGCGCAATGTAAAGCACAAAAAGTATTATACTTCTGAGTTTAACAGTTCATCTCTTAAAACAGTATTATCTTAATATTACTTTGCCTTGCGCACATTTCTGTTGTTGGATTTTCAACTCTGGACGCTAAAGCAGACCTTTGAAAATACAACTACAGTTTTTTTTTATATATAAAAATAATACTGTTTTAGGAGATGGGAGAGGACCCCTAGAGGTCGTGGGGTATTCAAATTTTAGTTATATTATTAGAGACTTGTTTTAGTATAAAATCAGGTATGATCCCTGCAGACCGCGATCTCTAAGTTGTGCGTATTCGCTAAGATCCTAGAACAAATTGTTTATAGACAGGTTTATTCAGCTCTTAAGCAGTTTTAGTAAGCAGCAACATGGATTTTTGATGGGTCGGTCAACGACTTTAAACCTGATAGTCTGTAGCGACTTTCTCTCTTTTTTATTCTTTTAAATTTTTTTGTCAATCGTCTAAATGTGAAATCTTGTAATTGGCCTTAATTTTATTTTATTTTTTCTATTTTCTGTTTTTAGCTGTAAGTTTTCCTAAGAATATAAAATAAAATAAAATAAAACGTGTTATTAATTCCCCTGTCATTGCTACTGCCTAAAATACTAGATTTAATTCCCTTTTTCACCACCTTTACGTAACTTTCCGCCTGCCCGTTACTGGCTGGATGATAAGCCGGCGACGTCACATGCGATATACCGTTTGATGTACAAAACATTTTGAATTCTGAGGATGTAAACTGTGTGCCGTTGTCACTGACTATAGTATGCGGTAAGCCAAATCTTGCCATGAATTCATATAACTTATTAATCAGCGATAACGTCGATGTATTTGTCCCCATATCATAAGCTTCTACCCATTTTGAATAAGCGTCTACAACAACTTAATATGAACGATCATGTAAGGGCTCTAAAAAGTCAACGTGAATACAATAAAATGATTGCGGACGTGGCCACAGCGCAAGCGGCGCGCGCACTGGTTACTGTCTTAATTGTAAACAAACCTCACAATTTGCAATCATTTTTTCTATAGCGTTGTCTATTCCTGGAAACCAAGTGCGAGCTTCCGCTTTAGTTTTGACAATACCTAAATGTGATAAATGAAGTTCGCATAATAATCTAGTTCTAAGAGTTTCTGGTATAACTACTTTGTGCCCTCGCATAATGCAGCCACTTTCATAGGACAACTGGATTTTACATAAAAAATAAGGTTTCATTAATGCATCTGATGATCGATCAGGCCATCCATTAACAATATATGCTAATACTTTACTTAATATTGCATCCTTATGAGTTGCATCACGAATTTCGCTAAGCGTAACGGGTAAACTGCCGTCAATAACAAAGTTAACATACGAAGCGCGATCTTCTACCGGTTCATAACTGCCATCGGCTTCATAGCCACACCCCCCACTCAGTGCCGTTGACTCTCCGTCAGGTAGGCTGGCGCGCGATAAATAATCTGCGCTGTTATCAACGCTGCGTATGTATTCAATGGAGTAATTATAACCACTAAGGAACATCGCGTAACGCTGCAGTCTATTAGCAGAAACCTCTGAAATTCCACGATATGGACCAAAAATAGATAAAAGGGGTTTGTGGTCTGTTCGAAGAACGAAGGGAACCGCCCTCCCATATAAATATTGGTGGAAACGTCGTACTTCAAAAATAACAGCTGTACCCTCTTTTTGTAATTGTGAATAACGCTTCTCAGCTGAATTTAGTGTACGAGAGGCAAACAAGACTGGTCGTTCCACTCCATCACAATTTATTTGTGATAAAATTGCCCCTAAACCACTAGGCGATACATCTACAGTTAATATTATTTTAGTATTTTGATCAAAATGTGCAAGAACCTGATTGGAGGCTAAACATCGCTTTATTGCATTAAATGCTTCATCATGTGTACCTTCCCATTTCCATTTATTGCCTTTTTGCAATAAAGAATAAAGCGGACTTAATATTTATGACGCATTCGGGACAAACTTCCTATAATAATTTACTAATTCTAGAAACGACTGTAACTTATTTACATTTGTCGGTATGGGTGCCTCAACAATTGCCTTAACCTTTTGTTCTGATTTTTTTAGACCGTTCTTATCTATCGTGTAACCTAAATATTTAGAAAAACGCGCATTTATCTTTACGAAGAGTTAGACCCGCGTCTTATAGTCGTTGCAAGACCGCGCTCAACCTATCTAAATGTTGTTCTGTAGTTGCTCCTGTTACACAAATATCGTCAAGCATACACATAACACCATCTAACCCCGACAATAAACACTCCATTGCCCGTTGAAAAATAGCTGGGGCACTAGCGAGATCAAAAACTAAACGCGTGTTAGCAAACAATCCGCGATGAGTATTAATACAAGTTATTTTTTGAGATGTTTCGTCTAAAAAAAATTGTGAATAAGCTTGCGTTAAATCTAATTTGCTAAACTGCTGTCCACCGTGTAACTTAGTGAAAAGTTTTTGAGCCGTCGGTAACGGATACTGTTCAACAACCAGCTGTTTGTTTACGCTAACTGAGTAGTCCACACATAGTATAATTGAGCCATCGCGTTTTAATATAGGCACAATAGGTGAAGCGTATTCGGAGAACTTTACCGGTTTTAGTACACCTATACGTACCAAACGATCGAGCTGCCGTTAATCTTATCTTTAAGTGCGAATGCTATTGGTCGAGCTTTGAAAATAACCGGTTTTGCATCGTCTTTTAATTGTAGCTTGACCCGATACTTTGTAAAAATACCCAGTTCGTCAGAAAAAACTGATGGGTATTGTAACTTGAACTTTTCGGCAAAATTATTAGATTTTAAATAATTTACTTGCAACATTTGTAAACTAAACGAATTAATAAAATCTCTGCCTAATATTGGAGGACCACCATCACGTATTACTCGCACATTAACTACGTGTGTTTTATCCATGTACGTAATAGGTAATAGGCAATTGCACTATACCTAAGCACTGGATAACACGACCTGTATACGTAAATAATCAATCTGTCGCTAACAGTAATGGCATAAATTCAAAATATTTTTTGTACATTTTCTCAGAAATCGCTGTGACTACCGATCCGGTATCAACTTCAAACTTCAGTTTCCAATTTTGTATTGAAACTACCAAAGTCATAAGTTCACCTCTATATGAACATATTTGATTTATCTTACCGTCATCGTCACTCTCGCCCGACCCGCCAGTTTCTACAAAATTAATCTTTTTGCATATGCGGCGTAGATGGCCTTTTACATTACATTTTTTACAAGTATAACTTGCAAAGCGACACTGAGACGCTTTATGATTTTTAAACCCGCACACGGAACACTTTTCCTTGTTAGCACTGGATTTATTTGCGGTAGTCGCGATCTTGAACAGCGGCTCACTTGACGATGACGCTTGCGCCAACGCCGATGATGATGCTGCTGCTCCTTTGCGTGCACTGCGCACGCTTTCCGCCAACTCCACTGATTTTGCCAGTGTTAACTCTTGAAGGTCACGTGCGAATAGTTTGTCCTTTTCCGGTCCCGACAGCATACCCATAACAAACCAGTCACGCAGTGCTTCTTCTACATTCAGAAACCCGCAATACGTGGTGAGTCCACGAAGCCTTGCAGCCCACTGCGAGACTGATTCTTCTAGACCTTGCGTAGCAGCATAGAAACTATACCGCTCGCCAAATCCACATTTCTTTGGCGTAAAATGTCTGTCAAGAAGTATGAGAATGTCTTCGTATGGCACCTGCGTTAATTCTTTCGGTAACGCTAAATCAGCCGTGAGTTTGTAACTGCTGTCGGCGAGTGCGCTCTCCCATTGGATCCTTTATATCGTCAATGTCGTTTGCAATGAACCATTGTAAAATTCGTTGTTTGTAGTTTTGCCTCACATGAGTATTGTGGTCAAAACTAGACAAAATCCCGAAATGAGACATTGTCCCTTTTTTTGTGAATCGTGGGTCCTCGACGCCAGTGATGAGTAGTTATGCGAATAAAGATTTCGTTAGAAAGGAAATAAGAGAAACACAGAGCTTGCTGGTAGCACACTGACACGCGTCATATATGTTAACAAGTCAAGGTATCATAGATAACAACATAACAAAGCCTATATATAATCTAACGCTTGTCACAAATGTGTATTTGTCACTTGTGGCAGTTGCTTTGTGAATAAATAAATAAATAGATTTAAAATAAAATGGCAGGATCTCCTAAAGTGTGGTTTAAATTCTCCGTAAAAACTAAAGATGGTAAGGTTATTAATTTACGTATAGTGGATCTGCCTAAAAGTTTAAATGATAAATTTGTCGAACTATACATGAAGTATTATGCAACGGGAGAGAGAACATACATAGCCGCTGGTAAGTTACATTTTAGTAGATGAGACGCTTCATCATATTAATTTGATTAATACTAGAAATTTTCACCCTTTTTTGATATATTAGGTATATTGAAATGTTTATTATTTTTTTTTTTATTTGTTCGATAAAAACACAAAAGTAATAAATACATATTTGAGATGACGCAAACATAAACTCATTAGAGTTTTACTGTGCATCATAATCATCGACTTCATGGTTAGATCAACTAAACGTAAAACGCACGACGTTAACTAAAACAAATTTTGTCAAAATTATCACAAAATTGTGGCACTTCTTAGTGCTGACCGTTTACCCAAGTTTCATAATTCGATTCAAAAGTTGCGTTCAGCCTAATCGATACTTGAAATAAAATCGAGGTTGGCCAAAGGAGTCCGAATGAAAAAGAAGCCTTTTGATAATATTTTTCAGGATTTATATTTTATATTAAATGGATAAATAAACGCAAACCTTTATCAGCAGCGTAACTTATTTTTAATAAGGTATAAGATTTACTAAAGTAGATATTTTTAACCGAATTCAAAAAGGAGGATGTTCATATTTCATTAAATACATAATTATGCATAAATCTGCTAAAATATTAACTGAATTATTTTGTTTTGCGTAGACTTAAAATAATGAGGTCGAAGTGAAAATCCAAGATGGCGGTCGTGAAATTTTACAAAATATGCGTCTAAAATCCACAATTTTTATGTTTTTTAGCCTCAACGACTATGGTCATCAAAATGGCGATGATTGCATTTTCACACTTAGATTTTAAAACGGTAATTTTATACACTCGCGTGCTAAATCTAAAAGAGTAGCTGGCGCTATCATTTAATCATTTTATCAAACACTTTTACTTAATGTTCACACGTGAGATTAGATGGCTACCATAATCAGTATATTACACTTATTGGTCAGGATGACGCATGCCTGAACTCCGGGGTCCAATTGGACCCATTACCGAGCCGGCGGAGGTTTCTGTGTTCGGGTCCAATTGGGGGCGCTTCCGAGCTATACGGTTATTTGCATTATCTTTCTCGAGTTTCTTTCTAGTTTTGTGAATGTAAATTTTATTTTTTTTAGTTTATAATTCGTTGTGATTTAAATAGGAAGTGTTCAATAAAAATACATGTTGCGTTGTTTAATTAAAAGTCCTTCGAATGTCGCACTGGTGCAAACGTTATTTAATATCTAATCGCGTGAGCAGTAGGTACTACATACCTACAAAATCTTACTCAAAAAGTTGATTATGTATACCTAATGTTAATCTAACTAGGAGGGAAGGCACCTATCATTTATTACTCTCGTAATCATGTCATAATGATATTTCGTAATTATATTTCATCTATGGCTAATACCTAATTATTTAAGTAACTAAGTACGTACATAAGTAAGCAGATAGCCGAAATTAGGATACTATCTACTTATTCTTTATAACGCGAATGGCGTAGGTAGGTCATTCGTATCACTTTTTTCACCATATCCACATATTTAACAAATAAACAAATTACGTAGGTAATAGTAAAATATGTACGTCGCTACCGGAGTACCCAAAAAAAAACCAAAATGATTTTCAACTAACTTTAATCAAGGTAAAATTACAATATTGAATTATAACTAAATTAAATTCCTATTCCGATCGATGCTAGAGACAGAATGTTGTATTACATATAATTGCTAAAAACGTGAGCATCCGGTAAACGGGCATCGTGTGACCGCGTGTCACTATGCGGCGTCAGCGCTTTGGGGCGCGCGTGTAAGGCTGTTTCCATGCGCGGTATCTAGGTTGGTGCGATTTGGAGTTTAGGTATTGGCACATACTACTTATAACACCTCCACCGTCAGATCAGCAATTATTTTTTAAGTTTGAACTGAGAAAATATTGCTGAATGTGTCTTCGATGCTCCAGGCTCTGCATAAACCTTGTCCTCTGTAGATTGTTTCTCAGCTCCGGACTTTGACTTTCTTACAGCGCCTTATAACGATGCATGTACTCAGTGAAAGTGTACTTGATAGTATGATGTAAAACGGGATCGTAGTATGATATAAGTAGTTAATAAGTAATCTGATGATAGCGGCTGAACACGCAGAGGAGGCTGCGACATTATTTTGTATTGAGCGTCGTGTACTTTGGTAAGATCAATCGAGTTAAGGTTGACTTGTACTGGTTCTGGGTGACCTTCCGTGATGTAGTTTAGTATCGTAATTTTGATAGGTTGTCCTGAACATGATCGTTGAGATTGGTGATGGTAAATTCTGAGGTGTACAGAAAACAATTAATGGGTATGGTAGCCAGATAACTTCAATTCAGTAAGATGTATTCTTCTCGTCCGCATAAGGTATGTGTTCGCATTGTGTTGGGAAATGATATGACGTAGTGCTTCTCGTCTAACTCTTCCATAGCTATTCTTGATAATGATGTAGTTACGATTTCGCAGCTTCCATCGAGGGACTGGTCCATAATAAGCTTCTGTATACAATCCGGGGCTTGTCGCAACTGATGACTCATCTTATATCCGCAGAGATGGCAATTGTTGTACTTCGGGCATTCTGCCTCTAGTTAAACACTGTCCGAATTTAGCAAATCTAAACAGCTGCTAAAACAGCTACCAAACAAGACAACAAGGTACCAAAGGCATACAAGTATTTGAATATTAATAATTTTAATAAAGGCATGAAAAAGCTTCTAATAAATAAATGCTACTATAATGTTGTCGATGATTTAAATGATGTACATTAGACATTCTTTTTTTTTTGTTATTTGTATTCATTTGACGTCAATTTATATGTTGTTGTACTCTGAATTAAATTATATTATTATTGTATTTGTACGGCCTTCTAGGCAAAACATGTTGAAACTTTTTTTTGTAAACATTCCAACCGATTGTACACTTACACGTGTTTTTTTTTGACAAATAAATTTAACTTATCTTACCTTATCTTTATTTTGTTAGTAAATGTTAAAGGCTCTCCGTCTTTGTAAAATATATCAGCGTATTTGCCACATAAGGTTTCTAAATTAATTCGTTCTTCGTTATTGAGATGCAAACGCGATATGACATCTTTTGCTCTAGCTGACTCAATATTCGCGTGTTGAATATTGCAAGATTGTTGTTCGGTACGCGTGCACTGGATATTATAGGTCTACGCTTGTACGGCACGATCCATTGAAAATATTAAGTCATATGACGTAGGGTTAATGGCTTCCAAAAGTCCGCGGTTATTTGTTACCGTAGTTAAGCAATCTCTAATAATACAATTCGCTATAGTCTGCTCAGGAATTAACGCATCGCCGTCATGTCAGTTGATCGGTACCCTCAGTATTTTTGATGAGTTGGCTGGTATAACATCTTCGTACAAGTTTACGTTACGCGAGTTGTACATACTGATTATATTAGTAGAATTAAAAGTTATTAATAGTTTGTCTTTAAGGTCGATTTTGGCTTCCCATTTTTCATCATGAAATTTGTAAATGAATAACTTAACATCATCGTGCTCTTGCAATTCAGTGAAAGTTGGAAAGCTTATAGAATAGTCATTTCTTGTTGTTGCATGTACATTTGTGACCTCAAATGGATCAAAATTTAAAGGGAAATTACTATAGAACGTTTGAACACCTTCCGGGCTAATGAATGACTGATTTGCGCCCGTATCGATAAGTAGTTAGGCGTAGTTAGGCGGAGCTGCGCGTAATATATTATATATTTACATAAGCTAAATACTGTAGCGGGCCAAGGACCGAGCCGTGTGCCGTGCCTTCCGTTACCATATCAGATCCACTTATCACGTTATCTACTTTGACCATGTAATTTCTCTCGTTAAGATAATCTTCACACCAGTTTAGTAATTTGCCCTGTATGCCGCTGTCATGAAGACATTCTATTAGTCTGTCATGTCTGAGTGTATCAAAAGCCTTGCTGTAATCTATAAATACTACTAGTATTAGTAGTATTTATAGATTGTTTTTGTTGTTTATTATCTAGGTTTTTTTAAAAACTATCTGTGAATGTTGATAACAACTACGTTGTGTTCTTTTTTGGTTGAAAACCGTATTGTTTATGTGTAGTATCTCGGTTTTTTGGTAAAATTCGTGTATTTGTTTGCAAATGTATTTCTCGAAAATTTTATCAATAGTAGGTAATAGGTAGGTCGATAGTTGTTGTAGTCCGTCCGACTTCCTTTCTTATAGATCGGTCTTACAATCCCTGTTTTAAGTACTGGTGGATACTTTCCAGTTTGTATACTAAGATTAATCAGGTTAGATATCCTCGATGTGATTGTAGCACTTCCGTCATTAGTCACTTCGTCTCGGAGATTCCTTCTGACATTCATGGCATGTCCATTCCAGACTGGGTGCAGCTTTTAAGGCATTCTTCATCTGCTTATTTGTTAATCCTGTTCATCTTGGATTCAGATGCATCCTCTCGCATTTACCGCACTCTAGACCCGGTGAAGTTCTAGTTATATTTTTCTTACAGTTATCACACTTAGACATTTTTTTGTGAATATTTGTATAATTCGAGTTACTATCGCGCGTGCGTTATGGATGGTAGATCGTCGATGACTGACTGACTTATTAGGACGTAGCCAAAGATGATGATTCGTAACATAAATTTTTATTTCCTTTCTGTCATAACAAAAAAAAACCGTCTAAAAAGCAATAAAATAATTTATTTCCAAACAAAAAGCAATTTAACATGCAAAATGTGATTTTCATTTCATAAGAAAATAAAATCACATTTTGTATTTGCATAAGTCACAAACTAAAAATTACACAGTTTCATTATTACTTTTTCGGTTTTAGGAGTTCCAAAGAGTGCAGAAGCAATGGCAGAACTACGAGAGCGTCTATTACGAACATTGAACAAAGAAGCATATCATGTTGTGATATGCCATATAGACTACGGTGATGACCAAATTAAAGACATCGTTGGAGCATCCATGATGTTACTTACATCAAAAAACGATCCAGATCCCTGGACAGAGGTAAATTATACAGGGTCGAAAAAGACACATCGTGAAATCTTTAAAGTCGACGTGGGGATGCACCGAGATGTGGTCTCAGTGGGCAAGGGCCTCAACCCGCTCTCCTTAGCGAACAAAAACTGGCGCAAACCTGTTGTATTGGATACTAATAACCGCATGGAGGTATGGAATAGCAAGGAGCTCCACGGTTGCTACATGGGCCCGATATAGACTTTATGGTGTTTGTATTCTGGCTGCGCTTTGGTGACCTCTTTGGGGAAACCGAAGGTTTTGTTGAGCAATTATGGACGCAGTTAGGATGACGAACAACTACCGGAGATATATTGTGAAGGACGATACGGTTGACATTTAGTCGGGCATGCCACCGTCCCGGGGAATCAATCCGACACATTATATCTGGGTGTTTTCGTCTGGCTAACGGAGACTACTTGTATAGACATAACCTAGTAGCCAGGATTATCCACCAACAGCTTGCTCTTAAATACAGTCTTGTGGAATCGGAAGTGCCCTACTACAGGTATGTGCCCGATCCAATTCTTGAAAATGGCAATATTACATTGTATTGGGATCGATTTATCACCACTGATAGGACAATTGTTGCCAATAAGCCTGACATAGTGGTGATAGATCGATTAGAGCGTAGCGTAGCGCAGTGATTGTGGAGTGGATATAACCGTCCAACATGTCAACAACCTCGGGAAGGCTGAGAAAGATAAACAAATAAAGTATCTTGACTTGGCTCGCGAGGTTGTCGACATGTGGGATGTGAGTACAGCATTCACTGTGCCGATAGTCGTAACGGCCAATGGCATTATAGCCAAAAGCCTCGACTAACACCTCAGGAGGCTCTCGTTGGGTGGTTGGATCAAGGGCTTGATTCAGAAAGCAGTACTCCTGGACACGGCGCGTATAGTTAGGAGAATAGATTCTTTTCACAGGAGCTTGGACCCTGTTTCCGATGCCGGTGGGATACTATTTTTATATTTTTAAATGTTTTTTATATTAGTATTTAAAAATGTAATTATATACAAGTTGATACGACAGACGGGCTTTCCTTTAAACTGCCTATACTAGGTACCATTTTGAAGCTCGGCACCAAAATTCAATTAAATAGGAGCAGTAGTTTAGTTGCAAATATTTTTTTAAGTTTTTGCCCCGTTTGAACACGATGTATCTTTCCTAACAGCTGATTATGTCTATACGCAGAGGTCATGCACCTACTTTGCTGCTTTAATACCTAGGTATCTAAGGTCAGTTAAATTTATTTACAAAGGGTCTTTGCGTTTTACTCTGATTTGTAAGGTATTTAGTTTGTTTGAAAAAAAATAACTCATTTTGATTTATATTTTATTTTATACTGAAAAAGTTAATGTTGATGTTGATGTAAATTTCATAATTTAATGACGTGATTTACAACACCCTACCGAGTCAAGGGATGTGTCAAATGTCAAAATCTTGTCGAGCAGAGTGGTTAAATACGTTCCTATTTATATTTCAGTTTGAAATTAAAACAAAAGAATTGAAGAAACTTACAGAAATTTTACAAGGCTTGGAAAATCACTACGACGAAAGGATAGTATTCGATTTAGATCTCTGCTTTATTGACAAAGGAGGTTTTGTCCTCCCTGAGTACAGGGGGCTTGGCATTGCCGAAGAATTCCTCCGTGTCAGGTTAGTTATAGCCCTAACTATTTTTAATAATACGTAACTACTAAAAACTGCCTCGTTGGTCTGGTGATCGCAAAGCGCGGCTACTGAGCATGAGGTCTTTTGTTCGATTCCCAGGTCGGACAAAGTGTTGTTGGGTTTGTCCATCAGGAATTTCTCAGAACCAACCTCGGAGTCTAGATGTGTGCCTGATTGATGGCAATAGAGTCGCTCATACATGGGACTTAAAATAAATTTAACATAACATATATAACATTATATTGCATTCGGATTCACCTTATTAATGTAAAAAATATAAGAAGTAATTCTGTATCTTATCATCGATTCTCATGATTTATTACATGGTTATTACTCAGATGGATGTTTAATGTGCTATTTTATATTAATTTTCAGGCGACTGATATGCAAAGAAAAAGGTATACCAATAAACGGATCGTGGATGACGGCGTACGGCTCGCAGGTAGCTGCTGAGCGCGATGGATGGATGACGTTGAGCGAGATCCACTGTGACGAGTTAGGAAAAAAATACGGCGTTACATTCGACAAAAGCGCTCCTACTTATAAATTTATGCTTGCTAAACTATAATAATTTAAGAAATTAAAAATAAAATGAATCCAACGCAATTTTTGCCACCCATGGTAGTAATCATTATTGTTAAATGAAATTCATGAAAGTCAGAAAGCGCACCGACGAGACATAAAGTAAAAAATGGATTAAAAGCACGAAGTTGTTGACTTATGATTTTGGCAGTTAATATCTGAAAGATCGGATCATCACCTGTAACAAAAATTCCACCCTTACCATACAAATGGGGAGTAAAAAGACACAATTAACACAGTCATTAACTGCGCATACTGCCCATTAAACCAAGTAACTTTGAGCAAAAAATATTCCCGTGAAAAAATTTTATTTTTGATGTGGCAGATCTGTTTATGAAAATGCGCAATGTAAAGCACAAAAAGTATTATACTTCTGAGTTTAACAGTTCGTCTCTTAAAACAGTATTATCTTAATATTACTTTGCCTTGCGCACATTTCTGTTGTTGGATTTTCAACTCTCAACGTTAAAGCAGACCTTTGAAACTCCAACTACAGAAATAACAAAGTAATAATAATTATATTACTTTGTAATTTCTTTTTATTTTTATACAAATAATACTGTCTTAAGAGATGGGAGAGGACCCCCAGAGGTCGTAGGGTATTTAAAATTTAGTTATATTATGAGAGACTTGTTTTAGTATAAAATCAGGTATGATCTAGAACGAGCATGTAACTTTCAGCTTTGTTTAGTGTCATTTTACACCCGTCAGACTTCTACGTCGTATGAACTACACCGTTATGCATATTCATAGAGGATACAAGTTGTCTTTCACAGTCTACTAGTGCCTAATGAGATGTCTTTAGTGAGTCTACGTAAACAAAGCTGACGAAGTGCGTCAATGACTTAACTAGTCAGGTACAGTCGAACAAGCGATTTAATACGTATTAATATTTTTCCGACCTAATAAAAATTTTTTTTTTTTAATTTATATGTTGAGATAAACTACTTTAACATGACGCGCCCCTCCATATTACTATTTCAATGTGTGTCGTGACATCCGTACGAAAGAGTTTGTATGTAGTTGTGAGTAATCGTCTTCAGTAGCAGGCCGGCAGATTTATTTGACAACTAACAATAAATAGCCGACCGCGCATGACAACTCACCTATCATTTTCATAGAGTATGTCAGTGCAGCGCCATACTAGTAATAATTAGTGATTAATGACGCCGCTAGTCGAGCAACAAATCGCTGTTTTGTTTTTGTTTCGGGAGCCGTATCAGTACGCACACATGCGTTGTGAATCTTTTCAATACTTTTACAAACACTTTCAAACGTTTTGAATTGTGGAAGGGCGCGTCAAGTTAGTGTAGTTTATCCTTAGGTACTTTTTTAAGTTTATTTAAGACAGCACATCGTGAGTGTACCGATGGTTACATTATTATAAGGATGATATTTGTACGGTGGTGGTAGGTTGCCAACCAAACTTTATTATAAAGTATCCTACTTTATTGTGCTCCATTATACTTCATACTTTTGAATAAAAATAAAGTATTGAAAATACTTTATTTTGACTTATACGTAGGATGGAATACTTCTTATGAGATTAACGAACGAATATCGATTCAATAGATGTGGATGAACGCAAGCGCATAAATTTAAATAAATTATTTTTCTGATGCTTTATTTTGTTTGCAAATACTTTTTTTATATTCGTCAGAGACCAATATTCGTAGTTTTCCTTAAAAAAAGTTGGCAACCCTAGGTGGTGGGTAAATTCTAAAACTTATTCAATAAATCAGTATGTCACTAACTCCCGCCTTTCATTGACGCTGCATTAGCAAAAAGTACGGGATTAATTGTTTTAATCGGTGTCTTAATTACGCGTGTAGTATTATTATTGTTATAAAAATGCCGATCGGCAAGTTAAAACCGAGTTAGGCGATTAACACACGGCACCGCGCACCGCCGCGGTAGGCGGTGCACGGTGTAAAGGCACGGCACGTAATTATTATGACGCAGGCTTGCGCTAAGAAAGGATTTTTCTAAATTCACCCCCTAAGGGGATGAAACCGGGCTCCAAAGTTTACAAGGAGAAACAATATTAGATCGCCAATAACCGAAAATGACCATAAGATAAGAAACAGTAGCAGAAAAATAAGGTCAAAGGTCATATTCATATTTCCGATCAGCACAAAAACAGACACATTTCACAGTATTATGACAGCTTATGGGACCTTTTATTCGTAATCGGAATCGTAAATTCTTGCAGCTCTCGACATTTACCTACTTCTATTCCTATTTATTTTACGATCCATTTCCCAGGATACCCTCGAAATGTCACAGTGTCAATATAAACAAATAAATTCGTAAGATAATATCATCCCGGTTGGAAACGGGTGATCTTAGTGTCTTGAGCTCATAATGAATTTGACTGTTCTGTGTTTGTCATTAATTCCATACGAAAAGTCAAAGTCAAAGTCAAAAACATTTATTTCAATTAAACCGTTTACAGGCACTTTTGAATTGTCAAGGAGTCGTTCAGTTAGTCCGAAAATGGGAGCTAGTTGCTCGTTCCAAAACGGAGGTAGGCCTCTATGGAGAAGAACGAGCAAGAAACTCCACGGCACTCTTTTAAATTAGGATTTTACAAATCCTGGTTACATTATTCTTTAACTTGAAGGAATTGTTTATTTTGTGGTCTTGATAACAATGAATGGCAATTGATAACTTATCTTCAGTCTTTATTTATCTTCAAGAATTAGTATGTGGTCATAGGAATAACAATACTGTACGGCTTCGAAGTGCATGAAAATGTAAGTCACAAAAGTGAAATGTTAGTAAATCATAGGTGTCAAAAGCATATTTTCGGTCTATTCCCACTGTAATTTCGATTATTATAAACATAACATAACATCATGCCTTTCATCCCCAAAGGTGTGTGTCAAGGAGTGTCATCTCTCATGCATGAAATTGTGAGTTCAAATCCGGGCAAGTACCAATGTGACATTTTCAATTCATATGTACTTACATTCTAAAGTTTAATCTTGAACATCCACTGGCATCGGTGAAAGAAAACATCGTGAGGAAACCTGGTACTTACTGTTCCACTCAAACCATGTTCTGACATGGTATGAGTTTAGAAACTCTGACACTAGGGTGTGTGGGGTCGTAAGACCTAACTGTCCACACGATAAAGAAGAAAAAAAGAAGAATCCCCAAAGGGTTAGCCAGAGTTAAAAAATGCTAATGAAAAGACATATAACACTTTGCCCGACCTGGGAATCGAACACCAGACCTCATGCTCAGCAGTTAGCAAGATTTTTTTAACAAACATGTTGCACTTGTGTTTGCAAATAATTACCGGATAAGATACGATTATCTTATCACTAGGCGTGTTACGAAAGGGTTTTGCGTAAAGTTGGCATCATTTTGAAGTTGAGCGGGCAGTAATGAGACATGGATATTGTGAAAGTACAGAATAAAACGATCAAAAGCTATTATGGGTACATTTCTCTAAACCATACCGGAAAGAAGATATTTGGTTTTGTATTGCTCATTTAAATCTAAAAACTTTTTGTATTCTATAATATACTATACTATTTTTGTCTTGTTGTCTGTCCTGTCTAGTGGTCGCAAAGCGCGACTGCTAAGCACGAGGTCTTGGGTTCGATTCTCAGGTTAGGCAAAGTGTTATTGAATTTTTCCATCGGGAATTTCACAGTAGCAGCCTCGGAGTCTGGATTTGTGCCCGTTTGATGGCAATACGCTCGCCTGTGACATGGCACATAAAAAAAACATAACTGGTGAAGTGTGGGGGTATTAACGGGTACAACTCAGCCTAACGCTTCGGGATTACGGGCGTGTTGTTATGTTATGTTTGCTAAAAATTTCAAATAAAATAAGTCAAATTTTGATATATAAGATTTTTTCACGCAGGACTGAAATTAAAATATTTGTATTGACGACATTTTTAAAATCTTCAAATGCAATTATCTTAGCTTAGGATTAGATCGATTTCACTTAAGATAAAAATAACATAAAAGTTATGGGTTCCCCACCCACTGGTCTATACTCAAAGGACGCCACTAGTCTATACTCAGTTACTCAATGCTCTTTAGAGATAATATCGGCGTAAAAAGTGCCACTCAACAATTGATTTAAAACATAACCTTGCATTAATTATGTGATCTACTGGCGTGTCTGGTCTACTACACATTAGCCGCCTATGGAGAAATGTGTCGGAGAGCAGATGTACATTCGTCGTAGCTGTAATCTTTGTAGTTATTTTTTGTAAACTAAGCTTTTTTATTGTAGTTATAATTACTTATGATTATTACTTATGTTGCATGTCATGTTGTGCGATTACGCCTCGGGTGATAATCAGGTCGACACATATAATCTAAACGTTGTCATAAATGTGTGTTTGTCACCCGTTGTAGTTGCTTTGTGAATAAATAAATAAATAGATTTAAAATAAAATGACAGGATCTCCTAAAGTGTGGTCTAAATTCTCCGTAAAAACTAAAGATGGTAACGTTATTAATTTACGTATAGTGGACCTGCCTAAAAGTTTAAATGATAAATTTATAGAACTATACATGAAGTATTATGCAACGGAAGAGAGAACACACATAGCCGCTGGTAAGTTACATTTTAGTAGATGAGACGCTTCATCATATTAATTTGATTAATACTAGAAATTTTCACACTTTTTAAAAATATTATATGATTGAAATGTTTATTTAATGCGTAAAAGTTTGTCTTATTAGGACGTAGCCAAGGATAATGATTTAAAACATTTCATTTCCTTTCTGTAACAAAAACCTCGATTCATAACAAAATAAAAATCGTCTGCAATAAAATTTTAATTTATTTACAAACAAAAAGCAATTTAACTTACAAAGCGTGATTATCATTTCATAAGAAATTAAAATCACATTTTGTATTTGCATAAGTCACAAACTATAAAATTACACAGTTTCATTATTACTTTTTTGGTTTTAGGAGTTCCAAAGAGTGCAGAAGCAATGGCAGAACTACGAGAGCGTGTATTACGATCATTGAGCAAAGAAACATATCATGTTGTGATTTGCTATATAGACTACGGTGATGACCAAGTTAAAGACATCGTTGGAGCATCCATGATGTTACTTACATCAAAAAATGATTCAGAACCAGAGGTAAATTTTACAGGGTGGAAAAAGACACATCATAAAATCTTTATTTACGCATTCTAAAAGTTATACTCAGTAACTTTGAGTAAAAGTAATTTCTGGAAAACTACATTTTACGGTAGCGCACAATTTGATAGTTGACACTACCAATGAATTGACACACTTTTTATGTCAAAGTCAATGTCAAAACATTTATTTCAATTAGACCATTTACAAGTACTTTATTACTACTACATTTACTGTGCCGAAAGTCGTAACGGCCAATGGCATAATAGCCAAAAGCCTCGACCAACACCTCAGGAGGCTCTCGTTGGTCAGTTGGTTCAAGGGCTTGATTCAGAAAGCGGTACTCCTTGACACGGAGCGTATTGTTAGGAAATTCCTTACTCAGGAGCCTTGACCACCGGTACCTTGGACCCTGATTCCGTTACCGGTTTGATACTATTTTTTATATTATTAAATGTTTATATGTTTTTTTTAATATTCATATTTATAAATGACATTATATAATTATCTATATTAAAAACCTTTTTGTTTATATTTCAGATTGACTTTAAAACAAAAGAAATGACGAAATTTAATGATATTTTACGAGGCTTAGACGCTCACTACGACGAAAAGAAAGTATTCGATTTAGATCTCTACTTTATTGACAAAGGAGCTTTTGTCCTCCCTGAGTACAGGGGGCTTGGCATTTTATTAGAATTCTTCCGCGTCAGGTTAGTTAAGTCCTAACTATTTTAACAATACGTAACTATATATTATGTTATGTCTGACTGTTGAGTGCCTCGTTGGTCTGGTGATCGCAAAGCGCGACTGCTGAGCATGAGGTCTTGCGTTCGATTCCCAGATCGGACAAAGTGTTATTAGGTTTTTCCATCAGGAATTTCTCAGAACCAGCCTCGTAGTCTGGATGTGTGCCTGGTTGATGGCAATAGAGTCGCCCCCTATTACATGGAACTTAAACTAACTTTAACGTAACATTTAACATTTTATTGCATTGGGATTCTCCTTATTAATGAAAAATAAGGAGTAATTCTTTGTCTTATCATCGATTCTCATGGTTTATTACATGTTTATTACTCGGATGGATGTTTACTGTGCTATTTTATGTTAATTTTCAGGCGACTGATATGCAAAGAAAAAGGAATACCAATACACGGATCGTGGATGACGGCGTACGGTTCGCAGATAGCAGCTGAGCGCGATGGATGGATGACCTTAAGCGAGATCCGCTGTGACGAGTTAGGAAAAAAATACGGCGTTACATTCGACAATATTCCTCCAACTTATAAATTTATGCTTGCTGAACTATAATAATTTAAGAAATTAAAAAAAAAGGATTAAACGCAATTTTTGCCACCCATGATAGTAATCATTATTGTAAAATGAAATTCATGAAAGTCAGAAAGCGCATCGACGAGACAGAAAGTCAAAAATGGATTAGAAGCACGAAGTTGTTAACTTATGGATTTGGCAGTTAATGTCTGAAAGATCATAGAATAATAATAGATCATCACCTGTAACAAAAATTCCACCCTTACCATACAAATACGGGCAGTAAAAAGTACGCATACTGTAAACCAAGTAACTTTGAGCAAAAATTATTCCCGTGAAACAACTTTTATTTTTGATGTGGCAGATCTGTTTATGATACTGCGCAATGTAAAGCACAAAAAGTATTATACTTCTGAGTTAAACAGTTCAAGGGTCTACTCCCATCTCTTAAAACAGTATTAATTTAATATTACCTTGCCTTGTGCGCTGTTAGATTTTCAAAGGTCGGCTTAGTGACGAGAGTTCAAAATCCAACAACAAAAAAATTCAACTTAGTATTTTCTTTTTATTATTTTTATAAAAATTGTACTATTTTAAGAGATGGGAGAGGACCCCCAGAGGTTACGGGGGTACTTAAAGTGTAGTTATATTATCAAAGACTTGTTTTTGTATAAAATCAGTATCTCTGTAACTAGAAGGTGCTCAGGTATGATCTACAACGGGCATGTAACTTTCAGCTTCGTTTAGTGTCATTGTACACCCGTCAGACTTCTACGTAGTATGAACTACTCCGTAACATTTAAATAAATAATTTTTCTGATACTTTATTTTGTTTACAAATACTTTTTTTATATTCGTCAGGGATCAATATTCGTTATTTTCTTAAAAAAAAAGTTGGCAACCCTAGGTGGTGGGTAGATTCTAAAACTTATTCAATAAACCAGTATGTCGCTAACTCCCGCCTTTCATTGACATTTAATCGGTGTCTTAATAACGCGTGCAGAAATATGATTATTGTTATAAAAATGCCGATCGGCAAGTTAGAACCGAGTTAGGCGATTAACATACGGCACCGCGCACCGCCGCGGTAGGCTGTGTAGCGGATCTCATGTCGCATTGGCCTCTATGAAATCCGTCGTTGCCTTGATAATCGCCGCTTTAATCGCCTAAGAGTGAATTTTGGCTTCATTAAAGGACTTTTTACACCCGCTATACCTATAACTAACAATGTGTGTTTGTTCAGTTGTTCAGAAACTTTCCGTACTTTTGAGTTAGGTACACATGAGCGTCCTGAATTTCGTTCTCTCAGGTAAACATGTTTACTCGGAGTGGTAACCTTCATTAATTCGTGTAAAATACTTTGATAGCTGTCTGGTTCTGCGAAGTAAATAGGTGTACCTAACGTTGATTCGATCGATTTTTCAAGCTTACATTTACTTTGCCTTGTCCCGGTGTCTGTGGCTGTTCAAATCTTACAATAGACAAATATATGTATATATATTGTTTATGTATATAATGTATGTATTGTTTTATACAATAGACATTATCTCATTAACGTTAAAAAACACGTCACACATACATTCACAATGAAGCTTGAATGTGCTCTGTGTCTCTTCAAGCATTTGTAGGCTCTGAAAGTACGGCCATTTGCACGGCCCGTGCACTCGATAGGCGCAATTACGTCACGAGCCGTGTGCTACGGCTCACTCGGTGTCACCTAGCGTGTTTTATGAAGTCGTCGACTTATTGCGTGCCTCAGATGCAATGGTAGACTAAGATTTATGAATATTCTGTATTAACTTGTATTGAAAGTAAGTGATTTTATTGTCTTAATGTAAAAGGTATAGACAATGTGGAGAATCAATTTAGTTAGATATAGTAATGATTGCCCAGTAGTAAAGGCCAGGCGATTTTTTCGATTCATATATACTTTTACTTTTCTTTTTAAGCTTATCTTGGACATCGCTGACGTTAAACCGTTGGTCCCGGCTGTCAGACATGGATCTTTGACAGTCGTTGCTGGTCGTCATAAGCCCGAAAATCAGACAACCAGTATTACCAAGGGGTATCGTATCACCCAGTTACTGGGTTGTGGAGGTCAGATAGGCAGTCGCTCCATGTAAAATACTGGCATTCAGCTGCATCCGGTTAGACTGGAAGCCGACCCCAATATAATTGGGAAAAGGCTAGGCAGATGATGATGATATAATTTCTAAGGTAATCTGGCTCATCACTGACTTCGGTGCAGGAAAACATCGTGAGGAAATCTAAAATTAATATGAGTCTGAAATCAACACTCCGCCTTGAGCAAGCGTAATACTGTATGAGAAGAGGTCGTGGGATAATGATGGGCTGTTAAGTAAGTACTTAAGCGCTTTGCACACGGAGCAACTTAAGTTGAGGCAACTGGCAACTCTTTAAAAGTTTCCTGTAAAAGTTGATAGTTGCTATAACGTTGCCGGTTGCCGCAACTTTTTGGCAATTTGTAAGCAACTTTCATAGCCGAGTTGCCGTATTCCGTTGCCGTAACAACACTCGCATTGCCGAGCACACGGAGAGGGAGGGAGGGTGTGAAATCGCCCGAAGCGTTACGATTGACGATTGAGGAAACCGGCAACTTTAAAAACCGGTACAATATATAAAAGTTGCAAGTTGCGGCAACTAACAACTGACTTAGTCATCGATAATGATGGGATGTTAAGTAAGTACTTAGAGGTAGTGGGATAATGTTAGTCAATGATATTCACCACTTTTAAGTTTTATGCCGTCGAAAATTTCCTTTTATCCCTATACATTCTTCGTTCGTTCATTCTTCATTCATCATTCTTCTTCGATTAGGATTATTTTTTATTTATCCCTATTACATGGAACTAAAAACATAACTGGCGAAATGTGGGTTCACCTCTGCCTAACCCTTCGGGGATTACAGGCGTGATGTTATGATGAAAATTTCCTAGACATGTTAACTAGGTTTATCTAATTGATTGCTCATAAAGAATAATACATAGTTGAAATTAATAATTATGTAATGTAATTATCTAATATCATTTACCTTTGAGATTATTATACTTATGTGTACCTACTTAATCATCAGTCTAATTCCAAGTCAACTATCCAAAATTAGCCTCCATGGCAACAACAATCTACAACAATATAATTTTAAAATCTTGAATGCGGCTAAATGTTTGCAGGTATATCTAACACAAACAATAATTATGATAGTCAGTTCTTTCTTACTGATACCATTAATCACTTTCCAAATAAAAATTTGTTTATTGGAATATGATTTCTATTACTTATGTCTTTAAGATAATGTATTGTTATCTATATAATTAATGATACTTACAACAAATGTAATTTTTAGTGTGATGTTTCAAGTCATAGAATATACTGTTTTGTAGGTAAACTTGTTAGGAAAAATGAAAAATTCTCCCAAAGTGTGGACTAAGTTTTCAGCGAAAAATAGCAATGGTGCTATTTTAAATTTTCGTATAGTAGATTTGCCGATAGATCGATATGACGATTTTACCGAACTGTTCATGAATTGTTTTGCGAAAGAAGAGCGTTCATTCAGAGCGGCAGGTAAATATATGAATTTACTAATTTATGTTTCTATTCTATATTATCTATGTACTACTATGTTTGGATACAAACATAGTAGAACATACATTACAGACACATACATACATTACAGATTACATTACAGTAGAATACTGACATTTCTACATAGATAATGTAGAAATGTCAGTATTTTCAAAAATATATAGAGTGATCATCCGGAAGGAAAGTTTTAATGCTCTAAAGTGGCACTTTCGTTTTTTACATACATACATAACATCACGCCTGTAATCCCCGAAGGGTTAGGCAGAGGTGTACCCATTAGTAAACCCACATTTCGCCAGTTATGTTTTAATCCCATGTAATAGGTGGCGAGCCTATTGCCATCAACCGGGTACAAATCCAGACTCCGAGGCTGCTACTGAGAAATTCCTGATGGAAAACCCAATAACACCCCCCCCCCCCCTTCGTTTTTTATTTGAAATATTACTACTATTATAAATGCGAAAGTTTAGTTGAATGTTTGTTACTTAATCACGCCAGAACGACTGAATCTGATCTTTATATTTGGCACATAGGCTAGTTTTTATCCCGTAAAATGTACGGTTCCTATCAGATAATAAATTAACTTCGACGCTGACGAAGTCCCGGGTACAAGCTAGTAATATTTTTGTGTATTTATTAAGGCGTGAGATTATATATGTATGTATGTTATTAAGTGCATTTATACAGGGTAATTGAAAATATACCCGAAACCTTAAAAGGGGTCATTGTACAACTTTTACTTTGGAACCAACCTTAAAATCATGAAAAAAAAACAGCTGTTCCCTACAAAAATGCTACGTAACAAGATCGAAATGTATGGATTAGCTGTTTTTTTTTTTTCATTATTTCGGGGTTGATCCCATAGTAAAAGTTGTTAATAATGATGAGTACAATGACCCCTTTTAAAGTTTCGGGTATATTTTAAATTACCCTGAATACTTTTTTTTATTTTAGGAGTACCAGATGATCCGGAAGCTATGGAAGAATTTAGACAGAGTATTTTAAACAAGAGACATGATAGAACAACTCAGTCAGTAATTTGTTGCTTAGACAACGGTGATGACGTCATTCAAGACATCATTGGAGCTTCCATAATGATGTTAGGTACACGAGAGGAGGCCATACAAAAAATGGTAAATATAAATAAAATTAAAGTATAAAGGCACGGTCCACTTAATAGTTGAACGATTGGCTAAATGCACCCACGATTTAAACCCACAAAGAAAATAATAAACCTTATAATCTATCTTTTTTACAGAACAGCCATTTGATAAAAGAAAAATTATGTATTTGTCTCAGATGTAAGTGCCTTTATTTGGCATTGCCAAAGATAAAAGCATTTAAAAGTCCTCAACAAATAATAGTTTAAACCAAATGTAGTTTAAAATATTATTTGCTAAAGACTTTTTTGCGCTTTTTGGGTTCAAAGATCATCCAATCTCGTAAAGGGGAGGTATCGTGACATATCAACTGTAGGGTGTGGATGTGAAGCCGAGTCCCAAACCATGGTCGATCTTCTATCTTGCCCTTTGTGCCCCAAAACATGCAACCAAAGTGACCTATGTGCCAACGATGCCGTGAAAGTGGCAATGTTTTGTGCCACCCAAATTAAAAAAAAAACTGTCGTGTTAGCGACGCGAAGAAGAAGAGGAAGGACCATCTATTTAAGTTTTAAATGTAAATATTGTTTTACAGTTACCGTTGCAGCTTAAAGCCGAATCATTAAAAAAACGTTATGAAATATTTAGTGGCATGTTGTCTACATACGACAGCATAAAAGAATTTAATCAGGAGCGATACTTCATTGACCGAGGACTGTTTGTTCATGGTGATTACAGAGGGCTTGGTATTGCGCAGGAGTTGTTAAGAGTCAGGTCAGTAACATCGTAGGTCATAGAGTTTTACTACTACTCCTTAACACCGACTTTTTATTGGTGTTGATCCAATAAATACAGGTTGACTTTTTGTTTATTATGCATCTTTTTTCGGTTATTAGCACTCATAGATACGATCAACTTTTAATATGGGACGAACGCTGAAATATGAACTAAAATCTGACCGGAAAAAGTTGTTCGGGCTTATGAGTACTTTCACCCCGTAAAGCTGATTTTTATTCTTTCATGTAACATTCACGATTTGATAAACTTGATCAGATGCCTACCTATTTGAAAACTGGAGAAGACGAAACTGTGTCTAATTATATGAAAACTATATTTTTCCAGGCGTTTGATATGTAAAGAACACGGTGTAGCAAAGCATGGAGCGTGGATGACGTCATATGGCACACAGAAAGCTGCTGAACGAGATGGCTGGGAGACCGTGTGCGAGATCCAATATGATGAATATGGGAAAAAACACGGCGTGACCTTCGAAAATGGACCTCCTTCTTGTAAATTTATGGTTTGCAGGATAACTTTGTAATACATTTATTTAAATGCTGAATTAACAAAAATAATGCCATGTTGAAGGGATTAAGTCCGTCTTTGTATTTTTTGTTGAATAAAAGATTAAATAAATAAACCTATTTATAAGATTTTACTAAGATTTTATTATATATTATTATTTAGTATCATCTTAGTAAAATCACTCAAACAAGATTTTAATACACATAAATAAAATAAATTATTTTATTTTTTTGTACACCATTGTTAAAATAAGAGGATATTGTATAAAATGAATGACAGGCATAAACTCATAGCGGAACAAGATGTGCCACGAAAGATGAGGTTTGACGAGCGTCAGTTATGTAAAACTTGCGCAGGTATAGATAGATATATAAAATAGTTATCCATAATTTGTATATCTTTTCAAGGAATTTTCGATGACATTTAGATTTAAAATTCTTAACAATATTATAATTTTTATTACGAAATAATAAAGTCTCATCTTTCGTGGCACGTATTGTAGGTACAATTAATAAAAACAAAAAAAAAAACCACAACGCAATTAAAAAAAATACTAATTTAAAATTAAACTATTACTTAAGTTGAGTTGAGTATAATCTGTTGTTTTGAGATTCTGCACATCACATTTTATTGGGAAAAAGTTCGTAGTAATTAAATATAGTTCACAAATATAATTCACAAACACATTCACACAATATACCAATCTGCCTAGCCTTTTCCTCTACTATGTTGGTGTCGACTTCCAGTCTAACCGGTTGCAGCTGAATACCAGTATTTTACATAAAGCGACTACCTATCTGCCCTTCATAACCCAGTAACTGGGTAGTACGATACCCGTTTGTACGACTGGTTGTCAGACTTTCAGGCTTCTGTAGACCCGTAACGACTGTCAAATATCCACGTATGACAGCCGGGACCAACGGATTAACGTGCATTCTAAGGCACGGAGGAGTCTCGGTGTGTAAAGATGGTCACCCAATCCACGGGTCAACCCCGGCAAGCGTAGCTTAACCTAGATTCATTAGGATGCATTATTGACTTCTAGCAATCATAAATTTATAAGATGGAGGAGCATCTTCAAATGTTACTCCGTATTTTCTTCTTAACTCTTCTATCTGTATCTCGCAAACGGTATCCCATCCATCGCGTTCCGCAGCTTTCTGCGTACCATATGACGTCATCCACGCTCCATGTATTGGTATACCGTGCTCTTTGCATATCATTCGCCTGGAAATATAAATAAATCAAAGTCTAAATCAAACAATTTATTTCGAGCGCATTAAAAGGCACTTTTAAACGTCATATATAAAAAAAGAAGAATTGAATCTAGTTGCCTCGTACAAAAAGTTCTTTTTTATGTAGAAGAATGGACAAGAAACTCCATACATACTCATTTAAAAATAAATGTTTTACAATAGGAATTTGCATACAGAATTATACATAGTCTATTGATAATCTATCTTAATTTAATAAAGCTGTAGAGTTTTTTGTTTGTTTTCATGCACTAATCTTTGGAACTTCTAGTTTTTTTTTTATAATAATGTAATCTATATTACATCACGCTATGATCCAAGACAGCGAAGCAGTAACTAAAGTCGTAACTTAAAGCAGGTGAAAAAAACCACGCAGACGAAATCGCGAGCAGAAGCTAGTATACAGGTTAATTGAAAATATACCCGAAACCTTGAAAGGAGTCATTGTACTCATCATTATGAACAACTTTTACTATGGGACCAAACGTGATATCATGAAAAAAATATCAGCTGTTCCCTACAAAAATGCTACATAACAAGATCGTAATGCATGGATCAGATGTTTTTTTTTTTCATGTATTCAGGGTTGGTCCCATAGTAGAAGTTGTTCATAATGATGAGTACAATGACCCCTTTTAAGGTTTCGGGTATATTTTCAATTACCCTGTATAATAGAATAGAATATATTTATTGTAAGACATGAGTGAAGGTACAACATACAATTTGTACAAGGGCTTGAAATAACAGGTAGTTTTGTATGTTTTGCCATATTAAGGCGTACAAAACAACATATTTTTGGTTTAGTAAACCATAATAATATTTGAGACTGCACAACAAACTATGAAATTAAGAAACTTAATCCTAATACTAATTAAAAAGGGAAAAAGTATGATAAAGAACAACTAACCTAACTTTAAGGAACTCCTGCGCAATACCCAGTCCTCTATACTGAGGACAGACAAACACTCCCCTATCACTGAAGTAACGGTCCAAATTGAATACTTTCACTTCATCGAAACGAGCTGTCAATTCATACGAAATTTCAAACAGCTTTTTGATTTCTGGCGTTTCAAATTTATTCTGTAACACAAAATAACATGTACTCATCTAAGCAATTTTTCAAAGTCAAAGTTTATTATATGTTTGTTTAAACGCGCTGATGTCTGGAACCGCTAGTGGTATTGCTTTTTTTTAATAAGAAAGCCAGATTCTTGAAGAAAAATATAGTATGAAACTATAATGTAGGTATAGGCTATATAAAATCACGCTACGTAACGGGGGTGATGTCCAAAATAAACTTAGAAACTACCTAAATATTAATTGAAAAATTTGGATGGTACTTGTCCGGTATCGAATACATAAGAGGCTCAGCCTTAATCACCGGACCATCACAGGAGCTCAATATCTGCCCTGTTTCTGTATAATATTAACATTTTAATTTACCTGTGGTACTATATCTCGTATGGATGTTAATATCATCATAGATGCTCCAACGACATCTTTGATTTGGTCCTCTTCGTTATCTAAGCAGCAAATCATAGTGTGAAATCCTGGCTCTTTAGTAGCTCTTAGTATAGGTTCACATATTTCTTTGATTGCTTCTTCGCTTTTTGGGATCCCTGTAACGATAATGCCATTTTTTTTATTTAGGTTTATCAACAAGACAAGTTATAAAATTCGACGCGACTTTATCGGAGTGAACATCGGTTTTCTGCGAGGTTTTGATTGTTATGAGAGGATCCCCAATTCTTTTTAAAATAAACTATGTCCTTATATTATCAGCTATCTGCTAGTAAAAGTCCTAGCAAAAGCGGTCTAACCGTTTCGTAGATTATCCGTAAAAAACAGGCAGGCAGATGGATAAACATTTAAAGAATTGATTGTTTTGTATAGGTACCGTGTAAACATTCATATGCATTTAGTAAATAACTGTTATTTTGATACACTTACAAACATACACTACACTTTTATTTTTTTGTATAGACTACGCGTGAATTAAAACCGCCATTGCTATATTTCGTACCTAATAACAATCAATAATCAATTAAGCCGTCGTTGGTCCCGGCTGCCACACGTTGATCTTTGACAGAAGTTACGGGTCGTCAGAAGCCCGAAAGTCTGAAAACTAGTCTTACCAAGACTCAATGTAAAATACTGGTATTCAGCTGCATTCGGTTAAACTTGAAGGTAAAGCATATTGATTGATTGTATAAACAGTGGATAAAAAAACTTTAAATTCTCATCAAAATTGTACTCACCAACAGCTTTGAAAGTAACTTCTTGTTTTATATAATAATTTATGTACAGATTAATTACTTTTTCTCTAAGAACTTCGGGCATATCGACAATACGAAAATTGAACACAGTATCACTCTTTTTGGCTGCACTCGAAAATGTTGACCACACTTTACAAACTCTCGACATTATAGTATTTACAATTTTATTGTTATTAACCGTCGTCAACTTACTATTTCAGAAAATGTACGTTATAATACATAGTTTTTTAAATGTATACAAATTATTTTTAACAGTAACGTCGATACTTTATTCAAATGTATTATAGACTAGATACGATTATTCTATATGTAGTTGTGAACTTGTGAGTTAGCTAGCTATCTTATCATTTTGACCTTGCGATGGGCGAGTTAAATAACCTTTATGAATCCGGTTAAATTGGCGATAAACTGTTACTATTATAAATGCGAAAATTGGAATGGAAGTTTGTTACTCAATTAAACCAGAACGGCTGAACGGATCAGGATAAAATTTGGCATAGACATAGATTAGGCGCTTGCACACAGAGCAACTATTGCAGCAACTGGCAACTAGCTGTTTACATACATTTTAATTGGACTGCGCACACAGAGCAACTCGAGTTTCGAGTTGCGGCAATCGTCAACAGTTTTCAGTTGCTGCAATCGATGACTAAGTTAGTTGCTAGTTGCCGCAACTAGCAATTTTTAAATATTGTACCGGTTTTTAAAGTTGCCGGTTCCTCAACCGTCAATCGCAACGCTTCGGGGGATTTCACACCCTCTCTCCCCGTGTTCCCGGCAATGCCAGTGTCGCTACGGCAACGCCATACGGCAACGCCATACGGCAACTCGGCTATGAAAGTTGCTCACAAATTGCCAAAATGTTGCAGCAACCGGCAACGTTATAGCAACTATCAACTTTTACAGGAAACTTTTAAAGAGTTGCCAGTTGCCTCAACTTAAGTTGCTCCGTGTGCAAAGCGCCTTATAGTCTGAAACAGCACAGCCTAGTTTAATCCCGTCACTTTCACGCGGACAAAGTCGTGAGTAGAAGATAGTTGGTAATATTTTTTATTAAATATTTAAGACTTTTAAATGTCTGCTTACACACTTGGCTCCGGCCTGTGTTTAAGGTCTTCGATTCTCTTATAAGAAACGAATCTCAAATAATAACAATAATACCAGCCTATCATTTAATTATTTAGTATCATTGTCCCACTGCAGAGCAATGACCTCTTCTCAGCAGAGCAGAGGACTGTTGATCAATGATCGCCACGCTTGTTCCAAGTGAATTGGCGATTTCAGATTAGTTATAAGTCCAGGTTTCCTCATAATGATATCCTCAAATTTCCACTTGACATATAAAACTTGTATTGTAGGTACTGCATTGTATTCTTAAAAAAACTTTATAAAATGTTGGATTTTTGACTTTCAATATCTCGGTAACCAAAAGGTTTCCCAGGTGTGGTCTAGAACAAAAAAATTGAGAAGTACATTAAACTTTTTGCACCGTTATGGATAATTTTATACACGTTAAATAACGGGTGTATAACTCCTAGCATTTTATTATATTTTTTAACACTAAAATATTACAAAAAAATAATAAAATGCTAGTACCTAGTGTTCTAATTTAATGCAAAAAAAAACTAAAAAAACTTCATCTCCAACCAGCGTGTGCATGCAGGGAGCTTGAAAAAACTAAACTACTATGTATTCATAGAGATTTTGATCTCGTTACACAGGTTTGTTCAGTTTTGTACCTTAACATTATTTTTTTACGGTCAAAATTGGCAAA
Organism: Hoplodrina ambigua; assembly: GCA_949774945.1. Classification (NCBI taxonomy): domain Eukaryota; kingdom Metazoa; phylum Arthropoda; class Insecta; order Lepidoptera; family Noctuidae; genus Hoplodrina; species Hoplodrina ambigua. Next base: position 4,705,940 of record OX458974.1, on the reverse strand, counting down.
TGCATGAAAAAAGTGTACGAAGAACTTTAGTAATGTGCTTGAATTTTTTGTTATCTCATATAATATGTAGCAGAGAGACTCATAATTGTTATGAAATTGTTATTTATCGTTTATTTTTATTTTATATTGTAATTATGAGATTGTTTTTGCTTCACATTACTTTCTAAGTTTATTTTGAACACCACTGTCATCTTGGTAGGAACGAAAACATCATAGTAAAAAATCTGAAATCGCCGATCCACCTCAAGCAAACTAGTGATGAAAAGAAACCTGACGTGAAAAGAGGCCTGAGGCGTGGAAAGAGGCCTGACCCTGCAGTGGGACAATAATAGGCTAGTATTATTATTACTGTAATTTATTTTACGACTTAAATCCATAATTAAATAAATATAAAATTAACAAATAATAGTAGTTGTCTTTGATATCATTTTGTGTACTGTGTCAGACGCAGAGATCATTACGACAACGAATAGAGCTGCAGTCTTGCGTAGGAGCAATACTTACTACACGCGTAGCAACCCCTCTGAACTGAAAGAAACATGATCAATAAAAGGGAAAAGAAAGTCTTTCTTTCTTTAGAAGAAAGAAAAACTATTTATTCACGCAAAAATGACGCACATACCTAACATAAAAGAAAAATTGAACACAAAAACAAAATAAAACAAACTGGTATTAAATCTAAAAAAAAAAAAAAAAATAAGTAAATACGAATTGAGAAATATCCGCCACTACCGCTCGAAGATACGGTACAATTTTGCTTAGTTTAAGAAGAGGTTCATAAGGGAAAACCACTTATTCTATTGGGAATAAACAAGATAGTAACTCAGTTTTCAGTTACTTTGGTCTTTTTGGGTGATGAAGTTACATGTGGTCAACCGCACGGCAGACTACTAGCTTCTGCCCCCGATTTCGTCTGGGTGGAAGTCAAGTATACCATATAACATAGAATCCTTTAATCTGTAATTATATTATAAATAGGAAAGGTTCCAACTAGCAATAAGTTGTATAGTATTTGAATTATACAACTAACAGACATGTAAAGGTTATATAATAGTTTTGTAGTAGTTCAACAGTTTTATAGTAGTGTTCTATTCGACGCATTAGTTATATATTATTTATTTTGCTAGTTGGGATAGTTGTTTGTTTGTACAAAATAGGCTCCGAAACTACTGGACTGTTTTTGATCTTTTTTTGTACCAATAGTAAGCTGAATTAGGAAAGTAGGAAAGTAACATAGGCTACACCACTTCACACCCTTCACGGATTACAGGCGTGATGTTATGTTTTGATTTCCAGATATACAATCTTGAAGCAAATATCAACATGTTGAACTATATAAGTAAATAACCATTAATCATGTCGACAAGGTACATGCGACACATTATATTAACATTAGTGGATATCAATCTTCGCAGAGGTCTTTAAGCCGACCTTACTGGGGATCTACGGTAATTACTGGCCAGCAATTTATTTGTAAGAAACCAAATGTTATTGTAAAAGAGAAATATTATCAACATATATGCTTAAAACCACATACAAAAGTTCAAATTCAAGGTTTGCCAAGGGCAACGTGCTATTACTACTATTACTACTTGATTTAAAATTAACGGATTGCGTTCGAAATACCATACTGTGCTCCAAAACAGAGGTCGTTGACGTGATTCCAAAGTCTATCCAGCTGGGATTTTTTTTTTAGTTGGTAAAAGTCATCAAATGACTCCTTTCACCCTGGGTGGGGTGGAAGGGACTGTCAGACTTTTACTGACTAAAAAACCACCCTGTTCCTTCTGTTGCCCTTTACATTCCGGGGCCACGGTATCCTGTTAAGACGTCCCGCAGCCCCGGCAGGTCCAGCTGGGACTGGGCTGGACATGTCTGCCGAATGTCGAACAGTCTATGGGTCCTTAGAACGCAAGATTAGTGTCCCGAAATAGCGATATGCCGTCGCAGTAGACTACGAAGAACAGTACATACATACATATACAAACACTAGCTTCAGTCCGCGACTTTGTCCGCGTCAAACTTGATATGTTATCCTACGGGAAAAGTAGCCTATATCCAACCTGTACCTGTATTTTTCATCTACATCCGTTCAGCCGTTCTGGCGTGATGGAATAACAAACGAATAGTAAGATTGTTAAAATCATACCCCTTCGTTTTGATGTCGCAGTAGTCGAGTAAAAAGACGAAATTACTTTCTTTACCACGATTTTATGAAAGACAACTTCAAGTTCGATAACATTTTATCTTATTGAGGCGAAACTAAGTTACTTCTCTCTTTATTTTGGGTAAACATGTTTATCTATCCGAGAGTCGTGACGCGTGAATCTGAAAATGTCGAAGAAGTTAGCGAACACTCCATATACAACTTTTGTTGTATGACAGTTTGGTTGATCAAATCTTGAAGTAATAAAGTATTGATAAACTTACTGATTGAAGTCAAAGGCGGTTTATTATAGGTACTTGGAGTGGCGCGAAAATTAAATTACCCTTGAGAAATCATAAGTAGGTAAATACAATATTTTTGGGCCTTCAATTTTAATTATCTATCGGTCACTGCGTATACTATTTAGTACGATAGACCTCGATAAATGGGCTATTTAACTGAGAAAGATTTTTCAAATCGCACCTGTAATTCCTGAGATTAGCGTATTCAAACAAATAAAACATATTCTTCAGCTTACTAATATTAATACCTAAGCATGGATTCACTAATAGATACTGATTAAAGCAATTAAAAACAAATGTACTCGTATATCATTGCAACAAAATTAAAGCCGAATAAAGCCTCTTTTATTATAATTTCTAAAGAACCATAAAACAAAATTTGAATCACTCCGAACTCCAAATATACGTTACTTACCTTCCTCGCTACAACTAGTTACCAACTTACTAACGATCGCTTTTTGTTTAACAGTGGACTGAAACCTTTAGCTTGTAAGGGCATGGACACATTACCTCCGCAACGTGAAACGTCACGTTCCGCGCCGGCACGGCAGCAACAATCGTTTCAAACATGTTCTCATAACTTGCAGTTCTTGTCTAGATATGGACCGCGAAAGACGTATTCCTCTCCTGTTATTAATACATACATACATACATACATAAACTCACGACTTTTTCCCATAGGGTAGGTAGAAACCACAGAACGCCACCTGCTACGATCCTTACACCACACCTCCTTTCGCCACTTTCACGTTCATACATCCCGTCATACAAGCACGCCGGTTACGAGTACTGCGCACCTGACCTTTCTGAAGAACCAGTAAGGTCAGTGTAGGTCTTTCTAGAGCGACCTCTCCCTGCGTTGCCACTCACCTCTGCCATATAAATACCTTTTATTTTTTGTCTTTCACTCATCCTCCTAACAATAATACGACGAATGAAGAAAAACAAAACCAAAGAATCAAATATCTAGACAAAAACTGCAAGTTCACGCTTTTCACGCGTTTCACGATGGCGACAACGCGTCGTGGTGATGTATCCACGCCCTAACAATTACGTGTGGTCCCAATATACCTCCAGGCTATCATGTCCTGTTAGTATTCGAAGTTACAAGGAGTAATGAGATCACAAGAGTACTTCATCCACTTTAATGAACATCATGTTACTAACTCCTAACTACACATTTATTAGAGAACTTTTAGTTTTGGTGAAATCTAATGAATTTAATTCTTCTAATTTTAGGAACAATCGCAATCCAATCTTATCAATTTATCAAAATTGCTTTTAATCTACAAACATTTTTGACTTTGACCGTTGTTTAGATGAGATTGCGATTGTGACTACCAATTAAAATATAAATAAAATTGAAGTCAAATAACTTAATAAAAGTCAAAATAAAAGCCTTTTACAACATAAATATGAATGTTTACAAGTTAGTGGGACGAAACATACTATTTTAATATTTTTTGTCTATCTGTCTGTTTGTTTGTTCTGGCTAGTCTCCTAAACGACTACACCGATTTGACGGAATTTCTACTGGCAAAAAGCATGTTATATAAGGAGTAACTAGGCTACTTTTATTTATTTTTTTTTATTCAAAAAAACCCGTGATAACTTTAACATTACGTGAACGCAGTGGCGCGTCTAAGCTAGTTTAAAATAATAAGATAAGTAAGATTCTTATTCATGACTCGTTAATTAAAATAAGGTTGGTACACTTTGCTTGTCACATTCTGGATTCCGTAATATCTCAAAGAGGTGTCTCTACAGGTAATCCTATTATGTAGATGAGGCACGTCTCCACTCCGGCGTCAGTAGACGCCATCCCGCCCGCAACTTGACGATGTCAAAGCCAACTTGTTCTGCCATGTTTCTATTTGAAGGTAATGTTGGATTTAAATAGCTGATATCTTGTTTCGACGTCCTTGCATGTGTTTGGAGTACGTATTTGTTTTTGATGTTTTAGATAAAGAAATAACTTTTATAACAGGCTTGGTTGTGAAGTGGCTCTTTTTCACCCAATTATTTATCTCCTATCTACCTACTTATCTGTATAAATAAATAAAAAGGCTTAATCTGTTGCTAAGCGCGTTGCGAACCCTAAAAATAGATACATACATATAATATATCTGCCTAAAATCTACAAAAAGAAAGAAAAAATCTTTATAAATTGAGTTAGTCCAGCTCGACGCAATCGTCCTATATTTTCAATTAAGCCGACCTAGGTGAGTAGAAATCGTTTATAATGCTAATTGGATCCCGCCGATCGGTAATAGATTACAATACGGCACACACCTGCTCGCTCCGTATTCATACGTTAAAGCTGCTATTAAATATTGATGGATTAAATATACATAGGCCATGGCAGGCTATTTAGGAAGAAAAAAAAATTGAGACGGCCAAAAAAACTTTTCTAATATTTTTCCGGAATAAATACGAGTAAGGAAAAATTGGTTGCAAAGTAATGTAATTACATACACATACATAACATCACGCCTGTAATCCCCGAAGGGTTAGGTAGAGGTGTACCCATTAGTACACCCACATTTCGCCAGTTATGTTTTTAGTCACATGTAATAGGGGGCGAGCCTATTGCCATCAACCGGGCACAAATCCGTACTCCGAGGCTGCTACTGAGAAATTCCTGATGGAAAAACCCAATAACACTTTGCCCGACCTGGGAATCGAACCCAAGACCTCATGCACAGCAGTCGCGCTTGCGACCACTAGACCAACGACCAATGTAATTACTTGTCAATACAATAAAATAAGCTTTTATTAAGAAAAATAATACAAAGAAAAAAAGTCTTTGAAATTTTGAGTTTGAACAAAAGTAACTGGACTTTTTTAATATAACCAAGCGCCTAAGTTGCCTGAAATAAAGGATAAATAAATACATAATTACACATCTTGGTATTTCTTGAGAATTTGAGACTGATTGTGATCGGTTTTAACAGTAAATAGAAATTGGAGGGCCATAATTAATACGCTGAAGCCGGAAAAAAGTCTATTAGATTGTTAAGAAATAACTAAGTAACACATTACATACACATAACATAACATCATACCTGTAATTCCCGAAGGTTGTACCCATTAGTTTATCCAGGTTTACCCACATTTCGCCAGTTATGTTTAAGTCTCATGTCATAGGGGCCGAGCCTATTGCCATCAACCGGGCACAAATCCAAACTCCAAGGCTGCTACTGAGAAATTCCTGATGGAAAAACCCAATAACACTTTGCCCGACCTGGTAATTGAACCCAAGACATCATGCTGTAGACCAACGAGGCAGTCAAAGTAACACATGACTTAAAACTAATATTACAGAACGTCAAAAACTTAAATTTTAACCCTTGTTTTGATAACACACGGGTCCTGGAAAAAGGGTATAGTCCACTTGTTCCACAGATGACAACAGCTAGGATTGCTGAGGTAACTCAAAGGGACACGAGTCGTTTGTAAACGCGCGTAATTAAATGAAAGCTCCCGAAACACCTTTCATGTGGTTGGCTCCTTTAATTATGACGTCTCAACAGCTCAATCCTTTTATGAAAGGTTTTTGTAAATATTTTGAAATGTCTATGTTTGTTCTTGGTATTTTATTATGATTTTCTAAGAAATGATTTGGCAGTGTCAAGATTTGTTTCTTAATTCAAAACGTAGACATGTAAAATCACGTAAGTAGTATGTATTTGAAATGATAAAATATATTACAATAATTAAACACAAAAGTTAGGAATAATAATAAAAAAATTACAAAGTATGTTCCATTTTTATTGTATTTTATTTATTTAAACGTATTTATACTACTTACTTATAATTTATATTATTATAACAAAACCTGTAAAGACTTTTTACTTGTATGTTTCTTTATTTTAACGCACTTATCTTTAGAACTACAAGTGGGATTTAAAAAAATCTTTTTGTATGTGATAGCCAGATTTATGAGGAATAGTATACCTAGGCTAGTAGGCTGTATCATACCACGTTACGTCCCACGAAAGCAGAGCAGTAACAAAAACAGAAGCTAGTAATAAAACTAGTTATAAAACTAGTAATAAAACTAACGACTAACTAACTATATAACTGGCGAAATGTAGGTGTACTAATGGGTACACCTCTGCCTAACCCTTCGAGGATTACAGGCGTGATGTTATGTGTAATAAATAAATAAAAAATCTTCTTTCAACAAATCGAAGTATGTAGTACCTGCCTATTAGAAAACAACGTTATAAATTGATGCAATTTATCCAAAATAACTATAGTTATATAGAATTTGTAGAATTCCCAGAGCACCAACTCAAAAATACCTCTAAAACTTTTCACGCGAATTCTATCCATTCTCAAGCAAGCCTCGAGCAATACTTCGGAAAGTATTCAAGAAGTGGTCGATAGATGTTCAGAAATTTCAATCTGTCGAAGCAACAGGCGGGTCTAGGCACCTACAAAGTTTCCCGTATATATTTATTGTCGACGGAAAGCTCTAGATGTGAGCGAAAATTATTCATAAAATTCCACGTGAATAATCTTCGTAAATGATTTAAGTATGAGAATGACGTAATTTTTTTTGTCATACGTGGATCTTTGACAATCGTTACGGATCGTCAGAAGCCCGAAATTCTGACAACCAGTCTTACCAAGGGGTATCGTATTAGCCAGTTACTAGATTGTGAAGGTCAGATAGGCAGTCGCTCCATGTAAAATATGATATTCACCTGTATCCGGTTAGACTGGAAGCTGACCTCAATATTGTAGTAGGGAAAAGGCTAAGCAAATAATAATGACATTTTTGCACAACAATTATTCCTTCTTTTCCGTAAAATTTCATTTTTTGTACCCGAAGGGTGTACTTAGCCTCCACTGAACGTCTGACTGTCAGCGAGCTGTATATCATGAACCGTGATAAGTAGAGAGTTGAAATTTTCACAGAGTGTATTTGTTGTGGCCGGTAAAAACAAAGTTAAAAATTAAAGGAGGTTACAAATTAAGGTTTTTGTAACTAATGTATATTGTACAATAGTACGCTTAATAACCCTTTGGGTGTGAGTCCAACTCGCACTTGCGTGGATATTTCTCATCGTGAAATCCTCATGGAGTGCCTCCTGAATGAACCCGCGTGCAAACATGCGTAACATACACAACGGGGCGATTGTGTTCTTGAAAGGAGCCTTTCTTATGAATACCTCCCGAAATTTGACGAGAATACAAAACTGCACCTGTTTTTTAATAAAAAGATCTAAAACAAGAGGAATCCATTCCTGTATGTGCACCCAAATCTAAGCCGTGTCATGTGTAAAATAGAGCACTCGTTTGCTTCATCAGTCAAGTCAATATCCGTTACCAAATGAACGAGTTAACTGACAATTACAGTTCAATTTCCAGCAACTACCGACTGTCCAAGCGCCCCTGGCACTAGTCTCCATATCAACTCTTTAATATAGAGAAAAATTGTCTGTTGACTTGTATGTCTTGTATGTAGGTATTGAATTTAGTATGTATATATCCAATATTATAAAATGTGAGCTTGAATCTCAAGAAAAGTCATAAGCTACTTTTTAATCTGCGTCTTTGTGAGTATCCTAGATACTCGCATTCGGACGAAATCGCGGGCAAAATCTATTACTAGGAATGCAAAAGGTTGCAACAATCCATCCTCAGATTGATGGATAGGTGTTTGTTGCTCTTTGATATTGTTTTAATGTATAAATAATAGGATATTTTTTATCCCACTATTGTATCGCCGCGGGATAATTTAGGATTTTAGGTTAATACTGAAGTCTACGCGAATGCAATCGCGGCGAAAAACTAGTTTAATTATAATGATACTACTATACTAGCTCAATAATAACCAGCACCACCCATCCATTACTACCTAACTCTATTTGGTATGTCATTGGTTAATTCACAGACAAAGCTCGTAAAGAAAGGAAATGGATTTATTTATTAGCAAATAATATCCAAAATCGTTACAATTTTTATTATTTGAAAAATCACATCATTTTTATAAACTGGGAAATATCTTTGTTTTCCAGCAACACAAAACAGAGATGCAGTGTATACCTGTTACCGCAAAACAAATAAAGCATTTCATATTCCAAGTATCTTATAAGGCTAGGCAAAGTTTCAAGCCCAGACTACTACAAGTAATACCTACAGGGTTTAATGTATACAAACTTATGGCTTCACTTACAGCCATAAATTGAGATGAAGAAACTTTGGCGCACCTCCTTCTCGCATATCCACGTCTTCAACTCTAGGATTAACTATAGTATCCTATTTTGTATAATATTAACATTTTGCTTACGTTTATTAAAATGCATACCTATCCCTGGAATTATTATTTGAAATATTATTATGTAGCTGCAACAAAGAATAGCACACAAAGCTTTATTTGTTACTAGCCTCTGCCCGCGTCTCCGTCTGCGTGGTTTTTTTAGCCGTGTTCCCATGTTGTGCTTCAAGGGGTAGACTTGCTGCGGGACGTCTTAACAGGATACCGTGGCCCCGGAACGTAAAGGGCAACAGAAGAAACAGGGTGGTTTTTTAGTCAGTAAAAGTCTGACAGTTCCTTCCTCCCCACCCAGGGAGGAAGGACTAATTTGATGATTGTTGACACATCAAAAAAAAAAAGGTTAGACTTCAGTATTTTATATTAATTTCGGCTTGATACCTCCACGCGTTCCTGAGAAAAAGGGTCTTGACAGCCAGGCAGACAAACAAAAAGACAGACAACAAAGTGGTATCCTTTAACCTATGAGGTTTCCATTTTTGCCGACTGACGTAGATACTGAACCCTAAAAAGTAGGCAGTAGTGTGGAGCAACATTTTTTCAAAAAACAAACTACCAGATCAAGTTTATTTTTTGGTACCTACAATGAATATTCCAACCAAATAAATCTGCATTTGACGTTATGAATCGACCAAATTACTTAGAGTGAAACATTGGACACATTGTGCTATTACCGGCTAATACGATTAGGCTTATACGAGCGAACTAATTAGAATTGACCATCGTTCATCATTTGTGCGACCACAATTAATTAGCAATGAACGAATGCCATTTGTACAAATTGGACGTCCTAAATGGTTTTGTATTGACATAAATTTTATAGCTAGCGTTGAAAACCAGTGTCTATCACATCAGTTGACCAGTAAAGAAGTAGTTTAGCATTCTTCCTGAACTGGGGCCGACCGCCATCCCTTAAAACAGTATAATTTTAATATTACTTTACCCTGTTGGATTTTCAACGCTCGGCTCAGTGTCGAGAGTTGAAAATCGAATAGCAGAAATTACAAAGTAATATTAAATATTATTTGAAATGATGGTGGGGCTTGTTTAGCGCAGCTTTGAGGCACAAATTTGTTTTTTTTTTTGTATTTTCATTGTATAACCTATTTTATAAAAAAAATTGTATGCACATGACCTATGCCAATATGTCAATAACCATTTTTATAAACACTAAATGAGGTAGGAGTAAACTGGCGTTATGCCCTCTCCAGGCCAGGATACAAGTTATAAAGTAAAATATAGTAAAAATCAGTTATTTTGACATCACTAAAAGACACTTAGTTTTATTTATTTTGTACAGTCATCACCTCACACCGTATTAGGTATTAATAAAAAAGTAGAAACTTAAGGGGTAGATTAGGTAATGCGTATTATATGTACCTACCCACTTATTCCATTAAAAAATCATTTATCCACATAAGCGTACCTACAAACTTACAAACTCATCTTTAAATCATGACCCGCTTCCAATTCAATGTAGCCATCGAAATTGACGGACAATTCCGCATACAGTTACCTAGTTCACGATAATTTGTATTAGCTGTTGTGCTCTTGGGTATATCGACGTAAAGGCCATTGCCAATTTACGAATTCAGATGGAACTAATTTGCCCCAGGGATATGCAAAGAGTGACGTCACATTTGAACATCGTGGGAATAGGAAGTTTGAGGAAATTAATATGTATGCTGCTTTAAGTTTTAGTTTATAGTGAGGAAGCGTATTGCTGTATTTAGTTTCAAGGGGTAGTTTTGTGGGTTTCGCACCCAGGAGTCCTAAAGGAGCTCTCGCTAATCCATCCATCTGCCTGTCTTATTTTACTTGAAAGAAAGAAAGAAAAACTGTTTATTCACGCAAAAATGACGCACATAACGTTAAACGTAAAAAGAAAAAATATAAATAGTACATAAAAGCAAAATATTTAGAAACAAGTTAGTTTAAAACTAAAAATAAAAATCAAATAAATACAAAAATAAATATGCGCCACTTAACAGCTCAGAATTCGCAGACAGCGTCGAAAGGTCGTAATTTAAAAAATGACAATCTATATTCATTTTTATATTTATGAGATTGCTTCTTCACTTATGACCACTACTGTACCTGTCACTAAATTGTAAGTACCGTTCGACCGTTCGAAATTCTGTAGCTACTGTTAAAAATATAATACAAAACATTTTAATAATGCTTACAGTATTTTTGGAATCTCGCCTAATGAGAACGCGTTTCATTTTCCAATCAGCCTGTATAATGTTACAAACTCATGAAATATCTGTAATGCTCCTCGATAATAAGCCTGACCTGATTGTTGTGGCAAACTTCCACAAACTTGCCTTGTTAAATGTTGGGTAACTTCTTTCCTGAACGAAAGCCAATTTATTGAGTTTTATAAATGTTTCAATAGCGATACTTGCAAACTTTGTAAGTATCTGTGCTAGTATTTTTATGTGGAAACAAATTTTACACGTTCTCTAAATGCTACTTAATTATTATTATTTATTTATTTAAACCTTATGCAACAAAAAATTACAAAGGCGGACTTAATAACTTAGGCATTCTCTACCAGTCAACCAAAGGTGGTGAAGAGACAGCAAAGCAGGTGCAAAAAATTGAACATGAGGAAATAATCAAATATGAGATTTTAAAATAATTAAAAACATTTTTCTAAACTAGTTAAAACGTACACAAATACAAAACTCATATATACGATATATAATATATACATATTTACCCATTTGTCATACGCAAGCCCAGATGCCACACCAAAAAACCGCCAGAACGACATTTAAGCGAGAAGTCGCGGGCAAGACCAAGTTTTATATTAAAAATTAATTTAAATAAACTCTACTAAATAAATTCTGATTAATAAAATTTATAATCCTAAAAACGATTACACATATTTGGAACTCTGTCCCTCAATATCTCGTTTCCAGCATTTTCCCAGGTATGGTCCAAAGAAAAGGTCAGAATAATAATAAAATAATAAATATTTATTTTTAACAATAACATAACGCTAAGTACAGCATGTAAACGAAGATAGCTGCAAAAGTATAAACTGTAGCGCAGCTAGCAATGAAGATAACAACAAGAATGATGGCATGAACATAATTCTCATTGTATTTTTCAGCTTCTTAACCGGTCAAACCCCGGCTGACTTACCGATAAGTCAGAACAATAGAAATTCAATTGTGTCTCATGAGACTTTAGTAATTAAAGTATATTTCTACACCTGTTACGTAGTTTGGTGTAAACGCAGCCTAAAATTCTTGACGCCTGCCACAATTTCAATAATAAGTTTAATAATACACTGCTATTTACTTTCAGCAGGCTCTGTTTACTTTCAATCCAATAAAATATTTGAAAATCATTAAATAGCTGAATTGGTTATTTACACATAGGCTCTATTTACAGGCATTAATAAAACAAATACTTTGGAAGAAGTAGGTACAAGAAATTAAAATGTTATTTTTTCTAAATAAAAGCCTAAGTTACTCTTTATAACATCAGCCAACTGCCAGTAAAAGTCCCGTCAAAATCTGTCCATCGGTTTGGGAGATTAACTGAAACAAACTCAGAGACAGACAGACTAATATGTTATTTTTTTTTTTTGTTACAGGTAACGTGTAAACATCCATTTCGTCAAAATCGATCTAGCCGTTCCTGAGATTACACACAGACCGGTACAAAGAGACAAAAAATTGTTTTCATAATATTCATCTATACCTACATATAATAAAATCGTAGAGACGTCAAAACTGTACATTTAATATTTTTGAAAAAGAAAAAGTGCTTAGGGGTCTTTGAATGATACTTATGCCGAAAATATTTTTTTTTAATTTTTGTCTGTTTGTCTGTTTGTTTGTTGGAGCATCACGCAAAAACTGCCGGATAGATTTTGTTCAAATTTTAAATGAATATTTCACAGTGGCCAAATTAGAACATAGGCTATAAATTATCACGCTATTTGCTTTGGGGGATTAGCAGACTACAACAGTTTACCAAAGGATTGTAAAAAAGACGAAACAAAATGTAAAAATATTATAAATAGCTGCAGACTGAAGTTGTAAAATAGTTATTATCACGCTATACCTTCAAGAAGCTAAGCAGTCAATTATGGAAAAGTAGAACGGCTATTTCAAGTCATTTGTCATCAAAGTAAATTGCCTAATGGTTCGTCGACCAACTTGCGAAACGGTGGGCGGAAGTTCGGTCCCCAATATCAGCATTACTTTTTGTATTTTTTCAATTTTTTTTAAATGTTTTTTAATTGAATAATGAGATTTCCTAACCAAAAAAAAAATAGTAGTGCATGTTTCTATTACAACTTTGATTTGTTAACGTATTTTTTAAATATTAATGCAGAAAATAATATCTATGCATAGTTACACAACACATAAATCAACAGCTAAAGTACTTTTGCCCGTTTGAACGACTGCAAAGCATGATTTTTCCATCAGGAATTTCACAATAGCAACCTCGAAGTATGGATTTGTGCCCGGTAGATGGCAATAGGCTCGCCCCCTTTTACATGGGATTAAACATAAATGTGTGTAGGTAAGGATTATCGCATTATGGATATTATTCTTAAACATTTCAGTGCTGGATTGCTATAAAACGACACCAACGGTACATACAATACTGCAGTTAGGTATTAGTTATAATTTATCCTTTGAAATCAAAATCATTATGCTATAACTACAAGGAGCTGCTCAACACTCAACAAGTGACGGGCGGCCTATCTGCAAACATTTTAAGTATACTACTGGAATACCAGCGGACGTATATATTAGCGAGGAGTGGCGAGTGTAATTTTTTTACGCAGTAGTAGGTAATTAGTATTACTTTCGTTGCGCTTCCGAATTATTTTATAAAAAGATCTTAGTGTAAGATGAGTGATTAGGAACTAAAAAGAATACTTCTATTTCAATGGCTAAAAAGAAAGAATTTGGCAACAACCGGAAGTACACCAAAAACAATTAAAAAATCTGTTGCAGTCATTCTCCTGTCAGAGAATGTCTTACAGACTTCAAGCTTTCTGGGTACTTGATTTGATGAAGCGACTGTGATCGCAGGCAGAGATTTTTTCATAGGCACCGTAAATGGAACATATTCCACAAGCTTTAAAATCAATTTCTAAATGGCATTACATTTTTTAGGTTACTTATTACCGCGGCTGTGCTGCAAGACATGAATCTTTTCATCTTAGCAATAGATTCGCCAACAGGACACTTAGTATTTCGTGGCGAGGAAGTTACGTAGAGTATTAGAAGAACCCTAAGTACCCTGGTGTTATATTGGACAGAGCACTAACTTTTTATATACCTACATTGCCACAACACCAATCAAAAAATCATCTGCTACGGCACCTTATTTCTACCAACTAGGGAGCAGCACCCGATGTTTTACGCACAACTGTTACGTCTTTATGCTCCTTCTGCTGGTCAATTTGCGTGTTCAGTGTGTCATTGACCAAAAAGCAATATCATCCTTAACGAGACGTGTAAAATTATATCGGGGCTGCCTGAAACTGACTGCTCAATAAACTCTTCCTATTGGCTGGAATTGCACCATCTGTCATTCGAAGCTATCTATGTAGCATGCACAGATGAAACAAATCAAGAATCCGCTTCCTTACATCCCCTCTATCAATATGCAGGTAGCTCTGGGTAGATTCAAGAGTCGGAAGAGTTTTCTTCGATGCACACAGGCCATACAGGACCACGTCGGCACCCACCATCACACAACTTCCACCAAAAAGAGTTCAACCCCAGGAACACATGGCACTCTGTTGAGATCTTTAGTGGCCTATATGGAAAGCGCTTAATGGACTGCGCACTCATGTAAGCCGCTGCAAACGTAACCTAGCCAAATGAGGAGTTATAGATCCCGCAGACACTCAGAGCAAGTGTAGTGGTCCTTTTATATGATGGCCCACTTACTACAGCGCCCGTGGAACACCTGGGTACAACTGGGCCGGAAAAACATTGCAAAAAATCGGCCAAGTGCGAGTCCGAATCGCACACAAAGGGTTCCGTTACACCATACAATATTTAACACAACAAAAAAAAAGGTTAATAATCGCATAAAAAGTAATTAGTATGTCTACATGGCATTGCGTCTTGCCTTTCATGATTCTATGTCAACGGGAAGTTCCCTTTATATTTGGTTTTGATTCCCCAGCGAGCGTCAAAATATACGCCATAAACGACCTTATCTTTAGTTTGCGGTGACTTAGAAGTTTAATTCTTTCACTGTTGGCATGAGTCATTGCACACCAAAGTATTTTTTTGGGTGGTGAAAATCATCTTAATTATGAGTCCTTCTGCCCTGGATGGGGCGGAAGAGATCACCATGTTCCTTCTGTTGCCTTTGCGTTCCGGGGCCACGGTATCCTGTTAAGACTTCCCGCGACTCCGGCAGGCGTTTGGCCCTGTCAGGGCTCCGTCCCTGTGCTGACAGCTCTTTGAAACGCGCGTGGAACAAAACGCCCTGTGGACCGCGAGAGGACACGGCGGTGCTCTGCTCAGGCGGGGCAGACCTACACCGTATGCTCCACCGTGTCTTCCGGGCGGTCCACACAGTGGTGACACCCGGGCGTTTTCTTCCGCTGAATCCAACACAATAACCTCCCGAAACAACCGCGTCCGGAGAGGACCTGCGTCAGACGAGAGGTGAGGACGCCGTGGCGCCTCTCCAGCCACTCCTCAAAGAGGGGTCTTACCGCCGCGATTGCAGCGTGCCCGAGACCTATTTGATTCTAATTTTTGCTTGATACCTCCAGGCGTTCCTTAGAAAAGGGTCTTTATAGACAGACAGACGGACAACAAAGTGATCCTAGAAGGGTTCCGTATTTGCCGACTGAGGTATGGAACCCTAAAAAAGATAATATCTAAAATCATCGATGAATCGTGATTCAAAACGGTAAAACTTTACTTAGACTTTAAATAAGCCTATTTTATAGGGTTTTGCTCATACTTTCTTTCAAAAACACAAAAGTCAGATTCTGATTTCAGTTGCTCTATCGAATCTAATATCTAAATAATTACAACAGTAGCTATTGAACTTGCGTTTCAATGGTTTGGGATCGAAAAATAAGTCAATTTTGATACCACTTCATAAGAAGAAAGAGGTAATCTAAATTTACCTTTTATAAATATACAAAAGCGAAAGTTCACTCACTCATCACGAAATATCAAAAATTTCGCAAAATAAAGTACCCATTTCCCAAAGAGTAGGTATGAAACGGGGGTCCAAAGTTTGTATGGCGTTATCAACTTTGACGCGGACGAAGTCGCGGGCAGAAGCTAGTTTCGTAAATAACTAAGACTTTGACATCACACACAGACACTTAAACTTTATTTATTTGTACAGATTATTCAGCCAGCCTCCTCAAATAAAATAATTTTCATGAATATATAAAGTAGTTGATGAAATATTCAGCGATATAATGGAGACTTGATGCAGCCTTACCCCGGTTAGCAACAGGTCAGGGTTGGCAGTGACCCTATTTGAGCTGAGTACATGTCACGCCGCTCTTTATTTATATTAAATTGAAGCTGTGGATTTTATTGTTATTCACGTAAAATGTCCTGATAGGCAGTCGCTCCATGTAAAATACTGGTATTCGGTTGCATCCGGTTAGACTGGAAAACGACCCCAACATAGTTGGGAAAAGGCTGTACTGGAGAGTACTTACTTATAATTTTACTAATTAATTTTTACATTGGTGCCGATTCCCTTGGTCACAAAGTAAACTAAAATTAGACTATTTCCATCTTTTTCTGTCCAATAAAACAAGAAAGAGACTAATGTAAATAAGAGCTGTCAAATTTAGTCAATCTGACACATCCATACAATTATAGTTGACATCTTAAAACGTATGGATTAAAAATACGGAAAAGTTCAAGGCAAAACTAATTTGACATCGCTAACTTAGTTCTTTAATGTCACCGTCCTTTCCTTTTGCTGTATGTTAGTAAGAGATGTCAATTTTCTAAATTTAGTCTAGTTTGTGAACAAGGGAATCGGCACCATTGATAGATTTAACTAACTAAATAACTTACCGATCCGAAATAACCTACATACATAAACATACGCCTTTTTCGCATTGGGGTAGACAGAAACTACAGAACGCCACATGCTACGATCTTTACATACTACCTAACCTATCTACTGAAAATAATTTTTCTAATCACAGTTTCAATCATTCAAAAATACCCTAATTTTTTTAGACTTATTTTTTATTTGCAGTCGAGTCATTCAGTCATTAGGTTGCGACTAGATATCTCAGCGATGTAAGACCAATATAAAATCTTATGAATATGTCAATTAGATTTTATAATTTTGAAAGAGTTGAATTTATAAATTGTAGATTTTGAGAATTAGGTAACTTACACATTACATAAACAAACACACACGAAAAACACAAACAACACATACAAACACACACACACATACATTATTTAAACATTTTAACCCATATTGATTTGCTAAAGCAAGCTTTGGTAAAGAAGATAATATAGTAGGCGGGTGCATACTACCTCAGTCGACAGTTGCAAGCTCACCAGCTAACAATCTCCCCCCCCCCATACCTCCCCTTCATCGATTTTTCAATACCACAAAAGGTAAGCCCTCAAACAGCTGACCAAGCCTAGATAACAAGCAAGAGTCTTTGATCTATATCTCTGCCTTCAGCAACTATTGTACCTACGTCTGGAAACTAGTTCATAGTTTTGAACTAACTATGTACGACCTTACATTGTACCTCGCATAAATGAGGTTTTTATGTATTTCATATAAATGGGCGTAAAAAGAGTTGGCCAGAATTTATCAATGAAATGTCATATACAAGAATAAAAAAGTATTGAATCTGGTGGCCCCCTTCAAAAGGTTGTTTCGAATGGCAAAGAATGGTCAAGAAACTCCATACATTGTATATTCTTCTAAATAAAATAAAATGTTTTACAATATCTGTATATGGAACCTAAAGAATTACACGTAAATGCAACGTACCTTACATAAAAACTAATTACATAAATTTTCTCGACTGCCTCGTTGGTCTAGTGGTCGCAAGAGCGACTGCTATGCATGAGGTCTTGGGTTCGATTCCCAGGTCTGGCATAGTGTTATTGGGTTTTTCTTTCAGGAATTTCTCAGTAGCAGCCTCGGAGTCTGGATTTGTGCCCGGTTGATGGCAATAGGCTCGCCCCCTATTACATGGGACTAAAAAAAACATAACTGGCGAAATGTGGGTGTATTAATGGGTACACCTCTGCCTAACTCTTCGGGGATTACAGGCGTGATTTTATGTTTTTATGTACATATTTTTTTTTATATATTACTAATAATTACATAAAAAGTTACCATATACGCAAAAATTACTACAAATTAAGAATTGACAGTCAGAATATGTTCAAAGATGAACATAACATAACATCGCGCCTGTAATTCCCGAAGGGTTAGGCAGAGGTATACCCATTAGTACACCTACATTTCGCCAGCTATGTTTAAGTCTCATGTGTTAAAGGCGAGCCTATTGCCTATTTGTCTATGTTCAAAGACACATAGTTTAAATATCGAGTGCTACCGTTTCAAACAATGATAGGCTCGTAACTCAGCGGCTTAGGAGGTCGACGTGTATGACGACAACACTGCAACTTAGTGTTCCTCATCGTCAGCATCAGATGGCTCTGTGGCTGATAAGCACGCCTGTCTTCACAAAGGTCGACTTCAACGGCCTTCAACAGTACCTACTTATCACCTATGTGCTAATTTGTGCAACAATTAGCGAACTGAAATTTAAACCTACTCGGCGAAGGATTTCTAAACTCGTGATTACCAAAAATGTGTGAGCACAGTAAGGTACTAATCGGTGATTATTACATCATAATTTTAACCCACAGAAATAAATACTGAATACTTTAAAATATAATAATTAATAATAATTATTATAATAAATAGTAGATATATTTTTCCTGTAGACGCCCGGTAGGTGATTGGCCAGCGTCTTACTTCGGCCAAAAACATCTGTTCTGATAGGTTCAATAAATAATATCTGTGATATTCACGTACGGAAGAATTACTGCAAGAGAATTTTTATTATGAGTTGAATTTAATTTTTTCCTGTTGCTGACAATTTCTTTCTGTTTAGCCATTAGAACAGTAAAACGTTTTTAGTACCTAATCATTTAACTTGCACAAAATTTTTCTTACGAAATAATTCAAAAGGCCACCTGAAAAGGAAATAATACAAATTACGACTACCTATATAAAAAACGGCACTCCTACTCGCTACTCCTCAATTTATCGCCCGCCCGTAATCTAGCAGTATGCTTGGCAGTATTACTGTGCCGTGATTGGCTTAGCTCAGTCCTTACAAAAATGATAGTCGCATAGTTTTGCCGACAGGCCGTCCTTTACTTGAGTATAGTCAAAGTTATGCCCGCGGTCGGCGATCCAATTATCTCTGCAGCTTCTTTACTCTTGAAGATGTCAGGGATGCCATTTTATATTTTCAAAAATAATATATTTATTCTTGGCGTAGTCAGAAGCTGTGGACCAATCAGTGGACTTCTATTCACAATAATATTTTCTGCAAAAGATTTTAAAAATAAAATTAAAAAATAATTAGGTAGCTTGCCGTGATTGACTGCTTAGCTCATTGAAGGTATAGCATGATAATATAATAATTATTGCAAAAGTTAAATCTGCAGCTACCTGCAATTTTTTTTTTCTTTTTACAATTCTGTAGTAAACTGTAGAAGAATACGAAGTTTTATTAGTATTATGTAAATTTTACTACTGCTATTGCTAAATAATGTAATATATAAATGTAACACATTTGGCCTAATTAATTATTAATAAATTTTATTATTAAGAGATTGTTGGTTGGCTCATTTTAGCAGAATTAAGCTCTGCTATAAAATGGTTATTATTGTGGGATACGCTCCACACATTAATTCAGAGAATCACTCTAGATTAGACGCGCTGATAAACACTCGTGTTTATATGTATGTTTATATGCTTTTTGTTGTCAGTCTCTCACCACACTGGCAACAGACTCGTGGAGTACTTTTATATAAATGCGATAACAATACACAATTAGCAATGACATCCTACCGTACAAAGAAGGCGTTATTTTTTATCGTTACAATCATAATTTTAGTTCAAGTGTACTCGTATTATTTTAACTCAACGAAAACAGTGGTGAGTAGTGATCAAACAGTTCCAGACAGTGACAAGATAAAAAGTGATCGGATGTTAATAAAAAGTGAAGTGATTCAAAATGTGCCTGAAAAAAAACTGGAATTAAAGTACATTTTACAATGGACATTGCCAGGAAACGTTCCTTTCGTATATATGGGCAAAGAACAGGAAGAATTTATTAAACTTAAATGTCCTTATACAAATTGCGTAGTAACTGCAAATCGTTCGTACCTTGGCGATTATACAAAATTTGACGTTATTGCATTCGCAGGACCAGAAGTTATCCTTTATGGTAATGAACAATTACCCAAAAGGAGATCTCCCCACCAGAAGTATGCTTTTGCATCAATAGAATCTTCAGACAATTATCCGCTTTGTTCAAACAGATTTGATAGATATTTCAACTGGACATGGACTTTCAAATTAGATTCTGAAGTAAGATGGGGTTATTTTTATATTAGAGATAAAAATAATGTAATAGTTGGACCAAATAAAGAAATGCATTGGATAAAATTGGAAGATATGGACCCTGTAAGCGAAGATTTCAAACAACAGCTTAAAACGAAAACCAAAGCAGCGGCATGGTTCGTATCTAACTGTCATACAAGAAGCAAAAGAGCAGAAGTCGTTAGAAAATTAAAAGCTGAATTAGATAAGTATGACAATATGGTATTAGATATATACGGTAACTGTGGAAACCTCAAATGTTCACGAGATAACGAAGATGATTGTGATAAACTAATTAAACAGCATTATTACTTTTACATATCGTTCGAAAATAGTTTTAGTGAAGACTATGTCACTGAGAAATTGCTAAGAGCATTAAATAATGACGCTGTTCCATTAGTGTATGGTGGAGCTAATTATACTCGGTAAGTATTATTGAAGCGACAAATGCTTGACTTTATTTTTAAAATATGCATACAGTTACTATCAGCCTATTTGCCCCATTGCTTGGGACTCGAGACTTTTCTCTATTTAAGAGAGAGTGGGGTGTTATCTATCACACCCGACACATTCGGGATTAGTAATAGCCTTAGATTTTTGGGTTATTGGACATACGGGTTTTAAGATCGAGGGTCGTTCCCACTAGACCACTACCCCGTCAATTTATTTTTTCAACTAATTTATTTTCGTGATTTCGTCCGCGTAAATGTGTGTTATCTGCGTGGTTTTAATTTTATTCCGCGGTGCCCTAACCCTTTTTTTAAATTAACTTAGGTTACCCTAAGTTACTCCTTATAACATTAGCTGAATCACAATAAAAGTCCCGTCAAAATCGAACCATTAGATTACCCTTAACAAACACATAAACAGACAAAACGTTTAATTGGTTTGTGTACCGTGTAAAGATAAAATGCAGTTAGCCTAATATTTTAATATTACAAACAGATACTACAATTTTATTTATTTATATAAATGTGAGTTAAAATTGTAAATAATTTTTTACAGATTTATGCCAGATGGCATTTACATAAACGCTAACCAGCTTAGTGTGAAGGATGTAGCAGCAAAAATGAATGAATTAATAAAAAATCCGGAAAAATATGCAGAGTACTTCAAATGGAAAAACCACTACTCGTATCATAAACAACATGAAAGTGTTGAAACAAATCCTTATTGTTTATTTTGTACCACCTTGAATAACGAAGAAATGGTAAAGAACACTACAATTTATGACAATTTTCGGGAATGGTGGACTGGTCCGGGTCGATGCTGATTTGAATCAAGTCAGTAGTGAAGTGACTAAAGCGTTATGACGTTATTTTTCTATGGAAATCTTGAATGAACTATACGTGTTTTTCAACGAATGTTTGTGTTTCTTACTTTCTATATCTATTAATTAGGTTTAGTTCTGCCAAAACCAACTAACCCACGTCAAAATAAATATTTGACGCTGATATTTCCTAAAAATATTCTAAGCATAAGTAGGTATAGGATGTACATTGATCTGTTTTAGCTGGATAGTAGTGTGGAATCTAGTTAAAAATTGAGAGTTTGTGGGTTAACTCGTTTTAGCAGAACTAACCTTGTTTGTTTTTATTATAATTAAAATGGATTTGACTATTTTTTTATTAATGCAAGTTTTCTAAGCTTCCGTACCGGGGATGGTAAAAAATGAACTCTAGTAGAGATAGACGAAGTTGTACCTTAGTCTGTCTGATTGTCACAGTTGCTTATATCAGTAACTAATTCAACTAGTATTATTGTGCATGCTGTGGTATGCAAAAGAAGAGAAGAGAGAAGTACATATTTTAATATCTTTATAGGTTTTCAATTATTTTTAAGTCATAATTTGTGAATTTAGATTTTTTATTTTCTCACCACAATTTACAATTTAAGATTAAATCGGTCCACAGATACAATTTTGTAAGACTAGTGACTAAACAATTTTTTTTTTCAAAAGATTAGGTAATATTTATACTGTATTAGATACTAAATAAAGCTAGATTCCTATTCTACTAAAGACGTCAAATTTAACTGGAACGATTTTTAATACCGACTGCTGTACAAATTAGTTAGTTGCCATTGATCTAAACAGATAACTCGTTATCATTCAATGCAACGTGAGACCTTGATAACAGTACCTACCCATCATATTTATTTGAGATATTAGGTATGTTCAGTGTTAATACTATGGACCAGGTAAATATCTGGAATTCGCGTAGAATATTTGTGAGGCTAGGTTAGGTTCAATCCGGCGTGTAGTGTTCCACACGAATCCCTCTTTGAAATCGCAGAGGAGTCGAAAACCTCACTTCCTCCTGGCCAAAGGAGGCCCGCAAAGACGGGCCAGTCGGGGATCGCGGAAGGTGTGTACGTTCCCGTGATCCTCGGCGAGGGTACACCGTGGTGGCTTTTAGTCAGTAATAGTCTGACAAAGAAACCTGAAAAGGAGTCATTGTACTCATAGTTATAAACAACTTTTGTTATGACTCTGAAATCGCTAAAAAAAACAGCTTATCTTTACATTTATTTATATTCGGCTAACATGTATGGATCAGCCGATTTTTTTATCTACGCATGGTTAGTCAGTTTCCGTCAAATAAATTAATTCCAAAATCATAATGATTTTTAAATCTCCAACGAAATTTTGAAGTCGACAAAATTACATAGAATTTTGTTACTTAATTACCAGAATACGGCTAGAATATTTATGTATAATAGCTCACTGTTAGTAGGTACGATCCCATAAATGAGAATAAAAAACACAGTTAATTCGTAAATAGAACTAGTGATAATTTTTTATAAGTACACTCCAGAAAAATGTAAAGTATACGCAAAACCTCGTCAAAATCATTAACCTAGATTACGAACACATTGCTTATTGAAGATCAAGTGGACTTAGATAACAACTCTCATTGTTTGAGCACTGATGACACAAGCACTGATAAACGTTTCATTTGTACTTACAACGCAACTTCAAAAGAAACGATTAATAACACCACCTCATACTTGTATTACAAACGATGGGATATAGATAGTAACCTATAGCAGCCATTGAGGATTCTCTAACCCCGAATCCAAGTATAAAACTCACTAAGCAGTTACGCTTATAGACTCAGACCAACAAAGCAGTAAATAAAAGTTAAAATAATCAGTCAATATTACAACAGCCACAAAAATAAAAAAATGCAGTTATACGATATCAGTAACTTCATACGCGTAATAAAAATCGACTTCGATGTAATATATAAAACATGCATTACTGAAATAGAAACATGATAACAGAATGCCAAAGTCAACAGAGACGCATTGAACCCGTTAATCA
Source organism: Hoplodrina ambigua (assembly GCA_949774945.1). Lineage (NCBI taxonomy): Eukaryota > Metazoa > Arthropoda > Insecta > Lepidoptera > Noctuidae > Hoplodrina > Hoplodrina ambigua. Next base: position 4,682,235 of record OX458974.1, on the reverse strand, counting down.
ATAATATTATTACATATGTAGAAGAGACTAAACCAAATGTAGTTTTACGTTAGTGTTAACCTTAGTACCGACCAAGATGTTCGGCTAGTTTGAGTGACTCGTGAGTTTGTGCTTAAGACTTACGCTCATGTTTTACGTAACGTACTCCAGTAGTTCATCATCCGACAAATAAAAAAAGCAAAGGAGGAAGAAATATGAGGTTATGGCTGTTAATAAAATGAGAAAGTTCACAAGCAAATTATTTATATTTGTACTGTTTGCCGCTATTATAATAACAATGATAAAAAAGTTAAGAACAAACCATACAAATTTTCTTTTACTTGAAAGTAATACAAAGGAAGCAGGAATGAAGTACATATTGCTTTGGACTAAGGAAGATACGATACCATTTGTGTACCTGGGTCGAGGAAGAACAGGGTTTATCGGTAGGAAATGTGCTTACACCAACTGCATAGTGACAGCTAATAAAAGCATTCTGGGCAGCACCACAGCATTCGACGCGGTACTCTTTCATGGACCTGAGCTAGTTGGTGCTCATCTTACGTTACCAAACGAACGGTTATCAAACCAAAAGTTTGTATTTGCAAGCATAGAGTCACCTGCGAATTATCCACTGTGTTTTCACAATTTTAATGGATATTTTAATTGGACGTGGACTTACAAATTAGATTCAGACGTACATTGGGGCTATATTGTGATAAAAGATTCCAATGGCACCATTGTGGGTCCAAAGAGAGATATGGAATGGATAGAATGGAAGAATATGGATCCTGTCAATAAAACATTGAAACAACAGCTCAGAAGTAAAAATAAAGCAGTGGCCTGGTTTGTATCTAATTGTCGTTCAAAAAGTCGGCGTGAACGTTATGTACGCAATCTAAGTAAGGAATTAAGTGATAAGTTTGAATTGGAAATAGATATTTATGGAAAATGTGGAAAATTCTCATGTTCTCCTGATCAACCAGATGTCTGTGGTCGTATGATATCCAAAGATTATTATTTTTATTTAGCTTTTGAAAACGCTTTTAGTGAAGATTACGTTACTGAGAAATTATTGCATGCCGTACAAAATAATGCAATACCCATTGTTTACGGAGGAGCTAACTATAGCAGGTAAGTTGAGTGACATTATAGTAGCTACGTACTTATGTTATGCAGCTGAAATATTGTATGTAAAAAGTATATTGATGTCAATATCGGAAACTAGCAGAATGTATAAAATATATATAATTAGGTAATCTAGAATAAGAATTCATAGTCAATCGACACGAAAAGAACATGAATCAGGACAAAAAGATAAATATTAAAAAAATCACGGATGATTTTATTTTATTTTATTCAAAAGGAACAACAAACAGCTACAATATGTGGATTACATTAAGAGATAAAATTGTTATTTTGATTTATTATTTTGATTGATTTTACATGTTTCACAAATTGCGGACGTACAGCGGTATTCTTTGAAAACTTCCATCGTTGAATTTAAGTGAACAGTAGCAACTCACCTCACCGAAATTCACTCCACATAAATATAGTGACAAATATTTTCATTGCAGATTCTTGCCAGAACGATCTTATTTAAACGCCAGAGAATTGAAGATCCCTCAACTAGCAGAGACGATATATCAACTGATCAAAGAGCCTGACACCTACGCGGAGTTCTTCAGATGGAAGAAGTACTACACTTACCATAAGACAACAAACCTGAGCGAAACCAATGAGTATTGTAGAATGTGCGCTGCTTTGAATGATGACAAATTGATGAGAACGACGTCAGTGTATAACGAATTTAGTGAGTTTTGGGAAGTTTATGATGTGTGTTGAGAAGTTAGCGTCTTTCAACCGTTTTACCATAAAATTTGTACCTACGGATTAAAAATATGGTTTTAGAAATAGGTATAATGAGTCGTTCAAAGTGTTCGAACTAAAATATAGTTTAGTATAAGTTATATTTTTGGGAAGAAAGTCAGATTATATTTATTATTATGTAAGCATTATTAAAATAATTGCACTTGCAAAGCACGATAAATTATAGATAATTTAGAATACATTAACCGTTGCATACAAAAATATAGTAAGTAAAACATTTTTTTTTAATCACATTTTAATTTCTGTTCAATCATAAAGTTCTAGAAAAAAATGGTACAGAGTAATTTAAAAACACGATGCATGAAATTGCATGGCATAATAACATACGGTCTATTTTATTTTTATGCTGCATGTTATATTCTTACAATCTGACCAATACAAGTACAAATCTATAATCAAAAAGAAAAATCCGTTGAATCTTTAACTAAATTAGAGTTATTTAGATGGATAAGGCGATTAAGGGCGAGACTCTACCAAAGTGGAGACGAGAAGAGATGTCTCACAACCAATCAGTTTGCGTCATTTTGAAAGGCCACCTCTTAGCTTCAGCACAATACAATATGCTATTGGTTAATTACGAAACATCTCCTCTCGTCTCCGCTTTGGTGGAGTCTCACCCTTACATATGGCATAGGGCACCGCTGCGGTAGGCGGTGAAGCGGCGGTTATCAGACTGTTCGCCGCCAGAACGCGCGGTCGCCCGACCGAGGTGGACGCTCAGGAGGAAGCTGCGTACAAACTGCGAGTTGCATAGAGTTCCGATAAACCGCTAGGTATATAGACGAAAGACCAAGTTCTAAATGTCAAGATCTAAGGAGTACAAAGGTCTTTGATGCTGGAAGACACCTTGCTGGCAGATAGACTAATGTGACTCTGCCACAGACTTACTCCGCCTGTCCAATAGCAAACGTCAAAGTATTGACCGCCTGGAGGCCGCATAGACAGATGACATTGTTGCAATGGCGGTTAGAACTAAATAGGCGAAGCGCTTATTATACTACCCAACCGATAGGGCCCTATTGATAGCATGGTTTATCGGGAACACATGCTTGACCTAGCAGTAAGGTCTGTCTATCTCTGTTATTATACTACCCTACTTAGGGGACAGGAACCTTACCGCGCCTTACCTTAAAGCGCTTATTACACTACCCAAGATGACCCACCCACCCATGATGTTGAGCCTACCACAGGAATATTCTCTTTCCACCCGTTATCGTTCTTTCTATCATTATCGGCATTAAGGTCATACGACCCCACACAGCCTAGTGTCAAAGTTTCTAAACCGCCTCGAGGGCCTCTGATATGGTTTGAGTGGAACAGTAAGTCGAGGTTTTCTCACGATGTTTTCCTTCACCGATGCCAGATGTCCAAAATAAACTTTAGAAAGTTCATATGAATTGAAAAAGTCAGCCCGGATTTTAACCCACAACCTCATGCATGGGAGGCGGGCGCCTTAACCACTGGGCCATCACCACACTATACACCCATTATAGTTAAGAAGGTATAATGGTAAATGTAAGATACGTATTAATTGGACTCAATCCTACGCGCTCAATAAATTCTCCAATGTCAGCCATGATAATGTGAACCAGCCTTTACCTTTGACGTGCTAGTTATGTCAACAAAGATGTTGCAATGTTTGTGTAGGGGTCTATTATTAAGCATGGCCATACCAATTATCGTGTGTATGTTATACGAGCGAGTGATGCCATAATATTACTGACATGCTTCAAGTCACATTAAAAGTCACCGCGTATGTATTAGCTCTGCAAATGGACGATGAAAGAAACATCAATTATACTATTATATTATACTAGCTGTCGGCCGCGGTTACACCCGCGTCTTTGGTTACCGCTCCCGTAGGTCGTAGCGTGATGGTATATAGCCTATAGCCTTCCTCGATAACTACTCTATCTAACACTGAAAGAATCATTCAAATCGGACCAGTAGTTCCAGAGATTAGCGCGTTCAAACAAACAAACAAACACTGCAGCTTTATAATATTATTATAATTAGTATAGATTATTTAACATCAATTTAAACCATGGATTTATTTAGTACACCATTCTAGACCGAACGCGTCAATATTTTTCTTCGATAAAAAAATATATAATTTGCTTTTCTATGCAAAAATCAATACCTAGGTACACCGACAAAATGTAAGAAACCGTTGATTTTTATTAGAATTATGAACTGAATTCATGTTAAAAAAAATCTAGACTTCCACCCGTTAATTCTAGACTGCCTCGTTGGTCTGTAATGTAGTGGGTTTTTCCATTAGGAATTTCTCAGTGGCAGCCTTGGAGTCTGGCTTTGTATATGGTTGATGGCAAAAGGGCTGGCTTAAAAAAAAACATAACTGGCAAAATGTGGGTGTACAATAGGAACCCCTCTACCTAACCGTTCGAGGATTACAGGCGTGATGTTATGTTTAATGTTATCTATAATAATTATGTATTAGTTTATTGATCGTTCTTCTTTTTTCTTCCAAACAGTGTAAAACTTGCTAGGCCAAGTGTTGAGCCGTAGATACAAGGATATGTGTCAAGAGTGAGAGCGCACGAGTCCTCCCCGAGTCCCGGAGGCGCCGACTGAGTCCCAGCCCCATAAATAGGCCAAGGTCGGGATGAGAGTCGGCTTGGCCTTTTTAAACAGCGTCTATGAATAATTACAGCAGTGGCGAAGGGTCCATTTTGCGATGCCGAAGTAAAAATTGATTATTCTACCAAATGTAAATAAGTAGATATACAAGTATACTTTTTCATCCTCTGTCGTCAAACCGAAGAACCATAGACAACGTGTTTACTAATAGCTGCTGCCCGCGACTTCGTCTGCGTGGTTTTTTTCAACCGCGTTATGTTACGTCCTTGGTTACTGCTCCGCTCCTAAGAATGGTAGCGCGATACAGCCTTTAGCATTCCTTATGTATCTGGCTTTAAAATAAGTTCACTTTCAGATTTGACACGGAAGAACTCAGTTGCTTTTGGGGGCTTGAGCCCCTTTACCCCCCCCCCCCCCCCTCTCCCCCCTGGATCCATTACTGGCTCACTGTACTTGCATAGTTGCAAATATTACTTGACATGCAAATTGTTAGCACTGTCGCATTTGCCCGGCTATCGCTGACACCAGCCGCGGCGGTTAGATTAAAATCATTATTAGACATTATTAGGTATATTTTTAATGTTTATTTTATTAAAACGGTCATTTAGTAACGATTGTAGTTAGTTCCTAATTGGGCATCTAATGAACACTGTCCAATATGTGTATATTAATCTAATAAAAATGACGAGACTTTTTATTTATTTTTGTGTTAGTTTAAACGCGCTAATCTCTGAAAATACCAGCCCGATTAGATAAAAGAATTATTTTTGTTACTCAATATTCTGTTGGGGTCAGTGAGGTCATACGATTTGCAAATACCTACAAAAAAAAATTCATTGGGAAAGTTGCTTGTTATCATGAGTATCTGAAATCGTGTGTTTAGATATCGGCCACTATAATTACCAATTACTCTATATATAAGTATGAAAGAAAAGAAATGAGAAGAATAAGTGTAGGTAAATGCAATCAATCTGGCCTAGCCTTTCTCTGACCATGTTGGAGTCGGCTTCTAGTCTAACCGGATGCAGTTGAATTCCAGTATTTTACATGGAGCGACTGCCTATCTGACCTCCACAACCCAGTATCTGGGTAATACGATACCCAAGGTAAGTAAATTAAACATTCAAAATTATTAAGGCTATTTTTTAATAGGTACAGTCAACAAAAGAGATAGGTATCAGATATAGTTGAAGTTTTCTTAAAAACCGGTTCAGGTTTTTAATTGTAATTTAATTAATAAGTACCTAGATAATAAAAAGTTTATTAAGTTTCAATCGAAGACATCTATCGGTTTCTAAGAAAACTTCAACTATTTCTATCGACCCTGGATATCTAACTCTTTTGTGGACTGTATGTAGAAAAAAATATTAATAAAGAAATATCTATTGACATTTATGTAGTGGACTCCACCACCCACAAAAATCGTCATAAATGGTTGTTATTTCAAATTCTGCTTTATTATTAATTAACGCGCACAATTTGCAATAGGCGTCTGTCTCGCTGGACTCCCTCAGATAGTGGTAAGAATAGTGGTTGTGCCACTTGAAGAAATCGTAATACTTTTGATTGTCTTCTATAGAATTCGCTATTATCTTAGCCAGCTCCCTGATCGTTGTTCTTTGCGCAGACAAGTAAATTCCATCTGGCATGAACCTGAAAATGTATCAAGAACCAGTTATTATTTCATTTGAAAAATTGTGAGGAAACCTGGACTTAGAAATGAATGTATAAGGTGCAATTTAGCTTTTTCGTTTTTCAAGATTTATTTTTTTCAAAGACATAAAAGGTCACATAAAATTACGGCACCTATGGTCAATAATAAAAACTATTTGTTTTGTTTGTTGTTGTTTATATTTGACAGTGGGTATATTGGTATACACCTCAACAGAATCGCCCGTTGTGTATGCGGTAGGCAATGTCTCACGACTATATCACTATGTGCATTCAGAGAGACAGACAGATGGGCAAGAAAATGATCCTATATTAATGACAACAATATAGGTTGCTTAAGTCGACTATGTGGAAGGGTCACGCAAGATATCATAGCTTTTTTACTAGCCTGTAATGCTCTACTGCCGGAAAAAGGCCCCTCCGAGTCTTTCTAGGTATTCTTTTGTTGCGTCACCTCGAACACGGCCTCGGTAACGCCGACCATATTCAGACAAACGACTGGTTTTTAAAATGTATCAAAATAGAGCAACCTTGTATAGTTGGCACCGCCATACACCACCGGCACAGCATAATGATTAAGAGCATGCAGCAACTTCTCAGTCACATAGTCTTCAGCAACCGAGTTCTCGAACGACAAGAAGAAGTAGTAATCTTTCTCCAATTTCCGAAAACTAGGACACTTCTTCGGACCACATTTGCCAAATATATCAACCTGCATTCCATACTTTGCTAGTTCAATTTGGAGCTGTTTGGCAAGTAAATCTCTTCCACTTGGTGCTTTGCAATTAGATACAAACCAAGCCACTGCAATTTTCTTCGTTCTCAACTTTGCCTTCAGTGTATCGTTTATAGGCATCATTTCTTCCAGTTTCTTCCAATGCATCTCTTCTTTAGGACCTATGACTTTCCCTTCTTTATCTCTTATACTCAAATAACCGTAATTTTCGTCAGAATCCAATTTGTAAGTCCATGTCCAATTAAAATAGCCGTCATACATTTCATTACACACCGGATAGTTTGCTGCGGATTCCATACTGGCGAAAATATATTTTTGACGAGGTGATCGAGATTTAGGTAATGATGAAGTTTTGTTATCTAGTTCTGGTCCATGGAACAATATCACATCGAATTCAGCAACATTTTTAAACAACTTTCTGTTTGAAGATACGTAACAGTTGGTATAAGAACAATTTCTATTTTTAAACGTATTTGTGCCTTCACCCAAAAACTTGATCGGTTTGGACATATTTGACGTCCATATCAGTAAGTATTTTAAATCTAACGATTTATTTGATCTCTGATAGCTCGTTTCTGTATCATAGCAAACCAAATAATAGAGCAGTGAAAATATCGTGACGTTGAGAATACCGCAAAAAAATAAATATTTCGAAATTTTACTGACAAACATCTCCGTAACTTTAGTTACAATTAACTCACACAAACAGTTAACTCACTCACGCATAGTTACCACCAATATAATGAGAAAATATTAATTGCTTAATCAATTTTATTAAAACCTGTACTTCTCTTATGTTAAATGTCAGTCATTAACTAAGCCGCGCCTGCGCATCGTTTCCGGAAAGTGTTATAAAAATGCCAATATTTGTGAAATGCGACTCGTACAACGTCGTTCGCGACGGAATATTTGATCCAAGATCCAGGAGCAGCCAGACTTACGCTAGATTTACCTAATGCTCGACCCTTTATAAGGGGGGCAATAGGGATGTCTCCTGGGTTAAAACAACAAGATTCTAATTAGTCCGTCAGTTAGATTATAGAAAAATACTCGATACGTATTTTTTTATTTGTCCATACGAATAATATTGACAAAGATACATCACATTCAAATTCAGGAGTAGGGGCTCGTGACGTCACTCTTTAGTAAAAATTTTACGAAATAATGACGTAGCGCGAACTTTCGCCGCTCTGTAACTTTGTTATTTTAAGTTTTAGAAGCAAAAGAAAAAATACGTATCTACAATTTCTGGCGTTCTAAAAGATGGACTAATTATTATTTTTTAGTCATCATCCCTATTCTACTAACTATTAGAATCGATCGCAATCTAATCTCAGTCACAATATTATGTCAAAAATGTTTCTAATTTACAAACATCTTTTTTTTTTCATTTAACTCGTAACTATTCAGCTTAACTCTAATATTGATCTGCCAAACTGCAAAGCAATTGATCGGCAATTTTTTTAACATAGATCATCTCTGAGGTGAGATTGCGATTAGGAAGATCTTGAACATTTTTAATTAGTAGAATTTATAATTCGTTAAAACCCGAAACACTACCCGCAGTGAAACAATCGTTTGTAAAAATGTTGTAAAAGAAAAAAATCTGATTTACTGGACATGATATCAATATTAAAAGTATGCCATTGGCCCGTGATCTGGGAAATCTACAACCTGCCACGTTTGTTATGATTTCATTATCACGTTTGAGTGATCTTATTATGTGTAAAACGCCTGGCAGAAAAAAAATGCAAAATGTTTTTTGTCGCATAGTAAAACTTCTGCTAGGAAAAGGGCTCACGTGGCTAAAATGGTTCTATAACAGCTGCACAGGTCGAGGTTTTGTTTAACATATTTCTTAAATTAGAAGTTTTATTTTTATTACAATCATAATTATCGTCTACTAGCTGTTTTCTTTAGCTCTCTAATAAAGCTGACTGATGAATTGGGGGAGTCAATCCATAAATAGGCGCTCTGCAAGACCTCTGCTTTAGGTTGCCCAACCTGATTTTCCCCCGCTGATTTGCTGTCTCGATAATGTGTACAATCATTAAAACACTTTTCCAAAATTATTATTTTATTAATGTAAGAAATCATTAAAAGATAAAAGTACAAAAGAAATGGAAATGCCAAATTCATCTACTTAGTTAAAAGAACCTACTTTCGTGAATAATAATAATCTATCCACATTTATGTGGTGGATTCCACCATTGACCAAAATCTTCATACACACTGGGTCTTAAAAATTTGTATTCATTATGAACTAACGAGCACAATCTGCAATAGGCGTCTGTGTGTGGAGACTCAAGCACGTTGTGGTAAGAATAGTGGTTGTGCCACTTGAAGAAATCGTAATATTTTTGTTCATCGTTGATAATATCCACCATTTCCTTCGCCAGTTCACTGATCCGTGACTGTTCCGCTGTCAGATATATTCCGTCGGGCATGAACCTGAAAATTAATGATGAATAAGTGTAAGGCGATTAAACATACGGATTAATGATGATGCGGGAAAAGAGTTAACTACTAGAGAGGCAAAAGCCAAGAAATGGAACAGCCTGGACATTACAAAAAAACCACTTATACTCTTGGGAAAAAATCGGCGTGATTTAATAAGTATTAGTCTGAAGATTCAAATCACACAAAGAGGTTGTTGTTCCAATGGTGCCTTAATAAATTACGCTAATGTCCCCATAGGGTTTGCGGCTCTGGCCTCAGTTGAGCACCTCACTGGGGTCAAGTCAAAAAGGGACAAGCTGGATCGGAATAAGATTATAATGTTTTGGACGCAATGGGCTAGCATTTGGAAGACGTTTTAATCAACATAACTACAAAAATATATCCATAAAAATATAAGTAGGTGCCGTACCGGGATAGAAAGTAGTCTATGTCCATGTATGTTTTTTACCACAGCATGAGCTCTAGCGATGATATCCCTGTCCAATTTTGACAGGTTGTACTGTAGGTTGGTACTAGCTTACCTACTTACCGTATAGCCAAAAATAAACATACCTAAGTAACACTTTAAAGAACACAATTTAAAGTTACTAATAAAAAATTAAATAGTTTTAAATAATTAAGATAGAAAAACCTTGTATAGTTGGCGCCACCGTACACCACCGGCACAGCATAATGATTGAGAGCATTCAACAATTTCTCTGTCACATAGTCGTCAGCAAATGAATTTTCAAACGACAAGTAGAAGTAGTAATCAGTCTCCAATTTTTGCAAACACTCTTGCATACTTCCCCTAGGACACTCCTTTGTCCCACATCTGCCATATATATCAAGCTGCATGTCATACTTTGCTAGTTCAGTCTGAAGCTGTTTGGCAATTAAATCTCTCCCACTGCCCGCTCCACAGTGAGATACGAACCAAGCCGCTGCAATTTTCTTTGTGCTCAACTTTGCCTTCAGTGTATCATTTATAGGCATCATTTCTTCCAGCTTCATCCAATGCATCTCTTCTTTAGGTCCTATGATATTCCCTTCATTATCTCTTATACTCATATATCCGTAACTTTCGTCAGAATTCAATTTGTAAGTCCAAGTCCAATTGAAATAACTTTCATAGATTGGATTACAGACTGGATAGTTTGATGCGGACTCCATATTGGCGTAAACATACTTTTGATGAGGTAAACGGGACTGTGGCAATAGTGAAGCATCGTCTGTAAGATCTCGTCCATGGAACAGTACTACATCGAAATCCGCAACATCTTTGAGTAACTGTCTATTTGCCGTAACGTAACATTGAGCAAAAGGACATTTTTTATTTTTAAACATTTTTTGCCCTTCACGGAAATTTGACCTAACCGGGTTAGTTTTATTGAACCATATTAAGATGTATTTCAAATCTAACGATGTATTTGAACGTGTCGAAGCCTGAAGACTCGTTTCTGGATGAAAGTAATCCAAACTATAGCAAGACGATAAAACAGTGATGCTGATAAACACGCAACAAATGAAAAATCTTTCGTGAATACTAATAACCATTTTTAAAATATATCATCAAAACGAATTAAATAGTTGTATCGTAACTATTCGTTGGGTACTTTAATATCTGTTAATGTACAACACTAAATATAGGCACAAAAAATTATCCACAAAGTAGGAATCGACGTAGTACCTACCTAAATATCTAACTAATTATATAAAATTTACTAAACACTTTGAATCACGTCAATAGGACCTATGAGATCCATATTATGTAAAAGACTAACAAAGAGCTTGATCGCTTAAAAATTACTTTTTAAAGTGCCCAAAGTATTGTGAGCTAGGGATGCAGTAAGCTTGATACTAGAAAAACTAGCCGAAACCGTGCCGAAACTAGGCCGAAACCGTGCCTAACTAAATTATACTGTACGGTAGGCACCAGATAACAGCCATATTTTTTTAAATATTTTTTTGGTTTCGTACTTATGATGCTACATTATAAGATAACAAACACATCACGCCTGTAATCCCCGAACGGTTAGGCAGAGATGTACCCATTACTACACCCACATTTCACCAGATATGTTTAAGTCCCACGTAATAGGTTGTGAACCTATTGAAATTAACCGGGCACAAATCCAGACTCCGAAGCTGCTACTGTTAATTATAAACTCCTGATGAAAAACTCAATAACATTTTGCCAGACCTGGGAATCGAACCCAAGACCTCATGCGCTGTCACATACAGCAGTCGCGCTTTGCGACCGCTAGACCAACAAAGCGGTCGAGAACGTTATTTAGAACCGTAATAGCTAATCAGTTCAAATGTTACACCTATAAAATATTGTGATAAGTTATGATGGCAAATAATAATAAAAATAACAATACAAACATCCGAATTGAGAACCTCCTCCTTTTTCAGAAGTCGGTTTAAAACTTCAACCTCAAAAGAGGTAGGCATAGACTTTGTTCTATGGCGACCTCTACAGAGGTTTGCCTTAAGGTATGTGTAGGTAGTTGTATCCATTTTAATACACTTTTTGTTTTTTTCTGTCTTTTATTTACATATCGGTGCGGGTGGTAAGTCTTGGCCGAGTTTTTATTTTGATAGTCTGTCAAGCATCAGCAGTGAAAACCGTCATGCTTGCACAAAACTATCGATGCAATCAATCTTTATTTACCTACCTGACAGATTAAGAATGCTACTTTCAGCTTCAGCCGAATCGAAGTTACGGCCATTTTTAGCTCAAAACTAAAATTTCGGCCGAAACCATCTTTTTTGGCCGAAAACGAAACCGAAACTACAGCTACTTACCTAGTAGGTAGTATAAACATTTGAGTAAGCATGTAACGATAATGTAGATAACATGAAAACACATGACAGATTGCTTACTTAATTGAAATATTATGTATACCTTTGTTCGAATTACTTACCTACACGATATTTCAATTAGTCGTATCATAAACAAAATCAGAACAGGTACAAAATTATTCAATTTACTAGGTAGGTACTTCCTGGTATGTCGTAGTGGTCGAAAAGCGCGACTGCTGAGCATGAGGTCTTGGGTTCGATTCCCAGGTCAGGCAAAGTGTTATTGGGTTTTTCCATCAGGAATTTCTCAGCAGCAGCCTTGGAGTCTAGATTAGTGCCCGGTTGATAGCCCTATTGCTGTCAACCGGGATAATTAAAGCCCATTAAAGTCCCATGGGACTTAAAACATCACTGGCGAAATGTGAGTGTAGGTACTAATGGATACACCTCTGCCCAACTCTTCGGGGATTACAGGCGTGATTTTATGTTATTAGAAGTAAACCGATATAATAACTGTTTGATTATACAGGTGAAAAAAATGGGCCACTCGGCAACATTCAAGAGCAATGTCCTCGTAGGCTATTATTGAATCAATTTAATTAAGTAGGTACGCTTATTAAGGTTGATTATGCATGTCTTAATACGATACTTATAAGAAATCGCTATTAAATTTTGCCGAGTGGCTTTTTTTTTGGCACGTGAATGTATTATTAGGTAGGTATTACACGATGACACTACATAATATGTAGGTATTGGTACAAATAAATTTAAAAAAATGTCCGTTTGTAATTTCATAATAACAGTTTTTTACTAAATTCAAGATGTTTACAAAGTACCAACTCATGCAAAAAAATCTATTTTTAATTTTTTGTCTGTGCGTCTGCCTATTTACTCCGGCTATCTCCGTAATGGCTGGACTTTCCTTTGTTATAAGGAGTAACTTAGATTTATTTTAGAAAAATAATACCCAGAAATTGCGGACTAAATCTAGTTCCATGATCAGTTTTACTACCAAGCCGGACGTCTTTAACACGATACCGTGGCCCCGGAACGTAAAGGGCAACAGAAGGAACAGGGTGGTTTTATAGTCAGTAAAAGTCTGACAGTCCCTTCCGCCCCACCCAGGACGGAACGATTCGTTTGGCGATTATTACCACCTCAAAAAGTGGCTGAATTTGTGAGATATTTCTTACCACACCCAAAAAAAAGGACCTGAAATCGCCAATGGTGATCAAAACTCGTGCCATCTCTGTATAAGAAGAGTCGTCTTTGCCCTGGAGTGGGACAATAGGCTGGTATTATTATTATTAGATAGTGTTGGCAGGTACTTACGTACTTTGATTTGATTATCTTTGATGTTGATAAATGTAATGATGTTTGATTGAATAAAACACTTCTTGTAATTAGGGTTTATATTTTTTTTTCAGATTACAACAGAAACAAAACACAGAAAAACACGATAGTAGTAACTAAGTAAATAAAGGTGCAGAGGTGCCCATTTTCAGCAACTTGGATTTTTAACTCTGGGCTCAGCGCCGAAAGTTGATAATATTTTTAAGCATTCATTACATTTAGTTGTTCTCTAGTGTTGGTGAAAACAGGCATTACACTTACAATAGGGTAATTAACAGATTTTTAGAAACCGACTAATAATGTTCCATGAGATTTATTTAATTTGAAACATGAATATTTCAGCAAAACACTAACATGAGTAGGCAATTAAATATTCATATTTCAATTATTTATAGACAAACATTTTTTAATGCAATTTAATAATCATTGCCCAAACGGGGTTTATGGTACTCCGCATTACCGCATTATGGACAATTAGGGTTACCATATCCTAAATCCGGAAAGCCGAACCAAGCCGGACTTTTGAGTTAAAATTGGTTAAATGATAACAGTATTGTACCTATTTGTTTTTTTCGATCCTTAATCATAAAACTGTCTCAACTTCTAAGGAATTAAATGTAAAAAGCCTAAGACTAACCAGACTGGCCGAACATCGACTAATTTGGTCGGACACTCATCCCAAAAGCCTGACTATGTCCGGGTTTATTCGGACGCCTGGTAACCCAATTTGTACAGTACAATCATGGCGGCTCAAGTGACGTCATTAAGCCTGGTCGTACACGGGCCACACACGATAGCCACAAACGCTGCCAGTTTGTCGCAAATGCCGCCACATGAAGCTAGAAATGGCGTTGTAGCGACCACAAACTTCAACTATGTACGGCGAGTCTATAAAATGTATGAAAACTACATAAATACGTCGGTAGCGGCGTTTTGTGGTTGTGATCGGTGGCCCGTGTGCGACCAGGCTTATTTCAGACTTCTATTGTCAAATTCACAGTAGTTACCAAAACTATAAATTAAAAATAACCTAAATTTATTAAAAAAAAATATAGGCCTGACTTTTTTATAGTCAGATAACAGTACCTAATAACATAAAATAGGAATAAATATGGCAATACGACAGCTTTTGCATATAAAATTGTTATGTCAAACCGTTATAATATAATTAGGTACTCTTGAAATAAAAGTCATCTGACTATTGAAAAATCGGCCCCAAATTTTATTGTTTATCATAAAATTTTTATTTCACAACCATTCAAAAAAAAAAAAACATAAAATATTAATCAAATGTTTAGAAAAATAAAAAAAAGAGTCTTATAAAATAAAAAGGTAAATTGTTTGTTTGTTTTATTTCAATTATGTCTGTGGAAGGTAATTTTTGGTAGGTAGTTTCTTATTGCATTCTAAATCCAATATGGCGCATTAGTTATTTTGTGCATTCCCAGGATATGGGTAACAAAGGTATGGGTAATGGTTTGCTGAGCAGAATACGTTCCACTAAATTATAAAAGTTTGCTTTTAAAAATATTTATTTTTTAATAAGTACTTATTTTAATGAAAAATGTTTTGCAAATCAAGTCGTAGAAATATGAATCGATTGGCCGCTTTGATTGCGAACCGCTAATAGTAACAGTTTGAATAAACCTACACACCTATTATAAAAATATTTGGCTTACGTAGTTAAATATGTGGTTCTTAAAAAAAGGCCACGTTATTTATTTATATAACATTTCAACATTTACATAACACCATAGTATTGTTTTTATACAAATAAATGATTTATTATTATAAACTTTATGAAAAAAAAAACAAAGTAGAAACGCGGACTAAATGCTTTAGTTATTCTTTAATAGTAAGAAGTGTGAAGCGTGTTGAAGATATCACATTTCAGGTCAAAAAGGATTATACTAGCCTGCAGTAGTTCTAAACCTTTTAGTGTCGAGGGACTATTTGTCATTTTTTTTTTGTCTTACCATGGACCACCTACGTTTTGAAAGTAATATTAATTATTCATAAAGTGGTTCTATTAAATAAAATACACACAACACAAGATAAAATCTCGGTTATTTTGTAAAAAGTTCTAAAATTTACATAGAGAATAGAGTACATATTTAAGTGTGCGTGCCTACCGCATCATTCATATAAACCCTTTATAGCAAATCATTCGATTTTATGATTCACTTTATAAAATAAGAAAAAACGCAAAAATAATTAATCCTTACTATAATTGTATAAATGCGAAAGTAACTCTGTCTGTCTACGGTTTCACGATTAAACCACTGAACTGATTTTGACGAAATTTGGTACGGGGTATGTTTGAACCCCGACAAAGGACATGGCTACTTTTTGTTCGACTTCAACTTCGCGATCACTGACATTTACGCGGACGAAGACGCGGACAAAAGCTAGTTATCAATAAAAATAAGGTACCTGTACCAATAAGTACCTTCATTTTGCGATGTATCCAGTCTACCGCAAAACTGCTTAAAAACTTATACCCGTAGGTACACTGTTTTCCTTCACAAGTACAAATTTAAACTTACTTTTAATATCAATTTACTTAGTATCTATATTCTCACTATCTTAGTAGAAAGTTACCATGTTTTTTTTAAGACATCCACGCGGACTATGTCGCGGGCAAAAGCTAAGAATATCTGTTAGTGAATTTAATTGAACAAACTAAACGATTACCCTTTGACTGCGGACGAACATTCGCTACGCCAAACGCAAGTGCGGCTAGCTACCACTGTTCGCGTGTTCGCCGTAGAAAAACAAACACGTTTGTATGCGAGCCGCACTTGCGTTTTTAGTCGAAACACAACGTGTGTGTTTTCCCGCAATCAACGAGACTCAAACGAAACATATTAAGTAACATTGCCTAAAGTATTTAAAAAAAAAATATGGCATTGAATAAAATTGTTACTAAACAAGTTTAAATATTATGCAATGACATAATTTTGTGACTAAAACACGATTGTCTAAACTTAACGAATTACCAAAACTTAAGTAACATTGCCAAAAAGCCTTATTTCTTTTTATTTAAGGAAAAATGATGTCGTTGAATTGTTGATAAAAAATAAAGAAGTTTAAATATTGTGCAATGGCCCCGGGCCATTAAAAATGCTCTTTGAATACTACTTCATATACCTGCCCTTATAGGTACCAGCAAGCAAGATAGCTAAGCCTGTTGAAGCTATATTAAGATATTAAACCGTATCTATTACCACCAGAGCTAAACGGTGTAGCGGAGCGAGAAAAATCTTACTAGGTACTTACTATTATAAATGCAAAAGTTTGTATACATAATTATATCCATTTGTAAACGAATCTTATAAAATTTGGCACCGAGGTAGATTATAGTATGGAATAGCATTGGCCGCTTTTTATCGCGGAATAATATACGGTTTCCGTGGGATAATATATCAACTTTGATGGACGAAATCGCATTTAATAAGCTAGTTTGGTATTAAGATGCGCTTTACGCGTAAGAACGCTAAGGTGCGTTGAACCCTGTTCCACCAAAACTAAGCCAATCTACACTATGAAAATCACATGACCTTAAGGTCGATTATCATTTAATTCCTATCCTACAGCTTAGCTCAATTACATTAATAACAGCGCGTGCAATAAAAGTATCAAAACCGTAGTACATGAAATCAAAAACAAACCCACAGATAAGAAACTCAATAAATCCTATCATGGGAAAAAGTTTGGTATTTTAATACGAATAGTATTAATTAAATTATTATTATACAAATTATTATATTATACGAAGTACATGACATAACATGTTATGTTATGTGCTTTGTCCAAGTCTCAATAGTTTTTTTTTTAAATGTCACTTCTAATGACGTTTCATCCAAGGATTTTTCCCCGAATTATTGATTGATCGAACACATAATAATAATGACAGATAACCTTAGAGTTACTTTGAAATTATATTACGTTAAAAACAGTAACACCAGAATATATAACATATTGATAAGCATATTATAATTAAGTCTTGGTATGATGTAGCTGTGGGTAAGTATATTACTTAAATTATCAAATAACATTTACCTTACTGGCGTATTTCTAAGATAAGGCGAATGAAGTCATTGTTCAAATTAACAAGAAAATTAAATACTTCAAAATATAGGGTCATCTTCGATAAAACGTCATTTGAAGTGAAGTTTCAAATAGTTAAAGTATTTTGTAAAATATGAAGCTATAAACACTACTACTTAGCAATACTTAGTCATCTTATATCACTTGCGTCATTAATACATAGGTACTTAAAATTACAATGGCTAGATAATAATCATAAGTAGATACTTATTTAGGAACACCACACTGCGCTCTTTAAGCACAAATTATTGGCGTAATCCAAAAAGTTACAAGACTGAAGGAAGTGGGGCTGGGCGGGCCAAATCTGTCGGATGCCGACTAAGCGTTGGTCCCGCACATCGCAAAACTGGAGCCCTGACACAATCAGACGGGGTTGCCGTAGACCGAGGAGATGTCGGGACACCTTGGATAGTATCTTTATAAATTTCCAAGATGAGGCACAACTTTGAGGGGGGGAGGCCTTGGCCCAGAAGGGCAGTAAAGACTAGCAAAATAAAGGCAACTTACAACTTACAACAAAGGCCTAGTAAATATTAATGAAAAAATCTTAAGCTAATGACTTTTATCGTCATGTACTTAGGTGTTTTGACTGAGGTAGGTAGATATAAAGCCCTGCCTAGAGGCCTTAATGTTTAAAGCACCACAGGAAACTTTGATTAGTTAGCCGACAACCTCATAGGTTGACCTGGGCAATACTATTTTGGACAAAAATGTGGGTAGTTATAGATTTTTCTAAAAAAAACATAATTAAGTATTTCGATCCAAACATGACATTTACCTTAAACACAAATCAAAGAGATCCAACAACAATAATGATTCCAATCTGAAATACAATCTTAATTAAATAATCATCTGCCTAGCCTTTTCGCAACAATATGGGGCTTCCAGACTACATTGCCTAAACAAAAAACACACACACACATTACATTGCCTACATTGCCTATTGTGTAAATATATTGACCACATTTCAACATCACGTGAATTACCTATGTCTTCGGGCTTATGGCTCTATTGTTTCATAATGGCAACAGTTTCAAGCCTTGAGATGGTAAAACTTGTTAAGCGAAACATGGCCAGCTGACTGAGTCACAAACTAATTAAGTCTCTCCCTGGAGAGGCTAGCACGCTCAAATCAAGGCACTGAACCTGGTGCGTCCTAAGATGAATGCGCCGCTGGCGAGCCGCTTGCGAATTGCGCTCGTTCATCACATGTTCATACGCAGCCCCTGCACCATCCGCGCGCCACTCGCGCTCAAGATACACCCCTTACTTGAATGGCGTAGGAGGTGCACGAGAGGCTTATAGTTCAAACACGAAGGAAACTTCGCGCGATGCACGCGCGCCCCAATCGAGCCTTGCCGGAGTTACACTAGAGCTGGGTACTCATTAGCGAGCTGTAACTGTAACCGTTGCATGTACTGTAACCAAAAAACATAGTGTGTACGTGGTTCGCAAACCTGCTGCGAGCGGTACGCGTGCGGCTTGCAGCGACCCGACGTTTACAACGTACTCATTCGCGTACACACTAGAACCTCGTTACTATATCACATAAGTTACGGTTACAGCTCGCTAATGAGTACCCGTCTTAGAGCGGCGCACCAAACGTAGGCCGTAACCGAACGCGAGCAACACGCGAGCAGTTCGTAAGCGGCTCGCGAGCGGCGCATTCGCTAGGTCCAGACACACCTCTACATAGTACAATAGAATCTAATCACATTTTTGTGCTGGATTCCACCAATGAGTAAAATCCTTATAGACACTTGTTCTTGAAAATTTTTCTTCATTACTAACTAACGCGCACAATTTGCAATAAGGGTCTGTGTCGTTGGATTCACCGATATCATGGTAAGAATAGTGGTTGTGCCACCTGAAGAAATCGTAATACTTCTGTTTGTTATTGATAATATTCACCATTTTCTTCACCAGCTCTCTGATTTGAAACCATTCAGCAGTCAGGTATATTCCATCTGGCATGAATCTGAAAATTAATAATAAATAAGTTATTAATCATTTAAATTTTTATTTCCCTAAATAAATATTTTAAAATGTTTAATAAGGAAAAGAAAAATTTTGTTGCAAGTGTGTTGCAGGTTAGATTCATTGTTGGCACACAGAACAAAAATATACCTAATTGTATATTTGTAAATGACAAACTTTGTAGTGTAGGAGAAGACTGTCTTTTTCAAAAGAAATAAATACCTATGTTGTGAATTTTCTTACAGAACCCTAATTTCCTGATAATAAAATATAGCCTTTAGCACTTGAGTGAAGCTTCCAGTTAAATTTTCAAAATCTGTTCAGTAGATCCAGAGATTAACCACTACAACCTCAGAAACTTTACCTCTTTATAATATTAAGTAAAGATCTCGAAGTCTTATCTATACATAAAAAGAATGTAAAGAAATATAGCTATTCTAATTTTGAGATGCCTTGACTGTAGTCTAAGTCAGAGGTGACAGAGACAAAGTCTAGTGAATATGGATCTTACAAATTTTTTAAAATACATTTTTAATAATAAAAGGAGGAACCTTGTATAGTTTGCGCCACCATACACCACCGGCACAGCATAATGTTTGAGAGCATGCAGCAACTTCTCTGTCACATAGTCGTCAGCAAATGAGTTTTCAAACGACAAGTAGAAGTAGTAATCGGTCTCCACTTTCCGTAAACACTCCTTCATAATCCCTCTAGGACACTTCTTCGTTCCACATTCACCAAATATATCAAGCTGCATGTCATACTTTGCTAGTTCAGTTTGGATCTGTTTGGCAATAAAATCTCTTCTACTTCTCGCACCACAGTGAGATACAAACCAAGCCGCAGCAATTTTCTTTGTGCTCAATTTTGCCTTCAGTGTATCATTTATAGGCATCATTTCCTCCAGTTTCATCCAATGCATCTCTTCTTTGGGACCTATGACATTGCCTTCTATATCTCTTATACTCAAATAACCGTAATTTTCGTCAGAATTCAATTTGTAAGTCCAAGTCCAATTAAAATAACTATTATACATTGGATTACACACTGGGAAGTTTGCTGAGGACTCCATACAGGCGTGAACATACTTCTGATGAGGTGAACGGGACTGTGGCAAAAGTGAAGCATCCTTTCTAAGATCTCGTCCATGGAACAATAACACATCGAAATCTGCAACATCTTTGAACGACCGTCTATTTGCCGTAACGTAACAATTAGTAGAGGAACATCTTCGTTTTTTAAACATAATTTGGCCTTCACGAAAATTCGTACTAATCGGGTCACTTTTATTAAACCATATTAAGATATATTTCAATTCAGCCGATTTATTTAATAGAGATACACTCCGATAGCTTGTTTCTAGTTGAAAGTAACCCAAATTATAACAAAGCGATAACAGAGTGACGCTGACAATAACGAAAAAGATAAAATTTCTGTCGAATTTACGCAAACCCATTGTTACAATCGGTTATCAGTCAACTTTTATCACAAATAATTACGTCCCTTACGTAATGGATTATACATATTTTTAGGAAGAAACAATGATAACAATAAGATAACCTAATTAACTGATATTAATCAATTGGTTGAACTTTAGAAAAACCATTACGAATACCTGTTAAACCAAAATAAATAACGATTGGCTGTCAGAGCTGTCACTGTCAACTGTCGGATGAATTTACATGACAGCTAAACGGTGATGTTCGTTCCATAGACAGCTAGAACCACCCATTAAATGGTCATGTGTAGTCTGTACACAAAGTACAGAGTTTGCAATATAATATACAAAATAGCATTCAACGGGTACATAATATACGGGTAGAATCCTAATCCTAACTAATATTATAAATACGAAAGTAAGTTTGTTTGTTTGTTACCAATTTACGCCTAAGCCACTGAAACGATCATCCTGAAATTTTGCATATACGTTGCCAGGTGTACAGGAACGAACATAGGGTACTTTTAATCCCGAAAAAAAGTACTGTTTTACTTATTTCTAAGATATAGATTTATGCTATTATGTCCTAAAGCAGGTAATGGACATAAAATATTGCTGTTTAAGGTTCAATCATTTCATTATTTTAGTCCAAGCCTATAGTTCTGTATTACCGACATATAAAGAGGGTACTTTTTATAGATTTACTTCTCCGTGACCCACGAATCGCTTATTGGTGGATTTGATTTCACGTTGATGAATATTTGTTATATTATGGTCCCTGGCCATTGGGAGGTGCACGAGAGTCCGAAGAGGTGCTTGAGGAGTGGAGAGATAAGTATTCCACAGCTCTACCTCGGAAGTGTGGTCAAGATGCCAAGATGAAGAACCATCAGCGCCTAACTAAAATACTTCCTTCTCCACTCAAACCGGGTAAGCAGCCATTAAAATTTGTAGATCGTGTTATTATTGTTATTTATTAGAATCCCCAAGTGTTCACATACATTAAAAAAAAAATGGCATGCAGTTTTTTCGTCTCCTCTTTCTGATTAATTCGTCTTCGTCCTTGGGACAGCTTGCAGCAGCGGCTATTTAACGAATAGATTAAGAAAATAAGAATGTGTAAGGTGGAACCGGTTTCTGCCACCGAGCTGGTAATATACTTACACCTACCCGTATGATCTATTATGATAACATAATATACATCACACCTGTAATCCCCAAAGGGTTAGGCAGAAGTGTACCCATTAGTACACCCACATTTCGCCAGTATAAAATAATAATAATGTGTGTGTGTGAAGTGTAATTATAATAATGGCCTGCTTAATTGCCAAATGGAAACGCCCTAAATTCTTGAATCTATAACTAGGTAAAGTTAGGCACCATGCCAAATGTAAGTACCTATTGATCGACATAAAAATAATATTGAGTTGTCTAATTTTCTACACTTTTTACTCTAGTTTGAAGAAATAGATGTGCCATTTGTTTATTCTCTTCCTGGCAACATCTTTACATTACGTCAAAAGGCAGTGAAAAATAAAACAAGAACTTTTAAATTGGGAATGATACTACTTTAGTACGCTTTGTAAAGTTTTCCCAAGAGTTCTTCAATGTTTTGCTGTTCCACCAATTGTTGATATTTTTAATATAGCTTGTTCGGCTTACAAGTTTGAAATCGTTCATTTTCCTACAAAATTCGCAGTAGTAGTCCGATTCTTGGAACTCTTCTGGATAGTGATACGAATAGTGGTTTGTCCATCTAAAATAGTCATAGTACTTCTGCTTGTCCTTAATAATGTCAACCATTTGTTTCGCTAACCCTTCTAATTTTTGAGTTCGAACGTTTAAGTATGTTCCATCTGGCATGAACCTGAAAATTAAAACTTTTAACTTATATCTAATAATTACTTATTCCAAATTAATCTAGTCGCAATCTCATCTTAGCGAAAACCAATGTCAAAAAGTTTTACAGATTGAGACTGAGATTAGATTGCGATCGTTCCTAAAAGTTAGTAGAATTATTGTCCTCCTGGTTTCTCGATTGAATATTGCAATCGCACGTAAGCTATCCAAGATAACAACAACCAATCACAAGAGCTAACACGCACTCAGTAATCTCTCGTACTAATTTTGCGTTGTTTTTCCTTCGAGAAACCAGGGTTAAATTTTTATTTGTATGAAGAGTTATAACATAACGTCACGCCTGAAATCCGCTAAGGGTTAGGCAGAGCGGTACCCATTAGTACACCAGTCCCATGCAATAGGGGACGAGCCAATTTCCATCAACTGGGCACAAATCCACAAAGAGTAATCACCTAGTATAATTAGCACCACCATACACTATTGGGACAGTGTAGTGTTGCAATGCGTGTAACAATTTCTCCGTGACGTAGTCTTCATCCAACGTATTCTCAAAAGACAAATAAAAATAGTAATCAGTCTCCAACATTCGTAAACACTTATCCATTTGAAAACGCGGACACGTTTGATTTCCACATGCTCCGTATATGTCTACTTTCATATTGTATTTCGCTAATTCTTGCTGCAATGATTTAGCAATTAAGTCTCTTTTACTGGACGCCTTACAATGTGATACAAACCATGCTGCGGCAATTTTTTTACTATTTAATTTTCTTTTGAGTCTGTCATCTATTGGCTTCATCTCTTCTAGCTTCAGCCAATGCATAACGCTTTTCGGGCCAATAATATCACCGTGCTTGTTTTTTACTATTAAGTATTTATAAAAGAAGTCAGAGTTCAATCTATATGTCCAAGTCCAATTGAAAAATCCATTGTGTAAAAAATAATGGAAAGGGTAAGTGACAGAGGATTCGGTGCTAATAAACACGTATTTTTGCCGTGGCGATCTTTTATTTGGCAAACGGAATATGGTATTAGTCATTTCTGGTCCATTGAATAAGATAGCATCGAAATCTTTTATACTATTCAAATGACTCCTATTCGATGTTATATAGCAATTTTGAACAGAACAACGTCTTCTTATAAATGTTTTTTGGCCACTTTCCATAAATGTGAATGGATCATTCTGTGGGCTTGTCCACTGTAAAATATATTTCATTTTAGTTTCTGAGATTTTGGCCGGCGTCATTGGTAATATCGTTGTCTCCATTTGATTATCTATGCTTGCTGAATACCAAATGATAGATTTAAGATACCAAATTAGTAAAAATGACATGAAAGTACAAACAAAAAATAATTTCTCCGACGTTTTCATTATAATTTAAGAATAGTGTTATTATTTTAAAATATCAATTTGATAAATAGCATTATTTCTTTGTAATTAAAATTTTGGCTTTCATAAAGTAGACACCATAATTTTGCTATAATAATAGACCATCAAACTCTGAAGATAATTCTGAGAATTTTAACTAATTTAACATAAATATAATATCAATAAACTGAAAAAGTAAATTACATTTTTCAATCGTTAAATTTAAAATTGATAATATTACAGTTCTGTCAAACAGTTAGGGTCACAGACAAATAACACTATTATTGGTATGGACCATGGAAGTAGTTTGTGCTAGATGTTAATAGTATGAATATAATTATTATGTAGTTAGTGTTCACTTTAACTAGGTAAAAATATTAATAAAAAAGCATACTTTTTATGAGTTATCTAAACGTGATTCTCTCCTAGATTTTGTATGGCTAAAGCTACCTGTTACGTAATTTTTTTGCTAACTTTTTATAGTTAACTAAACGAACTGAATCGAACTTTATTTCCTCGGTACAAGTTCTGCCCCTACCAAAAATAGCTCAAAACGGTTAAAGAAGTTTTCCCAATAGGTAGTAAATTTTTGTTTGACTAATTATCTACTTCACCGGTTAAACATATTTCTAAAACAGAAGACGTACCTACAGTCAACAAAAGCGACAGATATCACTGGTCTACAAATTTTGACTTTAAAAAAGTATTGTTCATGGAAAGTAGATTTTTTTATTGATTTCCACGTACTAAACACAAAAGTAATTAATAAACATTAAAATTAGTTTCCCTTATTTAGAAAAAAAATAAGACGATTTTTGAAAAAAATTACAGAAATTATACAGTTTTTTAATCATAAGTGGAATTTTGACGTGGTCTTTTCGCTGCCCTCTTATATTCTGCTTTTGGAATATCTCGACAAACAGTCCAGCAATAATCCGCCAACATTGAAACGTTCCAATGGCCTTGTTATCGCTTTTCCATGTTGGCGATATCCTGATGGAAGCGCTCCCCATGTTCATCGCTTAAAGCCCCACAATTATCCGGAAAGAATATATAAATATTGCGTTAAGTTTTTTTGTCTAGTACGGAAAGATGTAATATTCACACCACTTTCTAATAGGTTCCATTGTTGCAGTCTCGATCCTAAAAGTTCTGCTTTGTTCTTGGGCAAATCTAAGTCCCTTACAAGATCATTTAATTCGGCTTGTGTTATCCTGTGTGGCTGTGATGACGTACTAGGTACTTCGGCTTCTGACATTGAAGAAATTGATGGTGAAGTAAGTGTAATTTCATCTTCCTCAATATGAGGACGTTTCGGAATCGGGTGAAGATTGCTGTGCGGCAGAGGACGAGTAGCCGATGGTACATTCGGATACACTATGGTTTTTTTCTTTTTTTTAGAAACACCCTTGCCTTTTCCAAATACATGGGTTGTCAGGCAGAAATAACAATCAGTTGCATGATTCGTCGATTCTCGCCACTGCATTGGCACTGCAAATCGAAATAATGGTTTTTTGCCATTCAGCCAATTTCTTAAGCCTGTAGCACACGGATTGCAACAAAAATGTGGAACCCAGCTTTTATCCTGATGTTTTATGCTTTCGTTAAAATAGTAATAATAAGCTTTTTTTATTGCAGGTGATATTGAACAATTTGCTTATTAAATATCACTTCACCACAAATGTAACAAAAATTGTCGGAATTGTTTACACATTTTCGAGACATTTTGCTATAAATTATAAGTATTTTTTTTTATTTTTAACACTTTTATCACTTAGTAATACAGATCACTTTAACTAAACATAATATTTTTAACATTCGATGCCGACTAAGTAAATATAATCAGCATTATCAAGTTCAGTGAGGGTAGAATCATTAAATTCGGAAAATGTCAAGTATTGCAAAAACTCAAACTAATAAATCACTTTCACTTGTCAATTTGTATTCAGCAGTTGAGTAGAAATTTTTTCGAATACTTTTCCGTTGTAGACCTGTGTATTCTGTGGTTTTCAGATATAGTTGACGTTTTCTTAGGAACCGATGGATCTCTTCGATTGAAACTTAACTTAATTATTAAACGGAAGGTACCTATATTATGTATGTACTTTTTAAATTAAATTACATTTGCAAACATCCATCGGTTTCTAAGAAAACTTCAACGACTCTGCATACCTGTCTCCTTTGTTGACTGTACAAACTAATGCTCAAAACTAATGATTCTTTATTTGAAAAAGGAACCCCACAAACTATAAACAGTGTGTATTGATAAATAAATCACAGAACGGATAGCAACGATCCATCTTTTGCCCGCTGACGGCGCGACACGTGAAAAATATTGCCCGTTTTATCATGGATTATGGAAAGTGGGCAACAATATGCGGTCAGGCACGTCTGCTAACCATATTGTTGCGTTGTCCGACCACCCGATATATTACATTTTGATTGCTTAATGTGAATTCGATGAATTTCGCCATAAAAACGTTCGCTTCATAAATCTGTTATGATGATTTGTTTTTGTTATGTAAATAGTTCTAAAAATAGGTGCTGAGTGCCTAGTGTGAGTCTTTTAACTTATTATGAACCCTTACCCTTTTTTTTTGGAGTGGTAAAAATCATCTTAATGAGGCCTACCGCCCTAGGTGGGAAGGAACTGTCAGACTTTCACTGATTAAAAACCCCCCTGTTTCTTCTGTTGCCCTTACGTGTTTCTCACTGTTGTCACCAGGAGGCCTGTGTTGCTCTATGGTTGTCACTAAACAGCGGTAGGTATTCCAGGTTCAGCACAAGTAAATTATTGAAGTTTACGTTTAGGACCAAAGTAGAAAGAAGCCAAGAAGTTTGAAATTTTTTCATTGTTCATCGTTATCATCAAAATCGTGGTGTGCGGCGAGTCCATTTAAAAACTATAGGAAATACGTAGGTGGCGGGGTTTTGTGGTTGTGGTTTGCCACCCGAGTTCCCCAAAATGCAACCATAAACAAATTACTTTGAAAAAATCCTCATAGAAAAATAGAATCTTATAGAAAAATCGAAATATCATTGACATAATAAAAAAAAACTCATAACGTCAACTTCCATCAATATGATGTGCGATTGAATGAATACAATTTACTAAAAAAAAATACAAAAACTAAACATACTATGCGCCCTGTTTTCGTTTACAAAAAATATTCACAATATTTTAAAAATGTGAAAAGAATTGCGTGGTATGTGTTTTACATGTATCCATTTTTGTGATTTCTATACTTAATATTTTCGACGCAATCCAGAGACTTACTAGTTGAAATCCGAAGTCGACAACGACTCATGTTCCCAGTCGGAGTCGACCAAGTTCGGTATGACACGACACGGGAATCGTAGGCGGCAGTCGAATTGCAGATGTTTTTAAGCAGTGGCAACCAGCTAACATTAGGTCGTCAGCTTGTTTTCCACCATAATCTACTTTCCCTTCAGTGAAAATACACTGTATTGATCAACAACATAACCTGATACAATTACTTGTCACGAAAGATGAGAGTTGACACCACACAAATTTTATTATTATGTAATAAAAATATTATAATACAATTATTTAAAAGTTTAATCTAAATTTCTTCGAAATATCCCTGAATAGATACACAAATTGTGGATACTATTTTGTACAGATCCATACTAATGGGGAGCTTGCGCAGCCCATTACCTACTGGCGCTTGTCAAGTCTCATCTTTCTCTAATTTATGATTAGTAAATATAAGTATAGTAAAATATAGGTATTCCACAAATAAACTTAGATTTTTTTTTTCAGGTATATCTACTACACATTCTAACAAAAAAAAACAACAAAAAAAACCGACAAAATCTTTTGACAAATGAAAAAAAGAACACAAATGAGTAGAAACGAGAGGCTAGTCACAAGAATAGAAGGATGTATGGATGACTTAGTTGATTGTTTTGAGGAGTTTGTCAAGAAGTCTATGTTGGTGGTCTCCGTGGCAGTAGGAACACTAGTTCTGATGGTTATGTATGTCGTTAAAATGATGACTGAACGAACTGCCAGCAGGCAGATAGGTGGCGCAACGACAGGTATGAAATAAATGCAACTTTTCTATGCTGATTCAAATGCAGCTGTATCTGGTACAAAATAAGAACCAAATTATCATGCACATAATATTTGTGGCATGGCACTATACTCGTACATATACGAGGTGTGACAAGACACATCACATGGCAATATGTAGGTAATTAATATAATTCTGATATCGCCAATCCGTCTTGAGCAAGCGTGGTGATTAATGGTCATGCCTTCTCTGTATGAGAAGAGGCCTTTGCCCTGCAGTGAGACTAGGCTGGTATGATGATACAAAATACTTACCAATTTAAAAACTTAGCGGTTAGTTATGTGAGTAAACTTGACATCATTTTCTCATCAAAATTTTAAACGTGTACCTAGGTGTTGCACTTTAAGGATCCGGCAATTGGGACTCGAGGTGGCATTGCACAAATCCGAGGCCATGTGCTTTCATGGTCTTCGGAACGCGCCACCGTCGGGTTCCCAAATAACGGTGGGAGGGGTTCACATCGGCGTCGAGGCGACGATGAAGTATCTGGGTCTCGTCCTCGACAGCCGGTGGACGACGTCCTCAGGATACCGTGGCCCCGGAACGTAAAGGGCAACAGAAGGAACAGGGTGGTTTTTTAGTCAGTAAAAGTCTGACAGTCCCTTCCGCCCCACCCAGGGCGGAAGGAGTCATTTGATGATTTTTACCATCTCAAAAAAAAAAAAAAAAAAAAAGTATAGAGTGCTAAGTGTGAGGTTATTTTCACTCACGTTCGATTGCGAGCGCGTTATTATTTTGTATGGGAAATAAGGTTTTCCTAGTGACCACTAGATGGCGCTATAACTTTTTCCAATACATAATTCTAATGCGCTCGCAATCGAACATGAGTGAAAAAACTCACACTTAGCACTCAGCAGTATATTTTTCTGAAAGTCTATCACCGTTATTCGAACGTGTGTAATTTATCTTTTTTATTTTATGGCTCGTTACGTCATGTTAGGTTTCCTCACTCAGTAACAACTTCCCACACTACCAGAATACTAATTTCACCTTTGTCGCTAACTCATACACCTAAAATAGCGAACTATTTTCCTTTGGCAACACGAACTGGGTAATTAATTACAACTTTTATAATAACGTTAGTATTACCTGCCAGGTAATCCGCAGTACAAATGGTCACAAGATAAACAGAAACAACTGTTAGAAACTCGAGCTATGTTTGACTTTTTGGAAGTTTTCAACCAACGGCAACGTCGACCTCGCGTGAATTACTCATACCTATTTCTGTGATGTTTAGGACCATGATTACATTAAAATATTAACTTTGGTAGATAAAAACAGTCCTGTGTTTGTCGAACTTGGCTAACAAACAGGCATGTGTGTTGAATCTAGTAGCCCCTTTCAAAAGGTAGTTTCGTTAGAAGAATGGGCAAAAAACTCCTTTAATACTCCTCTATAATCAACGTTTTACAAAAATTTTATACAGAATTTTTAGGTTGCGATCCCCTGAATGTGTGTTTACAAAATTTATAGCTTCTCGTGACGAGGACTTTAATAAGATTACCTCAATCAATCTAACTCCTTGAATAAAAATTGTTTCCCAGCCAACCGCCCCATCACCCTGATGACTGCCACTGAGTTCTCTGACAGAAGCAGCCAAATCACTAACCAAAGTACTACAGAAGAAGAAAGCACAAACACTTGTGCGTGTAACATCACTCCATCCGTAACAGATCACTACTTACCTAATACAACTGACTGTAAGACGACTTCTGTACAAGAAATTACTAGGTCCTATCCGAGCTGTGTGGATATTTTTATGAAAGAAACTGAATCGAGTATGAATTCTAATGTAAGTCTTTTTTTTTCAGTAACGTAGCTTAAACAACCACATTTCGCCAGTTATGTTTAAGTCCCATATAAAAGGGGAGTGCCTATTGTCATCCACCGGGCACAAATCTAAGGCTGCTACTGAGAGATTCCTGGTGGAAAAACCCAATAACACTTTCCCTGACTTGGGAATCGTATCCAAGACCGCTCAGCAGTTGCGCTGTGCGACTACAAGACCAACGGAGCAAGCATAGCGCCTTTAAACAAACAAAATCTTTTTAGCTTTATTATATTAGTATAGATAACACAAATAGACAAGTGGAATGATGGATTCCTTGTTTTCAGCCCCAATATGTCAACAAACAGACCCAAGTGAGTGACGATTTAAAAGAAGCGAGGCAAGTTTAATTTACTGTCTTCTTTTATACGAGTTTCAGCTTTGTGAGTAGGACCATAAGATAGAATTTTCTTTTCGAAATGATGAATGAATGATTGCGATATTGTATACGTAAATAACTAATTTTTGTCAAGATTGTGAGTTACGACCTTCTTTCTTATGACGGCAGTACGTAAAGGAGTTCCGTACATCTGTCTAACGTTTTTACAACTGTGTTAGGATCGACTTCTAGTTTATAGTGAGATAAAGCTGAATCATCATCATCATATCAGTCGAACAACGTCCACTGCTGCACATTCAGGGGATCGCAATCCTTGGATCAAATGGTTACTTCAAAATGACGGCCCAAATGTTTTCGTTCCATGATTGTGTAAGAACTCAGACGCGTTCCAGACGTACCACAAAACATTGGACGACAGCACTTTAAATCATAATGTACTCGTACTTTCTAAAGTTTATCTTAGACATTACTGACATCATTCCGTGTCTCGGAAAGCACGTTAAGCTGTTGGTCCCGGCTGTCATACGTGGATCTTTGACAGTCGTTACGAGTCGTCAGAAGCTTGGAAGTCTGACAACCAGTCTTACCTAGGGGTATCGTATTACTCAGTTACTGGGTTGTGGAGGTAAGATAGACAGTCGCTTCATGTAAAATGCTGGTACTCAGCTGCATCCGGTTAGACTGGAAGCCGACCCCAACTTAGTTGGGAAAAGGCTAGGCAGATGATGATGAGTTTTGTATTACACGTACGATACTTTGAGTTGCTTGAAATTTGAATTATTTGTTGTCGATAAATAATTTATGGCTGCTCGTGACGGGGACCTTACGGGGACCTGACGGGGACGACCTGACGGGGACGGGGTATGGTTGAAAGACACCAATATTTTGTAGTGCCTACTTTCATATAAAAGAAGTCTAATTTTTTTAGATCCGAAAGCAAATCCGAGTCGGCTATGCAGTCGTTTTTGTCTAAGAAACGTAAGTGTATTTATAATTTTGTACAAAATAAAAGCTTTTTACAAATTGTAAGATACTTATATACTTGCATGAAAAATCATTACTTTAAATTTTTGGCTGTCTGTCTGGCTGTTTGTTCCGGATAATCTCCGAAACGGATGGACCAATTTTGACGGGACTTTCATAGGCAGGTAGCCTACTACTCCTACTAATTCTAATAAAAGTACCCAAAGTTACTACTTACGTAGGTACTACGCAGGCTATTTTTATTTTAGAAAAATAATTAGAGTAACCGCGCAAAAGGGCACAAAGTAGCGGGCATAAATTAATAATAATAATATTAGTCACTAATCATGTATATTGGATCCTAACCACATTTGTTTTAACTTATAATTATTGATTTATTATTAATAACAAAAGCTCAATCCTCATAAATCCAAAAATAAATCTGTCTGTCTGTTACACTTTCAGGACCGAACCGATTTTCATAAAATTCGCAACTTCGTAGACGAAGTTGCGAACTTTTAATATTTTGTTTTTTTTTCGTTGTAACGAAAATTAACGAGTACGAACTCGCGGGCAAAAGCTAGTAATAAAAATTATTGTGTTTATTTTTCAGATCACTTATCCGTTCCCCGATGGAGCCCGAAGACCAAAGTAGAGACGAGCTCATGTTGCTCAATGTGCTGCGAGAATGACCAGACTGGTCAGTGCAAGCGGTGATAAACATTTAGGTCACAAAATGATAAATGTTTTGCGCAGTGGCGTGCCTAGCGCCAAGTCCGACAGATTTCATACGCTGCTTAAAAAATGTGGCTTTTTTAATAACTTATAGCTGTTGGAATAGTAACCGATTTTTTTTTGTTTTGTTCGTGTAAAAATTGTTGCGCTTGGCCCGAGGTACGCCACTGGCTTGGCCGCAGGCACGCCACGGGCTTGGCCGTAGGCACGTCATGAGCTTGGCCGTTGGCACGCCACTGCCTTGGCCCTAGGCACGCCACTGGCTTTGCTCCGCAACATCATTTAATTTCCACAAAAATAAGAAAAATACTCATTTGTTCTTTATTTTTATATATATTATGCTATATTATTTGAGTATACATAACGTGCGCATAGAATGTTAGGTATAAGTTAGGTAATAAAAATATTTTGTAGTGTACTTACATAATTTTATATTGTCTTGTTATTAATTTAGTAGAAATTATAATTAACAATGTTTGTGTCAGTGATCGTCAAAATAAATAGTAAGAAATTCTATAACGATTATGATTATTCATGCAACATGTTTTGGCATTATCTCATTATGATTCAATTTATAATTACCTACTGTTAATTTTCTAGACCAGGGGTGGCCAAATACATATTAGTACCTACTTCTTCATAAATTTAACATCGAATCATATTTCACACAATTAACATATAAAATGGAATTTTAACTGAGTAAATAAATTACAGTAGGTACCTATAGGAGTAGAGTTTAGTCTACTTATGTTAGTGTCTGCGATCGACTAGACTAATAGCCGCGATCGACTAGACTAATAGCCGCGATCGACCAGTTCGCTACCCCTGGTCTAGATAATAAAGATTTTTAAGTACTTATAATATTAGAGTTCTAATAACAATTTCCTTTGATAAATACATCTTTGATTTAATTGCAATTATTTTTTATTTTAGATAATTATTATTTATTGCAAATGTGATGCTAATTAACAAAACACATAAGTCATTTTAATAAAATTAAAGAAGGAAGGGTGGACTTATTTATTTCTTTGTCAACGTAAAGACAACAATACAAACAACGACATAGAGTTGAGGGCGTCTGTCCATGTCAAATAATCGGGGACCGATTTTATGTCGGAGAGAAATAGAACATTTGAATTCTAATGTGTATACCAATGCAGATGTCCCACAAAAAGTCAGTCCTACGAAACTATGAAATAATCATCCGATCCGATAATCGGTCCTACAAAAAGTCTGACGTTGGTGGAGGCCCTGAGAACGATAAATAAATGTTATTTTAGACTGAGATCCAAAAATGTGATTTTACACCGACGTGATTTTAGAATGGCTGAAACGTTGAGAAAAGTTAGAGGAGAATCTCATTGTTGCGGCGCCGGCGCCGTCAGATAACTCCTAACGGAGAAACAAATATGGCGGTTTAACAGCTTTTGTATAGGTAATAATGTCATTGTCATATTTATAGGGTCGTTAGGCCATATTACCCATACGATAAGAAGAATGTATTCTTTGGATAAAAGTTATCGACAAATCAAGTTATCGTCTGACTATGAAAAAATCGGCCCTAAATCAAATTCAAAGCAGTACCTACTTACAACATTAAACTAACGAAGCACTTAATATCGCAAGACAATCCCCGAAGGGTTACGCAGAGGTGTACCCATTAGTACACCCACATTTCGCCAGTGTATTAGCCATATATTTAAGGCACAATTAATAGGGCCCATTGCCACCAACCGGGCACAAATCCAGACTCCGAGGCTGCTACTAATACCTATTTAGAACATCTCTTGTTAGTGAAAAACCAAGTAACTAACTACCTACTATAAACGTTTACTCTAATTTGCATCAAATCATTCTATAAATAACGGAGTCATGCATGCCTCAACATACATACAATATATACTTACACATGTAATTATAAACAGTCGAATAATTGAGAACATCCTAGTATATAATAAAGTCGGTTAAAAAGTAGAAATTTACTAAACTAAATTGAACTGTCCCAAAACATTTTAAGCAAAGCGTTCACAAAAATGATATTTGCAGCTATGGCTTCCGAAGTGGTGAATTAAAAACTCTCCCTTAAACAATACTTCTGAAAAAAAAATTACAACATAAAGTTTATGGTTAGTAAATTCTTGTCAAGTGTACAAAATATAAAAATGTTTTAAAAATAAACACCAAATAATATGAGAATATGACGAAGCGGCACTCTTTTCCGGGTAAGCCCAGTGGTAAGCTAAAGTTTTAGTAAACAATACTAAGGAAAACGCAAAGACTGTCTTGAGTTGTCCACAAAATACTTGGTTCTCAGTAGGTACATCATTTCAAAGAAAGGAAACTTTCAAATGCAATATTAAGCTCTGATGGTTATCGTGTAGAGTTTATATTCAATTGTAGTCTTTACATTACCTGTACTGTTTAAGTTTCTTGTAACACAAACGTTATCAATATATTATAACCCATGCTAAATAATTGCGCAACTCATGATCTGAACTTTCTAATAAAATCTAGGTGTCTACGTCCGTGCACGTACCGGAAAAATGCCGATACGCAGCCAGCAAGTAACATCTGCAGTTCCAGCTATAGCGACAACCGTGTTCGGCGAATGGGAGCTATTCACCAAAACAGCGTTAAACTATATTTGGACAGCGTATTGTGCAATGAGCGGGAACTACATCGCCATTGTTACCGTTGTGCTGGTGCTGCTTCTTAGCTTCCTACTCCCCGACATCACACAGAAACTCCACGCTTCCCAAGATCTGAAGTCTATAAAAAAAGTTGTGAATAAGATGTCGGTAAGATCCAACACCGTATTACGAGCAGTGACTAATAATTCTATCTGTCAATATACACGGTTACTTTAAGGTCGTCCTGGAACCGAAAGCCATAAACACTGAACTGAACAGCTGTTATTTTTTATTGTTACTTTTTGAAAAAAATAGTCCCAATCGTTTAGAGGTCGATGATCGAGTTTAAGGCTTCCGGTTCCAAGACGACCTAAAAGTAGCCGTGTATATTAACATCGTGGATAACCTGAACTAAACTTTACATTAAACTTAAGTCCTATCTAGCTGTCAGTCTTTAAAGAAATGCTCTAATATTCATTGTGATGACTATTGATTTGATTCAACGATTTCCAGAATGAAGTGAAACGTGCCGAAGTAGCATGCCTAACGGTAGCCGATGAGCTTTGCTACCTGCAGTGCAACATGAACGATGACTCCACGGAAACTGTTAGTATCAGGTAGCTAGAAGGTATTGTATCTTAAAAATTAGTTTGTTCTGAATGTGATTTTTATTCACAGAGTTTATTTTAAATGTTATTTTAGTCGAAACATAAGCTGCAGGACCTATCTGCCTGCACCAGCCATTGCATGCGACGAACGCAATCGGAACCGACACAAATTGAGAAAAGCGTTGGTTTCTTTCGGCGATTATTCCTCCCCAACAAAAACACCTCCCATAAGGTCCGTCGGATATAAATAAGTAGTTAGTAATCTTCTGAAACCTAAATTTATATTATCTGGGCAGAAGGGCGCGGCTTTTTATTCTTAGTAGCAATGGGGCGCCTCATAAATAATGTTAGGGGACCCCTGATCTATCCTTTGCTAACCATAACTTTAGTATCAACTTAGTTCCTCTTGGTTTGAACGTTTGTACAAGCGTTAATATAACTGAATGACCCGAGCGAAATAATACTTGTTCCTGATAGGTAAATACGATAGATATCTTAGGAAGCTTTTCCAGAACACGTCGACAAAGCGCTTCTGTGAACAACGCCTGCGGCCTTTTATGATACCTAAATTAAATATTTATTCTGTAAATACTAGGTTCAAAATATCACTTACACGTCTAATTTTTTTTACATTTAATTGGGGTCTTCCTATCCGACGATCTTGGAAAAAACACGATCGATATCTTGGAAAAAACAGCGAAACAAACTAAGCTGCAAAGTCTGTACAGTTTCTTGTTCAAAGCATAATTTTATTATGAAAATCAGTTTTATCTCTGGTGATAGGGACTTTTAACAATGGCGGTCAGCGATTTGACTATCGATACTACATAATGTGTGGTAGTGGAGCAATTTAAAAACAATATAACGCTCTTGAGCGATAGCTTCGATGCTCCGTTAGTAGTCTGCGCTGTACTAAAAGATAAAATGTTTCTGATTATCGATCTTGATATTATAGTAGGACATCTGCTAAGGCCCTAGCATAGATAACCCTATCTGAAAACTTAGAAAAACTTTTTGCTTAAAATGCTTTCCATGATACCAGCCTCAAAAGACTTCCCCATTTAAAAGGTATCTTCTATTGAGGGAAATATATTTTTCCCCACTTCGACCTTCACTCTGGTTGTAAAATATGATTTATTCCTGCAGGAAGTCACGATAATGTCATATCTCTACACCAATTCGTTCGACGATAAAAAAAAAACTGAACAACAGCAGCAAGTGATGTAACATCATGAGTGTCAAATCAAGAACCTGCTTTGTAAACTTAAGTAGGCTGAAATAAATGACTAATATTTAAATAGCGGAGTTTTTGTTATAGATATAGACCAGTGGAACCTATCCCTTCTAAAGCTGTCTTCATTATGAGGACGGATCGCGCCTCAGCAAGAAAGTATCAACTTTTGCTTTTTAGAATTATGTCCCGTGGGGTCAAAGGATAAGTAATAATGTTTTTGTAACCCATATTACTCCGGCCCTCCAACAATTACTATGCAAAATATCACATTTGCTCCGCTGCGATGTGAAAGAAAAACAAACACTTTCATATTTGAACGTATTAGGTATATTTATGAACCACTAGCCTAAAGCCCGACCTAGAAATCGAATCAAGGACCCCTATCACAGCAGTCACGCTCGAGACCAACGGGACTCTTTGTATTAACCTACCATGAGAACCACCAATAGATACTCAGTATCTAATAAGTAGTCTGTGACCAATTATGTCACGTCAAATTCATCGAATTGGCTATGACGGAAAACCATAAAAATATGCACTTTTAAATTCACAAGTCCATAACATTTAAGTCTATTTTTATGTTAATTTCTTAGTGCTAAGTGAAAATTCTCCAAAATGCCGACGGCATTTTTAAGAAAACCGTTCAAAACTGTCTGTGTTGATACTGTTCTTTTCTTTGCCATGTTTGCCCTAGTGGGACATATTACTATAAATTATTGGGAAAGATATACGATACAAAATGAGCTATATTCCATGAAACATAGCTTATACACACTCAAGGTACAAAATCCATGAAACTACTACATCATCATCATATTCATATCAGCCGAAGCCGAACGACGTCCACTGCTGGACATAGACCTCTAAAGATAACTACAATCACCGCTCCTGCGCTGCCCGCATCCAGCGGCTGGGCTACATAATATGTACATAATAATATGTATAATTAATAATATACGACCGTAAAACGAGGTGAATATTTTAGGGAGGCAGGGGTGAATCAAGGCAAAACTTTAAAAGTGATTTTAATGTTGAAATAATAAAGTTTGTTGGCAAAAAGGACTCTACTGTTTTGACCAATTTATAATTTATAAATTAGTTTCCTTACTAGCGACAAACTATTTTATTTTAACGTTAAAATCCATTTTAAAGTTTTGTCCCGATTAACCCCTATCTCTCTGTTCACCCCGTTTTACCGATATGTTTGAAATCGTAAATCCGCCTTGAACCGGCGCAGCGTGGTGATCAATGCTCGTGCCTTCTTTGTATGAGAAAAGGTTTGCCCTGCAGTTGGATAAGTTAGAGTTGGGTTAAATTGTTTTGTTTTTCTAGCTAGTTTTAAGCTAAACAGGCCCAAATCAAGTTAATAGGAGGTAAAGAGTTTTGTGTAAATAAAAATCCTTATTATAGTTATCAGGTTTTCAGTGTATTTCTAATTACAATAACAATTCTTCTTATGCTCTGGGCTGCACCCACAATTCATACTTTCCCCATGCTCCATTTACACCAACTTGGCCCCCATAGGACCATAGGCTGGCGACGACCTTGACAATTAAGATGCAATTATTGTGTTACAGGACACTGTGGGAAACATAGGAAAAGCATACGATACTCTTCACACCGAACTAAAAGACTTGATCTTTGAAGTCGATAGAAAGGATTTGGATACGCCTGAATGTAGACAAAAGGAGAAACTAGAAGCTAGATGTAAGGCCATCAACAATATAGATATAAAGCACCGTGATTTTGAAATTCAAACAGTTATAACAAAAATAAATAAAAAGCCGATGCTTGGAGTAGGAGTTGCGACAGATATACAACGGTATAATCGTGAACATAAGGCCACAGGGCCCTTAGGCTTGAATGCTTCAACTAATACAAAGAACCCTTCTAAATCTGTTGGAACTACATTGAGCGGATTGTCAAACGAAATAGACTACGTCCGGCACTACAATGACAATCATTGTAGACATATTTGCCATGGCTCGGCTGATAGAAAGACATAAATGACTAATTTTA
Organism: Hoplodrina ambigua; assembly: GCA_949774945.1. Classification (NCBI taxonomy): domain Eukaryota; kingdom Metazoa; phylum Arthropoda; class Insecta; order Lepidoptera; family Noctuidae; genus Hoplodrina; species Hoplodrina ambigua. The sequence goes on along the minus strand of OX458974.1, from coordinate 4,643,550 downwards.
ATGTTTATGACTATTTTGTATCTGTCCCCTTCATTAGCACCCAATTTTTAATGGAAAACAATGTTCAAAATTGTAAATTCAAATAATAATAAATGTTTTTCAGATATTGTGTGAGGTAAAAGTGAGAAATGAAGAAAAAAATAGCGAAGATTCGTTGAATTTGTTTTTTTAATAAATAACTTTAAAAAAGCACTTTGTTGGACATATTTTCCTTTTAACTAGTTTTGTCCTTTAGGTCATCGCGCACTATAACAGCGCCGCTCCGACGCAGTTAATTAATTTGGGTTCTAAATCGTGTGCATTAAAGTAAATTTTACGATAACAAGGTAAACAAGTTGACGGTTCGCGTAAGAGCGGATCTATTATAGGGACCGATGATCTTTATACTTTTCAATCATTTAGAATTGTGTCTCGATTATGCAAAAGCTTTCGGCGAAGACTTCAGACAGTTGCAGGTCCCATTTTTTTCTGTTCCACAAGGGGAGTTGTTTAGGAATACATCGACATTAGGTAAAGGTATGTCCTTCCTCGGATCCCAGCCTGAATCTTTCTCAATTGCACTAGTGAGTGCTTCTATAAGCTCAACTTGTCCTTCTAACTTCGGCAGTTCGTGAGAAAACCGACATATTTTCATCTCCAGATCGTGGTACCTGTGCTTCATGCAAGCTACATTTTTCTGAAACATTTATTTTATACAATATGAGTATTCATTACCTACCTACTTAAATCAAGATATTATTATACTCCCGATTGAATTTTGGTTTAAGATGAGCCAAGTACGTAGGAGATAATAGTGCACAAGTGTGTGAACAATAGATAGGTGCACTCCCCTCTACCCTCACTCACATAGTCCGATGGGACGGCAATCTGACAGGACCGGAGAGAGATCAGGCGCAGGATCGAGGCACGAGGGTGACACTCCATCAACTTCCAAACTCCGGGGTGCTATTTTAAAATTTCTGATGGGAAAACCCAATATCACTTTGCCCGACATTTGAATCGAACGCCGGCCCACGCCTTGCAGTGGCGCTTGCTACCACGAGACTAACGGAGCAATGAAAATAATAAGTTACTAAACCTTGTATTATAAATAATTAACAAGCTCATAAAAGTAGTAAGTATTACCGCAATATCTGCAATGCTCTTATTGATATTGCTTAGATCACAGTTCGTGTTGCATTTGTTGCAGTGATATTCCAGCATTAGATAAATGACTCCCAAGAGGCTTGATAATATTACGAAGTTGCAGAAGCTGTTAATAAAGCTCCAAGGTTGAAGATTCGGAGGGTTGCAAGAAGAGTAGGCTGCACGTCCTCTGCGGCTTCTCCTTCCTCGACCATCCATTTTGATCTTATATTTCCGCTTTTGACCAAACGTTCGGATGCCGTGGCGAGCCACCCTCGTTTTACAATGTAAGTACTGCTAAGTGCTTTTTTTATTTTTTAGCTCACATCTCCATTAAAATTTTGCGTGGTTCTTATTACGTGTTTTTACATTTTGAACCAAAGTTAAAAATATTTTGAACTGTTAATTTTCAGTCCCGACTGTGTGACAAATTGCTTTGACATTTTATGATGCTGTCATTTATGTGCGACTGGCTTTCAAAGCAGCCAGTGTTTACGTTTTTATTCATCAACGCCATCTACTCAATACGAGCCAGACTAATGAAAACCTCCATGGACTTACCAATGGCCGTCCAAAACTCTGTCATAGGTTGAAACAAAAGAGGTTCAAAGGATTCTAAGAGATGGCACCATGTTCTTCAAATTGAAGCTGTAGAGATTATTTTAAATAGCGTTAAACATTTAATTTCACATGTCGACAATATAGAAGGAGAGAGATGGCTTAATAAAAAATTTAAGGTACAATTTAATTAAGGGCAAATTTTTCGATCGTCAGGTAAGTAAGATCGTCAGATCTCATAACGGAGGGATAAATATGGCGGTTTGACAGCTTTTGTATAAAAAATATGTATGTCAAACTGCCATATTTATTCTTTGGATAAAATTTATCTGACTATTTTGAAAAATTAGCCCTTAAACAAATAAAATTAAAAGCCTACCAGAATGTGCTGCATGAAAAGAAAATAATATAATACTGATTTTCTCAATGGAAATTGCACCTGACTCCTGACTTACACTTTACTGTTTAGTGATTTATTTAAATGTGGGTAGGTTTGTTGACTTTTTAAATATTTGATTGATGATGTTAATATTTTACCGTTTACTTATGCTATCGTGTACTTTTTATCCTTATCGGGGAAACTAGGAATGGCCGTTAACATGAACTTGTACCAACATAGGTAATGTAGATTCTACGCACGTACTGATTCATGTTATTGCAATTTGCTACCTATATAGACATAATATATTATATTTTCTTAACTGTAAGGTAAATCACCTTTCCAGTTCCTGCTGGAGTAAATAACTGATGCTGAAATATGGGATGAAAGATCTTCGAGGTCATTCACCTATACAGTGTGTAAAGAAATTCTTAACGAAACCGAAAGTAACATATTGTTCCCATTATTGCGATATTTTTTTTGTTTTGCACCATACCTGGGAACATTTTAGTTACAGAGATTTATGTTAGGTCAAACTTTCAACATTTTTTTTTATATAACATATTTGAAATATTCTAAATCAACTTAATATACTCCCACGACCCCTGTACATCCATAAGAACAATGTTTTGTTATATTGCGTACTATTAAGGCCTGTAATTTTTCCCAACAAAAAAAATCGTTTCCCTGCAATAATTTTTGCTCAAAGTTACTTACTTTTATGTGATAAAATTTGTTGCATTGCAACCTGTACTGTATGTCTGAATATGATTTTGAAATGTTATAAATAATTGTAACTAAGAATTTTTTATTTTATTTTACGTTTTCCTCTTAATAAAATAAAAAATACTAGGTACATAATTGTACCTATTACTAAACTATACTCCTTCATTCAAAATTTTAAGAAGTAGTAACTATTAGGTACCTATGTAATATTGGTGGATAGCACAATGGATAGCATATTCAGAGTCAGATTTCGTCAGCTGCAAAAATTCAATTATGGGGTTAAGCAATTAAGTGTGTGTATTAAATGTATATTACGACATATTATAAAGAAATATAAAATACCGAACTGTCAATAATAATTAATTTATTGCAAATTAAAATTACTATTCGTATTGGTAACGTTTTAGTCTCATTCTCATGAATAAATTAAACTAAATAAGTAGGTACGTAATATGCTAAAAATATAGTACCTACAGTAATACAGAGATGCGCGAAATATACATAATCATGAAATGACGTCAGATTACGGAATAATGACAAAACCTCGGTACCGTCCACCCGACTATATCACACTAGCGTAACATATACACGATTTTGGACCGTATACCTATAGCGTAGCATACAAATTAGCGTATCATCGCCTTAAGTAATAACATAGCATTAGTTACAACTTATTTTATAGCCAATTATGTAGGTACCACTATTTGTTATTAGTAGGTGACAGTTCAATATACCTTCTTCTAGACATTCTTGGTAAATTCTATTTACATAATAGGAGGTAGACTGTGAGAGTTTTGAAATATGTATACATATACAAAGCTTAAAAACTATATTAAATACTAGCTTCTCCCTGCGACTTCGTCCTCGTGTTTTTTTTACCCACGTAAAGTAATATATATGGCAGTCAACAAAAAAATAAAAAAAATCGAATAGTTTCCCGATTTTTCATGAATCCTGGCTATTATAAAGTATAAACATAATAATTATCATCATCATCATATTAGCCGAACGACATCCATTGCAGAGCCGGTAATTGAGGTTATCTTTAGGAGGCCTATGTCCAGCAGTGGACGCCTTTCAGCTATACATAATATACAAAAAAATAATCCAGTGCGACAAGTTATCGCATTTATACAAACAAACAAACAAAAAAATCTCTTCAGCTTTATTATAAAAGTATAGAATATAATTTATAATTTAAAAGGGGGGGGATGAATTGGTAGGGTATTAAAAAAAAACTTATTCGCGTCATTGTCAACGGGGCAAGTGCTCAAAAGGCTGGCACATTGCCAACTTTGAAAGAACGAAATCATAACCAAACGAAGTTAGAAGTAATGAATGAATGCTCTTGATTCATCCATAAAGAATGCTTCATTATAACGTTAGTGCCCAGTGGAACGTGCTTTATCGTTTTCACGCCTTATTAAATACTTTTTTGCGCTTATAATGTTATTTACAGGTTAGGTTTCTACTCTCAGCGCCGGCGCTGAGTCGACCGTTAAAATTCGACAGCGTGGCTTTGTTGAGGCATTTCATTTAGGTGTTGCTTAGACTTAGTAAAAGTACCATACAGAGATTTTGTATTGAGAATAGTTTCTCGTATATTGTCTCCAATAGTACAGTTAACACCTAAGTACTTAGGTAGGCTAAGCATTCTGCAGGCCTCTCAATACGAATAAGGAAGTTAGTGGCTGGTTCATTAACTTCTTGGAAATGCATAAGTTAGAGGTTTAGTTGCGTTAGGCTGTTGTGCACATTCAAACCACATACAAAACCTCCCAGACTCTTTAGCTGAGGTCGGATCACTCGGTAAGTTGCCGGTTGCCGCCATTTCGACGAGACGTTGGAGAAGGACGGGGTTATATCGTTTACCCGTTCGCTCTCATTGTATTCCTTACTTGATTTTCGTTTTACATTTCGAGCTTTTAGTGTAGGGCTGTGCAGGTATCGATAAATAAATTATGTGTATTTTTTTGGTTAAAATATTTTATTTATATAGCACCTATATTTTATAATGTAATACGTATAAGACTTAGTACCTACATAATAACATTACATGCATTAAACATGTATACTTATTGAAAAGACTGTGATAGCTTTTAAGTTAGGAATAAGTATAATATTACATATTTTAAAATATGTTATTATTTATTTGTTATAAAACTATCTTTGTTGCAGATCATGACTAGGTACCTACAAGAGAAAATAAGTTCTTGAACCGAAACTACTGTACGCTCTTCTAATATCGACATGTCTTTATTATCGTCTTAAAAGTTGACTAGGTACCTACAATGGGAGATCAAAAACGTTGAAATATAGACACGTAAGTTCTTATTTATCACCCATACGGCCCACGATGATATGTGAAGTACTTACTCCTCTTTTTCTTCAGAATCATTGTCGATTTCTCATTCGAAATGCAAGTTTTTATCGACACCATACGGCCAGGCCTAGAGGCTGTGCCGCCCGGCACCGGCGCGCCGCGCTCCGCGCTGCATGATGTCATTCATGCACACACTCACACATCGGACTCCGTGTGACTTGGTCGTGCCGTGTTGACCCGCACGCCTGTTTACATTCAGTACACAGTGACTCCACGGCGTACACCCGTGTCTGTGATTTAACTTATTATTTATATTAGCTAGCTATTAGATAGTTCACTCAACATGGCTAACAACAGGGCTGCCAAATCTGGATTTGCTGCCGAGGCACAGAGAAAGGTAAGTTGAACTTGTGATTTTCAAACTATAACCCGACCATTTGCTGTAGTTCAAATTTTATTTTGTAGTGTGATGAGGGAGTGGTTCTTCGTAAATAGGTCGCGTTGCACGGCTAGATTATCGATTCGGGAGGCTGTGAGGTCCAGAATTGTGTTACAAGGACTCAGCCGTGACCTAGTTTAGGGAACAGATGGTGCGACCTCGTTAACGGAGATACAAGGGCCAGATGGTCTTGAATTGAAACGGAACATTGCAAACGCGAACATATCAGATGTTTGCTTAGTTTCTCTATCTAGGTTTCCATTAATATTTAAACCAACTTGCAATGAAAACATTTAGCGCAAAAAAAATTGAAACGTCTTTCTATTTCGGGCAATCTCTTGAAGTTTAGAGAGACAGAATGATAGTTCAAATACGTTTAGCGCTAAATGTATAATTTTGTGACTTGCGGTGTAACACTTAGCCATGCGTAAGTAAGTAATCATGTGCATTTTAGGTTCGAAATTTAAATTACCTAACTGGCAACGGTCGTTTTACAGCCGTATAAAGGTGCCACAGAGAACAACAGGTACCTAAGGTACCTACAAATAATTAATACACGTGGAACAACTACCCTAAATCAAACAGGCCTAGCATAAAGAACTATATCACACATACACACACACATATATACCACACATATATAGGTAGGTACCTATACAGGATCCTATATACCTAACTGTGCCTTTGCCATTGTTGATAAAAAGAAAAGAAAAAACCTAACGACGCAAGACGGTTTGTTCCTAACTCGACTAAACTAATACTTGTTTGGTATTTGGTTAAATTTCGTTTTAAATGTAGGTAGGTAATCGGAAATTATTTTATTTAGTAGAAAAAGCTACCTACTAACTTGTTTAATATTTTTGTTCTAAAATTAAACTATTACCTAATTAAAATAAGTTTATCTTGTAACTGGCATTATTATGGAATAAACTAAACAATAGTGTTTAGTCTAAAGGTTATATGCTATGTATCTACATTCCAAGGAAATTTAAAGTAGATAGGCATGTCTGTATTGTATACAAATGGCTTGGTTTAGCATTTAAATACTGGTAACGTTTTGTCGCATCACACGTTTGCATTGAAGCAAGGTTAACTACCTACCTGCAGATGAATCATTTTCTCGCCATTTTTTTTTTAACTAAAAAGTTACATCATTATTAAAACCGCACCTAACTAGGTACCCAGGTACTTTTTTGTTAGCAGCCTACATAATATCTATAGCTAGTATACCATAATAATATTATTATAAAGCTACTAATTTGTTTGTTTGACCGCGCTAATCTCCGGAACTGCTGGTCCGATTCTGAAAATTATCTCGTTATTAGGAAGCATCGTTATCTATGAGTTCCATAAACTATATTTTGTTGCTAAAAAAATAGGGTTCCGTAATTAAAGCGGGCAAAGTTAGGTATCAATATTTCCAGACCGTAAATAGACTTCGAGGAGACTAGATCGACGCGTTTAATTAATTAAATAGGTAGGTAGGTGCATCAATTTATTTTATTGTCCAATGTGACGATTTGTGACATCTCATTTTTAGAGGACACTAACTATCATCATCATTGTTCTATAAATAGTTTGATTTGACACCTATTATAGGTAGGGTTGTCAAGCGTTCTTTGAAATAAAGTATTGTAGGTGCCTACTTCATGTAGGTCCAGGTACTTAATAATTTAAATAAAATACTTTAATAAAATATAAATGATATAAAATATTTTAATAAAATACTCTTTTTTACACAATGATTACTATTCTAATACCAGTCATGAATTGACATTGTCGAAACCTGAAAAATTTTACTGTTTTTCGAAAGCTTTCAAACCCAATCTTTTCAAATTTAGAGTCAACAGACTTCTTCTGGGTAAGCTCACTTCATCGTCGCCTTTGTCTATTTCACCTCTGACCTAGACCTGAGTCAAGCACAAAACTATTTTAAATTTTAAAAAAAATCATCAATTGTTATGTGGCGCTAAAAAAACAAAAAATACTTTTTTTTAAGTTGGTACCTAGATACTCTTTATACCCGCTCAGAAATCAGACATAATTTTTTCTTCAAAAACAGCTAGCAACCCTAATTAGAATAGGTACTTTAAACATGACTAGGTACAACATTATGTACTTAGATAATGTTTTCTCAATACTTGCTTACTCAATATTTGATTACTTGCACCTCCATCAAATATGATCCCACTCAAACTTAACATTCTAAGCAATACCTAAACGGTCATTGCTCCAGCAACGCTCTGCCAACCAAGCCTACTGTCGTCTTGATAACTACCTAAATAAATATTAATTAAATCTTCACATAAAATGTTTAAATTCATGGCAGCGTACTTTTAATTTACGTACATACATTCCGTTACTTTAAACACGAACTCAAGATCTGTGAAATTTTATGGTCTTGTAATTATCAGTCAGGACACCTTTCTTCCTGGCAGCGGTCGGCGCATGCGCACCGGTCGCATGTGGGTCAAGGAGGAGCAGTTAACTAACACAGCTTTTACAACCGGTTTCAATACATTTTTGTGGGAGTCCTTAACCGCACTCAAGTGGAAAGAACATGGATGATTTTCTTTAAAATGATTCATCAATTGGAAGAATTTTTTGACGCCATTTTGTTTTGTTTATTTTTTATTATTATTATATAATGGTCTTAGCTGTCTTATATCTTAAGTGTGTAAATAATAAAGATATTTCTGAATTTAAATGTAGGTAGGTACACAAAAAAAAGATTCATATTTTATTACTTGCCAGTACTATGAATACCAAAATATTGTGTTTTCCGACTGACAAACCGAACTACGTGAAGTTATGCGCCTTATCAGTAAAGCGAGTATGCAGGTCAAACGGATGGACGTTTAATGTATTAGTTAGGTAGGTACTCTCTTCTTCTAATTACGGAGTTACAGTTAGTTTCAATAAGACTAAATACATAATGCGTATCGATAGTGGAAAGGAAAAATTTACCAAGCGACATTGGTTTGGATTGGACATCAACCATATTAGGTGTGCTTAAGTAAAATGTAAACGTTATAGGTACCTAGTTTGTGCTCTTAGTTCTTTCAACAGAAATAATATTAGAAAGAGACAGAGAGTAATAGAAAGAGAGAGAAGATCGCCTGGAGGGGGAATAACGTTTTATCCTGACGTGACGATTTTTGCCTGTTAAGTCCTACCGCAAACGGCATTAATACTTAATAGAAAAAGAAGACTGTTGACAGGAATTAAGTTAACTGTACAATATGTATAACTTTTTGGTCGATACACACATAATATAAGTTGTTTAAAAAACAAGACCAAATTGTCGCTTAGTATTTTTTTCATTTACACTGTCGGTATAAATTATATTATTACCTATATCTTGTTGCATTGTGCATTTGATAATGTTCAGCTACATAATCATCTTGCATTAGTCACGACTCACTAATCATTTCGTATACGAATCCTCACAAGTTGAACGAAACAGATGTTCAATTAGTTCAAAAGAATTTATTTTATTTATACTACCTAATTCACCGAGACGATGACTCATATAAGGCTCGGTTCTGTTACACACAGTACCCCGCCTTATATGGTATGGCCTTTACGCAGGATTCATTTATATGGCTTAAATACAGGCCACTTTCAACCAGCCATATGTTCAAGATTGACACTTGACCAAATTTTCTCTTCGATATTTAAATTTTAATGGAATTCTATTTTGCTTGCACAAGCAGCATGGTCGGTAGTGTTGTGCAATATATGAGACATAGATTAACAAAAAGGTGAATTAAATATCGCATTACCACTTGTGTGGCCTGACTTGAAATATGATAGGTGTACTTACCTATACCTATGTAAATGTTATTGCTTCATTTTAGTCGTTGATTTTACTAAACATTCACTAAGGAAGTTGTACCACTACCATTTTTAAATACTATAAAACAATAATATCAGCATTTTAGAGAACTTTGTCATCATACAGAGAAGGCATAAGCATTGATCACCACGCTTGCTTAGGGCGGATTAGCGATTTCAGACTTACCTATATCAATTAAAAGTCTAGGTTTCGATACGATGTAATCCTTCACAACATCCGGCAGCTAACTTGTAACTACCTACTTTTAAACAGTATTTCGAGTGTACCTATAAATTCTTTTAAATATAGGTTTCAAAATTATTAGACACCACAAGCTTAAAAAGTGAACACAAAATAACAATGAATGGCAATGTAGCAGAAATATTATTGTCTGTAAACCAAATAGCTGGTTCGACCGTACGACATACGAAATAGAAAAATCATTTTGGTAGATACCTACTTGCCCGTGCCTGGTTGAGAACCCACACCGCCTTAAGTACTAGGCCATAGATACTATGCTAAAATAACGTTAATTCAAAAAATGAATCACAGTAAATTCTTGTTAAACTTGAACTTATCCCCATTTTTGCGAATCAGTAGAGTATTACTGGTTGCATTGCATTGACCGCGTCTGTCAGCCGGCCTCGCACGCTGACCCCATTCCTGTCCCCTTACTAGTCAGTGTTGAAGCTATTGTCGACAATGGCTTGCGAGGCTGCATTATTTTTATACGATTCAACTTAAATCTACGTCGATTGACCAAATAGGTAGATTATAATTGCTTTTATCTGTAAATGTTAAAAAAATAATCCATAAAAAAAAATTTGATCGAATTGAGAACCTCCTTCTTTTTTTTTAAGTCAGTTAAAAAGTAAGTTTGATAATTTGGTACGCTTTTACGCCTTAAACTAATTCAACCGATTTTTGTCCTGAGATTTTTGCAAAACACGCTGCAGAGGTATAATAAAGGACGTTGGCTAAAACGTTTATTCAGAAAAAAAGTAATTGCCCGTAAAAGCTAGTCTATACATAGATTCTATAATAATTATAAACAAACATATAAAATGGCTTAATGTGTTGCTACGGGCAAAACTCTAGAACTGCTGGATCGATTCGGCTGTTTTTTTTGTTCTGTTCGTAATATCCCGGACAAGATCCATATAAAATTTTGGATAAGTTAGTCGGGCCGGTTCGCTAGTTCCAAATAAAAATGTACCTAATCTGTGATAGTGTAGAGATTGAATTTCCTAACACTACATATATTTCTCGTTTATCTATCTATTCATCTGACGTAACTGTGAGGACGTGCTCCATGCTTGAAAAGACTGAAGCCGTTGACATTGAATCATAGTTATTTATGGCTACAGACGTTTTTGTTACCGCTCCATATATGGCCATATGGCGATTAGTAGTGAATGAACGCTTTATATCATTACATCAGTATTGATATTCGCAATCTTATCCTTCTTGGCCTCGATTCACATCTGCTTATGCCCGACGGTAATTAACTTAAAAAGGAAGGGATCATATAACGCAGTGCAACCTCGATGTAACAAAGCTGGAGAAGATAGAAAATATTGGTTATCTATGCTTGGTTATATACTTAATTAATTATTCTTATATACCAAATTAATATAATTAATTCTATCCTATATTATAAAGAGGTAAAGTTTTGAGGTTTGAGGAGGTAATCTCTCTAAAATCTACTGAATCGATTTTGAAATTTCTTTCGGAAATTGGAAGGTACGTTATCACCGAGTGCTATAATCTATATTTTATTATAAAAAAATTAGGGATCCTTAAGAAATTACGCGAACGAAGTTGCGGAAAGAGTTCAAGTACATATAGCCGGGGTTGCGGGACGTCTTAACAGGATACCGTGGCCCCGGAACGTAAAGGGCAACAGAAGGAACAGGGTGGTTTTTTAGTCAGTAAAAGTCTGACAGTCCCTTCCGCCCCACCCAGGGCGGAAGGAGTCATTTGATGATTTTTACCACCTAAAAAAAAAAAAGTACCTACATACATAGAACATAAATAGAATTTTCAGAATCGGTTTAGTAGATCCAGAGATTACCCCCTACAACCTCGCAATCTCACAAAGTTTCTTTACCTCTTTATACCTAACATTTCTGTAAATTATTTCTTCTAATGTTGTATTGTTGTGCTATGAACTAAATGCGTTATATGCAATTATGCAAATATTACAGCATTATCTGAAATGAGCTTAAGGTTGTACTTTATTCAATTTATACAAAACATTTGTATTTTTTTTTTCAAACAGTTTATATTGTATTCATATCAGTGAAATTGACTATTTTAGTCACTAACAAACTAATGAATTGATAGCTGCCACAGCTATCGAAACTAACCCAATTCACCCAACGACCTTTGTTTTAGCTTGATAATGAAGCTAACTAGCAACGGAGTTAATTAATTGTATATAGTAAATTGATATATTATTATATATTGTTTAAACCTAAGGCGCTTTGCACACGGAGCAACTTAAGTTGACGCAACTGGCAACTTTTTAAAAGTTTCCTGTAAAAGTTGCTAGTTGCCATAAAGTTGCCGGTTGCCGCAACTTTTTGGCAATTTGTAAGCAACTTTTTTAGCCGAGTTGCAGTGTTGCAAACTTTGCGGTATTACCACTAGATCTGGTGGATTAGGACCACCTTCTGGTGGTCAGAATTTGTATCTGGTGGCTTGTGGATTTTTTAGTGGGCAAGTTTTAGGTTGATGGTTTTCAAAGACAAAATTGAAATAAATTTACAATACTAACACTTTCAGTGTACTTATCCGTTAGATTACTATGGTATGTAAAAAAAGAAAAAGTAATCGTACTGATAACGGTACAAGTTATTCAGGTCGACAAAAAAGAGGGTAAGAAACATCATTCTCTTAAAAAACAATCCTATTTAGTGAGCCCGAGTGGCTGTGGAGCAGGACTAGCATTTAGCCAAGCATTTTTGTCCGTGATATAATCATCTAACTTATAATAATGCTTGATTAGATAGTGTGCGTTTTATGCATGGTTTAAATTTTCTCTCATTTAGTTGGGGAATATCAAGAAGTATTTTATTATAGAATTTTACACATTACCCCAAAAAGAAGTGTTTACTTAGTGGGAAAAACCACTAAGTTAATGGCAACACTATGCCGGGCACAGGGCGAGGGAGGGAGGGTGTGAAATTGAATATTTGACAGTTGCTAGTTGCGGCAACTAGCAACTAAATAAGTTGCTAGTTGCCGCAACTGGAAACTGTTGACGATTGCCGCAACTCGCAACTTGAGTTGCTCTGTGTGCGCAGTCCAATTGAATTACATGTAAACAGCGAGTTGCCAGAAAGTTGCCAGTTGCCAGTTGCTGCAAAAGTTGCTCCGTGTGCAAAGCGCCTAAATGTAGAAATTCTACTAACAAATGACTGACTGATAACGTTTACGTTAGGTCTGTATAATAAACAGCGTGCGCAACGTGCACATAATAATAACCTTTTACTTATTTAGGGCAGACGTTGAGACTGTTTTTAGGGTTCCTTACCCGAAGGCTATGAACGAGACCCTTTTACTAAGCCTACATTGTCCGTCTGTCTGTGAGCGGACTGCATTTCATAAATTTTCACTGAGTGTCTTGATATCTCAGGTATAACAACAGATACTAATAAAAATAAATCGAAGCCAAAAATTAAAAAGGTCATCAATTTATCATAATATCATAAACATGTTTTATGTTGGTGTGTGGCGTTAAATATTACAGCGGTACGAAACCCTTCGAGTACGAGTCCCACTTGCACTTGGCCGGTCTTTTGAGCACAGTGCAACAAAGTTTATACAGGATGTTGCTTACAACAAAACACTTCCTGTAACTTCAAACACAAATTAGACAGCGCTACGGAATATTAATTAATGGAACGGCCCTATCGGTCCGACCCATCTGGGAACAAATTAAAATTCAGTAGCTGTTGATCCAAAAGCAGGCAGTCTACTTGCATAGTAACAAACCAACTTCTAGGTAGCGTTAAATAACGTCTTCGGTTACTACTCCGCTGCCGTGTGTCGTAGCGTGATGTTTAATAGCCTACCTACTAGCTTTTACCCGCAACTTCGTCCGCAATAAAGCGACATTTAAGCCAAAACCAAGTCGCGGAATAAAAAGTAGCCTATGTCTTTTCTTGGAGTTCCAATTTACCCCATATCAAATTGCATCAAAATCGGTTCAGTGGTTTTTTCGTGAAAGCGTAACAGACCAATAGACAGAGTGACTTTCGCATTTATAATATTTTTAGTATAGATAACTACTATTATTCATGAATCTGGCTATCATTTACAAAAAGAATTTTTCCAATCGCAGTTCCAGAAACTAGCGCCTTTAAACAAACAAAAATACTATCAGCATTACAATATTAGTATAGATAGTCCTTTTAAGTACTTGAAAGTCGGTACATCGCTCTAAAGCAGGTTGTAAGAGACCATGCTTTTAATTTTTTTAAGGTTACAACGTCTGACATACCGGACTCTGAGTCACGTTTGAATCCTTGACTGGTTACGTCACCGTCATCGTGCGCATGAGTTGTTTTTGGTGGATTACGGCGTATTGTTACAGGAAGATTCGATTATTTCATTATAATTCTAACTAATTTGTTATTGATTCACTGGGACTGGCTTTGGTCATCTTCATGACTAAGTATAACCGACATTTTTCAATAGAAATTAACTTATAACCTAGTTAAGTGTTATGGGTATAAATACTTTTATTTTTGCTGAGTAACGTTTCTATGTACTTATGTCAATATCACTAAAGAATCCACAATGAGGTCCGGTGTCCTCCAAAGTGGAGCGGAGAGGATATGTATCGTAAATATACATTAGGATAATGTACTTCGTTGAAGCCAATAATTAAGTGGAAATTGTAATAACCCCAACACCAGAACAAAAACGTTTTAAAAATAACACACTAAGAGTTGTCTTTTAAACGAAAAAAAAAACAAAATCAGAATCCGTTCAGCCATTTGGGGAGTAGCTACGATGCCACAAACAGCCACATAGATACACAGGTTACTTATAACACTCCTCTGTTTTCGTTGTAGGTTAAAAATAAAGCAAGCCGATTGGTTATACGAAACATATCCTCTCCTCTCCGCTTTGATTGAACCTGGGCCTTACATAGCTAAACGAAGATCACAGTGCGTGACAAACAGTCATGATAAATAAACATAATATGCGCCCTTTCTTAGACCTACCTTTATTTTGGAAATATTTTACTCTTTTTCTATCTGAAAACATGATGGTTTCATTAGCAGCCAGTATTTTTCCGACCGGTTAATTAGTACAGCTGTTATTGCACGTATCAAGTCCACTGTGACTCTATTACAGTCACGGAGAGACTGTCCTATCGTACTTTCATAGCACAGAACGTGATGTGTATTCAATTATTTTTATGATATTATTACGGTTATGTTTCTATTTTCAAAATTGTTATCATGGTAACAAAATAGTTTAATAATTCAGATAAAGCACTAACATGAGTTACTGGTTTATGAAATGAAAAAAAAAACATTAAAAATATTTGCTTGTTTTTATATTTTTTGTGTCAAATTAATTTGAATTTGACACTAACAGCTTTTAATTTTAGCAGCATTTTAGATAAAAGGCTTTTAAAAATCGTTATTTAGATAAGATTTTCGTGTTGCGACAGAATAACCCAATTAAGAAAGTGACGAACTAGGAAGGCACCACTTAATTGCCGTTCAAAATCAACAAACGTTTAAGAAAAAAAAATATGTAAAAGTGCCCGCAATAGTTATAAAAATAACTTAATAATTTACATATTTTTTTTTATGACTTGAAATAATTATTTTTGTTTGAGAGTGTTGACCTGGGAGAATTAAACATTTTAATCTTTGTTTTAATATAAGGGTATAAAAAACCGTACCTACATAAATAATTGTTATAATATATCTCTACTTACTACTACTTAGAATATGCCTGTAATCCCCGATGGCTTAGGCAGAGGTGTACCCATTAGTACAACCCACATTTCGCCAGTTATGTTTAAGTCCCAAGTAATAGGGGGCGAGCCTATTGCCATAGTAGAGTAAAAGCAAGTAGAGAATGTCTATTTGTTTAAACGCGCTCGTCTCAGAAACTACTGGTTTAATTAGAAAAAAATATTTCGGTGTACCTACCTAATCTGTATAGCCCGTTTATCGGGGAAGGTTAAGGGAAGGGGAAGGCTATATTTTAGATCACGCTACGATCATCATCGCGCACGGGAGCGAAGCAGTAACTAAAGACCATTAACTTATGAAACCGCGGGGTATACTTCGTTTGTTTGTATAATAATTGAGCAGAAACTAAGCGGTAGTTGAGTATAATAAACATTTACTCATTTCTTATCAGTATGACCTTGAGCAGCTAGTCAGCGTCGCCTTCAGTTGATATTCGCTAACTGCATAACATGGTAATATGATTTACCGTTTGTAATATACGTAGATGAATATTCACTGCACTTCTACGTGGATATAGTTCTGTTAAAACGTACTAACCCACATCAAAATCTACCTACCCTATCTTTCTACCTTACTACTATGTACAATTCTTAATTTCTTTTCTTTTTATGTTGTGTGCGTCATTTTCGTTTGAGTAAAAAGTTTTTAATTTCTTTCAAAACTACCAATAATTGGGTAGTTCACACCTTTAACCAATAATTCCTAGACACATCTACATATAATGCTACTTTAGCCCTTTTTTTTATGTGGTAAAAATCATCAAATGACTCCTTCCGCCCTGGGTGGGGTGGAAGGGACTGTCAGACTTTTACTGACTAAAAACCCACCCTGTTCCTTCTGTTGCCCTTTACGTTCCGGGGCCATGGTATCCTGTTAAGACGTCCCGCAACCCCGGCAGGCGTTGGCCCCGTTGGGAGCCCCGTCCCTGTGCTGACAGCTCTTTGAGGCGCGCGCGAACAGAACGCGCCGTCGACCCGGGCTACTTTAGCCCTAAAAAAAAACTCGATTAATTTTCGATTAACTATAAAATATGATTTTAAATTAATTAATATACAGATAATTGAGTCGGCACAAAAGTGAGTTCACAAACTTGTCTTTTACCATACAAAATCATGTACGCATGTGTTAATATTTGTTTGGGAAATATTATTAGTGGGTATAGATTTGTTGCTCAAGTTGACATCTCTTAAAATCCTCGGTATTTCCAGTCTACCTTTGTGTTTTAAAATAGTTTTCCCTGTAACAAACAATGATAAGTAGGTACCATTGTTACGACTGATGTTAGTAAAATATAAAAATAATTCATTAGTATCTGGCAATAACAAAAAAATACCATCAAATCGAACACGTAGATAATGAGTAATGCTAGGCATGTCATGTTTTTAATAAAAAAACTAATTCTTCAAAAAAAAAGGTATAAAAGTATTGTTTTACATAGATAACCAAGCAAAAACAAATGCCAAAAGCAGTGGAAACTTAACGTCACATTAACATGTCGGTGAAGCGGTAACTTTGTCATGTCGGTGACGCAGTCACTTTGGCATGTCGGTGACACAGTCATTTTAGATCATGTATCATGTCGGTAACTTGGTTGATTGTCAATATTTTATTTTACAATGTTTCGACCGTTTCGACTGTTATTTAATAGTTCCCTTATACATATAATGGTTTAAAATATAAATAAAAAGTAAGATTGAACTTTGGCAAAATAGGTGCGGTATAAGGGTCGCCGTAAGTCGAACCTAAAATTATATTGCGAAAAATATGAGCGATTGTCGAAAAAAAAATTTTCTTTAATTATAATTTTACTTCTCACGAAACCTAATCGTTACCTAATAAAAGGTAATCTATTCGTAGATATACACGGTTACTTTTAGGTCGTCTTGGAACCGAAAGCCATAAACTCGATCATCTAACTCGAAACGATTGGGACCATTTTTTTTTTAAAGTAACAATAAAAAAATTCAGCTGTTCAGTACATTTCGACGCCCCCAAGGAATAAACCTGTATTATACTATTACTGACTTTTTACTGTTATTCCATTTTCGGAATCTATGGGTCGGGATACACCTATGCAATTTTTTTCGTATTTTTTCTGCGGTAATTTCCAACGATTTTCCTTGTAACACTTTTGTTCTTTGTAAATTTTCCATTTTTTATTTACTAGAAAAATAACGTTATACATTATTACAATTTAAGTTCTGTGGCTACATTTCGGTAAAGTAATTTTACTGTAAAATATTAAAAAAAAAATCTTGGTTAATGCGATTACAGGTTTATTATCGTAAATTTTGTGGTACACATTTTCGCGTATTGGCGGTAACTTGGTCGCGCTCGGCGAATCAAGTACATTTTCGGGTCATAGAGGAGATTCCCAATGCATAGATAGAATTTAAAAACACCTCAAAAGTAATTGAGTATCAATCTCTCTCTCTCTCTGTAATGAAAAAAAACGTTCAATAATCCAGTAAAGCAATATTATGCCAATAAGTTTTAAGAAATTTACAAGAATAAATCGGTAAGTAAACATTACTGGAATAATATTGATAAGTCCGGATCGTAAGATATCAATACCCTAAAAATTTTATGAAACCATTTTCGGTAATATGTACTTTGGTGAATAACTTATTCTGTGTATATTTAATAGTTACACTTAATACTTTAAACTTTTCGGGTAAAAATTAGCTTTTCCGTCATATAACAATGTTCTCATAATTACCTTTTGTTGAAGAGATATACGCCAAAAACACTAAATCATTTTTCCTGTAAAATTTGATTTTTGCGATTACCGGTTTATTCCTCGGGGACGTCGATTTATGTTCGTCTTTTTCGTCAAAGTGTACTGAACTGCTGAGATATTTTTTTACCTAACCGTGTATTATATACCTACCTAAGAAATACCGGGCAATATACAATATGCACCTATCATATTAAACTAGGTACCTACGCGGTGTTTTCAGTCAGCTAGTTTCTTCTAGACTAGCCTAGATACATAAGTGGGTCGATTTTAATGGATATCGTAAACCTCCTTCCTAACATTGATAATGTCAGTTGCTGAAAGACGAAACATTAAGTTCTATGAAAGTTAGAATTACTGTCTTCAAAAGTAATATCCCATATATTGTTTTTACGATGACAGACTAGTTTATAACTCGTCTTTCTCTTTTCAAACGAATAAATCGTTTTATTTATAATATTTCTATTAGTTTTCTATAGAAAGGCGCCTTG
Organism: Hoplodrina ambigua; assembly: GCA_949774945.1. NCBI lineage: Eukaryota > Metazoa > Arthropoda > Insecta > Lepidoptera > Noctuidae > Hoplodrina > Hoplodrina ambigua. The sequence continues at coordinate 4,624,929 of OX458974.1, read as the reverse complement.
TAGATTAATTTTGGAAAAAAAAAAACACTTTTATAGTTGTTAATGGGTTATTACCGGTACCTACGTCAGCTGTTAGCTGAAAGCACGCCGCCCGCGATACGTTAGGTACCTTTATACTATGTCAATTAAAAAATGATTTTAACGCATACAATTTAAAGCCCTAAATTAAATGGCAAATTACTTGCTGTAGGTATCAGAACCGTGCTGTTTTAATAAGCGATGACCGAAACATCCTTAATTTTCTGTTTTCGTGCACATGGACTTCACATATTGTGATCCCAAATAAGTAAATTATCTAACGCTTCTTTTTGTTTGCAGATCAACAGTAAATACAGCGAGGAACTTGCGCAGGAGTGCCTAGAATGGATCAACACGATCATCGGCGAGCCTACCAACACCTCCGGGGACATGGACAACTTCTACGAAGTACTTAAGGACGGCACTATTCTGTGCAAGTGAGTACATTCTCTTAACCTACTCTTGATCCGACAGGCCCACTTGTACCAACCAGGGTTAACTTTCCACTCCGAGTTAGTTGCTAACACGGGCTCATTATGCATGACATATTAATTTGTAATTTAACTTCGTGCTAACAATTAAATGTTTGGCCCAAGTGGGCCCTAACAGACAATGGGCCCTACATTATATAACATCAGACTATTTTACAGTTCATAATTACGTCTTGGGGTAAGTTTTTGGTGCAAGTGGCCGTAGAAAGATCATTGGTCTGCTGCCAGTCTAAACATTCAGGACAATCATATACTCATACACCATTTTCTAGTTAAAGTTAATATGGTACAAAGATTAGACCGCTTCTAGCTTGAGCTGGCAGCGTTTGTGGCTGTCGCGTGTGGCCCGTATGCGGCCAGGCTTAAAGGTACCGTTTACCAGACAGAATCTGCCCGCTGTGACCATTCATTTGCGTGGCAACCGGCACGCGGTTTCACTGTATAAAGTTTGATCATTCATCTCGCTCTGTACAGCTATTCAAAGTCTTTATTGACTGAAAAACGGAGATTTATGATCAACACTCTCCCAATACACTTCAGCGTCGAGCTGACTTAAACTTGTTATCGATAAATAGGATTAAGAGTCGCCTTGGAAGTCTCGTGGCTGAAATTGGCAGAAATTCTGACCCAAGGTCGGAGATAACGTGAACAGAATCAGTATAAGAGGTGCAAAAAGACACTTAATTTAATAGAGCCGAAAATAAGGTCAATACTCGTAGTTCCCATCATTGCGATATTTGTAATGTTCTGGAGCATACCTGGAAAGTTTCTGGTTATGGAGATATTAGGCAAGCTCCTCCTTTCACTTTCACTAAGGAAAGGATTTCAGGAAGTTCAACCTCTAAGGGGATGGAACAGGGAAAGTTCCATTGTATGAAAAATCTTATTACTTAGGCAAAGTGCTGGTACATAGGTACATAATATTGAATCTATATGGTTAGGTACTTTAATCATGTAAGTAGGTAACTTGATATCAATAACGTAAGGTTCCCATATACATCACATAATGGATCATCTAATTCCGTCATCGCTATATTGTGGGTGTCTGTCACGAGGCGCAGCAATTGTGTTTTGTGGTTTTCAATATACATACTTGCCTATGTACATAATGTACATAGCTACATACTGGACATAATAATATGCTCAAAAGTTTTATTTACTTTGAGTAAATACTTATGAGTTGTCGATAAATCCACAATAATAAAACTGCCTCGTTGGTCCAGTGGTCGCACAGCGCTACTACTGAGCATGAAATCTTGGGTTCGTTTCCCAGGTCGAGGAAAGGGTTATTGGGTTCTTCCATCAGGAATTTCATCAGGATGGATGGATAGATGAACGGATGTTCATTTGTTACAACTTCACGATTAAACAGTTGAACAGTAGCTAGGCACACATACATATTGTTCTAACTATGACAATTTTTATCCTGTTTTTGTGCTTCCATGGTATAATTTGAGACTTTATGTTAATTTCTAAACTCTGCATAGACAAAGTCACGGGCAAAAGCTAGTACATACTTATTTCACTTTTGATAAGTAAATATTATTCTCATTATTACAGGCTTGTGAACGACATTCAGCCAAACATGGTGAAGAAAGTGAACGTGTCCAAGATGGCGTTCAAATGCATGGAGAACATCAACGCGTTCCTGGAGGCTGCTAAGACCCTGGGCGTGCCGGCACAGGAGACATTCCAGACTGTCGACTTGTGGGAGAGGCAGAATCTCAACTCTGTTGTTATCTGCCTTCAGTCACTTGGGAGAAAGGTAATAATGTAACATCACATCACACCACACACACGCCTGTAATCCCCGAAGGGTTAGGCAGAGATGTACCCATTAGTACATCCAGGTTAGGTAATATTTAATTTGTTCTAGAAAAATTTATAAAGCATTTATTACATTACCCAATCGAGCTCTGATTGATAACCCTGGGCGTGGCGTGCCAAGTATGGTCGGGAACACGTGATCGACCTTGCAGTAGGGAATAGAAATGTCTGTTATTATATTACCCTCCCTAGGAGATCGGGAGCCAATTACTTGGGTAGTGTAATAAGCGCTTAGATATTAAAATATTATTATCAGCACCTACCTGTAAGGTATTAATTGCCAAAACGTTTTGTATCAGTAATACAGGCAAAACAAAAATATACCTATATCTCTTTGACTAGGAACTTTTAGATCGCACCTTTTTATGAAGAAATAGGTAATTTAAAAAAAAAAATATTTATTCATATACATCATAAAACTGAAACTAAAGTGATGCTCTAATAAAAGTAGCAAAACTACATCAAGATAATGAAAACATTAAACAAAAAGAAACAACTAACTGACTACTATCTCCATTATTGCAGTAAACATGCAAATGAAATATACAGTTATAACTGTAAATAATAATTACCCAAAACAAAAAAAAAACTAACAGAGACCAATTTAAATTTCAGGCTGGCAACTACGGCAAGCCTACAATAGGACCAAAGGAATCTGAGAAGAACGTGCGAAACTTCTCAGAGGAACAGCTGAGGGCGGGTCAGGGTGTCATCTCACTGCAGTACGGCTCCAACAAGGGCGCCACCCAGAGCGGCATCAACTTTGGAAACACGAGGCACATGTAAACGTCATCCAACATTATACTGACCACACGCCACGCCAAACCACGCGTGCTTTTAAGTCACTGAATTTTAATGCCTTGTTTTGTCATCGCCTTTGAGCGTTTGTGGCGTGGGGGGATGAATGTGGTTCTGCCACCACTGAATGTACACCCGATTGTTGAATAGGGATGATTAACATCAGGAAGAACCAACCCTTGACTCGTAATAAAAGTTTATTCAAAACTTCTATTTATTAATATTGTGTAAGAATATGTCGTCTATATATTTAGTGTCTATTGAAATTATGGGTAAATACGCACAGTGTGTTGACTCGGTGACATTTTTAGAAAAAAAAAACATGGTAAAACCATTGGTAAACTTTAAAGATTTTGACTAGATATCTGATGGAAATCATCCCTGAAAACATACAAAATTAATAAATTATGCTTAGTACAGTACTTAATAGATTCAAATGACTTAATGTTAGGATAGAAAAGGACCAGTCCTTGTTAAAAATCTCTTTTTGAATCTCTATTTTGGCTATGTCTGCAAGCATAAGGTTTAAATTCTTAATAGTTTTAAATTTGTATCGGTTTTGATAAATTTTACCTCGTAAGAAACTTTTTGACTCAATAAGAGTTATTGTTCCTCCAATTTTTATGGTACAAGAAAGTAAATAGGTTGTACTTGTCAATATTGCAGTCATTCAAAAATAAGCATAAAGCATTTATGTAACAAAATCATTCCGTAACCATTCCAAAACTTTGTGCAGTTTAAAATTACGTTAGATAATTTATTTTTTGATAAGTTTCAAGTCGGCTAAGCGTTTGATATTATCTGGTTGTTTTTATAAGTTTACATAATTTTCGAATTTGCATCTCAAAATGTTAAAATTGTTGTGCCAATGTAATCACAATGTTCATATAACTATAAATATTATTAAACAGTACAATTATTAGAATTACAAATTCTTTTGTAGTAATCTTGTGCCTTCGTGCTCCATAGGGGTTGAAAATCTATACTACTGTGAAATTTTAATGGTATTTTTTCATGCAACGTAACAATTTTGTCTTGGAAGAACAATCGGTTTATATACATTTTTTTTTTGTTTTTAATAGAATCAAAAATGGCAGATGAACAATTGTGTAAACAAAACTTGACAGTGACCTCGAAACAATGAATATTTAAAAGATGAATATTTTATTTTAATATTTCGATGCCAAGTAACATTATATTTTTTACTTAATTTTTATGTTTCAATAGTACTGCAAACCGTTGTGCTACGGGGAAAGTACCATTAAAATTTCAGTGTATAAATAAATGTTTTAAAGGTGTCTAACAAAATATAATAATTATAATGGCTTTTGACTTACAATCAGGGTTTCCTTCTATTATTTTTTTAAATTATTTATTATAAAGATTGAACATTAATCATTCCAATATTTATAAAGTTAGTACACACTGTGATTAATGGTTTTATAAAACATTCTATATTCTATACTATATTTTCGTATAGTTACGTATATATTTGACGATGACGTGTAATTCTAGTTGTGTAAGTTTCATAAGGTATTTACTATGCTTTATGGAAGTACGTAGAATAATAAAAATTAAGTACCTAAACTAAATAGTGTTTTAATTGTAATTCCTGTTGTATCCAATAAATATTATTCACAAACAAATGGAATGGGTTCGAATTCGAAAGAAGCAGTAGAGGTAATTTACAAAGGCTACGTTAATTTTGAGGCTAGACAGTCACGTTTCTCGATTTCGGCATGTCTGTTGTGACAATCTTTAGAAAGCAGATGCACCTCTTTTTATTATGGCTAAAAGTTTGAAGAACATATCCTTAAGAAAACAGAGTCATGATATAAATTCTGGGTTACTTCTCAATTTTAAATTAATATTTCAGAGGACAAACTGATAATGGTGGCATGGTTATCTCAGCAATTTGGCTATCTCGGGTTAAATTCCCGAACGGAATAAATATTTGTACCGCGTGCCTATAGGTTCCGGGTCTAAGCCTGAGTTCTTCCGTGACAAATCTTAAAGTGAACTGCCACTGTGTCGTTGTTTGTATGTGGGTTTACTTTATGTTTGTTAACGCTCCCACTGTACAGGCGAAATTCCTAGAATGGGACAAAGTAGATAATTTAAAAAAACCTAATTTGTAACAACATCCTTCGCATGTTGTGAGGCTAAAGAACGTGGCGTATTTACTATACTTTTGTGTAGGTACTATCTACTACTTACTACCATAGTATGAACAGTGTGTTATTACGTCACTGACTCAACGTATACATTTATGCAGCGTCAACGGCTACGACTGGGCTGTAGTATTACTTTCAAGTGTCTATTTGGCAAAAGCGCAAGTGCTTGCTATTAGGTTCCTATAGGCGTTTATAGAACGCCTGAATAAAATATCATGGCAATAATTTTCTTTCTAACGTTACGAACACAACGAAAATTACCGAACTAAAAAAAACTCATATAGAGAAGGCACGAGGGCATGGCTTCACGTATTTTCCGAAGCGTGAGGAGCATCGTACTACCAACTTCCAAACTCCGGACTAACTACCTATTGAGAAATTACTATGTAAAACCCTAAATCCGGGGTCGCGGGACGTCTTAACAGGATACCGTGGCCCCGGAACGCAAAGGGCAACGGAAGGAAGATTATTTTACCACCCCAAAAAAAAAACCTTAATTATATCCGACCTTTGAATCGGACCCACGATTAGCAATAAAATTAATGTGAAAACTTATACTTTTTTCTGAATTTTTATACGGTTCTTTTTTAATATTTCTGTTACACAAAATAGTCGCTAATTTAGGCAACAATAATAACCCATTAGGTAACATTTTTATAATTTTTTAGAAGTTGTAATTACTATCCAAATCAAAAAACTCATCACGTGATGTTCATGCTCAGTTATTGCTCATTATAAGTCATACCCCCAATGGCGTGTTATCATCAAGACTTCTCTTTGTAGACAGGGCAGAAAGATAACCTCGCGCAAAATATTCCGCTACAAATTTAAATAGGTAGGTATAGTTAGCAGATAGCGATAATGGAGGCCATTAATATATTTTTAATTAAAGTAATTATAAATAATCATTATTATCATAGAGTTATGCAGCCGCGCAGCTTTAAGTAGGTAGGTATACCCTTTTGAATGACAGATCGAGTAGGTAGGTAATGCACAGACCCTCTACTTTTAATTTTAATAAATGATTTTATTTAACTTCATCTGTATGTATATCCTGGATTTTTTATTAGTTAGTATTCCAATGGTCATAAGATCAATACATTTAACGAAATACCTATTTAGGTATTAATCGAATAACCTATGTTTCAAATAAGTCGGTTTAACCCCCTCATACCGCTAGAATCTTCTTTCCTGTTGTTTCCTACATCACACAAGTACCTTTTTTTTTAGGTGGTAAAAATCATTAAATTACTCCTTCCGCCCTGGGTGGGGGGAAGGGACTGACAGACTTTTACTGACTAAAAAACCACCCTGTTCCTTCTGTTGCCCTTTACGTTCCGGGGCCACGGTATCCTGATAAGACGTCCCGCAACCCCGGCATCACACAAGTACCTAACCTAGGTAAATCCGACATGTAGATACAGGACCTTCACTACTATTTTAAATAAATTTTGTACAGTTTGGTGTAATTTATTGTGCCTGCTACATTTATAATGTGTAGATACCGACCGATTATTGTCCCACTAGTGGCAAAGGCCTTTTCTAATGATGATTACAATGGTTTTAGACTTTCATTTATTATAAATCATTTTCATTCGTGAGGTTGGTTATTTACCCATTTATTCCATGCAAATAAAATTTAATATCTTTTACGGAAGATATGTATTACTTTGGACAGATTAATGAGATAACGGGACATACATACATAGTATTTTTCCGTGGTTCTGATAAAAGTTGTTTAATTCGTGGTAGGTAGTAGAAGAATGAATAGTGATTTGAAAGATCAGATGGTTCGTTTAGATCGGCCGGAATCCCACCAAGCTCATTCGTCGTAAAAAGAGTCGAAGCCCAATGTCTATTCAAATTCAATTTTTGATCCTCGCAACATGGAGGTATGTCAATCATGGGATTTTAAGGTGCCTAATTTGCTCCTGAAATAAAACTCTATTTTATCAAAATAATTAAAAGAACTGTTTGTTAACCATCCGACTGACTGTACCTTCCCTCGTGGTACCCTGAAGTCTAATTTAGACGATGTATTATCCTACTTAAATTATTTAATTTCATTGAAAGGGTTATTTAAGGACTAAACTAAACTGTTGAACTGTTTCATTTTTATACATTTTTTTATCAGCATTCAGCTGCTTTGATTGGTGTGCTCTCTGACTAAAAATAAAATAAAGAAATCGGTAAAGATAAAGAAACCCATATTACAACTAAACTAACTAGTAGTATTTCGCGCAGCCGGGTAGAAAGAATAAAGTAGGTACCTATCATACCTAAATAATGACGATACGAGTTAAAAAAAAATACAAAAATATTATTCCTAATTTTAACATTTTACTTTTATCACTTATAGTATTTTTGTTATTTTCGAACGCAATGTTCGCAATCGCCAAGCGTTGAACCGTCACAATCTCGAGAAGTCGCGATGTCAATGTCATACGTCAGTGTTGTTTATTCAGCAAGTTTTCTTCGGTAAGTCAGGTAAAAATTAAAAATTATCGTCACGTCTCGATTTCCCATTGGTTGAAACATACAAATTATCTGTTGATGGTGACATAATTTGTCTACTAGAAATTGAAAACAAGCTCTGTATGGTTTTCGAAATTTCGAAGAAATTGGCATTGGTTTGTTGTAAACATGATAAACGATTGATTTAATCTTTTTTTTACTGATAACAGTCGGTGTGTAGCCTTAGAAGAATGATTAATCACCTTGAAATAAAAGGCAAGCAATTATAACGTTGCAGAAATCTTATCTAAGCGCCAAAACACAATGTTAGTGAGGTTACGGCGTAATATTTTGGTTCAACATTGGTAAATAATAAGTATGTCGCAATCGGCATCGGCATTTTCTAATGGATGGGCGATCGACACAACGCCTGACCTGCAGAACTCTACCGATAACGACGTAAGTGGCCCCCTGCTGAGTTGTTTGTCTCAACAAAGATAACACGTCCTCTATGACCTTATCAGGACGAAGTCGAGTAATTCCTAATTTAAAATATTAACCCTCAAATTCACATACAGAATGTTTTAAAATTGAAAAATGCTTTAATTTTATCTGGATTAATAATTTGATTATCTTACAAATATGGCAAAGGAAATACCTATTCACAATCTTTGTTTACTCATAAGTACTAATTACTGACTGGAATGATATTGTACAATTGATTATCTATCTAAATACATGTACCTACTTAGATATTGTATTTGCTAGAACAAACTAAACACTTATTAAATTATTACCTTTACTTTCCGAAGCCTGACATAACTATACAAACATAACCCTTCTTCACAGTCAGGTAAAAAGTAAAAAGCAGATCATACATAAAATTAAAAGCCTAGTAACAGTTAAGAGTCTAACTCTTTCACTGTTATTAGGTTTGTATGGTATAAAAATGTGGGGTTATGTTTAGTAACAAATCAACATAACTCTCTTTTTTCCCAATTATAAATAACTCGCTTTTGCTCACAACTATGTCCGTATGGAACTTGTTTATATCATACTCGCATACAAAGTTCCACCCCCCTTTTCACCGTCTTAGGGAGTGATTTCTGGGATAAAAACTATTCTATGTCCTTCCGTGGGTCTTAAACTATCTCCAGGCCTAATTTCATCAAAATCGATTCAGCGGTTTATGCGTGAAGAGATAACAGACAGACAGATGGACAGATACACTTTCGTATTTATAATATTAGTATGGATGGAATTTAGTTCATCAGGCAATTTCTGGTCTTAAATTTAAATAATTAGGTACCTACTTCTCTTGCTATGAAGGCCTGTTGGCATTCAATCTGATAAGAACAATGAACACAGTGTCAAGTCACTAACCTTTGATCACTTCTTTTTTTATTTGCTTAGACCATTTTGATGATTTCATTATCAGACCATATTTAAACAAGCACTTAATTGTCTTAATTATATGTATAGGGATGTTAGTTTTGTCAAACTATTTTTTTATTTTTTCAATTTAGTTATGAGTGTGGAAAGCGATCAATATTCTTTTTTCTATTTGATTTTTCTTTTACTTAGAATTTATGGAGCAAACTGGCGTCTGCCTATTTCCATAGAGTAAAGTAATTTGAATTTGTAGTAAAAGATGTAACTAAACGTGGACCACCACTCAATTGAGTGGTATAGTCTGGTATATTTATTATTGGGTTACTTCCCAATACCATGACAGGCTAAGTTAGTAGCAAATGGTCTAAACAACATATTTTTTAAAGTTTCTTTTACACCAATATCCATGTAACATTTCATAACAATAAACCAAATTATGAACTAGCTTCCATAAGCAAAGAACTTCAACACAATGCACACTTAACAATTGATGCAACTGCAACTTTTACTTTTTGCCACTGATGTATTGTAAGACAAATTAAAAAAATTGCATCAATAGGTTTGCAAAGCCTATATTCAAGAAGAAAAGTTTAACATTTTGATATAATTTAAAAAACTGTTGTTAAACCCAAGTTGTATGCTTTCATACCTTTTAGTACAGTTTAAGTAGCCTGGAAATGGTCTATTTAAGCATGTCAAAACACTTTTTTGGTATTAAAAGCTTTTAAGTTATTTTCTTCAATGCCGCCCTGCCTTTTGCAGATAATAAAATGTAATTATAGCCGCATTGTCATTAAGTACCTAGATAAAATTATTTATTGATAACATTTACTTACATATCTCAACTAATTGAATTTGAAATGGCAATTTTACTTAAAGCCTTAATTAGTATTGGTCCTAAGGTCCTCCCTTGTGGGACACCAGTCACTTAATAGGCCATTGTAAGGTTTTCTCCAACTTGTTTAAATTTTTATTGCGTTGCATACACTGAATTAAACATTAACCTTCTTTGAACTGAACCCTCATTAGCCTAGCCTACATTTCATTACTGTAATGTTTTTGAATTGAACACTTACTTTATCAAATGCGTGATACTAAGATAAACCATTCTGAAATTAAAACAATATATTGCAACATTTTTTTTCAACATCATTGGTTATTTTTTTATTAATTAGAAAAATGATAATACTAAATAATACAAAAATTAAAGTATGATAATAGTTTGCCCTACAAAGTTTCAGTTTTACCATATCGTATTGTCCACACTACTATAAAACAAAACACTGCTTAGTTACCTACCGCTTTTATTACTAAAACAAGCATAACAAATAATGACATGAAGGGGTCCAGTCACGAATGCCACCTTGGCACTACCACAATTCCAAGGTTCCAACTTCTACCCAATCAATGGTCCTTTACGTCGTTAACCTGGTCCTTGGAGTCGAATTCAACCGTTTGTTACCTACCACGATATGCCAAGACCCCACACCAACTTATCAATCTATCGCATCGCAAATAAATTAGATAAATTGTTACGTAGATACTTGTTTTTCATAAAAGATCGCACGATCTGAGTTATACTTAGTATATTATTTGCGTAGGTATATTGATTATTATCTAATTATCGTCATGTCACTGATAATTACGCACGCCTCTTTTTAATATGGGCGTACTTACATACCTACCTACGGAATCTATATAAATAAATAAATAAATAAATAAACCATTTATTTTCAGGTAACAAAGACCCATAGATAAATACCTTAACCTAAGTATATATATAATTATCAACAAAAAATGTTAGTAAATAAAACTTAAGCCTAAGTTAGTAACACTTCACTAGCACTACACTACGTCTTTGTGCTGTCGTGTGGAATTGGTCCGCGGAAGCGACGGAACACCACGTCCTGCGGCCAAAAGCTTTCTTCTAACACCAGGTTGAGGTAGCACGTCGGGATACGCACCACAAACGCCTTGAAATTGACGTTGCGGCGCGACTCTAACAGCTGCACCCTCGCCGTGTAGTTCAGCTTCCGGCGCACGTACTCAACGATGTCATCTACCTCAGTGGTGTAGTGGAGGCGCGAGATGTACACCGGAGTGTTCGGTTTCGCTGCACGCAGTTTAACGTTGGGCTCCAGAGGAGCCTGGCCGCAGCGGTTCTTACTGCTTCGTTGGCGGTGCTTCCTCCGTCGCACAGTCACAAAACCGTCATCATCATCCCGATCCATTGCTTTTACAAGCACGGGCTTCGCGGGGGGAGCAGCAGAGGTGCTGCCATTAACCAGCGGTTCAGCTGGTCGCTTATTTCGAGCAGCGTTATGAGGAGGGGCTGCGGGGACGGGAGCGGAGCTGCGCGACGCAGACTCAGCAATCAGCGCCGGCGGCGAAACTGCTGACGCGTAACTTGCAATCGATGCATCGAGGCAGGCTGCACCTCGGCACGTGTTTACGTAGCTTACACGCGCCGCGGGTGACCCAGTTAATGTCACCGAATTGCGCAACTCGTCGAGTTCTGCGCGCAAATCCGTAACGGTGCTCTGAGATGCCTCCAACTTCCTCAATACCTCAGCCAAACTTGCCTTCAAGAAGACGATGTCCTTCAGAAGGCTGGTTACGTCGACGTGGTCGAAAGTGACTGGGGGGAGCTTGCTCAAGTCCTTCGCCACAAACGTAGGCACGTCGTCAGGGTCGGTCTCTTTTAACAGCGTGATGATGTCCTGGATGCTTTTCTTCGTCCCGTCACGCCGGCGGGACACCATCTTGTCACTCTTGTTGAGTAACTGGAACAGTTGCAGCTTGGAAGCTGCAACTGCAACTGCTGATAAAGACTCACACTCGTGTTTTTTTTAGTTGTTTATTGTCTTTACGTGCGTTGATGTTACATTGTTGTGTATTTTGTGATGGTTAACACTTTAAGCGTTGTGTGTGGTGATTTTCTCTCCGTGAGTTTTATTTCTTTTATTAATTGTTAATGTTTTAGCATAATGGATAGATCTTTCTTGATTGTGTTTGTCATAATAGGTTTTTGTTGTGACCGCTCTTTGAAGTGGTAGTCCATCATTACGTTTGGAACAAATACATTACAATACTCACATACAAGTATGTTTTACTGATTTAACTGGATTGTAATATGTATTATCCTTGCTTGGTACTTGGTAGTGGCGACCCTACTTTATCGGAGGCACTCGTTACCCCCTAGTCAGTAGGCACGGATACTTATTATCATGTGGGGTGCCGAGCGCGACCTTCCACCTCTGCTCACCCGCGATGCCCACGTCCCTCGTCTGCCGCTGATAACGCCACATATAAATATTCGTGTATAATCGGCCCGCAATATACTCGCTCAGGCGCTCAGTGTTCGTTCACTTACCTAGCTGTGTGCGCGCACCTAACGTATCGCTCAGCTTCGTTTACTTTTATTCGCGTAATACAGTTTTTGTTCAGTTCCCTTCTGATTAGTCCTCATGGCTAAATTCATCGACCGTGATTTTCTTTCTCCCAATTAATTTAATCCAGTGACTTTGGAAGTGGATTCATAAGTGCTACAAACTCTCAGTGAACGCTTAAATAGCGTTGTTTGCGTACCTATTTTTTAAAATTCGTACTGGCACCAGCATACATGCATTTTACAAGCGAGGTTTTGCAGAAAATGACCATTGTTCTAATGTACCGTATCAACCCTATCTACTATTCAGACTACTCGGATACGATCTAAATTTATACCTGAAGCTCTTTCGGCTCAAAAGCTCTCTCTGTCATTGGCTATTTCACTTTGAATATTACAAGTTCGGAGTATATTCCAAAGATATAACCTGACAAAGGATATTTTCTTGTCAACCAAAGAGGATTTGACTATAACCCAGAATGGATATTGTGGCAAATGTAAGTTTGAAAACTCTATGATAAACTCATTTTATCACGAAGTTAACTCATTCATGACTGGCGTGAGGGTCAAAGTGTATCAAATCTCTTCTGATTGAACGAACTTATAATGCTAACAGAGATAATTTTGATGTTTTCAGTACCACCCCGTGTTCAAGGCGTTTCTTGCTGGTTCATTCTCCGGAACCTTCAGCACTATACTGTTCCAGCCGCTGGATTTGGTGAAGACTCGTCTACAGAACCCCGCCCAACATGTTGTCGCGGCGACTGTCAAGTAAGTCATTAGATCATTGATTAATGTAAGATAATTTAAAACAATAAAGTCTTAGACGGCATTACAAATACAAAACGCAAAAGCTTCAAAAATACTTAATTTAAGATAAATCAAAGAGAAAGCAAAAGCTATGAATAAAGCCAATAGTATACTTTCAAATCTCTCAGCAACAGTAGTATAGGTAAATATCGCACAGTGACAAGCAAATAAATAAAAGGTAGGTAATCTCCAGAAACACAGAAAAATAAGTTTACATATACTTGATAACAGTAGTAAATGGTATAATAATATCTTGTTGCTGTGAAACAAAAGTAGGTAGGCGGGCACGAGCTGTGACAACGACTGATTAGCCGTTTCATTAATTTTATTGTAGGTACCTACATTGTAAGATAATTATCATGTAATTATTATTAATACTAGGCATAATATCCTTAACATTGACATTGATAGCGTCTGTTAATCGTCTGAGACTGCTTCCCTAAACTGCTAATGACCTATTATCATTTTCCGTGTTTTGAGTTTAACGAATATTTGCGACATTTTTGTATAGTTTATCTGTTCTTATTTAAATATTTGCAATTTTAGCAACGGTCAAGATTTTTTAATTATTTAATTTAATTTAGTGTCTCATGTTATTCCTCTTTTCTCTCAAATTGCTATCTCTAGGCCGTGTCGTGCGATTCAGGCGTGTGAAATAATTGAATATACACGACGCGGCCTTAGTTATTGATGATGATAAGCAAACGATTTTATGGATTTTATTTTCAATCACCCGGAAATATTATCTGGGACTGCAAAACTTTTAATATCGATAAGGAGACTTAAGTTAAATTGCCATAAGTTATATTAAATACTTTGTAAATGTATAATTACGTAATAAATATGATATTCCCCTTAATTATAGCAACTATTAACCTTAAAATCTTTTCAGCAACCGAATGCAACCCGGGATGATAACGATCTTCACGAACATCATTCGGCAAGAACAAATCGTTGGGCTATGGCGGGGCATGGTGCCTTCCGTTGCTCGCTGCGTTCCCGGAGTGGGAATCTACTTCTCATCCCTACACTGGCTCAAAGCCAAAATGGGGAAGACCAAGGGCGATTTGGGCGCCTTGGAAGCCATTACGTTAGGAGTCGTCGCGAGGACCATGAGCGGCGTTGCTTTAATACCTATTACTGTGATTAAAACTAGGTGAGTTTTTATTTAATTAAAAAGAATGTGGATAGGCTATCGAGAATTTTCTCCACTTTAATTATTGTCAATATTATCACTTCATTTATTATCATTACTTAAATTTGATTTGCTGTATCAATTAGACGCATAGTAAGTTACTCACCTACTTGATTTGAATTGTACGCTAGAAGAAAATAAAAAGAATTCTCGAAAAATTGTTAATCTGATAAGCTATGTTTTAAAGTCATCGTTTGATAATTATTGTGAATTAAAATAATCAATAATATTATCAAAAACATGCGAAAATTGTTCTAATTACTTTTTAATCGTGGTTTGTTCCATGACGTGTAACTAATTACAGATAATTGTCGGTAGGTTGGTCCGTGACGTCATGATATAGATTATAATTGTTTTACCACCTGTCCACCTTTCGTTATTGAGCACTTTATAATCAATGGATAAAGGAGATAATAAGTCCCTTGATTCTGAATTGTTTCTTTTTTGTTTTGTATTGCTGTTACAATACAGTTTGCCTGCCCATTCAGTGTGCCTTTTGGTATAGCCCCCTTTCTAGTTAGTTTCTGTCACCAGCTCCTCCAGTTAAGGCCCGCTGTTTGTTTTACTTTGTCCTCCAATCTTCTTAGTTGTTTTCTTTTTGCCGTGTTTACTGTCACTTGGATACCAATGTAAAGAAGATGCACTGGTCACATGATAAAAGCAAAGATAGAGAAATGGTGTAAAACAGTTAGGTACAATAGAAACACCACCGTATAATTATACGAACGTTGTCCCCAAATGAATACCTGATTACGTGTTCCTCGTGAATGAACACGTTTTATTAACGCTTGGTCAGGTCAGATGTAAACAATAGTTAGGTAGGGACATATGGTAATCTGAGGTTACAACGCAGTCGGGGCTTTCTACGCTGTAATTAACACGCTACGCTTTAAATGTTAATTATTTGGTAATTTTATGTCTGGCCACCTATATCACCTACGACGCTGGTCCTACGTAGTTACTTACGAAGTAACACACCTTTCTGGTTTTAATGCTTTCGTAGTATTTTTTCAATCTGGTCTTTTCCGGGAGTATGGTTAATCCGCAAATCTAAATAACTCATTTATACCATACTTTTGCTGAAACATACTAAATCTAATATAATGGTTTTTCTTTCTCAGATATGAATCTGGAGTGTACAAATACAACAGCTTGGGTGGTGCTCTGAAGGCCATTTACAAAGCAGAGGGCTTCCGCGGCCTGTCCTGTGGCCTTGGACCAACCTTAGCCAGAGATGCGCCATTCTCTGGCCTGTACCTCATGTTCTACTCACAAGCCAAGCAAAGAGTACCTAAAGGTAAGATATTTGATTTGACCCCTTGCGGACAAAAAGACCAACTTTATATTTTGTATTTCATATATTCATGCCTTATTTTAAAACGAGTTTTAACTTTATATAATGCGTTTGAACGAATTAAGTTCTTAGTACAAAATTAAAAACTTAGACTCGGTTCTTCTAAAGTCAGTTTTTGTATTATGAACTTTATGTTAGTTGCAATAAAGTGCAAAATACAATAACTGCTTCAAGGATTTAACAGTTAGAGCGTTGTTATGTCACATGATAGTAATTGTTTTACTAAGAAACGACGACTTTAGGTATAACTTGCGCCATTAATTAAACGAATTAAAAATTGCGGCCGCACAAAGAGCTTATCATGCCTTTTCACTCGCACAATATAGCGAAAGATTAAGAAGCCATTTTCAATTCCTTTCTTTATTGTCTCGGTTTATACTATCAATTAAATTTTAAGTGTCAGTTTTGAATACACATCTGTAATTGCTTCTTATCAAAGTAATGGACACCTAACTTATTAGGTTAATTTCCAAATACAATGATAAAATTCGTAGGTATACCTACTGATAAGAAAAGGTCGCGCCATCATTCTCAAACTTTTGTTTGGTATTTAATTAGCTATAATCGTGTTCCTATTTGATATTAATTCAATCTAAAAATATAGGTGTTTGTAAAAGTAACTGTCGGTCTGTCTGTGTGTTAACTCATCACGGTAAAACTGCTAAACTGATGTAATTTTTCAAAAAGATAGCTTTGTGTCTGGATAAAGACATAAGCGACATCTGCTGCTTCCGCGATAACCGACATTTATGCGGAGTCGTGAGCTAAAGCTAATTTATTATAAGTTAGACTTTGAACTGCATCTTATAAACATTAGATACTCATGACTAATAAATAATGACAAAGGAGCACTTTGTATGCATATTTGATTACGGTATCTAAGATTCGAATTTATTCAAATATTTTATTTACTTTACTGGTTCATAGGTCGGCTAGGTCGCCATCTTTAGAAAGAAGTAGACAATAGTGTGCTCGCACACGACCGACTTAATGTAGGACCGAGATCTGCGTTGGTATATTGGAATTCATAACGTTCTTTTTGTGCCGACAAAAAGAACGGAAACCGGTATCTGATGTGCGCATACGCATGATAATAGTATCGTTGGGTTATTTGTAAAGTACTTATAATGGGTACATAATATGCCTTTTTAAAACACGTTTAATAAGTAATCCTATGATAGCAAAATAATCATTGATTAAAGTAATTATCATGTTTACTTATGGTTACAATGCGTCATCACAGGTGTTTTTTTGTTTGTCACCGCAGACAATAATGGCAATCTAATCGTTTTGATAGGACTTAGGTATTCAGGACGATATCCGTTTTATTTGTAAGTCTATTGGTAAATACCAATTTTGTTATACCTTATTTTTTTTTAATGGACCTTACATCATACTTGACAATAAAGTTTAGTTTCTATAGCGCAGTATTACATAACTCTAATTTAGGTATATTTTATTTTAGTTTGTACGTAAATATTGATTACAAGTTAAACAAAATCACGCTAAAAGACGTAGGCACATGTTTTATAAACATTAAAATGACGTATCTATCATTAATTAGTTATTACTAAAAAGATAAGAGATTCATAAACATTAGAAACAACTATTTTACCCCCTACTGTAAGGTACACGTGACCAAAGGTCATCGTGATCAAAGGTCAAGTCATTAACTGGCTTTTTCAAAATAATTTTAATGCGTGAGGGATACCTAATTGATGACGTTGTCTGTACATTTGAGTGTAACATTTTGCATCAGAGATTTACCTATATTATTTGACACTAACAGAACCTACTTTTGAAAATCCTCTGTGGTTAATGTTTATGGTAGTTTAGTCATCTGACAGCTGACTAGGCAGATCTACTTTGTATTTTTATTTTACTTTTGTAGATATAAAGGCGGAAACAGATTATAACAAGCTACGCCATCCCACGCGTGATTATTGATCAAAAGAGTACTTACTACTACCTAATTTTAGGACATGAAATATGGCCAATGAGTGCGCTTCACTGACGTGACGTGGCGTAGCGTATTGCTAGTCTGTTCCGCCTTTATAGTAACAAAAGTACTTAAAATACAGTTGCCTTTAAGATTTGGTTTTGTAAAGCTTAGCACTAACTTTTAAAAAGGCTCATTAATACCTAAAAATCGGGGAATATTTACAGTCATACTAATTCACATTATCTCCTCTTTACAGAATGGTTGCAGTCGCCAGGTGCAGCCAGTGCCGTCCACTTTAGTTGCGGGATAGTTGCCGGAATTGCGGCGTCGCTAGTCACAAACCCTGCTGACGTACTTAAGACCAATATGCAGCTGTACCCTGACAAGTTCCCTAATGCTTTTAGCGCCGCTGTATATGTACAACAGGTAAGAATCAATTTATATTAAATAAACAGAAAAATTATAATTATATACCTATCATGTTGCATAAAAAATACCCACATAAGTCATATTATAAAATTCAGTCTTATCTACTATAAGATGTCTTACTGATCCCTAATATTTTTTATTATAAAATATAGCCTAGAGCACTCAGGAATAACGTAGCCTTCTAATATCAAAAGAATTTTCACAACCGGACTACTATTTCCGGAGATAAGCGCATTCAAACAAAAACAAAATAAACTCTTCAGCTTAATATTATTATTAGAAAAAATTAATATAAGTACCTTCTACTATAAGTTTGAGTTGCCACCTACATTGAATTCAACTTATCATAGTAACAACATTAAAAAGAATAATAAAAAATTAAACTTATCAAATAGATATCAAAAATATTTTTGTTAATAATGTAAATTCACAAGAAACTAATGTCAAAGGTCTCAGCATATAGATAAGGGCTATAATCAGGAAGATAATTAAATAAACTGTTAAATTTGTTGATTGCTAGTTTGTTTCTGAGTCATGAAAAATAATAATATTTTAATATAATAAAGGCTAAATATAT
Organism: Hoplodrina ambigua; assembly: GCA_949774945.1. Taxonomy (NCBI): domain Eukaryota; kingdom Metazoa; phylum Arthropoda; class Insecta; order Lepidoptera; family Noctuidae; genus Hoplodrina; species Hoplodrina ambigua. The sequence goes on along the minus strand of OX458974.1, from coordinate 4,606,080 downwards.
TATTTGTTTGTATTTATGTTTAAACGCGCTTATCTCAGGAACTGCCAGTCGGTTTGGAATAAATCTTTTTGTATATGATAGCCAGATTCATGAGGAATACTATATATATATAACATCACGCTACGACTCACAGGAGCGGAGCAGTAACCAAAGACGTAACTTAATACCGGTGGAAAAAACTAAGCATAATACAAATACGCAAAAAAATATAAGCTCGCAGTACATTAATTATTTACATGAGTAAAATCCGTGGGGGTCGTTTATAATTTAATTGGTCCTATCAGTCATTTAAACTTTGCGTGTTCGAGGTTTATCGTGTTAACTTTGCAAATGATATTTCGCTAATTACATAAAATTGTAATTGAGGTCACAAGATCATCAATGTTTAATTTTCGCACCGTTCTTTGTAGCATAACCTGTGTTTAGGTTATCAATAATATTTTTGCGCAGGAAAATGTCTGTCCTATAGTCCAGACAAATTTGATTTGACATAACACAAATATAGCTGATATTAGGTCACTTTTAGCATATCGACTTACTTGTTCTCTGTTAACAATTAATGTTGTTTTTGGTTTTGAATAATACTGAAATAGTTGTAAGTAGATTCAATTTCAAATATAAAGGCTAATTTTGACGGTGCGAGAAATATTGTCTAAGCTGCGGTACATTTTCGTCGCTAATCGGCCACTTTTGACATGACAGTCGCGCGGTTCCGCATTGTACAACAAATCGCACGATATGTCTCGCATCCTCCAAATTAGAAGCTATTCCAGACTATAATCTATCTCTGTGCCAAATTTCATCCAAATCCGTTCAGTCGTTCTGGCGTTATTGAAACATCTGTCCATCGAAACTTTCTTACTTATAATAGTAGTAAGGATGCTGGTTTGTTTACAAAAATGCAATATTGAGTTAAACATATGTTACCTACTTGCTATATTTGTAACACAACACTACTGTAACTCTACAGATGTTTACAAATAAAGCATTCTGATTCTGAATGCACTATAGTAGGTGCAATAACATAATGTGATTGCAACACCTACATAATGCGCTGTTGACAAAGAAAATAAAATCAATATTGTGATAAAGACTATTTATATTACTATCTTTGCTCAGTGAAGGGCAAGTAATGCCCCCTGGCGATGAGTTTTATTACTGGTAGAATATAAGAGTAGGTAGAACAAAGCTATAAATAAGTAAATCATCGCTTGGGGGGAGATCTTGACCAAGTAGTGGGACAAAGATCAGATTTCAGATGCTTCTAAAACAATTTGCATCCGATTTTCAACTTTGAATACCTAGTAACTGAGTCTAATTTAGAATGACAAAACTAAATATTATACAACGGGTTTAGTTGCAATTGAAACTGAACTCTTATTGAACTCAATTTAAGTCTTTAATCCAAAATCATTATATTACTGAACTTTTTAAACTTTAAATCGGAATAACCTTCTCGGCTTTTTTACCTATTTACTAAGTTAGGACGAATATAGGGTAAACTTATTTAATTCACACACACATTTCTACCCAACCCTTCGGGGATTACAAGCGTGATGTTATGTTCATATTACTTATTTAAATCCGCTTGTAAAATATTCATATAAATTTTTTTCTTTCCTTTGTTACAGACATACGGTGTAAGAGGGTATTTCAAGGGTGCAGTACCAAGAATGCTTCGTCGCACTTTAATGGCGGCGATGGCCTGGACTGTCTTCGAAGAAGTCACCAGAACTATTGGCTTGAAATGAGATTCTATACAAATTTTTGTATAACAAGTTTTTGTGAATTGAAGGAGATCTTATTGGTATGATGTTCCTAGTTTTTGCATCTGCTTAGTTATTATTATTCGAATATTATCTATGCTTTAAATAGTTAGTTAAATATTTAATTTTGTTCTTAGGGTTAAAACCTTGTGATATGTACGTACCCTGTATTCGGTTTTTATTATTGTTAACCAATTTACCTTTTGTATTAGTTTATTTTTAATTGTTATCCAATCTATAGCGATAATTGATAAGCCAATTGTATTGTATAGATAGAAGGATTATTAAATATGTGGACTATTTTTGATATTAAGGCTGACTCTGTTGTGCACAAACTAAAGCAATTTTAGTACGTTCATATTTATTTTTCGTACTATCTTGCTATCTCCTTCTAACACACTGAGTAAGAAAGAGACAGTGATAGACAGTTAGTGTCAAAATACTATGTTTCCTTCCGTCTCTTTCTTGTTTTATTTGTGAGTGATAGCTTCAGTGTTTCTTCTTCTTCGTTTCGCCATCACGAATTTTTTTTTTCGAAATTCATATGTTTATCGTTTTATGTCGGATTTTAAAAATCAAAGACAGATTTTTTATTTCAATTAGGCCATTAAATGGCACTTTTGAACAAGGAAGCAGTAGCATAACTTAATGCACAAAAGAACTAGAGCTCAGCCATTATCACCCTGTATTTGTTTTATTGAAATGAATAAAACTTTGTTAAATATTTTTTGTTCTTTTATTTTCTTTGTTTAGTTATTTTCAAACCCGAAAATCTGGCAACCAGTCTTGATGATGAGTTATTTTCATGCTTGGCAATGACAAGAATTCTAATAAATGACTCGATAGTCTAGTGGTAGCAAGAGCGATTGCTAATAGTGGGATATTGGGTTTAACCTCCAAAAGGACAATTCCTATAAGTTTAATAACGATTGCATTGTAATGAGTCTCATTTTGTCAAAACTCCCTCTATAATTTGCCAAACTTTTGACACAAATTGTTGCTTTTGACATGAGATTGCGACTACATTTTGAACGGTTTTAGTCACGAGATTTGGCCTTGCTTAAACTAAATTCAATTTAAGCATTATTTGCCAAAATTGGCCTTCTGGAGGTTGTTATTAGATTATTTGAATAGGAGTTACTCGATAGTAGAGCTAGGATTTCTGTGCTGTTGATGGCAAGAAGCTCCTCGCTTATACATGGGTGGTAGCTATGAAGCTGGTGTGTGCTGGCATGGTATTTACAGACCTGCATTAATGATGAACCAAACTCCGTGATTACAAACTCACTGTGTCTGAGTAAATCAGGGGCACACGGTAAGTATGCCTCCGATAGTCTCGGTAAGGTTTATGAACATAATTGAGACATTTCTAGGTCGAAGACCCCACTACTGCGATAACGACAACAAAGTCGTCTTACTCGAAGCCTGTGCGTATTGAACATAAAAATAAAACACAAAATAACGAAACTATATTATATTTTACATATTTACAGTTACGATTTTATTTTTATTTATCTATAATTTTATCTAATACACTATCATATAAACTCTAGACCCTCATATTTGAGGTTTTCCACCAGAGTGTCGTGTAGCAACACAGCGCCATCCGTTGTGAACGCAGTTATGTATGTAGCGGTTTTGCCTTCGAACTCTGTGGTCTTCAAAGCTACAATGGCTTCATCATTCGTTCCCGGTATGAATTTGAACGATGAGTAGCCGTGCTTTGGTTGGCGTTTGCTTATCTGAAACGGGAAGTTGATAAATTCATTATTAGATTTTGCTCTATTGCGCGTATTAGTTAATTTAATTTTCATATGGGCATGTATATGCTTGAATATTTAATACAACTGAGAAAAATTGATTTGATCTTGTATCATAAAACTAAAGATGATCCACACAGTTAAGTTTCGAAACTAATATTACATCAAAAGGCAAAAAGGTTATAATAAAATTAAATCTATTCTGCTGATCAAAATATTTTTTTTTACTTTTTACTGCTATTCTTTGTGTCCTATTTGTACCAATTCAAATCAGATGTCTTTTTTACACTTTCTCATCTCCACTATAGATTTTTCCTTCACAATGGACAGCCTAGGCAACTAACCAATATTTAATACTTATTGCAGTCATTAATTACGTTCCACATTGTACATGTTAAGTAAACATTTGTAAAAGGAACAATTGTCAGGCGCAGCATAGAAAAAAATTCTATCACTGTATATATATATATATAACTGTTACACTACAAATGCAGAATAGAGATTGGTACACATCGAAGCCAAAGTATGCTATGTAGCATATGAAAATCTCGACATCAGTTATTTTATACTGGCTACAATAACATATAGCAAAGGAGTTTTTAAAGTGAGAGCTCCCCTCGTATTAACCTAAAAACTGACCTCAAAAGCATGAATACGTTTAAAATTAGCATCAGCAGTGATCAAGTAGTTGCATCCCATGAGTTCGTCTTTTGTCTCGTTGTAGGGCTCATGGCTGCATCTCCTCGGCAGAAAGTGCCATAACTGCTTGATAGGTGACCATACTCCTGATTCATGGATCATGTAGCCTGGCCATTGAATACCGATGGAACTACGGACGATTTTGTATTGGGTTACCCAGTTTAAATGCTGCACCTGTGAAAAAAGAAGGTAGCAAGAAAGAAAGAAAGAAAAAATATTTATTGACACAGACCATGTCACACAATAGTAATAAAACAAAAATAAGAAAAAATATTTTTGTATGCCCACTGCACAGCTGCGCAAAATAGACCCAGATCAGTATAAATTCCAAACCAGACAGTTATAGACAGGTATAAAGCGACTGGATTTTTATTAAAGATAATCTTAATTTAAACTAATCATTAATTTATACGAAAATCTTTGTTAACCAAGTGTAAACTCAAGGACAGACTCAGGTGTAGCACGAAGGGTATGGCAAATGCATGCTGATTAAAATCCTATTTCTATTAATTATATGGTTCAAATTACTTTCAAAACGTTTGATGTTTATGGCCAATAAAATATTTAATCAGCTGAATTATTAAACAATACAATATGTACTTTAGAGTTCTAGAAACAATGAGTAACAATAAGCTTCAGAAACAAAGTTCCCTTCATAGTTTTAAACATTTGAATTCCCGCCAGAAACAAGGCAGATTACATAACACAATGATAAGTAATGATAACCTTTGTGAATCGACATAAACCTTGTTGATAAGATAGGTACACATTTTGCTACCATATGCTGCTAATTTAATATCAAATAGAGTATGCAGAACAAATAGGATTCAGTATTTTTCCTGTTCATCCATTAGATCTAAACATTCTTGTTGTTTATGTACAAGGAATCAAATTATTTTCATTGCGAAAAAATACCATGAAACAACCAAATTTTTTTGCTTAAATAAGTAACAACTTATTTTAAAATTATTTCATGGGAACTTACATTGATTAATGTGAATTGTGTCTTCTATATATCTAGAAACAGACAATTTGAATTCATTGCTTAAGACTCATTTATTTTAACAATTAACCAAATTAAATAGTTTTATTATTCTTACTTCTCCGTGAATGTTGATCATTTTCACCCACATGGGGTCATATGTTTTGAATTCTCCACTTTCTGTTGTCCATTCTTTGCCCATTGATCCGACATACAGAATATCATTCTTGACTGTTGCCCATTCAGACTTGAATCCTTTCTCTACCTGGCCATTTCCATCTGGTAATATCACCCATGGCACTATTTTATTGTTTATTATTTCAAATACCTGAAAAATAATAAAAAAGATCTGTTTATTAAAGAAATAACAGTTCAATGTAACTGTCTCTAATAATTGTCTTGTTTATTGTACTAAATAATACCAGAATTCAACAATTTCTTTGTAGATTCAAGACCTTTTTTAAAATATCATGTGGGTACAAGGTGGTTGTGAAATCTTTGTCTAAAAAGGAAAAAAATACTCATTCATTAAATTCAAACTGATTTGACCTAAGAAATTCAACATTTCACAGGTTATTGTTTATAGGTAGGAGACATCAGCTAAGAATGGATTTTCTGGTAGGGCTGAAATAAGGGGGTCTTTGAATTTCTCATGGACAAAAGATATTTAATAATGTCTGTAAAAGGAGACAAGATTAGTAGCATTATAATTTGCTTACCATTCCTGATCTATCATCAAAAGTGAGCAATCTCCCATCATACACTATCAGCTCTGACAGCTCCATGCCTCTTCCCTTGTGCGAGTATGTCGACGACAAGAGTGTGGGCTCCCGTATGTCCCATGACACTTGCACAGACTTTTTTACACGATTATAACTTAGAGACCCTTTCTTTAAATAACTTATATAAGTATGTTTATTTGTATTGCTTTTAGAATTTGTGTCTAAGTCTGCCACTATCCCAATCCTGAATGTGACTAAATCTCCACTGACCAATGGTTTAGTCAGGGGGTAAGTGGTATTGTAAAATCGTACTGAGCTAGCCCACCTCTGGGTATTCACTGGCTGGCTGCTTGCCCACCAATTATAATAACACAACACCAGAACAAATATTCCTATTAACACAATTAATAATACGAATTGTGGCTGTATCCTGACGGCGTTGCCTACCCTGTACGTGGCAGGGGTGCGCAGCGCTTTACGCCAGTCACGAAGAGTACCTTTCATTTTACGATTTTCTAACTCGTAATACTCGTTCATAATAAATCCCAAAGGCGACCCTCTCTGACCATAATTATAGCATATTCACTTAAATTGACTTCCAGTATCTCAGAACCTTAGTCTTGAATATTGATATCTTATATTGTCTAGAAACTTTTGGTAAATATAATACATTAACACTTTCAACTTGACTTGATATTTCCAACGTGTTATGGTTTAGAAATTTAAGATTATGGTTCATTTTGATTAAAATTAATTTCACATTTTTATTGCTGATTATTTGATACGATCATATGACATTGACAACTCACAGTATGCTATTGACATTTTCACTCATTTTGACAAGTAGTTTGACATATACATTTGCAGGCATCACTGACATTGACACGTAGGAGGTAAAGAATCTGCATGGAAATATTAAGTTCTATAATCTGGACGAAGCATAAATATTGACAGCAATTATTAGAGTGGGTGCAATCCGCACCCAAGTTTGCGTATATAATTAATTAAAAAAACGAGAGTTCTCGGTGGACAGTGTGGACGTATTTTCACTACTTATGTATTTTTGATATTAATATGTTCTCAGGTATTATTTAATATCAAATCCATAATAAATTGACTTAAAAAGTCTTTGGCAGGAAAATGACGGACCCAGACAGTGTATTTGGCATTTTGGTTTCAAGCATGATTCGAGTCATCATCTAAATTATTGTAAAATAATTTATAAATTATCTAAATTGTTAAGTAAATTAACATTGAAAAGAAGAAGTAGGTACGTATTTAATGATAAATTGAGAACGATTGAAAATGTATAATTATATATGCAAGAGGTCGATATTTTCCAATGTGCTTTGGTATTTTGAATTCTTCGCGTTTGTTTTTACTATGGCAGTATTCTTCTGCTACTTCTTGTATTTAGCCAGCGTAAACCACTCGAGTTACGCTCCTAGACAGGACTTAAGGAAAAAGTAAGTAGATTTCATTCTTACTCAATTTAAATTGCGCGCCGTTGGGGCTCTATCTCAATTATGTTTTTTCCATTCGTCATGTGGAATAAATAATATATGAGGCACTAACACTTCGGCTATTTTATGTTTGGGTAACAAACTTTTGAAAATACCCCCTTAGTTTTGCCCGACTGTTGAAAATGGGCAGGACTCCATGTTCAGCAGTCGCGTGAGATTCACGTGCTGTTTGGTTCCGGTCGGGCAAAGAGTTATCGGGTTTTTCCATTAGATACCTACGGTACCTATTCTATTAGGTACCTACGGTAAAGCAAAACGACCATCTCAATTTTCAGATACATGGCAGATGGCACCTGGGTAATACAAGCCTAAATGTGATGATGATTACAGACCCCAATCCAAAACCAGTGTTAGCACCTAGGTAAATCTTACTACCTACTATTCTATACGCAAAAGATTGCGAGGATGGATGTTAGCTATTTACTCTTTCATGCAAAAACTATAGCAGCTAGTATATCGGAATAACACATTAGGTGAAGGATAGAACTTAATAAAGATATTGTGATAATTAGCCAATTTAAGTAAGTAAGTACATAGCCTGTAGGCACATAGGTCTATAATATTGTGTCCCACTGCTGGACAAGGCTATCTCTGTTTTTTATTTCGTCTACTGAGGGTGGGGTAGGAGGAAGAAGCCTCTCCTGTTTCGCCGCCTTTTTGGCGGCCATCACCCCCTCGCAGAAGAGTCGACGGATGAGTATCACACTTGCGTTATGTTGCCATATTTTTTATTCAGCAGTCCAGTAAGGCCAACAAGGCCTGTGAGGTCACCGATGCCAGTGAGGCCAAAGACGCCAGTGAAGCCACTGAGGCCAATCGAGCTTCAACCTCACCCGAGGCGTCGCACGTCTTCGCGAACATCTGTGTGTATTGACCGCAAGCCGGTATGCTGCGATGCGGGATGCATGTGGTTCTGCTCCGTCATAGTTAGCATCATCACCATAGGACTGTGCTACTATCTGGCTTACGCACTTCTAAGTGAGACCAAGCTCAGGTTTGGAGTGTTTATGGCCTGAACAATCCGGTGGTTAGGTTTTGGATTCAATTTTGTAAATTTATTTCTTATAGAAATTTGTGATATGGAATTTTGGTGTGATTTTTAACGTGTAATGTGGACATTTGTTAAATTTACGTTGCGTTTAGAACTAGTACTTTGTATACCTCTATTTTATCCCAAGGAAAAACAAAATTATAGGTAACGAATGAAGGTAGTTAAGGTTAAAGCGCTAGGTTAGCCCGCGTATTTCAATTTTTCTTACGCATTTTGCAATTTACAATTCAACATCGGCTTTAAAAAATTTACGCTACTCTAACATAATTACAGTGTAAAGTAGCTCTTATTACCCCGCTTTTAAGGTAACAATGCGGTGTAGTAACATGAAGTTTGCAGGCACCCCTGGCGCATCCCTATTACCTAAACTTTAAAATCGTACGTAATCATACTTAATTTGTTTGTTGCTTTTCCTCAGACATGACAAAATGTTCATTTGAAAATTTTAAATACCTAATTAATATTTCTATTTGCTATAGCATCCACATGAAAATGTATTTAAGCTATTAATAAAGTTAAGAACTAAGGAAATTTGTAATATTTTCTGAATAAGTTACTCGTAAGTGTTATTTTAATGTGTGAAAATGACAAATAAATTCGTAAAATCGTATATTTTGGATTATTTTGTTCTCAATTAAAGACTCTTTAGTGTTCCGCACCCGAGGGGTACTAACGGGACCCTACGGGACGGGATGCTAAGCTTTCCTGTCCGCCCGTTTGTCGGTCAGCAGTACCTATCTCATGAACCGTAATACAGAGTTGAAATTTTCACAAATGTGTATTAATGACAGGATCAAAAGAGGGTACGCTACGGGTAAACCTCTGCAAGCTCTGCCTAACTTTTATGTGATAAAAATCAAATGGGTTCCCAATACAAGAAACGCCTCGTTGGTCTAGTGGTCGCAAGCGCGACTGCTGTGCATGAGGTCTTGGGTTCGATTCCCAGGTCGGGCAAAGTGTTATTGGGTTTTTCCATCAGGAATTTCTCAGTAGCAGGCTCGGAGTCTGGATTTGTGCCTGGTTGATGGCAATAGGCTCGCCCCCTATTACATGGGACTAAAAACATAACTGACGAAATGTGGGTGTACTAACGGGTACACCTCTGCCTAACCCTTCAGGGATTACAGGCGTGATGTTATGTATGTATGTATACAAGAAACGTGTTCATTCTTAAGTAGGGTTAAATATTGTACGGTGGTACGGAACCCTTCGTTTGCGAGTCCTCTCCTCTATACATTTTGCGTACAAAAAAAGACATCGAACAAATAGTTAATCGAATAAAAGAATTGAGCTAATATTATTGTAATTGGAACTAATGAAGTCAGAATGAAAGTAAACCAATTATTGACTGGCGCTCAATGCAGATACTATCAAATGATTTGAAAGACGTTATCTTTTAGATCGTGATGAGAGTGTTGCAAAGTGACGCATTATAGGTAGATGTAAAAGGCTCATTCCACGAAGTTTTTGTAACAAGCTACTATAATTAAAAAAATTAAAATACACGACTGCCAAAATTGCACATATTTGTACTTTGTTTATTCGTTAGTTTTTTTTTACGACGTTTTTTATTTACAGTGTTATATATTTTTTAAATCTATTTGTCAAATTCTAGACGATAAACATAGACACGGCCAGATTCATTAAAAAAAATAATTGATGCTGGTATTAATTTACGTTTTAAAGTGACCACACAGGATTTATTTTATTTTTAACCAGCCTATGTTACTCGGAACGATGCTAGGATTGTAACGATACCCCATACATCTAATTCGGTTCAGGCGTTCAAAAGTTATGGTGGAATCAAGAATCTCACATACATACATACATACATAAACTTAGAAACTTAGAAAGTACATTAATTGAAAAAGTCACATTGGTGCCTACTTGGCTGGGTTAAACAGTGCAACCTCATGCATAAGACAATAACAAAGCATTAAATATTCATAATTAAGAACCGACAACTTGCTAATGCAAGAGCGGAAGAAATATTAACTAATATGAGTCGTTCACGCGATTAAACAGAAGCATTTTTTGCTCAACTCAATAAACTGAAAAAGTTCCAACTGCCGATTGAGTGTATTGACAAAAAGTATTCGATGATTTTATTGGTGTCGTGTATAAATGATAGTCGGATTGTGTGCGAATTTTAAATTGATATTTACACGATAGGAATAAATTGTGCTTCTTAAACTGTTTCAGGGTAAGGTGAAATGTATGGAAGGAAGTGGTACGAAGTGGTACTATACGATGAATAGATAATTAGTTTGTAGACACTATCTACAAATAATTCCAAGAGACAAAAACAGTTTAGCCCTGAAAACCTGATTCATTTTCAATTACTTGTAAAAATCGATTTTTACATAACATAACATCACGCCTGTAATCCCCGAATGGTTTGGCAGAGGTGTACCCATTAGTAAACCCACATTTCGCCAGTTATGTTTAAGCCCCATGTAAAAGGGGCGGGCAAGCCTATTCGATTTTTAGTTGCTTTATTATTAAAAATATAGTTGAGTTGGCAAATAAATGACGCCACAGTTTGCTATTGCCATACAACATCTATGGGGGAGTCGCGTTTTGATAGCTTAGTAATACACACACTTTAAACGTCGGTATACTTTAAAGCGTCAGCTTATAATAACCTATCTCAACATAATATGCCTAGTCTTTTCCCGACTATGTTGGGTCGGCTTCCAGTCTAACCGGATGCAGATTATCAGTATTTTACATGAGGCGACTGCCTGTCTGACCTCCACTACTCAGTAACTAGGTAATACGATTCCCCTTGGTAAGACTGGTTGTCAGACTTTCAGGCTTCTGACTACCAGATATCCACGTATGACAGCCGGGATCAACGGCTTAACGTGCTTTCCGAGGCACTGAGGACTAGAGGAGTCTCCGCGAGTAGAAGCTTTAACTATCTACCTACACTATAAAACGTCTGTAGCGTCCCCTTGTCTGGTAGCAATCATCATTCGCTAAGGACGATGAGTATTAGAATCTTTGTTTAACTACCCTTCATTGTGGTAGGTATTGATAAAGTTTTGGTGATTAAGAACGAGCCCGTCCTCTGGAGCTTAAGCTAGGGATATCACGCCATCTTTCGGATGTTAAGCTTCCAAGACCCCTAGAAATCTTACCCTTATCATATGGAAGTCGTGGCGTTATCATTGCAAAGGCGTGAGTTGAAGACTTAATCGACCAGAGAGAGTTTAAAGTGTTGATAACACTGTCAGATAATATCAATCAAGTGACGATATGGAAGGTGGGGAGTGGAAATACTTTCTTAGTTTTATGTTGACCATACAATCATGAACCTTCCTATCAATCGGGATGCAATTATTTTAGATTCCTGGAAGGATAGGGCACGGTTTTTCATAATTTAAGAAAAAGTCAAAGTCAAACCATTTTCAATTAGACCATTTACATACACTTTCCGATAAACGATGACTATTATTAACCGCACAGTAAAATATTTCCAAAGACTCATTACCTAATTTAACAAAGACTGTTCCAACGACGCGGTTGGCCCAGTGGCTGAAACATTGGTTGCTACTCTGTTCCTCGGCTTCGATTCCCGGGTAAAACAAATATTTTTATGACCAATTGGTGCTGGTTTACAAGTGCTTGTTCGAAGAAAAAGTTTTGGATATCATGATCCTCGAATAATCCTTAACCCTGTTTGGTAAACTGAGACCTGACTTTATGACCGCGCTTGCTATTACAAGATAGAAAAAAAGTTGCTAATGAAGACTATAAAAATAGTCAGACTGCCAGTTATGTTTAAACATAACCCTTGTCATAAGAATTTGTTTGTCTTCAAACGAAAGAGGAACAAATGTTTACTTGAAAAGGGATACTAATTAAAAATGGGCGGAAGGGATGCGCCTATGTGGTAATTACAATTGAAAACTGTACAAAAAAACACCTTTAAATAAGTCACATTTACGCGACTGTTTAGGTACCTTACCTACCTACATTTTTGGTCGTTTAGGCAGGTGGCTGGTATTGCTGTAGGCATGCCTTTGAAGTCCAAAACCTTATGAAGCTAAGTATTTTAATTATACTTGATACGTATACCTCGACTGCCTCGTTGGTCTAGTGGTTTGCGACCACTAGACCAACGAGGCAGTCGCGCCTGCTGTGCATGAGGTCTTGGGTTCGATTCCCAGGTCGGGCAGAGTGTTATTGGGTTTTTCCATCAGGAATTTCTTAGTAGCAGCCTTGAGTCTGGATTTGTGCCAGATTGATGGCAATAGGCTCGCCCCTTATTACATGGAACTAAAAACATAACTGGCGAAATGTGGGTGTACTAATGGGTACACCTCTGCCTAACCCTTAGGGGATTACAGGCGTGATGTTATGTTTATGTATGTTGATACGTATATGCAAGATACAATAAGTCTCAGAGAAGAGAGACAGTTGCGTTTAATTAAAATCGGTTTAATAATTTACAAGATTTTTGACTTGACAGTTTGTGAGACACTGAGACACGTAAATGTATATAAACGTAAATATAATTTTTAACCCTAAAATAAAAAAAAATCTTTAACAATACCCAATGGTCCAAGATCTAAGAGTCGGCAGACTTAGTCATTCGCCATTTTAGTATAGCTGAAATCTCAGTCCTTTACTTTCTTTATCCGATCAATAAATACCTATTTATCTTCATGTAAAAATTTAAGAGAACTGGAATAAAGGTGAGGACTCTGATTGTAGTCTAAAGGTACAAGGGACCACTAATGGTCGGTGCCTGCATACCAGCGCAAAATATGTGGGTAGGTTACATCAAGGGTATTCCTCGCGAAGTATTCTGCCCACAACCATTTATGTCCTGAAATATTATCGGCTCTGCACTCAGTGTTGGTTCAAATCTAGCTCCTTAAACGTAACGTTGGCAAGATATCTGATCTGCCATTCTCAATATCAGCTGGCCCTTAAGATTTAAGGAGAGGAATTTCTGCAATTTATGAGCTAGATAATAAGGAGTGGTGACTCGTTGGTTGTTAATTAGAATGTGACTTCTTTATTTTTTATATAGGGTTATAAAGACACTAAAAAGACTCATCATATAATCGGTAAATAGGACGTATACTGCCTATCAAACTAAAAGTCACTTTAAGCTAAAATTATTGCTTTTTATTTCATATTAGTAATACGGGTTTGCTCTTGACTCTAGTCAGAAAATTATTGGTGAAAAATCATTGTTATTTTGGTAACACACGTAAAACATTGTGCATGCAACAGTATAGGGATCAGGAGGCCATGAGGGTACCTATTTAAAGTATAGAATAATAACAAAAATTTGGAAATAAGGTAAAATATAGCATTGAAGATCATGTATTTATTGGCTTCTTTATGTGTCTCTTTACTCCTATTAGATACACACAGAGTAGATGAGATCCTATGTCAATACGGTGAAAAAAAAATCGCATAAATAGAAGCTAAGTGTAGTTAATAAATTCCTGTTTCAACTACTGAACTGAACAGTCAAAGTTAAATTAGGTATTTCAATAAGACTATTAAAAGGCGGTGACCTTCATATACCTACGCGAATTAAATCTAGTGGCAACTTCCAGAAGGTAGTATTGTATGTATAAAAATGTGCAAGAAACTTCATACCTACTTACTCCTTTTAAATAAAAATCAGGCTGATATTATTTATTATTTGCATAAAATGATCTTATTTTCTCTAACCAGCTTTCTAACTTAATCTTTACATTTATTTCGCAAAACGAAACTCTCTAAAGCAGCGGCCGGCAACCCGTGTTCATTCATTTCTTAATGATTTACAGTGGTTATTTTTCTAGCTATAAAGCCCAAACATATAAACATTATATAAGTATTACTTGTACGAATTCAATCCGTATGTTTTAAATTGGTGGAATATGATCGGTAGGTACATTGCATTTAGTTTATTTTGCCATCTGTGGCCCTTGCCTGCCAAAAGGTTGCCGACCCCTGCTCTAAAGTAAAATGGTTTCTTGCGAAAATTATGTTTGCTATTTGTATAATATAATTTGAAAATTCTAAATTCTCGCGACTGTTAATTCGGCTGGCCGACATGCCCAGTGGGCCACTAAACCGTTTGATGCTACATTAAGACCATTTTGTTTTAGTTTATTTTGCTTGTTTGTTATTTTATGCTAATCAAAAAGATTAGGCGTAATAATAAATGTAAGTAGAATAAGATAAGTAGGTATTTGCGCTCCTTAGGCCCGAATCTTCCATTTATTTAATGTTTCTTTTCTTTTAACTTCAAATTAGTCGATAACACGGGCTTATTTAGTAATTTAACCATAAAATTTGTAATTTTTGTTAGCAACTAACTTTACATAAAGTTTTGATACAAGTGGGCCTCAAAATCCGTACAAGACTTGACACAGTTCGTCACGCGGTCTGACATAGGACTGCGCACTCCTATATGGGTTCTCGACTCATGGTGGTAGTAGGAACCATGTGGTTTTTGGACGTATCCATTAAGATTTCTCCAAAACTATTATAGAAGTACATTTTTCTAGGCATTCAATCTCCATCAGAGTTATTCTGTAAAAATCTTGGTGAATTGAACTGGTGGTGAGCTGTTATCTTAATAGGGATTGATAGCTCACTTCACCTAAATTAGTCGCCGTAGATTTTTACAGAATAACTTTGCTGTAGACTGAAAGTCGAGAGAGATTTAAATTTTGACAACATTGCTAGTCGTTTGAAACTAAATAGGTACATATCTAGGTACTGATGCTTTTGCTTCTCCTGATCTTGTTCAAAGGACATGTTCAAACAACAACTTGTCCTAGTCACATAAATCCTTATTTTATAAAGCAGAAAAGAGGTAAACGATCCACTAATTAGGATAACCAAGGTTTACGTACTTAAACTTCGGCTTTAAAAAGCATCCTTATTGATACGATGATAAGGTGCTGCCAACATGGACTGTTCTTGCGTTTGCTTTCTTCATGAGCAGACTACAAAAAAATAGTAGCTGATCTAAGATCGTTTTAAACACTATTATGTATCGTAAAGAAATAAGAAAGAAAGACGTTGCTTCTATAAAAGAATTTTATAGTTAGTTAGTTTATTGCCGTACTCAGAGACGCCACTTATAATATTTAATCATTCGCTCTAATTGGGCTTAGGTCTGCTAGGTTAATCAATTCGCATCAAAATTTCGTCTATTTTTAACCCCCGACGCAAAAACGCCGGGGTTGTAAATTTGTTGTGTGTGTCTGTCTGTGGCATCGTAGCTCCCGAACGGCAGAACCGATTTTGATTAAGATTTTTTGTTTGAAAGGTGAATTAATCGGGCGTGTTCTTAACTACTTTTGATGATTTCATGGGATTTTAATTTTTAATCATTTCGGGTATTTGAAACGCCCAATTTCTAATTTATATTATTTTAAGCACAAACTTTGGGATTAACGTTGAACCGTTAGTATGGAATAGTAAGTACCTAATGTATCACATTTGGGTCATTGCATTAGTTTGGTGTATTTATCGATATCACTTGTGTCCAAGATAAACTTAGAACGTCCATATGAATTGAAAAAGTCACATTGATTCTTTACCAGTACCGAACACGCTCGCATCGAATCACCATTGCCTTGACCATTGGGCCATCACGAAATCATACATACAATTAGAATTAAAGATTTCTAAGTGACCTTTCTGAGTGCGACGATTAAAAGCGTATTGACTCTAAGGGGCCTTAGGTAGAAAATCTAAACTAACTATTTATTTACTTGATTAGATTTGTTAGATTTTTACCCTTCTATGGTTTTAGTATTACTGAACAGCATGATAGGTATCCAATATGCTTGTCTATGTGTGTTTTCATGCCTGCGACTGCTAAACATAAGGTCTTGGGTTCGATTACCAAGTCGGGCAAAGTGTTATTGGGTTTTCCGTCAAGAATTTCTCAGTAGCAGCCTCGGAGTCTAGATTTGTGCCTGATTGATGGCAATAGGGTCGCCCCCTATTACCACACTTAAACATAATTGGCGAAATGTGGGTGTACTTAGGCAGGTACACTTCTGGTTCTGGCTTTCAGGAGTTGCAGTTGGTGGGAACAGTGTGGCGGGCTTTTCCCAGTGAAAAAGAAAAGGCAGGTACACCTCTGCCTAACCCTTCGGTGAAAACAGGCGTGATGTAAAGTTTGTTATTATTTTTTGTCTTGCTACTTTTTATTCCGCGACTTCGTCTGCGGTCGCGATAATCGACATTACGCGGACGAAGTCACGGACAATAGCTAGTCTTATAACAAATGCAATTATTTAAACATTCAAACCGAGATATCATCTGTAATTAGTGAGATCTAAAGTTTTCTTTTTGTTACTTTTCCATTCTCTCGTTTTGTACCGTGTAATTCTGGTAGGAAATGTTTGTATTTTTCTTGCGTCTGCGCCTGAGTCTAGATCGATTAGATCGTCTGACAACTAGACTGTGTCAGACCGTCAGCCAGGCGCGGTTACTTTCCAGACTTATGAATGGGTTTCATTGAACTATTGATCGAATCACTTGCCTAATGCTTCTTACTGAAGTGTTTGTACCACAGATTCAAATACCGCATTGAAATATACAGGAAGATATTTGTAACAGGTTTAAAATTTTAATATTATGATGTTTATTGAAAATAATAAAATACGTGTTTTTTGATTTTTTCTTATGCGCCGCATCGAACACTGACCCGACTCACGCGCCTGACCCCGCCCCCAAACATTGATAACAATCAAAACATAAGGTTTTTTTTTCAAAACACCCTTCATACTTTCGGGTCTCTGGACCGTCAAATGGGAAACGTATGTCGTATTATATATAACAATACAAATTTTATTTTGAAAATTTTACATACCTAGGTACCAATTTTTTTTTCAAAAATGGTGTTTTTAAAAGATCCGTAATGCCTAGAAAAAATTTGGAATGTGATAAGAAAGTCTTCCTGTATAATACCCAGTTACTGGGTTGTGGAGGTCAGATAGGCCGTCGCTTCATGTAAAATACTGGTATTCGGCTACATTCGGTTAGACTGGAAGCCGACCCGAACATAGTTAGTAAAAGGCTAGGCAGATAATGATTGTGCATAGTCACACATTAATGGAAACTGCATTACGCTAATTCGATGTCTGCAAAGAGCTTTGTTTTTGCACTTCCTTCTATCAACAAAAAAGGTTTTTTATAGACAACAGAGTTTTTTTTATCGAATAATTCAATTCAAGGCCTTTCCCTGTATTAAACAAAAGATAATTTAATATATTCTTTACTAGTTAAACTTTTTGTTTGCCTGAATTGATCGATATTCAATTAGGTAGGTATTTCCGTTGTAATCGAGTCACGACGTTGCGTCCGCGCAGTTTACGAAGAAATTAATCGCTGTAATAGAAAGGTGCTAATTTAAAGTATTGTTCTCACATGTGGAATAGTTTCTATTATGTAACTGAGAGTGTCTTTGTTGGGACCAATTTAATAAAGTGCTCTGTGTTTTATTGTTTCAGATGTTTATTTATTTGTTATGTAACATATAACATTGATAAGTCGTGGTGTTACATTATAAAGACATAATATTATCATGCTGTAGGTATACATATATAATATCTCCAGTTATGTTATACTAGCTTCTGCCAGCAACTTCGTCCGTGCGGACGACCGGCAAATACAGCCCACAATGCTTAGCAATAGTACTTACAGCGTTCTCTCAGCGAAATATTTTTTATAATACCTAGAGGGGGGTTGCCTCCTACAAAATAAAAACCAAACAAACTTAACCTACTATTAATGATATTACTTTTACAACTATATTTTTATAAGCACAAGAACATAATAGAACAAACAGAAAATGCTTACAATTGCCTATTTATACAGCTACCAACAAAGGCTTAGTCTACAAAGGAAACTATTAATGAAAAAAGCAAATCATAAGGACACAGTCTTTCTTATTCAATTTATGAAATATCTTTTAAGGTGGTTCTATATTAGAGAGGGGAATAGGTGAGAGCTAAGCCCTGAATTATATCTGCAGTTGCCATTTTCACACGCTGAGGGTTTGAAGAGCGACAGCGATAGTGGCTTCTAATAGGTACCTGATTTTCAAAAAATCTCTACGCCTGCTTTTCTTTTAAAAAATGATTGCTTAGATCTTCTATTTGAACCACTTAAGTGAAACGCCGGTGAAATCTTGGTTAGAAATTTATATTTCGGTATTACAAACATAGATCCATTTGTAGTTTATAAAAAATGCTTGAAGTTTTGGCGGTGGCTCCCCCGCGCACCCGCGAACCAAACATAATGCAGTCTTTGTAATCATGCATGTATAAAGAAATTTCTAATTCAAACACAGCATGAACACGAGTCCCTACGTTTAGCAGTCGCGTTTATAACCACTAAACCAGGACAATCCTAAACTAACATCAAACATCGCGATAAATAACAAAATCATTCATAAATCTAATTAACCCGTAGTAATTAGCGTTTCGTTTGTTACCTGTCACCTCGCTACTCGCTACTGATATATAGCTACAATGATTTATATGTAACAGTATATAAATATGTTATGCTACCTAAACCACATTACACTATTAATCATTCTAAGCTAGCAAATATTTTAATTTATGTGTACCACGCCCACCACTGTATAGCCATAAGAATGAAGAACATCATAATTAATCTAATATTTAAATTAATTATTCACGATTTTGGCTTGATGATGTCAGTATTACGGGTTAGAAAAAAATGCCAAATAAAAAACTAAAATGTCTCGTTAGTTAAGGCGCAGATAACAGCAGAGATGGTCACTGTCAGAATGCATAGAAAAGAAAGAGAATTTTTGGATTTATTCTACTAAAATCCGAAGAATTCCGAAAGGATTACAGCCCTAATTGACCCGCGTGTTTGTTACATAAGAAAACATTCCCAATGATTCAAAGCATCAAGATGTTATGTCATTTGATAGACGTATCGCCTGTAAAACATATGGGAAGAGATGTAATGGCTTATACGAGGACCTCCAGCATTCACATTGTAAAAACTACATTAAGACCTATTTTCGCATGACGAAGGAGCGTGACAACAATACGGAAAGCTATTCAAAGGTATAGATTCCCATGACAAGGGATTCTAACGAAATACGTGATGCTTATGGAGTTTTTATCCCATAACAAACGGTACACGTCCACTTATTACTCTTCAAAAGTACATGCAATGGTTAAGAATTGTGATTTTATAGCCTTTATTGTTACGCTCACATTATTTTATGGTTTTACATTATTCTCATTTCAATAATACTCCCATTATACTGCATTTTCGTTCTATAGATACATAATTACATAGCAATAATTCATTTAGTAATGAGTTGAGATTTACTGATGCGATTACTGACGCGGATGCTGACTTCCCTGTGCAGTATTCACACGTACTTATGTTTTTATTGGCAGTTATTCACGGCTAAGCTTGAGTTGTGTTGGCAAATTAATCTTTGTTTTAATCCTAGTTGTGGAAGAGGTTTGTTGATGTTTATTTTGCACCTGGCTTATGGCAACAGTCTAATGCTAGAAATAGCTTATATATATATTATCCTTTTAAGATTAAAGGCGATAAATACATACACATAAAAGTAACATAGCATGTAGTTTGGCTTAACTATGTTCCTGTCTCATCTTATTTTTATCTTTATTTTAGGGGACTCGGTCAACAATGACGATGTCGCCCCGTACTGTCTCATCTTGCATTCGTAGTAGTTCAAAGTAACGTTTATCCATCTCGGCCTAAATATCTGATCTGTAATTGGTCCTTACACCTTCTGCTAACATTCGGTCCTTCGGTACATTTTGTAGGCAGTCGCGATAATTAACGAACCTGTACTTCCCATCATTGCAATTATTTTTTTGTTGCGGTCTATACCTACTTGGGATCTTTCTGGTTACGGAGATAAGCCCGCTACACTGTTTCCACCCACTGCAACTCCTGAAAGCCAGAAACGGCACGGAGATAGGACCGGTGGGTCGGTCAGGATCGGTCGGTTACGGAGACATTGAACGTCAAAGTTTCACATTTCGTCATGTTTATATCGTCAGTTTTAGATGTCATTACAAACATTTGAAGTGTTTTTTTAACAACCCATGAAAGAGAAATTTCTCCTGTTTCGTGGGCGCGTTTACTGGCTTAAAAATTCGCATACACAAACAACCAGACCCTACACCTGTAGTCAATGTAAATACCTATATGTTGCGCGCGGGAATTAAACCTCCAATACGCAGCACAGCAGTCCATCGTTCAACCATGTTTATTGATAGGCAATTTTGATCCTTATGTACTAACACCTTCTGTCCGCGTGGAAGCCAAGAGTATAGTACAACTTTCTATTATTTAAAGAATTTTTGTACCCAGATTGCCTCTTACAAACTTTACTTCTTTATAAGTAATATTAGTATAGATTCCAGCGATTGCGTGCAGTATGGTCTGTTTAATAAATAATATAAATACGAGTACTTTATGTAACTTATACTTTCATTTTTATTTGAATTTGTTCGGTCTCGATTTCAAGCAACGATTATATATACTCTTACCAGTATCATGCATAGCATTTGATTTATTTATTGGAGATTGGGAATCATCAAATGACTCCTTCCGCTCTGGGCGGAGCGGAAGGGAGTGTCAGACTCTTACTGACTAAAATCTATCCATGTTCCTCTTATATGTTCCCTTTGCGTTCTAGGGCCGTGGTGACATTTTAGAACAAATTCCGAGCCGTCAACCCGGGTCTGGACAGTGCACACAACGTTCCTAAAAATTTTTCTATTACGATAAATTTTTAAAATCGAAGTTGAAATGTGACGATTTCCCAAAAATTACTTGACAAATCCAGGAACAGTACCGCCAGGCGTCCAGAACATTAAGTGAAGGCTACTAATCTGGCTAGATACCGGTAAATATAATGAAGACGTAACGTGTTCCGCATAGCATCGTTTCAACTCAATAAATATCGGATAAAGACAACCATAAAACGCTTAACTCATTAAGTTACTTATTTATTGTATGCTTTCGTGATTAAGTAATAATTTACAAGATCATTAAGCTATTAGAACAACTAAGTAAAACTTAGTACGTTATTGTGTTGGTGCGAATACTTCCCAGCTTAAGTATGTTGGTAAGTACGTACCAGGAAGTGGTTAAGTGAAGACAATTACTTAGTTTTTAGAAGATTTACGAACATAGTTATTATTTACTTTATAACGAGAAGATTGCCGTATTATTACAGGAATCGGCTTCAAAGTCAATGTCAAGGTCGTATGGCCTATCTTACCATATGGCTTAGACCCACGGTCATACGTCTTCCTAGTAAAAGTAATAACATTCTCCAGACCGAATTTCGGACACGATCGCAAGTCTGTGCATAAACACAGGCGCATTCCCCCTTCCCTCAACTCTCATAGTTCGATGGGACGGCAATCCCATACGACTGGGGAGAGATCATTCTGATCGGATGGCGAGCATTGGGTGGCTCGCCGTCAGATCAGAACCAGGTCCGTGTCGGCGGCGCGTTGTGTTCCACGCGCGCTTTTAAGAGATGTCAGCTTAAAAGACGGGGCCTTCTAGGGTTGCAACCCTTTGCTCTGTGATGCAAAGGGCATTAGGAGAAAAACGGATGGGTTTTAGTCAGTAAGAGTCTGACACTCCCTTCCACTCCGTCCAAAGCGGATGAAGTCATTTGATGATTTCCCATCTTCAAACAAAAAAAGGACAATGGTACCGATTCTCTTGGTCACAAACTAAACTAAAATTAGACTATTTTCCATCTTTTTCTGTACAATAAAACAAGAAAGAGACTAAAATTTATTATATATTATATTTTTTTTCAAATTTAGTCAATCTGACACATCCATACAATTATAGTTGTACATCTTAAAACGTATGGATTAAAAATACGGAAAAGTTCAAGGCAAAACTAATTTGACATCGCTAACTTAGTTCTTTAATGTCACGGAATGTCACCGCCCTTTCCTTTCGCTGTATGTTAGTAAGAGATGTCAATTCTCTAAATTTAGTCTAGTTTGTGAACAAAGGAATCGGCATCGGCACGTATCGTAACAGCAATGTATACCCCAAAATCACTAAATTGTAACGTGTTTTAAATACCGTTATGCTTCTAACAAATTCATTTATATGTAGTAAAACGGTTTTATAGAGGAAATGAAATTGCTCACCTTATTTGCTAATATACAATGTTATCACTATAAAATTAAGTTGAGGGTAACGTAATGAATAAATTATAATCATTATCCTGCTTCAGTGGAACAGGCATTCTTAGATAATAAATAAATTGGATATCGGTGAATCGACCGGTGTGCTTGTGTGAAATAATATTTTCCTAGTGACCACCAGATGGCGCTATAACTTTTTCCCATATAAACTTCTAACGCGCTTGCAATCGAACGTGAGTGAAAAAACTCACACTTAGCACTCACATGTATGAACGTGGACGAGACTAAAGGAGTCTGTAAGGATCGTAGTAGGTGGCGTTTTGTGGTTTCTGCCTGCCCCATGGGAAAAAGGTGTGAGTTTATGTATGTATGATAAATAGAAAGGTAATTTGGGAATATATTTGGACATCTGTATCATTGTTTGGAGCTTCGTGATAAATCAGTTCTTAGCTAATGGCAATAGGCTCGCCCTCTATTACATGGGACTTAAACATAACTGGCGAAATGAGGGTTTACTAATGGGTATACCTCTGCCTAACCCTTCGGGGTTTACAGGCGTGATGTTATGTTATGAAAATAGCTTAAAAAAATGCTTTTAAAAGAAATTTGCCTAAATAAGAAAATTGAAGAAAAAATCCACGTGTTACTAATGTGTGTAACATAACATTTGAGGCTCATGAGTGAAAAGAGAAGCGCATTCTCTCAAGTTTTCTTTTGGTAACTCGACTATGATTGTTTTATAGCCTCCACAGTGTACTATTACATCCCCATGTGAAAGCTACCTACAATATCATTGTCGTGCCGGCAATAGACACGTACTGCCAAATACGTAGTCGCACGAAGCTACTCTTTGACACCATCAGTCAATTTTAGGCATGCAGTTATAGTCTCTAAGCGAACGAGATAATGACTAGAATACCGTGCAATTTTATTGTAAAGCTATAATTTATTGCGCGTTCGATCGTTCTGTTAAGTATGTATTAACTTTTAAAGTTCAACGATATCTAGTTTCTTTTAATATAGACATTAATGTTAGGCGTTGTTGGATGTTCGTCTTTTTTATTTTGGTTCCGCAGGGTGGCAAACGGGACCCTATTTATAAGCTGTCTGTCCGTCTGTCTATTCGCAAGCTGTAACTCATGAACCGTTATAGGTGAAGCATTGAAATTTTTACAGAGTGTGTATTTCTATAGCCGATATAAAAAAATAAAATGAAGTTGCAAATTACAGGAGATCCCCACACAAGAAACGTGTCTTTAGGGTTCCGTAACACAGTAGCTAAAAACGAAAACTTTATAGGATCATTTTGTTGTGCGTCTATCAAGACCGTTTTCTCAGGAACGCGTGGAGGTATCAGACTGAAATTCATATCAAATGATCTGGTCTACAGCAAGTCTGGAGCAGTGAAAATATCAAACTTCTAAGTCAACTCAATCTAAAAATAAGGTCGTTAATGGCGCATATTTTGACGCTTGCTTAGGGAATCTTAACCTATTGGGGACTTCCCGTTAACCTAAAATCATGAAATTTGGCAAGAAGTAATGCCATGTAGCACAAGTAAAGGAATAAATCCGAAAATCGTAAAGTACTCGTACATCACAAAATATGTTTTTTTGCGGTTCATTTATGTTTTTGTATGTTGTGTAAAATATTGTACCTACGGTGGCACGGAACCCGTCCTGTACGAGTCCAACTCACACTTCACGTGTTTTCTTTTATTATTACTAATATTTATTTCTTGTAGGGTTTATTATGAAACGTTAAAAAGTGCTTAAGATTTTATCGTAGGCCGGTGCGATTAACCAGACGTGTTGATAACATCTAAATCTAATAACGAATTATATTGAAAATGCTTTAAATAGACGGCTTTATGTATTACGATTTATGTGAAAACATGCTATAAAAGCTGTGATTGGTTTCTTGACTTCTATGCACCGACACCTTACAAACCTCTTCTTACTGGGTGAATCTAAACTATCAAAAGACTCACTTAAATACACACGTTTTTATTTAAAACGATCTAGCTGTTTAAGAGAAGTTCACTGACATAACGACGTAACGACCAATCCCGGAGTCGTACGGGTATATTTTTCTTTTTGTTGGAAAAAATACAATTTTTGAACACAAGAAAAAAATACTCAAATCGGTAATGTAAATTTTGAGCTTTTGCGAAATTAACAGTCGGGAATCGATTTTAATAAACATACATTCACACCAAACTTAAAATTACATAAGGGCGAAAGTAACTTTGTCTGTCGATCTGTTTGTCTGTATGTTACGTTTATATCAATAAACCATTTTTTTATGAAATATGGTACATGGTAACTTTAAACCCCAAGAAAGGATAAAGGCCACCTTTTATTCTGCGACTTCGTCTGCGTCCGTAATAACTGACATATAAGCGGACAAATTCGTGGGTAAAAGCTAGTACATAATAAAAAATAACCATCGTGCAACCATATGTTTAATTCGATGTTTTAACAACACATGTAAGCAAGACTTCTTATAATAAAGAGAAAGTCGAAGCCACGACCCTTATCTCAATTAAAGCTGTTCAAATTGCTTTATTAATCCTTTTTGTTCTGTCTGAACACGCCCTAATATTATACAGACAATAGTATGAATCGGCATCTCGTTTCTAAGTAAGCAATTATACTTCCGACTTAGGTAATGAATACATCGATGAATCATTTTTACAACGAATAGATAGTAGTTATGTTACTAGAGCTTTTTGTGAATGAGCTCATCGAGGGAACCACCGCCACCACTACCACCATCATACCACCATACTGCTCCATAGCAGCGTTGCTGTCTTCCAATTTGAAAGGTATGGTTGCCGGTGTAAATACAGACACATGAGACATTTCAACTTCATGAGATGTTTCTGGGATCGCAACGCATTTGATAAGCCTCTGGAATTGCAGATGCCTATAGGAAGCGGTGATCGCTTAACATCATGCCGGTAGTCGGCTTCTTTACCATCCAAAGACATAAAAGAGACTCCTTTCTTAATAAAATTTACATAATAGACTTACATTGTTTTTATATTTCTTCCAAAATAATTATGTATAAAACATTTTATGTGCCTCGTGTTGGAAACAGAGTCTAAGTTACTGGCAGTCATGGTTCCAGTGGGAGAAACCTTGTAACAATGCGGGTCGTCTCCAGAAGAACTGCCTTCTGTCCTTGATCCAAATACTGAAGCATCTTTAGACTCTTAAATTATTAAATAATTGGCTGTAACGACTATCAGCACAATTATTGTTGAGTTCACATCGACAACCTCGCGGCCCAAGTCAGGAGATAGCATACTCTTTATTAATGGACAAGAAAGGAAGCACTAAGTCTCCTTACCTTATTTAATTTTAAAATTTCTTCTTTGTTGAATAATGTAAGGCATAAGCCCAGGCCGTGCCTTATTCAACATTGAAGGTTCATCTTATAGGAAGTAGTCGTCTTACTTAACTATTCATAAGTTCTTGTTACTTGTGTTCGTGTTTTGTTTTTAATATTCCGATAGAAAATATTGTTTCACATTAGTACTTATTGGTTGCTTATTGATAAGTCTGACAACCAGTCTTACCAAGGGATAGTACTCCGTTACTGGGTTGTGCAGGTCAGATAGGCTGTCGCTCCATGTAAACTACTGGTATAAACCTGCATGTGGTTAGACTGGAAGCCGACCCCAACGTAGTTGGGAAAAGGCTTAAAAAATTGATCGATTAATTAGTACTTATTGGTGTGGTTCTTCGGAAGGGTCGGGTACGCAGTACTTATAACCGGCTTGCATGTTCAGATGTATGAACGTGGACGAGGCGAAAGGAGTATGTAAGAATCGTAGCAGGTGGTGTTCTGTGATTTCTGCCTCCCCCTATGGGAAAAAGACGTGAGTTTATTAATGTAGTACCCATTTCTGCCAGCTACTTCGTCTGCCTAGACTTCAGAATTAAGTCTTAAAGTCCTAAATTATGTCATACGAACACAAAAACGTAATATAAATTATCATATTTATATGTGTAGCTAATTCCTTTCAGCCGCTTAAGTGTGAAAGAATCACAAACATCCGAGTAGGTACCCTATTCATACATCCATTATTTCATCTTCATAAACGTTCACGTTTTTAATACTACATAGTAGGATCAACTTGGTTCAAGTATCAAAAGTCAACGACCTTAGACTGCCGTGGTTTTCAGTATGCCATACTATCAGACTATGAGAGTGAGGGAAGAGGGAGTGCAGCTGTATCTGCGCACACACTCCTGCACTATAATGTCTCCTAAGCACTTGGCTAGTCTCCATTAAAACTGGCCGAAAATTATAGTCATAGTTTTTTTTTGAGTATTGTACAGTAAGTAGGTATTTAAGCCATAGTTGATGACCGTAATGTTATTAAAAAAAAAAGCCAACTACCGCAATAAAATATAGATACCAATTAATATCCGTCGTTTATTGCTATCGCTCATCAAATCAAATCAATTATGTTATGTAGGCGAATTTTTTCGTCTATTGTTTTCCTTAATCGTGTCGAAAGTAAATCATATGAGGAAGCTGAATCATCACCACAGAGTAGATAGATACAGAAGGTTCATAAAATGAGCAAAAATAAACAGATATGCTTTAAGTACCAGCTAGTGCAACTTTGATTTATTTTTTTATTGTTGGTTGAGATGTAAAGACTACGGTTCCAATATTTGTAAACACACGAACACTTTGTATCTTTGAACATATAATATTTTAACCGTCAAATCTTTATCTTCTGCAAACAAAACTACATTTTGGAAAGGGCAACGAGATTCAAAAAAATACAAAAACATTTCATAATTCGAAACTCATATCTGCTCCACTACGTTCAAGCCACTTCAGACTATGCTTATTTGTGTACAGTACGGCCGACGTGTCTTGGCAGTATAAAGTTAGCTGTTTGGCTGCGCAATGTATCTTATAGAAACGAAATAGTTTACTGCGCAGCAATCGGCTAACTTCAGAGCCGCCAAGATACGTCGGTCGTATTATAATTGTATTGTATGCTAGTGATCGCGGAACCTTGTTTGCTGATGTAAGTATTTGATTCAATATTGCATGTCCTAAGACTAACCGCATTTTTTTTTCAATATGTCTAACAAAATAATTAGGTTATAGTTTTGATTTTCTCTGAATTATGAGATAGAGCTGTGACGTTTCGCTCGTTGACTGAAGCTAACATTCTGTATCTATCTATTCTGCGTCACATGTCAGTACTGGCACAAGTAATCGCGTCATTTTGCACGCAGATAAGTGGTTTTATTTTTTTGTATCATTATGTCGGTTTAGATTAGTACCTACTAAAGGTCATTAGGGTTGTTTTCATGCGACCTTAATTGCTTGTGTGGAGCTTCACACTTTCTATGAATACTTTTTTGGGTTCCGTATCCAACCCCATTACTAAACCTTCGCCTGTCCGTCTGTCTGTCAGCGGGCTGTATATCAGGAACCATAATAGGTAGTGAGTTAAAATTTTCACAGAGTGTTTATTTCTATTGCCGCTATAACATCAAATAATTAAAAAAAAATAAAGGTAAATACTTAAGAGACCATTATAAAATATACGAAATCTGTTGTTTTTCGAAAGCAGTGTTTTAATATTGTACAGTAGTACGGAACCCTTCGTGTGCGATTTTCACTCGCACTTGGCCGGTTTTTTGTATAAATTGAATTAAATGTGTACCTAAGGCTGTTTGTGAGTGGATGCGAATTCGCATTGCGAACGCTTATCTTATACTTAGCATTAGGTACTCACTCTCACATTTTTTGGATTGAAGTCTTTACTAAAATTGCAATGACTTCAGCACGAGCGTGCGGGGTAAACAAAAACGATTTTTGAATTAGAAAATTAAATTAGATATTTTTGGCTGCCTCCTTGGTCTAGTGGCCGAAAAACGCGATTAATGAGCATGGGGTTTGATTTCCTGGTCGGGCAAAGTGTTATTGGGATTTCCATCAGGAATTCTGGAGTCTGGATTTGTGCCCGGTTAATGGCAATAGGCTTGCCCCCTATTAAATAGGACTTAAACGTAACTGGCGAAATGTGGGTGTTCTAATGGGTACACCTCTGCCTTACCCTTTGGGAATTACAGGCGATTGATAATCACCTCTTGTGGAAACAAAACACTCATAGTTTGTTTACGCTCATAAGCAAATTTCCAGCATTTCCATCACACTGACTCATCGCTAATTGGTTGACGCAAAAATTAATCACTCTCTGGAATTATGCAATGTTTCCTTAATCAATTATGGAGTGAGTGGCATTTGATAACATTATTGAGACCTCTGTGCCTCCGGGAGTACGTTTAACTATCACTGTCGCGCCGTTCGTCTGGCACAGCTATAACGCGAATATTTATGACAAACGTCATTTTGTGATGCTTGACAGTTTGACATCGGTTCCTGCAAGGTCAGTGACCCTGAATCTATTGAAGTACTTATGTTGATTGCAGTCACATCACTAGTTAGGGTGAGAGGTTAGAAGACAGTTAAATCCTGCTTTGTTTAAATATCGAATATATGTATGTAGATAGTACACCCACATTTCGCCAGTTATGTTTAAGTCCCATGTAATAGTGGGCGAGCCTATTGCCATTGCCATCAACCGGGTACCAATCCAGGTTTCGAGGCTGCTACTGAAAACTGACGAAACGACTGACTGGCGATATGTGGGTGTACTAATTAGTACACCTCTGCCTAACCCTTCGGGGATTACAGGCGTGATGTTATGTTATGTAGATAATTGGGATTGATTGAGATGACACCATTGACACCATTAACCAATAATTCCAAGATATAATTTCTCTAAAGAAACACTTTCTTTTAGCCCTGAAAACCTACATAATTTTAAATTATCTGTAAAAATATTTTTAACCCTTTTAGTTAGTCAATTGAGTCGGCACAAAAGCGATGTCACAACTATGGGAGAATCGCGTTTTAACAAGTCATAAATAGTACGTCATATTTACATACATAACATTACGCCTTAACTTAATCCCCGAAGGGTTAGACAGAGGTGTACCCATTAGTACACCGACATTTCGCCAGTTATGTTTGTAGTCCCATGTAATAGGGGGCGAGCCAATTGCCATCAACCGGGCACAAATCCAGACTCCGAGGCTGCTACTGAGAAATTCCTAATGGAAAAACCCAATAACACTTTGCCCGACCTGGGAATCGAACCCAAGACCTCATGCACAGCAGTCGCGCTTGCGACCACTAGACCAACGTTATTTATTATTTATTTATTAATCATAGTAAGTTGAATACGCGTACTTTCGATAACGTAATTCATTGCTTTGTGTGTTTGAAGAACTTGTCTGGTCACCAACGTAAATAACGTAATGAATGTTGTTGAACTGTCAAAATGAAAGGGATTGTGAGTGTGTTACGCATTTAAACTGCAGGCTGTCTGTATCGACGGTAAATGAAAGTGGTATAAACTGCAATTTAAGGTGTTCTGCCATGGTTGCGGATTTTGTTCAAAAGAGTTACCGCGGCCTTGGAACATAAAGGGCATTAGGAGCAACACGGATGATTTTAGTCAGTAAGAGTCTGACACTTCCTTCTGTCATTTGAAGATTTCACATCCTTTAAAAATAAAGCCCCTTATTAAAAGTGATTTTTTTCATCCGCTTTGAGTTTCTTCTTTGATTACTGCTCCGCTGACGTAGGTCGTAGCGTGATATTATGTAGCCTATTCCTCATGAATTTATCTATCGTATACAGGGGCATTTATTTCCATTTCGATTGATACTTCCAGACAAACAAACAAAAACTCTTTCCCACCGTAGTTAGGTCCTTTTATCCCTAAGCTTTTATAACGTGGATCGTTATTTATACAAGCCGGTGTATACTCTTGCGCGGGCATGTTACGGCGCGACTCCTGAGCAATTACTTTTATTATATATTTATAGACGCGTAATTGCTTATTTAGAAGTCGTATATGAACATATATATTACTAGCTACTGCCTGCGACATCTTCCGCGGAAATATCGGTTATTGGCGAGCTAATCTTGTTCCTGCATACTAACTTTGCCTCCTTTTTACCTCCTAAAAGATAGTATTTCGGAAAATCCTTTCTTATCATCCGATATGAAAGAATTTTCCGAAGTTCCTAGGGGCATCCGTCTACGTCATACATATAAAGAACACACCCTCCAAGAATAAGACTTTCTTATACATAATTTTGAATAGTCTTTCGTATCTTAGGGATATTTATTTTGATTAAGAACTTTCATGGAGAAATATTGGTACCTACATTATACATATGTTTTGATATAATGGTATATGTTGGTCAAAATCTATATAAAAGCTCGTTTTGAGTTTAGTTAAACAAATTGTACTGAAAATAGAAACACATTAAAATTACACAAATTGAATTCACATTTAAGCGGATATCTATCGATACATTGTTTCAGCTATTCTAAAGGTCATGAAAAACTTGTCGTTTTAGTCAGACAGCAACGTACGGTCAGCAAAATTCGTACAACACTTAATTTTTAGGAGGTACATTGTCATTTAAATATACACAAAATAATACTACGCATTGATTTTCAGCGATTCAGGTGTACATTCTACTTTATATTAATTTTACTTCCGATTATCTTTTAATGATTTGCTCGATATCTACTTTTAAGAAATCTGAAGTGTTAGTTGACTTACTTGCTGACGCTATTTACTAGTTTTTTAACTACTGTAATGAACAATAGTCTTCTATCTTTTCTTCATTCTTCAAACACCAAAGTCATCGTGCATCGTTTCAGTTCCAGCCTTGAAAACATAATAAGACAAGGGGGGGCCACTTTGGTTTCTATATTATAACAGACTAGGCTTTATCCGACTTCGTTCGCGTGGAAACGCTAATATTTTCAAGCTGAAGAGTTTGTTTGTTTTAACTCTAATCTCAGAAACCACTTCGATCAAACTCAAACTTTGCCCCTATATAATCTTGGTAAGATAATTTTCTAAGTTATTGGCTATGTTTACGTACCATGTAATAGGGGGAGAGCCTATTACCATCAAGCGGGCCCAAATCCAGACTCCGAGGCTGCTACTGAGAAATTCCTGATGGAAAAACCCAATAGATAACAGTTTGCCCGACCTGGGAATCGAACTCAAGACCTCATGCTTAGCAGTCGCGCTTTGCGACCGCTAGAACATAGAGGCAG
This sequence comes from Hoplodrina ambigua, assembly GCA_949774945.1. Lineage (NCBI taxonomy): Eukaryota > Metazoa > Arthropoda > Insecta > Lepidoptera > Noctuidae > Hoplodrina > Hoplodrina ambigua. The sequence goes on along the minus strand of OX458974.1, from coordinate 4,574,193 downwards.
TTATAAAAATACTGTTCGCTTATTTTTCTTAATTCGAATTTCAAAAATGATTTTGCTAGAGAGTTTAGAATAAAAACCTTTCAGCCAGGTTGCCTTGGCACACAACGTTCATACTACCGTCAATGCGTGCATTCTTCAACGCAATTCCCGCGTGTGTCTTCATGGGAAAATGATTAAAAACTGGTTGATATGCGTAGTACAGAGGAAGTCCTGTAGGACTTGCCGCGTCATATAACGATTACACGGTCGCCTAGACGCTCATAAAATTATTACCTGGCTTCCTTGGGAAACTATGCACATTCAGTTTCAAAGTCTTTTAGATAACACTCTATTTTCAGTTGAGCATTATGTTTAAGGACTTGTTTATGTGTTGGTGCTGTTTGTTCAATTATTATAATTAGAAAAATTCTGCTCGTAATTTTATAAATGCGAAAGTTTGAATGGATGGATAAATGTTTCACGCCAGAACAGTTGAACGGATCTGGTTAAATTTTGGCACAGAGATGGATTATAGTCTAGAATAGCATACCTACTGTAGAAGGCTAAAGGCATAGGCTATTTTTATTCCAGAAAACTGCACGTTTCCCGTGGTATAATACCTTTATTAATTTTGTCGCGGACGAAGTCGCGGGCGGAAGCTAGTGAAATCCTACTGTAAATAAAAAAAATTGCCGCAAGTAGGAAAGATCATCCCTTGAGAACAGCTTAACCGATTTTGCTGCTTTTCTATTTGTTGTGCTCGTATTGGTCATAACAAGGATTATATAAAGATTAATTATGGAACATATAACATCACGCCTGTAATCCGCGAAGGGCAAGGCAGAGGTGTACCTACCCATTAGAAGACTCACATTTCGCCAGTCATGTTTAAGTCCCATGTAATAGGGAACGAGCCTATTGCCATCAACCGAGCAGAAATCCAGACTCCGAGGCTGCTACTGAGAAATTCCTGATTGAAGGACCCAATAACACTTTGCCTGACCTGGAAATCGAACCTAGCCTCATGCTCAGTAGCCGCGCTTTGCGTCTACTAGACCAACGCTAGTTAACTATAAAAATGCCAGCCAGACCCCCTACAGTACCTAGTTCTCAAATAAACATAAACTACTTATTTCACGCTGTTTAAAAGCAATATGCGACAATAATTTCCTTTTATTTCATTTAAACAATAAAATGTAAACTCTGTCAGCCAATCACAGATACTTTGCCCTATTCTATTTTATTCGCAAGTTCTTATTTATGCTGCGATTTTTATCGACCAATCGTTTAGTCGTAGTGTGACCGAGAGTCTGTTTACTATTTCTTAAAGTAATTTCGAATCGTACTACAACGTGTGCGACTTGTGTTTATTTAAAACGTCAATGTAAATAATTTACTGAACTATTGTACGATTAAAATTTAAAATTGTTAGGACGTCGTTCGATTTATAAACAACATAGAGAAGTTCGATTTAAAAAAAAAATTGATTAACTTGAAAATGGAACAAATAATAAGTTCTTCGTAATTTATGAATAACAATGAAGATTAGCAACAGATGTTATGACAATAACTGACATCTCAATTGACAGTATCTGCCTATCTTTACAGCCAAGACGAGACAGAAACAGTAACAATTAAACAAGCATGAAAGTTGAGTTAAACTTGATCATAAAGAAATAGATATAAATCTATCAATCAGCGTAAACCAATAAATAGATAAACATAAACCTTAACTCAATCGGACGCACCCTTACAGCCTCTGGGATGTTTCCTAGACGTCCGACGGCGAAAGTGCAACAGCCGGGCGTCGAGCGGGGCGTATAAACGCGCGCGATGCACGCCGCGCGCCACTCGCGTACCGAGCCCGTAGCTGCGCGCGCGCCGCACGCACACGACCGCACGCGCACACGCATGCACGCACGCACGCGACTATAGTGTGATGCAGTGATTCTAAACGTTTGTGATAGATTCTTTTGCTCTCTACGGGTGATAACGCTGCGAAAATATTTTTGGTGAGTTTTTCAGTAGTTTTTTTATTTTTTAAATTATTTTGAAAAATTTTTACGTGTTTTAAAAATTAAAAATGACGAAAATATAATACAAAATAAAATTATAAAAACCATTCGTTACATTCTTGCTTCGAAATATAAATTACACATAAAATAATAAAATCAAAAATATGTATTAAATTATAAATAACTAAGTAAAATACCTACATTAAATTTAAAGAAAATTGAAAATATTGACGTTGAAGTAAGTCAGTCAAAATTAAAGTTACATAAGGTATATATATTTTTTTTAATAATTTCAAACATTTCATTAATTTCTAACTATATTCGTAAGAAAAACATAATTTTGTTGAGCGTATTTCTTTAACATGACATTGGACAAAATATAATTTACCCATTTAAAACCAACTATCATTTTTATTTACCCAACAGCTTTATTGAAATCGCGACATTCATCATAAAAAGCCGAATAATAAAATAAAAAGTAATCCATTTTCAATATTTTTCTACACGAAGAGAACCTGTTGAACACCCAATGTTGCTTGTCAAGTAAAATAATTATATCATAATTAAGCTAAACTGTTACTTTAACTACATAACATAGCTATGTTATATGTATGTTATTAGATATCTTAATAACGAGCAGTGCAGGATATTTTGCGTAACTTTTACATGTAACCTAATACTCGTAAGTATTCTCAATGAACGCACCATAAAGATATGCATATTATGCCATTTTTCTTGCTTCGTTTCTGCAATAATTTAAATAAAGAACGAAAAACATTTTAGTCTTTTAATTTTTATGTTCGCTGAATAGACAGATGTCAATGTTTTTTTTTTAAGAATATAATATTTTATGGCTAATATTATTTAGGGTTGTATAAATACGGTAGTACTTAAACATATTAAATTTAATAAACCACATTCGAACCAATGTCCGGAAATGATACAAATAATAATTGCAGCTGCTTTTGTGTAGTTACAATAATAAAATCGAATCAATTATTCTACATTCGTAGACGTTACCGTTTTGACGATAATCGATTAAGAAATCGTTTTACGCGCGTTTCCGTGAAAGTGTCCGCCGTTTGTGGGTGCGAACTGCGAACGTAGAAAGTGATGATTTGATGAACTATATTGTACTGATTATTTGCCTTATCACGCGAGCGTAATTCAATTTGATAAAGTATATCGTAAACTTAACGAGTGTTGTACAAGTCGACGTTAATTGAGTTGAATAGACTGATATGCAAATGTGAGTATCATGAGGAGATAAATTGGTTCGTGGTTGAGAGCAAGCAGCTGGCGCCGATAATGTTGTACAATTAATCAATAAGACGTTTATATTAAATTCATGCGTTATAACCGTGTAATGAATTGACTGGTGAGGATATTGAAACTTCACAGTGTAATTACCTTACACTCAACGTCCTTGCGACTTGTTTGGTGAGAATACGAGAATAGGGGAATCTTAGGAAGCTTCTTACCTACTTAGCAAAATAAAGTACCATAAAAATGAACGAACCATAGTTGGAATCGATATCTGCTGGCGTCAGTCCAGAAATAAGTCTCAGACCGAGAGTCTACGGAACTACGGATATAAGGAATAGACGGTTTTATAGCTATCTAACACGCTCTCGTTGTGTTCATTGTAATACAATACAACTGCTTCAACATGCACTGTTTAAGACAAACGAAGTTTTAAATTAAGAACAATATAACTAAATAATGAATATAGTTTTGTAAAATAATAATGTGAGAGGAAGAAGGAGGCCAAAGAAAAGATGGAGATTGTGTGAAGAATGATATGAAAGGAAAGGGACTCAGTGATAGAATGATGGTTACCAGGACCGAAAGGAAGAAGAAAATTAACCCCAATTAACATGGGACAAGGGCAGGAAGATGATGATACCTAAAAAAGGAACTAAAAAATGTGCCACGTCCTGACAGGATGGTCCATCACTTATTTAATACAACGTTGCGCTCTTTTTCTCCATCGATATACTTAGGACTCGCTCAACATGAAACAACAGCCCGCTCAAACGAGTACATGTTCACACGACAGCAAGTATTTAGCTAGAAACTTGATATGACACAATTACTAAGAAAATTATAGTACTTTGAAAAAATATACGCAACATAATATTTTTTATCAACTAACACATTTCCTTTGCCGTCTTTAATTATCTCGTGTTGCGATGTTACGTTTTATTCTGGATCATTTCGACACGCAACGGTACTAATATCGGCCTGGTACAAATAAGGCCCGAGACACCGGGACACCGGCGTCACGAACTCGCCTAATGGATGCTGAGTGGCCTTAAACAGCTGCTATTATATTTAGTCCCATCGCATACCTCGGGAATTTAAACGCGCAAATTATTCAGAACATGTATGAATGTTGGATAGCAAATTGTTACTTTGTGATTCTTTGGGTAACTCTTTTTTCTAAGAAAAGATGGGATAGCGCCACTGTGTTGTCAGCTGAATAATCGTATAAATTCTTTTTGAAATATTAACCGTAAAATTGGAGACCGTAGAGATTGCATGCTCGTAAGTTATTGTTTTATTTGCACATTTTTTTAATAATCATATTTTAAATCAATATGTTTCGCATGGTTGTGGTTAATATTACTAATACCTTGACTGTATGGTATCAACGAGTTTTATTGTTCAGCCAATCGATTAGGCATGTTCGACGTTGTAGTTTGAAAATGTAATCTTAGCATTTTATTTGTAGGTTTATGTTCAGATCATGAGACAGAACTCAAGACTAAGTATTAGAGGTTCTTACTCATTCTTCTTCACGTGAAACTATATTAGAAGATGGGGCAACTAGATTCAATTCTTCATTTTTCTTGTATAAAATTTGAGGATCAAATGTGCCTTTTAATGATCTAATTGGATTAAATGATTTGTTTTTGACTTGTGTTATCTCATTACATAAAAAGACCCTATTTTAATCTGCTTTTTAGAGCGACGCGTATTGACGAAATCCGTCATTACTGAAAAACTATTTCAATAATTCAATTACCCCTCTCTGTCTGTATGCAAACGTGTAGCCTAAATTATGCCTAGAGGTTTCTCCAACAGTAAGTAGTGAAACCGAATTCTATCAATCAAATTATTAGACATTGAACTTTACTGTAAAATTAAACCACCGGAACGAAAATGCAGCTGAACTAACAAACGTTTTTCTTTTCTTTTTATCTGCACCATTATATTATTATTCCAAGCGAAACTGCAAGTAGCGTTCACAAAAAAATGTACAGTATGACTTGAACAATTTTGTTCGAAATTCAGATCCGCTGTAATAAAATTTGTCTTTATCTCCTAGACGTGATGAAATTAGGGAGTTGGGTAAAAATAAAACAAGGTGTGAAAGTTGTTCGGCTGAAGACGTGACTTCCGCTTTATCGGTATCGACAGAAATTGCACCAGAAAGCGTGAACATACATGTGCAGCAATAAAAAATGCATGACTGATGCAATTTGACAGGACAATCATCGATCTTCCGAAAATAGTTTGATCGAAAAAATTCAAGACACGTTTTAAGTTACGTAACTGCAATCCGAAACCATAACCGAAATAATGAATATTTCGTTAGTGAGAGTTTTAATTAATAAGCCGTAATTTGACAAGACGAGACGTGGGAAAATATCCGTAAACGTTCTGATCGATTCGTTCGACTGTAAAATTGATGTATCCGTTGAATTGGATTTAATTCTAGTTTCCGCTAAACGTTAAAATGAAAAGTTATGGAAAGTAAATTGTTAATAATTTGTGTCGGACGGAGTTGGTCGGTGGCTTATGTCACTTGCTAGAAGTGACAGGTCCGTCATGATACAGTTCACACGCGGTCGCACGAAAGTGGGTGCGTAGTTATCTAAAAGTGCTCGTCTGTATTCGGTCTGCGCTATCCGTAATCATGATTTGCCGAAATTGGTTTACGAGTTCATTCGATCACGCGAACCGTACTGTGCTCAATTCTAATTTGTTCACCTCTATTGTGATGGAAAAGAGTTGAATTTCTTCAACTTGTTATAGGTTTGTTGTTATTTTAGGGCTGCTCACTTTCGCTGGTACAGGCATGATCATATTTTTATAATGATGGACAAATTGTCGTGTAACTTTTGACCGTTGACCTCTGACTTGAATTAAGTCATTATGTGTGCATAAGTTACGACTGAGATGTCTAAATTGATCATTGAATTCTTTTTTTTACTTTCCTTTCTCATAAACGCATTGATATAATTTAGCTATGTATGAGTATTTACATATTATTATGTTGTAAAATTTAGTTTAATGCATTTTACTAAAACGTTTTTTATGTTTCTGTTTTTAGTTGCTCTTAGTGGAATTATTAGTTGTTTTATATTTTAGTCTACTTTTTGTGACGTCACAAATACAGATGGACATAGGTGGTATGTTTATAATGCATATTTATGTTAATTAAATCTTTAATTACATAAAGGCAAAACTACGAATTTTTTTTTTTATTAGTATGTTGATATTAATTCTTAAAGATTACTGATTATATTTTGCTATAAGCTATACGTAGCTACAGATTTATCTCATGGTATATACCATTAAAATTTTCTAATTAGTCATCAAAGAGTTAATTAGATATTGTTTTTCGACCCATTAACAAATGTACACAAAAGGCTTCGTCGGAGAAAGGAGTGCCAGTATCATTAGCATTGCGAATCGGCACTTTGTTTAATTATCTCATTAGAGTGCGTTTTCATTACACGATGTGAATACGGAGTGAATTCATCTCCGTTTATTACATGATTCCATATAATTATCACCCTTGTATCACATACGAGTAGAATTAAAAATTCGAAAATATCTTACTGAAAAATATGCCTTATTGTAAAAAAATAAAACTGAAAATCTTTCTTATTCTTCCTCTTGAGTCGATAAATCTTAAAAGCCAAAATAAATAGAATAGGAACACATGACGATTTAGTTTTGTAAGTAAGTACATAACTACTAAACAAATGAATTTAATCCTACCAAAATTAGATCAGAAAATTTAATCAAAAAGGTTTGATATAATAATTTTTTCTTTGCCATACAGTGAAACCATTCCTTAATGATAGGTACATACTTAGGTCAGTTGCTTAAATTGCGAAAAAAATAAACACATCCTCGACTCTCTCCTTAGCTCGATGTTTGTTCAGACTACGCACACGTGATCTTCTATAGAATTATTATGCGCCAGTTATGTTTGTACAGTCTGCCGTACCGGGCCGCAGTTTAATTGATTTTTTGTTAGTAGATAGGTACATACGAGTCGCTAATGTGTGTCATTGATTTGGTTTTTTTCTCGAAGGATACAAATAGTTGTAAAAAATAAGTTTTTTATCGTGTTGTGATGAAGAACAGCTACTAAAGATAATTAACACAAATAAAGTTTTATTTCTGGTAATACCCTACCTCTTTAGTGTCGTGGTGGCCCAGTGGTTAAGGCAGGCTCTCATGCATGAGGTCGTGGGTTCAAATCCGGGCAAGTATCAATGTGATTTTTTCAATTTATATATACTTTTTAAAGTTTATCTTGGACATCACTGGCATCGGTGAAGGAAAACATCGTGAGGAAACCTGGACTTACTGTTCCACTCAAACCACGTCAGAGGCCCTTAAGGCGGTTTAGAAACTCTGACACTAGGGTGTGTGGGGTCGCAAGACCTTACTACCCACACGATAAAGAAGAAAGACCTATCTCTTTTATTTTGGTTAAAATGAATCATTTGAACAGCATTTAGAGAAACAGCTTGAACCTTCACCGTGCATTCAAAACACAGGCTATAGCACAACTGGGGCTATTGTGTAACGAAACTGTTTTTATTTAAAGTCAAAGTCAAAGCATTTACCTATTAAATTTCAATCAGACTATTTACATTTAGTCAGAAAGTTGAAGTTATTTTCTCGTTTCAGTTAGAGAAGCTGGTTATTCAGCCTGTATAGTCCCACTGCTGGTCAAAGCCCTCCATAGCATTCCTCTCTTACACAAAAACTGTTATTAATCGACAAATCAATAAACGACGAGTTACATCTGCAACTATGAGAAACAAAACCAGATCTATTCAACTATTATCGATTTTACGCCGTGTAAACGTTCAACGCTTAATCCCACAATTGTAAATGTCCAACCTGCCTATTACTTACACCGAGGATAGAATGAATTAGAATAATTAATACACGCTTAGAGCCACTACTTTTTTTACTTCCAACAATAATTATAAGCGGATAATTTAAATAGATTAACAAAACGTAGCATATAATTGTTTTAAAAATGCTGTAAATAATTACATGTTTAAGACCTGTCTATTTTAATGTTCTTTAATTACGTTTGTGGGTGTAAGTCCTACAATCCAGCGGTTGCGATAATGTTTGGGTTCTGTTGCAGAAAATCGCTTTATGTCAATGTAAACATTTGCAATAGTTTTTTTTTTTACAGTTAATTACTGTAATGTTTGCATTCTGAACAGTTTATGTTAGGCGTGATAATTGCGTTTAAAATAAAAGGGATATAATTTACAACAACTTCTTGTATCGTATAAAAACACACACACGTACTTCGTTAATTGTTCAGGTGTTAAAGTAACACGTTATTTTTTTTGTTCTACATCGTACCTGGCAACCTTTTGGTTACGGAGACATTGATGGTCAAAGTTCTAACGGTATTTTTTAACAAACTTTAAATACCCCCACAACTCCTTTACTGTTAAATGCGCTCGTATGTAATGTTTAGCACATTGCGCGCCACAGTGTTCACACCCAAAAAGTGATTCTTCACACCAAAAAATAAAACTCATTTACCAGCAGCAATTATTGTTCAATGTTACTTACTTTGATGGGCAGTATTCGTAGCTAATGACTTTGTGATGTGTCTTACATTTCATAGCAGTCGACATGTACTCAAAGCGAGATTTTTACTAAACACTTATCTTGCAGTGGCGCACAACCTTAAAATTCAGTGCCGTGGCGCTATTAATTGACAGTAGCGCCAACAAAAACTTATATTAGCCTTTAATAGGCCTTTAATGAACACAATTGAATAGTTTATGCACACATTCATGGTTTTATAGAAAGTACAAATTTTATGTTATGTATGCAATTTTCGTAGAAAATTACACGAATGGTGTTTGCTTCCGACAGATTTAATTTAATTATACAATTAACAATCTGATAATTTTAATGTAGGTGACTGCGTTGTGTGTAATTGTGTATCCGCTTACATTATGTTTTACTAGTCATTATTTTGGTTTACTGTCGTCACACGTTTCGCTGTCATGGGTATTAGGAACTCCATCATAACAACGTCAGATTGCCAAATAAGAATAATAATTACATAGATATTATACGTCTCAATTTCACCCGCATTACGTCTTTGGTTTCTACGCCATTCTCATGGGCCGTAACGTTGTATTATATAGCTTGTAACGTTCCTCGATAAACAGGCTTTATAACGCAAAAAGATTAATTCAAATGAGACCAGTAGTTCCTAGGATTATCGTGTCCAGTAAATAAACAAACTCTTCAGATTAAAATATTTGGTTAAGTATATAAAATTATTATAATTTTCAGCTTCGTTGCACCCTTTCTTCTTTCTAGAGGAAGAACTTGGGAGAGATGGAAATGTGGAAACCAGTTATTTTTGTGTGACGCATATACCTATTTGTCTTTGACGATAAATATTCCTTTGTTCACCCGATTCTCTATTTAAGGCGGATTTGTTAACACAATAATTATTAGTCTCTTTGAACACAATCTCGTAAATAAGTCTACAGCGAATTTGCTACAATGCAAACGGAATGCGAAGATCAATCATCAACAAACCTTACTACCTGACGTTAACTTACAAAACTGCTTGCTGATTCAACTTGAAGTTCAAAGTAGACGTTCAAATATATGTATCAAGATTATCTTGCTATTTCCGTCGCTTATCAAGTCTCACAGCGTCTTTACGTCCTAACTTACCCACTTGGAATTCATACTCGCCATCTTGTTATGGGTGCATGTAAACGATGACGTCTGGTACGAACCATGGCGGTACTGTTACGCTCATATGGGCAATATGCACCACACCACGTTATTAATATTAATGTACCGCCTCGCTGTCTGAAAGAAGCCCATGGTTGGCGTGTGAACTGAAAATTAAAATATCCGTAAAGCACACGTGAGGTGACTAGCTGAGCGTAAGTAACTGTCCACCAAATAGACGGGCTCCGAAGTGAGCGGAACAGTCATGCAGATGAGTGCATAGCGATGAGATCTGGGACACTGTCTAGATCAGCGGTTTTCAAAATGGGGGGCGCGCCACCCAGTTTAGTTAAAGACCTTATTTACAGATTAAGAGCGTTTACGCTGTACCTACATTTTATACAAATTATGTAACATTTTAAATGTTAGACATTAAAATATCTCCGCAATGAATAAAACTGTAATGTTTTTTTTTCTATCTGTAAAGTCTTTGATAGCTATTAACCTAAAACTATATTCTCTGACAAGGGGGTGCGATTATTCTTCTTTCGTAGGAAAGGGGCGCTTTATAAAATAGGTTTAGGAACCCCTGGCCTAAATCGAAAAAACGTGTTAAGTACCAGATAAATGCAGGATGAATGAAAATAGGTACTGCACGACTGAATTTAATGAATATTTTATGTCTTTTACTGCATACTTTGTAACCCTATGCATATTGTAGAAGTACCTGAATTACACTATAATATTTACATAATGGTGATGGTATAACGGCAAATCTTAATTAATTTGATATTGCAAGATATCTCTCGTAAATGCAACAGTGCAAAAGGGTTAGAAAGTTCAGTTACAGTGTAATATTATTAAAAACCTTTAATAATAATACACTGTAACTGAACGTGATGACCTAACGGTGACTATAAGGTACAAATCCGGGTAAGTAGGTACTAATGTGACTTTTTCAATGCATATAATATACTTTTCAATTTATCTTGAACATCACAGCCATAGGCTGGTGAAGGATAACATCGCGAGAAAACCTGGACTTAATATATAATAAATTAATATAAGTTTGAAATCACCAATCCGTCTTATGTAAGCATGGTAATCAATACTCGTGCCTTCTCTGTCTAAGAAGAGGTCTTTGCCCTGCAGTGGGATAATAATAGACTGGTATGATTATTATTTTTATTAAAGCAATTGTATGTTCTTGGAAATATTGTACAATCTATCTATCTATTAGTCTATTGTACCACCGATTTGGGTAACCTGCTGTTATGGTAGTTATGTTGTGGATGATAATAAATAATAATTAAATGTTGATTGTGTTGGGCCATGTTCGTGCACCCGGTGCCAACTGGTGTCGTGGCCCAACCTTTATTTCAAGGTTTTTCATCGGATTCACCTTGTATTATTTGGGACGTCTCTTAACCGATATTTTTATTGGATCCAGTACGTGCATTGATTTCGTTCCGAGGAGTTCGCACGGTTGTTTTAAATAATGCAAGAAAGTAAAGAAGATAAACCAATCAAATGCGTTGCGTTGAATTTGTTTTTTTTTTCTTACTTTAAGTTATTGCGTAAATAATCATTAATTTAAAAGAGTCTTATTTCTTTATCGTGTGGGAAGTAAGATCTTAAAATCCTACACACCCTAGTGTCAGAGTTTCTAAACCGCCTCAAGGGCCTCTGACATGGTTTTGAGTGGAACAGTAAGTCCAGATTTCCTCACGATGTTGTCCTTCACCGATGCCAGTGATGTCCAAGATAAACTTTAGAAATATGAATATGAATTGAAAAATTCACATTGATACTTGCCCGGATTTGAACCCACAACCTCATGCATGAGAGGCGGGCGCCTTAACCACTGGGCCATCACGACATAAAAGAGTATAATATGGTGCTTCTTGCCCATTCTTCCTCACACGAAACTATCTTTTGGAAGAGGCGATCAGGTTATAAATAAATAATGTTTATTTTTAAAATTAAACATGTTTTACCACTTGTAAGGGCAGACAATTATTCTTTTCAATTAAAACGAATTGGTTCACAATGCAAGTTAAATGTCAACGGCGTATTTTACCAGTTACCTACAAAGTTATGTTTTTAAAAAGCAATCTTGATAGCTATTTTATAATTGACGCGAAATAAATGTTTTTGCGCGTCCACCTTCCCATAAAAGGTACCGATAAAAATTGGCCATAGTTTAATTCGAGGTGGAAGATTCTCTATGATTTTTTTTACATTCATTGACAACGTTATAAGGATGATATCGATGGCAACACTATGGGTATTGGGTTCGAGTGCTCACCCACACGACAAGGATCGATCGAGGATCGAGGCCTATGTAGGCCTGGTTCAGTTTTGGGCCAAAAAACAGATTATTTGGCAATGCAGACATTGCCATTCAACGTGGCAATGCTTTCAGCATTTTGGTTTGTTTACCCTGAGCTAAACTCCCCCATTTAGTCATAATTATATTGTAGGCGTATTGTACCTACATTATTTTTCAATTTTTTTTTTACATATTTACTTAAATAAAAGTAAATTATCCATATTAAAAAAAAATGTATTAATGTAGTGCTCCGCCCGCATCAAGGAGGTAAAACCCTAGCTAACGGTAATTAGGATGCAATGCGTGCCGTGGAAAGACGACCGACTTCTGTATAATTTTATGTTTATTATTTTTAAGTTTTGGATATATTTGATCATTGATTTAAATAAAACAAAAATGTAAATTAATTGATGATGATTAGATTACCATACAAAGAAAGATAAAATTTTGTCTTTTATATTTAGCTTTGAGTCATCATAAACTGTTCTTTAATTAGTTTACTAATTCAGTTCTCTTTTTGGTTTTTGGATCAATTAGGCAGCATATTTGCAATCATAAAACCCATAAGTGGCAGTATTTAGGACTTGGAAAAACCAGTAAATGGTTTTATTGATTGTTGTTAATTATTAGCAATCAGTGATGACGGGCGAAATCTTTTTTCTTTGTTTTCTTTATTTTAAGTAAAATTTACTTGGAAATTAAATAATACCCAACACAAGGCTATATTAGGATGTACCTACTATCTAAATTGAACACGCAAGTACAGTTATAATACCCAATATATTTAATTATTATTCAATTATTGACCGTTCTCAGATTTTAATTTTTTTTTAATTGGAACCCAACGAAACTTCAATTTGTTACTAAAGTCACTTGCCAGCTGTCACTTATCTGACAGCTTTTAATTCAAACGGCTTTCGTGCCTGAATATTGTATCTGTGTGTGTTTTTTTTTCCAATCGTAGTTAGCGAACTAGCTCAAATATCTTTTATCGAGTATCTTTTATGTTTAAAGGGTTTTTATGTACTTCTACTGATTCAATGTAGGTACAAGTTGTTTGTGCTGTACTAGCGTGGATTAACTTTAAGGTGCTCCCTCACCGGGAGCATTCACGTAACATTATAGATTCAACTTTGAGCATTACATTACAACAATACCTCCCTGACTAACGAGCATTTGCGTGTAATGTAACATATAGATTCGACTTTGAGCATTACATTGGAAGTGGAGCGTATTGATGTTACAAGTTGTATCAAGATATTACACATTGTATCATTACAAGGTGCGCATTGTAATGCTCGGTTCTCCTCCTTCACTGATGTACTTAATGCTCAAATCTGTAACGTTACATTACACGCGAATGCTCCCGCTTCTGTCCGCGATTTCGTCCGCGTAGTTTTTTTCACTAGCGTTACGTTACGTCTTTGTTTAGGTATATTTTTATCTGTCTGATAATTCCATTAGCACGTTTAAACTCTTAAACAGCTGGAACAGATTTTAATGATGTTTTTTTGTGTACGTTTGAGTGAATCTCTGAATGATTTACATCAACAATTTGACCCTTTAGCAGCCACCGGGCCACATCCATCGGGTCCACTAATCAGCTATAAAATAGCATTTCCATTAATATAAAAGGAAAGTTAGGCTTTCATTTCCAAAGCATATATTATTCAATTTAATATCAGTATTATTCAGAATAGCTGAGCATAATGGCTTAAGCATAATGGCTATCATAGCAAAGGTATAAACTAAACTAATATTCACTTTAATACTACCGTAAGCCAAAGCATTTCAATAATCGCACAATAAACGTCAATCTTTAATGATAAACTAGCTGAAGAGTTTGTTTAAACGCGCTAATCTCAGGAACAACTTGCCCGATTTGAAAATTTTCTTTTGTAATATGTAACCCTTTTATTAAGGAAGGTTATAGGCTATACATAACGCTATGACACACGGAGGCGGAGCAGTAATCAATGACGTAACACAACACTCGTAGACGAAGAAGCTAGTCTTCAATAATACCTATGTTTATTAACCTTTTATTGCCAACATTATCTGCTAATAACGTTGTTATCTTTAGTGGCCCTCAGTACTTCATAGAAAATAACTTGGTATTCCCGATAAATAGTGGAGAATTTCCAATTATCAATTAACTGGCTAAGCAGACAATTATTATCTGTAAACAGTTTTAACAGACAGTCTATTGGCAGCTGTAACGTTGCTTGGTTAGATTTTACTATCTATTGTGTAAACTTTACTTAGATTAAGGTGGGTGTACCATGGAAGGCCACTCTAACAAATAAACAGTTATTATTCGTTTATTTACTAGATAAATAAAACTAACAAATATTTAAGAAATACTTTGTTTTATTACGTAACATATAAACCACTTTTTTGAATTTCAGGTTTGATCAATATTGATTGAACTTAAGTTTCATTAAACTCTTCCAAATGGCCTTGCTAGAAACAAGGCTCCTTAGAAGGCCATTATAATAAATCAGTCATTTAACACTAAAAATTAATAAATAGCGATTAAATCTACAATAAAAAGAAATTGTTTATATGTTACGTAATAAAACAAAGTATTACTTAAATATTTGTTCGTTTCATTTATCCAGTAAATAAACGAATAATAACTGTTTATTTGTTAGAGTGGCCTTCTATGGTACACCCACCTTATTTTAACGTCGCCGATTTCCGATATCAATGAAACGAGGGACCGTTCGGCCAAAATAGTAGCGCAAACGATTCACTGCCGCGTCTGTGATTTCCAGTTCGATGGGTGTTTATGTATATAGAAGGAATTTGTCATCACATGGCAATAACTACGAAATTTTAATAATTGGCCTTCGAAGGAGCATGGCTATCTATGGCTATTCTATTAAGGTGGGTGGACCATGGAAATGGTCCACCCACCTTAATAGACTTTAGAGAAATAGATAAAGGCCGAGAACCAACGTTGTAGGTGAACTACCTCAAGTGTTCTTACGAGTACTTAAAGCGTAGATATGTATTTACACTGGTTATGGGATAATTTGCTATGTCCATTCATTGTTTGCACTAGAACCAAGAGCGAAAGAAAACGATTCATAGTATTATCAATCATTAGTGGATTATCATAAGACGTTATTTTGATTGAGGACTGCTTAAGAATATGTCAATCAATCTATCTACCCTTTTGCCCGGTTATGTTTAGGTCGGTTTCCAGTCTAACTGTATGCAACTGAATACTAGTAATTTACATAAAGCGACTGCCTATCTGACCTCCACAATCCAGTAATTGAGTAATACGACAGCTCTTTGGTAAGAATGGTTGTCAGACTTTTGGCTTCTGACAACCTGTAACGACTGTCAAACATCTACGTATGACAGCTCGGACCAACGGCTTACTTTTCGAGGGACGGAGATGTCTTGGTGTGTAAACATGGTCACCCATCCAAGGACCAACCCCGGCAAGCGTAGCTTAACCTGATGGATCGACCATCCGGCCAACCGGCTGTTATTACTTAGCCACGAGCTCGTCAGATTAAGAAAAAAAATAAAGTAATAATAAATTAATTAATCTTTAATTGTTTATATTATCAAGCAATAAAAAAGATCAATTGGGCATCTCTTATCTACTTCGACAGGATATGACGGTTTGACGAAAATGATAATGACTTAGTTCCTTTATTAATTTTGTATATTTATTAAGGCATTTAACTTGGCCGTCCTATAAAAACATTTGAGAGAAAGCGAGTCTTAATTTAGATTTTGTAATTTAATGTGTTACAAATAAGTAACACTTGTTTATAATGATTAATGATACAAAATCTTTAAGCATTATAAACAAGAGGTTATGAAATAAAATTATTAGACAATCTGTGGAGAGGACTCCGTATTATTAAAACACTAAACATGTGAACATAATTACGTATTTGGATGAGAAAATTTAAGTAACAATGTCAATGAAAAGGTTTGTTGATGAACCAATAAAGATAAAATTAAAAAGAGAAGAAGAAAATTATAATGGTGATTAAATCATCATTATCATTGTCCTATCAGCCGAACGACATCCACTGCTGGACATAGGCCTCCCCTAAACATAACCTCAACGACCAGTCCAGTGGTTTCTCGCATCCAGCCGTTTTCCGCGACCTTCACCAAGTCGTCAGATGATTAAATATGTAACATTTCCAGTAACTATTACTCATAATTCACCTTAAGTTCACTTGACCTAAGTTCACCCAGGGTCATTTTTACAGGCTAGACTGACTGTAGGATATAATCGACAAGGTCATATAAAACAATGACTATGATAACAATCGAAACCTATTTCCTTTTACATAATAACCATGTGCTTGAACAGAAAATTGACAATTGACAGCGGAAATTAAGATGTTACGAACGCAGCACACTGAAAGCGAAGAGCTATAAATTATGACCCTGTAATGTTATTCGCAGATTATACTGTGCAGTCGAATAGCAGTAGTTTTGATTATTCATTTCAGTAGTGTTGATATTCTGAGGTCTCTGAGCCACATATTAATATTTATACTTATAGTCTGCTATGAAGGACGTGGTGAGATGACCTAGACGCGCACCAAGAGGGTTGGTTCAAAGTGGGGCAAGACATACTTGAAAGGTCTTGGGGAAGGCTTTTGCCCAGTTGTGGGAAATTACGGACTAGATTTTAAAAAATGGCGCTGTATAAGCTACGATTTTCCAGTTAGATATGATAATTATAATGTTTTGCTACATATTTTTTTACTTGTAAAGTAAACTGATACCCACAATAAGAAATGTAATCTAATCTAGTCTGAATTACCTGCAGCAGCGAAAGCTTCATAGCAACATTTAACATTCTAAATCACTCGCTACACATACATAAATCCGTTTTATGCTACCAACTAATTACTAGCTATAATACCGACGACTTCGTTCCACACTGCTCTGCTTCAAGTGATATCAGATCATATCCTCAATATATGTTTTCAGTTCACCCCTATAAGGAACTTCCACCGTTCATATAAATCAAGTACTACCAACATTTACGACTATAATATATTCGCTCGCGCCGCCTTCAGTGTGTTGAGAGCATCAAGAAATAGCAAGTGTAACGAAAGAGCTCTCGATAAGGAAGCAGAATCCAATAACAATTAAACAGTGTTCATTGCGCCCGCGCAGTCTCAAGTGTCATTTATCTCAGTATACGTCGGAGATCACATGCTGCACTAGTTAAGAAATATTGTTATTAAATAAATATTGTTTTATATAGTGCATGCTTTCTTTGAAAGATGCCTTAGGTGGAGATATATTTCTTGAGCCGAATGGTTATAATCACTTAACGGTACCTACTTATATCAATGGGCAAGAATTAAATTAAAACGGTTGTTTAATGGAAGTCATAAGCTCGCTTGTTTGTTAATCAGTGTTCTAATAATAATATTTTAAGTCTTTTCAGCGACATTTATTAGTATTTATTTCCGTTTAACTGTAGAGACAGCCTAGGGTGGTAGAAATAATACGTTACTTAGCACATACTATGGGTAAGCAATATAATCAAAAGAAAGACTGGATTTTTGAAAAGAGACGGGATTTTTCGGGACTGGTTTATCTTATTATTTATGCTTAAATGTAAAGGCCAATTCTGTCGCAATCTCAGCAACAATCAATATCAAAAAGTTAAGAAAAATCAGAGACATTTTTGACAGATTGATACAGAGATTTACGGTCTTACATAAAAGTTTTCTTGTTGAAATTTTCTTGAAATGTGATGGAATAACTTGTGTTTACTTAGCCAATGAATCCATGATTGAAGCATATGCTACCGCAGAAGTTAGGAGTCGTATATTATAATCAGTGCAAAACAACACGGAAGTCAGCCTCCGGGCTTGTCATTAACATGCAGAGAGAGTAACTTGTAGTAATTTTATCAAGTAATTATAAACTATTGACATTTTTGATTAGGGCTGTCATTCGTTCGGAATTCCCTGAATCCGTCTGTTAAGAAGCCCAAAATGGGATTTTCAAAATGAAAGTTAATGATCGATTAATTGAAAGATAGAAGGAAAATATTTTTCTTTCACAAATTTTGGGGATTTTTTAAGTAATAATCCGGCGTCAATAATGATTTATGTGAGGGCAGCCCTGTGCGGGCCCGGTGTTGCCAGCCCTATAGTTGGATCTTGTGCTTGTAACGGACCTCGTACTTTGTGGGTATAGACATAATAATCTGTAGGCAGCGTACATCTATTTACAAATGCAGAGATTTTATGAATGGACTTGTAGCTCACTGGCTAGTCGCCAGAGGCGTTCATGTGTAAACTCCGACAACTCATTTAGTGTGAGCATAAATCCGACTGAAGATACTGCACATCATCTGTCTTCCAGAATAGTCAGTCTGTATTCTATACTGGCTTCTGCCTGGTGCTTCGGCTGTGTACTTTTTTCCACCCGCGTTAAATTATTTTTTTTGTTACTGCTCAGCCCCCGTGAGTCTAACCGTGAAGTTATATAATTCCTCATGAAAACTGTTCCTCATACACAAAAATATTTTTTCCAATAATAACACATCCGATAAAAACACTCTTCAGCTTAATTATATGGGTATAGATTTTCACAATCTCTCAAGCTATTTCATAGTTCGTGATTGCGAGTAGAATAAGATCGCGGATTAAACTAAGATGTTAGATGTCCATTAACGTCAATTTAACGTTTTGTATAGTCTACCTTCACTTGTTAGCTTAATCGCTCCCGTTTCTAGCCTCAAAGGAGCTTTGCTCTGAAATGATTTTGAATTCAATTGCCTCAATGCGTCCTGGTTAGGAACGGTATTCTTAAGTATAATACCGTTTAGTAATGAATTATTTGAACTTAGCCTAAAGACACAGTTTAGGTGCATGTTTGATGTCTCATTGTTGTACAGTAAATCGTTTATCTTTATTATAATTCTTTGGTACGTTTGTACTTAATTCCTTCTAAACGACTGGACCGATTTTAATGTTTTTTGTGTGTATGTTTGCGTGGGTCTCTGATTGGTTTAAACTCACAATTGTCAGCAAGTTAAAGTATGTTAAAGCAAGTATGAAACTAATTGGGTCAGAATTTTACTATTATAGAATAATATTGAAAAGTCTAAGTAGGTATGAAGATCTTCATTGTAATTTTTTTTGTTGGTAACACGAAGTTTGCTCATGCTTCAAGTATGTAGCAAAAATACAGGAACACATACACTTCATGCTTCTAATTCAGCACACAACAGCGCACTTTTTTACTCTTTAATTATATTCCATCAATACATAAACAAAGCGGTAATAATCTATCGTGCAAATGAGGCGCCTACTTTACATACAAGCCAGTAAAAAGTCAACTTGATCGCATTAAAGAGTTCATCAGAATTTCCAATACTCCGTCTTCATGCAAATTTTTTCATTGTCAAGATTTGCACGTAACCACTGAAGGCAGGACTGGAGAATCTATGATCTGGATGCATAATAATTATGGGTACTTAGTCGAGTTTGGCCGGTAATATTATTCTGTGAGATCTGGCAACATTGTCCGTTCACGTGTCTTGCTTTAATTAATTGATGAAGAAATATATTAGAGTTGCTTTTTTGAATCTGATTGAGGAGCTAGGAGTGGTAGTCTTTATTACTTAAATGGAAATAGGCAGGACGTACTACAAGGGCGTATATGGAACAAAACAAGCACAGGAATAACACAACAATATTTTTTAAAAATATAACAGTTTCGCCTCGTTGGTTTAGTGGTCGCAAATCGACTGCTGAGCATGAGGTCTTGGGTTCAATTCCCAGATTGGGCAAAGTGTTATTAATTAATTAATTTAAACTATAAGCAACAACAAAAAAGTACAGAGACGGACTTAATGTCTTATGCCTTATGTTATTGGGTATTTCCATCAGGAATTTCTCAGTAGCAGCCTCGGAGTCTGAATTTGTGGCTGGTTGATGGCAATAGGCCCCCCTATTACTTGGGAAATTAACATAACTAGCAAAAAGTGGGCACTAATAGGTACTAATGGGTACACCTCTGCCTAACTGTACGAGGATTACAGGCGTGATGTTATGTTGTTATGTTACAACAGTTAAAGGCTATTTACGTACTTTGATGGTGCTGAAATTGTTGAAGTCGGTACAACAAAATTACTTAGATATTTAAATGCGTGAGTAAACTGATGAGTATTCCTAGCCGTAAATCACACAGGTAGAAGTAATTTGATCTTTAGCTATTCTAGTAAAACAAGTTATCCACCACGAAGACCAAGTGATAGTTATCGTTACCTGGTCATTAAAATCATGTTTAAGTCACGATTATCATAAAATGAAATAGCTAATTGCGATAATGTTGCTATTTTCGTATCTACTTTCCAGTTTTCAGAACAAATTACAAGAAGTTGTGATTAGATCCTGCACAGGGATGTATCTACTGCCGTATCGTAGATACCGGGCCCCTCAGTTACAGGGGCCCGAACCCGAATAAGCAAAAAAATATCCACCATCTCACTCAAACTCTTAGGCTGTACTTGAAAACGAAAAAACTTTTATGAAAAATCTTTACCTTTCATTTGGGCTTCGCCGCAGTTAGGCAGAAGGGCCACCCAAAAAAATTTTATACAGGGCCCGTCTTGGGCAAGGAGGAGCTTGTGGCTTAGTAATAACTGCCGCACGAGCCGAGCCGTCAGGTTAAGCTACGCTTGCCGGAGGATCTTTACACACCGAGACTTCTCCTTGCCTCGGAAAGCACGTTAAGCCGTTGGTCGCGGCTTTGTCTTACGTGGATCTTTGACGGTCGTTACGGGTAGGCAGAAGTCCAAAAGTCTGACAACCAGTCCTACCAAAGGATATCGTTTTACCCAGTTACTGGGTTGTGGAGGTCAGATAGGCAGTCGCTCTATGTAAACCACTGGTTTTTAGCTGCATTAGGTTGTACTGGAAGCCCACTCCAACATAGTTGGGAAAAGGCTGGGTGGATTAGGCTCGTCCAAGGCAAGCTAAGCCACAAGTCCTGCGAGACATGTGTAGGTACTAAGTAGGTGCACTGCAGGAAGTCATTGCAAAGAATTCTCGATTTCACATTTCATTAATAAAGATAGAAAGGAGATAAGATAATGTAATCTTAAATGTCTAATTAGGAACTGATAAATTAACTTAATTAACCAGTTAATTAATTCAATTAAGAATTATTGATCAAAATTAGGCTCTCCAAATGTTAATGCACTATGAATATTCATACTTACATTATAAAACTTTATGATGAAGCAAAAATGATTTGTCTGTTTGTTTTTAATATAAAAAAATACTTAACCACTTATAAAAATTCATTCACCAATGGAAAACTAAATTATCAGCGAGTAACATTCTACTTCCTGATTATATTATAAATGTGAAGATGTTTGGTTGTTTGTAACTCAATCACGCGTAAACCGTTTAACAGATTAGAATGAAAATTGACACATAAACAGATCATTTTCTGTATCTATTACCATAGGATAGGTACTTTTTCTCTTGCTAATGTATATAATATATTCCCTTGGGTTAATAGTTCAACTTACTTTACGGAAATACAATTTCACGTGGGCGAAACCACGGGCAGAAGCTATGTTTTATTTAAAACAACAAAAAAAGATTCCAACGAATTGAGCTCCTCCTTTTTCTTAGAGTCGGTAAAAAATAGGGATTAATAAGAAAATTCAAAAGAAGAAGAAGAAGGAAAAAGCTAGTGAAGAGATTGTCGTAAAACCAAATTTATTTACTGACATTTTCATACCTATTTCTCGTATAGCTCTTTTTTTGCAATTTAACGGTAATAGCTTATTGGAGTTGTCGCGAGTCTCTTTAAAAACAATTTGGGGTTCAAGAGCTACTTCATGTTTTATTCCGTACTTATAATTGTTTGTATACACGCAAACAAAGTGGGAAGTATTTGCTTTACACTTCAGTCTATGTCGGCTTTTATACTATTTTACAACTAATGTTTTTGTACGTGTACCGTAAGTGCGGTGTTAAGGTCAACTCACATTGAGTCGCGACGAGACGCGACGAGCCGCGCTTTTTAAGATAGCGATTATCGAACTTATTTATAACACGATAAGTTATTTGGAAGACGCTTTTGCTCATACGCAAAAGCGTGTTTGTAATTCAGTGCGAAATAATACCAGACTATTATTGTTCCATTCCAAGGCAAAGGCTTCTCTCATACAGAGAAGGCGCGAGCATTGATCACCACGCTTGCTCAAGGCAGATTGGCGATTTCAGACTTATATTAAGTGCAAGTACAGGTATCCTCACGATGTTGTTCCTTTCGGGCTTCGACTTCTTCGACGAAGACTTCGAACATAAAAATGCATTAAAAAGTCACAATGCTACTTGGCTGTTTGTATGAGAGGTGGGCGCTTTAACAGCTAGGCCATCACGACATTAAATAAGTTCGGAAAAATAAAAAGCGACCGCAGCATCGCGTCGCATCACAGCTCGATGTGAACTGACCCTAAAACAATTTATTTCCATGCTTATTCGTGTAAACCGACATATTTCGGTTTTACAGTTGACGGTGACTGTTAAGTAGCTATTTTAGTGGATTATTAGCAGTAGATTGGATAGGTATTATGTCCGACTCCTGTGGCGTTGGTAAGCAATTGATACATAATTTACAGTAAAATGATTATACGTACAACATAGTTGTGTTAAGCTATTTTATTACAGCATTACTTAAGTGTGCCGTTTGTAGACAACATTCTTAGTGCTCAATAAAATATGTATACAGTTAATAAAAGGACTTTGTTTCTTGAATTAATCAGTTATTCATCCTGATGGACTTTTGACTACTATCATTATGGGAAGGAAGAGACGTCGTACAAAAATTTTAACCGCGGATTTATTACATAACTCTAATTGACGAAAAAAAACAAAACAGCTATTCCATACAAAATCGCAACTTACACGGTCGAAATGTATGGAACTGAAACTAATTTCACTCTAAATAACCGACCAAAAATTTAATCTCTATAGTGGGTCCACAGGCACTGAATCTTTGTTATGGAACTTTTAAGGTTGGGCTAATTTTATTTTTTATTGTTGATATGTTCGACAGTTATTCAAAATGTATCATTATTGACATGTAAATAATGCCGTATAAGAAATAATTGTTTGACACGAAGACGTAGCAAAAACTCATCGACTATGCTAATAGACATGTTCGAGTTAACTATTGATGTTTCAGATGCGATTGCATGATTAGTTTAATTAATTGAATGTGATTTTATTTGCTCCTCGTGTTAGTGATGGAGATAAGTGTTATCGACTGGATTTATTGATAGAAAAACGCAAAAAAAACGAAAATGTGCGAAATGTAATGGTACTAATGGGTACTTACATTTCTGCACAACCCTTCGGGGATTACAGGCGTGATATTATGTATATATGTTTTTTTATAAAGAAAAATGGTTGATTTCAGGGTATTGTTTTTTTGTGGGAAATAGTTTTTTGTAGTTGACGGTATGGTTTGTTTGCTGCGCTGCGTATCGTGGGTTTGATTCCCGCACGGAACAAATATTTGTATGAAGAACATGTACCTAGTTGTTCCGGGTCTGTTTGTTTGTGTATCTCACATACACAAATAGCCAGACCCAACATGTAGTAAAATGTGACGTCACACAGCTTTTCATTCCTCAACACTCCGACATTCCGTATTATAAATAATATGCCGTCAGAACTACATCATAAAATATACGGAAACATAAAATTTAACAATAAAAATAATTAGTATCCTTTCTTTAATGCATCTTTGCGCTCCAGATACCGGTAGGCTATTAAACAGTTAATAAAATAATTGACGTATTATAAATAATAATTAAGCCATCGGAATATTTTTCTAAAAATATCTTCCGATGGCTTATTATTTATAAAACGTAAATTATTTATAAATATGTGCGAATAACATCATCTTGGAGCAGTCTATACGATGTTGTACTTATTGTTAATAATTCATACTAATACAATTAAGTTGCAGAGCTTTTTCGTTCGATTGTTTAATCGCAAATTGTAGTAGGTAAGTACAAGTAGTATTGGAAAAATCCTTTTGTATATAATAGCCGGTTTCATGAGGAATATAAACTATATAACATCACGCTGCGATCCACGAGAACAGAGCAGTAACCGAAGTCATTACTTATACAAAATTGAGTAAATTAAAACAGCAGTGCCTAAATTATAATATTTTTATTTCTACTTAAAATATTGAGTGGGTAATAGGTCTATTTAAGTTATTAGTTATACAGTAAAAAAATCGCGTTGACATATGACGTCACAAAGCTTCGTTGACCGCCCCCTCCCCCTTAATGTGTGACGTAATTAATAGATGGCCCATTGCTATTCACATATTTAATCAGTCGTCTATTTTCTGTGCGAACGGTACACAATCAGGCAAAGAAAACACCTAGCCAGCACAAAGTACACTCTCGAAATTCCTTGCAAATAGGATCAGTGGAACTTTGAATTGAATGCACCACCTCGTTGGAAACTAAACCTCTTCAGAATATCGGGAGTCGATCGCATGTCGCTTGTCAAAGGCCCAGACAATCGCTTGATAGTAAGCTTGTTCCGATTCAGCCTCGTTCAATCTGTCTGTTCTCCAGACTAGGTTAGACTGTACAGTTTTTAGAGTGCCGTGTCTTATAATAATAGTAATTGATTTGCTTTACTACTTTTATAAAAAGGTGTTGAAAGTTCTAGGTTAAGGCTTTGCAAACAATTTCTTATTTAAAGTTGAATGGTAGTTGTTATGTGGGAGTCGTGACACGATAAGATTAGTCAGAGATAACAATGGTTACAAAAAATGCGAAAGTTTCAATAAAGTTAAGTAGATAAAAATATGTAATTTTCTGTACAAACTTAGATGTTCTTTT
Organism: Hoplodrina ambigua; assembly: GCA_949774945.1. Classification (NCBI taxonomy): domain Eukaryota; kingdom Metazoa; phylum Arthropoda; class Insecta; order Lepidoptera; family Noctuidae; genus Hoplodrina; species Hoplodrina ambigua. The sequence goes on along the minus strand of OX458974.1, from coordinate 4,548,974 downwards.
ATTAACATTTCTAGCTTCTACTTAATGTTGTGATGGCCCAGTGGTTATGACGCCCGCCTGTCATGCTTGAGGTTGTTGGTTCAAATCCGGCAAGTACCAATGTTACTTTTCAATTCATATGTTTTTTTAACATCGTGAGAAAACCAGGACTTATACCAGCCTATTACTGTTCCATTCAAACCTTGTCCGAGGCCCTTGAGGCGATTTGGAAATTCTGACACCAAGATGTGTGGGGTCGTAAGGCCTTACTCCCCACACGATAAAGAAGAATAAAGAAGCTTCTACTCGTGACTTTGTCCGCGTGAAAGTTTAAAATATTATACCATGGGAACCGGACGATTTTCCGGGATGAAAAGTAGAAAAAAATACTATCTGCCGTTTTGGTGTGATTGAGTAACAAACATTTAAATATCTATAAAAACTATTACATTTACAATATTAGTAGAATACAGGATTACACCTAAATGTAAAGTACCTTGCATTAAAATCCTTTACTATTTAACAAGATATTGTTAAAGCAATATAAATTATTGCCAGTCATTTTCTGTGGGCCATAACTTCAGCCAAATGCTTTTACTTAAACATTTCTATTCTCAAAATTTCAGCCATGCTAAAATGACGAAGGCATAACGGCTCTAGGATCTTAAACTATGAGCTATTAAATCTTCAAACGGCACAGGCGGCTAAAATATTATATTTTTAATTATACGCCGATTATGCAAACGGTCAGCTGTATTCAAAATCATGTAATTATTTTGAGGCCAAAATTATAAGGAAGCTAGTGTGAAATTGATGAGCGATTTGAATTTGAGGTCTTCAATTTAATTCATTTATTAAGTCAGTAAAATAGAAATATCCATACACAAATTCAATAATACATAGGCTCGTCCCCTATTACATGGGACTAAAAACATAGCAACTCCGTCCGCGTAAATGTCGGTTATCGCAGACGTAGACGAAGTCGAAGTCAAAAGTAACTCTGTCTGCCTGTTTTTTACGCTTTCACGACTAAACCACTAAACCGATTTTGATGAAATTTCTTACGGAGTAAGTTTGAACACCAAGTAAGGACATAAGTTACTTTTTATTCCGCGACCGATTTTACGCGGACGAAGTCGCGGTTAACAGCTAGTGAAAAATATTTCGCTGTCAGTATACGGAACTGTACGGGCGCACACTTATCTGTTTATCAACGAGATGTCTCCTCGTAACAGTACATAGGCCAGTTATGGTCTCAACAGCAAAAATATATTCAGTACCACTTTGTTATAAAGTAAAATCGTCGCTGTTGTGAATACATTCATATCGTATGTGTCCCTGTTTCTTTAGGCTTATGTTATTGTACGCGTGCAGGTTATAAGTGTACTGAGGAATATAACGGGTACAAATAGATAAATACTACTAATAAATGACTGCCTCGTTGGTTTAGTGGTCGCAAGCGCGACTGCTGTGCATGAGGTCTTGGGTTCGATTCCCAGGTCGGGCAAAGTGTTATTGGGTTTTTCCATCAAGAATTTCTCAGTAGCAGCCTCGGAGTCTGAATTTGTGCCCGGTTGATGGTAATAGGCTCGCCCCCTATTACATGGGACTAAAATATAACTGGCGAAATGTGGGTGTACTAATGTGTACACCTCTGCCTAACCCTTCGGGGATTACAGGCGTGATGTTATGTATGTACTACTAATAAATAGAACAAGGCGTGAGTTTATGTGTATAATAACAGTCAACAAAAGAGATGGATATGCAGGTTTGTCGGATATAGTTGAAGTTTTCTTAGAAACCGATGGATGTTAGGAGTCGGGGCGCGGATCATGCCACACCCCCGACTGGGCTAGACATAGGCCTCCCCTTAAGATAGCCACTGCATCCAGTGGTATCAAGCATCTCACTTCATCGAAATTCATCAATATTTTTTTAGCAAATGAACCCAAGACATCAGGGTGCAATTGTACAAACTAGAATCAACCCAATCTATTGTCGGTTTCAATCTGTCAAAAATGCCTCTTTACGTAATTTTTCGACACTGATTTCCGCTTAGAGATTGCGATTAGATTTTGAACGTTTTTAATTAGAAGAGCCTTCACAGTTTGAAAACTACAGAAAAACTATCCTAATCCTAACTTCCTAACTAATATTATAAATGTGAAAGTAAGTTTGTTTGTTTGTTTGCTACCATTTTACGCCTAAACCACTGAACCGATCATCCTGAAATTATGCATATACGTTGCCAGGTGTACAGGGACGAACATAGGGTACCTTTAATCCCGAAAAAAAGTACTGTTCCCGAGGGAAATCACAAAAACGTCCTTATGACAGTAGATGGCGCCACGTGTCTATCGGATCATGATTAAATTTTAAGTTTAAGCAAGTAATACATTATGAGTCTAGACTGTCGATAGACCAGTTTCAAGTAAACAACCTAGGAGTACGAAAGTTGTTTGCTTAATAATTTTTCATGCCCAAAACCGCTGAAGAGTATCCTGACATTTTGCATAAAGTGGCTTCCAGACGGACGGACTTGCGGTTACGGCAAACCGCAGGCCGCGGCTCCTAACGCTCCAAAAACACACCACCGCGGTCACAGTGGCGGCCTGAAGTGTCATTAGCGTGGTGATTGTGCTACAATCGGACAATCGGACGTCGCAATCGGACGTCAGTAAATATGGCTAACCGTAACGTTGTCTTATTACTCTCATGACTCATTAGTCCTCTCAGAAGATAAGAGAAAAGGTAGGAAAACCGTTTATTTAAACACTTGAGGTGTGAGGTAGAGATAAACTACAGTAACATGACGCGCCCTTCCACAATTCAAAACGTTTGAAAGTGTTTTTAATAGTATTAAAAATACTCACAACGCATGTATGCGTATTGAGACGGCTCTCGAGACAAAAACAAATCAGCGATTTGTTGTCCGACTAGCGGCGTCAAAAATTACTCATTATTATTGATATGGCGCTGCACTGAAATTCTCTATGAAAATGAGAGGTACGTCGTCTTGCGCGGTCGGCTATTTATGATTAGTTGACAAAAAATATCCTAGCCTGCTACTGAAGACGATTACTCACTAAGTCTTTCATACGAATGTGACTACACACATTGAAATGGTAATATGGAGGGAAGCGTCAAGGTATAATAGTTTATCTCTACCTATATTATCATTAGCATCGCATATTACTCTTAGGAATAGAGAAGTGTGAGTTAAATTTAAATTCAACTATTTCTATTACAATTTCCATATTTGGCGTCATTTTACAAAGCAGTACACGCGGCCGGTTGTTAAAATTTGCAATTGACGCGGCCGCCACAACATTTCGCGTTTGTCTGTGACCCACTTTATATACGTTGTCAAGGATACAGAAAAACTGCGTAACTGACACTGTCATCACTGACACTGACAGGTGTAAACGCATTCATAGAGGATGCATGGAAGAATAAAGGTGAACCTACGCTCTGTCAATGAAGTATACTCTGCGATTACTCCGCTAATTGTAAATTGATTTGGATGATTCTTTTTTTGTTTATTTTTTCGAATTGGTCCCAAATAAATACTGTCATGATCTGATGATGAACTTCGGAGATATGGAAAGGAAACTCCTCATAAGATCACAGCGCAGAACTGTCTTAACAGTAAAATTCCTTTGTTTAATGCGTGTAGTCGATGATTGACTGAAGGAAGAGGTTAGTTGCTAAACTAACCGTGACCTATGTCGATGTATGTAGACAACAGTTTTTCAACGGCAAAGTTAAGTTTGTCCCTCAGTACTGTTTATTTTTTCGTTAGAGGTATTTCCGGTGTGTTTTAATGAGGGTAGGTAGGTTACGTTTTTCAATTTTAGAATATCTCGCAGGTCCAACACACAACCAAAAGCTCATTGCGAGCCCGAGCAAAAATTACTGCTCAATCCTCGGAATCTTCCGGTCATGCCGCATTAAGAAGGCAAGCACAACCGGAGCGACAAGTAAATTTGAGAGCTGATGAGACATTTTCTTAAAGCCAGGAAAGACTAGAGAGCCAAGCCGTTCGCCCTCCAAGCTTCTCAGAGAGTGACTGAAACGCCCTTTTAAACGCAATTGCTTTTGGAGGAACAAGCCGAAAGCCAGAGAGCTGTAAGAGCAACTGAGACGCCTTTTCAATCAAACACAACTTCGTCTCAGAGAACAAGCTCAGCCATTACAGCGACAGAAACTCTAAAATAGTCGCAGGTGAGAAGGACCTCTCTTGCAGAAATGCAAACTAAACGCCGACGGACTTTTATGAGTCACATTCTGTTGGTCTGTAGGTATTTAATAATTCTGGATCTGGCCGAACAACAAGCCGAGTACCACCCGAATTGATTGTCAAATTCTAAACAAACGCGGGCGAAGCCGCGGGTAAAAGCTAGTATATTCATAAATAATAAGACATAGGTATGTGTAAGTACAATAATAGTTAAAATTCAGTTAGGTATGTTGGTACCGCTTTGAGCCTTAAACAGTATTGTGTCATCGTCCAACAGAAACGCCGACCGTTAAGCCTTTCAACTTGCGATGAATAAACATCAAACAAACATCGTCGCATGACCACATATGCACATGTTTTTTTGTGTGGTCATGAAAATTCTGAGATGAACTTTTCGATAAAGATGTATGAATATTATGAATTGGTCAAGAACTTGATTTTTATTTTGTAAGTACAGACTGAAAAATGCTTAAAAATATTTTCTTGATCAAGTCCGAAACAAATATAGGACAGTTAGTTGTATAATGGTAATTGTAAGGTGAAAATTTGGAGGACAAAGCACACAGTGATTAGAGCGTCCTAAATTCGTGTTTAATTAAAGACCTCATTTTAAAATACCTGTCGCAACAGTTTTATGTAAAAATGGCTACGGTCACTTCACGAAATTGTAGTCATGTGTTACTTCAAACAATTCAGGATATGAAGAAAGAAAGAAGTTGCGTTTAAGGTAAAAAAACACTACAAAATTACAGGCTTGTGCTAAAGGCGTTTAGCTTAGCATAATGTAAGGTTAACGCTAAACACTTAGCGCTCATTTTCAGCTGTAATACAAGGGTTCCAAACTTATGTCCTTGATTTCTCCATTAATTTATTTTTATTTTTTATTAATATATTATTATAATTAAATATATTAAAAATAAAAATATACAAAATAGCAGCCCACCATCAGGAACAGAGTCCATTGCTATTTCTATTATTATGATTTTGTGCCACATTTAAAAAGTAGAGTAGTAGTGCTAAAACGGTACTGAATCTCTCATAAATCCGTGAAGGCGTCAAATCGCGATTATACGCCACTAATAGCCGAGCAAATGGCGCAATCCATGAAATAATGAACAATGAATGATTGTTTATTGGATCTTTAAAACTAGATATTCTATTGTTGTTAATATGATGGAGTAAGGTTTTGACATAGACAAATTCTTCAGCTTTATATTATTAGTAAAGGTCACGACTCGAAAAGTTATAAAAAATTCAATTGAATTCCAAATCTTTACTAGCCTATATTATTATGTTATAGAAGAGGTTTTGTATTTGTTTAATCGCGCATATCTCTGGAACTACCAGTCTAATTTGAAATATTGATTTGTATAATGACAGCCAGATTAATTAGGAATAGTATAGGCTATATAACACGCTACGAGCCACAGGAGCGGAGCAGTAACCAAGGACGTCACTACAGGTATATAGGTGATTGAATTGATTCAGTATATAATTCCAGACGCAAGAATGCCGGGGTTGCGGGACGTCTTAACAGGATACCGTGGCCCCGGAACGTAAAGGGCAACAGAAGCAACAGGGTGGTTTTTTAGTCGGTAAAAGTCTGACAGTCCCTTCCGCCCCACCCACGGCGGAAGGAGTCATTTGATGATTTTTAATAAATACTTAAAAAAAACGAATATTAACATTTCTCGTCTAAAAAAAAATCTGCTGTTCCATTCAAAATGGCAACATCTACACTGCCAAAATGTATGGAACAGCATATATTTTTTTAATAATCTATAAAAATCTACATAACTACCTTTATCTACAATTTCAAAATAAAATAAATCAAAACCTGCATATATTACTTCGCTGCATGAAAACTGCATGAATCCATGCAGACCTAGTGGTGGCGTTCACGTGATTGATTAACAGTGATTTGTATCAAGTAGTTATGTCTGCGCACGCGCTGGTATCCGACGACGCGTGCGCGAGAATTTATTTACCTACCTACCGTTGTTGAAGCCTCTTGTTCTTATGTTTAGATAATAGAGTATCAATGAATGTATATGTAATCGGATTTCTCAGATATTTATGATAAAAATAAAAACGGGATTGTATGGAAATTTAATATTATGCTTCTGCATTTTTTTTTGTTTGTGTATTGTTTGTAGTATATTTCATATTTTAACGGTAAATATCATGATAGTCCAATTATAATAATCATTTTATTATATGGCAACTGTGGCCCATAGATAAAATACATAAAATAATCTAGTATCTATCTAGTTAAGGCATATATCTCTTGTGCCAATGCTTCAAGTACCAATGTGACTTTTTATACTCATATGTAGGTACTTCGCACATAACTGGCGAAATGTGGGTGTACTAATTATGTTTAATATTAGTCTGGAATTGTCAATCCACCTGGAGTGAACGAGGTGATCAATGCTCATGCCTTCTCTTTTTAAGAAGAGGCCTTTGCCATTTAGTTTGACAATAAAATAGGTTGCTACTATTAGTATTTAAATGTATTAAGGAATAGCGTTTTCGTTAGCAAAATTGAAAATCGTCATTTATAATTAGAGCTTACATATTATTCTCTATGTACCAGGAATGAGGACCGTTGGTTCCGCCACTATAATCTATCGATACATACCTAACAGCTGCATCGGCCACACCCAGAGAAACTCAGAGATATCTGAGAGCAAAAAGATGTACAAAAACTTATCAAGCGGCGGTTCTAGTAATAATGTCATCATTCCTGTGTAATAACATGTTGTGGTTTGTTGTAGTTGGTTACAAGAAATTACTACTAATATAACGGCTGTATAGAGACATTACAAAGCCGAAAGATTTAAGTTCTTCCCAAACATACATACATAAACTCACGCCATTTTCCCATGGGGGTAGGTAAAAAACACAGAACGCCATCTGCTACGATCCTTACAATACTCCTTTCGCCTCATCCACGTTCTTCCTAAAGTTAGGAATGCCCAATACGATGATATATCGAAATATCGATACAGCGCTATACGATATACCGATATTTAATACGATATAATAGTTAGAAATAATAATAGTTTAGTCGTAAAAGCATAACAGCTAGACAGACGAACAGACAGACATAGTTACTTTTGCATTTACAATATCAGTATGGGTAGTAGATCAAAAAGACTTGCCCGCAGCCTTATTAGATTGAAACGGGACGAAATTCGGAAGATCATAGGCATCATAACCGGCCACTGTCCCCTAAACAAACACCTATTCACCATAGGTGTGACAGACAGCCCTGTGTGCAGAGGATGCATGGAGGCGGAAGAAACACCACAGCACGTGCTCTTGGAGTGCAGAAGCGTGGCAGATCAACGGGCACGGACTCTCCAATCGCCGGCATCGCTCCCCGAAGCCTGCAATAGTCTGAAAAGACTGCTGGCATTCTGGGAGGATCTGGGATGGTTGGAGTAACTCCTCAAGGATATCCTTTTTCATACGTACAATGGCCCAATAAAGAGGCTAAGTGCGGAAACAGCCCAGCTAACCTAACCTAACCTAACCATGGGTAGTAGGTATAGATACTTTTTAAACGTTGAACGTTAATTGTAAATACCCCCACGACTCCAATAGTAGATGATAAAACAATGATTTGTAATACCAAAAAATAAAAGATTTTTTCTCAGCAACAATTATTGCTCAATGTTACTTGGATTAATGGGCAGTATGCGTAGTTAACAGCTATGTAATGTGTCTTTTTAAACACCGTCAACACCGTATACAACGTAATAACCTTTGCTATTGTAATTACATGCAGTAGGTACTACCGGATGCGCCAAGTTTTTGTGTCAAGCGCCTTTTTACTGGCTGCCAAGGCAAGAAATCCTAAGTTTATGACGGTTCAAAACTGTACAATACGACGGTATGTGGGGTGATCAGTGTTCCCTCGTCCTCTGTGTGAAAAGAGGTTACATATAACATCACGCCTGTAATCCCTGAACGGTTAAGGCAGAGGGGTACACCTACATTTCGCCAGTTATGTTTAAGTCGCATATAATAGGGGGCAAGCCTAATGCCATCAATTGGACACAAATAGAGGCTACTACTGAGAAATTCTTGATGGAAAAACCCAATAACACTTTGCCCGACCTGGGAATCAAAATAAAGACCTCATGCACAACAGTCGCGCTTAGCGACCACTAGACCAACGGGGCAGTTGAAAAGAGGTTTTTCCTAGGCATACCGTAAGACTATTAGATACAGGCTGGTGTATGTATGTAGATGATTTGTACAGTCACCAGCACATAAGACTTATTGTTGTAAAATCGCTCCTATTACAACCGCATAAGATGCCGCAGTATTTACCTTAACGCGCTGTCGACTTTGAATTTGACGTTATTGTTATTAAAATTATCTTAGTCTATTACAGGTAGGTTACTATTATTGTTCTCCATCTGTCATGGCATGCTTTTATTACTCATTGTTTTATGGCCGTGTCTGTCTGAGCTTTGAGTAGCTTTATGATGATGTTTTCCGTCAGGGATTACTAACTTCCTTATTGAACCATTTCTATAGGTTGCAGGAAAACATTTGTTCCACCATCAAACAAAGCTATAGTAGTAAGAGAACTTCGTTTATTGGGAATCCGATATACTTCTGAATTCTCGCTTATGCTGGGGCTACATTAGCGAGCTACGGCGAATATTCGTGGTGTGACCAGGTAGAGCATTGCAACGCGTAGTATTCGGGCGAAAATTATGACAATCGGGACGCTGATAAAGGGATTTCTCTCGATAATTTTCGCTCCGGTGGCTACACCTGCTTTACGCCGCACAACAGAGTACAACACAATCCGGCACGATGAATCTTCGCCCGCTTATTGTAGACAAGAACATCGCGTATGCAAGAGTAAAATTCAGGGTTTCTGTTTATTTTTCATGATATTTGATTAACAAAGATTCTTGCTTTTTATAGTTTTTTTTTATTGGCTTTATACATGATGTTTTAGCCGCTAAGCCGTTGGTCCCGGCTGTCATATGTGGATCTTTGACAGTCGTTACGGGTCGTCAGAAGCTGACAACTAGTCTCACCAAGGGGTATCGTATTACCCAGTTACTGGGTTGTGGAGGTCAGATAGGCAGTCGCTCCATGTAAAATACTGGTATTCAGCTGCATCTGGTTAGACTGGAAGCCGACCCAAACATAGTTGGGAAAAGGCTATGCGAATGATGATACATGATGTTTTAGCGCGCCAACGTGACACAAATCTTTACCCGCTAATGCAGCCCCAGCATTATGGAGATAAACTTGGGAGTCACTTCCGTGTGTTCTGCAGGGTTGTCGCTAACACGAAACTTGTTTTCAATTAAAACACGGGAAAATTGAATTTATTAGAGACGCACGTCTGTCCTTTCTCGGATCAGATATCGAATGGGAGTATTAAGTTCGAATCCCGTAAAAGGCGTAGAGAAACTGGATTGGTGCGAATAATTAAGCTCCAGTAGGTACTAAATGAATAACCCTGTGATAACATTTCGATCATTGAAACATTCGTTTTATTTTTTGCAGTGTCATGATCTACATATTAGTTTTATCTATCTGCTACTCCTATATATTTTTAGATCCTCCTTTAGATTTGTGACAGGTTGATGGCAATAGGCTCCTCCTAGGTTCTTACATGGGACTTAAACATATCTGGTAAAATGTGGGTACACCTCTGCCTTACTCTTCGGAGATATCAGGCGGGATGTTATATTATGCATGTTAAACTTAGTTTTTATTTTACCTAGTTTTTCCCGGGACTCCGTACGCGTGGAAGTCAAATGTATCATAAAATATACTCGGCAATAGTTTAGCTTTCTATCAGTGAAAGAATTTTAGTTATCGGACCAGTACTTGTAACCACAAACCAAAAAGTCAGGAATATAATAAAAAAAAACAAACTTAACTTCTTTATTAGTAAAGAAACACGTAAATAACGCCTGCCATGCATTAACTGCCATTCCACAAATTACTAGCTTGGTGTGTCGATATTACTTTTTTAAAATCATTTACAGCCCTAATAATGTCGTAGATGCGCAGGCGCGTAAAAAATGGCGGGTGTTGAGTACACACGTGCGACGTGAGATCGATGCAATTATATCGAATCCGTTTCAATGTAACGATTGGTTCCAAGATCCTAAACTATGTTGATTCATTATATACGATTAGGTATATGAAAACTGTACTTTTTCTGTAGCTGAGGAAATGACTTAACAGGCAAGAAAACTAACTTTTAGAACGAAAAAGAAAAGAAAAAAAATTATTTGACACAGGTCACATTTACATACACAATTTATTTGACACAGGGTTTATTTGGCATGTGGACACAAAAATAATAAACACAAAAAGGCAATAAAAAAAAAAAAACATTATCGTATGCCGCACAGCTGTGCAACTGGAAAAACGCTGTTTTAAAAGACAAAATAGTACTTACGCTTACTTGCTTAAAAAATTGGTTCTGGTTCTGGTTGAAAAATAGATTAAACATAGTATTGAGCTTTATTCTTCTACTTCTTTATCGTGTGAACAGTAAGGTCTTACGACCCCACACCCCCTAGTGTCAGAGTTAGTTAAGCTTTATTGAAAAATAGTTTTTGCCCGCTTCTTCATCCGCGTGGTTTCTTCGTCTTTAGTATTCCGCGTGAACTTGGTATATACAAAGATTTTTTCAAATCCAACAAAGATTTAAAAAGTTTAAACAAACAAAAATTCTTCAGTTTTATTATATTAGTATAGATATAATATTCATTATATTATAGTATAGTATAGATATGGGTTTCCGATGCCTGTTATTGAGCGAAAATAAAATATTACCTATTCATGTTTCATAACCACTAACCAAGCTTGGGAACACCATGTACCTACACCTCAACCCATACGTTGTGGTTTTACATAGAAAATAGAGGAATAACATCCACCACGCCTTTGTGTTGTCGAACATGCAGATATGTCTAATAAAATGTAGCGTAGGCATAAAAAAAAAGTAAAAAAAGTCACATAATTTCATAAGCTACGCTTTTTTATTGCTACTTTTGAACATGTTCATTAACATTAGTTCTGACCAACTTTATTATACTAACTAGTTTAAACCTGCGATTTATATCCCTAATATACCTGCGGGGTAACCTATTTTTTTTTTTACTAAATAAAAATCATTCAATACACTTCATTACCATCCAGGGTGGCAATGCGGCCAGTTTTTTGGGCACATTTGATGCCATTTAGTTTTAGTATGGTTTTTTTTTTTTTAAATCCGATTATTTTTTTATAATTAAGTCCGTAATTATTGTAGATATTACTTAAATAATAAAACCTCTATTATGAAACCCATCAAAATAGGTCCAGCCGTTTCAAAAATTAGCCGGGATAAACCAAGCACAACAGCTTAAGCAGGGTAGTCAATTATCACATACATTTTTCGTTAAACAAAACAAGAGCAAGTAATATAAGAATAATATTTTCTAACACATTTTACTGCAAAATAAGCAATGCTCATTCTCATGTACTTTTCAAAGCGATAATTCAACGTAACTTAAAGTGTTACAAAAAACACACAGCCAGTCTCTCCACGGCAATTATTCATCATGAAACAACAAATAAATAAAACAACAAACATGATAAAACAAAAACATTGTAAAAGAAATGATATGAACATGTAACATTAAGTGCAGACAGGCGGTTACTTGTCCGTGTAGGATTACACGGTCGGCGCAGGCGCATGAAACAAACAAATTACGCCGAGACACCACGCATTGAAAGCTATTCACGCCTCGAGGAGCGTCTTCCAGTTTATGGGCTACTGCATGGTGATCAGTGGCTGTATAGCTGTACATTTGATGGAATATGCTGTTAAGCAGCTCCATGCTGTGTTTAACTGCATAGCGTTACTGAAAGTAGTGTTGGTTAGGCTTTTTTTTTCAGTTTCGAATTAAATTTGCACTTTTACAAACTAGCATAGGAGTGCACTACGTGAGTTCGACAAATGGTTGTGCGATGCACGTTAGTGCGACAGTTCTGTACCGCGACACGCGATAGGTCGAACGCACGCTTGTGAGACACACTGTAGATCGACATCACTCTAGTGCGCCACTGAAGACTCAACATTCGTTCATTTGTCGAACTCACGTAGTGCACTCCAAACATAGCATATGATCACGCCTGTAATCACCGAAGGGTTAGGCAGAGGTGTAGGTACACCCACATTACGCCAGTTATGTTTAAGTTCTATGTAATAGGGGGCGAGCTTGTCAACAACCGGACACTAATCCAGAATTCGAGGCTATTACTGAGAAATTCCAGATGGAAAAACCCAATAACACTTTAGTCGATCTGGTAATCGAATCCAAGATCCCACACTCAGCAGACCTGCTTGCGACCAACGAATCAAAATAGTGATAATCTAACTCTATTGGTACTTGGTCTGTGGCAGTAACCTGCGGCATACCTCACATTGAAACCTATTCATGCTTTGCAATGCCATGTGAAGTTTATAGTCTAGAAGGTACATAGTGATCAGATGTATAGCCAAGTGTGTGTCGAGTTATGTTATCGAGAATGTTAGTTGGCGTGTTTTATTTGCTAATCGCTACTTGATGTCATGAATTCCTGATACTTTTAAAATGCTTTAACGCTCACATTTTACTAAAGTGTTTTAAGCAGAGAAATTGAAAGCAGACTTCTTAAAATGGGCGATAGGCGTACAAGTAAGTATGGGTACTAAGCTCGATGAACTTTTTCGCCAATATTCAAATGAATAAAGTGTTCTATTCTATTGCTAACGTCTAAGAAAAAGTTAATAATGGGTTTATTTTACGTCTTTTGTACTACCGGTACTACGATCTTCTTTACTTGTATTTTTATGCAAAATACACTAAACACAATCATACTGCTAGCCTGTTATACCAAAGCTACTCTTATTAACATAATTTTTCAGTTTTTTGCTGTGTGAACATTACTCAAACGTGGTAGAAAAAACTACTCAACATTCAGAGCAAAACTATTTATCACTTAATTTATTTATTATGCATTTGTTATTGACGGGCCTGTTGGTCAAATGGTTAGTGGCCCTGACTGCTAAAGCCGGAGGTCGTGGGTTCGATTCCCACCCAGTACAAACTTTGTGTGATGAGCATGATTGTTAGTTCTGTGTCTGGGTGTGATTTATCTATAATATATTGTATGTATTTATAAATTACATAAGTATGTATTACTTATATATCAGTTGTCTGGTTACCATAACACAAGCTCTAGCTTGAGATCAGATAGCCGTGTGTGAGTTGTCCCAAGATATTTATTATTATTATTTCTTAATTTTATTTTTGTGTAATTTTAATGTGATTTTGATGTGATGGGTTTCATTACTTTTTGAGTTTTTTTTTTTAATTTGAACCTGTAAAAATGATTCATTATTATATTATTGTAACAAAACCACCTACAACACTTTTTATAACTCCAACTTGAATTTTTCAAATATTTTACCAATAACCGTACCTATTACAAACCTGTAAAAAAATCAACCAACAAACGATCTTATCGCTCATAAAAGTAATACAGTCGATTACGATCGTCGTTAGAACCATGCTCATGCGCCGGTCCCGGCCGCCGCAGGCATCCCGGCCGATTTGCGGGCTACGGCAGATCCTGCGGGATATTTACCGTTCGCATTCCGTACGCCATACGTGAAACACGCTAGACATTATAGACGCAGATGGCGGATATAATTGGTGGTTAAAATATTTGGTTTTAAAGATGGTCTAGTTGTAAGAGAATGCTGGAAATGGTTTTTTTTTTTAAATAATCAATCAAGCAATCTATTTTTCCTAAGTCCAAAGTTTTGGAAATTAATGAACCGATTTTATGATTTTTTATGGATAAACTTTGCTATGAAAGCCTTTATTTTATTATTAATTTTGTTTTATTTTACATAATATTGTTATTTCCTTTGTTACCGTTAATCTACCAAAATAAATGTTTCTTTTTCTTCATTTCAAATACCGAACGTATCGTTCTCTCTACGAAATCGATCTATCAAAACCAGTACTTGACGCATTTCACTCTCAAAAAGTGATCAAGTGATATCCGCCCGTAATCACTTCACCGGATACGTTGGCGATACAATTTATATTTATCGTTAGTATACCTCTAGAATTATCGCAACTATCAAACATAAACTCTAATTACAAAGCTTAACGATATTATTAATTTATTCATAAAATATTGACGGCGACTAAGTTTCAAGCTAACTAAGTAACCTGTAATTCAAGGGCTACTTTAAATTAGGTATGATAAAGCCTTTAAATTATAGGTTTCGTTTCTAAAACGTATATTTACAAACTGTCATTTTCATCTCGTTGGTAATTATATGACACTATTCTTTTTCCCTCGTTGGTCTAGCGGTCGCAAGCGCGACTGCTGTGCATGAGGTCTTCGGTTCGATTCCCAGGTCGGGCAAAGTGTTATTGGGTTTTTCCGTCAGGAATTTCTCAGTAGCAGCCTCGGAGACTGGATTTGTGCCCGGTTGATGGCAATAGGCTCGCCCCCTATTACATGGGACTAAAAAAATAACTGGCGAAATGTGGGTGTACATGTGTACCTCTGCTTAACCCTTCGGGGATTACAGGCGTGATGTTATGTATATATGTATTCTTTTTTCTATTTTTAAATTAAGAAATGCCCTTCTATAAACATTTATAGATTGATAAAAAAAATAGTTTGGAGCAATAAGTTCGTAGACCCGAGCGTCTAATAAAGTTCAATCTTGATCAACTGTAATTTTATCTCGTTCAATTATAATGAAATGTTCAAAATTATTTTACAAGAATTATGAATGTACCTTATCTATGCTAATGAAGAAAGCAATTATAATATAATAAAAGACTATTTATTTAAAAGACTTTTCGTCTTTTTTATTGCAAAATTTTACGTTAAATTAAGTTTTCAAATCTGTTTTTAATTGCGGCCAGGAAACAGTGCAGAAAGTAATCTGGGCCTCAAATTCTTAAAAGAATTATGCTGTTAACTAATTCACAGATATCTTCGTTTACATTTACACTCCAGTGACTCGAGTAATTGCAAAAAATAATATATTTACATAACACGTTTTAAACAAAAGTGATCCGTATATAAATACAATACGACATGAAATACTTTACACCACCTTATCGAAAACATTTTTTGTAACATGTGCATTCATTATAAAGAAATTCTTTTTATTACATAAACATTATAAAAAAATAGGAATAGTAAAAAGTGTGATTTCACACTAGAGATTATTTTACTGTTAACATCAATCATAAAGTCATTTTAGTGTAAAATATTCGGAAGATTGCCTCCGTACTAGGGTTACCATCACCTAACTTGCAGACGCCGGACAAAAACATTTAAAATCAATTTGATGTTGTGATTTTTATTGAACGTCACGTAAAAAAAACATCATTTACGTTTTTTTATAATTGTTTTTATGTATTATTTATCTTATCTTCAATTTACCGGAATTGATGCAAAAAATGTCAACTTTTTGAAAACCCATCGACCCCGGATGCCTTCTTAAGTAAGAGAAATCCGGGAAATCCCGAACGAATGGCAGCCCTACTCTTTACTTATCGCAGTTATTTTCTCTTACGGAATGAGATGAGATACATGTAGTTATGTTGTTTGAGGGACTAGACATTTTTTTTAAATAACCTTATTATTTGGTAACTTTCAAGTGTCACAGACTACATCTAGTGATCAATGAGTTGATACTAATACTACAAGTGCGAAAGCTAATTTGTTACGCTTTCACGGGCAAAATACTAAACTGATTTTAATGATATTTATTCGAGGACAAAGTTACATAGAGACAGTTCTTGAGTTTCGTTCTAGAGTTGTTTACAATAACCACATTCACACATTTGAGATATTGAACTTAACTTGAAGTAATATCGCATTGTGAGTTACCAGTTTTTTAAAGAGTATGACTTTTATGTCCATTCTTATCTATACGAAACTACCTTTCGGAATGGGCAACTAGATTAAATATAATTATATATTTTCTTGTATATAAAGTTCGAATACCTTTTGACGGGCCTGTTGGTCTAGTAGTTAGCGGCCCTGACTGCTAAGCCGGAGGTCGTGGGTTCGATTCCCACCCAGGACAAACTTTGTGTGATGAGCATGATTGTTAGTTCTGTGTCTGGGTGTGATTTATCTATAATATGTATGTATTTATAAATTATATAAGTATGTATATCAGTTGTCTGGTTACCATAACACAAGCTCTGCTTAGCTTGGGATCAGATAGCCATGTGTGAGTTGTCCTAAGATATTTATTATTTTATTATTATTTAATTGAAATAAATGATTTGACTTTGACTGATTTATTTAGAACTAAACTTAACAAACAAATTGCAGTCCAAGTCATGAACCTGCACTTTCACCTGACGCTACTTACCAACAGATGCTACAACTTATTGCACCTTGACAATAACGGGCTCTATAATCGTGACCGGTTCCACCAAGGTTAATAAGTCGGCTAGACAATGGCACCTGAAGCTAAGTGAATTCAGCGCGGACAATCAATCATAACAGTAAGGTTAAAACAAAAGCGAGCGACTCGATCCCGATAGGGTTTTTAAAATATTAAAAAAAAGACCCGCTAATTATTTTTGTCGATGAAATTTTAATCTTACGGTTGTTTAAGTAAGACGTGATTTAGGTTGTGTGAAAGATTGAATTATGGATTGATGCAATAAGTACTTATTTACGTCTTTATTTTTTGTTGTTGTTTTCCTTGGATATATGAGGGGGCTCAACCCGGACAAGTACGAATGTGACGTTTTCAATTCATATGTACTTTCTAAGTATATCGGAATTCGGTAAATGAAAACATGGTGAGGAAACCTGGATTTATAGTTAATGTAAGTCTAAAATCGTCATTCCATCACTGTATGAGAATAGGCATATGCCCTGCAGTGAGAAAGCACAGGCTGGTATTAAAATTATTACCTTTTTCCTTGGATGTAGGTAGGTAATGCGACAGAACGGTTTTTTGAGAAAGCATTATTTCGTAATTTCTTCAAATAATTGAAGTATAAGGATTTTTCCTACATCGTGGGCTTTATAAACATACTAGCTTTCGCCCGCGGCTTCGCTCGCAAATCAAGTTTAAAATTCGATCATTATTCGAAAGACATGTGGCGCCATCTATCATCATAAGAACGTTATTATGATTTTCCTCGTATCTGATGTGATGATTCATCTCTCGGGAACAGTACTTTTTATCGGGATGAAAGGTACCCTATGTTCGTTCCTGTACACCTGGAAATGTATATGCAAAATTACAGAATGATCGTTTCAGTGGCTTAGCCGTAAAATGGTAACAAACAAACAAACAAACTTACTTTCGCATTTATAATATTAGTTAGGATAAACTTACATTAAAACAAAAAATAGGTCGGCTAAACAAATATTTAACATGCAGCGCCGATCGCTGCCTGTAAATAGGTACCTAGGTCATATATCATTTTAAAACAATTCTTAAAATGAAAAATAACATTGGCATCGTAATTATATAGGTAGGTGGGTGGGTAAGGTAAGTGGGTGTTTAATATGGCGTATATTTCTTTCAATTTTTCGTTTCAAGCCAGCCTCGGTACACCTTTGTGCTGCCTAATTTGGCGATGCATTTATCATCAATTTTGTACTCAAACTCTGACGGATAACTATTGTATAACATGCATGTGAATGCTTTCTGACCACAAAATGTTACTGACAAAAGCTTCACCGGATATGTTCAGTCAAACTGTCACTCATACCGCGTGTTCATGTTACTTTTTGTTGTTATTGTAAAGCCGAAAAAAAAGAGAAAATAGGTTTTGAGTTTCGAACACAAATAAAAGAGTTTCTTCTTAATTTCTTAAACAACTTTTTTTATAAAAAATGGCAAGGTACTTAATAATATTACAAAGCTAAAGAGTCTTTTTATTAGTTTTTTTTTTTTTATGTTAGAACGCGCTAAATTCCTGAACTAATGGTCTGATAATCGGTTCAAAAAAAAATCACACAGGCGAAGTCGCGAGCGAAAGCTTACATATAAGCAAAGTGGCGCCATAAAAAAGTATCATCAGTCTATTATACTAGCGTATAATTAATCAAATATTAAGCGGCCATTGATTGGCACGTGCATTGATTATTCGTAATCCGACACACAATAAAAGGTTATTGATCACAATAATGTCCGAATCACGAACATCGGACTTTGATCGGCTTCATCACATTAGAGTGAATAAACAGCTGTCCCTAGCGTATGATAAATGATCATTGACCATTTCTAATTGCTTTATATCGCGCACATCCTGTAGAAAGACTGCTCTTTGTTCAATAAGAGTACATATCTAAATTAAAATTATGATTATGTATCTTTAAATAGCATGAAGCGAAAGCGATCGCCGTATTAGCGAAAATCATCTCACTTTTTTTCTTACACAATGATGGATCGTCTTCCCAAACTGCTTTTGACTGGTTACGTAATCTCTCTGTAAAAAACTGTTGATAAATATTTATTATGGATTTAATTGATCTGTTTTCATTGCTTTGCGGTATCAGATTGCACACGCGACCACTAACGTCGGCAGATGGTTAGATAGAAATAATTTAATGAAGTTTTTCTGCAGTTTAATCACCATGACTTTGGTTGTTGTGTATAAAACGTATAGTACGTTCTCCATTGCTGCTTACGTTTTTTGTCAAAGATTTATTACCGGTACCGATAACAGAGCGCCAACGTAACATGCAATTTCCTCGTATCTGATGTAATGATTATTAATTAATCCTCAAGTTGGTAGCTAAAACTGCATTTGTTTTTAATAAATGTTCTCATTAACATACATATCTGTTGTTAATAATAAATCATGAAAGTGGTTCTGGATAACAAGATCAAAATTTACTGCTGTTACAGTTTTAAATTACATTTTGATGCATCTAATTTCTCACGCCATGCTACTATTATTTACTACAAACGATATAAATAGCGTTACATTTTTTATGAAGTGTCAAAGATGAATATTTAATAGGCCGGGAGTCGGGACGTGAGACAAATATAGGAATTATGTTATTACAGTAATTTATCGAGCCCTCGGAGGCAGCATTTCGAAGGTCCGTTACGCTGCTCGATAAAACTCGATAAATCAGAACGGTTGAGTGTCGAGGGTCGGGTGCGAACCTCCCCGCCTACTATACCGACCGGGCCACGGAACAAACAAGAGAGCCCAATTAAAATGTCACTTATATTGTGAAATATTACTGGGTAAATTATAGAAAAGTCACGAAGGTGAAATTACCTACAATCAATATTAATGAGCAGGTTTTTGTGAGCGATATTGAAGTGCGAGGTGTGGTGCGCCACATGTGCGGAATCTATAATGTGTGACATCGTTCCAGCTCACACGTTCGCACGAACAATTACATTGAATTTTATTGGCCGTGAATTTTCTAGACTAAAGTATGTGACCTAGAATGGTGTAATTGGTGTCAACTTGGGAAAATACTCTAGATATAATGTTATTCGTGCTCAATATAAAAATGTTCGTGAGCAATATGCACGTAATTACAAAATGGATGCTATCAACATCTCTAAACCGCTGTTTAATTAAATCTGCAAGGAGGAGACAACTCTTCGATCGATTAAAATTACGATATCAAAGACACGATATTAAGCCGATAATTGTAATTAAACTGTAATCTTTACACACACGCAAACATTTACTTTTAAATTCACTAAGCAGTTCATAATCCGCTCTATTTAAACTCATAAATCCTGACGCCATATGCTCTTGAAATTTAACTGACCGAATAAAATGTGAATTAGCAAGTCGCTACCGGATTAATGGCCATAGTGTTTTCGTTCAAACTCATTATAACAGCACATGCGCGTACGCAAAAAGCGCTGAGCGTTACTGTGCAAAAAGTGTAACTACCGCAGTAATGCAAATCGACTAATTAACATTAAGTAGTAACATTGAAATGTATCACTCTGATAGGTGTATCTCTCAAGTTCACACACATTTAATTGCATGGTAATTTCTCTCATTTCCATCTGTTTAGCCGATTAATTCGGTTCCCCGCTAACCAGCTTTTGTTATATCGTGTTGTTTTCTGTTTCAGATCGAGAGATATCAGACGCTGAGGTGAGAGAGTTCATTTCTGTCTAGATACCATTATTCCGCAGTGATAAAGTTTTTGGACCGGATTCAATGTAAATGTGCTTGTAAACACATTAATGTTAATGTCTTTTTGCGATTATGTTCTTAATTTTATGTTAAGACGGACATTTTGTAGATGTAATTACAGTGATAACTAGAATATGTCTTGGATTAAAGCCTAATGCTAATCTTCTTAACAGAAATATAATTGTTAGAAGTCGTAAATTACAATTATGTAGAAGTAATGGTAGCCACATACATTACTGACAACTCGGCAAGTTTTGACTTGCACAAGTCAGTGTGACGCCGCTGTGCCCACGAATTGGAAATGGTTATGATAAATAGCATAAAATCTATATACTTGGGCTATATATTTTATAATCAAAATTTAACGCGGAGTCGCGGACAAAGGCTGGTCTATACAATTATTATGAATGCGGAAGTAACTCTGTTTGTTTGTTTTACGACTAAACTACAAAACCGGTTTTGATGACATTTGATACGGAGTAAGGTTGAACCCCGAGAAAGGACATAGACTACTTTTTAATGCGCGATAACTGACACATACGCGGACAAAATCGCGGGCAAAAGCTTGTAAAGCATTTTTAAAGTGTATCATTTTTCTATTCTGCAAAATTCTATCTTCTAATACTTTTTCGCACAGTACATCCCAGCCCATTAAAATGCCATAAGCGCATGAGCAAACTGCCGGCCAAGCAATGCATCTAGTTTTTTAACACCATTACAAAATAGTAACGGTAATAGATTTAAATACCGGAGTCATGCAAGGGGGCGTGTTAACTAACCACACTTAATATTGATAAATGGCTTCCAAATTTTAACTGTGGCGCTTACGAACACTTATTCAAACGGTTACAACCTTGCTAACCATATTTTAAACCTTATGAATATTTGACATAAAGAATAGATTTGAATATATGAGTTTGTGATTACGTATGTGGGTTTTCCAGGACGAAGGGTTTTTATTATTAAACGATTTATGCTGACAAGAATACCTACCTCTTGAATTATAGGTACTTGACTGCCTCGTTGGTCTAGTATTTGTAAAGCGCGACTGCGGAGCATGTGATCTTGCGGTCGATTCCCAGGTCGGGCAAATTGTTATTGGGTATTCCCATCAGGAATGTCTCACTAGCAGTTTCAGTCTAGATTTATGCCCAGCTAATGGCAATAAGACCGCCCCCTATTACATGGGACTTAAATATGACATGCGAAAAGTATAGATTCTCATATCATTTAAGCGAAAAAATACTTACTTACTCGAAACTTATCAATTAAACTGATAATTAAGTTTTATGTTGACTTTCTATAGGGTAGGTACGACAAGTGATTTTCATTCATCAACGGTCAAAGACATTCAATAAAAATCACTTAAGAAAGTGACAATAAAACATTCTGTCACTTGAGTTCCGCAATCGATGCCAACTTGCGTTCTTAACTTACAAGAAACAAAAACATGTCGGCATTAACTTGGATCCTTTTCATTAAATGACAATGGTAAGATCGTAAAGTAAGTCTTGCGCTAAGTACCTACATGAGCTTAATTGCAATACCCCGGTGCTATCGACTCTAAGCCCGGTATAAATGTTCACCGAATAATTTCGCCAAAACAGGTTTAGCTCATCATACCTTATCCATTTATACGGATTACTTTTTTATGTCAATGATGAAACAGTTATAATCCACGAATATATTGACCGTTGTGAACTCTAAGAGTTCGCGTAGGATGACAAAACCTTCTTACTCAGACCAGACCTCGGATTCATAGTTATTAATGATTTTATTATAATTTCTGCGACACGTCATTCGTTAAAGTCCATTCTAGCTATTTAGAAGTTGCTGTTCGTACGTCAAGATTAGATTACGTCTGAGATAAAACGATTTATTAATTCAAGAGAATAATTATTAATACATTTATCATCATAATTTCTGTGGTGTCATATAGTGAAATATAATTTTCTTGGTTTGTCAGTTTCACATCTTAATATTCACACGTAAAATATGGAGGCTTAGTAAATCAAATTAAATACTTCTATAACATATTTGCATTACAAATAGATATAAATAAACGCTGATGTAACATCAGAAGGCCAACTCTACAAATAAAAAAGCTTTAAAATCTAGTCGCAAACTCATTTAAGTGACAGTAAATGTCAAAAAATGTAGATATTGGTGCCGATTCCCTTGGTCACAAACTAAACTAAAATTAGACTATTTCCATCTTTTTCTTTCCAATAAAACAATAAAGAGACTAATGTAAATAAGAGCTGTCAAATTTAGTCAATCTGACATATCGATACAATTATAGTTGACATCTTAAAACGTATGGACTAAAAATACGGAGAAATTCAAGTCAAAACTAATTTGACATCGCTAACTTAGTTCTTTAATGTTACCGTCCCTTCCTTTCGCTGAATGACAAGAGATGTCAATTCTCTAAATTTAGTCTAGTTTGTGAACAAGGGAATCGGCACCTATTTAGACCCATTTTTGACAGATTGCGACTAAGATTAGATTGCAAATGTTCCCAAAAGAAAATTTGTATTGCCCACCGGGAATATTGTTTAGATATCTGTCACTTACGTTAATATCCAACAGTGGATGAAGTCCGGCTTTGGATTATGACGACATCGAACACTATAATAAACTAAGTTTAAGACCCCCATCTCCATTAAAAAAGACATCAAATTTACGTCCTTTACAAGCATTTCAGGGACAAATTATTGTTATAATTAATAGTTACTGTCACTAAACTGTCTCAATCTACGCCGATTAAGTCCCACGTAATAACCGGTGCGCAAGAGTCGATTATTAACCGCCCGAACACTGCACGGTTACTCAAATGATACGGATAGAATTAAATTATAAAGATGAATGTCCATTGTTCTTAGGAGCATTGAAATTAAATAAATCAGCATCGATTGAATTAGTCGTACACATTGTTTTGTTTGGCTGTTGATTAATTATTTGATTATCGATTGCAGTAATTAATTGTGGCACGGGGTTTGTTTGCGTTTACAGTTAGTAGTGTTGTGCATTTGAAGATTTCAGATATTATGATGAAAATGCGACAATGTTGGATGGATCTATTTTCATCATTAGAGTTTTTATCCCGCGTTTTCTTTAGACCCTTTATTTAATTTCTCAAATCATATTCAATTAAAATGAAATGAAAACTGAATGAATGAAAACCTGACAGCGCCCGTTCACGTACATGACGCATGGACCAGTACTATTTAGCATCGACCTTTGAGAAGTGCACAGAATCACTTAACACTTGCGCCACTATCAACGAGACATTTGAGTGAGCATGACAATACTTTTAACCATCATGCTGAAACAAATAATAATAAAACATAACATCACGCCTGTAATCCCCGAAGGGTTAGGCAGAGGTGTACCCATTAGCATACCCACATTTCGCCAGTCATAAAACAACAAACAAATAATAACTTAAAAAACAAAACCATGGCAGTTAAAACCATGAACAGTGGTCCTAATAGAAACTAGACACGATTAATTTTCTATCTGATAGTCGATACCATTTACTGTTCACCTTACTTTGCCCTGCAGGCATCATTGAATGAAAACTTCGTATTGATGCCAAGTTATCTAGCAAAGATTAAATAAATGGCATCCTAATTAATTATGTACTAGCTATTTAATCTTAGATTGCCTTGTTTGATTTTAAAGGATTGTGCAGGAAATAAGACATTTATTATTTAATATAGATAAGAGTGTGGGTGGAGTAAATGAGGGTATATCTTTTTGTTGCGGGTTTGTTGGTAAAGTTTTTGATATTACGCGTGTATTTTTATTTTTGTTAGGTTACAATGTTATTTAACTAATACGAAACAAAGAGTGGAAAGAGGAATAGAAGTATGTTTGTAACGACAAACATACAAAAATACAAATCTTTCGCATAGCTATTAGTTAATTAGCTTGTTAATTACCTAAAAAAACTACAAGACTGATTTTTAAAATTCTTCCACCTTCAGAATGCTATATTATCCCTGAATAACATAGGCTATATTTATTACTAGAAAAATAAATATAGCCTATGATATTCAGGAAATTAGGGATCCCTACTTAAACTTGAATAATGTAACCAAAGGTATCAACAATTTGCCTGTAAAATACATAATTGTATCGGGTTTGTAAGGTAAGTACGATATCTACACGAACGAAGTCGAAGAAAAAGTGCTAGTTATATACATTACGAGTTACGACCTTAACTGTGATCATATAAGAAGGAAATAGTAAAATCTATTTGCAAACAGTGACTTACTATTGTTTGAAGATATAAATCACAGTACGTTAGATTGTCCTTTTAAATGGTTAGTTCTAATTGAAGATCTTTCTCCTAGATAAATGCATAAAGCTAATTGGTTGCCTGGTTCCGTAACTGATTTATGTATTGGTTTATTTCATTGAATATTCAGTCATGTACTTACAAGTACAAATTAAATAGTAATCTTGGAATGAAAATGTTGAATGTGGCTCGTTTGTTGCTATATTTCATGGTACTGACAGCAATTATTGCAGTTGTCGGTAATTCTGTCATTTGTGTTATGAAATGATTAACATAAATTCAGAACTCGAATTTTGATTTTAGACCTCTTGGAGATGCAATGTTTGGAGGATTATCAAAAAAATAATTAATTCATACAAAATTGCAACACCTACACGGTCAAAATAATGTCGAACCATTGTTTTTTTTTTAAGTGAAAGCTTTTTCAGCCTCCCTGAGCGCGTAGTAGGGCCAATATTTATGGGTTATTGTGACGTTAAGTATTTACTTCTGTCAGCAGTCCCCATGACTGTCAATTTCTTTTTAATAACCTAAATAATGTCCTAGAAAATCTAGAATCATGTGATGTATCTCTCGACTAAATTGAGATGCGCAAAGCAACATTCAAATACCGTGTCATATTTTATAGCAACACTAACTTACCTACCTCTTTCAATATTCAACTCATTTTATTTTTAATACGGGAAAATGTTTACAAGTGTGCTCGCGGCATAGAGTTGTCAGGCGTTCGGAACCTTGGGCTATAAATCAACGTGTGACGTAACAATGGCGAGCTAGAGATGTTCCAACACGCCCTGTAACCCGTTACATAGTGAGGCGGAGTTGCATGGTTTTAATCTATGCGAATGTAAGCACAATGTACACCAGTATTGTGTTAGGACTGTCTTGACGTTTATGTTGTTGGTTTCTGGCCGCCAAGGTGTTATAATGCCTGCGACAAGGCTGGTCAATGATGAATAGTCTGTTCCACCTGGCAATTTCTCCCCGGGTGGCTTGTTTTGACACCAGTGATGTATGTGACCACTTTCTCCTCAATCCCTGGTAAAAGATCACAGCAGTCGGATGCAATAAGTCAGCAAACTCCTAGACTAATACCTACTTATTGCGGTTTGGACTACTTTTCTAGCCTCATTCTTCCGTGAATAAATTTTCACGCTCAGTAATGCTTAGTGACGTCATTTGCTTGTTTAGTTAAAAAAGTAAGAACTAAAAAAAGTGTTGAGAAAGAAAATGAAATGAAAGTTGAAGACCAGCCACGGTGACGTGACTAAAGGCATGAGCCTTTTGCGTGTCACTCTGAACACTGCACACAGACGCTTCTCCACACTTTTGCTCTTATTAGGCTAAATCGAGAGATGTTTAACGACGTCTTTAATCACCATTACCCAAAATCCGATTGTCCTGTAAATTAAACAGACGCAGAGACTGATTAAATATTCACAGAGCCGGTAACGAACCGGACGCCCGCGCTCATTATCTGCCAACAAGCGTAGCAGCTCCCACAAAAGCTCGCTAACATAATGAACGTTTTTCAAGCACTTTCTTCCAAGTAAAAAGTGCACAATTTATTGGACGCGTAAAAAAGTCATTAAAAAACCTAACTTAATTGTCACGGCTGTCGACGAGACGTCGCACGCCGTCCGTCGCCCGCGCAGCCGTCCGCCGATTATGTTACTATTGTAACAGTCTTTTTTCACCAAATTGATCTCTTGGTTCTTTTACAGAATTTCGGTTTCGCTTTCACTAGAATGTGTATTACTGTTCATTGTATTGATTAAACAAATTGCAATTTGATTTGCGGTTGCGGTGATACGAATTAATGTATATTTAGTTCTGTTTTTGACTTATTGTATGAAAGCTGAAAGCTCTAGTTTCTTTCAAATTGCAAGGCGTATCAATGTTTAAAAGTAGTTCTTTAACATGGAATTGGTTTTTAAATTTTCATTGCTTGTACGTCTTCTTACCTACATTCTTTAATTAATCTTTTATGAATCTGTAAGATAACATTTCTCATTTCTACTCTCCCATGATCCGTTTCCATCATTGAATTAGTTACGTAACCATCAATCTCAGTGGCTCTAAGTGGGTTATTAGAGACGGGTTTAGCTGACTCATTCCTGTCATTGCGTTCACGAGGTCCGGCGGCCCATTGTGCAATGTTGCACTTGCAGTCATGATACCTTGTGGGGTTAATGACCGTGCGATTAAAATGATAATTATGATGGTAATCTTAGGTTGGAGAGTCAAGTGTTATTGTTACTTGGGAATATTATGAAGGAAGTTATGTAAATAATGATTGTAGTGGACAATTGTATGATTTTGTGTTTAGTTAGGGTTTAGTTGAAATCCGGTCAGTAAGGTTTATGAGATTCTTATTTTAGAGGACTGTGCGTTTTAAGGTTGTTGCTGAATAAGGTGAACTGTAGGGCTGGTACACATGGCCATTACATGTACATATTTTTGTAAAAAACATTCTTTTTTAATCCAATTTATGAGGGCACAATATTACCCAATTTAAAATTGAATTGTTCCATAGTTACCAGTAAAAAAAAATGGAAATAGTGTCAAAAAAATTAAACTAATTTTTTTTAAGTAAATGGTGGCCTTACAATAATTACCATTGTGACATACTTATATCTGCTTTTCGAATTAAACTAAGTAGAGAATGTTAAAAAAAATAGGTACGCAATAAGGATTAACTACATAACTTAGAGATTTTAGACAGGCAAGTATAAAAAGAAAACAGCCTTTCCATAAATGTAAACAAAATAATAAATGTCACTGTCAAGTTAATCTAACTTTCAAACAAATTAGTTAATGCGCGTCAAGCGAACTTTTCGCGAATTAATTAATGAAAACTTTCATTTTTATGTTTAATTCGTGTCTAATTAGTCTTTACGAGCGTGTCTATTTATTAGTGCAAAAATAAAAATTAATTAGCGTGTCGTTAATTAATGGCATTGCTTGACAGTGTAAAAATATTTGAGACGAAAACCTATGTATGGTTTTACGATCTGTGCCAAAAAGATTAGTACAGTTTTTGAAATTTTGCAAATGGTTGCTTTAGAAAGGATCATTATATTATAAGCAGACGCAGACACTGTACACAGTAGAACAATTATTTTTCTTATTTTTATTTTCTTAGAAAGTTTTATAATACTCCTATCTTTATATATTATGAAGTAAAATGAAATAAACATGCGTTGCTCTGAAAAACAAAGAATTGTATTGTTAGCACTACATAACAAAGGTAGCTACATAATGATATCTAATTTACAATAATCTGCTATGTACAGGCGAAAGCGCTTGAAGGTTATCACAGCGGCATCTTATGCGGTTGAAATAGGAGCGATTTTACAATAAATAGTGCAGTGCATTTTATAAATATCCAAAATTAAAGCACAATCATATTCCTACTCTTTCTCTACTCCTAAATACGACACATTTCTCAAAGGCACAGTATTCAAACAAGTACTACTCAATAGCCTGTAGTAACTCAGTTTAACCGAGAATTCTCATCGGGCGATTAAAATAATCTGCGGTTACGTCGACGATTCGCGTCACAGTAATAACTGACGGCTTCCAATACTCTCTGCAGAGATATTCCACCATTCTTTCGAGTCTTTTTCTAGTATTCCACCTGCAATTTAATGCACATATAAAAGTGATAGTGCTTGTAATGTGAGAAATTGTTTAGTCATAGATTTTGAGTTGGTATTCAGAGGTGTGTAATCATGTTATAAAAAGATGATGCAGAACACAATAATAGTTCAATACTTGAACTATGTACGTTCTGGTTTTTGCGTACGTATTCTTTTTTATTAATTTTGTTTATCTTTATTTATTTAAACTTTATGCACATGTGAAAAAGGCAGACTTAACAGTACAAATACAATTTTGCTGAAATTTTAAGGAGATGGGTAGAAAGTAAACCTATGTTAACCATATTCAGGTATCAAGTATGACAGGTTAAAATTGAAGTTGAAATTGACTATTAATACCAATCATACATATTTTTATGTTTTATATAATATCCTGTAAAATATACGAAATGTAACAAGATAAAAAATAGTTGGAACTTTGACCTTCAATATCTCTGTCAACCGGTAACTTCCCAGGAGAAAAAAGAATAATCGCAATGATAAGAAGAACATTTAACTTTCGACTTCTTTAGGTGTCCTTTTACACTAAACATTCAAAAACCACTACCTCACTATCCAGTTCGCATACCTTCTTAACGACTATCCTTCTATCTATGCTCAAAATTTCAAACATGCGTCTAGTGGGTTCCGTGGTCAGAAATGCAGTTAGGTATCATAATACACATATGCTTAGTCTATTCCGGCCGCTCCGACAGTTTCTGGAAAAGATATCAGTTCGAAAATGTTATTCCGAGAACGCGTCTGGAAATATGCATACCCTGCGAATTGACACTTACTAAAGATAAAAGCAGCTTTTATTATGTTCCTAGCATCGCTTTCCACGTCTTATTGTTGCCTGAAGTGTTCATAAAAGCATCAACCGACTCATGTTCATAAAGACACCGCATTTGAAAGTGTACTAAAGCTTGCATAACGCGTAAAAGATTATAAATGCATGCATTGCACTTAGATCTAGTATTTATCGACAAGAGTTATATTAAAGCACAAAGTGCGTATAAATAAATGTTGCATTTTAAAGGTACATTTGAACAAGTTATTTGGTATATAGGAGGACTATTCTGAAGAAATCGGATGCTAAGTATCACATGGAAAGACTTCAAGCTCATGGAATAAACGGATTTTTTTTATAGAATAGTCTCTTGCAACTGCTTTTAATAAACAATGTTTAGGGTGTACTGAAAAAGTAGTATCACAAAAGCTTACAAAAATATTTTTTCACAGACAATTTCAAAATTCATATGTTTATGAAATGAAAAGTCTTTTCGGCACGTGCTCGAATTCTTTTCACAACCTTATGTATGAGAATGTACTTTCTATATTTATCTTGGACATCGGTGCAGAAACAGATTGTGAGGAAACTTGAATAATAAGTAATATGAGTCTGAAATCGCCATTCCGTCTTGACCAAGAGTGATAACCAATGCTCTTGCCTCTTCAATAAAAGACCAAGATAATAGGACAGCACCAGAGACTGGCAGACATAAATAGCGATGTAGTAGAACGATCTTTTTACCTGTTAACCAATTAGTTTGTTCGACTGTACGAGATCAAATTAAAACTTAGATTTATTGCAACAACGTTTGCAATAAATCAAACTTTTAAATTTAATCTTCTCTCAGACATAAAAGGGTTATGATGCATTTTTTATACGTGTTTCCGATGTAACGAGTATTCTTGCATAGGATACGTACACTTATCATATCACATGGTTAGCGTGGAATATCTTGATTAGAGCTGCAAACTTAACTACGTATGTAAAAACTACTTACTTCTGGTTTAGAAAAGCAGTTGCCTATGAGTAATGCTTTTGGGTCTAAAGTATTTTGTGTCGAAAGCAGGTAAAGCCATTGGTTTTGTACCACATTTCTGATATAATGGTTAGATGACATTCATAGCAAATATTTTGCGTGTAAATGTATGTAAATGTAAATGTATGTAATGTATTTTGTGTGTAATGTGGGTGTAATAATGGGTACACCTCTGCCTAACCCTTCGGGGATTACAGGCGTGATGTTATGTTATGTTATGTTATTGATTTTAAAAGAAATATTTATGGAGTTTCTTGCCCATTCTTCTCCAAACAGAACTTTCGGAAGGTGCAACTAAATTCAATTCTATTTTATTTTCTTGTACATGACGTTCAAAAGTCTAATACTGGTCTTATTGAAATCAATGATTTGACTTTGACTTTGACATTACTTCCTAGTAGATCTAGGTTTTTGAACCTTAATCCCATAAGCATTAAGTCGACAAATAACACATAATTTCAGTGTCGTGATCTACCTATCATTAAAATTGTTATGACTATTGCACGTCATTGTTTTACTAGTGCAAGTAACATTACATCAGAGGCATCTTAAAGTATCGCAGTCATAAATCGTATTTATACAATTACAGGGCCAGAGGGAAATAGAATATGCTACTTGGTGCTCGGTTACACCATGTAATAACGGGATATTTAAAAGTCATAACAAAATTACCAGTCTGTTGTTAAATATGAGAATACATTATTATTATTTATGTTTCTGGGAACATTTTGAGTGTGGGAGGGGCATTTGTTGTAGCGGCGTGTAGCTACGGCGTAGCACTAGGAATATGTTCCGTAGATTGTGTTTCTAAATAGATTTTAATTGATGTAGTCTTTTTGTTTGGTTGAAAACGTTTTTGGTTTCAGGCCCTAACGTATTTTAATATTGTAATAATATGGAGCAGAGGAGTTAATTCTTATTTGATGTGATAATGATAAATCCATACTAATATAACCCTGTCTGTGTGTTACACTTTTACGACTAAACCACTGAACAGATTTTGATGAAAGGTTCGGGGTAAGTTTGAACCCCAAGGAAGGCTACTTTGATACCTTGACTTCGTCTTCATGCGCTATAACCGTCATTTACGCGGAACAAGTCACGGGCAAAAGCTAGTATCACATAATTATGATATTAAATTTGTAATTTTAACTGTCAATTTCAAATAATATAAAAAAGTACATTTCCGCGCGTTGATGTCTTTTATAAGAAAGGTATCACACCAAACAGTTTTTGTAATATAGTAATTATGTTGATAGCGATGGTTTTACTGCTCGAAAATTGCCTCTTATATATATTTTACCCCTACCTACTTTACAAATGTGAAAAAGATGCCTGTTTTTATTACTTACACGATAATTAAGATTCGAAGGCATGATCCTAAGGAAGGTCAATAAACATTTATTATGTTTAACTACTCCACGCGTTTACGAGCTAGCCCAGGTATCTGTTTTAGTTTTATTTGTTCAGTTTTAATGCGCAACTCGTAGCTACATAATACCTGCTGGCTTACTTACCATTCCCACAGAACTCAACACCAATTCCTTGGGTTATAAATAGCCCCAGACTAATATTCTCGTAAATAATCAAAGTACATTACTTTCACGTCATGAAAGGTGTGCAAACACTAGCGATTTTATCCTTACATGTCTGAATTGGGTAGTGGTAAGTCTAACTAGGATTATTGTATCTGAGCAGGGCAGGGACGGAGTCATTCTCTTCTTTTTTTTAGATTTTTATTAATTTGTTATTTTCTCTTGATATAGGGCAGGGATGAATTTAATTCGTTCTTTTTAGATTTTTATTAATTTGTTATTTTTTCCTAATCTTGTTAAAACGTCTAAGACATTGTTTTACAGTATATTCAGATATGCAAATAAAATTTTATGTTCGCTAGCAAAATTTATTTTTTTAAATTTTATTCCACCCTTTTGATAACAGTGACATATTTTTATATTAAAAAAATGGTTTCTATATTTGTTTAACACGTTGAAAATATTACAATTGTTATCATTTACCTGGAAAAAACAATAATACCATTTATTTAAAAAAATAATTGATAATATTCATGAAATCAAGCAACCCTAGAGAAAGTCACGAGGTTTTTATTCGTTCAAAGATATATTATCGTAAGAAGCTGAAAGTGATTAGAGTAATGGAGCTAAGCCTTACAGATAATCGAGTATTACAATAAATCGTTTCTTTTTGCGTAGATTAATGTGGTGTTGATAGATTTTGCTTCTAAGCTTAATACTGGAAGAGACCTCAGAGCGCTCTAAGTAATAATCAGTAGTGCTTTTCTGTTAAAACATATCTAGGTGAGCTTAAGGTGAGCTGCGTTTCCATCTACGAAATCCTAGTGATTGACATTGCACCTTAAACTCGCTTCATTAACGGAGATTTTTGCAGAATAGGCCGACAGCTAGAATGATCTCATTATGTCAGTGCATGTCAGATAAAGGGAATGATTAATATTGTTGACTGCCTCTTTGGTCTAGTGGTCGCAAAGCGCGACTACTGAGTGTGAGGTCTCGGATTCGATTCCCAGATAGGGCAAAGAGATATTCGGTTTTTCCATAAGGAATTTCTCAGTAGCAGCCTCGGAGTCTGGATTTATGCCCGGTTGATGGCAATAGGGATATCATATCCTCAATTTATTTGGCGTATTGCTATCTTATTTTGCAGGCTTGCAGCAAAGGTGTTGAAAATATTATTTATATTAATAGCTTCACTTAACCAGCTCGTATATACCTACCTAACCGACCAGCAGATTTACGATGTCAGTTTTTAATATCCACAGTGTTTACATGCGCTTGCGATTCAATTAGCATATTTATAAGCGGGTTGTGAAAATAAAAGTAGGTGTGTTTGTTCCCTAAGGCTTATTTGAGCCCTTCTCTGTATCAATACAATTACTCAAGTCCAAGTTAACGACGTCAGCGAGATTAAATTAGATTACAACTGTTTAAAATGAGCGCTAGTGGCGTTTTTCTTTTCACCGTCTATCGTTCAGGAAAGTTTTATTAGAAATCTGTGATTGTACACGTTTTAGTTTTGTTTAAAAGACTATTTCTTTTGTTTAAGCTGAACGTAGATCTGTGGGTTCTTAGATTTTAATTTTCAAAAATAGATCTGCATTCAAAGTGCCAATTTTTAGTAGTGAACTGACACAAAATGTAAACAAAACCTCACCTTACAATATTATGATTCTTGTGTATATTTGACTTAATTTGGTTTCAATATTAATTGTTAAAGCGACCATAGCGAATACACACTGTGAAAATTTGAAGTGTCTATCTATTACGGTACAATACCTGGTGACAAACGGACGGACAGATAGACAAAGGAGCTTTAGTAAAAGGCTTTCATTGGCATCCTTTGGTACTCTAAAAACTATCATATTTTTAAAACAAGTAAGTTCAAATTACAACACTATAAAGTAACACGTTTCTCACAAACTCAATAAGGATAAGCAAGATAGGCAAATATTAACATCAAACACCTCTAAAGTTCATTTGCTAAAGAAATATGCGCCAATTTGTCTGACCACTGTAATGCTTTTTATAAATTGCTTGCTTTCTTCGAGCCGAAAAGAGATGCACATATCTTTTTGCAGTGATTTTATGGATCTCTTTTTAGCATAGGCCAAAACAATAGCTGTGGCGCCAGGGTTAGGGATGACATCGTCTTTATATTCACGTAATTCTGGAAAAGGGTAATCTGAAGGGCAATTCTCGTATTTACGTTCACGTACTAATCTCAGTGTCAATCTGTCAAAAACAAATCTAATTTGTTTAAATTTTTGCAAGGCTTTAAACATTGATTGTCGCTGAGATGAGATTTCGACTAAATTTTAAAAGGGAGATGAGAATTTTCTGATTACAAGTTATTCTACATTTATTTAATTTCGAGTTTTATAATATAGCAATTTTGAATCCTAACGGTAGTAAGTAGATATATTTTTGTAATCCTTAGTGACAGATGCTTATAAGTTTAAAGTTGAAAGCATTACGTGCACGTACGGTGCACCCCTAAGTATACCTATAAAAAATTCATGTCATACTATAACAAAAAAAAAGAATTTCCATATCAGCAGCCAGAAAGGGAGAAACATGCTATGCGCAACCCTACGTAAGGACC
Source organism: Hoplodrina ambigua (assembly GCA_949774945.1). Lineage (NCBI taxonomy): Eukaryota > Metazoa > Arthropoda > Insecta > Lepidoptera > Noctuidae > Hoplodrina > Hoplodrina ambigua. Next base: position 4,514,616 of record OX458974.1, on the reverse strand, counting down.
CTGTCTCGGGCGATGACGGCTGGCGTGCGTGCGTGCGGTAAAGTGAAGGCCGCGCGGAGGCCGGTCGTCGACCGCGCTATTTACGTCCATGCCAACCGTGGCTGAGCCTAGTACCGGCCACCGGCTGCTCATCCGACTCTGGACTTAGCGTAATAACAAGAAGCGCCACAAGTGTAACCATGGAAACAAAACACGATCTATTTGATAGCAGTTTTTTATTTTATTTGAAAGTTGGGTTTGAAAAACGGTGACATGAGAATTAAAAGAAATATTTTGTGAAGGACTCTTTGTCTCGGTCAAGCGGCTTTATTACAGACTAGCTTTCGCCCGCGGCTTCGCTCACGTTATTTTAGAATTTGCCAATCAATTCGGGTTGTTCTCGGCTTGAGTGCATGAGTGAACCCTTCATTTTCTGACACCCTAGTACTTTTTTTGATAAATCCACAATGTTGACCTTTCCACTCTAACTAAAACTTTTTATTTCTGCTGCCATAGAGATATACCTTTTTTATGACACCCTAGTACTTTTTTTTTCTTGGGTAATAGTAAGTTGGTTGTAATAACCCCGAATTATCAATAATCGATTTTATGACACCCTAGTTGAAGCTGGTCCATCGACACCCAAAACTAACAAAATGTATTAGGTACTTAAATTTAAAATTCGAACATGATTCGAAAGACATGTGGCGCCATCTATCACCAAAAGTAAGTTATTGTGATTTCCCTCGGGAACAGTACTTATTTTCGGGATGAAAGGTACCCTATGTTCGTTCCTGTACACCTGGCAATGTATATGCAAAATTTCAGGATGATCGGTTCAGTGGCTTAGGCGTAAAATGGTAACAAACAAACAAACAAACTTACTTTCGCATTCATAATATTAGTTAGATGTCAAAGTCAAGGTCAATGCATTTATTTCAACGAGTCTGGCAGTTAGTCAGAAAGTTGAAAATAGTTGCTTGTTACAAAATGAAATTCGGACGCTCTTATAATTTAAGTTTTTGCAAAATCCTGGTTACATTATTCTTGTTGCTTCTATATATGAAAGAATATTGGTGAAGAGAAATATAATACAATGAAAAAAATAAAGGTGCTTCTTCCAGTAATTATAATTCTGAGATTGTGGGTAAACGCAACATGTCAAAGCGCCACCGTTCCGGTCATTTCAGAGGCGTGGCCACAAAAACCTGTACTTACTGTCGCACACTTTTTTATCGAGCGATATTTAGGTTTAGGGGTGTGTCGATAATACCACACTACCTTTTTAGATTTTTTATCGTAGTTATTTTTATGCATTACTGGCTTCTGCCCGCGACTCCGTCTGCCTAAATATCTGACCCCTGTTTCGTCACCTTAATTTTGAAAAATTCTTTATTAGCGCATGCACGTCATAAGAACTATCTGCGTGTCAATTTCAGTGCAATCCGTTCAGTGGTTTGAGCTGTTGACAGATCAGTCAGTCAGTAACGCTTGCCTTTTATATATAAATAGATATAACTGGCACTTTTATGCAAATAGTCTAATCTTCGTTGAAATCAAATAAAATACCTTTAAATACGACGACGCCAATTCATTAGAATTTTATTACCTTATAAAAATTCTGATTACAAAAACGTTTCAATGAAATTAGTTCACTGTGTAAGTATTCTCTTTTATATTTAAAAATATCTAAATTGAATCTTGAATAGTGTAAATAGCTTTCCTAACAGAGCCAGTTAAAAAAATACGAGCGTACTCTCAGATTGGTAAGGCCACTAACAATGAAACTTTTCCATTTTTTGCGAATCAATTTAGAAACATTGGGGTAGGACTAACCACATTTTATTTACCAATTAACAAACATTATTGAATAATAGGGAGCTAAGTGAAAGTAACAGAAATAGTAAGAAAGTACCTAAGTAAAGTACGAGTACCCTCGTACTTTAATTAGGTTAAAAGGTTCTTCGCTTAGGTTTAAAGAACTAGTTAAAAGTTTATAATACTTAGTAGTAGATACATACTTCTGTGTCCATTATGGTGATCCAATAAAGGACTCAATAAACTATAAACTACCTATAAAAACTCAAACCTATATCTATCAAAAGTGAACTGAAAAATGATTAGAGATTGGCGCATGTGTACTAGTATCTTCTTTCTTTACTTTTTAACTTACTTACATTACTTCTATGATCTAGGTGCAGGTTACTAGTCACCCCGGTCTTGCACGGGCGCAATTTATAAATCGTTATATTTTTTATTGAGATTTCCATACTAAAATACTATGCAAAATGAGTCCTCACCAGTTTAAAGTTAGCTTATATTTAAAAAACAAGCCAAAAAGTATAATTATGATGAAAAAAATACAGCACTTTTAAAAAAGAAACCAGCTTTTAATAATGAAGCTCTATCAATAATTAAAAGTCCCTCGATGTACTTACACTTATGCCGTATACGGGATATCGCGAACAATTAATCGTAATTTAATTAGTTAAGCAACTGACATTTTACGCTATCTATGTACAGTCATGAACAAAAACTATCTGACTACGCTATATATTAATAAGTATAATTTAATATTTTTACCCGTTACTCTGCACTCACATCCACAAAATACTTGTCAACTTTGGTACCTAATAAATCATTAATTTCTGTTAATAAATATTAATGATGTGAAATGAAATAAACGCTAAAGTAAAGCTTCTTTCAAACCATTTTGCCCAACATTGTACCTTTCTACGGCAACTTTGCCAAAAAGAGGACTTTTTATAATTAACTCGTTCGTTCCAAACCTTATCTGTTACCTCGATATGCAATTACCTTTTTATTTGGGGCGTGCCCCAAGTACACTACTCGAATGGTAATTACCATCTTACAATTTAATAAGCCTGTGCCTCGTACTAACTAGCGCGCGAAATGCGCTGTCAAACCGTAATTGTCGTTGATCAATATTAAGATACAGTACAAAGACGTCATTATGTTATAAAACTGCCGTTTTACATCTTTGCCTTCATTGAAAAGTTTCAATTAACTGCAGACGGTCATAATTTAGCCATATTATGTGTATATAACAAAGCTGAAGAGCTGTTTGTTTGTTTAAAACGCGCTAATCTGTAGAAATACCAGTAGGATCGGAAATAACACTTTTTGTATATGTTAGCTAGATTCATAAGATAATAGTAATAGTATAGGCCATTAATCATCGCGCTAAAACTCACAGGAGTGCAGCAGTCACCAAAAAAGTAACCAAACGCGAGTAAAACCGCGAGGTATAGCTACTAGTGTATAATAAACTCTTTTAATTGGTATGTACGGTGGGAATTTCAAAGGCAAAAGAAAAAATCTTCAAGTACTTTATTGCTCACACATTGTTGCAAAGACTTCAAGTTTTAACTCAAAAGTAAGCAACATTGAATTGTTGTCTGCGATTTAAACGATGTAATTAAGCCGTCATTGGAATACAATAACAGTTTCCCACAACGATCGTTGGTATCAAACGTATTGTTATAAATAAATTGTCTATAAACAAAACATTGAGAAAAATGTATCACACAATACAAATTGAACTAAAGGGCTCATTAACAATCAAAAATTTAAAACACAATGGAATTTACACCATAATTTCACACTCATTTTCTTTAAAAAATAATTACAGACTTTAAATTGTCTGCGGTGAAAACATGATTTTCTTTCTTTCTTTGTGGGTGAAATTAGAACGGAACTAGACGGCATGCGGCACCATCGCGTAGGTAAGTGCTGTTATCGATGCTTTAAAATCACTCGATTCATTGTAATAGCTCAGAAAATGATCTGATTGTAGTACAATAATAATATTATGGCGCGCAATGAATAACAATTGTGCACCACCGAGTGAATTTCGAAATCGATCGCATTGCGCAACTCTAATGATACCAGTACGAAATAATAACACACATTTGTACATATTGACGTATTATGACTATATTTTCGTTAAATTTATTACTGAAGGGTGATATTATTGATTTGGGATTCGGAAAGGGCCTCGGTATTAGTGGAGATTTAGATCGTTCATTGCATGCAACCGTGTGTTTGTAACTGTAGTTTTGACAGGGATAAAGGAAACGCTACAAATCAAAATTATCGCGACGTAACGTATCTCGGATATAACGAATAATATATTGTGTACTTAGCAAGTAAATACACAAGTTCTAAGCCTTGTAGTGAAAGAGTCGTGATCTAGCCGGAAAGATATACTTGATAGTGAATCCAACATTTACATCCTTACTTTAATGCGAAAGAAACTCTGTCTGTCTTTCTGTTTGTTGTACGCTTTCACGACTAAACTACTGAACCGATTTTGATGATTTTTTTTACGGGGTAAGCTTGAATCCCAAGGAAAGACATAGGATAAGCGACATTTACCCGAACGAAGACGCAGGCAAAAGCTAGTCTGTCATAATGACGATATAATTGATCACTGCATTAGCGTTATTTGAAAGTTACATGTTCTTCTCAACTTTTTTTCCTCTGGATCATAACTGGGATTACACTTAATAGGGTAGATAAATAAGTCATCTGTGTAGTCTCAGATGCCAGGTAGTCTACCTAGCTTGAAAATAAACTCATTTTTTCTTGAAGCTTCCGTCCGCGACTTCATCCGCTTCAAAGTTAAGTTAAGTTCGCGTATTATCCCACGGGAACCGTATATTTTTCCGGAATAAAAAATAACCTGTGTGCTATTCCAGATTACAGTCTATCTCTGTGGCAAATTTCATACAGATCCGTTCACCCGTTCTGGTGTCATTGAGTAACAAACATTTTTGTAAACTTACGCATTTAAGTAAATAAATAACAGCGCTGTTTTCTGTAAATCTTCTATCGCGAATTTAGGTGAAATATGTTTGAGATGAGCTGACAATTATTATCATCACGTGGGAAGATAGTTTACCTAAATTCAGCGAGTGATTTTTATTGCATAGATCGGGTGAACTTTTGAAAATATTAAACAAATTATTCCTATTTCTCTCTTGATCATCATCATCAGCTCATTCACTACCGCCCAAATTACTTTCAAAGCTTCCATTCCATCAAAACGTGTCAAAACCAATCGCTTTAAAAAATTAAAGTTTAGAGGAAACCCATGAATACCATTGGGTCACGTGCTTTGAAACTATTACATCAATTGGTTTCAATTCTCTATAACTCTCACTCTCACCTACATGTACGACAATGAACGGCGAAATTTAATACGTCTGATGTAATATGGACAAAAAATAGCAATTCATTTCACATTAGATAGTAATGAGATGTGTTTAACCTCTTGCGAGGCTTCGCTGTTTTAATGAAGCTTTGAAGCGCTTTATAGCGTTTAGTAATTATGGCTTTGGGTACTTACTTAATTCCGGTAGCTTTTTTGCACTGTTAAAATGTAATTATAGCTTTGATGATCGAAATCAATTTGAGCTTACTTTTAGTACACATTAATCTATTATTACTTAATTAATTAAGAATGTTATAATCCTCGCTTCTGATTAAACTAAGTTCCATAATCTGAAGTGTCACAAATGCACGTTCACCTGTTCTTTATCGTGTGGGCAGTAAGGTCTTGCGACCCCACATACTCTAGTGTCAGATTTCTAAACCGCCTCAAGGGCACAAGTCCATAAGCAAATTAAACTAAAATTGTTGAAATTATTTAAGATTTATCATCGATAAGAAAAAAAGGAGAAGTAAGGAATATATTTACCGAGATGGTTTGTAATTACCGTTTTCACACATTAAGAATCGAGTATTGATCGAAAGAATAATTTTATCGACACGGCATTTAAATGAGAGTGCGTACAAGTTTTTGTCTCTTCACTGTTAATTCTTATTCCCCACACTAGCTAATATGGCCGCTAATTACGTGGTGACAAACCAACGGATGTAAACATCGTGATCATAGTATTGAGGCTATTTTTACACACACTATATAAGGAACCTTAAGGATTGGCAATAGAATTTAAAGTAGAAATAGTTAGAAGAGAAAAATATAAAGTAATATATTTGAGTTTTCTTTTGCCTTTTTCCAAGTTTTATCTTTTTTTGTGGCGGTACATCCTTTACGTTCTTACACGCTACGTTTTAAGTTGCTACTCAAAGACTTTACGATTATTTTTATGTTATTCTTATTCCTTTGAAGGAAAAATAAATCTCGTCTCTCATTACTTTTTTAAAATATTTATTCATTTTACGTAATTATTTGTAATTATCATTTATAATGTCGAGATAGCCCAGTGGTCTATGCCTCTCGTTCGATTACGGGCAAGTATCATTATGACTTTTTAAATGAATTATATACTTTCTAAGTTTATCTTGGACATAACTGAAAACCTGAAATCGCTAATACATCTTAAGCAAGCGTGCCTTCTTTATCAGAAGAGGCCTTTGCCCTGCAGAGGGACAATACTAGGCTTGCATTATTATGTATTTTTTATTATTACGGATAATTGTCTAGCCAATTTATTTGTGAAGCAATCACAGTAATACTAACAAGGCAAAACAATGGCTACGGTCGGCTATCAGTATCGCAATTTCTGTAACAATGTTGCGGTTTTTGAAAATTATTGTATCGAATGATCTTTGTGACCTCTGCGAACAATACAATGCGCTGTCTTGTATTCTCATCAGATTTCAAGAGATTGTCATAAAAGACGTTAAACTAAATATATGACTGTAGGTACCTACATCACAACCAAAAATGAATAAATATTTTGTAATCACCTGTCCTGTGCAAGTTCGTAAATATTGATTCCTTTTCAGACTCCAATGAATAATTCAATTTACTTTTCGATAAACTTAAATGGTATATTTTGAAAGACTTTGAGCTTTATTTCTTTGCCATAAAACCTGTTATTTATTTTTTATAAAACTGAGGTTCTTCAGGGTTGTTCGGGAAATACACCAATAAATTTACTTTTAAATTGCTGTAGGTTCCTTAACGCCATTATCAGTAAAACATGTGGCACTTAATTATTTTTAAGTACTGTAAATGATTATTTCAAACTGCGAATATTCCTTCGTAATGAACAAAAACATTTTTTTTACAATGAATGTCTCAATAAAGAATTCTAGTTAATAAAAATTCTAGTAATTCTAGTTAGAATAATATAGACTGCCTGGTCTAGTTGTCGCAAGCGCGACTGCTGTGCATGGTCTTGGGTTCGATTCCCAGGTCGGGCAAAGTGTTATTGGGTTTTTCCATCAGGAATTTCTCAGTAGCAGCCTCGGAGTCTGGATTTGTGCCCGGTTGATGGCAATAGGCTCGCCCTCTATTACGTGGGACTAAAAAAAACATAACTGGCGAAATGTGGGTGTACTAATGGGTACACCTCTGCCTAACCCTTCGGGGATCACAGGCGTGTTATGTTTATGTAATAGTATAGACTTTATAAAATCACGAATTATTCATGTTAACTGCACGTTTCTATTAATTTTCTGTTCAATCCATTAAAGCCACAAAGCAAATGAAGGTGAGCTTTATCTTAAAAAGTGCTCCTCATCTGAAGAAACTCTGAGCTATAAAGACAGCATGAAATTGCCTTCAATGCGACCATTACCTTATCTATCAAACATTAGCAGAGCTTTCAACTGCAAAATTAATTAGAAAACAACATATCTAAGTATAATAACACTTAGTTACGTTTCTTATACGTATCTTTGCAAATAAATAATCTATACAAATAAATAAAATTGAAGTGTCTGTTTGTACCTAACGTCAAAATAATGCCATTTTACTACTAAATGCATAAAGATTACAAGGAAATTACGAAAAACCTCATTTTTTTAAATTTTCCTCTGCTTGTCGGTTTGTCTGTCTGTTTGTTCCGGTCGATCTTCGAAAGGGATAGACTGATTTTTATCGGACTTTCGCTGACAGATAGCAGATGTTATAAGGAGTAATTTAGGAGTACTTTTATTTTCGAATTTAAAACTAAGGTACTGTGCAAAAAAACCCTTGAGAACCGACGTTCACGCGAACCAAGCCGCGGGCATAAACTAGTACGTAAATAAGTCTTGTGCTTTGATTTTGCTGTAAGTAAACCCATTAGCAATACCTACTCCATTAGAAACGATTTACATTAGAAACTTTGTGGGTTTCACCTGACGACCCAAACGATTGAGACGATTAATTGAATGAGGCACTTGTTACAAATGTTACTGATTGATTAGCAGGGCCACTGATTGCTTCGTGCTACCTAGCGATTGATAGCTGCCGAAATTGTAATAGTTATATCGTTACATCATGGAGAAAGGTATGGCGGTAATTGTTTTAATTACTTATATAATTATATTCGTGATGATGTGGAAATTAAAAGCCTAAATTATTGGCTGTTTATCATACTATTAATGTTTCAACTGTCCATAATGATTTTAGTTTTATTATACATATATTAAAAAAAGCTTCTGCGTACCATTAATGTTTCAACTGTCTCTAGTAATTTTAGTGCAGGTATCAAATATTTAAAAAAAGCTTCTGCCCACGACTTCAATCGCGTGGTTTTTTACACCCGCGTTATGTTATGTTTTTGGTTACTGCTCCGTACCTATAGACTTAACTATACCTAATGAATGTGGCTACTATAAATATTAAAAAAAAATCCAAACCGACTAGCATTTCCAGAGATTAACGCTTTTAAAGTAACAAACAAAAAGCTCTTCTACCTTGTTATCTTTTTATACCTATAATATCTATCAATCGACCAATATTCCAAAAATATATACTTGATGTGTTGCTAAGCGCAAAACTCGAAAACGGCTGGTTCGATTAGGCTGATTCTTTTTTTTTGTTTTCATTATTTTCCGGACAATGCGTATTTGAAAGATCGAATATTTGCACATGTGCAAAGCCATGGCGGTTCGCAAGTATATCATGTAATAAATGGCATGTAATATTAGTGTCTCGGCGATTACTTACGTGGTTCAGTTATTATTGCTCGTGACTTAACATAAGATGAGAAAATTGGCGATGAGTTGGCAATCCGTCTACGCTTAATGGCGACAATTTGTAAGCTAAAAACTTTGCTGTAGGTAGGTACGAGTTAATATTCGTACCGACACTAATGAGTTGCATGTTTAAGTTATTACTGTCACTTTGCATCCTGTATTCATAACTTTTGCAATGATATCTTGGAGTCGGCGGACTAGGGTACGTGCTAAATTGTTACTCAATCTCAGTGGAAGCACGCGATCTATTTATTCTTACATATATTTAATAATATTAATACCAGCTTATTATTGTCCCAGTGCAAGTTAAAGACCTCTTTTTACACAAAGAAGGCACCACCACATTTGTTCAGAGATTTTATTTTCAGTCCAAAAGACTAATTCCATTTATTAGAATGGTTCAATACCTGGTCGCAATCTTAGCTCAGTGACAAAAAAAAACAGGTATATTAGAGTCATTTTTGACAGACTGAGACAGATTAGACTGCGATTATTTGTAAAAGTTAGTGGAAGTGGTGCCAGATTTTCACACGAGGTTTTCCATTACCGATGTCAGTGATATCAAAGATAAACTAATAAAACTACATCTAAAGTTAAGAAAGCACTGTAATATTTAAAAACAAAACGAAATGACGTAAAATTTTAATCACACGCAATAGTTTATTAATTAAAAATATTCACAGCAGTAATTTATGAAAACTAGGTAAGTTTTAAATTGATTTATATCGGTGCCATTAATTATCAGAGTAATTAAACTATAAAGACTCAATTTCACTAGTCGATAGAAGGGAGGTGAGGGTATTGATCGCATGCAAAGTAAAGAATAGTAATGATCCCTGAGTCACCAGACAACGTCATTTTAGCATCAGGGAAATCAATAGCTTATGCCCGTCATTTTGGTTACATGAATGTCAGTTATGACGCGGATCCCTTTATCTTTTTTATCCTTTAAATTAAAGTAAGTCTAACTCCTTATAATATCGGCTATCTGCCAGTGAAACACCCGTCAAAAACGGTCCAACCGTTTCAAAGTTAAGCCGGTACAAACAGACAAAAAGAATCATTCACAAACGACCAGACCAGCGGAACAATCAATCGCTCAGCGTTCTGCGCCAACCGTGAAAACTACAATCAGTATTAATAATCAGTCAGTCTATAAGAAGAAGTCGATTTTAACCGACTTCAAGAAATTACACGTTAGGCTGCTGTGATTTTTAAATCACGCCAACCTAACATGTAATTTCTTATAATTTACTACTTTAACTTCTAACTATAGTCCTTACTTGAGCCCTCCGCAGCCTCTTCAAATCTACATTTGAAAAACGTTTAGAGATGAGGCTTAATTGTAAGTTATATAATGCTATTAAGTGATGGACGAGTGTCGAGTTAGCACTCGACTCCGCCACGGAGTATCAAAGATAGCCGGCGGAATGTGGACGCATTACGTCCAAGTGTAACATTGATAATAAATCTTATCTTCTAGTTAAAGGGACTGTACCGACATCGCGCTCCATAGAAATGTGGTCGTGTCATATTTTGGTCAATAAGTAACTAAAATTGATGAAATTTTGTTGATGAGATAAGGACATTGATATCTTGGCTTGTGATTAGTTTAAAGACCTGTCGATTTTGTGATATAATTATCTTAATAAATGCTTAACATAATGTCACGCCTGTAATTCCCGGAAAGCTTAGGCAGAGGTGTACACATTAGCACACCCACATTTCGCCAGGCTAAATAATATATATACGATTTACATACAATTACTTACTTAAGATTTAATGTACAGCTTTTGTATACATTACATCTTAAGTATTACAAATTATCAATCACAGTCAATATATATATGTTAGTATACAGTCGCCAATAATAGGCCAAAAACATATCAATAAATTAAATAATTCTTGAAAAATAAAACAAAACTTGGCTCTGGAAATAAAAATTAAAAATAAGGCACGGAAAAGTAACTAGTCACAAGCCTAAATATTTCCTGTCTACAAAATTGCATCCAGTTTCATTTACATATTGACAAAAATATGAAGTCTTTTTTATTATTTGTTGGCTTTATGTAAGGTTATTTTCGAGTACATAGCGAATTTTTATTGATTTGTCCCTTTTCAGATTTTTATCTGGAGTTGATTAAATTGAAAATTAGATGAGAACCTGTGTAAAAGAGAAATACTGTTCATCAACCTTCAACTAACCTTGAAGAATGCAGTGGTATCGCTAGTGCCTAGGTATTTAGTATACATCTTCGCGTGCCTAGTAATTTTCTTTTAAACAGTCCATAATATCGCGCTCGTACTGGACTTAAAACTTCCTAAGGCTACGATGTTTTCTTTTGAAATTATACGGAAGTAGTTAAAACTTTTACACGGTGAGCGAAAATGGTGTAAATACCAAATTATTTCGTTATTTCTCTGCAATTTACGAACTGACAGCAACTCAACCAGGACTCATTTTAAATGAAGTCGAGTGTAAATTGACGGACAAGTGTCTAGTTTGCACCGGCCAGGCGGCTGCCTGACGGAGAACCAGCGATAGATCGGCGGCGGAATGTCGACGTATTACGTCCAAGTCTCACTAAGATATAAATCTAGAGTACCTATGACGGCCCTTCGATTGATAATGTCGTTGGTTGATGCGGAAAATCTTTTTCTAAACTTTCTTTTTCACAATTGAGAAGTAAACACTATTAACCAATAAATTCAATACATAACTTAAAAATATATCTTCTAGCTCAAAAATCTCGATAATTTTTCAGCAATTGATTGGAAAAATCTGATTTTCAGTTGGTCTGAAATCAATAAATAGTTGGTCAATGGAGTTGGCAAATACCTAAATAGTTTAGTAATTTACACAGTCTACGAAAGTTCAAAAAGAGGTATGTTAAATCATTGATTTAGTAGTAGGTTAATTGGAGAGCATAACAGAGAGAATAATTAAAAATGTTCAACGTCTAGTCGCAATATCGTCTCAGCGACAATCAATGTTAAACATGTACGTAAAGCAGTTGTCATTGCTTCACACCGTTTTTTGAACATTATCACTCCATTTGCTTACTATTCTATGATAGTCTTACAATGTATAAGATATAAATCTCCTATCTGTAGCTCCCGTTGGTTGCACTCCCCGGGGGGCGCACGACTGGCGGTGAGCGGCCAATCCATAACATAGTGCGCTACTGCGCTAAATCGCACTTATGAACTGTTGCTAAAATTATAAAGCTTCAGAGATGTTGAAACGGTTCATCTGTTTTTTCGGTACCAAAAAATTTGGAGAACGTTATAAGGAAAAACATTGAGTTTCAGCAGATTTTCGGAAATAGGCTTCAGTGTAACGGTTTTATTTGTCATTAAATTATAGATAAAATCTTCTGGTTACTAACGGATCAAGATAATGTAGTTACGTTAATATATTTATTCTCTCCCGCGAGTAAAAAGAAATCAAATAATAAGTTGGAAGAAATAAGTAAGCCGTGACGATAAATACTAGATCCTACAGAAGGAATCCTAGTAGGTCTAGGAAACAAAAACTGTGTAGTACTTTTTGAGACAAATAAAATTATAATTACTTTATTTTTCTCTGCATTCTTTACTATAACATAAATACACAAGTTTTTAAAATAGAAATTACCTACAACTAAAATATGAATATGTTATTATTAAGAAAATAAAAGTTAAGTAGGTACCTTCCTACTTAACATTCACAATCAAGGTGTACAAGCCAGTGTCGTCTTCAATCTACAACACGGAGACTAAATTACGAGTATGTTAAATAATTTCGCACCATGTCCAAATTGTACTCATTCATCTTTAAAACAAACAACAAACTCATTTTTTAAATGCCCTTCCATGTAGCATGATAATTTATGTTGCTCAGCACATATAAAATTGCGATTGAGCGATACCGTCAGCGCAGCGATTTGTCGACATGTCGCATTACAAGCATCGATTTGTCGTCTTGTCGTTTAGTGTGTGTAAATGTCGGGGTCTAGCGTGGAACGTTGAAAAATTGAACAGGGGAGGCGGAATATTTTACATAACGCCGGATGGCCGTGACCAAAGGGTTAATGATATTTTGTAGGTTTATTATGGTAGATGGGTACATTTTATCATGTTGACCATATCTGGAAGTTTTCTCGCGGAAATAAAACAAACAGGTTGAGATAGATTTTTATATGCATTTCCTTCTTGTTGGCATATTTTTTTTTAATTTTAACGTTTACCGACTATAGGAATTTTTACTATTTCGATTACAAACATACAAAGTCACGTACACAAACAGAACCCAGAACATATCTGTAGATCATAGAAATATTTGTTTCGAGCAGGAATCGAAACCGCAATACGCAGCGCAGCAACCAATCGCATAGACGCTGCACCTACCGTGCCGTCCTTCCTACTTACCTAAATCCTGCACATTTTGATTCCAGTTTTTATTATTTAAGTTAATTATTTTATAAACTTACCTACCATTTCATTTCTGACTACAAGTGACAGGACCATATCTACCACTCCCCTTAAACTAGGGTATGACAAAAGCATAAACTTGACGTGTCAGATTGGGACGATCTTAAATCTACGTAAGTACCTAAATATGTAAATCATGGCTCTAAAACTTGAAGTTACTGCCTAAAATAACATGTTATAGTGTCAACTTCAAATTTATTATGACATTCTCCATACAAACAGCATTCAGGCAAAAACTACGTAGGTAAGTATCAAGACTATTTATAGTGCAGTAGGTACGGTGTATATTGTGGGTCAGACTGTCGCGTCGGCGACTGTACCGATAAATCTTGGTCGGCCCGACGGTCGCGTGCAATGCTCGTGTTAACATCGGTTGGTGACCAACAAACTAAACAACGAAAGCTCTCGATTTAAATGTAAATATTGCAATTAGAGCCTCTTTACACGCTTGTGCACCTAGCGATTTAGTGCAACCGTTAGGTGCGATCGCCATGATCGCGACTGTACCTATTTCGGTGTTGACTTAGTGAGTTTATTTGTTTGTATAAACATGGTCATGGTCTAAGCCAAAATCAAATCATTTATTTCAATTAGACTAGAAAGTGTCTTTAAATGAAAGGCACTTTTAAACAAAACAAACAAAACAAGCGAATAAATGAATCTCCCAAAAAATGCCAAAAATTGGACCAGGACACATTAAATAATAAATAAATAATAAATATCTTGGGACAACTCACACAAGGCTATCTGATCCCAAGCTAAGCAGAGCTTGTGTTATGGTAACCAGACAACTGATATACATACTTATATAATTTATAACTAACAATCATGCTCATCACACAAAGTTTGTCCTGGGTGGGAATCGAACCCACGACCTCCGGCTTAGCAGTCAGGGCCGCTAACCACTAGACCAACAGGCCCGTCAAAATTACATTACTACATTGTCAGTAGGTAACGCTTATTTTCTCTGGATTAAGTTCAATTGGAATAAAATATAGGTACTAATACAAGATGCTTATATTTTTTCGTTTTCTTAATATTTTTATTTACGTCTCATAATTACTTGACATACGATAACAGTAGAGAGCAAAATGCCAAAAAAAAATTAGTTTAAATAAAATCGCATTGTATGTTTTCTCTACATAATATTTTAAACGGTTTTTATTACTGGAACTATTAAGTTCAATAATACGAAATTATAATATTCAACAATTCATAAAATATAATGATTGACGTTCAATTATACATACCGGATAATTATACATAAAATATAATGCTGTATTTGCATTAAATTGTTTATTGTTTTACGATAGTAGCAGGAAATTAGAGCATTTAAAATGAAGGAGCAACCGTACTAGTAAATCACTAGAAATACCATAATTTATGTAAAGTATTATATAATAATTAAAGCTATAGTCTCATCGTGAAAGAGTTAATTATTCTTAAGACAGTAAATTAAAACCGTAGCATACGATTTTCTGACATAAAATCGAAAGCTATGTTTTAAACCTATGAAAAACGTAAGAATGTGTATTTTGCACAACGAAATTGCATTTTTATGTTTTATACTATAAAAGTCCGAAGCCGTTTTATTACACAAAATAAAATGTTAACAACATTTCACCTTATTTATGCAAGTAATAATAGCTGCCTCCGACTTAATACGGGGAGCTTTTTCCCTTTGGTTACGCCTGAATCGGGTATCGGTAAATGTTATATAGCCTGAATCGGGCTATGATACACAAAAACAAATTTTGTCATCCGACGTGCAGTTACCTATACTAATCTAAACTAACTCATCATCTGCCTAGCCTTTTCCCAACTATGTTGGGGTCAGCTTCCAGTCTAACCGGATGCAGCTGAGTACCTACCAGTATTTTACATGGAGCGACTGCCTATCTGACCTCCACAACCCAGTAACTGGGTAATACGAGACCCCTAGGTAAGACTGGTTGTCAGACTTGCAAGCTTCTGACGACTCGTAACGACTGTCAAAGATCCACGCATGACAGCCGGGACCAACAGCTTAACGTGCTTTCCGAGGCACGGAATAATGTCAGTAATGTCTAAGATAAACTTTAGAAAGTACATATGAATTGAAAAAGTCACATTGGTACTTGCCCGGCCCGCAATATACAAATCTTAACTAAAATTATAAAGCTAAAGAAAATTTCGTGTTTACATGTTTCTTTAAACGCACTAATCTCCGGAACTACCATTCAAATTGGAAAAAAAACTTTCTATATGATAGCAAGATTCATAAGAAATATGACAGTTCAAAAGGCTATATGACATCACGACATAACCCATAGGAGCGTAGCTGTAGCCATAGACGTAACTTAACACGAATGAAAAAAACCACACGAACGTATCAGCAATCGCAAATAGTTAACTGACTGCTAAGTGTAAGTTTTTTTAACTCACGTTCAATTACGAGCGCAATAGAATTTTATATTTGAAAAAGTTAAAGCGCCATCTGGTGGTCACTAGGAAAACCTTATTTTCCCATACAAAATACTAACGCGCACGCAATCGAACGTGAGTGAAAAAACTCACACTTAGCACTCTGATAAGTTTCAAAGCGCTAGCCAACATTAGGTCCGCTACAAGTCCGTATAGATCTCCAAATTGAAAATTCCATTCCACTTGAGATATTATTAAACCTGGTGGACGTACCGTTGGCCTGCCAATACCAATTCTCGTCGATACCCATTGTACCCATACCGGTAACCAGTAGTAACCACTAATGGGTACCAGGCTGGTATAAGATTTATTCCTATCTTATCTGAATAGATTGCCTTCGGTTATAGATTAGTACTGGGATATCCAGCGCGTTTGATTTGCCAGTAACTCCATAGACCTCATGCAATGTTAACTATTTCCTATTTAGTAAAGATTCCGGTTTCCTGATTGAATATATTGAAACTTACATGATAGCAAATTGAGTTTAAGTGTTATCGGCAAAGGTTAATTTAACAGTTAGAAGTAGGAATGTACTATTTTAATATCTGATTGTTAAATGTGAATGTTCCTATTTGCAGTAAGTCTATTATTCAATTGGAAAGTAAATTTAGTTAGTTGTCGTTGGTTTGTTTTGCTTTCGTATTTGCGAATGCTATGACTACTAGCTACTACTAAAAGTTGGGTTACAAACAATATAAAAGGATATTTTTTAATTGATCCAAGAAATTTTTTAAACTAAACAACATATCATACACATACATACACATAGGATATTTTTTAATGAAATAACATATCTTTATAATTTAATTTAATATTTTTCTGCTGACTCAAATTTATTTCTGTATCTGCACTAATGTCGTTATTACTCTGTTGTCACTGACTGCTAATAGGTATTCTCATAGAAGTAATTAATATCTAGGTATACTATAGGTATTATAAATAGGTAAATTTTGTGATTGAGTTTGTGAAGTTGTTGTTGTAGTTGTTTGTGTTGTTGTTGGATAGTCTCTGAATCTACTGAACCGATATTGAAAATTCTTTTGCAAATTTGAAGCTATATTATCACTGAGTACTATAGGCTATATTTTATTATCAAAAATTTGTGATCTGTAAGAAAAATCATGCCAAAGAATCGCGGAGAGAGTGCTAGTTAACAATAATTGAACAGCACTTGAATTTTTTACTTAGACCCTAAAAGCAACTCTATGCTTTGCAATATAAAATATATTTTTAATTAATTTCTTCCTGTTGTGTACTCCGGTGCTTTTATCACTGCATCTATACAGTTTTCTTTCAATGTAACAACATGTATGCACCCACAAATAAAAGCTCACTAAACTATAAACATGATTGTTATTACTTATTAGATGATACTACGAAATTCTCCGCTTCCTCGCCGTAACGAGCATAAAACGGAAGCCAGGTATAAAGTGCAATTACAAGACCGTACACGATGCAAATTGTCCATAATTACATGTTTGATCACCATAAAAGCTTGTAACATGAGAAGCGCTATTGTCATCGTTATGTAATAATTATAAAACTAATTAGAACATGCGTTTGTTTTCTATTATATGAGAAAAAGAAAGGTTTGACGCTTGTAATTTTGTTTTGGTCGAAACTTTTTTTGTGATACGGAAGTACACGTCAAAGCGAAATTCGTTCAAATTACACTTTTATTAAAACAGCAACAGCTTTAATAAATAAATAACTTGTAAAATCGGTGTAATTGGTTAACCATTTAATTAAAGTTCAATGGATTAATTAAATAACCGACTGTTTTTTTTCTGCAAAACCAAAGTTCGTTAACAAATATCTCGTCATCTCCCAGTATAATAGAAACGTCCCGATAAGGCGACAGCCTGGCCGGGATCGCCTTGAATAATTCAGACATTAGTTACCAGCACGCCGCGCACAAGCCGTCACCTTTGTTTTATTGTGTCATTAGGTTTAAAAAATATTTTAACTCCCACAATTAAAGCCCCAACTTGAATGGTAAATTAATTATTTTTCTTTATTGGAACCGAGTTGTTATGAGTGATGAATGACTTTATTAAATAGTTACCAATCCTTATTTTCTTACTAATATGTATTATGAATGCAAAAGTAAGTCTGCCTGTCTATCTGTTACCTACTCTTTCACAACTAAGGTACTGAACCGATTTTTTATGAAATTTGTTACGAGGTAAGTTTGAACTTCAAGAAATGACAACCAACTTTTTATTCCGCGTACTCGTCTGCGTCTGCTGTAACCGACATCGACATTTACGCATACGAAGTCGCGGGCAAAAGCTAGTCATAACAGTTATTGTTTAAGGACTTTTTATGTTACCTAAGCAACAATAGTATAACTGTTATGAACAAACACCTTCGAATGCTAACTCGTGATGGGAATATTAATGAACTTTATATATTCACATAACTTAGCTTTAAATTACTATACCTTAGTGATATGTGACATACTCGTAAAATGTCCCTCTAACAGCAAATCTGAGTTGTCTTTTCCATCGTGTGAGGTGTGACTGTGTGTCGCAAGTTTGATTTCCCCGTCTAGACATAATTTAACGTACATTCGACCCCATGGTTCATGTTTAATGGAACTAAATAAAAGTATATTTACACAAATCTTTAGGGCGAGACTTACCATAAACATTTATCGTGAATATTTGACCTAAAGTGCGAGGAGCTCATGGCTAAGTAATAACAGCCGCATGGGTCGATCCGTCAGGTTAAGCTACGCTTGCCGGGGTTGGTCCGTGGATGGGTGACCATCTTTACATACCGAGACTCCTCCGTGCCTCGGAAAGCACGTTAAGCCGTTGGTCCCGGCTGTCATACGTGGATCTTTGACAGTCGTTACGGGTCGTCAGAAGCCCGAAAGTCTGACAACCAGTCTTACCTAGGGGTATCATATTACCCAGTTACTGGGTTGTGGAGGTCAGATAGGCAGTCGCTCCATGTAAAATACTGGTATTCAGCTGCATCCGGTTAGACTGGAAGCCGACCCCAACATAGTTGGGAAAAGGCTAGGCAGATGATGATTTGACCTAAAGTGCGCAGTTAGTGAGATAATGCGATGGATGGTGCAGTGGCACAGCGATTGGCTGCCGAGCTACGTGTCGTAGGTTCGAAATAATTATATGGCCTACAGGTAGTCAGTTCCGGGTCTGGTTGTTAGTGTTTGTGAGTTTGTTTGTTAGTAAACGCACCCGATATAGAAGAAATTCCTAATGTGGGGAAACGTTTAAAAAGAAATCCCCCTGAGAGTTAAATCTATAAACTTTTAGGGACAGTTGTAGTCTAATCATAGTCTGCCAAAAGTGCCCATAATTTACCTATATTTATTGTCATTGATTGTCTCTGAGATGAGATTGCCACTACATTTTGAACGTTTTTTTATTAGTAGAATTGGCCTTCTCATTTTGGGTGATCTCAAAGTGGGTATAAGATATTTTCGTAAGAACATTTGGAGAAAACGATCCACTTAACCAAATAAACTGCATTTTAAAGTGAACTTTTCTCTGTCAACCGATAGTACATACCTGCCCACAAGTTTACACCAACTTTTCCATCCATATTTTGCAAAGTTGAAGTAACAATAAATAAGAAACTGCAACTTATGTAAAATGTATTTATAAATTATATAAGTATGTATATCAGTTGTCTGGTTACCATAACACAAGTTCTGCTTAGCTTGGGATCAGATAGCCGTGTGTGAGTTGTCCCAAGATATTTTTTTTTTTAATTTATTTATTTACTTTTCTGATATGCCTATCTGTGTACTACATACGTATTTATATGTGTAATGTGAATGAACTACTTACGTCTGCGCACTTTAACGGCAGCTCCGTTATAGTGCACAGGCGTAAGTCCAGTCAATCCGTAGATTATCCCGATATTATGAATATTGCTAGATTTAGCGGTATTCATCGTTTTATAGACCATATCCACTAGGTTACGGTACATTAAACCCTTTTTAATCTAAATCCTTATAGTAATACATGTGAAAGGTATATCATAATTATGATCAGCCTGTAACTTTATCACTTATCGGAAAATAGCTTTATCATATACTATACTAGTTTTTGCCTGCGACTTCGTCCGCGTCAATGGATTTCGCGGATGCAGACGATGTAGTCTGGATTAGCACATAAGCTACTTATTATCCCGAAAACCCGTAGGATAACACATTAATTTTGGCGCGGACTAGGCATAGAAACTAGTAAAAAATAATAATACCAGCCTACTATTATTTTACCACTGCAGGCCAAAGGCCTCTTCTCATACAGAGTAGCACGAGCATTGATCGTCATGCTTGCTCAAGACGGATTGGGGATTTCTGACTCATATTTAATTATAAGTCCAGGTTTCGTCACAATATTTTCCTTCACCAATGTCAGTGACATCAAAAACTTTGAAAGTAGATATGGGTCATACTGATAATTGCTCGATATAAAACCCTGAACTTTATTTATCACGATATTTTTGGCCTTCAAGCATCCTCTAATAAGAAAATGTCTTTATTTTCAGGTGTACCGAAGGAAACCGACAGTGCTGAACACTACAACACAGTTACTAAAGAAAATATTTAAAAGGTAAGATTTTAAACTCTATCTTTTAGCATTTACTTTATTTCATAACTAAACTTAATAAATATATACATTATTTACAAGCTTAATAATAAAAATAAAATAAAACAACACCCGGATTAAAAACAAAGAGAAAATAAAACTAGACGGCATCAAAAAATTCATCCGCATCGCTGTCCACTGGAAATGTGCCCAAAAGACTGGCTGCATTGCCACGTTGGATGGCAATGCTTAACCTCTGGCCAAGGTAAAAACCAACCCTTGGGTCACGGGAAGAATCAACCAATCGTTTAAAAATTCAAAAAAAATCGTTTCGCATTCACTTAAAAACACATCCAAAATAATAAACCTTACTGAAAGTACATACCAATTTTACCTATCCTAGGCGAGTAAAAACAAAATCAAAATTATTGAGAAAATTATAACCATAAATACATGTTAGGTTATATTTTAAACTGCGACCGACAACCTTTGTACGTGTGGATTTTTTCAGCCGTGTCCTATTTATTATAAATCTGTCTATAATATACAAAAACGTTTTTTTCCAATCAGGTAGTTCCAGAGATTAGCGCGTTTAAACAAACAAACAAAAATTCTCTTCAGCTTTATTATATTAGTTAAAATAATTCAGATCCTATATGGGATGGAACGTAAAAATAAACAATAACAATAACAAAAGGGACTGACACAATAATTGTATAGAAGGTTCAATTTATGCATTTAAAACATTTGCTTCGTGGGGGGTCCCGTCTCACGAGCCTCAAACGTTATTCGTATACTGCAGCTATAGGACTGATTTGGACTATAATAATACTGTCTTAAATCTCAATTTGCATAAATGCTTTTTCTATTTTGTATTTTATAATGTAGGTATTTTGGCAATGTGCAAAATAATTTGAGGACTTACTAATGTAATACGTAGTTTATAATTTTATAGTAATAGTTAAAAACATTTAAGAAAACATTTAAAAAACATTAAAAATAAATTAAGGTTTTTGAAAGGACCTGTCATTGTGGAAATCTTTAGAGACGGCTTATGACCAGCAGTGGATGTCGGTCGGCTGATATGATGATGATGAAGAAGGTTTTTTTAAGAAAAATAGTATGTCATTACAAAACATTGTCAGCTTTTCACAACCAAAGGTTTCACTATGATAACCTCTTAAAACTAAGTAAATGGCATTAAAAAAATATTTCGCATCCACGTCAAATGGAAATGTTCTCAAAGGACTGGTCGGATGTTCTGGTTATTTTTTTTTCATAATTAATTAAATTATTAACAGGTTGCTGGTTGGCACATTTTTTTAAGACTAAGCTCAATTATACAGGTAGGCTCAATTATACATTGATCCTACTGCACCTAATGCAAAATTATACCTTTAATTACTACTACATAATTTTGCAACAGAGTGCGCACAAGAAACATTGTCTAACTGGTTCCCACAATTTGATTGTGATTAATAATTAAGTAGTTTGTTTTAAGATAAATAACTTCATCATAAAATATTATATCAGTTGTGCATCTCGCGCCATTTATTACGATCTTGTTTAGCCAGTTAGCGCATTATACCACGCTTATTACACAGCTATAAGAGAACGTCAAAGTAACTTTAACCATTCATAAATAGATTACTTTTATTATCTTTATACTAGCTGTACCCCGCGGCTTCACACACGTTAAGTTACGACTTAGGTTACTACTGTGCTCCCATGGGTCGTAGCTTGATGTTATATACCCTATAATCTTCCTCGGTATAGAGGCCATATAACTATTGAAAAGATTTTTTCTAATTGGGTAATCTCTTTCCGCTATATAATATTAACTACCTACCTGCTTCTGTTTTTACACCCGCGTTAAGTTAAGTACGTCATTGATTACTGCTCCGTACCCGTTTGTGGTAGCGTGATGTTGTATACCTACTATTATTCCTCATGAAGCTGGTTATCATATACAAAGACATTGTTTCCAATCCGACCGGTAGTTTTAAAGATTTTTGCGTTTAAACAAACATACAAAGAAGAATATTCTTCAGCTCTATTATATAAAAAAGTATATTTTTATCATTGAATATCAAAAGAACTCGAGATGGATATTAAAATATAATTTGTTATTATAACAACTTGTAAAAGTTATAAAAACATTGTGAAAGGCTGGTTATAACAGAATAATCTTTATGCTCGTGTAATTTATTAGAGCAGATGCGTTGGTTTACGTGGGAATAGTTCGCCAGATGTTCTTTAGTATGGAATAGCATTTGGTTATAATACAGTCTCCATACCACTTTATAATTGTCTCATCAATAGTTGAATGAAGTCGCTAAGGCATTGTATAATAATATATCCTAGTTTCGACACGCGATTTCGTCTGTATAAACGTCAAATATATTATAAAACATAACATAGCATAAAGCACTCGTCAATAGTGTATTTTTTAATCAATAAAAGTTTTTTTTTTTAATCTGACCAGTATGTATTTTCCAAAAATTACCTTTTACAAACAAACTTTCCTTCATAGTATTAGTAAAATATTCTAGTAGTGCGATTTTTTGAGAAAAACATTTTTGATAAATTTTCATAAATGTTTGTATTCTTATTTTTTGATTTTTGTTATTTGATTATATCACAGGCATCCTAATGAATCTAGGTTAAGCTACGCTTGCCGGGGTTGACCCGTGGATGGGTGATCATCTTTACACACCGAGACTCCTCCGTGCCTCGGAATGCACGTTAATTCGTTGGTCCCGGCTGTCATACGTGGATCTTTGACAGTCGTTACGGGTCGTCAGAAGCCCGAAAGTCTGACAACCAGTCTTACCTAGGGGTATCATATTACCCAGTTACTGGGTTGTGGAGGTCAGATAGGCAGTCGCTCCATGTAAAATACTGGTATTCAGCTGCATCCGGTTAGACTGGAAGCCGACCCCAACGTAGTTGGGAAAAGGCTAGGCAGATGATGATGATGATTATATCACAGGCGAAATAAAATAATAAAAAATGTTTTTCGGATCTCGGATGCTTTTATTGTACTTTAAAACGATAACTTTTATTGCATTAATTGGGTACGTAATAAACACGTAGGTATTAGAATTTCGTCACAGTACCTAACGTGTTAAAGTCTTGTTTCACGTAAGCGCATTTCGAACGCTTTCTCCTTCATTTGTAACGTTTTATGGCGAAATTCATGGCTTTTCCCCATGCGTGTTGTGGGTACATTTTCTCAGTATCGTACCTATAGTATGTAGGTAACGAATAAATGTCAGAGTGAATGTAAAAGTGAATCTGTTACCATTTTGATTTGTAAATGCATTATTATTTTTCTCAAAGCATTACTTTTGTCTGCGTAATTTCGTATTATACAAGTATTCGTATAAACATTTGTATTTTAAACTTACGGGAGATTGTAATTCTAAATAATCATATGAAATGACGAAGCCTGTCAATAATAAATAAACAAATATTTTTTAGTTGTTTATGTTTGAAAGTATTTTCAGAATTCACCTCTTCCAAAGAAGAGAATCGCCCTGTTGCGTATGTGCTAGTTTGAAATCGAAAACCACCAACTAAAAAATCGATTTATTTTATTATTGATTCGTGTTACCTGAGTCACCTCCTTGATTTTTGTCGAAAATGCAGAACTGCACCTGGCTTTACATGTGTAGTCTGCCATTTACATATGGCAGTTTTATTAGACATCAGGTACCCAAAATGCGACTCAATAAATAATTAGCTCACCAATTAATAATTCTACATACAAGCATAGTCGTATATAATTACACCGGGTCACGTCAAGTTTCTCATATTAATAGTCTTATAGTTTAAACATTATTGATTAATAATTAAACCTTGGCTTAATTTATTTATTCACACGGTCCTTAGTACATTGAAGATAAATTATATGACACGATAATGAACTTTAAATGTAATTAAGGATTAAGGACAAAATGACTTGATTGAGTCAAAGTTTAATCTATTATAGGCTCAAATGGGTCAGTGGTTTATAGCGGCAGTTGCGTAAAGTTTTTTTTTGTAATTAAATGCAAATGTTTTCTTTGCGGACTGTTCCCGCGCTACGATATTCGATGTCCTGCTGCTAGGCTAATTGATTTTTTACTTTAACATATTATTAATAACTAGATATCTGGTTTCATTCGCGTAAAAAGTTAAACGTACATTAAAGTTTTTAATACTACTCTACTCTTATACTTACCACAATTAGCAAAATACCTATATTGAATTACTTATTTTATTTCTATACCTAAATATTAAAATCTTGAAATGAGTACACTGACATAAGAAGATCAGTCTATAATATTTCCATTACATTCCCACTGCTGGGATATTGGGACGTGGTCTTCTTTCTGTACATTATTTATTTATTTTATAACAATATTCAATATGCTACTGCCACCACATCTTTTTGGACACTTCATGAAACGATGATTATCAAAATTATTGATCTTCAAAACGCTAATATTAGCTTTCAACAATAAAACTAACTTACTTATATAATACGTTTATAAATCTGTCATAATTATACTAAAACTGTAATAATAATCGGTAAAAAAGAAAAACATAAAGAAAATCCTATCAAATACCACACTTGGTAAATCAAATTGGCTATTCAATTTCAACTAAAAATATTTCGAATTTAAACCAATTTCAAAATTATGTGGACAAGATTTCTCCAATTTAATTTGGCTTAATATAAGATTAAAGAACAAAACAAGATCAGTGTGCTCTAAAGATCTGATAGTCACAGTAATAAGATTTAGAGAGTAGGTAAGAATACTAAAATCAGATATCACTATGTCATGTACCTACATGTCGAATTAATTGTTCGCTACACGCTTTCTAGTTCTGTATGTGCATGTGTTCTGCGGCAGTTTGTTTCTAATAAGCGGAAATTTTAAATTAAGTCAAATTGGAAAACAAAGAAAGCGTGCTTTGATTAATTGTTTGTTTAATTCGGAGCCCTTTGTAATTATTAGCCGTTTTCACACGATAATAAGAGCGATAGAGTTAGAGATTTTTGACGATAAACGTGACTGTTTGGGACGAGCCCTTAATGCATCTTAATCTCGTTCACACCGGTATAAGAATACTCTTCGTGATAGCCTATGTAGATAATATTGTGTTATAAGACGCGGTCTGAGCAAAAATAAGCAGAGATTCACACTAAGATAAATTGAACATAATTATTCCTCTTAAAGATGTGTTTGTGTAAAGCGGTTTTGACGGTACAATTGAAGACGCTAGCGGCTGAGGAATTGACTGCCAGCCTGTGTACCAAGAGTTTAATTCTCGCATGGCTTACAAAAATTGTATACCTTACAGGAAGTGGTTTCGGTTCTGATGGTTTGTGTATGTTAGTTTATATGTATGTAAACGCAAGCATGATACCTACAAGGCTAATCCTGAAAAGAAAACAGTTGTCTTAGAAAACTAAGGATATAAATCCATTTATGATTTAATTTTACAATCAAAGAGGATTTAATTTAAGCCCGGGACGCTATTGGATATAAAATGTTAATCTTAGCCTAAGAGTGTGTGTTAAATACTCATTTCGTAATCCAACTGCAACGATCCCAGAGATAAAACTTAAAGTAAGCGTAATCGTAATTCTCATGTTACTTTATAACTAATTTTTATTTTCATACTGACTTGGCAATGGCTGAAGAACTATTTAAGCTTGGTTTAAACGGATCGTTAATCAGGCGTCAGGAGTTATTAGAGTTAACTGAGGTTAATCGGCCACTATCGTGATTGCGAGCGATGGGTTAGGCTATTATTACTTATGCACATGCAATCTTAAAATCATGCACGTTATGGCTGGAATTTCTTGAGAGCGTTTGGTGATTTTCTCTCTTTGAATTTGAGTTCTGTATTATTAGTTTTTCCTGTTTGCGGTCCGGTCTTATTCCAACAAGTTCGGACAAAATTATGACGAAAAAAATATGATTCACCTAATTATGAAAAGTCAAAACATTTATTTCAATTAGACCAATTACAGGCACTTTTGAATCGTCAAAAAGACGGTCAGTTAGTCAAAAAGTTGATGCTAGGTACAAATACGTGGAATTGTCGACGATGGCACCGGAAAAGGTAGATAATAAACAGTTCATTAATTATATTAAGTATACATCGAAGACATCCATCGGTTTCTAAGAAAACTTCAACTATATCTGACTACCCTGCATACCTATTTATTTTGTTGACTGTACATGATTGTGGTGTAATAGTGAGTGGAACGACAAGTTCAATAAATGCGACAAGTACGATTCAACTAGACATAGTTAACATGAGAAAGTGCTGTAATCAGAAAGAGAAGTTGAAACAATTACTTACCAAATAGCTGGCCTTATAAAGCCAGCCAAGTACGAGTTGGACACGTACACAAAGGGTTCCGTACCACCGTACTAATATTAACACAACAATATTTAAGATACAAACATTTTATGTATTTTTTTTTTCGGTTTCTTTTATTCTTATTATTTGTTGTTATAACAGCTATAATAAAACACACTCTGTGAAAATAATAAGTGTCTACTTCTTACGATTAAAAGGACAGCCCACTGACAGATAGACAGACAAACAGATAGCAAAGTCTTTGCATTTAGAATTGAACTGATGTTTTGTTTTGAATGTTTGCATGTCACATTATTTTGACTATGAGTATGTGTTATGAATCTGTAATTAATTAATTATCTATGTTAAAAACTAAATTGTACCAACACCTACTTTAAATAAATTGATTTGATTTGATTTCTTATAGAAAAAACCCTTTGGGCACCCTTTTTTTTAATTTGGTAAAAATCATCAAATGAGTCCTTCCGCCCTGGGTGGGGCGGACGGGACTGTCAGTCTTTTACTAAATAAAAAACACCTTGTTCCTTCTGTTACCCTTTACGTTTCGGGGCCTCGGTATCCTGTTAGGACGTCCCGCAGTCCCGGCAGGCGTTTGGCCCTGTTGGGCCCCCGTAGCTCTTTACGTGCGGGACCCAAAAAAAAAAAAATTCTAACATTTGTACATAGACTAATAGATTTAAAAAGCTGAGGCCTACTTAAAATTTAAAGTTTCTACCGCCAACCAACATTATCCATAATTTTGTTTATAATTTCACACACCACTATTACTGTTGCCATTATTTTCGCCAATTATTTTAATATTTTTTGCGAAACGACTTTACTGGGTAGGCAGAGGAGAGGTTTTTTATTTAATTCTTGTCATTATCTTCAATTTAGAGTTTGCTTGTTATTTTGTACGTACTAAGTGTTGGTATATTGAATAAAATAACATGTAATGATGGTGTTACAACGTTTAATTCAGTTGTTGATGGATTGGTGAGAAATCAGGGATAATTGTAGTTATTACGTACCTTTCAGTTGTCATGTTCTGTTGACAGATCTGGTTTTTATGGAGATAAAGTTCTGGACTCTTGTCGGTACCCTTAGGGTCAACTCAAAGAGTATTTACTATGTTGGAGTAGTTTTCATAACATGACGCAATATCACGCCTGTAATCTGTACTCATAAAAAACCCCCATTCCGCCAGTTATGTTTAGATTACATATAGGTAATAGGGGGCGAGCCTATTACCATCAATTGGGCACAAATCCAAACTCCGAGAAATTCCTGATGAAAAAATCTAATACCACTTTGCCCGACCTGTGAATCAAACCCAAGACCTCATGACATTATTGATTCCTAAATTCCGTTACATACGTGTACAGGTGGAGTTAAATAAAAGATTTTAAAATGATATTTAAATTGATAAAAGCCTCTTGTTTAATGCACATTAAAATCAATCATAAACAAAGAAAATATGTCAAGTTGTAAAGTATGAAGCCTGTCTCTAATTTGAACGTCTAGTGTTTGAGCTTGAGGTGTTATTTATTAAGCGTACAGTGACCGTTTTATGACCGCTATAAAACTCTGGCATTTGTTGGCGACAGGGTGGCACACTGTCCCCTGCTTAGCATAATAATTGTTGTGCACTTTAACCCAACATTTACTGCTAAAGACGGCTTTGATCCGCGCCGACGCAGTTAATTTTGCCGCTAGTAATCTGCTTGTTCTATAAAGGATACCTAATTAGCGCTAAGTTCTTAAGTACTGAATGGTTTGTGACAGCACTCATTATGTAATTATTCTTACAGTCATGTTAACCATAATAGTTTAACTCGATGTATAAGTTTGCCCGTCGTGATGAGTTAGCAACGAGTAACAAGATTGAAATGAAACAGATAAACCAAGTTAACTAGCTATTATCTTTAACTATTCGTCATTATTAATCTCTGCGCTCGCGCATCGAAGCGATCATGTGCAGTTGCGTACCCGCAACTGGTAGGGCTGCCTCTGCAGTAAAAATATTAACATAGTAATACCAAACTAAAAATATGTATGTGTAATTTTTCTTGTCGTTATTTCATGTTTTGTAACAATAGAAAAGTTATTTAATTTCTTGAAACGTTTTCTTAAAACCGAATTGGATAACCATGAGTTTGTAAAACTGCTATACTTACCTAAGGCCTAATTTCACTGCTACTTTAAAAAAACTATTTTGTTTTGACGTAAACAAAAATTGGCCACACACAAAAAAAAAAAGAACAAAAAATTAT
This sequence comes from Hoplodrina ambigua, assembly GCA_949774945.1. NCBI lineage: Eukaryota > Metazoa > Arthropoda > Insecta > Lepidoptera > Noctuidae > Hoplodrina > Hoplodrina ambigua. Next base: position 4,485,533 of record OX458974.1, on the reverse strand, counting down.
AAAACAACCAAACAATGAAAATCAACAAATCCCCCACAATATTCAGTTGCCGTGATAGAACATCGTTCTTTAACAGTTGGTAGCCCTAGCGGCAATGGGCGCCGTAGTTAATCAGCGCTAATGTGCATACCCGGCCATTACCTACTGGGCGCCAGATTGCGCCTCCGTCTTACAACGCGACGCGATAGCTTACCTTAGCACAACACTCGTGGGACGCCACACCGTTCCCGTGCACTCGGGCGCCAGAATAGATAATGTTGCTGTTTGAAGTTTGATTGCAAGACCTAATTAAAGTGATTATTTAAAGAAGATTTTTTAGTATAACAACAATGGAACTGTGTATACTTTGAAAGTTGTTCGCTGCGGGATGTGCGCCTGAGCAACTTTTTGGGTGTGATTTTTTTGCTATAATAATTATAATCGTTGATTTCTCTATTATTGCCCCACAGTATTGCAAAGGCTTTTTATCATTTACTAGAATCACTCATACTATAAATTGCATTCAATTAATTTAATAAAGTTTACTTTAATAATTAAACGTTTAATAATTTATAGCCTACATAACGACGACTGACAAATAAATAAATAAATTAACAATTAATAAAAACAAGCTTCTGCATACGCTACAATTAATTAACTATTTATAGTCATTCTCGCAAACAATTTAAATAATTATAAATATCTATTTCTTGCCTATAGGTTTGCAGATAATATCTCCACATCGGTTTTATTCAAGGTGTAGTAAAACAAAATTAGTTATGTTTGTATCGAATTTCGCGAGATACACTTCGATCAAAAAAGTATAGTTCGAATATAGATTTATACTTTTTTTTTGTTCAACAGTTCACTGATCCTAGTAAGTAATGACGTTCAAAGATTCCATTAAAAAAAGAAAAAAAAAGTTTAGTTAGTTTATGATCTTTTTTCAGTACATCAAAAATTGCCAGCCTGTAGTAGCAAATGAGAATGAATGGCAAACCTAGGTAGGTTTAATTTTATGGGAAACTAGCTTTTGCCCGCGACGTCGTCCGCATGTTTTTTTTCACCCACTTACGTCATTGGTGTTACGTCATTGGTTACTTATACTTCTATTAATTGGGTCGTAGTTTGGTTATCATATAAGTACAGAAAGAACTTTTTTATCAAACTTACTTTTTAATTATTTATAATATAGTTTTAGGGATTAACGCGTTTTAAACAGAAACACAAACAAACGAAAAACTCTCACTTAATCACTCACTCATTCACTCATCATGAAATATCAAAAACCGCTTGACGTATAAAGATGAAATTTTGCAGCGAGTTAGTATGTATTTGATGCCCTGTAAGAAAGGATTTTCCAAAATTCACCCCTTATAGGAATAAAACGGGGGTTCATTTTGTATGGCGAAACCAACTATGACGCGAACAAAGTCGCGGGGAGACGCTAGTATTAGTATAGATTATGATTTCGGCCCGTTTATATTGACTTTCCCTGAAATTCGCAGAACAATCACTGACTTTCATTCAATTTAAATTTTATCTTACTTTGATTGAATGCTACAGTTACCGTCACAATTTGTGATGCCTTGTCGATATTGTAACGGTAAGTTTATTTATTGTTTTTACGATTGAAATTTTACACTTTGTCAAATTAATATCGATAAAAATGTTAATAGATTCTCTCGTAGATTACTTTTTTTTTAATTTAGTGTCACTTAATCATAATTTGTTTTTTATGTCTTTAATGGTAAACAAGCTGGAGGTCCGCCTGATGTTAAATGGTCAACGCTACAATACACAAAGCGTTGAAGATGCGTTACTTAGTAATGAAGATAAAATGTCGCCTGTGCCTAAAATTGGGTATTAGACACTACCTACTAACATTTGAATTGAATGTAATAGGGGGCGAGCCTATTACCACCAACCGGGCACAGCTTCATACTCCGAGGCTGCTACTGAGAAATTTCTCATACAAAAAAACCAACAACACTTTGCACAACCTGGGAATCGAACCTCACGCTCAGAAGTCGCCCTTTCAACCAGTACATTAAAATTTCTAAAGCAATATTTGCCCATATTTGTCCCATTCGTGCTATAATTAGTAATACTCATTATAATTTATTCCGTTCTACAAATCCTACTTCACCACAGATCTGACAATCTTCACTCCCAAGGGCCTTGACCCCTGTTTCCTTGACCACAGTGAGTGAAAACCGTTCGTTCCCAAAATAGCGTACATGTGGCGTGGAGAGAACATGACAAACTAACTGAAGTACCGTAGTAACGAGGCTCATCAGCTACCGGCGGTTACTAAAGTTAGCTGATTTACCTGCGGGTTTGCGAACGTCGGATTTATTCACCTGATATTATTCTACAACGGTCAGCCTGCCGGTATATTGTGGTTGTTGTGGTGCGCACTTAGTGGGTGGTGCGGCGGTGTTATAAAATTGGATGTGGGTAGTTCTGCTAAAACAAACGTCAAAGTTTCTACCATTTTTGTTATAATTTCGAATATTAAATACAGGTTAATTTTAAATATATTCTTAGCAGTTTTGGATATACTTTGATATGCTTTTGCTGGATAAGTGTACTTGACATATTGAATTACCTAGTTAAAGTATTTTTTTTTTTTTTGAGAAAGTATGGGATGGCTTATTTTGAGAACTAAGCTTAATCTGTTTTAGCTTTATTTGAATTTTGAAGTCAGTCTAAAGATATTAAAAATAATAATTCAGGCGCAATCACAATTTTCTTTCTGAAGCATTAGATAGGTGTAATCGTGTTTATTTTCTTCAGAATTAAATAGATATGTGGAAAATACAAAGAAACAGATTAAATATTTGCGCATAAATGTTTAATTTTCTACATTATTGTACTTTAATATATACAATATTTATTGTACTTTTATTGTGAAAATAATCTATGAAAGAAGTAGTCAATTTTCACCCACTTGGCTGCAATAATTTTCTAAAACATAAATCAATTTACCATTACAGTACCTATGAAACTGTGAAGAACAAATAAATCAAAAATAAGTATCAACATTTTATTAGCAAAGAGTGGAAGTGCTAAATATATACTAGCTTTGGTCTTATTAATAACAATTATCAAGATTACTATTTATGGTAGCAGTATATTCCTAGAAATCAGTTATTAAGTGGGAAGGTGAACGGAAAGATAAACAAAAGTGAATGATGATGGAATTTTACTACCCGCTTTAAAAACAAAGCCTATATTTTATTTAACTATAAAATAATAAATAACACTTGTGTTTTTATTATTAGAATTAAAATAGATACAGTCTGTGCGTTTTATCTCTTCAGTATGAAACAAATTCATTTCCCGTCGTCTGTATGCTTAGATCTTTTAAACTACGCAACTGTTTTTAATGCGGTTTTCATCAATAGATAGAGTGACTAAAGAAGCAGGTTTATGTTTATTGCACTGGTCCGGGTCGCTAGTACTTATAAGTCGAGTTTGTGTTACTGTTTAGTTCACTCAAAAGTTTGTTATACCTACATAAAAGTTAAACGTTTTTGCATCGATATTGACCTACGTAAGTAATAAAGTTAAATAAACAAAAAGATAATTTTCAGTTTGCAGCACCCACTTGGTTATTTTTTTTTTAACAACCTACCTTTATTTTGTTATTCTAAATCGCTCCGCTCATGCATGCCCGCAACCTTACCTCAAGGTTATCGCGGTGTGCTAGTGGCTGCATTCCTCCTAAACCACTTCATTCCGCCACCAACTGTTTCTGAAGCTGAACGACCAGTACAAGTCCCTACCACGCATGCGGGTGTGCGTAGGCTTATCAATACATGATGACTTTACATTACACTACATAATATAATATTACATTACAATAAGGCATTACACTTGATCTTTATCTATTTATGTTGCAGTCTTTACTGTTTATTGAAACAGGCTTTTCTGTTTTGCTCGTCTGTTTCTGTTTTCAGACTACTACACGATTTCTTTGGTATATTTTTAGGGTTTTTAATAAAAACTTGTCATCAGGTACTTACTGTAAGGTTATTTTATGTATACCTACTGTTTAGACTTATACTGTTTTAGTTTAAAGTTTATTTCAATAACGATCGGTGAGATTACTATTGAGAATGTTCTAATTACCTAAAGGATGTACAGAATATAATTTATTATATCGTAATAAATATTAAACTAAACTGATTGATTATAAAATATGTTCAATTTTTAAAAAAGACTGTAAGGGGAAACCTCATATGGCATCAAAAAATTCTTGTACCGAAATGTTAAAATCTCTTTTCGCCTCAGACCAATCGAAGCAAGCGAAAAAAATATTTTATGTCGATTTGCGTTCGGTAAGTCTTGTAACTCAAGTACTAAATACTCGATATTTTTGTCACAGCGGCCATTCACACTAAGATGTGCTATTAATTTTTTTCACCTACTATAATTATGTATAAAACCTAATAAAATAAATTCAAATGGTTCTGTTATACCTAGGCGTGGTGAATTTTAATTGCGTTATTTTAGAAAATTCTTATTGGATGATGTAATATATTGCGGTTTTGTTTGGAACTCATCTGTGGCGGTGTAATTTGTATAAGCTGTCTGTAACTAATGTCTTTGTACTTTTATAGTTTTAATAATTACAAGAAATAATTAACTTTTGGAGCGTATGATATTGAAAAATACGATGCGATAATAAATTTCGTTTGTTTTTTGCTTCATAATGGAATAGTTATTATGATGTCTGATAAAGAATATTTGCTGTTTGCGTATGTGAGTTTATATTCTTTTAAACGCACCCATGATACAGGAAAACATCCTAGTGTGGGGCAAAGTTTAAAAAAAAAAGAAGAAAGAAGATTTAAATCGAATCGAATCGTACCTTTTGTTATACATATTTGGGTCGCACAAAAATATGCGATGCGGTCATTCAATACGGGATTTTGATCACAGTAAGTGAAGATTATGTCATTCAGGTCAATATTATAAGGAAATAGTGATACTTTAAAATATACCTAAATAATGAAACAACATAATAATTTAATAACTAAATGTCCCGAAAAACACGCCATTCTCTTAAAGAAAGAATGCCTATTTTAAAATAGGAATGTGTCAGTTACATTATGACGTACACATTCTTTATTCGAATAAATATTTCAAAATAAGAATATGTCAGTTAAGCAAACACCCGCCATTTTGCTTAAAACACGTAGTAGTGGAATGCGCTCCACATTACAGAGGCGAGATGATTATTTCCTTTGGCTAGTTGTCAGCACACCTCTATAGATCCTCTAGAGATGTTCCACGATCGCATGACCGGGAGCTGTTATTATTGCTCCACGTCCAATAATATTAACGTAAGCGTTACGTCTTGTATATTTAAGCGTTTTTGAATTAGATAGCGAGCAAATTGTATGGTGGTGCGAGACTTTTATCGATGTAGCTTTATGAGTGGGTAACGGTTGATGTAAATAGACTCATTTTGATGCTTTTGTTGGGATGGAATTTGTAGTTTCACACTTTAGCAATATATTACTTTGCTAGGTGAGTTTTGCATTGGACAAATAAAAAAATAAAAAAATATTTCACCATTTTTTTTATATATTTATCTTTTTTTTTTCTCACTTTTGAGCTGTAAAATTTTGAACTTTCTTTTGGATCCCTAATTGATATGAAAATAAAATATAGCCTATGTTACTCTCGTATAATGTAGCTTTTCATAGGAGAAAGAATTTTTAAAATCGGTTAAGAAGTTTTTTAGTTAATCTATTACAAAGAAAAATACAAATCCACATAACATCACGCCTGTAATCCCCGAAGGATTAGGCAGAGGTGTACCCGTTAGTACACCCACATTTCGCCAGTTATGTTTTTTTTTTAAGTCCCATGTTATAGGGGGCGAGCCTATTGCCATCAACCGGGCACAAATCCAGACTCCGAGGCTGCTACTGAGAAATTCCTGATGGAAAAACCCAATAACACTTTGCCAGACCTGGGAATCGAACCCAAGACCTCATGCACAGCAGTCGCGCTTGCGACCACTATACCAACGAGGCAGTCAAATACAAATCCATTCTCTTTATTTTATTAGTTAAGATAATCACCCTTTATTATACTCAAGCTTGTTGATAGGAAACTACATAAAACGACAAACATTTCCCTAATGACATTATCAACGCAAGAATTCAAATAAAAACGCATGTAAGTTTATGCGTTTACACGTAGATACTTAGTTTGTACAATAAATGGGATATGTCGGTTCACGTCCAATAGAATATGTTTTTTCTATTATGTGTTCCGTTCACCTGTTGGCAGGAATGCATTTCCTGGAACATGTAGGTGCTAGCAGGATTCTTATGTTATTTATTAAGTTATCGTAGAACATGCCTTACCTACATTCATTTACTTAATAAATTGATTAGGATGATGTTACTTACAATATTTAAGCTAAAATAATAATATCAGCCTATTATTGTCACTCTACAGAGCAAAGGCCTCTTCTCATACAGAGAAGGCATGAGCAAAGATCACTTAGTCAAGGTTTATTGGCGATTTCAAACGTATAAGTATTAATTTTAAGTCCAGGTTTCTTTACGATGTTTTCCTTCTCAGATTTCTTCTCTGATTGAGTGATGTCCAGGATAAACTTAGAAAATATATATGAATTAAAAAAGTCACATTGATACTTGCCGAGAAGGGGGCGCCTTAACCACTGGGCCATCACTAATCTTCTTTTATGCTTTCCTATTCTCCCAATACATATCTTTTGGCACCTATAAACAAAGAATTAAAATTACATGGGAATAAAATGGAGACCTTCTGAATCATCTGAAGAAGTATTTTAACAACTTCATGAATAAATCCTTGACACTCGCAAGTCTATTAAGATGAATAAAGACCAATTTATTATACTTTAATTATGACATGGCAATTGAGATAGCTCAATTTAGTCTATAATTCATGTAAACACAGTATTCAGGTATAATAAACTAGAATATCGTAAGTAAAACACTATTTTAGTCCTAAGTAACTGTAAACCTTATAATTCAGGTTTTCCTGCATTCATAATCACGAGAATAAATCAACTACACTGAACTCGTAAACAAACACGGAATATTATATAAACTTCAATGAGTTTCTTGCTAACATACACACAAATAAAAAAAGTATTTCATTAAGTAAATATTTTATATTAAAATTTTGCAATTAATTCATTGTACTGCAGTGTGTGCGCTTTCCCAGTATTTATTTTTACTCAATGATACTTTGGTGCCTATCAGTAAAATAGACTGAATAGAGGAGCAGGGGTTAATCGGGAATAAAATGGATTTTAACGTTAAACTAATATAGTGTGTCGCCAACGAGGACAGTAATTGATAAATTATAATTCAGTAAAAATAGTACCCAGCTAACTATATTATTTTAACATTAAATAATTATTTTAACATTATATAAATCCCTGTTAAAATTTCGTCCCGACTCGCCCCTGCCTCTTTAATCACCCCTTTTTACGGGATGCGAAGTATCTTTTACACCCGTATATGGACTTGCAAGACAGTCTCTGTTTCCACGCCACTTGCGAACGTTTATTATAATTATCCAATGTTTATGCAAGCACGCCCTCTGTGGGGCTTATTAACACTCGTCAATAATCCAATAAGGGTTCTATTTGCGGTATCGCATTCATATAAATTGATAAACGAGGCATGAAACTCGAGCGGTTAGTTCGCGTAGAATAGTTTCTCTTTTAGATTTTCCTGTGATAACAAGTATCTTTGAAACTGGCTTCGTGTTATGGGCTGGTAATGAATATTTTACTTGTAAAGGACACGACAATGTGCATGCTATAAAGCTTCAAAGGCGGTAATAATGGATTCCAATAGGGAATTTGTCGAGATTTACAAAAGGCCTTTGAACCGTATTAAAAACGTTTTTTTAATGTAGTCGCAATCCTGTCGACTGAGACAGGATTGCGACTGAATTTTGATAAGTTTTTGACATTGATTGTTTCGGACAATCTATGTCAAAAACTTGTCAAAAAATGTAAATAAAATATAACAATATTTGACAAGTCACGATGGAGGTTAGATGCAATTGTTTAAAAAAAATGGGTATTGACTATTGCCCCTCAGAACGGCATTTTTTTAATTCATCAATGGTTTAACCTATATCTTTATCTAGATATAATATTAGTTACAGGACGACATCGAATTGTTTATCGACGAGCATCTTAATACGAGCACTATACTGTCAAAAATCTTAGTGAAATAGTATCGAGTAAACATTCCTCTATTACTTAAATGTGACAAAAATGTAAAGCTTCTTAATTGTAACATAATTAAGCATGAAATTTTGCACGAAAGTAGGTACCCTCCGTAATGCGCACGCGACTATGTAATGTGGCTAAATAACATCTAAATTACCGACATTCCATTGGTTGATCAAATAAATATAAAAAGAAAGGGTGCTTACGGACTGAAGTGTTCATCCATCAAGTGTAACGATTGTTGTAATAGGTAAGTATGTTAATTTCTTAGGGCCTGTGCAGACAGGGTAGCAATTTGGAATTTGCGGGTAGTTTCAATTCAATGTTACTAATTAAAAAGGCTTTAAATTCAGTCATAATCTCATCTATTTGACAATCAATGTCAAAAAATTTAGGTATTATTATTAAAAATTAGGTATAAAGGTAGGTATAGGCATTTTTGACAGATTGATAATGATTAGATTGCGATCGTTCCCAAAAATCAGTAATGAACTTTCGAAGTCAAAGTCAAAGTCAAAAACATTTATTTCAATTAAACCGTTTACAGGCACTTTTGAATTGTCAAGTTTTTAAAATAAGAACTTTGATATCGTGTTATAGGAAACGTCAGCTGTAGATCGCACGTTGCGCGATAGATGCAGCTACATAATTACTTTAATTATGTGGATTGGGTTGTTTTGTCTAAACTAAGGTAAATTAATCAATGGAAAATGCTTGTTGCTTTATTTGTGCTCATCCTTATTTTCTGGGTTTAGCCAGTAAAGGGTTGCGTGTGAATTAGAATTCCGTTACGATCATACGCCTGTGTTTGGGAATTTCCAATAACATTTTATCATAAGTAATTTATAGCTAAGCTATGGTTTTTTTTAAAGGAACTAGTTGGATGCATGCTAAGTTGCATGAAGACCTAACACTCATGTATACATAACTTTATGTTTTTGTATCAAGCTACCGTGTTGCAAGTCGTGACTAGCACAGCCCATTTGGCATACATTCGTATTAAAATCGGTTACCTGTCTTGCTTGCATAATAAATACAAATTTTGGTAGATAACTACCTCGCGATTTCGTCCGCGTCAAAGTTGATAGGTATATTTTCCCACGAGGACCGTCTAGACTATGTGCTAATTTATTTCTGTGCCTTTCATTCAGATCCGTTCAGCCATTCTGGCGTAATAGAGTAACAAACATGCATCCATCCAAATTTCCTATTCGCATTTATAATAGTAGTAAGAAGTAAAATTAACATTTCATGTTTACACAGTCAACGGACCCCCGGTTTAACGAAAAATTAATGTGACAAATCGTTGTTGTTAATTAAATTACTTGCCATGTTATCTCTTCACCACCTTTGGTTAACTCGTAGAGAATGCTCAGTATGAGTCCGCCTTTGTACTTTTTTTGTTGCATAAAGTTTCAACAAATAAATCAACCAATCACAGCAGCTTACGAGCGCTAGACAACTGTCACACTAATTTTTCATTCAAAAAAAGTTCGTTTGAGAATTTTAAAATTTATTAGAATAAATCAGTATTCCTTATTCTTTTCTTCAGAAACCTCAATAACTCCAAATCATAATACACTCTAGTTCAATAGCCCTAAACGTGAATGTCTAAACTCCCTGTCAAATGTAAAATAAATACCACTAACGTAATTATTCGCTAATTAGACTGTTACACATACATGCAGCTAAATTGGCCCATTTGCATATAATTAGCGTGGTTAGAGGGAACGGCTACATAATTTATTATGTCCCGTAATACTCGTTGCGTTGCATTTTACGATAGGTATTAGAGTTAAACTACCATTATCTTAAGTAAGTATTGTTGAACTGAAGCAGGGATTCCCAAAGCGTGGGCCGTACAGAGTAAAGAGGAGAGCCGTAATCCCTATCCCAGTAAAATGTATGTGGCACCAAGCACCAAGTAAAGAACACTTAAATGTCTGTAATGTCAAAATAATAGGTAAATGTTTACAAAGTTTTAATTTTTTTGTCTATTTGTTTGTTTGCTCCGGCTAATCTCAGACAAAGCTGGACCGATTTCGGCAGAACTTTCTCTTGCATACAGCTGATTTTTAAGGAGCAACTTATGCTCCTCTTATTCTAGAAAAAGGATAAGGGTCCCACGTTAAGAAAACCTGTGACATTCACGCGAATTAATATAAGTCGTGAACATAAACTAGTCAGGTATAATAATAATTATTGTATTCTTATGTACGTTCATAAAGCTTCATTGCAATTTATTTCGATAAGCTGGAAAATACAAAATAGTAATCCTGTAAGCACGCCGAGAAGGAAAAGGTTGGAAACCCCTGAATTAAACTTATTACGGGTCGATTTACTTCCCGGCTTAGTACTCTGGTTTCGTTGGGCACAATTTACCTATTAATGGTAAGTACCTATAAAGTTCCGTGTTGACGATTGTCGATATTGTTTTGTTTTTCCTTCGGCAATTCTCGCATTACTAAGACCGTTCGCATTCTTATCTCAAATCAAATAAAAAATTAATGTAAATTAAATGCCTTTTATTAACATTAATTTTTGACAAGATTTGGCTATTTATTGACACTGATATGAGATAGCGACTAGAGATTGAACATTTTAATTACGGAAATTGATCTTAAGAAATTGAGTTTAGCAGATATCATTGTGAAATTGACACTAATGTAAAAAGCATGACGGATAACGATCAAAATTAAAACGAAATCATTTGATTAACCTGACGTTTTTTTAAAAATAATTTTTGTTTAATTAACATAAACATTATTAATGCTCAATACAATGAAAATTTCTTCATTAAATCATGTTAATGTTTAATATAAGCAAGTATCTACTTAATTGTTTAAAAAAAATGGAATACTAATATTATTAAAGAGCCGTGTTACAATTTTGGTAAACGTAAGTGTAATATTCTACTAGTATCTATCAGTGATTAGAACCTACAAAAATTTGAATCTCCCTACCATCAAAACTGTATTCGTATAAATTAGATTAGAGCCAATCGCCTTTCCCGAATAATCAATACATCGTTAAGCCAAACTGTTGACTTAGCATTTGATTCCTTTATATCCGTTTTTATTACACTACGGTACACACTTGGATTTTCAACTTTCGACATTGAACCGAGCGTTGAAATTCCAATAATACGCCTTCATATAGCATGACAGCCTAGTCAAGCTTAGCCTAGCCTAGTTTTACTGAAAATACAACATTTGTTAGCTCATCTATCTGGGAAATGCAGCATTGGCGTGGATATTGTCTGTTTACGATGTAATATGTTTCGATTTACTGGTCGACTGGTTTCCTGCGAGTAAGATTGATTCGTTTAGTGGTCCAGGATTCCTTACTGCTCGTTATAAGGATTTCAATTTGGAATTTGTTATTTGCGGTGTAGTAACTATTGTGTGTATTTCTGAAGTCTTATGCGTGTAGCAGTTTAAAATTGAAGTGAGGAAATCTTGCACGTAATTTGTTTAAGAAAAAGAAAACTTTGTCCTGCTCATGGAAATTGCTTCAAGATCGTGGGAGCGTTTCATACATTATATAAACTCACATAGGTTTACAAATACCAGAACGTACCCAGACTCTATTAAAACTAGCGAACTGGCTTCTCAAAAACTTAATTTCATTAAAACCTTTTAGTCCGGGATATCACCAACACAATAAAAAAATCGCTAAAATCGGTCAAACCGTTCTCGAGTTTAGCGCTTAGTTACACCACATTTAGCCAGTCATTTTTTGTTTAGTGTTTTCTTTTAGTTAATAAAATAATTAAAAATAAAATAGCATTAAATTTCTTGCAAAAAAAAAAACAAAATAAAAACAAAAATGAATAATGGAAATCTTTTAGTAAACCCAGTCATCTCACAGCCCTCAGCCTTCTGAAACTGCCGCATAATTTGCATTTATTTAGACATTACAAGAAACAAAACTAATTATCATAATTTTTCAGTTCCCTGTAATTTGAATGCTGCCGTTGTATCGATACATGCAAGCGAACGAATAACGGGAGCACAGATGTCATCACCCACTTAAATCACAACGGACCTTACCATAATTTTCCAAAAAAGTCGAAAAGCAACCCAAGCCCCTATAATTACACGTGTAAATAACTGAATTTATCGCGAATTCCTCTTATTTTGAGTAGCTACGTTCTACGTGGGTACATTGATTTCCTTAATATGCGGTCAGCACAGGGCCGGATTAACCTTGTAGGGGCCCCTAGGCTTACTATTAAAAATGTATTTTCTACCTTAAATTAAACTTAGTCCATAATTTACACTGTTTTTGTATTTACTTCATTACATACTACACACTATTCTATAAAAATAATTAAACCAATGAAAGCCTTATAATAATAATGTACAATTTTTTCATCGTTTTTTAATTATGAGTTGTTACACACAAATCCTTAAATCTTCACATAAAGAAACATAATTTATTTATTTTTCCTCTAGCTCGGGGCCCCTACCCGATGCGGGGCCTCTAGACAATTGCCTACCTGTCTAATGGAAAATCCGGCCCTGGGTCAACAACAACATTATCACCATAATTACAGTCCAACACCAAAAAAAATAAGTACGACACAGTACTATATTTAATTTAATATAACGTGCCAGTACTTTTTGCGTTATTTTTGGTACCCACAGCATTAAGCAATATCGCTAATGAGTCGCAAACGGTGGGCGTGAGTGGTCCAACAACTTTTTTTGTCAACCATCTTCGCAAATCCGATACGATTACATGTTTAGTTCATTAAATGTCTAGTAACCATTGCTTATTATCTTAGAGACCTGCCAATCATAAAGTCAGTGATCTCCTCTTTATGTGACGTGCCGCTAACTTGTCATGTGTCAAATTAGTTAAGAGATAAGGCGCCGACAAAAAGTGTTTGTCGCAAACAATGTTGGCAAGTCTATTTGGTCACAGCTAGTTAAGATGTTTTAGGTCAGTACTCTGAAAACTACAGTGTTCCATGTTTAGCTGAATTTGCACGGTGATTGTCGGTTTTAGAATTTCTGTTTTCAACTGTTTGCGACTAACAATTAATATTTGCACGCCTGAACAGCTAGTTACATTGAAGTGTAAGCATTCTCAGAAAACCGCGTAAGCGCGACTCGTACTCACTTACGAAGGGTTCCGACCATCGTACAATATTTAAATACTCGTAATTATTTCATACAAAAAGAAATTCTTGAAGACTATTTAATTTTTATTTACCTACTTTTTTTGTGACTAATTTTGTGTGTTACTCTTGGTACAGAAGATACAGCCTGCTTACAGACAGACGGACGAACAGCGGAGGCTTAGTAGTAAGATCCCGTTGGCACCGTTCTGGTGCGGAACTCTAAAAATGGACATAGGTACACAATGGAGTAGCTTGGTAAAATATGGGGAACGAAAATGAAACATTGTCACTTTATGTTTGCTTAGATAACACAGAGTTACGATGAGACTACAAAATAAAACCTTTAGTTTATTACCTGTAAATGGTTAAAGACAAGATCTACTAAATATTTAAATGGTGAGAGTATTAAGTAGATGCTTGCTTACTATGAGCGTTTATGCTTATCTTATAATTGCGATTTCATCAACACTGTGCAAATATGCAGGGCTACCGCGGATGGTATTCGATAAATGTGGGTAGGTACCTATTCGATGTACGGGAAACTAGAAAATAAAGGGTTATCTAAATGTAAGGGGAGAGGCAGAACCTGTGTTAGCGCACACACCCGGGTTAGTCTCCACTGAGATTGGCCACTGTGGCCGAAATTAATCGAGTCATGTAATACAGATTTTTACCTGATTGCAGCGAAGCTCACAAGGATAGTTATGTGTTTGACCTGTATGCATGCATGTCCGTACGTATGTCCACTTGTAACTTACTCAACGGCTCAACCGACACGTCATTACTTTTGTCTTGATGGTGTGTGTAACTGGGAACATAATTGTAATCAGAAATATTAAAATAGTCTTTCCCTACCGTTAATGGTGGGTGCGGACTAACATGTTTATATTTTCTTGTGATTTTTGCAAGAAATAATTAAGATAACACATCAGATTCTCTGATAAGTACAAAAATTAAATATTGACGATACGATCTCATCATTACACCGTTGCAGCGTCTGTAAAACCTTATTATCGTGATTAACCGGTCAATTTGCATCCGCGGCTTGTACTCTTTGTAGTGATGGTTCGTATACAACTTTCGCCGGGACCGGGGAGCTTGCAAATTGCCCACATTACAGGGTAATGCGTTGCCAGCTGACAGCGGCTGACGAGACCACCGAGACTTAAATCTGGAAGATTTATGAGCTGAAGTGAAAACTGAGGCTGATGATAAAGATAAACATATAATATGCGAACAATCAAGTGAAGTCAATAAGCTATGTAGGCCTCTATGGAGAAGAACAAGCAATAAACCTCACAGATATTCTTTTCAATTAGGTTTTTACAAAATCCTGGTTGGAATATTCTTGTTGGTTCTATATGTGAAAACAATGAAGGTGAATTAACTTTAGACCTATTTATCCTGCTCATGCGTAGGAAGTTTCATTAGAATCAGTTCATCCATTTCGAAAAATAAGGACTTGTAAGTTGGATTGTACTTGTAGCATTGTATTGTAATCACAGTGTCAATTTATTGAAAATACCTCTACATATTATATTGTCTACGTTTTTGTCAATTTTCTGATATATTGATCGTCGCTAACATGAAATTGCAACTAGATATTTGTACCGCCATGATGACAAATTTTTCCTAATGTTGACAGAAGACATCTTAATTAAAGTAGAAAATATAACATAATTAAAGAAATATAAAAATCCATGCCTCGACTGACTTGACTGCCTCGTTGGTCTAGTGGTCGCAAAGCGCGACTGCTGAGCACGAGGTCTTGGGTTCGATTCCCAGGTCGGGCAAAGTGTTATTGGGTTTTTCCATCAGGATTTTCTCAGTAGCAGCCTCGGAGTCTGGATTTGTGCCCGGTTGATGGCAATAGGCTCGCCCCCTATTACATGGGACTTAAACATAACTCGCGAAATGTGGGTGTACTAATGGGTACACCTCTGCCTAGCCCTTCGGGAATAACAGGCGTGATGTTATGTTATAAAAATCAATGTAGGTAGACAGCTACCTACATATTTACCTAATTAATTACTTAGCGTGAAGTATTTTTTTGTTCAAACACAACAGAAAAACTGCTCAGTAAGTTTTTGTTCGTGTTTCGTAGATAAACATATCATTCGAACCACCTAATTGATGAAATTGATTACAATATTGACATTCGCACATCCATCAAAGACTTGCAAGAATGTAAAAGAAAAAAACATGCATGATGTTATTGTCCTTTTAGTTAATAAAAAAGAAGCCCATTTGTAAAAAAAACAATTTTTTTGAAGAATAGTATTTTTTTTATTCAGTTTCAACACATAATAAAATAAGTAGACCGTTCCCAAGAAAAAGATTTTTTTATTGAATAGTATTTTATTTAGTAGGTATTATATCCCTATTTGAGTTTACCTACGAGGAAAATATTAAATTGGTAATTAATGAATTGACAAAAAATTGGCGAAACCATGGTACAACTAAATGACAGTTACCTACTTACCTAAGATGCGTATAGGAATGGTTTTAAATGATAATCACTAACATACGCTAACTTAACCGTATCTGACTCTTTATCGCTTTGTGGAAAATCTAAACTAAAAAGAAAAAAGCTATTTTTTTTATAAGGGCTTCGACTCAAACATTTATAATGTAATTTTATTTAGTTTTCCACAAAATATTTTTGCACACGTCTGTTGCATATAGCAAATTTATTGGATGAAACTTATTCTACAAGACGACAATTCGAACAAGAAATTATTCTAATCATAACCAATAAAAAATAACGCTTCAGCAATTGATCATAACAGCTACAAAAAATTAACCAGTAAATGTTATATTGGAATTTAACGACACCTAATAAAATGGTTTGCGATCACAGAGCGGTCAATATTTTTTGCACGACACACTATTTTAATTTAATATCGTCTCCTTTACTGACTCGATAAGTGGTCACTTTAAAAAGGTAAACTGTCGAGGCAAAATAAAGCACCCAGTTCACTGGGATATATTCCTCTCAATATTTATGTGCGGTCTTGGAACGATGGAGGTAAAATCCTTTTGTGGTTGAGGTTTTTCACACTAGTATGAAGGTACCTAGGCACCTCCTGATTGTTTTTGAGAATGTGTCCTTTAGAACCTTAGACGTTTAATATAAAAGCTTGGATTTACACACGGAAGTGGTGGCATGGCAAGTGAAAAGATTGACGTCAATAAATCTTTCTACTGCGTTTTATAGCTGGTATTGATGACGCCCGCAACACCATTCCCTTAGTGCGGGCTTTCCTTTCAGTTTCCTATGTTTTAATAAGGAAATACGGGTAATTAATACCTTCTTTTTATAGCTTTGCATCTTATCGTAATTCCATCGAAGCAAAGATAGTTGTATGCAAATCAAGTCTTAAAGATATTGGGCAGTGTGCAACGACCGTTAAGCCACAGCTCTAATGATTCTGACATAACGTTACTTAATTTAACAAGAATAACAGTGTATTATAATTTTATTGCCGGTTTAAACATGTTGGACAAATTGGTGTAACTACACACAAGTGTTAGAAGCAACGTTAATGATAATACGATCGGGAACGTAGCACAGTTTTATATAAAAATAAAATAACCTTCAAATGGCAGCTAATTATGGCCCGGCGTGTAATTTTCATGAGTACGAACATAGTTGAAGAAAATGAAAGTAATAGAGTGTTGGGAAATAAATTAGATGTTTAAAAATGTTGTCGGCTTGTTTTGATTATATTTTGATGAAAATATTCCACTACATAGAGTAATTATATTAATCTAACAATTTATCCTATTACTTAGGCACTGTCGTGACCCTGCTGGGGTCACTAGCTGTAACGGTTGGGGAGAAGGAGCAAACTATAATAACAAGAAACATACTGAGTAAATTCAATTAATTTTCATGTTTTATAATGGCAGTCCTCGTAGCTGACTGTGAAGTACCTATTTTCCTTTCCTATTTTATTTAGTTTTTTTTTAATTCTAAGTCTAACTAGGTATATTGGAATGAGGAAACTTTCAACAAGGTTAAACCAACCAGTACCTTTACAGTAACATCTGCGACAACCAATCATGTGATCTAGTTAAGGGTAAAGGCCCGACCACACTGGAGCAGACCACTTGCGGGCGCTGTCAGATACTCAGTAGTGCCACTTTCCTCGTTCGTTAATGAGTATCCGTCCATAAAATACTAACTGCAGTATGAACGCGCTACAGTTGTCCGCTCCATTATGACCGGGTTTTAAGAGTGTCATAAAATCGAAAACAAAATGAAATAACACTTTAACAGTTAACTACAAAATACTATTAAAGCATAAAATAATATTATAGTACAATAGCACTTTCGTTTCTCACATTGTTAACGTAGATTACCTAAATTGTATTTTAATGTTCGGACTTTCGTTTTACATGGCAAATCATGCGATTACATTGGCCATTTTGTATTTTCACATCTCTAGGAAATGTTGGATTACAATATAGAATATGACGTGTGGCCTAGTGGTTAGAGGTATTCCCGTTTGAGCACGTATATGCATTGAGCACCAATCTTTACCTTCAATAGCTTTGGTGCTCAAAGCATAGGTGCTCAAACGGGAATACTTTAGTGGTTAAGGCGCCCGCTTCTTATGCATGAGGCTGCGGGTTCGATGCAAGGCAAGTAATTACGAATGTGGTTTTTTAAAATACACGGTTACTTTTAGGTCGTCCTGAAACCGAAAGTCATAAACTCGATCATCAAACTCGAAACGATTGGGACCATTTTTTTCAAAAAGTAACAATAAAAAAAATCAGCTGTTCAATACACTTTGACGAGTTAGACGAACATAAATGTACTAAACAGCAGATTTTTTGTATTGTTACTTAAAAAAAAAAATGGTCCCAATCGTTTCGAGTTTGATGATCGAGTTTATGGCTTTCGGTTTCAGGACGACCTAAAAGTAACCGTGTATACCTACATACTTTCTGAATGTAGGCATTTTAGATATCACATCACAGAGGAAACCTTCTAATAAAAATAATAAAATCCTGAAATCGTATAATAATAGGACGGTATTAACCAAACTTTATATTATAAATGCAAAAGTCACTGTCTGTCTGTCTGTTACGCTTTCACGATTAAAGCACTGAACCTATTCTAACGAAATTTGGTCCGAGGTAAATTTTAATCCCATGAAAGGACATAGTCTACTTTTTATTCCACGACTTTGTCTGAGTCCACGATAACCGACATTTCCCTGGACAAAATCGCAGGCAAAAGCTAGCTATACTACAAACAGTAGATGTAATGATGCACAGTCTGTTCTGCATAAACGAAAATTGCGAACACAACAGAATCGGCTCCATAATGTCAGGGTAAGTTAAAAAACTCGGAAGTAAAAGATCTATACTTAGTCATCGTTATTAAAGTCTAACATTCTCAAGATGTACACTGAATTAAAATAACAATCGCCTTAAGGGGATGCAAACAGCGCACTCGATACAAAAATAGCCTAAGCTTGTTTTAGTCAATAAGTAAAAGAAAAATACAGTAATAGGTATTTATGATTTGTCACTGACTTCCTGACTTCATAGAGGAGGAGGTTCTCTATTCGACTGTAGGTATGTGTTTGTTTTTGTATGTTTCTTACGCGTTCTTTTCTCTTTCAATTGTGGAGTGATTTTGCAAATTATTTTTTTATTTGATAGTATACCGTATACCTACTCCCGAATTGGGCCCATAGAAATATTGTCATGATCTAATAATGATCTAGGGTGATCCTGAAAGCAAGCCAATTATTTTGCCTCTATCCTATATCTACAAATTTTTGTCGATTTTATTTCTTAGTTGCGATGATATTTCTAGGAATTAGCGTGTATAAACAATCAGAAAACTTTTCAGCTTTATTATATTAGAATAGAATATAAATAGATTGACCAAAATATGACTAAACTACTATTGTATGGAACACGCTGACGATTCTGTTTGTGCAACATTGTATCAAAACCAGACCTAAGTACCTACCATCGTTTTTTAAATAAATATTTTGTTTGCACGACTAACAACACATTACAGTCATGCGATAGTCACATGAACAAAAACAAACAAAAAACAATCACGAGAAACATTGTTATAAACCAGTACCTAACATAAGTAGGTAGGTAGGTACTTATAGGAAAGTAAATACTCAAAAAGCTTCCACAAACCATTATATGATTAAATAAACAAAGTCAAAGTCAAAGTCAAAACATTTATTTCAATTAGACCATTTATAGGCACTTTTGAATTGTCAAAGAGTCGGTCAGTTAGTCCGAAAGTTGAAGCTAGTTGCTCGTTCCAAAACGGAGGTAGGCCTCTATGGAGAAGAACGAGCAAGAAACTCGACGACACTCTTTTAAATTAAGTTTTTACAAAATCCTGGTTACAATAATATGTAATATTATAATGTAATATGGTTATAATATATATAATATATTCATTATTATTATCTATTATTATTATTTTTTAGAGTCATATTGTGCCGTGTTATTTTTTATGCGTTATTTAAATTCTAGACATGTCGATTAGCTTGTTATTGTCGAGAGCGACTGTTTATGACCGTGATCTATAATTTATAATAGGACTTAAGATCTAATGTATACAGAAGCTGTTGGCAAACCTTAATAAATGAATAAATAAGTCAGACGGAGGCAGTTCCTACCGATGTGTGTTAACACTTGAAATACTGATATAACAACCTTGTACTATACACACATAAAATAGATTAATAAAACCCCACACCGCAATATTTCCAAGAAAATTTTTATTATTACGCGGGTTAAAGCGCCCTCACTAACAAAATGCGTAGATGCGTACGCGCAGTAGTTGCAATAAACACTCTACTGCTTGTTATCGATCAAGCGTCTACACATCCGTGCTGTAAATTTCTGGATAATAAATGTCTTTCTATTAAAATGTGATTTATTTATCCGGATGTTAATCGTAACGAACTCATGTATTTTTCTCTGGTAACACTGGTAGGTAAGGCTAACAAGCTTTGCAAGATATCAAGGTGAGTAGTTTTTCCAGTAATCGTGAAGTAAAATATTTTTAACATGATAAGTTATAATATGATAAGAAAATAGTCGTATATTTATATCGTGTCGTTTTTAGCGTCGAGGCTTGTGTATTTAAATGAAGGTGTTTACATAATTAGGACAACGCAATTCACTGTTGTATACGATTTTTATTTTCAGTGACGCCATATTTTCAAGTGTAAGAATATCTAGAAACGACAGTGTTGTCTAACGATAAATTACATAGTGACATAGCGGGAACGCGCTCTAAGAGCTTTTATATGACATAGCTAGGTTTCATTATCGATGAGCAATGTTGAAAAGTGATGGACCGAAATTGTCGTATGATCCTTTTTTTGGTAATTTGTCCACAACTTGTTTATTGATTCTGGTATTTTTATAAGCGTCCCGCTTCGATCACCCAAAAGTAGAAGATACATCCAAAAAAAAAACAGTACTCGTCAGTATTTTATTGTAGTTTCCCTATCTTAATTCATATCAGTAGCTTCAGCTCATAAACTTCGCTCACCGCAGTCAGTGTTCAATTCTTATTTCATCCAAAAAAGCCATTTAATTTGCGCCTGCTTTAAGTAAACGTTAAAAATGAATAGATTACTGGATATAAGTGGAACGGGGTATTAACCGACCTTGAGAGCTGCCCGAGCCACACGAGTGTTTATTTTTTTTTATTTTACACACATATCCTGTTTGCTAGGAATCCTTCTTATGCCGCGGCTACATTAGCGGGCGAAACTTTCGTGTATACGCGATGTTCTTGACTACATTATTCGGGCGAAGATTCATCGTGCCGAATAGTGTTGTTCTCTCTTGTGCGGCGTAACGTAGGTGTAGCCACCCAAGCGAATATTGTAGCGACAAATCTCTTTGATGCGCGCCAGTTTACCGACAGTGCCCCGATTGTACATCGTCTTCGCCCAAATACTACACGTTGCAACGATCTACCCGGCCATACCTACTCGTTAGCTCGAATATTCATCGTAGCCCGCTAATGTAGCCCCAGCATTACGGACAGGCTGGCTTGTCATAAAAAAATGAACATCCTAAGAAAGTGTCTATGCAATGATCATAAAGCAGACTTTATGTAGTTCCGATATTTATGTTTGTAAGAATTATTATAATGTTTGTTTCAATTTAGTAAGCCATTTGTATTAAACATAATGTTTGGTAGGTGGGTTATTTTGCTGTCACTTTAATTCTAGGCGAATGGTAGCTGTTAAAGTTTTTTTTCTAAAAAACATTAAGTTCAAGTTTCTCATTATAAGCGACCATTACTATTAGAAAGGTAAATATAATCACACTTAAAAAAGAAAATACCCTACAAAATTGAAAATAAAAGTTATGACAAATTTTATTCAATCATAAAAAATACACATAACATCAAGCTTGTTATCCCCAAAAGGTTCACACATCGCCAATTATGTTTAGGTCACATGTAATCGAGGACAAGACTATTGCCAATAACTGGCCACAAATAAAAAAAAAGTTTGATAAAAGACGTAACTTAACACCCGTGTTAAGTTACGTCTCTGCTTAGGTACTGCTCCGCTCCTGGTGGTCATGCGTGATGGCCCTATACAATTTCTCTTAAATCTGGCTATAACATACAAATTTTCCAATCCGACTACAAGTTCCAGAGATTAACGCGCTTACACCAACACACAAACAAACAAAAAATGTTCAACTTTAAAAAGGCATGACAAATGTCCCTATTATTAATGGAGTAAGTAGTGCCTAATAACTCCGATAGGTCCAAGTTATTAATCATTCCACTCTGGATATTGATACTTATACGTTCCTACCTAATGTTCATTTTTGTTCGTTAATGAATGCCCTGCAAACTTGATTGATGTTAAATACACAGCGTAATGTGTGAATATATTATTTGCTACAACCTCAGGGTAATTTAAAAAGTTAAATGATTACCTTTGTGTAATGTTTTCTTTTACAGTTTGTAGGTACACGCATGGAAATTAGAGAATTATTTATTTTTGTTACGCCTTTATTTATGAACTGCATCAATAATTATGATTGTTTTGTTACATATTTTTTTCCAGTCATAGTAATTCCATCCTCTGGTCCCTATTGCCTTTTTTATGTAGGTATAAAAGTTCAATGTTTCTATTTTTTATATATCAAATAACTTGAATTGATAATTATGTCCACGACAATCCAATGTTCCAATTCCTTTATAATTTAGAACCGATTTTCTCTTGTTTTCAGACTGAAAATGGGCTATTCAAGAAACATGCTGCTAATCGTGGTACTGCTTGCCTTGGTGGGACACAACCACGGCGCGCCAACCAGGAGATCACGCGCAGCCGCGCTGCAGACGGAAGAACCCACAACGGTCCGAGAGAACAAACTACAGGACGAGTTCAAGGAGACTACCACCACCACGGAAGCTCCAATCACCAGCAGGAGAAACAAGGCCCTCAACCTATTCGGCTTCTACCCCTCCTTCCTATCCTCCGGCATAGACTACTCCGAAGACGATGACGACATCAACTTCACGGTCAACGACGCCAACTACGAGGAAGAGGATCTCTCGCGAACTATCCCCACTAGACGCCGGCAACAGAACAAGAAGAAAAACGGCAACGGACAGTACCAGAACGATAACATCAATTCGCTGCAGTACGAAAACTCTCCCATCTTTTACATCAGGCTGCCTCCCACACCGTATATGTTTGTCCCTGGTTTAGGGTACGTGTCCCAGCCCCCAAGCCTCGGACCCCCTATGGCACCAATGATGCCTCAAGTGCCGCCCCAAGTCGCTGATCCTTTTATCAATCTTCCTATTGACTTTGTGTCCAATGGAAAGCCGACTGGGGTGTACCAGTGGAGCGGTGCGCCTGCATACCCTCAAATGCCTCAAGTAGATCCTTTCGGATATGGAGGACAGCCCATGATGCCAGCAAGGCCGACTTACAACCTACCTTCATACTCACCGCCCAAACCCAAACCGGCTCCATCAAACTCGAAGATTACGAATCTAAAAGGCCAGTACGTGTTCAACGGGAAGCCGGGAGACAACGTGTACGTTCTAAGAGACACATACAACTCTATATACTCGGATGCCCTACAAAACTTCTACCCTTAAAGGCTGAGATACGTAGCGTAGGATTGTGTGTCTGGCTCGTATCGAGCTGTTATAATTAACGAATTTCGAGGGACCAATGTGCGTACGAAAATAAGTAAGGGGAAAGTTTACAAGTCAATGATCAGTAATTATGAGAAGGAAAGTTAATTATCCCCCTACATGAAACATAACGATGTTAAATGAAATCTTTAAATCAATTATATGCATAAGAAACGTGAGGGACCAATAACTACAAGCTGCCAATTGTTGCAATTACTTGCCAAGAAAAGTCGAGCTGATAAAGGCTCTACGTGTTATAAGTGAGATTTGGGGTCATACCGCCATCTTTTAAAACATATCATTTTTATATTCCTTTATAATTTCGGTTGTTAGATTTTCAACTCTCAGCGCTGAGCCGAGCGTTAAAAATCTAACGGGGACAAATAAATTTAAAAATAATACCGTTTTAAGAGATGGGGATAAGGCCCCCTAATACTTAATGAATTTATTAAGAACACGAATTAAAATTTATCTGTAACTTTTTTGTGTTTATTCATTGTAAGGAGTATGTACTTACTTAGTATACGTATATAAATTTCACTCACTACTTATAATTAAGGACAACTTTAGAGAACTAGGTCTATGTGATGTGTCTCTCATTTTGCCAGATTCAGACTTCTTTTACTTTGTTTAGTTTACCAAATGCAAGGCAGTGTTTTAATATGTTAAGAAAACTTCCTTGCTTTTCTGATAGCTGTAGAAAATTAAACAATTAACCTTTTTAAAATATTTATTTTAATATAACATGCCAGCTTGTCAGTAAAGCTTGCCATAGTCATATTGAAATAATTATTTATTGAAGTAAAAATGTAGAATTTATTCGTTAGTAAGTACTTATATGCTTTTTCTGCTAAATTATGAACTTATTGCGTGCTAAAATGTGTCTTAAAACTCAGGCAAGCGATCGATTTTCACTCAAAAAACGTATAGGTATACTTAATAGCCACTGACAAGTATGTAAAATAATTCTTTCCATGGGCGTATCAAAGATAACCAGGGACAAGCTACAGGGGCTCCGGCCCCACGTAAGCAAAAATCGCAAAATATTAT
The DNA here is from genome assembly GCA_949774945.1 of Hoplodrina ambigua. Taxonomy (NCBI): domain Eukaryota; kingdom Metazoa; phylum Arthropoda; class Insecta; order Lepidoptera; family Noctuidae; genus Hoplodrina; species Hoplodrina ambigua. The sequence goes on along the minus strand of OX458974.1, from coordinate 4,460,927 downwards.
TACTTGACATAGTATTTTATATATTAGACAAACTCTTAGGCCTTACGTAGTGCAAGCTACGCCGCTGCTACTTACCTCCTGAAACTTACATTCGAAAAGAGTATTTTGTCAATAGGTTCAACGGTTTAAAGCTGTCAGTTCATTGGGGCAGAGAATTGTAAAGCTAGAAAAACAATTTCACGTCATGATAATTTGTTGTAATCCAATCCAATAAACGAGCAGTCTTATATAGGGTACCTAAGTCTCTGGTAAAACTTAACTTAGACGTGATCGATCGCTTTCTTGAGAATATTTTTATGTAATTTTTGCTCGAATTTACAGTGATTAATATGAGCAATAACCATTGTCTGAGTCAGCGCTAGATTTAAATTAAACACTTAATCATTGTCAAATAATAATTTATTGAGCTTGTATTTATTCTTTAAATTATTTACTTAGTTCTAAGATTTCTTACTAGGTACAAATAATTGATAAAAAAAATATACCGTCCGTGAAATATGAAATACATAGTGTTAATATTTTTTTTTATTAGAAACTAGCTTCGTAAACATGACAAGATACCTGTTTACTACACGTGCAACAGATTGTGTGGCATTCTTTATTTTATAAATAAGTTTAATTTGGTGTTGTATTAATCTTCGATTACATTGTATTACTAATCGAGGATGGTAGATAAAAATCACCATGTAAGTACATGGTTATTTATATATTTGATTGCTAGTACTGTATTTATTCCATATTACCTGAAAGGGTAATTTTAAAATAGACACTAGTAAATAAATAATATCTCCTTTTCATTCTTTGTGTTATTTGATGCCCGCACCTAATTTAATTAATGTTGTAAATAGGCAAGTATTTTTTTTTATTAAGGTGGTGTAACCTAAATACTTTTTAAATCTATCCACGCATTCGTTTAGTTGTAGGTATTTTTTCATAAATGTAACTTTCCGTGTTTTTTTTTGCATTTTATCTGTCATGTAGATTTTTTTTTATTCATTTTTCAAATTCCCGCAATTAAAAACGTTCTAAATGTTAAAACGTCGATCAATTTAAAAATGCAGCACAAGAACTATTCTACCTAATACAATGTATTTTTGACAGATTGAGGCTGAGAATAGAATGCGATCGGCCTTAAAAATACGAGAATTATCCTTCATACCCACCATACATAAGCACCTACATTTGATTGTGCATAACATAATTCGGTGTTCATTCTGGCGTAATTTTACTACGCGCTTATGAATAAATCGATTCATTACTCAAGTTCTTTAGTTATAACACAATAAATGACACAATTTAGTGTAAGATAGTTATGAAAACATCGACTGTTCTGGTTGTAGGGATGTTATGTAGGATTATGTGCATCCTTATTTTTCCTTTAAAGCGAAGGTCTACCTACACATATAAGTTGATGTAAACGAAAACAATAATTACTTAATTTGCAATAGTATTATGAATAAGTACGAAAATTAAGACAATAAAAATATTTTTATAATATTCCTGAGTTTTCTTTTTTACCATACAATTGTATCTTCTAGACATAGAAAAAAATACACCACACCAAACACCAATTTCCTCCTAAATACATCATCATCATCTGCCTAGCCTTTTCTCAACTATGTTGCGGTCGGCTTCCTGTCTAACCGGATGCAGCTGAATAACACTAGGTACATCATCTAGTTAGAATTTTCCCTCGTACATGAGAGGCGGGCTCCTTAACCACTGAGCCATTACATCTACCCTTCATTTTCATTCTGTTATCCCTAGGCACATTATACCCCTTAACCCTTAGGACATAAAATATCATTTCAATATTTTTAATCTTGCTCGCCCTTGATCCTACTAGATTATAATACCTACCTTATTAGCTTACCTTTGCACAAACCTATATATCCGAACCCCTATAATAATATAATCTAAAGACGAAGAAGAAATATTGAAACCAGAAGGTAGGTAATTAGGAACAAGTATTATAGTATCTATACCTAAATTTAATGGCCATAAGGTGGACCTTTTTCACACATCTCCGCATAGCCCGAAAACGTGTTACTCAGTAATAAAGGTTATAAAAGGAACGTAGGCAGTCGCCTCATGTAAAACACTGGTAAACTGGAAGCTGACCTCAACATAGTTGGGAACAAGGTTAACTAGATGATGTTGATGCTGATGACTACTACAACTTAAAAGCTGCTTCATCACGTTCGAATAAGTTCACATTAAATTACTTAGTAGAATTCAACTCAGACAAAATATAATTATGTTCCATTTTTTAAACATCTGGTGAATAGCTTTTATTTATAAGTGGTTTTAGTCTTACAAAACTCATGATGACTCATTAGTACCTACAACCAACACCGCATCTCTATCGAAAAGGCTTTTTTAAATTCTCAGCTCGAAGTTAGAACTCTTAAGCATAGTTCTATGCAAAACAATGCGAGTTAAACCTATTCTGTTCACAGGCACGCTATAACATCCTGTGTAAGTAATCAATGTTCTATTGTTTGTGTTGGTTCGCAAAGTGCTGATTATAGGTAAATAGACGAGTCTAACGTATTCATATTAAGTAGGTACTTATCTGATTAGCACCTTGGCAGACTGATAAACATTCAGGCAAACAACAAGACAAACAGACAAACAGACAGGAATAAGATGAAGTTTATTTTAGATATTTTATTATTAATTTAACTGTTATTTCTGTAAAAAGCAGACGTACATATATTACTTAATACTTATTGTTCACCTACTTTACATCATTCAGTGATCAAATCAGACCAAAGGTCGAATAAAGAAAGATTTAGTAAACAAAACAACACGAAAAGCCTGTGGTTTTTCAGGTAGTATTTGGGGAGATTTATGTGATAACATAAGAACGAATGATAACAATACGAAGTACATCAGCTATGCGAGCTGTGTATTATGTTGGGCTCAAAAAGAAGAGCTCTTATTGGAAACCTCCTAATTTGTAGCTATCTTCATAAACGCAAGTTGCGTTTTGATATTGCATACAAAGATTTACAGAAAGTATTATTACATTAGTATTAGTTATTTATCAACTGTTAATGATAGCATAACATAATCACTTTTTATTGATATATTTAGACCTAATTATTATTGTTAGGGATTATAACAATACAAAGATAATGAACATTATACAAATAAAAAATAACTGGAGTAGAACTAAACGAAACTACAACAGCTGTCATTCAGAACAACCAGAAAACTGTCAAAATTACGTTGGCCAAGTAAATCGCACGAGTATTTTATTAGAAAAATAATATAATTCATATTTAAATTGCATATTATTCAATTAAATACTATTCGAAGGTAACGCGTGTGTCGCAATGACCCAATAAATGATCAATAGTCAATTTAATACAACAAAATAAGACGAGAACATGGTGCTAATCGTTTAGAGTGACGACGTGCCTCAACGAACTAAATAAAAAAAATGTAAAAGTGTATTGTTTTCGTTAATCAAGTGTAAAGGATACTAGTGCAGTCATGTTTCGTAGCAGAAGTTGGTTCGGTGCGTCCTGGGGGCGGCCGAAAAACCCTCATTCCTTAGAAAGATTAAAGTATTTACATAATATTCTTTGTAAAAACACAACCGTATCTGAAAGCAATCGGGGTACCTTGGTGGAGTCGCTCAGGTGTATAGCAGAGATATTGATATGGGGTGACCAGAATGACAGCTCCGTTTTTGAGTAAGTATTAGTTTGCGATCACTAAATCATTATTTGTAAACAATGCATTTCTAATTAGACAAGATTAACAGGCTAAGGTTTCTTGAAGAGACCCAGATAATAATTATATTTTTTATGGTTTAGGTACTCAATTACCCCTAAAACATAAAAATGGATATTTCATGTTTGATCACTTGCTAAGTCGTTCAAGCATTATGTTCAATGTTACTTTTGACTTTACATCATCAAAACATCATAACATCACGCCTGTAATCCCCAAAGGGTTAGGCAGAGTACCCATTAGTACACTCACATTTCCACTTTCCACTTTTGGCTTTATTACTACTAAAATTCTGTTTTAGTTGATTGATTGGTGAAACACACTAATAGAGAATATAAATACCTATTTGTAATTTTGTATAGAGTATGTGTAGATATTCTGCTAAAAGTCTCTAAAAGTCTCTAAGTCTTAAAATTGATTTGTTCTATTACAAGTACAACTAACAATAGAGGTTTAGCTTCAATGATTCAGATACATGATTGGGTTTTTGAATCATTTCTGTTTTCTTTTTGTTGGAAAGTCCAATCTTGTGCCAGTCAAGTAGTTAGAAGACAAGAAGTGTGTTTATGTCTTGATCTTGTACGTATCTTCTAAACCTTATTACTCCTTCTAAGCATGTTGTAACAGCCCAATGCTTAAGTGGCCACTTATGTATGAGGTTGTGGGCTCGTGTGACTTTTTTCATTTCATATTCATTTTCTAATTTTATCTTGAATATCGCTCACATTGGTGAAGGGAAATATTGTGAGGAAACCCTAAAGTAAATTATAATTCTGAAATTGCCAATCTGCATTGAGAACACATTGTGATTAACCGCTTAAGGCGGGCCAGCATACCGGTATACCAGAACAATAGAAAATCAATTGTATCTCTTTATGTGGGACTTCCTCGTTGGTCTAGTGGTCGCAAGCGCGACTGCTGTGCATGAGATCTTGGGTTCGATTCCCAGGTCGGGCAAAGTGTTATTGGGTTTTTCCATCAGGAATTTCGCAGTAGCAGCCTCGGAGTCTGGATTTGTGCCCGGTTGATGGCAATAGTCTCGCCCCCTGTTACATGGGACTAAAAACATAACTGGCGAAATGTGGGTGTACTAATGGGTACACCTCTGCCTAACCCTTCGGGGATTACAGGCTTGATGTTATGTTATGTGGGACTTGAGTGTTTAATGTATGTGCTTTTGATGTATGAGAAGAGGACTTTACCCTCCTGCAGTGGGACAATACTAGGCTGGTATCACATGACAGACTTATTACATAGTTTCACATAAACAAAGCTCATAAAACAAATCTCATATATAAAAGTCTGTCATATAGTCATGACCGTGATATGCAGGTCACATTTTGTTTTGTCATCTATACATGACTGGTGGTCAACAGGTTAACAGTCCTAATTGCTATCCTTGATGAAGTAGGTAGATAGATCTAGCTGGATCTTTATCTAGGTTTACTAAACAAATAGAATAAATAACTGTTTAATTTTCAGCTTTTTCTTGGAGAAAAATATGCTGTCATACTTTCTGAAGATCATGAGACAAAAGTGTGGTGGCTCATCATATGTTTGTGTACAGTTGTTGCAAACACTCAATATACTGTTTGAGAATATACGAAATGAAACTTCCTTATGTAAGTTATTTAATAATATGGCTTTTACAAATCAAAATATTATGACTGGTCTATTGTTTTGGGTTTGCTTGTGAAATTTGGATTACTGATTGTCCGTTCATGTTCACATCGGTTCTGATACTATAGAATAAAGTAGCTGCGGAGTACTAACCCAGCTGTAGTATAGTAACTTACAAATCTCTATTTAACTTGACTGTTCTCTATTCGTTATATTCCATCAGTATTTTACATCTCATAAGAATGCAAAACAAAACATTGGTATCTCGTATGTTATGTATTATTCTATGGCCGTGTTCACACCAAACTTCAGATGCTGTGACCATAAAGTTTGGAATATATGAACAATCATAGCCAGCCATTGAGTATCTGCTGATTGTGGTGGCTACTGTCAGTGAGTACTACGTTTTGGGTGAACAAAACCTATAAACTACATAACTGTTACAGATTATTTGCTGAGTAATAATCATGTGAACTCAATAATAGTGCACAAATTTGACTTCTCCGATGAGGAGGTGATGGCATACTACATTTCCTTCCTCAAGACGCTCAGTTTAAAGCTCAACAATCACACCATACATTTCTTCTACAATGAGGTAAGATTTCTTTTTATATTGAATACATTACTGACCTATACTGTTTTATATATTTTCTACATGTGGATAAAAACCACAAAAATTCTTTGAGTAATGTGGCTACTTCAGGTACATGGTACTTTTTAAATTTATAAAGAGTATGAAGTCACTGTAATGCTCTTATACTTAATGACAGGTTTAGTTATGCAATTTATATTCTTTTATTTGTAATTTTTGGATTCAGGTAGGTATATTTTATGCACAGTATGAAGATATAATGTGCATTTTTTAAAACCTAGTTTTCCCACCAACCACTGGCTACTCAAATCAAAAAAAGAAAAGAATCTGGTCAGTGGGGTGTCTAGATTTTCAATTATGGACACATTTTCAAATACATCTCATGCTGATATTGAACCGAATTCGGTTTATTCTTCGTTCGGCCCACTGAGTTTCGTCCCACATAAAAAATTCCTGGTTCGTCCTAAGCAATATGCTTCCTTCGTCCCAAATTATAATTTTAAATATTTTATTCTTGTTTCGTCCTATTTTATATTCCTTCTACGGCCCATATTTTTTTTTGTATAAGCTAAACTTAGTTTTATGTACAGTCTGCAAAAAAAATAAAATTAGAGTTCAGTTGTTTTCTCTTAGTTTAGTTTACTGTTGCTTAAATTTTTAGTTTATGAATGCTGTTTTTTAAAATGCTTGTTTTATGCATGATTGTTAGTAAAAATCACAATTTTTTCGACTTTTCGTTAGTACTTTTTACCAGTACTTTTTACTACCAGGAATGCAGAAATTAACTGGAACTAGATCCTTAAGCGACTTACTACTTAGCTTGATAATGGTTAAAATACAGGTTTTGAAATTGAATTATTTATTGTTTTAAAAAGTACCAGGGTGACAGAAATGAACAGAAGGTAGGCCCCTAAACGATCTCAATAGAAAGGAAAACAAACATATTAATTCACATACACAAACAGCCAGACCCGAAACAACTACTTACCTGTATTTGACGTATTTGTAAAAATTTCAAATACGTATCTTTTTTGTTTGTTGACCGTACTTTTAAAGTACTTGTAATTTGGGACGAATCACCACTTCAATAGTCATATGGGACGAACTAAGAATTTTTTGGAATGTGGGACGAAACTTCGGGACGAACGAAGAATAAATCTCTAAAATGGCTGCGTTTTTCATTCCTTCTCACTCACACATTATACTGTGCAAGTGAAAGGGATGACAAGGTCCTTAGTTTGGTCGCCATTTTCGATTTTGGGACACATGGTAGTGCCATCGTACTTTTTTAACGATGGACGGAAGTCAAGGTTGCGTTTTCACGTGGAATCAATTTCAAGTCACGAACTATAGCGTGTTTCGTTTGAAGTTTGAAAGCATCACCGCAATGTATCCATTGTATCACATAAACACGATACGTCTAGATCTGATTTAAAATGTCAGTAAAACAAGAACGTACGAACACCTACATTAATAATAATTAATTAACATTATTAACTATAGCGAGTGGCTGGCCTATCGCCATCGCTTAAAACAATATTATTTCAATATTACTTTGTAATTTCTGTTGTTGGATTTTCAACCCTCGGCGCTGAGCCAAGCGTTGAAAATCCAACAGTGTGCAAGGCAAAGTAATATTAAAATAATATTGTTTTAAGAAATGGGGGTAGGCCCGTGATCATTGTGAACATTTTCTTCATCTGGACCATACCTGGGCATCTTCTTCTCACGGAGATATTGAAGGTCAAAGTTTTAACTTTTTGCCAATTTTTTTACGGAAACTAATTTGTAAATGTAAACTAAACTCTAAAATACTCAAATGCATATAATCGAAAGTTGAATGGTTATTTTTTACACCAAAAAATAGAACGCGTTTTCCAGCAATAATTTTTGCTTAATGTGTCTTAGTTTGACGAGTAGTACCTATTTATAATGTTGTGCCTTTTTACAACCCGTATTATACATGTCATGTACCTGAGCAATGTAGACGTTGGTTCTTGGAATGTGACATTATATTTATATTGGCAGCACACAAAGGATTTCCCCCTGTATACGGAAGCGATCAAGTTCTTTAACCATTCTGAATCTATGGTGCGCATTGCTGTGCGCACTTTGACTCTCAACGTGTACCGAGTACAGGATGCCAGCATGCTCAGGTTTATTAGAGATAGGTATGTAACATTTTTTTTTTATAAGCTAATCCTCTGGACAAGGTCACATCGTACGGTCGTTATTGCATTGAGTCAAATTAAGGTTGACACGACCGGTCAACATCTTGGAGTTCTAACTCAACGCAAAACTGGAATAAAATCAACAAAACTGTTAAAAAAAAAAAAAACTGATTTCATTCGACAGATTTCGGGAGTACATAACCCAGCAGATTTAAGGTTATACGAAATGACTTTGTCGCGGGGGCTGGTGTATGTAAGGTCTATCTTTTATCTAGATGCGTGTCAAAGCTCTATTGACATTGAACTTGAAACGTCTACAACCCACAAGTTATGATGTGGTCTAGCTTCGATTTCGACGTAATATCGCGATGGCGCGCGCTTTGTGTAAACTTAGACTGGTTTCAGTTGTCAGCTGGAATTATTAGGTGACTGTGAATTGCGATGTACTCTCTCGAAAGGTGTTAAAAAAAAAACAGAGATTTTAAAATACCTACCTGCAGAGGTCACCTCTTGGCGCTTCTTGTAATTAAGTAGAACATAGATTGGTGATAGTGCGTATTTAAGGTGAAACAAAAAGCGATCATACAATATGAAGCTCAAGGATATGGATGATAAGATTTTGCGGTCTAATATTTCGTACGTGTTTATTAATAATTTCTCTTCACGTTGTCACAAAAGGAACCTACCTTTAAGGAGCTATGCATAGTCAAAATCAAAGACAAGTGATTTATATTAATTAGACCATTTAAATGCGTTTTTTAATATCATTTATAAGATAAAAAGAATTGAACCTTATTGTCCCTTCCAAAAGGTAGTTTCGTATTAAGAATGGGCAACAAACACCATATTTACTCTTTATTTTGAAAAGGCATGTTCTAATATGTAGATATCTCGGTAATTACATTACTGTGGTCATCAATATGCTAACACAATTCACTGTCCCACAGGACCGCGGCACCGTACTTTAGTAATCTAGTTTGGTTTATCGGCAAACACATTCTAGAACTGGACGCGTGTGTCAGGAACGACGCTGAGTAAGTCAAGCTATTAAATTACTTATGATTTTGTTTTGGTCTGTTTTGTTATGTTCGGTTTTCATTTTTAATCCTTTTTAATTGTAGATAGATTTGTTTTTGAATAATAAGTTATGTTTTTTTTATATTTGAATCAACCGGTCACATACTAAATGTACCAAATTCAAAATCGTATTTTTCAATCATTCGAACACAGACAATATTTTATGACTCAAAATTCAGAAATTCTTTTTCCAGCCATCAGTCACAACAGAAATTGGACGATCTAGTAGCTGAGCACCTTGACCATCTTCATTATATTAATGACATATTATGCCTAAACATTCCTGACCTAAACGATGTACTGACGGAGCATCTTTTGCACAAACTGCTCGTGCCCCTATACATTTACTCACTCACGTCTGAAAGTGTACGACGATTACAATCATCGTCACCGTACAATCGAGACCACATACAAAGCATAGAAGCGATTACAAGAAACTTAGAAGCTATACTAAAAGGAAAGAACGCAGAATCTCCATCACGAATGACATTCCCCAGACACAGAATGGAATCAGAGGACGAGACCAAACCATCGGTGTCGTGCGTAGTTTCCCTGTTTCTGTTATCGCAAGTGTTCCTTATTATAACGCACGGTCCGATTGTCCACGCGTTGGCCTGGATCATATTGCAATCAGACTTATCAGTTTTCGAGGACGGCGCGACCAAGATACTAGAAATGTACATTAGCAATGCAAAGTCTAATGTCAAACTAGAGTTCTCTAAACCGCAACTAAGTCTGGAGAAGGCTTTAGAAAATACGTCAAGCGAGAGGGACTACACTACCCCAGAATACGGCGGTCCTAAAACATTCGGGTACGATACCGATCATTCGAGTTGTGATCTCGATCCAGAGTTAGTTTCGAATTCTCTTCCGTCCACGTCACACATAAGCGAGTCGTCGAGCATCGGTCACGACTCCACTGAAGATTTAGTTACTCAAATACATACAGCAAAAACTAGCTCGGGAACGCTCAAAGAGAACATGCCCGACTCGCCATTGCCTGATTCAGGTATCGAATCAACTTCGTCGAAATCGAATGAATACAATAATATTACCGATGAAGAGAAACAGAAGATGCTTGGTGTTGCGCCGAGCACGTCCGCTGAGAGGTCAGCGACATTAGACAGTATAATAGAGAAAGAAAGTAAAGAGATTGAGAAAAGGCCGTTTTTGAAGACGATATTAGACTCCTTGGATTGTAGCGAGAATGATTACAAAGCGTTATTCGCTCTGTGCTTGCTGTTCGCGTTAATCAACAACAAAGGTGAGTAAACAACATATGGCCGGTTTGTAGATAAAATCGTCATAATTATGGTTTGACCCTTGATGATACCATTCCATTATAGTTTTTACATTTAGTTTTCCTTTTGTTTGAATTAAGGTCAAATGAATACTTTGACGGTCAGCGCAAACAGGAATATGCTTAAGCAGTTATCATTTATTGATTGATAATGAACTAAAAAGTATCACAAATAAAGTTGAAATTAATATCTTACACTCGATATTGACAATGCATAATATCGATCAGCTTATAATTGACCAACTGCAGGACCACATGCCTTTTCTAAATGCACGAGCATTGATCACCACGCTTGCTCAAGGCGGATTGGTAATTTCAGACTAAATATAATTACTCCAGGTTCCTCACGATCTTTTCCTTCACCGATGTCGGTGGTGTCTAAGATAAAATTAGAATGTACGTATGAATTAAAAAAAAACACATTGGTACTTGCCTGGTTACGAAACTGATGCATAAAAGGCGCCTTAACCACTGGGACGTTAAGATTCGATTAATCAATGAAAAATGCTATAACGTGCACTTCTGTTAGCGCTAACCGTATGTTGTAGATAAGTAGCGGATTTGTACATAGAATACTGGCAACATGCAAGGTTTAATTTGGAATGAATTTTTAGAACCTTACTTTAGCACAACTTCCGAAAAAGCTTGACCTTGATGCCCGCTCGAACAAGGTTATTGCACACAGCAGTTCTCAATTCAAATATTTCTTTTATTTTTTTTTTGTCCCGAGTTAGTAATCACATGTTCAAAATTACTTTTTGGTGAAACCTAAATGCTTGTTCTTTATACTAATTTTATCCAATCTTTGTCTTTTGCTTCCTTCGGATTATAATATAGTGGGTAAGTTAGTTTCACTCATTTTTCTTTCTTTTCGATATTATTTTTCACATTGTCAACGGAATAATTTATACTATTGTCCTGTAAAGCGGCTTAGCTAATGTTAATGTTATTACCAAACACAGACTAATAGAGAAGTTCGTGACTAAGTAATAATAGCTGCACGGGTCGGTCTGTCAGGTTAAGCTACTCTTGCAGAGGTTAGTCCGTGGATGGGTGACCATCTTTACACACCGAGACTTCTCACATAAGCTGTTGGTCCCGGCTGTCATACGTGGATCTTTGACAACCAGTCTTACCAAGGGGTATATTACCCAGTTACTGGGATGTGGCGTTCAGATAGGCAGTCGCTCCATGTAAAATACTGGTATTCAGTGCATCCGGTTAGACTGGAAGCCGACCCCAAGATAGTTGAGAAAAGGCTAGGCAGATTGATTGCGACTAACACCATTTATTTACCTATTCTAGGAGTGAACACGGAACTACTAGACACGCTCCTATGTCCAGAGGAAGAAATAACGTCTGGTTCCCACGAGTCCAGTGGCGTCGCGAGCGCAGCGCCCTCTGGCGACACAGTGTCGCCACCACCCAAACATCCGCTGCAGAGCTTCAATGCATTGCTGATTTCAAAGCTGATGGCGATTGCCAACTTGAGCTGTAAGCCTGGTTGGTATTATTTACCGTTGTTTCGTACTACTTTGAATTGCTAACACGCCAAGGCCGACCTGGTAAATGGTGATTAAAGATTACCGCTACTTAGATATTGACGTGTCAGACACTATAAGCCTTATTATAAAACAAAGTCTTTGCTCCATTGAATTCTAACATTCGCTACACCAAACCCGAAGTGTGACTGGCTATACAGTTCGTGTGTTCGCCGTAGAAAAACACATACGTTGTGTATGCGCCGCACTCGCGTTTTTTTAGTAGAAACACATCGGGTATGTTTTCCCGCAGTCAATAGGTTGATGCTTTTCTGGTGGCCTCCCCTGTTGATTCTGGCTTTCATGAGTTGCAGTAGGTGGGAACGGTGTGGAGGGCTAGTCCCAAAAAAATTATAATATGTCAATGGGTTGAACCAGGTTTCATTCTACGAGCCAGTTTTTGAATTGCGAACTTTATTTCGATTAAGAAAAAGTTTGTAATACAAATTTTCAAATTGCAGTCTTTGTTTAATATAAAGGCCTTACGTATGTGTCGTGGGATATTGCCTTAATAACAAAGCGTTAACAGATACAATAAGCATTTCTAGTGGAATGTATTTAATGCTTGTGTCCTGTTCTGCAACTGTTTATGTTGATATGCGATTGAAAGGAAATACAATGAAGTTTCGAATTTATGTACATAGTCGGGTAATTAGTAATAGGAGATTGCACATTTTCATACGTTAAAGTAACAATGAAATGCGTAGGGTCTCTGTGGTCTGAATAGCTATCTTTCAATCAAAAACACATGACTAAAAAGTTGCTTGCATTTCCGACTTATAATACAAATATTTTATCAAAATTATACAAAAACTTTACCTAGGTATAGTCAACAAAAGAGATAGGTATCCAGGGTCGTCAAATATAGTTGAAGTTTTATTAGAAACCGATGGTTGTCCTCGTTCAAAACTAGACTTAATTATTGAACTGTTAATTATTAAATTACATTTAAACAGATCCATCTTTTTCTAAGAAAACTTCAGCTATATCTAACGACCCTGCATACATAACCCTTTTGTTGACTGTACTAGTTGAATTACTCTCCCTTATTTCCTTCCAGCATCAAAAGTCCGCCTAGTAACCCTAGAGTTGAGTGTAACTCTGATGCGCGTGGCCATGTGCGGCGCGGGGGGCGGGGCCTGTGCGCGCCACGCCCCCGCGGCCGACGCACTGCGCGCGCGCTCCGCTGCACTCGCGCGGAACTTCTACAAATGCGACGACATCTTCCTTGACATGTTTGAGGATGAGTAAGTAATAAATATCATAGTTTTAATTACCTACCTAGTGCGGCATTGATAGTAATGAATGTAACCAACAAAAAGTAATATGAAATATGAGTGATAGCCCAGTGGTTAAGGCGCTTACCTCCCATGCATGAGGTTGGGGGTTCGATACCGGGCCATTGTGACTTTTTTAATTCATACTCTCTAAGTTTATCTTGGATATCAGTATTGGAAAAGTCTGAAATCGCCAATCCGTCTTGAGCAAGCGTGGTGATCTGTGCATGTGCCTTTTCTATATGAAAAGAGGCCTTAGCCCTTTTGGCCTTTGTCAGTGGGACGGTATTAGGATGGTATTTTTTTTCTTGACATATAAGAAGGTACTGCATTTGTTAGGTCTGACATCTCTCTCTCATACACATCTGTAACAGCGCTTTCATCTATTTCCACATTCATTAAAATCCGTACCGTATTTTACAAGTTAAGAAAATATTTCAAAACTTTTTATCATCACTTTGTAGTACTCTGCAGTGATAAAAAAAAGTTTTAAAATATTTTTGGTACTTCCCATGTAGTCCTAAGTCATGCATTAATGCTTCTAATTCATGACTTAGGCCTACATGGGAAGTACCTAAAAAAGAAATGGTATTATCGTGTCACATTAGCTGATAAAGTTTTATCTTTATCACTCGCAATAATGACAAATATCCGTTGATATTATCAATTATGGCTGTAAACAATGTCACGATGTTATCGTACCTATATCTCTTAATCATAAAAACTAATGTCAAAATTTTATGTCCTGTGTTAGTTTTGGGTAGGTATTTCAACTTGATAAATTTTTAATATATTCTAAGCATAGATACATTTTACCTACTGGGCCCAAAAACTATAGGAAATAAAAACGGACTGTCTTAAATCATCGACTCGAAAAGAAGATGCATACATTTTGACAATTATTATTGCTGGGTAGTCTTCTCTTTCTTTATCGTGTGGGCAGTAAGATCTTACCCCACACACCCTAGTGTCGGAGTTTCTAAACCGCCTCAAGGGCCTCTGACAGCGGGGGCAGTAGGGGGCTGGGTAGTAATGTAACAATGTGTTGTTTGATTGACGTAATTAATGTAATAATTGGATATTTTACATCATTATTCCTTTATCATAAATACATTTATCACTATATTTTAGCCATAATAGGGACATCGTAACGAAATCTTTTACCATAGATCCAGTACCCAATCCATTCGTATTGTCATTATTTGTACTCGTATTTTTTTTTTCAAAGTAATCGTATAACACGGCCTTAAAGAAACGCACAGCACACAGTGCTCGAACGTCTCCCTAAGCGCGGCGATCGAGAACACAACCTCGTCCCTTCTAACGCGCGACAGTTGAAGAAAAGTTGCCAGCTGGCTTATAATTTTTACTGATGTCATGTATGTATGTTTACATAACATACATACCTCTTCACTGTAAAGCGTGCGTCGAATCATTGGAAAGCTCCCTCAAACGCCACAAATCTCTTTATACCCGCTATTTACGTCGTAAATCGTAATTCTGTCATATTTTGCTTGTACAGATACTGCGAAACGAGTAAACGACCTCTAAATGTCGAATGGCTGTGTATGGACGCAGCAATACTGTTACCGCCTACCAGGACACCGATGTCGGGCATCGCCTTCGCCAAGAGACTGCCGAGTGGTGAGGTAAATCAAGTATGATGTAAACGTACAATCTTTTATTCTTTATATAAACAGGGTGTAAAAAGACTAACGAAGCCAAAAGTAAACCGGAATTATGAGAACCTAAAGTTATTTTTGAAAACAGGTTTTAAATGTTTGAAATAAACTTGAAGTAACCTCTTACCGACCCCTGTACTGTTGCATGTACACTAAAGCATCAATAATGCATAAGCACGAGATGGTCGACTTTCGTCTGAACTTAACGAGCGCGTCAGTCAGTGCGTGTGCAAGTGATGTGTCAACATTCTACAGATAACACACACTAATGAACTGTCGCCGCAGTTAGCGAAATAGCATGATATTTCTGTTGCATTAAAATACGCGTCATAGTTACTGGCGCTGTGTTTACCAATTCATTGCTAAAACTCGCTTAACAAATTACTATGTGCCGGTAGCTAGGTTTGGGCTAAGCGACGGGTTCACAAACAATGAGATCTGAGTTCAAATCTAGATTACTGTGTGTGGCTGTTTTTTGTTTTTGAAACAATAATAATATAACGTTAAATCTTGTTATTTATTTATTAAAGTTTATATTTTATATATAACTTTATCAAAGGCGGACTTAATGCCTTAGGCATTCTCTAACAGTCAACCAAAGTTAGTTAGTTGTTAGTTTTATGTTTATTTCTAAGTCATGCTTCTTGTTTATTAAGTATAAGAAGCAAATATTAGTTATTGTATTATTATATTATACTTATGTGATTTTTAATTGATCGGTGTTGGAAGGTGGAAATAAAAAATCGTGCTAAATGATAACAAAAATGTTTATTCGATTTAATTATTATTTACGATACGATAATAATGACGTTACATTTCTACGTAAATAAAAAAAGTTCTTTTTAAAATATTTATTGCTGTATACCCACTTAGTAAATTTATAATAACATAACATTAAAGGATATTCTAATAACATAAATATAATACAGCTTTACTATCTATAGGTATCGGGGTATTAAAACTAAGTAATATAATTATGATTTAGACTTTATGGATATGTTTTTTTTATGTAACGTCACAAGAAATGTATTGAGGTAATAGCTTAAGTGTTCGTTTTCGTGACGAAAAGAAGATTGAAACTAAACCTCAGTTTAAGATCATTAATTATCTACAGATATGTTAATTATTCATAAATATATTTAGTTACACCGTCAATTTTTTAAATCAAAACATGTAACCAGTACTAGTATTTTGTATAACCCCCATTATTTTCAATGCAGTCACTTAGACGTTTGCGCATTGACCCTACCATATTTGCACAGATTTCCGTTCCCCTTAAATTTTCCCACACCTCCATGCAATGTGTTTTCAGTAGTTCTATACACCTCTCATCCCGTGACTCCCACCTTTGCACCATCAAACCCCATAGATTTTCTATGGGGTTGAGGTCGGGTGATCGCGCTGGCCATGGAATCACTGTTACCTCCGGGTGATTGTGAAACCACTCGCGCACAGTGCTCGCTCAGTGAATAGGACAATTGTCCTGCACAAATGTAATTTGTGACAACTCGTCAGCGGGGTAAACATTGCGCACAGTAGGTAGCATTACACCGTCTAATACTTCTACATAAGTAGAACTGTTGGCGCGTGGAGGAATAAAAGCCAGTTCTCCTGGCCCTGCGGCACTCATCCATCCCCACATATTAATTGTGATTCGACCTGACTCTGTATTAGGTATCACGTTCTTATCACACCAGCGAGTATTATCTTTGCGCCATAAATGGAGCCTACCCTTTTGACTCGATTTGAAAGTCTTTTCATCGGAAAATATTGTAGTACTCCAGTTAAAGTCTAAATAGTCCCGTGCGAAACGTAACCGTTCTTGTTTATGCCTTTCTGTCAAGAAGGGCTTTTTGGCTGGCCTTCTGTGATGCAAGCCTTCAGCATGGAGGGCACGGCGAACAGTTTGTAAGGACGTGTCGAATAGTTCGGCAAAGTGCCTCGTTGGTGTGAAACCATTTGATTCATATTCGCCCACCATATGTCGTCGCTGCGCCTCGCTGATAAGCGACGGCCTTCCACTTCGCTGTCGACTAACTAGGCTACCCTCTTCCTCGTATCTCCTGATCCAGAGACTAACAGTATTTCTCTAAAACAAAAGAAAAGTTATATTAGGCAGGTATAACAAAATACTGTGATTTCATTTTTATATAACATAGTATCTAGGTAATATTTATTTAATAAAACAATATAATACCTATTCAAAGTCTACATTTATAATGCAATAATAAATACTAATTAAAAACTATTTATCTTTCCAGCCTTATGATGGATTGCAAAAACAATAAAAAATAATAATTTATAATTATGTCACCAAAAAATAATAAGTATAAATTTCAAACAAAAGTTCAAGTTACAATAACATAATACTCACATTCAGTCCGGTTTCATTAGATATTTGCGTTCTATTAAGACCACTTTTATGCAACGCAATAATAGTCGCCCTCGTCTCAATGTTAATATTTGCTTGCATTTTTTTGTGAATAATTACCGCTATCTAATAAACCACACGTCACTAACCAACAACTACAACCAAACGACAACGTTTATTTCAATCGAGTATTCATAAAACTCATTATTGCATTACTTATTTCTATCTACCTCATAGAAATCTAAATTATTTGTTTAATTTTCTATGATCTACCTTTTTAACTTTACAAAATGTGTGAACGAAGCGAACAAGATAAAGAATATTATACTTCTGTCTCATTTCTTCCAATCAAGTAAAAACTTGCAAAAGTCATCGCCTGGATGAGATTCGAACTCAGGACTCAATGGTTCGCGCACCTATCTGCAGGCGTTTAGCCGATAGGCCAACTTGACTTATGATTTAATGTTAAAATTATGAACTACAATCATTTGTCGACGGCAATGATGACACATGTGACTGTTCTCGAAAATAGAAGGTCGTAAGTGAAACTTAACTTCAAGCGAATGCTTTGTGAGAGTGCTTAACGACTTATGATGCCCACCGTACCTGTAACAAGAATGTTACGTGCATTACCCGCTATTATAAATCACTGTCTACAGTCAATATCAAAAGTAACTGTAAAAATCATTGTTTACAGTATTTTTTAATATTAAAAGTATCCCAGCATATCTTTTCTAGTGTTAATAAGAAAGAGCAAGAAAATATGTTTATCTATCAATCTTTCTTGTTCTCTTTGATGCATTCGTAATTTCCTAGCCAAGGTTTTTATGAAAGGAGTTTTTAGGAAATTCCGCCGGAAAAGTCGTAAATTGGCAACCGTGTGAAGCCGGCGCGGTTTGCTAGTAGGTAATAAAAATTGACCGTCAATATGCATATTTAACGGGTATGTGATATGTCTTTTAACACCCTGTATAATGAATTGCTTGTTAAATTATTAAGTTTTTTATCAGCTTCTATAATTTTTTTTTTTTTTTTTAAATTCATGTTTACTAATAGAATATTATTTCAAACAGATGGAAAGAGCGCGTCGAGCAATACGCACGTTTTTTCTAATCCGAGACTTATATTTGAAGCTGACCGGAAAACCTGAAACTCAGTTGCCTCTAACTAATCCAGTGCCGTTCGTTCAAGTTGGAGACGTATTGGACCTTAGTAAGTATTTTTTAAGACACAAAATGGTTTGCGAAACGCCTTAATTTATTGAAGAAAAGTTATTTATCATTGGCAATTTTGTCCCACCCACTGCGTAGTGTCTATTCAGTTCTGTGCCATGCTTCCAAGAATTATAAGCTTTCATGAATAAATCATGGGATAAAATTGAATCAGTGATGTTTTTGTATGTAAATACTATTATGTACTAGTAACTAAATACTATTAAGTACTACTAATACTATTATGCAATAAACCTTCTTTAGATATTCCACTAAATCCTGGCCAAGTAAGCAGAAAAATATAAGATATCGCCATTAAAGTAGCAAAGAAAAAATTAATTAAGAATAAAAATATATGGCATCTGAATTTTTAAGACGAGAAACAGCCAGCATTTCCTCTTTATCTTTTAAGTTCTAATAAGAGTCAAATCTTTTTGCTATTATTAGAACGAAATATGTAAGCAGGCTGTATGTTTAATGCCATAAACGAGTTAGACATTAAAAAATAAAATTAAAAAATGGCGGGATTTTAATTTTAGCTGTTTTTTTGTTTGCAGATGATTCTGATCTCATATCTTGTGATATTATACAAAAGGATGGCACATGGCAACATAGGTTTCTCGCAGTAGACAATATACAAATAATTTTAGTTGAACCAGATAAACAAAGACTCGGATGGGGTGTAGCCAAACTCGTTGGAAGTCTTCAAGACTTGGAAGTAAGTTCATATCATTATATTTTTTGTAAAAGTCACTTCATTCAGTCTTATATCTTTAACTGACTAAGTTTGTTTAAAAAAATAATCGTTACCATTGTCTTTTTTTTGCGTTCTAGATAAATCAGGTACCTAATCAATGTAATTTTAGTTTTTCTAGTATCGTACTTTTTTGTTTATCATAGAATTTTTAATCAAATATTATTTCCGCCTTTTTTGATTTCGTATTTAGCACTTTCTTATTAGTAAAAAAATTGAATATATATCTACTTCACATTGATTCTTTTTTCAAAAATATGTTTTGCTTATCACTTTCGCAAGCTTCGCCAGTACTTGAAGCTTCATAGAGTGAATGTATTTATTTATAGATATTTGGCCCAAATTATATATTTTTTTTATCTAAAACCTAATTTATTTTGTTTTTCTTATCAGATACAAGGTGATAAGGAGGACCCTCGTTGCCTTCACCTCACGATACATAAGCCGCGGGTGGGTGCGTCCGGTGCACTCCCGCGCACCGTCCTGTTACGAGCCAAGTTCAAGTTTGATGATCATATACGCAGCATGGCCGCAAAACAACGACTTACCAAGGTAATATCTACATTGATTGAACGATAGAGTGAAGAATGAGGTTATACGGGACCGTTGCGGATTAAAAGAAGATGTAGTGACAAAGATAGAAAAGGGCATGCTTAGATGGTTCGGTCATGTTGAGAGAATGAGTGAAAGACGATTGACAAAAGGTATTTATATGGCAGAGGTGAGTGGTAACGCCGGGAGGGGTCGTCCTAGGAAGACCTACACTGACCTTATTGGTGAGGTCCTTTAGAAAGGTCAGGTGCGGAGTACTCGTAACCGGCGTGCTTGTATGACGAGATGTATGAACGTAGATGAGGCGAAAGGAGTATGGAATTATCGTAGCAGGTGGCGTTCTGTAGTTTCTCCCTACCCCCATGGGAAAAAGTCGTGAGTTTATGTATGTATGTATGTACATTGAATTATGATCTGACTAGCTGACCCTGCGAACTCCGTACCGCCATATTATTTTTTTAACACCTTCTTAGAATAAGTCCAGCCCTTCACGCGTGATACCAAGAGAAACAGGGACACATTTATATAAATATGGATTTCAAACATTATATTTATCAACTGTCAATGCTAGATAAATATTTAATTTTACATGTACAGCTCTATTAATTGTGAATTAAGGCTTCACAATAGAGCTTCAAACAATTTATATCTCTCAGATTTAATAAAATTATTATCATATATTTTTTTTAATCCAATTAACCGGTAATAAATGCTGAATTACAAAATCCAGTTTCATCTTTTGTCATCCAGGGTCGCACGAAGTCCCGTCAGAAGAAGATGCAGCAGATCGGCCGGTTACTGGAAGTGTCAGGCATGTGTGCTCCTTCAATGGCACCACGACACCGCCCACTGTTCGCCAGGCCGGCCCTCGCCACTGTGCGACGATCGACGGGTAAGTTACACCGTGATAATAACGAAGTTCCTTGAGAACATTTACGCCTTAGGGCATTAAATACGGGTTGCGGGACGTCTTAACAGGATACCGTGGCCCCGGAACGTAAAGGGCAACAGAAGGAACAGGGTGGTTTTTTAGTCAGTAAAAGTCTGACAGTCCCTTCCGCCCCACCCAGGGCGGAAGGAGTCATTTGATGATTTTTACGACCAAGAAAATAACAAAAAAAAGGGCATTAAATACAAACTTTCAAGTCATTTTTCTTTTGAATGAATGAACCGATTTAAATGAAACTTCTTACACATAAGCAAGATACATAGGTCTCAAAAGTTATTTAAAAACATTGTGTAAACTTATACTTTGCAAGTAATTAAGTTTACTGACTAACTTCCTTTTTTATAGTAACCACAATTAAGTGATAAAAACAAGTTAAAGAAAAAAACTAACCAATGCAAGCAATTTTCCTTTTTATAGAATCAATATCACATACTATACAGTTGTTTCGGTAGGTGGAGAAGACGACACAGATCGGCGCCTGCGCAGGCCGAGCGGACACATGCTTAAAGATGGCATTGTCGTCTACCGGGAACGTACTACTAGCAGAGAAAGGTGAGACATCATCAAGAACATAATATAAAGCTTCCTTTTCTTACATGATTGCTATAATGTCTCTCGAATCGATACTAATCCTATAAAACTGAAGAGTTTGTTTTTTGTTTGAACACACTCAAAACGCGATTCCCACACAGATTTTATATGGCATTACACAAATTATGACGTCACTTTTTTGACAACTCAATTGATTAAGTTCTATTTATTGTGTAGAAAACAACAAAAAATCTAATTTGACTGTTAGTTCTAAATAAATCGGGATTTCAAGGCAAAAAAAGTGTTTTTTAAGGAAGTTGTGTCTTGAAAGACACAACTAACTTGACTTGACTGCCTCGTTGGTCTGGTCGGGATCGCAAAGTGCGTTTGCTGTGCATGAGGTCTTGGGTTCGATTCCCAGGTCGAGCAAAGTGTTTTTCCACCAGGAATTTCTCAGTAGCAGCCTCGGAGTCTGGATTTGTGCCCGGTTGATGGCAATAGGCTCGCCCCCTATTACATGGGACTAAAACATAACTGGCGAAATGTGGGTGTACTGATGGGTACACCTCTGCCTAACCCTTCGGGGATTACAGGCGTGATGTTATGTATGTATGTTGTGTCTTGAAATTATTGGTTAATGTTGTCCAATTGAAAAGAAAGATTCTAACAATACCACTTTCTTGTATATTATAGCAGTGTATCGCGAAGCAGTAGCGCTCACGGATCGCGGGAAGGCTCGCCGCGGTCGCGGTCTGAAGAAATACCGATGGAAGACATCAAGAGGAATTCTGTCGTTTCCAGTCTAGCGGCAGCGCCTGTCGTTCCTCAGGTATGCTTACCTGCCTTTTAGTCTCGTGGTCGCAAGCGCTACTTTACCCCTGAACTCCTGGGTTCCGCCTGGATTCATAGGTTGGGTAAAATGTTATTGGAAATTTTCCATTAGAAATTTGTCACTTTTCTAAGGAAGTTGGTGGTGACACCCCAGTGGCTCAGAAGTCACGTAAAGCTTTTGAATTTGTGCCTGATCAATCAAATCGTGTCGGATTGCCGTCCCATCGAACTATGAGAGTAAGGGAAGAGAGAGTACACTTGTGCACTATAATATCTTCTGCGTACTTGGCTATTCTCCATAAAAGTTAGACACTGTGACCGAAATCCGGTCGGGAAAATTGTATGCCTCGTTGGTCTAGTGGTCGCAAGCGCGACTGCTGTGCATGAGGTCTTGGGTTCGATTCCCAGGTCGGGCAAAGTGTTATTGGGTTTTTCCATCAGGAATTTCTCAGTAGCAGCCTCGGAGTCTGGATTTGTGCCCGGTTGATGGCAATAGGCTCGCCCCCTATTACATGGGACTAAAAACATAACTGGCGAAATGTGGGTGGACTAATGGGTACACCTCTGCCTAACCTTTCGGGGATTACAGGCGTGATGATGGATGTATGTATGTAAAATTGTATGCTTACCTACTTTTATAACAAAGAAAAAATAAGGTTGACCCCAAAAACATCTTGCCTACAACCATGTCTAAACACACCTAACTTAAAATCATCCCTATTTGTTTCACAGAGTCAGCCAAGCACATCGTCCACAATCCTCAAAACGAGCAACTCTTCAGAGGAGACATCGTTCATATCGAGCGAGCCATCACGACCGAAACGCATCAAGGGGCTCGTTGAAACCATATGATATTAGCTGGGACATTTAGGAGAATAGCACGGTAAATACACGCATATTCTCTTTGTAGGTAACAAATATAATCAAATCGAACGAGGGTAATGTCTAGTGCGGTGTTGAAAAATATGTGATAAGTAAAGTGTCATAATTATTATGACGCCATGATGGACAAAGGCCTTTGAAAACATTTTTGTACTATGAAAAGATAATATAAACTTTAGTAAGAAGTTGAAAGGAGTAGTGGGATGAATTTGTGGCTCAAATATGGATGTTACAATATAACAAAATTAAATTCTGAGTCAACCGATCTCTTTGGTCCCTCTCCCTCAATTATGGAGTAGTTCCACTTCACCCCATCAAGTCGCCACCCTGCTGTGGAAAAGTACACTGACAACAATTTTGCAGTAGAATATGCCCCACTAATTTGTAAATATTTGTTTACTATTAGTTCTGGAAGGAACCATGTTGTAAATCATAATTAATGTAAATCATAATAAATATTTACAAATAAAATAACGTCTTACTAAGGTCATCATCATCTGCCTAGCCTTTTCCCAACTATGTTGGGGTCGGCTTCCAGTCTAACCGGATGCAGCTGAATAGCAGTATTTTACATGGAGCGACTGCCTATCTGACCTCCACAACTCAGTAACTGGGTAATATGATACCCCTAGGTCTAACGTCTAACGTCTAACTAAGGTAAACCTTATAAATCAGACACACAATAATTTTTTTATTCATTTCTTATTCATTACGTGAGAATGTGTGATGGTTTTAATCAAATCAAAAATAGTGGGGCAAAATTTTAGGCAGTCTACTTTGCCACAGCAGAGTGGCAGCTTCGTGTGGCAAATTCGAACTACTCAAATGATTAGAGTAATTGTTGATGTCATTGCTTATATTTTTACCGTTTTAACCAGTGATGTGATGTGAGATTTTTTTATTTTATTATTTACATTTTACTGACTGTTATTTATTTACATTTCGATTTTGACTCGGATGAAGGTTATAAAATTTTAACATAGTTTACGTTTTTTTATTGCTATTGACAATCCTGTGGAGTATATATTAATTGATGTAAATTAGTGACATTTCATAAACCTGCTCTAGTTGACAATAACTCCGAAATGTTAGAATAAGGATTGTCTAGTGACTGGTTTAAACCTCTTTGGAAGGACACGTTTAAAAAAAAGCTTCTAATAAAAACAAAAAAAAACCATTGAGACCCTCTTGCCAGTATTCTTTCGATGTTCGTCCATTGATAAAATGGAAATTTCTTAGGAATTTTTGTAATATAATTATACAGAATTGACAGCTTGCAAGCTGAGGGAAAAATCATTATATCATATCATATTTCACGACATCTTAGGTTTTGAAAACTTCATAGAAGTTTTTGTTTTGAACTGTTCTGAATGTCAAGTGTAT
Organism: Hoplodrina ambigua; assembly: GCA_949774945.1. NCBI lineage: Eukaryota > Metazoa > Arthropoda > Insecta > Lepidoptera > Noctuidae > Hoplodrina > Hoplodrina ambigua. Next base: position 4,436,459 of record OX458974.1, on the reverse strand, counting down.
ATTTAAGTAACACAAATAAGCGGTTAAATATTTAGTTATTTCACGCCTTCGACACTCATGTAAGTATTATTTCAGTTACCAACTAAAAACAATAATATTTTTTTAGGTCCTTGAATATTTAATTATTAATTTAATTAGGGTATTTTAACATTACTGTCGTAGAATAATCACCGTATCACGATTCCATTTCTGTGTTTAAATGCTGTGAAAGCTGAACTATGTTTTTAAAAATAATTATAGTGATCGATTCATTTATAAACCAAAATTATTCAAATAAATACTTAAATCAAAAGATAGTAATTGAACAGTTTGTAAACACATAGCATTTAAATTAACTAGATAATTGTCAAAACAACACAAAAAATGATAAAACATAAGAGATTTCATAGTAGTTATTTTTCAAAAAATTAACCAATTGGATCTCTTGTTACGTCCACGTAGTGTATGAGATATAGAAAGAATTAAAGTGGTTTCACACAAACGGTATCAGAAATTCGTCGCTGTGTGTGTGAAACTGCCTGTGATCGAGTTTGCGTTGGTTAAAAGTATTTTATTTATAAAAAAAAAATCTTCAAATGTCCAAAATATTTCTACTAACACTTGAACTAAACATTTGATACAGTATTGATAAAAATCTTAATAATAGTACCATTAATGTTAGTTTAATTAACAACGCAAACTCTTAACATTAGATAGAAAGAAAATACAGGGTGGAAACATCGACGAGCATACTTTTAATATGGATTCAGTACACGATTCTTAGCCTCGGCACGATTTTGAAACAATTCGCTTAAAAAATAACAGATACAAGATACAAGGTATTAAAAATATTAAAAGATCATCAGTTTTTTATACAAGGTGTTAAAAAAACACATCACATTGCTGTCAACTAGGCATACTGCGCATCAAACTGCAATACATATGGCATATTGAGTTTAAAGTTTTGCTGGGAAATTAATTTGTTTTTACGTTAAAAAGCACGGTTTAATGTGGCACTAATTGTGTACGCATAGAACTTGTTCACATAAAAATACGTAAATAATTGAAACTGATCATCAATATTTTCTGTGACCAGAAGGTTCCCAGGTATATTGGACAACAAAAAAATAGGAATAACATAAAACTTCTGGCTTCGTTAAGTGTATTTTTACACCCGTTATTCTGTTTTGTAGGTATTGTACTATTGTATTTAACAGCTGTTTCTTTTTTATAAACAAGGGAAATTAAACTCTTTTTCTTTCGAGCTTAGAATCATTTTTACTAAATCCATTTTTAAATTTTTCACGTCAATGAACTTTCTACCCTGTATAATGAATTATAGAATATTTATGTATCGTATTTTGTATTCTATTATGTATGTGGGTAAAGTATTTATTCCTTTTTCAGTGTTATGTGTCCTGCTGGCTAGCCAGGAATTAATTGACAGTTGTATGTGTACGTAAAAGTAGATACTGAAGCTTGCTTTTTTGTATTGCTCATTAACGTACAACCGAAGACAACGGTGGTTAACCGCTTTTCAATCTTATTACTAAGAATTTAAGGTTAGTTTTTCACCGCAATTGTCCGCGATTGAACATGAATAATACATTTACTATTGATATTTTTCTGACTAACAAACCTTGTGATCTTCACAATGAATTTCCTTCATAAAGTTTAATTTTGCTGACTTAAAATAATTGTCCATAGCTTCGCAATAATATCATTCCTTGTACGTGTTGGTAATTAACAAAAAATATATTTTAAAAAAATCTTAAAAAAAAATCTAACCGACTAAGTATGACTCTACGAAACAGATCTAACTAGATTAAAATATTCAATTGATAAAGATTTAAGAAATTTAATGTTGTGTTTTTTTATTTTAAGATTTGCAATAATAATTGATGTAAATAAATGTATTTTTATGTTCTTAAATGAAAATATTGTAGTGTTGAAATGAAATATATCACATGTTACATTTAAATGCGTGTTTTGTAATTTAAAATCCTTTGTTTAGGTTATACGAGTGTAAATTGATCATCACCGATCAACTGACGTACTGTTTAAGAGCTGTCAAAAGACGAAACCCCTATAGATTTAGTATTTTTATCAGTATAAAAATACTAAATCTATAGGGGAGTCGTCACAGCAGCCTGTGACGTTACTTGTTTACCAGCTTTGAGCGACAAAATATCGAATTTTACAGTTAATTAAGAATTTATCAGTTTTTCAGGGCTAAAATAAAGTGTTTTTTTTTTTAGAGATACTAGATATTTAAATTTGGGGGTTAAAAAAAATGAAACGTCATCGTCAACTATATTTTTGTTCTAATTTATTTGATTAATCATCTGCTCTATACACATGATATGCACCAATGCCTATAAATAATATAAACGATGATGAACAATACCGGTTATGACATAAAATATTTACATTAACTTAACGAAACAATATTACATACCATTGCTCTTTTTTTATCATTATAAAATTCTATAATAAAAATTCACTTTTAGGTAACCCTTGAGCTATGCCGTGAATTTTATTTCAATATCCTCTGGAACTAAACATTAACATTCATCTTTGCCCAACACGTCTTTACATCCTTCTTTTAACAATAACATTTAAATCACAGTTCTGTCCTTTATGTTTTGCACCGCAATTACATTCCTATAATTTAGGAAGGTGTAGAATCCGCACATAGATGTAGAAGAAAATTGAAAACTTCCGAAGTCAGAAAATAGTCTCGTCAAGTTCGTATTCAAGTCAGTTTAAAGAAGGTATGACTCTGTCATCATTCCAAGTGTGAAGCTAACCTGTATCAAAAGGGTTCTAGCATTAAAATTCCTTTTTTTTTATCTTGAAGTATTTCTGGTTTCTATTTTTTCCAAATTAAGAAAGAGCAGAAAACAGGAATAGAATACATATAAAATTTCAAACTACCCTTAAAATGTAAAAGAACGATCTTCGAACGATACAATAGATAAAGGAACACTTTCTTACGTTAAAAATTATCAGTTAACTTGACTAACACAGCATGTAACTTATAGCATTACGTTTTGGTCGTCGCAACGTAATCACAATGTAGCTATTTATAAGCGAGAGCAAATAACACACAGACTGACAAAATAATTCACACAGTAGATAGTTACGCTGTCATTAAAATGTCTACCTAATATTACAGTTTTATTCATCCACAAAATAATGGCAGGGATATTTCTCGCTTATATTACAATTACAACATCATCCATGTATACAACTATCATGATTTGTAATGTTTCTAAAATACGTCACATTAAAATAATATTTTTTTTTACTAAACAAAAGAACTTTTCAATTTTGTTTAGTTAAATATTAATATTTAAAGAAGACAGTCGATTTCTTATCAAAAATAAACCTGCAGAGCGATTTGATAATAACCTTAAACTGGATCCGAATATACAAGTTGCAGTTTTGCATCCTATTCTAGTGATTCTCAACATGAATCAATAATGAAATAAATAAGATTTTTTACTTGGTGATTTTCGTATTCGAACTAACCATCTTATAGTTGATACTGCTAACCGTATACGCAACGGGGCGATTCTGTTCTTTGATAGAGGCGCATTCTAAAATACTGTCAAACGTAACTTAAAAAAACAAGATATTAATTATTGACCAGGTGTCGTAATTTGATTTAACTTTTATATATATTATTTCATGACACCTAAAATTTGCCAAGGATGCAAAACGGCACCTTGCAGACACAGGGTGGTAGAATTAGTGGAGCTCACTCAAAAACTACTTTTCATGTCCGCCTATATTGGCCATAAACAGGTAAATACACTGTATATTTACAAAAATCTATCTACGAAAGAACGTCAGGAGTTTCCATAAGCTGCGTTTTGATACCATTCTGAAAGTGAGACGAGGAGTATTATACTTACGTGAAACTTATAAGATAAGATAAATGTACGACAATTTGAACACGGCACTTAAATATAATCATTGAGAAAATGTAGATTGCCATCAAAACGCAGTCGCTATTAGGCCCTAGAACTTAAATGCTTAGCTCATTAAGTAAATAAATCTAGGTTTCCACGCTATGTAGTTGCACTTATTAGGAAAACACGAGAAAAGCATCTTCAATGCAAGCTTTAATGGAAGCACGTATATACTAAAATATTAAATTATATTAACCATGTCAAAACACTAGCTTTTCCTAACCTGGCCTGGATATTTAATCTAATGTTTGATTAGTAATTTCACAAAGTTAAACTAGAAATGTCGAGTACAGCAATTGGCGCAAATTATTACTTTATATTTAAATCTAAAGGAACAAAATGTCTATTGGTGTATAGCATCACGCACGCCTACATCGACGTAAACACACTAAGATTCGACCTTTTCATTGCTTATTTACACAATTTAATTAGAAATTAAAAATTAATTTCTTAATTTTAAACATTGGTGTTTTCAGTACGAACTGTGAAGTGAAAATTTTATATGTCAATATTACAGTTTTTTTTTTCTATAAAACGATCTATATAATTTTTATATACGTAAATAAGCAGACGAATTTCCCTTCGTAAAATAGAAGTGATGTGATTTCTAACAAGTAAATGAAAACTCGTCTGCTAGTAGACAAAAATAAATGAACCCTGTCACCAGTTTTATGTGCGCTTAGATCGTAACAATCAAAAGTGAAGCGAAAATAATGTTATATATCAGGTGATGTTTAAAGAATAGGGTACACACGACGAAACCTAGTTTACTATTTGTAAGTATGAAGAGATGTAAGAAGTGACAATGTTAGGTATGTTATGTAATGGGTATCTATTTCGTTAATGTACACAACACTTTGTTACACAAGCCAGTTAGTCTAAACGAAGCTCATATTTTTCTTAACATCTATTATGTACGTCTATTATTTTATTCTGATGTTCAAAATATTTTATACGAAATTTATTTCAGGCCGATTTTTTTTAAATGTGGTTATATCCGTTATAGCGTGCTTTTGTGGTCGCCTAATCGTCAATCGTAGTAAATCGGACTAAGGTGTGAATAATAATAAGTAATGTCGACAAATAAAATTATATAAAAAATTATTACTTGTCAAGAATATGAATGCATTGAGTTGTATTGAAGATCCAGAATTTAGGGATCGAGAAAGCATACCGACGGTAACGATGATTGTATAATTAAATGGAGTATTCTAAGCATTAGTAGTACAAGTAGTGCTCGATACAGACAGCAAGTAAAACAAAGCGAATCTTATCTCGAAAATAATCAGTAAGTAATTGACCCTCCTTAGATTTAAACAATTCAAATTAACTACACTTTAATTTGATTACAAATATATAATTGACAAAAAACTAATCAAAAACTTTTACAATAATTTTCTGTTTCGTCTACAGAAACATAATTTTCAAAATATGTTTTTATGACACTCCATTTAGTGTCTTCCACAATATTCTAGCTAAAATCTGCAGATATACATTTTAATATTTCACTACTAAAGGTGCAAATATTTCTAAAATATATTATATATTTATAAACAGTATTCACTATATTGTGCCATATACAATGCACGCGTAACACACATGTATGTATTATTTAATTTACCGTAGTTACTTACACATAAAAACATTACTGTTAGACAGTATCACTTGCTATACACCAACCTTTATGTAATTAGCTAACTATTATATTATATCCTTTGGTGTCTATACGTAGTTCACACGCCAAGTTAATTTATTATATAAAATGAAACGCTTAATTAAGCTGCAAAGTAAATGTCGTCACTGGATGTGTCCGCTGTGACAAGTTGGTCAACGGCAAAGAAGATGCCGTCGTCAGCAACGCGTCTCACGGAGTCGGTACTCGGCGCTTGAACTACTCACAATTAGTTGGACATAATCAAAATAAAATCAACGCACATACGCCATAACATTTTATACATCAGTTAACAATCATTATTGTCAGTTATAAATCTATTTTTATGAATTTTATATTTAAGTATAAATTCGCGTCTAGTAGTAGGCAGTTTTAAAACAATTATGTTTATAATTATATTCACTATTTAGTTCCAAACTGCTACGAGGTGTGGTGTTGTATCAGTTCTAATAAATTATTCTACGGTCTACAATGAACATCTTATATATCTTTGGATGGATTGTCACGTATTGTTCTCATTCCTCAATGGACATCAAGCCATAGCTTTACTCAATTCATTCATCAGTGCTTGAACGTTCGCTCATTCTAGGAACACACTTACAGATATAAATGTTTCTAATGTTTTTTAAACATGTTTTTTAACTAATATTGTTTTAAAGATAGTTTACCTCAAAGTTCAAATTATGTAGGAATCTGGCGTGGAAGCCATTACAAATACATTGTATGTTTTCTAAAAGAGAAGATTAGCTTTATGAAATGGCTTTAGTATTAGCTCTTTACAATTAATTACAAAAAGTTTGGTCGACAATACCACACCTCGTTTTGCAGAGAGGCGTCTACTAGCCGGCTGAGATGGATGGATCTAGCACATTCAGTAATTTGCTACACAGTTAGAATTAATGCTTACAGTTACATGATACGTAGTACGTACATAAGTACTACGGTAAAAATAGTCCAGTATCTGCCAGACGAGTGGTCGGCTGGTTAAGTGGAACAACCACGCAGAATACCTACGTAGGTAGGTACGTTTGGTCTGGCAGAACCTAATTCACTCGTTGCTCAATGAACATACAGTCGAAGCATTCTGCCACAGAAACTGAATATGGAGTCGCGACGTGTAACAAAATAAGATCAACAACTTGACAAAATAAATGCAATATATAAGAGATTATTGTTTTTTTTTTATCTTTAGGGACACACATTAGACTAGTATGAGCGATACTTTAAATATACTTTTACTCATAGAAAACCGAATCTTAAGCTCTAGGTCACTTATTTTGTTACACGTCACATACACAAAGTAGGCATTCCAAAAACAGTCAAGTTAGTTCTAGCAAATTATACTTAAAATTAGTTACGAGTATCGATAGGAGTTTGCGAGAATATATCCAAACGTGCAAATAAATCAACGACCTCGTAGCTTATCGAATAGAAAATTCACTTAAAAACGTTTTAAAACTGTCAAGAGTCTCACGCTATCACATAGGTAACCGATATCTGTAGCGGTTCGCATCGATATAGTCACATCGTCCGAAGAGTTTGGTAAAAAAAGGGATATTGCGAAAACCTTTATTGCTTGTGGGTTAGGAGCGCAGTTGTGCGGGGCTAAGCACGAGTTCGCCGTCTGGTCCGCCGGCGAAGGAAACGTTGCGCGGGGGCGGCCGGCGGGCGGGGGCACCGGCCATCGCGCTGGGCAGCGGGGGGGCCTGCGCGCCCGGCGCCGGCGACGTGGGCACGCTGTGCGCCACCGGCGGACCCAGGCCTGGCGACACAGGCGGCGGTGGCGCCGGGCCCGCCACCGGGCTGTGCTGAGAACCGCTCCGCTGCAACGCGCTCTGGTTGGACCCACTTTGATGTATCCCATTTGGCGAGCTTGCACCTTGATGCGCTGTGACCTGTAAAAAATAATAAAACCCTTTGTGATGGACGGCCGTTTTTTCCTTTAGCTTATGATTAAGGTAGATACCGTATATACCATAGAAAAAAAAAGAAAACTTATAGACCAACCAGAAAGCGAGTAGGATTGACTGAAATAATTTATTCTATGTAAATACATTACGGTAATTCTTCAGTAATCACCTGATGTAGTGGTGGCGGGTGCAGCGAGGCGGTGCGGTATCGTCGCAGGCGCTCGTCCTCCTCGCCACTGGACAGAGAGGAAACGTCGCAGGACGACGCGTCGAGGCGGCGCGCGGGCGAGCACTGTGCGGGGCCGGCACGGGGTCCTGTCGGTCCCCCGCCACCGCCCCCCATACTCCCCGCCAGCGGCATCTCCTCCCCCTCCCCGCACCCGGACAGTCTAGAAAAAACATCAACATCTACTTTACGAAAATATTCGTTGCTTTAGGTTTTATCCAGCAGCGTCGCCGTCGAGGTCTACATAATATATAACTATCAGCAACTGTGTATATTTCAAGAGAACATCTAGCCTATTATTCTCCCTCCGATCCACAAACTATCCCAATGCAAGGAATACGTCGATCCGGCAAGGCATATTACCTTCTGTTCTCCTTGTAGATGGTTCGCCGTCGACAGCAAGGCTTCGCAAATATGCAGAAGAGAATACGCAGCAGACAGCACGCAAGACCTGCGACGATGAGCGAGGGTCCCACCAGACGCAGGGCCGGAGTCTTGAAACCCTGGAAGTGTTTTAACACTTTTTATAATTCGTTATAAGTAGGTTTTTCCTGGTCTTTGATAGACCAATGGGTACCGGGTGGTGGACAATATAGATTGCCATTGACGCACTTAGAGAGTAATTTGACATATTATTCTAGGAAACCTCAGCATCAAGGTGGATGTTCAATAAGGAATTGACACGAACAAAGGAACGTTATTGTTAACGTGAGTTAGCGAACTTTTGATTGCCAAGGGCATCTGGGTGAGACTGATAGATTGCGTATCTTTACTTGACCTCATTAAAAAATTACATTAAAGGCTGCATCACGTTCTTGAATACAATTAAAAATAGAGCAATATTAAATGGTTCCGATTGGCGGTCCTATGATGACGAAGCAGGTCTTAGCAGGTCCAAAACGTGACTACAAGATGCTTAAGACAGCAGTAATGAGACTGGATTGGGGAAGTTAGGTGACGATTCTGCAATGCATCTGATTGGTGTAGAAAATCACAATTAAATAGTGTCTATTAAATAGTTTACTGGCGATAACTACTTGAAAAATCTGCCAAATCTAACTTTATCCCATAAAAATGATTCCTTGAAATGCTTATATACCTAGGTACTAGTAAATACATCACAGTATCACAATGTTTGCTAGTTTCATAAATATGAGACTTCGCGATGTGCACGACAAATGGACATGAAAGGACGAATCTACGAGTGCCTGTCGACGTCGTACCATTGTCGCTCGCTACACAAAGAACAACTTGCGCTCTTTTTGAAACTTTTATGCACCATCTTGCAGCAACGGCAAAAGTTTATGATGATAAGCGTTTTGTGCAACTACTTTTTGGGAACATGTTTTGCGTTATGAAGTTATCAGAATATTTACCAAGCGACTATTTGGTACAAGTCAACCCCAATCAACATAAACTGAGTTGCTTGGGATTGAACGCTTTCTAAGCCCACTGCTGTGCATTGTCATCTACATAAATCAATCAGTACATAATCTAAACTAGTAGGTGAACGTTGCACATAGTCCCTCTATGCAAATGCGCTAAGTACGGGCCCGGGCGAAAATATGCCACATCGAGGATTAGAAAAAGACAGTAACACAGATTGTAAATATGATAGACAGAGAGAACGAACCTCAATGTGGCACATCGGCTGAAAACCTACTGTTCGAAAATGATCAGGAAATTACTAAATGAACAAACTACGTCTCAAAATTAAGACAAGTTCCAACTTACGCGTACCTTGTCGCCGGTGCCGACGAAGTAGACGACAAGGCCGAGTGCGAGCGTGCCGAGGCCGGCGTAGAGCAGCCGCGCGACGCCCCACGTGTCGCCGGCCTCCCGGTCTGCCTCGCCGTCCGACTCCGATGACGAGCCGTACGAAGCGTCCCGCACCTGGAAATATTGGCCAATACGATTTTAAAAACTTCCTGGAAGTGCCTATGGAACCTGTGAATTCTGTACCAAGAACATTGAAGAAAGTGCGCCACCTGCTGAATAAGATTAAACCGAGCACTGAGCAACCAAATCTCATGATTGTAAATAAGATATATTAAGTAGCTTTCTAGCATCTAGCAAGGAAACTAATAAGAGGCCATTCAAGCAAGACATTCAAGCATATAGCAGAAAAGCGGTGCTTTGGAGCTCTCACTTGGAGAGGTCACCACGATGAACCATTTCAGCAAGATTCTTGAAGATACACACTGTGATATACACTGTGATCGTCTATAAGTAGGGCAGATAGGTTGTCAGATGTTCATCAGAAAATCGATTGCTCGATTATCCAGAATAATAAATGAAAAAGAATAAATAATAAATTATACCCGGTTGTTTCTGTGCCATTTGCCGGTCTGGCCCTTGCCGCGCGCGCCGGGGTGGTCGCCGAGCACGGAACAGCGCCTCGCCGCGCCACCTGCGCCCGCGCATCCTCCGCCGACCGATAGCGCCGCCGCCTCCGCCCAGGCCGCGCGCCCGGCCGCGCACTGCACAATACAATACAATAAATAAATTTGACTGTAAAGGTACCTACATTACACGGAGAGATAACATTCAAGAGAAGGATTTGATCTAGATCTACCTAATCGTTTCGGCTGTCCGTGTCTAAATGATCGCCCAGTAGGCAGATCAGACGGAATTAAAGATAGCACTAAATTTAGGTAACACGCCTTTAGTCTTCAAAGCGATGCACTTGCGCAAATACGAGAAAAATAAAACATAAATATTTTCAATGTGTGTGCTCGGCACAAATCGCAAACCCTGGTTAGGATATGATATAATTATATACATTAAGTAGGTGCCCATGAGTGAAGTGTGAATTCAGAATTATAGATTAACGGATTCTAATCTAGAAATGGGTTTTATATAAAAACATTTTAGCTGCACATCTTTAAAGGTAAAGCAATTGAAGATTTTAATGCACAGCAATTTCCTCCGTGCAGTCTTCAGAATTCATCGCGTCAAGTGCAGAGCGCCGATGGTTTAATTTCCCCGTCAGCCTCGGATATAGGAAGGCAGCGTACCTACCTATACGTACTAATAATAAATTTTTGTTTTTATGCTGTCATATAGGTACAAAGTATCGTGTGAAACAGAAATTTTCATAAACATATTTATGTACCCAACATTATATGTTTACCAATTGTTTTGCAGGTTCATTCTCCTATATCCAGGGGTGAATTTTGCATAAAGGCTTTTTAGGATGCAGCCCAGGGCCCCGTGAATATAGGGTCCATCAGCTCCAATCGAAGAAAAACTTAAAATATTTAAGTCTATTCTTTCGTTCTCACTCTCTGCTCCATTAAGCACGCGAAACGTAACGTAATAACGTTAGCACTTGTTATGAACTATTATTGTCCTAATTTGTTTCCTATTGACACTGTACTTATACATCATTATAACGAAAGGTTTTGACAGTGTTTCGAGAAAATGACAATTAGTTTATTAATAAGGTAGACCCCCAAGTAATATTATCCCAGGGCCCCACAAATTCCCAGTCCGCCCCTGCCTACATCCACAACAACATACTCGTATATTGCCAAGGCCCCATATTGTCTTGTAAAACGAAAACATAATTACATCCGATAGCAAAGCCAATAAATACATTAGAAGTCAACCTTCCTTCGGTAAAAAATTGTTGATACAAGTCACGCTTTCGATAAACAGAAAATGAGGACATATTACATAGGCAATAGCCAGTGGATTTGAGAGCATATTACACGGCGTATTGGGCCGCCGGCGATGTAATATATCATGTCGTGCACAAGGAAACACTGACTGCAATAAAAATCCTCTAAAAGTGGTCATAAACAAGTCTAACAAACAACGAAAGGAAACTAACTGAAGACTATCGATATATCAAACAAGTTATTCCGATGTCCCTCGTGTCTTATTGTTCTGATTTACGGAAATGGATTAGATATTGACCTACATTTAGTGTTTTACTCTTATTTGTGCTTAGTTTCGCAAAAAAACTAACCAATCCACAACGTGAGTAATTATTACAGTTCAAAATGCACTTATAACTTATTCTGAGAATTGATTTAAAATTAACATAACACCACGCCTGTAATCCCTGAAGGATTAGGCAGGAGCGTACCCATTATTACACCCACATTTCGCCGGTTATGTTTAAGTCCCATGTAATAGGATATACAATAGACAATAGGGCGAGCCTATTGCCATCAAATGGACACTAATCCAGTCTCCGAGGCTACTACTGAGAAATTTCGAATGCAAAAAACTAACAACACAAAAAAAAATAGTCCTAAAATTCAAAATCAATACAGTTACTTGAAAAATTGGAAATTTTTGTACGTGGGTTGATTCACTTTGGCAAAGCTAAAGCCATTTTATAAGCCAACATACTTGCCACACAGCCACGCTTGTGTACGGGTAAATCGTAACTATGCAAATCGTCCGTTTCTGGGTCAATAGAGGACGTAAATACTGAAATGATTGCGTCTAATAGTCAGATTTACCGAGCGGCCGATGTTTCTACGAGCCTTCATTTTTCAAACGACGGAATAGTGTAGGTATGCATAACCTGCTTTTTTACTTTAGCAAGAAGTTATGTAGCTACCTAGGTACTTAACTTTTCAACAGAAAACATAATTAAGCATTTAAAAAACAGTATTATTACACAAACAATATTATTAGATTGCGCGTGAATCTGTATCAAGTTTTTATTTGATTTATTTGTTTATGTATTTTAGTGATTCTTGGAAAATTTACAGCTGATCTTGTACAATACTTCGGTTGGCTTTGTAAAAGCATCTATTCTATTACACACTTCCGTGAAGGTGGCTGTAGCACACCTAACTGCAAGTAGGACAAGCATTGCATAATCAATCATTTTGTGCAAGCATGATCGAGTGTCTGTACCATGATTTTGTGCAAGTATCTATCCTATACGGAGGTGTGCAAGCTTGTGCAAAGTTATTGTTTACACAGTCTTCTTATTTTTGCAGTTATGCTATATTATTTCAACTGCGTTTGCCTGCATTCTATTTATCTCATTATTTGTATCATCATCAACATCATCATATCAGCCTATGGCGGTCCACTACTGAACGTAGGCCTCCCCCAAAAAGCTTTCGTATGTCGGTCTTTTTATAATACTTCATAATCTACCAGGTCAACGAACCGTTTGCAAGTAGATACCCTCATTTCTTTAAATAAAAATTCAAGAAAAACATGTGCGATAATAGACTGTTATTCCCAGCGACATCGAAGCCTACATTATGTTAATTTGAAGTCCTTTGTGCAAATTATTACAACTTGATTTATGTGGACAAAAATGTTATTACACGGTGGGCGCGGCACACGCTACCTCGTCATGCGAATGTGGCTTAAATGTTTTAAAATTATACTTGGCTCTAAAATATATTATGCGGTGGTTGCCTACTTGGAAACTCCAGGTACTTATTATCTTTCTGTAACATATAATTTATATGCAATTATTCTGTCGTCGAGTGTTATAACGAATTGAGACGGTTGTAAGTTTTAAGAAATAATCGAAGAGAACAACTATGAGTTAAAAAGATATAGCTAAGCCTCTTAATTAAGTCCTCGCCTGCAGGGTACCTTGGCGCGGGGGTAGTACGAGAAGGTACGGAGGAGCGGGTGCTTGTAGCATGATACACAAGAGGTGAATAATGTGCACTGGACAGTCCTTAAGATATATATCAGTTCGGATTCGAGCATTACATCAGTAAGTGAGGAGATGCTAATCCGTCAGTAAAGCAGAGTATTGTTACATTACAGGTGCTCTGAGCAGGAGCAGGAATGATCCTTAACCATTTAAATGTTTTATTGCTATTCACCTACATTATTTCCACATTATATGTAGAAGCAATAGGAATAATATAACAAAGATCTTGTTGAAAACTTAATTGAAGAGAGTATCCGTGGAGTTTCTTGCTCGTTTTTCTTCATAAAGACCTACCTTTTGGAACGAGCCTACTCCTTTTTTTCTAAGGATGAGAAATCAAACGACTTCTTCCGCTCTGGGCCGAGCGGAAGGGAGTGTCAGTCTCTTACTGACTAAAACCCATCCGTGTTCCTTTTGCGTTCCAGGGCCGTGACACTTTCGATCAAATTCCGCAACTCTGTGTGTGACCGACTCCTTGACAATACTGTCTGTTAAAGGTTTAAATGAAATAAATGCTTGTTTTGCATGTCAATCCTCATTAGTTGGTAACATACTACAACTCCCTTCAAAACATCAAAAGAACTAAAAAAACAAAAGAATGTTTACTCCACGGTCGTATCCAAGCTTTATCACATACTCCAAAGCGAATTTTTCAAAGCAATTAAGAAGGGGTAACGTTTAATATACCCAGGTATTTGGGTCACGGAGGTACCTTTATACTTGGAGGGTAAAACGTGTGTGTTTAATTGTGTAAAATTACCCCTATCCTGTGCTATTTGTAATATTCATGTTTGATACGTGTGGGTATTATGGATAACGTGTTCTGTTACCTCCTACTAAATGGTATCAAAGTTGGCAGAAAAATCTGACGTTCATTTAGTTTACGTTAACAAAATAATGGGGGAATCTTATACATACCCAAATTTTTCGTTTAAAGGACTGAAAATCTGTCACTGAAGCTAGTATCTTATGAATGCGAAAGTTTGGATGAATGGATGTTTGTTCCTGAAACACGCCAGAACGGCGAAACGGATCTGGATGAAATTGAGCACAAAGATAGATTAGTCTGGAATATTATAGCACACTGGCTTTTTTAACCTGGAAAAACGTATGGTTCCCGTGGGTCAATATAACTTCGACGCGGACGAAATCGCGTCAGTCACAAAACAATTGATAAAAAAAAATAGTGTTCATGATATGACTCTGGGTGGCATTGCACTAACTTACACACAATTGTACAATTCTCAACTCTATTCCTGTTAAATTTTAATTCATTATCAATTGATAACGTAGAACAAGTCTGCAGCATATTGCTGCTGACAGCGCTAGCAATAAGATATCTTGTTAACTTGACTGTCAAATGTTTTATATAGATAGGAACAGACAATTCCCATTTGACGACTTATAATATTGAAAGGTCAAGGTTTCTTTCATTTCGTACACGGTTTGTTAGCATTGTATAATGGCCTATTGCCGACTGTCCCGTTGGTCTCATGGTCACAAACGCGACTGTTGAGCGTGGAGTCCTAGGTTTGATCCCCAGGTCGGGCAAAAAGTGCAATTGGGTTTTTCTATTACGAATTTCTAAGCAGTAGTCGTAGTATGGAAATTGGTGGTGTGACACCTTCTTGCTTCGGATAGCACTCAAAGCCGCTGGTCCTGATTCTGATCTCTCCTCGGTCGTGCCAGCTTGTGACCGAAATTGGGCTGAAGAATCTTTCTTAATAAAAAAAAACGAAAGGTCATTAATATATACTCACTTATTCATCACGAAATATCGAAAACCGCTTGTCGTATAAAGATGAAATTTGGCAGGGAGGTAGTCTATAGATTTTCCAAATTCACCCCCTAAGGGGACGAAATCGCGAGCTAAAACTAGTATTATTATATGGCCTAGAATCGAATGCCTCAGCTAATTCCGACAGGTAACGCATGAATACTGATTCAGTCATTCATGATGACTACATCGTGCATAATGATTATGCCATCAATAGCCAGTGGCTGAAAGCATTATAGGACATTGACCCCCTAGTCAACATAAGGGGGGCATTTAATAGGTCAGGTGGTATGATATAACCCCCTTATCACTGAGAGTCGTAAGTGGATCTATTACGCTTCGATAGGGAGGTACTTCCACGTATCAATCTATAGTTTAATATGAAAAACAATACTATAAAGAGCTATGTTTACTTAAATAAAAATTATTTAACGAATGCCTGTTTCTACGCTATGGTACACTTGATTTCTAATCGGATGAAGGCGCGAGCAAAAGCTAGTGTACGTTTTACCTTTTTGTCTTTATAAAAACTAAGAACATAAATACATAACATATATAACATCACGCCTGTAATCTCCGAAGAATTAGAAAGAGGTGTAACCTTCAGTACACCCACATTTCGCTAGTTATGTTTAAGTACCATGTAATAGGGGGCGAGCCTATTGCCATCAACCATGCACAAATCTAGACTCCGAGGCTGCTACTGAGAAATTCCTGATGGGAAAACCCAATAACACTTTGCCCGTTTGTCACTTTGTCCATTGGTTTAATGTAAATAATCTTCTGTTAAACGAAAAATAAACGAATCTCATTAAATTTTCAACGCCAAATGTCAGGCAGCTAAGCACCAATGTACAGCTTAATGGAATAGAGTTGAATCCTGTTGAGTCAACGGTATTTCTTGGAATTACCATTGACGCCAAATTACAATGGGGCCCGCACATTCAAAAATTGTCAGGCAGGCTCAGTTCGGCCGCCTATGCTGTTAAAAAGATTCGACAAATAACTGATGTGGATACAGCCAGAGTCGTTTATTTTAGTTATTTTCATAGTCTCATGTCGTATGGGATTCTTCTCTGGGGAACCTGTGCGGACATTAATACTATCTTTGTTCTACAAAAAAGGGCTGTTCGAGCCATTTACAACTTAGGTCCACGGGATTCCCTTCGAGAGAAATTCAAAGACATAAATATTCTGACTGTAGCCTCACAATACATATTTGAAAACCTCATGTATGTACACAAGAATATTTCAAATTTTAAGAAAGTGTCCGATGTCCATGGACTTAATACTAGAAATAAGCACAATCTTGTGTTACATCACACTCGTCTCCACAGAGTAGGCAACTCGTTCATGGGTCAATGTATACGTTTTTACAATAAACTTCCCATTGATGTTCGAAATTTACCAATTAAAAAATTTAAAAGTTGTATTAAAGCCAAACTATACAAAAAGGGCTACTATAAAATTTCGGATTATTTAGATGATAAAAAAGCTTGGGATTGAACTGCTCGCTCTGCTAAGCCTTGTGATTATGCCCTTTGTAAATTTCATTTTTTCTTTTTGACATATTTTACTAAACATGATCTTTTAATTTAACGTTAATATGACATTTAGAGACTTGTATTTTTATATTTATTATTTATTTTTTGTTTTTTATTCTCATTGGGATATACTTTGAAAAGTATTTTTTTTTATATGTTATATTGTAAATATGTGAACGATGTGGGTTGTTGCATTTTTTCTGATTAGATTTTATGGTTGTCTGACAGTTTGAGTACTCGATGCGGCCTACCCAAATGTCCTTTCTTTGGTATTGTTCGTCGTGTCGTTGAGCTCCTTAAATTCTGAGTCGAGCTTGACGATTTCTGACAAATGCGTGCATTGACTGGACAGGCCGACTCAAATTTGTGTGCCTCTCTCCTCAAGGGAGCACCTCGGACATTAACCTACTTGGTTCGCATATGATTTGACCAATACAAATAATTGTATGGACTTTAAAAGAGACTTTGACCTCTGAGTTTGTTTCGGTGTTTCTTCTCAGAGCAGTCGGCTAGGAAACACTGGACTCATCTAGTTTAAAATGTGACGTGTAAAAGTGTTATTTATAACCAATTTACTGAATAAATATCATTTCATTTCATTTCATTTCATTTCCCGACATGGGAATCGAACTCAAGACCTCATGTTTAGCAAACGCACTTTGCGATCTCGACCAGACCAACGAAGCAGTAAGAACAAACATACTCACACGTTATATTTGAATGATTCCTATGTATATAACTTGTATTGAATATTTTCAGTTAAATATGGCCAAAATTATTAAAACTAGTTCAAGAGTTTTCTAATAAAAGCTTGTAGGTACGTGTACCATCGTTTCCAAAACTATTTGTAAAACAACATGGTAGCAGCAATACTGGTAAACAATACCTTTATGATTGTTAGTTTCATTTAAAACTCGCCTACGTGTACCCTCCGTTCGTTCGATTGTTTTGCAACTCTTTTTGCAATTGTATCCGCAACCTTTACTCGATTCCAGTTATTGTTTGTTTTCAGAAAATAAAAATAATATTCTGAAACCTTTGCTTGGTGTAACGTGATTTTTGTGAGGTTGGTATTGAATGATTGCGGTCGAAAGTAACAAATAAAAAAGGTATTAGACTATACAGAGTGTTAGTGTAAACACCGTTATACTTGAAACCAGTGGTTTGGTTTCACTAATAAAATCTCCATTTTTCCTCAAAATTATTTCACCCTATATTACAATGATGTAATTAGTTAAAACTTATGTAGGTAGTTATAACGGACGGCCAGTGCAGCAGGTCAACGCCCTTTGCGGTGATTACGTAACTCGGGCGCATAGTATCCATGAATTTACAAATTCAGAAAAACATTTTTATAATAAATCAAGTACGTAGTACTATCATATGGTTTTAGTGACAACGGTGTTTACACTAACAGTCTGTATAAAAGCGAAAGGTCACTCACTCATCATGAAATATCGAAAACCGTGAGACGTATAAAAATAAAATTTGGCAGAGAGGTAGGATATAGTTAGTAGACGCCTGCTAATAAAGGTTTTGCCAAAATCCACCCCCTAAGGGGATGAAACGGGTTCCAAAGTTTGTACGGATAAATCAACTTTGTACCGGACGAAGTTGCAGGCAGGAGATAGTTATCTAATAGATACAAAATGTAACTTCGCTAAAAGATCATTTTATTTTGACCTTGAAATCCCAATTAATTTTCAATTAACTGAATTTTCGTCCGCGTTGAAGTGCATTCTTGTAGAGACAGCATACTTTATTATTTCGGACTTGGTTTTATAGTGAAAGTTATGCTTATTTATAAGTTTTCATTCGCCCCTTGAAGGATTCGCAATAAATTAAAAGTCACACAACCATCAACTCTATTTGTGTTGTATTTTAGTTCAATAGCAAGTAATTAACAAAAATTGCTCAAGCTTACTTTTGCTCTGCTGACCCTACAGTGCACAACAATAACGACAAGTCTTGTCTACGCCCGCCAGAATTTAATTTATCACCGGGAAGCCACAGACGATTGCATCAAGTAATAAATTAAATATCCTTCAGTCGACGTTTGCAGCTCCAACGTAGAAAATATTCTGAATTTCTTTCATTCCGTCACGAAACGCCAATAGATTTCCATATTTTAAATAAACGTAGGTAGGTATTACAATAATGTTACAAATTCGAACTTGCAAAAAAAACAGCCTGTAGGATAATAAATCAAGTATAAAGGTGCTTCCTCACTGGAACCATTCGCCTGTAACGTTACAATCCAAGATTCGATGTTGAGCATTACGTTGTGATACTGCCTCACTGACTAACGAGCAACCGCCTGTAATGTATAAATCCAAGATTCGATATTGAGCTCGACTCTGAATTGTTACATAACAAGCAAATGTTCTCGAATGGGGAGGGCCTTAATGTTACAAATTATATCATTACAAGTGGCACACTGTAATGCTCGGTTCTGTTCACTCAGTGATGCTATGCTCGAATCAGAACCCGGTGAGAAAACATTGTGATGTTACAAATTGTATCATTAGAGATTGCGCACTGCAATCCTCGGTTCTCATCGCTCAGTAATGTGAAGGTCAAATTTGAACTGTTACATTACAGATAAATGCTCCCGGTGAGGTAAACCATTAATGTTACCAACTGTATTATTACAGATTGCGTACTGTAATGCTCGATTCTCCTTACTCACTCACTCGAAGTTTAATTGTTACATTACAGACGAATAATTCTAATGAGATAGCGCCTTAATGTTACAAATTGGATCATTACAAGTTACACACTGTAATGCTCGGTTCGCCTCATTCACTAATGTAATGCTCGATTCAGAACTGTAACATTACAGGTGAATGCTCCCGGTGTGCGCGCGCCTTTACTTGCATTTTTGTTTCGCAAAAGAAGTAATAAAGGATTTTTATTATATCGTTGTGAATTCATTGAATCAACAAACCGCTCGACATCATAAATTCTATGCTTTGACGTTTAGGAGTTGCAATAAACATTTTGCTTTTTATTTTATTTAGACATTTAATTCAATCCTTGCACAAATATTTTTGTAAAAGATTTTAGCTTTCAAATTCGTTTTGAATAGAAAAGTTTTGTTGGAAAGCTTTATTGAATTTTTTTGAGTGAATATTTTACGGTTGAATAACAGAATGGTATAATTTACACAAATATTATAAAGCAGTAAAGTTTGGTTTTTTCATTTGTGTGAAAAATTCTGAAATTACTTTTGTGTAAAGATCAGCCCATCAACGGACTAACCCCGGCAAGCGTAGCTTAACCTGATGGATCGACTCATGCAGCCATTAATTACTACTTAGCTACGAACTTGTTGGTAATATTCTCTTTAAAATAGTAACAACTTTTCAATAAAATATTGTAAAATATATATTTCCCAAGCATGTCGACACGCTTTTCGCTGCGGTTATCGCCGCTGTACTTAGTCAAGCCACGGTTCATTATTTTCATACAGATTAGCATTCACGTAAATGAAACATGCTATGTACTTACAATTAGATTTTAGGGTTCAGTAAACTTATTTAAATAAGTCAGTAAACTTTTCAAATATTTCCATGTGGAACCATCTTTGTATATTTATGGTAATGAACGGAATGTTGTGATGGCCCAATGGTTAAGGCGCCTGCCTCTCATGCTCGAGGCTGTGGGTTCACAACTGGGCACGGGCAAGTATCAATGAGACTTTTTCTATTTCTTATGTACCTTCTTAGTTTTTCTTGGACATCACTTACATTGGTGAAGGAAAACATCGTGCGGAAACTGGGACTTATGAATAATAATGAGTCTGAAATCGCCAATCTACCTTTACCAAGCGTAGTAACCTTTTCTGTATGAGAAAATACCCTGCCCTGCAGGGGGACAATAATAGGCTTGTATTATTATTTTTTATTAAAACAATTTATTCAAACTATTGATTCGTAGCAGCGTAGCAGGTCGTAGCACCGAAGCAGGTCGTAGCGCATTTCAAACATAAATATTTGCTACGCTTTCCGCTACGATTACTGTCGTAGCGAGTCACCGCTACAGCTCGCTTCCTCTAGGTAAAAGTCGGGTCAAAGGCAGGAAGAGGAAACGGTTAGTAACTACCAACTATTAAAGGAAAACTCGATTCATGTTTAAATATTACCTCTGATTTTACAGAAACTGAACTGCGAGTTAATATTTGTTGTTTTAAAAGGAAAACTTTTAACCAGTATTAAATGGTGCAGTTGAGTTAGCAATCGCGTTTTGACAGGTTATAAAAAGTACGTAAATTGACTAATACC
This sequence comes from Hoplodrina ambigua, assembly GCA_949774945.1. Lineage (NCBI taxonomy): Eukaryota > Metazoa > Arthropoda > Insecta > Lepidoptera > Noctuidae > Hoplodrina > Hoplodrina ambigua. The sequence goes on along the minus strand of OX458974.1, from coordinate 4,415,444 downwards.
AAATTATAACCCTCTTTTTGGCTGTCATACGTCAATATTGATGACAGTCGTTACGGTTTGTCAGTAGCCCGAAAGTCTGGCAACCAACATTACTAAGGGTATTACTCAGTTACTGGGTTGTATAGGTTATGGTCGGCTACATCCAGTTAGACTGGAAGCCAAAGGACTAGGCGGATTTGATTTGATTATAATGGACTGACAGCCTCATCGATTGTTTACCCCTCCCGCTTTAAATAACGATCGAAAAGGAGGTCAACAGTTGATGACGTTGTCCATACGTCATTTCAGGCTACTCTCTGATCGTTGATGTATACAACCACGATGTTTTGACGAAAAAGGATTTACTCCCCATCATTCGCTTCAACATAAACCAATTTAACGCGACCATAGAGCTTTGAATATTGAATTTGGAACGAAGGGCTCTTGTCCCATAACTTATTTATGCGTTGAAATAAACTTTTACCCTGACGTTTTCCAACTTCAAATATGCATAGTTAAGTTGGGAAACTTAATTTTCGCGTCGTGAATTTTTGAAGCGAAGCTATTTGTAGGCGGGCTCATTAGCATACTTGCCTTCCGTGTCAAACATTTGGGGTTTTAATTTGGTATCACTGGAGGTCAAAGGTCAAATACATATACCTGCCACTAAAATATAAACACACACGTCACATAAATATTTTAACTAAAGTATAGGTACCATCTATACTAATATAATAAATCTGAATAGCTTTTTTGTTTGTTTAAACGCGCTTATGTCTGGAACTACCGGATTAGAACAAAAAAAATACTTTGTGAATGATAGTCTTTATGATAAACTAGCTTTTGTCCGCGACTTTGTCCGCACAACTGTCGGTTATACCGGATGCAGACGAAGTTGCTGAATAAAAAGAAGCCTATGTTCTTTAGGTACTTGGGGTTCAAACTAACCCCGTATCAAAATTCATCATAATCGATTTAGTCGTGAAAGCGGACTGACAGAGTTACTCTCACATAAATAATATTGAAATTGAAAATATTTATTTCAGACCAAGCACACTATTATTGGTACAAGTCCATATTATGTTAGTAGGTAGATACTTATAGCTATTGCTAGTAAAATTTAAAATAATCATTATTTCGGACATGCATGAGCGACCAGTGCCTCAGGATCTGGCTGTCCACTCTGTCCGACACCACCCTCAGAAGCATGTTGGTATATTAGCATGGATAATATCATACGGGAGCAGAGTAGTAACTCAGATGAAAATTAGTATATTCTTATATAATTCTATAGTATGTAGTAGTAGTATGTAGTGCAGTGCAGTATAAGCATATTGGTCAGGTCCAGCCTGTACCACATCTGACCACATGATTGTTTATTCGTGCTCAGAGATCGAACAAGCGCGCTGACCGAAAACGTCGACCACCGCATTTTGAATGTTTAGACTCGTTCAACCATATTCTGTGCATAACGCGTCATTGATAATTTTCGCTTTGTGAACTCCGAAATTTGGTACATTGGTTTCATAATGAGGAGAGAGTTTAGGTATATTGATATCTTTTGGGTCAATGCCTACGTTTGAAGTATCTAAAGCTTGCATAAACAAGTGTAATATTATTTAATGTGACTGCCTCGTTGGTCTAGTGGTCGTTAAGCGCGACTGCTGAGCATGAGTTCTCGGGTTCGATTCCCAGGTCGGTCAAAGTGTTATTGGGTTTTCCCAACGGGAATTTTACGGAGTCTGGATTTGTGTCCGGTTGATGGCAATAGGCTTAAACATAACTCGCTAAATGAGGTTGTAGTAATAGGTATAATTCTAGTAAACCCTTCGGGGATTACAGGCGTGATGTTACGTGTGTGTTTGTAATATTACGTGAGGATGAGAGTATATATAAAAATCGAGTGACGTATGTATGAAAGATAATCACTTGAGGCTGCCTCTTTGGTCTAGTAGTCGCAGGCACGACTGCTGTGCATAAGGTCTTGGGTTCGATTCCCAGGTCGGGCAAAGTGTTATTGGGTTTTTCCATCAGGAATTTCTCAGTAGCAGCCTCGGAGTCTGGATTTGTGTCCGGTTGATGGCAATAGGTTCGCCCCCTATTACATGGGACTAAAAACATAACTGGCGAAATGTGGGTGTACTAATGGGTACACCTCTGCCTAACCCTTCCGGGATTAAAGGCGTGATGTTATGTTATGTGTAATCACTTGAGAACGGCTCGATCGATCTTGAACGAACTGCAACTGACGTTTCCTACATCGCGCAATTAAAGTTCGCCGCAACATTAGCGTATAGGTATAAAAATCCCGAAAACAACCGTCGGGCAGGATCCTCCCTTTTCAACAGAGGATGAAAAACTTTATACCCTGTTTCTCATTCCTAGAAAAAAGCTTTATTGTAAACTCACCGGAAAAGTCTCTGTATGATATTTTTGCACTCGAGACCGACTATAGACGAGGTACGTACTTATGTTCCTACTTTCCTAAAGTACATATTTCTAGAGAAAAGGTTACGTTTTCACGTCAGTGACATTTACGTTGTGACGCAGGCAAGCACGGCAAGCTTCGCGAATTGTATCGGGCAAGATCGATACCTGTAAACCTGCTACAGCTTACACTCTTCTTTATGAATGTAGGTACTAGCTCACAACTTGGCTCACGTAGTATTGTGACCTAGAGAAATACTTAGTAGAATATGTACATGTTATCACAAATTCCCCAGTGAACCTTGACGGTTGCAAGTCGCGACTACTTAAAGGTTTCATAGTAGTTTTCTCAACAATGGTGCCGATTCTTTTGATCTCAAACTAAACTAAAATTAGACTATTTCCATCTTTTCAACCGACTTAAACAATTCAACGATTACTCCGCCAATTATGAATCGATTTGGATGATTGTTTTTTTGTTTGAAAGATTATAGTCCCGAATAGGTCCCATAGGAATATTGTCATGATCTGATGATGAACTTTGGAGATATGGAACGGAACTCCTTGTAAAATCACAGCAGAACCGCCGTAACAAGAAAAATTGCTTTTTTTATACGTGTAGTCGATGACTGACTAAAGGAAGTGGGGAGGGGGTACGTCAACCCCCCTCCTACCACTTTCCAAAATTAAATATATCGTGTGTGGTATTGTTTGAAAGGGCTTTATGTAAGGATTTCAAATATTAACACACAAGCACTAAAAAGTGAAAAATAAAAAGCTTTTTTACAAAAAAATATCACCGCCTTCAAAAATCACAAAATAAAAAATATCTTTAGCTTGGAAGTCGGTGGCAATACCTACATAACAAGAAACAAAACCAAAGCCGCCGACTTCCAAGCTAAAGTTATTTTTTATTTTGTGATTTTTGAAGGCGGTGATATTTTTTTGTAAAAAAGCTTTTTCTGTCCAATTACACAAGAAAGAGACTAATGTAAATAAGAGCTGTCAAATTTAGTCAATCTGACACATCCATACAACTATAGTTGACATATAAAAACGTATGGATTCAAAATACGGAGAAGTTCAAGGCAAAACTAATTTGACATCGCTTACTTAGTTCTTTAATGCCACCGTCCTTTTCTTTCGCTGTATGTTAGTAAGAGATGTCAATTCTCTAAATTTAGTCTAGTTTGTGAACAAGGGAATCGGCACCAATATCAAAGTATGTTTTTCGGTTGCTGTTCTGTTTGTATTTAAAATGAAATTTAATTATTTAGCAATATTCCTTATGTGTTTTTTATTTTCATCTTCGGAGGGTAATAAAGTGTAAACCAAGTGTTCCCGATAACAGAATAATATGCAAAACTATGAAAAGAGTTTTTGTAGTAGCAATTTTGTCAAATAAATGAAACGAGGTATCATATTTAATTAAAAATTATAAATAACTCAAAAATTCGTAAACCAATGGAGTTTTCAAAATCTCAAGTCAACTGGCTAACCACAAACTTAGATATTAGTTATTTGGTTGAAACTACAAAATTTCATCGAATTAAAGTATAGTATTGATCATAATATGACTAGACTATGTTCTGCATGGAGTGCGCTGTGCGATGTCAATTAAATCCTTTTAAGTATTCCTATCCTTACATTTGGTTTCAATAAACCGATCCCAGGAACTAACACAACACCAATACCACTTACCTGATCAACTTTCCAGGTTACATATGGCGGGTGTGAAATAAAATCTACATTCGCAATTCCAAAATGCAACCGTTAGGGGAATAGTTTGCGGACATGTTGCTAGTGATATCTTTTATATAAAAGATTCAAACGCTCACCCACGTAGTTTCAAGCAATACCGGATTTTCGAATTTCGTGTTTTATTAGGCGTAAAAGATTAGAGAGTACGATAATCCTACTATCCTATCCTAATACTATTATAAACGCGAAACTTTGTGAGGTCGGATGGATGCATAAACTAATGTTTGTTACTTATTCTCACGTTTAATTGGCTGAATGGATTTAGTCGTAATTTGGCACAAAATCAAAGTCAAAGTCAAAACATTTATTTTAATTAGGCCAATTACAGCCATTTAATTGTTAAAGAGTCGGTCAGTTAGTCGAAAAATTGAACACTCTTTTCAGTTAAGTTTTTACAAAATCCTGGTTACAATATTTAACAATAGGTTACACAATTATAGATCTACCATACCAAAGGATAGTTTTTATCCTGTTTTTGTCGTCCCATGGGATCATTTAACTTTAGTTTCATTCTAAAGTCTACGCAGGGAACGTCACGGGCAGAAGTTAGTGTTTGCATTATTTTACCGTCACAATTAGCAATGTCAACAGAAAACATTCTACTATGACATTTTTTAGAGAAATATCGGTTGTCTAAAATAGAAACGTGTTCCTGTAATATTTTATCCATTCAAAACGGCTGTGGGTATTCGAAAGCACAGAAATCATTGAACGTGCCACGTCTATATCGGCATGTAGGACGGCTAGTTATGCCCGCATTATGTATGCAAACGAATGCATATCGCTCCCGATTGACCTGAAGAGTCAGGTCACTGGTATTTACCGTGTACAGTGCGAGAGTTGCTTTGATCTGCCAACACAAACATTTATCATTCTTTATTTATTTAAATTGTATGCAACAAAAAAGTACAAAGGCGGACTTCATCTCTTAGGCATTCTTAAACAGTAAACCAAAGGTGAGTCTATTATAATTACAATGCAGGACAAAGGTCTCTTCTCATACAGAGAAGGCACGAGCTTAACCAGCACGCTTGCTTAAGGCAGATTGGCAATTCCAGACTAATGTTCATTAAATATGTCCAGTTTTTTATCAAGAGTACAAATAAACTAAAAAAAGACATAGGTACTTGCTGAGTATTGTATATTCTGAAACCTCAAGCGGTGATCATTCTCTATTTATTTATTTATTTAAACTTTATGCAACAAATGTACAAAGGCGGACTTAATGCCTTAGGCATTAAGCTCTATCATCATTATCATTATAATTACCAACTGAATGATGTCCACTGCTGGACATACGCCTTCCCTATAGATAGCCACAATGACCGGTCCTGTGCTGCCCGAATCCAGCAGTTTCCTGCAACCTTTACTAGGTCGTCGGTCCACCTCGTGGGGGGCCTTCACACTGCGCTTTCTGATACGTGGAAGACGTAGGCGTTTCGTGTTTCCTTTCTTCCATTCTCTATAGTTAGTATAAACTTTGAACTATGAAATACAACCCCTTAGAGAACTTTTAAAAATATGAAGCTAGTTTTACGTACAATATGGACGTCCGTATAATATGGAAGGTAATAAATCTATTATATTCGCGGAGCCCAAGACTCGGTTCTTCTGATAAAATATATTAAATTTGTGTAAGTCTTTTTAATTCATATAAATGTGGCGTTATTAATTTAGACATATCTTTTTGCGTTTTTTTTGTTAAATGTTGACTATTTGAGGACGCGGTAGGCGCAGTGGCTAAGCGACTTGCTGTTGCGCTGCGTATCGCGCGTTCGATTATCGCACGAAACAAATATTTGTATGGCCTACAGATATTCCAAATTTAGCTGTTTGCGTTTGTAAGTATATGTTTGTAAACGCAGCTTATAGGAGCTTATAGCAGCCATATAGGAGAAATACTTAGTGCAGGGCAACGTTTTTATAAAAAAAAGGTACATTTTCGAACAGAGTGTAAATTTCGAAATTCCGGTGATGCGTGCTGCCGACACTTCGTGAATCGTAATGTAACCGGCTGCTGAACACAATAGCTGGTTATTAGCGTCACTTCAACGTATCCACAGCGAATACTTGATTGAGTGGGAGGTTTCGAATGAATTGATTTTTGAAGCGATGGAATACCTAATAATGTATATAGATAGCAGTTTTCAATGTTTTTTGAGTATATCGTACATTGCTTTCACTATTAAATCAACAAGAAAAAAGTAACCAGCATTTTGTACAAACTTGATCGAAAAGAGTGTTCGTGGACTTTTTCGTTCGTTCTTAACTAGCTTTGACTTTCTGACTAACTGACCGATTCCTTGACAATTCAAAATTGTTTTTAATTTTAACGTTTTACGCTCGCACAATAAATTACTGCCCGCCATATTGTCTCTACTACTTTTCATTTACTGGCGTTATGATCGCTTTGTATCATTTTAACTGACTTCAAGAAAGGAGGAGACACTCAATTCGGTTGTATTTGTTTCTTAACTCCTATATTGTACTCCATAAAGGTTTCAAAGACAAATAAATAAATCTCTTGCTTTAAAAAACTCCATAAACAAAACACTGTTCACTAAGCATTTAAGCCCTCTTTATAATGACTGATGAGGTAAATTTAAGCATAAAGAAAAGGTGTTAAAATATTGATAATGTATGGAAAGAGTCCAGTCGCGCCTGAACGTCAGCTGATGAGTTAACATACTTAGAGCCTAGCACGCGCGCGCGGAGGTAACGTAACGTAATTAACTCCGATCGATTTTTAAATTAGTTATATCCATTTCACACATATTTGTTTAGTTTGAAGGCTTTATTCATATCTATCAACGGGAAAGTAAGTGTATTTGTTGCATAAATTAAACCAAATCCTTTAAAATAGTCAAATAACCAAGAACCTCATCGAATACTTTTTTTTTCAAGCAACAAGGCCTTTATTTATGGCTGGCTTATATTTTAATACAAATTAAAATATAACTTTATTTATAATTTTTTTTATATTTATTTTATTACAACTAATAATTATTTGTAATTTATTTATTTAAAACTTTATGCAACAAAAGTACAAAGGCGGACTTAATGCCTTAATAATAATAAGGGTAATTTAAATTTAATCTTACTACTATTATAAATGCGAAAATTTGAACGGCTGAACAGATCTAGATGTTTTTCACAGAGATAGATTATAGTCTAGGATAGCACATGGTCTATTTTATATACCGAATTTTATGAAACCGAATTATATCAACTTTCGGGGCGGACGAAGTCGTGGATATAATAGAAGCTAATAATAAATAAATAACTAATTACTAATATAACTATCACTGTTATTAGTTTTACGTCAGCGCGTTCGTGTTAGGCTTAAAGTAGGGAAAATAGTCAGCTGATGATGATTACTTTGAAACGTTACTTTAATGTCAATAATCTAACGCGTCATAGAGTAGGTACAAGTAGTCTGTGAAGTATATCGATTTTGTAATCAACAGGTGACTTCGTCGATAATCTGTTTGAGGTGTAAATTACGGCTTGTTTTTATTGATTTGTGAGGTGTGTTTTTCCATTGATGGCTTTAAATATTGGAGGTCAATTTTGCGATTCAGATTTGTAGCTATCGTAACTTTTTAGGTATAAAATATCTTAGATTTTTTATTTTTTAACGTTCTTAATTTAAATATTTGTGTGATAGTAAGTTACGTTTCGAAATGACTAGTATTTTTTTACCTTTGTCTAGACGGTATTCACCAGATATACTCGTATTTAAAAATATAACTGAATTTGTATGAAATTATTCTTTTATAAGTATTCGTAGGTATGAAACATGCTCTTATGCTTGGAATATGTTGCACATTTAGCAGAGTCGAACAGAAATCACAATAACTTTTTTATGTCAGGCCGAAAAAACAAACAAACTTGCGTTCCGAGCAACAACAACACACCACCAACTTCCAGACTCCGGGTTATTACTGAGAAATTCCTAAAAGAAAAACCCAATAACACTTTTTGCCTGACTGGGGAATCGCATTCAAGACCCACCGCTCAGCAGTCGCACTTGCGACCACAAGACCAACGGTGCAGTCAAGTGACATGTATAATGAGATATCCGACCAGTTAATTATTCGACGACACCTCTAAGGGTCTGGCTTAATTACAATTACATTGAGTTAGGGCTCGCGGAAAAACGTGGCGTCTAACATGTTCCAACTTAATTTATTTTACGTAGCTGGTAAAAAATGTGTAATCTTCTATATTACATATTTTTTACAGTCTTATGTCAGTGTCACAGTGACATGGGATGAGCTCAAATTGGATGGTGCTTATTTTTTTGACTATCCTTTAACAATAGTACCTATACACTGTAGGGGAGGGTTTTTCTTTTTTATCCCTTTAATAGCGTTGCAGACAAGTTTTTTGGTGATCATTCCCCTTTTTTATATGTAAATTGCACGCAATAATTTATAAGTTTTGTAAAGGTATATTTAATTACTTAAACTTTCTCAGCTACATATTCCTCTATGCATCTATCTAGGTCTGGCGACTCTGTAATCTCCATCGTCTGCCCAACAGTATGCATTTGGTACATTAGCGGTCATAAGTGGAATAGCAATCTAACAAAGTAATACATTGTCATTTTTTAACTGTGTGCTAATTGTGAGGTGTTCGTAGGTACTGTGCTAATACATAATCAATTAACACACAAATATAGGTACAGCCCGTACCGCGTGTTCACAGCAATTGAAAACCTTAACATGCTACTGCACTTATGACCAGTTACTGTACCTACTTAACGAAAACTGCAACATCTAAAGGCATCCTGACACACTTGAGATTTTACCATCGCGATAACGTGGCAACCGAAATAGAAATATGAATTATTATACGCATAGATATACCTATATATTGCCCTAATGATTACAACGCTAATACCACATAATATATAATAAGAATACTGCCCTATCAATGAAAGAACGTTCCGTAACAGCATTTATCCATCACCTATTCATTCTTGTTGCTATACGTTACTTGCCTGGTTTAAATGTCAGACTAAAGTACAACAATGCTCTATAGACTTCGATTTAAATCTACAAAGCATTGAACAAAAGTTCACAGTCGGTCATCGATTCTAGTCGATTCTCTTTTTTTAAACTGATAATTCAACATGGCGGATGTTAACTGTCACGTCAACTGTCAACGGTTGAATAAGTTTTAACCTACTAATACCTAATGATATAGGTACTTGCGTAAGCTTCGACTTGAACTAGTTAGCATGAGGCTGTTGCATTATACGAGGGCTCAATTACTTAAACTAATTATTTATATCACACACGTTAATGCATACTTGTGAACAATCAAAAAGCGACTTTTAGTCTATAGTCAATAGTAGTATTCGTAGGGGTTGTAATGTAAGGTTGTCTTGCCATTTTTTCAATATCTTACTTACTATTATAAAATAATGCGAAAGTTTGGATGGATGGATGTTAGCTACTCAATCAGGCCAGAATGACTGAACGGATTTGCTTAAAATTTTGCACAGAGATAGACTATAGTCTGGAATAGCTCATAGGCTACTTTTTATCCCGGAAAGATGTACGGTTTTCGTGAATATATCAACTTTGATGTAGATGAAGTCGAGGGCTGAAGCTAGTAATTGCATACTTGCGATATTGTGACAACTGCCTTAACAGGTCAACGACATTTTAAGGTTCACCATGGAACAGCTCGCGTTACGTGTCAATGGGCCATTCGTTTTTAATAGTTTTGTAAAAAAAAAGACTATCAGACTAGTCACCATTACAAAATCTTTTAATTCGAAATTCCTGTCTAGATTCCGCAATAATTAAAGGACGTTGACCCAGTATTGAAGTTTATAAACTTTGAAGTTTTTGATAGCTGTAGAATCTCAGAAATACTGAGTTTTTCGAACTAATGGATGCCGAGGTAAAAGTTCTTAGGTTTTTACAGGGTAAAATTAAAGTTTGTTGCCTCGTTGGTCTAGTGATCGCAAAGCACGACTGCTGAGCATGAGGTCTTGGGTTCGATTCACAGATCGGGCAAAGTGTTATTGAGATTTTTTTATCAGAAAATTGTCAGTAGCAGCCTCGGAGTCCGGATTTGTGCCCAGTTGATTGCAATAGGGTCACCCCCTATTATCTACAAGGGACTTAAAAACATAACTGGCGAAATGTGGGTGTACTAATGGGAACACCCTCTTTATAAACCCTTTGGGGATTACAGGCGTAATTTTATGTTATGTAAAATCATAATCAAATTTATTTTAATTTTTTAAAATTAATCCGTTAAAAAAGTTATTTATATGAAAAGAAAAATCTAGTTGCCCATTCAAAAAGGTGGTTGTGCGTTATCGTGAGAAGAATAGGCAATTTATATTTCCAATTCGAAATTGGAATCGAATTATGGGATTACACACGCGCTGGGTCCACTTTTCTATAATCTCTATTGTTGTATTATTAAATCGAATGCCAACTATTAATCATAGAGAAGGAGAATGCAACCCTACATTATCGATGCGTAATTACCAACGCGGCGGCACATATTCTACTCGTATAAGCAGCCTGCATTCTTGCTAATAGAATCCACGCGTTAAAGTCATAAATTGGAAGGAAATAACATGAAAATTAATAATTATAGTCTTTAATATTTTAAGACAGTTACTATGCAGGTTAGGAGGGATATTGGAACGAAAACTTTTAATATGAATTTAATACATGATTCTAGACTATCCAGGGTAAACATTTTCGCCGGTAATTAAAAAAAAATTGCTATTCCGTGAATGACATTTGATCGTGTGGTTTTTTTAACGTTATACCCCTTATTAGGAACTTCTCCTGTGTCGTGGGTGCGTTTATATACATATGTACGGTCGAATAAGCTATTGCTATGGTGTTAAGGTAAATTAACCAATTTGAACTAACGAAAACATTCGAAAAAAATTAAACACATTTTTAAAAGTTTATTATAAAAAGATCTGTTATAAAACCAAAAATCGCACTAATAAATGCGTTGTCTTTAACTTTCAATAGCAGGTAGGTAGGTACGCTAAAGTCATCCTAATTTCCACCTCATTTAAATTTAGAATGCTTTTCCCAACAGATAACCACACAAAATAAAACCAGCCGCTTATCACAAAATAATTAATAGAACCTATCCTAACAAGATTACTCATCAGCTAATCAAGTGTTCGTCATCGCGGCACGTCACTAGTCATCGTATCGATCGTCACGTCGATATCTGCATAGGCAGTCCTTGACACGTGCCGGCCGTGTCACTACACTAGCTGTCAGATTTCTATTTAATCTATGCTCGCTTTGATATTGGCTTCGTGAATATTTAATCATCTGTTACGTGCATGAACTACTCTATAATTATAACACTATTAGTTTAAATGCTTTTTGTTTGGTGTTGAATGTTGACCTGATTTTAATTGTGTGTAGTGTGGGGTTTTATTATTATTTTTATGTTTTTATTTTACGTATAATAAAATTATAATTTGTGAGAAGATTGACACCTACTACATTTTTTAAGCATTTCAAAATATCAGTTAAATAGGGGCCGCTATTCTGTTAAATTTTCTACATTTTTGATTATATTCTTTTTTTGTTTTTATAAGTCTACGTTGCTTTGTATTTATCATGAAATAATGGAGCCGCTAACATTAAAATAAATATAGCGTTGTGAAGATATTTTTCTAATGTTATATTTAGAGAAATATAGTAAGCGGGTTATGTATCTAGCAGAAAGAGCAACTTCACATGAATTGCAAATTCCTTATTGTAATTTTATTATGCTACCGACACTAGTATTTTTGTTTCAAAACTGTTACTGACAAAATATGGATTCGAAATATGAATATTTTTTATTTTATTTAAGAAAATATGAATTTCGTAACAAAAAAGTTCATACTTAAAAAAAGCTTGTAAACAAAAACACGACCTTAACTACATATTAATGGTTTGGGGAAACGTTTTAAAATTCAAGGTTTCACTCAGAGTGACCGTGAGCGAAGTTGGCTTAAAAATTGCTTCCTTATTTGCTACCCAAGTTCACAGAAACAAACTTACAGACGTATGACATTGGGTAGTTTTTAGATATAAATGTAATTTTGATCATTAATACTTTAATAAAACCCAATTTTAAAATAAAAAAAAACAACACAAAAGTAAAAACAAACGTAATGCATTCACTAGGTACTAGGTAGTTCACTGAGAATTTTTTGTCTATACTAATATTATAAAGAGGAAAAATTTGTATTTTTGTTTGTTTGTTTCTTTGTAATAGATAAAATCAAAAACTACTGGACCGATTTAAAAATTTCTTTCACCATTTGAAAGCTACATTATCTGCGAGTAACATAGGCATTATTTTATTTTATTTTTGCGCGGACGAAATCTCGGGCAAAAGCTTGTTTAATATAAAAAAAACGTTTACCAAATTTATCGGAATTTTTATTATTAAACGCATTTTTAAATTATTTAAATATGTTAGCTTTTAAGGCAAAATACCTTTATTACATGTAAAAACAGTTCAACTCAGTCATGAATTGTGTTCATTGCATTTGTTTTTATTGAGTTTAGGCCATAAATTATTATACTGACTTTCAGAATTTTGAGGGTTAAAAAGAACACTTTTATAAACACGCATGTTTAAAACCATTAAACCATTACTTAAGACACCACTTACTTAACTCAGCGTATGTTAACGCTAAGCAAACAAAATAGTTACATAAGCGATACCTTGCGATAATTGCTCTATTACACTCAATTACTTCACCGCTTTATACTATGAATACCGACAATTTGTCCAGTTCACAGAAATAAACCGTTTTGCTTTACAATTGTAGTACCGATGTAGGGTGACGATGAAGGGTGTATGATATTAGGGTCAATCCCACTAATTAAAAAGTTTTAAAATCTAGCCGCAATCTCATCTCAGCGACTGTAGGAAAATTAGCAATTTTTCGACAGATTGGTACTTAGATCAGACTTCGATTGTTTTTTTTAACAGATTGGGACTGTGATTAGATTGCGATCGTTCTTAAAAGTTAGCAGAATTACCCCTCAGAATTAAAATCATAAAGCAAAGGGGCTTCTTCTCATAAAGGACGCGAAATTATTGACTTTATATTGGCAATTTTTTTTTAACAGTCATTCCTACTCCAGGTTACTACAAATATTAGTTACGTAGCTCAAAAACTCTTAGGTATTGGAAAACCACTTTTTAAGTTACTATATTATTATTTTAAAATTAAGTTAAATAACTAGAAACTTACTAACCGTAAAACCCGCACCGGTAAAAGCCCTTATCCTTTTTACAAAATTTCATCAATTTTCTATAGAGAATGATGTCGAAAATGTCCTTCTCATTTTTCAGACAGCGACATTTCCTTTTAAAAAGATATAAAGTGTTTCCTTATCACAAAAGATAAGGTCAGGAATAAAAATGGACAGTATAATAAACAAATTGGGGTATAAACGGATGCATAAATGATAATTGTCGTCTACAAAGCGTCCCTGCCTAAGTGTAATGACAACATTTTCATTTTGCCTCCACCAATTGCATTTTCCGTAATTTAATTTAATTAGCGTTGTTGCGGGCTTCTCGGAAAAATTGTGTTTCTACGCTGTTAGTGGAGAGAACCATGTAATAACACAACAATATGCATGAAGAAAAACAGTTTCGTAACGCCGCGCCGGACAATTTTAAACACTACATACAAAAATAAACATGTGTATCTTGTCTAAAGACCTCCTATAATTTTTTACTTTATTTTATTACCCGACTGCGCCAGATGGGGGGTTACGTTTTTTATTATTTGTTGTTATAGCGGGAAAAGTAAGACATACTCTGTGAAATTTTCAAGTGTCTACCTATTACGGTTCAAAAGATAGGACAGACAGCAGAGTCTTACTAATAGAATACCGTTGGGCACCTTTTGAATACGGAAAGCTAAAAAGTATCGCGTTTCGTAGCAAGATCGTAGCGGTAAGCGTCGGTGAACTAACAACGTTCACGTTCCTGACTTCTTTGTAATATACCTCGTCATACTCCGTTTAATAGATGAAAGTTTTCTAGGTTGATTAGTTTGGTAAACAAATCTGTTTTGGTCTAGAGTTTTCTATAAACTTATACAGTCAGGAAGCCGAGGTTGCGGGACGTCTTAACAGGATACCGTGGCCCCGGAACGTAAAGGGCAACAGAAGGAACAGGGTGGTTTGTTAGTCAGTAAAAGTCTGACAGTCCCTTCCACCCCACCCAGGGCGGAAGGAGTCATTTGATGATTTTTACCACCAAGAAAAAAAAATACAGTCAGGAACAAAAGTCGATTAACATTTCAGATTTTTAATTCCTGTTACTCGAAATGTTGAAAAGCAGCAGTAACTACACTGTATTATTTCATGTCTATTTAACTGCTTAGCTTGACTTTTGACTTTTGTTGATGACCGTACGTCTACGTTGTTACTATAATAAAAATCCTTAGTTGAAAATAATGTTGTAAGCACAAAAAATAAGACTTCTACTAAGAACTTCATTATTTACAGAAACTACAACATAAACAGTACCTAAATGTTTGTAATCTGTCTTTATAACCGCGTCCTTACATAAGAACCCAGAAAAAATAATTCCCTCGCAACAGCCAAAAAAGAAAACAGCAATAAGAAAATTCGTCTTTTTTGTTCAAAAAATAATTCTGTCATTTCCTCAGCAAAAAGGCACTCCACGGTAAATAAGTCAGCGAGTAAGTAAAACTTCTGCCACATCATTCGCACCTAACACGAGCCGACTTTATCATTGACGCCCATCAATATCGTGTACACCGAACTCTGTTCCTTACTGGTAACGTATTAAAGCGCGTTTTAAAATGTAGGTGTTGACTGATGGTGTTGGAAGGAGCGCTCGTGGGGCCGAGAGCGATAATAGCTTCCTCGTGATAGCTGAATGGGCTCTGACAGCAGTCGCTCGCTTTATAAACTCGCTCGCAAACTGAATGATTTTTCATAGTATATGTATTTAGGGATGTTGCTAGGGGAAATGATGTTATTACGGCATAATGCGCATGTTTAAAGGCTTTTTATCTGGCGTTTCTTTTAGGAGACATTCTTGTTTTGGAATACCTATTATATTCATATTCATTTATTTGCATACCATAATGTGTGTAATAGATGTTACATAAGGCTTAAAGCTGAGGTACAGTTATGGACCCTGTTAGGGCACAGCAACATTGGGTACCTATAAGTCAAATTAACACAAAACATAACATCACGCCTGTAATGCCCGAAGGGTTAGGCAGATGTGTACCCATTAAGTACACCCACATTTCGCCAGTTATGTTGTTGTAAGTAAAATTAAAAATTAGAAAATAAGAATAAAACAATAATACAATTTTAATAACGCTTATAGACTGTAGATAATAGTAAGTACCGGCCTATTATTTACTGCAGAGCAAAAGCCTCTTCTCGTACAGAGAAAGCAGGAGCATTGATCACCACGCTTGCTGAAGGTGGATTGGCGATTTCAGACTTATTTTAACTAATTTATATTACTGACTTGTATTCCAGCCTCTTTATATTATATTATTTAAAACTAGCTTTTTCTAGCGACTTTGTCTACGTAAATTTCGGTTATATCGCGGATGCAGACAAAATCGCGGAATAAAAAGTAGTCTTGGGGTTTAAACTCACCTGTAGCAAATTTCATCAGAATCGGTTCAGTAGTTTAATCGTAAAAGCGTAACAGACAGACCGTTAGAAGGAGTTACTTTCGTATTTTATAATATTAATATGGGTAGTATGGATGTCTACAATATTTCCAGTGTTTTGTATTCAAACTATGTAAGCCAAATTGTAAGCGTGGCTTTGACGAGATACCTGTGTAGCTAAGTGGGGGGTACCATTTGAAACCAGGTACAGTGAAGCCGAAACTGAAGGTCACATGAACTGAGCCACGATCGCTGGTAGACAGATAGTTAAGCATGTTAG
This sequence comes from Hoplodrina ambigua, assembly GCA_949774945.1. Taxonomy (NCBI): domain Eukaryota; kingdom Metazoa; phylum Arthropoda; class Insecta; order Lepidoptera; family Noctuidae; genus Hoplodrina; species Hoplodrina ambigua. The sequence goes on along the minus strand of OX458974.1, from coordinate 4,399,305 downwards.
CAGACAACGGACAATAATTTTACAAAAGTAGAGATACTATATGGAGCGGGCGAAGCTTTTGGGAGTTAGGTATTAGAAGGAACTGTCACTGTCGTCCGCGAGCACACGGCGTGCGAAAAGAAAAACTGCAAATCTGACTGAATATTAGTCTAAGTAAAAAGTCATAATTCGGTGTTTGGCTCTCATCTATTTCCTTCTCTGATTTTAAACCAATATAAAAGATATTTCACGAACTGAATAAGATCCTTCATAATAAGTTTTTTTTAATACTCTATTTCCCTATGTTTTTCATTTTCATTAATAATTTTTAAATTGGTACACTAGGCCACTATTAACACTGTTATAAAAAGGTAATTTTGAAAGAGATTTTCTGAGTTCAAGGGCTTATATAAATAATACATAATACCACGTCTTTAATCCTCGTAGGGATAGGCAGAGATGTGCCCATTCGTACAGCCACATTTCGCCAGTTATGTGTAAGTCCCATGTAATAGGGGGCGAGCCTATTGCCATCAACCGAGCACAAATCCAGACTCCGAGACTGCTACTGAGAAAATCCTGATGGAAAAACCCAATAACACTTTGCCCAATTTCTTTGCTTTATAAAAATAGTGTATCATTAAAAAGGAAACCATAGGGGCATAGAAATAGTTGATATTTAATTTACTGTCAAAAAAAAACATTGCTACTGTCAGAAACCAGAAAGAAAAACAGGCTAGAGAATTTCTTTGGAGAAATTTCTCTTTTCTTATAACTCAAAACCTTTATCTGGTCTTTTTACAGACATAAACATTTGCATCACATGTCATGCCTAAAACTTGAAAAGAGGGATTATCTATTAAATTTCTGAGAATCTACTCTCACTAATTACTTGCCCTCATTTCGCCTGATGGAATATGCAACAGAGTGCACGTCCTTCCTTTCATGGACAACTGCGTAGGTATATAGATACCTACCTATACCTACATAATTATGTGCGTCCGCTTAGAATGGTGTCAGCCCCGGTTCAGAGAAAGGCATTATTTATCTCTGAGAGAGATTGCTGCACAAAATACAGCATCCAACTTTATTGCTGTGTTTATTTGTTTTATTTGAAATACGATGTCGATGTGCTCTCAGTGTAAATATTGGATGCTCCGTTTCGGGGAAAGAATAGTAATTTATTTTTGGGAATTCTTCTTTCTTATTGTACTACGGAAACGTGATGCTGGGTATTTATCTACATAGGTTTATGAGTACTTACAGAATATTGTCCGAAATTATCTAAATTAAACTTTTTTTTTTCTTATTTTGTACAACATTTAGAGTTATTTTGATATGCCACTGCTTTTTGGTATTGTAGTTTCATGATTAACAAAATACTTTTAGTATGACAAAATGCTTAAGTACTATACTTTAAAACCAACATTTTTTACTTGACTGCAATTAAAACGTTTCAATCAATCAACACAAAAGAAAAAGAAGACTGGTATTTTTTATCAAATCGAATTCGTCACAAAACCGACATGATGGCAGGTTTTACGGCTGGATTTATGTTTTACTAGGTTCTAGCCTAGGTTTTTGTTCCGTGTATACAAAACCTATTACATAAATAAACAACCTATTTTCACAATAATGTCTAACTTAGAAACGAAAGTACTGTTAACATTACTACTTGAGAATCACAAAACAAACTTCAATAAGTACTAGATAAGTTCTGAAGCCAGGCAAGTGGGACGTCACACACAAAGACTAGTACAAACTAGCAGCGAGTACAATTATTTGTATTGTGTCCCAGCTGAGAGTCGCTGAAACAAAGCTCGGAACACGCCTGAAACACCCAGCGTTGAAACAAAGCTGGGAACAGGCTTGGAACACGAGGCGCGGACAACGGGCTTGATAAATGGCCCGACCATTCGCCGTACATACTAAGTGGCCAACCATCCGTCATTTTTATAGTCCACCCGCTCCAAATCTATGTGTTTTATCATCGTAAGCTGAGAACTTTGAATATATCGGCTGCTTAACATAATTATATTGTGTCGAAATTGTTTTTTTATGTATTTCTTACTGATTTTTTATGGATTTATTCTTTTATAATGATTCTTTTATTTTTATTAATAGGCTTTTCATGGTACGAATCTTAATAATGATATCTAAATAGTCAATTGATAATATTTTAGTTTTAGGGAAATTAACAGATTTATTGACAATGCAATAGAGTAATATCAATTATTTATTATCATCGACGCTGCAGTTTTGTTTGGTCAAGATACATGCTTGTATTCAGGAAGTACTATTACTAGGGGATGCCCTAGGAAGACCTACACTGACCTTATTGGTGAGGTTCTTCAGAAAGGTCAGGTGCGCAGTATTTGTAACCGACGTGTTTGTATGACCAGATGTATGAACGTAGACTAGTTGAATGGGGTACGTAAGGATCGTAGCAGGTGGTGTTCTGTCATTTCTGCCTACCGTTATGGGGAAATTATGATTGTATTTAAGTATCCTTTCACAGGCTTATTTATGTTGAGTTGATTGAAAACATTACATACTTACTTATATCATTTATTTTTCCATTTCCTACCGTTGTATCGAGATGAAACACATTTGATTGTTTTGTAAATAACAAACACAAATTTGTATGTTTACATAAACATCCAAATCGTATTCTTACATATGAATAACCAACGAGTATTTCAACCAGAACACGAATATTATGTTAGAAAAACAAAGGATTTTAAAACGTTTTGTATTTGATCTAGAACTTTGGGGAATGTTTGACCTACTTCGATTGTACCTGCAGTTATTGACGAGAGCAGTTCATTAAAACAAAAGATAAACGACTAGTTATTAAAGGTAATATAGGTATTTAGGGCTAATTTTCCAATCGTCAGACAACTCATAACGGAGGGATAAATATGGCGGTTTGACAGCTTTTGTATAGAAAATATGTCAAACTGTCATATTTATTCTTTGGATAGAAGTTGTCTGACAAAAATCAGTCCTTACGTAAGTACTAAATACCTATAGGTAAATACCTATATACTAAATACCTATATACCTGTAGGTCTTTGACTACCTCGTTAGACTCGCGAGCCTATCTTAGGTTCGATTACTAGTCCACGCATGGGTTTTGCCATTAGAATTTTTTTAATTGCAGACGGCGTTTTAATTTGAGTGGTATGATAGCCCATAAAAATACCGTTAAAATATAATATCTACCTTTAATATTTTTTTATTTATTTTATTTGGAAATATCAATTAAAATAAAAGATCAGCTAATTCATATATTTTAGATCGCAGTCTCAACAAAATGTACCTATAGATCAGCTTGATTACTTTTTAGTATTTTCAGGTTTGTTTTTATAGTAAAAGTTGTTCAAAAATATGAGTACAATGACCCCTGCTCAGGTCAAAAAATATTAAGGCTATATAGTGAAGTAGTAACTTAAAACGTTGACTAAGACGTATGTTTTCTGCGGTTTCAGTGCCGAGATAATTATAAACATCAGAACAGTGCACTTTAATTAGAATGCGCCTGAACCGAAAAGTTATGTGTATGACATTTCAGTCCCAGAAAATTTAAATTAGATTTGCGAATTTTAGCAAGTTCGTCGAAACGATACTGCTTTGGTTAGTGGTGTTGTTGGTTATGTACTGGATGATTAATGATAAATTATTTGAATTACTATTTTATCTTATCAATATACCCACATTATAAGTTTTATTTTCTTTTAAATTTTAAAAAGTAATAAAAAAAAAGTCGTCAAAAACAATTTTAAAATTTTATGTTTAACTTTGACCAATTAATTATAACTGAGTCACTTTCTACGGAACATTTACCAACACTTCATTAAGCGATACGAAACACGTAACTTTCATGCTGCATTCCTGCTATTTACCTCGCCATACACCAGCTGTTAAGAAAATTTAATAGTGCAAACAACTTGCTTCATTTTATCGACGTACATTTTAATGTTGTTATTCAATTTCAGTGAATTTGCCGTATACAAAAATCAAGCAAACTTGAATGCACTACCACATCATAAATCACTGAGAATATTTATGTAATACACGACCATAACTACCATTCAGCATGCAACCACACACACCATAAAAAATACGTAAGACATACCCATGAAGCAGGAGGATATCTCGGGAACGGCGCGATCAGTTTAGTCGCTATGTTGCTCGGCAGATCGTGCTTGATGCCTCTCTTTAAACGCTGTTTTCTTCTCTCCCGCGATTTGCTTCTTAGCATAAGAGCTGCCTGCATACTTGCCAGGTTTGTGGCCGTTGGTGAGCGCTGGCACGAAACTCAGCCAGGGGCCCTTGAGCCACGGAGCTCTGTGGCTATCCACAACGCGCACTTTGTCTCTTATCTCGTCAACCCACGCACTTAACAGTCATCAAAGTTACCGCGGATCGACACACTATATTTAGTCTTATCGTTTACAGCGAAGAACTACTTCTAGCGCGTCTACTCTACCCCTAACTAGCGATAAAGAGATACAAAGACTATTTACACATCAAACGTCCATATCACCCTTAATTTAGTCCCATCACAGAATTTATTACTTTCAATTAATCTCACTATAGAATGCTTTAGAATTGGATTGAGATAGGCACAAGAAAGGCGCGAAACTATTTTTAATTATTATCTAATTTAATTGTACAAAGTGGTCGATCTTAGATTAACGATATGTGAGAAGAGAATACGTTATGGAAGCAAGCGCAATTTGGCGTTTATTGTTGTTTAGTTTGTTAGTTCGGAGTGTTTGTCGCACGAGTCGCTCATGTTTCGTTCCGTACGTCGAGCCGCAGTCTCTGGTTCTTCGACACCTGCCATCGGACGCTAGTGTCCACTGGGTGTCGCAGTTTCATGGCCGGCCCACTTTGATCACTGCACTCAATAACACTTCACTGTGGTAACACATGTTACACGGTCTCTAACGCGAACTGAACAACAACATACATACTCGTGAACGAGAGGCTAATTAAGGATATAACCGCCTGTATATAAAAGGTGACGCGCCCCGTTCGTTGCATTGTCTCAGTACATACATGCTTACATTTACTAGCTATCAAAATACAGTAAACATTGAATACGTACCTAAATAGCAGCGCAGCTACGCATGTTTACCTCTAGAGCATAGATGCGAGGCGCAAAAGGCCTCTGTACATACAACACATATAAATGAGATACCATGCTTACGCTATCACATGTAACACTGATGTTGGTACAGTAGGTACTCGCCAGGGATTGAAAACATCGGGCAGGAGAAAGAGACTTAGGGCAAATGGGAGTAATAAACATTTTCATTTTTATTTACAAATTGATGTGTTGGTATTATTCTTCATAATAAACATGTTTATTAAGAAACCATCATTCTTTTACAAGCATGTCATACAACAATCTATTGCGCTTTGAAGTTGACATGACAACAACTTAGAATACGCAATCGTGTAAACACTAGCAACTAAAGTCTATTTACGGAAAATTGCTTGTAGCAATTGAATATAATTTGCTATCGATTGTTACCGATCATTTCTGTCTCGTACCCGATGTTGTTCAACGGTGAGTACATAACTGTATACTGTGTATTTTTCTTACTATGTCTTATCTGGTAAACAAACACAGCATGAAAATCTGGAGTTCTATTACAAACTACTTAGAATTAGCTCAAAAGTCATACGCCATGTTTGTTTACTAAAAAGGACATGCAATGAAAAACACACTATAGTTTTATACCTCGATGAGTTCGCATGGCGATGGTGGGTCGTCGGAATGGGGCGGATTGACGCGGGACGGCGGCGCGGCGAGACGGGACTCCCAGTGCTGGCACGAGTATGCGCGTACGCCGGAGGGCGCGGGGTGGAGAGGGCTGTGCGGCCGCGGGCTCGACGGCGCGGGCTGGCGGCCGTGCTGGCGCGCCTGCGCGACAAGGGAAAAATTTTACAATACTAAATTCTAATGGTCTGCGGAATTGATATCAAATTTACTGAATCTTCTTCAAATAGGAAGGGGTAGTAGTGCACATATTCAAATCCTCTGCATCCCTCTGTTTTTTTTTATCTTCATGGTTTATGGTTCTTCCCCCCATACCAGACTCCGGCTCTGGCAAGTTCTAACTCTATTTTTAAATCTATGTGGGATTGCCTATCTGCTGGAATACCTACCACCCAATGCACAATGTAATGATCAGGAATCTAAAAGGATACTTTCAACTGAGAAGATCAATTAATAACAAGAATAAGTAACAGAATGAAAAGATAGTTACCTTACGGCCCGCGAGCGAGGCGCCGCCCGCCGCCGCGTACATGCACCGCCGGCGCCGGCGTTCAGCTAGCGCGCCGCATGGCTACAGGGGGCGGGGCCATGCGCGCGCGTCGCCGCCGCATCCGGGCTACTCACCAACACCTGAGACATTGCAGGACGTTATACAATTAACGCTAGTGCGAGAACATTTTAGTGTGCAGATAAAATAGTTGGAAAACTAAATGTGTGCTAAGTTCAGTGTAGAAAAGATTTGTTTCATTTCTTACCAATGCAGGTACTTTAGTACACGGCGAAAGGAATGTCGTAACACAGACTTTTAACTTGGAATCAATTCATAATTCCAGACCCATGGGGGATGAAACTTTTCGTCAGTTATAAAAAATAATGAAAAGTCCATCAGCTGCATGGTTAAAATGCATGGATCAATTAAACTTTTCCATCCATAGTAAAGTTTGTGTCACAATATCCTTTCCATTGTGTACAATTAGGCAGTTTATTTTACATAATGTTCTTTTAATATAATATTTTGTTTACAGATATTTTCGATAAGAAGTGAAACAAAATCAAAGAATACAGTTAACTTATGCGTGTCATCGTGCATCGCACACAATCATAGTAATAATTTTCGTTCAAAATTAGGAAAAAAGAGTGATGTCAAAGATCTACATTCTGCGTGCTGCAGTTTGAATACTAATACAAAACGTTATAACAGCAGACTTACGACCATCCCATGGAGCCACCTATATTTATCCAACGAAAAGGAAGAGATATTAAATCGACGTGTAGAATTTTTTATGTACGACCTCGCATTTGCAGAGACCCTAATCTGATTTTTATTATTTTTATAATAAATGTAATATTTATTAAGATTATTTTAATACAAAGCATGTTAACTTTATTGTCAGGTATATTTTTTGTCGCAACCGCTGAGCCTGAGCATCGGTTTCATTCCTAGGTTTGGCAAAATTTTGTTGGTGTGTGCCCGGTTGATGGCAATAGGCTCGACCCCTATTACATGGGACTTAAAAACTAAACGACTGTTAGTCGAAATGTGGGTATACCTTTGCCTAACCCTTCGTGGATAACAGGCGAGGTGTTATATCAACATGAGTCCAACACGACATTACACACCCACACCGCAATGTTTTACTCCAACATACGAGCAAAACATCGGCTCACCAAATAATCCACTGGGTCCTAATATTTAATTAATTATAAACTAGGCGCATGTAATTACACCGAGCGTACATTTGATTAATTAATTTCAGCAGAGTAGCCAATAACTGGTTTGGAACGTTTTCAACTAACGTTAGGATGCAATTTAAATAAATTAACTCTTTATTGGAAACCAATTTTCAATTACTAATAAATGTATTTAGTGTGCAGAATTTATGCAAATGTTTCAGAGAAAAAACTATGCAAATGTTTGAGAAAAAAAAAACTATTTAATGTCTGTGGTTTCATGTTTTAATTATTTGGGTTGTGTGTACTGTTTATTCATTCTGTTTTACACCTAATAAAAAAAGAAGAGTTGGCATAATTATTTCGGTAGCTGAACTGTGTAGGTCATTGAACTGGCGAGGAGTTCATGAGTTCAATCCCAATTGCCTATTGAACTATTAATGTAATCCTTTTTTTACAAACTTGATTCATTAGGTCAAAAAACTACAGTTTATAGAACATAGTGGAACAGACTTTTTACCATTTGTTCAACTGAACATATGGTAAAAAGTCTGTTTGGGCAGCATCATAAACTTATCATGCTGACCAAACAGCGTTAACCTTTTTTCGACGAATAACTTCTTTATAAATTTATTGAAAATAAACCGCTAAATATGTTGCTAAGCGCAAAACTCGAGAACGGCTGGACCGATTTGAGGACAATTACGAATGCAACAATAAAGAATCAGCTTTTTTGTTGCATTCGTAATTCTCCGGATAAGGTTCTTATGAAAGATTTTTTTTGGAAATTCCTCCGAGTATGTCGATAATTTTGCGCCTATGTGAAGCCGGAGTGGTTCGCTAGTATTTAAAAAAAAAACTTTTGTATCATATAACAGTGAAAACCTCCCACCTCGGTCAAAATGTATAGAAAAGCAGATTTTTTTTTTAAATAATACTAGGGACTTCAGCATTTTTCGCCGATACTAAAAAGATATACTAAATCTAATATAAAAGGTGGTGTCACGATATCCGATAGTGTACCTATTAAACCATGGAATAAATATAGAAGATAATTTTTAAAAAGTGCATCGTAAGCATTCCTTAACCAATAAAGTGTAAAAAACATTACTTCAAACCAACAATTATTTTTTACGACAGTTTGTTACAACCAACCCTATAAAAAATCTACCCTCAATTTAAAACACCTATACGTGATTATTAACCGCGCATTACTAACGAACATAAATCGCCCACCGCCATTAAAACTATAGCGGTTACAAAACACCCTGTATTTAAACCGTGGTTTAAGCCGCATCGATGCATACGATTAGCTCAGTGCCAATGCATCACCTGCAGTACGATGAGTCCATGACCCCGTTTTCAACCGACTTTTACAACCCGCGGATAATTAAGCAGCTGTTTAGTTGGTTTCTATCTCATAACTTCTAATTTGAACCTTATAAGTACGAATTTTGAGGCTATTTTTACTTTATTATTTTATCTAATAAGGTTCGTCTGTTTGGCTTATTTTATTTAATGTCACCTGTGATCCAATTGTGCAATATGGAGTGTAAAAAAGAATATAGTACATAGTCGGTAACTACGCATACTGCTTATCAAACTAAATAACATTGAGTAAAAAACATTGCTGGTAGACAAACGACTCGAAGACGACATTCTAACATCCGTAATCCAAAAACTGTATGTAGGTCTGAGACTATTCTTCAGAAACGATCTAAATGTTAGGTAAAAGTTCAATAGTTAAGGAAATAAGTAAAGCAGAAATTTACTTCTTCTGTAAAGTAAAAAAAGCAATCGAAACCGCTTGCTGCCTTCAATACATAAAACTTCATAAATATTGTATTGGACCAAATTTTCATTACCTACACTGTATTCTAAAGCAACACTGATATAATTTTAGAATTTTCCAGCAAAACCTATTTCGTACAACAAATAGGTTTAGTTACAATTATCGCCTAACCTCATCAGTATTTAGTTACCTAAAAGGTCAGTGTAAGGTGATTTCGTGCACCGTGTCCGTCGCTCGCGCAACGCTAACTTCGCGGGAGCACCACAAGGGTTTTCCAACAACGATATAAGTTTAATGGAATAAACAATCGAAGTGTGCGCCGCCAATCTAAATTAATGACGCGCTCTGAAGGCGTTCGGTGAATCTTGTAGTACGAGAGATGTTCCACATTTGCGTGCTGTGATGTATAGACGGCGTTGGCTGTTTGGGTTAATATATTATGTTATTTATCTGTGTTATTGGCACTTTTTTAGAATTGATTTGAGTATTGAATATTTTATCTCCCAAGTCATTGATAGTACACGCAAGTTCTAATTTTAAATAGCATCCACATGTTATTTACGATAATGAATCATATCTTACTTGCATAAAATACTATTTCAGGTTGTGAATATTGAAATTGTTGATTTGTTAACAGTTTTTTTTTATGTTTTCGTTTGCATATACCTCATCCATTATAGTTTTTTTTTTAAGCATTACTCATAACGAGAGACTACACTAATACCTATATAAAATGTTAAAGACTGTCTTGTTAGTCCTTCTTTAGCGATGTACCGTGGTTTCAGCCGATTACTTGACAATACAAAAGTGTGTGTTTTGACTTTCACTAGTAGATAATTATCTGTTCATCGAGGTATTTACTTTCGCAATTTTTGACGACATAAAAAAGAAAATATTTTTTTAAATTTAACTTTTCTGTATTATAAATTATACTACCCAAAACACAAGTGTAATGTAACCAAGTTTAATAGTGTAAACTGTCAGAAGTTATAATAACTAGGGAACTACGTAGTAACAGGCGTTTGGTGAATCTTGTAGTACATGGTACACCTCCCCGGGGATGTGCCGACCTGTGTTACATCATGTACTGTGAGCATGATGAATCGACTATTATATGTACATAATTACTAACATGTAATGTCACGTGCTAATATACAGGTAATTTTTAATTCACTGGCCATTTTTCAGATAGCGAAAGGTCTATGAGAAACTTTTACTACGGGTCCAACCCGAAAGTATTAGAAATATGGAAATTTTATAACATAAACATATCATCACACCTGTAATTCCTGAAGGATAAGGAAGAGGTGTACCCATTAGGACACCCACATTTCGCCAGTTATGATTAAGTCCAAACTTTGAGGGTACTGATAGAAAAACCCAATAACACTTTGCCCGACCTGAGAATTGAACCCAAGACCTCATGCGCAGAAGGCACAAGACCAACGAGGCGGTACGTATCTTGCTTAAATAAAATTAAAACTTCGTAACAAACCGATCCAAACTATTATTTGACGACATGAGGCACTAAAGATTTAATTTATTTCAATTTGTCCCACACTCTTATTTAACTTCAATGTCAATGAGCTAGAACTGAAAACTACCTTGGCGGAAGGAGTCATTTGATGATTATTACCACCTAAATAAAGTATCACGAAATAAAGTTCCGCTTACACAGTCAACAAAACAAGCTTATCATATTATCTAAAAATAATTTCCAGCCATTTAATCTCAAAATTATTCTCGCTGTAACCAAACAAAACCTCACAGTACTGATGTTACGCAACCAGCCCAATAACCGGAGTCATTTTAATATTTTCGTTATGTTTAGGAACTGAATTGGAATTCAGAATTGCTTTATAGCTACATTCTGAGGTCGGTAAAAGTTCAAAGAACGTTTAGATTGTCCGATAACACAGAAATATCGTGACGCCGCTACGAAGCTGAAACGAAATGAGATTAAACAGCTATTATTGTAAATTTAAAACTACCTGAAATTGTTCTACTAGTTACTGTTTAGTATACGATAAGATTAACAAGACAAATTTTATGAGGAACTGAGTTAACATTCGCTACGCGGCGCCGTAGCACTCGTAGCATTGTGCTACGCAGGTGCTACGACATCAACGCGTAGATTCTGTTACCAATTTATTTATTGTTGTCAAAGTTAAAGTAGAAATGTTTATATTAATTAGGTCATTAACCATATTAGGAATTTGTAACGTCATACACAAGAAACAATCGTTGAATCTAGTTGCCCCTCATAAAAAGTATGTAAGGGAAAGAATGGGCAAGAAACTCCATACTAACAATTTTTAATTAAATATTATTTTTTACATTAAAAAGGATATGTTCATCCTAGTATTTCTTAACCTAATAAACTGAACGCATTAAGGAGATTTTTAACTATTATGTGCACACATTATTAAAAAAAAAACAACATAATCCCAAACATTTAATAAAATTAATGACTTGCTTAATAAGAATACCATTTACATTTATATCATTTTGTTTTTTAATGAGAATGAAAAGTATTTTTATTAAACGTTGTATATTAAAACCAATTACTAATATATAGGAGTAGTTTACTACTACAATTTCTTGGTTCGTGTTAATATATACGATAGTCATAAATCCTTCTAATTTCCTCAAATTATAACTATGGCAGTATTTAAACCTCCGCCATTAACTTTATTACCGTTAGGTATAAATAAATAATAGTTAAAGACCGTATAAAATAAATTCTTCGGCGAAAACTTTTATGGTATAAAATTAAATATTAGTTTTAGTTAAGTTGTAATGAGAATTTTGTATAATTACGGAGACAATAGGACTAAACATTTTCAGAAGATTAGACACAGAATAGATTTTTGTTTTTGTAAAATTTTGTTTTATTTAAAACTAGCTGACCCGGCGAACTTCGTATCGCCTAACAGTTCAAATTGACTTTCAAGTATTATCACAAATCTTTTGTATAGAAAATTGTTGTTTTTAGACTTTATCAGGAAATTAAAAATTTTTATTTTTTTATTTTTTAGAATTTTTCTCTCCGTAAGAACCATCCTCGTACTTCAAGGAATATTAAAAAAAAAGAATTAGCGAAATCGGTCCAACCGTTCTCGAGTTTTGCGCTTACCAACACATTCAGAGACTCATTTTTATATTATAGATATACTTATTATACATTTATTTATTAAATCTTTATGTAATGAAAAAGTTCAAAAGCCTCAGGCATTATTATCAGTCGACCAGTCAGGTAAATATATAGTAAAAAAAATATTGCTTTACATAAATATTGTATTACATAATTCTTCTGGGACTCATCTCTAAACTTGTTTACTGAGTTCTTTCACCCCCTAAAATATTGCTAGTGAATTTAAACTTATTCATATTATATTAAGACAAAAAAAATCCGTTTAAATTAATCTCAATATATTTTAAGTTACCACTTAAGTAAACATTGTGAGATGCAATAAACAATTGAATACCTATTGAGTATTGTGTTTTATCCAAATAGCCCCGCCCACCTCTCCATCCCCTTCCCTCTTCATTCATCTTTCTCTCTCTGCCCTAACTAGTTTTGCCGACCATTGCTCTCTAATTGCAACAGTCGCTTTCATATCGGCGTATCGAAGTTACTCGAGCACTATTTTAATCGATTCATCTGTTCGTGCTTATCCGAGAAAGCATCGGTTGTTGACTTAACTTCACGTAGCTTAGCCACTTAGGCTAACTGTTGCATTTCTGTAATTGACACTGCTGTGTATGAATAATGGATTATGGTTCTTGAAATGAGTAAGAATGAATTACGGACTGCTATCGTTAGTCTAGTGGTCGCAAAGCGCGACTGCTGTGTATGAGGTCTTGGGCTCGATTTCCAGGTCGGGCAAAGTGTTATTGGGTTTTTCCATCAGGAATTTCTCAATAACAGCCTCGGAGTCTGGATTTGTGCCCAGTTAATGGTACTAGCTCGCCACCTATTACATGGAACTTAAATATAGCCTAAACTGTCGGAAATTACAGGTGTAATATTATGTTATGTTGAATCTAGTAGTAATATGCAGAAATTAGTATAATTTCAATCAATTAACGTAAGTATCCGTTCTAAATTAAAAATCCAATACTTGTATTCAACTTCCTAGATTGTGTGTGAAATGTTCACAAAAAAACCTATAAGAATAAACTCTGTTAACACAATGCAGAGATGATATCTATAATTAAATAAGGACTATACCACGCTACATTACGCATATTTGTGTTCATATAAAAGACAAACAAAAGCTAATGAACTCGGCTTGTAATAATAATTTATAATTAAACTTTGGTTACAGTTATACTAACACAGGTACGGAACTGTATTACGTCTCTCAAATTAATCACAGACATTCTGACAGCTCTAAATTACCCTAAAATTATGACAAATGTATTATTTAGGCACGTGATGTTACAGACTGACAATATACAAAATGGCAATACAGAAGGTAAAACAAAGACTGTGTCAAATATCTATACGAATCTATACTAATCCGAAAAAGCTGAAACTAAAGTGAGGTTTTGTTTGTTTAAACGCGCTAATCTTTAGAACTGCCAGTTGTATTCAAGAAAAAATTTTTGTATACGATAGTCAGATTTATGAGGAATAGTATAGACTATGTTACATCCCGCTAACGCCCACGGGTACAAAGCAGTAACTTGCAAATAACCACGCGGATGAATTCGCAAGCATATGTAGTTTTGAATATATTGCATTTTGTTTCCTTCGATATAATTTTGAAAGCTCGATGTTCGAAGTTAAGGATATAAACAAACGAAAACACGTCAAAATTTCTCCCATTTTTTTGCAGTAATTGTAATTATTATTGGATAATTATTTACCGCTAATTAATTTTAAGATTAAGTTTTTTCTGGACAGTAATGTAACACGTTTAGTATCCTTAATTAAATTGACGTAATTAATTTAATTATTGACATATTACGCTCATTTTGATAGAACTAAGCATAATTGTATAAGTTAAAATTGTCACTTAAAATATCAGAGGACGACTTTTTAGTCTAAACTTTAAAAAGGCCGTTGCCCAAAAACACAATAGGCCAAGATAATTATATTGTAGGATTTAGCAAACCGTCAACAAAGTAATAGGGCATTAAAGATTAAAATAGTCCCTCCCTCCCCTTGTATACAATCGACCTTCTGATTCCATGTTCCCCGCTGTCTATCGGGCAAGGCAAGCGTAAGGTAAAATAGGTGAGTGACGTCATCAAGCCACTGCCCTTTGAGACACGTCAAACATCTGACAGACTGGATCAATTGTTTTAACCGGCACTTTGTTTTTGTAGGCTAGTTGTTTGTACAGACTTTTTATAGGTCACGGCCTTTCTTGGAGATGGTTCAGATACTTTGTTGGTCGGCGTTCTAAATCTATGTAATTTGTGACAGTGATAATTGAGACTTACAAATGTGTATGAAGAATTAATGAGAATTAATTGAACGATACATGTTTTATTTAGTTTATGTAGCGTGCTGTGGTGTCGAAATTAATTATACATACATACATAACATCACGCCTGTAATCCCCGAAGGGTTAGGCAGAGGTGTACACATTAGTACACCCACATTTCGCCAGTTATGTTTTTAGTCCCATGTAATAGGGGGCGAGCCTATTGCCATCAACCGGGCACAAATCCAGACTCCGAGGCTGCTACTGAGAAATTCCTGATGGAAAAACCCAATAACACTTTGCCCGACCTGGGAATCGAACCCAAGACCTCATGCACAGCAGTCGCGCTTGCGACCACTAGACCAACGAGGCAGTCAGTCGAAATTAATTATGTAATATTTAAATGCCTCGTTGGTTTAGTGGTCACGAAGCGCGACTGCTGAAAATGTTATGTCAACTCTGATGCGGACGAAACATCCAAAATAGTTCCATACAGCAGTTTTTTTTTTCATATTCCCAGAAAGATGCTCTGTACGTAAATTGAAAGTCAGCTTGTACCTATACACGGTGCAGTAATAAAAGTTCGCAAACTATCTACCTACTGCTGCTACAAAGCAGAATATTCTATGCAACCGTTATAGGCTCACATTACCTTTATGTAACAAAGTTATTCAACATAACAACCTGAAGTTACAACCAACAACAGAGCATAAATACTAAAAGTAGTTTGCTCGAACATTTTCTCGTACAAAAGGTAACATTTGTAATCCCTGCGTTCATTAGAAGAGAGCACGATATAAAATGTGCACAATATTCGATGTGAATGCTGCAATAAGCGGGCCTGTACCGTACCTTGAGGCTCGTTTACATTCACAAGCAAGTTAGTGGTCGAGTACGGACGGGTAAGTGAAAATATCAATGTTTTGTTTTTTAAACTTGTTACTGAACAATATTTATTTGTTTAGCTCTCTATGAGGCGGAAAAGAGTATCTAAGGTTAATTAAAGTAGTGTGGCTTGAAGAGGTTTAAATTCAACAGTTGATGACTATACCCTGATGATGCAAATGGAGCACAACGGCTGCCGTAACGACAAGTATACCTGGAGGATTATTTAAGTAACTTTTAGCTTTAATCGCAATCTAATCTCGGTATCTGTCAAAATTTCCCTAATTTACCTATATTATTTGTCTTTGACTGACGCTGATATAAGATTGTGGCTAGATTTTGAACGTTTTTAATCAATAGAATTGGCCTTCGGATTTCATAAACTACTTGAAGAATATTAACTCGTATATTAAAATCTATAAATTCATTATTGGAAGTAAAAGTCATTTATATTGTAAGCGACATATAAATGAAATAATTACAAGTGTTATGAGCGTTTAATCCACTATCTCCCACTTACTGTACCAAATGTAAACGCTCCCTCGTACTGGCGATATTAATATGGGATTGCGTTCGTCCGACCCAAACTGTGAGTACCTACCTCCACTTGCACAGACCCACACAATCTCGCACTATTGAATTTTAAAAATAAGCACAATCCTACCCGTGATTCAGCGTTTACGTGCTGCTTTACAAAATAAACTAACAAAGGAGTTTCTACCTCACGTGTGGTTTGTATGGAAGTGAATAGAGGTAATGCTCCGGCTTTTATTTTTAATATACAATATTGTATTCAATATCGGAGAGGGTTAGTTGAGAAAAGATTTTCCGTTCTACTATCTTTTGTTTGCTAAAGTTAGAAAACTTTAGCAAATGGTTTTGATACTTTTGGCATTAAACATTAAGAAGGTTTTTATCAATCATCTAAAAGGTTAACTGTGAGAAATAATGAATGTTTACTACAAAATTAGGTCAATTGTATTCGGCCTAGTGAAATTAGAACAACAAACTATTAGGTACTACACCCCCCTCTCCCCTTCTACCTGAAATTTACATTCCAGGTTTAAATAAAAAAGAAGTGAAACAAAACTTGACTTTAGCGATCGTATTACAAATTCCTTTCCTCTTTTGACGTAAAAATTGTAACACAAATTATATTTGAAGTCGGCCACAAAGCCCACAGAGCTAACGACAAAAACAAAGGTATTTTCTACAGATTCGATAGTTTACTTCGAAGCGGTGTAATCTAGTTTTAATCACACCATGTATTTATACACAAAAAACATTGTTTGTTGATGACTATGTACTGGTTATATGGGGACATGTCTAGTATGTCATTATAGGGGTTTTGGTCAGTTGTTTTTGTTAATGACGAAACTGTATTGATTTACGAATGTTTTTGATGTATTTTTTTTTTTGCTTCTAAATCGTAATGGCCGTATAGATTTTGATAAAATATAGGCAAGGCTATATGTTACATTGTTTTGCACATTATTATGCCTGAACGTTAACGATACATCTAACGGCAGTTATTGTGTTCTATTGTTGTTGTTGTTAAATAACTGCATCTTGGTGTTATATTTTTAAATAGCTAATAGTCTTAATTGTTTTATATTTGTCGTAAAATAACGAAGCATAACGTTAGGCAATAACGATAGCGTTGTAACGTTATTTCCCAAATATTATAATCATTGAATAGATTAAGATGTGAGAATAACTTAGAAAATATCTATATCAAATTATTTGGCACAACTTGTAAAGTTATAATAGGTTATTATTATAGGTATATCACATCGCCATAATATTATATTGTGTGTTAAATACGACTGTAAATTTTAAGTACTAAGTTGAATAGACTTCAAAAAGTAGAGGAAGAAACTAGGAAAATTGTAGACATCCAGTAAGAGATATTTCACTGGATTCAAATACAGGAAGGTAAGAAATCTTTTGAATATTCAAACATTACAATTAATAGAATATTAAATAAATTAAAATTGAAGAATTTTCATATTGTTGTTGTAATATAAAACAATTTGATTCAACTGCACTGGAAAAAATATGCAGTCACAAAGGATTAAAGTATAATTTCTAAGTAAATAATGAAACGGTTACCTTGTACGCAGTTTTTAAATCCCATAAGTCCGATCCACAGCGCTGTTTGCACAACACAACACGAAAGGCATTACGTGGACAGAATAACTAACCATGAAAACTGTCAAAATAAATCTGACTTTAAATGTCCACTAAAATGAAAAACCGGCGAAGTGCGGACACGAAAGGTTCTCCGTACAATATTTAACACTACATACAAAAAAAAACAGGTTTCTTGTATGGAAACCTGCTTTAATTTCTAACATAATTATATTATTTTTATGTAATAAACACACTGTGAAAATCTATTACGGTTCAAAACATACAGCCTTGTGACAGGCGCACGGACAAACAAATAGCGCCGTCTTACTAGATATTTCGTTAAGTACACTTCGGGTATTGAACCCTAAAAGTATCAAAACTTTTACACGCCCGCAGAAAAACAGTTGTCAAAATTACTCATACACACACTACCTTTTAGGCATGGTATGTACTTAATTTGCTTACTTATCTAAGCATTTAATCTGTCGGTAAAAAGTAAACAACCTGTAGATATGACATAATGAACGTCGATAAATGTAATCGAGTGACAATTCGATAAAACGAGGAACTAAATAAAAACGAGCATCAATAGTTCGAAACATTTAATGTTCTTGTAGATTTCGATTCGAACGATAAATTGTAGGGAAAGAAAAAAAAATATTGATAAACATTTTTAGTTCATAATGATCGTTGGAACTTTTCTTTTTAACTGTTGTAAAAGTTTTTATTTCCATTTATCAATCATTCAATAAGGTCGGGTTTTTAGTTCCAACTCATAATAATAATAAACGTTAGTGTGAGGCTTGTGAATGGCGTCACCCTGTCTGCTAATAACCTAAGTAGGAACGTATAAGGTGATTTTCCTTCGACCGTTTGCTGTAGCGGCAATTGGGTAACTTATGTTTTCGAATAAAGAACACTAGCAAGCCAATTAAGTGCTTGATACCATCAATCAAATGACATACTTTTTATGAACTGTCAAAACGCAATTCCACCATAGATTTTGTATGAAAATACTAAACTGTGACATCACTTTTTGCAATTCAATTGATTAATTATTTATTGATTTCAAAACAACTAAAAATCGAATTTCAAATTGGTAATAATTAATTGAATTTCCAAAGCTAAATTAAAGTGGTTTTTCTTGTTGTTGTTGATGTTGTTTTATAGAAATATTGTTAAAGTGTCAAAAACCCAATTGGCCTACGTACCTACTCATTATGCGGTACAATTTGCCTGTCAGTTATGTAGGAGACATCATTAACCAGTATTTCAAAGAAACAACTTCTCTAAAAGAACACTTTATAGTAGACCTGAAAACTCGATTCATTTTCTATTAACTGAAAAAATTGATTTATAGTTGCTTTGAAATCAATAAATAGTCAGTGAATTGAGTTGGTAAATAAGTGACGTCACAGTTTATGTTTATCGCGTTTTGATAACTCGTAAAAAATATTTCAATTTTGATTGGTAGTGTTTATTATGTGATTTAAGTACTCTATGGGAAATTAAGATGCATCTGTATGAATCATAGGCGTAAAGTGTTATAGTGTGAATACCTATATTGTGAAAAAAATCATTAGATTATTGATATTAAAAATTTTACCAGTTGTAACGTTGTTGGTGGTTTTCGGAGCTAATTTGCTCGCCGAAACAGAGAGGCTACCGATGGATTTTAATATTAAATATCTTCAATATCAGTTAGGCGCGCGGATTGTGAGTCAAGTACTCATTAATACCGGACTGCCGACTCATAGGTATTAGTTTTAGGAACCGTAGAGTTTTCTTGGTAAAAGTCCGACAAAACACTTCTCCTTAAGTGAAGGGTTTCCTGAGTTCCACACGACAAAAAAAAAGGCTTAATCACACACAGTGAACATAATCATAGCTCAAAAACGGTTTCTTCTTTGAAATATATCGGCTCATAGCAAAGTACTTAAACAAAACCTGTAGATACTAATATCAACTGGCCTACAAAAATATAGACCAATGGCACGAGCCCAAAAAATCGGATTAATCGAGTTTAAAGCTCGTACGCGGCACTTTTGCCGTCCATTCGTCACTTCGAAGTGGACAACTGAATTCGGTTCATAGAAACGGACAGTGACAGGCTAACTGGATTTTAAGAGTTGTCCGGATTTTTGCATCACAGTTTTAGGTAGATTGTTTTTGTTTTAGGTTTTGACATAGGTACTTTCAAGTTAGTGAAAACTGTTATCAATTATTAAAGTTCCTACAAATTGGCAAGTTGATTAAGTGTTTGGTTTAATGTTATTAGGTACCTACCTATTTTTTTTTGTTTAGTTACCTGGCACGATGTATTGTGTGTAAATAATCGGTTATGTTTTGAGTATATATGAATTTCTTTAGCACGCTTTGTAGCCTGTGCGGGTTGATGGATTTAAGCTTGAGAGATGTCGTTAGATTCGTCTTAATTGTGAGAGTGACACTGGGTATAACAAAATAAAATTTAAAAAAACTAAAATGATTGAATTTTGGCACCATATTGTATTATTACGTCTTCAAATATTTATTTTTCTTCAAAATCTGTCTAGTAGCAGTAGTCTTCAAGTTTCACTTATCATTTTCATTTCCAATGACCTTTTTTTAAGTCTTTTCATTGGCACAAAGCGATCATAACTCCGATAGTAAACCACTGTGTTAGATTCTATAATAATCGAGTTGAGCCAAGGTAGGTTACTGCTACGTTTTTGGAATGCAAGCTTGTTAAAATTATTGCTGCGTAATTCTCATGTTTCCATAAATAAAAAAGCTGTGAATGACGAAATTTCGTCCATGACCGTTATATTAGGTACTAGTTTGACCTTTTAGTTCAATTAAGCGAACTAACTGCCTATAATACGAAAATCTATACACTTACTTAGAACGAATTTATGTAATGGACTTGAGATATTTTGTATCATTTTCAAAAATAAATGATGATATTAAAGTAATGCTTGCATAGAAAAAATAACCAATTATTTTTTTCACAAATAAGTCGAACACATATCATATTTCAATCGACCCTTATTAGAAAATATACCTTTATGGTTATAATGCCAGTTACCTAAAATAATATTATGCTTGTACTATACCTATTAATTTGCATTCAAACATATTTTGCCAAAACAAGAATAAGGCTGACTATTAATTAACTGCGCACCTTTCAGGGGGTTAAAGTACTCATAAATACAGCCATGTTTATGAGACCAGCCCAAATATACAATTAAATAAACATATTAAATATACATATTAAATATACATATTAAATATACAAAAAAAACATGATGTGGTATTTTGTAGAAAACAGCTGTTTTTTTTACGGTATTTCTTTATTGGTCTCATAGTAATTTTTTTTCGTATTCGTGAGTATTTTCATTCCCTAAAAGATACACACTATAGTGAAAGTAAGGCTGTATAAATAAAACTCAATTGTCCGCAATTTATTAAGAAATGAAAGATGTAATACATGAGGAAAAATACCGCGAAAAAGTCGTACAGCAAATAGAGAATAGGGATATTATTCATGTTATCTTAACGAATACGCAGAAATATCATTGCTGTCAGTAATATATTGTCTTATGATACCAATACAATATAATGTTGGATGGCGCGTAGCTAATACTATGACAAAGAGATACTGGCTTTCGGAATTTCGTAAAAGAGGATTTTGAGTGTGTTATAAATCAAATTGAAGGTTATAAAAGTTTTTTCTGTATAAAAAATAATATGTTCAAGTCAGGTTGCGGTTTGGTTTCGTATTTTAAAAGTTTAGAACATGAACTATTTTATATTAAAGTTAGGAATAGTATAGTTGAAAACCAGTTTATTGTTGATTTAAACAAAATAAACTTCCATGAAAGCTGCCAGTTATTAAACAAACTTTTATTTGTAAAAGTTTCATTTGATGCGAGTTGAAATAAAAGTTTTCAAATTAGTACAATTGTTCTCCACACGCGTCCATAAACTTCAATGGCGAAAAAAATAATGAATCATAATGCAGACATGTAGGCTATTTGTTTGTTTAAAACGTATAGTATGCAATATTTTATAGCAATCAATAAAATAGTGAAGGCCGTAGTCCTGCGGATTAGGTCCGCATCAACGCCGCCACTTAAACATGAGACAATGCAACAATTAACCAAACAACAAACTTTTATTATCCACTAACACAATCGCGAATTTATCGCGATTACACAAAAATCGACCGCGGGAGTGACGTCACCTTTTAATGAAGAAAGAAACGAGCACGAATTTATGTGGTCGGGCGACAAACTGACCCGCGATCGGGACGGCCGTTGCCAAACCCATTATCCCTTAATTAGCCCACCGTGTAGGATTTAATCAGGATTTGAGTGACAGTGCACTGTCGCGGGTCTCTCGGTGAGCGCGGCGCGTGTTGTGACGCGGGCGCGTGGGGACGCGCGTGGTGATGCACGGGCGCGCGCGGGCGCTCTGTGCGCGATGTTCGCGCCACGCCGCCTCAGCCTCGACTGCCGGCATGGAAATTCGATTTTTCTGACGTTTCCTCCGCGCCTTGCTTCGCCACGATCGAACTGCACGCCACATGAATAGTCACCCACCGCTGATTTTGCACGTTCATTTTACTGTAACTGTAATAATTCCAAATGTTTTATGACACTTTTGGTCGAAGTAGACAGTATGAATGTGGTTAGGGTTTCGATCACGCAAAATTTCGATCTTGGCGATACGACCTCCTCGTTCTGACCTTGATGTTTTTCGTATCCGCTCATATTTGCTTATCAAAAAGCTGTAAACGACTCAACGGCTGTAAGCAGTTCATGATGATGCCTTAAAAAAGTTAAAAACTGAGTTTTAAGTTAACTTTTGTTTTTTAAAAAGTTTTTAATACAATTCTAAATTACTTGCAAGGAGGTAGAGGGCGCTGAATTTAAGTTTCTACGATTATCTTTTTAAAATATTATAGAGGTTATCAGTGACCGATAGTTTACTGTGGTTTCACTTAACCCCCATAAGTTAATGGGAGTGAGCGGCCATTAGGCCAATACTACGGAAGCGAGAATTTCGCCTCACGCCATCAACGCATGAGGCATGTACTTGTAGACATGAATATATTTTTAAAGTTACAAGTTGAAGATTTTGTGATAACACAATACCTTATGTCAAGTTAAAGTTAACAGACCATTTAAATAATTAAAAAAAAATATTCACAGAATAGTTTAGAACATAATTATAACAATTAAAATATTCGTAAAACCAAAATAGTTTTGATTGTACAGGTAAAGTGCAAAAAATACTTATGTATTTTTAATTTTGGCGGCATAGTTGGTTGTTCCAGTGACTCAGCAATTAGTCTTTCACGTTAGATACGGGTTGCGGGTTTGAATCTCACAAGAAGGAGGTTGCTTATATACCAGGTGTCTTAGACACGTGACATAGCCGTTAACTTGCGTATACTGACCATCAAACTAAATAACATTGAGTAAAAATAGTTACTTTTACTTTTGGTGTGCAAAATTACTTTCTAGAGTAGCGCACAATATAACGCTTAGAATACGTAGTGTATAGTTAGTGTAGTTTTTGAGTGTATAAACCAGTAAAGCGGTGTGGTGTGGGAGTATTTAAAGTCTAGTTTGAATATATAAAACTTGTTTAAAAAGTTAGAACTTCGACATTCGATTTCTCCGTAACCGATGTAAAAAACATGAAACCTTCTCCGGTTTCGTTTATTATTGTTCTACACCCGTCTTTTGTTTACAGTAGAAACCTTATTTTTGACTTCTTACTAGCTTCTGCCCGCGTAAAAAGGAACATTCTCTAATTATCGTAAGAGAACACATTACCAGTATAAAAAATCCTATATGTTAATCCAAGAAGTGGTATGTATATCTTGTGCTATTTTTAAGTCAAATCTGTTCAACGGTTTACGCGTGATTGAGTAACAAACATCTAAGAATCTTCACAAACTTTCACAATTATAATATATGTCGGCGGGACGCCACAATTCGATAACAAATAAAAACACGTTTCCGGAATAACCTTAAAATCAAATCAGATTGGTTGATTGTAACTAAGTCAAAAATTGTATTTCAAATCATTTAATTATCAAATTAGTAATACTGATAAGAATACAGATTATTTTCAATGTATGTCACGTTGGTGAGAAACTACATTTCAAAAATAAAAACACGTGGTCATCATTTTACCACGTGTTAACATTAAAAATAGATTTACGCATGTTAATTGATTTAAAAATATTATAAAACGTTTGTTTATAAAATAGTAACATTTTATAATGTAAAAACTAATTTTATTGTGCGGAAGTGGGTGTTTTGTTCAAATGAATGACTCACTCAATTCTACTATAAAAAGCCGAGCGCTCGCCGAACTCGGGCATTCTTACTTGAGCCGTCGTAGCGATCGGACCTCCTCGGTAAGTTGAAGAATAAATTACAGAAAGCATTTCCTGTGTTTATTTTCATTATCCAAGATGAGCAGCAACCCTGACCAGGATATTAGTGACGTCAGCAATGCTGACGTCACGTTTTTTAAAAACAACCGCCAGGCCTCCGTCACTCCATGTACTTGCGCGCTATAAGTGCCTACCGCCCAGCCGAGCGGTCTCGGTCCGCCGGCGGATCAAATTCAGTGCGGTTTTCGCAAGCGAAGCGCGCGCACGCCGTTCAATTTTAATAGTGCTGTTCGTTCGTACGCGTATTACGATGCCGTGTTATTATGTTTTATCTAGGTTTCTTCCGCAGTCAGCACCAATATATAAAACAAAACAAACTTACAAATATAATAAAACAAACTTTAAAAAAGAGAACCGACTTCAAAACATTAAACCGTAAGAAATATTTTTTTCTTTGATGTCGGTGCTTTTTCGATTCGTAATTACCAGCTGTTAGCACTAACATAAAAAAAAAAACAAATTATTTCTTACGGCTTAGTGCTTTATTTGAAGTCGGTTCTCTTTTTTTAAGGCTTTTTTTTTTCATTTCTAGTGAACATCTCCGAAGATCATCATCAAACTAAGAAGTATTATACTTATTTTAAAACGTTCTCCTAAAGGTAACAAATCCTTTTCTGAAAACCGCATCGATATCGGTTTAGCCAAACGCGAGATTATCGCGCACAAACATACATACCAACAAACCATACAAGTCAAACTTCTCAGTTTGGCCTGTATGTCTGATCACCTCCTTTTTGTTAAATTGGTTAAATATTTTATAAATGATAAAATTTTTAACTGCCTTGTAAAAGTCAGAACATATTCACAGTTCTCAATAACATAGATACAAAGTTATGTTAATTTAATTTTATCGAAGAGGCAGCCCTGCGATTACTGTGGAATCGCGCCGTGCGAAGCAATCACTGCTGTACGCTTGAGCATTAAGGCGCATTTTAGCATACAGTGGTTGTTGACGCGAGGGAGTAGGCAATTATCGTAATAGGTATTGGAAATTTTGTACTGAGTGAAGTATCTGTTACGTAGTAACTATTCAGTAATCTGTGCAACCGCGAGGACCCTGCCTCGTCATCAGAAGTGGGATCAGAATAAGCTCTGATTCCAACCACTTCCGCTGCAGCTTCGGTTCAACCTATCACGTCTGGAACAGTGCAGGGCAGTACCAGGTTGATAAACCCTGCCTCATTGAACGTTTCACACTCTCTAATTGGTGCGAACAATTTCAATGCCATGCAGTCCACCGCGACGGGAATACCAGCTTTCGCAGGGATGCCATTCACGTCAATGGCATCCACCTCGTACAATCAAGGGAGCCTATATCCTCCACAAACTTTCACATTTATAATATAAGTAGGATTTAGCTGTGATATATTAACTTATTTCATTATTTTATTTTAACATTAAACTGCAATGAACTCTATAATCATAGTATAAACGTTTCATTTTTGCACGCAAATAGCGCAATTTTCTTGTAAATTAAGTAGGTACTATGCAAATACGTAAATACCTATATCTTTATCGTCAAATAATTAGACGTTGTTGATGCATTCCTGTTATCATGGAATTTTTATGTTTCAAATATTATTTAGGTTATTTTTCTGCTAACTCTGCGTTAATGTGACTGTATGTGTGTTACTGTGGGGTCCTGGGTTTAATTCCCAGGTCGGGAAAAGTGGTTGCGGAATTTGCTCAAAAGAGTTACCGCGGCCCTGGAACGCAAAAGGCACTAGTAGGAACACGGATGGGTTTTAATAAGTAAAAGTCTAACACTCCCTTCCGCTCCTCCCAGGGTGGAAAGAGTCATTTGATGATTTTCCATGCTTAAAAAGAAAATGGTCGAGCCAAGTGTTATTGGATAGGACATTAGTTTCTCTGTATTATGTAAAGCTGTTGGTCTTATGCCTGATCTCTAACCGGTCTTGTCTGATTGCACTCTCTATGAGATGGCAATCAATGGCTATGAGAATGCGGCAAGAGGGAGTGCATCTGTGTTTGTAAACATACATAATTATGCACTGTAATACCTCTTGTGTACTTGGCTAGCCACCGTTAAGATTGATTTAAATCATTTTAGTAATACCACTTTTTTACCATTGTAAGTAAAAAAAAAACACACGTAACGTCACGCCTGTAATCCCCGAAGTGTTAGGCAGAGGTGTACGCATTAGTAAATCCATATTTCGTCCTTTACCTATGTTTAAGTCCCATGTTATAGAGGGCGAGCCTATTGCCATCAACAGGGCACAAATCTAGACTCCGAGGCTGCTACTGAGAAATTCCTATATTAATTACTCGAGTCCCACGTATTAAGACACAATTGATTTTCTATTGTTTTGTCATACCGGTAAGTCAGCCGGGGCTTGACTGGTAAAAAGAAAACAATATTGTAAAAGAACAGGTTTGCACAAATGCCCATTCAAATATGTCCCTTTGAACAATAAACAGCACTCCATGTTCTTTGCCATCAAAAAAGTTTGCTACATTTTTTTCTAACCGTATCTATTCTAATAGGCTCAAGCACCGCGAGTGCATGAAGTGCTATCACGGTGTCATAACAGTGCGGCCAGCTGCCAAGTCTTCAGACCGGTGTTAACAGTCGTAAGTTGGCAACACTCGCGGCAACTTCCACGGTTATGGCTAGTTTAACCTCCGTTTAGCTTTATTACTCGTACGCTCTCGATATGCAATTCAGTGCAATGTTTGGACATTCTTTTTTAAGAGCGGACACTATACCTGTCTATATAAAAAATGTTAGTTGGGAAGTATATTGACACATGTTTTCAGCATTAGTTATCAACACAAAGTGTAAAACTATATGATCAACCATTGAGTTTAGTTCTGTCATAAAGAACCAACCCACAATCTCTCTATAAAAAAGTTAAAGATTAGAAAAGATTTAAATTCGATCAGCGCTAAATATGTATATAAAATAACTTCATATAAATGAGAGTATTATCAATGTGGGTTGGCCCCAATCGTTACCTAGATATTAGGTAAGTAAGTCGATATACATTTTATAATTATGATTATTGTTTCTTTATATCCCGATAAACATTCCAATATTATTTTAAAACATAACTGGCGAAACGTGGGTGTACTAATGGGTACACCTCTGCCTAACCCTTCGGGGATTACAGGCGTGATTGTATGCTATGTTATTATTTTAAAAAATCATATCAAAATACCCTCCTAATAATTCCACGCGGACGAATCAAGGAACCAATTCTAGACTAAATATCTTTACAATTTTCAATAACTACTATTTTAGAAAATATAACTTCAAAGCGCTGCATATTAAGGAGCTAATTAGGAGAAACATGCAACTCTAGGTTCTTGGAAACCACGTCTGAATAACCCGACATTTAATTGGCAACGTTCTACAGAGTTGGTTTTTGATATTACCTACGCAAACTTGAGTTGGATTCCAAGATATTACTAACGCAAACTGAACGTTGAAAGGGTCTGTGCTGAAATCATTTATGTCATACTAAAGCTGTTTTATTGAGAAAATAAACTTTGTAAGTTTTGAAGTTTCTCTTAATAACTATAATTGAACCAAGTTATTATTGTCTCGTCTCATATAGAAGGGACGAACATTGATCACCACACTTGCTTAAGGCGGATTGACGATTTTCAAATTCTATTAATTATAAGTCCAGGATTCGTCACAATAATTTCCTTTACGGATGTCAGTGATGCCCAAGATTAACTTAAGAAGTACATATGAAATCGAAAAAGTCACATTAGTACTTGCCTAAATAAAACTTCACACATAGACAGGGAAGTAGATATACAAGTCTACAATGGTAGTATTTTAAAGTAAAGTAGGTACTTTTGTATGCATTAGAACCATTCTAAACTACTAGAACAAGATGTTTAATAGTGTTTATACCTATATACTTTGTATGCAGTACCAATCACCACATAAAAAATAATACCTTCTTTAATTCTGCAACAAAAACCATTAAAAACCCAACTAACCTCGACTAAAAAGGCTTTATTACAAAACAGAAAATTCCGCACTTCCTTTTTAGTGCATTTCACAAAGTCGTTGGCAAAAGAAACCATAATTTCGCCTGATAAAGTCGACGAATTAAAGAGTAATGAAAGTGCTCATACATTACGAGCAAAATTACAGACGTTTAAATCTACATTACACTGGGTATCATGAAAGTCAAGCTACTTGAACACTAGAAAGCTGGCAAGACTCCAAGCTACTGTGTACTACAAGCTATTACGATCGAATTCCATTTTTTTATTAACTTGTACAATTTTATATACAGAATGTTTTAAAGCCTTGACGTGATACCGGAAAATTTAATTGCCGACAAAGTTTTTGACGATAAAATGAAAAGTTTTTAAAGAAAATGTAGAACGAATTTTTGGAGTGCCATTTTGCTCTTTCTTTGTTATGATAAAAAATCGTGTGTGGCTTTGGCTATGGGAGAATTCTTTTGTCTATGAAATGCTTTTAAAAGGCGAACGTAATGCAGTTATTTCCCTTTGTGCGACGTAAAATAAAAACAGGCGTATTCTGTCAGTTTGCATTTTCATACGGTGGTATTGGTACAACACACCTATAATGTACTTATTCAATTTTATGAAATTAGATCAAAATATTGAAGTTTTAATAAAAGTACCTAATTACCCACTGAACGTCACAGCACGTCCTTTTTAAAAAAATACTTAAGTAAAAAACAAATATATATTTTTCGTAATAATTGTCATATTAATAAATAAATAAAAATAAATAATAAATATCTTGGGACAACTCACACACGGCTATCTGATCCCAAGCTAAGCATAGCTTGTGTTATGGTAACCAGACAACTGATATACATACTTATATAATTTATAAATACATACATATTATAGATAAATCACACCCAGACACAGAACCAACAATCATGCTCATCACACAAAGTTTGTCCTGGGTGGGAATCGAACCCACGACCTCCGGCTTAGCAGTCAGGGCCACTAACCACTAGACCAACAGGCCCGTCCAACAACGCAATACGCACACAACTTATGAAAATTTCAAGTGTCTGTCTATTACGGTTTAAAAAATACAGTCCTGGTACTGACAGACAGACAGCGAAGTCTTACTAATAAGGTCCTTCCGCCGGGGTCCTTTAGATACGGAACCTCAAAAATTTAAAAATGTTTCTATTTTTATCCACGAAGCTCTCGAAGAGACTTTGAGGTCAAGACGTTGTTGACTCTTTCAGACTTATTAAAAATTAATTGCCAGTCCTTCGGAATCTGCGTCATCGCGACACAATATTGAACCGATGTTAACTTTGATGTATTTGTTGTATGAAACAAAATAAATAAAAATACGGAACATTTCCGTATTTTACGGAAACAATAACGTTTATTGACATTTTTAATATTGACACTAACAAAATAATAGCAAAGATAAAAGATGAAGCCATATTCAATGCACACTGTTCGTCAAAGGCCATAAATATGTTTATATGTGAATTCAAAACTGTGTTCACGAAATTTCTGCCCCACGTTGGGCGCCAATAGCAGACGAGCAGTTTTTATTTGTTTCCCGTTAAAAAAATATTTGTTCCATCGTCCGATTTTTATTGAAATAACAACATGTTACACGTCAAAGTTTTATTTTTATTTTGTGATAGATTGGGTAGTAACCGCAGGGATGGAAAAATGTATGTACCTATTTACGTTTTTATTTTGTTGTTTTGCAGTGGTGTACTTTGTTTTTGAAAGTGATGTTACATGTTAAAAAATACAACACAAATAATTGAATAGAGGTTTCGTGGATTTACGTTATTTCACTCAGTATTGGAGGACATTTTAAACAGCGCACTCTATCAGCGCAAGCTTCATTTGAATGATACGTAATTCAAAATCTCGTACCTATGCTATTAAAAAAACATTATTATTTTTATACTAATTTATTTCTCGGTAACTTGACTTGAGAACACGACTACCTAGGTATATCCCTTATCGTTTCTACAAAATTTCATCTACTTTAATAATTAATTGAACAGAATATGACTAGACTGTACCTTTGTCTGGAAAGCGCTACGGGAATATCTTCTTTAGTATCCACAACTCAAAGTCGCAACTAAAATGATTTTCAACTCATCTTCTGAGATACTCTGGAACAGAACTCATACTGTATTAAACAAACGTTAAATAAATCATGAGATTAACCTCAAAAAAGTACTTCCAAATAATTTCATCTCTAGAAATGCATTACAGAGCAAAGATTTCTTCCACTATATCAGATTACAGACAGAAATTGTCGGTACGCAAGTCTTTGGGGAAATCGAGCTTTTGCCTTACGATCATATAAATATGTAAGCCTCGTACATGGGCCTTAAATCCAACCACCTGATACAATTTCTAAGTCTTCTTCTGCGGTTATTAATTCCTCGCACCAACATTAATACTTAATGTTTACATAAACCTGGTAAGTAGGAGAGTGAACTAGCTGATACGCGACTAAGCAAATAGGTGAGATACATAGAGGTATGTTGGCTGTTTATCTATTCAAACTGCCACCCCAAAACAATAGCAAGGCCTATTCAAACAAAAGAGGTATTATAACTCATTGACTAAAACAATTGATAAGCGGAATTTGACATAATAGCATCCGCCCGCTATAATTTTAAGTAATCTGTGACGTGTTTTCATCGACACCTCATTTTGTCCAACTTGATTTTTTTATTTAATTTAGTCTGTATAAAAAAGCAAACTATTTAAAATTCGAATTTATGTTTTTTTTTCTTACTCCTCCTAAGTTATTTTATGATTAATTTCGTTGCGGGATCCAAGACAATTGGATCATTTTTCCGGGACGCGTTGAGCTTTATTACCTCGAGGCTTTTCTGGGTCAGTGTTGATTCTGGCATTCAGGAGTTGCAGTGGTTGAAAATAGTGCCCAGTTAATAAAAAAAATGTGCGACAATACCATTAACCAATGATTCCAAGACACAATTTAAATAATTCGCAATAAATGACTAACTTTTTACTTTATTTAAGCACTGAAAATCAGATCAATATTGTCACATAACTGTAAAAACAGATTTTTTGTTGCTTTCAAATCAATAAATCATCATAAGTGACGTCACAGTTTGCTAACGGAATACAAAATCTGCAGGGGAATCGCGTTTTAACAGCCCATAAAAATTACGTCAATTAATTGGTCGTGTGTACTAGCAAATTTTTAACAGCCAATGACAGCCTTACACGTGCTTTGTCAATTTGGTAAATTAATTTATCGTTCGAAAATCGAAAGGTAAGTCAAGTACCTATTCACTTTGAAACCAAGACTGTCAGCGCCACAAAGCGATACCTTGCAACCTATTAACGTTCCGATTTCAATTGTAGTAAAGTCTGAACGTACTATGTGCTTCGTTCTTGATAATGTTATTAAATATGCAAATTTGCATCGTTCGAAAATTGAACGCAATTTTTCAGAGATAAATCTGAACGTATTTCGCCATTTTTTTTTAAAGATTTTTGAGAGGATATCTCAATTTTATCCCGGCGAGTACCAACTGGTTAGGAAACACATACGGAGAGTATAGGCTATATACCATCATGTCATTCTTGATATATTACATTTTTATTATTATTTTATATTTATCTTCATTGTTTTCTCATGTAGAAGCTACATGGATATTGTAACCACGATTTTGTAAAAACCTAATTGAAAGGAGTGCCGTGGAGTTTCTTGCTCGTTCTTCTCTATAGAAGCCTACCTCCGTTTTGGAACGAGCAACTAGATTCAAACTTTCTGACTGACTGACCGACTCCTTGACAATTCAAAAGTGCCTGTAATTGGTCTAACTAAAATTAATATTTTGACTTTGACTTTGACATGTATAACCCACGAGAGCAGAGCAGTTACCAGAGACGTAACTTAACGTGGGAAAACCATACGAACGAAGTCGGGGGCAGTAGCATGTATTATACTGTTCAAACACTCGGAATATCCCTTACAAGCGGTTACATTCACTAAGTAATTCCATTACAGCCGCTTGTACACCGAAATTGTACATATATAGGTAGTGTAAACGAATTAGTGCAGCCGCAGTCAATCCACTGTCGAGTTTACATTGCAGCCCCTGGGATGTTGCAAGCGTCTGCAACCGACCTTGTTTGTAGCGCTACATGTAGCATGTTGCTATAACCGAGCTTGTTTGTGGAAGTATAAAGGTACCACTCAGGTTGATACCTGTGCACACTGTTGAGCTTTTAATGGATATAGAAAGTAATTGCCGTAATAGCCCAGTGGTTAAGGCGCCCGCCTCTCATGCATCAGATTGTGATTATTTCTTTGAAGTACTTCCTGAAGTTTATCTTGGACATCGCTGGCATCGGCGAAGGAAAACATCGTGAGGAACCTAGACCTACTGTTCCACTCAAACCTTGTCAGAGGCCCTTGAGGCGGTTTAGAAACTCTGGCACTAGGGTGTGTGGGGTCGTAAGACCTTACTGCCCACACGATAAAGAAGAAAGAATGGATACAGAAATCTAGAGATGTCGAGGCCAGTGAAAATAAATATTAATATTGTATTAATTTAATGTTTAAATCCCATGTAATAGGGGGCGAGGCTATTGCCATCAACCGGACTAAAGATTCCGAGGCTGTTACTGAGAAATTACCTAGAAATCGAACCCAAGGATTATAGGCGTGATGTTACGAATGTGTTAATTTAAAAATTTATTAATAATATCTTTATTTATTGTGTTCTTCTTGTGTTTCTATACGAGTTAGAATCGTGTGATCAAAATAACAATAAATACTATTATTTCCCTGGTCGACCTCCAGGTCGGAGCCCAATTAAAACGTCTGATAGGTTTGACCTAGTGTCAATTCTCAGGTCAAGTAATTTGATTACTTCATGGAAAAATAATGAACCTACCATACCAATGATTGGTTGTTATTAAGTAGTATAGTATTGGTAGTATAGTATATTTGAATACCATTTATAAAAAATAAAAAAAACACTTTAATTAGCCCTTCCAAAAGGCTCCAAAAGGTATAGAGAAGAATGGGAGAGAAATTCCATACTTACTTATCTTAAAGAAAAGTTTAAAAATATTTTGTATACGTTCATTATAAATTAAACGAATGTGTGTAACAATATTTCTAAAACAAAAAATAAGAAAAAAAAAAATACTACAAGTTAAGCAAGCTATACCCTTTTTGCCTTGCAGTGGTACAATAATAAGCCGGTAGGTATAGTAGTAAGTAAAAACAAGTAATGGTTACAGCATTTTCAAACTACATATTCTACAATTTGTAGTATAATATAATGCGACAGTGTAATAGTCACTAATACACCGCTGAAAAAAGTTTGGGCGTTTCACTTTAGTGACGTAATACCGGCATTGTACTCTGGCCGGACACGACATACAACAATTCACCTTGGATAATATAACATTAACATTCTATACTAAATGATAATTTTTGATTACATTTTCATATTAAACTTTTTATGTGTTTTTTTATCATTATGCACTGCACTCAAGGTGGGGAGAACGCGGGAACCTGAGAACTAGGTTGAGGTTAAGGCGATGTCGTGATGGCCCAGTGGTTAAGGCGCCCCACATCTCTTGCAAGGGGTACAGCTTGCCCGTCCCCGGTTACGGAGCACAGACAAGTACCATGTGACTTTTTCTATTTCAAACATACTCTTTAAGTTTATCTTGGATATCACTGACATCCGTGAAAGAATATATTGTGAGGGAACCTAGACTTATGATTAATTATAAGTCTGAAATCACCAATCCGCCTTGAGCAAGAGTGGTGGTCAATGCTAGTGCTTTCACTGTATAAGTAGAGGGTTTTGTCCTCCAGTGAGATGTATGGTCGGCTACAAGCTTAGGCTAAGTAAGTGACTACACAGTTGATTGGTACAGTAGCTGATTGACTTCTGCGTTAAGTGTTAGTATCGTATGTTCGATACCCGCATGGTGCAAGTTGTTGTTCCGGGTCGGGTTGTTAATTAAATAAGTTTATAAACGCACCCACGATTCAAGAAAATGTCTTAGTGTAAGGCAACAAATTTAAAAAGGAAAAGAAAGAAATATAGCTAAGAAGTTTGAGCCAGAAGTTATAAACAAATATTTGTTGACAATAATTACCGACCTACACATTATGTTGCCAAAATTTCTTACAAAACTTGGCACCCAACGTTTATAAGCAGCATCCTTATGCAAAATAGCTCCCTCAACTGAAAGTGTCTAATTTAATTTATCTGCTTCGAAACAAGTGAAGAATGTTCAAGAAGAGAAGAATCTGTGAGAGCTAGGCACCGACCGGGCGATCCCCAAAGTAATTTGTTTGCCCCCTCCGCTGAAATTACATTCCGCTTGATAAAAATTTAAAGAATTAAACAACATCAGTGCCGTAATCTAAACTAGTAATATACAAAGAAAAGATTTGTATTTTTGTTTGTCTACACTAATATTAACAAGAGGAAAATTTGTATTTTGGTTTGTTTGTTTGTTTGTAATGGATAAACTCAAAAACTACTGGACCGATTTTAAAAATTCTTTCACCATTAGAAAGTTATATTATATGCGAGTAACATAGGCTATATTTTATTTTATTTTTGCGCGGACGAAGTCGCGGGCAGAAGCTAGTAATGGATAAACAAAAAAATTACTTACACGATTTTAAAAATTCTTTCGCGTATAGAAAGCTGTATTATTATGGAGTAAAGTAGGCTATATTAAAAAATACATTAAAAAGCTATTTCAAATATAATGTATTTATTCTATTTTAAATTCTTTTTGCGTTCCATAATGTATAACGTTATACATTTATATAAAGAAGAAAGCGCAGGTGCGCAATACTCGTAACCACCGTAGTTATATGACGAGATGTATGAACGTGGACGAGGCGAAGGGAGTATGTAAGGATCGAATCAGGTAGCATTCTGTGGTTTCTGCCTACCCCTATGGGTAAAACGCGTGAGTGTATGTATGTATGAATAAATGATAATTTTATTTACTGGAATATAGGATGTATAACAGCTGTTATATAATTTGTCTGTTACATTATAAATAAAGGAACATTGAATATATAAAAACATAGTAAGTCATCAAAATCATAAGTGAACTAAAATAAAAATAAAAATGATCATGTATGAACCCTGTCAGGCAAAGCAAATTAGGAGAGAAAGAGGCTTTGTTTTATTAATCTGTTTTTCATGATTACTGATCATGGAATTGATAAATCTAAAAAGCCAGCGAATAAATTAATACACAAGAAGACACGTTGATCTGACTTTCAAATATTTAGGAAAATCAAAGTTACTTCTTACAGAGTTCATTAAATCTGAATGAAATATTCACCCTCTTAATAGCCGCTAAGGATAATTATACAAAGTAGCTTATTAATTAATAATGACAGCGACGAGGCAGCGAATATTCATCACGTTGAATTTAACATCCTATTAAATTCAAATTGTCTGCTAAACGATTTTGACGCAAAATAGCGCTATTTTATGCCCACTCAAAGTCGGTAAACATGAAATTAAGTTATAAAAGTATAGGTACGAGTCCGTCCCTGGGGAGTTACTATGTGAACTCGACTCACTTCAACATTATGCAGTGACTTGCACATTTTTTATATTTTTAAAAAGTAGTAACCTACTGTATTTATTCAACCGAAACGGCCTACGGTATGTTTAGTTATTTTAAACTTGATATACTGATAATGAAAAGATGTGTTTTTAAAATAAGTTTTAACACACTAAGTACCTGTCAGAATTAAGCATTTTATTTCTAAAACTATTTATCTATGTCAATTGAACGGATCGTTTTGTTTTTAAAAACCGTTACATGAGACTTTAAATCTTAGATTCTAAGATTAAGTGTCACTGGATTTTTCCATTAGGAATTTCTCAGTAGCGGTCTTTCGTTTCTCAGTCAGTGGTGCGTCTTCCCCGTTTTTCGGATAGCACGTAAAGCCACTGGTCCTTCACCTGATCTTACTCTGATCGTGTCGGATTCACGTCCTATCGGACTATAAGAGTGCAAGGAAGAGGGAGTGACCGAAATTCAGTTAGTAGGTAAGTATATTATAAAAATAATTAACAATTTGAAGAATAAACTTTTAAAAATAAATCGTATCTGCAAGTCATTAAAACGCACTTTCAAAACAAAGCGAGTTACCATTAGTAGAGCCTGCAAGTAATTAGTGGTGAATATTTGAAGGTTCCGCGGGTGCCAGGGCCGTGCGCCCCCTACGTGGATCACTATCATTCTACCCGCAACGCGTTTTAAAGTATTAACGACTGAAATCTTTGACATTGCAGACATTATTGTGATAAATAAGATCTTATGATTGATGTTGTTAAGAACATGGAATCTGTTAAGAACGGAATAAGTATAGGGAATAAGATTTTAATTGAAAGTTACTAATTTTCATTGAATCCTTACTAATTTTATCATCCTAATAATATTATAAATGTGAAAGTTTGCAAAGATGTTTAGATGTTTGGATGTTTGTTACGTAATCAACAGATTTGGATAGAATTTGGCACACTTTGTCTGCGTCTGCGATAAACGACATTTACGCGGACGAAGTCGCGGGCAAAAGTCTTCCGTAATGGTCGTAGTGCTAGAGTATCTGTGTTAGAGCAAAGTAAAACACTTATTTATTTTCAAAATTGACATACTTTAAGGTATCCATTTGACTTTAGTTGCTCCTTTATTTCGTAAACATTATATAAATTTCTAAGCTAAATCAATATCTATAGAAATGAGTATCAACATTTCACCTAATTCCATTCAGCCGTTTAAGTGCGAAAGAGCAACAAACAAACTAACATCTATTCATCCAACCATCCACAAACTTTCGTATTTATTTAATAAGTAGTAGGATAAAAAGGCTTAGCTCATGACGACCGTGTATCAAGACAAAACACAGATATATTATATTTAGATGAGATAAAGTGTTGGCTTCAGGACACGTGACATGTTGATATGGTACGGTGGCTACTTAATTTGCTTTTATCTGGCTTCTGTCCAAAAACTATTGCTCTCACCCGACTACGCTTAATTGTAACATAAATATTTTTTATTCTATCTCAACTATTTCACAGCTAAAGTAGACATTTTATACTAGCTAATGCATTGCTCATGAACTAGCAACAAATCAGACAACACAAATGTTACCTACTAACACAGCTCATCATCATCTGCCTTTTCCCAACTATGTTGGGGTCGGCTTCCAGTCTATCCGGACGCAGCTGAGTACCAGTATTTTACATGGAGCGACTGCTAGGTAAGACGGGTTGTCAGACTTTCAAGCTTCTGACGACTCGTAACAACTGTCAAAGATCCACGTATGACAGCCGGGACCAACAGCTTAACGTGCTTTCCGAGGGACGGAATGATGTCAGTAATGTCTAAGATAAACTTTAGAAAGTACATATGAATTGAAAAAGTCACATTGGTACTTCCCGGATTTGAACCCACAACCTCATACATGAGAGGCGGGCGCCTTAACCGCTAGGCCATCACGACATTCTAACACAGCTGTGTAACAAAATAATTATGTACTTACCTACGAAGTATAAATGCAATAATTTGTGTTCATTTCACAAATTATATTATTGAAGTGAAAAGTATTGATATACTTACAGTGAAGAATAATTTTTGTTAATTTAAATCCATTCTATCAAAAAAAATATTTGTTATGTGACTGCCTCTTTGGCCTAGTTGGTCGCCAAGCGCGACTGCTGAGCATGTGGTCTTGGGTTTGATTCCTAGGTTGGGCAAAGTGTTATTAGGTTTTTCCATCAGGAATTTCTCAGCCTCGGCATCTGGATTTGTGCCCGGTTGATGAGAATAGGCCCATCTGCAATCATATGGGACTTGAAACAAAACTGGTGAAATGTAGGGGTACTAATGGGTAGGTAGGTACTTACACCTGTCTAACCCTTTGTGGATATTAGATTCATCATATCTACATTATGTAAAACGAAGTAGGTACATAATGTATAAAAACAAACTTACAACAATTAAAATAAAACATAGTAGGTACAGGTTTCACTGTACCCAATTAACTTTTTGCTGTTCAGAAACCAGATACAAGATTCAATTAGAAACGGGAAGCGAAGTTGATTATGCAATCTAATTTACCAAAGAGGATTATACTAAGATCCAATACACGTGTTCGAATCGTTTGTTCTCCATAATGCAAATGGTTATTCTTTTCCTCACATGTGAAACAGATTACGGGACAAAATGATATTCCGTTCAACGGAATGATATTCCGACGCGCAATGGTCCCGCTTCCGTGCAAATCGAGTCCGTAGGATAACTCGATTGCATTTTAAATGCAACGGTGTATCGGATGTGGATGGGGTGGTTGTGGTGACGAAACTATAAAGGTATTGTTTCAGAAAGTCTACTTTGAGAAAAAGTCTACTTTGAGAGTCCTTGTGAACAAGCAGATAAACGATTCATACTTAATATGCAGTGTAACTAAAGCGCAATTTATTAAAAAGCTAGATTATGTCCGCGCCTCCGACCGCGTAAATTTTTGTTATCTGTGGGGTTTGAATTCATGTTTTTGCGCCAAACCATAGGTATTTTTTTTTCTTAAATGATAGTAGTTATTCTTTAAAACATCAGCTATTGCTAGTCGCTTAAAGTTTAGTCTAAACTTAAAGACCAAAAAAAAATACATGTAAAAATGCAATTAAGAAAATGCTGTTATTTTAGCATTGCAAATAGCGTGTTAGTTACACTATTTATAACTCAAGAACGGCAGAAACGATTCGGCTGAAAATTGGTGGGGAGGTAGCTTGGAACCAGGAGACCGACATAGAATACTTTTTATCTTTTTTTGTTTTGTTTCAAGGTTAGGGTACGGTAGGGTAGGGGTAGTCTAGGGTTTTGATAGGGGTAGGATACCACGCGAACGTAGTCGTGGCAGGTCAGCTAGTTATATATAAATGGCTAGGATATTAGGATTTTGCAAGCAGAAATGAATAATATAATCTCAATGATGTTAGTGACATCGAATGGTCCTTCTGCATCTTGGTCTTTATGGTGAACGGCAAGCGGGAGGCGGGAAGCGGGGGGTACGGGGAACGGGAGACGTTAAAAAATCAACGCCCATTCACAGTCTGGCGTAGTAAAATGCAATAAGATTACATTCATAAAGGAACATTTTATTAAATTGAATCGAATCAGTCTCGAGTTAGACTTTTTTTTAATAATGTTTTGCGCTGCATTTCGTATTGTAAGTACCTATAATGAGTTTATGGACACAATATTTTTATGTTTAGAAGTAGGTACAATTTTTACTGCTTCAGCCAATCTAAGCTAAGCTTCAAGTAAATAGCTTCAAGTTTCTGACCAACTCCTTGACAATTTAATAGTGTCTGTAAATGGTTTAATTACGATACAATGGTAAATGTTTAAAAAAGCTAATACTGTGTGGCAGTTCTGGTACGATTACAAACATTTCACTCATAACTGGAATTTAATCAAAATATTTTACAAAACAGTAGTTTATGATAATGTTTATTTTTTTTTCAAATTTAAAACCGACTTCTTTTTGACTTGAGCTTTTGAAAACGTTTTTTTTTTTAAATCTTTTTTTAAACTTTTAGTCTTTTTTTTCTATCGCTCTTAGCTCTTTTATTTGTCAAAATTTCGTCGTTAAAGTCAAATATTTTGACATGGTTTCTTATACTATAAAATTACGTTCTTATACGGATATACAAATTCAGTCCCTTATCCAAACTAATAAGGTGTTTGCCCAACTATAAATGGTCTAAACATTTTATAAGTTTTGTTTTTCCACCACAAACACTGACGTAAACTACGTAAATATCAAATGTTATGGGAACGTTGCTACTACTGACATCTGTTGGCGGGCACGAGAACTTATACTTTACTTAACATGTACAGTCAGCAACGAAAATTAAGTTACTTTTATGTAAGCCGATTTTTTTTTATTCTTCTTTTTAAAACCGTGCCTTTTAAAAAGCAACTAGGAGTATGAAATTCTTTTTTTTTTACTGATAAAGGAAAAAATAAAAAAGGAAAGGAAACAATAGAAGCGTTAAAATTCAATTTCATCACGACAGTCAATTTTGCAAAGTCATGTTAAAATAAATCAACAAATCTCTGTCGTCAAAAGTTGAAAAAATCCAAAATTCCAAAAAAATAATTGTAAGTATTTCCTACTATATTACACCTCTGCTTATTGCTTCAAAATAAATAGGTTAGAGTTATGTTCAAAATTAATTCAACAAGTTAATTAATAAAACGTCAATACCACGAACCCTCACACCTCCAAAAGCCTTATCAACAACGGTTTTATTCCCGTGTCAGCGCCGGACGGTTAACGGACAGACCCGGTTATAGTCGGACAACAGGTGATAATTACCGTGTCAATATTTAATACTTAAGGGTTATGTGAACTGACCTGGCTTGGCTGAATTATTTATTATGAAGGTTGTTGCCAAGAAATTGTATGGGTTCGAAGCTTAGATTTTCAATTTGTTGCATTTGATATTCAATTTCAAAACAAGGAGCAAAATTAATATGGAATTTCACAAATATATTTGATTTTCGCCCCCTATTACATGGGACTAAAAACATAACTGGCGAAATGTGGGTGTACTAATGGGTACACCTCTGCCTAACCCTTCGGGGATTACAGGCGTCATGTTTTGTATGTATGTATGTATTTGAATTTCGTTGAGAGAATGTGTGAAAGACGATTAACAAAAGGTATGGCAGAGGTGAGTGGCAACGCAGGGAGGGGTCGCCCTAGGAAGACCTACACTGACCTTATTGGCGAGGTGCTTCAGAAAGGTCCGGAGTACTCGTAACCGGCGTGCTTGTATGACGAGATTTATGAGCGTGGATGAGGTAAAAGGAGTATGTGAGGATCGTAGCAGGTGGCGTTCTGTAGTTTCTGCCTACCCCCATGGGAAAAAGGCGTGAGTTTATGTATGTATGTGTAAAATATCTACTGTTAAAATATCACTATTCAAAATGTCGAAAATTTAAATTTTATGTACCATAAATATGGTATAGTTAAAACAGATTAGGGGGGCAATTATTCTAGTAACTTTTAGTAACGATCGCAATCAAATCTCAGTCTCAATCTGTCAAAAATGCCTCTAAATTGTTTGACATTGATTGTCACTGAAATGAGATGACTAGGTTATATTTTGTAATGATTTTAATAAGTAGAAATGGTCACCTGAACGTGAATTTTCGAAAAAATAATCGTCGCTTAACTTTTTTTTTAAATATAGTCCGTTTGTAAAAAGTAGTAACGTTTATGAAACATGACGCTAAACGACACAAAAACCCAATTTTATATTTGTGCAGTAAAAGGATTATTTATTATTAAAATTGCATAATACCGATGCAAGTAAATGCAGCAAAACAACAGTATCTAATATCGTTTTCAGCGATATCACCTAAGAATGAAACTAGGTTTCGTCTGAACAATACTGACACCAAACGCCATCTATCGCGTTAGGCTTGAACTACCGACAGGCCGTATAGACACTGAGGAGTGAGAGCTTTCATTGTGATGATTGGCACTCGGTTACCCGTGCAAACAAGAGGACGGTGTATTAGGTAATACGGCTTATAATTCGTACATTATTAAAGAAAATTTCAGGGGAAATAAGCTTTAATGACAAAAAACAAAGCAGCCAAAAATCAGTAAACTTAATTTCCACCAAAATGGTTTAAAATTTTGATTCTTTTGGTTACTATCGTTTGAGTCGTAAAGCTTTTTATGTAAGTATACTGAATAGAAGTATACTTTTGCTGGCTAATGTCCATATAAATAATAATGTCATGTAAATAATTATCAACGACACGCAAATAATTTGGGACATAAAATGAGGAAGGCCAGACTTTTTACTCGACATCAAAACCTAGCGAATTGCCTCGACTTTAATAACTTGTAATGTTATTGTCCCAATGCAGACTCTACTACGCGTGCACAAAGCGAATTGCTGATTTTAGACTTACATCATCATCTTCCCGCGCTTTTATTATTATTTTATTTTTATTTTTTAGGTGGTCAAAATCATCAAATGACTCCTTCCGCCCTGGGTGGGGCGGAAGGGACGGTCAGACTTTTACTGACTAAAAAAACACCCTGTTCCTTTTGTTGCCTTTTACGTTCCGGGGCCACGATATCCTGTTAAGACGTCCCGCAACCCCGGCAGATCTTCCTGCCCTTGCCCCATGTTACTTGGGGTCGGCGCAACACGTTGATTTTAGACTTAGATCAATTATAAATCCAGGATTTCTTCACCAATATCTGTGATGTCCAAGATAAAATTAGAAAGTACATTTCAATTGAATACTAACATTGTTACTTGCTTGGTATCGAACCTGTTCTTTCATGCATGA
This sequence comes from Hoplodrina ambigua, assembly GCA_949774945.1. Classification (NCBI taxonomy): domain Eukaryota; kingdom Metazoa; phylum Arthropoda; class Insecta; order Lepidoptera; family Noctuidae; genus Hoplodrina; species Hoplodrina ambigua. Next base: position 4,356,757 of record OX458974.1, on the reverse strand, counting down.
GAGATGAGCGCCTTAACCACTGAGCTTAACGACTCATAATATAATATATTGTTTCAATAACTTCTGGCCCCAAAAAGGTAATTTATATGTTTATCGTTCCTTCAACCAAAACCAATGAATCCTTTCCCAGAACGACGAAAATGTCAACAAACAGACTTGCTACAGCCGAAAGCGGAACACACTCTCTCCACCATTAACTGACTTCGTAAACAATCATGAATCATCAATCAGGGCCGCTGGTGTTAACAGCAGTATACGCTCTTGTTGACAAACAAACATTACAACCCAAAAACAAACCTGCAAAGCGATTTGAACCTTGATATAAGGACATAAGGGTGGTGTGAAGAGGAATATGGTTTTATACTGCGTATTTCATGGGAAGTAATCGAACCACGTATTGTTTGTTAGGCAAAGTATGGCCTACCGGTCTCGTGATGATTTATGAATATAAAGCTAGTTGATTTTATATGTACGGTAGGAAAATATTGGATTTTCATATATTTTTTTTTTATTGTAATTCAAATTGATGGAAGGTAAAGCTTTTAAGTAACGAATGTTTGTTTATTGACGTGTGTCACTGTTTGCTTTTATTGTAAAATGCATTAAAAGTATAATTGATGATGAAAATGAGGTCTTATTGGTTTCAATTCCCAGGAATGGAAAAGTGTTATTGGATTTTTCCATTAAGAATTTCTCAGTAGCAGCTCGGAGTCTGAATTTGATGCCTGTGCCTGGTTGATGGCAATAGGCTTGCCCCCTATTACATGGGACTTGAACATAACTGGCTAAATGTGGGTGTACTAATGGGCACACCTTTGCCTAACCTATATATAACGTTCCTAAAAGTTTTATTTACCGGATGTAAAAATATACTTAAAGAAGCTGAATGTTTCATGTTCTTTTCATCATGGCGAGCATTTTCTTGTTCTGGACCATACTTGGGAACTTCTAGTTACAGAGATATTGAAAAACAAAATTCGCTACAACTAAACTTTAAATAGATCTACAACCCCTGTACTGCTGGATACCCCCGTAATCACTATGATTTAGAATGCGTTAAATTGCACACTTTTTTAAACAGTGTTTTTTACACCAAAAGTGAAAGTCGTTTTCCTGTGATTTTTTTTTGGCTTAGTGGTATTTAATTTGATGGGCAGTATGACGTGTAGAAAGCCTATGTGATATTATTTTTCACGTAGTTAACGGTTATGTGATATACCTATCCTTTTACATCCTGTAAATCCCTCGAAATATAAGTATTAGTAAGCTTTAAAATTCTCCTATTACTATAACAATAACGTTCAAAAGAACCGTTATATTTCATTATAATGACAAGACAGAATATCAAAGAAACTCACCGCTACTCACTTTTAAACAACGTTAAAAGTTCACAACACCAAAACGCCATTCCATTAAAAAGACATTTTGACATCCCTCCCATTCTTTCCCACACAATAAGCCCCCACCAGAATAAATTGACCCCTGTGTATTGAAAAATCTCTTGTTCTTAAAGTCCAAGTGATATTTGGCAGGTGCAGGGGTAATCAACAGTTTGAGTCAATCAATCAAGGTGGGGCAACAACGATCGATGGTCGATGGCACAGGGATTTGATTGTCTTTTGTTAAAACACCGTTTTGTTTGCTAACGTAGCACAAGACGGTCAACTTGGGGCGGGACTGTTTAAAATCCGAGTTTATTAATGATGTTCGGATGGAATGTTTACTTATCGACTTTAATATGAGTGTGTATGAGTTTTAAATAATTGATTAAACAACAAGGCTCAATATGGAATCAATTTCCCAATACTTTTTAATATTTTACTTTCTTTTGTGTTAACTTCAGAATTGAGCCAAAATTCTTAATTATCCCATGAAAACACATAAACGGGATCTTAATTATCCTATGTGTTACGGTAGATTAATATTTTAAAAAAGTACGTGTTGAGTTTCTTGCCCATTCTTCTCCATACAAAACTACCTTTGGAAGAGGCCTAATTGTAATAAATGATTTGACTTTGACTTTGATCTATATATGCTCTAACATAACATAACATCACGCCTGTAATCCCCGAAGGGTTACGCAGAGTTGTACCAATTAGTACACCCACATTTCGCCAGTTATGTTTTTAGTCCCATGTAATCGGGGGCGAGCCTATTGCCATCAACCGGGCATATGCTCTAAATTTTAGCTAATTCCGTTTAAACAGCCATTAAGGCGTGAAAGTAACAAACATCCATATCTACAACCTTACACACATTCGCGTTTATTTGTGTATTATTCCGATATAGTTAGTAGAATAGAGAGATAGTAATAAGTTTCTGAAATCTACTATCCAACTTCCTTATTTCTACTATCCCATACTTATTATTTTGTAAAAAATCTTAGGATTTTTTAAATTTAAGTTTCTCATTTTGTTTCTAACCGCCACAATAAAGTCTCTATCCAAAAGTGACATAAAAGTAATCATAAAAAACGATTTCCCTAAAAATAGATCAACTTTTTTACAGAGAGCAGAAACTCTCGCCAGTTCCGAACAAGGCAAAACTTTGTGGGCACAAGTTTAATTGCAGCGCCACTCTGGAAGCCACATGCAGGCTGCGCTTCAACATTCTTTAGCCTCAGATAACAATAGCAACTATTAAGGGAACAATGTTTGAAAACAAGGGACACAAACACATTGAAGTTGAGCATACTAGCTTTATTTTAAACTAGCTTGAGCCCAATGACTTACTTTTACTTAAATTACACCTGTAAGCTCCGAAGGGTTAGGCAGAGGTGTACCTATAGTACACCCACATTTCGCCAGTTTTGTTTAAGTCCCATGAAATAGGGGGCACAGGTCCAGACAGAGGCTGCTACTGAGAAATTTCTGATAGAAAATCTAATAACACTTTGCCCGACCTGGGAATCGAACCCAAAACCATGAGGTCTTGGTGTTCGATTCCCAACATGAACAGCATTTGAACATGAGTTCAGCAGTAGCGCTTTGCGACCACAAGACCGACGAGGCAGTAAAAATAAATCGAAAAATAAAAATCTATTCCCTCAATTACACGCATGGCACGTAACACAATATCAACTCGTGCCATGTGATCTTAAAGTCTCACATGTGGTGGCTACTGGCCCCTCGCCAGGGGCCGCTATTAAGAGAGAGTGGTGCATCATTCCGTGCCAAGCCAATAGGTACACAAGAACATGATACTTGTTAGTTTATATTATTCCGCTACAATAATTTATGAGTTCAAATAAGCTGTTGCACTGAAATTGGAAACTTTGGAATGAAGTATGTATGTCGTAGGAGAATTGCATTAGTTGATTTCTAATAAAAGCACTGTCTTAACTTACGATGTCATGATTTTAAAATAGCAAAGCTGCGACAAATCTAAGGTTTATTAATTAATTAAATCATTTATTTCAGACTGTGAATGTCCATATTATGTTAGCATCAGTGAACTTAAAACTATGTTAGTAACAAAAATAGTCTCTTAAAACAATAATCCATCATAATTTAAAAAAATAAATAATAATTCCTTTACAATTAATAAGTTAAATTACAATAACATATTTTTTTATTTAATAAATTAAATAAAAAAATATGTTATTATTAAATATGTTGTTATTTAGTAGGCACTTAACTTCTGCTTGAAAATGCAGTGACATTGTTTGATAACAATATTTTATGTACAGTTTTTATTCATTAATTTATAATAACCTAAACTCATGACAAACACACGTGATTTCTTTTTTTTTTTAAGGTACGTAAATTAAGGGCATTTTTGACAGATTGAAATTGAGATTAAAATGTGATAACAGATAACAGTCAGATAAACAAATAAATATGACAAATAAATGAGAAAAAAAAAGAAATATTTCATTTCAAATATAGAAAACATTGACAAGTGAAACGCGAAATGGTGGAGCGTGCACTAATGAGTTCACGAGAGCAAAGTGCAGGCTTGAAACAAAAGAGCAAATACAATCATGGTCTGTGAAAGAAAGAAAAATAAAGAGAAGAGCTCCTCAGTTCTCATGTACAGCACGTAACGAATGAGGTTATGATTTGTAATTACTTGTATATAAAAATGAACTTTTAACAAGCACACAATTTACATGTATTATTAGTATTGTTATTGCCAGTATTATCTTATATCGTGGCTTGATAAACAGTAAAATCAAGAAATAAAAATTATAATATACATAATCCGTTTCACCAGATTAATTTAAAAAATAAAAATGGAAATTATATTGCTAACTGCCAAATTACACCTGTAAAAAAAACAGTAGGACAGTTCTAATGATTTTTAGAAACGTTCGCAGTGTAATCTTAGTCTCGATCGGCCAAAATGATTCTAATTTACCCTAATTTTTGTAAAAAATTTGACACTAAGACTTTAGTCAAAAACAAAACGTAAGAAACCAAAATTTAATGTTGTTTATAAACACAAAGCATCAAAAACAAATTCACCAAAAACGTCTTGCATCAAAACTCAACTTCACTAGCGCTATCTAGTGCTGCTTTCCCAGAACTAACCAAACAAAATTTCTAATAAACTTTTCTAAGTAAAATGACAAAATCTTGAGCTGTAATAACTAACCAGGCGTTAAACGGCACGTAGTTTGTAATACGTTCCTCTGTTAGCGTGCCTTAGGAGTGTTGACTTGAACTTGCAAATTACCTCCTTCCGTTTACTTTTAATTACTACGAGTTAACATTCAATTGTTTAGCGTAGAAGCGGTTTTTCACATGAAATTATTAACTGAGAGATCTAAAAGTTTAAGACGGTTAAAAAGGCTTTAGTTAATTAGTTGATAATGAAAGAAGTGGGCGCTTTGTCCAGAATGAGGGCAGAAAAAGGGTATTTTTTTATGCCTTTTGAAGTTTTAATTTTTGTGTAGGTTTTTTGGTCGGTAGTGCCTTGTAAGAATACAGCTTTTGTTTTCCTTTGGGTACTATAATTACGCGTTTATTTAAGTCTTTTGACATAATCTCTTGTAATAAAATAGAATTTAAAAAAAATAATAATAATATTTGTTTGCAAACCACACAGCGCAGCAATCAATCGTGTATTTTTATTGTCTAAATAATAAAAATACCATATATCGATTAAAATAATATACACATAGATAATGTATTGTTTGATCAATGACTATTTATTATAGGTACTCGTACAATCGTGCAAGTATGTAAATTGTCTACATTGTGTTTATTATGTTGAAAGCAAGTTGACATTGCTTGTAAATGTCGCATTATTAATACATAATAGTTATTGATCTATATAAAACATATTTACATAAGTAGAATAACTACCTAATATAAATATTTTCTAAGAAAGCATTAATATATAATTTGGCTAAGAAACTTTCAGAACATTGGTTACTTTAGTATTACTATTAAAACTATTAACATTCAAACGAATATAAATAGTCCAACCACAAAAATTAAAAAGGAATCATGTTTTTAAAATTCCACTCAAATTACACCCCAACAATCGCAACCATCAAACATTAAACACAAATTAACAAAGGGTTTCTGCCAATTAATTTAATCAGAACAAAATAAACATATCAGGAATTGCCGCAAACGAGTTCAATTCACTTTTGATGCGCTAAACGGCCGTCCTAGCGGCCCGCTTGCCGGATCGGCGCGTAATAAACCCGGCGCGGCCGGTTATTACTGCCAATTACACGGCCCGCGCGGTTGCCACCCCTGCATTCGTAAAGCTGTGAGCTTAGGAACGAACCGGAGCGAGTAATGTAGCGGTTTGTAGATATTTTTTGTTGTGTCATCAGTAACATGAACCAATTGGTAACTACCCCTGCATTCGTAAAGTCGTGTGCTTAGGAAAGAATTAAAGCGAGTAATAGAGCCGGTGGTAGATATATTTGTTTGTGTGTTTAGTAAAACAGTTCGCATGGTAACTACCCTTGCATTTGTACAGCTATGTGTTTAGAAATATAACGGAGCGGGTAGCAGTGTGGGTTTATTGCTTTCCTAATTGACGACACGGTTAGCGCAGTGTCTAAATTATTGGTTCCAGCACTACGTGTGTCGGCACAAATTTCTGCACGGAACAAATGATTGTACCATGAATTTTTCCGGGTTTTGTTTATTGCTAATCTAAGTTTATACGTTTATAAACCCACTCACGATACAGGAGAAATTACTAGAAGAGAAAATCTTTTTTTTTATTGCCGTCTACTATTCAGATTAGCTTTAAGACATAATAATAATGTTACACAACATATTAATAAACAGTCATACGCACATCTCTTTACGTTGACTTGTACCATCCACCCGCAAGCAAATAATTTATATTCATGCAGGCCTCGCGCTCGACACCCCTGAATAAGTGCGGGTGTGTTTACAGGAGTGGAGCGGAGCGATTAACGGAGCGGTTTGTTTATATATTTTTTTGGTTGGCGCATAGCGTTTATTACAAAAATATTAATCATTAATAATTAATGTTGAAAAAACATTACTATGTGCCCAGCTGATTTCCAACTATACTTTGAAAGTTAGCAAGTATAGCAACTTACCCTAAGCTCACATCATTTACTGATATTTTTACACATTAGTACCGATAATGCTAGAATTACTAATGCCGATTGATTTGGGTACGCGTGTGTATGGAATTCCTTGCCCATTCTACTCAATATGAAATTACATTTTAAAATAGGTAACTAAAATATGTTTTTTTTTCTTTCTTGTAAATGACGTTCAAAAGTCGAATTCAAATAAATGATTTGACTTTTGATATGTCAATTCACCTATACTCACCCAAGAAGATTTTTACAGCATAGCTTTTCAGGTATTGCACACCCAGAACAAATCACACGCTCCAAAAAACATGAGGACTAGATAGCATCCCCATATATACAGATACAGGGAGAAACAATACATGTTCAACGAAGCATGCACACGACTGCTGCATTACTGACTTCGTTACACCTTTCACACGCTTCGGAGACCCCCTTGTGATCTCACTGCTCCATAATGCAAACCTAATTTGAATGTATTCACTGCGACAAGGTGAATTATGATATAGGTATATGAGTAAAAGGTACATTTTTCTGTTATTATTTTTTATTACTTTTACTTGTGACTGTACATTTTTTTAAATGTCTATAACCAAAATTCACATTCGAGAAAGAACAAGCTTCTATTACGACACGTATCATCCGTATCTGCTACGACACATCGTACGTAGTATCTACTACGACAATGTGCTGTGCTACGGGGCTACGACTACGTGCTACGATGCTACGAGTTTGCTACAATTTTGTAACACTCTATCGTCAGTAAAATTTTACTGTACCGAACAATTTGTTTGATTTTTTTTTTCTTAATACTATTGACCAAATACAGTCTATAGTAGTGCATAGTTTATACATTAAATTGGTTAAAATATTTTATTTATTAGCAATAAAATGAAATTGTAATCTCATTCAAACAACATTGTCATTTAACTCGAATTGTTTTTTTAGAGTGTACTTCACATCTCGCTCCGCTTCACGCTCCGCTTCCCGCTCCACTGTCCTAACATATCCGCACCCTGCTTCAAGGTCTGTGTCCGAGGCGTCTCTGGTGGCCACCCACGATGCAATACAATACATATTTACTTCTACTTTAACCTTTACCAATTCATTCTATTATTTTATAAGTACGAAAGGAACTCTGTCTATCTGTTACGCTTTTACAACTAGACCACTTAACCGATTTCATGAAATTTGGTATGAGGTAAGTTTGAACCCCAAGAAAGGACATAGGCTATTTTTTTTATTGCGACTTTGTCTGCGTCCGCGATTACCAACATTTACACTGACATCAGAAGTCGCGTGCAAAAGCTAGTGTATAATAATTTTGTCGGATTGAGACAGGCTTTAAAATGAACTTTAACTTCTCAAAATACAAGAATTGCCACACACTGCTGGAAAAATAAATAACACTTTGCCCAATCTAAAAACGAACCCAAGCCACACGTTGAAGGCACATATTTTCAATATTAATCCTAGCTGTACCTAAAAAATACACTCTCTCCGCTGCTCCCAACACCATGGTCCCTCCCTTACATAAAGGTCTACATCCAAGCCTCGTGTGTTGCAACTATGTAAGCGTGAGATACTTTCCCTTTTACGTGGCTATTAATGTGTTGTGTTGTGCCATTCACGGCTATAAATAATGTCTAAGAAATCGCGTGTGTGGAGTAATGGCTATATTTAGAATTGATGTTTTTATTTTATATGTCAAAGAAGGAAAATAACGTTTGTTTGTTAAGGAAATATAGACTGTGAAACGGATATCCGAATATAAACTTTTATGAGGATTTAGTTTATGATTTGAAGACCCCTTCTGGAAATTTTAACGCCGGGGGTCGACTAACAGGAACCGGGGGGGCAATTCTAGTATTTTTTATGAACGTTTGTATTCTAATCTCATAATTAAACAATCGGTGAGATGATGATGTATTAATTAGTGATAAGATTACATCATTAATATTTTTTTATAATGACGATTATTTACTAATCTTTCGCTTTTTAAATCTTTAAAACTGAGAGTTAACAATTTTTCTTTCTTTGCCTTTTCTATCTTTATCTTTTCTTTCTTTTTCTTTTCATTCTTTTTCTTGCCTTTTATGTTCTTTTCTTTTGTTCGCTTTTTTTTCCATTTTTATTTCTTTCTTTTTCCTTAATTTATTTTTGTCATGTATGTAAATAAAATAAACCCTAAACTACCCTTCTGCTGAACCCATCAGATTATATACTTAACTTATTATTAAAGGGACATGTTAAGTCGGAACCTTTTTATTTGCAACCGTCGCCTGATGGCTATTTAATTACTTTAAGGGGTTTTGAAAGCTTTCAGCCGTAACTTGTTTGTATTTTAAAACAATCAGTTTTCGAAGGACAATTTTATAGCTACAATATATTTTGTACGAGTATATACCCCTACTTCGAGTATCACCGTCATCATTGTAATGTTTTAATATGTTACATGAAAGTGCAATAAGGTATTTTTGCAACAGTTAAGAGTGTTTACGCCGTACACCGCAATTTATACAAACTTTCTAGTCCTTATTTTCCAAATTCAATAAACCGTTTTTTTTTCGAAACATAAAGACTTGAAAGTTTGTAGGAAATGCTGTACACCACAAATAAATGATCTGGTTTTTAATTTTTCTTTACTTACTGTTGACTAACTTGTATTTAGCTGTATTTTTGGGGATTTTCAGAAATAAAATTAAATAATAAATATACCAGCCTATTCTTATCCAACTGCGGGACAAAGATCTCTTATCAATTAATTTCGCATTTCAAACAAGTTCTGTTCTGCGGTAATATACGTACCTATTTAAGTATCGACTCATAAATTATTCCACAGCAAAAACAAGTAGACAGACACATTTTATTGTTAAAATATATTGGCACGAGATTGACCATTTAATCAACTTCAATTTGATACCTCACTGAGCGGTCAGGCGGTGTTGAAAGCTAAAAACAAATATGCCACCAGATTTACCCGTTAACGTTAATATTTAATGAAAGGTTCGGAGCTGTCGGACGCAAAGTGGGTATTAATACACCTCACATATACGAGGTTGAAGAGACCTCGTAACGAAAACGTTCATCATGGATTTAGTACGATTCTAGATATCCTAGTATTAACATTTTTATCGGAATAAAAAATTCATTATGAGTTCGATACCGAGAAAGTATCAATGTGACTGTTTCAACTCATTTGTACTTTTTAAGTTTATCTTCTCTGTGTCAGAAGAGGCCCTTGCTCTGCAGAGGGATTATAGGCTGGTATTATTATTATATATATATTTTTTAAATCAACTGATCTAATGATAGTGCAACATCCTTTCAGATGTTCTTTGCAGATGTTTTTTGTGCAGATGGTAAAAAGTTTAAATTACAATGTACCTTCCAACTATTATAATCTAGAGCAAACAAATCATTTTGCAAACCAAAGACAGGGAACATAAAAAGTTTCAGTAAAAGGATTTAACGGTTATATTTTTTTTTGCTTTGGCAACACTCCTCTCTGTCGTTATGCCGCGTATTCATTAGGAACAAAGTTAATTCAAACAAACAAAAACAAATGAATATGTATGATCCCTTCCCGGTCCTTAAGAGTGTGAGTCTGTAGATTGTACTCGTAGTGTGCGTACTAAGGCTTTGGGCTTAGAGTAATGCAGCTTTTCAGTAGTAATGTTATGTTTTTTTGCCGTTTGGGGTTGAAACACTAGGGCCATGGGGTACGAGCCGTTACCGTGTTTTTCGGGACATCGCCAAGCAACTGGTCGACTCTGCGCGTGACCAGAGGGCTGGCTTTTGTTTGGGCCAAAGAATCAGCATTGCCATACAACGTGGCAATGCTGATTTTGGGCACTTGCCCCATTGACGGCGTTCCGGACGATTTATTTGATGCCCCCTTTTTTATGAATGGTAATTTTATTATAATTTATAAGTATTGTTTTTAGTATACTTATTATCTGAGAAGTTAGATACACAATAGATTATTATTATTTTGCTCTACTATGTTCCCTTATGTTATCTAAAACAATACCATAAATAACATTATGTAGCCAAGGTCGAATATTGATTAAAAACCATAAAAAATAATTAACAGTAAACTACTTAAGCTAAAAATACCGGAAATTGAAACCGTAACCTGAAATTAAATTCATCATTCTAAATAGGTGACAGTAAATAACAGGAAAACCAATTAATGTAAAGAGGTTTGGAGTGACACGGGCGTGACGTCATCGGTTAAAATCGAAATGAAAATGAGTCACCTGGCGAGCGGAGAGCTCACTCGTCATTCGTTAGTGACAGGCCACAGACTACAAGCGAGCAGTAGAACAAACTATCCTAATCTAAACAGAACTATGTACCTACCTATCAAAAATAAACACCGTCATACTACTGTGTAAACTACTAACCAAATAATAATAATAATTACTAGCCTATTGTATTGAAGAATTTGTAATACATAACATAACATCACGCCTGTAATCCCCGAAGAGTTAGGCAGAGGTGTACCCATTAGAACACCCACATTTCGCCAGTTATGTTTGAAGAAATTGTAATGTTTTTGGATATTGACGTGAACTACAAACAAAATAATAATAATAATACCAGCCTAAACTGCCTCGTTTGTCTAGTGGTGAGCATGAGGTGCGTAAGTCTTGGATGTAGATTGAACTTTAAGTGCTAGATAGTAACAATTTTGGCATAATGAGTGCGTTAGTATTATTGTGGGCGGTTCATTTCAACAGAACTAAGCTCAATTATTTTATTTATCTAACACCAATTCAAACTTTAGGTGGCCTTCGAAATATCACAAACAAAAACCTACACAATCAAGAGAAATGATAAACGTTGACATACTGCATCATTTTACTCTGTGTCGGAACGAGTCGGTCTCCGAAATCCCTGAAAGCTGAGCAATTAAAGCGCACTGTGAAACTGAATCTTTCACACCTTTTCATTCACTGAAGAGCTTAATTTTCCTTTCGTTTCGCCAATTTTCTTTCAAAGATCATCAGTGGGGGTTTAATTCTAACTGTGGATTCTTTTTATTAAATGTTTCATTACGTGGGTAGGTATTATTGAAAAGGTCACGTTTAATCACTTTAGGGGATTTGAATGTTGTGATTTATATGTAGGGGTATGATTTACATAAGTAAAGAGCTTAGAGCATTGTCCGTGGGTGATCGAGGCAAAGCGTTTCGCTTACCTACGAGCCACGGTTTGTTGGTATGTTGTAAACTCTGTAAAAGTAATCTCTTGTGTTTTGTTGTTGATCTTTGGAAATACTAATCTGATTACGAAAATCCTTTTGCCGATATATAAATAGCTCTTAAAATATCTAGCTTTACGTTGTTATTAGACACAAAGTCGTTCCTTAGAACTGGTCGCCTAGATGAATCAAAACGCTAGAACAAACAAGACTAGTGAATAGTTTCAGTAAGCCGAATCACAAAGTGGAACTCGAAGTTTAGAAATTCACTGCCCATTGGACTGCTTCTAATACAATTGATGAATGTAGCAAAGTTTTGAAGGATTTCTGTAAAAGCAACGAAATGCACTTTGCCTTTTATGTAGCGACATTTCTAGAGTTTAGAATTGCTAATCATAATAACTTAATGATCATTTCCGTTGTCCATGTTTAACAACAATCGCATTCTAATCTCAGTTCCAATTTGTCGAAAATAACTCTTACCTATATTTTTGACATTGATAGTCGCTAAATTGAGATTGCGACTAGATATTTAAGGTTTTTAGTTACGACAATAATAGTTGGCCTAAAGGAGAAAAACTGTACAAAATTTTGAGGGCTTAATCTCAATGTCCAAAATGTTTCTAATTTGCGAACTGGCCTTGAGGTACGATGTCAATATCCAAAACAAACATAACGTTCTGTATAGTTATGTAAAATAGCTAAAGATTTAGTTTGTTTAATTGATTGGTTAAGCGCATTAAAACAGACTTACAAGTTTAATCGCGTTAGTCTAATCTCCGAAACTATCAATCGGATTGGAAAAAATCTTTTTGTGTATTATACCCAGATTCATGAGTAACAGCATAGGCTATGTAACATTACGCTAAGCCCTATAAGCGACGCAGTGGCCAAAGACGTATCTGAATACAATATACAGCAATAGGCTAATGGCAATAGGCTCGCCCCTATTACGTGGGACTTAAACTTATCTGGCGAAATGTGGGTGTACTAATGGATACAACTCTGCCAAACCTTTCGGGGATTACAGGCGTGAGATTATGTTATTATTATGTCTCACAAATGCTGATATATAAACGGAGTAGGTTTAAATAACGGTATTGTTCACATAATTTTAATACGTAGGTATTCCCAGCAAATGGTGCAGAAACATCTCACCCTTGATTTTGGAGTAATTGACGCGTGAGCACTCATTAGTGGAGGCGGGATCGGTTGATTTAGCCTGTTAGCGAGATACTGCTTGGAAACGAATGCCTATGTCAGCGTAGATACAACAGAAATATGAGAATTGGAAAAGAATATATTTCTATTGTAATTAAGTTCCTTGTTTTCATTAATTTATTTTTGAGGAACTAAAAAGGAAAAAAACAAATGAAAATACGGTCGAATTTGGACCATCGAGGGACCACCAGTTAAAGTAATGCGGACAGCGGACCATTGCTGTGATTCTATTAACAAACAACATTATTGAACATTATTAAATTGTCCTAAAACTTACCTTACCTTACCTTTTGGAAGAGACAAATACATCAAACAATAATTTTCTTGTAAAATTAAATTGACCATTTTGACTTTGACCTTCAATCTCAAACGTTATTATACACAAAAAACAACACTTGCAAATCTAAACACTTACAACACACAACAACAACAAACATCCGTAACTAAATCCACGTATCTACATTTTGGTCCTCGGAGGAGTTAATACTATCTAGTGCTATAAATCTAGGTCATTAGGAGAGCGGATGTGTTGGGAGTCGTCCGGCGCGGTCGGGCCGCGTAATCGTTGCACGAATTAATGGGACGCAGATAAATACGGGTTTGTTATGAACTATGTACGATTGAACTCATGTTGCCTGTTTGTGGTTAAGTGCGGTTATTTGGATCCTGTTTATGCTTGATTATTACAGGTTGTAACCGCGGCTGTTGAGCGGGCGGGGTGTTATTGGTTTTTTTTTACACGACTGCCCCAAAAAAAGGAGTGTTATGTGTTCAGAGTTAATGTATGTATGTATGTATGTGAGATTATTTATTTCAACATAACTTTTGAACGCCTGAACCGAATTAGATGTATGGGGTATCGTTACAATCCTGGCATCGCTCCGAGTAACATAGACTAGTTAAAAATAAAATGAATCCTGTGTGGTCACTTTAAAACGTAAATTAATACCAGCCTCAATTATTTTTTTTAATGAATCTGGCCGTGTCTATGTTTATCGTCTAGAATTTGACAAATAGATTTAAAAAATATAAAACACTGTAAATAAAAAACGTCGTAAAAAAAAACTAACGAGTAAACAAAGTACAAATATGTGCAATTTTGGCAGTCGTGTATTTTAATTTTTTAATTATAGTAGCTTGTTACCAGGAATATCCCAGTAGTGGCTCAGTAAGCACGTAAACCTGTTGTTCTTGCGCCTGATCTGTCTCTAGTTGTAACGAATTGAGTTAGGGAATAGGGAGTGTATCTGTGTTTGTACTCACATTTATGCATTGCTAGCTTCTGCCCTCGACTTCGTCCAAGTAAATTTTGGGTTATTGGCGATCTAATCTTGTTTTTCCATATAAACTTTAAGCCCCGTTTCATCCCCTCAGGTGGCGAATTTTGGAAAATTCCTTCTTTTCGGACGTCTACTAACTATAAAATACCTCCCTGCCAAATTTTCGATATTTCTTGACTTCTAATCTTGTTTCTCCATACAAACTTTGAACCCCCGTTTCACTCCGAATGGGATGAATTTTGGAAAATCTTTTCTTAGCAGACGTCTACTAACTATAATCTATCTCCCAATAACACTTTGCCTGAAATTCAAACCCAAGACCTCATGCAACGAGGCAGTAAGTCGGTATATGTTACTACCACCATAAATTTGAGTTATAATTAGAGCGATCGCCGCTAAATTATACCTACATTATATTTAACATAACGATATAAAAAAAACGGGGACGTGCATAATTACACACACGTAGTAAGTAAAGGCACTTCATAAATATGCGGCGGTATAAGTTGCTCGAAACGAACGCTTACATTACGTTTTTTTTACCATTCTGCAACTTCAAATAACGGGTGTAAAAAAACGCTTAGCGTCGCTGAAAGTTACACGTCCTAACCCCATCATTGCGATATTTATTTTTTATACTGGCCCATATTTGGAAACCTTCTGGTTGCGGAGATTTGAAGGTCAAAGGTCCAAAAGTTTGACACGTTTTTTCACGAAAACCCGTTTAAAATGCTATTTGGGCTATTAAAATTTGAGAGATGCTATCATCATCATTTACCCAGCCTTTTCCCAACTATGTTGAGGTCGGCTTCCAGACTAACCAGATACAGCTGAATAACAGTATTTTACATGGAGCGACTGCCTATCTGTCCTCCACAACCCAGTAACTTGAGTGATGCTGTATGCATCAGAAAAAAGCAACATCCTAAAGTGTGATCGTGCCTTCTCAGTATGTGAAGAGGCCTTTGCCCTGCAGTGGGACAATAATAGGCTGGTTTTATCATTATGAATATTACATAAACACAAAATACAATTCCATTACAAAGTTAATTTAATCGTCGGCTTTCCCTTTCCAAATATCACAATCCAAGTTGTAAATGGTTCATAAATTAAAATTGTTGTATAAAAATGTGGGTGAGGCCTCTTGCGTTTGGCCTGAATAGGCCCTTGAGCTTGGAGTACGAGCCACAACATTATCATAAGCATAAACAACAATTTAGCATACTTACGAGCTCTTTGAAGCCACGCTACGTTTTCGACTTTCCCAGCTTATCGCTTTAGCCCCAGTTCAAGATGGCGGCCGATAGATACTTATGTAGCGTAGAGATGGGACGTGTTCTCGTGAAAGAACTGCGAACGCGAAGAGTGTCACACTTGTGTATTTTTTTTGTTTGAGAGAATAACTTTTTGTCGACGACTCTGTGCTTGATATACGATTTTGGTTCACATGTTCACTTCTATCGAGTATATTTATCTTATTTTATTTTTATTTATAGGAGCATAAAATAGATACAAGTTACATAATAATAATATTGTTAAGTATGACAGAACGAATGACGACAGAAGTAAACGAGCAATTTTCAGGGTAGGTAAGTAAATGATAGTTACAATAAGAATATCTGATTGCATTGCAAGACATGGCGTTTTACTACTTTAATTTAATATTTATAAAAATGTGAATAGATACAGTGACTTTAAACCAATTTAGGCAGCTTTTAAGTTAACTTTAAAAAGTGTAAACTTACCAGCAAATAGTGAGAAGAATACTGAATGTGAAAACACAAACGTATTTTGTGAGTCAATGCAAAAATGCGAGTTCGAGTGTATTTTGTGTTGTTGTTTTAACACGGAGTGTACAAAAAGAAAAAGGCATGATTATTTAAATTCGGAGACATTCGGCAAAACGGGGTTCTTACGAGCTTCTAATGCATTTTAATAAAGCAAGACTGGCTCTCGTCTGAAAAGTTGTTGAAACTGTAAAAAATAAAGACAACGGTTTTTTGTAGTTCACAAGTGCTTCCCGTCGTCTGTATGCCTGTCTTTGAAACTACGCAACAAATTTTATTACGGCTTTCATCAATAGATAGAGTGATTTAAAGGAAGCAAGCACGTAATGAGACACAAAATTTATTATCTTTTATACCGATATGATAACCGGGGCTTGAGTGTTAAACGAAATTATCTATGTAAAGACACTATTTTACAGAGTTATCAGTTGTTTATTTGTATTTTTTTTTCGTTGCAACTTTAAAATATCATGACAATTTCGCATTCGTTTCGTCCCCGAAGCAGCACATCCTTATTACTTTACATAAACTCATGCAGTTACGTCATGACAATCTGGAAGAAACATGACAACTTCCGACCCTAATAAGTCGTCCCCTTAAAACTTTGGACTCGTTTTCAGTCCGTACTTGGGTACATCCTTATTCTCGTATACAATATATGAAATACGACTAGCTTTCAACGCACGGCTTCTAAGACTCGCTGCACCTAATCATGTTGGACCGTGGACTTCGAGTGCACTGTTAGAAATAGGTACCTATCTCTTGTACTCGTGAAATAGGTAGGAGATAATATCTGTATTGTAAAAAGGACTATGTGGCGGAAACATCGTGATTTATATCGTCGCTTAGTTGAATAGTCAAGTTGATCTACACCTTACAGTAATACATACATGCATAAACTCACGCCTTTTTCCCATGGGGGTAGGCAAAAACCACAGAACGCCACCTGCTACGATCCTTACATACTCATTTTGCCTCGTCCACGTTCATACACACAAGTACGCCGGTTACGAGTACTGCGCACCCGACCTTTCTGAAGAACCTCACCAATAAGGTCAGTGTAGGTCTTTCTAGGGCGTCCCCTCCCTGCGTTGCGACTCACATATTTTTACAAATGTTTAATCTAGTAATTTTAATTATTTTCTTAATAAATTACTGAGATCTGTCTGTTTTTTTTTGTACACACATCTCCTTCGGTGAATTGAGTTGCGAGAGCCTGAGGTGTGATGTCTATCTCTAGAATCAACCTGTAATCATCCCTGGATTTTTGTGCACTCCTTCTACCCTCACTCTCGTAGTCCGATAGGACGGCAACCCGACACGGCCGTGGTGATTTCAGACGCAGAATAAACGGCCTTACTTACTGAGACACGGAGGTGTCACACCACCAATTCCCAAACTCCGGGTCGCCTTTGAGAAATTCCTAATGGAGAAACCTAACACTTTGCCTAACTCACTACCCCACGCTTAACAGTCACGCCCAAATACAAGATCAATGGGGCAGTAAAAAAACTACAAAGACTTTGTATGATATAATAATATGTAAAATGTACAAAACATTAGTATAGTAGTATTACCGCCACATTGTACCAAGTACCAAGCCAGCTAATCCTACCCATACATTTCCATCAATAATGACGAATTTGCGTACTAAATAGAACTTAATCCAGATCTAGCGAATGGCTTATAACATAAGGCAGGTGCATATTCACCTAATTAATTATTGCGAAGAGACAGGCGTCTCCTGGGGATTAGTTCAACATTAATTTAGCTCGGAACTCGTGAGCAATCCTGCTCTATATAGGAACTTTATTACATAGTAAATGGAACATCTCGCTGCTAGGCAATGATAACTAATGAGGTACCTAAGGAAAATGCAATTTTCTATCAGATTTTTTAGTTTCTTACAGGATCTTGCAAAAACTCGATTGAAAAGTGTCCGTGGAGTTTCTTGCTTGTTCTTCTCCATAGAGACCTACTTGCGAAAAAAAACCAGCTTAAATATTGTAAGCATTACGTAAAAAAGCATTATGCAATGAACATAAAAACTTACATAAAAGCAGGTGCACGAACCTAAACATTTTCTATAAACGAAAACAAGTAAAGCAGCTGCACCGAGTAACATAAAAACTTAAAATATTAAAACGTTACATAAACACTCGCCTTTACAAACACATTTTGGTGGATAAATGTAAAGTTTTTAACTGAAAATATACCTGTATAAACTTACTTTATATTCAGTAGTTTCAGTTACCAAAGAATCCACGACCGCACGAGTGTGAATGCATCGTTAGCCCCCTGGGAACGATAGTACCTTTTTATCCGAGATTTGGGATGTAATTCCTCTTATAAACGTTATACTGGGTAGAATGTTGAGGCACTAAAGCGAGCAAACGTTTAATTATGAGAATTCCACTTGAGCATGTTACGTGTTTAAGCAAGAATAATTCCTTGTACCTAGTTAAGCCTTTCGAGTGGGTTTTAAAGTGCTTATTCTTGTTCTTAGAACTTTGGGTTTACTACATTTTTTACTTTTAGTTATTCGTCGTGATGGTTAAGGCGCCCGTCTCTAATGTATGAGAAGATTTCATTGATTCATTGAAAATAAACCATAAATCACCACAGATAGAGTTAATTTTTTTTTGCAATAGTTCTCTCTTCGTAGGACAATTTTTTTTCCTATGATGCGATAATATCGTTTGTGATAATATTTAGTTGGAGGTTCGAATAATGGCAGGTACCAATGTACTTTATTTTATCTTAAACATCAATAATCGGTGAAGGAAAACCCCGTTAAGAAATTTGAACTTTGTAAAATAAGTCTGAAATCGCCAATCCGCCTTGAACAAACGTGGTGATTAATACTCGTGCCTTCTCTGTATGAAAAGAGGCGTTACCCTGAAGTGAAACAATAATTTTCTGGTATTATTTACTTAATTTACAAATGCAGGTCATGTAATAAATAGACAGCAATATATTGTAAACTGGGAACAAAAACCACATCGCATTTCCCTTATATAAAATATATGACAAATGTTATCGGCCACAATGCGGTCTGGCAACCAACTGCTACAGAATTTGTATATGCACGTACAAGCTGGGCTGGTTAGCATTCTGGCATATTGCAGTTTTCAGGGAACAGTTTGGAATATTTACAATACCACAAAAATTACTTTGAGGAAAAGTTATGATTTTAGATTTTGCGCAGGTAAAATACGTTTATGAGATAAATATGAAGCATACATTATTATTTTTTTCTTTTTTAGGTGGTAAAAGTCATCAAATTACTCGACGACGACGACGAGGGAGTGTCAGACTTTTACTGACTAAAAGACCACCCTGTTCCTTCTGTTGCCCTTTACGTTCCGGGGCCACGGTATCCTGTTAAGACGTCCCGCAACCCCGGCAGGCGTTGGCCCCGTTGGGGGCCCTGTCCCTGTGCATAAGATAAATATTTTACTTAAAAATCAACCTAATTACGTAACACTTAATGATAATATAATACTCATGACTCGGTCACGGCAGTCATTCTCAGGACGCATCCAGTAACCCTACTGGAAATATTATAGTGCACAAACACGGGTACACTCTGTCTTCGCGTTGTTATTTACGTTGTCGAGCAATTGAATCTCTAAAACTTTAATAAGAGTCTAGTTTTGTCAAAAGAAACCAACCTACCATATTTAAAAAATCATATCTTATGAATTGTACATATTTTATAATTACTCTTAGATTTTATGTTTAGGTTAATTATTGTATATTGTTTTAAAATTATTTAAAAGATTAATGCAAAAACATAAAGAAAATTAAACAGGGGCAAATATACTATATCTCAATAATTTTATTAATTACATCAAACTAATTACATTTTATGCTAAATTATGCTACATATAACTATCTTGCAATATATAAAATATACTCGTATAAAAAATAAGGTATATTTTGAAATGCATTACTTTGTTCTGACAGAACTATACCCAATATAAAACAATGGATTTGTAATTCCTTTCCTTGTCTCTTAAATATTCTCCTAACGTAACTAAACAAATAAACAGTAAAACAATAACATAAACATGTCATCACGCATATATTCCCTAAAGGGGAAATTGTAGTACTAAAAACATTTACACACATTCACCTTATGCAATGGGGACGAACAATTTTCACCAACCAAACAATTTTCAAATAAAACATTGTTTTTTTTTTAATCAACAAAGAGCTTCTGTAAAGTCATCAGTAAGTAAATGACAATAAATTGTAATTATTTGACGTGTGTGTCCTTGACACAAGGACACCGCCACCACACAACCTTTTTGTATCATTTATTCATCAAGCCGTCACCAGTATAGCCGAATTTTTGTTTGCACTGAACTATATGTCTCATAAAGAACGCGACACATATGTTTATTGGACGTGTGTTGTGGCGGTTGTTACTAAATAATTTTGTGTTTAATGTTCTTTTTTTGTGTTGTCATCACATGGATGTAGGTACTTACTGAGGCCGACGAATTTGTTACTTTTGATTAGCTGTATTCAGTAGGTGCCTACATACTAATGAGTGTGTAATTTTATTATTATTTTTTAGAGAAGATTAAAACAGACCTAACGTTTATTTATAAGGATCTTTTTCTTTACTACACGTATATTCTTATAGTTATATGAAGAAACTATAGAAATTCTTGCCTATGCTTCTCAATTTTAAAGTACCATTCGGAAGAGGCAAGTAGATTCAATTCCTTGTATTAGTAAGGTAAGGTTTTAAAGTGTTATTAACGAGTTAATTTTAATAAATAATTTTAAGTCTAAGGACCGGTTTCACCACCTCTGATTAAGCGCTAAGCTTTCGACTTATTCAAAAATAGAACAGAATTTATATGAAATTATCTACCAAGTAATTTAATCGGAACGTAAAGTTCCGGTTAAATTACTTGGTAGATAAAGGTGGTGAAATTGGCCTTTACTATAATTATTATAATGTGTTTTTTAAGCTCAGAGACCGATTTGACGGCTTTATATGTCAAACAATTCCATACAGCTCGTTTGCAATCAAAATCAAACCTAATAAGTAACTTAATACTGTCTAAAATAAATACATTGCCGGAAGACGAACTGTGAAAGAATATTTATATAACATTGCAGATATTCTTCTAGTAAAAAAGAAATACAATAGTCACATAATACGTTCATATATTGCCGATTCCAAATACACAGTTCAAGTATTTCTTTCTCAGATACTGCATACGGAAAGCAATCGGAATGTTCGCTAACAGACGATAAAAATAGATTCGCATTGTACAAAATAAAACGACACTTATCTATAAGATATTTTACCGAAAATAGAATTTAATCTTTTTATTCTATATCTAGCGATGTACTTATGTATGTGTAACTGAATCCAGCTTATAGAAGCTCGCTTTGAGAGGATTACGTTCAACAATAGGTTTCAGGCTATTTAAAGATTGTTTGTCAATAAGGGATACGATTCTTCTTATAAAAGGGAATGAAAAGGGAAGAATTTAATGTAAGTACCCAAGTACTGTCATAAATCCGCCACTGACCATAAATAGATTAACTATACTATTTGTATTTATTTATTTGCATAAAACACAGAACTACTATGCAGATATGTGGTCAAAAACTACAAATCTGAAAATCTTTTGACATTATAATTATACGTAAACTTTCTCGTTGGTCTAGTGATCGCAAAGCGCGACTGCTGAGCATGAGGTCATTTGGTCTTCGGTTCCCAAGTCGGACGAAGTGTTATTGAGTTATTTTGGGTTTCTCAGTAGGCTCGCCCCCTATTACGTGGGACATCAACATAACTGCCGAAATGTGGGTGTATTAATAGATACACCTCTGCCTAACTCTTTGGGAATTACAGGCGTGATGTTATGCTATGAGTAGCAGATGTTACCCTTAAATATAGTTTTAGCGCACAATGGCCCAATCAAGAGGCTAAGTGCGGAAAACGCCCGGTCAAACTAAGTACAGTTTTATTAAATAACCGGCTAACTGCACTACTACACTACTTTGTACTACTATACTACTATAATATTTAACGCTACATAATACCAAAAACAAACAAAAACACGTATCTTTATGAGAACCCCCTTTGAATTTAACTTTGTTCAAAGTCAAAGTCAAAACATTTATTTCACTCAGGCCAACTACAGGCACTTTTGAATTGTCAAGAAAATTGACAATATATTTATTATTTGAAAGCTAAATGTAACAGACAGACGAACAGACAGACAACAACCAGTTACAACAACCACAATCTAGAGTAAACAAAAATGAGTAGATAGCAGATACCTACACTGCTACTTAGTCAGACAACTAAAACTATTTAAAACCTTCACCAAGTCAGCATATGCCAGAGCCGAGATGATAGTTTCCAATTAACTATTCGATATTAATTGTTGCAGAATTAGGTCATCGTGTTGTAATTTCCCTAGAGTAAGTACTGAAGGTAGCAGCACAGCCCTTATAAAAGAACGTAGCTACTTAATTAGACTGCTACTAGCATAACATTTGTTACGGAAAAACCGTGAAAAATATTTCATTTGTTCAATTTCGGTCTTAAATTAAATCTTTGTTGAGTTTTTACCTATTTCCTGTGATGACATTGATTTTATTTATTTTTTAATTTATAACGGGTCAACCAATTAATGATTTAATTCGACAACGTGGTTAAATCTAGACGAATCCATCTTATTATAATTATTAAGCTAAAGATTATTTTTTTTTGTTTAAGCACGCTAATATCTGGAAGTACCAGTCGGATTGGTTTTTTGTATATGATAGCCAGATTCATCAGGAATAGTTTATATAGTTATAGGTATAGTTTTAGCTATACGCTTCAGAAACCAAAATCAAATAAAAAAGTAAAAAAAAAATCACTACATTAATAAACAAACTCATTCATTCAACACCTAAATAATAAATTGACAATCATCATCATTTCAGCCCAATAACGTCCACTGCTGGACATAGGCCTCCCCTCAAGATCGACTCAAAAACCAGTCATAAAATAATTGACATAGTATTTGTATTAATACACCAAAACAATAACAACACCTTGTTTCAAATTCTCGTACAGGTACCACCAGTATTATGAGCAAACTGAGGTGTCATTATCTTAATGCTTCAGAGCGGGAATATTCCGTAACCTAATAGGCTGAACAGTGAAACTGAATAAATGATACGCAAGCCCAAGACCACATTGATAAGCGACGCCGGCGCGGACGCGTTTTAAACCAAAGTTGGAAACGTAACTTTTGCTTGCGACGTGCAAACTCATAGACCCAAGACTGCGTTATGTGGGCGTCCGCGCGGTTACATACAAAAGTGCTCCGTCGCGGGGACCCGCGCGGATTCCGCCAGCTCTAACACATTCAGACTTGTTTAGTCAATAACGCTATGTGATACGGGTCACAAGTACTAATTACGCGTATTAATTAATTCTCCATAGACACGACTGTAAAAACACACCGTTAAAATTGAAGTAGTAATACTGCTTATATAAAATAATCCAGTTACCGCGACACGAACCGTCGTGTTTCCATGCGCGTAGACTCACGCCGGATACCCGCTTAGCGCAGTTTCGGCCAAAAACTATGCAACATGCAAACTAGCAGAACTAAGTAGTGTTAGTAATTTAAACAAAGCAAATATAAATGTTGTGACGACGCAAATATTGTACTAAATTAACGAAACTAAGTAAACCGACCTAGTCTGTGTGTGCTCATGTGGAGCACTGGAACAAATACGTAGCACGAAAAACTAGTTTTATTTTTAGAAAGTTGTTTGGTATATTAAAATAAAGTATAAAACAGCCTATATTTAATAAGGAGCTTGTGTATAATTAATAACAGACACACCGGTCGATCTCTCAGGTTAAGCTAAGCTTGCAGGGGTGTGTCGTGGATGGGTGTCCACAAACACCGAGACTCATCCGTGCCTAAATCACGTTAAGCCGTTGGTCCCGGATTGTCATACGTGGATCTCTGATAGTCGTTACGGACCGTCAACCGCGGTTCAGCTTTCCGCCTCTCATACATAAAATAGCGGGTAGCGGGATAGCGATACCTGGCAAGTACAAATTTGTCATTTTTAATTTGTTTTTTAATTTTCTAAGTTTATCTTAGACATTACTGACATCGGTGACGAATAACATCACGAGCAAACCCGGACTTATAATTAACATTAGTGGTGATCAATGCTCGTGCCTTTTCTGCGTGCCCTGAAGCGAGACAATAATAGGCTTATATTGCTAGCCTCTGCCCGCGGCTTCACCCGCGTAAAAAGTAACTTTCTGTAAAGTAAGTTGAACTATTATCCCAAGGGAACACAGTACCGGAATAAGAAGTATTCTATGTGTTTATTTAGGAAACGGTCTATGTATGTGCCAATCTGTAAAACGGTTTACACATGACTAAGTAACAAACATCCAAACATCTAAACATCGTCACGAACTTTCACATCTATAATAATATATAGCAGGATATTATTTACTGAAGTCAAAATATTTTACAATATTTTACCAGGAAACGAACTCGGGACTCTCCACACAACAGCCCTTTTTTTGAATACCGTAACAAGATTTTTTATACCTTGACTGTTTTACATACCTAAAGGCGATACTATTTTTGCATATTATTGATTCTTTTGTATCACGAACCGTTCTTTAATATTATGAATTGAAATGAGTGGCGCAGTCGAGACAATATAAAAAAGTAAACTAGTTTATAATCTGATTTATGTAAATTCACAATGAGGAGTATCTAAGTAGGCTGAATAAGTGTTATTGGGCTTTTGGGATTTCTCAGTCTACACTAATATTATAAAGAGGAAAACTTTGTATTATTGTTTGTTTGTTTGTTTGTAATGGATAAACTCAAAAACTACTGAACCGATTTTAAAAATTCTTTCACTATTAGAAAGCTACATTATCTGCGAGTAACATAGGCTATATTTTATTTTATTTTTGCGCGGACGAAGTCGCGTGCGGAAGCTAGTTTTATATAAATTAAAATAAAAATTCCTGCACTTTTTAATCGTCAAAAAGTTAGTAATTAGACAAAAAGTTGGAGCTAGTCACTAGTTGGTGATGTGACTGAATGAAATCTTAATAAAAACTTGACTAATCTCTATTGAGATTGACCGGATCGGTCAGAACAATGTTATCATAGGCCGAAGATGATTTAATTAAACTGTTTCAGCTTTTGAAAAGTAGAGAAAAGAGTAGTTCCCTTCTACTAATAAAAGAAGAACGTCTAATTATGTTAAAACTACCAGTACTACGCAGAGCCGTGGATATTAGCGATGATATATAGCCTACGTCAATAAAGGAACTGCATATGCAAAAAGATTTTTACAAATTAGACTAGTACTTCATGAGATTAGCGGGTTTAAACAAACAAACTCTTCAGCTTTATAATATTAGTATCTATTTCAACTTTCCTACTACAAAATAAAGTTCACGAAAATTGCGTCAGTCCATCACTATAGCCTCAGAGCAAATCAATGGTGTCACCACGGCGCGATGATCGCTCACATCATATTTTATACCGCCTGTTAGCATAATGTCATGAATTAAACCGCTTGTTTTCATACTACGCTGATATTTCATGAAAACACCGCAATATTTATCACTAAATGTCACACCACTATAGACCGAGCTTCATCATTACAATATCACGCCTGTAATCTCCAAAGGGTTAGGCAGAGGTGTACCCATTAGTACACTCACATTTCGCCAGTTGTGTTTAAGGCCCATGTAATAGGGGGCGAGTCTATTGCCATCAACTGAGCACAAATCGGGTCTCCGAGGCTGCTACTGAGAATTTCTTAATGGAAAAACGCAATAACGCTTTGCCTGACCTGGGAATCAGACCAAGACCTCATGCTCAGCAGTCGCTTTGCGGCCACAAGACCAACGAGGCAGTCTTACTGTTTCACGAAAATTGTCATCACTAAATGTCACAGCACTATAGACTGAGCTTAATTCAATAATAGACCTAGAAGGAACACCTGATTCAGTTAACTGGAACACTACGAAAACTTTGCGACTCTCGACTTAGTTTACGACTTTGCGTCAATGCATTGTACTTTATTGAACAGATTTCCATACGCAATCTGATTAGAAGTCGAAAAAAATCGGGTTGAAAAACCGAAGGGTTCCGTACCACCATACAATATTTAGCGCAACATACAAAAATAAGTTTCTTATCGCAAAAAAGTTAATATTTTGTGATGTAACTTAATTCCTTTACTTGTGCTCGTATTGCTTCTTCCCAATTTTCTTGATTCTAGGTCAACGGAAAGTCCGCTATAGGTTTTGATTTACTAGCGAGAGTCAAAATATGCGCCATAAAATGATGACCTCATCTTTTGATTGCGTACACTTAGAAGTTTAATTTTTCACTGCTCAAGTATTTGAAATTAATTTCAGCTTGATACCTCCACGAGTTCCTGAATAAAAGGGTCTTGACCGACGGACAACAAAGTGATCCTATAAGGATTCCGTTTTTGCCGACTGAGGCACGGGACCCAAAAAATATTCGCACGCGAAGTATTACGTAAAAGGTTCGTACAAGTAAGTACGCTAGTCGAGTACGGTGGCAAGTGTACCTGCCCTTATTCCCATGACCTGTTTGTACGACCTCGGAGCAAGGCGGTAAATAAGAGGAATTTGTCAGTGCCATCAACATGTTATTTGATTATGTAATCTTAGTCCGGGAGCACGAGAGATGCTCTCGGGCGGAAACTATCGCCGGAGAATCGTCTACGACTATTTCTTTGTAAGTAGTTCGAAAAATTTTGTGGAAGATTTTTCCGTAGACTTTAGGTCTATATGCTTCTATAGGCTCCGTTTTATTTTATGATTTGTAAGTGTATATTTCTACTAAAGAACACAATGACCTGTGACAAAAAGGAATAGTTACTACTATCAACTCCGTCTTTGTATGACAATGAACCTTTTAATACTTTTATTTTATTCTAGAATATAATATGTTTATACTATATATTTTTGCTGTGTGTTTTGTTCTGTATTTTATAAGAAAAGACCTGTAATTAGCCGACAGCTAACAACATACAAAAAAAATTAAGATGACTTAATTATAAGATTTTGAACAATCATAAAAAAAATCTCAATTGCATTTGAGACAAGAGTTAATGCAATAATAAAAAATGACCTCCCCAACCCCTCACAAAATTATGTCAGTCCACCAAGCACCTTGTATATTGTGTTTTTATGCATTTTATGTATAGCAAAATGCTTGAATACGAAGACAAAAGACTGTCCAATACGTGCTCGAAGCCGAGATGTGGACCCTTGACATTGACCTCATTTGCCAGCTTGAGGCCACTTTTATCCCTCTCAATTTTCTCATAAATTACTGCTATATTGATCGGCCTATATTGATTGACCGGCGAGAGAATGAAAAGAAAGACTGCTAATACCTACCTAATTTTTGTGTTAAAACAATAAAATCATATATTAATAATACATATTGAAAGGCTGAAGAGGATTTTGTTTGTTTGCTTTGTTTGTTTGAACGCGCTTATCTTAGAAACTCCTGATCCGATTTGAAATAATATTTTTATGTCATATAGCCCGTTTATCGAAGAAGGTTGTAGGCTATATAACATCACGCTTCGACCTACAGGAGCGGAGCAGTAACCAAAGACGTATATCATAGCTTATACCATTTATTAAGAAACTGGAGGCTATCATATACTTACAAAAAGATTTTTTCCAGTCCGACTCCAGAGATACGAGAGTTTAAGCAAAAAAACTCTTCAGCTTTATGATATGCACTCTATAAGAAAGTATTTACATATAGAGAAGAGAGAGTACCTACAGACTTATTTTGCAACTAAAGCCTTCCTTTACGAAGCGCAACTTCATTACCGCAACTTAAACATATCACATTTTACAACAATGTTTAATATTCCACATAGAGTATGCTGCTACAAGATCTTACAAGAAAATTAATAATACACTGCGCTTACTAAGAAAGCATCTTGAGTATTCTACATCGCTGTACCACTTCGTCCCCGCCTTGGTTCAAGACGGTTCAAATACTGCTAGCGAGTGCACAGGGCTATATAATAATGTCAACGGTAGTGTTACCATGTTCCTTGATAGATTATACTGTATGCATAGTCATGAATTGATATGTTGACTGTGTTTCATCACCCAATGAGATTCGTTTTGACTATGCATAGGCTTCATAGATTTGATAGGCTTATTGAATTTGCATTTGTTTGATAGTCTTTTGTTTTTTGTTCATCGCTTTAAATTACCAAAATATTAGGTGTCAGTGTGTTGTGAGTAGTGAGAACTTAATATTCATACATACATACATAAACTCACGCCTTTTTCCCATGGGGGTAGGCAGTAACTATAGAACGCCACCTGCTACGATCCTTACATACTCCTTTCGCCTCATCTACGTTCATACATCTCGTCATACAAGCAACTTAATATTCTTCTCTGGGAATTTGCTTAGATTCATAATAACTGTTACTTCGGGCTGTAACTTAAAAATTCCTAATGGAAAAACCAAATAATACTTAGCCCGATATAAGAATCAAACACAGGATCCAAAGACCTGAAGTAGCTTGCGACTATAAGACCAACGAAGCAGTTAATTTGACTCACATGTAACGTATCAACTTTGCACTGAAGTACCAATCTTGTTGTTGCAAGTAACTGTTTTTACATAATAAAAGATAAGCAATTTCACTGTAAGACCCCTAATAGGTCTCCTTTTTCAGCACCTAATTTGAATTTAAATGGGTAGGCATTAGTAATCAGAAACCTGTCTGTTTTCGCTCAAAACCTTATTACTTGTTTCTATCAAAAGACGGCACAAAGTTGACTCAACTTTTGTTAAAGGTCAACCAACCTAATAAGGCTTTAATGTATAATAACCTCATCAATTAAGGGCATATGAATGTTCTACCTATCTACTTATGAAGAGCTTAGTTTTTTGTAGAAGACAGCTTAACAAAGCGCAGAGTTCAAGAATAAAAAATCTGTTTAAGTTTGTGCGAATTAAGCCTTCATAAAATAAATACCGAACATGATAAAAAAAATTCGCCGTTCCTTGCATAAAGATCCTGTTTTTTTATGATTTAATTACAAATGTATAGTTTTCAGATTTTTCCCTATACATACTTGTAGTATAAGACGGTATTACTTGCCAAATTTCATAGTTCTATATCAACGGAAAATACCCTATTTTTGATTCCCTTGAGTAAAATATAAGTATGATTTCTTTTACAGCTTCAAGGGACTGTAGACCTGAGTATACCGTTTTA
Organism: Hoplodrina ambigua; assembly: GCA_949774945.1. Lineage (NCBI taxonomy): Eukaryota > Metazoa > Arthropoda > Insecta > Lepidoptera > Noctuidae > Hoplodrina > Hoplodrina ambigua. The sequence continues at coordinate 4,327,387 of OX458974.1, read as the reverse complement.
ATTTCAACTCGATACCTCCACGCGTTCCCGTGATAAAGAGACTTGACAGAAAGATGGACGGACGACAACGTTCCTATAAAGTTTCCGTTTTTTCCTTTTAAGGTACGAAACCGTAAAAAAAAGAACTTGGGAGAAGAAGAAATTGGGAGAGAACGAAATCGCATTATTAATTTAAAACAACAAAACGTTCTAGAGCGTGGCGAGATCTCGTGGCGTGTGGTCACCCTAGCTGCATGTAATACGGAGTAAGGACACGCTGTGACCTACATAGCTCTACGGATGTGAGTTAGGCATTCGTCCCCGCTCCGGGACGTACCTGATATTTCACGGACACAGTTTTGGCAATGGTCGCCGGCTCGCCTTTGTCAAACCGTATGTCAGAAATAAGCTACGGAATATATTTATTGGTTTACTTCATGTAGTTCGTGTGTCGGCACTGGTTTGGAGAATAATTTATTTTGGTGTCTGTTAGGTAATCGCCTTTTTGAACGAACACTCTCATTGTTGCGTTATATTGGCACGGGCTGTGATTTTTCTTGGAGATGAAAACATCGTAATTGAAACTTAATATAAGATTATGTGATAATCAGACATGATCAGGGAGGTAACTCTGGAAACTTTTTAAGAACGTTTACATTATAATCATTGTCTTAATCTGTCAAAAATACCTCTATTTTTTACTTTAATATTTCACTTAATATTACCTACATATTGACATAAATTGTTGCTAATATAAGATTTCGACTAGATTTTAAACGTTTGAAATTAGTAAAATTGGCTTTCAGGAAAACGCTATTTTTCCGGTAATTATCTTACTACTATTATAAACGCGAAAGTTTATATGTATGTGTGTTTCTTACTTAATAACATCAGAACGGCTGAAATAGAAAGAAATGAGAGTATGAGATAGATCGAAATAGCACATAAGCATCTCGGAAAAATGGATAACTTTGATGCGGACGAAGTCACGGGCGCAAGCTAATATTTTATAATAATATAAATTTGAACCGAGTTTAATATAAAACCGTGTGTAATACATAAAGTTTTGGATGACAGTGAATTTTAATACCTGTGATGACTACTATAAGGTTCAAAATAGCTGATTTCAAAACACCAAATTCCTTCAAGTGAACATTTTCAGTGCGCTAGTGAAAATATTACTTTCTATCGGAAGCTAGCCTTAAACCAATACCACTCAGGTTTTGTGTCGAGTCATAGAAGTTATTAAGTTAAGAAGCCATACTATCTAATACGTTAACGGGCATCGTACGTAATATACCTACAACTTCAATAGGTAATTATGAGATGATTATTTTATAACAAAGATACTTTTAAAATATTTGAAATGAGCTTCTATCCGTATGGAAGTCAGTCAATACTAATTATAAAAAGAGGAAGATTTGATTGTTTGTTTGCATTAAATAGGCTCCAAAACTACTGAACCGGTTTGAAAAATTCTTTCACTGTTGGGAAGATACACTATCCCAGGGTGACATAGGCTATGTTTTATGCTATATTTTTAAAAAAATTAGGGACCCGTAAGAAACATCACGCGAGTAAAGTCGCGAGGAGAGTGCTTGCCATATGTCCTATGAGTATGACATTCCGCAATCGTGTAGCTTTCTATCAGTGAATACATAATTTTAAATATTACCTTTTACAAACTAACAAACTTTTTACCTCTATGTAAAACTATGTATCTGACACTGCCTAATAATTTTAGGTGATGGACTGCCTCGTTGGTTGGGACAAAAAGCACGACTGCTGAGTATGAGGTTTTGGGTTCGACTTCCAAGTCGGGCATAGTGTCATTGGGTTTTTTCATCAGAAATTTCTCAGTAGCAGCTTCGGCGACTGGATTTACGCCCTGTTGATGGCAATAGGCTCGCCCCCTATTACATAGGACTTAAACATCACTGGCAAAATGTGTGTGTACTAGTGGGTACACCTCTGCCTAATCTTTCAGGGATTACAGGCGTGATGTAATACTATTTTAGAAATAATTGCGTACCCAACAATTGTAATTGTTCCAAAGAGGAGTACCTAAACAATATTGTTTTTGGCCACAAAGCGATTCTGAAAAGATTCATGGTACTCTATTAAATATTATACATTTTGTTTTAAGCGCGACATCAAAAATACCAACCTACCTACAAAGGTAGGTCTTTGTATAGTTATAAACCGACCCCGTAATTAAATATAAGATCTTAAGCGGTATTTATGACACATTTAAAATTTATTTTATTTTTTACGAGATTACGAGAAATATATACACATATATACAACGTACAATCCATAAGAGATATACATAAGTATTCTACAGTCTACAACCCAAATTGCTGTTGGTGCCGATTCCCTTGTTCACAAACTAGACTAAATTTAGAGAATTGACATCTCTTACTAACATACAGCGAAAGGAAAGAACGGTGACATTAAAGAACTAAGTAACCTATGTCAAATTAGTTTTGCTTTGAATTTCTCCGTATTTTTAATGCATACGTTTTAAGATGTCAACTATAACTGTATGGATGTGTCAGATTGACTAAATTTGACAGCTCTTATTTACATTAGTCTCTTTCTTGTTTTATTGGACAGAAAAAGATGGAAATAGTCTAATAATTTTAGTTCAGTTTGTGACCAAGGGAATCGGCACCATTGACTAACTTAACTTTACAAAACTCCAATGACAAACTAGCCTTTTATATAAGGGTTAGCAAGAGATCAAACATGTAATATTACGGCATTATAACGGACCTCCGTCAACAGAAAATCCTTCCCCAAAATCCTTCGTAATCAGCAGATTATAACAAAGGACAAGAGATTCCTCACAGCACCTTTGAATGATATATTCGCATCACACCGACGTAATTGTTCCAGAACAATTCAATAGCACTCAAAACAATCGGGCAGTCAAATCTGTTCATACTATATTATTAACATAGTCGTGTGGCCATTGTCTTGGCGTGGCCGTGACAGGTGGAGTCTGATATATGGCGCAGATGTCAGAGCGCCGCGCCACGCCAGTTAAGGCACGATATTTTGTGGCCCGGCTCTGTTTTACGTCTGCATTTGGTTGGTTAGTGATTAAAATCTTGCATATGGAATGAGATTTAATTTCAGTGCAGTAGGTAAATGCTGTTTCGAATGTATTTTGTCGAAAATTGATAAATATAATATCTACTTTGTCGTGTATTGTTCACTATTTTATTAGTAATGAATAAATGCTAATATTATAAAAAGGTAGGCTCGCCCCGTATTACATATGACTAAAATCATAACGGGCGAAATGTTGGTGTACTAATGGGTACACGTCTGCCTAACCGTTCAAGCATTACAGGCGTGATGTTGTGTGTTTATTATAAAAAGGTAAGTTTATTTAACTTCTACGTGAAAGAAGTCGCAGGCAGAAGCTATGTTAAAATAATCTCAATTCAAATTCGTAAAACTGTTATATTTATAGTTACATCTAACACCGTTGTTTACACCTTAGCTATAACATCATTCCATGTACATAATTTGTGTACTCTAATATACTCATTTCATAGTTATCGTTACTACAATATTTTTTTAAATCAACAACTTTCTTATTTATTGTTAGACATCACCGACATCGGTGAAGAAAAACATCGTAAGAAAACCTGAACTTTTAGGTAATTAGTGTAAGTCTAGAATCGCCAATCCGCCTTGAGGTCTAATAGTCGTGCCTTCTCTGTATGAGAAGGGGCCTTTGCCTTACAGTGAGACTAAAATAGGCTAATTATTAAGAAAAAACATTAATGCTCTGGTTTCTAGACATCCTCTCTCTCCTATCACGACTAGACTCGTTTTAAAGCAAACAAACGTCTTAGCAGATCCAAACCTACAAACTAACAGAAAAACTCATCCAACAAACAACAATATTTCATTGTCATCGCAGAAGGTAACGTAATTAAGGTGCAATCAACAAGAAAATAAATTGATCACAGTCAAATCTTTATTACAAAGACGACATTCACCCAACAGCGGACAGGTAGAACTTAATAACTAGATATATAAGCAGTAGCATCGGTTCAATTACCCACGTTTGTTTGGCAAACAACTCAATAGTCATATACCGTGTCCTAACAAAGAATTGTTCTGTTTATCTTGTCACTGTGTTATGATATTTCTCTACTTCGACTAATGAAATGAGGGGGTGATTCCATGAGATTGGCTTTACTATCGCACGTTCGGGAGTCTTCGTAAGTGTTCGTAAGAGTTCGTACGATATGTGTATGATGGATGGTCGCGTACAGTTGTTGTGTGGACTGTTCCGCTTAACTGATTTGTGATCGGACTCGCCCGTTAGATAACTGATGAACAAGCGGTTTTCTAACTTCCTTCATAACATGTTTTTGAGTTGTTTCTTGTTTTTGCGTGATGTTGCAGAAATTGTTGTCAAAATAACAATGTCCTTTGAGCTATCAACACACAATATTGTTAATATATAGGTGCTTGTGCTTTTATTTTTAGTACCATTTCAATCATTTTCAATAATACGGAATTTACTTACCTACTAATAATACAAGCCCAGATTTATTTGAAATATATTATGATGAAAACATTACGGCCGAAAATACAGAGGTGTAGTACAAAACCTTTTTATAACAGTTATAAATTTCATTGTGGGTAAGATCACTGACAAAAGCCGATTAAAACCGTTGTGTTAAAACAAATTTTGTCACCATCCGTTCGTAAATATACCTAATAACTTTTACATATCATTTAAATACTATAGGTACAGAAAATAATACGCTAGTGTTTTATTTATATAAATATTTATGTTTATTTCTTCCATTATTCCATCATCCTAAAATATAATGCTTCAAAATTTTAAACCAATACTTTTAAATTCTTAAATGTAAAACGACTTTCGTCGCTGACCATACCTAACAGCGAGCGCCCAAATTGTCATATTTTATTTTAGTTGTCAGCATAAATAAAGCATTACATCAAAAACGACCTAACCTTGTCCCTTTTAAGGCTATATTATACTGTATACGTGTTAAATAAATCCACTAAGATACAGAGACGTCACTTTGTGTGGGTGTGCACCCAGATCTTAAGCCTCGCACAGAAATCCTTCCGATATAAAGACACAGCTTCGTTCACAAATCCGTGTCCCCAATTCAAGGATCGTACGTTCTTACTGTGTGTGCAATGTGTCTGAATGTGAACATTCTATTTGAATATTTTATTCAATCAGATGCACACGTATGTGAATATATCATTGTTTTAAAGTCAAAGTGAAATGACTTTAATGTTTTGTAATTTTGTTTCTAAAATAAAATGCTAGTAACAAATCGAAGTGTCTTTTTGTAAGTAATATCAAAATACCAGCTTTATACTAAATACATGTTTACATAATAGGTACTAAGGTATACAAAAAGGTTTTTTTATTGTCTATCTGTTAGTTCCGGTTAATCTTCGAAACAGCTGGATCAATTTTCACTGGCTAAAAAGATCTGTTTGGGTTTGTGGGATTCTGTTATTTTTGTGCATGTGAATACAAAACCTATAATTTATTCAACACTAAGATATATATTTTTTTTCAAATCTTAGTTACCGCCAAACATTAACAAAATCGTATGCTGATTGCTTTCGTAAACGTAAAACGTAAAACATAAAACGTTTTACACAATTTTAATACCACCGATAAGGTATCCAAAATTGAAATGTTTCACGTCAATCTGATAAGCAGTTCCGTATAAATTCCTAACATACACACAAACAAACTTTTCTCGTTATACCATTAGTACAATTTCCGACACCACCCGTATAGTTTAGGAACTATTTTACACATTGTAATAGGGCTGTTACAGTTACGATTCTTAAAGCAAACATTAACAGGGTTATCGCGCCATGCTTTCATAGGATTTAACATGTTTTAAGCTTTAATTATAATGTCGGGTAGCGGATTAAATTAAGGATCTAATTTGGTGTGTGATTTTAGCTTATAGACGTTTTAGTTTGAGATTTAGTTGAATTTAATTGCGCAGATGGGTGAGGGGAGGGTTTCTGATGGAGGATGCGTTGCGTATACGTCACGTAAACAGTTAAAACTATGTAACTCCGGGGTTGCGGGACGTCTTAACAGGATACCGTGGCCCCGGAACGTAAAACGCAGCAGAAGGAACAGGGTGGTTTTTTCGTCAGTAAAAGTCTGACAGTCCCTTTCGCCCCATCCAGGGCGGAAGGACTCATTTGATGACTTTTTACAACCTCAAAATAAAAATCTATATAACTAACTGTACGCGTATATTACTAAATGTAAATTGTTTGTAGACGCTTTAGGTTGACTTGTTAAGTATACAAAATGTTTTATAAATAAATAAATATAATACCTGCCTATTACTGTTCCACAGGGCAAAGGCCTCTTCTCATACTAACACGAACAGTGAATACCACGCTTGCTCAATAGCGGATTGGCGACTTCATTTTAATATCTCTCTCTATAAAACAAAGTCGCTTTCTGCCGTCTGCACGCTTAGATTTTTAAACTAAGCAACAGATTTTAATGCGGTTTTCATCAATAGACAGAACGACTCAAGAGAAAGGTTTATTTATGTACAGTGCACCCAAGCGAAGCCTAAACGGGCCACTAGCATTTAAAGATTTTATTATTTAGATCCATCATCGTAATAAAACCTTACAGATAATAATGACAATTGAGAATGAATTTCAGCGTAATCAAGAGCCTCTAATCCCTTAATCATTTGAATAATCCTAAAGGTTTATAGCCCGTAATAAAATCAAAACATAAAACTGGCCTGCTCTAAATTTAAGGAAAACAAAACTGTAATAGCTGTATTACGCTGTCCATGAATGAGTGAACGGCGAACGAATGAACTAATATGAATGGTACTTTATGTTTTCCTTATTTTCTTTCCATTTACTCTTTAAAAATAAGCAATTCTACTGGGAGTCAATGATTGCATAACGGTTGTCAGAACGGAGTAGAAGAAGAAAATGTGAGATAAGAGCAGGAAGATGATGGTGAGACAAACAGCCAGACCCAGAACAATTATACTAATATTTTTGTCTTTGCAGGATTTGAACTCGCGACACGTAGCGCTGTATGAAAAATCACGCGAACAAAGTGGTAGACAAAAGCTTCTTTCATTATTTTATTAACCCAATTCGAAAAAGGAGGAGGTTTTCAATTCGACTTTTGAATAAAATGTTTTTTATTTTATTATATTCGTTTGAATTAAGAAACAAAAAATGTTATTGTCCTCTTTACTTCATTCATTAATTACTTCATAATTAAAATATCTTCAGTCAACAAAATAAAAGATTATTGTAAGTTATACAAATAATTATAGCCAGTATTATTGCCAACATAACAACGAAACACTGGCCCATCAGAAACGAGCACAAGAAAAGCTTGCGGCGAATCCCTATTCCCTTAAAGAGGGGAATTAAAGTGTTCCCTTTGACACGGAGGGAGATTGGAAACGGTTGCATTCGTTTGTGGGCCGTGCCTCGTAAATAGAGGACTGTATAAACAACTACAAAGAAGCAGTGTGCCGTAACGCGCATACATACATACAAACATAGGAGAGCGACTACATTTGATTAAGAAGAAATGGTTTGACCGATCCTTTTTGCGAGATGATAATGTGAGATTGTGAGATGATAATATAACGTACCGTAACATTGCAAAAAGCTTCTTTTATTGTAAATTAACGCGTATAACTTGTACTTTGTAATTTATATTGGGAAGTTTGTAATTATTAATTTAATTACACACGTATGTTACGTACATTACTGTAAGTCTGTATTAAAATTAGTTATAATTTAATAAAATACCGCCCATTATTGTCCCACTGCAGGGCCTTTTCTCATCCGGGGTTGCGGGACGTCTTAACAGGATACCGTGGCCCCGGAACGTAAAGGGCAACAGAAGGAACAGGGTGGTTTTTTAGTCAGTAAAAGTCTGACAGTCCCTTCCGCCCCACTCAGGGCGGAAGGAGCCAATTGATGATTTTTACCACCTAAAAAAAAGGGCCTTTTCTCATACGGAGAAGGCACGACGATGATCACCACGCTTGATCAAGGCGATTTCAGACTTACATTAATCCATACTATTATTATAAATGTTAAAGTGTGTCTGTCTGTCTGTCTGTTACCTCTTCACGCTTAAACGCACTAAATTTAGATGAAATTTAGTTTAAGACCTGGGGAAGGACATAGAATAGTTTTTATCCCGGAAATCACCCCCTAAGGAGTGAAAAGGGGGGTGAAAGTTTGTATGCAAGTACGATATAAACAAGTTCCAACGTAGTCACGGGCAAAAGCTAGTTAGTTATAGATAAGTCCAGGTTTTCTCACGATGTTTTCCTTCGCCGATGTCAGTGATATTAAGACAAACTTAGAAAGTTAATTAAATTAATATAATTCGTTAAACCAATCCTACGTTAAGACCTACACTGACCTTATTAGTGAGGTCCTTCAGAAAGGTCAGGTGCGGAGTACTCGTAACCGGCGTGCTTGTATGACGAGATGTATGAGCGTAGATGAGGCGAAAGGAGTATGTAAGGATCGTAGCAGGTGGCGTTCTATAGTTTCTGCCTACCCACATGGGAAAAAGGCGTGAGTTTATGTATGTATGTGTAAACCAATCACGGCAGATTTTATCCATCTTTCTTGTTTCGGCTCACAACTTTGTCTGCGCAGACTTCAAAATTAAGTTTAAGTCCTAAAAGTTGTTTCACAGTTACACACAACGAGTAAAAAAAAATATCCTGTGTTAAGATAGATTATTATTTATAAATATGTTGCAAAATTCGGCAAATTCCATTTAGCCGTTTAGGTGTGAAAGAGTACAAACAAACATCCATCCATAGTCACAAACTTTCACGTTTATCGCAGTAGGATAGGATTGTTCGAAGGTCTTCTATTGCGCCATGACGTCACAAATGTGTGGTGAAATTTGATACCGAAAAATAAATAGCACGATCTCCTTTATTGAAACACTCATTGGTCAAGGTTAGCACACGAATTAAACTATGTCTAATTACTTATTTTTTTAAGACATAAATAATACTTTTAAATGCTATTTATTCTTTTTGAAATACATTTTGTATAAAACTTTCCACACCGAAATATCGTAGCGATTTCGTAGCGATTCGTAGCCTTGAGTCTACGCTGACATTAAGTACCAGACATGATTTAACTACCTATAGTTTTTTTGTAATGGTTTTGTTTTTAAATACATTATTTATCACGAATATTTTTCGAGTTATGACGACCGTAGCAATTTTATTGTTTGAAATGTCGTAGCATAGTCCGTAGCATTTCGTAGCCTCGCCTCTACGACGACAAGCTACGAGCTATTTGATTTGCTTTGGTGCTACGGCTGACATCTGCAGTAAATCTGTGCGGTTTCAGCGAAGATTGTATTTCAAATGCATCTCTCAGGTGTTTCAGTAGTGAGGTTTTAAATTGCTTTCGTGTAACAGTGAAAAGGTTTTGTGCAAACGAATTTGTTTAAAGGAAATTGAAATGTGAAATCGCGTAGGTGTATTTGTTTTGTGAAATGAATGTGATGAGTATTTAGAATCCATTTAGAGTAAAAATTTAAAATAAGAAAGTACTTTAAAATCCAATTTGTATTTTATACAATAGTGTACGAATGCCATGTAGAAGTAGAAAATAAAAATGGTTTTAAAAATGTATTTTTTTTATTTTTTTTGTGAAGAGATAATTTATTACGACGTAATTAAAGTAAGTCCCGTAGGTTTTAAGCCCCTGGTGTTGTATTTTATTTGTAACTACAATCTATATTAATATTATAAATGCGAAAGTATCTCTGTCTGTCTGTCTGTTACGCTTTCATGACTAAACCACTGAACTGAGTTCGATGAAATTTGGTAAGAGGTAAGTTTGAACCCCAAAGAAGGTTATAAGTTTATTTTTATTCCACGTGTTCGTCTGCGTCCGTGATAACCAACCATTTACGAGGACGAAGTCGCAGACAAAAGCTAGTAATTCTATCGAAGAAAAATAGCAACGTCTTATTTCCGCAATCCTGGTTAAGATAGATGTTATCAGTTTTGATCCGGATGCAATAAAACCAGAGCCTTACACATTTGGTACAATCCCTTAATCACGTCTTAAGGCAAGCATCGTGTGAGGGAATGACCCTTCCTACGGTAGGGTCTAAGCGATGGCAATATATTACCCAAGCTTACCCTTAAAGCTAGAAAACCGATGTCAAAAAAGTTGATTATGGAGAATAATAAATTATAATTTTTTGTGACTTATTAAAATTCTAACAATAAACATGTTTATTATAAAAAAAAAAAACAATGCAATGAGAAACATTTATTTTTTTAAATATATTTTTTAAGTATATTCAAATAAAGAACACGGAAATAAAAAAAAATGTTTATTCTGCATCAAACATTTGCATTGCATTGCATTGTTTACGTTGTATCTTTACAGAGATGTTCATAATATTGCACGATGTTTTTTGTTACATTATTTTTATTTAAAATCTATGTTTTCGCGATTAAAATATATGCTTTTATTTTTAGTATGTTCGAATAAAGAATGCCACATTAATAATGTGTTTAAATACAGTTGTAAAATTATGGGATGTTCGGGAATAATGCTGTAATAATCCGTTTCATCGGTTGTTTGGGAATAATACTGTATTAATCCGTTCGTTAGACATGGTGCATAGTTAGCGATGTAAGAGATGAGCTAATAGTGCAATAATGACGCTCATATTCGTGCGATAATATTGTTATTACATTGCATATGAGACATGAAAATAATGCTGCTAGGGGGAAATTCAAAATTTCGTTAAACGTAGTCATATTTCAGATATTTATAAATAGACTGTAATTAATTATGTCATGTATGTTAAATAGCCTTATTTCGATTACATATTATTTCATGAGCTATATTGATGTTTGATCATTATCTAATGAATGTATGTAATTGCCGCAAACACTTTTGATACAATTTAAAATACCTAGTACTGCACTTACAAAAAAAACGTATGAAATTTTTAGAAACGTTTAAGTTATGGCGTTTATTGTCACTGTTTAAGACTCCTGATGATAATCCTGTCATAATTACATGGTCTTATGTTTACCTAGCTATAAGGTTCTAACACACGAATTACGTTATAATGTTTTTGGTTTTGTTATTTAATCTTTGATCATAAATGAGAAACTCACAAATATTCGAAATGGCAAATGCCTTGTCGCCATTATAAATTAAGTTTAAATGCCCTGTGATCCCGGTGATGTAGTCAGCGAGCAGAGGTTTATCTATTCATGGAAGCCAGTGTTTTATAAACATGTAGAAAAATGTCACGATAGAGTTTTAATTGCTTTGTAGAAGATATCAAATAGTTTTATCTGCCAATGGAGCTATGCAATAAAATGATGTTCATGCCAGCGTACATCGTTTTAGGATTTAAGGAGTAAAATTTCAAAAATAGAAATTTGTTTTTTTTTTACAAGACAAGGAACTTGTCATTGAAAATGATGTATTTATGTTATTTTTTTCTATTATTATTATTTTAATTTACTTTAAAAAAGGATTTAAATTATTTGAGTATATTGCCCACACAGATTACCAGATGTCTCGACCATTCCCTTAAATTCCTTAAAAAAATAACTGATACGACATCAACAGCACGAATACCAAAAACGTTTCCTACGAATAATGTTTTCACTTACGTTTTTCTATTAGTACATAAATTCCATAAACTTCCAAATAAGGCTTGCTACAAATCATCAATCAATCACATCAAGCCGTCATGCTTCAACACCAAGTAAAGTACCCTCGCTGTAACCGCATCGTAAAGGTAAATATCACTTATCAGTGAGTATCGACTCCAAAACGCGATGCTCTTCAATTAGGCGAGGATCGCAAGTTGTAACATTGTATAATATCAGCCGAGTGCTTATAACGACATGATTGACAGTTTGTTGGCAGCCCTGTCGACTGTAACATAAGCTGGCAATATGCTTATGAACAAAATTGAACGCTGCGTAGGTATTATTACTTCATTATGACTTGTTGCTAAGTAAATATTGGCGATACTGTTATGTTACACGTTTTAACAGAATCAACTGCGCGCTTGTTATGATTATGTTTATGTTAATGTACCCATGGGGTGTGCGCTGCAGTCAACGAGTTACCAATATGTTAGGACCTCACAGTTTACGATATCTCTCGGTTCGTAAGAAAGTGATAGCAAAGGAAAGATAACGACAGATAGACAGGTCGATAGGAACCGATTGAAATGTTTTATGTAATGATTGGGGTGCGTGTCTCGTACACACCTCGCAGATATCCGCGACTTTCAATAACAAACGATCACACTGTCCTTCGATTACGTAAACCGATAGTTTTTTTTAAATAAATATTCCGTCAGAAACGAACGAAACTTTGGACGATCGATAAGAAAAATGCTTCTGTATAGAAAATTTCCGCCGCTAATGTAATGAGAAGGTGGCTCGAGGAACGGGTCGCAGTAAACATCACACGGCGCAGTCGCATAAATTGTCTCCGGGTATTAATGCTATCGGAAAAACCATTATTTACTAACGGATTGGGGTGCTAGTGCGTGTATGTGTTTACGCGTGGCGCGGCACAGCGCGGTGCAGGCGCGGTACTTACGAGACGGGCGGGTGGCGCGCGGCTCGCGGGCTTCGGGGGCCGGTCACCTCGGGCACTCCATTGATGAGCTGAGGCGGCAAGCAGCGCGGGCAGGGTCGCATGGGGCGGTCGCGCGCGCGGGCCGGCGAGCGCGGCGGTACTGGCGCCCGGCTCCCGCCGCACGTGGCCGCTCAGGTATCAATCAATCGATGCGCAGCGTCGGCGCGGGCGCGTCGCGGGCGCGGCACATTCATGTCGCGCGAACAGCTGACGGCCGAGCCCCGTAAACATGAATCGGGACCCCTCCCCGCTCCCTGCGCCCCGCGGCCCTGCGCCGCTCACCCCCGCGCTCCCCTGTCCTGACCTACTCTGCGCAGGGCGCTGCCGAACGCGAACGCTTACACTATACAACGTTCAACAAAATACGGTGGAGTCTTTCAACGCTTGTGTTCATAATCCAAGTTTTCAACTAAGTTGGCTAAACGCAACTAGTTGGCACAAGATTCTATTATGTTGTGAAACTACGATATATGACGATGTACTCACATTTCACCTTAGACACGTCAAGTACTAGATCTTTTCTTCACTCAGAAGTCATTGGTGGAAACCATTCACACACAAATTAGCACAGTAGGCTATAAATGCCTTCACATGAATTTGGTGAATATCCTAACATTAGTCGCGAAGGGGCGGGCGGTGTGCACGGCGCGTGCGTACAGGATATCGTCCTGATGGCACTGCCTCCACATCCCGAGAGCGAGACCAGTCCGCCGCCAACCGCTGCGGAGACGACATTAGGGATGACCGTGTGGTGGTACCATAGCATGCACGGAATGGAAATGGTCGAAAGTTTGAATAATTGTATGTCTTCTACGGGAAAGTTTGGATGTTTGGATGACTGAGGAGATTTGTCGTAACTTTTTAATGATTGGAGTCAGGAATAGGAGTATACATGATTTTTAATCGCTTTACGAATAATTAAATAAATACTTGGATATAGTAGAGATTATTCTCTGTTGGATCACTGGAACTAAAAATGAAATAAGACTTAACAAAATAAAATCATCTAATACTTAATCTAAATATTGCAAAACACGCGTTTAGGCGTGGACTTGCAGATACCAGTCCGTTATACAATACAGTACTTAATCTAAAATCATTTTACAAAAACAAATATACTTACAAATCGCAAATAAACTAACCTCTTCATCTCTTTCTCAGCCAATTCTCAATAGAAAGTAAAAACATTCATCATGTGAGATAAACTCGAGTTTTATTTAATGTGTAATTGAATGGTAGCACCTAACGTCGACGTCCTGGACGCTAGCCAGGAGCAACAGTTCTTTACGAGGCTTCGATGCAATTGTTACAATATACTCTTTCTTTCAACGGATATACTTTGGCAGGGGATCTGAGTAAGGCTACGTCGCATGGAACGCGACAAGCGGGAGCGTTCAAGCAATCGAGTTTTTTTAACCGTACACTCAATATGATGAGAATTGGTAATATAGTTGTTTAAATATAATTATCATAATGGACTTGTGTTAGTAACTAAATCAAAGTTAAAAGATAACTCTGTCAAGCGCATGCTTTCATTGTTTCAATAAAAAACAATTTTATCAGTCGATCTCCATTGTTTAGTAAATAATATTATCATTGTATTCTTTATTTTCACTTTAATTAGATTAACATACAAATAAAGAATACAATGATATTAAAATTACAACAAGTATAGTTATACTAAACAAATATATATTTTATTTATAAATAATAGTTTTTTTTTTTAATATCTTAGTTGGTCTACCGTGTAAGTATACAGGATCTGTCTTCAGGCTTTTTATCCGAAATAAATTAAATTTTAAATAAAGATTTGATTTTCCTCCCGACGATGCATTGGACAATTATTATTTGCGATTGTGGAAACTGTGCATACCTACGTATTACGTATTATCTAGGCCCGTATAATAGGCACAACTTATTAACGTATAAATTTAAAGAAAATAGAAAACTATTTAGTATTATAATCCTAATCCTAATCCTAACTAATATTATAAATGTGAAAGTAAGTTTGTTTGTTTGTTTGCTACCATTTTACGCCTAAACCACTGAACCGATCATCCTCAAATTTTGCATATACGTTGCCAGGTGTACAGGGACGAACATAGGGTACCTTTAATCCCGAAAAAAAGTACTGTTCCCGAGGGAAATCACAAAAACGTCCTTATGACAGTAGATGGCGCCACGTGTCTATCGGATCATGATTAAATTTTAAGTTTAAGCATGTAATACATTATGAGTCTACACTGTCGATAGACCAGTTTCAAGTAAACAACCTAGGAGTACGAAAGTTGTTAGCTTAATAATTTTTCATGCCCAAAACCGCTGAAGAGTATCCTGACATTTTGCATAAAGTGGCTTCCAGACGGACGGACTTGCGGTTACGGCAAACCGCAGGCCGCGGCTCCTAACGCTCCAAAAACACACCACCGCGGTCACAGTGGCGGCCTGAAGTGTCATTAGCGTGGTGATTGTGCTACAATCGGACAATCGGACGTCGCAATCGGACGTCAGTCAATATGGCTAACCGTAACGTTGTCTTATTACTCTCATGACTCATTAGTCCTCTCAAAAGATAAGAAAAAAGGTAGGAAATCCGTTTATTTAAACACTTGAGGTGTGAGGTAGAGATAAACTACAGTAACATGACGCGCCCTTCCACAATTCAAAACGTTTGAAAGTGTTTTTAATAGTATTAAAAAACTCACAACGCATGTGTGCGTATTGAGACGGCTCTCGAGACAAAAACAAATCAGCGATTTGTTGTCCGACTAGCGGCGTCAAAAATTACTCATTATTATTAGTATGGCGCTGCACTGAAATTCTCTATGAAAATGAGAGGTACGTCGTCTTGCGCGGTCGGCTATTTATGATTAGTTGACAAAAAATATCCTAGCCTGCTACTGAAGACGATTACTCACAAAGTCTTTCATACGAATGTGACTACACACATTGAAATGGTAATATGGAGGGAAGCGTCAAGGTATAATAGTTTATCTCTACCTATATTATCATTAGCATCGCATATTACTCTTAGGAATAGAGAAGTGTGAGTTAAATTTAAATTATTATTTAAATTCAACTATTTCTATTACAATTTCCATATTTGGCGTCATTTTACAAAGCAGTACACGCGGCCGGTTGTTAAAATTTGCAATTGACGCGGCCGCCACAACATTTCGCGTTTGTCTGTAACCCACTTTATATACGTTGTCAGGGATACAGAAAAACTGCGTAACTGACACTGTCATCACTGACACTGACAGGTGTAAACGCATTCATAGAGGATGCATGGAAGAATAAAGGTGAACCTACGCTCTGTCAATGAAGCATACTCTGCGATTACTCCGCTAATTGTAAATTGATTTGGATGATTCTTTTTTTGTTTATTTTTTCGAATTGGTCCCAAATAAATACTGTCATGATCTGATGATGAACTTCGGAGATATGGAAAGGAAACTCCTCATAAGATCACAGCGCAGAACTGTCTTAACAGTAAAATTGCTTTGTTTAATGCGTGTAGTCGATGATTGACTGAAGGAAGAGGTTAGTTGCTAAACTAACCTTGACCTATGTCGATGTATGTAGACAACAGTTTTTCAACGGCAAAGTTAAGTTTGTCCCTCAGTACTGTTTATTTTTTCGTTAGAGGTATTTCCGGTGTGTTTTAATGAGGGTAGGTAGGTTACGTTTTTCAATTTTAGTATATCTCGCAGGTTCAACACACAACCAAAAGCTCATTGCGAGTCCGAGCAAAAATTACTGCTCAATCCTCGGAATCTTCCGTTCATGCCGCATTAAGAAGGCAAGCACAACCGGAGCGACAAGTAAATTTGAGAGCTGATGAGACATTTTCTTAAAGCCAGGAAAGACTAGAGAGCCAAGCCGTTCGCCCTCTAAGCTACTCAGAGAGTGACTGAAACGCCCTTTTAAACGCAATTGCTTTTGGAGGAACAAGCCGAAAGCCAGAGAGCTGTAAGAGCAACTGAGACGCCTTTTCAATCAAACACAACTTCGTCTCAGAGAACAAGCTCAGCCAATACAGCGACAGAAACTCTAAAATAGTCGCAGGCGAGAAGGACCTCTCTTGCAGAAATGCAAACTGAACGCCGACGGACTTTTATGAGTCACAGTCTGTTGGTCTGTAGGTATTTAATAATTCTGGATCTGGCCGAACAACAAGCCGAGTACAGCCCGAATTGATTGTCAAATTCTAAACAAACGCGGGCGAAGCCGCGGGTAAAAGCTAGTCATTTATAATTTATAGATACAAGAACAGTGTATTTTTATCACTATCCGCCTCGCTCTCTATGCGAACAAGCCATAACTATTTAAATCGCCATCTTATATGAACACGGTCTATTTGGTTAGCGACAATCGTTCCCAAGTCGACTGCAGAATGAAAGCGATACGCGGCATGACAACGCGATTTATAGACTTATAACAGCACCTCCCACTTAAAGTGATTCTCTTTTCAGTTTCAGCGAAAATTTTGGCGATTTAGGCAATTATCGTGGCCTGAAAAAATAGCTTGTCATTGTTATCAAATTTGATAGATTTTGGGTATCACTTTGATGTAGGTAAAAGCCACAATGACGTCATACGTATAGCAATTATATTAACTTTTTAGGTTGTTCGGAGTTGAAGCACAATTTTTATATTACCTACAGTTTTTACTGCGTTGTATACGAAGAGGTCTTTGCCCTTCAGTGGGACAATAATAGGCTAACATTTTAGGGCTTAACAGTAGTATTCCTCGTGTATGTGTACTTACAGCATTATTTTTCGTAGCCGTACTGCGTAGCTGCTACACGCGTAGGCTACGGCGTAGCATATATTTTTTGTTATCGAATATCGGCATGAGCTACGCAAAAAATTCTTATGTCCTAGTAACACGATTACCTAAAATAGACAATCGCCTTCAAAGTTACTAATTTTTCTCTTTGTAATTTTTGAAGGCGTTTGAATTAATTGTAAAAAAGTCGTGTATTTTTTACTTTTTAATTACTACTTCTATCATCCAAATCCATTAAGAAATGCATGTGTTTGAAGTCGGTTAAAAACAACAAAGTTGGTAGCGAGATAAACTTCCCAAACATGTCCCAATATTAAAAGCACTCACTTCTTTTAAAAAAAAATGCCTATCGACGAAACAGACTGTCGTCAAATATTTATTGCACTTTCAAAGTTTTGTTCAGCGTTCTCAGTGAAAACGAGCCTCGATAGATTTTGTCGGAAATTTTGCTTCGTGTGCAAAAGGCATTCATGTATGTTATTTGATTTAAATCAATGACATATTGGATAATCTTTTAGTAATAGGTATTTGCAGAAAAGAATAAAAAAGATTTTCATATTTCAACGAGTTTACCCAATAAAAGATATTTATTATTATTATTTATTCTCCACATTCTTTATTAATAATATTAATATATATATAATATAGTTTAAAAAAATGTAATATAATTAATCAATTTATTTCAGAAATAAAATCAATCCATACAATTATCTGAAAATGTTGAGAATTACACAAAAATAGAATAAAATTACAACGTACAAATAATAACAATTAATTATAGGTGTTAGTAAAATCTTATAAACTATGTTATTCAACACCATATAAAGATACTCCATTCAATTAAACATTATCGTTACAACACTATAATTATTTCAATGTTAGCGTAGAATAAGCTCTGTTATTTCACGATGAATATAAAGCAATGTAGACTATTACCTATTTACAAAGTATCATTAAAAGCAGTAATTTCAATAATATCTACAACATACGGACAGCCGTTATTTGACCGTTTTATTTTTTAGTACCCTAAATAGTACCTATATTTTAACCTGTCAAGCCCCGACTGACTTACCGGTAAGTCAGAACAATAGAATTGTGTCTCAATACGTGGGACTTGAGTAATTAAGCATCACATCTACGATTTCTATTTTGACCAGCCGATTACCGCACGCAATTAGTATGACAAATAGTACTGCATCTATATCATAAATAAAACAGCCCCTAAGTCTTTCCCCTGAAAACAATTTTCTCAATAATTAATGTTAAAACCAAAAGCAAAATTATTAAGGCGGTTTAATTTAACATTAAAACCTAGTAAAAACGACCATTCCTTTCTAAAATAGGAACTATAGGTCTCATGAAATTCAGTGTACCCAAGCACCAAGTATGGGCCACTTTGCTAATAGCAAATTATTCATATGCTCATTACTGAGCTCGCATTCTTTCGTGCATGGTAAGTAGGTATGTACTGTGTATATACATACATAGCTGCTAGGACCAACTTATTACTTTTGCCCTTTAATAAATTACAACTTTGACCAAAATTTTTACATTAATCTTGTTTGTGTGTGTGCGTTTTTAAACATAAAGCCTACGTAGGTACCTAAATATGTACGGTTATTATATTGGTCGATAGCTCAAATTGATGAAAAATTCAACGTAGGTAGGTACCTACTGTATATTGCTGGCTACCTATGGATACGATAAACTTTTTGAACACGCAACGCGCAGTATCCTCTCAATATTTACATGATCGATCTGCAATATATCATATTTTGATTCTAAAATTGTTGAAAAATTATTACTTAGTAGGTACCTAGGTATAGTAAAATAATCCGTACCTAAAAGAGATAGGTATCGGGTCGTCAGATATAGTTGAAATTTTCTTAGAAATCAAAAGATGTTTTCAAATGTCAAAAACATTCTTAACATTTTTGTTGGTTGAAATATTGATACCCAGGTGTTTAAGTACTTACACAGATGATCTTGACCATAGACATACACGGTCTATGGTAAAGAAAACACCATAGAGTTAATAACTACTTACTAAACCGTGCGTGACCGTATAACTTGTAAAGTGCAATGAGAACTTGCATCAGGGACTTGCAACTCGTTAAGCTAATTCCATTTACCCATGGGTCGTTACCGATCAACGACTACGCAAAGTAGAAAGTGGGTAGCTACCAAAGTAGGTACATAGTTTTTAGTTCAGCTGGTTGAATTTCCACATCCTATAGTATGTACCTAACTATCTAGTTTGTGCATGAACTCACTCATAGAATAAGATATACCTACACAGGTTAACATGTGTACATAATATGTATATTTACAATACCGATTGTTTATCATATCCTCTCACTCGCTCCGTATACTGTGCGAGTGAAACAGCATGACAAGTTCGATTACCTGAACGCTTTAAAAAAAAACTCAATAGCGAGTTATAAATCCTTATTTTGACCTGTTTGTTTCAGTAGGTACTTTTCAGGCATACCTAATAGCTGTCTCGTCAGCAAAAGATCAAGAACCTAGCACCTATTTAACACGTAAAAAACATATCTGTAAAGGTATAAACACACGTAAATAAGGGATAAGTACTTACCTGCTCACCAGCTCCTTGCCCAGCGGTGGGCCCAGCATCACCACCACGTCGCGACCGCCTGACGCTTCTCCACAACATGACACTCAACTACTCAACACTTCACTAGCCTAATTCTTGTAATAACACCGGAACTGTTAACAGCACTAACACTACGGATTTGCGCAATCGAAAACTTCGCATACCAAACAGTTCACAATCAACGCGGGCGCAATAACCGGGAAAAAGGCATTTACACTTAGACAATGCAAAAAAGCAAACTTTAAAAATCGACCGGCTACCACGGTCGGCCGTACACGACTGAGTTATTAATATTGTAATGAACGACGAGTAAGCTTAGCTCGTACGTCAAAATAATCCAAATACGTACCGTAATGAGGGTAGAATTTTATATTAAGGTAAATTTAAAAATACCCACATCTATATTGCGATTTGATCTGAGAACTAACAGGCAGAAATCGCATATTCTTTGGCTAAAAGACTTTATTTTCCTATCTCCACAGCCCTTTCAACGTCGTGAACGTAACTCCGGTGTAAACATTTCGTGAGGTATCGCTATGCATTAGCTGGACGCAACAGGTGGTCGTGACGTGAGTCTTTAATAAACAATTGAACGTGGTAACAGGTTGCCGCCGTATCTAATGCCTACCGCGCTGGTTAGGGTGCACCCCTTTTGCATTAATATGCGATGAGCCGGGTGTGAATTTTTCTTTTTTTGATTGTTTTATATTATAAATAGGCAGGGTGAGATGGACTTTAGGTAGATACCTTTTTGGCTTTATGTGCCCATTAACTTTAGGCTCAGTTGTGAATAAAAGAAGTTTAGTTATCGACGTTTTTTTCATGTTTCCAAAAAAATATCAGCAACGTTTTAGAATGAAGTTCCTTAACGAGGCTTGCGGTTATCTGGCTAACGAAGTTTGCGGTAAGAGTTACCTGGCAGATATCATCACGGAAGGAAAAAGCGTTATGCCCAGGCAACCTTCCTTTTCTTTCTCTCTCTCCGTCTCTTTCTATTTATTATGTATGGGTGTCAGGGGTCCCCTGACCGCACAATTTCTCTTTTAATTAATCTACTATTGGAATACAAAAATGCCTTGAAAAGTTTAAATGTTTTTTCTTATTACATCTACTAAAATAGGTATAGGACTTGGGATAGACTAAAATAAAAAGCACGAATACAAAATACCATTTACTTAAACGTAACTTATTACAAGTGTCAGGTTACATACAAGTAAATCTGTACGTCTAGTGATCCAATGTACCTTGCTGTTTACACACAAACAGCTTTTATTAATCATACTTAACCGATTCATTGCCACCTTCATTTTCACCAACACATTAGCCAGGCCCCATACGATTTGTCTATGACGCGCCAGGTGCGTCGTGGGCCTCTTTAAAGGATGACGCGCCTGGTGCGTCACGGGCCCCTTGTGATGTTTTGTACGTATTTCTCCGTTATCTTGTGTCTGTTTGAGGAGGAAACAGTTGTTTGGTGTTCTTAGATTCGTATTCGTTGATATTACGAAGGAAATATGACGTTTCAAGGTAGGATTTATTGATTTTACTAAAATGCTACAGGGGTAGTAAACATATTGGAAACTTTTGTTGTATAGGTCATTTATTTGTATTGATAAAAGTGTTTTTTGTAGATAATCAGCAAGAAGACAAGATATTTTCTGAATGTAGCCAGGCATTGTTTACTGACGAGTATAAACATTGTGAGCAAGATAATAATAAAGAGAACGAAAGTTTTTCTGAATGTAGTCAATCTATTTTGCAAAATATTTCAAAAAAGGTTAAATTAGCAAGTTCTTCTTATAGTCAAGATAAAAGTTATGAGTATGATACAGACACCAGCATTGAGGAAATCATGGACAAATGGAAATCTTGAGGATTCGCCGCGGGCGCAGCGGCGTGCACTGCCACGCGTCTCTATGAACAACGTCTTATATTGCCATACGTTTGTGTTTACGCGTGCGATGATAAGTGCCGCTTGACGCGCCGCTGCTCCGTAAACAGAAAAATCGTATGACGCGCCGCGTGACGCCACGCTGCACGCGACGCGTGACGCCCCGCGTCTCCGTAAATGAGGCCTTAGTATTATGAAGCAGGTATTTTATAATATTACTACTCCTACCATGGGTAGAAAACTTAAAAGTCTGTTGGGGCAGTATTTCCACTGATTTAATTCAGTTACGCCCCTAATAAGAATACCAAGACGCAATATTTCCGCAGCTCACCTTATTGAAATTCTGTATGTATACATATGTAATATAACTCTATTATAAATTAAGTTTTTATATTGTTACCAAAGGTTTGCTATCCCTGATTGGTAAATTAAATATTAAAACTTAATTGCCAGGCGCACTTACTACTTTAATGTTCAATGTAGGATAAACAATGGTGGTTTTCGTAATCTCATAATTTTTAAGCTTGTTTTAAGTTAATTTAAAAATGACGCACCACGCGCGTCATGGGCCACCCGAGATGTTTACTTATGACGCACCACGCGCGTCATTGGCCATGAATTGGTTAAATAATGGCTGGCCCACACTGAAGCTGCTAAGACTGTGCTTTATAACGGTATAAGATATTTTCACACTAAAATTAATGCGTTTACATGAAGTATAAGCGTAAGTGCTGTAGGCTGCACCTACATATGTTTAAACCCTGTATTCATGGTCAGCAAAAGTTGTGCATCATTGTTGCTACAACATGATTCTGTTTGCTAACTACATATTTATACTGCAACATGTTTCCTGCAACATAAACCTTGTTGCTGAAACAGTTGTGCAACATTGTTGCAACAACGTCATTGTGTTGCTAGCTACGCACTCAAGCTTCAACATGTTTCTTGTAACTCAAAACATGTTGCTGGAACATTGTTTTTTAGATTCCCATGAATACGGGGTTTTATTCAATGGGACCAGCAGATAAGTTCAGATGGCGGCGCTAGTACAGATTGGCCACTAGACTAGTTGCCACATATGTGTGATTAACGCGATATACACATATAGCGTGTTCACAATATTAACACTTTAAAATGAAACGCTTATGGCTCGCGCTGCCACCTGCCCTAACTATAATCTAGTATTCAAAAGATTATAATATGCTGTGTCTAAGAATTATTTGTTGAAAATTCGTACAACAATAATAGTAATTATAAACACTTCTCATAAGTACCAAAATTACGTACTACAGTTACATTACATTTAATTTAGACAAGTTCGACGTTCATTTAAATAAAAATACCTTAATTTACGCTAACTTTAACAAACCATGCAGACTTTCAGCTTTTACTAAAACACTTTCAAAATAGTATTGCATGATTTGTTAAATCTGCATCTAAAGCAGATATCCGATTAGTTTACAAATCCTACAATGTCCAATATATAGAAAACAGCCGCAGTTTTCTATAAATACTAATTACATTTTATCACATTTAGAAATAATATTATAACATGAATTAACTAATGTCTATCAACATTCGAATAGCGGCTTCATTCGCTCATACAGTTAACAGTGGTGCCGATTCCCTTGTTCACAAA
Source organism: Hoplodrina ambigua (assembly GCA_949774945.1). Lineage (NCBI taxonomy): Eukaryota > Metazoa > Arthropoda > Insecta > Lepidoptera > Noctuidae > Hoplodrina > Hoplodrina ambigua. The sequence goes on along the minus strand of OX458974.1, from coordinate 4,303,746 downwards.
CTAGACTAAATTTAGAGAATTGACATCTCTTACTAACATACAGCGAAAGGAATGGACGGTGACATTCCGTGACATTAAAGAACTAAGTTAGAGATGTCAAATTAGTTTTGCCTTGAACTTTTCCGTATTTTTAATCCACACGTTTTAAGATGTCAACTATAATTGTATGGATGTGTCAGATTGACTAAATTTGACAGCTCTTATTTACATTAGTCTCTTTCTTATTTTATTGGAAAGAAAAAGATGGAAATAGTCTAATTTTAGTTTAGTTTGTGACCAAGGGAATCGGCACCAGTGTGAACTCTATTGTCACATCTGTAGTGCTGAGTACAGACTGATGCAATAAAACATGCAATTTACAATGCAAAGCAAGAATTTACTGTACACATTGCTACAATGTAACATGCAAGGTAACGCACTTTGTAACAAATTCCTTAACTTTAAACGTCCTGCCTGCACGAATCGCGCACGCTTCGAACGTTGCTAGTTGTGCGCATAAAGCGCTCCATCACCTTTCGGTTTCTAAGAGGAACTTAAGGTACGGGTAGTGTTGCAGTAACTGCACGTTATACAGTTAATGTTGCATTACATGTTACATTCCATCAGTCTGTATGCAGCATAATGGCGGCATAGAATAGCTGGAGAAACAGATTCAGTTTTTTTAAAAAAACATAAGTAATCACATAAATACGTTCACCCGGTGCATGGTATCGATGTTGATACGTTTAATAGCTCATTTTTTGATAATTTTAACTTCCTTACTCCTTGCAAAAAAGACGATTAAAAAACGAAATAGTTAAAAGCAAAAAAAAATTGAATTTGCTTTTATTCGAAATACATACAATGTCAATTTATTATTATAATTCCAATCAAATGACAATAACGTCAACAATTAAAAAAAAACGAGATCTTGAACATTGGCATCAGCGAGTCAAAAGAAAAAGTGTTAATCAGAATAACTATCCGCAGACGAAATAATTATGCGAATTATTGCATACATTTTATTAAACAAAATCGAAACGGGAACGATCTATGTAAGATTAAGTGTCGGTTCATATCTGACGGAAGATACGCCGCGTATCGTCAGTCGCGTAACACAGAAACAGTCAAATAGATAATAAAATATTCAACCATACACACATAACCGATGATCTGTTAGTGCGTCGACCATACTAAAGACGATACGTTCGACGTATCTTTCGTCAGATGTGAACCGACCATAAGGGACATAATAAATAATTAAAACGCTTGAATAAGTACAACAACTTGTACTGCATTGTCTTATCAAGTACACAATTCACACTTTACACTCAATTTATTCATATAAGTTAATGTATAAAACATGATACAGAAATAAAGCAACATATTTTCTAAGTTTGCTTTTTGATTGACAAAACATATTTTTTATCATAAAGTCGTGTACAGACATCGATGGGCACGTGCCGCTAATGATTTGCAACGTGTACCTCAGACTAGGAATGGGGAGCTCACTTTGAACAGCCGTCGCAAAAATGTTAAACGCGAAGTAATCCATTTGCGGTGTATGAAATGTTCATGTAAGCAGTAAAGGTCTAATTCAATTATTATTATAAGAAATAAGGTTTCTAACAATAATCATTATAAAGATACATAGGCAAATTGGGCGTAAACTAGCAAAAGTCAGAAGTGATGTCAGGCAAAACATACTAGATCATAATCACTATCATTAAAATCACACAACATGATGTAAATTCACACATATCTGGGATTTTACTAACTTAGTAATAAATGGGTATCTTACACACTTTTTCCATTTTTTTTTGTTAAATCTTAACCCGTAGACTGCGGGCGAACATTCGCTACGCCAAACGCAAGTGCGGCTAGCTACCAATGTTCGTGTGTTCGCCATGGAAAAACACATACGGTGTGTGTGCGCCGCACTCGCGTTTTCTAGTCGAAACACAACGTGTGTGTTTTCCCGCAGTCAATGAGACATCTCATTCTCTATCTTGCTAAATAGTTGACAGTAAATATACTGATGACAAGGTTCTAGCTCGCAGAGACAAGTAATTTGTTTCCAAAACACACAACGATTTGTTAAAATTATAAATTAGGCTTTTTTTCCTATCAAAGAATTTAATTTCTATTATGAGCTTCTGTGTAGTCCAAAGAAAAATAAAAGCCTCGTTTAAAGACAGGCGGTGGCGGGCAGTTTAATGTACAGTCAGCAAAATAGATAAGTAACCACAGGGTCGTCAAATACAGTTGAAGTTTGCATAGAAAATTTAGAATTCTAGAAAAGAATTCTAGTCCTTTTGTTTCTAAGTAAACTTCCAACTACTGATCCTGATAACTAATCTCGTTTGTTAACTGTACTATCTGACAGCAGACGACCAAATGTCAGATAGTTTAGTAGTACTATCTGACATGTGATCGTCTTATGTCAAATGTCTACGTTCACGTTTTATGATTTTCATATGTCATTTTAACTGTTTCATCATATCCAAATAAATTGTGATAAACTTTGGTTTTAGTTTTTATTTTTTTTTTCTACCTACACTATAGTTACTTAACTATGTTTTTATTATTATTTTCTATGACATAGAAGGCAAGAGTAACAAAATTAGTTGTTGTGCATAGTGCCTGTAGTTGTGAGATACTTAAGTTAGTAACAGACTTTAAACGATCGACATGGCGAGTGTTACTAGTATGTTGCAAGCTTGTCTTTTTACGCAACATGAGAATTTCGAGAAGATAATTGGATAGTTTTTTAAAAGACGAAAGTTAAATAGAAGCAGAAGAAACAAAATATAGCTTCTAAAATGGTAGGTCTATTATAAAATCTATAAGGTATCTATAAGTCAGTATAAAATCTATGAGCCTATAGATATGAACAGCACAAGTACTGCCCGAGTACTGCAGTTTTCATTGATTAACTAAAAATGAACTAAAATAAAACAGTAATAGAGTTGAAAATTAATTGATCGCGTGCAACAAATAAATGTGCGCGGAACTTCATCTTGCACGCAACTTTCAACTCTACAATTGCTATCGCTAACCCTTAGCAAGCTCATGGTTTTGGTTTTAGAATTTATTTTTTACTCTCGCGAGATACATTCCTAATTCTGGTGGTTTACGGTTAAACTCACATGCTAGTTTCAGTTCTAATTTCAAATAGATATAACATGAACTGTCTATAATAAAACTGAAGAGATTTTTTGTTTAAACACGCTTATCTCTAGAACTACCAGTCGGATTTAAAAAAAAATTTGGTTATGACTGCCACATTCACGAGGAAAAGTAAAGGCTATAATATAACATCACGCTACCACCCAAGGGAGTGAAGCAGTAACGAAAGACTTAACAAAATGCGAGTAAAAAATATGCGAGCGAAGTCGGGAGCAAAAGCTATGTACACGGTAAAAGGAACTTCGTGACACAAACTTTTTCCATAGATTAAATTCATGATTCTAGACCACAAACCATAAACATTTTTAGTCGCTTAATAAAAAAAAAACAGCTAAACCATACAATTTTGTTCGTGTAACTGCTGCACTTTTGTGTGGAACAGCTGATTTTTTTCGAGTTATGAAATATCTAGTGTGGATGGTTTACAATCATATACTGAATACATGGTAAAACTGACTGTCTGCCTGACAATTCAAGTGTAAATGACTTATTCAAAATAAATTATTTGAGTTTGATCGCCTATTCATAGACATTTAGAATTAGCCAACAAACTGTTAAGGCCCGCTTCCGCCAGCTAAAGTTATCTTTTAACTCCCGAGTTAATTCCTAACAAGGCTCCTTGTGTATGACATTTCGTAATTGAACCTCGTGTAAAGGACTAACTGAAAGTTAAGTTTTTGGCATTATCCGCATAATTTAATCCTATTTAAATACACTTCAGCTTCATCCTTCATTCCTTCATCCTTGACATATAAATAAGGGTTAATACAGACAATCGGGTTCCCAGCGAAGCGATTAATTCAATAGTTCAAACTAAAGCAAAACCTCATAACGAGATTCATGATTTTATTACATATCTTGTTGAACACTCCGACGGTCTGTGCTGACCCTTGTGCCTAGTCTTAGACATTCGGTTCAGCGTCGACAATATTCATAAGATAAAACCATAATTTATCTCGGCCCGTCGCGAAAGTTCATGATGACAAACGTAAAACAAGCACGTGAATAAAACCTGACACAGTCATAGACAATAATACCCCGATTAATTTTAATCAATCGAAAATTGTTTTTGGCATAAACAATTTCGATAAAATTTTCATTCATTTTATTCTATTTCCTTACCCGAGGCCGGGACTTCTGCGTATATAATTAGAGCTATAGGAACAGGAATAAACATCTACGTTACGTTAAGGTAGCATTCTGATGTTTGTGACCACGACCGACAACCGCGACCGACGACCGCGGCAGTGACCGCGACCGGGTCGCGTGACTCACTACTTAGTATGAATTTATATGGGACCCTAAACAGCGCAAGCGACCACGGGTCGGCGGTTGTTTAGTGTTCGGTCGCCTGTCGCGGTGCAACGCAATAGCAAACTGTGATGTCGCTAATTGAAAACTCAATTTACTATCTATTAAATTCAAACTTATTAAAAATCGAATTTAAATCGGTAAACTAAAATAAAGTTTTTTTTTTTTTTCAGAAGTTGCGTCTTCTAATTAATGTTGTCAACTACCAAATTTCGATGCGGCCTTCAACCTTTATTCGGGGTATTACTGCACTTCACATTTAACACCACACATCTACCTATATCTACTAACATGAGCACATAGTGGGTTACCCCGCGCTCAATAGTCAATCGCCCACTCGTTGTCTTGAAGGAACGCGTCCACCACCTCTTTCATGGTGAAGTTCGGGATCAGCTGATCAGCAGTCAGCTTGACGCGAGTCACCGGGTCGAAGTGGCCGACACGCTGCGGAACAAATGGATGGATATAAAATATAATATGAATACTTTGTCTATCGCCATACACAATACATTCATGCGCTTTATTATTAAGTAATAAATAAAAAAAAATGTTATTTTATTTTTCTTGCCACGTGTTCATAATTTTATTCTATTTGATAAATCGTGTCTATTTCATTTTACTTCTAGTTAATTTTTTTGAGTACGGGCTTATTTTTCAATTTTTAGATAACTCTTAACGGAGAGGTAAATATGGCGGTTTGACTGCTTTTGTGTAGAAAATATGTCAAGCTGTCATATTTCTTGTTTGGATAAATGTTATCTGACTATTAGAGTATACTACTACGCAACCAGACTGGTATTAGCTATACTTAGGGCTGCCTAAGTATAGCTAATACCAGTCTGGTTGCGTAAAAAAAAAGATCGCATTAACTATTTCAGATAGCAGTAGCACATATACTGTGACGGAGTGTGACGAATGGTATTTGAAGTTTCTAGATTACCTATGTAGTGATGAAACCGATAAAAATGGATTCAATTTCTTATCAAGATAATAGATAAAGCCTATAAATAACCTAGGTGGTGTTACAATGCCCTAAATCTACCAACAAATCAAACATCACCGAGATATGCGTCACGCATTATTACCAAATGAAACAGCTTTGTCATCAATACCTCACTAATCTTCTTATCGATAATCGATAAATTAATAAGTTATAGATAATAATATAATAACTTATGATAGTAGATTTTTTTGTATGTCACATTCAAAAGCGCCTTTCAATAGTGGACCATTGAAAGGCGCTTTGACGCTTTGGCGGGTTGACGTTACAAGAGATAGATAACTGTTATTCGAAAAATGACAATGACAATTTGACTGTCAAACCGCCATATTAATTCCTCCATTACGTTATTTGACAATTGAAAAAAAAAAGACCAAATTCATATATTTGTCTTTGATTTTATATAACATCATCACGTCTGTGATCCCCGAAGTGTTAGGCAGAGGTGTACCCATTAGTAAACCCACATTTCGCCGGTTATGTTTAAGGCCAATGTAATAGGGGGCGAGCCTATTGCCATCGACCAGGCACAAATCCAGACTGAGGCTGCTACTGAGAAATACCTGATGTAAAACCCCATAAACACTGCCCGACCTAGGAATTGAATTGAACTCAAGATCTCATGCTGAGAAAGACAAAGTCACTTTCTCAATCTTTAAAGCGAGATTAATATACACCAAAAAATATAATGATTGGTTTTACCTCCAAATGTTCCTCAATGTCTTTCTTCTCGTAAGTAATGCCACTAGGCGTGATCACCGGCTCGTTTAGTATCTCGAAGCTTATCTTGCCACACAAATAATCCGGTACATCACGTTTCTGCAAAAGAAATTTGTAAAGGTTAGTGTCGTTTTTCTACAAAAAAAAATATTATTAGACATTCGTTTCGAATGCCATTGTTTCGAACAACATACCCGTCTCCTTTCGTCCATTTTAGAAAATAATATATTTAATTCACTCCTGTAGTTATTCTGAAAATAAACGAATGTATAAATTAGGCAAGATTTTACATTATAAGTCTAAGTGGCCTATAAATTGTTCAATTAAAAACGCAGAAGTCTAAATTCGAGCCAAACTTGCATGGTTTTATTATAAATATAAAGGTTCGTCGTATATTCAAAATTGGAACAATGATGACTCCAAAATGATGGCCAGCAGTAAGTCGGCTTGCAAACTACATAAAAACTTTTTCTTTGACTCATTATTATTTTGGTGTTTTAGGTCTTAAGTTACAAGTTCAATTATTGTCCCAGTGTCTGTAGCTAATCAAATCTTACAAATTAAATTTGAGCCACTTCATGACGTTCGATTGAGATAAAATTTAATATTCTGTCGATAGAACTTGTATATACCAATGCATGGTGGAACGATTTAGGTGTCTTGGAGTGTATATTATTATGAAATGAACTTACACATTCGTCCTCAATTTTGGATGCTTTAATATTAACGTCATCTTTATTACTTATATCTAGTTTCATTGCTTCTATTCTACGCTGCATATCTTCATTTATTAACCTGTAAAAGGCACGTTTTTTATTACTATAATACAAATAAATAATATTGCTAAATGGTGTCCCATTGTTGACTTCACCTTGTGTCTCTTTGTAAGTAAACAATCTTAGGCCGACGACCATCTAAGGCAGTCAACCGTGATGTGCAACTGTATCTAATTGAATATTTCAATGTAAAGTTGACATCAGGAGTGCATAAATAAACTTCAGTTAATAATACAGACAAATAAACGCAAATGCAGTCTATATTTTATTTTTAAAATCTTTATTATATTGATTACTTGGACAATTTTTCTGAAAACTATTTCTCAACAAAGTCTAGAGAACAAAGGTTTTATAGTATTTCAACTGTAACAATATTTAATACTTATTTCGTTTAATATTACAAAAGCGTTGAAAAAATAAAAATAAAAAATGTGTGAGAAAACAAAATGGTACACAAAAACGAATAAAACAAGTTTTTGAAGGTTAAAATAAAACTCATGCATAAGTTATATTTTAATTAAAATAAATATTTCTATGAGCTTTTGAATAACCTTTTTGGACTTATTATCGGCGGCTCTACATCTTAGACCACTTTCATGCTTAAGTACTTAGTAATAAGGTACTTAGAAAAAATTGTACCTGTTCAAATAAGACTGCAGTTCAATCTCCTGGGATATTCTCTTCTCCTCTTGTAGATTCCATCGTTTTTTTCTAGCAATACGGATTTGTGCTGCAATATCATCGCCGAAGTTCAACTTCTGTTCACGCGCCAAATCATTAGCTGAAAAGCAGTTCAGGATTTCATTAAGGAGTTCAATTTTTTTTTCTACTCTCATACACTAGGCCTAATGCTGACAAGTACTGTGCCTTTTTAAATTCATTATACTTTCTAAGTTTATCTTGGACATTACTGACATTGTTAAAGGAAAACATCGTGAAGAAATCTGGACCTATAATTAATATTAGTCTGAAATCGCCAATCCGCCTTGAACAAGCGTGGTTAGCAATGCTTGTTCCTTCTCTGTATGAGAAGAGGTCTTTGCACTGCAGCAGGACAATAATAGGCTGGTATTATGACATGTGTATTAAAAATGTCTAATGCAATAATAGTAAGACTAATCATAATATAAGTGATTCAGTCTGATTCAGATATATCGAATTAAGAGCCGACACAGGTACTATATTGTGAAACAGCACATATATTTTTGAACTATGAATTTTTGAGTCACACATTTTGAACAAGTTTGTCGGCAACCTGCCAAGTTCTTTGCAACAGGAGCTCAAAACAATAAAATTTAAGTGGTCTGTCTGCAAAGCGGTTTTATTTTCATTATAATAAACCGCAATGCGACATGGAAACTTCGAAAAAAAAATGGTAGAGAGACAAATTAAGATGCGTTTTGAAATGAACTGTATTACGTCTTTGTTGTTTTAATAAACATTAGCTAGCATTATCAGTGACATTGAATTAATTTAAAAATATGGTACAAGGTTGTCCACAAAAACAATTCAAAAATGTTTTATGTAAACAAAATTCAGATTTACAAGGTTTTTTTTGCATCACCATAATTAAAACCAGTGTTTTTTTGGAAACAGCTAAATATTTTGTTAATCTGTAGTAGGTAGGTGCAGTATGCGGTCGAATGGCCAATTGAATTTAATCCGGCTCTACACTCGCGGTGTGAATCCCTGCGAACGGTGGGAACCGAGAGTGTATATGATTTTGCGGCTTCGTGCTCGCATCTCGTGGCGTTCCCTCTCAAAGGGACCGCCGCGAGTCGCGAACCTCTGTATCCTTACCGGCCGCGTATAGTCAACAAAAGATATAGGTGTGCACGGTCATCAGATATAGTCGTAAGTTTTTTTAGAAACCGGTGAATGTAAAATGAAATGTAATTTAATTTAAAAAGTACATAATTAACAGATCAGTTAAGTTTCAATCAAAGACATCCATCTGTTTCTAAGAAATCTTCAACAATATCAGATGACCCTTGATACCTATCTCTGTTGTTGATTTTACCATATCTACGTGGAGTAAAAAGATACATCAAGTAGCCATTAGCTATGCCCATCAAATTAAGTATCATTGAACCAAAATTTTTGCTGGGAAACTACTTTTATTTTAGTTTTTTTGGTGTAAAAAATCTCTGTTTTTTATGGTAACGGACGCATAATATAGGCATAACAGTACAGGCATCTTCGAGGTATTTTAAGTTTGGTTGAAACATTTAAAACATGCTTGCATCTAAAAACAAATCTTTTGACTTGAAATATCTTGGTAACCAGAAGGTATGGTCCAGATCAAGAAACTGCTCGCAGTAATAGGAAAATCCTGTTACTTTGACTTATTACAGCCTTTTAAATTTATTACCTAACACCCTATTATTTTCTATTCTTCTTGTCAGAAATTAGCTTAGTAATTCGCCCAATAATATCACCTTGAATTATTACTATTCAGCAATCCTAATTATGATAATTGGATTTACATAGATTTGAAATGAATCCTTTTGACTGTGGCTAAGAATAGACATACATTGATTTTGTCATTACCACTATTGATGTCTAAATATGTTTCTAGCAATTCAGGTATCATTAGCCTAATCATTTACCGCATTAATGGTTAATCACCACAAGCAATGCAAATAGGCAAGTATTGGAAGAAAAAAAGTAATCATTTAGTAGATAAAATGGTGTACATTATAAAACTTGTCACCTACTTATATTTTCAGTTTACTTTAGCTTGTCCAATTAGTATTTTGTAATAAATGATAACAAAGTAAGTTTATCTTGGACATCACTGGCATTGGTGAAGGAAAACATTGTGAGGAAACCTAGACTGTTCCACTCAAACCATGTCAGAGGCACTTATGGCGGTTTAGGAACTCTGACACTGGGCAGTAAGGTCTTACGACCCCACACACCCGTGGGGTCGTAAGACCTTACTGCCCACAAGATAAATAAGGTTATCGCGATATTCACATAAAAAATCTTTACATAAATAACTTAAAAGTGAAGTTACACTACATACCTCGATGCAAATGCTTTATAGCCTCATCATAGCAGTCCAGCTCAACCAAGGCCTGTCCCAAAAAGAAATGGCCCTTGACCTGGTTGTTGTCTATGTCCAGTGCCCGGCGACAGTCCTGGCACGTTGCCTCCCACCGCTTCATCTTCAGATGACATAGTGCACGGTTTGTGAAGTATGTTGCTACTGAGGGGTTCTTTATCTGGAATTGTATGTATTTATCAAGGTTTTAAAGTTTTGTTTCATAATGAGAATACTGGATGAATATAGTAAAAAGGTTGTAGTAGTTTGGTAAGAACTGCATGGTGCCACTTCCAATAGTGAAAGTAAGTTGATCTGACTGAGCATAAACAATTAGAAACTTCATGTTCTACAACCATTTACTTCAAAATGTAAAGGTCAGGTTTCAAAGAGTAGTAGACTGTTTGTTCGGTTTGTTCAATTTTTGTTTTTTTTTTTAAAGACATGTAATGCTGTCTTTTAACAATGTAGAAATTTAGAAAAAATATGTTGTTATAAATGTTTCAAATAATAGGTACCTAATTGTTTACATTTCTTTTAATAAACTAACTATCAACTGGCTGGTTTAGCCATATCCAACCTTATTTAATATTGAAATTCCTATGAGATAATATCTGTTCTAAATTAGAAAGACTTGACAATCCGCCACAAGGGCAAACAAGGCATGTTTCACTTTAGAAAAATAGGTACATTTTTTTATTATTTTAGAATAGGAATTAAAAGTGTGTTTCATTAATATCATAAAATGTTTTGGGTACAGTTACCTCATGTTCAAGAGTTAATATACCTACCTAATTAATAAAAATACACAATAACTAATAATTCAAACCATGTCATAATTTCACCTAGAACAAATCTAAAACTAGGTATTTTAAAATAATGAAATAGAAAGTTGTTATTAGATTTTGTACTCTAATTTAAGTAATAGATTGGAATTGGTAGACGGAAACAGAAGGTCATCTAAAAGGCTTTAAACTTTACTTCATAAAGTTGGTAATAAAAAAGGAAAAATAGGAGTGAATGGTATTTCTTCAAATTACAACCTGAACAGTTAAATGGATTGCTACAGCGATTTTTCAGATATGAACAGTATGAATGAACAGTTAGATAGTAATAGTCTTTTAGATTTTAACACAGTTAAAATCTAAAAGACAAAGGTGGAATGTCATAGTTTCCTTAGCTTTGTGTGAACAAGTAAAAACAAATTGTGCGTGAAGTATCAAAGACGAAAAATAATAAATTATGAGTTTGTAAAAAATACTTGATACTCACAATAGCCTTTGTGTAACATGCCATAGCATCCTCAAATCGTCTCAGACTGAACAATCTGTTTCCTTGCTCCTTCAGCTCCTTATCTGTTAGGTTCGCGGTGGTATACGTGTGTTTACTCATTGTTCTCGCTATTTCTCACGTATTCTAAGTTAATTTTGTCACATATAACATTATTCAACTCAGGCGATGCAGAAGAAAGTTTACGCAACTGTTTTTATACGCGCACGATTGAAATTATTGTGATTATTTTTCTTCTAGAAAATTATGTTTGTCAGCTTTTGACACTTCTTTTGCATATTTTTGTTTTTGACACTTTTGACATTTGACAATCAGATTTGTTCAACCGACTTCAAATAGCGACTTGAACGGAACCGATATTCTCGTCATCGAATGATATAGTGTTGTCATCACAAAATAATATACTATTTTATAATGTAGAGGCGGCAATACTTTCTTTTTAATTATGTGCCAACAAAACCCATGGTTACTAGTTATATAATATATAATTATATAATTACTTTATTAGTAGCCTATTAAATAGATTAATAATAAATTAAGCTTTTAAGTCCTGCAATGATGCGCGAAGGCATAGTAAATTGTCACTTAACTTGCCAAAAGATGCCCATGAGTGCTTTATAGCATAAAAAAGAAAAGAGCGATTTATATAAATAATTAAGTTTATTTCATTGTATACCAGTCTGTAAGTAACAGCCCAATTCAGGAAGACAAAGTAGTAATAAAATAGATATAATATTTCATCACGTCGCAGGACCTAAGTAAGACGGTATCTTAAACACATGATATAGAGGCGAATGGTTTCGAGCCCACAGAGTGTAACGCTTTGTTGTTTCATTTGGAACCTGATCCAAATTACTGTCTGTCATCAGTTTTTTTGGCTTTGCAGAAGTACTGAAAATAATAGTCATAAAATTATTCTACTGATTAAAATTCACCCTATTGTTCTCTCCCCACACGTAGGTACCTACGCTGGATTCGTCGAATCCAGCGGGAATCCGGGAATTCGGGAATCCAGCGTAGGTACCTACGTGTGGGCCTCCTCAGGTCTAGAGGAAAGTAATGTATTAGATTCCCCCCGCGTCATAAGAGGACGTTAGTGAAACACTACGCGCTGCCGCCTCGGATCCAGTTAAAAGGAGGGCGAAAGACGTCAACTAAAAGATTACCCATCTTAACTGACTGCACCCGTTTACAAATATGACGCATGGTCGTTGGCAACTGATACGAATGCGCCTATAATTCAAGAGGCACTCCAAGCTCAGTCTTTAGGAGAACTTATCAATACTAACAGTCAACCGACAGCTTCCTACCAAAATGGCGTGGTCCTGTCCTAAAATAGATTTGCACTTACGTCATTATTGGATCTTTAAATAGAGGAGGAGCAATTGGAAGCTCCATGGTAACTTTCATTAGAGGACAAGGAAAGTGAACGTCGCCCAATGATAAGACACCGTCTTCTGATTTCTAGAAAACAAAAAAATATCAATCAATATTAGGTATGTCGAGAGGATCTTCTGTTGACAAATCTCGTGCGCCTTAATCACTGATCCTCTAATCCACGAGGTTTTGCGATCGCGATCGGGCACGGACAAATACCTACCTACACCTTTTTCTAGTTCATGTGTCTTTCTTGTCCCCTATTACATAGCACTTAAAAACATAACTGGCGAAATGAGGGTGTAGGTACTAGTAGGTACACCTCTGCCTAACCCTTCGGGGATTACAGGCGTGATATTAAGTATGTGTCTTTCCAAGTTAAACCTTGGACATCACAGACATCGGTGAAGGAAAATATCGTGATGAAACCTGGACTTATAATAAAATATTAGTCCGCAATCGACAATCCGCCTTGAGCAAGCGTGCTGATAAACGATTATTTATCTTCTCTGCACTAATATTAAAAAGCCCATATAACCATTAGGTTTAATAGATCAACGAAACTCACTTGTCTAAGCTTCTTGCTTTTCTTGGCATGTGCTAGTAGACAGTTGCACCACTTCCAAATGTTCTCATCAGCAGCACCGCGCCTCTCCAGCCTTTCTGATAGCTCCGCCATGTTAAGTAACGGTTTCAGAACCTAAATAAAATCTTAAAAGTATTAATGTAATGTAAATTGTGTCCTATATTCATAACTAGCTTTCGCCCGCGGCTTCGCTCGCAAATTAAGTTTAAAATTCGATCATAATTCGAAAGACATGTTGCGCCATCTATCATCATAAGAAGTAAGAACGTTATTGTGATTTCTTTCGGGAACAGTAGGTACTTTTTTTCGGGATGAAAGGTACCCTATGTTCGTTTCTGTACACCTGGCAACGTATATGCAAAATTTCAGGATGATCGGTTCAGTGGCTTAGGCTTAAAATGGTAACAAACAAACAAACAAACTTACTTTCGCATTTATAATATTAGTTAGGAAGTTAGGATAAGTCAATTTATTTGGATATCGGACTAAATAATACTTTCAAAACTGTTCCATTTGGACTTCTGTTTCAGAGTCAAACCTACTTTTTATAGATATACCTACTTAATAACAGTATCTATCAGACGGTTGATAAAGCACATCGACTCTCAGAAAATATCCGGCGACTAACTATAGTTTAAAACTCTCTCTAAATAACTTGTTAAGTTACGATCACGAGCTACTATAATAAAATTGATGACCTGTATTCCTGTAAGCCCGTAATCATCCGCATATTATTAACTAACACTTAATAGACTCAATACAATTAATGAGGAGAAAATGTTACTCAAGTAATAAATAACGCAATGAGAATAAAATAATAAATGTACAAGCATAGGCCTCGTCAGCTTTTCAGAAATAAAATTTCTCTGCGAATATGCTCCAGCGGATTTCTCGCTGACTCTCAGGCTGGGCTGGTGGTGCCGACCCCTCTGCGACATTACGCTCTGCATACCCACTGAGACGTTAAATGGGCAAACATGGTCGTCGTTTGCAACGAATACTTCCAAACTTTCATCGTGGCGGAGCACCAATTCCTGCAAGCATAGCAGCACAATCTTAAAACTTAATCTATAATTTTATTGGGACGAAAAAGGAGACAGTAATCATTTAACTTGTGGACTCCATACTAGGTCGAACCTGTTTCTTGGAGTCCATAGTGAGTTTCAATTAATTTGTGATGCCAGGGAACAGCTGATGATTTAGATAGCGCGCTCTCACACTGTCAAGAAATAGGAAGGTAAACGGATCAGTTACCTACATGTAATCTTTCAAAGTCGGCGCTGATCTTGACCCTGGCTGCTTGTTCAGCTCGGAGCTCATCCACTAGATACACCCAGTACTTGTTGACCTTGGCATAGTCTCCAAGCTGCGCACGAGGGAGGTAAGACAAGATCTTCTTGCCAATGGTTGATGGTAACTGTTGAATCTGGGCAAACAGAATTTGAGCTTAGTTGGGCCAACCTACAAACTCATTCAACTCATTATTACGTCAAATCAATAACATCTTGTTACGAGTACTTCGTACCCGACCTTTCTAAAAAACCTCACCAATAAGGTCAGTGTAGGTCTTTCTAGGGCGTCCCCTGCGTTGCCACTCACATCTAGGGCAGACGTGAGTGGCAACGCAGGGACCCCGGAAGCCCGTCTTTTTGTTGATCACTTACTAATTTGATTTATCGTTACTTTGAAATCAATCAATAGTTAATCAGTATAATTATGCCATTAAAAATGGTAGGGGAAAACCACTTTTTAACAGCGTATAAAAAATACATCAATTGACTGGTGGTGTCAAGTACCCAATTCTAGTAGGAAACACTAACAAGGTCCACAGTTTCGATACTCTCAGGTTTGGGACGGTTGACCTTCCAGATCTTCCTCTTGGAGCCGTCGTTGAAAGTCATCTCTATTTCCTCCAGCTTCAAGCTATCGCGCATCGATTTTATTGTTGCATTCCACAAGGCCAAGTTTGCATCCAACTGTGAAAATGAATTGTCATTTATAGATACATGGCTTACGCGACTTCGTCCGCGACAATGTCGGTGAGCTGTGGGAATGTCTTCGTGGAATGAATTTTTTTTTGGTCTAAAATAAAACTAGCCAATGTTACTCCTTCTAACATCAGCTATCAGCCAGTGAAAGTCTCATTAATATCGGTAAAAACTTATAAATTTTATTTTAATTTTAATTTGATTTTCTAAGTAGGTACCTATGTATTTATTTAAGGAACACGAAACAGAATACAGACAGTATATTACGTAGGCAATACAGATTATTAAAGTTTAGGTCGAGACGAGGCGTCTGAGAGGGAGAGGGGGTCAACCCTGTCATTTCACCCGCATCAGAAGGGCATCAGGGCGCCGGAGGGCGCTTTTAATGATCTTCGGCCACCGTAACGAGGGGTCTGCGGGCGGTGAATTTGGGGTATTTCGAAGATCTAACTTAGGATAGTAACAGCACGCAGAGTTCTGAGCGCGGCTCTCTAATCAGACATAAACCTCAGTTTTTCCCCCGGCGGAGAGAAGCCGTGAGGATTCCCCAACAACAAAAAAATATGGTCGAGACTGTATTCCTAAATACCTGACCAATCCTATTTTATTACTGTTCTAGTTGTATAAATAAAACAGAGTAGGAGTACCGACCGCTTTTTGAGCTTCTCCGGGCGGCCCCGAGGGAGCAGCTTGTTTGCCGTCACCTGCACCGGTGCCTGCACGGTTTTGTGCGTTATCCGTTTTGGATGCATGCATCTAAATCATAGTTAAACGATGAGTACATTATGTAGTACATATTTTCGTAGCAGGCGCAAGGACGTCATCAGGCCATGGTCCAGTGGAGGGAAAGTTGATATAAATGGAGTATGGAATAAAGTATGAATTGTGTAGAGAGAGAGTATTTGAAGATTTGTAATTGGAATTTAGAATAGAATCAATGAATTTATTGGAATTTCGATTTACGGAAATAATCGTACAAACAAGTCAAGTGGACTCAGGACTTCCTTAGCTTTCTATTTGGCTACTTTTCTTGAAATCTTTAGGGCTAGCTTGCCCTTTCTAGGCCTATATTGTATAGTCTAGCTTCTGCCCGCGACTTCGTCCGCTTTGTTATTTCCACTTGTGATAAAATACATCCTTGGTTACTGGTTTTATATAGCCTATACTATATTCCTTATTTATGAATCCTTATGAATATATACACTAAGACTTACAAAAAGATTTTTTCCAATTCGACTGGTAGTAAGTACCAGATATTTGCGCGTTTAAACAAGCATACAAAAACTGTTTAGCTTTATTATATTATTAAAGAATTAGAGAAATTTATAAGTACTTGCCAGCTGTGCATGTGGATCGTTGACCACGATGCACTCGGCGGCAATATTCTTCAACATTAGATCGCGGTTTTGTTCGAAAATTCTGCGCGCGTTCCGCAGCACCTCCCACATCACCGGCCCACCAGCTACAATCGTCAACTCAGACAACACTAGGGCTTGTGACTCCTTAAAAATGATTTTGAAAAAGTGAAAATGTTTGTAATGAAGAAAATGATTCACGAAATTGTCTAAGCAGTGAGGGTATAATTATACTTATGCGGGTAGGCACATTCAAATCGGCATGGTTCAAAGTCAAATCATTTTTAAAAATTTATATATATTAAATTATAAGATACTTTTGATTGTCATATTACACCTACCTACAACAAAAAAGAATTGAATTTCAATAGGAATTAATTTTATAATATTATATTAATATATTGAATATTAAAGGTTGTAGCTATTGGGAAATATTGGGAAAGCCAAACCGAAAACGCCGACCCGTTTAAGTGTCTAGCGATCTAAATAAGTAAGAATTTAACTAAGAATTGGTCGAAGGATTATTTTCGCTACTGCAAAATGGTACTACCACTTTTCACTAGTACAGAGCATAATTATGACAGAGATAAATACAGAAAATAAAACCCTATTTACAACCAATAATGCACCATTCAAACACTACTTTTGCTTACCGGATCAAGTGAATGAAACCAAAAGCGGTCATTTTTCATGACTTGCGCAAGAGTGCGTGCTGGCATGGCCGTTCTGTTGTGATCCATCGGCACCTGATCGTAGCTGCTATACACTTTTAGTCTGAGGAGAAATTTTGTATATAATATAATAATGATAACATATTTTTTTTCATTACATAACGTGGTTCCGGCTATACAAAAACTTATCGCTGAAACAATATTTTCCAGTCCAAAACGCTGATTACGCGCCCAGAAGGCCAATTCTACTTAAAAATGTTCAAAAACTAGTTACATCTTAGCAACAATCAATGTCAAATCTTGTCAAAAATACAGGCAAAATAAGAGGCGTTTTTGACAGATTGAGATTGAACATAGAATGCGAACGTTAGCTACAAAACTTTAGTAAGTTTTGTAGCTAACGTTCGCATTCTATGTTATGTTATGTATAGGTTATGGGTGCAATCTGGGGGCAGTACTAGTGTACTGCCCCCAGATTGCACCCATAACCTATCAGTGGAAACTTGAACTGTATAACGCTAGCTGTAAGTTTCCCAAATAAAATAAAATAATAATGCAACAATATGTAGGTAACTAACTCGCTAACAGACAGAACAGCATCCTTAGGTTGGCAGTTCCACATGGACTTGAGGAGCAGAGACAGCGCCCACGCACTGCGGACGTCGTAAAGCAAAGCGAGTAAGTATCTCTTCTTGTTCGGGTGAGAGATCCGCGCGAACCAGTACTTAGTAGCCAAGAGGTGCTTGCTGAACTTCATCACCTCTTTTGAATTGTCAAACTCCTCTGGGATAATGATAAAAAGGGTTTTAATGGATTGGTTTTACGGTATCCTAAACACGCGACGCCTGGTCTGTGTGTACCTATGTGCATAGCTGCTGTGCCATTCCGCGTGGGTTGTCGTAACGGTGATCTACAGATATTTGTATTGTTTACTTTTGTCTTGACTCAAAAACATGGTTGGTAAAACTTACGACTACATAAGTTTTACCAACCATGTTTTTGAGACATGGGTACTTGATTAAAGAGAATTCTATTGTAATGCGTGTTTTATTTGCCCGCTCAGCACTAATAGGCTTTGGATATGAAGCTATTACTTATGAGGTAGTTTAGAATTTAGACACTGACTTATTACAGTTATCACTGACTTAGTGTGTTTGAAGACGAATACACTATTATATACTAATAATCCCGACCCCGACCCGGCACGACGTCGTACCCGTTCAAAATCTTTGGTGACATACCCACAAAAAGTCAACTAGTTTCAATAGTCGTGAGGACTCAGTGGTTAAGGCGCCCACCTCTAATGCACGAGGCTGTGGGTTCGCAACCAGATATGGGCGAGTACCAATGTGATTTTTTCGATTTCATAATACACTTTCTAAGTTTCGATCGATGAAAGAAAACACCATTAGGAAACCTGGACTTAATTAATATTATTTAGAAATCTCCAATCCGCATAGACAAGCGTGGTGATCAATTCTCGTGGTTTCTCTGTATGGGAAGAGGCCTTTGCTCTGCAGTGGGACTGTAATAGGCTAAAATATTGTTTGGATGACCATTAGCCTAATACATGTAACCTGTTATCATAAACGTGTCTTGTATGTAACGTGATAACAACTGGACAAATTATTGATATCTAAACATAGGTAGGTAAACATACCACAAGCCATATCGGCTAAAATCAAATCATTGATTAGATGTACTTGTTTCGTTAGCTCCGCAAACGAAGTCATTTTAAGTACGGCCTTGTTCTGTTCAAACATTTTCGTTTATAAAAATATTAAAAACGTGCCAAAAAATATCACGGTGCGTGTCACTGGTGTCACTGTCATGTTATTATTTTTTTTACATTTATACAAGTTATTTTTCATTGCCAGGATTAGATGCATATTTAAACACAATCATATTGATTTATAAATTACTAAAACTTTTTATTAACAAGGTACCAATTAGGTAGGCAAGCTAAAAATAGTTGGAATACATAAATTGTGTTGATGATTGTAAGCAATTTACTTGCCGGCTGCGACAACAGGGTCAAGATTACGACTACACAGTCTGTATGCCTATGTATGATGTTCCAGTTACAAATGTCCGGCGTTGCTCTGTCAGTCAGAAGCTGCCATGACGCGCGTGGACACGCGATTCCCATCACAAATTGTATCAATCAAATCGCGACAGAAAAGTGCCAATTTCTGTAGATTCATCTCCGTCGTATCGTTCGCAGCGATAGTCGCTGCTGCTTACTTTCTTATCAAGAGACCTTATGACTCGTTAGGCGATCCTTCCGATCAATATATCGTTAAAAATATCCCTAAAGTCTACACCAGGTTAGAAGGTGAAGTGGATCCTGAGGAGAGGGATGTGTTTCAGGGGTTCCGTACGTCGTTTCTGCCGCCTGAAGAAATAGTGCTTGCACGTTCGAATGCAAATTCTAAGAAAGAATTTTACGAGGGTAATGTGACCAGTGACATTCTAATATGGGGTTCTTCAGACAAGCAGCACTCATCACCGACCAGGGTGAAACGGAGGAGCCATTTTACATTCACCTCTCAGTAAGTGTACAAACTTAAAAAAAGGTTTTTAGCAATCATTTATTTACTTTCCCCTGTCCCGGTGTCTGGGGCTAATCAAATTTTACAAGGTTCAAGCCACTTCCCTATGTTCAATTAAGCTGAAATTTTGTGTAAATGTGCACTTTGCATGACAATGTATTACAATGATGTCACAGAGCTGGTCTGATGATGGAGCGAGAAGTGACCATAGGAACGTGTATTTTTACGTAGAACTTCATAACATCACGCGTGTATTCTCCGAAAGGTTAGGCAGAGGTACCCATTGCCCATGTTTGTAGAACTTATTTAAACTTTTTTATTTTTTTCTTTATCGAAGTTCACTTGCCCTAACAAGCTATAGCCAAAGTTTTTAATTGCATAATTACCTGGTGAATTTACGAAGAATGTCCCACTTTTAGAAATGAAAGACCTCATAGGAAGCATAAAGGTGAGGGTGGCGAAGACAATGATGAGGACACTGAGAGTGAAAGCGAAGCTGATGAGGAATATGAGAACTCTGACTCCAGTGATCAGTATGACGACGAGGATAGTATTGAGAGGTAAGGTAACCCCTTTTTTATAAGTAGCTGTGGATATTTGGATGCATCAATACACCTACACAAATAAATATAAGTGTTGTTTGTTCCGGTTAATCGATTTTGAAGGGATTTTCACTGGCCTACAGCTAATGTTAATATCAGAATGTATTAATAACTTTTTATTTTTGAAAAAGATTTCTTAGCGTTAAAACTAAACCCCATAGATAGCTGATATTCACTCCGACGCGAAGTTGCGGGCATAAGCTAATATTTACTTAAATTTTATTTTACGCTAAGAAAGTAGGTATGGGTACGACTTTCAGATATAAATTGATTCCGGGAACGTATAAAAAATCAAATGCATATCTATTAAATTGGTAGTAACCACAGTATTAATTTAACAAAATTTAGTGTAAAGATAAAGTAATGAGTAATAAAATTAAATATAAAAACTAGTGATACAATTAAAACTATATTTATATGATTTTATTTGTCGTAAAGTCGGTCCCGGAATTGACGTAATTTATCGAAATTGCAACAAAAGAATAGTACTTTAGGCTAATGCCATTCGTAGCTTCGAGAATTACGACTTATCTTTGAAATAATCCTGTAAAATAAACAACAATTCTCAGACTAAACTACAAAGTAAATATAACTAAACGATAACTGACACGAGTCTGACAGTACAAATTGTTCATATTACTGCTTGATTGAATAGCATAGTTCGTCCGGAGATGCACGTGGATAGAGGCCCATTAGATGACGTCGTAGAGCAGGTTCGTGGTCAGCCTGAACTGGAAGAAGCCGAGATGATTTCCTCTGCACACATATACAAACCGTCCAAGTCATACGCAGGTATTTATTAGAGAACATACACATAGACATTTCTAACGTAATATTTGACTGTTTTTATACAAACACACCCTGACACAGTTTAATTAGGTAATCAAGTCCCACGTAATGAAACACAATCAATTTTCTATTGTTGTCATACCGGTAAGTCAGCCGGGGCTTGACCGGTTAATATACACTTACGTGTACTCTGCAACGTTTAAGTTCAATTTGCTCGTAGACTATTTATATAAATTAGTAAATTGGACTTAATCTAATTGATCTTAATTGGAATTGGATAATTGGATATGCATAATATGCACATACCTAAAATATATTGAATCCGAACTAAACGGGGAGATCTCTATTGAATTTTGAGTATTTTTTTCTCTTCTACTTTTCTGTTACCTGGCAATCTGTGAAAACACAATCGAGCATTCGAGTCTTGTTTTGAGGGTAAGGGCGTCTCGAATAGGAAGCTTCACTATGCTTGCATATGTGATGTTGTCAACTATTTTGTCAAGTGGCCAATTTTTTTTCGCACGTGGTTCTCTCACCGGTTATTCTAGAACCATTAAACAATTTTTCCTGTCCATTGTATGATAGAGAGCTAAATCAATTCGATAATAGTTCGTTCATTGTGTCAGGAATTATCCAATTGACTCTTGACGAAAACGAGCCAAGGTTAGTCGTACGCGTGGTCGTACGACAAGTAGTGCTTTGATTGTATAGGATCTAATTGGAGCACGGCAAGTTCAGACCTATTCAACCAACTATTTTCATTTAGGTATTCATGCATTCTGGAAGGGTCAAGGTGACAGAGATCAGATTAGAACTGCGCAAGCAAATATAATGAAACAATATATGGACGCCGAAGCAGATCCGTGTCACGACTTTTATCAGTATGCCTGTGGGAACTGGCCTGCCCTCAATCCCATTCCGGCTGATAAAGCAGGGTTTGTATTGTCATTGTATCGTAAGTACTCGTAGATACTGATGCATGTTCAAGAAGCAAGCACAATAATACGTTCCTCCTTTTTAGATACGACACCTTTGAAATGCTTCGAGAAAATTTAGACACTGTCTTAAAAGAATTATTAGAATTTAAAAGTAAGGAAAAGATAACCTGCAAGTATCCAGGGCCTAATTTAGATTTAGAAGATAATTTCTTACTGATGATGAAGTCTCCACACGAGGAGACGACGGCGTCGGTGAGCGCAGAATTATTGGACACAATGGAATTGTATTCGAAAGATATTTTTAATTACACCGCACCTAAAGAATACCGCAATAGTCCTAGCGATAAGGAAAAGGCAGAAATAGTATTGCGCATTCGTAGATATTTAGACAAAAAGTCAAGAGAAGTATTAAAACCAATAAGTAAATTCAAAACAAAATTGCGGAAGTACTTGTCTCCTAATTATAATAAACTTAAAAAAGAAAGAGTGAAAAGATTGACAAAGAAAACTGACACAGAATCATACAATCAATTACGTAAAGTATTTAGACGAAAGTTTATAATTAAGTCTAAACAAATACGGAATGGAAGAAGATTAATGGCGTCTAATGCAAGATATAAAAGACGAAGACTAAGAGAAACCACAGTAATAATAGGAAAAAAGATACCGCACACAACAACAACTAAACCAACAACAGCTAAAACTAGAGTAACCACAGCTAAAATTATAGCAATACCCAAAACGACTAAACCAGTTAAATCTTCACGAACAGCATATACTCCAACAACCAGGGCCCCTACAGAAGACGGTCCAGCACACGGTGATGCTGCTATGAAAGCAAGATTCCTTTTCAAATCTTGTATGAACTATGGAATCCTAGAAAAGCGTGCGCATCAACCACTGGTAGATCTATTAGACCTTCTCGGTGGCTGGCCGATCTTAAAGCCTGCCTGGAATTCCTCCAAATTTGACTGGCTGGAATTAATGGCAAAACTAAGGTTATACAATAACGATATTCTTATATCAGAATGGGTTGGACCGGATATAAAAAATTCTGATGAATTTGTTATTCAGTTTGACCAGACAAGCTTGGGTAGCGTCATTGTTACCTACTTTTATGATTAAAATATTAATTAAAACTAACCTTCTTTAGTAATTTATTATGTTTTTGCAGGATTACCAACACGGGATTATTTTTTACAAGAAACAAATAAAGTGTACTTGACTGCTTATAAAAATTACTTGATAAAAATTGCCATATTACTGGGAGGTGATCCTGACCACGTTAAGAAAAGTGCAAATGATTTGATTGAATTTGAAATAAAGTAAGCACTCATATCCGATAGTAAAATAAAACATAGCATAACATCACGCTTCTAATTCCCGAAGGGTTAGGCAGAGCTATATCCATCAGTACAACCACATTTTGCCAATTATGTTTAAGTCCCTTGTAATAGGGGCGAGCATATTGCCACTATTACATTAGTATTGTATTAAAATAAAACGAAAGAATGAAAAAAAATGTTTCCTAACATGCAAAAGTAACGTTTCAGACTAGCAAAGATTACATCAGCTCCAGAAGACAGGAGAAATGTATCGGAGCTGTACCGAAGGATGCCACTCGGGAAGCTAGAGGAACTGGTGCCTGAAGTAAAGTGGAGACGATACCTGTGCACCGTGATGAACAGGACTGTACACCCTAATGAAACTGTTGTACTGTTTGCTCTTTGTTACGTAAGGGTAAGTTAAGTACTCATCATCTCATCATCTGCCTAGCCTTTCCCAATTATGCTGGGGTCGGCTTCCAGTCTAACCGGATGCAGCTGAATACCAGTATTTTGAATAGGGCGACTGCTTATCTGACCTCCACAACCCAGTGACTGGGTAATACGATTAGGGTACGTAGTCTACGTAGGGTACTAGACGATAAAGACTGTAAGGACTGGGTGCAACAATATGCCACGTTTCGCAAGCAAAGCATTAATATTCTAGTAACTAAGTAATTTAGTTTAGCAATATGATTCGTATACGTCGTATGTTATAATTGGACAATAAGAAGGAATGTTCGAATGAACAGTTGTTTCCATCTGCCACTTATCCTCAAGGATGTAAGTGTGTGTGTTAAGAAATGAAAGACAGATGTCAGATGTCAGATAGACAGATGGAAATACAGAAACCGTACATTTATCGTTATGTTATAGGCTGCATAATATGCAGCCTATAACATAACGATAAATGTACGGTAAACATATTATGTTTAAAGATCTATCGACAATCTCTTAACTTTAACTCACACAAAAACAATTTACAGACGCAAGAGATTAAGTGTAATACAATCATACACTCACTGCACTGTTTTCTCATTGGCAGCATTTAGTTCAATTGATAAACGAGACCGACCCGAGCGTTTTAGCAAATTACCTGCTCTGGAGATTTGTGAGACACAGGGTCAACAACCTCGACGACAGATTTCAATCAGCTAAACAACAGTGAGTAGATATATTTATAAACTTGAGGTGCTTATTTATATATTATGTAACAGTAATGTAGGTATGAGAATTTTCCTGTTTCCATTTTTTTTACTTTTCATTTCTCAGATTCTACTTCATCCTCTTCGGACGAGAGCAAGCACCGCCAAGATGGAAGAACTGCGTCTCACAAGTCAACTCCAACATGGGGATGGCGTTAGGCTCAATGTTTGTTCGAAAATATTTCGACGAAATGAGCAAGAATGACACTCTATACATGACAAGGGAAATACAACAATCGTTCAGAGAACTGCTCCATATGACGGATTGGATCGATGATAAGACAAAGAAATTAGCAGCACATAAAGTAGATGCCATGATGCTTAGAATAGGATATCCCGATTTCATATTAAACAAGAATGAGTTGGACGATAGATATAAGGAAGTAAAAATTCATCCTGATAAATATTTTGAGAACATTCTGAATATACTCCAACATTTAACGAAGATGGAGCAATCGCGGTAAGTTACTCGTACATTCAAATCAAGTAAAATGAAACCAGATTGCTAAAGATTATTGTAGTGTGACTAGACTAGTTCAGTGAGGCAACTCATCTCTTCGTGCAGTCAAGTAACTAGATACATGCCTGTGTTAGTGATCCGGCGTATCGTAACACTTTCGTATTTATATTTATTAGATATCTCGCGATTTTTTCATATGTGAATGTGGCCAGATGACGATCACGTCATCGGTTCATTCAAATAAATTATTCGTGTAAAATTGCTTCTTTACAAACCTGTTTAATGCAATCCTAAGCGTTCCCTAGACCCTACTTATTATATTGAACTTAATTACTAAAGTATTAAAATTTCCAGTCTTCAATTTTGCCGGCAGTCCCCATGACTGCCGACAGAAGTGAGTATTAAAATTTTAAATTAAATTTCGCCAGTTTGGCGTAACACGTCACATTAGCATGTCAGTGATGTGGTCACATTAGCATGTTGGTGACGTGAGCCCATACGTTTTCCCCTACCAAAAAGGGCACAACGGTCTAAAGAAGTTTCACTTCAGAAATAAGAACTGCAAACTAAACATTTATCGAAATTATACAAAAATAACATCAACCGACTTTTCTGTTGAATTTTTCAGAAAAAAATCTTTATCTTTAGTAAACTGTTTATTACCGCATGACAGATGCCTGCCACAAACAATTACAAATGCTATTCTTTTTTTTTTTCTCCAGTATCGGCCAACCCGTGAACAAGACCCTGTGGAACACCGCTCCAGCTGTAGTCAACGCGTACTACAGCCGTAACAAGAATCAGATCATGTTCCCAGCGGGGATCTTGCAGCCACCCTTCTACCACAGACACTTCCCCAGGTCCCTGAACTACGGCGGCATTGGAGTCGTCATAGGTGATGTATAGTTTTTGTTATTTTATTATATTTCATTTTTAACCCCCAACGCAAAATCGCCGGGGTGTTATAAATTTGACCGTTTGACGAGTCTATGAGGGTGTGTTTGTCTGTGGTATCTTAGCTCCCGAACGGATGAACCGATTTTGATTTGTTTAAATGGTAAATTAGTCGAGAGTGTTCTAAGATAAATTTGATGAAAATCGATCAAAGATGGCCGCCGCCGCCGTCGGCGTTTTTTATTTTTTTTTCATTTCATTTAATTTAATTTATAACAGTAAACGTACAATTTACCACGTTTCCACATATTACTAAAAGAAGAAAAAGAAGAAGAGGTAGGTACATATAGGCTGATTTAGATCCGGATTTAACTCAGCCTATCACTTGACACGATTAGATTTGGTTTCAAAATTTGAATCTTTAATTTTTGGGTTTTTCCACAGATTATTTTTTCAATCACTGTTTGATAAGATATACAGGCAATTTTTTTTACTAGCTTTTTATCATGTGTGAAGCAGACATTAATAAGAATAATTTTATTTTGGAACAGAAAATATTTCCCATCGTAAAAGTTGATCATATTCATAGTATAGGTACTTTAACTGTTTAAAGATGGCCATTGAAATAAAAATCATCCTGTATACGTCCCTGTTGTCCCAGGTCACGAGATAACACATGGGTTCGACGACAAAGGTCGTCTGTTCGATTGCGATGGTAACCTTCACCGCTGGTGGTCAGACAGCGCGATAGAAGCCTTCCATCATCGCGCGCAGTGCCTGATCGATCAATATGGACGTTACGTGGTGCCCGAAGTCAATATGAAGCTTGACGGTGTTAATACACAGGTACTGGCTTCATAAGAAAAAAAGGTTGAGCGTGTGGTCCTGGGTTGGATTTCCAGGTGGAGCAGTGTTTTTGGGTTGGGTTGGTCCTACGTAAAATCTCCCCCGCTATGTTGGATTGCCGTCTAATCGGACTATGAGAGGGAGGGAGTACACCTGTGACCGAAATCGGCTTGGAGAATATTGTTACTGGCTTTATGACAGCGAGTGATATTTTACGATAAAAACATGGGTGTGTTTTCTGTCTCACCTAAATTTATTGGCCTTGAGTTGACACTCGAATTAAACTCGACTTTTATTAACTTGACAAAAAGTTGACTTTTTTTAGGCAACCAATCTCTCATTAAATAAATTAATTACATCAAACTAATTAAATGTACCAAATGTGTTAGAATTCTATCCAGCATGTTTGTAACTTCTTACTAGCATTTGGCGCCAAACAAAAAACATGGCCACTACGCCGCCATATTTTTTTTTGTAATATTTACAAGAATAGATTTTAAATAAACTAACTTAATCAGTGTAAAATATCTTTCTAAAATGATTACAATTAGGTACTTGGTAATTTTGGCAAAACCAACAACAATTTAGGATAGAACATTCTGTTGACCGCTACCTACTCGTTTACAAGTTCACTGTTTCTAGGGTGAGAACATAGCGGACAATGGCGGGGTCAAGCAGGCGTTCCGCGCGTACCTACACTGGGTACAACGACACGGGGTCAAGGGCGAGACGCTGCCCGGTCTCAACCACACACATACGCAGCTGTTTTTCCTCAACTTTGCACAGGTAAAACAAGAGTTAACATGATTTACATAACCATATTCTTTTCATTATAGAACAAGCTAATGTGAGCCTTATAAACACATCTTTTTTGTTGTTTTTTTATAATATTCAGGAGTCTCAAAACGGCTGAAAACCTGCTTAAGCTTTTTAAAATGACTGTTATAAATATAATAGGTCTGCTCTGAGCGACCCTCGTACCCGGGCCAAAGGTACTTGCAGGAACACCGTGATCTCAAACTATGTAATGCAAACATGATTCGGTATTTTCAGGTATGGTGCGGCGCTATGCGTCCAGAAGCGATGCGCAACAAGCTAAAGACAGCCGTACACTCTCCGGGACGGTTCAGAGTCATCGGCACACTGTCCAACTCTCACGACTTCGCTCGGGAGTTCCAATGCCCTCCCGGAACACCCATGAATCCGACGCACAAGTGCACAGTGTGGTGATAGACATTAACACTCTTAACACTCCTAGTTAAGGTTGAGAATGTCCACGCGAGTCTGTGCAAGTTTTCTTGTAAGAATATTCGCCGATGAGCTGTGATCACTAAGAAAATAAGGTTCTTTTAATGATGATGAGCAAGTCCTAGTACTGTCATAAACGTGAATGTTTGTAATGATGAATGGATGGATGAATGTGTTTCTACTCATTGAACTGGATTAGCTGAAATTTCACACGTCTATATAATATAGGTATCTAGGTCACATATTTTTATCCCGTTTTTTGTTCCCGTGGGATAATAATTATATCAACTTTGAAGCGGACGAAGCTAGTGATAATCTAATTCCACCCTAACTGCACTTTACTGATCCATACTTGACTACGCTGCGTAGCTCGTAGCACAAATGCTACGAAATCTGCCCTTATGGCTACGACGTCGTAGACAAACGGGCTACATGAGTTTGTCTATTACTATTCATTTTTCATTATTTCATAATGAGACATTATTTTTTTACTTTTTTCATGCTCATTCATAATAATTATAATAAAAATACTTTATTTGTGAACGCTAGAAATAGTACCAAAGTCGATTGTGATATTATTATTTTTAGTAGTTTGTATTTTGTTACTAATGTTTAGTACTAATCATTTGAGTAGTTGTACATTTTATAGGTCAGTATTTATTTGTAAGCACTTTTATGAGAATAGGTTTTCGCTTTTGAATTAAAGAGAATTATGTAATAGTTTTGTTTTATTGGCCGAGTAGATAATGAAGTTTAACTGTTTTTTTTCTATAAATAAGTGACTAAAGTGCCTGTCCAAGAGTCTAACAAGGCGCAATATCAATTATGTTATTGTATTTTAAATTAGTCTGTTAGTGATAAAGTAATAATATCTATCTTCTTCTAAAAAGGGCCATTGTTGTGGATCCTGTGTTAATAAAAAATCAAGGCTAAATATGTTGCTAACCACAAAACTCGAGAACGACTAAACCGATCTGGCTTATTTTGTTTTTGTTGTTTTCGTAATTTCCCGGACAAGGTTACATTGAAAGATTTCTTTTGTAAAATCTTCCTGTAAAATTACACTCGTGCGAAGCTGAGTGTTCTGATAGTTATTAAAAAAAATCGTTTGTTGCTAAAAAGTAAAAATATAAATGCACCTGTGAAGACTATTTATAAAAATCTATCTGGTTTTATTCTTATAAAGCGGCAACAAAAATGTTGCACAACAAAATAAAGAACACGCAAATAACATTTTTTTTTTATTACCTATTTAAAAAGTATCATTCAAAGAAGTCCAACAAAATACTAAAATTTGTTGTTTCATACAAAATGAACAGCAACATTAGATATTTATCTATAAGGCAGTTTCGACAAGACGGGGAACGACCGAAGACTTTAAAAAACACCTTACGAATCAGCGACTAAAAGTTGATCACCGAAAAAATAAGAAATAAGCAACTTTTAGTTGCCCGTCCATTTTACTCTAACCTCTGTATAAATTAAAAAGAATAACACTCAAATCATTTCACAACAAAATTTTGCCAATAAAAAAATCAAAAAAAATATGCTGTAAAAAAGTTTCAATGCTGTAGGTATAGTATTGAAACTTATTTACAGTTATCATTTTTTAATTTTTGAAGGAGGTTCTTTAGTTTTGTAATGAATCAAGTGCTAAAGAATAACCGAGATATTGCTAATAAACATAGTTGCGCATTTCGATGCTTTGCACGTCCTCATTGCTCCAAAGAGTTTGGACTTCGTACTCCGAGTCGCGAGATGTTATGCCGTGTTGGCGTCGCTCCCAGCGTGCCCGCACCAGACGAGCGATCTCAAGCCACAGTCGAGCTTCCAGCACTGTGGCAAGGAAACACCTTGCATTCATTAAATGGGAAAAATATATATTGTACCTACCTACCATTACCTTTGCATGTCTTGTTCTTCACTGACATTGACGTCCAAGACTTGAGATCATGATATTATTTGTTACTCAATCTACCTAGCCTTTTCCCAACTATGTTGGGGTCGGCTTCCAGTCTAACCGGATCCAGCTGAATACCAGTATTTTACAAGGAGTTACTGCCTCTCTGACTTCCACAACCCAGTAACTGGGTAATATTATATAATACACCTTGGTAAGACTAATATTTGTTACTAAATAACATTAAAAAACTTACGGAACAAGAAAGAGAAAGCAGTAAGGAACAGAGGGTTGATGTTGCCATTGACAACGGCCATAGTGTAGAGGAGCGCTCCGGCAGTGGGTGCCTGACGCAGGAACAGGCCGCGCAAGGTCGCGCCCAACCATGGCAGGAATAGGTACTCGCTGAGTGGAGAACGCTGAAAAGGGAAAAAAATACTGTATAAAAAAATATTTTTGAAAACAAGCTTTAATTTAAAATTATTACAATGTTAAGTATTGGACATTGTATTGTCATGAGAACTAAAGGTTTATGCAAAATTTCAGCTCAATCAGATACCAACAAATGGTCGAAAAATGGTTTGCAATTTGTGAAAGGACAACTTACATAAGTACATACCATCAGTGCAACTGTGCAAGCTAAATAAAAGCTTGTAGAAACACTAGCATGTGGTCGTAGGTTTGATTCGCAGGTCGGACAGTATTCTTAGGTAATTTCATATAATGTTATTCCATGGTTTTATGCATAAGTAAATAAATAAATATAATAAATAAATATCTTGGGACAACTCACACACGGCTATCTGATTCCAAGCTAAGCAGAGCTTGTGTTATGGTAACCAGACAACTGATATACATACTTATATAATTTATAAATACATACATATTATAGATAAATCACACCCAGACACAGAACTAACAATCATGCTCATCACACAAAGTTTGTCCTGGGTGGGAATCGAACCCACGACCTCCGGCTCAGCAGTCAGGGCCACTAACCACTAGACCAACAGGCCCGTCGATAAGTAGTAGGTAGTTTACAAAATATCGTCTATTGACTAAATGATGTCAGATTTTTACTGAGTAAAAACCACTCTGGTGTTCTCTTCTCACACAAACGCCGGGGATCACAGGAGCATACGTGCCTTCCGCATTCCTGGGCTGATTGCTACACTAAACCTAACTCGTTTCAGGAAGTGCATGCATGATTGCATAAAAACATTAAGTAAGAAAATAGATATAAATTTTCACCCAGTGTGTAGAGTGTACCTAATGATTATCGGCAATCTTAATTCGTTAGCTGCTAGCTCGCCGCCCTTGAATGGCAAATTATTTGCTGTGTCAGAGTCGCGTGTAAATCATCGTGATATCATATTGAAAAACAGAATTTTAATGAGTATTTATAATTAAGTACCTAACATTTTATGCGATTAAAACATCATTATAATTTCAATGAAAATACACAATTTACATTTCTTATCAAGCCGCTAATATTTAATCTAAATATTCTGGCACATAATGGCCGATTATAAATAAGTAATCAGTTAATCACAGTAACATTATTATATTATGTAAGTTGGTATTGTTATCACGAATTTACGAAGGACAATTAATAATTAGTGTTTGAGGAAAAAGTAGCGTTGTAAAGCATCGCTTGCCACACGTAGATTTCTATGAATAAGGACGACATAAGTACCTAATAATATTTATTTTCTCATTAATTTTCTTACAAATCACATTTTTTTTTATAACAATATATTGCCGATAGAATTCAGGGATAGTGTGACTTCCTATTAGCGGAAGAATGTTTAAAATAGGAAGATAGTCGCGTCCAAACAAAAAAAAACTAACAAACTTTTCAGCTTTCTATTTTCAGTATAGAGATAGATACCTACATGTATTGATGTATCAAAGTCTTTTTTTTTTGTTTTGGGACTGTCAGACTTTTACTGACTAAAAAACCACCCTGTTCCTTCTGTTGCCCTTTACGTTCCGGGGCCACGGTATCCTGTTAAGACGTCCCGCAACCCCGGCAGGGTGTATCAAAGTCTAACATTGATTTCTATTAAACCATTTACAGGCACTTTTGAACTGTCAAGGAGTCAGTTAGTCACAAAGATGAAGCTAGTTGCTCGTTC
Organism: Hoplodrina ambigua; assembly: GCA_949774945.1. Taxonomy (NCBI): domain Eukaryota; kingdom Metazoa; phylum Arthropoda; class Insecta; order Lepidoptera; family Noctuidae; genus Hoplodrina; species Hoplodrina ambigua. The sequence continues at coordinate 4,271,561 of OX458974.1, read as the reverse complement.
CAAAACATAGGAACATAAGATCTATGTGAATAAAAACGAGCAAGAAACTCCATGGACACTCTTTTTAAATAAGTGTTAACAAAATCCTGGTTACATTATTATTGTTGCTTCTCTATAGCTTTGTAAGTCAGTGAACTAAAGTGTGTTATTCTGTATATTGATCTTGTTATTTTTGTCATCAACAAGGTTTAGATCTCTAAAATTAATTCTGAGACATTAACAACTGAGTCAAAAATATTCATTTAGATACTGCGTACACTAATATGTCAGCTGACGTTGTTACAAAAATTCTATTATGAATTCCTAAAAGGCTAGGAACAGTTAAGTTGTACTAAATAACTGGTTAGCGTCAATCTATAATAGTAACCCATCTTCAGTAATAAATATTATATTATTTTTTAAGTGGTGGTGTTTTTGTATTAGTTGCTAGGCTAGGTAATATGAATATTATAGTACCTAGTAGAAAATATATCTATTGCCTTCTTTCTAACCTAAATTGTCTAAAGCAACTTTATCTTATTTTTATTTTCTAGCTCTCTCTTGCTCACAGTTTTCCCATAGTGAAACAAAAAAAAATTACATAACCTACAAACTAGTTTAATATAATTTTAGCAGTCTAACAATGAATAGCCATCAATTTTAATGTATGATATGCTCAACACTTAACAACTTCCCCGTACGAAGTTATTATTCAAAATAAAGCGTTAAATGTTGATACGAATAACCAACTTTTTAACTATTTAAGGAAGGCGATATAAAAATGATGCAATATTTAATCAGTAAATGACAAGCATGATATAATAGAATGTGAGTGTATGAGACAGTTTTATGCAAGTAATGGAAGATAAGTGGCTCTAAATGCTGATAACCAAATAAATAGACTAGTTGTCGTCCACTGTCGGTCGACTGTCAGTTTAAGAGAGATCATCATGGTTAAAGCACGAAAATACGTTGTTGTAAACGAATTCAAAGGGTGGCCCAAACGTGATGATTTCGTAATAGAAGAATACGAGTTACCGGCCCTCAAGAATGGAGAGATCCTCGTCAAAGTTGAGTGGGTGAGTGTGGACCCGTACATGCGTATATATAGTTCACCTAAGCGGTACGACCAGTACGGCTATAACGTCGGTTTAGTGAAAGAATCGAAGGACCCTAATTTCCCTGTTGGCACAAGGGTCGTCTCCCGTAAGGGCTGGTGTGACTACTACATTATCGATACTAATGAAGTGGATATAGACGCCGGGAAAATTTATAAGGTGCCGAACATGAAAGGATTACCAGATTCATTGGCGGTCGGTGCCGTAGGAATGCCAGGCGCTACTGCTTACTTTGGATTCCTGGAACACTGCAAACCTAAAGCTGGCGAAACTGTTGTAGTGACCGGCGCTGCTGGGGCTGTGGGCTCCCTAGTTGGACAGATTGCGAAAATCAAGGGCTGCAAGGTGATAGGTTTTGCCGGCTCTGATGAGAAGGTGAAGTGGCTGGAGTCCATCGGTTTTGATAAGGCGATCAACTACAAGACTGCTGACATCTCGGCTGCGTTAAAGGAAGCTGCTCCTAAAGGTGTAGACAGTTACTACGACAACGTTGGAGGAGAGATCAGCAGTCTGATCATGAAGCAGATGAATCGATATGGACGTGTCGCGGTTATTGGCAGCATTAGTTCCTACAACGACGACCCAGCTAATATGCCTAAAGCGACCATTTTACAACCGTCGATATTGTTCAATCGTTTAACAATTAGAGGTTATGTAGTTTGGGAATCACTTGACAGTTTCCCTGAAGCATTTGATCAAATTATTAAATGGATTCACAGTGGGCAGCTGACTCCTAGGGAGCATATCACTGAAGGGTTTGAGAATATTTACGATGCTTTTATAGGAATGATGAAAGGCGAAAATATCGGCAAAGCGGTTGTTAAAATATAATTATGTATTTTACTTATTTTGACTGCTCTTTCATGTGCAAAAACTGTATTGTATATTACTGTACTGTATTTAGATTTCATTATTATAATAAGTGCCATTAGATAGGCAGTCTAAGCCTGTTTAGGCTACATAATGGCACATACTATAAATCATTTAATTAACTTTTCACTGTGTTGTTTTCAGTGAATTTGTAATTGTTTTTTTAAGAAAATAAATATCTTTAACCGTAAATTAATATTTAGTTTTTTTCATGATACCAATCCTATCATACATTTTCCTTCTGTTGTTTACCTGTGCTAGAATATGAAGCTACTAAATTAAGAACTTAAAAAAGCAACTAAAACCAATCGAATTTACACCTGTATTTTTTTGTATATATTTCTTGTTGTCTCATATTATGGTGTAAAAAATGGGGGACTAAAATAGATTTACTCTCAGTTAATGTTTTTATTAATATAAAAGAGGAGCAATACCTACCTACATTAATGAGAGACTTCTAGAATCTTGAATTATATCTGAGATAGATTTAAAATAACCTCCGCCTGCCAGTGAATATTTTAAAGTTTCTTGTAGTCGGGTCTTTTTTAAAATCTAAGTTTTTTACCTGCATCTACCTAGCACGACACTCAATCAATCTGCTTAGCCTTTTTCCAACTATGTTAAGGTCAGCCACCAACCTAACCGGATGCAGCTGAATACCAGTATTTTACATGAAGCGACTGCCTATATGACCTCCACAACCCAGTAACTGGGTAATACGATACCCCTTGGTAAGACTGGTTGTCAAACTTTCGGACTTCTGACGACCCGTAACGACTTTTAAACGACGTCTAACGGCTTAACGTGTTTTTCGAGGCATGGAACGATGTCAGTGATGTCTAAGATAGACTTTAGAAATTACATATTATGAATTGAAAATGTCATATTGGTACCCAGATTCGAACCCACAACCTGTATGTATGAGAGGCGGGCGCCTCAATCACTGGGCCATCACAACATTAGACTACATGCCACGACACTCAATGAGACCAAATACGGCGACATTGTCACTTGCCTGCTAATTATATTAGAGTATATTAATAAGTACCAAACATTGGAATACTTAACGTCGCATGCATGATCAAAATAATTCAAGCGTAAAAAATATAGACCACTAATCAAATTGCTTTTCGACCGTTGAAATTGTCTAAAAACTAGTTCCAATCCAAATATATACTTCTAAGCACTAGACACATAACTTATACATATAGGTATAGGTACCTACATAACTAGCCACCTTCATAAATCAGCCATTACCTACAAATAAAAGTTGACACCAAGCTTCTACTTACAAAATCTAAGTTGATGTATAACTATCCTATTCAATTAACTAATTTATATAAGGCATTCTTCAATAAAAATACATTAGGTACAAAACATTCGACATAATAATTATACTTAATTATCATCAAATATAAAAATGGAGTTTATACCGGTGAGTATTATAAACCTCCTTATCGCCAAAAACGCCGGCTTAATGCAACAGTATCACAGTCTACACGTACTATCTGTGAGAGTGTGTGTGTAAGCATGATATTGACTTTTAGCGCTCCGCGTGAGCGTGACACACAATGACGATAGCACTATTGACCGAGTATATACTACATTCCACTTGTTTATAAACTCAGTCGCTCGGCACCACTCGTGAACGATAGATCAAAATGGTTAAGGCACGGAAGTACGTGGTTAAGAAAACTTTCCAGGGTTTACCCAAACGTGATGATTTCGAAATCGTGGAATACGAGTTACCGGCACTCAAGAATGGAGAGATCCTCGTCAAAGTTGAGTGGTTGAGTGTGGACCCGTACATGCGTGCGTACAACCCACGCTACCCGACTCCTTATGACCAGTTTGGCTTCCAAGTTGGTTTAGTAGAAGATTCGAAAGATCCTAGATTCCCTGTCGGCACCAGGGTCGTCTCCCACAAAGGCTGGTGCGACTACTGCGTCATTGATACAAATGACACCAAATCCGGTGATGCCGGTAAGGTTTACAAGCTACCAAACTTAAAAGGCTTGTCAAATTCTTTGGGAGTTGGTGCTGTTGGTATGCCGGGCGCTACCGCGTACTTCGGATTTCTGGAAATCTGTAAACCTAAAGCTGGAGAAACAGTGGTTGTGAGCGGTGCTGCTGGAGCGGTCGGCTCACTTGTAGGACAGATTGCCAAAATCAAGGGCTGCAAGGTCATCGGTTTCGCTGGCTCAGATGATAAAGTGAAGTGGCTCGAAGAAATCGGTTTCGACAAGGCGATCAATTACAAGACTGCTGACATCGCTGCTGCTCTGAAAGAAGCAGCTCCCAAGGGTGTGGATTGTTATTTCGACAATGTTGGTGGAGAGCTGAGCTCGACGATCATAAATCAAATGAACGACTTCGGAAGGGTGTCAGTTTGCGGTTCCATCAGTGCGTACAACGACTCTAGTTTGCCCAAGGCCACCATTTTACAACCTGCTTTGGTTTTCCATCAATTGAAAATCGAAGGTTTCCTTGTGTGGCGATGGATCGACCGCCAACCGGAAGCATTTGCCGAAATCATCAAATGGATTCACAGTGGACAGTTGGTACCTAGGGAACACATCACAGAAGGTTTCGAAAATATTTTCGACGCATTTGTTGGAATGTTGAATGGTGAAAATTCTGGTAAGGCTGTTATTAAATTGTAAGTTAATTAATGTAACGCTTATTATTAATTATCTACTCTCTCAAATTAAAAAAAGTCAACGGTCAATTTGTTGAAACCTGTTTCATTTCATGTGCTCCTTATCTGGAATGATTTCCTACTTAAAAAACATTGGAATGTTACCACGTTCGAAGAGTTCCATATGAGCAGACTGCTAAACAATATAACGAGACTGTCGGACGCTTCCACACACCACTTTACTCCTGTAACAATGACATAATAGAACATTACTTTATATATTGAAGGTACCTACTCATACGACAGTGATTATTTAGGTAGGTACATGATAGGTGTTTTATTGCGGTTTATTAATGAGTAGGTAGGTAGACGATTTGAATATTTGGCTTTGCATAGAAAATTAGTAGATACCTACGTAGAACTATTGTTTATAATTTTTATGTCCATAATAATTCCACTTTGAGTAGGTACCTCTATTCAATTTAGGTTCAAAAGTAACATACTGTTGTGTTGAAATTAATGATTTGACTTTGACTTATTAGAGGGTAGCGGCGTCAGTAAAATATCCTTAAAACTAATATTACAAATGCAAGGATAGTCTGTTGGGTCGTTTGGAGTCATTTGAACCGGACCATAATTGATAAATTGACAGACATACATCTATTTTTAGAACGATAACAGACTGCACTGTCGGGGAAAGCGACATCTCTGGTCCTTGAACTCAACAAAAACCTGTTCATAAAATGAATAGGTAATTTAGGTAAGTATTTTATTTAGCGCTCGCTACGTGCGAGCTCACTACCTACACAGGTAAGTATTGCATAACATCCAAAGTTCAAAACAACACGTTTATCCTGTTATCATAGGAAAGATCAATAAAGCCTGTATAATCAAATACTCACGCGTTACGTCGATATCGTCGATGTACAGCTTATCTTCTCTGCTCATGAGCATGAAGTGCAAGTCATTGCGCAGTGGCTCCTCGTCGACTGTCACTACTTCAAATTTTACGTTACACACGACACCCAACATGAGGCATACAAAGGCCAAGAACGTAGCTGACAGCGTCGCCCTTGAAGCCTTCTCGTTCAGTTTTTCTGCTTGTGTAAAAGTCTTTCTTCTCAAATACTGGACGCTAGTATCCACATAGTCAATCAAGGCGCCTATGATTGGCACCTTTGAGCTAGAATACGTCATGTACTTAGGTAAAACGTTCGGCGGGCCCCCGCCCACGCCGGTAGCCATGTCTTCTGCTGAAGTTAATTTGTATGAAACAAAAAATTTCTAAAAATACTTTATTGTAGGATACTTCTTAATTTGACAACTGCGATTTGCTTTTCTTTTTTTTTTCTTTAATGACGTGGATGTGTTGTTTATTGAACGGAAAGAGTTTTTATGGGTATTTTTGCATAGAATGGGGACTTGAAAAATGTTAAGATTATTTTGGTCTGGATTAGAGAGTGGGTGGTCTTAGCTTGACTAGATATTATTGAAACTCATCATTACACAATGCTGTCAGTCTATCTGTAAAGGCAGGATTTAATTCTCATTTATTTTTTAAATTATTGTTTGATACAGCAATATAGTAGGTACTTTTATTGTATCAACTGAATTACTTACTCATACATACCGATGCTATGAGAAGATATCGTAATATTCGATAACGATTACTATCTATGCATGTACATACCTATAATCAGATACCTAGATCACCTAAATGTATCAACCAATGTGTCACATTAAAATAATAAACCAAAGTATATCAAAATTATTTATTTTATATTGTAACCAAAGTCTGAAATGATATTATCAAGAACTAAATAGCTTAACATTATTATTTGCAACTCGTTATCTACTTACCTACCTTACAGTTCAATTTATCGACAAAAAAATGTCGAATTTCATAATATTTTTATGTTGATAAACTACACACACAAAAATGTCATTACTTAATTTGATTTAAATCGTAAAGCGTTCATTTATCAGCTGCAGACGAAAACATACTCAAATCTTATAATCGTAATTAACTGTGGGTAATTAATGCTCATGTATGTTATTAAAAATTATCTTAACGTAAAGATTGTGCTTTAAAAGACACACGATCACGCCACATTACAAAAAAAGTAAGTATAATACTGCGAGATCTGCGAGATACAATCAAATCAGAAATCAAAGGATATCCACAAAAGAACTAAGGTTTAACAGATATAGCTCTCAAAATTGCGAAACTCAAGTGGCAATGGGTAGGGCACCGGTCATCTTTAGGGGCGGTCTATGTCCAGCAATGGACGTCGTTCGGCTAATATGATAATGATAAAATATAATACCAGTCTATTATCCACTGCAAGGCAAAGGTCTCTTCTCATACAGAGAAGGCACGAGCATTGATCACGACGCTTGCTCAAGGCGTATTGGCGATTTTAGACTGATATTGATCAAGTCCAGGTATTTCACTGATCAATGATTTCAAAGATAAACTTAGAAAATACATATGAATTGAAAAAAGTCACATTGGTACTTGCCCGGTGTCTAACCCGCAAGCTCACGTATGAGAGGCGGACGCCTTAACCACTGGACCAACAGAGCATTCAACTTTCTAAAACATTAATTTACCTTTTGACAAAAAGTAAATTTTTTCCTTATAAAAAATATGCAGCGTAATCGTATAAACAGTACTTGTACGTTTAAGTTCGTGTACAATACACAACAGTAATAAACTCTGTTATAACTTTGCATCCAGCTGATGAAATCGCACTTTACAATGCTTCTCTTACTGGTTAGGTAGTTAGGTACAAAATAATTCAGTCTGTCACATATTACATAACACTCAAATGTTCATCAGACAACAATATTAATGGAAGCTTTACTGGAGCAGCAGCAGGGGTTCCCAAAGTGTGCCGTAAGGTTTATCCCATGCTTTGGAAAAATGTGTAGAGACCGCAAAGCTCATACGTCATAATATCACGCCTGTAGGTAATCCCCGAGGGGTTAGGCAGAGGTGTGCTCATTAGTACACCCACATTTCGTCAGTTATGTTTAAGTCCCATGTAATAGAGGGCGAGCCTATTGCCATCAACCGGTCGTAAATCCAGACGCCGAAGCTGCTACCGAAAAATTCCTGAAGGAATAATCCAATAACATTTTGGTCAACTTGGGAATCGCACCCAAGACATGCTGTAGTCGTGCTTTGCGACTACTAGACCAACGAGGCAGTCCCATATTGTATTAATAATTTAATTATTTGTAAAATTATTAGGCAGTGTCATGAAGAATTACAAAGAGGTTATTTTGATTTGAAGTTATTAAATCGTTTGTTAGTTTATAAGCGCTCTTACGCACTAGCAGTTAATTGCGGGGGCGGCTTTTCCAGTTTAATATGCAACCATTTTTTATTTTGTGGCGGTTTAGTGCGTACAATCACAAGCGTGCATGTTAAACTGGAAAAGCGGCGCGGTTAGCCGCCCCCGCGGTTAACCGCTAGTACGTAAGAGCGCTATGAGGTGCGCCGCGTGCTGAAAAATTTGGGAAACCCTGAGCTACATTGAACAATTTAACATGGATATATCTTTTACGTTTTTTTTAAATTTAACAGTCGTGTTTAAGCACTATTGATTTTACTTTACAACGAATAATAAAGTAGTATATAAGTCCAACGCATTTCTAAAATTTTTTTTTAGAGATATCTAGCAACTACTAACATAGGTTCTACATAGTTCTTATTATTTTGTTAACTAGATAACAAAATATTGTTATACACAGTGGAAGGGATCTCGTGACAGAGTTTTACTATGGATTCAGTACATGGTCCCCGCCCCCTTTACCGACAACAAAATATCTACTATACTAATTATACTATACTGAAGTCCCCGTCACGGGAAGCTATAAATTATGTTATTATATAACTTCTACTAAGTTACGTAGCGATAATTTAATCGACAGCAAATGCGTGTAATACGAATTTTGATTAAATGTTGTACGGGTTTAGTTTGAACCCTAAGAAACATCTTTTTATTGTGCGACTTTGTCTGCGTCCGCGATTATCGTCATTTATGCGAACGAAGTCACAGACAAAAGCTAGTAGAAAATAAACAGCTGTCCCATACTCTTTGATAGTATAGATGTAATGTTGCACTTTTGTATAGAACAGCTGTTTTTTTAATCTATAACAGTCGAAAATAATTCTTTGTTGACAGGTATAGAATCATGAACAAAATCCATAGTAAACGTTGTATTGTAAATGTGTAAATGTTAACGATTAAATAATTCTTCAAAAACAATTAATCTCAATTTACATTCAGAATAATCTCACTGAAAGTTGATTTCACATAAATCTGGGATACAAAAGTTCCCATACAGGCTAACAATTGTCTGACAAACACAACAAGACTTGTACAAAATATACATCTATAAGGCTACCTGTCCATTTGAGCAGTGAATACAGAAGTAGTAGGGCTAAGAAGAATTTAACCAATAGATTATAAATACGCGCCACGAAAGATGAGACTTGACAAGCGTCAGTAACAGGGTGCTTGCACAGGTATGAATATACGAAATAGTTATCCATTATTCGTGTACCTATGCAGGGATATTTCGATGACATTTAGATTAAAATTCTTAACAATATTATAATTTTTATTACAAAATATGTAATAGAGTTTGTGTGGTGTGTCAAGTCTCATCTTTCGTGGCACGTATTGTACAACTAAAATCCTAAGAACACTCCACCGAAGCGGAGTGGAGACTTGCAAGAATCTGTCTCCGCTCAACAGTGTGACTATAGTCCAATCGCGTTAAAGGAAGAGTGAGTCATCATTGAAACTGAAAGGTGATTGGTCAATGTCAATGTCAGTGTCGATGGACAATGATGATTCACTATTTTCATAAGGCTGCGTTTATACTTAACTTATTTAGTATAGGACTGATCACATTTGTCCCGCCCCGCGTGGCGAGGAACAACAGACTAAATGAAACCGACAGCTTTCCCTCGCGTGGCGACACACAGGACAGGTTAAGTATAAACGCAGCTTAACGCGAATGCTCTTCTCTCCTCTACTCTCCGCTTCGGTGGAGTGTCACCCTAATAGTTTATATTCTACGCCGCTACACTTCGTTCTTCTCTGTTCAAATGGGCAGACGCTGTTAGTGTCCTCATAATAATGAGTCGGTCACTTAGACAATAGATTCACTTAAACATTTGACCATCACGCTTTGTACACAAGATTACATATTTGGGCCCCGCGCGTATTTATAATTAAATAATTTAGTTTTAATTTTTATTATTTTTGAGCTGAAAGTTCACTCGAGACGTAAGACCGTAAGTATGTGGGATGTAGAAAACTGTTTTTCTTTAATAAACATTTGATCCAACGAGCTAACGATCTCATGAGATTTTAGATGTTATGAACGTTTACTGTTTTGGATCGTCAATCAGAAACTCTAAATGCAGTTGACCTTTTTGGCCACCAGTAAAAGGCAAATGACAAAACCAAAACAGTATTCAAGCATCAACTAACAGGCTCAAAGAACTTTACATCCCGTTTAAATCGATTTTTAAAGTAATTTACAATCGCGTCGAGGCCCTTACAGGTTAGTAATAGTGTGTTGTCGAGACGTATTCACGTGTTGACCCTTTTAGCCGCAGAAGAGTCTGCTTCACCATCACTGGCCTTCCTCTTTCGCTTGATGAGGTGAGAGATGTCGGAGGCAGCAGGCTTAGGGGCTGAGGAACTGGAACTCGAGCTGGCACCAGCACCGTTGGAAGTAGAAGAACCTTCGCCGTTTGTGGAACAGAGGGTTTCGCGTACCCGTTTTATTGTCTGTGGAAATGGTAAAAAGAGGTTCTAGTATAACAACTGGATGGCCTAGTTAATCGTGGCTTATATTCGTCTTCCAAATCTCCAAGTAAATCGATATTTAGTTGAAACAACTTGTTTTAGACATCATTGGGTATTTTACACCATAACCAATAATTCCAAGACATCATTTCTATAAAAAGCACTCGATATTAACCCTGAAAATGAGCAGTGTGATTGGTGTATTTCGTCTGCCGTAAAAGCAGTAAACGACCCTGAATTGATAACGGCAGTTTTTGTTATCATGCACCTTATCAATAGATAATAGAAATTTGGCGTCTATCAATGAATAAACACTCAAGTATGCATTATTATGACTGTGGTAATACTCATCAAAACATAAATTTAAATAATACAAGTTTTAGCATAATGAGCATTGTATTGAAATGGAATAATAATTGTTAGTACCGATGTTTTTGAAACTTATTGAGTCAAGAAAAGATAAGCAATTGAACTCCTGACCGAATTCCGACTACAGCCACCAATGTCGTGTAGACTAGCCAAATATGATATTATATGCAGTCTCATAGTCCGGTAGGACAGCAAATCAAAGTATTTACATTCTTTCCAAGGCAAAGAGGTGTCACACCACCAACTACCAAATTCCAGGCTGCTAGTAAAAAAATCCTAATGGAAAAACTCAATAATACTTTACTTGACCTGGGAATCGAACCCAAGCAGTAGCGCTTGCGGCCACGTGACCAACAGGACAGTCCATGAATATAACATCAATGGCCATGATTATAACATAATTTAAGCAACAAATCAACCACATGGCCATCAATGTATTGGGTTCTATCTGAAATAACACACAGGATACAATTTTGAACAAATTTATTTCAAAATGTTGCTTAACACAATAGAAAAATGGCCTTGTGGTAAAATGTTGGCTTAAAACTAACATGATTCAGATCAAATAATATCAGTACATTAAGCTTACAACTAAAGAGTATATAATATAATATATTGAATGTAAAGAGACATAATCACATTTCCGAAAACGACATATTCTGCTCATTATTACGCTCATTTTTTTGCTACTACATCATACCTGGGAACCGGTGGATTCACTGGTTCTGGAGATATTGAAAGTCAAAGTTGTATTCGAAAACAATGTTCCATGTTAAATGTTCCATCTAAACTTTTGATACTACCACGACCCCTGTACTGTTGTATGCACCAAAAAGCACTATAATTTGCGTGTGTTACATACAATACATGGTATGGTAATTAATGCCTCAATCAAAAAAAATTGATGTATCACTTTTTGGTACTCCTCAAATAAAATAAATAAATCTCCCAAAAAAACGTTACCCAGCAACAGCAACTATTGTTGGTATTAGTTTCATGGATAGTGACGCGTAGCGGATTTGTGATTTGTCTTTTCACACACCGTATTACAATTAATGCTGCTTGGAATAGCTGTCAGTTAGGTCCGATGAGATTATAGTTTCATCACATACATTAAGCTTCAGTCTATATAATTACGTTTATGCGTAGGTAATGTGTTAGGCATTTGCATATACAGCCTTAATACACATTTTCAAATAGTCACAATTCACGATTACAATATCACAATCCAAATCAATACAAGTCTTAATATTACAATGATTAATTAACAACTTTCAGTTCATTCTTTCAGTCAAAACTGGGTAGAATCAAGTCTCTTTCAAATCACATTATTCAAAGTAAGGCACACATTCATTCCAAATATTCCAAAAAATAATACTGATTATAAATAACAGTCAAATATTAAAAATTAACAATCACAATATCACAAACGGTGGCATGGATTTAGCAATTTGGCACATAATAATTTAGGAACAAAATTCAATTTTATGTAACACACAATCACAAAGTCATGGAATGTCAACATGCTGCCCTCATTATTAGCAAAGCTTACTACTATGTCATTTCTATAAAAAAGTGTTGCATACTATTCAAATTGGACTTACTATCTACAGCAAAATATGTTTGTATAGAGTTCTAATTTACTTTCATCTTAAGGCTATTTTTTTAATCGTCAGATAACTCTTAACAAATAGATAAATATGGCAATTTAACAGCTTTTGTATAGAAAATATATGTCAAACTGTCATATTTATTCTTTGGATAAAAGTTATCTGACTATTGAAAAATCCCCCCTAAGACTAAAACTTCTTACAAAAAAAAAGGTGCCAAAACAACTGTTCATTTGTTTTTATGTTGAACTGCTGTATGTATGTCATCTCTGTTTTAAGAATGACAATCCAGCTGACAATGAGTCCTCTCCTTAATGATCATGTTGCGTAACATTTTCCTAGTAACCTCAATGCAATCGCACGGTCTTACCTCAGCCTTATAGTCCATCATATCCTGGATCTTCTCTTGTATTTCTGGCAGGAGCTCCTTCAGCTCCTTAATCTCTCCTTCGACAGAGTAGAATGGGTCTGCGGACGTGAATTTCTTGACGGTGGCGTCGTCAATAACTGCTGCTGGGTTTTCCAACGTTTTGATCCTGGTTTCCAGAATATTTGCTGCGTTCTTGAAGTGTGTGATTGCATCTTCGAAGTTTGATGCCAGTGAATTTGCCAGACCTTGAAAGGAAACATCGAAATGTTAAAATAATAATCCTTATAATTTATTTCGGCCTATGCAACATGCTAATGTTTTAAAATATTAATTTTCACACTACTAAAACATTTTTATACCGAAGTTACAAAGAAAATGTTCTTACCAATTTGATAATGTGTTTCAGCAATGCGCCTGTCGTCACTACGGTACAATTCCTTCTGAAGATCCAGACAGCTCTCTGGAAAAAACATACATACAATGTAAAACACATATATACTGCAAGAGAACATCAACGCTAACATCAGTTACGTGTTGGCAACCCACACAGGTAGTTAAATTAATGGTACAATTTATTACTAACAAATGGCCTGTTTTATAGTCCCAGCTACCCTAGATCCACAATGAGATAAATTGTCACAAATGACTCCATTAGGAGGTTCCTCACTCTAGAAACCTAACTAACAGCATCTTGCATACTGTTATGATACCAGGCTTACCAAATTCGTTTATAGCAGGTTGGCATGGAAGTATAGAGTCACTATTAAGATTTTGCATTTTATTTCATTCATTCCCTTCACATATTTTATTTAACAGTTTACATTCAAAGCTCAGTCTCAATCTGTCAGATTTACTTTTAATTTATCTACATTTTTCAAAAGTTTTACACATTGATTATCACTGACATTATATTTCAACTAGATTTTGAACGTTTTACCTTACGGGAATTAGCCTTCAACTCTGAAAATGGTTATGAAGAAACATAAGGCTTTATACTACTTACGCATATCAGTAACCGCCTTGTCATAAGTCTCGCTCTCGAGCGCGACCTCCCCGAGCGCGAGGTGCACGTCGGCCAGAAGCGCACGCGCCGCGTCGCCGCCGCAGTCCTGCACGCGCCGGTACAGGATGCTGCGGGCGAGGTCTGTGGAGACAAAGGAGTTTGTTAACAATCCATTAAACATTTCCTATTGATTACATCTTATGTCATTCTCTATACTATTAGAGTAGACTTGTTAAGTTATTATAAAATATCATGTACAAATTGCAGCAATAAATACTCTGACTTAGACTTAATATGATTCAAATTCAAATGTAATGCATTGTTTCTTATTATGCAAAAGGACCTTACCAAGCATTTCCCACGCTAACTGCAGGTTATCAATGTCATCCTCAGCATCTATGTTCATTGCAGATTCGTCATGATCACCATTTGTGGTTCCCTGTTAATTGAAAGTTCAATTTAGCTCCTGTACTTGTGGGTGTCACAACCTATGAAGATCCATGATCCAGTAATTGTTACCAGGGTGTGCCCCAGTAACAGTACATTTGAACAAGCTATTTTGTATACAGGCCGATAACTTTCAACTACAGAATTGACACACTCAAAACCATCATCCATCAAACCATCATTCTTTTAAAGAATAAGGTTTTGAGTGTGTCAATTCTTTTAAATAATTCTTTGGTAATATAATTATTAGATACCACAAGCTTAAATAGTGAATGTAAAATAACAATGAATGGCAACATAGCACAAAGACAATTATTGTTGTCTCTAAACCAAATAGCTTGTTCAACCGTACATACCTTGATTACAACAATCTGGATTGTGACTATGCCTACATACTTGTGTTAGGAAATTATGTGAGGAAATTATATGCCAATATAATATGTTCTTGCCTTAATTTGTTGACTAGCGAATTCTTGCCTCAATTGCAGAAGACATCTTTTAGCATATATATCACAAGATACTTTTAAGATAATAAGTGAAGACTTACAGGTTCCTCGTTTTCCTCAGGAGCTGTACTGCTGCCCGGCTCATCTTCCTTAGTGGTGGACTCTGCTTCAATCTTCTCTACTTCTCCATTTTCTTTATCTTTTTCTGGTTCAGCTTCTGCCTCTGCCTCTGCTTCTGCTTCTCCATTTTCACCATTCTCTCCATTCTCTTCTTGTTCTAAAGAAAACATTACCACATCAATAATTATGGTTTGCTTTATATTGTTCCACAGCATGGAAGACCAAAGAATTATTCCTTGTAATTACGCTTTGTACATATTTACGAAAAACGCATGTCTTATGTATATTTTCTACATAGTATTCGCTGACATTTACCCTCATTATCGTCTTCTTCTTCATTAGCATTACCGGAGCCTGGTACCCCGTCACCAAGGACTCCACTCTCTTCTCTCGACAAACCAAGTAAAGCTTTACCATACCTGTCAGTAAAAAAAAAGATATTAATTTATTTAGGAACATGTTTTACAAAGTCAATTATATCTTGTATCACAGAACAGAAAAAAGGTACTATATCATTAAGAAATTAAACATATATTTATAATCACTGAATAAATGCAGGTAAGATATAAAGACATAAAGGCCAAATCACCAGCCATCACCGTAAATGAAGAAAAAAAAATACCTATCAATTTATTATTACATAAATAAAGTTTTTAAGCATTACTGACCACAAATAAGCCTCGGCACACTGATCGGCAGTGTCTCCATGTTCTTTAGCGAGCCCCTCACAGGCCTCAGCAAGGGTGCTGGCAGCTGCACTGAAGTCTCTCACAGCTAGATGTCTACGGCCCGCAGCAAGTAGCTCCGTAGGGGAGGATGTTGACACTTCTGATACTTCAGTCATCTAGAAGTTAGGATAGTAATTATTTCTAATATCGAATCAGCAAGTAGGTGCGCTTTTCACCTATATGTAGATTCTTTAACATAAAATTAGTATCTATGAAAATAGTTAGAATAAAAGATAGCTACTGTAGTATTTATTAGACAAAATGGTTATGTTAGAAGGATCTAGAACACAAATAATTATTTTTTTGGTAAAATACCCTTCATGATAGTAATAGTACCCAGTAGATACTGGTATATAGTATCTACTGGGTACTATTACTATATAGTTAAAGTTCACATTGTGATTAACTTTAGGAACAAACAAGTTTTTAAGCCTTATGGAGTGAGCGGCACTTTACTCGATACATTTCAATATATTTAAAGGGCATTTTGACCTACTTTTAACCGCAATAAAGCAGTTTTATGATAGATAATAACGAATAACTCTCAGTGGAAGGGACAATAACTTTCTTTTCTACATTTTCACGGCCACGATGTACATAACGGTCGCCGATAATATAACAATACCTACATCAATAAATACAATAGTTGACTGACTCCCACGTGGAAGGGCGCAAACCAACGCTCCTACCTGTTCTTAACAAATATATATAGTAAAAAGTAGTTTAAACTGTATATTTATATTGAAAATCATAATGTATTTTATTGAACAATGAACATTGACGACTCAGTGGAAGAACCGCGCCAAAATTTTGGAGTCGCTTTATATGAGTAGGCATGTGAAAGTATTTAACAATGCAAATACTTACTTTGATAGTTTCCTTTAGGTAATAAAACAATTTCAATACAAAACTATAAGTAAATTCTAAGGAAAAACCAATAGAACTCGAAATTATGCACGCGTGTCGCTCACCGATTCCGTTTGCTTGCCTGCCGTTTTAAACACACACAGATAACTAATGAATGAACGAAAACGAACTCCACTGACAACGTCACTTCTGAAGGTATCTGTCAAAATAATGACAATTCCGTTTTATCCAAAGAGGTCCTAGAATTTCTATATTTCTGTCTATGAAACTATTCCCGCGCAAATTCGAAATTTCAAATCGATTCACGCGGCTATTTAAAAATATTTTCACAAAGAAGATTATTTTAATAAAAATGAATATTTAAGTAACTTCTTAGTTTCAAACCCCAACTTTGTACACTTTTTGGCTCTCGAATTTAAAGGAAATTAACTAACAAAAATAATAATAAGTAATTATCGACCTTATTATTGCTATCAACATCAATAATAATATTTATTAAGCAAAGAGTCAATCAATTAATTTGAAGTTGGTAGGTAGGTAATAGTAGCTTATAATTCGTCATCACCGCATGAAATAACCAAGATATATGGTTTTAATGAAACCTAATACATATAATAACTAGCTTCTGTCCGCGACATCGTCCGCATAAATAGGTATCGGTTATTAATATGACGTAGTAGTAGTAGTAGCTTTATAAATTGTTTGTATATGTCGAATATTTCGCCGTTAGTTAATTAATAACATCGAAAGGTATATCTTATCATAAATGACGGTGCAGCTTGCATCGTGTAATGACACAGGGTGGGTATAGCTATCGACTTTTCCCCCGCCTCACCCATAGCGGTCACCCGCCCAATCAAACTTTAGTAATGTCAGTGCATTATCGAGAAACTTATCGATAAATTGACATAACTAATTTTCATGAATATTTCATAATTCTATATCTTAAATAAAATAAATGTACATTATGCTCTTATTTATAATTAAAACGATCTCTCTAAAATCCCTCAAGACTAATAATTTAATCCTAGAAATAAAACAACCTAAGTATGTTTTTTTCTAAAACAGGTAAGTACGTACCCATCTAATTAAATTGGTATGTACCTGTTTGAAAGACAACACACCGTTAGAACCTTTCTCACAAATGTAATTTATAGTTAACGCAATATATCTTTTACGCACCTAAATCCCCACTTAAGTACCAACCAGATACAATCGCAGTTTACTAGGTATCGATAAAACAGTTTTCCCTGGCGTCAACAGCCAGCACTAGGTACCGCTTCATTTTCCCACTTTCCTTCAGTTTGTCTGCAACGGGTGGACGGGCAGCTCGCGCCCACGTACGGCCTCCTTCGCGAACCTATTACAACCCTTTATTGACATACCTATCACGCGAGATCTAAATAAAAAGTTTGTCGATACCATTTAAAAAATGTGACAAAAGACTGTAGTTCATGCAGCGTGGTGGGAACACCAATAAGTAAGTTTGAATTTATTTGTTTATTTGCTGTTTTTTATTTTTACCTTATCTTAAAAGCTTTATTAAATATTTACTGTGCTTTTTGTACTCATGCATGTCTTATCTTATCCAGATTTTTGTTTTATTTAATCTGTTTTTTTATGATCCATAGACAAAATATTAGTGTTGTACACTACACCAATATACTCGTAGATTAAGGTCGTTCAGTGAACCCATACGATTTATTATACCTAAGTAGGTACCCTACCCAGGTAGTTTCATAAACTACCCACACACAGTATGTATAGGTACACTAATTACACTTTTTAAATTGATGCCTAGCTGCGTTCGGTATATTCTCTACTAGGTAGGTATTATCATTAACACCATAGTATCACCAAGTGATGTTTATAATTACTCAAATGACCTTTAGTGAAGGTTTAGATACCTACCTATAAGTGCTTGCCAGTGTTGCCAACAGTTAAACTAGCTCCCCACCAGATTCTACTCCAAAAACCACCAGAAAACCACTAACAAAAAACGGCCCTACTTCATTCACGCTGAAATTTCCACTAAACAAAGGAAACAAGATATAATTTAAGAAGCGTTATAATTTGTACAAAAAAAATACAAAAAATTTGTCTCAATTTACAATCCAGAAGACGAAAAAAATAGCTTTTCATTAATAAAATAAGTTAGTCAATACAATAATCGATAAATGTACCTAAATAAAAATAGTTTACATTTAAAAATATGAGTTGGCCGACTATCAAACAACTAAATTGCATTATTTCATAATTAAATCGGCTAATTTTATTTTGTTGATTGTAAGTGGTTGAAAATGCGGAAAATAAAGGCTCTATTTGCTTTATTAACACGTTACCTGCGCCATCACTTTCAAAGAACTTTCAGCTGGTGCTTTGGAGACCTAAAAGATCTCGAAACTAACCTACCTTTTGGTGCGTTTGAGACCTAATCAGTCTCCTAAAGATACAGTTTTGAAAATAATTTATATCTTCCAAAAAAACAATCAAATATATTTTGAAGTTTTTGTGGGTGAAAGATAGCCTATTGCTTTATATTTTGCTAGGTTCGCACGCAGTTATGACATTTGAATAAACTACCAATAACAAAAAAAAATATGATATCGATTGTATCTCGTACCGCAACCGAAGATAGTTCAATATGTGTAGTAAGTAGTGATGGGAATAAAATAATATCTCAGTTGTCGATTGAAAAAGTTTTATTAAAGTGTTTTTCATTAAAACATGGTAAGCACATTGATTGCTTGCATTGCGCGCAAATGGTAACAAATCGTTTAGTTTTTTTAGAAGCGTCAATGCTGTTTAATGTGCGTCGTAATTTAAATCTCACCAAAATAAATAGATTTTTTACACTTTTTTCTTTTAAAAGCACTCATTGTATAACAAAAATGATAATCAACACGTAGGTATAAACGCGAGTGTTATTTCGCAAACGCGCGACCTCCCACGTCGATACTAGGACAACACTAAAACAACAACCTTCCCTCTCTTGCGTCTACGAGGCGTACGATTCCACGAGTACCGACACATCTCCTAACGCAAGGAATGAAAATAATTACAGTACTGTGCGTTAGGGACCTAATCCATCTCTAATTTCTTTTTTAATGTCCTTGAATTCAGCTTTAAGTAGGAAGCAAATATGTATATTTGTCTTACTCATACCTAAAGAACTTTACACGTTAGGTCCTCCCGCAAGGAGTGAAACAACACGATTATGTTCAACGCACAATACAAAAGTCCTGCAAGAGATCTGATAGATCTCGTAATGCAACGAACGTGTTAATAAAAAGACGCAGGTAATGTTTAGTAATTGAAACTTAATTCTACTAAGCCAGTTATGCCACTAGAAAAATCCACTAGCCACTAAAAGCAATTTTTCGCCACTAAAAGGGTGGTGGAAACCACCACTTTTAGTGGAAAATCCACTAAGTTGGCAACACTGGTGCTTGCCTACTTTAAGTAGGTACCTACCTAGGCTTTTGTGTTGGTAAGTACGTAGGTACTTCGACCTACGTTTCAGAAATATTACACAAAATTAAATTCATACAATTGTGTTGCAGAAAATAATGCGCTAATTAACGAACCGAGAGTCCAAGATCGAGATTAAGTATTTTATTTTACATCATAATTCATAAGCTATTGATTTTTTGGATTTTGTAAAGGTGTATATGAGATATAATATTATTTTATTCATTTATTTAGAATCTTCAACGAAAGTTATACACAAATCATGACATACAAATAATGGTCAACAAGCGATAGTAGGTAGGTTCTCTTTTACTTAAGAAGACCACAGCATGCACAATAAGTGTCAGTTAACCAAGGAATAATAAAATAATCTTTACATATTCCGTGTGAGACCTTCTTTAAGAAGCAGTTATTATCATTCCTACATATTAAGAATCCTGACTTCCTGTTATCCCATGAGGCCACGATGCTGCAAAACACCGACACTGTAGCGAATTACCTTAATAAAGCCATTTCATAAGCCCATTGGACTCAAGGCCATCTAATGGCTTGCAACAGGCGTTTCAACCGCCCTAATCAAACTTAAGGCAATAAAAATAAGGAGGCCGCACGGGAAGGTATCACAGTCAAAAAGTTTTTAGTCGTGTTACTGAACCTGAAAATTAGGCTAAGGGTGTGTTTCGCCACCTCTCAGTTGACACTTTATAAGTGGTCTGGTCACTTGGCCACTGGGCCATAAAATTGTAAGAATGAAAAAGAGTAAATAAATAATATATAAATTATCTAAAATCATCTACTCGAAACTCAAAAATTAGAAGTAAGTTAGACACTTTGAACAGATAATAAATAGGTATTCACTAATTAAAATATGTCAAATAATTTAATCTGAACCAGAAGCGTAGCGTACCTTGGCGGGGCCCCCTATAAAAAATTGTTTGGGGGCCCTTAGGAAGGGTAAAGATTTCTCAAAAAAGAAAAAATATTTGCAAAAAATTAAAAGAAATATTTATTAATCATAATTATCTATCTGTCACATTTTTTAAAACAATTCAAATTAAATATTAACTCTCCTTGCCTTTTTTTCGGCAAACTGATTAATTAAATCATTCATAGCTGATGATGACTTTAGTTTTTCTTAAGTTTCTGCCTCTATGGACAATAGTGACAGGTCTGACAGGCGTTCCTGTCCCATAGAAGTTCTTAAATAATTTTTGTCAGTTTTAATTTCGAGAACTTCTTTGGGAAGTTTTTTATAAATTTTTGCTTACGCACCTTGAGGGCCCCCGTAGGCCGGGGGCCCCGTATAATTGATACGGCAGATACGGCGGTAGCTACGCCCCTGATCTGAACTTAGTCGAAGCTAGTCAAACAGCCCCTGCAACTTTTAGAGAAAATATATTAGAATAATTACTTTAGATGCTTTAAGAGAGCCTCATTGATCATACCTACTTCTAAGGTACGTTCAGTACACCTAGGGTCTAGTAAATATAACGTACCTATATCAATAGCAATATCCCTAATGAAAAAATAGGTACCTATCTACCTTACCTAGGTACACATTTTTTGTAGATACTGTTTCGTGTAGGTACCAGTTCGTAGAGGTACTTACCTCTACTTATAAAGAGTAAAAAACAAACGGAACATTTACGTCGTAATTCCAGTATGAGGGCGAAATTACCTACCTGTGTATGTAAACTAAATAACGAAGCACACAATAAACGGAGCGGTGTGCAAACCACAATTCGCGAACATTATCCATAGGTACATTTCACAAAGTTGTAACACTATGTGTATACCTATCTAGCTACCTACTTGAATTAATACACTAAGGGTAACTAAACAAGGACGCCTTTTACAAGGTTTTAGTTTAAAATTTATAGCTTTATATCTGAATAAGTATTAAAAAACAAAGAAATGGGAAAGGTTGGTCAAATTAACCTTAAGTTAAATTAAAGGTCAAGCTAAAAATGGTCGTTTAGCGCTTCGTCAGTTTCCTGGGCTTTCAACTAAATACTAATCCACTTTTTGCTAATCACTGTGTCCAGTAGGTATCTATTCTAGCCTCTAAAATTATCAGTACGGTGAGCTTAGAAAGTTGTAGGTAGGTACTATTGTCACCAGTAATAATTTAATAATAATTTAAGAGGATAGGCTCGCCCCCATGGGGCTTAAAAAACATAACTGACGAAATGTCGGTGTATTAATGGGTACACCTCTGCCTAACCCTTCGGGGATTACAGGCGTGACGTTATGTATGTATGTAATGTTACCGATTATCATCTTCATTTTGGACAACTTCTACACAATAGTTAAAGACAAATAAATATGTTCCTTTTGGCCTTCGTAACTGTAATAACCTCCCAAGAGATGGCCAATCCGAAAAAATACAACATCCGCAACACTTACAAAAAGGGAAAATAAATAACCCGAAACGAATACACTTGACCATTTCTCCCCTATATAAGTTGTATATAGGCATGTCTTGGCGTTAGGGAGGGGAACGAATATTTTGTAGGCGTGCCAAGAATACCAAAATCAGCACTCTGAAAATAAGTAGGTTATGAATGTAGGAGATTAATTTTAGCCAAGTAAAGCGTGATTAACCCGGCCGTAAAGCTGCGACAATTTATCAGACTTATGTCCACGATTTTTGACCTAAAAGTCACCAATTCGACGCAGTTATAAAAAAATATATATATTAAAATTCTCGTCGCGCCTCTGTCCTCTGCCAGTATGTATGAATTATTTGAAAATTTCTGAAGTGTAAACGCGTTTGTCACACGCAAATGTATGGGATTAGCGTGAATATTTCCAACGAGTTTTATATTCCAGACATACTCGTATATTGCGGCTTTCTTCGTGTTTTGTGAGCTTTATATTACAGATTACGTTTGCTATTTCTTAGTCTTCATTTTTTGATCTCGTACTTGTTTGTTGAGTCCTTCGATTTTGTGTCAAAGGGAAATGGAACATTATGAAATCTAATATACCAACCCAGATTCTCCATAAAACGATTCGATCCTACTACTCGGTCGGTAATACCTAATACTATGATATAGTCTGATCGAATAATCGGTCCTACAAAAAGACGTGGGCGGGAGGTCTGGTTCAACTTGTATTGGCCCATTGCCGGACAATGGTTTTCCCCATAGCCTTCCACTCTTCCCTGGGTGTAACTTTCTGTAACCAATTTCCCATATAAACGTTTCTAAGTTATCACGCCAGCGGTTCCTGGCCTCCCACTGTGACAACATCAGGCTTCGGGTATCCACTGCGTGAGGCGACCATGGCCCATCTGTCATGATGTATTCTGCATACATGTCCCGATCAACCCGCACACTAGTGGTCCATATTGGCAATTTCTGTAACTAAAAATCCAACTCACTTTTTTAAATACATATAGGTATCGTCAAAGTCACATCTCAAGTCGCTTTTTTAACAATTTTCGTACTTTAAATAACGAAATTCAAACTCTCTGATGTGGTAAACCACGTTTAACAAAAACTTTGGGGTCTCCTGCAGTAAACCTCACAAACTACCGATTTCCGAGCCTCGTATACTGTTTATGACCACTATTCTGACCTTTGTCCTCACCCGAGTCTAACATCTGACCCGGAACGATAAACAGCCGGTTTATTATGACAATTTCCTTTGTTCACGAGGAAATGAGTAAATACAGATCCATCTGGACTGGAGATGAGAAGTTGGCTTTTGTGATGCTTTTCCAGGTTGTGACATTTGGGTAATGGAATCCATTAACCATTAATTCCAAGACATGACTTCTTAAAAGGAACACTTCATTTTAGTCCTGAAAAAGCCGAATAATTTTCTATTTACTGTAAAATAAAACTTTTACTTGCTCTGAAATCAATAAATAATCAATCAGTTGAGTTGATAAAAAATGACGTCGCAGTCTACTATAGGGGAATCGCATTGTGACAGGTGATAAAAAGTATGTCAATTGATTGGTGTGTGTTTCTTTTCTCAGGTGAGGAGTATAGTCTCCTCGGCGACCAGATGATCAGTTTCAGTATTATCGGGAGCGAGAAAAGGCCACAAAAATTGCTCCCCACGGCAGTCCAGCGCGCGCGTACATCGCCTATCACAAGCTCGGGACAGGCATGGAGGCCCAGACCGCCACGCCGCAAACCGAGTGCGAATGTGGTGTGCACCCTTCAGTGTTCTACCTCCTGGCCACCTTGCTCCTTACCAGGTATGTTTTAATGTTCTTCAAAAATAAATGGACAGGTTTATATGTATCTTGTAGCTTCTCTTAGGTCATATTCAAAAACTGCTCTAACAGTTTTCATTTGTTAATCAATTGATAATGAACTGAAAAGCATAACAAATAATGTTGGAAATTGTATGCAAGATAAGTACAACATTTTCTTGCACGGAATTACGCAAATTCCAACTCTAAAACCGTTATGTCGAAGTTGCTTATCGATTAATCAAAGAAAACTTCTCGAGCAGCCGACTGCAGCTGACTCTTCAACAACTTCTATGTAGTCATTGGGATCTTCTGTTGCATCACAGAAAGATGTTGTTAGTTTATTGATTTTTGCTATAAGAAGCAAGCATGAAGCTTTCAGTGAAATTATCATAATGTTGGTACCTTATAGTTATGAGATACTATGAGAGTATATTGTGATCGATCGATCAATCTTTAAGCGTTCAATCATGCTTTTTGACAAAGCCTACCTACTTACACTACTCAACATCTATGAACTGAATTCTTCTGCCTCTTTGCAACCTGTTCTGCCGTGCTAAGCATAAAATTGATATCTCCAAAAAACTGTTAAGTTAATTTTTAATATTATTTAAAACATTTTATTCTATTTAATGAGCAAAAAAATCAATATGTAAAGTTAAAAAAAAACTATATTTACAAAACTTAAATTTTCTCGAAGCCAGCTTTTATATTAATAGTAGCTTCTGTCCGCGTGATTTCTCCATATTTATGCAAAATCTAGACCCTCGTTTCATCCCCTTGGACGCGGACAAAGTCGCGGGCAGAAACTACTATTTTATAAGAGGGAACTGCGTTACTAAAATTTCCTGAATAATGTTGTAATGACGCAGTTCCCACATATAAAATACAAATTCTATATGGTCTGGCAACAGATTGCAAATAGTACAAAAAAAAAGAACTTTGTGTCGCAAAACAACAATATTTCACATAAATACTCGTCATATTTGAGGTCCAAGGAGATTATTTCACGTCTTTCAAATCTGAGTTGCCATTTCATTAGCTCGTAGATTCTCACCGGACCCATCTCAAGTTAACGGTTTAATGTAGGTATTCCTAAGTTATTGGCAACCCTCCTTAACGTGGGTACTCTAATTTATTATAATAAATACGGCTAGATACAATAAACCTTAGTTAACTTGTGTATATATGTATGTGATTCGTCTACAGCGAGGTGAAATATTTTTACAAAGATTAGTTTGCTGTCAAAAAAACAGTCGCCAGTTAAACGTTAAACAAATACATATTATTTAAATTTCGAATTCCTAACTCGACTTCAACTGAGATTCGACTTTTAAATCGCAAGTACTTGTTTACCTGTCTTGAGTCTGTTTCATAAACAACACACATTCATTGACTAGAAGGCACATTCAGGTAAGTAGTAAACCTTCAAAGCCTCCATAATATCAAAATACTTTGAATGTAGTCGCATGATAAGAACCAATTCGATGTAGATCTCCATCAAATTGGCTCATAAAAATGTGTTTATCGAATATCAACATCATTCGGCAGACATTTATTATTGTCGCTACTAGATCGCACAATAATACGAGCAATAAATATTGTCAAAGTCCGAAACACAAGTTAATTGCAAAATATTGCTCAAGAGGCAATATTCATCTTGTGACAAACGTCTCGTTAAAATTGCCACTCGACACCATTGTCTCAGAAAATTTAATATATTTTTCATAAAACTTCAGAGGACGAAGAAAAACGAGCTTTCCGTTGGTTTAAAAAGAAAGTTGAAGCTTTGAAAAGAGCGAACTTGAATCGACGTTGATAAAATAAAGGTAGGGAACACGCGACGTCGCTACCCTTTTATCTCCTCCTGAAAGTGGATTTTATGTAAACGTCTGTAGGTAAGCTCTTTGTAAAGCCTGAAATTGATACAATTTGATAAAGACATCCATTATTTTTTAACTTAACCTCTTTTTGTGTAGACTCTTGTAAAGGTAAAAAATTATTTCTACATAAGTACTTTTTTATAACTATTAAAGCTCTTGTATTTTTATTAATTTTGTGGGGGTCGTGAACTAAATTCATAAAAAAATCTGTGTCTAGATGTCCCTTCCGACCTGTAAGTATATTTAAATTTCTATCTACCATTACCAAGACTCGAGAAATTCAAACTACTTTTAAATATATTTGATACCTGAAATCAGCAGTACTAGGCTTTAACTAATAACAAGATACTGATTTTAATATTGTTACAAGGACGACTTATACCTATTTACTTATCGCTTTGTAGGATCAAAAACTTATATAATACTAATCGGTACAAAGTTATCATTTGTAAATTTCATAATACGTAATGTACTCGTATGTCAAAAACAAATGAACACATTGTTTTATGGCGCCGGACTGTTGATTTAGTAAATGGGATTTCACTCTCACCGCTCGTGAGGAGATTTCTACGTAGGTATATACGAGTAATGGAACTCCTTGGACCCTTCCTACGAAGGTAAATATTACCTAACCAAATAACTAAGCGAGCATTATATGTGGACTCACCTACCTACCTGGAAATATGACTTAGGACTTTGTTTATGTTTTTTATATAGCAGCATGCCAAACTACACAAAATTTTAGAGAGGGGAAATCATCCAATAGGGAAGTGTAATACTCTTACTGACTAAGTAAAACCCTTACCCTTTTTCTTTTGAATAAAATCCGCAAACCTGGTAGAGGTACCTACTTTGTACAACATCATTGGTAGACGACAAGTAAAAACTTTTTAGACAATCGACTGAATTACTTAAGGTATAATTTAATACCGTATCTAACAAAAACAGAAGGCTAATAAATACTAATGAAAAATATTCAAAATCTAGACGCAATTTCAACACAGCAACGATCTAAAAAAAAAAATTAAAACTTTTTGACAAATTGTTCCTAAACGTTACTAGAATTGCCCCCTGGTTTGGAATATTTTAAAAGTGTATGTAAAACAACTAAAATTAGCCCGAGTCTGTAACTAATTTATTCAAGTTTGTTTTAAACAAGTGGTCCAGTTCCTATTTCGTCCCCACATTCAGCACTGTGCTCAGCAAAATTTCTCGCATTGTTACCTTCCATTGCATTAACATAACCCTTCCACGCCTGGGCGGCTAACGACAAACATTCAAGAGGGAAAAATCCTAGCATTCAAAGATTTTCCTTTTGCTTTTACGAGAACTATAAAAGCGATACCTATTTACATACATTTTCTGCTCACTCTTCCGCAGTAGAACAAATGGATTGTCATAATCGTAAATATGTTGGTAATAGATAAACTTGTTAACAAAGAACAGAAATATTGTAACAAAACGTCTGTTTTTGATATAAAAGAGAAGAATATGGAAATGGTTAATAACGAGGCCAATGGGTAATAAGACAGAAGTAAGTAGTAGAAGTAAAAACTTTTTGTATTGTTTTCTATACAAAGGCCGCACAGCCATTGTGGTGTTTATAAGACACGCAATATTATAACTTAGCATCACGACGGTGTCTAAAGGGTTAGGCAGAGGTGTTTATTGCTTTTCTATTTTTTTTTTAAGTCTTACTACTATTTATAAATTCTAAAATTTGAATGGATGGATGTTTGTTACTCAATCACACCAGAACGGCTGAAAGGATTTGGATGAAATTTGACACAGAGATACATTATAGTCTGGAACAGCACACTGGCTACTTTTTGGAAAAAAAGTGGGATTATATATCAACTTTGACGCGGATAAGGTCGTAAGCGAAAGCTAGTTAGTATAAATGTAAAAGTTTGAGAATTTTTTATTCAATCACTTTTCAAATACCTATGTGATTTTGCGGGATCATTTAAGATATTTGTTGATTATGAAATTGAATTTTTCTGTCAAATTGAAAACTAGCAAGCAAAGTCAAGAGCAGTAGCTAGTATATGTATGAATAACCCACATTTCACTACGTATTTTTGTGTCCCATGTAATAGAGGACGAGCAATACAAAGTACGTAATATGATTATTGTACCTAAACTGTCAAAACGCTCTATGCTCTATTTAACTCATATTTTACCACAATAGCAACATTATTACTACGCAGCATTTGAAATATTGAACGATACGAAATGGTCCCTATGGAATATTCGACCTAAATTGAAGGATATAGGTATCTATTACTAAGTATATTTATGTATGTAAGTACGTCTTTCTACTTTCGAATATTTGGTACATCATTATCTATAGGATTTAGCAACCATAGAAAGGACCTCTAACACCACATCTACGAATATCTATCTTTACGTAGGTAATATAATAAAGCAGAAGAGTTTCTTTGTTTGTTTGTTCATTTAAACGAGCTAATTCTCTGAAACTACCAAATGAATTGGAAAAAATATTTATGATATGATAGCTAGACTCATGAGAAATAGTATAGACTATATAACATCACGCTACTTCCTACAGACGATTCCAAAGACGGAACTTAACGTGGGGGAAAAAAATCCACGCGGACGATGTCGCGGGCAGAAGCTAGTGGTCTTTAAAAAACAAAATCAGAATCGGCTTATCCGTTCGGAAGCTATGATGCCACAACACACACACAGACACGTCAAACTTATAGCAACCCGTCGTTTTTGCGTCGTGGGTTAAAAATTCTACACATTTCAACAAAAACAAGAAGATTACACAAAATAATAAACGAAATCCTTCTGCCATAGGTAATATTACGCATACACAAATACAAATGTACTCTTAACAAACATAGACAATCCTATTTCGTAGTAAAACAACGCTTTGTTTGATACGATAGGACTGAATCCACAAGAACGCAAAAAAGTAAACATGATAGAACAAAAGATATGAAAGTAACGCTAACGCTAAATTGACAGTATAAACATATTGACGGAGCGTCGTGCCTACATGTAAAACTCTACTGGATATTGTATCGAAATTACTATGTTGTATAGAGAAAAGTAATTTATGAAAATACCCCTTTTTTACCCGACTGCGATGTAACCGAAAAGGAGGGTTACGTGTTTGACCTGTATGTATGTAAGTCCTTTCCTATGTCCGCTCGTTATACTAGAGGTCTCAATCGATTTTCATAAATGATAAGCCATTTCAAAAACGCGACTTCGTAAAAAAAAATCTTTAATTAAAAACTTAACAGAAAAGAACCAAGCAAGTACTCTAAACTTTAATTACTGTGGATGGTAGTCTATATTGAGTAGGTCCAGAACTTGGTCACGAGTTTATCACCATCAATAACTTTAATTCATTCGTGAAGCGTACATCTAGTGATAGCTAGTGTCCAATTAGTATTTGATAATTGGTGCAACACCACAATATCAGTATATGCTAAAACCATTCAGTCATTTTCCACCTGAACAGACTCTAACTGCCTTGGCATATAGCGTGGAAGTAAGGTATCAATGTGAAGTGTATTTTATAGTGACGAGTGTGAACCCATTTTAGCTGTGCATTGATTAATTAATAACACATGTTTCAGACAGGCAAGCGCAACTTTACATAACTACTGTTGCTTTAACCGCTTGAGAGATTTCACTTTAATTTCCTGCGCACACAACTTCTAAATTAAATTTTGTTCATTCAGGCGTATTTGGTACTTATCTGCAGAATATTCTTGGTGTGGCTTGTCATGTTCACTCAAGTATCTCCCTGATGGGTCACCATCAGATTTAACCAGTAACCAGTTTGAACTGGGCATCTAAACTGCCGCGTCTTTATTGCTTTTTCTTATGGTTTTATGTCGCTATTTATTTACATACACATACATAAACACACGCCTTTTTCCTATGGGGGTAGGCAAAAACTACAGAACGTCACCTGCTACGATCCTTACATACTCTCTCGCTCTCTTTTATTTACATTGTTCTCACATAGAGATCAACAAGAATATTGTAAAAACATATTTGAAAAGAGTGTCCGTAGAGTTTTTTACTCGTTTTTCTCCATAGAGGCCTAGCTTCAATTTTCTAACTGACCAGCTTCTTGACAATTCTAAAAGCCTGAAAATGGTCTAATTCATATAAATGCTTTAACTTTGTACATTATTTTTATCACAGACATCAACATTTCTAGACTTGTAAAGGAAGGGTGCGGTTTTATATTAAAAATTAACTGTTAATTCCGCATTTAACTATATCTGCAGAATATTCATGGTAGATTATTTTCATTGCAGCCATAACGACTTTCACTCGCGGTACCAAAGATATTTATAAAATCAATATCAATTTACGAGCATTTAAAGGTCGTCATTTGCATGTTCCGATCCAGTCAGTGAACGATAAATGGATTCATTTCCTTCAATTGCTTCGTACAAATTGCTTGGCAAAGATAAGTGGCTAGTACGTGTCACGTTTTTCCTTTTGAAGTTAGCCTAGAAACAAGATATTTTGTTTTTATACTAGTTTCGGCCCGCAACTTCTTCCGCTGGTTTTTTTTACCCGTGTTAAGTTGCGTCTTTGGTTACTGCTTCGCTCCTGTGAGTCATAGCGAGATGTTATATAGCCTACACTGTTCCTTATGAACTTGCCTAAAATATACAAAAGATTTTTCCAATCCGACTGGTAATTCAAAAGCTTAGCACATTTAAACAAACAAACTCTTCAGCTTTGTAATATTTTTAGTATAGTAAAAGAACATATTTCTATGCCAAGTAAAAGTTTTGTAATTAATGTTGGATCTTCGTTTGCCTTTTCATTATTTAGGCATTGGAAAGTTCGTTATACTTGAAACAATGGTTTCAGTTACAAATGATTGAATAACTTTTTTACATTCAGAAGACATTTATGCTTAATAATATTTTCTCAATAGAGACTAGCCAAGTACCTACGCAGGAGGTATTACAATCCACAAGTGTATGCGCAAACTCAGGTGCACTCCCTCTTCCTATATTGTCAGAGTCCGATAGAACGGCAATCCAACACAACCCGGGGAATGATCGGGCGTAGAATCACAACTTTTACGTGCTTTCCGAGCCACACGAGTGTCACGCCACCGACTTTCCAACTGCGGGAGGCTACACAGAAATCCGTAATGGAAAACCTCAATAACACTTTTAGTCCGACTTGGAAATCCAATCCAGGACCACACTTAACAGCCAAAAGCCCAAAAGGGCAGTTTAGTGGAACTCAATCTATAAGGAAAGGAGACAATAGAAAACCAATGTAGGTAGTTTGAAATTTCAAACAAACAAAAACTCTCTCACCAAGTAGTTCGAACATTTGTACCGCCTAGTGACCACAAAATTGTTATCAATAGCCACTATCAATTATACAAACAAAATGGCTCTGAATAAACAAAGCCACAGCAAAGCCAACCATTAGCATATTGTGTTCGTCGCAAAGACCATTACTAAGCATTTATAATTCATTCATTGTAAGTGCCGACAACAATTTACAGGACGGGAACTGAAATTAATATCGTAAGTATTGTTCATATTCCGGTCAAACAAAACAGCAGTAGATATGTTAACTAGAGCAGTTTCATTTGATAACTGCCTTAAATACTACTATTATAGAGTTCAATATTGCGTTTGCTTGCAAGACAATAAATGCAGCTGGAATTCATTACACATCTATACAGTATATACTCGTATAATATATACCCGTATAAGAAAATAATAATAAAATTGAAGTGTCTGTTTGTATAATTATGTAATGTATAAATAAGGGTTTTTGACTAACATGCGTATGAATATTTACATGGTATTTTAACCCTTTAACCGCCAAGCGACGTATCAGTTTTCGTGCCCTTAGCGCCAGGCACAGTAAACTATTTACCTTATACAAACATATTTTTCATAGAATACAGCATAATTAAATAACAAATTAAAACTAAAAGTGATGGTGTATTTGGTCGTTTATATACGACGCTGGCGAAATGGACACGAAAATATTTGTCGGATTAATCCGACTTTGGCGGTTAATGGGTTAACAAAAACAAGCATTTTTTAAATGTATTTTCTGTCCGTTTTTTTATATGATGGGTTTGCTCTTAACTCTTGTCTAGGTCAGAGATGACAGAGACATAGTCTAGTAGTAACCTAGAGTATGTTCCGACATTCAAATAAATGTAAACTGCTCAAACATAAATTGTTGCTCTGTTTGCGTTATTTGTCGTAACAAATCGGAATTTTATTCCTCTTACGAATTATCAGTCGGTACTTACTTACCTATCATGAAAAGAGAGTGACTTATCTTACCTTATTCAAGCGATAACGTAACTCAAGTCGGTCATTACTTTTCTTTTAAATCGGTGATTGGAATTACTTAAATGAGTTTTTCTTATCCCTGTGCTCCGAAATTTATTACTGTATCTCATTTTAGGATTTTTTTCATTTCCTACGTTAATGGCGGGTGATGGCCAGGACCGGACTACTCATGTTGGGGCCGTACAGTGCTCGCCTAGGGGCCCTTTACTCTTATCAACATTTAAAAGAAAAATATTAGCTACCTATATTCTTGCAAATAATTCATTCATTCTTAGTTTTGCAGCTACTCTACGATAGGAATTCGTACATAAATATGAAATATTATTCGTATTTGAATATCAGAGTATTTGATTATTTATTTCTTTCAAGTATTTTATGCAGATCATTAAACGAAATATATGTGAGAAAATAATAACAAACAGATAATTACAGCCCTCCACATAATAATAATAAAGTCGACACCAAAAGTAATATCAAATACAACTACTATTCGATATTTGAAATGAAACACCTATTCGTAAACTTGATTATTTTATTTTATGGACCGGGCTTTCCCGAAACGCTCTCAGCGTGAAACTTTAGTGCTTTTACGTGTTAAGTCCGTAGTGCGATGTATATTAAACTAGCTTCTACCCGCGGCTTCGCCCGCGTTGGTTTAGAATTTGACAATCAATTCGGGCTGTACT
Organism: Hoplodrina ambigua; assembly: GCA_949774945.1. NCBI lineage: Eukaryota > Metazoa > Arthropoda > Insecta > Lepidoptera > Noctuidae > Hoplodrina > Hoplodrina ambigua. Next base: position 4,238,568 of record OX458974.1, on the reverse strand, counting down.
CGGCTTGTTGCTCGGCCAGATCCAGAATTATTAAATACCTACGGACCAACAGACTGTGATTCATAAAAGTCCGTCGGCGTCCAGTTTGCATTTCTGCAAGGGAGGTCCTTCTCGCCTGCGTCTGTTCTGGAGTTTCAGTCGCTGTAATGGCTGAGCTTCTTCTCTGAGACGAAGTCGTGTAGTCATGTGTGTTGTGTGTCGTGTGTGAATAGGCGTCTCAGTTGCTCTTACAGCTCTCTGGCTTTCGGCTTGTTCCTCCAAAAGCAATTGCGTTTAGAAGGGCGTCTCAGTCACTCTCAGAGAAGCTTGGCGGGTGGACGGCTTGGCTTTCCAGTCTTTCCTGGCTTTAATAAAATGTCTCATCAGCTCTCAAATTTGCTTGTCGCTCCGGTTGTGCTTGCTTTCTTAATGCGGCATGAACGGAAGAAAGAGCTTTTGCCTGAGTTGGAGCTGTGAAAAAAAGGAACCTACCTACCGTCATTAAAATACACCGAACATACCTCTAAAGAAAACATAAACAGTACTGAGGGACAAACTTAACTTTGCCGTTGAAAACTGCTGTCTACACATCTACATCGACGTAGGTCACGGTCATAGTTTAGCAACTAACCTCTTCCTTCAGTCAGTCATCGACTAAACGCATTAAACAAAGCAATTTTACTGTTACGACAGTTCTGCTGTGATCCTATGAGGGATTCCGTTCCATATCTCCGAAGTTCATCATCAGATCATGACAGTATTTATATGGGACCAATTCGGAAAAAATAAACAAAAAAAGAATCATCCAAATCAATTCACAATTGGCGGAGCGTGTTATAAGTTCGCCTTTATTCTTCCATGCATCCTCTATGAATGCGTTTACACCTGTCAGTGTCAGTGACGACACATTGATGACAGTATCAGTTACGCAGTTTTTCTGTATCCCTGACAACGTATATAAAGTGGGTCACAGACAAACGCGAAATGTTGTGGCGGCCGCGTCAGTTGCAAATTTTAACAACAGGCCGCGTGTACTGCTTTGTAAAATGACACAAAATATGAAAATTGTAATAGAAATAGTTGAATTTAAATAATAATTTAAATTTAACCCACACTTCTCCATTCCTAAGAGTAATATGCGATGCTAATGATAATATAGGTAGAGATAAACTACTATAACTACTATAACCTCACACCACTCACCACCTCAAGTGTTTAAATAAACGGCTTTTTTTCCCCCTTTTTTCTCATCTTCTGAGAGGGCTAATGAGTCATGAGAGTAATAAGACAACGTTACGGTTAGCCATATTGACTGACGTCCGATTGTGGCACAAATACCGCACTAATGACACTTCAGGCCGCCACTGTGACCGCGGTGGTGTGTTTTTACAGCGGTTGGAGCCGCGGCCTGCGGTTAGCCGCAACCGCAGGTCGGTCCGTCTGGTAGCCACTTTATGCAAAATGTCAGTTTGCTCTTCAGCGGTTTTGGGCATAAAAAATGATTAAGCAAACAACTCCGTACGCCTAGGTTGTATACTTGAAACTGGTCTATCGACAGTCTAGACTCAAAATATATTAGATGCTCAAAATTTGATCATGATTCGATAGACACGTGGCGCCATCTACTGTCATAAGGACGTTATTGTGATTTCCCTCGGGAACAGTACTTTTTTTCGGGATTAAAAGTACCCTATGTTTGTCCCTGATCGCTTGGCAACGTTTTTACAAAATTTCGGGATGATCGGTTCAGTGGCTTAGGCGTAAAGTGGTTACAAACAAACAAACAAACTTACTTTCACATTTATAATATTAGTTAGGATTTTATGTGGTACACAGCTATTTCGTATCGAATCCATTTTCTCCCTTGTTGAGAATCCACGTTGTTTTTAGTGCGCTGTGGAAATTCTTTGTCTTCGGTGCGGGATTCGCGTAAGCATTCACTGTTCCCCCGGCAGTTCACCAAAAACCTGGATTCATGCTAAACATTAATTGTGATGCAAAAACAAAGTTTTGAAGGCTGTATTCCTATGCGTTCAGGCTTTTTCATACACAGAATAACAATGCTTTTGTTTCAATCGCCTACGTAGTGGAAACTTTGTACGAAAGCGTCGCTTTACCGGTTATTCATTGGGAACTATACCTATTGTATGGATGGATGGAACCAAAATGGCGCCGCAAAATCGCAATGAGAAAAGGCGGCATAAAAAGGTATTGGCAAACTGCATCCGAATACTTTAATTAAAGAAAGAAAACAGAACACACTTATACTCCATTTATTATAGCACTAGCATACGCTCGTGACTTCGTCCGCGTGAATGTCTTCACCTGCGGGTTTTTTTTTCTTGTTTTTGTACGGAACCTTAATTATTTTTCCTGGATAAAGTAGCTTAATTTACTCTTTATAACATCAGCTATCTGCAAGTAAACGTCTCTTCAAAATCGGGCCAGCCCTATTGGAAATTAGCCAGAACAAACGTACCCACATACCGACTAAAAATTTAAAATTCTTTGGTAAGGACCTACCTTCCCACTCGATTATCCCAAAACCAATAAAAAAAAGTACCTAAGCGTAATACCTAGATGTTAAATAGAACGTCAAGCCCTAAACAAAGTCTAGACGATACCTTTAACGTGGCGGGCCTTTTGCCCTTTTGAGACTTTCAATCCATACTTAATATTTTAAATGCGAAAGTAATCTGTCTGTCTGTTAAGCTTTCACGACTAAACCACTGAACGAATTTTGTAGAAATTTGAACCCCAAGAAAGGACATAGGTTGAAAGGAAATAGGCTTCTTTTTATTCTGCCACTTAGAGAGTTCGTTCCCACTATGTCGTAACGAATATTTTATTTTATCGTTGGACGACTGTCGTCTCTATCTGTTACCACATGTGACAAACTGTCGTCACTGCAATAAACAGTCGTGGACGACAGTCAATCGTGTCGTCCTATATGTGAACACCTCCATTTAAATACACAAGCCACGACAACGACACGATAATCTGTCGTCACGACATAAGCGGACAAATTCGCGGGTAAAAGCAATTTTATTCTAAATAAAACACTTTGTCTACTTCCTGCCTTCCCTTGAGGAGTAATCAGAAACGCTGAGATAATCCCAAAACGAATGTTGAGTCAGGGAAAATGTTAGGAAAACTTTAAATTTCTATTACTTTCTCAATGTTATTTTAAGGTGAACGACATTTTCTAAGCCCTTTTGCTTGTAGGTCTTTGTAAATAAGGTCACGAACTCATTAGTGCGGTGGGTCACGTAATCTGGCGAAGATTTGGGTGAGTATTATTATTCGCCCTCACTAGCTAGTACTACGTCAATACCTTTGTATTTGAAACGGCTTTACGTTTCAGTCTTTTTAAAAAGAAAATGTTTATTTATGTACGTGTGTGTTCTTTATTAATAAACTAGATACTGCCCGCGATTTCGTTCCCGGTTTTTTTAGCACGAGTTTATTAAACCCACTGGGTTTTAGAATCCACCGTTTAAATATCATACAAGTAATAATGTAACTATCGGTACAAAAACTATCCACTAAAGTTTCATCACAATCAAATCAATGGTTAAGGAACATATAGAGGACTAACGTACAATTTTTTTTTTTTCGGTAGATAGATGTTTAAAGAAGCCTTTTACTTACGAATATTATATTATATGATATACCTCAAACCGTTTGCACGGTTTGTCCATGAAAATAGTTCTGACACAATATGGATAATTTTTTTGTAAGACGATGTCATAAATTGTGAAATATTAGCATGTAGATCTGTAAGACGTGTTTTCTCAGACGAGAAAAAATATCTTGATGGATCTTTAAGCAACGTTGAATATTATCATTATTCAACGTCAAACTCGAATCATTTATTTCAATAAGACTGAACGTCATTTACAAGAAAGGAAAAAAAAAATATTGAATCTAGTCGTTCCAAAAAGTAGTAGCGTATGTAAAAGAATGGGGTAAGAAATTTCATACATGTATATACGCTTTTAAAAAAATGTGTTTTACAGTAAGTTGTACAAGTATCTAAGGTCAAGGTCTTGGGTTCGATTCCCAGGTCGGGCAAAGTGTTATTGGGTTTTTCCATCAGGAATTTCTCAGTAGCAGTCTCGGAGTCTGGATTTGTGCCCGGTTGATGGCAATAGGCTCGCCCCCTATTACATGGGACTAAAAACATAACTGGCGAAATGTGGGTGTACTAATGGATACACCTCTGCCTAACCCTTCTGGAATTTCAGGCGTGATGTTATGTTATGTTATGTGTACAAGTATATCATTTTATTTAATAATTATACAAAAGTAAAGGCGGTACCTAAAATAAAAATAATTTAAAGTACATACTACAATACGTACCAGTACCATCAGAAATTATCATTCGTGTCAAATCAGAAGCGATGTGTAGTGACCTTATCTTTCCACATCTATTTGTCATTCAATGACCAAAAGTTTTCCGAGTGGGCTACAAATAGCTTCATTGGTGTCGTTTACGTGCGAATCCTCACAGTTCCATTACTTTGGGCCATTTGGCCCGACCGCAGAATAACATTGGCAACTTAACATAACCCTAGGAATAATCGTGATATATGGAGGCAGCTATAGACCAGACGCTTCGGCGCCTCGACCGACAATCGATGGAGCGTATCAAGTTATACTCAATAGACATTAGACATTAATATATAGCGAAATAAAATTTACTTTCACACCTTACGTTAATTTATTTGTATGTAGCCTAAGACCCTTTTCACATGCTTACGTCCACGTTCATACATATCATCGTAAAAAGTTTGGAATCGGAGGGTGAGCGTGTAAGTTTATATATTTTTTTTTTTTGTTAGTAGGTGTTTCTTTCCACCATATTTGCACAGCATGCCGTAATGCAGGACTGCTTATGGTAATATCATGAAGTGAGTGTCCCGTTTCGAGCACCAAGCATTGTGCCCCAGAGTATCGTTACCTCGACACACAAGACAGCCGTGTGTTAGCTTACTGATGCATATTAAAATCTCCAAAGACTTTCTGAGAATGACTTTAAACAGAATAAATTTACCTAACCAGTGTTTGTTTAAATAAAACCGTCAAACATAATAATATCTAAACCTGAAAATGTTTGTTTTGTTTTTTGTTTGAACGAGCTAATCGCTCAAAATTCTAGTCCGACTTCGAAATTTCACTAATACTACGTTCTCGAAGATACGTTATCCCATATAATACTCAAAAAACAGGAATATCTTTAAACATATTCCAGTAATCATAAAACAGAACCATTTTCCCGAGCTCTGGATCTTATGCATTAGATATGAAATATACAAGAAAAATATCATGAAATCAATTTAAGGTGAAATGGAAAAAAATATTCAAATCCACTGGACGAAATTGGTGTGCCTCCGTGATTTCTGTTTACGTGGTATTCAATTGGCTGTTGGGCCGGGCGGGTAATCCCGCACGAAAAGGTATTCGTTCACTTTGTTTTTACGATTCTAGTTCACCTGCATAAATCAGGGTCTAAGAGAAACTTAGAAAACAAAGGTTTCTGCGACATTGAAATGGCAACGAGGAACTTTGTTTTCATTCGTATGTATATTTCTAAGTAACAGAGGTAGGTGGAACCCCTTTCACTTTCATTTATCGGACCCACACGGGAAATCTCAGCTAACACAATTTTCAAAGGTGTTGAATGGATATAGGAAAGCTTAGAATAATATTTTTTTTTAACTTAAATTGTTAGTTTAAATATAACGCAAAAAAAATCCTATTACTGACGATAAGATTCACTATTTCACAAAGCAATGTAGAAAATTGTCATTTACAAAAATATATCATCAAAAATGCAGTACGTAATTATTACAATATAACACAATAACTGTTTGATACAATAATTTTCAAAGGCCGTTATTTTTCCAAAGCTAAATGGAATATAAGAAGTTACTTATCATAAAGTTAGTTAGTAGTTAGTTAGTTATCACAATATCGTAACCAACGTAAAATTAATGAGAATATAAATCTCTTTCGATCTGTAGAAATAATATATCTGTTTTGTTTTATGTCTGAGTTTGATTATTGTTAATTAAGTTGTAAGATTATTAGTAGATAGCTAATTCATTAATTTACTTAATTCATTTATTTTCTTAATTATTGGGATCAGAAAAATATAACTTGATAAAAATAAGGTACCTACTTGAAATAATATAAATTATATAATTAAATACCGACATGACATGGCGAATTGCTTTTTGGACGAATTACTTTTTGAACGAATTGCGTTTTGGACGAATTACTTTATGAACGAATTACTTAATGAACGAATTGCTTTTTGAACGTATTGCTTATTGGGCTCTAAGCTCATATATATACGAAATACTACATGTCCAGATTATAGGAAAAAACATAACTAAGTATTCGATCTTAATGCATCGAGACTTGAGACCGTTACCCTACTTCGGAGAACATGTTAATCGAAAACCAATCACTGCCGTTATGGGCAATCAGAACTCGACAGTCTGACACCGATCTAATCTTATTGGTACATTGGTACCAGTAATATCCGTAATGGAGGTTAAATGGCACCCCCTACTCCCCCCTCTACCCCTCTCCTGGCCTTCTGGATTCAGATTCAAGCTTTTGATAACAAACCGAATCGATTACAAAATATAATTGGAAAGGAAAATTATCATATTTTATTATCGGTGACAATAGTTTGTAATCTTATCTCTTATCTTATCTTAGCTTTTATGACAACAGTCGACAAGTTGATAGTGAACTGTTGTTATGTGTGTGTTAATTAAAAAAATCAATCTACATATCATAACATCACGCCTGTAATCCCCGAAGGCAGAGGTGTACCCATTAGTACATCCACATTTCGCCAGTTATGTTTAAGTCCCAAGTAAAAGAAGGCGAGCCTACTGCCATCAACCGGGTACATTATTCAGCCTCCGAGACTTCTACTAAGAAATTCCTGATGAAATAACCCAATAATACCGCCCCACCTGGGAATCGAACCCAAGACTTCCCCACTAGCGTTTTGCGACCACTAGACCAACGAAGCAGTAGTTAGTTTTTTTGTTTGTAAATCGTAATCTCTGGATGTTCTCGTCCAATTACAAAGTTCACTGTCAGAAAGTTTAAATACTATTATTACAAAGACTACGTTTTATAGCATACTTGACTGCCACGGACGAGATCGCAGGCAGGTATTTCATAGTCATTATGACCTCGAAAAAAAAATCATAAGAAAAATTAGACCCTTATTACCAAACCAAATAGGTACATTTCCGCTAACCAACTTTTCCTGAATATTTTATTTTTCTTCGTTCAGGAAATGGCCGCAATATTTCAGTTCTGAACATTAATGAATATTTGGTCGTTTATTTGGTCGTTTTATTTCAGGGAACCATGAAAAAAGTAACGTATTCATTTTACACAGCACGATGTTTATTATGACAATAGGCTAGCCAGCTATTATATGGAACTTAAACATAACTGGCGAAATATGGGTGTGCTAATAGGTACACCTCTGCCTAACCCTTCGGGGATTACAGGTGTGATGTTATGTTATGCTTATTAAGATAGCAAGATCATAACTGGCGTTCAAAAAAAGTTTACGGTCGTAAAAAGCGTGTATTCCCGTTCGTCCCCCTGACTTCGTCCACTTAGGGGGACGAATGGGAATTCGTTATTTTTTTTCCCGTTCGTCCCCCTGACTTCGATGGGGGGACGAACGGGAATAATTTTTATTTTATTTTTTTGAGTCCCATTGGTCCCCCCATCAAATAATTTTCAGACTGGTTGTTTAGTTAAAAAAGAAAAATCAGTACATAGAGCTGATAATTAAAAGAAGTCTGTATTATAAACACATAAAATAAGGCAGTAATAACTATTATATAATATGGCACACTAAACCCAAAACAAAAAGAATAAACCAACGTATCTAACAAGTATGTATCTACAACAATCTTGCACTATGCTTATTACCTAAGTTTTTCTAGAAAATGTCCTACGCTTATTTCGGAATTAAGAAGTTGATTTTGGCAATTCATAATATATATTGGTCTGTCAAGATTGAATGTAGCTTACGCCGTTTTGGACTTTGTTTAGTTATCACGCTGTATAAGTTGGAGTCTTGGTGTAACACAGTAAGCAATTTTAAAATATTAGGTTTCTTTTTTCCTATAGCACTATTTAATTATTAATGCCACCCTTCTGCAAAGTTATTGGTACGGTGTCGTTTACCAAAACTGCACCACACTTTTACGAAATTTGGTTGAATCCACTGCGAAAGCATGTATTGCCTTTTTCACTTCTGTCATCATCGGGGCTTTCGCCAACTACATAAAACCAGCCTTAAAAAATACGCTCCTCAGGCAATAATGCTAACACTGCACTTAGGGCTACTTGACGTGACTTTTTTGTTCATTAATAAATCTTTACTGTATTTTATTTTTCCATTAAACAACCAGTCTGAAAATATTTGATGGGGGAGCAATGGGACTCAAAAAAAATATATAAACATTATTCCCGTTCGTCCCGCCAACGAAATCGGTGGGACGATCGGGACAAAAAATAACAAATTCCCATTCGTCCCCCTAGGTGGACGAAGTCAGGGGGACGAACGGGAATAGATGTCTAATCTAAAAAAATATTCCCATTCGTCCCCCTAAAATTCAGAGGGGGACGATCGGGAACAAATTTAATATTTTTTGTGTAAATTCCCATTCGTCCCCTTAAGTGGACGAAGTCAGGGGGACGAACGGGAATACACCGTAAAAAGTTTGAATATTTTTTTTTTTTTATGGCGTATAAATTTCCGTCTCACCTGATGGTGGCCAATTACTATCATCTAAGATGTGTATCTTATAATGCCCTTGGCCCAAGGGCTTTTATTAAACAAAATAACATTACTTCACAATACTGTTGTTGAACATTTGCTACTTACATGTAATCATTTTCTTTTTGGATTTTTGTAACAAGCTTTTTTCTCGGAAAACCATGATGATAACAAGATTGCTGTCGTCTACTGAAATTCTTTTTGTGTACAACATTCAATTAGGTACAACTCGAAATAATATAACTGTATTTTGAGACGTAGGTACATGTTTTAGCCTTTATAGACTATAAACATTATTTACAAGCTTAATAATAAAAATAAACTAAAAAGCAACCAGAATAAAAAAAAGAGAAACTAAAACTAAATGGCATCAAAAAATTCATCCGCATCGCTGTCCACTGGAAATGTGCCCAAAAGACTGGACGCATTGCCACGTTGGATGGGAAGGCTCAACCTCTGGCCAAGGTAAAATCCAGCCCTTGGGTCACGGGAAGAATCAACCAATCGTTTGGCCAACTCCTTGAAAAGGCCATGGACATACGGACCCCACGACCCGATAGACTAACAAGTTTACTTACACATTGGTATTGGCATTGAGAATTATCAACAAGCTTTTACCTGCGACTTAGTTCGCGTAAATATCGATAATTGCGAAGCAGACAAAATCGTGGATTAAAAACTAGTCTACGTTCTTATCCAGATCCCAAGCTACGTCTTTGTCTAATTTTATTATGATCGGCTCAATAGTTTTACCGTGATGAAGTAACAGACAGACAGACAGTTTCCTTTGAATTACAACATTAGTGTGGATAATTAATTTATTAAGAAAATAATAGGGCTCTAAAATCATGAAATGAATCCTTAAAAAAAAAGTTTATCATAAACTCTCTCCCATCGTGTATTTAATATACACGTTTTATTTTCTTTTTTTTTTGTCCCTTTTATATAAAAACTGTATTACTTTCTTGCGTTTTCTTTGTCGTATACCGTCTTCCCTTTCTCTCAGGCTCCTTAAATTTACAGAGTACAAATTCAACAGTTTTTACAAAAAAATTATATAATCGCAGGTTTCTGTTAAATCACGGTGCCTACATAGGTATTTATTTGGTGAAATAAGTAGTTAATCTTCGTTACACGTTAGACAATTTGATGTGCAGACAACTCACGATCCTAGATAATCGGGGTCATTTAATTCCCTTCACGTACACATGTAATCTCGTCTGTGTCTATGTACTTTTATATAAAAGGTAATAGGTATTTTATGCTGACATTGATTTGCAGTTTTCGTGTCCTTTGGCGTTGCCCTTAATTATTTAATGAATATGTATGAGTCTATGCACCTTTTTATAAGTACAAGCTTCTGTTTTCGATTTCGTCTACGAGAATTTTCTTGCTTTAAATATTTTTTTTAGTATTTTTAGCTTTAGCTTCAGCATAAAACATTTTTCATTTTTAATATTTGACTTACCTACAGATGTTAGATTTTCTGCAACGTCCTTCAAAAGTTATGACAGCTGTTTTCATTTTCCTCTGCGATACAGCGGGCACGTCGCCGCAACGTAACGCTGAAAATTTCATATTATGTAAGTTCAGCGAGAGGTTGCCAGCAAAGTTTAAAGAAACTTCGCTGAAGGAAGTTCAATACGACATTTACGACAGAGTAGCGCTATCGGGTTTTACTGCCTTCGCATATGGTTCTACTTTATTTGATTGTACAGTTTGTATTTTTTAGGACTACTGCAGTATCATTGGAGTTACTTAAATATTAATATTTCCAAAACTGGTTTCACAAATTGTTTGCTTAAATCAAATGACGTGTGAAATGATGTATGTCTTGTCGATTGTCTGCTGCGCTGCGTGTCGCGCGTTCGATTTCCGCACGGCACAATACTTATATGGCCTATAGATAATTTTTCCGGGTCTGGCTATTTGTGTAAGTGTTTGTATGTTTGTAAACGCACCCACGATACAGAAAAAAAACATCCTAGTGGGGCAAAATTTTACAAAGAAACAAATAAAAAGTGCCAAAAAATTGTACCAGAATAATTTAAAAACAGCATTCACTGCCGAACCATTTTAAAAACTTGTATTTCAGCACCATCAAATCTAGTTACACTCTTTTGAAAGTCTTACAGGAACATATTAATGGTGTAATTAAAATCAATGACTTGACTTTGAATGAAGAGCGAAATTATAGTTTACACTAGGGTCGTAATACAAACGTCCATTTACCTCATGTTGATTAAATACTATTCCAGTGTGCAATTCCTCTCTAAAACAAAGACAAGATTACCTACATGAACTAAGGTGTCAATGTAAAGTGAACTGTAATCTATAAAACTGACACTTCTAGTGAAGTAGAGATAAACTACTATAACTTGACGCTCCCCTCCATATTACCATTTCAATGTGTGTAGTCTCATTCGTATGAAAGAGTTTATATGTAGTTGTGAGTACCTAATCGTCTTTAGTAGCATTTGTTTGTCAACTTATCATAAATAGTCGACAACGCACCTGTCATTTTCATAGAAAATGTCAGTGCAACCCCTTAATAATAATAAAGAGTAATTTTTGACGCCGCTAGTCGAGCAACAACTCGCTGATTTGGTTTTATTTCGAGAGCCGCAACGCATATGCGTTGTGAGTCTTTTTAATACTATTACAAACACTTTCAAACGTTTTGAATTGTGGAAGGGCGCTTCATGTTACTGTAGTTTATCTCTACTATATTATTCAACAAGGTATGTAGATAATAATTAAACGTCAAAGTAATTTTCACTCAATGCGGTACAACTTAAAGTACTTAGGTATTTTTTCGATTATTACTCAGTTGTGGATAGTTTTAATTGATTTTCTTTTACTATTGAATGTACTACTTAGCTGCACTGCAGCTGGCGGCTGACCGTGCTGAAGTGAAATCGTTCATGCAAATCCCTACTACCTTTGATTGCGTCCACACGTGGTCCACTCCGGTGTGGCTGAGCTTTAAGTTTTTTTTTTTCAATGACAAATTTCTGCTACTCTTTACATGAGACAATTAAGTCTTTCTTTCATTTTAAAATATATATTTTAAAATGAAAGAAAGACCTATTTGTTATTATGAACCAAACCGATTATAAAAAAAATATAAAGCCTTATTTAAAATCTTCTCTTTTAATAAGTCGGTTAAAAAATTTAAATCCGCTCGGAGTATATTAAAATTAAAATTTAATGATTGGAGACATTAATATAAAAAGTTAAAGTAAAAAAAAAGTTAAAATATTTAAAAAGCCATAAAAAAAAGTTAAAAGTTAAAAGTTAAAATATTTAAATTACATAGACATTAAATCGATGACAATATAAAATTGTATTTTAGAGAAATTTTCTGCAGACTAAACGGCAATTCTGATTCTAATTATTATAAATTAAATTATAACTAATTATATTATTAACAAATTACATCACTTAATTATAGCAATTAGTGACCCATGCTTCGAATGAATCGATGAATAGTTCGCAATATTGCCCAGGGTTGGAGCATTATTGTATTTCGGATTATAGACAGAGCAATTTAAGCTGCCTTTGTTGTTAGATCTTATTTGATTAATTAACAGATAGCACTTAATTATAATTGCTTGGGATTAATCGATATTTGGTTGGCTATTAATTTCGGCTTTCAAAGCCATTTTGATATTAATATTAGGTATTCTGATGTATTAAAGATTAACTAGCGTGTATTGTATCTTGATAATTTATAGTTAATTAAGTTGGTTGATATAGGTGGCGTTGGTTTTTTTTTATATTTTAATTGAATGGCTTTTTATTTTTGTGTGCACGTGGTCTATGGCTATGAACATTTTTTTTTTTCTTTCTTTCTTTGGTAGATTGTTTAATAGTTGTAATTGCTCAATGTGTTTTGTCGCCATATTACGTTATAACTTTTTATGCGTTTCTTCTATAATTTACAATGAGAAAAAAAAAACCATAACACAATAATTCAAATAAATTATTATTACCTATTCATGGTCAACTTAAATATAAGTAGGAGAGAGGGGAGGGAGGAGGGGGGTTATTTATCAATATTTTATCGAATGGCAAAAATATTACAAAAAAAAATCTGAACTTATTCTTCAAGTTAGGTACTACTATTAGCGGTCGTTGACCTCAAAATAAGCTGTTAGAAGTTACTAGAAATTATAAGTTATGAAACTATTTAGTTTACCTACTTAATTGTCATTATAATTATGTAAGTACACCCACCCATTACACCTATAAAGTTTCCCTAGCTAATTGAATTCGACCTTGTAAATCCACAAGAGCTTTTCGTGAAAAATTGTTCGATATTATCCGCTAGCGGCTTTTACCAACTTTTTTTCCTGTCACACTCGCTTTTTGTTGTGTATTGCGATGCAGCGTAGAACTATCGACCCGTAAATAAAACTAGCCGTACCTACCTACTCATAATTATGCCTAGGACAGGGGTTTCCAAACAGTTCGTCGCGATGCCCTGGGGCGTCATTGAGTTATCCTGAGGGCGTCACGCGACGGTAGGCATAAGTCGCATTAATTGTAGCATACATAACATCACGCCTGTAATCCCCGAAGGGTTAGACAGAGGTGTACCCATTAGTACACCCACATTTCGCCAGTTATGTTTAAGTCCCATGTAATAGAGGGCGAGCCTATTGCCAGCAACTGGGCACAAATCCAGACTCTGTTGCAAGGCCAGAGGCTGCAAGACTTATGCTTAACAGTCGTGCTTTGCGACCACTAGACCGACGAGGCAATTATACTGTTATAATTTTCTAATAAATAAAATAGTAATCTTATAGTTTCATGTGGTTAGTAGTCTTTGTAGTATTTTTTAGATAAATATAAATAATAAATAGACAAAGTTATCTTAATAACTGTTAGCGCTACACACAAACACCTATCTTCTTTAAGAAAGGCGTCGCAAAAATAATTACAAATTATAAAAGGAGCCGCAGTATAAAAAGTTTAATAACTCCTGGCCCGGGAGAAGCAATGGCTGAGATAAAACGCCGAAAGTTATGACATATTATAGGCTCTGTGTCCTGGGAAATTTATTGCTGTGGCCTTTATTTTTTCTTGAAATAAACTTGACACTGTTGAAAATCCCGACAAATACGGGTTATAAAAAGGCGACTACTGTTTATGGAAGCACGCAATATTGGGCTTACATAGTACATCTAATAGACGTCGAAGCCATATTAAAAGCAGTAGTAAGCAGTAGTTTAATTAGAACATTTTACGGTCTTTATTAAAATACGTGAAAAGTTTGGACCTTTGACCCTAATTATCTCCGTGACCAAAAGGTTCTTGGACATGGTCCTAAACAACAAAAAAATGATCACAATGATGGGAATCTTAGAACATGTAAGAACAAGGCAATCTACAATTATTAAAGACGATTTTCATGCTCATCCTTTGATAGTTCACATATTTACTGATAATATTCATTACTATGTCCCCTAAACTGTCATCCAGCCTAATTATTACGTCTTCCTCGAATTTCGTATTCCTCTCACGACTTTGGTATTAAGGCTCAATGTTCGGAAGCTCAATGTTAGATTCACTGCATCTAAATCTCCAAATAAACCGTAAAACAGAATGGATGGTTAAACTCAACATGTTTTAAAGCATTTTCGCCCCTAGGGTAATCAAATATGCTCGCGTTGCTGCTACAAACTTTCTAGAGCATAACTTTACTGAAAAAGTTAACTGGATTTCCAAATTGAAACGTTTTTGGAGCTTGGAATTAGCTTTGACTTTGAGTTTTGACTTTATCAAACATCTTTCTTTGTGTCACAGAGAATTGGTAGTCAAAAAACTGTTCTGTGCGTAGAATTATTTCCCCTTGAGACCAAACTCGAGAGCATCTCTAAAGCAATATGTATCTTGTTCCAAAGACATGACAGACTCAATAACATGAGACAAACGAATTTTAATAATAGACTAGCTTTTGCCCGCGACTTCAGTCAGAAAAATTTAAGTAGATTGGACCAAGGAATCTTATTATCCCATTCAAACTTTGCCCCTTTTTCAGCCCCTAAGGGGTAGAATTTCGGAAAATCCTTTCTTATTGGACGCCTACGTCATAATATGAAGAACACACCCTTCAAGTTTCAGATCTCTACGATCAGCAGTTCAGGCTGTGCGTTGATCCGTGACAGTCATTCAGGATTTTAAAGAAGAAGATAGATTTGAAAGAATAAAAGTTTTTTTTTTATATAAACACAAAATTCCAAATTGAATTCTAAGCCTGTCATTGAATACAAAGAAAATGTCCATTCCATATAAGCGAGCAATTTCATTTGACAGTTGAGAAATTACAGCATTCTTCGTACCATCTATCTTGGGGACGTAGCCATCTGCTCCCGTCTTAGAACTCGCGGTACTTTTTACAAGATGTTGTAATTGTGATTGAAGACGAACCGAGCGCACAGAACCCTAAGCGATTCTTAAGTGATGCAGTGAAAAGAATAATGCATCACTCTCGCTCCATCCATCCCTATTATCTGAGCTGAACAGATTTTTTGTTTGCTTGTTTAAATGCGCTAATCGCTGGAACTAAAAGTCCGACTGGAAAAATTGTTTTTGTAAATGATATCCAGATTCATGAGAGAATAGTATCTATACATATAATAAAATAGGTTATATAACATCAGGCTAAGAGGAAAGGGAGCGGAGCAGTAGCCAAAGACGTAATGGTTGAAAAAAAACACAAGTACAAATTCGCAGAGAGTAGCTTGTACTCGTAAGAAAATAGTACTAAAATCAAAACTGTACATTAAAAAAAAAACAGTAATTGCTACGAACTCGGGGAGTGATTATAATGTCAAAAATATAGTCTATAATAATATTATAAAGAGGTAAAGTTTACAGGTTTTTGTTTGTTAGAAGTAATCTTTAGAGGTTCTTGTCCAATAACAAAAAATATTTCACTGATAGAAAGCTACACTAATGCCGAGTACCACAGGTATATGGTATACTTGACTTATAATTATGGAGTACGAGAGACGTATAATTATGGAGTCATAGACAGAAGCTAGATTCTTGAAAAAATTGAATCTTTCTCGGTTAAGGACTGTGCAACTACGTCCTTCGATTACTTTGCAACCTTTAGATTACTAAGATACGATCACTGGATAATAAGCCTTAGGGGATGGCTCGACAGCTCTAACCCGCTAAACGATATACCTATAATTTACACGTCCCCGTACTCTCAGATTTGGTTCGAGCTCAATCGATCGGTCGGATAAAAACGTGGGTCTTCAGATTTTTGTAAACTTTTCAGTTATTCGGGTCAGGATTTAATCAGTGTCTGATTAATGGCTAAGGGTTTGATTTACGGTTGGATTAACTTTTATTTATTTGGCGTGTAAAATGTACCCTTTTTACTAAAACAGACCTATATCAAATCTCTCTCTCCTCGAGGTGTCATGGTTTCTACTGCTTCAGTTACGATGTACAAGCTACGGTTTCGATTCCCAAGTTGGGCTAACGGTTATTGGGTTTATTTCATTACGAATTTTTTAATAACAGTCCGGAGTTTGGAAGTACGTGGTGTGTCCCTCCGTGACTCAGAAAGCTCTTAAAGCCGTTAGTCTTGCGCTTGATCTCTCTCTGGTCGTGTCGGATTGCTGCCCCATCGTACTATGAGAGTGAGGGAAGACGGAGTGCACCTGGTTAGGCACACACACTTGTGCACTATAATGTCTCCCGTGTACTTCGCTAGTCTTCATTGATATGGCCTACCGTGAGCAAAATACGGTCGGGAAAAAAATAAAGGCGTTGATGTTAATTTGTTTTTGTGTTGTCGTAGCTGCTCGACGGCGATGCTGTGCGCAGCCATCATGACAGAGCATTGGGAGCACGTGGTGTGGGAGCACGCCGCGCTGGCCGCGCTCGCCAACGCTTCCAACACAGCACTACAATGGCTGCTCGATGAAAAAGTCGCTAAGGTAACTTACATGACATCATACACAGTGAAAGGCACATCGTGACACAAACACTTACCATAAATTCATTTCATGATGCTAGACACTCCATAACGAGTTAAAAATTTTTGACGATTAACTGTTTTTTATCTGCGACTTCGTCCGCGTGGATTTACTTAATTACAAACAAAAGTACAAATTTTTTCTCTTTATATTATTAGTCAAAGGATGGAACAAATAATTTCTTTTAAATGGAACAAAAATTTCTGAAGGGCCTATATAGAATCATGTACTGAAGTACAGAAAACGTCATGATGACTCTTCCACCGTGTATTACATCATATTATTTTCAACGAGACAATACACTGGGAGTATCATCACCACCACATAAAACTACATCAGCCACATTTCTTACATAACATTTAATATATTGCGCATCGAATTTCAAGCAGAATATAAAAAAAAAAACTATCAAAGTTGCAAGTTTTAAAATGTAGTTCCTTAATCTCGTAGCTCTGCTACGGATTGCTACGAAGCGTAGCACGTAGCGCTCTACGAGTTTTATACGTAGCGGCACTTTATAGCCAGACTTTAAAGTCTTCATACGTTTGGAATCTAATCTAAAATTCTGGATCAACTTTCCAAGAAGCAGGAGATACCTATCAGCTTCCTACAAATTCTGTCCGATTTTAGATAGCGAAAGAGGCTACTCAGCGCATATGGTGTTGATTTTATTGTGATAACTAGCTTTTGCCCTCGTCTCCGGTCGCGTGGAAGATAAGTGTATCATTAAACATAACTTATGGTACTCAGCAATAAAGTAGCTAGCTATCAGAGAAAAAATTTAATACATACTTAATTTTTAAGATATTGGTACCAATTAGTATATGTATATAAAATATTATAGCATAAAAGAATCTAGATAATTTAAATATATAAAAACTAAACGTACTCGTTGATGTATAAAGATAAGGCAGGGAGATAGATTATAGAAATAGTAGACACCCGCTGAGAGCGGATTTCCAAAATCCGACAGGTCCGTAATTTATGTGGACAAAGTCGCGAGCAAATGCTAGTATTATTATATTATGGACAAGACACAATCGTAACCCTAAAAAATCTTAAAAAAACGTTTTGGTATAATTTTTGTATAATTCGCGCAGTCACCATAACAATGGAAGAATAGCATGACAAACATTATTTCAAACAAAGAAGCTCCCGACAATTCCAAGGTCAAAAACCTTGCCAAAGTACAAATTGGTAAAGTTCAAATTGATGTTATGCTCCTTCGGAACTGACAGTACATAGTACGTTGCATTATTAATGGAGATTCCAGTTGACAATGGTGGAAACTTCCAGCAGACGAGCGATGCCTCCCATCACTGATGTTATTTCCCACGTGGCAGACTTCGTGGTAATTGGAATTGTTTGTAGGTAGGCAAGGAACGGATCGTTAGACGTAGAAATTACCAATGGTAATTGGTACTACATACTATGTGTTACAGCTTTATATTTTGTTTTTTTTTTTAGACTGCCTCGTTGGTCTAGTGGTCGCAAGCGCGACTGCTGTGCATGAGGTCTTGGGTTCGATTCCCTGGTCGGGCAAAGTGTTGTTGGGTTTTTCCATCAGGAATTTCTCAATAGCAGCCTCGAAGTCTGGATTTGTGCCCGGTTGATGGCAATAGGGTCGCCCCCTATTACATGGGACTAAAAACATAACTGGCAAAATGTGGGTGTACTAATGGGTACACCTCTGCCTAACCCTTCGGGGATTACAGGCGTGATGTTATGTTATGTTTTTATTTTTATTTTTCTTTAACACTAGCTTATGCCCGCGACTTCGTCCGCGTGAATGTCGGTTTTCTGCGAGGTTTTATTTTTTTGCGTGGCACCCTAATTCTTTTTCTAAAATAAAAACCTAAGTTACCCCTTATTACATCAGCTATCTGCCAGTGAAAGTCCCTTCAAAATCGGTCCGGCCGTTCCAGAGATGGCCGGAACAAACAGACAGACAGAAATTTTTTTTTGGCATAAGTACCGTATACACACTCATATACATGTAGTAAGAAGCGGTTAAGTTAATATTACAAACAGACACTTCAATTTGATTTATTTGTATGTATGTATAGATAACATTACGCCTGTAATCTCCGAAGAGTAAGGCACAGGTTTAACTTTAGCACACCCACATTTCGCCAGTTATGTATAAGTCCCATGTAATAGGGGCGAGCCTATTGAGATCAACTTTTATACTGTCGTGTTTTATATGTCTGAAATCACCAAACCGTGATGATTAATGCTCATGCGTTCTCTATATGAGAAGATGCCTATGCTTTACAGTAGGAAAATAACAGGCTGGGCTTTTTTTATAACGTTTTGCGTCGCTAGTAAACTGTCAGAAACAGATTTACCTCTTCAACGTGAACATTCGAAGTTAAAAGAGCAGCAAAAAAAATGCGATTCGCAATAGCCCTAAGCACTATGTATATTCTTACACTGTATACTGCTGTTTGTTTTACCTATCAAAAAATAATTTAAGTATTTACAATAAATAAAAATCGGTTGCGGCATGTACGAAAGATGAGACTTGAGTGCCTTTAAACGGTTCACCGATTTGATAGATTTTTGTTTTTAGTAATTTGTGAAAAAAAAGTTTATATGAAGAAAAATTTATGGAAAAATTGAAAAAACATTATCTAAAAGCTCTTGGAAAAGGATTTGGCCAGCAGTTAAAATATGACTGAAAAAAATGTTTTCATCTTATTTTACCTAATGCTTTACTGTCCACACTGTACATGACAGCCTTTTGTAAAATCATTGTTGTTGTTCTTGTTTTTATATTTTTTTATATAGGTTCACAATAAAAAAATAATTATCTATGAAATGTAATATAATAAAATTATTTATTCTGTAAAAGAACTTTTAGCGTCACGCAGTAAAAAAAAAATATGTTTCTCGATATTTCTTATCTGAATAACTCTGAAAAGAAATCGTGAAACAAACACAAGTGCTTTCAAAGTTTAGACATTAGATTTAAATATTATCGAACAACAAAATGCAAGATGGCGTCTTACTAAAGAAAAAATAAATCCGGCCTTCCTTTAAATCTTCGCTCTGTTACGTTTTTAAAAATAAAAGTATTTGTAAAAAAAATCTGATGCTGGCGCGCAGATAGTTCGTTTCGTAGTCTACAGTGGGTCACAGACTTGTTTCAAATTGGGTCAAGAGAGAGCCAGTTATCCGGGACCCGTATTTACTTTATTACATTTCATGTATCTTTGTCAGATCTGAAAGATTATTTTCACGTTTTTCCGTTTCAGGTGACAGTCATAGAATTGTTTCTCTTATCTATAAAAAAAATATTACCAGCCTTTTACTGTCCCACTGCAGGGTAAAGGCCTCTTCTCATATAGAGAAGGCACGAGTATTGATCACCACGCTTGCTTAAGGCGGATGGCGATTTCGGATTTGTTTTGATTATAAGTCCAGGTTTCCTCACCATGTTTTCCTTCACCGATGTCACCTGACGAAATTTTGACAACAGAAATTCTACGTGCCAATTTTCAATGTAAATTACGCGACGACATAGTTTAATTGTTAAACATGGTACCTAGGTTTCCGACGTACAATTTCCAAATGAGAAAGTAACTCTGTCTGTCTGTCTATGTGTTACGCTTTCACGACTAAGCCACTGAATCGATTTTGATTTCATACGGGGTAAGTTTCTACAACTAGCTGCTAGCTTCAATTTTCGGACTAACTGTCAGACTCTTTGACAATTCAAAAGTGCCTGTAAAGGTCAAATTGAAATAAATGTTTTTGACTTTGACTTTGACTTTGTTTGAACCCCAAGAAAGGACATAGGCTACTATTTATTACGCAAAAACCGACCAAGCAAACGAAGTCGCGGGCAAAAGCTAGTCACAAATAATAAAAAATTAAGGATTACACCATACAAGAAACGTGTTTTTGTATGTAGTGTTAAATATTGTATGTGGTAAGAAACTCTTCGTGTGCGAGTATATTTCAAACCGGTGTGTTTTGTAACCTTTTAAAACCACCAAACCCCGTTAGTTGATACCGAAAGCACTTTCGTTTTGTTTAAGAAATTTCAGTGTTCTAAATTTTACTGAACCCTCTATTATTTAAATAACGCAGGTACTAATTAACAATTTATTCTAATAAACTCACTGCTCTTAAAAAAACATGTTTGCCTAAAGTCAAAATTCAAACTAATTTTGTAAAACTTCACTTGAAAAACAAGTTTCCTTTCAAACAAGATTAAACTTAAAAGCACTGAAGAAAATGAGGCTTAACATTTTTAATCTGCATAACAAACTTTAATGAAACTTTATGTTGCTCTTACATAATAAATAGAAAAGTTTTCAAGATATTGAAGGCACATAATTCTAATTTTCGCTATCTGTTTGTCTGGCGTCCTTGAATTTATGGGCTCGAGTGAAATTAATGGAGGTTTTAGGCAAATTCTTATGTTTTGAAACACTACAAAGTTTCCCCATTTTCGTCGTTAGCGGAATGATAAATTATCCTTAATTTTGTGGACTTGAAAGAAATGTTAGGTTTTTTTTTCTTCCTTTGAATGATTATATTTAAGTACCTAAGTATAAATCGTAAGAGAATGGAAATAGGGTTTGAAATTGTTTCGAATATACTACGGACAAAATTTTATTTATTTAATGAAGATATTGCATGCCAATTTCAAATCTTGTGAAAATCCTATCCTTGGTAATTATGTTTAGTTTTGTTTGAAAGCCGTAGTTTTGTGGTTTAGTCGTGAAAGTTTAATAGATAGACAGAGTTACTTTCGCATTTATAATATTAGAAAGGATGTATACTGACCATCAAGCAGTAACATTGAGCAAAAATTTGTAAAATCACTGTTTATTAGTGTTAGCACTCACTATAATGTACGCAGAACATTGTCTTTCCAGATGCACAGTACAGTAAAAAAGCCGTAGGAATATTTAAAGTTCTGATAGAACATCTATAACTGGTTTTTGTAAAAAATGGTAGAGCTTCAATATCTCCTTAATTAGAAGGTTCCCAGGTAAAGTCAAAAACAAAATGGTCGCAATAGAAGAATGTTTATTTATTTATTTAAACTTTATGCAACCAAAAAGTACAATGGCGGACTTAATGCCTTAGGCACGGAATGTTAACTTTCGGCTTCGTTTTACACTCGTTATAATGAGTCATAAACCCTTTCCCGTTCCACATTAGACCAGCTCACAAGAGCCTCGGTAACCTGAAAACCTGCTATCACAATTTAAGTAATGACGTCAATATTTGCAAGCCCTTATTAGCTGTATAAAACTTTCTACAGTCACCTTGACGGATTTTTATTCCTCACGCGATGCTTCGAGTTAAATAGGCCCATTAAGTCGCAAAATATTTTTTGTTGAATTAACTACATACGTGAATATGTTTATGGATGAAATAAAAATATTTTTTAGGCTACTGAATTAATCTTGTCGAAGAATTAGGTCATCGAAACTTTATTCTTTATTCTTATTATATTTTATTTTTATTATTGTTTTAAAATCATGTTCATTGTTTTGTAAAAACCTAATTGAAAAGAGTGCCTGTAAAGTTTCTTGCTCGTTGTTCCCTGACTCCTTGACGATTCAAGTGTCTGTAATTTAAATAAACGTTTTGACTTTGACTTTGATTCTGCGACTTTACTGTTAGTTTTACCTACCTACATGTCTCATTGTAAGTAGTCCAAAGTTTAGATTGATTTCTTCAGTTTTAGAAACAGATACAGGGGGGAGTATCCCAATACCCCCTTACAAATATATTTTTTTTAAAAATGGTATTGGTTTTAAAATTATTTTGAAGAAAATTCTGATCGAAATTTAGTCCTCGTGGAAGTCAAGTATACCATTAAACATATCATATGTCACTCGGGATTAACTACATGAATATGTTTATAAATGAAATAAAAATATTTCTTAGGCTTCTAAATAAATCTTGTCAAAGAATTGGGTCACGAAACTTTATTCGACGAAATTTTGTTCTACGTCTCGTAGCTAGTCCTGAGTTTAGTTAGGTTTTCCGGAGATCTATAAAGGAATTATCCGCCCACCTCCTTCCTCACCCTAGGTGACATATTGGACTGACTGAGATTACGTCAGGATGATAGAGTTGAGCTTCTGTCAGAAAACAATAACACATTATGATTACCAATACGTCTGCCCAGAAAGAAAAGAAAATATATTTTTTTTAGCTTAGTAATAAAGCACAAAATGAAATAAAGCAAATATTCGAACGTAACAAACACTAAGCCAGTCACATATGTCGCGTGATGAGATTGTGGTTTCGATTCTGGATAAGTTGGTACTAATGTGACTTATTCAATTCAAGTGTACTTTCTAAGTTTATCTTGGATATTACTAACACCGGTAAAGGAAAAACATCGTGAGGAAACGTGGACTTATTCTTTCTTATATTGGAAATGTGAAAGTAGCCTATTACGCTTTCACGACTAAACCACTAAACCGATTTTGATGAAATAACGGAATGAGTTTGAACCCAAAGGAAGAAGACATAGGCTACTTGTTCCGCAACGTCGTTCGCGTCCGCGATAGACGACATTTATACGGACGAAGTCGCAGACAAAAGCTAGTAATTAATTTGAGCAAGCGTGGTGATTAGCGTGACTTCTCTGCATGAGAAGATGCCTTTGCCCTACAGTGGGACAATAATAGGCTGGCATTATTTAATATTCCCGCAAAATGGCCGTCGTTTAATAAAATGTTACGACGTTAAGCGTCAAGGTTAGGTGTCAGTGACAGCATAAATGGTGTGCTACTTGATATGATGGCCAAAGTTTAGAAGACTGAATAAACACATCCTTTACATAAACAAAATCTCAGACTGCCTGAAAACCCAGTGATAACGACTTCTGTCATTGTCTCCCGCGGAATCTTCATACAAAATTTCTCACCATTGTACCTAATATATTTACAAATAAATTAAATAGAAATGTCTGTTTGTAATGTCAAAATAACGGCATTTTACAAAAGTTACTTAAAAGGTTTTTTAATTTTTGCCTCTCTATCTAAACTCCGAAACGACTAATGTTTACTGGCGGGTAGCTTATGCGACAAGGAGTAACTTAGACTACTCTTCGGTATTTCCAAATAACTGAAGCTACTTTTATTTACATAAATAATTAGGGTACAGCGCAAAAAGATACAACCTCGAATGCGAAGTATCTCTATCTAACTGTTACGCTTTCACGACTAAACCATTGAACCTATTGTGATGAAATTTGGTACGATAAAAGTTTAAAACCCAACAAAGGACATAGGCTACTTGTTATTCGACTACTAGGTACTTCGTCTGTGTCCGATAACCGACATTTACGCGGACGTAGTCGCGCCCTTCAGCTAGTTTATAATAAGCAAACGCCTTAACACTTAACATTAATTTATTCTCCCCTAAGCCATATAAAGCGTACACAATGACGATTACTTACAGTAATAAATTTGGTGACTTTCATTATCTTAGCCTCTAATTAAGGACGGGCTAGTTGGCCTCAATATCTCATGTATTTAATGTGGTCCTTCACAAGTTCTCGCGTCACTTTATGGCGTGTCCGTTAGTGGTACAGCCACGATCAGATCGTATACTAGAATGTTATGATATCCCTTTAATGACGTCATGTTTGCAGCTTGTAAAACGTTTTGTCAGATAAATGTCTTCAAGACGATTTGAACGCCTGCTTAGACTTAACTAGCTTAACATACCTATAGCGTTTTGCGTTACGTTTTTGATTATAGCTTCGCTCCCGAGAATTGTAGCGTGATGTTATACGTATAGCCTTTTATTTTACTCGATAAACGAGCTATGTAACGTAAAGGATATTTTTCAAATCGGTCCAGGAGATTCTGAGCTCTATAATATTAGTATAAAAAAACAAAAATAATTTATTTAAGTAATAGGTATTAAGTACATTATTTACAAGCTTAACTAAAAAAAAAGGAGAAACTAAAATTAAATGGCATCAAAAAATTCATCCGCATAGCAGTCCATAGTCGTCGTAATATTTTTTTTCGTATAGCAAAAATATACAATCAAGATGTCGTCTAATATCAACTGTCAAATTTGAAACGCCAAACGTTTTTCATTTTTTGTTCAATCATGGACGTACTTCAATAGGCGAAGATATACGGTCGCTACTCCATTTTCTATTTTCCTATTAACCCTTTTTCCCGGAATATCAATCTGCCATAATGGGTGACATTTTATTAGTGTCGTCAATTTATGTTGTCGTGAAAGGTGCTCTTGCCGATCACAACAGTAGGCATTGACATGTCTTTATTAATATCGAATCAAAACAAAACGAATGAAGAACAAATGTATACAAATAAATAAAATTGAATTGTCTGTTTGTATTGTCATAACAAATATGATTGTTTAATTTTTTTTAAATATCTGTCTATCTGTGGGTCTGTCTGTCTGGTTGTTCTGACCAGTTACCGAAACGGCTGGACCGACTAAGGCTACTTTTATTTTATATTCATATTCGTTTATTCATTTATATAGTAAAAATATTAGGGCTCCGTGCAAAAAAATACTCGATTAAATGATGGGCAAAAGCTATTCGTTACATTAAAAAGTAAATGCCTATCTATCTATATGGTTCATTGAAATCATAACCTTTGTGAATTCAACAAAACCTTTCAAAATTTGTAGTGGCTCAAAATACCAAAAAAAAACAATAATAATATTATTTCAACCACAAAAGAGTGTTTGCCAACACATTTTTTAATCAAACAACTTGTCTTTTACCTAAAGTTAGTACATCACGTTTAGGGTTCATCAGTGGTTAAAATGTCAAAGTTAAAACAGTTTTAACTTAAATGGTGGAGTCACCTTGAACGTGGGTGTTTTGCCGCGAGGTTGCCTGCTCGTGGTGGGCTTGTGTCTAATTTCGCAGACAAAGATCGATCATTAACGGCTTACAACGCTTTCGCTTCGATAAATACCCATATATTTTAGTTAGGACTAAGGTGCTCAACATACAGAGCAACTTTAGTTGATGAAACTATCACATTTTGTAAAGTTTTCGTTTAAGGTTGCCAGTTGCAGCAACAAAAGGCCTAGTTTACGGTTGTCGCGGTTCTAAATAAATTTCAAATCCATAGGCAACTGACTGGGGACGGGGAGGGAGTGAAATCGCTCGCGTTTTCACTCCCTTCCCGTTCAGACCAGAAACCAGTAAATTGACACAACTTGTACAAATGTGAAAGATGTTAGTTGCATCAATTTAAAGATTATATAGATAGGTAGATAAACCATTTATTTGGTGCACACATAAAACATAGCACAACAAACAAAAACACAATAAAAGATAATAAATAACATAAATATAAAACAATATGCCACATACTTGTAAAAAACAAAAAAGGGCGGTGTGTCTCAAGGTTGCACCAAATGGAAGTCCAGCTCAGCATGAGCTTATTCTCACATCAAGTATAAACTGTTAACTGAAAACTATTGCCGATCATCGCAACTCGCCACTAGAGTTGCTACGGCCGCGCGGTTTCTTTATGTTAAAAAAAAACACAGCGTATTGTGAGTTGCCTGTTGTCGCAATACGGAAACCAAAGTTGCTCGTCTGCCTAGCGCCTTAGACATGAATGATTGTTGGGGCTACGAATACGGGCATTATTTACGTACCACTTTTGTGAGAATATTACGACTAGTGGTAAAATATATTACAGTAAGCTTAGTAGATTGATGAATGGTTGGTTTTAGCTTTTATAGAGGCTTCCAGGCCATAGTTGGTATCCTATTCTGTTTTTTTAGATTCGAATATAGGTTTCCATTTTCAGACGGGATAATGGATGTGTTCATAATAAGAGTAGTAAATAATTAAGCTCTCTCTTTTATAAACTGTACATGTCTTATTATTAATAACTAAATAAGGATTGTAAAATTTATAAAAAAAGAAGAGTTAAGTATTCATATTATTTTATTATGTTTTAAGAGATAAACTAAACTAAAAAGAGATACAAAGTTTGTAAAGGATAAACATCAAAACGACTTAACCGATTTCAAAAATTCTTTTACCTGGAAAGCTACTTTATCTGCGAAGTAACATTAGCTATATTTATATATAATTTAAATAGAGACACATAAAGAAAATCGCGCGCAAAATCAAGTATTACTATAAAATTCGGCTCTGCATTCTGACACTATATTCAAACCAGAAACTCGATTTATAAAAGTAATACTAAAGTAGATGGTACCAGCCAGCGTGGCTTCGAACAAAGATCCAACCACTTCACCGCATACTTTAATAAGGCTGAATATTCGATGAAACATTCACAATATGTACCTACACGACTATCTTGTTCACGTCATTGTATTACGTCACTAAGGTTCAACGTACGTCCCTGATTACCCACGTATCTGCGTAACTGGAGCAAGAGGTCACAATGAATATATAGAAATTAATAAAAAGTGTATGTCTGTTTATCATGTTAAAATAACAACTTTTTACAACATAATATGTACACAGAAAATAAGGGATGATTCTCATTAGAGCGGGCCGTGCCCGGGCCGGGGCGTGGACGAGCCGACGTGGTATTGAAGTGCGTCGAGAGAGCCCGGACGGGACACGGATAATGCACTGTGTAATATAAATTGATTCATACAAAATATATGTAACAGATTTAAAACCGTGCCCCGTCCGAGCCCCGCCCCGGGCACGGCCCGCTCTAATGAGAATCATCCCTAAGCGAAAAAATCTTTTTTTTTAATTTTATCTTTCTGTCTGTTAGTCCCGACCAATTTTCGAAACAGCCAGACCGATTATGATGAGACTTTCACTGGCAGATAGATAGTGTTAGAAAAAATAACACTCCGTAATAACCTTATATCGCCTGGACGAAGTCGCGGCCAAAAGTTAGTTCTAACATAAACTTATTTCCGAATTTATTACCTACAATACTTGCCCAAAGAACTACTAAAGAATATAGGTTGGTACTTAATTTTAGCACAATCTAACTGCCCAAGTATAAAACTTAATGTACCGTACTGCAAATGGATCCAACATTATTCGTAAAATTAGGTCGGGTACTCATTGTTGAAAACTAAACAAAAGCATAGTTAATTTAAGTGCGCACCTAATAATTATGCATTTTAATCAACGCGGTTTTAAGCGCTGCGGGATATGTCCTGAACTCAGGTTACGGTAATTAATCTTAAAGATAAAAAGGATAAGGACTATTTTGAGTTATTCTGTTAAAATAAGTACCTTGCTTTGGTACGAATTTTTTTGGTAACGTAGTGTAAGCATAAGGAATAACTTTGTGTCATCTGCCCAATCTTCTCCCACGTACTATGTTGGGTACGGCCTTCAGTCTAACCGAATGCAGCTGATTACCAGTGTTTTCTATAGAACGACTGCCTATCTGACCTCCACAACCCAGTAAGTAAGACTAGTTGTCAGATTTTCGAGCTTCTGACAACATGTAACGTCTGTCAAAGATTTTCGAATGACATTGACATTTACGTGCTTTCCGAGGCACGGGAGTATAACACTACCAACAGTCAAACTTTGAGCTCCTATTGAGTTTCCTAATGGAAAACCCTAATAGCACTTAACCAACTCTGACCGCTCAGCAGTCGTGTTTGCAGCCACGAGACCAACGCGGTGGTTAATAACCGGGGAATAATTTTACATAGTAGATATACTAAACCAGTACACCTACCTATGACTAGGTATACGATTTACTCAATATTCTTAAGAAATTATGAGCTGTTTCTTATGATTCCGTTGAACATAAAATAGGCATAGACATTTCCACAAAATAACTGATTTTTTAAACAAACTGTCGCAAATGTAAAATCGCAGCATACAAAATATGATAATAACACAAATTAAGTTGAGTTCATACAAAATTCAATAAAAATTGGACGTAGGTGGCAAAATATATGTATGAGATTGTAAGAAAACCCTGCTCTTCGTATTTTCCTAGATGGACTTGCTCCGTTCCATCGTATCTGATTACAGACCACAATCTACAAAATGGAAGGCACTCAACAAAACAATCTAAAGTTTCGTACTAAACAATTCTCTCGAAAATATAATTGCGACCAATATTTTAAAAGCAGACAAATTGTTCTAATCTTAATACGTTTATAACTTACAACAATTTATGAAACCGGTAATTGTATTACGGGTATTATAAAAAAAAAAACGAATAGAATATCATATCTATACAGTAGTATAAAAGCAATACTATACTAATACATAGAGGTAAAGTTTGTTTTTACGTTTTATTGTTTGTCAGAGGTAATCTCCGGAAGTACTAGCCCGATTACAAAAAAAAAAATTGACAGAAATCCACACCATTGCGAAGTGTCATGGAAGTTTCATGGTTTTCTTGACTTTCACGTGGACGAAGTCGCGGAGCAGACGCTAGTTATAAATACTTATGAATATGCGATGAATAAAAAAGGAAAAATTTATAAGCAGTCTTGTCTTCTTTTTATCGTGTGGGTAGTAAGGCCTTACGACCCTACACACCCTAGTGTCAGAGTTTCTAAACCGCCTCAAGGGCCTCTGACATGGTTTGAGTGGAACAGTAAGTCCAGGTTTGCTCACGATGTTTTCCTTCACCGATGCCAATGATGTCCAAGATAAACTTTAGAAAGTACATATGAATTGAAAAATTCACATTGGTACTTGCCCGGATTTGAACCCATAACCTCATGCATGAGAGGCGGGCGCCTTAACCACTGGGCCATCACGAGACAGCAGTCTTGTGTTTTCAGGCCTCATTATTTTATTTCAATGAAGAATAGGATGAAACATAATATATCATTATGTTTAAAGCATAATTTATACGGACGAAGTACTTATGTATTCAGTAGATACCTAAAACAATGTAATATAAGCTGATGTTTATCTACCTAATTGCCACTACAATTATACATACAATTATTATTTGTTTTCATACAAAGCGTTCCTTTATTAGAAACAAAATTACAATAATTTATACAAAATTGTAATGAGTTTTTCGTTTCAACATTATTACGGTACAGTCAGCAACAAAAGTCGATTAACATTTTTGATTTTTAAATCCTAATTATTAAGTACAATATTAAAAGTAAAACGCAATTAATGTAAAATCAAGATGTAATAAACCCTTAACTATTGCGTGAAACTCTGAAAGCCAGTACATTGAGTGTTAAGTGTCTGTTTAAATGATACAAAAAAGTAACATTGTTAATCGACTTTTGTTGTTGACTGTACCATTATTGTATTTCGTTTCTCCTTTGCATTTCAAATGTAATTTGTTTTTTTTTATTTTTCTGGTAGCTAAGTGAATCAGCTACTTAATATTTTTATGAAAGAAACGAGGGAAAAAGTTTTACCGTCCTAAATCATATTTCAGCGAAAACTATTCTCCTCGACAACTTTTGTAAGAAGCGGTTTCTTTATTTTTATTGCCAACATAATGTCTCTATCACAATAAAAACTACCCAAACATTTTCCACCCATAAGATTGTTCCAAATCTTCTTTTTCATCAAATTTTCTACTTCCATGGCAACAAGTCTAAAACCGATCGCTTACATCATAGGTACCTCATTGACGACCGTAAGTATTATTGAGCAAATTATTATTGAGTTTTTCAATTTGGTGTACAACCTTCTCTCGTAAATCACGGTTGTGTTACATCGCGCAAAAACATTTGCTGTTATTTTTGTGCCGGATCTCTCTCTGGTCGTGCCGGATCTCTCTCTGGTCGTGCCGGATTGCCATCCCATCGGACTATGAGAGTGAGGGAAGAGGGAGTGCACCTGTGCCTGCGCACACACTTGTACACAATAATATCACACACATACTTGGCTAGACTTCATTAAAATTGACAACCGTAACGAAAACTTAGTCAAGAGAATATAAATATTAACCCATATTCTAACCACGTAACCTAACCCTAATTAAAAGGACCGAACTCCGTTCTGCAGTCCATATTAACATACCAACTAAGCGAGGTTAGTTCTAATTCCTAATCTAATGTAACGGTGCCAACACAGCTGCTAATCCCTTGCGGTTGACCCGGCTCGCATATCTTATGTGACTGGAACTAGGAAGTAGATTGCCAAATGTAATTGGACCATGTATTGTGACTTGTATTGTTGTGTGTGAACTTCTTAACATAACATTACGCCTGTTATCCCCGAAGGGTTAGGCAGAGGTGTACCCATTAGTACACCCATATTTCGCCAGTTATGTTTAAGTCCCATGTAATAGGGGGCGAGCCTATTGTCATCAACCGGGCACAAATCCAGACTCCGAGGCTGCTACTAAGAAATTCCTGATGGAAAAACCCAATAACACTTTGCCCGACCTGGGAATCGAACCCAAGACCTCGTGCTCAGCAGTCGCGCTTTGCGACCACTAGACCAACAAGGCAGTCCGGCAGTGTGTGTGAACTGTTTACGATAATATAGGGATTTAGGGTCAGTCCACTACAGCGTACCAAACCATGACTGGGATTGGAACGTGCCAAGCTAAAAAAAATATTGGATAGAAAAGTTTTCGATCTATGAATTAATAAATCTAATCTTTTTGCATGGTATAAAACAAAGTCGCTTCCCGCCGTCTGTACGCTTAGATCTTTTAAACTACACAATGGGTTTTAATGCGGTTATCATCAATAGATAGATTGAGTCATGAGGAAGGTTTATGTATAGTGCACCCGAGCGAAGCAGGGGCGATAAAATTAGATCTCAGTTATTGAAAAATCTACCCTTTAAAATATCTATGGCTATCATCTCTTTGGCACGCCAAACTCGCTCTTATAGACCACAAAGAAGATTGAATAAGGCTCTGAATTCTGATAACACACGTTTCGAATTTAAAAGGTTTCAATTTCTATTATAGAGAAGAAACTATTTTGGAGGAGAATAATATGTTCTTTAGTTCACATCTAAGGTTTTCTCTATACAATTGAAATACATCATAACCCTCCTCCATCCCCAGAAGGACAATGAGGATTTCACCACGAAAAGAAAGGTAGAAACTCACCACTTTAATAAATTCCTCTCATACTATTTCTGGCATATCAATAAA
The DNA here is from genome assembly GCA_949774945.1 of Hoplodrina ambigua. Classification (NCBI taxonomy): domain Eukaryota; kingdom Metazoa; phylum Arthropoda; class Insecta; order Lepidoptera; family Noctuidae; genus Hoplodrina; species Hoplodrina ambigua. Next base: position 4,206,697 of record OX458974.1, on the reverse strand, counting down.
AATCCAAAACCATTCAACCGCAAACATTGACACGGGTTGCTCCGCTTCGGCAGCACTAGGGTCCCAGAAGACACGTAGGCATGAAAAAATCTACGCCCCTGCCTACATAATACTTTACCATAAGTATAACATAATAATACCCTATAATGCCAACCAACCTCAAATAAAACCCGGTGTATATGAAGGTGTTTTCCTTTCATTTATAATTCATACTTAAATAAAAAGTTACGGGCTCCGCTCCGTAGGATTTCGTTTACTTTCGGCTTGCCATAACTTGTCTCGCATAACAAGATGAGTGACGCTTATAGTATGGTATAGTCAGGGCCGGATTGACCGTGTTTGGGCCCCTAGTGGCGTTATGGGATTCGGGGCCTTTTTAAACTTCTTCTTTCTGGGGGCAGTGGGCAGTAAGGTCTTACGACCCTACACACCCTAGTGTCAGAGTTTCTAAACCGCCTCAAGGGCCTCTGACATGGTTTGAGTGGAACAGCAAGTCCCGGTTTCCTCACGATGTTTTCCTTCACCGATGCCAGTGATGTCCAAGATAAAGTTTAAAAAGTACATATGAATTGAAAAAGTTACATTGGTACTCGCCCGGATTTCACGACACTACTTTTTAAACTTAGAAAGCAAGAAAAACTACCTCAACGCATTTTATTAATTACTAGCTAACTGCCTCGACTTCGGACGGGTGACTTCCTACTACTTTTAAATAAAAACGTCGTCCCGTTCTCGAGATTTGCACTTAACCACACATTTAGCCATTGACTTTTATTTTGATAAATGATATATTACCTACACTATTTTATTACAACATTACTAAGGTACGCTAATACCATATTCAATAAAAAAATTAAAAAAATATAAAACTTATGTGTATTTTTCCAAACATTTATTCATAGATTGTTTGTTGACAAATCGTTTCGAGTTCGAGGCCTCTACCCGATGCGATTGCTTTCACTGCTTACTGAATAATCCGGCCCTGGGTATGGTAGCCGTAAAAATGTCTGTTTTACGTCGAGTGTTTGTATACACCGTGGGTTTCATACATAGAATAAACAGTAACGTTGAGCGTCGCTCTGTAGCGAGGATTATCAAACAATACGATGCTACACGAAAAAACGTAAGTAGGTACTTACTCCTTTTATTATAGCATTAGCAGAATAATAGCAGTTATTGTGTTATATTTTTTATATTACTGCATTTATTCATTTTGCCTAGCCTTTTCCTAATTATGTTGGGGTCGGCTTCCAGTCTATCCGGATGCAGCGGAATACTAGTATTTTAGATGCAGCGACTGCTTTTCCGACCTCCACAACTCAGTAACTGGGTAATACTACCAGACCTCCGACGTATATTGTGCGAAAACAGTAAACTTCATAACTAAAATTATTATTTAAATATGTCAAAATATGAGTGAAAAACTAAATAAAAACTTGTAGCATTGTAGTATAGCCCAGTCTTCCTTAGTAAATATGTGTATCTTATTTGTTATCACCAAAAAGACCGTGTCAGTCTCATACATACATATATACATAAACTCACGCCTTTTTCCCTTGGGGGTAGGCAGAAACTATAGAACGCCACCTGCTACGATCCTTAAATACTCCTTTCGCCTCATCTACGTTCATACATCTCGTCATACAAGCACGCCGGTTACGAGTACTCCGCACCTGACCTTTCTGAAGGACCTCACCAATAAGGTCATTGTAGGTCTTCCTAGGGCGACCCCTCCCGGCGTTGCCACTCACCTCTGCCATATAAATACCTTTTGTCAGTCTTATAATTTTCAATAAAACTAATTGGTGGCCTCTACTCTAAGCTAAGTCAGTCTAAAGTGTAAAATAATTCTTCCTGTGAGATTTATTGGCCACGAACGGCGGCCAGTCTCTATCTGTCTCAACGTGATTGAAAGCGAAAGGCCATCTCCCCATCTATCACCATCAATAAGCATTTTGTTCAACAGCCGCTATATCGGAAGCGATTAGGATCACGTCAAAACTTATATCGGTCAATCGTTTGATAGTTACGTCGGTAACGAACTTCGAATCTTTTTCAAAGATTATTTTAAGTAATAATAACCGCACGGGCCTGGATTCACCAGGTTAAGCTACGCTTGCCGTGGTTAATACGTGGATGGGTAATCATTTTTAAACACCGAGACTTCTCCGTGCTTCGGAAAGCATGATAAGCCGTTGGTCCCGGCTATCATACGTGGATCTTTGACAGTCGTTACGGGTCGTCAGAAACCCGAAAGTCTTACCAAGGGGTATCGTTATTGCCCAGTAACTTGGTTGTGGAGGACAAATAGGCAGTCGCTTCATGTAAAATACTGGTATTCAGCTGCATCCAGTTAGACTAGAAGCCGACTCCAACATAGTGGGGAAAAGACTAGGCGGATGTTGATCTAGGTATATGCTTGGTGACGTATAGTTGGAATACGGACCCAATACGAAAACAAAATATATTTTGTTTATCTGAATGTGATTTGGTGTCCAAAAAGTCATCGATATGGAAGATAAAAGTTTATCTACGAATTCTACCAATTATATTCAATTAGGCACGTGATTCTAATAATTATCCCGACCGAATTTTAGTCACGATGGCCAAACAACGGACACTAACCTAGTACATATGTAGGACTGTAGGAGATATTATAAAGCACTAGTGTGTGCAGTACACGCAGTTCCAATCCATCTTTTCTCTCAAGAGGGTGTCAACCTACCAACTTCCAAACTAAGGACTGCTACTGAGAAATTTCTAAACCCAATAATGTTTTGCCCGTCTTGGGAAACAAAGCCACGCTTAGAAGTCGCGTTGGCGACCACAAATCCAACAGACCAAACCTGGATGTTCCATGCACCGTTCCCCGACTTCATGTATTTCGCTATTAATGTCATTCGGTTGAACCTTAAGTGATTATATGTATATAACAACATAAATAATTTAAATACACAATGGGGAACAAGTGGCGTAGACCCATTATAGTAAATGGTTTTGTTGAATAAATTATTGGCTAACTTCTGTAGGCATTGAAATTGCTCTTTCATTAGCAATTTAGAAATTACTAGGTTAGTTGATAAAATTAGCAATTAGATAGAATATTTACTTAAGTAGTTATACGTAAAGAATGAAAAAAAAATGTTTATTTGATACAGACTATGTGTCCTCAAAAATAAAAAATAAATAAACACATAAGCATCACGCACACATAAGCATCCCCGAAGGGTTGGGCAAAGGTGTACTCATGAGTACGCCTACATTTCGCCAGATATGCTTAAGTCCCACGATATTACAGGAGGTGAGCCTATTGCCATTAACCAGGAAAAGATAAATAAATATGTTAGGTAGGTAGGTAGTGTTAGTTATTAAATACATTCTGTAATTTTGCCAACATTTTCATAAAATTAAAAAATGTATATCGTGAGGGTGTCGCTCAAAAAAAGTGCGCGTCTGGCGCGGGCTGTGGTCGACTAGCTGTCAGATAGATAAGTTGTGTTTGAATTTGTATTTCGTTAAATCTGTATGTAATGTGTCTATGAATAAACCTTATAACTACTAGTTTCGTGAGTATGATTTACACCAAGAATACACGAAAGTTAATAGTAGGTAATTTGATTAAAAATACAAAAAGAAAAAAATGTGCGTTCGTTGGACACTCGTATATAACAGAAAGAGGCAGAAAAGCTCGCCTGGAGGGGGCATAACGCCTTTTCCTTATATGACGACCTTATAATGATCGTAAGCCGCGTTCAGTAGCCAGGTTCCATCTGGTTCCAAAAAAAACAGCTGCCTCAAATGGCCCAGTTCAGCAAAAATACCAGACCACTTATGCCTGACGCTGCATGGTTTTCGACTGGAACTTGAGTTGGACGAATTATAGCAGTACCTGGCCCCGCTATAAAACGAAACAAATAAAAAAAAAAAAAGAAATCAAGTAGGTACCAAATAAACGCCACAGTCGGTATTTCGCTTAAAAATCTGATGCTTCAATATTTTTACAACGTTTCATTTTAAAGCTCTGAAAATGAAAATTTAAGGTTTTAATCGAGTTATAACACGGCAGAGAGTTAATTAGTACTTCGCATGCGAAACTGAGCTTTATTTCAGTGACATACGATTTAAAATAACATGCGATGTAGGTTCACGTTCGTAATTAGAATTCGTGTAGGACCCGTTTGGCTTTACTCGGTTTTAGTGTTTTTTTTTTGTTCTGTGTAACTTTCGTTACAGCACTCGACTGTAATACCTAGTTAGAGAATTAGAGTAAGGGATATGTATGTTTAACTAGAATATGCCCCCGAATTCGTTCACGAGAATGACGGTTATTTTCTGCATAATTTTTTTTTTTTTTTTAAAGTAATGTAGCCTAAATAATTCCTTATAGCATTAGCTATCTTTCAATGAAGTCCCATTACATCGGTCCAGCTGTTTCGGACATTAGCCGGAGCACACATACATAAGACAAACAAAAATTTAAATAAAATTTTAGTTTTTTTTTGCCGCGTTTATATTCCATTTCCATTTATATTTATTTTGTACTAACACTCTTCCTGCGACTTCGTTTGCGTGATTTTCCTTACGGATCCCTAACTTTTTTGAAAATAAAATATTGCCTATGGCACCGGGGGATAGTGTAGCTTTCCAACAGTAAAATAATTTTTCAAATCGGTTCAGTAGTTTCGGAGCCTATTCAATGCAAACAAACAAACAATCAAATATTTCCCCTTTATAATATTAAGTACTAGCTGATCCGGCGAACTTCGTATCGCTTAACAGTTCAAATTGACTTTTAAGTATTATCACAAATCTTTTGTATGGGAGTATAGAAAATTGTTGTTTTTAGACATTTTCAGGATTTTTTTTTTTTGAATTTTTCTCTCCGTAAGAACCATCCTCGTACGTCAAGGAATATTTTTAAAAAAGAATTAGGGAAATCGGTCCAACCGTTCTCGAGTTTTGCGCTTAACACATTCAGCGACTCATTTTTATATTATAGATAAAAAACGATGTTATTTTAATTCACAAACAGACACTTCAATTTTATTTCTTTGTACAGATGTACATATGCGTATACATAATATTTCGTACCGTAGGTGCCTAGCTTAATCTTGTCTCCACATGTAGACTGTTGGAACAAAAAGGTTTGATTTATGCTCTCAGGATTATTCCGGTCGGGTAGGCGACCACGGAATTTTATCCTAACCTGTGTGCGTAATAGGATAGGACACATTCCGATCTGAAAGTAGGTAAGTACTGTGGTCACTTTACTAAGTGACCAAGCACCAGCTGTAGCTCCAACTACGTTCTTATAGTACATATACTATAGAAACTAGAAAGCTTTACACTTGTGCCAATTTCCGACTTTCTGGTGGATTTCTCGAAAAAAAATCTTTCATATAAACCTTGACCGTGAAATTACGACGACCAAAACAAACAGCCACATTGGTGCAGTCGTTCTCGAGTTTTGCGCTTAGCAACATATTAAGCAATACATTTTTATTAATATAGATTAATTTTCTCAATTCAATCTGATATCTATCTAGATATTGAGATAAAAGAGATTGAATTAATCATTCTCTACCAGTCAGCAAAGGGTGGACTAGCACTATGGCCGTATTAAAATTATGCATGGAATCACATTTCCAAAGAGACCAAACAATTGCCCAATATAAAAAAACCTTATCGCTTATTTTTCTAAATTCAAATCCCTAATGGAATTCGACTGTTTGGATTCAAAACGTTCCAGCCAGCTTGCCGTGGTATGCAACCTTCACAGTACCTACCTATCAAGATTCATCGAATTCCTCTGTTCATTGATTAAGTTATAAAGGAGCCAAACTTCACAGTTTACAATATTACTTTGACTTACCAACTAAAGTTCACTCGAACAAGCTATTTGGTATACAAGGCAACTAACTTGCAACTACTTCTAAACATTATTTCGAGTGTATCAATTATTTTAAATCACTCTAAATAGGTTTTAAAATTATTACACACGCTTAAAAAGTGAACATAAAACAACAATGAATGGCAATGTAGCAGAAAGATAATTATTGAATGAAAAAAATATCTTTTTGCATATGATAGGTACCCATATTCATGAGGAACACACATACTCGCTACAACCGACGTAAAAAAAACACATGGACGAAGTTGTGAGCAGAAGCTAGGGACTAATAACAATCCAAGGATTACCAGACATCCAGTACTAACTACCTTCACACATAATTACATAGGTACCTAAAACAATACAATTTAAACACGAGACTTGGTGATAAACCCATTAATTTAATTAACAATACCCATTTGGTAATTGGTTTTACTTCGGCCTCAGTTATTATAATTCAATTGGGAGTTACACGCTTTTCGCTTGCCAAATTATGTTTAGCGATTAAAGTTGAAAATGTATGTTAATGTTCGAATGGTTATGTAAACAGCTAGCTGAATAATTTGTGAGATGCTGGTACTGGGTAATTGAAATTAGACTCTTGTAGAACCTCATTCAAGACCTATTTTGAATGTTATCAGGAATAATACTGAAGTATAGTATCATTACATCTAGCTTGTTATTTCTCATGCTCTCTTGCTTGGCTTTTGAAATGTAATAACATTTTCAATTTAAAAGTACTTTCTAAAATCTTGGACATTACTGTCATCGGTGAAGGAAAATATCGTAAGGAAACAAATCCTAACTAATATTATAAATGCGAAAGTAAGTTTGTTTGTTACCATTTTACGCCTAAGCCACTGAATCGATCATTCTGAAATTTTGCGTATAAGTTGCCTGGTGTACAGGAACGAACATAGGGTACCTTTAATCCCGAAAAAAAAAAAACTGTTCCCGAGGGAAATCACGATAACGTTCTTATGATGATAGATGTCGCCGCATGTCTTTCGAATCATGATCGATCGCTAGAAATTAATATAAGGGTAAGTTTGAAGTTGCCTATCCATCTTGAGCAAGCGTGGTGATTAATGCTCGTGCTTTCTCTGTATGAGAAGAGGCCTTTGCCCTGCAGTTGGACTGTAATAGGCTGATATTAATTATAATTACTTGTTATAAAATATACGCTATTAAAAAAGTAAACTGTGAATGCAAATTATCTCAAAATAGATATTTCTACAACCACAATAAGCTCTTATAAAGTTACGAAATTAAAGTCAAAGTCAAATTATTTATTTCAATCAGACCATTAAAATGCACTTTTGAACATCATATACTAAGAAAATTGTATCTATTTACGACACCCACAAGAAATATTTTTCATGTAAATTTTTGCTTTATTGATTTATTTACTTTATTCAATGTCAAGTTTCCTCCCCCACATTTCTGCTTGGCTTTAACCCTTGGCATGCTTACTCAAACCATCAATCAAATCAGAAACACGACGTTTTACTCTAAATCGATGTTTAATGACTAAGTTCAATATAATTTTCGAGTCCAATTTTCCTTAATATCCTTTTGACAATGGAAAGTTTGAAATCCTTGATTGAAGGTTAAAGGTTTTATAGATTAGTATTTTTGATATTTTTAAATTTTTAAATAGCTTGATTTCTCCAAAAATTCGTTGATATTATTCACCTTCGCAAATCTTACTACTAATATAAATGCGTAAGTTTGAATGTATGTTTGTTACTCAATCATGCCAGAACGGCTGAACGGAAGTGAATGAAATTTGACACAAAGATTATAGTCCGAAACAATTACGGTTCCTATGTGATAATATGTTAACTTTGACGCGGACAAAATCGCGGAAGAAGATAAAAAAACTCAACCAATCTTCTGATAACTCGGCTCTGACGTCATTCTAAAAGCCACCGTACAAAAAATCCCTTTTCCGAAACAAAAATTCTGTAACAATAGTTTTTTCATAAAAGAAACTAACACAGCGATACCAAAATCTGTTCCGAGATTATCTACGCCTTTCGTAGCTAGGCTTGGCAACCTTTTTGTGTGAATTTACCGGGACTTTGGCAATCAAAATGCAGGCCGTGGCAAAAAAGATTGAGAGGTAAAAAATATATTTGCAAATTATTTTTAATGATTTTAATGTTTTAGTTTGGCCTGGAAGGTTCATAGGTACGATAAAACGAGACAACTGGGAAGTTGACACCACCAATCAATGAACACACTTTTTATTATCTGTCAAAACGCAATTTCTCCGAAGATTTTGCATGGCGACGAAACTGTGACGTCACTTTTAGGCAACTCAAAGGACTTACTGTTTATTGATTTCGAAACAACAAATAATCTAATTTTACAATTAATTGAAAATTAATCGGGTTTTTAAGGCTAAAACAGTGTTTTTTTTTAAGTTTTGTCTTGGAACTATTGGTTAATGGTGTCAACTACCCAATTAGAGTCACGCACGCCGTGTAGGTTTTACGGTAGGTACGCATCCTCTAAACCTCTACAAACGGGACGTCCCAGCTCTAACGGAACGGTTGGCAAGCCTATTCATAGCCCCAAGTATTGATACGTGCACATAGTAGCCGGGTCAAGGCTGTGGTAGCGAATAAAACAGCGTCGTAATCAGGTGAGCATTGCCTTGGGGACTGCACCTAAAGTTTGCACGCGAAGCAACGATGCGGTGAGATTATTTAATCTACGTATCTACATAACTATCTAAGAACGGGGCGGTTCAATGTTGCCTGTTATAGCTAGTTATTATTAGAGAATGTTGGGGTTATTTTGAGAAGGTTATTTTAATATTTGTTTAGTATTCACTGCCTCGTTGGTTTTGAAGTCGTATAGCGCGACTTCTGAACATGAGATCTTGGATTCGATTCCCAAGTCGGTGGATTCGATTCTCAGTAGCAGCCTCGGAGTCTGGATTAAGACCCGGTTGATGGCAATAGGCTCGCCCCTATTACATGGGACTAAAACATAATTGGCGGAATGTGGGTGTAGGAGTAGGCTTGAGGAACCCAAGACCTCATACACAGTATACTAGACTGCTAGACCAACGAGGCAATCGGAACGGAAAACGACTTAACTTTTTTCTACTCATTTAGGTAAAAAGATTTACATCAAAACCTACTTACAGTTAAAAATAAATCGCAACATGAAGTAAAACAATATTTAAGTCGAAGCTTAATAATTCTTCGACGCCTTACAAGCTATAATCCTTGCTCGGCTCGGTTTGTTTAGAAATACTAAGCAATAGGCTTACAACTTCTTAATGTCCTACTCAAGTTATTAGGTACATCGTCCAGATTTAATACCAATAACGCTTCAACTGTAAATCTTAACGTCAATATCATTAAGGCAATTACTTTAAGCCTAGTGAATGTTTTTTGTTAATTTTCTTTTACTACCATAATAGAAAAGTGTGTCTGTTGCGTTTCTAGCCTTCCTTCTCCAAGAACCATATCAAAATATACAAAAAAAAATAATTTTTTTAACTGGTCACACCTATTTTAATCCGTCATTCAAACATTAATTTCACGCAGGTATTAGCTTCAATTACGCGTTCATAAGCAAATGAGATTAGCAAATTTAGGTACCTACATTGTTTCACTAATTAAGCTAACAAGATAGACCGGGAGTCGACACCTCTTTATTATTATACTCGTAATATACGATAATATAACAAAGCTGAAGAGATTTTTTGTTTGTTTGTCCCGTAGACTGCGGGCGAACATTCGCTACGCCAAACGCAAGTGCGGCTAGCTGCCACTGTTCGTGTGTTCGCCGTAGAAAAACACATACGGTGTGTGTGCGCCGCACTTGCGTTTTTTAGTCGAAACACAACGTGTGTGTTTTCCGGCAGTCAATGAGTTAAACGCATGTTTTAACTCTGGAACTCCCAGTCGGATTGAAATAATATTTTTGTATATGATAGTCCTATTCATGACGTATATTAAATGCTATAGAATACCACGCTACGACCTATGGGGCGTTTTTTAACACGGGTGAAACGCAGGGAGCAGAGAGTTTTTGATAAAATTGACATTATGTTTTTTTTTTCGTACTAAGCAGTTATTCAGCTATCTTCGATTTACGATAATCGTCCCCTTTCGACCTTCACCTTACATCGTAAATCCAAGGTGTGCGATAGGTATTCAATTATTTCCCTTTTTTCAGATCGAAGATACAAGTCATCGGAAAGGCGGGGGAGGGACGTTTTTAGTGCCGATGAACGGAGGCATTTGGACGATGTGCGTGTCTCTAGAAGGTATCTCTTCGAATACATTATAATATGATGTTTTAAAAATTATTAGAAGTAGATAGCCCAGTGGTTGTGGCGTCTGCCTTCCATGCACGAAGTTGTGGGTCCGATACCGAGCAAGTACCAATGTAATTTTTCCAGTTCACATGTACTTTCTAAACAGATGACATCAATGACATCTGTGAAGGAAAACATCGTGAGGAAACTTTGCAATTACAATTTATATCGCCCATCCACCTTGAGCAAGCGTGGTTATCAATGTTCATACCTTCTCTGTATGAGCCCTGCAGGGGATGATAATGAGATTTTTATTTATTTATTAGAAAACTTTCCATTTTACAAGATTTTGTTAATTTCAGAGGAAGAAGTCTCGATATTATCCAGAGCTGGTTTCCCCTCGCAGCCGGTATGCACAAATTATTTAGCAAACAGTGATGAAGAGGAGCCTCGAGCTGATTGGCAGCATCGTAAGTACACATTATATATGGTAAAAAGACGGTTACCAAACCCGTAAGTTTTGCTCATCACTGTTTTCGTTAAATTGTTCTGGACCTGAGAACCTTCTAGCTACGGAGATATTTGTCGGTCAAAGTTCCAAGTTTCTTTTACATTATTTTACAACAAAAAAATAGTTTTAGACGTTAAAACTAAACTTTAAATACCATCACGACCCCTGTACTATTACATGCACCTGTAAGCACAGTGCTTTCTGGCGTAAAAAAAAAGTAATTTCCGAGCTTTAATTTTTGCTTAATGTAAGTAACATTCAGCAAAAATTAATGCTGGGAAACTACTTTTTACTACGTTTGATGGGCAGTATACATAATTAACAAGTATGAGATATGTCTCTTTTGCACACCGTATTTTTTTTTACGTATCGACGTTTGTTTCTACAAAGAGACTTTAGCACGTTATTTTTCTCATAAAACAGAAACCCCACCCAACACTCGCAAGTAATGAAAAAATATGTACTTATTTAACATTTAAAACGCGCTGTAAACGCTCCATAAAGCCGTCATAATTATCCTTTCACGATAATAAAACCAGTGTTCATTATGAAAACTAGATGTTAAAATATTCAACAGCGATAAGTCAAGGTATGCATAAACAACGCCCTTTTCATCCCTCGGTGACTCAACCTTGAAGAACCATTTGCTTTCGTCCAAGTTCATTTATCAACGTGTTTTGCAAGTATAAGAAAAAGTTTGGTTCGGAGAATACATTTGCAAATTGTTTTTTTTTTTCATCTGGTTGGCTGGCTTTGCAAAACTGGAGGAATTAGAGATATTAGTTGTGCCCGTTGCTCCACCGGTGCGCGGCGGCGCGTAATGTTTATTAATTTAAGAAATAGATCTCTATTTGTTTCCTTTTTCTGAAGAACCGGTTTAATGTTGACTCATTTCATTGTACATGTCATACATAAGTTGGGTCAAGAGTCAAATGCAGAGTCTTAGACACGGCACTCAATGTGAGGAGGTCTCGTACCACCGTCAGCTTGGGTCTTATCACCTCGCTGCGGGTGGAACACTATATTTATGAATACATATTAGAAAATATGTATAACTTGATGATGATGATGATGTTGACTGCCTCGTTGGTCTAGTAGTCGCAAAGCGCGACTGCTGAGCATGAGGTCTCAGAGTCTGGTCGGAGTAGGTACACCTCTGTCTTACCCTTCGGGAAAAACAGTCTCAATTTCTTATGTTATGATTATGTAAAGTAAGGAATAGTTACGTAAGTTTAAGAATAAACAAAAGGTATCTAAATTAAATGTGTTTATTCCTAAATAATTTGATAAAAAAGAGCTCTCGTAATCAAAACCAGAAATGGCCGACCGTTCTTTGAATGTTTAATGAAAGTAAAATAAAGAAAAATAAAAAATAAAGTTAAGTTAAATATTTCGCTGTAAAAGTCACATTTCAGTTTCATATTCAAACTAAAAATTAATGAAGCTGCGATATTTTTAGCTAGTTGGAGGCGGAAATTTATACTTTCAGCGGCGACGTTAATCGTCGTTCAAACCTTTTACATGTTTAACGAAGCCTACAGCTCGAGCTTTTGACGTAGGCCCGTTAATATTTGAATAATGTGATATTTATGAACCATTAAAAGATCGGGTTCACGAGATTATTAATTGATTTTTAAGAGGTACAAATATTTGTTAATTTTGCCTTTATCCTAGATTTAGGTTGATAATTTGTTGGCTATTAAATAGATGCAGAACCGAGGGGGAACTAGGTAGGAGTGGGCTGGGTAGACCCGCAGTAGATAGTATTGCACGTGGCATTACTCACCAAACTTACTTATAGTCTCACCAAACTCCATGATTTAGACCAGCTTTTTCCAAAGTGGGCGATATCGCCCCCTGTGGACGCTGCAGGCCTAAAGAGGCCAAAAAATCGGGGCGTTGTGTAGGGGCTTGAAGAGCTATTTGTAATTTCATCTACTAAGTAGGTGATTTTTAAGTAGGTCAAAAATGTGGGCGCTATAAAATAATTTATTTTCAAAGTGAGCAGTAGACAACATAAGTTTGGGAACATATGCAGATTTAGAACATATGCAGATTTAAAACATATGCAGGCTACGTAAATTATTTAACTATAAACTTCACTTCCAGGTATGCAGAACCTATCCATATCATGCGCGCTGGTGTGCCTGATAGTGCTTGGCAGCGCGGCTTTGGTCGGCGCGTTCGGTATTTGCAAGCATCAGATCAGCGCTGTACTTATAACTGGCGTCATGTATCTATTGGCCGGTACGTATCATGTACTTATGTCTTTGTAGCTCTGGTTAAGCTGCTCCCCTAGCTGGTTAGGCTCTTCAACTTATATGTAGGTATATAGTTTCTTATCGTTTCTTAAGCTTATCTTGAACATCATATCGGTAAACGAAAACCTCGTGAGGAAACCTAAGTTAATATAAGTCTGAAACCGTCAATTCGTGCATGAGGTTGCGGGTTCGGGCAACTTTCTAAGCTTCTCTTGACCATTACTGACATCGTGAAGGAAAAAATTGTAAGGAAATCTGGACTTGCTCTGAAATCGCCAATCCGTCTTGAGCAAGCGTAGCAATGCTCGTGCCTTCTCTGTTTGAGAAGAGGCCTTTGTTCTGCAATAGGACAATACCAGGCGGGTATTATTACTTATAGGTACATGTAATGGCTTTCGGCGTACCCTGGGCGTTCATTCTAATTTAAACTTGCTGACTAGCTATCTTACAATTGCTATACACACCTACGATAACCGTGCCGACCCGCTTATTTGTTTTATGACCCTTATTATCATGAAGTCTATTCTCAAAACGTTCGTTTATTCGCGTCCTTACATAACGACAGAAAGTCTCTTCGACTTTCTACTTTGTGTCTTTAATAAAAAGAAAAACCGCAATTCGATTCACTGGCGTTCCTGCCGATTAGATTTGTAAATTGTATGGTAATCCTAACATTAGTCTGCCGCCAGAGTCGATCGTCAATAAGCTTCTGTGATCAACTCTTGCGCCTTTATTAAGGTACTATGTTGGTACCTAATGTGTTTTCATTCCGACTCGTGAAGGTACAGATCAGCTATTTTTTGTGCGTTGTGGAAACGAGCCATGTCAGGCTCTTACCGGCTTAAACCACCGCAGTGTTTCACTTCTGCCTATGGCCGGGAGTGCGGTATTCGCTTAAGCATTCACCGCTCCCGCGGCAGAAACATCGCTCCTCCGGCAGAACACTAGCATCAGCTTATCAACGTAGCTAACAGACTGTCAGAAACCGCGTTTAAGATACCATGACCTTTATAACATCTTGGCTCCAATAAAGTAAATATTTCCAATCAAGTTAGAGCTTTAAATCGTGTGCATTAAAACATTTTTTACAATGACAAGATAAAAAGGTGACGGCTCGCGGGTGGTATGCTGGCAACTAAGGATTTTGCGAGGCGATTCCGATCGGGCTGTTACTTATACCTCATAAAAACCCTATTCCTCCTAATCTGGCTATCATATACAAAAGTATATTTTACAATCCGCTCAAAAACTCCTTAGCTTTATTTTATTAGTAAAGATGTTTGTTATATTACTTACTTTTTTTTCCAGGTCTATTCGCCATGTTCACACTTATGATAATCCACTTCAAGCGCGTACAACGCGTGTCCGCTCGCGGGTCTTCTCACGCAGACGGCACAGGTGACGGCGTGGTGGGCCCGCGCGGACCCGCTCTCTCCCTCCTATCAGCCCGCGAGTTCTCCACCGCATGGTCTCTAGAACTCGGCTGGGGGGGAGTAGCCCTAGCAACGACGACGTCGCTCCTCTGGATACTACTCTCCAAAATAATGAGATATAACCCTATATCCGCTATGCTGTTGTTAATCTAATAACGTATCGCACGTTCAGAATACAGAACAAACCAGAAGCCGCGGAAACTCGCATTCAACTGAGAAAAAAAAAACTATGTACCCACCTAATATGTTTTTTATATTTAATTTTTGAGGGTGACAGAAAGTATAAAAACACCAAAAATTTTAAAGTAGGTATTCCCAAGTAACTAGCCATATAACTCGGGTGGGAAAAAAGGCAGATGGAAGATTTGCTTCCGTTTTTCGACTCAGCGCGCGGCTCGGTTGGTATTCCGACTAAAGTCCCCGTCACGAGAAGCTATAAATCTTGTAAACACATTCAGGGGATTACAACCCTTACATCAAATACTGCGTCAGCGTGAACTTACTTCAAAATGATGGCCCAAATGTTTACGTTCAATGTGTCAGACGCGTTTCAGTACCACGAAACATTAGACGATATATACCGCTATTATATAACCCCATCAAGGGAAATTGCTCGTTAGTTTCGTATTATACGTTTTATTTGAGTTGATTGAATTTGGGATTATTTGTTGTCGATTGAATTGTCGCTACGTAGCTTAGTAGAAGTCCTTTATTTACATAATTTATAGCTTCTCCTGACGGTGACTTTACGTACTTTCTGGTTTGTTTTGTATTCTGGAATCTCACGTATCGCATCTGAAATCTTCCCAAGAATAATTTAATACAAATTAACTAGTCAATTACCAATTTTAAGGTTTTGAAATGTTGGTTAGCAGGCGTAGCCGTGCGGGGAAGATCTCATTCGATGTTTATTTTATAAATATTATAGTTAATAATAAGAATTTTAAAAAAAAGAACAATTCACAGAGATATTATTTGCTTAACTCCAAGGCTTTGTAGAAAATTGTACCTATTCAGACCCATTTCGTAATCTTTTTGAATTCTTAACTACGTACTTCCCTTACTTTTTCTCCAACGTTACGCTTTGAATTTGAATAAGCTTTAGATAATTGCCGAGCTTGCTGCCGTCCATTGCTATTAATGTTATTGTTGTACTTCTCCTTTCTATAATTATACTTTTACGTATTTCACGATACCTACCTAATATTGCTATCTAACTTTTAAATTATACAATGTTACCAACTTATAAATAGACGTTTTAAATATTTTAGGTATTTGCTCTAACTAATTAGCTTGGTCGCATACGAGCCACACGCGACAGTCATAAACGCCGCTACAAACGCCGCCACTTGAAGCTAGAAGCCGGGGTTTTGTCGTCCACCGACGTCAACCGAGTACGGCGAGTCCATACAAACCGTATGAAAACTACAGCAAATATGTCGATGGCTGCGTTTTGTGGTTGTTGTCGGTGGCCCGTATGCGGCTTATTCTACAGAAATACGAATATTAGACGCTTTCGTAGTCAGTAAAGTTCTGTACAATAAATAAATTCCAGTTAAATATCAGCTCCCGGCCTAACGTTTAAATATTTCAAATCTCACTGTTGGTAGTTGTAGACACGCAAAGACAAACAAAAATAGTTTCAGATATTTATAAAAACAATAATTTTAAAGTTAAAATACACATATTATTTTTTTAAATAATATTTAGTGTTTTAAAGAGTTATGGTGCTTTGAGTATCAAAAAATATTAAGTATCTATATTGAGTACGTAATAATAAATTAATTAATATTAAGTTTTTCTTTGTGTTGTTATATAACACAACCAAAAGCCCTCTTATATAGAAAAACGAATTAAATTGTGAATTTGCCATTCCAATATAAAAAATAAGAACATAAAATAAATTAATTAAAACGGAAAAGCAACCAAACTAGCATTTACTTACGCACATTTTCTTTAATTATAAGAGTTTGAATTATTTATATTTAAAATAAAACAAAATAATTATATGCATATACAAGATGGAAAAGATATCAAAACGAAAACTTTTACTATGGATTTTGGTTATGATTCTAAAGTTCCCATCGCAACTTGTAAAAGTTCTTTATTTACATAATTTATAGCTTCTTGTGGCGGGGACTTTAGACAAGCGTAGAAATCTCTCGAAGTCTCAGTAAAATAATTTACTTCAATGAGACCATAAAACTGAAACGAAACATTAAATTTTAAACGTTTCGTCGGTTTTTTTTTTAATCAGGTATACTATACATAAGTGTAACTCTTACACGGCTGAAACGTATGAGACAGCTGTTTTTTTTTTTTAATTAACTCGCGTTATATTTCTATGCTAGGAGTCTACAATCATGAACTGTATCTATGGTAAATTTCCGTTACGATGTCACTTCCACTTATTATAAAAATATAAAATAAGCCCGAAATAAGTATCGAAAAACGGTTTGGAGTAAAAAAAAAAGTATCTTGAAATTATGAAATGTACCTACTTAATATTTTACAAAACGTAAAAAAATGTTATATGTAGTTAATTTAATTAAGAAAAACCATACTTATGTATAAGCAATGCAGTTGCTGATATAAAATATGACAACTATGCTTAAAAGCACATTTTGTAAAAAAGCATCGTTCCCATTGTAATGTTATT
Organism: Hoplodrina ambigua; assembly: GCA_949774945.1. Classification (NCBI taxonomy): domain Eukaryota; kingdom Metazoa; phylum Arthropoda; class Insecta; order Lepidoptera; family Noctuidae; genus Hoplodrina; species Hoplodrina ambigua. The sequence continues at coordinate 4,189,661 of OX458974.1, read as the reverse complement.
TCATTTCAATGAATGTTGTTTGTTCGGTGTTTTTGTTAATTGTTCTTTTATACTTTGAATGCATAAAGCAATATATTTATTTTGTTTATAAAATGCTGTTTTATTTGTTTCACTACCACCTCTTGAAGTTAATAAAAAAGTTACATAACATCACGCCTGTAATCCCCGAAGGGGTTCTACAGACGCGGTTAGTACCCGCACATTTTGCCAGTTTAAGTCCTATATAATAGGGGGCGAGCCTATTGCCATCAACCGGGCACAAATCCAGGCTCTGAAACTGCTACTGAGAAATAAAAAAGTTGTTATAAAATAACAGTGTTTATTTTCATGATAACAGCTTAATCTATATTTACAAAATGTTTTATATCTGAAAATATCTGTGGCTTAAAAAAGCCACTTTAAATACGTTTTGTTATTTTTTTTTACAAACTGAAAACTAACTTAAATATACTTACTATTCGTAACCATAATAATAGAACATCATAGTCTTCAACTCCATTGAATTAAGTTGATTGCAGTTAAATTTGAATGCAGCGATTTCGACGGTAGAGGTCGATACACTTATCGGCCTATTCGGTTCGGCATTCTTAATAAAACCTTTAATAACTTTGTATTGTAAATGCTGAACCGAATGCGTTGACTCGCTAAGTGTATATCAACGTCTGACAATAGGAATACAATGTCAAAATCGTTTTGACAAATCAAAACACTTAGCGACATCTAGCGGCAACGAGGAAACATTGACAGTTGAATGAAAGCAAGAAACGTATAGCGCCATTTTGGCAGACCCAATTGGATAGTGGTGCCGATTCTCTTGGTCACAAACTAAACTAAAATTAGACTATTTCCATCTTTTTCTGTCCAATAAAACAAGAAAGAGACTAATGTAAATAAGAGCTGTCAAATTTAGTCAATCTAACACATCCATACAATTATAGTTGACATCTTAAAACGTATGGATTAAAAATACGGAAAAGTTCAAGGCAAAACTAATTTGACATCGCTAACTTAGTTCTTTAAGGTCACCGTCCTTTCCGTTCGCTGTATGTTAGTAAGAGATGTCAATTCTCTAAATTTAGTCTAGTTTGTGAACAAGGGAATCGGCACCAGTATCTTCCCCATTGCTTTTTACTTTCCTTCACGTCTAAAAGCAGGTAGCGATTACTTTATAACTTAGTCATCGTCCTTCAGTAATTGGTCTTCCATATCGAAGTCTTCGGCCTTCCGTTTCTTGGGCCTGGGTCGCTTGCCCTGTACCATTTCCATTTTAGCCTTTTTAGATAGTTTCTTCTTTTCTTTCAGCTGGAGTTTTCTCTTGGCTGCCTTCTCGGGGTTGTTTACTTTTTCTTGTAGGAGTAACTGGAAAATAGTTTTTAGTGATATTTAATAAAATTTAGTTTGCGGTTCTATGACAGTTCTCGAAATACATACACTAATTAGGGAAGTTATTTTTTTTGTTTTTAAATTTTTTGAATTACTTGCCCATTTCTCAACAGTTTTCGAATGTTGAGAAATGGGCAAGAATTATAATATTAGAATTACAACATTAATTACTAATATTTTTATACATTTTTTGAATGAGCAATAAAGCTTATCTATACTGATGTAATCTCTGAAAGTACAAAAATCCTTCCTTTCCCTGTAAGCTTGCCGAGTGTCAAAGGATATGGTAATATTTTCAAGGATTTTTTGGATTTAATGGTATACTTGACTTACACGCGATCCAAATCACGGGCAGAATCCAGTGTAACAAATACACTAAAAAGTATTGAATACAACAAAAAACTAAACATACCTTTTTCCTCTCAGCCCTCTTGATATTCAACTTCATCTGTGCTTCAGCAACGAGTTTGCTATACTCTATCTCTCCTATCTTCCTTCTTAACTTCTTGCCGAGTCTTCCCGCCAGTTGCTTGGCTACAGTCGCCGGTGAGGCCGCGTCGCCGGTGGACAGCTCCCGGACTATTGGCGGCAGAATCACGTCCACTATTTTATTTACATCTTCGGTTTCCAAAGAGCTAATAACGTGTGTCCACATTGTGAATATTGATGTTCTCTGCAGAAGAAAAGTATTTATTTCAATAAAATTTAGTTAAGTGCCTCGTGGGTCTGAAGGAGCGCAGTACTCGTAACCGACGTGCTTGTATGACGAGATGTATGAACGTGAACGAGGCAAAAGGAGTACGTAAGGATCGTAGCAAGTGGTCTTCTGAGGTTTCTGCCTACCGTCATGGGTAAAAGGCGTGAGTTTATGTATGTAATAGGGGGCGAGGCTTTTGCCATGAACCGGGCACAAAACCAGACTCCGAGGCTGCTACTGAGAAATTTCTGATGGAAAAACCCAATATCATTTTGCCTGACCTGGGAAACCCCTGGAGTTATCTAATAATTTACTTACAATATCCATATTAGTAGGTGCTCTAGCAACTTCCACGTTGATAGCTCTCCTCAGTTTAAACAGGATCCAGCGGATGTTCATCCTGCTTCCCCCTTCGCCGTCGTCCCCCTCTACTCGAATCTTCTTTTCCAACTTAAAACTAGACATGGAGTGAACTAACTTCAATATTACGAACAAAACTGCTGTCACCTGAAAATAGAAATAAGGACTTTTATTAAAATAAAAAATGTTAAAGTGAGAAAGAGACAGAGTATTTATTTCAAATAGGAGATAACCCTTTAGAACTACCGTCTCGACCTAAACTTTTGTAATCTGTGGTACTTATGCAATATATTATCTGTATTATAATATTATATGACAATAAATTCTGCGCGGAATTACATCTTGCACACAATTTTCAATTCTATTCCTAAAGCATTTAAGTTAATTGTTAACTTAATTTAAAACAGCTGACACATTTATGATCGCAAAACTCGACAAAATGTATCAAGAGATTTTTTTTGCAAGTTTATCAAGTTTAGGTCCCATATTAATTTTGTTCATAATGATTAATACTATCACCCTTTTTAGGTGCATGGTAAACAAAATTAAGGTTTTATAAGTGTCTTTGAAGACTTGTGTATTACATCTAACATAGGCATTATTCATACAGAAACTAATAAAAACAAAAAGAGCATCCTAACCTGTTCAACCATTTCCTTTGTAGCTCCAGTAGTGTACTGAGCACAAAGATCCAACACCAGACTTCTGAGAACCTCTTCCGTGTCATCATAAACAAACCCTCTTTCACTTTCCTCCTTCTTCCTCACAACACTATCCAACTCCCCAGCATCAACCACAGATAACAGCTGCCTCAATATCTTAGCAGATTTCAACCTCACCCACGAATGAGGGTAGGCGAGCAACGCTTTACATTGCTGCGCTATCTCATCAAAATCATTCACATACTTCTTATTCGTCAAACTTGACGCGCAATGTAATGTGATCTTTTCGATAAGGTTCAATATTTGTATTAAACTGTGGTCCTTTTCCTTCTGTTTGTCTTCGTCTGTCTTGTCGTCTGATTGTTCTAGTGTTATTTTGACGAATCTGCCTTCTGTGATGTCGTTGCTGAGTAGAAGGATTTTACCGCTGACTAGTGACAAGACAGTGTTGAGTCGATTCTTGAAGTTGTCTTGTTCAACATTCACGAAGCGTGTGGTTAACTGAGCTGCTAGTTCGAAGTGTACTGGCTGTGAAGACAGAAATACATAACATCACGCCTGTAATCCCTGAAGGGTTAGGCAGAGGTATACCCATTAGTACACCCACATTTCGCCAGTTATGTTTTTAGTCCAATGTAATAGGGGGCGAGCCTATTGCCAAAACAGAGACAGAAATAAACTATGAATAATAATATTCCTCCGAACGAATTTGGGCCACGGAGGCCAATCTCAATGGAGACTAGCCAAGTGCGCAGGAGTTGTCATAGTGCTCAAATGTGTGTGTAAACACAAGTGCACTTCCCCTCCCCCTCACTCAAAATACTCTCAAGCTGTTGCATTTAATTTATTCAAATGTTAATCATATTCTGTGCTCATTGCAGTCACACAACGCGATTAAGGCTACTGGACACTTGTAATATCCCTCGCTACACGCGTACTTATTGGCCGAATGACGACGAGTAACTTCATTATATATTATTACATGTGGCCAATGTTTCGGTTCCACCGTTATACAATACAATTTATCTAAATCAATAAAAATATTGACAACTACCTGATTATCCTGGAAGAACGTCATCACCAGGTCGAATAGTTTGTTCCTCTCTTGTAAAGGGAACCTCTTCAACATAGCCTCTATGCAGCTGGCGGCGGAGGCGCGGCATTCAGGCGCGCTGTCGTTGAGCATGCAGGCGCCCAGGGCCAGCAGGACGTGCGCACCGTGCTTTGTTAGTTGTACCTGGAATAATATAATTATAACTGCCTCAAGAACAGGTAAGTACCGCAAAATCGTAATTCCTAGATTAAAATAGAGAGATATTCCCAATGCGGAAACATATAAAAAAAAAATTAGACTTTTTCAAAACACAAGACACGGGACACGGTTCTGAAAACAAAGTTGTCTACAAAAGTAGAAACTGGCTGTTGAATTTCTAAAAATTATATTTTGCACAAAACTTGGGATTCTTGTGTATGGATTCCCAAACAAAAGCCAAGAAATTCAGAAGTAGACGGGAATATTAAAAAAGATTGAACTCAAAAACACTTACAACATGTAACTTATTGATGATCATTTCTAGGAACTTGAGTGAAGATTCTCTACCATGCTGCAGTTCATAGTTGAGCTGTGACACGAAAAAGTCAATGTACTTCTCCAATCGCTTGCCAGGAGAGTAATGCGTTAGGTAACTAACGAATATCACGCGAGCCTCCTCCCTGAAAGAATAACCTTTAGTTACACACTATTTTCAAAATGTCCGAACACCGTACTGTTTATAAATCTATCGGGAAATACAAACCAGAGCGGGCCTAGAATTGACCCTCGAGCACTCCCATTTAAACCCAGTGTCCAGAAAATAAAGAGTTACATATTTTTAATGTTTTGCTGTCTGTATTATATATTCAAATCGCGTGCCTGATGATACACTCCCTAGCAACTAAGCTTGCAAATAAAATTATTGTGATTAACGCAATCAAATACCTTGGAGAGCTAACGGAAAAGCCAACCGCGTCCTATGAGTTTTACTTCAGCTTTAAAATGTAAGTAACAAGTGAAGCTTTAGAATCTTTTTGCTAAAGATAAGGTCTTGACACAAACAGATAAACACCAGTGCGATATTAAAATTCATCATGAAGAGTTTTGAATACAACCTTCGTCATAGGCAACGCTGACTAATGGAGACTAGATCATGCTTGGGCGTCACAATAAAATAGATACATCATAAGCAAGAGATCCCAAAGAAATATTGCTACTGACCGTGATCTAGCCGACTCGCTCAGTATACATATCTTCGATACTTTCTCCATAACTTCGTGTAATTCATTCGATACTAGTCTAGCTTCTAATATAGCTTTTAACAGAGAGAACGAGTTGGATTGCTTCTCATCATTCTGACAGTCTTCCTCCGCATATAAAAGAAGGGTTTTGAGTTGGTCTTCTTCTAGTTTATAGTATTTTACGTTGCGTACTAGTACTGTTACCGCCTGTAAACATAATTATTATATTAGTAATAAAAATATATTGAAAGGTTAATCAATGGAAAGCATGATAATTTAAAAAAATCTCATGTCAATTTATTAGACTTGTCGTTTGTCAATTTGATGTATTAACTGTAAGGTTTTTAGCAACTGAGGGACGATTATAGAGAGGATTTTTTTTTAAATTTTTGTGTGTTTGTTTGTTTGTAATGGATAAACTCAAAAACTACTGGACCGATTTTAAAAAATCTTTTACCATTAGTAAGCTACATTATCTGCGAGTAACATAGGATATATTTTATAGCATACTTGACATCCACGCGGACGAAGTCGCGGGCAGAAACAAGTCATCTATAGTTAAGAAGATATTACAAAGATCTTACCTTAAAAGCAGTTCTAACTAAATGGAAGTTGTCATTCTGTTTACTTATTTCAAACGTCGCGTACTTATGCAGTGTCAAGAATATCGTTTTCACAATGTCTTTAATCATTTCTTCCAACGTTGGCGTGCTTACTCTGATCGTCCACAAAGTAGCTATACACTTCATGGCAACCGTCGTCACTTTTACATGATCACTTTTTAACGCATCTACTAGTAAGGGTATCAGAGGATCTACAAAAGCCCGACAGTCCATTCTTGGTACTTTCTCTCTTTTCAAAATGACATACAGTATATTCAAACTGAATTCAATCAGAACGTGAGCATTGGCTTTTCCAGACGTTTTAACATTTTTAGCTTGGGATTCCTTGTTACGTTTTGGTGTTTCGGGAATTAGGAAGCAATCTGGCTTTGCTCTTAGCATTTGTTCCCTCTGCTTTTCAGTAATTTGCCTCTTTGGAGCTCCTAATACAAATTCTGGTATGCTCTCGGAAGCAACTCCATGCAAGAATATGAATAGAGATTCGATATCTATAAACTTATTTGTCACTAGTCCACTTGTTATATGCATTAGAGCTTCCTGAACTTTCAACACAATCTTTTTCGAATGATGCTTCTGAAGGACGTCTTTGAAAGGTAAAATGAGATTTATAAGATACTGTTCAGTAATATTTTGAGACACTATCATAAGTGTTACGTAACTTTTCTTGCTGGGTTTTGCTTCTGGCGTCTTATAATGCAATTTGTCAACTTCCTTTTCTTCTGACAATGCTCCAAAAAGATCGTTGGTGCAAACATCGAGTATGTAATCTAGATTATCGTTCAGATCTCCAGCTTTAAACTCTGCTTTCAAAGCGTCAAGAACTGTATGTATTGTGGCAACTAAGACATGGACCTGGAATCCTCTGGTTAGCAACAATGTCAAGTGTTCCAGCAGAACTCCAAGATACGAGGTGCCAACAGTAAGCATGATTTTCTTTACAATATCACGGGCAGTTATTCTGACTTGCTTCAGAGGTGACTTTAGGAACGAGCAGAGCTTTATGATGATACTAAAATAGAAATAATAGGTATGGTAAAGTAAATGAGAGTAGGGCAGATTGGGATACTGTGATTGGGATAGTGCACAAACCAGATAACAATATTTGATACTATTATAATATTAAAAAATGCATTTAAATTTATTATAAAATATTATATGAACTCACCCAGGCAGCTGATGTTTGAGCAGATTACCAGGCAATCTCTGCAACAACTTGACAAGCGCCAGAGCTATCGGTACCCGGAGCATATCCTCTTCTTGACGATCGAAGCCAGTTTTGCGACGATTCACCTTATGCGACTCCTCGTGGTCTGTCATTTTGCCGATAGCACTAGATAATTAAAATAAAGGAGAAGTTATTTTTTTTATATGCAGCATTTTATACCTTGGAAACAATTTTACTTACCGGTTTAGTTGTGGTAACAATCCAGCCGACAAAGATTTGATAATTCTTTTAGCTACTGAAGGCGACACGTTTGTTATCCTCTCAAATGCGGGTACGTTAGTAACCTCTTTACTAGGTTCTTCATCCGCTGCTTCATCATCTGCCGCTTTAAGTTCACTTTCTTCATCCAAATCTTCTCTAATTTCTGATTCATTTTCTTTATTGTCATCTTCTTCAACTATCTCTTTGGCATTTTCTACATTTTCTTTATTTTCAGAAACAGCTTTAGCCATTTTAAATTTATGTACGTTTGTTATGAGAGCTTTGGGTAGTTCAATATTATTTACTTTTGAGAAATCAAAATGGAATGCATCAATAATTCCAACTAATATTCGAGTTAACTGTTTTTGGTGTTCGGAAGAATGTCGCATTTTATTCAAATAAAGTTTGAGTATAACCTCATAATGGTACCAAGGCAGTAATCTACAGCATGTAGATACCACTTCTATGCACGCGTCTATCAAAGTGTTTTTATCTGTATACTTATCATCACAAATATACATAGATGCCAATGGTAAAATAAAGTTTGTCAAAGTCCTAGGAGTAGGACATTTCGTCATCTTTCTGGCGATTTTGCAGAATTTCAACAGTGCTCTCACTCGCCTGTGCATTTGAAGATGGCACATGTTATCAAAGAAATCCACTTCTCTATCTTCTTTATTAATGAAATGAGCTAAATCGGATATTACTACATCAGCATCAGGGCATTCTCTTGCTAATTCTCCTAGCAAATTGATGCATTCATTTCTCAATAATTCGTTTTTAGTATCTCTTATTCCAGTGGATATTAGCGATAAAACAGTATCTCTAACTAAGAATTGGCCATCAGTCGTTGATCTGTACTTCATGAGAAGTTTGGGTAGAATTCGTTTCAAACATAGCCCAGCACTGTCTCTAAGACCAATGTCTTTCTCAGTTCGAATAAAGTAGAAGCAATTGTTAACAATAAGTATTGCGAGGTCTACATCAATTTCGTCCTTTTCTAGTAATTGATATATGAGTTTGTATGCGTCTATTCTTCGGTCAAAATCTGGTTGCTCAATCCATCTTTTGTTGAAAGCGTTCATTTCTGCTACCATGCTAGCCATTCGAGAAAGAATTTCCTTATTCTTAGGAGCGCTTTCAGCTATGGACGTCAGTAGTTTCATCAGCAATTTCCTTACCTCTACCGGACCAACTTTGTTAAACAAGACAGCTATATTCTTTATGTATACTTGCGGATTTGTGCTGTGTCCTAACAAATTAATGATTGTGTTCACAGCATATTCCATATTTTCCTCCGCCATATTCATACATACTTTCTTTACTAGTATCGGTAGTAGCAAGCTCAATAACTCGTCACATAGCTCCGGTGACGCTACTAACTCTGTGATTCTTGAGAGAATCAACAAATCTCTTTTGTTCACCGTATTAGATTTTGCAGAATTCGCCATTCGTCTTTTCATGACTTCCAGTATGCTCGGTATGTGCGGTACGAGAATTTTGCTTCCGAAATTGATACCAGTAACAATCTCAGGAGCTTCAACTGGTAAAACGTTAAAAGATTCTATTCTAGGAATTTCTTTATCTTCTTCATCTTCAGTAAGAGTTATTAATTTTTCTATCATGTCAAGTATCATATTGACAACACCAGGACTTGTTTTTGGAGCTAGTAGAAGTTTGAAAATAGCAGGAAGTGGAGTAATTGAATCTTTTTCTGAGCACGTAATAAGCAATATATAGTATCGAGGATTCTGACACCACGCATTTAGAAGTCTTAACAGAGCCGTTGGGCTATGAATGCCTTCAATATGCAATTTAGGCATTAAAGGCCAAATTAATGTCTCGTACATAACAAATAACTCATCTTTATTCCAAGGATACTTGGTGAATTGTTCAAATATCTTCCTTGTTGTACCAAGAGCAAGTGTACGAAGTTTTTTCATAACTTTAACGTACCCAATATGTACTTTATCACCTTGAGATAAGACAACAGCTACAGTAGAACAAATAGCAAAATATATGTTAAAGAGCTGAGACAGCAACTCCTCATTCATACATCCTCCAAAATATTCGCGGACAACTTCAAATAAATTTAGAACACTATGAAGTTTTCCAGGGCTGGTGACAGATTTTAAATCTACGTCGGAAGAAATTTTCTCATATATTTCACGAGGTTTCATATCTAAATACTGTTTGTAATATGAGAAAGCCATTTCAATGAACATTTTGATTTCATTTTCATTACAACCAGCTAAATATCTCATTACAAGAGACCGTCGGTTCTGACCTCCACCTTTTTTCTCCGCTACTAGTTTCGAGGTCATTTTCCCATAAAGTATTCTTAATATTATAGGCACTACATGTTCTCTGTCTTCAGGCTGAATATTTTTAGCATCATCAGTTATTTTGAACAATGTCAGTTCATCTTTGAATTTCTTCTCATCCACTAAGTTGCATAGATTACTTTTGTATTGAGTGATATTTTTGTTCTTGTAGTTTAGAACACAATCTAAGGCATATTTTTGAAGTCCTGGATTTTTGTGCTTTAAAAATTCCATGTAAAGGTCCCAAAAAACTGGCTCTTTATGCAAAGCTCTTGGGTTCTTAAACTGGGATAGGACTTGCATTATGTTAATGAGTGTTTTGAATACTATCTTTCCAGAAACAGTTTCTTTAGCCTCATCTATTTCTTCAATTATTTCCTCAATATTTTCAGCATTCTCTTCAGGTTTATCTTCATCGATTTCCATATTCTCTCGTACTTTCATATCAATCTTTAGAGCATTCATGTTATCATTCCTTCTATATTCTTCGTCAATAAAATTCAAGAACAATACAACGACATCGCGATTCCTAGCTTCACAAACTTGAATGCAATTCATCATAACTTTAAGGATCAAATTCCTATAGTTAAACAGATCAGGTCTCTCAGATATACTGTTGTAATCAGAGTACAATTTTTGGAGCATTTCGAAATTTGTATCAATTTCATCATCGAAATGGAACTGTTTAAGATTTTTCTTTGCATTTACGAATGAGGATTCAAGAGCATTATGAAAAGTCGGCCAGAAGTCGTCAACATTTAGTGCATTTCCGTAACCAGCTATAAATTCAGTAACAGGTTCCCAGAGTAACTTGAAGTTAACATACAATACTCCTAACATGTAATTTAAAGCAAAGAGATGGAAGTCGGTTTCTTTAGCCAGGGCATACTGACTTGTATTGAAGGTCATCTTTTGCAGCATGTTCAACTGAGCTCTGTACTCCTGAATAGATGGTGTAATGGACTCAACTGAGTAACATCTGCTGAAGATAGAAAACTTCTCAACAGTGCCTCCCACTTCAACTGTTTTGTTTAGCTCTTCCACATTTTCAAATAATTTGTAAACGTGGGTAGTGAGCAGACGAACCTGAAAACATTATAATGCTTAAGTTAATTTACTGGCTGACAAATAGGGTAGATGACACTACCAATCGATTGAAATACTTTGTATAACCTGTCATAAACGCGACTCTCCCATAGATTTTGAATAGCAAAAGACATCTGTGGCATCACTTCGTGCCGACTCAATTGAGTAACTAATTAATGATTTTTAAGCAATTAAAACTCAAACCGTACAGTTAATTGAAAGAGTTCTTAATGCTAAAATAAGGTGTTTCTTTATAGAAGTTATGTCTTGGAATTATTGGAAAATGAAGAAAAGTAGTTTGCTGTACTTACCACATGAAAAGGCGAAGACACATTCGTTTTCAGATAAGAATCGACTAGCGATAAATACGGATAGGTTAATCCATGCTCATGTTCATAAGCTGTCAAATACAGGTCAAGAAGATGTAGTGAGCAAAGGAAATTAGGGTCTGCAGCACACGGCAGGACCACTGGTAGTAATGTGTCAATATCACAAATCTCCTTCAACTTTTTACAACTTGATATGTGGATTGCACTCTCAAGTGCCAAAGATATCATAAATAAAACTTTTCTAGAACATCTAGAGAGTGCAGTAGTGTCACAGTGGAACTTGTTCTCTTTAGGCTGGTTCTCAAGGTTGTAACTTTTCAAAACATCTAGCAGTTTTGATATCAACTGACCCAACAGTTTTATACAATAATCAACATCAACTTTTTCCACATGCGGCAAACAGAATAAAACATTTGTAAGTTTGACAGGATTCTCCACATACTTTTCTATATCTTCAGACAAAACAGTCTTAAAATGTTCCATAAAGTTAGGAAGGCTTTTGCCAAAGTTTAATGGATACTTCACCCATTCAAATAACTTAATACCATTCATAGACAAAGGAGCCTTTTTCAAGCATATTTTAGTTAGTGTACCTAAAGCCTCATTATCAAAATTAGACTGAATAACAAACTTGATGAAAGGAGGTAGTATGTGCAAATCAAATTGAGAATACTCAATGACATTCTGCACAAAGTTGATGAGTATATTTGGGAATGGCAGAGGCAGTAGAACTTTGACAATGATTCCCGCATGTTCTTGAGATAAAGACACATTTGGAGAGAGTAGTAGGACAGCGCCTATCTGTGCACAAACTTCTAGAATATGTTCTGAAGACTGCTCACAAATAACTTTTATCAAGAGGAGTACGAACTGTGGAGGGTTTGTCAGATACTTCCCTTGCTGGTGTTCTATAACTTGGCCGGCAAGTCTCAGAATGTATTCTAGCCCTTTACTTTCTTCATCATCCTCCTTCAAGATGTCTTCAGTAAACTTTATGATGCTGGACCAAAAAACTCCATATTCCTTGTGGGATATACTTTGTAAGCTGTCCTCTATGGTTTGAGTCAGAACTTTGAACAGCAGTTCTTGATGTTCTTTATTTTCTTTTAGGTATTGGAGAAGAAGGGGTAGGAAAGTTTCTATGCAGCTATGAAATTTGTCTGTTACACCTCTTAGTATTTCAAATATGAGATGTCCACAACCAGTTATAGCCTGAAAGATTTTAAAATCATTTGTTAATCGTGAAACTATTTTCATATTTTATTAGTTTTATTGTATAGTGGCTTCCCTGGAAGTAAATCTCAACTGAAGATGTTAAAGGAAATAAATAAAAAAAATATAATAACAGTCTATTTTTCTCCCAATATAGGGCAAATGCCTCTTTTAATACGGAGAAGGCACAAGCAATGATCACCACTTGTTCAAGTTGGATTAGCAATTTCAGAGTTATGTTAATTATGAGTACTGGTTTCCTCACTAAAGGTATTTTTCTTTAGCAGTGGCAGTTATGTCTAAGATAAACTTAGAAAGTATAAATGAAACTAAAAAGTCAAATTGAGACTCAATTGTGCCCAGTTGCAAAACTTTTAATACATGCAGCATAAAAAAAAAACAAAAATTTGACAAATATGTACTTACATCATCATTAGTTTGTAAATAGTTCAGTACAAGACTGACAAACTTCTTCTTATCCCTAATATCTCTGGCAACAAAAGCAAAGCTTTCAGCTGCAAAATTATTTATATACTGTGGCTGAGATTCGCTCAGTAATGGTATAATCCTCTTTAGTACAACAGCTATGTCTTTCTTCAAGTACGGTTTAAGGACTTTGAACAAAAAGGCTAGACAGATTAAGGTCCATTCTAGCCTTTCAGCATCCTTAGTGTTCAGCAGTTTAATAAGGATGTCTAGGAACCTTGGAAAGTGTGGGTAGAAGTCCTCCCTCAGGTCTTTTGCTACTGATACTAGGATCCTGAAAGATAATTTGTTGTTAGTTTATAATACTGTAATGAAGTAGAAACAACATTTTCCTAGCTAAGAACACAAAGCTAAGCAAAGCATGTCATTTTGTTGATAGTGTTTATGCCTTATCACATTTCAAACAAATTTTCAAGTCCTTTTTTTTTAAATGAATGCCTCCCCCCCTGTAATCCCTGAAAAGCTAGGCAGAAGTGTACCTATTAGTACACCCACATTTCGCCAGTTAAGTTTAAGTCCCATGTAATAGGGGGTGAGCCTAATGCTATTAACCGCGCACAAATCCAGTCTCCAATGAGAAATTCTTGATTGAAAAACCCAATAACACTTGCCCAACCTGAGAATCGAACTCAAGACTTCATGCTTATCAGTCGCACTTTGCAACCACAACACCAGTGAAGCAGTAAAAATAATATAAGTACTAGAAGATAAACCAACTTACTCTAGCAATGGTTGTAAACACAGCTGATCTTCTAATTTCAAATATTTCTCCAAGATCTCAACCACTTCCTCCTTCTTGTGAACAAGCTGTGGCACAGTTATAATACCAAAGACTTCCTTCCTGAACTTTTTAAAGTTTTCAGTCAAATTGAGCACATGCCATTTTTGTAGTGCCACAAAGAAATGAGTTTCATTCTCTTCAGGCTGCTGTGCATATGCGTGCTCAATGTGATACAGAGCTGCATGACGGACGTCGATAGCATTTATTCGTTCAGCAAAAGGTACAAACTGTAAGAAATGTCGGTATAATCATCATATTTTTTTGTGATATTTATTTCTAAAATCATCATAATAAAATAAATCTGGCGCTAAGTTAATTTCTAGCAAAATTATTGTGCTTTATAAGTTATCTATTTCTCATTGCTATCAATTAAAGGAAGAAAAAAATATAATTTGTATACAAAACTCGCACTTAACCTAAAACGTCAAAATAAAATATTTTTTATAACTTACACGGAAAGTATTTGTTGACTTATGTTTAACAGGTTTACTCTTCATCTTGAGAAAGTATGCTATAGGTTACAGCAACTCATCTATTATACTAAAAAAACACTAAGAAAACTGTTGTAAATAAATCCACATGCCGAAACGTTGTCGCCTTGATTTGTCAATAATTTGACATTGACAAAAGTGATTGACATTACCGCAATGACATATGGGTAAAGAGATATTTGCTGTTTGACGCTCGTAACTTCTAAATAAATAAATGCAAAAACTTTCAAAATAGAAAACTGGGTACTGCGTTTTGAATTAACATAATTAAAAACCAACTCGGATAATTTATAAAGTTTCTTTTGAAAACATATAATGGTCTTGAAAAGGAAAACCTTTTAGAAATCGTGTCCCTCTCGCACAATATATATATATAACTGTTTCCGCAGTTTGTTTATACTTTTACAGGATTAAAAATTAAAAAATGGCAATCGCATACTTAATTATCTTTGTCTGCCTCACACAAAAAAAATATTAGTTTTTTAATGTTTTTTTTAATAATTTATAAATAATCTCAATAGTATATTAATGACATTTATTGATTATTTGGTGTTGTAGTACGTCTAGAACTATATAGAGTATGAGATTTAGTTTCAGTGAGCTATTTTAGTGTAACCATCATGTTGTTATTGTACATAAACTAACAGAATGGAAGGGGTATAGTATAACTCCTAAAAAAAATCCCTTTCAAGACCGACTCTTTGGTAGTTTGTGCTTACTGCGTAGTACACACCATAGATAAGTATAAGTACTGACGTAGTACATACCATTTCCACGGCAACAGCTGACTGATAAGGTATTTTGTTTTTCCATACTTGATAACGATTATTTTAGCAATAAAACATTCGTAAAACACAAAATTTGCAATTAAGTTTTATAAAAATCTATACAATGCTTGCCAGGTTTGTTAATTCTTTGCCGTTCGCCTTATCAAATCAAATCACGAAGATATATTTCCAAGGTATTTATCAATATTATTTTTATATCAGGATTTGACATATATTTTGACCTGTATTTTCGTGTCAATATTGTTTTTATTAGTTCCAAATGAACTAGTAATTTGTGCGTAATCAAAAACATAATTCTAAAAAAATCTCTGTGCTGCCTGTCCACATAGAACAAGAAATACAAAAACAATTACAATAAATTAAAAAAATCGCAGTCAAGATAAAATTATTATTATTTATGAAAACCGCTCATTTATATTTTATAGCTTTTACAACGGGGATTTTAGCTGCAGGGATGATAAAAAAAAAAATATTGAAATGGCGAAAGAATAGTAATGAACCTGGTTATTATACCTACAGTCATATTAAAACAAATAATGTTATCATGAAGATAAGATTGTCCATTGAACATTAGGTACATCATTATTGGTTTAATTTAGTAATTCATACATGTATTATATAAATTAAGTAGTTTACAAGTAAGGCTGTTGTAAAATAATTGTAGTATTTATCTACTTGTTGTTACTCAGTTGCTCAAATTAAATCTACAAAGAGAGTTGGTCTGGTAAACTAGAATTTTCAATAACTACTAAATTTAAAATTATTTCAAGATTGCAACAGAATATCCACGAATCTTTTCAAAGTCTATGCCATTTCTAAAACTGACCTGCAGTTATATGGTAAGACTATTCTTGCTCATCTCTCAAACCAATAGAAACTAGGCACCAAACGGTTTAAACCAACAACTAATAAATTTGAAACAGTTTGGGATGATTAGGAATTAAATTTTATATGACATATTCATTTACACACTAGACACAAAAGGCTAAAGGAAAGAAACAAAATTGAATAGGAAAATTATAATTGTTTCAGTATTATCTCGGAGACAACGAGGTGCACACAGCTACTCTGAAGATCACCAATACGCAACCATGGATGTGAAGATATTGCCTGCTCTTCAGGATAACTACATGTACCTAATTGTGGATAAAGCCACAAGAGAGGCAGCTATAGTAGACCCAGTTGATCCAAAGGCTGTGTTGCAAGCCGTAGATGATAATCAAGTCAAACTCACAACTGTTTTGACTACTCATCATCACTGGTGAATTTTATAATTATGTTTTATTATTCCTATCTTACAAAATAATCTTTATTGTCATCTAGACACTAGCTATACTTGATATCTAAGGCAACTGATTAATTGAGTCCTTACCTGTGGGGTACTAGGACGAAAGGGGGCCGAGAGAGGTGCGGGCGTTTGTAGCGCGATACACAAGCGGCAAAAATTGCACTGGTCAGTTCTTAAGATATATGTCGTCACAGTTGTATATTTATATAAATTTCCTATAGGCGAGGACTCAATTAAGTGGTTTAGCTATAAATACACTAAAAACGTTTATATATCTCCCAGGGATCACGCTGGTGGCAATGTAGCCTTAGCCAGCCAGGTTCCAGGGATTGAAGTTTATGGAGGAGATGACCGCATTGGCGCTTTAACAAAGAAAGTGGTACACAATACCGTATTGAATGTTGGGAGATTGTTGGTACAATGCCTCTATACTCCCTGCCACACTCAAGGACATATGTGTTACTTTGTGACTCCACCAGAAGGAAGCGAGTCTGTAGTGTTTACAGGTAAAACATACATAATTACATTTTTGGATATAAGCGATGTAGTGAGAGCGCTCCTCTCAGGCCAGCATCAGAAACGGCGTTCGCAGTTTCAATTGAGTAACTTCGTGGCAGAGCGGCCGTGGCCAAGCCAATCGCGTTTTATAGTAGTAATATCAGCAATTTTTTTTCAAGCAACACTCTTACGAGAGCTACAGCTGATTTCTGATTTCATCAATTATTTTTACCGCCTTCTTTAAAAAAATAGTTTTAATTTGCTTGTGGTTTTTTAAATTACATTTTCCATTACACTATTTATTTGCTTATTTTTAGCCAAAGAGACTTAAGTTTGTAAATTAAATTGAATATAATCACCATCCCAGCTTTGTAATAAAAAATACAATAATTTGTGTATCAAATTTCAGGAGATACCTTATTCTTAGGTGGTTGTGGAAGATTCTTCGAAGGCACTGCTGAGCAGATGTTCAAGTCATTATCACTCCTAAGCCTTCTTCCAAATGATACTAAGGTGTATTGTGGCCACGAGTATACACTGCAAAATCTTAAATTTGCGGCTCACGTTGAACCAGACAATAACGAAATAGTACTCAAAAAGAGTTGGTCGGAGCAGAGACGACAAGAGGGGAGACCTACAGTAAGCAGCCATATTTAATTTAAACTTCTTTTCAACTAGGGATGTTGCGATTATTATTATATCCGCTATTGCAGAGCTTCTGCATCAATTTGGACATCTGCATGTTCATACGAATGCAGATGTGGCACAGGACGCGATAAAAAAAAAAATTGGGAGGCGGAGACTCTATCATTATCAATAGCCTAAAGATTTTTATCAACGCCACCAGCCAGCCGTTGTTCTCAGAGAACAATTACTCACAAGCACGTATTAAATTTAAGAACATCTGCGTAACAGAGTTTAATTTATTTAATTAAATCCTTGAATTTTTAACTACTTTCAAAATATTAAGAAAAAATACCATTTTAATACCTATTTTATTGACGCACCCATATAGTCACTTTTAAAAGATTTAAGTCCGCAACCGCGGATGTGAACCTAAACAAATCCGCTTACGCGGATGTGAAAAACTGCATCCGCAACATACTTTTAAATTAATTATTGTCAGGCAGTGTTTCAAACACATTCACAATTAAATGACAACTTATCATTATTTTACTATCGTTAAGCATGTACTTTTCCATTTATTCCACAGGTTCCATCAACCATAGGTGAAGAAAAGTTGTATAATCCATTTATGAGGGTATTTGAGCCGACAGTTATGAAGCACGCGAAAGCACTAAACGTCATTGATACTATGAGAATTATTCGACTGGAGAAAGATTCGTTCAAATAAAATTTATATTTTTAAATATAAATAAAATGGAGTAAATATTCTACTTGTGGATAAAACAGGAAAGAAAATGAAATAAGTATAAGCTTGAATTACAATTTAGACTAAAACTTAGGATATTTTATGGAAATATTTTCTTAAGACATGAGAACAAGAAGACAACAAAAAGAAATTCTTGATAAGGTACACTGGGGGAATTACAACCGAGTAAATTCCGATTTATATTATTAACTAGCTGACCCGCCACGACTTTGTTCGCGTGGTATCCTACCCCTGCCCAACCGTTACCCCTAATCCTATCCTACCGATACCCTCACCTCTATACAACCGATACCCAATGCACGGCAATGTATGTTGCTGCGTTTGGTTGAAATTCATATAAATCGGATTATTCCCGGTTGTCGTAATTACCCCAGTACTCTAAACTTCTTGTTTCCATGTATTGGGTACATTGTATTAAAAAAACCTGTAATAAAAATAATTATCTGGTTTGCGCGAATTTCTGTGTATGTGTTCACACAGGTAATTGGTGTCTGGGTCTTGTGTGCATTTTTGTTTCAGAGCATTTTCATTGTATTTTGTATTGGTAGGTACTGGTTATAAATTGTTATTTGTTGGTATAAAATAATTATTGTAAAACCAATTTTCTGTATTTTTTTTCTATCATAATTGGCAATTTTAAAAATTAAATAAATGTTATTAGCTCTTTCCTACATGAAGTTTCATAGAGTTCAATGTTACTTGAGATTTTGAAACGTGTTTTAAATTATTCAGGTTTTAAAGTTGTGATGGCCCAGTGGTTAATGGCGCCCGCCCCTCATGCATGAGGTTGCGGGTTCAAACCACTCAAGTATCAATGTGACATTTTCAATTCATATGTATTTTCTATGTTTATCATAGACATCACTGACATCAGTGACAGAAAACATGAGGAAACCTAGACTTTTAATTAATATAAGCTTGAAATCGCTAATCCGCCTTAAGAAATGCTCGTGCCTTCTCTGTATGAGAAGAGGCCTTTGCCCTGCCATGGGACAATAATACTGATGTAGTATTATGGTCTATAGAACTTTGCAGGACTTTTGAAGCTTACTATAATATGCATCTTGACAACTTAAGGAATTTCCTTAGAAGTAAGATAATAAAACACCACTTCTTAAAAAATACTGTTTAATAGTTAACCTAATCTTAAAGCTGATGATCACAAGAAAATTAAGTGCTATTATTGGCCGATGTTGATGAATGTCATTGTTCCTTCTTTATGTAGGCTGACATTTGTTCTGCATACTTTTCCTTTGATCGCTCAAACATTGCCACGTATACCTGCAAAAATATATCATGATTTTAACATAATATAACATGTAATAGAGTACTCATTGATGGAGAGACACGTAAATTAAATAAGAGAGAGTGAACAAATTGGCGAAAAATATATATTATAGATGCCCAAAACAACTTCCAGAAAAATAAAGTGTTGGTTTTTAGATTCGATTGAAAATGTCGGATTCTCATTGATATTGTTATTAAACATGTTGACTGCAGGCAAACTTACGGTACTACTGTCTTAATAATTTGTTGCTGCTACACCGAGCCCGAAGCATGACTGAATACACAGGTTTTATTTTCACCATAGAAACATACCTACGGTTGGGTGTGCCAAACTTGAGGTTTTAGAAAAACAACAAGTGTGTTTTCTCTCAGCCAATGGCTTAAAACATGTTATGAAAAGGATCTCATTAATTTTACCCTTTTTTCTTCATTATTCAGTGCTCTCCAGCGTGACGCCAACTGTCTGGTGACCTCCTGCTTGGAAGGTTCTGACCCTAACTCTGTGTTAGCCTCTGCCACGACCAGAGGCCGCTGTTCTTGGCAAAATTGGAAAAATGCATTGCAGGGCTTTTTGGGAGCATTCGGATCTCTTTCAGGCTAAAAATAAATTAATAAAAAAATATATTAGAAAAGACAAGTTACACATAGAGCAGAAAAAGTATGCAGTCTAGAAATGGCATTCAAATTATTTTTGAATCAATATGAATGCCAGAAGCAAAGTAACTAGTAGTTCTATGATGATTCTATAGTTTTAATAGCTGTTTATTAGATTCTGTAATTGTGCATTTATATAAATCAAGACAAGACAAAACTAGTCACTGTCACAGCAAAAACCTTTTCTGGTAGATCAATTGAATTATGCTACATTTGTTAAAGCTCTAATTTATAATAGGAATCATTGAGGAGTACCTTATCAGCTTTGCTTTTCCTTTTAGGTCCAGGTTTCTTGGCACCACCAGCATTCTGCTTATCTGTTTGTTTGGATACTGCTTGTGTTTTCCCTCCAGCGCGAGGTGGTCGTACTATCACCTCGGGTTTCGTTTCAACCTCTAAACATGCAGTTCTGAACTGATCGCCATGCCTATCCAATCTGTGCACCAACAATTTAATATCCTTGCGGTAGCGCTTAGTTATTTTCTTCGCTTCATGTATTCTGCAACAACATTGGACGCTAGATTATTCACGAATGCCGTTTATCAACAGAAATTGAGCATAAAACACAAACCTATTGATAATTCTTTCGTTATCCTGCTGTAAGACTTCACATCGCTCCAACAATAATTGGTATTTTCGCCTATAAATCTCTTCTTCAGACGGTAAACTAACCATATCATCGGAGTCGTCAGAAATATTCGAGTTAATCTGTTGGACTGTCATTTTAATTTATTTCCCAGCTTCAAAGTTCAACGCGATCAAATTTCTTTTTATTTAGCTGTCGGCTGTCAAATCATTCAACAACTGGTTTGTAAATTATTTTTATGTTGGCACCACTGCTGCACACGAAACATAGGTAACCAAAGAGTAATACAGCGATGTTGCTATATTTTTTATGTTACAGATTTCTTATGTTTCTCGGCTTTAGCTATGGAACACAGCAGATACAACTAATGTTTAAACAAACTTAATTCATTAATTAATCTAAGCCCAGACATTAATTTATTACTTCTTTTTCAGTCATCCCTATTATTTTTAAACTACCAACATTGAAAGTGTTTTTGAATATAAGCGGAAAAACCGGAAGTACGGTAGTGACGCGATTAGGCGCGGTAAATTACTTCGCGCGAAATGCGATTTTCCATCCGACTCAGTGTCGATTCTACAGCGATTGTGCGCATCGTGATTCGTGCAGGTTCCGAAGAAAATTACATCGATCGCTCATAAACACTGCTTGTTCAGTGTGTGTGAACCACGGAGTTAAACTCTAGCAATATGCATATCAAATTAACGTAAAAATATGGAAGATAGAGTAAAAGATTATAAAAATAATAGATTAGTACTTTGTATTGAAAATATTCGTGTAAAATGTTAAGTGAAGTGAATTTCGTTTATTGACGAAAGGAAAAATAAAACACTACAAATGAATCCGCAAAATAGCAATGAGATGGATACCAGTGCTATCAAAGCGAACTATGTTTATTTGTTTCATATTATTATTTCTATTATATTTATTTTATGCTTTGAATTCTTGTTTAGTTGACGAAAACAAGGTGAGCGGTGAATACTTTTTGGTTTCTTTATGCCAAAAAAATATTAAATGCCCAAGGCATTAAGTTCGCATTTGTACAATTTATTTTTTTACATGTGCTTAATGTTGAATAAATAAATAAATACGAAAATATTAAATTAATATTCCTTGTTTATCTTACCGCAAATTCTTGCATTCTTTTTTCAGTTCACAATAAAATACATACTATTGAAGCAGCATATATCGAAGTACAGGGCAGCAAGCGTGCGTTTCGCTTCTCTCTTGGGATTCAGTGTGGACGAGAACTACGAGTACAGGCGATTGAAGAAGAACCAGGTACCGGTGAAGAGGTTACCCGATGCACTTATCATAGGCGTCAAGAAATGCGGAACGAGGGCCTTACTCGAATTCTTGAGGTGGGTTTCAGTCGGATTTTAACCAAACTATTTATATTGGCCTCTTAGGATTATTCTTTATTTGATTTCTGGAGGGATTGAAAATTAAATCTCTGATAGCCACAAACTATTGAACATAGTTTTATTTTATAGGTTTAAACTCGGCAAAAAATATTGGAACTTTATTATAAGACCTAATTCGTAATAGTATTAGATCTTAAAATACTTGAAAAGAATATCTTAAGAATGTTTTAAGGAACACCTAAGCATTCCATTCCTTTAGAAGAAAATAATTTCTCAATTTATTATTCTTGCTCCTTCTTCAGATTACACCCAGATGTGAGGGCTGCGGGGTCAGAGGTCCACTTCTTTGATAAATTCTATCACAAAGGTTTTGAATGGTATAGGTAAGATATTATTTGTTATAAAATATGGAAAATTGTTAGGTTCACTACATAGTTCTTAATTATAATATTGGGCAGAACAGATATCATAATCAAATATATCATGTGCCTACCTGCCTTCTGAATCCATGGTAAAAATCGAGTAGTTCTACTTTGCCCCACCAAGCCGCCACCCTGCTGTGGCAAAGGAGAATGCCTAAAATGCAGTAGAAAATGACCCACTAATTTGATTTGATGGGGCAGATTCTACTGGTATTTTCTTAACGATGTCTATTCTACCCGGGTTAGATTAGGTAGGTTATTTTTTATCAACGATCGCGCGTTTATCTATGCTCTTATGACCTATGCGGTAACATGCGACACTCGATAGTTCACTACGCAAAATATGTAAATAAAAATAACACATAACAATACGCCTGTTATCCCCAAAAGGCTAGGCAGAGGTGTACCCATTAGTACCCCCAGATTTCGCCAGTTATGTTTAAGCCTAGTCTAGACAGTCAGGGAAACAAAAACATAAATTCAAAAATTAAAACATAAAATATAAAGTTTAAAAAAGTTGTAGAATCATTTCGAATAATATTTTTTTTCGACGATTTGCTTAGTACCACCTAAATTGAAGATGTTAACTTTCAGGGATAAAATGCCACCAACACTTGAAGGCCAGATTACTATGGAGAAGACTCCTTCATACTGGGTGACCAGGTCGGCCCCTAGACGAGTCTACGCCATGAATCCTAGCGTCAAACTGTTGGCTGTCGTGCGGGACCCTGTCACTAGAGCCATAAGTGACTATACCCAGTCAGCCAGGTAACTGAATCTTCTTTACAGTTATTTAATAAGTTGACTGCGGGAAAACACACCTTTACCGCCTTATTTTAGAACAAAGTCTGCTTAAACCAGGTTAAAACATTCAAGCCAGTTTTTTTTAAATTCGATCTTTATTTCAATACGCATAAAGTTTGTAATACAAAATTTGGATTATTGTGTCTACTAAAAAATCGCGATTGCGGTGCACACACAGCCGTATGTGTTTTAGTATTTTGCTAAACGGCTGTGCGGCAAAACACGCTCTGCGTGTGGGGGCCGAACGTTACGCCAGTGCAGCTTCACACGTAACGCGTGTTTCCGTCCGAGACTGTGGGAAAACACAAATTTTTCGATAAATTTTTAAGTGTTCAGAAAAAGAAAAAACTAATAAATATAAATCGTGTAAATTTTTCTAAAAAATTGTCTCTCATTCGACGCCAAATCAGCAAACACAACCGTGTGTGTGCGCCCGCACACGAGTAGTAAAACACGCCTAGTGTGTAAACCCGCACTGGCGTAAAGTCCGGCCAGAGACAGAGATTACAATGTGAATTTTCCTAAAAGTTACTATTATTGCCGCCCAGAACCAAAATAGTTCGATCAATTGAGCCACGTTTGGACACGGCAACCTCGATATTAAAAATATGTAGGTAGTACCTAATAATACCAGGTTGGTGGGTTTGGGGTGCATGAAAGGAGCCTCCCCGAGCGGCGTTAAAAATATCGTACTGCGATTCTAAACGACCGGCGCACCCTGGACAGCTAGCACTCGGTAACGCAGAGTCTAGCTGACTAATCCTTTCACCACGATGACTCAAACTCAAACTCGAGGGTATCCTCAAGGATTTTTTTGCTTTAATATTGTATGTACTATTAATATCTTAAAGTGGATCCGAATCCCAAAATACAACAACATTTTGTCTACATGGGTTCTAATTGATGCTTTTCTGATTTCAGTAAAAGACCATCCCTTCCTCGTTTCGAAGACTTGGCCCTAGTGAACAGCTCCGCCGGTTGGGGCGGAGCACCCTCAGTGGTGGACGCGTCATGGCCGCCCGTCCGGCTGGGCGTGTATGCCAGACCGTTAAGGCGATGGCTCCGAAGGTTCCCGAGGCCGAGGTTATTGCTGATCAATGGGGAGAGGCTCGTTGCTGATCCGGCTGCTGAGATGGCTAGAGTGCAGGTGACTATAGTCCTATTGTTATTTCTAAAAATCTTTTGGTAATATAATCTTACCTAAATGCATATACGAACTTATTTTTTATTTACCAGAAACCGCAAAAATAATCGGTTTGAAAAAAATTGCTAATCCATAATATATTAAGTACCTTCGCATAAAAGGACAAAATGGTTTTTTTTTTTTCGTGATTTCGGGATTGGTTCCATGGTAAAAGTCGTTTATATTGATAATTACAATGACCACTTTTCAGGTTACTGGTAAATACAAAACAAACAGATAATAAGCTTGTCTAAGTCCACATCCAAGTGACGATTAAAAACACCAAAAGTTGCCAAGTGGATAATATGACACAGGGTCCGCACTTTCGCGGTTCTTAAAGGGTCTTATTACCTAGGAAAAAATGTGCCACACACTAAAGATGTCCTTTTTTCTCTTACAGGAATTTCTAGGCCTAAAAAGAGTGATAACAGAGAAGCATTTCTACTTCAATTCTACCAAAGGTTTCCCTTGCCTCCTGAAATCTGAAAGCCGGTCTACACCGCACTGTCTAGGCAAGACTAAAGGCCGTAGCCACCCATACATAGATCCTAGGACTTTGGAAAGACTGAGAGACTTCTATAGGCCATTTAATGAGAGATTCTACCAGTTGGCTGGTATGAACTTCGGATGGCCTTGAAACGTTGTGATTTTGAATTTTTTGTATACGGTTTGGGGAAGAACAGTATCTTCGCGATCAACCTGCCTAGCCTTTTCCCAACTATGTTGGAGTCGGCTTCTAGTCTAACCGGGTGCAGCTAAATACCAGTAATTTACATGGAGCGACTGCCTATCTGACCTCCACAACCCAGTAACTGTAACTGATTGTAAGATTTTCGGGCTTCTGAGGACCCGTAACGATTGTCAAAGATCCGCTTAAGACAGCCAGGACGCTTAACGTGTTTTCCGAGGCACGGTCAAGAACTACTTATATGCGCTAAATAATAGTAGGTAAAACGCTATGTATACTGAATTAATCTCAGGCCATATCAATATTAGATAATTTAATCTTAACATACGGGGCTGAATCTCAAAGATTACGACGAAACAATTATATTGACTATTCGCGCTGCTATATTTTTGAGCTCAATATTATGTAAGTGAATTTGAATTTTAACGCTCTATTTACTTAGTTAATTTCCTACTCCGTATTGTTCAAAGGTATGTGATATTCTTATTTAATTACGGGCTAATTTTTCAATCGTGATGTAACTTTTAAAGGAGGAATTTAATATGGCGGTTTGACAGATTTTGTATAGAAATTCGAACTTGGCTTACATCTAAGTAATATCAAACTGTCATAATTATTCTCAAATAACGGACTATTGAATAATTGGCCTTTGTTTTTGAGTCGTATGTTATAATTTGGCCTGACTAAATAAGCCAAGTTATCAACTAAATCCAAATCTTAGGACTTGCCTCTTCGAGGAGTTGAAAAACAGTTGTTTTAAATTGTTATGTTTGCTATTAATTTAAAAGTTATAAAGTCAAAATTGTTAATTTGAGAGAATCAAATCGAATCCATTCCACTAAAGTTACCAGAGATATATAAATTAAAATTATAAGAATTTAGCTTATTCGAATAATTCGCATAATAATTATTGTAGTCGAAGCTGTATTTATGCGGGTAGCTGCAACCTAGTTCCTAGTAGTGATATGCCGGATGTCCGTGTCCGCGGATATCTGAGGGATACGGAAGGTCCGTATCTTTATCCGTTATTTTTCGACGGATCTTTTATTTTATTAAATTTCAATACGTCACCATTTATTATTTTTCTTTATCTCCAAATTACACTACCAAAACTTGGTTATACGCATTTTACTTTAGTTTAACTATTTGTATTCGTATCCGCGGATATAGGTACATTTTAAACGATCCGGCACATCTCTGGTTCCTAGTCAGCATTCCTTAATAAAGTGTTCCATTTGATATCATTTATGATCGCTTCATAATTTATACGATTATGAAGTTATATCATTATATTTAGCATGCTTATTATTAGGTTAAATTAGTAGGAATGTCATGTTTTAGGTACCTTTAAGTAGATGAGAATTTTTAGATAATTATTTGTACCGTACTATGACCGTGCTATGAACGTAACAAACCGGATTACTAAGGCCACTAGAACGTATCAACCGACAGTTGTTGACGCTCCGTGCATGCCACGCGACGATGTTGGTCGGCGACGGAACGGTCTAGTGGGCATAGTGTCATACTTTTTAATACAAAAATGTTTGTTAAAGATTATTGTTTTTTTTTTTTGTTAACTGGCGAAATGTGGGCGATCTAATGGGTACACCTCTGCTTAACCCTTCGGGAATTACAGGCGTGATGTTATGATTATTGTTATTTTCTGCCAGTCCATTTTTGGGTAGTATTAGAAAAATATTTGACACTCCCACAGTGTATATAAACAATTATAAAACCTTCTTGCGTCTAAAATTAGTAAAGAAAAAGTATTTATTTAAGCAAAAATTATCCTCCAATTTATCAAATGTCTTGCCATTATTGATATAAATACTATGGTTGTGTACTATGAACGAATGAGAGACAGTGTATAGAATAACGTGCCATATAGGTCATTTAGGTAGATTATTATATTAATTAGATACAGTTTTGTACCAGAAAACCTTTAACGAGGTCAACTGACGTTAGAAAATATGACGTTTTTGACATCTGTCACACTGACAATTCGACCCCGAGAAGCAGACTGATTCAGCTTGGCCCCGCGCAGTGGGGCACCGTCGACTACGCTAAAACTAAATTGTCTTGGTATTATATTGATATCGGATGTGCATAGTTATTTTGACAGCGAACTGAGTCAACTTGCTTAACAAACAAGGGGTTAAGTGAACTTCTCGGGTCGGGCTCAACGGGTCACAATAAAATATGCTAATTATTTGATATAATTACAAAGCTTATATGAGAGAAGTCTAGATAATGAATGCAATGCAATGTAGTGCTTAGACTTATTTATATTTGCACTGAGCCCTCCGAATCACTTGTGCCATATAGCTGCTTAGTAGAATAGATAGCTAAATATATAATTATAAGGCTGTTATAAAAATAATATTTAAATAAAATACACATAAAACAATTAACGGGTGTTTTAATTACTTACTATTCATTCATATACATACTTAAATATTCATCCTTGCAGATTTTGTTAAATACTTTACTAATAGCGATATTCCTACCTTATGTGATGTTATAATTTAAGAAATGTCTGACGGTATTTTTAAATTATATTACAATAATTTTAAAACATATCATATGGTTTTAAGAATTTGTCAAGTTCTATAAAAAGATGGTGCTAGCACGTTATTATGAATAAAAAATACATAAACATCTGCTATGTATGTAGAATGACCATGCTTTGGCTTACGAAACCTTATTACCTACAAATACAGTTTAATATTCAATACATTTTATAAAAGCTGCTATATGTTGCTGCAATAATGGTAAAGAGCTTTTCACTACTTGAGAATATTTGATTTTTGACTAGTCTTGTCTTTCAAAGTCAACCTAATTCCTTAGAGAATAAAGTCGACATCTGTCTAAGTAATATGCATCTATTTTCGTATAATATAAGCATTCTACGTGTTTTATAATTATATATTAAGTCTGTATAAAACATTTGATTATGAGATTATTGAAGAAAATTTGAGTTTGTCTAGTCCTGTCATCCCAAAGTAAGCCTAATTTCTTAGAGAATAAAGTCGACATCTGCGTAAGTAATAATTATGCATCCTTTTTCATATAACTTAAGCATACTTAATTTAATATCGTGGTATATTAACAGTCTGGATAAAAGTAATAAATATTTATTTAGTTTTAGAAGCAGACACAATTAAAAAAAGCAATCACTCCAAAGATTTGGAAGAATAAATTAAATATGTTAAATTAAGTTTCCGCATACCGTTAAAAAAGGAAACGAAATTCATTAATACATATTTTATACATAATATACAACTTACCATTAAATATCTTAAACTACATCGCTACTTGGAACATAAATTGGCAAGTCTATGGGATTCATTTGTAAGTAGGAAATGGATCCCGTACTAACTATAGCAAAGACAATTGGAACGTTATCCTTGTATTTTGAATTTAGAGACATCACATCTGCTGCTGATGGAACCTCTGCCGACTCGCTGAAATAGACAATAAGTGACGTTATTTATTACTGGATAATGCATGGAGTATGGATAAAGAGAAAAAAATTTAATACTAATATTATAAAGAGGTAAAATTTGTGAGTTTGTGAGGTTGTAATCTCTGGATCTACTGAACCGATTTTAAAAATTCTTACTCATATTCGAAGTTACGTTAACATTGAGTGCTATACGCATTACTTTATTAACAAAAAAATTGAGATCCGTAATAAAATCGCGTGAGAGTGCTAGTAATAAATATAAATAATATTATTCAATCAATTCTACTTACTCAATGCAAATAATTCTAAAATGCGGTTTCGGTGGATTCCGTTTCCTAAAGTTTTGTACATTTCTGTTGTACACATCAAAAGTTACCCTCAGACTTGTATCAATATTGATATCTTTATTATTCTCTATGATTCTTAACTTCTCAAGTACTGAAGGCATATCTGAGGTATCCTCATAGTCCAAAAGTGGTTTTAATCCAGGTAATTCTGATTCAGATAGAATTCGCACTTGTTCATTTTTAAATGCAATATTTGTTTCCTCTAAATATCTTAGGAAAGATATTTTGGCTTCCGACCAATTTTGATACAGTTGAAACTCGTCCCTCATAAATTCAAACAGAAATTGTTCTTTGTTACTGATCATAAGGCGAGAATTCATTAAACGTTTAGGTACAATTTCTGCTCGCCCGAAATCTTTTTCATTCGGTAGCCAAGTATCACTGAAAGTTGTGACTATAAATTCACTATATTTATTAATGTCTTTATTAGCCGCAGCTGGATCGAGTTTACTAGCATCTAAAGACTCGTCTTTACTGGTACCTGGATTGTTCATGGCTTGCATTCTCTCTGAGCGACGTTTCAGAATATTAAACGGATTCCTCAGTTTTTTCGAACGAACTCTCGGTTGTTCTTCAACTACACAATCCGATTCTGAACTAGAGTCGAGTGTAATACATCGTCTGTCGATGACTTCGTAATTATTGTCATCTAAATAAATATCAGCATTGTATGATTTATTAAATGCTTTGATAGCCTTGGAGAAAGCTCTTCTGTGAGTAGCTGTTGCTTTGTCTTTAGTCTCGAGGTCTCTCAATTTCAATGCTAATTGTCTCAGTCTGTACAGATTTTCATCAAACTTATCATCGTTATCCTTCTCTAGTCTAGGTTTTTTACTTCTCGATTCTTCATCATCATCCAGATCAATGGTTTCTACAATCTTTTCTTCATTAACCACGTCAAAGTTTTCAGTCAATCGCAACCTAGTTTTGTACCTCAGATTGTATGAGTGCAGTAAACCGTGAAGGGTTTCAAGATTTTGCATATCCCTATTACCAGATATAAGACTTTGTTTCAATCGTACAGCTAAGTTTTTTATGCCTTGAAGGTGCGATGATTTGCCATTTCTCATTCTTTTTCTGGCATTGTTACTAATATTGAGATTATTTGGATTTAAATTAAAACATGCCGGTCTCAAGAACGGATGTGACCTCTGATTGTACTGAACGCGGGTTTGGAAAAACATCAATTGGTAAAAGTTAAGATTATTTTGCGGCCGCCAAAATCCGTAAGGTCGAAAATGATGATGATACCTTGAAAATCTTCCAAGAGGGAAGTAGTTTGAATTCTGAGGAATTTCGTTACTCAGTACTTCAGAGCTGCTCCTAATTCTTCTTATATTGGTACCATTGACTTCATCAGAACTTGTGTAAGCTGGTGATTCAGATGACGCAGACCGGAAGGTCCTCATTTTAATATTTTGTAAGTTTAACAAATAATTCGCTTTATTGACGAATATATTTTTCGGTATAAATTGTTGTTCTGGAACATTAACGGTGACCACACGTTCTTTTGAAAAATCCGGAATATTTTTAAGATATTTCTCCAAATTTTTTGAGCCACAAGGTTTTAGCTGGCTTCTCGTTATTTTCTCTATTTTACTCAAATAATTGTATGAATCGTTATCACTACTATAGTCAACATTTTGTGTTGTGTTTTCTGTTGATGTGCACTGGTTTGAAACACTTGGATCATTCTCATTTTGCAGATTTTCTGTACCTTCTACGGTCTGGGTGCCTGAAAAGAAAACGGGAATTTTAAACAAAACTAAAATCCATGTGACAAATAAATCTCAGATTTATAAACCAACACCATAATTATGAAAACATTATACACATATTCTAATCTAATAATTTATATTTTAACATCATAATTACCAGATATATTAAAATTATTACCAATATCCTTTGTCTCGACTTCTAAGTTGGTGGCAGAAGCATCATCTTTACTTGTATCAACCGTTTCCACTGAAACTTTAAAAGCAGCATTTTTAAGAAAATAGGCCAAGCAAGCAATAAAACCCCCAAAAAACATGTTTCTTGTCGTAAGGGGGGGACCCCCTATAAATAATTGATTTAATTTTATTCTTATTATTTGTTCTAATGCACACACTCTGTGAAAGTATCAAGTATCTATCTATTACAGTGTAAAAGATACAAACTCTGTGACCGAAAGATGAACAAATAGTAGAGGCTTAGTAATAGGATTCCGTTTGTACCCTTTAGGGACCTTCAAAGGATACAAAGGCAGACTTAATACCTAAACTAAATATGTTTCTTTGAGATAATTACCAAGATCTTTTGAAACATCAGATGATATCATGCTACTTGGTACCTCAGCTGAGATAGCTTCAGCATCTTTAGATCTGTCATCACTTTCTTCCATTAAAACAATACCTGAAACAATAATATCGGCTTCATTACAGTCATTGTTTGTCAATATTATTAAGTTCTTTAAAAATAATATTACACATACCAATGTCTTCTTGCTTTATGGTACATATCTCCATGCTATCTACTTTATTTTCAATACTTATGTTATTATCTACCACAGTGGGTGGCTCTTCTTGAACAGTCTCATTTTTATTTTCTGTGTTCTTTAATTCAACATCTTCGTCTACTTCCATTTTAATTGGAGATTCATTTTTTTTAGCCACACTGTTTTTAGCATCAAATGGTTCAGCCATTTCTTCAATATTATCATTTACTCCACTCTGGCTGTTAACTTCTTCTTTAACATTTACTTCTTTTTGTTCATTTTCACTTAGTTTACTAACCTGTTCTATTGGTGAATTTTCAGAATTTTGAACAGTACAATCATTTGAAGAATCAACAATTTCAGAATTGGTCATTATTGTGGAATTGTCAGTCTTTGAATCACAGACTGTTTTATCTTTTACTTCACCAGATTCAGCTTTGCTAGGGTCTATATCTGTGCCGACTTCTGAAGGATTAACTTTTTCAGGTTCTTTTACTATGCTTACTATTGATGAAACATTTTCAGGATTTTTAACTGGAGTAACTATAGGAGAATCAACATTCTCAGCTTCGTTTTCTGTACTAATCATTGGTGCATCAATACATTCAGGATTATTTACGACATCCATAGGTAAATCACCATTTTTTAATTCATTATCCGTATGAACTGTTGGAGTATCGGGCGAATCAACATTCTTCAATTCATGTTCTTTGATAATCTTTTGGCAAAGAGTATTTTTCTCTTCATTGAGTTTAGGGCCTGTATGTCTAAATACTCTGTACCCTAGTCTACTAAGTGATGCATAAACTTTGTATTGTATCATTGTTGTTGATGAATTAAGTAGTAAGGAGTATGCTTTTTGTAATGACACTGTGACTTCATTGTGTTTTAATAAAAGGCAGTTCTGGAAAGGGAACAATGATTTTTAATACAAAAACTTTGATTATGACAATTTGAAAAATATTGTAGCAAATTATACTAATGTGAAGTCAAGTAGGTAGGTACTCATAGTGGTTGATGCGGTATGTTTATGATAATAAGATTATTGGACTATGAATGTGAATATGTGGTGGAATGGACATACTAGAAAAAAACCTTTAAGCATGAGTTCAGAACATGATTCTAGACCCCCAGAGTTATCATATTTCGAAGGTTATTACACAGCTGTTCCATTCCGTGGTTTCTACCTATCACCATGGGAAAACGGCGTGAGTTCATGTTTGTACAGCTGTTCTATACAAAAGTGTATCACATAAACAGTTAAAATGCTGATGAAATACTGGTGAAATGATGCAAACAGCTCATTTAACTGACTAAAAAAATCCATACACTTGTATACTCATATGCTCAATCCATCCACTCTATATATTGCATGTCTCTTAGTAATACATTACAAATGACTTACAACTTCCATCAAAAACAGCGCCTCTTCAGGTTGAAGAAACAATGTCTTGCCAACATTGTGGCCAAGGTACTGCCAGTACCCGCCAGCCTTCTGCGTAACTTCAGCAAGCTTCAGATCATCACGCCATTCAGCATGACTTAGGGTGCCACTAGAATAACAACATTATGGTTTAAGAACAGAGAACTGGTATATCCAGTAATATATTGAAGAATTCAGAATGCACGCTTCATACCTTCTTTTCTAGACCAAAGGTTCCCAAACAGTGGGTAAAAAAAAAATTAAAACCTAATGTTTACACACACAAATGTCTAGTTTTAGAAGAGTATAGTGTCAAATTACAATATCTAAAGGAGTTGCAGTTTATAAAGATTAACCCGTAGACTGCGGGCGAACATTCGCTACGCCAAACGCAAGTGCGGCTAGCTACCAGTATTCGTGTGTTCGCCATAGAAAAACACATACGGTGTGTGTTTTCCCGCAGTCAATGAGACTGCAGTACTCACTATTTTTGTAAAATCAGTTATGTTTACACTTCATGATTAGATTATAGAGTCATTACTTATATAATGATACACATATGACTTAACCAAAATATTTAATTATCAGTATCTTGCATTATGTGTTTACTTTCATATTGTAGTGCCAAAATGATTATTTATAGAGTTCTAGAAAAAAAATGAGATCATTTAGGTGTAATATTTTGGACTAGCTTATACCAGCAACTTCGTGTGCAGAAATGAAATGATTTCATTCCTTCTAGAGGTCTTTAGAAGTAATTATTTACCAATACATACCATTTCTCAATCCTCTCCACTTCAATTAAGTACTTGCGAGCCTCTAAGGCGGCTTGTATCTGCTTCTGTTCCAGCCAGGAGCCATTAGGTGTAACATCTTTTAGACCACATTCGGGCAGGGTTGCATCTATCTTAGTAACGCCTTTTGCTACGAGCGCTTCACCACTGGAAATTCACAAAAATGTTGTTAATAAAATTATGTGGGGAGGTAACACAATGCAATATCAATATACAATGTAATTTATATGGTGGATATGATTAAAGCTAGACAGTTACGACACTATTTCTTGAATTACGTTGAAACCTGTAATCTCTTCATTGCTTTGGGGGCTTCAGGTAGAAATAGCGGTGGACGATTCTACAAAAGGTAGGAGATTTTAACCCACACCAGCAGTTTATAAATAAATCTTTATAAGCCCATTAAATGTAAACTCTTATTCAACCCAAATAGTAATACCCTGCGGTTTAACCCGCAGAGTTAAATTTTTTATGACTGCTCCACCCCTATAGATCCTAAGGTAATTTTATATAGCTTATAACGTCAAATAAACGAGCTATATAATGCAAAAAGAATTGTGAAATTTTTCGAATTGGGCCAGTAGTTACTGAGATTAGTGCATTCAAACAAACAAACAAACAAACAAGTAAGTAAACTCTTTAGCTTTATAATATTAGTACAGAGAGACTTAAAAGGCTTAGAGAGGCTTAAGATTACAGTTTGTTAAAGATTTTCTGTAAAATAACAGCTGATTAGAATGTTTATGAAATATTGTAGATAATGAAAGCCAATTATCAAAATGGGAAGGTACACTATGTAGCAATCTTCGTCCGACTGAATCTTTAAATTATACGGAGTTGGTACAATTTTTACGATTGAAAATAATGGTGAATTCTTCTGAGAATCGTTTTTTATTTAAGTATGTACACCGCAATAGGAAAAACTGTATGTATTCCGAGAATTATGGCCATTGATCGATTATTAATACAGAACAAGGTATTGGTTTTACTTACGACAACACCCTAGGTTTATCCATTATGTATTTAAACACGTTTCATAGCTAATATTTGTAGTAATTTATCTTGAAGATAATAAAATCATATGTATTTCCATCAAATTGTTATTGACTTGACGTATTTAAGTCGTATATTGATTGACGTTTGATGAAAATGAGTTAGGAAAATAATTTGGGTTCCATTAATGCGGGAACTTTTATGACTAAGTGAGATGGCGGTATTTGATTCTGTATGAGAAAAGAGAAGGTAGAAAATGCTCGATGCATATCTACCAAGTATTACATGGAACGCACAGTCTGAAACAGTGTACGGTGTTGCCAAACATATTGAAAATAAAATCTGTTTGTTTTTCTGCACGAAAAAATATGTTGTAATAAAATAATACTAGAACTTTTAAATTATTAACAAAATTAAAACATTGTGCAATTATTATTATTTGAATTATTGCAACACTCCTGTTAACTCTGGGGCAGCATTTAAATATAATTCAAGTGGAATGTTTTAACTAATCACCGATAGATGGCGTAGATAGTCTGAAAGTCCCTAGACACCAAATTGAGAATCAAACATTATAAATTTTCCCGCGGTCAAAACTTGATGATAAATTACCTTATAATTTAATGTAAATAAAATCATCTTAGAATTTAATTTTCCCAAAGTTTTGTGTACAAGTGATACTTAACTAAGCCATAAGTTTTATAGAAACTGCAAACTTGGAGCAAATCAGTTTAAAACCCAAGATATAAATGTAGGTAAATACCTACTTTAGATTCTTGGTTCACAGGGGTACGATTTATTGGTTGTTTGGGTTAAGTGATCAAAGTCAAAGTCAAATCATTTATTTTGATTATTTTATTTTACGGCATTCTCGAATGCCATAAAAAAAATACTGTTTCCCCATTCTGAAAGGTAGTTTATTTATTGAGACAGTAGGTATAATAATTAAGCTGGCTTGAATAAAAAAATAATATCTACTTACTAGGTACTTACTCCTACATTGTGTATCTAAATAAGAAAAATCTACGAAGGTTTTCGTAGCAGTAGCAGTCTACAAGCAAAGTGGCGTAGCATTCACCTTTTACCGACATTTGACTGACCATTTCATTCACCTTTGCGTGTTTTCAGTCGGAAAGAGAGAAGGTGCAAATAATAGTTTCTATCGCTTTACCTACGTCCCCGGTACAGTCAACTGCTCATCGGTAGCAACTAACTTGACTGCTACGAAATAAATACGCTGGCAAAGTCAAACTCTTTCTATCATATGGTTGACTGTACTTATGTGGAAGTTTTGTAAGAGGTTTTAAGAAGAGCGTCTTCTGTGTCATGATTACGGACATGAATTCTATGTAAAAGTTCTATGGTTGTAGTGCCCATGGTATTTCAAAGCGGGCGGCGTACGAACTCTAACATTAGCACTATATAACTTAATAGTCAGTATTTATTTATTAGTTTAGTTACCGGCCTAACAGACAGGGTGTCAAAAACTGCAGAGAGACGGTCAAAAGGAGATCATACGAAATTAGCACCTAACATAGGATGGCTAATAAATCTCTAAGAATGGACATTCAATTCATAAAGTGACGCGAACAATTTAATTGAAAACTGTTCACACTGATAATAACTAAAAGGAAACGAAACTCCGCCATTTCCTATCACAGTTCATCAACTGAAATGTATTTTATCTGCATTGGTGCAGCGGCGCCGCCACCGCGACATTGGCAGACTGCAGAAACAATTAACCGGAACAACACTACCCAAAGATGTAAGGGCGGCGCGACAACCCCACTCGTCGAGTCAAGTTCGCTGACTTTTTAATTTAGTTGGATAACAACAACACAACCGTAGCGTAAGCTACAAAGTTGTAGACTCGCGTAGTAGCTACGTTGTAACGTAGCACGTCGGTAGCATGCCTAACGTGTATCGATTAGTCTTCCGGAATTACCCGACGGCAGACGAGCCTAGCCGAACGCTTCCGACTTCATCCGAGATCTACGTCCATACATAGCGGAAGTAATGAAATGTACAGAAAGATATGAACCGGAAAAATTGTCGCTCTCTTTTTCTTCACGTCGCGTCTTATCCGGATCCCTAAAAAGGCTTCCTTTTGTCGGTTTTCCCTTTCAGCGCATTTCGCCTTCGGGCTGTAACGAATGGATATTTATATCAAAGATGACAGAGGAGCGACGACAATGCATTTAAATTCTATAAGTCATTTACACTTTTAGAAGATTTGGTATAAAAAATTTAACATAATAATTGAAAGGGTAGGTAGAAACAAACTTTTCTTTTATAAGAGGGTACCTGCCTACCTGCTTAGAAATTCCCTTTCATTCTTATAACAAAGACTACACCTATTATAAACTGCGAAAGCTACCCAAGTTCTTTAATGGAAAAGCGTCATTAAAGTTGTAGTTAATTGGCTGTATGGTGAGAGCCTAGTCGGGATGTCGCCGGGAAGTTCCCGCCGCGTTACGACCGCAGTCGGCGAGGGCTGGAGGCGATTTAACGTATTGTAATGTGAGTTTATACGACGTTCCTCCCCCTCGGCCCCGACGCCTTGCAGCTTATACCATAGCTCAATGATAGTCGCCAGTTCACGCACGCTAAGGCCCGGCCGCCATCGATTTAAAGAATTTAAAATTTAGAACTTTCAATATTTCGAATCGAAACCGAACCTTCTGTTTACAGACGATCGAAGGGCGGGGATGGGGTGGCGCACCCCAAATACGTACCGTGTTATTTATGGTATATTTTGACGTGCTCGCTCGCTGCTAACTTCAAGTCGCGTAGGATAATGGGGTGATGGATAGTGTTATCGGTCGCTATTCATGGTGTTCCGCGTTCAACTCGTGCATTTATTATTACAGTGTACCGTGGAAAACCCTATATTTAACTGAAGTTGTAGTGAACAGTGTTCTTTCAGTGATTTTGTAGGTTGTTGCGGTTAGTGACCGGCATTTCTCTCAATGCGGATTTTACAACTGGATAAGCTGAAACTATTGGCATACAGTTTTTTAATAGTTCTTTAGTAAAATTGTAGTGGTCCTGCGGCTAAAGTGAGGTGAAGTTAAAAATAAATTTTGGCCTGTACATTGGACTTTATCATAGAAGTCATTAAGGTAAGTTTTAACGTAGTCTAAAAAAATGTAGATAAAATATTTTAAAAATATTCAAACTTAAATATAAATTGGCGGTTAAATCTAAAAAAAGAAACGGATTTTTTACATTAACAAAAGAAGTTCTCTTGGATTATAATGAACTTATTGTATTTGTTTACTATTTCCACAACCGTTGTAATGGTGAAAATTCTAATGATAGTTCGTAGGTAAACACAGTCAATTCAGCGAGTTGAGTATAGCGCCATCTCTGGGTAGGATTAGCCAGTTAGCGTAGTTCACGCTCCTGCCGTTCGCCAGTGGCGCCAAAGTGTCAACCGGCGACACGCCTGCAGTCACGCGGCGTTGACGCGCGTCGCAACATGTTTGCGTGGGTGTAGATCGCATCGTGATAAACAATTTATGTGTTTTCTTCCTTATCAACTAATCAAAGTAGTGTATACAAGTTATCAAGCGTGTTGCTAGTACAACGTAATTGGATCTACGAATGTTTACAAAAGTGTGTATTGTGGAGTTCTTGTTAGTGTTTCATGTGTCAGTGTTTTGTTGTTGCCGATACCGAGGGCAGGATTCTGGCCGTGCAGTGAAGGTCTAGGGCCCCGGCATGAGGAAAATAAACGGTGAGGACACGAATATTCAAGATGCTTTAAGCATGCAGCGCATATGAGCTCAAACAACTAGTTTAATAAACATAGATAAGAGGCGATGTGGAAATGTCACCGGGTTGTGTCCATCGATAACGATTAATAAAATAAAATACATAAAGATCGAAGTAAAACACGCTTCAAGTTGATTTAATATTCAGAACTAACTAATAAGAATTTAATTTTTAAACTTTATCGCTGAAGATTGTCGTTCGTAGCCATTATGTCAAGAACATGGGGTGCTTGTAATTTAATAGGGGACCGGTGTGCCTCCGTAATAATA
This sequence comes from Hoplodrina ambigua, assembly GCA_949774945.1. Lineage (NCBI taxonomy): Eukaryota > Metazoa > Arthropoda > Insecta > Lepidoptera > Noctuidae > Hoplodrina > Hoplodrina ambigua. The sequence goes on along the minus strand of OX458974.1, from coordinate 4,151,027 downwards.
ATAGCTGTAGGGTTCGCACTTTTGCCCTTGAATTTATCATCACGGAAACATTAACTTCCAAAGCTTGATATAATTTTAAATTATTCGCTTATGACCATATTAAGAGGAGTTCGTAACACACGAAGAATGTGGAAATGAAAAAACGTGAAGCTTTATTAAAATGTTATTAAAGTAGGTACCTATCAGTCTCGCACTAGAATTACACAAGAGACGGAGGAATGACCGAAAATCATTAACCGTAGCAGATCCCATACAAATGGTCCATAAACGTAATCCGACAATGTTTGATGGGTTGCCGGCCGGGCGGGCCGTTCGCTTGCGAAACCGGCATTCGGAGACTGTATACCTACTAGACAAAAGTTGCGTGAGACATCAAGATTACTGGAGATTCAAGACCAATATTCATACATCGGAATTTATTCATTAATAACTTTATCTCTCCTCAGCTAGAATACAAATTGCTAAAACGAGATGCCTATTAATATCAAGACTTCATCGGTCAAGGTCCCAAAAAGAGATCGTTAAAAGATCATCCACCGGGGACAAAGCCGATGATGTAATGGTTCTAAGCTTTAAAGGAAACCAATAGCATAAGCAACCATTGAGCTGTTTACTTAATATTCCATGCAGAGTCAAATTTAAATTTTCATACATAATTTACAGTATCCATTTTGTGAATGTGACACATTGTGAGTTTGTGAAGTCTGTGTTAGACGCGCACCGAGATTTATCGTTTAATGATTGCGACACAGCCGGCGCAGAACATCTATTTGTTTTAATAACATGCTACAGCGAAGACACGTTTATGTTACATGACATCTTGATGGTCCAGACTCGTTCAAACGAAGTTATAAAGGCTGTTCCTACTGATGTAATGGCTAATTAAACTGTATCCATCAAACTTTACCCGCCAATAAACAGAAATTCGGACGAAGTTAATTAGGTCCATCTCCTCGACCTTACGGTAACGTGGTGCGAACATCAAACTTGCGGCAGTTTTATGAGCTCAAGGAATGGGGCAGCGGGGGTCGTTGGCCGAACCTTAGTTAATATGCTTGCACGTACCGGCACAAAATCAAATAAACAGTCGCTTTCATCTCCGGTTTATCGGCGATGCACTTGGTAGCCTTGCACTTTGTGTGTGTGAACAACTGTTCAGTCGCAGCGACCATTACTCAGACATTCGAGGTTGCCGACTCAATTGCAATTCATATCGATTATTTAATTTGCATTGCCTGCCGACCATAAAAAGCGCACACTTCACTGGCATTTCCCCAGGGGTTGATTAAAGTTTTAATTCGTTTAATTGTTGAGCAGTTATCTTGTTGTATACCTTTAATGAGCTGGGGTTAATTTCTCAAGGTAATAAAGCCTCGCTGGCTTTTGGCATTCCAAGTAAAATTGCTATTACGTTACGTCCTTCTTACCGCAGATACGAGTAATGTGAGTACCTACCTATCTGTCTATTGTTTCCTGAGAGTACTTCATTCAAGTCCATTGTTTGTTATTCATTAGCTCATAAAACAATTTCTAGCAATCATACGTCTAATAACCGATAATGCCTCTATTGATTTTGCCAGTGGCTCGGAACAGCACTCCAATATTGACAATGAGCGGTAGTTTAGACGCCACTACGTGCTTTGGGAGTTGATGAGAATGGTACGTGACTCTCAGTTCATTGCTCCAGTTTTTTGCCACTTGATCTTGTGAATGAGTTTGCAGACCTTGGCTCGAAGACAAGGATCTCAAGCGGCAGGATTTATAGCTACAAAAACACTTTACGATTGCTCGGACAAACTCTGTGCATATCTACTCACTGCCTACTTATTCAGCGAAATAAACGTTTTAGTGGCACTACGGTAGAGCCCGAGCCGAGCTCCGGGCCCGCATTATAATACAATTGGCATTATTGCGGAACGATCATGAAACGTTGATGAGTTTGTGAGATAACGTTGTCAAAACGAGTTTTCACTTTCAGCGACATGTAAATTGTTTCGTGTGAAATCAATGAGTGTAACTAGGCGCGTTAGTGCGGTGTCGACGCCATGAATGCTGATTTTCAATAGCATCGCATTAGGAGTAGTTGTCGTGGCGCCGCGCGTGATTGCCATGTTGATTGAGATCACACGTATGTTACAAATTGTCGCTCCAATTCGCGTGTGCCGGGAATACGCACTTATGCACAGAAAGTTCATCGGAACCAGCTTATTAAAGGTTTCCTTTGAATTCTCGCGACTGTATCGCTTTTATACAGTTTTAATATTGTGTGTTACTCGTTAATGAAGATACCGTTATTTACATCCTCAATCTAGAGCGCAGGTAAACGAGTCTACTTGGCTCGTTTACCTCAAGAGGGTGGTGTGATATATTCAGGGCCCATTTAAATATTCCCAGGGGTGATACAAGGGAAGGGATGTGCGCCGGTTAATCAAGTAACGTGATCCATTTATCTGGAGCACTCTTGATATGGTGCCAGTGAACTTTGGAATATTGTAGGCTCATTTTGGGGTTGAGATTGAAAACGAATACGGGGATACGTGGCCAGTTTCAGCATCACACATAAAGAAAAAAACTTACGTTATTTGTGTAGTAATTTTCAGTGAAACTTGACAGAACGTACCTTTTACAAGAGGCAAGTCACTCACACTAGCATCTAGCTTTACTCTCACATTGTGTACAAGACTTTTAATAGCTTAATTAACGAATGGAAAGTTTTCAAACAAATGACCAGACCAGACCCAGTTACCGAGTGTCCGCACTAGTGCTACAGGTATTAAGATATTTCCTTTATTTCATGCCGTTATTACTTACGATAGACAGAACGATTTCTATGCCGTCTGGTGCTTGCTCATTGACATTGAATTTATAAACTTGTCTGATTTATTAATGTTGTTCATGATTCGCTATTCAAATGACGGTTATTATTTTTAAATTATCTGTAGCTGATTTATGGAAAGGCTTGTATTATACGAGGCAATACTTTTTGATTTTAGAATTCTAGTAGATTCACGAACCCAGCTTTCTCGATTGAAATTCTGTGTTTGTCTGGTGTGATTATGAACAGCTAATCATTTGTCATTATTTTTTCTTTCAAGAAATCAGAGGTTAATTTAATCATAGTTGGTTTAGCAAAATAACTGAGACATTTAGAATTTCTTAGCCATTGCTAAGAATTTTCTTTCAAAGAGCAGACATTTTATTGGTATGATTTCTCTAGTATCTTGGCGATATCGATTTAATTCCATTGATCGCATTGCAGTGAAATTGGAAACAGACGTGTACAGCGGCTTGAGTGTATGCAACGTTCTCGGTTTTACTGCATTCGATCTATTTACGGGTTTATGAACGTCGATAAACTTGTGGCGCGTTGAACCGTGCACCCGTCAGCCTAGTGCCCAATAGATACGTCTGCATACAAATTGACTCGTGTTACTATCATGGCCAATAGAACAATCAATGTGCTCGATTGTACTGTAGCCTTCATGTTGATGATTTTGTGGTTATTTGTTAATTTATAATATCTTGAAAGAGTGTTTGATTCGCGTAACTAGGTTCAAAGAAAACAGATGACTTTGTCTTTTTGTGAATAGAATGAAGTTTTACTATTTCCGTACTATATAAAAATGCCTTTCGAAATGCAGCTTGCTTTCTCAAGTTCGTCTTACTCGATGTTTTAATCCACTGTGTGGACAATACAAAAGAGCGAAAGAAACTGTTTTCGCAATGCAGTCAAAGTTATGGCAAAGTTTATGTTAATTCAATTTGCGTTAAAGTAAAGGCGAAAGTTGAATGCAAATTCAGAGCACAAGTCTGCGACCAGCAGTATCGATCTTCCGCGATCCGGCGCTGATGTTGTAACTGGTTATAAAATTCACAATAAAGAAGAGCACTTAAATCTCGTGCCGAAATGGCCGCCTACATTGACCTTTAGAAAATTGGAAGGTATAAACTTTGTTCGGTCCATGATCCCAATTCCCGAAGGAATGCGGCGATCGGCATCGGCGTTAAAATTACTACGTTAATCGTTGAAACCTTAACTCTCTAACTCCATTACCAGTTTACACTGTGAGTTATCGCGTCGAATGCCTTAGCATAATGTAAGTCGTTCATCGGCCCAGGAAATGACGTCACTGCCTGGCCTCACACATGCTTCCTGCACGTCTTCTCGACCTTCACCTAAAAGCCTTAGAACAGTACTTTTGTCTCTTTTGTTCAAAGCGGTTTGAATTTAGAACTTGTCATCGTGACTTACGCTTTTGACGCCGAGATGCCACTTTGATATAACTGCCTGTATTTTTCAAAGAGTTTCTGCTGTAGAATATCTTTATTTCAGCTTTTTCACTGGATGCTTATATTTCAATAATGAGTTCTTTTTGTCCTGAGCTGAGAGTGAGACACAATAAAACCATCATCAATTATTTCCATATTTTTTTAAAGAAAATTATACCTATTTACAAAATTATTTGTACCAAAGCTTCACTTTTGACTTAGATATTATACATACAACTCTATCTATTAAAATATTTCAAGCCATCAATCCGCTTCAGACGAGACACCCATACGCATCACTTGAAGTTGAAATATTTAGCAGATCTCGATATGCCATTATGTTGCTCACAGAAATCAATGTCACTCGTGGAACAAAGACGCCATAGTTCACAGTCTAGCCTTAGGGCATCCTGAGGGTCATGTTCGACAAATAAATAGACGTTTCGTATGACTTTCTTCGTTGATTAAGCGTAGGTCGTGAGTCACGAGGTTGTCTTAAGCCATCTTGCTACCGAGTTCACAATGCGATGTTTGGTTCCCGACTTTAACAATGTGTGTTTGGTCTTTCGACAGGGAAATGTCCGCTGTTCGACGACATTGACTTCATAATATTTCATTGAGAGACGATCGTTGCAGTCAACTTTGTCTTGTCCGACATGTTTGCATAAATACAGTGGAGCTACTGTTTCTAGCTGTGTTTACTAGACTTCTGTATAATTTTGAGTGTTTTTCTGTGTGCGGTTTTCCAATAAGCATTGACAGTTTGACACAGTTTTGCTTTATCGGCCTAGAAGGACTTTAATTACGTAAGAAGAGAGTGCTTTGTGTCCTAAATGTAAAATGATGCAACCAGTGCTGAAGTAATTGTTGCTAGTGTATAAAAATCGAATAGAATTTTGTTATTCCTTCAGGTAACTCGTTAAAGTTTATTTTGTTGAAATGTGTCCAGTTTCATTTTAAAAGGTTAAAATTTGTCCCATGGCTTTTGATGGGATGAGCGCCCAAAAGGCAAGCGGCATTGGCACATTGTATGGCAATTCATTTTAATTCTTGTGCTTTAAAAAACTGCCTATGACATTAACCATAATCAAGACAAAAAAAAAAATGAAGCCTCCTTGAAGTGCAAGTAGAAACTAGTACTGCTAGGAAATATCGTTTGTTTTCTATGTAATATAACAGCGACTACGCGTTTACTATAACAGGTTTAGCGAGGCTTTGTTGACAAACTCACTGCTGCCAGGTGCAAGGATCGCCAACAAACCACGCTCACATTTACCTTACTTACTATTAAATTATTGTACCTTGTTGCAGTAGGGCAAGTAAGTGGAGAAAGCTTGGTGCACGGTCTATGTAATCCTCTCATAAATTATGTATTTTCAGTAAATTGGACAGTATAAATTGACACATTCACGACTGTTGATTGAAATCACGAAGTACCTAAATATAAAGATATAAGAATCAAGTGGAGTTTCATGTGTTATCTATGGACGCTATTAATGAAATGACAAAAATGGCTAAACAATGGGATTGGCGTATGTCAAAGTCAAAATCAAAACATTTATTTCAATTATACCATTTACAGGCACTTTTGAATTGTCATTATGTGCAAATGCTGTTTTGCACTGCTATTTTGTTTGGTACACAAAATTATTACCTGTGTCTCCGATCTTATAATGCAACATTGCTCGTTCATTCAACATTTTTTTATTATTGATCTCTTATCATCATCGCCGTTCTCCATTATATTACGGAATGTTTGAAACGATTTTAAATAGAGAAGCTAATTTTGATACGCACCTCGTCCACTATTGTCCATTTGTGTCACAGCATTTCCAACCAGCAGACTGTACGCGGTTCGCTTGTCCGTGTAATTGCTTACCGCGCCATGTCTGTCGCGCGCGGGCGAATTTTGTATCATGTACTATTATTAAATTACCATAATAACACCATGATAGCGAAGTAATGAGGTAAATATATAATTGGTAGGACATGTTGTCTAGGTGATCCGTTAGGGCCGATTGTTGACCAGCAAGGGCCGGTTGGAAAAGAGAGTTTATCTACTCGAAGGAACCTACAGGGGGGACGAAAAATGTTCGAGTAAAAAAATGCAACAAAACTATGAGAGTTTCTTTATTAACTAGCCTGTAAGGTCCCACTACAAAGTAAAGGCTTTCCCTATCCGAGTTCTTCCAGGTATTCTTTTGCGCCACCTCGAAACAGGCTTCACGGAACGCAATACGAGAATGATAAAGCTTTGTAGAACGCAGTCCTTGCATTTTATATCCATCTGTATATGTAAAGAAGTCCAAAGAAAATGAGAGTAAACAAATCTGCAACCATTTCTTTGTATATGGACGACTCCTAGGGAACCCGGTCCACTGTTTCAATGATAATGAGAGAGAGCTGGCTTGTCATGTTTATTTCAAACGACAGCCCACGTGGTGCTGAGCCCGGAACGGTGGGAATCGCGACACAGCCCCACTCACATACCCGCACCGTTCTTTACTACAACTCCACAAATCCATTGTTTTGCTATCTTAATAACCTATGAATCCTTACATTATTAATGGTGGCGTACCGAAGCCCTGTTCCACGTTTCGTAACATTATAATCTTAGAACTTTACCGGAAAGATTATTCTGAAAATCCGAGGATTAAATCTTTGTGTATTTTATGTGGTGAAAGTCGATGAAGATGCAATATTACTCAATGATGTGTCAAATAAACTAGCCTAATTAGGAACGGACTATATTATTACGTTGTTTGATTAAAAATAGGTTGAAGAACACATTCGGCACTGGTAGTTAATCCAATCCAATCCGCACGTCATGAGTTGAAAGTGTGTTTTTTATCGTGTGGTATCGTAATAAGTGTTGTAACAGTAATAAATAGGTGTTAGTAATACAGAGTGATCGATATTTATCTTGCCTAAAATTAGACGCGACCTAACTATTGGCAATTAGGTACCTAGCTAGAATTAGGCATTTAGCAAACTGTAAATTTTGATCTGAATATCTTTTTTACGGTTCCGTACCACAAGGGTGCCACCGGGATCCTTCCTACGTCTGTATATCTGTCAGCGGGATGTATCTCAAGAACTATTAGGTAATACCTATACAGGTAGATACATGTAATTTTCATAGCGGCCATAGTAATTTTACTATGGCCGCTAAAACAAGTGCTATGTATTGTAGTTTTTTTTTTATTATTTTACTTATTATTTCTGGCCGAAATTTACCTACAAAGCTTTTACAACATAAACTACACAATAAGCCTGTCTTAAGCTAAAACTCCATAAATATTCTTAAAACTTCAGAAGGGACCACAGCGGAGTCATTCAAAGCACAAGTCAATGAGACAATGGTATGCCCCACGGTTCAAGATCACGACCGCGCGGTGCACGGTGGCGCGCCGTCATCGCTGTCTTACGTAAAGGCACAGGAAACTTTACATTCAGCCTGTTATGAAAGTTCGCGTAGGAGCCACTTGATAGGCTGTATATCCGCTGACCTTTTACTGTTTTATTTGGTATGAGGCACAGATAATTTAAGGATTTTCACGTAACCTTCTTAACCTTTGGTTGTGGTTTAAAAAACAACTGAACGACAATTATTTTAGTCAGAAGCTGGCTATTGCGCAAGGTTTCTTGACTTTTTTCTAGTCATGGACCCCTCGAAAGCCCACGGAAATATTCTGAAAAAAAAAGACGGGGTTTTTGATAACGCGAGGCGTGTGCCATCTTTCACTTCTAGGTGGGTAGGCTCGTCATGGACCCCCGGAGTTCATTACACGAACCCCTTAGGGGTCCATGGACTACGGGTTAAAAAACTCTATTGCAGCGGCTGGCTAGGTTATAGCTATAGCGTTGACATTTCGAGTAGGTACAAAATTAAGGTGCGAAACTTCCTTTGACAAGAATTGTTACAAATTATGTACTTTTTATCACACAATAAATCATTGTAAGTACTAACTTTCTCGAAAAGAGTCTCTCAAAACTGTAATAACAAAGTTTAACCAAGTTGTTACAACAAGTACCTACTGATAAGTTATCAACAGCTACTCTGTCTCCAGACTTTAAAACTTATCTCTGGCCAGTCGAAAAAGGTTAATTATTAAGAAGCTTTGCGTCATCATTGCGACAAAAGAAATCGAAAGTCTTAGATTAGAATCAATACAATTTAATATGGTCGATGAAAAAAACAATGGATTCTAGTTACAATGTCATCCGGTCATTGAAAGAGCCATTATCGTCACCGTCACTAATGTCAACGGCGGCCTAACGAGAAGCGTCAAAAGTGACATTAAATAATTTTGATACAGATTACGACACCGGTAACAACGCGCCGTGAAAGTACTCTCGAGAACAGCTTAGATAAGAAAAAAATTAGAGCAATGGAAATTGAAACGAAAACAATAAACTTTTCTATATGTACAATTGATTTTCGATGGTGAACAACTATAGAAAAATGGCTAGGAAAACCGATAGTATTGAAATGTAAAAACAAAAACGTAACCCAAATAATCGTCTTTGATGAGCCGTAAAGTTCAGAAGCCTGTCAATACAATGTAAAACGTCATTATCTCTGACGGAGACCAGTCAAATTGAATGTTCCCGTGGTTTTACAGCCGGATGCAATTTGCACTTTTATCCGTGTCTGTACGTGTAAGTTGTCACTTTCGAGTCGTGACTCACGAAGACAACAACGAGCTTTCGTTGCCTCCATCTAATGCTAGGGTCACTTTGCTGTCATAAATTGCGAATAGTTAGCATTTAATATCCTCGCACCCGCGTCTTAAGGTACAAATCGTATCGTTAGCATTACTTGTTGTTCCGTTACTTGATGTATTGTGCAACTGCTCTAATTAATAGCAATCTGTGAATGTTCACATCAATATTCATGTTGCTGATGTAATGTTTAGTGTGCTTGTGTTTGTGTATGAGTGTGTAAAATGCTTCGTAGAGATGATCTAATTTATTGAGAAACGACTCGCAAAATGGTTATGAATGTAATTGGAGTTGAATTGTGTTTTCTTTAATTTTAGAAACGTTGGGGGCGGGACGTGCTCTCTAACCATTAAGGAAAGGAAAATACTGAATTTATAACATAACATTACGCCTGTAATCCTCGTAGGGTTAGGTAGAAGTGTAGCTATTAGTACACCCACATTTTGCCAGTTATTTTTGAGTCTCATGTAATAGGGGGCGAGCCTATTGCCATCAACCGGGCACACATCCAGGCTACGAGGCTGCTACTGAGAAATTCTTTATGGAATACCCATTAACACTTTGCCCGACCTAGGAATCGAATCCAAGACCTCATGTTCAGCTGCGTCGGAATCTGGATTAGTGCCTGGTTGATGGCAATAGGCTCGCCATTTATTACATGAGACTTAAACATAACTGGCGACATGTGGAGGTACTAATGAGTACCTACACCTCTGCCTAACCCTTCGGGGATTACAGGCGTGATGTTATGTTCTGAAGCTTGCTGTTACGGTATTCATGTTTCACATGATTTGTGTATCAAAACTGATTTATCACCATTCCAGAAGTTGTAGCGAGCAATTTCGGTCACGTTTTTATCGAAACGATGTTTGTCCCGCAGAATGCGAAGTTATAAAACTTTCTTAATCAGCACTTTCTTTGGTTGGAGTGCGAAATAAGAGTTTTCCGTAAATAATTTTCATCCAAATTCTATCTTTGACTTCGTAATCATTTCGTCGCCAGTATAATGTGACACCAATTCAACGGAAATAAGGTTCGATATCCCGACGAGGGACACTCGAAATACGTAAAGTACTTAATGTTTTCAATTCCGTATAATCGGTTTAGAATTTCCAGAGTTCCGCGTCAGTAATTGGATTGGACGAAGTTGGCCGCTCTTGGGGTGAATTTTTCAACGGTTTTAACCGCAAAGCTTACTTAGGAATCAATGGAAGGCAGATTGCGTCTAATCAGTATTTGTATATATTCGATTTCTATTCAAATACGTTTCAATTAGCTAGTTAGCTAGTTAGTTACATTCGTGTGGTGAAGGTGGCAGCAACATGCAATAATGACAGTGGAAATTATCGTACGAGGGAAGCCAACGCAAGTATTGTTTTATTCTATCAGGCGTACCATTTAGAGTCTGAATTTAACTCCTGCTATCATCTGTCTGAATATTACTACTATCTTAAATGCGTAAGTTTGGATCGATGAATATTTATTAGTGAATCACACACACAGAACGACTGAATAGATCTAGATGAAATATTTGACACAGAGATACCTAGATTATAGTCTGGAATAACACAAAGGCATATTTTTAATGCCGAAATAGTGAACGGTAGGTCGGGATGAAAAGTAGGTGCCCTATGTCCGTTTCGGCAAAGTTTCAGGATGATCAGTTCAGTGGTTTAGGCGTGAATAAGTAACAAACAAACAAACTTACTTTCTCATTTATAATAGTAAGGCTATGTTGGCTAAAACATTGTATTTCATAAACTATAATAAACGGCAAGACGTTTAGAATATGGCGCGTGACTTTTACTCAACATGAAGACGACAAATAAATATCTCGTACAAGGATTATTGCCGGTTCGCAAGCAAAGTGTATTAGACTCGTTCAATACACATCCATGGTTCAACACCGTCATATTTCTCGCCAGACGACGCTTTTTATATATTATAAACTCGCACCCACTTTGCACAACTTTTAATATTGTAGGGGGAGCAGATGTTGAAAACCTTTTACCTATTCCGGCTCTCTCACACATCACAAGGGTAGGCCTAATGTGAACGTCGCGACGCGTTGTACGACAAAATGTTGAGAGCACTTCACATAATCGTTTGAGGAGCGTTTTTCTTGATTTCGTCTCACCTACGATTAGTTGGGAATGTATGATCGCGATTCTGAATCTTATTAAAGTGTTGCGAGAAATATGGCATTGAAAATGAAGACTGGAAATGAAAGTAAAAGAGAGAATGGAGTCTATGTATAACTCGATAAGAGGCATTTTGGATTGTAGCTTAATATTGGTAAAATATCGCGTTTGACTATTGACGCCAAGTTTTCACAGTTCAGCAGGGAAGACTTACGCAAGCCAGGGATACTTTTCACTTGCTAACATGGGTCCTTTAAGTATACATATTGTATGACATATTTTTCTAATTAAACATAGAACAGTTAAAGTTTTTAGCTCAAGTGGGCCTTAAGAGATCACACACAGCCAGTGGCGTGCACAGAGTTTTTAGACAGGGTAGGCAGAACAGTTAAAAGCTATATAAGCTAGGTAGGTATCTTACCAAACATGTATCTACCTATCATGGTTTTGGTTCGTCGTCTTGTCGACTTAAATAATAATGTAGGTAATTGCCACCTTAAATAGCCTAGATTGACTGATTTTGTAGACATATTTTACGGATACCTATATGTTTTGATGTTTCATATTAATTTGAAAATTAAATAATAGCAGTCAAATTAAATAAAATCCGGTGTCATTGACCTTTCACGATCACGTCTTTTTGTCGCCGATAGTTTTAAAAGCGCATATTTTTTTATTTCCTCTATACACACACCACATGAACAACTTTCACAGTGAATATTATCCATTTTTCACACTAATAACATCGTTAAATCTTAAATATCTGATAACAAAGCACGATCACGTCTTTTTGTCACCGATAGTTTTAAAATCGCATATTTTTTATTTCCTCTGTACACACACCACATGAACAACTTTTACAGTGAATATTATACATTTTTTCACACTAATAACATCGTTAAATCTTAAATATCTGATAAGAAAGCTCACGACCAAATCAAAACAAACAAACGACTAATGGCCGCTCAAACTACTTGTTTATAAAATACGACCAAAAAAATGGTGCTTTATTTAGACAAAGTTGAATGAAATAATGTTACTTTTTAAAATAGTCGCATAATAAAGCTAGCTTCCGATCGGAACACTTCGGTAAGTATCGTGATTCGTCGGTAACAAGTCATGCAGTGTCTATTTGGTGCGTTTGTGTGCGTTATTTGTGGCATGTGTGCCTCGTATCTATACGAACACACACCCATTTACACATATACAAATTAAGGCACGAATAGTTTGTGTCTTATCCGCGGCAGTCAACGGCGTTAGCGTAGCGCAATGTTAAATCGCGTCAAATTGTACGAACGAGCTGACTATTTTGTATCGATGTTAATGTTATTTATATGACACTCGAGAGATGGCGCTGAATTATGATTTAAGATTTTTTTGTTTATTGATAAATACTCGTTTAAAAAATAATAACATTATTAATATTTATCTGAGTTACGTAGGGTCGGCAGTGTCTTTCTGCCTCTATGGTATGCACGCCACTGCACACAGCCATTTTAAAGTCAAATCAGAATCAAAAGTCATAATAAAGCAACAACCAGGCTTCAAATCTTTTCTTTCGCGAAATACAACTAAAATGAAAAGGCTGAAATGGTGTTGCTAATCTTGTGTCCCCGATACCCATTCACGCCACGCTAAATGTGCTTGAACCGCGGCTGGCGACCTTTAGCTTGACATTCAGCACCTTACCCGCTCAGTTTATAGCCTCTTAACATTGACAATGGTGTATTAGAATAGTATAGAATTTAAACTATGGCTCCGAACTGGGCCCGCGACCGAGTGGTTTATGGGTACTAATGTAAAATGTATGCTCGACTAACGGTCTTGTCAGATATGAATTGTAAAGGAGTAAGGGCCGCTTTGTGCCACCTGAAGTTACAAAGTTGTTCGTAAAAATACATTGTTCTGGATTTTTACTGGATAAGAAAAGGTTTACTACTTCTGTAAAATGTTATGTTAGTTCTGAGAAACTTTAAGTTGACGTCATGAATTCTAAGGTTCTAGGAACGTTTGTTGGCTTGCTTGCTTCATAAACCAATTCTGATCCTACGCGAAATCAGGTTTTGATCTTATAGATAAAATATAAATATGCATAAAACAAATAAATAATTGTTCTCCATACATTCTAAGAAGCTACTACTACAAAGCTGGTAGTATTAGAGGTCTGTGAGAAGGAGTTCGTCAGGGGAAGACATACCATCATTTATGCCAATTTCTGCCGCAAAAGCAGCATTGCTGTGTTCCGGTTTAAAGGGTATCGATGCCGGTATAAATACAGGCACATGAGACATTTAGAATTCGCTTCTGGGATGGCAACATATTTGCAAGGCCTATGATGAGCGATGGCCATCTTCCAAAAGGCCAGACTCCAAAAACAAGAGAACTCAGTTAAAAAAATCTAGTTTCTATCGAATATTTCATCAATGAAAATGTTTGGGTGTAGTTGTCACTGGTCGTAGTGAGACACTTCACACTCGCGAAGATATTGTTATCGATTGGTCGCAGGAAACGGAAACGTCGCGAGAAATGCTCAGGGAGCAGTTTGCGGCGGTCGTTCGTTCACCTCGCGACACTTTGTTGCGACGCGGTGTGTGATCGTGTCCTTATTTGTCTTGTGCTTCGGTTCTCTATTTGAATCTCGGTTTGGATAGAAATTGTGGCTTTGGCATATTGGTGTTCTGTTATAAAGATTAGTTCACACTGGTACATTTGAATATGTTCAGTAGGTACTCTTAGTTAGATACTTTAAGAGAACTGTACCGATAGCTCCATACAAAACGTAGTGTAGTCAGATTACCAATAAGTAATGAAACTTGATTAAATTTTGTAGATAAGATAAGGGTACTAATATCTAGTCACATGTTTAGACAGTTTCCGCTAAATAATTTAATTTAAAATTGTTACACTTACCTAACTCATAAACTCGTAATGGAAAATATTAGTTTTTGAGTTACCTTTTTAGGCGCGTGTTGATATTATTATCATAATCAACATAAGTTTTACTCTTCAACGCTTAAAGCAACACACCTAAACACAATATGAGAGCCTCGAACAGGTTATTACATATTTACGCTTACTTAATCCCCAGAAGATAATATCACTTACTGCAAAGTCTGGAAAGTTTTGACGTAATACGACCCTTTTACACGGATCCATATTCTAGGCCGTCTTACCACTCAGCGGACCCTCATGAGCTCCAAACCTTTTGAAATATTACCACGTAATTATAGTTGGTGATAACCTTCAAGGGGGCGATTGTACGAGACTCCTGGTAGCACGTTTGAAATATTCAGAAGTATCCCAACTTAATTAGGCCGGGTACTTTTGCACAGGAAGAGAATTTATGACTGGAGCGAGGGGGACGTCGTCAGGCGAAAGTCATGGCCGATACAACCCGACAAAGTCGAGTGAGAGGTGTAATGTATGTAAGGACTCAGCAATAAGCGTTCTCCCTTCTTGACCGGATTGAATTACTGGCGCCATGCCGTCTAGTGCTGACCGCACCTGCGTATCGATTTTCGGGACACCCTCATGTGAATTCGTGTAATTAGAATTGAACGAACACGCGAACGCTTCAAATTCGTGCGAATGAAATTTAATTAATATTAACAAGGGCAGGTGTAGGTAGTGTTATGTTAATTGTTTGAGATATCACTAAGGCCCGACTACGTTACCGTTGTTCCGCTTGTTACAGCTTTCGTAATGCTGAATTTAACTATTTTCCTTTTATTATACGTCGATTAGAGAGTTGAATACGTACTTTCGCAGAAATGTTCTACTTTTAATTAAGTACCAGCTGTTTTGGAGCGACGACGGAGTAGTAAAATTTTCCATTCCCTAGTTTACTGACACTAAAATTAGTTCTCCTAAATCTAATTTAACTAGACGCGTTATATTAGTCAAGCTGAAATATTATATGTCAAACATTGAAAAACAATGTGCCTAATTTGTATTCGTCGACCGAAGGAAATAGAACATTCAGTTAGGTCAATTTATCGACATCGTATAGATGTTTCCCAACACTAATAAGAGCAAATGTCCACTAGTCTGAGTTATACGGTCTTGAGCGACGGCTGCCCGTCCCAGACTATTTCCTCTTTGATCCACTCCACTCTGGCTGCGGCTTCTATTCCTTTTATCGAATAGGTACTTTTCTCCCCCTTTTTGCAAATGTTTTGGATTTTACGAGTTGTTGTGGTCGATTACTATGTAACTGCTGCTGGGAGAAAATGGGAGGCTCTTTTTCCTTTGTTGTTGCTTCCTGATTGGCAGCTATACAAGTGGGCATGGGTTTTTGGCGTCGTTATTAGCATTTACAATAATAATAATAATACCAGCATGTTATTGTCCCACTGTAGAGCAAAGGCCTCATCTCATACAGAGAAGGCACGATTACACCGATTTAATTTCCACAAAAATGTAAGTAAGTCTTGATTCGAAAAAAAAAAAAACACCAAAAATTTAAGAATGTGCGTGTACATGTAAAGCACAGTTATCAGAAACACCAATTTACGTTCACGGCTTATACTTTAACTTGAACATATGTTAAGTGAAACCCTAATGAAACCGGCTCAGCGAACATTGAGCGAAACGTCGCTTATTTGTAGTTCGCAAGACCCATCCTTCCAGCCAATATGTACGTCAAATATCGACTGGATAATTGACAAGTTCTCGACATTTTAAGCCCTTAGGATTGGCCTTTGGCATGCGATTAGGTGGCGTTGTTAAAACCTGTCGGAGATTAAGGTTTTCACGAAAATGAATGGCTGTCCATGTTGCAAGGATACACAATCCGGATAACTGTCAGAAAATGTAAATGTTATGACACCAGCGCAGTATTTTATAACTAAAAAAATATAACATCACGCCTGCAATTCACGTTTCATTAGTACACCCACGTTTCACCAGTTATATTTAAGTCCCATGTAATAGGGGGCGAGCCTATTGCCTATTTGTGCAATGTTTTGTGTCATTTAGGGCTAATTTTTCAATCGTCAGATAACTCATAACGGAGAGATAAATAAGGCGGTTTGACAGCTTTTGTATAGATACGTAAAATTACTGTCATATTTATTCTTTGGATAAAAGTGATGACTATTAAAAATCAGCCCTTAATGACTTTTTTTTTTTAGTAAGCAGAAGATGGAAAGTGTTTTATTCCTCAAGAAACTTAATACAATTTCTCCACATACTCAAAGACAAAGTTACTTTTATTGTCTGGAGAGGCCAGGGTAGGATGATACATACCTATGCCTTATTCAACACCTTCGCTAGGCTAAGGTAACCAAATGTTTACTTACCTGTTCATACTTTCAGTCCTTGTGGACGACAGGTGTTTTTTCATCGAGAATTATGTTCGGACCCTCACAAAAGCCGGAGTTTTTACTATCTGAATTATATATCAGGGGTTTAGGAGCTCGGTCGTGATCACAAGCGTGGAGATTATGAGCCGAATCATGTTTTAGGGGTGGGCTAATTGAAGTTATCCTTTGTGTTGAACTAATTATTTTTGATGATTTACTTACTTATGCAGAATATACATACAGTTATACTTTTGGTTTCTTTTATTTTTTGTATTTGGAAGCATGAATTAATATCAATATTTTACATTTAAGAATAACGAAAATTTTATCAGAAATAAATAAAAAAAATATCACCTACCTGATCGGTTTATTTTGTGAAAAACATCCCTCGGTGAATGTAGGTGCCGTGAGTTTGAGATGACTTTATACATAAACATAACATCACGCCTGTTATCCCCGAAGGGTTAGGCAGAGGTGTACCCATTAGTACACCCACATTTCGCCAGTTATTTTTAAGTCCCATGTAATAGGGGGCGAGCCTATTGCCATCAACCGGGCACAAATCCAAACTCCGAGGCTGCTACTGAGAAATTCCTGATGGAAAAACCCAATAACACATTGCCTGACCTGGGAATCGAACCCAAGACCTCGTGCTCAGCAGTCGCGCTTTGCGACAACTAGACCAACGAGGCAGTCAGATGACTTTATAGTGAAGAATAAAATAAATAAATAAATATCTTGGGACAACTCACACACGGCTATCTGATCCCAAGCTAAGCAGAGCTTGTGTTATGGTAACCAGACAACTGATATACATACTTATATAATTTATAAATACATACACATTATAGATAAATCACACCCAGACACAGAACTAACAATCATGCTCATCACACAAAGTTTGTCCTGGGTGGGAATCGAACCCACGACCTCCGGCTTAGCAGTTAGGGCCACTAACCACTAGACCAACAGGCCCGTCAAGAAATATTTGATTGATGAACTTTTTAAATTATTGATCGAATAATCAAAGAGTGTGATAATTTTTAAAGTGTACCAAACCTAATGAAAGCGTTCATGGTATCAAAACAAATGTTCAAGAGTTTTAATCCCAAACAGATAACATCAAACAATACCTAACCTGAATTTAAAAAAAAAAACAAATAACCGCCACAAAAAAGCGTAGACAACAATCGAATTTATTTTTAATGTCTGGGAACTCTTTTGTGTATGAAAAAAAGTTGTTTGAAAAGTAAAACGACGAAAAAAATCAGCACGCGTTCACTTTCAAACAATGGCGCACAATATTTGCCATAGGATTAGTGTGTTTGTGTTTCTCATGCGATTCAGTCGGTCAACTGTTGTGTCTTAAGCCAATAATCCTCCAAACATTGTACAAGTTTCATAGTAACAAACGGAGACAATGAGAAAAACTTAAAAAGCTTTTTATGTGAGCATAGATGAACGGCTCACCATTGTAATGACTTTTTACCGTCCGCAGTCAAACGGTTTTTTGCAATAAAGGATAGAATTAATATTCGATTTTTATTCAAAAAGCTATCAAGTTTTTATTAGAATCGCACGGATCGCAACGGTTTTTAATGTCAGTTTTTTAAGCTTGATTTTTCAATTTTTCTCAGTTGGCAACAAAAGTGGAAAGATGTCAGTTTTTAAATTCGTCTGTAATTTGTAACAGTAAAGATTCTAAAATTGAAGAGTCTCCACAAAAACTTAGACAGGCCTTCAACGCGTGTCTAATGTCAGTTTTATGTCAAATTCCTTAAATGAATATCGTGTATTGTTGATTAATTTAGCCAACAGATAACAACAGACACTGTTTTGTGGTAGTAAGATTTTTTTTATCTTTTCGTAACATAACATAACATAACATCACGCCTGTAATCCCCGAAGGGTTAGGCAGAGGTGTACCCATTAGTACACCCACATTTCGCCAGTTATGTTTTTAGTCCCATGTAATAGGGGGCGAGCCTATTGCCATCAACCGTTACCATTATCTTTTCGTGAGTGATTTGAACCGAGCATTGCACTTTGAGTCACTTCGTTACCGGGAGCATTTGCTTGCAATGTTTAGATTCGAGCTAAAAATCCAATCTTATAATAGTTACATTACAAGCTACTGTTCCCGGTGAGGGATCGCCTTAACATGATGACCTTTACTTAAATCTTTGTTTTAATTACGGACTTGATTACAAAACTGCACGTGTGACCAACAAAAAAACGCATTTCAGAAGTTAAACGTTGCCCCTCACTGGGAATTTCAACAGTATCGTAGATGCGTTTACAAACATATACCTAAACTCACACAGACAAACAGCCTGGGGGCCTAACCCCGTCTCTCAAAATAGTATTATTTTAATATTACTTTGCCTTACACACTGTTGGATTTTCAACGCTCGGCTCGGCGCTGAGTGTCGAAAATCCAAGAACAGAAATTACAAAGTAATATTAAAATGTTATTGTTTTAAGAGATGGCGGTAGGTTCTCTGGACCAACAGTTCAAAGCGACACGCAGTCACGCAGCGCACCAACCAATCGCTCAACCACACAAGTTTTGCGTGTATTTCAAGTCTCCGTATCCCATCATCACATCCTCAATACAAACTGCGCGCACGGTCCTCACGCGACATCTTATTAATGGGCTACAACATTATCTTCAGCATCTCGCTGGCACCGGTACCTGTTTGACACTATCGGTATCTACTGACACCTGCATCTAGCTGTTGGCGCATTAATTGTACCTATGTAGCACATCTGAACGACTGGTGGACCTCACTTAATTACTGCGCATATCAGGAATTCGTTTGTAGTTATACCTGTTTAGAATTTTTAGTATGGAAATTGGTTAGTTTTTATATCACCTGTTTTGGGAAGTTGATCACAATATTTGCAACGCAATACAAATGACCCACGAAATCGTTCTAATTGTAGATCCACGGGTAAGATTTGCCTCAGCAGTCACCTGAAAAGAGTGACACAAGAAAAAAGCCTTCATTTTGACAGTAACACAATATTCTTTGCGTTATTTAGGTTTGGAGCAGACGAACTTTTCAAACATATGCAGCAATGGATCATTTATTACTGTCAAAATCTTTTAAATCAAAGTAGTATTTGTGTAGCGGGATTACTTTACTTATTTCTCTTGATAATGCTAATAATTTTTTTTTAATAATATACTAGCTTTTCCATGTAATTTCGTCCACATAGAAGCTAAGTCTACCATAAAACGTAGCGTATGACGCTTAACAATAGTATAGCTTTCTATCAGTAAAATATTTTTTGTAACCGGCCTTACAAACACATAAAAAAAAAACTATCTGTCAAACTTTACCTCTTCGTACAGTTTTTTTTTCATACCATTGATTCACGTATTCACTTGTTCATTGTCTTAATAATATAGTGCATCTGTAACTGATACTTCCCCGAATGCTCCAGTCAACACATAATAATTGTTGCCATCGAAATCAATGCCATCTGTCAGGGAGGCCATTTTAACATTCGCACATTGCGTGTCCACCAGTACTTCTGTAAGGCGATTGGTGATATCTGCTGACACCTGCGAGGCTGCGACCGACTCCATTTTGTTTGATTCGTTCGTGTTTTTCCGAAAGTTCGCAGTTTTTGCAATTAGCGGTACCTACTTAAGTATACTAATTACTTTTAAGAAACATGTTCTTACAAGGAAAAATTTGCTTTCATGTTTCAACGAATGAAAGTAGCGGTTTTAAGACACGACACGCATCACAATGTTGTGACCAATATTAATTAGTATATGTATATTTTTAAACTAATATAAAGCTGAAGAGTTTCTTTGTTTAAACGCACATATCTTTGGAACTACCAGTTGGATTGGAAAAAATCTTTAGTGTAATGATAGCCAGATTCATGAGGAATGGTTTAGGCTAGATATCATCACGCTACGGCTCAAGGGAGCAGAGCAATAACCCAAAATATAACTTAACTCAGGGGAATAAGCCACGTGGAAGAAGTCGCGTGCAGAAGCTAGTCAATTAATATTGAGATCATGATTGTGTCAGGTTTTGGCCGTTCTTTTCAATTACGATAACATTTTATTCTTATCAATTGAACGATTGTTGGGCAAAATTGCCTCCGCAATCTGAAATTTCATCTCAACCGCGCTTTTACGGGGGACCACACCGCAGAACATGTTTAATTCAGAGTATGCAAAATTAATTACACAGACTTAACTGGAATAACTCTCTCTGTACTCTGCAGTTCATTGTTAGCGCCGAAAAGCCTTATTTTCCGCTTCCTAGGATTTATTCTCTTCAAGAT
The DNA here is from genome assembly GCA_949774945.1 of Hoplodrina ambigua. NCBI lineage: Eukaryota > Metazoa > Arthropoda > Insecta > Lepidoptera > Noctuidae > Hoplodrina > Hoplodrina ambigua. The sequence goes on along the minus strand of OX458974.1, from coordinate 4,130,278 downwards.
ATTTTAGTAGGACGTCGAACAAAGCGCGGACTACTAATGTGAGTATTATGTAGATGGCTCAGTGCGTTCGTTTGGAAGACTTGCTGCAATTTCAAGTTTTAGTCAATATCGCGCTTTCATATCTTTTACCGTACCTAATTACAAAACCTGTTTTTAAAAACCTCTCGCCTATCTGCCTCTGTGGTCGTAAAGCGCGACTGCCATGCGACTGCGATTCACAGGTCGGGCAGTGTTATTGTGTTTTCAAACAGGAATTTGAATTTGGAAAAGAAGAAATTTGCGAGCGTTAACTACTCTTTTCTCCCTTCTTAACTCTCCCTCTTCCCCTTCTTATCTTATTTCCCATTTTCAATATCTTTGTTCTACTCACGCTAAGTGTTTACGTTCTTCTAATAATCTTCTACTCAACTGTCCTTCTCATACTTCTGATTTCATTCATTCCTCCTTTCATATTCAGGCCATTCTTCTTTGGAATGCCCTTCCTCTTGATATCAGGACAGCCACCAGTCGATATGTTTTCAAGCGGAAGTTGCGGATTTATCTTCAGAACAATTAGCAAGAGTTTTATCATAAATATCCTTTCTATTCTTTTTATAAAATATGTATGTATTTATGAGTATGTATATATATTATATATATATATATATATATTATATGGTATATATGAGTTTATGTACTTGTGTACGATTAAACTTGTTTAGATTTTGTTTTCAATTATTTTAAAATTTCTTATCTGATTATTGCTTCATGTACAATTTTTTGCACCTGCTTTGTTATCTCTTCACCACCTTTGGTGGACTGGTAGAGAATGCCTAAGGCATTAAGTCCGCCTTTGTTCTTTTATGTTGCATAAAGTTTAAATAAATAAATAAATAAATTTCTCAGTAGCAGCGTCGGAGCCTGGACTTGTGCCCGGTTAATGGCAATAGGCTCGCCCCCTATTACATGGGACTTAAAAATAATTGTGGAAATGTAAAGCTCTGCCCTAACCCTTCGGAAATTACAGGCGTGATATTATGTTATGTTTTAAAAAGTCCGTGGGCGTTCTTCGAATAGAGAGAATACTTTTCTTTGACGCATAGCAACCCTTCAGTTCTCCGAAGAATCACGAGCTCGTGACAGTTGACTCGGCCGCTTCCAAACATGGTAAGACTGCGTCTGCGCACGCCGATAGATCCGCTGACACTGTTCCAGGCCGCAAGTCTTCGCATTACTTACAAAACTTTTAATCTAATCTCCAGAAGTCTGTTAACGGTCTTGACATAGCGCGATTGATCGTTTTTAGCCAACAACAACTTAATCCAAGTTCTTAACTTTCGATTTAGTTAGACATTGTTAGAGAGTGAGACAGCAGTGGAAATATTGTGACAAGTTGACAATGGTGCCGATTCCCTTATTCACAATCTAAAATTAAAGAATTGACATCTCTTACTGACAAACAGCTGAAGAAAAGGACGGTGACACTTAAAAACTAAGTTAGAAACGACAAATTAGTATTGCCTTGAACTTCTTTATGTTTTTAATCAAAACGTTCTGACATGTCACTGGATATGTCAGATCAACTAGGATGATTTGACAGCTCTTATATTTGTCTCCGACCCTTTCTGGTTTCATAGGAGAGAAAGAAACAGTCTAAATTCAGTTTAGCTCGTGGATGGTAGAAGCGACACTAATTTTTAAGTTTTGTTACAAATAAAGTAATGTGTGATTGACGTCACAGTATAGCTACATAACATAACATAACTTCACGCCCGTAATCCCCGAAGGGTTAGGCAGAGGTGTACCCATTGGTACATCCACATTTCGCCAGTTATGTTTAAGTCCCATGTAATAGGGGGCGAGCCTACTGCCATCAACCGGGTACAAATCTAGACTCCGAGGCTGCTACTGAGAAATTCCTGATGGAAAAACCCAATATCACTATGCCCGACCTGGGACTCGAACCCTAGACCTCGTGCTCAGCAGTCGCGCTTTGCGACCACTAGACCAACGAGGCAGTCAGTACAGCAGACAGACAGTATAGCTACTAACAGTAAATGTAAACATTTGGACAAGTGCATGAATGTAGCCCATAGGCCACTGCTTACATGGTAATAACTAAAAGAGGCTGGTTTTAAAATATGAATAAACAACAGTTTTCATACAGATTGTTGGTTAAACTTAAATATTGTATACTTTTAGGTGTTAATTAAAGTGACAAAGGTATTATGATTTATGCAAGGTTCCCGGACAAATCTACGTCTACAAAAACCTCTTTATTTTAAACCTTCATTTAAAACAGTACATCGAAAAAAGATATAAATAAAAAAGATATTAGCAATCCGTTTATGCCAGTATCTGCTCATAGTAGGTATAGCCATATAGAACCTATTTTTTTATTTTATTTTATGAAAATTCTCAATAGCCCGTTGGCGCCATCTACGGTTATTTTCCAACTCCGAGTTAGTAGCTAACACAGTACATTATCTTTGTTCTTATTCAAAAAAAGTCCTACATTATCTATTACATTTTGTAATTTAACTCGCATGTTATAACTAACTCTTTTTGCGCGATTGGCCTGAGAGGTGCTAAAGATGTTCACGTCAATGTGTTCATAATAAAATTAAATGGAATGGAATTAATTTATCTGTGGACGTACCTTATTATGATCTGTCTACATCGATCATTTATCTGTTTTATAACTCTATGCTCCCGGCAGAGAAGTTGCGTGTTGGATTTAACAATTATTTTATTATTTTTTCAATTTACCACTTTCCAACGCAACCAAGTTCTAAGCAAAAGGTGGAATAACATAAACTTGCAGATCACTTATTGTGCTTAACTATTCTTTTTAATCCTTACTTATCTGTACTACCTTATATTTTAAATCGACAGAGTTTGTTTGTTTGCTTCTTGGTTCGAGCACGCTAATCTCTCGAACTACTGTTTAGATTATGAAAATTCTTTCGCTAATAGGAAGCTTTGTTATCCTTGAGTGGCTATAGAATAGACTATGTTTTATTATCTTAAAAATTAGGGATCCGTAGGAAAGTCGGCGCGGGGGAAGGCGAGGGCAAAAGTTAGTATGGGATAACATAAGGACCTGAATAATATATCTGACTGGCCGAATATTTAAACTTTTTTGTGAATTATTAAAAATAAAGTATTATAATTTGTAAGCAAATAAATGTGGATAATTTACATACATTTCGAATGTAACAATATGTCTAGGTATAGTGTTTCTTCTATGACACTCCACAACAAAGTCTCTGCTGAGATCATAACTTGCGCGTACGCAGCGGCGCAGGCGCCGTTTCCGTGTCAGTGTCGCTTTAAAAAATATAGCCCGGTGGAAAATCTAGTTCAGGTTCGACCTAGTTTATTGGTTTACATTGTAGAAATACTATAGCGGGTAGGCTCGCCCCCTATTACATGGGACTAAAAACATAACTGGCGAAATGTGGGTGTACTAATGTACACCTCTGCCTAACCCTTCGGGGATTACAGGCGTGATGTTATGTTATAGCGGGTTAGTTAACAAGGTCTTGAAAATGTTAAATTAAATGTTACAAATTGTTACACTTGTTTTGTATCAAGAATAATTTTCTATGTATTTACGAGTATTACGCTCTTTTTTGTACTTTGCTGTGTCTGTAAGCACAATAATGCGATTTTAATAAGCATAATATCACGTCTGTAATCCCCGAAGCATTTGGCAGAGGTGTGCCCAATAGTACAACCACATTTCGCCAGTTATGTTTAAGTCCCATGAAATGGGCGAGCTTTTATTAAGCTTCATGAAAATAAAGTATGAAAAGGATGTTTGAATTAGAAAAGTTTTATGGTTCTTGCCATGTATCAAACCCTCATCATCGTGTATAAGAGGCAGGTTGTTTAACCACAGGACCATCACGACTTACCGGCTCAACCACCCAATACAAGATGAATAAGAAGATTAGTTAGCGAAACTTTACAGACGTTCAAATATTCCTAACCTTAACAGTGATGAAGGTGTCTCTCCTAAAACCTTCAAAACTTGACGTGTCTCCTGAAACTTAGTATTTAACATTAAAATAGGAATTACTAAGTCGTCTATCGTCCTACTTCTGACATACCCGGCTTGTTATCGTAGAAAGATAAGTAATCTGACATTTCTAATCTCTCCTGACACGGAGCGCTTATGAAAACGGTGAGTGCTTATGTTATGTTTGAGGATAGCACGTCTGGGGTTCGATGTATGAGTTGTACGTACCATGTACTATGACTAATAGTGAACCTATCTAACTATCGATTTTAAATATTTATTACTAAGTAAGGTGGCAGGTTTCGTTCTGTGGTTTCTGCCTACCCCCATGTGAAAATGGCGTGAGTTTATGTATGTAAATTGATTACGAGCTGTGCCCAGGGATTCGCTCACGTGGCCCTAACTATAATGGGAATATCTAAGGATTGAATATTTCTTCTTTTCGTATCGATGATTCATCTATAATAATTTATACCACTTGGACCTAGCAGGTCGTCAATTTTATTGCCGCGTTTAGAGGCGATAATCAGATCGTCAAGGGTGCAGGTGAACGGACAATTGGGACTGGACACGCCAGCATATGGAAAATAATTACACCAAAGAACAACATTTTTTCGGTAATAATTGCGAGATGCATTACTATTATTACATACATTACTTTGCTATGATTTTAAGATTTGTAAACATTGTTAGAATTGTATGATTCTTAAACCTCTGTTCTGCAGTCTGCGACACTGCGTTTTGATTTGTTGTATTGAAAGTTAAACGGTTAATTTTTGATTGACACATAGGTAATAATGGTAAGTAGGAGACACCTAATTTTATTGACAAACATCTCCACGAAAGTATTCTATGATCACAATCAATCGACCGAATTTATTATTTTGTGCTGCAATTACCCAAATTCGTTCTTAATCCAACCGATTTATTGTAAATATACAAAGTTTTGGTTACGATTTATAACGATAACTGTTTGTCGGCATTTTCTTTACTTCTTTTTAAACTGACTTGTGTTGCAAGATAATGAGAAAGCACCTGTGGATCTGGTATTCAGCCGACCATTAAATTCAATGAAAAACGTTAAACATTCATTTCGTAAGCATATTTAATGTCGTTAATAACTTCTTTGTGATGAAAAATTTATGGTCAATATACCATAAAGTGATAATTAAACTTCACAAATATAATGGTAAGTTGTCGATGCCCCATTACGATGCTAGTTGTCAATGATTGATGTCCGTTCAATGTCCCACGGTATTAATTTCCCTCAACCAACAGATTCTATTTAAAGAAACTGCTCCCGGCATTCGAATCTGAATTTTATGCTTAACGAATTAAAATGCAAAATCCGTCGAAGGTTTGCAGTACCAGTTAAACCCATGTTAAGTTGGAATTTTTCAAGTATTTTAAAGATTTTTCTATAAAGTAAGTACTTAACGGTAAGTTGATGTAGTGGGAACTTTAAGTGTTAATACGTAAATTGTTATTGATATGGTTTTCGAAAGTTTATCTTAAAGTTAACGGTCCACGCTTGTTAACACTGTAATGATAATGTGCGAGGTATAATTAATTGATGATTTATTACACTTGGCACCAGCTTCTGTTATTCCTCTGATAATAATTTACGACAAAAAATCAACAGCTTGGTGACAATTTTTTTTATCTATGGAAACACTATTACACTAATAGCAGTAACGAAACGTAACTGTCAAAGAGTGTCAAACGTTCAGCCATGTTTAGTTACTGATATGACTCTAATAAACGCTAACATCTATGTAAAGAAAGATGCTACGCTTTTTAAACCTGACCTACTAAACCGGAACATAAATAAAACACACCCAAATCCCCTCATCATGACAGTCTTATCACACGTATTATGTGTATGATGTATCATACAAAACAGATATTTCAAATCGTGCGTGCATTGTTTGTGCAAAAACAGTGTCTCGTTTGCAACTTCGTCACGCAATTTTCCCCCTTCTACGTAAAAATAACGGAGCATGCGACGTGTGTGTTGCCATACTTCCCATCGTTCACGTAACACGTCATCACTGTGACGTGTTACCCGTTCATATAAAAATTTACGACTGTACCTCACATGTTAATATGTCTACTGATGGCGTTTCCACGTATAAAAGGGAAGGTATTTTGTGTATCGCTAACAACGACATAGTAGGTACCTATAGGACGCGTTGTTCCGAACGGGGATGTTCATTGCTCACCATGTTCGTGTTTCATTTTGGTGCGTGAACTATTAGAGCTGACTTGCATTCGAATTTCAAAATTTTATTTTTTGTTTTTGGTGTGTCAATATTCGAATTTGAAACCGTTTTTTTTAGAACTCAATACCTTTTTTTTGTTTTTAACATTGCTGGTGTGCAGTCTATGGTAGAATTGGCGCCAAAAATGGTCTTTGGCAAGAAAATGCGACTTGACATGATTGGAAAAAGGTTTGCGGATTTTTCGCTGACATGTTCGGTTTCAAGCCAAGTTGCAGTAAACGAAAAGTTGGGTAAAGTTTAGAGGGAAGTCTATGCATTTTAAAAACAGAATATAGCCAAATGCAGTTTCCTTTTATAGCACAAGATTTTGGATTAGGATATTGTTGTGTTGACGTTAAGCTACAGCTTATACAACATCGTTCGAAAGTTATATTTTCTTCGAAGTATATTCTCAATAGTGTATCCTTCTTTAAAAAAATATCACCTTTAAACTTTCAGCTTATCATGCAAAAAATTCAAATAAAACGGAGCGAAAAGTTGAATGAAAACATCAATCAAGAGTGTACCTAGTTCAACCAACAGAGGTGAACCGCTATCGCTATTGAATGGGATTGGGACCGAACGACTTGTGAATTGAACGTGATTGAAGCCAGATGAACCGAGATCATTACGTACTGTTGCTCTAGTGCTGTGTGCTGGCGCATTGATGCAGTTTGATTGGTCGCTGCTATGTGATACCTATATTGTGGTTGAATTCGAATACTGCGAACTGTATTATCTATACACTCCGCTTACGTATATTGATCAAGATAGGTATGGGGATATTCTACTCTACAATAGATTCAAATTTAGAAAGAGTGCAATCGTTCCTTTGTGCCTATTGGCCTAATTATATTCTTTTCTTTTCGCTGTTCTTTTTGATTCTGTTGATTCTGTCTTTTTAGGGCTTGGCGAAGGGAAAAAAGTGTCTTAAAGTGTCTTCGTTAGTTAGTAATTCCATAATATATCTTTATGGAAACCTTATACCCATACTCGTTTGTAAACATCTTTTCCCAGATTAAAATAAATACCAAGATCGGATTAACTGACTGCAAATACACCTGCCACGGAATAAAATCTCGCTTCAACCATTACAAAGCCTTATAATGCCTGTCACGTCGTCCTATGCTTCAAGTATAACAGTACTTCAACACAAGTTTCTACAATAAATAAGGCTTTTACGACCAATGCTCGGGGCTCGGAGGCACCTCTGCGCGACGTCCGTATTCTCGCTTCCGCATCTCGCATTATCGAGAGAGCTTTACCAAAACGGTGTTAGCATTCGCGAGGCGGTGTTTTTGTGGTCGTCTGTAGGTGCACTTATAATGTGTCATGCATTATGTATGTTTTGTCCGTTTGTTACTCGACACTGTGAGAATTGAACGCGATTACTGTGCGAAGATTGTCGCTTGTTAATTTTGTTACTTTGTAGCTGTTTATTGTTATATAAATCGAGTGTCGGTTTTTGAGAATAAGCTTTCCTATTTTTCTTGTATTTGCGGTGGATAATAGCGAGAACAAGGATATGGTGCTAAAACCTGCCTCGTGTTTTTTGCGTTTTAGTTTCGTATAATTTATATCTGTACCTTTCATACAGAACCGTTCAGCGGTTCTAGCAAGATTGCGTAACAAACATATGTACATCCAAACTTACGCTTTTGTAATAGTAATGAGATTCCAGGCATGTTTTTCCTAACATTTGTTTTGATAACCTAAACAGTAATTAACATTCCAAGCCTTCCCAGAAGCTTGTTGCTCTTCAACTAAAATTGTTACCATCAATTTGGAATAGTACCTAAAGCAAACACCCCTAAACAGACCCCTTTTTTATATCCCTTGACTAAACTTTAGCCCCCAACTCCTTACCAAGTTCCCAAGATATTAATTCTGGAAGTGTCTGGAAAACATCAAGTAAGTTATATGAAGTTTCTTTGCCTAGAACTAGAACAATATAACCCTTTGTGAAAGCGGTAGCACATGAATATTTGACCTTGTAAGTTAGTGCTTTAGTTTGAGGATCCGCACGGTGTCTTGTAATGTGGGTAACCCTCGACATGATACCAGGCGTGCTCATTGGCTTATTATCTACAGCCTTACGTGATGAAATGTGGCCAATGAGAACTTCTTTTTTAATTAAGCTACTTGCTTATGCTTGCGATTCGGCCCGCGTGACAGTTGATGACTTTTTTCGCGTGCACACCTTATTCTTTTTCTCTAATAAAAGAAGCAAAGCATCAGTTATCTCCTGTGAAAATCTGTCTAGGCATTTCGGAGATTAGTAGGAACAAACAGACAAAAAGAGAAAAAAAATGGTTTTTTATATAAGTAGGTACCGTTAGCATTCTAAAATGCATTTAGTAAAATACTCTTATTTTGACATTACAAACAGACACTTGAATTTTATTTATTTGTAGATAAAAACTTACGTAGATATTAGATAAGGTCTTTTGATACCAGATCTAGATTTTGCTTTCCACGCAAAAAACCAAACTAGACATAAATGAAAACTTCCTTTCATATTTTAGGCAAAATTCATAAAGATTTGAGAAAGTACGTATTTTAGAATTCCGAACAATACCAACGTACACTTGAAATACTGCTTTGTATTGTGTTTCCTATCGAGACACTGTCAGCAAAAAAGTTCAACCAAGAAAAAAATAAACCGTATTTTTCGGTTTGCCAGAAAACTTTATCTAGGGTATCCGCCTACAGTTACAGAAATAGAATTTCTTCTATTTACTAACTTCCAACTCGTATAAGTTCTAACCACGATTCTGAAGAACTGTTCTGTGGATTGTGAGCCAAACTGGGTTATTCGTCAGTATATCTACAAACAAAGTGTTTATTGTTGCCGTGGCACATTTTCTGAGCCCGCATCCATCAATTAACTTTCAATAAAGTAGCGATATGTGAGCTGTCGATGGTTCTCAACCTTTAGCTTATCATATTTCTTCTTTTTTTACACGAAAAGTGTTTTTTCAAAAAAAAGGAGTGTATGTATGTATATGTGTATGTATGTATGTGAGTTTTTTTAATGAATCTGGTCGTGTCTATGTTTATCATCTAGAATTTGACGAGCAGATTTAAAAATAAATAACACTAAATGAAAAACGTAGTAAAAAGAAACATTCGAGTAAACAAAGTACAAGCATGTCCAATTTTTGCAGTAGTGTTTTTTTTTTTTAATTATGTTAGCTTGTTGGAACGAAGTTTCTTAACGCAGCTTGCTGTAGGAGTTAACTGGCATAAATCGTCACGTAAGGAAAAAGCGTTAGGCCCCATCCAGGCTTCCCTCTCTTTCAGAGCCAAAGAGAGAGAAGCATGGAGGGCGTCTTCCTTGTACTTTTTTAAAATAACTTTGTCGCACATTAGGAATTTCTTCTGCATCGTGGGAGCGTCAACAAACATATAAACTCACATACACAAAAAACTAGACCCGGAACAACTCTGTAGTTCATATAAATATTCTTTCCGTACGAGAATTGAACACGCGACATGCAGCGCAGCAGTCAATCGGTCAGCCACTGCGCCTACCAAATATACAAGTATTTCTACTTTGTATCAGTTTCAGCAGTCATCTTAAATTTTTGAACATCTTGCAGCAGAGTTTTATCTGCAATGGACTATTTTGTTTCTATCAGGTTGTCATGTGCATAATTTACTTTATGGATAAAAAAGGGCACGGAGAGAGACCCAAGTAACACCAGATTTGAATAACTTAAATCGAATTTTCTGTGGTCTCTCTCTGTTACCTTTGGACAAGCTCAATAGCAATATGGATGTTAAAAAAACGGCAAAGTGTTAGTCGGATTCACAAATTATGGGTTCCGTGCCATCTCACTTAAAAGAACATACAGAAAAACCCGTTTTTTGTATGAGGCACCCTTTAATTTTTTACGAACGGACAGCGGAGGATTAGTAATAGGGGTCCCGTTGGCATCCTTCAGATATTAAAAGACTAGCATATGAATTTGTTTGTGATAGTGTAGAAGTGTAGTTTGCCCAGAAACACTAAACATCATATCCTGAGAATATGAACTATCTAGTACATCGGAAACCAACTCTATGAGGGTTCAAAAAAACGATGAAACACTTTGTGAAAAGGTAGGTAGTGCCCTCGCTTGGCTCGTCTTGGCGGGGGCACTACCGTGCCCTCCGATATCAATAAAAAAAACGTATTTATTTAATAAAATATGGAAGTCTTACAGCTTAAATGCTAAGTAAAAAAGGAGACCATATTATTCTGTATTAAATGTCATTTTTAACCTATTTACAGAATAAACATCATTTAGCAATCTGTGAAAGTCTCTCCAGATTAGAGACCAGACACCAGAGATCAGTTGATCAACCAATAGCTAAACAACTTATAAATAAATAATTAATGTGACTACCTCTATTAGATACGTCTTGCGGTAAGCGAATCGGTTACACCGTAGCTCCTCGTGTTTCTCATAAAGAACGCTCAAGTCTGTAACTTCTGTCCGGTTGATTTCAACTCGTTTCCTTTACTTGACACTTACAACTTTCTCGAACGATTAACATCTAATACATGCTGTTTTTCTTTAATTAATGGTCTATGTATGTGTCTGTCGCTGTTTTATAAAACGTTACGAACTTTATTTGTATCTTGCTTATGTCCGCGAGTAAATGTCGGTTATCACGGGGTTTTATTTTTGAAGTGAAAACTTCTTTAGCGGCGTTGAGCACTTTTTCTGTAATGGGTATAAAATCTTAAACTCGCGTCAGGACACGTGACCTGATCGAAAAAGCGTAAGACGTATGGAGAGTAGACAGCTATCCCCACTCTACGGCGCGGCGAAAATGTATGCCTGGGCCTACTGTTTCGTTTAGGCAGCGCAGGGCGCTTGCGCGAATGTTCGTGTATAACTTTTTAATGTAAAATAATTGTAATAGTTTTAAAGTGTTAAATTTTTAATGTAATATAAATTGTCATGTTTGTGTACGATAGCGCAATAAATGAATATTGTATTCTACCACATAAATGATAGTACTTTTATACTGATAAAGCAATTGGTGCAAAATTATTCCCTAACCATTCCAAAATATCAAACATGCTCAACGTTAATAATCAAGTTTTCACTTCTGCCGGCACTCCCGGAGTGCAAACCGTCTTTTTTTTTTTGCGCGGAACCCTATTTTTTTTTTTACTAAATTTCACACTATGTTACTCTTCATAAAATTTGCTACTTGTCAGTGAAAGTCCCTTCAAAATCGGTCCAGTCGTTTCAGAGATTAGCCGGAACTAATAGACAGACCGATAAAAGGCTATCAGACAGACTAAAATTAAATAAAACATATGTTTTTGGTATAAGAACAGTGTAAACTCATATGCATTTAATAAAAACTGTTGTTTTGACAATATAAACACTTTAATTGTTTGTATAAATGTTCCGGCTTGTTTAAAAAAAAATCTTTCGTTGATCAGATTTTAAACTAGTCTTGGGAACGTTCACGTTATGTTCAGAAAAAAAAAACTGTTTCATTAAATTCCAAACATAATAAATAAGAAATTTATTCAAATCTTTATAGGTAGTCAACTGCTTATGATACTAAATTCTATATTGGCTTCCTCCAAGTCGTAAAACTAGCATTAAGTATATTATAGACTACTAGATCAAACATTAAACTAGATTTGTTTTAGTAGATAACTACCTATCTTTATTGCCTGCGTTAATATTTCAATTAGTTTCTGAGAACCGTGTCGGTTATTAGTTTTAGTCTGTCATTTATCATGGCTTTTAATGATGGCAGTTTAGACTTACTAACTGCCATCCTAGGATAGGCAGAACTTATAGTTGAAGACCCCCAAGAAGTGGGATCAGTATTTGTACCGAGATTATCATCAATCTTCTGTGACTGAAAGACTTGAGACCCTCGGGTCCCGGACCTTTGAAAGGCGTACGAGTAGCCGAAGCCATTCTGCAGAGGTCTCTTTTGACAGCTTTAAGATGAAATGAGACATCAACTGATAATTATCCCTGTATGCAAGTGCATCAAAGGACAACCCCCGGCTGGCGTAGGACTATTGCAGGATATGTAAATAAGAAATGAGACTGGGTTTGGGTGGCTTAAGTGTACTGGTTACATGGTACTACGGAAGAACTGCGGCCTCTGCCTGATCATTAAAAAAAAGTAGGTTTCTAGTTGAAAGTCAGTCTGTCAGCCGTACACACGGTTTGTCAAACCCTTCTATTTTTAAAACTAGTAGATATTTATGTCATAGGCATAGCAATGAGGTTGTACTGCAGTAACTAGGTTTAGTACGCTATTAATGTCTCCTTACGTATTTTAAGTTCATGTCGACTGGTAATGACCATGTTTAGATCCAAGAAACTAAAGATTTATTGCCGATTTCACTGCTAACTACGGATGAGTTAATTTACAGCAGATAAGAAATTTATACAAGATACAATACAATATTTTTTCATAACATAACATCACGCCTGTAATCCCCGAAGGGTTAGGCAGAGGTATACCTATTAGTACACCCACATTTCGCCAGTTATGTTTTTAGTCCCATGTAATAGGGGGCGAGCCTATTGCCATCAACCGGGCACAAATCCAGACTCCGAGGCTGCTACTGAGAAATTCCTGATGGAAAAATCCAATAACACTTTGCCCGACCTGGGAATCGAACCCAAGACCTCATGCACAGCAGTCGCGCTTGCGCCCACTAGACCAACGAGTCTTATTATACAATATTTTTTCCTTTGAACTAAGTTTTGGTAATTTCGTGTGACGATAAGACATACAGTTGTTTTTATCGATTGAAGACTATACTTTCAGGATTATTTATCAGTAAAAATATTTCCGTAAAATGCAACACAAAAAGAGTAAATCAACCAAATCTGATGCAAGGAAGAATATCCCAAAAAATTAATAAAAATCGTCTAGCTCTTAAACCACAAAGAATCGTAGAATATGGGGGTGGTTTGGATAGCCCAAGAAGAGAGGCTTCCAACATTTTCTTTTCGACGTCCTTATCTGGGAAATCCTGTATAGTGGCTAGTGTCTAAGCGGTGGAAATCGGTGGAAATACCTATTATAATATTCGTTTTGTTTACCTCGAAATATCATGAGTTCACCAAACCTAGAAATTTTAAGATATTTACTACCGCCCTCGTATTACAAGTGTGAGTAATCTGAAGTACCTCTTGACTTTGCATTTGACTTAAGTCAACTTAAGTACTTACCTCAAGTCTTAAACTGTGGTATGTCGTTCAAGTAGTATGTTACTTTCTTTTACTTGTTTTTTTATGCAAATACCCAAAATCTATTCAACTTTCGTGTCAACTATCAGTGGTCATCATTTATGGTGATAATATGTGACTATCTAGTAAACTGCTAAAAATGAATGCCCATGAGCATGATCGCTAAACTAAATCAAAGAAAGGTCGAGTTATGATTTCTACATTTGGCAGATAGACTTAGTATCTAGATTTATTATACAGAAGAACTCTGCCTCTCGGCGTAACGTCCAGTAACGTAATACTATAACAAGTGTCTTCATTATCGACATAATTTATGTCTAATATTTTATAGAAGGCTTTCATTATGTAAGAATATAATATCAACAAGACTCCGAAGCCAATTTCAAGTAAAAATGCAATCAATTACAAAAAGCAAAAAAAAACTAAAAATTCATTTAATTGCCTAACATCAAAATACTTGACTTGTAACCCAGCTGTAGGTACTATTATTTTTCGTGAGGATATATTAAACAAAGACTAAAGCTAACAACAGCTGGCGTGATCTATAGAACCTTCCAATTTGAAACCAGATTTTAAACTCACGAATCCAACTCTAATTGTAGAAGCACCTACCAAGATTTATCGGCTGTTTTACGACTGAATTCAAACTTTGAGCACCGCTACGCTATCGAGTGCTCGATCGGAATGATTGATCAACTCACGCGCAGCCACTGGTGTGGTCTGCTGCCGTGACGCAATACTTCACAATGATGGGAATGTTGCCAGCTGATGCTGCTTCAATTCTAATGATCTGTTGTGATTTTTACGACGTTGTCGAATGTTTGGATCACGATATCGCGTTGCCTGCGCTAGAGTTTTTTTGCAGGGTAATAAAAACGAGGTAGTGCTTTAAAAATCTATTGTGATTCTAAAAAACTTTCAATTCACTTGAAATGTTATTAACCTCAAAACGCTACTTTTGAAGAGTCTTGCAAATACAAAACTTGAACATGCTTTAGAAAATAAGAAACTAATCCACTTGAGCAGTCGAGCCACACCCAATGTATACCGAAACTCTTTTATTTCCTTCCTCGTGTCTTCATAAAAAACTTTGTATCATAAACGTTCGATAACTTTTTCTTCTCTTTCAATAAAACGCTCCGTCAACACAGTTACGAGGCGTTTTAGTTACAGAACAACTTTAGAACGTTTGTAAGTCCTTCCAACAACTCAAACGACGTACCTACGCACTCGACGTCATCATTTCCTTCCGTGAACGCTGAGTGTTGTTTTGTAAAAGCTGTTTTATTCGATTTATGTGCACGCCGCGTTCTCTTTATATACTTAAATGGTCCTAGTTTCAAAGAAACTATTTACATGTGAGAACGGTCAAGAGGTCCAAAGTTCCCAACTGTTAGTTATTCTGGGGCCGAACAAACCACAACTGTTATTAACTTCATAAGTTGAACGCTTATTTGATGTCATTATGTAGGTTTACTTTTGTGAGATTGAAAAGGGGAAGTTTGGGATTTAATCGATATAGAGTTTTATGTAAAGTAGGGTTGATTTTCAATTATGGCATTTTAGTATCTGTTGTATATTTTTTGTGCTCGGTTTATTCTTGCTCTCGGTCTTGTGTCTTGTTGTACTCAAGTCGGGAGAAGTGTTATTGGGTTTTTTCATCAGGAATTTTTCAGTAGCAGCCTTGCCTATGCCTACACCATCTGGGATTACAGGCGTGATGTCATGTTATGATAAAAGAACGTTCATAAACTGCTAAAAACATTGCATGTTTTTGATCACAAACAGATTAAAAAACAAACAATTTTAAAGTTTCCGACCGTTCAAAAGCGTGCGCCGAGCAAAATTAATAGCCAACACGATTTTTTATGCAAAAAAAAAAAACTTGTCACCGCCGCCGATTCAATTTCGGGAAAAAACTGCACTAGAGAATGGTTTTGTGTGAAAATTGTTAAATTCATTGCGTTACAGGAGTCACGTTGCCGAGATGTGATACTAGCAAAAAAGCTGGAGTGAACCGTGTTGCTGGCAGATTTACTGGTTGTCACTGCTGCTGCTGCCAGGATTAGTTCAATGGCCGTACGTCACACTCGAGCTTGTGGAATTAAATCTCTTTTAAGCGTGGGGTAGTGATTTTTGTATAAGTTAGCAGAATTAGAGCAATTTTCATTTTGTGGTTGCTTTTTTTCCAATTATTTTAAGCATTAGACAAAAATAACGATATTTGTGACGGTTACGTTGTTAAAATAACTGCATTTTAGTGTTTTTTTTTTTAATGTAAATGGCAAATACTTAGTTTACTTTGCTTTGTATTTATAAGCTTATTCCATGCTGACATTGACAAATAACGATGTTGATATTTGTCTAATGTTTTTTAAAATTATGAATGGAGTATCTAATTAAATTGTATTAAGTAAGATTTTAGAGGTATTACTTGTGATATTTTTTTTTTCCAAACCATTTGTGTTCCTTGCTAATTAAAGAAACAGAATAGTCGTTTACTAAATTATAATTTAACTGTTTAAATTAATGTGTTGATGGTAATTCTATTCAATGCTGAAACAAATAATGTCTCAAACAATTAGGTTTCATTATCAAACACCTAAAAACCTGAAATACTCCGAAACAACTGATAAAATACATAAGAATTGCTACGGTCTATTTAATATCTAGTTCATTACAAAACAGAAGTTTCAGGCGAATTTAAATTTATTATTCTATCGTAATTTATCCAGTCTCCATCTAGACTGTCCAATAAGTACCTATTGGACATAGAGTAAAGTTACCCTTTTTTTGGTATGGTAAAAATTATCAAACGAGTCCTTTCGCCCAGGTGGGGTGGAAGGGACTGTCAGACTTTTACTGACTAAAAAACCACCCTGTTCCTTCTGTTGCCCTTTACGTTCCGGGGCCACGGTATCCTGTTAACACGTCCCGCGACCCCGGACTAAAGTTACCCTTCATCATCATCAATATATAAGCCTGAACGAGGTCCACTGCTGGACATAGGCGTGCCCTAAAGACAGGCACAATGATCGGTCAAGGGACCCTTGCAAGTTAATAAAGAACCTGTATGGTGAGCGTGGCCTACAGACAAAAGGGAATTTGTTTTATATGACGTCATGCGCCTCCTATTGTTGCCAGCGTAAAAAATATATTCCCAACGAACAGAGCGGAAAATATGATTATTATTTTTTTGTTTATTGCATTTTTTGTATTGCCCAGGGAATGACGGGAAGGACTGTCCGCTTTTGGGATTCTTTTTTCGCCTAACTCCCTATTTCTATTAAATTTTATTAAGCGAATAATATGTTGATATTATGCTCATGCAATATTCATAATATTTTTTTCCTCTGACAAAAATTTCGAAGTAATTTTTTGTCGTTTACTTTTTAGACGAAAGTTAAGCTTAATTTTTTTTTTTTATTAAACATGAGACCACAAATTGTGTCCTTTATTGAGATTCCTATACTTATACAATAGGCAGGCTAGTAGTAAATAAACATTATTTGAAGCCAAATATTGGAAGTTCATTAAAATAATAATGTTTGTACGAGTATATTATGGTAAAGATAAAATACAAACAGCTGATCAAACGAATATCCACACACTAGTGGCTAACAGATAATATTATTTTACTTACATAAACTTTGAAAATAAAGTTATTTTAGTCAAAAAATATTAAGTATGTATCAGGGACAAGTGTGTAATTTGTTTGAACAGTTGTTGTTTTAAAAATATTCGGGTTCCATGAAGAATTTAAAAATGTTTATGATATAAAATTACAGAAAAGCAAAATACATAATATATATTTGACGGGCTTGTTGGTCTAGTGGTTAGTGGCCCTGACTGCTAAGCCGGAGGTCGTGGGTTCGATTCCCACCCAGGACAAACTTTGTGTGATGAGCATGATTGTTAGTTCTGTGTCTGGGTGTGATTTATCTATAACATGTATGTATTTATAAATTATATAAGTATGTATATCAGTTGTCTGGTTTCCATAACACAAGCTCTGCTTAGCTTGGGATCAGATAGCCGTGTGTGTGTTGTCCCAAGATATAAGATATATATATACAAAAATAGTATATTTCTATAAATACGTATATATCCGTTTAAGTGTTAACTACCATACAATTTAGATTGTTTAAGACGTGATTTATAAACCGTAAAGTACCGATAACTGTATATTAATATAAAATAGTTATTACCGTCCGTGTGTCGTCAAACCACGTTATAATCACGTCGGTCTGTCATTATACCCCACACTCAAGTTACTCCAAGTGTGGTTTGAGGTTTTACACCGATATTTATTTTTGATTACGTATTTATAATATGTATTTTGAAATCGATACGTTTGTGTGTTTAGCTTTTTAATGCGATGGGGTTACTTATTTTGTGTTTTTATATTTTTTTAAGGAACCTCAAAGCAATGGTGTTTTATTTAATCATTTTTCGTTACCATCGTTTTTCGATCAGTGTTTTATTAGTAGATTATGATACAAGTGAGGTAAGTTTATGATTACCGTCGAGGCTGTAGGTATATCATGTTAAAATGCTCACACGTTCCATACGACGTTTTTCAATAAGCATTAAGCGCCACTTACGAGCAAGTGAGTTGAAAAAGATTGAAGGATTATGTCCATTTGAAAAATGATTTCATTCCGTTCACTTCCGATCTTCTTTCTTCCAACCCTGGATATCTTTTCGACCTGCTTTATACCATCACTCATCTTGAATCATGATCATAACCGACACTAAATTAGCTTTTTTTCCATTTGCATATCTGCAGAACCCAGAAGGCTATAAATCACAATTTTTACACACCCAAAAAGGTTTGCAATCATGAAGTTATCGCCTTCTTTCTTAATATTTTTTTTTTATATTAATACCGGCTAACGCTGTAGGTACCTATTCTGCTTTCAAATTATGGCGTGTCAGCGTTCAATTATCACTTAAATATCCATATTTTGTTACGTTATAAATATTTTAACATAATACGAGTTGTCATCCAATTTGTCATCTTGGATGAAAATGTTCTTAATACTTACCGCAGTGGGTTGTTAATCTAAAATTATGATGACATACAAATGCAGTTCATTTCAAATATTAAGTATCCATTGGTTTCAATGGTATTCAGATTAAAATTTGTCGTTTACTTTGCTACTTAAATGCGGGTTTTGAATTACGAATGATAGCTTTCTATTTTCTATTATCGGACAATAGGAATAGAGATCAGCGCAAAATGATCATAAAATTAATAGGAGAAATGTAAACTAAGTATGTGGATAAAAGACTAAATTGTTGTGTCTAAGGCGCTCCGCAGACAGAGCAACTTTAGATGAAGATAAAAGCAATTTTTTAAAAGTTTACGTTAAAAGTTGTCGCAAAAACGACCATGATAGTCAACTGACTACTGACTGGTGCTGTGGGAAACGGGAAGGGATTGAAATAGTGTTATGTACGATTGCCGATTGGGGAAACCAGCAACTTGTCACAACTAGTACAAATTTGACAGTTGCTAGTTGCGTCAATTCAAAATTAATTCTGTTATCGAGTGCATCAACTGAAAGCTGGTGTCGATCATCAAACCTACCAAGTAGAGTTGCTGTCTGCGTAGTTTCTTTATGTTATAAATGTATATTATGTAAACAGTTGGTTGCGATTTGCAATACGGAGATCAAAGTTGTTTTGTCTGTGTGTGCATTTAAGTAAATCGACTAGATGTTTCTTTAATAGGTGACTGTAATATTAGCTTAGCTGTAAAGTTATGAAAGTGCCAACTGAAACGTCTATATTTATGTATTCTCAATAGTCTCTGTATCTATTGGTCGTAAATAAATAATGGTTATTTAAATAAACAAAGATGAAATTTTGTAATCCTTTGTTATTTCTGTGTGTTAATTCTATGTTCTGAATAAAACTATTTAAATACTCGTTTTAAAAGAGCACTTAGGCGCTTTGCACACGGAGCAACTTAAGTTGCCGCAACTGGCAACTTTTTAAAAGTTTCCTGTAAAAGTTGCTAGTTGCCATAAAGTTGCCAGTTGCCGCAACTTTTTGGCAACTTGTAAGCAACTTTTTTAGCCGAGTTGCAGTGTTGCAAACTTAGCAGTATTACCACTAGATCTGGTGGATTGGGACCCCCATCTGGTGGGCAGAATTTGTATGTGGTGGCTTGTGGATTTTTTAGTGGGCAAGTTTTAGGTTGATGGTCTTCAAAAACAAAATTGAAATAAATTTACAATACTAACACTTTCAGTGTACTCATCCGTTAGATGACTGTAGTATTAAAAAGAAAAAGCAATCGTACTGATAATGGTACAAGTTATTCAGGTCGATAAAAAAGAGGGTAAGAAACATCATTATCTTAAAAAACAATCCTATTTAGTGAGCCCGAGTGGCTGTGGAGCAGGACTAGCATTTAGCCAAGCATTTTTGTCCGTGATAAAATCATCTAACTTATAATAATGCTTGATTAGATAGTGTGCGTTTTATGCATGGTTTAAATTTTCTCTCATTTAGTTGGGGAATATCAAGAAGTATTTTATTATAGAATTTTACACATTACCCAAAAAGGAGTGTTTACTTAGTGGGAAAAACCACTAAGTTAATGGCAACACTATGCCGGGCACAGGGCGAGGAAGGGAGGGCGTGAAATTGAATATTTGACAGTTGCTAGTTGCGGCAACTAGCAACTAAATAAGTTGCTAGTTGCCGCAACTGAAAACTGTTGACGATTGCCGCAACTCGCAACTTGAGTTGCTCTGTGTGCGCAGTCCAATTGAATTACATGTAAACAGCGAGTTGCCAGTAAGTTGCCAGTTGCCAGTTGCTGCAAAAGTTGCTCCGTATGCAAAGCGCCTTAGTACCTATATATTTTTTTAATCTTCGTTGTCTATATTTCTTTTAATTTTTTCGTCTTTCGTGGCACGTATTATATCCTATTTGTAATTTTGTTTGTTTGTTGTTTTTCTTGTGAATAAAGGATTATCTTATCTTATCTTAGTCATACTGGTTGGCCTGTGATTAAGGACTGTACCCATAAATTCAAGGCTGTTTGTGAATTATACTTAAGATCTGATGTATTATACAGAAGCTTCTGATGAGCATGATTGTTAGTTCTGTGTCTGGGTGTGATTTATCTATAATATGTATATATTTATAAATTATATAAGTATGTATATCAGTTGTCTGGTTACCATAACACAAGCTCTGCTTAGCTTGGGATCAGATAGCCGTGTGTGAGTTGTCCCAAGATATTTATTTATTTTATTTATTTATTCTGGCAACCCTTAAAAAAATAAACAATTATTTTTCTGATCAAGCTCCAAAAAAAAGTCTCGGTGTGTGTAAAATGGGTCTTTATGGCATTCATAATTCAAACTCAGTGATATGCAATAGGTAACAGAGAAAGTCATAAAATGGCATAAAATTACTCTAATAAAAACAGACGATTCTGTTACATTTAATAAAATAGAAACAGTTGGAGTGATAATCGTTGATATACAATACACCCGGATTAAATTCCACAAGTTTCCAACTTTATCTAGAACTCTCAATAAAACAGTCTATTTTCCTCAGCTGAGTACATTTAAATATTATTTACAACAGTAGCTAAGGGAAAACAGTGAATAATTTTCTAATCTTTGCGAATCTATTAAGTCTGTTGCAGTCTGTGGTACTGGAAATGCTGGCTTCTTAACCTATATATAGAGACTAGCTTCTGCCCGCGACTTCGTCCGCGTGATTTTTGTCAAGCTACGTCTTTGATTACTGCTCTGCTCCTGTCCCACAATTGTATCATACATGATTTTTGCGTAAGTTTAATCGTTTACGCAGCGCAGTACGCAACTCTCAAAAGGATTTTTTTTTCCGTTTTTGCATAATTATTTTTTCATTGATGCTCCGCTCCTATTGGTCATACCTTGATTTTATATTTATTTATTTATTCAACAAACAAATCACATTGTGTCACCAAGAAAAAATAATATCAACAATCAGTAATAATAGTAATTACATCACAATAGAGAAATTAATGAAATATCACATACCTTTTTTTTTTTTTGAGGTGGTAAAAATCATCAAATGACTCCTTCCGCCATGGGTGGGGCGGAAGGTAAAAAAAAAAAAAAAAATATAAAAATATCACATACCTACCATTATAATTATAAACCAATATTCATATAAAAAAGCAAAAAATGACAACGAGGTGAGTAAAGCCTATAGCTTTCCTCGAGACTATCTAACACAAAAATAATTTTTCAATTCGTTCAACGAAACAAACAGACAAACTCTTCAGCTTTATAATATTAGTGTAGATAATTGTGAATTTATTTGCATCTTTTTATGCCTAGGTACATCTTAGTAGGAGTTCCGTTACGATTAATTTGTTCAGTGAAAAGTGATAATGGATTTTCTCCCGGAGTTAGTGTGGTACGCGTTACCGGAGAGAGCTTGTTGCACGATGATTGATACTTATAAGATTAGATCATTTGCTTTGAAGGTTCTAGCTAGCGTTTATGGAAGTCGATTTTGTATGTCTGTGCTCTTTTTTGTTTTCTAAATATGTGTGATTTGCTATTTTTTTTTTAAAAATTGTGTGGTTCGTCAGCTTGGAACTTAAAAACACCATTAAATATCACATAACTTTTAGCAATATAGTGTAGCTTTCTGTCAGTAAAAGAGTTTTTGTACTTAGATCAGTACTTTCAGAGATTATTCTTACCTGCAAACAAACAAATGCTTTTTTATAATATTTCTTACACGAATTTTCAGAAATAATAAATATACTTACCTACGCTGTATTTTTTTTTGTTTTTTTTTTACTGCTTCAATACAGTTACCAAATTCGTCTACGTTTGAAAAACAGAACAATATTTCAACAGGATTGTTTTGTAAAACAAACTTGTAATATTTTTTTATCTTGTTTCAGGTCAGTATATTGCGAAAAACTAACAAAAATAGTTTAAAATAAAAATGGGAAAAGAAATATTTTGCTTCATCGGTTGGTAAGTACGTATTTTTTATCTTAATCACCTTTATATTTAGTG
This sequence comes from Hoplodrina ambigua, assembly GCA_949774945.1. Lineage (NCBI taxonomy): Eukaryota > Metazoa > Arthropoda > Insecta > Lepidoptera > Noctuidae > Hoplodrina > Hoplodrina ambigua. Next base: position 4,107,732 of record OX458974.1, on the reverse strand, counting down.
GAGCGTGCCGTTGGACGTCAGTAGACAATTTTTTATGAAGTTTCAATCAAACCAATTGTAATACAAAGAATATGGTCTAAACTCGGACCACTTCAATCGATTAACAAAAACCTATGTCATTGTACAGTCAGTGACTAAAGTCGATTACCATTGTTACTTTTAAATATCACACTAGCAAACCGCCCCGGCTTCGCACGGGTGCAAACTTACGACTTTTTTTGGTAGATTTTCCATAAAAATTCATTCATATAAAACTTGTCCGGGAATTTACGAACACAACAAAAAAGGTGTCAGCTAAATCGGTCCAGCCGTTCTAGAGTTTTGCGCTTAGCAACATATTTAGCCATTCATTTTTATTTAAGACACACATACGTAACACCTGTTTTCAGCGTTTTGGGATATCTAAGAGTTTATTCTTTCTTGGTTTGACATCCATTACATATTGCCTAATGTGCTCGATAATTCGGAATTTAAAAATTTGAAGTGTTCAACGACTTTTGTCGCTGACCGTACAATGTATTGCAAATCGTTTTTGTGACTATTCCGCGTCCGGTAGTTCCTTTATAATTAGACTAGATTCTACGTAAGTCTGAATTCGATTCGGTCTCAATTTTTTTATACAAAGTTTTCGATGATTTGGTCAAACAGCTTCCTTATTTGCGCTGAATCTTTGTTGAAAATACTAAATTCGAGGCTAAATCAGAACTAAACACTGTAATAGTGTTTAAAGAAATAATGATGGTGGTTATTTGGATGTTTCGTCGTGTGGGACAACCCTTAGTGACTCATAGACTTTTAGTTGACAGCAAAACCAGGTTTTTGACAATTACATTAATTATGTTTTATTTTGTGACAACACGCACGTCTACATACCTCTCTATTAAAAGGCTACGACCTAAAACTGTTACCAGGTTTTTAAATAACACGTTTCTCCCAAATGATCACTTAATTAGTAACAAACATGAATCATATTGAAATATGAGCTGAAGTAAATATATGTTTCACTGCTGACCTGGTCAACCTCATCAGTGGTTTTTAATTTACATGACATTATCATAAATTCGCTGTCATCAATCGATAGCACATAAAACTCACTTCAATCAATATTTTTCTATTTATAGTGCTGCAGAATGAAAAAGAATGTTTTCGAATTACGAAATCACTGAAGTAAACTGACATAACATAACATCATAACATCACGCCTGTAATCCCCGAAGGGTTAGGCAGAGGTGTACCCATTAGTACACCCACATTTCGCCAGTTATGTTTTTAGTCCCATGTAATAGGGGGCGAGCCTATTGCCATCAACCGGGCACAAATCCAGACTCCGAGGCTGCTACTGAGAAATTCCTGATAGAAAAACCCAATAACACATTGCCCGACCTGGGAATCGAACCCAAGACCTCATGCACAGCAGTCGCGCTTGCGACCACTAGACCAACATAACTTTTAACATAACGATTTTGAAGTAAACTGACAAAACCTAATGTCACTTTTAAAATAAAACTGTCACATCTATTGTTATAGAGATCGATAACTTATGGTTTTTTATTATTCGATTTATGTCAATTGAAAAATCTGTAAAATAAGTGTAAGGTTTCAAATATAAATAAAACTATTAGTTAATCTGTGATAAAACTTTAAATGACATTGACAGATAAGTAGCACCTGTCAGATAATTACAGAGAAATAATAGGTAATTCGACCATAGACGTAACATAGATCTTTGTTCTTTGCATGAAGTATTTATTATAAAGCAATTAACTATTAATATTTTATATTGCGTTTTTACTTTTACACAAATAGTTATAATGTAAGTAAGATAAGGAACGAACATAAATAAAAAAACTTATTTAGGTATGCATCGATACTTTTCAATAGATTCCTTATCAATCGATAGTGCGTTATCGTTTAATCTAGGTCCAAGACGCGTTACTTGGATCGTCTTAGGACGTCGTCTGTTTGACAAATGTGTCAATTGCTGGCACCGGATGTTGGGTCAAGCGCTGGCGGACAAATCGTGTGTGTCAGCCCTGACGGCCGCTCGTTTGTGACCGTGAAGGGACACCGTTTGTACTAGAATTTGTTTAAGGGTTGGCTGGTACCTTTTAAAAATAAATAAATAAATAGAGCATGGATTAATTTCAATCTTAATATCGACACGGAGTGCACACAAATATAAAAACAAGGAAAAAGAATATCCTTTCGATGAACTCAAGAGAAACTCAAAGGAAATAATGAATGTGTTTGTTCACTGCTGTCACTTTGGTCATGCGGTCATGCACAAAGTATTCGGCACATAGGTACTCGTCTCGTACATTGAACAAAGACATTCTTTAATTTAATGGCAATTGTTCATGAGACCAAGTACCAAGATCATAATGACATGTCGTTTTTTGACGTCATACCTTTATTTACCTTCTAAATATAAAGCAGGGGTGTAAGTTAAAGTCAATGCATTTATTTCAATTAGAACATTTACAGACACTTTTGAATTGTCAAGAAGTCGGTCAGTTAGTAAGAAAGTTGAAGATAGACTGACAAGCACGCATAAAGTGCTGTGATTGGTTGTTCATAATTCATTCAAGAAAACACAGCAGTGGTCCCTCACTTGATAATTTATCACATTATTTTTCGTATGAGAAACCAAGCTTTAACGATATTTCAATAGACACTATCAAAGTCTATCTCTGAAGTAGTGTAGAAGGTTAATCAGGTCATTGATTAGTTTAATCAGGCGGGATATACCGATTCTTCTTTTATGAGTCACCAATCAAGGACTAGTTTATTTCAATGACCTTTGAACCTTTCGACAGACAAGGGCAAAACACCGTTCGCGTTTTACCATTTAAACAAATAAATTCCACCTTCGACAACCCTAGAAATTCCATCACCAGGGCTGTCAGGGTGTAAACGGCCGGTTTATTACAAGACGGATGTGTCAAATAAAGGGCGCTCAGTTCACACGATTATGAAGACCCTACCGATGACCAGTATATAAACGATTTTTATGTAATACACGAGTTTGTCACCTCTGCGGAACGAATTGATATTAATTGTGTCTCGTTAGTGATTTGTGCTTAGAATAAGGATGTTATTGCTGTTGGAGATAAGGTCGTCGATTGTGTTCTGTTTTTTTTTACTGTTAGATTCGTTTCACTTTGTCTTATTGGTCGTGTGTTTTGAAAAGTAGTTAGAAGTAATGCAGTTCTTGTCAGGGGGGCAATTCTACTAACTTTTAGGAACAATCGCTATCTAATCTCAGTTTTAACCAAAAATGTAACTGTAATTGACTAATATTTTTTTTTTATTGACTGTCGCTTTTTGCGTTTTCGACGAGATTTTGAACGTGTTTAATCAGAAGAATTGGCATCCTGTTCAACACTGAAACTTTAATGTTTTTATGTATGTACCTACTATAAGAATAAATTATACGAAAAAGAGAAATTATTGCAAAATGTTTCTTTCAACAAGCAAATAAGCATGAGTTACATCTATTACGGCCAATAACAGCTTCCTAATGATGATTCCGCCGCATTACCTTTGAGCAAATGTTTATATTTTCATTAAAACCGTATCGAATCAAGCGTGCTTATCTGCTTTGCACCATAACGCATTCCAGCTCAGTTTACGTACAGCGTCCAATATGTCTTGACATTTCGGGGTGGCGCCACTCGTTAAGTTGATATGTCAGATCCAGTACATTTAAATGTAGTTCCCTTCTTCGCCGTATGCCAAGATATACTGGCCTCTGTAAATAAACCCGTATCACTCAGCAACTGTGTTGTTCGTAATTGATCCCTTTATACACCATTTCGCTTCCTTACTAACACTTGTAAACTTTCTAATAGAAATCGAACTTTATGTGCTTGGCGTAAAGTTTATAATTTGATGTAGGTGTTGGATTTTTTGTTAACTTCTTAATATCGAATTTCTATGAGTTCCTAGTACCCCATAGTTTTATGTTCTGAGATGTTAAAGCAATATTCTCTAATTCTCTTTACGTGCTTGTACGGAATGGATATGGGTTCTTGAGAAATGGGAACTTTCCTAAAAGGGCTTTTAAAGTTGGATACGCAACTTGAACACAGCAATTGATATACTTTTATGTTCCACTTAAAAAGTATTTGATTGTTTATGGTTATTATTACGACTGCGTTAGCTAAAAAATTGGTTTGAAAAGGTTGCTATTTTTCTGATAGAGAATTCGAAAATCAAATATAAAAACGTTTTCGATCAGCATTATCAAATAAAAAAAATAAAAAGTAATTATTATGACTAAGAGTATAGTTTTTAGTTTTTTATTCAAGTTTTGAAAGATGAAGGTTCAGAGAGAGAGAGAAAAAATATGGCGTTGGGAAATACTATGACTGTTTTTATGTTTGGACTGCAAAGTTAACGTTCTTTATTTGCAAAGAAAAGACTCACCCAACCTAAATAATGTTCTGATAACACCAAAACACTTAATATTCATGTCGAGTTTGTTTACCAAATATGACACGTAATAAAAAATATACTGTACAACCGACCTAACTTGATCAAAACACCATACTCTCTTATAATTCGATAAATTTACTCGATGTACAAGATAATGGTGGCTAATTTGACAGGAGAAGCCATGTTACTGATTCAATAAAGTCCTTTATGACGGCAAAATATCGTATCATCGATATTCACGTACCTTCGAGTAGTATATAAGTTGTAAGGCTTCTGCATTTATACAATTGGAATCGAAAATTAATGTTTATTTTTATTTAGGTACACATACAAACCTACATAACATCACGCCTGGAATCTCCGAAGGGTTCGGCAGAGGTGTACCCGTTAGCTGATATTACATATCGGGAAAAAGTATAATTAGGGTTTACCATAGAAATTACTAAGTAGCAGCCCGGAGTTTAGAAGTTGGTGTTATGACACCCCAGTACCTCAGACAGCACGTAAAGCCGTTGGTCCGGCGCCTGATCACTTTCAGATCGTGTCGGACTGCCGTCCCATCGAACTATTATGACAGAGGGAGTGTAGGTAGGTACCTGTGTTTGGGCACGTACTTGTGCACTATTATATATATTTTTTATATATTTTGCCTACTTGCCTACTCTTCATTGAGATTAGCCGCCCGCCGTGACCGAAATTCCACCGGGAGGATATTATATATTTTTTTGTCATTACAAATAAGCAGCATTAGCCCGAAAACCTAGTATTAAGTAAACAATTGTCGATACTATCTAATATTAAAGACAAGGGCAAAATACTCAGATAGGTATCTGAAACTAACTAAAGACCTGTGCCCAAGCGTCTCCTTCTTTAGTATTATAAATGGAACTCTTATTCTATATATTTTTTGTATCTGTATTCGTATTCTCATTTATCTCTGTTACATCAATTCGTTAAATATTCATCGCACAGATTCGCAATATCAATAAATATTTGTAAATAACAATAGCCCATTACAGCTTTTGTGAAATAAAGTCTCCGGTCTTTGGGCTATAAATCTGTCAATATTATCATGTGTATTATTATGTGGTAATACCGCCTTTTATTTGTCGGTGTATACAAAATTGACGACGCGGTTAGCACGGCGACTAAACGATTGGCTGCTGCGCTGCGTATCGTAGGTTGGATTCCCGTACAGAACAAATATTTGTATGGGGTGCATATAGTTAGGAGAAATTCCTAGTGTAGGGTTTTTTTTTTAAATGAAACCTACATTCATAAGCTCATACCTTTTTCCAAAGGGGATACCACGCCATCATTCTGCTACGATCCTTACATACTCTTTTCGCCTCATCCACGTTCATACATCTCGTCATACAAGCACACCGGTTACGAGTACTGCGCACCTGACTTCTTTTTTAAAGAAAATCAACGAAAAATTTTCTTAGTCTAACATTTGCACAAATCGTAAGATTCAATTGTTAGTTCCTATAAACAATGCGAATAATGAGATGGTTCAGCCGTGGCGTAGTAACCAAGATTAAAAAAATCAAATTTATACAGGGTCATTGAAAATTTACCAGAAACCTGAAAAGTACTATGGGACCAACACTGATATCATTAAAAAAAAAGAGCTGTTCCCTACAAAAATGCAATTTTTTTTTTGGAGTACCTATTGGTCCCATAGTAAAAGTTGTTCATAATGATGAGTACATTGACCGCTTTTCAGGTTTCTGATAAATTTTCAATGACCCTGTATCATAGTAGTAAGAATAACACCTGCAAATGTAAAATAGGTACAAGAAAATCTGATATCGTGAAAGCTCATCAAGTTGTACCTATGTACTGTTAAACGCGACTTTATGGCGGGTTAATTACAACTTGATTATGTACTTAATTACAAGGGTTATAAAGCTCATATTTACTATGTAAACTGTTATCCGCTGTTAATTAACAGATTTTTATGTTTTCTCCAATAAATCACGTTTTCTCTTCTTTTATTAACCTTTTTATTGTAATTATCCACAGCTATAAATATCGTAGGTAGATTAGATTGATAGGTTAAACGAAAATTCATAATAATAATCTTAAGACCGAATATCGGTAACGGTGACCAAACTCAATGGAGTCGACTGGCCAAGTACCAACGCAGGAGATATCAAAGTGCACAGATGACGTGTGCAAACACAGGTGTAGGTACTTCCTCTTCTTTCACTCTCATGGCCCGATGGAACGGCAATCCGAAATAACCGGGAAGACAATTGTTACTAGAAATTCGTAAAGAAAAATGTTTGCCCGACCTGGGTTTCAAACCCAGGACCCCACGTTCAGCAGATACGACTCTATCGGACAGCAAAATACTACATACAATTAGGTAAGACAATATCCAATTGGTAACACAAGAAAGTCAAACGTCTCCACGAATCTTTAAAACAGACTTAAAAACTTATACAATGTTCATCCCCGGACGTGCTTGCTGACAAAAGTCGCAGACCTCCACAAATGGACGGTGACAGACTACTCTGTAACATCATCATCTTTCTCCCTCTAATGTACTGTAAACTTGAGTGTGCGAAAGAAATAGCCTGATTGCAGCAGAGGTACTAGTTTGCTACTTGAAATGCAAGCGTCGTTAGTTGCAATTTTGTTTCTTTGTTGGAAACAATTACCTACGGATGATACTGGTAGTATTTAATATGAATGAAATATAAATAAGTTTATGGTATGTTTTGCTTGCTTATGTTGTTAAAAATAAATTTAATTAAAAATAAAAGCTTTGAACACTTTTATGAAAATTTCTTAATTGAACATTCAACTAGCCTATTCTTCTCTACGAGATTAAATGAAGTTAACATAAGAGATGGATTTGACAAAAGATCAGACCACATCGTATGTGAGACCTAAATGAAAATACGAAAGTAAATTCGTGGTACTACAATAACTATGCACAACTATGGTATGTCGATGGGTTATCGCTGATGCATATGAAGTCATGAATAAAAAGTAGCCTACGTCCTTTCTTGGGATTCAACCTTACTCCGTGAAGTTCTTATCAAATTCGGCTCCGTAGTTTAGGCGTGAAAGAGTAACAGCGTAACACACAAACAGAATTATTTTCGCATTTATAATATTAGTATGGGCTACTTCGGATTGGGCCACAGCTTTTTATTTATTACACGAACACTAAATTGACTTTTTGAAACATTTTTTAGTACTAGTTTCTCAATTAAAACAACTAAAACCTCCCTATTGTCTTTCAAATAACCCAAAATATACAAATCCATTAACAATTCCGCCGCATCCCTCCACTTACACCACAATTCACGCCAGACGGGAGTACCAAGGATAATTTGCGATTTGCGTCGCGCACCTCCACAGCCACTTTCACATAGAAACCGTGATACAGTTCCACTACACGAGCATGTAAAAATATTATATCCTTTATATTAAATAATAGAATTTAAGTTTATCATGTTTTATTTTTTAATTTCTGTTCAGCAGTGGACCTCCTACGGCTGATTTATGATGATGATGAAGTTTATCATGGACATCGGTTAGAGAAAATATAATGACGATACCTGAACTAAATATACCTACATCATGGTATTGCTATCATAAACTCAACAGTCACAATACTTTACAAAGCCATGAATGCACCTACTTATCAAACAAACAGTAATCAATAGAAATAAACCCTCAAGCGGCTGCTACCTCGTATTTCTACACATAATTAGCTATAAACTAAACCTCTATTCTAACTAAACTGATTACAGAAGAGAAACAATTCTCGTTGAGAACTATCAACATTATTATTAGTTGTTTATGAAGCATTTTGCCAAGTGAATGCGGAATCTTTATCTTACATATTATAAATGCAAAAGTTTCAAAAGATGGATGTTTGTTACTCAATCAACGCCAGAATGGCTTAATGGATTTGGATGAAATTTAGCATAAAGATAAACTATATTCTGTGCATTGTTATCTATTTGCCAGTGAAAGTCGCGTCAAAAACGGCCCAGCCGTTTAGGAGTTTAGGCGCAAACATAGAGACAGACAAAAACTTTAAAACATATTTTTTTGGTAATAAGAATCGTTATAAACAATCATATTTATTTAGTAATTGAAATAGGGACGCTAATTGAAACAATTTAAACTAAAAAATACTAAAAAGAAAATACAGATATCAAATTCTCCAATTCACATATTGTATATTATTCAAGATGCCTATGCAGTAGTCAAAATGTGTTGCATTGAGGCTAAACCAGCACTACAAAGATGCGACATTCGGGGGTCGGATCGAGTTCTCATGCAATTTCAGAATCGGAGTCCTATTCGGTTCAAAATGTGTGGGAACCGGAGCCATACTTTCGTATATTCGGGATTTTATATTTGCCACAAAATGTAGTAAGTGATTCTCCCATCTTTTTAGTATTAACGTTGCTTCAATATTTACGTTCAAGTTACATTTAAAATCCTTTCAATAACCGTAAGAAATATTTAGCGCATCACACTCAAAGGAAATAACTGATAATGCGTGATAAGACTTCCATTATCAGATCAAAGTGAAAGTCAAATTCGTCGTCAAAGTCAAATTTATTTTAATTTGACCATTAAAAGCACTTTGGAACATTATTTACAAGAAAAAAAATAATAATATTGAATCTAGTAGTGGCCATTCCATAAAGTAGTTCGTATGGAGAAAAATCAGCAAGAAAACCCATTTAAGATTTTACCTTTACAAGTACAGCCACCAGCGAATCAGATTATACCTTTTTGTTGTAAAATCGCTCCTATAACAACCGCAAAAGATACCACAGTATTTACCTCAAAGCGTTGTCTTTCGTACATTAATTCAATAATTATACGAATGTCGATCATGGCATAAATAAAATATTCCTATTAATATTCGATGCAAAATACATGTCCATAACTGCACACAGATAGGTAGCTCGGTGACTTTCCCTCTACGAACCGTGTCCGCACAATTGGTTCCGCTCCTGAACCAACCAGCTTTCCTATCTACCGTAAACTATGGCGAAGTAACCTAAGTACTGTAGAGACTGGCTAGTTGAGCTATATACAATCTTATTTTGTAAGGAAATTCATTTTACTACTATAATGAATGCAAAAGTTTAGATGGATGGATATTTGTTACTCAATTATGCCAAAACTGCTGAACGAATACGGATTAAATTTGGCACAGATTGAGACTATTGTCTGGAACAGCACATAGGCTACTTTAATTTTGATGAAGTTAACTCACCTATTACACAGGACTTAAAACATAATTGGCGAAAAGTGGGTGTACTAATACGTACACCTCTGCCTAACCCTTCAGGGATAGGCGTGATGTTATGTTATGTTATGTGAAGATACCTTTCTATTTGGATCAAGATGTTAAATATTTAAAAAAAATACAGACCATTGATTGCTTGTCAACGCGCGAATTGTGAAAGTCACCAGGAAAAAGGATTTGTGCTGATTCCGTTCTCGATAAGTTGTTTGATGCGATTATTTTTGTGAGATAATCAAGTTTTATCTCGGAATATACCGATAAATTCTGGTGCTAATAGTTAAAAGCTTGAAAGTGCTTATTTTTAACGTCCGCTTGAAGTTATGGACCAGCGAAAGTGTCTGACAATAAAATATGTTTTGAACAATATCCTATCAATAAATTAGTACATAATTGAGGTCTGGATTTCTGGAAACCTTCATACCTACCTCAAAAAGGGTCTTGTGACCCAAGGGCGTAGCCAGAGGTTAAGCATTGCCATCCAACGTGGCAATGCGGCCAGTCTTATGGGCACATTTCCAGTGGACGGCGATTCGGATGAATTTTTTGATGCATTTTACTTCTAAATGAATTGTTGTAATTCTGATTGGTTTTTTGAAACTATTTGAAAGATTAAAAGACATTTTATTTTTTTTTACAACATTTAGGAAGTATTATATTTACCGCTTACATTTAAACTTGCAGTAAAAAAATTTAATGAACAGCAAAAAGCTGTTTTCTGTCGTTCTCAGGTTTTCAATATGAAGTATGACCTTAACTAAAACACATTGAAGTGCCATACTTTAATAGTTGTTCAATGTTTTGTTCCCAAATATTTGCGCCATTACTTAGCAAAAATGATCCCTAAACTTTTTGAAATATGAAATAGTTTACACTGGCTCACTATAAATATTTTGCCCTAAATTCTTTATTACTTTTTAAGCAACCTCTTCGAGGATAATTATTACAGTTTATTACGTCGATTGGTACAGGAAAAATTTATTTTTAAATGAAAGGAATGATGATTGAATATAGCTTTCAATGGATGAGATATTTTGTTTACAGATTTATTCAATGGTGTTTACGTTTGATTCAAAGGAATCTTACATCATAAAAAATAAAATAACAAAACGTAGAATAAACTATTGCTGGGCACGGCTGGTTTTCAAGTGGCTGAAGGTTTTTATTATTTCTTTAAATAATTCATTAGAATGTCGTGATTGCTCAGTGGTTAAGGCGCCTGCATCTCATGCATGTTTGCAGTACCAATGTGACATTTTCAGTACATATGGACGTTCCAAGTTTATCTTTTTATCACTGTGAAGGATGACATCGTGAGGAAATCTAAACTTATAATAATAAGTCTGAAATCGCCAGCGTTGTGATCAATGCTCGTGCCTCCTCTGTATGAGAAGACGCCATTGCTCTACAGGACAGTAATAGGCTGGTACTGTTGTTATTATTCATTCAGAAACACGACTGAATCCTTAGTAATAACATCTAATTTCTATAGAGATTTTAAGATTTTACAACTATAATTAATCTTTCTGTAAATTCCATTAATAACAAAGGCGAATTGAATTCGCCATTATCCAAGGGTTACCTTGATAGATTACTGCGATTAATACTCAGGCCCACAACGAGATTCAGTGGGCATAAATCACTAATGTGCTTAATGTATTCAATAAACACAGTGGTAGCGTGTAAACCATTCGACTTAGTATCTTAGTAAGTTGTGACTACTTACGGTACCGTCTCGCTAAGTTGAATTTGATCACCGAGTCTTTTTGTTTCAGCAAAATAATAAAATTCTCCGGAACGATTTCGGTCACGGCGCCCAATCTCAATGGAGATTAGCCAAGTACGCAGAAGACATTATAGAGCACAATTGTGTGCGCAAACACAGATATACTCCCTCTTCCCTTACTCTCAACGGCAATCCGAAACGACCGGGGAGAGATCAGCAGAACCCGAGGCACGGGAGTGTCACACCACCAAATTCCAAACTCTGGGCTGGTACTGAGAAATTCCTAATAGAAAAACCCAATAACACTTTTTGCCCGACTTCAGGACCCCACGGTAAGCAGTCGCGTTTGCGACCACGACATCAACAGGGCAATGAACGGAACTGCTTGTCTCAATAAACGATAAGGTGTTAACTATAGAATTTTATCGTGTAACTTTAAGTAACATTGTTGTAGAAATACTGGGATGTAATTGGATACTATCATAGGCTAGGATAGGACAAGTTATGTTGTGTTAAAAACCGTAGCGAAACCCAAGCGCGCTTGGTTAACCTGCAAATAAACATGAAAGTTTATTTCTAACTGATTTTTAAAATCTGCCTATTTTCTACAAAGCTCTTTTGGTGAGGTAAGATGTTCTCCAGGACTTGATGGAAATGGACATAATTGGTTGAGTGCCGAGACATACAGAGGGCGACCTGGAGATCGAAGGGTAGATGAAATTTAAAAAAATACTAGGAATACCGGAAAATTTTCGCGAACACCTGTACCCACCAGAGTCTTAAACTGTATTAATGTGTAAATATTTATAATATATTTTTAGTGTATTTTTTTTTGTTCTCAAATTGCATATTGGAAATAAAAAGACTTTATTATTAAGTATTAGGCTTGAAGTGTGCTATCATCCCACAACATACCAGCTCACCTCAAATTCACCAAGGAAGATTTTTGCACAATAGCACTGCTGTTTTTTAGTGATTTAAAAGTGGAAGGGCATAAGCAGAGTCTGTTGCATATTATACCATGTGAAACACATAATTATGACCATTCCGCGATAACCCTGTAGGTAATAAGACCGGAAATAACATATAAACGCGAGCAAAGCACGTATTTGATTTACTATCCGCATTGTGGACAGGAACCGATGAAAATGTATCGATAGTAAAACGGTTCCGCTATTAAATAATATTTATTTATTTATTTATTTAAACTTTATGCAACAAAAAAGTGGTGAAGAGATGACAAAGCAGGTGCAAAATTATTGGTGAATAATTGGTTTTATTTTATTATACATATCTAGCTATATGACTACGTCGCACTGCCGCTTTAGGTTAAAAATCAATGGTTTATCTTTTCAATTGTAAAAGGTTATCCTACTAATAATAATATTATAAATGCGAAAATTTTGTGAGGATGTATGGATGTTTGTTACTCTTTCACGCAAAAATTACGGGACGGATTTGGATGAAATTTAGCACACATATAGATTATAATCTGGAATAGCACATAGGCTATTTATCCCGGAAAAATACGGTTCCCGTCGGATCAACTTTGACGCGGACGATGTCTCGGGCAGAAGCTATCCTAATTATGATAATGTTATCAATCAATTAATATTCCCAGCCGTTTTCCAACGGGGGTCCGATATTTACGCAGACGAAGTCGCGGGCTAGTTGTTGTATATTTCTTATTGTTTGTATATTTATACAGTTTCACGATACGATATCCTGGAAATCGTATACGGAACTAGACTATAATTGCATCATAAACTATCAAAACTTTAACGACACCCTATAATGAATAAGCATTCGTCAATCACAGTCCGCAACCGTTATCAGCTCTGGTAGTCCACAGGTCAACTAATTACCAGTCTTATGAGCCTGTAATTAAGTTATTATTTCCTTGGCCTCTGTGTCCGAGCTTTCCTTTAAATGACCTGTTATGATATATTGTTCCTGAATGCTAGTGCGCAATAAAATTAATAATAATGTTGCTCACGGTTGCGCGGTCGCTGACTGTGTGACCTTGCCCTTTGCGTAATTTATGGAAATAGGAAAGGTTGAGTTCGTCCTAAGTTTTCTTTTTATTGTTTACGTTGTGTTCGCGATTGTACCTGTACTGTACGTTGTATTTTATATCTTTTTGGACTTGAAACACAGGGCCGGATTAAACATGTTGGGCTCTGAGGGCGCTCTAACCCTTTTCTAACTTTCAAAATTACGTATTTCTTTTGCCTTGTTGGTCAAGGGTTTTTTCATCAGGAATTTCTCAGTGGCGACCACGGAGTCTGGATTTGTACCTGGTTGATGGCCCTGAATCCGGCCCTGCTGAACAAGGAATATTATTAATTCAATTCAATTTCACGATTAAGTTGTATTTGTAATGAAGTGCCACCAAAGTGGGTCCGATTAATTAATTAATTAACTTACCATAACGAGAATTATTGTATTGACAGTTCTATTATAATTATTAATACTTTAACTATAATCGATTAACGCCTTGTACGGGAAATTGCCCTCATAAAGTACCTTTCCGTATTTGTGACGTCATTCATTAATGGCAATAAGCTCGCCCCGCGAAATGTGGGTGTACTAATGGCTACACCTCTGCCTAACCCTTCGGGGATTACAGGCGTGATGTTATATTCATTAATGGCTACAACCGGAACCGAAAACGATTGTTTTGTAACAAAAATTATCGGTTAAACGTCTTATCGATATTCGATGTTCAGGAATGCACAATCTTTACCAAATCTACATTATCAATATATCATTCATACATTGCGATACGAAGGAGTGTCGTTTGTTTGATCTCAAAAACATTGCCCAAACATTTTGGGTCATACGTGATACATCTCACGTACGCAGGAAATGCTTGACAGGAGACGTCATGGAGCCGGTGGTGACGTCATTATGTTGGCCGTTTTAGACGTCCAGATAATAATTGTTAACCTTGTAAGGCCAAACTAGGCGATAAGCAATATCTATGCCTAGAAATGTAGTGTTTAATGAATCATGTTTCTTGATTATGATATGTCTTGACTTCTTTGTCCTATTGCATGGATGTATGAATGGATGTTTATTTCTTACCCTTTTACGCGTAAATGGCTGAATGGAATTAGCTTAAATCAAATCGAAAGATTGATTTCAAATAAACCAATTGTCAAGGAGTCACACAGTCAGAAAATTGATCTATTTGCTCATTCCAAACAGTTCATTGAAAAAAAAACGAGCAAAGACTCCATGAACTAGCTTTTGCCCGCTTCTTAGTCTGCGTGAATTTTCTAACCAATCCTTCATTTTTTTATAGTAAAATATGGCCTATAAAATAGCACTCAAGCATAACATAGATTCCTATTAGCGTTTTTTTTCAGAATCAGACTAATAGTTCGGTAGATTAGCTCGTTCAAACAAAATATAGCTTCATCTTTATAATATACCTATAGATAGAAGGATACTCTTATCAACAGGATTTTAATTGAAGAGAAGTATTAATTCTGAATATCTGAAATGCTTCGAGCTTGCCTTGGCTGGTAATGGCACCTTAAAACTTGACCTAGGTACCGCGTGCCGCAGTGGTCAAAGTTACTACTAACAGGTACATTTAAAACCATTTACAGCAATAAATAATGCAATAGGTAGTGATAAAACTTTACTGCCATCCATGATAGACAAGGCAAACTACGCACGGACAGAAACACATAGATACTAATTTCGTATGATCACATATACAGGGTGTAAGGTTCCTGCCAGGGTTTCGGAATTCGTTTGAAAGAGTTACCGCAGCCTTGGAATGCAAAGGGGGGAGCAGGAACACGGGTGGGTTTTAGTAAGAACCTAGCTGACACTAGAACCCCATCCTTAAAAAAAGGGTGTTAGGTTAAAATTTCTCAGTAGCAACCCAGACGGTACCCCGTGGACCCCGTCCCTTAGAAAGCACGTAAAGCCGTTGGACCTGTGCCTGATCTCTCCCTAGTCATGTTAGATTGCCGTCCCACCTGGTAATGAGAGTGGGAGAATAGGAAGTAGACCTGTGTTAGCGCACACTTATGTACTAAAATAAGTCATGCGCACTTGGCTAGTCTCCATTGAAATTGGTCGCCGCGACCGAAATTGGTCGTGTAGACATTATTACTCATTAAAATTAATTTATATTATTTTCCTACATTTTATCGACACGATTTCAATGTCGGTTCCATAGCAAAAGTTATTCACTTTCACAAGTACAAAGTATGTCTCATATTAACCTTACACCTTGTATATTGAGGGATTTTGCAAACTGATCTCCGGTGTCATTTAGAAGAATGTTCCCGACTTCTAGTAGCAAGTAATAATGAAACAAAGGGTAATTAATGATTCGCGTAACGATCAGTTACTTGCACGTACGCAAACACGAGGTGGCTGACATATACATCCTTGTTTTCATTAGTGATGGCCAGTGCTACTGATAATGGGAGTCTGATGCACTTTTAGGCGTCCGTCTGCCTATCCCTCTGTCTTTGAACCGTTACTTGTCGTTTGTAGCGTATAATAAGCTAAGTTATTTCATGATAAATATAAAGCACTGCTTTGTTGGTCTAGGGGTCGCAAAGCGCAACTGCTGGGCATGAGGTCTTGGGTTCGATCCTCAGGTCAAAGCGTTATTGGGAATTTTGCATGAGGGATTTCTCAGTAGCAGCCTAGCAGCCTCGGAGTCTGGGTTTGTGCCCGGCTGATGGCAATAGGCTCGCTGCCTATTACATGAGACTTTAACAAAACTGATTGTTATGATTACAGGCGTAATGGTATGTATATAAAACAGTGTTAACTATTAACCATTTACAAATGAAATTTCAATATATAACTGCCGTTAATTTAAAGGTTTAGGCCAGAATAAGTGCCAAGGCCAACATTTTATTGCTTATTTGTTTCTATGACTAATTTCATAATTAGTACCTATTAATAACAAATAATGCACATTCCGCTAATTTATTAATTAAGGCCGAATCTTTTGTGCTATGTGATAAAATTGCAATCTTGTATTTATTTAGGCTGCACTGCAGTTTATCATGTTGATAAATATGCGACAGATTATATTTCATTTATAAATAATTAATAATAGTTACCTAGTCAACATAATATGATAGGAATCGATTGCTGATGTCCTTAATAATATTGTAGCTGACGTAGGCTGGTATTATGATCATAGCTTTTAGCATTACAATAGCTGCGTTCCAGCATAGCAAAAGCCTGGTAGGAATCGCCTCAAAAAATCCACCCGTCAGACAAAGCAAAGCAAAGCAAAAAAACAAAGCTAGAGGCTTAGTTGTCCTGAAGCCACAGACTTGGTCCTTCGGTACTAAGTCAGGACCTAAGATTCCATCAAGTATTTCGCCATATAAAACGTGTATGACGACACCCTAGAAGAAATAACTATACTGTTGTACTGCATCATCGCAAAACGGCTTGAATAAATAGTGATATTTAGCTAGCCTATTACAATGGTACGCCGCGTTGTAAATGTCCCCCGGAGCGAAGCAATTTGCACAAAAAGCAAAGTTCCATGCGATTGCTACACCGCTTGACTCTGATCCATGCAGATCATGCTTACTTTGTAATTTTCTTGCTCTTAATTTTCAAAAGGTGAAATCAACTCGTATAGCACAATGACAAGCAGGCATGAGACTCATTATTTGACTTTTATATTGATTACAAGTATTATATTTACTTGGGTCTTAGTACTAACGCCTGTTCTTCCTGTTCCTGTTCCTGTACCCGCCCTCTTTGAAGCCTAAAAAAAGCCTGAGTTTCATATCGTTTCGCGTAGAGGTAGAGGGCAGGCTTGGAGGATTTCCTATAACCTCTACGCGTAACTATATGGATGGTTCACATTACGCACTAGTTAATCCATATTTTTCTACAAAACACCAGGGATTTAGAGAGGTTGAGTAATCGAAAGGTTTTGCTATCTTCTCGATTCAATCACTTTTTTAATGGTTTTGCTTTTAGTATTACATCTCTGATCTTGGCAAGTAACCTCATATGACTTTGTGTGGTCTTGTCTATGGACGAATAGACCATAGACCACCCATCACTTCCCGTTACCGTCGCAAGTGATGGCACTATACTAGGAAGACAGAGTGTAGCTCCCACCTGCGTACTAATCAGATGTTAGTGAGGGAGCAAATCCGCTTGCCAACTTGTGATTATGGCAATGCTGGGATATTCATCGTCCACTTTAATGGTTATCTCTCCATCTATGGGGAGTCCCATGCTTTGCACGTTTATGGATTGATAAGCAGCAAAGGGTGTAGAGCTGCTTCTTTTACATAATCTTTGCGTTCACGTGATCCTGAAGCCTTGTCGACTGTAGACGGGATTTCTTAAAGTATTCCGTAAAAATTATACAACCTATTACGCGAAAAGAGGATCAACGATGAGTTGATCTTAATCATCTTGTATTTGCCTCTTGTTTCAGGGGTTAATGCATTTAACCCAACAGTTTATTATTTAGCCTCGTCTTAAAATGCACACTAATAACCTAACAATATAAAATGACAAAGTAACTGTTTGTTACGTTTTCATGGCTAAACTATTAAACCGATTTTGTGAATTGATTATTCTTTAACTACAAGAGAAGATATAGGTAAATTTTGAAAACGCGACATTCATGCGGGCACGAGCTATTCAATAACTAAATAAATGAACATGTCATATTCCATCTTGTTTAACAGATTAGTCTACAAGAATACCTTCACTTTCTGTTATAAAACTAATTGCATGGCTTATTTAAATCGTACACCGCCTGGAGTGAATTTATTTGTAGTTGTCACACTTAAATCTCAATTTTAATTGCCTCGTACTAGCTGTAAGTTATAAGTAAATAGTTCAATCAACGGCGAAGGGTATATTTTCTATCTCCATGCTGAGTTTGTTGGCGTGAATTTACGTGAATGAATTGGCGGTGTTTTCTTCTTAGCGAGGTTCCCTTATTCTTTACCTAAAATAAAAGAAGTAAACTCCGGTGTTACTCGTTATGACACAATCATCATAATAATGGTATATTCTTCACCACGCTATCATCTTTTTATTATGTCAACCATTGCTTGTTCAAAATCCAATTCGAGTTTTATTTAGGCGGCTGCATAAAATGCACTTTTTAAATTTTCTCACCGTAACGTTAAAATTTATAAGGTTCCCGCTTTTAATATTCTACTCGAACTCAATAACTACTAGTACACTCCCTTTCAAATTAATAAAACATACCATAGACCAATCTTAGCTGGGCGTACATTTGTCCATTGCGGACAAATCGCCCCCTAATGGTCGCGTCGTGATAGAGCAGCGTTACGTCACACCAATTGACTGATAATACAGCCGATTTATCGATTCATTTGCAACATAATCGAGTATAAACGTTTTGCTGAACGGCCACTAATTTTGTTATAGTTGGCAGGATGTTGTGACATCTTTGAAATCGCTTGAAATGCACGTTTATTTGAATATTGTCTCGTATTTATTAGCATGCGGTAGACTTTTTAAATCTTCGTCCATTTTGTAGTATGTCATAAAACTACATCTAATAATTATGATAAACATGATATACTTACAATCGGTACACTTTACGCATTCGGAATGTTTAAACATGGACCTAAGACTATCAGAGAACTCAAATCCAATTCTTATTCAAATCACGTCCTAAACACGGCAAATAAATTCCGTCCCCAAACAAATCTGTAACAATAAAGCATCCAAAATAAATTACTCGCTACATTAGATCAAATTATAAATAAAACTTAAATCGCACCTGAACCCGAAATTAAATCCGTAAGGCAGAAGAAAGTTCCCCATCTCTGTTTCTGGTCCTTCGGGACGCGGCCGCCATGCGGCCCACAGCGCCACACTGATCAAAGCTAACAAGATTTATAACCAAGACGATATATAAACCAAATGTACGGAAGAACTGGCCGGACTAAAACCGTGAAATTCAGAACGAGTTAAAATTGGGTTTCAAATGAAACGCTTTGAGATTTGTAGACATGGTAATAAAATTATTTGTGCGACGTTAGTCTGATGGGGATGTTACAATTTGTTGGCTTCCTATGTTTTGTGTGAGATTAACGACCGTGTCGTTGGTGCTATGGTTGGCAGTAAATATTTAGATTTGGGATATATCTCCAAACTTAAATTAGATCATTACTATATTCTGGTCCTAATATACATTGTGTACTTCATCAAAGTTTCACACTGAATCTCTCATCATTATACATTCAAGATGCCTTATTAATGCAGAGTTAGAATAACATGTTGGCACGGTCAGGGATCCGTAACTCTCTGAGGTCTTCACCCTCTTAGCAAAGATTTTAAGATACCCTCCAAAGTAACTTGGTTGCTTTATTATACATATATTGCCTCTAATACATGAGCTCGCGGGTTAGATACCGGGCAAGTACCAATGTGACTTTTTCAATCACATGAAGATACTTTCAAAATTTGTCTTAGATATCACTAACGACCATGAAAACATCGTTAGGAATCCTAGATTCAAAATTAAAATAAGTCTTAAATTGCCAATCCCTCTTAAATTTGCTAATCCGTCTTAAGTAAGCGTGTTAATCACTGCTCGCGTCTTCTATGTATGAGAAGAGGTCTTTGCTCTTCAGTGGGATGAAATTATTATTACCTATATCTAAATCCCATGTGACCTTAGTCGAAGGTTGCTCTTGTTGCTCTAAATTCAAAAGCATTCCACGAGAGTGTTCCCTTTATTTTATATCATTTCACATTACACAAGCGCCACATTCTCAAGCATTTTTATTAAAAATTCTTCAAAGTTTGAACGGAAGAGAATCTGCAAAATTGTTTTAGATGTGCAAGGGATTAAAAGTCGTCTTTACTTTATAATAATTTACCAAAGTAATGCCATTATGGGCAGAAGTGGAATGGAAGGTACTCACGAAGACGCAATAAATAATAAGCGAGGCGACGCCACAAAACCCCATAGTATTTATTAAGCGATGGCCAAGTTCGAGTGGAGTCGATGAAAGGAGGTTTAAAACAAAACCCCTTGTGAAAGGAAACTTATGCTGTGATCCCAATATACCCTTCCGAGCTTCTATTATATTTTCAAGAGCATTTTTGCAGCGCCTTTGTTATAGAATTTGTGGCCCAGAATTTTTATGTCAATTGGTATTTTGTGCTTTTTTATCTAAAGGCATATTGTACATGGATGATACGATATTGTATGGCTAGAGTAAATTACTGTTCATAGTTTTATGCTTCGGTTTGGCGTATATGCGTATAGCTTCTGCTCGCGAATTTGTCCGTGTAGCAGACAAATGTTATAGCATAGTTTATAGCACTGGGCAAATATTATATGTAAAATAATTTTTGTTTACGACCGATAAAAAGAAATAAACAAACTTTATCTCTATATAATATTAGTAGAACAGAAGTAGAAAGCGCTAATCTCATTTAAGAAGCTCTAATTTAGTCATGTTTATTCTCAATGAAAAATCTGCTTTTAAGATAATACATCCCCAGCCATAAGTTTAATATTTTATCATCCAATGTTAAAATCACAGCTCGCAATTGTTTTCAAAACATCAGGCGGCGCTAGGAACACGATTAACATAACAGTTGGTATCTTAGTAGCGGAGTTTTGATTCAAGTTAGTTACAATCATAACTTAATTTGTAGGCCATGTCAACTGCATTGTCGGTGCATAATTAGCAATTGTAATTCAGTAGATTGTAACATGATTGATTCATGTCGCGACTTGTTTTGAGATTCCCATTCCCTCTGCTATAACTGTGCATAGGGAATTCAACGTAATGAATAGCAATCTTGCATAGATTATAGACATTCTACAGATCGATTTTCTTTTACGAAGATTGATTTGGCCAGACAGATTTGTTTTTTTATTACTAAATATTTCAGTTTAGCAAGCAGATTGTTTGCAAATAGAAGGAATAAACTTCATAGCATTGTCGGAAAATATAAGACCCTCAAGGGAAATCAGAATAACCGCGTAACAACGAGTGGCTATCGGTCTGTCGTAAATCACGAAACCTAAACGTAGATTTGAGAATGGAGTCCAAAAATATTCGCGTCATCAAACGAGTGAATCTTTATTAGAAAGGATGATAGAAAACAATAAATTGCAAACATAGTGCATATCTAAAACCGTTTAGCACGTAATATATGTAGAGCGGAACCCCCTGATCGCTGACGCATCGGAAAAGGTGTTTGGAACAATCAATAACACGACCACTTTCACAGACCCCTCCTTGAAACTTCGCTTTTAATAATAAATTCAGCACTTGAGGGGATCGTGAGGAGTATCGGAGACCTTCTTCGTCTGGTCCTGAGCCAGTTCTCGCACGTCACTCGCTATAATCCGGTCAATAACATAAATTTCTTGGAGGCACGCTTCTTTATTGGATTTGTCGTTGGCGGCGAGCCGTTGAACCCCGCTCATAACCTATTCGTGTAAGGAACTATCGAAAACAAAATTTGTGGAAAGCAAGGAAATCTGTAAGCGAAATTGGGAGACTTATTGAGGCTTTTCGCAGGTGAGAACGTACTGTTGGCTCGGTAACCTTTTAATTTTGTTGTACATATTTACGTAGTCGACTGCCTCGTTGGTATAGTGGTCGCAAAGCGCGACTGCTGAGGTTCGATTCCCAGGTTGGGAAAAGTGTTATTGGGTTTTTCCATCAAGAATTTCTCAGTAGCAGCCTCGAAGTCTGGATTTGTGCCCGGTTGATGGCAATAGGCTCGCCCTCTTATTACATGGGACTTAAACACAATTGGCGAAATGCAAGTGTACTAATGGGTACACTGCCTAAACCTTTGCGGATTACAGGCGTGATGTTTATATGTATTTACGTTGTTTCATGAACGACGCAGTTATTGCTAATAGATCAATATTCACTTCTCAATTGTCGTCACGTTAGTTACGCAAATCTTCCACGTGGACGGCGCATGTGATCGTTAATAGAACCGATGTGTCTCGTTTGTGTTTATGTGCCCTTGTTGTTGTTACGTGTGGGCCATCGATTTATTGAACGATTGTTTCGTAATTACTATTGACAGTCATTTAAATAATAACACTGTTGGACATTAAATATTGAGGACCTGAAAGATTTATTTTAAAATGTCGTGACTTGACTGAAGTTAGAAACATAACTGGCGAAATGTGGGTGTACTAATGGGTACACCTCTGCCTAACCCTTCAGGGATTACAGGCGTGATGTTATGTGTTGACTGGAGTTATAATTAAATAGATCAGGTGAAATCGCCAATCTTCCTTGAGCAAACGAAGTGAACAATGCTCGAGCCTTCTCAGTATGAGAAGAGGACTTTACCTTACAGTGGGATCATAATAGGCTGGTATTATTATTGCCTTTATTAATATTTTTATAATTCAACAAATTTCTTCTAATAACAAATGCCTAAAACTTAAATTTATTTAAAAGTATCAGAAATATTAGCAGACGTATGTAAATAGGCACCACCAAGCAAGGTGGATGTTTTACAAACATTTGTCAAAGTTCCAAGTTCCCACATTCAAGGTTTTGACAAATTGTATGCACTGGAGAAATGTACAGGGAACATTTCAACACATGTCTCAGGAACTCATGCAAAGCACCTCACTCGCTCTGAGCGTTTTGTCTAGACGAATGTTCAACATAAATGTTGGATATTTTGTTCTTGTCCCGAGCGAAGATCCCGCCTCCCAGCCTTTCAGTACAAAACTTCGCAGACTGCCATGACAAATTTCCAATTAAGTGTTTCTTTGTAGATATCTAAAGAGGTTTTAAGAGAACTTTATAGCGCTGGTTCCCATTCCGCGAAGCAATATCTGTTTCTTTCACTCGTACATGCCAATTGTAATAGCTTCCTTGACATCGGCCGTTAACGGCACATGTGTGGCTTAATTACGTACATATATCAATACGCATATTTAGTAAGACAGTATACGAGATCGGCGTCTCATCCAATGCCCGGTTGCCATAAAAGGATCGTCAACATTTTTCTCCGCTGGAGAAAGTTTTTGTATGCGCGACCGCGTCGCGGTCATCCCTGGCCTTTTAAAATATTTGCATTTCTTTTGCATACACCGTGCAGATAGGTTTTTAAGATTCTTTACCCAGGTGGGTATAGTTCGAACGTCGTCTAGCATACTAATATGAGAATCTTTTATTAGTTCAGTGAGAATTCTTTCAAATAAGCGCTTTGGATACCAGCCAAAGATCATAGTCGCATTAATGGACAGAAAAGACATAGACCAAATTGTTTTTATAAAATGGTTTTTTATTATTCTTCTTTAATGCCCTTCAAAACTTTACTTATCAGATATTTTAGTTTTTCAATATTATAGTTTGTTGTTTGTTCATAAAATGTATTATTTGAAATACATGTCATGAATTTTAAATACAAAATTCAAAATATGTATTTTATTTTGTATTTAAAATACTCTTTCAAAAAGCATTTTATATTCTATTTGATAAGCTTAGATATACATATTTGATATAACAAATAATATTTGTAAATTGTATATGCTTTTTTTATCTTTTTAATTTTAAATACGACTGTCCTAACAGACGGTATAAATAAAACAAATCCCGAAAAGTCCCTAAAATATTTTTGTAAACCTTTCGACAATGTTTCTCAAACGCTTATTCAAGATCAACCCTACGTCACGCAGGCTTTTTATCTTACCCTCATTTCAGGTTTTCAGAGGGATCGGTTCGTTGTACACGACAGTAGGTGGGTGGGTACTGTAGGTAGGTACTATAATATCATAGTCTACAAAGTGAAGATACGCTACCCGTTACCCGTGTCACATCACTACCTGCGCCAAGGACAATTAAAATTCGGCCATTGTGGTCCGACACGTATTGTCTCCTCCTCCTTTATCCGTGACGTCATAACCCTACACTCACTATAGTACTGTGTAATTAAACCCTCTTTAATATAACCGGCGTAGCGTCCTCGTTGATTGGATTTTAAGGTGTTAAGGAAAAGGCGATTGAAAGTGAATGGGTTCTAGAAAATGTAGAAGCCTTGAAAAGATAAGGCTTTTCAGGATAATTAATTCCGGGTCCTTGTTTAGTGAATCGGGAATTAATTTCGGAAGTACTTAAATGGGTATTTTATTTATTCAGAGCCTATTCTAGCCTGTTTAATCTGCAGTATTATTCTGAAAAAATGCCGTCGGTGATTTGGATGATGTTAGTTTGAGGTAAGCTTGCAATCCTTAGCGTTGGTTGGGATTTATTTTTGGAGAAAATATGAAATATTGTTTTAACCTAAAAATAAACTAATAAAACGAATTTAGTCGCGGGGATAAGCTAGTACCTCTTTCAATATGTCGTAACAGCTCACCTCAAACTCCTTCACTTAAGGTAGCTTTTTATTGAATAGATAAAAAAAAATATTTCCACAAGAGTAACTTCCGTAGGTATTTATCACAAACAAGACAATTTAGCTACGACCTACAATCGAATTGATGACGTTCTCCCTTCCTTATAGAGTTGAAACTCAAACAACAACAACTTCGCACCTATCAACAAGCAACATAACAATTAAACGTAACAATTCATTAAACACAAGATAAACAACTAACAAAGTCAATGTCCTTAGTAAAAGCAAGTTTTATAGCATTTCCCGTAAACGAAGTAAAAGTGGACTGTCAGTAATTACTGACACGCTTATCATGCAGTGTAATGGTTAGATAATTGCTCTATAGAAGTATGTAGGTCGGTTGTTGGTTTATTGTTGTTTAACGAGTCAATTGCATCGGGCCGTTTCGTCTGGAAGGCCTGTATGGGAGTCTCCGTTAATTGCGTATCGGCGGCAATCATAGTTTTATAGTTCTTTATTTGAGTTCATGAAGGCTTGATGCTGGAAATGGTCGAACAAAAAATGACTGAAGCTTTGTATGCAAAAACTGACAAAGTTGCAGATCTCCATTTTCTTTTCGTTTCAGAAAAAAAAAAATGGAGATCTGTACAATCTAAATCTAAAAATATAAAAGCCTACTCACTCACTCACTCATCACAAAATATCGAAAACCGTTTCACGTATAATAATGAAATTTAGCAGGAAGGTAGATTACACTTAGTAGACCTCCGCTAAGAAAGGATTTTCAAAAATTCACCCCCAAAAAGGATGAAATGGGGGTCCGACATTTACGCGGACAAAGTCACAGGCATAAACTAGTTAATTATGGTCCAAGTTTCCTCCTTCCTTCCGGGGTTGCGGGACGTCTTAACAGGATACCGTGGCCCCGGAACGTAAAGGGCAACAGAAGGAACAGGGTGGTTTTTTAGTCAGTAAAAGTCTGACAGTCCCTTCCGCCCCGCCCAGAGCGGAAGGAGTCATTTGATGATTTTTACCACCTTAAAAAAATATACATAAAAAAAATGCACATGTAAAAAAATTATTTTTACATGTGCACAAAGTTGAATAAATAAATAAACTTAGAATGCTATAAATTGAAAAAGTTACGTTGCTTCTTACCCTTTATCGAACCCGCAACCTCACTAGAGGCAGGCCTAAACGACTGGGCCATCACGACGTTACAAAGTTACTGTACCAATAAATATCTTCCACTTTCTTAATTCTATCATTACCACCCAATAAATTCCAAATGGTACATTAACGGAGCAGTTTATAGATTCATTGATGAGCCTTAGGCTAAGCTCCGTTCATTGACTGTAGAAATCTAAGGTACATTAGATTAAGTTACTTTTAAAATATGTTGTTGCACTAATTGTCGGTGTAGTGAGTGATCGGCAACTCGTCGCTTGCGGGGGCTATCTATTATTCTCAAGTGATTTACAACTTCCTCAAGTTAATGTTCAGGTGTTTGGTAGAAACTGAATTAGTGCTTGCAGGATATTGGGTTTTCCTATATTACTCTTGTTTCTTCTTTCAGTCCTTAGCGCGTAATAAGTACTCGTGTAATTATTCACATTTTGCATAATATATAATTATATTTTTTGTTTGCCTCCTTGGTCTAGTGGTAAAGCGCTACTGCTGAGCACGAGGTCTTTAGTTCGAGTCCCAGGTCGGGTAGAGTGTTATTAGGTTATTCCATCAGGAATTTCTCAGTAGCAGCATCGGGGTCTGGATTTGTGCCCGGTTGATGGCTAGACTCGCCCTCTATTACAAGGGACTTAAACATAACTGGCGAGATATAGGTTCACTAATGGGTGCACCTGTGCCTAACCGTTCAGGAATTACAGGCGTGATAACATAACCAAAAATAAAGCCTATATTTAATTCAACTCAACTCATGTTACTTGCACCGCTCAACCAATATTAAACATTTACCCCAACAAAGCCAAAGCAGCAGCTATTTTCAGTTTAGCCAAACAGTTACGAAAGCACACGATCGAAAACAAACAAATACAAACAAGATTGTTAACATATTCCGTATCATTATACACGAACAATATCCGTAAACTGTAGCCCCAACATTGTTTGAAAACTGTACGGTACAGATATTAGGCAGACGCTTCATGTGCGGCTAAAAACCGCAAGTCTCAATACGGAAGCGTACGCTTAAATGATGGAGGCGTCTCGACGGGGTCGTCGATCTCATACGTCAAATCTAAGGCGCGATCCACACGGGGCGACACGCGATCAAACGCGCGGGTAAACGAATTTCGCGGTTATCGGGGTCGATGAGGCGGGATGTGTTTCCGATGCGGACGTCAGAGAAGGTGAGGTGTGACATCAGATAGTGTGTAACTGTTGTGGAAACATTTTGGGGATCGCTGAAGAGTCATAGAGATAAAGAATGTGGATGTGAGTTGAAAGCTGTTGTTTTTTTCACCGGTTAATCAGTATTGCAAGAAGGATTTTTTTTGGTGCCCTATAAGTCCTTTTTGATGTATTGTTTACGATGAATAATAAATAATAAAAATATTTCGAAAAAATACAATGTTTTCACATTGACCTACACTAAGCATAAACTAAGCAACCCTAAAACCTTGGGTACCAACACTAATGGTATAATATTATCATCGTTTATAAGATTTACATACATTTAATTACATACACGTACGTCATGATCGCGTCATATCGCGCGCCATTACGAAACTGCAGGTCTATTCTGTAAAAAAACTTTTCTAAATATAAGTTAAGTGAGCTGTCATATCCTGCTATCATATCATGTCATGTCATACTTGCGGATTGACATTTCACATCAAGCTTTACCTAAATACACAGAGAGTAGTTTTCAGAATAGAACAGCTGTAATACAGGTGAGCCATCAAAATCGCTCGTTGCCGCTCAATGTGTAAACTGCCTAACACACGGCGAGTCCAAGATGATAAATAGAACCCGAGTGTATCCATACCCACGTGATTAGGTACTGCATATTGATAGCTCCTGAATAATTAGGCAGGCGACTAATTAACAGGGCAATACTAAATAATGCATGCTTAGCTTAGCTTATGAATTAATTACTTATTTTCTTTTGTAACAAAACAAAAGGTTGTTACTTAGGCGTGAGATCGGAAATTAGATACTGTTAAATGTTATGGTAGAATTTTAAGTAGTTGATAAAAAATTAACAAGGTTTGGGGAACTAATTATGACAGTTACTTAATTACATTGACAGAATGCTTAATTAGCTTTGGGTATTGTATGTCGGATAACATTGTCTTTTACTTATTTTGTAATTGCTGTCCTAATTAGGCACAGATGTGGCAGTAGTACTTTTTTTTGTTTAAAGATAAAATGACAGTTTTTCTTTGAAGTTCAAAGTTGTCTTGACTTAAACAAATATCGAGAAGCTTGCCAACTTTCAAAGAAAATGTTTTACTATTCTGTTCTGTTATCTCGACTTCTCCACATATGAATATTCGAATCTTCTCTATTCAAACATTTTTGAAAGCTCAATAAATCATAGACCAACATTTTCTTTCTGTTCAGCCAGTCGTTTTTGTAAGTACAATTTGTTCTCGTCCTGCGTCAAAGTGCCATCGATTTTTTCCTTTCTGGCTTCACTCCAATCTCTTTCCTTTGCCTAATATATTTGTGAATAAAACTGCGGGGTATTGCGTAACAAAATGGTCGAGGCCATGGGATGTGCTATGAACTTTTTGGTTAAATTAAAGTTATTTTCTAGGGAAATAGTGATTGATGCTCCTAAATTTAGGCCATCGGAAGTAATATTTTGCTTAAAGTGTGTTAAGTGATGAAATTTTTCAACGGTTATAAAACAAATCTGCTCTTTCACATAAAAGTCCAACACATGGTCAAAATGTAGGGAACAGTTGATTTTTCTTATAATAACCGACGAAAATACTTTCGCTAGGGGGTATAAAATTATGTATTGATAAATTGTAAAAGTTTTAGTTAAGATGTTTCTTCCGCCTTTTTAATAATAATAAGTATTATGCGAAAATTGTATAAAAACAACAGCATATTTGAACAAGTTTACTTTTAATTTACCAAAAGTAATCTCAAAATAGCGACGGTTTAACAAGCTTTTAAAATTAAATATACCCGACACGCTTGTCCTACAAAATGGAGCACATTATCAACCGGCACCTCCCTCGTTTTACACGCAATAAAAAACTAGATAAATGAAGGTGCCATGTGCTAATAAAAACGTAGGATTTATTCCATACAAACGTGAGAAGGAGTAGGAAACAAAGCGGAAAGTTTGGAAGACTGCGGTCAAATCATAGCCCTCTTGGGACAATAGTTTCCTGAAACTTTCCGATCGCATTGAACTCACCTTATGGTCAGGGCCGGGTGGTAGCGGACAGCGGTTTGTGGAAATCTGGAAAAAAAGGATTAAGTATCCTTTTTTGGGTAGCTTTTTCTGGTTAGTCCCGGGATTTCTGAAGTAATTTGAAATGCATGTGATGCTTCTGCTAATTGCCTTTTATTTAACCCAGACAGAATATAATTAAACACAGATATCGTGACATACCAACACCCTGGCAAAGGAGCTGATTTGTAGCAATGGAGCCATCAAATGTCTTCAGAGATGGCATGATCTACAACTGGAACAAAGAGTCCGAACCGGAGATTTACGAGAATATAGGATGATACTCAAATGAGGTTCACTTAATACCTTCCTTTTAAAAATGCCTATCATCTGAATATGGTTTTAATTTCGATCGCAGATATTAAGCAAAAATAAAAAATCTCGTGATGGTCACGAGATTTGCATGCGAGCCGCATGCATCGGCTTGGAACTCTCGTGATTTTTTAACTGGCTAAAACTATCGGGCAAGATTAATTCCATCAATTTCTTTACCAAGTTCTATGTACTGACCAATATGTTAACCAATCCTAAACCTTTAAGCTATGTCTAAGGCGATTAACAAACGGCACCGCGCACCGCTGCGGAGGGCGGTGTACGTGTGTTAGGCATCAACGGATTTATTAGAGGCCAATGCGATATGAGATCTGCTTCACCGCCTACCGCGGCGGTGCGCCGTGCAGTGTGTTAATTGCCTAAGCTTATTTAAGTTTAGTCTAAGTGAGCTCACCGCCATCGCCTCAGCTTTTCATGTAACCGAAGGCCTAGAACGAGCGGCGGCGATCCGATACGACCCTGATGTAGCTTCGCAATAAAAGTCTGAAATAAGTTAGAGTAGTACGTCCGGTCCGGCTACGATACACATTTATTTTGTTTGAATATTTCACCGCAACCGCCCGTTTAAATTTATTTAGTCTGGCAACTTCATTTGCTAAATTAAAAAGCTTGTAATTTAGTTTTTCGAAGTTTGAATTTTACTGGCCTTAGGTGCTTCGTTTGTGATGTGTTTAAGTAATTGTAAACGCCACAAACAGAACTATACTAACTTTTAATCAATAAATCCTGTTCAATCTTTATTTATATTTGTACATTGTATAAAACAAGGTTGCTTACTGCCGTCAAAGTTGCAACGGATTTTAATGCGGTTTTCATTAATAGATAGAGTGATTCAAGAGGAAGGTTTATGCATCTTTATTATACCCATGCGATGCCGAGACGCTAACAGTTTCTAAACGGTTCAAAATCATTTCGCATTTTAACAAAATTTTACAGGTCACCAACCCCTGTCTTGAAATCAAACTTACTTCAAATCTTTCAACGAACTCAGAACCCCAAATCCTTGTAATAATCTTCAACATAACTTACGTATCAGCATACCATTACTCGAACGTCCCCCGAGACTTGGGGACAAGAGGCTGTTGGTTTTTAATTTTCAAGCCCCATCTTGAGCTGGAGGAAGTGCCTCGGGAATAAACTCGCCGACTGTGTCCGTCCGGAGATGCTCAAAGGAAGATTTTGGAGGTATAAAATATTTTCGGTAATTCAAAGGTATATTGCAAATGAGATGATGTTTAAAGAGTGAGTTTTGTTTGGTTGAGTTTCGTTTTTGTAATTTTAAGGATGATTCAACTTGATAAGTTTTCGGATGGGAAAATATGTTGTCAGAACATATGTGCTTTTGCTTTTACATTTTTCTTCTTAGGGTATCGATGGCAAATGTAACAATTAATAAATTTTGTTATTTTTTACATTAAACTACCACTATACAGGGTGAAAGCAAATTGCAACACAATTGACCCCAAACATTTGGGGTCTTATCCTTAAGTTTTGAAAGTTTTTTCTTCTTTCGACC
Organism: Hoplodrina ambigua; assembly: GCA_949774945.1. Taxonomy (NCBI): domain Eukaryota; kingdom Metazoa; phylum Arthropoda; class Insecta; order Lepidoptera; family Noctuidae; genus Hoplodrina; species Hoplodrina ambigua. The sequence continues at coordinate 4,076,651 of OX458974.1, read as the reverse complement.
TAATTGTAATTATAAGAAATATATTTAACTTATGCTCTAAGATAAAATCAACTTAGTATGGATCTCGAGGTTTTGCGGTTATAACTATTTAGTTATATCTACTTTATACAACAAAAAATACAGAGGCGGACATAAAGCCTTTGGCATTATCTAACAGTCAACCAAAGGTGGTGAAGAGATAACATGGTAGGTGCAAATTATTATCTTAGCGTTTATCACAATGTTCATAATTATTCTGTTAGGAATTGTTTTAATATTTCATCAAATACAAAAAAAAACGATATTTTAACTTAAAGCTAGGTTTAGATGATGCTGCATGATTTTGGGTGGCCAAATAAGCGATCGATAAAAACAATAAATCGCACGTCAGAAAAACGCTCGTTGTCCTAAAACCATCTGAACTAAGCCTTATACAGAACAATGGAAACTTAAAGCTTTCCTTTTAAGTGTTGCCACATAAATCAGTTTTCTTTTTATAATGTTTTAATTAATAATTGTTATTCTTATTTGCAGGTAATTTATATTTTCATTACTTGGTGGTTCAAGCTGGTAAGCGAAATTTAATATTATGTTAAATGGGCAATAATATTTATAACCTTTTGTAAAGATGTATGGATGTTTGTTACTCTTTCACGAAAAAACTACGGGATGGATGTGGATGAAATTTGGCACACCTTTATATTATAGTCTGGAATAGCACTTTTTATCCGGAAAATTCCCAGTTCCCGTCGAATTATATGTAACTTTGATGCGGACGAAGTCGCAGGCAATACTAACTTTTTATACATTGCCTGGACGCCCAAGGTATTCTATAAATTGCCTAGGTATTGTGTAGAATACCTGAATTACACAGATTGCCAGAAACAAATATAAATAAATAAAAACCGCTTGGGCATTTTGTTCTTTGACCCAAAACATACTTATAGTCTCTCAGCTTTACCTTCCAGTGGACCCATCACTTTGCCACATTATCATAATCTCCATCATTAGTGCCAAGCTGCCAACGTAACCGTGCTAATCCAAGGCGACAACTGTCCGTAAAGTTTACAGTAACAACATTAGCAGTAGCCTAACTGTTACAGTTAACTTGTTAGAGCCTTGGCATATTGATTTTATCTTAAAATACGAGAGCTTGTGGCGTCTTCCCGATCGAAGCTGCTGTCAATGAGCTGTCGACAATGAACTGAGATGAGGGCACGGAGAGGTTTTGTGCGAAATAATTTGTGTTGTAAAGCTTAGATTTAGGATTTATTTTTGAATGGCGTTTACTTCTTCTGAGTTGTGTAAGTTTGGGTAATGACATTTATGTAATGTTTGTAAAAATAGTGTGATAAAATATATATAAGTCTTCTTAAAATGTAGAATACCTACATTTATCCCTGGATTTTGTAACGAAAAATTAATGTGACAAATTACGTCAGGAAACACAATTGTTAAACATTTTGTTGTGACAATTGTTAAACATTCTTTTTTCATTGTTTTTTTAATTATTAATTTATTGTTGCTAAAATGTTATTGTTAGATGTTTGGTTGATTTCTTTTTTATTTTGTGTGTAAAAAAATCTATTCACGTACAAATTATTGTTATTGAATAAATAATTAAATCCAAAAAAAACTGAAGAGTTTTTTTGTTTGATTGAACGCGCTCATCTCAGTAACTACTGGTCCGTTTTCTAAACAATCTTTATAAATTATATAGCCCGTTTATCGCGGAAGATTAAAAGGTGTATGACATCACGCTACAACTCACGGGAGCAGAGCAGTAACTAATCAAAGACGTGACTTAACTCGGGTGGAACAAAAAAACGAGTATCTTTCTATACTTGGGGCTTAGACAAAGTAACATCGCTTCGTCGATTGACCACGTGACTTAACGCGGCTTATGTCAATCCCATACATTTTAGTTTTTTCTAACTTCGTTATCGTTTTGCAATTGTTACTTTGTCTAAGCCCCCAGGTCTTATGCTAGTATTAAAATAAATAAAACATGTAGCGGAATGACACATTAGAAACTACAGTTGTTTAAAGTTCAGCTTTATATGGTTATGGTTTGCCAATCCTAATACACCATGATTTGCCATTGTCTAACTACGGCTATCCGCTACAAGTAACAACCAACGTACCAATGCCTTGTATGTAATGTTTGTATCTAGTAAGTACATATGTAAGTACCTATGTTTTCCGGTTAGCAAAAACTTCTACACTTCACGACAACTTGTGGTAGTGTTTTTTTTTGAGTTATCGAATCCTATCTTTTATGGCATACAAAGTTTTCTAAAGGATTAAACCATCAATTTAAGCCATCAATTTATTTGAAAAATGCATCTTTATAGACGGACCAATGAATAGAAGTGTCTGTTGGTAATGTCAATAACAGCTTTTTTACAAAATAAATTATGACTGTTTACACGTAATGTACCTACACAAAAAGTATGCCCGTCTGTTTCGACTAATCTCCTATATTGCTGGACCGATTTCGACGGGACTTTGACTGGCTGATCGCTGATGTTATTAGGAATAACTTAGGCTACTAACTTGTTTATATTTTATAAAAAGAACAAGTGTACCGAGGAAAAATCTGTTATAACTGACGTTCACGCTATCGAAATCAATGGCATTGTCTTGTCTTTCATAAATATTTAAAGAATTATCAGAAAATAAGGATCCTATGATTTTACACCCTGAAACTAGTAAAGTTACAATCATAGAAAAGCCAGATTTTGTTCCTAACTAGCATTAAAAACCTTATTTTCTTTAGCACATAGTTTAAAAAAGAAAAGCCAATTACTAACTGAGTAAGATAAAAACGTAAGTGAAACACTAGGCCTTAAAATTTATCTGGTTCATACAGCCTATCTGAAATCTAGAATAGGCCGTACATAAATCTAAAGTGCCCTTTCACATAAGTAGCTCTTTTTATTCGGGTCAAACGCCATTTTAGGCGGGATTTCTTTTTATGATATGCTCTTTCAACGCATATTATGGACGAGAAAGCTTCACTGACTATTTTTGATTGTAGTTTTATTTCTTCATGTTTTATTGATGTCTTATATGTTACTAGCTGTTGTCTGCGGTTTTACACGCATGCTAAGGATCCTTCACTCGTTGGTACTTGGATAAAAAATATATTTTATGTGCTGGATCAAATAAATAAATAAATTTAATAGTGTATTAGTGTATCAAATATCGTCATAAGTGAAATAACAGCCGCACGAGTCGATTCATCAGGTTAAACTACGCTTGCCGGGGTTGGTCCGTGGATGGGTGACCATCTTTACATACCGAGACTCCTCCGTGCCTCGGAAAGCACGTTAAGCCGTTGGTCCTGGCTGTCATACGTGGATCTTTGACAGTCGTTATGGGTCGTCAGAAGCCCGAAAGTCTGACAACCAGTCTTACCAAGGGGTATCGTATTACCTAATAACTGGGATGTGGAGGTCAGATAAGCAGTAGCTCCATGTTAAATACAGGTATTCAACTACATTCTGTTAGACTGGAAGACCCCAATTTAGATGGGAAAAAGGCTAGGCAGATTTTTTATTTGCAATAAAAGCTACAAAGGGGGACTTAATGCCTTAGGCATTCTCAATCAGTCACCCAAAAGCAGTGAACAGATAACACGGTAGGTACAAATTATCGTACGAATATTCCTTTTCTTTTTATATGTAGTTATAAGATGTAGGCATCTGAAGGTTCTATGTTTAATCCTATACTAAGAACTAAAAGGCTCTCGATATTGTATCAGCGATAAAGGTCTACTCTAACTGGGTGTTATATTATGCGAGACTTGTGTTCCTAAGCGCCGCTAACACGATAAAGGAAAAATCACCGCAAAAATACAAAGGTTGAAAATCAAAGCAAAAGCTGAAAGGAAACTAGGGTACCTAATACAATATACCTAGTACTTACGTAAAAAGGTAAAACGTTTTAAAAATTAGGTACACAGAATCAGTGAGATCCTCTTAGAAGCGGAGCGTGAAAAACATCAAAGGTTTCAAAGGCGATATTGACGAACCTTGTAGCGCTGTACATCAAAAAGAACTCCTTTCAGAACTGGATAAGGTTACTAATCCATTGTTCAAAAGTATCAGGAGGCTTAGCACTTAGTGACAAGATTCTTGAGAGAACGGTAAAAAGCAGTGAAGATAGTATAGCGAATCGACGATGAAAAAATATGAGGAAAGAACATTAGGCCTAGTACGATACCCTAACGGGCAAATATTCGATTAGAGTCGATTTTAAAATTGGAATTAGGACTATCCTATAAAATTTTGTTCAAATTTTATACAACAAGCACAATTAGCGTAACACGGATAAAGTTAGCTAAAGACTTTCAAACAAAATAAATATTATGCACGAAAGAGATATTCTCAATTTAAAAATCAATGGAGTATACTTTACGTTCTTGTTACGGCTGCCACCCTTGTAGTCTTCTATCAGTTGACGCAACGTCTGGATACGAATCTATGATAGACAGTTTTAAACTACACCAATACCTACAATAAGTAGATATAACAGACTTAATATTAGTAGTTCTTCTATTGCATCGGTAAGAATAGCTCATATCGTCAAGTTATTGCCCACACGAGATGGTGTCGTAGCGGAATCACTGACTAACTATGGTATTGCCACTCATGAAGACTATTTATGTACCCCATGCTTACCACTGCTAAACTTTAAACCAGTAGGGGCTTAAACAAAGACAATATAGCAAAACCCTACCTCTAATATACCATATACTATATACCCCATACCATACCCCTCCTTGAAGTAGACAATAATTAATTTTGAACATCCAAAATCACATTGTCATGAGTTTCGAACAATTGAAGGCATTAGAGAACGGATTCTCAAGTTGAAATCTTATTACAAACTTCGGTCGAATCTTCCATTTCTAACGGATGTTATTGATTGATAAATCCGTCTGTGGTGTTCCTTTTCCAAGATTTGAACAGAGTGCAGCATCATCGGTAATTATCCAAACTAATATAATTATAAATGCAAAAGTATGTTTGTTTGTTTGTTACCATTTTACGCCTAACTGAACCGATCATCCTGAAATTTTGCATATACGTTACCAGGTGAACAGGAACGAACATAACCTTTAATCCCGAAAAAAGGTACTGTTTCCGAGGGAAATCACGATAACGTTCTTATGACCATAGATGGCGCCACGTGTCGTTTCGAATTGAAATGACAGGACAAGGGTAATTTTTCCGCGACTTCGTATGGTTGGGTCCGCGATAACCAAAATTTACGCGAACGAAGTCGCGGGCAAAACCTAGTTTTAGCTATAAGACGAAAGTGCACGACCAGCGTGCTATTTTTCGTATGAAAAAATTCAATAGTGCATGGAGTGCATTAGCATATTGATGCTTGCGCAGCATTAAACGAATTGTAGCAAATTGCTGACCCTTTACTTTTTCTATGTATTGTTGTGATTACGGTTTAAATATGTGTATTCTAATCAGCACTGCTATTCTGTATTCTCTAATCAATTATTGAGCTCACTTTGGTTTCACAATTTTTATCAACTAAACGTGCAGATAGTCAATTCTATAGACTCCGTTAGATAATTTTAGGATCAGATAGGCTATCCGACCCTGTTATGTTATACCAATAGGTCTCTTTACATGGCAAGCGACATTGCGACGGTCCCAGGTGGAAATGGCAAGATGAGCTAGACTTTTTCAATAATATCTGGTCCCAAATAGCTCTACTTAAAGTAAAAAGGAAGGAGGCCTTTGTTTATTTTTTATTTTGATAAGAATATTTAAAAATGTAATTTTTATATGTATGTACAAATGAATAAGTGATAATAATATGAAGTTACCTTTGCCTAAAAGAGGTCCAAACTTAGCAGTAACTTAAGATAAGCCTATCATAACTTGGACCTTTCATAACTTCTTGATACACAGTTAACCAGCATAAAACAACCTGCTATAATTTAATTTTTCGCAAATTCAGCATCCGTCGTAAAGGCGGCTGTAAACCTTGAACAGTTTTTATGGCAACCTAGACGAGTATTAGTGTTTACGAATTATCGTAAAAAAGTTACTTAACGACCAAAGACTCAGCTAAGTTTTACCACTTATTACAAGAAAACGTTGTTACAAGCATTACGCTGGGTCCGCACCTTGGGTCCAACTTTGCCAACCCCAGTTCTCCAACACGTGGTTGAGAAAATAGCATTGGCCCCAATGTTGGCCAGTGGCGTTGGGACCAACTTGTCAAGAGCGTTGCTATATTTTGTTAGGACGTAAGATTTGCGGACAATAACCATACGTAAAGGATGTTTCCCGGATGTAACACCTTTAAAATAATCCTTAAAAAGGCGATTATCTTTACTGCTGCTCTGTAAAAGTTCCAAAGATGCATAGTTTATACTTTTACAACTTTATGAGTGTCTTTATTTCAACAGAATAATAACCTAATACGGTTTTATGTTTCGCAACTTCGCACACAGGTCGCAAACTCGCTTACATCACTAAGGACGTGGGCTCATAAGCGGGTACCAGTTAGAATTATGACATTTCTCTCCGTTACCTAACCGCGGCCACAATAGCATTGTCAAGCACACACCTAAATAATGTGGCAGGTATAACTTACAGCTCGAGTGCACCTCGACATTTTACTGCTACAACTGACAGTGCGTTGTACACAAAACAACTCAATATCCTCAATAAACGTCAATGATCCAGCCAGGGGTACTGACATGGAATTGTGTGGGCTCGACGTTTGAACTCGACGTGGACCTTTATTGCTAATTAATCTCGAATCTGCTTGTATGTTCACAGATCACAATTCACTTAGTTACGAGTATAATGAGATACTATAAGACAGTGGTTCTTAAAGTTCTAGAGCTGAGGAAACATTTGGAAAAAATGACTTGACAATTGAAGACCATTAATTGTTTGGCAGTAATATTCAAACAAAAATAATTCGGTTTAGTCCCATCTCATCCCCTTCCCATCTCATCCCCCATGCTTTTATACCTACAAAAATTTCACACCTCTCGCTCCTGGCATAAATCAATTGTTTAAAGTACAGTCTTATCGACATTTGTATTACCTACATACTAGCTTCCGCCCGCAACTTCGTGCGCGTCAGTTAATCCCTATTATCTAGCGGAATTAAATTATATGTTGCGTATTTGGTAGGTATGAGAATACTCTTACATACTAAATATACCTACAACATTAAATAATATAACAAATGTATTTAAGCGGGTCCTACACAGAAGTAGCCTGCGGTGGCGGCCGCAGTGACGGTCAGTTGTGTTCGGTTGCAATGCAAGGGAGTCTATAAACACGCGCGGTCATGACGCGGCCTGCGAGCGGTTGGCCGCGGCCGCATGCCCCGACTGTTAAACCCTCGGGCTTTGTGAGAGTTTATTAAGGTGCTCGCTCACCTTGCGAGCTGGTGTCAGATAGGTCTCGTGAACCCTCGGGCTTCGTGAGGGTCACTAATGACACTACCTGACTGTAATTGCCCTACGTATCATAGGCTGACTTCAAAAATAAAACCATATCGATACCTTTGGGTAGAAATGTCGTATAAACCAAAACCCGACTTTTCAGGAGAGCAGAAAAACTATTTTTTTTTTACATAAATATTCCTTACCTTTTTTGTTTTTTAAGTTATAAAAAAATGATCTATGAGAAAGGTTCTTACAATTTGCAATTGAAAAAGGTTAAATCATCAAAACCTATCTATCTTCTTTAGTTTTAAAGTTAGCTTGGATTTACGTCTAAGAAAAAAACAATTCTTGGTTAATACACACCATGAAAATGTACTTTAAAAACACTGTATAGGTCGTATATCCATTTTTGGTAAGCTTATGGTCACATTTACTGTCGTAAAAACCCATATATATAGTTTTTTTTTGTATTAAAAACCATTTATAATCATTGATCAATTAAATTCAGACTAATAATCAATCCTGTTACTCTCAGAATTAGTAGGAATTCAATTATTATTATTCTAATATCCAATAATGGTCGATTCAAACAACATAAACCTACCTGAAATACGAAATCAACATTTATTAAGTATTATAATACCTTCTAATCAACATTTACTATTATTTCAATAATGGTACAACTTACCTAACAGGTTTAACAAATTGAAAAATAATTATAACAACTTAAACTGAAATAAAAAAAATCTACTCAGTCATAAAAAACAAAAATTATTCAAACTTCTTTTAAATTCAAGTAATCAGGCATTTTAGTAATTTAGAAAATTATGACTTGATCGTTGTTTTTAATTTTAGTACATATTTAAATGTACTCAATTCAATAAATTATTGAATTAAGCCTTTGTCTTGGTTTTACTAAATAATATTTTGAAAACAAACAAAATGTAACATTACGTAAACGAAAAGTTATTATTCTTTTATAATAATAATTGTATTATTCAATTAGCTCTTCCTCGTCTTCGTCGGATAGCGTAAGAGAGTCAGCCACATTTCCATGGGGTAAGTTAAGATAATCATGGTGGTACCTTTTTGGTATAATGCCATTATCACATAGACGTTTGAAATCTCTATATTTTACATCCGATATTTGCAATTTGTTTTTATAAATTGCAGTTGGGGACATAATCATCACCTTTTCATGTCTATCACTGCTTACATCTTGTTCGGGTAATATCGCACGGCTTTTCGATCTTCCTTTACCTCTCTACCTTTACCTTTTCTTTATTGCCAGATTTTTTAAATATTATTACTTTATCAGTTGACGTCTCTTCTTTCATATAATATTTAATGTAAGTTCGTTTCATTTGGATTCTTTTTCTTCAACGTAATAATTCGGATGTTTCGCATTTTCAGGGTTTTAGAAGTTTCATTTGTAATTGTCTCAGCAGTTATTTCATTCCAATTGAGAAAATCAGAATACTACATTACAATTACATTATAAGGCCTAGGAATAGGATCTTTTCTCGCAGCCTCAATGCATGATGGCCATTGATGGCGAACTGCCTATGGATTTACGACGTCGAATTTAAACTATGTTTAGGTAATGCATTTAACACGTTAGGGCGTATAAACCACTTACAATTAACGACTATTTTTACGCCCTGAGTTAATATAAATTATGGTCATTACACCATAACAAAACTACAAAAAAAAAAACATTTGGCTTTTACACTGAAAATTTACCTTTTTTAAGAGGCTATGACCGAAATTTTTTGGGTCGTATTAACCATTTTTGTGCGTATTTCTGCATTTCGTATATACAGATCGATAGAGAAAAAAATTCTGAGAAAAATGGTATATATAACTCAATTTGGCCAAAATGGTTTATACGACATTTCTACCCAAAGGTATCGATATGGTAACACTAAGTAATTTAATGTACAAAATTGAACTTTAAAACATGAAACTATATACAATCGGCGGAGAATCTTAACACCGCGATCTATTTTCTCAACATAAATAAAAAGTGCCATCTAGTGCTCTATAAACTAACTACTATTTTTACATCAAATATTAAAACAGTTGCAGTGTGACATTTATTTCTGTCACTGCCCGATAGATGGCTGAACACCGACCTTTGTGCCACGCGGTCAGTTGTACATTTTTACAACAGGCCGCGTGTACCGCGTTGAAAAATACTTAATTGTAATAGAAAATGAATCCACATTTTTCTGTTCCTGAAAGTAAGTGATGCCAATGATAATATAGGTATCTCACACCTCAAAAGTTTAAACTGTTTTTATTTCATTCAAATACCACTATAGAAAAAAAGAACACAACACCTCAGCTAATCATGCTGCAGGCCGCCACCGTGATCACGGTGGTGAGTCGCCGCAGAGGCTGGAGCCGCGGCTCGCGGTAGGCCGCCACCGCAGGCCGCGTCTGTGTGGGACCCGCTTTAACATTAATTTTATTTTTGAATTTTTATATTCTTTTTTTTCTACAGTGATATTTTTTTTTTAATCATTTAATGATGTAGATTAACGAGTTTATGGCAACGGCCTCTGTTATTTAATATAGTGTATTTATATACATATTACATCGGCAACAAGAAAAATATTTAGTTTTTTCCGTTTAGGGCTTATTGTTATTGTGTTTTTATATCTTAAAGTAAAAGAATTTTATTTGTTAATTTTGAATATATATTAATTTCACAACCTGAGTTTTTTTTGTTCATGACTGTACCGCTGACAGATTTATGCCAGGAGCGAGAGGTGTGAAATTTTTGTAAGTATAAAAGCATGGGGGATGAGATGGGAAGGGGATGAGATGGGACTAAACCAATAATTCAATTATAAAAAATTGTTACATTAATTGTATAGAACTTTTAGTACCCAAGATTGTATAGCTTACCTACTGAATCTTTGGTTCAATGCTGTCAACCTTAAAAATCGGGAATAAGCAAACAATGTTGTGTTTTGGCTTCAAAGACGCGTTGATGACACTTTGTTATTTAATAGGTAATTACATGATGATGCCCCAAATCTGCAATCTGCAGCTTCAAGGACCCCCAGTGGTCCACGAGTTAAGAACCACTGGTATAGAAGTTAAAATATAGTAGTGCAGCCTTTTATTGTTTCGATCGTAACAATAAAACTGTCGCGTCTTAGTGTTGTCACTGACAGGCCTCGCCAGACGTTTAGGGCTGATTCATATATCGTACTTGGTGACTATAAATGACACACTGAGTGATATATTGTGGAGATAGTTTGCTTTCACTATCAAGGTTGACGCTTTCGAACAATTTTAGATAAGGATTTGACGGTGTGAGCGCACAGCGTATAGCTACTAACTAACTTAATGGGAGACACGATTTCAATTTAGGTACTCAAAATGCTTTTATTTTCGAACATACCTTTTTTTTACTAAAGCCGTACAAAATCTAGTTCTAGTAGTATTTCAGCGACAATCAATGTTAATTTAAAAAGTCGACCTTATTATGCATAATTTTCCGACTTTTCCAATGCACAAACAAAATTCTTTAGAAATCTATGTAAGTCTGTAACGTGTGGATGGACCGTAGGCCAAATAAAGTAGGTAAAACACAAGTTTTCAAAATACATATTTCAAGCCATGACACCACGTTGCGGGACGTCTTAACAAGATACCGTGGCCCCGGAACGTAAAGGCCAACAGAAGGAACAGGGTGGTTAATTAGTCAGTAAAAGTCTGACAGTCCCTTCCGCCCCACCCAGAGCAGAAGGAGTCATTTGGTGATTTTTAAGACCTAAAAAAAAGCCATGACACCACAATGTTTAAAGCGCGACAAAATCCAAAAGTATGACTGCCGAGACTGCTTCCTTCACAATACAAACAAAACACATTTCATTAACAAAGCAATGCTAATATTTGTTTTGGTGTCAATTATTCGTTTATTATGAACAGTTTCAGTTACCTACGCATTTTGTTGCTACGGACAAAATAATGTACAAGCTATTGTTACCTTCTCTGTTGAAGATGCTTTCACCTTGCGTGTATTTATAAATAATGGTGTAAGACCCTGAAGTCGCAAAACGTATGTCATTTTAGCATGGCTGAAGTTTTGAGTATAAATTGAGGAATATTAGTATATAGTTTTAAAGTTATGTGAACCTACTTGCTAGCTTTGATCCTGAATCCTTTTGCGGGTTACTTTTTTATTTATTTAATAGGGAAAACAAACAGTAGTATACTATAGCGAGTATGAGTATACTAAGTGTCTTAACATATAACTTAAAGACGTAGTTAGTGTTGCAATGTAACGCTTTTAATCACCCGCCAAATGGACAACCATTCGAATTCAATAAAATCGCGTCAACTCTTTACTTTCTTGCCTCTTCAGCATTTTACTGGAAAGTTGTGAAACCGTTTTATCACTGAATTAAAATGTAATCTTTTGTCAGACAGAATTTCATTTGATCTGCACCTTTTATTGTATTCTCGGATTTTATGGCATAAACAGTTTGTTGCGCCTTACAATAAAGTAGGACGTTGCAATGAGGTAGTAAGAAATGGAGCATTTATTTACGTATATCCGAATAGTTCGCTGCTATAAAAGTTGACTTCAGATAGATGAGCAACGACATTGTCTTATGCGCTTCTTGTTAAACGTTCATGCTATTAAACGACACGGCAGTAAAACTAGCAAGTAAGAATACCGTTTTAACGATAAAATTCTCTTTAATATGTCAGCCATGTTGGAATAAGTAGGTATGGTGACTTTAGGATCATAGACCATAGATTTGCTAAACTTTTTGAGACTTATAATATTACTATACCGCATGCGGTTTTAGCCGCGTTAAGTTACGTCTTTGAAAACTGCTTAGCTCCCGTTGGCCGTAGCGTATTGATACTGCGTAATGTGCTATAATATTTATTGATAAACGCGCCATTAGAAAGATACTCAAATCGGACTACTTGTCCCTGAGATTAGCTAGGTGAAACATTCCAAAATAATCTTTAACTTTGTAATTTTGTATAGATAAGTATAATATAAGTATGCAACAACGAAGGATCTTTCTAGACATAACCATGCGGCCACTTTAACTTACCTTAAAGGTTAGACTTATTTTTACTTTAATTTCAAAACTTTCTTGTCTCACGTGTACATGTAAACAATTCAACACGCCTCTAGGTGATTGTTAGAGCGTCCGTGTTTTAAGTTAGTACTCCATTTTTATGACATTCCGTGGTTACCGTTGAACTCTAGTATTTTATATCAAATTGTGGTGGGCGTCGTTTTATAGTTTACTTATGATTGTATGAAGTACGGTGAATTTATGACTATGTTATCTTTTGATATAAGTCATCGATAGCGGTATTTGGTGGGCTATTGATATTTTTTTTTTATTGTTTAGTAATCTCTCGAACTGTCTCCGTTTTCTAACTTTTTGTTAGAGAACAAAGATTTGAAGTGAAAATCTTGTATGTGATAAAATATTTTATTAGATGTCATTTAGCGAACAATGTATGGAATGATTTCCAATAAAAAATAAATAAAAATAAGTTTATTAACCATTGTTCAAATAGTTACCTTATAATTTAAAATTGAATGGCGAATTTTATTTAACATAATATAATAATATAATTCGCCAACTGAAATTGCCAATCTACGTTGAGCAATGCTCGTGCCTTCTCTGTGTGCGAAGGCCCTGCAGTAGGACTACAAGGTTGTTGTTATTATTAGTAATATTAGTATCCTAACTAATATTATAAATGTGAAAGTAACTATGCGAAAATAACTCTGTCGGTTTGAGACGCTTTCACGACTAAACCGAATTTTATGAAATTTGGTACAGGGTAAGTTTAAACCCCGGACATAGGCTGCTTTTTATTTCGCGATAACCGACATTTATGCTGACGAAGTCTCGGGCAAAATTTAGAAATAATAAGTTTACTTCAGTATACATTTATTTTGACAAATGACTGTCTACATACTTACCTACACGAGAGAATTTCATAAAGCCCATTTCGATCGATCTGTCATCCACTCTGAAAAAGTCTGTTAATGTACAAGCATGAGCTTATCCATCGATACCCTCATAAATCCACGTTTGACGTGAGCAATCTTACAATAAATTGAATACTGTCCGGCACATAAGCCCGCTATCCTACAATATCTACCCGCTGTGCAAATAGCCAATTTATACATCGCCAGTTACACCTTAGTGTGGCGGCTCACGAGTCGCGAGCAAAAGTCGCTGTTATTATCGAATAAAGTCGAAGTTTATCGAATAAAGTCGATTGGTATTGCTGCGTTATCGTCTTCATAGCGGTCGATAGTGTGTTCGAGACAGTTTGATAAGAATTGAGCTGAATTCTGTTTGAAGTTTCGTTGTTATGAAGCAAGAATTACGTGTAGTTACCTATTTGGTCTTGTATTCAATCAGTTCATATCTTTCTCTTTTTATTGAATATGCCAAAAAGTTTGTGTAAGTAAACAAATTATGATTAATCATTGCTAAGCATTTTTTTTTACAAAGTACATAATAAAATGCGTCGAACTGTTTAAATTAGGTAAATGGAAAATAATTTGCAAAACATAGATACGAAAATCGCATCTTCGGTCGTCGAAGAAGACACTTATGTTTTATTTTAATGAGTATATTAAAAGCTGTAATTTATCATGTAAGTGTTATGTGTTATGGTGCTACTGTTTCTAGACAAGACATCATTTACCAAATGTATACTCAATTAGCTATGATAAATTTTAATGTGTTTATTTATATACCTACTTACCTAAACGGATTCTAGAATTACGACTAGTATGTCATCGTCATTATTCCATTATCTTACCATTATTGTCCTTAGGGTGAATTTCACCAAGCTTTTGCACTTATAAATCTAAATCTGCAAAAAAATATTTGACAGTATTTTCATTGTTTTTTTATTATTGTATTTTATTTTGTATTGAAATTGTATTTGTATTAGTTTATTTTTATAATTGGTCCGTGTCGGCCTTTAATTCATTCATTTATTTAATAATAATTATTATTTTATACTAAATCTGGCAAATGTCAATTTTATTTCACAGGTGAAAAAAACATATTATACTACGTTGAGTATTCCGTGAAATTCACTGACGTGTCTAATTCTACTTTCCTATATTCAAATTTCAATCATCATAATTTTACCTCATCAGCTTATTAGTAGCAACAACTTTTTAACTTCAACTTTACCCTACGGATTTACCCTGTACCCGTGTATTACCCCACTAAGAACTAATTGAAATTCATGCAAGTAATTAATCCACTTGGGTGCGGCAACACCCTCTAGATTAATTAGAGTAAAAAGTTATGCTACTTAGGTAGCAAATCCTGTGCCTGGAAGCTTGCCTGTGTTCCCTGCGATATCTTGTACGAGAAGTGGATGCGAGTACAGTCGCGGGCAATTTTGTTGGTCCACTTTTCATCCTTACGCCCTTAGTATAAGGTTGAAAAGGAGTTAACCGCTGTTGCCCTCCATTGTACCAACTTGTAACAGACGGATTGGTGCGCTTACCTATTTATGATTTAATTGTGGAGATATCTTTCATATCTTAGACAGGTCGACTCTTCATGTGACCAGAGGCCTTTCCTATCATTGTGCCAAAGATTTAGTACCTATTGCCATTCAATGTGGCAATGCTACCAGTTGCCAGCCATTTGTACACTTGTCCCATTAACAGCGATGCAGGCTAACTTCTGATGCCCTATATTTACGTTCGCATAACTTGACTATAAATAAGCTCCTTTTATTTCACGATTACTGGATTGATTCCATTGTAAAAGTTGTTCATAATGATGAGTACAATGACCCCTTTTCAGGTTTCTGCTAAAAAAGCTTACCTCATTATCTGCCTAGCCTTTTCCCAACTACGTTGGGGTCGGCTTCCAGTCTAACCGGATGCAGCTGAATACCAGTATTTTACATGGAGCGACTGCCTATCTGACCTCCACAACCCAGTAACTGGGTAATATGATACCCCTAGGTAAGACTGGTTTGTCAGACTTTCGGGCTTCTGACGACCCGTAACGACTGTCAAAGATCCACGTATGACAGCCGGGACCAACGCACTGTGGAAAATAATGGTCTGTTTCTGATTAAAAATCAATAACTTCTTTATTTCTGAATATTATGTTCTAAAACTTTGCACAAATATAGAATAGTGTATATGGCTTCAAATAGAATATAATTTATTTTGATTAAATTTAAAATAATAAATTAAAAAATAAAACAAATTCAAAATTATAAAAAATCTCCAATGTTTATTTCTTAACAATGAATACTATTATTTTAATGTTTACAAAAACCAAATATCATATAGTACATCAAAATAAAAATCAAATAAAATAAAAAAAGCATTTTTTTAAAGATTAAAATCGAACACAGATTAATTAATTAATTGTACTGTTTACTAAATGTTATGTTATTTATACTTGATGAACTTCGGGATCTAGAATTAATTCGTTCACTTTCAAAAGATCTAAGGTGTCTTCATCAAGTTCCTTCACGTTTTTAGTATACGGTTTTCTAATGCTGGTAATGTAAGGATCTGAAGTATAAAGAAGAGTATGAAATACATCTTCGTTTGTAGCGGATTTTGAGCATTTTCTAGCATAATGAAGACGAAATTTTTTATAATCCTTATTGCGAGATTATATGCATCTTCCGAAAGTTGACCAATAGGAAGTACTGCAAAATGCTTTATGACACTTTCTCCATGAATCAAAATTTTGTGAACTGAAGATGGCATGTAATACCATTCATAATTGCTCACATAGATCCTAGCAGTCTCCATAGCATAACTGCCAAATTTTTCAGCATTTATCATTAATAATATGTCTTTGAAAATCACTGAGGATGAAACATAAGTTGTCTTCAGACACATGATATTTTTCTTGCAAAACTATTGATAATGCTTCCAACGATTTTCCTCCTTCGATATACGAATGTATTATTTCACGTTTAGAACACTTGAAAGTAGACATTTTGAAGAGTCAACAAATGTAATTACACTTCTGTTAATTCACCACTATTTTGTTATTTACAATGGAATGAAACCACTGTTTATATACTATTTGAAATATGAGGGTAGTGTGCATTTTGTTGATTAAGTAATATTTTTACACGCAACATGAGTGCAAAAAAGATAAATGCCCTAATATCAATGATAAATTACAAAACTTACCGCAAACTATTGATGTAAACGGCAACATTTCAAACCGCAATAGATAGCGAGCGGTTTTCCGTTTTCTGACTCTTATCACATTTTTATTAATTACTCCGAAACCCGCAAATATCCGCAGCTGTTATTATTTGATTATGTTTATGGATAGTTAGGCTACAAATCAACATTAAATGTAAAGCAGGGGTAAACGTGGGTAACTGTCAAAAGTCTCGTTGAACTTTAAAAAATTTTTTTTTTCACCATATTTTATTTTGCAATTATTTTAAGGTGAACCTTAACATAACATTAAATACATATTAGCTGTTTCATATTTTTCAAAAGACGAGGTTTCCAGAAATATATAATACATTATACCTTTTCCTGTAACGTATAACAATAAAATCAATTTAAAAGTGATGAAGTGAACGGGCCTGACATGGACGTCCGTCAAAACTATAAAGTTTGTGGTGTTGTAAAAAAATCATTTCATTTAATATTTATAATTTTTTGATATTATAGTCTAGTTTGGTCCTTAAACTATTGAGTAAAATAAAAAAATCATGCCAGTAGCGACATTGACAAAAACCATTTTTAATCAGCAGTTGTTCTGCGATTTTCCATAGTGCAACGGCTTAACATGCTTTCCGAGGCACGGAGGAGTCTCGGTGTGTAAAGATGGTCACCCATCCACGAACCAACCCCGGCAAGCGTAGCTTAACCTGACGGATCGACCCGTGCGGCTGTTATTACTTAGCCACAAGCTCCTCACTAAAAAAGTAGTACTAAAAAAGCTTACCTACTGTATTATTATGAGTATATTTTATAAAATTTGTAAATAATTTATTATCGATTTAGGTTGAATAAAAGGCAATCATATATCTAACATGCATGTATTTAAAATCCTTTATTTATCCAAATCCATTGAGTCCGAGGTCTTGAGTCTTCAATGGGAAAACCCATAAATATCACATCAACCAGACAATTGCAGGCCAGCATTGTTATAACAGGATTGACTGGCCGATGCCCGTAAATACCAGGTCAATCTGCGAATAGGGAACAAATACGTTTCTTAGCCAGGTTTATGGCTTTGCATTATTTAAACAGCATCGGCGTTTGTGAAGTTTATAAGTGGAAGATAAATCATCGATTTAAGTTTTCGATTTACAATTCATTGCTATAGGATAGGCAATAAAACGGCCTTGGTAATGGGAAATGCTGAAGACTTGAAGATATTGAACTGATTTGAATGAAATGGAGTATAAATAGAAGATGCAGTTTTTCATATTCGCCAAATTAAAAGTGATTGTCATGCAAGACGTTAATCTATATCTTCTAAATATCATCATCATGATATTAGCCTATGGCCGTCCACTGCTGAACGTAGGCCTCCCCCAAAGAGCGCCAACCATTCCGGGCTTGGGCAGCCCGCATCCATCCGCTGCCGGTCACCTAAATATTATATAAAATAATTCTAAAACTTAACTTAATTGAAAAACTTAATTGAACGCCGACCGGTCTGGACACGCGACTCTATTGTCAGTGGTGACGATTATGAAGTTTAAAGATTCTATAAGACATTATATAAAATTGCAAAACTCTGCAATTCTCTTATTTGGTTGTTTAAGTCCAATGTAATTTGGTTGTTTGGTTGACATAAAATAAGGCATTAAGTCCACCTTTGTCCTTTTTTTTTTTGCATAAAGTTTAAATAAATAAACAGTCGCAGTACAATTTAGGAGGACAATTCTCGTATATTTTAGATAAGGTCGCATTCATATCTCAATCTGTCAAAAATGTCTTAATTTTTAACTAAATTTTTGACAGCTGACAGATGAGGTTGCGTCAAGATTTTGAATGATTTTAATTACGAAATTAGGTCCTGGTTAATAATACGCATTTGGAGTATTTATGCTAAAGTAAGTGTGTCTGTCTGTCTGTCTGTTACTACCTCTAATCTACTGTACCGATTTTGATGACATTTGATACTTGGTAAGTTTGAACCCCAAGACTAGAGACAAGAACGAAGAGAAGACTAGTACTTATTATTCTGTAACTTTGTCTGCCTCCGAGATAACCGACATTGACGTGGACGAAGTTGCGGGCAACGCTAGTAAATAAATAAAAGGCCATTTAGGTCTAATGTAAGATTTAAATCAATGTCAAATAGCAAAACATTTAATACCCAATAAGAGCCATTAATCCAGAAGAATTTCTCTGAACCATCACTGAATTCAAAACTAACGTCTATGTGAAGGACGAGATGTCTTTCCATACATGAAGTGTTATTGTCCCGACTACTTATGGCTTTTGTCGCTCGTTCCACTTCTCTGTGGCCAATTTATTGCTCCTACGTCGAATAACATCGTCTGTTTATGTAAATGAGGACCATCTACAGTGTTTAGAATCTCTAACGTCGCATTAGAATTAGGTTCGCTATTAACAGTAAAACTTGCCAGTTTCCCTCAATCAAGATGGAAGTGGAAATTCTGTTTGGGAATGTCTTTGAAGAAAGTTGTGTAGTCAGATTGTGGGTAGTTTAGCTAAAAGTTGGTTCAATTGGAATAATTTGTTCTGGTAACACTGCAATTTGCGCCGTAAAGGTGGCTAAGGCAGTAGTTTAATTAGTTTTTTAAAGTGACAACAGATAAATTGCCTTCGTTTTTCTTACTTCCTTATTGAAATTCCAACCTGGATAACAAACATGCAAGATGGCTTCTAAAAGTTCTACATTTCTGATAACGGGTTGCACAAAAGTCCAATAAAATTAGATTTTCGTGCGGTAACCTGGAGCATCTACTTGAGGCTTTTAATAACTTTTCTTTGTTTCTACACTTTATTTTCTTGAGTGCCTCGTTGGTCTATTTGTCGCAAAAATTGACTGCTGTCTTGGTATCGATGCCCAGGTCAGGCATAGTGTTATTCGCTTCTTCCACCGGAATTTCTTAGTAGCAGTCTCGGAGTTTGGATTTGTGCCCGGTTGATGGGAATAGGCTTACCCTCTATTACATGGGACTAAAACATAACTGGCGAAATATGAGTGTGAGTGTAGTAATGGATACACCTCTGCCTAACCCTTCGGAAATTACAGGCGTGATGTTATGATATGCTCTTTGTTTCTAAACAATTCCTAGGTAAAATTTTACTCGCCGTTTGACACTATTCGTATTTTACTGTATTCAGGTGAAGTTAGTCGTTCCGTGGAGAGACTAGTTTCACCGCGTGGGCCGTCACTTCACGGTCGTCTTTGAGGCATTAACGATTTGTGAGCGAACCATGTCACTGTTACAACACGTCCCTCCGTCTAAATCTTGGAAAACGTTAAGTGGACCAGAAATGGAGCACGTCCTTGATTGGTTGTCGTTTTGCGGCTCACTTCGAGTTCAAATTGTTTTGCGAAGTATGTTGAGTTATTTTGGAATGCTATGTTGGAAGAGGGAAATGTTTTTCGTGAGCTCTTTGTAGGGTAGGAATTAGGGGTAAACTCATTTAAATCGCAAAGGACTTTAACATATTTTTGCGATGGCAGCGAGATGTTTATGTTTTGGAAAAATAAAGAATTCTATGAGTGTTATTAACTCTTGTGTTGTGTGTTAGGAATATTGTGAATGCAGATTTAATGAGAGCTTTTATTATTTAACTGCAAGGGTGCCAAATAAAGATCTTTGTCGCGACCTATGCTGCATCCGCATGAAAATCCACATTGATTATTGCGAATGCACATTCGCAACTCCTTAGTAAATTGTATTTGTTTATGGAAAAATGACGCAATGTTCTAAAATTTTATCTCACAAGGTACCTAGTTCAACATGCTTTTCAGTGGTTAAACAATCTAATGAACGAATGAAAGCTATAAACCGTATAAAAACGAGCCAATATCGTTTAGACTCACAAGATCGCTTCACCAAGAATTCAAAATTCGTATAAAATCGACGGAATTCGCCGTGAACACAAACCGATTTTTCGATCAATCGGCTCTGAAGAAAGATTTTATCTTTATAGGGCAATGAATGATAAAATCACTTTATTTCATAAGCTCACCTAGAGCGTTTAATAATTTTATCCATTGTGGTGGCGATAACCCGGCAAGTTGGGCCGTTGGCGCAGATACCTCCATGCTCTCATGATATACGAGCCACTTTGCGACAGTTCCGACCAGGGTTACCGAGTTTTGTTATTAAGGGTGTTACCGTTAACGTTTACCGTAGAAAATGTTGCCAAGATTGCGATAGTTTATCAAGTTGTTTGGTTTAAAATTCTGGAAAATACCAAAGGTTGCCAGTTGTTAATAATCGGTTCTGTTTTGGGTGGCATACATGTTAAGTGATAATAGTAATTGGCACATTTTTATTTAAATGACTGTCGACCTCTGATATTTAAACATTGGAGAAGTTATCTCAATTTTATATTCTAGAATTAATGACGTCAATACTATATTTAAAAATATACCAAAAAAAACTTAATGATGTTTACTATAGATTTCTACGTTTCCTGACTACGGATTTTTTTAAATTGAGCACAACGATTTTTAAACATTATCGAATAACCTTATGTTATATCTTAACACACACAAACGTGAATACTAATCTGTATGCAGTGAGCCTTTGATGGGTATCAAAGGCATGTGTTACAGGAAAATGACGTAACACTTTACAGGCAGCCCTATTTCCCCCTCCACGCCTTCCCCCCTTGCGTCTGTGACACTCCTATCCTGCCTCGGCACTTGATTTTATGAACTAGCACTCTCTTTTGTAATTTGAATATATCTCTGATGGAGGGAAGTGCTTTAAACACTTAGCCTGCGAAACTTTGCATCATTAATTTTGTAGGCTGATGACATTTAGCGTTATAGGAGAGTCTATTATTTATTGGGAAACTGGAATTGTTTGAAGATAATGCAATGATAGATTATGGGTTCAATCCAGTTTCTGATAGCATTTCTTGTATTGCCGAAATGAGGACATTATCTGGAATGAAGAGGTTTCGAAAATCGAAAAGTATGGAAAAGATCTTATTATCATAAAGTCTGTGTTTATTATACTAATTTTAAGGTCCGGCTGTGATAAAATTCAAGTACAATAAAGTGAGAAATTTTGAGATTGACCATAAGATATTGACAAGTTCAATGCATCATGCTCAACCCACATTCCTAAGTTTTTTAGGGACGGAATTTCATGAGTAATGTAATTAGTTCTAATCGCAATTCTTAATGCAAATTAAGGATGCAGTACGGTTAGTTTCGCCTCATTTGTGTAAGTATTAACTGTAATTAAAGTACTAGAAAACATTATTTCTGTAATCGGTTGTTTTCGGAACAGCTTGGCAATTTTCGGTATTATTTACAAAGAAGTGGGTGAAAAAAGTAGAAATTGACTCAATTAAACATTGTAATTTGGTAGACTTTAGCAATATCAATATTGTACAAAACGTCAAAACGTCGGCTGCCTCGTTGGTCTAGTGGTCGCAAAGCGCGACTGCTGAGTATGAAGTCTTGGGTTCGATTCCCAGGTCGAGCAAAATATTATTGGGTTTTTCCACCAGGAATTTCTCAGTAGCAGCCTCGGAGTCTGGATTTGTGCCCGGTTGATGGCAATAGGCTCGCCCCCATTACATGGGACTTAAACATAACTGGCAAAATGTGGGTGTACTACACCACACCTCACACACACCTCTACACCTCACCCACCTAACACCACACACCACACACCCTACACACCTACACACCACACACCACACCACCAAATACACCACACACACACACCTCTACACGTACACCTCATACACCTCTGCCTAACCCTTCGGGAATTACAGGCGTGATGTGTGTACAAAACATGCCACGAAAGATAAGACTTGACACACCACACATTTAAGAATTTAAATCTAAATGTCATCGAAATATTCCTGAGTAGATACGCAAATTATGGATAACTAGTTTGTACATCTATTACATCCAGTACATAGCTCCTCATTGCTAACGCTTGTCAAGTCTCATCTTTCGTGGCGCGTAGTACCTGTAACCGAAAATAATAATAAGTAGGTATCTAAATACTTACGTTATTATTTACTTACCTACTTCAAATATTTTGATAAACCACGTGGCTTGGGTATATAGGATAGATTATAAGTAAGTATAAACCAATATTTAGGCATGTTGGAAAACGTAATGACATAGATAAGCGGCCATGTTTACATTTGCGCGGGAAATATGACAGCTGTCACTTGTCACTTGCAGTTGACATAGCAACGATAGAAACAAACTTTAGAAAATATGTTTGTTTTTAAAATAGGAAATGCCTAAGTCAATATTTCGATGAAATATTAAATAATATATAAGAACAATAAGAATTAAAGTAAGAAACCTTGAATATCTTTTAACACCGCTAGCCCATTAGCACTTTTATAGCCTAGAGAAAACATGACATTTTTAAGCGATTCCGATTTTTAGATTGCATTTTTAATAACTTTTACAGTAAACGAACTGGTAGTCTATATAGGTATGTGATTTATATTTTTTTCGAAACTACATAATTTACATAACAAACTTAAAAAAAAAAACTAAAATATACTTATTAAGTAATGTTATATTTTATTTTATTAAGTATTAAAAATTCTTTTACCTATGGAAAACAACATTATTAGCGAGTAACATAGACTAAATTATATTACCCTAAAAAGGGATTCGTAAAGAAAATCCACGCGGACGAAGTCGCGGGCAAAAGCTAGTGAGTAATAATTATCAACATGGATGAATCGAATGTTAGAAATTATTATATCCACTATAACTTCAATAACTAATAGAAATCACGATTCTGCTCAAGATATTGCATTTCTTCCTTAATAAATCAATATCCATCAAGTAGTTACGTAGTTAAATGTTTAATACATCTAGACAGCAATCAGTCAGTGTAAGTTTCATTATTTAATCAGAAGTTTTCCTTTGATCGACTGTTTATACTCGGTTTCAAGCCACATAATTGATGTAAAGTGTGATAAATTTCTCTGCTGCTATAACCACAAGTTATTATTAAAGTAATCTGAGAATATAATTTCACTTTCATGTTGATATTCGAGTAAATAACAGGAATTATTCGTTTGTAGATGTTTTAAACTAAGTTACAAACTAACTAATGGGTATAAATTGATGAAAAATAGACAGATTTTTAATTCATGGCCAAAATGTATATTGATAATTGATCCCTGGAAAAAAATATTTTAATTAACCAAACACCCTGTATAATAGCATATTTTAGTTTATTTCTGCCAACTAAAACATATTTATCATAGCGTTATAAAGCCAAATGGACAATCCAACACAAAAATAAAATTATCTTATTCGAACCAGCAGTTCCTGGGATCAACGCGTTTAACCGAACAAACACAGGAACTCTCCAGCTTTATAATAATATTAACGTAATATTATAGAAGGTATAGATTTATGATGTGTTGCTGTACAGATTAACATAAAAAAGTACATCATAATGAATTGAAAAAGTTTTCAAAATTCGAGAAAATTGTGTAGGTAGGTACTCGACAACGTAATTTACGTAATGAATCTCGTTGAATTATCCAAATGAAAGAGCTTGTGATGAGCTGACAAAAAATTCATGATCAATTTAACCCCAAAATTCTCCTTCAAAATTCCTGTTTCGGTTACAAGATAAGACGCGACTAGGTACTTTAGGTATTCTGATAAGGGATAGGTACCCACGTTGAGTCGCACGCCCGTCAAAGCGATAACTACTCTCATGATGTATTTTGTACCTGCGCGATAACAGAGCATTGAACTATTCCGATACACTTTCAACGCTTTTGGTAAATGGAATACTTGGTACATTTGGTGACACGGTGTCTGAGCGAATGACTGCTGCGCTTCGTGTTCCGGGTTCGGTTCCGTACGGAACTAATATTTGTATGGTCTTCACATTCGCATAAATAGAATAAATGTATCTACTACTTATTGTACCATATATATTTTTTAAAAGAGTAAGTATGGAGTTTCTTGCCCGTTCTTCTCCATACGAAACTACCTTTTGGAATGGGCAACTAGATTCAATATGATAATTTTTCTTTTGTCTTGTAAAAGACGTTCAAAAGTGCCTTTTAATGGTCTAATTAAAATAAATGTTTTGACTTTGACTTTGTGTACTCAAAGTCAAAGTCAAATCATCAGTTTGGTTGTATAGTATTAGAATTAAACAACTAACAGGCAAGTAAAGGTTTTATAATAGTTTTTTAGTAGTTAAATGTTTTGTAATAGTGTTAACATGTTCAATTCGACGCATCTGTAATTTTTTTTTGCTGGTTGGGTTGTTACCCAGAAATAGTGCAGCTTCTACCAGCGATAGAAGTTTTGTAATGTGATCAGGTACTTCCAGTCATATAACCTCTTCCAAAGAAACATACAACCAAGCAAACAAACAATTTTACTCCAGCAAACGACAACAGCACTCCGGCGCCACTCAAATTGAAAGAGTCCTAAATCCTACTGAGCTATTTCATTTTTAGTACTAGACATAAAACTATTCCAAATAACAACCATCCTTACGCGGTCGACATAGAGTCTACAACGGTCTGCTCAATTCTTTAAATATTTGATCTGTAAGATAATGGAAATATTGTTGAATGTTCTGAAATTAATGATTCAAGAAGATAATTAAAAGTGAAAACTAGTTTTACGTTTATATTTCAGACATCGTTATAATCTTTGATTGATGCTAATATTATTATGTCTGACATAACCATAATCCGATCAAACGATCGACTTTAATACTCGTATTTTCGACATAATTATACGAAAACACATTAAGCCAACTTATCCAATTTGCCGCTTTCACCGCCATTTTAATTCTGTTTGCTCAATTATCGAGCTTAAAAGCATTAATATATTTATAATAGACCACCTTGGAATAAGTGATAAATGAGTTTGTATAAAAAGTAAACTATTAAATTATCGTTTTGACCTGCGCTTGCGATGGGTTTGATAACCCGAACTTAATTATTATTTAGACACTTCTGCGTTTAATTACTGCTACCAACGTATCTTTGTGATCATTTCGGGTTTGTACCCATTAGTTGTGAAAGCAGGTTTTCCGTGTGATGATATTTAAAAGGTTCACGATTATGGAATAGTTATGAGTATAGTAATTTTACGGGAATTAAGATAAAAATTAATTAATAATTTTGTTCTAGCAACACATAGGGAAGATTTTAAGGCTATGAGGAAGAACTATCCCTAATAAAAGGACAATACAGACCGATAAAAAAAAATTAGATTGAATTAGAAATGAAATTGAATTTGAATGTCATTTTATAAATACTGGTATTCAGCTGCACCTGGTTACACTGGAAGCCGACTCCAACATAGTTGGGAAAAGGCTAGGCAGATGATGATATGAATAGTTGGTTTTCTCTCAGCGTGTAAAAAGTAAACAAGTCATAATATACTAAAGTGTGTCGAATAATTTTTTGGCTTAACCCTCTAAAAGCCATGGGGTACACTAGTACCCCAAAGCCCAAAAAAAACGATTGTACCAATCAGCGAAAGTCAATAAATCTTACATGCTTTTCAATAAATTAAACATCAACAAATACTAGTTTCTGCTACCGGTTCGGTACGAAATTAATCATATGAACAGGGGCAGATGTGTCCGCCTCTAAACTCTGATTATAATTACACTAGTTGCTTACACCGCAATTACACAATCGCGTATTGATCATCGAAACTAGGGGCTGTTGAAAGCAAATTAATTTGTTGCTTTCATTATTAAATTGTGGCTGACCGTTAAATTGATATTTATGGAGTACTAAATTGAGCAATTTTTGATTCAATTTTTTTCTTTTTGTGAAAATTGGCCGTTATTGTTTATTTGGATTGGTTTATTATACTAAGTTAATAAAGTCTGTAAAAATACTCTCAACGAAACCGAAAGTTTCTTTCTATAATTTTTGTACTGAACCATAGCTGGGAACTTAACCATACTTTGTTACGGAGATAGTAAAGGAGTCCTTATAAAGACGAAACCCCTATGTTTTTTTCTGTAAGATTACCAGTTAAAACTATTAAAATTAACATTTATAGTCACTCAGTTAATACGTATTTTTTGTTCGTAATTCATATTCTTCTTGACTACGGAAATAACATTCCAACTTCCAAGTTCCAAGCGAGCACATTACTTTGTTACCAGTAGAGTGAATAAATAACTTTCAAAACATCGTTTTCACAGCACCAAAGAGAATAGAAAATTCTCGCTTACAAATTAATCTTCCACAAAAACTCGACTAGAGAAAGAATGTGTCCACCCTAACCCTATAAAACGCAGGCGGGTCATATCTACCCGCGGCAAGCGACGATAAATCAGAATTTAATAACGCGTTACGCTGCACTAATATTCACTGCAACTTATTTATAGAAATAACACTATTTATTTTCCGCATGTGTGAATGTAAAGAAAGATTGGATTATTTGTTCAAGCGTTTTTAAATTAATTTGAAATCTGAACCGTATCCGAGTACTAATACCTATATAATTCGATAAACTTGCCTATCGTTTGATAGGTCATAAATCATATTTGACATTGCCATAACTCTCATGTGGCTTTACGCCTCAAACTTTATTAGCGATGTTAAATATATTTGTAAGGTTACTATATTATAGTGCAGAAGTCCTACTTAGGTATATACTAAAGGCTTTTCAGCCTTTCACACGATTGTTAAAGTCGTGGTAACGTTCAAATGGGTATCTTATTTCATAGAAACGTTCAAAGGTACTGCATACAAGGCAATTTGTAAAATGAAAATTAGCATGAACAAGACTGCGGAGGTGCTTCAGACAAATAGTTGTTCCCGTGTTCTCGAGACGATGCCTGTTTCAAGTCCACCGGTGGGTACGTATTTATTATGCTAATGAACGTCTGACTCCACTGCTCTTGCCAGATTCTCTCAATTGTTACTCAATGTTTTGTATTTTCTTTTGTCATTCACTGAATTAACACAGATTTTAATTTTTATGGCATTAACAACAAACCTAATTAGCAAAACTCATTGTTTCCCTGCAAATCTCATTTGTGCAAATGGTTGTTAAGCAAAGCAAATGTTTTTCCGCTTAACAAATAATGATATCGATACACGTGAAATAGTGAACCACTTAAAACGACATCATTATTCTTCAAAAGAAACGACCCCTAAAGCGTTTACACATGAAAGAAAAATTTACCCTATACACACAAAGATGTGACTGCCTCCGTAAGACGTAACAACTCCATTCGAATTTGTCTGAGAAGAAAAATTGTAAGCACCTGCAACTAAATGCATTCGAGGGGTGTTGGGGCTCCGTTTGAAGTGCGCTCATTTCACACGCGTCTGGGGGGTTGACATGTCGTATCATTACGGACATGTGTCGAGGGTGGCAAGTTTGTGCGGATAATTCGGATGTTTTGAGTGCCTCGCGGATCTTTGTGCCGCAGCGAGCACTGTGAGGGTTAAATTGCGCGCAGCTGTGTAAAAACATTGTCAATATTATTATGTTCCATTTAATTGACTTGCGTTTTAGGTTTTTTCCATTGTTTTCAGACACGACCTTGTTCTAATTGATATCGTACCAGACATGTATGCTGAACTAAGTTCAGGGAATATTGTTATTTATTATCATAACTGTAGTCGTCAACATGTCTGATAATTGAGAGGTTGTCCGATAGAAGATGGGATATCAGTATAAACAAAAAAACTGTGTAATCTTTTCATTTTTAAGCATCTTTATCAAATAACGACAAACAAGAATGTTAATAATTCCCGAAATTAAAAATGCTTCTTAAAATCTAGCCGCAAATTGATTTCAGCGACAATCAACGCCTAAAACTTATCAAAAATGTAAGTAAATTAGCGACATTTTCGACGACAGATTGAGACTAAGAATAGAATGTGAACGTTCTTAAAAATACGAGAACTGCCTTTCCGGTATTATCGGACTCGCAACACTAAATTCAAGTCACGATTTAAGATAATAAAGTGATTAAACATTAAACAACATTATCTTCAGTGCGCTAAAATAATTAAACTCGCTAATATCTTTAGACAAAGAGTTTATCCAACGAATTAATATGACATTATGCTAAAAGTTTGCTCAGTTGTTACGGTAATGACGATGCAAGTTAGCAGGAAACTCAATGCTGGATGTTTTCCCCAGTGTTTTGTCGGTGTTGTCGGGTAACTGGCCGAAGCTCCTGCTAAATTGTTTGCAACATTCAAACGATCAACTTTAGCATACGTTCTTATCCTACACATGTTTACTGCGGATTCCTTTTGTCTGCGGCAGCGAAGCTCGGAATTCATGTCCTTGTTTTTATTTTTCCTTTGAATAAAATCCATAAAATGTATCTTTTTAATACCAGGATGCATCGTGGAATATTTTTGAAGCGAGCGAACGAAGACGAGGACGAAGTTCAATTGAATACAATTGGGGGACAAACATTATTTTTCTCAATCATTTTATTTGTATGACAAATCGTCTTGTTTGGTAAGTAAGCGTGTCATGATACACTATATAAAAACCCCGCTAGGTAAGTACAACAGTGGAGGCGCTATTAGTGCGCTACCGTAGGCGCAGGTCTGCGGACGGCGAGCGTTGGACGGCTCGGCGTCTGACCAGAACCAGGTCCGGGTTGACGGCCCGTTGTGCTAGGGCCAGTGCCTGTCAAGGTTGTGGAATTTGTTCGAAAGAGTTACCGCGGCCCTAAAAACACAAAGATCATTAAAAAGAACACACTGGTTTTTAATCAGTAACAGTCCGACACTCACCGCCCCGCCGCTCCGCCCAAAGCGAAAGAACTCCTTTGATGATTTCACCATACCCAAAAAGTAAAGTTAAGTACAACAATAAAGTCTTAAGCAAAATCAATTTCGGCTATCATCGCTAAAAGCAAAAATAAAATTACCAAGATTAGATTTCACAGTTCTACTAAAAGTTCAATTACTAAGAACCCTTTTTTCGTCGCACACGGATCCCGGATCCTTTTTATCTCCCTCCAATGATAGAACGGACAATGGACTGCGACTACGAATACGAGCGAACAGCCATCTCACCGTCACTGCACATGTGACGAATGACTGGGGTGCTTAAAGTCCTGGGGTCTCAACGCACCCCACACTAAGTAGTCTCTTCTTATTGTTATTTACTTTTTCCCACTCGAAACACGTCACTACAGTGTTTGTTTTCCCCGTTTGTTTTGATTTAGAGTAGTGGAAGATGTGTGAGGATGTGGAAATACGTCTGAAAAAATATTATGAAAATAACTGTTTATTGATGAACAAACTGAACATTTACCCTGATGTAGTTAAGTACGAGTATGTTACGAAACTTGAGACTTTTAATTTTTTTTTTGTCTTTCATCTAAATTGTAAAAAGCTGCTATTTGGACATTACTAACAACACTTCTATTCTACTATATCTGTGTTTGTTATGTAAAGATGGCACTTCATTGCAGAAGTACGCAGTACTAGCAATCCAAAACAGCAATAAATATTTTTCTAGATGAAACACGGAAACTTTCTAACAGGTTACCAAAACTTAAGATTTAGAGAGTGTGTACCAAAGATTTATAGAATTTTTTAAATCTTAAGAAAAAATCGTGAAATTCATACTCCGTATCGATTTTAACATTAGTCGGGCAACTGAAACACTCAACGTTTCCGTCGGCTTTGCTCACAATAATCTTCTTTACAGGAATAATTTTGCTCGTTTCATCTCCGTTATTGGATTTTCCGGAGTGAGCGCCGAATTCACTTCAGAGTTGATATTTGCAATAAATTTTTATATTCCCTTTAACGCGGTCTTCAGTTTTTATTGTTTGCTTCATTTGCATTTATTTTATAAAGATTTGACCTCTTTTGTGTTTGGTTAGATATTCGATGATAACATAAAATCCTGATTATCAATTTAGCATTTTTATATTCAAAAATTGAGTAGTATATTTAATATTATGAAACTATCTTTCCCGCGACTTTCTCAAACTTGATACATTATTCACGGGAGCCGTATATTTTTCAGGGATAAAATATAGCCTATGTGCTGTTCCAGGCTATAATCTATCTCTGTGCTTAATTTCATTTATATCCGTTCGCCGTTCTGGTGTGATTGAGTAATAATCACCGTAGGAATATCCAAACTTTCGCATTTATAATAGTAGTAAGATATTCAAACTTGTAGGAAGGTACCTAAGTACCTATATCTGGATCTGTCTTTAAAGTTTCACCAATAATATTGGTTTTCATTTTCTTTATCTCGTATTCAAATTCTCATGAGTTACTATTTGAAAACTAACATAATTAAATCGAAACTCAACACTGAATATCGTTTTAGAAAATTGGATTATTGTTTAAAAATGTTAATTACACATAAAATCCACAATGAAGCGTAGGCAAGCATTTAAGTTTTATATTCAAATACCACATTATTTTACTAAATTATCACCTAATTTTACTTTTTTGATAACCCTGTGACCCTCTCAGCTTATTAAAATGAAACTGCGTAATATCATTAACACATTTTTCTTGTTTTTAAATGTAATAATCTTCATGCATTTGACCCCAGAAAGGTCAAGGTATTTTGTCTTACACCCACAGTTTATCAACTCTATGCAAAACGTTGAATTATAAACTTTCACAGTAGGTAGCTATGGTTTGTTTTGTAATGAATGTAAGTTTGCCACAGACTAAGGCAAAAATTGCGAGTAAAGAAACCTATCATTATACCCGTTAACTGCGCATGCAACCCATCAAACAAAGCAACATTTAGCAATACTGAGTATGAGTTCTTGGGTTCCATTCCCAGATCGGGAAAAGTGTTATTGAGTGTTTCCATCAGGAATTTCTCAGTAGCGGCCGCGGAGTAGTCTTACACCCTACATGGGACTTAAACATAACTGGCCAAATGTGGGTGTGCTAAAAGTAAATTCTGCCTAACCTTTCGGGGATTACAGGCGTGATGTTATGTATGTATGTATGTGTAGATAGAGACTTTGCCTCAAGCCCGAATGAATTTCCACACAGGTAAAAGCTATACGTACAGTACAAATATAACTTACTTCCAGTACAGTCAGTCGAAATTCAATAAATAAATATAGCAACCAAGAACACGTTTCCTAGTTCATAAACCAACTCATTAGAGTGTTAACCTCGGTCAACGGGCGACTTTCCCTGCTGATCTAATATCAATTAATTCTGACTCTTACTTTATGTTTATCGAACGTGTAATTGAGCCCCAGTAATTATCAGCTACCGTAGTACGCGCCACGCCTGTACACTTGCGTGCATAATTATTGGGCTAGTTTGTTTAATTTGATAATAAATTGAGGATTCGTTTGTTTTTGGTTTAACAAGTTTTTGCTTTTTTTTTGTAATTTTATTTGGTACTAGTTTATTTAAATTTCGGTTACAGGTTACTCAATACTCAATACTTTATTGCATTCCATAATATATACAAGGCTGGTAGGTAAATTATAGAGAAACAATTATGGACCCTGTCGGGCACAGCAAGTTAGTTTTTAGAGGAGAGGATGAAGCGCACGCACGCAGGTCCCTAATTATTTTTCTAAAATGAAAGAAAGGCTTGGTTACTCTTTATAAAATCCGCTATCTGTCCATGTAAGTCTCAGCGAAATCGGTCTAGTCATTTCAGAGATTAGCCGGAACAAACAGGCAATAAATTAAAATTGGCTTATTGATATTAATATCGTGTAAACATTCAAATGCGTTTAGAAAAAACTGGTAACTGTTATTGATATCACAAAAAGACACTTTGATTGCGTAATTTTGATTTCTGCTTTTATAATCACTAAAGATATAAAAGCCTGAATTAAAAAACTATAAATGAGATAAAGTATAAAATAATTTCACGCATTCTTACGTTTATCACTTTCGATGATAGAGCAAGGGCGTTAGCCGACAAAGTAATATATAAGGGCCATCAATTAACCATAAACGCTTCGAATTATATGTAGTTAATTATCGAGAACTTCTGAAGTGATAGAATTTGAATAACATGAGATTGGTTATTATCCGAAATCACTTTATATATTATCAAAAACTCATCCACTATCGAGCAATAAAAATCGTGAATATATTTTAATAAATTATTATTTAACGATTATTATTAAAGTACAGACTACAAATGATATAAAAAATGTTAATGTAATGACAATTTGTACGATTTATGAAAATTGAAAATGTATTTTTTTTTAAACGGTTTTGTGAATTGGTATGTCATATTATTGTAATTTTTCTATTACTGCTGAGGTTGATTATGAAAAAATACAATTAAATTAACTGTAATTGTAATCATTTTGTAATTTTAAATTATTATTAATTCGTCACTTTATTGAATTTCAATTTGTTAAATGTGCCATTTATTTTAATAAAAATCTACTATGCGTCGGTAGAGTGGGTGGAAGATTTTTACTAAACGTTTCTTTTAGTTATAAAAACCAGCCAAGTTCGAGTCACACTCTAAGGATTCCGTACCACTTTACAATATTTGACAGAACATGCAAAGCTAATTTCAATTAAGTATTTGTATTATTTGTTGTTTGCCATAGTACTTATACTCACAGTAAATAACACACTTTGCTAAAAATGTCAACTCTCTAACAATGACGGTTCAGGAGATACAGCCCTCTAACAAATAGACGGTCAGCGGAGACTTAGTAATAGGGTTCCGTAGGCACTTTTCGAGTACAGAACCCTGAAAAATGGAAACATCAACTTAAATTTCGCTTCCGTTTACCTCAATTATGTTTCACATTGCAGTGTGTTGCGGTGTTTTCACGGTACAGGAAAGCTTTGTTTATCCACTGCTACCAATTTACAGGTAGTGCATTCACTGTAGTGTAGATACTTCTCTTTGGGGATATTATGACCACAATGGAAACTCGATACATTTAGGTTTTGAGTACGGTTTATACTCCGTTGCATCCTTTACGGGTCTCATTTGTTTTCAGGCAGGGGGCAAGGCCTGCGCCCCACCCGCCAAGGCCAGGGGTAGAGGTAGGCCCTCCGCTGCCGCCGCCACTGTCGCCGCCGTCGCCGCCGCTAGGGCGATTCCGCCCTCGAGGAGGGCCCTGGAGGGGGATGTAATGGAGGGCTAGTCACGGCCCCATTGCGCTTCCTCCAGGCTAATATCAACCACTGCGCCGCCGCTCAGGATCTCTTGGTCCAGAGCATGGCGCAGTGGCTGATCAACATCGCGGTGGTCGCCGAGCCGTACTTTGTCCCACCCAGGGATGACTGGGTGGCGGACCTCCACGGCTCGGTGGTCATAATCGCGTCGGCCGCCGCCGGTACCCCGTCTCTCGAGAGCGTCAAGAGAGGACGGGGCTGTGTGGCAGCACGGTTCGGGGAGATCGCCGTGGTAGGCGTTTACTTCTCCCCGAACCGAACTCTCGCCGAGTTCCACGTCTCCCTTAGGGAGCTAGGAGTCGTCGTCGCCGGGTTCGGTTCCCTCCCTGTGTTGGTCCTCGGGGACTTCAATGCCAAGAACGTGGCTTGGGGTTCCCGGTACACGGACCATGCGCGGGGCAAGATGGTGGAGGACTGGGCTCTGGAGACAGGCCTGGTCATCCTGAACCGGGGTTCTGTCCCCACGTGTGTGCGGATGCGGGGCGAGTCGGTGGTGGACATCTCGTTCGCCAGCCCCGCTCTGTCGCCGCGTGTCGTTGACTGGCGCGTAGAGGAGGGGGTGGAGACATATTCCGACCACCGGTACATCCGGTTCGACGTCTCCGCCCAGATCCCAGATACGCCGATCCGACAAACCCCGAGTGGTCCGCGATGGGCGCTGAAGCAGCTGGACCGGGAGCTCTTCCTGGAAGCCTCGATCGTGCAGGCCTGGGTGTCATCACCAGACAGGCCTGCCGACGTCAACGATGAGGCGGAGTGGTTCCAGGAGGCCATGTCCGTGATCTGCGACATGGCAATGCCCCGGGCCCGGCCAGGAAGCGCCCGGCGTCAGGTGTACTGGTGGTCGCGCGAGATAACGGCACTACGCGAGGCGTGCGTTGATGCGCGACGCCTGTACGCCAGGCACCGCCGGTGCCGCATCCGACCTCCGAATGCGGCAGCCATTGAGGCGGAGCTGTACGAGGGGTACAGGGCGGCGAAGACCGCCCTCCGAGATGGGATGCTGCGGGCTAGGGATCTATCCCGCAGGGAGATGCTGGAGGCTCTGGACGGGGACCCATGGGGGCGCCCGTACAAATGGGTGCGGGACAAATTCCGCCCCTGGGCTCCCCCGTTGACGCAGAGTCTCCGGCCCCAACTCGTGGAGGGCGTCGTGAGCGCCCTGTTTCCTTCTCGGGGGGAACATACCCCCCCGCCCATGGCTCCGCCCCTGGCGGTGTCAGACGAAGACGCGGACCATAGCGACGGCGGCAACTACAATGCTCCGGAGGTGGCCGAGGTAGATCTGAGAGTGGCGGTACAACGGCTGAAGGCCAAGAATACCGTCCCGGGACCCGACGGCTTACCTGGGAAAGCCTGGGTCCTGGCCTCGGGGGCTCTCGGTCCTCGACTAGGGGGGCTCTTAAGCGCATGTTTAGAGAGGGGCCAGTTCCCGCTTCGTTGGAAGACGGGGAAACTGGTCCTCATCAAGAAGCCGGGGCGCCCTGCGGACTCACCGTCCGCATACCGGCCCATCGTGCTGCTCGACGAGGTGGGCAAGCTCTTTAAAAGAGTTATTGCAAACCGCCTCGTCGGGCACCTGGGGAGATCCGGGCCGGACCTTGCGGAGAGCCAGTTCGGCTTCCGCAGGGGGCGCTCCACGGTGGACGCCATCATGCGCGTGAGGGCCCTCACGACGGGGGAAGCAGTATCCCGGGGCAGGGTCGTCTTGGCGGTGTCTCTCGACATCTCCAATGCCTTCAACACCCTGCCCTGGAGTTGCATCAGGGAGGCACTCCGCTATCACCGGATGCCGACCTACCTTCGTCGAGTTGTCGAGGACTATCTGACGGATAGGGCCGTCATCTACCCCGGCCAACGGGGAGAGTGGAACCGGCGAGAGATGTCGTGCGGTGTCCCACAGGGATCGGTGCTGCGCGCCGACCTCCCTGACGGCGTCAGCGTGGTCTGCTACGCTGACGACACGCTCGTCCTGGCACAGGGAGAGTCGCACCAGGCGGCGGCCGACCTAGCGACGCGAGGGGTTGCGACAGTCGTCGAAAGGATCCGGCAATTGGGACTCGAGGTGGCATTGCACAAATCCGAGGCCATGTGCTTTCATGGTCTTCGGAACGCGCCACCGTCGGGTTCCCAAATAACGGTGGGAGGGGTTCACATCGGCGTCGAGGCGACGATGAAGTATCTGGGTCTCGTCCTCGACAGCCGGTGGAGCTTCAAGGAGCATTTCCGACGTCTGGCTCCGCGATTGGACAGGGCTGGGGCTGCTTTTTGGCGGCTCCTGCCCAACCTCGGGGGACCAGGCGCCTCCTGCCGGAGGCTTTACGCCGGAGTCGTGCGGTCCATGGCCCTCTACGGGGCCCCTGTGTGGGCCCCTACCATCAGGCGGCGGCCACCAGCCAAGTTGGTGGCATGCCAGAGGGTCATGGCCATCCGGATGATCCGGGGATATCGCACGGTCTCCGGCGAAGCGGCAAGCCTCCTTGCCGGATTGCCGCCGTGGGATCTGGAGGCAACAGTCCTCCAGCGCGTCTACGAGTGGCGTGTGGACGCGCAGCGCCGGGGCGAAACCCCGCTGCCGCGGCAAATCGCGGCACTGCGGAGTGAGCTCCGGTGCGATCTCATGGCGGAATGGGAGATGCGACTGTCGCAACCCAAGTTCGGGCACGCCGCAATCGCGGCGATAAGACCCCTCTTTGAGGAGTGGCTGGAGAGGCGCTACGGCGTCCTCACCTACCGCCTGACGCAGGTCCTTACCGGACACGGTTGTTTCGGGAGGTCCCTGTGTCGGATAGGGCGGGAGGAAACGCCCGGGTGTCACCACTGTGTGGATCGCCCGGAGGACACGGTGGAGCATACGGTGCAGGACTGCCCCGCTTGGGCAGAGCACCGCCGTGTCCTCACGGAGGCGATAGGCGGCGGCGACCTGTCGCGTCCGGACCTGGTCCAGGCCATGCTCCGGGGCGAGAGGGAATGGGATGCAGTCACCTCCTTCTGCGAAGCAGTAATACTAGCGAAGGAGGAGGCGGGCCGCGTGAGGGAGAGAACCACCTCACGCCCCAGCCGCCGCGGGAGACGCCCAGGGCGTCGGACGTCGCGAGGCGACATCCGGCCACCGTAGGCGCGGGCTTGCGGACGGCGAGTAATGGGTAGCTCGCCGTCCGATCAAGGACCAAGCCCGGGTCGACGGCGCGTTCTGTTCGCGCGCGCTTCAAAGAGCTGTCAGCACAGGGACGGGGCCCCCAACGGGGCCAACGCCTGCCGGGGTTGCGGGACGTCTTAACAGGATACCGTGGCCCCGGAACGTAAAGGGCAACAGAAGGAACAGGGTGGCTTTTTAGTCAGTAAAAGTCTGACAGTCCCTTCCACCCCACCCAGGGAGGAAGGAGTCATTTGATGATTTTTACCACCTAAAAAAAAAAAAAAAAGCACGTCCCTTCAGTAATCCACACACCTTAGTGCGTAGGTCCAGGTCGTTTAGTTTGTAGTTATCAGCTGCTTTATCAATATGCTGGCACCATTCCCTGATGCCAACATGACTGTCCGGATCGAACGATGGTAGATAAGATGTCTTTGATCCTGATCCGCGGTTCTGGAGGAGAATACAACCGTTCGGACATTCTCTGCATCATCTCCATCATTTGCATCATAAACTGGGGCGGAAATCCAACTGTTGGAGTAGTTGGATGCACAGACATCCAGCGGCGATGGGTACCCCTGGAGGATATAGGCTCCCTTGATTGTACGAGGTGGATGCCATTGACGTGAATGGCATCCCTGCGAAAGCTGGTATTTCCGGAGCAGTTGGCATTGCGGTTGATGTATACGTCATGCCTGCGGGTATTCCCGTCGCGGTGGACTGCATGGCATTGAAGTTGTTCGCACCAATTAGCGAGTGTGAAACGTTCAATGAGGCAGGGTTTATCAACCTGGTACTGCTCTGCACTGTTCCAGACGTGATAGGTTGAACCGAAGCTGCAGAGGAAGTGGTTGGAATCAGAGCTTGTTCTGATCCCACTTCTGATGACGAAGCAGGGTCCTCGCGGTTGTTTTTAAAAAACTAATATACTGGTCAGGGTTGCTGCTCATCTTGGATAATGAAAATAAACACAGTAAATGCTTTCTGTAATTTATTCTTCAACTTACCGAGGAGGTCCGATCGCTACGACGGCTCGAGTAAGAATGCCCGAGTCCGGCGAGCGCTCGGCTTTTTATAGTAGAATTGAGTGTGTCATTCATTTGAACAAAACACCCACTTCCGCACAATAAAATTAGTTTTTACATTATAAAATGTTACTATTTTATAAAGAAACGTTTTATAACATTTTTAAATCAATTAACATGCGTAAATCTATTTTTAATGTTAACACGTGGTCAAATAATGACCACGTGTTTTTATTTTTGAAATGCAGTTTCTCACCAACGTGACATACATTGAAAATAATCTGTATTCTTATAAGTATCACTAATTTGATAATTAAATGATTTGAAATACAAGTTTTGACTTAGTAACAATCAACAAATCTGATTTGATTTTAAGGTTATTCCGGAAACGTGTTTTTATTTGTTATCGAATTGTGGCGACCCGCCGACATATATGTTCTAAGTTTATCTTGGACATCGCTGACATCTGTTCATTCATATGTAGGTACATATGAAGGAATTGAAAAGTCACATTGGTACTTGCTACAACCGCTGGGTCATCACGACATGTACTTACACAAAATGAATAAATAAAACATATTTATTTAACTGCTGCTACCAATAACCAGTGATTTATTCGTACCATCATCTCATTATTAACTTCCACAAGAAAGGATTGCGCACATCACTTTGTCTGCAAAATATCTCAGCGAATGGAAAAATGTGATTCGCTTATAACTCTTTTAGGTCGGGACCCGTCGGATTTATGTTCGGGGAAATCGGTTGCTTTTCCTTCTTCGACTACGTAAATCATTTTCACATCGCGAGCCTGGGCGCGGTGCTATTCGCTACACATATTTTGTACACTTTCTGCCTTGAGAAAGTGTACAGTACAGCACTGAACGGATAAAGGGCCGACAGATTAAATTAATACCGGTCTGGGTTCGTTATCCAAAGGAGTAGTACTTTAGCAGATTAGTTGTAGGTATACTTTTTAGGCTGCATTTAATTCTATAAATTTGTTTTTATTTAAATTAATTATGGAATTTTCTGAGCATTTGTTTATTTAGTACCTTAATGAATTGCATTTTCTCGTCTCAAATTCTGTCTCTTTTCGAAAAATAACACTCGTCTTGTGAAACGCGGTTCTTTTTTCGCCCAGGACTTGTACATGCACACGTCCTCGGGACTTATTTGCCAATTTAACGTCTGTTTCGCTAGAAAAATCTAGCCGATTTGCTTTGCTGCCTGCAAAAGGTCGTGCATCAAGTAGGTACATGAATTACGTTAGTCTGATTTTATTTTGTAGCAAACGGGTTCTCGTATGGATCGTTAGCAACAGCTTTCTGAGATTCGCGATTCGTAAATACTGAAGTTTGTGGTCTGGGTAAATACATTTGGCCGGATTTGTACTTACTTGTTTTCTTCTGATTATGATAAGTTGTTTGTATTGCTGTTGTAGATGTTTTACATAGAGTTTATTTTGCCGCATAAAAATGTTTTGCTTTGTTTTGATTTGACGACGCGCTTAGTTGGCGCAGTGGTAGAGCGATAGGCTGCTGTGCTAGTTGTGGCGGGTTCAATTCTCGTACGGAACAAATGTTTATATGACTTACAGTTGTTCCGGGTCAGGTTGTTTATGAGTTTATATGTTGATACAGGAGAATTTCCTATTGTTTGTTATCTAAATAACTTCCGTATTACTAAAAAAGGATTCTATTCCCTTGTAAGAAAAAATAATTTACAGTGTAAAGTATCCAAATATCTGGAAAGTAAAACACCGTTTCGATCTTATAAATTTATTAAAGAATAGATTTTATTTTAAAAAGTATTTTCTAATCCATCTTGTTTAATCAAATGTAATTTTTCTACTTGAGCCAAGATACTAATCCTATCTGCCTTTTTTATTAATTTGAAGTCTT
Organism: Hoplodrina ambigua; assembly: GCA_949774945.1. NCBI lineage: Eukaryota > Metazoa > Arthropoda > Insecta > Lepidoptera > Noctuidae > Hoplodrina > Hoplodrina ambigua. Next base: position 4,036,819 of record OX458974.1, on the reverse strand, counting down.
GAATATCAATTTAATGAAACTTTTTAGTGGCGCTGAAACCAAATTGCTGAAATTTAGGATTTATTGGAACGAAATTTTAATATAAAAGATTGGGACGATAAAAAGAAAACTATTTTAACTGATTCCAGTTTAGTCGGGTGTAGGTACCTATTATGCATCAGTGCTTATTGAAAAACATAAATGCATGCAAATGCTTCCAATCTTACTTGCTAGAGACGTTAGTACCGACAAATCATTTCAAATAATTTGATCCTAGGGTTAAAAAAAAAGATGGCCGAGCGATTTGCGCTTCATGTTCATATTCATATTCATTTATTTGCGTACCATAATGTGCGTAGTTGGTGCTACAAAAGGCTTAAAACAAAATAACAATTATAGACCCTGCTAGGGCACAGCAACAAAATTATAATGACATTACAAGTTCGATTCCCGTACGGAATGAACGGATAAATGAACTACCATTAGTTGTTTTTAGATTGTCATGACAATAAAGTATTCTTTTAATATTTGAATTATTAATTCCCTCACTTATGAATTTACGATACATATATTAAATCAATGCATTTTTAATAATGATGACTTTAAACAAAAAAGCACCTAATTTTAGCAAAACTGTGCCGTATTCTCATTATGCCTACTAAGTTATAAATTAATAAGTCGACTATTACCTAATCCGTTTATTAAAGCCGAGTGCAGGCAGGATGTGCGGTCCTGTGATTTATGTAAGTATTATAATTTTTATATTTATGGCGCGTGCGCACGCCGTTACTTCTGTATAATACATCGACAATAAGAATTTATTATTATAAGCTTTATTAAATTATGCTCCGGTGGTTTATTAAGATGAGTATTTCAATTTACGCTTTCGGGTAGGTCTTAGAGGCTTTTTTTAGTAAGAAATGTACATGCGCTTTTCTTTCAGTAAGTATCCATTATAATATCAATCTTTAATAGTCATGCTAAGGAACATAACATCACGCCTGTAATCCCCGAAGGGTTAGGCAGGGGTGTACCCATTAGTATACCCACATTTCGCCAGTTATGTTTTTAGTCCCATGTAATAGGGGGCGAGCCTATTGCCATCAACCGGGCACAAATCCAGACTCCGAGTCTGCTACTGAGAAATTCCTGATGGAAAAACCCAATAACACTTTGCCCGACCTGGGAATCGAACTCAAGACCTCATGCACAGCAGTCGCACTTGCGACCACTAGACCAACGAGGCAGTCAAACTAAGGAACAAATTCCTGTAATTATGCTACAGAGTGAACGGAGCATATTTATAACTAGCTTATACTAGTTATAAATTAGCTTATTATCATATAACACAGCCTATGACACTCGGCAATCATGTAGCTTTCTGTCAGTAAATTTTTTTTTTTGATGTGATCACTAGGTACTTCTAAATATTACCTCATACAAACAATAAAATAAAATAAAAACTTTACCTCTTTTTTTTGTTATAGTTTGTTCTGTCCCACTCCTGGACAAAGGCTTCTTTGCATTTCTTCCATATTTATAATATAAGTATAAATTAAATTACGCTGGTTGAATTTTTGAATTTGATGAACATTCAAAAAGTTTAAACATACAAATAGAACCTCATCCTAATCATCACATTTGAAATATAAAATGGTGACTTGCAATATTTTGCCAGAAAACAGAACAACGCTAATCTAAAGTCACCTTTCTTCCCACATACTGAAGACTTATTTTTCCTTATCGACAAAAATGCGGTAAAGCTTTGCTCTAATCTCAATGGTCTTTAAATAAAACATCCCTGTGCATAGGAGGTCTAGGATTCACCTTGATTACGTCATTTTTCACAGCTTGCGTACACTCTCGTAAAATACTCTCGCGCTACAAACGGCTATAAGCTAGAAATATGTTAGCCTCTTGTGAGGCTATTATACTCGTAAGCTTTTGTTATTAAAAGGCTAAAGTGGGGATCTACCTGTATAAATTATATTAATTAGCTATTATATAATAGCTAGTTGTTTGCGAAACTGTTTGTGTAACAATTTTATCGTCGTTTTAAGTATTTATTTTGACTATAAATTGTTAAGTAATATTGTTAATTACAGGATTAAGTAAAAAAGACTGAGTCAGGAACTCATTATTATTCGGAATGTTAAACAAACCTTTAAGAGATTGAGTATTTCAATTAATTTATTTTTCTCTTTTCTAAACTTTGTCAACCACTAGGAATTCCTCATATATCGTGGGTTTGTTTGGTTTTATTTTTCGTGGGTGGCGTGCTTGTATGACGAGATGTATGAACGTAGATGAGGCGAAAGGAGTATGTAAAGATCGTAGCAGGTGGCGTTCTGTATTTTCTGCTTCCCCCCATGGGAAAAAGGCGTGAGTTTATGTATGTGTGTCATGTATATACTCACATATACAAACAACCAGAGCCATATAAATTTGTTCTGTGAGGGAATCGTATCTGCGACACGTAGCGTAGCTGCCAATCACTCATCCACCTATATTAAAACGATTGCTATCTCGCAAAACGTAAAGATTTTTTTAAATCTTCCAATTACATAAAAGGAACATTATCTCATAAAGTCACTAGGCCATGTAACAAGTTGCTAATTATTACTAAAAATAAATTAGGAAATATAAAAAAAAACCCTTTCAAAACTGTGCTCGAATTACCTTGTAGGTAATAATGCAAATTTTATTACGCCTGTAAATTCGTTCAAATTATTACGCTTTATAACTGTAATACTTATTTAATATTATTTCTGTTGCAGGTAAGGATGGAATTGTGAATAAATCTCGTCGGGTTTGTGAGTACAATGATCATAAATTGGGACCCTACGTGAAGCTCATCGCTTAAATCTACATACTTATTAAAAAGTCAAACGCTTGAAAAGTTTACGTGGTTTGCATAAAAACTGTTTAAATGTAAACATTGAAATGGTTGCGTTTACTTGTCAACTTTGAATGAGTTAAAAGTGTTTCTGTTATTTTTTTTTCTGGAGTTTAATATTACTACGTCGCCTGTACTATTTACGGATTTTTTTTATAAACGGTATAGTTTTATATTCATTAACTTAATTCATATAATTTTTCAAAGAACTTTTGAAAAATGAATGTTTTATTAAAAAAAAAAACAAGAGTATTTTGAAGTTTGTTTCCTATTCTTCTCTAAATGAAACTTTTAGAAGGGGCGCTGAAAAGTGCTTTTTAATGATTTAGTTGAAAGAAATGACTTAACTTTAACTTTCATAAAAGTAAACCATGTTTAGTTCAACACAATTGCAAAATGGAATACCCAATATCTATTACTAGGGTTACATATGCACACATTTTATGAACTTGGGTAATCAACGTATAAAAGAATAATTTATAACTAACTAGCTTTTGCCCGCGACTTCGACTTTTGTTCGCGTAAATTTCGTTTATCGCGGACACAGACGAAATCGCGGAAAAAATTACCCATGTCCTGTCATTTCAATTCGAAACGACACGTGGCGCCATCTATGGTCATAAGAACGTTTTTGTGATTCCCCTCGAAAACAGTACTTTTTTTCGGGATTAAAGGTACCCTATGTTTGTCCCTGTACACCTGGCAACGCATATGCAAAATTTCAGGATGATCGGTTCAGTGGCTTAGGCGTAAAATGGTAACAAACAAACAAACAAACTTACTTTCGCATTTATAATATTAGTTAGGATATGGGACGGTGCCGGAACTGTGACTACACTAATATATGTATGTGATTCAAGCTTAAATCGAAATTCCCAAACTCATTACAATGTTGTTAAAATAATGTCAACTTTGCATCACATGGTTACAAAACCGACTTGTAACAATAACCAAAAGCTACATTTATTACAAAAAAAGTTGATATCGAGTTCTCATCGCGCGATTATTACAATACATCGATGTCAACTTTTAATCCAGTAGTGTATTTAATATTTTTTTATCAGTTAAAATCGATTCGATTGCTGTACTTAATAGCAAACTGGTTGAAAGTCTTTATTAACTGTTCAACGCCGATTACTTCGTCAATATATTGGCCTCACAACTCTTGTAATTAGCCACCGATCAATTAAGAAGGCTTGAGCAACGTGAAGATATCTGATAGTAGGGCTGACAGTTAGGCAGTCGCTCCATGTAAACACTGGTATTTAGCTGCATCCGGTTAGGCGATTAACATACGGCACCGCGCACCGCCGCGGATGGCGGTGGCGGCAAAGCGGATTGCACCGCTCACCGCGCGGTCGGGCGGTTTACGTGTCTAAGGCTCGACGGATTTCTTAGAGGCCAATGCGACGTGAGATCCGCTTTACCGCCTACCGCGGCGGTGCACGGTGCCGTGTGTTAATCGCCTTAGACTGAAAACCGACCCCAACATAGAAAGGCTAGGCAGATTGATTGATCTCCTTAACCAAAAGGAAAACATGAAAATGCTCACAATAATGAAAAGAACATGCAATTTTCGGCTTTGTCAAGTATCTTTTCATTCCGATGTAATGCAATAATGACATTTAAATAAACATTATTTTAGGTATTTACACGTTTTCAATTAATATACAACTACGATGCTTAGGTACCTACTAGCCTTGATTAATTATGCAGTAAACTGTAAATCTTAAGTTTGTTAAATTTATGGACAGTGGTTTATGTTGACAGTGGCGATTAAATATGAAATGTTAATGAAGCTTTAATGTTTCTATGCTATATGGGAACTTTGCCTTGCTCGGAGTCTTGAATTTTGAAAACCCGGACATTAGAATTAATATAACCAAGAAATCACTAACAAGCTATATCTACATCTGACCTAGACTAGATTCAAGAGCAAACCCATATAAAAAAAGCAAGCGTAGGGCTCAATGCTTGTGCCTTTTCTGAATAAGAAGACACCTTTGAACTGGAGTGAAACAATAATAGTCTGCTATTATAACATCACGACGTGTAGGTATGATTAATCCTATCTTCCAGACTAACATGGTATAGGTACCTTGTAGATGTCGTAAGAAAAGCAACAAGGTTTCCGAACACCGACTAAAAATAAATGTCACATCTTAAATCAATATGCAAACAATGTAATCTTGATATCCCAAAAACAAAACATAACGGTATAAATACCACTGTGAACTAGACACACCCCTAGATGGTCAACAATTGAAGGGAAACGAGCATATGGCAGCCCTGTGCCGCGCCAATATATTTCGAAATAAAACCCGCCACGACCATATTCGTTAGCGAAAGTTGACTCTCTCGCGATGCAAAATTTCGCTATATTTGTATTATAAGTTGGCGTGTCATAAACTTTATATCGACACAAAGTGTTCATAAAACATGCGCCCGTTGATAAAATTCGCTACGATAAAATTTTCGATGCAGCTCCACTCAATTGTTGTGCACTTACTCCTTTTTCTTGCAACTGGACTGAAATGATGACTCCATCTTAACGTTGTGGGAATAAAGTTTATTATCTTGAAGACGATTCTAAAACTCGCAAATTGTTAGCATTTTGTTCTCGAGTGCTCCGTTTATTCCCCCTCGCTGAAGTAACGACTATTATTAAACATGAGGTCAATCATAATCGTGTTAACCTTTGTATCTTTGATAGATAAACTTTCGTGAACTCGCTACCATAAGCGTAGAACAGGCTAAGGCGTTGACTGGCGAGCGATTGTCGTGAATTTAAATCCTGGTTTATTATGGCGACCCTGCAAGCATATTCATTTTAGTTGGAAAGGTTGATAGGAATATTAATAATGGGAACCACAGCGTGTACCGGATTGGAACTATGCCCAATAGCTATTGGGGCGTATGTCAGTTCCATCATCAACGAATTGCGAACTCATGAAAGTGCACCTCTGCCCTCGCATTCCAGAATAGTTATCTTTAATAAATATCTACTCAATAAGGTTTCCCTGAATCGAAATAACGCTAATAAAAGTTTATTGCACTAATCTTTTGTCGGATTGCAATTATTTTATAATTACAGTAATAAACTTACCTTAATTAATAGAAGTTTAGTATGGGAAAGGGAAAATTCTGGTCACCTCACATAAACTTTCCCGTCATTTCCACCTAAGCCAGCTTTCGTTCGCCGCGTATTTTTCAATTGAAGCAGATTTGTTTATGCGGATTTCGTTCCGATACAAGTTTTTGAATGGTTTTTGTGCGGCCCAAGTTGGTGCGGGGATGAATAATGATTTTGTCGCCGCTGTATTGGTCCCAGGTGTGGGCTGCATATGTGTACGGCGAGTAGGGCTGCCAACTTTTATAATGAATGCGGGACGCGGACCTTTTGAAATATTAACTGAGAAAGGTCCGCAACAATTAGGTACTACATAATATGGCTTACTGCGTTGGCATTGAAATGAAGGATTTAAAAAAAGAACGTTATTTTTGCAGTTGCTTTTTTTGAATTTGGAAAAGAAGAAACAATTTATTTAAACGCTGTTCTGTTGTGCTTGTGACATTATAAAGTTGTTTAGTTATTTGTACTCGTTGGACGTGAATTACCAATTTTGTTCTTAATAAAATATAATCGCATATCTTCGTAAGATTGTCCTGTCCAACTCGAGACGCTTGGTCTCCCTACTGAGTAGGTATATTCGTGGACATGGACGCTTTAGGTTTTTTATCGAGTCTAAATAAATAAGGCACGGAACAGCCGCGTCGATGAGAGCCCTTTTTGATTTATTTATACTTTTGCTTGGAGGGGAACGATTTCCTGATTCAATTATTATAATTGTACCGGGGCTTGGTTGAATCGAGATGTCGATGACTGCTTCTGCTTTACGATTATTATCGATTATTGGCATTTTTCGTTCGCCCATTGAGAGCTGACGAGTGTGCCACTCAAGCGCTCATATAATCTTACGTCACAAAAAGGGGCTTACACATTATCAACATATTAAAAATTAATATTCCGGTCATAGTGGCTAGTCTCAATAACGACTAGCTAAACAAACATAGTTTCTTGCCCATTCTACCTTTTGGAATGGGCAACTAGATTCAATTATTTTCTTATTTTAAATGAAGTTCATAAGTGCCTTTTCATGGTCTAAAATAAATGATATGACTTTTGACTAACTCAGCAGACGCGCTCAATTTACAAAATAACCTTGTTTCATTTATAAGATATATTCGTGCATCAACGTGGGTAACTCTCTTTATTTCGAAAAGTTCATTTATTTTAAATTACGTCTGGGATCCATTCGTGTACAAGGTACATCGCAGCAGTAGTGGAAAAGATGGCTTTAATATATTTTTTAATGTGAAGGTTCAATCTTTTCTTTATTACACTGATCAAAAATTATGAAATGCACCTCTTGCGAAGATTAATAAGATACAAAATTTAAGAATTAATAATCCTTGAAGATATAAAACTTCGTTTAGACAGAAGGGTTGCCTGCCGGACACTTGTCAGTTTGACATCATTGTAAGCCTGACACTCCTGACGAGACACGTATGTCAGATACGGCTATGTCACACTGACAAGTGACCACTGCGATGCGTCGTTAAACACCTCTGTGTAAACGACGCATTATATTGTAGTACAAATTAACTGAGAAACAAATGAAAACTTTTTCAAGTTCGCCTTTCAATATTTAAAAGATGCCATTAGATATTTATAAAAGAAAACATGAGCATAGGTTCTCATAATATTTTTGTCCATCGAATCTTTTAAGAAACAAAAGGCAATTCACCCTTAATTACCGGAAAGTATTCAAATAAAGAACTACAATTACGTCACCAAAGAATGATGCACTCGATTTAACAAAAACGCATCTGGTACTCCACAAAACGGTCTAACTGCTCCGAACACGCTCCATTGGCAATTTGTTAGCACAATGAACGTCTAATTCAAGTATTTTGTGTGTACAGTGAGCCCGCTGACAGCTGAATGGTATCAAATGAAAATAGCCAACAGTTTATGTTCGTTCGACACTGAAAACGGGAAATGAGTATTGCAATGAGGTTCTGGGATGAGACTCATCTGTACTGAGTAATGATGTTAATTGTTGAGATATTGTTTAATTAATTAGCTTTTATTTGCGTGTTCCTGTGCTTATCGGAATGTAATTTTTTGGTTACTTGAAAATTTGAAGAGTGGAACAGTTGAATTTATCACCTGATAGTAGCTTCGTCATATTTTGAGACGGTGGCGATAGTGTCTATAAAAATAAATAAAAATGAAGTGTCTGTTTGTAACGTCAAAATAAGTTTTTTTATATTTTTTTTGGATCAATGTTTATACGGTACTTGTACCAAAAATTCATACTTACATATTTTTAATTCTGGTCTTTCTGTTTATTCTGACTAATCCTTGAAACGGCTGAACCGATTTTGACGGGACTTTCACTGGCAGATAGTTGATGTTATAAGATGTAATGTAGGCCCAGATGCGCTTTTATTTAAAAAAAATAACTAGCGCTTCGCGCCAAAAAATTTAAAATACAAAGCCTGGTACTAACAGTCATATAAAACTCAATCTATTTTCGCACTTCATAATACAGCCCCAGTAGACAGTCCCGCAATAGACTGGCTTCAGTAATCTTTATCGTTTTAAGTTCCTGAGTAATCATCTCCTAGTTACTAGTACTACCTTACACCTTGTTAATTTTACCTCTAAAACATTTACGGGCAGTCACTAGTTGCTACCATATTTATTGACAGGAAACTGGTGTGTATGTGTGTCTATAAAGTTTAGTACTTCGTCTAGACTTCGATGGTTCAGCCTTTGTGCTGCTGACTAAAGCTTGAGGCAAACTCTGCCATGCATCTTAGAACGTTGCCGTACGGCCCTATGGCAATGTTTGTGTTAGCTACTAAAACAATAACTGGTGATACTGGTAAGTTTACCTATACAGGGTGTTATAAGACACATCATTATAACCATTAACTATGCTTACAGCTCATTAAACTAAGTAGTACAGAGCAAAATATATTGTTGGGAAACGACTTTTATTTTTAACGTGAAAATCTTTGAAAAATCTTTGTTTATGCACGCAAAACATCCTGCTTATAAATTATAATATAGGGCCGTGGGGATATTGAAACTTGATCTGGTCAAAAATATTAAAACAAGTTGGCTTGAATGTCAGTGTACCAGGAGATTCCTAGGTATGGTCCAGACAAAATAACCAATCACATAGAAAGAACATGCAACTGTCGCCAATGTCGGTTTCATTACGTGTTTTTATCAAACGTTATTTGTGATTTCTGGTAAATGTGTAATCATCTTTGTTTGTATGGATCTCCTTATTGTGAGTTAGACGTAGTTGCAATCCACTGTAAAATACGGATTATTGGATGTCATGTCATTATGTCTCTAAGCATACGTAATACTGTATGTTACACCTGGGGGGAAAATCCGTATTTAAGAACTACTGGATTCCAATCTTGTTCTTATTTTGAAAAAAAAAAAAGCTTCAATTTAATGTACTAACGTACGTAACGTTTTTGAAAGATGAGATTGCGACTAGGTTTTGAACGTGTTTAGTTAAGGGAACAACAATGTGTTTTAGTCCTTCTTACCACAGACTATAGTAGCAAATCGTACGAAGTCTGGACTGAACCATAACACAACGCATTGAATATTAAATTTCCAGTTCACAAAACGTTTCTACATATAATTTCCTCTGTTACAAACTAGGTTTTCTATTTCATATCCAGCTTACCACTATTTTCAATGGGAGAGGACGCTACAAATTGCATCTGGCGCGAATTCCGGAAGCGGACGGAGGCGGGGGGCGGCGGCGGCGCCGGTGCACTCTGACCGCGCCGTGTGTGCGCGCCCTAATGTTCTAACCAAACCATTGTATGAACCCGACATTATGCGTCTAAAATTAGATGCATTTATTTAATTTAAATGTGGTTTTTGAAAATAATAATTATTATTTTTTGTGGTCATGATGGCCTAGTGATTATGGCGCTTACCTTTCATGCATGAGGATGCGGATTCGATACAGGACTAATACCGATGTGTCTTTTAAATTCATATCTTCTTAGTCTATCTTATAATAGGCATCACTGACGACAGTGAAGAAAAACATCGTTAGGAAAGCTGTACTTTTAGTATTAGTCTGAAATCGCCAATCTATCTTGAGCAAGCGTGGTGATCAACGCTCGTGTCTTCTCTTTATGAGAAGAAGTCTTTGCTCTGCAGTGGCACAATACTTACTAGGCTAATAATATTATTAATTGACACAGCGTTAAACATTTAATTATTATAATAATACTAGCTTCCTCCCGCGTCAAAGTTAATATTATCCCACGGGAACCGTAAATATTTTCGTAATTAAAATTAGCCTATGCGCTATTTCAAACAGGTATAGCCTACCTAATCTATATCTGTGCCAAATTTCATCCAAATCCGTTCAGCCGTTCTGGCGTGATTGATTGCCAAACATCCATCCATACAGACTTTCGCATTTATAATAGTAGTAAGATTGAAACATAACATAACATAACATCACGCCTGTAATCCCCGAAGGGTTAGGCAGAGGTGTACCCATAGTACACCCACATTTCGCCAGTTATGTTTAAGTCCCATGTAATAGGGGGCGAGCCTATTGCCATCAACCGGGCACAAATCCAGACTCCGAGGCTGCTACTGAGAAATTCCTGATGGAAAAACCCAATAACACTTTGCCCGACCTGGGAATCGAACCCAAGACCTCATGCTCAACAGTCGCGCTTGCGACCACTAGACCATCGAGGCAGTCAAGTCGGTAAGATTGAAATTAGTTCAATAATGTTTGTGTGTACAAAAATCTGAGTGATGGACATTATTCTTGTCGTTCTTTTGTATAACATTGTCTAGAAGGCGTCTGGCACAAGATTGATTGCTTGTCTAACAATGATTCGTATGCGTTCGTATTTTATGACGTAGGTATGTGCTCACCAGTCGCTTCCTCTGGACGAAGAAACTGTGCCAAGTGTGTTAACTGACTAATCTCCCCTTTTTTTGGACGATTAAAACTGTTTAAATGGGAAGCGATTAGAATTGGGTAATAAAAGAACAACGAGAACATACATGAATGAGTTTCTTGCTCGTTTAACTCCATAGAGACTGACTGACCGACTCCTTGACAATTCAAAAGTGGCTGTAAATGGTTTCATTATAATAAATATTTGACTTTGACTTTTATTGCCATGTGTACCTTTCATTTTCAACCGACTTCAAAAAGGAGGAGGTTCTCAATTCGACGCGTATGTTTTTTTTTTTTTGTTTTTTTTTTTGTATATTTGTTCTACGATTACTCCGCCAATTATGAATCGATTTGGATGATTCTTTTTTTGTTTGAAAGAGTATAGTTGGGAATAGGTCCCATAGGAATATTATCATGATCTGATGATGAACTTCGGAGATATGGAACGGAACTCCTTAAAAAAACACAGCAGAACCGCCGTAACAAGAAAAATTGCTTTGTTTATACTTGTAGTCGATGACTGACTGAAGGAAGTGGGGAGGGGGTACGTCAACCCCCCTCCTACCACTTTCCAAAATTAAATATATCGTGTGAGGTATTGTTTGAAGGGCTTTATGTAAGTATTTCAAACATTATCACACAAACACTAAAAAGTGAAAAATAAAAAGCTTTTTTACAAAAAAAGATGACCGCCTTCAAAAACTACAAAATAAAAAATAACTTTAGCTTGGAAGTCGGTGGCAATACCTACATAACAAGAAACAAAACCAAAGCCGCCGAATTCCAAGCTAAAGTTATTTTTTATTTTGTAGTTTTTGAAGGCGGTCATCTTTTCTTATTCCCTGTTATTTCTACTCATAGGGCAATATCCTGTTATAAGCAGTAGGTAACACGTCAGATCTCATTGGCATCGCATGCAACAATGTTTACAACCTGCAATATTATATCGATAATATGCATAATCATCAGCTTAATGCTTAGTAGGTAGCTTATTATCACGTCATCATTATCACGCCCACATTTTCTTCCATGATTGACGGAAGCGTTCTAACTTACATCAAAAGAGGCAGTCAATTTGATAATATTAAAAAAAATACGTCAAAGTCTCTAACGACTTTATCATTATAATCTTCTATTACTGTCACTTTATCTGTCATGGCGTCTGAATACTACAAACGTGCCCTTACGCCAGTAATCACGACAAAAGCTGAGCTACGTTAAATTAACTAATAAAACCTTTTTAGAGTTTCGTGACAAACGCTAATATACCCTCGTCCTAAAGGCTGTATGCTTTATCCTTAATTGGACGGCGATGTCAGTTTAAAAAAAAAAAATCGTTTCGATAAAAGAACGCAAGCGAGTAAATACTTTTGATTAAATTAAAATATTCGATGTTTGATCGTCTGCGGCATTGGATGCGCAAAAAGTCGATAGTCTTTTAGCATAAAATGTCTATACTGGTTCATTAAGGCAGTACAGGAATAAACTGCAATTAAAAACTATGTAAGAATGCGTGTAAGTTCCAGTAGTTCGATATCGAAGTGTTTTTGTTCTCCATCGCCTACAAATAGCATTGCTATTGGATTATTTCTGTTCATTCTTGCCACACTGTTACAGTGCAATTAAAATGGACGATCATATAAACTCATTTCCGTTCGCAGTTACATTCCACGAAATAAAACCACTGTGGTTATTTTTAATCTGCATCAAGAAACTACTTTGCCTGTAATGTCATTAATCATTATCAGTCAAAACTGACCCTCCCCCCTGACACCCCCCTGACAACTTTGCACACAATTTTAATAAATCAAGTAAAGCCACGGTGTTCGATTTTGCGTTGTCTGACCACACTGCTCAGCTGTTTCAATGCCCAGTCCATAAAGTATGCGTGGGTAAATACTGGTACATAACCCGAAGAGATTATGATAAGGGAAATATCAATAAGTTTATAGAATGTTTAAATAATATATCCTTTTCAGAAATTTATGATACCAACGACCCTAATAATGCTTATAATGCTTTTATTGATACTTTCAAATTATTATATGACTTATGTTTCCCGATCATCGTGACCAGACAGAGTATCGTAATGACCCCGAAATGGTTGTCCCGCGGAGTTAAGCTATGTAGCAGAAAAAAGAGGTCACTTCTGTGGCAACTGAGATTAAACCCTAACCAATCTAATAAATTAACCTATGTCAACTACTCCAAACTGTATAAAAAAATTATTAATCTCACACAAAAAGCACAAAATAATCACAAGATTCACCAATCCAAAAACAAATCGAAAACTACTTGGCAAATCATAAATCAAACAAAATACAATATTCCAAAACAATACATAAATACTATTAAAATTAATGACAATACTACAATTAATAACCCAATGGACATATCTAATGCTTTTAACAATTATTTTATTGACAAAATTAAACCAAAACTTAACTTTAACGATAAACCAAAACCACACGGGATCAGCTCTCAGCAGAATTCTATGTTTCTTGCACCAAGTGTACCATATGACATACTTAAAATAATTAATTCACTCAAGAATACAAATAGTGTGGGCTACGATGGTATATCAACAGAGATACTTAAAACAGTAGCTCCCAGTATTAGTAGTCACCTAAGTCATATTTTGAATCTCAGCATCTGCTCAGGTATCTATCCAGAGGCCTTAAAAATCTCCATAATAAAACCACTGTTTAAAAAGGAAAATAGGGAACTCATGAAATATTATAGGCCTATTGCACTTATTCCAATTATATCGAAAGTATTTGAAAAATATATATATATAGAGACTTATAAATATTTAGAAAAAAACAAGATATTGTGCAGCGAACAGAAAGGATTTAGACAGGGTAAATCAATTAACATGGCAATATTTGAATTCATAAGGGGTGTCATAAAGCATGTAGATGAACGTAAACCGGTATGTGCCATATACTGTGACATGACCCAGGCGTTTGACTATGTACACTTTAATACCCTCATTAATAAACTTGGAGCCTATGGTATTAGAGGTAACACTTTAAACTTAATAGAATCTTATTTACGTAATAGAAAACAAATAACTGAAATATGCAGAATGAATGAAAATAATTACGAAGAAACTTTTCGGTCATCTGAACGTGAAGTTAGGTATGGAGTACCACAGGGGAGCGTTCTGGGGCCATTACTTTTTATTTTGTATATAAATGACCTCCCGCAACACGTTGATCAACCTTTAACTCTGTTTGCCGACGACAGTACCATAACTATACCCTGCATTAATCCTAAATCATATCAAAACGAAATTAATAATGCATTAGCGACCGTTATAACATGGTTAAATGACAATAACTTAAAAATTAATTTAACAAAAACAAACGTAATGCATTTCAGCCAAAGAATACCCAGTAATAACCTCAACGTGAATTATAATAATCGAGTGGTGGATAAAGTTGCAAGCACAAAGTTTCTGGGTTTGGAAATAGATGAAAAACTGAACTGGAAATCACATGTAGTCAAGGTTTGCAAAAAATTAAGTAAATCCGCATATGCCTTACATGCATTGTCGTTGAGAGTTTCCAAGGAAGCGCTTCTTACCGCCTACTACGGTTTAGCTGAACCCCATCTTCGTTACGGGGTTATATTCTGGGGCAATTCAACTGACAAAGATATGGCATTCAAGGCCCAAAAAAGGTGCATTCGTTCAATGTATAAACTTAACACTACAGATAGTTGCTACCCGTATTTTAAAGAACATAAAATTTTAACATTACCAAGTATTTATATAATGGAAATGGCTATGTTTGTCAAGTCTAATCCACAATATTTTAAAAAAATGAACGACGTAGTAGCACGAAATAGACGAGACAACAGTCAACTATGTCTTCAAAGAGCGAAGACAGCACTAATGAGCAAAAGTGTCTGTTGCATGGCACCAAAAATCTTTAATAAATTACCTAAACCCTGGAGAGATTTGAGTATGTCATTATTAAAAAACAAATTACGAAAATTTTTAGTAGACAAAGCATATTACAATATTGCAGATTTTCTAATGGATAACGGAATAGACTAATATTTAAATTACTACCTATTTTGGACATTTCATCTATTTTATTATGACATTTCTTAATCATTATCTTTTGACATTGTATCCATCTGTTAATGTGACTGGTGTAATATTTTTATGTTTGTATTTAATTTAATTTAATGAGTAGTTTTTTTTTCTTTTTTATACCAATCTGAGTTTGACATAATACTAATTTTCTTTTATATAATTTAAATTTGCTAATCCAGATTTGCATGCCTCCTGGTAAAATATGGCTGAGCTCACAATGTACCTAACTCAAAACCACATGTATTGTATTACCCATATTTGCAAATAAACTATCTTTATCTTTATCTTTATCTTTATCCTCTGAATACAGCTGCATGAACAGGGTTTGGTCTAAAACTACACTGATTTTTTTAAAACATCACGCCTGGAATCCCCATCGGGTTAGGCAGTGGTGTATCCATTAGTACACCCAAATTTCGCCAGTTATATTTATGTCTCATGTTATAGGGGGCGAGCCTATAGCTATCAACCAGGCACACATCCGGACTCTGTAGCTACTGAGAAATTTCTGATGGAAAAATCCAATAACCCTTTGACCGACCTGGTAATTGAACCTAAGACTTCATGCTCAGCAGTCGCGCTTTACGACCACTAGACAAATGAGGCTGTTTTTTTTTTAACTGTACTTTTATACAAAACAGACAAAACGATTAAAAAAAAATCACAAGCTACCAAGGATTAAAAAACCGCAAAACGACTCCAAAACTATTTTACTTTGAATCTGATTTACATGGAATGAGTTGAGACAAGTCGCTTGGATCTTCTACCAAGTGTAATTAAACCTATCTCTAGTTCTGTACCTCGCCTCCCCCACACACACTCATGTTTTTGTTCCAATAGCTGCTTCTAATTTGTCTCGTGTCAAGACTCCAATATGCACGCGTTTGTTCTGAAGGTTGGCTGCACATTAGCATCACAAAGTCGACGCGACGAAATTACCTACACGCATGGAGCTTTGGTGTACCTTCGCTAATAAAAGTGTTTTGTATTATTAAGTGTTAATGAATAATTTAATTAGAATGATGCAATCTTCTTTTGTTTATTAATTTCTTTTTGAATATACATAATATTGTGTTCCAACAATTTGTAATTACGAAATATTGAAAACCGCTTGACGTATAAAGATTAAATTTGGCAGGAAGCGAGTTTATAGTTAGTAGACGTCCGCTAAAAAAGGATACAAAGTTCAAAGGGGTACAGGGGTTCAAAGTTTGTATGGAGAAATCAACGTTGACGCGGACGAAATAGCGGGCAGAAAGTAGTTCAAAATATTACTGAAATTGTTATTATAATAATATACATAAACCGTTTAGTAGCGAGACCGCTCGTATAAACCAAATTAATATCTGACACCAAACACAATTAAAACAAAATCATCAAAAGGAGATTGTTACTTAATCCAAATAACATGATTCCCTAGTCCACGTCGCCTGAAACCAATTTTCCCGACATCAAAATCCAATTTAGCCGTTTTTAACCACATTTTCCAAATGCTCTTTAGCCGTAGTGACGTAACGAAGTCATCTTTACTCTGTTTAGAAGTCAATTTATTATTTAAAAGGCTACGAAGGGTACCTATGTACTTATAAGGGTGTCACTTAGTTATCTCAGACGGATTACATTAAAGAGATGAAAGCTGTTTTTACAGGCGTGAATTTTAAATTGAGTTTACGTAATGCGGTGTACCTTGACAACGCGGCCATTTTGGTTTTGTAAACAACGTTTGGAAAATTTGGGCGAGCGAGGCGGTGCGGTGAAATTAATTAAAGAAAATAATTTATTGTTACGAAAGATGTCTAAACTTAAACTTAAACCTTGCTTAGGTACCTACCTAGTTTAATTTTAGATACCATTTATATGAATCCTATCTTAACTATCCTAACTTCCTAATCCTAACTTTCCTAATCCTAACTTAATATTATAATTTAATTTTAAGTCGTGAAAACGTAACTGACAGACAAACAGACAAAGTTACTTTCTTATTTATAATATTTGTAAAGATACTTTGACGGGCCTGTTGGTCTAGTGGTTAGCGCCCCTGACTGCTAAGCCGGAGGTCGTGGGTTCGATTCCCACCCAGGACAAACTTTGTGTGATGAGCATGATTGTTAGTTCTGTGTCTGGGTGTGATTTATCTATAATATGTATGTATTTATAAATTATATAAGTATGTATATCAGTTGTCTGGTTACCATAACACAAGCTCTGCTTAGCTTGGGATCAGATAGCCGTGTGTGAGTTGTCCCAAGATATTTATTTATTTATTTATTTATTTATACTTTACCTCATGAATGTGGCTACATACATACATAAACGCACGCCTTTTTCCCATGGAGGTAGGCAGAAACGTCAGAACGCCTACCTGCTACGATCCTTACATACTCCTTTCGCCTCATCCACGTTCATACATCTCGTCATACAAGCACGCCGGTTACGAGTACTCAACACCTGACCTTTCCGAAGAACCTCACCATGAAATGTCATGAATCTGGCAAAAAAAAAATGATTATACAAAAATAATATTTCTAATCCGACTTGTAGCAAACACACAGACAAACAAAAAATCTCTTTAGCTTTATTATATTAGTAGAGATAATGTTTTAAGTATTGTGAGAACTTTATCACAAGGTTATATGATAAACAAAGCACGTTAAGCATTGTGTAGTAAAAGTAAACATTATTATGTTAATTTTATAGTCTTCAAATTCCCAGGAATCAGAACAAGGCTTTTGTACTACCTTTTATGTTTATTTAATTGTTGCATAGCTCTGGAAATATATATGTACTGACGTAAGTACAGCAATTTGTTACTATATAACACATACATACATAACATCACGCCTGTAATCCCCAAAGGGTTAGGCAGAGGTGTATCCATTAGTACACCCACATTTCGCCAGTTATGTTTTAAGTCCCATGTATTAGGGGGCGATCAACCGGGCACAAATCCAGACTCCGAGGCTGCTTGCTACTGAGAAATTTCTGGTGGAAAACCCCAATAACATTTTGCTCGACCTGGGAATTGAACTCGAGACCACATGCTCAGTAGTCGCGCTTTACGACCACTAGACCTACGAGGCAGTCGAGTCGAGTTTTTTATACTATAATATTATACATGCGAAAATAAATTAATCTGTCCGTTTGCTAAGCTTTCACGACTAAACTTCTGTATCGATTTTGATGAGGTTTGGTATAGGGTAAGTTTGAATCCTAAGAAGGGATATAGGCAAACTTTTTATTCTACGACTTCGTCTGCGTCCGCGATAACCGACATTTACGCGGACGAAGTCGAAAGAAAAAAGTAAAAAAAATTGGCACCCGTAAGAAAAACCACGCGAACGAAAACGCGAGGAGAGTGGTACTCTATTATAGTATAGGCACAGGTGAATTTCGGAAAATCCTTTCTTATCGAATGCCTACGTCATACAAAGAACACACCCTCCAAGTTTCAGGTCTCTACGATCACCAGTTTAGGCTGTGCGTTGATCCGTCAGTCAGTCATTCAAGACAAAGCATTTTATATGACATCTAAACAACTGTTAATCTAGTAACACAATACTATCAGGTAGACTGTTAAGCAACTAAACTTAACTAGGATTATCCCGATGCTCCTAATTCGCCTGTTTCCAAACCTGGCCGAAAGCCAAGGTCAATAAACCCTTTTGTTTATCCGTGCATACCTTAAACTTACACAGCCTCAACCGCAGCATATGAGAACAGCACCCAATCGATTTTCAAACGTATGCTCCAACAATTAAAGGACATTTTGCGGTGTTCGAATGATATGTAAATAAAGAGGGATGTATCCTAAATAAATATACAGGGTGTCGCGCGGTAGCTATCTGCGACTGTGATTGTGTACTAACCAATTTGAGTTGATCCCCGTAACCCCTTCGTTCGTTTAATTTAAGCTTACATTTCGTTCACTCCTAGTTCTAATTAAACTGGTTACAAACAAAGGTTATGATTTTTTAAACAGAATGCTCGGATTAAATGAGGTTGTACCTGAATATCTGTGTTTGTTATTAATCTGCGTGTGAGCAGCTTGATACCTAGAATTAACTGTTACTTTTTATCATACCGATTCACGAATTATTTTTAAAAGCTCATTTGCTGTAACATGAAATACTGCAAGTGATATTTTATTGTTAAAGCTAATATCGATATTCATTGAAACTTTAGTAAACGATGCTTGCATATACAGCAATACCCAACAGGCTATGTACAGAAGGCTATTAGATACGATCTACACATAATTGTGTAGTAACACAGCTTCTTGCTATTAAGGTTTCGGAGACTAGACTCCTCTTGGGAGTGCACTTGGTTAAGTGTACCTATATGGTTTCCAATATTTGCCCTATTTAAGCATCCATTTTAGTATAACTTAGTTTATAATGTACGAGATATGAGTAAAGGGAATTGGGGCAAAATGGAACGCAATGTTTTGGAAATCACAAGTTTTACTATTTTGTAGAATTATTTTTGTTTTTCATGTTACACCATTATTCGCCTGTTTTGTTGAACTTAAATCGAAACAAAATTATTGTGAAAAACCGTAAAGTTACTCTTAACAAATAAAAGTACTGTTAAACTTACTTAACATTTTTGTCCATATTTACAAGTGAAAGAAAAGGAACTAACTTTTAGAGTAACATAACCCTTATGGGATCATTTTTGTTTGTGCGTCCATATTAATTTTTAAATCCCCTATAATTAATACAGTGCATTTAAAATTTCCTTCTTTATCTTGAACGCTTAGCTATGGCGTTATAAACATCTGCTTAATAACTCATTTTTGTCATTTAATCGTATCGTAACTTAACACAACATTCATAAATTATATGGTAAATCGATAAGTCACACCAAACACAAGTATATTGAACATTTCATATTAATAGCCCCTGTTTAGGCCTTTTGGGGTCAACGTCACGTAACACACTGAAATAACGCACGCGAAATTCACCCTTACTGATTTGCTATAAGGGTTTCTATAGCGTGTAATTTATCAGCGTAGTTGTACAGCAAGTGAGGCATAAAGAGGACTATTCATGGGCCGTGAAAGCCTGTCCCATAGACAGGGAGGCAGAGGCGCCGTAAAAATGATTTATGCTCGTCTACAGGGTTTACGGAGTGTTGAACTTCTAAAAATATAGATCAGACCCAAAGATATTTTAGTACCTATTGTTAGATTCTAGGTCATCTTGCTTATCTGGGTATTGAAACAGGATTTTCAGTTAAAATATTATTTTATTGATTTTTTTATGTTAAAATTCAAATCTTTACTTGATGCCATCTGACTTTTTACAAAGACTTTAAAATAAAAAAAGTTTTCGAAAAAGGAACAGCTTTTCTGTAAAAATCTCACTTGAGTGAATTTAGGTGAATGCTTGAGGTGAGCTATCATCCCATTTATATAAAGGATTGAAGACTCACTACATTTAAAGAATGTCATTATTTATTTTGTAATCCGAATTCAAAAACTGTATTGCATACAAAATTCAAAATCCGAAATAGAATTTAAAAAAAAAAACAGTTTTAATTGTTCTAAAACCACAACGATGCAAGCATTCAGAATTTATGAAGAAATCTTATTATTAAAAGCTTTTATTCAACCTGCACTGTATGTAACTATGTTTATTGTGGTGGCATCTTGCAACTCAATTTTAACTCTTTTTAGCGAATTAAAAAAAAAAGCTTGTTTTTAGAAAAGTGTTTTTTTTAACATTAATTTATTACTTCTTAAGTTTTAATAAAAAAGAAAAATACTATTTGTTGTTCATAAAGTCTATTAAATTGGTGTATATTGACCCTTGTGACCTTACAAGTAAAACAATTTTTTTATCGATTTTCAATACAGTAAGCCATCATTCTTTAATCATAAGAATGTGCGATGAAACTTT
Source organism: Hoplodrina ambigua (assembly GCA_949774945.1). NCBI lineage: Eukaryota > Metazoa > Arthropoda > Insecta > Lepidoptera > Noctuidae > Hoplodrina > Hoplodrina ambigua. The sequence goes on along the minus strand of OX458974.1, from coordinate 4,015,903 downwards.
ATCTTTACAAAAAGAAAAGAATACTTTTATTAATCTTTTATCTTATCTACGTAATTTATAAAGAGTGTAAGATAGAGGGTGTAAGCATTTCTGAAGATATTTCAATAAATCATATTATTATGACCGTAACAAAATAAATGGTGTGTTTAAATGTACAATGGTATTGCATTGTTTTATGTTGATCTTATCTTTATATCTTTTGGTTTCTTTTATTTGCTTATCGTGCGTAGAGAACGACTGAAAATGATTAAGTACCTGCCTATTTCAATAAAAATATATGAAGGTAAGTACACAATACAACGAACTGTTCATATTAATTTCCAACATATTTTTTTACGTGAAAATTCCTAAAATAACTTACTATTTTGTATTACACTTTAAAATTAACAAATACTTTTTTTTATGCAGCTTTATATCGTGTTTTGTTGACAAACATATAAACTTACAAACACAAAAAGCCAGAACCGAAACAACTATCTGTATGCCATAAAAATAGTTGTTCCGTACGGGAATCAAAGCCGCTACACGCAGCGCAGCCCGCAGCAGCCACAAATAATTCATTATTAACTGTAATAAAAGTATGTTCGCTTATAAGCTTCTGTAGAATTAATTGGAATATAAAATTACGTAAGTTTTACTGAGGATGGTCGAAGCCGTGTCGCCAAGCCTGGCCCCAAAAACAAGGGGCGAGATGACCTAGACGCGAACCGCGAAGGCTGGTTCGAGGTGGCGTTAGAAATGAATACCTGGAAGGACACGGTGGAAGCGTCTGCACAGAAGAAGGACATTACAGGATGGTTAAACAGAAATGGTTACTGAAATTCCAGCCTTTACCGGCCATGACTGCCATACTTGGTCATTTCACCATTTGGTACAAGTCTTCGGAGATAACAGGAACAACTAATAGGTCCCTAAACTACTCGCTATATCTACCGACAGATTTGTTAAAGTAATCACTAGGGAATGTCGATCACAGATACGCGTGCCCGACTGCGGACACACGAACAAGATGTTCAACCAATAAGAAAATAATAATTATAATTAGATTGGTTGGTTGGTAAACTTACAGCAATAATGTTGTTAATTTAAAGGTCAGTAAAAAAAACTTTTGTCTAATCATTCGCAAACAGATTGATCGAAAGATCACCATGTTTCACTCTAGCATAAAGTTCACGTACCTACTTAAGATGACACACATGCATCAAAAAGTTTATCATGCCCTAAGTACGAGTACCTTAATGATCGTAAGACTATTGCCAGCTTAAAAAACCTTTAGAAAACTATACACAGATCAAACATTTTTAATTATGAGTAATTTATTTATTACTTTTATTGCAGTTCTAAAAAACTAATATTTTTATGGACCAGTGTGATCATTTTTAACTAAATTTACCAGTTTTTCTGCCGTCTATTTCTTAACTATTACCGATAACACACCCTGATTCCTTTTCTTTGTAGGTTCCATAACGCCCAGATACTAAAACTCAAATACCAAAAACTGCAGCTCAAAATGAGTACTTAAAATAACCAACACGCTCGTTGGCCTATCAACCCGTATGTCACAGGGGGCGGTCGAACTGTACCGATGTGATTAATGACGGTGACCCCACGGCATCGCCAGATATCGGTATCTACGTGAGCCGCGATCACTCTTGATTGCCCTGTATTGTTTGAGCCTGTACTTACTAGCGCAGCTACTGTATCTATAGGTATAGTTATAGTGGAGGAAATGTATGGACGGATTGGTGGTACAATGTCCGTGAAGGGAACTCCGTTTGGTTGTAGTAGAAACAAGCAAGACAATGCGTTGGCTTTAAAAGCAAAGCTATGATAACATAAAGGTGAAGAGGCTAGTATAATCAAAATTAGAGACACATTAATGTAATGTGTCCTTAATAAAAAAAAATGTTTTGTCTTTATTTTAAAATCGAACCTGGCAATAGGCTCGCCCCCTATTACATATGATGTTGATGAGATGATGAGATGTTATGTTATGTTTAAAATCGAAGAAAAAAAACCAAAGTTAAATTGGACGGCACGGTTGGCGTAGTGGTTGAGCGAATGGCTGCTGCGGTGCATATCTCGGGCTTGATTCCCGCAAGGAACAAATATTGGACACCTACAGACAGTTGTTTCGGGTGTGGCTGCTTGTGTATGTAAGTTTGTATATGTTTGTTAACGTATCCAAAATACAGGAGAAATTGCTAGTGAAAATGAAGAGAGAAATTACCACTCATTAAAATAATAAGTGGCAACAATTTGTTTGTTCTAGAGTTAAAACCCAAAAGCGAAAATAATAGACTTGAACAATATAATTTGGGAGTTTACAAAAGATTTAAATACAAAGGAAGATGTGTCTTCCACATAGAAATTAAATGAGCCAGACACAAACACACTATAAGCTTACTCTAGCTTCAACCACAAGTAAAATTACCCCAAAGCGGGTAACGTAGTCAAATGCAAAGCCAATTAGGTACGAATTAGATGTAGCAACATTACCACAAGTTCTTTGTGAACTCTTCTTTGTGTAGCAATAGTGGCAACACTGGTATAAGGTAATATGATAACGTATTTTCCGTATGAAATTGCACTGAGATGAGGTTTTTTACCTAAATTGTTCTGCATTTTTGGTGATTAGTTTGCTATGGAGTAAATAGATGAATTTGGATTTGATTCTGATGGCAACATTGTGGGTTCTATGTCATAAAAAAGAAATAGTCGTAATAATATTTTTTTATCAATTCAATATAATTATATACACTACTGTCTCCAATATATTATCTTAAATATTTTACATTTACATTCTACAATAAATAACCTAAACTTAAATAAAACCTTAAAGTAAATGTAAAATATGTACAATTTATAAAAAAAAGGGCAGAAAGGACGAACCTCATTTGATTTAACTATTAAAATGGATTAAATAAAATCAACATGTTCAATATTGTGATGCCCGCCTCACATGCATGACGCTGCGGGTTCTATACTGGCCAAGTACCAATGTGACTTTTTCAATTCTTATAAACTTTCTAAGTTTACGAGTATCTTGGACATCACTGACATCGGTGAAGGAAAATCTTGTAAAGAAACCTAGACTTTATACTTAATATAAGTCTAAAATCCCCAATCCATCCAGGGCAAAGGCGTCTTCTCATACAGAGACGTCTGTATGAGAAAAGGCCATTGCCCTGCAGTGAGACAATAAAAGGCTGGTATTATTTGTATTTTTTTACTTATTTTGTGCCTTCATTTACATTTAACCTTTCAAAAATCTAAATTTGCATATTTACAAAAAGCTCAATGCATTTAAAATGAAATAAATGTTAAAACCACACCAAACCGTTTTCACTAAATCACAACGCTATAATTTTTCTATTCTTGCAACACTTGAGTTGGTATGTTAACGTTGGCAGAATAGGGTTTTCCGTTGCGTTGGGGTGTGCTAATGATTTTTTAACGTCATAAAAATGGCGACGCTTTTGTTAGCATTGTTGAATGAAGATGAGCCCGACGGAACGTAATGTGGAAAAAACGTAGTGTGAAGAATGTTTTCAGGGTTTTTTTCGTAACCGTGACGTATTGTTTGGGGGGCAAGTAGAATGTTTAAATGTAGAATGTTTAAATGTAGAATGTTTAAATGTAGAATGTTTGTATAGCTGTTTAATTTAATGTTTAAGAAGAATGAAACCTTCTTTATAATATTAAAAAGGTTTTTGTTAGAAGCCCTGGGAGCTTATATTTTATCACAGTACAATACGGATTCGGTTGACTTACTCTCATCGAGTTTCCTGGTAAAATGTACTTTTGTATAAAATGGTAGCTTCTGCCCTCGGCTTCGCCTACGTATAAAGTATCTTTTTGTAAAGTGTGTTGAACTATTATCAAGAGAACACATTACTAGGACAAAAAGTAGCCTATGTGTAAATATAGGAAATGGTCTATCTACTTATGCGCCAATTTTCATCCAAATCAATCATCCAAAACATCCAAACATCTTTGCAAACTTTCACATTCATGATATTAGTAGGACAATAGGGTATTCCTTAATTGCGCAAGGCTTTTAATAATTAATTAAAAATAGCCTTGCGCCAATATGGGTAGGTCAGCCGAACCCGGATCTTAGACAATCACTTTACAAGCTGTCAAATAAAAGCGTAATTTAAAACAAATGACTGCCTGAAAACGGTGAATGACAGTACATATTGTGTCTAAATTACGTCGTCATGTTGTTATCGCTTTCTCTCTCACTCTGCTCAATGCACAAGGGATAGTAGTACCTAAGAGCAATACTTCCATTAATGTAGTTACCACAAAACATTGAAGTGAAGTTCGTCAGGTCAGAATAGGGCGTGGTGCCCCCCATTAGGGCAGCCGCACCTAAATCCGTACTTATTTTAATCACTTGTACCCTGCTGGCTTTTATCATGCGTGTTGTTGATGGCCTGTTACGACAACATTCAATAAACAACCTTAAGTTTATAAACTCAAGGTTGATTTTACACTGAAAGAACCACCCTAAGCACAGTTGAAGGAGGAAAATAAGGATATAATGTGGATAGCAAGTAAAGCTGCATCATAAGGTGAATTGTTCTTGTAGATTTTCGCGAAGAAATTGGCTAACCGCTGTTTTCCGCTTTGCTTTTTTATTTCATTTTTTAAGGAAAATATTTGACACTGTTGTTGGAAAACTTATTAAGCTGTGTTAATAAGAATGCATACTTTGCTTGTATAACGAAGTCAGAAAAGGTCAACATTTTTTGTTCTAACTTCCTCTTTTGATACACTCCTGGTATCCTAGGGAGACTATAGTAGTGCCTATGGTCCGCCTGGGGTACCAGAAGTTACCTAAAAGGACTATAGTTACTGGGGACGGGTGCATACTCAGCGTTGTCAACTGCTGGTTAACCTTTTGACCATGAGCAATGAAATAATATAATGGGCAATTTTTGCTCTACTTTCAAGTCAAGCAACAGGCCAAAACCCAGTTTTTAATCCTCCAAAACCTCAACACTAACTTTGTCAACCGAATCGAAATATTCGTCATACTGACACCCTTACAAAGAGCAAATAGACAAACGGGAAGTGAATATTATAGGGGGCAATATATTGCAAGGGGTCCCTTTACTGCTCAACTAAATGACTTATTGCAAAAGTTAGGAGGCGATATGACTCAGGCAGCATCAACATCATGGCAGAACAGAGCACGGAGAAGGTCCACTCACTCTTTACAACTCAGATTTTAACAACTCTGTAATATGTGCTGGGTTCATCATTTTCTGTAACTGACAACTGATTTCACTGCCCTGTTTGTCTAATGATTAAGCATGGTAAGCACGACGTGTCATTGGGTTTTACCATCCGAAATTTCTCGGTAGCAGCCCGGATTTTGAAAGTTGGAGGTGTGACGCCCTCATTCCTCGAATACCATGTAAAGGCGTTGGTCCTGCGCCTGATGTCTTCCAGGTCATGTTGGACTGCGTACTTGGCTAGTCTCAAGTGTGATCTGGGATTGGCTACTGTGACCGAAATTCGGTCCGGAGAATATTATTAACTTTCCAACTACCTATGCTAAAAGATTGTTTTGAAATTGTATCATACTCATCCATTAGCATGTTGCATGCATTGTTTTAGTTTATTTTTAGGCACTTTATTTGTATGGAAAATCTTATTACTATTGGCTAAATGTACACTTTTTGTAAACGATTTTTTTAAATAATATTATTAATAACATAACATAACATAACATCACGCCTGTAATCCCTGAAGGGTTAGGCAGAGGTGTACCCATTAGTACACCCACATTTCGCCAGTTATGTTTTTAGTCCCATGTAATAGGGGGCGAGCCTATTGCCATCAACCGGGCACAAATCCAGACTCCGAGGCTGCTACTGAGAAATTCTTGATGGAAAAGCCCAATAACACTTTGCCCGACCTGGGAATCGAACCCAAGACCTCATGCACAGCAGTCGCGCTTGCGACCACTAGACCAACGAGGTAGTCCATAAATAATATTATTAAATATATTATTATTTATTATTATTATTTATCACCATTGGGTTTGGTCACAACTTTTCTGAAAAAGATTTTTGTTTTTCCTGTCCTACATACTTTATTTTCGAACCGTGTTTATCTTATATGAAATATAAACTACTAAAATAAGGTTTACCACATCGTATCCAGCCGGAATGTTTACAGCACTCACTGGTATTACTGTTCAGCTTTACTGTGACATGATCATCTGGTTAATGCAGTGATTTGCGTAAGACGTGGTGTGTGTTTAGGCGTTAATATCATTTCAGATAATTGAGTGTCATTATCCACGTTATCCGCCCAGTTTTTGCTTAATCAATCATGATATCTTGTGCTTAACAGGTCTTGCTCAAGGGACGTAACTTTGTACAAACATGATTATCTATGTATGTGAAAAAAAAGTCTAAAATAGCCTAACTTAAAATGCCAGCCCCGACATAACAAACTTAATTGGAAAGAGTGTCCGTGGAGTTCTTTGCTCGTTCTTTTCCATAGAGACTATAGTATTGGAACGAGAAACTAGCTTTAACTTTATGACTAACTGACCGACTCCTCATAAATGAATGACTTAGAATGATATACACTAACAATAACACTAGCCGTGCCCGCGGTTTCGTTAACGCGGACTTGTGTTTAAAGAAATAGGTATTGAATACTTTACATATTTGTAACGACTTCATACAATTCGATACGTAGGTACATGCTTTCGTTCAAAGCTTCGGAGTAACAGATTTTATAATGCCCATTGAATAATGGTATAATCGTCAGGGTCTTCTGTCACCAAAAAATATGTACATATATGTAGTTATTAGTCACACTGCATCACCATCAACTAAAACGATCAAATCAAACAATTTTTGCTTCGTTTTTTCTCTTACGACCTTATTACCTTCGCCGCTGAAAAGTTTTCTATCCACCTATCAAACACACAAGCCTCCTGTTTTCTAACACAAGCTCTGCTTAGCTTGGGATCAGATAGCCGTGTGTGAGTTGTCCCAAGATATTTATTTTATTTATTTTTTACCTATGTCTAGAAATGTACACAGAGTAACCATTGAACTCATCACACAAACAAATTTACCGAATCATCAAACAGATCACAAAACAATTGCAGTACAAATCCTTCGTCCGACTAGTTTATAAGCCGGGCGGTTAGCGAGGATTATCGCGCGTTCCAAAACGCACCCTTTCGGGGCGTCGACCCTCGTTACTACCTACGAGCCGTTAGACATGTGATGAATCTTTCCTCTGAAAGATATCGTTGGTACTTGGTACTGGCGGAATGACGAGAGGTTTTCCTTAGTGATTGTGTGTAGGTTTTCTTCTTACGACGTAATTTGGGATTACCTACAATAAGAATAATGGAATCGGTTCGTTGAGTCGTGTGGCTGATGAAATGTTTTATTTTGGGATACTTGGTCTTAAACAATTAGGAAAGGCAAAAAAAAAATCTATTGTGGTAGAAAATCTGTGAGTGTGATAGTCTATGTCCTTAACTTGGATGAAATCAAATGAGTCCCTGTAAACTAAATTAATAATAAAAATACTAAAAATCAAGGATATTTTTATATTATACACATTCTTATTCCAAAAAATCCTCAGATTTGTATTTGGAGAAATAGCCAAACCCCGCATATAAAGAAAATAAGAAAGATTATTCTTTCTTATTGCAACAAGTCAGAGAGAAGACAGTGCCTTTTTACAATCCTCTAAAAACTCATGATGTTCATTGCTCGTAGAAACTGCATTAACTAAACAAATGGGCACCACGGGGGGCAAGAATTTTTTACGACCAGCTCTGGGCTGTCACAAAAATTCGCCCCCGCTGTTCCACACTAATTCGCGTATCTCGGTCAAGTCTACACAGAAGAATTCATCGTATTTAAATATCGAACACGCCGATATATTTCCCAATTTATGGTCATTTTCCGTTAGTCGATTTTCGATAATGCTGTTAGCAGGCATAAAATGTCGTCTAAATTATGAATGACAATCGGAATGCTATCGAAACTGTGTGTTTTGAGTCAAAATAAACATCGTGACAACCTTTTATTTACCACATATCGAATATTTGATAGCTTAAATTAAAACATAAATAAAAAACACCTAAACATTTCTGGCGTTAAGTATAATAACGGAACATAAAACTAAACACTTTAACATTTTAATATCAACATTATGAACGCGACGTAAACTTTTCCAATATTAAAAATAATAAATTCTTGTGATTGGACATTCCAAGATGGTGGATTGTAACAAAGTTATAGTGTTCTAAACTTCTATGATCAACAAAATGAAAAATAAAGTTTAAGCATTTTGGCGCGAAGGAATAATTTTGCTTTTATACATTTCTTGGATTTGATATTATTCTTCGACAAAACTTAATCAGTTTTTCTGAGTTTATTTAGGTGTTTGCAATTATTCAATTACCTTATTTTCCCGGACTTCTAGCAAACAAATCTTAATACTGAATTGTCAGTTACTTAATTTTTTTGCGTGCTTGTTGTTCGTTCCTCACATCGCATTCAACACTAATTTACCTTTAAATAAATACCTTCCTTTTCGTTTTATTTCCGTATGAATCAACGTACACTATAAATCACACCTTTTATTATTTTATACATCCATATTTTATTAATTGAAACCAATCGAAAACAATTCACGATACACGATTTAAGCGAGGGCGCTGTTAAATAATGTTCAAAATGGTATCCCTTATACGTACTTAAATAAGTTTGATGATATTGCATGTTTACAGTGTCGTAAATCTGCTGACATTCGAGATTTATTGTTATAGGATGCTGGGGCCACAAATTATGTTCGACACAATTCGGCCTTTGTCTGAACGGAACGATTTTTGTGATTGCTTTCCGAGTCTGGCGTTATAAGTAAATCTAAGTGTATTGTTCGAAGAAATTCTCCTCCTAGACGTTTCACTCTCGATAGATTGAACCTACACTACGAAGTCTTACAAGAGTAATCTCGAGATGACTTGAAGTGTTTTCGTAATATTCAATCTGAGTGGCTGCTTGAAAACTGAATGCTTAATACAAACTCCTTCAGTTAGATAATTACTCGACAACGTCAACACGTCTCAATGGTCAATATTAAAATGATGGTTGTTTTTATTTCAATCGAAATATTAATTTACAGACAATGGCAATATTTAAGTGAACCTATATAGGCATTGAATATTAATAAAGCCGTTAAATATGTTACTCGCTGTTGAAAATATCTCGAATAATAATTACGATTCACCTGATTCTAAGATAACGTGTTTGCTTGATCAATCATCGCTAAACAACGCAAGTGGATGCTTAAATACTCAATCACTATCATAAATAACAAACGATCCATACTTTATATCGTGATGGGCGTACGTAGGAAGAAGAATCTAGGAGCCATAGAGCGCACTGAGTCATCATGGAAAACAATACATTATGGTTAAGGCTTATTCCCTAGACAAAGATGAAAATATTAAATAATTTCGTCCAATACAAGCAATGTCATGATAGCCCAGTGGTTAAGACGCCCCGCCCACCTCTCACACATGAGCAAGTACCAATTTGACTTTTTCAAATTCATATTTACTTTCTTTTATCTTGGACATCACTGCCATCGGTCACGCATCTGTGAAGTAAAAAATCCTGAAGAAACCTAGACTTATAATTTAAATTAATCTGAAATCATTAGTCTGTCTTGAGCAGTAAACGTGGTAGTCAATGCTCGTGTCTTCTCTCTATGAGAAGAGGCTTTTGTCCTGCAGTGGGACTATAATAGCAGTATTATTAAGCGACATTATTATTAAAGAGAGCGACAGTATTTTAAAAGCAAAGGAACTAATAAAATCGAGCAGGATGTCGACTCAATACAAATTAAGTGTAGAAAATCTATAATAACAGATAACAGACATAAAAAATACACAACTCATGAATATCCCGGGTGTACCAACCATGTAAGTTCGTGGGCGTACCCTGACTAGGGCCAAGTTATTATCGCGCATAAATCCATAATGATTGGCCGTCTTGCGAGCAGATAAGTGCCTATTACAAGTGATCGGTGTAAATGAGGTGCGTCACTCGAAATTAGACCTTGTTCTGGGTCTAATGCGTTGGCAATAATGAGAGTGCTGAACTTGTAGGCAAATTAGGGTTTTAACATTTTTGAATTAGGTACCTAGTATACATACTATAGAAGAAAGAAGAAAATGTAACATGGATTTTGAAAAGAGTATCCATTGAGATTCATGCTCGTTCTTCTCCATTGAGTCCTACCTATGTTTTGGAACGAGCAACTAGCTTTAACTTTTTGACTAACTGACCAACTCCATGACAATCAATCAAAAGTGCCTGTAAATGTTTCAATTGAAATAAAAACTTTGAATTTGAATTATTTCCTCTTGAAATGATTCGAAAATAAAATGTGGAAAGAAATACGGAAGTCAATTGATATTATTTGCGAGTTGATTGCGTCTGGTTGTTTATTATCGTACCCAACGATGGGAAGCGGGTTAATATAGTATCTACGTCACGGTTATGGGCTAATGGTCTTGCTCTAAAACTCAGTTAGCTTTATTGAACTAGTACAATCTGCTTGAAGTCGACGTGAATCAAACAGTAACACTTAAAGCAACTGCAAAATATATTATTTGATACCTACAGTATATGTTGTTTTCGTTATTTTTACCTTTGAATAACCATGTTTGTTTTATTTTATGATAAAACATAACATCACGCCTGTAGTCCCCGAAGGGTTAGGCAGGCGAGGTGTACCCATTAGTACACCCACATTTCGCCAGTTATATTTTAGTCCCATGTAGTAGGGGGCGAGCCTATTGCCATCAACCGGGCACAAATCCAGACCGGATCGGATCTTATTTTATGATTTTTATATTTATTCGTATTTTTATATTTAAACGTATTTGTTTCAAATTCTGTTCGGGTGATTTTCGATATATCAAAATTCCATGCTCTTTTAATTTTGTTATAATTAAATTATTGTCATGGTAACTGAAAAAGTGATAAGATTATATTTCAGGCATAACCTTGGCCCTGGAAAGCACCCGCTAATTTCATAATTGAACAATGTAGGCAGCGTGGCCGAGTGGTCTAAGGCGCTGGTTTTAGGCACCAGTCCGAAAGGGCGTGGGTTCGAATCCCACCGCTGTCAAAACTTTTTACTTTCTGTTTTGTTTATTTATTTGCGTGTGTTATATTTTGATCTGCTATTTTATTCAATAAATTAAAATTAAATAATAATTATAATGGTAGAAATATTTTTATTAAAACACATGTTTTCTATTGTTACAGGTATGGTGAATTGGATGACATTTTGAATTATTGGAGAAGACTAATGATTGATTTCGGGTGGCTAAGTAAAATAAATCATCATAATATTTAATTCACCGGCACCCCGAAGTCCCTAACCGCACAACAATAAAAGAAAAAGAAAAAAAATTGTGCGGTCACTGAGGGGAATTTCCCAAATACCATAGATAAGTCCTGCAAACTTTCGTGAACAGTTCAAGCAAGGGAAAATGTATTTTAATGTAAGAGTATTAAGGTGTTCGTTGATGATATAATTAAGTTTGCTAGGGCAGTAAAAACGGGGCCAGAATCTGTCATTGCATTTGTCATTGGATGGCACGGACAGGGTGAATCGATGGGGTTTCGTCGGACGTCGCTGTCCTTTATTTTTTTTTGCTTTGTTTCAATATTTATCTTGTTTTCGGTAGTCCACATTATTAGCTGTTTTTGTTACGATTTCAATGTCTACAAACATGTGATATTGTTTTGTTTTCCCTTGTTAATTTAATATTTTCAGTTTTATATTTGCTTTTTGCCCTAAGACGATGAATTTTTTTTAAACAAATGAATTTTAATAAATACTTCATTATAAATTTTATATTAACGTAGTTATTTTCCATCAGGTTTTTGACGAGAATCCGCTTGAACTTACTTTCGCTTTATCAATTTTATATTTAACGCGTTTTTAAAGCGGTTGTTGATTTCATGATGAATCCAGCTTCAACTAATAGTTAAACTATATAAGCTAGAAAAGTTTATTATAACAAAGTACAAAAGTTTTTTTTTTACTTTGCTTTTTACATAAACTGATATTCACGAACATCCAAAAACTATATAGAGTTGTTAAAATTATTTGTTGCATGTGGAAATCAAACCGGACGCACACAGCGCAGCAGTCAATAGTTAATTGTTTCGAACACTGATAAATATTTAGTATTCGGTTGTCAATGGTGTTGGTCATCTCCTTGATTCAACTACTCAACCATTAGATATAAAAAAAACATCCAACCAATTCCCCTAAATCTGCTGATAGACCTAACTTGTAAAAAAACATTGTGAGATCGCAGTTTTTTTTTTTTACTTTGTCAAACTCTGTTTGTCTTGTCGCTAGAATGTTCATTACAAGTGAATGTTCAATTTTATCATCGCCTTAAGCTCGACGTATAAAGACCTAATAAATAACACTACTCAAGTGCTGCTTACGCCATTAATTCACACTACATCTTCAAGTGGGACTGTCATTCAGCTGTGGTCGCGTTTTTGAAGCCCCACTATTATAAGGACTGTTGTTTCATGGCTGTTGCCCATACAAGTGTTGACTTCTACAACCTCACCGTGATATGAATTACAAATTTCTCAAATATTAGGAGGGGGTCGTCGTGCGCAGCTTGGGTGACGTGTCAATGTACGGTCAACAAAAAAGTTAAGTATCCAGAGTCTGATATAGTTGAAGTTTTCATAGAAATCGATGGATGTCTTCGATTGAGACTTTTAATCAATGATCTGTTTATTATCTATTTTTCTAATTTAAAAAACCACTGCCTCGTTGGTCTAGTGGTCGCAAACGCGACTGCTGTGCATGAGGTCTTGGCTTCGATTCCCAGGTCGGGCAAAGTGTTATTGGGTTTTCCATCAGGAATTTCTCAGTAGCAGCCTCGGGGTCTGGATTTGTGCCCGGTTGATGGCATTAGGCTCGCCCCCTATTACATGAGATTAAAAACATAACTGGCGAAATGTGGGTGTACTAATGGGTACACCTCTGCCTAACCCTTCGGGGATGACAGGCGTGATGTTATGTTTTCTAATTAAATTACATTCGAAAAACATCCATCGGTTTCTAAAAAAAAAACAACTATATCTGACGACCCTACTTATCTATCTCTTTTGTGGACTGTACCTACATACACTTTATATAATTGGTGGGTTATTGGTTGAGTGCAGATTGGTAGTGAATTGAATATTGGAAATTAATTGAGGGAATTTTGGGTAAATATTTTTAAGAAAGGAGATAGACAGAACGTGCCCTTGTTTTGTACTAAACATTAGGTAAAACATACATAACATCACGCCTGTAATCCCCGAAGGGTTAGGCACAAGTGTACCCATTAGTATACCCACATTTAATAGGGTGCGAGCTTATTGCCATCAACCGGGCACAAATCCAGACTCCGAGGCTGCTACTGAGAAATTCCTGATGGAAAAACCCAATAACACTTTGCCCGACCTGGGAATCGAACCCAAGACCTCATGCACAGCAGTCGCGCTTGCGACCACTCGACCAACGAGGCAGTCAGTAATTATTTAAAAATAACTATATAAAACATTTATTTTTAGTGGTGACAAAATCAACTTTAATACCTTCAAACTTGCGTCCACGGCTTCTCAGCAGTATCAACCATTTTCATTTATATGTAAGTATAATACAAAACCTGTATATGACATATGACACCTATTTTATATCTGTACAATCTGGGGTACAGACCCATATAAATCTTGGCCATCTCTTTTTGTGCTACAACTCGTGTGTGGTTTGCATGTCCAAGCTACAAAACAGACGAAGTTCTCTAAAGGCTCGGAGCGAACTATTTGCGGGCACAGTGATTTACTGTACCTAATTCGTAAGGTCAGATCCATACACTCCACACTAATGCGGACAGCGGCCACCCGCACAGCGGTAGTCCGCGCGATAACTAAAAAAACCTTCAAAATAACACTTGAAATACTGGCCACCGGGTGGATGATGACTTAAAATGATAAAAAAAAGTTTTTCTTGCCACTCATCTTTTATTTATTAGTCGAGTTTTATATTTGAGATATGTATACGTATTTTAGTTATGCAACGGAACATAAGTCCTTGCCTCGTTGGTCTACGATTCGCAAAGCGCGACTGCTGAGCATGAGGTCTTTGGTTCAATTTCTAAGTCGGGCAAAAAGGTATTGGGATTTTCCATCAGGAATTTCTCAGTAGCAGCCTTGGATTTGTGCCCGGTTGACGGCATTAGGCTCGCCCCCTATTATATGAGACTTAAACATAACTGGGGAAATGTAGGTGTACTAACGTGTACACTTTTGTCTAACCATTCGAGAATTACAGGCGTGATTATAAGTCCTTAAGTGACAACAAAAATAATGTTTAAGAACCTTAGTGTCTTTCAAAATAGAAAATGACCAGCCAAGATCATTAATTGGTAAACTGTCTTAAGAAAAGAATATACCCTTTAAACATACAATTCCGACGTCAATCCACGAATCCACAACAGAAAACCGTCTGTCTGTCACGCCAACGCCGATCGCTCTCACGGCACTAATGTCAGCCATTGATTTGCGCCGATAATTTGTATGCGAACGACACCGCGGCGTTTCATCAGTGAGATGCAGCCGAATACAAGGAATTCATAGTGCGTGCTGCACTGAGCTGAGGAAATACAACTCATTATGCGCGCTCATACGGAAACTGGGAACTGAGAACAGAAACGATTTTCGAAAACAGAACTGAATTTGATAATCTATAAGATTATGGTCTTCCTTGTCTATAGCTTCAAAGACCGGATACTGTCTACTGATCCCACATCATTTTTTTCTCACTCGTAAGATAATCTCCTCTATCACCTCTAAAGTTGGTTTGTTTACAAACGTAGAATCTCACATACCTACACAAACAACCAGATAAACAACTACAAAAGGCCATACGAACATTAAGATATTTCGTGCATCAATCGAACCCAAGATGCTCAGCCTCTGTAATAGAATTTAAGAAATGGAAGAGATAGCAGAAAATACCTATGTGTCTATACACATGGTTGGGATAGGGGCTAACGATGATCTTGAATGACGTTTGTGAGAAGTTAGAAGAAGGTTTACCTAGGTAACCTTTATAACTATAAAGGTGGTTTCATTTCTGAATGAGATCATAAGATTTGCAGTCGACGGAAAAATATCCTTCGTACTAACCTGTATTTTTAACTAATTATATAAACGAGAAATTTTATGAGGATGCATGGATGGATAATGCTTATTACTTTTTCAGATTTCGATACGGATCTAGTTTAACACAGGACATTTTTTTATTCCTACTACAAGAAAAAATATCGCAATGACAAGAAGAACTTTAATCTTTTTTTACACCCCTTATAAAACCAGTCGAACACGAAAACTAAATGTCTTAACGTAAAATATTTTACATTGAAATATAATAATATAATAAAATAATTAACCTATACATAAAACCTTAGAGTAAATGTAAAATATGTACAATTTAAAAAAAAAGGCAGAGAGGAAAAATCTCATAGGGCATCAAAAAATTCGTCCGCGTCGCTGTCAATGGGGCAAGCGCCCAAAACGCTGACAGCATTGCCACCACATTTTCCTACTACTAATTTAGAACTTTCGCTGAAACATAATCCTAAAGATTCCGCAGACGAAGTCGCAAGCAGAAGCTAGTTCTATCTGTGTTCAAATCCATTAGACATTCCACATGCAAACAACATGCTTGTTGATACCCAAAACAGTGTACAGCTCGCTAAGCTAAGGAAATACAAGCCATTACGAGGCCTCTATATATAGCAGCGTCGTTCGTCCGTCGGTCACGTTCATACCCCATTAATACTTGTAACTAAGAACGAGCAAACACTGAACTTGCGTCTTGTTCAACATTGTGAGACGTTCAAATTAATATGTGCGAGCAAATGACGTTGAAATTGCAAACAGTTGTCGAGTTTCGATTTCAATATTGAATTGTGTTTTGATTGGATTTTGAAGGATTCCGTTTTGTTTGGTAATTTTGGCAAACATAAGGTTTTGATTTTGCTTACCTGTAGTACGTTCAGATCTTTATAGATATAGAGGGTGGAATCCCACATAATGGTGAAAACTTTTATATGTTAGTATACGACCTCGTATGATCTGTGACTTCTGTGAGATACAGTTCTTTATGAATGGAATAACAACCCTCAACTAACATCTGAAAGAAATCATAACCATAAGCTAAACAGAACTCACAAAGTAATCCTCAGACATTAATTTGACATAATACGTACTCAAATTTTACAACACCGATTTATCCCTTCAAATAACTAAGCATAAATACCATAACATCACTTTTTAACCCTAAACTAACCATAAGGATCACTATTAAACATTTCTAATAACTTAACTACACCTTATTAGTGTTCGTTATCTCGTCACTCAAGCGACTGTCGTCATTTATAATAATAAAACGAAGCTGTCGGCTCTAAAACTGAAACGTGTGAACAGCAATCAGTGCTTCATGTAAACATGAGATCCTTGCCACATGTGTTGATATACTGTCAGTGAAACGCTGTCGATGACTTAAAAATAGATGGCGTATGCTCCGAATTCGCGGCTTGTTCTGGTTGTACTATATTTTGGATATTGTTATTATAGGGATAGCATTTTCTTTGATTTTTTTTGTCACTTTGTTTCAATACGATATTTTAATTTAATGAATAATTTTCTTACATATACATTTTTTTTAGTCAGTCGTTACGGGTCGTCAGAAGCCCGAAAGTCTGACAACCAGTCTTACCTAGGGGTATCATATTACCCAGTTGCTGTGGGTTGTGGAGGTCAGATAGGCAGTCGCTCCATGTAAAATGCTGATATTCAGCTGCATCCGGTTAGACTAGAAGCCGACCCCAACATAGTTGGGAAAAGGCTAGGCAGATGATGATATATTTTTTTTAGTGATCCTTAATATGTTTATAAACATACGAAACATTTTGTGAACTTACTCTAGACAAGAAGGGAATGGTTTAAATAACTTTCTGACTTAAAAACGGTTTTAAAAGTCCCAATTGATCTCAATTGCAATCAACTTCAAATCTTTTTATCAAAATATGAAACTCTTTGACAGATTGAGAATTAAGATTAAAATGAGAAAGATGAATGAATGGGTAAACGAATGAATAAATGAAGGAATGAATTAATAAAAGAACGAATGAATGAATGAATGAATGAGTGAATGAGTGAATGAATGCTTTATTTGCCTGAACAGAGGTACATTGTATATGATTAGGTAATGGTATTGTGTACAGTGACTTACGGTGTCACCTTATTCACTATTTGGTGTTCTCTATTTGTATCAATGTCTTGTAAAGACTCAGTTAATATTAACACGTAACAAGAGACAATTCAAGGGGAGGACGTGCTGTCAAAACTATTGGCGCTCTGTGATGGAGTGACACGAGGAGGTTATCTATGGACGCGAGACTGTGCCAAGAATTTGAATTGTTGAACTTTAGTGGCTTTTGTTTGTCAATAACTAGTTTAGAGTTCTTTTGTCTTCCATATAATAAACTGATTGGGTTGGTAATATACATTTATAGACAAAGACAGATGACGATCGTCATTATTTTGATTGTGTCGCCTCAAATTTTTTCATAGTACATTATCCCTTGGTGAATTAAGGTGAATTCAAGCTCACATCACCTAGAATTTTTATCGAATAAGTACTACCGGAAAGGATAAAATTTTTATTCCATTCAGTCATAATTGTCATGAAATCAAAAGAACTTAAGGTAATTGTGAACAACTGGTTAATAATTTATACAAGCTTAAATTTATTTATTTAAGCTTAAATCTTTATGACAATTTACTTATCGTTACGTACTACTTTAACAATAGAACTAATTCTGAAAAAGTTGTTCAAAATTATAGTTTCAATGACGCCTTATCAGGTGTTTTTATAATTACGACTTGTATAGCTTAATTAATTGTTGAGATACTTCATAATTATTCTTTTCTACATGTAATTAAATCTTTAGTAATTGATACAGTTAAAAAAACTTGGTTTCGTATAAAAAAAATTGTTACCTTAGTTCAAGCATCGCGCAAAAAACCATCCATCTCTCACAAATCTACAATTAAACAGCGCATTCTTTAGCGAATAAACAACGGTTTTTCGAAGTCCTTAATTTTGCAAACGAGTTCCCACTGAATTAATGTTTTGGGCAATTAAAATTTTAACTCCGTCGACCTTCAGGTGAGTGTAAAAAAAGCAACAATTATGGAAGGCCGTACGTCCGCAGCCAACACCGTGTATTTCGACGATGCATACCGTTTCAACAGAAACGAATTTCGTGTTTTTAGCTCTGATCACTTTATAATTACTCTTTTTGTATGTCCGTGTCGTCTTTGTGTTGTTAGACACGGCTTTTGTAATTGCTGTTTTATAAATGCTGATGATATTTTTGCCGTGTCCGCCATGACAGATTGAATTTTCACAGGCATTCGCATTATGTAAGAAATTTTGTCTTGTTTTGATGAAATGTTTGAGGGTACACTTTCTCATGAAACATAATATTGCTAATAATAAAAATACATTAGGTTGACGTCAAGTCAAATGAAGGGAAAGGTGTAATTTAATGAGGTTCTTCGATGACGCACTCGTGACGGTTGCACCTGCTTTGGAATAATGAATTTTTACCTTGAAATTCAATGGGACGTTGCCACTCAAAGCTTCAACCACAAAACACATGTTGCTTATGAGCCTATTTATGCCAATACAAGCAAACCCTCAATCTCAATCAAATTTAATTTCTTCAAATTAATAAAATTTATCAAACCAAACCAACATTCAGTAGTAATAATTCAATGCATATCCAGCAATATTGTTTCAATACATAATATACATGGTGTAGTTACTTTTGACGTGGATTGGTTCATTTCTATAGAACTAAATCCATGTAAAGGTGCCAAGCCTTATCCTACCACTCGTCTCAAAGCCCCAGCCTAAACTGCAATAAACGCAGCATCCTATTTTTACACCTGTACGTCTGTGTCTACAACTCCCAATTTAATTTAGACGGCGGTTGTAATAAATAAAACAGTACACGGACTAAGCTTTTATCCCCGTTTCATTCAGCACGTAACATTTATTTTGTCTTTCGTTTACCGGTGTTTTATTTCTATTTCCTTCGTAGGAAACGAGAATGTTCGTTTGTGTCGTAAAAATAATATCCATTATTATAATTGGGCCGGCAGCGGTCGGCCCACGTGCCGTCTTCGGTTCTATAGTTTTTATGTTTTCTGCCGGATTCCTTCATGTAATGGTTTTCTTCTGTAAGAGCTTAATTAAGAGCGTTTTTGGGATTTTATTACTTCTTTCTTTGATTGTTTTAACTTTCTTTATTTGGTTGTTTCTCGTTTGTTGCTTTGTCTTTGAATCGTCGCTGAGGGTCATTATTCTTTGCTATTGGTAAACAGACATATTGAGTGACAGTGTCAACGCCATTTTCTAATTATTAAAAGTTAGCTTACTATTTTATGTTGCAAGCTTCTACATACTTTTTGTTTCCTTCTTCGAGACATCGAGTTGAGTCAATGTATCTTATTTCTTGACAGAAATGCAATTTTCTTTCCCCTCAAATTAATTAAATAATTTGCAACAATGTAAGTATTAGTCAATTAAAGACCCAACGTGGGTTCTTAATTTGAAAGTTCATTGTAAAAACTTCCATCTTATTTGAATTCACTTAAGTTGCCGACCCATTTGACCAAATCATTTAACTTTTTAGTTTTAGCAATCGTGCTATAATTAAATCACTTTAAAGGCAAGTTATTAGCAATAAGCGCAAATAAGATATCAATGATTAGGCGCTTCTTTTAAAATTAAAAAATATAAAGTGTATAAAACCTTTTCACGTTTAACTTTCGCTAGTAAAAAATAGATATATTTTTCAAAAAAACAATACTAATATCATTTTCTGTTTTAGGACACGGTGATAGATAGAGATGATGATTGAATTGACTAGTAGTGGTCTGCACACGGGGTAGGCGCTACGGGCACAAATCGCCTCGTATCTTTTGTCATGGTATGTAGCGACCTTAAGCGTCTTCCATGTGCGGCGAGATTATAAAATTGTACGAAAACTGTAGTCGTAACTGTAGGCTGTAGCCCGTGGGCGGCAAGTAGAGAAAACAATCCCGGGATAGGATAAGGACTAGGTTTTTGTATATCAAAATCTCGAGATTGAATTCTCCCGATCACAGTTTTTTTTGTTCGAAAACACAAAAAAAAACTTTTTGGTTTTGCAACTGTGAGTCCCAAGGATTGAAATAATGGCTCAAGATTATAAAGAGTGGCAAGTTGTAATCATAGTTTAATTAATTAGTTTCCTTTCATAAACAGGAAGGACATACTTATTACAATAATTATGAATAACGATGATGACTCGATTCGCACAAAACATAATAAGCACCTACAAAGAATAATATCCCTTCACAGGTATGCTAGCAATCCCAAGTACTTTCAGTAAACAATTCAATAGAAATAACTATCTCATGAAGATAGTAAACAATTTTCCCGGAACGTCTAAAGTATTTTATAGTGGAAAATGAACAGTTGTAGTGTTTACTAGAAGAGTTTTATCACAAGTGCACTCAAACACTGCAGGTTAGCACGTAATAGCCTCGAATGATATTAAATACTTACGGGACTTAATTTTATGACAAACGAGGCATGTGGGATGAATTTGTGAGGCTTTAGGTAGGTGACACAGTGGACAGTCTTACTAACTAGTCTAAAGAGAAACGATTTGTATTTTTGTTTGCAATGGATAAACTCAAAAGCTACTTATGGCGTTGTACTTATTTTTCGAAATGAATGAACCTATAGTAATGAAACTTCTGCGCACAACTAGGACACATATTAGATCTAAAATGTTAGTTGAGAACAGCTTTTTTTACTTTTACCTATAATGATTTGTTTTTTCTCTCTCATTAATTTTGCCCTGGCTATATTTGACAATTTATTGATTAGTTCGACTTATTTGTAATCTGTGGAAATGTAGTTGGTAGTATATTTGTGACACACAAATGTATATTTTTTTACGCACTGTATATTTTTTTGCATACTGTTTGTTTTCCTTACCAAAAATAAATATATAAAAGCTCAAATGCGTAACTTACGTACTTTAACTTCCTTTCCGTTACGCCCATTCAAAACTCGAATAATTGCTGTTATTTTTATCACAAAAACAGTCATAAATAATTCATTCAACACATGCCATATGCCACGAAAACATTAATTATAAATTTAGATTCGGCATTACTCGCTTTGGCTGTGCTCCTATACGGACGGAGTAATACGGAGCAACCAAACGTGAAATTATGGGTTGTCAGGGCACACGCGCGTTATCTGCTATCTCTATCATCGATAGTGTTAGAAAAAGATAGATAGATTTTGATGTTATTTTGTTACAGGCTGTTTGACTGCAGAGTAAAAATCCTGTAGTACCTTTTTTGTTGAAATAAAAATAAAACGCCTTTCGACTGCCTCGTTGGTCTTGTGGTCGCAAAGGGCGACTGCTGAGCATTAGGTCTTGGGTTTGATTACCAGGTCGGGCAGTCTTACGGGGTTTTCCATCAGGAAAACCTCAATAGCAGCCTCGGAGTCCAGATTTATGCCCGGGTGATGGCAATAGGCTTGCCCCCTATTGCATAGGATTTGATATCATTTCAATGTAGGAAGGTTCATATGCTTAGAAGAGATTTAAAATAAATCAGCGTTACATAATTATCAATTATAATCATTGCCTTGAAAAATGGGTCAAGTTTTAATGTGTGTTGGCAAAACTGCACCCATATTTACCTGCTTCGTTGCCTTTATTTAATTTATGCAATAGCTATTCAATGAATCACGGAAGTGTTAAATTATGTACCTATTTCCGAAATGCATAAAAGAAAGATAAAGATAAAAATCAAATTATATCTAATCTATATCAGATAAACATTACTATTTTCCGAACTACTTATTTAAGGCTTTATCTATAGATTGTGGCTATCGATAGCTACCAGATAAATGATTTACATAATTAGAATAATTATATAAAACCATCAATAATTGGAATCAATCTTGAAATCAGATCTTTTTATAATTAAAATGTAGTTCTAGAAAAGTTATCTTAAAGTCCATTAACTTTACAAGTCAAGATTCAAATAGATTAATAAAGTAAATGTTATCATTTAAATTAATAATATGCTGCTCTGATCAAGTAGGTTGATAAAAGCAATTAATAATCATTCAAAACATCACGCCTATAATCCCCGAAGGGTTAGGCAGAGGTGTACCCATTAGTACACCCACATTTCGCCAGTTATGTTTTAGTCCCATGTTATGGGGCAAGCCTATTGCCATCAACCGGGCACAAATCTAAAATTCGAGGCTGCTACTGAGGAATTCCTGATGGAAAAACCCAATAACACTTTGCCCGACCTGGGAATCGAACCCAAGACCCCATGCACAGCAGTCGTAGGAAGTTATATTATAATCTTCTCAGCAGTCGCGCTTGCAACCACTAGACCAATGAGGCAGTCCAATAACTTAATAACTTCAATAAAATTTCGATACATTTATCAATTGAAGCATTCGAGGTATCACAGGGCTATCGTAATGTTCTTTCGTAGAATATAAATATATTACGGTAGATTGGACCCTACCCTACCCTAAATTAATAGGCCCCTATCAATTGAGCGTTAAAATATGCAAATAAAATTGTCGAAAATAGCCCCACGCTGACGGTGTGACACGCTGTAGGAAGACCACGATTTATGAGGTTTTTATTATTTTTTATGTGACAGGCAAATTGGAACACCAAGCTGAGATAACATTTAGATTTAAAGATACCAAACGAGGATATCGAGGTGATTTGAATATTAAAAAACATCAATCTGTCAGCATTTTTAATTGTGTAGTTTTTACTAATCTGAAAAAGTTACATAACTATTTCGAAGTAAAGACTCCCAATTTTCAAATCATACCATCTTAAAAAGCAATAAGCAATTTACATAAACGCAAATAGCCAACATTACACCGCCTATATCTCGCATAACGGCTCTCAAGTTACACAGCAGCTATTCTTAACACAATAAGTCGCAAAATTGTCGAAAACTCATTGTCGTCCTACTTTGTAATCCTATACTGAAGCGCTCGGCCAATTAGCGCGCGCGGGAAACTTGCTATCCAGTTACTGAGTTTTTGTGTCAAATGAGATGGAACGTTATCATAGAATAAGAGTGTGTAGAAGGGAAACTCCAGCTACGATAGCATTTTAAACGCCTACAGTCTTAAAGGCGTAAAAGTATCAAGATTTTGTCTTCATGTCGCTAATTGTTGACAATCCCTGTCTTGAGCGAAGACTGGTCAATGCGCGTAGGTGATTATTCCGCCAAAACCTCTATGACTACCTATAAAATTGGCCTTTGCATGATTTTCTTATTCTTTGACTCTATAGTTTGGACGTATAGCTTGATACACCAACAGTATTGGGTGACGTTGAGGAAATTTACATTAAAATGCCTACATTGTTAGCGGACGTTTAGGATACTTTCCTGTGTATCTCTTTGACTATTGTGTTATATTTCGGGAGTCTTTGATCTAAAAGGCTGAAGGTGGAAGTGGGATGGCGTAATTTCCGAAAGCTGATTTTACAATAAAACGTACCTTCATCACCCAATTTGCATGAGAAAATTGGTTTAGTAAGGTACCTATCATGTTTCGTAGTTGATTCGCTGAACGAGAAGAAGTCATTTAGCCAATCAAGTGGCTCAAAACTATTGCTCTGTTGGCAAAATAAACTGTTTGTATCCTGCCATCTATTCCGAACGTTGGACCCCGAAGGAATCATGTTAAACATATAGGTCAGTGACCGCAATATACTTACGATGATAAGCAAATGTAAACACATACATAATTATGTCGTTAAATGGACATATTCTCGTAATGAAGTCACCTTTAACTTCACACTCGTCCACAAAGGAATATTTATCATCGATTGCAGTAAAAGTGTAAATAACAACGCCGGCGAGGTAGAAAGAATTCCAATAAATTATCGACACTGTTATCAGAACAATGATAACGATGCAGGTACCGATCAATCATCGAGTATCGATTGTTGCTCAACGCAAACAATCGATTGTTTGCAGACGGGACGGCACCGGCTTATCGCTGTACTACTGTTATGAAACGTTTTGTTTTTATTAAGTGTGCTATGTCTGGAGTAAGACAAAGTCCAAGGAACTGGAATAACATGTCTGTTGTAAACTGATCTTAGATAAAAATGAGACTGATTGTTACGAGTTGCGAGAAACGATTTACAAGGTTACCTAGATCCCACAATACGGTTGGTTTCTATACGCTCAGGGACTTAAACTTGGGGCTCGGTTTTGACGCTGCTCCAAATGCGTTACACCTACTTTACTACCTCATCATTTTATTTTTAAAGCCATCTGGGAAAATGGTACGCTATATCAGACTCTTACCGACTAAAACCTCACGGTTCGTCCCACTACCATACGTCGGGAGCCCGGTATTCACTTGACTCACGACCCGCACCCCCGACTGGTGTTAGTCCGTTGTTGGGCCCCTTCACCACGTGCGGCTTGTCCTGGTGACCGCACATTCCCCTTCAGGAGCGCGCAAAGAACAACTGCGCGCCGCCGTCACCTAAGACAACACTTCTAATTGTCTAGTTATGCACACGACCCTAAATACCCTATCGCCCTAACCTGCTATATAAACCATGACCAACCGTTGATGACATGTGTATTAATTATACACTTAGTATAATTTTATCAAATTCGATTTTATATGACTGATGTTTTTTTTATCAATTTTCTTAAATGGCATGCACGTTGGAACCGTGCACCAGAATTGCGAAATTGAAATACATAAAACAACGTATAACAGGTAGGTACCTACAGTGAAATCTGTGCTACTTATAACTTGCACTTATCTCCGTTTTCCGCGGACCCAAGCACAAATAATTGGATGTTGGCAGGAAGAACGCATTTACATATGAAATACCTCCCGGTAGGTGGTTTTATGTATTGTAGGTATGTTTCATGAATTAGCATCAGCGGCCAACGACATACACGCGTAATTACTTGCGCAGGCGCTGTAGCCAGCTTAATGAATGGACGAGTGCGTGTCATGTGTTTCGGAAGCTGTTAAGAGTTTTTGCTTGATCTAAATAAAGCCATTAAGATTCTCTAGCAGCTATTCCTAATGTGGGTTCCGTGGAATAGTCACCAAGGTACCGCTATATTCTTTTTTTTTTACTAGCTTTTACTTTCCCACTCCTAAGCAAAGGCCTCCCCCCATTGGTTCCACTTTTCTCGATCTTGTGCCTCTGCCAATTCCTGGTGGGTTTTTCAACCCGCATTTTGTTACTGCTTTGCTCTCGTATGTCGTCATGTGATATTGACTACCTACATACTATTTCATACATATACATAAAATATACATATGCACAAAATATTTTTTTAAATCCGACTTGTAGTTCTAGAATTAGCATGCTTAAACAAATAAACTAGTAAAGATAATCACAATTTTCATTTTTCACAATAACTCTTCTAGCTTCACGGAAGCTTATACTTGTTTTATTTTACACAAAAACTAAATCATTTCGTTACAAACGATGATTGGCTGACACAAGCAGGATATATTAACCTGGATTTCTTCATATAAGGTTCCTCTCTCCTCTTAAGGAGTTTTAAATCGAACATCTAATGAAGCGATGTTAAGTCATTTTCGCTCAGAAACATGACAGTTGGTGCGTTAAGGATTCCGCAAAAAAGGAAAAACTGGGATTATAAGGAATAAGATCGTATAATGGTTTATTTTAGACTGAAATGGGCATAACTGGATTCGGGCTTAGTTACACTTAGGACCAGTTTATGGGTAACCTTAATTATTAAGGAAAAATAAAGGACCATCTTCGTTTAAGGCACGGCGCGGTTTACCAGTAGTTGAGCGATTGCTGCACTGCGTATCGCACGAAAAAATAAAGTATTCCCGTTTGAGCGCTTATTTTTTGAGCACCTATGTATTGAGCACCAAAGGTTGGTGCCATTAGAGTACCACATTAAAATATTGATTAGTGCTCTAGGCATTTAAACGGGAATGTATTTCGAAAAAATGGCTTACAGGTAATTCGACAATTGAAAAAAAAGAAACTGTAAAAAACTAGAAAGCGCAGCCACAAAGACAAAACTAGAAGTTATTACTACGCTGTGGATTACTAAAAATATACCCAAAACACATTTCCATAACTAAGGAAAAAGTTTTTAAACTCACATCACAAGCAAATACCACCACTATTTCTTGAGTCATAAGGATACATTTAAATAATATGCATGTAAAACGAGTTCAGTTTCTGAGTCATTATTTCTTTGAAGTTGTTAACTGTTTACTTACCGTTTTGCGAGACAGTAAAGAAATAATTAAAGACTAAATACTAATGAAAAAATATAGTTAAAAACTTGCTGTAAATTAATGGTTGCAAGTTTAATTAATTTTGAAGCTAACAAAAACTAAACCTGCTTATTGCAGTTATTATAACAAATAATAACTAGCTTTTACCTGCAGTTTAAAAAGTATTGAAAAGAGAGAGAATTTAATTAGCACTAGTTTTTGCCCGCGTAAATGTCGGCTATCTCGGATGCAGAAGAAATGCCGGAATAAATAGTATCTATGTCTTTTCTTAGGGTTCAAAGTACCTTGTACCAAATTTCATCAAAATCGGTCAGTAATTTAGTCGTAAAATCATAACAGACGGTTACAATATACAGCATTTAAAATATTAAGTATGTTTGGATAGCACTCAGGGATAATGTAGATTCTTTTAGCGAAAGAATTTCAATCTAATCCCTTAAAAGTTAGAGTATACAGGAGTGTATACATTCTTCTTCTGGGTAAGCTAACTCCATAGGTCGACTTGTCTCTGCCATGACCTACGCTAACATATTTAAAACAAAAAAAAGGACCAGTAATTCTAGAGTTCAGCGCGTTCAAACAAACGATCGTAAGGCGAATCTCTTTTTAAAAGAACACAAATGTGCGTTCCTTTACATTATCAAACTAGAAGTGTTATGTTTTAAACAAACATTTGTTCAAATTAAAATAATTACTTCCAAGCTAGGATACGAACACAGCGATAATCGACCCTCACAAAGTAACACCGCTAAACAAAACAGAAAGGAGTCTTCAAGTCTTCACGAACCTCCTTAGAATAATTCCCTCGTCTCCCTTCAAACCTTGTATCCACTTACCTATTATTACCTAATTAAATGCAAACGGAATCCCAATCAAGGCACGACCCCGTCAGATATAAAAATAAACATGATTTAATATTCTGACTGCACTCGTTGGTACTCGCGCAGTACGAGCGTGAATGGTGGTAACGAACATTAGATTACAAATATAATCAGTAGATAAAATAACGCTTATATGATAAACTTGATTGTGTTGTATGAAATCATGTTTAAATATAAATATGGGAAGCTAATATTTAAAGCTTATGCTTATTGGGGTTTTGATTACTTCACATAAGGCCTCTAGGATGAATCGATACCATTCTTAACCTATGTATGTTAAATAGTAGCCCACTGTTTATTCAGAACAAAAAAAGTTTACATAGACCCAAACTTCTCTTTTTGGTGATCTTAGTCAAAACTTGTCATGCTGTCAATTGGTCGCCAAATCGTAGTAATATTATGTGTGTGTAAGAGATTATATAACTCCTGAAATAAAAATAACGAACTTCTAACCTGTCCGTTTTATAAGGACCAGAAAAAATTGGTCCTTCCATCCGCACTACAAAAATCTGGCGATGATGTCACGTCTTAAATCTTTGCAACATCCTTGACGCCACTGTAGAACGAAACTATTTACCAATTTAAATGCACCCATAATTAAGTAAATGAGGTTGTATGTAAATCCATTAAGGACAATCAGCTGAATGAAAGATCAATTAAAAAAAGACCAAAGAAAAGAAAAGAAAGAAAAAACGTCTTGTTAATGAACATGCCGCGTCGTGCATTACGGACGAACAGCTTGACGTTTTAATTATTATTTAATTTATATCTGTAGGTCTGTACTCGTGGTACAGAGTGATGCTGAAGACATTTTATTGCCAGATTACGCCTTTTCGTTTATTTGTATCGCTCGTGCTCTTCGTAATAGTTGTTCATTGGTTTAATTTGCAGTTTATAACTTCACTATACCTTTCTGTTTTTTTTCGTTTATTTAAACTCGTTGCTCTTAGTCTTTAAGAAGAATCATTTCGCTTCGTAAAAACTCGCGCAGTAATGTTAATAAATTATTAATATTAATCAAACTTCTTTAAGAATTCAAGTATTAAAATGGAAACTAAATGGAGACTATCAATATCAGATTAATTTGTAAAAAATATTGATTTTGCATTTTAAGTGGTCGTTTAGAATTCAAATATTTAAATCTAGAATAAATATGTCCGTTGCGCTGGCGCCAGGTATTGTTTTTTTTTACCATAAGCTTAAGAAAAGCAAGAGGACCAAAACCCGAAAGTCTCACAACCAGTCTTACCAAACGGTAACCATACCAACTGGTAACCATACCAACTGGTAACCATAACTGTGGAGGTCAGATAGGCAGTAGCTCTATGTAAAACACCGGTATACAGCTACATCCGGGTAGACTGGAAGCCGACTCAAACATAGTTGGGAATAGACCAGGCCGATGGTGAGGTTTTAAAAGTCAAGATCAGAAAATGTAATCGCCATAGAGCTTTTCGATAGGGACAAATGACTTTGATCATTCTTGAGATCTGTTTAATGCACTGATTAGATTCCTTGTTACCATAGTTCTATAGAAGCTGTATCTACAACAAAATCAAGTAAGTAGGTACTGATAGCTAAATAAGGTAAACCTGTGTTATAACTTTTCAAAGATACATGTTAAAATGTAAAGAAATTACTCAATTTATCATTCTGATGATAAACACGTAGGTTACGTATCTGAACGGTATGTCGGTACATAGTAAATAAAACTGGCCAAGTGCAAGTGAGACCCGCATACGAAGAGTTCCGTACCTCGCATGGTACAATACTTAACACTACCTACATATGTATAAAAAAACACGTTTTTGTATTTTTAGTATTATTATTTGTTGATATAGCGGCTAGTATTTAATATACACTTTAAACATTTGAAGTATCTACCTATTACAGTTCAAAAGATACAGCCTTGCAATAAACGGGCGGAAAACACATTCAGAGTCTTAATAATAGGCGTTTAGCACCCTTTGAGACGGAACTCTAAATGAGAATGTGTCTTCAGGTCATCGTAATTTTTTATACACAACAAGTACGTATAATATTCTTACATAAACTATTAATTATGAGATTATCGATAAGCCACAGGCAGAAGATACCGTAGACCTGTTTTGGTATACGTTACCTCATATTGCCATAATAATTAAATTAATAATCCATAACCGATAGCCGCCAGAAAAAATAATAATGATTGATGATGAATCTTCAATATTAATAATTTATTACCAATAATTATTTCTATTTTGGTCCTTCTAGGTTATTTAAAGAATAGATTAACGGTGATTTGTAAAAAATGCTCTATCCGAGCGATTGTTTGTAAACAAGGACCACATAAGTACCATTTCAAAGTGTGAAAATTTGTATACGATAGCTACACCCTGAATCGACAGCACAGTCAAGATTTTTTTTCAAATTAGTCCAGTAGTTCCTGAAGTAAACGCGTTCAAACTGAAAAACAAACAAACCCTTTAGATTCATAATATAAGTATAGATGTCAACAAAGAGAACCGGTGAAGACAGAATGCGTGGCCACATGACAAGTAGGGTTTCAAGAGCGTAGGTAGACCCGATTATGAACTCGGCCGATGAAATATTATGGCAAGAGAATGAATTCGCCAAAAGAGAAAAGTCATAACAGAAAATATAACAACTTTTTCAATTTGTACCTTAATCCGATCATTTTAAAGATGATATAAAATATTCTCAATTTAAATTATCAAACTTTTTAATAATGCAATGATTGCTGAATTCTCAACGGACACGAATAAAAGAGACGATGCAAACATGAAAGCTTTTGAGGTATTAATGAACTTTAAATATCGATATCAATACATACTACATATATATAAATAAAGAAAATTGAAGTGTCTGTTTATAATGTCAAAATAACATATTTTTACCAAATGTATATGAATGTTTACAAGTTACCAGTTAGATAAGTCACAAAAAAAAACATTTATTAATTTTTTTGTATGTCTGTCTCCTTGCTCCTGCTAATTTCCGGAATGCCTGAACCGATTTTGACGAACCTTTCAATGACAGATAGCTGATGTTATAAGGAGTAAGCAAATTAAAAGCAAGTCAACGTCGCGTGCATAAGTTAGTTTAAAAATATTCCTTTTGACTGTAACATGTCACAAGTATGTTATATTAACTCATTAATATGTTTTGCAACTTTACGAAGCAAAGTTAGATTAGTATTTAAAAGGGACGGAAATTAAATGTCACACGAGTATTAAATATATACCTTAAATCAATATCTGTAAGATAACATTTTACAATGCCCTAGAATTGAATACAGACAAAGTTTAATTAAATATACGACGTAAAGGTACATTGTGGTGAAAACTTTTACCATACATTCATTACAGTACCTACCTCCTTTTGAATCTTGTCCTCCATATACTTCTTCTTTATCGTGGGGACAGTACGGTCTTACGACCCCACACACTCTAGTTTCAGAATTTCTAAAGCGCCTCCAGGATCTCTGACATGGTTTGAGTGGGACGATAATAGGCTGGATATAAGTCCAGGTTTCCTCACGATGTTTTCCTTCACCGATGTCAGTGATGACATCGACATTGTGAGGAAATCTGGACCAGCCTATTACTGGTCCACTCAAACCATGTCAGAGGGCCTTAAGGCGGTTTCGAAACTCTGCTAGGGTGTATAGGGTCCTAAGACCTTACTCACACGATAAAGAAAGAAGTGATGTCCAAGATAAACCTAAGAAAGTACATATGAATTGAAAACGTAACATTTTTACTTGCCCAATGTGACTTTTAGTTGTAGGTACTCCATATGTTATAAATACACAACGTGCAAAAGAACATACACAATTTTCAATACACGAATGTAATTAAGGCACTCATTATATCATTTCTTCAAGTGTTTAACTGAAGAAATTACTTCAAAAATTGCAATTATTTCCAAGTTCTTAGGATTCCGTAATCAAACGGTGCTCACGGGACCCTATCACTAAGCCCACGCTGTCTCGTCCGTCTGGCAGCGGGCTGTGTCTTATGAACGTTATTGGTGGAGATTTGAAATCTTCACAGTGTGTGTATTATTGCTGCTATAACAACAAATAATAAAAATAAAATACAAAATTTCAAGAATGCTTCCCATACAAGAGGCTCGATCTTAATATTGTAGGTACAATAGTACGGAATCCTTTATTATGAGTTCAAGTCACGCTTGGCCGTTTTATTTTTTACCATTCGCCATCGCCATACTTAACCGCGTAGTTTGAAAGTAGCCTGAAGTTGCAAAAATGTTCGATCCAATCTTAATTTCACGAAACGCGTATCTCGGTCCCTTTCGACTGAGCGAGTGCAACGACCAACAACACCGGTTTTATTAGCTAATTATCGGTTTTCGAAAAGATATCCCTAATTATGAGACACGACGATAAAAACGGAAACTTCACTTTTCATTCGAATACCTTTAATTAATGATTAACTAGCGATCCGCTTCGGCTTTGCACGGGTGCAATGTAGATGTAAACCTTCCTCTTAAATCATTCTATTTATAAATGAAAACCTCAATAAAATCCGTTGCGTAGTTTAAAAGATCTAAGCGTATAGACGGCGGGAAGCGACTTTGTTTTATACTATATAGAGATATGTAATTTTATGTTTAATAATGCCAGCCTGCAATTGTCTCATTGCAAGGCAAAGTCCTCTTCTGATACAGAAAAGGCACGAGCATTAATCACCACGCTCAAGCAGGATTGGCGATTTTAGCCTTACTAGTCTAGTTTTCCTCCCAAAGTTTTCCTTTACCGTCATTATGTCAGTGAGGTTCAGATAAACTTAGACAGTGCATATGAATTGAAAAAGTCACATTAGTACTTGGCCGGTAACAAATCGGCTCATGCATAAGAGGCCTTAATCACTGGGCCAACACGACACTCAAGTTTAATAAGATAAATTACAAAAGTTGAATTTCAGAAGCACAAGTTGCTGAACTAATTAGAACTCATTTCTCTTAATCCCTCACAAAACGCGAAGTTTTAATATCAACGTCTAGCTTCCATAAAAAAATAATGTTAATAATAACGGGCTATGTAGAATCGTGATCCGTCTGACGTCCTTGAGATCCGACCTTCCCAGAACTTATTCAGAGAATAAAACTAAAAGTAGAGAGCCCCAAGCTGATAGACGGGCTCCGCTGCCTCTGATCCCAAACTAGTTTAACAATTTATCGCTTCTGTACGATCTCTGCCGGGATGGGATTATGTATCTAATTACTTGGGTGAAAGATTCTGTTTTGGTGTGAAAGGTAATATTTTGGGTCAGTGAGATCTTCTCAAAATTAAATTAAAGAATTCAGAAACACAGGTTGCGTTTCGATATGATTCGAAAAGAATGCCTTATGATGTATGAACGATTGGAGTTTATAATAACCGTCTGTGTGAAAGCTGGTCAGAAAGCATAAAGCTTGCTTGAGGAAAATAAAGGACCAAAGTAGACCGAAGACCAAATGAGATTAGCTTATAAGTCTTAGACGGTTACTAAAAACAGCAACTTTACAAAGGTTATCATACATTTTTTTTGATATTTGATAAGTCATCGTCGTTACTACCTACAATGATTAATCGATTGGACCTTTCAACTTTTAAACGTAATGCAGCTTCATCGATCTTCATAACATTAAATTTTACCAGTTTATGTCTTCCTTCATACTTGCTGACATGTTGTTTGATATTCACATCTGGAAAAATACTATTATCTTTAATACGAGTGGTCCACATTGTATCTATGAGATCATCTTTCACGGTGTTATGGCAGAGTGTTATTGTGTGACATCGTTATCGATGCGCTCGACACGCTGCTGCACCGCCGAGTGCCATACGCCAGATAACGGTCTTATACCTATCGTAGCATAAATAAATTGTACAATCTCGTTTATTATATTACCGAACAGACTTCGTAAGGGCCATGCGCCCACGAGCGTATCGCGGGTCCGTCAAATCTCGAACTCAAACGAAATCCCGCATAAAAGCGAGAAAAAATTTCATACAAAGGTAGATTTCTAGTCACGACAGTTCCATCGAGCCATCGTCGGATTTGTTGGGTGCAGTGTGAGGGTTCGGCGACAGCGCGGGAAGGGGGAGCTACCGCGCGGCAACACCGGGCCGCACCGCGTGCGTCGCCCGGCCAGCGCCAGTCTACCAATCGCTCAGCGCAAGGAAGGACGCGCGTTTCGGTGGTGCGACTCGCAGACGAGTGTTTAATAACTTGTGAAAAACTTAGTGCACTCTGGTTACGAGTGGATCGGATTATCTGCAGTGTTTGTGACGTTCGACTATGATGAATGTGTGTTTCTAGTGCTACAACTATTTAATAAAAAAAGTTGTGTAAACCGAGCCGATGGTCCTCTTGAATAGTAACATGAAAATTAATGGTAAATAAAGTCTTCCAATAAGTTTTTGCATGTGTTCTTATGGATTTGTTCACTGTTACTGTTGGTATGCTGTTATTCACCTGGATGATCTGATGATCTTGGCTTGCACGACGCACGACCCATTCGTACACACATTACGTGGTGGCAGCACGCGGGAGATCTGGCACGGGATATAGGATTCGGAGAGGAGCCAGGGTTTATTTATTAAAATATTCAAATGAGCACAGCGATATTCCATCCGGACCACCAAAACGGCCAAAACAATGGCGGACCTTGTGTCTGTCAGGCGACATTGACTCTCCGAATGTAAATTTGAGTTAGCGCGAACAATCGAACCTAGTGAGTTGAGTTTAGAAGTCGATATATGAATAAAAGCTAGTGTGTGTGACCGTGGTGCGCCTACGGAACCAGCCGCTGTGGGTGGACGGCATAGTTCCGAACCGCCTAGAACGACAGTGGGTGTTTGAATGGAGCCAGTTAATAATAATGGTGAGATTTAATCACCGCCATAGAGGTTACACAACAAAGCTATAAGCATGCCCATGGCTCGATTTGTAGATGAAAAGCCCTTTATAACATGTTCTGAATAGTCACTAACAAAGCTTTCGACAGAGTAGCAAATGGCTTGTAGTTTACATAGGTACTAATCATTAATCCGAATATTATATTTACGTGATAAATGTACATTGATCCACATCTGTACGTCTGTCTGTGAGAAGCGAGCAGTAAATTAATTCATCCTTGTGACACGTAGCATTAATAAAGCAATAAAAACCTTAGACGCATAATAGATCAAGAATCCTTACAATCTTCAACATCCTGTTGCTGTTGGCAAGGGACATGAATTTCGCACATGTTACGGAATAGACCTCAGATGTCGACTGACAAAAAACAGACGCCGTTCCGCACATGTGCGCGCCCAAATTCAGGCCAGAAAGACTCGCACGACAACCGAACCTTAATGGAATAGAAGCTTCAAAAATAAAAACAATCCTAATGGTAAACAAACCGAATGACGCCTACGCAGCGGAATCAAAACAAAGGGGAGAAAGAAATTTAATTAAAGAATGAATTACCTAAGGTACCATGTTATTACCGTATGCATCTGCCCGTAAATGATGAATGCGTTCATCAAGAAAATAACAAAAAAGCTAAAGAGAGACCTGCGCGAGCGAGGGTGGCACGTGGGCAGGCAGATGTGCAAGCGCATCCCGAGGCCGATCTGTGATACATACGACTCTTTATCTCACAATCTCGTCGAGTTTGCTTACAGCTGCTGAGATTTAAGATCCATTATTCTGCAGTTAATACTTTTAAGGGCCTCGATATAATCTCACAAAGGGAACTGTCACGGTTCACATTTCTTCAGCTAAAAGAACTTGACACTTAACAAAAAATACGATAAGTATCTTAAAAAAGCATATTGTTGATACAGAAGCTTTACGCGAAGTAATGGGTGTCTATGTTCCAAAGAGGTCAAGTCCGGCTCGTAGGACCGAGTTTTTCCATCGATTATGATCGCCTGTATCTCGTAGACGGTCGTCGCCTTTTACGGCAACCTGCGCTCGCGCCGACTTAGTACTGACAACTGTGGGATAGTCGACATCAGTACCTAAGATAACTATCGACTCTCTAGGTGTTTTCATAATTTCTCTATCCTTACTCGAGGTGCGGCTATTGAGAATATTGGCTTTGACGAAGATAGCCTTCGATATTATAGTCCAAGATTGGAAAGCTCATAATTCACTGTGTCACGTAGTACATAATGGTGACTTAGAGAAATTGCTAAGTCATTAAAGTTTTGCATGAGAAAATCAAACTTTTGTTTTGTTATAACTCTTTCTAAAGAAATGTTAGCAAGTCGTAAAGCAAAAAAACTAAGAACAAAAGTCTATAGACGAAAGCAATATTACTGTTGCTCATAATAACACGTTTCTTTAAAAAGAAAACAAGCAAAGCAATAAAGTATAACAATTTTACGCATCAGTGGAACATAGCAACGAGCTTAAACATAGTTTGTAAGTGGTAAAATGTAATACAACACTTCCATTTCTTACTGTATTGGCTGTAACTTGGTACGGCAAACACATTGTTAGCTCGAACAGTTCTTAGGTAAAACGTATCGAGTAAACTCAACTCAGAATAATGGCTGAGAACGTTTTAGGAATATTAATGTGACGCAAAATGTGTAACTAGAAAATTAGGTATAACAGATGCCTTAGAGATGTCTTAGAACATATTTTGGCTTGACGAAATATATTATATTACTCTTAAAACAAGCTTCGTAACTAATTATGTTAGGCATGTTTCTGAAGCTAGAATCTGCTTGGAATAAATTATAACGCTAAAATATAGACATAAAATTTTTGGCACATCATATTTTATCCAAGAATATAAACATGTGAATGGAATACACCTTATTTATGGTCTTAATATTAATCCAAGGACAGCACGTGGTACAAGTACATACTGTGACAACAACACCCAGATATACACATACATTTAGAGGACTAATTAAAATTGCAGATACTTTAGTATGTAGAATAGGAATTGGAGCTTACTACACACATTGACAAGACGAAGAATCTGTCTGTCTATATAACAGACCATAAAACAAACAGTGGCATAAAATAACATAGCTAAAACAGCAACTGAAACGAATGCATTTGTTAATCAAAACACAATAAAGATGTAATCCTTCAATAGCGGGCACGTTCCAGCCACCTGCCCGACAGCTGTACGAATTTACATCTGACGGTGAAAAATTACTCCCCCGACTACACCCCACAAGTGAACAGATGTTTTAAAATCATCGTGTGCAAACCACACAGACAATTTGGGAATTTCACTAGAATTAAATACTCGAGTGTAGACTGAAGCGGGGAAACTCGTTTTTATAATTGCAATAATTGATGGTAGTTGGAGAATTGACCGCAGTATCAGTAATAGATATGATTTAGAAAGTGCAGAAAGTTGATATGAATAAATGGTATCAAAACGTTACGATGAAATAATAATAAAACACTTGGACGATAAACACCAAACAATTTCCAAAAATTCAACAACAAATACTTAAGAAAAATATTGTATTAAAGTTTCATCTTTTATCAAAGAAAGCACATTAAAACCATCACAAAGGTAAAATTCGCAATAAGCTTTCAAGAGTTGCGAACAACAAAAAAGTATCGTAAAAACTTGATAAAAAAATAAAAATTAATAAATTCCGACCTCAGAAAGGCCTCTGACAACGTTAAGCTTCTTCATTACAGTACCTAACAGAGTTTTCATTCCAACTTAATTTACTTCAAGAATCTTGACGGATTCATTTATAAAATTAATTCCTTGAAACGCACCCAAAGAAGGGACCTCTTAACTGAAAGTGCCAAAGACGAGCCGAGTCTAATATAATTAATCTCATCCCACCTTTAATCTCCTATTTCGTGCCTGATATTATTGAGACAAGGTTGCTTGCATGTCTTTCAAAGACCGTAACCTTGCGTACCCAAGACCCAAACTAAGTTTGTCTATGTGACTGCCACTTTTGTTTTAATTTGCATGTGTGTTACTCAATTCATTGAACATGTTTTTGCCTAACATATAGAAACCAACAACACTATATTCTCGTCCTACATATAACACCCACATTAACGTAACTAAACAACGTATCTATTCAGTAAAAGTGGTATCACATCTCCGTCGATGCGTCTGGAAAGGAAATTGAGCTGAAAATAAATCGCCCTTACAACGAACTTATACTAAAATAGTCGAACATTCGACGGCTTCCATTTCTCTGCCACCATTACCATATCCTGTGCAGCTATGTGTTGGGCTGAGTGCGCGTGCCCATAACACTAAGTTTTGAACACTTTTATATTCTAGAAAAGAGCTTTTTGGTTTGAGGTCTTAAACATACCAATAAGTATTGTATTCCCAAATTAAGGTAAATGTAATTGAGACACATTGACTTTGACATAATGTAATGCTGCATGCTGGTTTGAACTTACCTGCCTTCATTTAATACTAAAGTATTATGTAATAACGGTTAATTATGGCGCGGAAGGTAATTTACTTCACGCCAAAGCATTACAATATTGCTATTATATAGCATGACTCGAACATTGTGGCTTGACGAGGGGCGGTCCCGGTGACATTACATCGTTAATCACTCTCATTCTTCATAAAGAAAATTTTGATTTTCAATTTGAATGGTCCACAGTGATTACCAAATACAACACTTGTTGATAAATGACATTGGTTAATTAAAATTTTCAATATCTTTGACGTACGCGCTTTCTTTTACTGAAGCGAGTTTGTTAATAGATAGTTTAAATGTCAAGAGAGAAATTCCTTATCAGAGCATCTATTTTCCGTCCCACTGCAGGACAAAGCCATCCTCCCATATAGAAAAGGTACGAGCAATGATCACCACGCCTGCTCAAGGTGAATTATTTTGATATAGTTCAGGTTTCCCCATATTTTTTTTCTTTTTTTATATCTCTTATCGACTGTCTCGTTGGTCTAGTGGTCGCAAAGCGCGACTGCTGAGCATGAGGTCTTGGGTTCGATTCCCAGGTCGGGCAAAGTGTTATTGGGTTTTTCCATCAGGAATTTCTCAGTAGCAGCTTCGGAGTCTGGATTTGTGCCCAATAGATGGCAATAGGCTCGCCCCCTATTACATGGGACGTAAACATAACTGGCGAAATGTGGGTGTACTAATGGGTACACCTCTGACCCTTCGGGGATTACAGGCGTGATGTTATGTTATGTATGTTATGTTATGTTATGCTCTTATTAATGTATTCATCTGCATCTTTACTGATAACATTCGTATCGTCTTGTTTGTTCAATAAATCGTCTATTTATGGAAAGAAATTATTATTGCATCCTTGGGGTTCCCAAACATCTGAAGTTACTCATTATTTAATAGTTTACTCTCTTTACTTAGACTTCTATCTCCTTTGCCCTCTAAATTGAAATTATGGGTAAAGGTCCGGATTTGAGTATCCTTTATTTGATACTTTCCCATAGGGTTGTGCTTTTTATCATCCTGTTTGAATAGAATTAGTTTGGATTTGGTTTTAGCTACAGATGTTCGTTTTTTAATTTCCTCTGTTTTTGTTTTGACTGTTTTGGGGTGGTTTTTTGTTTGCTTGTCATTTGTATGTTTTTTGTACACTTAGTTTAGTATAAACATGTTGGCTTTTTACTCTAAACATATGTTGATTTACTACGATATATGTTTTGGTGGGATCTTCCTTTGTTTTTGCTCTCTTTTCACCACTAAATGTGTTTATTAACCACATCTTGTGCTATCTCTAAGCACTTAGTCGCAAAATGAACATGTTATTGACTATGGGTTTTACTATTAAATTCTAAATCGTTATTATGAAAGAAATTAGATCACACTTTCAACTAAGTAGTACATGAAACATTATTCCGTAACAGATTGTGTGTGTTTTTTTTTCATCTTTCTTTACAAGCATTTGAGTAACATAAAACCATTTTTTGTACATCTGCGTATGCATTATGACTGCTTCTTTTACCTTGTGGCAGCAGAATGACTTCATTTAATATTTCTGCGAGCTATTTGATCATCATGTTTCAATTGTTTTCTTTTATCTAGGTTGAATTGAGGACACATTTAATTTAGTTTTATTCCAGTATTACTAGTACTAGCTCTGTAATGAATTCTTATATTAAAATCGATTGTTAAACTGGCTGACTCCAGCAATAAACAAGTTCAAGTCACGACTAAAAAGGATATTAAGTGTTGAGAAAAACAGATGATAAGTAAAACGACCTTGTAGTTTGTGCTCTATACGCTATCCGCTATCGGTGCTTACGTCATAATCTGACATTTACTTAAAACAAACAAATATAAAATACTTAACACACGCGAGCTTTAAATGTTTAACATGCAGTAACAGATTATATTAAAAACCAATTTTATGATTCCAAATGTTTTTTTTTATTTTACTGACTTTGGGAAAAGTTAAGGGAATCATCAAGTTAGCTACGTTCAAGTCTAAAACTAGTCTAGCGATTCC
This sequence comes from Hoplodrina ambigua, assembly GCA_949774945.1. Lineage (NCBI taxonomy): Eukaryota > Metazoa > Arthropoda > Insecta > Lepidoptera > Noctuidae > Hoplodrina > Hoplodrina ambigua. The sequence continues at coordinate 3,976,002 of OX458974.1, read as the reverse complement.
GTGATCAAAACGTGAGATAAACCATATTTAAACTAAGACAAAGATAGACTGTTATTTTCTTTTCCAACACCTGAAAGCACTGTCTACCTCAATAGCAAGCTCCAGACACAAATCTTGTCTAATACTGCTCTCAGTGTCATCTCGCACAGTGCTCCTTGAACATTTTACACCTGACGGGATGAGTGTGAATTGCAGGTGCCTCACACTGATTAATGTACTGGCAAGCTGCCAGCCCAGCTTGCAACAAGTCTGCGCCGTCTCCAATGGATTTTTACTCAGAAACGATCATGTATTGTAAACAATCTTTATATTAGTGGTTTTGAAATAAAAGAAAACGGACTTTGGACTTGGACTTACAAATTGAGATCATCGGTTCAAACAAAATATACGCTTCTCGTATAGTGTTGAAGGTTTAAATGAGATTGTTGCTTGTTTGGCTTTAAACACAACAAAGCTGTCATGAATCATTTGTCAAATGATTCCAGGTGCAGAGTTGTAATCAGTTCCTTTTTGCAACCTATTATCATCTTTGTTTATACTAGAACCACTTGAATCATCATTTATTTTGCTATCTACTGTAAACTTATTGCCTTCACTAAGTAGAGCTACATTCTTACCATTGTTATGCCTAAAAAAATATCATCACAAAGCAGCTTTCTAATGTCTAAACACACAGACACTAATAGTATACTTGTACCATCACTCAGACATTTTATCTCCCCGCCAAATCCGAAGACGTTTCTTAAGATTAAATCTCAGATAAAAACCTTGTCCATTTGCATAGCACCTAAATTAAAAAAGAAAAACGAGGTGTTTGATGGTTGATTATTATCTGTGCCACGAATTTTATTGCATTAAAACGAAATTGTTCTGTTTTATTTTTATCCTGTTTGTCGTTAAAATACGGTAATTTTGTTAAATCATCATTTGCCGCTGTTATCCTTTGTTCTTCTCTATACTTTATCACGGTTTATTTCCTTGGAGCTGGCAGCTTGCCGAAAGACATTGAAAATGATGCGATGTTTGTGGTTGCCATAAAAAATATAAAACAAAAATTATTATGCAACTGCTGGCAATTTTGCTAAAATATTTTACAGTAATTTTATTAAAGTGGCAGAAGTGTCATATAAAATAAGTGGATGTCATCACTCGATAAACGATACACGAATTCACGTCCATGTCACAGGTGGCGTGTAAAACGTTTTCGACGATATTTAAAAAGTGTGTTTTTATTTTTTTATGCTCTTGTAAAGGCACAGTTAACGCATGTAACGTTCCGTCGCTGTCTCACGTACCCTTTTTAACAAGAGTGCATCTGTCTCAAGAACTTCGACCCATTTTGTTCGGTCGTGTTGCGATTAGTCAAGGTGTCCATTCCGGGCGGTGTCGTATCAAGTAAAGGCACTTGGTGTAATCTGTGTACCATATTTGACACTACAATTAGCTGTCATTTAATTTTCTTTTGTGCACGTTTTGTCTGTGTTATTGTATGACTGATGCTTTGGATTTCTTTTATGTTTGACATGTTTTGCTGTGTGTTTCCTTTATGTATCTTTCAGTGTTTACTCTTATGCGTCCATAAATTCATCAGCATGAGTTAGACCGTAATCAAAATATTTCTACTCAATTAAAATTATCAAATTCTCACTATCTTAAATACTAACTTGATATATTGTACCAGTTGGCTTATCTTCCCCATGGGAATAGACAAGACCATAAATCCTATTATCACCTAACTCCTTCGAAGCAGATAGAAAAAAGAACAAAAGTAATCGATTAATTCAACACACGATTATTAATTCGAACCTTTCGAATAGAAGACAAGATCTCCAAACGATTTGTCAATAGTAAAATAATAAATCAAGTGCATTCATCGAATTTAAATGAGCTTCGATTAAACTGCTTCACGTATACGATATTTATCTTTAAATATGTAAATATGTTGTTTGGTCTATGTAAGATAACTTCGTAAATTAGATACTATATTACCATTCGTTATGATGCAAATAAGCCGCCCAATCGTGTAAATAAATCGTCAAAAATATGAAATTATTCATTAAACGTTTCATCAAACAATCAATATTTTTAATATTCATAAAAATATCTCTCTATATCATTCAAGACGTTGACGTTCCTAAAGCTAAATAAACATGTATGTGAATTGAAATGATCAAAACTTCAAAAACAAAAGAAGCACGAGATCACGCCACCGATCCTTGACCTCCCTGTAACTCAAGACCGACATAAAAACTAATTAAAGTGTTACGAACAAAGGATACGGTACAAGAACATATTATTATAGAGTTATCAGCTGAACAAAGGGCCGATGTGTCTAAGAAAGCCGTTTTAATGACTCCATAAGCTCTACGAAGCGTAAACAATGACAACGGGAAGGTAGAAACATACTTAGGTGATGCTACTCCTTTTAAGGTGTATAGCCATTAGATCTAAATGGAGGAGTTAAGGTGGGGCTTTAAGCTTCAAACAAACGAAGAACGCCAATAAAGCTTAGTTTTGAATTGCTATGCAGTAAATAACTTTCATAATATGTATAGACAATGAAAAGACTTTAAAAGGGGTAAAACTAACAGAATCTTCTAAGTTCATTAAATCAGTGACTTTGTAAAAGACAAAAATTACTTCTAATTTTCTGAAACCTCTTTTTATACTTCGCTAGGTTTTCCCCCCTAGGCTACACTGTCCCACAGCTGCGCAAAGGCCTTCCCTTCGTCCTTCCCGGAACTCTTTTCCGCGCCACTTTGAATCAGCCCTAGGTTACAGCTGACAATATCAACAGTGCACAATTTCCGATGTTGCCAGCTGTGATATGTATAAGCGTAACTTAAGTATGTCACAGCTATCACCGTGTGTGTTTCCGACGATTTATATTCACCGGGTGTCGGCATGAATACTCAATTTATTTCCACCGATAATGTCACCCGCTAACCAATGATTATCATCAGTCCTATCAGTAACCTCGTGGTAACGCGATACAACTAACTATCTGTCATCGCCAATACAATTGATTTTGGTTTGTTCAACTTTGGGCACCAATGCATTTGTCATTTGGTGGAATTCCTTACGCATTTCCATGTTCTCACGAAGTTGTAGACGCATTTGTTAAGTTTTCTTGCCTTGTTAGCAATATAATTTATATTAGAATTTTGTTTAGGTATGTATTTGTTTATTGTCTTAACAATATTTATAACTAGAACACTAGCTACAGCATTTAATTTAGTAAAGTGCTTATTATAGTTATCAGCATTTATGTTTCCATATTTTACCAGAGCTATTACATTTTGTTTAAAACCTCATTACTTATTGTAGGTACCTATTTAAACATTTTGTTACGTCATGTTTCGACTTCTACCAATATCCAATAATGAATTTCCGATCGCTTGCATATCCAAACATATGATTATTAATTGAAACCCATAATAAATATTAACTTTTAGAAATTGGATGACTGTACAATAGAAACGGAGGTTACTACACTTGACAGGCCAATCCATCATACGACGCTTGTACTATGGGTACAGTTAAACCACCTCCGGTCCAATCAGGGTTTTTATTCGATGTCAACGGCCGCTCAATAACGAGACGAGAACAGAATCACGCCTTAGACACACACAATCAAAGCAAATATAAATTATATTAATCACTATTATCACAATGAAGGTTGTGAAGCGAAATGATTTTCTTTCGCGAATAGAACTCGCTCGTTTTTGCATGATACACAATTACTACTAACGACTCTAATATGAGTTCAATACGTTTACGCCTTGAATCTATTGAACGCATTATAACGGTATTAAAAATTTAGCTTTCTAATGCAAGCTTTGTCGTGAGCCTTTGCATTTAGCTTAACAGTCGATGTGTTTATCAGATTTATCGCTACAACAATTATGAGCATGTCATGATGCTTCAGAGTTTTCGAAACTGCATAATCATCTCTGACCTAAAGTGCGTTCGTGGAAATACAAATCGATAATGTCTCGGCCGCTTATGGTCGGTGTTCCGTTACGTATTGATGATCGGTGTAGCGTCACCGCGTTAACAACTGCTAACAAGCTTCACATCGCACATATCGCGGAACTTAGCACTGTAGTGTTATTATAACGTCCGTCACCGTGAAATTCCACGTAACACGCTAAAAATACAACTGACAAGTATAAAAAAATTAAATAAATCTTCTAAGTATTTGAGAGGTCCTGCGCGACCTCACGTGTGCCCCTCTCGCCAAAAAAACAGAATACATTCACAAAGAACAAGAGAATGCTTAAATAACTGTCAGAGCTATCGTGTTTTTGTCATGTAAATCTTGTTAAAAATTGAGAGGAATGCACAAAAACTGGCTTTCATTTAAACAGCTGTCCGGTAAAAAGATAAAATAAAGGTCCTCACAACGTTCGTGCACTCGAAATGCAAACGAGACGACAGAGATTGGCAAAATTCTGCCACAACGTGCGGTGCGCCGTGCGCCTGACATTCCCAATTTACGTCCTCGTCCTCCACTTTGTATTCCAAAAGAGAACTTAAACACTTTTGATAACATCAATGTCCTTTTCCATTTAGTTTTTCTTTCTCTGGCATTATGTCATCGTCTCTTAGATTGGATGCAAGTTGCCGCCTATCAATCTCGTTAGCTTCACTAACCTGTATCTACGTCAATGTCAATGGCTCGGCAAGGTGAGGTCGTTTACTATCCATTGACGAATGATTTGCAATTTCGTCGGCGGTTCCTACATTTTGTCGAGTCTTTATAGCGGGCCGGGTAACGATGGCCTTACTCGTGGCCCGGGGTAATTTAGGACTATCAGTTGGCCCCGCTTTCACTACTGATGAATGACCCGGGTCTCGCGTCCCTTCACACTTCATGACGTGCTATTGAGCGGCACAAATCGCTTCCCTTTCATCGCTCTCGCTGTCTTGTTTACCAGAAATTTCATTTTAAAGGCTCTCGTTAAGGTGTCGACAGTGGTGGCGTCTGCTAGGAGGTTTCAGTATGCATTTGCTTCACGCGGCAGTATCAATTTCACAACCGGCAATTGCTCTGTCAGTTGCGAATTATCAATGCAACAATTACGGCTTTCGATGTTGATCTGTTATTACCATACGTCTGGTATCCGATGCCCGGGGGACTCGACAGATTAATCGATTGGATAGTCGCTTTCTCTCGTGCCGGGGTCAGGTATTGTTGGCGCTAATGTGACTGGCGATCGTCGATGGTCACCATGCGAAAGTGGTTGTTGTTTAGTGTTATCAGTTTGTGGGTTTCTCTGTGGCATAATATATGATCTGGAAGTTTCCCTCTCGCCTCCTTTGCTTGCCAATTAAATGTGACAATAGCATATAATTATAAATAAAACTTTTAGAATACGTACGTTGGGGCAGTGGCTGAGCGATCGATTATAGTACGGTATCATTATTTATGGTCTATATGTAGTTGTTCCGACTTTGGTTGTTTGTGTATTTGAGTTTATATGTTCGTAAACGTACCTACGATACGGGAAAAAATCTTAATGCGCGACAAAGTTTTTTTTTTAACAAAATTAGGTACCAAGTTTTCTCTTACATAATCGTACGTTAAGAATTTATTTAGAGTACCAACATCTGCATCTTGTGCGATATTTTAGCGAACAGACGATAACTGTTTAGTCCAACACGCTGTTGTTTATTTAATCAATTATAATGAAGCTTATTTTATCACTCGCCAGCCGTCAATGTTTTACTTGTTTCTTTGATGTAATGCAAATTCGATTTGTGAGCAATGAGGCCGGTGTTGAACTTTTAATTTAATATAGTTTGTAATTAGAATGAAAACTGAATGACTATAACTTTATTGCTTAGAATACAGGATGTATATCAAGTGCTATACAATTTGCTTGTTACTATAAATGAAAACATTAGGTCGTGCAAAATAAAACTATGTGTATAACTATGTACAACTAGCTTTTGTTCGTGACTTCATCTGCATAAATGTTGGTTATCGCGGATGAAGTCGCGGAATAAAAAGTATCCTGTAAACTTCCTTGGGATTCAAACTTACCCCGTGCAAAATTTCATCGAAATCGGTTCAGTGGTTTAAAAGCGAAATTGTAATAGACAGACAGAGCTATAAATACGTTTTCTTTACTGCCTTACTACCTGTTGGAAGGGGCATCTATATTTAATAATTTTTTTCTTGTACATGATATTCAAAAATTCCTTTAAATGTTCTAATTGACATAAATGATTAAGATTAACTTTAAGATTAAAAAAAAGACGGGTTGCACTCCGGGAGTGCCGGCAGAAGTGAAAACTTGATTATTAACGTTGAGCATGTTTGATATTTTGGAATGGTTAGGGAATAATTTTGCACCAATTGCTTTATCAGTATAAAAGTACTATCATTTACGTGGTAGAATACAATATTAATTTATTGCGCTATCGTACACAAACATGACAATTTATATTACATTAAAAATTTAACACTTTAAAACTATTACAATTATTTTACATTAAAAAGTTATACACGAACATTCGCGCAAGCGCCCTGCGCTGCCTAAACGAAACAGTAGGCCCAGGCATACATTTTCGCCGCGCCGTAGAGAGGGGATAGCTGTCTACTCTCCATCCGTCTTACGCTTTTTCGATCAGGTCACGAGTCCTGACGCGAGTTTAAGATTTTATACCCATTACAGAAAAAGTGCTCAACGCCGCTAAAGAAGTTTTCACTTCAAAAAACAGACGTATTAAAGAAAAGGTAATCCAAAGAATCTAAGTATATGGAAACTACAGTTATGTAGTTTATAGGAAATAAAACAAGATAAGAAACTGGGTAATCTAAAAAAGGTAATGAATAAAAAGCAACATCCTACTTAGTTGTTTAATACCTTAGTGTTAGTAATTCGCTTCTATTTTCTTCTAATTAGAGTTGGTAATTAGACGGCAATTGTAGGGTAAGCTTTCCAAGTGCTTTCTCTAGTTTAATTAGCGCTATCAATTGTAAGCAGATTGGTTCTTCTTGTCAATGGTACAATATACACTAAACAACGTTTTAATAGACTAAATAAACTTAAATTTTTGTAGTCTATTGGACCTGTTGTTTGTTCTATAGACTATAGGCTTTTTATTTTATAGCCAACTAGCTGTAAAAAGAAACAAAAAAAGAAACTTTCCACCTGGAACCCTAGTTCTTATTTCAAATAAAAGTAGTACATTCCTTTTAACGTCAGTTATGAAGTGCCTTAATAATCACGTCGAAATCGATGCAGCTGTTACAGAGATTAGCCGAAACAAACAATAGACAATTTTTTTTTGTTTGTTGAGCTGTATATTTTTACTTTACAGACAGATACTTTAATTTTGTTTATTTGTATGTGTGAAATAATGAATGAAATCCGACCCATCCACCCTATCTAATTTTGTTAATTATAATTACTTCTGTCTCCATAATATTTCCCCAGGCTGTAAAGTCAAAAGCAGAAATCTTATTACCAAAGCGTGTCACCGTAATATACCCTGTGGTAATTGACGTATTACGTAAACTGATAGCAAGTGCCTCCCGCTTGCCATCACGCGAATTCATTCACAATTACAAACAGACTTTATCGAATCCAAACCTTGGTATTTACATTTTGTACCAATCTTAATGGATATCAAGTAGGTTAAAAGCTGCAATAAGGTACGAAGATATTTTCAGTAAGAACGTTCAAGAAAACAAGGCTCGCTCGAAATTTTGTCCTTGAAGTATTTATTTAAATTAAATGTCGATCGACATTGAACCTATCAAATATTTTAACTATTCTTATAGACTTAATTTAGTCTGTCTAAATACACAGATAAGATTCAATATTCTTTGTCTTATATTTCACGACAGATATTATCATTTTATTAGCAAAATCGCGGCCATTTCTATTTTAAGAGCTACGATACTTCGAAGTAGGTTACCGAAAGAAATTTTATTTGCAATGCATATATTTACTGGTGGTTGGTCATAAGTTTCCTTTGCGTATACCGACTAGTAGATAACTTAGTTCATGAGCAATAACTTACAATAATAATTATCTATACAAATCAATAAAATTGAAGTGTCTGTTTGTAACGTCAAAATAAATATGAATGTTTACACTGTATTTAAATGAAAGAAACAAATTTTCCAATGATTTCTATCTTGTTTGTCTGTCTATTTGTTGTAGCTAATTTCTTAAATGACTAAATCAATTGTGACGAGACTTTCACTAAAAAGGAGTCAATAGTCTTAGGCTTGGCTTTCTTTTTAAATAGATTTAGAGTGGCACGAAGAAAAAACCATATAATAACGGGCATTCAAGCGAACAAAGTTGCGGGAATAAGCTAGTATTTTCTACACTATATATTATTATAAGAGGAAAAAAAATATTTTTGTTTGCTTGTTTGTAATGGATAAACTCAAAAACTACTGGACCGATTTTAAAAATTCTTTCACCATTAGAGAGCATACATACATTACATATCTGCGAGTAACATAGGCTATACTTTATTTTATTTTTGCGCGGACAAAGTCGCTTGCAAAAGCTACTATTAAATAGTTTAATAACAATAAATACTTGTCAACTGCGTTCTTTGTAGGTACTTAGTTGATATAATTTACGTTCGAGTGTGCTAATTATCAGTTTACACTAACAAACGTAGTGTTGCCCTCAATAGCTTGCAGAAGGTCAATGACCAATGGATAATTGAATTCTACGCGCGACAATTTGTTGTCAAAAGTAGGAGAGTATTTTCCTCCTTTTTATTTTCTTCCGGCTTTAAAGGTTTTCATGGCGGGAAGCGGTTTTAAAAAAATTACGGAGAAAGAAAAATAACGTTTCTTTTTTAAATTAGCAATCAGAAAAGTATATTTGTTTTGTTAAATTAAAATAAACAAAATTAATATTTAAACATCTCCTTTTACAACTTTTCTGTGCCGTCGTACCGTGACAGTATTTGGGTCGTCAGAAGCCTGAAAGTCTGACAATCAGTCTTACTAAGAGGTATCGTATTACCCAGTTAATGGGTTGTAAAGGTCAGATAGGGAGTCGCTCTGTGTAAAATACTGGTGTTCAGCTGTATCCGGTTAGACTGGAAGCCGACCCCAACGAAGTTGGGAAAAGGTTAGGCGAATGATGACGATTTGTTGTTCAAAGATTTGACAAACAATAACCTAGGACAATATACAGTGTTCAAATAAAGCCCAGTTTTGAGATATTATACAGGAGGAACGCTACGTTATATTATACAGGGTGAAACCATAAGACGTAGCAGCCAATTAGCAATTCTAATAGATGCTGAGACCAGCTATCGCAAGCAGTTGCTGAGTTGCAACGGCGATCGATCGTTCGCTCAGTATTCTGCTAATGAAAATATCTATAAAAAATATATACATACTAGCTAATGGCCACTTGGCACCCTTTGGGTACAGAACCCTAAAATGATCATGATTTTCATAAATAAAAATAAATATATATACAGTATGTCTTAATATTTAGTTAATAAACAGAAAAAATAATATATTATAAAACTGAAGAAGTAAAAGTTTTTGTAATGGCTTAACGACAATAACAAAAAAAATACAATACATAATAAAATTAAATTCTTTCTTTGCTAACAATAACAATTTAATTATCTGATATCTTAAAAATAAACGCTTTATCTGTTCTCCGGCTAGGTGTGGCTGCTTAGGTATGTATGATAATGCATGATGCATACACATTATCATACAAATCGATCGCAGTTTATTTGCTATTTTTGTAAATCATCTATACTCCATTCAATATTTCATTAGAAAAATAACGTTACAACACTATCGTTACTTCAATGTTAACTTATAATACGCTCCGTTATTTTTCATGATAAATACAAAGCAATGTAGATCATTAGCCATTTACAAAAAAAAAAAAATCTTATTGTAGCATTTGGTACCTACACTAGGAATCACTCTGGTATCGTGAATACGTTTAAAACGATATCAATTGACATACCTACACGAACATCAAGACCCGGATCAACTAACTTAGTCATTTTAACAATACAACACAATTAATGCCGTTATTTTTCTAATACTATACTAAATAGAATATCTATAGTGCCAGCAAAAAGCCTGACAAACAAAATTATATAAGCTAGCCAGTTTGTGTTTACTATAAAACAGAATATTGCATACAATAAATTTTCCATAAAGAAATTGCTGGTTCTTAAGTTATGTTTACATAACATGACAAAATATATAGATCAGACGATTTTTGTTTAGTTTTGGTCCTATATTAAAAGTTGTTCATAATGATGAGTACAATGACCTTTTTTCAAATATATTATATTTTGAACAAAAACTGAGGTCGTACAGAGTGCGTGTAATCTCTGTAGGTATCTACAATATCAGTCATATATGTAAGCACTTGTTTATAAATCGTTTATAAATATGTTTATAAACGATTTATAAACAAGTGCTTACATTATGTACACGTAAACACGCTAATTCTACACACATCATGAAATGACTTGGCAAATAGAAATAAGCAAGTACACACATTGAGTCATTCCGCTGGCAGAATGTTGCAAACTACTCTGCGCTGGATCAGATGTCATATCATTAAATGTTTAATTTGCCTAGTCTCTAGTAATGTGTCTATTCTAGGAAGCTTAGCATTTTGACATTTTCTATAATGGCGGACTTTGTCGACTAAATCTGCTAAATATCTTTCTGATATGAATTTGAAGAAGGGCGGTGATCAAAGTGTATACAAGGTGTAAAAAGACACAATCACATTTAAATGATTCAAAATTATTTTGTTGTGAAAACTGGATTTGGGTATTTGAAGTTTAGGTAAATAAATATCATGATTTGATATTTATTTGTTCTGGAACAAAATAAATATCACATCGATGAGAAAATATATAAGATTTGGCTTCGTTATGTGTCTTTTACACCCGTTTTGTATTCAAAATTCTTTAAAACTTTAGAGCCAAATTCGATAATTATTCTACAAGTAAATATGACACTTATAGGTGACCCTATTTAGAAACCATAAACGATCCTGAAAAACAAACATCACACAAAACAAAGTCCACTAAACTAAAACGCAGTAACATCGAGAATTCCAAAATTAAATTCAGGGAAATGTCGTTGTTCTCTTGTTTACTTTCAGGTGCCATATTTGGACCACATTACCCAACATGAATGCATCATAATACATTACACTGTCTTGTGTTTCGTCATCCATGGCGTGTTACCCTCCTATTAACCCAGTCTCCAACATTTACGTGGCGATCATTATGAATGTTTAAATTATCTTCATCGTATAATAGTTTTTATTCGGTTATTGAAAAGGTAATTGTTTTAATGTCGATTCTCTTATATGGGTTCTGATGTTTAATTAACACTTAAGATGTATTGATAAGTTGTGAAGAGCTGAAGGTGTCGTAACTTTAGTTAATGCGTTTTATTGCTTAAAGTTTTATTTAAACATTAAAGTTAAATATTATTTCACCAGATTAAAAACTGTTTATAAAACATTTTATAAAAGTTGGTATAAATAACGTATATAAAAGGTATATGTTCTTTACTGATGCAAAGAATCATTACAATCATTTCTTTGTTTAGGACTATAGCTAGAAACTTTTTAGTTACGAGGTATTGAAGGTCAAAATTGTAACTACTTTTTACGTTTTATTTACAAGTTGAAAATCTTCTAACTAAACTTGGAATACCCCATGACCCCTGTACTGTTGTGTGTACTCTTAAGTACAATGCTTTGCGTGTTACATTGAGCAAAAAAAAACAACGTCTTTTCGCACCAGAAATAAAAGTCGTTTCCCAGCAATAATTTTTGCTAAATGTTGCTTAAATTGATGCGTACAGAATGCGTCATTAACGGCTATATATTTTGTCTTTTTACACCCTGTATATTACGTTTTGCGTTAGTAATAAATTATTAAAATGCCTCAGTTTACTCTCAAGAGAACTGAATCTGATATTTAGAAAATTAGGACACGAAAGACCCTTATCATATACAAGCATGATATTCTCCTAAATCCTTGTTATTTCAAACTAAACATACTAAATTACAAAATTAAACGAACGATCAACATCCGTGAAACACAACAATACGGTGTTAGCAGCAAAACACGGATCCCATTACACTTCACACTATTGTAAACACAATTAAAATTACAAAAGAGCATTTATAGTACATAATCAATGGGTTTCGTAACCGACGCGACGGTTTCCGGCGCCCAAATCTTTGTTTAAATTGTTTAAAAACCTTCTTACATTAATAAGAGTTGGGTAAGTGGCACTCGCACTTAAACAAACTATTTTTAACGCCAACCAATTTCGAGTGGTACTCTTAAATGTTGGTTGCTACCAAGTTTTTTGGTTCAAGAACGGATTTTTGCGATAAGTAGACTTTTAAAACAACGCGACTACTTGACTTTTTAAAGTTTGAATGCTTATTAATATAGCTGTAAAAATAAGCATAATACTTGCGAAAAGTAGATGTTTGCAAAAAAGTGGGTTAAACAGTTTTTTTCGTTCGTTGTATATTTTTTAGTACTTTTCTACATCCGCTGAGAGTTGACTGAACTAGATTTAATTTAAAGTCAACGACTCTTTGACAAGATAAGCAAAATGTCAGAAGAACTGGTTGGAAATAATTAATGGGTCAACGATATCTTCAAGCGTAAACTTCTTTGTAAATATTCTTTGAAATGCCTCCATCCTTACTTCTTTTCTCACTTGTCATCAAACATGTCTTTGTTGTCAGTTCTTATATAGTTCGCCACAGTTGACCACAGCTGCAGCATTTGTTCGCGGAGTTGGTTTACTAGGCCGATAATAACCCTAAAACTGCAAACCTTATATCAATTAACTTCCTAAAATATCCCTTTAGACAATTAAACATTCTGGTACTGTTTACGCATTCCTACATTTTGTACGTGTTTCAATAAAATCAGGGTAGCAATTATTCTACTAACTTTTAAGAAATGATTGCCGTCTAATCTCAGTTTAATTTTGTTAAAAATAGCCTAAAATTACTTATTTTCGACATTAATTGTCGTTGAGATGAGTGTGCTTGAAAATTTTAATTAGTTTCGATCTTGAACTCTTGGAATGATTAGAATTGGGTTTTTTCATCTGCCTAACAACTGTTAATTAACATCCCTATCAAAAGCATTTTGTAAAGAACTTTGCGTACGTACTTAACGTAATTCACGCCTTTAATTTCCTCAAACTTATGAAGACTGAGACGTTCTTCAATTTCCATACCATCAACCATATCTAAATAACTTTTTTCATTGATACCATCAACGTGTCTTGTGCAACGATGTTGTAGTTTTCATTACAAGTCTCCGCGGTTCATTTCATGCACGAGCGGCTTCTGTAGTTCGTTATAAAATATCTCTGGGCGATGATAGTGGAAGCAGTAACAAGGCGTGATAGGTGAAAGATATTGCTTTTGTAAATGGCGAAATTATTTATTAAATACTGTCGTGCCTAAGTCTAGGACTTCCTAGATTAGTGTCGATCACGTAACGGTATGATTTTTGCTCCAAATGTGACGGAAGATAAGTCAAGTCAGACAATATTTAGCAGTGTCTATCGATAAAATAGAAATGATCACACAAAACAACAAAGTTACAATACTCATAAAAGCAAAAAACAAGACCATTTCTGCAATTTGTATTGTATTGTATTTATTCACCACTGTTATCGCTCTCTACGCTGTGAAACGAATAAAGATTCAAACGATAGTAACAACGCTTGACCGCCCCGAGGCGCACGAGTATTTAGCATTGACTTATTGAAATATCGAACATTAATATTCAAAATGTTGTTCCAAAGCAATTTCTAATTGCTTTGAATATAAGCAAAAGTGGATTAAATTAATCGCTTCGCCCGCAGCGGTACACACGCGATTTTCGCCATGAAACAATTTTTTAATTGCCGCCTTATCGTTCTAGTATAAAATGTCCCTATACAATTATCTAGTAGCCATTTTAAAAGTGAAAGTCCCATTTTCCAACTGTGATAAAAGTTTTGATACTTTCCAACTGATTCGAACTAAAATTACATTTTCTATCAATTTTGATAAAGAACAGAGAGTCAGAACTCATTTCATGCCATCAATTCACTTTTCAACGAAGATACATTGAATGCAGAAGTATCCAATTGTTTTGTTTACGTAACAGAACCATTGTATTTTATGCCCAATCATAAACATAACAAGTCGAATGAAGAATGAATGTTGAAAAAAAACAGTATTATTCAGTTTAAGTAAGATAAATTGTAGGAGGAAGAGAACGTGGGTGAATGATGCAATGCTTTTAATTTTTATCGTTCTAGGCCTTAATAATGATGAATGCATTCAAGTATGTGTTACTAATGATTGTGGAGTATCTAGTTTGAAAATTTACGGAACCGAAGCTGCGGTAGAAAGTGCTACATAATTATATGATCAAATCAAATCAAATCAAATATTTGATTGCGTCCCACAAATGTAAATTAATGGTCTTATAAAATAGAGATACAGAATCATTGTGGACCCTGTCGGGCACTGCAACTTAAACTTAAGAGAGGAAGAGGGCATACCCAGAACTTAATATCTAGAATATTATTAGTAATATTAATTCTATACAATATTTAAAATCTCAATTTTATATTTTTATGTAAAAAGCAAATTATTATACTGTAATAATTATATATCATGTGAAATATTTATTTTGTTTTATTATATTAAATTATTTATATTACTTATTACTTAATTTCTTTTTAATATTATTATTATATTATATACATATTATTATTTAATTTCTTTCTTTCTAATATTATGCATTTATGATAATCAATAAATGCATATATTTAAAACGAATATACACACACAGCTATACTTTTGCTTAAAAAATAAGTATATATTCAAAATTATGCTGGATCAGGACTGTTCTTAAAAAAGCGTTACAATATTTCGGATTAACAAAAAACATAATTTCTCATCCAATCAGCTTCCTTCATCAACCCTTATTCAATTCGTATAAGTGCAATCATCATCATTATTTATTCCTCCTCGAAGAGGAGGTCTTCAATTACAAAGTCCTTTTCAAATGGAAAAGAGACGGCAACATCGTTAAGAATTCATTAATGAGTCTAATTGACATCACTTCATTCAGTAGCTTGATTGCCTCGTTGAGTCACATAATTGGTATCAAGGCTACAATTTATCTATCATTTACTTACATAATCATCAGCTACACTTTAATGAAGATATCAACTCTTGTATTTCACTCAAGGAGACGTTAAATATTGAAATCACATTCTGCTAATTGTGTGTAAAACGTCCGCTGTTCGTTCATGTCACTTGACTCATAAAACCTCTCTTGGAATGACCTAAATTGTTTCTGTGGTAACTTTTTAAAAAAAATTCGGGACACGCTTCTTCAATAAGGACCTCATTGACGTAGAGTGAGTATCCTAACAAGCAGGAAATGGTACCTAATTCGATAATTGTTCGAATTCCGTCGCACTAATCGGATAGTTTCCGAGGACAGTAGTGGACGCCAGTAGGCAGGCTAGTGCAATTGTTGGTAATTACATGTCGGTCATTAGCCACTTGAATTGGCGGTCGAGTTCTACTGGCTCCCAGTGTGTTTATCACTTGAGACACTCGACGTATGTTTACGTTACTAGACGAGACTAAACAAGTATTTAAATGTTTGGATTAATGTAGAACGAATGTGATTTTATTGACAATCTCTTGTGTCGCGTGTTTGTCTAGAGAAGTGCTTTTGAAGGTCAAAGCCAACGCTTTTTTACAACAGTTTATTTAACTGAGCTACTATTTATAAAGGCAGAAGTTTTAACAGTAATACCAATTTTAACCAAAAAAATACAAGCACGAAAAAAAATTTGTAGGTAATACGGAAAACACAAAAATAAAATCTACAAATTATTGCCCGTTACAAACGTAATAAGTTAGTAAAAAAGTTTTTTCCATGAAAATGAGGTCTGTTAAAGCTGCCGGCGAATAAACGTTCCGTGATGGTATCAATAGATTTGACTTTACCGCGGCGTCGGGGATGGTAAACAAATTTTATGGGCATGTAGCTCACAAGGTGCACTAGTCACGGCATCGTTGTTCTACTGCTGCCATACACGCACTTAACACTATGTGGCCGATAGAAATTCACCCACGGAACAATAAAAACACTAAAAGTAAAACTCAAAACTAACTTTTTAAAATTCAAATTAAGCAAAGATCGCATCCTCTTTAGATATTTGTGTTTCATCTTTCAAGTCTCTTTTTGCAATGATTTAATTAAAATTCAGGTTGAAAAGCAACGCTCCAAAATTGTGTTGCCAAGGCTACAAACAGAGGTCTTTAACACCAAAAACCTCTTTAAGATGACCCGTGTAAAGTTTATTACCCCAGTATAAATAAACTATTAAACGGACTCTTATAATGAGGTTCCCAATTAATTTACAGCCTGCATAACTTCTGACACTACATGTGAATCATTAACATAGTCGTGATGAGTTGCTTACACGTTGTCTGATTGTGTGACTGTCACTTCACTGTTGTCGCTTGTCTAAACGTGTGCTGCACCAGTGTTCACTTCACCGAATTCATCATCATCTGTGTGAAAAGCTTCGTCGTGCAAACCAGGATCAGCCTCTGTACAAGTTTTCAATCTGACCATTTCTTCGTCAGGTCACTAATTGGACATCAGCTTAAAATGACGATTGACAGAGCCGGCCGGCCGCCAGCCCCAAGGCGTGCCTCCTCTACTTACAGAAGCTATGATGAGCTAGGAGTCATTGACCGCGCAAAACCCTTAAAGTACAGACACGGAGGCATTGAAGACCTTACAGGCATAGAGCAGATCAGAACTTACAGGACATATGAACCTCAAGACATGGATGACATTACTGTCATTAGTTCCGAAGAGGTTCCGAAACCGAAAAAGAAAATAGCTGAGGGTCTTGCGAATGGCTTTAGGAGAACATTTTCTGTGAGAAGCAGAAGAAACACAGAACCAGAAGGAATACCTATGGATACTTTTAATGTGACTTGTGAGGAGAATTTCGCGACTGTGAGAGGAGCGCCTTTCGGAAGGCGTCGGTCTTTGTCGAGGGATAGGGGCTCATCGCTGTTAGGCAGAAGTTCTTCAGAGGGAGATGTGAGGATGGTTCCTCCCCGCGCCCCACCAGCCGCGCCCGCGCCGCGCCTTCACCGCTGCCTGCGAGCACTTGGCGGCAGCTGGAAGAATCTTTTACTATGTGAGTCCTCGAGTTATGTGGTGTAACTGCTTTCTTATTTATTCTATATTACATGACTGGCGACGGACTTGCGCAGGATTAACCGCTAAGCAGCCACAGACCACTGTAATTAACATCATCTATTAACCGTGTCTAAAAACGTAACCAATGCGTAAACATAACTCTTAACCTTTACAAATCCGGTTTCTTCTCTCATTATTCTGTTATTTAAATGGTAGTTAACCGTTTACTGCTCTCGGCTTGTCTGGGTTAATTATTGGTGTGACGGGTACAAATGACCACTAGGAGCTTAGTTAGTTTGAACCTGTGATTAACCGCGTAGCTTAACCGAATTAAACGCTTTCTTTTATGTAAATTAACTGATTGTTTGTACTTACAAGTAGGGTGGTAATTAATCTCGGATTAGACAGTGTGGCTATATTTTATTGGGAAATGATATCGCTTAATTAAGTTTGACATAATAGCCGAATGATATCGACGGTTCGTTAAAGTTTATTGTGATTTATCGCCCCCATGGCGCCTGCCGTCACTAATTGACCATAAAGTTTACTACTCAAAAGAACAAATTAGGTGATTAATCTTACTTTTCGTAAACAAACCATAATTATGTGTACTATTTCGTGTTTCGCTTACGTTTAGACACAAATTCTGGCACCATTTGGCGAACATCTTGCATATTCGTTCACATAATTGTTATCGCTACTCCGCGACGTTCTAGGACGTAACTTCCTTTAGCCTTGACACTAACGTGCTCTCGACAATGTTTACTTAACTTTATCGCTAACATTTTACTTACAAAGTATTCGTTACATTGCATGTAGGTGGCAACCGTCTTTTATACCTAATTAAAAATACTAAAACCTTGACTTTACGTTTACAGAAACATTTATAGTGGTATTATCACATAATGTACCAAATATCCTGACCATATTTTGTGTTAAAATTGAGGCTTACGCCCCCAACGTCGCCTACGTATAGTGTAGGATGCGAATATTACATATAAAGTTGTATATTAGAGCTTTTATATGGTAAATTATTGTTTTTAAGCCCATAAGGTATAATAAATAGCTATTTTATCTCTATTTTGACATTTTCTGGCTACCCATTGCTTGTTCTTAACTAATTTCTGCTTATAAGGAATGTTTATGAATGAAATGATAAAATATTTATGTCAGATACTATGGAAATACTTTCGAAAATAGCATACAACAGATATATTCAGTCAGATTTCGTCCCAATAAAAAGTCAGCTTTCAACATTTTTTTGAAGATGACTGATTACTCACTTTCCGTACGAATACAGAGCCCACAAATAAAGTTACTTAAAAAAACCATATCCACATAAGCTCCCCATGAATTAATGAACACATTGCCTTTATGTATGTAAGCTGTTATCTCGTGTAGTGTCGCGTAAGCCGTGCTAACCCCCCCGCCGCGAGCGGGCTCATTAAGAAAATGGCCTTTTTAATTTTCCGTTACACTGGTCTTACAAGCCCTTGTCGAACAATACACGGTTAAGTGGAACTGAATGTTCTAGTTTTGTTATGACTACATACTGGAACATGTGTTAAACATAGAATGTCTTACTTACCTACCTATTTTCGGTCTTATATGAAAAATAGAAATTGTTTCAGTTATCGTCGTTAAAATTTATTGACACTAAAATTTCCCGTAGACATGTGAACGTCAATAGGAATATTCAATACAATAATACTTTAATAGCAATATGGATAGTTTTACTACAGCTTTAAAAGTAACTTGGTATGTCAAGTTTCATTTGAAAATCTGAGATCAATAGAACTGTTTGAAGAGGTCGTTGTATATTGAATATTTTACTTATGACTTATAGAAAACATAATCGTGTGATAAATCTATAAGACAAATCAGTTTTTACCCTACAAGAAATATACTACAACGCGATCAAAATGTATAGAGCTGTTATTTTTCTACTTATATTATGTGAGGATAGATGGCTGTTTGTTACTCTTTTAGGCAAAAACTACGGATCGGATTTTGATGAAACTTTACAATAATATAGCGTATACATCAGAATAGCACATAGGCTAAAATGTGTTAAAAAAATGTGTTATTTGACCATAATATTCCGATAAATATCAAATAAGTCGGAGAAAAATCATATTTGTGAGTATGAGGTGTGTGTAATATGTATGTACTTAGTTGATAGCATCATTATTATAAAATACATTGTACTAGAATAAGATGAGCAGTAATAAATGGTAATCGATCGGCTTCAGTTGTTTCAATAACACTAGTTCCCTACATGGCGACCCTGCCATTTGGGGCGCGTGACGCGATTTCGCTCTTGATATAGTGTTACGGCTCCAGAACATGTTGAAAGAAGTAATTACGTTGCAATAAATAATAATAATAATAATTTTAATTCGGATAATTCAGTGGACAATACTAAAATATGTGTCGATCAAACGTGGAAAAGGAGACGGTTTTCTTAAACCAAAATGCTGCGGGTTCGAACAGTGGCCATATCGAAGAAATGAAGATGCACATGTCAACAATCAGCATTGTGCTGCTGGTAATTTGTGTACTATTGGGCCTTGGCGCAGTTTATTTTGTGTACAAACAATATAAGAAATGCCATCATTCGTGGATCAACGAGCAGATTGTACAAAATAACTTTCGGCGATCATTCAACCGAACCAGAGGCAATCGTGGAGAAGATCGGGAGGTTCATGTCCCGATGAAATAGGAGGAAGCAATACAGGAAATGCAAGCGGTTATTTTGTGAGTGAGTAGTGGAAAAAGTGTGAATAGATGTGCGATAGTGGTAATTAGAAATAAACAAAGTGAGAAGTGACGTAATATCGGGGAAAGTGACCAACACAGGGTGATGAACTTTAATAATGACTATAAAGTTTGTTTTAAATACTTAAAAAGTAAAAGTGTTCTAACTTCACCTTCTGAGTTTTGTTTACTATAGCGATCGCCTTAAGCGCATTCTAATGTATCAAGTTACGCCAGTGTCCCCTACTACGGGAAATCACTATGAGAAAATGGTATGTATTTACAATATATTAACTAACTAGTAGTAAGGGAATGGAAGAGGAGTTACTTAAATGTTTAGACGAGCTTACGAGTATAAGAAAATATTTAATTAAGAAAGGAAAATCAAGGTTCAAGGGTAACGTAACAAAAAATAAACTAACAGAGACAGAAACAATATTTGATAATAGTAATAAAATAATTCAATTATTAAGTACTAAGGAAGGAGTAAAACCGGAAAGATTGACACGGTTAACTTTAATAAAGGATGAAATAAAAACGTGTTACTTGAAAATTATTAATTTATGTACTGAAGCTTGTGAGGATAGTAGTAGTGAAAGTGATTTTAGTAGTACGAAGTCAAATACAGAAATAATCATGGAATTCGATTTAAAAACAGCGTGTAATTTAATTCCTGTGATGAACAGTAAAGAAAATAACATCATAACTATAATTGACTCTGTGGAAATGTATGCAGATATGCTATCAGAAGCGGGAAAGAAATTACTCATAATATTTGTCTTGAAAAGTAGACTGTCAGAAAATGCAAAACTACGAATGTCCAACAGTTACGCATCTACTAACGATCTTGTCAGAGACTTACGTTCCACACTGTTACCTAAAAAGTCATTTACTGCCATTCAAACGCGGTTACAAAATACAACTCAAGCTTGGCGCACTATCGACCAGTACGGTACGGAAATAGAAAAACTATTCACCAATCTGACAATATCGCAAGCAGATGGTAATACTCAGAATTATTCTGTATTAAAACCATTAAACGAGAAGCTAGCAATTAAACGGTTCGCAGATGGATTAACTGATTCCCGGCTCAGTACAATTATTGCTGCACGTAACTATAACACATTAAAGGACGCAATTCAGGCGGCGAAGGACGAGGAGCTAACTGCGGCATCAACTTCGGGAGCAGAAAATGTCATGTTTTCCCGTCGTGGTAGAGGTGAGTCGCATGCTAATAATAATAACTCTCGCCGATGGCAATACTATAGTCATCGAGCACGAGGACAGCGAGGATATGATCACCGGAACTCGAATAAATTTTATCACTCAAATAATGTCAGGAGGAATTTTGATCATTCACGTGGAAGATCATATTATCGCTCTCGTGGTGAACCTCGAAGTTCATTCAGTACATATCGAAGACGAGGTTACCAAGTACCCTGCGAGAATCGATCGAGTGACGAAGCTCATGGTAGTGGTAATAGTCGTCGCGTGTATTTGTATCAATCACGCAACAACAATAGTAATAACAACGAATCCGTGAGTTCTAAACCAGAGGAAATGCAGTTTTTTCGATCAAAAACATAATATTTTGACGTTGGCAGGCAAGGCGAAGTTCTTAACCTTATATTTTGGCAATAGAAAGTACTATTGGTTAGTTGATACAGGAGCGTCCATATCCATAATTAAAAGAGTCGCATTACCAAATAACATTACTATAATTAGAGACGAGACTATTATAAATGGTATCGGCGGTCAAACACAAGCAAACGGATTTATAAATCTTAGCCTGACTTATCGTGGTGAGCAACAATGTGTCGACTTTAGTGTCAAGCTTCATGTTTTCGATAACATACCATTAAAGGCAGATGGAATTTTAGGTTTAGATTTTCTATGCCGATACACATCGAATATCAACTTAGAGACTAACATCATCACGTTGTCTAAATATGGAATGGAATATAATTTAGTACTACGTGACACCATAGATTATTCGAGCGAAGTGTTACACATTCCAGCCAGAAGTGAATCAATTCATTATTTATTTTTAAATAAAAACTCAAATGAGGATTGCGTTATCCATAGCAAGCAATTAATGGAAAATGTTTTTCTTGCGGGATGTATAGGAAAAATAAAAAATAATAGAATACCGGTAAAAATTTTAAACACTAATGAACATGATGTGACTTTACCAATGTTTCAACCAGAGGTTTATTCATTGCAAGATTATGATTTATGTGATTTTAAAACTAAATGTAACAGTTTACATAGGGCTAAAATATTATTAGACATTTTGAAATTAAATAATCTTAACTCGGAGGAACGAAAATCAATTCAAGAGCTATGTGCAAAATACTCGGACGTGTTCTTTTTACCGGGCGACAAATTAACAACTACAAACGTTTATGAACAATCAATAACCTTAAAACCAAATACTAGTCCGGTTTATGTCAAGCAGTATCGACTGCCACATTCCTTGAAAAATGAAGTCAATAAACAAATACAAAACATGATTGACAACGACATAATAGAGGAAGCAAGGAGCGAGTGGTCGAGCCCTATTTTATTGGTACCAAAGAAAAGTGGTAACGACAAAAAATGGCGGCTAGTAGTCGATTATCGTAGACTCAATGATTGCATTATCGATGATAAATTTCCTTTACCAAACATTACCGAAATTTTGGACTCGCTCTCTGGGTCAGTCTATTTCTCGCATTTAGACCTAAATCAAGGTTATTACCAGGTAGCTTTGGATAAAAACAGTAGAGAGTATACTGCGTTTACTACCAACAATGGACAATATCAAATGAAGAGGTTACCGATGGGACTCAAGACAAGTCCAAGTGCTTTTAGCAGAGTAATGTCAGTAGCAATGTCAGGATTAACATTTGATAGATGTTTTATATATTTAGATGATTTAGTCGTTTTTGGTAGAAATTTAGATATCCATAACAAGAATTTGGTAGATGTTTTAGAGAGACTAAGAAAAATAAATTTAAAATTAAATCCAGAAAAATGTAACTTTTTGCAAAAAGAAATTCTTTATTTAGGCCATTTAGTGTCACAAAATGGAGTTTTACCCGATCCAGCAAAAATTGAGATATTACAAAAATATCCCACACCAACTAACACAGATGAAGTAAAAAGATTCGTTGCATTTTGTAATTACTATAGAAAATTCATTAAAAACTTCGCAGAAATAACCTATCCATTAAATAAATTAACCAGAAAATATGAACCATTTCAGTGGACTGTTGAGTGTCAAAATGCATTCGACACGTTAAAACAAGCGTTAACAACTCCGCCAGTATTAGAATTTCCAGATTTCACTAAGAATAATGAATTTGTTATACAAACCGACGCTTCCGGAACAGCTGTAGGAGCAGTTTTGTGCAATAAAAATTTAAAACCAGTAGCTTACGCTAGTAGACCACTTAATAAAGCAGAATTGAACTACCCAACTATTCAGAAAGAGTTAGTTGCCATTGTATGGGCTGTGAAGTATTTTAGGCCATATGTATACGGAAAAACATTCACAATTATGACCGACCACAGACCATTAATATATTTATTCTCAATGAAAGATCCATCAAGTAGGTTAACAAAATTTAGACTGGCGCTGGAAGAATACGATTTTAAAATATTATATGTGAAAGGGAAAGATAACAGCGTCGCAGATGCGCTATCTAGAATAATAATAACAACAGATAGCCTTAAACAAATGAATGAAGAAATTATGTTAGTAGCGACTAGAGGGCAAAAGAGGCGTTTAGAATTAGAAAAACAAGTAGAAGATACACCTGGTTTTAGTAGACCCGACGACTCGTGGCCTGATCAACCACAGGTAGTTGAAGTACTAAGAATACCAAGTGATTCCGTGGAAATGACTTTTATAGGAAAGGACGAATTAAGTAAAATAAAAAAAAACAACGACGTAGATGTAGAGAAGGAATGTTTTGTTTACAGTCGCCGTAGAAAAACGTTATTTATTAATCTTAACTTTAGGGCACAATTTACGCGAGACGAGTTTGTGACAAAGTTAGGAGAATTTTGTAAAAATATTAATATCGAAGAACTATGCATAGTAAAGAATAAAGAGAATGAAAGTTTTATTAAAGATTTATTGGTAGAAATAAAAGATAATATGGATTGGACCGGTCCACGAATATATGTACTTAGAGGAATTAAAAGAATTGAAGACGAGGAAGAAAAATCCTATATTTTACATGATTTTCATTTACTACCCACCGCTGGTCATGCAGGTGTACGTAGGATGACCAATAACATTAAAAGAAAATTTTACTGGCCAGGTTTAGACAAAGATGTTAAAGAATTTGTGAGTAAATGCATTAAGTGCCAGAAAATGAAGCATTGTAGATATGTCAAGGCGCCCATGGAGATAACTACAACAGCTTCGCATGCATTTGACAAAATCTTTCTCGACATTGTAGGACCATTAGAAATGGATATAGACGGTAATTATTACATTTTGACCCTGCAGTGCGAG
Source organism: Hoplodrina ambigua (assembly GCA_949774945.1). NCBI lineage: Eukaryota > Metazoa > Arthropoda > Insecta > Lepidoptera > Noctuidae > Hoplodrina > Hoplodrina ambigua. The sequence goes on along the minus strand of OX458974.1, from coordinate 3,951,464 downwards.
CTTACTAAGTTTGTGGAAGCATATCCCCTAAAAAACAAGGAAACGGTAAGTATAGCAAAAGCATTAGTAAATAATTTTATACTAAGATTTGGAGTACCAAATGCCATTGCGACTGATCGTGGTACAGAATTCGTGTCTTCAGTAATGCAACAAGTATGTAAATTTTTAGGAATAAACAAATTGGTATCAACTGCATACCACCATCAATCTATTGGTGCTCTTGAAAACTCACATAAAAATCTCGGTGCTTTTTTGCGTTTACAGTGTGATGGTAAAAAAGAAACATGGAGTCAATGGTTACCATTTTGGTGTTACAGTTTCAATAATACTGTTCACACGGAAACAAAGTACACGCCATTCGAACTTGTATTTGGTAGAGCTAGTGTAATACCATGTAGAATAAGTCAGTACGTAGAACCGCTATATAATCCAGATAGTTATCCTTTAGATCTTAAGTATAGGTTACAAGTAGCACACCAAGATGCTTGTAAAAATTTACTTGTAAGTAAACAAAATCGTAAGTGCTCTTACGATAAAAAAGTGAATAACGTAACGTATAATAATGGACAATTAATATTAGTTAAAAATGAAACAGCTACTAAATTAGATCCACAGTGGGATGGACCATTTGCAGTTATAGACGATTTGGGTGTTAATGTTAAGATTTTAAAGAGTAATAAACCATATCTTGTCCATAAAAATAGGACTAAACCGATAAAAATGTAATCATATAATCATATTGTAACCATAGGTATAAAAAAAAAAAAAAATATAATTATGTAATTTCATTTTTTTTTCTCTCGCCCCCGAGGTGAGGTGTGTGTAATATGTATGTACTTAGTTGATAGCATCATTATTATAAAATACATTGTACTAGAATAAGATGAGCAGTAATAAATGGTAATCGATCGGCTTCAGTTGTTTCAATAACACTAGTTCCCTACAAGTAGATGCCGTAATAAAAGTTGTTCATATTTACGACTATTTTCACCCCGTGAAAGATGTATAACGAGTTAAAAGTCATGTTGTGTAATAATGGGATAGCCCTACATAATACCTCATAATCAGGGACATTTGGCAACAGAAAACACCATAAATTTGTCAACCCTATACGAATAAAAAAAAAATATGTGTGTGTCTACATAATCTGGCAGAGTTACAAATGTACGATATAACATGTTTACTTCAATATTTTTCACAATATCTTACATAACACAATATATGTTTTTCTGTATCTTATGTGACGCTAAAAATAAATGACATTTGAGGGTCGTTTTGATAAAAACAATTGCTTCTGCACAATACTTAAGTAATTAATCTTCCCGTCTGCATTTGGCTTCAATAGGATTAGCGGACGAAATATCCCCCTAATATCACGGATTCTAAATATCCCTTGCCGTAATATCACAGGCAGTGGTTGAGGGTTGTCTATTCTGTCGACGACTATTCACGGACAGACGCCGAAATCACACGTCTGTTGCTCGCGGGCATTTTAGTCAAACTGGTTTTGTTTGTATTGCTTTTATCTTGTTTATTTATTATTTAATTCCCATTAAAAATAACTCGTACGATAGTAGGCTATAATTGTTGTAAGATATGCCTTTTGAATTTGCAATCAAATTTGTAAAAACTCTCGTCTTTTAGTCTCGTTCTCAATATGTCATTTTCAAAACCAACAGTTTATCTATTTGTTGACATGAATGGTGAGATTACATACAAATATAATTTTTAACGTTTTTATACTACTGGAGCTTGGGCTTCCAGATATACCTCAAAAATTATCTAGAAGCGTTATGAAACTCAACAAGAAAAGGGCTCTAAATGAAAATTAATATCACTAAACAGTACAATCGCGGTCATAACTGTGGTAATCTATTTTTATCTGCAGTGGGCCTTTCTAGCCACCTCACGTAGTGGCAGGGTCATCGCAGTCACGTCGATATTGTGTGTTGAGCATGATATCTGCACATTCCGCGCCAACGGACCAAGTTCTCAGCTTTTCTGCGCCATTTTAGAATTCACTTTAAAAATAGAATTTAGAATTCTAGAAAGTTCTTTTTGTTGATTTGAAATATTGTAAACGATCGTTGATCGAGTTGGTTATTTTTAGAAAGGCTGATTTTTTTCTTTTTTTCTTTTCAAATATGGAAGTAGGTAAATTGTTTTAGATTTATTTGTGTTTTATGTTGTTGCCGTTGCTTTTATTTGTAGTGTCTTCCCGATGAACGGCGGCGAACCTCTCATACAATACAAGTAGTCCTTAAAATAGGCACAGATAGGTACTGGTACTGTAAATAAAAAATCATTTCTTATAATTGTTATTGTTGTTATTGTCTTGTAATTGTTGTTGTTGTATTATTGCTGATGAAGATAGTACGTCAATAGCAGAAATAATCCGAGCAATGTTACTCCGTCTATCTATGTGTTACACTTTCACGACTAAACGGCAGAATCGATTATGACAAAAATTCCGTACGGGCTTTTTATTCCGATTATTTAACCGATATTTATGCAGACGAAGTCTCGGGCAAAAGCAAAAAAAGATTTCGGAATATATACCCAATTGCATCGCTGTCGTAATTACCCAAAAGCACTATACATAACATGTTGTAGCACCAACAAAAACACACGCTGACACCTAATCCCTTGTACCGCATCATAACTGGTGTATAAAGATTACCCTCAGATTATTAGGTCAGAGCAAACGACACTGAGATTGCACCACGACTCGTATGGCCGGTAATAAGGCCATAAGCGGTGCCAATAACCGTCCGTGGCCGCTAGGGTACGTGTTTCAATGATCTTGGACATGTTCTGATGGATTTTATCAAGTTATCTTTGGTTATAGAGGATATTAATCTAATATTTATAAAATTCTCGTGACGCAATGTTTGTAACTAAACTTCTCTAAAACGGCTGGAGCGATATTATGAAATTTCGTGTGCGATTTAATGAAATTTTACATGCCAAAAAGAAAATAAATATGGCGGTACGAAGTTCTCTGGGTCAGCTAGTAATAGTAAAAAAATCAGAGAATTTTAAGCCTATACAAGGATATAAAATAAAGTTCATTTAACCCGTAGAAGAAATTATAAATGAAAAACATTTCATTTAAAACTTCTTGCTCTTTCCTCTTGTTCTCGTCTTTTTATGAAATGAACAACATTTTTAGCATTTTTACCCCTTCTCAATACGAACTTTTATAACGTTGTATTGAAAATGCCGAACCGAATCTGCCGACCCGATTATGTATTTTTATAAATAAGATCTTAAGTATTTATAGGTAATGGTTTTTACGTATGTACTATTAATAATATAAGTATAAGCGATGTAATAATATTTTAACAACCCAAACTGTAAACAAATTTTTATTGTAATCAACCAAACCGCTTACTCATAGAGCTCATAATCGTGTAAACTCCATCACTTCGTATCAGCTGTGGTTACAGCGGTCTAAATTCATTACGATACCAATATATAGGTGAACGCCTAACCCTCGCAATTAATAATAATAACTAAGGCAGGCCTGTTCCTAATTTCCGTCTTATGAATAATATGAATTTCATCCTTGTAGGTTACAATTCATCAATTTGCGGAAGGCAAGGATGAAATTCATAATGGTTTGTAGGTATTGGTTGACAGGTGGCATAATATAGAATAGTCTCTATGTATCAAATATTTATTTGTTTTTTAAATTTTGCAATAAAAAGTACCTACAAAGGCGGACCTAATGCATAAGACATTCTCTACCAGCCAATCGAAGGCGGTGAAGAAATAATATGGCAGAGGCAAATTATTGTACGAGAGTAAAATAACAAAATAAAAAATTGAAAAAGAATATCTTAAAAATAAACATAAAAAAAACAAACTTTAAAATATAATGAATACTTCATTATTAAAAAATGTATTCGTTTTGAGTCTATTTACGACTTGGAAATGTGACTATCCTTTTATACTATTTTGGCTTGGCTGTATACGCCAAGGTAAATAAGTGTCACCCGTTGATTTGAATAAAGCATTCTAAATAAATCTATACTAATATTATAAAGCTGAAGACATTGTTTATTTTTTGTTTAAGTAGGTACTGTAACAACGTTTATCAAAAATTTATCAATCTAATTGATTGAAACAGTTATTATTCATTAAACTTTGTGTATTCACTTTAAATAAAATATTCTATGTTAATTCCAGTTCTTAGCTTAGGCTTGACAGCCGTTGACACACGGTCTGTCTCTATTCTAAACATGAAAGTAATATTCATCTCATAACAAATAGTTTGCATATGGCTCAAACAGCCAGGGTCTCTACAGTACTATTCTGTAATCTGTAAATTAACGCGGGCAAAATCGCCGACATAAGCTAGTGTACAAAACATAATATTTAAAAAAAATATATGTAAAAAACGGCTATTTTTATTACGTTTACATCTATTACGCTTGCTTGCGTATTTTGTCTTATCTGAAACAAATGAATGTCAAAATTGAATTCTAAAGTACGAGTAGAATCCTATAATAGCAGTAGAAGATCGTGATTCGGTTCTATTTACGTGATCAATCACTTTGAAGCTCCCATAAGGTCAATCAAATTCTTCTAATGCAATTCAATAACAACAAATAATTGTAGCAACAACATAATAGTCTAAGACCCCAGAGTCGCTAGACGTACGTCTTTAATACAAAAACAGCGGCGCAATAAAATTCCTCTCATCATATCAGCCTATGGCCGTCCACTGCTGAACGTAGGCCTCCCCCAAAGATCGCTAGCAATCCCGGTCTTGGGTAGCCCGCATCCATCCGCTGCCCGCCACCTTCTTTGAATCGTCGGTCCAACGTGCAGCAGGCCATCGGACACTATGTTTGCTAAACGTGGCCACTCTAACACGTGTCTCCTCAAACGAGCGGCGCAATTCCACTATTTCTAAAAATATTCACCTTCTAATCAGTATCAATCTGTCCAAAATACATCTAATTTCCGTACGTTTTTGACATTGATTGCGAGATGAGATTGCGTCTTGATTTTGAACAATTTTAATTAAGGAAATTGACCTTCAGATTTATTTACGTATACTTAGTTAATTAAAACGGATTCACAATATTTAACATGGAACGAAATAACAAGTAACTAATGTTGACAGTTGTGTCATAAACGATTGCTTACATAACTAACGTGGGACAGTGGACACCCCCGCACATTGTCACTCACAGAACATCACACATACACGCTTATTTCACTCCGTTTATCCGCAACAGATACCTGGATATAGCCCAGTATTGTAAGTAGCAAGTAGGTACAGTTACGAGCATAAACATGTGTACACCATAGCAACATTCTAAAGCTATTTCTTCTTAAAGGATTAATTAATATGTAATGGTGTTACGAATATGATATTCTGGATTCCATTGTACTATTAAGTAGATCTAATTTCAAAGTTGCAATCATTCATTAACGAAAACAATCGCTTTAATTTTTTGCTAAGTCTATACATGTTCATACTCGTGACTGTATACATACATACATAACAGCATACTTTTCTATCTACTCCCAAAATAACGTAGGTCTGGTGACGTTGAGTTCTTGTACTATAATAAATACACTGCGCATGCACAGCACATACTCCATGTAATAAGAAACAACACGATCAATTGCTCGCCAGTCGGCAAATGTCAATTACAAAGCAATCAGATATATATAGCGTGTAATAACAGTAAATCACTGGCTTGTTACTTTAATATACAAGGATTTATATTTATTTACTAAGTTATACATGGTGTTTTAAAATACTTGTCATATACTTATACTTTGAAACGTCGTGATCTGCTAATGAAATAGAAGTTTCGCTAACAACAGTGCTCTGTAAAATCTTCTAAAATTACGTCTTTGTTTACTGCTCCGCTCCGGTGGGGCGTAGCATGATGTTATATCAGATGATGTCTGGATTTGTGCCCAGTTGATGGCAATAGGCTCACCCACAACACAACAACACACAGACGCATTGTATAACACTGATGTAATATCCTATATTCAATTAAAGCAAAATAAATTAAAATTAAAGTTATCATACATTCCTTCACTTTTACATGGGACTTAAACATAATGTCGAAATGTGGGTGTACTAATGGGTACACCTTTGCCTAACCTTTTGGCGAATACAGGCGTGATTCTTGATTCAAGCTATACCTGAACATCCAATCACATCATACCATATAATCCAATCCAACTTGCAGTTTCAGATATTAGCGCGTTTTAACTAACAAACAAACAAAAAACTCTTCACAACATGACCATGGGTAAACAAAATAAAAAATAAATAAAATTTAAACGGATGTTGTGTAAAGTAATTACACGAAATTAGTGACACCCTGTATACAAAGATTAAGGTACCTATATGTATTTACGTATGACGTAACGTTCCGCCATGTTGTTTTGGACATTTCGACTAAGGGCCGATGTTGAATGGGTGGTGTGCAGTGTTTATGCCCCATAGTGTGAATGAAGCCGTAAATTCACTTCGGTGGATGTATTATCAGGCCCATATAAGGGCAAAAAGAGACCGTTAATCTAGTTATGGTGAGTTAGGACTACATATGGTGACCATGTTGATATTATAAACACTATTTGTCCTTAGAATTTGTTTGACATGTCGCATAAAGAAGACCACGTAACATGACGCAATTATTAAATACATAAGTCAAAAAATGCTATAATAAGATTGAAATTAGATACAACTTAACTATGTTTTTAAGAAATTTTAAAGCGATTGAACATTATGTGGACTGAAAATTTACTATCTTTGACACTCAGAATTTCCTACTATTACATAAGCTTAGTTCTGACAAAACAACCCAAGGCATAATCTCTTAGTAAAAGTCAAGGCTATTATTTCAATTAAACTCTTTTACAAACGTCGTCGGTCGGTCCAAAACGGAGGTAGGCCTCTACGAAGAAGAACTAGTAATAAACTCCATAGACACTCTTTGTTCAATTAGGTTACAAAATCCTAGTTACAACAATAATTATTATTTCAACATGCCAAATGTACAGCATAACCACAGCAATAAAAGTTCAATATAAGTCCTAAATTTATACTTAAAATAGATTTTAAATTAATCAGCGTTCAATTACTAAAAATAATGAGAGAAATTTTGATGTAACTTGGTTCATTTTGCCGAAACTAACCCCAGTTGTTCGCTTCACCGTAAATGTCCAACCGAATTGTCCCCAGATGTTTATCAGTGTGTGTCCTACTTTTAATTCCACGTGATTTCACTGATGACATGTTTCCAAGTCCTATTGTTCTCACACTCATATAAACTGGCTTTAATTGACACTTTTTATGAATGTAACGGTCGTACTCACAACGATTTACAATCGATATATTATATGTCGGTAACTTTCAGTGAGAAGGTTGCTATCGGATTTCGAAAATGTAGAAGATATGTTTTTATCGTTTTTTTTTTCTTAATAAAGTTCTTCGGTTTCATTTTACCTACTGGTGATGACGTAAATTGAATACTGATCGTAAATATCGACATTTTAGTACTGATAGAGACCTATTACGAATTCGACTGACTAACTGACTCCTTGACAATATAAAAGTGCCTGTAAATGGTCTAATTGAAATAAAGGCTTTGTCTTTGCTTTTGAGTGTGTGAAGTAAACTTATTTATATCAAAGTGTGATACAAATATTGTGCTTGTAGTATAAAATTAAATTAAAATGCTTTAGGATACCAAATCTATCAAATACTTTTACATATGTCTTCATAAAAGTATTTTTAATAAGTAAAAAGTATTCCTAATTTAACGCCAAGAGCATTGCTTTTCCGTGATATCTCCTTCGATGAATTTAGGTGAAGTGTGTTTGAGGTGAGATGTCAATCCTTAGTGGAATGATAACTCACTTCGAGGTCACTTCATTTAAACACAAAGGGAGACATTTACAAAACAAACCTGCGGTTGAACAATATTCTTCGTGGTTTTGAGCGAGTCTTTCAGCAAAACTAATTTAATTTCCATAAGAGTAGTAACATTGTATAAATTTCCTTCAGTATCTGGTACAACAAAGACACAAATATACATTTGCGCCTTTACCATTCCTCATCTAATTAAAAATAAAATACACCAACAATGTCTGCCCCAATTCGCGTGAAACTTGAATACTCCTAACACTAATAATTTCATCAAAACCGTCGTCTATCACAATAGGACATCTCAACCAACAAAAAGTCGACAATGTTTTATTAAATACGCGCTTTTGTCCTAAAAAAATCCCCTCTCGGTCCAGACATTGGACAAAGCATTCGTGCAAACATTTATAAAAAGTTAAGCATTTCGTTTTTCTCGGCACGATTGTCCCTCCCTTTTAGGGAGTAACAAGAGGACATTTGCATTTAATGGATAGCCTAGCAACGATATCATTTCTCCACTGTTATAGGTTTAATAAGTTTGTGACAACAACGAGATTCAGGGAACGCACGTGTAATCGGTGAAAATGCAAAAGAATGTACTTAACAAATATATAGTGTGGAGCCATCAATTCTTCCTTATTTAATGAACTAGCTTCTGCCCGCGATTTCGTCCGCTTGGTAACTTTTACCCGTGTTATGTCTTTGGGGCTCCTCTCCCGTGTGTCGTTATACAAAAATATTTTTTCCAATCCGACTGGGTGACTCAATCAGCGATTATCACAATTAAACAATACATTTAATGTAAAAAAGTCCTGGAAGAATACGTTAGAACTAAGTACTAACACCGAATGTCATAAATGAAATACTGTTTTTTGAAAATGTAAGTGGTCACAGAGACTGTTTAAACTTTTATTATTATTTTATATACATTTCTCAATATGTAAGTGAACTGTAATGTACTTTTTTTGAGGAATAAACGTCTTTAAACCGAAACAAACAAAAAAAGTCTTCAGATTTAAAGAGAAAATAATTATGTTAATTATCTCAAAAAAGAGATAATTAACATAATTATTTTCTCTTTTCCAATCAATGTAAAACAGTTAAAGCAGGCGAACTCTTCTGGACAATAATCATAATAAATTAGAGACTAGACAGTTTTCACGAGTCTCGATATAAAAACTATAAATAATTTAAATAATAAGAGAATCGAGTCCACAAAATACTCTAATCGTCTCGCTTTCAATATCGTCTATTCAAAACGTCCACTTTTACTTTTTTTTTATGAAAAAATCAAACGGTTTGTTTCTCAAGAAATCGCACAAAAAATCGGACCTCGTATAAATTCTTTGGGTACGTCGACTTGGATTCTCTGAGCTATTATTTGAAAGCATGTGCCCTTTGCAGACTGCTTTCAATACCTTTATTGTTCGTCCCTATACGCTCTGGCCCTTTGTGTCTACCCTCCAAGTGAGGGCCAACGGCAAAAGTACTTAACTCTGTTTTTATTTTTTTATTTTAGATAAATCGTTTATCAACAAAAGGACAAATTGTAGCTTTGAAAGAGTTTTCTTCAAATAATAAAAGCTCAATCAATTCGAAATACAAACATAGTGGAACGAATAGGCTTCAAACGCCTATAGCAACATTGTGATTTCTCTCATATATAAATAGATAAAAGTAACTTACATTTATTAGATAAAAGTATTCTGTGAGCACCTATTTTTCCTTCTAAAAATATATCCTTCTATGACTAACTCTCCTCCTAGAATATTTCCAAATAACAAATAACGATTTCACATCAAACCAAGAAAATATAACAAAAAAGTTCCAAGAAAAATAATTGAAATGTCTATAACAAAATGACGATATTTGATTTACCTCCTTTTAACTCTCAACCGTGGCTTTGTGTGTGAGTAAAAAACTTAATTTCTACTTTAAGCTTTGAGGATAGAGTTGATTTTCCTTTGCGTTAATATGAATATGGTTATTAGACGGAATTAGCCGAAGTTTCGCGACACACGTGCGAGCGATTACAATGGATTAAGAATCTCTCCCTTCCTATACAAAATTTGATCTATTGAAGTGTGGAGAGTTAGGAAGTTTGATAAATTAACCTATTCCAAGTAAATAATATAAAGTTTGGATAGACGTTTATTTATTGTTGTTGTTTTTGTTTCAGGTGAGTACCTACTCCGGGCAGTTAACCCATTTCTACTTGAGAACGTAAGTGGAGTTAGAGAGAGTATTTGCAACTCATTTGTTTGAAACTTTTCAAGTGGTTCTTAATTTGATTTGCTCCTCGCAAAATTATGTGAACGTAATTTACTTTCAACGAGTAATATTATACGAGAGTGTTGCCAAGCAGTAGTATTCAATATTTACACGGTGACTCGGTCGAGTGTCAATATTCGATGAATGTAGTTTTACTCGTAAAGATTATACAAATGTGATATTCAAACGAAGATCGCAGTATGTTTTATAAGGGGAGAGGAAGATGATTATTTAATAATAATACCAGCCTATTATTGTCCTACTGCAAGGTTTGCCTCTTCTTATACAAAGAAGGCACGAGCATTAATCACTACGCTTGAATAAGGCAAATTGGCGATTTGAGACTAATATAAAGTGTAAGTTCAGGTTTCCTCGCGATGTTTTCCTTCACTGATGTCAGTGACGTCCAAGATGAACTTAGAAAGTATATGAGAATTTAAAAAGTCTCATTGGTACCTACTTGCCCAAAACTTCGTGCAGGAGAAAAATGTGCCACAACCACCACCATGATATTAAGATTATTTATTTTAGAACTAGCGACCCGCCTCGGCTGCGCACAGGTGCTATGTATCTGCTGATTAAACGTAGAAACCTTTCTTTTGAATCAATCTATTTATTAATGAAACCCCTTTAAAATCCGTTGCATAGTTTAAAAGATCTAAGCGTACAGACGGCGGGAAGCAACTCTGTTTTACGTTGATATTTATTTTAGGATTTTCGTTAGCTACACCAAATTTTCACTGGCTTTTCGTGCTTTTGATTACTCTACGCAAATTATATGCAACATCCGCCAGCCGGATGTATTACCCAGATAACGCTAACCAAACGAAAGTGATTCAGAAAACAATTACTTAAGATATAGGCCGCGATATCGTCTTAGTATCGCTCGTCAATCGCTGCCACCTGACCCGCGATGTAATTGGCGTAATTATTGTAAATATACATTATGTATATAGTTTGGTTATCGGCACATCTCGTGTTTAGGAGATGTGGGAGCCGAACATGATGGTAAAGGGCTGGTGTAAGACATGAACGACTGTCTAATCATTTTAATTTACTTTGGCGATAACAATGAGCACACTGCTGTTGGAGCTATTGTGAATCAAGTCAACACAGAGCAAGAAAACCAACCAACAGATTTTATAAGAATATCCCGTGATTATTTTTATTTTTATTTATTTGGGAAAACAAACGGTTACACATTACAGCATTACAAAAGAACCTTAACTAAGTATAGAGTGAGCAAATTACCCACGACATTTTCCACATATTAATTACACCTGCGTTCAGTTACGTCTTTGGTAAAAGCTTTTTTTCGGTGTGTCGTAGCCTGATGTTATATAGCCTATTAATACTATTCCTCATGAATCTGGCTATCATAAACTAATTTATTCAATCCGACTGGTATCCTCAGGGATTGGGGCGTTTAAACAAACAAACCATAAGTATTTAGGTTTATTATATTGGTATAAAATGATGAGTATAACAGTAAGTTTAGATGCTCAATTCACTGGTTTTCTTAAAGGAGAACAAAAATGAAAAGTCGCCTTACCTAATCTGACAACGTACTTACTTCAGTTGGGTGAAGACACTGGCTCCTGTAACACGGGTCCATACCTACCTCAGGAGCCAGGGCTTAATTAAGAATGTGCCTGCATTTTATGTCAATATATATTATTAGTATTACTACTAATCTGTGACAATGCTGCTACAAAATACAATCGCTTGTCGCTGTAACTTTGACCCAAACTCAAAATGCTTGCAGCGAATGTTACCCATCCGCCTCCGACGAGCCCCGAAGATATAGCTGCAAGATAAACATGTCCACTCCATGAAAATTGTTTATTCTGACGCCATTGTGACGCATTCGGCACCCATCGACTATAATTCGTAGGCTCGGGACAGAATCGATCATCTAACGCACTTGGGTGTAATTTGGGATCTATTATGGATGTGGGATGCTATTGATTTAGTAATGGGACGTTATCACGGAGAAATGGACGTTTCAAGAGTAGTGTTTGAGATTCTGATGGATAGTATTGCTTGTACAGTAAACCTTAGGATAATTATTGACGGCATGGTTAGCACAGGGGCCGACAAATAAATGTTCCAGTTTAGGCTGTTTGCGTATGTGAGTTTAATTGTAAACGCCCACGATTCTGGACAAATTCCTATTGTGGGGAAACAAAAAAATATTAATACTGTCTATCACTCCATAAATCGCATCAACCATTTAAGAAAACCGTTGACGGGAAAACATGTAGAGGCAGATTAGAATCTTGTACTTTTCTCTATTTAGTACCAGCTTACTGCAATGTTTCCACTAAATGTTAGTTCTAATGCTAAAAGCAACAGAAACATCGGTCATAAATAATTTAAAATGATCATAACTTACGTAGAAACATAAACAGCAGATAAATATCTGTATCTGCATAAGACACAGCTTAATGTCATCATACTAAACGACCTGCAACTTTGTAAATCGCCGAAAGACTAAAAGATATAATCTACCCATTACGAATGTATGTCAGAACGATACAAAATAGGCATAAGCAACTTTCCTTTGTTTGCTGCACTCCCTAATGATAGGTAATCCTGCCAATCTCTTATAAAAAGGAAACGTACCCTTAATTCCTCCGAACACAAGTAATCCACCAGGACTTGTTAGTAATGAATGGGGAAGCAGGAAAAATATACGTTCAGCTTTTCTTAACATACGTGGGAGGGAAGAAAATGGTAGTAAAAATGTTTATGAGGATATAATGGGGTTAGAAGAAATGAAGTATTCATACTTTGTTGGTTATAATCTTTTGGGCTAATGAAATAACTATGGTGGTGAAAAGAAACTCGTTATATGCGATTATAAGTTTGATGCTAAAATCTTTTTTCATACAAAATAAAGGATTGTAGTATCTACAATCTCTCTAGCACAGCATATATTTACTAGTATGTCACTGATATTGATGAGGGAACCTTGAAGACTTAAATCTCTAATCCGCCTTGAGCAAGCGTGACGATCAATTGTGCCTTCTGTATGAGAAGAGGCTTTTGCCGTACAGTGGAACAATAATAGGCTGTTATTTTATTTAGTTTCAATAAACTAGATATAACAGAACTTTCTGACTGTAATCAAATCTTTGATTTAGAGACTTTAGAGAAATTGAGGTTGGATTGGAAATAGAGGAAAACTTGTCAATAAAAGTAAAATCACGACCTAATAGAAACGTCCGAAGCAAGTGTAAGAACTAATTAAGAGAAATCGCAACAGGAATCGAGATCCACAAAAGCATTAACCGAGTGATAGAAGCTGAATGATTTTATGACCAATTAGCGCATTGGAAACCGCCATAGGAGATTATGTTTGAAATTCAAAGTGGTAAAGTGGACTAGTTTTTAATCTTACACTCCCAGTGGGGCTTTATCGTCGAGTAATTCTATATCTCCTGCTTTGTAAATGTCAACGGTACAGTATAAGCGTTTAGTTGGACCTGCTAAGGTTGTTGAGTTAGCTGACTTTGGGTAATTTTTCATCACATAACATAACATCACGCCTGTAATCCCCGAAGGGTTAAGCAGAGGTGTGCCCATTAGTACACCCACATTTCGCCAGTTATGTTTTTAGTCCCATGTAATAGGGGGCGAGCCTATTGCCATCAACCGGGCACAAAATGGCAATTTTGCATCAGTTTCTTCGTTATCAACTATTTCGATAGAATAGATAGTTAGAATCCTCATATTTAATAAATAATAATGACAACCTATTATTGTCCCACAAGCATAGATCACTACGATTGCTCAAGGTTAATAGGCGACTCCAGACTTTTAATTATAAGTCTAGGTTTCTCACGATGTGTCAGTGATAGACAAACGTATTGTGGCTACGCGATCATTTATCAGACAAATATTTAATTTTTATTATTCCTCTGTAAATGATTGCCAACCCTAGAGAAGATTCTGGTACATCGTGTTAACATTAACTTTACGATCGAAAATTACTAACAAATGTGTGTAAAATTACGTTTTTTACATTTCCGTTTATAATTGCAAAGTGATGTCTTACACAATTTTATGGCTTTTTATGGCGTTTTATCAGCAAATATGGAAGTTTTAACAGATCATTTTTAGGTGGAGAATTAAAAGCCACCGTTACAGATGATGGTGGACGAATAACACGAATTCCAGTTAAGACCATGCGTAAAATTTTATTGATATTTAAGACAGGGTCCGGTAGACTTTACGTAATATCATCATCATCTGCCTAGCCTTTTCCCAACTATGTTGGGGTCGGCTTCCAGTCTAACCGGATGCAGCTGAATACCAGTATTTTACATGGAGCGACTGCCTAATACTTAGACTAATAGGTAGACTTTACGTAATATATTGGCTTCGAAAACAAAGATGATAAGATTCAACCTTTCTCAGTTTTTACTTCTGCAGCTTTAAGCTTCATCTATAGACGCTGTAGTAATACCTAAAAATGTAATGTTTAGAAATAGGTAGGCATCCTATATGTATCCCTTTGTGTAGGTAACAAAAAGCCTAACATAGCAAACTGAGGTAACAACTGATGTAACAGCCTTAACAATACGCTTTTAAATTACCTACTTTAAGCTTAAGCTTATGTAATATTTCCCTAATCATTTAAATATAAAGTAAAGTTACACATTTACAAGTTATACATTTTTAAAACATGCTCATCATGTCCTTTCAATAGACACGATACATGATATAATTATTTTAATTTTATTTTCTAATCACAATTTTTTTACGTGTGGCATAATCAGCCATTTTGAATTTTCTGTGATGTCATCCTATAGCCAGCTAAACATGACGTTTCCTATGATACCTCATTTGCTAACATACAATGTTTAGTGTAAAAGATGAACATACATACATTTCGACGGGCCTGTTGGTCTAGTGGTTAGCGGCCCTGACTGCTAAGCCGGAGGTCGTGGGTTCGATTCCCACCCAGGACAAACTTTGTGTGATGAGCATGATTGTTAGTTCTGTGTCTGGGTGTGATTTATCTATAATATGTATGTATTTATAAATTATATAAGTATGTATATCAGTTGTCTGGTTACCATAACACAAGCTCTGCTTAGCTTGGGATCAGATAGCCGTGTGTGAGTTGTCCCAAGATATTTATTTATATTTATTTATACATAGACTGCTTAAACCATAACCCTCCGCAGTCGGGTAAAAAAGCCCATTACAGTAATACCGTTACGTTAATTACAAGAAACGAAAACATCGCCTTTTAAAGAAAATCAGTCAGTGTATGCAACATTATTGCGACACATAAATTACAGGCTGTCGTATGTCCATCATGACTTTGGCAGGTTTATCTCTCAATTTCGAATTTTACTTTTGTTCTGATTTCGACGTTATGTGTATAGGGTGAAAGTGTTATTAGGTTTTTCTGACCAATAGCTTGAAATTCTTCGTCAAGCGTTACTTTCTTTGTTTCTTCAAAATCTGTAATTCTTTGTAACAAAGTGTACGTTCTTGTAACACAGGTCTTTGAACCTAGAGTCAGGAGATAGGTACTTCATAGAAATTTTGTATTTTATGTGAATATTCAAAACTCTTACTCTTCCTATCTGTTGACTACCTCGTTGCTCTAGAGGTCGCAAAGTGCGACTGTTGAGCTTGAGGTCTTGGGTTAGATTCTCCGATCGGACAAACTGTTATTGAGTTTTTCCATCAGAAATTTCTCAGTAGCAGCCTAAGAGTCTGGATTTAAACCCGGTTGATGGCAATAGGCTCATCCTCTATTACATGGGACTTAAACGTAACTGGCAAAATGTGCAGGGTGTACTAATGGGTAGACTTCTGCCTAACCCTTCGGGGATTACAGGCGTATTGTTATGTAAGTATGTGTCTTCTTATCCGTGATTGTAATAAAGTCGTCAAATTTTCATCTTTTAAATAGGTACTTTATTTCGACAAGTAAAAATTAAAAACAAGTTTACTCATGTTGGAACATGTAAGTGGGTATTAACTTAAAATTGGACTTTATTTATTGCTTTTTGCCATCTGGCATATCGAAATGATAAACTGGAAGCGTTATTACAACAATATTATAGGCTTATAGGCAATACATGTACATGGCTTCCATGATATCTCCCCATCGTTCAGTTTCTTTAAGACTAGGGGCAATTGTACTAACTTTTAGGAACGATCGCAATCTAAAGTCTTAATCTGTCAAAAATGCCTTATGTCACCCACATTTTTTGACATTGATGGTGGCTGAAATGAGATTGCGATTGCATTTTAAACATTTTTAATTAGTAGAATTTGCCTTTCGATTGTTGGAATTGTATTCTGTGTGTAACCGCAAACGTCACTGTCAATACAGTGACATCTGTCATTTTTGATTTTGACAAGTTCCCGTTTATGGTTTACCATTTATGCAATTGCGTGTGTTCTTTTGTCGTTCTGACCTTATTAAATAAATCCTGTGTAATCTCGAATGCAATTTTTCTTTTCTGCCGAAATAATCCTACACCGATTTAGACAAGAGTTATGCCCGCTGCCGCTTCAGCCTCTGCCTTGCGTTTCAAGACGACAGCTGACCAGATTTCTCATCAAGTAATTACATAACGCGAATCAGTATTGACTTATGACTTTAATTGCAACTTTATCGATGTACTACCGAATCCATCAGGTTTTGACCCCACCGATAATTACAGTCCAAGTCGAAATTATGTATTCTTTGTTTATTTTAAAGGTCTTAATTAAATGTTATTTATGTCTCACTAGTTTACGCCCTCGACTCCGTCCAGCTGAATGTATATCTGCAAAATGTTTATTTTCTTGCGTTTGATATTATCTATTTAAAAAATGTCATGCCTGAAAGTCAGAATCAACAGCCGAAGCAACGATTTGATTTACACTTACCAACTATGCCCTATTTGTTTTTTATCTTCAATGTAATCATATATACTCATTTAATCGCAGGTACACCCATATGCCAACAAATAATTACTGCATAATCTCACGTTTGAATCTAAACACAGTTCACACCCAAATGATTACTGGTTCAATCATACTTTGACAGTTTAATATAGCTCTGTTTAATATCAGCTGCCAATACGGTCATCGTCTATGCTAACGTGGTATTAAAACCGTCGATGAAACAGTAAAAACCTTGTTTAAATGATAAATTGGCCTGATAATGCTGATATCAATGAGTAATTTGGCTATCAGAAGATATAGTAAAGATTAGTGTTCAGTATTTTGGATTTTATTGCAATTATTTATGGTACAATAAATTCCATCTGATACTGTACGTCGTTAGACAAATCTAGACTATCCATTTAATATAGCATTAGAAAAATAACTGCAGGTATTGTGTTATATTTTTGTTGGAATATCTGACTGATATTTAGATTTAGTACATATTTTTTTGGTAAACGGCAAAATATGGTTTAAGTCAAAGTCAAAGTCAAATCATTTATTTCAATTAGGCCAATAAGGCACTTTTGAACGTCAAACAAAAAACAAAATAGAATGAATCTAGTTGCCCCTTCCAAAAGGTAGTTTTGTATGGAGAAGAATGGGCAAGAAACTCCATACGTACTCTTTTAAAATCAATGTTTACAACATTTGTTCACAGAATCATACACGACATGGCACGAGAAAGCAATGTATGTAACCTATAAAAAAAAACTAATTAATCATAATAATTAAAAGGCACAAATTAAGAATTTAAAAGTTAAAATATGTTCAAATATACATAGTTTTCACGTGTTTACAAATATTTGAACTACAGACGACCACTCATAACATCTCAACCAACATGAAATAGTGTGTGAGTCCGCGCAATCTATAACACACTTCAAAATCAATAATCAAAAATAAAACAAAATTAAGTGTTAAGAAAAATGAAAAACAAAAAAGAAATAATTAATAACCAGTTTGATTTTGTCTAGAAAGTGTCATTGTCCCATGGAGCAGGACCAGCACGTTTCCAAGCATTCTTATCTTGACTATAATCCTCCTTTACTTTATATCGTAAAATAACAAAGCTTGTTACTATACTAATATTAAAGTAAAGCTGTAAAAAGTTTCATGTAACTATTTTTTATTCTTTTTGTAACGATTACAGTTGTAAATAGTTAATATAAAATAAAAACATAAAAAACTTGAAACAGAAAAAAGAAAGAAAAAATCATCCAAATATTTCAGAAGTTTAGCCAACTACACTGTATTCAATATAATACTAGGGAAATAACGATTTTTCCTATTGGAGTATAGTTCCATGTTCTCTCTACGTTACACGAAAATCCGTTTTTCCATTATTACATAAACAAAACAATATTTCCCTTCCACGTTTCTCCCAACCCTTTATCAAACATCAGCACTAGGCCAACTGATTTGTTTATCGTTCGTAAACCAATAAGGTACGTCGGTAGCTCCCTTATTGGCACAAATTGTGCTCCTACTGAACGACAAACACAATTTTGTGCCCCTCGCGTTACCAGCACACTTGTATCTACTTGTTTATATCAGACAGCCTTGGTGCACGTGTTTTATCTATATCTTGGAACGAAATGTGTACAAACAACAAGTTGTTTTTAATAATTCATGGGAAGTAGGTGCTGATCTAGAATCGAAGGTTAATGGTGCCGATTCCCTTGGTCACAAACTAAACTAAAATTAGACTATTTCCATCTTTTTCTGTCCAATAAAACAAGAAAGACTAATGTAAATAAGATCCGTAAAATTTAGTCAATCTGACACATCCATACAGTTTTAGTTGACATCTTAAAACGTACGGATTAAAAATACGGAGAAATTCAAGGCAAAACTAATTTGACATCGCTAACTTAGTTCTTTAATGTCACCGTCCTTTCCTTTCGCTGTATGTTAGTAAGAGATGTCAATTCTCTAAATTTAGTCTAATTTGTGAACAAGGGAATCGGCACCATTGTCTAAGTAAACTGAACCAAATTAAATTACAAGATCTTATAATTGGTATTATGAAAAAGAAAGTTCAAGGATGCAGTGGCAAGAATATTAAGGTATGAAATGAATGATCCTCTTAAACGATTTGATGACCCATACTCGGACATAACATCACGCCTGTAATCCCCGGATGGTAAGGTAGAGGTGTACCCATTAATTAGTAAACACATTTTGCCAGTTTTGATCGCGAATCAATCATGATTTAATTTCAATATATTTACTGACGTGTACCTGTCTGTATCCTTACTGCTCCACGGTTTTTTTCTGATTAATTTCGTTCCGCAATCCAAGACAGTTTAATCGTGTATCGGGGACTTGTCGAGCTTCATTGCCTCGATGATTTTCTGGTGGTTGCTTCTATTGATTCTGGCTTTTAGGAGTTGCAGTGGTTGGAAATAGTGTGGCGGGCTAATGGGATTTCTATTACTGTCTACCTAAGTAAGAGTTAGCTTTACCTAAAGGTCACATAAACCGGACAACTATGGAAACCTGTGATGTAACACACACACGCGAAATGGCAACGTTAGTCCAACATCAAAGATCTTTACAAGCTCGCACCCACTCTAAAATCAAATAGGCAAATATTGATAAAATGCAAAGCCGATAAACTTGGCAGATGTCTCAGTGTGCAGGAGGCACCCTGCCATATAATTTAATGTCGTAGGGGGAATCACAATAGCTATCGATTCCTTTGTGCCCGAGGGAAATCGCTCCTTCATCCACGTTTTTACAATGTCACCGCAAAACAAGTGAGTGTTGTACAGTCGCCAGCTGGAGGTAAACTGTACATTATTATGCATTAAGAATCTAGGGAGATAAATAACTGGAATATTTACTTACGCACATACATATTTATAGCGTTTGGTTTTACGATTCCCGTTTATGCTTTGATTTGCTCAGTTTCTGTTCGCACTTTGTGAATTATGGCGTGTGTTGTTTTTGTTTCTGCCGTCATGGCTAGCAAAGCACGACACGAATATTTGGGATCTCCTAAACGATTCAACTATTTATGGTACAATAGCTTCCGCCTGCGTCTTTGTCCGCGGCAAAGCCAATATATATCCCACGGAAACCATACATTATTCCGGTATAAAAAGTAGCATACGCCAGATCAACCATTCTGACGGACGTGATTAAGTAATAAACATACATCCATCCCAATTTTCTCATTTATATCAGTATTACATCTGTAATCAAAATATGCCGTTATTATTATCACACCTGTTCTTGAAAAGTACAGGTGTGAAATTGAATTCGTGAATTCACGAAATCAACATGCATTTCTGAGTCCAATCCTAAATTCGAACATTAATCTTTCAAGTAAGGAATAAAGACAAAAGCAATAAATTAAAGTTGGTTATATCGAATCATCACGTTTCCAAACCACATTGTTTCCACCTTCATAATTCTAATTTAGGAAAGGAAACACTTGGCGTTGATTCACCGGGAATCGGTGCTGAATAATTGATGGGGTACCAGGGAGCCGGGCCGGCTGAATGATCACTGTTGGCAGATCTATTGAAGCTACTATAGAAGACAAACTCGATCGTCATCCGTAACAAACGAAAGACTAATGGTATACTTATGATAATATTTATAGGCGGAGATCCTACAGAGTCTCTGGGCCTACGTCATTTTGATAATATTAATTAATCATTTATTTCACATAACAAAGACCCATAACATATGTATATACATACCTTATAGACAGAACTACCTTATACATATAATGTGGCTGACATTTTGAGGATAATACATGCATATGCGTACTTGCTAGCTTCTAGCACTTAAATTACATACCTACCTCCTTAACGACATATTCCTCTTACGTCTTCAAAATTTTAGCATGCTTAGATATCGTAGGTCTGGCGACTCCGGGATCTTGTACCATTAAGATATTTGAATGTAGAACACGCGTCCCTTCATCCCGAATCCCAAAAACAATTTTAACATGAGTTCGACAAAGTACTCGTACTTTGCGATCTCAAAGTCATTTGAAGTAACGAAGATAAACATATCGGAGAAACTGTGGGTGTTCTTAAACTTTTGATATGCCCCGAATACGACCTAAAGGTCACGGTGATATTTGATGTAATTGGCGATGAAATTATAGATTTTGATGAAATTATAGATTTTGATGAAATTATAGACATTAATATAGGCAATTTTGTAGAAAATAAAGTTGTTAAACAAAATTATATGGAGGCTCATTGGTTTTCGCCGGATTCGTTGCCTTGAGCGATATAATTAATACAGTTGGATAAAGCATCAATATTACTGTTAGGTAAGAATAATAAAAAACTTTGTATTCAACAGAGTTTCCAACAATCTTGGATACAATTGTCTAGTTTCCAACTAATTTCTATTCAGGCTAAACTCGCAAGTTTCAAAATGAAAGAGATGTTATCGTATTGCTCAAAAGTCAGGTAAATATCAGGCCAATTTCGTTCATAGTAGAAAATAAACGGTTTCATCGCGGAGCCGGTTGCAAAGGGGTTAAATTAGTATTTCCGCCAACCTTTGTCGTACTCCACGCAAGCGGACGGAATACTTAAGTTTTTCCACGTTTTATAGAGCCGATTGTGAAGCAAGATTTGGGTGAATTTCTTCTACACCTTAGTGTATTTTCTCAGTCTGCCGAGTTCCTTACCGTGTTATTTGTCGGCCGACTCGCAAATCTCTGCATAATATAAAATGCAAAATCTTTAGAAGTCTCATTTTGAACGTGAGAACTGGCACGATCCGTTCTTTGTGTTTTTTGTTGTTTAGCTGTTTTTTTTTTACTTTTGTTTGACTTACAATTAAAACGTTGCATATTAAAGCTAAAGTAATAGAAATGTGCTTACATTTTAAGGATTATTATTCTAAGTTACTTAATTAAAATTAAAATGTCTGCTCACTAATAAAATTCTCGATCAAACTGTACTTAACTATATTATAATTAATTTAAACAGAAAATAATAATAAGATTACAAAGGATGTTTAATTTACTATAAAATTGACATAATTCATCGCTGTCAACGGGGCAAGTGCCTAAAAGGCTGGCAGCATTGCCACGTCGTATGTCAATGCTGATTCTTTGACCCATATGCCTAAGAATGCCTGAGGCATTAAGTCCGCCTTTGTAGTTTTTTGTTGCATAAAGTTTAAATAAATAATAAATAAGAAAAGGCCAGCTCTGTAGTGTAAATTAAATCCGATAGCAAATGGTTCTAACACATAGTAGGGGTCGGATAGTAGAATGGACACGTTGTTACCCACTAATTTAATCAGCACCCGTCTACAAAATCTCTTACTATGATTGATCTGCGTTCAATATGATTGCACCCGGGCCACTGTATCGTTTTACACGTCCATCTTCATATCTCTCAGATTACCTTTATAAGAAGTTTAAAATATTCAGGTGTAAAAACGATCTTAATGAAACATTTGAGACCTTTTTTTTCTGGACCATATCTGGAAACCTTCTGATTACGGAGATATTAACTGTTAAAGTTACAACTTTCTTCTAAGTTTTTTTTTTGGAAAAACATGTTATAAATGTTTAAAGTAAACTTTGCTGCACCCGTAAGCAAAGTAATTTTTTTTGCACCAAAAATAAAAGTAATTTCCCTGGAATGACTTTTTTCTTTCAGTTTCTTAGTTTTTACAGTGTGCGTAGTTAACCGCTATGTGTCTTTTTACACAACGTATATTGAAATGGAAGATCAACACCATTGCAAAAATACAAACCGAAACATTGGAATTCGCAAAACAACCCAACAAAGTAATTTAGAACGCTTCATTTGAAATTACGAACAAATTTTTCCGAGGTGTCCCCACATATTTCGAATTCCCAACAAAGAATAATCGGAATACTTTTTCCCTTAATTTTTCATTCAGCTCAGTGGGGCACTGAATCCCTCGGGTTTGCTTTTACTTAACGGAAACCTTATTTAAAATAAACAGGCTGGTGTAAACGGCCGACGTGCCTAAAATTCTGAACG
Organism: Hoplodrina ambigua; assembly: GCA_949774945.1. Taxonomy (NCBI): domain Eukaryota; kingdom Metazoa; phylum Arthropoda; class Insecta; order Lepidoptera; family Noctuidae; genus Hoplodrina; species Hoplodrina ambigua. Next base: position 3,928,328 of record OX458974.1, on the reverse strand, counting down.
CGTCGATACCGGTGTATTATTTTCGCTGGCAATAAAACGGGCGCGACCTAAAATGTGTTTTTTATTTGTTTTAACTTCTTTTTATTTATTTTGCGGTGATGATATTTAGAGGTGTGTCGATTGTACGAGTATCCATTGTATGCTGTGATACGAGTATTGACTCGACTTTTTGCTTGGCGTGATATCGAGATACTCGCACTTGTTGATACAGCTCATGTCACTTTCATTTTGCGTCAGCCAAGTGTTATTTGAATTGAATGTTGAATTCTTCATTTCACTTTTTGCTTTACAAATCAATCTATATTTAAGAGAACTTTACCGACAGGTCGCTGTATACAAAATGTAGTCCTAGTCTAGTCATATTTTTTAGATGAGGGAACGATACTAACATCTAGACTTGTAGTTAATCAAATAACTTAATTTAAAAACGTTACGTAACTGAATAACTCGTAATGGAAAATACGATTTTTATGTTACCGTAAATCATTTTGAAATGAAATTACGAGTTCTTATTTGACGGAAAACTGACAAACCACAATCCAAATATAATTGCCTTCAGCCTATCTATAAAATATCATCGACTTTAATTACTTATAGACCAAAACATGAATAGGCGACGAGAAACGAGGTAACAATCTCTAGAAGTATTCGTCCGATTACAAAAAATCTTTCACATAAAGAAACCTACACTATTACCGAGTTTCATAGGGTAGGGTATATGTATTTGTCTCCCACGCAGACGAAGTCACGGGCAGAAACTATAGGGTATAACACTGTTACGCAACACTTCGACGTAACACCAGGTGCCAGTCGCTTATAATTCTACGACCAAAGCTTAAGCAAATTGCTCTAATTCAATAATTCCTTTACGAGGTTTCGGACATAATAAACCAGATCGATCCGTCGACAACAACGCAACGAGAACGTTCCCTGCAGTAATCGACGCCTACCGAACAAATCCAGGTTTACGACACTGATATAAGCAAAATCTTTAATTTTATTACACAGTTTATGTTAATAAAGACGTTATGAAATTAATTTATTGGTAACATGTCGATAAAATTGGGAATAAAATCAATTTTGTTGTATTTAGTAATGTTGTCTTGTTTCTTACTATTCTTTCGTCCCCCGCCCTCCCATGCCAAACAGGTGCATGGTGGAAGGAATATTGTGACACTAACTTTTACCTTGTATTCAGTACATGATGCTAGACTTCCCAGCGTTGAAATTATAATAAACTAGCAAACCACCCCGGCTTCGCACGAGCGCAACATTATCGACATTCCCGATGGATTTTCCAAAAAATATCTTTCTTAAGAACCTTGTCCGGAGAATTACGAATACAACAAAAAAGAATCAGACAAATAGGTCTAGCCGGTCTCGAGTTTTGCGCTTAGCAACACATTTAGCTATTCTTTTTATTATATAGAAGATTTAGACCGTGTAGGTGTAGCACTGTTGTACTTGTGCACAGCTGATTGCTCTGTATTAATAATATAAAATTTAAAAAAAAATTACACTTATGGAAAGCCACATTATATTTATAAGCGAGGAAAACATAAGTATTTCATTTAAAAAACAAAATTGTGATCCCTAGAGAAAATCTACGCGGGCTTAGACGCGGGTAAAAGCTACTTTTAAATAAATCGACGTGTAATGTGATCACTGGAGCATTTAGAATCATACAATTATACTGAATTCATTGTAAAATGCGTTAGGATGTCCCTTCAACTGTATATAAAAATATTTCTTCGCAAAAATTTATTGACGAAAAAGCATAATAATAATCTAGTACGCCCTTGGGAGGTCCACTTGAAAAATAGGTCTATTAAGATCTAATTAAGATCGAAATTCAAATTCGTTCGACAATTACCGACAGCTGTTAACAATAATAATTTTATAATTATATCATAGTTTCAAGAACAAATATTTATCAATATCGACCATCAAGAACTTGGCATTTGCATTGGCACTTACTACAACGAGATTATTTAGATTGTATATCTAGCAGTACTTAAAGGTGAGGTGTTTGCTAATAATAACTAAGGTCAGCAAGCATTTAAGGATCAGTCTCAAAAGCTCTCTTGTTGTCGAGGTTAAGAAGATGTCCTATAAAAACTGTATCTGCGTTCTTAACATCTGAATCTAAATCTATGACCAACATAACTCTGATATATCCAATATATCCTTTAGATACTCGTGATCTTCGCCAATCGTTATGGGTAGTTAGAAGCCCAAAAGTCTGACAACCAGTCTTACGATGGGGTCGTGTATCGTATTGCTCAGTAGCTGGGTGGTGGAGGTCTGATAGGCAGTTGCTCCAGGTAAAATACTGGTACTCAGCTGCATCCGGTTAGACTGGAAGCCAACCCCAACATATTTGGGAAAGGGCTAGGTGGGTGAGTACTCTAATTTTGTTCGAATAACTCATATGGTACCTGTACAATATTTACAAATGTGGAAAACATTTTTTACTTTTATGCTTATTAGTAATAAGACTAAAAAGAAGTCAACCGCCATTGTCCTCAGTTGTACATTGTTCGAGACATGATTTAACATGATGCTGTAATAAAACATTGTATACAATCGATCAGTGTTGCGAGGTCACATTCGAATGAACCTCTCAGGAGAACCCATTAATCTCTATGTGTCAACCACTTAACTAAGTAGCTTATAGTTACTACAACTCGAGTGGGTAAACAAAACTAAGCCAGGAATGACTTAGCTGCCCCACTTAATAGTTCTAAAGTACCAACTCTTAGAGGGCGAACAAATAGAGCTAAGCGAGAAATGACAGAGCTGACCATTCGCATTATATGTAAAGTTATTCGTCGCAAGCTCAGGTAGTTCTTCCCACACGGCGTCGTGGCGGCGCCAGAGCATAGAACAAACCTATACATTTGATCTAAAACCAATCTAAACGCTCATTAAAATTGATGAATTCTCTAAACTGTTGTTTTGAGGTTACTATATTTATGTTTTAACATTTTCGTGTCTTATTTGTTGTTATGGGTTCTTGTTGGGTATTTTAATTTAATGTTTACAGCTTGTAACTCTTCAAAGGTTTTGTTTAATGTCTACATAACTTGTGTAAAATATCGTGTAAACTTTTATATTTTAAATTACATACATACATAACATCACGCCTGTAATCCCCGAAGGGTTAGGCAGAGGTGTACCCATTAGTACACCCACATTTCGCCAGTTATGTTTTTAGTCCCATGTAATAGGGGGCGAGCCTATTGCCATCAAACGGGCACAAATCCAGACTTCGAGGCTGCTACTGAGAAATTCCTGATGGAAAAACTCAATAACACTTTGCCCGACCTGGGAATCGAACCCAAGACCTCATGCACAGCAGTCGCGCTTGCTACCACTAGACCAACGAGGCAGATATTTTAAATTAGTATTCTAATAACGCCATTGTATTGTATTTTGCAATCTTCTACATCTTTTTCATCTATTGTTTCGTCAATAAGCAAATTAACATCGCTGCCTATATTAACATTCAGAACGCAGTCTAGAAGTCTAAATTCTCAGACATCGCCATAGATTCCAATCTTTATTTCCGCATTAAATTGAAAAAAGTCTAGGTACTTATTTAGAATTCCTGAGTCGACAGTGTATCGGTGTTAAAACACACTTTACCAAACCGAATGTTAAATGTTCTTTAAATCATTGTGATCATTTCTTTGTTCAGGATTTTACCTGGGAACCTTCAGTTTACGGAGATATTAAAGGTCAAAGTTACAGCTTCTTATTATATTCTTTTACTACAACAACTTTTTAATGATAAACTCTTCTACGACCCCCGTACTGATGTAAGCATCCAAAAGGACAAAAATTTGAGAGTTACATTGCATGATACCGTAAACAAAAAAAAAACAGCTGATTCCCAGAAATATCTCTTGATAAATGTTACTTAATTTGACGGGCAGTATGTGTAGTTTGGCTATGCGATGTGTCTTTTTATACCCCGCATACGGCTGATCGAAATCATGAAAAAAAAAATACTGTTCCCTACAAATATGCTTTACAGGACGATCATAATGCCTGGAACAGCTGATGTTTGTTCATGTTTTCAGGGTTGGTCCCATAGCAAAAATTGATCATAATGATGAGTATTAATACCTCTTTTAAGGTTTTAAATTGTAAATTAACAATCACCTTGTTTACGTCGCTTTTTGTTCCTATAAATTATTGGCGCCTACACAAGTGATTAAGTGGACAAGCAATGTACTTCAGACTTCACTTTTACCTAGTTAGCAATCGACGACGGCCGACAGACGCCATGCTCCGGCATGTCTCGCCGTATCAATCATGTAACGACGGTGTTGCCATCATTTCTATCATTTTTTATAGCGGTCTCTAAGCAGATTATCTTTAGAAATATTTTTTCTTGTACCGATCTTCGGAGAAGTATTAAGTAATGGAGATTTATCATGTTATACTAGTAGATAAAAGCTTACTATGTTGCGTCAGCTAAGCTTAATGATATCGACATGAGTCTTAGCAGACTAATTCTGAGTCAGAATCAATTTTTTATTTTAATTCAAAAGGCGAAATATTCCCGTTTGAGCACCAAAGGTATTGAAACATCTATCACTGATGTATTGAAAGTAAAGATTGGTGCTTAATGCATAGGTGCTCAAAAAATTGCTGCTCAAACGGGAATATTTCGCCTTATAACAACTATAACAACGAAATATAATTGAATTTAGTGACCTCTTATAAAAAATAGTTTCGTATAAAGAAGAATGGACAAGAAACCTCATTCTATAGCTTCTCTCTTAAGTAATGGGCACTGCTCTCCATTATTATAATTATTATGCACATACATACACGTTTGAAATTCGAAGGTAATCAATCTAATACATTCACGTAAAGTTCAGGGCTTCAGGTGTTCTAAAAGTTTCTACGAAGCGTTTCGTGTACAGCATAATATTTTAATTATTTTTCTGGCAACCCAGCACGCGTGCGCGGCCTCAATGGCGAGCCAATAGCCGACGATAATTGAGTCGCCGGAGCCTTATAATTGGCGCCTTTTTATTTAATAACACACCGCGTAATTGTTGTGACCAGACTATGACGGTGACTACTAATGACAAATGTAGAAATAATTGCACTGGCAACAATTTTATTGATATTCTAGATTCAGGTTCAATTTACGGTAGTCTTGACGGGCTATTGAACTAACAAAATGGCTAACATAGTTGTTAAATTGGATTAGAAATCAGTTGCAACTGCAATGAGCAATAACAGGTTGAATTGAGCTCGCCTAATGTAAGTTGTTTGCCTTAGTTGACGGCAATGATTTGCAGAACGCGACAGTATGAGATCATTAACTAACTTAAATTGTGGAGCTATTTAATTTAAATGTAAATGTCGTGATGGCCCAGTAGTTAAAGCGTCAGACTCTCATAGACGTTGTCACGTGTTGTAGGTTCGAAACCGGGCACGGGCGAGTAGCAAAGTGACTTTTTCTATTTCATATAGATACTTAGTACTTTCTAAGTTTATCTTCACTCACTGACATTGGTAAAGGAAAAAAATAGTCAAGTCAGAAATCGCCAATACGCCTTGAGCAGACATGGTAATCAATGCTCATGCCTTCTCTGTATGAGAAGAGACATTTGCCCCGTAGTGGGACCATAAAAAGAAATTATTAAATTTTATTAAAATCACATATTGTTTATTGGAGATTCTAGTAAAACGTTGCAAGAAACTTTATGAACTTCAGTTTCAAGAAGAACTTGGCTTTCGCAATTCAAATTACAAAGTAAAAGCTTAACATTTCTCTGCAAGGAACCACAAATAAATTACAGAAAAGAATCCAAAGCGCTGACATTTATCCCTCAAGGCCCGCTTTCGAACACTACCTTATAAAAAATCGACTTTTATAGTTCTTTATTCTCCTCAGACTAACCGTAGTCATTTTCAAGCAATAAATTGCTATTTATAGACATTTCATCCATTTTCTCGTCGACTCCCGTATTATTCTCAAATGGATTGATCGTAAATTGTGACAAATTACATATTTGCGTCAAATGTTTGACACACTCACAATTGTGATGTTTTACTCTTGAAATGTTTTCAGTATTCCCTTTACATTGCCGTATAAGTTCCAAAAGTTTACTATCAACAAAGATTCCACACGCAATGTATATGAAACATAAGCAAATGTCATTTCGTAACAGATAATTTCAGGGATAGATGTACGTCAGTCATAAATATAAAATGGACGTCGGGAACAATGCGTGAATTTTACAACGTTTTCATTTTACGAGGATCACTAAAACATTTTGGTCCCAACAATAAAATAGTCCGTGTTTTTTACGACACCTGAACGTGTATGCGCGTTTCAAAGTGATTTTGGACCAATAGTGGAGGAGTGTGGGACGATAGTTGGTGCTTACTTAGGAATCACCGCACGTAAGTAGCCGCCGCAGTGTTAAAGGTTGCGGAGAGCAAGATCTGTGGTTTACAGCCATTAAAATTGGACTAACTTCTCTAAACGAGGCCATGATGTTAAAACTCGGTGTTTCGTCATGTTGGACACTGTTTAGTGCAACTGTACTAAACCCAGAAAGCGAATAACTAGTTGGTTATTCGCTTTTGGTAATACTGTTTGCTTATAATTATAATTTTTGTTTTAATGTCTAAAACTTATAAATATCCTTTTAGTCTTAGAGTAGAGTCTTATGATATTATACCTAGTAGTTTTTATATAAGGTACATTACATTCACGTGTCTTTATGTATGATTCTGTATGTAAATATTGTAAAATATTGATTTTAAAGTAGTATGTATGGATTTTCTTGCCCATTATTTTCCATACAAAACTACCCTTTGAAATGGGCAACTGCATTCAATCCTATTTTTTTTTCTTCTTGTATATGACGTTCAAAAGTGCCTTATAATGGCATAAGTAGTACGAAGTTGTAATGCAGATATCTCTATTTTACATTTTATTAAGATCCAAATATTGTATCTTATGTATACTACAGGCTGACTTATGATTCGTTTAGGAGGTCAAAGAACTCATGAAATCCAACAGTTTTTATTATCAAACCAAGCCTAAAATATTAAAAAAAAATCTATAAATTAAACTACAGCACGATACATATTAACGTGTTGTTATGTATATAAAGCATGTGTTTATGGCCATACAAATATATGTTCCATGCGGAAATTGACCCTGACACACGCAGCACAGCAGCCAATCACTGAGCCACTGCGCCAACCGAAAAATGTATGTAGGATGTATAATGTATGTTCCTACTACGCGCCAATAAATAAACTCTCTACCAGTATAATGTTATCATTATTTCATATAAACCTCACACTCACATCCTGCATCGCATTATTGCCTCGTCCAATATATAAGCTTCCTGTTTAGAAACAATTGACTGCGAGTTATGTTCCATTTTAATCATAATATAACGTTATAGTAACTCAACCAATTCACATACTCAGGAACTAGAGGTAACCTTTTTATTTTTGATTACGGATCCCTAATTTTTTTTGAAAATATATCATAGCCTATGCTACTCAGGGTGAATGTAGCTTTCTAATGGTGAAAAATTTTTTGAAATCGGCATAGTAATTTTTGTGTTTTTTTATTACAAACATACACACACAGGCTCGCACAAAAATACAAATCTTTACTTTTCTTACGGATCCCCAATTTTTTGATAATAAAATATAGCCTATATTATATCACGCGGGGATAGTGTAACATCTCGACAGTAAAATAAATTTTCAAATGGGTTCAGTAGTTTCGGAGTCTTTTAAATTCAAACAAAGCAACAATCAAATCTTTCCTCTTTATATTATTTGATGATTTTAATCATAGGATTTGAAGATCAAAATTTGACTAGCTTTTGCTAACGATTTCATCCGTTGTCAATTATTGCAAACTCAGACGAAGTCGCAGATTGTAAAGTAGCCTACGTCCTTATCCAGATCACAGATTACCTTTCATTACAATGGTTTTGCCGACATTCAAGCGGACGCAGCCGCGGGCGTAAGCTAGTTGTCAGTATATATTTGTCAACGGTATCACAGAAATAGCACAGAGGATTATGAAACTTGATGTTTTGAGTTCAAGTATTAGATCTGAAGTCGGCGTAGGTAGCGCATTCCTGACGGTGTGGGCCCGAATGGCATCTATTATATTGTCTCCACATTCCGGACTGAGGTTAGGCATGAGATATTTATTGCCTCATGTGAGTCCTTCGATGAATGTGCCGGGGACAGTCGCTGATCTAGTGGCCAAGATGCCAATATAATAACCCATTGTAAAAGATGGAACTTCTGCCCGCGGCTCCTAAGGCCAGGATGTTTATTCCTTACTACGAGTAATATTATAAATTCGAAAGTAACTCTGTCCGTCTGTCAGTCTGCGCATTCACGACTAAACCACTGAAACGATTTTCATGAAATTTGGTACTGGGTAAGTTTGAACCCCAAGGAAGGATATAGGCTACTTTTTATTCCGTGACTTCGTCTGCGCCGCGAGCAAAAGCTAGTACACCATACAACTAGCCTATGACACTTAGCAATAGGTAGTGTGGCTTTCTATCAGTGAATATTTTTGTAAGCGGACCAGTAGTCACAAAGCTCATACAAACAAAACAAAAAAAAAGACCTTTTAATGTTTGTCCTATTAGGTTTTAACCACATTATGGTGCATGTAAACTTTAGGATGCCTATTTTTTTTTTAATTAGAATATGGCTCTCTATAACAGGGATAGCTGACGTCGCTCAAAAGGTTGCTCAACTTAAATGGGACTGGGCAGGACATGTCTGCCGCATGTCGGACAAACGGTGGGCCCAAATAGCGAAGAACTTGTGCCTTGAAACAAGTCACTAAAACTGGACGGATGAGGGACTAAAACGGGAAGGATGGAAGGGAAGGAGGCAGGCCTTTGCCCAGGCTAACAAAAAAAAAAGGATATAGCTTATCGCTCTCAGCGATACTGTAGCTTCCTATTAGTGAAAGAATCAGACCAACAGATCCAGAGAGAGATTAACGCATTCAAACAAGAAATAAACAAACCAGCTCTTCAGCATCCCAGTACAGATAGAGTAGATACGTGTTTTCTTGTATTTCTGTCAGGAATAATACAATGATACAGTTACTTTCTCTTGACAGACACGACATTTTGAAATCCTATTTCGTTATCTCGAGTGAGAAGAGATGAAGATCCGGCTTCCGCGTTTTCGCCTTTCTTTCATCATAAGAATGATCTAAAGAAGTGTTTGATTACGATTGCTTTGTTAACATTAATTTAATTTGTGGTTTCGGCATCCATTATTATTTCGTTTTTTTTTTACGATCGATTCAACAAACAGGAAAACGACGTCAGTATATAAATACAATGTACAAGACATATAACAGTAAGGTATATATGTATTAGTGCTTTCTAATAAGTATAATTTGTTAAAATAAAAACCGTTTAAGTACACCCACATAACTGGCGAAATGTGGGTGTACTAATGGGTACACCTCTGCCTAACCCTTCCGGGATTACAGGCGTGATGTTATGTTTATGTACGTTCAAGTACCTACTGGTTACACACGAAGGGTTCTGTGCCACCATACATTATTTAACACTGAAACATACAAAAAATCGTTTCTTGTTTGCTATATACATATTTAAATCATTAATTTATTATTATTATTTATTTTTTTATTTAGAGCGTTTGACATCATAAGTTGTAAGACTACCCGGGGTTGCGGGACGTCTTATCAGGATACCGTGACCCCGGAACGTAAAGAGCAACAGAAGGAACAGGGTGGTTTTTTAGTCAGTAAAAGTCTGACAGTCCCTTCCGCCCCACCCAAGGCGGAAGGAGTTATTTGATGACTTTTACCACCTAAAAAAAAAAAAGAGGTTTCCATTTAGCAATCTCGTTGGTCGTTGCCTCGTTGGTCTAGTGGTCGCAAGCGCGACTGCTGTGCATGAGGTCTTGGGTTCGATTCCCAGGTCGGGCAAAATGTTATTGGGTTTTTCCATCAGGAATTTCTCAGTAGCAGCCTCGGAGTCTGGATTTGTGCCCGGTTGATGGCAATAGGCTCGCCCCCTATTACATGGGACTAAAAACATAACTGGCGAAATGTGGGTGTACTAATGGGTACACCTCTGCCTAACCCTTCGGCGATTACAGGCGTGTTGTTATGTTATGTTTAGCAACCTTGGGAAAAGAAATGAAAAAAATTACAGTACCAAAACAACAAATATCAATCAAGTTTTCTTCTGTAGTACAATACCTCTCTTACAAGAAATGTTACAAACATTTGTGTGGTTGTCATAGTAGACTCTTCTGTAGTTTATAGACATACGTCTCTATGACGTAGATTTTAATAGGATTAAATAAAGCGGATTATTGTACACTTCAACTACCTAGGTGTTAAAGCTTATGTAAGGGCCTTAGTATTCCATTGTCACTCTTTGACTTGATGGATATTTGTATATAGCTACCTAATCATTGTTTGTCATGTATTGTTTCGAACGCTTGAATGTCGGTTGTCTACGTGTGTAATCCTACTTTATTTTCTAGTTAGCATAAGTTACCTTATAATATCAGCTATTTTGGAGATTCGCCAAAACAAACAACAGAGAGACTATCTTTTTGTTTTATTGTTATACGTCGTATCGTGTATTACTTTCATATGCATTTAGTAAAACAGATTTAGTGAAATCAGACACTTCATTTTATTTATTTGAAAACGATTGTACTTTTGACACCATTTACAGTCTTAAGACAAAAGAAATAAAAAGAAGAAAAAAACAAATAAAAATAAAACAAATGCGTCCCGATAATCTTCCGATACAAACCTTTTTTTAATCTGCCGCCCAAACTTGTTGTGGACATTCTCGGCTTTTGAGTTTAAAAAAAAAACCTGCAACCTTTTGTTGAGTACAATGTCGGCTAGTGCCGTCGCCATGATGTCGGCAGATAGCGGGTTCGAGTCCCGGCTGCAAATATTTCCGTCTAATTACCTACGCTTTGGCTACCAAGGGATTTAAGCCTAGTATGGGATTGAGATAAAAGTCAGTGATTTTAGTTCTACTGTTTTATTTGCGTATTCGGAATTCACTGCTAATTTTCTATAGGGAAGCGTCGTGGAATGGATGAGAGATTTTTTTCTTGCTTAGGATGAAGGGGACAGATGATTTTTTTCTTTTTAGATTAAACTAAATCCTATTGATTTAATGGAGGTATTTATGAGTTTTTATGGGGTTTTTGTTTTTATTCAGTTTTCCATCAGGAATTTTCCAGTAGCAGCATCCGAGTCTGGATTAGTACCCAGTTGATTGCAATAGGCACGCCCCCAATTACATGGGACTTGAACATAACTGGCGAAATGTGCGTGTACTAATGGATACACCTGCCTAACCTTTCGGGGATTACAGGCGTGACTTTATGTTATGTCATTAAATATTTTTTTTAAATAGTGCGTCGGAATAGCTTATTTGCACAAAGTAAACAATTTATAGTTTAACATATTCGAATGGGTAAACAAAACTGAATAATTTGAATAATATTATTTTTCGTTTTACCAAATTAAAATAATATTCCATATAACCTGTTCAAGGTTTACGTACATACTAAACAGCTAGACCTTGATATTTTTATGTGTTTAGTTTATGACTATAATAATATTTTATTAATGTTCTAATTTTCCGCCATTACCTACGAATTACTAATAACCAAGTAACTAGTGCACGATCGCTATTCGCGTGCGAGTAATTAAAATTCTACGATAATCATACTTGATGTACTTTTGATCCTACGGGAAATTATTATGAAAACGTTTATTTATGGCTCGTTAAATCACTGAAACGATACGACTTAATCTCTGAGACATTTTTTGATATCGAATCAGTACCTACTTCCAGAGTATAACTTACAAACAAAAAAATAAACAAACAAACTTTTTCTCTTTATTACATAACATAACATCACGCCTCTAATCCACGAAGGGTTAGGCAGAGGTGTACCCATTAGTACACCTACATTTCGCCAGTTACGTTTAAGTCCCATGTAATAGGGGGCGAGCTTATTGCCATAAATCGGGCACAAATCAAGACTCCGAGGCTGCTACTGAGAAATTCTTAGTGGAAAAATCCAATAATAAAAAAAAAAATGCTTCATGTCCTTTTTAGTATAGGCTGTATAGGCTAGAAATACATAACAACGACTAATTTGTGCAAACATCCTCAAAATTGTAGTCATGCTTAAATGACGAAGGTCCATTGCCTCTTGGTTCTTATACTAAAGGAAATCATAAACAAAGTTCCGTTCAACAGCGGTAACCCAAACCAGAAACAGAAACGTCGTAAGTCGTAAATAAAGCTATTGAATAATAAACAATAATAAAACGACTTAACGTTAAGTCGGCACGAGATTCTCGACGAAACGTCACGAATCTAATTCGTCAAAGACATAACTGCTATTTGACGACCTTGGTTATTTATGTAGTTTGTCTGTAAACCTTACTTATTAATATAACGGCCTTATAAGGTCCCACAGCAGGATCGGATCGGATCCTACGCCTCTTCTCATGCAGAGAAGGCACGAGCATTGATCACCACGCTTGCTCAAGACGGATTGGCGATTTCATACTTAATTATCGCCCCCTATTACATGGGACTTACACATAACTGGCGAAATGTCGGTGTACTAACGGGTTCACCTCTGCCCAACCCTTCGAGGATTACAGGTGTGATGTTATGTATTAATAATACAACCTGGTTTCCTCACGATGTTTTTCTTGACTGATGCCAGTGCCTTATCAATCATGGCTACCATAATTTACGGCTTTTGAAGAAGTCCTTCCACCTGTCTTGGATGATGACCAGCTCATCAATTGAAAGTTGTCTTGACTCAAATAAGATTGTCGTTTAATTAACTAGTACTTAATTTAGAAAGTAAGGATCGTAGCAGGCGTTCGGTGGTTTCTGTCTACCCCCATGGGAAAAAAGCGTGTGTTTATGTATGTATGTGTACTTAATTTGTTCTTTTTCTCTTCTTTCAGGTAAGTTCCAAGTTTCCTGTAAGACTTTCTTAGTACAAGTAAGCTTTCGTCTTGCCTCATTTGTTTTGGTAAGATATTTATGGAATCTAGCAGGATTTTATGGTCCTCCGTAATCAAATCAAGCAATCGCAAAAACCCATATCGTTATTTGTTCATAATTATTCATCCATTTATTGTATGAACAGTGGTCACGTCATCTTTAATTATGGAAGATTGTCCAACACATTACGGGTTGACCAGACTGGCCTGTGACATCATCAACCGGTGTATCTCGACCTCCCTCCCCTCTCTACACCTGTTACTGCCCCCCTCATCGTAGTATTTGGACTGGCGATCAGAGGTATAGTGTAAATAGGAGTTCAAGAGCTCAAGGTTTTAAGAAGATTTTGTTAATGTAAGCGTGATATTGATTTATTTAACTAAAAATTCTGAACGAAATTCAATTGTAATAAAGTTCAATTTACAATAATAATAAAAAACATGAACTGAATTTCATTATATTTCAAATTTAATCTTACTCAAAAAAATCTCAAATTAATTAAGACAGACATACTGTTGCTGATGGGAATATAAAGACCACAAGAAAAGTATGATTCAAAAGACAAGATAATAGCTCTGACGTCACGAGAACATACGTAACTTTTTACTTTTTGAGTGTAATATACCTTTTAATGGCAATACTCATTATAAAAGTGGGATAATGCAATGCAAGTAACACAAGACTTGTTTGTTTTTATTAAAAGAACTTGCTCCGAAGCAACTTTCTGTCTTGCGACAAATTGATCACATATTTCTATAGCCTTCCTGATTTAAATGTACATCCAAATATGTCGATATATTTACGAAATATTGACAACAATTAATATGTAAAAATACTTTTGTGGAGTCAAATCGCCGCCATTATCCGGTTCCTTAGCCGTCACGCCAACATTCCCAATTTCTCGCCTTTTGCGTTTCATCTCATGTCTACTATTTTATTTAAATTCTTATCTCTTAGTGTTAAGGCTCTAATTCGCGTGGCCCGATGTTTTGTAATGTTGTAGTTAAGCTTGCAAGTGCATAACGGTGCCGCGCCGTGGAGGGAAAAGCCAAATATGGTATGTTCCTGACATTCGATTTGTTGCAGTTTTATCTCGCCCCTTCCTCGTCTTAATGTTCACATGTTGCTCGGATCTTCATTTTGATAAAATCTTATTCTTTTTAATTTAATTTAATTTTTATTTATTTATTCTGAAGTTTCCTTTGCCATTACAGAATACATCTAAAAATAAAATGTTAAAATCTAATTTTAAAATGTTTTCTTAAGTAAATTCTTTTTTTGTGTTGGATCCTGCCCGATGAAGGTTTTCGCCAAAAGTTGATTAACCTCAAAGCTATTTATACTTACATTGAAATATGCATTAATTTCATGAGTTCAACGGCGTGTAAATAATTCGGCCTTTGCACCGAAAACAATCAACTCAATGAGGTTCATTATATTCAATAGCGTTTAATAATCTCATTGTCAAACTAAATTAAAACGGTGTTGATCACGAGCACTCGGCTCGAATCCGTTTAAATATCGAATTATCGATTTAACCAGTACGAGTACGGATATCGAATAGCACCTATTCGACTAGTTTTATGGTCCAGTACCTACAATATACTGCAGTGCGGGTTTTATGACAGGCTGTAAGCAACTCTATCACGTAATTGGCTTTGAAAAAGTAATCCATTTAACCGGTCAGTATTTCATTATCAGTTTTATGTTAGCTTATCTTGGACCTCATTATAATTTTGATTAGTTTTGACTTATTTTTCCCACCAAAAACTGGTTTATTTGTTTAAATGTGCAGCCAAGCATATACATCTTAACTTTGTATTTATTTGAAAAAAGAACGACATGAAATAGAAAAAGAAAAAAATAAAATTCAAATATTCGAACATGTTGTAACAGAGGTATTATTGCAAAAATTATAACCTGACAGTCATTCGGATACACACAACAATCATTTCGCAATACCAATTGTTCCGTCTCAAGGCTGTACCTCGCCGGAATCTTTGCCAATTTAGATAAAAACTAGAGAATGGTTATTTATGAATGAACAGAAACTGGTTTGGAGCGAGACATGGACATCCTGATGTAACTTGTTCACAGATTTTATTATACTTTTATGATTTAGAATTTGTTTAACGTTGCTATAAAAAGTTAAAGAAGATGTTTGATTAATGAAGTTGGTAGCTAGTTTTTGTTGAGGATTTGGACAAATGAAGTTAATGAGGTCTCTAATATTAATGTAGTACGGACGCGTCTACTTTTGTTAATTTCAAAATTTAATTATAAATACTTTTAATTTTATTCTCAATACGGCAGTACAGCAAATACAGCAAATTCACACTTAAAAATACATAAAAATATAACAATACATAAAATAAACAAAACCTACCAACCTTCCGCCCGCGACTTTGTCCGCATCAAACCATTTTTTATTATTATGTTAGGTACATACTATTCCAGGCTATAATCCATCTCTGTGCCAAGCACCCAGGTTCTTTATAATAGTAAAAAAACAACAATATAATAATTTAACTAAATTAATGAAATAATTACATTATTATTTGGTCGAAATGAAGAAACGTGTAAGTAACTAACTGTCCGTTCATACAAGTTGTGCTCCAATTTGCGTATTCCATGCAAACGAAGTTGTTTGCTGTAATATGATACCACTAACTTAGAAAGTCCGTGCTGATTAAATCAAATTGCTTCATCAAGTTCTAAGATTACAACAATCATCAACTTTATTAACCTACTGCATCTCTACGGTGCATTTCATCTCAAGCTTTCAAGTCTTAGAGCATTCCAGACTTATCTTGAAGCACTACTTTCCTTATTAATTTCTTTAAGAACTCATTCAGAAAATGTAATCTAATTAAGTCTTGTCATTGAAAAACCGGGTAAGAGCAAGTCAGACTGGTGAAAAAAGGGTTACAAAAAGGGTTCTGTATACATAATATTAAGATTAAAATAAACAACCAACGAATCAATTAATTTTTCAAATACTAATTTTCTTACGATGCAAGCAAAATGAAATAGCAACACTTTTTACAAGCTTTTATTTGTTTTCACCTGTTCCGGTGTAGGTAATAAATTTTCTAATCAAATCTTACAAGTTAAAATTGAGCCACTTCCCAATGTTCGATTGAGCTGAAATTTTGCGTTAGTGTGCAATTTGCATGACAATGCAATATAATGATGTCACAGAGCTGGTCTGATGATGGAGCCGGAAAGTGGGCATAAGAATTTATCAAATCTTACAAGTTTTTTACCCATTTCCCAGTGTTCAATTGAGCTGGAATTTTGTATGCACATTGCATGATAATTGCAATATAAAAGAATGTTTAAAAAAATAGTTAGATAGTACTTTTAATCATTGTTTTATACAATCTCGTAAGCACACAGTATTCTAAGCAGTATTGTGGAGCACGTCTCAGTGTTCTTGCCTGTCGCTAAACCTGATCTGTCCAGTTCTGAGAACTACTCTTATGTCAGCCGACTGTTTTTGCACCATTATAGATAGGTCTGCAGTGTGTGATTGTGTTTGCATTTCACGTCAAGCGCAAGGAATATAAAACTGAGATGCTTTTTTGTTTTTTCTTAAGACAGGCAAGACTGTCTTTAGATAAACAAAAGTCAAAACTTAATCTTGGAAAAAATAGTCTAAAAACTAGGTACTTGCTAAATTTTTAACCTCCAACGCAAACAGAGGGGTATTATAAGTTTCACGTGTCTGTCTGTGTGTCTGTGGCATCGAAGCTTTTAAACCAATGGACGTATGGTTTTTAATTTGATGCAGTTTTTTTTAAATAAAAAATATATTTTAAAAAACCAATGATATTTAAATTAATATAATTATATATTGATTTTGCATACAGTTTAACCTTCTGCAGACACAGCATACATCCTCTCAAATAAGTATTATATCTTGCTGAAAAACCTACTCTCCTGCGACTCCATTTTGCCTCTAGTATGCGACACTTCCTTGGAAGTAAAAGATAACCTCCCCAGGTTTAAGTCGTTCGAACCATACAAAGCCCGCAGTGTGGACTCACAGAATTAAATATTAAAATTATTCAGTCGCCTGCTTTAGTACAAGCAAAGTTATAGGAAACAAAGGACAAAGTCCACATCCATTTCTCCACGTTGTGACCTAAGCAGTAGCCTAGAGAGGACGAAACAAATTAAGGAAACAAAGCATCTCCATAAATAAATATTCATAGTTTCCTCAGCAAATATTTTAGTATGTTGACCTTAAGTACTAAATTAAATATGGTTTTAGTTAAATAAACAGTTATGGTAGGATGCTGTAGGATTTGTACTTTGCTTTGACTGTTCAATTGGACACCATAAACCAATAACTCCAAGACATAAAAAAAAAAAACATTTTATTTTAGCTTTGAAAACGTAATTGATTTTCAATTAACAGTAAAAACAGATTTTTTGTTGCTTTGAATATAAAGAGCAATATAAAGAGTTGTTATAAAAGTGATCTCACAGTTGAGAAACGAAGAAACGCGTTTTGACAGCTAGTAAAAAGTATATCAATTGATTGGTGGTCTCAAGTACTTTATTATTTTTTTTAGAATACCTTCGCGATGTCGCACACGCATATTACTTGCAACAAAACAAAAAAGTTGTCATTTACTAAGAAACTATTTTGTCTAGCAAGCAAAACTGTGTTGTCTATGGTTATCAAACCCTTTGTCTATGGTGTGCGGATTGTCATAACCAACACAAACACTAACTCAAAGTTGAAACAATCCAAATCTCGGTGCAAACTTCACAAACATCAAACTTGAGTAGTTACAACTCGATCTTAACATTGTCTATTCAATTTGCAGTTTATCGTTCCCTTGCGCGTTTACATTGTCAGTCGCTTTGAAATGATCGCTGCCGCCTGTCAATGTAGCCAACACAATACGTTATTGTCACTTCCGTGTGTTGATCGTAAACTTTGTTGCGTGTGGTTTATACATTTACTTATGAAAAGGAATAACTGCAAGTTATTTAATATGAAACAGAAACCATGAGGCAAGTCTAGTAACTTTTAAGAACGTTGGCATTCTAAACTGTCTCGATAAAAAAAAAACATCTGGTTGCTAATTTTCTTTTTTTACAAGCTTTTATTTAGTTTAAACTGTTCGAATCACACACATGATGGCATGCTGATGCTCTGCTTTGTTTATCTCACAGTAGATAATTACATGTTTATATTAAAGTTATTTCTGTAAGAAAGTCCTCCTTCAAAATTTGCAAACCATTTGAAGACCATTTGTGGGTATCCGATTAAGCTGAAATTTTGCATACACCTTTAGTTCTGACTAAAGTTAAAGAAAAAAAAAAATTACATTTGGTAATTACAATTAATTACACACAGATTCATTGTCTTTTTAAATGTTAGAAGTGATCGTCAATATTGTAAACATGTAAGCAACATAATTAATTTAGCTCACATTTTTTAATTTGTAACATATTTCCGCCATTAATAGTACATTTAAGGCAAGATTAGTTAGTATACGTATAATTAAGTTACCATAAAATATCTGTAAGACCTTTATAACAAAAAATCGCACTAATTATTACTTTTGACTTCAGCCTTCAAACAGTCCACAAGCAATTACAAAAAACCCTCGAATCAATCAGCCCATACTTCCCCGTCCCGACCCACATCGGCACAATGGCCGCTAACCAACACTCCTTAAAAGATTAACACGTTAATTTCCTTAGACGTGGCCACAACACAATTACTCAAACATCAATATAGGAATAAATCTTCGTCCATTATTGGGACACCTCTGCATTCAACCATTGACATTGCAATTCAACGAGGCTTGTCTTTCACCAAGAGTTATGGTTCGTTTCTGCTATTGAAAACGAACACTTTATGTGTAGTGTATAATGTTTAAGTTGAATAAGTTGTTAGAAAGTTTGTCAAATTTAATTGCAACGTTTTGTTTTTGAAAACGGCTAAAGCTTTAATATTCATTTGTTGAAATCAAACTTCTATATAAGCAATAAGCAACAGGATTTAATTTCTTTTATTTAATTGCTTGTATTCAATAATTAAGAAAAGGTAGTGCTTATATTATTATTGTTTAAGTTTAAACAATTGATGTACGTGACCTGGTCATCACTGACATCGGTGAAGGAAAACATTGAGAGAAAACCTGGATTTACATTAAGTCTGAAATCGCCATTCCGCCTTGAATAAGCGTGGTGATCAATGCTCGTGCCTTCTCTGCAAGAGAATAGGCTTTTGCTCCACAGTGGGACAATAAATAGGCTGGTTTTATTAGAAGTCATGATTTGACATGAACGGCCATTTTGATTATGCTGATTCTAGCTAACAAAATCATTTTTACATAATCTGTGGTAACAAACAGAATTGCCAGAAATAAAAATAATTGAGAATCGGTTATTTCTCCGTTACCATTGAATCTTCATCTTTATATTCTTAACCTTAATCCCAATGGCTTCACAAGTTCACAATAATAATCTCCATAACACAGCACTTAAGGCAACTGTCACCTCTCTCACGGTATTTTACACCACCGAACTATGTAATGACAATAATTTGACATCAAACTACAATATCACGAGGTTTGAAGTGGTCTCCTGTGGTCAGCCACGGTCACCGCCCGTGGTTTAACATAATGTCCTCACTCTAAATTGAGTAGTACCTGTTTATGTACATTTTGACACATTCTGTGATAATGTGGAGGCATAGACTGTGGCTTTGAAATGAGCGGGCTAGAGGAGCCATAGACAGCGAGTTTGACAGTTAAGATGGTGTCTGTATTGCTCTCAAGGAAAAGTATAATGAAACTATTCGTTTTTTATTGCAATTCACTTTTGACATTGTCCGATTTGCTTACTGTCATCGGCATTATTTACCATGTACAACATGATAAAATGTGCGTTTGGTATTCTTGACTAAATAATTTCGTAAATGTAGTATGTAACATGTCTCAAAGCTTCTTCCCTGCCATACGATTTCCCATTTGGAAACAGTGCTGTCAAGAATTGACACACTCTTTTGGTTTAAAAATGAAAACTGTAATTTATAATTGTCATAACCAATATTTGTTCGTCTGATGCAGGGAAAAAAGATCAAGACTGTGTCATCTACCCACACCGCCATTTGGCTATCGCCCCGCGATCAAGTCGCTTTCCTCTTGGCCCAAAACTTATTTGGAGCGCTATGTAATTCTACTTTTCCTTAATGTCTCAATATGGACACCAAAATTCAAGATTATAAAGATTAAATTAAACTGGTACCGTTATACGTCAGATTCTCGAGTTTTGTCATTACAAACTGTGAGAAAGCGAAAATAAAACGTACTTACATACTAAAGTATCAAGATTACCGGTTTGTTGTGTAAAATTATGATGTTAAATGTTCATAATTTTGAATTAAGGAAAATCTGCTTTATTTCATTTATAAGTGTGACTTACTGCTTGTTAATGATCTCATTTACAACTTATAAACTATTTTTTTTTAGCTCCAATTTAATTTACCTTAGTTCTACCAAAACAAACCGACCCACAAATTTTAATAAATAATACCGTGTATAATGAAAATGTGTAACACTATCCAGCAACCGCTCAATATTACTTTCTAAGCTTCTGACTAGAATAGATTTAGAACTAATCAGCTTAACATAGCCTAAGTCATTACCATAATTCCTTTTTTTTAATAAAACTAGACATGTAATAACTGGAAAACATGTTGAAATCTGATATAAAAAAAAAACAAAAAAACTCAGGAATTTCTCAGTAGCAGCCTCGGAATCTGGATTTGTGCCCGGTTGATGGCAATAGGCTCGCCTCCTATTACATGGGACTAAAAACATTTTGGCGAAATGTGGGTGTACTAATGGGTACACCTCTGCCTAACCCTTCGGGGATTACAGGTGTGATGATATGTTTATGTTATCTAATATAAAAGACTAAAAAAGTCAAATAAAAATGTACTGATACTATATAAGTACTTTGAATAGGTAATGTAAAAGATGTACCTACCTAACGACTTGTATCAAACCACATAGCGTGTATCAGCAACATAAAATTGCAGCTGTTATCAACACTAAGTGGGTCACCGGTCTCAATTTCCGTTTATCATTACGATTGAGATCTACTTGGTCAGTTATCGGTTCTCTCTTAATCTTATCGGTCAATGCTCCCGTAATAAATTGAGTTTTCGTCTTGCTTTACTTTGTTCCTTTTTCGGTGTAGCTTGGAATGTACCTACTTACTACTCTGCTCTTGGCAACTATAGGTACTAATGTTATAAAACTGAATAGATTTTTGTTTGTTTGTCCAATCTCAGAAAGTGCTATTTCGATTTGAAAAAATCTGTTTTTCGAAGGTCATGAGATTATACATACTTTATGACCAACGAGAGCGGAGCAGAAGTCAAAGACGTAGGTAGGTAAATTAACGCGGATGAAACCGCAAAATAAAATAGGTTTAGGTATGTACTTGTATTCATACATATAGGACAAACAGGTGTAGGGTAGAAAAGTACTAATTAGTGAAGAAGAGAAAGAAAAAAAAAGAAGGAATAATATTCCTTCTCCAACTTTAAATTATATTGTTCCTTTTTAATTTCCCCTTTAATGAACTCTTCACAAAGTTCCCAGCATCTTGTAAAACAATCAGCGAGTTCCTCTCGCGGCATGTCTAAAGGAACAAGAGCAAACATGCAAGCATTTCCTCGAAGATAAACCACTCATAAACGGTATCATTAAGATAAGCTTTGTTAATTTCCTAAGAAACTATTAAGCGGTGTCTGTGATATTAAAACCTGACCTTTGTAGAGTTTATGATTTGGTAAAGTTTTTTTTAATGTTAAGAGTTAATGTCAACTGTCATGAAGTGTCATGTGTCAAAGCAACCATAGAGTAAAAGTATTCTGTAAAGCCGTAAAAGTCGTAAAATCCTAAATAGGATTCTAGAGCTATTTTTGATAGTGAAGCAGGTTTTAAGCAAAAATAAAATTATTCAGTTCACAGATAACACTAAAAGAGCAGGAGCTACATTTTCGTTGGGCAACCGATCACTATCCTGTCATGTTACATCACAACGAACATGTATAAGTATGGAAAATGGAAATTAAACAGATCCAGCTGTCCTAATATGGTATTGGTAGGTTGACATGACCGTCAGTGGTAGCTGGGTTGTGACTTGATGGAAAATGCATACATTCACAAACTTTCCAACGACAACCGACTGTTGACTGATTGATTTCAATTTAAAATTAAAAGAAGAAACATATATTTTGCTTTTAAAAAAAATAAACGTCCCTCACTTAGGACATTTCTCCTGTAACGTGGATGCGTATACAAACATTTAAATTCACATATACAAAATACAAATCCAGTATGAACAATAAAATAAAATCGAGGTCTTTTGACATAGTTCCTAATAAAATATTGTTAAATAAATTATTGCAACCCTGCGTTTGTTTATGGTTACAAATGCACACGTTATTGACACAAAATGTATTAGGTACATTATTAAATTACCAATTCCATTCAATTTGTAACACGTCCAAAAGTAAACCATAAGTTGAATAACATGTTATAACATTTAACGGGAATTAATCTTTACTCGATAATAAAGCTTATGTCGTTACAGTAATGACCACAGAAAGTTATATGGCCGACTAATGAATATTCCCAATTCAATTAACACCTACATAAAATAATAACGCTAACAAACTGTTGAATAACAAATCTCAATATAATAAACTATGTTGGCGCCATTAGTTGTGGCATTCACCAGCCCCCGCTGTGAACAACCGACCCAAACCACTAGCTATCATATAAATTTTGTATAAATTAATTGACATTTATGACTTTTTATATTTATCGTATTGTAAAAATATTCGAGTGAATGTGGTTACGGCCATTGTCACGGAATTCAATTTCAAATTTATGCCAAAGCATCACCAATTTACCAGTCGTCCGTGGAAACGCATGTTAAATGTCAAATTTTAGCGCCATTTTTTATGTTACGGACACAGATATAAAAAAATCTATGGTCACGTCTTCTTTTTTATAAATGACACTGAATTTAAAATACGAATTCCAGTCTATATTTTAATATCAAATACGATTAGGTCTAACATTGTTAAACAAATACTTAATTGAAGTGCCCCATTAAACCTTCAATTACTTAATGGAGTATGCATGTAAAAGTTGAATTTACTTCATTTATTTTGTATCAAAAATCCGCACCAATACTGTTGACATTATAATCTAGATCCTACAGGCATACTCTTGAAATAAAATAGAACATTTATTGCGCTATATAAAGCCAGGTGTACATTATTAATGCCCATACTTATTTTATGGAATTTCCTTTTAAGTATATTCTCAAAGTAAAAGTCTCAGCCAAGTCAAAGTTTTATTAATTATTAAAATATTGTAGGTAGTACTTACTCAGGTACCTTACATTATTACGGAATGTTGGTTTACAAAATAAGCACATACTACAACAATTTAAATAATTGCGCTGTCTGTCAGTTCATTATAGCGTGAAATATGATAATAAACATTGTTTTAACCTTCGCACATAAAGACTAACACCTGAGAATTGAGTCTAAGCCTGGGGCAATTCAATTGTCACCACCTCCTTATACAGTGGACTAGGTTAGATTAATTTTCTTATTACAACACTATAAAACTGCATAATTATTTATAAATTACTATACTGCAATAACAAAACATAACCATATAAAAATAAAAAATACCAATTATTAAAAAAAAGTCTTTATACTAATAAAAAAAAACTAAAAACATACTTTTAGTATGCAACTGGCACAAAAGATATTCAGAAAAAACGAAACAATCCTCATTTTGTTTTAGGAACACAATAAATTCTGTACTCGCAATAAAGCCAGTTCTATACTAAACGTATACTATACCACAATCAGTGTATTGAACTCGAGAGATGCGCTCACACCGCGTTATTAGCGAACCGAGAATTAAAAATAAAAGAAGTGTAAAACCAGTCCACACGCCCACGCCAACAAGTCGAACCAGACCTTTATATTATCTAGAATTGCTTATTTATTGCTTGCATACTTAGCTGCATCGGAATCGTTCTATTTTTCAAGGTTTCTATCGGGCACCGTTATTTTTTCAATGTTTCAAGTTATGCAAAATAGTATGCAGAGTACCTGTAAGATGCAGTGTTTGTTACACTTTTCAACGCGGTTTATGTCACTTTTGAACAAAGAACATATTCTTTTCTTTGTCTCTGGTACTTTTTTTTTTAGTAGTAAAGCACCGTTGTCTACTATTTCTCATAGATTTGGACATAAATTCGATTCGACGCAGTCATTTCGACGTCTAACATAAATAAAATTGAATAGTTTCGTTCCATTTATCAAAGAAATTCACGTTTGGTACGATAATTTAAATTTTATGTGTTTTAGACTTCTGTTATAAAACAGTTTTTTCGACATTTAATCCCGACGTGAATAAAATCAAACCAGCTTTTTTAAAACTATCTTCTACCCGCGACTCCGTCCGCGTGGAAGTCAAGTATGCCATGAAATATAGCCTCTGGCACTCGGCAATAATATAGCTTTCTATCAGTGAAAGAATTTTGTAATTAAACCAGTACTTCCAGAGAAAACAAACATAATTTACCTCTTCATAACATTAGTATAGATAAATTCATCAGATCTTTCTAAGCGCCATATTTTTGCTTAATAACATCCTCAGTTTCACATCCTACCATTAAATAATTATCATTAACGTGTACTTCATTTATTTAATGGTACTTATTAAATGAAACTTGATTTGAAAGCAAATTATTCATTTAATTTGCCCTCTTCAAGCGTAGGCGCGACTTTTCCATGGGAGGAGATTATTTAATATCCGGCTATTAAAATTTAAATAAACCCTTGAACTTAGTACACACCTACGTATTCATCATTAGTAGCAAAATAGCACTAGCACTCTTCTTGCGACTTCGTTCGCGTGACTTTTCTTACGGATCCCTAATTTTTTGATAATAAAATATAATATAGCCTATATCACCCGGGGATAGTGTAGCTTTCCAACAGCGAAATAATTTTTAAATCGGTTCAGTTGTTTCGAAGCCCGTTCAATGCAAACAAACAAAGAAACAATCAAATCTTTCCTCTTTATAATGTTATATTATTATTATTTTATTATACATAACATAACATCACGCCTGTAATCCCCGAAGGGTTAAGCAGAGGCTTACCCATTAGTACACCCACATTTCGCCAGTTATGTTTAAGTCCCATGAAATAGGGGGCGAGCCTATTGCCATCAACCGAGCACAAATCCAGACTCTAAGGCAGCTACTGAGAAATTCCTGATGAAAAAACCCAATAACACTTTGCCCAACTTGGAAATCGAACCCAAAACCGATTATATTATAGTATAGACAAAATGCAACCAAAATGTTGAAATGTTGAAGTTACGAAATGAAATGAAATGATATTTATTCAGTAAATTGGTGATAAATAACATTTTTACACGTCACATTTTAAACTAGATGAGTCCAGTGTTTCCTAGCCGACTGCTCTGAGAAGAAACACCGAAACAAACTCAGAGGTCAAAGTCTCTTTTAAAGTCCATACAATTACTACATTTTTGGTTACTGCTTATTACACCTTTGGTTACTGCTCCGCTCCCGTTGGTCGTAGCGCGATGTTATCTAGCCAATTTTATTCCCCATGAATCTGGCTGTCATATACAAATTATATTTTCCAATACGGTTAGTTGTTCCAGATATAAGCGCGTTTAAACAAACAAAAAGACTCTTCTGCTTCATTATATTAGTAGGTAGAGTAGGTACAGTCAACAAAACAGATTAGTAACCAGATCCGTCAGATATAGTTGAAGTATTCATAGAAACCGATGGATGTTTTCAAATGTAATTTAATTTAAAAAATAGTGAATAAACAGTTCATTAATTTAATAAAGTTTCAATCGAAGACATCCATCGATTTCTAAGAAAACTTCAACTATATCGAACGACTCTGGTTGCTTATTTCTTTTGTTGACCGTACCTACAGAAGTTTAGATTTACACTCGACCATAAACATTGTTAGTTTATGTCAAACTAACTAGAATCTTGAAGAATTGTCTACATATACAAATTTTAGCATCTCTCTCAGAAAACTCAATAATCATAGAAGACTTACATAAAACCGTGCTTATACAGTTTATATTATACAAATCGGTGTTAACTTTGGAGAACAGTTATTATTTTTATTTATTTATTCTACTGCCTCGTTGGTCTAGTGGTCGTAAGCGCGACTGCTGTGCATGAGGTCTTGGGTTCGATTCCCAGGTCGGGCAAAGTGTTATTGGGCTTTTCCATCAGGAATTTCTCAGTAGCAGCCTCGGAGTCTGGATTTGTGCCCGGTTGATGGCAATAGGCTCGCCCCCTATTACATGGGACTAAAAACATAACTGGCGAAATGTGGGTGTACTACTGGGTACACCTCTGCCTAACCCTTCGGGGATTACAGGCGTGATGTTATGTTATTTATTCTATAACATACAAGAACAATGTAAACCACTCCTAACTGTGAATCAGTGAGTGTGTGAGTGATTCTGCAAATTGTATCCATTGTCTAGCTTTTGCCCTCTACTTGGTCTGCGCAGAAGTCGAAAACGGTTCCAAGAGGATTTTTAATTGAATTTTTACGTTAAACTTTGCCCCCCTTTTTCACCCCTAAGGGGTAAAATTTCGGAAAATCCTTTCTTATCGGATGCCTACGTCATACAAAGAACATACCCTTCAAGTTTCAGGTCTCTACGATCAACGGATTAGGCTGTGCGTTGATCCGTCAGTCAGTCAGTCAGTCATTCAGGACAAAGCATTTTGCATGTATAGATATACTAGCTTTTACCCGCGGCTTCGCCCGCGTTGGTTTAGAATTTGACAATCAATTCGGGCTGTACTCGGCTTGTGGCTCGGCCAGATCCAGAATTATTAAATACCTACGGACCAACAGACTGTGACTCATAAAAGTCCGTCGGCGTCCAGTTTGCATTTCTGCAAGAGAGGTCCTTCTCGCCTGCGTCTGTTCTGGAGTTTCAGTCGCTGTAATGGCTGAGCTTCTTCTCTGAGACGAAGTCGTGTAGTCATGTGTGTTGTGTGTCGTGTGTGAATAGGCGTCTCAGTTGCTCTTACAGCTCTCTGGCTTTCGGCTTGTTCCTCCAAAAGCAATTGCGTTTAGAAGGGCGTCTCAGTCACTCTCAGAGAAGCTTGGCGGGCGGACGGCTTGGCTTTCCCGTCTTTAATAAAATGTCTCATCAGCTCTCAAATTTTCCGGTTGTCCTTGCTTTCTTAATGCGGCATGAACGGAAGATTCCGGGGATTGAGCAGTAATTTTTGCTCGGGCTAGCAAAGAGCTTTTGCCTGAGTTGGAGCTGTGAGACAATTAAAAAAAAAGGAACCTACCTACCGTCATTAAAATACACCGAACATACCTCTAAAGAAAACATAAACAGTACTGAGGGACAAACTTAACTTTTCCGTTTGAAAACTGTTATCTACACATCTACATCGACATAGGTCACGGTTAGTTTAGCAACTATAACCTCTTCCTTCAGTCAGTCATCGACTAAACGCATTAAACAAAGCAATTTTACTATTACGACAGTTCTGCTGTGATCCTATGAGGAATTCCGTTCCATATCTCCGAAGTTCATCATCAGATCATGACAGTATTTATATGGGACCAATTCCGAAAAAATAAACAAAAAAAGAATCATCCAAATCAATTCACAATTGGCGGAGCGTGTTATAAGTTCGCCTTTATTCTTCCATGCATCCTCTATGAAAGCGTTTACACCTGTCAGTGTCAGTGATGACACAGTGATGACAGTGTCAGTTACGCAGTTTTTCTGTATCCCTGACAACGTATATAAAGTGGGTCACAGACAAACGCGAAATGTTGTGGCAGCCGCGTCAGTTGCAAATTTTAACAACAGGCCGCGTGTACTGCTTTGTAAAATGACACCAAATATGAAAATTGTAATAGAAATAGTTGAATTTAAATAATAATTTAAATTTAACCCACACTTCTCTATTCCTAAGAGTAATATGCGATGCTAATGATAATATAGGTAGAGATAAACTACTATAACTACTATAACCTTACACCACTCACCACCTCAAGTGTTTAAGTAAACGGTTTTTTTCTACCTTTTTTCTCATCTTCTGAGAGGGCTAATGAGTCATGAGAGTAATAAGACAACGTTACGGTTAGCCATATTGACTGACGTCCGATTGTGGCACAAACACCGCGCTAATGACACTTCAGGCCGCCACTGTGACCGCGGTGGTGTGTTTTTACAGCGGTTGGAGCCGCGGCCTGCGGTTAGCCGCAACCGCAGGTCGGTCCGTCTGGTAGCCACTTTATGCAAAATGTCAGTATGCTCTTCAGCGGTTTTGGGCATGAAAAATGATTAAGCAAACAACTCCATACTCCTAGGTTGTATACTTGAAACTGGTCTATCGACAGGCTAGACTCAAAATGTATTACATGCTTAAACTTAAAATTTGATCATGATTCGATAGACACGTGGCGCCATCTACTGTCATTAGGATGTTATTGTGATTTCCCTCGGGAACAGTACTTTTTTTCGGGATTAAAAGTACCCTATGTTTGTCCCTGATGTTTGCAACGTTTATGCAAAATTTCGGGATGATCGGTTCAGTGGCTTAGGCGTAAAGTGGTAACAAACAAACAAACAAACTTACTTTCGCATTTATAATATTAGTTAGGATATAGATAGATGTCTTTCCTTGCTTGAAACACGAAATCGCTATAACCAGCGGTTCTCCTACTTTTTTGGCGGTGGAATCCTTTTGGAAATCGAAATATTTGATAGAGCTCTCTAAGTAATCAAAACACTTGATATTGACATTCGGGTTGCGTTATATAACGAATGAACCCGCAACCCGAATTGTTTTACTTTTCATCAAATTGTTTGATGTCCATTTTTTTTAGTATGACCTTCATTTCCGCGGAGCCCCAAGAGAGACTTTGTAGAGCCCTAGGACTCCGGTGAGCACACTTTAAAAATGTCTGACTTATACCATTTACTAAAGTACTTACTACACGAGACGTGTAAACAAGCTCTGCGTAAAGATATAACTCATATAGTGTATTGTGGTGATAATGACCTCCTGCAGTGCGTCGCGGGGCCCCAACTTATGGGCCCCAACCTGCTGGGAAGCAAGCAGTCTCACTATTATGAGCAGGTGA
Source organism: Hoplodrina ambigua (assembly GCA_949774945.1). Classification (NCBI taxonomy): domain Eukaryota; kingdom Metazoa; phylum Arthropoda; class Insecta; order Lepidoptera; family Noctuidae; genus Hoplodrina; species Hoplodrina ambigua. Next base: position 3,898,970 of record OX458974.1, on the reverse strand, counting down.
ATAAGCTACCGAATATTTTGGGGACCATAAAATATTATGATAATGTGTTAATAAGCTTTTGTAATTAAATTAACGGTTAATTTAGTCGTTATTAAAAACCGATTTTCAAAAGCGTGGTTTGTTTGGAGGAGATAAATTTCAGAGGTAAATCAAAAAAATGACTTCATCATGTCAATACTAGTAAACGCAGTAACGTACACAAATAAACAGAACTTTACTATAAGACCAACAAAATAATAATATGAAATAGGAAAATCAGCTGTTCCCTACAAAAATACCTACACTATTCAAAAATAAGCGAAGAAGAAGGGTTGATTCCGTAATAAAAATTGGTCATATTACTTTAACCCCCCTAAAAAACCGCAGTGAATTAAAAATTAGCTTGTAATTACCAGCAGGTAAGTACAACGACATTTATTATATAAAAGCATAATATACATATAGCAACAAGTATAATATAGTACCAGTTTTTTTTTTAAATTAAAAAGAGTGTCCATGAAGTTTCTTGCACATTCTTTTCCATAGAAACCTACGCTTTGGCACGAGCAACTAGCTTGAACTTTCTGACTAACTGACTGACTACATGACAATTCAAAAGTGCCTCTAAATGCTTTAATTAAAATAGGTAACCAGCAACAGACTATTAAACAAACAACCAAATACAGCGCCCTTATAGGCACTCAAAATGGTTGCTTAAACAAATATTGCACCAAGTGACCACTAAGAACCTAGCAAGTCCCGCCTCGATCAAAACTTCGCAATTACAACAATAATTTGCATGCGTGTCTATCAGATGTAATCGAATAACTTTAAAGATTTTCGTCATGTTCTGGAATGGTCCTTGGAGTATTGGATAGTTATGAGCGTATAGGTACTGTCGGCTCAAAGTGCCTCACTCATGAGAGTGTTAGTTACTGAGCAGCAAAATCCCGTCACAACATAGGTATAAGGGGAGAAAAAAAAGAAACTACTGCCCATCAAGCTTTGAGCAAAATTTTTATTGGGCACTTTTATTTTTTCACTGTTTATGGTAGGTAGCACACCAAACACTGTGCTTACAAGTGTATGCAGTATTACAGGGGTCTTAAGGGAATTTAAAGTATTTTTTTTTCATAAAAAGCCATTTAATATTTATATTCATATTTGTCTTTCCAAACACTTAATGTTTCCATAGGTTGATCATCACTTATTATAATAATTAGAAAATGTAGCTGAAAGAAGGAAACCATACTCGCTTGGAACTCTCTCCGAATTAAATACTCCAGAAAATTAATAAATACAGTGTAAAATTATCATACTTTTGTACAGTTTTCGTCCAAGGTTAAATCTGCCAATCCAGACTTTCAAAATTCGAACTTAAAAGTTCACCAATTGATTAATAGGCTCATGGGTGATAGATGGTGTAGTGACAGAACTGGTTGTAACCCGATATGATCCTAAAGCAAGGAGCAGGACTCAATACTGTGTGACTTATGTTTGACCTTTACAGAACTATTGTTGTTTGTTTAAAACTTGATTCATAACAATGGGGGACTGTCAGAAATTAATGATGCTGTATTGTTGTCCCAATTAAGGTTTCTCGGCGTCACCTACGCTTATCTTGGTAGCTGTGAAGGTAATTGATTTAAATGTAACTGAGATTTATCATTACAATTATTTAAAATATGCAATTATAAATTAAAGCTTCTTCTATCGACCTGAACTATTTAACATAATTTCAAAAAAGTTTTTTTTTTTTAGGTGGTAAAAATCATCAAATGACTCCTTCCGCCCTGAGTGGGGCGGAAGGGACTGTCAGACTTTTACTGACTAAAAAACCACCCTATTCCTTCTGTTGCCCTTTACGTTCCGGGGCCACGGATGTAATTTTATGTGGACTGGCTACTTACCTAAAACTGAATTACAGCGAATGACGATCCAAAAAAGGCTAAAAAATAAAATTATGAGCTGGTACCTACTATCCATACTTAATATTACAAATGCGAAAGTAACTGTGTCTGTTACGCTTATCGACTAAACAACTGAACCGATTTTGATGAAAATTTGTACGTGGTTTGAACCCCAAGAAAGGACGTAGGCAACTTTTTATCCACGACTTCGTTTCGCGATAACCGACATTTACGCAGGCGAAGTCGCGAACGAAAGTCTGTTATTTCATAAATGGAGTATAAACTGACATAGGTCTGTGCCGATTACCTTGTTCACAAACTAGACTAAATTTAGAGAATTGACATCTCTTACTAACATACAGCGAAAACAAAGGACGGTGACATTAAAGAACTAAGTTAGCGATGTCAAATTAGTTTTGCCTTGAACTTTTCCGTATTTTTAATCCACACGTTTTAAGATGTCAACTTTAATTGTATGGATGTGTCAGATTGATTATTTTTGACAGCTCTTATTTACATTAGTCTCTTTCTTGTTTTATTGGACAGAAAAAGATGGAAATAGTCTAATTTTAGTTTAGTTTGTGACCAAGAGAATCGGCACCATAGCCCAACAAACTACCTCATCCACCCTGACTAAATACCGATAATGTAAGTTCAGAGCGAGCTCTAAAAACTAAAACTATCGACGGAAGCGTCCGAACTGTGACACGAGATAATTCCCGGGCCGACCCGTGCCTGTCCCCTATACTGCCCGATTATGTAAATGACACGATATCAGTGCGCTAACTGGATATCACTAGACATACGTAGATAGGTAGGTACCTTATAGGTAGGTAATGTAGGTAGGTACTGCTTAGCCATGTATAGGGGTGTGTTTGCATTATGTACCAAAAATGTAAGGAGGGTATTTTTTGGGACAGTTTCTTAACGCGGCTTGCGGTAGGAGGTAACGGCCAGAAATCGTCAAGTGAGTGGAAAGCGTTATGTCCATTTCAGGCGACCTTCGTCTCTTTCTCACTGTCTCCTTCTTTTATACACGGGTGTGTGTGGTAACAACGTAAGGCTAAGAAACTTCTTCCTTCTTCCTCCGACCGAAAATTTTTTTGAAAAACAAAATGTTTGCCTCTCTCTAAGAATTTGTCTTGTATCTTAAGTGGTTTTACGCTCACGTCAGCCCTCGTGTCAGAATGTCAAGTTTTTCATATTTAGAACAGAATTTATCTCATAATAACATTTGAACAAAAAAGGTTCTATATACGAGTAACTAAACCAGCCAGTCTCAACATTATCTACTCAATCGGGAAAATGAAAATCGTTTCCTATTCTTCCATTTTAAAAACAGAATAGAGTATTGTGACTTGTGAGGCAACTTAGAAGAATTCCATTAATAAGTTGGTGTAGATTGAATTGAACTTTTTTAACCTGTACCTTACTCAATCAATGTAAACGCGCCCTATGCTAATATACAGCGTACTATGGGCTTAATCGAGAAATTATATATGAAATAGCTCGCTCGTGGCTTGGAGGTAATTGACGCACAAATGGGCAAGTGATAGTCAAGTTAGTGCGAACAAGCCTGCTACTACTTGAATTTTAAATAAGCATCATAACTTCAAAGGGTTTAGGTCCTGGGAACATTATTTTGCAATGTTGATGTTGTAAAACTTGCGTAAAGTATATCTTGTGTTTTTTAATTAAATTTCGTGCTAGCCCAGAGGTTATGGACGAGGTTTGGGTTCATAACTGGGCATGGACAAGTGCCAATATGTCTTTGTCTATTTCATTTGTACTTTCTTAGAAAAACACAATTTTCACACAGTCTTCCATCTTTTTCTAGCAGGGTGGATATGAGTGTGATAACAGTCTTGTACTTCGTATTCACCTACGTGGAATATAAGAGATCGGACTTTTTCGTCTCCGTGGCCGGACGAGCCTCGGTAGTTTATCTTGGAGATCACGGACATCGGCGAAGGAAAAAATCGTGAGGACACCTGGACTTATAATAAATATAAGTCTGAAATCGCCAATCCGCCTTGAGCAAGCGTGGTGATTAATGCTCGTGCCTTTTCTGTATGAGAAGTGGCCTTTGCTCTGCAGTGGACATTAAAAGCATGTAAAGATCATCATATTTCAATATCATTTTAATTAAAAGCACATAAAATATTTTATTTTAGTTATTTCTCTAAAACGTTTAATACAATTTTACACATCTGTAACATTGTATTAAACGTTACGAGAAATCACTTAATATTTAAATTTTATATGGCTACCGGACGCTTAATAATATTTAGTAGGTAATTGCATTTTTATAGTTTCTAGTAATCTTCCCTTGAATTCTGCAAATCAATAATACATCTTCTCTTTGTCAAGAAAAGCTATTGTTGTTGTGGTTGAAATCCGAGAAAGGACATAAATAGGCTACTTTTTTAACTCTAACAAAAAAAAAAAAATTAAGTTCACTGCTCATTCGAGACTTCTTATGAAAGTAACTTTTGGATTCTGGACCCTTAATTTTTTCCCGCCTGTTTAAGACGTTTAAAAGCTTATAATGGTCTTACTAAAATTAATGATTTGGCTTCGACTGTTTTTATAGCGTTAGTTTAAAATAAGGACAACCTTTACATCATGTTTATTTCTATAACGTTCTTACCGAAACTCAGAAATTCGCGTAAATTACTATAAAAAAAAAACATTAATTCTCTTTTCAGGATTACGTAAATTACTGTCACATAATACATATTCCGTGTCTTCAAATACAGATTTTCATCGACAACTGAATAAAACATTTATTTCAATTAGTCCCAATTAAAATTCTGCATCCCATAAGAGCTCATTTTAATACAAAATTCTCGTTTCACATAACCGCTATGGTATTAAATGGTTGGTCGCGTCGAGCGATTCGATAATACCAGAGTTACATGCAATAATGTTCTATTAAAAGGTTGTAATAATATAATGTAGCTGGCAACACCGACATGAGTGTTACCACTTCTGTGATAATGATTCTGGTTTCAACGTCCTGTTTGCCTATGTGGGTAAACTTTTAAATATAGAATCATTTTGAATAAAGAATCAATTTTAAATTAAGAATCTTATTAATAGAGTAAAATGCTATACAAATAATTCTAGAAAGATTAGTTCATCAAAACATAGAAAAGAACAATTTAAATTGGCTTAATACTGTATCCAAAATATTTTTTTTTTATACTCAACCTGAATGACCCATTACTGAGAAAGACCTTCCCAAGCCCTTCCATGCATTCTTTTGTTGCGCCACTTCAGACAAGCCCTCGCGGTGCGCGTTCAGATCATCTGGCTATCTCTTTCTGTGCCCTCCTCTAGGACCTATTGAGTGGAGACTTAATAATAATAGTTATCTTAGAAACAACAAATTCAATCTTAAACCAACCTTAGCAATGAATCAAAAATCCTCTAATAACCATTCGTATTTTAAGTGTGTCATCTCACAGAATCCTTTCACATAACCCTTTCGGCATTAAAGTCTGGCGGCTGTCGCCTCTGATTGGTTAATTCGATCGTTATGGTGTAACGCGCACCCGGCCGGCATACACACCGCCCGATTATGCAAATGTGCGATAACCGGAGCTCCAGTCATGACTAGGGTCTCCACGACTGTTAAGACAGGTGCAGAAAAAATTGCTAGACTATTAATTGACTAATTGGACTGGTAATTTTTAATTGGTCTTCGTAATCTTGTTGGTCTAATGAGCAAAATTCTATTTGCATAGGAATATTTTCTGCTTTACAAATTATATTAGGATGAATTAATTGCTAACGTAAGTTAATTTGCTTCGCTGCTTATGTTCCCTAGAGTCACTCCCAGAAGTTTCTGATTAATCTCATTGAACATCTTAATATGACATGCATTCACATACCATAGGGATAATTTTAGTATCTTTTAAGAACAATCGCAAATTATGGATAAAAATGTCTCTATTTTTTTTTACATCGATTTACACTAAAATAAAATTGCAACTAAATTTTGAACATTTATAATTAGTGGAATAAGCCCTCAGCAGGCCTAGCCAAGTTGACAATCTACAATCGTTAACGCTTGTAGAAAACAATGATAATGTATGGGAATTAAACTACCTCAACGCTAAATCACGTGGTCAGAACAAGCGAATAGATAATTCGTAGACAAGTTTACAATTTAACATAGCGTTCGTAATGATAGATTGAAACTTGATCCTTTCTACGACGTTAATCGCTACATCCCGTACAAATGCTAGCCAAGTTACACTTTTGACAAGCGCTAACGAAACGTTTTCGTAGTTTTTGATCGCTAGCCGAGCGATCACGAAGACCCAATAGAAAACGCTAAAAAAATGGCGTCTCTTTAGTCAGCTGTGGCGATAACAAGAAGTGATTTGTTTTTAAAAAATAATTTTGGACTTTTATTACAAATAATCAGCGCATTGTTGGTGTCACCAATATTGGTGACACAAATATTTTAGATATCCAAAGGGTCTAGTGATTTCTTTGTTTCATAATGTTAGAGTATTATTACTTATCTGTGGTATATAATGTTGCCGCCGTGTATGTTATAATCTATATCAGACTATGATATAATATTATTTTTTACCTGTGGAATACAAGTGTGCCGCTGTGCATAATGTAATATTCTATATTTTCTATTACCTATCTAAAGAATTATTAATTAAGCATAATTTATTTAATTGTACATTAAATACATTTAAACTAATTTTATATGCTGGCAACAATTGAGAATCTGCAGTGAAGTTGTGACATAGACAGAACCAGAGACATTCCTTGCTCGCTGCCGCCAAAAAGTGAACATAAAAGGCTACGGAAAAGTGACGATAAAAGCTGGTATATTAATCCCAGCTTTTATCAGAAGTGGGATCACCACAAATTAAGACTAACTAATCACAATGGGGCGAAAACGCTCGAAACATTCACGCCACACTCATAAACGGAGACGAGATGAAGATTCTACAGAGAAGTCAATTGCTCAATCACTCAGTGATGATTCTAACACTACCAGTCCAAGAAGGCGATCGAAGGTGCCGAAACGACATCGCTCGCATAGTCGGCATAACAATCCACACCGACGTTGTTACACTCCGGAGCCGGTGGAAAATGATTCTGCGACCGGACGAGCTAGTAGCGGTAGAAGACGTACAGCCACGAATCCGTGGATGCCAGCGGGCGACCGTGAAATTGATTCTGCGACCGGACGAGCTAGTAGCGGTAGAAGACGTACAGCCACGAATCCGTCGATGCCAGCGGGCGACCGTGAAATTGATTCTGCGACCGGACGGGCTAGTAGCGGTAGAAGACGTACAGGCGCAAGTCCGTGGGTGCCAGCGGGCGACCAGGTGCCAGCGGGTGTCCAAAAGCCAGCGGGTGACCGGATACCATCGGGTGACCAGGTACCAGTGGGTGACCAGATGCCAGCAGGTGACCAGGTGTCTCTACCACCGTCGTGCAACAATGCATTGCAAGTAGGCACGTCAGGAATCCAAAATAATAGAGAATCAGCTCCTAATTTACTGGTAAATTTTAACGAATTTTCGCATTTGTTACAATCACTTGTTAAACCCAATAACTCAAATTATAATATGATACCGGAATTTGACCCATCTATTAAGAATCATCGTATAGATTCTTGGATTGCTAAGGTAAGTGAATGCGCACAAATATACCGTTGGGATGAAACACAAATTATGCACTATGCACTTCCAAAACTGGTAGGCAATGCGAAGAAGTGGTATCAAGGTCAGACATCCATACTACACAGCTGGGAACAGTGGCAGGTACTCCTACTTAAAGCATTCCCCAGTGAAACAAATTATGGTGTTCTATTGACAGAAATGTTAGAGCGACGGCTTAAATTTGGTGAAAGTTTAGATGAATATTACTATGAAAAGATTATGCTGTTAAATGCATGTAATATTTCTGGGAAAAAGGCAGTTGATTGTTTAATTCACGGGATTGACGATCGTACAATTCGTGCAGGTGCATCATCTGCACGTTTTACTGAAACCGAGGATTTATTTAAATTTTTAAAAGATGTTTGTAAGGAACAGAAAGACATTTTAAGAACTACAAATGCAAATAGTAATAAGCAAAAAGGTAATTTGATTTGTAATAGGTGTAATGAAAGTGGACACAGGGCAGCTCAGTGTCGCGCACCTAATTCTCAAATTAATTCAAATTCTGTTTCTTTTGCATGTTTTAATTGTAAAGAAAAAGGGCACAGAGTACAACATTGTCCTAAACCCATTGTTAAGTGTGAAGAATGCAAACGGTTTGGGCATACAATTAATGACTGTTATCAAAAGAAAAATTCTAATAAAAATAGTGATAAACGGGTACTACTTATAGATAGTCAAACTCAAGATAACTTAAAGTACTATAAGCAGGCTTTTATTAACAAGGAACATGAAATAAAATGTTTTATTGACTTAGGCAGTGACTGCTCACTCATTACCAAAGAAACAGTAGACAAGTTAGGTTTATTTACAAGTGATGACAGTCTGCCCTCAATATGTGGTGTTGCCAATATTAATATACCATTATTAGGTAAAACTTCATTTCAAATAAAAATAGATACAGTAGAAGCGGATATTGTTGCATATGTTATTAATAATGAACATTTACACATACCTTTATTAATAGGCCAAAATTTTACAGAATTACCTGAAGTTATAATCACAAAAACTGCAAATTCCTTAAATATTCTTTCTAGAATAATTAACCCTGAATTGCCAAACATAGAACCGGATACTTTAGAAGGTAGAAAGTTCCAATTGCGCGTTTTATCTGATGCTGAAATAAATGGTATTAGTTTGTTAGATTGTTACAATTATGAGGTACAAGACTGTGACATGTATATTAAAGGAAGCTATAGATGCATTGAGGGTAATGAATATTGTCTACAAGAAGGGGTTTACAGACTGAAAGATGGAAAATGCAACATAGTAGTCATTAATATTACTGGTCAACCTTTATATTTCTTAAAAGATTTAGTTATAACACGGGGTTACCCAATTTATGTCGATAATAATCTGGTTTCATCAACCACTCAAAATAATTTGAAGTGCCTCAAGACATGCGTATTAGAACCAATAAACCAAAAAGAAATTAATATCAACAATGATTTGACCCTAGAACAAAAACAATCTGTCTATAATTTAATAAATAAATACAGAGAGTGTTTCGCGAATAATTTGTCTGAGTTGGGATGCACTAACATTAGTGAGTTAGAAATAAAATTAATTGATGAAACACCGGTGGTTTACCGTCCCTATCGCTTAAGTCATGCCGAAAAAGATATCGTACGCGATATGGTCAAGGAGTTGGAAGATAATGACATAATTGAAGAGTCTGATTCAGCATATGCTAGTCCTATCCTGTTAGTCTCTAAAAAGACTGGAGGTTTTCGACTCTGTGTTGATTACAGAGCTCTTAATAGGAAAACTGTAAAAGATCTATACCCATTACCGAGAATAGATGATCAAATTGACCTTTTAAGTGGCAATACCTTCTTTGTTAGCCTCGATATGTCAAGTGGTTACTATCAAATTCCGATCAAAGATAGTTGCAAACATTTAACTGCATTTATTACACCCGATGGGCTTTATCAATTTAAAAGAGCCCCATTTGGTTTAGCCAATTGTCCGGCTGTTTTCCAACGGACGGTTAACAAAATGCTAGGCAGATCACGAGAGAAATGCGCCATCGCTTATATGGACGATCTGCTTGTCTTCGGGACTAATTTTAATGAGTGTCTTAATAAATTAGAACAAACTTTTATTCTTATAAAAGAGGCTGGACTAACTTTGAACCTAAAAAAATGCCATTTCTTTGATACTGTAATTAACTATTTGGGGTTCGAGATATCCGCTGATGGTATTAGGCCAGGTAGTAATAAAATTGAGGCAGTGAAGTCTTTTCCTGAGCCAAGAAATGCTCATGAAGTTCGCCAGTTCATTGGGCTGGCAAGTTATTTTAGGAAATTTATACAAAATTTCGCAATAATAGCTAGACCATTAACGGATCTCACACGACAAAATATAACCTGGAATTGGGAGCAGCTACAGAAGGAGTCATTCCAAAGCTTAAAAGATAAATTAATACAACGCCCAATTTTGGCTTTGTATAATCCACAATATATAACGGAATTACACTGCGACGCTTCCAAGAGTGGTTTAGGTGGCATTTTATTTCAAAAAGAATCACCTTCTTTAAAACTTAAACCTGTTGCGTATTTCAGTCGCAAAACCACAATCGATGAAGAAAAACTTCATGCCTACGAATTGGAAACTCTTGCTGTCGTAGCTTCCTTGAACCGGTTCAGAGTGTATTTGCTAGGAAAACAATTTACCATTGTGAGTGACTGTAACGCCCTTAGGTCTACCTTTACAAAAAGAGATATTATACCTAGAGTTGCTCGTTGGTGGATAGCTTTGCAAGAGTATGATTGTACGATTGAATACAGACCAGGACACTCAATGCAGCATGTAGATGCTCTCAGCCGAAATCCCCTCCCCTGTACTGACGATGGCGATAAGTTTGAACATCTCTCTCGAGTTATGCATATTTCACAAGATGATTGGTTACTCAGTTTGCAATTGGCTGATCCAAAAATTCAACATATCCGATCCGCTTTAGAAGACCCTAAATACAAGGAGGTTGTAGATATAAAACAGAATTTTATTATAAAAAATAACCGTTTATATAGGAAAGTTGGAGATAATTTAAAGTGGGTTGTACCTAAGAGCGCTAGGTGGCAAATATGTCAACGTAATCATGACGATATTGGTCATTTTTCTGTTGAAAAGACACTCGAGAAGATTAGGCGAGATTTTTGGTTTCCCAAAATGAAAAAATTCATCACCAAATATGTCAAGTCATGCTTACATTGTGCTTTTGGAAAGGAACCTGCAGGTCCTAAAGAAGGATTCCTACATAGTATACCTAAAACAGATATCCCTTTTCATAGTATACATGCGGACCATTTAGGGCCATTTGTTAAAAGTACACACGGGAATCAGTATCTGTTGTTAGTAGTAGATGGATTTACTAAATTCTGTATTATTAAAGCTTTGCGTAACACTAGATCACAACCTACAATTAAAGCCCTAAAAGATATTTTCTACACTTTTGGACATCCAATGCGACTTATAACTGATAGAGGATCATGTTTCACTTCTGGAGAATTTAAGCGTTTCTGTATTGAGTCAGAAGTTCAACACATATTGAACGCAGTATCTTCTCCCAGAGCGAACGGGCAGGTGGAACGCTATAATCGTACGGTATTGGATGGTTTACGAGTCTACTCTGATCGTTTAGAAGAAAACAAGTGGGACCAAGACCTCGGGAAAATTCAATGGGGGCTCAATAACACCCTTAACAAGGGAATAGGTAAAACCGCAGCTGAAGCTTTATTTTGCAGACGCCCTCTCAATCGTGGAGAAGGAATGTTAGGTGAAACTGTTATGGAGACTAGGCAGAATGACAAACAAGCTGATATTATTAGAAATGAAATTAATGACCACATTGAAATTGATCAATTAAAACAACGTACCAGGTTTGATCAATCTAGAAAAAAGGCTACTGCTTACTCTGTAGGGGATTTAGTTAAAATACTAAAAACAATACCTTCAAACGATGGCAAAAGTCGTAAATTACTCCCAAAATTTACAGGACCATTTAGAATTAGCAAAATATTGCCAAATGACCGATACGAGGTATCAAGCATTCCAGGGTCAAACATATCTAGGAGTAAATACTCAAATGTATGGTCGGTAGACCGCATGCAACCGTGGATTACTATAGGTAATAAAATTGGTGAAACATCTGATGAAGATACAGATGAGGGTTTAACATGCGATTGATTAGTAGTTGATCTTTATTTCTAAGTAGTGTCAAATGGTGACTAAACTTGTACTAATTTTATTTTTAATTACTAAATGGAGCTGATAATAAAGAAATGTAAAGTGATTGATTGATGAGTTTGAATTTGTGTCCGGTTGATGGCAATAGGCTCACTCCTGTTATATGGAACTTGAGACATAGCTGGCGAGGTGTGAGTGTGTCGATGGGTACACCTCTGCGGGAATTACAGGCGTCTAGTTTGTTATGTTCGTATTGATTTGTTGCGAGAATAATTGAAGACTGGAAGGCGTGGATGGCTCCAATGTTGGAGTGAAGGCCACGATACAGTCATGGGTTGATGAATCTGGAAGGTTGACACGATCGTAAAGTCTTGTGGTTTTGAAAAGATCTTGATTATGCGGTGAGGGGTCAACTGCAGATATACATAGTACGTTAATGTTGATATTGACTGGACGGCGAAGGTGACTCTACCATGTAGGGTGAAGTCTTCGAGGCAGTTACGAATTTTCTTGTACATGATGATTTAATAAACAAGTTTGAGGACAAACTATATTTGATCAGAATGGCCGAATGTTAGAGTATTATTACTTATCTGTGGTATATAATGTTGCCGCCGTGTATGTTATAATCTATATCAGACTATGATATAATATTATTTTTTACCTGTGGAATACAAGTGTGCCGCTGTGCATAATGTAATATTCTATATTTTCTATTACCTATCTAAAGAATTATTAATTAAGCATAATTTATTTAATTGTACATTAAATACATTTAAACTAATTTTATATGCTGGCAACAATTGAGAATCTGCAGTGAAGTTGTGACATAGACAGAACCAGAGACATTCCTTGCTCGCTGCCGCCAAAAAGTGAACATAAAAGGCTACGGAAAAGTGACGATAAAAGCTGGTATATTAATCCCAGCTTTTAATAAGTACGTGTTTACGTTCACGACGGGTCCACGTCATTGTTTATGTTTCAACTAGTCTCAATTTCAAGACGTGCTCTGAGTGTGATAGAAATTCAACTAGTAAAGGAACATATTTACGAAATAATTTGTAATTTACGCACCTTTAAATGAATTCTATTAAAGCTGCGAACTGTTTCGGGCTTGCTCGAGATCTAGATTCCATCCTATTAAAAATATTCACTTCATAAAAGATATTCTTCATTGATAAGCAAGATCTTTATCATTTCGAGTCACAGGTATTTAAAATGACATTTCGCACTGTTTTAATATAATAAACTAATTATTAAAAGAAACATGCATTATGTTATTTCACTATTTGACACTTTATAGTTTTATCTAAGTTAAAAAATTCAAAAACAAAGTTCCGCCCGCGCAATATAAACACAACTGTGATTTTGACATAGGTTTGACGTCTGTAGGATCGCTCACCATAGACTAAAGTATAAGTTTTTTCGAACAACGTCGTAGAACGAGCGATCGACTCAATCATTTCATCTTGGCTACCGACTTAGCGCTTTCTACAATCGCTTAGCGTTATCGCACAAGCGTTATCGATCGTAGAAAGAGATTAGATACGAAGCGTTTGTAATATGGCTAGGCCTGCAGATATCCATAAACATAACCATTGATGATCAAAACTCGCTAACACAGACAAAGCATCCATTACCGTTCAAAACAATCTCAATTTCTTAACATTACCCATCTAAAAATAACTGTAAAAGATTTCCATCTCCCAGATTATCCTCAGCCTCCAGGATCATATCTACACTATCGCTAAGCACCTCGGAGGCTCGGAACAGCGCTGTCTCATCGTATCAGGGATTCGCACTTTGCATTGAAAGCCTTGGCTTGTAGATGCAGCCTGCTGCAGGATTAGGGCATTATAAATACCAGTAACAATAGCATTTAATTCTCCAGCCTCTGTGTTACGACAAGCCCTATTGTATTTTAAAGAGATAAAAAGCAGCGGCCATCGATTGGCTTTATGAAGAATTTGTTAGTGTAATGCTTGCTTATGATTGGAAGATGAAAGATATAGGGACTAACTAACTAATCTCTCGAATGTCGCGCGTACTGCATTGGTACAAAAGCGCATAGATAAGCGTTCGTGCAACAAAATGCTGACATTCGTTGGGATAAAGAGGTTTTTTGACAACACCACACCGCGAATAAGCAGTCGTATTTGAGCAAGGGTGCATGTCACCTCTTATTGACTTTTTGGTGGCGAGCCTTTGGAACTCCGTCGTCGTACGCCTTAGGTTCACGGACGATCCGGGGTTGCGGGACGTCTTAACAGGATACCGTGGCCCCGAAACGTAAAGGGCAACAGAAGGAACAGGGTGGTTTTTAGTCAGTAAAAATCTGACAGTCCCTTCCGTTCCACCCAGCGCGGAAGGACTCATTTGATGATTTTTACCCACTCAATAAAAAAAAAGGTTTTATGACAATTATCGCTGTATATTGCACTATGCAAACTACAAACTGACCCAAGAACAATGCAAAATCATTACTATTATACTTAAAAGTGAACGACAAAGTACATATTATAAGTACTCTTTAGCTAACAGTTTCCATTTTGCAGTCAAAATCCGGCCCATCTGTTACACTCAACCATAAATTCTTCTAACCCATAAAGTCAAACAAAAACATTCCGGAGTTGTTCGGTAAAACAACATCGATGACCGTATGGTAATGAGGTTCTATTGAGCTCCAAATAGGTAACATAATTATGCGGCACGTCTGCTTGAATGCGGCGCATCCACCTGACTGCCGACTATTCAAGTAACTGGACGTGGTTGAAGTGACGGTGCAAGAATTAGGTGATAGCGGAGCCCATTTATTTTTACTTTGTTCCGGGATAAAAAATTCTCATGGATGTCCCCCGCCCTAGGCTCCTTTTCGGTTTCAAAAAAGGAACCATCGTCTGCTTAGCTTATTCCCCGATCATGTTGGAGTCAGCTTCCAGTAAAACCAGATTCAGCTGAATACCAGTATTTTACATGTAGCGACAGACTAGACATACATAGCTTGGTTGAACTTTCATAAAAATTCCAGTTAAAATATTAAGAAGTTACAATTACATAACAGTATTTCTATTAATAGTATTTCTTAGATTTCTTCTAGAACCTTCATTTCATACTTGTACTAGCTTTTACCAGCGCCTACGCTCGCCTCCCCTCCCTAAGGAACAGTACTTTTTTTGCATGAGAGGTACCTTATGTCTTAAAACGTAAATTCACACATTTGACTTTTAAGCATTTCCACTCTATCTCTCTCAACTTGTACCATCCGGGAAGATTTCAACGATTCCACGGTGGACAATGGACGACAAACATTCAGTAATGTGTCACTTGTCACTCACAACCGGGAACTGAACTCTAAATTGTAATTCTAAACATCTCCGCTTGATCTTACAAAGTGGATGGAATATCTTGGAATGTATCAATACGAACTAAATTTTTTCATAGTCATAAAAAATTGTTTTGATACTTGTCGAAAAATTATGTGACTTTATTGTCGAGATTTATTGGGGCGACGGACTTATTGCCGCGAATTCGTCTGCGTGAAAGTTATTTTATTTTAATAATTTATAATTCTTTTCTTAAATAAAAATAGCCCTGAAGCCTTAAAATTTATTTTTTGGTACAAGTACTTACCGTGTAAACATTCAATGTGCATTTAGTATAAGGTTGTTATTTTATATTTAATATAATATATATTTTATATTTAAAAACACTTTAATTATATTTATTGTATAGTTAATTACATTTTATGAAAAAATTGTTCTTTGGAAACATCTTTACTTAGGAAAACAAACAAATCAGTGATTTCATCCTACGGGTGAAATATTTTAATACCCTCGTATTTTTTTTTCGTTTTCCCTTTGCATATTCCGATTTTTCCGGAAAATTGTTCAGTGGGTAATCTAACTTATCGAGAATAGTTTGTTCTTAACTTTCTTCCCACACAATAGCACGTCTGGCATATAAATCTTAGCTGCACCGCTTTCACAGAACATTACTCTTAATAATACTCCGAGTGTTATAACAAAAACGGTACAGTATACATGTGACGTTCCCACAATGTTAAGACAGGGCTAGGAAATAAGCGGTGAAAAATCTTTGCAAAGATAGTCTGAAAAAATACTGTTTTTGCTACTCTCCACTGCTTGCTTCGTACACAATTCAATTGTTTCTTGAAGAATTTGATGGAGTGAAATACTTAAATTAAAATATTTCTACATGCATATGTGAGACAGTATTGTGAGACAGTTTGTGTTATCAAGATAAAAAATAAGACCTCTATTCGAGTCCAACATTACTGATATTCTCCTAACGGGAGTACAACCTCAAAACAAAAAATAAATCTGCCCTTACTCCATAAACACTTAATTATGTAACTGAATAATTATTCTTCTTCTTCTTATCGTGTGGGCAGTAAAGTCTTACGACCCCACACACCCTAGTGTCAGGATTTCCAAACCGTCTCAAGGGCCTCTGGCATGGTTTAAATAGAACAGTAGTTGTCCTGGTTTCCTCACGATGTGTTCCTTCACCGATGTCCGTGATGTCTAAGATAAACTTTAGAAAGTATATATGAATTTAAAAAAATATTGTGTGCATTTCTTTGTCAAATCAATATTTTCACTATCATTTATTAACACTGGTATCGGAAGCACCGTTCATATTAACACGTCGCTGTTTTTACAGACGCTTTACATCATTATAATCAATAAAAAAACAAAAATTATCTTCAAAGTAAACCTAAGACCATAAATTAAATATTTTAGCACATTCCAAAACCGTGATCTTAATCTCCTAAACCACTAAACTCATCTTCCAAGTGTCCGCCTAAGATCCACCGCTGATTTCGGTACCCATCCTCATTCTGACGTAAGCCATGGTGTTAGTTATATGAAACCACACTAATCTGTTGAACAGATTATTCAGTTACACCATACATATTATGTCAAATCTATACAAATAAATTAAATTGAAGTGTCTGTTTGAAATATCAAAATGGCAGCTTCTTACTAAATGCATAAATATGTTTACACAGTACTTATACCAAAAATACACTTTTTTTGGCTGTCGGTTTGTTCCGGTTTATCTCCAAAACGGGTGAACCAATTTTGACGAGACTTTCACTGACAAATAAGCTGATGTTATAAGGAGTAACTTATGGTACTTTTTTTCTGCGGGCTTTTTTAAAACCGACAGTCAAGCGGGCAAAGTCACGGTCAGAAGCTAGTTTTGACTAGTAATGGGATTCTGATAAGCGGTATTGGAAGCTTTTGAAGATTCACATCACAACCCACGTAACTTGAGATTGTTATGACTTAAGATTAACCCCAATTTCGTCATAAATTTTGTTTTTAATTAATACAATTTTTCAACGAGTGTGGGTACGAATTTGCATTTGAATTTAAAATTCATAATAGTCTTCATTTTTTTGGGAAAAAGTAATGAAATAATTCCGAATGATATACAACGGAGTTCCGTTTAGCTTAATTTGGTTTTCATATTTTTTCACCCACAGTTGGCAATTGAAGTAATCGGCCGGAATAAGGGCGAGTTATAGCCATTCACAATACCTCTTACTCCTCTTATGACTAATTTTTCAATCGTCAAATAACTCCTAACGGAGGGATAAAAGTCAAAGTCAAAAAGTTTACTTGTGAAACATAGGAATACAAAAGGTCATACTTATTAAAGACTACGCTATTTTGTCTTAAAACATACAAATATGGCGGTTTGACAGCTTTTGTATAGAAAATATGTCAACTGTCATATTTATACCTCGCATAAAAGTTATTTGACTTTAAAAAAACAGACCTTACAAGTGTATACTTAGCCCGCATAAATTAATTGAAACAAAACAATGTCGCAGTCATGCCATACTAAACATTACACACAACCATTTACAGAAAATCAAATCAAACCGTACCGTCAAAGTGAACGCTGCGCGCACGCATACATAATTCAAAGGACGTCGCAACTAGTCCCGTATAATTACGACGTCGAATATATTACGGAGAGCACTTTAAGAGCATCTCGTTAAATATATTATGTGCTATAAATAAGTAACAGTCGTTTGACAAATTGTACGAGAAATTTAGGAGGCGGCGTTTTACGTCATGTCAAAGAATATGACAGGAACTTATTATGTGGATGGAATGCAGTTTAATGGTCATTGTATGACACGGCAACGGTCCGGACGATATTGCGCTGAAAAATATAACGGTTTCTTGCCAACGCGCCACCCGCGAGCTGTCACCTTTTGTTTTCATTTTGTTATTATAAAAAATAATATTTTAATGCACTTGTTTTAAAGTCCTAACTTGAATGACAATTTATTTGCTGTGTCGCAGCAACTCAGCGACCTTTAAATTGACTATTCTACTTGTATTTCTCAACGAGGAAAAAAAATACTGCCAATTACTTATGAATTTAAAAATCTTAACTTAATAAATGTTTGTTTGATGACACGGTTGCCGCAGTGGCCAAGCGATTGACTGCTGCGCTGCGTGTCGCGGGTTCTTCTCCCGCACCGTACTAACATTCCCCACAAGTAGTTGCTCCGAGTCTGATTTTTTGTGTGAGTGTATATATTTTTTAAGTAAAGATCATTTTAACGCAGTCTCTGTATGTTTATAATAGCCAATTTGTAAATCTGTGAATTATTGTTAATTCCATAACAGAAGTTAAAGTTCTTAAACCAGTATATATCATATGTTTGTAAGCGCACCCACAATGTAGGTGAATTTCTTAGTCTGTTGTAGACTAAGAAATTCAACTGCTTTAAAAACCTATAAAACAAATAAAAACGTTTAGATACGCTAAAAAGCTAATTGCGACATCTAACATAATTAGTCTCGATACAACGTTTATTAATTTCCGATGGCAAATGGTCCGGCTAATAAAATTAATTACACTCGATCATAAAACCGATTAATTCCCATAATTGCTGCAAAATGCTTTCTAAAATCAGATCGCCATCAAACTTATCATTGAAGTATTAACAACACGTCTTATTAATTAATCCAATTACCGTTAAATATTATAATTAGTTAACGGCGGGTCAAGATAAATATTCATAAAATGTAAATTGTTGCTGAACCGATATTGCGAATTGATAATTAGGGAATTATTAATTAAGATTTAATCAAGGGAATAAAATTTGGAATGGGAGTGAGAGAGAAAAAAATGCCCGTTCCTAACTTCGTGTTTGAGTTGTAAAAGTTTTATTGGCGCCTTATTAAAAGGAAAGGTGATTTGGGCCAAAAATGTTGACCAACTCGTGTCTATGTGCTAAAACCTTCGTCGTGGGAAAAGTAATATAAAATTCTATGAAATCTCTCTATGTTTTTTTATTGTCTGGCCAATGTATCTGGCCTGTTTTATTGTTTTTTTTTTTCCTTGAAACTAAAGCTTCGGTTTATAAGTCTATGCTAACCCACATAATCCATATGTCCATTCCATTTTCGAAATTATTGTATTTTAAATCTTTTCTAAGCATTTGCTTGGGATGGACATTAAATTGTTTTTGGTAGATAGTAGACAATAATTATTGTCAGATTGCGAATTGGCTTCTTCAATCAAATTAAGTTTAAAATAATAAAGTATATAAGTTTCGCAAACTAAAACGTTTCGCTTTAATTAGACAAAAACATTACCAAACATTTGGCCTATTCCAACCATTTTGGTCTAACGTTCAAATGAGTTCGATTACTTTAAATACTAGTCTAGGTTAGTCCCCAAATCGTGTGGGCGAAATAGTCGTGAGAGCGATCCCTGGGCGCCCAACAGTTATCACTGACATTCTCACCTCATTACACACTTAAACACCTACGCAGTAAGACCTATATTCGCTTATCACGACGACAAAAATAAAGATTAGGTAAATAACCCCACTCGTTTATTCGTTCCATATCTGTATGTTTATCTGTTTGATGTTTATTAGATGTAACATCCTTAAATAGATAAACCAGCGAACCAAGATACGACTAATGACCCGGTCTCTTCGTAAAACCTGTAAAAGGTAGTTAAAATTATGGGGTTATTAGGGGTCTCTGTAAATTTGTTGATATTTACGTGTGGTCTTTATGTTTCATAAACATTATGACGTTTTATTGGTATTTGCGTGGTTGTTATTTACTTTTATGTAAAACTGTAGGTGTCGTTTTTAATTTATGAGAGGATCATATTACCTACCCGGATTGTAACAATGTGCTGTTCAGTACTCTTTGTCTTTTGATATGTTTAGAGTGATGATCACAATATTGTTAATGCAGCAGAGCACCTGGTATTTAAAATTAATTTATCTATAATTTCTTAATTTGTAGTATTTAAGAAAGTAGTACAAAGTGTACCTGTTGTACAAATTATTTAAAAAAAATCATTTTTTTAAAGAGAAGGTTTGTATGGATTTTCTTGCCCATTCTACAAAACTACCTTTTGGAAAAGGTAACAAGATTAATTTTTTTTTCTTGTGTCTTTGACTTCAGCTTTGACTTTTGACCGTTGTGAATAGTCAGAAGCCAAAGTGGTCATGAACGTATGAGAAATAATTCCCAAGAATGCTGTTATATTTATAAGAACAATAATATTTAAATATATTATTCATGGTGAAATTTTAAGACGAAACCAAATATTGTATATTAGGAAGTAACGAAAGTATTTAACAGTTTAACTGCTTTTGAAATGGCAATGCCCATAGTAACAACAAAAATATTAACAAATTTCTCTAAGCAACAACAACACAATGACACAGCAAAGACGCAACTTTTTTCCTAGGGACGGTACACTGACGGAAGATACGCCGCGTATCGTAGAAACAGTCAAATTGATAATAAAATATCCAACCATACACACATAACCGATGATTCGTTAGTGCGTCGACCATACTAAAGACGGTACATTCGACGTATCTTCCGTCAGATGTGAACCGACCCTTACGTAACCACAGTGTACGCAAAACAGCAGGTGAACTGGAGTCAGGTTTTTCTATAAATACTACCGATTCCTTTCACTCTATGTCGCCCACGTGGCCGGCCGGCGCCTAGCTCCGTGGGTGCCACAATCCCTGCGATATGCTATGAATGTCGAATCCTAGATAAAGCCTGACTCGTAATTAAAGTGGACAACGATTGTGATTTATTATGTTAAGGTGCGCTCGTGATTTCGTGATGCGAACTTTGGAATATAGACGAGTTTAGCTTTAAGTGTGTCGTCAGCTTTATTTATTGTCTATTTATCAGGAGTGTGCTGTTTCCAATACGCGTGAAATATTGTTGCTGAATGACGAAGAAACAATAATTATTATAAGCAATAATCAACAGAAAGAGTTTTTCATCACAATTCAATCGAGATTCAACCTTATTCATAAGACAAAACCAAATCAATTCCTCTAAAGTGCTTTTCACTTTCAATATCATTAGATATAGGAACTTTTGTACCGTTTTCATCTTTAAAGATTATTTCCTACTTGAATCTTTAATTCTTTACCGATACGTGAAACACATGTAGTAATTAATTTAAAAAAGTGGGTAACTGACGTCAGTTACCCACTTTTTTACATCAAAAGTTTGTCTTAGAAATAATACAAAAAATAACTTCAAACAGAGCAGTGATGATAGATTTATTACTTTCGCAAATTAATGTGTTCGATAAAATATTTTTAAAACATAATATCTCTCGCTAAAATTGGTTTTATAGCGTGTTTCCACGTCTCCAGTAGGTCAGGGCTTCGGTGGGGCTTCGCCCACGGCACCACCGGGCGCCCCGCCTTAGTCAAATATTCCTCTGATTTACACAAATCAACATAAACGCATAATCCAGGCCATAAAACAACTGAACCTCAGTTTTGTGGAGCTGCTTGCCCATTCCCGGTGTTAAAAAAAATACAGTAGCGATTTTGGACGATCAACATCAAATGAATCATGAGAGAATTATTTTGGTTATTGGTTTTATTGCTTGAATGAACCTACTTTATGTGAAATGTATTAATCTGATTCGTACCTAATAAAAAAAGCTATCTAAACAAATATTAATATTAATTTAATGAATACACCTTTCTAATAGACGGAAATTCGACCATTTAATTTGACACCTTCCTTCCTTCGTCGTGACGTTACGAGTCGTCAAAACCCGAAAGTCTGACAACCAGTCTTACTAAGGGGTATCGTATTACCCAGTTACTGGGTTGTGGAGGTCGGATAGGCAGTCGCTCCATGTAAAATACTGGTATTCAGCTGCATCTGGTTAGACTGGAAGCCGCCCCCAACATAGTTGGGAAAAGGCTAGGCAGATGATGACCTTTCTTCTTTACACTAACACAAAGTGGTTGGTTAATAGTTTTGAGTACAATACGCACCACGAAACTTTATTATTTCGCAATAAATATATTGTTAAGAATTTTAATCTAAATGTCATCGAAATATCCCTAAATACATTCACAAATTATGGGTAACTATTTCGTACATCCATACCTGTGCAAGCTCCCCACTACTGACGCTTGTCAAGTCTCATCTTTCGTGGCGCGTACTGTACTTAGTATTTACACAATTTCATAAATGACAAACACCATTTTACGATCAATTAACTTTATTTTAGTGCATCGAAGCGCCTGTCTATATAGGACCTTATTAGCTTCCATGCTCCTTGCCTCACTGCCGGTTTCATTTCCAATTGCTTCCCTTTATATGGGCACTGGTAATATGAGCTATTGTAAAATGAAATCGTGAGTTACCAAACTCATATATGGCAAACATCTTATGTAAGTATGGGAAAACTGGAAAGCCATAATTTTATGTCTCAATTTTGGCGCTTATGGGCAGATGCGGACTGAACCGGCTGTTAAGTTTCGTAGATACTATTTAGGTTTAGCTGCCTGTAATTGCTTCAATGAGAATATTTTGAATCAAAATATTTATACTTAGTATTATCGGGCAAAGTGTTATTGAGTATTTCCATAAGGAATTTCTCACTAGCAGCTTCGAAGTCTGGATTTGTGCCCGGTTGATGGCAATAGGCTCGCCCCCTATTACTGGGACTTTAATGTAACTGGCGAAATGTGGGTGTACTAACGGGTACTCCTCTGCCTAACCCTTTAGTGATTACAGGCGTGATATTATGTTACCTTCAACAGGTTACGTCATTATATTCAATTTGTTTTATTACGATCTTTGATCCAATATGTACACACAGACCATATTCCCACATATGTTTAATTAGAATTCCGTCCCGCTTTCGGAAAAGAACGTGCAACTGCATAAATTAAAGCTAAACATTTAATTCCACCGCATAATTACCTAATTCTTCAGTGAACGTGTGAGTATGATGTTAGGTTGGTAGTCAATCAGTAATCAACGGGCTGCTATCGGCTAATAGATAGCGATTTATAGGCATGCCTTGCGAGACACTGAAGAGAGCCCGTTTTACAACGCTAATAGGCATAGATTAGGAATATGGTAGATGGGTACCCATTAAAAAAATGTAATGGTTTAATTGAAAGGTTTAAATAATGTGTAATTGAATTATTTACATTGTTAATTAACGATTACACCTTGTACTCTGATTGAAAACTAAATATAGATCCAAAAAACATTACCTTAACTTTCTCGACCTTTAAATTGTTCACACATTGTAGATGAAACATGAATGATGTAAAGCAGTAATATTTTATTGATTTTAATAGAGTGTTCATGAAATGTCTTGCTCGTTCTTCTCCATAGGAACCAACAGTTTGGAACGAGCAACTAGCTTCAACTTTATGACTAACAGACTCATTAGTAATTTAAAATTGCTTGTAAATGATTCGATATGGTATATATAGGCTTTTAATGGAGCTTTTTACTATAAAATAAGTATGAGCAGAACACTTGTAAACGGTTGAAATGTTCCATTTAAATTGCTTCAGTTTCAGAGTCGGATTAATACAGCGATTATGACTGCTACGGTAAAACAGTTGACTACTTACTGTAGAGCTATTTTGAATATCTTGGTGTAGATTGTTATGTGATCTTTATTTATTATTATAAAAAAAAAATACCGCTATCAGTTCGTCGTCCTTTAAAAATGCAAATGCTTAATTAATTCGTGTTAATCCTCTGAACATAACGAGTGAGATTACCCATATTTGATTAACAGCTTGTCATCATAACAAGCTTTAATACATATTAATGTCTAATATAATTGGCGTACGATCGTTTTTCGATCATCAAAAAATTAAATTATAATTTATTCAATATTTTTGCAAATTCCTCTTCTCGTATCTTTGCGATCTAATCTATGATCGAGTGCGAAGTCTGCGTGCGGCGCTTGCGCAAGCGCGTCTCAGTGGCGCCGTCTACCGTGATCTATTGGCGCCGGCAACCGCCCGCCTCATTATACTCTTATCGCCTCAATGCAAATCCGACAACATTTTAATCTTAGAAAAGTCCGTTTTCGTGTAAATACTCTACGTATTTTAAAGGCTCGGGTGGAGTGTGGGCGGCCAGGATTGTGAAATTCTGTACGCTTTTTCCTTTGCGCGTGGGCAGCTAATTATATACGTCTGAATATAAATTTATGTTGGATAATATCGTCGAAATTAATGGTGTACTGTTTGTGTACTCTAGCTTGATAAGAGGACGAAGTTCGTAGCGTAGCCGTAGATACGGTAACTTTAGTTCTCTTTATTCCGTACGTTTACCACGTTTTGAGAACATTAAGATTTTTATCGTACTCTTTATTAAATCTGTGTTTCTTTTTGTTTTCAGGTAAGTGCGGTATTTCTTGGCAGCTTCTTGGTAACTGACAGTCTTATTTAAAGTGAGCGCTACGCGATATCTACAGTGTAATATTCAGCTTGCCTCCACCACCCACAGTTTCCTAAAGCCGTACGTTCTTTATACAGGGTGGCAGAATTCTCAAATATAAAATCTTCTAACAAACTCCAATCTAATTCCCCTGCCTAAAATCATATAAATAAATAATAACACAGTAAAACTATATCTTCACGACGCGATACGAGCGTGCACAGGATTCAATTTAATAATTCAGACATAGGCAGGGGTACTTCGAAACCATAAAAGCAATTCTAAAACTCGTACTTGACTCGTAAAATCGAAACGGAACGAGGAAAAACGTTTACATGCCGTTCTGGGAACTGTACATGCGATCCAAAAGGTTAAATTAAGGAGAACGCGCATTGTGCGAGTGTAAAATCGGAAAAATGAGACGCTTGTAAAGTTACAGGGGAATGATGTGGCGACAGGGAAATAAGACAAGTGGTAGGGGATTACAGATATGTTTGGTGGTTCAGGGATTCTATGGTGGATGAAATAATACTGTAGCATAACATGACTACATAGGTACAGTTAGCAACAAAAGTCGATTAACAATGTTACTTTTTTATATTATTTAAACAGACACTAAACACATAATATTCTGGCTTTCATTTTAGGCAATAGCTAAGGGTTTATTTTATCTTAATTTTACATTTATTGCGTTTTACTTTTAATATTGTACTTAATAATTAGGATTTAAAAATCATAAATGTTAATCGACTTTTGTTGATGACTCTACCTACTGGTAAAGAAAGACGAATCATAATAGGAGTGGTTGTTTATGTATGTGAGTTTATACGCAGTGGAAGGGAGATCGAAATGGAAATCTTTTGCCATGAATTCAGTACGTAATTATTCGCCGGTTAATCAAAAAAGTATCAGCTGGTCCTTACAAAAATGCAACAGCTACGCGGTCAAAATGTAATGAAACAGCTGTTTGTTTTGTCCTCTTTTTGAACTGTCGTCGAAACTTTCTCGCTTGGTGGTCCTAGAGTCATGTGATGAATGTATGACACACGTTATGTCCCACCCTTCCACCTCCTATATAAGTTAACGCACCCACTATACCCACAAATATGACATGCTTAATTATAACCCATCCATCCACTATCTCTCCTTTTCATACAAATGTTTTCATGTTCACCCTCAGCATTAAGGAAACAGTTCTCTAAAAATGTTTTATTCTTTTCTCCTTCACAGTACATCCGTGAAGGCGTACAGGCTCACCTTTTCAAAAAATATTATAATCCCTTTAACGAAGTAGTGTGTAGGTGTTCTCTAATAAGGGCCGAGCGACCCGCCTGATTGCCAGCCTCGTCGGATTTTATTTTCTCTTTTAGTATTTCAAGCTGTATTTCATTTTGCAGCGATACCTTTTAAACTTTAGGAAAAAGAATATTTGAAATTGGAACATATTCATTCATTCCTTCTGTTTTCATTCGTTGGGTTCTTAAAAGAATGATTGTAAGCTCTTTTTCAATGTGTTATTCCTATTGGATTCTGTCTATTCTAGAGATACTTAATAATTAATTTATTTAATTATTAAAGTACACCAACAGCGTATACATTATGCATTTAAAAAGAAGTATAATGTTCTTGTTACAAAGTATTATTTCTAATGTACGCACCAATTATAATAATAATATACTATACTAAGGCTGCAAAGATTTTTTGTTTGTTTCCTTGTGTGCGCTAATGTCTGTAAGTACTAGTCAGCTTGGAAATACGTTTTGTATATGATAGCCAGATTCATGAGCAACAGAATAGGCTATATACCATCACGCTACGACCCACGGGAGCGGAGCAGTAACCAAAGACATAACCTATAATATACACAACCGGTACACGCCAAAAATTGATTGGATTTGGTGCCATATCTCAACCAAATGATCCTATCTAACAGATAGTTCAACATTAATCTACCTACTATCAGACAATGGACTCCTTCCTATGATCAATAACGATACATGAAACGTCAATCATGCATTTAAGCTCACTCCCAAAGCATATTATGCGTGTACGCAGATAAAGTTGAATTCGCT
Organism: Hoplodrina ambigua; assembly: GCA_949774945.1. Taxonomy (NCBI): domain Eukaryota; kingdom Metazoa; phylum Arthropoda; class Insecta; order Lepidoptera; family Noctuidae; genus Hoplodrina; species Hoplodrina ambigua. The sequence continues at coordinate 3,872,349 of OX458974.1, read as the reverse complement.
CAGATTTCTGAGAACCGTGCATAGTGCATTGCGTAGGCGTCGTGTGGGTACATAGGTTTTGTATTTACCATATTTATGACGTTTTTACGCTTGTCAGATTAAGTTCTTGGAACATTTCCCGTGACTAATATAAAATGGTCGTATATTATGATTTTATGTCCAACTTGTGTAATTTGAACTAAACTAGGTGTTTAAGGTTGTAATAGTGAAACTGATAGCGATATACCCCTAAGGCTTTATATATTAGTTGGATGAAGCCCGAATAGGTCACAGGTATTATAAATTTTAACTTGAAACTTTTGTGTTAAATTTAATGTGAATTTTGCTTAAACCCCTCAGGTGTCTTCGGTTTCAAAACCGTTCTTGTTGAAGCAAAATTTAAGGTGTTAAATATTTTAAACCATATAAGTAGTTACCTACCAACATTTTAGATTGTAGCATGTTTTATAGATTTTTGAAGTAAAAAGCTTCTTTAGCCGCGTTGAGCGATTTTTGCTAGCGGCAATATTTTACCGCTACCAAAATGCATGTTTGCGTCACCGACATACTAATTTGACTTTAAGTTTTCTCTTCTGTCGGCAGTCTCCATGACTGCCTATTTTTAAACCTTTGTCTGCGGAGAAGAACCGACTTCGGCAGAAGTAGGGACCGATATTAATAGGAAGATTTTAATCGGTCAAAATTTTTAATGGGTCCTGAAACAGTTTAAATTGAAGTTTATATTTTACGCAGTCGGGATTTTGATTTTTTTTATTGTTTCTCTTACCTCTTCGTTTGTACATAGAATAGCTTTATTTAAAATTTTCATCAAGAAATATCGTCAGATACATAAACCTTCATTTTAAATATACATTCATTTCATTCCCCCGCGTCCATCTAAATGTTACTTCATTCCGCCGAAATTTCAAATCCTTTTCAATCCAGGCTCGATACACAACAAATATTTCCTGTCCCGCTTATGATGCGTATGTAAGAGTGAGAGGTGCGTATTTCAGGAGCCGCGTTAGGAGCAATCCCCATGGAAAATCAACAAGAGAACGTAAACAGGGGAGGGGAGCATTCTTTTTCTCTGTATAAATTATTCAGGATCCCCGACCGCTTGTTTGGACGACGATTTCATCAGCTGACTTACCCGCTTTGTATTCACACTGTACATATAAACACGCTTTTTTGTATATCACTCGAAAAGCGCGCTGAATGATATTTTTTCCCGTTTTCAAATGGAAAAATTAAGGGTTAACTTTGACGTCGTTTTATTTTTTCTCAAGTGCTTTAGTTGGCTTGGAGTGTTGATTGGGTGCTTGATTTAAAAAGCTAGTACGGCAAAATTATTAATAATCTAAATACTTATATAAATATGAATCCCTTATTCCTTGGTCACGGCATCACGCATTAGCGGCTGGATCAATTTCGCAATTTCTTTTTTTTGTAGTGTTTCTTAACAACAGGATCTTTTTATGAAAAAAAAAATCTTTTATAAACTTTAAATACACTTTGTATAATTATAATAATAATGCCAGGATATGGATTACGTGTTTTTTTTTTTGGAAATCCACCAGATATTTCATAAATTTGGATATTATATTTTTGGCATGTAAATCACAATTTTAAAAAAAAGTAACCTTTACAAAATTGCACCCATTCAAACCCAGGGCGGATCGCTAATACTCAACTTTCCCGCCAAATGAGAAATGTGTTCCATGGTACATATAAATGTGTCTTATCAACATTGACACGGAAAGCAAAGCTGAATCAACTCAGCAACGGGTTTTTATCCAAGTATGGTGATCGATGTTTAATGTTATCGCTGGTATTTGCGAAAATATGTTGTTTGTCCTCTTGATAGAGTGCTGTTATTTATTTTACTCTTTGACGGAATTCGTGTCGCTGTTTTTTGTTTAAGGTCAAATGCTGGCCTGCTTTTAAGTTATGTTTGGAACATACGAAATAAATGTTTAAATTGAATAAAAAAGGCGAATTCTCACTCAAAGTAGAGTTATATATGTCACCGGAAAATAACAAGATCCGTAAGTTTATCAATTTACTAGGAAGTTTATAAACTTTCGTAAGATTCTAAACGGGAGATAAATTGTAATATTTTACGTCCACATTTTCGTAAATTGATAAACTTACTGAACTCACTCGTAAAATAATAAGTAAGCAGTAACCAAACGCTACGCGCGATCTGATTGGTTGGCTGTCACGTGTCACTTCTCCTTCCTCGCGGCCGCCATTGCTGGCCACGGAACATAAACAAACCGGTTTGCTTGTGCGTTTTTATTAGTTTTGAATGTTGAACTGTGTTGCAACTGTGAAAAATAGCTTTATTTTGTTAAGATTATCTAGCAGTACCCATAATGAGTGACCTACAAGCTGCGGACACCCAAAAGCATTGCCACTATGAACATTGACCAATCAGAGAGCAGTGTGTTATTTTACGTATTTCAAAGATCGTATATTTAAAAGAGTTTCTGTGATTGGTCGAACCATATAAAATCTTACGAATAGATATTCGTTAGTTTCTAAATTTACCGTATGACGTCGGAAATTGATAAATTTACGAAAATGTGGACGTAAAATATTACAATTTATCTCCCGTTTAGAATCTTACGAAAGTTTATAAACTTCCTAGTAAATTGATAAACTTACGGATCTTGTTATTTTCCGGTGACATATACATACTTTAATTCATCAACCCCTTGTAATTTTTGACAGCTTGTAAGTACTATCTATCTATACAAATAAATAAAATTGAAGTGTCTCCTTGTAATGTTGAAGTAACAGTACTTTTTACAAAATACATATGAATTATGAAATTTATAAGTACCATTTTTTTTTCGTATCTTTCTGTTTGTTCCGGCTAATCTCAAAAACGGCCGGCCCGATTTCACGGGACTATCACTGGTAGATAGATACAGAAATACATACTTTTATTTAAAAAATCTCCCGTGACAGCTAAAGTCGCGGACATAAGTTAATAACAGCAAATAACATAAGTTAATAAGCAAATAACAATGCAAATACAGCCAAATTGCATAATTTTATTATTATAAAATTATGTTATTTGGCTGTATTTAGTAAGCAAAACATTATAATTTGAGTAATGAAGTTCTACATATTACGCAAACAATAATTAACAAACAAACGTTGTTCATCACATTTTAATTAAGATGAACGAGTTGACAGACATAAATATCTGTGATGTCAATGTGACTAAGTTCATTTAGACAGAAATTCACATTTAAAATCTTATTACTGAGTTTGCGACCGAGAGAGATCTATTCACAACCTCATTCCCCTGCCTGTGTCTCTCAAATTACGAGGGAATGGCGCCATCGCTTTGTGAATTATCCTTTCAGCGAATGAATTATTTAGTAAAATAAATTGGTGTTTCTAATAATGCTGAAGCATCTATTCTACTTTATGAAGTGAAAATCTGAGAGATTGGAAAATTTTGTAGGAGTGTCATTTCCCTGGTCCGACATTTTTTCAATTTAATTTTATTTGCGAAGGGAACATTCGGACAACGCTGGGAGGGGGAAACTCTTGAATCTGATTCTAATACAAGAACTCACGAAATTATCACTGCAGAAAACAAAGGCTAAAGCAGTTCTTTTGTTTAAATAAAATATAATACCGGAACAAATACTTTCCCCGAAATAGAATAATCCATACTTCCATACTAATATTATAAATGCGAAAATTACTCGGTCAGTCTGTCTGTTACGCGTTTACTACTAAACTACTAAACCGATTTTGATGAGGTACGGGGTTATTTTGAACCTACATAAAGGACATATATACGCGAGTGCAGTCACGGGCAAAAGCTAGTAGCAGTTTTGGTGACTGCTAGCGGAATGAAAACTTTACGTTACATTAGCACCTGCGACGAGAACCCATGAGTTTTTATTCAAATAAAAAAAAATCTAATCGCATGTTTATTTATTAGAGAAAAAATGAATGTTTATTTCAAAAGAACTGAAAAATGAAACTCACTTCTCACTTTAAAACCTAGACATCGAGTTTCCACGGTACCGTTACACAAGTGCAGAGCATCAAAAAGTTAATTTCGTCGAAATGAAAGTGGCGACTTTACAAAGGCTGGCGCGTGTAATTTTTCTTTCATTACATGTCAAAACGAGTCTCCCTCTGTCTCTCTGTCGTCTGACGAAGTAATATTTCACGAAGCACTCTCCCTTTTCAACGCTTTTGTACTCGGCGACACTTACTATAAATAAGGTTTAATTTAAAGAAACTTTTATTTAAATTTAGAACAATATGCTTTTTTTAAAACAAAGACAGCATTAATTCTATTTTTAAAATTTTTGTGTCACACGCTTATTTTCGCTTCGTGTGAATACTAAAACCTCTTTAAACCGAATTCTTCGAATCTAGGAATAGAACAATGCAGGTCTAAACATTAATAATTTATATTGTAGCTCTAATTTATTAGCAATGCACGTGTTGAATTAATGATCGTTTAAACACTTCATAACTTACAGTATTGCCAAGGGGATTATATTGAGTGATGATATTACTCTTCAAATTAGAATGTGCATTGTCTGGAGATTAAAACGAGGTTTAAATGAAAGTCAAAGTCAAAAGTCAAACGTCAAAATAAAGCATATATTTCAGTTAAAGCATTTACAGGCACCTGAATCGTAAGTCGGTCACTTATCCAGAAAGTATTTTGCTCGTAGACATTTTTAACATAGTAATCCAATGTCCTAAAACCTTATCACTAAAAATCTTATTTACATAAAATCCATTTTAATGAAGGCTCTGATGGTCAGCGCTAGGTCCTCGGCATTAACAAGTACAATGCAAACAGAAGTCGTTCGACGTTCCTACAAAAGCGTTCAAGAGTACACTACTGTCAAACGTTTCAATTTAACGTCGTCCACGCTTCGCTCGCTGTATTGTTTCTCAAAAACTTAATTTCCGCGCACAGCCCGGATTAGGTTCACGTCGTGTTTCATGTTACGTGTTACGTGCATCGATTGGCTGGCTGCCAAGCGATCTGTCACGCTGATCCCTGTAACTAGGGCTGCCAACCGTCCGGGATTCCCTGGATTTGACCTAGTCAAAAAGTGCCTGAAATTGGGTGAAAATCAGACACTTTTTGTTTTAGGGAATCTCCATTAAATAAAGAAATAAGCAAAAAAAATAATAGATAAATGCGTAAAAATAACATAACATAACATAACATCACGCCTGTAATCCCCGAAGGGTTAGGCAGAGATGTACCCATTAGTACACCCACATTTCGCCAGTTATATTTACGTCCCATGTAATAGGGGAAAAAAAAAACATATTTTTATTTTAATAATATTAAACTCAGGAACGTCCGGGAAAAGTCTAAATTGAGCCCAAATGTCCGGGGTTTTTTGTAGTTTTTGTCCGGCATCGACAATTTTGGTGATAGCAGCCCTATGCGTAACTGATGTTGCCATACGTTTTGCTCGTTTTGCTAAATGACATGTCGCTATTAGGATCTCAAAACGGAGTTTAATTAATTCATAATTATTGAATTATCGACGATTGGCAAAGCGTCTTGTGTGGTATTGAGATAACGTGGAATTAATATTGCGTTTTAACAAGTTTTAAAAGCATTATGTATGTAAATTTTCTAATGAGGATCATTATTTACATTTAAACGTATTTCGCATGAATTTTACTTTGACTTCAGCTCTATTTTCTATTAGCTTCTGCCCGTGACTTCATCCGCGTGTTGTTATTATTTATTATCTCACGGGAACCGTACATTTTTCACGATAAAAAGTAGCCCATGTGCTTATTACAGACTATAATATATCTCTGTTAGTTATTCTAATCATTGCTATATTTTTTTGTTCTGAACCATATCTGGGAACCATTTGGTTAGGTACGGATATTAAAGGTCAAACCCTGTACTACTACTGTACTGTTGTATGCACTCATGAGCACAATGATCTGCGTGTGTTATTGCATGGCCAAAAACAGAGACATTTCACACAAAATAAAAGTTTATTTTCCAATAAAAATTTCACTAATTATTACTTAGTTTAGTGGGCAGTATGCGTAGTAAACGAGTATGTTATGTGTCTTTAAACCTCGTAAAGCAGGATGTGGAATCGATTTCCATGTCAATTGATGTTTATCTTTTTATTTATGCAGCATAGAGAATTATTGTCAAAGCACACTATAATAATAGTTATCTGATTTACAATAAGTGTGTGGAATCAAAGGTCAATCGGTGAGGTAACAAAGGTCAGTTTCTGATATTAACAACGATATTGTTTGACTTTCATGGATGTGCGTACGATTGACGATCTCGAAATTTGAATGAGAATTCCCCAATGCCTCTAGTGATGTTAAGATCAAGATTTACTTTACAAGATTAAGATCTTGTCCTCAATTTACTGTTGATAATAATGCCTTAGACGTCAGTGGATAAGTGGAGAGAGAAGTCTTTGCCTTATATTGAGACTGGAGAGGCTTATAAATCTTTACCATATAAATAAATGAGGTATGGATGGAACTGTAAGTGCATATTATGATAAGAGTTAAAGTTCATTTATGCACTACAGAATCATGAGGTTTAAACTGTCTCAAATTATAACTGAGTCTATTTTGCCAAAATCAGCTAACGCACAATCCTTATTATCCTTCCTTAGTGATATTATAAATGCAAAATTAACTCTGTCTATAACGCTTTCACGTCTAAACCACAGGGACAGGACCGATTTTGATGAAATTAGGTACGAGGTAAGATTGAAGCCCAAGGAAGGACAAAGGCTAGGTACTTCTTAAAAGACGCGGGAAAAATCTAGTCTCATTATAATTAAATTAAACGTTAATCGATAACAACAGTTCCAGGTATATCCCAGATTTGGAATTAATCAGTATTATAAATATTCATGCAATTAAGCACATACTAACAATCACTTCGAAAAATGGGATACCTAACTTCTGACATGGCTCATAGTTAAACTTTGGATACCTACGTAAGATATCCATGACAAATTCTTTACGAAAAATAACATCGAAACCAACCAATAAATTCAATGCATTTCTGATTATATCAAGTGCTCAGGTACCTGTGTCAACAACATCTTATCATCGTTGCAACTTGTAAAGCTAAGGGAAACTAGTTATTGTTGTACGTAGGCGATGGCAGTCCGCTTTCTCTAGTTATGCGCTATTGCCCAACATAGCCTGATGTATTGTATGAAATTGTTCACTTTTCTCGACTCTAACTGTAATGGAACATCACTATGTTGAAATGTATTGTTTTGAATCAACGATAAGAATCAGTTCGTATTCGAAGTTTAAATTTTATTTTCTTAAGAGGCTGGCTGGTTATCTCTCTATTATTTTTAATGCGATAGTTTGGATGGATAGATGGCCTCTGTCGCAGAAAGGGAGGGCAGGTCGCTAAAGGGGCACTGGGCAAAAAAGTGCACTTCGGAATTGGTGCACTTTTAATAAGGGCACTTCTTATTTGTTACTCAATCACTCTAGAACGGCTAAACGGATCTGGATGACATTTGGCACAGAGATAAATTATTGTCTGGAATAGTACATAGGCTTTTTGTCCCGTTTTTTGTTTCCTAGGAATATTTTCGGATTTTGACTTAACTCTGTAATCTGCGCAGACGAAGTCGGGAACAGAAGATAGTAATTTTAACTAGGTTAGATACACAGTTTAAAGAGTTTAGTTTAAACAAAAGAAGCTCAAGGTTTTTTAATATGATCTAATTCTGACATCACCGAACCTAGTTTTTTTTTTTAATAAAAACTAATAAAACTGCTCATTGATCCACATTTGAAAGCCACAAGGACACGCAAACCCGATTATTTTATACCATCGTCCTACATAATGTTCTATATTTTGTTCTAGTTTTGAAATAAATCGGTCGTTATAGCAATTAATTAAACCGCGGTACGTTAGCGGTGGGCCGATCCGCAAAATGTTGCCATGGGTAAATAAGTTCGTTTATAACGTAACGTTACGGCTAAACGGTTTAACTGCTTCCTGATTACGATAAGTTATGTTTTGAATAGATTGAACACATTAACTTAATCGGTGTTCATTAGTTGACATTGTACAGAATAGGGAAGGTTAGATACGGTCAATTTGTCGTGTAGTCGCTTTAAGATCTCCTTGATAACTTAGACTTATCTGAGTGCTCGCTAAGTAAATACTAATATTTAATGATAATAAGCGAGGCTACCGTTTCAGCGGGGTTTTTAGAAAGGGTTTTTCCTTCCAGAGTCTAATGTGAAAATCACAAACGCGACGTCCAAATATCCGTTTATAAGAAACATATTTATTACGTATTAAGTACCTAAGTAGGTGATATATAATTTTACATACAATATACACATACCTAATATAATTATACTAACTTAACCTTCATTTACTCGTAGATTTTAAACAAAAGCCTCGATAGCACAAAGATTTTTTCTATTAATAAAATTTTAGGTAGATACTTAATTAGACATTCCGATCAGTAACCTTATTACGAAACTATTACCGGCTATCAGTAAGTGCTGTCTCTGGTCTAATTAGAACTTATAAATCATATCGGGTATCTGACCTCGAGTGACCCCTGACGCCTCCGCTGTTTGAAACTAGCTTTGTAAACGGTTCCGTCCTACAACAAATGTCATTTAATTGTGAAACAATAAGGGGCCGTTCCACCACGTTCCAGTAAATAACGATTTAATTATTTGATATAAATTTTAAAACAATCTGTTCCATTTTTAAATATAATATTTCTGGTCCGTTTATTGCGAGGTAGTGAACTGTGAAACAGTCCTTAAGCTTTGAAATTGATTAGATTTTGAAATTATACAAAATTATATGTAAAACAAATGAAGATGACAATGAAAAGATCTGAAAGAATAAGAAAATAAAAGAAATTGTTACGTCAAAAGGGATTTAAAACCATTAGAAAAATATTATATCAAAAAGAGGCGATTAGAAAAGATTTTTCAATCATCAGAAAAGTCACGGAGGGAAAATACGTCAAACTGTCATAATTATTCTACAAACGAAAGTTTGTCTATTCAAAATTCAACCTTATTTAATATTTTTATAAAACGAAAATTCAAATTGCTATTAGATATGTTATTACTAATACCGTTACTATTTTAATTACTAATGTGCGAGCTTCGTGGGTGTCTTGCTTTAATTATTATAATATTATCAGCTGTTGCAAGCAACACGGTACCTAACGCATTACTCTCAGACATTTCTACGCCTATTGGCGTTACAAATGTGCGGACGCCAAGCATTCATGATATTACAAATTGGTGTCGTGAACCGTAATTAAATAACACACTTTATTTATTAATAAATTATTAATATTGCCTACCTACGCACGGTAGTCACTTTCATATTTATGAGTATTTAGTTATTATATAAAATTAACAATAACGACTAATAAAACGTCGGCTTATTTCAAAATAGTGATGTTTTCTGTCACTTTTACGTTTGAATGTGACATTTAATTTAATTCGGTAAATTGAAAACTGTTCTTTATTTAAAATTAAATTTAAAATTTAGAAGGTACTTACTTATTTTATTACTAAGTAAAAAACGTCATGCATGTAACACACACATTCTATAGCAATACTCATTAATTAATTATAATATTCAGTGTCGTGAACTCCCGACTGATTTATTGAAATAAGACATTCGATGCAATGGACGAGCACGTATCAGGAATAAGTTTAAACGTAATAAACGATGCAATTAAGGACGACTTACAGACCTACTCCTTTTGATATAGTATCCTTTTTACCGTGACATGTCACCTGGTAATGAATCACCTCACTAAGAGAAAGTAGGATGACGCCAAATGACAGTTACTCTAAAATAGGAATAAAAACTAACTACTTTATAGTTACAAATATATCTTTCCAACCATAAAAATCGTAAAAGGAAGCGCGAATAAATCAAACGGTCCACGAATTCATAAATTTTTATGTCTCTATCAGCCCATATGAGGAAAGTAGCCATTTTTGCATTTTTATTTTTTTCCTTTGCGACGACAAACGACATCTGTCGCCAATTAGAGCACAATCAATTTAATGGTTCCATATTTAATTTACGATGTCGTTAATTTTTTAAGTAGGCATTTACAAAATATAAAAAATTAATATATCCAATAAGGAAATATAGCCTAAATTAATAAAAAATGACAAATCTTAATCTAAGATTAATTTTACTACTATGCGGAAGTTTTGATGGACGGATGTTTGTAACTCATTTACACCAAAACCGCTGGACGGATCTGGATGAAATTTAGCACATAGGCTACTTTTTAAACATGTTTGTGTTCCCAAAGGATAATTAAGCACTTTGGCTTAATCCTCAAATCTATGCAGACTAATAAGACGAACTTTTTCTAAAGTACATATTATCTTCTACTTTCTTCTTCATCGTGTGGGCAGTAAGGTCTTACGACACCACACACTCTAGTCCCAGAGTTTCTAAACCGCCTCAAGGGCCTCTGACATGGTTTGAGTAGGACGGTAAAAGGCTGGTATAAGTCCAGGTTTCTTCACGATATCTCACGATTCCTTTACCGATGTCAGGGATGTCCAAGATAAACTTACATACACATACACGTACATAATGTATATTATTACAATAAATAACGGAACCACATCATGTACTAATAAATACTTTATTAGGTAAACCGCGTTACCCAGCATCAAGACAAAACAGTTAAAAACTAATCAAATTAAAGATAATGAATACATAATAGTTATTTATATCACCCATTTTAGTTAACGCCCAAACATTTTAACAAATATTTATATCTTAATTTGGAGCTCTAGATTTGACCATAAATTATTCCATTTTCAATAAAGGTGTTCTCGTTTCTAAAATAACCGTTATTTTAGTAATTAGCGAACCTCTGCCTAATGAGTTCCGGTATTAATTTAAAATAATATTAGGTGTACGTTGCTAGGTAACCAGCCCATTTGGGCCACCCAAACCCATAGTCCTATTCGTTGTTTCCATATTCTGTAATAGTTCTGCGCCAGCCGGGGGTTGTCCTTGGATGCACTTGCGTAGAGCATACAAGGATAATTGTCGGTTAGTGTTTCATTTCATCTTAATGCTGTCTAACGGGCCTCTGCGAGTTGGTTTCGGCTCCTTGTACACCTTCCTAGTTCCGAATTACATTACAAAAATGTCTTCTATTTTTTTACGCCTTTTGCTCCATATTCTGTGAAAATCAACTGAAAAGTAATGAAAATAAAGCTCAAAATTACTATTTCTAACTAACTGGTGTTAAGTTTAATTAAATAATCACAAGTTATTTAATAATTTGTGTAGACTTCATTAGAAACTTCTTGTTTTGAGTTTCTAAGCTCCCGTTCTCGTTGAATTATAAAATATAATTAATGGTATACGACTTTATTAGTTTTATAATGCCAATAAAATTGCAATTAATAGAACAGTTGGGATTATTACAATTTTTATGGCATCTTATTCGTATTACTAATTCACTGTACAATAATTATGTACCTACAGTGCAGATAGAAAAGCAACATATTTTAAATTGCAATCTCGTTGGAAAAGTTCTCCTCAAAGCTCAAAGCAATGAACAAACCAAACCTATATAAATGTAGTAGGTAGTGACTGACAAAAATGACCGACACTTACATACTCATATTATTATAAATGACCGACCTTCATCCAACTGTCACCACGAAGGTTTCAATCTGACGTTTTATACCTATGTTCAGAATATTTGCAACGTCGTCAAATTCAAGGAGGTCAAATGCTAGTAATTCTAAATCCGAATAAATTATAAAACAAAAAAAAATGAATTTGATTTTCGAATTCGAACTAGCCATCTTGCCGTTGGGTTTAGGCAGGTGAGGCGATGAACTGAGGGAATGATAGTCGCGCGACACTGCCTACCGTATACTTTTAGTGCGATTCCGTTCTTTGAAAGTGGTTTATTCTGAAATATTTGCAAACATGACAACAAAATCTAACATTTATCAACTATAAACCAGCCGTCGTAATTTTATTTAATTATTAATGCCTAATGACAACCTCTTCAAATTTCACGAGTATGCGAAACTGCACCTTATATAAACCTCCCAAAGTCACAATCGTGACGGAATACTAAAATTTATTAAATCATGGCGGATAGAACATGCTGTCCCATTTCATAGTTTTAATAATTCACAGTAGGTACAAGTTCCTTCACATAAAATCGTATGATGTCGGAGGCACGGCGCGACCTCTGCTATGGTAAATTACCATGGGGTCCCATGGTGGCGTGCTAATGCTGTAATTTATACCCCATTGTCTACCACCATGTGACAGGGGACGTGACGTGAACGGCTAAACTCTGCACGCTTTTAACCATTTTGTACATATTTTGTATAGGAAATAAAAGTTTTTAGAAACGTATTGACTGGCTTGTTCGTGATCGTGTGCGATTGTGGTGTGCGCTTTTTTGCTGGGGAACGCATTTTCTACAAATTACTTACGTTGGTAGGAACTATTTTTAAAATGTTCCTTTTTTACGTGCTAAAAGCTCTGTTACATTTGAGCGAAAATTTCAAGATGGCGACGAGACGTCTGTCAAAAAGCCCCGCCATCTTTGAGACGATTTTCGTTCAAACCCCGATTTCTCGCTATTTTATTTACTATGAAAATAATATTCAACTGTTTCGTAATGTGTATTTACAATTCGCTTTTATGTATTTTAAGCTGTTGTGTAAGTAGCCAATTGGACGCCATATTGAAACTGTTAAAGTTCACTGCGAAACAAATTTTAAACTTTACTACTTACCCATTGTTTTTAAATGAATGAATGATAACTTTATTTGCTCGAACACATTACGATTTATCGAATACAATTGTTAAATTAATAAATAAAATAAATATTGGAGACACCTACTCTACTTTCTTTTAGTTTAATTTCAATAACAAGACCTTAATAATACAGATACTGCAATAAATTAAATCCAGTATAATAAAGAAAAGGAAACCATTAAAAAATAATGTTGTTATGTATCACAATTTCATATTTCTTTAGTTCATTAGTTGTCCATAAATATCGAAACATAAACTTAACGGTTAATTATTTAAAATAAACCACAGAGTAAAGAGTAGAGCAAAGACAAGGCGCGATCAAAATCTCGACAGTTATTTTAAAATTTAGTGTTGTAATAATTAGCCGTTATAGCGTTAACGAGTGTTGCGCTATTAACTATATTAACGTAGTCACAACAGTTTTAACGATTAAGGGAAGTCGTTTTAAAAGGCGCGACAAGAATGTTTTTATGACAACACTATTTATTTGACAAGTTTTTCCGCTTCTTTTTTTACTTTGTTTTTCGGCATTACGATGACATTTTAAGTGTAAGTTTACAAGACGAGTGTAATGTGAATCATTCAGAGAACTACCTAAAAGGTGCTTTGATGTTTAAGATAGTAAAAATTCTAAGAATTATCGTCGTTGACATCAAAGTTTTATGCTACTAATTTGTCCGTAGAGGAATTAAGTAGCAGTGTAATAAAATTAAACTTAAAAATTAATTATGTAAGTGAAAATTCTCTCTTCTTACTTTATCTTGGATATCACTGACAGCGGTGAAAGAAAACATCGTAAAGAAACCTGGACAAGCGTCATGGTGATCAATGCTCGTGCCACCTCTGCATGAGATGAAGGCTTTGCCCAGCAGCGGGATAAGCTGGTATTATTATTATAATTAAGCTGAAATTTAAACAAACGGTTTAACAACAAACATTTACGTCTAAAAAATCTAACTCCTAATTTAACCCTTAAAGGATCAGGTAGTCACTAAAGACACGAAATACGTCCTACCCTTAACCCTCAGGGGCCAGGCGGCTAAATCAAAACAGCTAATTTTCATTTTTCATTTTTCATTTCCGGTTCCTAAAAGACACGGTCGTGTCGCCGTCATTGCATGTATATGGAGTTTTAATCTCAAACATGTTTGAAGCCGAAAGCCGAAAGCCGAGGGCCGAAAAGGAAATGCTACTCACGACGTCATTACGTCACGGTTCCCATTTTTATGTATATTCATAAGTTGACACTCGTCTGCGGTAGGTAGATTCCTATAATTGAGTCGGAATGAAAGGGATTTCCTTTGCCACACCACTTAAGTGATGAAATCAAAGAGTAATGTGTTTGTATTGCACTATTCACAATTGTTCTGAACGATGCTGTCGTTTTTATTTGATGCTTCCGTCACTTTTCAAGTCTGCAGTGCCATTCAGGATGGATTATGTTAATATTACAGGTATAAAAATTTCTACTATTTCTAGGTTACTTTATGAGAAATAATATCTAACTATTTTCGTGATAGCCGATATTTTCAAAACCGGGCAATAACAATAACAATGTGCCTTTTTCAAATCATAATATGTACTTTCTAAGTTTTTCTTGGGCATCACTGACATTGGAGATTTAACATTATCAGGAAACCTGGAGTTACGATTAAAATAAGTCTGAAATCACCAATCCGCCTTGAGCAATGCTTGTGTCTTCTCAGTATGAGAAGAGACCTTTGAACTGCAGTAGGACAGTGATAGGCTTGTATTATAGTTGTACAAATTATTGGTTATTTTATATCTAAATAAACATAAAAATGTAATAGGGTACTTATACAAAGTACTTAATGAAATTATTATTTTTTATAGGTAAAGCCGAAAGATCTTTAAAGTAAATCTCACAAGCCGATTGCGTTACGAAACCAAAATGAAATCCAAACAAAATATTATTCGAAGCTTTATTATCACTAATGCTTCCTTATTATCATTGCCTCTTCAAATATTATCGCTTCAAGAATCAAACTGTCACAATAAAGTCTATTTATAAAATGTTTAAAGTCATTTAAAGTCTCGGCACATCACCGATGGAGGCGCTCTGTCATAAAACTCATTGTTAGTTTAATTCATCAATAAAATATGAAGTTATTTTTACTTATTTTTCTTAGAAAATTGATTTAAATATTTACTGGTTTTTCGGCCTTTTCTGCACATCACTACGTGTTATTCATATTTACGTATTTCATTTAATTAAATCGATAAATTAACTTAATGATGTGTAGGTGTAATTTAGCTACCGTAAAATTTAATTAACACCATAAACATACTTTTATTATAATTAAGAATATTGGAACCTTACTATGTATAAACATCCTTAACCAATTATATTTAATATCGCTATAAAGATTATCAAGTATCAATTTACCTAACTTTATGCAATTTTAAAATATTATTTTCTTTATATATCCTTCGGGAACATATACATGCTATACGTATAGACTGTAATCTATCTCTATGCCAAATTACATCTAATTCCGTTCAGCTATTTTGGCGTGATTCAATAACTAACTTTCGCATTTTTAAAATAAATAAAAACTTAAAGTATAATATTCATGGAGTGTTATGAATTAATATATTATGATTTATTAATATTCCTCGAATGTTCACATTCGGCGATCGTGCCGTACGTTGGCATAAAGATCACGACCAAATAAACACGATGACTTGAACGCCTTTTGTATGATAATACAAACGATTTTTTGATTTTAAAGTACTTATTTGGGATTTTATTACTTTTTAAGGTTCATTCTCAAGGAGCGGAAAGGCACTTTATTTTTATGTCAGCAAATATTTTATTAATAAAAGCTTTGATTACTGGTAGCACTTTTTTGAATGCATTTCATTGGATAAATATTTTGCAATGTAAGAAATCATTCAATGAGCTGCTTAGTTCTTTCGGTTAGCTTCCCTTGGATGTTCCGAATTCAAATAAACAGTCTAACTACAGAAAGCGCTGGAAATGACATGTGCAATATTCGAATTTCGAACAGTCGACTTGACTTTAAATAAAGAACACGAACATTGTTAATAATAAAGAAAATTTATGCCAGTGCCAGTATTACTACAAGCAAAATATTGAATTACCAGAAAAGTAAAATGCCTGTGACTCTGTTCCACGACATAAAAGTCTAATCGATGCATTATTAAGACCTCGGGTAAACACTGGTCGTTTGCGGCCATTTGTGCGGTCGAAATTTGGCCTAACGACGCATAAATATCGAATTTACAAGCAGACCATGCAAAATGTGCTCCCAGACGTTTACTGCAGCCTAAATTTTGCACATAGTAGGTTCTATCTGAGGTACGTTACTAAAAATTACTACATTTTTTAAATTATTAATTAATTAATTATTTAATAGTTGGTCTAGTGGTTGTAAAGCGCGATTGCTTAGCTAAAGTCTTGGGTTCGATTCCCAGGTGTTGTATGTTCCCGGACAAAGTGTTAATGATTTTTCCATCAGGAATTTCTCAGTAGCAGACTCGTTGTCTGAATTTGTGCCCGGTTGGTGGCAATAGGCTCGTCCCCTATTAAACAGGACTTAAACATAACTGGCGATGTGGGTGTACTAATAGGTACACCTCTGCCTAACCCTTCGGAGATTACAGGCGTGATGTTATGATATATATTTACCAACCTCCAATTTTGGCATAAAGCTCTCCGTAATGTTTAAAATTTGCTTGTAATTGTTTCATTGTCACTGAGTCTGGAGCCACTCCTCAAAACTGTATTTTTGCAACACGTTTGCATTTTGAGGAAAAACATAAGTAATGTATTATACGACATGAATATTATCGTGCATTTGTGCACACCGAGTGAGCACGTCTAAATTTCGGCGCGGCGCATAAATCCGAGACGCCCACCACACTACGGGTTAATAGGGCTGCCGCGCCCCGACAGATGTAATCATAACACAAAAATATGGAAAGAAAAATAACCACAATAAGGCAATGAAATAAGGACTGAATATATTGGGATAACATAACATCACGCCTGTAATCCTCGAAGGGTTAGTGCGTACCCATTAGTGCTGTTTAAGTCTAATGTAATAGGGGGCGAGCATAGTGCCATCAACCGGGCACAAATCCAGACTCCAAAGCTGCTACTAAGAAATTCCTGATAGAAAAACCCAATAACAACTAACCCGACCTGGGAATCGAAACCCCTCATGCTCAGCAGTCACTAGACCAAGGAGCCAGTCTATTGGGATAGAAGATGAAAAATACTATAAAGATTCATAGTTGGTAAGACGTAGAAATGTATTAAATACGTTTGTGAAAAGAAGAAAAAACAGCACAAACAAAGACAATATACCTACATAAAACATAAAAAGATTTCTCTTTTAAAATGCAATGCCAAACACTTGCATTGGCAAAATGTACAAAAACTGACATTAAATACATTCAACTTAGAGACCATAACAATTACATTGCAAAAACTTAAGAACAACCACGATATAATACAGAACCTGACTGCATCTTCCAAGAAAACTTATAAAAAGTATAAAAACCACGAAGGCATCCCTGCTGCATCTCGCCGAGTAGGGCTGTGCCAACTCGTTTATTTACGACCAGCCGATTACAAATTCTGCGTGTGGGTCGACGCGTGTGCTGCATCCCTGTTGCACAATGATGCATAAAAGAATACGTGATGCTTTTGAGATGAGCCGATTTGTCGACGTTTGCTGGGAGTGTTGACGACACTGTTATTTGTTAGGATGTGTATATAGTGAGACATTCTGCGGAATTGGATTTATGATTAGGCAGTTCCATGATACTGATGCCAGCCACGATTGCCTTATACCTAACAGGTCATGAGCTAAATCAACCACAATGTGGGTTCCGGAAAATGTCCAGGGACCTCTCAGTAGACCCAGGCGAAGATGGCAGGGCGAGCTTGACGTTTACAGGCGGTATCGGTACACACTAGTTGAGGATAGAGAGGATTGAAAAGGAGAAAGGGTGCTTTGCCGTGCTGTGGGACAACACAGGCTTAATATAAATTATATTGATTGCTAAGTCACAAGTTTACAATCTCATATCAACAATGATAATCATACAACTGAATATTTACCTACTAACACAGTATTCGTTTATCATTCGGCTGTTGCAGTCAATTTTTGTACATAACCTCCTATGTACCCTAGAAGCTCAAGCACCTTCCTTGTTCTATTCCATCTATATCATTTCCTCCCCCTACTGACTTTTCCTCATACGATCTCACAAACACTCAAACTCACCCAAATTACATACAATCAACATTCCCCCGAAATAACCCTTTCAATATCGAAAAAATAATACGAAAAGTTACCAGAAGTTCGGAGCCCGCGGGCCTCAGATGACAGCATGATATATTCCATGATATGATTTGTTACACATTGTTACACTTGTAACAAGCTGTATATTTTAACGAACGCACGGAACGAGATGTATGTTACGTAATATTAGGTTTTGAAGATTTCTGCGATGTGCTAAAGATATATGGTTAGTGTGTTACTGAGATTAATCGATGGGTGTGTAATAAACGGCTTAAATATGCAATGAAGGCTGCGCGTATAATTTTGTTAAACGGACACGTAGAGAAAAAAATGTCCTCCGTAATTCTGGAGATGAGTGGAAATTAAATTAACTGTACTTGTGATCGTTTTACAAGTACCAGTTAAAATTTATAAGATTAAGGTGTCCTCAATTACCAAAGTTGAGATCGTTTTGCCCATATGGAATCGTTTTGAAAGTACCAAATGAATACCTGTGCTTAATTAAGCATGTGTCGGAAAGTGATAAAATTTTTAGCAAATCAATTGCTTATGTACTTTGTATGATTTCTCTTAAGTCATAATAGAATAGTAAATTACAAGGAGTAAGCATTAAATAACTAACAAAGATTTCACATACTTTCTATCGTGTTACAAATTGATTTTTACTTCAGCGAAAGTGTCCTATTGACATTTTGGGAGAGTATGAGACCCGCACTAACAAGCGAACTTGCTTTGATGAAATATCGACATCTTAATCAAATTACGCACGAATTATCACAAGGCTAGATACGAACGCACAGCGCCACGACGCACAATATTAATGCATGACAGCCCTAACTCAGGGCTACCTCATTTCAAACTTAGAACACATAATATATTCGAATGTCATTTTGAATTTAGAGAACATTTTAATTTTAATTCTGTGTCCGGTACGCGTCAGCGAATACGCTTATCATTGACACATGGCGTCATTAGTTTAAATTAGGTCCCAAAGTGGTGAATTTATTTTAATTGCCATTGCCACTAAACAAATAAAGAAATACAGAAGCTGTTTTAGGTAGCAGATGAGGTCAAACACCTCTAAAACGTCCAAGGACATTTGGTCCTGAAATATCCTAATCGGACTATATTAATAGCAGCCCTAAAGTATCCGAAAGTCAATGGTGTGTAATGGGCACGGTCCAATCAATTAAGATACGGCCCCGTGTCGAGACAACGCCACCCGCGCCGATGTAATCGCGGCTTTACGCCTCAATTACTTGCTGCAAGTGTGTGCCCGCCTTTATACGTTATGAATTTTGCTCGACGCGTTTGCACGCGATGTCTGGTTATGTTTTACTGTGTAAATCTAACAACTGGTGTAAAAGCTGATCAAGTTCTTGAACAACAACCGACAGTATAAGTTGACGTGAGTTTTGAAAGGGTTGTATAGAAGTAGGTACGGGTACCTACTTAAGTATAAAAAAAAAATATGGTATGAAAATGAGGAAATTCCAACGAACAAACTTAGAGATAAAGTGTTGTGCAAAAAATTTTTAAGCTCAGACATCAAAGTGGGGATTAAGTACATTAAAACTTGGGTACAACATTATTGGTATAGGTACCTACTACCTACCTAGTCAAGGATCAATTTTTGTAAGAGGGAAAGCCAATGAAAAAAAACTGTCTTTTTACACGACTGCCCCAAAAAAGGAGTGTTATGGTGTTTAGGGTTAATGTATGTATGTATGTAAGTATGTAGGTATGTATGTATGTGAGATTCTTTATTCCACCATAACTTTTAAACGCCTGAACCGATTTAGATGTATGGGATATCGTTACAATCCTTGCAACGTTCCGAGTAACATAGGCTAGTTAAAAATAAAAAGAATCCTGTGTAGTCACTTTAAAATGTAAATTAATACCAGCCTCAATTATTTTTTTTAATGAATCTGGTCGTGTCTATGTTTTTCGTCTAGAATTTGACAAGTAGATTTATAAAATATATAACACTGCAAATAAAAATCGTTGTTAAAAAAAAACTGACGAGTAAACAAAGTACAAATATGTGCAATTTCTGCAGCCGTGTTTTTTAATTTTTTTAATTATAGTAGCTTGTTAAGCCTATACCTACTGTTGCGTGCACCTGAAAGATTTTTTTGTGAGCGTTACACTCCGCACTACAATGTAACTTTACAGTGCTACAATAAAGAGTGATTTTTCACATAAAAAAAAACCTTTAATTTCGGTGGCAAGAATCACTTTCCTAGCAAAAAAAAATGCATAAAGTTACTTAGGTTGATGGGCAGAAGGTATACGTAGTTAATGGTTACCTACGTGATGTGTTTTTTACTCCCCGTATTATACGTAGGTATGGCTACATAAGGATGGTTAAGCAAACGAAGTCATAATCATAACTTTTGCCATAATTGGTGATAACCATTTTAACTAAGCACGATTTCAATACATAAACATGATATACCAACAAAAATGACTTCGAACATTGCGTGTAAATATTCCATACATACATTTATAGAGCCTATAAAAGTTACACTTTGAACGTAAACGACTTTGAACCTACATAAACTGTACACAATTACATACGATGTGGAAATCTATACATACGATAAAAAAGCTTCTGCCCCCGACTTTGTCCACGTCAAAGTTGATACATTTACCGGTATAAAAGCCTATGTGCTATATGTAGACTATAGTCTTTATCTGTGCCAAATTTTATTCAAATCAGTTCAGCCGTTCTGGCGTGATTCAGTAAGAAACACCCGACCATAAAAAAAATTCATTTATGCATGCAATTACTATCGGATATATTCTGTTCTTTAGCAAGAATATTCCCTACTGGTCAGTCGGTAGGCTTTTTATTATCACGCTGTTTGCTATGGGGGACGAGCAATATTGTTTTCTTCCACAGTTTACCACGGGATCACTTTAAGACTTAAACCAACTACATTCGCTTGGAAGATTATGATGACATTTTAATATTTAATTCAGTTACACTCAGGTCCACGTGAGCAAAGCCGCGTGCACAGCTAGTTCTAGACAAAATGGGATCGAAAAACCCTTCAACGAGGCTATAACAATTATTTTTTATGATCCATTACTTGTTTGCCGACGTATTGGGTATACTGCTGTAACATGCGACCATGTCAATGGAAAAGAGGAATGTAAAAAGTGATACATAATTGTTATGTCGTTGGTAACAATCATCCAATGTAATTATGTAAGTACTCAAATGCAATGGGGTACTATTCTGTGAAAATTCATTGTCGAGTCAACTCGCTCTTGTGTTCGCAATTTCATCTATATTGTGACTGTAACAACACTGACAGCAGACAAGATATCCTAATACAGAAATGAGTTTTTCAGAATAGGTAGTTGCATGACCGTCATGGCCCAGTCAGCCCAGTGCTTAAGGCACCCGTCTTTGTTGGATATCAATGACATAGATAAAGGAAAATCATCGTATGACAACCTGAACTTTAATAAATATAAGTCTGAAATCGCCAATCTTAGCTCATAGGAAGAGGCCCACTATATATAAAAAAAAATTAGGACCACTATACATAAAAAATATTAGGATCACTATATATAAAAAAATTTAGGACCACTATATAAAAAATCTCTTTAAATTTTTGAAGCTTTTTGGAAAATTACCTTAACATTTTTCTTCTAACAACTTTCTATGAAGAAAATCCTGCAACTGTCATATTTTAGTATGAAATATCGCACTCTGACGCAAACTGCGAGTTACAAGGCAAGTAACAGATGGAAGAACATGACGAGGAAATTCCACTCGCCAGATTTATATTAACTCCTTTGAACTCTAGATATTAAACTAGATTTTATTATTTTTATATTTGCAGCCTTGTTGGAAAACCTTATGTTGGTAGATCTGTTTCTACGTATATGGGAAGTAGGAAGCTCTTTGTGGTTCTTGTGAACGCAGTTTGTTTTCTGACTTAAATCTGCCCGTTATTATGAAATACGCTTACGTGCAAAAAATTGGGCCATTGGACAATAATAAACTATTGATTTATATTAAAAGAAGTATGCTTATGAAGGTATATTACATAATTATGTGATTAATCGCATACTTTAAATATACTGAATTTGAACTCATCAAGGAAATCGCTATTGAATTTGATCGAGTAGCCGAATATTTTTGCACGTGAGTATATAAATCTAATCGTTTGTTTTTCTGCTAAAAGCTAGTTGTATTTCGTAATAGAAACAGCGCTGCCTTTCAGATGCAAAACAGTCGCTATAATTTTGAAACTAAACTAAACGATTACAAATGCTTTAATGTTCATACTAAAACAATAAATTATGTAAACATGGCAACAAAAGCAGACAAAATATAAAGGGACACAATTAACTGCTAACTGTGTCAGTATTTAGGGTTATTACTAACTAAGTATATTTATTTGTATTGCTGTACACAACTGCTCAATTATAGCAGGCCTCGCAGTGTTTCAGTCACCGATTTCTATCATAATGACGATTTACGCAGCGGTGCAATAATTATAGCCCATAGCCACTGCGGTGGATGGAGGGTTTTATTAGTTCTATTGCACATTATCACGTCAGCACTGACGATTAAAAGATTCAATTATTTTTTATTGTTACAAATATTATTTTAGTGCGTGTAGTTTTATTTTACTGTGTCGAATAGCATGCGAGCTGGGGGCTTAGACAAAGTAACTTCTCTTCGTCGATTGACCACGTGACTAAACGCGGCTTATGTCAATCCCATACATTTTAGTCTTTCATCTGGTCATCGCTTCGTCGATTGACTACGTGAATTAACGCGGCTTATGTCAATTCCATACATTTTAGTCTTTCATGTGGTCATCGCTTCGTCGATTGATCACGTGACTTAACGCGGCTTATGTCAATCCCATACATTTTAGTATTTCATCTGGTCATCGCTTCGTCGATTGACTACGTGACTTAACGCGGCTTATGTCAATCCCATACATTTTAGTCTTTCATGTGGTCATCGCTTCGTCGATTGATCACGTGACTTAACGCGTCTTATGTCAATCCCATACATTTTATTTTTTTACGTGGTCATCGCTTCGTCGATTGATCACGTGACTTAACGCGGCTTATGTCAATCCCATACATTTTAGTATTTTCAAACTTCGTTATCGTTTTGCAATTGTTACTTTGTCTTAGCCCCCTGTTGCTGCTGCTTTACTCACGTGCACCTAAGTGTCAGGGCAGTATGTATTGAACACTATATCATCATAATCCTGCAAGTGAACCTACTTGGTCTAAGTCTTAAAACAATCCCTTTCGAAAACTGTAGAAAATAATAAAATAAAATTGCTTATCCCTCATCTAACAGTGTAATAATGTGTAGCCTATAGACTAACCAGAATATCATGCATTCGAACAGAATCTATCCGGTAGTAATTATTGCGTGATGCTTGCTTCAACATACATACATAACTTTGTTACGATTTTATGTATGACTGTGTTAGTTACATTAATTAATACGGCGGCACATTAGTGCACATAGACTTTTAATTAAAAAGTTTTACCCAAGCTTTCTTTTTCTCCTCGAATTACTCGAATACATCTATCATAATTAAACCTATTTAATTTTGGGCTCAGTATAGCTAGTCACGTTTATTACTGCGTCAGATGCGTTGGTCTCAGGTTTCAGGTCTTCAAGGAGGTAGGTGAACAGGCAATCAGGACACTTAATCACAGAACATAATCTGATTAGGAGCTCCACAATCGCAACTAGCTTCAACTTTCGGACTAACTGACCGACTCTTTGACAATTCAAAAGTGCCTATAAATGGTCTAATTGAAATAAATGTTTTGACTTTGAAATGTTTTGACTTTTGACTTTGACAACGAGACAAAAAGGTTTTAAGCAATATTGAATAAGTTGGTTAATTTCGAAAGTAATCTATTGTATATTGCAGAAAACGAAAAAAATTAAACAATTTCAAACATCCAACAAGATTGTCTAATTAAACATGGCACACTCTTACTTTACACGTTTCTCATTTACCTTTTAGCTCCTTATTAACATATTAAAAACAAATGACAGTAGTCACAATCAACAAAGAATGTGTCATGTACACTCAAACACGTCATTTCCGTCGAATTTTCTTAAACAGTCCAATTCCTATGGCGCCTGCGCAGTAAACTTCTAATTATCGTTCATTTAGGTACAATATCAGTTTCTTTGTCTATGTTTAGCGAGTTGTAAACTATTATGGGGTTTTGAAATTGTAGGGTCTTGGTCGGGAGTGCGTCATTGCAAACGTTATTTGGGCAAACGTTAATTTGCGCAAATGTTATTGTCCATTCGGGTGGACGATATTCGTTTGAAAGTTCTTCGGGCAATCGTGGCTTCGGGCGAACGTTCTTTGAAAAATCAAACATTTTTCGGACAAAGTATAAACATCGGGCAATCGCGAAGCACTCGAATCCTTAGTCAGAGCCTGTAATAAAGGTAAGATGGTACAAAAATTAGGACGAAAATGTTCTTAGGAAATAGTTTATATGCAACAGTACAGTAATATTCAAAGCCTTTTATTATGTGGTTCCTTAATTTTATAATATAATAATAATGGAAGTGTGTAATATTAAATAAAATAATATTTATCTACATTTTAAAATTAATGTTATTGTAAATTGATTTTGCATACCATGAAAACGGTGAGATATACAGCTTGCAATATTATGAACACCTTTGTAAACATACCATGTTTCTGGTATAAAATAATTAGTCTTTTCGAAACTAAGAGAATATTAATCAAACAAACCCTACCTATCATTAACCAAGTTAACAAGACTAACGAAAGAATACATTAACTTACATTAACTTAATACTGTAATAAAACCAAACTTAAACAAAATTTACGCGAATATCAATCGATATTTACATGTAAATCTATATCAACACCACACTAGGTGTCAGTAATTAATTGATTTACATAGTAAAATGAAAGAAGTTTTTCTACATAACCATATAAACTTGTAGATAGGCTTTCTAGGTCTCACCTGTAGATGTTTTGCGTAAACCTATACGGTTTAATTGACTGATACCAGTCAGTACTTGGGTAACATGTATATTCCGAGTACGGATATAACATAATCAAGACAAGCTTGTAATTTGTGAAGAAAATGTATGTTACATTTACACAAGTGTACAGTTCAACAAGTCATTTGGTGTACAGGCCAACTTGCAACTAATTTAAAACAATATTTCGAGTGTGTGAATTCTATTAAATCACTTGAACCACTCAAGCTCTGGCTGACTTAAGACCGGTAAGTCAAAACAACGACGTTGTCGATGTCGACGTTAGTCGTTTTGTCTCTGCATCAGCCTAAGGTAGGCTGGTAGAAAATGCCCAAAGCATTAATTACGCCTTTGTACATTGTATTTTTTTACATGTGCATAAAGTTTAAATAAATAAACAATAGAAAATCAATTGTGTCTCATTACGTGAGACTTGAGTAATTAAAAATAGGTTTTAAAATTATTAGACTCGCTTAAAAATGGAACAGAAAATGACAATGTAACAGAAAGATAGTTATTGTTGTCTGTAAACCAAATAGCTTGTTCAACCGTACTATAATAATAGTACCTACACGTAGTGTGGCACAGTGGATCTACCACGTGATTGAAATCCCGCTGAAGTAGCTCACAGTCCGAGGCCTTCGCTACCGAGAAAATATAGATATAAACTCATATAGACATACAAAAACAGCCAGACCCGAAACAACTATCTGTAATACAAATATTTGTTCCCTACGGGAATCCAACCCGCGACACCCAGCGTAGCAGCCAATTGCTCAGCCTCTGCGCCAAACGTGCCGTCAAAATATCTACACAAACATATTCATTTACGAAGCAAATATTATAAAATAGAATTGTCATTTGAATAGTAAAGCCCCGCTTTCTCTTCGTATAAACAAATGATAAATCAATGTAACGAAATCCCATTAGATTGAAAGATGCTAACTCGAGATTGAACTGCAAGTCGGAACTGAGGTCGGTAGAACTGCTTTATCTGAGAGATATGACGCCCACGTACGCCGCGACGATACTGACTATAAATCATTTATGCACTCACCTTTTATATGCCCCCCACCAATCGGGAGCGGCGAAAGTTCAATACATTTTTTTTTCAAAATGGCATCTCGCATTTCAACCTTAGAGGTTGTCGTCTGCTTAACCGAACTTTTCTGTGATGCCTTAAAAATTTAGGCCTACAGCCAGGGCTTAAGTTTACACTTTTTTTCTAAAGATCAAGAAGATTACAAAACCCTAAATAAAATACACTACGTTAGCTAAATTGTGGCACTTTATTTGATTTAGTGAACGTGTTTTACATCTTCATACCCTAAGAGCTAGCGTTCACCTAATATCGTTATCCATTGAGGACAAATTTACGACATCTCCTAGGTAATACAGTTAGCAACGAGTTATTAACACTGTTCTCAGGAAAGCCGAACTCTCTAAATGCGTTCCGAGTCTTCTATTGAATTACACCCGTCGAACTACCAATAGTTAAGTTAAATACTTGGTTTTATTACCAGCAGTTCATAGTAAAGGCTCTATTCAGTGTAGCTTTCCAGGTGTTTGCCAATAATAACCGTTATAAATGACAATAAACCGTTGATCTATCGTATGCTCACTTTTGTTTTCAAATAAAGGCATTTTGATATACAACATCGAGAAACGACCGACAGATCATAACATAATTCAAACCGTTTAATGACAAGGCGGTGTAGACATAACTTATTTTTAATAAAGCATTCGATTTAAGTTCGTGCGACTGTCGATTGAGTGCAAAACTAATAAAATGGAGGCAGCCATCATAAATCGTTCGTATATCGGTTATCGAGTGGGTTGGCGCCAAGAGGTAACATACGTCCGCCATCTTTGTGAAAAATGCGCGGCCTGCCTGAACGCTAACAAGCTTCGTGCGTGGTGCGCCTGCGCACAGCGTCGTGCAACGCACTCCCGCCATATTGAAATACGGCGCCTAAGATACGACAATTTATCAAAATTAATACGGTTCCCGTCGTATGTTTACTTTGGTGACATAGTTATTTCCTGAACACATTACAAACCTGTTGTTGGCAAGACTCGTTCCATAAATAAATCTCCAATAACTAAATTAACACCTTAAGGTGCGAATAAATGGTAATTTTGTAACACCATTGACAGTAATTGCGTATAAGACATTTAGAAGCTAGATATTATTGAAGGCATTATAATGAAAACTAGCTGTTTGATGACAACTTAATCAGATTTCCTATGTTTAAAATTCAGACGATTTAATAGACAGGCATCGGCAGCAGCTCAGGAAGGAGTTAATTAAACCTTAATCTCCTACTGCGTTCTTTATACCGGACGTATAAAAAGCACACTCTCTAAGGATTAAAGGAATTTGTCCAGTGAAACAAATGAGTTTGAATATTTTAAATA
Source organism: Hoplodrina ambigua (assembly GCA_949774945.1). NCBI lineage: Eukaryota > Metazoa > Arthropoda > Insecta > Lepidoptera > Noctuidae > Hoplodrina > Hoplodrina ambigua. The sequence continues at coordinate 3,844,754 of OX458974.1, read as the reverse complement.
AGAATTTATTCCCAAGGAAAGTTAGTGTCAAAAACCGAACGAAATTAAAAAAATCATTATTAGTTTGAAACAAAACAAGCCTTAGAATTAGTACCGGGTGAAACAGAAAAAATAATAGAAAGTCATATAAATAATAGGAAATCAATCTCCAGGTAAACAAATGTCCTTGAAACGAAGACAATAATTAATGCGCCGTTCAGACAGAGACATTGGCAGTGACAGCCAGTTGTCAGTGTGACATAATTGTACTATCTGACATATGTCAGAACAGTACAATTACGTCAAACTGACAAGTGACAGCCACCACTTCTGTACGCACGGCGTTTTAAATTTACACGTTCAACACTTAATACTAAAGCATAAACAAGTGCGTCCAGTCCAGCCGGCCAGTTCGTCCCACGTCCACTGAAACCTGTCCCTCTTTCATACCGGCTTGTGATAAAATTTCGCCGTAAATACCCTCAGATAGGGAGAGGAATGCCGATAGCAATCACGTGACACGTTTTATGGTCCGACCACATAAACGGACTATGGCATTCAATCTACGCTGGAGAAAGGAAGAATTCATCTTTTTGCACTCATTTTCTTGTGATAGCATTGAAAAGTTAATCTGTGATTATATCGTGTTTTAGGAAGTCGTGGGCGCATCTTTGGACGGTTAAGCACTTGAAATGATGGAGTTGAAGAATATTTTTTTAACAGTAAACTACATTTTTTTAAAATTTAATTGTTTATTACCATACCTATTAGAAGGGAAGTTAAAATCAATTAATTTTGTATCTTGTAAGAGGCGTTCAAAACTGCCTTTCAACTGTCTAATTGAAATAAATGTTTTGACTTCGCCGTCCCAAGCCTTTACCGGCGATACAATCACCATTTCAAACTTTCTCTTTAAATCCGTAAAACAAATACGTTACCACATAACTGTCATAATATTTAAATCCCTTCGACCACCCAACTTCCAAAAACTGACGACGAAAACAATAATATCGCATGTACCGAATATCGTTAGATATTACAGCTGTAGATAGTGGTATCATTAATAACGGCCATGTCAACGGCACTGCCAGTCGATAACATTTGTTAACATCGGCCAATACCGCGGCACAATGCGGCTAACATGGCTCGCTGGACGTTAAAATGTGCTCATGTCACTTACGTCGACAAAAATCGGGAATAAAAAACGGGACTGGAATTTATTGCGCTTGCTTTTAATAGTTTGGGCAGTTAGAAAGAAACTAAAGGACTTCTTGGCGGATTGTTTTTGATATCTTTAAATTTATGATTTCTCCTTTAAGTACCGTGGTGCGTTTACAAACCTTCACAAATAGCCATCCGAAACAACATTCTGCAGGTCATACAAATATTTGTTTGGCCGAAAACCGAACAGCAGCCCATCGCACGAAAAGCTCAATCTAAAAAACAATAAGAATAAAACGTAAATATAAGTTTAAAAAATATATAAAATCTGTTTTATAGGCAGCAACAAGGTTGATCAGGTACACCTATAAACTAAAAAGCCTTGAAATACATGTGGGCGTGATCTACCTACAATATACTTCCCCCGAGAGCCGTAAATGTCGCATAAAGAAAAAATATAGTTAAGTACTGACCTGGCAGCCTAACATGAAAGTTAGAAAGCCACTGAAACCCTTATGTTCGTGTCACTTCTCAAGTAATATAACACCTCTATTTCGCTAAGGTCGGTCGCAAACAAGTCTAGTAGTACAACTATAGTAGTCTAAGTGTTCTGTCTGCGTAACTTACGCACGGCACCTAAAATAGTGCGGGTACCTGGGAACATCCACTTAAGTCTATCAGAATTTAAATCGTACCGCGCCTCCGGGAATAAACTTTAAATGGAACAATCTTGTTCATGTTACATTTTAGGGCCCAGAAGGCCGAGGTAGGATGCATACTGTTTTCGTAATGCAAAACTGCATCTCAGCCTTTGTTGGGATACGAACGACGATCCGGTTCTACGATTGTCAGATAGCCTGTTGACCCCTGCTGTGTGCCATCTAGCAAACAAAACACTAATCCCTATACTTATGTAGTAACAACGATACTTTTGCTATTCGCACGCAGAATATCTCTTTAGCATAAATCTGACGACCCAATTCGCAGCAGCGCTGTGCACCTTTTGTGTTTAGGGTCACGGGCTCAATTACTTCGTTGTTGGAAATATTTCTGAGCTTTTCAGTGTTAAAGCCTGTCTAGGTTAAGCTATAAATATGTATAAGTTTCTCTATTAAAAGCAGTTCTTAATGCCATTTTGATTGCGATAGAAATCAATGATCCAGGCTTACCTTTAACGAGCTTATGCACACAGATGCCGTAAAGCAAGATACTTAATTACACTTCATTAGCTTAGGAAATTATATCAATTTCCTTAACCAATCATAAACCAATGATTTATGATATAATTGCACATGTTACTATGTCAGTCTATTCAATTTGTTTTTTTTTTTAAACTTAGCTATTTTTCCTGTATTGTGGGTCGGACAAACATAAATTCACATACACAATCAACCAGACCCAGACAACTACATAAAAGCTATTGAATTTTTGGATCCAAGCGGAAATTGAACCCACCACACACAACGCAGCAGACAATCCCTCAACTACTGTGCTAACCGTATCGTGTTTGATGATAGATGCTTTCCTTAAAGTGATAAAGGACATGATTTCTCTCTATCGACTAATAGATTGCAAGAAACATGTATCATTCAGTATAATAAATAAATAATATGGGTTATTAATGTAGTAAATCAGTGGGCAACAGTTGCTAACTGATTGATTAAGAAACATATCGAGATCTGTGTTTGAATATCTATCAACGAAGGGTTATTTATTCAACTTGTATTAGCCATCTCGCGACTGATTTAATGTGTTTCCCTTAAGACTAAGTTTGATTGATGCAAATCTTGTTTTAGTATTTTAATTTGTTTTATGACTGTTATTTTAGTCTTTTTATAAATTGGCTACAAACCCTCTTCTCTTTATTAGTCATGTTTGATATTAGACGAAGTAACGAACTTGAATAATGATAAAAATCATTGCATCCTACATGCAATGATTCTTGAACTCTCAGCAGGTACTACGACCTTTTCTATTTCATATGAACTTTTAAAGTGCATCTTGGAAATCACCGACATCGGAGATAGAACAAATCTTGAGGAAACCTGGACGGTCAGTGGGTGGACTTATAGTAAATGTAAATCTTAAATCGTCATTTTGTCTTGAGCAAGCGTGGTGATCGATGCTCGTGCCTTCTCTGTATGAGAAGAGGCCTTTGCCCTGCGGTGAGACAATAAAAGGCAAGAACATAAGGAAAATAGTTGTAAACTAACGCAAATAAAATATAACACGGAGAATTTACCAAGAATTAACTCCGCCTTACAATAGGCAACCTAAATAGTTCACTATCGTGGGTCTTACGTGACTCCAACAGCTACAGAACCACAAGGTGATGTCAGAATAAAACCTGTTAGTGTTGCCAGCAATGACTCATGACGTTGCGATTTTTTGAAAAACACCAAACGGAAATTGGCGTCGCGCGATGCACGGATCGCGTCATTCTACCGCGAAATTGAGTTTAGGCTGTATCTTATTTTCTATAAGGATATCGAAATCATTTACGAAGCTTAGATACTAAATCACATGTCTATTCTTTGATCTTCCATATTTTTACACCGTCTCGAATAAAAATAAATAAAAAATAAAAAAGTTATTCTTTGGTACCAGAAAAAATCATTCACAATATTATTATTTCCAAATAAAAGGTACGTTAATCGCAGGAGTAGGTGATACTGATTCCCAAACTAAGCTATCGAAAAAAAGTAATACCGGTGACTGGATAAAATTTTGAATGGATGTATCGCATGTGTTCGCAAAATCACAAGTTGGTCTTTAGGTGGGTCTGTAGATAGATCTTTGCCTGCCTATTTTTTGCCACTTTTGAACGTCACTTACAAAAAGAAGAAAAAGCCTACCCCAAGAGGTGGTTTCGTATAAAGAAGAATCAGCAAGTAATTCCAAATTATTTGTTAAAAAAAAAAATGTATAACTTCCCTTAACGAGCTCTTTCACAAAGAGCTCAACTAACAAATTGACTTCTTCATTTAAAATTAAACAAACATTAGTTCCACCTCTTTAAGCAATAGAAATGTCACACGCAACAACCATAATAACTTCACAGCAAGAATTCTATAATAAGTCTATAATCTGAAAATTTACTGGCAGTAAACATGTTCTGTAGTCAGTAATCCCATGTCATAGGCTATCAGTAGCCGTGTGCCGGTAGCTTAGCCTGCTACCACTCGTTATAGACATAACTTCTACAGCTAAACGTGTTGAAACCACTCGTAAGCATTTCCAGAAAGCAATTAAATTGAATATATTGAAATGTAATTTTAATAGCTACTGCATATTAAAAGGCCGTAACTTTGTCCGCTGCAAAATTGATAAATTTATTCTTCCACGGGAACCGTATATTTTTCGGGATGATCTATGTGCTATTTCAGACTATAATCTGTCTCTGTGCTAAATTTTATTCAGATCCGTTCAGCCGTTCTGGAGTGTTTTAGTAGCAAACATCCATCCAAACTTTGGCACTGACACTAAACTTTAAAAAATTGATGCTTAGTGGTGGCTTTTCGTACTGATTTTTTTAAATGAAAATAATGATTTATGGTAAAGAAAAGAATCTGTAATAGTGCATTAATACCAAGTACACTACTTACGTTTAAAAAAGTAAATACGTGCTACCGCATAGGTATTATATTTTCCGTGGAGTTACCGTAAAGATTCATTAAGATAATCCGACTGAGCAAATATGACGACATTTATTACAATCCGCACTTAATATTAAAAGTATTAAAATATGATTAATAATTAAACAACTGACACGTGCGTTGTGAATATTAATCAGTGAATTTGTAAGGAGGTTACATAAATATGGAACCTGTTTCGTCAATGGCGCCATCATACCAGACCTCATCAGACCAGACCAGGCATGTGTGTCACGGAAATAAAAACAGCATTAAGGCCCGGCCACACTGGAGCGATCAACGTGTGACCGCAGTCCCGACACGGTCAGATACTGCAGTAGTATTTTGCCTACGGTGATGTTGGTCCGTGATTTTGAAGACACGTTTGGCTCAGTAGTTTAGCGATTGGCATTGGCTGCAGCGCTGCGTGACGCAAATGAGATTCCCGCACCAAACTAATATTTGTATGGCCTACAGATAGTTGTACCGAGTCTAGCTGTTTGTGTATGTGACTTTATATGTATGTATGTCTGTAATTGCACCTACGTTACGGAAGAAATTTCCAGTGGCCAAACACTAAAGAAAAAAAATGTAATAAAAAATACGAATACTGTTACAGGCTCACCGTGCCCGCAAGTTATCCACTCCAGTGTGGACGGGTCTTTATTGTGTTTTGGTATGTTAATATCGTCTTTTGTTTTCACGTATTTCGGTGCCAAATGGTTTCAGATTCTGCAGAGTCATCATTCTGGGTATGAAGACATGATAACAAATGAAGCCATTTATTTCGAAACCATTTTATTTCACCTCAGTAAGCTTGTCGTCATTATCCAGACAAGTTAAATTCGAAGCCCTTAATTTTGAGTCTAAGATGTCACATTTTTCCATCTTGGCCAAAGGGACGGCAAAAAAACAGTAGGAATGCAAATTATCCCAACTTTAGCATTACATATACCTAAGTTTCGTTTTTGTATATCAAAAACTTGAAAGGGGTCAATGCACTCATCATTAAGAAAAATTTTTACTCCCGGACCAAATATTGACATCACCAAAAAAAACGGCTAATCCCATTCATATAAAAAATGACTGATCCATACATTTTATCAAGTTACGAGTACAATGACCTCTACTCAGGCTGTCCATCTGTAGCCTGCACGAATCCAATCCCAGAAACGTAATTCGGAATACAAAATGTGTCTCAAACTGTCACAAAGCTCAGTTTCACAAACAAATAGGCACAATTTGCTCCAGCAATTGGCACTATTTATCCAGCTGGCCGAATGCACAATGATACATTCATCTCAGATTATAATCTGCCACGGACAAATCGCTATGTTACTTGTATTTGCATTTTGATACAACGTCCATTTATTTAGGGTGGAACGACCTGCTAATGTCTTTAGCTACGTTTGGAGGTGCTTGTACAAAATAATCGTCTTCACTGTTTATTTCCTACTAGCTTTTGCCCGCTATAGTGGATGCAGACGAAGTCGCGGAATAAAGAGTAGCCTATGTCCTTTTTTGGGGTTAAAGCTAACCCAAATGTTAGCAAAATCGGTTCAGTGATTTAGTCGTGAAATCTTAACAGACGGACAGATATACAGAGGTACTTTCGCATTTATCTTAGTACTTTTATGGAAGTGCATAGTATGGGTATGTTTGTTAGGTATTTATGTACTGAATTCGTTTCGTTGCAAGATCTTAATGAGCCAGTTGAATCGTTTCTCCGGGACTCGTCGAGCTTCATTGCCTCGGCGCTTTTCTGGTGGTCGCCACTGAGATTCTGCCTTTCTGGAGTAGCAGTGGTTGGGGATAGTGTGGCAGAAGCAGATTTATTCTGTAAAAAAGAGTAATAATGATTATTTTGAATATTTTTTTGCTAAAAATAGACATAATTACCTTTCACGAGCATTTACGTTTGAAAAGGGAAAAATTATCATCATGACTGGCTGCCAATAATCGGGTACCTTACCATGTTGACATTTTAATGCAGCATAACTTAAGTTTAAATTATTGTCAAACGACAAATCGTGCAATTCATTATTTTGAACCTAGGTAATTGAACTTTAAGACACAAATAGAACTTCTAAGAACAAACCTGAATGTTGATTAAGAATACATCGTCGCTAATGATGGTTTAATTAGGATTTATTAACGTTAGAAAGAAGAACGTTTAGAAATAACGGTAGCATAGCAATCAATTTGGGAATATGGCATGTGATGGACAGACATAATAATGTAGGTAAAAAAAATCTTAAAATTTACATTTTTCAAAGATTTGTTCCATCGTAGAAAGAAATTTCTAGACATACACGACATTTGCTAAGTTTTTTTCGGAAAATTCGGCATTTTAAAATTATTCGATGTCGAAAAATATCGAGATTCATTCTATGATAGCAAGACATTAAAAACACGAAACTGAAAAGTTTATTTCAGCTGGCTGCACTGTCGTCGAAATACCACAAAAAGCGGAACAGCGGTTGTCCCGCACGCGAAATTCAATTTCAAGTTTAAAATCTGGACGTCTGGCAACGCTGACACACATTGATTTTGCAATGTGGACTCAAAAAAGCAAACCTTTCATCGGTTTTATAAAGGTAGAAAGAAAGAAAAAATTGTTTATTCACGCGAAAATAACGCACATAACAAAAAAATTAAAAAAATGTACGTGACATAAAAACAAATTAGTATTAAATCTAATAAAATATATACAGATACTTTAGAAATATGCGCCACTAGCCCACTACCGCGCGAAACGGCTAACGCTAAAAAATATAAAAAAAATATAAAACCAATAATTTCAAGAAAGAGATGTATGATTAAAGTAAGATTTTTCTGAGTAACTCGATAGACAATATTGTGACAACTCGAGCTGTAGTTCATCGTAGCTTGACATTAGGTACTTGACAATGACTTTGAAAGCGCATTCACATTCACAAATCAAAACATTTTTTATACCTCTTCTCGAGCACTGACACCAATCTGTACTGCCTCAGGGTCGAGACGGCACGCTTTCTCTAATACATATACTTTGGCGCCAAAATTCCTAACCTTACATTTGACAATCACCTTCGAATTTTAAAATTTAATCATGTTGATTACTTTTTTTGTTGCGTCGTCAGAGAAACTGCAATAAATTAAAACAAATTATAAATTTAAATATCTTTTTGTAATGTCAAAATTAAAAAGATTTTCACCAAAAAAAATAAATAAATAATATTTACTCGGTACATACGAACAAGTCAATTATTTAAAAAATGTCTTTCCGTCTGTGTGTTTGTTCCGGCTACTCTCTGAAACAGCTAGACCGATTTTGACGGGACTTAAGCTACTTTAGCTACACTTAAACCACTTTTAGTTTTAGAAAACAATTAGAGTTCCGCCACAAATAAATAAAACGTCGTAATAACCGAGGAAGTCGTGGGGCGTAAAATAGTAACTTATCATAATAAATAAGTAACATAATTTATATTTTACAAACGGGTTATTGAAACTGTCATTTTAACACGATACCCTTTAAAACATGTTCAGACAACCGTAGAATTAGCAGCTAACTGAGGGACAAAATATCTGTGTATAATATAAGCATGGATAGCGTTGGAGCGGATTATTGCGTACGACATGTTGACGTATTGCACGCCACGGTGATAAAATATAAGCATACCTAATGAAATATCATTCTAATTTAATATTGCGTTCGTAAGTGTGGAAGGTTTATTCTGGCTTTTGGGAAACAGGAGTCAAAGTCAAGTCAAACATTTATTTCATAAACAATTTACAAGTATTTTTAACCGAGTTCAAAAAAGAAAGTTTTCAATTCATCGGAATCTTTTTTTATGTTCCCTGATTACTGGAAGATGCCTTAACCATAACATTTAACAATCATATTATTTTAACGCTGCGTACTCAATTTAAATTCTATTCTGAGCAATAGAGTAACACGCTTTGATATTATATTGAATTTATTAGACGATTTAATTAAGTTAATTATTGAGAGATAGTTTTCACAAAATAAGCTCATTTAGGTCTGTTGTATGATTTTTCTAGTTTATGAACATAAACAAGAGCACAATAAATGCACAGAATAAATTGATTTCATAAGTTAAAAATGACTAAAGTACGGATGGCAGCGCTTTAAGCACAGAATATCCGAGCTTTAAGGCAAATACTGCGGCATCTTATGCGATTGTAATAGGAGCGATTTTACAACAAAAACGTATGGTCTGAATAGCGAATCCAGGGCGCTCAGGCCCGCAAAAGCATCTTCATTTTCGTTTTAGTGATTTTTTAATGTTTACTTTACTATAAACCTACCCTCAGCTAGGTCAAGCCCCTCCTAAACGACAATCCTGGATCCGCCACTGCTGGCGACTGTACAAGACTGGAATATTTGCCAACCAAATTGCAACCTACTAGAAACATAATGCTCATCTCCACGCATACCTACCTACTTGGTCGTCCCATTAGAGGCGACAGTCGTCTTCACTGGGCCCTCGACATATTTGATCTGTTGTTCCTCGAACGCTGGCAAGTACCTACGTGCTTGTCGAACAGTAAACCATTACCATTTAATAGATCGACTTGACCCACTGGCTAGTCACGATCGTCTGTGGCCGACGTTGCCGTCTCACGTATGCAGATGCACGAGTCATTGTGTTTTTTTTATGTATCTATGTATTTTATTTTGCATACGTGATGTTTTTTTTTTTATAGGTTGGTATTACGGATTGGGTTTTGATTGTCTATAGTTCTATGTAAAATCTATGGAAATAGTATGTGCTAACCTTCGTCACGTTTATAATGTTTTTGCAATCTTATATCTGCAAGAAACAATGCAAAAAAACAGTCGAAATTGAAAATAAATTAGAGGTATTTTTAAAGGTTCAAAGAGTTTGAAGTTATGTGTTTTTAAAAAGAGAAAATTGACCTTCTGTTGGATATAAAGAAAAACATATTGAGGTTCCTTATGAAAACAATTTCTCGCAGGCCACTCCTTATTAATTATTTTTCAGAATGATCGTTTTATCTAATATTATTTTTCTTTATATTACAGGTAAGACCACATTCAGAATCACACACCGAAGCAAAGCAACATGGCTAAGTTTATTACCAGATTAAAATCACTCATAAAATTAAGAATGCTTAATTAAAATAAATACTTACTTAAAATACATTATGTATTTAGATCAAATCAGGCCGCTAGGTAGGTACATAAATTCACCAATCACCGTAACGCTTTTGGTCAATTAATACAAAAGTAAATGAACTCGCCAAAATCATTTCAATCTGTTATTTGCACTAAAATGTTTTCATTCAATTCAATAGGCAAGAATTGTTTAATCATTGTTTATTGTCGACAATAATTCATGCGATTGCCGCAAACGTAGGCAATAAAATAATAATTTACTATTTCGTGTTAATTAGCTACAATAGATATGTTTCAATATCGGCAATTATCTGTTGGGAATTTTGTGTTAATGACGTCAGCGGCCACAGATTATATCAAATTATAATCTGTGCCACTAAGCAAAATATTATGGCTTTATTCTGTAGATAACATGGCCTCAAAACGTAAATTCGTGTATTCTAATATTCTTAATTGTATTAAAAAGCCTTATAAATAAATAAAAGTGCCCCAACAAAAATCCAAAATGAAAACTCGAGAGAAAACTTTTTTGCACAGGCAACATTCTTCCATTCTATTGTGCGACTAATAAAAAAAAATAAGGCACGGCATACAAATTACGAACAACAAGGTACGGTCTGAAGAGGCGACTTTTTTACAGTCGCATTTAATTTAGCCCCCAACAAAATAATGAATAAGACCATTTACAAAATTGCTAATTACCTGACCGTTTAATGATGTCGGCTCGCCCCACGGCAAGTCGGCCATTTTAATTACATTTTAAATTTTGTCGTATATTGTTACATGAATTTATTATCCAGTAGTTATACGATGCGTAATTTGGGTAGGGACTTCATAAAAATTATTGAAATTAATTTATAATTGATGGAAATTATCACCGCTATGGGATTTTAATTGGGATGGAATTTCGCATCGTAGGAATGAGGAGTTACGACTGTTTCTGAGGTAAAGGTAAAAGCCAGAGGAATACCCTTCTGTGGTTATTGAACTACCAATAAATTCACAAGTTTAATTTTTGTATCGGGTTATTTATTACTTGAGTACCGAAAATTACCGATTTTTTAAAAATTAAATCATGGAATATGTACCTGCAGCTTACCAATGTGAATTCACGACATTCTAATTTTACGATAACCTCAATTTTCACAAGTTTTCCGCTGGAATAATCACGGATAAACTAGGTAATTATGTCATTGCTCATCTAAAATTCAAATAAATGAAATACGGCAATAGTAAAATCCAAACAAAAAAACCTACCTAGCATACTTAACAAAAACATTAAATTATTCCGTGGTACGTAATTTAATTTCGTACGAAATTAATTTACCAAATGTGTTAGTGTTACCACATAAAACTGTAGTGTTACCAACATTAAAATAATTGTAAAACCTTCGTGCGTAAAATACGTAATCCATAAAATTTTGACGTGCTTATAGTTCGCAACCCAAATGTCGTATTACAAGCCACAAACTGAATTATAACATGGAAAATTTCGTTTCGCTTTTCCATCAGTGTATTGTAAAATAATATGAATTTAATATGGTGGAAAATAATATGTTCGGCTTGTTTGTAAGTCAGTATCTTTTCAGAAAAAAATATTGGAAAGTACTTGAAGGAACATGATGATACAAATAAAACCGGTGCCCCGTTGGTCGTGTGTCCGCAAAGCGCGACTGCTGAGCATGAGGTCTTGGGTTGGATTCCCAGGTCGGGCAAAGTGTTACTGGGTTTTTCCATCGGAAATTTCTCAGAAGCAGCCTCCAAGTCTGGATTTGTGCCTGGTGGATGGCAATCTTGCCTTCTATTACATGTGATTTAAAACCTTAGGGGATTAAAGGCGTAATGTAATGTTATGTAAAACTATACCATAAAATTTTATATAACGGGTGCATTTCGTCATGAAAGCACTGCAGGCATGCGCTTGTGTATTGAACAGCTGATTATATGTTTTTATTAATTATGTCATCTTTGAGGGTCTTAGAATCATGTAATGAATGCATGGTAATGGTTTTGGTTTACTATATCCCTTTAGAACTTTCCGCCCCGTTTACTTAGGTATATTACATGTTTATGTTAGTACAAGTCCCGTATCCCCAGTCAAAGACTGGAGGCTGGTCTAGTCTGCTTTAGAAAATGGAAAAAGCCTAAACCTAACATTTTACCCAGGACCAACGAGCTGGTCTGAAAATCATTTCAATAATATTAAAATTAAGGTGTTATTCTTTTTATTAAACTTATTTCATAAAGTTATAAAAGCAAGCAACACCGGAGTTTTTAACTATGTAGTTGGAACATGAAACTCCTGTTTTTCGGTTAGCCATCTTCCCTAGGGGTGAACGGGGAGTGGTTACGGTAAACAAAACCGTAACTTTTACCAATCATTTTACGTTTGCTGTTATGAACACGGTTGTGAAATTGTTAAAAGGATAATTTTTGGTAGAATTATACACGTGTGAGTTTAGAAAACTTGGTCTGTCTTGTCAATCTGCTATGTTATAATAGCGAAGTATGAAATTAGGCACTACTTGTTTTTTTACAAGCTTTTATTTACTTTCACCCGTCTCAGTGTCTGTGGCTAATCAAATCTTACATGTTTTTGAGCCACTTCCCAATGTTGGATACAGCTGGAATTTTAAACACATATATAGACATTTAACGACAAAACAATATGAAAGTCTGTTTAAAAACAAAAGATAAAACTTGTTTTCATAGACACAAACAATGTTACATTATTGAATATAATTAAACGTGGGCTACCCTAGCCTACCCCACCCCTTCACTTTAAAGAACCAAATCCTTTGAATTAATCTTCTGTTAAACTAAAAGGTAATTAAATTACAAAACAATCCCCTCTTACAGATCCTCAACAAAAGCACACAATAGCCACCAGTTAGCTTAAGCCTTAAAAGAGGCGCGCCTCAGTGTTACCCCAGCAATAAATAAAATGAAGCAATATTTCAGTATTACATGGCAACGTAAAAAACGCCGCGGATCGATGCGAGGATCCACAAATTTAATAACACCAGTTCCCCAGAAGCAATTAGAGATGAAACGAAGGGTTTCAATTGCCGTTTCTTCGAAATAATCCCGTTACTGAAGGCGACTGTTACCTACTCATTTTTGAGACTATCTTCTCCTCAATTTTGCACCTTACTCCCCCGCAATAAAAGTCTTTGTCATCAATTTCCTTATGTTCCGGACACTTGCGATACTTCACTGATTCAATGATATTTATTTGATACAAAGAAAGTGGTGAAATCGTGTGTGACATCACGACACCCAATTATTATGAGTTGTAGTCCACAATCTCTTAACAACGGCCCTTGTTACTGAATAACACATGGACCGAACATATCTCAATGACAAGTGTCCATTGGACTGTGACAGTTCCGATAAAAAAACGATACGAAATATGTAGGTATCAACTTAATGTATAATACACGAAAAGTCTCCGAGATATGTATGGGATGACATTACTGCCATCAACGACATAGTTAAGGTTGCCAGATCCGAAATTACCTGCCAGTTAAACCGGACTTTTGGGTACAAAAAGCCGAAATTTTTGTTTGAATTTGAAAATGATGCTGTTATTGTCTTAACTGAGTAATTCCTAATGAAAAAACGCAATAACTCGGGACCCCGCGCTCAACATTCGCGCTTGCGAGACCAACGGGGAAGTCGACTACCTAAATAATATTTGAGTAGCAAAAACATGGCGATCACACGTGTCATGTGTTCTGACAGCCACTTCCTAGGGTCTACCGGTGACCGGCGAGATGATAGATAATGTCGAGCAGATCTAATAACGCTCCGCCGGCATTCGGCATCGTTCGGCTGTCGTGTCGTGTGATTGGCGGAACATAGACTGCTTGTGTTACGTGGGAATTATGTTCCAGTACGAGAAACTTATTTTTGTACGCTGGTACGTGTTTTTTGTTGATATCGGATATTTGTTTGTGGGAAAGATATTGGATATCTTGATTATTGAAGTTTAACTGCTTCTTCTATTTCAAAGGAAACAAAAATACCGGTCCAGTACGAGTCGGACTCACACATAAAGGGTTCCGTACTTCAATACGAAAATTGGGTAAAAAAAGACGCCCTCATTATTTATTAAATTTTATTTGTATTACTTGTTTTTAAAGCGACAAATCGGCAATAGAAATGCACACTCTGTGAAAATTGCAAATATCTACCTATTACGGTTCATGAGATACAGCCCGATGACAGACAGACGGAGGGACAACGAAGGCTTGGTCCCGTTGGCAACCGTCGGGTAAAGAACCCTAAAGAAATGGCCACTAAAACCCTGACTATAAGACAATTAGTGTTCTTAGGCTAGGCACCATCTGATGTATTAGCGATCAGTTATTACTAATCATAACTCCGTTTAAGAGGGAAAGTGGATACCATGGCTCATGCGCAACGGACGCAGCGTCCGGTCCACGATTGGTTTCTGTTTCACTTCCTCCACGGTCCTCGAGTCCACCGATAAGTCCCACGGTTATCAATAGATCGCGAAACGGCGACATTGTGTGACAGTGTTCAATACAACTTTCTGTATATTCCCGTTTATGGAGTTACTAGCTTTTACCCGCGGCTTCGCCCGCGTTGGTTTAGAATTTGACAATCAATTCGGGCTGTACTCGGCTTGTTGCTCGGCCAGATCCAGAATTATTAAATACCTACGGACCAACAGACTGTGACTCATAAAAGTCCGTCGGCGTCCAGTTTGCATTTCTGCAAGAGAGGTCCTTCTCGCCTGCGTCTGTTCTGGAATTTCAGTCGCTGTAATGGCTGAGCTTCTTCTCTGAGACGAAGTCGTGTAGTCATGTGTGTTGTGTGTCGTGTGTGAATAGGCGTCTCAGTTGCTCTTACAGCTCTCTGGCGTTCGGCTTGTTCCTCCAAAAGCAATTGCGTTTAGAAGGGCGTCTCAGTCACTCTCAGAGAAGCTTGGCGGGCGGACGGCTTGGCTTTCCCGTCTTTAATAAAATGTCTCATCAGCTCTCAAATTTGCTTGTCGCTCCGGTTGTGCTTGCTTTCTTAATGCGGCATGAACGGAAGATTCCGGGGATTGAGCAGTAATTTTTGCACGGGCTAGCAAAGAGCTTTTGCCTGAGTTGGAGCTGTGAGACAATTAAAAAAAAAAGGAACCTACCTACCGTCATTAAAATACACCGAACATACCTCTAAAGAAAACATAAACAGTACTGAGGGACAAACTTAACTTTGCCGTTGGAAAACTGTTGTCTACACATCTACATCGACATAGGTCACGGTTAGTTAAGCAACTATAACCTCTTCCTTCAGTCAGTCATCGACTAAACGCATTAAACAAAGCAATTTTACTGTTACGACAGTTCTGCTGTGATCCTATGAGGAATTCCGTTCCATATCTCCGAAGTTCATCATCAGATCATGACAGTATTTATATGGGACCAATTCCGAAAAAATAAACAAAAAAAGAATCATGCAAATCAATTCACAATTGGCGGAGCGTGTTATAAGTTCGCCTTTATTCTTCCATGCATCCTCTATGAATGCATTTACATCTGTCAGTGTCAGTGATGACACAGTGATGACAGTGTCAGTTACGCAGTTTTTCTGTATCCCTGACAACGTATATAAAGTGGGTCACAGACAAACGCGAAATGTTGTGGCGGCCGCGTCAGTTGCAAATTTTAACAACAGGCCGCGTGTACTGCTTTGTAAAATGACACCAAATATGAAAATTGTAATAGAAATTGTTGAATTTAAATAATAATTTAAATTTAACCCACACTTCTCTATTCCTAAGAGTAATATGCGATGCTAATGATAATAAAGGTAGAGATAAACTACTATAACTACTATAACCTCACACCACTCACCACCTCAAGTGTTTATGTAAACGGTTTTTTTCTACCTTTTTTCTCATCTTCTGAGAGGGCTAATGTGTTATGAGAGTAATAAGACAACGTTACGGTTAGCCATATTGACTGACGTCCGATTGTGGCACAAACACCGCGCTAATGACACTTCAGGCCGCCACTGTGACCGCGGTGGTGTGTTTTTACAGCGGTTGGAGCCGCGGCCTGCGGTTAGCCGCAACCGCAGGTCGGTCCGTCTGGTAGCCACTTTATGCAAAATGTCAGTATGCTCTTCAGCGGTTTTGGGCATAAAAAATGATTAAGCAAACAACTCCGTACTCCTAGGTTGTATACTTGAAACTGGTCTATCGACAGTCTAGACTCAAAATGTATTAGATGCTTAAACTTAAAATTTGATCATGATTCGATAGACACGTGGCGCCATCTACTGTCATTAGGATGTTATTGTGATTTCCCTCGGGAACAGTACTTTTTTTCGAGATTAAAAGTACCCTATGTTTGTCCCTGATCACCTGGCAACGTTTATGCAAAATTTCGGGATGAGCGGTTCAGTGGCTTAGGCGTAAAGTGGTTACAAACAAACAAACAAACTTACTTTCGCATTTATAATATTAGTTAGGATGGTCACGGAATTCATTGGAATGTATGGAGAAACTAAGTTGTTTGTAGTGCTTAACGCCAAACGTATAAGTGTGATTTCCTTTAAAAAAACTGTACATACAGTAATTTGCATTAAAATATCGTAAAAATTTGAAATGCTGGCCAAAAAAAAAACTTAACCAGTTTTTTTTATTTTTGTACCTGAAACTGTCACATAGTACTTCCAACATCAAAAAATAGATGGCGTTGTTTTCAATTTAGTAGAAGGAGAACCGATATTTACGTCACTTTGCGATACGACATTTGGCGTCGGGGAGGCGAAGGCTGACTGCCACGCATGAGAGCGCGAGTTCGGAATCAAGTTCATAACGTAGTTTTTTCACATCATTCCCTCCATTATTGTGGTGTCGCTATCTATGTGGCGATGCCTAACGTGGTGGGATAGAAAAATGGGTGAAGAGCAACAAGCAGGTATTGTCCAATGAGGCGCCGGCTTCTGTAGCAGCCCGAACATTTTTAGTTAAAAATGCCTAAGTATTCTAAAATAAAAATATTTACTTCTTGACCAAGTTGGATAAGTTTCTAATAAAGGTATTAATAATTCCCATATAATAAAATTAATTTGTTATTAACGTTTAATAAATTAACAAAGCCACATTTGAATTTCCAGTAATGTGATCTTTGCATGTGAATTATAGCTACGATGTCAAATATATTTCACAAAATGGATAACAAATAGTATAGCAGCGCCATCTATTATAATGTTGTAACAACTAGGGTGTCTATTCTCAGAGCTTTTTGTACAAAGATCTAATCTAAATAATCGTCTAGACCTGTAATCTCTGTAACTAGCTTTATTATTTTAACAAATACAATTACATTTTGCGCGAACAACTAATTTATTAAAAACTGCTTTGAAAAAGTACTTATTTCCTTTTATATAAAAAAAAAGCTTGTGCGTTCGGTAGAGACCTATCTACCAACGACCTTGAATCAGTTCAACAGCATTAACAAAAACAATTTAACAATTTTCGAGCCGAAACCACACCGAAACTAAATTGTTCTATAAAAAAAATTGTACAGCACCGATTTAATTTACAGCAACATTGCATTTAGGGTTGACATACCCTAAAACTAGAAAATTATTTCGATAAAGAACCGCACACTTTAACTTACTAAGGGTTTTGTGTCAGAGTTTTAAAATAATACCATAATTGTATTTGACAGCACAGTTGGCGCACTGAGCGACTGGTTCGATTCCCGCCAGACACAAATAATTATATATTAAAAATTTATTTATTTGTAAATGTACCCACAATATAGGGGAAATTCTCAATGTGGGGTAATGTTTTTTAGAAAAAAAAAAAAATTCGAAACTTTATCCAAAAATCGTTTTAATCTTTAAAAAAGATGAATAATCAGTCTTCCTTATTACCTTATCTGTTATTTAAAACAAAATTACCGCGTTATCAGTTAAATAAAAAATAAAAAGCCTAACAAAAGCCGTAAATTCCGGATACAGTCTAATTTGACCGGACACACATCCAAAAAGCGTAACAATATCCCGCTTTATCCGGATGCCCGACAACGACAACCCTAGTTGCATAGAACAGAGAATTTAGCGTGAAATGTGAATTAACGCGTTCGTACATTAAGTTCGGCGAATGTTGAGCAAGTGAAGCTAATTGGTGTCGGTTAAGTCATTACCGTACAATGCCCCCGCGGCCCTAATTGTAGCCCTAAAGAGTGATAATAGTGCCCTTTGTTTTCACTTAGCGGACGGTACCTGCGGTTATTCGGTAATTAACCATTTTCGACAGCCTTTCTTTTGCTTCCGATTGTTTTTTTGTTTTGATCGTTTGTATTCGGCTAGCGTCGATCTGGTATCAGTACCAGTTTGCGTTATCACTATAAATATGCGAAAGTTATTATGCCTGTCTGTCTGTCTGATACCTTGTCACGGGAAAAGCACTGAACCGATCGTAATGTTTGTCATAGAGTTAGTTTGATATCAGATCGGATTAGGACATAGACTACTTTATTTTATTCTTCCTTTTTTATTGCCTTTTTGTTTTTATCATTTTTGTGTGCACATGGTCTGTGTCAAATAAATCTTTTTTCTTCTTTCTTACTTGATCCCCAACGATTAAAACAATAAAGTCTCAAGTAAAAGCTAGGCTATTATTTTTATCTTAAATTACTTATTTGACATTCTAAATTAATTTTATAGATAAATTATTACGTTACCATAAATTGAATTGAGAATTGCAATACCTACTTTGAGTAATGGATGCGCGAACTTTATTATACCAACCTGTCATTATTTTCCCAATATCAATTTAATAACACCAAACATTAATACATGCAAAGATCTAGATAGCGTCACTTAGCTAAAAATATATCAATCAATCAATCGTGTTCCGTGATTGATTGCCTAACGAAACAATTCGGAGAGTAAAAACACTTTCATAATTCCTTATGTCAAGATAATAGCAATCACGCGAGTCCAACATACAATTACGAACGATTACTTTCGTTGATTGATCACAATAAAAGTAAATCGAGATAGTCTACAAAAATGATTTACGTAATAGGACCCTACAAGTGAAAGCGGCGAGGAGATTACGACTAAAGAGGTTCTGCTATGCCTTGAAGGTATGTTCTGTCAATGTGTTATATCCTAGTAAAAAGTATCTTATTAAATATTGCTCGTTTATTATTGTGTCGATAACACGGATATAGCTTTAAGCTCTTAAAAGAGGTTTGGAAAGAGAAAAGAAAAGGTAATGGTTTCTCCTTTCTCTTCTTTCTTTCAGGAGGGAAATATCTGCAAAATAGACTAATCTAATTGTCCGATACTAATATAATAAAGGGGTAAAGTTCTGAATTTGTGAGTGCCACTGGCTATTTTTTATGGTAAACGTGGTAGAAGTCACGGGCAGAAGCTAGTAAAAAAGACCACTAGGCTTCACAATACTTATTATGAATATTGGGCAGGTAGGTAGGTATTTATTTTATTTAACACTATTTTCTTTAAGAATAAGACTTGAGTTCTTTTCTTATATTGGCAACTGCTTTTTGTATACAAACTTCAATCATGTAATGATCTTGATTTATGAAATTCATGCGTTGATCTTAACCTCTAAGAAGTTTTCAGCGCCATACCATGCCACATGTGAAAAACATTTTGGTAGGTATGCTTTTAGTAGGTGTTGGGCTGCAATCTGTCTGGGATTCTCTGGATTTGTCCTAGCTTAGAGGACGTCCAGGGGTTGTGGGGTTTTTGAAAGTAACCTTTTTGGGCATTTTCTATGTCAGTAGAATCTTGACTGAAAGATAAGCTATAAATTTAAATAATAAAAAAATGTACATGCAAACGATGTTTTTCTTTTTTGCAAAATACATATATTTTTCAATAGCGTTTAGTATAAATACTATAAAGAATTTTACCTTAATGTCTAGGGTTTTTGAAGGCGTCAGTAATTTAGATGATGACAACCTTATGTAGGTCTATTTATATTCATTTATAACTTTATGCAACAAAAGTACAAAGGGGGACTTATATGTTTTTCCCGAATCAAAACATAAAGCATACTTTAATAGTTTTCCCAAATTAATCAAAACTGATAAAAGACTATTCTGTAAAAATCTCTATCAGTTTTCAGTCAGATTAAGTACGAGGTGACCTATCAATTTTTATTTTGTTCCGGGGTTGATAATCCATATGGATGTCCTCCCTCCTCAGTCTGCCAGACTCTTACAGACTAAAACACCCTCGTGTTCCCTACGAGCAGTATCCCGGTAGCGTACGCGCCTTCTGTAGTCAAGCTAAGCTCAAAAACCCTTACCCCGCAACGTTCAACTTTTCAAGCAGTATCACACTCATTGCCATTTCAGTAACTAAACAACGAACGTATTCGATAAAACACAAATACCTTGAGCGATTACCATTAGTATTCGCGAGCCGCAAGCTTTGAAACTCGATCCCTTTGTAACAATAGTTGTGCCTAAGTTAAATCAATAGTAGCCATGTCTGCGCCTAAAGCTTTATTGTTACGCAAATAGTGACATTCAGATAACTTTAAAGTTATTGGTGTGGTCTAATTTTGTGACGTTAGCGATAAGCAAGTTGAAATAGTTATTGGAAATAAATTAAACAATTTGGAGCGTGGAATGGAATTGTTTTAGTCTGGTGCTATTTTGAGAGTGCGTAAGGGATTCAGGGCAAAATAAGACAAGACTCAATTTCTCAATAATTAAGTTAATTACGTCCTACATCAAAGCAATGTGACAAATGGGTTATATAAGTTACTATTCAGCGATAACTGTATAACTGTTTAATTTTTTTTTTTTTTTTTTTTTAAGAATACCTCATGCCCCATGCGGTGCTAACCTGTAAGAAATTGTTACACTAAACTTACATAATGGTAGATAATTACTCAAAATATTTACAGTGTAAACAATTGTTGGTTGGCCAATAAAGGAAAAAAATATGATCTAAAAGTTATGTTTAGAAGAGATTTAAAATTAATCAGCGTTAAATAAAATTGTTGCAATTACTACAAGAAAGTTTGACGTGGGTTGGTTCATTTTGGCGGAACAAAATTAAATTTTAAAATTACTGTCATCATCTCAAGATCTGTTAGCTAGGATGACTAACTAAAAATTAATATCCAACGTTTCAAAACTAAACACACTTTTCCTCACCCTCAACAAAATATCTCAATAATCTATTTATTACTGTCAAAAGAAACACACGCACTTGAACTAAAAAAAATGTAGGATTAAAATGATTAGCCAAATAAATGTTTAACAAAATGGTCTCTCCTTGTTATTAAACGTGCGCGTTATCAAGATATAACATTCCAAAATCTAATTACTACGTTGCATAGACTTTAGACCTTGTGAAAATCCTCTTTGTGACAGTTTTTTCATTTTAGACTTTAGAGGTTTGGAACCCTAAAAATCTAATCAGTTACTAATGTACGACAAACGACCTATCGACAATTCTCTGCCAAAGCCACGCTCACAAGTCGCGTTTGTGACAGAAGTTTAAATCAAACTTTATTATCTTAGCATAGGATTACTATTTACGACGCCGTTCAAATGGTTAATCTCGAGTCCTTTCTAATCGTGCATCGTAAATTCAACAACTGAATACTAAGAAATATATAAGACGTCTTGACTCAAATGTCTGATTATGCGGAGCCAGCCTTAGGACAAAATATGAAAATACACGATTATAATATGTTGTTTGGCTTTTAGGAATGATTGTAAAATGATGCCCATCATGCCAAAGCAAAACTCTATTTTTAAAACCTCTTTGCTTTCTATGATACTTTCTAAAACAATACATTTTTGAATTTAAAATTGTGTAAATTCAATCAGTTTTCAATAAAACTTCTACCATAGAGATATGCTTACGGAGATACCCTTAACTTCTCAATGTATGAAGAAACGTGGTATGACCACTATTTTGTGTAATAATTATCTGATTTAAGATTCCTTTTGATGCAAAACGCATACAATACGCTTAGAAACTATTTGGCGGTTATTATTTTATCTTCATTGACTGTAGACAGTGGTTAGGGCCATAGATACAAATCAGTGTCATTTACTACACAATCAATTTCAAGATTAATTTCTTCTTTAGTTAAACTGTCGCAGATTTTATTCTAAGCATTCCTTAGCTGGTTACCTCACAGCGGAAATAGCGTGAACGTATGAGGCATAATGCCTATCAGTGAAGAACGTTTAGTGCCATTGAGTAACCATCCTCGTTGCGTTTGTAATTTATGCCCACTTTGAACGATACAGTCATGTATGTGGCGTGCTTAAAGAAGTAAGTGCAGGTTCTGTTCTCAATCGTTAAGTGAGTTTATTTAATTGTTTTTCATAAAACTACTGGTTACAGAGTCCAAATATTCTTTATATATTTAAAAAGAAAAATGGTAGTTCCATCTGTATTGTGGGCACGTTTACGAACAAAATTAAATTATAAACTCACATACATAAACAACAAAACTCAAAAATTTTCTCGATATGAACACACATCGTCTGGTACATGAAATTACTAGTATGATTTAATCAGTCTAAGCACATATGCATACATTTGAAAGACGGGGCTTAGCCACGAACTAAAAACATGGCAGGCACTTGAAACCAATTGACAATTGCAAACATTTTTTCAAATTCATTCTATTACCGTAGCGATGTCCATTCCTGATTGTCTTTTGTAAGGTAACCGTTTTCGAACGAAAAATGTTACCTAATATCTATTGACAAGCGCGCGTAAGCTGCTGATTGGTTATTGATAATTCAGTCAACCAATCACAGGAGCTTACTCGTGCTTGACAGTTTTCTACGTAACATTTTCGGAAAATCGAGGTTCGACGTTCGAGGTTCTTACCAACGTTGTCTGAATATTTCAGGCACATAAATGCGCCAACTTCACTGTAACTTTGGGTGTGTGTCATGGCTGCTTACTGTTAGCTCGTGTCTGGTGCATACATCGTGATTTATAATAACAAACAAAATTACAATTTATGTTGCCATGTGCATTTCCTCATGCATCTGTTTTACCTCATATTGTAATAAACTTTTATTTTAATTTTATAAATATTTGGAATTTTGACAGTTAATATAAACAAATTAATAAATAAATTTATTGTTATTTTACTATGTTCTGATAAATAATCATTCCTGCAGCTAAATAGACAAAGATCGAAGGAGGTTTTGGTTTCCTATATCTAACCTCATTTTTTGATTATATCACAGCAGTATTCTTTATTCAAAAATATGTATTAATATTAATTTTTCTTTTTTAAATCGTAATGGACAAAAATAGACTTATTTATGTTATGTTAAAAAGCGGGAAATATATTGTAACAGAAATCGATTCAAATCGTTAATTACCAATTTTTTCTCCAACAAATACACTTTGTTATCGATACTGAGTTACTTAGTTAATTGAGACTGGTCTTAATTGATACCTGATTGACAACAAACTGATCAAATTACGTCGAGTAGGAAAACAAACTGGGAAATATAATTGTATTGGACAACAAACAATCCTTGCATTTGCAGACAGCTGCACGGAAAGTTCAAATTGCTGTAAAACAAAAAATACGTAACCGCTGGTAAGCAACGAAGTGATATTTTGTCACTATTTAGTTTTGATTCTTGAGTGCAGGGATAACTAAGGTTCCTTTACTTCTTAATTAATCATACGAGGTGTAAAAACAACCGCAAACTGCTCATCGAACAAAATAATATTAGGTAAAAAAAACAATTTTCTGGGAAATGACTTTTTTATTTTTGAAGAGTTTCTATTTACGATAACCCGCAATAATTACACAGACAAACCATTGTGCTTACGGGGGCATACTACCGAATAACAGTTTTTTTTTTTTTTAATTTAAGTAACACACTCTATTTTAAATTCAAATGTTATTCCAGAAAAAAAAACATACTAAAATACACCTATAGATATTTTAACTAGCAATAGATACTAGCTTACGTCTATCTAAAAGTAGATAGTTTTAAACGGTAGGTGTGGCCATTACTATCGGTAAGTGAATTTAAAACGCGGTTGTAATTTTCTAAAACCATTTCTTAGTAGTTAGCCGTTACCGCAGTGAAAGTCTAAACATGTCCCGATATCTTTACACACTGGGCCATTGTTCGCCATTCAATTAGTCAAACGGTTGATAACCAGCCGCATAAGGCTGTATGCGTAAATTCCTTTGACATGAACTAGGGCGGGTTTACGACGCTTTCTGTTGGCGGGAATGTGAAAACGGTTTCGGAATTGCTTTTAACTAGATTAGGTTTTATATTTGTACGTAGGATATTATTTTGTTTTTAGATTAAATAATGTGGATAGCTAAGTTTCCATTCAAGTATAATATGAAAATGAATGAATGAATGTACTTACCAACCGAATGGGTACCTATATGATATTTGCTAACTTCATGGTTGCCTTTATAATGAATTATTCAATCATAAAATTAGGTAAGTCACTTAATTAATTAAATTATTTAAACAATCTCCTATTTTTAAAGCTGCATTGCAGCGCAGACTCAAATTCTTTTTGATCTCAATTAAAATAAATACACAATCTAGATCATATTGAAACAATTATCATTATTATGTACTACCTAACTACATTTCTTTTTTTATATTACTAGCGTATCTAAGTGCCTAAAGCTAATCTAAAGCTCTAAAAAAGTTCGACTTTATGAAGCATCGTCTCTATGACTCGATTGTCTCTGCTTAAAGCTCAATATGTCATAAACACCCGACGTAGGTACTGTAGAATGTGTCTCTGTAATATACTGAAGCAATATACGAACTTAACGAGTACTATGACAGTTATTATGTCACAAATGTTTAGTACGAGCTTACAATTAATCCCTTTAACTACAGTTGCGACGAAAGTTGTTATTTTATATGATTTAAGACTCTTTTCGTAGTTCTTTAAAGTTGTAAATTGATTAATAAGAGACTTGATTAATGACGAACGGCTTTAAACCAAGATTTTTTTTTTTTAAATGTTAATATGATGATGTTTTAGTCGTTTATTGCTTTTATTGGATATTGGAACTCCAGAACTATATTTTAGCATGTTTTGCAATACGGAGGATTTCAAGTAAATAAATATTTTTTTTTTTTGCACGCACATTAAGTGTAATGCTGAGACTTAGGTGCATTCAAAAAAACATTCTTTTTTCTTTTAACTAGAGTAAATTAATAATACAGTTGCTTTCAGTAAACAAGGCGAGTTATTGTCTGATCTACTAAATATTTGTAACCAGCAAATATTCTTAACAGATCTCTGTTTAATTATATAGAGAAATAGGAAATAATACATCACTTTATAACGAACTGTTCATTACAGCAACGGAACAAGATTTCAAAACGTAAATATAGCGCCTGAAAATGTATCTGCTCTTAATAAATACCTATTAATAACTCCCAATCGATCCTATCAAGTCTTGAATTTTATTGCTATATTGAATTTAATTTCCCGTGAGAAATAAGCTGCCAATGGTAATTTTCTGTTTTATTCTGTTTATTGCATGCCTAACTTATCGTGTTTACGACAAGCCTGCTTATCAAACTCATCGGCTCTTTAAAATTATGCTTCATTGGTAAGCTTCCAGCCTAGGGCTGCCATCCGTCCGGGTTACCCCAGATTTGTCCTCTGTCCGGGGGACGTCCGGACGGAGTTGTCAAAAAGTGACCGTGTAAAACCCGGACACTTTTAGTGGTCAGGAATCCCGATGAATTGGAAAATAAGCGATTAATCAAATAACGTTAGAAAGAATATTTAAATTTTTTTTCTGGGATGTTCTGTAAAAACACTAAATTTCACTGAAACTTCCGGGGTTTTCGAAGTTTTTGTCCGGCATCGGCAAATTTGGTGATGGCAGCCCTGTTCCAGCCACATAACTAGTACCTAATATGGTCTTCTAAAAATAAACAACGCATTGATGTCGGCGCCGCATAATTGTTAATAACGTCGGGTCGCTTGCGTATGTCAACAGATACTAATATTAGCAACTTACTTGATTCTTCAGATACGTCTAATTAATTCCATACGACGTTACTAGATGGCGTCAGTAAGGTAATGCAGTGGTCTGTCACCTTTCTCTAGTTACTTTGACGCTTAAGGTAAGCAGATAAGGTATAGATTGAACTGCAGTTTAATTAACCAGTAGCAAAAATAAATTTGTCCCGGTTGGTAATAGTGGCTTAATCACAGGCTTAATCGTCGGGAATTAGCAGATACGCACTTATTTATTACTAGCCAGAAGTGCTACTGTTTTGCTTATTGGCAATTATTGCTCCCAACCTGAGGAACTATTGCCTCGATACATTGATAACCATAATTATTTACTACCTTACTTATTAAAGCAATCTGTTTGTATGTCAATTATAAAACTAATACTTAATCTTTTAGAAATAGGTACGTAATAATCAAATTTTATAGGCCCTATTAACTTGTTCTATAATAAAGATAAGAAAGCTTGCTGTCCATTTAATTTAACTTAATGAAAGGTTTAATTTAATGAGTAGGTTCCTCGATATCTAACTTTTACTTTATAATTGACACATTTTAATATTCTATAAGACACTAAGCGCTTGAAAGTTTATTTTACGTGCATTCATGGCTTAAGCCTGCGGATATTATTTCAATAAACGTGTTTATTAATTATAATGAAATGGTTTCATATGAGTTGATTAAACCAGGGGTTCCCAAACTGTACGTCGCGACGGCCTAGGGCGTCTCGGAGCTATCCTGAGGACACCGCGCGACTGTAGGCATAGGCACGCAACGTCTGTCTCATTGTTTATATTACAATCATCAATCATGTTATTAATTACTAAGATTTTAAAGTTTTCTACATAACATCACGCCAGTAATTCCCAAAGGATTAGGCAGAGGTGTACCCATCAACCGTGCACAAATCCAGACTCCGAGGCTGCAACTGGGAAATTCCTGATGGAAAACCCAATAACACTGCCCGACCTGGGAATCGAACCTAAGACCTCATGCTCAGCAGTCACGCTTTGCGACCACTAGACCAACGAGGCAGTCGAGTTTTAAGTTTTCTTTATTTAATTAATTAAATAAATAAAGAAAGCTTAACGTCTACTAGAGCTATGTAGATCAACTTTCATGTCTTCTTTTAAAAGGGCGTCGCAAATAAATGACAGCCTAAAAATTGAGTCGCAGTATAAGAAAGAAAGATTGGGATCCCCATAAACTATTTAAAGCCAGTTACACGTCCATACCTACTCTTATACGTTTTTTATTTCTACATTCATTCTCAATGTCGCTAGTTTTGCCACCTTCGCCCTTAACTTACTATTAAGAAGCATTTTTGTTTTACGCCGCGCCATTTAACGACAGGGTATAAAAAAACGCAAACTTTTTTCGTGATTTGAGACAGTACCACGTCTAAATGATCCATCAAAGTGTAAGCTGGCCAGGTGGGTAATCCAACACGATAACGACAGGGTAATAAACGTAAAGTGGGTGGCAATGCTTACGGGATTACCAGCCAGTCGCCCGGATCATTATCTGACATTCTTTACTTATGTTTTGAGTAGTTAAGCTTATTCATTGCTTTTTTTTTTTCAAAATGTAATTGGGTAGATACAGTCAACAAAAAAGATAGGTATGCAGGGTCGTCAGGCATAGTTAAAGTTGGATGGATGGATGTTTTCAAATGTAATTTAAAAAAAAGTAGAAAATAAACAGTTCATTAATTAAGTTTCAATTGAAAACATCCATCGGTTTCTAAAAAAACTTCAACTATATCTGTTGACCCTGCATACCCATCTCTTTTATTGACTGTACCTGCTTGAGAACTACTCAAGAAATTAATAAACATAACATCACGCCTGTAATCCCTGAAGGGTTAGGCAGACGTATTAGCCATTAGTACACCCACATTTGACATCATTCATCATAATTAATTAATTTTTTTTAATCATTTATAAATGCGATATTTATTATCGCAAACTTTGAAATGTGCTGCCATGCACCCAGAACAAACTTCACAATAGGTACAAAGTTGCTAGTTTAATAAAACGGAAAAAAATCTGCAGTAAAACGTTTTGAAAATGGTTTAATTCAGTGCCACGATCTACGCTACGAATACTTCGTTGTTTTTTTCACAGAACCTGCACATTTCAATTCAATCTTCTACAATTTCGCACGCTGTTCAATTCATATGTTCGACGATATTTTTATTTTATTTCTTGATTGAACTTTTATATTCCAATATTGCGTGCGTGTAATTGAAGCCATAACTTTTAGTACCAAAGAATGTTGAGGGTTATAAAATAACATTTACGCTGTTAAAACTGTATACGTGTTCTGAGAACCTTCCCCGTATCTCACTCCGTTTTGTTTTTGTTCAAAAAACAACCTTGTTGAAATAATCTAATGAACAATTTCTCTGCCAATTAACAACACTAGCTGTTTACAAAATAAAAAATCTTTTTCAACAACAGCAACCTTATTATTCAAGCGAGAAATTGTTTTTAAAAACTCCATTCTCGCATAAATTCGCCAAGGTTTCCTATCAGGGGTTTGCATCGCAATTAATTCGATGTCGATTTTTCCCGCCCATTAGTTAACGTTATCGATTCGACACAAGCAATTAGCTGGTCGATCCGATCCGGGCCGTCGGTCGAAGCGTCCGATCACCGCGATGGGCCAAACATGATTGATGACGTTTTTACCTTATTATCGAAGTTATCCCCCCCACGGCTTATCAGCTTACAGCGGGGGAGCGGGGAGGGGCGCTTCTCATTACAAGATTGCGGTTACGTCGTGTTCAAGCCTGATAACAGTGTTTGAACTCTTTGAAGGGTTTCATTTATTTCATTTACATCCCTTTGGGTTCCTTTGCGTATTCATTATATTAGGTTTTAAGGGTCTAGAGGCGAACCCTTTATTTGAGTGATGAGATTTCGGTCCGTGCAAATATTGTGCCGAGTTTAGTGGTGTGAGGTGAAGCGAAACGAAGTAGGTAATGTCAGAGATTTCATAGAAACATTCTATGCTGTTCAAAAAAATTAAGCGTCTTCTTTGAAAAAGCTGATCTCTTAATTAACACTATTCACATTGGTCTGGCAAACAACAATAATCGTAAAACCGCGTTACTTACTAACAAGTAAGTGCAAAACAATATTTCAATGCCGTAAAAGGTCTTTCACCTTCGACGCCACGATGCGAAAATTAGCGTGAACTTCTGAAAATTACAGTAATTTCTTAACACGTAATAAACGAACACAAAATACTTGAAAATGGATATCCTATTAACCAGTTAAATACATTAATCCTTGGACATTCAGCCCTTCTACCAACCCCGCTGACTCTTCAATTGTTTACATTCATACATACATAAACTCACGCCTTTTTCCCATGGGGGTAGGCAGAAACTACAGGACGCCACTGCTACGATCCTTACATACTCCTTTCGCTTCATCTATTCGTTCATACATCTACACGCACGCCGGCTAGGATTTTACGATTGCCGGTCCAATTGTTTAATCTTCTAGAAATATTCATAGCAAGCGCCAACACAACAGAAGGTAAACCTACTACACTTTTACTAAATCTGGTCCTTCTTTCCGCAGTGGGCGGGATGTCTCGCGGCGGGAGCGGCGCCGGCAAGACGGCGACTGCCAAGCGCGTGCCCCCGCCAGCGGTCCCTGGAGACGCCTTCGGCACGCCGCAGCACCGCCACTCAGGCTCCAGCTTTGGCTCGCAAGGGTACGCCTCCTGCGAGGAACAGCCGTACCCGCAGCCGCCAGATACGCCATCACATACCAGAGGTAAGGATCTAATACAATGCAACATCTGGCTTATAGCCAAAAAGTATCATTCATTCTTTTGTCACTCTTGCATGTTTTCAGATCAATTAAACACCCAAACACGACTGCTATGAAAGTATAGGTTTGAGTATCCCCGTTTCAGATTACACATTAGCTTAAATTTATCTTACTAAGCTGTATTCCTGATGATTATGGAAGTCATGAGCTAGTGACGAACCAGACTACGAAGAACAAATCAACATAATTTTTTTTTTTTTTTTTTTGACTACTCACACACGGCTATCTGATCCCAAGCTAAGCAGAGCTTGTGTTATGGTAACCAGACAACTGATATACATACTTATATAATTTATAAATACATACATATTATAGATAAATCACACCCAGACACAGAACTAACAATCATGCTCATCACACAAAGTTTGTCCTGGGTGGGAATCGAACCCACGACCTCTGGCTTAGCAGTCAGGGCCACTAACCACTAGACCAACAGGCCCGTCAAAATGACAATTATCTCTTAATCTACAAATATTTAACTGGAATTAAAACCGTTCATTCCAGATGACCACTCAGACTACGGCAGCACAGTTTCCGGTGTCTCTGGCGTGTCAGGCGCGAGTGGCAGCCTCGGCAAGAGCCCGGCAGGCGGCGGTACCTTCACGTTCCCGCCGCCCGCGCAGCCTCTCACACACAAGGCGGCCGTCTACTACCACCATCAGCTAGCACTCAGCGACGATCAGGGGATCGATATGACACAGGTGAGATGGCAAGACAAACCTCTTTGTTTGTTTCCTATCTTATATTACTTGTATTACAACTCTTTTACCTATCTTTGTTGGTTGCCAGTAACCAAGTTGCCATAATTAAGTTTTAGCCAAAGTATTTTACTTGCCATTTGAAAAAATAAAGATTTTATAAGGCTGTCAAACATGATTACTGTTTCGGTTAGCTTTAATAATCCTTTTACAAAGAAACTTTGCCTATTAGAATTACATTTTTTAGCACTGATACCTATCAATCAATATTCTGCACTGTATACTTTATTTGCATGCTTGTTTTCTTACATTTTTAAACTTTCCAAAACCCATGTGTTGACCTCTTTCGTCCACATTTCCAGAGTCCTGGTCGCGACAGCCCCGGTTCCTCGTCAGGGTCCGCTGGGTCCGGTTCCCGCCACTCCTCAGCTTCCCTTGACAGTGGGCGTGCGTCAGGTCGCATGCCGCACCACCACCACGCCGCGTGTCACTGTGGGGACCTCGCTGATAGGGTGCGAGCGATGATCGCGCAGGGTCTGCCGGTGAGTATGACAACCTGGTGGTAAAGAAAAAGAGATAATTTGAATGTACCACGAGACACAATAGTAAATAAATGGTTACCTAAAACTAGGCATAGAGACCGAGTTTTGTGGACCTCAAAGAGTAACAGCTAAGCCAAAACTGGCCAGCAACAAAGTTCCAATTACAAAAAAAAAGTGACAACGAACCTTTTTGATAGGAACTCCTTATTCCACGTAGATAAATATAGTAGTAATGAAAATTAAATTATAATTGGTTGTTACCTACACGGCTCAAGTAAAGCAAGTAAAGCATGACGTAAGCACAAAAAAACATGACACCTTGCAATTGCAATTAGTCCTAATAACTAATTAGGTGAGTTGCCGCTGCGGGTTGATCAGGCGCTCCAACACATATAGACCTACTCTTTCCCCTATCCCATAGTTATGCTAAATGTCAAACCAACTCAAAGTTACCCTTAAACATTTCAGGATACAGACATAATCCACGCGTGTCTAGCAGACCTTCAAATGGAGGAGTACGCCCGACTCTTCATAGACGCTGGTTACGACCTGCCCACCGTCACAAGAATGACACCCGAAGACCTCACGGCAGTCGGCATCAAAAAACCTAATCATCGCAAACGGTTAAAGGCAGAACTCGCCAATCTTAACGTGCCGGATAACCTGCCTGATTATATACCGGTATGTATTACAGATAATACAATAGGCAAGATATTTTAGTATATTGTAGGTACAATAAACGCTCAAAAGTCTAAACGCCAAGCTTTGTGTGATTGCCTATGGATTTTTGGTCGCCACTGTGCCTAAATAACATTAATGTAATTTATAAGTTTTGTATATTTTTTCGTGAGCGATTTATATTGTTAAGGAGATGCTTATAAAGATTCTAACGGCTACCTCTGTCATTTTGAGGTGTATTATAGCGACAGATATACATTTAAAAACGTCTTAAAGTTCCCTTAAATACTTCGTAGTTGGAAGAAATTGGAAAAGGCTGTATGCAAAGTAGAATTGCTCTACACACAGCCTCTTTCAATTACTTCTACCATGTTATTGAACCTACTAAAACGTTTTCTACTTATTTAATTCCAGGGTTCCCTAGAAGAATGGCTGCGACTACTTCGACTGGAGGAATACGGGCCCGCACTAGTAGCCCAGGGTTACCGCACCGTTCACGACGTCACGCAACTCGCTTGGGAGGTGAGATACTATCAATACTTATAATTGCTATCAATATTTATTTTAATTTAAAGAGAATATTCAACAATGTATGTATCACGTCATTGTACTAGCTATACCCCGCGGTTTCTGCAGTTACGTCTTTAGTTACTGCTTCACTCCCGTCGGATGTAGCGAGATGTAATAACAACCTACATAATTATACTAGCCTTATGATTCTGGTTATCTTATACAACAAGTTTTTTTTCCATTCCGACTGGCAATTCTAGAGATTAGCGCGTTTAAAAAATATATAATATAAACAAGATAACTCTTGGCTTTATTATATTAATAAGTATGGAGGGGACATTACAACAATAACTTTTACCATGAACGATTCTAAATACCCCAGGGTCCCCAGCAATTTTTGTAAGGTATTAAAATAAAAAATCGGCTGTTTCATACATTTTAACCATCTGGGGGTTTCACTTTTAATCGCTTGGGGATCTAGAATGATGAACTGATTCCTTGGTTTTTTTTTTGTTGTAATGTCCCAACCACCGCGTAGATGAATATGTGGTAATACAATTGCTACATATAAATAAAAAAGTACAAGTGCGTTGATTTACAATAACAACAGCACTTTGTTCAGCAATAATATATTATGTTCTTTCAAACATTTACGAGTATTCAATTTGTAATCAAAATATTAGATTGCTTGAAACAAATCCATAAATATCTTTAATTTTTTTCAGGATTTAGAAGACATGGGCATAGTCCGTTTGGGACACCAAAAGAAAATACTTCTTGCCATCAAAAGAGTGAAAGATATTAGAGCAGGCAAGAGAAGCATTAGCAACCAAGGGTCTTTGGACTTTACGAGAATACAACCCGGCCAGGTCAGTACCATAGACTACTTAATACTCCCAGTGTCATTGTGTTTGTAGTGATGTTTTAGAATTTAGACTCTTGATAGATTATGGCTTATTTTGTAGCAGACTTTCAAAGCCTAAAAAATAACATTATTTCAGTTAATTTCATATTTAATGGGAAAAAAAAATACCTTTAAATATCTCCACTTGGCACCCCAAAGTCTGCTATAAAAATAGCCCACAGCCTATTTATGACAGCGGATATTATAAAAAAAAATTAAATCCGCTTTCGTAATTAAATTCTAAATAGACCGTGCAATAGAGTGCAAATTAGATTTTCTATTCTGTCAATCAAAAGATTACTTTCAAAAAGCATCACTCCAAATCAATAATTTCTAATTATTTTGTCAAAATTTTTATGATTTGTTTATTTTCACGTTACATCTCATTTCATTCAATCGGCCATCTTGATTTTTGCCGCCAGAACTTCTAACAGAAAATTATTTTAAAAAATTAATTAAAAATCTAATACTTACCTAAGTAATTATTTTTCTTTTTATACTAACAGCGTTATTTTAACAATTTAAAGCGATTTAATAATATAATAGCTTCATTATTTTGACATTTATTTTACTAATTAAATATTTCTGTTGAGCCAGTCGAGGCTTTTGTTGTTAGATCCAAATGTGTGACCCTATAGCACAAAAATGGCTGGAAAGCTTTGTTTGCCGAGCCGAAAGCTGACACATTATGGGAAAACTGATGTAATTAATCGATTGGCGTAAATTTTTTATAACAAAATTTAATAATATACGAGTGTGGTGTTAAAATTTTTGAGGACTTTCCCCGATGCGTTCAGAAACGTCGTTATCATTTTGCTTAGATTTTAGGCGTCGTCCATCGCCATCGCCTTCGCTGGTCGGATGTCCAACAGTTCTGCGATATTATAACCTCCACGATCATAACATTTTTATTACCTACTTTTATTTCCAAATTTAACAAAAGAATCAAACAATTTTTTTAACTGTCACTTTTAAAGTGAATACATTTTTAAATTTATTTTAAATAAAGTGAGCACTTTCGGATGAAAATGTTTTCTTTTTAAGTTGTCTTCTAGCCGGACGGCATTTCTTATTGCAAAACGTTAAAGAGTGGCTGCATCGGTCAGTCAGTGAGTCTGTCGCAGGGTTGTGATCCGCCAGCACACACATCCATCCGCTGCATCCACCTCATACCACTAGCCCGAAGCAGCATGTGAATGTTTTGTTTTCTTTTCTTTTTCCAAACACAAACCGCACCTTGGACATAATCGGCTAAAGGATTTATATCCGAGGGAGCTACATTACCAGCCTTGGGAGCGACAACGGAGTTACCATAAACCCCCCGACCTAAACTTTGATGCCATACCGACGCCCCTTTGTGGCACAGATTTGGTCCCCATCCAGGTATGAGACAACCTCCTTTGGCACAGGTCTTGTCAGTTTGTTCTCGATGCACCCGAGCACCCGGCTTTTATGTGCACACGATTTTATCGTTATAGTGAACGCAGTGTTTTCCATGTGTGTTTTATTTTTGTACGATTTTTAAACCTCTTCCCCCACTACCGTAGAAACCGCTGTGATTGACCTTTCCTGCACGGTAGTTAGTTGTTTCACTTTAATTTTAATTATTATATGAATTAATACATTATTATACTAATTGCGCATGATTTTTTTAACGCTAACATTATAAATATTAAAAAAACAATAATGATTGACAAAACAAAATCTTAAACAGACAGCATGGTACGAGAAGCGTGCAGCATTAACGTGAATTGTGAAAAAGTTGATGCCGTTGTTTGTAAATGTTCTTGAACAAACTTTCTCTGTAATATAACTTTCAAAATTAAATTCGACAACTTTCGAATCCGGGATAGTTCTAAAACTTTGTACAAATGCCAACAGATACGTCACCCTCGCGGGAAATCACTAGAAAGTCTAGAGGATCCTTCAGAAAGAGCGTCGCACACCACCTTTTCACCCGAAGCTGGGTTTTATTACGGGGGAGGTCAGTGGCGACGCTCGTACGACGACGGCGACATCACTCCGACGAACGACAGCTCTTACGAGGGAGGCGGCACGCTGCCTCGCCCGCGCGGCCTCGTGCGCCCGCGCCCCGTCGCCAAGATCGCCGCCACGCCCGCCTACCGGGACAAGTCGCCCGACTACACGTACGACGAGATCGCGTACTCGGCGCGTCTGCAGCGCGTGGCCTACGGGGCGAGTCCTCACGTGGCGAGGAAGCCGCCGCCCGATCCTCCGAAGCGTCAGAGCTCTCAGTACGCGCCGTTCTCTCGCTTCGGGCAGACGACGGTGGAGATCCACCCGGAGAAGTCCCTGCCGCTGTCGCTGCCGGCGTACCCCAGCTCGGACTCGCTGTCCGTGTCGCTGGACAGCACGGGCCTGCTGCCCCCGCCGCCCGCGCCCTCCAGCCCGCCCCGCAGGTACGACGATGACAAGCTGCGCACGGGATCCGATGCTAGTTTTAAGGTGAGTTTACCTGTATGAACTTCAACGAAATATACACTATTAGGTATTTAACATAGTCAAGCTCCTTTTTTTCTACATGACTCAATCTAGATTCATCAGCAAAAGTAATTTATATACTAATAGATTGCTCATTGTTCTCGTTATCAATTAGCAACAGGTATCTAAGCAAAAATTCAAGTTTATGTTTAATATTGTCCTATTTTTTTTACAGTCAAGCTCCAGCACAGAATCGGATAGCATTCCGTTCGCGAACGAAAACGCCGGGACCATAAAGCAGAACCGCAGCCAGATCGGAGGGCGGCCGCACACCGTGGACTACGGCCGCACCGGCATGGGGCTGGCCAGCCTGCCGCCCCGCGGCGCGGACATGAAGCCCAGCACGCCGCACGCGCCGCACGCGCACCCCGAGCATAAAGACGAGAAGAGCACGGAACCCGTCGACGTGCTCAACGACATCGGCAACATGCTTGCCAACCTAACGGACGAACTCGACGCCATGCTCGAGGAAGAAAAGCGCCAAGGACTCACAGATTCCTAAAACCCACAGACTATCTAGAATAGAATACATATTTGTACTCGAATACATTAAAACTTGTCAAAAAATTCCAAAGAATTGGACATCGGCAAAGACTTCCACTAATTTAATGAAATGCTGACATTTTGATAACGCAAGCAGCTATTAATAAGCATCTACATTATTTTAGGAGCGTAGCAATATGAAAGCAAACTTTTTGTGTATTGCATTGTTATGACGATTGTGAATTTCGGATCACGCGGTTACTGGATTTAGTGTTTTATCGAGCTGAGCTGTGTAAGCATTTCTTCCATTGCATAATTATATTTACCTCTATGTCAAAGGACTGAGTAAAGTAGAATGTGATGTTACTTCGACTTTCGAAGTCTAGAGGGGGATTTAGTCCTCGAAATTGTAACGTGACTATAATCTACGAATTTTACCAATGTTGCTTCAATGTGTGACCATTCCATTACTGCGCAGAGACCGCTACACATGAAGCAACGTAGATGACATATGTCACTTGCCATCAAACTATTCCTACACGACAAAACAGATAATATACATACGTAGGTACTATATAATAGTTTTGTAGCATTTTGTACCGACATAGTACATTTTATACATACCTACTTGTAATTTAAACATATAGTTTGCTAAATATCTTCTGTTATTTAAATTTTGTGAGCTGTGTATTTTTGTTATTACCTACAAATAATTAGTTCCTTGTAATATTAAAAATTGAGTGTTTTTATTGGGATAGTAAAGAAATTAGATGTTAGACGGATCCAAAAAACAGACAAAAATGGCTATTTTTGTAAATATTGTTTTACTTAAATTATGTCATAGATAAAATATATCCCAGTAGTTAGTTTTTCATGTACAATAATTGTAGAGTATTTGATTATGATGTAGAGATTAAAGGTAGCTAGAATTTATACAAAACATTAGTCTAGTGATAGTGTGAAAAACTAGGGTTTACATATTAATGTATCATAGACAATTATAAAGTTAGCTATAGACCTCATAGACCTTGTATGTTAACATTCTTGTAACGCATTAAGGACATGCCGTTTGCCCCATCATTGAAAACGATTACAAAGTTATGCTTCCACTCATACATAGCCATACTCCTCCATCTAAACGCTTAGCAACACCTTGCTTGCAACGGAATGCAAATTCGCCCTCGCTAAAAATGTTTATGGTGTTACCGAATTAAATTAAAAACCCTTGATACTGTTCACATCCGAATAAAACCCACAAAACATTATTTCTAATTTATTTTCCACTTTTTTCAACGCATGTCCACTTCGAACGTGATATGAAGCGGCCATAACAGTAATATGCTAATATTTTTGTGATGGCAATGTTATGTAAAATGAAACTTTCCATAGACAAAAAAACGAAGACAAGAAAAGCCCCGTTCCTTATTTAAATATTTATGTGGAATGCGAATGTCGAAATGAGATTAATTTTTCAAATATTCTTTATTCAGACCTACTATGTTAGGTAGTTAGCTAAGATAACCATGATTGTTTTATTCTTATTATTATAACATGTCGTTTACGGCTTGATGTTATATTTTACCTAACATTGTTTACAAAAAAACGCCCATAATAACTAATAAACCCGTAATTAACACCGTGAATGTAATTAAAAAAATAACATCTTAAAACGTAGAACAGTATATTTAAGCTTAACTTTGTAAATATCTTTATAGAAATCAGTGTTTATATACAGTCTTCTTTGATATTCACTCTCAAATGTAAACATTTTGTATACCTACAAGTAAATATAACAAAACTTTAATG
The DNA here is from genome assembly GCA_949774945.1 of Hoplodrina ambigua. Lineage (NCBI taxonomy): Eukaryota > Metazoa > Arthropoda > Insecta > Lepidoptera > Noctuidae > Hoplodrina > Hoplodrina ambigua. The sequence goes on along the minus strand of OX458974.1, from coordinate 3,806,830 downwards.
GCCGCCACTCATGTTTTGTAAGGTGCTAGAAATATAAAGCAAAATGATTTACCCAACATATTGATTTTAGATAAGTAACGTTCATTGAACTAGTCAAAATTTATTGCGTTCGAGTGGCGGCAGAAGAAAGCAATTTTATAATTATGATGAAACAAAATTATTTCAAATGTAATTTTATATTATTGAGCAGCTTATGATCCTCATTTAGTTCGTTTCTTATTTCAATAAATATATTTGTAATATCTAATTTGAGTCTTATTTCTGTGTGTTAAAATCGTAAACCCTTAGTATGACGCCAAATTAACGTAATTTTGTGAGTCGCGTTTTATGAGTCGCATAATTTACATTCAACTTTTTTTGCGTCGCTGTGTTGGATAAACAGGATTTTTTTAATGAATAGGAGTACTACAGCGTAAATTACGCAACTCAAAACTTACAAAATTACGTTCGTTTGGCATCGCACTTAAACTTATACTAAGCCCCTGGTATCTCGAAAGAATATCAACGCGAAATTAATGTGATTTTTTTTCAGCACGCGTAAGCTATTATGATTAGCTGTTGATAATTTATACAACAAATCACAGCATTTTTACGACCTTTGACAGTTTGTTTTTGGTTTAAGAAACTATGAGATAGTATGAATATCTGCGTATAAAGATGACAACAATGATATGAGCTAAAACCAAAAGACTAGAAGCCGCAGTTAACTTAGTATGTTCCAATACAATCAGATACCTACTTAAATTAAACTCTGAAACTGATCAATATAGTAAGATATTTACGTGTCTATGTAATGAGCTAGCCGCTATGTAAAATTATATTCCACAGAATAAAAAAGAATACAAAATAGGCAATCTTGGGGAGTTGGGGACAGCCGATAGAAATGAAATAAATAAATAAATATCGTGGGACAACTCACACACGGCTATCTAATCCCAAGCTAAGCAGAGCTTGTGTTATGGTTACCAGACAACTGATATACATACTTATATAATTTATAAATACATACATATTATAGATAAATCACACCCAGGCACAGAACTAACAATCATGCTCATTACACAAAGTTTGTCCTGGGTGGGAATCGAACCCACGACCTCCGGCTTAGCAGTCAGGGCCGCTAACCACTAGACCAACAGGCTCGTCAAAGCTCAAAACTTTGGAATAACTGTCACCAGGTAACCAGTCTGGCGCTACACATTAATATGTCAGTGACGCGAACCAATAAGTTTCGCGCCTACAAAAATCTGCTCAACGAAGCAAAAGTTTTCACTTAAAAATACAAAAAAAGGACGTGTAAAGAAAGAGTTTTACTCTATCTATTCATTTTCATTTATTGCATTCCATGTGTTTATGAAGATTTTACATAATGCTTAAAGCTAAAGTACAGTCATGGACCCAGGGCACAGAATCATAGTACCTTTACAAGTTAAATCAAATCAATAAAATAAACTAAAAGAGGTCTTAAATTAAATATCTAGGTAAGTACAAGTATCTAACAGGCAATTACATTATACACAATCAATAATTAAGTTCGTTTGTATAAACTATCAGCCTACAAACGCGAGTAGGCAATAAATCTGGAGGACAAGGAAAATATTTTATAAAATAAAATACTCCCTACAATAACACTGTCCTGTCCATTAGTTGATTTTGCCTACTAACAATACTTTTTTCTGAACCATAAATATATATATTTGAACCTTAGAGTCCTACATTTATTTAACTCCACTACCTTTCAAGTTTCTACAAATTCCAACAAATATCTTATCAATATCGTACATAAATTCAAATGTCGCGCTCTGTTCACTTGGGAACTCATAATATCCGATATCCGGAAAAACCGGAAGGAAATATGTGCTCGCCGCGCCATCTCTAATAATTTTGACATAACAAAAGCATTTTCTTTTAATAAGTATCTCATAATCTTATTCTTTTGTTTAACACAAACTACGTACTAATAAAAAAAATCATGTTGTAATACAATATTAAATAATGTCTAATATACCTACCTACTTATTTATAATGCTTTGGCAATTCGTCGACAGTCTGTTTTTGTTAGTCTGTGGTACATTTTCCTAATAACCGAATTTTCTCGTCGCCTATTGGCAACCCTATTTCAGTGGTTTTATTTCGACCAATCAGAGCGCGCTAAGGCAGATCGATTCTGTAACGCGGGCGTCGAGAACGCAGTAATGTCAGATTTCCCTGTTGTCATCTGTGAATTTGGTCTGCGCGATCGATAACACAAATTGGGTATCCGAAGTTACTGACGGTGAATACTCATTGAGCCGTTTATGGACAGATAGTTAACGTTTGTGCTTCTAGCAGCAAAATCTTCATTCCAAAGTGATAATATGGATGCGAGCGGGGCGTACGGTGGCGGCAAGGCCGGGGGCGCCTTCGATCCTCAGCAATTCATCCAGAGGCCGCCCGTGATCGTCAGGGCGGTCTGTTGGGTAAGAGATACTTTCATGCACTATCAACTTGCTTTTATTAATCTTATAGGTCAGACAGAACGAGTCAGTAAGCTTTTTTTAACTTAAGAAAAAAGGTAACAGTTTTCCTATAAATTCTAACATTACGTTCGTAAAAGGTAGGAGGTTCCCTAATTTGATAAAGGATTGAATGTTTAGGTATAATTTATTATGGATGATTTTAACTGAACCCAATTAAATTTCTTATTGAGTATGTAAGTAAGTACCTACCAACGCCATAAAATAGATACCTACGGGATGTCCGTTTTATTAAAACCTACTTTCTCCACCAAATAAAAATATTTTTGAATTTAGAATCTAAACTAAAACTACAAACGCGCACCAAAAAGGCTTACCATCTATAGATTTATTTTTAAACAGAAAATTTTCAGTCATAGTAAGCAGGTTTTATAGGGCATGTGACTGGCCTTGTGTAAGCTGTTAAGTAAAGAGATATGTAACCAAGAATATACGATTATGCCACTATGTGTGCATTGTACCTATATTGATAGTAGTCATGAATCTTATGTTACAGCTACACTGCACTAACATTGATTACATCATGGTGCTTGTTTTAAAAACTAATTAAATATTTATAGACTTTATAACCGGGTCACACTGGATCATTATTTTGTCCAGAGATATTCTATTTTTGAAGATGGAGGTTCTGTCTATTTAAGGCCTAAGTTCTGTAATTAGTTTTTACAATAATGGCCATTAATGAGTAGAGAAAACAGCACAAACATTTTACAGACAATAATAGGTACTTGTTCTGTTATATGTACCTCCTATACGGCCTATACGTCACCATAAGTGCATTCTTGACCTAATAAAAATCAATTGAAATGGCATAGACAATATTTTTTCATAATAAATCATTTCAAAGCGAGAATAATATGGCTTATTCATCTATACTACTATTATAGATGCGAGAGTAGGTACTCTGTCTGTCAGTTACACTTTTACTACTAAACCACTAAACCGATTTTGATAAAATTTGTTACGAGGTAATATGATCTCCAAAAAAGGACATAGTTTACTTTAAATACCGCGATAACCGACATTTACGCGGACGAAATCACAGGCAAACACTAGTACCTCCTCTATAAAATAAAACAAAAGATTATAAAACAAAAGGAAGGCCGTCCTTCCGAGTCATTAACATTGTTTTATATAGGTTTATCAATCCATTATACTGTATTAGTGTAATGTTGATGTTTCTAAAAGATAATCACAAATGTAATGTAATTTAGTCAAGGTTCAAGGTCTTTTGAAATCAATAAAATGGATATAAATATGTAACAAAAATTGTAGCTGACCATTAAGAATTCTAGATACGTATACAAGCTAAAGAAAAATAACGGCTTTTCTATTTTTTTTTGTTCCATTTTCGACCACGTAGCTCAGCTTGCCAGTACTATAAATTATTGATGTCTTAAACTATTGAAGTGGGTCGACAGTACCTAAACTAGACCAATCACGTATGCAGTATTACATAAATAATTCTTTACCGGTTAAAGACGACGGAAGACGGCCTTTACCCGGTTCTTCGAACGAAATATTTATGTGGAAAATTGTCAAGCGCGCCTTGCGATTGGTTGCCTGCATTCTGAATTGGTTACTTGATACCATTTACCAATAATTCAAGACCCTAATTCTCTAAAAAAAAACATTTTGGCGCTGTAAACCCGATTCACTTTCAATTAACTGTGAAAATTGATTACTTGCTTCGAAATCAATAAATAGTTACCTAGTCATTTATTATTTGAATTGCTGAAAAATGACGTGACGTGTCATATTTTACTAGTACCATACAATATCTTTGGGGAATCTCATTTTCACAGCTCATAAAAAGTATGTCAATTGATTGGTGGTGTCTGGTACCCAATTATCAACAACCAATCACAGCAGCTTATGTGGGCTTGACAATTTGTCACATTAATTTTTCGTTCGAGAAACCGAAAGTCAAAATATCTGACCTAAGATTAGAAAATAAAGGGGCTCAAGCGACATGTAAAACCTTTACTGAACTAAACAATGGAAATTCCTGTAGCTCATTATAAGACTGTAAGCGCAATCAACGGTTTATTTTAAATAAAGCAATTCCGTGGCTGAATGACTGACATTAAGGGACTACTCACACTTATTCAGCTCCATTCAGCTTTTGTCCATAGAAAACAACGATTTTGTATCGCATGCGGTCAGACGCGGAAAGCTGAACGGACGCGTACGCGTCTCATACGAAATCGGCGTTTTCTATGGACAAAAGCTGAATGAAGCTGAATAAGTGTGCGTAGTCCCTAAGTCGGTTGCTCCACGCGGTCCACGCCACACGGGGCGGGACAAATATGATCAGTATGTATGTATGATATCGATAGCTTTCCCAAACATGGCAACACGCAGAGCTTTCTTGTACTGGAATTTGATGAAATGGGATTTGTTAACCTTTTACCCAGTCTAGAACCATAAGGTCACTGGTGATATTTCTCCAAGCTGAGATTTGAAAGGGGAGTCTCCCTACCTGTAATTCTAAAGTACCTACCTATAAACGCAGCTTTAGTCAAACAATAAAAAAAATACGAAGTAAAGTTACACCACAATATTAACTTCAGCTTAACCATAGAAAAAAGGTTTAAGTTTAGAATTTGCCAGAAAGTGAGACAGAAGAGACTAACAAAAAAAAAGTTTGGCCTAATTTTAGTATGGCTTAGGACACAGATTAAAACAGATTACTATTATCTACGTAATTTAATCAAACCAATCTCTCACCTACGTTGACTGGCTAGAATCTACTTATCAGTGATGTGTCTTATCACTGCCTTGATGGTCTAGTAGCTGCAATGTGCGACTGCTGAGCATGAGGTCTTGGCTTCGATTGAGGTCGGGCCAAGTGTTATTGGGTTTTTCCATCAGGGATGCCTCAATAGCAGCAGTTGATGGCAATAGACTCGTCCCCTATTACCTACATGGGACTTAAACATAACTGGCGAAATGTGCGTGGATTCTAGTACACCTCTGCTTAAGCCTTAGGGGATTACAAGCGTAATGTTAATGTTATGTGCGTTAACAATATAATACGTTTCTCCACAGCTGTTCAGCGTAATAGTGATGGGCTGCATATCAGCCAAGGGATGGCGCACAGGAGAAGATGGCAAAGAATATTGTGTGTACAACGATGACACGAACGCCTGCAACTATGGCGTGGGGATCTCTGTGATCGCTTTTATAGCGGCCATCGGTTTCATCGCTGGGGAGTACCTGTTTGAGCAGATGTCCTCTGTAAAGACTAGGAAGCACTATGTACTGGCTGACATGGGATTCTCTGGTAAGTAATTTGATGCTTTTTGTTTTTTATTTAGATTTAGGGCTATTTTTTCAAACGACAGATAACTTTTATCTGAAGAATAAATATTATAGTTTGACAGCTTTTGTATGGACAATATGTCAAACCGTCATATTTATTCCATAGATAAAATCAAGCGCTTGATTGGACCGTTTTAAAAATGTTTCTCACGAATTAAAAATTCAGCCTTTCAAGATAATATATCAATAAAGAATACTGGTCTTCCAAATTTAAAAATAGCAGCCAATAAAAAATGGCGTACCAATAAAACCTTAAACAAGCTACTATAATTTAAAAAATTCAAAAACACGACTGCAAAAATTGCACATATTTGTACTTTGTTTACTCGACAGTTTTTTTTACGAGGTTTTTTATTTACAGTGTTATATATTTTTTAAATCTACTTGTCAAATTCTAGACGATAAACATAGACACGATCGGATTCATGAAAAAAAATAATTGAAGCTGGTATTAATTTACGTTTTAAAGTGAACACACAGGATTCTTTTTATTTTTAACTAGCCTATGTTACTCGGAACGATGCAAGGACTGTAACGATATCTCATACATCTAAATCGGTTCAGGCGTTTAAAAGTTATGGTGGAATAAAGAATCTCACATACATACATACATTAACCCTGAACACATAACACTCCCTTTTTTGGGGCAGTCGTGTAACTAAGTAGAATTACCTATACATACATAGTATAAAACAAAGTCGCTTCCCGCCGTCTGTACGCTGAGATCCTTCAAACTACGCAACGGATTTTATTGCGGTTTTCATCAATAGATAGAGTGATTCAAGAGGGAGGTTTATGTAGAAACATAAATCTATATTGCACCCGTGCGATACCTGGACGTATCGCTAGTTTAACAAAAAAAATTTCATTTTGTAAAAGGAACGTTTCTTTTTTTTTACTGCCTCGTTGGTCTAGTGGTCGTAAAGCGCGACTACTGATCACGAGGTCTTGGATTCGATTCCCAGGTCGGGCCAAGTGTTATTGGGTTTTTCCACCAGGAATTTCTCAGTAGCAGCCTCGGAGTCTGGATTTGTGCCCGGTTGATGGCAATAGGCTCGCCCCCTATTACATGGGACTTAAACATAACTGGCGAAATGTGGGTGTAGGTACTAATGAGTACACCTCTGCCTAACCCTTCGGGGATTACAGGCGTGATGTTATGTATGTCTTTTTTTTTTACTGATCACCATGGTTATCTCTTCATCACCCTGCATGGACTGCTAAAGTCCGTTAGCAACATAAATAAACGCGAAACATTGGTGGTGTTATGTAAATTAGCACTTATATGTGTTGCATTAGAACCTACCAGTAAAACGTGATACCTAAGTAAGCATGTAAATATTTACAAATGTACGGTCTGCAAAGCTATGAGACTTCGATTTATAAATTGCAATACCTATAATGTTATTGTTAGTTATGTAACCTAGGTTACATGGTCCTCTTTATATTGTATTCACATTGGTAAAAGATGCCTTAAAGTGAAATAAAAAAAAAAATGTGTCTCAATATTTGAATGGTTGAACTGTGGTTCCACATTCAAATATAAACTTTTTTATTTGCTTTAGTTGGGTTCTACTATTTTACCAACTTTACAAAAATGGCCAGACGTCCATTTCATTCCACGGATTAAAGACTTATGCCTACTAGGTAGGTATAAAAGTTAGATAAAATTCGCCCTAAGCCTACTATCAAAGACAGCAGCTCGCTTAGTCATCGTGATGTAACTGCCAAAACGGCCGCCTCACTTAACCAGGGACGTAGCTACGATACGGGCCCCTCCAGCTACAATTTAGGGGCTTAAAAGCAAAAATTATCCGCTATAAAATATTATCCACTATATCACTCAAACTTATAGGCCGTACGCTAAACTTCCCGGAAAAAAAGCATATTAATCATAAACATAATGCCCCCCACTCTCCCCATAATTAGTTGACGTAAACTTTTACTCGAACCCTCTTGATGAACTCACGATTTTACAAAATGTGTATTTTTAATGAAAATAAGTTAATTTGTGTTTGATTAAGTTAGATTTATTAAAAAACAATTTCCTTAATTCTTTTTATTTAAGACTTCTAAGAACGTAGGATAGAATCACAACAATAAAATACTGAAGTAGGAACTGCCAAAGTTAAACAAAAAAATATTTCGTAATATCTGTTGTGATTTCATTTGGACTTCACTGCTGTTAGGTAAAAGGGCCCCCAACAAATTTTAATACAGGGCCCGTCTAGGACAAGCTACGCCCCTGCACTTAACCAACCTCTGTAGCAAAAAATATAATACCTACTAATCTCAAAGTAAAAGGTGGTAAATGCCACTAGAGAAATACTAAAACATAATTGGCATGTGAATGACTTTGCAGCTTTAAATCTTGCACATAATTGCAGCGCTTAAAATGTTACACGTGAGGCCCTGAAGGTCGAGGCTTGAAGCCTCTTTTGTACGAGGTTAGTAGGACTTTTTCTTTTGAGTCACTGGTATTATTTAGAATATGCCAGTAATAAACACGAAAATCTGATACAACCTTATTTTTAGGACCTAGAACGAGCTCAAAACGGAAATTCGATCAGTTTTTAAAATAAAAATTCTCGTTATTTAGTAAGAAGGTTTTATTCATGTAAATGAGTGCTACTAATTGATGTGCTTGTCCTATAAAATTAAACCAAAGATAGGCTATCGATAATTCGAAAATAGATTCAACTGAATCCTTTAGCGCGTTTGCCCTACAGTTAATCAAATCGAGAATTTCCCTGAAAGTTGCAAAGACAGCAAAGAAGACAGTTATGATAACTAGGTAGGTAGGTAGGTACTAAACTTTAAGTAACTTTTTTTTGTGTAAGTGACGGCGTGTGACAGCTATGGCGCGCGCTTCAGTTGCGGCGCGCGCAACCTTATATTGTCCACACAGGCCGTAGGTATATCCGTCGTGAACATCCTCAATGATCTTCCTGGACCATGGTCGTGGTCCATGATCGTCATGGGGGTGACGGATGGGGCATGCCAGACTCTTACCAACTAAAACCACCGCAGTGTTCCACCTCTGCCTATGGCCGGGCGTGTGGCTAAGCATTCACCGCTTCTTCTGCTCGGGCAGGAAACTTTAAGTACCTAAGAAGAACTTATATCACATAATATCTATGTAATGACTTGCATATTAAGAGTTCTCAATCAAATTACTTGCAAAGTTTATAGCAGCATAATTAACTACCAATAAACAGGTATTCTTTTTATCTTCTTAAACGTATTCCATTACTCCTAAATCTTGAAATAAATCTCCATTCCAAGCTAAGTATGTCAATAAACTCGGGGAGGCGATAAATTGAATTTGAGGTCGAATTAATTGGCCTCATCATTGGCGGGCAGATTTATATTTATCTGTAGGTACTGCAATTCTGTGTCATTGAAGGTTAGGAGACTGCAATTAAATGAAAACTGCACTAATAGTGGGTACCTACATAATAGTAGATAGATTAGAGCCTCGCGCAATGATTGTAGATATATCAGTTGTATTGCACTAATTCCAAGACAACAATTACAATTATTCTACACGAAAGAATATTTCTTACACATATAAAATGCTTTATTCTGAATGAATGACTGACTGACGGATCAACGCACAGACTAAACGGTGATTGTAGAGACCTGGAACTTGGCGGGTGTTTTCTTTGTATGATGTCGGCATCCGATAAGAAAGGATTTTCCGAAATTCTACCCGTTAGGGCGTGAAAATATCGTCGTGGACGGAAGGTAGTAGGTAATACAAGCGACTAAAAAGGTTAAAAACTCACACTAGACACTGTATTAAGTACCTATTTAATACGAAAAACAAAACCATAAAGTTATCGTTTATCGTGCTCGCTTCAGACTTTACGAGCGTTTTTAAAATATAAATGTGATCATAATGTATTATAGGGAGGCAATAGGCTCGCCCCCTATTACATGGGACTTATAACATAACTGGCGAAATGTGGGTGTAGGTACTAATAAGCACCTCTGCCCAACCCTTCTGGGATTATACGGGTGTTAATGGTGCCGATTCCCTTGTTCACAAACTAGACTAAATTAAGAGAATTTAGTGTCTCTTACTAACATACAGCGAAAGAAAAAGACGGTGACATTTTAGAACTAGGTTAGAGATGTCAAATTAGTTTTGCCTTGAACTTTTCCGTATTTTTAATAGATATACGTTTTAAGATGTCAACTATAATTGTATAGATGTGTCAGATTGACTTTTGACAGCTCTCATTTGCGCTTGTCTGTTTCTTCTTTTATTAGACAGAAAAAGATAGAAACAGTCTACTTTAAGTTTAGTTTGTTAACAAGGGAATCGGCACCATTATGTATGATGGTATATAGGTAGGTATTCGAATTACAGTTATGCAAAGATCAGTGTACTTATAGTTAATTAATTATGGCCTATGTCTGCGCGGCCCATTATCTGTGGGTTGAGTTAATTGATGGGTTACTCATGATATTAGACAACTCATGATGCAGAGCACGATTATAACAGAGAAAACTTGAACTGAATATTAACTGAAGGCAGTAAGTAGGTAGTTTCCGCAAGCATTAATATTATGAGTGTATCCTTATCTGTAGGTACTAATAATATTATATAGAGGTAAAGTTTGTGAGGATGTGGAAGGCAATCTCTGGATATAGGGAACCGATTTTTAAAAATTGTTTCGCGTGTGACATGCCTACTTTTTATTCAACAACTTCGTCCGCGTCCACATAACATAACATCACGCCTGTAATCCCCAAAGGGTTAGGCAGAGTACACCCACATTTCGCCAGTTATGTTTTTAGTCCCATGTAATAGGGGGCGAGCCTATTGCCATCAACCCGGCACAAATCCAGACTCCGAGGCTGCTACTGAGAACCGAATAACCCAATAACTCTTTGGCAGAGCTGGGAATCGAACCCAAGACCTCATGCTCAGCAGTCGCGCTTGCGACCACTAGACCAACGAGGCAGTCCACCAAAAGGCGAAACCGATACTTATTCGAACGAAGTCGCAGGCAAAAGTTAGTTTCTATACCTATATTGGTATAAATTCGTCACATTCATCGTAGATGCTCGCTCTAAAAGCAAACGTGTACTGTCATTTTTTATGGCCAGAATATTACATAATATTGATTCAAAACGACGTAATAAAAAATCTCAAGGAAAATAAGTAAAAAGCGATTTTGACATCATACTTGGGAAAAATCGCATCACGGTACATACACGCTTACCTGCTTAAGTCTTTTTGAATCGATAGATTAAGTAAATCCTTTTTTCTTTTTTTTTATTGAGCCCTTGGCCTCAGTTGGTGGCCACGTTTATTGCGGTAACAGTAGCTTTTTTAATGTCCTCCGAAGTGTAGGTCAAAGGACACCTTGGGCCGCAATAAATAAGATTAAAATGCCATAATCCCTCCAATAAAAAGAAACGTTTAGACAGACTGAATAACATTCAATACAAATTGTGAAGTAAATAAAAAAAAAAGGACGGTTTTCTTGAAAACGGTTTTTTTTTGACAGGCTTGTTGGTCTAGTGGTTAGCGGCCCTGACTGCTAAGCCGGAGGTCGTGGGTTCGATTCCCACCCAGGACAAACTTTGTGTGATGAGCATGATTGTTAGTTCTGTGTCTGGGTGTGTGTATCTATAATATGTATGTATTTATAAATTATATAAGTAAGTATATCAGTTGTCTGGTTACCATAACACAAGCTCTGCTTAGCTTGGGATCAGATAGCCGTGTGTGAGTTGTACCAAGATATTTTTTATTTATTTATTTTATTTATTTTTCGAGGTTCACCATTGCCTAAGTTTACCATTGCATAAGTACTTCTTGTTTAATCCCCAAAGTCATAATACTTAAAATATTAATTACCACCTATAAAAATAAAACTAAGCTACGTCCCTATTTTTTACAACTCCCTTTAATGTCAGGTCATTCTATCTTTTATGACTCCACAACAACAAGATTCTAACGCGGTTCGATCGGCTTCACAATAACCCTCTTTGGGTGTAAAATTTTATAGGTCGTAAAATCTACCCTAATTTGTTACTTATCGTGTGAAAACGGATTCACGTTTACGAGGTCGAATACGATCACCTTACATGGAAAGCCACTTTTCTTTTAGCACAAGTGTGTAAGTTTTCCTGGAATAGCCAGGAAATATTTAACTGCGACGAAGGTATAAAGCACATACCTATTGCATGTACCGTATTTAAATACCTCTATTGTCACGAATCTGATCGTATATTATTAAATAAAATATAATAGTACCAGTCTTTTATTGTGCGACTGTAGGGCAAAGGTACGAGCATTCATTACGGCGTTTGCTCAAGGCGGATAGGCAAATTCAGGCTAATAATAATTAGAAGCGCAGGTTTCCTCACGATGTCTTCCTCAATCGATGCCAGTGATCTCTAAGATAAACTTAGAAAGAAGTCACATATTTATTTATATATTTAAACTTTTATGCAACAAAAAAGTACAAAGGCGGACTTAATGCCTAAGGCATTCTCTACCAGTCAACCAAAGGTGGTGAAGAGATAACAAAGCAGGTGCAAAAAATTGTACATGAGGAAATAATCAGATAAGAAATTTTAAAATAATTGAAAACAAAATCTAAACAAGTTTAATAGTACACTATCACATATGAGTTGAAAACACCTTAAGTACTGGGCTATCACGACATCATTAACACGACACAGCATATTATTTAATTACTAATTTTATTATCATTTGCACGATATTACATTACTCCATATACATATTATTATCACAAAAAAAAACAAAAACAATAAACCTATTTTTAAAGATGCCTTGCTTCTATTGTACAGTCGAACCAGCCATTTGGTATACAGGCAACTGGCAACTACATAAAAAAAGTCGAGTGTGTCAATTCTTTTAAATCACTCTAATTATTTTTCAAAACTGACACCACAAGCTTAAAAAGTGAACACGAAATAACAATGATAATTATTGTTGTCTTTATAACAAGTAGTTTGTTCGACCATTCTTAACATTCTTGCAGATTGTTCAAAAATATAATTAGATACGTATCACAAGAACTTCTCCCATTACCTGAAGCATGAGCATTTTCTAACCACGTGTACTATTGTCTCCAGCATTCTGGGCATTCCTCTACTTCGTGGGCTTCTGCTACTTGTCCAACGCGTGGGGCAAGACCGACAACCCACCGGTGGGCACCGCCAACAACATGCAGGGAGCCATCGCCTTCTGCTTCTTCTCTATCTTCGCCTGGGTGAGTGTGTTGTTGCGCCAATGTGGACTGACGTAGAAGTGAAGGTTGTGAGAATTTACATACGCATGATTTAGCTAAAATGAGTTACCTATACATAATTTAGTTTCTAGAGATGTATGAATAATGTGTAAGATGTAACAAGTAGATCAAGGTCCGATGGAACTGACATATCCAAAGGATAAAAAGTTCTTAAATTAATAATGATTAAGTAAAAAAGATCATCATCGTTGTTGCAACGCTTGTCTTGACTAGCATCATGTTTATTGATACAGACCATATGCACACAAAAATAGGCAATAAAAAGAAACAAAAAGTTAAAAGTCAGTCAGTCATAAGTATCAGTCGAAAGACGTATTGTCTCTTCTGCATAACTGGCCGCCGGCTGAAAAATTAACTGCTGTGATTGGTTATTGATAATTCAGTCAACCAATCACGCGCGCTTGACAATTTGTCACATTAATTTTTCGTTCGAGAATTCGCCGTAAATAGAAGAGACTGGAGAAGACGTTAATCGCCTGATTGATGATACCTACTGGTCTATACTGAGACGAGTTGGTATTTTATATAATACTTTAACTATTTACACGATCAGCTTAACTTCCAGAAGTAAAACTATATCAAGATTTTTTTCTCCCCAGGTTGCATGCGCCTTCTTCGCCTTCCAACGGTTCCGCGTGGGCGCCGACGCGGCGTTCGCGCCGGCCTACGAGGTGGAGGGCGCTGTGGGCAGCCCGGGCGCCTTCCCCGCCTACCCCGCCGCCCCCGACCCGCAGCCTGCCTACAGCGACCCGCCTTTCTCGCAGACACATGGCTCTGGTGGGTAACTGGTCTAGAAAGACTGTTTATATCTTAGCATTATCACCAATCAAACTAGAAAATGTGCTTGAGTCTCGAACTCACTATGTGACCACAGAATTATAGATCCTAATGTCGGAAAGGGTGTTCTTCTTGTAGAATATAGGTAATACAGCTGAGTTCATCTTTGAATGTTCTTACATTAGAGGTTTTATTTATCTAAAGAAAACCTACATAAGCGAAATATATTTTAGATATCTATGGTTCTCTTTTTCTTATAAATAAGGAAATAGTAACGTAAAACGTTGTAACAGTCTTATTATAATAAATTATATTTATTTTCAATTGTTTATTTTCAATCATAATTGTTTAAAAATGAATCTTTTATAGGTTAGCTTTTTTTAAAGTAGATGAGGTCTATTTTCTAACATTAGCCCCATTTTCATTTCAGGAAACATCGACTACACGGCCCCAACTTATTAAGCTGTGTCACGGCATCAGGATGAATGATTCTCAAGTTTTATTTGCAATCTCACATATTTACTGCTTAAAGTAATAAATTATAACTAAAGCAATACCTAAAGAAATCATAATTATTAAACATGCTATTGGAAATCAACTAATTCATCGTATCTAGACGATTTTGAAAACTCGATTTTCATATTCGATAATCAATACCTAATTTAGTATCACAATAACCAAAGATTTACCAAACTATTCTGTACATACAAAAATGTATGTAATTATTGATTATTATTATTATAAAATCTTATTCAATAATAGCAAACATGTCCATTTATTTTAATGAAGCTTATTTTTCTATTTATTTATTAAGTGTAATCATAATCAGTCATTGCATTAATTATACCAAAGTTCATGTACATTGTAATCAGATGATATATTTATTATATTCATGTATATGAAAAAAACGTGTATCGCTTCACAGTACCTGCTTGTAGGTATATCTCGACAATATTCAAGTATATAATGTAATAATATAACATCATATATTATATGTAAATAACTATGTGTTGTAAACATATTTAATACTACAAAATATTCCGGGTCTCAAACGAAGAAACAAAAATTAAATTCTAAAAAAAGAATAATTGAAACTCGCAATAAAGGGGCTTAGTATTTTTAGTAGTTTCATGCGCCATCTTTGAAATCATAGAGTAAAAAAATCTCTAATCCATCTCGACAGTGCTGCCACCTGTCGTTTGAGACCACAAACCCAGTGTCATGTGATACTTTATTTCTTAATAATTCTTCACCATAATCGTGCCATGTCTTTATACTATAATAGAACGTTTATTTTTTTATTAAAAATTGTTATTTTATCCTAATCAGCCAGTTTCAAATCACCCATACCTCATTATAGCTACGTCGTATAGGATAATACATAATTATTAAGTATATTAAAATTAAGAGCAATCCTTGAAGCAGAGTGGTTACTGAGAAAAAAAATATAATACCTATTAGAAAAAAATAGATATCATGTATAAAAAAATATTTATTTTATTTTAGACTACATCTTGTTGGCTTTATGTTAGGTACCGGTAACTTATAAGTACATAAACAGATAAAACTTGCACTATTTTATTTACTGCTGTATAGTACCTACCTAAATTTTGAAAAAGAACTCGTTTTGCTAACTCCAGTTTTTCGAACGAAAAATTAATGTGACAAATTATCAAACGCGAGTAAACTCGTGTGATTGGTCGTGAATAACTCAATCAACCAATCACAGTAACTTACGCGCGCTTGACAATTTGTCACATTAATTTTTCGTTCGAAAAACCGTACGTACCTTACTAATGTAGTGCAAGAGGTTTTGATCAGTATACAAGGCCCTAGTAAACCAACAAAAATATATTATTACAATATTTATATATAAAAAAGTATATATAAACTATCTTAGTGACTACCCTGTATAATGTACAATGTAACCACGCTTGGATATATTGAAAAAAAATCTTATAAACTAGGACGGAATATTAATAGGTAAGTACATTAGTTAATATTTAATCGTAAACAGCATATCGTCATCATATTACTGTAACACCTCATTTGATCATGAATTGTAATAATACACGGAGCAGTTTTTCATTCTCGTAAAATTTCAGGACATTGATAAACTCCAAAAAAGAAAAAAAATCGTGACCATGTGCTTGAGAAAAGGGGCTTTGACTAAAACAAAAAAATATTGGCGTATTAGATAAATAAATGGGCATTGGCAAATCATCCAAAATTTAAAAATCTGGATCAGCTGGTTTATTCTGTGAAAATCTCGCAGTGAATTATGTGAAGTGAATATGAGGTGATTTGTCATCTCGCTACACATCAAGCTCACTTCACCTAAATTCGACGAGGGAGATTTTACCAGAATACCACTTGAAATATTGAAAAAAAAAAAAAAATAGGCATGTAGAAAAATCATTCTGTAAAGTGGATTTTTAAAAGACAATGTTCAAGACAAATGTTTGTTGTTTTCATCTCAATAATTACTAAAAGGTGTTACAGTATTAACATAAATTGTCTTTCAATATCCACAAAATGTACCTAATATATCGATCTTAATACCTTCAGTATTAATACTTAATTATATTATTATGTATGACGTAAGCGCTTTAGCCAAGATCATAGTATTTTTTTAATATAAAAAATTATATTCTAGTTAATAACTGTCTTACTAGACTATATTTAATTACTGGGCACATTTTTATTATTACTCTCATATTTTTTTAAATGTCTTACTGTGCTAAGCGTTAGGAATTTGAGGTCTATTGGAGTACTACTAAGGTCTAAAATTGAGTACAAAATATTTGACCCCGAGGTGAATAATTGAAATGTGTCTGTAGGGCTTCAAAGAGTCGGCTTGCTGATAGATTGATGTTTAATAATGGAAAACTATTAATATATGTCTGTAAGTGTGATTGTTGTACTCACTGTGTATAGACAAGTACATATAGGTACTTATTGTGTGGAAATGGTGCCCTATACAAAGATAGAAGAATACTTGTGAGAATCTCTTTAAAAAAATATTTTTCAACTCGAATATTTAATTTTACAGTACGTGAAAAATTTCGCGAATAAAAAATTAAATTCGCATTTCTTAACTAATTCTAGGATATTTAATGTGTGCAATAATGGTTCTAAACTCTATAATTTTTAATATATAAATAAATAATTATAGCGTGATATTTATCAATGTTGGCTTCTTACGTCAGCAAGCCCCTAGGTAGATGTTTTTATCACTTCCATAGCTTGCACTATTATACTTTATAAAGAATTCTTAGCAATAATATTTGTATTCAGATGTATTCTTTATTCAAAAAAATATTTTTCAATCACCGTTAATGTTGGCAACACTTCGATTTTTTACGCTTGCAAGCTTTCCAGAGTAAAGAATACATCTGAATTGTGTAAAGTTCATATCAGTCTTATGTGTTAAGGGCATCGTCGTTATAAATATTAAAAAAAAAAACATTTCAATCAAGGTATATATTTAGGTAAATATATAAAATTGTAATATCAAATGTTCTGTCATATCCACTTCTTAAAGAAATATTTAAGCACACATCCCAACACTACACTATAATGATGCATTTGGAAATTAAATTAAATCTGATACAGAATAAAACTTAACTGATTATTTTTTTAAAGAGATAGAAAATGTCACCTGGGAATGCATACATACATGCTTTAAGGCAAAAAGGCCATTTGATTTTCTGTCTCTTTCTATTTTTGCATTGCCCTGACTCCTGTAGTCAGAACACCCATAAACCTAATAATTAGGTATGTACCTATAATAAAATCTATAAGACGACCATTGACAGACTATTTGCCCAAACAGAGCAACTAATTTGCTCAAACACTTTTCGTTTGTCAATTTAAAATATACTAAAAGTCATCAGTAATAGAGTTGGAAATTGTGTGTGCTAAATAGTATGTCCGTGTGGTAGTTGTAATCTTGCACGCAAAGACGGAAAATTCAGCCCTATTGTGATTACATTTTAGTTCAATATCAATTGACTAATAAACACTGTTTGAGCATGTTATGTGTCTGTCTTCTTTGACCGTTAAAAGTTTACTCGTGTTAGTATTCTATTTTCAAAAAAACAATTT
The DNA here is from genome assembly GCA_949774945.1 of Hoplodrina ambigua. Classification (NCBI taxonomy): domain Eukaryota; kingdom Metazoa; phylum Arthropoda; class Insecta; order Lepidoptera; family Noctuidae; genus Hoplodrina; species Hoplodrina ambigua. The sequence continues at coordinate 3,788,808 of OX458974.1, read as the reverse complement.
CAAAAAATGCCCTTCCAGCACATGATTGATAGAAAATTTTCAAATAAAAAAAAAATGTTGTATTGTTTACATAATTGCTAAAATGTAAACACTCATCTGTACACTATATTACGTAGATAATATTAGCCGTAGATATTATGTATCTTGTATGTTGGTTAGTATGTTCTGAAGATAATAAAAAAATCTACTAAACATTAAAAAAAATATATTGTAATAAGTGTTGAGTATTTTAATGCTAATGTCGTTCAGTGTTCGGTAAATACTTAATATTAAGACGAGTGTATAAAATGAGGTTTTATTTATTTTTGATCTTATTTTTTTATTGTATTGTACTTATTTTTAAGTTACCAAAGACAGATTCGTGAGATGAAATGTAGAAAGTTAAAAAATGTCGAGATAAAAAATGGTGGGTGATTTATTTTCGTATTTTCATTTTAAGTACATATAATATATTTGATCTGACGTCCTATTTAATATTTTTTTGTGGGTAGGTAGGTAATATTCGAAAGTCAAATCCGAAATTTCGTAATAATTATGACTTTTGTAATTCTGATGTACCTTAACGAGGAATGGGGAACTACCTTACTATGAGCAAGTTATATTATAAAAAAAATAACTGCTGGGTCTCTGTATCATGAATTTATAATGAGGGTAGTATGATGTGAAAAAGTAAAATTTTCTCAAAGACCTGTAACTACCTTCAGTTCATGTTTTTTTTTTATAGTGACCTATCTAAACAATATGTCAATGTATCTGCATCTCATCTCGGAATAAAGACATTATTGTGTATTTATTTTAATGTTGTTAATTTGGGCTCAAAAGCCGATAGTTTGTTTTTCTTACATGATGGATATATTTAACGTTTTGGATATAAAAGGTAGCCTTGCCTAATTGATTTCTTAAGTTGAAAAATATACCTAAATATTAAAAACAATTTTTTGAATGTTCATACCTCCTAGTGCTGTACTTATAACCGGTAAAATTTATATATACCTATCAGTGTTGCTAGTTTTAACTAAATCCTTTTTTAAAGCTAGCACATTTTTATCAAATAACCGTTATCAGTTACAGTTTATGTTTGCGATAAGCCCAAGATATCATAATGCGGAATTCGAAGGGCTTATCATGAAATTCAGTGACCTAATTTTTGTTGATATCAGTTTTTACATAAAACGCTATTGGTGATTGCGATATGCAAGATAATGATATGTAGGACTGCTTGTCACTGATGAAGTTTTAATTATTTCACGACCTTTCTCTTGTTTATTTCCTAATATAGAATCTCATGATGATCCCTGTAACACCTTCCATTTTTTACCTGGCCAGCTGTGCAGGTATAAAAATGTAAAAGGTAAGCCCAAAACCTTTATTAGTTTTTGTTTTATTCCGTGGTGGAAAATCCTCATGAATGTCCACCGCCTTGGTGGGAGCGGAGGGGTCTGTCAGACTCTTACTGACTAAAAACTACCCCAGTGTTCCCTTTTGACACTTCGGAGGGGAAACACGGCCTCGTACGCGTCTTCCGCGATCCCCGACTGGTGCTGACCCGCCTCGAGTCAGGGGTCGGGTCAGTTAATTATAAATTCAAGCCCTAACCTAATCTAATACCAATAACCACTTAATCAAGCGTAATTTTTTTCATTTATTTTCTTACGAACAACTCCCAACGCACAAACCAAAGAATCCAATTCGGTAAATATATTCAATATGTAGGTACACTTTCTGTAATGTGTTTATGTTTGATAATGTGCAAATGAAATAATGGTAAATAAAAATTAATTGGAATAATAGATATTGTGGACGGTGTGTTTTATTTAGAGCCCCTTTTTTTCATCAATTTGTACTTATAGCGCTTTAACCCTTTGACTGCGGACGAACATTCGCTGCGCCAAACGCCAGTGCGGCTAGCTACCAATGTTCGCGTGTTCGCCATAGAAAAACACACACGTTTGTGTGTGCGCCGCACTTGCGTTTTTTAGTCGAAACACAACGTGTGTGTTTTCCCGCAGTCAACGAGTTAATTAAGGGTAAACACTGCGGCGTCTTGTGTGGTCAAAAAGGTATTGTCTGATGTACCTGTATTGTGTGGCGACTATTTCAATTTCTAAACGTGTGAAGGTGGGTGGATGGATCTGTGTTTCTTACTCTTTCACGCTTTAACGGCTGAACGAAATTAGCTGACAAGCTCTCATTATGATTAGATACTGATCTAAGTAGGATGTTTTTTATCCCGTTTTTGTGTTACCGTGTTATAATTTAGAACTCCGGCTTAATTCTAAAATCTACTCAGACAAAGTCACGTGCAGAAGCCAGTATTAAAATAATACTGGCAATCCCCCGAACATATCATAAAAAAGTACTTACCATAGTGAATAGACAGGCAAACAGGTTTTATGTTTACCTACCTTATTAATGAGTAGAATGGTACCTATAGTATACGTAGGTAGGAACATAATCTCGATTCTCAGATCAGGTTAATTAGATTTTTTCTAAATATATTATCAGACAGAAACTTTCAAGGTACCTGATCAACTACTTTCGAACAGACTAATTTTATACCGGAATTGTTTATACCTACTACGTTTAGTACGTTTTATGTTCCCATATTATATATAAAGTGTAGGTACTGCCTAATCTTAGTTTCATCATTTTATAGCAACACCTGAGCACACAGTTGTGATTAAGATGGACCCTCCCTCGGCTCCTACTATCCCATCCATTCATCAGTCAGCTTATCAACTTGCAGATTGTCAATTCGCGGTTTCCTCTCTAGAACTGGGGGCCGGGAACATTATTATTTTAATAGGTATTCCATTGCCTTCCACACTGATGGATTTACGAAGAACGGCTCAGCGCCGAAATTTGAAAATGCAGCAACAGAAATCACAAAGTAATATATTAAAATAATAATGTTATAAGAGATACCGGTAGACGCCCAAGCAGCCATCATTTTTGCTCCATTGTCCCCGGAGTAGCATAGCACTGTTAGGTAAGACACTTGACTGGCGCCCAACGTGGGGTATACAATACAAAAACTTGTCTTTTTTTAATGAAAGATAACTCGGTTACTGCTTAATTTAGATACCTAGTCGCTATCTTTACGGGCCCTAATATTATTATCACGGCTTTTGCACGTGTGAATTTTCGCATGATTCCAAATTCTTTTTTTAATAATGCATGTCTATAGCATTCCGCGAGAACGTAGCTTTTTATTCGCAAAAGAATTTTCAGAAACGGGGCAGTAGTTTAATACGTGTTGGTGAACAAACTCTTTAGCTTTATTATCTTAGAAGGTATAGATTGCCACTGCATTTCATAATGTCCCTGATGAAGTTTGCAGGACATCCTCTTTGCCTCAGCCACAAAGGTGCAAATACCTACGGCCCCTACGGGCCCAGTAACATAACTTGAAACTAAAACAATTATAACCTTAATTATGTACAATTTACATATCAAGACAACCAGTCAGTCAGTTGGTCTGACAATCAGTCTTATTAAGGGGTATCGTATTACCCAGTTACTGGGTTGTGGAGGTCAGACAGGCAGCCGTTCCATTTAAAATACTGGTATTTAGCTGCATGCGGTTAGACTGGAAGCCAACCCCAACGTAATTGGGAAAAGGCAGATGATGATAATGCACAATTTAGAAGAAAAAAATAACATCTCGACGTATTTGCGTCGGGGGTTAATGAAATCATACAACAACTTGCTTTCTGCATTCATTTTATTTGACACTTTTACTTAGGATTAGAATTATCACAAATAAACAGTGAAAATTACTGATGATTCACAGAATCTAATAAAAAAACGGCAACGGGTAGACCTTTAAATTTCTAATGCAACTTGTCACAACAGAAAGTGGCAAATCGTTATCAACTAAAGATGCTTACATTGCAAAATAACAATACAGAATTTAAAACAAACTTATCCAACTAAAAATATCGTAGACTTTGTTCAGTGCTATTTCAAAAATAAGTATTTCACAATAATTTCAGTGTGTTCACCTCAATAGGGTGATGCAACAATGGCTTTTAGAGCGACACTATTTTGAGGACACCTACCCAGCAACGACTACACGGATCATTCAACTGTTCACAGCAGCTGTTAATGAGGGCAATTAGCGTAGTTCACACGCTGTACTCAAACGTATAGTATCTAAAACCGTTGTAGAATTACAGATTTTCAATGAACAATCGAGTCACGAGTATGCTTTTCACTGTTCTGTTGATACCAAAATAGCAATTAAACTAACTTATGAAACAGAATGGAACCAGTTACAGAAAAGAAATAATTAAAAAAGACAAGCGAAAACATTCATTATGCTAACATTTAGTTTGGGATTTTACATTTACGTTTGTACATTAGACGTGGAAGTACGAATTCGCATTAAAAGAACAAGTTTGTTCTAAACCAGACTGAACAATTTCCACACGATGACACAGCATTTGGAACAAACTTGATCTAAAAGAATATTTTAACAATAACAGGCTGCCTACGCGGACCTGCTTCTACGCGCAAACCCGTTTTAGGGCATCGCCTAGTTAACATAATGGACCATTTTCCAAATATATGTGGGCCGACCTGCGTCGGTAGTAAAAATAATTATGACGTAATATTTATAGTCTTAATTAGCAAAGATTGCAAACGTCAACAAGGTATTTTATCTTTTATTTTATAGATACTTTATACTTACAACTTCTGTAAAATATATCGCTGATCAATACCGCCTTGATTGGACTTGGGTATTCAATAATTAATTATTATTAACAATGAACAACGGTTCGTTTAAAAATGTTCTGAGGCAAATTGCAGCTGGAAAAAAAACTGCGCAAGATTGCCAGTTACGCTCTTGTATTGTTGTCACTACAACTAGAAATCCTACTTACATATCTAAGTGTTTTGTAACAGTGTTACAGAAAGTCGTAAACATATGAACGACGAAGGTTACATACTCTTAAAGCTAAATTAAACAAGCACACTGTCAGACAGTTTCATTCATCACTGTAGAAACTTAAATTAACTTAATCATTAGTATCACTGTTACCAGTATAAAAAAGGAACTGAATCAGTTGTAGAATACAGATCTAGTTGACAGTTAGGTAAAACTTTGGGATGAAAGTGGTAAAAAGAGTTTACTTCATTGACCTTTGAAATAGATTTAACCAAAGGTGAATGCATGAAGTCGACTGCGCAGGGCCCCATGTCTCAAAACAGTATTATTTTAATATAACTTTGCCTAATGCACTGTTGGATTTTCAACGTTCGGCTCAGCGCCGAGAATTGAAATTCCAACAACAGAAATAACAAGTAATTTTTAAATAATACCGCTTTAATGGAGGTTGGCCCGAGTTCTTTCATCTGTCGTGACGATGAAGCCGTTGTTATCATTTTTTTCGCGCATGCACCAGTTTTTTTCCGTATATGACCTTTTATATCAATATCTAAGGTCAACAACCTGATAATGACGTCACAATTTTTTTAGTATTTCGCCAAGTGTTGATCTAAGTGCTTAAAGCTTTAATATTTCAATTGTTTTCATAGAAGTGGAAAGTTACCAATGAAACCTACTCTTATTACCACTGAAGTTTTATAATTAGACTGCTGGCAACTCTAAATAAGATTCATGAATTTTGTACCATTTCTTATCATAGTGATCTTATCTTTAATGTAATTAACTAGCTTACTAATGTTAATAGTAGCTTAATGTTTGAATGCTTCCACCATATATGGAGTAAAATAACAATAATACTAATTTTCTCATAAAATTAATGAAAGATTAGAGTTACCAGACTACAACATTAAAAAATTAACCAATGACAAATAAAAAAAAATTCAACTGGCAGAATGAACAGCTCATCAATTTGTCGAATTTTAAAATCATTAATAAATGGGTACCTTTTAAAATTTGCTAGAATATACCACTTAAAAGTGTAATTATAACTAATTATTTATGATGAATGCATAATTAGTGACATAATGAGTGGTTTGAGTCAGCTGCATACATAATGTATGTTTGGTCATGAACATGATGATAATGATATTATTATACACATTATCTACATACATTCAATAGTCCAATGAGATATATTTACAGGTTAATTTACAAATTTAACTAAAACAAATTGGAAAAAAGAACTGAATAACAATAAATCAAATTGATAAATCTACTAATTGAAGGCGTCGTTATGAACTCATAACTTTGTATGACTATGATTTTTTTTTGTTTACAAATATTATTATTTTTTTTTACTTATTTTTCTATATTTTGCCTATTACTACCGTAACTTCCAAATGCTTTGTTATTCCTTCACTGGTATATCTTTAGACCAATTTTTATATTTACCTTTACATCAACAACAAATGCCACAGAACATTTGATTTTATGCAAAAAAAGCATGTTCAAAACTTACCGATAATACTCTAGCAATGATCTATTTAACACTGCATATAACATAAGATGTACTTTTAACATCCAATTTGAGTAACTGTAAAGAAAAAGTTATAAATCTCATACCACAATTTTTCCGTCTGAAATATTTTGTAACTCAAACACGTAAAGCGATATTCGTCATTTAAAAGTCTATCAGAGTTTCGTACAGGTTGCGAATACTATACATTTTGACAGGATTCACATCCTTTTTTTTTTTTTTTTTTTTTAATCTTATTTATTTTGGGGACTTTGAGTCGTTGCTCGACTATGTCAGTCCCATAGATCCTTCACCGCTCCACTATCTCTCATTGACCAGCCTGTCTGTGGTCTGGTAAAGCATCCTAGCCGCGCCCGACGTTTGCGATTCACATCCTATATTCATGCTCTAAAGGCACTTTGAAATACACTAAATCTGCAAACTCATATGTGATGTTAAAGTTACATCCTAGCTCTTTAAACATTATACATCAATAAACAATTTATTTGTTTTTTTAGAACAGGCCAGCACTTAGAGAAAGTCCTTTGGTTATTTACTTAAGTATTCTCTAAGCTGTGCCTGTTAGCCTGTACTACTTTTTAGCTTTTGTCGAGTTCCCTTGCTTATGGGGAGGTGTCCATCTTAACGCAGACGGATCTACAGACAACCGGGGTTTCTTGAAATGAGAGCTAGCTAACTGCTCTGCAACTATTTTGGGTGTGACACATATAACATGCTGCCCTTTCCAATATTTCACCATATTCATAGACTGTAAGGTTGAAATTATGTCGGTTTGAGATATTCCTGTCATTGAACTCAGATCTTTGATACTCAATGTACCCCTGCTTACACTTAATACTTCTAATAAGACATAGGACCAGTAAGACCTGTAACTTAGTTTCCCCAAGTCTGATAATGGCTTCTCTGGACTACCCACTACATGCTCGAGCCTGGACAACTCATAACTGAAAGCTATAAGAAGCTTACCATAGCCCTGTCTTTGATATGGAGGTAGAGTCAGTATACATGCAACATTGTTACCTTCAGGAGAATCCTTCTCTTTAGAAAAATAGCCAACAAGATGTGCTCCTTGCTTATCAACTTCACACAATATATAGAATAAGAATTGCTCTATATCAAAATATAAAGTTTTGTGATCTAAGAACAGTTTTGCGATTAAACAAAGATTTTGACAATAAATTTTGTGTTCTTTGCCGTCCGCTTCAAATATAGCTATTGTTCCTTTCCTGTATATCTCACTACCTTGTGGTTGTCGCGCTGCGCACTCGCTCAGGTGGTACCTGTATGTCTTTTCCATTCTCATGTATTTCAGACAGTACTCGCATATCCACAGCTTCGACTGTTTGCCATATTCATCTGGGTAAGGGCTGAAGTACCACGTATCTATCTCGTATTTGCCAAACTGAATCCTGTCGATGTATTTGACTTTTGTGATAGCTTCGTGTTCCTTTTCAAGCGCCGCTGTCGTGGGGTCCATCTCCGCGTAAGACTTCTGAACATGATTGATTTCATCGTGTTTACGTTTCTGGTTCCTTGTTATTTTCCGGCCGGACTTGTCGGTGAGCAGGTGATCACAGTTTATGTTGTTGTTCGACTGTTCGCACACGTCGAATCTATCTGACATAACCCTGTGGCGGGATACCCATTCATCGAGCCTTCTATCGTAGCCGACATAGTGCACATAATACTCGTAGTAGCCTTCCGGGGCATTGTATCGCGTCTGTATAAGCTCAGCCGGGTGCCATGACTCATCCGAACGCCGCACCAAATAATGCTCTCCGATGTCGAGAGGCTGCTCCTGGGTCGATTCCGAGTCTTCATGGTCTGTGCTCCGACACTCCGGATTAGGTAGTTCATTATTCACTATTGGTTTTTCTAACTCTTTATCACCTTTTGCCATATTATTACGGAAATCAACAATCGTATCACGCAATACCGCGCAACGCGATCTATCGAAGTCGCCATAATAGCATAGATTATAGATAATCAAGCGCGCAAAAACGTGCTATAATAGAGTGGTTACCAAAAACCGTAAACTTTTCGTAAATTTGTAAATTTAAATTTTTTAAATGCAACTAAGAAATGTCGCCCTATTCTCGATATAATCTTGTTATTTCAATTTTATTCTAACATTTCTGAATTACGATACAATCGGTAATTTTTATTAGGCCCAATAAGATTATCATGTAACCGAAAAAAAAACAAATTTTGGTGTCTATGGAACTAAATGTTACCAGTATTATAAAACATGAGTAACATCGGGTGATTTTGGCAAAACCAGGCATAGCACTTTGTAAATAAAATAGGATACCTAATTGCATCCTATAAACTGACATTGCTGCTGGTCTGAATTAATTTATTTCCTTTTTTGTTACTAGTAGATTTGTTAAAGGCCCTGCTTGATTTATTGTTGTGATTGTAGAAAGAAGATGAAACGATAGAGGCTTTAGGGGTGTATTAAATATTGTTATCATTTTATTATAAAATATGTTCACGAAATAATGAAGACTTTTTAATTTATTTAGCATTAAGCTATAGAAAAGGGAAACAGGTGAAATTAAATTCATTGCTGGCAACATTAATTTTACTAGCGAATGTGATCGCCATCGGCGAGCGAAACGTCTCCAAAGTGAACGAAACGGAAACGGAGGATTCATGAACAAATTATTCTTATCGCCAGCAAAGAGATATGAAATTAATATTTCTATCTAAAAACTGTGCAGTTCACTCGTACAAGTGTTGATTGTGATGCGGATGTGTATTGATTGCAAGTAGACGTGGTAACAGTGCAGTTTTAGCAAATTCGAGATTCCGAAGCCACCCTTGATAAATTGTGCTTTATTAGTGACAACGGTCGAGTAGAACTCAAAAATGCAGGCGATTAAATGTGTAGTGGTCGGTGACGGGTAAGTTCTCTATATTAACTTGAAATGCATGCTTTCATATCGTAACAATTTATTGGTAAACTGTCCGACTCTGACGTCATATTTTAAATTGACTCTTCGTACTAAATGTCCAGCGCGTTTGATTTAATTCTAGTTAGACAACGATAATATGCGTAATTTTTAATATTATCATTATTCTGTTGTGTTCTCGGCCTACGTAGGCACTGGAAATAGTATTGGGGAAAGAGGTGATAAAAAATAACACGCGAAGTATGTAACCTGTGGGTTCTTGTGTTCGGCCCTAGCAACGTTTGGAACATATGCCGTCATGGCCAGGGTCACGAATAAATAGCCAAATGCTCTATCGAAGGAAAAAATCTGTTCTTTGGTCACCACATCATTAATATTGCAAGAATTTTACTTACTGTTTTTTTTTACAGTGATGAATAATAATGATTAAAGTTAGATGGTAATTGTAGGTACCTATTTACGTTATAAATTAGTTAAAATAACTCATCATAGTTATTCTGGTTTGGACAATTTCCTCAAAGGTATCCTTTTTGGATACTCAAATATTCCTTGTTATAATGTTAAAACAACAATTACACAAAGATAGGAAAATGTATGTTAGTTATGGTATAAAAAGCGATTACAACAAAAATAAAATAATATTAAGTAATTAACTACTTATGATTAAAGTATCCTTATGAGCTTCTCTTAAAAATACAATTATAAAACAAATTGGACTCGGGATCTTCAATTTATTTTGACTTTCATTATCATACCTACCTATTTAGTACTAAATTAAACTTTCCATAACTAAGTGCTTCCTTTTTCCAATTTAGAATAGCAATTCAACTGTACTCTAGCCATAGAGCCTAATTTGAATATGTAACTTTTTAAATTAGTGACAAAGGATGTTGCTTTATAAAAATCCTATGTGCCAGGAATATTAAATCAGGATTAAAATGGCATGTTTACTATTTAATGTTATTTTAACTATTTTTTGAACATAATAATATAAAAGTAGATTTTATATCTTATCAAGAAACTTAATACTTACACAGAATAGATAAAAACAATGATAAAAAGTGGTAAAAATCAACTGAGGTACACTATCTTACAAATCGTAAATTCAAGCAGGTGGAAAATTTCAACTACATACCAAAGTTAAATCAAATGGTACTGAAATAAACCACTATTTCAATTACAAATAGTAATTATTAATTCTTTTGGTATTTTCTACAGCATATGAAGTAAGAACAAAATGAATACAATTTTGTGAGTGGGTACTTCATTATGTCTTGGAACAATGATGATAAAAGTGTTTTAAAAGAAATTTAGTAACATTAAACAGTCAATAAAACAAAAAAACACATAAAAGATTCTGTACCACCATACAATATTTAAAAAAGTGTTATATTTAGTTAGGGTTCCTTACCTCAAAAGGAAAAAGTAAATAAATAAATAAATGTATATTAATTAATATCTTGGGACAACTTCACAAACGGCTATCTGATCCCAAGCTAAGCAGAGCTTGTGTTATGGTAACCAGACAACTGATATACATACTTAATATATATAATATATAATTTATAAATACATACATATTATAGATAAATCACATCCAGACACAGAACTAACAATCATGCTCATCACATAAAGTTTGTCTTGGGTGGAAATCGAACCCACGACCTCCGGCTTAGCAGTCAGGGCCGCTAACCACTAGACCAACAGGCAGGCAGGAAAGTGAACCCTTAGAGGATCACTTTTTTATATTTGGTTCCTAAATTGATTTTATTTTTATGATTTGTTATTAAAACGACAATACGCTCTGTGAAACTTTCAAGTGACTATTTATCACGGTTCAAAAATACAGCCATATGACAGACGAACAAACAGAGCAGTCCCACACATAAATGGTTCTATATGGCACCCTTTGGGTATGGAATCCTAAACATACTACATCTTTAATTTTTTTTATATTTAACTTCTGTTATTAATTCATCTTCATTGTGATCACATGTAGAATCAACTGGAATAATGTAACCAGGATTTTTAAAAACCTAATTTAAAAGAGTGCAGTGGAGTTTCTTGCTCATTCTTCTCCATAGAGGCCTAACAGTTTAATCAAAACCAACCAATCTAGAGCTTTATGCTAATATGCACGTCTCCAATAGACTAGGTTTAGAATCTCATATTCCATCGTAACTCGCACAGATGCTGAGTAATGTGATATTCCGCAGTTAATTGATACCGTGATATATTGCTTTGCAATGTGAACCTGCCCTTACTGACTCATATAATACATAGGAGTTTATGAGATCATGCTATGTGACAGATGCTGTGTGAAGTTGGAAAAAGATTTACTCAAAGAGTTTATATAATTTTCTTAGCATACTGAACAAGCTACTGCACGCGACTTCGTACGCGTCTTTTTTTTTTCTTATTTTGATTTCATTTCTCCACACAAACTTTGGACCCTTGTTTCAGCCTTTGGGGATGAATTTTGGAAAACGCTTTCATTGTAGTTGTCTATTGTATGTAACACTAGGGGCAAAATTAACTTGGCTGGGTGGTTTTACTCATATACAAATGACATTTCTATCATAATATTTATTATGTGGTAAAATTGAAAGAATAATTTTTATTGTGTCTGTTAAATTTTATATCACAACAATATCAGAGTACCTACCTAACATTAGGTAAATATTCATTTATTTTCATGGCACTCAATGCTTAGGCAGCTAACATTTTCTCATACAAAGACTACAAGTAGGACAGTCTCAATGAGCAAATGTTTAGTTTCCTTTTAGCGCTACGTACCTAATCTCCTTACCTAGAAATGCATTCTGCACTTATTCAGTTAGCACTTGTTTGCATTTACTATTTGAACAGCTATTTCCAATTATAATAAAATACCCGCGACTTCATCCGTGTGAATTTACGTCTTTGGTTAGTGCTCCGTTCCTGTGGATCTTAGCGTGATAATATATAGCCTATAGCCTTCCTCAATAAATTGACTATCCAACTGAAAAATATTTTTTGAATTCGAACCAGTAGTTTTTAAGATTAGTGCGTTTAACCAAACAAACTGTACAACTTTATAACATAATAATATTAAGTCTAGCTATACGTTTAACCGTACAGCCAACTACCAACTTAACATAATTTTGAGAAGCAACTTTGATTGCCTGCACCGGACAAAAATTTCAAAAATCCCGGACATTTTGGTGAATCTAAGATTTTTTTACGGTCGCCCTTGAAAAAAACACAAACGCTAAATTACAGTTTCAGGTTTTTATTATTTTAAAATTACCTATCGCTTATCTTTTAATTAAACGGGATACCCTGACACAACATACATACATCACTTTTTTTTGCACTGTCTTCGATAGTCGTCATTATGTCAGGAGTTGTCAGCCTAAAAAGTAGTTACTCATTGTATGCTTGAGCGTCGCGACCTTTGTTCAAATAGGTGCTCATTTTGGGCACGTTATAGATTTTTAAATCATTGCCGATAAAGCGCTGACGAATAATTATGTAGAAAATGCAAAATTTATCTTTTATCTACAGAAATTTAGACCTAGGCTAATGTAGCCTACTTTACACACTAATAATAAAGATCTATTTCTGTTCGTCACACATTCTGATGTTTTTACAAATCCGCACGGAGCTTGAAGGTCGTCTTCAACCGAATTGGACGCACCTATTACTTTTAATACTCTTTTTTACGAGTTGATGTTCCTTCCTATTTCATTTAGAGCTAAGACGTCTTGGGTCTCGTAAGACCACAAGTTTTTTCACAGAATCTACCGTAAAAGAGGCTTCTAGTTTTTATCATCCATTCTACAATTTCCAGGAATATTCGAGAGATACGTAACTCTCAAACCGAGACTATAAAGAAAAAATAAAGTAAGGGCTTTATTGCAGAACTTTCAAACCTGTTTTCGTGAGCCTCTCGAACATTTTAGATTTATTTGCAAAGCTTCCCGCCAGACCACCATCAAGTTTCTGAGCGACTTTGAAAATGTGTTACTCAGCATTTTACAAGAAAGGGATTGCAGATTCCTTTATAAAAAGTGCAAGATCACAGAGTTCGTTAGGTTTATATCTAATCAATCACTTTAATCTTTGCCCATAGGAAGTCTTTGAACTTATAAATTCCTGTTAAAGTACCTATGTTTGACAGGATTGATAACCATGAGCGACTTCTTTCGTCAACCGATTGATATAGACAGACAAACGAACTTAGCCTTGATCCTCAAAGGGCAGAGGTTTATTGTTAACCCATAGATAGCCGGTGACGGAATGAACTATTCAATCAAACGATGACACTAAAAGGCGAGGCCAATTGGTAGCTAAATGTATGAAAAAAGGTGTGTTACTTTATCTGTAGTGCAAATTGTAAAAATCAACTGTGTGTGAAAAGAGTAGTGTTCTTTATTAGCGAATCGCAACAAACTTCTAACTTTCTTGTTAAGTTCACGAAGATTGGAAGCAGACTTTCTACCTTTTGGCATGTTTTCCTGTCATTGTGAATAGAAGTCGAAACAATGGGGTTTCATTTGTGAAGAACAAATAGGGCACGGCCTTAAAATACAGGCTTTTCTAAATACCTAACCACCTACCTACGTAACTTTTGTTAAGGTGCCTTTGTTTTTGTAACATGTACTTTAAGATCGTTGGTAGATAATTTTGTATACTTCGATGGTTAATCCAATTATCGAAGTACCTAATTTAGTGCACCTGCTTGCACTGACTAAGTACTAGGTAGTATTAAATGAATGATTAATTTTCTACCAATTTTCCCTGTGTATTTTTATATTTAAATTTGTTGAGTTTTACATGAACTTGAAAAGAAGTTATGTCGCGTAATAAATTGGCAAAACGAATCTTTTATCTGGAAAACTGAGATATGCCAATTCCGATAATTTTCTCCGCTCTCCTAAGGTACTATATTGGAAAACATTTGTCGCCTAAATAGAACTACCCAAAACATGGCGTCTGATAGGTATCAACATATGATATCAACATATCGAATTTCATGTTATCACTACGAACAATCGGCTATTGATTGAGTATTTTTGTAGTATCGATAACGATAGCGATTAGCAGGCTTTTGCGTTCTTAGAAACGATCTACATTTTACTATCGTTTAGTACCTACGTCTAGATAACCTTATGCGACATTAAACTTGTAATTAAAACTTACTAATCGTTGTAATCAAATGAAAACATAACAATACGATTTATTTCCAGTAACACAGACACATCACATACCCGTCAACTACGCATACTGCCCATGAAACTAAGTAACATACCTAAAGCAAAAAATATTGCTGGAAAATTACTTTATTTTTTTGGAGTAAACAATCAATTTTTTTTTATGGCAAGCACACAATGTAACGCATGCCAAACATTGTACTTTCGTGTAAATGTTACAGGGGTCGTAGGGGTGTTAAAGCTTTAATTCTCACATTTGAACCTCGTTTTGTAAGAAAACGTGACAAAAAGTTGGAACTTTGACCTTCAACATCTACGTAACCTGAAGGTTCCTTGGTATGACCCAGCACAAAACATGATCACAAATACAAGAAGAAAATTATTATGTAACTTTTGACATCGTTAAATGTGTTCTTACATCCGTTATAGCCAATTTAATCCGTTCTGTATTATTAGAGATTGCATAGAAAGCAAATAACAACAGTTTTAAAAATTAATCTCCTGTAATATTGCCAACAATGAGAGTCATTAGCAAGACAGTTGAAACTAACATGTTACAGCAGTCTACTTTCGTTTCTATTGTGTAAGTGATCAATAGAATTAGTAATAGACAGCCGCGGGCAATGTTGCAGACATTCAGACCGTATGTCCCCACGAATTCAGACAATGCTTACCCGCATACAAAACCAGCTTAATACGTAATCAAATTAGTGAGCCATTCGTACAAAACCCGCTTTTGGCCACAGTCGCAACTTCACAATCTGATTGCTTTTATTAAGTGATGGATGCTGGTTGCCCCGTGGGTAAGTAGACAGATGTGTGTTTGATAAACGATTGGGACCCTCGTATGAGATTATGTAAGTCAGTATGAGGTTGTACTCTTATGTAACAAAGCATTAGAGTGAAGCAAGATTATGCATGGATTAGAGGTTTATCAGACGTTGAACTCCGTGTTCTTAAAACGAGATCAGTAAAGATCATGTTTTATTGAACACTTGCTCGCGACTTCGTCCACGTGAGTTTTCTTACAGATCCCTATTTCTTTTAATATAAAATTCGCCTTAGTCCGTCCCTTATAATGTACCTAGTTTTTAATTGGTAAAAGTTTTTTTTTAATTGGTTAATAAATTTTTGAGTTTGTCCATTGTTTGTCCGTCCAAACAAAAATTTAAATCTTTTATCTATAAATAATTAGTTAAGATAATCCTAAAGTAAAGTCTGACAAAACAATAGCGTCTCTGCGTTCAATCGCAGTTGATACGCTATTAATTAATTCTGTCCTTGCTAAACCGTTCACAACCAGTTTCTATAAGTGAAGCGAACCTTGGCCCTAGACTGAAACGCTTGAATGAAGAAGAGGAACAAGTATCGTATTCTTTCAAATTGGCTATGATTCAGTCTTCAAGTGGGCCCCAAAATATCATCCATGAGTACGGTACCTACCGGTTGCTAAATCTTAAATCTAATTAAGGAGAAGCACTCGCGTCTGGTTCGTATTTATAATCGCCAGCCTAATTGGGCTCAAGGTATTTTGTTATTAAGATTTTTGGAGAGCCACGTTTTCTAAACATGGGTCTTAAGATCTTTTAAGTTGAGCCTTAATTGCCTACTAATGATTTCGTTTTTATGTGAGATTTGTTACGAGTGTCCTTAGACAGAACTCCGGGGATTATTGTTTGTAAAAATTTTGTGTAAATATTGTACATTATACTAGTTTATTATATAATATGCCTATAATAGTCCAAATAAAGGTAATAACGCTAAATTACAGTCATATAGATTATGAAATAATTACCTATGAATATGTATGTATGATCGGACGAAAGTAAACTTTTGTCTTGTTGTGTTGTTATACTAAATATATATTTTACTATATTTAAAATTACTGTTATGGATTTTCCTTACCTGTTGATGCTGATATGTGCCAGGTTAAATTTTAACGATTTCTTTTTCTAAATCGATATTATCAGAATAAAGTAAGATCTCAAATTACTGTCAGATAACTAAGTAAATTCGGTAAATTACAATTTTTGGAAATTCCCCAAACGCCGCACTTCTAAAAAATGTTAATGAACCCTAATTAGGAATTCAAAGGAATTTGTACAAACGACAAAAGTTGTGTCAGTTAGTAGCCAAAAGCTACTCGAACATTATAATAATTATAGACGTTATACTTAGTTCACATATTAATGAAGGTTACTTAATATTTTCATTTTCAACAAACAACTTTATTTTTATAAAAACAAGGTAGAGATCAGAATGACTATTTATCTTTTAGTCTTACAAATTCAATTCTTTAGGTTTTTACATCATCATTCAAACTAAAATCCCTTTAAATCAACATTTACAGTTTTCTCGTCTCTCGGTACGAGTTTGAAGCCCTCCGGAACACAACGCTGAAATATTAATGTTCCCAAACATTTTTTTCTTTTATAGCTGTCAGTCTGCCACTGTTAATCATAAAAAGTCGTAAATTCCGTTTGAATTTTAATTTTTCATTTCTGTTTTTTGTCTCGGTTGGTTGACAGGCTCCGTGTATTGCTTCGTTTTTCAGCCGGTTTTTATCCAAGCCATTCCGAGCCACTTCAGTCCCGTAATTGAGCCTCTATATTGCGAGCTCTCGCACGCTTCTTGTGTTATCAAATTTAAGAGATGGGGAAATGTAATTTAAACCTCCTTCCACTTTGACCTGCATAATCTAATCCAGGACTCCCGAGTGTCAATAAGTACGCAGTACCAAGTTCCTTATCTGAAATGAGGGTAATTTAAACTGTAAGACTTTATGATGCGTCAGACAATTCGAAATTGTGGGAACAAGCAGGCCCATTGTTATGTAATTCAATCTGCAGTTATTGTATGGATTGTATTTCTTTACGGTTATTGTATTTTCTCTGTGGTTATGGTTACTGTACTGTCTGATATGTAACTGCAGGTCTGCAGTTCGATTAAGTCGATGTTTTATAAATCATGTCGACGTGGAAGAAAGTATTATATATCGTAAAAAAACGAATTACAGTCATTAAACGAAAATAATGACAGCAGTGGTTAGTATCGTGTCTAGTAATGCGCCTAGAGACGACATTAACCTTAGAACCCATTACTGGCAGTCAAAGACGACCGTGGGAAACTCGCACCAGCCATCCATAAATTATTTTTGATGACACGAAGTCGTAACGATCTATTGAAGTATGCTGCAAGAGAAACAAAATATGAAATTGGAACACAGTTTTAGTTCGATCATGAAGT
This sequence comes from Hoplodrina ambigua, assembly GCA_949774945.1. Classification (NCBI taxonomy): domain Eukaryota; kingdom Metazoa; phylum Arthropoda; class Insecta; order Lepidoptera; family Noctuidae; genus Hoplodrina; species Hoplodrina ambigua. Next base: position 3,771,024 of record OX458974.1, on the reverse strand, counting down.
TATCATGCGTCGCACGTGCGTGCTAAATAACGCGTAACCTTGCGCTCCCCTCGTCCTGCAGGAACCGGTCGATCCGGCGTATAGGTACCGGAATTTCGCTCTGAGACAATAGTGGATCCAGTCAGCCGAGCTCTCCCGATCCCCCCGATGTACGTCTGAGCGACTGTTCACAGACGGGAAAGTAAATAATGGCCAGGGATCAAGAAACCTGGTTAGCTCTGTGCAGCCAGTTCTCTTTACGAACGTACTACATATACCTATGTTCGAATGGTCTAAAAGCATAAGCTGCACCGCAATATTTATGAAATGATTACGTTGCAAAAGCTTGAGAAAATATCGTATCTCTTACGTAATATTACCTATGTACAAGAGCAAATCGAAACTCGGACAATATGATAATTTTGAATTACAAAACGTTTCTTTTTAGAAATCTGAAGCAAGTACATACGCGTGGGTTTTGTCAAGGCTAGACATTACTGGACAGACGCTGCCGCTGAGTTGCAATCCAACAAGCTACAATACGATGAATTTAAATATCCATAGCATATTTGTACACTACTGATACAAAGCGTATCGCATGCGGCCGCGTTCTAATTCTAAATCAAATACAACACAGCTGGTCAAGAGCAAGACTCCATAATTCCACTTTCCGAATTCCGTGAAAGTGATTACAAAGCATTTGTTTTGATTGGTGGAACTTAGCCACTCAGGCGATAATGGATGTTATTCACGAGCACTTGAATCCTATAATAAATCACAAAGAAAAATCGAAGAAGCCGACTTTCTAATTCCTATTGAATGTCTCGAAGCCAACAACGATGTAAAGTAAAACATCCAAAACAATAGTTATTACAGAGAAACAAGCAATAAACAAACAAAGGATTTTCGAGTTAACCCATTTCCGTTTTGCCGTATAGCCGAGATGGCTCGAAATGCTCAACAAGCCGTAACAAGAGACTATTTCCCTCACAAAGCCCTTTCAGCTCTGCCGGTTCGACCCTAGGCCGCTGAGCGTGTAAGTAATTACTGCTCTGCCCTAATTCCTGGTACCTCTGGGATCCCGACCAGTCAGTCGAATGACCTCTTTGCGTTCAATGCAAACTGCATCGGTTTGTTGAATCGATCAGTTTCAACCGAGGGCGTTTGATTGGCGAATTTAGGTTACTATGGGCAACCAGCTGTGATTAAAATGGATGCCTACGTCAATTAATGAATGAAAGACAAACTGCAATAAAACCACTCCATTTAAGATAACTTCGGTAGTACGTCGAGTTACGTGACGGATGCGAGTAATACAATTATTGTACGTTTTGTGTCTGAACAATGGGGTCAAAATAATTACGCTATCAACGCCGGCAACTATTACGAATAAGAAATAGCATCGTGAGTCCAAACAATAAAGTTATTGTTGCCCACGAGTAGCATACGCGTTTCAGTTGCGTCATCGTATGTACCGCGTGTTGGGTCATGATCGAAGCATTACTAGGGTTATTTATACATGGATGATCTTATGTTGGTAACATCAAAAGGATCGATGGGCCTTCGTTATTGGAAAACTTAATTTGAAACTGAAACACGTCCTTGAAAATCTGGATATACGGAGGAAATTGAGTTAGCGGCAGACTCGCTCAATTAGGCCCCTTGAAATGTTCTTTGAAGTTTCATCAAAATTCGTTCCAACATGAAACATTTTGTATAACTCATAATTTTCAATTATTACTTTGTTAAGACCCTTCCTAATGAGAAGTGGTCTGTAAATCAATGCGTTTGTATTTTGGGCCTTGCTCTGGCTTATGAAAATTGCATAAATGTGGTTTCAGACCGGCGCGGCGAGGCAAGACATGGATTGAATGGGAATGGACGAATGGACTATATTGCTGTCAGAATAGAGTATTTAATACTTATATAATTTTATTTCTCGCCCATCTATATTACTCTACACCTCGCCAGTGTAATATCGTGTATGCAATTTTGACAGCTTCATAAACAATAGTTTGCTGTCGACATAAGCTTGCAATTAATTTGCGCAAGTATTTTATGGTCCCACGTAAACCCTGGCTACGTTACCGCGCCATATTAGCATCTCCAGGCACTAACTAGTAAATGAGTTCACTGTTCAACGCAGTCGTGTTTGTTGATCAAACAGATACCCGTTGTTTAGTAACCACACTCAAAATAGATGAGCTTTTTGTGTAACCTGGCGTGAAGCCCTAGTTTCAATGCATTTTACTATCTATAAATTAAACGGAGTCGCTACGGATGGAAAAATCGAGTGGAAACGAAAATTCCATGAAAACGTTTTGCTAAGCTATTTGTTGCATGTCTGTCAGTATTTTACTGATATTCCTGCTAAACATTTATTGGAATGGATTGCAATGAACTGGTGACCTTTTAGATGGCCGCCAACAACATAGTCCTAAGGAGGCCATTAGGTTTACCAGTTTTGTACTGAATGTGGTATTATTATTTTACCTTGTCAGCAAACATTTAAACGCATTACGAAATAATTCATCTCTTAATCTGCTATTATCATTCCGACAGTGGAGAACCTTGTTAATGGTGCTTTTGAAAACTCCCAACGTTGCAGGAGTAAAATGAATTGCTTTCAGAATAGGAGCATTAAGTGGATATGACTGCTTTTAGGCCCCGAGTGCTACACCAGAGTAATAGGGCTGCGATTTACGAGTTTTAGTTGTTATACAATTGTTAGTTCCGAGATTTAGTGGGAGACTCGACTGTTTCTTAGCGCTAAAGTTTACTGACTTAGCGCAATTTTGGAGTAATTTAAACAGTTTGAACAGGAACAATTAACATTTTCGCTCAAGATGCTTGATTAGTTAAACTAAAAGTGTTTGTTTCACCAGACTTTGTGTGGCTTTTCAACAGCCAAATTCTTAACCGCTACCTAATTTTACATCGCCTTTAAGTCTCATGTTATCTCTGTCACTTTATAGTATATTGTAGCGACAGAGTACATCACAATGTTGGGTGTCGTTTCAGAATTTAGGGGTGAAACGCCCGTGTTCAGTATTGAAGGAGACGAGACAATTTGAAATCTGCCAACCCTAGTGATGATTTTCTCTTACCCCTTTGCCTTTTCTGCATCCATGCTTACCACTTTACTCGAGCCCATATTTTATGGCTTGTGCTTCCCCATAAACTTACATTTATTGTGCCTACGTTTGGGCTTGTGGAGTTTACTGCCGCTGCACATTAGCATATATAATATTGTAAACTTATGCCAGTTTGCGCTTTCTTGGTAGGAAATCGCGATTCGATAGGATTTCATGTGTTATATGGTTGAAATGACTGCATTTTGGTGTTTTTTTTTTTGTTGGCTAAAAGACTGAAAACCTAAATTGCTTTATAGTAAAATAGCAGATTACACGAAAAAAAAGCGAAAGCGTTGTTAGATTACTTTTTTTAATGTAAAGTGTGAGTGTGTGTGTTAAATGTAATGTTATTTTTCAAATGTTAGATTGAATGGAGTAGGTTTAGTCTATTCATATTTGGCCTAATACGAACTTTTCAGCCATATTTCAGTGCAATTGTTTAGTACGTGTTTGGAAACGAAATGTTTATTGTTATTGCAATAAAGCACGCGTTGGTTTCTGTTCTGTATCACGAACGTGTGAAATAATATATGATGTTGTGTTATAAGTTTAAATTATGCTCCTATTGTTACCAAGGGGGCAATTAACACGGTGCTACTAACATTTAGAAACGATCTCATTAAAATCTCAGTTTTAATCTGTCAAAAATGAGAATCTCAATTTTTACCAGCTTTTATTCACTTTCACCTGCTCCGAGTCTGTCTATGGCTAATCAAATCTTACGAGATTAATTTGAGCCACTTCCCGATGGTCGATTGAGTTGAAATTTTGCATAAATATGCAATTAGCATGACAATGCAATATAATGATGTCACCGAGCTGGTCTGATGATGGAGCCGGAAAGTGTGCATAGGAATTTAATCAAATCTTACAAAATTTGACCCGCTTCCCGGTGTTCGATTGAGCTAGAATTTCGAACACATATTGCATGACAATGTATAATATTTTTTTAAAATAGAACTTGTTTGTCATTGACTGTTGCTAAGATGAGATTGCGATTAAATGGACGTTTTTCATTAGTAGAATTGGCCTTCAGATTATTACTGCCGCTTTTGTAAAACTGCTATGTTGTGGCTCTTCAATTACTAAATGAATAATTACATGATTACAGGCTGGGCAGGTTTTGTGTAAAGTCGTAATATTACCTATCTACGTTTAGTTATATTTTTGGTAAACATATGCCTACACCGCCTCCCTATTAGATGATTGGTGTGCTGTAACATTAAACTATGTCATTAAAAACACGATAACAATGGCGATTGATGTAAAAGTGTCCTATCGCTTTAAATATTTAAGTAACAAAAATTACGCTTTATATGGCAGTTGACGTCATGTATCTGCGGGGACTCCATATAACTCGATTCCTACTGACTTACTTCCCTTTGGAAGTTTGAAACAACTGCTACTCTGCTGCCTCATGCGTCATGCTCGTGAACGAGTGCTGTCAGTTGGGATTGGTCATCTCTTAACTGCTATTGCTTTAATTTCTTTATATTTTTTTTACTACTATTTTATATTCATCTTCATTGTGATCACATATAGAATCTACAAGAATAATGTAACCAAGATTTTGTAATAATCTAATTTAAAAGAGTGCCGTGGAGTTTCTTGCTCGTTCTTCTCCATAGAGGCCTACCTCCGTTTTGGAACGAGCAACTAGCTTCAACTTTCGGACTAACTGACCGACTCTTTGACAATTCAAAAGTGCCTGTAAATGGTCTAATTGAAATAAATGTTTTGACTTTGACTTTGACTTTGGCCTCTCAAAAATAGTACAGTCTGTAGTATCTGTATACTGTCATAATCTCTGTCTGTATTGCCAAATAATATAGTCACACTGAAGGCTTGCAGGCAGGCGTGCTTCAGCACTGCTTTTAAATTGACCATAAAAAACGATAGTGCTCGATTTGTTGTCTTTTGGTTTGAATGGATGGTATTAAATTCTGAAAAGTATAATTGTATACCTACTGTATTGTACCCATCGACTTCCCCTTTTCCTGCGCCACTGGTGCCTACAACATTTTAATAAGGTAAACAACAAAATTCCTTTGTAACAAACAATAATTCCTTGCGCAATACGTTTTTCCGAAGTTCATGGAAATAACTGAAAAAACGTCATGTTCCCAGTTTAAATACTTACAAGAGGAGTTTACTTTGAGAAAATCACGTAACAGGAACAATTAATTTATAACAGTTTTCCTACTAATGTAATTTTTCACATTCAAAATAGTCGTTTGCGGTAACGCTTATAACGTCTGCCTGCAATGACGACACTAAATCATATTTATCCTCATTTAGTACACCATTTGTAAAACAAATAGACTTATCTCTGCTGTTGTTGTAGAGCTTATCACGTCCGCATAAAGCATAATTTACATTGTTTCTTTTGATCTTTTCTATGCAAAGTAGGGTTTTGCCTTTCCACAAAGTTAGTGCTCCCTGGTGCGCGTTTTGCTTTTGTTCTATTTACCCGACTGGAAGGGGATGCGGTTTATGTGATGCCTAAAAAGGGGCCAGAATATGCCTTCATTTTCTCGTTGTACATGATTATCATACTAATTTTATTCATTGCCTATGCCTACAGCTGTTATCTGTGTGAGTCAGAACAATAAAGTGTAATTAATTTATGTTATTTTCATATTGATACGTGCTGGATTTAGCTCTTACACCGTATAAATGACTGACTTCTGACTTTTATATGAATCTGGAATACATAACAATTTTCCTTACACAAAAAGTATTTTACCCCAAAATCCGAAATGTTTGTTGAAGAATATTCGGGTGTATTCAAACGAGAAAGTATTTCTTATTGCGTACATTCTGAAGATCACGACTTGGGAATATTTACCTATTGGATATACACAAAAAAGTAGGTCAAATCAGTGATCTTTTCGGATACGGAACTGCGGATAAATTCCGATACGTCACATCCCGAAATACAAAAATGGAAAATGAAAGAGGAATGCTGTGTAGTATTCCCGTACTTGTGTGAATATTTATTTTCTTTTGCGCTTTTGGTTTCCGATGGGGAATTGAAAAGTTTGAAAACACATTTTCGTAATGCCTCGCGCCATTTTGCAATAAAAGTTTCGTTTTAATGGCATAGCATAACCATTCTGTGTGCGATTGAATGTTACGGTAAAATGGGAATAAAAGTTACAATAATAACATATTTTCTACATTAGTAAGCGGCAGTGACGTCCATAGGATCAGTCCCTTTTAGGTATTCCTACTTATTTATAGAAACATGGGATTGTTTGTTTAGGTAAGGACTAAGGACACATAAGAATTTCCTTAATGGGAAAAGTATTAATATCCCAGAGCAAAGGGGAATATTGTTCTTTTTTTAAATGCTACTTACTGCTACTAATTCTTTTCTACTATAAGTTAAGCTAAAGAGTTTGATTGCTGTTTTTTTTTTGAACGGGCTAATCTCCGAACTCCTATTCCGATGCTGATAATTTTATTGCTAATAGGAAGCTACGTCATCCATCAGTGCTTGAGGCTATAGTTTACTATCAAAAGATTAGAGATTGATAAGAAAATTCACTCGGACTAATTCGCGGGTACAAGTAAGTAACATTATAATAACTTTGACGGTAATGACATCCGAATCAATCTCCCTCATATCACAGAATGACTTAGTTTCGGATACAGCTAACTATTCATCTTGATAAACCATTGACTCAATGTCAAGGAGTGACTTACAATATTTGGTTCCGTTCCATTTATCTAACCGTTCCGTCGCTGGGCCATGCCATGAAGGCTTTTATCAACGTTTTGTATTCTGCTTGGTCGACAACTGTGAATGTAGGATGAGATACTGTCGCGTTTCACTGTTACACATTTCCATCATATCTGTACACGTCTTGAATCTATAATCTGGTTTAAATTTCTACACAGTAATCTAGTTTTTTCAAAAGAACCTTTAAGAAAATATGAAACTACTTGAACGTGGAATGTTAATATTGCACTTAATTTCGCATTTATGTCAAAAAAGTGATAATTATGAAAAAGAAACGTTCAAAAGTTCCTTTTAACGGCCTAATTGTAATAAGACAAACGCGCTTTACGCTTTTATTGACTTAGAAATGCAATTTCTGCTAAGACGACACGCTTGCTAGATACAGAAATAACCTAGGGGATCTTCGCACAAATTGCCTTAATATAGCGGAAGATGCATCTGTCGCTAACGTTTTCAGAATAGTGTTGTTCTGTGCAGGCTTAGCCTTAAATAATAATATACGAGACTATCTCTTAATTAAAATCAATTTTTATTGTCTACTAACCACAGTCTACCATCGCTCATGCACTTATAAGCGCTGCTATAAACCTTTCTACCTTGCACACTATTTTAAAGGAGTGTCTGACGGAAAGCTTTTAGTGCTTACTCGAGTATAGCTGCACATTAAGTATTGCCGCACTCTGAACTACTATTAGTCGAAATACGTCAGTTTGAGCAGGTGTTTTCTTTAGTCCGAGCCAACTGTACTACAGCCTTTGTGATAAAAGAGATTTGAAAGCTCTGATCCTTCAGCGCTATTAAAAAGCAGCTGTACCAGTTCGTGACTCAACGTTGACTAAGGACTGTGGTTGTTAATAGCTGCCAAACCCAGCGGCTAACTGTCGCTAAGGTCCGTGGCCATGCGATCGATATCATGAAACAGTCATAATCAAAGTGTACTTCGCTGAGCCCCGGGGGTCCAAAAAGCTTCTGTGAAAATACTGGTCAGAATGAAAAAACCTGACATTCGATGAAAAATACAAAAGTCATATTATGTCAAGTAAGCCTGATTTTGATTACTTTCGGGCTCTATAACATAATGTCGGTTACCAAAAGGGTTCTGTCGCCAAAAAGCCTTAAGAACCGCTGCCATAGAAAATTTTGTTCACAACTTGTGGTGGCCAATAACAGATTAGTGGGCAGCACCACTTAAATAAACGCTTTATTTTAGTCCCGGTAGATGGATTTTAGTGAACTAAAAACTAACATAAAACATATTTCAACAGAGTGATTATTATAAGTTTAATGTTGATGAACGCAATAAAATGATTTCTGTGATAACTGATTCGAGAACGGATTGCGGCATAAAAGCTATATTAAAGGTGTAAAGTAAAGCATTAAACTCTTTGGTTGCCTCAGATTTTATATGACTGCATCCGATTATTCCGTTGCTTTAAATAATCTGAACTAAAATTATAAAGCTAAGGAGTTGGTGTATATATTTATTTGTTTGAAGGCTCTAATCTCAGGAACTCCTTCGCCGATCTGAAAAAATGTATCGTTATACAGGCCGTTTATGCAGGAAGGTTAAAGGCATAACGCTGTGACCCCCAAGGGCGAAGCAGTCATCAAAGACCTAACTTAACGCCGGTGAAACCGTGGGATATTGTTAGTAATTTCGTAAAAGCAAAACAATTTATCCTAACAATTAGAAACAAAACTTAAATACAATTGAACTTAAACAAAAGATGGGATTGAAAATCTTATTATGTTTTAAATCAACAATGTTGTAATAACATTAAACGTTACATAACAAAAAACAAACATTCAGATTCAATAATTGGATCCACGAATGAAACAGCATCCCCGTATAAGGGACACCGTAATAACATTAATGTTTGAAATTCATCTCGAGAATACCTGACGTTTCAGTGTCCAAACACAGGGAACAACTGGAATACCGCAAATATTTGCTTGGACCAAGTATGCCAAGTTTTAATCTAACTGATGAGACCGTCTGAATGGATATGTATGTATAGATGGGGTGTCATGTAGTAAGTGGTATTTGTATTAATAATTATTATCTATGTTTATAAAAAGAAAATTGAAGTTTCTATTTGTAATGTCATAATAACAGCTTTAAAAAAAAATGTTTTACGCGGTACACGGATAAACTATAATTTCAAAATTTTTGTCTGCTGTTTATTTCGGCTAATATCCGAAACGGCTAGACTTATTTTGGCGGGACTTTCACTAGCACTATAATTAGGACACCTAGCAAAAAAAAAATACCCCATAATAAAATTGTCACTAATGAATAATGGATGGGTGGTTCAAAGTTGGTGTGAGAGTTGGGTTTTTGTAATGATCAATTTCCAGATATGTCGTGAAAACAATTAAAGAACGTTATAGATTCGTGGTCACCAAAATTTCACATCACGTCATAACAGAAGTTAGCACTCAAAATTCACTTCACACCAAATCAATTGGACCAATAACCGGGCTATTAAGCGATACGGCTATAGTCGCGCTGTGAGTGCCTGGCAGTAATGAAATTAGCATAGCGACCGTACATCATGCAAGGGGAGAAAGGGCGCGGTGCACCAGCGAATAGGTACTTTACCTATTCATTCAGTACCGACCGGATTGCAAAATGTTTTAAATTTCTATCGGTGGAGTAGCTATTAAGATACTAGCTAGTTACTCCCTTTGACTTCGTCCGCGAGATTTTTTTTCACTCGTTTTAAATTACGTCTTTGGTTACTGCTCCGAGCAAGATGTTAATATTATATATTATTCCTCATAAATCTGGCATCAATGATAAAAAAAAACATTTTTCAGTTAGTAGTTCCAGAGATTACCGCATTTAAATAAACGAACAAACAAACAAAAAAAATCTCTTAAGCTTTATTTTATCAGTATGGATTATGCACACGATACTTACAATGCATAAAGATATTTAATACATTGTATTATTAAGAAAATGTCGTTTATTATTTTAATAACGGTCAGAGTGCGTTCTCTGAATAATAAACAGTTTTCCATGAATAGACTTCGAATAGAGATGAGCTGTACAGAATTCTACTACGTAAAAAGTGCATCAAAATTCACATTAGAATCTTACGCATGATTACGCATCAGCTCTTACGTTTCCAAGTAACGGTTTAAAGTGCACGTTATTGCACTTAATGATATTTTAACGTTTCTTGAGTCACACATAGTAGTCCCGTTTATTCAGTTACGTTAGCCAGCGACGGCCAAGTTAATGAGAATCTTGAATGACTCATGCGTTCATTAGTCACTCGAGCCGTAGTACTGGCTGGTACTTACTTTAGGTGTTACATAGATTTAGTGGATAATAGAGATAGTATCGGTTACCTAAATATTTTTTAGAGGTACAAGATATAAGTTATATAGTTTTTTTTTTTTACTCCTTCATTGTTCTTTTCTGATTAATTTCCTTGTGGGATCCAAGAAAGTTGATTACCTAGTTTTTTCAGCTTAATTTCGCTGCAAGATTCAAAGCAGTTTATTCGTTTCTTGAGCTTCATTGCCTCGGCGCTTTTCTGGTGATCGCTACTGTTGATTCTGGCTTTCAGGAGTGGCATTGGTTGGGTAGTGTGATAGGCTTGTCTCAGTAATTCTAGGAACTAATCACGGATTTTGCCAACTTTTCTCATACTTGCTACTATCGCCGAGAAACGTAAGCATTTTTGTCTGAAAGCTTTTTGTTTGTTTAGCTCAATGCTTTAGCAATTCTTCTTTCATTATTATGATGTTATTCGTTGATTTAATGTTAAATTAATCGCCATTCATACCTCATAAGGTACAAGTTATTAAATCAATCTAAAATAGGTCTCGCCTGCATCGAACCAAACGTATGTGTTAATTGTTTTAATGTTAATTGATGTGTTGCACGTGCAGTAAATAAACAAAGATTAAATCTACTATACATATAAGTATTACACATTTGAACTCTGTGCCTTTATATTCAAGTTTAGATAAAACTAGGGCTGTTATCTGTCTGGGTTTCCCCGAATTTATATTAGTTTCAAGGGGGGTTTGGTCGTCCGGAAAAAGTTTCGAGGGGTGTCAGGGGAATCCTTTTAATGAAAGATAAGCAATAAATTACAACAATACAAAAAAAATTTAAACGTGTTTTTATTTTTATTGTAAAAATATTTTTTTAAACTGCCTTCCAGGAAAAAAACTCGGTTTTACCCAAATATTCGAGGTTTTTGAAGTTTTTGTTGGCGGCGGCAATTGACGTAATTGCAGCCCTAGATAAAAGTAATCGTTTGTTTTGTAGTTGTAAACTTTATCTGTGAGCCATTTATTTACAAAATTATACTAGCAATATTCTGCTGTTTCACCCGTATTATGTAACATCGTTGATTACTATTGTTATGTAAACTAAATATTCTTCCTCAATAAAAGTGCTATTAACGCAATATTTTTTTTTTTTCAAATCGCATCATTAGTTCCTGAAGTTAGCGCTTTTAAACATAGAAACTAGCTTTACAATATCAGTAGGATAAGATTTCTAACCTCAACTAAGATTTTGCACAACAATAAATAACTTCATATGCCGTGTCAAATTGTTGTACTCGTATATTTGTACCTATGTTTTATGCAACACAGTCACAAGGCGAAATACAAATTCTTGCATTTAAATTAAGGAAATGTTTATACCCATATTTTCTATTAACAATTGTTAGGGTAACGATCTACTTCGTTATCGTGTGGGCAGTAAGGTCTTACGACCCCACACACCCTAGTGTCAGAGTTTCTAAACAGCCTCAAGGGCCTCTGACATGGTTTGAGTGGGACAGTAATTGGCAGGTATAAGTCCAGGTTTTCTCATGATGTTTTCCTTCAAGCAGGGTGAAGATGACGATGGATCATTACAGGAAACTGAAAACATAGTCAATTATAACCATTACATATTGGATTTTATGGTCATCATTATTCGGTCACGTCTGCCATAATGACGTCTTTGTAATCAGTCTTCCTCAAATATAATGAAGCTCAACGTAGGTGCTTATTATGTCTGTATTTCTGTTCGTGCTTCATAGGAATTTATAGGACTGTTCTTTGGCTGTTACGGTGAGCTCACAACGAGACGTGACGCGCCGTGACGCTGTACGCACTTTTAAACACCGACATAGCATCAAACTTACTACACATTAAGTTAGGAATAAATAGCCATATAAATAATCGTAGAACAAAAAAACTAAAATTTTTTAAGTCGGTTGAAAAGACCGCGCATCGTTGCGTTTCTGTCTGAGTTGACCCAAAATATCTTTATTTTGATTCTACTTTTACTACCAGCGCTTCTGGTCTTCGTTCAGGTGTACCTAAGTTAAACAGAAATAAATACTAAATGAACAAAACCCGTGGAAAAAAAAAACAAATAGGTATACCTATATTAAAACATTGCTCATCTCCTATAGCAAACAGCACGATATTCTATAGTCTATAGACTGACCAGACCAGTAGGGAACATTCATACAAAATCTTAACAAAATCTATCCGGTAGTAGGCAGGTACATGCGTGATACTCCAACAAACATTACTTTCATAAATATATATATTCTATTCTAATCTCTCAATAATTTCCTCTAATCGGAATCGCAGTGGTCTAGCGGTTCTTATCACTAGTCAGTGTAATCACTGCGTTCAACGTAACATTATCTGTACTACAGTTAGTTTGTGCACCGAATAACGATACCACCATTAGATAATACCATGTAATCTTAACCAACAACTATAACGTCGATTTACTTTGTGCTTGCTCTAGTTTTCACCTCGTTAAGATAAGGTTAGTTGCAGTAAAACAGCAGTTTAGATTTTCTAGTTACTTTGGCCCATTTGTGTCAGAAACTTAACTTCAGAGTTATTTGCTAATATAATATACCTAATTGGTGCAGACATCACATAAACAAATAAAAAAGGTACCTGCAGGTGAACATAAAAACTCTTCCTTTTATTGAAGTCCGTTAAAAAGTGCACATATAGTCGTGTCATCGCGTTAGGTTAAATATGACATACCTAGTTTCAAATTAATAAAAAAAAAACAATTTTATGGCATATTGTATTTTAATAATTTGCTTAGGTAGTTCTGTCAAAACAAATCCATAATCTCTTAATAATTAAATTACGTACCTACTTCAACATAATTAACTAATTATATACGCCGGATGTGGAGTTATTTTCCAACAAAAACAGGGCACTGAACATCCAAAACTTATGCTTAAAATAGGTTTCAAATTAATTAGCGTTGAATATCCGAATATCATTTCAATAATTTCTATATGAAAATACGACAATTTTTAACGCGATGTCATTCGTTTTGCAGAACTAACCCGGCAATTAACTCGGGTTTAATAAGCTAACTTTAGCTGACAGAAACTGGCCTTAATAAAGCAGTATCATACATAAGTAACAACCTCCTTAAAAAATAGGAAATATAAAAAAAGTGTTCCGAGCATTTTACAACACTGATTGACGTCCACGCAATCTGAAAGAAATTCAATCATTGGAACGGAAAGAGCCTGACATGATGATGATTGAATATCATGTCAGGTTAATTGTAATTTACAAAATAATAAACAGCAAAGTAAACTAAGAACAAATATGTTTATTAAAATAATTTTCCGCCAAAAAAACCCATATTCTAAACTTAACATGAGTTTATTACGTTATGATAAACAAACTTGTATGATAGATACTGTATCCGAATATCCGAATAAACAATTGCGTCTGCGAAGGGCGTTGACCCCCAGCATTGCATGGTGCATGTGTTCTCATACGAGCACTACTCACTTGTAAAAATATTATTAATAAAATAGGAATGTTTGAATATTTGTATGCATTGTCGGCTCAGTTCATTGACTTACAAAGAAATTGAATGGGGTCATACAAGGACTTATTCACTTTATTATAATCGATAAGTCTCGTCCTATTGTATGTGTCATCATGCTAAAGGAAACTATAGTCATTTTTATTATTATTGTATAGTTTTGTACATCGAGTGAAGTAGCCAACTAAAGCACGAATTCCCGAGAACTAAACTAAATCTTTTCCTGCTTTAAAATGGGTCATAGGCACAACAGTTATTTTAACTGATAATTAAATTCCACTACCGGAACGTATTCACGGAAAACGAGCAAACAGAAAAGTTCTAGTATTATAGAAAACGCAAACAAAAGAAAATAATAATAATACCAGCCTATTATTGTCTCTCTGCAGGCAAAGGCCTCTTCTCATACAGAGAAGGCACGACCATTAACCACCACGGTTGCTCAAGGGCTTGCACAGTTTCCTCACGATGTTTTCCTTCACCGATGCCAGTAATTTATTTATTTATTTATTCATACTAATAAGTACAACATCTTACAGATTACTCCAAGACGATGCTATACACACAAAATAAACTATATTCATTAAATATACTTAAAATAAAATTCAACAATAAAATAAAAACAATCTGTTACAATCGTATCCCACCTTCAAAGCATCTTTGCGCACCAGATACAAATTTCGGCAGGCTATCAAAAAATGATGTCCAAGTTGTTGGTACTTTCCCCTGTTCGCTTACGAACCCATAGCCAGCTTTTGTCATGATAGGCATGTGGTTAAACAAACTGGTGTAAATAAAAATAAATACATTAGTTGTCTAGGAAATAAAAGAGCAAAGATCGTTTGAGTCAGCTAAGCGTACGTCCACAAAGCATCTAGCTGACAGTGCGTCATCCTGTTACTTTTTTTCATAAGGAAGTAATGCATGTTAATTTTATTGTACTGTGATATAGAAAATAAAGAATTAGTTCAACCACGAGTTGTGCAATCAGTATTTTGTTCCAACTGCGGTTTATGATTAACCTAAAAAGGTAAAGTTGAAAACAAGGATAGTTATCATTACCCATATACTGTGTTACCACTTTTATTTAGTACTAATTACTCATTAGGAAACTTTATAATATTAATATAGTGACGCTTCATAGATAAAATTTTGTTGCGTCACTAATCACTGAGTTTTAATATTTTACACAAAATATATTTTTTGTCACCTAGATTAAAGTCAAGAGCAAACCCATCTCAAATAAAAAATAAAAAGGTTCATACCACTTCGTCCGCGTGTAAGTCAAATATACCATAAATCATCCAATCATCCATATCCTATGACACTCGGTAACAATATATCTTTCTATCAGTGAAACTATTTTTGTTATCGGACCATAACTTCCAGAGATTTTCTCTTACAAACAAAAATATTAAAAAAAAAACAAATAAACACTTCCTGAAGATACTATGGACAATTTTGGTACTGCATAACTAAACCCCAAAATATTATAAACATTGCTATATTATATATTAGTAGATTAGTAGATTCACCCCGATGGAGGTGAATTTTTCAATAAATTGTAGCTTACGTGTTTTTCTGATGTAAAAGTTATATTACTGTAAAGTTTCGTCTAATTCCGTTTAGCAGATTCTTGTGAAGGAGTAACAAACATCCATACATCTATCCTCACAAACGATCTCGTTAATAACAGTAGTAGAATTTATAAAAGTACCTACATAAACGTTCGTAAGGATAAGCTGAACCACATCATTAAAGAACAACACGAATTGTTACAAGCCAACACAAACTTTGAAACCAAACAAAAACTTGTCAGGTAACCGTCTCGAAGCATCAGAAACCACAAGACGTGAGATTAGTCAAAACACGGTGTTGATACTATCACAACATTGCCTGGAAGCGATTAAACACTTGTCTCAACAAACCATTTTACTAGGAAAACATTGAGAAACGAAATTGAAGGTTATCTCAACGTCATCATAGCCGAAAAACGTCCAAATTGTTTCATACACTTCCGTTTGAGACTTCTTTGTTTTTTTTTGGACTTCTTACCTACCTTTATTTCATCTAAGCACGTGTTATCTACATAATATTAGAAGCAACCGTTACTGACTTACTGATCTAACACACAGCTCGAATCAATGAACGGATTGCGCTCAAAAGCACGCAGATAGTCATTATGACGATGCTGACGTGGGCATGCGCTTAGAAAAGGTTTTCCAAAATGTACCCCCTAAGAGGATGAAATGGAGGTCCAAAGTAATCTAGCACGGGTGGAAAAAATCACGCGTACGAGTTGATTGGTCTGCGTCAATATTGGTACATTATCTTACAGAAACCGTATATTTTTCTACAATAAAAAGTAGCCAATATGCCATTCCAGACAATAATCTATCTCTGTGCCAAATATTATCCAAATCAGTTTAGCCGTTCTGGCGTGATTTAGTTACAAACATATAATAATAAATAAATTATTTATTTTTACAGTAGTGGTTGATAATTCTGTGAATTCTATTTCTCACAATTCGAGTGAATCTAGTCAATTCGTAGATAAACTCTTCAACGATCCATTTCTTAAAACTCAACAGTCGCTTTATTTCGCCGTGTGTGGAAACATGGTAACGTTAAATAATTCCAGTCTAGACAGATAAAGCTTCTTCGTTGTACTTCTTCGTGACTGGCTATTACGATGAATGACTTCATATATTTACATTATACAGCTTTAAGTCGTCAGTTACTCCCGTCTATTTATAAAGTTCGTGTAACTCTCCCGCGGTGTTGTGATTTCGCGACAGCCCTACGCTACGCATCAAGACCACTGGTAACTCTGGTAACTCGTTCTCGTTTCGCTATAAAACTCATATTTCTTTGCAGGAATAGATATGCTTTCGATTTTTCCTTAATAAGGACTTGTGTCCAGATAGCTATTATCAGCAGTGTCGTCCATATAAAACGTAGTAACTAGTCATGTTTTGGTAGTTATATAATTAAACTCGATGAGATTTTGATTTTGTAGATACGTAACAGACTCTAATATTTTAGGGTTCGTTTTCCGTCAAATAACAACAAAAAGGTGGTAATGAAATAGGTGTGTAAAATGTAATCCCTGAAGCTTTAGGTAGAGATATTAGATATATATATATATTAGTGCACCCACATTTTGTCAGTTATGTTTAAGTCCCATTTAATAAGGGGCGAGCCTATTGTCATCAACCGGGCACCAATCCGAGGCTGCTACTTGACAAATTCCTGATGCAAAAACCCAATAACACTGCTCGACAATAAACAATATTAATGCTGTTAACCTCTCTGTTGTAGATACTTACAGACCAAAATATAGCTAGACTACTTTCGTACGGACCGTCCAGCAACGCGCTGTCAAGAATATCCTTTTAAGTTTTGAAGGCACTATTTCCTTCCTTGCTTTTGTGCGGTAACCGTAGTGTAACTTGTTAAAATTAATGATGTTTCGTCGGTCTGTTGTACACCTTACTTTCTTTGAATTTGCAACGGCAACCGGGTATTTTATTATAACTTTAGCTCATTAACTGAAAATTAAGCAGCCGAAGATTAGAAGCTCTCATTTCACACGAAGACACAATAACCCCCGCGTGAGTTAATGCGATAATTAAGCGAGACACACACATGGTTAACGTGTCACCAGCTATAATGGAACACGTGTTTTAAATGATTCATGACGTTATCGGTAGACCAACGACTCCTTTGAGAAGCATAAGCATGGCAATAGTGTGAGACAGGGTCTAATATGGCGTTAATTGCAGATTTAATTATAATAATGTGTAGACTACAGAGGAAAATAAATTAATTGAATAAAAAAAAAAACTGTTTTAAATAACGCTTGTTTATAAATAAACTAGCTTCTGCCCGCGACTTCGTCCTCGTGGCTTTTTTCACCATTGTTAACTTATGTTTTTGATTAAGGGACTACTCACACTTATTCAGCTCTATTCAGCGTTTGTCCGTAGAAAACAACAATTTTGCATGGCATGCGTTCAGACGCGGAAAGCTGAACGGATGCGTACGCGTCTCATACGAAATCGGCTTTTTCTATGAACAAAAGCTGAATGGAGCTGAATTAGTGTGAGTAGTCCCTAATGCTCCGCTTCCGTGGGTCATATGCGTATCGTGATACTATGCCTACACTATGCCCATACTATTCTTCATGAATGTGGCATTCATATACAAAAGAATTTTTCCATACCGACTGGCAGTTCCAGTGCTAAATGCATCTAAACAAATAAAAAAGAATCTTCAGCTTTTTTATATTAGTACAAATATCAACACTGGAGACCGGAAAGATACGATTGTAACTTCGCCCCAATTTTGAGAAATAACTCAAGGCGAGAAAACAAACACCAGGTTTGGACAGTTCACGAAGTCTCACGTTCTTTACTGCTGAAAAAAAATTATACCAAATAAATCTTGGCCCGCCAAAAACATCTATTTACCCAACAACGTTTGCTTTCTTGACCTTCGTTGACTCACGGATGATGAGTCAGTCACGTAGAGATATTATCGAATCGTTACTCGAGTATTGACGTATCGGCTTCATTTGTTTGATATCCAAGTGTCATGTTTTTGGGCATTTGTCATGTGTTCGCGTCTTTGTTATTTTAATTAATCCTTCCTGACATAGCGTTGGCTTGTATTATGTTTATGCAGACGTGTAATTTCGGTACTTTTGACATAATTCAGAACTACACGAGGCAGCGAATACTGTTTGTAGAGTTATTTGTTAACTAGCTTATGCCTGTGTCTTCATACACGTAGTAATTAACATTTGGCAATAGTGTCGCTTTCTATCAGTAAAAGATTTTTTGTAATCGGACCTGTACTTCCAGGGTCCTCTTACAAACAAACACACTTTACCTCTTTATAATAATATTTAAATATAAAGTACAAGATAGATTGTTCATCTAATTTATCTACAATTAAGTTACCGAGAATCGCACAAAAAATCTAAAACTCAACGGTTGATCGATAACCGCATTGTTAATTCGGGTGAAGAGGAAAACTAACTATCTTATCGTTTTATTATCTAATTTTAGTTTAATGGCCGCAGTGCCCGCAGTAGCACAGAATAGATATGACTTTGCCTAAGTTGAACCCTATGTATTCAATGGTGGGGCAAATCTACCCATTGATTCACGATAACGTCCATCAAATGCTGATAAAAGACTTCTCGGAAAACATAAACGCAATAAAATATAAAATTCTGATTACTATCATACTTAATGAGTCAGACGGATATGATAGCATTGATTTATTCTTGTTCCTATTCAACGGTGACTAACAATCTCAGGTCAGATGTTCCCATGTTCAGAATTTCCTTCTAGTTGCCTGTTATGCAACGTGATTCATTTGTGGAATGAAGAGCGATCGTTGTAGAGATGCGTACGCGCCGGGTCGAGGGTTATGGGCGGTCATTCGATGATCTTTCCTTCTTTATATTTGTTAGGGTTCGCGCTGGTGTTGTCGTGTTACACTACCGTGATTCATTGTTTTTTTTTTTTTTTCATTTTATTAATGTAATTTTTGTTATACGGTACGAAAATTTTTAATTAGGGATTTTGACGAAATTATAAGCGATTATAAACCTCGAAATGAGTAATCATGTTGATGAATCATTGACATACATTTTATTTGGAAGTCTTTAACAAGTCAAGTTTTTAAGTTAGTCAGTTAATTAACTGTTCGTAAATCACTTTCTATTATAAAAACAATACAAATCGCATCTATTTAACAAGCATTCTGTAAACAAGAGAACGGAGTTTATCGACATCGACATTCCCTGGCCAGGAATATCTGACAGGATGTCGTACTCGACACGATACGAGGGCAGAATATTAGCGATCGTTATAACACGGCCAATTTATGTTGTGCACTTGTGACCTCTAGACGAAGCCGAGAATAGAGGACAGCATTGTGTTGTTTGGAACACAGAATTTGTAATGCATACTCGTGAGGGCACACTGGTGCACTCGTAGGTGGCGAATATAATGTTGACTATTTATAATTTTTTTGCGGTATTTTGAATCTGAATTTTGATAACGGGTAGCAGAATTCTGTAATGTTTTTCCCTATATGCGCGCTAATTAATCTTTTTTTTATGTTTGTTTACTTTTGTTTGCGTCGGTTTTACTTTTTTTTACAAAATTCTAGTAAAATGCGCTAACATGTATATTTTCTTAGCCATAAATAGTTACCTACTGCAGCTACAATTTTTCTTTTCAAATAAATTATGTATTTTTAAACAGCGAACGCTAAAATCTTAACTGTGTCAGGGTTTTATAAAGTCTGCATGTAGGTCTAGATTTTTTGTATATTATTTTTTTGCTGTGGCAAGCATGTGATGTTCACTCAACTTATCACATCCTTCATCCTTAGCACGCAAGAACGTGCTCAAGTGTTGTTTTTTCTTTGGGTCAGTGTAATACGCCTCCGTCGTAATTATTTTTGAATTTAAAAAAATACTGGCAGTTTACCATGCATAGTTGTGATATGAAAAAAATACAACGTTCCATACTTGAAAATATTTGAGCGCAATTTAGCCGATTCGAAAAAATAATCAGGGTTTGAAATGAGGTTGCAATTTCCGTTTCAAAGTTTTGTTTGGCTTAAATTTTATTCCTCTTTATAATCTCATCCTATTTGTGAGATTTATGATGGCGGGTGTCACAACGAAATTGGGCCGAAACTCTGAACATTGTTTTTAATACTTTTCTTTTGTAAAGTGTCAACATTTTTATCTCACCGAAGGGAATGTTTAACGTTTTTCATTTCTTTGTTCGCAGAGCCGTTGGTAAAACATGCCTGCTCATCAGTTACACCACAAATGCCTTCCCAGGAGAGTACATACCCACAGTGTAAGTATAACGAACTGTTGGACTTTAATCAAAAACATTAAATACTGACTAGCAAAGTTATGCGCAGCTCGTTAGCAAAGTTTGGCTAAATCAAACAAAATGTAACAAGATCGTAAGCTACCCTATTATAGGAAAGATATTTGTAGTTGTTTGACCTATTTTCAGAATTCAAAGCTTTATCATAATAGGTAATTCATTTGTTAAACAACGTCCAAACAATTTTATTTACTGGTTGCGATCCTCAGAATTCTCCGAGCTCTATAAATTGGCTTTATTGCTGATTAGCATTTAATTTGAAGTCGACCACTTTATTTATTCATTTAAATGAAATATTCTTAACAGAAGTGAAACCAGTAGAACTTCTTTTTGCTAGGCATGTTTGCAAGGGCGACTACCTGCTATCTAACAACTTATTAAACTCATCTTTGACATTCGCAGTTCAAAGACACGCAAAACTTCAAAACTTAGCATTAATAAAAATGGTCTTTAACTACCATATAAAAAAGTACAGGTTGAATGGGATTTAGTAAAGAAAAATTTTAACAGGGATTCCGTACAAGTTTCTAGACCCCCTTAAGTAAAATTCAGCACAATTCCATAACTACTAATGTAGGGAATTGCTGATATTTTATGGCGATTTCAAGATGATTATTAAAAGTTGTACTTACATTTTCATAAGTACCTAAGTCTTCTTTAAAGTACGTCACTCGTTCTACTTAACACATTGTATATTACGTAGGTATTAAAAAAACAGCTGTTCTTTACATTTTGACCGCCTAGGCACTTATGTACGGAACAGCCATACCCGTTATTTTGTACGTACGGAACAGCCCCACTACCCGTTATTTCTTTAAAACAAACATCCAAACATCCACAGATTCGACAACTACTCCGCGAATGTGATGGTGGACGGCAAGCCGATCAACCTGGGCCTATGGGATACGGCAGGTCAGGAGGACTACGACAGACTGCGACCGCTCTCCTACCCACAGACAGATGTCTTCCTCATATGCTTCTCGCTCGTCAACCCAGCGTCGTTTGAGAACGTCCGGGCTAAGGTGGGTCCTTACTTCCTAAAATAATCTGGTCTTTGGGTCCATCTAGTCTTTGCTGACAAAAGGACCAGTAGCTTCCGTTTCTTGTGACTGATGTAGCGCATGACACTGAGTAGGACAAAAAAAACTAGAGTTGCAATTTGTGCATTAGCTAATTTAATAAGCTAAACATTATAAATACGAAAGTAACTGAGTTACTATCATAGTTTAATAGTATTATAAAGAGGTAAAGATTGTGAAGTTGTAGGGGGTAATTTCAGGAACTACAGAACCGATTTTTAAAATTCAAAAATTTAGGAATCCGTAAGAAAAATCACACGAATGAAGTCGTGGGGCAAGTGTTAATTATAAATAACTGTATAAATAATAAATGTAACTCAATTACTTTCGTAGTTTATCAGTTTGTTAAGCTTTAACAGCTAAACTACTGGATGGATTTTGATGACATTGGTACGAGGTAAGCTTCAAGTTCAAGAAATAATTAGGATACCTTTTGATCCGCGATTGGCATGACAATGCTCTCAAGAGCCATGCGCATTATGCCAAACACGTAATAACTTCATAAATAAATAACGTAACAACAAACAAAGTATAAACATTATCACGTTAAAACCAAAACGTGCTGAAATAGGAAGTCGTAAAATCATCGTCCCGACTGATAAGAGTTATAATGTTATAAAGTTGCACATGTCTGCCCTTGCGCCTGTTCTTTGTTCTCGACTTGATGCATGCTGATTATTAACGATTTCTTTAGAATATGAATCATTAAATCAGGAAGTGCGACTTATACTGTTTTAACCAATATCTTGACGAGATATTAATGTTGTGTTCTGAAAGATCTTTATGGGCTGATTTTTTAATAGTCACCAAATAATAAATATGACAGTTTGACATATTTTCTATACAAAAGCTGTCAAATCGCCATATTTATCCCTCTGTTATGAGTTATCTGAAGATTAAAAAGTTGCCTTGAAGGTATTTGGTTTTAAAAGTCTAACAGTCCCTTCTGCCCCACCCAGGGCGCAAGGAGTCATTTGATGATTTTTACCACCCAAAAAAAAAATTGTGTTTGGTTTTGGATAGTACCAAGTTACAATGATATTAAAACGTTAATTTCAAGAATATGATTTCATATCATGTATACGTACGTGAAAAGCCCAAGCAAAGATCGTGAGAAAATGTCGACTATGTTAATTGAAAACTAACATAATCGATGAAAGAGAAACTATTAGCCAGCAGTGAGGCTAAAATTATAATAATTTCTTAATAATAATTAAGAAATGTCGGAGCTTCCTATCAAGATAGAATTTTCAGAATCGCTGGTTCCGAAAATATCTGCTTTCAAACAAAAAACCAAACCAACTCTTCAGCTTTCTAAAATAAGTATAGATTTGTCGTTAGCATAGATTAGCATCTATTGAATTTCGCGTTTAAAAAGCAAAAACAACCTCTCTATAAGTTGTTAATAATGTGTTTTGTACCTTCCAGTGGTTCCCCGAAGTCAGGCATCACTGCCCATCGACGCCCATCATTCTGGTCGGCACCAAGCTCGATCTCCGCGAAGACAAGGACACCATCGAGAAGCTGAAGGACAAGAAACTAGCTCCCATCACTTACACACAGGTAAAACTTTATTTTAAGGACTTTATTAATCTAAGTTTTTTAAATTACTAGCTTCTGCTTTCGATTTCGACCGCTCCAGTTAGTTGTATTGTATTGTTATATAGCGTATACTATTCCGTCTCGTAAATCAGGCTATCATATAAAAAAAAAATAATTCAACTGATAGTTTCTGACATAAGCGCGTTTTGACAAACAAAGAAACTCTTCAGCTTCATTTGTTTTTTGGCTAATCGATATTACTTTTTCAATTCATAATGTGCTTTTTGAGTTTATCTTGGACATCACTACCATGTGGTGATGAAAAATATTCAGAGGAAACCTGGAATAAGTTAGAGTTTGAAATTGCCAATCCGCCTTAAGCAAGCTTGGTAATCAATGCCTTCTCTATATGAGAAGAGGCCTTTTGTCCTGCTGTGGGATAATTAATAGGCTAGTATTATTCTTAACTTAATTAGTCTGTAACTTGATTATCCTTCTTAATACCCCAGTATTAGGGGCTGTTTTGTTATGTCATTTAGACAGTCGACAGTTGTAAAAAAACTATCTATGTTGAATTATCCTTCTTAATACCCCAGTATTAGGAACTGTTTTTGTTAAGTCATTTAGACAGTTGACAGCTGTAAAAAAAATTCGATGATGAAAGTCACAAATCAGATTGTATAATCTTAAAACGTATAAAAAATAAACAGTCAGATCAAATATCACAGAATTCACATAAGATTGATACCGTAATAACAGCTGTTATATTGGAAGCACACAAACCCGGGGTCGGCAATATGTGCGTGACACTTGACGTATATTCGTGGCGCGCTAACTTATCGGAGGTGGGAAGTGCCGTAACCTGTCGCCCGCAGGATATTACAAATGTTCGCGTTTGTATTGTGAATATAACGGTGTTGTATCTTATGCAGATGTAACGTGGCACCTATTTTTATTGGAATTTTGTTGTTAATATTATGTCGTTGCGCGGAGATTTTTTTCAAAATTATTTCAATTTATGACAGTTCGGTCTTAATAACACTGTCTCAATGTCACTGGTATATTTTCGCTATTTCAATAAAAAAGTAATTTGTAAAACTTTATTATTTTAAAGAATAAGTATTAATGAATCTTGTTCTAAAACTTTATTTTTTTTAAAGAATAAGTATTTTGAATCTTGTCCAGTCCCTTGGAGCAGCTTGATTAAATTTTTGTGTACAATAAAGAGTATTCTATTCTATTCTAATTGCAAACTAGAATCTCGTTGGACTAGTGGTTGCAAAGCGCTACTGCTGAGCTTGAGGTCTTCGGTTCGATTCCCAGGTCGAGCAAAGTGTTATTGGATCGTTCCATCAGAAATTTCAGTCCATCAGAAAAGTCTGAATTTTTGACCGGTTTACAGCAATAAGCTCGCCCCCTATTACATGGGATTTAAACATAACTAGCGAAATGTGGGTGTGTAATGGGTACAGATCGGTCTAACCCTTCGGGGATTACAGGCGCGATGTTATGTTATCTAATTACAAATATAAAATCGAGTTAAAACTTCTTTCTACTATCATCAATGATCTTAATCAATGCTTTCTTTCTCGTTCCAGGGCCTCGGCATGTCTAAAGAGATCAGCGCGGTGAAGTACCTGGAATGCTCTGCGCTGACGCAGAAGGGCCTGAAGACGGTGTTCGACGAGGCCATCCGCGCCGTGCTGTGTCCCGTGCAGCCCATGAAACCGAAGCGGAAGTGTAGACTGCTCTAATGATTGTCTAGCATTGTCAGATAAGGTACGAACGTGTTTTCTTTGACAAAGTAATGTTAACATTCACTTCATTCATATATTCCCTGGAGAATTAGACACAGGTGTATGTTATACACTCGACTTTGTCCGTGTTAATTTTTGTTGATCAATTGTGGATCGATATTCGATGGTGTTAAGTAACAAACCAAACACTAGCGGAGGTATAAATAGACACGTATCTAAGATGAAATTATCAAGTTCTTCCCACCTTTGCCATATTTTTTTGTTCTGCTCCTCTTTCAGCTTTTCTAGGTATTATTTTTTTTGCGACAATATGCTTTATCTACTTTAAATACCCCTTCGAACCCTGTGCCCTGCATGCACTAGTAATCACAATGTTTTGCGTGCGTTTGAATGCACCTAAACGCTCTACACTTGATCTCCCCAAAGGCATTTCGTATTGTCGTCCTATCAGACTATAAGGGTGAGGGCGCACTTGTGTTTACATTGCAACCGAAATTCGTTTGGAAGAATTTTATTACATCATCATTAAGGTTACATCTTGAACAATAAATGAATGCTTCCTATTTTTGTTTCCAGATAGCGTAGTACAGACGTCGATGCCAGTGTATACAGCATAGCTTACAATAGAGCGCACCAACATCAGTATAAATGTGCATAAAACACGAGCGCTGTAAATGAATGGACTGCAATAAATGCATACATAGATGTTAATTTTTACTGTTAAAGTACGCATTATTAATTAATATGTAACGTGGGTCGGTGTGAGTGAGGTCCGTTTAATGTGTAACGCTTTTTTATATCGACCGGATATTCTTGTCACTGGCAGTTTGTAAAGGCTGCACAAAGGATGACCTTTGCCTAATCGTTTGCAGAAGTTTGTCTATGGATGTCACTGTATTCTTTATTCAAATTATGTTGTAGTTTCATTGTCTGTATGTCGTGGAACTGTCTTAATACTTGTGAACTTCTACCTCTAGCTATGTAATTGATAATCAAATGTTTGTACATTATTTTATGTTCACGACGTAGCCATACCACCGCCTGTCAGTGACTGCTAGGTAACTATCCGAGTGTAACTCATATTTGGGTGCTTTATCATAACTTGACCGTCGCTATTACTAAAATGTAATTACATTCCTACATCTATGATAATTTCGGGTACAAATTGTTTAAACATACTTCACCGTCACTTCTGAACGGTTAATTAAAAAAAAAAAAAATGGAATTGTTGAAATTTGTGTTTGCCAGAGATTATATTTTTCGATTTATTATTGATTTTTATTTGTTTCCACATTGTTGTGTATATCAATGTTTACGGTCGACTCTCAAGTTCGTATACATTTTCGTCCTTATTAGTAAAAGTGTTAAGGTTCAAATTGTATACGAGTTACAATGTCGACTAGGACTAGTGGCGTAATAAGTACAGCATTCGTTCGTAAGGAAATGGTTAATCATTAAAGTTTCGTATTCATTGTATATTTAATTAATTAAATGGTTATAATATGTACCTATATATGATGTAAACTGTATTTCGTTTTAATATGCTACGCAGATTTCAGGATAAATTAACTTGGATGTGATTTGTAGGTTAAAATATCTTATATAAGAACCCACTGTACTGTACAAAACTTTAAACCCAAGCACATAATCCCTGCATTTACTAATTCATTACATTACATAATTTCAAGTAAATGAAAATTCCAATGTCTACTTTGATTGGAGTCACGAACTAAATGAAAAGTCATTTGGTCAATAATATGCCATTTCATGAGAATATAGCTGTTGCATTTATCAAGCTGTGTGAACATAGCATTTTAAATCTTATGCCACCGACACATGTAGTATAATGCAATGACTATATTTAATTACTGCGTATTATTTCCCTGAATCGGCTAAAAGCTTAAGTATAAGCGCCCGCGTGAATGGTCAATACTTAGATACATATCGTTGGTAAAGTGTAGCTATGCTATCGTGACGTCTTTGTAATACTAGTGGCGGTATATCTGCGATTTTGAACCTTACGTCTTGAGAATAGAGTCAATTTTACCATATTGACGGGTAAGCATAGCTTTTGCTGACTCGTGCAATATGTACCGCGTTTCTTTTAGTTTAAAACTGCAAATCTATAGCCACTAGCGCAATTTTCAATAAGCAATAAGATTGTATCGCAAACGTTTAGCCTTCTACGGCTGACGTGAAATCCGCACAACTACTTTTAGCATTAACCGACCGAATCGCGATGAACAGCATTCTGTTCCACAACGTCTCGCTCGCCGACCATCTCGATTCGGTCGCATTACTGTCACGGGAGGCATTTTTAGCTAAAAATGTGATAAACGGGTTTAGGCTCTAATTGACTGTTTAGACATTTTTACACGGCCTTTAGATATGAGACGCTTTTTTTACCTTATACGCCTAACTTCACGATTATCGTAGACTCGACAGATCGTTTCTTTAGTAAATAAAATGGCACTAAGTTAATTACTGTCTAAATCCACTCCTAAAATATAAATGTTATAATAAGAAAAAACAGTACACGTAAGTTTGTGTTTAAGTGTGCAATTGTTGTTGCTTGTCACCGAACGCGGCACGCCGTTTATTACTAGATGCCATAAAGTTTTATTCTTCAAAAAGTTTATTTACTTTGAGTTTTTTCTCTTCTGTTTCTAAATTTAAAAAGCTCGAACAATTGCACAGAACATCCCTAGCGGTAAGATTTTAATGTATGTATTGTTCAGATGCAAATATTTAGAAGAATCAACATGTAAATACCGGTAATTTAGTGTTAAATACAAAAATAAAATATACACACGCCATTTTCTTTGGTGTTACATTTTTTTTTTATACTAGATCCAATTTTTTTCACAACATATAGATTTTCTAATGCAAAAAAAAAATAATTTCGCTGTGTAGTTTTATATATTTACGTATTGTAATACGTTTATGGTTGAATGGACTAACTATATAATGTCTAGTTATAAAATATATAATTTTAATAATAAGTCAACAATATAATGATCACGTTACATTGTGGCAGCGAAGGGACGAGATATAAAACATGAATAATATTTTTTAAACTTGAAACAGATGCATTATTATTTTGTAAAAAGAAAAGAATGAAAATTTTTCTCAATATTTTTTCAACGGGTGAAATGAGTGGGGCGTCATAATAGCCAATGTATCGAGAATGCTTTGTCAAATACATGCAATACACAGGACTACTGCGAGTGTATAAAAAAAGTATTTTTAGTCATTGAGTATGTCCGTTAGTCCAAATTTCCCTAAGTATATAATTTCTATAGTCCCCGTCACGAGTAGCTATACAT
Organism: Hoplodrina ambigua; assembly: GCA_949774945.1. Lineage (NCBI taxonomy): Eukaryota > Metazoa > Arthropoda > Insecta > Lepidoptera > Noctuidae > Hoplodrina > Hoplodrina ambigua. The sequence goes on along the minus strand of OX458974.1, from coordinate 3,742,695 downwards.
TTTGTAAACACACATTCAGGTGATCGCAACTCTTAAGCCCGCATGTTAACGTTCCATGTGTCAGACGCGTTCCAGTAACACAAAATATTAGACGACAGCGCTTAATATCGCTATAACCTGACCAAGTGAAATTGCTTCTTAGTTTCTTATTACGTCACTTTGGATTGATTGAATTTGGGATTATTTGTTGTCGTTTGAAATGTCGCTACGTAACTTAGTAGAAGTTCTTTATTTACATGATATATAGCATCTCGTGACGAGGACTTTAGTGTATGTTTGACTCGTTTATTTGTATTAGTGTTATGTTGTCATCTTGTTGATTGTACTGTATTGTTGGATATGTAGTCACTCTGCCATGTACTGCATTTGCTTTCATTCAAAATAACGGCTTGTATAATATTATTATTTTTATACAAAATTGTATATGTATAGATATGCGCTGTGTCTATAATTCGATATGATAGTTAGATAACGCTGCTGTCGAGTAATTCTTCCAAATATTGTAAAGCCTCTGAATAATTCAAAATATATTTATATTAACTGTTCAAACTATGTGTTTTATTTATGTATCCTTTATATAACTATCATATTTTTAATTAGCATGTTCTACACGCGATATTTTTAGTAATAGTTTTTATACTTTGAGATTTGTTGTCTTTGAACAAATATTTATAAATAAATCTGACATTATGTTAAGAATCGCTATTGTAAAGGAATTTTAGATAAAAGTTGTTTCTGAACTTTAACATACGGTCAACAAAAGAAATAAATCGTGCGATACAGTTGGTTTTCTTAGAAATAGATGAATATCTTTGATTGAGAATTAATTTAATAAATGAACTGTTTATTATCTACTTTTTCAATTACATTACATTTTAAAACATTATTTTTTTTGTACGAATGGGTTTGCTCTCGTCTCTAGTTCAGGTACGAGGTGACAGAGACATCCATTGGCATCTCAGAAAACTTCAACTATATCTGACGGCTGTGGTTACTTATCTCTTGTTGACTGTACAAATGGTAGAAGATAAAAATTGCGTAACCTTGACAACAGATATCAAATCCTCTATGTTGTTAGTAGGTACTAATGTAGGGAAATAAATTTTAGCTATGTAAAGCATATTAGTCGAAAAAACATTCATGTTTATGATGCCAATACTGGCGATAAATATTTAGGTACTTTTATGATAAAAATAATCTAAACGACCCTGTTTCGCTCAATCCTTTTATCCAGATAATTTTTCTGACATATAATAATAATTTATTCAAAACTCAAATTATGCATACATTATAAATTAAAAACTATTTTAAATGAGCATACATTATCAAAAACTCGACAAGACCTCTGTGTCTGAACTAGATAAGTGAATATCTGTATCTCAGACAAACAGCGCTCTTCCCTTATAATATACATTTAGATGCTTTCCAGTTCAATTTTGCTTTAATTATTACATATCTCATGTAATTTTATCGAATAAGACAAGTTAAACTAAAATAAAGTGGTGACCCCCTTATGTGTAGACTTTAAATGAATGAATGTGTGATATCTTCCCACAATGTAATTTCTGTTTTTATCTTCGGTCATAGCGTAATCTCAATGCAGGCTAGCCAAATATGCAGGAGTGCTCCAATGTGTACGCAAACACAGGTGTACTCTTCCCTCACTAAGGGTCAATTTATACTAGCGCAGAGTCGAAGCGCATCGAAGCGTCTTTCCAAAACTGAACATAACAAATTCAACCTTAACTCCACAGCGTAACGCACACATTACTTCTGAGATTTTAAAAAGTCGCGCGCATTCTTCGGAATTCGCGTTACACTGTGGGAGTTAAGGTTGAATTTTGTCATGTTCAGTTTTGGAAAGACGCTTCGATGCGCTTCGACTCTGCGCTAGTATAAATTGACCCTAAATAAAACCTATGATAACACTAAAAGAAACCATTAAAATACATTCGTATTGTTTTCCGTTGTTCAATTACATAGAAAATTGATGAATGTGTAAATCTACAGTACAAAGTTCGCGCGGCGTCGCGTCATACAGCTAAATGCAAGATTGCAGTCAACAGCTGTGTCAAGGTCTCGTAAACTTACCTACCTTACAACGCAGTCCCTGTTATTTTGGAGGCGATATAATAACGTGCAATTTTCCAATACGGAAGCATAGAAAACATACAACACATGTGACCAATATAAACATTAAACAATCAACGATCATTGAAACATCTATTACGTATTATAGTTTTGTATAACCATTATAAATTGACCTGCCCCCTCTATCTCCAACTAAACTGTTTGGTAAGTTTGAGGCGACAAGCAAAGTTCAGCGTAAACTGGATACGAATAAATATAGTATTCTCGAGACGTTTTGTAATCAGTCGTTTGAGTGGCGCTGCCAGTGAGCAGTCCTCTACGTCTGTCCCGCGTTTTATAAACAAAGAAATAATAAAAACGTGCTACCAAAAAAAATACTTTAAAATCAAAGTAGCAAAGTTCGTTTTCGAAAATGTCGAAAGTGCTACTAAGTAAAGAGTTGCCTGATATTGAGGTTAGTTATTGCTATTTCTATTTACCTACTAATGTTTTGGTTGTAGATAATTTAAAACAGGTTCTTGATAAATTGTATCAATAATAATCTCTGTTCTGATTGATAAGGTCATTGATAACAAAGTAAATGCATAGCTAGATAGGAAGTCTAGTAAATTAATCAACTAATAATTTACTAGACATTTATTAAACTCGTGTGGCCGTCAGTTATCAATAAAACATAAATTCTATACCCGACAATCTATTACCTATATTAAATTAGTTTCACGATAAAGTAAATTAAAGGTTAGTAGGAACGTAATTCTAACTAATTATTACGGACGTAGGTACTTAATTAACGTTTGTGTTTCGTGTGACTGGTTAAAGTTTAAACTAGTATTTTTTTTTTTTATTTGGTCCAAGGCCAATAGATAATTAAGCTCTACCTAGTTTACTTTGCTATCTGTGTTCTTATAAGTCAGTACCTACAGTTAAATGAGACTACGTTTTTGATGGTCTACATACCCCATCATAGGTGTTCACCTTATTAGCTTCACAGATTTAGTGCCGATATTTCAATCTAACTCTATAACGGAATAATAAATATGGCGCTTCTGTATACAATAGGTACTAGCTTCGCTTCGTCCGCATGCAATTTTTTTCACCCGCGTTTAGTTACGACTTTAGTTCACTCCGCACCCTTGGGACATAGCGTGATGTAATATGACCTATATTATTTCTCATGAATACGTCTATCATCAACAACAGATTTTTCCCAAACCGACTTCCCATAGAGATTAGCGCGCTGAAACAAACTCTTCAGCTTTTTTGTATTAGCGCATTTATATTGTCAAACTATCATTCTTATTCTTTAGATATGGACTTTCTGACTATTAAAATTTCAGCCCTTTTATTTCAACCTGTACCATCACTGCTGGACAAAGGTCTCCCCCATCGTCTTCCAGCCTTGCCTTGCCTTCTTTGGACAATCTCCTATTAAAGTCTCTCAGTCATCACTACTCATCTCGCCAGCGTTTCCTAGTCCATAAAATTCAGCTCTTAGACAGCAAAATATCTTAACAGGTACTTCAAATTAGGGGGCAGGGCAGCAAAAGTTATTCATCCATCTAGCCTACCTTTCTTAAAGGGGGAGATAGAGACAGAACTCAAGTAAACTCAGTTTTACTAACAAGTATAGTAATAATATAACCCTTTCTGATAAAGAGGCGTGTTTCTCGGATTGTTTGTTGATTTCGTACAAAATATGATACGATTACTTAGTTACTGTTTCACTTAATGTCAAAGGCTATCTTTTGTTAAAGATTGTGTGAAATATTCTTTATGATTTACATATTTGTATCAAGGCCAATATTTACATCATTTGTGTGTATACGTAGTGATTATGAACGGTAAATAATAAATTGTCCCTACAAAGATTTTTTGTTAAAATATTTTTATTTTGTTTGTCTTAAGCCCGCGACTTCGTCTGTGTGAATACCGGTTATCTGCAGGGTTTTTATTTTTTTTCGCCCCTAATTTTCTATAATAAACAAGCCAAGCAAGTTACTCCTTAAAATATTAGCCAACTGCCAGTGAAAGTCCCGCCAAATCAAAATCGGTGTAGACGTTTCGAAGTTTAACAAGAAAAACACAAATAAAAAATAAAAAACCTGCGGAACCCTAATTTTCTAAATACAAATAAGCCAAACAAGTTACTCCTTAAAATGTTAGCCAAATGCCAGTGAACGTCCCGCCAAATCAAAATCGGTGTAGTCGTTTTGGAGTTTAACAAGAACAAACACCAATAAAAAGTGCCGTGGCGACATTTGTATGCATTTATTAAAAACTATTTTGACATTAAAACAAACATTTCAATTTTATTTATTTGTATAGGTACCTACATAATACCTATTTATGTATAATATTTTATAGATAAGTTCCAATAATACTTTATTAAATAAACAATTCTAAGGATGTCGTTTTACTGTTAATATTATATTCTTCTATTGTTGTTTCAGAACCTGTTGAGGCTCAATCCGACAGTAAAGCCTTACACCAACTTGGTCCCTTCAGCTCAAACTAAGAGGAATAAACAGCATTGGAAGAGAAACGAAGATCGAAAATGTACCGTGAGTGTTATCAAGATATTTTTAACTATTTATTGTTGTTTTATATGACTGCCTCGTTGGTCTAGTGGTCGCTAAACATGACTAGGTACTGAACATGAGGTCTTAGATTTAATTCCCAGGTCGGGCAGTGTTATTGGGTTTTTCCAATCTTTACGCCCTGGGTGGGGCGGAAGGGACTTTCAGACTTTTACTGACAAAAAACACCTTGTTCCTTCTGTTGCCCTTTACGTTCCGGGGCCACGGCCACGGTATCCTGTTAAGACGTCCCGCAACCCCGGAGCTTCGGAATTTGTGCCCGATTGGTGACAATAGGCTCGCCCCCTATTACATGGGACTTAAACATAATAAAATTAGCGAAATGTTTGTGTACTAATGGGTACACCTCTGCCTAACCCTTCGGGGATTAGGGCCGTGATGTTATGATATGTATAGCTTTGTTATATATCACCACACCCTTGAACATATCTGTTTGCATCGTGAAAGGACACAAAGTAGAGATATAAATACTGATAAACTATGCAATCAATATCAGAAATACCTGCACTGTTTTTTTTTAACCGACTACAAAAAGGAGGAGGTTATATTTATACGTGTAGTCGATGACCGACTGAAGTAAGAGGGGGAGGGTAAGTCGAGGTATTTCGACTAAACCGCCTTCCAAACCAAAGTTATTTTTTATAGTTTTTGAAAACGGTTGTGTTTTTTTTTTGTTGGAAAAATGTTTTATTGATTTATGTTTTACTAGCGATCCGCCCAGGCTTCGCACAGAGTAATAATAATAATATCTTAGGACAACCAACACATTGCCATCTGACCCCAAACTAGGCAGAGCCTGTACTATGGTAACCAAACTGATAAATATACTTATTTATTTCTAAATACACACATATTATATTTAAATAACACCCAGACACAGAACAAATCATCGTGCTCAACACACAAAGATTTGTCCTGGATGGGAATCGAACCTACCACCTCCGTCCTAGCAGTCAGGGTCACTAACTACTAGACCAACAGGCCAGTCAAAATAATTTAAATACTAGTGTAAACTAAATACTAATGTAAATAATATAAGTAATGTAGACACGCCCTACGCCTTACGCACCCCGTTTGACTGTGGACTACCTTTTATATCGCAACTTCATGTGCACGCGCGATAGATAGCCGACATTTACGCGAGTGAAGTCGCGGGCAAAAGCTAGTATCCTAACTTCCTAACTAATCCTAACTAATATTATAAATGCGAAAGTAAGTTTGTTTGTTTGTTTGTTACCATTTTAAGCCTAAGCCCCTGAACCGATCTTCCTGAAATTTTGCATATACGTTGCCAGGTGTACAGGAACGAACATAGGGTACCTTTAAACCCGAAAAAACGTACTAGTTCCGAGGTAAATCACAATAACGTTCTTTGATCATAGATGGCGCCACGTGTAGTTTCGAATTGAATTGACAGGACATGGGTAATTTTTCCGCGACTTCGTCTGTGTCCGCGATAACCGAAATTTACGCGGACGAAGTCGCGGGCAAAAGCTAGTATTAATATACAAAATGAGTTGAGTGTTATGTTTTTACTTATTATCAAACAGCTGCTATATTATTGCATATAATTTTTCACCTTCATTATTTGTTACACTTATATTATCTCTGATACTAAAAATGCATTTACACCTGATTACGTGATTGTACCTACTTGATGATAAAATGTGATTGATTATTGTATCGTGTTAATTAATTGTAGGGTACTCAAATAGCTTCTAATTGTAAGAATTTATTGTTATGTATTTTTGTAATAATACAATACTTCCGACCGATTATGGGTCACGCATGGCGACCAAAAATGAAGACAAACAAAGTACACAAGAAATGAAATGATATTTATTCAGTAAATTGGTTATAAATAACACTTTTACACGTCACATTTTAAACTAGATGAGTCCAGTGTTTCCTAGCAGACTGCTCTGAGAAGAAACACCGAAACAAACTCAGAGGTCAAAGTCTCTTTTAAAGTCCATACAATTACTTGTATTGGTCAAATCATATGCGAACCAAGTAGGTTAATGTCCGAGGTGGTCTCTTGAGGAGAGAGGCACACAAGTTTGAGTCGGCCTGTCCAGTCAATGCACGCATTTGTCAGAAATCGTCAAGCTCGACTCAGAATTTAAGGAGCTCAACGACACGACGAACAATACCAAAGAAGGGACATTTGGGTAGGCCGCATCGAGTACTCAAACTGACAAGAGATATTGGTGCCGATTCCCTTGTTCACAAACTAGACTTAATTTAGAGAATTAACATCTCTTACTAACATACAGCGAAAGGAAAGGACGGTGACATTAAAGAACTAAGTTAGCGATGTCAAATTGAACTTTTCCGTATTTTAAATCTATACGTTTTAAGATGTCAACTATAATTGTATGGATGTGTCAGGTTGACTAAATTTGACAGCTCTTATTTACATTAGTCTCTTTCTTATTTTATTGGACAGAAAAAGACGGAAATAGTCTAATTTTAGTTTAGTTTGTGACCAAAAGAATCGGCTCTATTATAGTGCACAAGTGGGCACGCAAACACAGGCAGGTGCATTCCCCTTTCCGCTATCTCTCATAGTCCAATGGGACGGCAATCCGATACGACCGGGTCGAGATCAGGCAAACAACAGCTTAACGTGCTTTCCGAGGTGTCAGCACTAACTCCCAAACTCCGGGCTGCTAACAAGAAATTCCTAATGGAAAATCTCAATTACACTTTGCCCGACATGGAAATCGTACCGAGGACCCCACGGTCAGCAGTCGTGCTTGCACGAGAACAAAAGGGCATTGATGTGGTGATGATGTCCTTGAACGCAGTGTCATCTCAGATGTTGTCCCTTTGCAGTAATGGCCAAGTAATTAAAAAAAAAAACCTTTTTTTTTCAGGCCTGTCCTACTCTAACAAAGAACTTCGACGACATCAAACACACAACGTTATCCGAGCGCGGTGCTTTGAAAGAGGCGGCGCGATGTCTCAAGTGCGCAGACGCACCCTGCCAGAAATCCTGTCCTACACAGATAGATGTTAAGAGTTTCATCAGCAGCATTGCTACTAAGGTTTGTTGACCTACTTTTGATAAAATACAACGAGGTTGTGAGAGCAAGACTCGTATAAGGTTGCCTGTATTGCGCACACGCAGGATACTCAGTCACATTTTAGCGAGAGGTCTTATACCTGGGTATTCCTCACATATTTGTAATCAATTAATAAGAACTCAAGGCCAATTTATCGATAGTATTCGATAACACTGTTGATTATTTGGATTTCTTTCGGTGAAAACAAATAAAATCACGTCAATAAAATATCCAATGTTTTCGAAGTAATTGTACCCATTTTGGATAGGTATTTAAATGTGGATTAATTTTAATCTAATCTAAGCATTGATTTTGTAAGTAAATTAAACTGTTAATACTAAATAGTAATGTAACACATTTGACATAAATTAAATTAGTTATAATTTTTGAGTCATTGTGGGTTAACTCGTTTTGGAAGGATAAAACTTAATCAGCATTCACAATGTTGCCGTGATGCACCAGTATGTAAAAAAAAATAGAATAATATTTTTATCTTTCTTTTTAGCGTATCGATTTTCCAAAGACTCTTTTCATACAGAGAAAGCACGACCATCGATCACCATGCTTGGTCGCGAGGTATAATTTGTCATTTATTTTCAGAACTACTATGGAGCGGCGAAAGCGATCCTTTCGGATAATCCCCTGGGGCTGACGTGCGGCATGGTGTGTCCCACCAGCGACCTCTGTGTGGGAGGATGTAACCTGCATGCTAGTGAAGAAGGCGCTATTAATATTGGTGGACTGCAGCATTTTGCTGTTGATGTAAATATTAAGATAATTCGGTTATACTAATGATAGTGGTATTTTATATAATATCCTTGACACATTTCCACAAGGATCTGGGTTTAGCCTGTCGCATTCAAGCAAAATTGGTTGTTTATCTGGTCAGGGATCCTCAAGTCTTGATTTCTAGTTTGTAAACGCCATTCAAACGGCAAGATTAACCATGTCGGGCCCCTAGGCAATGAAGTAGGGTTCTAACCTTCCAATATTTTTTTCTACCGCTCAAGGGCCCTTAAGCAATTGTCTGTACTGCCTAATCCGGTCCTGCATTAATAACGTTTACCGGACCCCTGACTGGCCTGCCCATATGAACATATGCTGATGTGAATCTTTTATACAGCTTCAATGCAAAGCCAATATTTTGATGCTATAAATATCATTTGTGATGGTACCAGGAATAAAAATGTCACAGCCAAAATACTTCATAAACAATTAATTCCAGGTCTTCATGAAGATGGGCATCCCTCAAACCCTGGATCCAAACACCAAGCCTCTCCCAAAGGGCGGTGACCAAAAGATCGCGTTGATCGGCGGCGGGCCTGCCAGTATTAGTTGTGCCTGCTTCTTGGCCAGGCTTGGCTATAAGAACCTTACTGTCTATGAGAAGGAGAAGTTCTTGGGGGGACTCAGGTGCGTTTTATAGAAGGCTTTTTTATGGTCCTCTAAGTATTAGTTTTTCTTTTATTTTGGCAAAGGAATTCTTAAAATTATAAAAAATTACCATCACCATTTTTTGGATTGTCAAGCGTCTTAGTATGGGACAGTAGAGACACCTAGGAGTGAGTAGGTAGGAACTCATGATTAGCAGTCTCGACTACTCCGTTGGTCTCGTGGTTGCCAGCGCAACTGCTGAGCGTGGGGTCCTGGTTTTGTCCTCCAGATCGGGCAAATCGTTATTGGGTTTTACAAAAGGAATTTCTCAGTAACAGACCAGAGTATGGAAGTTGTTTGTGTAACATCCCCGTAGTTCAGAAAGTCCGTAAAGCCCAATTTGGACCTGCGTCTGATCTTGTTAGATTGTCGTCCTATCGGGCGAAAGTGAGGGAAGAGGAAGTGCATCCGAGTTTGCACTTGTACAAACTTATGCACTATGATATCTCCTGCTTACTTTGCTAGTCTCCATTGAGATTAGCCACGGCGTCCGAAATTTAGTCATGAGATTTATTTTCTTTATTAAAACGGGGTAAGAGAGGCAGGGGTGAATCGAGACGGAACTTTAAAACTTATAAACTCTGCTAATAAGTTTTGTCGCCAACAAGAAGACCACTTGTAAATTATAATTCAGTAAAAACAGTAGAGTCTTTTTTGCTAATAAACTATACACAATATATTAACCTTAAAATCCCTTTTAAAGTTTCGTCTCGATTCATCCCTGCCTTTCTATTTACCTCGTTTTGCGGTGTACCATACTGTTTATGAAGCGTTAAAATTGAAGTCAAAGTCAAATCATTTATTTCAATTAGACCATTAAAAGGCACTTTTGAACGTCATTTACAAGAGAAAAGAAAAAATATCATATTAAATCCACGACCAGCTCCCGGATACTTTGCCGAAGACCATTAAAATTTTAATTTAAAATTGTGGGTATAATATTTCAGTTCTGCGGAAATCCCACAATATCGTCTTCCTTATGATGTGGTGCAGTTTGAGGTGGATCTTGTCAAAAACCTGGGAGTCAAGTTTGTCACCGGCAGGAAACTGTCTACACAGGACATTACTGTTAATGTGAGTACTTGATTACTTTTCAAGGATTTATTGAGAATAAACATATCAATATGCAGTTGCAGCCAGGCAAATGGCCATTCCAAAATATCTTATCTTTAATATCTTTTTACACGACTGCCCCAAAAAAAGGAGTGTTATGTGTTCAGGGTTAATGTATGTATGTATGTATGTATGTGAGATTCTTTATTCCTCCATAATTTTTTAACCCCTGTACCGATTTAGATGTATGGGGTATCGTTACAATCCTTGCATCGTTCCGAGTAACATAGGCTAGTTAAAAATAAAAAGAATCCTGTGTGGTCACTTTAAAACGTAAATTAATACCAGCCTCAATTATTTTTTTTCATGAATCCGATCGTGTCTATGTTTATCGTCTAGAATTTGACAAGTAGATTTAAAAAATATATAACACTGTAAATAAAAAACCTCGTAAAAAAAAACTGTCGAGTAAACAAAGTACAAATATGTGCAATTATTGCAGTCGTGTTTTTGAATTTTTTTTAATTATAGTAGCTTGTTTTATTGAATCGAATCTCTCATGACTCAAATGTATATATATGGTAGCGGATAATTGCAAACACCGTCACCTAAAAAAAATGTCGCTAGATGACGAAAAATATTATGTAGGTAATGGCAGCAGTTTGATTGGTCGGCGGTTTTTGGCGGCTCATGCATAGCTCATGCCTTTAAACCTCACAATCTGTTGTATTTCTAGGCCCTACTAGAAGATGGCCACTCAGCTGTTTTCCTCGGAATAGGCCTCCCGGAGCCGAAAAGCATTCCGATTTTCAAAGGACTTAACCAAGAAATGGGCTTCTATACGAGCAAGGATTTCCTGCCTCTTGTATCTAAGGGCAGCAAGAAAGGTTCGTAAACATTGCTTTGATACAATATTTTATGTGCATAGATTTAAGCTACCAATATGATAAAGGAAATTTCGTCTTGTTTCCAATGAGATCTGTAGGAATACCGGTACCTAAAACATACTAAGCGAAAACAAGTAATACTTATTAAACGTAAATAAAAAAAAAACTGTTGTATTCCACAGGCACACGTCAATCATAGCAAATTAAACCTAATGCCAATGTCTTAAAAGTCATTTGACCCGGGGTCATCATGAAATGCGACAACTAGCAGAAAACTTATCAAGTTCAAGACGCAAAATCTTCAATGAAACACTTTCTTCCAGGTCTATGCGCGTGCAAGTCTGCGCTGCCTTCCTTACACGGTAACGTGATAGTCCTCGGCGCCGGCGACACTGCGTTTGACTGCGCGACCTCTGCGCTCAGATGTGGCGCTAGACGAGTTTATGTGGTGTTCAGAAAGGGCGTCACCAACATTAGGGCAGTGCCTGAAGAGGTAAATTTTCTCTTTAATACATCATCTGTTTAGCCTATCCGGAGGCCGCTAAATACCAGTGCTGTACGTGGAGCCTATCTGTCCTCCACAACTCAGTTACTGAGTAAAATGGTACCCCTCGGTTTACCAATGGATTTGGGGGGGGGGGGTACTAATTGCCAGATTTTAGACTTCTGACTACCCGTAACAACTGTCAAAGATCTACGAATGACTTATGTTTCGAGGCACGGAACCACCAACTTCAGGCTTCCGGGCTGCCATTGAGTTTTAGCCTGAATATGGGAACGGAACTGCAGACCCTATGCACCACAATATACGATTGAAAATTGGAATAAAAGTCTAGATTATGTATATTTTGTTATTTAATTTGTTCCAGGTTGACTTAGCAAAAGAAGAGAAATGCGAGTTCGTACCGTTCATGTCTCCTAGAGAAGTCATTGTCAAAAATGGAAAGGTATTTCAGTCATTGAACTTTTATAACGTACAGCTTGAACAGCCAATAGTAATCGATCCCCAAGTTTTTTAAACATTAACGCTTCAAAAAACATATTTTAGGATTCTATACAGTTACGATTTTTTGAGGACACATCTTCATACGATTCTTGTCAACATCATTTGTTTCTATATTTACAGATTGCTGCCTTAAAGATGTGTCGTACAGAGCAGTTGGATGATGGAGAATGGATAGAAGACGAAGACCAAGTGATGCAGCTGAAAGCTAACTTTATCATCTCGGCGTTTGGATCCGGACTTTATGAAGCTGATGGTAAGAAAATGTATTATTTTTTACATATTGATTGCTATACAGGACGTCGCCAACATTAATAATGACAAAAAATGGGATAAAATCAAGATTGTTTATTTTTTATTATGTGTTGTATTGTAGGGATGAGATCAATGAAACACAGGACTGCTAGAATAGTACTGATTGTTTATTCGGATGTAGCTGAATATATATTGCTTACAACTATGGAGTACATGCCTATATAGTACTTATTATCTACTACACTACAGCTCCCCCTTAACAAAACAAAAAAAAAATTGACAAAATTTTTTTTTTTTTTTTTTTTTAGAATAACATAAAATGCTTATACAGAGAATAATATAATTTTATTTAGTACATGATTATAACTAGTATACAAAAACATGTAAATAATATAATTGTTATTTCTAAGTATAATATAATTTAGTTCGGTTCTTATGAACTGTATCGAGCTTTCCTTTTTTAATAATTTCTACATTGGGTGACAAATCTCTTACAACTACATACGGTCCAGAAAATATAGGACTTAATTTATTGCCGGTTTCCTCTTTTAATAAAATCTGATCATTTGGCTTATATGTAATAGGCTTAATACTGGCATCATACTTTTGTTTTCTTATAATTTTTTGTTTAATAATATTTTTACGAGCTTCATTCTGCGAACTTTGTAACCTGAATTTTAATTCTAAAGGATAATCGTCATGATTATACAATGGTTCAACAGATGATAATATATTACTAGGCAAATTACATTTCTTACCGTATACCAATTCAAATGGAGTATAGTTAGTAGCGCTGTGCACTGATGTGTTGTATGAGAAGCACCAGTAAGGTAACCATGTGCTCCACGTCTGAGGATGATTATCGCACTGTATCCTTAGATATGCGCCTAAATGTTTGTGTGCGTTCTCTAATGCACCGATACTCTCATGGTGATAAGCAGTAGACTGTAACTTGTTAATTTGTAAAAGTTTACAAACCTCTGACATTGTTGTGCTGATGAATTCCGCTCCTCTGTCAGTTGCGATGCTAGTAGGAACTCCATACTTAAGAATAAAATTCTCCACGAATATCTTTGCAATCTCGTTGGAGTGTTTCGAAACGAGTGGACACGCTATTACAAATTTTGAAAGCTCACACTGAATACTTAAAATATATGAATTATTATTAATATCTTTATCTAAAGGTCCTACAATATCTAAGTATATTTTCTCAAATGCCGTGTGGGCTGTGGTGGTCACCACCATTGGCTCTTTCGTGTATCTAGAATACTTTTGTGTCTGGCACTTATGACACTTTTTAACAAAGTCATAGATATCTCTCTCCATATTGGGCCAAAAATAATATTTTTTTATATTATTTAACATTCGCCTAATACCCGCGTGGCCACTTGTGGGTAATAAGTGAAAGTCGTTAATAATAACTCTTTTATCGTCTTTGTCAATAATTCTTTGTACATCCTTTAAAACACATATTCGCGGTCCGGACCACGTTGTATTATCTTTTATTTCTTTCACTAACTTTTCTATGAAAATATTATTTGTGTTATTTTTAATAAAATATATCTCTTCAATATTGTATGAAAGACAATAATCTCCGAGCTCCCTCGCAAATGCGGCTGGCGTCAATTGCGATCGGGTTGCCGGTTTTATAAACATAGTCATTTGAGACGGTAAATAATATAGTGTACCCGTGCTACTGACTTGTGTGTCATCAGTATTATTTAATTGCAATCTATTCCATTCATGTTTGTTAATGAATCTCAACTCAACAGATTCTTTCGGCTTACTATGTGTTTCCACAACTTTTGGTTGATCAGGCCAATCGTCAGTGGTTGCCATAGCATCCGAAGAGCTGTCCCCTAATAATTGCTTTTTCTGTCCTCTAGTCATAACATTTATGACGCATTCATGCATCTGTTTTAATTCTTCTGACGACAAACACACTCGAGATAACGCGTCTGCAGCCGCATTAACTCTCCCTGGCACATAACTAATGTCGTAATCATATTCGTCCAGAATCAGTCTAAATTTTAATAACCTACTAGACGGGTCTTTTAAATTAAACAGATACACTAACGGCTTGTGGTCCGTATTAATCTTAAATCTGCGGCCGTATAAATAAGGTCGAAAATGTTTTACTCCCCATACTATAGCAAGTAGCTCTTTCTCTATAGTCGGGTAATTCTTTTCAGCTTTATTTAGACTTCGGCTAGCATAAGCTACTGGGCGGCCGTCTTTGTTAGACAACACGGCGCCTAACGCGTATCCCGATGCATCAGTTTGTAAAGTGAACGTATTGCTGTCGGAAAAATCGGGATATTGTAATACTGGTGCCGAAATTAAACATTGTTTTAACGATTCGAAGCTATCTTGACATTCCTTATCCCATACGAAGGTGACATTCTTTTTACTTAAATTATTTAATGGATGAGCAATGTGTCCAAAATTTTTGATAAATTTTCTGTAATAATTGGCAAACGCGACAAAACGCCTTACTTCGTCTACAGTTTGCGGCACTGGATAATTTTTTATTACATTTATTTTTTCTGGGTCTGGGAGAATGCCCTTATCTGAAATTATGTGACCTAAATATAACATATCCTTTCTTAAAAATACACATTTAGCTGCGTTCAGCTTTAAATTGACTTTCCGAAGCCGCTCAAAGATATGTATCAAATTTTTGTTATGTTGACTAAGCGAATTCCCATAAACAACCAAATCATCCTGATAAACAAGGCATTTTTCATAGTTAAGGCCCGCCATTGCTATAGTCATCATTCTGGAAAATGAACTAGGACTAGTCTTTAGACCCATCGGCATCCTAGTCATTTGGTATTGACCAGAACAAAATGATGTGTACTTTCTACTCTCTGGTTCCAAGTTTACATTGTAAAATGCTTGATGTAGGTCAAGGTGACTAAAATAGATACAACCGGATAACGAATCTAACATCTCGGTTATATTTGGCAGTGGAAATTTATCATTTTCTATGACATTATTGAGCTTCCTGTAATCTATAACTAGCCTCCACTTTTTCTCACCGCTAGCGTCTGATTTTTTAGGCACTAGTAGAATCGGACTCGACCATTCGCTTGTGCACGGTTCTATTATCCCTTCAGCTATCATATTATCGAGTTGTCTTTTTACCTCAACCTTCTGTGAGTGAGGTAACCTGTAGGGCTTAACAAATACTGGTTCGGCATTCGGCTTTAATCTAATTGAATGTTGGTATATGTGCGTAGTTGTTAATTTATCCCCGGGTACGAAGAAAATATCAGGGTATTTAGCACATATACTTTCAATCGACATTTGTTCCTCTTTGTTTAAATGTTTAAGATTTAACATCGGAAGTATAGTTTTAACTCGATTTGTATTTCTGTCGCATTTGTTAAAACTGCAAATATTATAATCCGAAGCGCTATGTATAACAGGTTGTAGTTTATCTATAGTTAATTCGGCTTCCGTAGTATTCAAAACCCGTATCGGTATTTTACCATCAATTGGTCTTACTAACGAGCTAGCCATGAACACACCCTCACTCAATTCGCTTGCGCAAACAACAGATTCACCTAATTTTTCTGTTTGTATAAAATGTATTGATTCTGATCTTGGAGGTATGACAAAACATTTATTATAATTATTGTCACTCGTCTTAATTGGTAACGTAATAATGTTTCCAACCTCATTACGCATAATTACATTGTTGTTATTGTAATCTAATAATGATTTATACTTGCGTAAAAAGTCATCGCCAATTATGCCATTCACCGAACATGGCAATGTTTTAAATACATAAAATATATGGTTAAAGGTGGCGTCATTCGCTACTAAGTTTAAATACACATAGCCTATTGATTGTACCTTGCCCCCTAGTCCATTGATCTCTGAAGTTTTGCTATAAAAGGGAATGTTTAGTTCAACAAGATGTTTATGTTTGATGGCCGAGATTGACGCACCCGTATCTAATAACCATTGAAATGGGCAACCATTTACGGAGAGTGATATCGTTATGCTACTGTTACATGATAAAATATTTGGTACACGATTATTCACGAAAAAACTGGTTCGGATTGCCTGATCCATCTGATTTCTTTTCATTTTCCGTCATAACACGCATCGTCTCATTATTTTGTGTCCCCTTATTTCGATTGTAAAAGGAAGTCTTACCTCGATAAGGTCTATTTCTAGGTCCGTTCTGCCACGAACCTCGCGACGCATGACCTCGGCTAGCTCCCTGGTTGCTCGCGTAATGTCCACCTCGCACCTGACCTCTGCTTGACTGCCCTCTAAAGTATCGTCCAGATTGGCCTCTAAAATAATTATTTGTCCCTCGCCTGTAATGGTAATTGTTTTTATGAAATGTTCTAATTTCACCTGGGGAAGAAGATGCCGTCGTAGTGTCCTCCTCCACAGCTGCTTGAATAGCATCCTTTAAGGAATCGAAGTTCCGTGCAGTAATAATTGTGCCTAGACGACGGTTTCGCAATCCGTCGGCAAATCGCTTAATTGCCTGTTTTTCATTTAATTGCCTTAAGAAGTTGTAATTTTCGGGTTTACCGTCTGATTGCGAAACAGTCAGATCAACAAACATTTCGGTTATAGTTTTGCCATAATCATCAATTGTTAAATCATTCTGACGAAAAGAATGTAATTTGCTTTGTAATGCTGTATGGGACTTTTTCGGCAGTAGTTGAATGCTCATATCTTTTAATAAGTTGTCTACTGAGTCATAGCTAGTACTAAGTTTCAATTTTGCTGCTTGAGACAACCGACTCTTTAATACAAACACAATCAATTCCTTTTGGGATTCTACGTCCAATATTGAACTGTAATAATCTATACTATCAATGACCTGTCTAACAGTATGCTCCTCATTATTTATCATAACAGGCACCAAGTTTAGTGCTACTTTTAAATCAAATTTCCCCATTATTGGCAATGATTTTCTTTCCTCTTTACTGACGCTTTCTGAATCAGAGCTACTGTTACTAGTCACTGAGTCACATAACTCTTTTATATTAGTATACAATTCATTTATTTTTAAGCGATAATCCTGTATTATACTTAACTCTTCACTTTTATGATATTTTATGTTACTTCCAATACTAATCCATAGCTTTTCAAATGATAAATATAAAGAACTTGCTTCAATTAATTTCTTACCACATACATTAGATTCGCGCCTGCGTTTGGGACCTACCTTTACCAAGTATTGTCTAATCTTGTACAAATCACTATATATATTTTTTAGTCCTTCAGCCATAAACACCTATGTTCTTTTAATCGTACCGCAAACACTGTTTCACATACCGGTACATAACGCGCACTTTTATTTTTGTTAACGAGTTTCGCACTTAAACACTTTGATTTTTATTCACACACAACACTTCGTTAGAAATAAGATAGGGTTCATGTCTATTATTTGTTCATGGATGTAGTTTGGCACGCGCAATCAGCCGACCTCTGTTGGACAAAGCTCCGACGACGTTCGGACCATCTCAAGCCCCTAAAGGCCTGCTGGTTTATCTCCTGACGCATCCACCGTGTATGGCATTTCTTATACGCCTTATATCCGAAATACAGCAATATAGCTGCGACCATGCATATAACAACTACTGATATAATGGTCTGAGTGTTCATATGCGCTCCAATTTCTTGTAAATTCGCGTTATTGCCAGCACCTGCAGCGTTCTGGGCCAGGAAAACCTCCTCCTTGGTTTGATATGATTGACACATCACGAATTATTTAATTTTATCAAATTACGGTGAAATTATTTGATCACGTATTTCATTTTTTAAAGTAATCTACAGCCACGCGCGAAATTCGATACTCGTCTCTCGCGCTACCGGCAGGGTCGCCATGTAGGGATGAGATCAATGAAACACAGGACTGCTAGAATAGTACTGATTGTTTATTCGGATGTAGCTGAATATATATTGCTTACAACTATGGAGTACATGCCTATATAGTACTTATTATCTACTACACTACAGTATAATTTACACTAAAATATTAAACGCTGCGTTTTTTTTAATTAAAGCGCCCTTAAAAGCTTCTTGCCATCACAAGACAACAGTCATCTAAAATTAATTACTACAAAAACTTAAAATTCAACCCTTGAAATCAACCTAGTTTTGAGCCAAAGCTTTCGGGATCGAAGTTGCAAATGAGCTATGATTTGTCCTCTTTTAAGAAGTCTACCGATTCACCAATGACTCTGTAACCATTGGCATTCTGTCACCTATTGACCTTAGTTGCTAGGACCAGAACAAGTAAAAAAAATATTTTTTTGGTGAAGTCCTCTCTTACTGACTTCGCCTCAGGAAGGCGAAGGGAAGTGTCGGACTCCTACTGACTAAAACCCCACGGTGTTTCTCTACGTTTGGCCGGGATACGGGGGTCGTTCTGAGAATTCTTCCACACCCCGACAGGTATTGACCCGAGAGGAAACAAACCTCGAAATACTCGAAAATACCAAAACTATCTTCAACTTTCCAGTAAAAGACGCGATGTCTGGTGTAAAACTAAACCGCTGGGGGTTGCCCGAGGTTGACGAAGAAACCATGCAGAGTAAGAGCAACCCGAAAGTGTTCGTCGGCGGAGACCTCGCGGGCGTCGCCGAGACTACGGTCGAGTCCGTCAACGACGGCAAGACGGCTGCATGGTACATGCATTGTTATTTACAGGTTAGTTAGATTGTTGAATAGTTTATAAACTTGTTTATAAGTTTTGATTAGTATACCCTACACTTTTGAAACAGTGAATTCAAGGTACCTATACAAAAAGAGATTCCAGGGCACATAGAAAAAATTGAATGACCTGTTTTCGGGTTTTTAGTTAACTTCATATTGTATAGATATTAATCAAATACATAGAGGTCAAGTACTAACGAAATAAATGAACTAGTTTCTGCCTGTGACTATAGCTTAAAATAAATAAAATAAATAAATATCTTGAGACAACTCACACACGGCTATCTGATCCCAAGCTAAGCAGAGCTTTTGTTATGGTAACCAGACAACTGATATACATACTTATATAATTTATAAATACATACATATTATAGATAAATCACACCCAGACACAGAACTAACAATCATGCTCATCACACAAAGTTTGTCCTGGGTGGGAATCGAACCCACGACCTCCGGCTTAGCAGTCAGGGTCACTAACCACTAGACCAACAGGCCCGTCAACTCCGTCAGCTTCCTATTAATGAAAGCTTTTTTGTAATCGGACAATTACTTGTAGAGTTTACCTCATATTAACAAAAAAGAAATTAAACAAACTTGACCTCTTTATAACATAAGTTGAGTATAAGCGAAGATTTCTTATCATAAGTGCTGGATGAAATAGGTACGTTTATCAAAAGGTTATTTTTATGTTTCATAACGAGACTTCTGAACTTCATGTTACCAAACTTTGAAAAACAAAACAACTGAAGAGTTCCACTGGTTCTTGTTCACACACACTCTTCCTATGTTCCAGGGCATACCCTTCACAGCCCCAATAGAGCTGCCCAAGTTCCACACGCCTATCGATGACGTAGACCTGTCAGTAGAGGTGTGCGGCATCAAGTTTGAGAACCCGTTCGGTCTAGCCAGCGCTCCGCCCACCACTAGTACGGCGATGATACGGAGGGCCTTCGAGCAAGGATGGGGCTTCGCTGTCACCAAGACTTTCGGACTTGATAAGGTATGTTTTTCATAACGGTGGTTTTTTTTTTTGACGGGCCTGTTGGTCTAGTGGTTAGCGGCCCTGACTGCTAAGCCGGAGGTCGTGGGTTCGATTCCCACCCAGAACAAACTTTGTGTGATGAGCATGATTGTTAGTTCTGTGTCTGGGTGTGATTTATCTATAATATGTATGTATTTATAAATTATATAAGTATGTATATCAGTTGTCTGGTTACCATAACACAAGCTCTGCTTAGCTTGGGATCAGATAGCCGTGTGTGAGTTGTCCCAAGATATTTATTTATTATTTATTTTTATAAAAACGTTCCCCACTCTAGCAATTTCCCCTTTTTCGTGTGTACAGCATTGATCACCATACTTGCTCAAATTGCTCGGATTGGTGATTTCAAAGTTAAATTCATTACAAATCCAGGTTTTCACGATGTTCACCATTACCAGTGTCAGATGAACTTCTTTATTTTTCGAGTAGATTTATTCATTTAAACTTTATGCAACTAAAAAGTACAAAGGCGGACTTAATGCCTTAGGCATTCTCTACCAGTCAACCAAAGGTGGCGAAGAGATAACAAAGCAGGTGCAAAAAAAAAAATTATAAGGATATAATAAAATATGAAATTTTAAAATCATTAAAAACAAATATCTAAACAAGTTTAAACGTAATGTCGTTTAGATTGTTTTAGGTTATCCTTTTTTTTTTACTTTTTTTCTTAGAGTTTTTGGGCTAGGTGCCAAACTTAGAAGGTCTTAACTTAGAAAGTACAACATATGAATTGAAAACATTGTTACTTGCCCGGTATCGAATCAGTAACCTCTTGCATGAGTGGCGAACCTGGATCATCACAACATTTCTATGAGGAGTTATGTCAATACAATAGTACCGACCCACTCTTTCGCTCCACCAGGACCTAGTAACCAACGTGTCTCCGCGCATAGTCCGCGGCGTGACGTCCGGCGAGAACTACGGGCCGGGGCAGGGCTGCTTCCTCAACATTGAGCTGATCTCCGAGAAGTGCGCCGACTACTGGTGCCAGAGCATCACTGAGCTAAAGCAAGACTTTCCAAGTAAAGTAAGTAGCACAAACATAATTTTTTAAAGGTACTTCATGTTAGACATGCCTGCGACCTAGTTACCGCCTATGTTCATCTGCAAAACCAGCCCCGCAGATGCGTTGACATTCAAGAATCCTAAACTCCATTTGTTAAAGTCAAAGTCAAAATATTTATTTCAATTAGACCATTTACAGGCACTTTTGAATTGTCAAGGAGTCGGTCAGTTAGTCCGAAAGTTGAAGCTAGTTGTTCGTTCTTAAACGGAGGTAGGCCTCTATGG
This sequence comes from Hoplodrina ambigua, assembly GCA_949774945.1. Lineage (NCBI taxonomy): Eukaryota > Metazoa > Arthropoda > Insecta > Lepidoptera > Noctuidae > Hoplodrina > Hoplodrina ambigua. The sequence continues at coordinate 3,721,279 of OX458974.1, read as the reverse complement.
AGAAGAACGAGCAAGAAACTCCACGGCACTCTTTTAAATTAGGTTTTTACAGTTAATATACTAGCTTTCGCCCGCATCTTCGCTCGCTAATTAAATTTAAAATTCGATCATGATTCGAAAGACATGTGGCGCCATCTATCATCATGTGAACGTAATTGTGATTTCTTTCGGGAAAAGCTTTTTCGGGATGAAAGTTATCCTTTTCTGTACACCTGACAACGTGTGTGCAAAATTTCAGGATGATCGGTTCAGTGGTTTATGCATGCAACAAACTCACTAACGTAGGTATTTTTAAAAATTAGTTAGGATTAGTAAAATTATGGCAGTTATTATGTAATTGTTGAAATGACTGCATTTTTCTAATATTAAGTGGAATATAGCTGACATTTTTTCTATGCCCTTCAATCCAGAAAGAACACAGCAAGTAATAGAAAATAGATATAGTGGTAATGGTAATTAACCCACAAACATCTTGAAGAATCATAGTTTCGTCCCGAGTTACGGATTCATCTCGTAATAATTATCTTTTCGCACTATAAAATATAAATGGAGTAATATTTTCGTATTCCAGGTAATCATAGCATCAATAATGTGTTCGTTCAACGAGGCTGACTGGACGGAGCTGGCGCAGAAGGCGGAGGCGTCCGGCGCAGACGCACTGGAGCTGAACCTGTCGTGTCCGCACGGCATGGGAGAGTCCGGGATGGGACTCGCTTGTGGACAGGTGATGTACCTACTTGATTAGTAATAGATAATATTCACGTAGAGATGAACTGCAATAACTTGACGCGCCCTTCCACAATTCAAAACGTTTGAAAGTGTTTGTAAAAGTATTGAAAAGATTCACAACGCATGTGTGTGTACTGAGACGGCTCCCGAAACAAAAACAAATCAACGATTTGTTGCTAGACTAGCGGCGTCATTAATCACTTATTACGTGTCCTGTCGTGTCTTTTATTACTAGTACCTATGGCGCTGCACTGACATACTCTATGAAAATGACAAGTGCGTTGTCTTGCGCGGTCGGCTATTTATGGTTAGTTGATAAACAAATCTGCCGGCCTGCTACTGAAAACGATTACTCACAACTACAAACTCTTTCATACGGATATGACTACAGACATTGAAATAGTATTATGGAGGGGCGCGTCATGTTAAATTAGTTTATCTCGACGGAGATTAGCTAAGTACCCAGGGCATATTATCGGGCGCAAGTGTATGCGCAAACACAGGAGCACTCCCTCTTCCCTTCAATTATTATTACCTATTAGCTCGTACTGTCCCACTGCTGGGCAAAGGCCTCCCCTTCTACCTCTCACAACTTTGCGATACGTTTTGCCATTTTGCCTATTCTCAAGAAAGCTGACCAAGTCGTTCCTAATATTTTGCCAAGTCTATGTTTTCCCACAGCTGGGCATTTTATAATACTAATAAATAAATAAATAAATATCTTGGGACAACTCACACACGGCTATCTGATCCCAAGCTAAGCAGAGCTTGTGTTATGGTTACCAGACAACTGATATACATACTTATATAATTTATAAATACATACATATTATAGATAAATCACACCCAGACACAGAACCAACAATCATGCTCATCACACAAAGTTTGTCCTGGGTGGGAATCGAACCCACGACCTCCGGCTTAGCAGTCAGGGCCACTAACCACTAGACCAACAGGCCCGTCACTAATAATATTGTTTCGTTTAACAGGACCCCGTGCTAGTGAAAGGCATATCCGAGTGGGTGAGGAAAGCCGTCAAGATCCCGTTCTTCGTGAAGCTGACGCCCAACATCACTGATATTGTCTCCATCGCTGTGGCTGCTCATGACGGTATATTACATTCAATATTTTTTTTTTCTTACACTGTCCCACTCAAGCCTTGTCAGAAGCCCTTGAGGTGGCTTAGAAACTCTATCACTAGGGTGTGTAGGGTCGTAAGACCTTACTGTCCGCACGATAAACAACATATGAAACCGAATTATTATAAAAAAAAACTATTTCTGTGCAAAATTCCATCCAAATCGGTTCAGCCGTTCTGGCATGATTCTGTACCAAAAATCCAAACTTTCTTATTTATAAAGAGAAATATGACAGTTTGACATTTTTTTATACCTACACAATTTGTCAAACCGCCATATTTAATCCTTCGTTAAGAGTTTTCTGACATTTGCAAATATCAGTCTTTAAAAGAATAAAGACATAACAAAAATAGTCTGCTTGATTCAACGAAATATATAATCCTAATATGTTTATTTTCAGGTGGCGCGAGCGGCGTTTCAGCAATCAACACCGTATCTGGCTTGATGTCAGTCAAACCTGACGCCACACCGTGGCCAGCTGTCGGTAAGTGCACTACTACCTGCTTTTTCTGACGAAAACATGAAAGGAGCTTTCATGTTTTAGTATGATAAACACAAACTAACCTTTTGGAAGGGCCAACCAGGTATAGGTAGTTGGCCTTTCCAAAAGGTAGTTTCGAGTGGAAAAGAAACTCCATACATAATCTTTTAGAATTTTCAGAGCTACAACATGCTTGAGCAGTTTTCATTAAATTAATTGATAATGAACTAAATTACACTTGGAATAGGGGAAGGTTGCTATGAATGGACCACTTAACTTTACAACCCCAAATCTCAAAAAGTATAAGTGTTAAAATGAAGGCAGTTTATTATTTTTATTTAGTAAGATCTTTATTTATAATAATCAAACGCACAAACAATTCGGGCTTACACTTTTTTATAAAAACGAAGAAAACTAAATCTTGGGCTGTTGCCTTCTTTGGACCATGAGCACCTTAATTGGACCACCAAGTTGCCATCAACGGACTTCGAGAAATTTGTTCTAGAGGTCCAATCGTGGCAACTTATTATAATACTTATCAAATGTAGTAATGGAGTCTGTTGGAGTAATGCCATACAAACAATTTTCCAAGTCAAAAACGTGTTTAAAAAGCTCCTGCTTTAATTCTGGAGGGAGGTCACTTCCGGAACCCGGTATCTGGACGTGTTTTTTTGCTTTTTGGTTAACTCCTTCTAACCTTCGTTTAATAGTTGCTTTCGGCACTCCATAAATTCTAGTTGCTTCGTTTAAACCAACTCTTTGTTACGAACTGATTCTATAGCCAGGTACATACTAGTTTCATTCTATGCAAAGTACTTTCTCTTATTTGGCGACATTCTGGAATTTTAAATTTATATTAATTATTATGACCATAAAATACAAAAAAAAGTTGCTATGATTGGACCGGTCCAATGGTGGAACTTTCTTGAGGTCCATTGATGGCAACAAGGTACTGGTTATGAAAAACTTAACCAAAATATTCATGGACATGATTAGACAAAATTGAATAATACTTATGGAACCTCAAATAAACTGTCCAATATTTAATAACAGTGCTCACAGACAAATATAAATACAATAATACTTACGTCAAATTGTCCTGAGTCAAATTATAAGATTTACACCGCCGCAAACACAACCACACGCGTCACTCCTCACTACATGCCACAGCGTCATTGGGGTAAGAGGGGGGTACAACTGAGTCGCCAGGGACACATTTCGACTAGTTTAGGTGTTGCTAACTTGCACAGTTTTGGAAATACCTTGGTGGTCCAATGAAAGAGCCAGTCCAATGATCGCAACCTTCCCCTAGAGTAAAAACTGCGTTATAATTTGTAAGACACTACATACTGCGCGGAATTATAACCTGCACGAAATATTCAACCGTATTTGTGATGCATTTGAGATCATAATCAATTAATGAAGGAATACTGCTCGACCAGATTGCTGGTTTGCCCTGACCCTAACTTTTGGCAATCCCATTTAAGAGAGTACGTAATACACACTGTAGAGGAGTGGAACTCTCTACCTGAGTCTGTATTCCGAACGCATTCGACCCTAATCTCTTCAAAGTTAGAGTGAACAAACTTCTGGGTAAGCTCACTCTATCGTAGACTTTGTCTCTCTTCGCCTCTGACATAAGACTAGAGTCAACAGCAAACCTATCTTATATATAATAATCATGCATTGTCATTGAGACTGGACCAGTGTGTAAAATTTCATGTCCCTACTGTTAACCGTTGAGGAGTTCCCTCATCTGGAGCCAATCCTGGCAGCAGCATCACGTCATGCTTATCATAATAATGCATTGTCATTAAAACCAAACGTGTGTGCCTAATTTCAGCTCGATAGCTTTAGTAGAAGTGGATGAAATATTGATTGCAAAATTCCAGGACATACATACATAGTTACATACATACAGGTGAAGTTAAATAAAAGCTTTTAAAAAAAAAATCCTCCTATATTTTTTTTCACAGGTGTAGAAAAGCACACGACGTACGGCGGTGTATCAGGCAACGCGACACGACCAATGGGCTTGAGGGCGGTGTCAGCTATCGGGAATAAGTTGCCCGGCTTCCCAATCCTGGGCATCGGCGGTATAGACTCCGCAGAGTCGGCGCTACAGTTCATTATGTGTGGGGCGCCCGTGGTTCAAGTAAGAACTTATTACAGATTAGTACACGGCCGTAATTTTTATGTTCAGTGAGTGCGTTTACAAACAACCAGACCAGAAAAGAAAGTAAGAAAAGCTTTTTATTCACGTGAAAGTGACGCACATTTTTTTTTTTTGTTATTAATTATACCACGATGACAGTACCTTTTTCTGGGATATAAAGTCTACGTGCTATTTCAGATTATAATCTGTATCTGTGTCAAATTTCATCAAGACCCGTTCAGCCGTTTTGGCGTAATTGAGTAACAAACATCGATTCATCCAAACTTTTGCATTTACAATAGTAGTAAGATACAAATATTTGTTTCATGCGGGAATCGAACCCACGGCACACGACACTGCAGCTTATCACTCAGCCACTGCGCCAAACGTGCCGAAAACTAAGGCTAATGTAAATAATTTTATCCTTTTTCAGATTTGCAGTGCAATCCAGAATCAAGACTTCACAGTAGTCGAGGATTACATAACTGGTCTGAAGGCTCTCCTATACTTACGGTCCAAAGGTCTCGATGGCTGGATGGGACAGTCGCCGCCGATCTTCAAGCATCAGAAGGGTAAACCCGTTCAAACGCTCTACGATGAAAATGGCAAGGTAAATTGAACCTTATCGCTATAGATGTAAAGGTCATTGTTGATGTTAGAATTTTATGAATGTGTTAATTGAACCTTTTATGTTTAAAATAGAGTTAACAATTGATTAATTGTAGCTGCTTTTATCTATAGGCACCAATGTGCGGAAATAGTCTGCTGACAGATAGATAACAAATGAAGTCCTGCATAAAAAATGGAGCAAACCTAATATTATTTTTTTACCTTGCGAAGTCAATGAAATATCAACCTTACATTTGTCGTAATAAAGTCGAAAATAAATAAACAACAGCTAATATGCCTGAATCAAGACAACTTTATTTCAGCACAGTTAAGGTCGATAATTTTGACAGGCAGTAAAGTCTAGTTTTCACTATTTGCCCTATAAAACAGATACCGGTACCAAAAATATTTCGTTATTTTCCAGGTATTAGCCCACTTCGGTCCATACAGCAAAAAACGTGAACAGTTACTCCACGAAGCCAGACTAAAATCAGACTTATTAGCTGATAATAAGGTCCAAACTTACTTGACAAATGGCTCTATCAATGGTCACCATGAAGAGACCGCAGAGGTTCCTAAGATCAAAGATGTGGTCGGCGAAGCGTTGCCCAGAGTTGGGACTTACAAACATTTGGATAATACTAAGCAAGTTGTTGCACTTATTGATGATGTAAGTACTTGAACGCTCTATCTGAATCTGTATTTTTGTACGCATTATGTGAGTGGCTGTTACGCAAATCTGAAGGAAAATTCCACTCATTATAAAAATCTCATTTCAGGGAAAATCATGGTCAAAAAATGTATGTAAATTAGACTCATTTTGATAGATTGAGACTCAGATTGCGATTGGTCTTAGAACTTAGTAGAATTACCTCCAAGTGTGTGTTATATCGTGTATCTATAGTGGATAGACATATTTTATTGTATCAGAAATTACCTTTTGTATGTATCATTGTCCTTTCGAGGCCCGAAACCCAAAATAAAAATATTTGTAAAGTTTTTCTTCCATTAAATCTAAAATTACAGACACTGGTTGCTAAAAATCTGCATTTTTCAGGATATGTGTATAAACTGCGGTAAATGCTACATGGCTTGCGCAGATTCCGGATACCAAGCTATCGAGTAAGTACCTTACTTTAAACATTTTTTTTTATTGGCTTGTTCTGTCCCACTCTTGGGCATAGACCTCTATCTGTTCCTCCTATCTTTGAACATAGAAAATGTTTGTGATTCATAAAACAATGTTGGACATTTTTCATAACGGATGATAAAAAAAAAGAAATACCTGTCAGAATGTGGCCATGTCCGCCATTTTGAATATTAGTTACTTATACAAATAAGGTTCATATTCGTATAAATCATCAAGTACTATTTGGTGACTATCTTTTGTCTCGAGGCAGCAGCCACTTTAACCATGTCAGAGGCCCTTGAGGCGGTTTAGAGACTCTGACACTAGGGTGTGTAGGGTCGTAAGGCCTTACTACCCACACGATAAGAAGAAGAAGAGGCAGCAGCATATTTCCCGGCCCGTCCATATAAATTATAATTGAAAATTATTCTATACAACCCAATGCTCATTTTGTCACTTTCCTACTGCGAGATTGAGATTGCCAATGCCAATACTCTTTCCAGCTCTTATGAATCAGAGTGTAATCAAACTATTATTACTTCCAACAGATTTGACCCCAACACCCATATACCGCAAGTGACAGACGACTGCACAGGATGCACGCTGTGTCTGTCTGTTTGCCCTATCATCGACTGTATAACGTGAGTATTTTAGTAAAGTTAAATTGAATTAAACTTATACAAGGTGTAAAAAGACACATCACATATCCAATAACTGTGCATACTATCCATCAAACAGAGCAACAGTAAGCTAAAATTATTGCTGGGAAATAACTTCCTATTCGTGGGAAAAATTACTGTTTATGGTAGTGCGCAAAACATTGTGATTCCGTCCGTATTCAGTACAGAGGGTCATGGGTGTATTTTAAAATTTTGTAGGAATATTTCACATTGGTATCGAAAAAAAAAGAAAACGTAGAAAATGTAACTTTGACCTCTAGCATCTCCTTAGATTTACCAGGTATGGCCCAAAACAATAAAAAAATATCGCAATGATGTGAAAAATATGTACTTTTCGGATTCGTTAGTGTCTTTTTACACCTTTAAGTATGGCGAAAAAGAAACCTATCTTCTACAGATTCGTTGTGTAGTGGTTGCAAGATTGACTCGTGTTCCAGGGTTCAATCTCCAAGTCATATAAAGGGCTTTTCTATTATTCATTTCTCAGTAGAAACTTTGAGTGTGGATTTGCGCCCAGTTGATGGCAATTGCTCGCTTCCTAACCAAAGTGGGGTGTATAAGGTGTATTGTACAATTACACCTCTTTCTACCTGTTTTAAGTACAAAATATTCTACAAATGTACCTATTTAATTATTTTACAGAATGGTGCCTAAGACAATTCCTCACATTATCAAGAGGGGTTTGCGCTACGATATCCTTCCAATTTCACCTCTAGATGCGGTGTGCCAGTAATATATAAATCATACAACATGTATCAAAAATGTATATTAATATAACAAAAATAAAATAATAATACAAAAAGATATATTAATCTCCAGTAATAACGTTGTTGTAAATTTTTTTAGCATTATGTCCAGCATTTTCCCAAGAATATACCCAACTATTTTCAAGATTAACATCTAAAGTTAAAGCTGATAGGGGTTTGGGGCAATCATAATGGCTTTTACCTACAATATTCACACCAATTTCACCCTTCATTTTATCATGTAACTTTTCACATACAAAGCATTCAAATTTATCAACAACATTCAAACCATCAAACTGATAAGGCCTGTCGTTGTACTCATTCAACAATCTCTGATTTGTAATCAATTGTTTTGTCTTATGTTCTAAATATTCTTCATACAAACTATTATTGTTCATTAATACCTCAATATGTTCAGACAAAATCTCTGGTGTGGGGTAATCTTCCAGGAGTATTGCAGACTTTTCATTTGGTAACCAGTCCCTAATAGTTGGCGAACCAAAATATATGGGGACAGTTCCCACCTTGATAGCGCGCCAAAACTTTTCGGTTACGTAATCATTGCATACTCCATTCTCTATAGCTACCACAAATTTGTACCTTGCAACGAACATTAAAAACTCATCTTCGTTCAAGTTATTCAAGTAGTCATTCTTAAATTTCGATGGCATTTCTATATTCTGCAAGCATGAGCCGTAAGAGTCAATGCTGACAAATTTCATCAGCTCTCTGACATACGCATCTCTTTCGGTCGACGTTTCACAATCGCTTTGTAAATACATAACTGGAGCAAGTTCTTTCAAGTATCCGTTTTTCTTTGTTGTTTCTATAAAGTATTTTTTGCTTATTATATCTGTATATGATTGTAAATGTTGCAATGGAAAGGGGACGTCGCTAAACCGGCTAAATGTTGCAGAAAAATTGAACAAGTTTAATGCCTTTTCATGTAAAAACTCTTCTACATTTCTCGGAGATTCTTCATGGAACAATCCCCAAATTACATCATTAGGCTGTCTTGGTACAGGCAGAGTCTTAAAATCAATAGTACTTGCATAAAACAGGTATGCTCCTACATTATAATGTTGAGCCTGCTTTCTATCACTGTAAACATAACACTTGACACCATTGGAGCACTGTTTAGTACTTGCTATGCCGGGAAACTCCATAGTCCACCAGAGTATCACTGGATATGAAACAGCTACTTTGGTTATACTTGTGTTACTCACATCACTAAATGCCCATATCAAAATGAAGAAAAATAAAAACACTAGAATAAACCAAATTAACACCCGCAATCGCACTTTCAAAAGTCTTTTAAAAATATGTGTTAACATTATTAAAATTTAAAATACAACTGTCCATGTACAATGCATTTATCTTTTACACAATACATTTATTACTATGGCACAACAATTTCCTTTATATCATCATTAGTCACACACCCACACATTTGTACAATTCACAGGATATAGCTGCGTTGGCAGGAATACATTATCAAACATCCTAAACTCAAAGCTCTGTTAAAAATAATACAATAGTAAAGATGCCCACAATTTATGAACAAATTAATATTTAAAGCCTCTCTCTTTATGCTGGTAGAATAAATCTATTGAAAATGCTATTTTTAAACCTGCATATAACAATCCATATATGGCTCCTACTGTTTTACCGATAGCAAATAAAATTAAAATAGCCAACACAGTTACTACTAGCTGATGGTGACATTATATAACCCGGCCTCATATTGTACTTGGTCCACGACATATAGCATCATTAGAAAGTGTGGAGCACATGATAGTGGGCCCGGCCATCAGGCATTGTAACATGTCCAAGAGTTCCACAACGTGAGGCAGTATATTGAGGAGCAGTGCCACTACCTAAAAGTAAGAGACGGACCCACTTGTAGATAGACTTATTCATGTTACAGACCAAATTATTAGAATAGTTTATCAGTTCATAACTAGCAATAATAATTACGAAAAGTTTTTTCATGCACTTAGTTGAGTGTTCAAAATTTCAATTATTAAATTGATGTTTTAATGCTCAAAACTACTGAATAATACAAATATATTATGCTTTTAGGAGCATTTTATTTAACTTCAATCTTTTTTTAGTAATGCATATCCTCTCTCTCTGATTATAAAGTACAGGTCTATGCACAGTGCAATGAGCAGATGACAATAGAATAATCCGTAAAAAGCTCCAGAGGCGCTTGGATCTACCAATACTGATAAAAATGTAATGACGTTGAAAGATATTTGTATTGTTAAGTAAAGTTGTTCAGCCAAATCATGCACTTGGTCCACTAAGTATAGCACGATGAACATAACAGACAGGACGAGGGTCGGAGCGACGGTCAGGCAGTGCATGATATCGGGCTCCGTTATAACAAACGGGAGAATCATGAGGATCAATGATATAACCTAAAAGTAACAATTTTAATGACATTCAAGTCTCGTATTTTTTGGGACTTACCTAAGTGTTAAATACTCTGGTGTCAGGATATAACTTAAGTATGTAGTAATATACATTTGAGTACCTGTACTACCTGCAGTTAAATCTGTATGCATTTTTTATTTCGCGACGTTTGCGACTTAAAATCTCAACGACTGATGCAAATATAATATTCACGAAAAATTAAAATAATCTATCATTTAAAATATACCATTATTAATACTGTATGTATACACGCCCAGTCTGAATCATTAATTGTGTTAGATAGACGCCCTCATACCTCATTCGATAATTTACCTATTACTATGTCAATCGACTGTCACTGTCATCAATCGTCTCAATCGTCATGTGATCATGACAAAATAATATGTCTGTGTCAGTGTAATTGGATCGAAGTGCAAGTGGTCAAGGCCAAGAGCAATTACTAGTGCTGTTCTTAAAGAATCATGGGCAGATTTGTATGAAATCTGGCGGTTCTAATCTAAGTATACAAAGTTACAAATCAAACGTATAGCATACGAGAGGTCTATTTTAATTTAGCTTTATTTTTATCTGAGCGACACTGAATTGAATTGAGAATAAAATTGAGGTTTTTGCACTTTTAATACCAAATTTTTTTTTTTTCATCTTTCATAATAATATGCAAATCAAAATCATACCACGCGAGAAGCCCAGATATAAATTCCAGTGTTTATTACGGCAACATTACTCGTAAGGTCCCGATAAAGCAAGATATAATGTACTCTATTATGCACCTATCCCACCGCTGACGTTTAGGAAGAAGCGAGTAGAACTAGAAACTTGTTATTGAGAAGCGAGTGTGTAATAACGACAGTTTTGTCGCTCGGTTTTATCACAGATGTACCATGCGAGACTCTCCTAGGCGAGTATTCTGACATCCAAGCGAGCATCGTTTTGCGATTTTTTTCTTTGATAGTAATTGTCGCTTCGAAAAACTAGTAGGGAGAGGGAGTTGTTGCTGGCTGTGTATAGTATGTGATTGATCAACTAATAATATCTCTTTTATTGACGCGGGATTATCATCAACTTAATTTGCGTTTTTTGCGCGATTAAACAGTCAATAGTCGCATTTTCGCCGCCCGTCGGTGGGACAAGTGCAAAGTACCTTAAAATTCGTATACATATTTTTATCGTATCTATAGGTCCTGTCGTTGTATTCATTGAAAATGTAACCAATTGTTTTGTCTTTGTTCTGAATATTCTTAATAGAAACTATTATTTTGCAATAATATCTCAATATGTTCATACAAAACATTTGGTGCGGGTCAATCTTCCAGGAGTATTGCCGATTTCCTATTGGTAGCCAGTGTTAGATAGTACGTGAATTACATTATAAAGGTATAGTCAGTAGTGTAGCTTGCCCTAGACGGGCCCTGTATCAAAATTTGTTGGATGGCCCTTCTTTCAACTGCGGGTTCGGGCCCGGGGCCCCCGTAGCTGGTAGCCCCGTTTTTTTGATACGGCAGTAGCAACGCCCCTGGAGGCAGTTCCCACCTTGATAGCTCGCGAAAACTTTACAGTTAAGTAATCATTGTAGACGCCACTTTCTGTCACTACCACGAATTTGTACTTTGCAATTAACATTAAGAACTCGTCTTCAATTATATTATTCAAGTAATTTCAAGTAATAATTCTTAAATTTCAATGGTATATCTTTATTCTTCAAGCATGTGCCATAATAGTCAACTTTTTATATATTACATCACCTCTTTAACATAGGCATCTTTTGGTTATGGTTTACACGTTGTAAGTTCATAATTGGGGTAATATCTTTATCCATATCAAGGTGAGAAAAATAAAAAAAGGATAAACCAAATTAATAAGGGCAACTGCACTTCCAGGAGTCTTTTAAAAATATACGTTAATAACATTTTGGATTATTAAGACACATCAGTTGTCATTTTATTATCATTAGTCACACTCCCACACATTTGTATAGTTCACAGGATATAGCTGCGTTGTCAGGAATCATTAAAAGATATCCTAAACTCGAAGCTCTGTTAAAAATAATACAATAGTAGAGATACCAACAAATTTAATGAACAAATTAATATTTAAAGCCTCTCTCTTTATGCTGGTAGAATAAATCCATTGAGAATGCTATTATTAAATCTACATAAAACAATCCATATATGGCTCCTACCGTTTTACCGATAGCAAATAGATGGAATAAAGCCAGTACGGTTACTACTAGCTCAATGGTGACAAAATAGAACTCGGCCTCATATTGTACTTGGTCCACGACATATAGCACCATTAAAAGCGTGGAGCACATGATAGTGGGCCCGGCCACCAGGCATTGTAATGTATCCAGGGGTGTCACAACGTGAGGCAGTATATTGAGGAGCAGTGCCACTACCTAAAAGTAAGAGACGGACCCACTTGTAAGTAGACTTATTCATGACATAGAATAATTCTTCGGTCATAATAATTAATTATTACTATTAATAAGAAAAATTGTTATCGTGGACTTAACCACGTGGTCAAAGTAACAAGTATTAAAAATGGCTTAGTGACATTTTAATGCTCAAAACTACTGAATAATACGAATTTATAATGCTTTCAGGAGCATTTAATTTAACAATGATGATGATGTTCTTATGGTCCAGTGTTGAGAAGCCGCCTCTAATGCACGAGGTTGCGATTTCGATACTGGACAAGTACAGATATGAAATATCTAATTCTTAAGTACTTTCTTCTAAGTTTATTTTGGACAGTACTGACATCAGTGAAGGAAAACATCGCAAGGAAACCTGTGCTTATAATTAAACAATTTATGTCTGAAAACGCCAATCCGCCCTAAATAAGCGTGATAATCAATGCATCTCTGATTTAGATACTACCTTTGGCCAGGCCCTAGGGCTGTCCGATATTATGCTTTTGTAACTATAATCATCATGATCATCATGATCATCAAGTTTATCTTGATCTTTTCTTAGTAATGCATATCCTCTCTCTCTGATTATAAAGTACAGGTCTAAGCACAGTGCAATGAGCTGATGACAATAAAATAGTCCGTATATAGCTCCAGTAGCGGATGGAGCTATCAATGTTGCAAGAACTGTAATGGTATTAAAAGATATTTGTGATTGTATGAATAGCTGTTCAGCCAAATCATGCACTTGGTCCACAAAGTATAGCACGATGAACATAACAGCCATTATGAGGGTCGGAGCGACGGACAGGCAGTGCAAGATATCGCTCACCGTTACAAAAAACGGGAGAATCATGAGGACCATTGATATAACCTAAAAGTAACAATTTTTATGACATCCATGTCTTGTGTTTTGTGGACTTACCTAATATTTTGAAACAGAATAAAATGGACAGCCTGAGTTTGTACATTTGATTACCTGCTGATGTTAAAACTGAACGACTGAGGCAAATACGGATCTGACGAATAATTAAAATAATCTATCACCTATTCTATTCTATGTATACATACATGCACGCCCAGTTCACATATTTTTTTGTGTTAGTTAAGACTCCTTTAAAACCTAATTTGTTATTTTACTGATTAATGATCATAGTCCGTATTGTCGCTGCTATCAATCGTCTCAATCGACCAGTATCGACAGTCATTTGTGAGTCATGTGATCATGACAATAATTATGCCTGTGTCAATCTAACTGGATGTATGCAAGGGTAAAGAGCGTTTACTAGTGCTGTACTTAAAGAATCATGGGCAGGTCTGTATGAAAGCTGGTCGGTCTATGTATACAAACCAAATGTATAACATATGAAAGACATATTTTTCAGCTTTATTTTTGGCTAAGCGACATTCTGTCGTAAGTACCATCGGAAAAGTGAGATATATGCACTTTTTGTAAGCCTAAAATTCTCTATTCATCAATATGATTAAATGTTGGCTAATATACAAATCGAAGTCATGTCACACAACTCCATCCTCATTCCTCTTCTACTCAAATTATTCCACTATGTTCACCCGGGTGGAAAAAGAGGCAATTTTTAAAAAAACATTTTTGTGGACTTAAATAACCTTCAACTTGCTACAACTTTCATATTTATAACACTAAAATTATTATACATTATGGAATGATTTTGTCTATATGTACCTACTTATAAAATAAAGGACTAAAGGAATTTATTAGGACAAAAATGATTCCATAATATGGCGACATACTTCAAATAGGGTGTTTATGAATAGGGAATATGCATGATTTTTTTAAAATATTTTTGTTCTATTATTTACATCACTTTATAATGGTAAAAAATATTCAACGCCAAAAAAGTAATAGAAAGTATATTTTTTATTTATTTTAAATAGTCAACCGAATCGGGCACTTTAAACGCCCGCCATTTTGGCCCACTTAGTGTGACGACATTTTTTTTTTTATGCCTGGTAACTGGACCTTTAGGTCAATAGTGTGACGACATAATTTATGATAGCAAAAGAGAGGTTAGTGTCAATAGCACTAGGTACTCACCCAATGATATTGACATTTAATGTCTCCGACTTTTATGTCATATCCGCTTCGACTAAAGGCGTCGTGTTTCAAATATTTGAAATTCTATCGGCAATATCGCATTAAAAAAGAAATTAAATACTTGATAAAAATAATAATACATAAAATAATAATACATAAATATTGGTAAAGGCATAATTCTGAATCAATAAAGTTTCTAGAAAAATATTTGACTCTTATTTGAATCTTAAGCATATTCCCTATTAATGGAACTCTTATCAGAATAGGTACGTGTTCGGTGCACAGAGCCTGGCTAATAGTGTTGCTAGGTACGGTGGGTAAGTTTGTTGAGTAGATTTACGCAGCTCGCCTTGTAAGGCACTTGCACGAAGACGGTCCGAACTTATACGAAAGTCACTCCGATTTTCAGCATATGTGGGCCAGCATCGATGCTATATCGCGAGTTAGAGGCAGAGAAAACGGAGTTCCGGAGGTCGGGTGATTCAATAACCTGCCCAGGAGTTGTATTCGAGACCCCCTGCGTTATCATCGTGTGCCTCCATACTTTTGTCACTTTGTTGGGGCCTAATTGGCAAAAAGGTGCACAAAAAGAAAGAAGGACCTACAAGGGACGCGATGGCAGAAGTCAGCGCGACATGTCGTGTGTTGTTCCACAGGGATAAGCACTTTAAGGGGTGAGCTCTAACTGAAAGTAGACCTGACGTGTTACAGGGAGGCAGCGGAGCTGGCTATGGCTGCAGTCTTGCAAGTTGTGGACCAATACAATGTTTTCTACGCTCCCAGGATGAGTATAAAAAAATGATGTATACAATGACCGCAATAGGTACGTACGTTGTTAATCATTGAGAATTTTCTATATTTTTTTTTATAGACTAATTTCAGTAAATTCTCTGTAATTTGAAATAAATAATAATGAATTTTAGAGAATTACTAGTGAAATTTTTCTCATTTTCCCAAGACTTTACAGAAATGTCGCCATTTAAAAAAATGAAGCTTACAAGTAGATCTTTCATCTAGTATAACTTCGATTTGTATAGATATACGGCATGAAGCAAGGCAATAAGCAAATATACGACTTCAAATGTACATAAAGTGCATATATCTCGTTTTTTGGGACTTTACAGTAATGTTGTCTAGTAAAAAATAGACCTCTTATAATTACACCTTTCGCGTGGTATAACTTTGACTTGAATAAAATATACATAGGATCAGCATGAAATAATAACAATTATAATACACGACTTCTAAAGTACATAAACTGAGACTCCTAAACGTAAAAGTGATATGGTTTAGTAAGAAAGGGAAATTATAATTTGCTCTTTCAAGTGTATTTAATTACGTTCCCTACTTTAATTTGTCAATATAGAATTTGTAAACATAGGATTGGCATGAAATAATAAAAATGATGATAGGTACGCGAATTGTAAGGTATTTAAGGTATAGGTACATATTATCTCGCTCCTACAGGCCCTTAGAGAAATGCTGCCATTGTTAAAAGTTTTGGTTTTAATTAATTCTTTCGCGTGGTTTATTTTTGATTCGTATACGTAGGGCCGGCCATATTGCCCATGATTCTTTGACGACTATTTTAAAACTCGCCTTAATTATTTATTTGAGATATTTATTAAAATATTCCTTTATTAATTTGTTGAATCAAAAGACATTTATTCAAAAAAATTGTATTAAAATACTAATTATGCCTGGTACACGTAAAACTGTTTAGGTAAATTATAAATTGTTATTATGCACAACTAAAAGTACACCCTCTTTCATTAGCAATCAAAAATAAATCGAGTGCTAATGCTGTTAACAATCCAAAATAAAATATACCGTAAATTAACCATAGCCAAACTCTAGCAAGATTCAATAGAAAACATTGAATAAAAGCACCAAAGGTAAACAAAATTTGGAAAAATAAGTACATTTTTTCCATAAATAACGGCACTTTTCTTCGTAAATACAAGATTATGAATAATAACGATATAATTAGCGTAGGACCAGTTGATATGCAGTACATGTGTCCCGCTGGTTTTGAAATTATCCACGGTAATATGGTAATTACAAGTGAAACACCCTACAAAGAATGAAAATGTAACTAATATAAAAAAGAAAAATATTCAAGAAAAAGAAAAAAAATACTTACAAATTCAACAAGTTTCATAATAAATATATTATATTTTATTAACTCATTCCATTTTTTATCGACAGGAACCGAGTCTGAAAAATAAAATATGCTTAGGTAGGTACATTGATTACAAATTAGGGTCAGTTTAACTGATACTCCAAGGTCAGTTCCGCCGGGCGGAGATGCTTGGAAAAGCTGCCTCTTTGCTAAGGAGCTACGTATAGGGGCGGCGCACGTACCGCGTGTGCGGTCAGCTGCGTTTTCGGAAATACAAAAATGAAAAACTCGATACAATAGTATTGTTGTTATAAACGTTTTGAAGAAACATGACTTCACACATCTCATAACCATGTCTGAGGCCCTTGAGGCGGTTTAGAAGCTCTGACATTAGGGTGTGTGGCAGACCCTACTGCCCACACGATGAAGAAGAAGAACATGCGTTACTTATAGGATAATATTGTTTATCGCGTATTTTCAAGAGGCGCACGTAGATCTCAGAGTACCTTAGCACTCGGAGTGTGGAGCTCACAGATCAATAATAACCCGCCTAAAATAAGATTCTGTCTCAAGACTAAGTGAAGGCCTATCGCGTGCGTTCAGACCTACTCACATACTGCAGGTACCTGCACCGTGTGATCGCATCATACGAGTTATTTGTGATCGGCGTAGCTCGCATCCGAGATGCCAAAATATATTTTTTTACCGCCCTTCGACTTTCCCTAAAATATTTGACTTGAGGGATTTGAGGGTAGCTACTTTCTGCTATTACAGGAGCTACTATGTATTATATGTATATTCCTGTGTCAGGCAGGCTCGGTGAGCTCAGCTACTGACTTGAGGCTTTATGAACAAAGTGGAAAATTGGCAATAGCTGTCTATTATGGCAGTTCATGTCTGTATAAGGTAGCCAATATTGTTTTCATGATAAAATTATGTATATTTTTCTGTACGTAATTCCGAATAGCAGTTGGAGTTCAACTTGATTTTACTTGATACTTGTTTTATGATACAAAGGGTATAAAACTATAATGGGAGCAAAACTAGTGTATTTACCATTTATTATCATATCCGACATTTTCGAAGTATTTTATTCAACCCTTTTTTTTTAATTGCAAGTGGATCATTTATTCAAGCTTTAACGA
The DNA here is from genome assembly GCA_949774945.1 of Hoplodrina ambigua. NCBI lineage: Eukaryota > Metazoa > Arthropoda > Insecta > Lepidoptera > Noctuidae > Hoplodrina > Hoplodrina ambigua. The sequence goes on along the minus strand of OX458974.1, from coordinate 3,703,421 downwards.
GATCGGAAATAATACATATTTACAAAAATAAAATAATCACTTCAAAAACTGTGTCAAAAACAATATTCGTGACAGCAGACAGTACCACCCAAAGAGCTTAAAAAATCTACGTGCACCACCTGCAAGCAAGCCTCTGAAAGAAATCTATAATATAATATGTCGAAGAAGGTCGAAGCATTATTAATTTGTGTTGCTGTTGGATGCAACTTAAAACCAGCAATTTTTAATTGAATTTTACGCTTGACATAAAATATTTGCCAGAAATTGACGAAATTATTTTTTCAATTTTCTTTTTACGCCCCCTGTAGCAATGACATGGTGAATACGCACTCTTTAGTATGACAATGTCATGGAAATAGTAAGTACTGAATGATTATGACAATGATTTACTACTGGGTAGAGCAGGGACCTAGGTAATATGAATCACTCCAAAAGTCCAAAGACACTTACTCACTTACTCTATCCTCTATGGGACAGGGTAGAGCAAAGTCAAATCGTAGACAGAGCCAGTAGGTACTCTGTGGACAGAGCGCTGTTTCATTTTAATCTGTCAGAAACACGTCAAAAATGGTGGACTTCTGTCATAGTGGCGTTGCTGTGTGATTTTTATATAAATTTCCTTTCTTTAATACGGTCATGTTATAGGTTCGTTTCCACAAAAACGTTATAGCAAAATGGAGGAAGAAGATCCTGTAGTGCAGGAGGTATTACCTAAGTTATATTATTCATTAACAACGTGGTAGTTCATTAGGTTATGTTATTGTGAAGAAAAATGTCGCTTTTCATTAAATTTTACCGTTTATTCGTTGCAGATACCTGTGTTTCTGTCTCAGGCGTTATCAGAGCATCTGTACATATATCAGTATCCAGTGAGACCAGCCAATAGGGACTGGAAAGACGTGAAAGTTGTCAATGCATCCGTGAAGCCTAGGAACAAGATGGTGCGACTGGAAGTCGGCTTGGATACGCACAGCGACAAGTATTGCTCGTCTAAGGGCGAGCAGATTGCGCTCAATACTGACGGCCAACAGGTATTATTAAGATCCTTGTGACCCTGGCTGTTTACCATAGTATCTTAGGTATATGGGTAAATGATGATCTGTTGTTATTTCTCTAAGATTTGTAAGCTGAATAACATCGGCTGCTTGTGTAATGCACTAGTTTCACTAATTTAACAAAATTGGCTGCTGCCTTTTCTCTTCACATAACTTCTTACCTTCTCTGACAACATCAAAATCAACACCAAGAGTACCTTAAATAACTAGAGTATCTTTATAGAGACTTGACAAGTGTCAATAATGGGAAGCTTGCTTGGGAAGTTATGGATATACTAAATAGTTATCCAATATTTGTGTATCTAATTATCTATTCAGGGATATTTAAATGACATTAAGATTGAAATTCTTAACAATATTATAATATTTATTACAAAATTATAAAATTGTGTGGTGTGTCCAGTTTCACCTTTCATGGCATGTATTGTACTGTGTTATAGTAAAAATTATAATGCAACATGTATATTATTGCACACAGGAATCTTCATGGCACATTAAGGAGAAGGACAAGTCGCAATACTTTAGACATGGTATTATGGACAAAATTGTCTACGAGAGCAGCGCACCATGCACAGAAACCCAGCACTATGCTGTGGCCATATTACAGGATAAGGAGTTACATTGCACTCCCATTCAAGGTATGGAAGTTTAGTAAATATTTCTGTAGAAAAGAAAATGTGTGTTGCTAACTGATCTGTTATATCTTTACATAGTATAAAACAAAGTTGCTTCTTGCTGTTTGTACGCTTAGGTCTTTTGAACTATGCAACTGGTTAAAATTTTATTTATTTAAGGATAAACAAACAGTAGAAAAATAAGAGATAGTCCTAATATCTTAAAAATTACAATATTTGACAATTATTATGCTACCAACTACATTCTCCACAACTATGTTTTAATGTAGTTTTCATCAATAGATAGATTCAAGAGGAAGGTTTATGTTCCTACATTGGTCATTAGTAAATTATGCAATAATAATGGCTTAATAGCCAAGAGCCTCGACCAACATCTAAGGAGGCTCTCGTTAGGTGGCTGTATTAAAAAAAAAGCAGTACTTCTGGACAAGACACGGCCTGCATAGTTAGAGAGGTTCCCCTTATTAGAGTCCTGACTACCAGTGGTTTGGACCCTGTTTCCATCACCTGTGGACTACTATTTTTATATTTTTAAATGTTTGTACTTTTATATTAATATTTAAATTAAAAGAAATATATTTAATTGAATCAAGGATATAATAATACAATAGTGATATACTAGAGTCCCATGTCACCGCTTAGGTACATAAGTGTATTTTAATCAATTATTGTTATCTTGATGAAATTTCCTTTTTAGGTATAATTCAAATGAGGCCTTCCTATTCCTACTATGATAAGCAAGACAAGCGTAGCAATGATAAGAGCAAAGCTGATTCTGATGATGAAGACAAAGAACCTGAAGCACAACAGGTACATTAAGATTTTTTTTTCTTTTATTCACATCCTACACATCATTTATTCTACATCCCTATCCCATCCCCTGATAGGATGAAGAATAAATGATGTGTAGGGCGCCACAGCATGGTTTCCAGAATGGTGAAAGCATCCAAATCAGTAAATTAACTAAAATTTGAATTCTTAACCTTCACCTGCATATTTATAATCTAGGTCTTATCTGTTATAATATGATATCTGGGCCACCCTGAAAATTTAAAATCATAAATTCTAAAATTATAAATATACAGGCTGGCCCAGATAAAGAGGTCCTAAAAAATGTATGTTTTACGATTTTTTGTGGTTTAAGAGCTAGACGATTTTTTATATTTTTTTGAATATTCTTCCTTGCATCAGATTTTGTTGATTTTCTCTTTTTGTAAATTAGTAATGTTATCTGAAACAAAATAGTAAGGGTTGTTTCAAAATCAGCTTAATTAGTTGAATGAGTTACAATAAAATGCATACTAGGTTATTATTTGTAGATTTCAAATATATGTATTACTATAGTTTGTTACATAATAACAGTTTATTGTACATCCAGAACTATTGTTTGGAATATATTTAAAATGAATCAGCATTAAATGCGTAAAGCCATATCACAATTATGTTAAAGGTAGATGTCCATTAATTTTCCCAGAACAAATAACAAATAATGATGGGAATCACATTAATCTTGCAGGTGACTGTGAAATTTGCGCGTCAAGAGACGGAAGTATCTAAGAAGGCGCGAGAGAAATCATTCGAGACGATATCTCAGCGAATAAACGAGGAATCGTGGTATGATGCGCTTTGGAAACCTTCCGATACAGATCATGCCGAGGTTAGTAAAACAGTTTATTATAAAAGTATATAGTCCCACTGCACCGCAAATGCCTATTCTCATACACACAACTTCAAGCATTGATCAACACAATTCCTTAATGTGGATTGGCAATTTCAGACTTATATTCCAGGTCTTTAAGTCCAGGTTTCCTCATAATGTTTTATGACGTAATATTGGTCTATAATTGCCAATCACTTTTAAGCAAGCAATCGATGCTTCTCTGCATTAGAAAAAGCCTTTGACGTGCAGTAGGACGATAATAGGCTGTATTATTATACTATTTGCAGTCCTTGCGTATCAGCATACAGGTCAGCAATCATTGACAAAATATGCATAAAGGGTCACATCTGCCGGAAGATACGCCGCGTATCGTCAGTCGCGTAACGCAGAAACAGTCAAATAGATAATTAAATCCAACCATACACACATAACCGATGATGCGTTAGTGCGTCGACCATACTAAAGATGATACTTGCGACGTATCTTCCGTCAGATGTGAACCGACCCTATCATACTTGATCATTTTATGAAATGTTTCTGTAACATTACCCACAGTTGGAGCGCTTGAAGCTGTTCAGCGCAACTTCGTCGGACGGGTCGGCGCTGACGGTGCGTGCGCGGGAGTATGTGCGAGCGCTAGTGCCCGCGCCGCCGGAGGATGAGGCCGATATTGCGCCCACTAAGAGACCCTCGCCGCAAGACCAGTTGAAGGAAATACTTGTTAGAGGTTTGTGATGATAAACGTCTATGGTTTTAAAATAATAATAGTTTAAGGGTTAGGTTATTCTTTTTTTCTGTTTACATACAGTCAAGCTATGATGCCTCAAAGTTTGCAGGGGCAAAATTGGGTACTTTGAATTTGCCAATTGTGACAGCATTGGTTTTTAGCATTAGCATTTCAGGAGTCCACCTTCACCGTATGTGCAAGGAAGTCGCAGTAACAAGTACCTTCTTTATCAATTATATAAACAGTTAAAAAATCTGATATAATATTTATTACTTCCAGCAAAATTAATGACCTTCAACGACCTTCGTGCCCTCATCCGCACCGACGAGGGCCCTATCAGCGAGACCGCTTTACTGTCAGCTCTGAGCGGCGCGGCGTGCTGCGTGCGCGGGCTGTGGACGCCGCGCTCCGCAGACTTGTACACGCGCGCGCTGCCCGTGCCCGCTCGGCTCATGTGTGCGGCTAGGGACCATGTCGTGAGTCATTTGTCTATGTCTGCGATGGGATGATGCAATGTTTGTTTAAGTGCCATGTAAGGGCGAGACTATAGCCATTAACTGTCATACAGTCCAGATTCGAAGCTCCTTTTGAGATGTTTGTGATGGAGAGACTCTGCCAACTAGCCTATCCTGGGCATTTAACCCAAGACTTTATGAACTTGTGAAGACCAGTAAAACTAAACAGAACTTGCTTCTAGAAATTCGACATAGTCGAAACAAGCGTGATCTGATATTCCAATTATTAATTTTGTTTTTTCTTTCCAGTTGTATCTCTTCACACAACATGCGTACGTCGATCGGCGGAAGGTAGCAGCAGCTGTTCGTCTCCCCGCCGTAGAAGTCTTAGAAATCATCCGTTCCGTCGCCAAATTCAATCCTAAGACCGGATGGGAACTAGTTATACCACCAGACATCGCCTTCGAAACGAAATACCCCGAAGTGGTCCAGCGACAGAACTTGTACTGGGAGGCTCGCCAGAGACAGTTTAATGAAATGTTAATCGGAGAAAACGTACCGAAGAGACAAAGGAAAAAATCTCAAAGAGATTCTGTATCCTCCGATACAATGATGAGTCCAAAAGCGAGGTGTAACAGTGTTTCTGAAGAAGACAGTGATAGAAAAAGACACAAAAATAAATCCGCCACGGGTAGTGGGAAAAGGACTAGACATATTAGTTCAAGCAGTGCGCACGATGCGACGTGATTCTCGCCCTAGTTAGGTTATCAAATTGTAGAGTATGACGCTACTCTACCCCACCAGTGCTTAGTGATCATAAGTGAACTGTGAGCCTACACGTTGTTAATCTACGTAATACATTTTGGTGCTGCTAATCAATCTGTGAACGTGTATCAATGGAGTTTCGAAAATTTTAAGTTTATCATGAAAAAAAATATCTGTTTTAAAAAAAAAATGTTGTTTCGTATTTTTAAGTCTAATCAATTTATTGTTCTAACACATTTTTTTTGCATTTGTTAAAATGTATATTAGATTATAACAGAACCTGCCGGGGTTGCGGGACGTTTTAACAGGATACCGTGGCCCCGGAACGTAAAGGGCAACAGAAGGAACAGGGTGGTTTTTTAGTCGGTAAAAGTCTGACAGTCTCTTCCGCCCCACCCAGGGCGGAAGGAGTCATTTGATGATTTCTACCAACTAAAAAAAAAAAAAAAGATTATAACAGAAACAATATTTGATGAAGTACCTATCTTATGAGTTAACATTATATGTATAGCCCAACACACACGGAGCAGGAGCGTGACGTGAGCGGAACGTAAACGGGACATGAGCATGTCGTCGGGTTGTATTTATATGGATGTCCACACACTGAACGCTGACGTCGCGCTGACGTCACGCTGCCGTGACGCACACGTTCCGCTCACGTCACGCTTCCGCTCTCAGTGTGTGTTGGGCTTATATTAAACTATTCATTTACTGTAGTTCATTTTAATTGGTTTGTGTTTTTAAACTATTGGTTCATAGTTCACTTGATATTTGTAGATTATCATGAGTGATCAAAGTCAAGACTTTTAAAAATTATTAAATTGACATGACTATAGACTTTTAATTTGGTAACAAAGTTACAATGTGTTATGAAGGCGGTGGAATAGTGAATCCATTATCAACTGGAGCATTGATAAATTGTTTAAATGTATGTATTTTATGAAATACTTATATTATATGCATAAAACAGTGGCATATTGTAAGTAACACTGCAAAGCAGTAAAGCAGATTGATTTTAGTACATTTAAAAAATATTCCTAACAGTGGTTCAACAAGTTTCAATTGATATCAAGTGTATGCAACAAAAATGTGCCTAAATGATGTTTTTGAATAGCTTTTATTGAATCTAAGATATTATTGTAATGTTACTAGTACTTGTAGCATATTTATAATAACTGACCGATAATAATTATCATAGCCATCACTGCCGCACTGCTTTATTGAATTAGGAGAAAACTAAACATGTTTGAACAGTAATTCAACAAAAAATGTAGTCTGACCAATAAATTAAGTAATCAATGAATATCTCTTGAATTAACATTCGCCCAGTCAAGCTTTTACGTGGTGTAATTCTTCATTTGCGACTAAACGCGCTTCGCATTGATGTCATGACATAAAGCGCGACGCGATTTTTAATAAAAAAAAAAAAAAGTTTTTTTTTATTACTTGAAGTTGGGTAGTTGACACCATTAAACATTAATTTTAAGAAAAAAATATTAAAAATCACTTTATTTCGTCAGAAACTCGATTAATTATCAATGTATGGTAAAGTTAGATTTTTTGTGGCTTTGAAATCAATAAATAGTTAGTCAATTGAGTTGCCAAATAATTGACGTTACAGTTCGATATTACCGTACAAAATCTTTGGAAGGATCGCGCTTTGACAGGTCATAAAAAGTACGTCAATTGATTGGTGGTGTCAAACTAGCCTATATCATAAAGGTGCTCCCTCACCGGGAGCATTCACGTGTATTGCAACATTATAGATTCAACTTTGAGCATTACATTACAATAATACCTCCCTGACTAACGAGCATTTGCGTGTAATGTAACATATAGATTCGACTTTGAGCATTACATTGGAAGTGGAGCGCATTGATGTTACAAGTTATATCAAGATATTACACATTGTATCATTACAAGGTGCGCATTGTAATGCTCGGTTCTCCTCCTCCTTCATTGATGTAATGCTCAAATCTGTAACGTTACATTACACGCGAATGCTCCCGGTGAGGGAGCACCTTTACCAGTATGTAGTCCGCATGCATTGTATTAACGTCACGCGTCACGTAAAAGTTAAGTTAAGGCAAAAATATCGCATACATAAACAATTAATATCTTCCAATGGCAATCTAATCCCGAATGAGTGCTTCTATACTCATAAAAGTAATTGTAAGCCAGAAACAAGTCCCTAAGTTAAAAAAGCCGCTGTCTTACTAGGTGGAAAATGTTAATATATCGCATTTGTACATAAATGTCGTTTGTATTTAAAACAATTAATTGTATGCTATCATAATGTGAAATTGTGTATGAGCAATTTGTGATTTTATCGATAAGTTGTTAATTTTTGTAAACGAAATAAAAACCGTTTATTATTTATGTACTAGATATTTTAATTATTGTTATGATATAACAATATGTCAACTGGTTTCTGGCCCCGACTTCGTCCGCGAAAGTAGCCTAAGTGCTATTCCAGACTATAATTTATCTCTATGCTAAATTACATGTAGATAGCCATGTGTGTAGCCTATTCAGGCTATCCAAACTTTCGAATTTATAATAGTTGTTCTTGTTTGCTAGTCATAAAAGTGCAGAGTTTCATGACTTAGTCTGTTGCGTCATAGCGTTGGTGTGTAGTCCGAGAATGCTTAATGATACAAAAGTACCAATAGGAGAGCTTTCAAAAACCTAATTAAAATGAAAACACAAGATCTACTTAAAACATTTTATTTCAACTATTACATAGTTCTATTTGGTGCGAGTTACAACAACAATATTATATTCTCAAACATCAACATTAAGCGTTTACTTAGTAACAACTTGTGTAAAAATATTGTGCTTATACATAAGTAATTAAGAATTAAAGATTTAAGAAATTAATAAAATGCGATTTAGAAAAATAAGTACATCCTTAAGCCTAAAGGTGAACGCTCATCAGAGCCACCCAACACCCGACCAGCACTACGTGGTCGCACGGTGTCCACTCGTTGTCGACAAGTAGTCCACGGTTGGACCTAGTGTCAACCAGTTAGAATCGCGTGGTCAACAAGTGGACATTGCGTTGTCCACGAATAGATGAGTAGTTTGTTAGCAGGGATCATCACTTGGTACCCATTCGGGAGCTGCATGTAGGCAACGCCAGGGCGTGCGAGCAACGGGTGGTCACTGATTGGTCCACTTTCTGTCGGCGCGTGGTGAGTGTATACCCATAGTATACCATACAATTACAAAGAATACTAGCCGCTCGAGGTGAGGCGGTGCTGGTTGGGTGTCTGTTGGCTCTAATGAGCTATGACCTTAAATGGTTCCTGAGTAGGTATAGTAAGTAGGTACCTTAAAAAGATATTAGGTACTTAACTAGAATATAATGTACTCATTAGAATATATATTTTTAAGGACAAGGCTATATTATAATTATAAAAACAAAAATAATACTGGCCTAAGAATGTTAACTTGATTTATATAAAACACATTAAAACTATTAAAATAGATAAATTAAGAAATAACAGTGCATACCGGCCTTATAAATAATTACATCATTTGATTTTTTATTACAACAATATTTTAGGTACATGTTACTTTTCAGTATCTGAAAAGCATGACATCTATACGCAAAAAAAAGGCAACACATATTTCGAAGTGCCATTTTAATTTGGTGCGATTGAGGTGCGTTTAGAAAAATCCAAGTGAATAAATAGAAAACGTCCGTTCCTTATTTCTTTAATTGCTTGCTTTTCAGACAATCATTAGCTTACATTTGACTGAAAATCAAACACCCGGTTTCTGGGCGAAATAAATTGATGTGCCAAATTAAAGTTGTGTCAAGTGATCTGATTGGCTGATGATGATACAATCGGCCAATCAGAGCACTGATATGCGTTAATTTTGTTTTTGTTCCACAAACCGGGGTGTAAGTTTAATACATACATGATTATTAATATCTACCTACTAATATTTGTCTTAGGTGTAAGTTCCTAAGTAAGTCTAGGTAACCCACTAGAAATATTTTAATTAGGAGATGGCTTGTTCAAGCGAAGACTTGTTTAAAGAGATTGTTCTCATTTTTGTTCTTTTTTCTCCTAAATACAACAAAGCGTTTTTACACTTTTACAAAATGCAGATTGGTTTTTAAAATACTTATATCCTGATCACAGCATACTTTACTATAAAAGCGAATGCAGCAAAACTTATGGCACTGAGACCACTCAATTTATTAGCGTTATTGCAGAACTGAAGGTCGCATTTCTTCGTGAGGTCTCCGAAGCGGTTCTTGACTGCCGACCAGTCGCAGAGTCCGACCCTGCAGCCTGGCAAGTTCATTGGATGCTCGTTCTCCAGAAACATGACTTGGTACTCTTCGTTTACTTGGAAGTTGCCGTTCTGGGTGCATCTGGAAAGAAAACAAAATTAAGTATGAATTTTAAAATTCGGAAGCTTATGCAGTTATCGGAGGGCAACTAGTAGCAACTAGTTTCGAATCCGTCCCTGTCATGGGCGCTGCCAAGTATCTATTCCTTTTTGGGGATTTTCAATAGTGTAGCTTCCTAATAGTGAAATAATTTTTGAAATCTGTCCAGACAATACCTGCGTCGGATATTTCGAAGATTATTGACCTCAATAGGTCATAAGCCAGCCAGAGTGTACAAACGCCCCACTTTGCCCCACCGAGCTTCCGCCCATAGCTTCCTATTTGCCTATTTTTGTCTAGCATTAAATACAAAACTTTTTCGTTGGCTATAGGTACCACAGTATGAAATAGGTACGGTCTACATTGTAGTAAACAAGTAATTACGCACGTACTTAGCCAACGCAAGTACCTACACGTATTAGAAAACATCTACGAATATCTTACTATTCATAATGTATGTGCGACTATTACTCGCAACTAGGGTAGCCATGCGTCCGGATATAGTCAGGCACTTTGAATGTGTGTTCGGCCAAATTCGGAGCCCGGCCTGTCCGGTTTTTGTTAGACATTAATTTTATCCATACATGAGTTTATGAAAAGGTATTGAAAATGCCAAATACAATATAGTTAGGTATCTTTTTAAAAGTTAAGCAAAAAACCAGCCTCGTTGGTCTACTGGACGCAAAGCGCAACTGCTAAGCATGAGGTCTTGGGTTCGATTCCCAGGTCGGCCAGTGTTATTGGGCTTTTCAGCTATCAGGAATTTCTCATCAGGATTATATTAAGGCGTGATGTTATTATGGTATGTAAAAAACCGAGTTTTTATCTAATTTTACACAGTCCGGCTTAACTGGATAGTGGTCCGGCTTCCCGGATTTAGGATCTGGCCACCCTACTCGCAGCTCGGTTATTTCAAGGAATGACAGTTCAGCGGAATAATTATAATAATAATATTGTTTGCTCATAGGTAGTTTGTACTTGGCACAGTTTAAGATCGTAAACTTCCCTGTATTGTTAGGTTCAAGGATGACAGTTGATTTAAATTAGAAATTTATTATAGAGCGTTTGTTTATTATACCATACTAGCTACATGTGCCCCGCGGTTTCATACTCGTTGAATTAGGACTAGTTACTCAGCTCCGGTCCCCAATTTTTTATATAATAAGATTTTTTCCAATCTGAATAATAAATAAATTGAACTTGGTTTTAATAGATTGAACTTGCTAAAAATAGTTTTTAAGGAGACCAACTCGACATGCATACTAGTTCTTTTTTAATTGCATACGCCTCTAGTTTACCAAATTTCTGTCTATTATTCTTTCACAGGACCCATAGGGTCTGGTGATGGTTTTGGTCTAATCAAATACCTAAATATGTTGAATTTGACTGTCAAAATCAAAGACCATAAACGTCAAAACTAGAACAAAAATAAAACTTACTTGTACAACACAGCAGCAAGGTTAGCATTGAACGGCGTCATGGTAGAAGTGGTCCACTTGCGAGACTGCACGTTAGCGGAGTGATAGTTGTCTCCAGTGAGGGGGGCGGAGTCTTCGTGAGCCCCCATGGCGGTGAGGGTCATGAGCAGCATGGCGGCCTCCGTGAAGTGCACCATTGCGCGCGGCTGCTGGGGTGGTGCGTCTGGAAAGATGGATGGGTTGAAGAAGGAAACGAATTCAAATAGGTATTCTGAATTAGTTCCTTACACTTTTACCTATCATTGGTGAAGGGTCAATTGGGTATTTGGCACCATTATTACCAAGGAATTCAAGACACAACTACTTATAAAATAATGCGGTTTTCATCAATAGATAGAGTGATGATTCAAGAGGAAAGAGACGTCCAAAAGAAAATTTTGAAAGCTTCACTTCTTGGGCTATCCAAACCATCCCATGAATGTTCTACGATTTTTTATGGTTTAACCAATTTTTGAATTTTTTTTGTGATATTCTTCCTTGCTTCGGATTTGTTAATTTTCGATTTTTGTTTATTTTTTTGTTTTTGGAAATATTTAATTGATAAATTATCCTAAAAATAAGAACATACATGGGGGTGGGTTGGATAGCCCAAGAAGAGAGGCATCCAAAATTTTATTTTCGACGTCCTTATGGGCCATCCTGTACTTATGATTAGTATCTACATTGCACCCATGTGAAGCCGGGGCGGGTCGCTAGTACATAATAATGTAAGTACACAGTAAATACTCTTTTACATTGGGGCTAGGCAGTTTTTCTATATCGTGGGTGAGTCTACAAACATATAAACTCTCGTACACAAACAAACAGACCCGGAACAACTACCTGTAGGCCATACAAATATTTGTTCCGTGCGGGAATCGAAAACAACGGTATTGACGTCATCACCATCATTTAGCGGTAAGAAATCCAATGCTAAACATGAGGTCTATGTCTTAGCATCGCATTCAACGAATCTCAACAGTGTCTAATCATAAGTTAGGTAGATATTCGACATGGTGCCGATTTCCTTGTTCACAAACTAGGCTAAATTTAGAGAATTGACATCTCTTACTATACAGCGAACGGAAAGGGCGGTAACATTCCGTGACATTAAAGAACTAAGTTAGAGATGTCAAATTAGTTTTGCCTTGAACTTCTCCGTATTTTTAATCCACACGTTTTAAGATGTCAACTATAACTGTATGGATGTGTCAGATGGACTAAATTTGACAGCTCTTATTTACATTAGTCTCTTTCTTATTTTATTGGACAGAAAAAGATGGAAATAGTCTAATTTTAGTTTAATTTGTGACCAAGGGAATCGGCACCAAGCGAAAATTTTCGTTAGTTTTAGCCTTCGTTGTTTTAAACTGGCTACCAGTTAGAATGTAGGGAACATGATTAATTTTACTAAGGACTAATTAATTACGTACAGTTGATGTAATTATAAAATATTCGAATATAGCTCAGCGTTGTATTGACGAATATTAATTCATCTTGAGCGGTGAGTAAGGTCTTATTGACAAACTACCCACTTTTTATTTTGTAAAATATTACAGTTGGTTTTTGGGTAGTAAAAATTCGCTTGTATAGGTACTCGATTATTTTTCATTGCCGCATTAGATTTTAGTTTATATTATTATGTCTAAGTTTATAGTCCAATTAGTTTCACGAAAAAAAAAAACACATTTACACAAGGTGTAAGATAAGGTGTTCTCCGGGTCAGCTATAGTTTATATTTCTATTATTGTTTATGGGCCCTTGCTCCCTGAACTAAATAAATCAATGAAAAAAATAAATGTAAATCGCCGCGCCGGTACCTCATAAGTCCCAATACAAACAAACTTTGTTTTTGTCATACCACATCACACCTCGGTTAATACAAGCATACCAAATGTTTAATTCAACAATATTTTCAATAACACCTGAGTCACATAGTGATCGATATTACACATAAAATAACCAAAATGACTCATACTCATAACGCAGTAAATTACTTAAAAACAAATTAATTTTGTTTTCTTATGTCAACAATATAATGTTGTAATTTACGTTTTATTTGCGTTAATAAGGATACAGGAAATTTGTTCAAGGTTAATCATTTATTTCATTATAAAGTGGATCTCTGGGTCACTTTGTTGATATAATTGAAAGTTTAATTGGGACAATATGGCGTTAGGTTAGGTTAGATCACGCATCAAAATCGCCATTTGGCGCCGTCACCGAGGTAGAGACAAGAAACATTTTTTTTCGGGTTGATAACTCGCATATTAACCTAGGAAGTTGTCGGCACCTAAAGAGGCTTGCAGAGGCAGGAATTACTACTCGGGGATTACGGAGGGCGTGTACGCTTACGAAAATCCTTGTAATTGGGGAAAGGGAACACCGGTGTGATTTTTAGCAAGTCAGAGTCTAACAGACCCCTTCTCTATTCGAATCCATGAGGATTTTCAACGATGAAAAGAAAGGCAGTTGTCGGTTGCTTCGTTTGGCGTAGCGAATGTTCGCCCGCAGTCTACGGGTTAACTGGACTGTTCTATGGTGATTTAAAAATGAAGGTTTCCAGGCAGGGAGCGACTTATAAACTACGCGACTACTGTGCCCTGTGAGGTACGGAATTCGGTTTAGAGCGTCGCTAGGGGAAGGCAGCAAGGGCCGAGACTGGACCTGACCACATAGTGCACGAGCGCATGTTACATAGTGGCCCTTTGAAAATAGATTTGAAAGGACCTGACCAGACACTGCATGCAGCTAGGCTCAACTCAAAAACTTACCTTTCCCAATATATTTGTCGAAGAACGTCATCATATCCTTGACGAGGGTGCAGCCGATGTCCTTGTTGAGTGCAGACCCGTAACCGTACCTGTAGTACGTATCCAAGTCTTCAGCGTACTCCAGGCGCTTCAGATCGTCGCGAGTGAAGGCCTGGGAAGAACGTGTTTATAAAATTAGTATTCGTGTAATGGGGTACACATTTCTGATGATGAGATACACACTTCTGTGGTCACTTGTTTTTGTTCTGAACTTGGCTGACACACAACCAAGGTCGACAGTAACTTGCGTATTGTTGATCTAAATAAATATGGACATATGAAGAACACAATAATTGGATAGTTGACACCACCAGTCAATTAACTTAAATACTTTTTATGAGCTGTTAAAACCCGATTTCCCATGTTTCAATGTTTTCGTCAATAGTAACCTGTAAGAGAATGTCTAAGGCATTAAGTCCGCCTTTGTACTTTTGTTGCATAAAGTTTTAATAAATAAATAAACTTGTGACGTCACTTATTTGCCAACTCAATTGACTATTTGTTGAATTGAAAGCAATTAAAAATCTAATTTTACAGTTAATTGTAAATTAATCGGGTTTTCAAGGTTAAAATAAAGTGTTTTCTTTTTCAGAGATGTTGTGTGTCGGAATTATTAGTTAACTAGCTTTTACCCGCGGCTTCGCCCGCGTTGGTTTAGAATTTGACAATCAATTCGGGCTGTACTCGGCTTGTTGCTCGGCCAGATCCAGAATTATTAAATACCTACGGACCAACAGACTGTGACTCATAAAAGTCGGTCAGCGTCCAGTTTGCATTTCTGCAAGAGAGGTCCTTCTCGCCTGCGTCTGTTCTGGAGTTTCAGTCGCTGTAATGGCTGAGCTTCTTCTCTGAGACGAAGTCGTGTAGTCATGTGTGTTGTGTGTCGTGTGTGAATAGGCGTCTCAGTTGCTCTTACAGCTCTCTGACTTTCGGCTTGTTCCTCCAAAAGCAATTGCGTTTAGAAGGGCGTCTCAGTCACTCTCAGAGAAGCTTGGCGGGCGGACGGTTTAGCTTTCCAGTCTTTCCTGGCTTTAATAAAATGTCTCATCAGCTCTCAAATTTGCTTGTCGCTCCGGTTGTGCTTGCTTTCTTAATGCGGCACGAACGGAAGATTCCGGGGATTGAGCAGTAATTTTTGCTCGGGCTAGCAAAGAGCTTTTGCCTGACTTGGAGCTGTGAGACAATTTAAAAAAAAAGGAACCTACCTACCGTCATTAAAATACACCGAACATACCTCTAAAGAAAACATAAACAGTACTGAGGGACAAACTTAACTTTGCCGTTGGAAAACTGCTGTCTACACATCTACATCGACATAGGTCACGGTCATAGTTTAGCAACTAACCTCTTCCTTCAGTCAGTCATCGACTAAACGCATTAAACAAAGCAATTTTACTGTTACGACAGTTCTGCTGTGATCCTATGAGGAATTCCGTTCCATATCTCCGAAGTTCATCATCAGATCATGACAGTATTTATATGGGACCAATTCGGAAAAAATAAACAACAAAAGAATCATCCAAATCAATTCACAATTGGCGGAGCGTGTTATAAGTTCGCCTTAATTCTTCCATGCATCCTCTATGAATGCGTTTACACCTGTCAGTGTCAGTGACGACACAGTGATGACAGTGTCAGTTACGCAGTTTTTCTGTATCCCTGACAACGTATATAAAGTGGGTCCCAGACAAACGCGAAATGTTGTGGCGGCCGCGTCAGTTGCAAATTTTAATAACAGGCCGCGTGTACTGCTTTGTAAAATAACACCAAATATGAAAATTGAAATAGAAATAGTTGAATTTAAATAATAATTTAAATTTAACCCACACTTCTCCATTCCTAAGAGTAATATGCGATGCTAATGATAATATAGGTAGAGATAAACTACTATAACCTCACACCACTCACCACCTCAAGTGTTTAAATAAACGGTTTTTTTTCTACCTTTTTTCTCATCATCTGAGAGGGCTAATGAGTCATGTGAGTAATAAGACAACGTTACGGTTAGCCATATTTACTGACGTCCGATTGTGGCACAAACACCGCGCTAATGACACTTCAGGCCGCCACTGTGACCGCGGTGGTGTGTTTTTACAGCGGTTGGAGCCGCGGCCTGCGGTTAGCCGCAACCGCAGGTCGGTCCATCTGGTAGCCACTTTATGCAAAATGTCAGTATGCTCTTCAGCGGTTTTGGGCATAAAAAATGATTAAGCAAACAACTCCGTACTCCAAGGTTGTATACTTGAAACTGGTCTATCGACAGTCTAGACTCAAAATGTATTAGATGCTTAAGCTTAAAATTTGATCATGATTCGATAGACACGTGGCGCCATCTACTGTCATAAGGACGTTATTGTGGTTTCCCTCGGGAACAGTACTTTTTTTCGGGATTAAAAGTACCCTATGTTTGTCCCTGATCACCTGGCAACGTTTATGCTAAATTTCGGGATGATCGGTTTAGTGGCTTAGGCGTAAAGTGGTAGCAAACAAACAAACAAACTTACTTTCGCATTTATAATATTAGTTAGGATGGTGTCAATATCAACTATCCAATTCTGGAGCAAGTGAACGATACTAAAATTAGTTTTAGACGGTTTAGATGTGAAATCTTCTTGATATTTTGTGGTACAAATCTGCAAAACTGCACGAAGCATAAACTCTGATGGGGCAGAATCCGCCAAGGTTCTGCCCCATCAAATTTACATTAGTGGGGATTATTATATTATTATTATTATTATATTCCACTGCAAAATTTGAGGCAGTCAACTTTGCCACAGCAAGATGGCGGCTTGATGGGGCAAAGTGGAACTACTCAACTGCTGTACCTGCCTGATCTTTCTTCTGTCGTGTCGGATCGTCGTTCCATCTAAAACTTAGCTAAAGGAAAGTCGGAGTGCACCTGTTAGGCACACACTTGTACACTATAGGTCACAAGTATACCTACAACTTATAGGTATATAGGATCCCTATAAGTTACATCTACTTAACTGTCCTGTCCTGTCCTGGTCCTTGTCCTAAGTCAAGGACCTGGTCCTTTGGCTAAACTCCATTGAGATTGGCCGCCGTGACCGAAATTTGATCGGGAGAATGAACGGTTTAGTATATTTACTTACAGCACACCAAGGCGATATCTTCACGACGTCCCACGCCTTGTTGTACCGGCAGATCTGGTAGATGCGGTAGACGATTTCCTTCTGTATGTCGTAGTTGAAGCCCAGGCGGAGGGATATGTTGCTTATCATCTGGTTGATAGAGAAAATGAAAAACATGTAGAGTTATGTGAGGAGATGAAGAAAAATTAGGACTGGATAATATAATTGACGTTCTTTTTTCAAATGTTTCGCTATTGCAAATGGAAGCCGTGACGTCACTTATTTCCGAACTCAATTGACCAACAACTAAAAATCGAATTAATTAAAAAAAAATGAGTTTTCATTTTCAGACTTAAAATAAAGTGTTTTTTTTTTAAGAATCTTGAAACTTTGTTTGGTGCTGTCATATTTTTTTATTGTTTTAACAAATGTACCACCAGTATGTGTATTTCCTACTAGTGGTTCTGTACCAAAAATTTTAACTTGAACCATCTTGAACCCAATTAGCGCATATCGAAAATTAACACAAAAAGTACGCTATTTCCGCGTAATGTAAGTAACCTCGACTTAATTAAAGCTTTGCGACCAAGGTCATCACGGTCATGTTAAAATCTATTTAAGGTTTTTGTAATTAACAAATTGTTGGTACCTACGTAGGTATACCTACTGTATACGTACAAGTTTGAGCTGAATCTCATTTAGGCTTCAAAAGATGTTGTTTTTTTTTAAGCTTTTCTGCTCACTGCCTCGTTGGTCTAGTGGTCGCAAGTGCAACCGCTGTGCATGAGGTCTTGGGTTCGATTCCCAGGTCGGACAAAGTGTTATTGGGTTTTTCCATCAGGAATTTCTCAGTAGCAGCCTCGGAGTCTGGATTTGTGCCCGGTTGATGGCAATAGGCTCGCTCCCTATTACATGGGACTAAAAACATAACTGGCGACATGTGGATGTACTATTGGGTACACCTCTGCCTAGCCCTTCGGGGATTACAGGCGTGATGTTATGTGTTTTCTGCTCACTTAAGTTTTCTCCTGTTAACGTGGATGTGTTTACAAACATTCAGTCCCATTAAAACTATTTGTAGGTAGGGTTCCTAGGCGTCCGGATGAAGCCGAACATAATCAGGCTTTTGGGATGCGTGTCCGGCAAAATTACTCGGTATTCGGCTTTTGTAAGACTTTTTACATTTCAATTATCATTTTCACTGATTATAGTGGTTCGGCTTTTCGGCTTCAGGATCTGGTAACCGATCTGTAGGCCATAAAAATATTTGTACCGTGCGGGAGTCGAACCCGCGACACGTAGCACCCATTCGCTGAAAACCACGCTTCAAAACAACGCTTTTATAACGAGATAAACACTATAATACTTTGTTACACACTTTTTGAGTAAAAAAAAAAAACATTCAATTTAATTAGACAGCTGTCAGCTGTGACGTCATTTGCGAATATATTCGGACAAATTGATAGTAAGACGACTGCGGGGTCTGCGGGAGGGAGGGAGGGGGTGGCAAGGCCACATTCCAACTAGTCATCTAGGTACCATACGGCTCTCGTTGTACGTCATTTAATTGAAATTATTAAAATTTTAAAAATATTTCATTATGTAACGAATACGGCTGTGATGAGAATTGTGTGGAAAATATAGAACTGCGAGCATCGTTTGTTATCTAACACGCCGTTATGTAGCTTCCAACTCTTTTTCTGTTATATTTTAGTTTCAATCAATCTGCCTAGCCTTTTCCCAACTATCCTCCCAAAGTGCTATGCAAGCGATAATAAACTCGACAATAACCAAACGTTACACAATAGCATTACATCGCATCCAGCATCGCTACCAGTTCTACAGTGGTACTTGTAAAAAAATATATAATAGCACCAAATGCCTAAAGAGACACTGGGGCCGATTCCCTTGTTCACAAACTAGACTAAATTTAGAGAATTGACATCTCTTACTAACAAGAAGTAAGTAAGCGATGTCAAATTAATTTTGCTTTGAACTGTTCCGTATTTTTAATCCATACGTTTTAAGATGTCAACTGTAACTGTATGGATGTGTCAGATTGACTAAATTTGACAGCTTTTATTTTCATTAATCTCTTTCTTGTTTTATTGGACAGAAAAAGATGGAAATAGTCTAATTTTAGTTTAGTTTGTGACTAATAGAATTGGCACCATTAGAAACATTTTTTGGTATCATAGAACTTCTAGTGCTTAATGTGTTAATACCACTCCTGTGCCCCTTAATGGGTCACTTGTGGTTGATGTCAATATGGACAAAGAACAAAAAATATTGCCTATAATGCTTGGAAATACGTATCGAAGTATTTTGCTTCATTGTGTTCGTTGCATTTCATTGCGGACGCAGATGAAATCGCGGAAAAATAGCCTATGCCTTCCTTGGGGTTAACTTACCCCATCCCAATTTCATAAAAATTGGTTCAGCAGTTTAGTCGTAAAAGCGTAACAGATAGACAGAGTTATTTTCGCATAAATATCATTAGTATGGATGTAAAAAACTCACATCTCTAAATTCCCTCTTGGACTCGAAGATGTTCATCTGTGTCATTGTGTCGTTGTTCTCTCCCACAGCCGCAGTCCATGCTGGGCAGAACTTGTACGGCTATAGAAAAGACATATTTATATAAAAAAATACATACTATATATTATATACAGTTATTATTGCGGATGAAGACGAAGTTGCGGATTTTAAAGTAGCCTATCTCCTTTCTTGAGGATCGAAGCTTAGTTTGCACCAAATTTCATTAAAATAGTTTCAGTGGTTTAGCTGTGAGAGCGCACTAAAGAAATAAACAAGCCCACTTTCGCATTTATAATATTAGTTAGGGTTTTTAAAACTAGTTGATATTTTCGTAAATTAAAATTTGAAGAATAGTGTGTTTCATTTATATCTATTCAACGTGTATACAATGGAGAGAAATTGATGAATTGATTATTTATGAAATTATTACAATATTGAGTATTTGGATGGACATTGTAATGTTACCAAAACTAAAGGTGTATGCAAAATTTCAGCTCAATCGGATACCAGTAAATAGTCGAAAAATGGTTTGAAAATTTTGATGAACAACTTACCTACATACATACGTACGAACAGTGCAAGCTAAACAAAAGCTTGTAATAAAAACAATTCTAAGCCTTATTTTTGGTGATAATGTTCTTAAAGAGACTGGAAAGCTACGTAGTACTTACCCGAAGCAGCTTTTCATCATTTTCCTTGGGTATATCAAAGCTTTCTGCTTGATCTCCGAACAATCCTTCTGTGAACGCCTTGAATGTGTTGCTCGATCGCCCATCGTTCACAAACTTGAACTGTAATTAAGAACGTAAATATAGCAAGAGTAGAATGTCATATTTAATACTCCAGACTACAACAGAGAAATATCTTTATCGAAAATCCGAATATCACTTGGACCGACCTAGGAATCGTATCCACACTTAGCTTGAAACCATGAGGCCAACTGCCTAGTTGGTTGGTTGGTTTCTCAATGAGAGAACCCTTAATAGTCCTGTTTTGTATTGTGATAGAACCATTAGAATTTATTGTAAAAAACCAAAACAAACAAATAACACGAAACGAGTCTACTGACGTCACCATCACCTATTATACAGCAGAAATGAGTCACGCTCGTAGAATACGTAATGTCACTGAAAATGTAATGCACCTCCTTGGAACTAATGGGTCATGGAGCGGAGACCGACTCAGTCGGTAGATATCTAGGACAAAGTATCAAAGAATTACGTCTGGGCAGCTAAATTAAATGAAACGTGGATTTGAATAGCACCATCTAGAGATGTAGAGGAAGTAAATTCTAATCTGATGATACTGTTAAACAATAATATTAGGTATCTAGTCTACCTACAAGTTACAACAACATACCCAAACCATGTCAGAGGCTCTTGAGGCTGTTTAGAAACTCTGACACTAGGGTGTGTGGGGTCGTAAGACCTTACTGCTCACACGATAAAGAAAGAAGAAGAAGAAAGAAAGAACAACTACAGAGGTGCACGCACACCCACATTTCGCCAGTTATGTTTGTCCCATGTAATAGGGGTGGAGCCTATTGCCATCAACCAGGCATAAATCCAGACTCCGAAGCTGCTACTGAGAAATTCCTTAGGGAAGTATTCAATAACACTTCGCCCGACCTGGGAATCGAACCCAAGACCTCTTGCTCAGCAGTCGTGCATTGCGACCAACCTGCCTACCAAGGTAACGTTGGTAAGGTACCAAGTACCTACTCACATGATGAAATAAACAAATGTCCCCCAAATTTTAATTACATCACTGTAATAAATAAAACTGAATTGAAGTTAATTAACCCGCATGCCAGTTAAGCAGTTACCCTAAAAACACCAACGTGGACACTTTCATTCTACATTTTAATTACATTTTAAAATTATTTTTCCATTTTGTAACATAATTTTAATAATTTTTTTTGGACCTAGGTTCGTAGCTACAAATGACTACAAAGGCATTCCGGAATTTGCATTAATACTGCAACATCATCATCTGCCTAGCCTTTTCCCAACTATGTTGGGGTCGGCTTCCAGTCAAACCGGATGCAGCTAAATACCAGTATTTTACATGGAGCGACTGCCTATCTGACCTCCACAACCCAGTAACTGGGTAATATGATACTGCAACATAAAGTGTAGAAAATACCATCTTTTTGAATTCATCAGATCAACAAAATAATATTTTCTTCTTTTATTATAGATCTATCTATAAATAATTAATACTATTTAAAGGCCCAGCAGGTGTCCATGTTTATTGCTGCGTATATGGAGCTTTACAGATCATCAAGGGTGCAGATAAACGGACAATCGGAATACTCCAGTTTATGGGACATAGTCATCACGAGCTCCATAATCGCACTCGGTGTCGAACGGGTCTATGATATAACAACATTTCCGATATTTGAAACCACAAAAAGACATTCCAATACAGCTCCTATATGGAGCCAAGGATATTGATAAATCAATTGCTTTTACTCCATCAACTTATGAAAGTCAATTGCATTGTTTTGCTTTATTCGTAGGTGTGTAATGGGCCGTTACGCAAGTATTAAGTAATCTTTGTCCGTAGGAAGACTATTAGATATACGGAACACGTACACAATAGCTTGAGCTATGGTTAATGCATGTACCGAAAGCGGTGATCAAACTATCGGATAGATTATTAAACGGTTTTTTGGGTAGATAGGAATGCAGGACGTCCATGTGCCGGCAAAATTCCAATATACAGTCGATTACCCGACAAAATAGGTCAACGGCATTCAGGGTTCAAGTTAAGGCAAATCCTTTGATGTGTTTTCATTATACATTTTTTTTTATGTTAGCCGGTTCGTCGCTGTGTCACTTCTGGGCAAAGGCCTCACTTCACTCTTTTCATTCTTCACGTTTCCGTGCCTCATACTTTCAATTTTTGGAGGAATCCATGGCCTGCCGCTACCCTGAATCACCGTTTCAGATAGGTTAATCGTCGGTGATTCGGGGCCGCGCCAGGACGGGCAAAGTGTTATTGGGTTTTCATCAGAAATTTCTCAGAAGCAGCCTCGGAATCTGAATTTGTGCCGGGTTGATAGAAATAGGCTCACCCCCTATTACATGGGACTTAAACATAAATTGACCAACAGTGATTTTTACAGAATAGGACTTGTTAAACATTGATATCATAATTGAGCATGGCTTGGGTAACAAGTTCACCTCTCCAACGAGATTTACCAGAGTTAAATTGCAGCTTCTCCTAATTATACTATCAGCTCAAAAGTAGAAACTTACCAAATAGTTTTGGCGGTTGGTAGTAAGAAGTCCAGGGAACCTCTGCTTCCAAGCTTGGGCGTGCTGCTGAGTGGTCATGTACCCATCGACGGTGAGGTCCCCGGCAAACGTCGCGTTGTGCCGGTTGTTCCACTGCCATTGTTCTAAGATGTTCAGGTCCGAAGAGCAGATGCGTTGCTGTGAAGGAAATGGTGCGTTGAGAAAAGATTATGATATCTCTTGTACCTTGAATGAGAAGAAGATAATCTCATAAGATTGTGTGGATACTGAAGGTACATGTGTACAAGTATACATGTATGGGTGCTATACTAAACACATTGTATCGTGAATAAATTTTCGAGCTCTATGATGAGTCTCATGATGACTTGATGAGTTTCTATGATGAGACTCTTAGACTCCTCTTTTATATCTCACTAGCTTTTGCCCGTGATTTCGTCCGCATGTATGTTCTAAGACTTTTCCTATCCTTGCGATAGTAAAAATTAGCCTATAGCACCAAAGCATACCAAGCGAAAGAATTTTCAGAATCGGATCAGCTATTGATAGGATTAGCAGCGTCAAACAACAAACAAACAACAAACTTCTCAGCTTTATAACATTAAAAAATTATATTCCATATACCTAGACTTAAACATAAGTATGTTATATTGCTATGTGTGTATTACTGTTGCAGTCAACTCGGAGGCTCTAGTAGGGTTAATTTCGCAGTAATATGTTGGACTTCACAATTAAGATGAGCAAGAAATAGCAAATCCATAAAACATTGTAGGTTAAGTACCTACAAGGTGCTAATGGCTGGCACCTTATGGAACTTTACCTAAATAGTAGGTACAATTAACAAAAGAGATAGATATGCAGGCTCATCAATTATAATTGAAGTTTTCTTAAGAACCAATGGATGTTTTCGTATGTACTTTAATTTAAAAAGTAGATAATACATAGTAGGTAGTTCATTACGTTCATCCATCGGGTTTCTAAGAAAACTTCAACTCTATCTGACGACTCTGGATACCTATCTTGTTGACTGTACATAAAACAGTACATTTCCGTCGCTTTAGTCTTACTTCTAAAGTAAGGCGAGCAAACTATTGACACGTGTCAACGAAACCAAATATTCTCGCCATACAACATCGTTGGTCATTACCTACTTCCTTGGACGGCTGTTTGTTAAAATTCGTCTGTTATTGGCGTGCATTTCGTTGTTAAATAGTTGATATGGCATTATCAGCAATTATGTTACAGCCACTACCTGAGGTTGTCTTACTGACTAAAGCCCCACGGTTTTAACGGTTACTATTTATTTATTTATTTAAAAATGTTAACAACAATAATATAAAGGGGTTTGTCACGGAAGAACTCAGATGCTTTTGGGGGGCTTCAGGGCCTTAGCCCCCCTGGTTCCGCCACTAGGAAGCCCGGTATTCGAATGACGTATGATAAGGCCCTTGACCGCCTTGATTTTCTCTAAAGATATTGGAGCGAATGTCTTCTTTATGAGGAAGACATTCGCTCCAATACTCCGCATACTAAAGACATAAGTAGCAGACCAGTAAAAATCACTAGGTACCGCAGATTCTAGAGAGAGGATTGTATATATTTTTTTAATTAAAGTTTAGGTACTCTCCCATTGCTGGGCAAAAGTCGCCCTATACTTCTATATATTAAGTATTTGTAAACCTGTTTCTTGTCTTTAACTACGTGAAGTTTCATCTAATATGATCCTCATAACGTAACAATTAAGTTCATGTCACTTACATTGGTATTTCTAAAGTTGCCACGCTGGTAGTTGTTAACAATATTGTTCTTGAGGTCTCCAAGTTTCTGCAGCTCGACGATTTCGTGCGCCTCAGGGTTGTGTGAGCCGTGGCGGTTCAGTAACCAGAAGGCAGTGGGCTGACAACCTGACAAAAGGGAAAACCTCTATTACTTTTAGTAGGGTATGTAAGAAGAATGAGAAATGAAAATTGTCATTTCCGTCCTACTTATCTTTTTGTCTCCAATAATAGGCCATACTATGTACAATGGAACAACGGTACGGTAATCATTATGTTAATGTATCTACCCACATAATGAAAATCTTAGAGAGAGTAATCACTGCCTTTGGGAAATTATTGAAACGATTTTAATGAAACTTCCTAATGTAAGCAGGATACATAGGTCTAAAATATTAGTTGAGAAAATTTTCATCGTGTTCTTTGCCACATTCTTGAGGAATAATAATTATGTATAAAGGCTCTACTATGACATCACGCCATGACCCACGGGAGCGGACAAAAACAAAGACGTGAAACGCGGGTGAAAAAATACACGGGCAAGGTCGCGGGCAGAACCTAGTCTTTATTATGCTTATCTTTATTATATAAAAAAAGATACTGGCATAACGGTGGTTTATTTTAAAAACAAAAATGACACATTAATCTATAATAAAAATCCTTGACCTATTTGGCTCTCATTTCTTAAAATACTCGCATTTACATTCTGATATAAAAATAAAATATAGTTAATTGAACAAAAACAATTTTTGCACGCCGAAATTAGTTCAAAATATTATTTCTTCAATGAAGCCAGGACCGCTAAACGGATCTGGACGAGACACAGAGATAGATTATAGTCTAAAATAACACAATGCTACTTTTTATCCTGGAAAATAAACTGTTCCCGTGGGATTAAATATATTAATTTAGACGTGGACGAAGTCGCGAACTGAAGCTAATTAGAAATGTATGGAACTCTGCCTTCCGATTCTCACTTCCTCAAAATCGACATTTATGATTTGATAAAATATCTCTATCAGCCAGAAGGTAGCGGAACAACTTAGCTCTAGCATTTCGATGACAACAAAATTGATATCCACTAACGATTTCATCCGTACCTACATTTCCAAAAACGAGTCCCCATTTGTATTCCACACGTACTTAAATAGATTACATCAATACATCCGGTATGCGTACTAACATTTGGTCCATAAAACTAATTCAAAGACTCCGTAGCCCGTAAATCCGTGCACATTGGATCTTCCGCAACTCGTCCTACGTTCCCGGAACAACGCGGTAACGTTCCACGGAACCATGACATTAAAAATAGATTTACCATGTACTAGTAGTACGCATTCCCATGGTGTTTTATTTATATTACTTGTCATTATCTTTGCTGATGTGGTAGTACATCAAAACATTCAGATGCTGACTTATTTCTCATGTTCTTTATTTATTTTATCTTCTGGCTCCGTAATATGAACTGTAGTCTGTATGCCTTTATAATTATACCTACATACTTAAGGTATAAGGTTCATTTTTATTAATCAGTCCTTTCTCAATCAAAACTGTACTTTAATATTATGAGCTCAATTTGTTTTTTGTTTGAACGTTAATCTCCGGAACTGCTGGTCCGATTCTGAGAATTCTTGCGGTAATAGGTAGGAAGCTTCGTTATTCCTGAGTGCTATGCATAGTTTTTTTCATGGGTACTCTCTGTCTGTGGAGAACGGATGGAGAAGTCAGATATATAGGACTCTTACCGTCTACAACCCCAACGGTTAATCCTGCTACTGTGACTGGCTGCCAGTCTGTAGCCAGGTATTTGACACTTAATCCGCACCCCAGACTGATATTGAACCGCCCTTTTAAGGCAGACTATTTCCTAATCCTACATATGCAGTTTTATCCAGGCCTACATAAAAAGATATGATACAGTAGGCAAGAGCAAGTTATTAATAACGTAATTTACTTTCATTTAACCCGAACTGCCTGACCTAGCTCATTGGTAATTGCTTTGATTAACCTAAGGGTTCTGGAGCAAGATCTAGAATAAGAAAATGCTCAAGATAAGGTCTAAATAAGTGAATCATTGTGCTACCGTTGATGCCTAACTGCACGCTAAGATGATGAAGTGCATAGAGGAAGACAATCTGTACCAATTTTGGTTCAAATGTTGGAACATTTGCTGGGAATTATACTAACTTTTTGCAACGATCGCCATCTAATCTCAGTCTCAATCAGTCGAAAATGCCTCGGATTTACTCACATTTTCTGACATTGATTGTCGCTGAGATGAGATTGTGCCTAGATTTTGAACGTTTTTAATTAATTATTAGAATTGTTATTCATAGTATTAGTGATCATCAATAGATTGCGACTAACATAATCTGTACTTTTACACTAATAATTTATAAGAGGCCAACTTTGTTTGTTACGTTTTGATGAGGAAATCTCTGCCCGATTACGAAACTTCTATCGTTGATAGGAAACTACAGTATTGCTGAGTGTCATGGGACATTAATTACACATTATATGGTATTTTTGGCTTCCACGTGGACGAAGACGCGAGCAGAATCTAGCTATCTTTATTTTTTTTGGCTGGACAATTAATGATGGTGATTACAAGTTTAGTTATACATTGCATGTTCCTATAAAAATGCTCGTAAGTAATAGGTCATGCCAGGTCGAGCTCATAACTAAGATTGATCGACCTATTAGCGACCATTTGTCAATCGAACGAGCCCGCCCATTATGTAGATTGATATTTGCCACTATTAGATTATTGGGAGCATTCTTTAGTTGTATAATTAAGTTATACAGGTTAACAGGTCAAATGGAGAAATTGGCTATGAAGTCAAAACCTACCATTTCTTTTGGTGGATAAATCCTCTTTGACTACATCCGCCTTCTCCGAGGTGGAAGGGTATGTCGGACTGCTACCGACTAGGTGGGGTTTTCCTCCAGTTACTGAGTCTCTGAGCATTCTACCGCACCCCAGCAGGTATTGACCCGCCATCACCACAAGGTGGATCCCGTAATCCAATACCTTCCATGTTATCTCTTCACCACCCTTGGTTGACTGATAGAGAATGCCTAAGGTATGTCCAGGTGACCTTTATACATAAAAGGTAAAATAATAAATAAAGGCCTATCTCTAACATTGAAAATTGTTTCATTATTAATACCTACCCTCATGCGGGCAAAGCAAAAGACACTGATGGACCAATTAGACAAAAATTAAGGTCGTTTTCTAATTTATTACAAACAATTAATTAGAAACGAGGGTTTTTGGAAACCTTTAAATGAATTTAGATAATTACAAAAATCATTAAAATGAAGTCTACGTAGGATAGGGCTGAATAGGGAAGCAGAGTGGTGATTCGGGACGAAAATTTTAGTTATTTTAACGTTCATATAAGATAGGTTGCTGCAACAAGGACAAAGAGTAAATTACAAGTCAGTTGTTACTGACTATATTTTTATTCACTTATTTATTTGTTGTTGTTGTGTTGACAACAAACTACGTCATCAGAAAGTTCAAATTCCTTTAAAAATTTTGCCCCGATTCACCCCTAATAAAAGAGCAGATTAAATATAAGTAGGGTAAATAAAATACTGTACTGTGACTGTCTAGTGGTCGCAAGCGCGACTGCTGTGCATGAGGTCTTGGGTTCGATTCCCAGGTCGGGCAAAGTGTTATTGGGTTTTTCCATCAGGAATTTCTCAGTAGCAGCCTCGGAGTCTGGATTTGTGCCCGG
Source organism: Hoplodrina ambigua (assembly GCA_949774945.1). Classification (NCBI taxonomy): domain Eukaryota; kingdom Metazoa; phylum Arthropoda; class Insecta; order Lepidoptera; family Noctuidae; genus Hoplodrina; species Hoplodrina ambigua. The sequence continues at coordinate 3,675,038 of OX458974.1, read as the reverse complement.
TTGATGGCAATAGGCTCGCCCCCTATTACATGGGACTAAAAACATAACTGGCGAAATGTGGGTGTACTAATGGGTACACCTCTGCCTAACCCTTCGGCGATTACAGGCGTGATGTTATGTGATGTATGTGTGGTAAATAAAATATAGTAAGTCTTACATAACCTTTAGATGCGAGCTAGTTTCTAAGCTCCTTCTTGTCATATAATGAGGTTGTTCCGTATATAATAGCGCTCTCCAAGCATAGCCATAGTTAACAATAGCCTGCAAAAGTGTGTCATGTAACGTACCTACATCCCACCCCTGCTGTGACCCCAAGCAGAGCATCGGGTGTCGGATAAACTTAGCTATACAGATTAGCCTTGTTCCAGCCTGTTAACTCAGCGGCTTAATATAGGGTTAAACCGTAAAACTAACTAGATATTTTTTATTGAAAAATGTGTTTTGTATTGAAGTTATAGCTCCGCGTGTTTCAGTTGTTTATGTTCATTTATTAAACGATAATCGTGTATCGTGGATGATTTAAAAAACATATAAACTCACATACACAAACCACCAGATCCGGAAACACTATCTGTAGCCTTTGTAGGCTATACAAATATTGGATCCGTGCGGGTATCGAATGTGGAAATGCGGTGAACAGGCACCGCAGCAATTAGTCGCTCAGTAACTGCGCCAACCGTGTCTTCCAATTTATTATGGTTACACAATCAAAAATGACAAAAAATAATTAATCAGAAAAAAAGAGACAGTTTTAGCAGTGAAGATTTTAGCCAAAAATCATAAGGCAACGTCACCGATAATAAGGTCGAAATTAGCGCAATAATCTGTTGTCATACGCGTTATTGCGTTCTAGGGTAAACCGTTCACGCGGTATTAACTTTCAAAGGCCCACCGTTCCTCGTTAATGAAGGTAATGACGTTATTGGACCGCCTCCAAATATTAAATACAGATTAAAATAGGGCATCGCGTCATAGACAATGATACTATATAGGTACACACTGCACACTGCTAAGACACTGTATCAATAAACATTGATGCAAGATTAAAGAGAGTGATAATTGAGTTGGGAAAACTAGCGAAATGTTTTGGCACAAGCAAAGCTAATGGAGGTATGATTCATTATAGTAATCGACAGGTTTCGAGTTTAGTTCTGTCGTGATTAACGTCCAGTAGTGAAGTCTGAAATCGCCAATCCGCCTTGAGCAAGCGTGGTGGTTAATGCTAGTGCATTCTCTGTATGAGACGAGGCCTTTGCTCTGCAGTCGGACAATAATAACATAATATAACACACATCACGCCTGTAATCCCCGAAATGTATTCAGAGGTGTACCCACTTTTCGCAGTTATGTTTAAGTCCCATGTAATAGATGGGGAGGGGTGTAATAAGAGGCGATATTATTCAGTTACCCTTTTCACTCAGGGTTCTGTAAAAGGCAGTCACAAAGAAAATCAAGCAATCTACCGATAATGCACTCAATTTTTATATTCTTCTTTATATGTATACCTATATCTATTGTTTGGTGCCTAGATAAAACAGGTTAAGTTTTGTCAAAGACAGTTTAAAAAATATTAAATTAAGATGTTACTTTCAACCTAAAAGACACGTTAAATATGTTCTTCTTATGTATGATTGTACATAAACAAACTAAGGCTCTTTCATTGTTTAAAGGAGCGACCACGGAGTAAGTGTTTTGGAGGTAATGATTTTATTTTCATAATAACCATTTTACAAGCGTTTGAAACGAATCCATGATGCTATCTCGATAGGCACTTGATGGCAGGTTAACGTACTCAGTTTTTTGTTCATGAATGTTACACAATACGCGTCACCGGTGTGAGAATAATAATATATCACGTATATTGTATTACAGGGGTGAATGTGCTGATTGTACATGACTGGTGCGAGAAAAATGGTAATAAGTTGGCACTCAGGTCTACATTAGCATGATACTCTCACACAGACTGTTCCATAAAAAGCAAGCACTAGAAAGAGAGCTAAGACGTATAAAGACTGTTAAGTTTATGATAACTTAGGACAAATCTCTTGGTACTTGAAATATGAAATGGACGACCATGAAGATAATAATTAAAACGTTTAATTTAAGAATAACTAATTTAAAAGATTTAGTGTTAATTAGATTAGATTAATTGTGCAATAATAAGATGTAGAATGATTTAAATTTTTTTCTTTTTTAGACTGTAATGTTTTATTTTTTTGGGTGTATATTGTTTATTATTTTAGATGATATGTTGTGTGTGATATGTTTTTGTTCTTTGTGAGACTAGCTAGCTTAGAAATGTATCTAATGGTAGTTTCTAAGGATTTTTATTAAAAATAAACGCAACAGCTATTGTCCTTGCTCTAATTTTTTTAACATGTGAACTAGATTGGTTAACAATTGAAAATCGAATGAAATAACCTGAGTATACTAGGTCTGCTCTGCCCACGTTTATATTAAGTACTGTCAATTGCACGGTGTCACGCCTTATTACACCAACGTATTCTACAACTACAATGAATAGTCTAGTCACACAACGACCCAGCAATCGTGAAACCTAGACTGCAAAACAAAACAAAACTGCCGACAATAACAATACTTACATATTATTATGATAAGCTTATGTATGTGCCGCATCGCTGCGTGGAGATTATCAAGACCACGAAATACGAGTATAATGAAGGTGGAGATTGTTCAGTGATCAAGACGTTAGTTGAGATGCCAAGTTCAATGGCAAGGTAATGTAAATAGTAAATAGTTTTGGACTGCCTGTTGGTCTAGTGGTCGCTAGCGCGACTGCTGTGCATGAGGTCTTGGGTTCGATTCCCAAGTCGGGCAAAGTGTTATTGGGTTTTTCCATCAGGAATTTCTCAGTAGCAGCCTCGGAGTCTGGATTTGTGCCCGGTTGATGGCAATAGGCTCGCCCCCTATTACATGGGACTAAAAGCATAACTGGCGAAATGTGGGTGTACTAATGGGTACACCTCTGCCTAACCCTTCGGGGATTACAGGCGTGATGTTATGTTATGTTATTATGTAAATAGTCGTTACCAGGCCCCGGTCTAGATATTTAGCCGCTCCGGGCAAAATAATATTCGCCGCCCTTTAAACTAACACCATAATAAATCATGAGCTTACTATTCCAAAGATGAGATGATATCTAAGTGATATTGTTTTAATTGTATAATATTCTACTACGGTTTCTGAACAAGTTTACAAAAATGTAGGTTGTGAGTATGTTGGATTTCGTGGCCACTCAATTTTGCCGCCCCTGATTTTTGTTGCTCTGGACATCAAAGTCAAAGTCAAGTCAAAACATTTATTTCAATTAGACTATTTACAGGCACGTTTGAATTGTCAAAGAGTCGGTCAGTTAGTCCGAAAGTTGAAGCTAGTTGCTCGTTGCCCAAAACGGCCTCTGCCCGGCCGGACCCCCCTTAGATCGGGCTGGTCGTTACAACTTGGAATTTATCCCGAACCTGAGTGCGTTTACAAACCTGTAAACTCCAGACCCGAAACAACTAGGTACTAGGCCAAACAAACATTTGTTCCGTGCAAGAATAGAAGCTGGCCACATTCAGCGCAGTAGCCAATCGCTCAGCTACAGCGTGTCATGTTGATCGAAGTTAGTATAATATATTTTCTCTTTATAAATACTTGCTGACCGTCCCATGCGTTGTTGCGGCTCAGGTTTGCAATCAAAAAATAATAAGACCAATAATTGAGATAAAAACTATTCTATCTTTCAAGTTGGATCAATCTGCGCACGGTTTGCAAAGATAATCGGTTTAGTAGTTTAGGAGTACATATTAAGAATTAGTTTAGATTACATACTTAGGTTAGAGGCTAGTTTAGATTACATTATTATTAGTGACAGTAGGTAGGTCTGTATGATACCTACTATACGTACTGTCACTATTGGGTACATTGTTTTACAGATTTTTTCGTGAACAGTCCAACAATTTAATCAACGTAGGTAGGTAACCAAATATTCGTAACTGAATGGGATTCCGTTACCGCTTCGTTTCTCTTCAGATACTTTATCTCGGTGAACAATCTAGCATTGTCTATTACAAATTGTGCTTCCTGCACTAAAAGAACAATTAAACTGTCGTTTATTTTTAGATTTTCTGTGATCACTAGATTAGGTAAATTAAATCTATATAAATATAATTACGTCGGGTTAGTAACATTATTTATAACTCAAAAACGGCGGGACCTATTTTTATGATCTTTATTTGTAGGATTTTTTGTAAATATTTACGAAAATGAAATACCTACACTGACTATCTCGTATACCTACACTTCCGCTAGATCAACTAGTTCTACATACTCGTATAGGTACCTACCTATTTTATTTTTGTCTGTAAAAAACTCAGACAAATACTAGAACGTAGAGACCGCCTATTCATCTAGTTTTCTGTCTGTTTTAAATTGAATTGTTTTCATTTTCCTTGATTCGTTAATTGGTTGATTGATAGTTATGTGCATCACAATATGCTGTAGCCATTGTTGGAATGAAAGATCCTTGGAATACATTATTAAGTCTTGTGCAGGTGTTCCTGTTCGGATACATTGCACTTATATGTATTTACAAAAGTTTATTTTACTACCAACACTGAAACCATGATTAAAAAATCTGCCTTTGTATGTTCGCGTTCCCATTATGTCGTGACGATTTATTTATCGTCGGACGACTGCCGTCTCTAGCTTTTTCCACACTTAACAATCTGTTGTTACTGCAAAAAAAAAACTTATGGACGACAGTTCTTCGTGTCGTCCTATATGTGGAATTGTGGACACACGATACTTTAAACGACACGATAATCTGTTGTCACAACATATTGGGAACGCGCCCTAACTAAAAAAATATAGCAGTTTTTTTTTGCGATTTTAATGTTCGTTTCCATTAAATTGCTCATAATAATGAGTACAATGACCTCTTTTCAGCTTTCAAAAGGTTGTATAGGACAGTTGACACTCAGTTAAATACATACAGAATCTAAATAGTCAAGCAAATCTGTTTCTTGCCTCTCTGTTTGTGTTGGACGGTAAACAAAAGTTGCAAATTGACCGCAGCCCACAGTTTACATTTGCGAATACCGTTACTCCTCTCTACGCGTAAGCAATCCAATCGCGAAATAAGAAATCAAATATGTAGGTTGTGGGACTCGCAACCTTTTGAAGTATTCACAGTGAAAAACACGTACAGAATAGTAAGTATACTGCAAAGAAACTAGTAAAATTATGACTTGATAATGGTCTAACATACATACATAACATCACGCCTGTAATCCCCGAAGGGTTAGGCAGAAGTGTACCCAATAGTACACCCACATTTCGCCAGTTATGTTTTTAGTCCCATGTAATAGGGGGCGAGCCTATTGCCATCAACCGGGCACAAATCCAGACTCCGAGGCTGCTACTGAGAAATTCCTGATGGAAAAATCCAATAACACTTTACCCGACCTGGGAATCGAACCCAAGACCTCATGCACAGCAGTCGCGCTTGCGACCACTAGACCAACGAGGCAGTCAATTTATCACTTTGTAGATTTTAATCTGATGATTAATGTTTTGCGTATGTAAGCAACAAATGGAGGCCCTGGGACGGATTTTGTTTACAAGCGTTTATTTTTTCTTTACCGTAGCCGTCAGATACTCAGAAATTAAAAAGTTTATTTTTCTTGGGAAAAATTCGCATGTTGACGGTCAGATTAAAAGGTCGACGACTAATGTAAGAGATGCTAATTAGATTAGGTCAGATAAATATAAAATATTAGTATAACATAACATCACGCCTGTAATCCCCGAAGGGTTAGGCAGAGGTTTACCCATTATTAGTACACCCACATTTCGCCAGTTATGTTTAAATCCATAGGGGTCGAGCTTATGCCGTTAGATGAATATTTTAGTACAAAATGTTCAAAATACACAGTTTATTTTTAATTTACAAAGACCAGTGGTGGATTTACCAGCAGGCTGAGCAGGCTTGAGCCTAGGATATCAGATTTTAGGGGTGGAAAATTTGGAGACCGAATTATTTTGACGATGTTCTTAAAGAAAGAATTCTAAAAGTCATCTTTCCGATGACTTTTCCCTCTCCTATTTCATTGTACAATTAACGGTACCTCCCTATATTCTATGGTAAAAACACCCAGTTTACGGCATGTAATAGGCTTCTGCCTCACTTTGTATGAAAGTTTTGTAAGAGACTTTCCATAACTTGAACTTACAACTGTAGAAGAAAGGCGGCAAACAATTTTAAAGCCTATATACTTTATACTTGGGAAACGTGTAAATAAGCTTATGATTAGCTTTATTGTATCGAAAGCTTTTTGAAAGTCTAAAAACGAATTATACTTCAAACCTTTATTTAGGTCAAATTATTATAAAAGCTTTGGTCATTCGTTTTTTTTATGCATTCAAGTCACGTTAGTTCAGAGGGATTTTCGCTATTCAATTACCTAAGTAGAGTTCTGAGGAAAAATTATACGTTGTTCGTGTATCACAGGAATGAAACGGGCGCATATTGGAACGAGGTATTTACCGATTGTCAAGTCCAATTCCGATTCTCTAGTAGGTAATAGGTAACTGTGCACATCACATCTCGCAAATAAAAGGTTTAGGCACTGCATTATATCCCACCAGCTTCTGCCCGCGACTTCGTCTGCGTCATAGTTCATTTGGTTCATTTTCCCACGGGAACCGGTATACTATCCCACGAAAACCGTCCGTTTTTCCGAGATAAAAGTAAGCCTATTTGCTATTCTAGACTATAATCTATATGTGTGCCAAATTTAATCCAGATTTGTCCCGTAGTTTTTACGTGAAAGAGTAACAAACATCTATTCATGCTTACAAACTTTTGCATTCATAATATTAGCTGGCCTAGCGTACTTCGAACTGATTTTCAGACCTACCCGATATGCACTCAAAATTTCATAAATATCGGTCTAGTTGTTTCGGAGGAGTTTGGTAACAAACACCGTGTCACGAGAATTTTATATGTATATTAGATTACATTATTATAATCAATTAACTTACCAGGTACATCGAAAGCTCTCGTGATGGGAATGTCCTTATTAGCGAAGATATAAGCTGTCTTCGTGCCAAACAGGAGGTAAGGGTCATCCTGCACGGAGAGGCAGGTCTCCTCACCGGTGGCGCTGGCCAGGACCAAGAGAAGTAACCACCACATCTTCTAGAACATTGGAGATTAACTCTATGAAGTTATCGTCGTAATTCCTATAGTTCTGATGTTTGAGTTAAAAAAATAAATTATAGAAATATAAAAATGAAAAAATTATAGAAAAACATGAAGATGATGATGATGATGTCTGAATTATAGAATGATGTAATACCGTTATTCAATAAATGAAATGAATTGAAATAGATTTAATAATTAGTTATCGAAAAAAAAATTTCTATAAAATATTTTTTGGATAATTTTCCTCTCTGATCTTCTTATTTTTAGGCCTGCTTTAAATTTAAAACTATACGTGCTTCCTATTCAAATAACTGTAGACTGATAAAAGCAAATACATGTAAATACGGTAGGTACCAGAAGTATCTGTAAATCGAATGTACAAAAATTTGAACTCCATATGACGCAAATTCAAAATATGACCTAAGATATGATTGTATTGGGCCTAGTTACTGAATTAATTTTAATAATTGGTGGCTATCAACTTTTTTTGTGATATGTAGGACCAGTTACAAAAACAAAAATCTTTATGTAAATCTTATTAAGGTAGGTATATAAGTTGACAGTCTATCAACATAGGTAGGTACAAAAAGAAATTATTAACTAGCGAAACTTCACAGAGAAAATCTGTAAAGTTTCTCCAGTATTTTTTTGTTTCATAGGTAATACCTACCTACATGTTACACGTGTAAGTGATAAAATAATATAAATATTATTTAGATATTTCTTTCATCATACTCATGTCATGCATAATGTAAAAATTAATTATGCATGAGAATGATAAACAGAGAATAGGTACATACATGTTTTAATAACTTAAAATATGGAGGTATATAAGATTTATTGTTTCTGTAATTCATTTTGCTTATGAAGTAGTTCAGTTTAAATATAAGTGGAAAACATAATTATTATGATAGCTCGATGCAAAATTACGAGTGATCGTTAATTAAGTAAAAAAAAACTCGCTAAACTAGTTTACTATCGACAACTTGACGAATCTATAAAAAAAAACTTGTCTATTACCTACTAAGTTTAGAAATTCGGCCTGAATTTGTTTTGATGGAATTGAAGGGTCCTTATTAGTGATAAAGAATCAACCTAACGTATTTTACATTAGCCCAAAAGAAAAGAAAACAGAAAATTCAACAAAATTACGAAACATGAATGACATCGGCAAATCTAAAGTTGTTGACAATTTTAATCGTAAAATTGAAAATTCGCAGACTCTACATAATCATATTGAGAACACGTCGAGTACCTTTTGAGTGTATTGTACAAAAAAAACCCGGCACAACTCAACTCAAAGCAAACAAATAACAAAAGCAACACAATGGGCGTGAACCTGCACTAATGTGGCACACTTGAACACTTCACAAAAAAGTATTAAACACGGAATAATTAAAACGAACGGTACGTTGATTACCTTTGCGCGGGAAGATTCGGGAATTATTATGCTTGTCAATGGTTTCAAAAACGCGGGAAACGCGGCGACCCGCGGGCGCTATGGCGGTGGCACTGACTGGACTGGGCTTGGTATTCGAATACCGAGCGGCTGCCTCCGTTGCCCCACAAGTCACAACTATGGGCCCTCGCAGCGTGTGTACAAGTTACAACCTCAAAACATTGTACTATTCAATGAAGTTGCGAGTTTCATCAGTCAATTGTCGAGCGAAAGAATTCTTTTTCAATGTCAGTCAATGTTTATACAGCTGACTTAGCTTGCTTCTTGCAACTCATACATTTTATGTAGGTGTGTACTTAATTACAGTAGGTAGTAAATAAGTGAGTAACACAAGCCTCGAGTATAGATAGGTAGATTTAATTAAGCGTCCCACTTAGCGATGCTTGGAATTAGATTCTACATTCGTCTTAGTAACTTTCTTCCTACTTTGTACGCACATCAATTTTAAGTTGAGTTAGTTCCTAGCGGAAACTTTGGTAATGACATATTGTAATTTGAGTTTACACAGATGTACGCTAGTAGGTAGAGATGATGCCTATTTTACTTTTTGCATGACTATCCACAATCTGTAATGATGATAAAAGACTGGTTGCCACCTACCTACAAAATCTAGATTTTTCCAGTAGACGATGGATACAAATCACGTTAATACGGTAAGAGTATTGATAGTTTTTGTGTCACGCATAGGCAGGCCAGCGTGGGTGACATCACTCTGCTTTGTTGAGAAAATAGCGAGTGAGGTAATCAGGGTAATCTATATTAAAAGATACGATACGTAGATTTATGTAATGTTCATTTTGTATGCTTTGAACTTCGCCTACCTAGGTATATGTTTAAGTTTTACAGTTACTTCTGTTGAAGAAGGTATCTACCTTCCTAATAAAGGATTTTTTACTGCAGTTAAATAACGTCCGAACTTAGATCTTCTACTTTTTTTATTCATTTATTTACTGCTGCTTTCGCCTCTGTAAATACAGAACTAAAATAAGAAGTCCAATTTCCAGTGCCATATTTTTGAAATGTAATGCTAATCATTTAATTCCAAAGTAAAGAAAGCTGAAATCTTACTTAATTTTTTTCGTCACAGATTTGCGTAAAATAAACTTGCTACGTTATATGCGGCTTTAGTCCCTAGTTTTCCCAGTATCTGGCAAAACCACCGCAAGAAAATGACGTACCTAAACCGTACGCCCTATTTTCCGGCCGTTTGTCTTGTTATTTGATTGATCCGAGAAAATAATCGCATGGGAAAATTTCTCTGTAACTGATCAATGATCATTGTGTATTAGTTTGTATTTGTCTGCGGAATGTGTTGATAGTTTATTTTCTTCTTAGATAGATAGGTACTTACTTCTTTATTTTTCGTCTTCAGTTTTTGTAAGTAGGTACATAGGTACATGGACCTTTTTTTGGGACTAACATAACTAGTAAATGTGGGTGTATTAATAGGTAAGTACACCTCTACTTAATCCTTCGGGGATTATAGACCTGATGTTACGTTATGAACCTTTTTTTAGTACCCTGGTTTGTCAGGCTTGCTAATTTGGCTAATCTACATAGACCCGAGTCAACTTTAAAGTCGTACTTACTCAAGAATACCAGTTTAAACTGACTGAAATAATGATGTAGGATTGTAGGAACTAGTTACAATATTCAAAGACGAGCTCTCGCAACGTTTTATGCACGCATTAATCACGAGTTTATTTCCAGTGTACGTTTGTTGTCGAGGTGTAGGTAAATAATAACGTGTGTGCCCTGCCCGAGTCGTAAAAACATTGTAGTTATATTCTGGTTACATGACATCATGTCATAGACAGCAGTCTCCATGAAATATAATTCGTAAATAGAAGTTTTGATCCTCAGAAACTTATGTAGTATTCAGGGACATACCTACTTAATAAGTCATGGAATTGTGTACCATAAACTAATAATTCCAAAACTTAGTTTTATTAAAATTTCCAAAACTTTATTTTAGCCCTGAAATCCTGATTAAATTTCAATTAACTGTAAAATTCAATTTTTAATTGCTTTAAAATGAATAAATAGTTAGTCAATTCAGTTGGCAAAAAAGTGACGTCACGGATGTCATAAACTGAAGGGAAATCGCGTTTTGATAAGTCATAAAAAGTACGTCAATTGATGCGTGGTGTCTAATACCCATTTGTCGATCCCACGTTTGCAAGTGGTCCTTAAAGCTAATAATTCCACGATTGCCAAAAGCATTTAAAGACCAACGAGTTTCCGCCATACATTTGTTTATTCAACTCTTAAAAGCTGGCAAACATGGCATTCCTCTTACAATAGGTTCATAGTTTAGCAAAAAACCAGTTAGAAAAAAGAACAAACACTCTAATCATAGTACAAGCCGCAATCAACTTCGGTCAGTGGCACTGGCTGTGACGAAAGACGTTGGTACCAGTATTAAAACCTGCGTAGACTTGCGACCTCGTTCAAGCTCGAAGCCCGTAGAAAGCGGTGCCCCGTCGGTAAGCTTGTACTTACACCATACTCGAGCTTAAGATAAGAGTTATGAAATGGCCTGATAAGGGGATTAGTGTTCTGCTTGCTATTTATGGAATGTAAGATGCTGGGTTTGTTGTAATGCCTCTATTAAGTTTGTATTATGAGTACGTTGTCATGTTTTGTGAATGGCGACGAGAGCTGGACATTTTTTGAGATTTGACGGAATCTCTAGAAATTAAGCTGAAAGAGACTGGATGCAATATGGCAGAAAATCTAGTTGTACCTACCAAGCTTCTAGATTTCCTGCCATTGTATTTAGTAGATAAGTAACAAAACTTGGGAAACGACTTGGTTCTGATATCATAAAACATAGCCTATGACACTTGACTTAGCTTTCAGTGTAAGGTTTTTTGAAACTTCCAAAATTTACCTTTCAAAAAATCCTCTTTAGAATATTAGCTTAGATTTGGTTACCATTGATCATGCTTTCGTTGAACTCATTATCATTAGGCACATATAAGTCCCAAAAACTCGATAAATGTACTAAAAAAAATCTTAAATCATAGGTAGGTCTAGCAATTTGCGACATTTGTCTATTTTCCAACCACAATACATCATATCGGGCTATTGTAGGTAGGTATCTCTTGATTATCATGTTGCCTTGTCATTCGAGAATAACGGTACTAAGTAGCTTTCAGTCAAAGTAATGACTGATGTAACTACCTACCTATAAGCTGTTATTACCAACCGGCAATCACAGACGGCTAAAAATTGTTATTCTAGTCATTGTACGTCTGTTTTTTCATGTGTAGGTAATGCATTTTCTATTTATAATTAAATAGCTTTTGCCCGCGGCCTTGTGCGCGTAATGTTTCTTACGGATCCATATTTTTTATAATAAAATATCGGAGACCCACAGATAGTGTCACTGTGTATTGTATAAAGTCCTACCTGATATGGGTACCTAATACATGGCATATCTCACGAAACAAGACTCCGGGGTGCTAAGCTAAGAGCAAAGGAAAATAGAAACATCATCACGCATGTAATCCCCGAAGGGTTAGGCAGACGTGTACCCATTAGTACACCCACATTTCGCCAGTTATGTTTTTAGTCCCACGTAATGGGGGGCGAGCCTATTGCCATCAACCGGGCACAAATCTAGACTCCGAGGCTGCTACTGAGAAATGCCTGATGGAAAAACCCAATAACACCTTGCCCGACCTGGGAATCGAACCCAAGACCTCATGCACAGTAGTCGCGCTTGCGACCACTAGACCAACGAGGCAGTCAAAGGAGAATAGATTAAAAAGCCATGGTTATGGGAATCGAGTTCGCACTGTTACAGAATTTGTCGACATAGGTAACCAACAAGTCGTAGCGAATCGACCAAAATGCTTCCACGTCATCGAAAGTTCGAAATATTCACATGGCATATTACGAATTGTCAATTTATCGAAACACTCTTATGGTTGCAAGAAAACCATGCCTGCATGCCTTCGCGTTTAACATTTTGTACTCTAACAGTCTTTATAATACCTACCTTACCTACCTACATATCTATCCATAACTATAGGTACACCGCGCTGCATGCAGTGCGACCTCAATTTTCATGTGCGGTGACCCGTCAGCCGTCCATAAATGCCACCTCATCTGTTATACGGATGAGGTGCGTGTCGTGCTATAGTGACAATTTATAAACATTAGCTTGTTTAGATTGTACATTTTCCTTTTATTTCTGGATTACGGTAATTTACGCCAAAATATGAGGCGGATTAGGCGTATTAACTGATCAATATTAGTAAGTAGTTTATAGTTATGTCCTAGCTACTAGGTATACGTTTAGTAAATCATGAACTATAAAGTACGGTACCTACATATTTGCCTATCTAAAAAGATGCTAAAAGCTTTAACAGACCTCTTGGTTGGTCTACTCCGTCACTAATAAGACAACCCTTAGACCACATTTTGTTTGGTTCTACAATTAGTTGTAGGTAACCATTTGCTCTTTATTCTGCATCTTAAACAAAACATCATTCACTAATTTATACAACAACAAAAAACCAACCTCTTTGGTACTACTTGGTTTTTTTTTATTTGTATTTTTTCCCAGATTAGTCATTAGTTCTATGTACCATGACCCATTTCAAGATAATCCATTGAAAACCGGACAGCCTGTATAATGTGTTCTGTGATTTGTTAATTTTACTAATGCAATATACGTTATTAATATTACAGGGTTGATAAAATGGTATCAACAATACCAGCAATATTTGTAATAAAATTTATTCTTTTGACAAAGTTTTCAATTTTCCGCCAATCAATCCCGCCTTGTTTGGCTTGTTTTTTTGTATTGTCTATGGATAGATGACAACATTGACAATCTTTTTTTATGATGGCAACAGGTTGAACGTATTATTCCTACTCGAAATTGTTGAAAATATAATTTTGATGAAGTTTGATATTTATTTGTAAATGTTGAGTCCGTACAAACATTAGTTTAGTCACGAATTTTAAAAATATTACATAAATGAAACTGCTCAAGTGCTAACAAAACGCAAATTCACCATTTTGACTGAGTGAAAGTCAAAAATTCGTTCTCTATGCTCAGTCACTAATGGCGTGTCTTCCTACACACGTTAAATCGTCAAAATGGCTAAGAAAAAAGGCGACGAAAAAGTGAACCCAGCTCCTCAAAGTGATAATGAGGAGCCCAATTATGACGAAGAGCCCGATTTCGAGGATCCGGAGGGTTTCGTTGATGATATTCCTGATGAAGGTGGGCAATTTTATGTGACAAGTTTGACCGGCCATATGCGTCACCCACGCATTTTACAACTTTTCATTCATGTTGTTACTATTTTTAACGTAATTGTGAGGCATAGTGTGTGTTAGCAAGTGTACTTGGTTAAAATTTTGAACTTTACCAGTGAGTTTAAGCAGTGTAATGAGAGTTATAAAATCCTAACCTAACTTTGACGTTGCAGAGTTGTTGGCCGACCTTTTAGAGCAGAAACCGAAGGAATCTGACAGTTATGAGAACGTGGTCGTGGTCGACGGGTGCCCGCAGGTCGGACCCGAGCGCCTGGAGAAGCTCCAGAGCGTGATAACTAAGATATTCAGCAAGTTTGGGAAGATCGTCAATGAGTATTACCCAACCAGCGAGAATGGAAACACGACTGGCTACATTTTCCTGGAGTACAGCAATCCTCAAAACGCCGCCGAAGCCGTGAAGGCGACAAATAACTGTAAATTAGATAAGCAGCATACATTCTTAGTGAATTTGTTCACCGATTTTAAAAAGTAAGTACCAGTACCCTTTTTAGCGCAATCTAATATTCCTAAGTGACAAATTATTCAAGGATATGAGTGTTATCATGTTAAGTTCTTTTTATTTATTACAAAGTAGGTATTTAGCAACTTTGATCTTCATAATTATGACAATTAAATTTCATGTTTTCCTGCTTATTTTTCTGTTAGTCACCATTGTACATCATAGCCATTGTAGATGGACATGATTTCCATCGAAGCAGAACCAAAAGAATGCAAAACAGAAAAAAATATTGTGATTAGCTTTTGTAGGTTACAAGTAAGTTTGCCACATAACATGTTTCCTATTGTAAATTAATTTACAAGTTGAAAGTTTCTAGTCGAAATATGGCATTGATTTTATGATGTTTTGAACATATTACATAAATAACCAAATAAAACAAGCTTTTTCGTGGCTACATATTACACACACTCATATAACACAAACAAATAATTTAACTTTTTACTTAACTCACATAATTGGTTAATGCATAATTTGATTGAAGTGCATGCATTGTTGGTTGTGTAACACAGATAATAAAACATGCAACTTTATTTTATTTTCTTAGGAAAACTTACTTACACACTTATACAATGATTTTTTAGTATACAATAGGCACATCTAATAATAATTTATGTCCAACACATTTTCAATCAGATGTGCATACAACCTTAAACTTATTTCTATATTACTTTCTCTATTTAAAACCATTGTTTCCTCATCAGATATTCAGATATTCCTAAGGAATGGGAGCCGCCAGCACCTCAACCATTCAAGGTTGCATCAGACTTACAATGGTACCTGATGGACCCCGATGCATATGACCAGTTTTTGGTTGGCATCGGCACTGGTGTAGCACTGCAGGTGTGGCAGAATGCCCTACCTGAACCTACACTTATGCAGGAGAGACCGGTAAGTAGAAAATGTTATTACACCAAATTTGTTAGAAGCCTTTAGGGGCAATCATTTTGACGCCACAAACCCATTAATAGTGGGAAAACGCACCTGTTGTGTTTCTACAAAAAATCATGAGTGCAGTGTACACACAAGCATATGTGTTTCTCACAGCAAACACACCAAGCTTGTAGCCAGCCACACTTCAGGCTTGATGTAGGGAATGTTCATCCACAGTCAATGTGCACCTAAACCAGCCAGTAAAAAGAGTGTTTTTCTTGTAATGTAAAACAAAACTTTATTCAACTTTTAAATTGCTTAAACAAAGTATTGTTAGTAGATGTTGTTATTTCAAGTGTATCCTAGAACTTCCTTGTAAATAGTGTACTGCTAAATTGTAACATTAATGTGATTGTTACTAGTTGACAGCATATTTACAAGCAGCAGTCAAATATATACATCATTTAGCCTAGTTCAATATCAGAGACTATCATTTCTTTTCATTCTCCTCCCTCAGAACTGGACGGAGACTTACGCCGCGTGGTCACCGCTAGGCACATACCTTGCGACGTTCCATTGGCGGGGTGTGGCCCTATGGGCAGGCCCCAAGTTCTCCCAGTTCCAGAAGTTCTTCCACCCAGAAGCACGGTTTATCTCCTTCTCACCATGTGAAAACTATATTGTTACATTCTCGCCGACTGGTGATAGAGGCGAAGATAAGAAGCTTATTATTTGGGATATCAGGTTAGTATCAGTAGCTGTTTTATTATGTCTCACATAGCTTTGTCAATAATTATAGTTTAGTATTAATCTCTCGCATGTCGCGCGTTCCACATAGGTACATGCGTTTTACAAGTTATTTAACAACAATTGTTTTGCAAAATATTTGCATACATTTTGGTTATTTTCTTATCATTTATGTTAGACAGATTAATCACGACATATCAAATTTGTGTATTGATCTATGTAGGAAGGAAATACACATAAAAAGTTAATTTACTCACATTCAGTTATCCCACATGGCACAGTTACATGCAAAACAAGTTGTGTTTGATCAAATATGTGCATTGATCTATGTAGGAAGGAAATACACTAAAAAGTTAATTTACTCACATTCAGTTAGCCCACATGGCACAGTTACATGCAAAACAAGTTGTGTTTGACTAGCTTAATGCCATATCAAAATAACTGGACAGCTTATTTTGTGTACCTGGTTGAATTATAGTTGGTAGCCTAATTGTAGATGAAATAATACATTATGTGCTTATAATTCAGCACTGTTCTAGTATTTAAAGAAAAAAGTTTCTACATTTTAATTCTTAAAAACAGCCACATCAGTGAATTATTCGTCACACAAACAGGTTTGTACGTATACTAGTCGTTACGTATTCTAGTCGCGACATACGAGCTGAGAGTCTGGGACAGTTAGAATACTAACAGGTATTTACAGATTTACATATAAACAAAAACTTTAAGAATATTTTTTTATGAGTTTTGAACAAACTAAGAAAGTCAGATTTTCATGTTATTTTATAGGATTTATTTATAGAAACTTTAAATGTTCTGTAACTACTTCAAATTACTGAAACCGTATTTCAATACATTTAAGCAGGTGACAGAGAAACAAAAATTTATGCATTCATTGAGATGCCATTGCCTTTTTTCTTGCTTGTTGCGCATGTACTATATACACAATGTAGGTACAGTGTGTATCTAAATACATATTGTTTTTAACAGTTTTCATCATTTTACATAAAAATCGCCGTCCTTCTCAAAGGAGTAGGTGAAGTGATGATATTCCTACATTTTGCCATTCATATGTAAGTCCCATGTAATATAGTATTTGTTCCTGTACTTAAAAACATCTTATTCCCTCAGGACGGGTCTAGAGAAGCGTAGTTTCCCGCCACCAGACGAGTACGTGACGTGGCCCGTGTTCCGTTGGAGTAAGGACGATAGGTACTTCGCACGGCTCGGCCAGGATGTACTCTCAGTGTATGAGACGCCGAGCTTCGGTCTGCTAGACAAGAAGTCTATTAAAATACCTGGAATCAGGTAAGAGACATTTCACAAAGTTTTTGGGAAAAGTTCTAAATATTTCCGGCATTAATTATAAATAATAATAAATCTTTATTCAGAATCTTAAAGGATAAAATATACAATGAATCCTAAATTAAACAGATACTTTCCTGAACCATAACATTGCATCAGTAATCTTTTCAAAATAATATTGTAAATGTGTTACATTTCTTGTCTGTATCAACAATATCTGCATACTTAATAAATATTACATATTGTTATGCATAACATTCTTTATTCAGGTTATAATAAATAAACTTACCTATACTTCTTGCATTCAGGAAATAAAAGTGCTCAGTGTTGCACATTTTTTGTTTTTATTCAAACAAAAACTTTGCATGACGCAAATAGTACTTACTTATTTCTCCAATTTTCGTTTTGTATCTTTTAGTCATTTTTATTTACAGAGACTTCAGTTGGTCGCCGACAGACAATATAGTAGCATATTGGGTAGCAGAAGACAAAGACGTACCAGCCAGGGTAACACTCCTGGAACTCCCCAACCGCACTGAAATCCGGTCTAAAAACTTGTTCTCAGTAGCAGACTGTAAAATCCACTGGCAGAAGAGTGGAGACTATCTGTGCGTCAAAGTAGACCGATACTCCAAAGTAAAGAAAGACAAAAATGAAATTAAGTATTCAGGAATGTACTACAACTTTGAAATATTCCATATGAGGGAGAAGGAGATTCCGGTTGACTCAGTAGAAATTAAGGAGCCTATTCAAGCATTTGCCTGGGAGCCTGTCGGGTCTAAGTTCGCGATCATCCACGGTGATCCAGCTAACATCTGCATTAGTTTCTATCAAGTGAATACGGGTCAAGCTCCGACTTTGTTGAAGAAGTTTGAGAGGCAACCATTCAATCACTTGTTCTGGTCTCCGTCTGGACAGTTCATCGTTCTCGCTAACCTTGGACTGACTGGCGGCGCTCTGGAATTCTTGGACACCAATGATTTTACTATCATGAATGTTTCGGACCATTATCAGGTGTGTATACCACTTTATTTTGTACTGGATTGAATCATCAAGCAAGTTCGTAGTATTGTGTTATTTATCTCGCTAAAAAACGGACTAACTCTTAAAAATAATAATGGCGGCTGAACAGTACTCTGTATATCCGCTTTTTATGCTGTTTCACTCGCACAGTATAGAAAGTGAGTCGACACGGTCGATAGCCTCGCCATTTTAAATTCGTTTTTGTCTTTAAATCAAGGGTCCATATTCGTCTCTTGGTTTAAAAATATTCGGATTATTAACGAATAATTCCATGACACTACTTTTTGTTCTAAAAATGAATGTTCAGTAACTAATTATCTTTCTCAGTAAAGTCCTTAGTTGACTTGACAATTTAAACTATGCTTAGTTATTAACCAAACATTATATTCTCAGATGTCTGGCATCGAATGGGACCCGACTGGTCGCTTCGTGGTGACTGGCGTGTCTTCACTCAAGAGCAAGATTGATACTGGTTACTACATCTGGTCCTTCCAGGGCAAAATCTTAAGAAGGTTCGTAAAAACTCAGGTTTAATTATGTCAACCCTGTAAAAAATTGCTTGAAATGATGAAATGGAAATGATTATCGTTATCTCTAAGTGTTAAATAGGCGATTAACGGTTGTTGTGATATGGAACAGCGTTTATTCATATAAATAACGCATTATCCAATCCACCCAGATTGCTATAGTATACAAGCAAACAACAAGCTTTTTTTTACCATGTAGTAGTTAAAACCCATTAGCAGTATGTATTTTGATTATGGATGATGCTTCATGGATGTTATGTATGTTGATGGATTTGTACAAATGTTAAATAGCTGAAGCTGTGTGTTCTTATTTGAACTCGCTGATCTCCGATACTCTTCTGTTTCTGAAAAAGGGTTATAGGTTAAATTTAAAAATAAAATAGGGATTCGTATAAAAATTCACTCGGGCGAAGCCACGGGAAAAGCTAGTAATTGTATACACGCATAATTTATTTATTTATCATTTTTATTCTATAATAATACATAATTGGACACAAGTAACTTGGAAAAAACATGTATGTAATAATGACTATTGTGTTCTAAAGTGATACTTACAACTAACATGTTATAGACAAAATTCATCCTCTAAGGGGATGCAATGGGGCCCAAAGTTTTTATAGAGAAACAAGATTAGATCGCCAATAACCTACATTTATCCGGACAAAGTCGCGGGCAGAAGCTAGTATCTCATAAAAGTTGTCTATAAAATCAAATATTTTCGTTATGTATACAGAGTGATGAAAGAAGGCTTCGCGCAGTTCAACTGGCGGCCGAGACCCCCGACGTTACTCTCTGAGAAACAGCAGAAGGACATCAAAAAGAACCTCAAGAAATACTACTCACAGTTTGAGTCTAAGGACCGCATGCGCAGTAGCAAAGCTAGCAAGGTACGACTCAAGTTTCTTAATATGAATTTATCAACAGCACACACAGGTACTGGGTGGCAGTGGGAATATAAATTTATCCATGTCGGGCAATGGGATTTCCTCTATAACAGCTCGGAGTTCATAGTGTGACACACCCGTGCCTCGGAAAGCACTTAAAGCCGGTGGTATTACGCCTGATCTCTTCCAGATCGTGTTCAATTGCCGTCTCATCGGCCTAAGAAGAGCGAGAGCACCAGCCTGTGTTTGCGCACACACTGCTCTTTAATGTCTCCTGTGTGTTTGCTAGTTTGCATTGAGATTGGCCACTGCGACTGAAGTACGGTTGGGGAAAAAAAAAATGCCAGATCTTTTTAGAGTCTGGCCAACGAAAGCATTTAAGGGCGGCAATTTAGCAAACCGTAGATAAAACAACACAGACGATGTATTTGCAAAATGAAGTTGATACTAGAAAAAAAGTTATTTGATATCTTTGGAAAATTATTAAGTATCAATTCAGTTTATTCGGTTAAAAGTCGGAGATATCAGCTGTCTTTTTTTTTTAATAGTTGCCGTTTTATGTGACCTTCTTTTGTTAGCCAGATCCTATGTCCCGGATTTAGCTGCTGATAAATATTTTCTAATTATGTTTTATAGGAATTGGTGGCGAAGCGTACTGAGCAAATGAAGAAGCACGTGGAGTACCGCGAGGCCAAGGTGCAGGAGTGGAACGAGCAGAAGCCACGCCGGCTCGAGCTCAGAAATTGTATGTATTACTTTATTGTGTTTAGAACTGACATTTCCACTGTTCTAACGTTATTTAAGAGTGTATTAGACTGGGTTATTTTAGAATCAATTTATTTGTATACCAATAAGTCAAATTCTACATGTTTCTTAAAGCTAAAAAGTACAGATATAAAAAAGATAAATTGTTATATATGTATATATCGAAAGTTCTTAAAATTAAAATACAACAATACAATTTAGTAAAAAACAATTCTTATTAATTTATATATAATATATATAGTTAAAAGTTACGTACTACAATGATTAAACTTACTGAGATCAGTATTCAGACAACTACAACGATTATACAATCAATGGTTATATGTTAATACATTAGTACATATTTCCTAAGTGATTAAATGATTAACCCTTTGACTGCGGACGAACATTTGCTGCGCCAAACGCCAGTGCGGCTAGCTACCAATGTTCGTGTGTTCGCCATAGAAAAACACACACGTTTGTGTGTGCGCCGCACTTGCGTTTTTTAGTCGAAACACAACGTGTGTGTTTTCCCGCAGTCAACGAGTTAATGTTTATATTTTAGATATTGTTTATAACTGAGATCATGTTTAATTTTCCAATCTAATAATCTACCTTACATTAACATTTAAGTTTAAACAGTATTTTTTTTTTATCCTGAATGTAATAGAGTCAAATAACTTTATTGAAAAAATAAATATGACAGTTTGACATATTTTCTATACAAAAACTGTCAAACCACCATATTTAATCCTCTAGGTGTTTGCAGTAATGTGAATAATACGTCAAATACAAAGAGCCTTGTTTACTATCTGCAAGGCTACTTACTACAAGATTTTTTAATAGTGTGTTCTAATTTTAACATGCAAAATGGTTATTATCCAATAATATTGTTCAATGTACGACTATAATTAACCCATTTTTTTTCCTTTTACAGATGTTGACACAGACGGTATCGACACCGACTCGACAACAACGACGGTAGAGGAAGTTGTAGAATTTTTGGTGAAAGAGGAACAAACTGTCATCGAGTAGTCACCATTCCGCGAAAACGTTAGGGGTCGGCGTGCGAACACCGGCCTCGGATATAGTCCGGACAACGGATCAACACATTTTTAATAAACAAACCACAAAGAATACAGTTTTTTTATACCTTCATCCTGCTTAAGTCACAAAAGCATTTTATACGCGAGTGTCGTTATGTTCAGTGTAAGATTTCGGTTTATAAATTATACAATAGGTAATGTTTATAGAAATCATATTAAATTGATATGTTTCAAATGGAAATGGTCTTTGATTACCTGTTTGTATTTATTTTTGTTACTTACATTTTATTTATAAGATGATGGTATGAAATAAACATTTAATAACATCCGAACAGGGAGAATTATTTATGAACACAAGAGCCAAGTTGAGGTAAAGTTATGATTTTCGACTTTTATTAGATTGTAAAGATTATAACCTGTTATATTACTTTTCTAGCTACAGAAATTTCGTGTGAGTATCTAAACCTTAATAAAAAACAAATTTCATATAAACAGTACCTATTATTGTTTCTACAAGAAGTGATGGATAGATCGAGCATAAGTTGATAGCTAGGTAGACTTTTTAAAGATTGGAACAGCATCAGGCTGAAGTGAAGTTAAGGCCAACAAAGTATCTGGCAATATAAATAGTGGATTCACAATATTAAAAATGTTGAAAAAATCTGCAGTCCTATTCTAATCTCGATGACAATCATGTCCCTCAATCACCCTCCTTTTTGAGTTTTGTTCCAGTCGGGTAAAAAGTGTAAGCAAATTATAGTCATATTTGGGGTTCCTAAAACTACAGTTGGCCCTCAATACCTGAAAAAGGGCCTAACATGGAGCTACAGTACGCATACCTATTTAACAAAATACTACTTTATATCATAACACCACGCCTGTAATCCCCGAAGGGTTAGGCAGAGGTGTACCCATTAGTACACTTACATTACATTTCATCAGTCCAGTCCCATGTAGGTAATAGGAGGCTAGCCTATTGCAATCAACCGGGCACTAATCAGAACTTATGGCTGTTACTGAGAAATTCCTGATGGAACCCAAGACCTCATGCTCAGCAGTCGTACTTTGCGACTGCTAGACCAACAGAGCAGTCAACTATATTAATCCTAACGAATATTATAAATGCAAAAGTAAGGTTGTATGTTACCAATTTACGCCTAAGCCACTGAACCAATCATCCTGAAATTTTACATATATGTTGCCAGGTGTACAGGAACGAACATAGGATACCTTTAATCCCGAAAAAAAGTACTGTTTCCGAGGTAAATCACAATAACGTTCTTATGATCATAGATGGCGCCACGTGTCGTTTCGAATCATGATTTTAACTAAATAATTGAAATGACAGGACATGGCAATTTTTTTTCCGCGACTTCGTCTGTGTCCGCGTATAACCGAAATTTACGTGGACGAAGTCGCGGGCAAAAGCTAGTATATTATATTATTCACAGAATTTCAACCATGCTAAAATGGCTTTCTAGGGAGTGGTATATTTTGAAAGTGGTAAGTACGCAGTGGCATCACTACTAATGTGTAAATTAATGTGGCCTAATCATAATCAATTAAAAGATATTCTACACTTATAATTTACAAGCAACTACTAATGATCAGCCATGGGTTGGGTTAATAACTACCTAGTAGGTACAATCTAGGTAAGTTAACACTACCCTGAATGCTGTAAGACCTAATAATTTCAAGTAGGTAGGTAGGTACAGCCAACAAAACAGATAGGTATCCAGGGTCGTTGGATATAGTTGAAATTTTATTAGAAACTGATGGATGTATTCAAATGTTATTTAATTTAAAATGTAGATAATAAACAGTAAATCAATTAAGTTAAGTTTCAATCTAAGACATCCATAGGTTTCTAAGAAAACTTCAATTATATCTGATGTCCCTTTATACCTATCTCTTTTGTTGAGTGTACATACAAATTTAATTGAAATTACGAGTTCTTTTGATCATTATTACATATTATTATGTTAAATGGAATAATAATAAACCGGCAGGGCAGCATGTGGCGAGTTGTTGAGCAGTAGTGACCCCATGGACCTGATCTCCCGGGAGAAGTCTTGTTTCTCATCCTTGTCTTGCCTTCATTGGCCTATTTGAGTGGAGACTCAAGAGCAAAACTGCCCAAAGGAAGGGTAGTGTTCCAATATAGCACTAGTAGGGATCTTGCCTGTACTTCCAGGATTGTCCTGATAGCGGTGGAATACCATTTCACTGCTTAAACACGTCAGAATGTGTTACCCTCTTGTTGCTTCGTCACTGTGTGCTCATGACCATTTTAGGGGTGATTTATTGAGTGTGCAAGTCACCCCCTACCATTTCTTAACATTTTTTTTTACATGAGATGGCTATGCCCCGATCTCTGATGCCGTGCACAGAGAACAAATCGCGCGTTATGAAATTTAGTCAAATGATAGTATTTACGGCAGACCTCCATTTCATTGTTGAGACGAATAAGTTGCAAACAACTCACCATATGATGACGCCAAATAGCCCGCGCCTGATCCGCGAGTCGTTGCGCCGATACGTCAATATCGGGCTCTAGCAACCGAAATAACGAGACCATCCGACCACGGTACGAGGACATGTTAGTTTCCCCTTCTGTAGCCCCAAAATACGCGCGCATTACGTTCTCATTCATGGCCAGTGTCCATCGCATGCGCCGACTGGGGTCTAAATACTTATTACGGGCCAGTGGGCTTCGAGGCCTTAGGTTGTACCTCGACCGGCGTCCTTCCCGTGCAAGGGATGGTGACGAGGGCGGGAACTCGTCACTCGAGCTGATGCTGAGTGCCGGCGACAAGGCTCGTGGTATTGGTGTCGCGGGCGGTGACCAAATCTCTTGTCGTGGGCTGGTGCTGGGTTGCGGCGACGAGGCCCGTGGCGGTGGTGTCGTGGGCGGGGACGAACCCTCGTGCCTCGTGCTGGTGCTGGCTTGCGGCGACGAGGCCGGTGGCGGTGGTGTCGTGGGCGGGGACGAACCCTCGTGCCTCGTGCTGGTGCTGGCTTGCGGCGACGAGGCCGGTGGCGGTGGTGTCGTGGGCGGGGACGAAACTTCGTGCCTCATGCTGGTGCTGGGTTCCGACGACGAGGCCAGTGGCGATGGCTGGCCAGCTCTTCGTGCCGCGGCTCTTGTAATCATTTTAGTAACGAACTTATTTATTGTTAAAATAGATTGATTATAATTTTATGGTCTATTTTATTTAAAAATATGTTTTATGTGAGTGGTGAAATAGTTAAAACAATTGTGGCTTTGTGAAGTATTGCGGTTCCGGTGGACATTTATTATTTAGCAATACCAAGTGAAAAATCAATAAAATCACAAATGTAAAGTTTGACAAGACAAGACAACCAGTGTTGCCAACTTTATAATTTAGTGGGTCGTACGTACCATAGATACAAAGAAGTACGCTTTAACCGTTTAAGCCAAAAGGCAAAATATTGTATTTTGTTAAAAACTATAGAAAAAAAAGCATGGTGTTGAAATTTCTATAAAACAAAGTAAAATATGATTCAATATTATTATTATTATAAATTTAAATCAATATTTAACATTTAGGGGATAGAATTGAATGTTTGGTATCTATTTAGATACAAACAAGGACTGATATGATTTTCTGGACCTTAGTTACCAGAATCTACACAGTAATTTGCCAACTACCTATGTACTAAGAAGTTTCTATTTGCATTAGGTACTTTTTTATTTGGAGAATCTGGCCCTGAAAGTCTTTTTGTAACATAGACCCGTGTTGCTCTATGTTTGGTAACAAGATTTTTTCGATTATTATTATATCGGGTGTCCGGTAAAGAATGGATTATCTTGAAATGGGTGATAATAGAACTAATGGCGATTCAGAAAAAAAATACATTAAAAAATAAAAACAAGTAGTGCCAAAGATATGATTAATTTAATAATATTCATTGTTTTTTGTTACCTTATTTTACATTCTTGTACACCACGACCACGAATTAATGAATTCCGTCGGTTTTTTATTGTTAACGTAATTTACGTTAACTAAGCTAATAGATAAGTAATCAAAAGTAGGACTGCTATTACACGGTTTTGAAAAAAAAACAACTTAAAGTATGTTCTTTGGAAAAAATTGTGAAAAAAATTATTATTGAAAAAGTTTAAGCGTCCGTAGTTTAAAAAAAATGTATCGAAACACAAGTGGCCAATAATTTTAAAAACTTATGTGTTTATAGCCGATTTCAAAATGGTATGATTCAGTTTTGTACCTAATGTAAATAGTGAATTATTGCTATTCGTTTTCAAAAGGAGCGGAATTTGGTTAAACAATAAAGTTTGCAATATTGTAACAAATATGAACATTAGGTGAACCTGACCATCAGGGTTTAAATAAAAAGATTTGTAGACGTTAGTAATTAATAGGAAAGCTTGGTTAACCTGTAATGCGACTTGTGGGATGTGATATGATGAAAATATGGTGTGACCGTGTTTTTTTTTTTATTTGGGCTGTCTTAAGGAAAATTATTACGCGAAGTCGATCCTTGAAAGACTTAGGTAGCCGTGTCCGGTCAACCACATCAAAAATAAGCGAGCGACGTGATACACGACTACTTATGAGAGCATTTATTCTAAAATGTAGGGTCTGAATCAGAGTGGGTGGCAGACAATTTACAACGAATGTAATTTACAACGAATACAGTCTTAACATCACGCCTGTAATCCCCGAAGGGCAGAGGTGTAGCCACATTTCACCAGTTATAACACTTTACCCAATAACACTGCTCGACCTGGCAATCGAACCCAAAACCTCATGCTTAGCAGTCAAAAACAGTGTCATTAATATCAAATGCTGTTTTTTATTAAACCCCAATGACCAGATACATTTAATGTAAATAAATATTCTAATATTTCAAACTTTGTTGTTTACCCAAATTTCGCTCCTTTTGAAAACGAATAGCAATAATTCACTATTTATATTAGGTACAAAACTGAATCATACCATTTTGAAATCGGCTATAAACACATAATCTTATAAAATTATTGGCCACTTGTGTTTCGATACATCTTTTTTAAGCTACGGACGGTTAAACTTGCTCAAAAAGAAAATTGTTCACGATTTTTTTCAAAAGAACATAGTTCAAGTTGTTTTTTTTCAAAACCGTATAATAGCAGTCCTATTTTTGATTACTTATCTATCAGCTTAGGTAACGTAAATTACGTTAACAATAAAAAACCGACAGAATTCATTAATTCGTGGTCGTGGTGTACAAGAATGTAAAAAAAGGTCACAAAAAACAACGAATCTTATTAAATCAATCATATCTTTGGTACTACTTGGTTTTTTTTTATTTGTATTTTTTTCCAGATTAGTCATTAGTTCTACCATGACCCATTTCAAGATAATCCATTGAAAACCGGACACCCTGTATATTATATTGTTAGGTTTTACTTTTTAAATTTAAATATTCAATTGTATTTTTAAAAGAATAATTGTTTAAATAATTTAATTCCTTACTTGTTGTTTGTTTATAGAAATAAATATTTATAATGTCTTTATCAATTTCAAATATTGTTTTGTAATCTGTTCATTTTTGCAATATCAACACTGAACTAATTTTGATTGGTGGAAGCAATGGCGGGGAAATAGAACGCTCGATAGTTTTACGACGCGACTGATATTACATGGGCCAATGGGAGAGCTCGATTTACCCGCCATAACTTCAACATGTTTGAGGTAAAATGGGGGGGAGGGGACTTTTTGCCGCCGATACCGTCGAGAGACTTTGTTTTTGTAAAGGATTAGAAGTTAGGAGTATTAATTTTAAGAGTAACCTTTTTTATTAAAGTTTCATATTAAGATATCCAACCAAGTTTAATTTAATACCGTCCCCAGTTTAGTCCTTTTTTGGAGTTGTGGCCACGAAGTCTTACAATATATATATATAAATTTGAAATATAAAAAATACAAAGGAGCATAATGGCCCAAGTCTGTTTTTATTGATTTTTTAGAGCGACAAAATGAACTTAAAATTTTGTTTTTTATTTTATTAATAGATTTGGAAAGATCGTATTTGCCTAAAAATACCTACATGATTGCACATCCTGTCAGCATCAAAAAGGTCGTTTAAATAAATATGATTATTTTAAATTTTATTGTACAGTTGGCAATCCTGGTTGTTAGTACCCATAGAGCAACATGGGCCACAGGCGGGCCGAAGGGGATTAGCCATACGCAGGCATTCCCCTGACAGAACATTCTGTATTGAAAAAATAGGCTATGGCGACTCCCCTCCGATCCGGTGGCCCGTATTTTGCTCTATATGTTAGTGCTACTGCATCGCATCTCATAGCCAATCACTAAATTATAGTGATGTGATTTCAGAGGCGATCGTTTCACAAGAATAAAAACAATATGCTACTTATTTATTTTTTCCTAATTTTAGATGTCTCGAAAACTTTAATGTTCAGGTGGTGTTACATGTGTTATAAGTGTTATAAGTAGTTGTTATAGTCCTAGCTTTAATGTTTGTGTAAATAATTGTTGGCAGAGCAAATGAATAAATAAACTTCACTTTACAGAAACGTTTTATTCGTTTGGTTAACTTATAGTATGGACGGCCAAAAAGCAGTGTTCCAAGGTCGATAGCTAACTTTTTTTTTTCTTTTTTTATTCCTATTGTAAATCTGTAAGTATGTACCTAGTGTTTCTTTATGTCCTTTAAATTTGATAACATAGTAATAGTCTTTCTTTACCGTCTAGGCAGTACAGTCTTACGACCCCACACACCCTAGTGTCAGAGTTTCTAAACCGCCTCAAGGGCCTCTGACATGGTTTCGAATGGAACAATAAGTCCAGGTTTACTCACGATGTTTTCCTTCACCGATGCCAGCGATGTCCAAGATAAACTTTGAAAGTACATATTATGAATTGAAAAATTCACATTGGTACTTGCCCTGATCTGAACCCACAACCTCAGGCATGAGAGGCGGGCGTCTTAACCACTGAGCCATCACGACACTGTAACTGATCCCATTCGTAAGGTTGGCAATCTTGACATCAGTCAACCTGTATGCGCACCTATTGAGCGAAACGGGGGATGCGACCTACCTTGTCGCTTGATTTCGGTCCCCATTCACTAAATTCTTAAGTTGAAATATACAATAACTTCCATGATATTTTTCGCACCGTCTAAATAAGCTTCAATATTGCACTACTACTCTTGCTTACTATTTATTTTACTAATTTTGGCATGAACATTCTGTAAAAAAAAATGTTTCAATTACTTGTGTTTTATCTAATCAAAATAAAACAAAATTAGGTTAGATATGCCATTTAGAACTCAAGAACGACTGAATCATTTATTATGATTTTTGATTTGTTGCATTTTTCTCTGCCTTAAATAGCAAAATAAAAATGTTTTGCAAATTTTGATGTACAACTTAATACGAACAGCGCAAGTTTTAAATAAAACCTTATAAAAATAGTAAAATATCCGAAAAAAAAAAAACCAATTTTATTTTGATTTTGGGGCGGTACGAAGTTCGCCGGATCTAATTGTTAATTGCTTATTTTAATTATTATGTGAGTCGTTGACAACTAAATCAATTTAATTGAGAAAGAATGGTCGATCAGTAATTCGATAAAAAAAGTTAAGTAGGTATGACAACACATTTGCAAGGTATTTTTTCAACCGACTTCAAAAAGGAGGAGGTTCTCAATTCGACGCGTATGTTTTTTTTTTTTTTTTTTGTTTTTTTTTTTTTTTGTATATTTGTTCTACGATTACTCCGCCAATTATGAATCGATTTGGATGATTCTTTTTTTGTTTGAAAGAGTATAGTCCCGAATAGGTCCCATAGGAATATTGTCATGATCTGATGATGAACTTTGGAGATATGGAACGGAACTCCTTATAAAATCACAGCAGAACCGCCGTAACAAGAAAAATTGCTTTGGTGTCGTAACGTGTAGTCGATGACTGACTGAAGGAAGTGGGGAGGGGGTACGTCAACCCCCTCCTTCCACTTTCCAAAATTAAATATATCGTGTGAGGTATTGTTTGAAAGGGCTTTATGTAAGGAATTCAAACATCAACACACAAGCACTAAAAAGTGAAAAATAAAAAGCTTTTTTACAAAAAAATATGACCGCCTTCAAAAACTACAAAATAAATAAAAAATAACTTTAGCTTGAAAGTCGGCGGCTTTGGTTTTGTTTCTTGTTATTTAGGTATTGCCACCGACTTCCAAGCTAAAGTTATTTTTTATTTATTTTGTAGTTTTTGAAGGCAAAAAAGCTTTTTTTTAAATCGCAACAAAGAGTTTTGCATGTTTTATTTTCTAAATAAATTAATTACGTATGTTAGGCGATTCGCAAAGTGCACCGTGCTACGCTCCGGGGTGCGTGGCGACGGAGCAACGCGTTCGGGTGCAGATTTGCATCATCGTGCAGATTTCCCGCGTAAATGCGCGGTTCTACAGTATATGGCCATGCGCGGGGGTGCGTTTCTCGTATGTAGGCGTGCGATCTGCAACACTGCGATAGAATGCCTTTTCTGTGTGTTGGACTCGGCGAGTTTTTTTATACAAACACAGATACTTAATATACTTGCAAACAACATAAGAACACGCACCCCCGCGCTACGCTGCGTATGCCAATCGCCTAAAAGTTAACAATCTTGAGGAAAGCTTATCTTTGATGGAATGAAAATAAACTACCTTTTTGTGGGCTTCGTTGACCGGCCCATGAAAATGGGACAGTTTTTGCTTGCTTACGCAATGGCGAAGGAATCTTAGGATAGGATAATCCGTTTGACCTGTGGCCATACGTCGTTTGATAACAAACCTCTTTGTTCGTTATTTGGGCTTTGTTTTTTTATTTTCAATGTACTTATGGGTTTAGGTAAGTATGTACCCTACGTAGTTACACTACACTAGTTAGTGTGTGTGTGTGTTGGTTATGTACACTTTATTTGTTTGTTGTGTGTCTGTTTAGCACTCGTACATTAATTTGCACCTACCATGTTATCTCTTCACCACCTTTGGTTGACTGTTAGAGAATGCCTAAGGCATTAAGTCCGCCTTTGTATTTTTGTTGCATAAAGTTTAAGTAAATAAATAGTTATTTTAAGACCGAGAACAAAAAAAGGTATACCTTTTTTTGTTTGGTGGTGTTGGAATCCTTAATTAAATTATACTTAAATTATTTCTCGGAGTCATACCCAAGTCATACGTGAAACATAATAGATACAGATATAATTATAATTAGGGTAATAATCCGGTATTTTTTTTTTTTGGCCGGATACCTAATCTTAACGCAATATCGGGCCGGATACTAAATATTTAGAAACTACGTTTATTTCTTTAATTAATTGTAAGAGAAAAATTGTGAGGCAAAAAACCTGAATTGATTTTTGATTCGATCGGCGACTTTTTCTTAATAAATCGACTAATAAATAGGTAATGAAATTAATAACCTCACACTTGATTGAGCAAGTTGCGTTATTGAGAAGTTGGGCAAAATGTTATTGGAATTAAAATAAGGATAAAGACAAGGTAGGTATCCTACGCCAGACGAAGTACCAATAAGGCAGTTAAAAACATATCATAGTAAATGGGCGTGGACAGATATAAAGTCAAAGTCAAAACATTTAGTTCAATTAGACCATTTAGGCGCTTTGCACACGGAGCAACTTAAGTTGAGGCAATTATCAACTCTTTAAAAGTTTCCTGTAAAAGTTGATAGTTGCTATAAAATCTGTGAGCAACTTTCATAACCGAGTTGCTCAATCTACGCAGCGATCAGCGTGGTATAATATTTAGCCGTTGCTAGTTGCGGCAATTAGGAACTAACTTAGTCATCGATTGCAGCAACTGAAAACTGTTGACGATTGCCGCAACTCGAAACTTGAGTTGCTATGTGTGCGCAGTCCAATTGAAATATATGTAAACAGCTAGTTGCCAGTTGCTGCAATAGTTGCTCTGTGTGCAAAGCGCATTACAGGCATTTTTGAATTGTTAAGGTGTCGGTCAGTTAGTCCGAAAGTTGAAGCTAGCTGCTATATCTATAGGTCGAAGCATAGCCGAAGGTTACGACCTAATCACTTTCTAGAAAAAAGGTTTAATTACGTGTCCTAAGCCCCGCTAAGGCGATTTACCTTATCTGCTTCGAAAGTAATTAGACCCGTCACTTCTTGTAGGATCCTCAATGTTATGGTTCGGTCGAATTTTGGAATAAGGATAAGTAAAAACCTTTGGGTTAAAAGGATCGGTCCATTTCGACTTTGAAAAAAAAAGCTTGACTATTTTTCTCTCAGAGTTTTATTAAACTGTTTTCTACACACTAGTTTGGTAGGTAGGTAGATACTCCTATTACATACCTTACTATCTTTAGATGTTGTGTGTTGTGTGATGATGATGATGACTATCTTTGGAGGGTTAACATAACATAACATAACATCACGCCTGTGATTCCCAAAGGGTTAGGCAGAGGCGTAGCCATTAGCACACCCACATTTCGCCAGTTATGTTTAAGTCCCATGTAACAGGGGGCGAGCCTATTGCCATCAACCGGGCACAACTCCAGACTCCAAGGCAGCTACTGAGAAATTCCAGATGAAAAAACCCAATAACACTTTGCCTGACCTGGGAATCGAACCCAAGACTTCGTGCTCAGCAGTCGCGCTTTGCGACCACTAGACCAACGAGGCAGTCAAATACTTACAATTTTCACATGCACTAGTACCCCTAGGGTAAGAAACATCTGTACTCACATTTCGGAGCCCATCTGAGCCAAAATTTCGTGTGCGAATCGAATCTGCGGCTGCAGCCAGTGACGCCGTCTCTGAGCCAATCGTGGCGTGGTTGACGGATAGCTAGATGAGGGTAGCCGCAAGGCTCGTGTTCTTGTGTGGATATAGTGCGATTGGAGACGCTCTAGAATAGAGCAGATAAAAGGATGTAAAAAAGTAAAAAATTACACATTTTAAAGCCGTTTACTATGCACACTGCCCTCCAAGCAGGGTTTTAAATGGCGTTTATATCAATCTTTTTAATTTGCATTGTGAATTCAACCCTGAAAAAATAGCCGGATTAATATTTAATTAATAATTAATCTCCAAAACTTCTAAAATTCTTTCGTTATTAGGAAGCTACGTAAGTGTTATATATTATTAAAGATGTTTGTTTTGGATTTTTATGGTAATAAATTTTTTATCACCAAATAAATCCACAAGAAAACTCACCCAGACAGAGTCGCGGGCAAAAGCTAGTAGTCATAATAACTAGGTACTAATTTACTACCTTAAAATAAGGTAACGCAGAGGCGTAAAATAAAGATCGGAAATGTCAAGAATTAGAAATGATAAATTTTACGTTGTTCATTTGTTTATTTAACACACTAACCAATAACATAATGACGCATGTTGTTTACCTACTTGCGAGAACTTCCAGGAAGATACCACTGGAAAAACAAAATGGTATCGGAATATTTTGTTTGTGAAAAAAAAAAACGGATTGTACCTACCACACATAAATTCTACAATACTGCATTAAAAGTTGTAAAGCTAGGATAAGAATGGATAAATGTCGGGATGTAATAACAGCGCTGCAAGAGATTACAACTTTCCCTTTATTAGATCCGTCGCCGCTACCTTACGAGCGAGTGTACAGAATTTTCCTCGCTTTTAGAACAAACCCCTGAGCGCCCAGTGCACTTAAAGGCGAAAATTTATTTTCCAGCTAAAGCGTGAAAAAGCTTGAAGTCCGTTGAAAAAACATTCGTTGTAGCTAACATGAGAGCGCATGAGCGCGGTCGCGACGCGTCCATTCAGAAGCGCCGCCCTTCAGTTCGACTCAAATTTTCTTCTGAACGCACGCCCGGGGACATTTTCCCGCGCTTTTCGAAATCCGAACTAATTTGAATTCTAATTGTTAAGTTCGCGCGCCTTAGTGGCCAGTAACGTGTGTCAAAGTGTTGAACGTGTAAAAAGTTTTTAATTTTGAGAAGTTTTAATTATTTTTGAGTGTTGGTTACGGTTTAGATAAAGTTTTATTTTTTTGTTTGCGTATTTTTTTTTTGGTTTGCCTGCGCGTCTTTTGTTATTCGGTAAGTTAAGTTGTTTATTATCAATTACTTTTAAGGTAACATGTTGAAGGTAAGTTTTATTTATGTCATCAGCATTTGATAGTTTTTTCACATGACGTAACGAAAGAATAATTTTGTTTGAAGAGTGTTTTTACGGTGAGTTGCAACGTGTTTAATTAAAGAGAAACCTACCACCATCACAAATGTCATGCGTGGATATTTCACATGTCGTTATCTAAAAAAAGCTACTAATGTTAGTTTGTTGAGAAATCTGTCACAAATATTTTACGTTGTCACTAAAATTGACGTAAATAAGATCAAAGACGGCTTGGCTTTTATTTCCTTTAGATTAAGACATCGTATCATATTATTATGTAAGAAATAAGTAGGTAGGTACCTAAGAAACTAGTTGATGACAAAATTACGACGTTTTAATAAAAAAAAGACGTTTTAATAAAGTGACAGTTGGTATTTTTAAAAGAATAAGAATATGAAGGTACCGTGATACAGTTTCTTACATTCCAAGATAACTTCTTTAAAAAAAACTTTATTTTAGCCCTGAAAACCCGATTAGCATGAATTAACTGCAAAAATTGAATTTTTAGTTGCTTTGAAATTAATATTTAATCAGTCAATTGAGTTGGTAGTGAAGTGACGTCACACTTTACAATTGTCACACAAACTCGATGGGGGAATCGCGTTTTGACAGTTCATAAAAAGTACGTCAATTGATTGATAGTGCTTAATATCCAATAAGGTAAATATTGATCCCTGACATTAACAAAAAAACTCTTTCATGAATTACTTAAATATTATTTTAAATAAAAGAGTGCCTAACACGCTACATGCGCCAAAGTGATACATAAATATTTACAGAAGTTCAAAGCTTACACTTTGTACAATAATATTTACAA
The DNA here is from genome assembly GCA_949774945.1 of Hoplodrina ambigua. Classification (NCBI taxonomy): domain Eukaryota; kingdom Metazoa; phylum Arthropoda; class Insecta; order Lepidoptera; family Noctuidae; genus Hoplodrina; species Hoplodrina ambigua. Next base: position 3,640,444 of record OX458974.1, on the reverse strand, counting down.
GTTTTTATTGTGCTGACACTATAGATTTTTTAGAAAAAAAAAATGATATTTATGAAAAATTCTATGTAGCTACATAATTTTCTTTAATCACGCCTTTCTACCAAATAAGTATCTGCGCATTAGGTACATCCAAATTGTTCGGTCTTATCATTTTTAATTAACTTCTGACCTTTCCGACAATCGTTAGCATGATTTTGGTTTCGTTATCATTTAAGATCCTTGGGGATCTAGAGGGATATTTAAAGGGTTATTCTCTAAATATTTTATCATTGCGGGAACTGTTCGGCCTTTACAAATCGTTTCATGTGCTCAACGATTTAAAAAAAAACTGGCTGCATGGAAATTCCGTAGCCATATTTTTGAAAAAGTAAAATGGTACTTACGTAGATACCATAGACACGATTTATCAGTGCAGAGTACAGCGATAAAAATATTCGTTTATTTTTCGTTTCGATTTTCCAATTGGACGCAGTTAAACGAAAAGGATCCAATCCACAACATGGTCAAAAATGAGTTAAGTGCATAAAACTGATACTAAATATCAATACTATCGGCCAGTAAAAAAGATCCCAGCAAAATCAACTGTCTTACACGTTTTTTTCAGCCTCAGAACCAATCCACATGTATGGCACGTTAAAAAACAAAATCACCTTAAATAATCCAACCTTCCTGGTTCTTAACCAGTATTACCAACCGATTCAGTAAAACGAATCAAGAAGTCTGGATTCTTTTAACGTAATTACAATTTGTTCATCACCGACACTTTAATAAAAACACTAAAACGATCCAGAATGCTTGGATCCTTTTCTATAAATTGATTTTCATTTAGTATTCCAATAAATCTGTCAACGAAAACGATCCAGAGTGCTTGGTACATTTTTATTGGTTAGATTTTTATCCAAAATCAATTTAAATTAATTTGCGAAAACGATCCAGGCCTATTAAAATCGACTGATTAAAATATCGAAAATCAAAATATATAATGCTCAAAATATCGAAATTTTGTTTTTCGTGATAACGTATTTGCCGTGTGGCGCCTTTTGCAACTTGCGTTTGCGTGGCAGTACCATAGATTACTTACTGTATGGAGTTTCTTACCCATTCTTCTCCATACGACACCACCTTTTGTAAGCGAGCGAAGCGAGCTCGGGATTTGGGGCACTCCGACTCGGACAGGTTAGGTTGGAACAATGAAGAAAGAAGAAAGAAGGGGATGGCGGGGTCTGGCAGACCCCGCCATCCCCTTCTTAAAATTAGTCGTGTGTAAAAGACGGGAGTAGAGAAGGAGATGACGTGCGGGTAGGTAAACAATACCTGGACAATCTAGTTTTGGCGTAGTCAACAGAACCCCGGTCTACGGAGCCAAGCTGTGCTCCTACTTCTGAGCGGTTTAAAAAAAATAACCACGAAGGGGATGGCGGGCCGGATGACCTTCTAACCTAATCTGTCCGAGTCGGAATGTCCAAAGTCCCGAGCTCGCTTCGCTAGCTTACAAAAGGTGGTGTCGTATGGAGAAGAATGGGCAAGAAAATACATACAGTAAGCAGTCTATGGTACTGACGCAAGTTGCAAAAGGAGCCCCACGGCACATATTTTATCACGAAAAACAAAATTTCGATATTTTGAACATTCGATATTTTGATTTTCGATACTTTGATTTTCGACATTTTGATTTTCGATATTTTAAATTTTCGATATTCTGATATTACCCACTAGATTTTTCTGTGATCTTAACGTTGTTATATTTAACATGAAGAGGATTGATAGAATTAGGGGCGCTACTTAGAAATAAAGTAAAGTCAATTTCCATAATTACAAATTTTTCAAATCTAGGCGCAATCTCATCTGAACAATAACTAAAAAAGAAATTATAGGAAAAAAGGGTGTGTTGTTAAAAAATGTCAAGACAAAAAAGGAATATTTGACAGTTTGTGAACGTTCTTAAAAGTACGAGAATCGTCCCACTGGTCTTGCTTCCATTTTAAAAACAATCACCTCAAAGATATGTTGACTTATCGGAGAATCTTAATTTAATGGGTACCTACCGTAATAAAACACATTGTCATATTATTAGGTACTTACATTTTACGAAAATAACTTACAAGACGCTACCGACCGACCGAAATTTTAAATAATTGTATTTTATTTCATGAAATAAGGTTAATTTACTACTTGGGGCGTTTTAACGAAATTAAGACTAGAGCATGCACTATAGAAACTGCCATATAACGAAAAGGATCCAACCATATAAATTTACATATATCTCGGAAAATATAATAGCTATGCTTGACATTACTATTAACAATAAAAACAGTTTTATAATCCCACACACAACATCATACTTTCATTAGTTTTAATATGAATACCAATGAAGAAATATCTTCCAAACTTCAAACGTCAATATCTCTAAAGTGACTTTGTGTGGATTGGATCCTTTTCGTGTAACTACGTCCAATTTTGGTAATTGTTGTTCTCTGATTTCAAACGCAGTGGACAACTATTAATGCGTGTTGTTAATTGTTGAGCTAGAATTTGTTTTAATGACTGTAAACCATAGCTTTGTGCAGTAATTTGGAAACAAACGAACGTTTCGTTTGTGTATACGTAAGTATGAAGAGATAGCTGTCCCACGCGTGGCTACACGCGGGGCAGGTTAGGTATAAATGCAGCTTTAGTTAAATGGGGCCAAAGACAATTTCCACGTAACAAAAATAAGTAAGTAGGTACATAGTTTTCAAAAAAAAGATGATAAATCCTACTTCTCACTAATGTTATAAATGCAAAAGTTTGTGAAGATGTTTGTTACTCAATCACGCGTAAACCGTAGAACAGATTTGGATGAAAATTGGCACGTAGATAGACCATTTCCTGGCACACATAGAATACTTTTTATCCCGCTAATGTCTTCTCTTGATAATAGTTTAACTTATTTTTCGGAAAGTTACTTTTTACGCGGGCATAGCCGCGTTCAGAACCTAGTAAACAATAAATTAGAATTAATTAGGTAGGTATAATTTGCGGTCGTCGAAAATCCAATAACTACTAATTTATACTTCTACTTTACTCTACTCTCGGCTTAGAAATTACAATTAATTCTTCGTACCGTAAAAGCAATTTAAACTTCAGCCTTGATTTATTGGTAAGAGAAAATCTATCAATTAAAATAGAACCCTGTGACTGACAGATTATAGTCTGTAATCAGGGCAGCTGTATTCAATCGCGTTGCGGTTACAAACAACATGATTGTCGGTACAGGATAATTACCTCTGTCTTTCAATTTGATTGATTAAAATGAGACATTCATTACTTTAAATGGTTTCTAGAAAGCTGAGGCGTCAATTGGGTTTGATCCGTAGGCTAATATTATTAGGCTGAAAAGATTGGTTGTTTGGACGCGCAAATCTCAGAAACTACTAGTCTTATAAAAATCTTGCGGTATTTTTCATATTTTGTTATTACAATACTTAACTTATATTTTTCCAAAATGTTTAGCGTACGGCCTAAGAGTTCAAGTGATAAAATATTTTACGATTTTGTTCTTACACGGATTTGGGGCCCCTGTAGCGAGGGGGCCCTGTATCTTTAATACGCCCCTGGATAGCTGTGAAGATAGGACTGTCCGTATATAGTTCGCTGCTGTCTATATAGTATTATTTACCAACACTTGCGTCTAAGAATATTGTTACTAACCCTATATGAGTATTTGCTCGTAATTAAGATTATGATTAGGTATTATTAAGCCCCTGTCCCTAATTTCGGCAAATATCTACCAAAACATTTGCTGTTGGCAGGACTTGTACTTAATTTTCCTTAAAGTGCTACCCAATTTACGTCGTCTGCATCTGGTGATGTTAAATTGGGTAAGTACTAAATGTTACCTACGTTCGTTCGGCTTTCCTGTAATTAGGTCCTTGACCTATTAATGTTTTAAGACCTTAAGGGCGAGACTTCACCAAAGCGGAGACGAGAAGAGATGTGTCTCACAACCAATCAGCTTGCGTCATTTTGACTGCTCAGCGCTTATCTTCAGCACATAACAATATGCTATTGGTTAATTACGAGACATCTCCTCTCGTCTCCGCGGTGGAGTCTCGCCCTTACTGCCTTCTTGATCAAGTGTAAGTAAAAAGTCCTTAGTACTGCTGCTGTGTGTGATGGTTCTTATAGTTCGTAGGTTTGCGAAGTTTTTATGTTAGGCCCAGACCAGTTTGGAGTTTACAAAATTTTGCCTGGAGAATTGCTACCTTTTTTTGTCATGGGGATGGATGGATGCCCTTTTTCTGAGGATGAGGATTATGTCGTATTCATTCTGACGTTCCTTTAGCTACAATGAGTCTTGAACCCAGTATTTGCTTGACGCATAATCTGGAAATAAACCGCCATTGGCGGGCCCTTTCGGGGAATGACTACCTGTCATTTTCCGCGCAAAATGGTAACTCAAACTAATTCCTATTAAGAAGCTTAATTCAATCATGGTCAACTGGGGCCTACAATCTCGTTTTGAGGAGAATAGCATGACCAGCTACAGCAAATAACAATTCCCGCGCCTTCAAAAGTCATTAGTGAAGTGACACAGAGAATAGAGTTGGCAGTGCTCATTTAGTCGATTATAATGAATTCATTCGATCATTCGAATTCATTTGAGATCGTTAACTTTCGCAATCAATGTTAAATCTTTAGATATTAACGTTCCGTTTAGTTTAATGGGATTCGATGGACGGTTATTAAATTGTGAAGATACGAATTAGATTTGGCAAAGTTTGGTGATTAGTGCTGTTGAATATTAGTAAAATTTATTGGGTGTTACAGTGGATGGTTACGCTAAATTAACCCTAAAGTATCTGTAAATGTATATATTTTATTTATGGGAGTTTATATAGTAAACTATATATTTAGATATCAGTATGTACGGTATGACTGCCTCGTTGTTCTAGTGGTCGCAAAGCGTGTCTGCTGAGCATGAGGCTTGGATTTCCGGGTCGGGCAAAGTATTTTCGGGTTTGACCATTAGTAATTTCTCAGTAGCAGCTTCGGAGTCTGGATTTGTACCCGGTTGATGGCAATAGGCTCGCCCTTATTACATGGGACTTAAACATAACTGGTGAAATGTAAATGTACTAATTGTTACACCTCTGCCTAACCGTTCGGGGATTATGTTATGGTCTTGATGGCGTGATGTTTGTTATGGTCTTGTTTTCCGTATAAAGGTCTACCACGGTCCTCTCCAGTAAATTTCCCTGTCCACCATATATTCTGGTTTCCCCTGCCACACATAAACACAACCATATGGAACTTATATTTTTATCCTGTTTTTCCTATCCTTTTTCTTTCACCCACTACGCAACGTTGAATCTGTCTTCATTAACCCCAGATTAAGGAAAGGGATTTTTTATCATTCTACGGATCTCAACAAAGAACAGTAAATACGGTTTAAGTGTTTTTTTTTATAGAAAATACAATACTAGGTAACTGAGGGATTTAGTAAGCTGTAGGTACTTTGCCTCGAACCTGAAGCTTGTACTTAGTTAAATTAATGGGAGTTTGTTTTTGTCTTACGGTTGAAAAAATATGGACGCAAAAGGACGACGAATATTTTTTATAATGGAAACATTTTTATGGATATTAAAGCTATTGTTTTGTTTTTAGAAGACTGCATTCTCTATCTCTATAACCTACGATTTCTTAAATGAAAATTGAAAATCAACGTAAAATGAATATGATAAATCGTCAAGCGCGCGTATTTGAGCTGCTGTGATTGGTCAGTTTCAAAATTCAGTCAACCAATCACAATTGCCAACGCTGGTTTGACATTTGGGTACTTGGTACTACCAATCAATTGACGTACTTTTTATGATCTGTCAAAACGCGATTCTACCATTTTTGTATGGCAATAGTAAACTGAGACAATTTTTTTTCAGCAATTATTAACTATTTATGTGTAGTGATTTAGAAGCAACTAAAAATATATTCTTACAGTTAATTGAAGATAAATCGGGTTTTCAGGGTCAGAATAAAATGCCCTTTTAAAGAAGTTGTGTCTGAATTATTGGTTAATGGTATCGAGTACTTTGTCACATTGATTTTTCGTTCGAAACCGTGGGTTATTCATATGGCAAGCACTTTGTAAATGACTTTCAAAAGTGCTTTTTATCGTTCTAATTGAAATAAATGATTTGACTTTGACTTTGACTTCGACTTTGAAGTACCATACGCCAGTTGATAATAATTATACACATCTCATTTACTATTCTGAACAATGTGACCAAGGCGATCGTATCTCTTTCATCTGCGGTCACAAATGTTCACTATTGCGTAATTATTTTGTATGACAACATTTATATTATTATTTCATTCTTCAGTAGTAGGATTTAAAAATATCTTATTACAATTTATGGACTGAGTCGTGTAGTAAAAGATTATTTCTTAGTTTATTACTAGTTTTTTGCATGTGACTTCGACCGCGCCTTACGGATCTCTCAAAATATGTTTCTCTGATAAAATATAGAGACAACGTTACTCAGTCTTCAAGTAGCTACAAACAAAAATAGATATATTTTCTCTCACGTTTTGCCAATTACTCGTATGTTGAAGTCCCATGTAATAGGAGCGAGCCTATTGCCATTAGCCGGGAACAGCTCCAGACTCCGAGGCTGCTTCTGAGAAATTCCTGATGGTAAAACCCAATTACACCTTGCCCGAACTGGGAATTGAACCCAAGAAAACAACATAATATAGATAACAGAATAACATCTCTGCAACTCACGGGTATGACTTATAAATAAAGTAATGAGGGTTCCATGATTCAATAGAAAATCCCCAACAGCTGCTCGGGATTTGAAGGAAAAATTGTAGGTACAGTCAACCAAAGCGATAAATATTCGTCAGATATAGTTAAAGTTTTCATAGAAACTGATGGATGTCTCCCATTAAAACTTAATTAATGAACTGTTAATTATCTACTTATTAAATTATATTTGAAAACATGTATTGGCGCTCAACGACCTTCTGTCTGCCATCCCAAAAATGTGATGTGTTTGCGAATGAATGGAATAAATGAATGCGAATATGCGTTCTGTGAGAGGAAGTATGGAAGAGTATCCACTGATCCGTGTTAGATTTAAGTAATTTTAATTTAATTTAAACCATTGAATGTTGTCAAATAGATGTTTTACTTTTATTCTGTTTTCTGTTTCCGCTTTAATTATTCTAATTGGTGTCATATCGTTTTAATTAACTATAATAAATAAATAAATAAATCGGTTTCTAAGAAAACTTCAACTTAATTCGACCCTGTATACCTATCTCCTTTGTTGACTGTACATTGGTACCTAGATACCATTGTACGATGTGCCTCGTCACGTCGAAACTTTCATGGGTGTTAACCATTATTCTTCCGTGACTCTGAGAGCATGTCAAGTCGTAGTCAGAAGTTAGTGGGCAAAAAGTTTTGACAATCAGTCTTAACTTTTTGGTGTGGTGTCCTTAATAAATGGATTGTAGCACAGCGTCTGATTTGAGGAAAAGCTTTACTTGTACCTGGACGAAAAATAAAGATATTAAATCTATATTTCTCTAGTACTACGTCTCTTCAGTATTATATATTAAAGTGTTTTTTTGTTTGTTCAAACGCGCTAATCGAAGTGTGGGTACACCTCTGCCTTTCCCTTCGGGCATCACAGACGTGATGTTATGCGTATATATTATTACTTCGTATTCTATCTAGATGTAAATAAATAAAGATAGACTATGCACACTATATCTTTACTGATGTAATAAAGCGGAGGATTTTTTTTTAACATAACTAGCGATATGTGGGTGTACTAATGGGTAAACCTCTGCCTAACCCTTCGGGGATTACAGGCGTGATGTTATGTTATGTGATATTTTTTGTTTTTTTCTTTGTTTATCTGCGCTAATCTTTGAAACTGCCAGTCGGATCAAAAAAATATTTTTATTTATGATAGTCAGATACATGAAGAATAGTTTAAGCTATGTAGCATCACGCTTTGACCCACGGGAGCCAAAGATTTGAACGCGTCATAACGAATCATAACGCGGGTAAAACCACACGTACAAAGTCGCAGGGAGCACCTAGTATGTAAATTATGTAGTGTGAAATATTGTATGAACCCTTCGTGTGCGAGCCCGACTCGCACTTAGCTGGTTTTTTAATTTTAATATTTTACTTTAGAGAAGAAAAAGTCTTTGAATTTATTAAAATATTTTTTGAAGAACTCATTTATTTTAAGTGATCTTCTCGTTGAAAAAGGTACGGTTTTTTTTGTTAGAGATATTGTTGAAGTACTTATTTGTGTTTTCAGTTGGAAAATGGGGGTAATTTTCCGTGTAATTAACCGTGAATGCTGGTGGTTTACTAATCTTCTAAACTTATAGCCCGCTGTGGTTTATGCTGTTGATTAGACCAACAGTATTGCACTAATTATATACTAGGTACTATAGCTTCTGCCCGCAACTTCGTTCGCGTCAAAGTTTATATCTTTATACAAACTTTGGACCCCCGTTTCATCCCCTTAGGGGGTGATTTTGGAAAATCCTTTCTTAGCGGACGTTTACTAGTTATAATCTACCTATGTCAAATTTTATCTATATAGGTACGTCATTCTGTTTTCGATATTTCGTCATGAGTGAGTGAGTGATTAACTGACCTTTCGCTTTTATATGTACTGATATCACTATACAATTAACATTACATCACGCCTGTAATCCTCAAAGGGTTAGGCAGAGGTGTTCCCATTAGTACACCCACATTTCGCATACAATTAAGTAATCGAAGTAAAGGTATACGTGATTAAAACAATTATTTAAGTATCACTTCGAAGGTATATTGAATGAATTATTTTGTAATGTGGGTTTCCTAGGACGCATTTGAAGTCGAAGACGAATAAAAAATAGCCTATGTCCTTGGTAGGGGTTCAAATTTACTTCGTAACAAACATCAAAATCGGTTCATGGCTGCTTTTTATTATATATGTGTTACAGGATACACACACACATACATACAACAACTGAGTCTGATTGGTAACGCAGATGTTTGGAGGCAGATCGTATGTGTTTCTAGACTGATTGCCTGCAATCAAGCATTGTTGTACAACTTTGTAGACCTATTCGAATCGAGATGGACTGACTTTGTATATGGCCGTCAATAGGTATAGATATTCGCTTGAAAACAATTTACACGAAGAAGCATACAAAGTAAAATTCAAATTCAAATCCATTGAATTTCAATAAGACCAAAAAAGAAAAATAAAGATAAATAATAATTTAATAATATTGAATCTAATTGTTCAAAAGGTAGCTTCGTACGTTCTTTTTTGTTTACTACTTCATTTCTGAAATAGTACTTAAACAAGGTAAAGTTAGCGTCGAAAATCGATTAACATTATTAATTGTAAATATCGTGTAAATATATAAGAAATAACTCACGGTCTGTTTCTCAGCATTTCAGATAAGCTAAGAGTGTACTTTATATTTATTTAGATGTGCTCTGTTTTTGTTGTTGACTGTACCTCCTAATAATAGCTTAGTAGTCTAGTATGTACCAGTGACGAAGGGTAAATTTTTGTAACAGTAAGTTACAACAGTTTGTTAGGTATACCAGTTTAAGATTCTGAATTTACCTCCATCTACCGTCAAACTGCAGAACTACAGACAACAACGAGGAGCACTTGAATTTTAACTAGTACACACTAGAGTGAGCTAAGAGACCTAGAACTCACTGAGGATAAGAAGAAAGAAAGAACTGCAGGATTTCATTTGTGAATTTAACGTTCAGGGCAATACAATCCTATCTACTAAACTAACAATAGGCTAAATGACACCACCAATAAATTGACGTACTTTTTATGACCTGTCAAAAAGTGATTCTCCCATAGATTTCAAATATGGCAAAACACAACTGTGACTCCACTTTTGTGTAGACTCAATTGACTATTTATTCATTTGCAAGCAATTGTAAATCAATTTCTACAATTAATTGAAAATTAATCAGGTTTTTAGTGCTAAAATAAAGTATTTCTTTAGAGAAGTTATTTTTTAAAATTATTGGTTTGTCAACTACTCAATTAGGTACTTACTTAACCTAACCGTTAAGTATTACTTAAGTATATAACGAGTAAGTTTGTTCCAGTTTCATAGAGCAATATTGCTTTAGATTAACGATTGCAATATGACGTTATTAAGCACTAAGATACTCTTAAGATAATCCATTAGTTGCTTTTACGACGTATCGGGAAAAGATGAAAATGCCCATTTAACGTTCAGACCTAGACGGAAATTAAACCTGAAACTTTGTTGATCCATTTGTTTTGAAAAAAAAAATCAATCTGCTTAGGCTTTTCTTAATTATGTTGGGGTCGGGTTTCAGTCTAATCGGATGAATGCCAGTATTTTACATGGAGTGACTGCCTATCTGACCTCCACAACCCAGTAACTGGGTAATACGATACCCCTTGGACTGGTTGTCAGACTTTCGAGCTTTTGAATTACTGACAAAGATCCACGTATGACAGCTGTGACCAACAGCTTCCGAGAAGTCTCGGTGTGTAAAAATCATCACCCATCCACGGACCAACCCCAGCAAGCGTAGCTTAACCTGATGGATCGATTGTGCGTCTGTTATTACTTAGCCACAAGCTCTTGGTTCTGCGAAAAAAATACAAATAATTGAACAAAATTGCTACAATATTCGATCAATATTAGCTCATTTGTCAGAGTCAAAGTAAATTGTATTTGTTCGTAACATGAATGATATCTAAAATGATGTCTATTCAATCAGGAACTCGAGGTACGGGTGAATGGACAAATTGTCATTTGCTGGACACAGGGACAGATTCAGGGCTGGTATATACCATAGAAAAATGAAATACATTAAAATAATACATAATTAAGATAAGCATTAACAAGTACCTATCTAATTGCCGAATATTAAACACTTAACACAGAATGTTAGAATAATCCTGTTTAAAGGCAATTTTTGTAACAAATGATGTTATACGTAACGTATAGTTTTGCTAATTTCCTACGCCTCAAAAAGCACATAAGGCCTTTGGTCCTGCGCCTTTTCTCTACCCGGTCTTGTCGAATTGCCGTCCTATCACACTATGAGAGTGAAGGAAGAGGGAATGCACTGTGTTTCTGCACACCTTTGTACACTGTGACGTACTTGGCCAGTCTCTATTGAGATTAGCCGCCGTGACTGAATTTCGGTCTGGAGAATCTTATTATTATCATTGTTGTAACCATCATTTAATAATAATTTATTTATTTGCACAATAAGACGTAGACAAAAAAGCACATAAAAGTCTTAAGAATAGGTTGTACAACAGTGGCACTGTATTGATTTCATGTAGACCGGCACCATATTATTTCTATAGATTTATATAAAACTCATGAGTCTCTCCCAAGTCCGGGCCACTAGCCAAGTCCTTCGTTAATACGGTCCCTACCTGTCGGCCATAATATAATTTCTGTCTGTGACAGGTGGGTACCCAGGCAGTACACAAGTAGGTACATATAGGTACTGCGTACCCAGTGTATTCGTGTTTTTATTCCCAATGCTTACCCAGTTGATGGAAGGGATACAATAAACCTGTAATGGGCTTTGCGTTCGATATTTTTTTTTGTTTTAAGGGTTTTGAAGCGATATTTCTTTCTTGTATACTATATGTAATTAATTGATTGTGTTTAATAACTGTCTTTATTATGGTTGGTTTAGGATTGTGTTTGGAAATTAGTATTTTTAACACGCTTTTGTTGATACAAAATGTAATCGTAAATGAACTTCTGTATTGTGCTTTTCAATGTGGTTCTTTATCCAGGCTTTCTTATAGTAAGTAACACAGTCTTGAAGTCTTTTAGTTCCCTTAGGGAGGTCTATCACTATAATCCTTTAAAAAGTCGTACAAATGTTGCTGTGCCAGGAGTTTAAGCCGCGGTTTCTCTAAAAAATAATAATGTGACAAATTATGATTGGTTGATTAAATTATAGCGAACCAATCACAGCTTTAACAAGCTTGCCAATGTGTCACATGTTTTTTTTTTGTTTGGGCATCCGGGTGTAAGACTATGACTGGAGATTGTTCCCTCTGTAGGCACGTTATATAGTTTTCAGACTAATAACTTATTCCTCTTTCTTAGTATGAGATCATACAAATGAATCATTGGTGTCGATTCCCATGTTTACAAACTAAACTAAAATTGGAGAATTGTCTTCTCTTGCTAAAGAAAAGGACGGTGACGCCTTAGAACTAAGTTAGAGATGTGAAATTATGTTTTGCTTTGAACTTTTCCGTGTTTTTATGCAGTGCGTTCTGACATGTCAACTATAATTTTATGGAAGTTTCAGATCAACTAAAATTGACAGTCTTAATTTACCTCCGTCCTTTTCTTGTTTTGTTGGAGAGAAAAAGGTAGAAACAGTCTAAATTAAGTTTAGCTTGTGCATTATAGTATCAATAGGTACCATTATCAAATAACTTAAGTACGATAAAGTTTAATAACAAAATCGATATCAACCACAAAAGCTATAAAATGTGTGAGATATGGAGTGTTTACGATTGTAACCCGAAAGTCTTAACTTCGGATAAGCCTAGGGGGCTAGTCATCGAGGATACTGACCGCCACCCGCGGGTGTTACACCCTGCTATCCGGCTAGGCTACCCAATTATTTTTGGGGTTAAAAGGATCTATGTATCAACTTGACATACGGATATTTTTTTAAGTTGAAATGAAATGAAGACCTTTTTCAGTGTTGCAAAGACAAATAGACGGGAATTTGTATTACGTAGAAGAGGGAATACCTACCAATGTTTTTGTATTCAATTTTGAAGGGTTAAGTTCCATTTCAGAAATAAAATAAAAATGGTTTACAGTTCAAAGAGACGGGAATTCGTATTAGGAAAAATAAGGGATACTAATGTTTTTATATACAACTAGGTTCTGCCCACGACATTGTCCGCATCATAGTTGATATATCCTACGGGAGCCGTTCATTTTTAGACTATGTACTCTTTCAGACTATAGTCTATCTCTGTGCCAAATTTAATCTAAATCCGTTCAGCAGTTCTGGCGTGATTGAGTTACAAAAATCCATCCATCCAAGAAGTCAGATTTTGAGGTGATTTAATTACATTTAAGAACTGAAATAAAAGAGATTCAGAGCTTTTTTCAGATTAGTATCAATATTACTCTATTGATATAATAATAATAATATCTTAATACAAACAACCAACACATTGCCATCTGATCCCAAACTAGGCAGAGCCTGTACTATGGTAACCAGAAATCTGATAAACATACTTATATATTTCTAAATACATACATATTTTGTATAGATTTGTCCTGGGTGGGAATCGAACCCACGACCTCCGTCCTAGCAGTCAGGGTCACTAACTACTAGACCAACAGGCCAGTCAGTTATTAACAATTAAAATCTTCCCTTTTGTGGGAAGTTCGAAGTACGTATTTAAACCACCTAATAATAACCGTCAACAGACCGGTGTTTTGAAAATAATATGTAGACATATAATTTTCTCCAACAGCCTATTAATTGGCCAAGAAAATTGAGCACATCAAAGGAATTAATAACTTATGTTGACACAAATAGCCTCCTTTTTGCCAAAATTACATAAATGTGCTTATAAATTTATATAGAAGAAATAAGTATTTTTGTTGAAAACTTTGTACAAGTCGGTACTTGGGTAGACTTACAAAGAATGGAGAATGTCCTATTAAACTTTTTCTTTTGTAATAACGTTCAATACGTTTTGTTAGGAGACGTTCACTGTTTGCGTTTCGTGTGTCTTTTTTCGTTTTATAAAGTACAGAGATGTTCGTTGTTTAGTTGTTTATTATTGACATTTAATTACTTATGGTTAGAATCATTAATCGTAAAAGTAAAGTTGTTCCTATAATTTTAGCTCTGGAAAGTGGAAGTAATTAGTGGTCAAAATTCTGTGAAGGTTCATGTCTTGATAAGCGTCACGGAGGCCTGAGTACCTATACCTACTTGCTTTCACACTGAACTAGTCTAACTATTTAATGTATGTATACACGGCACAGTATAGATTCAAAAATGGAACTTCCAGCTTCAATTTTGTTTATGGAATCGAATGCAAATGCGTAAATAAAATAAAAATGTCTCAGAGTTTTTTTCGTGATTCCAAGGAGATCATTCGTTGCTAAGGCAAAAAAAGTTATCGTAATTTTCGAAAGGATTTTTCTACTATGAACTTGAAACGAAAAACTTTTAAACTCATGATTATTAACGACCTGTATTCATAGCACACCCTTTTTACAAAAATATCTAATAGGTAGTTTCCGTATGTGCCTACTCCCTACCTACACTTCTGCCACTATCTTCAGAATAACATTAAAGAAAAGGGGCCAAAAGGCTATGTCCGTAAGCAATCAAAGGTGTGGGTTTCATTGAAAGCCGAATGAGGTTACGAGTGTTGCTAGCCTTAAATCTTGTCATGTGTCCTCCTTTGCGGTTTATTGACACATTAACTTTAGTCTTGACTGGCCAGTATAAAAATAGAACTTAGATGTTTTTAGGGCAATGTAGTTCGGACTCTTTGAATACTGGTTGATTTGTCTAGATTTGACCTGATTCGTAAGTAGGTAATATTATTTTATTCGCATTGGCATAAACCTTCTTTTCAACCGACTTAAAAAAGGAGGAGGTTTTCAATTCGGCTGTCTGTATTAAAGGAAGAGAGGGAGGGGCTACGTCAACAACTACACAACCTACAACTTTCCAAAATTAAATATATCACGTGAGGTACCTATTGTTTGAAAGGAATTTTTGTAAGAATTTCAAACATTAACACGAAAGCACTAGAAAGCTACAAAAAAAGAAAACCGCCTTTAGATGCTAAACCAAATCACAAAAAAACTACAAATTAAAAAAAATAGCTTTAGTTTTGAAAGTCGGTGGCAATACTTACATAACAAAAAACAAAACCAAAGCCCCCGACTTCAAAAACTAATTTTTATTTTTATTTTGTAGTTTTTTGTGAGTTGATTTTGAATTTTGAATCCGGAACGTTTTTTCTGTGTAAGATATTATGAAGGTAAATAGCGAATGAGCGAAATCGTTTTCGTACTCTATTTACATAGATTAGAAGTATTTAATGCGCCCTTTTGAGGAGTAATGAACATGTATACTTTGAGGCCCGCGGTTGAAGTATATAAATGTTTCCCTAGAATCTCTTCACTTTTTGTAGGTAAATGTATGTAGATTTTGAGGTACGCAGCTTTTCTTTCCATCATTTACCTGTTATATCCATGTAGGCGTAAAATGGTAAACTTATACGAAACTCTATGAGTTTCTCATGGCAAATTGCAAGTCTATAGCTTTTAGGTGAAAATAATTCCAAATACGAAACCATAAAAGAAAAATGTTGATTTTCAGATACGAAATCGATTTCTTGCAAAAAAAAATTGGTTTTTAAAAATAATTTAAAAAAATAAGCTGCTAAACAGCATTATTGTTTACTCATAGACAAATCTTAGATTTAAAATGACCACATCTTTAATTTCCCCATAGGCAAAACATCAAAATTGAGAACACCGAATTTTTCAAATTCCAATATTATAAAAATAAGGTTTCCAATGCACTGTAGAAAGTAAATATTTTATGCTTCCTTCCTTATATTTTCGCAGAAGTCTTCATAACAGATTGTCCTAATTCCATGTCTATAAATCAAAATATAACAAAATCACCAATAGTTATTGGATGTATGCTGCGCCTACGCGTGCAATATAGTCGTTACAAAGATTTTTATCTATGCCACACTATCCGTTTAGGTAAATAGTGTTGGCTAGTCGCCAAATAGATGTTTGTAAAGGCGTTTACACATGAAATTGGTGATAATAAGTTATGTATTGAAGAATGTCAGGGAAAATTGAACATAAAATGGCACTTTTACGGCTTTTTCTTTATTTGGGACGAAACTTAGATTTATAAGTATTTATAAGGACTGCTAGGGTTGCGCATTTTGTTCGAAGGAGGAACACGGATGTTTTAGTCAGTAAGAGTCTGACACTCCGTTCCGCCCGCTGAGTGCGAATGAAATCATTTGATGATTTTTAATCTTAAAAAAAAAACGTTTGCTCGAATAGATTTTTGACCGAAAAACGTTTGACCGAAGAACGTTTGCCTGAATACCTAATTATCAAAGAATATTCACCCCAAAAAATAATTACCATATAATACATACCATATAATTACTTAACTTGACCAATTTACATTCGCTTTTAAGCTTAAGAAAAGAAACAAAATCGTAATGATTATGTTTCTCTTTGTTACAATAAATTACATAAAAAAGTAAACCATCAGTATCAGTAGTAACAGCAACATTGTCATTCATCAATCGCTCGAACTATCTAAAAACAGTAGAAGACTTTGAAGTTTAAATCTGGTTTTATTGGTCGAAATATTTCGGTTTATTGGTCCGTATATAAAGTTCGCAGCTATAAACGGTACATTGTTGGCCATGAATAGGGCTGACATTATCTAAATTACTGACGCCGAACAAAAACTTCAAAAACCCCGGACAAATTTGGGTGAAATCCAGATTTTCTCACGGACATCCCAGAAAAAATAATAAACATAACATAACATCATAACATCACGCCTGTAATCCCCGAAGGGTTAGGCAGAGGTGTACCCATTAGTACACCCACATTTCGCCAGTTATGTTTTTAGTCCCATGTAATAGGGGGCGAGCCTATTGCCATCAACCGGGCACACATCCAGACTCCGAGGCTGCTACTGAGAAATTCCTGATGGAAAAACTCAATAACACTTTGCCCGACCTGGGAATCGAACCCAAGACCTCATGCACAGCAGTCGCGCTTGCGACCACTAGACCAACGAGGCAGAAAAAAAAATACAATAATTTAATATTAAAACGTAACTAAGATTGATGTTTTAATTTATCACTTATCTTTCAATAAATTAGGATTCCCTTTACGTTACTCTTTTTAACAACCCCTTCCAGACGTCCCCCGGACTCCCCGAACTAGGACAAATCCGGGAAAACCCGAACGGATGGTAGCCCTAGTCATGTATGAAGTTATGCACAATATATGCGTCATAGTTTCTAAAATAAATCACGTTCCACGTAGATGCATGCGCAAATTTATGGGTTGGTAATGCAGGTGAATATTGTCTGCCTGTATGCCCTAGAATTTCTGTCATGACGTGTGATAATATTAAAGTAAAATATTCTTATATGCTAATGGTTCAGAGTATGTAGTAGGTTAAGAATTGAGTTCCTAAAAACAAATGACTATATTTTCTAATGTACTAGCAGAAAACTCGCACTAGGTAAATAATTTATATCGAGATAGATTTTTTTTTAAACAAGCCTGCCTCACTGCAACGAAATTAATCAGAAAAGAACAGCGGAAGAGTAATAAAGAACATCATTTCTACTTCAGTCCAAACAAGCAGGAGACAGAATAGAACTAGGCCAATAGTCACAAAGGGAAGGTGACAGCTGGGAGAAGCCCAGATTGCCTAGCACCACAGATACAACTAACATTAATTAATGCGTTCTTAATATGAACTGTTACAATTGAAGTCGAGTGGTTGTCTTGGTAGTAAGAATAGGGCAGGTGACTTTTTCAATTCATAATTATGTATTTTCTGAGATTATCTTGGATATCCCTACACCGGTGAAAGAAACCTTAAACTCACAATTGATATAAGTGTGAAATCGCCAATCCGCCTTGAGCAAGCGTGGTGATCAATGCCTTCTCTGTAGGAGAAGAATCCTTTGCTCTGCAGTATGACAATAATAGGCTGGAATTATTTATTTAATAATATAAAACTACGAACAACACAATTATTGTGTAAGTGCCAGTTATCAGCAGTGTTTGCGGTAAGAAATCCAATACATAAGCCGCAGCCGGTTCGCTGTAAGGGCATCGGCCCCACCAGATTTATCCGCTGTTACTGGGTTTCATTCACTAGCTCTGACGTCACAGCGTTGATATGTTAGTGGCGCTTAACGGGCATCTGACCCAATATCTCATATCCAACGACCGGTTTATTGTGATAACATGAACGTTTATCTTAAATACTGCTATAATCTGGCCATAATGTGTAAGATAAAATAGAAACGTATCGTATCTACTTGGGTGTTCGAATAGCGAGCGAAGGCCAGAGATTGCGCTGTGATCCCTTGAATAAACGCTGGCAAATCCACTTTTAAGATTTCCGCTTTTATGTACGCCTGGTAGGATCGGGAATAACTATATCGTAAAAGCCCGTTGGAGGTGGGTACGATGGTTTTAGAGTGATCTCACTAACTAGAGAAATAATCTGATGCATATTCAATAGTTTATTCGCTAGAAAAGTATGGATGCGACTTCTAGAATTAATTCATTTAATTTTTACAATTCTGTATTGTCCAAATTAAATGAATATTTATTTTTAGTAAAATTGTTTTTCATCATTTAAAAAAAATAACCGTACTTGTGATGTATTTTTTTATAGATAAACTACACCTCTACATATACATACACATAGGCACATTAGTAATTAAACTAATGTGTTACCTTAACTTCTAGTAATAAAATAAATTATTTTATTCGTCGTAAAGTTGGTTACGGAAATGATGTAATTTTTCGACACAGAAGAGCATTCCGAAACCCTTATTTGGTCAATTCGTCGATTTTTTTTATACAAGCGTCCAGTCTGGTCCTTACTAAGCCAACACTTGAAGTTCAGTTATTAAATATGCATCTGATTATCCTATCCCTTGGGGGGCAATTCTACAAACTTTGAGGAACGATCGCAATCTTATCTCAATTTCAATATGTCAAAAATGGCCTTAATTCACCTTCATTTTATTGACATTGGTTGTCGCTGAAATGGGATTGCGACTAGATTTTATTCGTTTTAAATTAGCAGCTTTAACCTTCTGCTGAAAACCAAACTAAGATTTGGTTTTCAGCAGAAGGTTAAGGAGAAGAAGGAGATTTTACAGCTTCGCAGAAAAATTAAATACTATTCGAAGTTCGAATGATAACTTTATTAAAAGACTAGCTTCTGAAATCGACTTCGTATTTGTGGCTTTTTCAGTCAAGTTAAGTTGCGTTTTTGGTTACTGCTCCACTCCTGTGGGTCATAGCGTGATGTTATACAGACTGTTAGTGTAAACACCGTTGTTACTAAAACCATATAGGTACTTGATTTATTATAAAAAATAATTATCTGAATTTAAAAATAAATAAACGAAGTTTTCATTCAAGAATTAAAAAAAATCTGTCCGACACTGTCCGTAAATTCATGGATACTATGCGCCCGAGTTACGTAATCACCGCAAAGAGCGTTGACCTGCTGCACTGGCCGTCCGTTATAACTACCTACATATATTTAACTGATTACATCATTATAGGGTGAAATATTTTTTAGGAAAAAAGGAGATTTTACTTGAAAAAAAAAAAAGATATTTTTTTATTGAATTTACGTTCTATTAGTGAAACCAAACGACTGGTTTCACGGATAACGGTGTTTACACTAACACTCTGTATAGTGTATACCGATCCTCATGAATCTGGCTATCACATACAAAAATATTTTTTCCATTCCATCAAGGATCCAGAGATTAGCCCGTTTAAAGAAACACGCAAATTAATAAACAAACAAAAACTTTCTGCTTTACACAGTACATAATATAGTTTAAATTTGATTGATTAGATAGTTATCCGTAGCTTTTAATTCCTCGAAATAGAGTCCATAATCCGCATCGATATTCGAAACAAAAACTATTGTTGTTGTGTCTAGAACTGGTTTATTGTGTCTGGAATATTGTACCTATAGAATCAATTGATCATGTCTGTTTTGACACCTATAAAAATAGTTTATTTATTTTGGGCAAGAAGTAGACAGAATATTTATGACTGTATTAATAAGATTATTGTTGACAAAAGTATTGCTTTATGTCGACACCTTGAGATATATTTCTTTTTCATTTATGAAGTCTACTACGGTGAGTGCTGTGCATTATCTGACCCTTTTTAGGAATAAGTAGAGGGAAAGATGGGTCAGGTAATGATGGACACTGACTGTACTTGCCTATTATGTCCGCATATTTTTTATACCTAAGGAAAAGTAGTTTTTTCTGGATGAAAAGTACCCTGTGTTCTTTTATGTACTTTTCGCGTGTTCTGTTCGCGTGAAAGAGTAACAAAAACAACTAATCTCAAAAGAATTCTTGAAATCGCAACAGTTGTTCCGGAGATTGGCTCGTTTATAAACAAACTCACTTTTCAGCTTTTTAATACAAGTTATATTCATATGGGACTAAAAACATAACTGGTGAAATATGGGTGTACTAATAGGTACACCTTTGCCTAACCCTTGGAGGATTACGGGCGAAATGTTATGTTATGTTAAATTCATATAATATCTTCGCTAAGTATATAACAGAAAAACACAGTTTTTTTTAGCCATTTTCGCCTAGAATATTTTCTTCCACACAGAATATACGATTTTCTCTTACTTGACAATTCAGTGAGCATTCTCATAAGTTTTTTTTGTGAAGAAACAATTTATACACAGCTTAAAAAACGAGGAAAAGCTACCGGGGTCTCACGTTCTTAATAAAAACAGTGTGACGAAGGAGGCCGATAAAGAACGCCACCTGTCAGGGGGTCATTTAGTATACGAGTTGGGTGTTTATTGGGGTCAAGCTACCTCGTGATATGCAACTTTATTTAATCTTTTAGTGAGTTCCGTGTAAGGAATGTTTCTTTTAAGCTTATTTTAGACGTATTGGTTTTCTATCAATTCGAATGTTTTTGTTTTAATTCGTTCCAAATTTCGTAACTAAAAATATCTAATCTAGTGTGTTTTTTTATTGATAAATTGAGATTAAAGCCTCGTATTGGGACTGCCTCGTTGGTCTAGTGGTCGCAAGCGTGACTGCTGTGCATGAGGTCTTGGGTTCGATTCCCAGGTCGGGCAAAGTGTTATTGGGTTTTTCCATCAGGAATTTCACAGTAGCAGCCTCGGAGTCTGGATTTGTGCCCGGTTGATGGCAATAGGCTCGCCCCCTATTACATGGGACTAAAAACATAACTGGCAAAATGTGGGTGTACTAATGGGTACACCTCTGCCTAACCCTTCGGGGATTACAGGCGTGATGTTATGTTATGTATTATGAGATGAAAGTAAGTAAAAATGTCCTAGGCAGAATCGAATCTAAAAGATTGAACACTGGAGTCGTTTTACTTTTTTTGCAGGGAGTTTTTTAGTGTCTTGTAGAGATAAACTACTATAACATGACGCGCCCCTTAATATTACTGTTTCAATTTCTGTTCCATGCTTATGAAAGAGTTTGTATGTAGTTGTAGTATTCGTCATCAATAGCAGGCCGGCAGATTTGTTGGTCAACTAATCATAACTAGCTGACCGCGCAAGACAATGCACGTGTCATTTTCATAGATTATGTCAGTGCTGCGCCATATTAACAATAGCAATTAATAACGCCATCCGACGAGCAGCAAATCGCTGATTTGTTGTTGTTTCGAGAGTAGTCTCAGGACGCACATATGCGTTGTGAGTCTTTTTTTTGGCGTTGTCAATCTTATAAATACTTATAAAGGTTTTGAATTGTGGAGGAGCGCGCCATATTATTGTAGTATATCTCTACAACCAACACCCGGTTCCGAAATGTCTAATCAAGTAACTGTTTAGCAAATCTGCTGTCAAACTAATCTCATAATAGCAGTTGCGTTGTGATTGGTTAAGCGGGATGACAACAGCCAATCTAAGCACTCGACAACAGATTAGGTGTTGGATTATGTATAGGTATTGATTAGGATTTTAGTAACGGATTTAGGAGTTGTAGCAACACAAATGATTTAATGTGTTTTTTTTATAAAGGCGTCCCCAATTTAACCACTCAAGGCCCGGCTGTCATACTGGTATGACAGAATAATAGATTATTACAGAATTATGTGGTTTTAAAGTAATTAAAACTGTTAATTGACTAAAAAGGCAGAAACCATGTAACGCCGCTTGCTACCTGCTACGATCTTTACATACTCCTTTTGCCTCGTCCACATTCATACATCCGACCTTTCTGAAGAACCTCGCCAATAAGGTCAGTGTTAGTTTATAATGATGAGTACGAAATCCTCTATTCAGGTTTTCAGACGATTAACAGTTATCCTATATTTGCTAATAAGTATAGAATATTAGGTTGCTTCAAAAACTCAGCTGTGCTTCGAATAATCGTAACAACGACAAACAGTCGGAAAGAAACTTTATATAAGTACCTACCTACCTCTAGAAACTTCGAAAGAAACTTTATCTAAGACCTACCCTCACAAAGTTTCATAAGAAGACGTAGAATGGCAAAAGAACTGTCATGTACGTAGATAGTTACCTATCTTTGTATGTCGCGTAACCTACAAAACCACTCAACCGATTTGGGGCATACTTTTAGTGATGGAAGCTTAACGAGGACATCTGAAATCTAATATTACACTAATGTGATAAGTGTAATGGCGGGGCGAGAATCTTATAAACCGTAGGTATTTAGACATCTATCTACATGTACTATAATATTATAAAAAGGAAAGTAACATAACATAACATCACGCCTGTAATCCCTGAAGGGTTAGGCAGAGGTGTAACCATTAGTACACCCACATTTCGCCAGTTATGTTAAAAAGGAAAGATTTGTATTTTTGTATATTTTGTAACGAATTAGCTCAAAAACTACTGGACCGGTTTCACAAATTCTTTCACTTATGTAAAGCTACATTATCAGCGAGTAGCATAGGCTGGGCAAACGGTAGTACTTGATATAATAAAGCTAAAGAGGTTTTTGTTTGTTTGTTTAAATGCTAATCTCTTAAACTACAAGACGGATTAGAATCTTTAGTTGTGTGTATATTAATCGGGTTCTCATGAATCAGGCTACTGGCTATTATATACATATATATTTTAAAAAAATTACCAGTACTATTCATCGTGGAATAGTACTGTAGAAGTTGTACGCTAATGCAAACTGGCTGAAACTAGGGGGCAGAATTTCCAAATAAAGATTTTTCTAAATGTAAATAACCACATACGGAAATCGACCTATTCTTCTTTTTTAATATGAGTAAAAGGAAAAAGAAGAAAAAATGCATTGAACGTCAATTCGTTCAGGCAAAGTGGAGCCTGAAAATGACAGTATCGGAAGAGATATTGAATGCTCTCGAGAAAAATTGTGCCGTAAAATATGTTTGAAAGAATTTTTGTAATCTACATTTTAGAGCATGACCTACAAAAATAAGCTATAATTTTTATATGACTCATAAAATATCAACAGTCAGGATTTCCAGGTGAAAACTGTGCATTATTCAAAGTATTAGAGACTAGCTTTTGCCCGTGACTTCGTCCGCGTATACTTTCTTACGGATTCTTAATTAATTGAAAATAGAATACAGCCTACTAGCTTCTGCTCTCGGCTTTGCTCGCATGAAAGTTAAGGTATTCCAAACAAACAAAATACCTGGATATTCTACGTGTTAATCCAGGAAATTGTTTATCTTTATACCAAATTTCATCCAAATCTGTTCAACGGCTTATGCGTGATTGAGTAACAAACATCCAAACATCTTCATAAACTTCCATATTTATAATATTAGTATGAAGTAGGGTTACATGCTGACAATGTAGCTCTCCAAAGTGAAAGAATATTGAAATCAGTAAAGTAATTTTTCGATTTTATTCATTACAAACAAAAATACAAATATTTTCTCTTAATAGTATTAATTTAGATTCTTTGACAATTCTATTTTTGTTGGAAACAAAGGTCATTGACACTGTAAATGAAAGTTTATGACTATTATTATCTGTGTCCAAAGTTTGTTTGTTTTATGAAAGAAAAATATTGTGGTTTATTTTTTGCCAGTGTTTGTGGAAAATAAAGCGGTAGCTTTTCAAGATTTATTTAGTAGGTACAGACAGCAGCAAAATATGTTAAAATGTTTTTAAATTGCTTTATTCTTTTATTCATACTTTGAAGAGTTTTTTTAGAGATACTGCAAAATATTCTTTTTTTCCATTGTGAGGCTAAAGCCTCCTCCAAATACTTCCAGGACTCCTTTCCCATGCCACCTCAAACCAGTTCTCGTGGATCGCTTCCAGATCATCTCGCCCCTCCTTTTTCCTTCTTTTCTCGCCTCTTCTCATACAGAGAAGGGACGCGCATTGATCACCACGATTAAGTGACAAAATAAAGTAAAATTTAGTTTTTATTTTATTGTAAATACGGTTTTGAAAACCTACCTTGCTAACTGTACTACCCACACGAGTATTTTTATAGATTCTGTGACAAGAATAACTTTCTGAATTTACGTTTACTTCTATCTGTTTTGGTCGGTTTTATTCGGAACTTTGAAAGTAACAAACGAATTAAGGTTTGGTGAAAAAAGTTTTATTTCACGTTTTTCAATTAAAGTCAAGAAAGTATGAAAAAAAAACTTTCGTAGAATGGGTTCGTACATTTTATGGCTGAAGTTATCACAATTTGTCTGTAGAAAGTTGTTATTATGCTAATTTCTTCTTTGACAACTTGATTGTAGTTACCAGGACGTCAGAATCCCGAAGGGTTTGAAAATGTTACCTTAGAATAATAATTATAATTTCTTTGACAGTCGTTACGGGTCGTCAGAAGCCCGAAAGTCTGACAACCAGTCTTACCTAGGGGTACCATATTACCCAGTTACTGGGTTGTGGAGGTCAGATAGGCAGTCGCTCCATGTAAAATACTGGTATTCAGCTGCATCCGGTTAGACTGAAAGCCGATCCCAACATAGTTGGGAAAAGGCTAGGCAAATGATGAATAATTATAATTTCTCGTTAAAGCGTGGGTATTTGCAGGGACCGAACTAGTTATTTAGCCGCTCCGGGAAAAAAAAATTCGCCGTCCTTTACACTAACACCTTATAAGTAATGAGCTATTCCAAAGATGAGATGATATACAACGTATAACGGAAAGAGTAAGTATATACATACAAAGAGTAAGGCTTATTTGGATGATAACTAACGATATGGCAAGGGTTCCAGCTCAATATAAAATACTTTAAGAATTAAAACCAAATTTTCGGTTTCTAAAGTTTCTTAAATTCAAATCATAACAAACGTGTCAAACCGCACTACGTGGGTCAAACACATTCCACGTTACTTGCCTAATATCACGATAAATCTCTTTCGGAATTCTGCCGCCTAGTACCGCATAGTAGCCTACTGCAGGCGGTGTTCTTTGTTGATCATAATTTCCGAACATGTAGAGATAGGATTAAAAAACCCTTGCCATATCATTAGTTATCATCCAATGAAACCTTGCTCTTGGTATACATATATACCCTTTCCGTTACACGTTGTATATGTGATATTGTTTTAATTGTATAATATTCACGTACGTTAGTCTACTTTGGCTTTTGAACAAGGATACAAAAAATCATAAGAGTATGTTGGACTTCGTGCAACCGCCCTGCACGTTTAATTTCGCCGACCCTCATTTTTGCCTCTCTGGGCATTTGCCCAGCTTGCCCCCCCTTGAATGGCCCGGACCCTGGTTATTTGTAGTACATGAAGTGCTTAAGCTTAGGTAACTGACATAGTTCTCAGAATTGTCAAACTCAAGTGGCAATGGGCAGGGCACATAGCTCGTAGAACAGAAGGCCGTTGGGGTCATAAGGCTCTCGAGTGGCGATCACGTACCGAAGGCACAGTGTGGGAAGGTTGCCCTCACTAGCTGTATTGACGACCTGATGAAGGTCGCGGGAAACCGCTGGATAAGAGCAGTGTAGGACTTGTCATTGTGGCTATCTTTAACCAAATAAGGTCCACTGACACCAGACATAAGCCTCCCCGGCTTATGTCTGGTGTCAGTGGACTTTATTTGGTTAAAATGATGATGATAGTGAAGTTCTAAAAAAATATTGATATTAATAATCTTCGTGAGTCCTTATTGCTCCGGAATATTAGTTTCGAAATGATTTATTAATTGGCCAAACCTCTCAGACTCATCTGAGTGAAAAATGTTTTAATTTTTCAAGATAAAACTGTAGAGACTGCTGGTTTAGCCATATTCAACCTTATCTAAAAATACAAAAGGAAGAACCAAATAAACAGACTGACGTATCAGCGCACAGACGAAATTACTGGAACTAGGAATGTGAAATTTTGTTATTCAACCCCCAAGGGGGCGAAAAGACTCCCGCCTTTTAGCTCTCCGTCTTCAATTGAATAAAAATCTTATTGCTTGTGTTAATCAATTTGAAACTTGATACAAATGAGAACGTTATCCAGAATATTAGTTATACTTACGTCTTAGGTTTGTAGGAATTCTATGAAATATAAATATAACATCACGCCTGTAATTTCCGATGGGTTAGGCAGAGGCGTACTCAACAATAGTACCCTTACATTTTGCCAGTAACGTTTAAGTCCCATGTAATAGGGGGCGAGCCTACTGCCATCAACCGGGCACAAGTCAGACACCGAGGCTGCTACTGAGAAATTCCTGATAGAAAAACACTTTGCCCGACCTGGGAATCGAATCCAAGACCTCATACTCAACAGTTGCGGTTTGCAAGCACTAGACGAACGAGGCAGTTAAAAAAATATATAAATATATAATCAGACTAAAATAGTTTACTACATACTTACAGAGTAAAGCTAAACTAATCGATAACGTTAGTTAGCTAAAGTTTAGTTTAGATAGTGTTAAATGCTTGTACATGCATGGATGACAATCTATGAATAAATTACTAGCATAAACTCTAGTCGAGTTTGTAAACGGATATACGATTTTCATGTAAAATCTGAATAATTTTATGTGACGGATACCAGTATTAAAGTAATACCTACTCTAAAGATGGTAGTGGTTTCTATGTAATTAAAAAAGTTGTTTTGTTTCAAGATTAAACAAACATATAATATATCTCGGTACGGGACCATAAAAAATTGAGAATATCTTTACTTTTCACTGTGATGTGTTCGCGGATGGATGGAAGAACCGTCCTTTCCTTTCGCTGTATGTTAGTAAGAGATGTCAATTCTCTAAATTTAGTCTAGTTTGTGAACAAGGGAATCGGCACCAATATCCAACCTTAAAAAAAACAGCTAATTAATAAAATCGATTCTACATAACATAACATAACATCACGCCTGTAATCCCCGAAGGGTTAGGCAGAGGTGTACCCATTAGTACACCCACATTTCGCCAGTATAAAATCGATTCTGTTTATTCTATACCTCTAAGTTAAGTACCAAGTTCGGTTTAGGTAATAAATAATGTTTATTTCAGTTTTCCAAAACAGCCTTTAGTTTGAACCACAATTAATCCAAAGTTACTTTGATGTGGGCTTAGTACCCTCAACAAATAGTACCTAACGCCGTCAAACTCTTCAGCCAATATCTGGAATATTGGACCAATCGTAGCCCGAATCGGATTCCTGTCAAAACTGTGTTTTAAAGTTTCCATCGGTATAAAATGGCCAGAATGGGCCGGAAAAGTTTCGAATTGATGTATGGAGGTTACCGAATTACCTCAAGTTTTTAGAGTTACGTAATCATAAAGCAAAATTTAAATTCGAGAATTAGGTAAGTAAAATGATTTATTTCAAGAACACCATAAAAAGACACTTTTTAATGTAATTTTTAGGAGAGATATTTTTTCGCCCCCTATTACATGGGGCTAAAAACATAACTGGCGAAATGTGGGTGTACTAATGGGTACATCTCTGCCTAACCCTTCGGGGATTACAGGCGTGATGTTATATTATGTTATGTTTTATGAGAGAAAAATTTAACCTATTTGCCTTACTTTTTTTATTATTCTACTAGATTTTGCCCGCGAATTCGTCCGCGTGGATTTAGTTACGGAACTCAATGTGTTTTTTGAAATAAAATATAGTCTTTACTCGTTGATAAAGTAGGTTTCTATAGGTGGAAGAATTTTTTAAATCGGTTCAGTAGTTTTTGAGTTTATCTATTACAAACAGAAGGACAAATCTTTTCTCTTTGTAATATGAGTTTAGATTATTATGTTAAACATACGTTGGAAACATAATTTGTCATCTTGATTTCGTGGAAGTAAAGTATAAATCCATGATATTATACCAGTTCTGGGTGCTACTAAATATTCATGTGATAATATGCTAATGTTTTCGCATTTAGTTTAAACAATAAGTATACTAAGTTTACATTTTAGTTCCCTGCGGAATTTATAGGTTTTGAACCCACGCATATTACAATAAAGTTATTTTTGGCTTGTAAACTTTGAAAGTAAACATGAGTTTTATTTTTATTACCTAAGTATTATGAATACCTCGTTGGTCTAGTGGTCGCAAGCGCGACTGCTGTGCATGAGGTCTTGGGTTCGATTCCCAGGTCGGGCAAAGTGTTATTGGGTTTTTCCATCAGGAATTTCTCAGTAGCAGCCTCGGAGTCTGGATTTGTGCCCGGTTGATGGCAATAGGCTCGCCCCCTATTACATGGAACTAAAAACATAACTGGCGAAATGTGGGTGTACTAATGGGTACACCTCTACCTAACCCTTCGGGGATTACAGGCGTGATGTTATGTATGTAATAAAACTGAAAAATAAAAAACAATAGTGAAAAACGATCTTTGCTTTTCTTTCGCTCTACATCTTATTCAGGTTTTATATTTTCAGGCCAGTAACTTACCAACACTGCAGAGTTTCAAAATGTAGATCCAAAAATCCCAAACGTCTAACATGAACCCAAAAGCAAATACGGTTGTCAAGTCAACCGTTATTACCGAAAAAGGGATTCTGTTTTAAATTCGATGAATCTTCTACATTTTACTGTTTGCGCATTTCACAGCTTCGAGAAAGGAACAATTGTTAGTCTAGCTTTAAGGACACAGGCTTTAAGCTCACATTGTATTACATAAAGACCGCAATAGGAACGTGTCGGATAAAAAAAATGCACCTATTCAAAAGCACCCTTTGGGGGGGGGGGGGGGCGGTAAAATCATCAGATGAGTCCTTCCGCCTTGGGTGGGGAGGAAGGGACTGTCAGACTTTAGCTGAAAGAAGAACCACACTGTTCTTTCTGTTGCCCTTTGCGTTCTGGGGCCACGGTATTCTGTTAAAACGTCCCGAGTCCAGGCGTTCGGCCCTGTTTTGACCGCTAATTGAGACGCGCGTGGAACAAAACGCGCCGTCGATCCGGACCTGGTCCTTTATTAGACGTCGAGCTACCCATCACTCGCTGTCCGCAAGCCCGTGGACTGTTCACCCCCTGAGGGGATGAGACGGGGGTCTAAAGTTTGTAGGAGAAACAAAATTAAATCGATAATAACCGACATTTACGCGGACGTAGTCACGGGAAGCAGTTAGTAAATTATATGAGTATGGGTATAGACACACAGAAAATAGAAATATACGGAGTTATTTCTGTTTCTTTTAATTGATGTCCTATCGTGTTTATGTTTGGAGGGGACCGAGCTAAAATTGTCCACGTTAGGCGAGAGTATTTTTAACTTAGCTTTATGAAAGTCAATTGAAGGTGCGTTTACCTTTACGGTCACCAAATATTACTTTAATTGTGAGGTTTTTAGCAGTTATTATAAAACAAAAAAAAGTGCCTTATCATATTATAATTTTGCTTTCCTATTTTTATAAACTGAAAATGTGAAACATTTTCGATTATTAAAAATGGAATACATACATTTATTTTAACTTAAATAAAAAAAAAAGGAGGTTCTATGTTCGACTGTATGTTTATTTTTTATTTGTTCACCGATTTTCCCAACAAATTGTCGATCGATTTTCAGTTTATTTTTTATTTTTGTACCAATTTATTTAAATTTTTAAACTCAATTCACAGTAAATATTTTTACTGCAGTGTGGGTATTGTTTCGTGTATTTTTTCGTATGAGTGAAGAATGTGAGAACCAAAACATGCAGTAGGATTACTAATTTATTTTAAACGTAAATATTTGAATACAGTTAATACAAAAAATATTATTTGTTTTGTTTAAAAACTAAACATTCATAAATTGCAAAATGTAGGTGAAAATTATGAACTTTTTCAGTTAATATTGGATATGCTTGGCAGGTATTTTAGCCAAGGTTAGATTCGCAGGTCGGGTAGACTGTAATAGGGTGTACGTGTGTTTGTGCACACACTTGTGAACTACAAAATCTCCTGCGTAATTGGCTAGTCTCCTTTAAGATTTTCCACCGAGACCAAAATTCGGTCTTGAGAATAAATCATTGTAAGAATGGTTGGGGATAACATCTTAATCAACAGCGCTATCTCATTTTAGAATTCTCATCTCTATTTGCTTCGGGTTCTATTTTGCATACGAGTCCAAATATATCATCATTTAATCAAGTCTAAACAGTGGCTTTGTAAATAAATATAAGCAGCAACAAGATATCGTCTAAGACAAACTATGCGGTGATATCTCGCAGACGCTTGTGTAAACTCATAACGATGAAACTGAATAACCTTGGCTTGAGAATTCTCTTGTGTCACACAATATTTTTATAAAGAATACTTTTGATAGAAAAATAATAACGATAGCATGTCGTTATTGGAACATAACTGGGTATCGCTATAAAAAGTATGTATTAGCTTTTGGTACACGTGTATGAAGATTAAAAAAAAGTTTAAACATGGAAGCCCAATTTTTGAATAAAGAATAGGCCTTTTGTTTTTAAAAAGCGTAACGTTAATTCTATCGACTTTTAAATTAAGAATGTTCGTTTCGCACTTGTTTTTTTTGTTTAATAGCTTTTAAAACCAATGGGTGTTACTAATTCTGCTTGTCGTATAATAAACCTAAATGCCCTTTATTAAAGGTCCTATTTCAAATTCGAAAATTGACTCGTAAAGTTTTACTTCAGCGAGCTTGTACTAAGGCCTCTGTGTAGAGAAATAAGAATAATGAAACGAAAAATACAAAAAAACAACTTTTCAAATTTTTCCCTTGACATTATGTACTTAAGAATTATTGAGAAAACCGTTAATACGTACGAAGTGATGTTGTCACTGCCATTTTATAAGCTTTTAGTGTAGGAGTAATACGACGCTCTTATCATTTCTGACTTTACTTTGTACATATTATATTTACATAAGGGATGGAAAAATGAGTGGGACTAACTAAATACGACATGTCGTTTGACATGATTACCAGTTACCAAGTATTTATAAGTATAAAATTATTTATACTTATAAAATCCTCGTTGGTCGAATGGTCGCAAAGCGCGAATGCTGAGCATGAGGTCTTGGGTATGATTCCAAGGTCGGGCAAAGTGTTATTGGGTTTTTCCATTACGAATTTCTCAGTATAAGCCTCGGAGTTTTGATATGTGCCCGGTTGACGGCTATAGGCTCGTTCCCTATTACATGGGACTAAAACATCACTGGTAAAATGTGGATGTACTAGTAGGTACACCTCTGCCTAACTCTTCGGGGATTACAAGCGTGATGTTATGTAAATTATTTATAAGTAGGTATATACAGGGTGGCTCAGGGTGGCTCATATACAGGGCTTTCCAGAAAACCCCCATTTATGATTTACGAATTGATTTAATCTTGTATCTTTTTTACTTACAATGTTTTTATTAATATTATAAGTTTCAAGAATTAGTTTCTATGTTAAATGTATGTTTAGAATTACCTACTATGGACTAGAAGTGTCTGAAATAAATGAAATTATTATTATTATTCTGGTTCTGTGTGTTACCTAGCTTGTTAAATTAATTAACACATAACATAACACCACGCCTGTAATCCCTGAAGGGTTAGGCAGAGGTGTACCCATTAGTACACCCACATTTCGCCAGTTATGTTTTTTTTTTGTAGTCCCATGTAATAGGGGGCGAGCCTATTGCCATCAACCGGGCACAAATCCAGACTCCGAGGCTGCTACTGAGAAATTCCTGATGGAAAACCCAATAACACTTTGCCCGACCTGGGAATCGAACCCAAGACCTCATGCACAGCAGTCGCGCTTGCGACCACTAGACCAACGAGGCAGTCTTAAATTAATTAAAACAATTTAATTACTAACTCAAGAAAGACAAAAAGACAAATATTATGAAGATTTCTGTTTGTTTTTAGTATGTCTTATTTACTTTAAATAGAGCCATGTAAAGTATTATGCGGCTAATTGGAGTCTAGTGAGCAAACAATTGTTTATTTTAAAGTAGAGAGGTTTGTTTACAAAGCTTCGGTTTGTAAACAAGCAAACATTTGTTCACGCACATCCAGTGATGTTCAATCGTACTGTAGAAACGGTGGTGAAGTCATAAAATTAAAACAAATGTAGAATTTAGCACTTTTTGCTGTAATTTTTCATAATTTGCATATTCATTTACAACTTTTGGTTTAAAGAAAATATAAGAGTTCTCTTTATTTCTCCAGGGTTCCATCAGGTCTGATGACCATGGGATTACCGCGGAAACAAAAAAAAAACAACAAAAAAAGAATCTTTTAAATAGGTTCAGGCGTCCACGCCTAATCGGGGAAAATACACAAAAAAAGATTCTGGACGAATCGAGAACCTCCTCCTTTTGTGAAGGCGGTTATAAAGTATAACATTATTTATAAGATAAATATAAGTTTTTCCAAAAAATTACATTTAAATATATTACGTTAAACATTAGGGCTTTAGGATCCGAGTGCTCACCTTGTTTTTCGGTACACCGCGACTGGTCGACTCATCATTTGTTTAAAAAAAATCAGCATTGCCATACAACGTGGCAATGGATCACTTACCCCATTGACAGCGATGCGTACGAGTATATCGATGCCCTCTTTTACGAATTGTAGTACCTACATACCTAGTAATTTTGCGTTTTGGTTAAAATAGTGGTGGTGGAGGTAGTGGTGTTTGGTTAATATTTTGCGTTGGTCTAGTGGTCGCAAGCGCGACTGCTAAGCATGAGGTCTTATGTTCAATTCCCAGGTCGGGCAAAGTGTTATTTGGTTTTTTCCATCAGGAATTTCTCAGTAGCAGCCTCGGAGTCTGGATTTGTGCCCGGTTGATGGCAATAGGCTCGCCCCCTATTACATGGGACTAAAAAACATAACTGGCGAAATGTGGGTGTACTAATGAGTACACCTCTGCCTAACCCTTCGGGGATTACAGGCGTGATGTTATGTGGTTAAAATAGTATAATCTATTACTATATATTTCTCTTTCGAAAACCAACAGCTACAATAGAAATCGCTATTAAAATGATAAATAAAAATGTATTATAATTATGCCTACCTACGGCATGTCTGGCATATAGGAATGAGTATTATAGATGCTTGTCTACCAAAAACTCCATATTTTATTTATATCCCAATCAAGGCGGGCCTTAACACGAAAAGGCAATCAGAAGTTAAAGTTCGGTGAACCGAAAATGTCCATTTATATTTATTTGGTTTAAAATGGATTAAAATGAATGTGTTGTTTTCGTATTTTTGGAAAATATAAGGTTCAAAATATAAATTACATAGCACTGTATTATTCTTTTTTTATTTATAAATAAGTCTTCTCTTGATCCAATAATTATAAAGTTTATTTGCCTCGTTGATTTAGTGGTCGCAAAGCACGACTGCAGAGCATGAGGTCTGGGGTTCGATTCCCAGGTTGAGTAAAGTCTTATTGGGTTTTCAACCGACTTCAAAAAGGAGGAGGTTCTCAATTCGGCCGTATGTTTTTTTTTTTGGGTGTACTAATGGGTAGACCTCTGCCTAACCCTTCGGGGATTACACAGGCGTGATGTTATGTTATGTTATTTGGACTAAATAGCCTAATACAGAAATAGCTTCTGAGGTCTAGAATACGTATTTATAAATCAAAGAATTAGGCAGCTTAACTTCCTCGACCTGACTTCCAAATTAGAAATTAGTGCTCTTGCGTGGGAAATGAAAAAAAGCTGAACCACAAAACAACCGCCATTTTGAATTCTGTGTGACGTCATGTAGCTTATAACTAGCTGGACAACGTTACGCTTCCAACTATACATCATTGGTTAATATACGATGAAAAGTTAAGGAGATATGCACACACATATGAACATAATATGCATTAACCGTTAAAATCCTAATTCTTCGTAGACGAGTAAACAATTGTATGTAAAAGTGACAATGGTGCCGATTCCCTTGTTCACAAACTAGACTAAATTTAGAGAATTGACATCTCTTACTAACATACAGCGAACGGAAAGGACGGTGACATTCCGTGACATTAAAGAACCAAGTCAGCGATGTCAAATTAGTTTTGCCTTGAAGTTCTCCTTATTTTTAATCCATACGTTTTAAGATGTCAACTATAACTGTATGGATGTGTCAGGTTGACTAAATTTGACAGCTCTTATTTACATTAGTCTCTTTCTTGTTTTATTGGACAGAAAAAGATGGAAATAGTCTAATTTTAGTTTAGTTTGTGACCAAGGGAATCGGCACCAATGAGTACAAAACGTTGCAACAATAATTTGTATTCAAAACGACAGTCATTAAAACTTTTCAGTTTACGTGGAGTTGTATTATTAATGTTATGTTTGTTAAACAAATTCTGGGAAACCAGTAATTGGCCAGATTGTTCTTTAGTTAGCAATGTTAGCATTTTGGTTAATTGAGTGTGGATTTATCTTAATTAAAACAGAGCTTTAATTGTTCATATGAAGCAAGACACTCTTGCTATTGTTTATTTATATTTGGTTCTACACATGAAAATAAGGAGCGTAAAAAGGCACGTAAATAAAGCGAAAGTTATAATATTCTTCCCATCTCTGTAATGATGTCTGAAAGACCATACGTGGGAAGCTTTTGATTACGAAGATATTGAAGGTAAAAGTTTTTTTAACGTTTTATTACTAAAACAAGTTTTATACAATTTACTTTTGTGTTTGTTTTTATTTGTTGTTTACACTTGTAAGCATAATTCTCTGTTCAAAAGGGAAGATCCTCCGATCAGATGGGTGTTAAGTCTGGTGGGTTATTGCCCGACAGTTGTTGTCGGGATTTTGTTTATTATGATAAGGTCGAGCCGAATTTTGATTGGGCGATGTAGGGAACGTCAGTTGTAGTTTGTTTATGGTGGTTAATATGTAATATGTTTCGCTACACTACAATAAAAAAACTAAGGATAGTTGGTTAATATGTTCTACGAATTGCTACGGATCGCCTACGCCGCGTAGCATTTCGTAGCGCTACGAATCTCAATTAAAGTCATTACTCACAGAAACCATTGAGATTTTTTTTTACTATCAGTCCAAATTCAAACGAGAATTATATATCAAAATTCCCACCCCACGCACGCAATCGAAGATTATTATACCAGATCCGTATACAATGCCTTGGTAGAACTCAACCAATATAGGGATTAAAAGTTACCCAATATTTTATACCCAAGCTCAGAGCTTATTGGACTTCATATTATATACTTTCTAAATACGCGACTTTATCTGCCCTAATCCTAATGAAATCACGCATTGCAATTATTGGAACACACATTATCGAATGATGTTTTGACGAATATATCGATAACGTTGAGTGGTTATTTGGTATAATTAGTTAGATAAAGAATCGATTATAAGTTAAAGTTGTGATCGATAACTCTACTGAGCGTTTTATGTAGTACCTACCTACTTGTTTTTAGAAAAGGTTTTGTAGGATCACTTTTACTATGTGTCGTCGGTTGTAATCTTGTTAATGGGATGTTTAAAAAATGTAAGCAGCTGATAACTTTGTTGTTGCTTGACAAAAAATTATCTCCCATTTTTTATTTGTAATTGTTTCGATTTGGATATTAAAAGCTGTTTAATTAAAATGTTTTTTTAAGTATATTATGTTTGGGATGTACCTACATTGTACTTTAATTTTTGTATACAATTTACACATTCACAGTTACGTTAATTATTGTATACATAATAA
This sequence comes from Hoplodrina ambigua, assembly GCA_949774945.1. Classification (NCBI taxonomy): domain Eukaryota; kingdom Metazoa; phylum Arthropoda; class Insecta; order Lepidoptera; family Noctuidae; genus Hoplodrina; species Hoplodrina ambigua. The sequence goes on along the minus strand of OX458974.1, from coordinate 3,604,492 downwards.
TTTATAATCCATTTATCTGACATCAATTAAGTCATTGTAGACTTAAGCTCAGGTTACATAAATTCAATTCACCCATAAGTAACCTTACCTTAGTTCACACCTATAGTGAGTACCTGGCATCGGCAATGTCTGTGATTAATCTCAGGGGAAATTGTAGGGATTAGGGGAGTTCCCCCATTCCCATTAAGATTGCAAAATCAAGCGAATAATTTGCTGATGCTTGGTATCTGGCATTTTAGCGGAGGTCTGATTATGGTGTACGTGTATGGGTTTCCGTAGCAATGGTTTTTTTTTTAGATTGATTTTACCGTTTGCTATGCCCTATCCTTTTATGCGACGATTAACTGTCCAACCATTTTACATTATTTCTCAGTTTTTTTACTTACTAGACTGACTGCCTCGTTAGTCTTGTGTTCGCAAAGCGCGAATGCTGAGCGTAAGGTCTTGCATAAGGTAGGTATTGGAATTTTACATCAGGAATTTCTCAGCAGCATCCTCGGAGTCTGGATGATCCCGGTTGATGGGACTTGGGGCATGGGGCGGCATGGGGACATGGGACTTAAATATAACTGGCGAAACGTGGGTGTACTAATGGTTAGACCTGTTCCTAAACCTTTGAGGATTACAGGCGTAATGTATATGTTATAACTATAATAATAAAATTTTAGCGCGTCTCACAGATTACGAATATATACCACCATTTACGCAGTATAACAATTCATAACACACACATGATTAATAAAAACAAGCTACAGAGTAAAAAGGCCAATACAGTAAGACAACAAAGGTCTAAGGTCAGGGACATATGGGTCTTATAACAAAAATTATCAGGCCTGACCCTAGATAAATTGGAACTATTAATTACGAGGCGGTGCTGAAACAGGGTAGGTTTTCGGCTATTGCTTGAGGCTGGCGTGAACAACCCGCCTTTTGTTATGCTCACTTTTTTATTGCCAAGATTTTTCACAGTCTATTGTGTGTTAACTGAAAATATTTTTTTTTGTTTTTGGACCGAGAGTAAAGCTTTTATTTAAAAAATAAATAAAAAATAGCATATTTAAAATATATTGTATCTATTTGGCAGTAAATGAAATTTAGGATAACATTTGAAAGTAGATTAGATTATTATTAGGATAACATTTAATTTTACAAGCTTTTAGGACCGATCGCAATTTAATCTCAGTTTCAATCTGTCAAAAATGGCACTAAAGTAGAGTCATTTTTTGACATCAATTGTCGCTGAGATGAGATTGCGAGTAGATTATGTACGTTTTTAAATTGTATTACTTTCAGAGTTGACTGAAAAATGCAAATTATTATCTTCTATTTTTCATTTAGTTATCCTGCCAACCCTGTATAGAAACAAGCCTGAACATACAAAATAGCCTCACATTTACCGAATAGCACCCACGTAAATATGCACGCATAAATATGTGGCATTGAGATTTCCCCTTATCATGTTTATGTCGTAAATCACTGTGGGGGAGACGCGTTGGTGCTGAAAATTGAGCCCCCTAACCACAGAACACCGTATTGTGTAGCTCTCAGCACGTAAATTGATTTTCATTTAGCATTTTATTTACATTTCGTACAGAATCTGCGAAATACTTCAAAATGGTTTTTCATTTGTGATGTTATCTTATAAGTTGTTAGTCCTAGGCTCTAGAAATTATCCGTCTTGTTGATAGCCACGACACAGGCTGTGCCTAGTGTGGCTATCATTGGCAATGTTATAATGTACTTCTTGTGGAATTAATAAATATTATATTATATTATATTAAATATTATATTTAAAAATGTTGCTGAGTACATAAATTAAGAACTAGCTTAGGCCGGCGACTACGTCTGCGTCGGTTTTTTTTTGCGCGGAACCAAAAAGAAATTTCTGAAATAAAAGTGGTCTACGTTACTCTTTTTAACAAAGGCCAGTGATAAGTCCAGTCAAAATCGGTCCAGCCGTTTAAGAGAATAACTTGTTTATAAACAGACGACGTTTAAAAAAATAGTTTTATGGTAAAAATGCCGTATAAATATTATCACTACACATTTATTTACACATTCATTTGTATAGAGTAGGTAGGTTCCTATGCATTGATCGCACGTTTTTTTGAGTGTTCGTCTTCGTGATTTGAAAAACACCTCTATAATTTTATTTGGTACAAGATTCTAATCGGGCAAAACCTAATTTATTCACGTAGCCGATAAAGGAAAGTAGCGATTGACATGACGATTAAAAATAAACATAATTTTTATGAATATATAAAAAAATATGAACGTTTTTGCTGAAAGGTCCTATTAAGAGCTAACTTTATCACATTTAGGTGTTGAGAATAAAAAAGTATTTTGAAAACATCAAAGTCTTCGGAAATTGTGTGTTAAATTGCTATATTTTTTTCCGATAACATTTGGCTAAAAATATGTTAAATAACCTATTTTAAATATTTGAATCTTGTCAGCGCCTTAATAAAAGATTTCACTTTTGACAACTCGTTCTAAAATCAAATTCTGGGCTGCCAGTTACAGAAATAGCGCCAACGCGATATCGAAACTCGTCGACAAGCCCAGTTCCGACCTCTTTCTAATATTAAATCCGCGGCTAGGTATCTTCTGCCACTTTTATTTTTATGATTACAACACCGCGATGTCATAAAGCTTTCGGAAATCACTTTTCGTTCGTTTTTTACGTCCGATTTGAATATTTTAATATCTGTTATTTAAATTGGACATTTTTATTGGTAGCGCTGTAATCTGTCGCGACAGTTATATCTTGAAATGGTTCGCTGGCTTTTTCTGTATTCATTCTGTCACGTAAATGTGAAACAGATGTTATGAAACATGCATTTTTACTCGATTACGGTAAAGCCAAAAGAAGGGTTTTGGTTTTAGCAGTCTATGTATATGTGGATTTTCATCTGTGTGCGCATTTATTTTTGACAATAGTGAAGCATCGTATAAAGTCGTAATCACACGTAATTTGTTTGACCATAGACCGATACGTCTACGATAATATCAATTAATGATGTGTGAGTGCGGCTATATACAATATTCTTTGTAAAACAAAGAATTCACTCACACCCCAACTTCTAATATTTTTTTTTGATAGTTAGTGAAACGCCTCAAGTATACCACATAAGTACCATCTAGATATCTTGTTTATAGTTTTTTATTATAGCCTGTTTTTAGATTTTTAACTTTATTTTTTAGCTCTTAATACTCGTTTTTAGTCAGTGGTATATTAGTAAAACTCGACAATCATCAAAAACCATTATTTTATATTCTAAATGCTAGGCAATAAAATAATTGAAAATTCTAATAGGCACAGATATAAAAATAATTTCTAGGTTTCCATAAAAAAATAGGTACTTGTCAATTTAACATGAAGTTGGGTCTATTTGACAGATACAATCTAAATTACTTTACACTTTTTTATTCGGTTTTAATAGCGATACAACGATAAAGCAACCATTTTGAAACTAATGAAATATTCAAATATGACTAAAGTTACGTGCTGACTCGAACCTAAATTAAATTAAATGGGCCAAGCTTCAAAGCACTTAGTGTTTGACATGACTATGCCCGAAATATCAGAATTTCTCGATTTAGGTACAATTTGGACATCACAATCGTCCGTCTATGGACAAAATGGAATATTCTGTCTAGAAATTCTAGAGCTAATATTAGATTAAAACACACATTTTGACAATCAGGAATCCTAATCAAGAAACTGCCTGATACAATTTGAACGGTACAAATAAAATTATCACAGTTTAGATTGTTATTTGCTAACTTAAATAATAATATGGTTCTGTACTAATAATCTTCGACTATATAACGTTTATCATAAACAACAACTATTGTTTCATGATTATTTAAAAAAATATTTTTATCCAAAAAATATTTCATATTTTACAATTACAATTTTTTTTTATTTTTATAATTATAGTAGGTAAGTACCACCCCTTTCAGCATTCGTAAAAAAAAACTAGTTTATTTCTTTTGGTACAATTTTAATACTTTTTGACTAAAATTCTTCCGAATCGCCGTCAACTGAAAATATGCCCAAAAGACTGGCCGCATTGCCACGTTGGATGGCAATGCTTAGGGCCGCATTGCGACGTTGGAAGGCAATGCTTAGTCTCTGGCCAAGGCCAGCCCTTGGGTCAAGGGATGTGTCAAACCAACCTTTTTTTTATGTAATTTAGTTTTAGTTTCTTCTTTTAATTCTGGTTGTTTTTTTTATTATTAAGTCTTTAAATACTGTACATATTAATTACGTTAGTGCCGTTGGTAGGAGGTTTTTTAAAAGGCGATTTTTGTCCTTTTACATAAATTTAATAGAAATAAAGATTACATTAGGTACTTATGACTAGTTATCCTAAAGACGACCTCAAGCTTCGGCGATCGAGCGAGAGTCCTCACGATTTCTTCCAACCGATCGTCCCATAAGATTGGAATGCGCGCACCGTCAGCACTTTCGTCACTTATTTCGTGCATCACTCACTGATTCACTGATTGCGTAACACTTGCAACACTTCACTGTAAGTCATGAATAGGTAGGTACTGTAGGTATCTAGGTATGTAGATACATAGGAAGATGTCCATAGGTAACATATTACTTAAATAAATATTTACTGTTTATAAAAAATACAATTTATATTACTAGCTTTTGCCCGCGACTTCGTCCGCGCAATGTCGGTTATCGCGGACGCAGACTAAGTCGAGGTCTAATAAAAAAGTAGCCTATGTCCTTCCCCGGGTCTTAAACTGTCTCCATGCCAAATTTCGTCAAAATCGATTCAGCAGTTTAAGCGTGAAGAGGTAACAGACAGACAGACACACTTTCGTATTTATAATATTAGTATGGATTGAAAGTCATACAACAAAAGTTGTTGATGGTAATATATAGTCCTGTGACGTTACCAGTGTTTTACATACAATCCTATATTATCTGACTCATTCGGTCTTTATTCAGGTCACCGTCCATTAACGACAATTGACAACAGAGTCTGATTTAACTCGATTAGAAGTGAAAAAAAAGAAACTGCCAATCTCCCTTCTCGCGCAATTTGCTCTTAACGCAAATTGATTCAATTTTCAAGGCGGTAGCTCCAACGGGCCGTATTGCTATCGCGTCTTTGGATAATAAACCTTAGGTCTTTGCAATAAGGTTGAATGAAACGCAAACGATTCTGTTTTTTAATCGGACATGATTAGAGGAGTGCTTGTTTAATTTCCTGCTGCTCTTTTGTTTTAAGATAAATCTTTGCATTGTCATGTAGATTTGAGTGTTTCGTTTTAATTAGACGATGACGGACTGAAGAGTCGCTTTTAATACGTCATTAAAATAGGTTCAGCGTTTTAGGCAAGCAGATAAATTTTCGTATATGTATAGATATGTACAATATTTAGTATGGATTACATCTGACTGCCTCGTTTGTCTAGTGGTCGCAAGCGCGACTGCTGTGCATGAGGTCTTGGGTTCGATTCCCAGGTCGGGCAAAGTGTTATTGAGTTTTTCCATCAGGAATTTCTCAGTAGCAGCCTCGGAGTCTGAATTTGTGCCCGGTTGATGGCAATAGGCTCGCCCCCTATTACATGGGACTAAAAACATAACTAGCGAAACGTGGGTGTACTAATGGGTACACCTCTGCCTAACCCTTCGGGGATTACAGGCGTGATGTTATGTTATGTTATGGATAACATCTAAACTCCATTTAGAATGATATTAATTATCCTCCCGATTTCGGTCACGGCGACCAATTTCAATGAAGATTAGCCAAGTACGCGGTAGATATTATAGTGCACAAGTGTGTGCGCAAACACAGGTACACTCCCTCTTTCCGTACTCTCATAATCCAGACGGCCATCAGTTACGTTTGGGTCGAGTGCAGGCGCAGGGCGAACGGCTTTTAGTGGTTTTCAAAGCACGGGGCTGTCACACAACAGTCGTCTTAACTCCGGGCTGATACTGACAAATTACTAATGGAAAACAAACCCTCGAACTCGGGACCCTACCCTCAGTAGTCGCGCTTGCGATCACAAGACGAACGACGCAGTCAAAATAACATTAAGAATATGCCGTTTATTACTGTTCATATTTTAACGTAAATTGTAAATAGTTATTTTACACTGCTATGTATTTATTGTAATATTATTATCCATTTATTTAAACTTTATGCAACAAAAAGGAACTTAGGTGGACTTAATGCCTTAGGAATTCTCTACCAGTCAACCAAAGGCAATATAAAAATAAATAATAAAATAATAAATAAATAAATAAATGTCTTGGGACAACTCACACACGGCTATCTGATCCCAAGCTAAGCAGAGCTTGTGTTATGGTAACCAGACAACTGATATACATACTTATATAATTTATAAATACATACATATTATAGATAAATCACACCCAGACACAGAACTAACAGTCATGCTCATCACACAAAGTTTGTCCTGGGTGGGAATCGAACCCACGACCTCCGGCTTAGCAGTCAGGGCCGCTAACCACTAGACCAACAGGCCCAGCTTATATCGAAATAACGTTATTTTTTCTAACAAAACAACTAATTTCTATTTTCTTTTGTCAACAGGTAAGTCTCCACAATACTACGTTTGATTGGACCTTCGAGAAGGAAGCTTACAATCTCAACACGTACCAACGGGATCAACCTCAATAAACGGTATAAATAAGACAATCTCAGTAAAAAGAAGGAAGTGGGAATTTCCCGTAATTCCTGTGGGGAGTGGGAAATGAGGAATTGTCGTAATTCCCAGGGTATTACGACATGAGTTTTCGTGAGAACGAGAACTCTAATATTGGACATTACTGTTATTTCGTGAGATTTGCATTGTGTATTGAGAAATACGAAGATAATTAAGTTATTGATTAATGAATATTATGAATAATGTGAATATTAATGTACATTAGTGTGTGTATTAAAGGCATGTTAAATAGGTACATATTGAAACATTGACTTATCTTGGAAGACTAAGACTTTACTTAAATTTTCATGTCTAACAAATCTAGGTATTTTTAAAACATGTTTTCTAAATGTGAGTAAAATATGTGTTTTACATGCTTTCGAGGTTATTGAATAGCTTTTACCAAGAATTATATGAACCTAGAAGATATTTTTATTTATCTTCTAAAAACTATAACTATATATACTTCATAAATAATAAAGCTAAACAGTTTTCTGTTTCTTTGTTTAAACGCACTAATCTCTGGAAATACCAGTCGGTTTAGAAAAAATCTTTTTGTATATGATAGCCAGTTTCATGGCGAATCACAAAGGCTTATAAAATCATAAAACATCACGCTACAGACCACAGGAGTGGAGCAGTAACCAAAGACGTAACCTAATGAGGGTGAAAAAGAAACCTGCAGACGCTAATAAATAATAATAATGGCAAGTCGTTAGCTGTAATTAAAAAAGAATCAGTATTCCGCGCATACAGTTGGAGCGCTCCATCCACGCTCCGTCCATGTTATCTGAACAATTTAATGTTCTTCCTTCAGTCATAAAAATAAATAAGATAGCTCCATTTGAAACCCGGAACTACCCACAGTTTAACTCTTTATTACCCTAAAAGAAATAAAACAAAAATAAAAGCTTTATATTACTTGACAAACATGGGGCAGATTGACATAAGGCGTAGAGATAGATATTCAGATTCATTTATTGCATACCATAATGTGTTTAAAAGATGTTACATATTAAAGCTGAAGCACAGTTCGACCCTGTTAGGGCACAGCAGCATAGATAGATACTTAGATTTTAAATCTGCATTTTTTCCGAACTTCCGAAGCCTGTAGGCATAATCAAATCAAAGCGAATAAACCATATATAGGCACTTTTGAATTGTCAAGGTGTCAGTCAGTCAGACCATTGAGGCTAGATGCTCGATTCAAATTAGGTTTATATGGAAAGAACAAGTAAGAAACTCACTCTACTCAACTCAACTGATCAACTCTCACTCTTGACTACATACTCCTCTATCTATTCTCAAAATTAAGTCATAATCTTCTTTATCGTGTTGGCAGTAAGGTCTTACAACCCCATATACCCTAGGGTCAGAGTTTCTAAACCGTTTCAAGGGCCTCTAACATGGTTTCCTCACGATTTTTTCCTTCACCAATGTTAGTGATGTCCAAGATAAACTTTAGAAAGTACATATGAATTGAAAAAGACACATTGGTACTGGATTAAAACCCACAACCACAAGCATGAGAGGCGGGCGCCTTAACCACTGGGCCACGACTGAGCCATAATAAAATGACGTAGATCTAGTAACTCCGGGATTTCAGACCATGAAAACAAATGAGAAAAATTGTAGAATTCCAGTCAGATTGACCTTTCATGTTCCGCTAATGGGGCATTCTACGTAGACTGTATTATTGTTATGGCCAAACGTGCAGACGGGCGAGATGCTGGGTGCTTTTATGTGCACGATTTGTAATAGAACACCGGTTTCGTGTGGTCGAAAGTGTAGTTAGGATTTTGAAGTTGTTTAAGAAATTGTTGGTGTTTTTTGTTGTTGTTGGATTTGATTCTGTAGAAATAAAGTCTAACTTACTTATCAACAGTTAGACAGACTTTTGTCTAAAAATTTATGGGGTGGAAGAGAATAAAACTAACATGAATACAGTACCTACTTGATTCTATTCTTATACCCCATAGCTATGATTTTTTTCAGCTGTTCCAAAAATTTCAGATTTTTTGAAAAACAGCAGATTTTTTCATTTTTCATTACCACCAGTTACAGTATGGAAATATGTATAAAAAGAAATACAATTTGCATTAATACGTTTTAAAAGAAAAAAAATGGCTATTTTTTATTTACTTATTTCAGGCTTAGTCTCACAGTAAAAGCGGCTATATTCATAAGTACCACTCTCAAAAAAAAAAATATCTGCAATATACTTATTTTTCGTATCTATACTTCCCTTTCCCACATTATGAAGCTGAAGAGTTTGTTTGTTTGAACGCGTTAATCTCCGGACCTGCCGGCCCGATACTGAAAATTCTTTCGCTAGTGGAAAGCTACGTTATCCCTCAGTACCATAGCCTATGTTTTATGGCATTCCAACTTGACTTTCACGCAGACGAAGTCGCACACTATTAGAAGTAGTATGAACATATGCCTAACATAATTAGTAAGGGTATATTCTAAAATTAACATCACAGGTGGCAAAACTCGCGCCTTTCCTGAACATTAAACACGTTTTAGTCTCCATTACGTTTTCACGTCGTCCCTTATAGCTTGATTAATTAATTTATGGCAAGCGTCGCTTTCACTTTTACGCAGTCCTGATTTTTTTTACATACCTTTTTTAGAATGTCGCTTCTAATTAGGTAGTAGTACCTACTTACACCTGTCATTGAATTAAATTTAATTGAACAATATTAGATACTATATTCAGTTGAGGTATGTATGTAACAAAATAAAGTTTGGATAATATGATCTAATAATTAGTACGTTATCGGTTTTGGAACAGGCCCTAAACATATTTTTTATCATACGTAATGAATCAGTCTTTTAGTTCATAGTTTTATGCGAATACAAGTTAACGTATTGCAATTTAAAATTGGAATGTTAGAAGGACGAACTTTAATTAAATGTGAAAAAAAATCTTACTGGTTACTCTGTCTGTCCTGAGAAGGGTCGCTCGCATTGGTTTAGTAATCCTGTTATAGTGCGCATCCAGGTTGCCTAGACCCACCATTGAAGTAGAAGTCATTGGCACGTAGGTTCTGATGTATCAATCACACGCCATTTTTAACAACACGCCTGTAATCTCCGAAGGGTTAGGCAGAGGTGTACCCATAAGTACGCACACATTTCGCCAGTTTTGCTTAACACGTTGACTGTGGGCAAACAATTTTTGCCATGCCATTTCTGGTACAGTAGTTATCAAATAAGTATGGAACTACACAGATATGCTTTGCATTTCAAATTTTCAGTAAAATTTTGCAAAATTTCCCCATTCACAGTTATCATTTGCAACAAAGGAATAGATACCGTAAAGGGTACTGTTATCGTGCATTTTCCTATGTTCGGTCACGGTGTTAACTCTCACAGAATCCGGCTTATCTCTTGATTAACGTGATAAGCCGTTGACGCAAAACAATTTAATTTGAATTAGTGATACGGTGTGTATACGAGGTACCCATCCTCGATGTGTCATTACATCGAGCCTTTTTCTAAAAGTCCATGTGATATTTTTATGTCTCATCATCATTTGCCTAGCCTTTTCCCGACTATGTTGCGGTCTATGTATCGTCAGATAGGCATTAGCTACATGTGAAATACTGTAACTGTAACCATAACCCAGTAACTGGGTAATACGACACCCCTTGGTAAGACTGGTTGTTAGACTTTCGGGCTTCTGACGACTAGATTTTCAAAATCTTTCTTTTTTACAAACCTTAACACGACTTTTACATACACAACAAAATAAACACAGAGGCGTTCCTAAGTGATGACATTTCATGCATGCGGCTATTGATTTTTATAGTTGTGTAGAGGGAAGAGCAGCAATTTAAAACCGCGACAGTTTTTTAAAATTCTGCTTACGAGTCTTTTGAGTTTTATCTATTGTTGCTGAAACGGATTCAAGATCCAAGATTCGCCAAACCTATTTATTTTTATTAAATATTGTAGGTGAGATCATAAGTTTGACAGGCGTATCAGATACATACACTGTATAAAAACTGATTAATTTTCCTATAACATGTCAAAAAGCATTAAAAGACAAAAAGTTTACTTTACGATTCTCTTTTGTTAAACAAACAATGTCTACAATTTTAACAAAAAAATGCTATTAATTTTAAGAATCGTCTCATATTAGTAAATGTTGCAGTAAACAAAGACGCGTGTACAATATTGTCGCCACATAACACGATGTTATTGTACAAAAGTTCTATACTCATCGAAAAAGAGCAAATTCTAGGAAGATTGATGGCATCCTTGAAACTATTTTTCCCGTAAACATTTTTACACTATTTCGCTTCTAGTTATTGAAGGTCTCACTGTGAAAGTACATCGTCATTTACATTTATTTGTGAAAGCTTTTCTACGCGGGAATCCGACACTAAAAAAACCTTCGTCTCGTAAATTACAGTAATAATAACAAAACATAATAAATTCTATTAAGATTTGTCACTTTATACTCTATTTAAATATTTAGCATACCAGGACAGTGGGATTATCATTAATATTAATAGTTAGAAAATAAATTGAATTAAAAGCAAGATTTATGTTAACTATAAATAATTATACTTTTATTTTTTAAGAAATATCATTTTTGTTTACTATAAATTTAACTGATGCTGAAAATTGTTTTAGGGGATTTTCCCAACATATGCAAAATTAGTGAATTCATTTCAAAATTTTAAATCTTTAACCTGTGTTTCAAATGTGTAGCTATGTACAAAATTACATTGACTTATTGACTTATGTAAATTTGTACATAGATACACATTTATAATACGGGATTTGTTATCGGGAAAATCCCTATAATAAGTACTTATGATTAAACTTGATAAAACAAACTTTCACCCACGATTAAGTTATATTCATTAAAAAAAAGTATTTGCTGAAAAAAAATATCTTAGTCTGTTGTCTTGTCTTAGTCACGGCAGTGCCCCCGCCAAGACGAGCCAAGCGAAGCGCAAGGGCACTACCTAGATTTTCTCGAAGTGTTTCGTCGTCTATTTGAACCTTCATAGAGTTGGTTTCCGATGTACTAGATTTTATCTTTTTCCATTATGTATTAAGCAGTCAGTCAGTCAGTCAGTCAAAAAGATGAAGCTAGATGCTCATTCCAAACAGTAGGTTTTTATGGAGAATAACGAGCAAGAAACACGGTGGAAAGGCATTACCAGACGCGGGGAAATAAAGGTAGGTCGATATAAAGTGTTACGTTATTATTTTTTGATAACAAGAAAGTATAGGCTCCTAAATTGGAAGCAATATTCGATATTACCTTCACAATACTTACCAGGCTGTCAGTAACAAAAGGAGTTAGATTAACGGCGGTAGCTCTGTTTTATTGTTATCTACAAACCTATTTGGTACATTCTATGCGACCCTGGTAACTAGTTGAACTTTTGGGAGCTGTTTTGTAGTTCCCAAGGTCAAAAACCTTTGGATGCTGGGACTGTATAGTTGTTTTTCATTATAGTCGGTTATTTTACCCTTATATATTAGATGTGAAACTTGGGTCAAAGAGATTTGGATTAGGTCAACCACCGAACGTAAACGGAATCATTGTGTTTGGCAATAAAAAGATTAGTGAACGTACTTTCTTGTTTTTTACTAACCTTTTATGTCTGTCGGTCTTTTGTCCGCAAGTGTGGATGATGAGCGTGGGGTCCTGAGATTGATTCCTGGGTTGGGCAAAGATAGATTGAGCCTTCCATAAGGAATTTCTTAGTAGCTGGTCTGAGCTTGGAAGTGTTGGTGGTGTGACACTCCCGGTCGTGTCAGATTGCCGTCCCAGCGGACTATAAGAGTGATGGAATAGGAAGTGCACCTGTGTTTGAGCACACACTTGTGCACTATTTGATCTCCTCTGTACTTGGCTAGTCTCCATTAAGATTGGCCGTCATGACTAGAATTCAGTCAGGAGAATATATGACTCATCCAGATAGTGAGAATCATCATATCGAAGGCTCTAGTAGGAAAATTCTTTGGGAAATTCTCGTACTATCTTAACAGCAGCACATGTTTTATGATACTAACTATCACAGAACCTTATCAATGTTATCAGTTTCGATATTATTTTAAGGTTTAATCGATTTGATAAGAGTCTGATTATGGAAACCTGTCGGCACATCATTGACACGACCCTGATGGTATTAAAGCGTTTAAGTATCTGGGGCTAGATTATTTTGGAGATCAGCTGGTAGTAAATGATGATGATACGCGTGCTGATTGGTCTTAAGACAAAAGTACCAATAACGCTTTGACGTCATTGTGTAGTTGACCGTTTACCAATAATTTCAAGACATGACTTCTGTAAAAGACCACTTTATGTTACACCTAAAAGCCTGATTAATATTTAATTAACAGTAAAATTAGATTTTTAGTTGCTTTAAAATTAATAAATAGTTGTAGTGGAAAATTAATTACGTCACATTTTACTATTGCCATACATATGTGGAAATCAGATCAATTATCAAATCCCTCAGAAAGGTCAGGTGCGGAGTACTCGTAACCGGCGTGCTTGTATGACGAGATGTACAGTAGATGAGGCGAAAGGAGTATGTAGGGATCGTACCAGGTGGCGTTCTGTAGTTTCTGCCTACCCCCATTGAAAAAGGCGTGAGGTTATGTGGGAATCGCGTTTTGACAGATTGTAAAGTACCTAATTGTCCGACTTTGTTGTGATTGGTAGATAATTTCGCAAATTCCAATGAGACTTAAATGTTCAAAATTCAAAAACAAACAAATGTTTTATTTATTTATAAACATGAATTCGTTTGTAATACATTTTTTATGTTCCATTTTAATGTATGTCCTTATTTTTGCTCGTGTACGTAATATTAATAAAATATGAAGAGCGCTCTGACGAGTTTGAATGTAATCAAAATGTTCAAAGTTGAGATCCTCGTTTATCATTGCACTCCGTCTGTCAGCCGGAGATGGCTGAAAAGTTTCAGTCAAGTGCTTGTTAGCTATTTCATAACAGAGGTTAAAGCATTTCAGCTAATTCCACTTGGCCGCTTTAGCGTGATATAGTAACAAACGTACATCTATTTATCTTCACAATCTTTTGTGTTTATCATAACATAACATCACGCCTGTAAACCCCGAAGGATTAGGAAGAGGTGTACCCATTACTACACCCACATTTCGCCAGTTATGTTTTTAGTCCCATGTAATAGGTGGCGAGCCTATTGCCTTCAACCGGGCACAAATCCAGACTCCGAGGCTGCTACTGAGAAGTTCCTGATGGAAAACCCCAATAACACTTTGCCCGATCTGGGAATCGAACCCAAGACCATGCATAGCAGTCGCGCTTGCGACCACTAGACCAACGAGGCAGTCAGTTGTGTTTATCATAGTAGTTGGATACCCATTTCCTACCAGGATTGCAGGAGTTGTTCGAAGGTCGCTGCGGCCTGGGATCGCAAAGGGCATTAGGAGGAACATGGATAGGTTTTAGTCAGTAAGAGACTGTCACTCCCTTCCGATCTGCCCAGAGTGAAAGAAGACATTATAAAGTATATTCATCTCTTTAATCATTGTAACACTTTTTTTTGTTGTCGTAAAAATCATCAAATGACTCCTTCCGCGCTGAGTGGGGCGGAAGGGACTGACTAAGAAACCACCCTGTTCCTTCTGTTGCCCTTTACGTTCTGGGGCCACGGTATCCTGTTAAGACGTCCCGCAACCCCGGATCATTATAACCCTTACTTCGGTTTTTCATTTTATCTTTCCTTCTTTCATGCTTTCTTTCATTTTTATTTTATTCCTTTAACATAATAAACTTCAGTTTCCATGACTAAAGTGTTAAGAAACTTTATTAAACTCTTAAATTATCTCCTTCACCGACCTTACTCTATGAATTTCGAAGTTTCAAACATTATTCTCTATTTTAATCTAGTTGCCTTCTATAATTAAGTTCTCAAACCGAGGTGTCATGATATATTAAAGCAATAGCTATCTAAATTCCCTTCTAATTGACGAACAGACACCTACATCTCACGCATCAAAATTAAGGCAAATATACATGCTATGACACACCAAAACCTACCCAATTTCTAAGCGTCTAAAGTCGAATTTCTAACAACTACTTATCTAATACATTTTATACAACCTCATAGTCAAATTAAGCTCTATTTAGAAGGCGACACAGTCGTGATTGCCTCGGTGTTTCATAATGAATATAAATAGATATGTCCCTACATACAATATTAATTTCTTCACCAGGATTATGTCACATTCAGGGTTTTTTATTGCTTCCTGAGAAAAAGTAATTAAGAACCGCTTTATGGCTCTGCATGATTAATTAGGTAACGCAGAAACGATGTCTGGCTTTACTTTTTTAAAAGGTGTTTTTGGATAATTAAATTTTTTATGAGTGTTTAAAGTGACTTATGAACGTGTACAGTCACGAGCAAAAACAAGTATACACTTAGCAAAATTCAAAAGCGATTTTCTTGTGAAATAATGGTTGTAACTTTGATATAAGACCTATTTCATAGTAGTATTGAATTCAATATACTATATTCCTAAGAACACGACATTTCAATCAATATATTCGAAGAAAATTGCTTCGTAATATTGCTAAGTGTATACTTGTTTTTGCTCGTGAACGCCTTACGGAATATTATGCAAACTTATTTTTCCTTATTTTTCGAAACGAATGAACCGATTTTTAATAAAACTTCCTACATATAAGCAGGATACATTAGTCTAAAAAGTTAGTAGAGAACATATTCAAAATGTTTTATTATAAAAAGATTATTAGAAATATTTATTTCTGTGGACAACTTAAATTCGTTCGAAATTAGCTGTAACACATTTGTTTGAAAATTATTAAGTCAAAGTCAAAGTCAAAACATTTATTTCAATTAGGCCACTATAAGGCACTTTTGAACGTCATTAAGTCAAAATATACTGATTTGACAGACCGAAGCGTTAGTTTACACTAAGCCACAATTTTATCTGAATCTAAGCTTTTTAAAACAAAAACCTTCATGCGTACTTAATTACAATCAAAATATTGCGTGACGATATATAGGCGTTCCTATAAAATCACCTCATTTTGTCATTGAAAATTTATAAAAATACAAAATATCTTAATTAAAAATAAATTAACACAACAAAGATAAAAATAAAAACTGAAAGCTACAAAATTACGTCAACAGCCATTAATTTAATTATAATAGCGTGCTCGCTCTGATTAGAAACAAAATGGCGGCCGTACGCAGTTGTCAGAAATTATAAAATAACACATTAAACACTTTCCTTTCAATTTCTATGCAGTAAATTAAATAATAACTAAGTATAATGGTTTTACTGTGTAGTTACCGAGTAGAATATCCCATGGGAGCAATAATGAGTTACCGGTACTCGATGAAGTATTACGTCACCGTTCGAGAAATTGATTAAATCGTTCTTCGTTTTACTTTGTAATGATTATAATAATACCTATGTGCTTATTATATTGTAACTATATGTATTTAGGCGGGTACGAAACGATAAAAAAAATAGTTAATTGGAGCCTGTAATCCCCGAAAAGTTAGACATGGGTGTACCCATTAGTTCATCCACATTTCGCCAGTATGTTTAAGTCCCATGTAATAGGGGGCGAGCCTATTGCCATCAACCGGGCACATATCCAAACTCCGAGGCTGCTACTGAGAAATTCCTGATGGAATAACCCAATACCACTGCCCGACCTGGAAATCTTACCCAAGACCTCATGCTCAGCAGTCGCGCATTTGAGACCACTAAACCAACGAGGCAGTCAAAAAAATATTTATGTAGTCCGAAAACCGAATTTGCGATAATGCAGCGGAGCACCCGATCGCTCAGCTATAGCGCCAACCATGTTGTGATTTGAAAGAAATCTGACTATCACATGCAACCTATAAATACCAGCGTGACATTTTCGCTCTCAAAACATGAGTAAATATGGCCACAACCACTCCGCATGAATGAAAGGACACAGCAATTTGTCATCGCTCACCATTTGTAACGTTGCTCTAAAGAAACGTATTTCAGTGGTTCAGAGTTGACAACGTGGCGGAAATTCATTGTTGAACCACGTAATGACTCTAGATGGCGCCACAATTCGTGGAAAGAATTTGAGTTTTTTTTTATAACTTTCCCGCGTGATCTGGTTAAAAGGATGCCTAATTTTCGCTAGCGTCTGCACGTGTGAACTTATTTACGGATCCCAAATTTTGTTGAAAATAAAATATTGCTCATATTACTCGCTAATAATGTAGCTTTCCATTGGTGAAAGAAGTTAAAAAAATCGGTTAAGTAGTTTTTGAGTTTCACGTTTACAAACAAAAAATCAAATTCTTTCTCTATATAAATAAGAAGAAACATCGTAACTAATACTCTATACAATATAACATTAGAAAAATAACGTTACGATTACGTTCACGATTTTATAGTTATGTAGAAAAACATAACATAAAAGCCATTTACATAAAAAATATGTATAACCAACGTGAAGTCTTTTTTTATTAACAATATTACGCAATAACTCCTCTGCCTCGTTAGTCTAGTCGTCGCAAGCGCGACTGCTGTGCATAAAGTCTTGGGTTCGATTCCCATATCGGGCAAAAGTGTTATTGGGTATTTCCATCACGAATTTCTCAGTAGCAACCTTGGAGTCTGGATTTGTGCCCGGTTGATGGCAATAGGCTCGCCTCCTATTACATGGGACTAAAAACACGACTGGCGAAATGTGGGTGTACTAATGAGTACACCTCTGCCTAACACTTCGGGGATTACAGGCGTGATGTTATGTTATGTTATTACGCAATAACTGTCTGGCCGTTATTTTATCTAAATGGAGTAACTACACGCGTAGATTCAACAATATAAGGAGTAATGTCCTACAATGATGTGTATGGAGGAAAAACAAATTCCAATATTTGGATTGGGCTAAGGCTGTATGCAGACTTGAGTCAATATTTTCATTCGTTTGAAAATAATATACAGCGACTAAATTGTTTTATTTTTTTAACTTATTTGTTTACAATAAACACCGATTTTATAAAGTAGGTTTGCCTAGGTTTGCGCACTGACTAAGGTTTTTAAAACTGAGTCGCACTTTGAGTTTTAAACATTAAGGTAAATTGGCCAAGTTTAAATTTTAAAACACAGTCGGATCTGATTTCTGTTGTTATTTGACAGGCCTGCATAAGTTTACGTTTTATAGTATAGTTTGCTAAGTTTGAGTATTTTTACACAACGACGGTACTTGTGTTATAGCAATTTTGCATGACTGCTGCAAGTCTAAAAAAGGTAAATAAATAATTTTTACCATAAATAATTTTTAAAATCCCGTAGAATTTATTAAAGCAGCCCTGTGTTGGTCATCCCTTACAAGGCCATTAGGCCTCGCTCACACTGCCCTACACCACGCGGCGGTACAATAAAAGGGGTGCGGTGATTTTTACATAATTACAAACTCCATAAAAACGCTTTATTCTTTCGGCTGTCCCACGCTCCATCCGCGTCGCAGTGTGAACACGCCTTAACGAGCGGGGGCGATAATTCACGGCAAATTGCTCCGCTGCGGTGGATGACCCCTGCACGGCTTACGTAGCTTTGTTTTTGAACTCTTATGTGTTTTTTATTGCCTGAAACGTTGTTGTTCTTCGTGAAAAGATGAAGGTTTCTGAGGTTTTCAGGTTCAGAATGTGAAATTAAATTTGTAGTAAGGAAAATAACTTGTCGTTATTAGATTCTTTGGAAGCTTCATCTATTATTAGAGAATTTAGGTGCATTTAGTGATTGTTTAGATTTGATTTTAGATGTAATCAAAGAATAGCGTTTAATAATTGAATTTAAATAAATATGACATATTTTTGTTAGCGCGACTGCTGAGTTTAAGGTTTAGGGTTCGATTCCCTGGTTAGTCAGTGTTATTGGGTTTTCCTATCAGGAATTTCTCAGTAGCAGCCTCGGAGTCTGGATTTGTGCCCGGTTGATGATAATAGACTCGCCCCCTATTACATGAGACTTAAACATAACTGGCGAAATGTGGGTGTACTAACGGGTACACCTCTGCCTAACCCTTCGGGGATTACAGGCGTAACGTTCTGTATTCCTCAATTTTATTTCAACAACATTTAAACCAGAAATATATACACTTCGATATTATACCACGCCAGAAGGAATTTTTATTCCCTATAATAATACTTCTAGCATGAATAACAGTTGAACCAATAAAATCGAATTACGTGTTTACCGAGTTCTGTTCGCCGTCAAATTTCTGAGCAAAAAAGAAAAATTCTTTACCAATAAAATAAGGTGATTGCGGATGAGGGAAATCTATTGAAATACAGACAAAATTATTTACAGCACAAAGGCCCTCGTTAGTACGTTCTATTCAGTCTGGGATTATTGGTAATTTTATATTCTTGTGACTAGTAGTAACCTTGACTTTTTGTACTAGAATATGTGAAAGAAGAAAATATGTCTAACTGTCATACGCATTTGTGGAATAAATATGGCGGTTTGACAGTTTTTGTATAGAAAATATGTCAAACTGTCTCAAGTATTTGAGGAATAAATATGGCGGTTTGATAGCTTTTGTATAGAAAATATGTCAAACTGTCATAAGTATTTGAGGAATAAATATGGCGATTTGACAGGCTTTGTATAGAAAATATGTCAAACTGTCATACGTATTTAAGGAAAAAATATGGCGATTTGACAGCTTTCGTATAGAAAATATGTCAAAATGACATAAGTATTTATTCTTCAGATTATTAACCAAAAATAAAATCCAGCAATAAATGCCCAATATTATTCAGTTGGAGGGGTAGAATGCGTAGTTGACGGCTTTGTGGTGTGTCTTTTTACATTCCGTATAATACCCCCCCCCCCCTCCTCCCTGCCCTCCCTTTCATTTTTTCTCAAAAACTAAAAAGTCTCGCTTTTAATAGGGCTTATTTAATATAAGCCTTTTTTTTAGTTATTTTGATCCTACCAATATCATTGTTTTATTTGGGAACCCTTGTCAAAACTTGACATTTTACACGGAGGGAACAAATAGTAATTTCAAACTGTAATGGCTTATAGACCTATGTCTTTGTTACACATATTTGATATTGTAAGCTTTAGTAACAATATATGTAGTGTTCATTTTAACTTTTATCCGGTTAAAAGTATCGTTTGAGGTAATCCAGGTAATAGTCTATCTATGTGCCAATTTTCATCTAACTCTGTTCAGCGGTTTACACGTAATTGAGTAACAAACATCCAAACGTCTTCACAAAGACATTTATAATATTAGTAGGATAAAACAAAAGAAATTGCATGTTTCCAGATTTCATTCCCGCGATCGAAAGTCAATTGAACTTATCGTGTTTGTCTGATGGGATAGATTCTCAGATATTTTATTCAAATGGCGTAGCCACTTTTATCGAATTCCACTGAAGGGTTAGGTTTCATATCGGAGAAGTAGTACGTTGAACTTGCAATCAGATAAAATGGCGCCTTTAGATATTGTCTAGAAAAACCAATAAAGTGCGAGTCGGATTAGCACAAGAAGACCTGGGCTTAGACAAAGTAACAACGCTTCGTCGATTGACCACGTGACTTAACGCGGCTTATGTCAATCCTATACATATTAGTCTTTCATGTGGTCATCGTTTCGTCGATTGACCACGTGACTTAACGCGGCTTATGTCAATCCCATACATTTTAGTCTTTCATGTGGTCTTCGCTTCGTCGATTGACCACGTGACTTAACGCGGCTTATGTCAATCACATACATTTTAGTCTTTCATGTGGTCATCGCTTCGTCGATTGACCACGTGACTTAACGCGGCTTATGTCAATCACATACATTTTAGTCTTTCATGTGGTCATCGCTTCGTCGATTGACCACGTGACTTAACGCGGCTTATGTCAATCACATACATTTTAGTCTTTCATGTGGTCATCGCTTCGTCGATTGACCACGTGACTTAACGCGGCTTATGTCAATCACATACATTTTAGTCTTTCATGTGGTCATCGCTTCGTCGATTGACCACGTGACTTAACGCGGCTTATGTCAATCACATACATTTTAGTCTTTCATGTGGTCATCGCTTCGTCGATTGACCACGTGACTTAACGCGGCTTATGTCAATCACATACATTTTAGTCTTTCATGTGGTCATCGCTTCGTCGATTGACCACGTGACTTAACGCGGCTTATGTCAATCACATACATTTTAGTCTTTCATGTGGTCATCGCTTCGTCGATTGACCACGTGACTTAACGCGGCTTATGTCAATCACATACATTTTAGTCTTTCATGTGGTCATCGCTTCGTCGATTGACCACGTGACTTAACGCGACTTATGTCAATCCCATACATTTTAGTCTTTTCTAACTTCGTTATCGTTTTGCAATTGTTACTTTGTCTAAGCCCCCAGGTTTCTTGTATGGTTTAAATAAGTTAAAAATTAAATCAATATTATTTTTGAAGGATGATCATGTCGAAGAAAAAGACGTAGTTTTAACTGTTAGTAAAATCTTATTGCCATAAGTTACACTTGTCCAAGTGAGTAAAGGCGAGCATAGCTAATTTTTAATAAAAAAATATTATAATATTTTTTTCGCCCATTATACAAACTCTGAAAATATCTACTTAAAAAAAAATACAGCCACGTGACAAACGGACAGATGGAAAGAGGAGTTCTTGATAATATGGTCCCTTTGTCACCCTTTACGCACGGATCCCTAAAAAGGGTAGCTAGTATATAGACAAGGTTTTCTTGTGAAACAGGAGGTTACGTCTGCGCTGTAACAAGGATTGTTATCTGGTAGAATGATTCGTTCCGAATGATTAATGAGCAACCTTATCACACGAACAATGATTAAGCCGAGGGGTGTCGCGTATCGACGTTTTAGCGAAAGGCTATACGACACCCTCAGCGTGTACTTATATAATACGTCGCCGAGCAAACGTAGACAGTTATTTTAATTGTAAGAAAGAAAGAAAGAAAAACTGTTTACTCACGAGAAGTAAAGGCATATTACTTATATAAAAATGTTGTTAGTAAAAGCCTATTTGAGGCTGGTAGGATGAATTTACGTTTCACAGTGACCACATTGATTTTTTTTTATTTTTTACCTATGTTAATCGTGCAAGGATTGTAACGATACCCCATACATCTAAATCGGTTTAGACTTTTAAAAGTTATGGTGGAATAAAGAATCTCACATACATACATTAACCCTAAACACATCACACTCCTTTTTTTGGGACAGTCGTGTAAAAACAAAATTAAGTGGGTATATATTATTAAAAAGAATAATCACTACGAAAGGAAACGACTAACGCTCAGCATAATGCCTTTTTTGACTTAATTTGGAAGTCTACGCAGACAAAGTCACGGGCAGAAACTAGTATTCCCATAAGAATAAGACAAACTTACTCAAACGAAAAAACTGTGTTGAAATAACTTATCAAATTCATTTGGGATCTCCGATGCCACACACAGATAAAGGCTTATAACTTATAACATTATTACACCTCTCGTGAAATAGAGATGAATAATTTACCTTTAGGTTGGCTATGTATCTTCTGTTTATCAAATTAGAGACGACTAGCTTATACCTGTGTCTTCATTCACCTGAGATTTCGTATTTTTTTTTTCGTTTATTTATTATTCATATTCACTTTCACAGCTGTTTTCAAGATACAAGACGGAACAAACAGAATGACAGTGTAGTGACCTACCTTTATTTATTTGTAGTTAAAATATTGTTTGTTATGTGTAAAATCAAACGAAATAGTTAAATTATTAAATCTAATTAGAACCAAAAAAATCTTGTAGGTAAGTACGCTTACTTACAAGATTTTTTTTGTGATGTATACGGTACACAGTGCTCCGTGTAAACATTCGTATTTATTTTGTAAAAAGTTAGTTAAGGTAGTTATTTCGACATTATTAACAGACACTTCAATTTTATTTATTTGTATAGATTAACCAAATCCGGGAGCAACCAGCAGCCCCGCAGGGTTCACGCGAGGTGTTACATTTGCGCAGGATTATTTGCTTTCGCCTAAATAACTTGTCACTTCGGTGAGACTGGCTTAAATGTGAAGTCATTTACATTTTCAGACGTAATTTTGTACTTCTATACAAAATTACGTGTGAAAAATGTTAGTTATTACTTTTGTTTGTTTATTTTATGTTAATACAAAATCTCCTGAACAAATTTTGGTCACAGTGGTCAATCTAAATGAAGACTCGCCAAGTAAGCAGAAGATATAGTGCACAAGTGTATGCGCAAATGCAGGGGCAGTTTCTCTTTCTTCAGCAAAGCGCAGCAAGACCTACATACTTTAAAAAGTTGAGATTTAAAAATATCTCTATTTCTTTTATTAAGATGTTTTTTTTCAACCGTCAAAACAAAATTTAGAACAAAAGTCAAGCGATATACGTAACAAAGAAACAGTAAAATTGAAAATAGGACAACGGTCATCGAAATTCTTAACCCATCGGAAGCAATATCGGCTATCTGGCGTCTAAGTGGCCCTCGCAAGGGTTGGGATCGAAGGCAATTGCCTTTCGTCGCTCAGAATAACCCTAAGATATTTACGGCTTCGTGAATGAAACCAAAAATTTCATTCACATTCGTTCACTGCTTCGGTTTTCCTAATTGGCTGCTCGGCAATTTCCAAAGTCAAAGTCTAAAATTAAATCTTTAATTTCTATAAAAAGGCCATTAAAAGGCATTTTTAATGTTATAAATGTATAAGAAGAAAAAAAATAAATTGGATCTAGTTGCCCCTTCCAAAAGGTAATTTTGCATGGAGAAGAATAGGCAAGAAACTCCATACATACAAAATCATACAGAATTACACGTGAATGTTATGTATTTTGTAATATACTATATCGTAATACGTAAAAAATATTACAATTTATACGTTAATTATACGTGGTGTCCACGTGTTTACAAATATTATAACTGTAGACAACCACTCTTAAAATTTCAACCAATAAATAAATAGTGTGAAAGCCGGGACGGTTTTCACACGTACCGTTCAATGATAAAATTTCAGAATCATTAAAATTGGGTGAAATAACGAATATCATAATAAGCACTTTGCATATTTATGGCGTGAATATCGTTTAATATTACATTGTTATGGGTATTGTATAATTGCCTTCATTAATTTTCATCGCTTTATTCGTGTCAAGTTTTGTTATAGTCGTTAATACAATAATCCATCAGTTGGTACGATACTCGACTCTCACTCTAGCGACACTCGACTCTGACACTCGCGACACTCGACTCTGACACTCGCGACACTCGACTCTGACACTCCCGACATTCACGACACTCGATTCTGACACTCGCGACATTCGACTCTAACAGTGGCAACACTGGACTAATACCGTGGAACTTTTGACAGTTGAGTCTGACACTTATGACTTTCATCTCTCAGAGTTTCTTACTAAATTTTTACATAGTACTTATACCAAAATCTATTTCATTTTTTTATCTGTCTGTCAGTTTATTCCAGCTAATATCCGAAACAGTCAGACCGATTTAACGGGACTTTTATACGGCAAAGTAAAAGTACACCCCCTGAAAGAACGGCAGCAAGTAAAATAGCAGTCTGTATATTGTATTTCGCTTATATTTTATTTTTACACCAGCAAAGAAACAACATATAAACAATTCAACGTATAACATGTTTCAATTGCCATAATATGAACGAATAGAATAAGAAATATGCTGTAATCAAATGCCAGCGCTATGAATGCTCGGCTTATGAATGAGTTGTATTCACGACGCGATTCAAGCTTCGCCTGGGGTACGTGTAAGTATTTGTTTCTTTGAAATGGTATCTACTCACTTGTTTTGAGAGAGTGCATTCTAAAAAGCGAGCTCGTACACGAAGGGTTCTGCACTACTGTAAAAAATTAACAGGTTTTTTTGTATGAGAACACCCTTTAAGTTTTAACTTTATTAAATACTAGCTTTTGCCCGCGACTGCGTTCGCGTGGAACTTGTTTATATCGAACTTGCATACAAACTTCCACCCCCCTTTTCACCGCCTTAGGGGGTGATTTCCGGGATAAAAACTATTCTATGTCCTTCCCCGGGTCTTAAACTACCTCTATACGAAATTTTACCTAAATCAGTTTAGCAGTTTAAGCCTGAAGAGGTAACAGACACTTTCGCATTTATAATATTAGTATGGACTAGCGAATTGCTCCTGCCTCGCATGGGTGCAAATTACCTATTTCGCCTGTCGATTTTCTATCTTATAAATCTTGTCCGGGATATTAAGAACATTAACTTAAAAATAATTGCCGTCTTCGAGTTTTGCGCTTAGCAACACAGTCATTCATTTTTTATTTATAGAGAAGAAGAAAGAAGATAATTGTTTTTATAGCGGTCATACACACACACATTGTGTGAAAATTTCAAGTGTCTACCTATATTATTATTGTTGCAAAGATACAATTCTATGATAAACTGCACTCTTTGGTATAAAAATTCCATAAAAAATATATTAAACTTAAAAAATATTATGATAATATTTTGCTTACAAATTTTAAAAATATCAATTTTCCGAATGACTAACTCAACCAACGTTGCGTAGTCTGGGGTCTGACAATTACAAATTATACCTATTTAATCCAATACAAAATTAGAATATTCTCAACTTTGCAATTTCAAGTTTTGATTACAAACGGCCTATGGCAAAATATTAGAACCACTGGGGCTGAAGCTGAGTTCAAGAACGTTTAAAACAAATGTAATTTTCATTCTTAATTTAAAAATATTAGGCCTCATTTTTAGTGAAACGTTTTCTCATATTTATTCAAGGGCTTGTTCATTATAATAATTTTAAACGAATTTACAGATTATCTTGCCGCCCTCTTATTTACTTTTGATGTTAAATAATGTATTTATGTTATGTGGTTGGTAAATATTTGTTAGAGTCGTTAAGCCGACAGATTCAATAAAATCCCTATGTTAAACATACAGTTTCTTTTTGCTTTTGAGGTATGAAACCCAAAAAATAATTGCAAAATTAGATAAATTCCACTAAAATTATAAATACGGAAGTTTGTGAGGATGTATGGATGTTTGTTACTCTTTCACGCAAAAATTACGGAACGGATTTGGATTAAACTTTACAGTAATATAGCTTATACATCAGAATAACACATAGGCTGCTTTTATCCCGAAGAAATGTACGGTTCTCGTAGGATTATTTAGAACTTTTGCCTATTTCTAAAATAAATCGCGGACAGGAGCTAGTGTGAGATATTTCTCTACTAAGCTTTGTTAAATATGAATAAATTAAAACATAGGTATTTAGTAAGGAAGAGAATTTGAAGAAATACAAATACTAACAATAAGAATGTTCATGCAATCGACCCTTTTCGGGGGTTGAAAGGTTCGATTGTTATTTTATTCGGGGTTGAAATTACAAAATCTTTTTTCAGAGGTTTCTTCCTCACAAGCGACTACGTATTAAAAGGAAGCCGTGTACAAAATTTTACGTTCCTAGTTTTAGTCAGACTTCCTCGATGGTCTAGTGGTCGCAAAGCGCGACTGCTGAGCATGAAGTCTTGAGTTCCATTCCCAGATCGGGCAAAGTGTTATTGGGTTTTTCCATCAGGAATTTCACAGTAGCAGCCTCGGAGTCTGGATTTGTGCCCGGTTGATGGCAATAAGCTCGCCCCCTATTCCATTAAAATATAACTGGCGAAATGTGGGTGTACTATGGGTACACCTCTGCCTAACCCTTCGGGGATTACAGGCGTGATGTTACGTCTAGTATCAGTAGTATATACATGTATGTCAGGCCCCGGGGAGTTTTGGGGATCATTTCGTGACTGCTCTTATTTTTTATATGATTATTTCTATCATGAAATATAAGGAAAAAGCACCCTAATAGGCATAAACCTAATAAAATTCGACATTGTTTATGACCTTTTAGGAAACTTTCTTCCCTCTTTAATATAAGAAAGGAAGAATGTTAGAACTTAGAATGTTGTAAAAGGGTTTTTTTTTCAACTTATTGCGAAGGGTCTTTTGTAATAATAATTATGTGGGTAGGTTCTAACTTTATTATCCTAATTAATTAATTAAGGTAAATGTCAAAGTTCAGGCTACGTTCGATTAGACAAACGTGGCCAACTGATATTCTAGATGAGCCTTTGGCTCTGGTAACTAGTTTCTGTCCGCGACTCCGTCCGCGACAAAGTTGATTTCTCTAAACAAACTTTAGACCCCCGTTTCATCCCCTTAGGGGGTGAATTTTGGAAAATCCTTTCGTATTGGATGCCTACGTCATACAAAGAACACACCCTCCAAGTTTCAAATCTCTACGATCAGCGGTTTTGCATCAATTAGTCAGTCAGTCAGTCATTCTGGACAAAGCATTTTCTAGTATAGACTACTAAAATTATACACAAGAAAAGACGATGATATATAATAGATTTTTAACATAAAATCACGCCTATAATAACCGAAGGGTTAGGCAGAGGTGTACCCATTACTGCTCCCATATTTCGACAGTTATGTTTTAAGTTCCATGTAATAGGGGGCAAGCTATTTGCTATAGACCGGGCACTAATCCACAAACAGACTGACAGACAGATTTACTTTTGCATTTATAATATTAATATGGATTCTCAAAGTCACTTTCTTAGCTACGATAACTTTTAAATATTTTCTGAATTTTAGATTTTAACCAGAGTTTTTACAAAGACGCAGTTTTAACTTTTTGATTAAATTCTGCTAAAGGTCAATCTGCAGTAGTTTTTTTGTAAACTCATTACCGTTTCTCATTTAAAACGAGATGACCCTGGCTGTTGCATGGAGATATTGGACGACGGTACCTACAATATGATTCGTTTACATTTATTTTGTGGCAACGCTGGGAGGGGTCGTCCTAGGAAGACCTACACTGACCTTATTGGTGAGGTTATTCATCGTGACACAAAAATCTGATTTGGAAAATTGACACCTATGCTTGGGTTAGAACATGACATTTTTAGCCAGGGGTGGGTCCAAAAATTTGATTTTTTAATAAATAACTGAGCAATTAAACTCTCATTTAATTGTATTTTTTAAATTTCAATAGTACATTTAAATAAACGATTTAACTTTGATTTAGCCTTTGAATTTTTTCATTCCGCTGCACAGAATCCTGCTTTTATGTTGTGCCAATTGCAAAAGGCTACTTTACTCAATCCTTAGAAACAAATTTTACATTTATATGAAAGCAACGTTGTAAATAAAAAGTAATTTTCCAGCACTGTCACGCGTCTCTTGAAATGCATCCCGCTACTGTTGCAAGCGTGCAACCGGAGCGTGAACGAGTTGTCTCTGTCTGGGTGCACCTTTTGTTTAACAGTCTGCTAAGTAAGTATGCTATTTTAAACAAACGTGTACGGAAAATTAGTGTGTTTTCTTTAACTAAAAACACGTATCTACGATAAAGTTTCCTTTACGACTGTTAAACACAATTTTGTGACAAGACTATAAATTGTAATTACCTACTCATTCAAAACGGTGTTATTTTATGATGTAATGTTGTGTTATGTTATGTAAACAGTGTCTTAAAGATATATTTTAAAATGCTTCAATTCTTTGCGTGAACTTTAAACATAAAATTTTTAAGTATCTTCTTAAAAATTAAGTATTTACGAAGTAGTAAAAATGAGATTTTCGCAACATATGTTTGTATTTCTAACGTTGTTAAAAGTGACGAAAGAAAACGATGAGTCATTGTTTTGCAATTTGTGCTAGGAACTGGATTGTCTCTATTTATTACGTACATAATAATTATGGAATAGTGATTTTATATCAGATTGGTATCAGTAGCTGATTGAAATAAAAATATAACCAACAAATAAAATGCGCCACCATCACTCAATTTAATTTTTATGGGTTAAGAGACGTTCTACATATGCTTTTTAGCAAGCGTGACGTATGTATTTCTTCAGAACCCTTAATTAAAAACTTAAGTTGCACAAAAAGAGCAATTTTCCGTAGAAATGCATCGCGATCGCAGGCGGAGCGTGAATAGACAGGGTCGTGCTCGCGACGTGGCGACGTCTAGGTGGCCTTTTTATAGGAAGCTTTACTAAATGGGGCGTACGTTTTTATAAACGTTGCTTATTCTAATAAAATAAAATTGACATATTCGTTGTAAACAAACGATAATTTATTTTAGTAATGTATTAAGTGCAAGTGCAGCGTGACGGGAGTTATTGAGCATGAAGGACGTGACAGCGTTGTGGTGACGTCTAAGTAGCCTTTTTATAGGAAGCTTTACCAAATGGAGTATAACATTTTTATAAACGTTGCTTATTCTAATAAAGAAAATTTGAGATATTCGTTGTAAACAAACGATAATTTATTTTAGTAATGTATTAAGTGCAAGTGTAGTGTGACGGTAGTTATTGAGCATGAAGGACGTGACAGCATTATAATGACCTTTTTATCGTGCGTTCAAGTCAATGACGCATCCAAAAAACATATTAGTTAGTAAATTAATGTCTTTTGGCATTTAGTATAACTAAAATATTCCTTTAAAATCCGGTGCAAATTAAGCGTGAATTGGCAAGAGATGCGAGAAAAGCCGACTGTCATGCCTTCGTGTTTTTATTGAGCCTTACACAAATATATAGACGTTCTAATGATGTGGGATATTTATCAACATTTCCAAAACTTACAGAGTAATAAAATAAAAATAATGGAAGTGCGATATCGTGTTGCAAGTGACATGAAAACATCTTCAAGGTTTCTTATAGAGGGAACGTTGTTTTTCTATCCATTGAAAAAAATGTACGAGTACCTACTTATAGGGAAGAATAGTCCTTGTGGTGAAAACTTTTACCATAGATTCAGTACACTGCCTCGTTGGTCTAGTAGTCGCAAAGAACGAGTGCTGAGCTTGAGATCTTTGGTCCGATTCCCAGGTCTTCCATTAGGAATTTCTCAGTAGCAGCCTCAGAGTCTGGATTTGTGCCCAGTTGACAGCATTAGGGTCGCCCCCTATTACATGAGGTTTAAATATAACAGGCGAAATTTGTGTACACTTCTGTTTAACCCTTTGGGTGTTACAGGAGTGATGTTATGTTAATTAATCAGTATTGTTATTCCAGACCCCACGGGGATGACATTTTCAAAGGTTATTAAAGAAAAAAGAACAACTTTTACATACATAGTGACATTTACAGAATATTTTTTAGTTTTATGACCGTCGAAAAATGTGTGTGGGTTTATAATCATACATCTACTGAATTCATTGTCAAAGTTTTTGTCATGATATCTCTTCCACCATAATAAGTAAAAAAAAAACCTATTATGTGTAATAAAAAGTAAAGTTTGTTTCTTTTTATGATCTTTTTTTTTAAATGTAATTCCTAAAAATGATGAAAGCTACATTATTGCTGAGTAGCCTAAACTAAGTTTTATGGTACGGTCGAATGAACTAATTGGTTTACAGACAACAATCATTACCTTTCTGCTACATTACCATTCATTCTTATTTTGTGTTCACTTTTTAAGCTTGTAGTGTCTGATAATTTAGAGTGATTTAAAAGAATTGACTGAATCGAAACATGGTTTAAAAGCTGTTGCAAATTAGCTGCCTGTATACCAAATGACTTGTTTGAATGTACACTTGGCTTCTACGCAGTTCTTAAAGTAACTATAGAACAGTAATGTGTGTAAAATTATTTACTAATATACGCCATTTCGACATCTACATGTAACTCTCTTTAAATGAGAAGTAGTAGATACCATTTATCTTGCATAGTAATATCCTTAGCCAAGTTTATTTCAAGACTCAATTTATCAATAGAATGTTGTTCTATTTCAAATGTATTTACCCAGTTGCGCTCAACATTTTGTCAATGTCAATGCTGTTATATCAAGTTCGTACTTTGTTGTAGTTGGCTTATGAATTTATACGATATTTTGTATAACGTTTGTTGGATTGAAGAACCCTGGATGGAACCTTGGGTTGAGGACACAAGCTAATAAAGGAAGCGTTAGAACGGAAGGTCCATTCAAATATGGACCTTGTTTTTACTACTTTAAATTCTTCTTTTTACGACTACTTTAAAGGCTACTTTTTTTTGTTATTCCTTCAGATACCCTGTATATTACGTCTTATTAAAATACGGAAAAGGATTTAATTATGCCATCTTACGTTTAAACTGCCTAACCCTTGACTGTCTCGTTGGTCTAGTGGTCGCAAAGCGCGACTGCTGAGCACGAGGTCTTGGGTTCGATTCTCAGGTCGGGCAAAGTGTTATTGGGTTTTTCCATCAGGAATTTCTTAGTAGCAGCCTCGGAGTCTGGATTTGTGCCCGGTTGATGGCAATAGGCTCGCCCCCTATTACATGGGACTTAAACATAACTGGCGAAATGTGGGTGTACTAATGGGTACACCTCTGCCTAATCCTTCGGGGATAACAGGCGTGATGTTATGTTATGTTATGTTACGTTTAAACTAAACTGTCGCAATCAAAGCACTTTGGTTTGCTTGGCAAAGCTCACTCACAAATGAGCAGTTTTCTAGGATCTTTTTAAAACGACCTTTATGGCATATTTATTGTTTACTTCACAGCTTACAATTAATAACACAATTTAACTTACAGAAAATTACCCCAACTATGTAGTATACAATAAAATACCTATTTTTCTTTTTTTATTGCGTGGGCAATATGGTCTTAAAACATATTATTACAATAGTACTGTTTAAAAGCGAACAAAGAGTCATTACATCTTCTTTCTGTCCTTGATTTCTATCTATTTTCCTTTCAGTAAATACCTTTTTAAAAAAGGAGGAGGTTCTCAATTCGGATGTTTGTATTTTTTAAAGATTGTTTTATCATTACCCAAAGGTCAATATGGTTTCTCCAAAAGTGTTCCTGTCAAAACCTTGAGTAGGCGCGTGACCTTAACCTGCCATATTATTACGAAGATAGGGAAACATTAGGGCGACATTATCCTCAATCTATCGTTCAATTACTTTGTTGCTATCCAAGATCGATAGTTGACATGCACGAGTAGTATATGTGAAATTTGAGAACTAGAAGTTTCCTATTAGCGAAACAAATATCAGAATCGGACCAGTAGTTCTTGAGATCAGATTGTTTAAACAAAATCACAAACTTTTCAGCTTTATAATTATACTAGCACACTCCCCGCGACTTCGTTCGCGTGAATTTTCTTATGGATCCCTAATTTATTGATAATAAAATATAGCACTCAGTGATAACGTAGCTTCCAATTTGCGAAAGAATTTTCAAAATCGGTTCAGTAGATCCTGAGATTACCTCCTACAACCTCACAAACTCACAAACTTTACTTCTTTATAATATAGTATAGATTGATGATCTGGTGTAAGGCAGGTATACAGCTACATACATTAATCTCGGAATTCGATGGAAAAGCTCGCTCCGCTTACAATCAGTGATCATTACCTCCATTGTTATTCGATATTTCAGAACAATTTTGAAAAGGTTTCATCCATTGTATCATTTGATATATCGTTGAATGTTTTTTGTATAGCGTGCTTTAATATTAAAGAGGCGTTGTTCACGCAATGCTGTCTAGTACAGTCACAAGCAAAAATAAGTATACACTTAGCAACATTATAAAGCTATTTTTAACCGACTTCAAAAAGGAGGAGGTTCTCAATTCGGTAGTATGTTTTTTTTTGTATGTATGTTACCTGATTTCTCCGCCAATTATGAACTGATTTGGATGATCCTTTTATTTATTGATTTAAACTTTAGGCAATAAAAAAGTACAAAGGCGGACCTAATGCCTTAGGCATTCTCTACCAGTCAACCAAAGGTGGTGAAGAAGTAACAAAGCATCCTAGCATCCTTTTTGATTGAAAAAGTATACTTCCGAATATTCGAATTATCTTATAGAAATATTGTCATGATCTGATGATGAACTTCGGAGATATGGAACCGAACTCCTTATAGGATCACAGCAGAACTATCGCAACAAGTAAAATTGCTTTGTCTTTACGTGTAGTCGACGACTGACTGAATGAAGGGGGGAGGGGGTAAGTCAACCCCCCTGCTACCACTTTCCAAAATTAAATATATCGTGGGAGGTATTGTTTAAAAGGGATTTTTGTAAAGATATCAAACATTACCACACAAGCACTAAAAAGTGAAAAATAATAAGATTTTTTCGAGTATATTGATTGAAATGTCATGTTTTTAGGAATATAGTATTTTGAATTCAATACTACTATTAAATGGGTCTTATATCAAAGTTACAATCATTATTTCACAAGGAAATCGCTTTTGAATTTTGCTAAGTGTACACTTATTTTTGCTCGTGACTGTACAGCTGTATGACCTAGGTACTAGTTAGTTAATTATTTTTGAAGGACTTATAGGATGGTCGAAATGAAGGTGAACGCTGACGTACCTAACGAACTAAAAATCTAATTTCTAGTATTAACTATTTCAATAGTAAGTACGTAATACATCAGATGAATAACAAAATACCTAACTGATGGCCAACTATTACTTAAAGATCTTTATACAATTATTAGCTTCTGCCCCCGACTTCGTTCGCGTCAAAGTTGATTTAACCATACAAACCCCTTTGGACCTCCGTTTCATCTGAATGAATTTTGGAAAATTGTATGTTATCGGATGCTTACGTCGCACAAAGCACACATCCTCCAAGTTTCAAACCTCTCAGCGGTTTAGGTTGTGCGTTGATCCGTCAGTGAGTTAGTAAGTCAGTCAGTCAGTCATTCATTCATCCATTGTATATGTATAGAAGAAGATAGATAGATAATGATAAAACGCCTTGAAATAACAACCATCATTTTCGGGTTTGCTGTTAATTAAAAAATATCAGCCTATTAATCAGTCAGTCCCTCTGCAGAGCAAAGGCCTCTTCTCGTACAGAGAATGGCGGTTTGTCGACTTGAAATAATATTCTTCTATTATATTAAACTAGCTGACCCCGGAAAACTTCATACCGCCTCAGAATTAATAAATCCTGTTTTTTATTGTGTTTTTTTTTCATATTAATTAGTTATTCTGCTATTCTCGGATTAGATGAATCCAACATATCATAGATTGCTAAAATCAGTCCAGCCGTTTTTGAGTTATAAATGGCGTAAATAACTCGATATCTAAGTCCAGGTTTCCTCCTGATGTTATCCTTCATCGATGTAAGTGATGTTCAAGATAGAAAGGGCATATTATGGGATATTGGTACTAGCTCGATTTTAAACTCACAACAACACTGGACCATCACATACACTTGGATATTCGAAAAAAGAAACACAAATTCTCTGATTTCTAACCTTTATTTTTTTTTTCAGTAAATGTTAGTGACATTTTGGGAGCCAGTAAGTATTAACAAAGGTTTTACTCAAATTCCATGTGGCCTCATTCTGACATTTTACTCGATTCCTAATAGGCCTAACAGTATTGATGGCTCAGGTCTCAAAGGTTTTGTATCAGATTTTAACAAGGGCCTCGAAATACAATTTATTTTCCGGCATACTTACCCACTCGTGTGTGTTACCGAAATATGGACACTAAACATGTGTCATAACATAACATAACATGACATAACATCACGCCTATAATCCCCTAAGGGTTAGGCAGAAGTGACCCATTAGTACACCCACATTTCACCAGTTATGTTTTATGATTTTATTTTTCAAAGTGTGTAGGTACCTAATCAGTCTTTTTAAATTAAGCAAACTCTAGCAACAGGCTGGAACTTCGCCGGACTGAGCTCCCCTCAGGCAATTGTTGGCAAAATATGGAGATTTTCGCGTTACTCACCAATATAAAGTCACGCAATTTCCAACTTCGCGTTACAAAGCAATAAAACATGCCATAACGACAACAGAATATGAATATTTCTATTGCGAAAAGCCGAAAAATGTTCTAGATTTTTCACCTTCATTTTCGACCTATGTTAGGTTATTTAGTGTCCACTGACCAGCACGTTGGTCTAGTGGTCACAAAATGCGATTGCTGAGCATGAGATCTTGGGTTTGATTCCCAGGTCGGGTAAGGTGTTATTGGGATCCCCATCAGAATTTTTTCAGTATCAGCCTCGGAGTCTGGATTTGTGACTGTTGATGGCAATAGGCTCGCCCCCTACCTATTACATGGGACTTAAAAATATAACTGGCGAAAGGTGGGTATTCTAAATATGGGTACACCTCTGCCTAACTCTACGGGCTTTGCAGGCGTGATGTTTTGTGTGTATGTAAAAATCCAAACTCGAAAGTAAATTTATTTGTTACCTTTTCACACCTAAACTGCTGAACCGATCACCTAGAAATTTTTCATTTACGTCGACAAATAATAGATGGTGCCACATGTCTTTCGAAAAGAATATGGGCTACTTCTTCCGCGATTTTATTTGTGTCTGCGATAACCGGAATTTACGCGGACGAATTCGCGGTTAAAGCTGCAAAAGCTAGTTAAAAATAATTGCTTACTTTCATCAACTCTGCAGAAAAAAATTTTTCACACAGGACCGCCGAAAGATGTTGAAACAGTGTCTTCACTGAATTTATAGTGTGCAATAAATCCGGCTAGAACTGGCTAGGATTAAGTGGCAACCATTTCCTTTAAGAGTCTTATCTCGCGGACGCCATTTTCTTCAGATATATGTTGGTAATTGAATTTAACATTGGATTTGTTGGGTTTAATTTTCAGCTATGTTTGTCGGGTCAGTGAACGTTGGAACAAAAAAGTAAAATTAGTGTCACGTATATGTGTTTTGTCGATTTTGTGTAACGTTTTTCTGGCTTTGGGTCGATGTTACATAAAAGGGTTAATTAACGAGTTAATGGCACATTACTACAGCATCGCATTATTGTTAGTTCTGTGTCTGGGTGTGATTTATCTATAATATGTATGTCTTTATAAATTATATAAGTATGTATATCAGTTGTCTGGTTACCATAACACAAGCTCTATTTAGCTTGGGATCAGATAGCCGTGTGTGAGTAGATATTTATTATTATTTATTTTATTATTTCGACGGCAACGGCCCAGCTGATGTCGTCTCGAAAAATCTAACCTTTGGCTGTCAGCTCGTCGCCTGCAAGTCGTCAAATTTTTTATCTTGTCATTAAAAAAAATACTTCTATGCACACGAACTAAAGTCGTAACTTGAATGGCAAATTATTTGCTTTAGTGGAGCCGTGCTGTTATAATAAACGATGAGTTTAAGGCGCCGTGTATTTTGACGTTGTGACGATACATACGTCCATCAACGATCATGGTCATAAGAATCTGTTAAGTTACGCTATGGTATGCAAAACGCACTAAGCCGCAACGCCGCATCGCATCGCACAGCGGTACGATGCGTGGCCGCACTGCTTTTAATCTAATGTGTATCGACCCTTATCGCGGTTTACGTGATTATTTATTTTTTAAATTTTGATTTCTCTTTTAAGGAAAGATTTTAATAAAAAATCATCAAAGAAAAAATAATGAACACGCTAAAAGTTGCTGGTTATGCAAAGTGAGAAGGTATCTTTTTTAATGAGCAACGGCATCGAAAATGCTAACTCGTAATTTTTGTTTAGGCGTAGATTAAAAAAATATGTGTATCGAGAATATTTTATAAAATGAGGGTATTAAAGTAGGTAGTCATATTATTTCTATCCTTATTAATTGAAGAACCTATTATGTGTTAAGTGAAGTAGGTACTACCTACCTATTATGAAAACTAAATTTTAGTGAATTGTTCTGTAACGGATATTTATTGTGTTTTATAACCGGTTATTGTGGCTATCTTTAGGGGGGGGGGGGGGCTGTGGGGCTGTATGTGTGGGGGGCTGTGTGCATTGGGGCTTTTTTGTTGCAAAATCACCCCTATTACAACCACATAAGATGCCGCATGCTGACGTATGCCAATTTTTTTTTGAAACTGTGAGTAGTAATTTTATTCTGGTTTTTATTCTTAGGGTACATCCCACCGTATTTCCTTCTTTACAAAGTTAACAATAACGCTTGCATGTAGGCTGAACGTAATTCTCCGCCATTTTAATGTTTATTGAAGCAACAAGTCGTTTGCACGCAAAATATAAAATATTTTCAAAATTCACGGTATAATACGACCATTATGTTAGCTTCTCGTTGGGCGTAGGCTACACCGTATCACGAGCGAAGCTATGTTAGCTTAAGTAGCTTGATGGGAATTGCATCTTTCTCGAGAACCACCGCGACGGACGACACTCTCAAACGATACATTTTTCTGTTTGTTCGGGACAGTCACTTGTTATAAATACGCTTATACACCAAGCCTATTTATTTTACAGTCCACTTTTATTTACCCCCACGGAGTAATTCAAACAAGCTTGGTAAGCTAAAATATCTAAGTCCACGTATGTCATAACTAAGGCAATATTTACGCAGTGTAGATAAATGGTGGAGTCAAGAAAGATGAAGTCTTTTAGTAGAGCTGCTGTAGTATTTTGCTCTCGTTGGAGTAGAACAGTCAATACAGATATTACTGCAATGTAGGACCGCGACCGTTGTCGGACCGCGTGCTTAAAGCCGTTACACGCTAAGAAAGTTTACCGTGTCAACTGTAGATATTAGGACCAATTCTGGGCTCAGGGCCTGGCGCAGATCAGATTTTTTTCTTGGCTAGCGTCGATGCAGTGTGTTACACAGTTTGTTTGTAGAAACGACACGAATTCTTGCATACGTACGACTTTTCTCAGCGTGTACAAGCGTCCTTACGTAGCTGAAAACACCGGGTTATCTATCCCACATAACTAATCCTCAGTTACCTCGCTTAGCTTAGCTTTGCAGTTGCCAATGTTTAGTAAGAAAAGTCGAAGCGAGCTAAGTTAGCTTATCTCACAGTGTAGCCAAGGCTTTACACCAGTTTGCAGGTTCCTTGCGTAAAATTACGAACACCCATTTATTTTTTTAAGTAGGTACCCAGAATTTATAGCTCAAGTTTTGGTATAAGACGTGGGCTGTGAACAATTTGTTCAATTTAGTTTTAGGAAAGTATTATACTTTGGTAATGCGGTAGTTTTTGGTGATGATCGTCTAATGGCTTGGTAACTTTTATATTGGCGAGATAGCGATGACAATTTTGTATCTATGCAATACTTGCAAAATTTTTCTTTTTCATATATTATGTAGGATTATGTTGACTGCCTCGTTGGTCTAGTGGTCGCAAGCGCGACTGCTGTGCATGAGGTCTTGGGTTCGATTCCCAGGTCGGGCAAAGTGTTATTGGGTTTTTCCATCAGGAATTTCTCAGTAGCAGCCTCGGAGTCTGGATGTGTGCCCGGTTGATGGCAATAGACTCGCCCCCTATTACATGGGACTAAAAAAAAACATAACTGGCGAAATGTGGGTGTACTGATGGGTACACCTCTGCCTTACCCTTCGGGGATTACAGGCGTGATGTTATGTTTTATTATGTAGGTTAAGATTGAGTTCATTAACCTCAAAAATTGTTTTCTTTTTCTTCATTTTTAGTGGAGTTTTACACACATACATACATAAACTCACGCCTTTTTCCATTGGGGTAGGCAGAAACTACAAAATGCCACCTGCTACGATCCTTACATGCTCCTTTCGCCTCATCTACGTTCATACATCTCGTCACACAAGCACAAGTAGAGTTTTAGTTTTACTTGTAGGTCCGTCGGTCAGTGAATGTAGTGTGTATCTATTACTAATATTATAAATAGTTAAAGTTTGTGAGTTTGCCCGCCTCTCACGCATGAAGTTGTGGGTTCAAATCCGGGTAAGTACCAATGTGAATTTTTCAATTCATATGTACTTTCTTGGGTTTATCTTGGACATCACTGGCATCGGTGAGGGAAAACATCGTGAGGAAACCTGGACTTACTGTTCCACTCAAACCATGTCAGAGGTCCTTGAGGCGGCTTAGAAACTCTGACACTAGGGTGTGTAGGGTCGTAAGGCCTTACTACCCACACGATGAGAAGAAAAAGAACAAGAAGAAGATTATCAATCAAAAAATTAGGGATCCGTAAGAAAATATCACGCGAACGAAGTCGCGAGGTGGGTGTTAGTTTCAGATAAATTTAATAGTTATTACTTACTTTCAAAATAATTAATTTACGTCGCTATATGATTATCAGTCATTTATGATTAAATAGAGCAAGTTCGTGACATCTAACGTCTAAAAATAAAATTATTTTTAGTCTATAGTCTAGTCTAGACAGTAAGTAGACATCTGAGCTTTGACGTGACTTAAATTATACTTTTAGATGGATAATAATTTATAACAATTTAACAATAATTGAATTCGCAATTTAACAATGTTTCTTTTACAAAGCAAACTTTATACGAAGACTTAATTTTATGTTATAAAAACTATTTTCCATTAAAAGTTTAAAATGGTTTTTATTGTCTCTGTCAAGCTATACCGTCGTTGTGGTTAAACTATAATAATTTATATTTTTTATCCTTGAGGCAATAAAATCTATTTTTTTAACTTTTGAAAATATTAAACTGGCCCTTGATTATAAAACAGTCATTTATAAAGTTAAAATTGTATCTACCAATAATAACGATATTTTTCTTTATTATTATAATGTAAGTAATTACATTGTATTAGGTCCAAATACTTTACTAGTTTTGCATCTGACTTAGGCCACAAGAATTTTCTTACAGATCTTAATTTTTTGCAGAATCAATTATGAGTTATAAGCGCTTAAAGATAACGTAGCTTCCTAGCAGAGAAAAAATTTTTAGAATCCGACCAGTACTTCCAGAGACAAGCGCGTTCAAACAAAAAATAAACAAATATTATTATTATTAACAAATTGAAAGTAACACACAATTAATACAAAAAGAGTCTTAACCTACCTACTTTAAAGTTAAAAGTTGTTAATATCAGAAATTACTTATTGCTCAACAAACTAAAAGTGCACTCACAAAGTATAATTCTTCGAAAGTAGCCCATAATAATGTACCTAATAGACCATCAATTTGTGCCAATATGACAAAAAGTTTAATCGATAGTTTGTAAACGTTGAAAGTTCAACAGACTCCCTATTAACATTGACTCTCGATGACCGTCCATTAATCAAACCGCTTTATTTGCCACTGCAACTATTAAAAAAGTTGTCAATGCTTATATTGATGGAAATACAATGTAATAATTTGCTGCCTCGTCGATCTAATTCGCAAAGCGCGACCGCTGAGCATGAGGTCTTGGTTTCGATTCCCAGGTCGGGCAAAGTGTTATTGGGTTTTCCCATCAGGAATTTCTCAGTAGCAGCCTCGGAGTCTGGATTTGTGCCCGGTTGATGGCAATAGGCTCGCCCCCTATTACATAGGATTTAAACATAACTGACGAAATGTGAGTGTAGGTACTAATGGGGCACCTCTGCCTAACCCTTCGAGGATTATAGGGGTGATGTTATGATATAATTTGCTTTAAGTAATAATAAAAATCTTTATGATCTGGGTCCAGCAATCGTTGTGTCAGCAGTAGTCGTAACGGCCAATGGCAAAATAGCCCGAAGAGTCTCGACCAACACCTAAGGAGGCTCTTGTTGGGCGGTTAGATTTGGATCAAGTGCTTGATTCAAAAAGCGGCACTCCTAGATACGGTGCGTATTGTTAGGAGATTCCTTTCTAAGAGTCCTGACTGCCGGTAGCTTGGACCCTATTCCCGATTCCGGTTGGTTACGACATATTTATAAATGTTTATTTTTTTATAAATATATTTAAATGTATTTTTAAGTATTGTGTTGACTAGAGATGGGTTTTTGCCTGGGCATTTACGGACGTATTGAGTAAATGCCTAATAAGCGTCCATTTACGCCCAATAAATGTCCAAAAACAGGGCATTTATTTTAATTGTATAATATCATAAATTATTACATCATAATAAGTTCAAATAACTTTAAAGTGTTTTATTTTTGTAAAATAAAACTAGGTATACTTAATTCCAAATTTAAATACCTAGTTTTGTAGACACATACCTATTTCTTATACTCACCTAGATGTGGATGCATATTTTGTGTTCCAATTTAAAAAATAAAAATATTTTGATTACCACCAGCTTGCACCACCAGCTTTAGAAGATAAATATGTAATTAAGTTTACATAGTACCTAAACACACTAAGACGTGGACACGTGTAGTGAAAAAAATATAATTTCCAAATTTCTCTCCAAACAAGACAGGAGACACGAACAGAACGAACATTTCAGAACAGAACGAGGCCAGTAGGCACAAAGGGATGTTTGTAACTAGGAGAAGCATTACTATTAGACGAATTATTATTAAATTAATGGGTCCTAATGTGAGCTGTCACTTTTGATTCCAGTAATAGGTAGGTATGGCATAACGCTTGAACGCACAGAAATTAGTTCTAGTTTCTACAAGGTCCGCATAATAGTCAACACCGAATGTAACCTGTACACTATCTAGCATAATATTGCGTTCGTTCTGCCAAAGAATACACTCCCATAAGATGTGATGAGCAGATTGTTCATATTCACAGTCGGATGTAGAACATTGACACAAAGGAGAAGCAACAAGCTTGAAAGAAAATAATTTAATCTTAAAGTTGCCATGACCTGTGAGAAATTAGGCAATACAGTGGTCCATTTCATGCCATGTTCTAGCCAGCCGCTCACAAACTGATGAAAAGAACTGATAGAATTGATAGAATTATCCCACAGACCTACATTGATTAAAAGCTCTTCCCAGACGTCAGCCTGCGATTTAAATAATCTGGAGATCTTAGCTCGGTCACGTTGTGTTAGAAAGTTTGCGTCCATGGTCTCTCGCGTGGAATAGTACATTGCAGCACGTCGCTGCACCTTGAGATCGACTGGAAGTACACCTGCAAGTACTGGTAGGGCTTCAGTACTGACGGTCTTATACGCTTTATTTACTTAAAAATATTAAAGCTAACCGTTGACTTTGAAGCAATTTACGTCGTACCGCCCCTATGGTGGCCCTATCGGCCCAAACAGGTGCACCGTGCTCCGGTGCGATCTCATGGCGGAATGGGAGATGCGACTGTCGCAACCCAAGTTCGGGCACGCCGCAATCGCGGCAGACCCCTCTTTGAGGAGTGGCTGGAGAGGCGCTACGGCGTCCTCACCTACTGCCTGACGCAGGTGCTCATCGGACACGGTAGTTTCGGGAGGTTCCTGTGTCGGATAGGGCGGGAGGAAACGCCCGGGTGTCACCACTGTGTGGATCGCCCGGAGAACACGGTGGAGCATACGGTGAAGGACTGCCCCGCTTGGGCAGAGCACCGCCGTGTCCTCACGGAGGCGATAGGCGGCGGCGACCTCTCGCGTCCGGACCTGGTTCAGGCCGTGCTCCGGAGCGAGAGGGAATGGGATGCAGTCACCTCCTTCTGCGAAGCAGTAATGCTAGCGAAGGAGGAGGCGGGCCGCGTGAGGGAGAGAACCACCTCACGCTCCAGCCGCTGCGGGAGACGCCCAGGGCGTCGGACGTCGCGAGGCGACATCCGGCCACCGTAGGCGCGGGCTTGCGGACGGCGAGTAATGGGTAGCTCGCCGTCCGATTAAGGACCAAGCCCGGGTCGACGGCGCGTTCTGTTCGCGCGCGCCTTAAATCATGAAAACATTTATGAACACGTCAGTGGATGGTAAATCTGACGCTGGTGATTCAGGAGGCACAGCAGCCCACACTCTGATCTGCTGGTGGTAATCGTTGTCGTTGACCGCTGAATCATCGAGTATAAGAGTATTAAATAGAACCTTTTTGGTCAATACAATTGTTTTTAATATTATACTTAACTAGCAGACCCGTGCCCACTTCGTTGGGCGGTAACCATTTAAACTGGTGATGAAATTATGAGTGTGGTTCTTTCCTGCCTAAAGACGCTGCGCACGTTCAGCGCCAGATTCCCGAGCACGGGCCTGCGATGTTGTCTTTGGTTAGTAAGCCGGTGTGAACGCTCGGAGCTAGATTCCTCAGAGCGTGCTTGCGAAATATTTTCTCTATTCCTCAAGAGGCGCTGATGCTTTTCAAGAGCAGACTCTTCCGTACGGCGTACTCGAGCTGCTCTGGGATGTCTGACGGGAAAGCTGTGATTTCCTTTTAGGCATGATAAACAATCGCTGAAACTGTCCGATATCCCAAAAACA
This sequence comes from Hoplodrina ambigua, assembly GCA_949774945.1. NCBI lineage: Eukaryota > Metazoa > Arthropoda > Insecta > Lepidoptera > Noctuidae > Hoplodrina > Hoplodrina ambigua. The sequence continues at coordinate 3,561,633 of OX458974.1, read as the reverse complement.
GAAATACCATGGGTAAATGGATAAAACGTCCTTACAAAGCATGTTCTAATGTGGTTCGGCATTTTGCGATTTAGTAATTTTATATTATCATCGAAACTATTTAACCAATTCACATACTGTTTTGGGCAAATCGTATCTCTATGATGTTCTTGTGATGATAATAATATTTTTTTCGATAAGGTTTAATATTTTGTTGTTTAAAAAATCGTCCAAAGGTAAGTACATCGAAAAATACTTTTTTTAACACATAAAAGCTATTTTAACTGCTAAAATATAAAAGATAGAAATATGGTGATGCGGACTTTTTTGTAGAACTATTAAAGGCGGACCAGGTTGCCATACATTGTTTTCAATTATATACAACTGTTAAGGCAGCGCATGCAAAAAACTTTGTTGTAAGAGCTATTTTTTTCCACCTGGCTAGACAAAAATTGAGATAGTTCGGCTATTTTGCATGATATCTTTATAATTTATAGCCTATAGCACTCACGAATAATGTAGCTTTATAACAGTGAAACAATTTTTAAAATCGGTTCATTACTTCCGGACATTACCCCCTACAAACAAACTTACAAACAAATGTTACCTCTTTATAATATTAATTATTATTAATTATTATAGTATCGATAATATAATATTTATCTTATATTAATCTTACCACTACTTAATGAAAAAGTCTTAATAACTATGAAATTTAACTAATTATAGTTTCCGCCCTGTTTTTGGGCATTTAAAAGGACGTCAATTCGTTTTTGCCCTATTTGCCCAGTTTATGCCCTTTATGCCCAGTTGGGTTTAAACCCACTGCCCATCTCTAGTGTTGACTGCCTCGTTGGTCTAGTGGTCGCAAGCGCGACTGCAGTGCATGAGGTCTTGGGTTCGATTCCCAGGTCGGGCAAAGGGTTATTGAGTTTTTCCATCAGGAATTTCTCAGTAGCAGCCTCGGAGTCTGGATTTGTGCCCGGAAAAAAAAAGAAAATTTTTTTTTTTCACTATTTACGTTTGTTTTATTTTGATCAATCGAGTTTCTGGGGTCCCGGAGCTTTGAAAGGCGTACGAGCCGAAGCCAACTGGCAGAGGCCCCTTATACAGCTTTAAGATGAAATAAAACACCAACCGACTTATTATTCCTGTATGCACATGCAAGTGCATCCAAGGACAACCCTCGATTGGCGCAGGACTATTGCAGGATATGGAAACAAAGGATGGGATTATGGGTTTGTGTGGCTTAAGCGCACTGGTTATTTGGTACTTTAGAAGGACTATGGCCCCTGTCTGATCAATGTTTGTATGACACGGATAAAATGACATTGGGGACTCGCACACTCAAAAAGGCCCGCGATAGCGGTCACTGTCATATAGTGACGTAGCAATAAGGTTATCGGACTACTTTACCGTTTAAAGACCTCCCTATAACATCAAGAGTCTTTACTGCAAGGTTGAAACAATACCAAAGATGCTCAACTTCATTATACCTTAATTATGGCCGTCCCTAATGGCTGGTGGAGCATACTTAGTTGGGATAGGCCTTTCCATTGTGACGTCACGCACCGCTATTGTTCTTGATGGCTGATACTGCAGTGTGCTAACGAAGAGAATTTTAATGATTGATTGTTTTTTATTTTATTGTTTTTTTTTTGTTTTTCATTTTTCTTAATACTTAATTTTGTTTTAATTTTGTTTTATTTTTGATTATTGATTTTGAAGTGTGTTATAGATTGCGCGGACTCACACACTATTTCATGTTGGTTGAGATGTTATGAGTGGTCGTCTGTAGTTCCAATATTTGTAAACACGTGAAAACTATGTATATTTGAACATATTTTAACTTTTAAATTCTTAATTTGTGCCTTTTAATTATTATGATTAATTAGTTTTTTTTTTATAGGGTACATACATTGCTTTCACGTGCCATGTCGTGTATGATTCTGTAAACAAATATTGTAAACATTGATTTTAAAAGAGTACGTATGGAGTTTCTTGCCCATTCTTCTCCATACTAAACTACCTTTTGGAAGGGGCAACTAGATTCAATTCTATTTTGTTTTTTGTGTTTGACGTTCAAAAGTGCCTTATTGGCCTAATTGAAATAAATGATTTGACTTTGACTTTGACTTTGAGACATATTTAAGGGACGATGCACACACATCAGATTATTTCATTATGTCAGAGATATTTAACAAGATCTAAAGAGTATCAACTCAACGTGGCAATGCGGGCAATTTCATTTTGTCGGCGATGCGGAATTTTGATGCCATTTAGTTTTAGTTTCTTTTTTTTTTAATTTGATTGTTTTTTTTTTAATTCAATCTGTAAATATTGTATTTATTACCTAAATAAATAATGCTATTTTAAGGGTAGTAAAACGCTTGAGATCGTCAAATCAATTATACTAATAAAGAACATCCATAATATATTCATTAGCTATACTAATATTTTAAATGCGAAAGGAACTCTGTCTGTCTGTCTAGGTGTGTCTGTCAGTTACGCATCCACGAATAAACCACTGAACCGATTTGGATTAGATTTGGTACTGGGTAAGTTTTAACCCCAAGAAAGGAAATAGGCTACTTTTTATTCCGCAACTTCGTCGATAACCGACATTTACGCGGACGAAGTCGCGGTCAAAAGCTAGTTCTATTATAAAAACTAGTACAATTGCCACCCCTCCTGACGTTTTCATTTTTATGGCTTCTTGTGAGACAAAATACAAGAAATAACATAACATCACGCCTGTAATCCCCGAAGGATTAGGCAGAGGTGTACACCCACATTTCACCAGTTATGTTTTAAATGGTGGTGGTCACCCCGACGACGCTTGTCTCGTTTTACACAAGCCAATATGCTTTTAAAATTTTCGCTTTAAAGTTCAAAATTCTTCAACAGCAATTATCCATCTATATCCATACCAATCCTTATATTATTAATATTATAAATGTAAAAGTAACTCTATTTGTCAGTTTGTAAACATCGTGACAAAACCTAGACTTATAATCACTACAAAGCTGGAATCACCAATCCGCCTTGAGCAAGCGTGGTGATCAAAGCTCGTGCCTTTTCTGTGCTTTTGTTCTGCAGTGGAATAAAAATAGGCTGAAATAATTAATGAAAATTTATCGCTGTATAACATTTGCCCAATAATGCCCTTATTAGTATATACCCTTATTATTAATAGGCTGGAAATATTATTAATGAAATACAGATATTCCGATGAGAATATTATATTCGCTTTATGGTGCGGAATGCCACGTAACTAGAGCAAAATAATTTGGTAACACATGCCATTATTTCAAATCTGGTCGTTTGAACATTTAATTTATACGAAAGCGGTTGAATTAAATTAGGTTAGGGATTTAACTGGTAGTTCTGCTGGCTGTGGTCCGACCTTGCTTCTATGTATTATTTACTTAATATATAGAGAGGTATCTACTAAGTATTTTATTTGAGAGTGTCTATTAGATTAGATGACATGTCAAAGTCAAAGTCAAATTATTTATTTCAATTAAATCATTAAAAGGTTAAACATTTTTTTGCTACTTAGACCGATGGATGTTTTCAAACGTAATTTGATTTAAGAAGAAAATAATAAACAGATCATTAGTTTAACTAAGTTTCTAAAAAAAAAACAATTAGGTATCTGACGACTACCTATGTCTTTTGTTAACTGTACATACGATTTCATAATATTACATGGTAAGTATAAAATAATCATTTGAAAGTGCAACTGCTCGTAAAATGACTATAAAAGTAGCTAGTACAATATGTTATTTAACGATTAAATATTTGGGTAACGTCCCATAGGGATGCTTGATGTTTTATGTCGATTTTTATAGCATTCCAGTGATTTATTAAATACTTACACTATTGCTTATTTTATTTTTGCGAAATGTCGTGATAGCCCATCCTCGGAAGACACGTCAAGCCGTTGGTCTTAGCTGTCATAATTATGTGGATCTTTGACAGTTTGTCACGGATCGTCAGAAGCTCGAAAATCTGACAACCAGTCTTGCCAAGGGGATGAAACAGAGGCCCAAAGTTTGTATGGAGAAACAAACTTAAACGCGGACGAAGTCGTGGGCAGAAGCTAATATACCTATATAATTATATTATAATCTAACATTGTTATCCAGTAATGTTCCATCTCTAAATATTGTAATACATAAGAAATTCGGAACTTTTTATGACACAAGATGTCGTTAGAATTATCGATTAAAAATTGTGTTTCCTCGCGCGACCTCATTCTGTTTTTTTTTTATGTATTTTACGCATGTCATAAAAATAAATTATATTTAGGTAGAATACTCTTGACATTTTTAGGTCGTAAAATAAAAAATATAGAATCTACTTTTTTTTCAGTTAAGCTATTTTACACTTAAGACATGTACCTACCTACCGGGGTGCGGGACGTCTTAACAGGATACCGTGGCCCCGGACCGTAAAGGACAACAGAAGGAACACTGTGATTTTTTAGTAGTAAAAATCTTCCGCACCATCCAGGGCAGAAAAACTCATTTGATGATTTTTACCACATAAAAAAAATACATGTACATAGTTACATTGTTAAAACAGTCTTTATTGTTATTTTAGGAACTACGAAATTAACTATTGAAATCATTAATGGGTACTGACTGTAGTATTAGAACATTTTGCTACATATTACTGACTATAAATAGTCTTATGTAAAACTAGCTTCAGCCTGCTATTACGTCCGCGCGGAAATCAAGTATACCTACCATAAACAAAGCCTCGGCATTTGTGTAGCTTTCTATCAGTGAAAGACCAATAAAAATCGGACCTGTACTTCCAGAGATTATCTACTCTTAAAACACAAACAAAACAATGTTACTTATTAAAAAATTAGTAATTATAGTAATTGTTATGATTATTTTTCACGACTTTCAGGGAAAATGGGAATGAACCATACCAGGTGGGCAATTTCACTAACTTAAGAAAAATAACAATTTTATCTGTCTCATTTTGACAAATTGCCTCTTATTTAAGATTTGTATATAAGAATTTAAATAAGATTGCGACTACATAGTAAACATTTTTAATATAAGTCTTCTGAAAACTAAGTGTTGAAATATACTCGTACCTTCAACAGCAACTGAAAACAAATATGCAAGCAGTTATTTGTTTATACAATCAATATCCTGCTATTGGCAAAGTTGTTACAAGTTGAAGCCCCACAACAAAGCCTAGAGCTTGACAATAGGTGTATTTCCTTACATTTATAAAACTACGTGCAGCGTGCGGGATATTGTCCATGCAATATAAATTGTTACCAACGTTTATGCGCTCCATTGAACGTCGTACATAGCTGAATTTCAAAGACGCTTTTCGCATTTGAAGTCAGAGATGCTAATGTAGAATAATTCAAGGACAAATTAAATTAGCTGGAGAAACTTTACAGACAATGGAAAGAATTTCCAAATATTTTAGGGAATTTATAACAAAAGCAATTCCAAATATTTAAAAGGAACTACACTACTAGCGACCTTGTAATCAGTTATAGTCAATTGTTTCTTTTATGAATATTCATCACGTCTTCAAGTTTCAGTTCATCAGTTCATTTAACCTGGAGTTTTTTTGGACTGCCTCGTTGGTCTAGTGGTCGCAACCGCAACTGCTGTTCATGAAGTCTTGGGTTCGATTCCCAGGCCGGGCAAAGTGTTATTGGGTTTTTCCATCTGGACTAAAAACATAACTGGCGAAATGTGGGTGTACTAATGGGTACACCTCTGCCTAACCCTTCGGGAATTACAGGCGTGATGTTATGTTATGTTACGTTTTTGGGATAAGCCGGCCATATTATTCCCAACCAAAACTCCTTTAAGCTAAAATCAGAAGTGACGACCATCAGAAAAGCTCTAAGGCTATGAAGCTCGAAGAGTCCCGGAGACACAATACTTTATCTTTGTGTTCTAACAAATACTTTAGAAAAATGTTTTAAATCCATCATACTCTTATCAGTTAATTTAATATTTTTCCGAAAACTGATAAAATACTTTTGAACTTTTCTTAAACTTAAAGTCATAAAACTTACGTGATTTCAGCCACGCTAAAATGTCATAAATCGGACATTTTCGTAGAATCGTTGCCAAACCACATCTTTTTTTACAACAAGCGCAAAAAGCACCAACACCTTCCCAGCTTTTAACAGCTAGGTACTTCACTTGGTAGTTTCTCAAAGAATTCCACTCACCATAAAAATATTTGATAACGGGCCAAATGCTCAGCATTCCTAAACACATAACAACGAAGTAAAAAGGCACTCAAATGTATATGGTTCATAAGCTCTTTTAATTATGAAGCTCCATCCTAACCGTAGTTATTACCTGTTTTATTGACTTTTTGAAGGTTCGATGTTACTTTGTCTGTATCGTAAAATGGGGATGAATCGTAAAAGTGATCAGGTAACAGTTCTCTTAGAACAAATAGTCGATGGAGCCGAAGCTTTCTGAAGTGACAAGTTTTCTGCCACATTTTATAGCTAAGATTTATTAGGCGATTAACACACGGTACCGTGCACCACCGCGGAGGGTGGTGGCGGTAAAGCGTATTGCATCGCTCGCACCGCGCGGTCGGGCGGTGTACGTGTGTTAGGCATCAACGGATTTCTTAGACTGCCTCGTTGGTCTAGTGGTCGCAAGTGCGACTGCTGTGCTTGAGGTCTTGGGTTCGATTCCCTAGTCGGGCAAAGTGTTATTGGGTTTTTCCATCAGGAATTTCTCAGTAGCAGCCTCGGAGTCTGAATTGTGCCCGGTTGATGGCAATAGGCTCGCCCCCTATTACATGGGACTAAAACATAACTGGCGAAATGTGGGTATACTAATGGGTACACCTCTGCCTAACCCTTCGGGGATTACAGGCGTGATGTTATGTATGTATGTATGGATTTCTTAGAGGCCAATGCGACATGAGATCCGCTTCACCGCCAACCGCGGCGCTGCGCGGTGCCGTGTGTTAATCGCCTTAGTGAAGGTGGTGATAGGTAGCAGTGGTGAGACCAAACAAAACTTACACTACCTCCATCAATCTGCTTAGCATTTTCTCAACTATGTTAGGGTCGGCTTCCAGTCTAACCGGATGCATCTGAATACCAGTATTTTATATGGAGCGACTGCCTATCTGACCTTCACAATCCAGAAACTGGGTAATACGATACCCCATGATAAGACTGGTTGTCAGACTTTCGGGCTTCTGACGACCGTAAAAGGTCTACGTATGACAGACGGGACCAAGACCATAACGTGCTGTCTAAGGCACGGAGGAGTATCGGTGTGTAAAGATGGTCACCCATCCACGGATCATCCCCGGAAAACGTAGCTTAACCTAATGGATCGACCCGTGCGCCTGTTATTACTTAGCCACGTTCACCTCACTACGCCTCCAAAGCTTTAATAAACTCCAACCTTCCAACTCCCTTAGTCTCCGAGAAACTTTGTGTTCAACAAAATTGGGTGCACTGTCTGTCAAGATCGATTTAGTACAGCTACGGTACAAAGTTTTGTAAGAAACGACAGGAGAGACCGTACTATATTGAACGTAACTTTGAGGGTACACTGTAGGTAGCAGGACGGTACATCAAGCTACAGATTTCCAGTAGTCGTGGACCTCTCAGTGTATGGAAAGTCAATACAATGTGAGATCAGTTTATACTGGAATTCCTATCTTTAATGTGTCGTCTTGTGTACATTCACCAAAAGACTTAGGTATGCAGGGTCGTCAGATATAGATGCAAGATGTTTTCTTAATGTCTTCAATTGAAACTTAACTTAAACTGAACTGTTATTTAATCTACTTTTAAAATTAAATTACATCTGAAAATATCCTTCGGTTTCTAAGAAAACTTCAGCCGGGACGACCCTGCATACCTATGCCTTTAGTTGACTGTACTTGGACAAAACAATACACTTAGAAATAAAGTGGACGTGGTACTTACTTTATTTCATTTGGGTTATACAGTTAGTGGAAGTTTGAAAATTCTGTTATGATTGTTCTTTTACAAGATGTGATTTGTTTTTGATGTAGTTTTTAAGAAATTGGTTCAAACTTTGTTTTGTTTGTATATGTTGAATTGAAGCTTTTTTATCGATTTGGATTTAGGTATTTATCTACACTATATAATATTATAAAGAGGAAAAAATTGTGTTTTTGTTTGTTTGTTTGTTTGTAATGGATAAACTCAAAAACTTCTGGACCGATTTTAAAAATTCTTTCCATTAGAAAGCTACATTATCTGCGAGTAACATAGGCTATATTTTATTTTTGCGCGGACGAAGTCGCAGGCAAAAGCTAGTAGCTTATAATGTTAAATCGGCTTTGTGAATACTGCCTCGTTGGTCTAGTGGTCGCAAAGCGCGACTGCTGAGTATCAGGTCTTGGTACTGATTCCCAGGTCGGGAAAAGTTTTATTCGGTTTTTCTATCAAGATCAAGGATCACATTATCCTTGCGTGATGTTATTTTATGAATTTTTATGCATAATAACTGGTCAATGTAACTTAGTTACCGATGTTTATTATTGCTTCATCCGCGAGCTTGCTCGAATAATGGACCCTTAATCATCTCTGTATTTATAATAACACCGATATTTTATGCTATTCTTGCATAATTTGGCCATTAGTCGATGAATCGGATTGTATTGTAATCATTGCAGGCAATCTATATTGGTATCAGTATTGATCATATAACTGAAAATTATACGAATCACGCCTTTAATTCCCGAAGGGTAGGCAGAGGTGTGTACGGATTAGTACACCCACATTTCGCCAGTTAAATTCCATGTAATAGGGGGCAAGCCTATTGCCAATAGCCGGGCACAAATCCAGATTCTGAGGCTGCTATTGAGAAATCTTGATGGAAAACCCCAATAACACTTGGCCCAACTTGAAAATCAAGCCAAAGACCTCATGCTTAGCAGTCGCGAGACAGTCAAAGTTATGTTTACGTTTGTGAAGTAGGACAGTCTTCTTTACTTTTCAATAAATGACTTCAATAACTAATATTAAGATTTAAATGAATAACTAAAAATGTTGTTAGGTAAATTAGAGAAATTTTTGACAGATTAATACTGAGATTAGACTGTGATCTGTAGAAGCTCTGGCTGACTGAGTCACACAACCTCATTTAACTTGTCTATGCCTTTGAGATAAATACTATTTTGAAATAAGAAGGTTATGACAGACCATTACTACGGCTGACAGCTTATAAATTATTAAAAGTAGTTACATTAAAATAAAACTATATAGTTATAATATATTTTATTTAACATAAAAATAACTAGAAATAAATAAAGTTATTTTAATCATTCACAGAAGATAGATATTAAACTCGGTACAGTATTACGTAATCCCATATCTTGGGGTTCCTACAGTTTATTCCTAAAAGTTAGTAGAATAATTGTCCTCTTGATATCTGTGAATTGTGAACAGACCATTGTGTCAAGTTCTAGCCACGAAGGTATACCAACAGAGACGGGGCCCTAACAGGGCCACACGCCTGCCGGGGTCGCGGGACGTCTTAACAGGATACTGTGGCCTCGGAACGCAAAGAGCAACAGAAGGAACAGGGTGGTTTTTTAGTCAGTAACATAACATCACGCCTGTAATCCCCGAAGGGTTAGGCAGAGGTGTACCCATTAGTACACCCACATTTCGCCAGTTATGTTTTGAGTCCCATGTAATAGGGGGCGAGCCTATTGCCATCAACCGGGCACAAATCCAAACTCCGAGGCTGCTACTGAGAAATTCCTGATGGAAAAACCCAATAACACTTTGCCCGACCTGGGAATCGAACCCAAGACCTCATGCACAGCAGTCGCGCTTGCGACCACTAGACCAACGAGGCAGTCGAGGCAGTTAGTCAGTAAAAGTAAGAAAATCCCTTTCGCCCCACCCAGGGCGGAAGGACTCATTTGATGATTTTCACCAACGCAAAAAAAGGTATACCAAAATACACATGCATGTTAAAAAGTGTGCCACATAAATATGGTTTCACATTCCGCCTTCTGGTAGCACCTACATAATAATACATGTTTATATAGCCACCACATGAAATGGATGAGCCGTGTCGTCAAATATTTTACTTAATAAAAGTCGTCCGCAACCGTTTGCGTGTTTCACGTCTGTTATAATTATTACTCTTTTTGAGGTTTATTTTTTCATTCTGATGAAACCTACTTTGGTTTGTGGGAATGTTTTTAGATATCTGTCTAATTAAGGTCTTTGTACATTAAAATAACACTGCTTGGATACAGCAAATAAACTTGCCGTTGAAGTTAGTGCTTTAAATCATATGTGATAAAATATTTTTTTATAATCACTTAGAGCGAACTGCCTTGACTTCGCACGGGTGCATGTTTCCGACGTTTCCCGTGTATTTTCCAAAAACATTCTTTCTCTTATAAACCTTAACCGAGAGATTTTAAACACAATAAAATAGATTTGATTGAAGATTGAATAGATTGGGTTTTTCCATCAGGATTTTCTTAATAGCAGCCTCGATGTTTAGACTTGTGCTCGTTTGATGGCAGGCTTGCCCTTTATTAAATGGGACTTCAATCATAACTGGCGAAATGTGGATATACTAATGGGTACACCTCTGCCTAACCCCTTTGAGGACTACAGGCGTGATGTTACATTTAAAACCTTTACAAACTATAGAAAATGATTGCAATCATAACAATTCACTTAAATTTCACATTCATCTTAGGAACCCATATTTAACTACGTTTACAACTTTTAAAAGGGCGCTCACCTATCCCAAGGGTTTTTAGGTTTTGTATAAGCAAAGTTATGATGTACTTCGTCGGTCTTTAAAAGCCTCATATTGCCTCGGGGTAAGGATGATGTAACTTTGAACATCAAAAATAGAAATGTAGGGTCTAATTATGTTTTATATTATATTATGACGTAAGCCTGGTGTGGCTCGGTTGGATTGCCTCGTTGGTTTGGTGGTTGGAAAGAGCCTGAGGTCTTGGGTTCGATTTCTAGGTCAGGCAAAGTGTAGTGTGTTCTCAGTAGCAGCCTCAGAGTCTGGATTTGAGCTCCGTTGATGACAATAGACTCGTCCCCTATTACATGGGACTTAAACATAACTGGCGACATGTGGGTGTACTAATGAGTACACCTCTGCCTAAATCTTCGGGGATTACAGGCGTGATGTTATAAAAATACTTATTGTTTTATCATGTGTGAACAAAAAGTAATACTAAACGTATTAGGATTAAGAAATTTATTCAACAAGAAGAAAATAATGATCAAATTATGGACTCACATTTACGAATAACGTTATCCCGAATCTCAGCAGACATGAATGAACAATTTGTATTTATATTCTAACCGTCTAGACTCCATCAATACACGTAATGGTATTAATTCCATCATTTGACGTGACAAATCCTGATAAAGTTAGGCGAACAGACGCTTGTGTTTAGGAATTGTGAATTTGCGAAACATTCATAAAGTTTTCTATCGAAATTCTTATTTGAAAGAGATTGCCAGTTTGAATTTTGGACTGTTCTGAAATAATTTCTTACTATTTTCTAACTCTTCATGAATTTTACAATTGCTTAGGTATATTCCAGAAGTTGAAATAAAGTTGTTAAAGTCAAATATTTCTTGCTCGTTCTTCTCCGTGGAGATGGACTAATTGATCGACTCTTTGATAAATCAAAAGCGCCTTATATGGATTAATAGAAATAAATGCTTTGACTATGACTTTGCTTTGTGTGTTTAAGAGAACTTTTAAAAGCGTTATCCCCCTCGACGATCTATCCCTTTATCATTCTCTTTCTATGAGGTTTTTATCTGAACAGATATGCCAACCCCATCGAATCTAATATTAAGATGCTTTAATTTAAGTTTATCATTTCAGTGAAATAATACTATTTACTTCTACAAATTTTTGGTAGCACTAAAACGAAGTTCTTTTTGTTTCAGGTGATTCACGAAACGTAATTAAAAGTGAAAAGTGAGAATCAGTGTACGTAAAACTTAAAATCAGTGTTAAGTGTCGTAAAAATCACGCGCAATCAGTAGTATCAAAATTCGAAATTTAAAAATAAAATGCTATAAAAGCGTGCGTTCGTTGATAGACGTGTGTTCTCTTCGGCGGCAACACGAGGACTGCGACTAAACAACGATGGCTCGGCCTGAGGTTGTGCGATGAGCCGGCGGAGGAAGAGGGGATGGATGAGCCCAGCGCCGCCAAGCGGCCGTCAGTGCTAACTATAGATAGAGCTGCCTTCTTACTACTGAGGGTCAAGAGAGCCTTCAAGAAGAAGAGGCAGCAGCGGAAGGAGAAACAGTGAGTATTAGTAGAATAAGTAAGAGCCCAACAAGCTGCTATAATAAAAAAAAAACACGGCTGCAAAATATGCACATATTTGTACTTTGTTTACTCATATTTTTTTTACGACATTTTTTATTTACAGTGTTATATATTTTTAAAATTTACTTGTCAAATTATAGACGATAAACATAGACACAAGCAGATTCGTTAAAAAATTAATTGAGGCTGGTATTAATTTACGTTTTACAGTGACCACACCGTATTTTTTTTATGTTCTACTAGCCTGTTCCTCGGAAAGATGTACATACATTAACCCTGAACACATAACACTCATTTTTTTGGGGCAGGCGTGTAATAATAATAACAATGACTTAATTTTAGGTCTGAAGATCCGATTAATTTTCAGTTTACTGTGACAGATTGTTTTTGTTGGTTTTAAAGTTATAAATAGTTGATTAAGTTGGCAAATAAGTGACAGTACTAATGCCTTACAAAATATATGGGGTACTCGTGGCGTGGATAAAACTATGTCAGTTGATTAGCGGCGCAAACTACCCAGTTGTGAGTCACGTAAATTGCGCTGCATATAAAAGTCCTGTATATGCAACACAGCGACGCAAAATGAGTTATCAGGCTCAGTAAAATGTACGATATGTAACTCACAAAACCGTCATTTTGTATTGTGTTTTATTCCTAAATAAAAGTGATTTAAATTTTGAAAAAAACATAGTACATATTTCAGTCTTCGGTCTACAGGTTTCAGCTCTTCGATACACGATTGCTTGCACTTCACTGCATCCAATTAAATCGCAAAAACAGGTCCAACTCATGGTATGGATACCATTTTATTTGAGTTATACTAGGCTTTGAATAATAAAACTTATACCATCTTAAAGAGCATAAAAAATGAGATACAATTTGGCCTTATTATTGTGAAAGGATGAGAAACCATACCACTAAATCCAGAATCAGGTGATTTCATCTTTTCATACACTCGATCCTTGGCATTTAGTCGGTCTTGGACCGTGTCGGAGGTCGGGTGTACGTCAATTTTTTTGCAAACCCAACATCACGCTAAGTTCTATTACTGACAGAGGCAAACCCTAATTTTAAATAATAATACCTGTATATATTTTAATTTTCAAAATTCTTGTAATATACTGGTAGTTCATTTTATAAGGTTATAATTTTGTAAACAAATGGGCAGAAAAAGTAATAGAAGTTGTCATCGCTGGCTCTTTGAAGGCTGAATAAATAAAAAAGGTAAGGATGCATTGGCAATATTATTAAAACCTCCTTTGTATATTTATTTCTCTTTACTAATAGTAGGAGAGCACAGTTGAATTTAAACCTATTTTTTTTTTTTTTTTTTTTGAGGTGGTAAAAATCATCAAATGACTCCTTCCGCCCTGGGTGGGGCGGAAGGGACTGTCAGACTTTTACTGACTAAAAAACCACCCTGTTCCTTCTGTTGCCCTTTACGTTCCGGGGCCACGGTATCCTGTTAAGACGTCCCGCAACCCCGGCAGGCGTTGGCCCCGTTGGGGGCCCCGTCCCTGTGCTGACAGCTCTTTGAGGCGCGCGCGAACAGAACGCGCCGTCGACCCGGGCTTGGTCCTTGATCGGACGGCGAGCTACCCATTACTCGCCGTCCGCAAGCCCGCGCCTACGGTGGCCGGATGTCGCCTCGCGACGTCCGTCGCCCTGGGCGTCTCCCGCGGCGGCTGGGGCGTGAGGTGGTTCTCTCCCTCACGCGGCCCGCCTCCTCCTTCGCTAGCATTACTGCTTCGCAGAAGGAGGTGACTGCATCCCATTCCCTCTCGCCCCGGAGCATGGCCTGAACCAGGTCCGGACGCGAGAGGTCGCCGCCGCCTATCGCCTCCGTGAGGACACGGCGGTGGTCTGCCCAAGCGGGGCAGTCCTGCACCGTATGCTCCACCGTGTCCTCCGGGCGATCCACACAGTGGTGACACCCAGGCGTTTCCTCCCGCCCTATCCGACACAGGAACCTCCCGAAACTACCGTGTCCGGTGAGGACCTGCGTCAGGCGGTAGGTGAGGACGCCATAGCGCCTCTCCAGCCACTCCTCAAAGAGGGGTCTTACCGCCGCGATTGCGGCGTGCCCGAACTTGGGTTGCGACAGTCGCATCTCCCATTCCGCCATGAGATCGCACCGGAGCTCGCCCCGCAGTGCCGCGATTTGCCGCGGCAGCGGGGTTTCACCCCGGCGCTGCGCGTCCACACGCCACTCGTAGACGCGCTGGAGGACTGTTGCCTCCAGATCCCACGGTGGCAATCCGGCAAGGAGGCTTGCCGCTTCGCCGGAGACCGTACGGTATCCCCGGATTATCCGGATGGCCATGACCCTCTGGCATGCCACCAACTTGGCTGGTGGCCGCCGCCTGATGGTAGGGGCCCACACAGGGGCCCCGTAGAGGGCCATGGACCGCACGACTCCGGCGTAAAGCCTAATGTCAATATGAATAAAGAAGTCACGCCCGCAAAAGCTATAATGGTTTATTTTTCTCGCGGAATAGATTTAACAACCGCATCAAATATGTAAGACAGTTGAATTTAGACCCTATGTCAGCGTTTATAAAGCCACCGTGAACGCACTTATTATAATGGTTTACTGTCTCCAAATGTCAAATAGGTAGTGGTCATAGTGTAGAAGTGTACACAGTATGATCATTTCCTACGAAAATATTAGTTATTAACTGCCGTGACCCCTGATTCACCTCCACGCGCACGCACTTAAAATTACGTAAATTTTTAATGTTTTAGAGCAATGCAGCTGCAGGCCAAGCGCAGTGCGCATATATCGACTAATGATTCAGGGGATAACGAGAAAGTTATTTTATTTAATTAAAAAAAAAGTATTTAGTGGTAATTATTACGAACTAATCAAAATCAACATTTGTATTATAGGTGAAAAGAGCATACGGAAGGGCGTAAGGTGTCTCCGTTAATTTTAATTGGCTCATGGCGTGGAAAATAAAAATCAGGCACTGCGACAACTAAAACGACAAGAAAATATTGTGATCGAGCCCTGTGGGTTTTTTATTGATAAAACGTACCTATTTATTGGAGCTACACCCGACGGTATAGTCGGGAACGACACAATAATAGAAATTAAATGTCCAATAACGGCATTTAAAAAAGGAATTGATGTTGCTATTAAGGAAAACAAAACTTTTTAAAAATGTGTGCAAAACAGCAAAATCTCTTTACATTAGTAATAAAATAAAATCAGCAGATGATAAAATAAAAACTACTTGGCAAATAATAAATAATGAAACAGGTAGAAAAAAACAGCGTATTACTGAATTTAATTTAGAGACTGCACGTGGCCCTATTAATTCAGATTTGGAAGTAGCCCAGGAATTTGAATTTTTTTTTGCTAATATTCCCCTTCAAACTACTGAGGCTTTAAATTCCTCCCCCGCGCTTTCTGCTGCCTTACTTAAAAAAAATGTTAAGGCTTGCCCTTTGGAATTTAGATTTCAACATACAAACCCCCAGGCTGTTGTAAAAACTTTTAAAGATCTTAAAATTAAATCAACAGAAGATCTTTGGGGAATGTCTGTAAAAGTTAGTAGAGCTATCATCGAAACTATTGCGCCCTACTTAGCCTTAATATTTAACACCAGTATAGACCAAGGAGTAAGGTACCCAACAATTATAGGCCTGTGTCGATTCTGCCAGTTCTCAGTAAGGTATTTGAAAAGTTAATGCTCAATCAAATGTTACGTCACTTTGATAAAAATTCCATCTTTAATGAACATCAGTACGGTTTCACCAAAGGGCGTTGTACAACTGACGCCGGTGTCAACCTACTAAAGAACATATTTAACGCCTGGGAGGAAGCACAAGATGCCATTGGAATCTTTTGCGACCTCTCAAAGGCGTTCGATTGCGTTAACCATGATACCCTTTTGCTGAAGCTCGAGCACTACGGTATTAGTAAAACATCTCTTGCTTTATTAAAATCATACCTGATAGGAAGACAGGCTAAAGTTCATGTTAACGGCGTAAACTCATTGGGGTCTGAAATGACAATGGGCGTTCCTCAAGGTTCGATATTGGGTCCATTTCTATTTCTAGTTTACATAAATGATTTACCTCAATTACTACAAAATCAACCGAGGATGGTGTTATTTGCAGATGACACCTCATTGATCTTTAAAATAGACAGGCGGTCACAAAATCTTGACGACGTAAATAGCTCTATTCTTCAGGTTCAAAATTGGTTTACAGTAAATAATTTGGTATTAAATGAAAAAAAAACCAAATGTATTAGATTCAGTTTACCAAACGTTAGAAGTAGCAAATATGACATCATATTGAATGGACAAAAACTGGAATTTATTAATCAAACGGTTTTCCTAGGAATCACGCTAGACGAGAAATTACAATGGGGACCTCACATAACATCAATTGCGGGACGGTTAAGCTCAGCAGCTTATGCTGTTAGAAAGATAAGACAGTTGACAGATATAGAAACTGCGCGACTGGTCTACTTCAGTTACTTTCATAGCATTATGTCGTATGGCATTCTACTGTGGGGTCGGGCTGCTGACATTGAATCCATTTTTATTTTACAGAAGAGAGCTGTCAGAGCCATTTATAATCTACCTCGTCGCGAATCTCTAAGGGAATTATTTAAAAGGATTAATATTATGACAGTACCTTGCCAATTTATTTATGAAAATATTGTGAGAAAAAATCTAAATCTTTTTAATAAAATAAGTGATAGACATAATATTAATACTAGAAATAAAGATAAAATAGCTCAACCATATTTTAGGTTGTCTAAAGTAAATACATCTTGTATGGGGTACTGTGTAAAATGTTACAATAAAATTCCTTCTGATATATTAAAATTAAATGAAAGGAAATTTAAGACACACATTAAAAGTACACTTTGCAAACAAGCATAATTATTACAAATTAGAGGATTACAATCAAGATAAGAATGCTTGGAAACATGCTGGTCCTGCTCCATGGGACAATGATACATTCTAGATAAAATCAAACTGGTTATTAATGATTTTTTTGGTTTTTTTTTTGTTTTTCTTTTTTCTTAATACTTAATTTTGTTTTATTTTTGATTATTGATTTTGAAGTGTATTATAGATTGCGCGGACTCACACACTATTTCATGTTGGTTGAGATGTTATGAGTGGTCGTCTGTAGTTCCAATATTTGTAAACACGTGAAAACTATGTATATTTGAACATATTTTAACTTTTAAATTCTTAATTTGTGCCTTTTAATTATTATGATTAATTAGTTTTTTGTTTATAGGGTACATACATTGCTTTCACGTGCCATGTCGTGTATGATTCTGTAAACAAATGTTGTAAACATTGATTTTAAAAGAGTACGTATGGAGTTTCTTGCCCATTCTTCTCCATACAAAACTACCTTTTGGAAGGGGCAACTAGATTCAATTCTATTTTGATTTTTGTGTTTGACGTTCAAAAGTGCCTTATGTGCCTGTCGTTGTTATACTGATTGTTATTTACAAAGTTTGAATCCTAACCTAAAAACTCAAACACGTGCGCCAAGCACGTGGTTAGTGTCTATAAATACAGGCGACAGCCACAGAGCGGCTCAGTTGCGCACGAGCCGTCGGACGGAACACATCTCTGTGAGTCATAGTTATACTGTCGTTGTTATACTGATTGTTATTTACAAAGTTTGAATCCTAACCTAAAAACTCAAACACGTGCGCCGAGCACGTGGTTAGTGTCTATAAATACAGGCGACAGCCACAGAGCGGCTCAGTTGCGCACGAGCCGTCGGACGGAACACATATCTGTGTGTCATATTTATACTGTCGTTGTTATACTGATTGTTATTTACAAAGTTTGAATCCTAACCTAAAAACTCAAACACGTGCGCCAAGCACGTGGTTAGTGTCTATAAATACAGGCGACAGCCACAGAGCGGCTCAGTTGCGCACGAGCCGTCGGACGGAACGCATCTCTGTGAGTCATATTTATACTGTCGTTGTTATACTGATTGTTATTTACAAAGTTTGAATCCTAACCTAAAAACTCAAACACGTGCGCCAAGCACGTGGTTAGTGTCTATAAATACAGGCGACAGCCACAGAGCGGCTCAGTTGCGCACGAGCCGTCGGACGGAACACATCTCTGTGAGTCATATTTATACTGATTGTTATTTACAAAGTTTGAATCCTAACCTAAAAACTCAAACACGTGCGCCAAGCACGTGGTTAGTGTCTATAAATACAGGCGACAGCCACAGAGCGGCTCAGTTGCGCACGAGCCGTCGGACGGAACACATCTCTGTGAGTCATATTTATACTGTCGTTGTTATACTGATTGTTATTTACAAAGTTTGAATCCTAACCTAAAAACTCAAACACGTGCGCCAAGCACGTGGTTAGTGTCTATAAATACAGGCGACAGCCACAGAGCGGCTCAGTTGCGCACGAGCCGTCGGACGGAACACATCTCTGTGAGTCATAGTTATACTGTCGTTGTTATACTGATTGTTATTTACAAAGTTTGAATCCTAACCTTAAAACTCAAACACGTGCGCCAAGCACGTGGTTAGTGTCTATAAATACAGGCGACAGCCACAAAGCGGCTCAGTTGCGCACGAGCCGTCGGGCGGAACACATCTCTGTGAGTCATATTTATACTGTCGTTGTTATACTGATTGTTATTTACAAAGTTTGAATCCTAACCTTAAAACTCAAACACGTGCGCCAAGCACGTGGTTAGTGTCTATAAATACAGGCGACAGCCACAAAGCGGCTCAGTTGCGCACGAGCCGTCGGGCGGAACACATCTCTGTGAGTCATATTTATACTGTCGTTGTTATACTGATTGTTATTTACAAAGTTTGAATCCTAACCTTAAAACTCAAACACGTGCGCCAAGCACGTGGTTAGTGTCTATAAATACAGGCGACAGCCACAGAGCGGCTCACGATCACCAACACAGCGCTGCGCCACCTACCGTTCCGTACGGTCGCGGCGCTGGCGCGCCTGTTCACGGGGATCCTGCGCACGGGGGCCTTCCCAAACCCCTGGAAGGAAGGGCGCGTCATAATGCTGCCCAAGGCGGGGAAGAACGTGCTGAAGCCGGAGAGCTATCGGCCGATCACCCTGCTGCCAACCATCTCCAAGGTGTTTGAAAAACTCCTGCTGCGACACCTCACGCCCCACGTGATGCTCCGACCGGACCAGTTCGGGTTCCGCTCGGAACACAGCACGACGCTCCAGCTGTCGAGAGTACTGCACCTGCTAGCATCGTCGTTGAACATGAAGGAGGACGCAGTTGCAGTACTCCTCGACATGGAAAAGGCGTTCGACCGCGTCTGGCACGAGGGGCTTGTCTATAAGCTATCGCTGTCGGACGCGCCCCGTCGCGTGATTAACGTGGTTGCCTCTTTTCTCACAAACAGGACCGTCAGGGTGGTGGTCGACGGCGCGCTCTCTAGTGCGCCCGGTGAGAGCAGGAGTGCCGCAGGGCAGCTGCCTCTCGCCCCTGTGTTACTCGTGTTACACCGACGACATCCCCACGACAAAGGACTCGACGCTCGCGCTGTATGCTGACGACGCCGCGTACATCACCACCTCGCTGAACGCGAGACACGCGGCCGTCAAAATGCAGCGCGCCCTCGACCTCCTCCCCGAGTGGCTGTCGAAATGGCGGTTGTCGGTGAACGTGGGTAAGACGCAGGCGCTCCTCTCCGGATGCACCCACTACCCACCACCCCTGACTCTACACGGAGTCGACATCGCGTGGTCCTCCCAGGTGAAATACTTGGGGGTGACCATCGATCGTCGGCTCTGTATGAGGAGCCATGTCCGGCAAGTTTCCGCTAGGTGCAGGTCTGCCCGCGCGCAGCTTTATCCAGTGCTCTCGTCACGCCTCCCGCTGCGAGCCAAGTTGGGGGTTTACAAGCTGTACGTCCGCTCCTTGCTGACGTACGCCGCCCCGGCCTGGTTCGCCCTCACGAGCGAGTCATCTCGCAAGCCTCTCCGCGCGCAGCAAAGCCTTGCGCTGCGGAGAATCGTCGACGCCCCTCGCTTCGTGAGGAACCGCGTAATACAACGCGACCTGCGAATCGAGAGCCTGGATGACTTCGTCGCCCGCCTGGCGGCCACCATGTTCGCGCGTGCGGATAAATCTGCCTGGGCGCATCTCAACGAGATAGCCCCCTGGCAGACTCGCCCGCCCGTCAGACGTCCTCTGCCGCGCGACCTGCTGCCGGACTCAAGCTCCTCCACCCCCCGGACTTGACCTCACGAGGAGGCCGCATACACCTACACGCGGCCCTCTCACTCAGTGATACTCCACATGCACTACATACGCCCGACGTGCGCCGCGCTCTAAGTTAATATAGGCGCGACGCGCGCCGACCAGCACACATGCACAGACTCCACTACGCAGTCATCACGCGATACAGGCGCGGCGCGGACGCTTTCTGTACTCGTGCCCACTGGGCGGTGTCACACAACACAATACCGCCCCCACACACACTCCGGTCCCCCTGCCTGAACGTAACCGGCTAGACCTGGAAGCGGGAAGGCGGGGGACCTCTCTAAATCATCTGAGGGCGCGCCACTAAAGCCGACTCTCCTGTCGCTGGTCGCCTTCTGCTGGACCTCCCCCAGGTAACTGGGGGTCTCATCCGGCACACCTAGCATCCACACATATGTGCCTATAAGGCAATCTAATGACGGGCCCGTAGTTACGGGCCGCGGTATAGCTTCCGCGGGCAGGGGGCCTCGCCCTGATCCCGCTTGCCGTGCCCCCGTAAGGGGACACAGCGACTACTAGTTGGAGCGGCTCAGTTGCGCACGAGCCGTCGGACGGAACACATCTCTGTGAGTCATATTTATACTGTCGTTGTTATACTGATTGTTATTTACAAAGTTTGAATGGTTAGTGCACTTGCTACTTCTTATACAAGGTGTAGTTTTGCATGCTCGTCAAATTCAAGAAGATAACTAATAACTATGCTTAATAAGTGATTCCGGGCAAGTACCAATGTGACTTTCTCAATTCATATGTACTTTCTAAAGTTTATCTTGGACATCACTGGCACAATTGAAATAAATGATTTGACTTTGAAAATCCAAATATTTAAATTCGATAAAAAAAGTATAAGAGTTATAAACAAAAATAGTACCTACCTAATTGGTATTTCCAAGTGCAGGGCCAACTCCATGTTACAGAAAAAAAACAATGTATTTTTGGAATTTGGTCTGGTGAAAATCATCCACTATTAATAGAAAATATTTCAAGAGATGACGAATTTTGGCGGATGAAGATAGAGAAAAAAAATTATAGATTTTTCTATGCAATGTCTGCCTGAAATTACGAGATATAATATTGCAAGAAAACAAAGAAAATGTCAATGATAAGCCTATGCAGCCAGGTTCAAGTAAATCTCAAGAACAAATTACAAGTGGCTCTACTGAGCTAGGTTCATGCGAAACAACAGAACTAAACTTCAATGAATTTTAGCTACTTGTACAAAAATTGTTTTGCTTTTTAGAGAA
The DNA here is from genome assembly GCA_949774945.1 of Hoplodrina ambigua. Classification (NCBI taxonomy): domain Eukaryota; kingdom Metazoa; phylum Arthropoda; class Insecta; order Lepidoptera; family Noctuidae; genus Hoplodrina; species Hoplodrina ambigua. The sequence goes on along the minus strand of OX458974.1, from coordinate 3,539,787 downwards.
AAAATAATATTAGCTTTCATTAGCGTAGCTTAAGGTTCCGGCGCCAAGTAATTTCTCCATTCAAACGTAATACCAAAATTATTTGCAATACGAACATATCACCAACTTAATATAATGATAGTCGGATACAAACGGCATTTATCTAGGATCCTGTTTTTTTTTAAACATTTTAAGATTGTAAACAGCATATTTCCAACTTAATTATTGTGTATGTTCAAAAATAATGCAATATATGCGAAGGTAGTTTTACATTATATTAATCCTTATTTCCAAATAAATACGTTAATGGTCATAAGTATTTCATTTTGAACAAAATTGCCCTTGACATCATTTGATTTCAATTAACACTTTAATATCTTGGAGATATCATAGTTTCAAAATAATACCACAACAAAAAATGATACATACAAACGTACCTATACTAATCAATTCAAGTTGGTCTACTGCTTTGCTCTACTCTGTAACCACTACCTAGACTTCGCAACTTTTGGCGCGCGTGTCATCGCGCATCATGGTAATTCATTACGTATCCGCTAGTCCTTGCGGGGGCTGCGGTAAGCGTTGGATGCCTGCGGTGCTCAGGGTAACCTCGCCTTAAGTAAAAATGAAAATTAAAAATACCTCTCAAATAAACTTCTCATTTTTTCAACGTCGCTTAGTTAATAAATATTATACATACCTAAAAAGGCCTAAGAAATAATAAAATTTCTTTGACAATAAAAAATGTACGAGCCTTAAATCTTTAAAAAAAAAAGTTGATTTTCTATTCTTGTTGTAGATACGACAGATACATCTCAAGTATTAAGATTTATTAAGGCTCCTTTCTGTTCAGACTTTTCTAAGCGCCATTTTAGATACAGAACACGTTTATGCTGGAAACAAGTGCGAGTCGGACTCGTGCACGAATAGTTTCGTACCACCCTACAATTTTTAACACTACAAAAGGGGTGGGAGGGATGAGGAACTTTTATTTTTGAAACGAGATACCTTAACGCTGCTTGAGGTAGAAGTCAACTGGCAGACATCGTCACGGAAGGAAAAAGCGTAATGCCTCTCCCTGGAGACCGTCCCTGTCTTTTTCTTTCTCTCTCTCTCTTTCTGGAACATTATTCATGACGTGGGTCCCCAGACAACACATTTTTTTTATTATTTATTGTTGTGTTATTTATAGTAGCCCTGTAACCCTGTATAAAATTCAAGTGTCTACCCAGACGGACAGACAGTCAGCAAAATCTTAGTAATAGGGTTTTATTTCGCACCTTTACGGTACCCAACAGGTCTTGTTGCTGGCTCTCAGGCTCTCTTCTACAAGCCTGTTTTGCAAAACTTGATGAAACGCATCCCTTAGGCTTTTCTACTGTATATAGTTATGCTTATGTCATTACCGTGTGAGTGCCAAGTTACTAAACGACTCTCTAAGGCGTTACTAACTTTCTTAAAACGAACAAGCATTTTCAAGATGAGTATCTTGAGAACGACGAAGCTTCTTATTAAATTAAAAATTCAAGATGATGACCTTGTATTTTGTTTTACCGGTAGGATAGATAGAACTGTTTTAACTATATATTCAGTTATGCAAGGATCCAAAGAAGGATCCAAACTGGAGGTTTACTAGCGGCCCATGGGGCGCAGCATTTTGGGAATGACTGGGTTGGACACAACTACCGCATGTCAAACATTTCATGGGGCAACCTATAATTGTGGGTTCCGGAAAACTTCCAACGACATCGTGGCAGATCCAGACGAAGATGTCTAAAGGGCTTTTGTCCTGCAGCGACACAACGCAAGCTAAAAATAATTAATAGGACCCATAGCCCAAGTCAATTAGATAACTAATTTGATACCACGTAAGTAGGTAATAATAAAAACATCCCACGAAAAGAAGGTCTAATTACTCTGACCCCAATCAACCATTGTGGCTCTCATTACACGTTACCTGCAGATAATTCCCTTTGCTTATACAAATGCAAATGAGGGTAGTTCGCATTAAAGACACGTACCACGTTTACAGAGCCCGCCATCTGCCTACGTAAATCGTATATACGACGAACATATTGACGGAGGCGATGTACACTGCTCGTTTACTGTGTTGGTATTCTTTTGGCCAGATAGAGTGGCGACCATTGAATGGAAACTACTGCGTAATTGTATGAATAAATAAATGTCAGGGTACAAAATAACTTCATTACGCTCCGGTCGTTTGACCCGAGCGGTCGTGTTTGCTGTTTGACTTATGATTATAGCTCTTTTAGTTCGACATTTGGGTAAATACTAAAGCAGCTTACTATTATTTTATTTAATGATTCAATTATCATACTATACATAATGCGGATTATTTCCTTGGTAACAAAGAGGACATGAAGATAAAATTGTTCTTTTAAAACTAATTCTTTAATTAAGAACATTTTAGTATTCCGATTTTGCCTGGGTAATTTTGCAAAGCCAAAGTCAGAATCGAACTACATTTAAATGTAAATTTTGCAAGATTTTGCAAATCTAATCTTTGATTATAATCACGCTCCATCCGGGTTTGATTTAACTGATCAAAGTTAATTATTGGCGTACCATTTTATGATGTTAAAACCAGTTCGTACTTAACATTTATGTTAACGTAAAATCGTTTTGGGTTATGTAGATTTTTATGTCTACCAATTTATTGCTTGATTCCAGATTAAAAATGTTTTTGGTTCCGTACCCAAAAGGTCCAAACGGAATCCTATTACCTTCGTTCATCCGTCTGTCTATCTCTCTGTCACAGGGCTTTTGGTAGACACTTAAAAATATCAAAGAGTGTGTGTTGATCTTAAAAATAAGTACAAAATAAAAGGGCGTCTTCGTAACTGAAAACTCTTTATGTCAACCTTTTTCATATTGTATGGTGGTACGGAACCATTCATGTGCGAGACCGACTCAGACTTAGCCGGTTGTTAGCTTAATCCGGCTTTAACGAGTGTGATCCAAAGAAGATCTATGTTTTGTATTAGATCTACGTTTATGGTTTATGACTAAAACTCCATTTATTCTCTTTCTACTTTATTTACTACTCTCATTTACACTGCATTAGGCTTGCTAGGAGACTCCATGATAATCGTATCTCCTTCTTCAGCTGGTTTATCATTTTCAGTTTCTTTTTTATTCTTCTCTTGAGCACTCAAATCTTTCTTAACTGGAGGAGCTGCTTTGAATAAATTGATGTTGTTTTCTAATTTCTTTTCACCAACAACCGTTATGCCTTCTTTGGGAACTGTGTCTTTCTTCTTTGACATAAACTTTGCCATGTCAAAGCTGCCTACAATATCCTTTTTCTTCGGAAACAGGAATAGCTCAATTGCTTTTGCCTTCGGATTTGAAGGTAACATTGATTTGTTTGGGATTATGCTGTCGAAAACAAAAGGCATCATAGGCGGGGGATTCGTTCTTAATGGGCTTGGTAACACAGGTTTTTGGTTAGGAGACAATTCAAAGTACATTGAACCTTCATGTACAACATGTTCGTGAGAATCACAGCATAAGGAAGAACGGACTGGATCATTGTTGAAAGAGAACAGGTCGTTATTAGCTAGAAGTTTGGTAAACAGACTAGCTGGGTTGGACAGGAAGGATTCTTTGGCGTTACGGAGACTTGAGCAAGGACACGGTTCTTCATTAACTGTTTCAAGCTTTGGGAAGAATGATGAACGAGACGGTGGCCCATGTTCCGGTTTCATTGCATGGGAAGGAGAATCTGAAAACATTGAGCTATGGTAATTTAATATTAAAAAACTGTTCTGGTAAAACAAATTATTTAAAAAAATGCAGTAGTAGTTTGCTTGAAGATTCCTTCATCTAACGAGAACCTTGAAGAAAGTGAATACGTCATACAATGTTTCCAAAATTCTTTCGAGACATTCAATATATTCGTATAATTTACTTATACTATTCTCTTTTGGGGTTACCCTTATTCTATACAAATCTTACCACGAGAGTTACCAGTGAAATAAAATGCAATTTCCATTTTTCCGAGGTTCACGAGGGAGTTGGTTATGGTTGGCATAGGTCGGGGCATTTCCCTCGAGGTGGCGACTGCCATATACCCCACCAGTACAGTCAATGCGTGCAAAAACATGTTCTGAGAATAAATAAAAAATATATGTGTGATTTATTGTAACATTTTTTGTTGTTTGGTCCATAAATATGTGGAAGGTATGGATAGTAGATTTCTTAATGGATTTTGCTGATAGGTGCATATTTATCAAGTATTACTATCAAATGTGTATTGTTAAGCTTTTCAGTCTGTACTACGTCTGTATCGTGTGCAAGCATCATGCTAAATGGGCTGAAAGAATTAACTTAAAGGCACACATTAATCCAGATTAACATACAGAATAATTTCGAAATTGCAAAAATTTATAAAAACATATGCTAACATTAAGCCTGTAATCCCCGAAGGGTTAGGCAGAGGTGTGCCTATTAGTTCACCCACATAATTTCGCCAGTTATGTTTAAGACCCATGTAATAGGGGCGAACCTATTGTCATCAACTGGGCACAGAACCAAGGCTGGAGGCTGCTACTGAGCAATTCCTGATAGAAAAACCAAATAACACACACAGCTGTCGCGATTTGCGACCACTAGACCAACGAGGTAGTTTAAATATTATAATTAGTAACATACTAAATATTTAATATTTTAAGTTCTGGCAAAAGCTGAAATAGTTTTAGTTTAAAAGAATACCTAGACAAAAAGCAATATAAACACTTAAAGAATACAAATCTAAGAAGAAAAGGCTTTAGAAAAAGCTTAAAAGGGAATATTTAAGTTTTAAAGTTTACTTACCGTTACTCTTATACAACGAGCAATAACGGATTGATTGAAATTCTGTTCAAATCAAATTCTTTTTGTTTCGCAACTTTCAATTCGGTTTTATTGGTTTTTCAATTTATTGCTACGATTGAGAAATACCAATTGTTGGCAAATCGTCGACTGGAACGATATTATAAATGCGATGTTACCGAGTTTCTTATAACCATTTGAGGAATATCTTTTATGAGGTTTTGTGTTGAATAGAAAGGGTTTCAGAGGCTTATGTATTGTTCTTTGAAATACCTAACTGGCTTCATGCAAGGTATAGACGATTAAAATAGGGATATATTGTACGAAAAATTACTTGTCTAGAAAAATCCACTGATAGACACCTACTTAATAATATTCTATCGACCAAATTTCGATCACCATTGGTTTTATAATTATTTTGTAATAGGGGTTAGCATAAAATAATTAACTTACACAGAAAATAGGGAAAAATAATTATTAATTATCGTCCAGATATGGAAACGGAAAAGAAATTCCACCCTTGTTAATCCGCCTTGAGCGAGACCTATGCTCGAGCCTTCCCTGTATGAGAAAGACTTTTGCTCTGCAGTGGGGCAAAAATAGGCTGGTATTATAATTTCTGTTTAATACGTTATAATTATATTGACATTAGATCAGTAGGGCTTCTCAGATGGCACTGATCTCCAGTGCCTATGCGGCATCTCTCCGCAGACCATGGCTCACCCATGATATTGCGCGTGCGCCGCATGCCCAGTCACCTGCACACGTGAGGACCTAATGACTGCGTCAGCGGATGCTGTTATGATAGAAGGATTAAAAATTTAAAAATTTAACAAAATTCATATGTTTATATTCGCCATCGATACGCTAAGAAAAAGATTAGAATATCAATAAGACGCAGAGGCGTAAATTATTATTCTAATAACAATAACTTGTAATAAGTATCTAACTTAAGTTTCGCAAAAACTGTCAAGTTAATGTAAAATTGATGTTTAAAGGATATTAGACGAAATTTCCTTTATTCTAATAATATTACATCCATAAATTCTACGAAACTGTAATGGCTTTTACGTGTATAAATGGAATTTGTTTCGAATACCGTTATGTCTGGCTTTACAGGTTCCGACGAAATTGGTAGAACGTAGATTCAAATTCAGCAAAAAAAATAAAATATGTTGATTTTAAAACGTTCAAAATGTAATCGCAATCTCATTTCAGCGACAATCAATGTCACTCAGATGAGCCTGACAATCGTCTCGTTGGTCTAGTGGCCACAAAGCGCGACTGCTGAGCGCAACTTGGGTATTTCTCAGTAGGAGCCTTGGAGTCTCCTGCCGGGGTTGCGGGACGTCTTAACAGGATACCGTGGCCCGAGAACGTAAAGGGCAACAGAACGAACAGGGTGGTTTTTTAGTCAGTAAAAGTCTGACAGACCTTTCCGCCGCATCCAGGGCGTAATTTGAAGATTTTACCACCTTAAAAAAAAGCCTTGGAGTCTGGATTTGGGCCCGGTTGCTGGCAGTGGGCTCGCCCCCTAATGGGACTCATAACTGGCGAAATGTCGATAAACTAATGGGTACACCTCTGCCTAACCCTTCGGGGATCACAGGCGTGATGTTATGTTATGTTAGACAGTATAAAAAACATTTAGTATATCGCAGAATCGTTCATTTTATTTACGTCATCGGTGAAGGAACTCAAACGTTATGCCTACGCTTTGAAGTGTCGTTTTATTTATTCCTATTTCGATACGAATGCATTTCAGCATCGGCGTATGCAAGCAATAAAATGCGTTTAAATTGTATTTATTTATAAACGTCGATTTCTGAAACTGATCGTAAAATTTCGCACGTTTAGTGTTGCTAGTGTTGGGTAAGCTCCGTTATTTCTGGGAAAATATTTTTGCCAGGATTTTTTTGACAGATTTATTTCGTTAAATGTTACTGACTGACTCTTTATTTAAGTTGTAATTTTAATGCCTTGTTATTGGGTTTTTACATCAGGAATTTCTTAGTAGCATCCTGACAATAGGCTTGTCCACTTTTACACGGAACTTAAACATAACTGACGAAATGTGGGTGTGTGGGTACACTTCTGTCTTACCCTTCAGGGATTACAAGCGTGATGATGTTGTTAATAATTTTGGAAAAGGCTGGCTATAATTAATAAACCTTACGACGAAAACCTTAGCCATTTCTACCTTCACTAAGGGTGTCTGTTTGATTTCCTCGCCACACTATCAAAAAAACGTAATCGACAATAGTAATTGGCGGAATTCTCTCCCTTTTGCTGGCAACACCGTACAGCGGCGGACTTATTGGTTCGTACCACGTCAACAGTAAAACGCAATGGCGGGTACACATTTGGCATTCACATTACTGGTACGTACGCATACATACAAACATACATACAGTTTTGTTTTACGTCTCCCGAATTACGTTGTTTTGGCGTTAGTCATTGGGGAGTAAGATATATCAATTGACTGTCTGTCGAGTTTCGTTTGTAGTTTTTTGTACGAAAACTAGTTTGTAGGTTTTTCCAGAAAATATTTTTATTAATTGATACATTAGACAACTGTTTTAACGGGTTAATGAAGTTGAAAGTTATGTTCTTCCTGTCAATGCGATATTTTCTTTTCTGTAGCATATTTTTCTGAGCTCTGAACCTTAGGTTAAACAGAAAATTTGAAGGTCAACATTTTCAAGATTTTTATTACGTAATCAGAATGTTTTAACACAGCCTAAAAGTCTGACAACCAGTCTTACCGAGGCGTATCGTATTAACCAGTTACTGGGTTGTGGAGGTCAGATAGGCAGTCGCTGCATGTAAAATACTGGTATTAAGCTGCATCCAGTTAGACTGGTAGCCGACCCCAACATAGTTGGGAAAAGGCTAGGTAAATGATGAGAATGTTTTAACTAATCTTTAACCCCGCGACAACGCAGATGTTTAAAAAAATAAAGATATTTTATCCTAACTCCCGTATATTGTTGTCTGCTATTGGACGGAACTAGTCACGGATCTTTTTAATATCTACAAAGATTGCTTCCTAATTGGTTCAATGCGGATGACAGCGGCACGATGTGACGGTTGACTGTTGAGTTATTACCGTTCTGACGTTAAAGGATACAAATCGAACTGTGTACCTAATTGGTATACGTCTGTTATGTCAGATATAGGTACATGAAGTGGTTAATCAAAGCAATGAACGTGGTTTTGTCCCTTTTGTGACCTAAGTTAAGGAATTGGGTCTTTTGTTAGTACTATTTTAAACGTGAAAGTATGTGAGGATGGATGGATGATTGTTACTTTTGCCCGATTAAACGGCTGAACGAAGTTAGCTGAAATTTGGTAAACATGAAAATTGATTGAGCTTTACACACAGACTTGCTCAATTCTAAGGTGTAGACCTTAGAATTGAGCAAGTAGCCATTTTAAAGTTCACACAGAGATTCTGAAGTTTATGCAGACAAAGTCGCGGGCAGATACCAACTGTGCCATATTTAGTATTTTTTAGAAAACTTTAGTTTCCTTAGGTATTAAATACTTACAGAGATTTTTTCTGACAAAACGAAGATTTTCTAGTATAACACTGCTACTGACTACTCGAGATGTAAGTGATGCAGATTGATGATAAAAAACTAATTTAAAAAAATATTTTTAAAAACAAGCTTTAATTTTAAATTATCACAATTGAGTATCGGACATTGAATTGTCATCAGAACTAAAGGTGTATGCAAAATTTCAGCTCCAAAACCAACAAAATGGTCGAAAAATGGTTTGGTTTGGTTTCGTTGATAGAAAAACAACTTACGAACATTGCAAGTTAAATAAAAAATAAACTTGTAAAAAGATGTCAATCCTTTTTATCTTCTTGAAAAATAAAATCAGTTACATAAAGTATTCGCAGCCGTTGCACGTGCCAATCGTACGTGCGTCACTCCAGATTCGATAAGCTTTACTTTTTTCAAGGCGCGTCTTTAGGCAGGCTTTGAGTAAGGAATATTTTTATATCGTGTGACTTGGAAGAGAATTGGAACAATAACTAAACAGCTTAACTTAAACTAGGAAGATATCGGTTTACGTAAAAAAGATTTTATTTATTTAAATTACATACTACCCCGAAGGGTTAGGCAGAGGTGTATCCATTAGTACATAGTGCCATCAATCGGGCACAAATCCAGACTCCGAGGTTGCTTCTGTGAAATTCTTAATGGAAAAACTCAATAACACTTTCCCCAAACTGGGAATCAAACCCAAGACCTCATGTTCGGCAGTCACGTTTTGCGACCACTAGACCAACATAACCAAAACCAGATTTGTGCTCGGTTGATGGCAATAGGCTCGCCCCCTATTACATGGGACTTAAACATAACTGGCGAAGTGTAGGTGTACTAATGAGTACACCTTTGCCCAACCCTACGGGGATTACAGGCGTGATATTATGTTATACCTGCATTTTTGACATTGATTGTCACTTAGACGAAATTGCGACAAGATTTTGACCGTTTTTAATTATGGGGCCTTGAATTTCTTCCAAACCATTTGGGAAATTAAATAGATCAGCGTGATGTAATGTTTGTGAGTAGATGGAATTATCGTTTATTATGTATCTGTGATGTTTGATTGGTTAAGTCAATATGTTTTATGGATATATAATATATTATTCTAGAGATATAGAGTAACCTATATATGTATTGATCTACGTTATTTATTCGAATATAAATCATGTTAACATTTGAAACGCTTGGGATTACTGTTGTCGTTGTATCATCAATTGATCAATTTGTTATTCCATTTCGAAACATCCATACATCTATACGAATAAATAAAATTGATGTGTTTGTTCGTAATGTCGAAATAATGGCTTTTTGCAAAATAAATATTATGAATGTTTGGACGGTACTTAGAAGAAAAAAGCTAATTTTTAAATTGTTGTCTGTTTGTTTGTGCCTAATCTCCGAAACGGCTGAACCGATTTTGACGGGACTTTCACTGACAGATAGCGGATGATATTAGGAGTAACTTAGTTAAAATAATAAGTGTACCACGCAAAAAAAAAAACCCGTGATAAGTGACAATTACGGTAAGGTATCATGCCAAAAATTCAGGTGATTACCTATATTTATGCGAACGAAGTCGTGAGTACGAGCTAGTCGATAAAAAAAAGACATACGATATTTGGTGCTACCAATTTATGACTAGGCGTCGCCTGAGTGGTAATTTGTTGAGTGTGGCGGTCAAAAGGGGTAATTTTATTCGACTTGGGGTCAGTGGTGACTCTAGACATGGTAATTACGATGATTGATAGACCAAGTGTGTAGGTTCGTGCATTATTTCTTATTTGTATTGAGTATTGATCAATTCAAACCTTAGAATTAATAATTGACATTGTGATGCATAACTGTACCATGGACTCAATTCATGATTCTAAGTGCCGTGCAGTTTCTTGCTCGTTCTTCTCCATAGAGGCCTACCCCCGTTTTGGAACGAGCAACAAGCTTCATCTTTCGGACTAAATGACCGACTCCTTGACAATTCAAAAGTGCCTGTAAATGGTCTTATTAAAATAAATGTTTTTGACAAAAAAAAAACAAATGTTTTATCCGGTGTGAAGGGGACATTACAACAAAATTTTTTACCATGGACTCCGAAAATGATTATAGATCTAGAATGTGCATGCGCACCCCAAGCGATGAAAGAATTCAGTTTGACGTCAAGCTCGTGGTACAATCAAATGATTTTTGCATTTTAGAGAGCGAAAAATCGCTCAGTGTATCTACCAGCAAACTTTTAGAAAAAAAAGAAAAGAAAGTAAAATTCCAAATAATCAAAATTGTATCTATAACGCCAACGTAAGTCATCATACAACAAAATTAAACAAACACCAATAAAGTTTTATTAATTTTCCCCAAAGTACAACGCGAGCTAATTTATTTTGAAAATAACACTGATTCTTATTAAAACAGTTAAAATGAAACGTGGCGCTATGAAAATTTCATTTATAGAGAAATCGTGCTGTTCAGCCGAGAAGTCGACGACTAAAATAGACTCCCCCATCTTTGTTTCAAGAAGTTGTAAGAGGTTAAAAGGGTTAGATAATAGTCCAAGAGCTTAAAGTATGCTACATCTACGTCATCTTAACATGGCTGAATAGATAGAGAAATATGCTGTTAGGATGGTATGCATACTTGTTACCTTTATTGAGTCACCTCATACCATACATACCATAACCGGCGTGTTTGTATGACGATATGTATGAACGTAGATGAGGCGAAGGGAGTACCTAGGTAAGGATCGTAGCAGGTGGCGTTCTGTAGTTTCTGCCTACCCCCATGGAAAAAAGGACTTAGTTTATGTAAGTGCGATATAATTAACTTTTCTTTTCTTATCTTATTTATATATATTTTTCGTAGGTACTAGCAGGACTGGAAAACATTGAAGCCAATCTAAATGCTCATAATGGTTCTAAGACTCTAGATCCGAAAAGGCGAAGTGAAATAGTCAACGAAGCGTTTTTAGAACAAAAAGATACTTTATTAGATTTGGTATGTATTTCATGATTATTTTAATATCTACACAGACGCGTAAAAATAAGTCTTTTATTAAATGCGTATAAACGTTTAAAAGATACACTAAACAACCAATTTTTATAATTTTTGTCTGTCTATGTGTTTCGGCTTATTTTCAAAACGGCTGGGCAGATGCACATGCAGAAAACCGAAATTCATGAGGGGACTGCCCCGTTCGTCTCGTGGTCGCGACGATTATGGGAAAAAAGTGTTTTTGAGATTTTCCATAAGGGATTTCCCAAGTTGCTTCCCAGTAGCAGCCCGGACCGATCGTGTCGAATTGCTGTCCCACCAGACTACTAGAGTAAGGGCAGAGAAAGTACACCTGTGTCTGCGCACGCATTTGCGCACTGTAATATCTTCTGTGTACTCATCTAGTCTCTGAGGTAAACTACGAGTCAACAAGGCAACCTAAAACTAAAAAGATCAAAGCCAATTCAAAATGATACGTCACAGGTAATGAGCACACAATTAGCACCAAAGTATTACTTGAAAACGCCACACCGATCTCTCTTCAAGCGTTCACCAATTTACAACTAAATTGGTGATCAGAGTTTTGGCACATAAAACAATTGCTCCTTTGGTGTATTACCCTCGATGTGCGAAGTTCGAAACAAATCAATTATCTGATGCCGGAGGCTTCGGGACGGTCGAATAACCTTGTTAGGATCCCCGTACATGGTGTTACTTGTATGTGCGAGATATGTACACACAGCAAAAGAGATAGGTATGCAGGGTCGTAGGATATAGTTGAAGTTTTCTTAGAAATGGATGGATGTATTTAAATTTTATTTAATTTAAATAGTAGATAATAAACAGTTAATTAATTAAATTAAGTTTCAATTGAAGATATTCATCGGTTTCTAAGAAAACTTCAACTATATCTGACGACCCTGGATACCTATCTGTTTTTCTGTGTTTACATAATATATATATATTAGAAGACTGCTTTGTTGGTATAGCGGGTACGACTGCAGAGGTCTTTGGTTCGATTACCAGGTCGGGCAAAGTGTTATAGGGGTTTTTCAGGGATTTGTTAGTAGCAGCCTCGGAGTCTAGATCTGTGCCCGATTGATGGCAATAGGCTTGGAACTGAACCCAAGACCTCCATGCTCAGCAGTAGCGCTTTGTGACCACTAGACCAACGAGGCAGTACAACGTGTTGTTATAAAAGTCTGTATTATTTATCCTTCTCTTTGTGATGAGGATACTTTAATATGTACCCATGTTAGTAGCTCGTAGTTCTTCCGAGCATAATCAATACAAATCGTCTACTGTCAAGGTCAAATCTATCATTTTATGTAGGTATGTTATTAGCTTTAATGTGATTTGCGTTATTTCTTCTATTGACGATCTGCTATTACACATCATCAGTCTCTTTTTATTGTGAATTAGTTTCTAAATACACACACACACACACATAATATCATCCTGTAATCCCTGAAGGGTTATGCAGAGGTGTACCCATTAGTACACCCAAGGGAGACAACCCAAAACCCAATATAATTTTGCTCGACCTGGGAATCGAACCCAAGACCTCATTCACAGCAGTCGCGCTTTACGACCATTAGACCAACGATGCAATTTAAAGCGAAGCGAAGCTAGTTTTAAATAAAACACAATCAATTACTTAATAACTAACACAAGAAATATTAATTCCAGCTAGAAACAAAACTGAAAGAAGTAAGAGAGAAAAGAAAAAAGATGTCACCAATTGCTGCTGACGGTAACGGCAATAATAATATTGGTCTTGAACATCTCAGTAATCTGAACCTTAAAGTAAACGGTATAAGTGCCATCGGTGATACGAATATGGAACTCAAATACGGACCTGGTATGAAAACTAATATTATTTCAATTTCTAATTAATCATGTATAGTCAACGAAAGAGATAATTATGCAGGGTCGTCATTTTCTTAGAAACCGATAGTTGTTTTTACATGTAATTTAATTTTAAAAGTAGATAATAAACAGTTCGTTAATTAAGTTAAGTATCAATCGAAGACATCCATTGGTTTCTAAGTAAAGTTTAACTATATCTGACGATCCTGAATACCTATCTCTTTTGCTGACTATCATAAGATCTTTGGCTACCACAAGGACGGGCTTGCGGGTAGCAAACTTGGGACAATTCCTCGCTCGACCAGATGAAGAGAGGCTATAGTCGTAGTACAGGCTGCATGAGGTGAAGGGACACGCCAATGGCTGTCCAATATTAGTTGGAGGCGCGGAGCAAATAGCGTGCTCCCGAATCATGGGTAGAAAGAAGAACCGAGGGGTTTTAGTCGGGAAGAGTCCGACTTATGATGACTCCGTGGTCGCGGGACGTCTTAGCTGGATACCGTGGCCCCGGAACGCAAAGGGCAACAGAAGGAACAGGGAGGTTTTTTAGCCAGTAAAAGTCTGACAGTCCCTTCCGCCCCACCCAGGGCGGAAGGACTCATTTGATGATTTTGACCACCCAAAAAAAAAGGGTCGTCTCTAAAGGCGGAGGGTATCAAAAAGGTATCCCCAAAGGAAAATAAAAATGCCTAAAATGTCATATCTACATCTTTGTATTGTATGTATGGTCGTGAAGCAGGCGTTCCGTTAGCGTCATCATAAACTACATTAGACTAAACTTATGATCACAAGTCCGTAAAAGCAACTTTATCATCGTACTTCAATTCATTTTTATGTCCTTGAATGTCATATTTAGGTTCTGCAGGAATATTACGTATATTATTTTGTTTATCTTCATGATCTACGAACAATAAACGACCGTAAATGAAGTCACATAAGTATCTACTTACACTGACATTTATGAAACGAAACGTTATTTTTAATAACGAGTTGCCATCCGTCTGAGATTCTCCGGATTTGTCTTAGATTAGAGAGTGTCCGGGTACCGTCCGGAAGGGGTTTTCACTTTTAGTGTCAGGGAACTGACACCCTCGACTGCCTCGTTGGGCCAGGACTAGTGGTTGCCAATCCAACTACTGAGCATGAGATCTTGGGTTCGATTCCCAGGTCGGGAAAAGTGTTATTGGGTTTTTCCACCAGGAATTTCTCGGTAGCAGCCTCGGAATCTGGATTTATGTCCGACTGATGGCAATAGGCTCGCCCCCTATTACATGGGACTTAAACATAACTGTCGAAATGTGGGTGTACTAATGGGTATACCTCTGGGAAATTCTTCGGGGATTACAGGCGTGATATATTATTTTATAAAAAAAATGAAAATGTTAACGATGTTTTTATTTTTATTGTATAAATATTTTAATCAGGGATTTAATCGTCTTGAAAAAAAATCTTACATTCACCCGAAAGTTCGGGGTTTTTAAAATGTTTGACAGCCCTAACTATAAGCAATACATATTTCATAACCAACGTATCTTCCATAATTTCGAAACATTTTGTCAGTCCACGTCTTCCTTCTAATAACATGCGGCAAAGTTAAGTCAATTAAACCAAGTCCTCCATAAGTAATGAGCGCTGACAGGGCAAATTAATTAGTGACGACGTAAGCTTTTAATTACGTTTAATGTAATACCAAAAGCGTCTGATGAACATTATATTTAAACAAGCTTATTTAAATAACTTAGATTTGGTCAATGTTTAGATAGGAAAATGATTTATGTGGCTTTAAACTAGTTGGGAATTGAAAATGTTTCAAAAAATTACAACTGTAGGTATTATTTATTTAGTTAAACACAATTAAGAACGACCAAGCCTTTTCCCTATGTTGGGGTCGGCTTCCAGTCTAACCGGATGCAGCGAAATACCAGTATTTTACATGGACCGACTGCCTACCAAAACTTCACAACCCAATAACTGGGTAATACGATACCCCTTGGTAAGACTGGTTGGCAGACTTTCGTCCTTCTGACGGCCCGTATTAACTGTCCAAGATCTACGTATGACAGCTGGGACCAACGGCTTAGCGTGCTTTTCGTGGCACAGAACGATGTTAGTGATGTCTAAGATAAACTTTAGAAAGTACATATGAATTGAAAAAATCGCCGAGTCGGCAGATTGCAGGATTTACATAAAAATAGAAAAACAACAAAAAATGTGTTGTGAATGTATTGTCCATTGGTCTAAAACCTGAAAACTAAATAAAAAATGAAACAACAAATCCATTCGTAGCATTTAGGATTAGCTTTGTCACAACATACGAACAACACAGAATAAACGTAGTTGGATTCAATATTTATTTGAAAACAGAGTGTAGGTATAGTAAAATATTTCACCCTTTGCTCTCGAAATAAAGCATCTATACACAAATAAATAAAATTTGAGTGTCTGTTCGTAAAGTCAAAATAACAACTTTTTTACAAAATAAATATGGATTTTTACACGGTACGGACACAAAAAAACAAATTTTAATTTATTTTTTTCTCTCTGTTTGTTCCGGTTAATCTCCATAACGGCTGAACCGATTTCGAAGGGACTTTCATTGGCAGTTAGCTGGTATTATAAGCAGTGATTTTTGCAAATTTTATTTTATAAAAATAATGACGATTCTGCGCAAAAAATTAAAACATGCAATATAAAATATATCTACGAGTATGTGCTATAATAAAACCTTGGCTAGCAATCATAATCGATATTGTATTAATATTGAACGAATATTTTAAGCCTATCATTTCGAGGTCTCGATAAATGTTTATATTTAACCAACAACAGACAAATTGGCATTGACCCCACCCTGATGCAAGGCTGGTAAAATTATAGAAGTGGAAAATCGACCTGATCTTTATTATTATCTAATAATATCATATCGACGTCAAAATCCACCTTGACATGGAAAGTCAGTTAGCAGGAGGACACAGAGCTGGGTAGACCGGAAAAATTTAGTAAATTAAGTGAATATCAAAGTAGGTTGATTATAGGCAGAGATGTTATCATAAATCTATGTAGATTTATATAAAGAAAAAAATAACTAAAACCTGAAAATTATAAAACAAGAACAATATTCGTTTGACAGAATTTTTTAAACAATAGCCGTGGTCGTGTGCCACCTGCGGTTGTTTCACTAGCCAATAAAGATTCTTCTTTATTGGCTAGGTGGCATACGACCACGGCTATTACTTAAAAAATTTTGTTAAATGAATAAAAACACACCTCATTTGTCATGTATAAGCAGTTTAGAAGTTATATGGGAACAAACAAACATAACAACACAAAAACACACATATAAATAACTGGGCCTCTTCCTCTCTCCTAAATTTTTGCTGTGCCCGACAGGGTCCTTATTGATCTTTTACTTTATTATAAATAATGTATGTAATAGGTTTATATGGAATGCAATAAAAAAATGAGTATTGAACATACAAACATACATACCGGTCAAAATCGTAACCCTCCTTTTGGCTTTGCCGTAGTCGGGTAAAAAGTGAACCTAACTGACAGATGACACTGATATGCGGTTAGTCAGGAACTAGAACTACTACTATACCCACTACTGAAATTGCTATGTCTTCTTTACCTTCATCATTTTCACGTATAAAAACAACAAGAATATTGTGACCAAAACTTTGTAAAAACTTAATTACAAAGAGTGCTGTGGAGAGTGTTGCTCCTTCTTCTCCATAGAGGCCTACCTACGTTTTGGAAAGAGTTTTGACATTCTGAGTCACTGACCGACTTCTTGACAATAATAATTCAAAAGAGCCTGTAAATGGTCTTATTAAAAAAAATACTTTGTATTGGCTAACAAATGTGTAACTTTGCACACAGTTTTCTTTCATGATATAGGCGAATACTAAGAAAGATTTTTGGAAATTCAACCCCTAATAAGGTAAAAAGGGGGAAGCTCGATTGTATGAAAAATAATATTTCTTTGGTACCAACTTGAAAATTAATGCTAATGTGAATCTAAGTAAATAATAAAGTTTGAGATTATTAGGGTTTTTTTTAACTAAAACAAAACCATAACTGGCGAAATGTGGGTGTACTAATGGGTGCACCTCTGCCTAACCCTTCGGGGATTACAGGCGTGATGTTATGTTATGTTTGTAACTACCTACCCCTCAAAGTGGGCCTTAGGGATATTGAGTTTGTAGGGGAAGTACTAAATCTAAGCGGATGCTAGAAAAAGGAATGTGTTAAATAAAACATGACGATTTAGAAGTCCTGAGCAAAAAAATAAAAAATATTTCAGTCCAAGAATAAAATAAGGCCAAAACATTAGGACCTCTGGGATTTCTATTAAACATAGCAATAAAAGCAAGTTTCTTAGAGCAAAGTGTAATGTAGCGAAAACAGGCTGGAAAAACACTTTACGAAAAGAAATAACAAAAAATATCACACATCCAATATAGGCGTTCCTAACAAGTAAACATGGGACAAGCTAGCTTTTAGTGAGAGGAGATAGAATATATGAAAATCCTAGTACCTAGATCGCTTAATTGAGTTCTCGCCTGCTGACACTGAAGAAAGACAAAATACTACTCTGTGTATATTATGTATTAAATAAATAAATAAATACATTAATAACAAAAGAAAGAAAAAATACTTATTGACACAGACCATGTGGACACAAAAATAATAAAAGCAAAAAAGTCATTATCGTGGCCCAGTTCAGCATAAAATGCCAGACCACTTGTCCCTGACACTTGTTTTCAACTGTGCCTTTGGTTTTTTTTTACCTTGCTCACCGCTAACCACTGTTACGTCACATATTTTTTAAACCGAAAACCGAAGAGGCGAAATGTGCACTGGACGCACATTTCGCCTCTTGTGTATCACGCTACAAGCGCCTGCCGCCCGCACTCTCCCGTTGTCATCCTACTCGTGCGACCCTGTACCGCACAGGCGAGGAATCAATAAAGCGATTTAACAATAATATATTTTTTCTAGGTAAAAGCTTAATTCACATGGATGCGAACGGAATATCTAATATTGGAAAAGTTCACTTGGAATTAGGTACTGGAGAAACTGGACTTTTTATACCAGGGTTAAGTGACCTCTTTGCTGGTAAGAATAACATATAATCTATATAACTTTGATATATAAAAGAAGATTCTTCCTGTCGTTTCCCGACACGACGGGCTACTGATACAAACAACAAGAATATTATAACCAGTATTTTGAAACTCTAATTGAAACGAGTGTCCGTTCTTCTTCTTCAAAGGCCTACCAACTTTTTGGAATAAGCAAATAGCATTTTTTCGGGACAAAAAGTAGCCTATGTACTTTATATTCAGACTATCTATGTGCCAAACATCTAATTGCATACCGTAAAATTCAATTCCCAGGTCGGGCAAAGTGTTATTGGGTTTTTACTTTTTTACATCTGAAATTTTGAGTAATTTCTATAACTGGCTAAATTTGGGTGTACTAACGGGTACGCCTCTGCCTAACCCTTCGGGGATTACAGGCGCGATGTTAAGTCTAGGTTTCTCACGTTTGATGATGTAAGTAGTAGTTAGTGTTATTGATCTGATAATGACTTTTTTATTTTTTGAAGAACGTGGACACGTAAACTGCTCCAAAAATGCGTCAGCTGCAGTACAAGCAACACAAAAGCCAGTTGATCCTCAAAGAATTGGAAACGATGCTAACATAAGCCAAACAACTGCTGGAATTGTTACTGTCAGATATCGTACATCTGTCGTGAACCATGCAGCTGTCGAGAGGAATTCAACTGTCCAAGTATGGAATACACCCGGATCCACCAGCACTGATATATTTCCATTTGTAGTCGTGAATTCGACGGTTGGAACTGCCAATAAAACGACTGTTTAGGTAAAAAATAAATAAAATAAAAATAAAGAATTGTTTTACATGTTTACCTTTATTCTTTCCTATACGTACTTTTTATGAGCTATCTAAACGCGATTCTCCGATAGATTGATGATAACATGTACCTGTGGCGTCACTTATCAAACTCAATTGACTAACTATTTATTGATTTAAAAGCAACAAAATATCTAATTTTATAGTTACTTGAAAATTTATCAGGTTTCAGGGCTAACATAAAAAGTTTTGCCTTGGAATGATTGCCCCTATGGTCGTTACAAAGAAAAGACACATACGCGAAAGACATTTATGCGAAAGACATTTCCGCGAAAGACGAGTGAGTAAGTGATTTGCTCGGGTCCAGTTGCGGGGAAGACTTTTGCGCGAAAATCCAAATGGAATAACTACGAATACAGATACTTACCTAAAAGTACAAACTACTTATACCGTATAAGTTGTAAAACTCGATCAAGATGTAGAACATTAAACATGTTCCTAACACAAAAAAGGATCGTAAAACTTATGTACCGATCGTAACTTTTAATGTAATTTAACTTGGCCTTAGAATATACTTGGCGATCATTTTACCTGTAATATTTACTATGTTTTTACAGTAGAGAACATACTTTCGTGTAATTACAAACAAGGGTTAGTAAAAGTTAAAATGTAGTTTATTAGTGATCGATGTTAATCATGCATCATACATTAATTATTTTCTTAATTAAATTCTTTGTACTTATTCTAGTACAGTGGTTTTGTAAGTGTCTGTTTGTAATGTCAAAATAACAACTTTTTTATGAAGAACGTTTATAAAACACGTTGTTTACAAATTGTAAAATACACATTTCTTTTTTGTTTATCTGTTTGTTGCGGCTAATCTTAGTAACGGTTGGACTTTCATGCGGAGGAAGCCGCAGGCAAACATACATAACATACATAACATCACGCCTGTAATCCCCGAAGGGTTAGGCAGAGGTGTACCCATTAGTACACCCACATTTCGCCAGTTATGTTTTTAGTCCCATGTAATAGGGGGCGAGCCTATTGCCATCAACCGGGCACAAATCCAGACTCCGAGGCTGTTACTGAGAAATTCCTGATGGAAAAACCCAATAACACTTTGCCCGACCTGGGAATCGAACCCAAGACCTCATGCACAGCAGTCGCGCTTGCGACCACTAGACCAACGAGGCAGGCAAAAGCTACTTATAAAATTCTTTCCCATTCTTTTTGCATACGACAAATTGACTTTGACATTAATAAATTGATTTATTTTGACTTTCACATTTGACATAAAAGTTATTACTATTAGACGCATACCTAAAGAATGAGCTAACATTAAAACCTCCAAAATATGTGGCAATAATGGGCATAATTTCTACCACGTATGAATACAAAAAAAGAAACAACATAAGTATACCTACTAGAAACTTAAGACGACTGCAAACGAGGTCCATTTTCTCCCGTGATTTTCAAAGCATAACTCCTCAAATTCTATTGGGCGACACGGCAAAAGCATTTGGCGCGTAATGTGTGTCGTTACCCGCAGACGGCTCCTATAACCGCCATGTTGCATTATGATGTCACTCGAATACTGTGGAGAATAAAATTGTTAGGGGGACTTTCTTTGTTGTTCTTTTAGAGTCTTCGATCTTCTAATAATCGTCTTCTGCGATGTCCTTCTCACCGCTCTGGTTTTCTTAGATCTTCCTTTCCTGTCCAGGCGGTTGTCCTTTGGAATGCGCTTCCTCAGAATATCAAGACGGCCATCAGTCGGTTCGCATTCAAGGTAAAAGCTCGCTAATACTTACATAAGAAGTTGGCAGATACGTCCCACAATTAATTTGTTCTACTTCTCCATCTATGTATTTTTACCTCTCTCTACTTTGTATATTTTCCGTGACGGCAAACGGCATGACGGCTCATGCTCCCTCTACGCCACCGCTATTGAGTCTCTATAAATGAATATAATACTGAAATCTATAATCTGAACATAAGACTGAAATCGTCAATCCGTCTTAAGTAAGCGTGGTGATTAATGCTCGTATCTTCTTATTATAGAGGCCTTTACCCTACAGTGGGAGAATAATAAGCTGGTAAATTGTCAATAAGGATGATTGACATTCTTTTTTTATATTTGACTTTCAAGCCAATAAAATGTTATTGAATCAGCATAAAATATGGAAACATAATCTGATAAATGGCTTTGATACGTATTATTTTTGTGGAGCTTGTGTGACAAATTGATATTCTCTAGAGATAAATTATTGCCAGTCAAAGAATAATGTCTCACAGAACTGACTTTCGCTTTTCACGCACTCGAAGGCAAAAACAATATTTCTTTATCTAAAGTTACAATTACCATTTCTCAGGTTCCAATCTCAACTAAATCAATTCTTCTCTATGAAACCGCGTTCATTTTCTGTCAGAGAGTTTGTGAGTTTCATAGTTTAGTGCCTAAGAATTTACTGTAAGATTTATTGTAAATTGGGACCGTATCTTGATTTATTTCTTTAGACAATTAGTTAATTCACCCCAAGTTAATTTATAGACGGTTTTGTACGTACGTAAGTTAATTGAGTATAATTTTATGTATCAATTTGAAGTATCAAGATTTTTGTATTAGTTTAAGTGTTTTCTAGGTAGACGTATTAAAGGTCGGAACTTTAAAGTGTCTGGCTGGTATATTCTACGATTTTTTTCTGGTAATAGTGTATAACAGGTGTAAAAAGATATCCTAACTAATATTATAAATGTGAAAGTAAGTTTGTTTATTTGTTTGTTACCAATTTTCGCCTAAGCCACTGAACCGATCATCCTGAAATTTTGCATAGACATTGCCAGGTGTACAGGAACCAACATAGGGGACCTTTCATCCCGAAAAAAACTGCTGTTCTCGAGAGAAACTACAATAACGTTCTTATGATCATAGATGGCGCCACATGTCGTTTCGAATCATGATTTTAACCGAAATTCACGCGGACGAAGTCGCGGGCAAAAGCTAGCTAGCTATTATTATAAATAAAGATATTTTTTTTCATTCTGGACCAGCCCCGGGAAACTTCTAGTTACGAAGATATTGAAGGACAAAGTACCAACTCTTTTTTGCATTCTTTTACGAAAGTTTTAAATGTACTAACTGAATTTTTAACGTCGACCAACCCTGTACTGCTATATGCTCCCATAAGCACAGTAAAGGTCGTATTTCAGCATTTCTTTTTTACAAAATGTTACTTAGTTTGTTGAGCAGTATGCCCAGTTAACAGCTATGTGTTATGTCTTGTTGATGTCTTTCTACTATAATGTAATACTTCTAATGCTAGAACTTCACTTGGCGTAGGTATTTGTCCAAAAAAACAGTTAACTGAGTCATAAAAATATACCCTTTGTACATTTTGATAACATTGTTTTTTTTTAACTTTTTTCTTTCTTTGTTTCTTTCTTTCTTTTTTCTTTTTTTTCTTTTTTTATGAAACCGAAATAAAAGAAATATTAATACAAATACGCCAAGTGAAGTGTCATCATTACAGAATAGTTCAGTTGAAATCTCCGAAGTACGTATACCTCAGCTTCCTAGTTTTTTGCATTATTTGTTGCTTATATTCTTTGTTGCTTATATTCTTTGTTGCTTATATTCTTTGTTGCTTATATTCTTTGTTGCTTATGTTCTTTGTTGCTTATATTCTTTGTTGCTTATATTCTTTGTTGCTTATATTCGGAGGTGAATGTCAAGGTACTATCAACTACCGTCAACAGCTATTACGTGAAACAAGATGGCGGCACGTGAGAATGTCTGTCGTGTTTGATTCGCAAGCCCTCTGCGTGTGATGTTTCCATTTTTTTTATATGATTTTTATGGGATATCATGTTTTTTGTTGTTGTTTTTTCCCTTTTCTTTTGTGTGACTTGAAACGATGTTATTTAAATTTATAGGTCGTAAAACCGTTGATCTCGGCTGCCGTTTGTAAATTTGACAGTAGTAGTAGTTAGAACTGGTAACTGGCAACTGAATTGTGGAGGTCAGATAGGCAGTTGCTCCATGTTAAATACTGGTATTCAGCTGCATTCGGTTAGACTGGAAGCTAATCCCAACATGGTTAGGAAAAGGCTAGGCAGATGATGATGGTAAAGATCCAAAGCCACAAACAGTTCTTTTTATGACCTGTCAAAACGCGATTGTTCCATCGATTACGTACAGCAATATTTAACTGTGACGTCACTTATTTGGCCTGATTAACTATTTATTGATTTTAAAGCCACAAAAGATAGTTCTGTCATGTTGAGAGGATGAGTGAAAGACGATTAACAATAGGTTTTTATATGGCAGAGGTGAGTGGCAACGCAGGGAGGAGTCGCCCTAGGAGGACCTACACATTGACCTTGTCGGTGAGGTTCTTCATAAAGGTTAGGTGCGCTGTACTCGTAACCGGCGTGCTTGTATGACGAATTGTATGAACGTAGATGAGGCGAAAGGAATATATAAAATAATACAAAAAATAACTGATTTGTACTGTCTTCTCGTCCCATTGGCAAAATGATCCATCATCCTAATAATAAATGAAGAATTGTCTAACTTAAGTGGCAGTGGGTGGAACATATATTGCTTTTATAACAAATGAGCGATGAGGTGGAAAAGTTGTGAAATCCCCGAAGACGCAGCGTGTGTAGGTCGTGCGGCCTGCACTGTTATTCTGTAAAAAAATCAGGTGAGCTTTTATTTGAGGCTAGAAATTACAACTTACCTCACAGTCACTGCACTCAAATTCGTCGAAAGAGACTACTTTTACGGGAAGTAAGGGTTGCTTTAAAGGCCAATCCTCGTAATTTAAAACTTCAAAAATTTTGCCTAATTAATCTCATCAACAAAACTAAAAGAAAAAAAATAGATATTAGAGAGATATCTTTGACATAATGAGAGATTAGAATGTGAACGTTCCTAAAAGTGCGTATAAAAATAAAATTGATAGCTTCATTCGGGTGAATGATGACTGCAACCTAAGATAATTACATAATTGACATTGTTTTTCTTCAACAGTGCGGCGGCGGCAGCGGCGGCGGCGGCGGAGGCGCTGGGCGGGGGAGGCCGCCGCGCGCCCCCGCCCCTGCTGCGCTCGCGCACTCTGCCCGCCATCATCGCGCCTGGTTTCTCCATTCTACATGCTCAAATTGACCCGCAACGAACTAATGGTATGTATAATTAAATAGGTTAATTAAAATTAACGTTTTAACCTAAATGCTAATTCGCACATATCAGTGAAGCCACAGTTCCGGCACCGTCCTGTATCAGTGATAAATTATTCTTTCATACATTCTCTATGAACGCGTTCACACTTGTCAGTGTCAGTGACGACACAGTGCTCTCAGTGTCAGTTCCGGCAATATAAATGGCTAAAACCTTAACACACCAGTCTAGTGTTAATTCAATCTAATTGAACTACTTCTCATTTTACGACCATAATATAAAACGTTTATGCAATTCAATCAACGAAAGTTTTTATGGTTTGTCCAAATGAAGGAAAGGGGAGGTAACACGATAGGCAGTAAAGTGAAACTTGCAATAAATTGCGTGACAACGGTCTTCAAACTCATTTTATTACATTACGAAAGCTCTTAGAAAAATGGTTTTATTTTTATACTGATTGCATTTTTCAGGTTATGATGTAAAATATACAAATACAGTTCATTTAAGTGCCTTTTTAGACTGTTAAGGTATAGGTACAATAAATAAAAAAATGTTGGGGTTTTAGTGCCACTAGTAGAATATATTGCACTTCACCGTTTATTATGTTTTACGTGCGTGATATTTTACATAACATCACGTTTGTGATTCCCAAAGAGTTAGGCAGAGGTGTACCCATTAGAACACCCACATTTCACCAGTTATGTTTAAGTCCAATGTAATAGGGGCGAGCCTATTGCCATCAACCGTGCACAAATCCAGACTCCGAGGCTGCTATTCAGAAATTCCTGATAGAAAATCTCACACTTTGCCCGACCTGGAAATCAAATCCAAGACCTCATGTTCAGCAGTCGCGCTTTGCAACCATTAGACCAACACAGCAGTCAGAAACGAGGTTTCTCAAAAAGAGAGTCAATATATCGTGATGAGTAATTGAGTACCTTTCGCTTTTATTTATTCAGATTAGATTATTAAATACTATTTCCCTTTTCTAAGGAACAATGACAGAGCTACATAATTTGATGCAGCCACTGATTTCCTACCAAAAAGAATTACTCAAAAAACTGTGACTTTATTCTCCACAATAGTTCCAGCACATTACCCTGCTTAATGACCGTGGCCACATCTTTTATTTCATCTTTCTTTATAATTGAAACAATGGCGAGAGATAAAACGGAGCCGTCAAGCAGTTTGTTATAAAAATGTTTAAAAAACTGCGACCATATTCCAGCTGCAAATTACTCCTTTGAGATGTTTTTCCTTTATCCAAAGTATTCTGAAGTACGCGGTGCTTACCTGCGCAAACAAATGAACTCACTTTCTCTTCAAGTTTACATTTTCACTTGAATTTATAAACGAACGGTAGGTAGTTCTTTCTTCCTTCCTTTTTTAAAAACGGAATCTAATCGCTTCTGTTTTAATTTGAGAATTAATTGAAAAGAGTTTCAAGATTTCAAACAAATTATCGAGGAATTTTTAAAGCAAATATCCAAAAGTATTGGTGGATATATAGTTACTGGGTTGTGGAGGTCAGATAGGCAGTCGCTCCATGTAAAATAGTGGTATCCAGCTGCATCTGGTGAGACTGGAAGCCGACCCCAACATGATTTTGAAAAGGCTAAGCAGATGATGATCGAAAAGTATTGGTGGAGTAGAACATGGAATTATTGAGGAGACGGACTATTTTTGACCCTTTGCAGGGCAAAGGCATCATCTCAAACAGAGAAGGCGTGAATATTGATCACCACGCTTGTTTAAGGCGGATTGGCGATTTCAGACTTATATCTTGTAAGTCCAGGTTACCTCACGATATTTTCCTTCACCGAAGTAAGTGTTGTCCAAGATAAAAAAGTCACATTAGTATTTCCTCCATGTCAAACCTACGGGCATGAGTGGTGGGTGCTCTGGGACAGCTTTTTTTTTGTGAAAAGAAAAAGCTAAAGAGATAAAGAGTCAACCAGAATTGTCGTGAATTACCACATGTTACTGAATATTACGGTCATAAATCAACAGCAGAAGCAGCTCGGTACTAGAATGAAATGGGTGGCCTTGAATAATAAAGTAGTCGCTTTAAATTGCAATTTTAGCAGAAGAAAAGTTACGTAAAAACCGTGAAGACTGTTATTAAATATAAATGGTAGTTATAACTGCAGTTAGTCAGATCGAGTTTTAGAGAAAAAGCTTGGTTCTGTCTAGTAGCCGTTTTTAAAGTCAAATTCATAGTCAAAGCCTTTAAGTAGAAAAAAAAGAAGAAAGAAAAAAAAAATATTCAATGCGAAAGTGAAGCACGTAACATTAACAATGAGTTTAAAAAAATCCAAACCAAAAAACAAGTTTAAATCCTTAAAAAAAATGTATGTGTATTTCTTTAGAACGTTTTATATTGTAATTAAAAAATAATTGATTATAGTTGCACCTGACTAGTATAGGCCTTACGGAAAACCCTCGGAACGGGCTATTCTCGAAGTTTTTCTGAATTAGGTATGAGGAGCAGGAGAATGCTTATGCGAATCCCGCACTCCCTGTCATTGGTAGAGATGGAACACTGCGGTGGTTTTAGTCAGAAAGAGTCCAGTGTGCCCCTCCGTCACTCCCACGATAGGAGGAAGTCCATGAGGTTTTCAACTGCGAAAAAAAAGGGTTTAGCAGGCATAACGTGGACTGAAGACCCAGTATGAATCGCGGGAAGTCACTGAGTCTTAGGGGAGACTTATACCCAACAGTAGGTAGTCTTTCAATTGACATTATAATGACAATATTATATATTTTGACGGGCCTGTTGGTCTAGTGGTTAGCGTCCCTGATTGCTAAGCCGGAGGTCGTGGGTTTGATTCCCACCCAGGACAAACTTTGTGTGATGAGCATGATTGTTAGTTCTGTGTCTGGGTGTGATTTATCTATAATATGTATGTATTTATAAATTATATAAGTATGTATATCAGTTGTCTGGTTACCATAACACAAGCTCAGGATCTTAGCTTGGGATCAGATAGCCGTGTGTGAATTGTCTCAAGATATTTATTTATTTATCTATAATAATTTTCTTCATAACTAAAAAGGACTTAGTAATTCTAACTCTTGTACTTGGCAAAAAGAAAAAATGACAATTACTTCACCCCACTTTGAACAAGAAAAGACTATTTCAGGCAAAGTTAAGCTCCTGGCTCTCTAAAGGAATTTAATTAGGTGAAAAGTGAAACAAAAGAAAAATAGCAGTTTGAAACTTTTCTCGTTAACAAACTGTATCGTGTCTCTGGGTCTACTAATCCTTCTTTTAACTCAGGATTAAAGATGGCGAGGTGCATAAATTTAAAAATAATTTCGTGAATATTCTCGGAACTGAACATATCCGTACTTTTTTTTATGGTGGTAAAAATCATCAAATGACTCTGACTGACTGGCTGTCAGACTTTTACTGACTAAAAAACCACCCTGTTCCTTCTGTTGCCCTTTACGTTCCGGGGCCACGGTATCCTGTTAAGCCGTCCCGCAACCCCGGCAGGCGTTAGCCCCGTTGGGGGCCCCATCCCTGTGCTGACAGCTCTTTGAGGCGCGCGCGAACAGAACGCGCCGTCGACCTTATCCTCGATCGGACGGCGAGCTACTCATTACTCGCCGTCCGCAAGCCCGCGCCTACGGTGACCGGAACATATCCATACTTAATTATATCGGGTGTCCGGTAAAGAATGGATTATCTTGAAATGGGTGATAGTAGAACTAATGGCGATTCAGAAAAAAAATACATTAAAAAACAAAAACAAGTAGTACCAGAGATATGATTAATTTAATAATATTCATTGTTTTTTGTTACCTTATTTTACATTCTTGTACACCACGACCACGAATTAATGAATTCCGTCGGTTTTTTATTGTTAACGTAATTTACGTTAACTAAGCTAATAGATAAGTAATCAAAAGTAGGACTGCTATTATACGTTTTTGAAAAAAAGCAACTTAAACTATGTTCTTTTGGAAAAAATTGTGAAAAAAAATCTTTTTGAAAAAGTTTAAGCGTCCGTAGTTTAAAATAAAGGTATCGAAACACAAGTGGCCAATAATTTTAAAAACTTATGTGTTTATAGCCGATTTCAAAATGGTATGATTTAGTTTTGTACCTAATGTAAATAGTGAATTATTGCTATTCGTTTTCAAAAGGAGCGGAATTTGGTTAAACAACAAAGTTTGCAATATTGTAACAAATTTGAACATTAGACGAACCTGACCATCAGGCTTTAAATAAAAAGATTTGTAGACGTTAGTAATTAATAGGAAAGCTTGGTTAACCTGTAATGCGACTTGTGGGATGTGATATGATGAAAATATGGTGTGACCGTGTTTTTTTTTTATTTGGGCTGTCTTAAGGAAAATTATTACGCGAAGTCGATCCTTGAAAGACTTAGGTAGCCGTGTCTGATCAACCACATCAAAAATAAGCGATCGACGTGATATACGACTACTTAGGAGAGCATTTATTCTAAAATGTAGGATCTGAATCAGAGTGGGTGGCAGACAATTTACAACGAATGTAATTTACAACGAATACAGTCTTAACATCACGCCTGTAATCCCCGAAGGGCAGAGGTGTAGCCACATTTCACCAGTTTTAACACTTTACCCAATAACACTGCTCAACCTGGCAATCGAACCCAAAACCTCATGCTTAGCAGTCAAAAACAGTGTCATTAATATCAAATGCTGTTTTTTATTAAACCCCAATGACCAGATACATTTAATGTAAATAAATATTCTAATATCTCAAACTTTGTTTTTTACCCAAATTCCGCTCCTTTTGAAAACGAATAGCAATAATTCACTATTTATATTAGGTACAAAACTGAATCATACCATTTTGAAATCGGCTATAAACACATAATCTTATAAAATTATTGGCCACTTGTGTTTCGATACGTCTTTTTTAAGCTACGGACGTTTAAACTTGCTCAAAAAGAAAATTGTTCACGATTTTTTTCAAAAGAACATAGTTCAAGTTGTTTTTTTTCAAAACCGTTTAATAGCAGTCCTATTTTTGATTACTTATCTATCAGCTTAGTTAACGTAAATTACGTTAACAATAAAAAACCGACAGAATTCATTAATTCGTGGTCGTGGTGTACAAGAATGTAAAAAAAGGTCACAAAAAACAACGAATCTTATTAAATGAATCATATCTTTGGTACTACTCGGTTTTTTTTTTATTTGTATTTTTTTCCAGATTACTCATTAGTTCTACCATGACCCATTTCAAGATAATCCATTGAAAACCGGACACCCTGTATAAATACGAAAGTAACTCTAACTTGTTTTGTTATGCTACTATTTAAAAGAGCACAGGGTGCTTTTTATTCTACGTCTTTTCTTGTATCCGCGATAGCTGACATTGAGGCAGACGAAATCGCGGACAAGGTCTAGCAATCTGTATATAGGTGTATAAAGTATAACTATTAAGAACTGTAAGACTGATTAATTTATCAACACCTAGCTCAAACAACTACAGCAGAGGTGTACACGCACATTTCGCCAGTTATATATAAGTCCCATGTAAAAGGGGGCTAGCCCATTGCCATCAACTGGGCACAAAACGATGATGATATGTATGAATAAGAACAAGGTTTGAGTACAAAAATAATCCCGGAAACAAGCACGAATGCACGTGCGTAAAAACTTAAACAAACAAAAATATCGCTTGATCGTGACAATCTATAGTAAAAAAGTGGTGCATAATGAAAAATAAATTTATTGACTGGCCTGATATTTGCATATTCTTCGGCGAGAACTTAATATTCGCTTGCAGCAGTGACCTGGGCTCGTGTGAGGAAATTAACGAGTATGCACATAATGGATTGTAATAACACATTTTTCATACCCAAGCCTGCATAGAAATGACCGCATTGCCGCAAATTCACTACCTGAAAGCGTAGTTATTATACCTGAAAACGGTTCCAAGTTAAAAATAGTCCTAGTGCTTCCTACTGTTTAATGTGAGTTTGTAAAATTCCATTAAAGTTCGCGTGTTCAACAATAGTTTCTATAGAGGCAGCGGGTGCATTTCCTTTGCACGCAATCTTTGAGGCTATCGTAGAAAAATACAATCTGTCAAGAGCTTGTGAAGGTTCATTATCGTGGTGTACAAAGATTACTGGACTCCTTTTGGCGATTTGTTTGAATTCCGAATTGAAACGTTCTTTTTTTTTTCTTTCTTTTGTTTTTCCTTTGCTAGTTTACGTGCATTCTAGTATTTATTACATTGTTAACTTTAAATGCTTGGTTTATGAGATATTCTAAAATTGGTAAGGTTTCTTCACAGCGTTTTTAAAGGCAACTTCATCGCTTTTTTTAAATTTAAAATATGGTAATGACGATGAGCTGTCAGTATCGGTAGAAGCGTCTAAAGAATTTAGTTTTTCGGATTTATTTACTATTAGCTGATCGATTTTACGATTGTTTAAATTCAGTCAATATTGTGTACACTTACTAACTAGTTATCAGAATTGAAGGTACGATTGTCTTTAAATCCACGAATTGGGTCCAGTAATTACGTGTTGATGAAACAATATACATAAAATATTTTGTTTCATCATAAAATAATAATTTCTCGTGTATAACATGAACGACATAACAATGACAGAATTTGCCTACCATTTTGTTACTAAGTAGACACATTGTTACTCAATTTTCCCAAATTACACAGAAACAAATCCAAAATAATGATATACTTACGAAGTTACGACAAATTACTGCCAACAAATGTCACAACCAACTTTATTGCAGCCCACATGATACGAAATATCCAATGATATATCTAATGATACATCTAATGGTATATCCTGATAAATAATTCTGTAATAATACGGCGCTTCGGAATCTAATTTTGGTTCCGATTCAACTTGTAGTCTGGCACAAAGAATAAGGAAAAAACTGACAGTAGGTAATCTAACAATATTTATTTTCTCAGAAAAAGTTTTTGCTTTCTTTGACAATATTAGTGATACTGGCCTTATATACATAATAGAAATATAAGCTTTGTGGACAAACATTACTTTTTCTAAGGAAAAATGTACGCAAATATTTCTTGCTATGTTATTTTTTTTTGGGACAAATCCGCCACACTGCTTCCATCCACTGCAACTCCTGAAAGCAAGAATCAACAGTGGAGACCGTCAGAAAATAACCAAGGCAATGAAGCTCAATGAGTCCCGGAGAAACGATTCAACTGTCCTGGATCCCGAAACGAAATGAATAACGGAGGAGGAAAAAAAAATTCCACTTCCCTCCAAACAAGCAGGAGATAGAACAGAAGTAGGCCAATAGGCTAGCTAGATTTAAATAAGTAGGTAGGTATAGGTAAAGTTAAGAAGTTGGTATTACTATTACTCAGCTCAGTCGTGTTAGACTTTCAGTTCATATCTTACACCATATAACAGGTACAGTCAACAAAAGAAATAGGTATGCAGGGTCGTTAGATTTAGTTGAAGTTTTCTTAGAAATCGATGGATGTTTTCAAATGTTGTCTAATTTTTAAAAAGTAGAACATGACATGAACAGTTTATTAAGTAAGTTTCAATCGAAGACATCCATCGGTTTCTATGAAAACTTCAAATCTATCTGACGACCCTGGGTACCTATCTTTTTTGTTGACTGTACATACCTTCATCGTGCCAGTACGTGGAATCGCTCGCGACGTTCCACCTAATGCATTTGTCAAACAGACACTGAAAGAGCCACTTGTTTCCACGCCGTTCTTCCATTTTGAAGATAAACAGCTTTTATTAGAAAATATTACAGCGAAACCTGTTTTGGAGGAAGGCGATAACAGAAATAAAAGCGAGTGTGTAGATGATGTTGAAAGAGGTGAGGGTGTGTGTGTGTGTCTGGTGTGTGATTTGGGAAACGTTTGATGAAGATATTATAACATAACATCACGCCTGTAATCCCCGAAGGGTTAGGCAGAGGTGTGCCTATTAGTACACCCACATTTCGCCAGTTACGTTTAAGTCCCATGTAATAGGGGGCGAGCCTATAGCCATCAACCGGGCACAAACCCAGACTCCAGGGCAGCTTTTAGCTCTATTGAATTTAGGTCACAGTGGTCAATCTCAATGGAGACTAACCACAAGCAGGAGATAGTGCACAAACGTGTGTGCAAACACAGGTGCACTCCTTCTTCACTCTCATAATTCGATGGGACGGCAATCCAACACGACCGGGGAGAGATAGAGATGGAATGGATTTATATTTTTGGAGACACGGGGGTGTCACATCACTAACTTCCAAACTAGAGGATGTTACTAAGAAATACGTAATGAAATTCAAGACCCCATACTCAGCAGTCAAGCTTGTAACAATGAGACCAACGGCGTAGTTAAACAAAATATAAACAAACAATCGACAAACTGTAGTTACAAAATCAAGGAAATAAAACTTAATGACGTAATAATATGATCAAGATCAAGTTTGTAACTTTTGTTTCTGCAAACACAACTCACAAATACAAATTAAATTATTTTGTTATCATCGTTAATCATTTTCGAACGATGTCCAACAACAAAGTTTATTTTATCAAATTACTGTGGAGCATAAAATCTATTCGATACAAATTATTTCCATCGGCCCTTTAATCGGTAACAGCTGTTTGCTTTGAAACTTCTTTGCTACTTAGTTCCGATCATGATACTAGTAGATTATTTTCTTCTTAGGTTATCAGAGGGACAATTCTCGTAAGCTTAACAACAATTGCATTGTATCTCATTTTCAATTCGTCAAAAATACCTCTAATTTTCCGTCATTTTTGACATGTATTTTCGCTGAGATAAGATTGCGACTGCTGAAGTATGGGATTGTAATTAAGGCCTCTGCACATGTACACACGTGTGATATTATCACAGTGGAGATAATACGAGTGTGTGTCCTTGATTGGTGTGAAGGTTCGCGCAATTCATAGAAATTGTTTTACGGATACCTACATAATATCTCAATGTGCTCCCTGTGAGTATATCACACCTGTGCAGAGGCGGTAAAGCCTAAGACACCAACTTATAGTTAAAAAATGAAGTAGTCTAAAAATGAAGCAGTCTTAATTCTGATAAAAATCTTTGGTAGCTCTAATAATGTAATAATTAATTCTGAAAAAAGTTTCGGAGCAACTAAAAGTCACAAATTGAAAGATCTCAAAGAGCCGAAAAAAATATACTTTTGTTCTCTATTTAAGGGGGAAAAGTTTGCAACGGAAGGGATTCCAAAGTCTTAAGGAGGGTTTTTTATTGAGTTTCCGAGAAAATTCACCCACTTCGACGAAGTTGTTTGAGACTAGAAATATATCGGTCTTTGTATTGAGAATTTTAGGGAAGGTAATAAACCTCCCTAAATTGCTAAATTAATTCAGCAAAATGTGAATTCGCTTATATAAATGTATTTTAGTTAAATCTTTATTGCCTACGTGTATCTTGTTATTGTACAATGCTGAATATGGGTAACCTCTGGGATTTCTCGGCCGTAATTAAAGTCATAACTTAAACGGTATTCAGACTAACCGTAATTACCTCGTTGGAAAGTTTGCCTATTAAGATCATTGCTGTAATTTGTTGTCTAGATATTTCGTTAATGAATTTTTTTTTTTATATGGTTTGTCTTTGGGATGGGAACGCGCCTGCAGATGACGAAGCATCTTCGATACCTCTGGTGTTGCGTCCATTTGCTTCTGTTTCTTTCCCATCCAATATTATATCAAAATCGACATACTTTAATCCTAACTAATATTATAAATGCGAAAGTAAGTTTGTTTGTTTGTTTGTTACCATTTTACGCCTAAGCCACTGAACCGATCATCCTGAAATTTTGCATACACGTTGCCAGGTGTACAGGAACAAACATAGGGTACCTTAAATCCCGAAAAAAAGTACCGTTTCCGAGGGAAATCACAATAACGTTCTTATGATCATAGATGGCGCCACGTGTCGTTTCTAATCATGATTTTAACTAAATAATTGAAATGACAGGGCATGGGTAATTATTTCCGCGACTTCGTCTGTGACCGCGATAACCGAAATTTACGCCGACGAAGTCGCGGACAAAAGCTAGTTAATATCATAAAGCTGAAGAGATTTTATGTTTGTTTGAACGCGCTTCTCAGAAACAACTTGTCCGATTTGAAAAATCCTGCCTGTTTATCAACGTAGGTTATAGGCTATATTACATCATACTACGATCCGCAGGAGTGAAGCAGAAATCAACAATGTAACTTAATGCGGATGAAGCCACGAAGTATAGTTGGTTAAGGATAGACCTTCTTTGCTGTCGGGATAAATCTAATGATTCAGCTAACACTTATTCAACATCATTCTAGGCCCCATTCACACTGGTTGAGTCGGAGCAACGCAACGCAACGCGATAAACTTATGGGTGGATGCGTGAGTGTACACCGAACGACGCGAGCATTCACGCGTCCGGATTGTAGTGGTGGAGCGCCTGACGCTCCACTGCGCTCAAGTAGTGCTGGGTGACGCGCGTATTCGCTTGACTTAGCCGCTAAGAGATGCTTAACACTAATTTGTACGCTAGCGAGTAGAGATAGAGTTCAGTATACTATAAACACATACCGCGACGCTTTCCTCTAACTTACGACAGTGTAAATGGAGCCTTATAAGTTTTGCAATTTTAAGCTTTAATCAAACATAACATAACATCACGCCTATAATCCCCGAAGGCATAGGCAGGGGTGTACCCATTATTACACCCGCATTTCGCCAGTTATTTGTGATAGGAGACGAGACTATTGACATCAACCGGGCACAAATCCATACTCCGAAGCTGGTACTGAGAAATTCCTGACGGAAAAACACAATAATACTTTGCCCGATCTGGCATTTAAACCAAAGACCTCATTCTCAGCAGTCATGCTTTGCGACCACTAGACCAATGAAGCTGTCAGTTATTCAATATCACTTAGAAATCCAAAAGTTGATTGGTTGGTAAAGATTGATGAACACCTACCAAGTATATCTTTCTAAGCTCAATGACACACATTCCTAAAGCCTTCTAGGAAAAAGTAGTGCCTGAAAAGGATTCCGATGGCATCCGACATGTAGATTGGCAGTGAGTGGGGTTCGACGTTAAGCCACTGCGGATCCCTCATTTATAGTTCCAGGCCCAGTATCCAATCAGTAAGTTTCAAGATTTCCCTGTCAAAAGTCTAAAAGATGAGGATTTATTTTCTACTAGCGACCCGCTCCAGCTTCGCACGGGTTCAATTTACTAAACGTCACATTTTTTACCCTGATTTTTTTCACTATCCAAAAAAACAATTCCAGTGGATTTTTCAAAAAATTCTTTGTTATTATTATTATTTATTTATTTATTTATTTATTTATGATTTATGGAAGACTAACACACACATACACACAAACACATACATACATAAACTCACGCCTTTTTCCCATGGGGGTAGGCAGTAAATACAGAACGCCACCAGCTACGATCCTAACATACTCCTTTCGCCTCATCTCCGTTCATGCATCTCGTCATACAAGCACGCCGGTTACGAGTACTCCGCACCTGACCTTTCTGAAGGACCTCACCAATAAGGTCAGTGTAGGTCTTCCTAGGGCGACCCCTCCCGGCGTTGTCACTCACCTCTGCTATATAAATACCTTTTGCCTCGTCTTTCACTCTTCCTCCTCTCATCCTATTATTATTATATTATCATTCGGAGAAAAATAAAATGTTTTTTTAAATCTGATAAAATATAAACTTCATTACAAGTTTTTCAAGCTAAGTTCATTCATCAGTCGCAAATTATTCAAATACAAACTTAAATTATCTATATTTAATTACACCACTTAAAGGCACTATAATCTACGTCTTATACAAGAAAAAATGATTGAATCTGGTTGTCCCTTTCAAAACGTTAAGTCGCCAATCCGTCTAGAGCAAGTGTGGTGATCAGTGCTCGTGCCTTCTTTGTATGAGAAGAAGCCTTTGCCCTTCAGTGGTACAGTAATAGGCTGATATTATTTATAAGATATTGTAAACATCAATTACACGAGAAGACGAATAATATTCTCTCTTCTTATATTTAGGTACCAATAATTTGTCACGGAAATATTGCTACCTCAACGATTATTACAGTTCTCTGTTAATCATTCGTATGATTTATCTTTCAAATTCTGGCATGCCAACTGATGTCATCTTTAGAAGCTTTTGATGATGTGACAGTTCCAGAAAATATGCGCACGAGTGCGTTCATAGTTTTGGCAACGTTCACTTGAATATTAGATAATGTACTCATGTCAGATATTAGATCTAGGTTATTAATATTGCTTCAAATGTGTTTTCTTAGATGTAATCTTCATAATTAATAACGTTTACTTATGCAAAATCGCGTATAATCAGTTCAGTTTTCACTCTTATACTTTTAGTAGTAAGGTTGAAAAGCGATCAACCGCCATTGTCTATCCTGTGTCTTATCAGAATGTTTGTTGTCTTCTCCCTGTAAAGCCGCTGAACGGAAATTGAGGGCGTAAATTTCGTAACTTTTAGGAACGTTCGCATTCTAATCTGACAAAAATGCTTCTATTTTAATTTAACTACCTTTTTTAAAAAAAAATGACATCGATTGTCGCTGAGATGAGATTTTAACTATTAGTCCGGTTAATTTAGACATCCGAGGTTACAATAATTCACACTCAGCTGAAAATTTTAGGATTGTTCAGAACACCATCTTAAACGAACCTTAAAAAGTCCTCATCGATCCGACCCCTGGATTTTTTTTATTAAGGGTCAATGGTCACAAAAATGGGTTCTTCGAGATTTGAGAGTTAAAGTAATTGCTAAAAAAAATTATAGCTCGCTTTTCCTTTCTTCTTCTTTATCTAAACTAATATAATAAAGGGAAAAGACTTTTATGTTTGCTTATAATTGATAAATCTACTTAACCGATTTAAAAAAATTTAAAGCGGCATTTGAGTAACATGCGCTGTGTTAATTATATTAAAATCCACGCATACGAAATCGCTGGCAAAAGCTAGTATGTCATAAAAAGGGTTGTTAAAGTTTATATAGGATGATAAAAACTATGCAGACAGCTTCGGGAAAAAAGGCGCTAATTGCTGTATAAACACAAAATTGAGAAGTAAAATTAAATTAATATCATAATTTATTCAGTTGTGTGCAGAATTTAAACTGCATTAATATTTAGAGTAAACCGTGCTGGCCATTTAAATGTAATTGGATTATAAGGATGTTGAATACGGTGGTCAGATTAAATAAGGTCGGACAGTAAAATATGTTCATCCTTCGACTATTGAATTTGCATCTATTACTGCGAAGTGGTTTACGTTTTGATTTGGTTTAGAAGGGACAATTGAGTCGTAGAAGATGTAGTTTCTTGTTCGTTCTTCTCCATAGGTATCTACTGTTTGGAATAAGCTTAAAGTTTTTGACTGATGGACTCCTTGTAATTTAAAAGTTTTTGGGAATTGTTTATACTTCTTTCCTTCTACGATTATAAAGGCGACAGTCTGTGATAATGGATGGATGTATGGACGGATGTTTGTTACTATTTTAAGCTTAAACGGCTGAATGGAATAAGCTGCCATATAGATATTGATACATAACATAATTTTTATTCCGTTCTTATAAAATACTTTCGTAACAATACAAATACATATTCTGTGAAAATTTCAACTCTCTAGCTGTTACGGTTCATGAGATACGGCCCGCTGTCAGACGAACGGTCAGACCGTCAGGCTGAGGCTTAGTATTTAGGTCCTGTTAGCACCCTTTGGATACGGAACCCTAACAAAAACAGCTGTTTCATACATTTGACCGTGTACGTGTTGCACATTTGTATGGAACAGCTGATTCATTCGATAAAAATAGTTTTGGCACTGTATACATTCACATTATTATTGTAATAGACACTTCATAATTTGTTATGACTCACAAACCGTTTATGTAAACATGTTGAACGAATCTAAATAGTTATATTACGTGTAAAATATTTGTTTACTAGCCATTAATAATACATCTCATTCTATTTAAGAACTTAATTATAGGTAGGTTAATCTGTTTTTTCAACGTGCAAAGAATACGATTTCAAAGCATGGGAAGGAACTGCAGGTAAGTAAGGAAAATAAGATGTGAGACAGTTTTGTAGGCGGAAACGAACAGTTAATACTTTTATTACATAACATAACGTTTTTCGCCTGTAATCCCCTAAGGGTAAGGCAGTGGTGTACTCATTAGTACACCAGTAAGCCCACATTTCGCCAGTTATGTTTGAGTCCCATAAAATAAGGGGCGAGCCTATTGCCATCAATCGGTCACAAATCCAGACCCCGAAGCTGCTACTGACAAATATCTAATGGAAATACTCAATAATACTTTTATTATAAACACGTAAAATGATTGTTTGTTTATAAATAAGAGATTATACTGGAAAGTACGAGTGTGGAACGTAAGATAGAAACACGCTTGTATGATACCACTACATACAGAAGGCACTGCTAACAGAAATCTCTTTTCCTAGACAGCACGGTTCGCCGAAAACTTTGTTTCTGGTTAAAAAAAATCTTTCACTGTTGGAAATCTTGCTGACATGACATCCATATGGAAGAAGTGGCAGAAAGAAGCTAATTTAACTATATTTCCTCACACGGTCGAAGCTTAGCTTACAATAATAGCTAAAAAAGTCCTCCAGTCCTACCATCCATTGCCAAGCCTTCTACCACAATATCCATCATACAGCTTGCAGATTCTGGCAGCTTTCCAAAGCGATTACCGCGACTATTGAGCCACATTACCGTTGCATGGGACACGAACACCTATTTACACAGAATGTTACCATAACTTTGTGTATTTTGTGGTGGGGCGAGTCAGCTGACGGGGAATGGCGCTTTTTGATTTAGTGTTTAGGTTTTTTAGGTGGTGATTAACTTTTTGTTGACGACGAATTTGTAGATACAGATGGTTGTTTTTTGTTTCGATTGGATGAACAAATTGTATATATATTAGCAGTGCGTTGTGCGGGACCAATAATAATAATAGGGGTCGAACCTAAACGATCGAAGACCTCATGCTCAGCAGTCGCGCTTTGCGACCACTAGACCAACAAGGCAGTCAAAATCCCCAGCGTCAATTATTTTTTTTGTAATAGGCTTTTTCATACATTTTGCCCTTGGAAATGTTACATATTTGTATGGAACAGCTGCCTTTTTTAAATAAGCGGTAAAAAATTCAAACTGTGGGTTCGATTTTCGACGATCTAGAGTCGATGCCAGTTCCAAGAACTTAGAATAACCAAGAATAATTATTATAATTATACCAGCCTATTACTGTTCCACTATAGGGCAAAGCCTCTTCTCATACAGAGAAGGAACGAGCATTGATCACCACGCTTGCTCAATTCGGATTGGCGATTTAAGACTTGTATTATTTACAAGTCCAGGTTTCCTCACGATGTTTTCCTTCACCGATGTCAGTAATGTCCAAGATAAACTTAAGAAAGTTGGTACATATGAATAGAAAAAATCTCATTGGTTCAAACCCTGGCAAGTAGGGTTTGAACCTACAACGATATAATTATAATAATAATTATAAATATGATGGTTACTTTTGTTGGTCCCTCTTGCACAACTATGAACCACAATATTACACTAAATGTAGCATAAAATTAAGAGGTTGTTCATTAAGGAATAACTTTTGTTCTGAAAATTTAGTTTATTACACCAACTCGACAGACTGACCGTGAGTGCGAACTAATTAGTTTGCTTACCGACTAACCTAGGGATTCATTTCAAAATATTATAAAGCTTTATTAAAATATTTCACTTAGCAACGGTGCGTTTTATTAAGCTCTTTTGGGAAAAGTTTTTACTATCTTTATGTTGATGACTCATTTGGCGCAGTGGCTAAGCGATTTGCTGCGGCGATGCGTGTCGCAGATACAATTCCAACCAACATTTGTGGTCTACAGGTAGTTCCGTATTAAGTCTGTGAACGCACCCATGATATGTTTTTTTTTGCGCGGAACTCTATTTTTTTTTTCTCAAATAAATATAGCTTAAGGTACTTCATATAACATCAGTAATTTGCCAGTGATACCTGATTTCTCATAAAAATTGGTGCGGCTACAACGGTTTCGGAGAAAAAATCAAAACATTTCGTACCTTCCTACTCTGTAAATGGGTGAGGAAAATTTTGGGCCTTCAGAATGAATAAAACAAGCTTTCATGCAGTCAGTTCCTAACATTTAAATGTAACCGGTTCAATTAAAAACAATTGGAAGTCGCTCCCAACGTTGTTGGAAAAAAAAAGAAGTTTTTATTCACAGCGTGGTGACTGTAACTTTTTAATTCAGTTGCATGCCCATCATGGGTGTGCGAGTATTAGGTTGGCGTTCCACAACGGATGAAATGTATGAGAATGATGAATAAATGATAGATGGATGAGAGAGATGTGTTAGGTAGTTAAACTACGTTATGAAATTATGTCTATTTCTACCATAGTTAAGTAGTGAAGTGAAGAGGGTAAGATGGGTTATGAAGATGAGTTTTCTGGTGTACGTGTCACGCTTTGTATGAGAGATTTTTATGGAGCTCTAAAAAATGCAAGCGACCACAGGTCGCGCGACGCGGTCGCTTATCATGGTCGCCAACATCGGAATACTACCTTAATTGTTCAAGAGAGAAAATCTCGCTTAGGTCGCAGTGTGTACTACATCATTTAGTTTCAGTGAACCCTTTTCCAATTGAGTTAAAACACTTTGGAAATCGAACGATCCTTTTAATTAATATCATCCACATTCATCACTACGCAGCTTAACACATTTTCAGTGAAAAGTCAGCCTTATTTATAGTGTCTAGTTTAAATTAGTTTTACGTAAAAAGGATTAAGTTTTATTGGCACTTATACTACTTACAGACTTGTACCGTTGGTTAGTTGGGTGCTTAATTTTAGGATCGAATTCATTAATTCAATTAAGGTAGGTACCCTAAACGGTACGGTTCCCACAGAACAGCAATACGGTATCATTTAGAGGATTTTCCCGACAGTGTACTTATGTAGTCTAGACATACTTTGGTTAGTAAGTTTAGTAATTAAGTTCTATGAAATTTTGTGGATATGATAAGGGCGTTCATATCTAGGCTTGTGGTAGGGCCAGTACAGTTTATTTTGAAATGATATTTTTAAATCTCGTACAAGATTTGAATCATCTATTTTTATTTTACGGGGATCGATCAAACCGAGGCTGCTATTGAGAATTTTTTGATGAAAAACACCTCATGCTCAGCA
The DNA here is from genome assembly GCA_949774945.1 of Hoplodrina ambigua. Lineage (NCBI taxonomy): Eukaryota > Metazoa > Arthropoda > Insecta > Lepidoptera > Noctuidae > Hoplodrina > Hoplodrina ambigua. The sequence goes on along the minus strand of OX458974.1, from coordinate 3,498,213 downwards.
GTCGCACTTTGCGACTGCTAGACCAACGAGGCAGTGAGAAATATATTTTTAATTTATCAGTAAACTAGCTGACCTCGCGAACTTCGTACTGCCTCAGAATAAATAAATGGTATTTTAATTTATTTTTATTTTTCCTTTATTATCTTAGACATTAGAATGACTATTATGGGCCGAGACAAATCCGATACAAAAGATTCAAAATTAAGTTCTTGAGTTAATGGGGTTGCGGGACGTCTTAACAGGATACCGTGGCCCCGGAACGTAAAGGGCAACAGAAGGAACAGGGTGGTTTTATAGTCAGTAAAAGTCTGACAGTCCCTTCCGTCTCACCCAGGACGGAAGGAGTCATTTGATGACTTTTATCAACTTAAAAAAAAAATGGTGTAACTAACCCGACTTCTGTTTTAGATCTTTTTTCTTTTCTAAGTAACTCAGGTAATATTTGTTATATTTTTTAATTGACGTAACCAATGGGTGAATGGATAGAGCTTAATTACTTACTAACCGAAATACGACTGGACTACTTTGGTGTGAATTTCGTCTGCCAACAGACCATTCCAGGCAGTGGTCTGGAAAGTTCTCCTAACAGTCGAAATTCCAGTCTTGACTAATGTTAGTCGACATTAGTGGAAGTGCCAACTTGTACCTAATGGCGTCATACACACGAGCTTAGCATGCTAATGTTCCAATTACTTTGTTGGAATGACGGGCCTGTTGGTCTAGTGGTTAGTGGCCCTGACTGCTAAGCCGGAGGTCGTGGGTTCGATTCCCACCCAGGACAAATTTTGTGTGATGAGCATGATTGTTAGTTCTGTGTCTGGGTGTGATTTATCTATAATATGTATGTATTTATAAATTATATAAGTATGTATATCAGTTGTCTGGTTACCATAACACAAGCTCTGCTTAGCTTGGGATCAGATAGCCGTGTGTGAGTTGTCCCAAGATATTTATTTATTATTTATTATTTTTATAACTGCAGTTTTAAGTTGAGCTTATGTGAGTTTTGATAATCGGGCTGTTATACCAGGGACCCGTTAGGTAACAGAACATCGTATGATGTTTTAGGACTCAAGTTCGTCTGGGAACGTCTTTTTATTGCTGTAAGGCGAGCACGAGATCCGCTGAGAGAGAGATCCGCCTGTAAAACGCTACGACTCTGAAAGAAGGAATATAACTTTTATTGACACAGGCTATGTGCACACAATTAAAGCAATAAAAAAAAACAAAAATAAGGAAAAATATCTCTCTCTGGTACTATTGATGGCCTTGATCTGCATACTGCGTTGACTCAAATTTATCTGCAGTTGACTATGCTTTACAAAAAAAAAAAAGGAAATTATGTTTTATTTCGTTATTATGAGATCTAAAATCATTTTTATGAATAATTTTCATGCATTTAAATTGTAGTTCACATAAATATTTAACAAAAAACGTGCGCTATTTAAACATCTCATAATTCTTTTTTTTTACCACCAATTAATATTTATATCAGTTTCCTAAATACTCATAATTATTTAAAATAATATGACCTACCTTCCAGGATAGACATTATTACAAATGTCTGCTGCCAAGATTTTATTTTATCTTCCGAATGAAGTCAAAGTGAGTCATTTTCCTCATATTTTAACCCAGAAATCAATTATGCTGCCCAGTTTTATTAGTAATCATAAGATACGACCAGAAGTTGCCCAAACCCTCCATATTTATGGGGGTTCGTTCAAAATTGACGTCGAAAGTCGTCCCGTGGGCTTATTTGCATAATACTTGAATTTTAATTGTCAGCTTACCTGAGCGGGCTAAGGGTTGGAATAGGACTTTCGGATGTCGTACTTTTAGGTAATTTAGAGCTCTATTGAAGATCTAATTCAATTGAAACAGTTGAGTGCTTGTGTAGTTAATATTGACGTTGTGATTTTAATTTTATTATTATTTTTAAAGGACAAATTACGTGGTGCTTTGTTTGTGGGTTCTTATCCTCATGAGAATAGGTATCATGTGTATTCTTTTAGGCATATTTTAAACAAGTATTGAATCGTTTTCTTTTGAAGTTTAAATTTCGAATATGTTCAATTCTTTGACAGTACGAATTTCCAAACGTCCAATGCGTTGACAGTCTTTTAATTTAAGATCAATGCGTTGACTGTTTTAATTTTTAAACATCTGAAGGGTTGACAGTTCCAATTTTAAACGTCAGATGCGTTGACAGTTCCAATTTAAAACGTCAAATGCGTTGACAGTTTCAATTTCTAAAAGTTCAATGCATTGACAGTTTTAATTTCTAAAATTGAGCGATACTGAAATGTCCAGTATTATTTCTGTTGCCACAGCGCTCAATGTTGTCTAAACTACATGAACCTCTGTTACCTTTAATATCCGAAAGCCACGTTGATTACTTTCTCCATCGATGTAGCTGTTGTACATAAATTGAATGATGAAACTTGAAGCAAACCAGCATCAATATTCATTACTATGTAAATCAAATTCTTAATTGCAGTGGGTACTGCAGCTAGTACTTGAATATTTTAGGTCGAAATTGAAGTTTGGAAGAAGCTTCGGTTGTGATGCTATCGGAAGGTGATTAAAATTGAAAATCTTTGGAACAGCTTTAAGTTTGAGGAAACCAGACCAGCCAAGTGTAGGTACCTACTTTCTTCTTAAGCCTTAAAGTCTTCGTTTACCAAAGATATTGTGAAAGTTTCACATGTTTTCGCTTTCGCAGTAATGGAGTTAATGAATCTGTAAATACAGACGAAAATAAAGGTTCCCTTAAAAAATATAATTCGTTTTTCCGCACGACTGCAGTAATTCGTGATGACAATGAGCTTTCAGAACAAAATGTATGACAAAAATAATAATTTTATTTTCACTTTTTTAGTACCTACTTTTTATGCGTTAAGATACGGTTACACTTAATAACCTGCGTCGATGAGGAATTTGATAAAGCAATCTCTAATTCTGAGATCAGTTGACCACGGATAGGTAACTAACCAGCATTTTTCTTTGATCTTCAATACGATACCTTTTGGAATGGGCAATTAGATTCAATATTAATTATGATGTTTCGCGCGTTCAAAAGTGCCTTTTAATGGTGTAAGTAAATGATTTGACTTTGACTTTGATAACCAAATCACAATACGTGTACTGTTCGTTATTGAGGAGTTTCATTGTCTATCTCCCAAAGTTTACAGATCTTTACAAAAACACAAAAACTATATCTTTTCACATGAACGTCCTATTCGTTTGAGAAATGTCGAAGATATGACGTAAAATAGTAATTATAGATTTGAATTAAGAATTAGTTTGAATTTAGAACATTCTCCTTTATTTGGAGACTGTTAAAAAAGAAACTCATTTCGCAGCGCTATCTCACCAGAAAGCGGTGTTATGCAAACAGCGGAAACCTCATTTAATAACGGTTGGCCAATTAGCGAGGACGGTTAATAAATAAATAAAAAAGAACCTTAGCTAAGTCACGCTAAGTATAAAGTTCTAAGTGTCAAGCTGTTGGGAAACTTTGAACCTTTTGTTCTTTGTAAATAAAGAACGCTTTTCTACAAGGAGTTTAAATGAGATGTCAGCTACATTAATCTTCAACATTTATAGTAAATATTAAGTTTTTGTTCATTATTTAGATTAGATATTGTTTAGTAACTATGATAGTGATTCTCAACACGATTCAATAATAAAATAAATTGTTTTTTTCTTAGGTAATTTTAACCTAGCCATCTTGCCGCTAGATTTAGGCAGGTGGAGCGATATGGTCCCGTGAAACTGCCTACCGCACACGCAAGAGGGCGATTCTGTTATTTGAACGAGATGTATTCTAAAATGCTGTCAAACACAAACTAAAAAATAAATATTTGTTAATTATATTATTGACCAGGTGATTGATTTCGTTGAAATCGTTTATTGATCTTAATTTTATTTGATTCACATAACATAACATCACGCCTTTAATCTTTGAAGGGTTAGGCAGAGGTGTAGTAGGTACCTACATAATCCACACCCACATTTATGTTTACGTCCCATATGATATGTGGCGAGCCTATTGCCATCAACCGGATACAAATCCAAAATCCGAGGCTACTACTGAAAAATTCCTGATAGATAAACCCAATAACACTGCCCGACCTTGACCCTCAGCAGTCGCGCTTTGCGACCACTAGACTATTCATCTGAACTCGTGAACCAGAAAAAAAAATTTTTTTTTCACCATTCGCTTTTTTAATCCCCATATTATTATGTGCCAAAAACTGGAGCGATGTAGTGAGTAGATTGCTTAGTTCAAAAATAACATTTCAAAAATAACTAAATTTGTTTACAGCCAAAATGAAGTAATTCTACTTACAATAATCTTGACATTATTTTGTCAAAATAGTTACGAGCGCAACGATCGAAACTCGATTTACAGAGCGAATAGTCCGAATTTATGTCTTTAAGTTTAAGTGTGTTTCGTGCCAAATAAGCGTATTAGTACCGTTACTACTTAAATACTGTCCTTTACGTTCTAAATCCTTTAAACTCTTGTGCATGAGGTTCTAAATTCAAACACCATAAAATGATGAAAGTAGGTATTAAACGTCCGCGTAACATTATGAGTGGCCAGTAATGTTTATTGCTAGCCATTAGACCAGTTAATAACTGCACAAGTTAAACTTACTGCAGCGTAATTTGTTCGATATTATGGTGATGTTTTGACCGCATGGGGTCTAGAGTTCGATTTCCTGGTCGGGTAAAATAATAATGAGCTTTTCGATTAAGAATTTCTCAGTAGTAGCCTGGAGCAGCCTCGAAGTCTGGATTTGTACTCGGGTTAATCAATTGGTTCGCCCCCTATTACATGAGACTTAAAACTAACTGGCGAAATGTGGGTATAGGTACTAATGAGTACACCTCTGCCTAACCCTTCGAGGATTACATGCGTGATGTCATGTTATGTTTGTTCATTCCAAAAATTTTTTATTTATTTATGACTCTGTCAGTTTGTTTTGATTAATTTCCTAAACAGCTGAACCGATATTGACGGGACTGGCAGATAGTTGAAGTTTTAAGAAATAACTTCATCATCATCATCATCATATCAGGTGTAGGATATTCACTGCTTAGCATAGGCCTCCCCTACAGATTTCCAATAGGACTGGTTGGAAGCGGCTTGCATCCAGCGCGATCCCGCGGTCCTCATCAGAAGTAACTTAGGCTATGAATGAATGAATGAATGAATGATACATTTATTTGCAGGAATATAGGTAGCTAATATAAATTCTCAAGATCTATGGGCTAGTTTTATTAATACGCTTTTATTATTTTAGAATAAGAATTAAGGTTCAACGAGAAAAAACTAAAACCCCACACGAAAACAACACCTTCTTGCAGACGAAGTCGCAAGTATAGGCTACTAAGGAAATATATCCCACTACGTTACTTAGCTATAAAAAAGAGTCACCACAGCACTTAGTCTAGACGGCTGCGGAACGCTTTAAAAGATTGTAACAGTCTATAACAGCGACGATAAATCTTCTCTATGCTCGACAGTTTATCGATAGCTAACCATTTAGTTATTGAGACCGGGAAATACTGAAACTCCTGTAATTGAGATGAATTTATCGCGTTATTGTTTGTAGTAATTTGGTAAAGATCCAAATCTGAAAATCAGTCTTACCAAGGGGTATCGTATTACCCAGTTATTGGGCTGTGAACTGACTGGAAGCCGACCCCAACATAGTTCGGAAAAGGCTAGGCAGATGATGATGGTACCGATCTAAAGCCACAAATAGGCTAATTGACACCACTAATCAATTGACGTACTTTTTACGACCTGTCAAAACACGATTCTTCCATAGATTATGTATGGCAATATTTAACTGTCACTTATTTGGCAAGTCAATTGACTATTTATTTATTACAAAGTTACAAAAAATCGAAATTTACTCGAGTTTTCAGGGCTAAAATAAATTGACCAATAGTTACCGGTTAATGGTGCCAACGACACCCGGGCGAAGCCGCGGCGGGTCGCTAGTATAAGTATAAAAGCAATATGTCCTTACGGTATTAGAGCGCAATTCGAAAGCACAGATTACTTTATAGATGTACTTAAATAAACGACCTTATCTACTTTATAAGTAACCAAAAAATATAGGATCGTCTTTTGTTTTCTATGTAGACCAACGGGGTACACAGCTCCCATAGGATTGCCTTCATAAACGTTCATACGAGTTTTATGAAGAGGCTAGGACCCCAGTGGGGGTTATAAACTTTTATCTTGACCTTGAAACTTGGATCGTGCAGTCTGTTGTTAAATTTTATGATCATAAGCTCAGTCTTATGATCGCGCACTGCGATTTTATTCCGAACAATAATTTAATCGCAGATATGGAATTATAGAAATGCGCTCAAAAGCGATAAAAAATCGCAGCGATAAAGCGGGTGCTAAAAAGCGATATCAAAATCGTGTAGTAAAAAATCTTAAGGCAGCGCTTGCTCTTAGGTACGTTTAAATGTACCAACTTGTGTCTAGCTAGACTATTGTCTTCTAGAATTCTACACAGCTCCATTCCTGGGCTTCATACATTGATACACATACATACATACATACATAAACTCAAGCTTTTTTCCTTTGGGGGTAGGCAGAAACCACAGACTACCACCTGCTACGATCCTTACATACATCTACGTTCATACATCTCGTCATACAAGCACGCCGGTTACAAGTAGGTACAGCGCACCTGATCTTTCTGAAGAACCTCACCAATAAACTCAGTGTAGGTTTTCCTAGGGCGACCTCTTCCAGCGTTGCAACTCACCTCTGCCTCTCTACATGACCGAATCATCTAAACACATACTGTATAGATGTGTATGTAATAAACACACACATCTATACCACAAAATCAATGATATATTTCGAATAGTCAGTCAGTCAGTCAGTCCTTTACAGGTATTTTTAAATGCCTGTACTGGTTCCACACAGTACGACTCTATGGAGAAGAACAAGAAAAAAACTCAATGAACACACTTTAAAAATCCAGTATGTTCTGTTTATGCACGTTAACAGCGGTTTAGAGTTACTTGCGCATAAAGTTTTGATAAATAAATAAAAACACACAATAATAGATAAGGCTTTAATAAATAGATGTAGAATCATAAAAAAAAAGAAAAAGAGAATAAATAGATGGAACAATTATATGGGTACCAATGTTTTCCGGAAAATATTAGGTTCTTGCATAGTTAGTCATTGAGCTGGACTATCCTCAGATTTTTACATACAGATACTTATCTGTCACCCCATGATGGAAGGGATTCTTGTGAAAGAGCTTCATCATCCACTTGGGATGCTTCACGAAATTGGTGTTTTAAATATTACGACAATTATTTTAGACAGTTCCCTGAAAATATAATTATGTAGTTTCCTGATATAATGCAAATAAATAAACTGGTAACAATATTCTCAAAGTTTATAGGTAATGTTAACATTGTTTTTTTCACTATTCTCAAATTATTTTCACAGTGAAACACGGTGACCTTGCAGTATTTTTATCAAGAGAGAAGATTTTTATCTTTTTGACAGAAATTAATAATTCTTTAATTGCTTCGTATGTACCTATGAAAAATTCATCTGCCTGACATCGTAGATGACGCAATAAATTCTTAAATACAAAAGAAAAAGCAGCTTCAGTAAGCTTATGTCTGCAAAAGTAGGAAAGTAGGCTATTCAAATCATTGTATTTTGACAGAAAAAAATATTTTTTACGTACCGTTTTTTTTGGTTTTGTATTTATAATACTGTTTGTAGTAAAAATGAAATGATGTATGGATGAGGTACGAAATAATGCTGCCAATTTACAACCGGCCTTACAGTCCGTTGGGTAGTTTCCTGTACAATTCCATAGTACGTGAAGATCTTAACATACGGTCTATTGTTGGTTTGAGACGTCTTCCGGCACTATGCACTGTATCTGAAAAAACAAGTGTACATTAAAGACATTAACAATTCCCCCGACAGAATTTCGGTAACGGGAGTCATTCTCAATGGGAACTAGCTAATATGCAGGAGATATCATAATGCATGCAAGTGTGTGAGCAATCACAGATGCACTCTTTCTATCCTTACTCTCATAGTCCGATGTGACGGTAATCCGACACGATCGGGGAGATCAGACGCTTTTATTGGCACGAGGGTGACATGCCACCAGTTTACAAATTCCGGGCTGCTATTGAGAAATTTCTGATTGAAAAACCCAAAATCACTTTGCCTGATCTGAAAATCGAATCCAAGACCACACGCTAGACATCAAGTTAAGTTTAGAAAGTAAATTTTTTAAATTACATTTGCCGCCATATTCTTTAGAGTCTTCATCAACAGGAATATCGTTGGAATCATCGTCATCGTAGAGGTACTCGTCACTGTCGTTACCAGAATCGTCGTTGTTGTCGTCGTCATTGTCCCTGTTATCAGAATCATCATAGGAATCATTGTCATTATCGTAGTAAGTGTTGTCATCGTCTGGACCATCGTTAGAATCTCCATCATATTCTCCAACTGTGTCTTGGTAATAATTTCTGTGGTTTACACGGCCAGTGCGATGATTGTGAGTACCTCTGCGTCGATGTATAGGTCTTCGGTAATCTTCGTAGGTATCATCATCATCGAAGGATCCATTGTCACCGCCTTCGTAGTATTCATCGTCAGAATTTCCATCGTAATCTCTAACCGTGTCTTGATAATCATTTTTGTGGTTTACACGGCCACGATTGTAAGTACCTCTGTGTCTATACACAGGTCTTTTTTCATCATTGTCATCAGGATCTTCGTAAGCAACATAATCATTGGAACCATTGTCATCGCCTTCGTAGTATTCATCGTCTGGACCATCGTTAGAATCTCCATCATAATCTCCAACCGTGTCTTGGTAACCATTTTTGTAGTTCACACGGCCATGATTGTAAGTACCTCTGTGCCGATGCACAGGTCTACGGTAATTACGACTGTGTCCGTTATTAGTTCCATCAGCGTCTTCGTAAGAATCGATTTCATCATTTCCATCTGGATATTCGTTCGTATTATCGTCGCCGTCTTCGTAGTATTCATCGTCAGGACCATCGTAAGAATCTCCGTTAGAGTCCCTAATCGCGTCGTATTTGTAGATTACATGATTGTGAATACCTCTATGCCGTTGAGGTCTTCGATAAATCTCACGTCCGTAGCTCACTGATATAATCACAAGGATTACAAACAAAATGAATATGGATTTCATTTTTGTGATCTGCGTGCACTTCCAATAACGATTTGCAGATATATAGTTGAAATAATCCCTGCTGGTCCATTATATACACAGATACTAATTGTTTTCATTTATCAAAGGAATTATTGGAACAATTGACAACAAAATTAGAAATATTGAAACAATACTATACCTATTAAAAAACCTGTAATATTTCAGATGATATTATTCCCTGTTTGACTGTAAATAAGTATGTATTCATAGATTGAGGAAAAGTATGAAAACCCGTTTATTTATAACGTTGCTATATATAAATTAGTTATTGTTTATTGTTTACTAAAAACTAATAAAATAAAGAAAAAAGAATAATTTATTGTTTGCATTGTACCATTCGTAAGTACATAACATTAATCGAAATGTTTACACAAAATAGCCGATTTATTTTGATTCCCAGGTCTGGCAAAATGTTATTGGATTTTTCCACAGACATTTCTCAGTACCAGCCTCGGAGTCTGGATTTGTGCCCGGTTAATGGCAATAGGCTCGCCTTCTATTACATGATACTTAAAATACTTGTTGGTCTAGTGGTTAGTGGCCCTGACTGCTAAGCCGGAGGTCGTGGGTTCGATTCCCACCCAGGACAAACTTTGTGTGATGATCATGATTGTTAGTTCTGTGTCTGGGTGTGATTTATCTATAATATGTATGTATTTATAAATTATATAAGTATGTAGGTATATCAGTTGTCTGGTTACCATAACACAAGCTCTGCTTAGCTTGGGATCAGATAGCCGTGTGTGAGTTGTCCCAAGATATTTATTTATTTTATTTTTATCTGCTGTTACATTCTGACCTTGTAGGTTTTGCACTGAACCAGTGAGTTTTCAATACCTAAATAATAAAGTCAAATCACAGCATTTATTTCAATTAGACCATTTACAGGCACTATTGAATCGTCAAGGAGTCGGTTAGCTAGTCAGAAAGTTAAAGCTAGTTGCTTGAGCCAAAACGTAGGTAAGCCTCTATGGAGAACAACGAGCAAGAAACTCCAATATTCTTGTTGCTTCTATAATTATGTGTAAACATTGAAGGTATTATAATAAAAAATCAGTTCTTTTTTATCTCTTTTACAAACCATACCATTTCGTTATAAAACTGTGTTAACGCTAACATACAAGTAATGAGTGCCCAAATATTTATGGAGCGTGTCTGTGCAGGAAATTAAAAGAAAGCGCGCAGTATATCAACTGTCTACCTTTTTTGCTCTGGCAGGACTACATCCGCTGACGGATACAAGACTCCAAGTTACTTTCCAGTTGGCAAACCTCTAGAAAATATTTAAAAACATCTAAGTGATGTTGGAGTAACGCAAGTATTTTTATTTTTCATTTCAATTTCAGTGGTTCGTGGTCGCAAAGCGATACTACTGAGCTTGAGGTGTTGGGTTCGATTCCCAGGTCGAGCAAAGTGTTATTGAGTTTTTCCATTAGATTTTTTTTTGTAGCCTCGGAGTCTGGATTTGTACTCGGTTGACGGCAATAGGCTCGCGCCCTATTACATGGGACTTAAACATAACTAGCGATGGGTACACCCCTGTCTAACCCTTCCGGGATTACAGGTACCATGTTATGTTCTATATATCAAATAATTTACTTTTAAATTTTCTGTTACGACCGCTAATTTAAAAAAAAAGTCAGGTACCTACACAAGATCCTACTATTGTACATTGCGTGTGCGCAAACACAGGTTTGGTGCACACCCGCTCCTCTCACTTTCATATTTGTATAGAAAATATGTCAAACTGTCATATTAGTTATCTGACTATTGAAAACTGGGATTAAAAACATAACTGGCGAAATGTGGGTGTACTAATGGGTACACCTCTGCCTAACCCTTCGGGGATTACAGGCGTGATGTTATGTTTATGTGAAAAATCAGCCGTTTAGTCCGATAGAACGGCAACCGGACACGACCGGGGCGAGTTTACTCCGTAATTTTAATTAGTTTATTTGTTTAAGCTACCGTTTTATCTGCAACTGAACGGATTAATTAATTGCAGCATTTATTGGTTTTAATTAATTCGTTGGACGTGATTTAAAGGGTATTGTCGGTAGATGAAACACGGGTTTACAACTGGCTAGCTAGCTGTCTTTTGTGGTTTTTGAAACATAGGTTTGTTTTAAAGTTACTTGGAAATTGGTTCATGCCTTTATGCCTAATGGTTGTAGCCTCTGCGGAGACAAACGAGAAAGAAAATCCCCGGATACTCTTTTCAATTACGTTTTTACAAGATCCTGATTACAATATTCTCATTGCTACTATAATATATGTGAAAACAATGAAGATGAATATAAAACAATAAAGTTACGTTATAATAATAATAACATAACATCACGCCTGTAATCCCTGAAGGGTTAGGCAGAGGTGTCCATTAGTACACCCACATTTCGCCAATTATGTTTTTAGTCCCATGTAATAGGGGGCGAGCCTATTGCCATCAACCGGGCACAAATCCAGACTCCGAAGGCTGCTACGTTATAATAATAAAGATAATGGTGCCGATTCCCTTGTTCACAAACTAGACTAAATTTAGAGAATTGACATCTCTTACTAACATACAGCGAAAGGAAAAGACGGTGACATTAAAGAAGTAAGTTAGCGATGTCAAATTAGTTTTGCCTTGAACTTCTCCGTATTTTTAATCCATACGTTTTAAGATGTCAACTATAACTGTATGGATGTGTCAGATTGACTAAATTTGATAGCTCTTATTTACATTAGTCTCTTTCTTATTTTATTGGACAGAAAAGGATGGAAATAGTCTAATTTTAGTTAAGTTTGTGACCAAGGGAATCGGCACCAATATCTTTATTATTATAACGTAGCAGACTTCGGAGTCTGGATTTGTGCCCGGTTGATGGCAATAGGCTCGCCCCCTATTACATGGGACTAAAAATAGTAGACATCTTAAAACGTGTGGATTAAAAATACGGAGAAGTTCAAGGCAAAACTAATTTGACATCTCTAACTTAGTTCTTTAATGTCACGGAATGTCACCGTCCTTTCCTTTCGCTGTATGTTAGTAAGAGATGTCAATTCTCTAAATTTAGTCTAGTTTGTGAACAATACTTATATATTTTAATCTTTTTTTTGTCAAAAAGCTAGGGACCCTTAAGAAAAATTACGCGAACGAAGTAGCGGGGAAAGTGCTAGTATGTAGGTAATATTATGTACAATATGAATGTAACTTTTCGCACAAAGTTGTGTGGGCTCCCAACAGGTCCCAACTTATGCATCATGTGGGTAATATGAGGAAAACAGAGCTCTTACTGCTTATTATTCTAAGCAAATGTTACTTTGAAGAAACTTGATTAAAGTTAGTTATCCCTCTGACGAGGCTATGAGGACGTGCCGTTAGAGGTTAGCGGGCTAGCAAAAGGTGAAAAAGGTCAAAATACTGGTTGACTTTTAATTCATTGCGCATCTTTTAGGGGTTGAAAGTACTCATGAATGTGATCAACATTTACTATGGGACCAACACTGATAAAAAAAAACGATCAAAAATATTTGGAAAAACAGATTTTTTGTCACGTTTTAACCTTTAAAGTCACGTCAAAGAAGCAAAAACGTGCCCTTGGCGCCACGGGACGAATTGGAAACTTTATAATTGCTATTAGTTTATGTCATCATTGATGAAATATAAAGAAAGAAGTTTAACTTATAACATAACATAACACCACGCCTGTAATCCCCGAAGGGTTAGGCAGAGGTGTACCCATTAGTACACCCACATTTCGCCAGTTATGTTTAAGTCCCATGTAATAGGCAGCGAGCCTATTGTTTAACTTGTATAAATAAGAATGAGCCTAGTAACATAATTAGCAAAGAAAATAACAAAACAATGTTGTTTCATGAGCTTTAGTTACGTATAAAACTATCCGTCATGTAGTCGTGACCGTAGCGTGCTGGGCACAGTTTGTTTGTCATCTATTCATGACTGCGGCGGTCAAAAGGTTAAGGGTCGGTACCCATTATAAAAGTTGTTCGACCGCTCGTGCCTTCTCTGTATGAGAAGAGGCCTTTGCCCTGCAGTGGGATAATAATAGACTGGTATAAATGTTTTAGATGCCAATAAAACCGCCGTCGAAAAGACCTTTTAAACTTATTACAGTACTTTTAGCGAATAAACTTAAAGATTATTTACTTTCTAATAGATTCAATGTTTAATGGAGTTTAAAACTTTTACTTTGTGTATATCGATAGGTCTTTGAAACTTTACTTTGTTTGAAAATCGTTAAAATTTGATCGCTAAGTTACTTTGAAAAGATTCGGGTTTTATGATTTAAGTTTTAAAAGGTTTTATAGTTGATTGAAGCAGTTTGTTCATCACACCGTATCATATAGGACCGTTTTAGGTGATACAATATTTTTTGTAAATTAGAGAATTCAGAGCCTGTGCGGCGTCTCTCCGCAGACCATGGCACATAGGCTTTTGTTCACCAACTGTTAAGACACTTTAAGTTGATATAAATCGGAATTCATAAAGTTAATTATCAAAACCCTTCAAGGCGTTAATTAAGCAGAGCGTCCGTGCGGCGTGATTCACAAAACTTTTAATCCCACTTCTACCAGCCAGGGTTTGTTTATTAACTCGGAGTTAGTTACTAACACGAGCCTTTTTTATTTTATCATGGTGATCTCTTCATACGTTGCCTTTACCTCGGGGAAGGTGGAGAGTTGTGTCGGATTTCTACAACACATAAATACCACGGTGTTCCTTCAACTACCGTTGGCTGGGGAAGGGGGTTGCTCTAAGCATTATTTTGCACCCCGGCAGGTCCCAGGTCCCACTAGGCAGGTCTAGTCACCCGGTGCGGCCCTCGCCCAGAGTCGCCCAGCGGCCGTACTGACTTCTAAAAGGCACGGAGGAAACCTCACGCGTGTCATACGTTTGGGCATATCTGTGACTGATCCCGCGCGCGAGTCCGTTGCTCATAAGTCCTATTTCATGGTAGCCTGAGATCGTATTGCACCTACGGCGCCTGGTCCGCTCGTATTTTAACCTCGTGTTAGCAACGAACAGTAAGTTAAGGCTATGGTGCAAGTGGGCCTTAGCCAATTAGAGAAACTATGGCCGGACCTTCATCAACATAGTTAACAGTTTTGGACGTACATAACTACCTCCAAACTATGAAGGATTATTTATTATGAACTTTCACATAAAGACACACGTGGTGATAATAATACCATGTATTTTTGCTCGTTTTTCTCGTTAGTGCTTATTCGCATTTATTTTTAAAGGTATTAGAAACATTAACAAATTTTAAAGTTGACAGTGCCGTCAGCTAAAATTTGTCCGACTGTGGAGAACCTAACACTGTACATTTTATAGCAACACAGTAACACATATTCTTATATTATCTTCATTTGTATTAATTTTGTTTTTTTACGCTCTTAAAATAACTTGCACCTACCATGTTATCTCTTCATCACCTTTGGTTGACTATTAGAGAATGCCTACGGCATAAAGTCCGCCTTTGTACTTTTGCTGCATAAATTTTAAAGAATTAAATACCTAACTTACCTCTCCATACAGCCGCCACATCACCGTCTATTGATGAGGTCAATAAATAATAAACTTCTTGCCAATAGCACACATTTTTCTCCAATTTGGGCTGAAATCTTAGCATATTTCCTTTACATTTTTTCTTGTGCCCCGAATTCTTTTCTTTATTCCTTTTATGAGATTCCGTAAATTCCATGTGATCCTCGATAATTTACTGCAAGGTTGATTCACTTATTTTTCCCTATAAAATATTTGCTTGTACTTTCTATAGCTTATATTAATTAAACCTATCGTTTTAGTACTCGACTACGCTTTATTGGCTTGCTAAAATTAACCAAACTATAAAAAAAAAACTATTGTTTGAACTACACTCCATAAATTAATTTTTGGAAAGATGCTGAATAATTTTTATTCTATTCTTAGCTATAGAAGTTAAGCCAATAAAGGGATATACATTAAACTGTTATTGCTGCTCAGTGAAAATCTTAAGTTGACGTAATAAATCGATCGTGAGTGATGAAAGTAAAAGTAGTCTTTTTCTCTTTTTCCTTTTTTTTTTTGGCGGGCTGCCTTCCTGTCATGTCTCGTGTTACGTCAAGTTGACAGCTGTCACATTTCTTCTTAAATCAAAATAAGTTTGCGCACCTAGTTGAGTTTTTTCGACGCGCCCGTTGTCATATTTATGTTTGATTCCTGCAAATCTTCATTCCTTTGCTAAATTCAGAACAATGATTCTGACAGTAATCAAATAATGGAATCGTTCAGTATTCACGTCAAATGGTCCCTCTCCATCTTGCGAGATTCGGTGACATCGTCCCTGTCTGGTGTCTGCTTAGCTAAGCGTGGTTATATTGGATTGTATTTACTCAAGGTTAGGGATTTAGGTACGTATGAGATTCTTTTAACAGATTTACTGAATATTTTTTTGGGAAAGATATTGTTTTTTCTGAGCGTTATACAGGGTGTTTGGAAGGTCAATGCAAAGTCGTAAAGTGTTGCTAGTATAGACTATTTAGAGCCATTTGAATCGAATTTGTTTTAGGCGAAGTGTGAATATCTTGTTTTAGCATATATTCTTGATTTTTGAAGACACAACCAAAGTTATGCAGTTACTTGTAAAAAATCGCCCGTTTGAAAGAAAAAGACATTATTTTTTTATTTATTTTTCAAACTGGCCTTTATTTGCAACTAACTGCAAAATTAATAGCCTTGTGAAAAGCCTTTCTAATCGCATGCCTATGTCATACAAAGAACACTCCCTCCAAGTTTCAGGTCTCTACGATCAGCGGTTTAAGCTGTACGTTGATCCATAGTTAGTCAGTCATTCAGGACAAAGCATTTTATATTATATGTATTGATTTGAGATTGTTATTGGTTATCTTATTCTCTACTATCTCTACTAAAAGTAAAATAAAAGTATAAAAATTCTCAGCGAATTAAGTACCTTCTTTCAAAAATAAATTTTCTTCACCTACCTACTCCATGGCAACTCGTTGTACTTACCAACATTTATTATACACCATAAATAACCTCATAACACCCGACGCACCTAAGCGATAAGATTCTGAACTAGTTCGTTCATTCTGAGTGAACTATGTACATATTTAGTTCGTTCGTTCTTTCAGAGTGATCCATAATGAGCTGTCAGTAACTCCTGCTCACTTTATTATTAATATAACTTATTATAGGTATTTCGTGGCTTGATTAGAAACGTCAAGAACTTACTGTGTGTTGAAATACATTAATATATTTTCATAATTATCTTGTGGGGCTTTTCCAGGCGAGAGTGGGTTAAGAAAAGTTTCGTTGAAAGCAGATATAGTTTTAATTGGTTAACATTTGTACATACAGACTGTAGGTGTAAACACCGTTGTCACTAAAACCATAGGTACTTGATTTATTATAAAAAATATTTATATGAATTTAAAAATAAATAAACAGTTTTCTTTCAAAAATTAAAAAAAATATGTCCGACACCGTCCGTAAATTCATGGATACTATGCGCCCGAGTTATGTATTCACCGCAAAGGGCGTTGACCTGCTGCACTGGCCGTCCGTTATAACTACTTACATAAGTTTTGACTAATTACATCATTGTAATATAGGGTGAAATAATTTTGAGGAAAAATAGAGACTACTTAAAAAAAAGATATTTTTTTTTCATTGAATTTACGTTCTATTAGTGAAACCAAACCACTGGTTTCAAGGATAACGGTGTTTACACTAACACTCTGTATAATAAACTTACGCCTCGGGGTAGGCAAAAACCTCAGAACGCCACCTGCTGCGATCCTTACATACTCCTGTCGTCTTGCTTATATGTCATACATCTTGTCTTACAAGCACGCCGGTTCTGAGTAGGTACTGCACACCTGACCTTTCCGAAGAACTTCACCAATAAGGTGTAAGTGTAGGTCTTCCTAGGTCGTCCCCTCCCTGCGTTGCCACTCACATCTGCCATATAGGTAAAGTTCTTTTGGAAAACGCCTTTCTCATATCCTCATTTTTTTCATCTTTTTACAATCTTCGTCACTACATTCTCGTATAATCTTATTCCTCACTCTATTGTTTAAAGTTACAATGTTGATTGGTTAATATATTAGAAATTGTGGTACAAGTACTCTTGTATTCCAATATTGGGACATTCACACCATAACTCTTGACAGCACGATTTGGAAATGCAAGGTTGCGGTTGAAATCCAGTATAGAGTATTTCAACAAGTATTTCATAGTACCATGGTTTACCTGGAGCCAAATATTTGATGCTTCGGATACTGTGGGCACTGCGGTGCCGTCAGAATCGACTAGGATGAAATATACTACTATTTTGACACTTATGTTTAATATGACTGATATGTATATGCCTCCTACTTAAATAAATGCCAATATTTCTGCCAAAAGATTTTTCACTCTTTCTAATGAGGTTAAACGTGTACGATAGCAATTACCAATCCTTTTGCTTATGCTAGCTAAACCCGGGCTGGCTTCGCAGTAGCTTGATCTGATGAAAAAATAAGTTATTTAAAAACTCCTGTTGAAATGCAATATTGGCAATATTAAATTAAATTATGTATTCAATAAACAAGTCAATCTTACGACTAAATTCCGGGTTTTACGGTAACAAACATATGAAAACTATTTCTTTATATTAAAGAAGTCTATTTGAAAACCCTTGATTGTCAATAGACAATACAACTGACAGCAATAGACATATATTTAGCCCTCTAATATATGTGTGTGAGTTGTATAAATCTCATTTTATAAAAGGCACTCATATTTCAAAACCCCTTGGACACACACAATCCCTATTTAAAACAAAAAATATTCAATTAATCTCAATGGTACGTATGTTCGTGCGAGTTCCGAGCTCTGTCGGGTACACTTAAGGTGGAACCCTGCAGACATGGGAACAATGCACAACAGGATCGATGGCGCGGTACGATTTAATGAGATCCACCACTTAGGGCTGACGCGTAAGCAAAAAACGGTTTTGACGAATAAGGTTCATTGGATTATATACCTTATTGTCTTATATTTTAGAGACTACTTACACAAGTTTGTTTTTAGGATGAGATAACCATTGAAGCTTGTTCTTACGAAGAAGGAGGCACTCTCTTCCTAAATTCATATCTTTAACTAGCTTGTGCCCGCAACTTCGTCCGCGTCAAAGTTGATAAATTATACCACTGGAATCATACATTCTTTTGAAATAAAAAGCAGCCTATGTGCGATTCTAGATTATAATCTATACGCCAAAATTCTAAATCCAAATTGTCTGTGCAAAATTTTATTCCAATTAGCCGTTTTGGCGTGATTGAGTAACAAACATCCATCCATCCATCCAATGAGTTATTTTGTATGTTTAATAATCGTAGTATGATAAGAATTACAGTCATTTCCTGACCTTGAAGTTGTAGGAACATGCTTAGTGGAATATTTCTAAAAAGGTATATTTTGCCAATATGGTTAGGATTTGTGTTCGGTTGATGGCAATAGGCTCGCCCTTTATTGCATGGGACTTAAACATAACTGGCGAAATGTGGATATACTAATGGGTACACCTCTGCCCTACCCGCCAGGGATTACAGGCATAAAGGGAAGATCATTTCACAAGCGATTTGTAGTACCATACTATTATCAGCCTTACTATGTAGAGGCTGGAAAGTTTCACACTTATGGGTGACAAACCGTAATCCAACCAAATGGTGAGCTAATGACGTCATAAAATCAGTCATCCGCGCGTAATGTATTGATGATTGTGGACAATGCTTCCTATATTTTACGAGGAACCCACACACACACATGTATGTCTCTAACCATAACTGGGAACTATACTGCAAATTATATAATGGGTATATAAATTACAAAATAATTTATTTTAGATTGGCGATTTCAGACTTATATAAGAAATATAAGTACTAGCTTTTGCCCGCGACTTCGTCCGCGTTAACGTCGGTTATTGAGAACGCAGACGAAGTCGCGGAGCAAAAATAAATTTAAAAATACAAACAGCCGAATATAAACTCTCCTTTTGAAAGTTAAAAGTAGCCTATCTCCTTTTTTGGGGTTCAAACTTACCAAATTTCATTGAAATCGGTTCAGTGGTTTAGTCGTGAAAGCGTAACAGACAAACAGACAGAGTAACTTTTGCATTTATAATGTTATTAGTAAGGATAGGTCCAGGTTTCCTCATATTATTTTCCTTTACCGATGTCAGTGATGTCCAAGATAAATATAAAATGTACGTAAGTATTGAAAGTCACATTTTGACGGGCCTGTTGGTCTCGTGGTCAGCGGCCCTGACTGCTAAGCCGGAGGTCGTGGGTTCGATTCCCACCCAGGACAAACTTTGTGTGATGAGCATGATTGTTAGTTCTGTGTCTGGGTGTGATTTATCTATAATATGTATGTATTTATAAATTATAATTATAAGTATGTATATCAGTTGTCTGGTTACCATAACACAAGCTCTGCTTAGCTTGGGATCAGATAACCGTGTGTGAAGTTGTCCCAAGATATTTATTATTTTATTTTATTTACATTGATATTTGCTGTACCCGCTATGGAAATTTGAATATTTTTTTTACATCTAGCGTAGACAACCCTACGTCAAATAAAGGGCCGATGGGTCTCAATCTGCATTTTTAACGAGAACGTGACAAAGTTATTTGAGGGGTCCACGATAATGAGTTTGTCCGCCACACTGGACCTCAATGGCGCGGTTTTTCGCAATACCTACCTGAAAATCTTTATTTCAAATTAGACGAGTCCTTTGATGTTGAATTTGCATTAGCGAGACCTGACTGATTAGGAAGCAGACGATGTCTGTAAAAGGTTGTACAATTAGTGGTTCAGCCGCTTCAGCAAATGAATACCTGAGTATTATGGAAATCAAAGAATTTTATTCTCTGCTGGAAAGGAGGTTTTGGCTGGGAGGAATTTTTCAAGGAGCACCTTAGGGAACCTCCGAATATACTTTTAACATGCCTTGTAAAAAATCTCCCGTTACAAAAAAATGAACCGAAAAAAAAATAATGTAAAAAATAAAACCTGTCAACGACAAATTTATGGATACACAAAATTATGGTGGATAACTTATTATCTTCACATAGTATAAAACAAATGTCTTCCTGCCTTCTGTACACTTCACAGATCTTTTAAACTCCGCAACAGTTTTCAATGCGGTTTTAGCCATTTATCAATAGAATAGAGTGATTCAAGAGGATGGTTTATTTATCTACATTTTCTACATTACACCCATGCAAAGCCGGGGCAGGTCGTTAAACAAGTTATAAATCACGAACTATCAAAAAATAATATTACAATGCAGTAAAAATGGCAAAAAGGCGCACGAAATTAATAAATATTACTTCGTAGGCCGGTATACCATACAAACAGCAAAACAAAACAAATCGTGTAGAAGAAATGAGCATACAGAACATACACACTGAAGTTGGTAAAATCATAACCGTCTTTAGCTGTGCAGTAGTCAGTTAAAAAGAAAATCGATTCAATAAAAGTTCTAGACTTCTAAATCAATTTCTGAACGTTGAAATGTCAGAAAGGAAAGTCGTATCCATCATGGCAGGGTTGAAGAAAATATTGATGATACAATAAAGACTTGGTCCCAAGTGACTGTAGTTTCGGGACACAAAATTTCGTTATCTTGAAGTACAGTCAACCAAAGTAATAGGTATCCAGGGTCATCAGATATACTTGAAGTTTTCTTAGGAACCGATAGATCTCTTCGATTGAAACTTAATTAATGAGCTGTTTATTTTCTACTTTTTTAAATTAAATTTACATTTGAAAATATCCATCGGTTTCTAAGAAAATTTCAACTATATCTGACGACCCTGCATACCCGTCTCCTTGTTGACTGTACTTGATATTTTGACGTTATTCGTGAGACGTAGATGGCACTAGATAGTTCAGACGTGTCTGTCTTTGTCCCTAGTTACAAGTGCTTTTGACTAGATTCAATTTAATAGTAAGATTGGACGATGTTCACTGTGGCAAAGATTGATTTTAAGTTTTTCCATTTCTTGGTTGATTTGAGAGCTTAATTGAAGTTGGTTTTGTTCAAATTGGTACTATAAGTAGGTATATTTTTTAAACTAAATAGAAATCTGAGACTTGAAAGATAGAGTTGTGTCAGATCAAACATTAGGAATCTGCAGAAAATAGAAAATACTTTAGTATTCATTTTGAGCTATTTAGTTATTTATGTCGTGTCTACACGAACAAATAAAATTGTTTTTTCTGTCAGTAATGTAAAAAAAAAAATGCTTTTTACAAAATAACTATGAATCTGTCTGATTGTTCCGGCTAGTCCCTGAAATAGCCATACCGATTTTGACGGGACTTTCAGATAGCTGATGTTATAAGGATTGTCTTAAAATATTTTAAGGTACTTTTATTTTAGAAAAATATACAGGGTTCCGCACAAAAAAAAGTGAAAATCGACTTTTATGCAAACGAAGTAGAAGGCATAAGCAATTCGAAATAAAATGCAAAAGAACTCCTGCCAGCATCTGGTAAACGAAAAATTTTGAACAATTTATGACAAAAAGAATCCTCTTGCGATACTTTTAGAATCGTAAATGCTACAACTGAGGACCTCGGGACAAAACGTTTCTACTGAGCAATTTACGAATCGAGGGAACATTTTTGATTACAATACAAACCACAATTGTGTAGCCAATACCTACCGCTTGAAAACCTATTGGATTCGTTAAAAGGGTCCCAATAATGTATTGTTATATATTTAGAATCCACTTCGAAATGTTTTTTTTGTATTTTTCGTAAAGTGCCTTA
The DNA here is from genome assembly GCA_949774945.1 of Hoplodrina ambigua. Taxonomy (NCBI): domain Eukaryota; kingdom Metazoa; phylum Arthropoda; class Insecta; order Lepidoptera; family Noctuidae; genus Hoplodrina; species Hoplodrina ambigua. Next base: position 3,476,112 of record OX458974.1, on the reverse strand, counting down.
TTAGGGAGGTTCTTTTTTTGGTAGATTGTAGAATTTACTTTAGCAAAAAGTTACTTTTACCAAATGGATTGGAAATTGACATGATTTGGCTAATATGAATACTTTTCTGCGGTATTTTTTGGTTCCTAAATAAGATTTCATATCTGAAAGACTAAATTGGTATAAAAAAACTTACAATATTTATTTTTTACTGAAAACCTCTAAAAAACATGTATTTTTGTTACAGCCTAATCTCAAAATAGTGTTCTTGAACCTACTTAAAAAAATTAGGTCTATTCTAAAAAGATACGGTTTATTCTATTCTTGTGTCTTCTATACCTATTTGGTTGACTGTACATAGGTACAGTCTTAGTTAATACATAGGTATTAACTTAGAATTTTTGTGCCAAAATCAAGGTCAAAATATTTATACGCACGATTTTTGGGTGATATGATAAGTCTTACAAATATTTTATAGAAACTCAAAAATGTACCCTTTCATACACATTACAATTATTCTATACAAGTATTCAGATAGAAATATTACATTATAAATCATAAATACAGTATGACACTTTCTATGACATTCGTCAAGGGTAAGTATAGCAGCATACACTTAACATTATATCACGCCTGTAACCTCTAAAGGGTTAGGCAGAAGTGTACCCAATTAGCACACTCACATTTCGCCAGTAGCATATAGCCATAGAAGCATTTGTCTATTAAAAAATGGTTCAGTTTTCGTTTTCCTTTTCCATTAAGTTAAACACCATTTTATACCATATTTTCTATATTAATATTATAAAGAGGAAAAATTTGTATTTTTGTTTGTTTGTTTGTAATGGATAAACTCAAAAACTACTTGACCGATATTAAAAATCACAATTAGAAAGTTACATTATCTGCGAGTAACATAGGCTATATTTTATTTTATTTTTGCGCGGACGAAGTCACGCTCATAAGCTAGTTTTAAATAAATGATATATCATTTCAGCCATTTTCTTTGTGAAAAATATCAGTACGTTCTCTCAGTCAAAGCTATAAATAATAACAGCAACTGTTACAATATAAGTGAAAATCTCCCGACTGCTAGCTGCTTATTTCCCTGGAGAGGCAGTTGAACTCATTGTAGGAAGCTGAGGAATGGATGGCCACTTTTGGCCATGTTTAGGTTTATAGATGTAGGTACTGTAGAAGCTCTGGTTGGTTCAACTATTTCCAACCTTATTTTAATACTTTTTTCTTAGTACTAGTGAAAGTCATTTTTTTATAACTGAAACAGTGCTTCCAGTAATTATTTCTTACTAACAAAAAATAAAATATTATTATAGATATAAACACCGTTCTATAATAAAACAACACGAACTTGACGGTATGTTAAACTGATCCGCGGTTATTCATTGCATGGTTACAATTATTCGCTGTGATAAGATAATGACTAGAATTTAGTAGAATAATAGAATAATAATTTGCCTTCAGAATATATTATAATTCCAGTACAAAATTCACGACGTTAATGGTTCCGGTAAAAACTAAGTTCGCACAATATCTGCCTAGGTACTTACTTGAACATTTTTTAGTTTACTGTATCCTAAAACTAACGGGTTTCAAAAACGCTTACCTAACGGATTACGAATTTTGCAAAGATAGGCACAAAAACCAGCAAAAAAATAGTCAGACAACAAAAAAAGCGGTTCGTGTGGAAAGAAAATACTTTTTAAGGTGCCATATTTTATTGAATTAAGTGAAAAACTTCTATTCAGACACACAGATGTGCTTACTGCTAGAATTCATTATGTTATAACCATAAAATGCTTATGATGTGTTCTAGCTTTAGATACTTAGACTTCAAAGCGGGTTGATTCTGCTAAGAGAAAGAACTGTTTTTTTTGTTCCAAGGTGCGAAGTCCTTATGGATTTATCCCACCGTTGGGTAATGGAGGAGTCAGGCAGATTTTTACTCACTAAAAATCACCCTGGTGTGATGTGATGGCCCAGTGGTTAAGGCGCCCGCCTCTCATGCATGAGGTTGTAGGTTCAAAACCAGGCAAGCACCAATGTGAATTTTTCAATTCATATGTACTTTCTAAAGTTTATCTTGGACATCATTGGCATCGGTGAAGGAAAACATCGTGAGGAAACCTGGACTTACTGTTCCACTCAAACCATGTCAGAGGCCCTTGAGGCGGTTTAAAAACTCTGACACAAGGGTGTGTAGGGTTGTAAGGCCTTACTACCCACACGATAAGAAGAAGAAGAAGACCCTGGTGTTCCCTTCCCCCACACTTGCACCAGGGATTTCAGAAGCGTTCGCGACTTCCACGATCCCCGACTGGTAGCAACTATCTTTCGACTTAAACCATTGTTATTACATTAGTAGGTACTTTAATTATGTATTACTATTTAGTTTACAGAAATCATTCTAATTCCATTTATTTGGTTTAATAAAATTCAAGTGACGTTCCATTAGGTAAAACATAATCTCCGAGGTGTCAAATTATAGACAAAAATACGGAAACAATGTGTTAAGAGGCACAATTGTTTTCCATTGAGAGTCGTAATCTGTTGCTTTCAATGAGATATATGAGCTCATCAGAAGCTGGAGAGATGCTGAATAGATCTCTGAGAGTTACTAATTGACGTTGGAATTATTAATAGTGGTGTTGTTCTGAACGTTCTATGTAAGATTATAATATTCAAGTGACATCAGAAGACTACTTTGTGAAGTGAATGTAATATGGAGTGTAAAAAGACAAATCATATACCCCGCAGAAGTTTTGCTAACAAATTTATTTTATTTTTTGGTGTGAAAAATCACTGTTTAATAAATAGTAATAGCAATGTAACGAGCCCAAACATCGTGCTTACAAGAAGTGCATTCATGAGTTGTTGGAAAAAAAGTTTAGGCAAAACATTTAAATCTTAACATAACATAACATAACATAACATCACGCCTGTTATCCCCGAAGGGTTAGGCAGAGGTGTACCTATTAGTACACCCACATTTCGCCAGTTATGTTTAAGTCCCATGTAATAGGGGGCGAGCCTATTGCCAGCAACCGGGCACAAATCCAGACTCCGAGGCTGCTACTAAGAAATTCCTGATGGAAAAACCCAATAACACTTTGCCCGACCTGGGAATCGAACCCAAGACCTCGTGCTCAGCAGTCGCGCTTTGCGACCACTAGACCAACGAGGCAGTCAACGAGGCGTGGTTTTGGCAGTCGAGACATTTAAATCTTGTTTTCTAACTTTGACCTTCATAGCAAGAAGGATCTCGGAAAATAATAATTATGGTCCAGAAAAAAAAAAGATTCTTTCATTTCCAAAAACGTTCTTCCGAATCTTCATCAAGTATAGTTGTAACATTTTACGAGCGCGCCCCAGTAATTGCAATTTATAGCTTAATAAAATGACGTAAGAGTCACATCTTGATCGTGAATCGCAAGAACTGTACGATTCACTATAATCCATGTCCCTTCTGTGCAATTCATTCCAATACTACTAAAACTAGAAAAAAGAACGGCCTATGAGAATAAAATTCGTCCATAAAAACTGACGATGTAAAGCTCAAGAGGAAAAAAGATATCTCACGTCGTATTTTCTTGAATAAAACTCTCTAGCTGCGAATAAAGATGAGTGTTCAGAGATCAAAGAAATTGTTAAATTCCTTTCTTTAATAAAGATATATGAATAAAATAAAGATAAAAAGCCAAGTACGAAGATTCGCACCTGAAGGGTTCCGTGCTACCGCCAAAATTAAGCAAAAATCTACGAAAAAAAACACGTTTCTTGTATAGCGACCACCTCTGATCTTAAACTTTATTTTTATTATCTATTGTAGCGGCTATAGTCAAACATGGTCTGTGACCCAACTCAAATTGCAACTCTCTACCTGATTCGATTCATGTTATACAGCTCGCTAATAGTAGTAGAATAGAATATGTATTGAGTTTCTTTCCCATTCTTCTCTATATGAAACTATCTTTGAGAATAGCCAAGGAGATTCACTATTAGGCATATTTTTTTCTCTCTTGAAAATGACGTTTATAAGAGCCCTTTAATGGCCTAATTGAAATAAATCATTTGATATTGAATTCGACTTAGTAATACGATCCCGTTGGCACCTTTCTAGCACGGAACCCCAAAAACCAAAATATCATTTTTGCAACAATACTACAACTTCGTAAATTTTAAAATGTCTCTTGACAGTTTCATAAAAAGAAAGTCTGTATCACAATTGGAACGATTTCTGTTTAAACCAGAATTAATGATAAAAGCTACTTATCCCCAAATTGTTTGGACCTTTTTTTGTAAATAAATGTGCCCTCGGGCACGATTGGATGACATTGTGTGAATCCTAATTTAAAAGAAAGGTGGTCATATTTGAAAATGGAACGCGATTGTTAATTTTATATGACGACTTAGCATAATGTAAGTATGTACAAAATGTGTATATTATCCTGTCCGAATTTCGGCCACAGTTGCGAATCTCAATAGAGACTAGCTCAGTATGCAAGAGGTAGGTATTATAGTGCACTGGTGTCAGCGCAAACACAAACGCCTGCCGGTGTTGCGGGATGTCTTAACAGAATAGGCCCCGGAACGCAAAGTGCAACGGAAGGAACAGGGTGGTTTTTTAGTCAGTAAAAGTCTGACAGTCTCTTCCGCTCCACCCAGTGTGGCGGAAGGTTTCATTTGACAATTTTATCACCCTAAAAAAAGGTGCATTCCCTTATCCCTCGCTCTCAGAGTCCGATGAGACGGCAATCCGATACCACCGGAAAGAGATCAGGTGCAACACAGGAGTTTCACTGTACCAACTTTGAAATTTCGGACCGCTACTAAGTAATCTTAATGGTAGAACCCGAATTAACACTTTTGAAAGACCTGGAAAGTAATTTCAACCTCGAAATTATAACCGGGACCCTACGCTTGGCATTCGCGTTTATAACCATGACACAAACTGAGCAGTAAATACAACATAGTATATCTACTAGGTACCTACGAAAAGCTTTGAACATGAAGAATTGAATGGTAAAAGAAACTGCCATAAGAAAATTCACGTAACAATAAATCTTTCTAAAGCTTATGAGTTCCATTTAGGTAGGCCGCCAAACGGTCCATAAGTTATAACCAAGAACAGAGAGAGACATAAGATATTACGCGCGCTGTAACACGAGAATTTAACCGACGAAGACGACGTGACTTGTTGTCTTTTAAAAGAAACTGGCTAACCGAAGCAAGTTAACGAGACAATTACGGACAAAGTCGAAGGTAACCCCAATCAGGACCCTGTACAGTCACTAACTGACTTTCTTAACATACTAGTAGGAAACATAACATCACGCCTGTAATTCTCGAAGGGTTAGGCAGAGGTGTATCCATTAGTACACCCACATTACGCCAGTTATGTTTAGTTACATGCTTTAGAGGGCGAGCCTATTGCCATCAATTGGGAACAAATCTGTTACTGAGAAATTCCTGAATGAAAATCCCAATAACACTATCCCGACCTGGGAGTCGAACCTAAGACCTCATGCTCAGCAGTCGCGCTTCGTGACCACTAGACTAACAACGCAGTGAACTGGTAGATAAAGATACAAAGAAATGTCAAATACAAAGATAAACATGAAACTATAATCTAAACCGTAATCATCAGGATTGACCGTTGAGGATCGTTTGTTCTTGAAAATAAAAGGGTCTCATTCTGCCCCTGAGACTTCAGAGAAAATCCTTTTGTCAAAGAAAATCAACCGAATCTAACAACTATCCCCAATATATATTTGGCGGAGGCAATAAAAAAATTCTTCTCTTCGCTTTTTCGCCGTCCCAAATATTTGTCTTGTATGCCAAAATGTTCGGGATAATAGGACCCAATATGCTCACTGCATAAGCGGTTTGGTATGATTTTATTTACTCGCGTATTGCTCCGGATGATGGCACTGAGCTACTTTCAGGGGTTCGTTGAATACATAAACAAATAGAATTTTGGCTTTTGTAAGTTACTTTCTTTTTGGAGAAAGAAGCTTCCTCGCAATAAACATTTTTGTTTTGATTTTTAAAACATGCAAGTTATTGTACATCTTTACTCTATGTAAATAAATAAAGTTCAATACATAACAGCTATGAATGTTTACTCTTACAATATTAAAACATGTTTCTGTCTGACTATTTGCTCTGGTTAATCATTAAAATGGCTAGATTGGTTTTGACGGAACTTTCACTAGCTGATGATAAAATTGTATATTACTTTTATTTTAGAAAATGAATAGGGTATCGCGTAACAAAATTAAAGCCGTTATCGACGAAATCGCGAGTTTAGGCTAGTAATATTAATAACTTAATAAAAATATAGCATTAATTTATATTTCTTAAACAGGTTATTGAAACTCCTTGACAATGCAAAAGTGCCTGTAATTGGCCTTATTGGAATAAATGTTTTGACTTTGACTTTGTCATTTTAACACGTTACCCTTTAAAACATGACCAGACAACCGTAAAATTAGCAGCTAACTAAGGGACAAAATATATGTGTAAAGAAAAAAAATTAAATTATCAATAACATAATCAGCCTATAACTTTCCCTAACAGTTGGGCCACAGATTTCCATTGTCCAAAAAAGTCTATCTGTCAGCTCTAGAAATATATTAAATTAATGATTAAACAATATTGGCACTACTAAATACTGTCACACACAACCATACTTGTGTATATAACCGAATTGCTAATCCATAGACAATTAACTTAGGTTCCTAGAGTACAGGTTAGGGAGATATTAGCTAACACCGGTAATGACTTATTGGGGAAATATAGATTATGAGGGGTAGTCACCTGGGACTGATAATCTTGTATCTTCAATATAAAACTGTTTAGAAATTAATACAAATCATTATTAATGTAGGATAAGGTTGCTTAAGTCGTACCCCGAAGGATATAATAATGTAATATTAAGTACAATTGTAATAAAATAACTGACTACTTCGTTGGTTTAGTCGTCGCGCGCGACTGCTGAGCATGAGGTCTTGGGTTCGATTCTCATGTCAGGCAGAGTGTTAATGGGTTTTTTTATTTGAATATGTTTCAGTAGCAGCCTCGAGTTTTTTTTTAGCTGGTATATCACCCCCGTGCCTTAGAAAGCATCTAAAACCGTTGGTCCCGGTTGTTTCGTAGACCTTAGACAGTCGATAAGCCCGAAATTCTGACAACCAGTTTTTCCAAGGGGTATCGTGTTGCCCAGTAACTGGGTTGGTGGTGGTAGTCCCTCCATGTTAAATACTGGAATCCAATTTTATTGCATCCAGTTACACTGGAAGTCGGCCCTGAGGAGCTCGTGGCTAAGTAATAACAGCCGCATGGGTCGATCCGTCAGGTTAAGCTACGCTTGCCGGGGTTGGTCCGTGGATGGGTGACCATCTTTACACACCGAGACTCCTCCGTGCCTCGGAAAGCACGTTAAGCCGTTGGTCCCGGCTGTCATATGTGGATCTTTGACAGTCGTTACGGGTCGTCAGAAGCCCAAAAATCTGACAACTAGTCTCACCAAGGGGTATCGTATTACCCAGTTACTGGGTTATGGAGGTCAGATAGGCAGTCGCTCCATGTAAAATACTGGTACTCAGCTTCATCCGGTTAGACTGGAAGCCGACCCCAACATAGTTGGGAAAAGGCTAGGCAGATGATGACACTGGAAGTCGGCCCCGACATATTTGCGAAAACGCTAAGCAGATGAAGAATGATAAAAAAAAACATCTGATATTCTTAGCAGCCATTTAATATGACCTTTATTTTGTTACAGATATAACCCAAAGTCAGATGCTATGTCGTGGCGTGTCGGGCCACAAAGTGGGCGGGTTACGAGCGCACGCGCCGCGCATCTCATTCACCAGCAAGGACGAGCCGGACCCACACGAACTTCGGCGGAAATCGGCGAGCAGCCGGCTTGGGAGCTCACCCAGGAGTAGTATTGCTAGTGAAGAGAGAGCTGATGGCATTGCACTTAGGTATGTGCTTAGTTTTCTTTTTTAATAAGTGGATACTGGATTATCTGAACCTCGGTTATACGGATTGACGATTATCCGGATTGTCAACTGTGTGACTGTCGGTTTTAACGTTCTTGCGCGGTGCAGGAATACTTTTTATAAAGTCAATAGAGCCTATGATACTTTATAGAACATCAGCTATACGCCAGTGAAACTTCCGTCATAATTGGTACAGCGGTTTCTAAGATTAGCCGGGACAAACAGTCAGGCAGAGGAGCTCGTGGCTAAGTAATAACAGCCGCACGGGTCGATCCGTCAGGTTAAGCAACGCTTGCCGGGGTTAGTCCGTGGATGGGTGACCATCTTTACACACCGAGACTCCTCCGTGCCTCGGAAAGCACGTTAAGCCGTTGGTCCCGGCTGTCATACGTGGATCATTGACAGTCGTTACGGGTCGTCAGAAGCCCGAAAGTCTGACAACCAGTCTTACCTAGGGGTATCACATTACCCAGTTACTGGGTTGTGGAGGTCAGATAGGCAGTCGCTCCATGTAAAACACTGGTATTCAGCTGCATCCGGTTAGACTGAAAGCCGACCCCAACATAGTTGGGAAAAAGCTAGGCAGGCAGAAACAGTCAGGCAGAGCGACGGATAAAAAGTTTACAATTTAGTTTCTGGTACAAATAAAAGCTGTTATTTAGACATTGCAAACAGACACTTCAAAGTTATTTATTTGTACAAACACCAACAATAATCTCTTGGGTTGAAATCAACTGCAGTGAATTTATATTCTAAGTGAAAAGTCTTCTGCAGTCATAGTGAATAGACTTTAAAATAAGCTTCCGCAAAAATTGCACGCCACTCGTCGTGGGAGTGCACCGCAAATATTACCAAGGAATCCCTTGGCGCAATTCTATTTGCTCCATTCAGAGGGTATAGAATAGCTGCGAATGCGAAACTGCACAGATTTATACAAAAAGTTGAAAAAGAAATACGGATGCATTTAGATAGAAAACGTTTTTAAATCTCGGACGCAAAAACGACGGGGTGTTATTAGTTTAGCGTGTCTGAGGGTCTGTCTGTCTGTGGCATCGTAGCTCCCGAACGGATGAACCGATTTTGGTTTTCTTTTTTTTTTTGTTTTAAAGGTGAATTGGTCGGGAGTGTTCTTAGCTATATTTGATGAAAATCGATCCGAGATGGCTACCGTCGGGGTTTATAAAATGTTTAATTTAATTTTATCGACTAACGTTCTCAAGCCAAGATTATAAACGTTGCTTAACTCTCACTCTTTTTTTTTTTTTGTTTGAGGTGGTAAAAATCATCAAATGACTCCTTCCGCCCTGCGTGGGGCGGAGGGGACTGTCAGACTTTTACTGACTAAAAAACCACCCTGTTCCTTCTGTTGCCCTTTACGTTCCGGGGCTTAGCTATGTTCTCCTCTCTATCTTGCACTTGTAATTTGACAGTTGTGCGATAGTGACGATAGTAATGGATTGGAAGTGGATTGGATGGACGAGAATTGAAATCGCTGATCCTATCCCATCGAAAGATGTACCGCGCTGATCAGCGCTGGCATACGTCCGCTCGCACAGCATATGTACGTGTATTCATTTTACGAATTTCTGCAGCAATATAGTTCAATATTGCACGAATAAATATTTCAATTCTCGTCTAACACATTTAAGAGCATCCCAGACCTTTCACACCAAAGATTTGTGAGAAATAAATAGAAAAATTTGTTCGTATAATTTTGGACTATAATGCTGCTTGAATAGAGTATTTATTAGTTATACAAATTTTAATTTCGCCTTTATAATCGATCTCTCGCCTAGTCGGTGTGAAACCACGCTTTGCCAAACCACGTGCTAATAGCACTTTTAATCTAAGCATTTGAAGTCGGACAGCAGTGACGCTGAAGCAGGCTACCGTCTGAACTATGAAGTCGGTCTGCATTCGGACGGTTGACTTCATTTATTTTAGGCAGTATGACATAATTTGTCATATAAAAATACTACTAAAGAAGTAGAAAGACGAGTGGCAACGCTGGGAGGGGTCGCCTCAGGAAGACCTACACTGACCTTATTGGTGAGGTTCTTCAGAAAGGTCAGGCGAGCTTGTATGGCGAGATGTATGATCGTGGATGAGGCGGAAGCAGTATGTAAGGATCGTAGCAGGTGGCGTTCTAAACCTACCCCCATGGGAAAAAGGCGTGAGTTTATATATGTATGTATGTGCTACTAAAGAAACACATAATTGAACCTGGTCGTACGATGCTCTAAAATGATCACATGGCCGCAGGCGTTGTTCTCATATTGCTACTTTTTCCAACATTACCATAAATCCCTTTGTAATTTTACCTATAAAAATAAATTTTGCTTTTGTAAGCCGAGATCGACTTTATCCTAATCGTGAATTCGTTTGAAGCCTTGTTCTGTAATGTTTACTTACAGAGAAACTAGGATCTTTGCGTAGAACTGAGATTTTTTGTGACAATTTTCTTTTTCTTTTCTTGGTTGAAACTTCATTAGACTTGATTATTGTCGTGTTAGATACATATGTACCTGCGGACAAATTTGGTAAAGTTTTTTTAGTTACTTTTTTTAATTTCCTTTTCGAAGACTGATTGATGCAGAATTAATACCCCCCTGCCAAATTTCATCTTTATACGTTAAGCAGTTTTCGATACCTATTTCGTGATGAGTAAGTGAGTGACTTTTCGCTTTTATAACATACTAGCTTTTGCCAGCGACTTCGTCAGCGCAAAAATAAAATAAAATATAGCCTATGTTACTCGCAGATAATGTAGCTTTCTAATGGTGAAAGAATTTTTAAAATCGGTTCAGTAGTTTTTGAGTTTATCCATTACGAAAACAAACAAACAAAAATACAAATGTTTCCTCTTTATAATATTTGTGTAGAAGACAAGATATAAGTCCGAAGAAGTCGCCAATTCACCTTGAACAAGCGTGGTGATTAATACTAGTGCCTTCTCTGTATGAGAAGAAGCCTTTGCGCAGTCACACGCGTAATTAAATGGTGTGTAATGAGTCTTTTTAACATAACATAACATCACGCCTGTAATCCCCGAAGGGTTAGGCAGAGGTGTACCCATTTCGCCAGTTATGTTTTAAGTCCATGCAATAGGGGGCGAGCCTATTGCCATCAATCGGGCACAAATCTAGACTCCGAGGCTGCTACTGAGAAATTCCTGATGGAAAAAGCCAATAACACTTTGCCTGACCTGGGAATCGAACCCAAGACCTCATGCACAGCAGTCGCGCTTGCCACCACTAGACCAGCGAGGGGATGTATATTTCTCCACCCCATATAATACCTAATACCTAATGATAAACTTGTTACCTATAAAGTTCACGCAAAAGTGAGAACATTTGAACATTTTTGGAGTTACCGGTAAATCCTAGGATTAACCGCTTAGCGCACGGCAAAAATAAAGCTCCAGAACTTTCGGCATGATCTAGAAAAGTTACCGCAACTTATTAATCAAAGAAGCCTTACTTATTATTCCTTAAATCCTTATAAACTGCTCATACTTTTATAGGTACACTACCTTCTGTTCGTGACTTCGTCTGTGTAGACTTTAGAGTTAAGTCAAAGTTCTGAATGGTCGGTTACGTCGGAAACGGGAACAAAAACAAAAACGGGATAAAATCTTGTGTGTCTATATCTTTATGTGTGCTATCATCATCATATCAGCCTATGGTCATCCTCTGCTGAACGTAGGCCTCCCCCAAAAAGCGCCAACCATCCCGGTCTTGGGCAGCCCGCATCCATCCGCTGCCTGCCATGTGTGCCATACTTGAGCTAAATACGTTCAGCCGTGAGCGTGACAAAATAACAAACATATTCATATTTCATATTTCATATTTATTTATTTGCGTACCATAATGTGTATACAGGTGTTACATAAGGCTTATAGCTAAAAGAACAGTTATGGACCCTGTTAGGGCACAGCAACATTTAAGGTATACCTAATTAAACTTTGAAAAATACAAATTAAATTAAAATTTAAAAACATAAAAAATAACATAACACTTCTTATTATAATCGTACATCAGCACATCCATCCATCATCCTCACAAATTTTCGCGTTTACTATTTTTTGCCCTCGACTTCATCCGCGTAGTTTTCTTCATTCAGTCTTAAGTAACATCTTCGGTTACTGCTTCGCTCCTGAGCGTTGTAGTGTGATATTATATAACCTTTGGACTAGCTTTTGCTCGCGTCTTCGTCCGGGTGAATGTCGAATATCACGGACGCAGAGGTAGTCGCAAATTAAGAAGTTGTGTTTGTCCTTTCTTGGAGCTCAAATGTGAACCATGCCAAATTTCATCACAATCGGCTCAGTGGTTTAATAGTGAAAGCGTAACAGACAGACAGAGTAACTTTTGCATTTATAATATTAGTATAGATACTATTCTTCATGAATTTGGCTATGATTATGCAGAAAAAAAAATCCATTCCCCCGGGTAGTACCAGACAAAAACAAATAAACAAAAAATCTCTTCAGCTTTATAATATTCGAATCAATATTAGGAAGTAGGATAATAGAATTTCTCTAAGTAGTCTGTGAAGATAATTTAAAATACTCATTCCAACCCCAAGGGAGAATCTTAAATTAATTGGTAAGTAAAACTACTTAATCGTCTAATAGCTTTAAACGTTAGGTTGGCGGCGCTATCGACCCCATATTCGAACCCCCAGAGTATCTCATGTCGATCAGGAATCAAGCCAGTGACGTGGAAACTGTATGGTGTTCGCTTGATGGGAGTTCTATCAAAGTTTAATTAACATTAAGTCCATCATTACGTCATCTCTATGTAGACCTTGGCCCACTTCGCAAAGATACCATCTGTGGTGAGGAACAGTTAAACCACCTGAACATTTTATCGAGCCATCGGAGAGAATTCTCCTGGGCAGGCCTTACTGTGGCTGACCTTGAAAACTTTAAATAGACTCCGCACCCAAGTCGTTCAGCAAGGAGATTCTCCGCAGATGGAGGACATACAACATTACATAGGTACTGAAGATCAGCACTATTTGAGATAGAAGAAGAGATAGCGGCGTCTCTCCACAGACCATGGCCCACCTAGACACCTAGATACATGAACACCTAATAACTGTGCCAGCGGGAAACGTTGCTATAGCTGAATACTAAGTTAAACCAAAAAAATTACAATGAGGACATCTTAACAAAATATTGTCATCGATAAGCTAGGAAGATAGTTTAGGTGATTTATTTAAGAGAAATGAAAAGGCAACGCGCTTCATACAAATCGTAATGGAGTCATATTTTGAGTCGAGTCATATGAAATTTTGTAGATAGGATAAAGGCACTAATATCTTTGTTCGTTAGTCGACTTTTATTTAATCAAATAATATAATTTCAAAATGATGCGTAACTTAATAACCTGTAATGGAAAAATTATGGTTATTTGAGATGTGTCTGTGTGATTATTATTTGTATAGCACTCTATCGCAAATATTCTCATAACCCGAAAAGTATAATTATGTTATCTCCGTTTTCACTGACTTCAATTTAAGAAACGTATAGTTAGGCGAGGTACAAATTCAAATGTAGGTACCGTGTTATTTTGTAACAAGTCATGAAAAGCAGGTAAAAATAATATTAATAAGAATTTTTACGTTCTAAAAATTTTACTGTTGAATTTAAATTTTAAAAGAGCTGTACTTTTGTTCAAATCTTTTTACACGACTGCCCCAAAAAAAGGAGTGTTATGTGTTCAGGGTTAATGTATGTATGTATGTATGTATGTATGTGAGATTCTTTATTCCACCATAACTTTTAAACGCCTGAACCGATTTAGATGTATGGGGTATCGTTACAATCCTTGCATCGTTCCGAGTAACATAGGCTATTTAAAAATAAAAAGAAACCTTTGTGGTCACTTTAAAACGTAAATTTATACCAGCCTCAATTATTTTTTTTAATGAATCTGGCCGTGTCTCTGTTTATCGTCTAGAATTTGACAAGTAGATCTAAAAAATATATAACACTGTAAATAAAAAGCATCGTAAAAAAAACTGACGAGTAAACAAAGTACAAATATGTGCAAATTGGCAGTCGTGTTTTTTAATTTTTTAAATTATAGTAGCTTGTTGTAATATCCTTTATACATAATGGGGTACGCAAATAAATGAAAATGATTGAGAAAGCTATAGAGTTTAGAATCATGTATTAAATCCATTGCAAAAGTTTGCTCGCCGATGTCATTTTAGACTACCATCATCTAGCCTAGCCTTTTCCCAAACTATGTTGGGGTCGGTTTCCAGTCTAACCGGATGCAGTTGAATACCAGTATTTTACATGGAGCAACTGCCTATCTGACCTCCACAACCCAGTAACCGGGTAATACGATAGCCTTGGTAAGACTGGTTGTCAGATTTTCGGACTTCTGACGACCCGTAACGACTGTCAAAGATCCACGTATGACAGTCATTTTATCGTATATTGCTTTGTAAATAGACTTCGAGGGCACGAGGAAGACCAAAGAAAAGATGGATGGATTGTGTGAAGAAGGACATGAATGAAAGAGGAGTCAGTGATTGCATGACGGCTGACAGGACGGAATGGAAGAAGAAAACGTGTTGCGCCGACCCCAAATAACTTGGGACAAGGGCAGGAAGATGATGATGCTTTGTAAATAGACTTAATACAGCTAAGTGATTGCCATTAGAATATAATAGTATTCAGTTTAAACCGACCATGTTCTAGGGAAATTGATTCAAATCACATTCACTACAAGCTGGTTTGCTTCAGTCGTGGATGATCTGTTGTATTACTGCAGTAATAGCTTACACGACTGACTAGCATGCCGCAGGGAAATTCTTATTGCATTTGTTAACAGCTTCCATAAACAACAACTGAAACACAACCTTAATACGACCAGTACAAGATTCAAATTCTTGTAGCTGGATAATTGAGATTTTGAATCTCTATACGGAAAGATCTACTTATAGTGGTTCTATTTCAGATTATTTATGCAACCATGTTACTTTGACACCTGAGTTAACGGGATTCCTTCCGAATGTTCTGTAACGTGAGGAAGCGTATCCGGCGGCAGAAAAGACATCTCAATTTGAGCTTTATTTTTGTGCGTTGAAAGATGGGAATGGATGGGGTCGTGAAATGGTTTGGTATGATGAAACTCGGAAGCTAAAATAGGGATTTTGAACTTTGGGCTTCGCTACAGATACCTTTTTAAAATTTTATAGACTTGAGGTGTTCAATTGGAGCAACATTTACAAAAAAAATGTGTTACTGCTAAATTCAAGTGAATTTAAGTTTTCCATAGAAACAGAGATTTTCAAATATTTTTTTAGACAAATATTGCATCCTGCTTCATTGTAGGAAGTTTCATTAAAATCGGTTCATGCATTTCGAAAAATAAGGACTTGAATGTTTTTAGAAGTACCGTAAGGCGAACGCTCTTAACAGATTACCACATACAAAGATAGCATTACATAAACTCACGTCTTTTTCTCATGGGGGGTAGGCAGAGACCACAGAACGTCTATTGCTTTTTTTTAATTTTAGGTGGTAAAAATCATCAAATGACTCCTTCCGCCCTGGGTGGGGCGGGACTGTCAGACTTTTACTGACTAAAAACCACACTGTTCCTTCTGTTGCCCTTTACATTCCAGGGCCACGGTATCCTGTTAAGACGTCCCGCAACCCCGGCAGAACGCCTCCTGCTACGATCGATTCATATATAGTCCTTTGCCTCGCCCACGTTCATACATCTCGTCATACAAGTACGCCGGTTACGGGTACTCACGTTAAAAATCAAAATTGTTGCTTTACAAGGACAAAAGTATACCTAATAGCAGTGCAGCGGCAGGCATAAACTTTGTAATTGCATAACGTTTGAAGCGGTGCTCGAGACAGTACGCTCTGATTGCCTAACAGGTGCATGATAACAATGTTGCCAACGACATAATAACAGTTGATGTGTTTGTGTTGATACACAGAACAACTTCTTCATTTGTAGCACGTATTATAGTACTTTTAGGGCTGATTTTCCAATAGGCAGATCACTTTTATCTGAAAAATAAATAGGTATGACAGTTTGACATATTTTTTATTATACAATATCTGTCAAATCGGCCCTGAAGTACTTTTATATTAAGTACGCTTTAGAGTAAATACAACGGCGTCTTATGTGGTTGCATTTTTTTTTTTGAGTTGTTTAAAATCATCATATGACTCCTTCCGCCCTGGGTGGGGCGGAAGGGACTGTCAGACTTTTACTGACTAAAAAACCACCCTGTTCCTTCTGTTGCCCTTTACGTTCCGGGGCCACGGTATCCTGTTAAGACGTCCCGCAACCCCAGAGCGATTTTACAACAAAAAGGGACAGTCTAATGTGGAAGTCTGTCTATTACGCTTTCGCGGCTAAACGATTTAAGCGGTTAAGCGGGCTAAGCGATTTTAATAAAGTTTGGAAAAACCTAAGCTCTATCGGATAGCAAAAAACGGTCGAAACATGGTTTGCAAATTTTGATAAACAACTTACTTACATACATACATACCTACGCACAGTGCAAGCTAAACAAAAGCTTGTAATAATAAACAAAAAATTATAGGTACCAATTGCTTATCGTACCTTTCACTCATTCAGTCCCCCATAAGTTATCAAGAACCCTCAGTGATTAGGTTATTCATTCACAATCCATCACAGTCTTACGCATACAATAATCAACAAATCTTTTCCTGAACCAAAATGATTGATTAGGGCCAAGTATCGATATTGAAACCCATGTGTGTGTAGCGACTTATAATTTTGATGAGATTAAAATAAATTTTCTACAGTAATAAAAAAGCAGAAGAGTTTCTTTGTTTGTTTATTTAAACGCGCTAATCTCTGGAACTCACAGTCGGATTGAAAAAACCTTGTTGTATTTGATGGCCAGATTCATGAATACTATAGGCTATATAACATAGATAGGACCAGCGAGAGCGGAGCAATCTCAACGCATGTGAAAACAACGATGCGGACGAAGTCGCGGACAGAAGCTAGTATATTAATATACACATAATAAAATTGAAGAGATTATTTGTTCGTGTGTTTATTTAAACGCGCCAATCTTTAGAACTAGCCGTTGGAATGAAAAAATATTTTAATGTACGGTAGCCAGATTCATGAGGAATACTATAAGCTATATAACATCGATAGGACCCACAAGAGCGGAGCAGTAACCAAAGTCGTAACTCAACGCATATGCAAACAACAGTGCGGACGAACTCGCGAACAAAAGCTAGTATGTTAATACACGGTTACTTTTAGGTCGTTCTGGAACCGAAAGCCATAAACTCGACCATCAAACTCGAAACGATTAGGACCGTTTTTTTCAAAAAGTAACAATTCAAAATAACAACTGTTC
The DNA here is from genome assembly GCA_949774945.1 of Hoplodrina ambigua. NCBI lineage: Eukaryota > Metazoa > Arthropoda > Insecta > Lepidoptera > Noctuidae > Hoplodrina > Hoplodrina ambigua. The sequence continues at coordinate 3,458,725 of OX458974.1, read as the reverse complement.
AGTTCACTTTGACGAGTTAGACGAACATAAATGTATTGAAAAGCTGATTTTTTTATTGTTACTTTTTGAAAAAAATGTTCGTAATCGTTTCGAGTTTGATGATCGAGTTTATGCCTTTCGGTTCCAGGACGAACTAAAAGTAACCGTGTATAATGAAGTTATATAGCTTTTTGTTTGTTTGTTTGGTTGAAACCAGCGGTCAGATTAGAAAAAAAACCTCTTTTTATTTTAGACAGATTCATGAGAAATACCTACTTTAGGCTGTATTACATCACGCTAAACCTACAGGAGCGGAGCAGTACCATCAAAATAAGTAACATGAATAAAGCGGGAGGAAGCTACTATTTAATATGCCTCATGAGTAAGAGATGACTTTTGTATCTACAGACGGTTCTCAATTAGATTCCTTGGTATTCATGAGGGCACGTCTTGACTCATGTGCGAAGTTACGACGATTTATCTACCTCCACGCACCCCCTGGGGGGTGGCGCATGCAGCACAGCGCCCCTATTACATGGGACTTAAAACATAACTGGTGAAATGTGGATGTACTAATGGGTACACCTCTGCCTAACGCTATAATATATAATAAAGCAGAAGAGTTTGAAATGATTTGACTTTGAGTGTTTTTCTATGTTTGTTATTAAAATAGGTATCTACTGCACGTGTCCGGTTGAATTAACACGTAAGCATAATGATTTGTGTGTTTTTACATGCGAGCTACCATAAATATATTTTTTTCACACCAAAAGTAAAAAGTTAAATTAAACATTTAAAAATCCCTTGACGGCGGCCATCTTGGCCCGATTTTCATCAAACATAGCTAATAATACCCCTGACTAATTCACCTGTAAAACAAAAACAAAAAAACCAAAATCGGTTTTAAACACCCCGTCGTTTTTGCTAAAGTTTATCTTAAGGTGCTCCCTCAGCGGGAGCATTCACGTGTATTGTAACATTATAGATTCAACTTTGAGCATTACATTACAATAATACCTCCCTGACTAACGAGCATTTGCGTGTAATGTAACATATAGGTAGCCTTTGAGCATTACATTGGAAGTGGAGCGCATTGATGTTACAAGTTGTATCAAGATATTACACATTGTATCATTACAAGGTGCGCATTGTAATGCTCGGTTCTCCTCCTTCACTGATGTAATGCTCAAATCTGAAACGTTACATTACACGCGAATGCTCCCGGTGAGGGAGCACCTTTAGACATCACTGACATCGGTGACGAAAAACATTGTGAGGAAACCTGGACTTATACTGTCCCACTCAAACCACGTCAGAGACCCTTGAGGCGGTTTAGAAACCCTGACACTAGGGTGAGTGGGGTAAGACCTTACTGCCCGATAAAGAAGAAGCGGCTATTAAAGGTTTTTTTTTTTTCATTAATCATCCAACGTTATAGACATTCTATAGACCTCTCGTACAAACATGAAGGCAAATAAAATGTAACACTATGTTTATTTAATAAAACACTCAGGCCAACCGTAAAACTGTTTAAGTACTACATTAAACAGAATCGTAAAATTTAGTACTTATTTGTTCAGCAAACGTATTGGTATTGAGCGGAGATGGGTGTCCGTATCGGATATTCATTCATTTAAGACCGGGGTTTTCAAAGTTGGGAGCGCGCTACTCAAGGGGGGTGCAGTGACCAGCAAAAGGGGGCGTGAACCGGGCATCGTCATACAATTTTTTTAAATGCGAGATTTAAAAGTTAGGCATTTGAATATTTTTACTATAAGTTTGTGAAATCTTTGAAATTCGAAATTCGTATATTATCTGGTCAGGAGGGCGCGGATATTTTAACTTTGTAGAAATGGGGCGCGTCATATATAAGTTTGGAAACCCCTGATTTAAGGCGATCCACTGCTGAACATAGGCCTCCCGTAAAGATAGCTACTATGATTGGTTCTGTGCTGCCAGTATTGAATATAAAGGTGAATTTTTTAAATTGACGTGACGGTTCCGAAAATGGCAAATATTTTTGAAAGGAGTGGTGACTTTACTGAATCCAAATACAATAAGTAATACCCGTTTATGATTTGAGGGCAAAGGCTTCTTCTCATATAGAGAAGACACGAGCATTGATGGTGATCAATGCCCCTTTTACTTTAATACCATCCGATAGTGCTGCTAAGTATGACATTTTAAGAAATAATGACATAAACAAACTTGTTTTCTGACTATGTACCTGCTATGTACTACTACTATCTACCTACTACCTACTATGTACCAGCCTTATGTACTTGAAGCTGTGTGAGGATAATGTGCTTCAGTAAACTTCTATTGTATGGCCGATCGTTTATCTACTATTGTCCAAAGCCATGTAAGCATATTAGCCATACAATTGTGAAGTGACTCTATGTATTGAGTGTTCTAATTCATTGTTTGATGTAATGCCAAGGCACAATGGGTGATGTATCTAATGCCTAATACATTATCGTGTCTAATAATAATCAGAATACATAACATCACGCCTGTAATGCCCGAAGAGTTAGGCAGAGGTATACCCATTAGTACAACCACATTATGTTCAAGTCACATGTAATAGGGTGCGAGCCTATTGCCGTCAATCGGCACAAATTCAGACTCAGAGGCTGCTACTGAGAAATTCCTGATTAAGAAATCCCATGAAACTGCCTCACCTGGGAATCGAATCCAAGACCTCATGCTCAGCAGTCGCGCTATGCGACCAATAGACGAAATACGGGTTGAATATGGTATTATATTTTCGTAATGAAATATCTACTATGAAAGAAAAGAATTAAAATCGCCACTGATACTGCGATAAACGTGGCCACTTAGGGCCAAATATCTAACAAAAAAAAAACTTGAACCATCCACTCGAAAAGAAGGAGCTAAATAAAAAACATAAATGGTTTATCAATCTAAAAACTGACAAACATCCGCATAACTTTACACACAAAGGTGGAAACCAGCGTCAGACACAGGGCACTAGTGGTCTGGCATTTTATGCTGAACTGGGCCTGTGGACAATAATGTTTTTTTTTAACTTTTTGTTTTTGTGGTTTTATTGCATTTTTTATTATGATGTCAGTAGAAACAATTTTCTTTCTTTTTTCTTATCGATTTTTGAAGGTTTTGGTATTGAATAGAACTGTTTCATCATTTCCTTTCCACACCAGTTTTATTTAGACAGATATTTATCTATCAGGTCAAACAAATTTTATTATTAAATTTCGTCAAGTAATGTCGGGTTAATACCGACATTATTATCGGTACTTCCCGATAATTTCTAGCCGATATTCCTACCTATTATTTTTTCACTGGGTCGTCAAACCAACGGTTTAATGCTGTCAATTCGTTATCGACCTATTGTAGGTACTGCGGAACTAATGTTTTATTCATGCACCATCGATTCCCTTTTTTGTTTTTGTTTACGGGAGTAACACGCGTTGAGGCGACGTTTTCACAGAAACGTAGCGGTGGGGGTGTGAGTTTTATCTCTTTTTTTTTGTTATTCGTTACTTTCTCACTTCTGGGCAAAGCCCCCTTCTCCCCTTATTATTCTGTCACTGCCTTTTTTAGTTATATTAAACATACACTAACAACTGCCAACCATTGCCATTGCATTAGAAATCGTTCAGACAAAAGCGTTTTGTGGTAATTTGCCATTTAGACATTTTATCAGAATATTAAGCTAAAAATGTACACGACGTACAATTTGTAATCCTAAAGCAAAAAGTAAGTAGGTAAGTTTTTATTGTTTTCACGTCACTTTCGGAACCATTTACAGCAGCTTCTTCTTAAAGTTTCCTGAATGAATTCTAAATTTAAAAACCCAACAGTTATGTAACAACAAGACATAATAATTATATTTCCAATACTAACATGGATTTTCAGTGATAGGTGCTAAGCCTAAATAATAACTACCTCTTGTAACTACAGCTTAATTAAAGGCTTAACACCGAGCAACATTGTGTTGTTTGCGGTTGGTTTGACGACAAACCAGTAATCAGAGCAACGAGCAACAATAGCCATGGATTTGAGCAGTTAAGCTTGCTTCAGCGCGGCAATAATTAATAACAAACAAGCAGGAAACTGCTAACGTTGATTAATATTTCAGTATTTTGAAATTAATCAATTATTGGATCTTAATCCCTCTAATTTAAATTTTAATGATATACATAAATGGTAAATAAACTAGTTATGATTATGTAGTAGTTTTGATTGGATAAACACTTAAATCTACACTAATTTTATACAGGGACATTAAGAATTTACCCGAATCCTGAAAAGGAGTCACTGTACTCATCATTATGAACAACTTTTACCATGGGACCAACATTGAAATCATCAAAAAATATGTTGTTTACTACAAATATGCGACACTACAAAATCGTAATGTATGGATCAGCTGTTTTTTTTTTCATGATTTAAAGGTTTACTATGGGACCATAGTAAAAGTTGTTCATAATGATGAGTACAATGACCCCTTTTCAGGCTTCGGGTATTTTTTTAATTACCCTGTAGGTATAGAAGAAAGATTTGTATTTTTGTGTGTGAACTGAGTTTATTATGTTATTAACGTTTTTTTTAGTTAAACAATAAGTATTTGTATTTACTGTAACCCACGCTTGGCGCAGAAAAAAACCTAAATAAGTATGTCCCCGTAAACTATCTTATGACGTCACAATACTAAACTTTATTTTTCGTTTTTTTTGACGTAAGTAAATACCAAGCTACATAATAATCAATAAAGCATTTACTTAACATAACGCCCCTTATCATAAGACCACAAGTTGGTCGTCAACGAGTCCAGCTTGTATAAATAATTCAGGACGTAGTCCTTTGTGTTTGGTGTAAGTCATAGAAGGTCAGCGATTTGTGATAAATGTTCACAGGAAATTATAATATTATAACAATATTAGCATACTATTGTTCCCCTGCAGAGTATAAGTCTCTTCTCATACAGAAAAGGCATAAGCATTGATCATCACGTTCGCGCTTGGCGGATTGCTAGCCATGCTAAAGGACGTGTAGCAGCGTCTATCGCACAGAATGTCAGAAGTTCGGCGCCACGTTCTATTAGCATTATAAATAAAATCCCGACAACAACCATCGGACAGTAGCCCACCAGATACAACACCCGGCTGGTCGGTGGATCGTCCCTTTTCAACGGAGGATGAGAGACTTTACACCCTGTAAAGTCTAAAACGTATGACTGATGACAATTTTGGAATCTCAGTCTAATTATCAAAATAAAATGCTTGTTTTTCTCCATAGCGAACTATCGTCGTTTTGGAACAAGCAACTAGCTTCAACTTTCTAACTTACTGACCGACTCCTTGACCATTGAAAACTGCCTGTAAATTGGTTTAATTAAAATGAATGCTATGCTTTGATTTTGATAACTTGCTTATTTATTAATTTCCCGCTAGATACTGTGACTTAATCCAATCATAAATGTTAACAAAATAGTGATGAAATAGCGTCAGCTATATTGATTCCCTTCAAGACCTACTGCCTAAGATCTTTTACTCATAGCCTTTATGGAAACTGAAAATGAAGAAAGAAATCTGGCTTTTATTCATACATTCGTCTTATATGTACATTTTGAGATAAATTATTCCATCCCTGGTGATCTTTTGTGATATTTTTGGTAGATACAGTAACAAATAATATGTAGGTATATAGGGCCCAGTTCTACCACATACTTTAACCTGAGTTAGTGACTAACGCGGGGTAAAATTACAAAATATCATACACTAACTTCTAATCGCGACTTTTCCCGTGTGTAAATCACGAATACCATATGCTTAACCTATGACATTCCGCTTACTATCAGGGAAATATACTTCTTAGCAAAAAAAAAAAAAAACAATACTAACTGTTCCTCTTTAAAATATAATCATATATAATAGGCCCATGCTAGCAACCAACTTGAAGTTTAATCCTGTCTGGTGGAACGGGGCCTAGGTAGAATGAAATGTGTTATCGTGGTCTTTGTAGTAAAAAAAGAGGACCAAAAGTCCTTTCCAATCAAGATAGATTAATTGATAACATATTTCGATTTGTAGATTTTCGATTAAAATATGAACAAAAAGGATAAAGTTGTTATAAATATACCTTATTTGAAGTATATAGGTCACAAAATCTCAAAATTGACGAGGTTGTGGGTTGGAACATTTTTGCTTAAATCGGTCCATTTAACATTGCTGAAAATAAATCAAAATTTTACTATTAGGTCTAATCCTCCGGAGATTACGGACGTGATGTTATGTTATGTTTATCAAATTAGTATTTGTTTGAAAAAATATGTCACGTTTTTACCGTGTGTAACAAATACTAAAACCACGAACAAATTGATTGACCTACTCGTAAATCAATTACTCCAATTCAATCCCGTTGCTGTACACAATCAAGCTTCAATTAATAACAAACGCAAAAGGATTATTGTAATATTTGATGGCTAACAAATCGGTAGGGGAAGCCAGGTTATATATTAAATTTTTGTTTATTCGAAATCGTATTTATTCAGCTTTTTGCTCGTTCTTTTCTATAGAAACTTCCTGTCTGGAACGAGCAACTAGCTTCTTTCGGACAGTAAGTATGTTCAGTAAGGTTTAAACCAGTACTTAATTTTTTTCTTGTAACCGGCTTCTGTCCGCGATTTCGTCTGCGTTGATAATTTCAGTTTTCGTTCAGCCGTTTATGCATGAAAGAGAAACAAACACTCATCCATACGTACGTTCGTACGTTCTTTAAATTTCGCATTGATAAAAGCAGTAGAAAGAAGTGGGATAGGATAGAAAAATTATTTGAATTGAGTTTGGGTTAGCAAGGCGGTCAAGAGGTCCTCATAGGTTCACCTTGGACATCTTCATTACTAGATGCATTGTAGAATAGGTGTTATGCTAGCCTAGACAAAAAGAAGCCTGAATTATCTCATAATGCCTAGAACGGTGGCTACTAAGCGATACGCTTCGAACTAAGAAGTCTACTTGGCGCCAAAAAAAAAACGTCAGCTGTCAAAGAAATGTCATCTACCTTTTTTTTCTTTTTTATTTTCTCTTTATTTTATAGGTACATCATGCCAGTTCCACATTATAGGTAAATGATACCTTCTTAATGTTTGCTATAAGAAGATCAAAAGAAATAATCCGGTAAAACGCATATCTATACCACATACCTAAGTGATTGACCCAAATATAATTTCGTTAGTTGAATACGGTGTGCTCCAATATCGTACTACATCATATCGCAATCGTTCTCGTACGGAATTAGTTTACCACATTGGCTCTCCGCACAATTTCTACGTTTATGTCGTGTCTGTCAATCGCAGGGAAATGTTTGTTATTGAACGCCATTATGGTTAGGAAGATTTTATTTATTTAATATGGAAGACTTACACCTAAAAATATGACTAGTAATCAATCCCACTACACTTTCCCAACGATTGCATCTTCTGAAAGCCAGAATCAACAGAGGAGACCGCCAGAAAAGCGCCGGGGCAATGAAGCCCGAGTCTCGGAGAAACTGTCTTGAATCCCGCAGCGAAATTAATCAGAAAATAATAAAAAGCACATCATACAAACTTTGGACCCCCCTTTCAACCCTTTACAGGGTAAATTTTGGAAAATTCTTTCCTAGCGGACGTCTACTTTCTGTAAACTAGGTATTTGCCTACAAAACATCTTTATAAGCCGTTTTCGATATGGTCGAGTTTTCAGGGTTAAACAAATTCATAGATAAAACCAGAGTAAAAAATATATCAAGTAGCAGATAGGACAGAGCTATGCCAACTGTGTTTTCCAAGTTGTTTAACACCACAGATTGAAATTAATTTAACCCTAAAATGCGCACTAATTGTTATAAAGTGTTAAGTAATTGATCCGAAGCTTAAAGGCTTTGTAACTATTAAGCCTTTAAATAATTCTGAATGAGTTAAATGAGCCATCGTCCGTCATTCAAGGGTCACAGAACGTTTAGTGATGCTCTGCTGATCAAAAGATATAGTCTGTTTTTAGACTCTAGAAGCGTCCCACGCTTGACTTGTCAATTTCGAGCGTAGTTGTTAAGTGTTTTTGAAGTGCACGTTTGTACGTGGTTTTAAGTTCACTACACTTAGTTGGCAATGACATTGGTGACAAGAATAGATTATGCTGAAAGCCTGATAATGTTGGGCTGTTTATTCACGGGCAACAAGCGATGTTCGAGTTTTTTTAAGTAAAGTTGTATAATGTTGTTTCATGTTGTAATTCTAAATACAAATGTTGATTTTTGTTTGCCTAGTTTCTCCATGCCAAACTAACTTTTGGAAGGGGCAACTAGATTCAAATTCTTTTTTTTTTCTTGTTTTTCAAAAATGCATTTTAATGGTCTCTTTTAAATAAATTATTTCGCCTAAACTTTGTTGCCAGATGGAGATGATAGAAAATTTTATGTAAATTGTATATTTTCTTACTCTTCCGCTGTTGCCCGGTTAATGGCAAGAGGCTTGCCTCCTGTTACAAGGGACTTTAAAATAACTGGCGAAATGTGGGTGTACTAATGGGTACACCTCTGCTTAACCCTTCGGGAATTACAGGCGTGATGTTATGTTATGGCTTCCGCTTTTTTTATGAATAACGTCGTTGCGGAATCCAAAACAGTTGAATCGTTTCTCCGGAACTCGAGTTTCATTGCTTCGGCGGCGGCCCTCTTCTGGTGGTCGCCACTACAAATTCTGGCTTTGAATAGTCTGGCTGACCGTGAAAATTCCAAATAAACTTTAAAAAAAATGAATTAGCTCTTACCGTTTGTGATTGGAATAAGAGATGAGTCAATTGGTGGCGTATTTTCTTAGTTTAAGTGACTAACTGAGTAAAAACAACTATTTAAATAAGGTCATTTAAAATGTACCAAGAAACCCGTAATCTTAGGGAAATGAAGCGCAAAAACTAAGGTTATATTTCTTTTTCCTCATGTTTTTTGAATGTATAATAAATCCAAAGAGAGTTTTCCTAGTAAAATAAGGTCACAACAAGGAAATCGCTGCTCTTCCGTGTCTAAAAAAATGAGTCTTGGGCTAACCTATGGAATTATTTATTTTGTTTTTGCCATCAACATGATTAGAAGTTGAAGATTTTGTTTTTTGTTAGTGAGATTATTACTGTGACTTCAAAAATGAATAGGTTATTCTACAAAAGAGGTAGGTATCCAGGGCCGTCAGATATAATTGAAGTTTGTTTAGAAACCGGCAGTAAGCTGCAGTACACAATATCACAAAGATCTTTAATATTAGGTACCACAGTTTCCACGAGGCTACAAACTTTATCTCACCTTTTACAATACGTCTTTGGTGAAAAGTAACATACTTTTCAAAATAAACTTTATATTTACTTTGGAATCTATCCAGTATATTGTCTATCGCAGACTGTTACACGTATATGATGTCTGTCTGTCTCACGTGTATGATGTGTTTGACTGCCTCGTTGGTCTAGTGGTCGCAAGCGCCACTGCTGTGCATGAGGTCTTGGGTTCGATTCCCAGGTCGGGCAAAGTGTTATTGGGTTTTTCCATCAGGAATTTCTCAGTAGCAGCCTCGGAGTCTGGATTTTTGCCCGGTTGATGGCAATAGGCTCGCCCCCTATTACATGGGACTAAAAACATAACTGGCGAAATGTGGGTGTACTAATGGGTACACCTCTGCCTAACCCTTCGGGGATTACAGGCGTGATGTTATGATGTACGTATGTATGTGTTCTACCATATACATATGTACATCATACTGGACTACCATCGTATTGTGAAGAATGCTAAACGGAATCAGAAATAATTCAAAAATATTCATTCCTATTAATTCATCATCATCTTCCTGCCCTTGTCCCATTTTAACTGTGGTCGACGCAACACGTTTTCTTCTTCCATTCCGTCCTGTCAGCCGTCATGCAATCACTGACTCCCTTTGCTTTTATATCATTCTTCACACAATCCATCCATCTTTTCTTTGGCCTTCCCCTTGCACTCCATTTATCCACATTCATTACAAAACGATAAAAAATAAATAACGGTTTATATTATGATAATACGAGACGTTTTTATTTTATATAGGTATCCAACAGATTTTAACATTTAATGTAACATGACTGTAATCGTTCTTCAAAAAAAAGTTAATTAAAATCTTCGTAATTATTTTTTACTTACAAACCAACTTCTAAAGACTGAAAATATACTAGTAATTAATTTACTAATTAGAACGACCTTTACTAAAATTCGAACACTCTATTGAAGATTAATTGCTATCAGATACTTTAGATAACAACTAACTGCAACAGTTCCTAACATCATTAAAATATAACTCAAGTTGGCTTGAAGCACCTCTTTTACCTTACCAGCCGACTCGGTCACAGATAAATAATTTTACAAAATAAAACCTTCTCGGTCTGTTTTTTCCTTTTTACTCTGTGATCAATTAGTAAATAGACAATAGGCTCACCCCCTATTACATGGGATTTAATCATAACGTGCAAAATGTGAGTCTACTAATGGGTGCACCTGTGCTTAACCCTTCGAGGATTACAGGCTCGATGTTATGTTATCAATTATTTAATTTTCTCCAGAAGTTGCCGAGGATCTTAGAAGGAAAGTATGTCGATAAGGATTATAATAACCCGAAGCGCTGACGTTCTTTTAACTTAGTTTGTGACTGAGAAACTTAAAATTCCGGGATTCCTGAAATGAGCATTGAGCAAGCGTAATGATTAATGCTCGTGTCTTATCCGTATCAGAAGAGGCCTTTGCCCAGCAGTGGGACATTGAGAGGGTAGTATTATTAATACTGTTTCTTTATCAAGATATAGGAACAAAACAAAGTTTTTCTAAAACGTCTTCGGTTCCACACTGCAGCAGACTCAGAGTACTTACCTACCTAAGTTATAAAACATCGTGACCTACTGAGGCGTGTGAGGTCGTGTTAAGTTGCCAGTTAAGTTAAACTGAAGTTCAGCTTTGTTGTTTAAGACGTTAAACTTAGTTTACGAGCTTGATAAGGGATAGGGTCAGGCTAGCTCCTTTATGAGATGACTTTGTTTGTAGGATCAAGTAATTAAGACACAGAATGGACTAAGAATGGACTAAAATAGGAATGTACTCATACAAAATCTGGGGGCGATTCTATTAACTTTTAAGAACGTTCGCATTCTAATCTCAGTTTTGATCTGTCAAAAATGTCACTAAATGTCACTTTGAACGATAGAGTGAGGAATGAGGTTATACGGGACCGTTGCGGATTAAATGAAGATGTAGTGACAAAGATAGAAAAGGGTATGCTTAGATGGTTCGGTCATGTTGAGACGATGAGTGAAAGACGATTGACAAAAGGTATTTATATGGCAGAGATGAGTGGCAACGCCGGGAGGTGTCGCCCTAGGAAGACTTACACTGACCTTATTGGTGAGGTCCTTCAGAAAGGTCAGGTGCGGAGTACTCGTAACCGGCGTGCTTGTATGACGAGATGTATGAACGTAGATGAGGCTAAAGGAGTGTGTAAGGATCGTAGCAGGTGGCGTTCTGTAGTTTCTGCCTATCCCCATGGGAAAAAGGCGTGAGTTTATGTATGTATGTAAATGTCACTAATTTACCAAAAAATTTACATTGATTGTTTCTGAGATTAGAATGTCTCTTGATTTTGAACATTTCATTCAAACAGTTTATTTTCAAAATTATTTTTAATTCTATGTCTAAGTACATTCAATACATAGAGTAGGTGACATACTATAGAAAAAAAGAGTTATGAGTAAACTAGACATCGAAACAAAAGCTTTTACGGTGGTTTCAGGGGTTCTATATCCGAAGGGTGCTATCAGGACCCTATCACTAAGCCCCCTCTGTCCGTCCGTCTGTCAGCGGGCTGTATCTCATGAACCGTAATAGCTAGAGAGTTGAAATTTTCACAGAGTGTATACACACTCTGACTCTTATTTTTACATCAGCTTTATCATGTAAAAATAAATGAAAGTTAAAATTAAAGGGGGTCATACAAGAGACTGGTTTGCGTTTATGACTCGGAATGGAAGCCTTCGTGTGCGAGTCCGGTTAGCGCTTGTTTTTTTTTTTTTAATAACTATCCATAACTTTCATTCCTGGTTGGTCTAGAATATTGTAGGTACCTACTGATTAATGTTATAAGTAAGTCTCCTTAACGATCTTTCCACCCGTTAATCATTTAAAGCCTAACGTATTCCAGCAATAGGCATAACATAAGGTAAATGGAAAACCGCATTGTTATCAAATTAGCAATGGCCAAACCGAACCGCATGTAATTGGGTCACAACCCATCGGCCTCGTCACTAATCACGTTAATTGATAACAGAATTACTTGGCGCGTCAATTAACACGTTATCATTCCCTTTTGGATGCGGTTTCGATTTTTTTTTCAGTTCACACTATATTCCATACGTTCTTTAATGATGCGGGTGACATATGTCAGCAATTCATCTATGGAAATCAGAATCGCATAATTATGTCAGTGACATTATTTAATTTACTAGTTATGTACTTACTTATAACTGATTCCATATTTTATGTCTATGATATTAGTGTGCAGTTAGAATATTCAATCATGATTGTAAATCCCCGTAAAATTAAAGAGTGAAAAGCAACAGTTTGACAAATGTCAAACTGGCATCGGCACCCGGCACCATCCTAGAGCGTGAGGAATAGGCTCGCCCCCTATTACATGGGACTTAAACATAACTGGAAAAATCTGGGTGTAGGTACTAATGCTGATGTAATGTTATGTTTATGCAGTTTTTACTTATTTTAATATAACATTGAAATAAGTTTTTTTTTTCGATTTTTTGTTTGTTTATGTTTAATCTCTAGCACTAGAGGTAGGATTCTGAAAAAAAAAAATTGTATATCTATAGACATAACTAAATACGACAAAAAAAAACGCGTGCGAAGACGCATGGAGCAGTTAGTTTGTTATATACATAATTATAATTCATACATATGTGCTCATGTTACCTAGAAACGATTGTCGTTTTCTGGAGTAAAGGGTTCGTTGTTATCGAGTAATAAGGTAGCAATCCAAAGTAGATTCGACGATCGCATGTTATGTGATGTACATAATTGATAGATTTCTTTTTAGGGTTCCGTAACAGAAGGGTGCTCACGGGACCCAATTACTAGGCCACCGCTGTCTGTCAGTGGCCTGTATCTCATTAACTATAATAGGTAGAGCGTTGAAATTTTCACAGATTGTGTGTATTTTTATTGCCGCTATAACAACAATTAATAAAATTGAAAGGGTCTTTATACAAAAAAAAGTGTTTTATCGGCGTCTTTTAATATTGCTCGATGATACAGAACCTTTCGTATGCGAGTCCAAGTCGCACTTGGCCGATTTTTTCTATCAAAGCGTGTGTGTGTCGGTGTTACGAAGGACATGAAAAGCTTCCTGAATAGGGGTCATTGTACTGTACCTTACAAATAACTGTAACTATGGGAATAAATTTAAAAAAGCGAATAAAAAAACATCTGATTTTCTATAGGTACTTTGAGTCTGGTAATTGGAACTATACTTTGACTTTTATAAAGAGTGTTTTTGTGTTTTATTTCATGCTGAATTAAATAATGTATTAAAATGTTATCGTTTTACCCAGTTATTAGTTTGTGATTTGTGAAGGTCAGAAAGACAGTCGCTCCATGAAAAATATTGGTGTTCAGCTGCATCCAGTTAGACTCAAATCCATCCCAACATAGTTGGGAAAAGGCAAATTGATTGATTGATTTATCAAAATCCATTGAACCGTTGCGTAGGTACGAATACAATATATATAAAAAGAACGGACATATATATCGGTCAAATACACAAAAGGAAGGTTTAGTCTTTTAAGCTTTGCTACACAAAAACATAAAGTAAATTTTCTTCCCACTACGCCGATACGCCACTACGCCAATCCTCCAATACGCCACTATTTCCAGAATTGAAAACAAAGCAATCCCAGTGCATCCACATGCTACGTCTATAGAAATCAACGTTGAACAGTGAACGCTTTGAGTCGGAACCAAGCGACAAATAGTTATAGATAGGGTTGTCGCGAAGGAAACTAGAAAATTATAATGAAACTGTCAATACGTAGTACGCCACCGAGTTCGAACAATACGACGATGTTATTTGACAGCTTCGTTGGTGCAGACTGCAAGGGGAAAGGGAACGGGGAACGGAGGGGACTCTGTAACGTACAATGATGTGATAAATTATTGTTGACATGTATGTAATTTTATGTATGTTCTTTTTTTGGGTTTTTCTGTCAGGAATTTCTCAGTAGCAGCCTTGGAGTCTGGAGTTGTGCCCAGTTCATGGCAATAGGTTCACCCCCTATTACATGGGACTTAAACATAACTGGTGAAATGTGGGTGTACTAATGGTTACACCTCTGCCTAACCCTTCGAGGAACACAGGCGTGGTGTTATGATATGCATGTAATTTTTTATTTATTTTATACTAGACCAGAAGAGTTATGAATGTGAATATGGATGAAGGTGTGAGAAAGGTCAGGTGCGCTGTACTCGTAACGGGCGTGCTTGTATGATTAGATGTATGAACGTGGACGAGGCGAAAGGAGTACGTAAGGATCGTAGCAGGTAGCATTCTGCGGTTTCTGCCATGAGAAAAAGGCATAAGTTTATGAATGTATGTTACTAATAAAATAAAAATATGACATAACATCGCGCCTGTAATCCCTGAAAGGTATGGTAGAGGTGTATCCTCGTACACCCACAATTCGCCAGTTTTGTATAAGTCTCATGTAATAGGGGGCGACCTCATGCACAGCAGTCGCGCTTGCGACCACTAGACCAACGAGGCAGTAAAAACAAAACCAAAAACTAGACTTTTATCTTCTTAGGAATTGCTCAGTAGCAGCCTCGGAGTCTAGATTTGTGCCCGGTTGATGGCAATATGCTCGCCCCCTATTACATGGGACTAAAAACATAACTGGCGAAATGTGGGTGTACTAATGGGTACACCTCTGCTTAACCCTTCGGGAATTACAGGCGTGATGTTATGTGTTTTTTTTTTACTAGCAACCCTAGGTCACATATGAAGACCGCGTCCGATAGGCTGTACAGTGTACACTAGATAGACTAGACTGAAAGGCTCTCTATCGGCTTTAGTTGGTCAAGTAGTCAATGGGCTTCCGGAGAGTTTCGAGCTAGATGTTACTTTTAGATTTTTGCTCAGCTTTGTGAACAAAGTTAGTGAAGATATTGCATCTAAATTGCAACGTCTTTTTAGATGGAATATGTTATTACAATCACAACAATATAATGTAATAAATTATAATATTAAATTTCTTTATTGCCGTAAAAATAGATAACAGAAAAATAAGACCCAGGCTCCAGAGCTAGGTTAGAATACTTGTATTTCAGGAGCCCGTGACTACTTCCATTTAGGTTACAGTTGGGCAAGTTTTATGCAGCAAAAAGGTGACAAAATTATATTACTTAAAATTAAGTTTATTAATTAACATTAAACATTTAATTACGCACTAAAAATATAATTAGAAAATTAAATATGTACCTACCTCACGTGTTAAACAATTTGCCACTAGACCATATTCAAAATATTTTTTTAAAGACCAATTATTCTATTTATTTAATGAATTCTTATAAAGACAACTAAGTTCGAAATTAACCAAATTCCGACCCCAAGTTTTGGAAATAAATATTGCTTCCGTTTATCGGCTCCTTACAAATTCCTTAAACCATTTTTTTTTCCAAATTTATCAGTAAGTAATATTCGTCCCCCAAACAAAATATTGCGTGAGTAAAGCGATTCATCAAGGCTGTCTCATTACCCAGACTCGCGTAGGTGTTAAAAAAGAAATTATGTCACAATATTTCTCTCAATTTCGAAGTAAAAAATCATGTGATAGAAAATGATGCTATTTTTATTAATTTCTATACTAAAGAGTTTTTATTTCATTGTTTATTTAAACGCGCTAATCTCTGGCACTTCCAGTAAGATTAAAAAATATGTGTTTGTATATGATAGCCTGATTCATTAGAAATAGTTATAGGCTATGTAACATCACGCTACGGCCTACGGGGAGCGGAGCAGGTCGCGGATAAAAGAAAGAAGAAGTATGAAAATCAAAATTCATTCTAACAGAATTCCAACGATATTTACCTTGCTCAAGTATCAAGAATGTTTCATAACAAAACAATAACAAGAAGATTACTCAATCTCCAACAGCCTATTCATACACACCACTATTTTCTAAGATTCAGCAGTCTAACAACGAAATAAGTCTGTCACGTCCGTAGGCTGTGTATTAAAACTTTTCTTCATTAGTTTCTAGGACTCGGTAAATGCCGAACTTGACCGTCGGCTATGTTCGGCTTTTGGCAAACAGCCCATCCAACGATTTATGATCATTGCTGCTCATAAAACTAGGGTTACGTATTGGTTTGTCATTAAAATGTGTGACTAAGCCCAAGAGTTGAACTGGTAGAAATATTTATGGGTTTTTGCTTAAAGTGGGGATTGACTGCATCAATTGCCTGAAATGTATCATTCGAGGTGATTTTGATACATTGCAGTAATACACATAAACACGGCGAAAGCTCGCTGTGAGCCGTCGCGTGCTTCATTCCTAGTCATAATCGCCTTCAAGCGGGCCTTTATTTCATTTTTTTTAAGGATATCAATCAAATGACTTCTTACACTTCGGGCGGAGCCCAAGGTAGTGTCAGTCTCTTATACACTAAAACCCATTCTTCCTCCTAATGCCCTTTGTGTTCCAGGGCCGCAGTGACTCTTACGAATAAATTCCACAATCCTGGCAGGCTTTAAGTAGGACTGAAGGCCAATTCTCGTAATTAAAAACGTTCAAAATCTAGTTGCAAACTTATCTTAGTGACAATCAATGTTAAAAACTTGTCAATAAATGAAGCATTTTTGACAGATTTTTATAAAAAAATATCTGCATTTTGAGATTGAAATGCAAACGTTCTTTCAAATACGAGAATTACCCCCCGATAATAAATGATCCTTATGAACATTAGCAAAACCATAAGCATAAATGTCTTACAAACAATACCAAAAACGATTTAACAAGGTTTATTGCCTTACACATAACATTCAAGTTAAATCAAGGACAACCATTTCGCAGTTCGCCCATATCATCTGGTTGTCACACAAGCGTATGATAAGGGTTCATGTCGCGATAGTTCCCAGACTTCCAACCCATTTCTATTGAGCCAGTGACAGAAGACTTATGACAAAAACAAGGATTTATTGTATTTCTCAGATTTGTTTTGTTTAAGCTGTCAAGCTTTTTATTGTTAGTAGAAAGTGACTTGTATAAACACTCTCGGACTCATAAGTCAAGCTACTCGTCCATTTTCATGTTAGATATTATGTGGAAGCGTTAAACATTAAAAAAATGTTTAGTCAAAGAAAATGTTTTTATGCGTCTATAAAGTCGAAATCCTGACCAAAATTTTTGTGTGATCATTATTTCAAATAATTCGGCCGACTTCTAAACCTGTAGTTGTTTTTCACTATGTAGTTTTTGATAGCGGTTGCCTTTTTGTAAAAAAAGGTGTTTACCCCTCCTAACAAATACTATTGACCAGATAATATTAAAAAATGGAACAGAGTTTGTGTGACGTAATATTAAAAAAAAAACAGTGTGTTTTAGACGAAACTTACTGAAACATCGTGAAATAAACTGTTATAGAAAAGAAGAAAAAAAGAAAAACTACTTATTTCCACGAAAGTGACACACATTACATGAAAAATTTGTTCACAGGAGCTCAAGCCAAAAACAAGTATTAAATGTAGAAAAAAAAATTGACATTAAATTTATAAACGGAAATATGCGCCACTACCTCGCGGAACGGCTGACGCTCAGCATAATGCACTCACATGCATGCTCTTGGCATTTTTATTCTATCTTACGCCCTGTATCTGTATCATTGCTGTCTTTTGTTACAGAGTCCCAACACCACGTGGGTCAGTCTCAAGCACGAGCAGCACGAGCACCGGTTCCCGCCTGGCCAGGTTACTAACACAAGGAGTTCGAGGAACTCCCGAGGAGATGGCCATCGACACGCCTCGGAGACTCAGTTGGGAACGGTAAGTACTACCACATATTATTATGTGAAAAAATTGTAGTATATTGTACAGACCCTACATTATGTAAAAACCTGGATCATGGATTAAAGGATTCTTGGATTGTAAGGATCGTTTCTACAGTCAACTTATATAAGAAAATCAGGAATTTCTCAGTAGCAGCCTTGGAGTCTGGATTTGTGCCCGGTTGATGGCAATAGGCTCGCCCCCTATTACATGGGACTAAAACATAACTGGCGAAATGTGGGTGTACCAATGGGTACACCTCTGCCTAACCCTTCGGGGATTACAGGCGTGATGTTATGTTATGTTATGTGTTATATAAGAACTACTTATATAGGATAGGAATCTTTGAAAAACTTTAGACACCTAAATATACTTTTTACCTAAATGTAAAGTCGAACGAACTAGTTAGTAATGCAAAAATATTTATTTTAAAAGAGTTAGCGTGAAGTATCTCGCCCATTCTTCTCCATACGAAACTGCTAATTAAAAAGGGCAATAATAGTCATATTTTAACAACAAATCATAACAGATTTTACATTTTATTTTGATCAGTGATATCAAATACTACCGCTTAGCACACACGTACTTGCAATTTAGCCGCCCGTATACCAAATAATTTGATCAAAGGTACCTAAGTAGCGTGTACAAAATCCTGAATGGGCCGAACGATACAGATTTGAAAGGGAAATTCAAATAAGATAGGTAGGTACAGCACTCGTATACCCTTTATAATATTACTCGCATGACCCTTTATTTGGTTCGGAGAGAAATACCATTTCATGAATAGATAAAGTTTTATTGATATTAAGAGAGACACCAACCCCGACCCCCATCCCCTTTTTTCGGGAATACAGGGATATAACATACTTAGATTACTTTTATTGGTAAAGGTAGAATATTATATGTAAATTAAGAAAAATATGCATTTGCCCTTTTTTTTAGATGTTAAAAATCATCAAATGAGTCCTTCCGTCCTGGGTGGGGAAGGGACTGTCAGACTTTTACCGACTCAAAAACCACCCTGTTCCTTCTGTTGCCCTTTACGTTCCGGGGCCACGGTATCCTGTTAAGACGTCCCGTAACCCCGGCAGGCGTTTGGCCCTGTTGGGGCCCCGTTCCTGTGCTGACAGGCATATGCCCTGCAGTGAGGCTGATATTAATAAAAAATATATTTTTTCTACGGGCCCTTGTTTCCTGAAGCAAATTAATAAATATTCATTCTGTTTACTAGATAAGTCTAGGCAAACGGATGTAATTTGTTAACTAGATAACTAGAACAACCGATAGAAATCAGGTTTCAAATGTATTATTTTTATTGTTTATGTTCCAACTAAATAAATACTCCATAGTGACAGTTACAAAAAGGTTATAATCATGAAAATAAGAGTCGCTGCAAAAAGAGCTGCTTTCTTCAGCAGTTTTCTTTTATAAATGAACGTAAATAGGTCGCAATTACAGTTGAAAATTACATGCAAGATAAAATTCTAATTCTAAATGACTGAGCTTAGCTTGTGCTTAGCTTGTTTCGTTATGGTAAATGTGTACGTCAATACCATCTTGTAATAACAGATCAATGTAGGTACTAACTTATGCATTCAAAAGGAGAAATTTGGAAATAGTTTGGCTCGTTTTGACATAACTAAATCCAATATCACATCACGCCTGTAATCCCCGAAGGATCAGGCAGAAGTGTACTCATTAGTACACCCACATTTCGCCAAGTAAGTTTAGTCCCATGTAGGTTATAGGGAGTAAGCATCGGGGGGGGGGGGGGGGTGTAGTAGCATCAACCGAAAAAACCCAATAGTTTGCCCAAAACTGGGAATCGAACCCAAGACCTCATGCTCAGTAGTCGCGCTTTGCGACCACTTGACCGACGAGACAGTAGTAGTATAATTAAATCTTATCCATAAATTAAAATAACTCAAGCATTTCATTTTCTATTTACGTCAAGTCTTACAAAGATCATAAATGGCACATACAGGTAACAAGAATCGTGAATCACTTGTTTACTCAGTCCATTTGTTTGCCCGGCCTAGTAGACTGTCGTAAAGTTGTTATTCGGACAAACTTCATATTAATCGTAGTACTAGGAAAGGTTTCTTTTCGTTTTCAACGCTACGAACTGTTAGGGCGAGGCACTATTTTCATCATACCATCACGCCTGTTTTCCTTAAAAGATTAGGCAGAGGTGCACTTTTTCCGTAATGGAAAATAGGGTGTACTAATGGGTACACCTTTGTCAAGACCCTCCGCGGATTACAGGCGTGATTTTATGTTATGTTATGTAAAAATAATGCTCAAATCTCAAAGTACTACCTTCTCATAATCAGAGAGATCACTTGCAATGAAATCCAACTAGCATCGTTTCACTACAATCTCTTTAACCTTTTACCGTGAGCTCAACCGGTAAATAAGCCGGGTATAAAGGCTAGGCGCTCACTGGCGGTATGGTACGGTAGTCGGTAACGTAAGGGATTTTAGTGTGACCAAGTAAAAAATTCAAACACATATTGACACGACATTGACATTGTTAGAATAGAAATACTAACATAGCGGTAAGGAATATTGATACTAACACTAATGAGTCTTGTTACTTGCTAAATAAATATATTATTATTATTATATTATATACTTTTGTATCTCGGGAACCTGAGGTCCCGGGCCTTTGTAAGGCGTACGAGGGGCCGGAGCCAACTCGCAGAGGCCCCTTAGGTAGCTTTATATGAAATATGATACCAACCGACGATTATCCCTGTATGCACTAAGCAAGTGCACCCAAGGACAACCCCCGGTTGGTGCAGAACTATTACAGGACATGGAAACTAACAGTACTGGACTATGGCTATGGGTTGCTAAAGTGACTTGGTTACCTGAAACTATGAAGTGACTATGGCCCCTTGTTATTATTGCATAGTCCTTATTTTTGTGGCCGCAATTATCATTTAAATTTCAACTATATATTCAGAATATTAAGGTAAATTATGCTTCGTCATATTAAAATCCGTTGCCGTGCTAGCTGCAGTGGGCGATTAGCTTAAGGGAACGGCTTAGTCTTACTACGATTTAATTGAAATAAGTTCCGGATTTCTCCCATAGATTGCAAGCGCTGCCGTTTAATTCAAAGAAATATTACGGATAAAAAATGCATTTTATTTATTAGCTGTGGGATGGTAAAGTTGGAGATGATTTTTTTACGATTTTATATTACATTTACACATAACATCATTCCTGTAATCCCTGAAGGGTTAGGCAGAGGTGTACCCATTAGTATACTCACATTTTGCCAATTATGCTTAAGTCCCATGTAATAGGGGGCGAACCTATTGCTATCAAATGGGCACAAATCCTGACTCCAAGGCTGCTTCTAAGAAATTTCTGATGGAAAAACCCAATAACTTTTTGCCTGATCTGCGAATCGAACCCAGTTTTATGGATCCGAGTGGTAGGATCCAAAATACTGCAGATGTATACTGTTGATTTATTATATGAGTTTTGACGCAAATATAATTATAGCGTAGACACAAATAATCCATTTGCAATAAAGGAAGTGTACCTACATTTGTACCTACACATAACGAAGCACAATTTTTGCACGTGACTTCGCCTCTCGAAAGAGTAATTTAGACATCATTAGTGTGTGCTTGGGGTTCCATTCAGTATTCACAGCTTGTTCGCTTGTTGAAAAATATTTTTCAGAATTAATTATGGTATTTTAAAACAAAAATTTTAAACCGTAATGTGTATTTAAAAAAAAAGAAAACGACTTCTAAGTAAGGAATACTAATGGTCATTCAAATGATATCAATATGAAGTCAAAGTTAAATTATTTATTATTATGAGACTATGTAATAAAAGGCCATTAAACGTCATTTACACAAAAAAAAAATAATCTAGGCGGTTCATTCAAAAGATAGTTTTGTATGCAGAAGAATGGGCATGAAACTGTATAACGTTCATAAAACTTTTAAATAAATTAACGATATTGTTTTATAATTTAAACCTTATTTAATATTATAAATACGAAAGTAAATTTGTCTGTCTGTCTGTTCCGATTTTACGACTAAACCCTCAACTGACTTTGTTGAAATTTGGTACAGAGTAAGTTTTTAAAGACCAAGAAAGGACATACGCTACTTCTCATTCCGCGACTTTGACTGCGTCCGCGATTACCGACCAACAGTTACCTTATAATAAGATTAAAGTATTATTTATTTATCTCCTTACAACTATCATAACAGGCCTAATGCGACAGTGTAGGTACTTATCAACTAATAAGATATTAGTAAAAACAGTTGTCTTAAGCAATATTCGTACGATATTTCAAAATATCTTAAGACATAAATTAAATTGATAATAATACCTATCTATATTCACTGATGATCTTGACACAATTTAGTAATATAACATCATGCCTGTAATCCTCGAAGAGTTAGGCAGAGGTGTACCCATTATTAAACCCACATTTTGCCAGTTATGTTTAAGTTGCATGTAATAGGGAACGAGTCTATTGCCATCAACCGGGCACAGATCAAGACTCCGAGGCTGCCACTGAGAAATTCCTACAATTTAGTAATTTGTAAAATTACTAACGATGGACGATTTTAATAACAATTTACTCCTAATTTTATTATTCTTTTCGTTAGATGAGTGGTTTCGACAAGTTTTAAATTGATACCTTTATTTTTTCGCCGACCGATATTATTTTTTAGTTAATCGACATAAAACTTGGTATTCTTAGGCAAGCTTTAATCGAGTTATTTCTCATAATACTTTGCAGAAATTTTATGATAATAAAGTAAATGAACTGTGTTAGTTCGTATTTTTAGCAAATTATCGATGAATGTTAAATAAATTAAGAAATTTAAATATCGAACTTCGTAGACTGTCGAAGTCGCCAGACATTTTGAGTTATAGCCCGGACTCTGAATTTAACATAACATCACGCCTGTAATCCGAGAAGTGTTAGGCAGAGATTTATCCATTAGTACACTCACATTTCCCCAGACATGTTTAAGTCCCATGTAATAGAGGCCTGTTGCCATTAACCGGGCACAAATCCACACTTCGAGACTGCTACTGAGAAATTCCTGATGGAAAAACCCAATAATACGTTGCCCAACTTAGGAATCGAACCCAAAACCTAATACCCGTACCACCGTAGGCGCGGGCTTGCGGACGGCGAGTAATGGGTAGCTCGCCGTCCGATCAAGGCCCAAGCCCGGGTCGACGGCGCGTTCTGTTCGCGCGCGCCTCAAAGAGCTGTCAACACAGGAACGGGGCCAACGCCTGCCGGGGTTGCGGGACGTCTTAATAGAATACCGTGGCCCCGGAACGTAAAGGGCAACAGAAGGAACAGGGTGGTTTTTTAGTCAGTAAAAGTCTGACAGTCCCTTCCGCCCCACCCAGGGCGGAAGGAGCCATTTGATGATTTTTACCACCTAAAAAAAAAAAAAAGCCACTAGTAGCTCAGTATTCAGCAACACTTATTGCACAACTCTCCCTACAAGAAATAGAAACATGATACAATATTTTATTTATTCACAATAAGGCATAAAAGGGATATGGTTCGAAAACCTTATTCAGAACCATGTGTTATAAACTTTAGGGTTCCGAGTTGTTGTTTTGTAAACTAATAAACTTAGTCAGGCGTGTCGCCGCCAGTCAAAATGTTTGACTTGTCAGGACTTGTCACATACTTTGTCGAGTCAACACGACCGCTCTCTTGATTAACTAGCTGTAAATGTGTGTGTGAGTGGACACAAATCAAGACTGCGCTGTTACTGTGATGTTTTCCTGCTATAGTTTTTGACCGCGACTTCGTTCGCATGGAAGTTAAATCCATTCTTAATCATATTATTAGTGCGGAAGTACCTCTGTCTGTCTGTTACACTTTCACGACTAAACCATTGAACCAATTTTGATAAAATTTAGAATGAAATAATTTTGAAAGCTAAAAAAGTACATGGTTACATTTTATTCGGTGACTTCGTCTGCTTCCGCGGAAACCGACATTTACGTGGACGAAGTCGCCGGGAAGCTTGTAATAAAATAAGCCATAAAGCATTTATCCCCTAAGCTTTCAATCAGTGAAAGAATTTTTGTTATCGGAGCAGTAGGTACTTCCAGAGATATCCTCTAACAAACAAACCACTTTTTAACATTAAGTATTAGACATAATATAATATTTGAATTGGTAGCAATTCAACTCCTACATAACAATAATTACTAATATCTGTAAAAAAATCTCCAAACAATTTTTATAAGGTCAAGGACCTATAAATATAGCCATTTTAGTGTAAATAAGGCCTAAGAGGCTATTCGTCATTGTCACAACATAAAGCTACATTCACACTTCTCAGTCCCTCTGGAGACATTCAGCCGCTACGATTAATGCTGGCTATTTATTTATAGCTACGACGCTACGTGGCTACGAGCTACGTGTGCTACGCGGTGCTACGGCGTAGCTTACACCTATTTGAATTACGTGACGATGTTTTTGTGACGATTTTGAAAACGTTGAGTTTTATCTTTTTGTTTTGAAAACGTGCTTAGTTTTCATAAAACTTGGATCGTTTTAAAATGATTTATAGGTTTTTGCCTTGTATAAGTAATATAAATTAGAGTATTATTATCATTCGATTATTAGTAGATTTTAATAGATTTTTATTATCTTGAAGATGACTAACTATTATTTAAAAATAACATTTTTTTGTGTATCTTGGACATCACTGACGTCGTTGAAAGAAAAACATCGTGAGGAAACCTGTATACTAATATTTAATATAATTCTGAAATCGCCAATCTGCCTTGAGCAAGCGTGGTGATTAATACTTGTGCCTTTTCTTTATAAAAAGAGGTTTTTGCCCTGCACTGAGGCAATAATAGACTGACTGAGACTGAGACTCTTATTATTTTAAAATCTAGTATTATGTATTCTAATCTTCAAAGCATTTTACTTTCAAAAGTAACTTGTAAATAAAAAAGACTTAGTTTATATTACAAAAGAAAAATCCGAAACTTCCGATAGTGTTGACCCACTTCTGTTGCTGACTGTACAAGACACACACATCTTGACAGTTTTATGACTTACATTACCTACTTGTTTCTGAGATACACGACAGACAAACAATGTCACTTGCTTCCTGAAACATACATTGTATGGCATTAAACTCAGTTGGTAGAAGATTGAAATGGCGTCAGCACGACAAACGAACGAGGAGAAGGGGAGGGAGGGGGGGCTAGTTTGTTCAAATGCTCAAAACTTAGCAATTATTTTAGCGCAGTTGTGTCTTTGTTGTCTCGTTGTTCTGAGAACTTCTGTTGTATATCATTTATAAATACAAATGCCACTCTTATGCGTGCCAGTGATTTTCTGCATTCCTGGTAGTTCTGATTAATACACTATTAATTTACAGTTGAATTAAAAAATATCGATATTACTGAATATGTATGGTACATCCTCTATTTCATGTAACGTCATAGGTGCGCTTTGAGGAATCAAATTTGAATATTTTTAATTAAATTTCTGTGAGGAATAGTTTGGGTGCGTTTCGACGGGTGCGTTTCAAAACGGGTGCGCTGGGAGGAATACCCCGTTATATTTAGGGTCCTCATTTATTAGTGGCAAGGCGGAGGTATGTAAGCGACTAGCAGGTTCGGCGCTGTCGGACTTTCAATATTGACATAACATCACGCCTGTAATCCCCGAAGCGTTAGGCAGAGGTGACTTTGAGTCTACTACGGAGAAATTCCTGATGAATTTCCCAATAACATTTTACCCGAATCGAACTTAAGGCCTCATGCTCAACAGTTGCGCTTTGCGATCACTAAATTAACAAAGCAGTCAAGTCAAGGAAGTAGACTTAAAAGAAACATAAATATATTTTAGTCTATATACCTAGTTTATTTTTAAGATAGATTACATTGTGTGCCTTAGTCTGGGTCAAATAAAATATATTCATTCAATTCCATTTCAATTTTGTCAACGTAAACAAACTCGAAAGCTAAACACAAAATTCACAGCTGAAAATTGTTGCTTAAATATTCAATGATCGGCAAAAGCAACTTTCTACACAGAAAAGTAAGGAATATTTATCAATATTTGCTAAAACCTTTAAAGAAAAAAATAAATAAACATACTTACCACTCTTTTCTATAAAAATAATCTCTTTAAGTTAAAATGTCTTAGTAGGCTTTACCGCCAAGTCATCTGTCAGATAGCCTACCCTTGTAATTTATTCATACGACCAAAGTCGGCCGTATCTGACATCTGGCGTTCCAAGACGGAATGATGGAGTGTTTCTGGCGAACTCGAGACAGAAAATACATAATATTTGCAAGACTTCAAATTGTGAGAAAATTTTGTATACCTAGATGAAAATAATCCATACTAAATAATAATAATATTTAATATTATAACTCGACTGCCTCGTTGGTCTAGTGGTCGCGCGACTGCTGAGCATGAGGTCTTGGGTTTGATTCCCAGGTCGGGCAAAGTGTTATTGGGTTTTTCCATCAGGAATTTCTCAGTAGCAACCTCGGAGTCTGGATTAGTGCCCAGCTGATGGCAATAGTCCCGCCCCCTATTACATGAGACTTAAACATAACTGGCGTAATGTGGGTGTACTAATGGGTACACCTCTGCCTAACCTTTCGGGGATTACAGGCGTGATGTTATGTGTAAATTGAACAATCAAGCGCCTTTTTAGTTTTGTCACTTTTCGGATGACATATCTACGATAAACTTTTGCTTATCAATGGAAAAGGTCCCTTACCCTAGTTGTATTAAGACCTTTGTTGACTAAGAACAGTTTCTTTAGTTCTACGAATAGAGAGAAAGTCGTTTGTCTAGTTCTGTATAAGTTTACTTAGGCTGTAGTGTGCATACATTCTTGTTTTGGGACCACAGTACGTGACCAACAGCGTTCGCAGACGTGTGCGTGCATATTAACCAAGCGCCACGGTTTAAAATGATAATTTTATTCCAGACTAGCTTGTGTCTGCGACTATGTCCGTTTGAATGTCGATTATCGGTGGTGTGTTTACGTGGAATCCTAATTCTTTTTTTTTTAATAAAAGTATCTTAAGCCTTATAGTATCATCTATCTGCCTGTAAGTCTCGGGACTTTCGTTGGAACGAACAGACAGGCAGGCAGAAAAAAAAGATTTTTCATAAAAGTACCTTGCATTCTTATGCATTTAGGAATAAGCAGTTATTTTGATATTACGAACACAGGGTTTATATGTTTAAATTTAAATTCCTTAGGGCAGGCTGAAACATTCGCTCTTAGTAAGTCAATCGCAAGTGAGGGTGAGCAATCTAATGTTTCAGTGGTTTTAATTGGAATATTGGTAAAGAATGTTGCAAATTCCTGAGCCACATCGATATTACTGCCTATGAGGACCTTGAGAAGTCTCCAGAGTGTAATCAGTATTGTACCTTTTGTTTCTATTTGTTTCATTATTGATAATTTTCCTTTTTTTAAAATATATTTACGTAAAAATTCAATTCAAAAATTCTATTCTCCGTTTATTATTATTTATTTATTATTTATTTATTTATTCTATTCTATTCTATTTTATAGACTCCGTATCGTTGTTAGTAGGAACATATCTACTTACACATTCCATTTGAAATGAAGTTAAAATTATATTAAGGTTGGTAATTTATTGACTTAACGTGCACCCCACGCGTGTCGAGTTGATTGAAAGCGACGTCGGGAACGCGATGTCAATTGACGTTATACGCGTGACTAAATACGCGCGGAAAAGCGTTACACGCTTAACATTGGTCCGTTAAAAGATTACGTACTATCATTATAACCAGCAATGTAGGTGAAACCATGGTTTTACCAATATCAACTTTTATTTTATTTATTTTCACACAATTAACAATGGAGATAACAAGCCACTATAATTTAAAAAAATTAAAAACACGACTGCAAAAATTGCACATATTTGTACTTTGTTTACTCGTCAGTTTTTTTACCACGTTTTTTATTTACAGTGTTATATATTTTTTAAATCGACTTTTCAAATTCTAGACTATAAACATAGACACGGCCAGATTCATAAAAAAAAAATTGAGGCTGATTAACTTACGTTTTAAAGTGACCCTACAGGCTTCTTTTTATTTTTAACTAGCCTATGTTACTCGGAACGATGCAAGGATAGTAACGATACCCCATACATCTAAATCGGTTCAGGCGTTTAAAAGTTATGTACAAGTTTTCATTACGATGTTCCTACCAATTTACAAACCGATTACTATCAAAACCACGTAAATTTAAAACCCGATCACCGCTTTTATTTTCCATGTGCATCCAAACAGAACGGTGAATATTTAGGTGGCAATACATCGACTAGTATTGGACGGCCAGTCGTGTCCATGTGTCCGTGTCCCTGGACGTGACACCGGATGCGTGTCCAAATTCCGGCGTGACGTCAAATCACGTTTAACATGTGACTACACTCGGACTGAAGCGATTAGGTGGGTAATTTATAGTAGAGGTATAAAATCGAATAGAAAGAAAAAGGAAAACACATTAATACTAAAAGTTCGTAAATAGTATTAATTAGTGACTACATAAAATATTATAATTTTATAATTTTTCTTTTCTCTCGTAAATGACGTTAAAAAGTGCCTTCTAATGGTCTTCTTTTTTTTTTTTTGTTGATCTTACTACTATTATAAATTCGAAAGTGGATGGATGTTTGTTAATCAATCACGTCAGAACTGGGGAACGGATCTTTATGTTTGGCACAGAGAAAGAATATGTGGAATGAAAATGTCTGGAGTCTGAGAATGTCTGGAACGGCACATAGGCTACTTACTTTTCATCCCAGAAAAATGTACGTTCTCCATGGAATAATATAATATACACTTTAACGCGGACAATGTCGCGGGTAGAAGCTATAGTATCTTTTAATTTAGCCCTGGGCAATATTAAGTTATTAAAATAAACGATCTCAAGTCTACTGAGGCTCTTAGAATGTTATTATAATAATGGGAGTATAAGGGAACGCGAAGAGTTTTATTAGCCTTCGAATTCTTATAAGTTTTCATTATAGGATAACTTTGCTACTGCCGTCCTATTTAGGGTCTTGTCCTACCGCCGACGATTAGCGAGAAGCGAATAGAATTAGAAACGATCTGACGAGCCGCGAGATGTTTTGGTGGCTGGGGTATAAGCGAACATACTAGTGTGATACGCGATTTTTAGCTCTACTCGCTCGGCTATCACCGCTGGTATAATAAGAACCAAGCGAGAGAATCTCGACGAAAAGAAAGAAAGAAAGAAAAACTATTTATTTACGCGAAAGTGACGAAAGTAAAATTTTGTTTAGCAAATAAAAAAATAGTTGGTATTAACATTGACGAGTGTTCAGACTGCCACGCGAGTATCAGTTAGCGAGTTACTTTTTTGTTTTTTTTTTTAGGTGGTAAAAATCATTGAATTACTCCTTCCGCCCTGGGTGGGGCGGAAGGGACTGTCAGACTTTTACTGCCTAAAAAACCACCCTGTTACTTCTGTTGCCCTTTACGTTCTGGGGCCACGGTATCCTGTTAAGACGTCTCGCAACCTCGGCAGGTTAGCGAGTTACTTAAGATAGGTCTTGTCATTGCGACAAACTAGTGATGGAGAGTTCTCGCCGGCATTGTTAACTCTGAAAGAGATACGTACTATAATTAAATGTATATTTTTTATTGACACTGGATCTACATCTATTGCACGTTCCTTGAACTAGTCGCTTCCTCCTCGACTGTGTCAGGTGCCTTAAGATAATAGTAATAGAAGGTCATTGGGTGAAGGAAAACATGTGGTGATTACGTCACTCCCATTAGCCGCGACCTGTTTATCCGAAGACTGCTATTGTTCCGCAACAGGATATCCGGTGCTCAGGTTACGGTCACAAAAGCCGGATATTCCAGACATGTCTTTGGTAACGGTCAACATGTCCCATTTTTGATGAAGGATAGACTTTTTTATCAGTTGATACTTGTCTTTACTTGCCTTCAATTTTGTATTTTTTACGACCACTGTTTAAACCGTTAAACTGTGAGTTGTCCGGAATAAAATAAAACAAAATAACAAAAATATTATTTCCTTACTAATTTAAATAGCTACTTTTTGGGTCGGTTCACATCTGACGGAAGATACGCCGCGTATCGTCAGTCGCGTAACGCAGAAACAATCAAATAGATAGTAAAATATCCAACCATACACACATAACCGATGATTCGTTAGTGCGTCGACCATACTAAAGACAAATACCTTCGACATATCTTCCGTCAGATGTAAACCGACCCATAATGTTATAAACTTTTCTGTGCCTTTACAGGGACATGTCAGATGCTAGACTCTTAAAATGTACCTAATACTTCTCGCATTAATGCGATAAAAGTACGATTTTTTTTAAAATTTTCTTTCGCGGTCTTTTCCGTGGGCCGCAGTGGACCAGCGGCTTTAATTCCAATCACTGTCACACAACTGTCAAACTACTAGTGCAATATAGAGACGGGAATAGTGTTGCCAGCGTCCGGATAAAGCCGGACACAGTCAGGCATTTTATGTGTGTGTCCAGTAAAATTATTCGGTGTCCGGTGTCTCTTAGGCTTTTAACATTTAATACGTTTTAGAAGTCAAAATTTAAGACGAATAAGATATATTATACTTTTATGTATACTGTAGATTATTGCCCAAATGTATAAGTACTTAAATCATATCTAATATACATATTATATTATACAATTATTAACCTATACATAAAACCTTAATTTAAATGTAAAATATGTACAATTTAAAAAAAAAAAAAAAAAAGGGCAGAGAGGAAAAATCTCATAGGGCATCAAAAAATTCGTCCGCGTCGCTGTCAATGGGGCAAGTGCCCAAAAGGCTGGTTTTCGGCACCTGCAGCGGCAGCCCCAGCACAGCACGTCGTGCTGGGAAGGTGGGATGGCGCAAGGGTGTCGACACATGTTGCATCCCACACCAAAGGCCTACCCAACTTCCAAGGCATTATGGTCATCCCATCTGGTCTCTTCCCATCGTCGCGTGCCAAGCCAATTGGTTCTAGAACAGCTGGCACTCCGGCGGAAGCAAGAGCACGACGGATTATGTCGTTGATGCTGGCGTGCCGTGCCATCCGGCCTGCGCTCTTACAACATGACAGGCCATGGTGTCCGAGGCAGTCGACTGCTTCTCCGCACTGACAGCGATGCGGAGCCCCACAAGGAGCGCCCAGACGCAAGCATGTAGCGAGCCGAAATGTAGTGTCATCCAATGTTATATATATTAAATATTGTTATATATCCAGTGTCTACATTTAATCAATTAGAAATTGAATTGATTTTATGATAAAGTATCGAAAAATCAAATACTTACAATACTGTTATAATTTTAAAATTCAGACATAAAATACGGCTTTTTTCACCTATTTTTTTATGTTAGATAGGTTTGCTCTTGGGTTTGTTTAGATCAGAGGTGTCAGAGACAAAGTCCACGATGGAGCTTACCTAGATGAAGCTTAATCACTCTATCTAATTTAGCCACAAGTATGGCTTAACTGGCTGGTAGTTCGGTTTTCCTGGTTTAGGATCTAGCAACCATATTACATACATAACATCACGCCTGTAATCCCCGAAGGGTTAGGCAGAGGTGCACCCATTAGTACACCCACATTTCGCCAGTAATGTTTTTAGTCCCATGTAATAGGGGGCGAGCCTATTGCCATCATCCGGGCACAAATCCAGACTCCGAGGCTGCTACTGAGAAATTCCTGTTGGAAAAACCCAATAACACTTTGCCCGACCTGGGAATCGAACCCAAGACCTCATGCACAGCAGTCGCACTTGCGACCACTAGACCAACGAGGCAGTCCAGATCTAGCAACCCTAGAAGAGAATTTAGCGAGTCCAAAGTACGACCTAAATAACTTATCTCTAGTGATCTGAGCCTAATTTATACCTAGTTACTTCCATTTTTAGGCCAAATTCCTCTATAAAAGTTCATGATCTATGAAATGGCAAGTAACGCTGATGACACAAAAACTACTTGAACCCGATATTGAAAAGATGACTCGGTAGTTTAAAGTTGAGATGTTCAGTCGAACTCCACCGATGAAGTCATGATAGTCATGATTGATCGGCTCCGAAACGAGGGAGTTTGGTATGTAATTATGTGTGTGGAGTAACCTAAATATGTCGTAAGTTCGCAATCGGGCACGGGCAAGTACAGTAGCAGTCATAAATGGAGTAGCAATCTCACAATGCAATAGATTGTCATTTTTTAACTTACGACCGTTCGACGTCCGTGTGCGAATTCTGAAGTGTTCGTAAGTACTGTGTTAATACATAAACACTTATATACACAGATATAGGTAAACCTTAGCATACTACTCTGCACTTATGACCGCTTACTGTACCTATAAAATTGATTTTATTTCCTACGTACTTTCTAAGTTTATCGACAGAGAAGAGACCCTACAGTGGGTCAATAATAATATTTCCCAGACCGATGTCAATCACAGTAGCCAATCTGATTGGAAACTTGCTAATTATGTAGGAAATATTATAGTGCACAAGTGTGCCCGGCAATCCGACACAACTGGGGAGAGATCAGACGCAGGACCAACAGCATTACATGTTTCCCAAGGAGAAGTTTATCATCTAGGCTAATTTGCGGCATTGTGCTGAGCGTAAGCCCTTTCGCGCGGTAGTGGCGCATATTTATTTTTGTATTTATTTAATTTTTATTTTGAATACTAACTTGTTAATAACTAACTAATGTAACGAAATACTACTTTATTACATGCTTTATTTATGTACAATTTTAATTTTTATGTTGTGTGTGTCATTTTCGCCTCAATAAACAGATTTTCTTTCTTCCTTCTTCTTTCTAATGAGAAATCCCTAATGGAAAGAAATAACACTTTTTTACACACAAAATAAAAAAAAAACAAGATGAAAATTGTAATTTGTCAGCTTTTACTATGGCGACAACCTTAAAATTGAAACAAAATTTTGCTTTTACCGACATTTTATCGAGTTATGCGAACAAAAATGTATGGAGCAGCTGTTTTGTTCTTTTTTGACAAAGTTTGCTGCTAAATATATTCCGAGCTGGACTATAAATTGCCTTGCGTGTGCTGTATACAACCAAACTAATGATGAAATCGACATGGAATAAGTGAAAATTATTCAAAAGAGATTCTTTTTTCACAAAGGAAAATAAAAGACCAAAAAGTTCCGAATTAAAAAAAAATTGATTGGAAGTTTCTCGTTCCTGCAGGTGCACTTGCTAAAACCACACATTTCGAATGCAATTTAAACTTGGAACGTTTTACTGGCAATGACATTGTTTTTGGCGGGAACTTTTTCAATTTCGCCTAGAATAAGCTGGTTGAGATGGGACATAAGGCTATGGAAACTACGGGTGTTGCCAATCCGGATATTACAGTGTGATGCATGTGTGTGTCATGAGATTGCTAGCAGAATGTTCCAGAGGTTTTCGTCACAAATCCTGTAGCTTTAGCTCTCCTGTGGCTGTAGTTTTGCATGGTAAGGGAAATGAAATCCAAATCAGACATTTTTGATTGAAACTACAGTAATTCAGAATATAGTACAAATCTTGCCTGTTTAAAATTTTTGATAATAAACTTAAAACAAAAGATGTTAGAGCTGAAAATTGCATAAATAATTGAACCTACAGAAATTCAGAATATACTACGAAACTATCCTGCCTGTTTAAAATTTTTGATAATGAACTTAAAACAAAAGACGTTATAGCTGAAAATTGCATAACCACGTGGAAGATAATAAATGTGGCACAAAACTGTATTTTAGAAAAATATTCTGCTGATTCATACTTTTACGGTTGCATAACTCGACCAATGAATCTGCTGATTTTTACGATTTCTTCGTTCAGCCCGTTGTAAAATTGGTTCATAAAAATGAGTAGGTACAACTAACTCTTTTAAAGATTTTAGTAAAAAGAAAGATGCCTCGTTGGTCTAGTGGTCGCAAGCGCGACTGCTGTGCATGAGGTCTTGGGTTCGATTCCCAGGTCGGGCAAAGTGTTATTAGGTTTTTCCATCAGGAATTTCTCACTAGCAGCCTCGAAGTCTGGATTTGGGCCCGGTTGATGGCAATAGGCTCGCCCCCCATTTAAAGGGGACTAAAAACGTAACTAGCAAAATGTGGGTGTACTAATGGATACACCTCTGCCTAACCCTTCGGGGATTACGGGCGTGATGTTATGTTTATCTAAAAAGAAAGATTGTATAGGTATGTATGATAAGTGCCCTGTATTTACCTGACCCTTTTTAAGAATAAGTCAAGAGAAAGATGTGTCAGGCAGAGGTAATGCAGGACACTGACTATACTATCCAAGCTTACTTTTTTACCAAAATCCTTAAAAATATTTTTTCAATTGTAAGGACCCCGCATACTAGATCAAAATTTTGTACTAACATGCACCCAAAACTCTTTAACCGGTAACATCATAACATAACATCACGCCTGTAATCCCCGAGGGGTTAAGCAGAGGTGTATCCATCAGTATACCCACATTTTGCCAGTTATGTTTAAGTCCCATGTAATAGGGGACGAGCCTATTGCCTATTCTTTAACCGGCACACGTACTAAATTCATTTACAATGATACCAACAAGGTCTAAGATAGTCCCGGACGTGTGGAACTCAGCCAAAACATAGACAAATATTACTTTCTCCTATTGTAAGAGCGAAAGAATAGGTTTCATGCAGCCAGTCATCTCGCGGAGGGAATTGTAGGCACCCTGCCAGGTCGCGTATTAAGATTTTCGTGAATAAGAAAGTACTTAGTAATATGTACGTTTTGTGTTGCCAACTCTATTATGCGGGATTTGTTTGGCTATTTAATATGAAATTGTTTACTATTGTTCATCAACAAAGAAAGAAACAATGCTAGTTTTTCAGTATTTGAACTTGAGTGGTCGATTACCTTTTTTAAACCTAGGAATTGTCAGACACATTATTTTAAAGCATATTAAAAAAAAAAATTACCAGCCTCGTTGGTCTAGTGGCGTAAAGCGCGACTGCTGAGAATGAGGTCTTGGGGTCAATTGAGGTTATGCAAAGTGTTATTGGGTTTTACAATCAGGAATTTCTCAGTACCAGCCTCGGAGTCTGGATTTGTGACCTAAACATAACTGGCGAAATATCGGTGTACTAATGGGTACACCTCTGCTTAATCCTTTAGGGATTACGAGCTAGATGTTATTTAGGTAATGAGAGAGAATAGAAAGCAATCCGTTCAATTCACACCTTGAACTAAATATTGCTTTGCTAAAGCCACACGTAGTCGGCAGCTGATCGACTCGATATTGGTAAAGTTTTAGTAAGCAACAATCAAAGTTGGTTACTTAGCTGTTATGTACTTTGTACGACTTCCTGAAGTACCTACTCACGTTTATAAAAGATTTGGTGGTAGTGTGAGGAGAACGTTCGTCTTTGACATATTATTATTGCATCCTAGGGGTAAATTCTCCTGTCTTAACAGGACACCGCGGCTTCAGAACGTAAAGGGCTACAGAAGGAACAGGGCGGTTTTTTAGTCAATAAAAGCCTGATAGTCCCTTCCGCCCTACCCAGGGCGGAAGGACTCATTTGATGATTTTGATAAATTGATTTTAAAAGAGAACGAATGGAGTTTCTTGCCCATTCTTCTCCCTAAAAAACTACCTTTTGGAAGGGGCAACTAGATTCAACCCTTTTTTGTGTATGACCTTCAAAAGTGCCTTATATTGGCCTAATTGAAATAATTGATTTGAATTTGACTTTGACCTACACAACAAAAAGGATGTACGAAGAACGCCAATCGAGACCCATTACTGTAATATAATAATGAAAGAAAATATAAATAAGTACCACGAAATCCTCAAAAACAAGACTGCCTCGTTGGTCTAGTGGTCGCAAGTGCGACTGCTGTGCATGAGGTCTTGGGTTAGATTCCCAGGTCGGGCGAAGTGTTATAGGGTTTCTCCATCAGGAATTTCTCAGTAGCAGCCTCGGAGTCTGGATTTGGGCCCGGTTAATGGCAATAGGCTTGCCCCCTATTACATGGGACTATAAACATAACTGGCAAAATGTGGGTGTACTAATGGGTACACATTTGCCTAACCCTTCGGGGATTACATGCGTGATGTTATGATGTTATGAAATCCTCAAAAAGAAAACGTTAAAAAAATAAAAGCTTTTTATTGTCTAGAGAAGTGTTGAAACGAATAATGAAGTTTCGTTTTGATTAGGCAAGCGGAAATCAGAATGTCCAACTGTTGGTGGAGGGGAAATAATGACGCTTTTGGGAAATTGTACCGAATTCTTTTTTTAAATAACTTTTTTTTTACTGTTGTGAATGAATGGACACTGGATGGGGGCTAGTAGAGATAAACTACTATAACTTGACGCTCCCCTCCATATTACCATTTCAATGCGTGTAGTCATATTCGTATGAAAGAGTTTGTATGTAGTTGTAAGTAATCGTCTTCAGTAGCAGGCTAGGATATTTGTTTGTCAACCAAAGGACGACGCACCTGTCGTTTTTATAGATTATGTCAGTGCAGCGCCATACTAATAATAAAAATGAGTAATTTTTGACGCCGCTAATCGAGCAACAAATCGCTGATTTATTTTGTTTCGAGAGCCGTCTCTATACACACACATGCGTTGTGAGTCTTTTAAATACTATCAAAGTCAAAGTCAAAGTCAAAACATTTATTTCAATTAGACCATTTACAGGCACTTTTGAATTACAAACATTTTCAAACGTTTTGAATTGTGGAAGGGCGCGTCATGTTACTGTAGTTTATCTCTACCATGGGTAGCAAGGTGTATTGTTACCATATGTCAGACCAAATGTTTTGCTCGTTCATCCAAATCGATGGGGATGGTTCGACATGGTGTGTAATTTTGCTTTTATGTTAGTACCTATATTCCCACGCGAAAACTGACATTCGTTGTTTTTTTTTTTTGCATGTTCTGTGTTGTTGACTGCCTCTGTGGTCTAGTGGTCGTAAAGCGCGACTGTTGAGCATGCGATCTTGGGTTCCATTCTTAGGTCGGGCAAAGTGTTATTGGGTTTTTCCATCAGGAATTTTCATCAAATCACGCCTGTAATCTCCAAAGGGTTAAGCATTGATGTACCCTTTAGTACACCCACATTTAGCCAGTCATGTTTAAGTCCCGTGTAATAGGGGCCTATTGCCATCAACCGGGCACAAATCCAGTTACCGAGGCAGCTACTGAGAATTCCTGATGGAAAAACCCAATAACACTTTGCCTGACCTAAGAATCGAACCCAAGGCCTCATGCTCAGTCGCGCTTTGCGATCACTAGACTAACGAAGGCAGTCAAGAAAAATAAAAATAAACAAATAAAGTAGTACCTATTAGTAGTTAAGTAGTAAATGTGTTTTCACGAAGAATTGATAAGATATGTTAGATTCAATGCTGGACGGATATTAACTCGCTATCTGCAGGACGGGTGTGGGACAGACTTTGATTTCACCGTCAGATTAATTGAACAGATAGTAGGCTACTAAATTTAGAAGATTATTTTTAAATTGAAAGTATTTTTACTTCGATACAAAGACGAAAATGAGAAAAGGAGTCCTGAATTGGCCAAAATTAAATAATTTTCCTCATCTCACGACTGTACATCTGTTGGTTATTGGTTTCGCCTAATCATCGTGACGAGGACTAATCCTAAGACAAAAACATTTTATTATCAGGCGACTGTGGCCCATAGAAAAAATACACAAAAATACAAATAAAGTAATACATAATTATAAACAAAAAAAAAATAGTTTAATAACTAAACTAGCCTCTGCCTAACTCTTCGGGAATTACAGGCGTGATGTTATGTGTGTGTGTACGTAGCGTCGGCGTCGTGTTGCACTGAGTGGTGTCGCGTAACCGACCTCGCAAACATCGATATACGACACCCTTCGGCCAAAATAACATACATTTATATTCTTCTAATATGTACAAACGATGTAACATAAGGCTTAAAGCTAAAGAAAAATCATGGATCCTGTTAGGGTAAACAGAATATTATCTTAAAATTAATATTCAGCAATAAAATTTAGAAAACCACACAGTTACGGTTACTGAGATGAGTTTTAATGTATTTTTATGAGTTAATATTTATATTTTAGCAATCGAACTTAAACAAACTGAAATCATAATAGATTTTATGCCATCAACATACTGAACTCTTTATAAATTTTATGTCACGAAAAAATAAATAAAATGATGCTTAATTGTGCAGAGATGTTAAATTGCGGATATCCTTAATTTCCACTTTTAAGTATTATATTAATAATATAAAATAATCTTCTTTATCGTGTGGGCAATAAAGTCTTACGACCCTACACACGCTAGTGTCAGAGTTTCTAAACCGCCTCAAGGGCCTCTGACATGGTATTGAGTGTAACAGTTAGTCCAGGTTTGCTCACGATGCCAGTGATATCCAAGATAAACTTTAGAAAGTACATATAAATTGAAAAATTCACATTGGTTGGCCCGGGATAAAAAAAATAATAAAAAAATAATTCAAATAAAAACGTTTAAAAGAGTGTATATTTAGCCAACAGTAATAAGATTTTCCATACAATTTTAGTGCGTAAAAATAAACTATTAAAGGTGAAAATAATGATGGCTAGGAATTGCAATGTTCGGTAGCTGCCCGCCCGAACTAGGTTAATTTAAACCTGTGCTTCAGGCATATTGAAGAATCATATTTACATACATGCATACATAAACTCACGTCTTTTTCCCA
The DNA here is from genome assembly GCA_949774945.1 of Hoplodrina ambigua. Lineage (NCBI taxonomy): Eukaryota > Metazoa > Arthropoda > Insecta > Lepidoptera > Noctuidae > Hoplodrina > Hoplodrina ambigua. The sequence goes on along the minus strand of OX458974.1, from coordinate 3,419,793 downwards.
TGGGGGTAGGCAGAAACTACAGAACGCCACCTGCTACGATGCTTACACACTCCTTTCGCCTCATCTACGTTCATACATCTCGTCATACAAGCACGCCGGTTATAAGTACTCCGCAACTGACCTTTCTGTATCATATTTATTTAAATCGAATCTAAGAATATTTCTTTGATATCTTGTTTCTTTATTCTCGTATCTACAGCGTGGGAAATTCTCAGAAAAACGACAAATAAAAAATGAAATTTATATTCATATTTTTAAAGTCATTTGTCTAATAATTTGGCAAGCTCATGGAATTTCTGGATATTGAAATGATTGAAATATCCGGTTATGGCTCTCATGTCACTGAACTTCCTTTTTATAATGTTTTCTTTCAAAGAAAATGTATTTTTACTTACCTATGATATTTTTATGAAACACTAGCGTTTGCCTGCTTCATGTTATCCCACGGGAAATGTGATTTTTCCGACATAAAAATAAGACTATGTGCTTTTCCAGAGTCCATCTATCTCTGTGCCATATTTCATTCAGATCTATTCAGCCGTTTTGACGTGATTCAATAACAAACTGCCTCGTTGGTCTAGTGGCCGCAAGCGCGACTGCTGTGCATGAGGTCTTAGGTTCGATTCCCAGGTCGGGCAAAGTGTTATTGGGTTTTTCCATCAGGAATTTCTCAGTAGCAGCCTCGGAGTCTGGATTTGACCCCGGTTGATGGCAATAGGCTCGTCCTCTATTACATGGGACTTTAACATGACTGGCGAAATGTGGGTGTAATAATGGGTACACCTCTGCCTAACCCTTCGAGGATTACAGGCGTGATGTTATGTTTATGTTCAATAACAAACTACCACCCAATCTTTTGTATCTATTATAGTAGTCATTTATAATATGTAGTAGTAATGATTCAATAAAGAGATGCTTCTGTTGTTTCTCACTTACAAGCGCTGTCGTTCCTCTGACACTTTGTTTAGCACTCAACGTCGGTACAAGAGGTCCTAGAACACAGAAGTGAAATACTGAACAATTGTTTTTCTCAATTATGACTCTTATCATTCATAACGTGTAAAGTCGAAGTCAAATCATTTATTTAATTTTTATACTATTAAAAGTCCCTTTGAAAGTCATTTACAAGAAAAAATAAAAATTATAATATTGAAGGTAGTTGTGAAATATGTCAACAAATAAGAAAAATAATCATCCTAACGTCTTCGAATTTCTCAGTAACAGCCTCGGAGTCTGGATTTGTGCCCGGTTGATGGCAATAGGCTCGCCCTCTAGCACATGGGACTTAAACATAACTGGTAAAATGTCGGTGTACTAATGGGTACACCTCTGCCTAACCCAATGGGAATTACAGGCGTGATGTTGTATATTATATTAATCATAATAACAGCTTATTATTGTCTACCTGCCAGCCCTGGTCACTTATCTTTTTTGTTCAATGTACATAAAATAAATATTTATTTTTGTGCCATTTTTTTGCAGTCTAACAGTGCCGCTATTTCTCATGATAACTGTAACATAACGTATAACACGTCTCTAAATTTAGATAAATGGTAATGAAAACAAGAGAAATACATTTTACATGAATTCAGTAAATTATATAAATAAATAATGAAGATTTCAGTGCCTCATACATATCAAATGTAAATACGTTTGTTTCATTTTTTATTAAAATCTAGCGACTCGCTGTCTTCGCACGGCTACAATTTATATACTAATGCAATTTCACAAATTTTCTCTCATACAAACCTTATCTTAACAATTACGAACACAATAGAAAAAAAATTGCCAAGTCAGTCGAGCCGTAGTGATGATATTTCATGCATGCGGCATTTATTTTTATTTAATATAATATACTAACTTCGGGTTGTCAAAAGGCCGAAAGTCAGAAAACCAGTCTTACCAAGGGGTATCGTTTTACCGCAGTAACTGGGTTGTGGCGATCAGATATGCAGTCACTTCATGTAAAATACTGGTATTCAGCTGCATCTAGTTAGACTGGCAGCCGACCTCAACACAGTTGGTAAAAGCCTAGCCAGTTTGATTTGATAGAATATTAATAAAGGACTCAGTATTCATATCGTCACCCTTTGGTTGACTGGTAGAGTATGCCTTAAGCTGGGTACTCATTAGCGAGCTGTAACTGTAACCGTTGCATGTACTGTAACCAAAAAACATAGTGTGTATGTGGTTCGCAAACCTGCTGCGAACGGTACGCGTGCGGCTTGCAGCGACCCGACGTTTACAACGTACTCATTCGCGTACACACTAGAACCTCGTTACTGTATCACATAAGTTACGGTTACAGCTCGCTAATGAGTACCCGGCTTAAGGCATTAAGTCCGCCTTTGTACCTTTTTGTTGCATAAAGTTTAAATAAATAAATAAATAAATTGTCAATGAAGGTTAACATTTTATTATTATAGATTGGTATACCTACTAAGAACCGAAGCCTTAAAATGGCTGTCACACACGTCTTATCCTTATAAACACGTACCTACATATATCTGCATTACTGTCATCTATATATAGATGAAACCATATCTCAGAATACAAATAGAGTTTGCCAACGCCGAGGAATGCTCTCACAAATCTTCAACGTTGCAATTTTTAACAGCTTTCTAATGGAAAATGTTTTCAGAATGCATTTTCCACGCTTTTGAGACGAGGTCTGAGTTTATCTGTAAGCTTTGTATGTTAGGCGGCAATAAAAAGATAAAGATATAAGTGCTTTTATCTTTAAGCGTTGAAACGTACCATAATTAATAAAGGGGAATTCTCTAAACATACATAACTTACTAAATCATTGCTTAATATTAGCCTATGGTTGCTTATACAGAGCAGGCCTACGAACACTGATCATCACGTTTGCTCAAGGCGGATTAACGATTTTAGGCTTGTATTAAAACGAATGACCAATGGCTTGTTTAAATTGATTAAAACTATACTAATAGATAAAGCTTGTCTTGCCCTTTCACTCACTCACTATACAGTGCGAGTGAAAGGGCATGACACGGTCGTTTGTTTGGCGGTTATTTAATTCGTTTCTTCAATGTCGCGAGTTAGGTACATGTAATAAGTGCAAGAAACAATATCGTACATAACCAAACTTCTAAGGCTATGTTCAAGAGTGCCCCAAATGACCAATTAATTAATTGGCTTTACCAAAAATAATCCCTAATTACCAATTAAATATTAAAACCGATGTCAAATGCACAGTAATAAAATTAATTGGCGCGGTAACATTTGGGTCCGAAAACTCTCATCCCCCTTAATGTGGCGCCATCTGGCGGACGTTACCGGTTACACGGATGTAGTTGCAAAACTGAATAATGGCTTCGCTTGAGCCAAAAATCTGTACTTATATTATTAAGAGGTATTTTTTTGTTTGTTTGTATAGTGTTATTGGGTTTTTCCATCAGGAATTTCTCAGTAGCAGCCTCGTAGTCTGGATTTTTGCCCGGTTGATGGCGATAGGCTCGCCCCGTATTACATGGGACTTAAACATAACTGGCAAAATGTGGGTGTAATATTAGGTACACCTCTGCCTAACCCTTCAAGGATTACAGGCGTGATGTTAAGTTAATTACGTTCGTTATCGATTTTTTATACTATATCTTGCCGAGATTTTGAACTTGAATGTTTGTATGAGATACTACACGGAACATTACTTATACAATAAAAGCAATCAATTTGAGTCGAACAGAAACAGAATTGTTCATTCATAATACTTTTTCATCACATTCTTTATTTTTACATATTTTTACACACCCTTTTTTAAAAAAGAAATTACAAATATTTTTTTATTTTTCAAATACTATGTATAGAAATAGTGGTCCTAAAGGGGAGATGACAAAAGCCAAGCTAACGGCGGTTGGGGATCTAAAGAGAGGAACCTCCTCACTATGCGTGCCGGGTCCAACACTACCGCCTTCTGTATCTGACCCTTCATCCAGCTGTTGAGCGATAGTTTCTCGAGATGTTGGTCGAAACTTTTTGCTACTTAGTATTTGTTGAGCCTACATTTCACGTGCTGGTAACCTCGTGAGTTAGATGAAGATACATAAAACCTTTTTTCGTGGGGAAATCCTCATGGATGCCCTCCGTTTGGGGATTACGGAGGGATATGTCGGACTCTTACCAACTAAAACCGCACGGTTTCTCCTGTTACCATAAGTCGGGAGCCCGGTATTCGCATTACGCATGATCCGCGCCCCCGACTGGTATTGGACCGCCATTGGCGATCCCCTTCACCATGTAAGGCCTATCCTGCGACCGCACATTCCACTAGAGAGGCGCGCACGGGACACTGCGCGCCGCCATCACAGGCCTACGTCTGGTCAAGCGACAAACTGCCCCAAGTTTTCCGCTCGCAGGTCCCTAGATACATAATACCTAATTATTAGCACAAGATAATATCAGTATTTTGATAACGACCCTATTATGTAATGTGGCTCAGTTTAGGCAGCAGAGTGGCGCCTACCAGCGTCTGACCTTCGACATTCCGTTACAAAGCCCACGCTAATGACACTGATAACGTATTAGAGTAAAGAATATCTTTATACACACAAAATATACCTATTTGTCCTTGTGTTGTGTGTTGAGTGCCTCGTTGGTCTATTGGTCGCAAAGTGACTGCTGACCTTGGGTTCTCAGGTCGGGCAAAGTGTTATTGGGTTTTTTCATCAGGAATTTCTCAACAGCAGCTTCGGAGTCTGGATTTGTGCCCGGTTGATGGCAATAGGCACACCCCCTATACATGGGACTTAAACATAACTGGCGTAATGTGGGTGTACTAATGGGTAAACCTCTGTCTAACCCTTCGGGGATTACGGGCGTGATGTTATGTTGTAGCACACAAAGCCAAGGTCTTGCACAAGAATATGTCGATAAGTGACTTGAACTAAGGTGGTTCATAATTTTGTTTTATTTCTCACACATTATCTCCTACCAACACATAGTGAGTGATTGCCTACCTTTAAGAATTTCGGTAAAAAATTATAGCGTAGGTGGTAAATTATTTACAGACGGATGGAAGGTATAATGTAGCTGGAAGGTACCTACTAAGTAAACGAAAGTAATTTATCTTGTACATTTTCCTAAAAACAATTTGTAATAATAATTTTGTTGGTCGTGTTTTGTTTATTTTTTTGTATCATGTGTGCTACTATACTTGCAAATGAAGTACTAGTTAAGCATGCTACTGGCAGGCAGTACTAGAACGAAAACTTACGCCAGGAACTCGAAGATTTCTGAAGGTGATCCACACATAAGGAGTTGGATGAGCGACACACATAACATCACGCCTGTAATCCGCAAAGGGTAAGGCAGAGGTGTAACCATTAGTGCACCCGAGATGAGCGAGAGCTGAAATATCGTACTACTATTATAAACGCGAAAGTTTTGATAGATGTTTGTTACTTAATCACGCCATAACGGCTGAACGGATCTGGATGAAATTTGGAAAATAGAAAGATGATAAATACATACCTAGCTACCTAGGCCTTTTATCACAAAATGTTTACGGTTCCCGTAGAATAATATATTAACTTTGACCCGGACGAAGTCGCGGGCAAAGCTAGCATTCTATTTGAGAATTCGTGAAGCAATATAGTTCAATGTTGTCCGAACAAGTATTTCAATTCAGTTTTTTTTTTAAATTGAAACTGAATTCGATTAATTTCTACCTTTCTCTTAAAATCCGTAAATTCTAGGAATTTATTCTAAAACAAACAGTTTAACTGAATAGTTTTACTATAAATACCGAAGAATTTAGTAACAAAACACAACTAAAAAGTTTAAACATGAAGTCAAGATGTTGAGAAACAAGAAAACAATTAAGTTTAAAAGATTTTCTTATAAGTTGTTCTAGTTTTGTTTTTATTAAAACAGCTGCTGACACCTCGCCTACAAATAGGGTTGCGAACGATTTAATTAATTCTAATCTATATAAATAAAAATGAATGGCTAAATGTGTTGCTAAGCACAAAACTCGAAAATGGCTGGACCGATTTGGCTGATTCTTGTTTTGTTGTAGTCATAATTTTCTGCACAGGGTTTTTATGAAAGAAAATGTTTGTAAAATCCTCCGGGAAAGTCAGAATTTGCACCCGTGCGAAGCCGGGGCGGTTCGCTAGTATTTTATAAAATAATCGTTACAAATGAGTTATACTTTAAACATCCAAGAAGTTGTTTTCACATCACTAAAAAATATGTATGTGTTTGTTATCTTAAATGGAGAACAACACTTCATAAACAGAAAATACAATCTTATACCTATTTTGTTTACCAGACATCTGAAAAGGGATCATTGTACTCATCATTACGAACAACTTTTACTATCGGACCAACCCTGAAATCGGGAAAAAATATTAGCTTATCCATACATAGGTACATACATAATATATATTCATATTACACGAAAACAAGGATCAGCTGATTTCTTATGTAAAAATAAATATTTTGTTTAAAGCGGACTTTGAGCGTGAATCTGTACAGAATGTACTCATTCATTTACATCATCGACATTCGTCCGAACGACTGCTGGATATAGGTCTCCCCTAAAGATAGCCACAGTGATTCGTCCTACGCTGCCCGCATTCAGAGGCTTCCCGCATCCTTTACCAAGTCGTTGATCCACCTTGTTGCTACTATTGTAGTGAATTTCAAAGAACTGCAATATTTTGTAATCTTTCTTCTTTTTCCTTTCTCATGTGGGCAGTAAGGTCTTACGACTCCACACACCCAGTTGTCAGAGTCTCTAAACCGCCTCAAGGGCCTCTGACATCGCCGTGGGATCTGGAGGCAACAGTCCTCCAGCGCGTCTATGAGTGGCGTGTGGACGCGCTGCGACGGGGAGAAACCCCGCTGCCGCGGCAAATCGCGGCACTGTGGGGCGAGCTCCGGTGCGATCTCATGAATAGGGTGGTTTTTTAGTCAGTAGAAGTCTTGACAGTCAGTAAGAGTTATTTGATGATTTTTTACCAACTAAAAAAAAAAAGGGGCCTCTGACATGGTTTGAGTGGGACAGTAATAGGCTGGTCTTACCTATAAGTCCAGGATTTTGGAGTCAACTTAATAATATCAAGATTAAAAGATAGACCAAATATCTGGCATCCCTATAGTAGAAAGTTTTAGTTCGATTAAAATGCAAATGGGGCGGTAAACACGGCGAGGGACGCCACGACGCCGACGCCGCGGCGCCTACAGCTGCAAATAACTAAAGTATATCATTAATTTTAATTTAGACTTGTACTGCTAGAGTAAAAATATCCTTCCATGGAATTAGGTGAAGTGAGCTGCCAATCACTATCAACGGCCGGTCTATTGTGCAAATATCTCCCTCGATAAATTTAGTTGAGGTGACCTTGAGGTGAGGCAAATTATAAACCTTATGGCTAAGTAATAACAGCAGTATTCACTTCACCTTAATTAAGAGAAGGAGATTTTTAAGATTAGCCAGGCTGATAACCCCCATTCCCTTTCCATAACTCATTTTCATCTTTATCATCGTTAAAACCAAGAATATCGCCAGGGGGGTAGTTTATAGTTAGTAGTTTTATTTTTTGTTTTTAAATAAAACAACTCACACACGGCTATCTGATCTCAAGCTAAGCAGAGCTTGTGTTATGGTAACCAGACAACTGATATACATACTTATATAATTTATAAATACATACATATTATAGATAAATCACACCCAGACACAGAACTAACAATCATGCTCATCACACAAAGTTTGTCCTGGGTGGGAATCGAACCCACGACCTCCGGCTTAGCAGTCAGGGCCACTAACCACTAGACCAACAGGCCCGTCAAAATTTGGCCCGTCGTTTTGTTTTTATTACAGGTGGTAAAAATCATCAAATGGCTCCTTCCGCCCTGGGTGAGACCGAAGGGACTGTCAGATTTTTACTGACTACAAAACTACCCTGTTCCTTCTGTAGCCCTTTGCGTTAAGGGAAGGAAATGGGGGTCCAAAGTTTGTGTGGAGAAATCAACTTTACGGACGAAGTCACGGCAGAAGCCAGTATTATTATATTTCCCTAAATTTAATTTCGTCCTAAGCTAATAATATTTCATAATTTAGTACGTTTCAAGCCTTCAAAGCAGTAAGTCGGTGTCTTGGTAACTTTGTATGATTACAACAATAACTTTGTGTAAGGAAACTTTCCTCTTGCATTAACAAAGCCTTCAGAATATCTTTGGATCAAGTTTGAAGTTTATAACGGAACTTGCGTAAATTCATAACAGTGTAATTGTTTTATAGTTTACCTATTGGGTTGTATGTTTAAGATGTAAGATTTAAATTCAAACTAAATTGTTGGCAGGTCACAATATTAATCAAAATCAATCTAAATATGTCATGAAGTGACAATAGGCTTTTTGACATCACCATCAATTGACGTACTTTATAAGACCTGTCAAAACGCTATGTTTCATAGATTTGTATGGCAATATCGAACTGTGATGTCATTTATTTGGCACCAAAAAAAAAATGAAAATAAAAAAAGTTATATTTCACAGTAAATTGAAAATTAATCTGGTTTTCAGGGCTAAAATAAAAAAAGTTATGTCTTGGCATTATTCATTATATTCCCATTCTTCTTTAAATTTATAAAATATCTTGTTACAGCCGCGAGTCAATAGGCCAACTCCCCCGCTCAGCCAGCATCGACTCAGTCGTAGAAGCCGCGATCTGTGCCCGCCACTCCGAGCCGAGCCAGCCCTCAACGCTGCAGCTGCCGAGGTCCGACCGAGCCTTCAGTCTTGCTTCGCCAGTCGTCGGCAGGAGGGCGAAGACACAGAGGGGACAAGCTGGTAAGTTGCATATATACTTAGAACTTTAGAAGTAAAAAGGAACATATCATCATTTGCCTGTGTTGTACATAAAGTAGGATTAAGGTACAGCAAATGTGTGAGAAGTTTTTATTTATCCAATTGATAATGAACTTAAAATCATCTCAATTATAGTTGATAATTGTGTGCATGATATAATTCTTGATCGCAATTAATTTTCAACTATATGTGCGGTTTTAATTCATTTTCAATCAATCAATGAAAACTGATGGCGAATTTTACGTAATGGATGTCTTTTCCCGTGTTTTTTGTTGTCTTTCACAGATTTTCGGGAAGTTTTTGTTTAAACCATTAAAAAGGGCTAAAATAACCTTTACCACAAACCTATATTAAGTCGCTGTGAATTTCCACATAATAGAATTGACATGATAACTCCACGAAAGTTCTGATAGCTCAGAATTGAGCTTTGCGGTCGCGAAGTTTGCAAGTTAAGCACATGTCGAGGCGACATACAAGACGCCAACTTAAAACTTAAAGTTCTAAGCCACCAACTAGTTTTACAGCATAATATATTCTTTGAAAACAGCAGAGACGCTCTCACATAAGTACTTACACCGAGTTTTGATTTTCACTCAGCACTGAAGTAGGTATAGTCAACAAAAGAGATAGGTATGCAGGTCAGATATAGTTGAAGTTTTCTTATAAACCGATGGATGTTTTCAAATGTAATTTTAATTAAAAATTAGATAATAAACAGTTCATTAATTAAGTTAAGTTTCAATCGAAAACATTCATCGGTAACCAAAAAAAATACTTAAAAAAGTAGATAATAAACAGTTAATTAATTAAGTTTTAGGGTTCATTCAAAACTTCAACTACCTATATCTGATGACCCTGGTTACCTGAATTTAGTTCACCCGTGATTATATCCGACATTATCGATCCTGTGATAATATCGCTGATTCGCCTTGAGGCTATCGGGAAGTTGAGTACCCGAAATACATGGGTTTCTATGGGTTCAATATAACTACCGTTGTGGTCAGCGTTCCGGCTGCTATGCATGAGAGGTTATGGTAAACCTCTTTCGGGACCGACCATTACAGGGGTTCGAGGGACGCATGTTTAAGAGTTGAGGTAAATTCAGTAGAAGTTGGTGTGTATAGAGATTTTAAGACTATAATATTTGGTGATTTTGACTGCCTCCTTTTTCTAGTGGTCACAAAGCGCGACTGCTGAGGATTAAGGTCTTGGGTTCGATTTCCAGGTCGGCCAAAGTGTTATTGGATTTTTTCCATTAAGCATTTCCCAGTAGCAGCCTCGGAGTCTTAATTTGTGCCCGGTTGATGGCTATAGGCTCACCCGCTATTACATGTACTTAAGCATTACTGGTGAAATGTGGGTGTACGATCTACTAATGTGCACACCTCTGCGTAACCCTTCGGCCTTCGGGGATTACAGGCGCGATGTTTTGTATGCATAAATCAAATTAATGTTTGTAATGTCAAAAGAGCAGCTTTTTACAAAACGTTATAAATTAACAGGAAGGTAGTTTATAGTTAGTAGACGTCTAAAAAAATTTCCTAAATTCACCCCTTAGAGGGATGAAACGGGACTCCGACATTTACGCAGACGAAGTCACGGGCAAAAGCTTCTAACGAATATTATTACAACAGCCCTTTTGGTCTTAAGAAAATCCTTGTTTTATAGTAAGACGTATTGGTTCTCATAACACTACATCTCACTCAAAAAACTTAGACACGAGCAAGTGACAGAGAATGATCTGTATATTTACATAACACGGCATATATTTGCTTGGAGAAAGTGCAAAAATACGAGCACTCAAGAAAGTTGTTTAGTCACGCCCGCACACCGCACAGGGAATAATGAGGAGAGGAGGTAGTGTAGGGGAGGAGGGTGTGATGTACCTGTGTGAGGTAGAATATGTAATGATGGGCCGGGTATTGAAATAGTATTTTTCATATGAAATTGAGAATATCTACGACAGTTATTCTCTGTTTCTAAAAAGGTGAGGAGAGCAGAGATGTCTGATACTGCAAATCGGTTTGTCTTGTTTTCAGATCTAAAGTCCTCGTCAAGAGAAGCAATAAATTATGCTAATAAAGAACTTCTACTAAATTACGTAGCGATAATTCAATCGACAACAAACAATCCCAAATTCAATCAATTAAAGTAACATTACCTACTCTATAGGTACGTTTAATACGAAAGTAACGAACAATTTTACTTGCTCGGGTTATATTACAGCAATATAAAACACTGTTGTCTAATGTTTTGTGGTACTGGAACGCGTCTGACACATGGAACCTAAACATTTGGGCCGTTATTTTAAAGTAAGTTTACGTTAATGCAGTATTTGATCTAAGGGTTGCGATCCCCTGAATGTGTGCTTACAAAATTTATAGCTTCTCGTGACGGGGACTTTTTGTATATGCCAGATTCATGAGGAATAGTATAAACACAGGTAACAAAAACTATGCGTAGGTACGACGTGGCGACGTCGCAGGGAACAGTCTACCTATTCATTTATAATATGCTTTGTCCTGAATGACTGACTGATGGATCAACGCACAGCCTACACCGCTGATCGTAGAGACCTGAAACTTGGAGGGTGTGTCCTTTACGGGGTGAATTTTTGAATGGATTATCCAAAATTCACCCCCTAAGGAAATAAAACAGGGGCCCAAAATTTTTATGGAGAAAACAAGAGAAATCAAGAACAAACAAGACGCGGACGCGCAAGTTAGCTGCCTCGGAGTCTGGATTTGTGCCCGGTTGATGGCAATAGGCTCACCCCCTATTACATGGGACTAAAGCATAACTGGCGAAATGTGGGTGTAGGTACTAATGGGTACACCTCTGCCTAACCCTTCGGGGATTATAGGCGTGATGTTATGTGACGCGGACGCAGTCGCGGGCAGAAACTAGTCTTAAATAAATGGATTGATAAAAATATATAGTGGTTGATTCCAACCTTTTCCTTCTGATAAATTGAAATCGCAAATCTTTTTCCGCAGTTAACCAGAGATCACAACTTTTTTTTTTAAATCCCCTACGTCCCCAGAGTTGCTCGTAAATTGAAATTTCCAATCGGAATACGCTCGAAACAGTTTTACGGTTTGATTGATTCGCACCGATTTTTGTCTCGGTGGAGCGAAAACCGTATTCGCTCGTGATTCGTGTTGTTAAGTTCGATTTTTTATGATTAAGTATTTGTGTGGCTTTAGAAAATTACGAGAGCTGATATAAAATACGTACTTAGTTATTAGGGAAATGTGGGGTTTGATTTATTAAGAGCAATATTACTTATTACTTATTCCGTTGTGATAAGGTATGTATGTTGCTCGAGTAAGTATGCAAGATTTGTTTGTTGATTTGTTCCTTTATTTTTTCCCAATATACAGGCTTGCCTAGTTTGAGGCCAACGTTATAAACTTTGTGTATTTTTTTTTGCAACATTTTTATTTTGTTCTTAATTTTTCATTTCGTAAAATCTATTCTTATAATGCGAGTATAATAAAGTTGAAGAGTTTTTTTTTGTTTGTTTAAATGCGCTTATCTCTGGAACTAACAGTCGGATAAAAAATCTTTTTGTAGATGATAACCAGATTGATGAACAATAGTATAGACTATATAACATCATGCAATGTCCCACGGGAGCTGAGCAGTAACTAACGACGTAACAAAACGCAGGTGAAAAAAACCACACGGGCGAAGTTCTGAGCAGAAACTAGTAACTAAATAAAACAATTACTTTACTTTAAATAATTTCCTCTCTTTGTGATAAAATTGCAAAAAAATTCAAGAGAAACAGTAAACTGAATTGCTTGATTAATATTTTTTTAATGCAACAGAAAATATAAAGCGCCACTGGGACGAGTCGGTGGCGCCTTTGATATGATAATGAGGTCACGGCTGCACTGGACGCCAGCACTAGACCCTAGTGATGTGCGTGAATATTAAACTTGCTTGGAAAATAAAGAAGAAAGTTTTTAAAGCCAATAAAAGTGATAATTTAGTAACAAGGTAGGTTTTATATCGAGTTATAAGTTAAAATAGCTTTTGCCCGCGACTTCGTCCACGTGTATGTAGGTTATCGCGGATGAATATGAAGTAACGGAATGAAAGGAGATTTGTCCGTTTGTTGAAAAAAAAAAAACAAAAGAAATTTCATCAAAATCGGATGAGTGGTTTAGTCGTGAAAGTGTAACATACACACAGACTGACAGGGTTACTTTAATATTTATAATACGAGTAATATTCGTATGGATTACGGATGAATTTTAGAATTATTATCTTAAAGTACAAAGTTTTTTTTTAGGTAAGTAAGTAGGTACTAAATATTTTTTGAGAATCTAAAAATATTTACTTTATTATCTTTAGCTACATTAGCTACATATAAATAATAATAGGTAAACCAAAAAAAGAAAAAGGAAATGAAACCACAAAGTTTCACCCCGAGCTAAAAAGGTTTATTTACTTGTTTACTTTGTTTTCCCTCGTTACGATGGATAAGACGCCATCTTACCAGAATTGTGGAGTAGCAGAATGACCCTTGAGTTTATACCGATAATCAATTGCCATGAGTAGCTTTTCACAATGGAATTTGGTCTATAACTCTTATATAAAACGGTTTGTTTTTGTACATTATTTAATTTGAAAATTGGCGTTCCTTGTTTAAGAATAAGGTAATTTGAATTATGAACACAAAATATTACTTAATACAATGGAACCTTTTTTCTTAATAGGTACAGTTTTGTCTAAGGGATGATTCTCATTAGAGCGGGCCGTGCCCGGGCCGGGGCGTGGACGAGCCGACGTGGTATTGAAGTGCGTCGAGAGGGCCCGGACGGGACACGGATAATGCACTGTGTAATATAAATTGATTCATACAAAATATATGTAATAGATTTAAAACCGTGCCCCGTCCGTGCCCCGTCCGGGCCCCGCCCCAGGCACGGCCCGTTCTAATAAGAATCATCCCTTAGCCCTCGACGCAAAAACGACAGCGTGTTATTAAGTTTTACGTCTCTGTGTGTCAGTCTGTGGCATAGTAGCTGCCCATTCGGCAGCTACTATGCCACATGCAGCATGAACCGATTTTGATGAGTTGCATGAGTTTTTTATATAAAAAAATAATAGCACTTGTAAGCACCATATTTTTTCTCAAAATACTATTGCATAATTTATAATTTAATTTAATTTATGAATGAATGACTTCTAATTTTTTTAATTGTTTGTAAGTTTATTAATACTAACCTCACATGGACATGAAAAAGGTCTGAATTAAATTACCTAATTTTATTTATTTTATAATTATCCGAGTTGGGTAGACAGTTGAAAGCTGTGGTTGAAACTAAAAATGTTTAATAAGAACTTAATGTACACAGTTATGCAATAAATATATCTCTATCTTTTATCTTTATCTACTAAATATATTCATACTCTTTCAGCTTACTGCAGACTGCTTACAAAAATGCATTAAATTTAGTATCTAATAAGACAGTCATAACGCAAGTGCCTGCGGGTGATTTACTTAAAATATGGCATAATTTAAGTACTTACACTGAAGTTACCTGCTAATGGAAGTCGCTATGTTACGTCACGGTAACACTGCGAAGATTTTGTGATAATAAAGTTTTTTTTTTGTAGTAAATTGATAGATTAGCTATCATATTTCAATGGATTAGAGTCGATTTTCTAATGTGACTGATTTTATTTTTGGGCTTAAAATTATTTCATAATTAGGATCATATAGGTAAGAACATAAGAGATCTACGATATCAAAGTTCAAGGGATTAAGGTCGATTTTCTAATGTTACTGATTTCCTTTTTTGGACAATGGTGCCGATTCCCTTGTTCACAACTAGGCTAAATTTAGAGAATTGACATCTCTTACTAACATACTGCGAAAGTAAAGGACGGTGACATTCCGTGACATTAAAGAACTAAGTTAGAGATGTCAAATTAGTTTTGCCTTGAACTTCTCTGTATTTTTAATCCACACGTTTTAAGTTGTCAACTATAACTGTATGTATGTGTCAGATGGACTAAATTTGACAGCTCTTATTTACATTAGTCTCTTTCTTATTTTATTGGACAGAAAAAGATGGAAATAGTATAATTTTAGTTTAGTTCGTGACCAAGGGAATCGGCACGAATATGCTTAAAACTAATTTCAATGTAGGTTAGTTAAACTAAAATTATTGTATTTTATGAAATAAGCGATTTGGTGTACCTAGATTGTTTGATGACAGTTTGACTATGTATGTAGATACTAAGCTAACTATGGAGATTTCACAAATGTTCTTAAAATTACATGTCTAGTAAGTTTATACCTCAAACTACAAAGGATAGGTAAGTACTATTTCAGTACATTTTGAACTTTCTGTGGGTATATGGTAACTAAAATATTTAGCGTTGTTGTATAAAGTCCTTCGTACAAATCAAAATCTTAAAAAATGATAATGACCCTATTGCCTACAACTGGGCACAAATGTAGACTCCGCGGCTGCTACTGGGAAATTCCTGATGGAAAAACCCAATAACACTTTGCCCGACCAGAGAATTGAAGACCCAAAACCTCTAATCAAGTAAGAAAGTATGTATAATGCAAAGTAAATTCTCTTAATTGTACTGCTGTAAATCAACGCAGTATCCATGACTCCATAAACATAGTACACATTGCACGGTTCCATGAAATTGCCACACTAAGCGCCTGCGTGCGTTAAATTACTAACAAGATACAACATGCTGCTATACGCAAAGTTGCAGGCGCTTGATTATTTCGATTCAACTTTGTTCATGTACGTTAGTTTGTTCCAACTTCTTGTATACAATCAAATGAGTATTTGTGTTTGAACACAATCTACGTTACGTTCTTGTTGTAATTACTACTGGCTGGAGAGAAAACATGGTTTAGTTCAAAAGGCTATTATGGAATTGTACTTTAATAATATTGACTTGTAATTTTTTAAATCTTTTTTGTATTATTGCATTAGGATTGAACAGAAATGGGCAATTTTCTGTTCCCTATTTAGTCCGGTCAATTTCGATATGCGAGGTTACAATAATACACACCCAGCTGAAAAATGGTAGGATTGTTCTAAACACCATCATAAACGAAACCCAAAAAGTCCTCATCGATCCGACAACTGTTTTTTTTTAAACGGTAAGTTTTATCATAAAATTACGTTCTGTAAAAATGAATAAATTAAATACCTACATTTTTCCTAAGAGCCACTATTTCCGAGATATGACGATCCAAAAAGTTGGAAGAGTTGTAATCGTCATAATATGTACTGTAGTGATATAATGTACTTAGCGCGTTTTTTTGACGTGGTTGCCCCGGTAGGCCTATTCCACGGATATTGGCAAGGGTTGAAAATGATAAATAAATAAGGACCTTTTGCTTTCACATACATATTCTGTTGACAATGAAACTCCGTAGGTACCAATCTACCGAAAGCCGGACAAAAGCAAAAAAACCAAAATTATAAAACTAGAAAAAAAAAAGCTTAAAACTGTGATATTTTTTCGTGTGAAAATGTGGAAAATTGTAATACGAATCGTAGTCGTTATTGTTAAAACATTATTGCTAAATGCTGGGATGTAAGTAATCCTGTTTTACCCGACTGTGCGACGCAAAAGGTACCTAATACGTTTATCAGCCTATGCATGTTCGTCCGCGTAATATGTCGGTTATCACGGAATCAGGTAAAGTCGCGGGGAAAAACGGGATCAAAACTATTCCTTGTCCTTCCCCGGGTCCTAAATTATCTCTATACAAAATTTCACCTAAATCGGTTCAGCGGTTTAAGCGTGAAGAGGTGACAGACAGACAGACACTTTCGCAATTATAATATTATTTGTATGGATAATATTAGTGGGTATGTTTGTTCCTTTGTCGATCGACACTCGCTGAACAGATTTTATCTAATTTTGTAAATTATCTCTTTTGTAGATAAATACTAATCACAAAAACTTTTCCACCGTAAGTACAATAATTTGTTTGCGATAACGGAACTTGTAGGTAAAAATAAACACATATTTTTAGCTTATCAGAAAATGTAACTCCATTACAGTTCTGAGATAACTGTAAATAAGTTTCGTATCACCCAAATTGAGCTTAGTTTTGCTAAAACGACATAATCCACTATCTCTTAATTATCTCATAGGAATATTCTTTCAAAATAAGGTTGTATAATATATATGTATAAAGGGTGGAAAAAAAATAACATAAACTATTATAAACTAGGTTTTGCCCGCGACTACTGCTGCGTGGAACTTGTTTACCTACATCGTGCTTGCTTACAAACTTCCAACCCCCTTTCACCGCCTTAGGGGGTGATTACAGGGATAAAAACTATTCTATGTCGTTTCCCGGGTCTTAAACTATCTCTATACAAGATTTCACCTAAATCAGATCAGCGGTTTAAGCGTGAAGAGGTAACAGACAGACAGACACACTTTCGCATTTTGTAATATTAGTATGGATGTGAGAGTCTGCGAAAATGTTTGGATGTTTGTTACTCAATCACGCGTAAACCGTTAAACAGATTTGGATGAAAATTGGCACATAGATAGACCATTTCCTGTATTAACACATAGGATACTTTTTATCTCAGTAATGTGTTCCCTGAATAATTCAACTTACTTTACGAAAAGTTACTTTTTACGCAGGCGAAGGCACGAGCAGAAATTAGTTTCTCATAAAAATACAATTTTGGAGTTGCTTCAAAGCCACGAAAGCCATGGTTTTTCGCGAAAAACTCGCGGTAACATTCTCAAAAACCGAAAGCAAAGTTATATATCAAATGAAAGCCAGAAACGTAACACTCCTGCGCTCATTAACATATCAAAGGCGCCGCACTTGGCCCTTTTGGCTCACGCAAGTCTCACCGCAAAGAAAACCTTGTTATTTACATTTTCCTACTTGTTATGTTAAAATAATACTTTTGGTAGCAATCAGTTTGATGTGGCAGATTTATTTTGGTAAAAATACTCGTAGAAATTCGAGAAGCTTCGTGGCTAAGTTATAACAGCCTCACTTTGCACACGGAGCAACTTAAGTTGAGACAACTGGCAACTCTTTAAAAGTTTCCTGTAAAAGTTGACAGTTGCTATAACGTTGCCGGTTGCCGCAACTTTTTGGCAATTTTTAAGCAACTTTCATAGCCGAGTTGCCGTATGCCGTTGCCGCAGCGACACTGGTATTGCCGGGCACACGGAGAGGGAGGGAGGCTGTGAAATCGCCCGAAGCGTTGCGATTGACGGTTGAGGAAACCGGCAGCTTTAAAAACCGGTACAATAATTAAAAGTTGCTAGTTGCGGCAACTAGCAACTAACTTAGTCATCGATAGCAGCAACTGAAAACTGTTGACGATTGCCGCAACTCGAAAGTCGAGTTGCTCTGTGTGCGCAATCCAATTGAAATGTATGTAAACAGCTAGTTGCCAGTTGCTGCAATAGTTGCTCTGTGTGCAAAGCGCCTTACGCACCGAGAGTCCTCCGTGCTCCGGAAACGTGGATGTTTGACAATTGTACGACTAAACGCCGACAGACTAAACACCGACAAGACTTTACTTCGACGGGACTCTTCGCCGACAGGGCTTATTGTAGATGTGTAGATATTTACCAGCTTAAAATAGGAAAACTTTGATCCCATTTCCCTGTTCCCGTGGGAGAATTTAGGACTTTAGCTTAATTCTAAACTACGCGGATGAAGTCTCGAGCAGAACCTGCTGAGTCACAACTACCTTATTTCAGATATTTACGACTCACGTCATAAAACTGCGGCTAACTGTAAAGCTGTAATTTCCTCGGCATCTCTTCTTCATTAGCTGGAACAGGTTTGCGTCGCTTGCGGCCATGTTTGTAATAACGTGCTGGCTTAATATCGCATTAGCGTCGAGGAGGACAGGTGTTCATCGGTTTAAGTCGTCTTAGTTGGTTATTTACTTCGAATTTATTAATAGCTAGCTTCTGCCCGCGATTTTGGTCGTGTGGAAGTTAAGTTTACCATAGAATATAGTCTATTACACTTGGCAATAGAGTGGCTTTTTATCAGTGAACTTTTTCAATTGGCCCAGCACTTCCTGAGAATATCCCTCGAATAAAAATGTAATAAACTAATTTAAAAAATATTCTGAAAAACAATCTTTAATTTTAAATTGTTACAATATTAAGTATCGGACATTGAATTGTCATCAGAACTAAAGGTGTATGCAAAATTTCAGCTCAATCAGATACCATCAAATGGTCTAAAAAAGGTTTACGAATTTTGGAAGGACAACTTACTTACATACATCGTACGAACAGTGCAAGCTATATAAAAGCTTGTAAAAAGTAAATAAACTTAACCTCCTTATAATATTATAGTATATACTAGCGACCCGTCCCGGCTTCGCACGGGTGCAATGTAGATAGGTACATAATCCTTCCTCTTGAATCACTCTATCTATTGATGACAACCTCATTAAAAACTGTTGCGTAGTTGAAAAGAGGCATATAGATGGCGGGAAGCGACTATAGTATATACTATGTTGTAGAGATTAGTTATTAGATACCTATCGAAACATTTATCTGCGATATTTTGGAATACAAAAAAAAAATCTCACACATTCATCATCAATTTACTGATAAATATATAACGCTTTCACAGACTTATTACCATTGTTACGCTATACCCCTCAGGGTGAAGGCGTACGATACGCCTAGTTTAATTGCATAATTATAAAATATTCTTCAGTCAAAAAATTGACCAAACCGTGCAAAATTAAACGAACAATAGTTTTAATTAATAATACATATAAACTTGTTTTGCTGGTCAGTGACGTGGCTTTAAGAAAAGATTAAGTAAGTATCCAATTTTTGTTTGTTTTATATGCCCACTTCTTTCCAAAGTCATTCTTTCTTTATCGTGTGGGCAGTAAGATCTTCCGACCCCAACATACCGATCTTACGATCTCACACACCCTAGTGTCAGTGTTTCTAAACCACCTCAAAGGCCTCTGACATGGTTTGAGTGGGACAGTTATAAGCTGGTATAAGTCCAGGTTTCCTCACGATGTTTTCCTTTTTTCATACCTACTAACCATTATATCAATGGGCTAATAGATACGTAATAAAATCATAATCATATATAATTGCAATAATAATTTTAATACTAACTTTATGATCTCAATAATTTTAACAATCGTGTATCGTTGTAATTTATAAGTTCACAATAATTATATAATATATTTTTTTAATTTAAATTTCTAAATTTTTTTAAATTTATATTGTAAAGTTAATATAATGTTACTGTGCCCTAACAGGGTCTAAAACTGTACTTTATCTTTAAGCATTATGTAACATCTCTTTATACATGCATATTGTATGTATATTAGAATATTACCATGTGATTTACCATTTGTATGTACATATATGTGCCGTGGGTGAACCTAAATAAATAAATATACACGTTATGGTATGCAATAAATGAATATGAAATATAATTATAATTTTCTCCTCCAACGTTAAATGATTTGATTATGTAGATAGAAACCTACATAATTACAACGATTATTAGATTGATCTTTTGGTAGGTACCGGCCGCCTGCGCCAAACAACATTAATAAACTTCATGAAACAATATTTCCTTGGTCAACGTTTTTAAAATTTACTAGCTTTTGCTCGCTTCTTTGTCCGTGTAAATGTCGGACCTCCGTTTCATCCCCTTAGGGGGTGAATTGTAGAAAATCGTTTCTTAGCGGGTGTCTACTAACTACCTCCCTGCCTTTCATCTTTATACGTCAAGTGGTTTTCGATATTTCGAGATGACCTTTCGCTATATCGGGAAGTACCTACTTTTCCGATTACAAAAAAAAAATCACAGATAGAAAGGTCCACTTTGCCGGAATGTCATATGATATGTTTTATTGTTTATTTATCCTCCACACGAACAAAATCGCGAACAGAAGCTATTCGTACATTAAAAAGACTATGATCTTTAACCCAACACGTACGATTGACGTAGTCAATACCGGTTTGTGATCTACTGACCCCTCGCGTGCAAAAGCGTGAAGATAGCCGATCGGATATGCTACTATTAATTTCCACCACCACCTGGTATTCTGTTCTTACTGATGACATCTGGTGAACATTCCCAGTGAGTTTGACAAGGTAATGAACAAACAGCTGTTTTTATTTGGCTTCTATAGCCAAATAGTGACAAACGGTACAATTTTACTAAGATTCCGTCTTCTGTTAAAATTGCATAAAATTTTTATTCGGATAGTAAAAAAAAAAATTACTGATTCCATACAAAAATGGCAGCTGCAAATTATTGTACGATAGTAAAACAACAATATTATGAGAGATAAAAAAAAAACAAGTACGAAATAATTAAAATTCTCCCTTAGTACTTACATAATTATTTAAGTAATTAACTGTTTAGACTGAATTGAATTGAAATTGAATTGAAATTGACTGCTTTGACTGCCTCGTTGGTCTAGTGGTCGCAAGCGCGACTGATGTGCATGAGGTCTTGGGTTCGATTCCCAGGTCGGGCAAAGTGTTATTGGGTTTTTCCATCAGAAATTTCTCAGTAGCAGCCTCGGAGTTTGGATTTGTGCCCGGTTAATGGCAATAGGCTCGCCCCCTTTTACATGGGACTAAAAACATAACTGGCGAAATGTGGGTGTACTTATGGGATGTTATGTATGTATGTATGTGTTGTTTGTTTGTAATGGATAAACTCAAAAACTACTAGACCGATTTTAAAAATTCTTTCAGCATTAGAAAGCTACCTTATCTGCGAGTAACATAGGCTATATTTTATTTTATTTTTGCGCGGACGAAGACGCGGGCAAAAGCTAGTAATAAATAAAGTGATAGAAAGGAGTATTATGTGAAAACTCACATCATTTTACTGTATGGCATATCTATGACAAAAAATTTCGTAAAGATGTATGGATGATAAATGAAGTATAGATAACTAACGGGTGGAAGGGCCCGCCGTTATTATAAGTTATCCATAGCAACCTACATCAGTGGTGACGCAGGAGTGCCGCCCGCTGCAACCTGTTTATCGAATACAGTTATATCATGGCCAATGGCCACCGTTTCGTTTCCTATATCGAGTTTTTCTTAACGCAGTTTACCGGACATTTGTATGGTTGTAATTGGATTTTATCTTGATTTTATTTTACTTTCCCAACAGCTTGTTTCTTTTTTATTTAATAAATAGCAGTCTTCCTGCGACTTCGCTCGCGTGATGTTCCTTACGGATCCTTAACTTTTTTGAAAATATATGCGATAAAACCTATGTGTAGCTTCCCAACAGTGAAAAAAATTTTCAAATCGGTTCAGTAGTTCTGAGCCTATTCAATGCAAACGAAGAATCAAATCTTTCCTCTTTATAATATTAGTATAGACTAGCTTGTGGTCGCGTGTTTGTTCACCTGAGTGAAGGTTATCACGGGGTTTTATTGTTTATGCGCGGAACCCAAATTCTTTTACTAAAACAAATGTATGTCTTTATTATTATTATTACTCCTTATAACATCAGCCGTGCCATCCGTAACATCTGTCAGTGAATGTCCCATCACTCAATAACATTTTGTTGTTAAGTTTTTAATTTAAATTATTACTTTTTTTTTTACTGGACTGCCTCGTTGGTCTAGTGGTCGCAAGCGTGACTGCTGTGCATGAGGTCTTGGGTTCGATTCCCAGGTCGGGCAAAGTGTTATTGGGTTTTTCCATCAGGAATTTCTCAGTAGCAGCCTCGGAGTCTGGATTTGTGCCCGGTTGATGGCAATAGGCTCGCCCCCTATTACATGGGACTAAAAACATAACTGGCGAAATGTGGGTGTACTAATGGGTACACCTCTGCCTAACCCTTCGGGGATTACAGGCGTGATGTTATGTTATGTTATTTTATTTCTTTTGTCATAACAATTCACGTTTGGAAAATAATCTAAGTACATAAATACCTATTATATTTACCTTAACATTTACAACGCCCCCATGGCATTTCCTATAAAAGTCAGTTTTAAAACATTCTGTTGCCCCAAAATTGTTCTCAACAAAAATGTTCTTTTCGTTTCTCAAAGAAATGTCTAGACTTTAAAAACCTTGACCCTAATTTCGTTTTAATGTTTCTTCAAGTTTTTAAGGACCAAGTCAAGGTAATGAGTCTTTGAATTTCTGTTTAGTTTGTCTGAGAGCTGAGAAAGAAAGAAAACACTTTGAAAGGAATAAAGTTTGACTACAAATGTAACAGCTATACTTTATATCTTTTTCATATTAATATAATTATACTATAGTTTGTATTTAAAGTTCTGCCTCTTTGGTCTAGTGGTCGCAAAGCGCGACTGCTGAGCAAGAGGTCTTGGGTTTCTCAGTAGCCTCGGAGTCTGGATTTGTGCCCGGTTGATAACAATAGGCTCGTCCTATACTACATAGGACTTAAACATACCTGGTGAAATGTGGGTGTGCTAATAGGTAGCTCTGCCTAAGCCTTTGGGGATTACAGACGTGATGTTATGTTCTATTAATAGTATAAATTGTTACCTACTTTAGGTCCTTCTAGCAATAAATAAGTATCACCACGCATCATATGAGTTTAACCCAAATAGCACAGCATGTCTGCTTTCTATAAATGCAGGTTGCGGGTTTCGACTCCCTTCTTGAAAAAAAAAATCCTTTGGCCTACGGATTTACTAGCTTTGGTTCTAAATGCCTAGACTAGACAAAAAGGTAAATACTAAAAGCCAATGACTTAGAAACCGTAATTGACCTTTCCATGACCTTACATATATAGGGATTAAAAACAATTCAATAAAAATAAACTTTTTCTATTTTATTTTAGATAAAAATCGAATAAACTAGCCATTATACCAAACTAGTTGTTTAGTAATAAAATAAAAATTTACTATTTCAAATAAAATACTATCAAAACCTTTATTTCGCTACTCATTTGCACATTTTGTAGATTTTCACACATTTGTATTAGGCGATAATAAAACCAGTTCTCATCACATAAACATAGTTAAGATTAATAATAGGTAACTGCGTCAGAGGATGGTGTTGCCGTAACAAAGCATAACAAAACAATTAACAAAAAATATAATAATAATATCCTCTAGCCGGACTTCGGTCGCGGTGACCAATCTCCAAGGAGATTAGCCAAGTACGTTTATTAACAATATGTTAATGAAACAACCCAAAACCTAAAACTAGGTTGTTTAAAATCGGCAGTAAAATCGAATACAATAGTTTTTAATATAACATAACTTCCTCGTTGGTCTAGTGGTCGCAAGCGCGACTGCTGTGCATGAGGTCTTGGGTTCGATCCCCAGGTCGGGCAAAGTGTTATTGCTTTTTTCCATCAGGAATTTCTTAGTAGCAGCCTCGGAGTCTGGATTAGTGCCCGGTTGATGGCAATAGGCTCGCCCCCTATTACATGGGGCTAAAAAGATAACTGGCGAAAAGTGAGTGTACTAATGGGTACACCTCTGCCTAACCCTTAGGGGATTACAGGCGTGAAGTTAATATAGTTTACATTGTATTATAGTGCTCAAGTACGTGCGCAAACAGAATGCACTCCCTCTTTCTTCATTCTTATAATAGTCCGATTAGACGGTAATCCGACACGACCGGGGAGGGATC
This sequence comes from Hoplodrina ambigua, assembly GCA_949774945.1. Classification (NCBI taxonomy): domain Eukaryota; kingdom Metazoa; phylum Arthropoda; class Insecta; order Lepidoptera; family Noctuidae; genus Hoplodrina; species Hoplodrina ambigua. The sequence continues at coordinate 3,395,322 of OX458974.1, read as the reverse complement.
AGGTGCAGGACCAACGGCTCTACGTGCTTTCGGAGGCACGTACGTGGGTGTCACACCACCAACTTCCAAACTCCGGGCTGCTACTGAGAAATTCCTTATGGAAAATCCCAATATCACTTTTTGTCCGACTTGCGAATAGACCCCAAACTCAGCAATACTTGGAGCCACGAGAACAACGGAGATATTAACAAAAATTATACACTTACATACTTAATATAAAAATTATATGTGGACCCTCCACCTCGTATAAATCAGTATCTATACCTACATCGTAACAAAAACTTTTATTTATTTATATACATAAAGTGAACACAGAAGTTGAACAGGTTACATAAAGCCAATAACCACGGTGTGGTTTACCATGGATTAAGTCCATGTTAAGACCCCAAAATTTTCCATCAGTTATAAAAAAAAATCGGCTGTTTCATAAAAAAAAATCTCCTATACGGTCAAAATGACAGTTGTTTTTTTTTTAACTCTTCATTCAATCGTTTATATACAATCCATCTAAATAGTTTTTATTACATGTCCTTTTCATCGTGTATATACCATACAGATAAGAATCGTTACACGTGTCGTTTACTTCCTACCCCCATGAGACAAAGCGTGAGTATATGTTGACGTATAACTTATAGATACGGTACCTACGTATATTTATCCTAAGATTATAAATAAGGGAAATGGGCCCACACTGTTTTTTTTCCCGGTTTCCGTCATAACGTATGACGCGTTGTGTTATCATTAGTTATCTCATTATTTTTACGTTATCTCTTATCTCACACGTGGTTTATGTATTTTGGTTCTAACATAGACAAGGTTAGTGACGTCATAGAAAAATACTATGTTTTTAATGATGATTTAGCTAAGTAAATACATCAAAAATTAAATAGGTATTTATAGAAAATCTAGCCAAGTTGGAATAAAGATAGTTAAACACCTATTTAAAAAATAATAATGGTTCAAGAAACTTATTAATTATCTAGTTATTTAAAACTGAAGGTTAATTCTACTAACTAAAAACGTTCAATATACCTAGTCGCAAACTCATCTCAATGACAATTAATGTTTAAACAAAATAAAATAGTAATTGCGTACGAAAAAAAATAAAATAAAAATAGTTAATGCGTTTTTGACAAATTGCCACTAAGATTACATTACGATCGTTCTTAAAAGTGAACCCATTAATATGTCACGTGCGATATTTTATTGCCAAAAATACTTTTGTAATCATTACGATTACTAAATTCTATACATAAAAAATATTACAGTTACATTTAAAACCAGTTTAAAATCAGGCTCCTTACTCACACAACAACTTTTACTAAAACAGTCCATAGTTTGACTGCACTTACTATTGTAAGCCCAACTGCAAGTGAGTACGCGAGCGGAAGTCTTGCAAATTCAACATAAATCAAAACAACTACACCTACATCGCACCGCGCATATTTTAATCCGGGCCAAAGTGGAGGCTCGGGTTAGAGCTTTTAAGGCTGCCACATCCCCCCTCTCGCTCACACGCGAGCAAAAAACATCACTGTCTCACTCCCCCCGCTGCGCACGCCAACTAGCGGTAACCGTGCGGACTAGTTGACAGTTGCCTAAGCGCATGCTCTTTGTATTGTGTCGCGTTCTTGTTATTACTACGTTAATTCGTTTTTTAAGTGTATTTTATAACTTTTTTAAACAAAATGCTTAAATGTGGGTGCGATTATGAAAGTGAACGGAACAAAAGAGTGTGTTTGTGTCAGTAAATGGGTGCCCGTGGTATTGTTGACATACCAGGATTGTTTTTTACTTGGAGTCCGAAGAACAGCATCAAAATAAAGCTCAAGCGTATGTATTTATTTTAGTTTATTTAATTACACATACTAAATGTTAAAATGTTTCAGACGAACAAAAATATGAACTCCAAACTAATTAACAACTTTAAAAATTATGAGCCCCAAACGTCCCTTAATTGTTTAATTTACCTAAAATATTTAATTAAAAGTTTAATTTCGGTAACGAATGCGTTCATTATCTTCAATATCTTCTGTCATTAATTTAACCTAGAATTATTAATATTCATAAAGTTCTATTAAGAGTAATTCGATAATGACGAAGGTAATATTTTAAAACGCAAATTACAAATAAAGTGTATCCACCTTAACCTTTTCTTTATCCGAACGACGACGGTTTAAAATATTTTACAACAAATTAGGTCTTAATAGCCAGTATCACGATATTTCAAAGGAAATTTTGTTTTCAATAACTCCTATCATATAAAAATTAAAAGAAAATTCTGAAAAAAAATTCCAAAGGCCTGGTTCATTATTAATCTCCTAGAGTAGTCCAATAGACATAGCTAGGCCTTTCCAACCGTCTTGGTACTCTGGTCTGGACTACGACGATCGTTGTTTCATTTCTGCATTACACTAAACAATAACAGCAATAAGTTAAGACACGTCTTATAAATAATATTACTCATATTATTCATTTTTAAATAAAATTCCACAAATTAATATAAAACGTAGAATCTAGTCGCAATCTCTTCTCAGCGGCAATAATGTCAAAAAATATAATAAAGAGGCATTCTTGACAGATTGAACCGCGATTAGATTGCGATCGTTCCTAAAAGTTAGTAGAATTGCCCCCCTGCTTAACCTTCTCTGTCTTTCTTGTAGTTTATCCTATGGCAATTTTTTGTGACCTTCCTTCCTGTTTAAAACGCACGTCAGGCTCCCAATTTTCCTCATATTATTATACCTACCTTAATTATTTTTCCACATCCTCGATTCCGGCTGTATATAAAATGCTTAGTTTTTAATTTGAAATTTTGCCAACGTCTGCGTCTGCCGACGCAAATCGCGGCGCGCATTTTAATCAGCAGGGTAACAATCATCAGCAAAATTCCTTATGCTATATTAGGTTTGAGAATAATAATCATGTTGCAGCCAACGTGTTATGGTTCTAGGAAACTGATAAGGACATGCTAACATGTGTATATAGCTTTAATTGCAACGACCTGTGATATGGCGGTCACTGTAATCAGTAATTGTGACTTGCTTCGCCATTTTTAGCGCGCATTTCCGAGTCAATTTAATTCATAAATTGACTTGAAAATACGCTGGTAACAGGTCTATCAGCTGACTGACAGTTTGTATTGGCAATTAGACACGTAGAACTCAATCTTTTTTTATGGCGATTTAAAAAATAAATTAAATTTTTGGGTAATATTTTTTTCCGAATGTTCTTAATTTGACCTATTAATTAGCAAACTTTTGCCGTAGCAACCGAACATGTTGAAGGTCAGCAAACCTATTAGGAATCCATCTTTATGAGGCATCTTTCAAAACAATAATAATGATAGTCTCACTGCAGAGCAAAGGCCTCTTCTCAGCATTTCAGCAGCATTTCAGAATTATATTAGTTTTACGTCCACGTTTCCTTTCGATGTCCAAGTTTAACAATGCCATCTTAGAAAATAAGGAAGAATATAAAACAATACGTTACTTAGAACTGCAACAGTAAAATTCAGATTGGCCATAAACCAGGACCTAACGCCATACTACAACATACCGATAAAACTTCTCCGGCGCAGTTTATTCGCGCGTCTACCTACCGTCTGTTATAAACTAAAATGTTCAACAAAGCAATGGTATTAAGTAAATAATGCTTTATAACGTGGAACTATACATACAAGCATTTCTTAGCGATATAAACGTATCTAGTTAAAGGTAGTTTGAATTACTTTAACGGTTTAGAATAATTTTGCATGATAGAACTCTAAGCTCGGAAGATCTAGATGCAACTTAAATAGGAGTCAAGACTTCATGAAGGCATTTTATTATTCTTCAAACGTTGCATTGTTAGGTTTACTGAAAGCGTCGATAATCTAGTTTTTTATGAGAAACTAGCTTTAACTTCGATAGCCGTGGAGGCAGACGAAGTCGCGAAGTTAAAACTTACCCCATACAAAATGTCATCAAAATCGGTTCAGTCGTTTAGTCGTGTAAGCGTAGCAGGCGAGATAGGGTTACAATCGCATTTATAATATTATATATTATATATAATATGGACTAGTTTTTGCCCTCGGCTTTGTATGCATGGAGTCGCTTCCTACCGGGCAAATTTTAGCTCCTTAAGTAGTTTTCAAAATTTCGTGTTTTGTCAGTTAGTCACTAAGTGGCCATTCGCTTCACCGAGTGACTGGATAGACCACCTCAATGAGTATTTTATGATATTCTCAATTTCATAAGAAACACTGTTATTTTGCCATAACAAAAAGACATTTCAACTTTATACTTATTTGTATGAACATTTAAATTTTTAATTACAATAGGTCATCCATGAGCTTGTCAGGGTTGGTCCAGCGCCCCACTCCGCCCCACTCCGCCCCACACCGCCTTACTCCGCCCCACTCTGCCTTACTCCGCCTCACCGTCCCTACGACTATGTTACCACTACAGCTATTCCAGAACTCTTGTCACCAGTACACAAGGACCACCGACTTGGCCGCACTATCAATCGACCTTATACGTAGCGAAATAGCGCTTTCTCTAGAGTTTGGGGTCACATAACGGAAGATACTTTAGCGCCCAAGTTATTGAATATATTATAACATCACGCATGTCTGTGGGTCAGCGGTTGCGTGTTTTAGATCATGCTGTATCACCCGGTATTGGGTCACTGATCTAGATAACGTCTTTTAACATGCGCTTGCGCTTTGCGTGTAGTTTTTTTTTCTGTTTCTGGTTGTAAAATTGTAATGAGGAAATGATTTCTTTCATGTTGCTGGTTTTAAGAATTATGATAGTCTTTAAAAATGAATATAACAAATTTAAAGTTACACATATCTACATAATGTTACGCTGCGATACGGCTCATAATTTATTGTACAAAAAACGACAAACAACAAACGACAAATTATAATTTGTCATTGAAAGAAAAAAATATTTATGTGTTTAATGCGCACACAAAAGTAATAAAAAAGCCATTCAATAAAAAAAACAAAAATAAGAAAAAACATGGTCTGCCAAACAGGCCCAGTTTAGCATAGGTAATTGCCAGAACACTAGTGCCTTAAGGTGTGTCCAAATATCGAGCGGCAATCGAGCGCGGCTGCCGCGCGCGGCCCGCCGCGCTGTGATTAGACGACTGCCGCGCGCGAACGCTTCTGGCTACCTGCCGCGCGCGAACATTCTTAGTAAACATTCGGCAGTAATTGTGTTTGGACGTATTTCTGCGCACAAACATGGACAACGAAACATCGATTCGTTTAATTGAAATGTATGGATCTTTTAAAGTGTTATGGGATCCTCGACAAAAGGAATACCATAATAAAAATAAACGTGAAGACTTGTGGAATGAATTAGCCAACAATTTTGATCTTCCCAAGAAGGAATTAAAGGCTAAAATGAAAAGTCTTTTAAGTTCCTATAGACGAGAAAGGAATAGAGAAAAAACAAGCAATACAACTGGATTGGTTTAGTTATAATCTTTTAATAATTAATATAATGTATACCAATATTGCTGTAAATCTAGACCTACTTACTATACTCATAACAATGATATTCAAAAAGTATAGATGGAGTATAGTCATACTTTACACGTCAAAATAACATGCCATGTAGGTACGCCATTTGCATTGCACTGAATGCGATAGACATATTCGGCAATCACAAGAGGGAATTCTTCTTCTTTTTTAATATGTGACTCAACCAGGCTATGTAAATGTTCAAACTCTTCCAAGGTTAGTCTTAAAAACTGTGGTGTCCGGTAATTAATTTCACAATTGATTGACTCAATATTCTGTAACCTCCGTTGAAAAAGTGGTTTCATCCAGCATTTCCTCGTTAAAATATGTTTCTTCTTAGCTCTTTTACGCAATTTTTTAATAATAAGCAGAGCTACGACACATGCGACCGCTTTCATTTTAGTTCTGATGCCAACTGAAGCGCGCGGCATATCTTGGTTGTGCCGCGCAGTACTGCCGCGCAAACATTCGTTGGCTTTGTCCAAACTAGAGCGCGGCAGAAATGTGTCCTACAAATGCCGCGTGTTGCTGCCGCGCTCTTGCTGCTCAATGTTTGGACACACCTTAAGGCTGGTTGTCAATTGGACCTTTGTGTATGTCATGCAAATTACGGCTTTAAATCAAGTGTGATAAAATATTATTTATAGCTAGCACTCTCGCCGCGACTTCGTACGCATGATGTTTCTTACGAATTCCTAACTATTTTAATAAAATATAGCCTATAATATAGCCTATGTCACCCGGGGATAATGTAGCTTCCCAACAGTGTTTTTTTTTTTAAATCGGTTCGTTACTTTCGGAGACTATTCAACGCAATCAAACAAACAATCAAATCTTTCCTCTTTATAATATTATAGTATAGATGGCAAGATAAAAAAGGTGACGGCTCGCGGGCGGCGTGCTGGCAGCTAACATTTGTATGTCTTGAGGCGATGTCGGCCAGGCCGAGTCGGGACGACGTTTTTGTAATGTTCGATGACCATTAAACCGGTTTAAAGTTCCATAGCCATGTTGTTTTGCAATAATGACGTTAACAAAAGATTTATAAGTTCAAAGTATTATTTGCATACAAATATCTCGTAAGACTGACTTAATTAAAACGAATGAACGCAGAGGTATTTGATAATTTAAAACGACCTCAAAATGTTCAAAGTAAGTAATTATAAGATTCTTAAGAGAACAAATTGAAAATATAATGACTTAGGCGCACAATGGATTATTAATAGCGTGGTATCATAAGATAATAGCCGGTGTACAGACTTTATACAATTATCTATATGCTACGTTGTTTGCTAATTTTTTAATCAAGATTTTTTCATAAAACGGAAGCTTAGCGAATTTCCGGATTCCGTTTCTTGGTACATTATGTTGTACATTTTAACATTATACATACAACGCCGAGGGGTTAGCAGGAAATGAAAATCAGTATTTTCTCCGACAGTGGGGTCCAATCCAGCAACCATCTTAACAGTTGGGTTTTGCGACCTATACCAATGTCCAAGTCAAAACATGACTGCCTCGTTGGTCTAGTGGTCGCAAGCGCGACTGCTGTGCATGAGGTCTTGGGTTCGATTCCCAGGTCGGGCAAAGTGTTATTGGGTTTTTCCATCAGGAATTACTCAGTAGCAGCCTCGGAGTCTGGATTTGTGCCCGGTTGATGGCAATAGGCTCGCCCCCTATTACATGGGACTTAAACATAACTGGCGAAATGTGGGTGTGCTAATGTTTACACCTCTGCCTAACCCTTAGGGGATTACGGGCGTGATGTTATGTTATGATGTTATGTTAAGTCAAAACATTTATTTAAATTAGACCATTTACAGGCACTTTTAATTGTCAAGGATTAGGTCAGTTAGTCCGAAAGTTGAAGCCAGTTGCTCGGTCCAAAACGCAGGTAGGCCTGTAAATGCCTATGGAAAAGAACGAGCAAGAAACTCCACCGCACTCTTTTGAACGCTCGGCTCAGCGAAAATCCATCAACAGAAGTGACAAACTAACATTTAAATGGTACTGTTTTAAGAGATGGCGTTCGGCCCCCAGACGGACAGACACAATCTCACCACGTTATTCCCAAACACTGCAACTTCTGAAATCCAGAATCAACAGTGGAGACCGCCAGGACTGTGAATTCAACTGTCTTTAACCCGCAAGGAAATTAGATTAGAAAATAATAGCGGAGGAGTATAAAAAATATATTATAATTTCCAATTCCCTCCGAACAAGCAGGAGACAGAACAGAACGACAGACAGTCGGGTCTTAATAGTAGTAGTAGTAGTAGTAGTAGTAGTAGTAGTATCCCGTTTGGCATATTTTGGGTAGGTGACCCTAAAATGGTTTACTAATAGCGGTCTCCACCTGCTTCCTCGCTTGTTTACTACTTCTTTTCAGTCATATATGGCGGTGGTAGCCAAACCACTAATTAGTTTGTTTATCTAGTAATAAAATCGATAAACGCCTGGTTAATTGGTATGTGTTGCCTTATATAAAAGTAATTGGTTTAAGTGTGGAGTATTGTACTGCATGTAGATATAGAAGAGGCCTTAATTTCACAAGGGATAATTTGCCCGTTACTTCGTCCGCTTAAATGTCGGTAATTGCAGACGAAAACGAAGTCGCTGAATAAAAAGTAGCCTATGTTCTTCTTTGGGGTTCAAACTTACCCTGGACCAAGTTTCATTAAATTGGTTCAGTGGTTTAGTCATAAAAGAGTAACGTTAAAGTTTAAAGTTTTCGTACTTCCATTAAGGATCATTGGTATGATGTCTGTCTAAAAATTAGTTTTAATTTTATTGTTCAAATAAAATCATCTAATTTTATTAACCTGATAAATAAGTTTTGGTTGAACCTAATCTTTTCAAACGATTACATTTTACTTCTCGTTAACTTTTTAATGACTTACTGTGGAAGTCTCACTGAATCTCAGTTAATTTTGCGTTCCACGTTAAGATAATAATTATGGAGTCATAAAATGTACTATTTATCACCTTAGCGGGACTAAAATGATGAGAAAGCTCACTTTGAATCATAAAATACTTAGAAGCTTAATTTTAAAATGGTACTGTTCAGGGATGCTGAACAGTACCATTTTAAAATTAAGCTTGTGGTAATTCCGCGTATAAATAATAATAATAAAAAAATCTGCCTAGCCTTTTCCTAACTATGTTGGGATTGGTGTCTAATCTAACCGGATGCAGCTGAATATCACTATTTTACATAGAGCGACTGCCCATCTAACCTTCACAACCCAGTAACTGGGTAACACGATACCCCTTGGTAAGATTGGTTGTCAGACTTTCGGGCTTCTGACGACCCGTAACGATTCAAAGATCCACGCATGACTGCCGAGACCACCGGCTTAGCCTGCTTTCCGAGGCACGGAGTAGTCTTAGTGTGAAGTTCAGAATAGTCTCAGAAGGGCTTCGTAATTTTATCTTATCTTATCTAATAGGAGACTACAGCATGCACAATAAAATTAATAACAAGCTTATAAGGTAATAATAATTATATTCAACAAAGGAATGCTGAACTAACTGCCTTTCCCTTACTTTCACAAAACTAAACTGTCTTTTTTTTCTTTTTTTTTGTTATGCCTATTCTGTCCCACTCCTGGGCAAAGGCCTCCCTCCACTCCTTCCATCCTTCCCGATTCAGTGCCTCATCCTTCAGTTTTGAAGAAATCCATCCAGTTTGTCCCGCCAAACTTTCATACCTACCCAATTAAAAAAAAACAAACATTTGTCAGTTTTTCGCGTGGGAATGTAGCACCCAAAATTACGCACCATGTCGGAACATCCCCATCGATTTGGATGAACGAGCAAAACAGTTGGTCTGACATATGGTAACAATACACCTTGCTACCCATGGCTACTAGCCCAGAATAATAATAATAATGCAGCTGTCATGCTCGCGTTGTCTTGGCTGATTCAACTTTCCTTTGCCGATAAGGATTGTTTATGAATAATGACGTCACCAATATGTACGTGGTGGCATGCTGGTGTCGGTTTTGTTTCTCTTTTGCTTAACGTTAGCAAATGGTTGGTGATAAGAAAAGTATGTACTGAAATTATCGGAAAATGTAGTGTTACGTTACATCTACATGCAAATCTAATGCATTTGCGTTACTGTGTTCCGGTTTAAAGAGTATAGGTACATGTGTAACTGGGTCTTGGACATCTTTAACCAATAACTCTAAGACATAATAACTTAACTAAAGAAACACTTTATTCTAGCTCTGAAAACTTGATGAAAGAACATTGGGAAATAGCGTCCCCACCCTTGTAGTACGTTGTACCATATACTTATCATATGAAAAGGCGTAAAAAAAATACAAAATTTTATTGTATGGAAGTCAATGTATTGTGTCAATGATAAGGGAAAAAAGTTATTCATCCTTAGGGATAGACAATTAATTATTTTTATTATGAATATTTTTTAAAGAAATGCAATACACATGCTTAATTAAATAAGAGTAGTCTAAAATTAAAATAATGAAGAAAAAAAATATTTTTCCCCTTTTTTAAATTCGTTTTTTCAGAATTTCTTTCAGTAATTTCATATTTAGAATAACATCTATTTTTTTACACATGGCCCTTAGTGCTACACTGCTGACGACGGAGTCCATTCAAATTTTTCCATTGTTGTTTCAATTAGCTGTAAAATTCGATTTTTAAAATTGGATATTACACACTATCAATCAATTAACGTATTTTTTATGAGCTGTCAAACCGCGATACACCATAGATCTAGGCAACCTGTGACGTCACTTATTTACCAACTCAATTGACTAACTATTTAAACTACCTAACTACTTTAAAGCAACCTAATATCTAATTTTACAGTTAATTAAAATTAATTGAGTTTACTGGGCTTAATTAATAGTTTGTTTGTTATCAAAAATTATAATAATTCTGGCGACTAGTCAAGTACGTAAAAGATTCTAATGTGCTTAAGTATGTAGGCAAACACAGATGCCCTTCTAGACTCCGGGCTGCTACTGGAATCGAACCCGCAAGACTAACGGGACAGTTGATTATCAAAACTATTAGAACGATAAAATAATATTTCAAGCAAAAAACTAAAATCAAAGTTAGATCTAGCTCATTATAAACTCAGCGTTTGCCAGCGACTACCCATGCGTAGAGGAGGGGGTCACGATTCATTGGCTCGCTTGTTTTAGCAAAGATTACCAGAGACATATAGGCTGACTTCACAACTAGCGAAATAAATAATATACAGGGTGTTTGGTGCATCATTTGCCAAATTTAATTGGCCTATAGGAGAGATCAAATTAATTTTGCCTTGAACTTCGCCATATTTTTATTGAATACGTTCTCATATATCGTCTATAATAAAAAAAAATATTTTGTTTTGCCAAAAAGAAACCAAGCCTCGTCAAAATTTCTCTCATTTTTGTGTTGTTGTGATTTTCTAATAGATACTAATTAGTAATTTATTTTAACTGTTATTAATATTTATTGATGCACCCCATTTGGCAGATTACATTACTTTGACGATATTAATGTTATTATTGAAAGCATGTGATTTAGCTTGCTTCAGAACGAAACTTAATTTTATAAATCAATTAAGTCAGTCAAGACAATCGACTATGTATGTGCGACCCTTTCTTTTTGTATAACAGAGAAAGAGAAAGAAATAGCCTAAATTAATTTTAACCCGTGCACAAAGTATCTGCGTCTTTGTCTTTGCATATCTGTTTTATTAGTCTGCATTCTTTCGTCGAGAACTAAATAGTCAGACGAGACCCCTAAACATAGTTTCCCTGGGTACATATTTAAAGCGAAGTAGATAATGTAAACATATCGTAAACTATGCTTAATTGTCTCCAGACTATCTAATGATAATGGAACCTAACTAACCGCCGCACCTATAGAAGATAATTAAACACTAAGCTAAAGTCTAACGTTTAGGCTAAAGGTGTCTGAACAATTAATGAAGTTGCGGTGTGCCACATTATAAATGGGCAACATTATTTTAATTTTAATTAACACTTTTAACGCTCCTTAAATGAAAGAAAACATATTTAAATTAGGCTGAAACTCAAAACATTTAAAATTTCAAAGGTTACAAAAAAAGATATACCCAAACAATGCCCTTCGCCAATTCTTTGTGCCATTGTGGACTATTATGCTAAATCAATTTTTATCTTTACGCTGTTAGTAATTAGCTTGAATACTGGTTAACCGCCTTGGTCCTCGGTTCTACCTACATTACATATTTATGATATTTATATTATTTATTTAGGGCAATTTTTTCAATCGTCAGTTTGACAGCTTTTGTATAAACAATAATATGTCAAACTGTCATATTTATTCTTTGGATAAAAGTTATCTGACTATTAAAAAATCAGCCCTTATTAAAACTAACTTAATTTAAAATGATACGATATCTAAAAAAATCGACAAATTTCATTACTTATTGATTAAAATCTGATTAGAACACGCTTTGTTAAAAGCACACTGTCGATATTTAAATCGCAACCCAATATTTATCGTCATTAAACTTTCGACTTTCGGTTCATCAACTCAAGGTCGTAAATAAACCTCTTCCCTTATTTATCTAACGTATTATGTTTGTAAGAGAAGCGATGACGGGAATAGCCTCCTAATTCTGAGTGCGGCGTTAAGAAGGGTAGGTACCGAGATAGTAAATTCAGATAAGACAAGTCCATTTACAATATATTCCCTATACTCTTCACTTCCCTATACTATACTCCTCGATCTTGGATACCTTAGTGCCCAAATGTTGAATAGAAGAACCTAATTCTATGATACAATATCTCTAGGTTACTTTGTTTCATTTCAATAAAGATAACTAAAGCTGTCATAGATCTTAGCGCCCTTACGCACTAGCGGTTAACCGCAGGGGCGCCTAACCGCGCGGCTAGCCGTTTTTGCAGTTTAATAATCAACCGCTTTTGATTTTGTGGCGGTTTAGTGCGTACTATCATAAGCGGTTGCATATTACACTACAAACATTTTACATAAACTATTTGCATATTACATAAACTGGAAAGCGGCTAGCCGTGCAGTTAGCCGCCCGCACGGTTAACCGCTAATGCGTAAGAGCGCTTAGTCTCACATAGTTCTAATTTCAAATTCGAATTTTTGAAGACAAAGTAAATACAGATGCGAATATTTGTAATACATCGTTGGTCGTGTATATGTGGCCGTTCATCGATGGACATGTAGAGATAAACCACTGTAACATGACGCGCCTCTCCATATTACTATTTCAATGTGTGTAGTAACATCCGTATGAAAGAGTTTGTATGTAGTTGTGAGTAATCGTCTTCAGTAGCAGGCCGGCAGATTTGTTTGTCAACTAACCATAAATAGCCGACCGCGCAAGACAACGCACCTGTCATTTTCATAGAGTATGTCAGTGCAGCGCCATAATAATAATAATGAGTGATTTTAATGAGGCCACTAGTCTAGCAACAAATCGCTGATTTGTTTTTGTTTCGGGAGCCGTCTCAGTACGCACACATGCGTTGTGAATCTTTTCAATACTTTTACAAACACTTTCAAACATTTTGAATTGTGGAGGGGCGCGTCAAGTTATAGTAGTTTATATCTATCACAACTTGCACGATATTTCTTGCACCATCTGAATCAGCTTTAATGTAGAATGATTTAAGTTTTAAAATCTTAGCTATGGTCTCCATAGGAAAAGTATTTTAATTGGGTAGTTCACACCATTAACCAATAATTCCAAAACCTAACTTCTCTAAAGAAACACTTTATTTTAATCCTGAAATCCCGATTAATATTTAATTTTTAATTGCTGTCAAATTAATAAATAGTTAGTCAATTGAGTCGCCACAGAAGTGACGACACAGCTGTCTTTTGCCAAACAAAATCTATGGGGAAATTGCGTTTTGACAGGTCATAAAAAGCACATCAATTGATTGTTGGTGACAACTACCCAAATATTACCTGCCTGTATTAAAATTACCTTAGTCTAGATACTTATCGTGCCCTCTTACATCGAGTACCTATGCTAAAGTTTCAGGCTAATCCTTCATAATCTCACACCTGGCGGTCCTAAAAGCGAGAGCACCCAAGATAATGATAACGCTTTATTATTAAATAGGCAACACATGGCCGAGCTATGCCGAATTAGTTGAGAAAGGTAACTTGAAACGATCGACATAAGTTATGACAAAGTTAGGAGTACTACTTTGTCCCTAATACAAAATGAACCTAAATATTTCGGCTCATTTTTCTAAAAGGAATTTTTTTTGAAAATAGTTTGAGTATAATCTTCCCGCTAAGTAACTTAAAACCGGAATATTCAATTTCAATCATTTCAATTCAATCACAAACAATTATTATTCATCTATACTCGTATAATAATCTGAAGAGCTTTTAAGTTTGTTTTAGTTCACTTATCTTCGGAACTCAAAGTCGAATTTAAAAAAATCTTTTTGGGTATGTTATCCAGGTTTATGAGGAATAGTATAGGCTATATAAAACGTCTCTACCCACGGGGGCAGAGCAGTAACCAAAGACATAACTTGGGCAAAGCAGCGGGCAGAAGCCAGTTTAAAAATAAAATGCAAGAACTTAAGAAACTAAATAAATAATTTGTCAATAACTAAATGCAATTGGAAAAACCCACACCTCATATCAACTTCCATAACACGCAAATCAGTGATCTTAACCTCGTACATGTGTAAAAAAGTGGAAGTCTCCGTAATTAGGTCCGTTATGACGTCATTGCGCAGACGCAGACAGAGTGAACAGTGAACAAGCACCATTTGCATAATACAATCAAATCTTCGGCTTCGTTAGTCCTTCAGAGAACAAACTGTCTGAATAATTGGATAAAATTATACCGCTATGTTCTAGAGAGTAAATTAATGTTTATTAGTTGAGACAGTGCGTGTAACTTAGGTTACTGTTCATGTTTGTTTTCTGTGGTTTGGTTGAGCAGAAATCTTACTTATTCTAATTTCGAAATGTTATATTAATTACTCAAGTCCCACGTAATAAGACACAATTGATTTTCTATCGTTCTGACTTACCGGCTTGACAGGTTAAATTAGTGCAGTTTATAATGTAGAAAATAACCTTTAGTCTAAAATTAATTTAAAATATTTAATTAATTTAAACGACAAGTAATGAAAGAAAGAAAAATGTTTATTGACACAACATGAGTACACAAAAATAATAATAAAAGGATATATCCTTTTTTGTTATCATTTTTGTGTGCCAATGTTGTCATTAAAAATAAAAAAAAATAAGAAAATGAACATGTGTGACGTATTGCGGAACAGGGGGCGACAGGGGGGAACAGGGGAATTCTACCAACTTTTAGAAACGATCGCAATCTTATCTCAGTCTCAATCCGTCAAAAATGTCTCTAATTCACCTAAAATTTTTGACAATGATTGTCGCTGACATAAAATTGCAACTCGATTTTAAACGTTTTTAGTTAGCAAAATAACCCGTAAGCACTTGATAAAGAACGTCCTGAAGCAAAAAATACCTTACATCTACTGCTAGTTCTCTCAAGCATAAATTGCTACGAGAAGGGTAGTCAGCCCCGCACAAACCCACAATTTCCTGATTCAAGTTATGTTCTGTGCTTAAGACCGCAGATCTCGAGCTCAGACCGCAATTATCCGATTAAAGCCACAACTGTAGTAGTTAGGTTATGGTAATTCCGTACATTTTCAGACTGAAACCATCGTCCTCGCTTCAATCAACTCAAGTTGTCTTATTATGCAACTGGACACAGGTATGACATCATTATAGCTAGGAATAAATAACAGTGCCGATCTTTTATTGTCCTAGTGTTGAAAACGCCTTGACTGCCTCGTAGGGCTAGTGGTTGCAAAGCGCAACTGCTAAGCTGATCTTGGGTTCGATTCCCAGGTCGGGCAAAGCGTTATTGGGTTTTTCCATCAGGATTTCTCAGTAACAGCCTCAGAGTTTGGATTTGTGCCCGGTTAATGGCAATAAACGTGACTGGAGAAATGTGGGTGTACTAATGGGTACACCTCTGCCTAACCCTTCGGGGATTACAGGCGTGATGTTATGTGTGCTTTGCAAACGAGAAGCTCGTAACAAGTACCACAATAATCCTTCAAAAATTCAAAATTCCAGTAAGAATTCAGCAAGAAAATACGGTGCTATTTTTTAAAGCGCTTTTTACCATCACCAAAAATTGAGCTGAAAAATGTTAACTCACACTTTATTTCTTGAAACCACAAAACAGGATGGTTGTTCAGCAGATAGCTAGTGCACGTACAGAGTCTCATGCACGAGGTGTCAGTTTTCACAAGCTTTTATGTTTGTATGTAACGTACTATGTATGTTTTATGTATGTATCTAAGTTGTCCTTTAAGTATTTGCAAACCATTTTTCGACCATTTTTTGGTATCCAATTGAGCGGTTTTTTTTTTTTATACACCTTTAGGTTTGATGACAATACAATGTACAATACTCAATATTGTAATAATTTTAAATTAAAGCTTGTTTTTAAAAATCGTATTTAATTCGTTTTTTCTAATTCATATGTTCTTACTAAGTTTATCTTGGACATCGCTGACATCCGTGAAGGAAAAGATCGTGATGAAGCCAGGACTTTATAATCAACTAGCTTCTGTCCGCGACTTCGTCCGCCTCAAAGGTGATTTCTTCATACAAACTTTGGACCCCCGTTTCAACCCCTTAGGGGGTGAATTTTGGAAAATCCTTTCTTAACGGACGTCTACCAAATATAAACTACCTTCCTGCCAATTTTCATTTTTATACGTGAAGCGGTTTTCGATATTTCTTGATGAGTCAGTGATCGAGTGACTATTCGCTTTTATAGGTATATTACCTAAGGTAAGTCTGAAATTGCCAATCCGCCTTAAGCAAGATGTGATGATCAATGCTCGAGCCTAATCCTTTGTATGAGAAGAGGCCATTATTATTGTGTAAACAGACCCACTTACAAAGCTAGGTAATGCTTATTTATTTCCTTATTAAAATCTGAAGCTTCATTTGTCTGACAACATGACGGAAGCTTCCTGTGATTAAGCAAACAAAGGATTTTGATTCCTGTGGCGCTCTTAACGTGTTGCTACTTATGCACAATCGTGACTGCACATCGTGATTAGCAGTACTAATGCAACAGGTATCGATTTTACTTGAACCTTTGACAAGTTGGTGAAAATTATTATTCCAGGGTTAAAGCTGTTAATTAAAGGATAAACAGGCATCACCCTTTAGGCTTAGTACCTATTTATAATTTAGGTTACTCTAACTAAACCCTCTTCTGTAAGATCTGATTCAGGCTCGCCGTCCTCGCCCAACGACGAACCCCGTCGGGCGGAGGGGTCTGTTAGACTCTTGCTGACTGAAATCCACCCCGATGCCACATGACACATGCCTTCCACGATTCCCGACCTGGGGGGACCAGGGGGACCTCAGGTCAGTCAAGCGCATGGAACAATAAACCGGTATCTGGACCCTACGAGGATGCCCATAGCATGTGGTTATCTTGGATAACATAACATAACATAACATCACGCCTGTAATCCCCGAAGGGTTAGGCAGAGGTGTACCCATTAGTACACCCACATTTCGCCAGTTATGTTTTTAGTCCCATGTAATAGGGGGCGAGCCTATTGCCATCAACCGGGCACAAATCCAGACTCCGAGGCTGTTACTGAGAAATTCCTGGTGGAAAAACCCAATAACACTTTGCCCGACCTGGGAATCGAACCCAAGACCTCATGCACAGCAGTCGCGCTTGCAACCACTAGACCAACGAGGCAGTCAGAGGTTATCTTGGATTAGAAGTTGTATGTCCTGGCTACAGGACTTTTGTAAGGCACCACAAGATAATTCGATTAAGCAGTCGATAACTTCAACTGCACTGATGATGACTGAACTGCAAGATGCAAATTTGAAGAAATTAATCTCTACTTGAGAGCAAAGCTGCATAAATAAAAATTTCTACCAGATTCAATGAATTTACTTCATCACAATCCATTACAAGACTTAGGACATCAATGCTGCTAATGCATAGTTTCACCAACACCTAAACGAAATGGCTAAGTAAAAATGCACAGTTATTTTCAACGCTCAGCTCAGTGCCGAGAGTTGAAAATTCAACAGTGCTTAAATATTAAGACATTAGGTAGGTACACTTAGACGTTGCGTAGTAAAACGGACATAAACTAAGTTTAGACGCAAGCTAGTTTATTCTATTCTGTAAAAATCTCCCTCGGTGACTTTAAGTGGAGTGAACTGTCGTCTCTAGGGATTGACCGCTCATCTCAGGCTCACTTCACCTAAATTCACTAAAGCAGTTTATTACATAACTAGCGAAGCGTCCTGGTTTCGCACGTCATTTTCACGCAACTTTCCGACATTCCTGAAGGATTAAAAAAAAAAAATACACAAATATCTTGTCCAGGAAATTACGAACACAACAAAAAAGGATCAGCCAAATCGGTCCAGTCATTCTCGAGTTTTGCGCTTACCAACATATTTATCCATTCATTTTAATTTATCTGTAGAAGATACAGAGCTGCTGCCCACGACTTCGTCCGTGTGGTTTTTTTTACCCACATTAAGTTACGTACTTGGTTATTACTTAAGCTTCCGAGGGCCTAAACTTGATGTATTCCTATTCTATTCATCATGAATCTGGCTATCATTAACGTAAACGTAAATATTTTTTTCCAATTCGACAGGTAGTTTCAGAGATTAGCACGTTTAAAAGAACAAACAAACAAAATTTTTCTACAGCTTTATTGTATTTAGATGGCACAGCTGTATATTTCTCAATCCTGAATCGTTGTATGACATTACACAAAATGTAACAATGCGATAACTAGATTTTCTATCTAAAAATAAAATTTTAACCAAACCTCAACAAGCAGAAAAAGCTAAAACAGTAAGTTATAACTAAAAACAATTCAAAACGAACAAAACCACTTATCTTCATTTTCAACTGTGCTTCACTTCAGCAATGGAGGACCAAAAAACGTGAAACAGAACATGTTGACCCACTTCTGTTGGATTTCCTCATAAATATTCCACAGCAAGGCCATATTTCTTCGGCCTGACCTGTCAAGTCGTGAAGTATGAGCACGTCAGGCTATTAACTACTTACTGGGGAAAGCGATTAAGGTAACCCTATACTATTAGATGGTTTCTGCAAAAAAATTCATTTTTAATATCGATAAAACATATTGAACAAGTCTTTCGTCTTTCTATTTCATAAGTACGTTCTAAGTTTATTCTGAACATCATTGCTATTGGTATAGGTAACCACCGTGAGTAAACCTGGACTTATAGTTAACTAGCTTTTGTCCGCGGCTTCGCCCTCATAAAAAGTTTTCGTAAAGTAAGTTGAACTATTATCCCGAGGGAACACATTATCGGGATAAATAGTATCCTATTTATCCAGTAAATGGTATATCTATGTGCCAATTTTCATTTAAATCTATAGGTACAACGGTTTACGCGTGATTGAGTAACAAACATGCAAATATCTATACATCTTCACAACATAACATTACATCACGCCTGTAATACCCGAAGGGTTAAGCAGAGGCGTACCATTAGTATACCTACATTTCGCCAGACAAACTACACACACATCACACAAACAAACACAAACACACAAACTATCTCATTTATAATATTAGTAGGATATTTTTATTTTAATGAATAGTAATGTGTTATAATTTAATAGTAATAGTAATGTCATAATCAAGTGTCTGTTTCACTGCCTCTATCTAGTTGCATCTAGATCTTCTTCCAAGCAACATTATTCTAAACCGTAATTCCAACTAGCTTTAACTAGATACGTTTATATCGCTAAGAAATGCTTGTACGTATAGTTCCACGTTATAAATCATTATTTACTTAATACCATTGCTTTGTTGAACATTTTAATTCATACCAGCGATTGGCAGACGCGCGATAAAACTGCGCCGGAGCAGTTTTATCGGTATGATGTAGTATGGCGTTAGGTCCTGGTTTATGGTCAATCTGAATTTTACTGTTGCAATTCTAAGTAACGTATTGTTTTATATTCTTCCTTATTTTCTAAGTTGGTATTGTTAAGTTGCACTTGGACATCACTAATATCGGTAAAGAAAAACATCGTAAAAACTTGATTTCAAATATACCGATCTAATCTATCCTATAAATATATTAAAGCGAAAGTTCACTCACTTACTCATCACGAAATATCGAAAACCGTTTGACGTATAAAAATGAAAGAAAGGGAGGTAGTTTATAGTTAGTGGTCGTCCGCTAAAAGATTGGATTCCGTAAATTTTAAAAAATGCAAGTTACTCTGTGTAATTCCAGCTATCTGCCGTGAAAGTACCGTTAAAATCGGTCCACCCGTTTCAAAAATTATCCGAAACAAACAAACAAACACAAAAAAAAAAAGATTTTTCGTGAATGTTCCTTCATAATTATTTATTTTTTAAACAGCTGTAATTGACATTACAAACAGACATTTCAAGTTTATTTATTTGTATATTATGTAGTATAGATATCTACCGACCCTCATCACAGTTTAGGAGTCAAACTCACAATTTATCAGCGAGGGAAAGGCAGTAAATATATATATTATTATCTTACAATTCACGAGGTTTGTCGCTTGAACAACTTCTTGATAAGTAACGGTTACCTTATATTGTCAGATAATTTGTCTGACCGCGTAGATAGTCCGTACCAATTATTGTGAAAACAGAAATCAGGAAACAAAAGCTTTTAAGTACCGACAAATGAAAGTCAACTTACAATCGTTCGAAATAAAGGCTGTTTCAAATCGTTGAGTTATATTTTGTTAAAAGTTATTCGCTAACAATTTGATAGCTCAGCTTTACAGAATACCTGTCAAGACGTCTTTGTTCCTTTGACCTGAAGATAGAATACTTCGCCTTTTATTTACTTGACTAGATTATGTCCACGACTTCGTTCGAGTAAATGTATCACGGGGTTTATTTTCGCGAAACCCTAAAAAATATTCTAAAATAAAAGATAGAATGAAATAAAATGTTTTTATTCATGTGTGTGTTTTTTATATATGTTTATGTATATTATATAGCATTTTATAGTAAGTAATTAAATTATTTTGTACTTGTGTACACTTTATTTTATTATGTAAAATATTGGAGTACTTTTTATTTTTATTTTTTTAAATCTCTGATTTTGTTGTTTTACTCTCGTAAAAATTGCTTGCACCTACCATGTTATCTCTTCACCACCTCTGGTTGACTGTTAGAGAATGCCTAAGGCATTAAGTCCGCCTTTGTACATTTGTTGGATAAAGCTTAAATAAATAAATAAATTAAGTGGCGCACATAACATAAAAATGAATGTTTTTAAAAGCCATAACAAGTTGGTATTAAATCCAAAATAAAAAAATATAGTCCTTGATATAGAAAAATGCGCCACTACCGCACGAAACGGCTGACGCTCAGCATAATGTCGTGGCCCGTGCACGAAGGCACGCAACCACGGCGCTTTTTCTCTGTTATCTCGGAACGATGAGTAGCACATCATAAGTTAGTGCTAGTCCTTATATCATCAGCTATCTGACAGTAAAAGTCCCAGACAGTAAAAGTGAAGCAACCGTTTCGCAGATAAATCGGGACAAACAGACAGACAGATATCTATGCAAAAATATTTTTAAAAAACATTCGTAAACATTCATAAATATTTATTTTGTAAAATCGCGGTTTTGACAGATTCGACAATTAAAAAAATTGTCAAATTTTGACATTACAAACAGACACTTCAATTTTATTTATTTGTTTAGATTCGCGAACATCGACATTTACGTAAATACAAAGATTCATTGTTGGTGTTTCAAAAGGTTCCCGAAAGGTTTCAAATAAATATTTACGTGAAATTCAGGATATTGGATTAAACGCTTCCCATTTGGGATTCATTATAGAGGGCCGCGTGTCCTCAAATATTAGAGGGATCAAGGGTTTACCGATTATTTCATAAGAATTTTTGGTGCGATTCATTTAGGTAATGGAATTACTCTGGCATTTCCTTTTAAATTATTTTATTTTTGTCTTTAGAACTGTGCGAGTAATCTTTCTAAGCGGAACGAAAGATCTTAGATCTTAGTACACAGAGAATCCTAATGTGTGATCTAGGAATTCAACCCAAATGTTCAAAACCCAAATGTTTTTTCTGTCGTTGGTCACGTGGTCGCAAAGCGCGATTGCTGAGCATGAGGTTTTAGGTTCGATTCTCAGGTCAAGCAAAGTTTTCTTGTGTTTTTCATTAGGAATTTCTTAGTAGCTGCCTCGGAGCCTAGGTTTGTGCCCGGTTGGTGGCAATAGCCCTTCGGGGAGAACAGACGTGATGTTATGTTATTAATTTATTTACGACATCAACTGATATTTTAGTTGTCTCTCTCTTGTATTTTAGTAGTCTTCGTGCACCCAGATGCAGTTAGTCAGATAACAAAAGCAGTTACTACACGTTTATAGCGACAAAAGCAGTTTCTCTATTCAGTGACTAGGTACCTAATTGCACGCCTTCGTTTGTGACTCATTTGGAGCACCAATTATAGTTCATAGCGAACTGTGGCCAGCTGGGACTTACAGATTGGACTGAAAATTGTTGCAGATGTGAAATGAACTAAAGTTATGTGACAATGATTTATTTTCAATTGAAGGACTGACTGACTTTTCTCTTTTTGACAATTCTCGGGTCGACCATTAAATGTAAAAGATTTTTTTTTAAAGCTTTTTATCACCTTGTAATGCCCTTTATTTAAAAATAGAATGGCAAGTAGGTATTGCAAAAAAAAAATCGTCTCGCAATTTGTTTTCTATATTTCATATTTAAAATTATACATACATACATAACATCACGCCTGTAATCCCCGAAGGGTTAGGCAGAGGTGTGCCCACACCCACATTTCATTTAAAATTATCTGTATTTCTACTTAATCTTATTCTTAATCTATCAAAAATACCTCTAATTAACATTATTTTTATGACATTAATTATCGCCGAGATTTGATTTGAATGTTTTTTATTAATAATAAATAGAACAAAAATAGTAGAAAAAAAAAATATAAATATATAATATATAAAAATCAGTAGAATTAGCCTTCTCTTTCAAAACTCCACGCTTGCTAAAGGCGGATTGGCGATTACAGAATTATATTAATTCATACCAATATTATAAATGCGAAAGTAACTCTGTCTGTTAAGTTTTCACTACTAAACCACTGAACCGATTTTCATGAAATTCAATAAGTAGCAAGATTGAACCCCTAGAAAAGACACAGGCTACTTTTTATTCCGCAACTTCGTCTGCGTACGCGACATTTACGCGGACGAAGTCGAAACTACTTATTTTTAAAGTCCGGTTTGCGCCACAATATTTTCCTTCAACATTTGCGTCATATTAATAAAAAACCAATGGAAAACTCCTTCGAAGCATACGCAGTAGGTAATCATTAAGTACGAAACACTAGCTCATTAAAATTAAGCGTTATATCGTCACAGTGATGGCTGCCGTCAGTGCGGGCTGGCGCAGTCGACGCGCCACAGACTCGTTAGTACTTCCATCTCATTACAGAACTCCTCGATTCCACTTACAGACAGATATTTCTACTTCATTGCTTGTATTTTTGCTAACCACGCTTTTCTTTCATGTTCCATTTTTATTTTTCTTTAAAGTACCTACAGTACAGTACAGTTCTGACCTTATTGGTGAGCTCCTTCAGAAAGGTCAGGTGCGGAGTACTCGTAACCGGCGTGCTTGTATGACGAGATGTATGAACGTAGATGAGGCGAAAGGAGTATGTAAGGATCGTAGCAGGTGGCGTTCTGTAGTTTCTGCCTACCCCCATGGGAAAAAGGCGTGACTTTATGTATGTATGTATGTATATACCTACAGTACGACTTTCTCCAGTATCGTGGGTACGTTTTCAAACAAATAAACTCACATACACACCCTACCAGACAATTTTGAATACAAATACTGCACTGCACTGTCCGGTTTTAGTCCGTAAAACTGTAACGCAATTGTGTTACGCCATCAACAAACATTCGGTGACTTGTCCGATTGATGGTAATAGATTTAACCTGATAAAATAAATTTTGGTACAAAATATGCTTACCTGTTCGAAATATACCTATGTATTTGTGATTTTCTAAAGGACAATACATCGTACCTAAAAACGTTTAAAATCTAGTAGCAATCTCATCTCGGCGACAATCAATGTCAAAAACTTGTCAATTTAAGCCAATTAGTTTTATTTTTTACAAATTAAGATTGAGATTAGAATGCGATTGTTTTTAAGGGAATTGCTCCTCTGATCGTCTTCTCTTTTATTTATAAATACAAGTGCTGCATTAAAAAACCAACTTTAATAAGGTCAGCACAAACTTCAATTTACACCGCATTCTTCAAGAACACGATTGAAGTCTTTAGTATTTCTGAGTTGACTAATTGAAATAAGCAACTTCTCAAGCAAACTTCTGAATATTTTAAAACTTTGGTGCTTATCTCTTAGTCAGTGCAAAGTTTCAGCTGTGCTCATCACAGGTATAAAAGGAAACACTAAATTAGTTAGTTGTTTGCCTTTCGACGGAGACTGAAAGAAATGACCGTAAAAGACGAGCTATTTCTGGCTCGGACTTCTAAGATATGAATGCTTTCTTTAAGAAAAAGTTTAGATATAACACAACATCACCGCTGTAATTCCTGAAGGGCTAGGCAGAGGTGTACCCAGTCTTACACCCATACTTGGGCAAGGCGAGCCTATTGCCATCAACCTGGCACAAATCCAGACGCCGAAGCTACTACTGAGAAATTCCCATCACTTTACCCGACCTGGGAATTGTAATCAAGACTCAGCAGTCGCGCTTTGCAATATTCTTCAAGATTTTTCCAGTTTCGTACACATTATACATTACAAAAGTTCCAAATATTCTACATTTTACAAAAATTCTGTTTAAATAAAATTTCCTTCCCTTTGCAACTTTGATTCATCGAATTTAAACTTTCCAGAATTATTTTCGTCAAATATTTAAGCACGATCGGCATTTTCACTCTCTCCGCCCCCGCTTTTTTGTTTCAAAGCGTTTTTCTATGCAAATGAGGTCTTTGGTTAAATTAAGACAGAAATTAATATGCTTGGCGAATAAGTCAATCATTTGTTATTATTATCTTGGCACTTGTCCAAATGCCTTCATCTTCTCTTTAGTTTAAATTGATGGAGCCTATTTAACACTGCTTTAACCTCTATTTTATTGAGTCATAAATTATGCAGAGCTACTGTTTCGATTTTTATCCCTTCTTGAATAATAACTATTTATTTTAATGACTAGCTTCTGCCAGCTACTTTGTAATGACTAGCTTCTGCCCACGACTTTGGCTGCGTAGAAGTTAAGTTTACCATTAAACATATCCTATGACAGTTCGCAATAGTATAGCTTTCTATCAAAGAAATATTTTTTGTAATCGGATTAGTACTTTCAGAGATTACCTTTTGCAAACATTACTCTTTACCAAACTCTTTGTGTGTCGTGATGGCCCAGTGGTTAAGGCGCCCGCCTCTCATGCATGAGGTTGTGGGTTCAAATCCGGACAAGTACCAATGTGAATTTTTCAATTCATATGTACTTTCTTAAGTTTATCTTGGACATCACTGGCATCGGTGAAGGAAAACATCGTGAGGAAACTTGGACTTATTGTTCCACTCAAACTATGTCAGAGGCCCTTGAGGCGGTTTAGAGACTCTGACACTAGGGTGTGTGGGGTCGTAAGGCCTTACTACCCACACGATAAGAAGAAGAAGACCAAACGCTTCATATGGATTTATTTATCACTTGATATTTACTTCTTATAGTACTTAGTCTGTTGCTTCTCATAATGATGAGCAAAGTGGCTGGTAGAAGACCAGTAGGCCGAAGAAGAAAGTCATGGCTGCGCAATATTCGCGAGTAGACCGGCATCATGCAACAGCGCCGCTGAACTGTTCCGCCTCGCCTAGGACAGATTAAAGTTTTCTAAACTAACGGCCAACCTTCAGTAGTTTTAGAGGTACTGCGAAGAAGAAGAAGAAGTAGTATTTTATTTTATTTATTTATTAGAATCTTAAGATATAACAATAATAAACAAAAGGTATTAAATAACATAACTGGCGAAATGTGCGTGTACTAATGGGTACACCTCTGCCTAACCCTTCGGGGATTACAGTCGTGATGTTATGTTATGTAGGTATTAAAAAAGTGTACCTCTTCACTTATAGGAGACCACAGCAGGGTTTGTTTGTTAGTGTGTGCCTTTGTAACACACAAACAAACTTTACCTCTTTATGATTTTAGTGTAGATAATCCACGACAACAATTCACGCGTTGTTGCAGTAATAATTCAATAATAATTACCTACTATCGTGATTAACAATCATAAATGTCTATCGCTCCGTTTCAAACTGATTAACGTCAGTAATTAAAACATCATTTTCACAGTTTCAAACTTAATTTCACAGAATTTCCAAATTATCATTAAAAATTTTAACTATCGATTTAAAGGACAATGATAGAAATTGTCTGAAAGAAAGAGAACGCTACTGCAGAGTGGCATATTTTTTTTTCTTTTTGAAGCTTCTTATATGACAACAATACTATAGAGTAAGAATCGCGGGAAGTCGCTATATGCAAAAACCGCAGGACTGGTTTGTTCCGAGAACCTTTGGGGTAGACCTATACTGAATAGTAGACGTCTTCTGATTGACATGATGAAGTGTGTTGGACTTTGCTTTAATACTTGTATTATAGAAAAATGTATACACTATATTTTCTTTATTTTATTTTTTCTATTTTTTATGTTTATTTCTCTTTTGTTTTTATATTTTTTGTGTATTTTTTTCTATCTGGAGTTACAGACCATCATCCAATAAAAAAAAAATAGAGAAGAAAATTCATCCTCACATTACAGACCAACTCACTAGGAAGACGAGAATTTTTCCCAACAGTCGCTAGTTAGTAGCAAATTTCTTTACCGACACATGATACTTATCTGCCTCACAAGTACGTCTCTAACAATTACATAAAACACGTAATAACATACCCAGATAAGGAATGGTGGAAAGCTAATTGTGTAGGATGAGACTGAACCGAACAAAAGAACTGCTGGGTTGCGCAACTTTAGGGTCTCCCTATTGTTCGAACGATTTGAGTAAAAGCGGTTCATTGTATCCGAATTTGTGGTAATGTGTGGGCAGGGTTGATATTTCCGTACTTTAAATGGAAAGCCTGCGGAATTAGTGGCGTTATTTGCTGTGATTTAAGGTCGAATTTTCAATCATCAAATAACTGTTTAGAAAATTAGTCAAACTAACATATATAGCTCCAAAACTGGAAAGATGAGGCACTGAATCGTGAACGATGGAAGGAGTTGAAGGAGGCCTTTGCTCAGGAGTGGGACAGAATAGGCTAACAAAAAAAAAACTTTACGTAGTCTCATTTTTCGTACTGAATAACCATAATAAATAAATAACCTAATCACAAAACCTAGGTATAATAAGAAATATATAAAGTATCTATGTTTGTTAAGCAAAACTATGTCAAAAACTTTTAATAAAAAGTCTCATTTAATTTTATTATGTATGAATTTATGCGCCTACAATATCCGTTTTAATTTACATTATTTATAATACAAGTTTGCAATTATGTCGAGTAGGTATCTACTTCATCGGATTTTATCTCAAATACATGTTTTATCTGACTATTTAAAAATTAACCCTTATTGTAAAAAACATTGCATTTGCGGCCTAAAATTAGTCCTCTATATTTTCAACATAAAATGAGTACTATTCAAATTTTTGTTTCGCTTATAGCCTTGACTAAACATCAATAACAACACTGTCCTAGAACTAGTAATCTTTGTTATCACTTCCTGATCGTTTCTCTCATCACCGTTATTACTGAGAGCATCAGCCCATAGCCGCATAACGTTCCATTATACTCAACACTTTCACTATCGGTGCTACTCTAGCGCAACAGCACGTGTGTGTCAACGACTGTTAACTAGAGGTGGGATGCGGGCTTGTTTAAGGAAATTATCTTTAAAACCGTCGTGATGGGCCAGTGGTTCAGGCGCCCGCTTCTCATGCTTGAGTTTGTGGGTTTAAATCCGGGCAAGTACCAATGTGACTTTTTCAATTCATTATGTAATTACTAAAGTTTATCTTGGCCATAAACCATGTCAGAGCCCCTTGAGGCGGTTTAGAAACTCTGACACTAGGGTGTGTTGGTTCGTAAGACCTTACTGCCCACACGATAAAGAAAAGATCTTTATTGTTTGTTTGAAAACTACAACTATGATTAAAGTTGCAAGACCTGTTTAGGCTCCTTCACTGTTTAATCTCCTTTGAGATCACAGATTTACAACTCACAAAGTCAAGTTAAGATTATCATCATAAAGGAAATTAACATAAAAGCATGGGTATTTTGTAAAAAAAAAACTCGCTTTTAACTTAAAGTCTCCGTGTAGGTGTAATTTGATTGTTTTCTGCGGATCTGTTTGCCCTTCGGGTACAGATCCCTAAAGATGAGCCCTGAAGAATTCTGAAGAATCCTGAAGAATTGCCACCAAATAATTTAGTCGTTAAAATGTCTGGTAGCGCTTCTTTTCTATTCATGAAGCTGAGTGAATAGGTACCTACTTGGCATTTAAACGCCTTACAAGAAAAAATCTTTTGAAGCACGACGCGCTTCCAAATCTTTTATGATTTAAGTCTGGGTTGAAAGCGGGCGTCAGGCATTTTCTACTATTTCGCGCATTTTGCTAGTATTTCTCGTCTTCTTTCTAAAAATGTCTAGTAATCTTTTTCTTTCTTGCGCATTATGTTGTGTTTTTATTATGGGGTTACTATTCCAGTTGAAGACGGTTTAAAACCGGTTCGATTTTACGATTACGTCATCTTGAAGTATGTATTGTATGTTTTTTTTATATTTTTTAAAGACAATTATAACTGGAGGGGATACTGACAGACATTTTTTTTCGTCAGATACTAATATAAAAACCAGTTGTTCCTCATATAAAACGCATTTAGAAACAAAAACAAAATTGTAACTAGGATTTTGAAAAAACCAAATTGAAAAGGCTGTCCGTGGAGTTACTTGCTTGTTCTTCTCCAGAGAGGCCTACCTCCGTTTTGGAAGGAGCAACTAGCTACAACTTTCTAACTGACTCCTTGACAATGAAAAGTGCCTGTAATTGAGGTTATTGAAATAGGATGTGTTTTGACCTTGACTTTGAAAAGTCCAACACCTACACGATTTAAATTTATGGAACAACAAATTTCTTTAATTTTCTTCTTTATCGTGTAGGCAGTAAGGTCTTACGACCCCACACATCCTAGTGTCAGAGATCAGAGTTTCTAAACTGCCTCAAAGCCTTCTGACATGCAAGCGACGTATTTGTTGATCTCTTTTTTTTAATAAGGTCTAAAATCCTATACCTTCTGAATTCATAGGAAAAATTTTCCTTACGATGTCCTTCCACCCGTTATAAATTCTAACTTTACTTTCTTAAAAGACATAAACTTAATCAAATAAAGCTGACGAATTCATTAGACACTATATTTGTTCAGTACGGTTGCTACTGACTGCAAGGAGTTCGCTAATTTATTCAACAAGTTTGTTCCCTACAATTTGATTAAGAATCCCTACTACACTATTGGACTAAGTTACACTTTATTACTCTGAACTAGTTTCAGTTCTGGGTAGATTTAAAATAGGCCTACCACCACCTCTAACAATATTATTTTAATATTACTTTGACTTCCGCAATGTTGGATTTTCAACGCTCGGATCAGCGCCGAGAGTTGAAAATGCAACTACAGAAATTACAAAGTAATATTGTTATAAGAGATTGTGGTAGGTGCCCTGATTGATTAAACTTAAGAACGTTTACACCGTACGACATTTCGTACAAAGGTTTAAGCCTTTTTTTTTTCAAAATGTGTGTACCGATTTTTATGAAACTTCTAAAACATAAGCAGAATACTTCGGTCTAAAAAAAATTGTCTTACAGCTAATATTGAGCGAATTTAAGTTTTCAATAGAAAAATAAATTTCCAATTGTTTTTTTTTTAATAAAATATTTCGAAAATGTTCCCAACTAACTTTTAGTGTAACCGCTCTTAACTCAGAAATCGTTAACCCAAATGTTCAACTTGAATTCAACCATTATCAACCGATGAGGTCTTTACTGTATACCGCTTTTAATTTAATTTTTATAATCTCTCGACATTTTATTGACATCACATTATCATTTTCATTCATTAACGGTACCATGTGTTTTCAAAATTACGAACCGCTCTTACTTTTAAAATTGATTCTGTTAAACATAATTATTATAAAGCTTAGCTGCCGGCGCAAGAGCAGAATGCAGTGATCGAACAGGTTCGTCAAAGTTCATTCGTTCCCCATTCATTACTACAAAGGCCGTTGACTGCGGCGTAGTCGCCGGTCGGCCATATTGATCCGCCATATTGGCAGCATTGACGCCATCTTGATTTATGTTGGTACCCCTGGCGACCACAGCTAACTTCAAGTAGCAGCGGTCTTACGCGAACGTTACGTTAGTTATGTTTTGAACTGTTTGTGTATCGGCGTACGGTTTCATAAATAAACGAATTTTGAATATTTTCATCAATGGAAAGAACTTGTTTATTTACTTTGACAATCGTACAAAGGGTTTTGTGTTATTTTTACGTTATTAAAAGTGTTTTAAGTGATAAGTGTCTGTTATTAAATTAGTAGTGAAAGTTTGGTTATGTTGACAGTTGAACTCATTAAAGCAGTTGATTGTACTGTGTTTGTCATAAAAAATATGTGTAATTAGGTAATTATCGATTGTGTGATTTTTGTGACGAGATGTATTGACAGGTTAACTAGTCATTACATGACGTTATGTTGAACCTAGCATCGCGAGATCTCGCAGAGCCCGGTCTTAGACCTTCAACCTTAAACGGCAATGATTCGAATTAATATTGTCTCGAAAAGGCACTACTTGAATACTTGAATTAAAATGTTGGCAACAACTGTTTCCGGAAAATCCATCTGCTATCGTAAAGGTGGCTAAAACTAAGTTCTTTTTATGCTTAAGTTTCATGATCTCTGCACTTAATTATAAGTAGGTATGTTGTTAAAATAATTGCTTATTTAACGGCTGCTTCCTTGTTTTTATGTATCTAAGTAATTACTTATGTGTTAACAGAACAAGTTTACATGGACTCAATTAAAAACATTAAATAATTTCGGAAAAAAGCCTTAAGCAATAACTGTGTTACACAATAATTAATACGAAGTATGTGTACCAATTATTATTAAGTAGTAATAGTAATCTAAATAATAATTGTTTACACAACTGCAGTATAAAAATTGGCTCGGTATTGTAAAGTCTGGCTGTTAATTGAAAGTATTCGGAATATTAAGTTACTAGTTAATAAAAAAAAATACCTATCCACGCCTAGTTATTAGTATTCAACGGCTTATATTTTATTTTGACGATATTACTTAATGAATGATATTAATTCTTGAGATTGAAATATTTTGTCGTATTACCTACAAGAATAAGTGAAATAATCTGTTTAAAAATGATCCTACTAATATTATAAATGCGAAAGTTTGTGAGGATGTAACTATGATGTTTGTTAATCTTTCACGCATAATCTACGAAACGGTTTTGTATGAAATTTGGCACACCTTTAAATTATAATTTGAAATAGCTCATAGGCTTTTTATCCCGGAAAAAAATACGGATTCCGTGGGATAATTTGTAACTTTGACGCGGCCGAAGTCACAGGCAGCAGGTTATACATAATTATATGGACATTATACATATAAGAAATTACTTGTATATTATAAACACAAACTTAACAAGACTTCCTCGACTGCCTCGTTGGTCTAGTGGTCGCAAGCGCGACTGCTGTGCATGAGGTCTTGGGTTCGATTCTTAGGTCGGGCAGTGTTATTGGGTTTTTCCATCAGGAATTTCTCAGTAGCAGCCTCGGAGTCTGGATTTGTGCCCGGTTAATGGCAATAGGCTCGCCCCCTATTACATGGGACTTAAACATAACTGACGAAATGTGGGTGTACCAATGTGTATACCTCTGCCTAACCCTCCGGGGATTACAGGCGTGATGTTATGTTGTTAACAAGACTTAGCCTTCATAAGGCTGAATACCAGTATACAGTCAACAAAACAGATAGGTATAGAGTAAGTATGGATCTAAGCGTACAGACAGCAGAAAGCGATTATGTAAATATTAAAAGGATTTATGAATAAAAATACCACACGAACACAATAATGAGGTAAACTCTTTGTTCATAAACAAAATAGACAGACAAACATCCTTAAATGGACAGAAATTTCAATTTTATATCCATTTGTTTAAAGCACATAATATTATTTATTGAGTTCAAGTGTTATTGGGTTTTTCCATCGGGAATTTCTCAGTAGCAGCCTCGGAGTCTGGATTTGTGCCCGGTTGATGGCAATAGGCTCGCCCCCAATTACATGGGACTTAAAAAACATAACTGGCGAAATGTGGGTGTACTGGGCACACCTCTGCCTAAACCTACGGGGATTACAGGCGTGATGTTATGTTATGATGTTATGAGTTCAAGCACCACACAATATCTGCCTGCCTTACCACGATAAACCTTTTGTGGCTCCAGAGTACAATCAATTTTTAATAGCAATATTCGGTTTACATTTTCGAAAATGAAATCCGAAAACCGTAAATAGTTACATCACAAAGTAATTGCTTTTTTGCGAAAAGCTATTCCGCGACTTCTACGTTCGCTATAATCGACATTTATGCGGACGAAGTCGCGGTCAAAAGCTACTAAAGCTAGTAATTAATAATTATTACTGTAATTACGTTTCATTAATGAGCATTAAACTTGATTTTCCTGTAATAATATTATTATTCACAAAGAAAATAAACAGGAAAATTTTAATCATTATGAAATTAACCTACGACGAACCTACTTTTTAATTAATTAATCCCACCAAAAACATTTCATGTTAAATGTTGCCAAGACGACCACATAAGGTTTGCTCTGTGAAAACGATCAGATCTCACGTAGAGCCAAGCTTCTGAAGCTACACGGCCTAACTCTGCTGACTCTAACTTCACAAATTCTACATATCAGTAAAAATGTATGTATGGCTTCGCCGTTTCGCTACCGTCGTGAAGGTGACGCGAACATTTAGTTTCTGAAGTAAGTAACGAAACAGCCGTCTGGTACATCGGAAACCAACTCTATGAGGGTCCAAAAAACCATGAAACACTTCGAGAAAAGGTAGGTAGTGCCCTTGCGCTTCGCTTGGCTCGTCTTGGCGGGGGCACTCCCGTGCCCCCCGATTTTAAATGTACAAGTTGCTCGGTAGGAAAATGATGTAATCTCATTATGATGTTATGTCTGTTATAGCCATATTACCCCGCGACTTTTGAGCGTGGCGTCCTGGGTTCGATTTCCAGATCTGGCAAATTGTTATTGGGTTTTTCCGTTAGGAATTTCGCACGTAAAGCCTGTGCGTAATTTCAATTGTATTACGAGAATGATTTAAAATGACTAGAGTAAAAAAGTGAAGGCTAGTAGGTAAAGGCTTGCATCACGCTGCCCGCGACCCGTCACCTTTTGCTAACGGTTTGATTTTTCGAAGATATTCCGCCGGGGTCGTTACCGTATCTGAGCGGTACTGTTGAATTGATACTGTGTTAACTGCCCATTGACTGCGGGAAAACACACACGTTGTGTTTCTACTAAAAAACGCAAGTGCGGCGCACACCGTATGTGTTTTTCTACGACGAACACCAATTGTGTAGCCAGCGCTTGCGTTCGGGGTAGCGAATATTCGCCCGCAGTCAACGCTTGTTAGTGATACTGTAATGACTATCAAAGACACTTACTACAATCTTAACAAAACTCAGTTACCCCACAAATAACACCAATATTCATCGAACTAGGAATAAGGTCAGCGTTCATGTCCAATCGAATCAGTTTCCGGCGGTTAGTTGCAGCACTTGCAGCGCTGATTATTGCATTGTGCAGCGCTTCAAGTTGCGCAAACAGATTCAATTGGCGCTTTGTGTAAACGTCGAAGTTCGTTCTATCTCTTGTTGTTATATCAAAGTGTGAAACTTACAGTTGTTTGTAAGAGCTGTTTTGCTATGATTTCATTGGGAGTTGAGATTTGGTGCTAGAAAACATAAAAGTGACAATTTTTGTTAGAGGGACGCTGAAGCAAAAGTTTTTTTGAATTTTTATGTAATTTTTTTTCTTGTTTCGTCCTTTTTAAACCCCCTTTTTATTTTACCTTTATTTTTACAACCATTCTATACAAAGACATTGAAAATTTACCAGATACCTGAAAAGGGGTCAATGTACTCATCATTATAAACAACTTTACTATGGGACCAATCCTGATATCATGAAAAAAAAAACAAATGTTCCCTACAAAAAAGCTATACAACACGATTGTAATGTAAAAAACAGCTGTTGTTTTTGTTTTTGTTAAATTTTCAATGACCCTGTATACTCATCAAATACCAAGTCAAAACATCAAAGGTTTAAATAAATAATTCTAAGCAGACCAGACAAAAACAAAACAGCTTCTTGAAGTCTTGACTTGAAATAACAAGAAAACGAAAACAAAGATCTAGTCTCGCATAGTTTTAAAGTTATTTCATTATTCAAGTAAAGAATGGGAGCCATTTGAGTGACATAACACAATTTCGCAACGTCAAACGATTCCTAGATGTTTAGTATAATCTAAGATAAACCCTAGCACAAACGTGCGCAATAAACAAACAAATTCGATCAATTTTAAAATTGGAAATGTCTGTTTGGTACATAATACTTACGTAACTTACACGTTACGTAACATCACGCCTGTAATCCCCGAATGGTTAGGCAGAGGTGTACCCATTAGTACACTCACATTTCGCCAGTTATGTTTTTAGTCCCATGTAATAGGGGGCGCGCCTATTACCATCAACCGGGCACAAATCCAGACTCCGAGGCTGCTACTGAGAAATTCCTGATGGAAAAACCCAATAACACTGCCCGACCTGGGAATCGAACCCAAGACCTCATGCACAGCAGTTGCGCTTGCAACCACTAGACCAACGAGGCAGACTTACGTTTTTCGTTCAAAGACTTCATTTTTATCAATCTAGCATGTACCCATGACTTCGTCTGAGTAACTGTCGGTTATCGCGAGAGCAGATGAAGTAGCGGATTAAAAAGTAGCCTATGTCCTTTATTGGGGTTAAAGCTTAGTCTGTACCAAATTTCATGAAAATTGCTTGTGTGGTTTAGCCGTATAGGTGTAACAAACAAACTCTATATTATAACAATCTTGTATTCGCGACTTCATACGCGTCAAAGTTAATATTTTGTCCCACGGGAACCGTACCTACATTTTTCCAGACTGTATCTTTATGCTAAATTACCTACATCCAGACCCGTTCAGCCGTTCTGGCATTATCGAGTAACAAACATCCATTCATCCACACTTTCGAATTTATAATAGTGTATCAGTAAGATTAGTTAGGATAGTCCAGGTCTTATAAAATTAAACCAAAATAAATACGAAAATCATAATTACAATTCAAAATCGCTTGAATCGGATACCTAATTTTAAATCGGCACACTCTTGCTTGGCCTACAAGGTACAACAAACAGACTGGCTGTAAATTGTTTTAATATTACCTAATACAGGACGCAGGCACAGAACATTAAACTGGAACAATCAATCTTCATATATATCCATCTGCTACAGAAACAGAACGAGCTGAGTCTCCAGTTCTCAATCTAGATGATAAAGTAATAACTCAAACTGTCCAAATAATCACTTCTCGACTCGTTTTAAGTGACACTGAAATACGAAGTCTGCTCTTCAAATTCCGCATCTGGCGTTCAAGACTGACGTTCGAAAATTGACATAACCTCGTATTCCATTGCGCAGTTACTGCAAACTTTGCCGACGAATATTATTCAAATAACTACGGGAAAGCTCGATGGAATGTAAAATAAAACTCAAAGGAGTCGTTTCTCGATTCAAGGGACGCCGTCGACGGAAATTACCATTTTAATAGTATTCTTCGAAGTTCGACTTCCGTAACATGCACAAAATAAACAAATTAACATAAATATCACGGGGACGTCGATAAAAGGTCTGTGAATTAACTCGTTTCCTCATTTTTATTCTATTTCATCGTCTCCTGAAGTTCGGAGGAATTGATTTATAGCTAAACCTCTTTATTGAGTCCTTGCCGACGGGCTACAGGGGCGCAGGGATAGGAGGTGGACAGAAATTGGGAATTCGCTTAGCGTTCGTAGCGTAACACACAAGAGGCGAAATATGCACTGGATAGTTCTTAAGATATGTGACGTCACAGTGGTATATATTATATTTACTAGCTTCTGCCCGCGACTACGTCCGCGTCAAAGTTGATATATTATCCCACGGAAACCGAATATTTTTTCGGGATAAAAAGTAGCTTAAGTGCTATTCTAGAGTATAATCTATATGTGTGCCAAATTCAATCCAGATCCGTCCCGTAGTTTTTGCGTGAAAGAGTAACAAACCACTTTTATAATATATTATTAGTAGGAAGGTAGGATTTCCCTATAGGAAACATTTGAAACTTTTCGGGATTTTATTTCGAAGGTTTTACTCAATGAATAGGTACGCAACCCTCGCTCGCTGGCGGGCTACGAAATGTTAATTGAATAATATTATCAATTTACGCGGTTCCATTGCTCACGCTTAGTTACATTTTACGTAAGATTGTGGGAATGCTGATTTGTAAATCTTCAATGTTTGCTTCACCGCAATACCTTTAATTACACTTTGTTGACAAATATGGCGCTAGAATTTGAAATCTGTTAAAAAAAAGAAAACCTGTTCTTTTTTCAAATACATAACCGTTACGTTCTTTTCATTTCTGCTCTTTATTGGCTCATAATAAATGCCATAAACTGCTAAATAAATAAATGAAATAATTTATTATGGTATCTACACACTTACTTAGACTGAATTAAGTGTAAGGTACCTTCATTTTGATCCAAATACTACTAGATCCTGCCCGTGACTTCGTCCGCGTCAAACTTGATAAATTATTCCACGGGAACCGTTAATTTTTTCGGGATAAAAAGTAAACAGTAATCCAGACTATAATCTATCTCTGTGCCAGATTTCATCAAGTTTCGTTCAGCCGTTATGGCGTAATTGAGTAACGAACATCCATATATCTAAACTTTCACAATTGTCATAGTAAAGTAAAATTGAGTAATTAATTCGCTCGGCAAATAACAACGTTTTTATAAATAGAACAGTCGCCTAATGAGGATTATTCATAATTAATGTTACCTTGTACTCTTAATTTACATACATATCACATGTGTAACTACGTTCCAAAAAGTTCCGATTAGACTATATTTTGGCAAATCATTTTATTCAAATTCTGTTCCTTTTTTGAATATAGGTATTATCTGGTCAAGTCAATTCACAAAATCATTGAATGGCCCCAAAATTAACTGTCATATATCAGTCTTAAAGTGACGATTTATTGACAAAAAAATTAGGTACAATTTTTGGTTTTAATCGTTATAAAAATGAACTTTAAAAAATCGTGTTTCTTTTTGTTATGACTTTCCAATATCTATGAAATTACAAACTGTTTATTTTCTCTTTGACAATCAATGGTAGCCCATAACTGTAAATAACTGACTGTCAACTGTATTCTTAATTTCACGCGAAAGAGGATAATACGCGTAAAATAGCCTGTTTATTCGATATTGAAAGACCCGCTATAGAATCGATTAGTTTTGAATGAGATAAACCTTTATCGATTCTAACATAAATAAACTAAAAAACACAATTACTTACTAGACAATGGAATAACAATTATGACTCAATTAACTACCTTAAAACAATTAGGTACTTAATTATCTACTTTATGCAGCGATCATAAATATATTTGTTCTGGACGTTGTTGATTATGGTGATGGATATGATAATTCTTTAAGACGGAGTTAGCATACAATTTAAATACTGGCCACATTAGTATGATATAGCAAAAAAAGAAGTTACCAAGGAAGATAGTAACCTCCATGACAAAATTTTATAAGAAATTTAACCATAGACTAAAATTGATTTGGTAATTATTTCACTTAAATAATCGTGTTATAATTAATTTTACGGTCTGCGTGTTCTTTGATCTCTCTTAATTATAATTGTTGTCTCATGCAGAGACCCTTGTAATGATAATGTGTCCCAAGTGACCGTATCTCGGAGACGTATGGTTTTAATTACCACTAGATTTCACGGCCGGGTGAACAGAAGTCAGAAGTTATTTTTGGTTCAATTCGGTGTTAGTCATCAATGGATAATTTGTTTTTTTTTTTAATGTTTATAAGCAAGATGTAAAAATATTATGAACGTATTTGCGAGTAAAACATTTCTTTGATATATGAAATGATAAATTGAAAATATGTTTACGCATGTTCAACCAATACAATAAAAACGACACATTTTTGTTTATTCCTCTCCATTTTTTTTTTCTTTACTAATATTATAAAGATTTATTTATTTATTTATTATGGCACTCCAACGACAAAGTCACAAAAACATAAATACATACAAGATTTCTTAAATATATTATTAATATAGTGACCTTGTCACTTAAAGGTGTGCACAGCTTTTATATTGCGATACAACGTTAATAGGTTAGATTTTGGAATTTTTGATATAAATACATTCAACAACTTAATAACCGATTTTAAAAATTCTTTGATCTATAGAAAGCTACGTTTTCAGCGAGTAGCATAGACTATATTTATTTTATATAAAAAAAGGAATCTCTAAAAAAGATCACGCGGTTCAAAGTCGCAGCAAAATATAGATTTAACATAAAACCGAAAAAAGTTTGAATACATTGAAACTACTTCGTTATCTTAAAAACCTGCTAAAAGTTAACGGAAAGTTTGATTTGCAAACGTTACGTTATGTAACAAAAGCCCGGAACACATCGAAAGATAACAATAAGGTGAA
Source organism: Hoplodrina ambigua (assembly GCA_949774945.1). Taxonomy (NCBI): domain Eukaryota; kingdom Metazoa; phylum Arthropoda; class Insecta; order Lepidoptera; family Noctuidae; genus Hoplodrina; species Hoplodrina ambigua. The sequence continues at coordinate 3,356,696 of OX458974.1, read as the reverse complement.
AGAATTTAAGTGCGAGGGTCGCACACTTACATTAGGGACAGCACCTGCTACCTGATCGACACATGACTAGCTTCACATTGGTTCCAAATTTAAAAACCGATGCACGTGGCTTTTTTTTTGTTTGTAATTTTGAAATTGGAATGGAACGCGAAGGGAAGGTGCTTTGTATTATATTATTGTATTAGGTACCTGTTTCAACATTTTTTTTTTAATTTTTGTTTTGAACGTAGGTACTATTAGATATTATAAACGCGAAACTTTGTGAAGGATGGATGGATGTTCCTCTTTCACGCATACACGCAACACATACCTAGGATAATTTTCATGCCGTTTTTGTGTCGAAAAAAATATACGAAGACTTTGCCTTCATTCTGAGTTGTACTTAGACAAAGTCGCAGTCAAAAGCTAGCTCTATATTTTTTTGAAACAGTTTTTGAAATCGTATTTATGATAACTGGAAAAAAATCTATAAGTAAATTAGTTTTACCTATTAGTAAATTGGAAAATTACCGTTAATAAAAACCTCTTTTTTAATTAAGCACTTAGCGATCAATAGAGAGCTCGGTGTGTTACGTGGACATGTTTACAGCAAAGTAAACTCAAACCGATTTGGGTCAACTACCTACGGAAGCTCTAGTTTTATCGCGGTGCCCTATTTTTTTTTTACTTACGGTTTTATTATCAAGTAAGTAACCGGCCAGTGTTATTAAGATGCCCATTTGTACAGATTATAAATAAATACTGTGTACAGGCGGTATTGTGATAAGTCATACACTTTATACTTTGTGACCTTTGCTAGTCTGTGATAGCCCATTAATATAAATTATTAGTTTATGACGAAAGTCGCCGTCATTATCACAGGGTAATCATTTCTACAAGGTAGTCTATAAAAAAAAGTATTTCCTTATAACATTAGCTAACTGCCAGTGAAACTCAAAATTGGTCCAGCCGTTTCGGAGATCAGCTGGAACAAACACACAGACAAACAAAAAATATTTTTTCTCGTGTAATTTCTGTGTAAAACATTATTTTATAAATAAACAGCTGTTATTTTTACGTTACAAACAGTCACTTTCAGGGTATTTATTTGTATAGATATCAAATAGCCTTTCAACCAGTTTCCTCTTCAGTTAATCTCGTGATCAATTATTGCATTAAAGTCTCAATAAATTCAATGCTGACAAATTGCCCGCCAATCATACTTCCATAATAGTCGTAGTACTCCATTATCATAATGGCGGTGATCGTTTAATTAAATTGTTTCCTTTAAAAATATCTGTAGTATGTCCGACATGCCTGCTCGGAGACAAATGAGGCGCGGATGGAAAAAAGGTTTATTAAATGTATACTAAACTAAAGTCGGCCCGCGACTTTGTTTTGTTTTATTTTTCACCAGCGTTAAGTTACTTTTTGGTTACTGATCTGTTCCCGTGGGTGGTAGCGTGATGTTACATAGACAATACGATTCTTTTTTAATCTGGCTATCAAATACAAAAATATTGTTACCAATCCGACTGGTAGTTTTTTAAGCATTAAAAAATAAAACAGCCACAGACATTCAATTGTTTTCCCGCTAAATTTCAGCGTGCCCCATTCGGAATTTCGAATTTTGAATTTAGAAATAGTGCCGTTGCCTAGCTTTACCCGTCTATTCCAGAGGCATAGACAATAAAAAGGTTGCTCTACGCCTGCCGAATTGCACGTAGGTTTCCAATTTCTTTTAAATTTGATTTGTTACAACTCAAACTGGTTCACTGAAGTAGCACGTTCTTGTTTTCTTGTGTGCAGTCAGTGGCACTCTCCTTATCTAAAAACTAAATATGCCTACCTAATATTTATTTGATTAAATATTTTCGCTAAGCCACAAGAATGGTCACAAGGTCTGCGACGTCAGTCATGTATGTTATTGCTAATTTTACGTCCTATTAAGTACGAATATGAGAGAGAACTTCGTCTCAGGTTACCAGCAGCCCTATCTCGGATAAGTTGGTAGAACTTTTGTCTCATTATTTAGTTCCTAACTATGATTTATACTCGCAAAACTTAAGCTCAAACTAGATAGTTTATAGGTTACTTGAATCGGGTATAAAAATGCGCTTGACGGAAACGATAGTTAGGTACAATATGTTCTTTAAATCATTGCGATCATTCAATCATTTTTTTGTTCTGGACCACACCTAGAAACCTTCTGGTTCCATGATTGAAGGGCAAAGTTCTAGTTTAGATACCTACTGTTTTTAACGAAAACACGTTTTAAATGTTCTAATTAAACTTTAATGCATCCATAAGCACAATAATTTGCGTGGTGAATGCATGATTTTTCACAACAACAAAAAAAGGAGTTTCCCAGGAAAAAGTTTTGCTTGATGTTGCTAATTTTGATGTATCTTTTTATACGCCGTATATCTATCTATCATAATATTACCTACCTATAAACTTAGTACTATTACCTACTATTACCTATTTAGTTGGTAACAATATACGACAGTATCTAGAATCTAGATCTTATTGATAACTAAAACTTAAGTGTTAGTAGAAATCTTTCACAATTGAGTATAATTATTATATTGTAAAGAGACGAACATAAGAGCTATTCCAGGTATCAAAATGTATGTATACTTAATAATACCAGCCTATTATTCCCATTGCAGGACAAAGGCCTCTTCTCATACAGAGAAGGAAGATCATAACTATAGTAGTGTCAATATGAATAGTTTCCTGTAGTAAAAGAACTACATTTTTAAATGTCATTTGAAATCATGTTCTATTTGTTTAGTACCGAATTCTTATCATTATGCTAATTAACATAATCCTTACATAATCACTTTTGTAAACTTTACCGCTTCCATTTACTTAACTTCAATTGAACTTTTAATTAATTCGGTTAAAAGGCACTTTCATAAATGTAATGATGTTCCATAAACCTCAATCGGAAATGCAGAGAATCATGTAACTTGGGTATAACAGTAGAAGTTACCTAACTTCTAAGTAATTATCTCATACTCGTTGAGTTATATGACATAGTTGAACCTCGTTCACTGGCAATGTCCAATAAATTAATCGAATGATCGATCGCGGTACAGTTGTCGGCACTCGGCGCCGCTAGCGTGCTCTGCATTGCCGTAAATCAAGCCCCAGCCGGCACGAACATTGCGAAAGAAACAATACAACTGTAAAATCCATGCACCACCTTCACAATAGTCAGCATTTCAAATCAAACTATCTTTGTATTCTTATAATTTATCTCAGAATCACGTCACAACAAATCTGACTCGTGAAATGCGTATGCCAAACAATAATATCTTATCAAATCAAATGATTGTGCAAATGAGAACAGTTTATCAGACAAGCGCTTCGCTCCGGGCTACTGCGAGGTCTCCGCAAGAGCCCTACCATTTACCACGTTGTTGCAGGCCGCATTCGACACTCCGACGCCGCACCGAGTGAACGTCGGGAAGGAAGCGACTCACGTAACTATCGTTAGTGAATAGAGTGCGCGTAGTCGATCGTGACGTGCAATGCCCAGGGCCCAGCGCGCCCCGCTACCCCTAACAGGGCTATGGAGACCCTCCTCGACAAGTTCAAGAGGGAGCAAAGTGGCCTACGACGCTCCAGATCCGTCCGCGCTTCCCTACGACTGATAGGCAACCGCTGGCGGTCCAAGGACGAGGAAACAACAGATGATATTGACAAGATCAAAAGCAACGGAATATTTTTCACGAAGCAGATCTGGACGGAGAAAGATTACGACGTAGCGTATACGGGTATTGAAGGAACTTATAAGCCAAAGACACCAGCTATGGCCAAGCGGAAACCAGAGCCACTCAAGCAAAGGAAGAAAAGTGGAGACATCGATTTAAGTCTGAAGCCGCAGAGACCAAAGAAAGTGGAAAAGAAGTTCACAGATTTGTTTTCAAATAAAAAACAAAAGAGTGTGTCGGCTAAGGAGCTGATAGTACCGGAGAAGATACCACCCAAAGCAGCGGCCATCCTACACATACATTCACCGGAGAGTGACAAAATGAAGAAGAAGTTGAAAGGGATGGGGAAATCGGAGTCGGCGAAATCAATGTCAGAGTTGATGTCGAATAAGCGCGTGCGCAGGGGATCGGAAAGTGACATGTGTCCGAACGAACCTCGCGGCTGTGTTAACCCTGCGTTTGTGTACAGCACTCCACCGAAGGACAGGAAGATGCCGATGTCACCCACCGCGTTTTTAAGTACGTATTTTTATATTTATTTTCCTTATTTAAGTTTCTTATCGTTCTGAGAAGACCGTTACCATTACAATCTAAATTAATACTAAAAGTTAAACAATAATCATGACAGTACGTCAGTTTTCGTCTCCCCCCCTCCCCTACAGTTTGCTCAGGTGGTTGGAAAACTCATTGTCTGTAACAGTACCAATCATATCTACTTAAGTGTCACTAATTATACACTACAGTACTTGCAATGCACTTGTACTATGATAAGAAGATTTATCATTTGAGTGCCTATAAGTGCTCAAACTACTCGTAGTATTACGTTTATAGACTCTGGTTGGTGTTGTATAATAATGATGTATAACTATTTGTATTGGTTATCAATGAACAAGTTCTTTATTTGAATTTTCTCTTTTATTTGAGTGCCTATTCTTTTCTACATTCAAATAAATGAGAATACTAGTCTGCTACTCGATTTAGTACCCTATGTTTTCAAAACTAAGCTCCCAATTTTAATGAAAATTTTGAGCAAGGCATCTTTAAAACTAAAAAAGAAAAAGCCTTTTTCATCCCGGAAAATTAAACTCGACGCGATAAACCTGCGTATAAAAATAAGCCAACAAACAGCCTTACAAGGCTATAAGATACGTATTACCTAAATGCGTCAATGTTTCATTATTTTATATATTAAATACAAGCTTCTCAAGCCCCCGATTTCGTCTGCGTCAATGTTGATATTTATTATCCCACGGGAACGGTAATTTTTTCCGGACTTTAAAGTAGCCTATGTGATAAACCAGACTATAATTGAATTCTTTGATAATTTTTTTTTTTCTGGAAGTTGTGGTGGGTCTTGCGGTGTCTAGGGGCCCCCAAATGCAGCCTTGAGGAAGCCCTGTTTATAATAATAGTAATAATTATCACCGTCTTGTATTGGACTATTGTAAAATTGGTCAAGTTGACATAAAGCGACGCCAAACTTGACCTGGAAATAAAAGAAAAATTCGCCAACACGGTAAAGTTACCGTTGACCTTTCGTTACGCAAGTTATACGGTTTACCGATTGTGTTTTATTATAACATTTCCGCGCTTTCGTAATTTATTTCACCCAAAATGTATCTCTATGCGAAAACGTGCTTAAACGCTCCTTACTAAATCACTTTGTTACGCTTAAATCGATTTAAATGGGGAATTATTTGAAAGCCTGCATTATATACTTTACTACGGAGTAGTAGGGACATCGTTTATAAAACTTTTACTATGTTACATGGTTCTAGAATAATCAAAGTTAACAATTTTCGACGGTTAGCCAAAACAGCTGTTTCATACAATATCGGATCCATGGGGGGCTAATGCTGTCACAAATCATAAACTGAACTGAATATTATTCCAATTAATCTTTTTTTTTTTGCAAGCATTACTCTACCTAATGGTATTATGTTTTCATATAAAATGTTTTGTGTTTACTTTGGTAAAAACGTACCTACCCTCAGCGGGGTCAAGCCCCTCCCTCCGCTCCCCTCTCCCAACGAAAATTTTGGATACGTGCATTTTTTACAGCAATTTTTCATTAATAACCGAAATAAAATACTTAAATATTTCATTGCTTAACTTTTGACTTTAGAATCATGTAGGTACGGAATCTAAGATAATCCAAACTCGCCTTAGTAATCTAGACTTAAAAGTAATGTAAATCAGTACAAATTGCAGTTTCCTTATCTTATCCGAACCAAGGCGCGGGCAAGGTGGGTAGGAGTCTAAGCAAGCGTAATGGATGACAGAAACTAAGTAGGTGTATCAATAACGTAGATTCGCACAAATAGTAACAGGTTTCAAGACAACAACCGGTAGGTAATCCGTTTTATTCGCTCGATTATTAAACATGCGTAATAAAGAGCGAAAAAATTTACGTTCTTTTTTTAAAATTCTGCTAGTTTAACGGAAAAATAATGGACTAGTATCAGTGCGGATGCCAGAAAAAAAAATCTTATCTATACTAGTCTATACCTGAGTCATAAAGATGCGAAAAGATTATTCGTTCTTTTTTTTTAAATTCTGCTAGATTTAACGGAAAAATGGTAGTCTAAACTGCCTCAAGAGCCTCTGACACGGTTTGAGTGGAACAGTAATAGGCTGGCTGTTAAAATGGCAATGTAAAGATTGCTCAAACAATGAAAAGAAATACTACTAAGTAACCTACTACTATTATTGCCTCGTGGGTCTAGTAGTCGCAAGCGCGACTGCTGTGCATGAGGTCTTGGGTTCGATTCCCAGGTCGGGCAAAGTGTTATTGGGTTTTTCCATCAGGAATTTCTCAGTAGCAGCCTCGAAGTCTGGATTTATGCCCGGTTGATGGGCTCGCCCCTATTACATGGGACTAAAAACATAACTGGCGAAATGTGGGTGTACTAATAGGTACACCTCTGCCTAACCCTTCGGAGATTACAGGCGTGATGTTATGTTATGTGAAAAGAAATTAACACCCATCATCTATAATACTTAATTGTGTATAACTGCCACGACAGGCAAAATTACTAATTCAGCTTTATAATTAAAATGAAACCCAGGATTAGCGAGATAATGGTTGGAATCTCTGTCTCGTTGTTTTATCCGTCAGTAATTAACAATAAACTTTGATCTTTGTGCTTCCCTCTGATCACTTTAAGTACTTATAAAGAGGTCTCCATTTAAATATTATTTAACGTTCTTTTGAGGCCCAGCTTAGGATATTTGTATGATGGGTAAAATAATACACTGGCGTCGATTCTAATAAGCACGAAATAAACATAATTTAGACTGTTTCTTTCTTTTTCTTTCCAATAAAACATGAAAGGGACGGATGAAAATTAGAGCTGTCAAATTTAGTCAATCTGACACGTTCATACAATTATAGTTGACATCATAAAACGTGTAGATTAAAAATATGGAGAATTTGAAGGCGAAAATAATTTGACATCTCTATCTTAGTTTGTAATTGTCACCATCCTTCTCTTCAGCTGTATGTCGGTAAGAGATGCCAATTCTCTAAATTTAGTCTAGTTTGTGAACAAGGGAATCGGCACCAATGTCGGGAAATATTACATTTGTTGAATCTCCGTAATAGAATGAATTTACTGATAATAATTATGTTGATGTTAGTTCTTTAATATTTTATCCTTATTTCTTATAACATTTTCCTATTAACTATTCCAATGTTTAATATTATTATGTTTACATCGGCACATTATTCGTTTTGTACGTTTCATGTATTATGTATTGATAACATAGCTTAGTCAATATAATATGTAGGTAGGTAAATAGGCCTATGATGCTAACATAATATGACGACATTGATTTTGCATTAAAAAAATGAGATTTTGTCTAACGTCGAAAACCGAATAACCACTTTTATTTCGATTTATTATGTTTTAGTAACGCATTATAAGCTCTAACTTCTAAAGGTATGATTCCGAACCACGCTGCACGCAGCAGTGCTGCAACTGCTAACTAGCTCGGAAGGTAATCTCATTAAGCTTATACCTAGAGATTGTATGGGGACTAGTAGTGCCGCGAGAGCACTGTTGCGGCAGCACTGCTGCGTGCAGCGTGATTCGGAATCATACCTTAATTATCCTTCCAACTAGCTACTCTTAATTACGATTCATAATTACCAAATCCACATCGCATAAATTAATTATTAAACCACAAAAAAGGATCGATGAAACCGATTACTTGTACGCAGCGCATACAAAAAAAAAACAACGTTCTTAAAAAGGTAATAGAAAAAAAAACCATTAGATACGTACTTACCCCAGTTTGAAATAAGAACACATTTTCGAGTCGAGTTTGAGTACATAATGGCTATTGAAAATCGAACAATTGTCAATGGATGCTCTCACAATAAAAGCGCCGGTTACTAAAAACGCAGTTTTCAATAGCACAGAATGGAACCTACTCGTCCAAACGTTATTTACGTGCAAATGTTATTAATTTTCGTGGATTTAACATCCATAAAGGCTAAAATCTTAATTCGATCTTTGTAGGCACCTAGTCAAAGTCAAATTATTTGACTGACTGCACTGACACATTTGCCTATTCTGTCCCACTCCTTCCATTATTCGCGATTTCCAAATTCAAAAAAACATGACGATGAAGAACGTAATTTTCAAGAGAAAAAAAATTGAAGCTGTCCATTCTAAAAGTAAATTTCGTATGAAGAAGAACGGATAAGAAACTTCATACTTACTCTTATTAAATAAAAAATGTTTACAATAATTTGTACAGGTAGAATAATTGAATAATATGGATTTTAATGTGATGTACCTGAAATTAATATCAAAATTACATTCACCTAAGTTTAATAGCATCAAAATCTCTTTGAAACCTTATAAATTAAGAATGAAGGAACTCTGAACTGCCGTGTGTGTGCGTTGTACCTTATCAAGCAAAAAAGTCAGTTCGCCACGAACGGATCATTAGTTTCTGTTGCAAGTGCTAAAGTATGTGTTTTTTTGGTAGAATACCATTATTACTTAACACCCGCATAACTAGGCAGTTAATAACTACTATTTCGTAACTTGTTATCTACGTTTTACTTAGTTTACACAGTTGTACTTTGTTAGTTTATTTTGGGTATCACTGACATCGGTGAAAGAAAACATCAGGAATCCTGGATTTAATTATAATATAATATTTTGTTTTTATTGGGCAACTAGATTCAATTTTTTTTTTCGGTGTATTACGTTTAATAGAGCCTTATAATGGCCTAATTGAAATAAATGATTTGAATTTGACTTTATTTTATTTCGTTGCTGGATCGGAGACCGTTGAATCGTTTCTCTGGGACTCGTCGAGCTTTAATGCCTCAGCGCTTTTCTGGTAGTCGCCACTGTTGATTCTGGCTTCCAGCAGTTGCAGTGATTTTGCACTCCAAACAATGTATTCGTCACTGTATTTTGAATAGTAACCAAGTAACTGAATCATTTGTTTTTCCAAGTCCAGACTTTTTGTCTCAGATTTAAAATTAGACACACGTGTCACACGTGTCAAAAAAGTGCAATTCAGATAGATAGTATTGGCGATTTTTTATCAATTTTCGTTTGACAAGAGCATTAGTCTCGATATGACAATCAATTATGACAATGACAGATGCTTAAAACGTTTTTCACCTACATGATGCAATTCCTTTATATGAAAAGCATTTAGGTACAATATTTGAATTTTATACTAGTATAGAAAGCTAAAGAGTTAGTTTGCTTCTTGTATGAACATGTTAATCTCTAGAACTACTGATCTGAACCTGGAAATTCTTACAGAAAGCTTTGTTATCCCTAAGTGTTTTTGGCAAGCGTTTTTACGTTATATTTTTAAGCCCATGCAATATCACTGCCCTGAATGATTAAAACTTTTCAATGTTTTTCATTAAACTAAACATACCTCACATAGATGACACCAACCTATCTTGATGACATAATTCATCATTAATTTCATTTTTCAATAAATGTACAAATATTTCCCTACCTTTTGAATGATAGAATTCAACCTAAAAACAAAGTAATAATTCATTCAGCTTCCTTCCCATTGTGGTTGCGCCACCAACCAGCAATTTATCAATGTGTAAATATCCTCAAATATCACTAACCTCAATGCTTGGGTAGAACGCCATATTAATTATTTAGTGATCTACATTTAGGTCAGAATAATGTACCTAGTAACGCAGACGACTTAGTACTAGACTTAAAAGGGAAAGACATTAGAATACCATTAATTATTTATAAGACTAGGCAAGATCTTTAGGTCTCGTTACTGTTGGAAACAAGCAGTTTTGTGCGCCATTGTTTAGTTGTAAAGCTGGGGCTGCATCAGCGGGCGAAGATTCGTGTCGCGTTGGCACGCTAAAATATCGTGGGTACTATACGCGATATTCTTGTCTACATAAAGGCCTAAGCAGACCGAGACAGCTTGGCAAGGGATTTAATTTGTTTACTAATGGACATTCAAATGTATTGCTGAGGCATCCCTTTCGATGCCGTCCCGTCTGCGTAGGCCTTGACGCGGACGAAGATTTATCATGCCGGATTGTGTTGTTTTCTGTTGTGCGGCTGGACAACCACGAAGTCTGGATGACACTGAAGTAACGTAGATGTAGCCACCCAAACGAATATTGTCGCAACAAATCCTTTACACGCCAGTTTACCAGCACTAAGCCCCGATAGTACATCGTCTTCGCCCGAATACTACGAGTAGCAACGATCTACCCGACCACACACGTTACCACGAATATTCGCCATAGCCCGCTAATGTAGCCCCAGCATGATAAATTCTGTACTTACGTATAATATTTACACTTGAAAACTAAACATAAATATGTTACTGAATGAATAATAACAATAATACCAGCATATTATTGTCCCTTGAACGGCAAAGGCCTCTTCTTAGAATTGAATTCATTAATGTTATTTATTTTAATAATTTTCTCTTTGTTTATAGTTTCAATTGGATCATATCAAACGTATTATTATTTTAAAATACATAACATAACATCACGCCTGTAATCCCCGAAGGGTTAGGCAGAGGTGTACCCATTAGTACACCCACATTTCGCCAGTTATGTTTTTTAGTCCCATGTAATAGGGGGCGAGCCTATTACCATCAACCGGGCACAAATCCAGACTCCGAGGCTGCTACTGAGAAATTCCTGATAGAAAAACCCAATAACACTTTGCCCGACCTGGGAATCGAACCCAAGACCTCATGCACAGCAGTCGCGCTTGCGACCACTAGACCAACGAGGCAGTCCAATTTTAAAATAATAATAATAAAATCCTTTTTTAAATGATGCAATTATAAATTCAAGTATGTAATAATGTGTACAAATAATAGGCTTGCATCGTACTACGAATTTGTCTGTATTACATTTTGCTGATAAATCTAACAAAGAATCCATTGTTTAAGTTATTCCCATACGAGTGAAAATGTATGGTTTCCATGTTATTATTATCAACTATTAACACTTTCTGGTGTACCCTGTAATGGTTAATATACCTAAGTATCATAATTACTCTATTTTTTGAAGAAGAAAAAATCTATGTATTCAGGATAAAGGATTCAAAATGATATAACATAAAAAAATTCGTAATATAAACGAGTGAAATGGCGAAAATGGCTTTAAATCACACTAGTTTGTGAGGATAGCTAGATGGATGGATGTTTGTTACTCTTCCAAACTTAATGAAATGAAATGAGAAAAATGATCTAGCATACATAACCCATGACATAATTTAAAACTTTGACTTAATTCTGAAGTCTACGTAGTCGCAGTGGAAGCTAGTAGGTAACAAAATCTTACCACATATTATAATTGTTAAAGTTTGGATGAATAGATGTAAATTATTTAATCACGACAGAACGTCGAAACGGATCTGGACGTAACACAGAGATAGAATATCTATAGTCTGGAATACTTAGCACTTTTTATCTCGAAAAAATGTGCTATTCCCGATGGAATAAAAAGGCGGAAGCTATTAAAATTAAAAGATATTTGCAAAAATGTAAAATATTCAAAAATGGAAAGTTGGCACAAATATTTAATTTGAAATAATGAGGTTCAAACAATGGAGGATCAAAATACTAATCATTCATTGCATACTTTGAAAACATAATAACTCTTTACATAATAAATAAACTGACAATGGCTGGTGAGAATTTTGTACTAAGTAACTTTGAGTTACGAAATGTTATGAGGAAAGCCTTCTGAGACATTGACCTTTTCTTTGAATCGTTTAATGACCAGCAAATTGCATCATGGAGCCTCTTTGGTAGCTTCTTTCTACATACCTAGAGGCAGTAGGTACTCTCTAGAGGTAACTGTTGGTAGTAATCTGTTGTGGTCGTTAGTTAAAGAAACATTTGAAAAACCGTACCGTATTTTATGAACGTTCGTCTAATTTAGTTTGTCTTATTAAAGTTAGTCCGTTGCAACTTAAAAGCTCCGTTTTTTCGTTTACCTTTTTAAACCCTAGTCAGAATTTAAAACCTTTTAGTAAACAATCTAGATAGGTACTAATAATGAGCACTGATTTTCCAGAGTAAGAAAATTCTAGAATATTTTAAAATAAGTACGGTCGGAGGGCAACCGTCAGGAACTAATTTTCTGACCCCGTGTAGATCAGAAAGAGACGAGAAAAAGAGTGTAAGTTGCCTAAAAGTAACATAACTTTTTTCCCTAACGTGACGGTTTTTGCCAGTAAAAAAACGGAAGGTTTTTGCGGTGCGGTTACTCCAAAAGTAAAAAGCAAAAGTTAAAACTTCTAAATACCCGCACGCGGGGCAGTGTGCGAATCGCCTATATGACAGCACTATTTGATATTTTAACAAATACAAAGACCCAATTGTAAAAGATCTACATTTAAAAAGAGAATATCAGTTCAAGTTGACCGAAATTAGATCAAAATGTCGAATACTAATTCCGTATATTTCCAATTCAAATCAGCAGCTACTGATTTGATTACTTTCTCTCAGATTATTTTGTCATCGTCGCTGGAGACAAACTTCCGTCATGCAATTCGATTCGAATAATTTATTTATTATACAATTAACATAATGTTTATCGTTGTTCCATAAAAACTGTCTTGTTTATGTTTGCGGTGTGTCGGAAGTTATGCCTTATGTGTTTACTAGGTCATGCTTCATTGACTTACATTCCTAGGAATGACCTAAATATTTTCGTCTTACTATTGTATTTGCGAAAGTTTACATAGATGTATGTTTGTTGCTCAATCACGCCAGAACGACTGAAAGGATCTAGATGAAATTTGGCACAGAGATAGTATACACCTAGTCTTACGTACTCATAGGCTACTTTATATCCTAGAATTTTTTATAACTTTCGACTTTATTCAGAATTCTAGGAAGACGAAGTCGCGGGTAGAAAGAAATTAGTAACATAACATAACATCACGCCTGTAATCCCCGAAGGGTTAGGCAGAGGTGTACCCATTAGCACACCCACATTTCGCCAGTTATGTTTTTAGTCCCATGTAATAGGGGGCGAGCCTATTGCCATCTACCGGGCACAAATCCAGACTCCGAGGCTGCTACTGAGAAATTCCTGATGGAAAAACCCAATAATACTTTGCCCGACCTGGAAATCGAGCCCAAGACCTCATGCACAGCAGTCGCGCTTGCGACCACTAGACCAACGAGGCAAATAAATTAGTGTGGGAATAAATATTTAAGATTTGTGACTTGAAATTAACCTTATTTCCAAAATCAGTCTAATTAAAAGTAACCACTAACTAATTGAAGTACTAATTAAATATTTCATTAAACAATTCTTGTTTAATAAAATAGGTCAAAATAAATCGAAACAAAAAAAGAAGTAAACTTCGTTAAACTAAAATATTAATATCATTTTAGTTAAGGAGGGAGTCCATTTACGTTTGCCATCAGTGTTAAACTAATTTGAGAACTAAATTGAACTTCCACTCAACCTAGTTAGTAAGGTGTCGCCCCACACATGGTTTTAAGCCGGGAACACACTGGACCTTGACGAATAGACAGAAATTGCATTTTCATTCGATTAGTTGGTAGTTTTTCGAAGTAAAATTATTTCTGTAAAGGTTTCGTTTCAAGCTTGGTTTGACACGTTTATTAAATTAGTAATAGAAGACGCTTTCATCAACGACCAATCGATACTGACATGATATTATTCACTTTCATTAATTAGGTAGGTACTTTCGCAAATGATCACAAGAATAAAAATTAAACTAAAATAATTACGTATTTTACAAATTCACACGCACGTAACGCGGTTGACTTGCGTACTATTACTTCAAAAGAATAATGTTTGCATAAAAACTAATTAATCTACAAAGTTATGGCAGTGTAGTCACAGTTTTAAAATGACGATGTCGCCAATTAAAAAGATCTAGATAGTCCGCACAATGACCAAACTCAGAATCGTGCGACCATCTCAGTTGCAACAATGATACTGCAATGGAGCGACATGCTAGAATTTATCACCTGCGGTCAGTTCTATTTTCAAAATATTTATTTTTTGTGGCCAGTGAAGTTTTGCGGTGTCTGTCAATTTCGGCCAGTGTTTTATTCGGTCGCGTTCAGTTTAGAATAGTTTTTATTCCAATGAATACGTTACGTTGTGTTATCGTTTATTTTTATTAAAGTGTATAATAGTGCTAACAATTGCGTTTCAAAAAAGTGTTAACGTTTTATTTAATCGGTTTTATGGGAAGCGAAATGCGAAATTTCTTGCTTTCACAGTTTGATAATGGTTTTAGAGCTAACTGCGTAGTTGTGTTCGTGAGTTACTTTAATTACTGAACCTAATATTTAAACGAGCAAATATTACTTTCTGCAGCTGCGTGAATTTAAATAAAATCTAAAAAAAATGTGAAAATTAACTTTAGAGTTGAAAGCCGGAGGCATTACAAAATAAACAGGACTATAGCCGCCGATTTCCAAAATTAAAGTTATTTTTTACTTTGTTATTTTTAACTTTTAGTTTTTTAATGCTGTCCTTTTTCTAAAAATGTTTTTATTTTTTGGCTTTTTAGTACCTGCTTCAATATTCAAATCCATGAAGAAACGATGATAATACGTAGATTAACAAAATAAACACCACTGAAAAGTCACCAGAAAGCAAACTACGCAATTTCATTTACTTGGTTGACATTTATATTTTCAGTTTTTATTTAAAAGTAGGTCTGTCCTCGCGATTTCATTCGCGTGATTTTTCTTACGGATCCCTATTTTTTATATACCTAATAAAATATAGACAATAGCAATCACTGATAACGTAGCTTGCAATTTTCAAAATCGTTTATCTCGTTTATCAACCGAATTGAGAATCTCCTTCTTTTTTTAAATCTTTTAAAAATATAGCCTGCCAGTGCAATCACTCGCTCGACCAATAACCTCCCAGGGCTATCACCATAAATATTTTACATGCAATTCAGTAAAGGTCACTGCTTACACAGCCTTCTCACACACAGCATGTTATTAATTTATTCGTTGCCACGTTCCGCATCGATGTTGTTTCCACGATCGATCCTTCCGCGTTCTGTCCAATACAAACGATTTACGATGCATCACTGTTGCTTTCATACAGTTTTTAACGCGTTGAGTAATGATTACCCACGCGATGCGCCGACGCACGGCAATGGAGACATGGTGTAGGGTTGGCGATGCTGATCTTATGTAAATAGATGCAAAACTTAAGACGTTTTGTGTTTTAAATGAAAATCTTTTTTAATCGCATCGAATGCCCATAGCGTGCTAGTATTTCAAATTACTTAAGAAATAAGTTAGTAGCAGCTAACAATTAGCCTACAAGTACAACATTAAAAAGTTTATTAGGCACTTACTAAGTTATATGGCAGTTTAAAAGTGAGAACTAACTTCCTTTAAAAAACCAACACTATCTGTGAAGAAATATAAATTCCTTTAAAGACCTCCAAGTCCATACAGAGATTTTATCTTTCAATCCCAAGATCCCAATTTTTCAAGAACATCTATCGAAAATCCTGCCAACAACCAGACCAATTTCCGCTAAATAAAAAAAATCTTATAAATTCCTTATTCTCAAGCAAAAACAAAAGCATTCCCCAAAGCTACGTAACTTAAAGGAAATAGACACATATAACCATTGACTAACTAGCGTAATTACGATTCTCTCAACCCTCGAGTGATTGGAACAATAACGCATGCTATACAATCATGGGAACCTTTCACCTTGTTTCGTTCTGGGAGTTTGCTTCGTGACGCTTTCCTTTGTTTATGTTACGTTATACTTGCGCTGCATCGCTTTAAAGCGTAGCTTGTAATATCGCTCATTTTATGATTTCGCGTTTTAATGTAATTGATGGTAGGTATTGTGTAGGACTTACCAAGGGGTATCGTATTACCCAGTTTCTGGGTCGTGGAGGTCAGATAGGTAGGCTATGTAAAATACTGGTATTCAGCTGCATCTGGTTAGACAATTATTATTTTCCCCAATTATGTTGGGGTAGCCGACCCCAACATAATTGCGAAAAGGCTAGGCAGACGATGATGATTGTGTAGGACTGCCAGGGTTGCGGATTTTGTTAGAAAAAGTCACCGCGGCCCTGGAACGCAAAAGAAGGAAGGAACACGGATGGTTTTAGTTAGTAAGAATCTGACACTCTCTTCCGCTCCGCCCAGAGCAGACGAAGTCATTTGATGAATTCCCTTAATTAATTTCTCAAGTCCCACGTAATGAGACACAATTGATGTTCTATTGTTCTGTCATACCAGTATGACGGCCGGGTCTTGAGCGGTAAAAACCAAAATCAAATCAAATCAAATCAAACTTTATTTGTGAACATAGGTATTACAATATACGTCTTATACAATTTAGTCGAGCTCTATGTCCTACCAATGAAATCGGTGTACAAATCTACTCATTATTTTTATTATTTTTTGTTATTATTACTAGGTCTGAATTTATACAATAAAAAGTCAATTTCGAGTAAATAATGTCAATTAAATCACAAGACGAACAATATTCCACTTTATCATAATACAAATAATGTCAAATATTAACGGTACTGTTATTAGGCAATTAATGAATTATAATTTATTGTTATATACATGATTACATGTCAAAGGTAAATTGTGTTAAATGGTTAATAATGTCATATTTTATCGTTTAAAAATTCTTCTATGGAGTAGTACGTCTTATCTAATAAAAATAAATACAATTTGCTTTTGAAATTGCGGATATTATCATCATACATTTTGGTAATTTATTATAGACCTTTGGTGCCATTAAAAAAAATACTATTTCCATATAGCACAGGTAACAGGTATTATGTCGGTACAATACAATACAATTTGGGCATACATTCGTATTTTACTTGTCATAGTTTTCTCGATTTGACAGGAAACTTAGTGAGTTATTTTATCGTTAGATATAAGGTAGGTATTTGTATTAGGTTAGTTTGTTATTTGGTATGAGGTACGAGACGACCGCCTTCTGCATTTGACTCTTGACCCCACTGTTTAGCGATTGTTTCTCAAAGTGTTGGTCGAAACTTCTAATTATCAAACCATTTACTGACACGACTATCAGCACAATAATTATTGAGTCCACATTCCACAAGCTGGTAACCTCGTCAGAAAGATTAAAAGAATACGAAGATAGCTATGATCTTGTAAATTGCGACACTGCATTTAAGAGTTGTGGATGTGAGTAATTGATGAAGAGAAAGTAGCCATATTTTCGCAAGCAAACTTTCGTCTAATCACGATGACAAATGCTGTAGAGAATTATGTTGTTTGTAACATCTAGTTCTTAAGTAGGTATTATAAAAAAAAAATCTACTCATCGTACATCGTCTACTTTAATTATTTACATGAAATTAAATGTCATTCTGGAAATGCCATAAAAAAACAGTAAACAATTTAAATTGTTAGAAAAATAAAAAATGGGATGTAAAAAGACATATCCGCCCATCAAATTAAGTAACATTTAGCAATAAACATTGCTTGGAAATACATTTTTTTTAGTTTTAGAAATCACTGTTAATGTTACCATGCAATATAACATAGCTACGTTAATGCATTCACCAGAGGTCTTGGGAGTATTTAAAGTTTAGTTGGAATATTTAAAACTCGTTTTCGTAAAAAAAAACATAACATATAACTGTATGAACGTGGACGATGCAAAAGGATGAGAAAAAAACGTGAGTTTATGTATTAATATAGAACACATTAGACATTGACAGTCGTTACGGGTCGTCAGAAGCCCGAAAATCTGACAACTAGTCTCACCAAGGGGTATCGTACATTACCCACAGTTACTGGGTTGTGGAGGTCAGATAGGCAGTCGCTCCATGTAAAATACTGGTATTCAGCTGCATTCGGTTAGACTGGAAGCCGACCCCAATATACTTGGGAAAAGGCTAGGCAGATGATGATTATGTATTAACATAGAAAAAAGTTATAACTTTGACTTCCAATACCTTAGTAACCAAAAGGTTCTCAGTGATGATCCAGAAATAAAAAGTAATCACAATAATTAGAAAATCATGTAACTAACGGCTTCATAAAGTTTAGTGTCTTTTTATACCTGTTTATAGATAAAATGGAATAAAAGAAAATTGACACAGAGTGCTAATACGATGTCAATTTTCATTTTTATCTTCTTCGCCGCAGAAGACAAAAAAGAAGTAAAAATTAACACCGGTGTTTAAAACCGTCTACGATTAAACATTTGCATTATGACTTACGAATTTTCCAATTGTACCCACACAGACTAGGCCTCTTACTGTAAAACCGTTGTTTGATAAGATAACACTCCGTATTTTTCCATATACATACATATACTAATTACCGACAAAGATTACTCTCATTAGAATGCCCCTTGGTAATGTCACAATCATTTTTAAAACAAATAAAAATATTTTAATAGTGACCAATACTTGAACACAAATGATTTTAATCATGATAACAAACTTTTAAATCAGCTCAACTCTTTCAACTTTCTCAAAATAATGGTTTTCTTTTATTTACATAGCGCATGACCGTAATCACCCCAAATGGGATAAAAATGTAAAATAAATAAAATAATACATGTTAAAAATTGAATAGTTTTGCTTAAAAAGGGAAAAGTAACAAAATTAATTTGCTGGTCATTGCACTCTATATTGTTACTCAATCTTATATTGGGGTGAAAGAGGTCATGCGCTTAGCAAATTAAAAAACCGTTTCTTTGAGGAAAAGTGTTTGTTACTAAATACAATAATTATTTATGTATTTTTAACATTTTTGCCATCCTCTTCTGCCTCTCTTCTGGGCAAAAGCCTGTGTAATCGGTCACGAATTTCCATTAGCGCTCTTATTACATTAGCATTCTTGATTATGTGGCGGTTTAGTGCGTACAATCTTAAGCGGTTGCATATTAAACTGGAAAAGTGGCTAGCCGCGCAGTTTAGCCGCCCGCGCGGTTAACCGCTACTGCGTAAGAGCGCTTAACCCTTTAAGATGACCCACCCAGGGCGGGAGGAGTCATTTGATGATTTTTACCATCTAAAAAAAAAACAAAAACCCTATAGGTATGATATTGCTTTGGAATGTTGTCTTACTAAGATATTTCGTTATGCACTTGTATGAGTAATAGAATAATAAACAAAACAGTACTACTCATTAAAAGTACACATAATGGTTAATAACAATACCTGGGAAGTAGGGAACCACCGAAATGACTAATAACTGTATGTGCAGTTACATCTCGTAAACCATATTCCGAAGTTAATTTAAATACAAGAACTTACCTTTAAATGAGTGTGCTCACCGTACCATGACCGTGCTATAAACGGGTCATATCAGTTGTCATTACGGAGAAATTCCACTTAGGAGTCCTTATTTTTCAAAATGATCAATCAAGCAATCATTTATTTAGTAAAACATGGGTATGGTTATAGATAGTATTTGAATTTGAATGATCCGGTTTTTATGAATCTTCCTACGCCTAAGCAGTATTCTATGAGTGTGAAACGTTTCGCCAACAGTCGGTTGGCCCATGAACTATTGGTCAACAGAATCTTTCAACCACGAACTTTTCACCCAAAGCACTTTTCACCCACGTACGTTTCGCCAACATGATTTTTCGCCAATGAATGTTTCACCAACAGAACGTTTCGCCCATTCACTTTTCACCAAAAGCACGTTTGGCCCATGCACTGTTCTCCAACAGAACGGTACGTCAGTGATTGTTTAACCAACAGATTTTTTTTTGTCCCCATGAACTTGTTTGAAAAGTTATATTTCAACCTTTGCATTTCTTACCGAATACCTACAATATCCATTGACTTGTTTAATAATGCTGCTTAGTTTATGTTTACTTATATTATTACTGTTGTTGTTAGGTACCTACTTAATATAATCTATTAATTACATTTTTTTTTTATATAGGTACCAATGATATTGTTAGGGCTGTTCTATTTTAAGTCTCAAAAATATCACCAAGGGAAAAACGCCACTAAGCATTTTACTAAAGAAAATAATATTAATAAAAAAAAAGTATTAGGGAGAATAATCAAGAAAATAATACTAATATCAATCGATTATATCTAACAACAGCAATAATATAACTAAACATAAACTAAGTCAATGGATATTGTAGGTATTCGGTAAGAAATGCAAAGGTTGAAATATAACTTTTCAAACAAGTTCATGGGGACAAAAAAAAATCTGTTGGTTAAACAATCACTGACGTACCGTTCTGTTGGAGAACAGTGCATGGGCTAAACGTGCTTTGGGTGAAAAGTGAATGGGCGAAACGTTCTGTTGGTAAAACATTCATTGGCGAAAAATCATGTTGGCGAAACGTTCGTGGGTGAAAAGTGCTTTGGGTGAAAAGTTCGTGGTTGAAAGATTCTGTTGACCAATAGTTCATGGGCCAACCGACTGTTGGCGAAACGTTTCACACTCGTATTCTATACATACGTAGGGCTAATACATTATCAGAACCAACATTTTCGAAATGTCTTATTTAGAAAAAGACAAATGTAAGTATTTCTAAGTTAACTGTTACGTATTTTTTTTATGTTTTCTGATAACTTTGCTTATTAGGTAGTTCCGTTAAAATCGGTTTATCCATTAAAAAAAAATAAGAACTTTATAGTTTGAAAGAAATACCGTTACCATATATCATTTTTCCACATCTCCGCTCAACAATGTCCGGTCCTAAGCTCATTTTGATTAAAACTCCGATTAGCTAACGAAGTTTCACCTAAATGACCTTTAGTGCCCTAACACAAGGTGAAAATTCCGACTACGACATTGAAATGCATGTGAGCTTTTTATTATTCCAACACGTCAACATATCACCTTGTAAATTCAATTTGTAATCGATAATGAATTCGACACCTAATCATAATGCAGTCAGGTGCTGGAAGGAAATAAAGGTCGTGGCACATTATCCCAGCACCGCAACTGCATAGCTGCAGTTGGACGGCGGCGTCGCGTCGCTTCGAATTTAGGTTACGACTAGCCGCCAGCTTGCTAACTACGCCTCGTCCGCGAGACGCAAGCTTGCTGTTACCGCGAACACAATTGTTATATGGCATTCTTGTTCGATTAACACGTTTTCATAATAAAGATGTCGTCTCGCTAGTAACTCGGAGTCGATTTGCTGTACCTAAGCACGCGGTCCGCTCGCTTGCAGTGCGCGGTCTACGAGCCGTGTTTTATGGTAGCGCAAACGCGCTGACTGCTCGCCGTTGTCTTTTTCATATTGATATATTAAGAAATATATTATACTGCTCACGATTTAATGCTCTAATTTGAATGACAAGTAAATTGCTGGTTTGGAGCGGTGCTGTTGCGGTGCTGCGATAATGTGCCATGACCTTAAGGCTATTAGGCGTCATCTCGGATGTGCCTTGGGGCATTACTTTAGGCGATAAAAGTATAAGTCGTCGTTATATAGCATGGCTTGACGTTGGCATGATTTCCGTTCCAAATATAGCTTACATAAGCATAGTAGGTGATTTTGTAATAAAAAATTCTGTTCAAATATTCAGTACCTTGAGGAAATTTGCGTAATTATGGTAAATACTCGTAACTGATCAACTTAGTTTTATTAAAAAAAAAAAAAAGTGTCACAAACAAACTCCGGCACATTTGTGACCATTATACTTATATCAATCAATCACTAATAGGCGAGACACGCTATAAATTAAGACTAAAATGGTTCCATAACCCTCGAGGTAAAACCAAAGTCAAAAAATATCAAAGTCAAAAGTCAAAGTAATAATTTCAAAAAACCATAAGGCACTTTTAAGCGTCACTGAAAAGAGAAAAAGTATTGTATCTACTTGCCCCTTCCAAAAGCTAGTTTCGTATGCAGAAGAATGGGCAAAGAACTCCATACATACTCCTTCTAATCATCCTAATTAATTTTCATCTAGGTGGGAAAAGAAAAAATTACAAAGGGTCTTAATATCTATTAAAAGCTTCTTGTTACAAAATTATTGTAAAAAAAAGTGCTTCGGACCAAATTCTGGTCTCGTGTCACACTATAACAACCAAAAAGTTGAAAGGTATTAAGTACAACAAGTTGGCACACACGGTCGACATTGAGTTAATCATGTACATTGTTATTTAAGTTAACCTTTGCCTGTCGGCTGATCGTGATCGTGGGCAGTTTGATAAATTATCCCAACAGGCGTAGGTAGATCGGAAGTCTTAAATAAGACTGTTTTTATGTAACCTGATTTATTTGAGCTTGTTTCTAATATTGATCATTCTTTATCGCCATGTCCAGAAGTGATCAAAGACGAAGTCAGTCAAAATACAATAATTACTCTATTCTTATTAATTAATTACGTAATTAATCTATTATTTTATCTACTCTTTTATAATTAATCTTGTACAAAAAAAATCACTTGCCATATTATCTCTTCACTACCTTTGGTTGACTGTTAGAGAATGGCTAAGGCATTATGTCCACCTATGTATTGGATTTTTGTTGCACAAAGTTTAAGAAAATAAATAAATAGTAATAAAGTATTTATTTAAATTAAACCATTTACAGGCACTTTTGAATTTTCAAGGAGTTGAACAGTTAGTCAGAAAGTTGAAACTAGTTACTCGTTCCAAAACGTAGGTCTCTACGGCGAAGAACGACCTGAAAATTTTACGTACACTCTTCTAAATAAAATGTTACAAAATTCTGGTTACAGGAATTGAAAATTTTCAATAACCCTTTGTTGGTAAAATGATATTATTTAATTAGAAATAGAAAAGTTGGGTTAATTCTGAGAAACATCAAAAAAGGAATTTCAGAAATTATTTAAAAAAAAAATATTTGACCAAAATTCAATTCTACCATAATTACCTCACTCCGGGGTCTCCTTTTAAGTAAAGAAAATAACATTGCCAAGAAACTCCGCTCTTCAAAAAACAAAGAAAATGTTCATGTCTCTGTTCTAATGGAAAAATAAAAAAAAACATTTAAAAGAAAAAAAACCAGCCACACAATTTCTTACCTTATTTTTATGTGATATATTTTTTTGACTTCATATTATTTTTTTGTTTCTTTCCGTTCATTTTACCCCTTTCTCCCTTAGAACTGCAGTACGGCGCGCTTCTCGAGGGGTGCGGGGGGGAGTTGCCGTCGCTGAGCGCATGCGCACCCCACCCCCCGCACCTTGATAAGGCAACACGTCGGCAACAGAAGGACGCGCGAGCGCAACAAGACAAAATCGCACAAGTTAACATACATTTACACGGTATTTGTTTCGTTTTTTTTGTTTATTTTATTTTTATTATGTTATTTTGTCTCATTATTCTATATCTAATCATGTTCTTCAATTCAACTTACTTCTAATTCTGTGTTTTATAATATTTTAATTTACAGTTTGTTTTATTTATCAGTTTATCTTATTTTCTACATTATACTACATACTCGTACACAATGTACACGCGTATAATTGTAAAACTTCTGCATTACTCCTTCGGTCTCGCTATTGCTTATATCAAACGGTCAAACTTCTTCAGGTCTTCAACATTCGCCGAGCGTTTCTTCCTTGACTTGTCTTTCCTCTCCTTCATCTGACAGGATTCTCTCCTCTTCTCCTTACAAACGTGCAACAGCCTCAACATCTACTGCTTACGTCTAGGATACCAAGCCATCAGTAGTTCTATAAAGTGAATCTTAGTTTTTTTTGTTACAGCTCTGTTTGCTGCCGTCGAACATGGCTACCTCGACAAGGCGCGAAACATTTTGGAGTCAACCGATGTCGATGTCAACAGGTTTGTGATTCATTTACATTTTATGTAGAACATTAACTACGTAAATAGGCTAGTTGACACCATCAGTATTGACGTACTTTTTATGATCTGTCAAAACACAATTCTTCCGTAGATTTTGTATGGCAATATCGGCCTGTGACGTCACTTATTTGGCAACTCGATTGTCGAAGTATTTATTGATTACAAAGCCACAAAAAAACTATAAAAACCTAAACTAAAATTCAAAATTAAACGGTTTTCAGGGCTAAAATAAAGCGTTTTTTTAAAGAAGTTATTTTTTATAATTATTGGTTAATGGTCTCAACTTCCCAATTGCGTAAAATCTCAACTTTTTCTATTCAATTGATGGATATGGAATAAGTATTCTTATCCAACAAATCAAATTGGATTTTCTAGGATTTGATAAATTGACATTTAATAAATCTATTGATATTTTTGAAGTGATTCACGCAAAACATCCAAATCCTAGATTACAAACACGATAAGAGGAATCAAATCACAGTGATGCACTCAAAACATTTGACATTACTAACGCAATCACTTTAAAAAACCCAGCATCACTTGTGTTAGATAACGAACACATCGATAAGACAACACTTATAGAAATTCAAGCCTCGCAACAGTTTCGAGAGATAAATATTCTAAACAAAATAAACTCTACAGCGGAACTGGTACCATATGTCAAAGAACAAGTACAGTATATCGCATTCGAGACAACTGTTACGATCAACGCTGCAAACGAAATGCATCCGTTGGAGATTTATCTCCGTCCAACTATTCTTGTTACCAAAGAACAGTTCTCGAGCAACACCTGGATATGTCAGAGGGAAACAAACGATGAAACTGTTTACATGTGCGACTTCTATCTAAGCGGATTACTTGTGGTTAAGCTATATTGGAAAGCTTGAAGTTCAATTCCCTCGTTGATCTAGTGGTCGCAAAGCGCGACTGCTAAGCATGAGGTTTGGCTTATGTCTTACAATAATAGGATGGCATTATTATTACTATTTCAGAGTTTGGAAAACGTTGTCTTTCCAAACTCTGACTAATTATCTGAATGACAGACTGATTTACTCTTAAAACTAGCTAATTAAATATAGGCGTTAATGTTTAGTGAAGTAAATGCAATGCACCTTTAAAGAAAATATATCGATATAGCTTCAAGTTTCAAGTTATATAGGAGAGTTGAACTTCACAAACATCACGACTGTAATCCCCGAAGGGGATTAGGCAGAAGTGTACCCATTAGTACACCCATATTTCGCCAGTTATGAAGTCCCATGTAATAGGGGGCGAGCCTATTGCCATCAACCGGGCACAAATCCAAATTCCGAGGCTGTTAATGAGAAATTCCTGATGAAAAACCCAGTAACACTTTTGCCTAACTTGAAAATCGAAACCAAGACCTCAAGCAGACGAAATAGCGGGCAAAAGCTTAGTTATAATTTGATAATATTTTTTGACATCGCTTCTAAACAAATTAAAGACCTTTATCATTATTAAATGAATATTATCTGTCGTAGGCGTTTGACTTACCGAACATTAACTTGATAAATTATATTGAGTTACTTCTGCATGATATTGTTAGACAAAGCCCTCTTTACATGAAGCAGTTAACAAAAGTTAATCGTGATCTCCTTTTGCCTTTCCTCTGAGGCATTAACTTGTTAAGAGCATATACTTTGATATTCCCAGTAATCAGTTACAAGAAAGTAATGAAATTGACCTTTGAAAATTGATTTTCAACCTTTTTCGCTTTTAAAACTACATCAGTAATGTTCTAAAGTAAATTACCCTTTTGAAACTTGATCATTATGTTTGTCTCGTGGGTGATGTTGGCCCTAGTGTGGTCCTGGGCTCGATTCCCAGGTCGAGTAAAGTGTAATTGAGTTTTTCCATTATGAATTTCTCAGTGGTAGCCTGGGGTTTGGAAGTTAATGTTGTGACACCCACGTGTCTCGGCTCCACGTGTCGCTGTTGGTCCTAAAGAGAGTGAGGGAAGCTCCGCAAGAGGGACACTACCTACATGTTTGTGCACACACTTGTGCACTGCATCATTTGCATACTTGGCTGGTCTCCATTGAGATTAGCCGCCATGATCGAATTTCGGTCAGGGGAAAACTATTATTATAAACCTAACATAACATCACGCCTGCAATCCCGAAAAGGTTAGGCAGAGGGGTACCCATTAGTACACCAACCAGGGGCGAGCCTATTGCTGTTTACCAGACACAAATCCAAACTCCGAGGCTGCTACAGAGAAATTCTTGATGGAAAAACCTAATAATACTTTGCGCGACCTGGGAATCTGGGGATCTGGGATTTGGAATTATTTTTATGTTTGTGGGAATACTTGCTCATTTTTGGTGTTGTTACAGCCTCAATGCTGACGGCCTGTCACCACTCGACGTGGCCGTGCTGGCGACCAACAGACAACTTGCCAAAATGCTCATGGAATTCGGAGCGAAAGAAGGAACACAATGTGAGTCTTTTATTTCTATCTTATTCTTTTTATCTTAAACAAATAATTTGTTTTCAATGTTTCTGAATCTTGCAAAACAACAAGCTGAATCTTGTTTGCATCGGTATTTGCGCTTAAATAAGAGGTTTTTGTTTGTGTTTTTACTACCAATCTTATCGTAATACTAGCTAAACCACGCGGTTTCATATTTTTTATTACTGCTCCGCCCCCGTATGTTGTAGTGTGATAGCTGTGATGTTATGTAGCTTGTAAGCTTACTCGATAAACGGGCTAGGTATATAACGCAAGATTTTTTGAAATCGGCCCAGTAGTTCCTAAGATTAGCGCGTCAAACAAACACACAAATAACCTCTTCAGTTATAATATTAGTATTTAGATTTGCCTTGATTTTAAGTGTCAATAGCCGATTTGAAAGGTAATAATCGTACATCAAAACACGTGAATCACTTTCGAAATGAGGAAGAGATTGCTGCAGCTGTCGATCTTATCAGATTTTTTACTTGTCAAATAGTTTTCTCACTGTTGAGGTTAGTTGATAACAGACATTATGCCCCTCATGTTATCCTTGCTGTTGAACCCTTTTATATTTTACTAGCTTTTGACTGCGACATCGTCCGTGCAAAAATAAAATAAAATATAGCCTATGTTACTCGTAGAAAACGTAGCTTTCTAATGGTCAAAGAATTTTTAAAATCGGTCCAGTAGTTTCTGAATTTTATGCATTACAAACAAAAATACAAATTCCTCTTTATGATATTAGTGTAGATTATTTATTTAAGTGTCAATGATTGTCTTTTGTTTTTAATATACTTGTCTTATTAAGAGCGTTCTGCGCCTTACAGTATTACTTATAAGATTTGAAGTCCTTATTTTTTGAAATGACTGAACCGATTTTTATGGTACTCCTCACACAGAAGCAGGATACATAAGTTTGAAAAGCTAGTTGAGAACCTTTTTAAAAATAAATTGTTAAAGCTAAATTCAAGCAAATTTAAGTTTTCTATTTACAAAGATTTCTAATTATCTTTTTTTTAATAAGACATTTCGAACAGTGACCTAATAAAACTGTTGAATAAGTAACTGAATTCTGTAATTTTAAAACATTGATTTCAAGAGGCAAATAATTGTAGATCTAGGCATCTTTACAGTAACAGTGAAATATATATTACCACTATTTTTCTACGCTACTTGGTTCTCATGAAAATTTGAATACGAAAATCAAATAACCATACCCAACAAAAGCATCCAAGCAAATGCACAATAAATAGATACCTCCAGAGAACTCATACATTTTCAATTTCTGAAACTACATATTATACTGGCGCCATTTTCATGAACACACTACCTTCTTTCACTGAAAATTATGGATTATTATTCCGCTCTGTCATTCCTCCATCTCATATTTTGGGCCCTCAGGTATTTTTATAATTTGCATTCCCAACGTACGCGGCAAATATAAGCCTGTTAGCACACGGGCCACCGAGCACAACCATAAACCGCCGCCACCGAATTTCCTATAGTTTTCATACATTTTATATGAACTCGCCCCACACGGTTGACGATTGTGGTCGCCACAACGCCGCTTCTAGCTTCAAGGGGGCGGCGTTTGTGGCTGTCGCGTGTCGCTCGTGTGCGACCAGACTTAGGGCTTCAAGAAATGTGCTTCTGTGCAAAGAATAATGTTCAGATGGAATTTTTCGCGGGATTCCATGCGTTAACGTGAATCTGGAGGAATATAAAAGAAAAGAAGAATCTGATGGAATGTAAAGGCGGTTGAAAAAAGAGTGTTTTTAAATCTAGACGAAAAAAAAACTAAGTAATTAATAACATAACATAACATCACGCCTGTAATCCCCGAAGGGTCAGGCAGAGGTGTACCTATTAGTACACCTACATTTCGCCAGTTGTTTTTAGTCCCATGTAATAGGGGGCGAGCCTATTGCTATCAACCGGGCACAAATCCAGACACCGAGGCTGCTACTGAGAAATTCCTGATGGAAAAACCCAATAACACACCTGGGAATCGAACCCAAGACCTCATGCACAGCAGTCGCGCTTGCGACTACTAGACCAACGAGGCAGTCAACTGCTTTACTGGTAATTAAAAAATAATCAGATTTTTATTGCTAAAATAAAGTGTTTTGAAGTTGTGCCTATCAATTATTGGTTATTGTTGTCCAACTATAAAGGCTTACAAAGTTGGAAAATAACCCGAAATACGGTGAAATTGACCAAATTTTGGTGAACAATGTAACCGAATGGGCACGCAATGAGTAAAAATGCATTAAACAAGCACTTGAAAAGCATCGCAAATGTCACTGTAGCACAATGGCGACGGAACCACGAAAATGCTAATGTAGTTTACTGCCAATTACATATGCTGATGTCTGCAGCGATCGTAGAGGCCGGGAAGTAAATAAATGGTGATTTCATGGTAGTAGATAGTGCAGTAAACCCAGCCTATTGTTACCCCACTGCAGGGCAAAGACTTCGTCTCCTATAGAAAAGGCATGAGCATTGATTGGCGATTTTCGCACTAAGTTTCCTTTCACCAATCACTGGTGCCGATTCCCTTGTTCACAAACTAGACAAAATTTAGAGAATTGACATCTCTTACTAACAAACAGCGAACGGAAAGGACGGTGACATTAAAGAACTAAGTTAACGATGTCAAATTAGTTTTGCCTTGAACTTCTCCGTATTTTTAATCCATACGTTTTAAGATGTCAACTATAATTGTATGGATGTGTCAGATTGACTAAATTTGACAGCTCTTATTAGTTAATTACATTAGTCTCTTTCTTGTTTTATTGGACAGAAAAAGATAGAAATAGTCTAGTTTGTGACCAAGAGAATCGGCACCACTATGATGTCCAACTTATACTTATAAAGTACCTACACAACTTGTCCAGCCTATATTATTTCTAGTTAAATCGTAGCTGTCAGTCGTAGTGAAGGCCTGTCATAAACTTCTTATTTAAAAACAGCATTTTTATCTCACAGGCATAGACAACTTAAATGAGGTTGTATCTGACTCGGTCAGTGTCTAAACAGTACAGTGGCGTGACTAGACGGGCCGGGCGAAGCCCAAATGGAGGATAAAGATTCTTCATTAATTAAAAAATATGTTTATTTAGTCCCGAAATGTTTAGCCCTCCCATGTTTCCCCGAAATTATGTTATGTATGCGTAAGAGTTTGACTGTGAAAGTGGATAATATTTTACGAATTTTTGCTTACGAAAATTCGGGACCCCTGAAGCTAGCGGGGCCCGTATCTTTGATATGGCGCTAGCTAGACCCCTGAGTACACACGAAATGGCCATAATGTTGGCTTGACTATCAGGACTTCAACTAGCGTAACCCTACTCCCGCCACGTTCTGCCATATTTGTAACAAATCACTAAACGAGTAGCCATATAGGGTTGTCGCTTATCCGGTTCTAAGCATGCGCTAATTATACACATTGTGATTATAAACGTATCCGAGATTGTAGATAAAACTGGTTTCTTTTTCTTTAATTTGTTTTCTCATAGTCTTTAAATAAATTGAAGATTTCGTCTTGATACGATCTTCAGTCGCGTCTGGCGAACGGAAGGCGATCGAATGCTTGGAATAAGATTTGTTTGATATCGAAATACTTACAATCATTCTTGTTTAACTTCATCTGTGAGGTAGTTGAATTCTAAAAGAACGTAAGTACTACTACTACTAAGTATTACAAAATAACTAAAAAAAAAGTGAAACGAAATTTTGAAACGGATAACGAAGCTTTTTGGCTTTAATTTTTAAATATTCCTAAAGTAATATATACTTTCAAATAAAACGATATACGAACTGCGATCCCAGGTAACAAAAATTAAAAAAAAAAATACAACCCAATTGATACCCTCCTACTTTTTTGAAGTCGGTTAAACATTTAGATCGCCTACTGAATTATATTAAATGATGAATAAATATTATAAGTTGAAAAATTATAAAGTGCCTCTTGTGACTAGGAAAAATAAACCAACCATACCTCCTTTATTCATAAAACATTATAGGTTTTTTTACATATTTCTTAATAACTACCATTTAACTTATAGAAAATAGTAGCTTACCGGTATCCAAGGCATTTAGTACCTCATTTGGCATTAGTTGATGCCGAAGACAGCTTACCGACTGACTTCTACCACTTCTGTCAGACTATACTAGTATTTTTTAAGTACGTTCGCATTCTAATCTCAGTCCCAATCAGATAAAAATGCCTCTATTTTATGTACATTTAAATATTGACTGTCGCTGAGATGAGATTGCGACTAGACTTTTCAACATTTTTAAGTAACTTACTGGAATTGACTTTCTGATCTGGCAATCTTATAAAGTTGATAATTTTGTCTTGTATGTACCATCCTAAGTCACAAAGGGCCGTCTATGACACTCTGTTAGGCAATGTTGAAAAAAGATCTCTAAACGTTTCATGGTCTTTATAATACTCGTACTTACAATGTATAATTTCACGTCCCACTCAAGAACACTCGTCCATTACAACCTGTCCACTGCTCGGCAGCCCTGTCCCGCACACCCGGGCTGTCCTGCATGACGAACATGCGATTGTTACGTCGCGTGACGTGAGACACGACCGTATATCCACAGTTATGTCACGAAATGTGGACTACAATGTGCACTTAACCGCATTTTCTTGCTAATTGCCATTTTCAACCATATTTCTGGGTCTTTAAGGTTCGATGTACACCATTTGGTGAGATTTGAGAGCTGCGTACTAATGTGTATTTTGAAGAGAAGAATTGGGGAATAATTTGAACTGGTTTTATTATTGAGTTTTGTGATCATTTTACGCTTTACTCTAGTCGTTAATTTCTTAATCTTACCTATTTCTTGATCAATAAAAATTAATGAACATAATAATAAATATAGGTATAGGTATTTCAAGATTTTTTTTGTTCGTTTGTTTAACCGCGCTATAACGCGCTAACGCGCTTATTTTCTGGAAGGATGATAGCCAGTTTTATGAGGTATAGTAGGTATAGACTATATAATATCATGCTACAACCCAGGGTGCGGAGCTGTAACCAAAGACGTAACTTGCTTAAGGCGTAACTGATTTGTTATCTCTTCACCACCTTTGGCTGACTGGTAGAGAATGCCTAAGGCATTAAGTCCGCCTTTTTAAGTACTTTTTGTTGCATAAAGTTCAAATAAATAAATAATGTAGGTGAAAATAACCAGCCGGACTAAGTCGTGGGCAGATGCTAGTATTAATTATAAGTCCAAGTTTCTTTCACGACGTTTTCCTTCACCAAAGCCAGCCATACCAACACGACGGACGGAAAGTCCTGCCTTTTTCGTCAAAGCTGTTTTCAAGACACTTATCTTGCTTACTACGTTCCTAGTATTTCACGAAATCGATCCAGACAGATTAAGCGAGAGATAGGTTAATCGGAATACTAACCAAACAAATATTTCCAACTATAATCGATCACAATCGCCGTCACTATCTATCGTCTATCTAATCCGTCGATTACTTTATTGTTTAACATTGTGGGCGTGATTTGTTTTTCTAGTAGTAGATAGATATCGTAAGCTGACATTGTACGTAGACTGACGTTTACGTCAGGCAGTAGACGATTTACTACTAGATAGTATTATACTACTAGGTTATGTTGTTAGTTATCTTGACAGGAAATGAAAAGAATTTGTTATGTAGGCATAATCTACCGGCCTTAATAGTAAAATGTAGTGACAAAGATTGAAAAGAGTATGCTTAGATGGTTCGGTCATGTTCAGAGGATGAGTGAAAGGCGGTTAACAAAGGGAATTTATATGGCAGATGTGAGTCTCAGGGAGGGGACGCCCTAGAAAGACCTGCACAGACCTTATTGGTGAGGTTCTTCAGAAAGGTCAGGTGCGCTGTACTTGTATGACGAGATGTATTCAATGAACGTGGAGGAAGCGAAAGGAGTATGTAAGGATCGAAGCTGGTGGCGTGCTGTGGTTTCTGCCTACCCTCATGGGGGGAAAAGAGCGTGAGTTTATTTATGTATAGCGAAACCCCTACGCTGCACGTGCGTAGCCTTTTGCCCCTTTAATTGAGTGAAGAGAAATCCGTCATCCAACCGACATTTCCAAAGCCATGTACTGTAACAAAGCCATGTACTGTTACTGACATACATGTGTATCTATGGTGCGAACGACAAATCGCACAAGCCCCTCACATGTCAATACTACTTTTTATTTACGGACGTGAGATAGGAAATAGGAAAGAACAAAAAAAGGAGATAATACAAATACCGGGATCTCGGTCGAATCGCCGCCGCGGGCGAAACTTCTCAAGCCCGAACAGGGCCGAAGACACCCGAAGTCTATCGATCTATGTATGACACACACATTGACTGACCCAGCTTACTTTAAGACTGGGATCAAAACATGCGTTGGTAAGTCAGATAAACTGAAACTTATTTAACTTTGTTTGTTACTTTAAAGAAAATCGAAAGTTATGAGGTGTTTTCGGTTCAAGGCCACATTTTCGTGGTTTACAGAGTTTTTCTCTCGAGCAAAGGCCAATAAATAAATTACTGGCGCAAAATTAACAAAACAAACAGAAAAGGGATGGTCCTTTCATATCATGTCCTGTGTAAATATTGTTTTGGAGAGAAATAATACAGACCGGCAATGCAGAAAGAACAAGGCATACCTATACGGCAAAAACTGATTCCAATAATTAAATATGAATAAATAAATAAAATAAAGGGCTTTAATAATAACAGATGCATGAGGTCTTGGGTTCAATTCCCAGGTCGGGCAAAGTGTTATTGGGTTTTTCCATCAGGAATTTCTCAATAGCAGCCTCGGAGTCTGGATTTGTGCCCGGTTGATGGCAATAGGCTCGCCCCCTATTACATGGGACTAAAAACATTACTGGCGAAATGTAGGTGTACTAATGGGTACACCTCTGCCTAACCCTTCGGGCATTACAGGCGTGATGTTATGATAAGTAATAACAAACCCTCTATTTCCACTAACGTTCTTAAAATATTGCACAATAAAAACTAATATAAACAACAACTCAGTGCAACAATCTGAAAATTCCTGCTTTTTGACCGACTTCAAAAAAGGAGTAGGTTATTTATTCAGTTGTGTTTTTTATATTTGTTTCCTCAGAACTCTGGTATTTATAAACCAATGTGGATTTTATATTTGAAAGGACCTAGGTACTTTCAGGTTGATCGCATAAAAACTTCACAAAAATCGGTTCAATAGTTTAGTTTTTAAATCAAAATAACTGAAAAAAATCATCTAAATTATTAAAGAAATTACATATTTTGGTTTTTTATGACTTTTCAGTTGTGTTTATCTTGTTAATTCATGCAGTGTTACTGTTTCATGGATTGGGATAATATTAAGTAGAAACTAAAAAGCACAAAACCTTTTTCTGTTTAGTTTTTAAAGCACTTACTATCTTCACCAAAGTATCACTATTCGTAGTAATCGCCTCTGCAGCGTAGAATATGAAATAAAAATGAATATAAAAACCAGCCAGCTGCCAAAAATAAAAATAAAAACACTCAATTAAAAAAAACATGAACTAACCCTCATTGGCAGTCGAGTTCACAGCTTGTTAGCCGCAATACCCTTCAGCAATGAAAATCGGGACTGCACCAAAAATTGGGAGAAATGCCAGGAAATATACGAGAGGCTTGCAAACGCGGGATATATTCACGCCAATACAAAAATGTATTGCATGTTATTGGTTTCAAAGGCATTCGCGGCGACGAGCATTCGCTGCATTTCTTCAAATATATTATTGCAAATGGAATGGAATTCGCTTTTCAAATATATGAGGACAACATAAAGTTACTGGCAATCTTTTGGAATTAAGTTTTAAAAGTCATAAATCAACCACATTCTGATACCAGGAGCTTTCAAAGTGGGGGGCGAATAGACCAGCAGAAGGGGTGTGACTTCCAGTGTAGTTAGGGACCTTATTTACCTTATTTCATACAAACTTAGTAAAGTATTTAAGTTTAAAAGATAGACATTTAAACATTGTAGCAGTAAAAAACGTAAATGTTTTTTTCTATTCGTGTAATCTTCGATGGTAATCTAAAATAGCAAGGGGCGCAAATAATTTTTCTTTCTAGAAAGGGGGCGCATCATAATTAAGTTAGGAAACCCCTGATCTACACACTTTCGAGCCCAAATGGTAGCGCACAATGCGGTTTCAGTAGAATTTCCTCCGACGAACGTTGAGGGTGTTTAATGAGTTCTCTGCCTGGGGGAAGGGGGGGTAAATTAGTTCCTGGAGGGTCGGTAATGCGCATGTGAAACCCCTGGTGTTGCTGCCGTCCATTGACTACGGTGACCGCTTGCCATCTGTTGGTCCGTACGGTTATTTGCTTCCGTTGTCATAAAAAAAATATAGGTACCGGAACTGTAATACAGAGCTTTAGGTATTTCCGAAGTACATTGTTTGTCCATTGTAACTGATTTTCTATCGATAATTATAAGCTTTTATTTAGCTTGCACTGTTCGTATGTATGTATGTATGTAAGTAAGCTGTCCTTTCATATTTTGCAAACCATTTTTCGACCATTTGTTGGTATCCGATTGAGCCGAAATTTTGCATACACCTTTAGTTCTGATGACAATACTCAATATTGAAATAATTTTAAATTAAAGCTTGAGTAAAAAAAAAGCTTGAGTATATATATATATATATATATTATATTTACTTTCACCTGTCCCGGTGTCTATGGCTGATCAAATCTGAAAAGTTAAATTTGAGCCACTTCCCGATGGTCCATTGAGCTAAAATTTTGCGTAAATATGCAATTTGCATGACAATGCAATATTATGATGTCACAAAGCTGGTCTGACGATGGAGCCGGTAAAAATATCCTTAAAAGTTTAATTTGACCCACTTGCCGGAGTTCAATTGAGCTGTAATTTTAAATATAAGTATGTATATGCCCATTGTATGAAAATGCAAAATAAAATATTTAAAAAAATATATATATTTTAAAATGTTTGATTAGTTGATGGCAATAGGCTCGCCCCCTACTACATGGGACCTAAACATAACAGGGTGGGAGGAGTTGGATGTAGGTACTAAAGGGCACACCTCTGCCTAACCTTTCGAGGATTACAGGCGTAATGTTAGAATGAATATTACTCTCTAGAAGCTTAGATGACTTTACCGATAATGCGATGGGAATTCTAATGTACCCTTGTCCTCCTAACATTAAAGTACAAATATTATTCTGTAAGAGTAGTTTGGCCCGCGAGTACCGCGCAATTTTTTTTTTTGATTCCATTTTTTTATAGCTGAATATAGCCTATAGCACTTGGGATAACGTAGATTGCTAATAGCTAAATTCTAGCTTAAGAATTATCAGAATCGAACTAATCGTTTTGAAGATTAGTGCGTTCAAACACACTCTTTTGCTTTATAATATTAGTATAGATGACGCCCGAACGTCTAGAAACATGGAAGGAATATAATCAACTTACAGACGTCAGGTGTAACATAAAATATGACTCAACAAATTACCTTAAAAAGAAGATACAATTTTTACCTAAACCTTTTTAAGAAAATATACCTACCCACATAAGTCGAGACGCACTCAATCATTATCAGACATAAAGAAAACAAACTGCTAAACAAATTTTATCTCACATTACATAATAGATGAGTAAGATTTTTGTTTTGATACTGCACTTTTCACACTCCGATTAACATACAACGAGATTTAAAAGGAAAATGTTGAGCTTAAAATATGGAGCGTGGTTAAGAGCACTTGTTTAGGACTTTGAAGTAAAAATCCTACTGAAATTATAAATGTGAAACTTTGTGAAGATGTCAGGATGTTTGTTACTCAATCACGCGTAAACCGTTGAACAGATTTGGATGAAAATTGGCACATAGATAAACCATTTCCTGATTAACACATAGTAGTTTTTTTTCCGGTTACCAATGTGTTTTTATGGGATAATCGAGCCGATTTTGATGCAATTTGGTATGAGGTATGTTTAAATTCCATGAAAGGACATAGGTTACTTTTTATTCCATGACTTTGTCTGCGTCCGCGATAACAGACATTCTCGCGGACGAAATCGTGGACAAAAGCAAGTAATTACATATCCACGATATAATTCGTAAACGTCGGTCTCTTTCCTAACTAATGAATATCTATCAAAGTAGGTCGTATACATCACTTCTAGTTGGCCAAACATTGCGTGTAGTTGAAACATATTCTTTCAATATGTAAAACAACCTTTACTATAGCCACAGAATAGCTCCTCGCTTGCGGAGTACAGGGGCGCGGGGGTAGGACGGGAACGGGGACCGGGATAGGTGCAGGCGACGGGTGCACGTGGCGTGATACACAAAAGGCGAAATATTCACAGCTCGGGGGCCTATCTTGCGCACTAATGGATTTTCAACGCTCGGCTCACCGCCGAAACTTTGAAATTCAAAAACTGAAATTACAAAGTAATATTAAAATGGTATTGTTATATCAGATGGTGGTAGACCCCATGTTCTTAAGATATGTGACGTCACAGTGGTTAACGATGAACGATGAGTAGTATTAGCAAGCGCTATAGCAAACCTTTCGCTTAAATGGAGCCTTTCAAGCGAAAGGTTTGCTATAGGTTTGTGACGCCTGGCTTCAAAATACCTATTCACGTAAGCAAAGGGGAATTTATGTTCTTTTCAGGCATTTTATATTTGATTGAATGACTCTAAAGCGTGGATAGAAGCTTTATAGCTCAGACTCCAGGGAAATAAGGCTTAAGTTCAATGACCTATCGGCGAGTAGGCTGAAAAATATGCTTGTTTTTTTGAGGTGTACAAAATTTACATATGCAAATAGTTTGTTATATTTTTTACTATAGCGCTATATTTTCTACGATGGATATAGCTTAAAATATTATAGGATTTAAATCACGTTTTTGTGTTACCGTGGCATAATATGTATAGGAATTATGCGCTTTAAAGCATAGGTCTTTAAGGAGATTAGGAATTACGTTTTTTCTTACTTCTCCGCTGTTCTTTTCTGATTAATTTCGTTGCAGAATCCAAGAGAGTTGAATCGTTTCTCCAGGACTCGTCAAGCTTAATTGAGTCGGCATTTTTCTGGTAGCAATTGTTGATTCTGGGATTGCAGTAATCTTGAGGACACAAATCAGGTCAATCAATCAATTACTGCGATACGAGACATCCTTCATCCTTTATCGTGTTCATAATCTTTCTATATAAGGTTTTCGAGAACGTTACATAATTTTATGGGACATGAAATTTATATGTTGTTTGTCTAGTTCAGGATACTCGGTGGATTTCACGACCACCCACGAGTACCGTTTAAAAACTTTGAAGAGTTCTGCTAAAAGTTTTTCAGTTAAATCTTTCAGGTTTTCACAGTAATAGGAACACCCACACAACGTTATATAAGTCTGTTCTTCAATACTTATGTATTATACCATATATTGTATTTTACCTAGGGGTATCATATAACCCAGTTACTGGGTTGTGGAGGTCAGATAGGCAGTCGCTCCATGTAAAACACTGGTATTCAGCTGCATCCGGTTAGACTGGAAGCCGACCCCAACGTAGTTGGGAAAAGGCTAGGCAGATGATGATGATACCATATATTGTATCAATTTTAATACTAACTGAATGCCTAATTGGTCTAGTGGTCGCAAAGCGCGAGCAAAGTGTTAGGTATTGTATTTTCTAGGAATTTTTCAATAGCCGCCTCGGATCCTGATTCTGTACCCGGTTGTTGGCAATAAGCTCGCCCCCAATTATATGGGACTTAAAGATAACTGGCGAAATATGAGTGTACTAATGGGTATACCTCTGCCTAATCCTTCGGGGATTACAGGCGTGATGTTTATATTATTTTAATACTTACTTAGATTCCAATTTTCGCAAACTTCGACCAATCTCCTCAAAAACTAAGAGATGGAAACACGAAATTGTTCCGACAGAAATGCCAAATAAGTTTTACAAATTCGTTCGGAAACAACAAATGTTTTGTGACATTTATTGTTCCATCGAGAAGACCATTATCCCTCGAGTCCCGATAAAGCGTGTCAAAGCGCTTTAAAGCGCCCCTCTGTAACATAAACATTGTAGTCGCATTTACGCGCGTAAAAAAAAATATTGCCACCATTCTTTTAAAACCAGCCATAAAGGGGACCATGATCATGAATAATAAGGTCCATAATGCCTTAGCCCAGCCTAAAACAAACACGGCTGTAATAAGAGACGCTTAAGTACCTACCTATCTTTAAGATGCTCTAAGCACTGGCCTTGGAGAGCTTAGGGAAGGGATAATAATTGGCTGATGGGAATGGGGAGAGGATATTGTTTTTATGTTTTATTGAAATATTTGTTTCTGAGCTTCAAATAAATAACGGCCTGCATGAGTTAGGATAACTAGGCATGCGTCTAGCTCATACAAGAGGAATCTTCACAAGTTCCTCATATTTATGTTTTAAAAACCGTTTCCTCCCTAGGATATTCTTTGGTTACTCGTCGTAGCGTGATGGTTTTGTACGAATCTGGCTATCATATACAAAAATATGTTTTCTGATCCGTCTGGTAGTTCCAGGGGTTAGCACGTTTTAACAAACAAACAAAAAAAACTCTTGAGCTTTATTATTTTAGAATAGATATTATGATACAGAAGTATTGAGGAGCTCGTGGCTAAGTAATAACAGCCGCACGGGTCGATCCGTCAGGTTAAGCTACGCTTGCCGGGGTTGGTCCGTGGATGGGTATACCGAGACTCCTCCGTGCCTCGGAAAGCACGTTAAGCCGTTGGTCCCGGCTGTCATACGTGGATCTTTGACAGTCGTTACGGGTCGTCAGAAGCCCGAAAGTCTGACAACCAGTCTTACCTAGGGGTATCATATTACCCAGTTACTGGGTTGTGGAGGTCAGATAGACAGTCGCTCCATGTAAAATACTGGTATTCAGCTGCATCCGGTTAGACTGGAAGCCGACCCCAACATAGTTGGGAAAAGGCTAGGCAGATGATGAAGTATTGAGGATATTATTTAAACCCATTATTCGTTTTTGCCAATCGACAACAATGACGGCCGCCATCTTGAATTTTAATTTCGACCTTCCCTTCAATCAAGGCTGTATTGTTCGCGAAATAGCCGTAAATCATATCAACGGAATCAATAGTACCTCTGTGATCCGACAA
Organism: Hoplodrina ambigua; assembly: GCA_949774945.1. Lineage (NCBI taxonomy): Eukaryota > Metazoa > Arthropoda > Insecta > Lepidoptera > Noctuidae > Hoplodrina > Hoplodrina ambigua. Next base: position 3,317,019 of record OX458974.1, on the reverse strand, counting down.
CAATCAATTATGCAGGTGCGTTAGTAAACAAATTAGTTTTGAATGAACGCGATCGTCATTCAAATTAGCTTCATTCAGCGATTAACTGAAGCTATCTGAACGAAATTTAACTGATTGACCTGAACTGAATGCATTCAGATTCAGTAATACAAACGAATTCGATGATGATCGGGCTTTGTATGGCTATGTACGGTCGGACCAGCTATTTGGTTAAATATAATTATCTTACTGCTTTGCCATTCCTTGTTATTTTGTGTTCACAAATAAAAAACAAATAAATGAATATGAAACAAAACATTTTAAAAGATTGATTACGAAGTTGGCCATTCTTCTCCATACGAAACTACCTTTTTTCTTGTAAATGACGTTCAAAAGTGCCTTTTAATGGTCTACCTAAATGAATTAAATGATTTGACTTTTGTTCCCAATTCTCTATACTTAATCAAAAAATCTTTGTTACAGTCAAAAACTCTGATTCTCTTGGCACGCACCTTCGGCGGCTGGCTCGTGAGGCGGAGTCCAAACTCCACGAGGTGACAGGCTGCGCCCCTGAAAGGACCTGCAGGGAAGATGCATGCACCAGGTACCGATTTCTTTTTTGTTACACATGCCTCTTATGTAGACTATACTATACTTGCGCTATACTTACAGCGTAACAGTAATTTAGTTTTGTCCCTATGTCTGACCCAAACATCCGTCAAACAATTGAAATTGGCTCATTTTAGTCCCCATGTAAACGTGCTTTATTCGATCTTAATATTATAAGTTGGCATAGAACCCTTCGTGTGCTTCCGACTTGCAGTTAGACAGTTTTTTGATATTCAGGGCATCATGATAAAAACGAAATTCAAATTCCTGCAAGCATAACCCCGCAGGCTATAGAAGCAAATTTTAACAAAGATAGAAGGCCGAAGCAGCTTAAATTATGCAAGCGAATATTAATCAACTTGAGGATTAACGAGTTAAACAACTTCGCAGGAAAGTCCAATATTCGCTTATCTTCTTTTCTGGGACGAATTTGGTAAGCTAATTGCCACATCAAGCTTGAGGAAAAAGTAGTTACGGAAAGTAAACAAGCAATCTTTTAGGAATATCATTTTTATAAGTGTTACGCTTTTGGATAAGCCTTCGATACGGTTAGTCACAGACTTAGGTATAACATCTTTATTTATAGGCTTTCAGACTGTTATCACCCCATTACGTACACGCTGTAATAGCTGTTTTCCTACGGCAGAATGCTTCGTCTTTAGTAGTACTACATCTTTTTTTAAATAAAAATGTGCCAATTCGTTTTTAAATAATTATAAAAACAGTCAACTTTTAAATATTCAATATTTCAAGGTCTCTTAAGTTTTGTTTAAAAATAATTGTCATTATGCTACAGGAAAATGATCATAAAATTTTCACGGTGTAGGTATATCTTGCTTTGACGATTGACGATGCCAGCTAGAAGCATCACGTACAGTTTACTTATTTTAACCTCTACTGTAAACCTGGAGCAGATTTAAATGATTTATCGGCATGATCCGGTGCGGTAAACTTTGAGTCTCCACAGCATTATTAACTTACTAATTAGGTTGATCATTACTCAGCTAAAAAACGTTCTCAACTGCAGCTGGACAGGCCTTCCAAGCATTGCCGCAACGACCGGTCCTATTCTTCCTACCTCCATTAGATATTCACGACCTACTGTTGCCAAGTTGCGGTCCATGGAGACCATTTGAATTATATTGATTTCCTGAATGTTACAGATCATCAGCTGCTAATCAAGCGGCAGGTACAACAGGATGTGCAGGCGGCACTGGTTCTGAGAAAGACAAACAAGCTCAACATTGGGAAAGAAGAGTAAGAACCCTCAAGTGAGTTATTTTAACTTTATTTATTTAAACTATAAACAACAATAAAATTACAAAGGCGAGCTTAAAGTCTTAAGCATTCTCTACCATTCAACCAAAGGTGGTGAAGAGATACCTGACTGTGATGTTCGCGGATGGATTGAAGACGATCTTGGCAGTGTGTTTGGAGTACTGTGAGATGAACGAGTGAATATAGTTAAATATGTCTTTAACTAATTAATGTAAATTGGCTAACGACCGTTCTATGTAAAAGTATTGGAAAAATCAAGTTCACTTGGAGTTAATGCATACCAAAAAGAAATCTCAGAAAAAGAATCTTAAAATCTCTAATTTTAGGAATCCATATGGGATCATTCTGTGTAAAATATTAGCAATAGAATAAAATAAAGATGTTTTGACAAGGAAAGGTGCAAATAGTTGCTAAAGTAACTACTATCTCAAGTAAATTGATCTGAAGAACCTTGTAACAGATTCCTAGTAGGAGATAGAACATACGCATGTTATCATAAAGATTACATCACTGCACATTGTGGTCAAAAGCATTCTACACTATCTATATGATTGAAATAATCTTTCAAATCACAGCATCATTTGCTTATACGTCATCAGTTATTGCTGATGCATTTACGTGTCGAAGCGATAGTGACAATATTCAATCCATCATTTTTTCTTGATAAACATCAGCTGTGGATATATTATCTCTGAAAGGCGGGTTGGTCTTCATAGTATGTGTAGGATTGTCAATGCACGTACACATTGTGTCTGTGTGCGCGAAGCAGCTTGGCCAATACTGAACGCTCCTTAGCTTGCACACATAGAAAAGATATGCAATTTGCATCGTACACACACAATGAAGGCGAACCGTCTTCGTGAAATACAAGAACTATACGAGGCATCGTCTACTTACTCTTCAAGGTATTGTCTATCTCCGCGTGTGCATCCAAATGCGTCGTCTGGTGCAGACAGCGATAACAATCAATTATTCTTATTTTTATAAACTAAAAAAACAAAATGTATCTTCTGTTTTTAATTCTCGACCCAGTTACTGCGTAAGTGAGTCTACTTTGGATTAATGAGAGGACTGGGTGCCCTCCTCTATGTTGAAAAAAAATCTAAATTCAAAAGAATAAATAACAGTGTCGCGTTGTTTATTATTGCTTCATCTGTGATCACTATGCCGTTCACCAAGAGTAGTTCGATACCCCATGAGCTTCAATTGGAAGGCCAATGGACTAAACGGTCTTTCCTTCTCCAGACGTCTAGTGGTGGGCTGGCAACAGACCCGAGTGCCGCCAGCGCCTCCACCGCCGGACCTCGAAGTATGCGGCGCTCATGCAGTCACCGTGCGCCTGAAGGACACTAAATCTTTGCAGCCTGTACCTAAGGATCTGCCTATCATTACTAAGTATAAAGGTTAGTAGTTGACATCCGTCCTAAAAATATATGAACACTATTTAGACCCAAAAAAGGTTCACATGTTAAGGTGATTCTACATTTTACGTCGGTTATTTGAAAAAACAATAGCTATTCCATTTAGACATTTAGACCTGTGTCAGTGTAGCAATTTTGTTTGAAGCAATAGTCTTTTTTTTATAAACCGACTAATAATTTTATCAGTGGACGGTCTGTAATTATCTACTGAATCTATCGTAAAAGTTTTCACTTCTACTCCGGTTGGGTCTTTAAAAAATGCTCGTTTATGTTAATGAAATATACCAATTTGAAATATAAAAGATAGAGACTACTAAAATCATACAATATTTATAAGATTAGAGGATTTTTACTGTTTATAATATTTATCCTATGTCTTCTCATTTTACAGTGGAATGGTCATCCCGCGCCGACTTCTCAAACGTGTGCGGTTGCCGTGAGGTGGCGTCGTCCGGCACCAACAGCGGCACTCGTGTACTGGCCGCAGGCCTGACGCGCGGCCGACGGTACTTCTTCAGGGCGGCTGCAGGGAATATCAAGGGTTGGGGCGCATACACCGTGTCTGTGCCCAGGAGTGTGGTTCCTAGCAGTAAGTATATTTAACTTTATTAGATTTTTTTAAATTAGGCCTTAACACAATTAGTATCTAACGTAATGATGATGTCAAATTATCTTTGGGTGGTCAAAATATTGACACGAGACGCAAAAGAAAATACTTAGTTCATAATATTTAATAACTTACTGTAATTATTTTGTGACAGTCTTATAGGGAGAATATAGACTATTTGTAGATATAAAATCTCCTTCAAAGCCTCCATAGCAATTACCAACTGAGTTTCGGTTTCCAAGATATTTAAAAAAAATTATTGGCAACACACCTGCTTCTGTTTTCTGTAATGCTACTTACCATACATATACTGTCTGCGAACCAATCTCTGCAAAAATGACCCTAATGATGTTTATTACCCGTCCAGGTTGGCGCGATGTGTGCACGCGCGGCTCCCGCGGGCATGGTGGCGCTGCAGCGGCTCTGGAGGCGCTGAGCGCGGCGGCCGCCAGCGCACGCGCGCGTCCGCTCGCGCACCACGCGCGACTGCCGCGCAAGAAGACCGCTACCATACGACAGCTGTTCACTGCCGCTAGCAAGTTCCAGAAGAATCTGAGGAGGTATGTTCGGTCGTTCGAAAATTTAGGTAGGACATGTGAGATATAATTGCCCCGATGACTTAGTTAAGGTCATAGAAATACGGAAGATGTGGGTACGGGATCCTTGTGGTGATTTTAGGGAATGCTTATGTCCAACTGACAATGGAAGTCTTTATGGTAGCTAAATAAAAATGAAATGAATGAAATCTTTATTTCCAGATTAATCCAATTTCAAACAATGAACATTAGATTATTTAGTACAAAATTACATACTACGCTCGCAAGTTAGGTAATCAGCGTATGGTAGGACTGCCACATTAAAATTTGATGTATGGATTATGTTTCCAGGTTCACACCGCAGGTACCAAAGAATTATTAAACTGATTGCTCAACTCGTCATGACCTTAATGTACAGGAAGAGAAGCTATTAGTATTACTTAGATATTATAGGGACCTACTTAAAAAGGATATTCTCACCTCTTGGCTTTCTTCTTTCAGAGGTGTATACCTTGCTTGCATCTTATACCACGAGGACAAAGTATTGGTCACCAGTGAAGAGTTCCTGCCAGTCATCGAGGTGGACGAGACGTACCCCACCTGCATCTACACCGACTTCCATTGGCTTATGAAGGTGAGAATTTCTTTTTGTTTTTTTCCGAAAGTTTCTCAGATGAAGATTTTTTAGGAAATGTTATCGAGGCATAGGAGCTGAGGCATTTTTAAAATTACTAGTGTTAAGTCAAAACAAAAAATATCTAACTAGGCATGGATGCCTGCTGTCAATATTATTCGATGTACCAAAACATTTCTTGGATAAAGTTGAACAAGAAGTCTTCGTAGACTACCTTACATACGTATTTCTAAAGAAAAACTAAATATTTTGGCATAAACTAGTTAAAATAACCTTATAATTTTCTTTAATACATTTGATACATTTTATCGTGGTTAGTACTGGTATACCTGTATGCTGTGGTTCTATTTAGTGGCTTACAAGTTGCTCTAGAACGAATAAAACTTTCGCAGTAACTCGGTTCCGTGAGGAAAAAAGTAATAAATTATCAATTCAAACTTTATGATAGGTACGCAACACAATCGTAAAGAAAGTTTTTATTTACGATTTTATCAAAATTTTTGTTTATTGCCGAAAGGTATAAACATCAATAAGGAAATTGTTTGACACGCTATAAAACTGAATACAAACGTTAGGGATTTTTTCTTCTGGGTTGTGGTTTCACCACGTATGTGTACTTAGATATGACTAATGACGAGATAAGAGCTGCATCTTCATGAATAGCATTGCCTGCCATACCGAGATAGCCGTCATTAATAAGCCTCACTCTTCAAAAAAACTGGCTCTGAAGGACGTAAATATAGTACCTAGGCACTGAATGCGACTGATAATGCAATAGGTACTCCTCGCTGAATTCGTAGAATCAAAGCTTATCTACCATATTCCAGGTATCATGTGCTTGGGACGACGTGAAGGCGTTGAGGTCTGACATGGAGAAGCATACGTCTTCGTCCATCCACTTCAGGCTCAAACTGTTGACGGCCGCAGCTCAGATGCAGTCCGCACTTTGTATACAGGACTTAGGTAAGTGCCAGTTTGCCCAGGGCGAGGCACCCTCGCTACCAGCCTTCGTAAGCCACTTTGACTGACAGCCCCGAAAACTGCTGACATCCTAGATTAGGATAGTCTAGGATAGACTAAAACATGTTATGTTTCGTCACTCATGAAAACTGTTCAGTTCTTCAGTTCAATTGCACTCTAAATGGAACCTTATACCTTACACTTTATGGAGCCTACGCTACGTCAGTCTATCTGAGAACTACCTTAAACATCCTTTAGTGCTCCTGTCCATATACGAGTATCTATCGTCCATGAAGTAGATAATCTGATTATACCAATTATATTTTTTTGTTCCCAAACGTATGGCTTCAGGCATAATGTAAAGAACCACGAATTGCTCTATGAACATGATTTCTCATTTCCTTCCAGGCCAACTCTACCACAAGCCACTCCGAGACTCTCACGGTACCATCGTCCTGTCTTGTGTGAACAGCGTCAAGTCTGTGAAGTCAGTCTCCGCGCTGAACTCGCGATGGGCGGCAGTCTCGCGGCTGCGAAGGAGGGTGCTGAGCGAGGATAATACTATCGGGGAACTGCTCATGGCTTCTGTTCATGAACAGATTGCTTATCATCAGGTAAATAATATTTTAATGCCATTGAACGTTTCCAAAACTATATACATATATATATATATATAGGTAGGTCTTTTTCTAAAAATAACATGTAAATTGTCTTGTCAACTTGTAAGCATACATCATTAAACTTCAGACTGCCATGAGACGTGATATCATAACATTTAAATAATCCCTGATTCTATCTATATTTATTGGTCTATTGGGTTCACCAGGTCTGAACCCTTCTAGAAATCAGAAAATATTCAGTTTATTTATACTATTCACACACTATATTTATATTTTAATATTTATGTGTTATTCTTCCATGTCAGGTATCTCGCGTGCAGCTTCCCCGTGGGCTATACTTGGGCTACCTAAAGCTGCAGTCATCAGTAGAAGTGGTGCGCATCGTAGTTCCTGCGCGGACACCTAACGTGCCACCACACACTCGCGTCAGAGACAACCCTCATGTATCTGCGTAAGTATTACTTGAACCGCATTTATTCATTCATTTATTTAAAACAGCCAGCATTATGTGATGTCTTTAACGAATCTTGTCTTCTCCTTTGCAGTGAAGAATGGGAACATCTGAAGAACCAATCGGGCAAATCTGACGACTCGCAAGCGATCAACAGCCTCGTCATCAGCGGTCAAGAGAAACCCTCAGAATCTCAAGAAATGTTCCTCGATCTAATCGCTTCAGGAGCACGAAGACTTTTCAAGGAAATGGAAATTCCCATCGAAAGCGTCATTGCCCACCGAATATACGACCTTGAGGTCGTTGAACTGAACAATGACGTCAGTTTGATTATGATTTGTCCTCCAGCAGAGCAGGCGTGCTCAGTGCCGGGACAGAAGGAAATCCTTCTACAAAAAGGTGATCTACTCAGCTTACCGATACAAGCTTTTGAAATGATACACCTGCAAACGTATCACACGAATATTCTGAACAAATACTCGAGACTCAGTTGCGTTCTAGAACTGGACGTAGCCTTGGCCGCACATTCTCATAGAGAGGCGTTTTCGTGCACGGAATTGCAGACCGCCAAAGAAAGACTATCGAAACTAGAAGATCTACAGAATAATCTAAACACGGTGTGGAAGGCAGAACGATGGCTCATGGACCTCATAGGTTTTGCGAGAGATAAGGACAAGGCTGCACCCAGCTCTGGAATATTGCTCAAATACATTTTCGACAAAACACCATCACAGTCTGCAGAGAATCCTGCAGAGGCCAATGAGGCAGAAAGCAAATTCAAAGATTTCCTCCAGATACCTTCAAGAGATGGAAAAATTACCAAAACTTCTCCTGGCAGGGGTTCATGGCCCGGCCCCGCTGGTAACGGCAACCATGCTAACCTTCATCCAGAGTTTAGCAAATCTGAACAACAGTTGAGTCTATCTCCTCGCCAAACATCAGTATCGACGCTCAATCTATGTAGCTCACAGTTCTTAAACCCAGAAAACCAAAAATTCCCCAGAAAGGGCAGTGCCGACTCCCAGTATACGCAATCCAGTGCTATCAGTAACAACTTTATGAGCAGTAATTCCCAGTTCGACATAAAGTCATCAGCTGGTTCCCATAATAGTATTGGAAGCAATCGCTTACCGCCGTCCCGGAGCGAAGATACTCTCGTGCTACAAAATGAAAATGTCGAGCCGAAGCCAAGGCCTCACAGTATCAACGCTAGTTCCACCACATCGAGTCCATTGCTAACAGTGAAAGGAGGATATTATCCAGGGAGTATGATCAGCGTAAGAACGTCTAAGGGTAACGTCTCCGAATCCGCCCAGAGTCTGTCAAGTGACTCAGAGAGCCAGACCTGTCCACTAACGACAGTTCCTTTGAAAGTCCGTCCTCAGGGAAAGCACTATAGGAGCCCTTGTAACGTCATAGCTTCCAAGAGTATGACAAACGTAAAAGGAGAAGTAGACTTCACTGACACGGGACAGGAGTTTGTGAAGTCAAGTTTATGTGTCAAACGGCAGCCATTGTTGGAGACACAGGAGGACGCAGAGTATAACAATAAAGTTCCAAAGACTGATGAGAGGAGGGATAGCGAAGATATGAAGGCGCCGGAGCAGCGCACTCCCGACCAGGCCGGGATATTGCAGGTAAACGACAAACCATTTCAATTTAAACATTTCAAAAGCCAGGCAACCGTTAGATTTTGAAACTGAATTTATTAGTAGAATGCTTATGTTATTAAGTGGTTAACTTTTTTGTTTCTGAGATAATTAAAAACACTACTGAATGAAGCTATTCATGCGTACATAATATCTGCGATTGCATTTATGGTAATGCCTGTTACATCAACCTGTATTTACGAACGCATGATTGATACTTATCGTTTTTTCCAGGTATTCGCTGCGTACGAAACCGGCTTAGCGGCCGGGACCTCGCTCAAGCTGCACGTGACGCCGCGCACGTCAGCGCGGGAAGTCATCGACCTAGTTGTCAAACAACTCAATATGGCCGCCGTTCTCAAAGGCAAAGATGGCCCCGTTTATGGTCCAGAGAAACTACAAGACTTCTGTCTGGTAGCCGTCATTGGGGCCCGCGAAAGATGCCTCCGAGATGACTTCCGGCCTCTGCAACTTCAAAATCCGTGGAGAAAGGGAAGATTGTATGTAAGGCTCAAACACGATGTGTTGGCAGCACTTCAACATTCTGCCAAACAACCCGCTTACATTTGAACGGGATTTATTTGTATACTAGGCAAAGATATAGAGATATTTTTTGTGGCATAGGATTTATTGTTGGAACTGCTTAGTCACCGTAGGAAGGTAGATAGCGCATGTAAATAAGACGTGAATATGAGAATGACTAGCCGTCTAAATACTTCACCGCCTATTATTATTATTTGACTTAAACACAATAATTTCCACCTGCTTAAAATCCGTAATCGATTAGTCAATTAATTAAGATTCAATTTTAGTTTTTTTTTTACTTTCTACAGTGACTAACACCATTATTAGTTTCATTTTTGGTGCCAATTCTGATTATGTTAATGCTTTAAATAGTTAGGTGAAAGTTGTGAGTAATAATAGTAAATATTTAAACAGAAGTTATGGTGCTTTTCACTGTAAAATATTATCGCTTTAATATCTCTTTCAGATTTCCACAGATTATTTGTTAGACTGGTATAGAGTTTATGCTTAATGAGATATCTATTCCTTAGTCCTGTTTAGATGAATTTCGAACTCTTATCGTGCTGTTTATGTAGTTCTATCTAATAAACTCTTATCTTAATGGTCATAGACTCTGTCGTTACTTACCTTAAATCTTATTCAGATAACATAGAGGATCATTAAAAACTCATTTCTCTTCTAAATAAAAAATAATAATAAGTTTATTGGAAAACAGAACACAAATAAAAATTCATTTTTCTTATGTTGGTATAACAAAGAACATTTTTTTTTTATTTATTGAACTCGTATAACATGTGTCAAAGTGCCTGATTACTTTCGAGAAATAATACTGATAACGTCATATCTTTGAGGTAAACAGGGTTACATTTTATTACATAATCCATGAATCTATTTTAACAGTTATTTATCGCTAAAGATAAACGAACAGATTATAAATGAATCCCAAAAAAAGAACATGGTGAAATAATTTAGGCAAATACTCTTTACTTATTTATACCTACTTCGTGTTAATCAGAAAGTTCATAGATCTTCATTGATATTTTTTACCACCGGCGCATGAATAGATGTCTAAATAGGTGAGTAGGTAGATAAGTACATCAAAAGAAACTACTCGCCTATTCTAAGCAATTAAAAAAAAATACGTTATCGAATACACTAGGCGTAGTTTAAGTGTAAATAATTTAAAACTAATGTAATCTATCGTAATAATTAATAGGTATTATGTAGATATATTTTCATAATTTAAAATGTGTGAATGTTGAATGAGAAGTTATTTTGTAAATAACTTTTATTTCCTCTTTTATATTAGTTTAAGTTTGAATAAATATTATTATTATTAACTCTTATGAAATGTGTATAAAATAAAAGAAATGTCAGAAAATATTAATGGTCCCAAAAATACTGCATTCCCAAATAATTGTCCTACATGCTGTAAGCTTTTTTTCTTAGATCTCATAACAAAATATTTTGTTATATAAATTCTAAAATGAGTATCTTATTGACATTTTTGTGAATTTTATGATTGTTCATTATTTTAAAATAATTATAATACTCAAAATTTGTTTATTTTACAACAGTTTTATTGTAATGTAATTGTAAATTCTGTAGTTAATTGCTGTGTACAAAAGGGAGTGTAAATTACCTAGAACGGAAATTAAAAAATATAAAGATGTAAAAAAAAAATTATCAACGATTCGAGCCATAAATAAAAGATACCTATTATTATATTGCAATTTTAATAAAGCCTAATTGAATGTCTTATGATATAAATAATTTAAAGTTTTATTTTAGATTATCGTGTATGTATGTATTCACCCTGTCTGGTGTTGTACATTAGAAATTAGCGAGAGTGGGGGTTATGAAATGATGCACAACAAAAAATAAATGTATTTCAAATCTCTTTTGCCATTTTATTTAATAATCTAACACTATTCTTATGGACGCAAGCGCCACTGCCAAACATGCGATCCCGGGTTCGATTCCCGAGTCAGGCAAAGTGTAATAAAGTTTTTCCATTTAAAAATTACGTATCGCTAACGAGATGACCAGGCTGCTAATGCCAACAATAAACTTGCACATACTAAACGATTGGTACAAGGTGACTACTAATTACGCGTACGAACCGATTGCTACGAGACGACAGCTACTTAATGCCTACGAAGCGATTGCTACGAAGCGATAATAGAAATATTAAAATAAAAAGTTGAACAAACTTAAAACCGACTACGACAAGAATCTGACTAAAAAATGAATGAGATAGGAAAATGTTCCTGGTTGCATGCCTTTTTACATAAGCTGACTGGGCGCGGCACCGGCAGGGGGCAATTTATTCATTTAAACGATGGCAACATAGATGGCTGAATTGTCATTTCCGTTCTAAAATCACTCGGTCATTGACGCTCAATGTTGCCAATACTACGGAAATTATCATGCGCTACCCTTTTAAGCGAATTGATTACAAAATCTACGGCCTAAATTCTAGTATCAAGTATTTCTTACGTTAGATGTAAATAATTATATGCTAGAAAATATTTTACTGCCTGAATCAAAACATAATTATCTATTGCGTGTTCACCTTGATTGTGAATGTGTACTCGAACTCAAACCTCGCAAAATTACCTGTTTTAAACTTTTATTTACGTTTTGGCCTTTGATATTTTTCCTTTTTCTTAACCTAAACGGCCGTCTAATAAAATTTACTGGCAACACTGTTATCGTTTGACAACTAATACTTGTTCATTGTTGTCAAGTTGTCAATTCTGACAATACTTAGGTACCTAGTAGTTGTCATTTTGTCAATTAATTGTCATTGTCAGCAGTAAGTGGCTGTCAAGCGTCAAGTGTAGCGAAGGGAATTCTTTTAAAAAGAAAACTATCGTCGTGTTGGATTTATTCAGTTTCGCGGTTTGACAACGTTGCACTTTCCACATAAAAATAAAATAATCTATAAAGATGAGTTTAGTAGCCAACACCGGGTAAGATGATTCGTATATAAAGTCAGGTACAGTTGTTTGGTCTACTTTCTTTTAATTTATCGTATCGTTGTTAAATTAGGAAATTAGCTGGCCGGACGCTGTTCATTACTGGCGCGTCTCGAGGTATTGGTAAGGCTATTGCTTTGAAGGCAGCGAAAGATGGTGCCAACGTTGTTATTGCCGCCAAAACAGCTGACCCGCATCCGAAGCTGCCTGGTACTATTTACACTGCTGCTGAAGAAAGTAAGTGCATTAACCTTCCATAGCAGCTTTGCATACCGTCTATTACTGGGTAGGAACCTCTTTTAAGTCATAATTGTACAATCACTTGATAAAATATGAATTTATATGAATTGGACTTTGCCCTCCATATTGTTTTGGACTTTGTACTTCCAATAATTGACCTAAAAGTAGATAGATTTGTTTTGTAAACTATCAAAACATTGTTATGTATAACTGTTGTATAATGAGGGTACATTATACCTATTTTTGTACATCCTACAATGATTATATTATTATTGGCAAGCTGATCTTTGAGCAATTTTTTTTTTATTATGACACATTTAGTGGAAATTTTATCTTATTTAGCCCGTAGCCACCCACTGGGTGTAAGCATTACAACATAGATTCAGTATTGTCTTATCTTATATTAAGTAATCAGATAAGAATATTTTTCATGTCTTATTTAAAGTCGTAAATGTACAATACAATCTCTTGATAAATTCTTGTGCTTATTTGGATTAAACTTTGTCCTCTGTTATTATTACTATGTGGACTTTGAGCTTCAGTTAATTGACCTTGATAGATTTGTTTTTGTAAACTGTTGAAACAATGTTTTATTTATAAACCTACAGAGCTGTCTTTGTAAACTTTGTCAACCATTTATTATGTTTTTGGTTGAATGATTATCATATTTTTATGTGACCATTTACCCTCTGGCTTGTTTTCGACTTTGGAATTATTCCATTGTAGGTATCTACTTTCTCAGTTTTCTAAATATTGAGTTAGATAAACTTTGTATACAGTTATAAAATTATTAACTCAACGTAACATCAAGCTTGTGATCCCCAAAGGGTTAGGCAGAAGTTTTCCTTTTAGTAAACCTACATTTCGCCAGTTTTGTTTAAGTCACATGTAGGTAATAGAATGCGAGCCTATTGCCATCAACTGGGCACAAATCCAGACTCAAAGGCGGCTACTACTGGAAAATTAATTACGCAAAAAGCCAATAACGCTTTGCTCGGCCTGGGAATCAAATCCTAGATCTCAGGCCCAGCAGTCACACCTTGCCAAGTGATGAAAACTTGCACAATAATATCATAGTTAATTGTAAATTACTATTTATGTTTTTAGTTGAAGCCCTCGGAGGCAAGGCCCTGCCATGCATTGTCGATGTAAGGGATGAGAAGCAAATACAGAAGGCAGTTGATGAAGCTGTCAAGAAAGTAAGTTGATGATTTTTGTAATCAGTTTAGTTTTGCCAAAAATCAACTAACTCATGGCAAAATTCCTGCTACTTTTAGAAGTAATTGTAATGATTGTGGAGAAATTGAATGCTAAAAATTTTATTCTGAATTATTTCTAATCTTTTCTGAGCATTAGCTTTGCTTATTTAATAAATTTGACTTATTTTACCTATTTAGGATTGCTATTGGCGATTGCTTTTTCAGAACATAGCCTACTATCCACAAACACTTAATCCACCAGTATTCCTGAAAGATTGTGATGGCAATATTGGCAAATGTTTTGTTAGGATAGCTCATCACTAACTTTGATTTGTCTTTATCATCTAGTACAGTTTGAAAATAAGCTAAAAAAAAAGTAGGATTTATTTGTCTGATACAAGTCTAACGTAGCTAAAAAAATCTCCAAAGTTAAGTTAAACTTGTAAGATAGCAATTTCAAAACAGTCTAAGAAAGTTATTTCTTCACATGAATAAAATTACATTGAAACAACAATATAATTATGTTTATTACGTAAGTTTAAAAATAAAGAATAATCTATGAGTACTGTTGTTGACAACAAAAACTTCTCACAGAATAAATTATTTATTTTGACAAATAACCTTGTCTGGATTCTCTGTTGTTGGTTATTTAAAGTAGTATTATCTATCAAAGAAAACACATAGAAAAATGTAATATTGATCTTTTAGGCCTACACATGGGCCCCATGCAATTTCTTTAATTTAATTTTTTACAACGCCTGTGATTATTTTTATTATTTAAGTAAACCAAACATAGATTTCAGTACAGTTATCAGACCTTTTTTGAATTCTTGCTTTATCTTATTAATACTATGAGTGTTTCTAAATATTTCTTGTTTATTTCAGTTCAATGGCATTGATATCCTAGTGAACAATGCGTCAGCTATCTCGCTGACCGGCACCGCTGAGACTGACATGAAGAGATACGACCTCATGCACAACATTAACACCAGGGGAACTTTCTTAGCGTAAGTAAACACCAAAGTCAAGTCAAATCGTTTATTTCACTTAGACAATTTAAAGGCACTTTTGAAGAAAAAAGATATATTGAGTCGAGTCTAGTTGCCCCTTCCAAAAGATACCTCGTTTCGTATGGAGAAAGAACTCCATACTTACTCTTCAAAAAAAATGTTTTTCAATAATTTGTTTATTAAATAATTATATAAATGTGAAGATGATGTAACTAAAATAAAAACATTAAAGATACTACAATAGGTACTACCCAAACCACCTCTTCTCGAACGAAAATCGTCGAAAAATTTATGTGACAAATTGTCCATAACTTGCTGTGATTGGTTCTTGATAATTCAGTCAGCCAATCACAGCTTACGCACTTGTCTCATAAATTTTTCATTAGAGAAACCGACGAACCCGTATTTTGTGATTTAGAAGAACCTTTTTAAAAAAAAATGTGTCTAGAACCAAGCATGCTATAAAACAACATAATGAACACAAAAGATAAATCTGATAGACAAACAATGTTATTATGCAGATAACCGAAACAATTTAATAATTATTAAAATGACTATCATGCAAATAAAATTGTTTAAATTACACCTATCATGTAATCAAGTTACCTTGACTACCATTATTGCCTAGAAAATACAATATAACATTACGCCTATATTACCCAACAGGGAAGGCAAGGGTATAGCACAGATATGTTTCCAGTTTTGCTAAGGTCCACGTAACAGGTGGCAAGCGTAGATAACATACCATCGGTTTATTGCAAGAAGTCAATAACTGACAAATACAAATATTGAGTTATCAATGGTTTAGTTTTGGTTGTATTGATCGCCCTACAACTACATAAAAAAAAATTAACACCTTTCTGTTGAATAGAAACTGGACTGCCTCGTTGGTCTAGTGGTCGCAAGCGCGACTGCTGTGCATGAGGTCTTGGGTTCGATTCCCAGGTCGGGCAGTGTTATTGGGTTTCAGTATTAACAGGAATTTCTCAGTACCAGCCTTGGAGTCTGGATTTGTGCCCGGTTGATGGCAATAGGCTTGCCCCCTATTACACAGGACTAAAAACATAACTGGCGAAATGTGGGTGTACTAATGGGTGCACCTCTGCCTAACCCTGCGGGGATTACAGGCGTGATGTTATGTTATGTATGTTGAATAGAATCAATCCATACGCACCCCGTATGAGCTGACTTTTTTTTAATATTTCAGAGAATCAATTTAAGGTTGGCTTGTATTAAAAATGACATTATTTTCTTGTAGGTCCAAGTTGTGCCTGCCTCATCTGAAAGCTAGCAACCATGCGCACATCCTCAACCTGTCTCCCCCCCTTAACATGAACCCCTACTGGTAAGTGGAATTTTAAATATCTGGCATAGCCACAGTATACATGTCACTTAAAACTATTTCATTTTTTTTTAAATATATTACCCCGCACTATAATGTCTTTAGCCCTATTTCATATGCTGCGGCTACCATACAATCAGTGAAGCAACAGTTAACTGAAATAATTGTGCCCTTATGTGTGGCAACATTCATTTTTTATGGATTTTACACACTCATCATCACCAGTGCCGACTACCAGACAGACAAAGCATTTAAAATTCAACTCTATAGTCAATTTCAAAAGAAAGGAAATACGTTTATTCATAGCAGACTAAGAACTTTCGATGTACTCCCAGGGATTAGTATTTTACAGACAGTATTATGAATTATCATAATGATAATTTCAGGTTCTCTGTCCACGTGGCTTACACAATGGCTAAATATGGCATGTCGATGTGTGTGCTGGGTATGGCTGAGGAGTTCAAGCAGGACAACATTGCTGTCAACGCTCTATGGCCCAAGACTGGTAAGTGCATACAAAATACAAAAATTAAAATAATTTATAAAGACAGTTCTTGTTTTCCTTTCTATTTTACAAATATGTAGTGGGCACGCATTTTTCCTTCCTATTTGCAGCCAAAAATATTAATATACTTACTAGTTGATGCTGCCATGCGTTGCTGTGTGCTCAAATTTGCAATAAAAAAATATTGAGGTCAATAATCGAGATAAAAACTATCCTATCGTTTAGATTTGACCAAAATACACACAGTAAGCCAATTTTATAAAAATTGGTTAAGTAGTTTTGGAGTTTATGTCAGACAAACATCGTGACGCGAGATATTGATATAAATATATTTTTTATGACGACAACACTCTTTTACAGCTATTGCAACCGCTGCCATTGAGATGCTGACTGGCACCAGCTCCACCAGCCGGAAAGTGGACATCGTCTCCGATGCCGCATACGTCATGCTTAGCAAGTACGTGTCTACTAACAGTTTGGATTTCGATTGAATATTGTGTCTCCCAGAAGCGAAATCAGTAAATGGCTAATGTCAGATTATCAGTAATTAGAGCTAGTTTATAGATATCTAATTATAGTATTTTACAATCCATTCCTTATAAGATTAGAAGAATACCGTTACAGCGCTATCGTTATTTCATATTAGCGTATTATAAGCTTCGTTATTTCAAGATAGCTAAATCAAGACTATTATTGGACTACATGTTGCTTAAAACGGACTGCCTCGTTGGTCTAGTGGTCGCAAAGCGCGACTGCTGGGCGTGAGGTCTTGGGTTCGATTCCTTGGGGTCGGGTAAAAGGTTATTGGGTTTTTCTATCAGAAATTTCTCATTAGCAACCTCGGAGTCTGGATTTGTGCCCGGTGGATGGCAATAGGCTCGCCCCCTATTACATGGGACCTAAACATAACTAGCGAAATGTGGGTGTACAATTGGCTACACCTCTGCCTAACCCTTTGGGGATTACAGGCGTGAGGTTATGTTATGTTATGTTGCTAAAAAAAAAACAATAACGCATTGTTACTTTTCGCAGGGACCCTAAAACATACACGGGTAACTTTGCCATCGACGAAGATGTTGTGCAGTCCGTCGGCGTCAAGGACTTGACTCCCTACGCTTGTGATCCTAGTAAGTATTTGAATTGAGGGAGAATAGACGACACGCATGTACAGTAAGCGGTCATAAGTGCTGTAGCATGCTAAGGTTTGAATTGCTGTGAACACGCGGTACAGGCCGTACATACATCCGTGTGTAAAGTGATTATGTATTAACACAGAACCTCAGAATTCGCACACGGCGTCGAAAGGTCTTAAGTTAAAAAGTGACAATCTATTGCTACTCTACTTATGACCGCTACTGTACTTGGTAAAAAAAAATAATGTACTTAGCAAAAATCGATTTTTATAGTATAGGCAAAATATCTATGCCTGGATTTTCCTTCCACTATAAATAATAGTTGCAGCTACTGGTCTGTGTTGCTATGTTGCAAATTACATAAAAATAAAAATTAAAAAGTAACATATTGCAAAATATCGATTGCTAATATAGTTTTTAAACAAACAGAACAAAACCACTTTAAATTAACGTCATTTACCCATTTGGAGTTAACATTGGAAACCATTTTAATCGCAAAAATCAACTTTAACTCCTCCATCTCATAGCCGTCATAGCATTCAGACGTGTCGCATAGTTTAGTAACTATCATTCTACCATAACACCTCTGTTTCTTAATTACTCTGTACCAAAACAGTGTTTCAATGACACTGTTGTCTAAACCCCAGAGGATCAACTACACAGAGTAATGATTGATCACAGAGAACGCTGATAATTTATTACTGGACGGTTTCCTGGATCTTCCTGGAGCCCTCTCACAGCACAGGATGACTGTCACATCTGCTAACCGGGTCAGACAGTATCATACCTCCGCTGTCCACTACAAGGAAAAGGTTTGTCTTTGAAAACCTTACACTGTGGAGGTATTTAGCCGCAGGTCGTAGTTAATGCGTTCATTTTTCCAGTACGAAAAAGAGACAGATATATAGGTGACCGGTAACACTATCTCTCTTTCGCACAGAACAATGATGGCATTAGAAATAATATCAATAGCTTCAGTATTTTTGTATTATAAAACTAGCATATAAAGTGACTATTTATGCACCTTCACTTGTAAGATTAGACAACCTAAATTATTTGTAACGGCTTTGTATATAAGGATACTGTTTCTCTTGTATATTAACCAGAAAAAAATGAGTGGTCAAAGATAAAAGTCTTCCACAGACATTTCTCAGGTCCAGGAAACCAGTCCCAATCGTCTGCGGATACGAAATTTAAAAAACAAACTTTTTTTCTTTTGGCATTTCAAATTGGGAATCTCCCTTTGTTCACAGATAACATAGACAATATGTTACCCGACTTCTTCCTGGACCTACCGCATATGACCAAGAAGGGAATCAAAGACAATATGGTGTGAAAAATAAAAATGAATGTCTAGATTTATCTATGACCATTTGTTTCTTTTGCATGTTCGTTTTTTATTTTGTGTTGTCCTATTGCATACATTGTTCAACTTATCTGCCGTTAAGCAGCATTGCTGTGTCCCAGGGTGTAGCGAATTCCTTCAGCTTTGTTTTATAGAATAGTAATGGTATTTCAGATGTGTGACCCATCATGTATTTACTTTTGGCACTAACAAACTGAAGTATCTTTTTTGCATGACCTTCTTCACAGTAATTGACTATTATAGTATTTGAAAAATAACATAGGTACAGTCAACAAAGTAGATAGATATGCAAGGTCGTCAGATATATTTGGGGTTTTCTTAGAAACCGATGGATTTTAACAAATGTAATTTAATTTAAAAAGTAGCTCAAAACAGTTAATTAATTAAGTTTGAATCCTTCGATTGGGTTGGGTTTGGGTTTTGTGGGATTGGGATTCACATCCATCGGTTTCTAAGAAAACCCCAACTATATCTGACGATCCTGCATACCTATCTACTTTATTGATTGTACATGCTTGCAGCTCTAGATCCCCCTTTTTTAATTACCTATAAATGTCTGTGTAACAATAGTTGACAGTTTAACAATAGTTTAAAAGCAAAAAGGGGAACGGTATATCTTTTACTAACATGGTGAATTTTAATATGTCTTAACACAAATAAGGGGCCGTTCAAGTATTACGTGAGCAGATTTCTTACCATTTTTTACCCCCCCGCCCCCCTTGTCATCAAAAGTAAGCAAAGCACTTACCCCCTCCCCCTATGCTTACGTAAACATTTTTAGTAATAAATGTTTTTTTATATTGTTATTTTTAAAATAGGATATAGATAGGCCATCATATTTTTTACTCATACATCGTTTTAATTGTTACAGAACGTAAAGAGAAACTTTGTACTTATATTTACTCACCTTGGAAAAAAAATGAAGCAGATTGGATTTATTTTTAGTCGCCGCTTGCAATTCTTCTTCAATTCTCTTAGATACAATAATATCTAGTTCCTTATCTGACTTTGCTTGTAATTTATAATTTCGCCAAACTTCGTTAACTAACTTTTGTACATTTTACACTTTCGTCCCAGTATGAGATTTTTTAAAACTTTCGAACAGTTTTTGGTATAACTTGGATTTGTCTATATGATATTGACATTCTAATAAGATATTTAAATTTAAATAATTAAAACGTTAAACTTTGGCTTATTGCATCAACATAAACACAAATGATAACTTTCAATGCTTACAATCCGTTTAGAATCCAAACAAAACAATACTGATAGATGCGCACTTGCAGCCGGCCGGCACGAGAGTGAATTATTAGACAAGTGAATAGCGCACGGTAATTTCCCTAATGCTCGGTAATTCCCCTAATCAGTTCTCAAAGCGAGTGCCTACGCATATGTATTATTTGCGGGAATCCCCGAAAAAACTTAAATAACTAACGATGACGTAATCATCATCTAGACCCCCCCACCCCCCATGTCATCCAAAATAAACAAAACAGAGACCCCCCCACCCCCCCTTGGTGCTTACGTAATACTTGAACAGCCCCTAAAACTAAAATGACAACAGCTGATAAAATGTTGATAACCAGTAAAAATATAAAATTGATAAGATGAATGGTTATCATGAACCACCAATCATAAGCGCTTGACTCCACATTCATTTTACTAATATTTTATTCTGCTTCATGCTTTGCAAATAAACTACATACTTACAAGAGTTTATTCCTATACTAAACAAAAATAAAAATAAACAAAAGCTTACTCCAGTCATATATCAGTTTTACCATAGTCAGGTAAAATCTTGTGCAATATTATTAGCTGGTTTATATAAGAACATATATTTTTTTATTTACAGAAACACTTTTTTATCCCGTTCCAAACTTTTTCTAGGCATTATGTGTCTTTCAAAAACACAATTTTTTCAATAAAATTGGTATGTAAATTTTTCTTATTAATAGTTCTATGATAAAAAAATCTTTCTGTACGTACATAACATACAGGTACATAAGGTCCCTATTTTACCCAAAAAATATCTTATAAGGCGCAAGTGTTACAAAATTTTCTGCAATTTACAGCAAGATGGAGGAGACGGCCAGATCCCGACACTGTTTGCTTCCATCAGCAAAGTTCTCTCATCAGACTTGGTACAGAAGACCCAAGCCGTCTACCAGTTCAATGTCAAAGGTATTGTGTTATTTTATTTGTAACTAGCTGCTCCCTGCACAGTTACGACCTTGGTTACTGCTCCACTTCTGTGGGTTCTAGCGTGATGATCTAAAGCCCATACTATGCCTCATTAATCTGGCTGTATACAAGATTTTTTCCAATCAGCCTAGTAGTTTCAAAGACTAGCGCGTTTAAACAAAGACACAAACAAACATGCTCTCAACTCTTCAGCTTTTTATTGAGTGGTTATATTATAGTTTCGTCATTGAGGGGTTTTTATCGATCACCATCGAACTTTGCTACCCAGGTAAGGAGGAAGGAGTCTGGCACATCGACCTGAAGAACGGCGATGGACTATGTGGCCAGGGCGAGCCCAAGAACCCCCCGGACGCGACCCTCACCATGGATGGACAGCATTTCGCAGACATGTTTGCTGGTTAGTGAAAAATAAAACAAATTTAATCATTTTCCCAATAAAATTTAAATTTTTATAAGTTGTCAAAATCAAAACTAGATTCCCCCATAGATTTTGTATGGTAATAGTTAACTGTGACGTCACTCATTTATCAACTCAATTGATTAACAATTTACTGATTAAAGCACCAAAAAATCTAATTTTACTGTTAATTAAAAATGTATGTATTAGGTTTTTAGTGCTAAAATTAAGTGTTTTTTAAAAGAAGTTTTGTCTTTGTTGTTTTGAAATTATTGCTGTGTGTCAAGTAACCCAATTTTTATACTAACCTAACTTCAAATTAATTTTTCAGGTAAATTGAAGCCAACAACAGCATTCATGATGGGCAAACTGAAGATCAAGGGAGATATCCAGAAGGCAATGAAATTAGAGAAGATGATGAAGTCATTGGCTAAGAAGAAGTAATATTTATGCACTTATCCCTCGATGATAAGACTTGTATACTATGATATAGTGCGATAGAATCACAAATACTTTCAAAGAGGGTATTATTATTATCAGCTTAGTTTTTTATTGATAATACTACAATGTATCATAGGGAAGAGCACTGAGAGAACTGATCGGTTCCTTGGTAACAAGTGACAAATAATTATTTTGTTGTAAAGCAAGATAAATCAAGTGACAGACTGCCGCTGACAAACTGTACAATACGTTTGTATATTTGTAAATATTGGCGCATTGTTTTATTAAAAATTAAATTTTGAAGAAGGCATGCGCTAATTTGTCTTTTCTTTTATATTTATGTAAATTGTGTATTTATATGAATAAGCACACTGCGGTCCTGCAGTCTACTCATTGTGAATGTTTACAAACTTGTGCCTTAGATCTATGTAAGTTCAGCCAAATTATTGTATTTGTCATGCAGCTATACCTAGTATTTTTTTTTTATAAAAAACAAAACATGTAATTAACATGAAATATTTTAATCTGTGGATGTAAATAAAACATATTTTTACAATTTATTATGCCTTAAATTATTTTTACTACCAGTCCTTTCGATAAAATAAATTAGGGGAGTATTTGGGATTAATGGGAAATATTATTTTATAAATAAACATGCTCCGTTCAGAAACTTTTCCGTAATAAATATAGAAGATAAAGATATAAATTCAAAACAAGCACTTGTTTTTGTTAAAAGCTTTTTTATTTTTCTAGTAGGTAATATATACATACATCCTGTAAGCCTAGCCTTTATGTCTAATAAATAAAAAGTGGCCTTTCTTTTTACCCATGGTAACTCGTTACTATAAAAATAATATCATTTGTATTGTACATTAGTTACACCAATACTAACTTTCAATGATGAAGTAATATTTTGTTTGTATTAACGGTGTACAATAAGCAATCTATTTTCGTCACAAGTTATTTCAAATTTCGTCATACGATCAACATTAAGATAACCTTGTTATCGCAATTGAATTCTCCCGCCGATTCGCCCGATTGGGTTTGTACTTTTGTTGTTTGTTAGGTTATATTCACTCATTAAAGTGTCAGCTGTATGCGGCTATCGACGTAACAAGAAAATAAGTGTTTTTTTACATTCAACTGTGCACCATGTTTTCTATTGATGCTCCCGTGGAGATACAGAATTCAGAATATTGTAATTACCGGTCTCCATTGAGTACTAGATATGCGTCGAAGGAAATGCAATATAATTTTAGCGACCAGAAAAAGTTTTCAACATGGAGAAAGCTGTGGATTTATTTGGCGATAGCTGAAAAGGTATGTTTATCCTATAGTAAAATTCTAAGCTAGTAGGTACCGTGTTGATTGATAAATCTTATTTTGTTTAGACTTTTTTATTTATTGTTAGCCTTTTTTTTTATTTTGTACTGTCATGTCAATCAGATTTCCAGCATTTGAAACCAGGTCCTTTTATCCTTCTCTAAGCCTTTTTGGGTTCCGGGACCAAAGTTAGTCAAATATTTCAGTAATGAATGGTCTTGGTATGGAAATGGTATAAATGATTAAAATTACCTTTTAATTTACGGTTTTAGAGTTATGAATACGAATCTGAGGCGGGTTAAATATTAAATAATTTAAATTTATTATTGAAATCCGTTGAAAACCTTTTAATTCACTAGGACTTAATGGAATGCCAATAAAGTTTTTTTTTTAATTGGCGTTACCAAGTTAACCAAAATATGATTTGCACAGAACCACAGTTTGCAGTTATCAAAATAGGAAAGCTTCAATAAAAACGAATTGAAAATGGCAACTTATCATGTCCTCGCTTTCATATCATACAAGCCCTTTCACTCGCTCGCTATACTGTGCGAGTGAAAGGGCTTGTATGATAAGCTCCTTTGCTCTACCGTACCTATTTTGTGGTCGTAGCTTCTACCGAGATTGGTAATAGGTACCTAGGTACCACCCACTCTCTTAGTTGGTGTAAAATAAGATGGTCTCCTAATTCTGAGGAATTCATGTTTGTTTAAGTTACCTATATGTACTTTATTTGTACCTACTTATTGATTTGTATAAGCTAATATGGAAAACTGATTATACACTGCCCCCGAAGGGTTAGGATGAGGTGAACCCGTTAGTACATCCACATTTCGCCAGTTACGTTTAAGTCCCATGTAACAGGGGGCGAGCCTATTGCCATCAACCGAGCGCAAATCCAGACTCAGAGGCTGCTACTGATAAAATCCTGATAGAAAAACCCAATAACACTTTGCCCGGCCTGAGAATCGAACCCAAGACCTCAAGCTCAGCAGTCACGCTTTGCGATCATTAGACCAACGAGGCAGTCACCCCCCTAAATATTTGGGGAACTGTCATTCGAAACCAGTCACCAGTCAGATTATTTTTATTTTGGGTTCTCTATTTTGTTATGTTTATTTCGTTATTATGTCTCTCATCCGCATATAATCATATTATTATCATATTATCTGTAAATTGGGTAATTAATATACACGCGTTTATGTATGACAATAAGCAAATTAACGTCACTTATTTGCCAATTCAATTGACTATTTATTGATTCGGATTCCAAAGAAACTTAAAAAAATAACTTTAGGTACTGGGTGACTTGACAAAAATCATCTGGTTTTCAAAGTGATTTTTAAAAAACGTTGTTGTTGTTGTTGTATCTTGGATTTATCTCATGAAGATCTGTGTACAAGAGTACATGTATTACCTATTGCCATACCTATTTGCCTCTATATGAAATAAAAATAACAGGAACCTAAAACAATTACGTTTTCGACGATTCTTATTTGAAAACCACCTGAAATTAATTGAAATAAAACAATATTTAATGCTTTTATTTATTAGATTGTTACATAAAGATACATGTGTTATATAATATTTTATATTCTTACCAAAAGAGTTTAGTTTGTGAGTGACGCGGGTACCTTTTGTTTTACTTTTGTTATTAAAATGGGGAATAAATAAGGTAACATTAGCGCCGGTTACATAAGTTATATATTTTTTATGTACATGTTTCATATAAATCTTATATTTTTCTTATCATTTACTTTCACAACTCACACGTAATTTAATAATTATAACATTAAATCTAAAACTAATCTTTATGATGATGAAAAATATTCTATACCTACTACGATTAAAATTTAGACACCAATTGAATCTACAAAACTACTACATTATGAGAAAAAAAAATATTCTACTTAATTAAATAAACAAAGCTAAAAAGAATTTGGCTTATACATAAAAGTGAATATAACAAGAATTATTATTAAGAAAACATAAGTTTAATCAGATCATGACAGTGAAGTTAAGGTTAAATAATTTTGAAGACGATAGAATATTCTGAAGTTGTCAGAGAAAACTTAACTACCACTGGACGGATACTGATTACTGCTTTGGTTTATCCTTTAAAACATAATTAAAAATAACGTATAAAACTAAAATAAACAACCTTAATTAATCATAACACTAAATTTAAATGAAAATAAAACGTGTATTTTACTATATTTTAGTGAATCATAATTGTTTTTGCCACAAAAAGAAAATTACATATTTGAGAATCATTTCAAAAATAAGTGGACATTATAGAAAAATATACACGGTGGTTTAGCTTCACTTATTCGATATTTAAAAAAATAGACTCCTTACCAGAAATAAAAAAGTTTGTTTTTTTTTTTTAATTTAACTGATCACATTTTTTGCGGAAAAGAAATACATTTTGAGTTGGACTAATTTTAGAAAAAACTGGCTAATTATAAGCGAAAATATGGAAATAGTTTTTTATAAATGGTAAGGATCACAAGATAATATGCTTAAAAACTAAGAACAAAAATAAAACTTTCGGAATGTTACAGTAATATGACCGAATATTGAAAAAACAAGGAAATTACACTGAAATTCCTCGCAATATGAAAAGCCTCTTATCCAAATCTACATTCTACACTGTCTAGCACTTTCTACTCGAGTCTCAGTAAAGCTTTCGCCATACCTACCTACATATAATAACCGTTACACACCTTCATTAAAAACTTATCTTTAAAACTATACTTGCACTCTCGGCCGAAATATCTTGCATTGTAAAAAGGGCTAGAAACAGCTGCCTCGGCCATTTTATATGCAAGAAAAGCTAGGTATAATGCTGCCAGCTCCAAAAAATACATTAAAATGTGCTGCCGTAAAAATAGCTTTGTTTTCATAAAACTGCGTGTGAAGCTGCTTTTTAAATACTGGACGTAAATTATTAATACAAAGATTATAGCTGCTTATATTAAAGTTCAAGCTGCCTTTCCAATAAGGGTTTTAAACTATGTTATTTAAAAATATAGCTGCGTCAAAAATAGCACTGAAATATATAGCTGCTTTTAATATAACTTAAAGCTGTAAACCTAAAAAATAATAATATTTAAATAATAGCTGCTATAAGGCTCTTGGTAATAGCTGTACAATATTAAACTTATTTGTAGCTGCGTTTTGGACAATATTTTAACAAAAATAAGCTGCCATTAAAATAATATCTGTGTTTTTTAATATTATAATCATAATATTCCTCTTTACTTTAAAAAATTAGCTGTTTAAAATATGCTGCCCGAAAATTTTTAGGTACCTTTACGAAAAAAATAGCTGCGTGTTTATATATTTAGAATAAGTTGCCTGTTTACGTAACAATAAATAAAATAGACTGCCTATAAACAAATTATAATACATTGCCTAGTAATTTTATAATATTTTACAAAATAGACTGCCTGAATTTTAATAAAATAAGAAAGTTGCCAATATTTATCACCTAATTAAAATAACTGCCTGTTATTAATACACATAAAAAGTAATAAATTTTTGCTGCTTTGTTTTTAGATAAAATAGTCTATCTACTTGTGCACCAATTAATTTCATGAATAGTTGCCTTGAAATAATTTAAATTAGCTGCATTACCTATATCAAATTATGAAATTAATTTTATTTAAATAGCTGTCCTTTATCAATACTTCTTACTTATTTAATTGTAATTATACTTACCTACATACATTTTAAATATTATACGTAAATATAATTCTTATTTAAATAAATAATTATATTATAAATTGCTGCCGTTACATAAAATAAAAAAAGTTAGCTCTTTTAAATATAAAAACGAAGAATTAAATAAAATAGATACCTACTAGTCATGTGCTGCCACATTTTTTAATAGGTTGAAATAAAATAGCTGCAATATTTTAGATATAATAGATAAATAGCTGCTTTATATAAAATATTAAAATTATAAATAGTTGCCAGTTTAATATGTGTATAAAATTGTAGCTACTGCATAGGGCAATATAATAAAAATATTCAATAATAATAATGAAAAGCATTAGCTACTCAACGAGGCAACATATTGTGTACCTTTATACACTTAAAATAAATGAATACAAAAAACTTAACTACAAATTATGTTAAAATAATACTCTTAAAGGTTAAACTTAAAATTAAAAGATCTTTGAATACGTAGGCTCGCAACGGGTTTAAAAAACTAAACTACAAGAGAGCATTTAAATGAAATGTAGCGGGAAACGACTAACAATAATATATTAGAATATCCAATAATCTTGAAAAAAATAATTTAAGATCAAAACAGGCAAACTTAAAAATTATTTTAATAAAGAAGACCAGTCATTGTCTATGTTCAATAGTCGGCCTCCTCCCTGAAGGTGATGAAGGCATGGACAAGGAACACTACCACCTCTATGACAGAGAATACCCCTGAAGCTATAAGGAGGTCGTATGCTTGCTTGTTCGGGCGAAGGTTGGCGTAGTAAGACCTGTGCCAGTCTGTAAAAACATAATCACAAATTAGTTTCGATCGTAATTAAACACAATCAAGGGCAAGAGGCCAACGTCGAAGTGTTTACTGCAAAAATATGTTTTATTAGTTTTTAATTTACAGAATTTGAAAACTGTCAGCCATCTTGAATATCAACGGTTTTTACATTTGCAACTAATACACACAGAATTGATCATAATATTGTTAAAAAAAAACAGCGCCACGTCATAGACAAAGTATTATAAAAATTGCGACCAATTTATTTAAAAACATAACTTGTATTAGAAAGGAACGGAAGTTACACCTCACACCAATCCCCATAGACTAATTGTCTACATTTTTAATAGGCAACGCGAGGCGAAGGCCCTGCCTTATACAGCCCAGTGGGCTCATAGGTGCACTGTGCATATTGATTAATATTTTTCAACTATCCGTGACTAGAAACATTTATTTAAAACTAAATGTCTGTCAGAACAAAACCTTTAACACTTATACATAATTGGGTCGTGAAAATAATGTAGCAATAGAAAATGCCTACTAAGTTATTTTTATTCAAAAGCTAACGTGAACCTTGATGCAGGGATATCAGAATTATACCTACAAAGGAAATTGATTCCTAATAATGCATAGGAACATTTTGTTGAAAGGTGTCGGCTATTTTAACTTTTAGTAATTGTCAATTATCAATTAGTATTCTTTAGTATTAGATATTTAAATAATAATCATAATGTAATTATTTTAACTCGCTGCATTCCAGCGAAGTGCAGACTTCGACCTGGTTGCACTAGGTACATTCCTCATCTAGGTACCAACGCATATATGTTTAAAGCCAACCAACATAGCATAACACTTACGTAATTAAACAAAGTAAGCTGGTATTTGTCTAATCAATAAACAGGCACACATATTTGAGCATTCTTCATGTAGGACCAGTTTTGTATAGGAGCTATCTATTGCAATGTTATTATCCACGCTCTATCGGATGACTGGTCATGGAAACTACTAGATTACCAGTCGTTTGTATTCTTGAATAAATAGCGTAATTACTAGTTGATACTAGTGTAATTTTAGAAAAAAATATTCAGTTCACAATGTAGCATAGAATAACATGTTTGTTTAGATAACTGTTGTGAAATAATATGGGTACCGTATATGCGGGTTCCTTTAGCCTTGTAAATACTCATCTCTTGAAAAATTACAGAAATAGTAAAATAATACGGTAGATGACACCACGGCACCACCAATCAATTGACATATTTTTTGAGCTGTCAAAACGGGATTCCCTCATAGAGTTGTTTACTAAAAGTAAACTGAACGTCATATTTTTGTCATCTCAATTTGGACTAACTATTTATTGATTTCAAAGCAAGAAAAACACGAATTTTACAGTTAAGTAATTGAAAATGTATCAAGTTTTCAGTGCTAAAATAAAGTGTTTTTTTTTTTTTTAAAGTAATTGTGTCTTGCAGTTATTGGTGTCAAATCCCAATTCTCACTACATTTAAGTAACTACCTGATTCTGAAAAATATTGAAAACTTTCACATGCAGGAACAGACAATTTTATAAGCCCAAAATGTTCAAAACATCTTTACCTACCAACGCACTGGTTAAGTAACTAGAAAAAAAATAACGGTTTGAAAATAGAACACTCACCATAAAATATGACAGCAGCCGCGGCAGTAAACATGATGACACCCAGAACTGAGAAGCCGATGGACGTCCTCCATCCGGGAGACTCGCCGAACAGCCTCGCGATGATTAGCACGCCCGTGATGATGATGTAGCCTGAATCATATCACGTCATTAATAATAGAAAAAAAATCGCATGTAAATTCAGCACTCAATGTTCAGATTTAAAAGCTTTGGCCCGACCGTCATACCGGTATGACAGAACAATAGAAAATCAATTGTGTCTCATTACGTGGGGCTTGAGTAAAAAAGGTTATAATTTATTAAGGCTGGTAGTCGCTCTTTGTGAAATGCAGGAAATATAGCGCGACTGCTATGCATGAGGTCTTGGGTTCGATTCCCAGGTCGGGCAAAGTGTTATTGGGTTTTTTCCATCAGGAATTTCTCAGTAGCAGCCTCGGAGTTTGGATTTGTGCCCGGTTAATGGCAATAGGCTCGCCCCCTATTACATGGGACTAAAAACATAACTGGCGAAATGTGGGTGTACTAATACACCTCTGCCTAACCCTTCGGGGATTACAGGCGTGATGTTATAGTTAAATATATAAGAATGGATTCCCACCCTAATTAAGGCATAAGTTGATAGACTATTTTAAGTTCAATTGATCTAAGATTGTATTGATAATAGTCGAACGCCTTGCGAGATCGATGCTTAAGTTATTATTAATCAAACGATTGTATTGGTAATCCGTAAATAAGCTTTTTATTATAAAGCCACTAACTTTCAACCGCGACTTCTTCCGCATATAAGTCAAGTATGTTACCATAAATCACACTATGGCACTCGACAATAGAATCCCTAACTTTCTATCAGTAAAAGAGTTTTTGTAATCTGACCAGTAGGCTTACTCTTGAACAAAATCGAGAATGAGATTGGAATCGACATTACATGTACATCCGATCCAGTTTCAATTCCAATAAATATAAGAAGACATTTATTTATAGAATTAACGAGTTATTTAATATTTTAAAATTTGGTAATTTACGTTTTCATTTGTATGGCAACCTCATGTCAATCGCTGTAGTCAAACATGCAATCGATTCCAATCTCATTCTCGATTTTGTTCAAGAGTAAGCCAACTCGACTTTCAGATATTACCTATAACTAACAAACAAAAACACACACTACCTCTTCATAATATTAGTACCAGATAATAAGTTATGTAAGTAAGTAAGAATTGAAATCATTTTGTAACCCAATTGTAGATACTTCATTATAATTTCCATTGTTAATTTGGCAACAAAATAATTAAAATTTGTAAGCAATCAATTACCAACAATTGATTATTACAATTAATTTAATAATAATTACGTGAAACTTAAGTTTGGTGGGTTTCTAAATAATTGGACGATTAAATAATCGTATAAAATCTATAATATTAAACAACGACGATGCGTGCGTGAAGGCATTAAACAAAACCTTTTTAACTGGAATTAGTTTAAAAAATATCTTAATCTATTCAAAGAAGTAATGTAGGTCAGCCAGTCTTTATTTTAATAGGTTTTTTTCATAACAATAACAATAAATAATCGAAACGAAATACATGTTACCAGTAGCGTATAAACAAGAATAATCGGTAATCGATAATAATGTTATGAACAATAAATCGACCATCGACATCGTATTCAGGAAGTTATCGTAAATCGGTTTACGGTTGACGGTTTACGTTTACAAGTGTTTACAGGAATTATAGGTTTCACTTTCTCAAACAAAGTTCAATGAAACCAATTTTCTACTCGACTATGAAGTGAAACCGATTTTAGAAGATAAACACGTAAAATTATCTATGATGCTTTAACGATATTTCATGAATATTTAAGAACAATATGAGGATTTCACTTTAATATTCATGGATGATGAACACTCCGTCTTCAAGAGCTGTTTTTATCTGTTTCGTTACAGTTATTGAGTATTTTTTAACGCTTTTTTTTTTAATAAAACTACAAACAAGGTCGATATTTTGTAGAGAATTTCATGGTAAAAAAACTACGATTTTTGTGTCAATAGACTACTCATTTAGGCGTGAAATCACTGTTGAAGTACATCCGAAGGATATTAAAGGATGCGATTTGAATAACAAATTAGACACTGAATTAAAAACTAATTAGCGAAAAGTTGATTGACTCTAATAACGAACTGTTTTTGAAACATCTAAGGAAATGTCTAGCCAAAGAGGTATTATTGCCATATTTTTTTAATCTTGTAGCTTGTCTGTTTTCTTGACAGCTTTGTTTTCGTCTTAATATTCTGTTTTTAAATTCAAAATTGAATAGTGTTCCATTTGTGTTTTTATTTGTTATTTGCCAGTTTGTGGATTTTCTTTTTCCTGACAGCGTATTTCTTTACTCTCAATATATTTTTAAATTATTTTGAATAGTGTTCCACTTTGTTTTTATTTGTTAATTGCCAGTTTGTGAATTTGCCATTTGACCGACCATGAAGTGTACCAGAATCGATTCTGCGACAATTGGTAAATTGAAAGATTAGAACAAATTCTATTGGAACGAATCGGGTCATGGTTTTAGCTCTATTCTAAGTGTTTCGTGAAACAAAGCAGATTTCTGACGCAATAAAAAATTAGTACCATCGAGTCCGTAACGTATTTAAACAAATAAATGTAATTGAAGTGTCTGTTTGTAATTTTAAAATAACAGCTTAAATGGCAATTTTTGTCTTTCTGTCTGTTTAGATGCCGATTTTGACGAGACTTTCACTAGCAGAACTGATGTTATAAAGAGCGACTTAAGCTACTTCTATTTTAGACAAAAAAATAGGGTTCTGCTTAAAAATAAACCCCGTTAAAATCAATATCAAGTAAACGAAGTCGCGGACATTAGCTATGGTACCTTTTATGAATCTAAGCATAGATGAGGCATACATTGAATTAAAAAAAAAATGATTTCTTTCCCATTACTTGTTAATGATTGGAAGCTATATTCATAAATCATGTATACTTACTCGAGTAGGCGGAGTAGATCACGGCAATGTGTCTATGGTCGGACTGCACTACTTGCGGGGAGTACAGAGCGCCAACGATGAGACCGATGGCGATCACCGCAATTATCTGAAAATAAAACGTTTACTGAAAATTGGCCCAGATAATACCGGAGACATTCGGAAGTTTCTGTAATATATCTAATGACAAGTACCTAAATAAAAATTGAGCCGTCTGTTTGTACTGTCAAAATAACAGCTAATACTATACACTTACTAGGTACATTAATCAAAAAATCAATTTTTATAATTGTTGTCTGTCTCTCCAGGTAATCTCCGAAACGACTCGATCAATTTTGACGGGACTTTCACAGCTTATTTTAATATTTTTTTTTTGTAATTACGATGGCTAATTTTGAAAAAGAAATAGTTTAATATATTTAACCCCCCCCTAGATAACGCTGATGAAATCGCCGATCTACTGATACAAGTGTGTTATTGTTTGTTTTTCTCTATCTAAGACAAAGCTTCTAAGTAGGTGTTTAATATTTCTTCCGGCAGTAAAAGCTCCTAATGCTTTAGTCAATCGTTGAGGTTTACGAATCGTATTCACAAAGAGTCATCAACTTTTTGTCAATATCTCCCCTTTCAGTCATGTTTTGCAATTCTCTCAAAAAAGGGTCACGTACACGAATAAAAACTTGAGATCGTTTAGAACAAGTGTTTACAAGTATTCGAGTGAAAGTATCTTCTGTAGGTACAGTCAACAAAGTAAATAGGTATGCAGGGACGTCAGATATACTTGGGGTTTTCTTAGAAACCGATGCATGTCTTCGATTGAAAGTTAACTTAATTAATGAACTGTTTATTATCTACTTTTTAGATTAAACTACATTTGTTAACATCCAAGAAAATTACAGCTATATCTGACGACCCTGCATACCTATCTACTTTGTTGTTTGTACGTCGGTCTGGTGGTCGCATTGTCCAATGCCTGTTTTCTCCTGGTTGTTCTTGAATACCGCAAGTCTTTGATTTTCCAATACCACAAGCATCTTCGTAAATGATTATTACACGGTTTTCACTTTCACGCATCGTTTGGTTGGTCCCAACCTTTATACTGGTGCCGATTCCCTTGTTCACAAACTAGACTAAATTTAGAGAATTGACATCTCTTGCTAACATACAGCGAAAGGAAAGGACGGTGACATTCCGTGACATTAAAGAACTAAGTTAGCGATGTCAAATTAGTTTTGCCTTGAACTTTTCCGTATTTTTAATCCATACGTTTTAAGATGTCAACTATAATTGTATGGATGTGTCAGATTGACTAAATTTGACAGCTCTTATTTACATTAATCTCTTTCTTGTTATATTGGACAGAAAAAGATGGAAATAGTCTTATTTTAGTTTAGTTTGTGATCAAGAGAATCGGCACCGTTGTGATGTGTAACTATAATATTAAGAAGGCAAAAGTTTGTAAGTATAGATGGATGTTTGTTGGTCTTTTACTCTTTAACGGCTGAACGGAATCAGCTGAAGTTTGGCACACTTATAGGTATTGATCTGCTTGTCTTAATTCTAAAGTTGACACAGACGAAGGTTGGTCATAAGTTTATTTATACATAACTTAATAAGTAACATCGACGATCAATATTTTTCTTTAGTTTGATAACGCTTTTAGCAAAGTTAAAGTATCTATTTCAATGAGTACAGACTGACAAAGGACTGTTGGTACTGTAATACGGTCGGTACCTTATAAGTCGGTTACGCTCCTAGCTTTAAGCGTGGACTTTGAAGCCCTACATATCCTTTAAAGGAAAAGGGATAAATCGGTCAGTGCACTATATTTTGCTGAATACTATAGAACTGTTTTCATTCAGTGAAACTGCTCATAATAATAACAGCCTATTATTGTCCCACCAGGGCAGGGCAAAGGCCTCTTCTCATACTGAGATGAAAGGAGCATTGATCACCACGCTTGCTCAAGGCGGATTGGTGATTTTAGACGAATGTTGATTATAAGTCCAGGTTTCCTCACGATGTTTTCTTTCACAAGTCATGTCCAAGATAAACTTAGAAAGCGCATATGAATTGATAAAAGAGCATTGGTACTTGCCCGGTTTCGAACCCACAACTTTGTGCATGAGAGGAAGGCACGTTAACTCTGGGCCATCACGACATTGAATCCAAAATTATCATCTATTGCGTTTACATCTGAATTTATGTATTAACCATAATTCCACATCCTTTTACCTCCTCTACTGCATAAACATTAACAGAGTAAATGCAAGGTACTATATTTAATTACGCACAAGTAGGTACACGAACACAACGAATCCTTTGATTTCAAGGGCAGTGTGTCGTGGTACAAATTATCACGTCTTGAATCGCAACATGGTCAGTTCCCATACTAGCCACGGTTGCAAGTAATTACCGGCCGTGCTGTACGCCTTGCGATCATCCAGTTGTATCGATTTCCAATCAGACAATGTATTAAATGGTTTCGTCTATGTGGACTAGTTTTTAGTTGAACATTTTCTACTGTATCGCATTTTTCTTTGCGCTGTCCGAGTGTTTGAAACTTTCACATGTTCACGTTTGCTTCATCCTCTGTTGGGTATAAATGATTAATTACTTTCTTATACGAAGCCTTCGCGAAATTCTTCTTGACCAAATTTTTCGAAGTATTGCTTGGACTTTGTGGATTAGTGTGTTCTGCTAAAGCCAGAGTTACAGTTTTTTCTTATCAATGCAGTGTTATTTTGCCAGCACCACATGGTACTGGTACGATTACTTGATTATCATAATACTCCAGTTTGTCGAAATGCGTTGTACTTAACTGAAAGTAGTCTTGTCTTGTCAGTCTTCGCTAAGGTTCGTGTATTTCTGCAAAACCTTGGTTGTCTTGCATGTCTTTAGGTCTACTTTCTACCTTTATACCTCAACAGTCCTGCTGTTGCGGACGTTGGAGTTGGCCTCATCACCTTTCGTTTCATCATCTTTCATGTCGTAGTCCTATCAGCTTAATGGCTCCCAGCCCTACACACCAGTCCTGTATGAGCATTGAAAGCTCGAATGCCGCGGTCGTTGGAGGCAACTCTAAACTCTTATCTGTTAATTACTCACCAGCTCGACAGCTCGTAGCCCCACGCACCAGTACTGCTTCAGGGCGGCTGCAGCCCTGCTGTCTCGGTCATTAGAGGCAGCTTCATCTCCCTTCTTGGCCTGAGCCTCGGCCTCTCGGTCGCCCGCCGACATCGCCCACACTACTCGAGCGCCACCCCCGTACTCAGAAACCTGATGGAAATAATGAACAGTTATTGATTAGTATGGATTTCCCTGATGACCACTGAGTTTATTAGTCACAATGTGGGATAGTTGTTTTTATTTATTAATTATGTACTGATTACGTATTGCTACGTGTTACAGTTAATGATTTTATTGTTCAGGTTTGTTTATTTTCCTGTACGATTCTGTTGTAGGTATTAATAAAAAGTAATTAAAAAAAAATTATGACCCAAAATCGCAATGACAATTTTGCTTTAAAAACAATAACTTGCCAAAACTAATTTGTTCCAAACCCCATCATTGCTGCCTCAGGATATCTTTACCCTAAAAAATCATCAGTCAAATTCAAAGTGGCTCTAAAACATTGTAATAATGTTCTAGATTATAAGGAAGTCTTGCGCTACTAATAACGCGGCACTTATGGTGTCCAATTTTATGTGCGTCCATAATAATAAAGCTAACCATAATCAAATGCGTAATTACTGTTATTGTCCCCCAGTTTGCGTGATCCTGACAGAATGATATATCTTATTCTTGTACATAATTGGAGTTGACTCACTTGGCAAAGTTAACATTATCTGACAGAATATCTGGCAAAGTAAATAACGACTTATTCAAATAGCGTGATTGAATCACATAAAATTATAAGAATCACACATTCTCCTAATTAATTCAATTACTACTAACTAGTCTTACTTACGCGTGTTGTTAATATTGTAAAAGTAGTCTGTTATAGACGACAATGCATAAATCATAAACAGGCTGAATGCCAATCACTGAAACGGAACGCAACTCGCGCGTTTGATATGCTTTCCAACGAAATATACTGTTTTTTACAAACATTAGAGCTGCCACTGAATAAATGAAAAAAACATCACGTAATTGCTTTGTAATGGATTGAGTATTTATTAATTTTGTGGATTAGTGGAAATATTTTCATAGATTTGGAATAGAGTAACAAAATTAAATTTTGTACAGTTCTCCCCGATTCCTGAAAGCTTAATCATGTTATAATGGACTGGTATGCTTAGAAGACGTAAATATCAGCTATAAGATCTACTTCATATAACATTAGATTATGTTAATACGTTCCTTTAACCTGAGGGTGAGCTTTCTCTAATTTCGCGCCAAAGAAAATCCTTTGTTCAGTAAAAATATAATCAAGCATAGAGGCTTAACTAGGTACTTATATATTTTTCTCGAGACATTTCAAATGCGTAAGCCAAATCTGGTAATTAATTATAAGCTTATTTTCTGTTTCCAAAATATAATGCTAAATAATACCTCAATTCCAAAGAAAATGAAATTGCATGTGTTTCTATTTCTTAGTAATTCAAAAACATATATTTTACACTACAAAAACACATTAAAATGCTAATCACAAAATAGGTACTATATTAGGATAACATCAAAACATGCAAGTATAATAGGAGGGCAATTAAACTTGCATGTAATCAAATTAAAATTAAATCTCACCAGAAAACTCCTAGCTGCGACAATGAACGCACTGTTTTAATTGCTTTTTTTTTCACTTGCACTTCGAAATTCAAAATGTTAGACGGTTTCGGTGTGGCGGGGTGTTTACTAAGCTCAGTGCGGGCACGAGTGCGTTCGGCTCACGACGCGATGCGACTACCGCTTGGCCAACAATCAGCGCGCCTCTATGCTTCATTTGAAAATAAACCAATGGTCTCTGATTGTCCTTCCGTTTTCCCTTATGACGCCCTTTGTCTTATGCAACGGGGGAACCATGAGAGGTCAAGGAAAATTGGCTGTTGAACCGTAGAACCGGCGTAGTAATGCGTAGCACATGAGTAAACAGCTTTCATTCATTTGTAAAGTTAATGCCTAAGAACAATATTAGAACTTTACTATTCTGATGCGTTCAAGGTAGGTCTGTAAGCTTATCTGGAGACGGAAACCATACCTAGGATGAACAGCTATACTTACCTAACTCAATTCAGAATGAAAGACATTTAACTTAGCCATAACTGAAATAATATTGTGGGATTTTTGAACCGTTATTTGTTTTAAACTTATGATTTGATTTGATACGTTTTCAGCAGAACAAAAAGGCAGTAAAATTAAATAAGTAGTTGCTAATTAGTTACGTATTGTTACAGCTACATTCTCTTTTTTACATAATTCTGTTAAGTAAAGTAACATTCTAAATATTTATTTGACTTCTGGAGCCGAATTCCACACACGATAAATACTGGGTCATTATAAAAATACATTTCCCTTCGGCTTCTGCAGACGTGCATGGTCACAGAATAGTTCCCTTAAATCGTTTGATCAGTTTATTTCGGTACGCATTCGTTCCTATAGGCAATCAAGGAGCTCGCAAGTCCCAGAGATGGTTGCGAAATACTTCTCAATTTATTAGATAATGGAACAGAAGTATTTGTACTAATATTGAAGTAGGCTGGTTTCTTTCATACTTTACGATGTTAATTTTGACAGTTTTAGGTGGTTGGAGGCGAAGGGAATCTTTGTAGCTTATTGGCTAAAAATCAAGAATCAATTTTAAAGACGTGTGTTGTGATTCTGAAAAAATATTCTAACAATAATTTTTGCCTGCGACTTTGTCCGAGTAAATGTCGAATAAAAAGCAGCCGTCCTAGCTTTGTTGGGTTCAAACTTACCCTGTACCAAATTTTACCGAAATCGGTTCAGTGGTTTAATCGTGAAAGCATAGACAGACAGAAATACGAGAGTAATTTTTTTAATAATATTAGTATAGATATGTATTTACCTCAATATTTAAATTCTTTGGAAATAAAAATAAGTGAAGCACTTGTATTATTAGAAAACGACAGAATGCCTGAACGTATGTTACTGTCACTAGCGTAAGAAACACGCGATAAGATTTTCATTTGTTTGTTGATTATTCATGAATTATGTCAAATTCAAATGTTGTTTCTACAATAGATTTATTTTAAATGCACATCTCTATGAAAGGAAAAAATATTTTCAAAATGGATTAAGTTCATCGTTTCCTTGCGAAATGTAACATATTAATTTATTTCGAGACTACCTATAAGTATTTTAATTACAAAATATAGATGAGTACCTACAGGATATCAATCACGGTCCAACATAGATATGATTTAACATCACCGTGCGCGTTGAATCGACTCAAACGCATTTATTATGTAGCTATTCGTAAATTGAAAAGCCACTTTCTAGCGTTTTCCGGTCTAGAAGTCAGCGCGCATAACTGCACACATGCATGCGACGCGCACGCACGATACTCGGCGATAACTATGCGAAATTATATCTACGTTTGCTATAAAACAGACATGGCATTTTGTGATCTATATTTATGGCCGGGATGATATTTATACGGTAGTTTAGACATTGGTGTTAACATAAATTTTATGTGGTTTTTAAGACAGTTTACGGGTCTGTTAAGTTAATTTCTATGAATTGTCTTTTATATTATATTGTAGTGTACATAACATAACATAACATAACATCACGCCTATAATCCCCGAAGGGTTAGGCAGAGCTGAACCCATTAGTACACCCACATTTCGCCAGTTATGTTTTTAGTCCCGTGTAATAGGGGGCGAGCCTATTGCCATCAACCGGGCACAAATCCAGACTCCGAGGCTGCTACTGAGAAATTCCTGATGGAAAAACCCAATAACACTTTGCCTGACCTGGGAATCGAACCCAAGACCTCATGCACAGCAGTCGCGCTTGCGACCACTAGACCAACGAGGCAGTCCATTGTAGTGTACCTGTATTTTATTTAGGTGACTAACTGCCTGCGTGTAAAAAGTACTAAATTGTTTAAATTATTAAAATAATTATTTTCAGCTAAAATGAAATATAAATTAGAAGAATAACAGTTAACCCACCCACTAGATAGGCTTAGATTTAATTTTAAGCTAGACGATGACACGGTAGGCGTAATGGCTGAGAGATTGACTGCCATGCTGCTTGTGGCGGGTTCGATTCCAGCACGGGATAATTATTTGTATGAATGACCAACAGATAGTGGTTCTGGGTCTGGCTGTTTATGTATGTGAGTTTATGTTATGTTTGTAAATGCAGCCACGATACAGGAGAAGTATCTAGTTAGGGGCAACGTATTTAAAAAAATATAAATACATTATATTAATGCTCAAACATTATTTTTTTTACCGATTTTGTCTATAGTATTGGGTATAGGTTACTTGTAGTATGATTAATTCATCACACACACACAAAATCCTGAACATTTTCCTGTATTTCAGACGTCAACAAAGTCATGTTTACAATAGTTTTACTCGTAGCTGTGTTCTATTTCATCAGAATATATGAGTAATTACAATAAATTAATTGTTTTAAGATCCCATTACTCATGTAATGTAGGCACTATGAGGAATTGTTTTTATGGGACGCATCCTTCCATTCATAAGTTGATTAATCAGAATAAGAACTCGGTTAAGGTCTTTACTGTATCGTTATGTATTACTTTTTATGGAAAACAATTAAAAACAAAAACATTGTATTAATATTGTTCAACTAAATACCTTCCTAGGTAAACAATTTTCCTAGAACGTACGAACGTACGTTCTTTTTATAACGTAACATTTTCTTTTGAAGTACCTACTTTAAATGGAAAATATAACGTTATTAAACTCTATTAGTTACACCCACATTTCACCAGTTATGTTTAAGTACGAGCCGATTGCCATCAACCGGGACTTTCTGCCTAACCCTTCGGGGATTAAAGGCGTGATGTTACGATGTAAAAATCTCTATATAAACTTGAAAAAAGAAACTCTATTTGTAAGTTGGTAGTTTAAAGTAGAATACATTTTTTGTCGTGACGGATTTAATAAGAACAATTTATAAAATCTAAACAGGTGTCACCATCCTATTAATCACTGACACTATAATGTTGGTAGTTTCATTTTTTACAAGGATTAACCTTCATGATGGCCGTGGCAAATACTGCGCGTACGCAAGGCCATTATAATACAGGTAGCAATTACGTTTCACAGATCTTCTATCTACCACAATCAAATGCAAAACCACCTGTGAGTAAGCGTGAAAAATGTTACATTAAACCTAGGTTGTTAACTTTGCTGAATGCTCTATTTTCAGTTGAAAAGATAACAATGAAATTAAGTCAATCCAATATTTTTGTTTTGCAGCCAACCTTGGCACCAACATTTCTTGTATTTTTGTTAAATTTTGCTATTTTTTATTTATTTATTTAGGTACTACAAAACAATAAATTCAAAGAGTATTTTCTCTTAGAATTTAAAATATTGTAAAAAAAATGTAAAATATTAAAGTCAAGTTTGTTAGGCGTAAATTATGATTGGCGATGCTTTTGTATTTTTATGATTCCATACAAACTCATGAAACTTTTACACACATATTTCTTTCAACGTCTCCATTTGAAATGAAACAAGATCCCTAGGCGAGTTTCCTTAACATCAATTGTTTTAAGGTAAAATCCCATCGTACGCTGCATATAAATGAAATATTAAACCATAACTGTGGCTTTTATTGGTAAGGGCAAAGAGTGAGCACTGCGAACAATGAGTATTTGTCGCGTTCACGGCTAATGTTGTTGGACGTCGCTGGCATGGGCCATTGTTTTGTGCCCATTACTTACCAACACGCAGCCAAACCGACATTTAGAATTTTTTGACATACCTACTTAAGCAATTGCATCTGGTTTGCTTTTCCAAATTCAAATTAAATATTGGGTATTTTAAAATTGGAATTGATTATATTTTTTAAGTTCCAAAAAGTTCAACCATAGAGGTTTCATAACATTGCAACATTTGCAATGAAGAAAATTGTATCAAGTAAGTCTTTGTTAACCCTTGCAAATCCAAGCAACATCATGTTTGTTTATATTAGCTAAGAAATCCTTATATTAATCCATATTATTCCTTTAAGACCATAAAATGGAACAGAGTCCCGGAGTCCCGCCATCATGGCGACGGCAGGCGCCATACTGACGCCAGTTTTGGCGCCAAGGTGTCCGCGTCAGGGGGTGCGTTCCGAGGCTGTTGTTACAGTGACCTATTTGACACAGAACTTGGGTATCTGTTCCTTTATGACCACATTGTATACACAGGCCTAATGTCTGTGGACTTGTCTTGTAATTACTGGTGTAAGTAGAACTTGTGGGTTAAGACAATATTCTTGGATGTTACAGGTACTTAAGTACTAAGGTTTATTTCATCCTTTCCTTCGCTTAATGAAGTCATATTATACAACTATCGATTAGATATGTTCTACTATTCTGTTCAACTTCAAATTAATATGTTGTTTTGAATCCCGTCCGATGATCTGAAGGCATATAATTAGAAACGATGAAAATCTAATCGCAGTCTCATCTCAGCAACAGCCAATGTCAAAAAATGATTGTAAAATAGAGATACTTTTAACAAATTAAGACTATAAGGTTAGATTGTATTGTGATCAAATTTGTGGAATTTGCTCCCCTGGTCAATGAACCCTATAAACCTCGTATACACATCATATAGGTACTTTTTTCATGCATTACAAAATTTTGACACCCAAGTCAGCATTGTTTCTGTGTTTGTTTAACGTAAACTTTGAAACCGCGTAAAACGCTCCGTTGACTAGTCGAACGCCGTTCCAGTTTCGATAAAACATTAACAAAATGAACGTGAAAACACTATTGTTGCCTTTGTTAGACCAGCTATGGGAAAGCCCATTAAATACAGAGTTTTCGGTCAACAGACTAACATTTTTATTTCGTCACGGTCCTGCGATCTCCACATTCATCTATATAGGTACTTTGATTCAGTATTAACTATATCGTTTACAATACAAGCCTGCCTACTGCTTTGTTTACGATGTCTGTGACTGAGCCAAGTGTGTGAATGGAGGTACCGTTATTATACAAGATTTTCTCTCACGTGAAATTAAATAAACACTAGACGGACTCATAATATTAAAATTAGGAGGTATACATAACAAACGGGCTGTCATAAAGACACATCTACATCTAACTGTCCATTAAACTAGTAACGCTAGTAAGTAAACTTAGAAATGACTTTTATTTTTTGTGTAAATAATCGTAGTTTATGGTAGCGCGCAATGTAACGCACTCAAAATATTGTGCTTATCTACAGGTGTATAGAGTACAATGGTTTTGGAGATTGAAAGTTTATTGTTATTATGTAGATATTGCCACCGACTTCCAAGCTAAAGTTATTTTTTATTTTTGTAGTTTTTGAAGGCTGTCATCTTTTTTTGTAAAAAAGCTTTTTATTTTTCACTTTTTAGTGCTTGTGTGTTAATGTTTGAAATCCTTACATAAAGCCCTTTCAAACAATACCTCACACGATATATTTAATTTTAGAAAGTGGTAGGAGGGGGGTTTACGTACCCCTCCCCACTTCCTTCAGTCAGTCATCGACTACACGTATAAACAAAGCAATTTTTCTTGTTACGGCGGTTCTGCTGTGATTTTATAAGGAGTTCCGTTCCATATCTCCAAAGTTCATCATCAGATCATGACAATATTCCTATGGGACCTATTCGAAACTATACTCTTTCAAACAAAAAAAGAATCATCCAAATCGATTCATATCCTTTTTGAAGTCGGTTGAAAATTAAGAAAGATGGAACGTTGACCTTCAATATCTTTGTAACCAGAAGATGATTTGGTACTAATCATAGTCCAAAACAAAAAAAAAACACATTAGTCAGAAAAACATGTAACTTTTGGCTTCGATATGTGTTTTTTTATAACCGTTATAGGAAGGTGGTAACAGTAGCCTAGAAATAATATAGATGCATGTGCTTATTTCTCGTCATCAGTATAATTTACTGATTAATTAATTATTAATTTATTCCATTTTGTTATACTGATGACGAGAAATAAGCACATGCATGCAAGGTAATAATTACCTTATGTAAATTATACTGATGACGAGAAATAAGCACATGCATCTATATTATTTATTTATTTAATCTTTATGCAAGAAATGTACAAAGGCGGACTTAATGCCTTAGGCATTCTCTAACAGTCAACCAGAGGTGGTGAAGAGATAACATGGTAGGTGCAAGCAATTTTTACGAGAGTAAAACAACAAAATCAGAGATTTAAAAAAAAAAAAATACTCAATTATTTCTCTACGGCAATATCGTCTTTTAATTATTCATAACATGGCCCTTATTTACAGGAAAATTTACAATTGAAATTCAGCTGGGTAGTAGGTGCCCATGACTGATGGCATGACATTGCAATTACACCTACAGACACTCGGCGAAGGGGGAATTTTCAGCGTAGGTTATTGAAACAGAACTACCTACATTTTCCGAATCCCTGTACTATACCATTACCTACTAAGTTTATTTTGGAACGTTGTGAACGTTGTTATTTGTTTATTCCTATCGAATTTG
The DNA here is from genome assembly GCA_949774945.1 of Hoplodrina ambigua. NCBI lineage: Eukaryota > Metazoa > Arthropoda > Insecta > Lepidoptera > Noctuidae > Hoplodrina > Hoplodrina ambigua. The sequence goes on along the minus strand of OX458974.1, from coordinate 3,272,794 downwards.
GGGAATAAACATAAAGAGAGGCTACCTAAATTTTCTTTTGCACGTCGTTATCTAGACCCCGCTGTAGAAAACCTCTCATTGTACAAATGTTTTCTATATACGCTATTCATAGGTGCTTGAAAAAAACATGGTTTAATTCACAAAGCTTAAACAAAAATAATAGATCTGTCTTATAAGAATACGTAACCTACAAGGTGAGCCTCACAAAGCATCAGATAACGAACTGGGTAACGACACCTACTTATTATGCTAATGACCCGTCCCTCTAGTGGGCTACAGTTAGATGCGCTTGCGCGTGCCTCCGTAACGTCATGACAGTACAGTTACTGACGAATCTGGGTTGACCGGCGATTATCATTCACTTGTTCACATATTTCTATAGCCAGGGAATTTCTATTGCTAACATGTTACGTAATTACCCTGTGTGCCTTTGAGACTAACTTAGTACCTACTTACCTAATGATGAATGAAATGGATTTACTGCAAAACTGAAAATACGTAATAAGTTTTCCTGAGTATGCTTTCCTTATTTTATTTGCAATTGTAGTGAGAGTTTTCCAATGTATTGTGATGATAATTCGCAGTTTTAAGTGGCAATATATAAAATTTTCAGTCGCAATAAGACACTTAAATTTCAACAAGTTTTTACAAACTTAACGCTCAAAAGTTCTAATTAACTTTCCAAAAAAGCTATTTTTGTTTAGCCAAAGCTGCCCCACTGCTTGGCAAAGACCTCCTCCAACTCCCTTTGAATAAAAAGACAAACGCATATTTAAATGTTTCTACGTCAAACACATATTTCGCTGGTAGTTAAATCTAATAACAAAAATAAATAAGTCATTTATTTTCAGTTTACAAAGACCTTAACCTAAGTACCTATACTTTATACCAGTTTTTAATCTGACTACCGAAGGAGGCAATGCCAAAGAAGGGTTACATACCAATATATGTTAAGTCCATAAGAAACAAGCAATGCTTAATCTGCAATTAAACAAAGAACAGTTGGTACCTAGTTAATATAATGTTATGTATCACCATTGATTAATCAAAAGCTTCATACACATTAAGTGTATGCAGCGATCGTTTCTACTAATAGCTTTAATAACTCACGTTTGTCTATGAGTACCTGACTAGTGATGGGCTTAGTGCGACGAACTTTATACAATATATTAATTTACATAGTAAAATAGCAGAACTATAAAATCTATATGAAGCTGAAGAGTTTGTTTGGCTGTTTTTTTGTTTGATTGTGCTTATCTCTGGAACAACTGGTCGATTTCAAAAAATTCTGTTAGTTAGTTAGTAATAGGCGATGCCCAGGTCGGGCAAAGTGTTATCGGGTATTTCCATGAGGAATTTCTCAGTAGCAGCCTCGGAGTCTGAATTTGAGCCCGGTTGATGGCAATAGGCTCGCCCCCTATTACATGGGACTTAAACATTACTGGCGAAATGTGGGTGTACTAATGGGTACTCCTCTGCCTAACCCTTCGGGGATTACAGGCGTAATGTTATGTTACAATTAACCTTTCAAAGTATGCTATTAGAATGGATGGGGAAAATTAGGTTACTACGGTAAAAATGGGAACAGTGGGGAGGCACCCATAGCATTTTTATTATACACATCACATAACTTGACCGTGATTTGTTTGTGACATCACCTACTCTGATGTAATTATTCTCATTTCGCAGAAAAATGGATCTGTAAGCCTTCTTAAATTTCTTTTTAAACACTTGATTGCTAGCAATGTACCGTTGCTTTAAGTTATTATAAAACTATCATATTTTTAAAATAAAAAGTGTTATATCTGTAGTGGTAATAGGTATAACCATAATGTAGCATTAAATATTAAGAATCTAAACGCGCCTTTTAATACTTTTACCCATAACCATTTCAAATCTAAGATACACTAGCTTCTGCCCGCAATTTCGTCTGCGTAAATTTCAGAAATAAGTCAGTCTTAAATTATACCACAGGAACATAAAAACAGGATAAACTGTGTCTTAAGCTAGATCAATATCTATATGTAGGTATGCCAAATATCAGCAATTCCGTTCAGCCGTTGAAAGAAACATCCATCCTCACAAACATTTGCGTTTATAACAGTTGTAAAAGAAAAAAGATAAATATTGATATTTAGGATTGCTAAAAGTTTCAATCTGGTGTCGATTTTATCTTTTGAAGATAAAATAAAAATACATGCATTATTTTTACAATCGGATAAAAAAATGACTAGCAACACTGTTCAGTATGTACTCAATTCGTGTGCACCTTAACAATGCACCATACACCGAGTGCGTTGACGTGTCTAATGCGTGACACGCCTTATATTTTAACTCAGTACCATACGATTATTATTAACTGTTTAATATTCATTGCCCGTACAGTAAGACAAGTTCAAATGAAAATTTCCTTAAACCTCGCAATGGTACCTATTCAAATTTTTGTTTTCGTTTTCTTTGTTTCTGGTTTTGGGTCATGGTTTTGGTACAATTAAGCTTATGTTTGTACATGTTTCTTAACTGCGAGTATTTATGTATATAGATACTTACTAGCGGTGTAGAATGTTATCTATAGACACAAATGTAAAATTCAAAGATGTAAAATTTGATATGCAATCCTACCGTGTTATTCTGTAAAAGCTTATATAAAACGATACGCGTTCTACCACAAATAACTTTATCTCCTTTACAAAATTTGTTTTTATAACAATCATGGATTTTACTTACGGAGTCCGTTAGTGGAGCAATTTTGGCGGCTTCCACGTCGGCTTCACTCAAAAAATCCCTGGAATCGGGCGCAATGGTTACCCAGTTCGCAAATAAATGCTCCACTTTTAGTTTTTATGATCAATTACTATTATTATTAAATAATAAGAATGATAAAACATCAAACATTAATCAACAAAAAAATATTTAGTCATCAACAATAACAAAAAACTGACGCGTTCTATTTTTGAAAAAATATATATTATATTTCGTATGTCAAGTTTTTTTTTAAGTTAAAAGCATTTGAACTTTTCCAGTCTAGTTGTCGTGAAGTTCGTAATACGAGGAATAGAAGACTAATCCAAACTTCTTCACATCAGTGAGTCAGTTGTTCTCAACGACAGATCGCACTTAACCTACGACCTTAGCCCCGACTAATTTGACTCCTGCATGACCCCGGACAGTTATCCCAGGCTAGCTTGTATACCTGTTGTTTCCTGATATATCTAGATATATCACTAGCTAAGAAAATGTTAATGACTTAACACTAGCCTGAATTTTTAATGAGACATGTTTAACCAGTTCTTTATGTTTTAATCATCATCATCATCATTTCAGCCGAACGTCGTCCACTGCTAGACATAGGCCTCCCCTAAAGATTAATAAAAAGTGGGTGTTATTATGTCAACTGTCTTTTAAAATGCGTGATGTCCATGAGCACTATTTTTTCTTCTTCAGTTTGCGGTCTAATTTAGATTAATGATCACAGAATAACTCTTTAATTAATTCTCAATTTGAACTCCAATCTGATTCTTAGTTCTTACCGCTACACAAATAAGGAATACGTACGCATAATCCCAATTATACGTAGGTACCCATACTTACCTACCTGACACGTACTAAACATAAGGATAAACCTATCATACATAACCAATATGTAACATTGTCGTACCACATAGTGTGACGTATTTATTTTGATAGTAAGAACTATCCTTATTACGTAGGAACAGCTGCTGACGTTGTGTTACTTCCCTAAATGCTCAATGGATTTAATAATTATACATAGTGGAACGAAATCTCTAACCATGGATTAATAAGAGTGATAAAAAAAATTGTCGGTTTTCGACCCCTAATTAGGTGCTCCTGAAAAGTAGCACATATTGTCGCGTCCCGAATTAGTTAATTCAAGTAAAATACGAAATAAATGCAAAATCAGACTAGAACATTTGAACTTGTGTACATATTATTCAACTTGCAAACCTCGTTTTAACATCATCATCACGCTTCTTAAAGCGTAGCCATATCATTTATAAACATATATGGCTAACCGAATGGCATAAGTACTTGAAACACTGCTTTATTTTGTAAATCAGTGTCGGTTTATTCATTGAACTCTAAAACATACAAAGCTTATAAATCATGATTGTGTCTACACGTCTATCACAGCATTCATCAGAATTACTTGTCGTCGATCGGTATAGGATGACCACAATGTGTTTTCCTCAAAGATGACAGACTGTCGGACTTTGTCCTGTGACATGGCATGAATGGTGACTGACATTTTGACGTCATTAAAATTCCCCATAACGGTCTGTTTTTCAGGATATTTACATTCTGAAAACATTTATTTATTTACATCAACCCTGCATCTTGATTCTTTTCGTGACCCAAGGGCTGGTTTTTACCTTGGCTAGTTAAGCATTGCCATTCAACGTGGCAATGCGGCCAGTCTTTTGGGCACATTTCCAGTGGACAGCGATGCGGATGAATTTTTTGATGCCATTTAATTTGAGTTTCTCTTTTTTTTATTCTGGTTGTTTTTTATTCTATTAATTAAATAAACCCTGCATCTAACATTACAGTTAACATATTAAAGAGACCAAGGAAAAATAAAAACGCAAAATATTTCACTTTAATTTATTTCAAAATATTAATTACATTAGAAAATTAAAACCATACAAAACAGGTTCTAGATAATTAACTTAAGAAGAAGGTGGGAAATTGGAAATGTTTTGCGCGAGAGCATAATATGGTACCTACTTAAGTAGGTACTTAGGTAGGACATTTAATTAATTGGCTATATTGGCCAAGCAGTACAATCATAAAAAAGTAGTTTTTGTTCGATATAGGTTCGACTGTATCTATATAAACTAAAAAGGTAAATATTCAATATAAAAAAATATTTGGTTTTAATTTGTAACATTCCATACTATTTCGAATGGTACTTAAATAAAACCCCTATATCTTAACTCAACATTAAAACACTTTTTAAGGGGTTTTATCAAGCAATAGAGGGTCGTTCGTTTGAAACACTCAGTTGCTCTTAAAATTAAATAAAACTAAAGTTTATTTACGTTTACAACTAGTTTACATATTACATCTCTTTAGTAAAATGTATGACGGACAGTGCTGTATCTAACAAGTACACCGCTCCATTGATAACGCAGAGGGCGCCGACAGCCAAACCGACCTGAAATGTAGAAGAGGACAAATAAATAAAAACAATTGAAGGCATCGGACTTCACAAAAATAGTATAAATATAGGAGGCATTGCAGCTACAGTGCACTCAATGCAAACGTTAACTTTGGTCGACGAATAGCTAAATTCAATGACCCCTTTTCAAGTTTTTGGTAAATTAACAATCATAATAATATAACAATCGTATAGTAAATGACGCCGTGACGTTGGTCCTGGCTGTCATACGTGGATCTTTGACAGTCGTTACGGGTCGTCAGAAGCCAGAAAGTCTGACAACCAGTCTTACCTAGGGGTATCATATTACCCAGTTACTGGGTTGTGGAGGTCAGATAGGCAGTCGCTCCATGTAAAATACTGGTACTCAGCTGCATCCGGTTAGACTGGAAGCCGACCCCAACATAGTTGGGAACAGGCTAGGCAGATGATGATGATAGTAAATGACGCCGACACCGATATTTGGTACAAAATCTTGTCTGGCCGTGACACAACGTTCATCCTTACAGTAGAGATACTGAATTATTTACCTGTTTCTCAGCAAACACGAACTGGTACTGATGCTCTCCCTGGTACCCGCCCCAGTAGTGAAGCGCCACAGCACCCACAGCGATCCACATGAACACACCCACGAAGTTCATCACTATCTCTGATAATGCTCTGGAAAAAATGTTATATGAAATTAACTCGGTGGTTAAAAAAACTAGGTATATTAGGGAAATAAACATTGGCCACCAAATATATTAACATTTTCCATCCCAAGTCTATGTAAAACTTTATTGGTACATTTCATGGGAGGCAATTCTATTAAATTTTAGGAACTTCAAAAATGCCTCTCAAAAAGAAATACCTAACATGCCTCTAATTTACATATAATCAACAGCGCGACATTCGAGAGATTAAACGATTTCGTGTGCAGTGGGCACAAAAAGTGCCCAAGTACTTTAACAAAAAAAAATAAGGAAGAAAGGATTAACTTCAACCATCGATTCGAAAAAAAGAAGACATTTATAATCGCTGAGATGAGATTGCGAATAGATTTTGAACGTTTTTATTTAGAAAACTTCGCTTTCTGATCACTATTCCCAAAATATGACATTAGGTTTTAAATAATGAAACTAAAAAAAATTAAAAGTACGTACCTCTTATGTTCAGTAGTGCCAAACAAGAATGTGACGATTTGTACGAGAGTGTAAATGAGGTACCCCACGATGACTCCTGAGGCCACAATCTCAGCGTCTGGGTTCTTCTCCTCATTGAGGTTCCACGTACCGCCGACACCCAGGAACTCGCCATTGTAACCCGTTCGATAGAGGACGAGGATAACTATGTTGAGGACCTGTAAGAATGAGGCAGTCAATAATGAGCTTAAGGGTGCATTTCTAGAGATATGCGGAGATACATGGCCAGGAATGTGTGTGAAAATGACCAATGACATCGCTTCTTTTTCCTAACTTGAGACAAGCAAGCGCTGTGATTGGTTGATTTCACACACATCCCTCGTTTCGCATCCTCGCACTATGTTGTAAATGCAGACTTAACTACGGTGCAGCAAGAATTTGAGACTGTTGATAAAGAAACCCTAATTAATGATCCGGAACACAAATTACTTAAAGCGTTGGGAAACCTGTAAAGCTAATAAAGATGGATTTCCAAAAAAACATAAGTAATACTAAGCGAGCTTAGCATAACAATATACGCTTGTTACATCCTAGAGCCACTTAGGTATGTTTGTTAATGTATTCACTGTTTTAGCCTTTACAAGTAATTTAGAGACCGTGGGATCTTATATAAAACATGTTGACTCCTTTTTGAATTTGTATTTTTTTGCGTTAATTCATGCTAGCATCAAAGCAGAAAGGCAATTCTACTAAGTCTTAGGAACGAGCGCAATCAAATCTTAGTCCCAATCTGTCAAAAATGCCTCTAATTTATTCACGTGATGCTATATCTATTCATTTGATATTGATTGTCGCTTAGATGAGATTGCGACTAGACCTCAAATTAGCCTTCTGATCTTCTCACTTAGTAAAAACATGGTAAGACGTATTCTATGCCAAAATTTAACATTGTAAAACAGACTCATTCGTAAGTAATGACTTCCTAGTTTATCTTTCAAACAATGTTATTCATTAACAGGTACTAGAAGCCCTACTTCCTGTTGTTCAACTTATTATCGTCACTTCCGATGAGTCTAGTTAATCGGTGGGTGCTACTGTCGTAGCTATGCACTGACTCACTGATATGGTTAAGACGAATCCTGCTAATGACGATAAGTTTCATGACGAATTTATTTTAGGTTTGCGAGATTGTGTTTATATCCGGTAGTGATAGGGAGATAGTCTGTTATTTTCTGCAGTAAGTAGGTACCTGCCTATTCTTCTTCTTCTTAGCGTGTCGATGACAATTTAAATTGAATCAGGCAACGAGTTTGGCACTTTCAGTAGCGTCCATCAGCTCCTGTGATGTGCAAACAGCAGGACAGACCTACCTATTGCTTTTGTTATTAAGTTTTTTGATGAAAAATTGAGTAACCACATACCTAGATATACCTTACCTACCTATAATACCTTTATCATATGTACTACATCTATCAAGTTTCCTTAATCATTGGCCAAAAATTAGACTACTTATGTGTTTTACAAAAAATCATGCCTGTTATTTTTGTACTGAACGATGTTGCCCTTTGTGTTTTCATCATTATAGGGTCTTCAAAAGAATATTAAAGTACTTTAATAATATTTTTTCTCTCCACTGTTAGTAAAAGATTACCAAAATTATCCAAGATACGGAAGCAACATCGCAGTCACATCTATTTAACTCTTCAGCAATAAAAAAGTAACTAACTTAATTAAGTTATAATTATTTCCGTGAAAAGTGAAAACTTGCTCAAATAATCGCAACCGGAATAATATCGCTACATCGCACAAATAGTTTGTGTGTCACGAATCGATAAGATACCATATCTGAGAATTCCTGATAATCATCCACACAGTCATTATTTCCAGTTACAAGAAACGTTCTACCTTTGTGTTCGATACTATTTACGGAACTCTGCAAATGGAGGATTTAGACGCTGATTGGTACATAGTAGGAGGATATAAAGACTATTTGGTGATGTAGGACAGGTCTTAAATAAAAAATATAGTATTCGGATCCTATCTCATTATTTTCTTTTAAAAACTCTGCTGCTACTACTATTGTATAATACGCTCTATATGAAAAAAAAAAATGTTGTATGTTTGTCCTCTATGCTTTCCTAAACTATTGATCCGATTATGATGAAACTTTGGTAGGAAAGATTCGAGGCTCAAAAAAAGCACGATGAACTAAGTCGCAGACAGCAGCTAGTACTTGATCCTGACTTATTATTAATTCATATTTTATTAATATTATAAATGCGAAAGTAAGTTTGTTACCTTTCCACGCCTAAACCACAGAACCGATCAGCCTGAAATTTTACAAATACGTTGTCAGGTATCCAGTAAAGAACATAGGTAACATCTTTCATCTCGAAAATAAGTACTGTTCCCGAGAAAAATCACAATAACTTTCTTGTGATGGTAGATGGCGCCACATGTCTTTCGAATCGTGATCGAATTTTAAAAATTATTTGCGAGCGAAGCCAAACCCGTGGAAGAAAGCTAGTGAATAATAATACTAGATTACGTAACGTGTCATATTCGTCTGCGTAAAAAAAACATTTGAAAGTGAAAATTAAGGTTAATGTTGTCATCATTAAAGTATATTGTTAACCGACTTTACTCCAAAATGGTCGTAAAGAGCGGAATTATCAGCATCGGTAGAGCACGAGTAACCACAATATACAGCCATGAGCCACGTACGAATGATGTATGAATTGATGATTTCGTGCATGTAATAGTTCTAGGGAAAAAGCGAGCAAAAGTTTAAGACTGGTTCTAAAAATAATAATAAATCCACTTGTTTTAGTGGTGACTTAATTGATCACATGAGCTTTGCCATAAATAAAACATGTTAGTTAAGGTGAAAGTAGATGCAGTCAAGTATCACTCAAATCCACTAGAGGACCTGCAGTGCTCTTCTGTAATGTCTGTGAATACAAATCTAGTGAAAGGTCATACACTTACTCTTATAAGCGAGTATATGACCTTTCGGTTTTGTATACATATTTCGCTTTTTTTTATTTATTTTTCATAAATTTCGAAAACTGCTTGACGAATAAATATGAAATTTGGCAAGGATTATACATAGATATTAGACGTCCGCTGAGAGAGGATTTTTCAAAATTCAGCCCCTAAGGGAATAAAACGGAAGTCCGACATTTACGCGGACGAAGTCGTGGACAAAAGCTAGTATAATAAAATAAATAAGGATAGATTACTATCCGTATTTAACCTATTAAGGCTGGTATTATTATACTTAATCCGGTAGTATGATACGAAGTTATCCATGTCCCAAAAGATCAATCAAAACCAAAAGCGATTCGTAGACAAAACAACAAAAAGAACCCGGTAGGAAACGTTTCAACCGCACTAAAAATTGATAAAAACTTATTCTTGAGATGTTATTTATCAGAACGATTTGTTGACATTGAGTGACGTCATGACAAAATCATTGACAATCGAACAAAAAACAAATCTTACTAAAAAGCGTAAATATCTGGAACCCGCAAGAATATGTTTTTAGAAACTTGGAACACTTTTTTGTTACCGTTTAAGTTTTAAGAATGAAATTCTTTTCGAAATGGGAATAGATTTGTAATTTAGCTTAACAAAACATCACGTCTGTAATTCCCGCAGGGTTAGGCAGAGGTGTACTAATACACCCACATTTCGCCAGTTATGTTTAAGTTTCATGTAATAGGGGGCGGGTCTATTGTCATCAACCGGGCACAAATCCAGACTCCGAGGCTGCTACTGAGAAATTGAGAAATGAGTGCTTCCATCCCCCGAAAGATTAAAAAACTACCACTAGTGACTAAAAAATCAACCTGTATACGAGTATTTGTAAAGATTGGCATGTACTAAATAACCCTAGACCACACACAATCTTTCTTATCTGTCAACATTCTCTGTGGAGGTAAATTAATGTTAATCCTATTTATGTGTAATAAAGATTCTAGTTCATTTAATTATCTTACTCAGGTAGCTACTCTATGTTCTCTCTAAGAAGTTGTAAATCTAGAATTTTAATATTATTTTCTTTCTTAGACTGCCTCGTTGGTCTAATGGTTGCAAGCGCGACTGCTGTGCATGAGGTCTTGGGTTCGATTTCCAGGTCGGGCAAACTGTTATTGGGTTTTTCCATCAGGAATTTCTCAGTAACAGCCTCGGAGTCAGGATTTGTGCCCGGTTGATGGCAATAGGCTCGCCCCCTATTACATGGGACTAAAAACATAACTGGCGAAATGTGGGTGTACTAATGGGTACACCTCTGCCTAACCCTTCGGGGATTACAGGCGTGATGTTATGTTATGTTATGTTTAATATTATTTTCCTTGAGCGTTGATTTATAGCTGCGGTTTATGTTGTTTTTAATACACCTATCATTGCCACTTAATATCTGTAATCCTTAGGGATTTCAGAGCCGTGGCCATATCGAAAGAAAAATCTATTAGGTTAACATTTACTTCTTATTCTTCTTTTCGTGTGGGCAGTAAGGTCTACGACCCCACACACCCTAGTGTCAGAGTTTGTAAACCGCCTCAAGAGCGTCTGACATGGTTTAAGTGGAACAGTAAAGTCCAGGTTTCCTCACGATGTTTTGTTTCACCGATGCCAATGATGTCCAAGATAAACTTTAACATAACTTTAGCGTTAACTTTACTAAAACAGATTTTAAGTAAAAGTTTAGTTTAGTTAGTGGTTATTAATGTATTTAATACCAATAATAATAAAATAAAAAACAGTATCTCTCTCAAGTCCGAAAAAAAGCTTCGTGCGAATTAGGTTTAAATAGGTACGTAGTATCAAAAATCATTAACTTCATTAGCAACAAAAATAAATGAGAATATGTAAAACAATCAAGTGATAATGTTCTGAGTTTCAATAGTACCATGTTGGGTTGACACACGTGACCCTCACATCAATCATCAATGGATTGCGTCTGAATTATTTCATCGTTACATTATTGACCCGTGATCGAAATCGCGCTTCAACTCTGCTATCATAATTTTACGTCATTTATATTATTGTATGACAATAAGGTCTGTTTTTGCTTGCATAAGTAAATAAAACACGTGGATATGGAAAGTAATCATCGAAAATGGTGTATTTAGAGAACATAGCTCTCACTTGGGATCGATTAGGTTACTATAACTACTAAATTTGATATCTAATGTCATTATAGAGATAGTTAATGAAACTCATTTTTGAATCAACGCCAGCTCTATGAACTAACTGTCAAATCTCTATTGTTCCATTTTTGGACCGTGTTTATCTAATAATATTTAAACTGTAGAGAATAATCTTTTATCATTTTAACAGTTTATTCTGTAACAGTTGAATATGATAAAAGCAGCCAGTGACTCTACAGTGCAAATGCACCATAATTTTTCTATCCCATTAGCGCATAGCTCTCCAGATCCTCTAGGTTAAATAAGGTTTCTTCTGGTCTTTGCCGACCCATTTTGCCGCTAAAGAAGGAGGAAGATTATATGTAGGAGATATTTTATGTAGTGCGACAAGTGTGTGCGCAAACACAAGTGCACTCACTCTTCCCTCACTCTCATAGACCGATGGGACAGCAATCTGACACAATTAATAATTAACTTTCTATCACCGTTAGTTCAGCTATTACTCAAGTATTTAGGGTCTGCGTTGACAGAGCAGTAGTTGGATTGAAAAGTTTTTATTGATTTATTGATAATAAACTAAAATACTTACAACAAAAATAAAGTTGAAAATTGCTTAAGCACTAACTGCACCTTCTCGAAAGTCATATCAGTTGCAAAAATTAGGCGCCCGAGCATGTGTCAAAATGCATCTGTCTGTCCATCTGTCATCTCATTTGTTATGCGATCCCCAAGGTCCGGGATAAGGACAATTAGTTGATATAATCGTTAGTCATGAGGTCAGGAGTCAATGGTTAAGGAGCTCTGACTTGACGTCGGTGCAGAGTAGTGACGAACCAAGGAAGTCGATATTTATAGGGTTGGGTTAGAGAAGTCGTACCTATTTTCTAAGGCGTATTTTGTACAATATTAAAAGTTAATCAACTTTAGACGACTCCAATTAATGAATAAAAATTTACCGAAAAGAAAGTAGTACTTCCTTTCGTACAAACTCAAAACCCAATTTGTAATTTAATAAAAACCGAGGTGGACCGACGTCCTGGTACAGATCGCAGGAAATCGCTGGATGCGGGCAGCGTAAGACCGGTCATTGTGGCTAACTTTAAGGGAGGCCTATGTTCAGCCGTGGACGTCGTTCCGCCGATAAGAAATTAACACAATAAAAATGCACGCATGTTACGCATGTTGCATGTTATAAGTTTACAACAGAACTATAATTGATTACTCATCATCTCTCTCAATGCGTTTGCGCATCAAGAAAACGATCAAAACTATTAAAAATTTCTCATTTCCTCAACAACCGTGTCATCGATCTAGCTCTTCCTGCACACCGTCTAATTAGTCAACACTAAACATCCTGCACGTTTGTCTGTCTGTACCCTAAACTCTCTACTCTATGCCAGCAGCTGACAATTACGAGCAATCAGTAATAACTGCTTTAATTACAGCAGACAGGAAGGATTCGTACATTCACTGATTTCCTGTGCGAATCATGTTGAGATGATTGTGCCGACTTTTATTAGGGTGTTAATTGAACTATTGACGAGTCGATTAAAGCTTTTAAAACAGCTGCACGGCTAGAAAGTATGGGTTACTTTTGATTCTCGGTTTGGCAATTGTGGGAGTTTTTTTTTGAAGATATTTCTTCTGTGAAGCGCCTCTTGAAGAACTGGAATTGTAAGATTTCGTACAACGTTATTCTGATAAGTTGACAAACGGAATAAAAAACATCATAAGCGTTAAGCTGGATCAATTTCAGCTTATTCCGCTCAGCGTGAAAGAGTAACAGCCATCCGTCCTTCCATCTATTCATCCTCAACCATTTATAGTAGTACTGGGAAATCATACCAGCTGTCTTGAAAACTACCTACGCGAGAACAATCGCAAAATTCAAAGTCAACAATGAAACTACTTCAATCAGAGTACCTCAATACTCCGAAGTCACAGAGCGAATCGATCACGTACATAATGAGGTACATAATGGGCGCATTCAAGGTAAATAGCGTACGATTTGATTGTCTACGTCGCTTGGGAGAGCCATTGTATGCGTGTGCGCAGTTGATCGAGATGTCATGCATCTGTAATGCGGGTTAGAAAATGCGTGGACTAGTATAACTCGTATACTTAACGAAGCAAAAAATTACATATTCATATTCAACATCACATTACGCCTGTAATCCCCGAAGGGTTAGGCAGAGCTGTACCAATTAGTACACCCACATTTCGACATCTTCATCATATATTCATATTCATCGATCATGTTTTTGTTGTGGACCATATCTGGGAACCTTCGGATATATTGAAGGTCAAAGTATACCAACTTTTTGTCATGTTTTTTTTACGAAAACCAGTTTTAAATGTTTTGTCTAAATTCCCACGACTCCTTTTATGTTGTGTATGCACTCATAAGCACAAAAATTTGCGCGTGTCGCACTGCATTGTACCATACACATATAATTTGGCTCAAACTTACTTAACTTGAAGGTCAGTACGCATCTTTATCGGCTATATTATATGTCTTTGTATATTCTATATAAGCTTTTGCCCGCGACATCGTTAAATGTCAGAAAATTCTTTCTTATCGGATGCCTACGTCACACAAAGAACACACCCACCAAGTTTCAGGTCTTTACGATCAGCGATTTAGGCTGTGCGTCGATCCGTCAGTCAATCTTTATTATCAATCAAAGTATTTTATATGTATAGAAAGATGAAGCAAATGTACCTTACCTATTAAAGTTACTTTCGCTTCATGAAGAAAGCTTGTGGTATTGCCAATGTAGAAAATACTTTCATCTAAAACACTACAATCACATTCTACAAATTACTGACAAACGCCGCAGAAATATATGTTATTCTGTATTAAAGTTTTGTTATCTATCATAGAACCGCGTTTTCTACAACATTACCTATCTACACAAATACTCTGCTGGGCTTGTTAACCGAGCCATTTTGGCATTTTTGTTTAATTAATCAATTGCATGTAATGAGATGCAATTGAATTTCCATTGTCCTGTCATACCTGGTTCTGGTATGTCAGCAGGCTGGGCCTTAAGCGGTTAAACCAAATCACGAAAATGATAGCCAGCAGTATGTCAGCTTTCAAACTGTGTATCATTATTCATCATTATTTAATTTTTAAATATAGACCAAATAAATATTATATAAAGCACCCACGGATAACGTAGCTTGGACTTAACAGAGATTAAGGCGTTTAACCATAAAAGCAAACAAAATTTTCAGTATTAAACTATCAGTATAAATGAAAATGCACGTTGGCTTTGAGAATTTTGTAGTAAGAAGTGTATTGTTCTATTATTTTATTTTTGTATTGAAACTTTATGCATCGTTTCGATTCCTCCATCATTGTTTCTAAGAGTCCCGACTCCCCTACAAAGCGAATATGAATCATTCGAAGCACGATTCAGTTCCTAAACATCCAGGTCTATAGTATTCAACCCATAAGCTCATTACTCATGGCATTAGTCAGTAGTACGTGTTGTACCTTCAGCCGTGTGGTGAGTAACGCGTTATCTGATAAATTTGTTTGTTCTACTGTTTTGCAATGTGCTCTGCGGTTGGAGGGCGAAGGACCACAAGATGAGTGGGAGGACTAGCACGTGAATGATGATTTAATTGTTAGCTGAGGCTATATTGAAAATAGGCATAAAAGGATTTATCAAGGTTTTCTCATAGAATCTACAATACCGCCCCAGTTTATTTTCAATTTAATTTAGATACTGTGAAAGTGTTACTTTTCCTGCCGTTGACAGTACAACGGCAGAACTTACAGGTAGTAAATGATTCCCACCAAAGCACTAATACGTTTAAGAGTTTATTTGTAGATTCAGTTTCGTGATTATGTTTAGTTATCTGAGTCATATTTATTAATTGTGAACATGATCAAAATAAATACAATATAAATTAGAAGATATTCATAAATAAAAAGAAAACACTGAAAACATTTTAAGTTATATTAATATTGGTTAAAGATGAGAAGCAAACGTGAGAGGAGTTAACGTTGAAATCACCTATGAAAATAAAACAGTTTGTAATCAGACATAATTGGCAGGCTATTGATGAAGTTCTTCCAATTAGAATGTCTCAAGGAATGTGCTGCGTTAATTTGACTAAACCATGAGGTCAATAATACCTAAATAGACCATGGTGTATCTAAAGATAGCCTATTGGAATTTTAACATTTTTTAATCACATGGAACGACTCATTTCAAATCTTAAATCTATATTGCCATCAATAATATGAAACATTCAGGTGGTAGGTGTGACCCTGTCGGGCACATCAACATTTTAAATAAGTAGAAGACAGGAAGAGAAGATAGAAGTGATGAAATTAATATGCTTAGATCTAAGTCTTGAAAAGTTTACGAAATCTCCAAATTCAAATATTTCAAACATTTCATTAGTTAAAAGAAACGTAGTAATTAAAGAAGTATGCGGCGTTAAAACGTTGTATCAAGTAGGTAGGTGTGGTTATCACGTTATCAGTTTGATAGGGAATGAGGCCGCTAGGACCGATTAACCTTAACGTTGATGCACATACTTACACCAAATAAACTGATTGTGAAGAATCCACAGATGGCGTTATTTTAACCCTTGTTTGTTAGTCAGGTGTCAAGAGAGTCGTTGACGTCGGCACTGTCATCGTCGTTGTCGCAATTGTCGTTGTCAAAGTTGTCGCTGTCGATTTTGTCGTCATCTAGATCATTTGCTCAATAATTTTTAAGATCTAGGATCACCATTTCGCCAGTACTCACCTACGTGCTTCTTACTTGGCTCCTAAGTCATTTCCATCAGTTCTTGTACTTATTAACAAATTAGTAAGCAATTTAACTAAATAACTCTAGAGTCTTTTTCGGTAATGTAATGTTACTTTACTACTTTTGATGAAATAATGAATTTGTTGAGGTAATTACGATCACCCCTCGACCACCGATGCTTCACTACTCTTTTGATATAGCGTCATGTTGTGCTGTATAAGTACCTACTTATTTTTGTCTTACTATTTTTTTTTTGTTTTTGCTTTAATTTTATTGGCATCTTATTTAATTCGCTAGATATCAACAAGTACTTACATGTTTATCGGCAAACATGACATCATTTTAAGACAGAATAAAATGAAACTGATGTACTTGTTTTTTTATATATTTATAACCGTTCTAGTTTCAAGTCGGTTCAAATGATTCATTTTCATTGTTCTTGGGATTACTTTGCAATATTTAATTAAGTATAGTAATTATTAAATTACAATTATTTAATTTGATGTCTCATGCTTTATCCGGACTGTATTTCAATGGCGACACAAAGGTTCAACCGATACTCAATAGGTACTTTATTGCGTTGCATATTGTTTATTTCCATAAAAGCCCCTACTGATATAGATACTCACGTGTAATTCAGAATACAAATGTTGTAAAACATTGATTTTAAAAGAGTAGGTATGTATGGAGATTCTTGTCCATTCCTCTCCATACAAAACTACCTTATAGAATGGGCAACTAGATTCAATTCTTTATTATTGTTTAAGGCATTCAAAAGTGCCTTTTAATTTTATTGAAATAAATTATTTGATGAACCTATTTATATTTTTAATAAATTATGTTTTTTTATAATACTTTTTTTTCTAATCATGAACAGAAAACTATCCATAGGAACATAATTAATAATTACAAATTAAATTGGACACACTTCCCGGTTTTTGATTCTGATATATATTATATGCACATTGTCTGACAATATGATATAAAAGCTGGTTTAAAAAAAAACTATATTATATTTTCATGTAAAATTTGTTTTACATTAACGTTCGCGAATAACGATTTTCTTTTATAATGAAATGAAAAACGATAATGAACTGTCACAATAATTGTTTGATTGCTTGAGTCTCAACATCCAAGCCGCACCTATTTCTATGTATCTAACTATAATGACACCGTTTAATTTCATACAAAAACAGTTAAAGTTACTCACAATTTTAAAAGTCTTCACGACTATCGTCGCAATCGTTTGCACGGAAACCATTGTCACTTATACACAGAAATCACTATAATTATAATAATATAACACTTCTTTGTCTTTGTGTCCGTTTTCGCTAAAACGTCGCCCGTCACTGTATGACTTCAGTTATCAGTATGTATGGTTTTATCAGCACATTCGAGTTCTAATCTTATCTGTTTTAGCGAATTAGTAGGGCAGGTTGCATTGTACCTTTATTTTCTTTGCTTCTCGAAATGTTACCTTATTTTGATGTTTTTAGATACAATATTTGTGTGGTCTTCTATTTTAAGTTGTTGATCTAAGTTGTTATCACCATTTTTAGGCTGCTATTCTATTATTTATGAGACCTATTCGATGTTGAGTCATTTTTGAGTGTTGTCTCTTATTAAGTACTTAATTATTTATTTATTTTTTCTATTATATTAGCAAAGCATAGGATTCTTGTCGCGATAGAACTTGTCTACAGAATAGCTATACATATTAATACGAAATAAAAGCAATTTATTAATTTTCCATTAATTTTTTTAGTTGCGCGGGAGAATTAACAATTTATAGACGCCATCTTTTTTCAATACATTTTGAAAAGTAATGAGTCTGGTACGTGTACGATAGGTAATGAAAAGAACATTGGTAATAAAATATGTATGATCTCATTTGCTTGATGGTATTTATAAAATAAAAGTAAAATATTTATATTTGTTGTACCCCATCTATACCTACTAATATTATTTCGAAGAGCTTGCTTTTTTGTTTAAACGCGCTTACTTACCTCTGGAACTTCTGGCCATATTCTGAAAATTCTTTCGCTAATAGAAAGCTACGTTATCCCTGAGTGTCGAAGGCTATATTTTATTACCAAAAAAAGGGATCTGAAAGATTTACGCGATCAAAGTCTCCTGCAAATATTTCCGCACAAATTATAAAGAAAAGTCAAGACATTTAAAATAATGAATCGTGCGAAACACAAACACTAATTTGCAATGATTAATTAATTGCGCTAACAGCAGCTTGATTGACAATCCACCGTGTCACATCGAAGGTTAGAAATCTACCAATGTCCTACATAAGTAACTCTCATTTTCAAACAAAAAACTTGACAAATCCGGAGACAAAGGCAAAGGGTACTTGCGCAAAGAAACCAAAGTGTTTGGGAACTGTAGAAATGTTACGTAAATGATTTCCGGACACCTTAAAACGATTCGTGACACATTGTTTGTACCATTAAGTCTTGCAGGTGTTTAGATAAAACGGTGTGTATCTTAGTATGAATGTAGCTGAGTTGAGTACCTGTGGAGGGCGCAGATTATGCGACAAATGTATGCTTGTAACCAGCGGCAGATCCGGGATTGTCATTTGGGAGGGCCTTGATTGAGGGTAGGTTTTTAACAATGTAAATACTAAAAATCACACAACAATTTTATAATTGATGACAGTTGTACGTTAGGGGGTAATATTTGTAAAAAAGTTTAAGTAATTAGAATAATATCAAGTTCACTTTAAAGATTTGTCACAGAAGAACTCGGATGCTTTTGAGCCCCTTAGCTCCTCTTAGGATTCGCTACTACTTCTGATTAAATTAGTACAGAGAGGAACCGGAACGGAAACCTCGTAGCTCGAGAATTCGTAGAAACGGTAGCCACACTCCTTCTTTCGTGCAAAGGACATCAAGTTCATTATGTTAATGCACACAAAATTATATTCTGATAAAATCCGCGGTAGTGTGTTAAAATATAGATTGAAATTCATGGTGTCTTTATTGCCTGAAAATAAACTATGAGACAATATTGACCTTTGGATCGTTAAGTACCAACCTAGATTATAAATGCAAGTATATAAAATATTTGTCTCGTCTCGAAAACAACGTTAAGCTTAATAAACCACAAAGCCACAATACTAGTTTATGAATGAAATAATATTTTCTTTAAATAAACTTTTTTAATGATCTATAAAACGTGAAGTAATTCTTACAATGACTAAGAGTCAGCAACACAGATGGATCATAGTTTTGTAACCAAAATAACTTGTTAGATCATTTTACTTAGCGCCATTTCTTGGTAATTCAAACAATATGTGTTACAGTCTTGTTGTTATTTCATTTAAGTCTGGAAAAGTACCTATAACTTTAGCAGGAAAATTATTTGTTTAACCTACTTTTCATCTTCAGGTGACATTGAATTTGAAAACTTATTTACCTATAAATAATGATTTATGTATAAGTAAGGTTTTACCTGTACCATAATGATTTAAAAGTGAATAGTTTCTAACTAATAATAAAAAATAATAATACCTAATTTAATGAAGCTAATAATGAATTAAAAATTTCTATTAAAGAAAACCAAAATTAGTCATTCGAAATAAATAGAAATAGTAAGAAAAATCTATAGATGATTTTTAAACACCTTTTCACTTACATTTTTTCGTTTTCACAATATGGCATCTGGAAATCGCCATATTGATTTTGATTACTATCATGTTTTTGATGGCACTGGCAAGATTAAGACAAATCTACTGACGTAAGAATTATCAATATCAATCCACGCATTTGGTCTTGAGAGCGTCACAAAACAACAAACATAGGCTGCCTACCTCCTGCTACCCTCCTTTGCGTCTATCACAACTCTAAACCGTCGTTATATCCTCATTCCAGGAACTCGGTCTTGACATAACCCAAGATCAGATCGATGAGCTGCAAGCAGCCATCCACGACATTGACTTCGAGAGCGCTGCAGCGCACGAGCGGAAGGTCCGCCATGACGTCATGGCTCACGTACACACCCTCGCCGAGAGGTGCCCTAAAGCCGCCCCCATCATCCATCTGGGAGCTACGTCGTGCTATGTGGGGGATAACACGGATCTGATCGTGCTGAGGCATGGATTGGATCTGCTGCTGCCGAGGTTGGGGGCTATTATCAGCCAGCTGGCGAAATTCGCTGATGATTACAAGTAAGTAGATGTCATAATCGATTGTTTTATTGTTTTTCTATGAGTATTCGTTCGGCGTGATGGTTCAGTGGAGTGCGATACGGGGCAAGTACCAATGTGATTATTTTCAACTTATATTATTATGTACTTTCTAAGTTTATCTTGGACATCACTGACATCAGTGAAGGGAAACATCGTGAGAAAACCTGGACTTACAATTAATATAAGTCAAAATTGCAATCTGTTTTGATCGAGCAATACTCGTGCCTTCTCAGTATGAGAAGAGGCTTTTGTCCTACAGTAGGACAGGACTAGGCTGGTACTACTATCGATATTTGTCTTCGAAGTTACGATGTCTGTATTCTTTGTGACTAAACATGCTATTTATTTGAGACGCACTTCATATTGCGTTCCATAATATAAATGTAGGTGTACGGGTCATAAAATGCGTATGTACCAATTTTTTAGAGCTAAAGTCGTACTATTTTACGTTTTTTAAGAAAATGAAAAACAATCTTTATTGAAGTCACAAATTCAAATTATTAAGTCTTTTTCGTTTTTAAAAGAAAGAAAAAGAACACTTAAAGAAATAAGAAGAATACGTGCTTAGGTATTATTTTAAAATAAATATATTACAATTATTTTTTAATTATCTCTGAGCACCAGAAGTTATGCTAGAATAGCCAAACAAATAGTATTAGATTAAGACTTCAATCAAATGTCGCAGCCATTACGACTGATATGTTTAGCATACAATAACTTAGAACAATAAGCAATAAACGTTTATAACGTACGTACTACTCGATATCTATTGACAGATCTCTACGTTAGAACACATTATTAATTAAAATCGGCTTCCTGATTAATTGCATGCCTGTACCTACACTGGACTCTTTAAAGTAAATACCTACCTAATTATCTCAGTATTGGATGACATAATGATGAGAGGTATCGCGTACCCCAGTAACTGGGTTGTAAAGGATTCATATGCAATCGCACCATATAAAAAAATGGTATTCAGCTGTATTCCATTAGACACTGAACGGAAACTGACCGAAAGGCTATTATGACACAATGATTATGTTGAATAATGTTGCGACGGACTAAAGAAATATAAATAGTTACATAAAAATGTAATCTACTAGGTAACTTATTATGTTTCTCGTATTTTCAGATCACTTCCGATACTCGGCTTCACCCATCTTCAGCCGGCGCAACTGTCTACTGTCGGCAAGAGGGCTTCCCTTTGGCTGAGTGACTTACTCATGGACGAGCGCGCCCTCTCCCGGGCGAGAGACGACCTCCGCTTCCGAGGAGTCAAGGGAACTACGGGTACCCAAGCCTCCTTCCTGCAACTCTTCAAGGGAGACAACGAGAAAGTCCGTGCTCTAGACCAAAGAGTTGCTGAACTAGCCGGCTTTAACAAGCGATACCTCGTCACTGGGCAGACATATTCCAGAAAAGTTGACTTGGAGGTTATTTCTGCGTTATCTGGGCTAGGAGCAACCGTCCACAAAATGTGCTCAGACATCCGTCTGTTAGCCTCCCGTAAGGAGCTCGAGGAGCCATTCGAAGCTTCCCAGATTGGATCTAGCGCTATGCCATACAAGAGAAACCCGATGAGGTCGGAACGTTGCTGCGCTCTCGCCCGTCATCTCATCACACTACATGCCAATGCTGCCAACACCCATGCAGTTCAGTGGCTCGAGCGCACTCTGGACGACTCGGCAAACCGTCGCATCACTCTCGCTGAAGGCTTCCTAACAGCTGACGCTACTTTACTGACCCTGCTAAATATTTGCCAGGGACTGGTCGTGTACCCTAAAGTCATCGCCCGTCATATTGCTCAGGAGCTGCCTTTCATGGCTACTGAGAATATTATAATGGCAATGGTCCAGGCTGGTGGTGACCGCCAAGTGTGTCACGAGAAAATAAGGGTACTCTCTCACGAAGCGGGTGCTCAAGTGAAACAGCATGGAAAAGATAATGATTTAATCGAGCGTGTGAAGAAAGATAGTTACTTCGCGCCAATCATACCCCAACTGGATAAGATCCTAGATGCGTCTACGTTCATTGGTAGAGCTCCTGAACAAGTGACAGAGTTCATTGAGGAAGAGGTTAATCCTATCATTGCTAAGTACAAACATGCTTTGGCTGAAGTGGGAAAGCCTGTTGCTCTGATGATTTAATTAATTACTTTTTATGTTTTAATAATTTGACATGTATTAAAAATACTATTAAATAAAAATAAATCGTTAATTGAATAAAATCGTATATTTACAAATTACAGCATATTATTTCTATAATTATTAATTTATAAAAATAAAAAAAGATGACTTCACTATTTTACAATAACATGAACTAGATAATGGTAACTCTAATTCCAATAATGAAAATTCACAAGGCTTAGCATAAGGAAGCTTTAAGCTGAGAAAGAGATTATGTAATAAATAACTATGAAATAACATTAACAAAACCAAACAAATAAATAAGAAGCAACTTAAACAAGAGAGAGACAAATCGTCCAACTGTATCGAGGACAGAGAGTTAGAGAAAATTCGTGATCATATTTTTATCACAATTTCGATGGCACGACGAGATTGGCAACTATGTTAAGGTACTTAAAGAACGTTGGTGAGGAGTGTGTCCCCCTGGCACGCGGGGCCCTGACTGGGCCAGTTACACGCGCCTATGCTCGGGTCGAAGCTCAGCTGAATGGGGCAGTTGAACACGTGGAGCGTGAATCTCTGTTTGGTGCAATCCCATCTGCATGCGTAGAACTTGTTACATTGTTTCGGGTGACGGAACAGACCGGCTCTCTGGCAGTCGACCGATCCTTGCAACGTCTCGTCTCTGCTTCTCCATCCACCCGGACCGTAACGATCAAACGCTTGAGAGTCAATCGCAGATCCGGATTCAGATCCATCTTTAATTGTAACAGTTGGTGTTACTTCTTGATTCAACAACACAGTCTTGTATGTAGGAGCAGCGGTAACTGCCTTAACGCGAGGTCGGACTCTGACGTACCTCTCTGTGGTTGATGCCACAATCGGTGTGCTAGACACGTAGCTTTTGGAGTATACTTCTTTGGGTCTCGGAGTAACAGCCACATTATAGCCACTGTGCTCCTGGAAGTCTTGATAGAAGGAGTCGTCGGGAACAATGATTGGGTTAAATGTGGATGACACAATTGGAGCAGCAGTGGCAACTGATCCCACTGTGGGACCTGCTACTTTAGTGTATCTTTGACCGTATCCATTTTCACCGATATCTCCGCGATTCGAATCGTCATAGTCATTGAAGTCGCCGAGATCTTGAGGAGCTTGAGTAGGCCTCTTTCCTTTGAGGACAAGAACTGGTGACTGACAGCTGCAGACAGCTCCTAGTTTGCGTACGAGGAAAGGATTAAAGTCGTTGATCTTTGTCACAACGGCCACTTTAGGTTTAGTTCTTTGGACAGGCACAGGTGCGACTTCGAACAAACCTTGCTCAACAGGAGCGTAGGTAGAAGTTACTGTCTTCGGTGAATACGAGTACGATTCGGGGCTAGATACGACAATAGGTGCCGACGTAGTGTATGAAACGGGTGAGACTAGTCCTGCATCAGGGCCAACTGTACCAAAACCAAGTTGATGAGATTTAGCCGTTTGAATGACTATGTTTTGTTTCCTTTGAATTGGTGCCAAAGTGACGTCTTGATAAGAGTTGTAGTGGCCATCAGCACCAGATGCTTGCTCGTTGTATCCATTACTTTCAACATTTACTTCCGATTTCAAATCGTCTGAAGGCGGCAAATATTCTGGAGCCTGATACTCTGTTGTGGTGCTATATTTGTAAGCGGGTCGTGCGGTCGATTTTACTCTTTGTCTGTATGTAGAGGATACAACAGGTGCAGCCGTGGTATATGTTACTGGAGATACTAAGCCAGCATCGGGTCCTACTGTTCCGAATCCAAGTAGATGAGACTTGGCTGTTTCAACTACAATATTATGTTTCCTTTCAACTGGAGCGGTGTCGTGGGTAACAGTAAATTCTTGATAAGGATTGTATTGAATCTTAGAAGCAGCATTCGCATCATTGAAACCGAAGCTTTCGAAATTAACTAATTTAGAACCATCTTCTAGAGGAGGCAAGTATTCTGACGCCTTATAGGACGTTGTAGACTCTGCTCTGTAAACCGGCGTGGTTGATTTGACGATAGGTCGAGGTGTAGTGGAGGAAGGCTGGTATTCATATTTAGGTTCTACTGGTGGCAAGTATTCCCGAGTTGTAGAAACAGTAGAGTAAGTTCTGGGTCTATATGTAGACGCTACCACAGGAGCGCTTGTAGACACAACAGGTGGTAAATATTCTTCACCCTTCGAGGCAACTTGGATCTCAGGAGATTGGTATTCAACCTGCTGATACGGTGGCGAAGCCGTGGAACTAGGGAACGAGAAGTGAATAGATTCCACTTTCTGCGGCTGTTCTATATGAGATGTGCTGAATGAATGCTGGTGGACTGTCGGTTGCGATTTTTGAACAGTTTCATATTGTTGCGAGTAGTCGTAATTGTCTTGAGCTTGATGGAAAACAGCACTTTGTTCAACATTAGGAGTCGATTCAGTAGAAACAGAGTATGACTGGTAATTCGACTGAGGCGCAACGTATTCCTGTGCTTGATGTATAACAGAGCTTTGATGGACAACCGGAGCCGAGGCGGTCGAACTAACGGAATATGATTTGTAATCTGTCTTAGATGTATCGTACTCCTGACCTTGGTGGCTCACAGAGCTCTGATAAACGACGGGTGTAGAAGCAGTCGATCCAATTGAATATGATTGGTATTGTACTTTAGGGGCAACATATTCTTGAGCTTGATGAATGACAGAACTTTGATGTACAACAGGCGTTGAAGCAGTTGACACAGTAGAGTATGATTTGTAGTCGTTCTTTGGTGGAACATACTCAGGAGGCTGGTACGTTTGTATTTTCGGAAAATCAACATCAACATAATGATCTTCATATACAAGAGAAGATGGTGAAGTTGAAACATGTACATAATTTTTACCAACATTGTATTGATTGTTCACACTAGATTGATGGTAAACTTGATGAGATACCGCACTTGCGTCAGAGTACCCTTTAAGCTCAACATTCCTTTGAATCTCAGGCTGGCTGTATGAATAACCTTCCTGGCTAACATGTACTTGTTGTTGTTCGTATTGCACTGGTTGGCTCTCAATATGTTTGACTTCGTGTTGCTGAATGATGGGCTTGTACGTTGAAGTGTAAACTGCAGCTGTAGGCTGCACGTAAGTCACTGGAGTTACCTTCTGTGTGTACTTGAGAATGGGATTTTCGTAAGTCGAAACGGCTTGCTGGTACGACAGGCCAGTTTGTGGCGCGGGAGTAGAAGAAACTGGAACATATTTCTGGCTTTCCACTTTATGAATCGTCTGATGGCTGTATGTCTGTGGCTTGTATGTCGAAGCAACAATTGGCGATGGAGTCGAATATTGGAACACAGTCTTGGGCGCTTCAACGAATTTGATAGCGGGTTTGTTGTATTGATAACCATCTGTATCTTGACTGTATGTATGAACTTGGCTAGCATCAACGTTGTGTAGAGTCTGTTGGCTGTACTCCTGCGGCTGGTAGGTAGAAACCACTGTTGGTTGTACGGTAGTGTAACGTACTTGCTGATTAACCGCAACTGCGGGTTTGGAGTATTCGTAACCAGATTCAACATTGTAAGCCTTATTGTTTTCAACCTTGTGTATGGTCTGGTGGCTAATTGAATGAGATTTGTACGTAGGCTCGACGTAAGTAATGGGAGTAGTCTTTTGCGTATATTTAATGATCGGGTTTTCGTAGACTGTGACCGGAGTCGACTGGTAACTGATCTCGTATTTGGGTGTAGAAGAAACTGGCACGATGTGCTGTGTCTGAACAGAGTGATGGCTGTACCCTTGAGGTTTGTAAGTCGATGAGACGATAGGTGCAGGAGTTGAGTATACATTCTTGACTTCCTCAAATTGAACAGAAGGTTGTTCGTAGTGATAACCTGACGAAGAGTCTTTAGAGTAAGTGTTTACCCTGTTTGCGTCAACTTTGTGAATAGTCTGGTGGTTGACAACTTGCGGCTGGTAAGTAGACACGGCGGGCTCGACGGCGAGAACGGGTTGAGGTGTTGTGTACTGAACTCCAGATTTGGAGTAATCATAACCAGCACTCACTGAAGCAGACTCGACTGATGGAGTGTAAACTTTACTAGCTTCCACTTTATGGATTGTCTGATGACTGAAGGAATGAGGAGTGTATGTAGCCTCGGTAGGTTGAGAGTATGTGGGTACTTCAGGCCCAGTAGTGTAAGCTACAACCTTCTTGAATGGTTCTTCATATACTGGTGTGGATGTGGAATATCCAAAACTGACTGGCACAACATGGTTGATAGTTTGCCGGTTATGACTGATGCTTTCGGGTCGGTATGTAGACACAGAAACAGCAGGCGCTGCGGTAGTATAAGATATACCTTCTTCAAACTTAATGCTGGGCTTCGAATAGTCATATCCAGATTCAACCTTGGCTTCACCGTTGTAGTTGCCGGAATAATCTTTGCTTTCATATTGGTAGTTTACACCTTGATTATGATCAGTTACGTGGACTTGAGGAGTGACTTGCTTAACGGCAATAGCTGTAGGTTGAACATATGTAACAGCAGGTTGTGAAACACCGAATATTTGCTTTATAGTCGTCTTAGGCGCTTCGGGAACATACGTAGTCTTATACGTCACAGTTGGTATCGAACTTGTAACTGCAAAGGGAGTAGCAGTAGTCGGTACACCAGAAGATGTAGGGGTAGTCACAAAACCGTATCCATCCAGATTGTTACCATCAGTTCCGATATGATTTATATGAACTGCGGGTTGGGAGACGAATGACACATGAGCTGGATGCAATGTTTGTGTGGACTGACTGTAGGACTTCGATGCTTGATAATTACCTTGCGCATGACTGTTAGCTTGAGCACTTGATCCATAATAGCTGCCTTGATCCTGGTTGTAGCCTGTACTGGCAGCACCTGACTCATAATAGTATCCTTGGTTGTTATAGTCAGCATCAACTAAAGAAGTCTTCCCAACTAAGCCAACGTTAATAGCTCCTGCAGTCAAAGTGTGAGATGAACCAGTATTAGCCTTTGAGTCACTGATGTAATTTCCAGCATTCGCTTCACTGTATCCGTGATACTGTTGGAAGTTAGACTGGCTTGTTGCTTTACCTTCGCCAATATGGCCGTCGGCTCTGTATACACCAGCTTCGTATTTGCCTGAGTCATCATGTTTGTATGCTCCAGAGTAATCGGCATTATAACCAGTGGAATAGCCTGTAGAATAATCTCCCGTGTAACCAGTACTTCCAGCGCTGGTTTCTACGTACGCTCCAGAGTTGTCCTGGACATATTGTCCATTTTGGTCTCCAGCGTTACCTTCATAACCATTTTGAGAAGATCCAGAATATTTACCGTAGTCATAATAATCGCCCGACTGTTTGTAAGCAGAACCGTCGTGTTTGTATGGTACAGTTGGCGAGCCTTCATGTTTGTAAGGTTCAGCGACGTCTCCCGTAGGATCATGGACGTATGCTCCTGAGTTGTCGTCGTCGTAACTTGTGCTTTGATATTGTACTGTCTTATGGCGTTGGCCTGCGGAATATGAACCTGAGTATCCATTATATCCAGCAGTATTTCCTCCAGCTTGGACGGTGTATCCTGCAGAGTGTCCTGCAGCCTGAGCTGTATATCCAGAATTATGTCCAGTTTGAGTCGAGTATCCAGAAGCTTGGCCTCCAGATAGAGCGTGACCAGAAGCTTGACCACCAGGCTGAGCGTATCCAGTATTGTATCTTCCAGATTGGGCAACTTGTCCAATATTTGCTCCATGGGCACCGTGGCGGAGTGCTTCCTCTTTAGTAGGAAGCCTATAGTCATCCAAGATAATGGAACCACTAGTGTATTTCACTGGTCCATTATATTGGGTCGGTTGAACCAGTCCGACGTTACCGTTGTGAGAGCCTGCGTCACCAACTTGGTAAGCTAAGCCATTGCCGATTTGGGCAGAGCCGTGACCGATTATGCCATTATCGAATTGAGCAGATCCTTGTCCAATTTCATAGGCGTGTGCAGCATTAGCCAGTTCTTGGGAAGCGATGAAGTTAGAGTCCAAAGCGTCATCCTTGGTAAGGAATCCTCCTTGAATGCCAACCAGGTTGTTGAGTGAAGCGCCGGACACCAGGCTCTGATGAGCAGCCACGTTAATTGCGTCGGCAGTTTGGCCTTGATAACCTGCTGCGCCTGTAATTATAATAAAATCAATAAATATTTGTTATACTTATTTGCTTAGACTATTTTGTCTCTTTATTACTCATCTCATAAAAGGATAAATACGTTTGCTTTTACGATAATATGACTTACAATAAAATAAGAAATTACGAAAGAATAATGTATGAGGGTGTAATTTTATCATGAACTAGCTTTAATTCGGCTACCATGGGCTGTAGCGTGATGTTAGATTTGTGTGTGTGTCTATATTATTTTTCATGCATATAGCTATCACATAGAAAAATATATTTTCCAATTTGACTGGTAGTTTCCGAGATTCTAATCTCGGGAAGTTTGTTTAAAAGCTCTTGCTCTGGCAACAATAAAAAAACTCTTTAGCTTTATTATATTAGTATAGAATACAAATTTACCAGTGAGAGTAGCAGCAGAGAACCCATAGGCCTCAGCCTCGTATCTTGCAATGTTCCCACAAGCTGGCACCAACCACGGCCAGTCACACTTGAGTCGTTCAGCGTCGAAGCCGAGTCCGAACGGACAGCGGAACTCGTAAGCCGTCAGCGGAGACTTTCCGTGATCGAGGCAGGCGAAGAACCAACGGCAGTTCTCGGGGTCAGCGTAGTAACCTGATGAAGGGTGGATTTATGATATTGTGTCTTATTTATTACTCTTATTAGAATTGATAATCCTATACACATCATAGACTGTAGAAATAATTAGTAAAACACAATTTCTGGTGGTCTTCAATACTAGAAAAAGGATTTAATGAAACTATCTTAAGGCCTGGTGGAAATTTTGACATTTCTTTGTTGCATTTTGAACTCTGAAGGTATCTAGATAGGTAGGTAGGTACCTTCATGTTCGGGACAGATGAACCGAGTCTTGGGTACAGGAGCAATCTCAGAAGATCCGGGACAGGCCTGCGAGTGTGGCAGACTACCAGGCCATACGCACACCTCGTAGCGGTTGTCGAACGCCAGACCAGCGGGGCAGTCGAATTCGAAAACCTGGAAGGAAAACAACATTTTAATTAAGTAGGATATAAACCATATTCATCATCTGCCTAGCCTTTTCCCAACTATGTTGGGGTCGGCTTCCAGTCTAACCGGATGCAGCTGAATACCAGTATTTTACACGGAGCGACTGCCTACCTGACCTCCATAACCCAGTAACTGGGTAATACGATACCCCTAGGTAAGACTGGTTGTCAGACTTTCGGGCTTCTGACGACCCGTAACGACTGTCAAAGATCCACGTATGACAGCCGGGACCAACGGCTTAACGTGCTTTCCGAGGCACGGAGGAGTCTCGGTGTGTAAAGATGGTCACCCATCCACGGACCAACCCCGGCAAGCGTAGCTTAACCTGAAGGATCGACCCGTGCGGCTGTTATTACTTAGCCACGAGCTCCTCAAGGATATAAACCATATTACCGTCTCTAAAGACTCTTTCTAAAAAAATCTGCATATATTATCTTCATTTCACATATATCTACAAAGCAAACGCCTTTCTGACTAAAAAGTTTTCGACGATGTTAAAATAAAAGTCCTATTGTTTATTTATTAAAACTTTATGCACATATAAAAAAAAGCACTGTACAAAGGCGGACTTATACCTAATGCCTTAGGCATTTTCCACCAGTCTACCATTGTTCACAATTTTACTCATCAGACACTTTATATGTTTCAGAAAAGACCAACAATTATGGCCACAAACGAAATATCATTTTTTTCTGACAGAGTTAATATCACTAATAACTATTAAAAGCAAAACTTACGGTAGTAAAGTCAGTTAAAACTTACGGTATATTCGGGCGAGAGCTGGTCGAACTTGACGCAGCGATAGAAGCGGGCGCAGGATCGCGGATGCACAAAGTAACCTTGCCGAGAGCAGGAGAACTCCGTGCGAGTGTCCTGTAAAGTTACGATAGATTCTTATTAAGGTACCATACGTTATGCGTGACCATTTTTTTAAGGGTTCCCTACCCGAAGGGCGGTCAGCGGGGCCTTGTTACTAAACCTCCGTTGTCGGTCCGTCCGCCCAACTATCTATCTGTCAGCGGGTTGAATCTCATGAACCGAAATAAGTAGAGTTGAAATTTTTACATAGCGTGTATTTCCATTACCTCTATTACAATAAATATTTAAATTAAGTTAGCAATTCAAGGAGTCCTCCTACAAGAAACATGTATTCTATTTGTTCAAATATTGTACGGTGGTACAGAATCCATCTTGTCCGACTTGCAATTAGCCGGTTATTTAAAAATTATATTGCTATAGTGAAAAAAGGAGTTTTAAACGTGGGATTAGTAACAAAAAGCTTTTAAAAACAGAACACATTTCATATTTTAATGTTAACATAGCGAAAATTTACGCACTGGTTATGTACCTTCGATTGGCAACCCTACATAATTATGCTAGATAACTATTTTCTTAAGCATAAGTTTTTGCTATCGTGCTCTATATAAACCCAAGTTGTGAAACTTCAACGCAACGTGGTTGTGAAACTAAGCTTATCGATATCAAGTGCCTAAAGTAAAGTATTAAATCGAAATTAGATTCTGACACTCTGACTTATCAACCATTATCAAAAGGCTTTCGGGGTGAAAGTACAAGAAAATACAAACAGTTTTAAATAATAGTAAGATCTAAGTTACCTCTCTTATAGAGTGTATAACTCCATCAGAGTCAACGACTTGCGTGATCCTGTAGGGCGACACCTGCAGCGCGTCGATAGCTCTGGCGTGACCTGCTGACAGGATCTCGTGTTCCAGGGACCTGGAAGATTCATGTGGCAATTTAGAGTAGTCTTTAAATATTTCTGGGTTTTAATAATAAGCGTAGTTTTATTTTGTATCAAAACTCTGATAACTAGTGTTTGTATGTACTAATAACTGCATAATATATGATTTAAATGAAACGAGAATCAGTATAGAATACTATGTAATCATAAACCTCTTAGTTAGCCTCTTGGTTGGAACTGCCACTGCTTAAGGTTACGTATAGCACAGTATGTAGGTATAGTTACAGTTCTTATAATAATCTTACAAGAACTAAGTTCTGTAGGGAGCAAGAGTAACACGTCAGCAAGCACTTGTACCAAGCAAGTCGACCATTTTTTACTAATAGAAAAACAAAGCATAATTTTTAGAAAGGCATTTCCGATATTTTCTTCAAGTCATTGCTTCTGAATTTCCGGTTAGAAATATACACGTTACCTCAGTACGGCAGCCCTAGGGGCTCTACTCTGCTGGTTGAGCACCTTAGCGAGTGAGGCCCTAAGGGTAGGCCCACATGCGGAGTCCACGTCGCGGTCAGCTTGGTGTAACGCCAGCCCAGCCAGGCCACGGACTCTCGCGTACTTGCCCTTCACGTCGATTGAAGATGAGTCCTCGAATGATATCCATGTCTTGTTCCTGTAATGTAGAATATTATGGGATAAAAGAAAGTTTTTAAATGTACAGCTTTTCTTCGAATTTTACTGTGGGAAAGTACGAAATAACCGACGACGCGCGATGCGTCTTTTCTATAGGATCTTTAGGAGCAACGACAAACTAGGAAGCGTAAATGCGTAGTTTCTTTACTTTATCTACCAGCTAAAGTTAGCTATATAAGCTAGCTTACTTATCTCTTGAAAAATAAAAGGAAAATTAATAATTCGAACTAAAAAAAATGTCTCGAACAGAACAGAACTGTAATTCAAAAGGCGGGATGTTCTTGTCAAACGCTTTTTCGGTTTTAGCCAAAGTTTCCTTACAGGGATAAAGAAATCCTTATTTATCCGATACTTACTTAATATTATATAAAAGTTATGTGTATTTTCGAAGCATCAAACGCCTATTTAAAACCAAATTCGTAATCGCCCTCATACCACAAATCCCAAACACTCACTTGAAAGCATAAGGCGCTGACAAATCCTGGTCCCTCTCCAACGTCCACCTTCCAGTCCTCAACTGTCTACACAGCTCAGCCTGGTCTATCTCCTTAGGTTCGTCTTCTTCTGTAGGGCTCCCAGGAGTACTGAGGGTTTCGTTGACCAGGGTGAACTGACGGGCAGTCGCTGGCAAGCTGATGACGACCTTCGATGATGGCACGCCGAGACCTATAACTAGGTCTACTACGGAGTCCTGTGGAGGGTTAAGGGAATTTCAGCTTATTTTCTCATACGAAAGAGTTTGTAATTATTTAAATAGTTTCAGTAATTATTTATAACGAGCTCCATATAAAAATAACCTAGTCATAATTTGGTCAATAAATAATTAAACTCCATAATATTTTTGATCAATTAACCAGTAACCATAAGTACCGAATTTAAAATCTAGTGCCGTAATCTCGTATATTAAATTAATGCATTTAATAAATTATTAGATTAATATTTTAAAGTTTATCAACAATAAAATAAATTAAGAAAACATGGTTAATGATAAGGTCTTCAACTAATTAAACGTACTAACTTACAAAAAAGTAAATGTTTCAGACGACCTTAACTCAATTTGCGCCAACACGCTCCATAGCAATACATTACCAAAGTAATAAATAAATAAATAAACGTACATTAAAGCACCAATTAAGTGCCATCCATCCATTTAAAGTACCCAACATCTCCACACATACCATACAAGTTTTATGATACAAGTTAGACCGTTGTAAATTCAAAAGAGATGCACCTGCTAATAACTGTCCTACATACCCTAAATTGTACAGATTCAACCAACTTACAGCCAACCACCTAATCGCTGGAATTTCAACCTTAATATCCCGCT
Organism: Hoplodrina ambigua; assembly: GCA_949774945.1. Lineage (NCBI taxonomy): Eukaryota > Metazoa > Arthropoda > Insecta > Lepidoptera > Noctuidae > Hoplodrina > Hoplodrina ambigua. The sequence goes on along the minus strand of OX458974.1, from coordinate 3,239,325 downwards.
ATCAAGAGTCTTAGTTTACTCACTGCTAAGTTTGTTATTCTCTCAGTGCAGTTAGCCTTCATCTGGGTACCTTCGTGACCGAAATACGAATGATGTATTATAAATAGATTTTTTATTTGAATGATTGATTCCTAATTATTGAAATTGCGTGCGTGTGTTGCTAAGTAATTATTACTTGTCAGGTTGTTGAGAGCACGATTGATGGTTATTATTAATTAGGTCATTATTTTATTATAACGTTAAAAGCCTGCTTACAATTTCAAACCAATATAAAAATAAAAATAATTCTCCATTAGTAATATTTTGTAGTAAGTAACAGTACATAGCGTTTAAATTTTCGGCTTATATTCCATTGGCAGCGATGGAAATGATTTTTTTTGCGCTTTAGTTTTTATATTATTTATAAGTTTTATACAAAACTATGTCATTATTAAATGGGTATATTTAATAATGACATATATATATATAATGACATATAGGTACATTTTCAACAAGTTTACAGAATATTCTAACTACTTCATACATACATATAAACACGTAAAGTACGTACTTACGTTAATAGTAATGATACTTTGAAAACAACATAAAAATATTGAAATAATAAGTACAAACATTTATTTTTAGTTTTGTTGTTCCTGATACATCCACTGATAAACTTGGATTATAAACCTACGTAAAACTCACTAACGAGTTATATTTTATCCGGTTTCCATCTAATCCGTCATCATCCAAGCATATCCATATTATGCTCCTTCCGGATAATTTCTCTAGTCTTTCGAAATGACTCAATAGCAATTGGAGCAGCACTCGATCTTCAACTATTTTTATATAACAGTACATAACGCCTTTGTATTAGATTACAAGTATTGCATTACTTTCCTATATGGCATATACCTATAGGCTTGGCCATTGTTCAGATAATCATCTTTGATATTGTTCATTAACTTTTGGAATTCTCCGTTGTTCATTTGTTTTATTTTTTGTGGGTTTTGTAATTTGGCTTTATTTCCCTGGTGGGGTATTTGTAAAGTGTAGAATTGTATGTAATGTGTAGGCCTTTTAATGGCATGCAATATTTGTAGTGCAACAAGACACTATTTCCATGATCAAATTTAATCAAAGACGATTTCAATTTTGGTAACTTCGAAATCGGAGAACCAATTCTTATAAAAGATTTTCTCAAATCTTAATACATTTTTGAACCTTATCCCAACACTAGGAATGTATCCTATATTTTGCAAACGTATAAACTCACATACAAAAACAATCAGATTCGGAACAACTACCTGTCATGTGGGCCATACAAATACTTTGTTCCGTGCGGAAATCGAAACCCGAGACACTAAGCGCAGCAGCCAATATCTCACACACTGCGCCAGCCGTGTCCATCATTCACAAAATACGCGCTAAACCCTGCCATTAGAACGAAAAAGTAATAATTAAAATACTTACAGTATTCATCATATCCCACATGCCGCTCAATCTGCTAGGATGATACGTCATCTTCTTCACCTTTCCCAAAGCATGCGTCTGCACCAGCAGCAGATCCACCTTCTTCATCAACGTCCTCAGGTCGTAATATTTAGCCAGCAGCTCTGGATTGGCAGGCAGCGCCAGGAACAGGGGACCGCCTCCTGAAGAGGTGATGGCTGTGCGGGCAGCCTCCACGGCCTCCAAGACCTTGGTCCTGTTGAGGGTCTTGTGAGCATTGTGCAGCTCGAGACCTTGCACGTGCTTCGACTTCAGAAGAGTGCGGAGATCCTGAAACAAATGAGAGTTGGATTAGATTATTGTGTATTTAGTCTAAACTACTGTAGATACTTGGTTAACTGACTTGTCTATGGTTCAAAATCATTTCAAAATCATTTCTCAAAGATTTACACAATAACTTATCGAGAAACAATGTTTTTATTACTAAAAACTAATTATAAAAGTCCAGGACGCACGTCGCACAGATATTAATTGGTTACTTTAATAAATCTGGGTAAGTGGGTACATCGAAAACAAATACTTGAATGCGCTGAGAATGACTTTGCACACGTCGAACGCGTTGTCTCAATGAGTACTATTATAAAGCACCGTGCACATTACAGTAAATTATATTTTATTTATTTAGGTTGAAGCTGTCGGAGATATATGCTATTTTGATAATTTTAAAAAATGTAAAATTGTTTTAGTTTCTTTAATATTTTTCGGTAGGGAATTGTAAAGTTGTGCTCCTTCTTATTTGATATTTTTAGTTCCGTGGTTTGTTCAAGGTCTGTGTAGTAGTATACCAATCAGTTACTTTGATTCATTATTTTTTTGTTCGAGAAATTAGGGGTAGGCTAACTGTCGGGGCGCAGATTATACGTAATGCGATTACCAGGCTCTCCTGACTGATGGTAACAGGAGAAACCGTGGTGTTTTAGTCAGTAAGAGTCCGGCATAACCCTCCGATATCCTCAGACGGAAAGCATCCATGAGGATTTCACCACGAAAAAACAAAAAGAAAATATAGGTATGAAAGTGCACAGTTCCTTGTTTCCAAGCAATAATACTTTACACAACACAACTTTAAGCCAACGGCAACGTTCAGATGGGTTGCAACTTTCTGTAGTTTACAGTGACCAAAAATTTTTATAGATACTAAGTCATTTCCAGTATATGCTGTAGGACAGGTGTTACTGAAAATATATGGCTTACTAAGTCGCCGCGTGTCACTTGGTTTACGAATTATTTCGCCAAACATTTAAATTGAAACACCTATTTCAATTTAGATAGACATCTAGACACGTAGGCGTGTTCTTGTTCCCATTTGATAGCATATCCTGGTAAACGCAGATACATTTATTTGTCACTGTGCATAAGTGCATAAATCACATGCGTGCACGCATGCAAGACCTACAAGATCTAACGAGAGCGACTCGATTAAACTCATATAACTTTATTTATGTGCAGGAAGCACGTTGTTAGGTTTATATTGGTCAATACTTTTTGTGACATGAAAATGTCGTTACGTTCTAGCCGTTCTGTCAATAAGAAAACCATGAGATCTAGCAAAAGCTTTGCTACGTTGAATAAGCTTAATTTAAAGTACTTTCTATTTTTTTCCTGTCCTACCTCTAATGCTCGATCCTACTATCTAATAAGATGTTTAGAATCTAATTAATAATTATCTTATTAAAAAAAAAAAAAAATGTTTATTTCAATTACAAAAATCATTTTGAAAAATCATATTTTTTTTTTTCATCTTTTTTTTTTTTTTCTTATTATGTAGAAACTTTCATAGAAAAGTAACCTTTTTACTTTCATATCAGTTTTTTGTAACTTGTAGGGTGATGTAGGGTTTCTTGAAACGTAACGATTCTACCTAGATCGGAACACCGAATTGCTCGATTTTTTAAGAAGCTTCTTAGTCTATTCATTGATCGATAATTTTGTCAGGAAAAACAAATATCTAATGAATATATGTATAAACTGTTCCAGCATAAAAATATCATTGCTTTGATATTTTCTCATGAAACTGACAAATTGATGATTCACAAAAAGTTTTGTTGTTTTATGATTATTATACTTTTCACACTGCACCTAGCAACACTACTGATATATTACCGTACCTAGGTGAACCTACACAATACCTACAGTTTTATAAATTAGTGAACTGTCTGAAGTACGTAGTACGTAGGACACCTGAATTACCAGTTCGCAGCAAAAATCCAATTGTCTTTGATATAGAAAGGAGATAAGAGAGTAATTACAACTGAAGGACAGCAGCTACCCTTTTGAATAAATAAACAGCATGTCTATAACTTACACTCATTAAGTTCAAACTTTTTAAAAGTGTCACCAGAATTTTTACATGCACATTAAGTATAGATTTTTATCGTGTTTAATGTAAATTACGATCACTGTGATTTTTATTGTTGTTTGACTAAATACGGTTTCAAAATAAAATTATTATTTTAAAAAGTTGTACGTCCAGTATTTCTTTGTCAATGTTACAATCAGACGACAATTTTCTATATGAACAAGCCTATGCTGCCACTACAATTGCCAGCGTCAACCAAAGGTTCAAAATCCTTGGACATTTGCGAGCAAATTTAGATTTTTTCCCGAAGGCCGTTAACAAAAAAAAATTTCAATAAAAATAAAAACATCATTTAAGTACCTACTTTTATTTTTTTTACTATTTATATTTATCTCTTTACTAATAGGGATTTCTCCGACCCGGACCACCCCCGGACACCCTCCAAGTAAGGTCAAATCCGGGAAATCCCGAACAGATAGCAGCTCTAAATCAAGCCAAGCAACATTCAACTTTGTACCTAATTAAAATCTGATAACAAATAACGTAAGTGCAAGCACCGTGTCAGACTATCGTAACGTTAATCTAATGCAACAATTAACTGTACAATATCAACACAAGTGAGTCATAATAAGTCATAAATAAAAATGAACGGTCGGGCACGATGTCGTCACACGGGAGTGTCTGTATCGTGTGTCGTGTCAAAAGCTTAGTTAAACTGTACCACGTCTGTGAGTCTAGTGGTTAGGTAACTTATTTATGTACTTTATGGTAGATGTGAGAGTTGCTGCAGGTGTTTTAGTAGAAACAGAAGCTAGTGAGCCGTCTGTCATTTATTTTTAGTTCAGTGATTTACAGAACATAAACATAACATCACGCCTGTAATTCCCGAAAAGTTAGGCAGTGGTGTACGCATTATTACACCCACATTTCGCCAGTTTTTATCTCTTTGTATGTGTGTTATGTTTTTAATATTTTGAGACGATTTTGACATTGATTTTAATTACGAGAATTGGACTATAGGAATAAAAAGACCTGACTTTAAAAATGTTAATAGATTTCTTGACACATGAAGTCTATCTTTATCAAATAAAGATCCCAAGTTAGTGAATGAAATTTTTTTCGCAATCTCATCTTAGTGACAATAATTGTCAAAAATAGCGAGGACTTTTTGACTGAGACTAAGATTAGAATGCGAATGTTTTTAAAAGATACGAGAATTAGCTTCCAGATTAAAGTACAGTTCTAAATCGTTTTATTTACCAACAAAATAGTTTATTTAACGGACATGAGTCAGTCAGCAAAAAACGACATAAATTCAGCACAATGTCACAAGACAAGGAGTGCCCAGGCTTATTTGGTCTAGAGTAAACTGCATGCGCATTTAATTTCATCAATCCGAGTCTAGCTTTGTTAAAAGTCGCTACTATGCCAGTTATAAATGGATATGTAAGATTTATTACACTATTCGTCAGTGTGGAATCTACAAAAAATCTTTGCTCAGTTTTTTGTTACGGATTTTTTTACTTTAATTATTCAAACATTTTAGATCGTGTTGCAGATAAGATGGAGTCATTTGCTTATGAATGAAACTATTAGCATTTATAATGGCTATGTAGTAAGCTTGGTCATTAATAGGCATAGGTAGAACTGGCTTCCGTCCACTATTGAGCAACGGAGGCAGCGAACTCGGATATTAATCTAGCTTAGATTTCAATACATATACTATTTCTAGGCACGAGTAATTTAGGTTACTTCATAAACGAGGTAACTAGTAAGATTTACTCTAAGAAACAAACTTTATGTAAAATTAGTCTTTCCAAACATAAAACGGGTTTAGACCAAAATTTTCGCTATAGTCATCACTTTTGAGATTGATCTGAACTTAATTAAAAAAAAAATAGGTAATCTTAAAGGGTATCGTGTTGCCCAGTGTTGTACAGGTCAGGATTGACGTCGATAGTCGCTCCATGAACAAAATCAAAGTCAAAACATTTATTTCAATTAGACCATTTACAGGCACTTTTGAATTGTCAAGGAGTCGGTCAGTTAGTCCGAAAGTTGAAGCTAGTTGCTCGTTCCAAAACGGAGGTAGGCCTCTATGGAGAAGAACGAGCAAGAACAGAACAATACTGGTATTCAATCGCGTCCGGTTAGACTGGAAGCCGACCCGAACATAGTTGGGCAAGGGCTAGGCTAGGTGTCTAGGTGATGTATAAATGATCTAAAATTCTAAACTAAAACTTAGACGTTTTTAAAACGATTGCCAACCCTAAATTAAAAGCAGTGGCCGACACTTGAAAAGCTTCATTGTGTTGTATCAAGATTGATTGATTGAGGCTTCAACACAATAGACTCACAACTACATAATACACAAGTAGGCTAGAGTCAATTATAACGAATTATAATTACCATTAATCATCACTAACTAAAACCAAGACAATATTTTAAAAACCACTGTCAATTCAAAATGGGAAAATAAAAACCAGTCGCTGACAGCTGAAAAGCTTTATTACTTTTGATTGATTGATTGACACTTCAATACAATAGCTACTAACTACCTATAACCTACGTACCTACTAGGTATAGTAAGCGGTCATAAGTGTAGTAGCATTCTAAGGTTTGAATTGCTGTGATTCGCCCGCGACTTCGTCCTCGTAAATGTCGGACCCACGTTTCATCCTCTCAAGGGGTGAATGTGGTTTTTTAGTCAGTTCCTCCCGCCCCACCCAGGGTGGAAGGAGACATTTGATGATTTCTACCAACTCAAAAAAAAAAATTTCTTTCTTAGCTATAAACCACCTCACTGCCAAATTTCATCTTTACACGACGGTTTTCGATATTTTGTGATGAGTGAGTGAATGAATAACCTATCATTTTTATGTATTTAGATTCAACACTAAAAGTAAGACGATCCTTTAAAACCTTTGGCCAAAATTAAAACATTTGCAAAAAGCTTTTTCAACACAATAGTGGAACAGAGTTATACAACTAGTTAGGTACCTATTAACTATTATACGACATATGTGGGTTACTATAACCGAAACATAAATTAATAAATCATTGCATAGGTGTGCAAATTGGCTTCATAACGCTGAGTATAAATCTCCTAGCGAGTGATATGCATAATGTTAGTCAGTTTATTATGCGTAATTATGTACCTTAGGTACTCTAAAAGCTTGTTCACTCAACTATCTTTAAGCCCAAAAGACTAATGATATTCTTTTGACTGGCCTGTTGGTCTAGTAGTTATTAGTATCACTGACTGCTAGGACGGAGGTCGTGGGTTCGATTCCCACCCAGGACAAATCTTTGTGTGTTGAGCACGATGTTTTGTTCTGTGTCTGGGTGTAATTTATATATAATATGTATGTATTTAGAAATATATAAGTATATTTATCAGTTGTCTGGTTACCATAGTACAGGCTCTGCCTAGTTTTGGATCAGATGGCAATGTGTTGGTTGTCCTAAGATAATATTATTATATATTATTATTTTTTCATGTTAATTTCAAGAAAAACTCAAAGTCAATATATTGTCCTTTTATATTATAGGGCTTGGTGGTAAATTGGTTGAGCACCTGGAAATAATAAATATATATATATATATATATATATCTATTGTCTCGGGAAAAAGGGGGGTTGAATTATTATTAAAAAATCATAAACAGTCGCGCAATTATCCATACTTCCATACTAATATTATGAAAGTAACTGTCTGTCAGTCTATCTGTCACGAAAACCACTCAACCGATTTTAATGAAATTTGATACAGGGTAAGTTGTAACTCTAAAAAAGGACTTAGGTTACTTTTTATTCGATTTTCTCTAAGTTTGCCATAGTTGCCAAGCTTTTATTGCCACATTCGTGTAACATACGCCATAAAGTTTATAAAAGCTATATAAAATTGCGCAATTAGCACAAACACGGCTATCTGTTCTACTCTCAGCAGTACTGATGGATTGCAGTTAGCACAGAGGCTCAGGTAATAGGAGCGTATCTATCGCGAATGCCTTTCCATTCATGTGTTATCTAGATACAGTATATCGGTTGTTCTGCTGATTGATCGTGAGAAACAAAGGGTTTTAAATAAGTACTTTATTCTGAGTTATTCGAAATTTTGTATTTTTTTTATTTATTTATTGTTTTAAAACCATCCGTCTTTTATATATGGAGTCATCAGCGGTCTGGTTTAAAAAATGTATGTACCGTTTGTTTACACGTAAAATTAATCACTGAATTAAAACATGTTGCATCATTGGCACATTGTTTTAAGCTACTACTATAAAAATATAATATAAGGCTCATTTGCCCCATAAACTTAACTTAGAATTATTTGCAAACTCGAGCTTAAATAAAAATCTGTAAACGACACTTTGTAATTTATCATGTTAACACTAACTCTGTGTTAACTTATTGATGCATGTGAGCTTTACATATCTAGTATAGTATTAAAGCGTTTTAGTAGTACAGTTGGTAAAACCAGTCAACCCTAGACTAACTAAAACAAACAGCACACCGAATGATAGACGACCTCCACCGCTACTTATTAGGAGACACCACTTTACGCCACCTGCACTCAATAATACTTACTACACAACAATCCAATATCTTACGGTTCGTGTGTTTCATATCCGTTAGTCAGTTTTGTAACGATTCGTCGTGGGTAGTACGGCTCGTTGTTAGGAGAAGTTGGCAGGTATTTTTGACTCAACACTTGCTATTATGGTTTCTTAATTAGTATCTTGTGTAAAGGAGTCTGATGTCATCATTGTTTTACCTAGCATATGGGCATACAGAGCTCCATGACAACTTTTAGATATGGTTTGGTGTTAATAATAGAACAGCGCATTTGAATCTTGTTAGAAGGTCATCTTACGAGTTAGGGGTCCTAGCTTTTCGTCAGATAAATATTGCCCCCATCACACATTGTTCTTTCACAAACTGTTTGATCTTGTAAGTAAAAGAATAGGTACTTTTTTTTCTTTACTGTGTTTGGAATCTGCAACGATTTTGCAATATCTAGCAGTCGCCACTCCTGGTTGCAAGAACGACTGCTGTTTGGGTTCAATTTCAAGGAAGAGATGAGAATTTGTATTCGTATTTTCTGAATAAAATCTCGCTTTTTGGAAGTTGGTGGTGTGACACCCCTGTGCCTCAGAGAGCCCGTAAAGATCTTTGATAGTTGTTACAGATAGTCAAAAACCCGATAGTCTGACCACCAGTCTGACCGAAGGTATCGTGTTACCCAGTAACTGCGACATGGAGGTCAGGAAAGCAGTTCCTCTATAAACACTGGTATTCAGATGCATCCAGCTCGACTGAAAGCCGACCGATAAAACATAGTTGGAAAGAGGCTTGACAAACGATAAGTAAGTGACAACAAAGTAGAGTTAGGGCATATAGTTAGTTAATTAAACTAACTAAGCCTTGTTTTTAATAAATCTTGATTAAAATTTAGTTCAATTGCGTAAGAATTTTATAATAGTTTATTAAATGCTGGCCTTCGCAGGGCAATTTATTACCTATAACTTAAAAGCTGGTAGTTATATTGGTAACTTACTCGTAGTAAGTAAATTGATTTGTGACAGGATACAGGTAATAAAATTTTATTCACTCGGTCATTTAAGCTTACTACAGACATTAATTATATTACTACTCGATTTTAAAGTTTCAATAATAAATATTGTATATTAATATACATATTTATAGTTCTGGAAGCGATCTCTCTATTCGCCATTTTAATATTCAAATAACATAACATCACGCCTGTAATCCCCGAAGGGTTAGGCAGAGGTGTACCCATTAGTACACCCACATCTCGCCAGTTATGTTTTTAGTCCCATGTAATAGGGGGCGAGCCTATTGCCATCAACCGGGCACAAATCCAGACTCCGAGGCTGCTACTGAGAAATTCCTGATGGAAGAACCCAATAACACTTTGCCCGACCTCGGAATCGAACCCAAGACCTCATGCACAGCAGTCGCGCTTGCGACCACTAGACCAACGAGGCAGTCAAAAAAAATAGGTACTGAATATTAAAATAATACTGTTTTAAGAGATGGGGGTAGACTCCCGGACGACAGAAAGACCCTTGATAGATATCAAGGGTCTTTAAGAAGAAGAAAAAATGTGTCTTTTAAAAATAATTTACCCAGGCAGGTTCTACTGAAGATTTTATATGATGCAAACCTATAGGAATAGATAGACTTCTTCAAGACGTCCCCACATACGAGCAAAGCAAAGTGCCTTTGTGGGGATACCTATAATCAATAAATCGTGTACCTTATACACGGTTACTTTTAAGTCGTCCTGGAACCGAAAGTAATAATAAAAAAAATCTGCTGTTCAGTATTATTTATTTATTTATGTTCGTCTAACTCGTCAAAGTGTGCTGAACAGTTGATTTTTTTAATTGTTACTTTTTTTAAAAAAAAGTGGTCCCAATCGTTTTGAGTTCGATGATCGAGTTTATGGCTTTCGGTTCCAGGACGACCTTAAAGTAATCGTGTATTACAAGAATAGCTACAAAAAGTTATCAATCATTGCAGAAAAAAATATCTTAAGTTTAGTTTCGAAATAACTTCTCGTAGTAAAGTTATGAATGGAACACACCATTCAATCTTGCTGACCTCATATAAAGTCGGGCTAGATCTTATTTAATATTCAAACTGCGTAGGAAAACTAAATATAAAAATGACCTGAACATGTCCGTTTTACAAAATAACCCGTTTAAATAAAAACGTGCTGAATTTTATGAAACTAGTCCTATTATTGATAAGGACTTATCTTTATGGTTGACCTACATTGTGATGCTTGGTTACTGTTCTTGGGTATTTTGATAAGCTTTTAGTGTTATGGTGAATTGTAATAGTAGGTAGTATTCGGTGTATAAGAATAACATACATACATACGAATAGCGTCAATGACACACACACCTTTGTCTGATATTTTTGGAACGAAGCTCGTTAACGTGACTTGCATTAGGAGTTAACAGTCAGAAATAGTCACGTAAGGAAAAGTCGGTACAGGCAATTTTCTTTCTTTCTGTATTTTTCTATTATATAGGTATACGGGCGTCATTTTCATGATTGTCCATTGCCACGAAAATATTAGAACATTAATGTATGTCAAGTAAATTAGTCATTATTAACATATTAAAGCTGAGAGATAGATTCTGATCACCCTTAAGGGACTACGCACATATAGAAAACGCCGATTTCGTATGAGACGCGTACGCGTCCGTTCAGCTTTCCGCGTCAGAACGCATGCGATACAAAATCGTTGCTTTCTATGGACAAAAGCTGAATGGAGCTGAATAAGTGTGCGTAGTCCCTTAAAGTTAGTAGAAATACACCGCTGAGTACAATCAGAGTAGTAAGAACTCGTTCGACGAAATAAACAAGCGAGCAAGTACATCAGACATTAAAACAATAGAGCATCTAGGTACACACGCGTGCGAACGACCTGCAAATATCCCAAGGCGGCCCTTGATATCAAAACTACGCATCTTTTGTGTTCCATTGATGGTTTATAAAGCGGTAAATCTCCAACCTGCCAAACAGAAGCGGCCTTGTATGTGATGCATTGTATTTCCGCGGTTTTGTGTTCGACTATCAGGGCTAGTTGCTCAAGGATGCTAGTGACATTACAATACGATTAATGAGTTGACCTGTCTCCTGAGATTTATTATTTGATGAGGTAAGGGACTAGTTACCTATGAGATACGGCCAAGGTTGGAATGCCACATCCAGATCGGAAGTTTGAACTTTGCACATTATTTTATTTAAAAGGTACGGGTCCGAAACCAAAAAAATACTGCGGAGTTAATTATTTCTCTCGGACGGTTTAGGTACTTACCTAAATGGAGGAAGTAACTGTCTAACAAAATATTTTTAATGAGACCATACAGCAACCTTTTACCAATTTCTGCCCTCGGTACAAAATAGACAAATTGGAAACGTCATACCTCTCTACTTACAGATTTTCTTATTGGTCTTAAAACAAAGTCACAGACAATGATGAACACCGGTCAAGTTAGTATTGTCCTTCCGTAATGACTTAATAATGATACCTACTTCGTTAGTCATTTGTTTCATGAGTCACTTGTTTCAGTATATTGTTGTGCTCGTCATTTGTCATCTCATGTTAACTTCTCAGTAGAGTTAAGAAAACTACAAATTGTAAATTTTTTATGTTGGTTTTAAAACGATTTTTTATACACCAATGACTAATTCGTTCATTTTAGTCAACTTCTGAAAAAATATTTTAATCTACTAAATAATTAGACAGGTAATGTCGTGATGGCCTAGCGGTTAAGGAGCCCGCCTCTCATGCATGAGGATGTGTTCGAATCCGGCCAAGTACCAATGTGCCTTTTTCAATTCATATGTACTTTCTAAAGTTTATCTTAGATATTACTGAAATTCCGTGCCTCGGAAAGCACGTAAAGCTGTTGGTCCCGGCTGTCATTCGTGGATCTTTGACAGTCGTTACGAATCGTCAGAAGCTTGAGAGTCTGACAACCAGTCTTACCTAGGGGTATCGTATTACCCAGTCACTGGGTTGTGGAGGTCAGATAGGCAGTCGCTCCATGTAAAATACTGGTACTCAGCTGCATCCGGTGAGACAGGAAGCCGACCCCAACATAAGTTGGGAAAAGGCTAGGCAGATGATGAAATAATTAGACAGGTATACAAGATCAATAAAGCAAAAATATATTTAATGTCTTAATTATAATATAAAATATAAATTAGTCGGTGTAGGAAAACATCGTGAGGAAACCTAGACTTTTAATTAATATGTATGAGTCTGAAATCGCCAATCAAAGAGCATGCGTGGTAATCAAAGCTTGTGCCTTCTCTGTATGAGAAGAGGCCTTTGCCCTGCTTTCGGACAATAATAGGTTGGTATTTATAATATTATTAATTAGTCGGTAGGTACCAGCCGATCATTTTTAATTAATATTTTGATAATATGTAAATCTATCTGACATTAAACTTCACTGATTAATAAACTAATAACATTTCGAATCATACTATACACATAAGGACAAACCAGTAATAAATATATGTAATACATTACAATTATTGCTCATAAGTCATCATATAAAAATTTCGCAATGCCATGTGCAAAATGATAGATCGGGAACTATATGAAGCAAAAGATTGATCAATGGTCAGACGAGCCTAAAACTTGAAACTGATTGATCAATCACACCAAACTAGTTGACATTCCGTTTTATAGTTATTTAAATGGCTGATATTAATTTTGAGCGTTAGGCTTAAGTAATAATTAACGCCTGCGCAGGTGTCTAAACGTAGTAGGTAATCGGGTTAGGAAATGGTCTAGTCTGGCTGTATATTCTGGCTTGGAAACTAGGTTATCAATGAAACCATCTTAACATACGTTTAAGATTAAGCAAGCAGGAGAGCTTAACTTTGTAATTCAATTATGTTTTAGGTAGGTATATGAACATAGTAAATGAGGTATATAATATAATATACTTCATTCATGAAGATAAGTCAGTTAAAAAAGTATTCTATGTATGTATTCTTCTACCAATTATGTAAATTCTATCGCTAAATGGGTAAATAATCACTAAGTACCTATATTGTATAGTAAACAAAAAATTGGACCCGTAAAAAAAAGTGGTAGGTAAAAACTTGTTTGGTTTTGACAAAACTATTGAAATGCTTATCACTCAGTTGTGTTAGTCCTATTCCTAGTAAACTTCATAACAAATTAATGGTGCCGATTCTCTTGGTCACAAACTAAACTAAAATTAGACTATTTCCATCTTTTTCTGTCCAATAAAACAAGAAAGAGACTGATGTAAATAAGAGCTGTCAAATTTAGTCAATCTGACACATCCATACAGTTATAGTTGACATCTTAAAACGTATGGATTAAAAATACGGAAAAGTTCAAGGCAAAACTAATTTGACATCGCTAACTTAGTTCTTTAATGTCACCGTCCTTTCCGTTCGCTGTATGTTAGTAAGAGATGTCAATTCTCTAAATTTAGTCTAGTTTGTGAACAAGAGAATCGGCACCAATTGCCTATCTAATTAAACATCATATAATAGAAAATCTTAGCTCTAAAAAATTGCTGCATCAGCTGAAAATTTTGCAACATCAAGACCCTCATCTTTGCAGTATTATGCAGTAGGTAACATTCGTCATCTCATACCAACTAAATGACTGCTTACCGACTTACTGGAGCATACACAACGCCAATGACATTGTAGCTAATTGAAGCATAATCAGTGTGAAAGGGTAATACGGGCCCCATAACAGGTAAAACGGTCCTTATTCCAATCACTATAGGGTGTATAGTGTTTGGAAAATGTAATTTATGTGCATACTGACATTAGGTGTGAATAGATCTTTATGTCATTATCATACAGGTTTATTAAAGTGTTCATACGAGATTTAAAGCATGAGTGTTATAGTTTATTGCAGTTTGAAACTGAATTTATGACATCGAAAACGTTTGCATAAAGTTTGAAATACCATTGGTTTATTTAAACCGTTTATTTGTTAAATCATGACAGTTACAGTGGGATTGACACGATTTAAATTCCACTAAACGTCAAAAAAATCGCAACTAGTCTAGCTAACTAGCTAACTAACTAGTCCCAGAGTATGCACATATTTTATTGAAGTTGGATATATCTACAACTAATTAATAATAATTAGATAGTAATTTGACTACCTTAAAATAAACTAATTTCATTTTAGAACAAAAATAGTCTCCTGTTTTAGTGACGTTGACGAAAAGAAATTGTCCCGATGCTCACTTTCGCTATCTTTTTTAAGTGTAAACTTGTACGCGTATTTTTTTATACTATACTCATAGTTCCAGTATAGTGGAATATAAACAAAAGATGTTAGAAGGCATTTTTATAAAAAAGGAGCAATGTCTATGATGTCAAAGTGTATGCGCCACCCAGAGCAAGTCGCTTATTTAATATTATTATTATGTTTTATATAAGCAAAGGTAGTACCAACATTATTCCACAGCAGCTCTATATATTGAAAGGGCACTTGCACAGGGCGCGGTCGCTATTACATATTGTGCTCTTGCGCATAAAGTCTTTGATTTATGCCCATATGAATATGCATTGTTATAATATATTAGTCCTTTCGTCACGCAATCAGTCTAGATACATTATAATGATAGTGTTTTAGTTTAGATTTTATATTAAATATATTCCTACTAACAGAACGAGGTGCAGTTTTGCTCAATATATCTCCAGACACTGGTGTGAAGCTTACGAGAAAATAAAAAGCGTGCGATGAGCTAAAGATGACTTGCAGAGAGCATTATTTCAGCAGACAAAAATGTAAAAATATTAATTCTTTCGTATTAGTACCGTGTAAACATTTATATTTATTTTATAAAACGCTGTTTTATTTTGACATTACAAATAGACACTTCAATTTTATTTATTTCTCTCAATCGATAATAGAAAAGTTGATCTCCATCTTGGACACCTAACCAAAAGCAAAACCATAGCTCACTTCATTAAAAGATACCTAAGTACGTAAGTAAGAGTCACTAACCGAGGATTATCCCTGTATATGCACCATACAAGTGCACCCAAACACAACCCCCGGTTGGTGCAGGCCTATTGCAGGATATGGAAACAAAGAATGGGACTATGGGTTTGGGTGGTAAATGGACTGGTTATCAAGGTGCAGTATTGCAGAAGGAGACGCCCCGAGCGCCGGGAGTCGCAGGGCGATTTCCGGCCACCAGCGCGTTAGTGTTCCACGCGCTCCTCAAAGATCTGTCAGCACAAAAGATGGGGCCCGCCAGGGACAGTGCCTGCCAGGGTTGCCTGGAACGTAAAGAGCACTAGAAGGAACACGGATGGGTTTTAGTCAGTAAAAGTCTGACACTCCCTGCCGCTCCGCCCAGAACGGAAAAAGTACCTAATTCTATGATTACCCATCCTTAAAAAAAATCTAAATAATAGAATACACCTAGCTAGGTAGGATACACCTAGCTAGGTAGGATACACTTCGCTAATAGGAAGCTTTGTCATCCCTGAATGCCTGAATGACTATATTTTATGGCATATCTGACGTTCACGGAGACGAAGTCGCGGGCAGAAGCTAGTAATAAATATTATTATTATTGTACACTATACTATACTTACGCGGAACACGTAATACTTGTGCAACGATGTTTTACGACAGCAGATTCAAGTTTATGATCACACCGTGCAATGAAATCGCAAAAGTTACGTCATAATAAAAAAAAATGCTATAGTTAATTTCTGCAAGGCACTAACTAATGACAATGAAATCGTAACCTCATTCAATTAATGACTGGGTTAAATAAATTAAATAATAAGATTTAAATAAATAATGGCATTTTGGACAGACTGAGGCGTTGCGACGCGCGACTGTAATAGGCCTATTACGTATTATCTGTGGTATTATCATTTTACCTAATGTTGTTATTTGTAACCAGCTATTAACTGACCACAGATATAAAACTAATTAAGGTTACTAATATTGTAAAGGGGTAAAGTTTGGTGGACTGCCTCGTTGGTCTGGTGGTCGCAAGCGCGACTGCTGTGCATGAGGTCTTGGGTTCGATTCCCAGGCCGGGCAAAGTGTTATTGGGTTTTCCATCAGGAATTTCTCAGTAGCAGCCTCGGAGTCCGGATTTGTGCCCGGTCGATGGCAATAGGCTCGCCCCCTATTACATGGGACTAAAAAAACATAACTGGCGAAATGTGGGTGTACTAATGGGTACACCTCTGCCTAACCCTTCGGGGATTACAGGCGTGATGTTATGTATGTATGAGGTAAAGTTTGTGAGGTAATCTCTGGATCTACTGAACCGATTATGAAAATTCTGACGCAAATTGGAAGCTACGTTATCACAGAGTGCTATAGAGGCTATGTTTTAAAAATTTGGTATCCGTAATAAAAAAAACACGCAGACGAAGCTGCGGGGAGAGTGCTATAATATAGTTAATAATATGACGGATACATGACCATAGATTTTAAATACGTACGATTTTATATAGTTTGTTGACAAAAAAGACTCTACTGTTTTTACTGAATTATAATTTACAAATTGGTCTCCTTGTTGGGGACAAACTTTACTAATTTAACGTTAAAATCCCTTTTAAAGTTCTGTCTCGATTCACCCCTGCGTGTCTATTCACCCCGTTATACTACAGATATTAATTAAACCTACTCAAAAAACGAGTTACCTTTAAACAATGAACGAGTAAATAAAAAAGCTCACGTGGGTATTTGTCCTTTTTTAAAACAAGGTCTCGGACTGTTCCTCCCCCCCCCCCTATACATATGGTAATACCCATAAAGCGAATAAAAGAAACATTAACGACCTACAGACTTGCGCTTGCGCTGGTATCGAAACCGCTACGCACTACGTCGGCAGCTTGCACAACTCTAGGGACTATAAAATGTACGATTTATCGACGTTTACTTGCCCTATATCTGTCAGGCTATTGACAAAATATATTCGTAATGTGGCTGTCAAAAACGTTATAGCAGACCTGTCTACTTGAACGTGACTTTGATGTGTTGAGTGGAAACTTGAAGAGAGCTTTGCCCACACTTAATGTCTTAATCAAAATGAAAATAAATGTGCTACTGTTACGTAATACTAATTGGCTAGTCCTATTTTATTATCCTTCGTAAAATAAAAGGGTATTTTTGTGAACCAGCATATACTCGATCCTATTCCTCTTTATATATAAAGTAAGCCTGAGTTACTCCATATAACTTCAGCAATCTGCCAGTAAAAGGCTCGTCACAATCGGTCCAACCCTTTCGGAGATTAACAGGAACAAATCGGCAGCCAAAAATGTTCCAAAATTGGTTATTTCATGTTAGTACCGTGTGAATATTTATATTTATTTTATAAAAAGCTGCTTCATTTTGACATTACAAACAGACACTTCAATTTTATTGATATGTCTCAATCGATAATAGAAAAGTTAACCTCCATTTTTGACAGCTAACCAAAGACAAAACCACAAATTCACAAAGCAAAGGCAACAACCCGTTATGCCAATATTCAACCTTGTTCACCACACCTTAAAAGTTTAAAGCATTACAAGTTCTGATAACCCCAGTAAACCAGGTGATAAAGGTCGTACATACGAATAAAAACGGCCCACAAATGAACTAGATAAGTTAATGTTTCAATGTCGTCCCGTTGATCCGCTAATGGAAGGCGATATCGTGACCGGTTTAATAAGGCGAGCCTTTCACTGATCCTTGCATTAAATTTTAGCTTATCTGCACATGATTTGCATACACCGTGAGCATGTGGGGTGCAATTAATCTTTGCGAATGATTATTGAAAATTTAATTGAGGTATCAGCTGTGATTTATAGAGGACG
The DNA here is from genome assembly GCA_949774945.1 of Hoplodrina ambigua. Classification (NCBI taxonomy): domain Eukaryota; kingdom Metazoa; phylum Arthropoda; class Insecta; order Lepidoptera; family Noctuidae; genus Hoplodrina; species Hoplodrina ambigua. The sequence goes on along the minus strand of OX458974.1, from coordinate 3,221,139 downwards.
TAGGTATAGGTATGTTTTGTGAATTGTGATTGACGTCAAGAGGAATTGGAGGACGTTATTAATATATACGGCAACTCATACAATTTTTCAAGTCCGTATTTTTGGAAATCAATGAAACTTCCTACACATAGGAAGCACATCAGGATTCATAGGTCTAAAAAGTTAGTTGCCCGCGAACTAAAAAAAATATTATTTAATTTAAATTAAATCAATATTATTTGTATGTGATCGCAAAGCGCGACTGCTCAGCATGAGATCTTGGATTCCATTCCTAGGTCGAGCAAAGTATCATTGGGTTTTTCCATTAGGACTTTCTCAGTAGCAGCCTCAGAGTCTGGATTTGTGCCCGGTTGATGGCAATAGGCTCGCCCCTATTACATGGTACCTACTTAAAAATAACTGGCGAAATGCGAAATGCTTTTAGCTAATTCCGTTCAGTCGTTAAAGCATAAATGAGTAACAAACATCCATCCTTACATATTTTCGCGTTAATAATAGTAGAAGGTTCATATCGTAATCGAAATTGAACAGTCCTTTCAATGAAAACTTTATTAGACATGTACCGGGTAATAGATTTGCCGGGTACCCGCCTGTCGGGTACCTGGCAGTCATACCTGCCGGGTAGCCGGGTACCCGGCGCCGGGTACCTGGCAAAGAAAACGTCCGTAGCCGATTAGATCCACACAGAGCCGAAAAACTGGCGTTTCTACACCATAATTTATAAACTTCGATTATTAATGATTATTGTTTCTTTAATAACAAATTCTTGTTCTGTTTCTGTCGATCATTAAACAACATATTCAATTTAAGAAAGTGTTATATATTTATTCCCAACAAATTACCCGGCATGACCGGTTACCTGGTGCTATTACCCGGTACCCGGCCGGATCCTAAAAAAGTGCCGGGGTCCACCGGGTACGGGGCCCAAACCGGGTACCCGGTACATGTCTAAACTTTATGAAGTATTTTCTATACGGATGTTAATCCTACACATCATGATAAGATTGAGTCTACCGCCTGCACCAGGTAGCACATGGCTACAATTAGCAGCGTCACATGTCGGTAACCCTATCCCAGCTTGTAGCACGCCACCGGTGTTAGGTTACTCTCACACCTCACTTGGCTGACAATTTTCATCGTACAAGATTAACGTGTCTAGATATCTTGTTTCTTTTTATCTGACTGCGGCGAAATTCAAAAAGAGAATGTTTTTTGTTTAACCAGGTACTTAAAGATGTAAAAAAAATGATAATAAAAACAGCTTTATTTTATCCCTAGCTTACATGTAGTTCTTATCAACCTACTGTTTTATGTTGTGTATTTATTTGTAGTTTTGCACTTTTGTCAATAAGGTTAGTATTGTTAGGTGTAAGGGCCGCCTTTTGTGGTGAAAGTCAATTATTTAAAAGGTAAAGATAAGATAAAGATATATTCATTGTCTAAAACATGCGTGAATAAGGTTTAAAGGATTTTATTTACTTAGCTACTTGTTTTGCCATTTATTTATTTGATTTTGCAATAATATTCTTTGGATATTATTCATTTATTTGATTAATTATTATCATTACAATTTAATGTCATTTAATGAAATGTAAATAAATCCGACTTGAATAAAAAAAGGGGTTAGAAATAATATTCTTCAATTTTATTTTCATAGAGGTCCATGCTGTGTACGCAATGCCAAAGTCATAAATAACACATACACACTCATCATATTACACTATCATATACACTCAATACACAACATCATATCACACCAACATACACACCACAATCATATTACACTTCAATGGCCCTTATTACCTGCAAATTACCATTTTGCAAATCGTCTTTTCACAAACAAACTAGGTATTCGCTAAGTTAACAGTCTGCTAAGTTTTCTTTAACGACAATAATGAGGACCCTATTAAGCCCTCAGTCTGCAAATGCCAACATTAGGGGAAGCACTCACTACAAGACGTTTTTCTATTTTCTCTTGAACAGTTTTAAAACAAAAGACGTGTTACAACATTTACAAATGAGTAACGTATGCGAGCTACAGATGTTTTGCAGTTACAATAGACAACGGCGGAGGTCAAAGTAATGTAAGAATTGCATATTCTGTTATGACAACAAAACAGTAGAAATATTTTCATAATAAGTGTAAAAACTTCTTCGTGTCCAAGCACCCGAAGGATTTCGAATAACCGTACAATAAAGAATACATATAAAAAAACGAACACGTTGTTTGTATTCCCTTTCATATTTAACGCTACTTTTGAAAAGAAGTTCCTTAACGCAGCTTGCGATAGGGGTTAACTGTCAGAAATCCTCACGTAAGGAAAAAGCATTATGCCAGGTCCAGGTCCATGTCCAGGCGACCTTTCCCGTCTCTCTCTTTCTCCCTGTCTCTTTCTAATACTTTGTCCCCGGCGGGGATCCCAAACGCACATTATTTTTTTAATTTATTGTTTTAGCTGCCATAGGCGGTAAATGTTATAAATGTAAAATAAAAATTTCAAACAATCGGACGGACAGACAGTGGAGTTTTAGTAATAAGGTTCCGTTTAGCACCCTTTACATATGGAACGGAAAGGAAAAGTAAATGAGAACAGACAAAACCGGCTTCGCAAGAAAATGTAATAGTAACCAATAAAGATTTGTTGCGGAAGACAGTAAACAGGCCATTGAAAGCGAAAGGATAGATGAAACTACTCTTATCTTAAATAGTATCGATCTCGGAAATTCGTACGTAAGAAGATATCTTGCTAAAACACTGACAAGTTAATCTATTTTATCTATAGAATTTATCACATTGAGGTGATATAGTTATAGGATAACAATCACATCTAGTATTCTGAATCTTATTCCTATATCTGTGTTTGTCACAATCCAGCATAGTTCTGGTAACACGAGCCAACCCACGATTGCTCAATAGATACATAAAGCGTATGCTTACAAAATATTTTCAATTGATCAGCTTGAAATAACGAAACTTATATTACCTACTTTAAAAAATAAGATAAATTTTAATGATAGTTAACCAACTCGTTTAGGCAAGTTTAACCACAACAATAACATAAACACTTAATGTAAGGTATTATTGTGATGGAGAACAAGATAGCTTATCTCAGTTCAGAGTTGATGTGCATGATTCGCCATTGATCACATACGTACCCAGAGCCGGATTAATGTCGGGGCCCCTACGCAATGTACGTCACGGGTGCCTTTAAAGTTTTTTGTAAATTCAAAATGAAAAAAAAAACCCGCAATTGAATTTTATTCATTATTATAGTTTTATTTTTTATTTTACTACAATATGTATATGACGTTACATGTGCAATAAAAAAAAAGTAATGAGACCGTAAAACTTAACTAATTGTGTGTATTTTTTCTAATCATTTTTCCATTAAGGGGTTTATTACATACAAATCTTTAAATTTAATTTCACTCGATTGATGCCCTATGAGGTTTTTCTGTTCTGTCTTTTTTATAAATTGTACATAATTATAGGTATTTTACAATTACTCTTAGGTTTTATGTTTAGGTTAGTTATTGTACGAGTATATTATTTTAAAATATTATAATTTCACTCGAAGAATATTTTTTTCTCGGGCTTGGGTCCCCTGGCAATTGCCGACACCACCTAATGTACAATCCGACCCTGTACCTACCGACTTTACAAAAATCACAGTGCGTAGACAAAAGAACGTGCTTGGAAAACTAATATTTCTCGCTTATTGCAATTTTACCTAATATGGGGAAAAGATATACTGTAAATTAAAACGACACAAGCGACATTATTTATCCCTTTCTACATACCTACACATGTATTTAAGTTATTTGTATTCGTAACATAGCCGTGTTATTTGAGTTGGCTCAGCAGCTTTTGGCGCTTAGTACAGTGTCCTGTTTACCTATGATGTCATGTACTGCAATACCAGCCAGACGGGATCTAGGCTTTGTGCAATTTAATCTGAATACCGTGCGGTTTTTAAAGGTATCTGTAACTTTGATTCGTTATATTGCGAGTTAACTATACTATGAAAAAACAACTAAATAAAAAATCATTTTATCAGATCTGATCGTAAGAACAAGTACATATTTTTTTTGCTTTAAATGTATCAAATAAGCTTACAATTAAGACTAAGCTTACAGTTTAATCTAGTTCACGTGGTGTTTACGTGTAATCGTTACACTGTTTAAAGTTTTAAAACTTTTTTTTTTTTATCCAAGATGTTAGTCAATAATTGTTGTTGATCAAAATCTATACAAATATGTAAAATTATGTGATGCAAAAATACCAGCATTTTTTTTTACAAAATAAATATGAATGTTTGGAGAAACCAATTTTTAAAATTGTTGTCTGTCTGTCTCTTTGTTCCCGGCTGGACCGATTTCAACGGAACTTTCACTGGCAGACAGCTGATGTTACATGGACTAAATTAGGCTTCTTTTATATTATAAAAATAACAGAGTTCCGCGCAAAAAAAATAAGACGCCATTTATACGGGCCATAGCTAGTAAAAAATATCATTGTTGGTTTCATTTGAATATTTATTGCGCTAGATAGGTACCTACAGCCTTCATGTTAGGGAAAAAAGTTCAAGTGGATGACGTGGTTTAACATCGTCATGATGTCATAGGCTCAATTAACTGTAGCTAGGTAGATACGCGTGGAACACATAAAATATTTGCGAAATCCTCAAGAAACCGTTTAATTGAAGCCTTAAAGGAAAATATCGTGAGAAAAACCTTGCCTTTATCCTAAACCGGTGGTATCAAGTAGACTAGCCACTTGGCAAGCAATACGTCTAACAAACAGTATTGCAAAACATATTAGCTACACAGTTTCAAATCTATCTATCATGCAAATATTGAGACAAACCAGTTGTCATCGCACGCTTTCTGCATTCCAAAATCAAAAGTTGACATACCTGTCAAAATTGACAATCGTCAATAATAATCACGCGCCCTTGACCCGTTCTGTCATGCCAAGGTCAAGAACGTCATAAGTGTAGCGTATGATTCATTCTGACATTCACAAATGAAAGAACGAGATTGCAAACTCGCACGCATGATAAAAAAGCATGTAAGTACACAACAATGTGATATGTAATCATGATAACTGGTACAAATAAGGTTATGTATCTAATACATGTATCATAGTTGATTTAGCAACTGGTTTTTAGACCTAATCGAGGTACAAAGGTGATAAAATCTTACTACTATTATAAATGCGAAAGTTTGGATGGATGCATGTTTGTTGCTCCATCACGCCAGAACTGCTCAACGAATTTGGATGAAATTTGGGATAGAGATAGATTATAGTCTAGTTATAATTCTGATAATATTACATTGAAGTGGACAAAGCCCCAGGGGCAAGCTAGTTAATAATGGTTTAAAATAATAACAAAACTTTAGTCAACTTCTGAGGTCGTTAGCTAAAAGAATTTTCTATGTAGGTACAGTGAGAAAATTTTGCTTGGTTTGCATTTTGAAACACGACAAAAAAGTAATCGAAGACACCTTTTAAGCGCACACTCATTAATAAAAAATCACTACAAAACTATCTCCTAAATCATTACCATAATTAATGACTAACCAAACAAGACCAGTAACTGTTGCAAGTGGGCGAGACAGGTAAGTAGCTGGCGCCTTACGACATTGACAAGTCAACTAGAACACCCACCGATCGACACCCATGTCGATCATAAATAAATAATCGTTATATTACACTATACCAAGTTACTCCGACAACCACTAACCGTGACGTCATCATCAGCCTGTCTAGCCTGTCGGTCTATTCTGTAAAACTCTCGATGAATTTAAGTAAAGTGACTCAGTTATGCTAGGAATTCACCGATTAAATTCACCGATTTCTAACAGAATAGCACTGCACCTGAAGTAAATTTTTGACCTTCGAGACCGACGGCAGCGAAGGCAGTATTGGACGATCTGATTATGTTGGCAAAGCCAGAGTAGCTAGAGACCGCACAACAGAGTTAAGTTAAAAAGGAGGAAGGGGGATTGCCCAGAAGTGGAGCAAAAAATTTGCACTGCTCCTGGACATAGACTGGACTACTGGACCATACACCTGTTCAATCGTAACTCATTTGGGTTGATCCTCAGGTAATCTCAAGTATATCCTAACAGCCACCCCGCGCAGATCATCGCTTTACCTAGCCAGAAGGAGGACTCTTGCGTAAGAAGGTCTGACACCCAGTACGTCCCACCATGTCCCATATGCTAGTGTCCCAGTGTCCCAATTGTCCGTTCACCTACACAATTGACGATCTGAATAGCGCCTCACGCGGCAATAAACGTGGCCATATTCTGGGCCCAAGTAGTATCATCATCTGCCTAGCCTTTTCCCAACTATGTTGGGGTCGGCTTCCAGTCTAACCCAAGATGGAGCCCAAGTGGCCCAATTATAACTTTTATTAATACATCATCGATACGAAAAGAAGAAAAGGAGGTCATCTCGAACGATTACAAGCCAGTTCAGTTACCAGAATAACAGACAGTAATTGGTATGTAGGTGTAGAGATGTTAAATATGAATAGTGTAAATGTATTCATTATTTGGGCGAGAATTGTTATTAGAGTGTGGGAAATTCGATACAGAGCTGGGAACTGAATACAATGTAACAGATGGTTTCAAGGAAATTGTAATCAATATTGGGGTTTGTGAGGGTCAGAGGTTGTGTTAATTTTCGTACAGTACCTCGTTAGTAACGCTGTGTAGAGGACGTCTGTTTATCTATTATATCCATGACATGACGTCATGAGTCAAAGCTTTACAGTACAGCCTATTGAAACCATTATGATCTTTGCTTTTACCTACATAGAATAATAAAGCGAAAGAGTTAGTTTGTTTGAACGCACTAACCTTAAGAACCTCCTTAAGAATCCTTTGGCGTTATTCATCCCTTTTATGGTTAAGAGCTATATAATTATCATTTCGCCATGACCCACGGAAGCGGAACAGTATTCAAAAATGTAAACAAAAACCTCTGATTCACATTTGACTTGCGTCTCCGAGTGTATACGGGCATCCAACTTTTCTATTTCAATTTAAAGTCTGACTATTTACTATTATATGTTGATTTATTCTGATTTAAAAATAGCTCAAAATGTGAGCACATTTTGAAAAGGAGGCAAACTATACACAGCCCAAGGAGGCAAACTATACAAATGCTTGGAAACATGCTGGTCCTGCTCCATAGGACAATGATACATTCTAGACAAAATCAAACTGGTTATTATTGTTTTTTTTTGTTTTTCATTTTTCTTAATACTTAATTTTGTTTTAATTTTGTTTTATTTTTGATTATTGATTTTGAAGTGTGTTATAGATTGCGCGGACTCACACACTATTTCATGTTGGTTGAGATGTTATGAGTGGTCGTCTGTAGTTCCAATATTTGTAAACACGTGAAAACTATGTATATTTGAACATATTTTAACTTTTAAATTCTTAATTTGTGCCTTTTAATTGTTATGATTAATTAGTTTTTTTTTTATAGGGTACATACATTGCTTTCACGTGCCATGTCGTGTATGATTCTGTAAACAAATATTGTAAACATTGATTTTAAAAGAGTACGTATGGAGTTTCTTGCCCATTCTTCTCCATACTAAACTACCTTTTGGAAGGGGCAACTAGATTCAATTCTATTTTGTTTTTTGTGTTTGACGTTCAAAAGTGCCTTATTGGCCTAATTGAAATAAATGATTTGACTTTGACTTTGACTTTGGCCCTAAAAAAAAAAAGTCAATCACCTCTATGGCATTATTTTAAAATTCGAATCCCTTATTCTTCGCTGAGTATTTGGATTGAAAACCTTTTCGGTCAGGTTGCTGTGTTATGCAACCTACATCGTACGTAACTATGGATACCCTTTTCCGAGAGATACAACATTCTACAAACCCAATTTATCACTAGGCCTTCTTATCAGGTTAGTTATAACACAAAAACCATGTATTTAACTCCTTAGATAACTTCTTAATAAAAGCGTACTATCGATTATTATCTATAGCGAAAGGTAACAAGCGATGAAAGGAGAAACACCATGATTATATCTGTGGGAGCGTCGTGCGTGTGTTAAATAAAAACAACCTTCCACATGAAATCAGAGTCTTTAATGATTAGCTGTCAATTTGACAAACTTCAAACCGAAAGTGACGCGCGCAGCATCTAGCGACGCGCCGCCACATCACCCCCCTTGGAGTTTGGAAAACCTGCGGAAAAATAGTCAGGAAATCTAATTTTGCGTCCGGACCTTGTGGTTTGAACCGGACGTTGACCATCTGGGTTTTCTATCACCGACTTCGGTGTGTCTTCGAAAGAGTCAGACAATATGTAGGCAGGTTTTACACGATCTATAGAGACTGTTACTGGACCTCTATCTAATTCTACGGTAACGGTCTTATCTGTCCTATCCAGCACAGGATACGGGCCTGAATATGGTGGTTCTAAAGAACCTCGAAGTGCGTCTTTCCGAATATAGATGTGCTTGCAAGTCTTGAGGTCATTGTGCACAAATACAGATGCCGGAGAGTGTCGTGCTGCTTCCTGAGGTCTCAGAAGTGACATGTTGTGTCTGAGTTGCGTAACAAAGTCTGCTTGTTTCAGCTGGTTAGAACTAGTTGGTTCAAAGAACTCACCCGGTATTCGCAAGCGCTCACCATATACCATTTCTGCTGCAGAGCATTGCAGGTCTTCTTTCCAAGCTGAACGTACACCAAGCAGAACTACCGGCAAGACGTCTGTCCAGCGCTGCTCGCCTTGTGCCATGATTGCAGTCTTCAAGGTGCGATGAAACCTCTCAACCATCCCATTGGCCGCCGGGTGGTAAGCGGTCGTATGATTCAGCTGTACTCCACATAGGTCTGTAAGAGCCTTAAAAAGGTGAGATGTAAACTGACGACCTCTGTCCGTTGTCAATGTCTGCGGGCAACCGAAACGCGAAATCCACATTTCGCAGAATGCCCTCGCCACTGTTTCAGCTGAAATGTCCTGCAGTGGCTGTACTTCCGGCCAACGTGTGTAACGGTCGATAGCTGTGAGGCAATATTTATAGTCGCGAGATGGTGGCATTGGGCCGATTAAATCTATGTGCACGTGGCTGAATCGTGATTGCGGTAGTTTAAAATTGCCCAGAGGAGATGAAGTGTGACGGTACACTTTCGTCTTCTGGCAGGCTTCGCAGGTTTGCACCCAAGTGCGACAATCTTTACGAACTGAGGGCCAAATATATCTGTCAGTAACCATCTTGGTACTTGACTTCACTCCCGGATGACTTAATGAGTGGATGGAAATGAAAATCTGCCGACGCAACTCCTTCGTAACAAAAGGACGGGGCCTCGACAGAGAGACGTCACAGAATAAAGCGATGCCTGTACCTGAAATCGGTACTAGTTGCAGCTTCAATGAAGTCGACCGGCTGGAAAGAAGCGTTTGGAGCTCGGTATCATGTTCCTGAGAACGAGCCAGCTGTTCTAAAGTTGGTGGTGACGTCACTGCTTCAATGCGTGTTAATGTATCTGCAGGTATGTTGTCTTTTCCTGAAATGTGCCGTATATCTGTTGTGAACTGCGACACAAAATCTAGATGATTAAATTGTCTGGGAGAGCACTTTTGCTTGTTCTGAAGAAATGCGTAGGTGATCGGTTTGTGATCCGTATAAATAACGAAGTGTCTACCTTCAATCATATAGCGGAAATGTTTGACGCTTTCGTATATGGCCAGCAACTCTCGGTCGTACGCGCTGTAAAGCTGCTGGGACTTGTTTAGCTTCTTTGAGTAAAAAGCAAGCGGTTGCCATTCCTTTCCTATCAACTGTTGGAGCACCGCACCCAAGGCCGAACTAGAAGCATCGGTCACGAGGGCCAGCGGTGCGTTCATGACAGGATGTGCGAGTAGAGTGCATTTAACAATATTTGCCTTGCAGTTGTTGAAAGCGGCAAGAAGGTCGGGTGTCCAGGTCAGTGGTTGTGTACCCTTTATACTGGGTCCCGATAGCATGTTATGCAGTGGTGCTTGGTCCGTGGCAGCGTGCGGAATAAAACGCCGATAAAAATTTATCATTCCCAAAAATCTGCGTAAGCCGTTGACAGTCTTCGGTGGCGCAAACTCTTTAATGGATTTGACCTTATCTTCCAGTGGACGTGTGCCGTGTTGGGTGATGTGGAAACCAAGGAAATCCACCTCGCTCTGGCCGAATTCACACTTTCCTTCATTGATACGAAGCCCATAGTCATGCAGGCGCTTGAAAACTGTTTCCAGGTGTTCCAGGTGCTCAGATTTACACCTGGAATACACCAAAATATCGTCAATGTAAGAAAAACAACAGAAATCTAGGCCTCGAAGCACTTCATCTAAAAACCGCTGGAAAGTTTGTGCAGCGTTCCGTAATCCGAAAGACATAAATGGAAATTCCAGTAGGCCAAACGGAGTCGTGATTGCAGTCTTTGCTATATCGCCTGGGGCTACTGGAATTTGATGATACGCTTTTTCCAGGTCTATTTTTGAAAATACTGTACATCCTGCTAGCCTGTGAGCATAATCCTCTATGTGCCTAACAGGGTACCTATCTGGTATGGTACGCGCATTTAGTGCGCGATAGTCTCCGCAGGGTCTCCAGCCGTTATTCTTTTTAGGTACCAGGTGTAGCGCTGATGCCCAAGGTGAGTCTGACGGTCGCGCAGTGCCATCTCGAATCATGTCCTCAATCTGTTCTTTGGCAATCTTAAGGCGATCAGGAGCTAAGCGTCGTGGCCTGCAAAATACTGGGGGTCCAGGTGTAGTATTTATATAATGAACAGTCGAGTGTTTGACTTCACGAAAAACTCCAGAAGGCCTGGTTAATTCAGGGTATCTGGCTAATAATTTATGAAATTCAGTGGTACCTGATATCGCTTTGATGCTGGTTTGAAAACAACTCCTGATGGTACAAGGTGTGACCAAAGTCGTCACACTGTCAATTAGGCGCCTGTTCTTGCAGTCTACCAATAATCCGTAATGCGCAATAAAATCAGCTCCGATGATTGGCTTATCCACAGTCGCTACTACGAAGTTCCATACAAAATCTCGTCTCAAACCCAGGTCCAGGTGCAAAGTCATGGTACCGAAGGTGCTGATGACGCTACCGTTTGCAGCGGTGAGATTGTAGTCCGCAGGTTGTCTGAACTGGCGCAGGAATCGACGCGGGAGAACACACAGATCTGAACCGGTATCTATTAAATATTGTACCTTCGTTTTCCGATCCGTGATGAAAAGGCGACTGGTGGCACCTTGACAGTCGTCCGTCGCCTCTACGAACTGCCGCTGTAGTTTTCCGACTTGTAGGAACAAGGAGACGTGCACTTCTTCGCTTTATTGCCGAATCTATAGTGGTACCAACATACGTCAGGTTCCTTGCTGCGGCTACGACTCCTTGATCGATAACCACCTCTAGACGAAGAGCGACTACGTGAATTTATATTGAGTTGCGATATCTGTTTCATCAGCTCTGTCTGTATACGCGACGCAACCATATCGTCGATGCGTTTCAATAAAGCGTCGAAGTTACTAGAAGTGCTGACTGCGGCGGTACTCGCACTCGCCACCTGCTGATGTAACGGCGCCGGTGCGACCTCACAAATTTTATCGGCGAGCTCCGCAACGTCTTCCAAACTACAAGCGGTTTGCGACACAATAATCGCCTGCACATGTGTGGGTAAGCGACTCGACCATAAACTGCGCAAAACTTCATCCGTAACCCCATCTGCGGCTAAAGTTTTCAAATGGCGCAAAAACTGTGAAGGTTTCCTGTCGCCTAATTCCTCGTGTGACAGTAATTGTGTAATTTGATGCTGACGAGAAATAGACAGCCGCTTTGTTAACTCCTGCTTTAATTTTTCGTATTTGTTGGATGACGGCGGACTCCTAATAATGTCTTTTACCTCACGAATGAACCTCTGATCGAGCTGCGAGATCACCTGGTAAAATTTTGTGGTGTCTTCTTTGATGCCAGATAATTGAAATTGCGCTTCCGCCTGAGCGAACCAAACCTCCGGATCTTCAGGCCAAAATGGTGGTAAGCGTACGGCCACTCTGTTCACTGCGGCGCCCGTTGCGGCGTCTACAAAAACATTGTCTTCGTCCGACTTAGTTGCGTTTCCGTCCATTTCGTGATCACGTCGGGGTCACCAATGTGGGAGCGTCGTGCGTGTGTTAAATAAAAACAACCTTCCACATGAAATCAGAGTCTTTAATGATTAGCTGTCAATTTGACAAACTTCAAACCGAAAGTGACGCGCGCAGCATCTAGCGACGCGCCGCCACATATCTTATGTAGCATTGTTATGAGGCTACAATTACGATGGGTAAAAAGAGTAAAAATAGAGGTTGGTTATTATCTCAGGAATCACAATTATTTTTGGCAAATGAGAGTAAAAAAATAAATAAGAAAAAAGTCTTGCCCAACACAATAAAAGGCTTAAAATGTGAATTAATCTAACCCTGTGGTACTGTGGAGGTTACATACCACGGCAAACTGGCTGAAACATTTTTCATTCAAAAACTCAATCGAATTCTATTCAAAAGTCGAATTTTAAAAAGTAAACGTTTGGTTTTTTTTTTATATTGGGCAATTGTTTAGCCGCGCTCGTGATGTGACCAAAGAAAGTCAATAGGCTAGATGACACCACCATCAATTGACTTATTTTTTATTACCTGTCAAAACGCGATTCTCCCATAGATTTCGAATGGCGAAAGACAACTGTGACGTCACTCGACACAAAACTTGAATAACTATTTACTAATTTTTTGAAAGTAATTAAAAGTCAAAAATGCACATTTAGTTGAAAATTAATCGGATTGTTAAGGCTAAAATAAAGTATTTCTTTAGAAAAATAATTATGTCTTGAAATCATTGGTTAATGCTTTAATCAAGTAAAGTTACCACAGTACCTAAAAAGTTTAAAGTTTTAATAAAGTTAAATAATAAAGAAACCTATGGTGAGACATATTATACTAAGTAATACAAAGGAGTCCGATCCGAACACGAACGATATTATCAATCGCTGCGAAAATGTCCCACAATACCGCTGATAATATCACTCATGTGTGGGTCTTAAAAACTAGATTAAATTCTTGTTAAATAAATGTAAAAATAAAAACATATCTGTATTTCAGACCCAATTATTCCATATATTGTTGTTTTATTGTAATCATTTTCCTAAAAACCAGTCAGTTAGGCGGATAGCTCTAGATTGCTTTAGAAGATAGTACAAAATATCACAAAATAGACGAAAAAATAAACATAACTAGAATCATGATTACCTCTTTAAATTTAATAATATAGTAATAACATAACATAACATAACATCACGCCTGTAATCCCCGAAGAGTTAAGCAGAGGCGTACCCATTAGTGCACCCACATTTCGCCAGTTATGTTTAAGTAAAATATAGTAATACCAGCCTATTATTGTCCCATTGCAGGGTGACCACCACGCTTGCTGAAGGCGGATTTGCGATTTCAGACTTATTTATATTACTTATAAGTCTAGGTTTCCTCAAGATGTTTTCGTTCACCGATGCCAGTGATGTCCATGAGAAAATTATGTATGTTAGAAACGCCAAAAAAACACTCGATTTTTGTTTATTTTTTCTATCATTGATATAATTTATTTGAATCATTAAAAGCTTCTAATTAAAAAAATACGAAATAAGCATTATGTAATTCAGGGGGGAAATTGCACTAACTTTTTGGAACGATCACAATCTAATCTCAGTCTCAATCTGTCAAAAATGACTCTCTATTACCTATATTTTTTGACATTGATTGTCGATGAGATTGCGGCTAGATTTTGAATGATTTTAATCTGTAGAATAAAATTGGATTTAATTTCTTTTTTTTTTATGAGACATAGGTATTGGCCTTCAGATTACAAAATAATTAATCCGAACAACACCATTCACACTTTTTTATTTCCATTTCGAAATTCAAAAACACTTCATACCAATTTATGACGTCATCGTATGAATTGTGCTGTATTTAATACCCTTACAGTAACCGTGGCCTTTTTAACATTATTTCCGACATGTGTCGACTTTTACATAACGAGTAATTAGCCTCGATATTATTGGAGCGTGATTTAATTACAAATAATCAGCAGATAATAATTTGCACACGTGCACGACCCTCGCGAACATTAGGAAGCTTTTAAAGCTCATCGTGCAGGTTTAATATTGCATTCATTAAATTAATGTTTTAAAATTCATTTCCTATATAATTTATAGTCTTAATGTGGTCTTATTTAGATTTTTAATGTTATTTAGTGGCGTTAATTAAAGATTTGCATCGTGAATGCTGGACTACTTTCGCATTCGGTTTTTCGTTCCGTTTTTTTGTCATATTCTTACTTGTAATATTTCTAAATCTTGATTACCTACCTAGGTAGGTACGTAATGTTTATACTCGTATAAAACCCCACCCAGAAATTTGCTTGTATCTAATATCAATAATGCACTGAATCCAAAATTATGTGAGGCTCTATTCACAATGCCAATATTTTGGAGATATGATTGACTAGCTCCTGCCTATGACTTCGCCTGGCCAAAATTTCTAAATTATCCCATGAGAACCGTAAATTTTTCCAAGATATATTGTATTCCAGACTAAAATCTATTTCAACACTGTAACAAACATCGATCCATTCAAACTTTCTCATTTAGTAGTAAGATTACGGTCCTTCAAATATGAGACACTTTTTGGTTTCTACATAACACGGTCGTTCAAGAAAATTCTCTGTCGTACTTGGCTTCTCTGAACTTTAAGTGTCGGTAACTGGCAACATTAAAAAAAATATATCTCACCAAGTTTGGTTGTAACCTTTGCGCTGCTGATCCAAAAAGTATTCATGTAATCAGTCAAGTTATAAAGATAATGAAATGAGAATCCGCTTACGGTTGGCGGTAATTATTTAATTACGATACAGGGTGATAAATACACAATAAGAAGCCTTATTTTCTAGTGGCAAATACTACAACTGTTGTTAACGCAAGAGCTTGTGAAGATAGACGAATGGATGGATGTTTGTTACTCATTCAAGCTTCAAAAACGGCTGAAATTCACACACATTTTTTTATTTCATTTTATTTATTTTCTTTTTTTTTACATGAGTTACTTTATTTTCGTTTTTGGATTCGCGTTGGATAATTTAGGACTTTGGCTTTATTCGGAAGTATAAGCAGGCGAAATGAAATCGCGTTCAAAACCTAGTGATAGATCATCATTCTTTCTTTTTTCGCGTTTGCAATGCAACGCAAGTTAGGTAGGTATTGCTTATTTAAATCAGAAATCCATATAAAATATAAAATAATCATGCGTGGGTGTCCCGCTTCAGTAATCATGATTGCCCGGTCTGGTAGACTAACATAAATGTCAGATTATCAAGCCCCATATCTGATTTCACAACATTCTGTAAGAATTTCATAGTTGTTTTTCTCTTTAAAAATAAATCTGGTTCCGTTTTCAAATTACTTCATTTGCCCACCTTGCAAAGCTTAGAAGACCAATTTCCATAATCAAGATCTTTTCAAAATCTAGTCACAATCTCATCTCAGCGATAACACTTACTTTAGTACTAGATTACATATCAAAAATGTACGAAAATTAGAGTTATTGTTGACGGAATAAGGCTGAGATAAAAATGTTCTTTATAGTCCCCCCCTCCCCTATGTATAGTCATTTCTCTCTCCCATTACTATAACTTCTTTACGGTCGTCATTCATAATATAGTTGCATCAGTGCGGACTGCAGATGCAAGTGTCTGCTGGCCCGAGGTCGCGGACGTGAGAACGCACTCGTTTACATGACGTCATCGCTCCCGTCAACAGAAGGAGGTTTAAGGTGACGTTTCCGCGCAACGTGATGAGAAAATGAAACATAGATAAAGATGTAAAAAATGGTCACATGAAAAATGAAATGATATAATTCCACGTATTTACTATCTTGAAGGGGATTTTGCAATTTTCAAATTTCTATTGAATTTAGAAAAAGAACTGATTAGTTTTGTATTATATCAAATATTGCTGTGTTTTTGGTAGCACAAAAACAGTGTCTTTAATTTCTTAAAAAAATATCTTAACTGGATCATAAACGGAAATTATTCTACTGTATTTTTAAATTAGCTATTAGATACTAATAAAAGATTAACGAAAGTACATGCAGATAGTCTCATTCTGTCGCGCGGTCAGACGCCACCTTAACTCACAACCAGTTTCCACGTAATACTGGTAACACCGACTCACTCCGTGCTCCACATACAAGAGTAATTTCACTGAAACTTGCGTAAGGTCAAGTCGGCCATATCACTTGACAGGTCAATCAAGTTATTTTTGGTACACCAATGTTTACAAAGGTTGTTCGAAAACTTCGAAATCGGGTGTAAATTACACATAAGGTGATGTAATAAATATTTGCAATGTCGACAGGGTTGAAAGATATACCTATAGGTATAGGTAGCTTATTGTATTTTAAAGTTTGGTTAAGACGGCCTACTTTAAATCACGAGTAACAAAAAGTTTTTTTTTTTATTATGTTTTTTTATACTTCACTTGCCAGACCATAGGCTAAATTGAATACAATTTATGACCAAATATAGTAGTTTAGTAACACGTTACTAAATGAATCTGAATTTGAAAACTGATTAGGTATGCATTGCATGGTGAATAGGTATTTACAATATCAGCCTATTATTATCCTAGTGCATGGCGGGACTCTTCTGATACAGAGAAGGCATTAAAGGCACCATTGCTCAAGGCGGATTGGCAATTTCAGATTATTATAAGTACAGGTTTCCTAATGCTGTTTTCCTTCACTAATGTCAATAAAGGGCATTATACACAGACCATTCCTAAAATTCAACTTTTAGGATGGGACGAAGCCTCCTTGATAGAGCTAGATAGCAAGCTAGCTCTGAGATACATACAATGAGTCGCAATTTGATATACTTACATCATCATTCCAGTGGACTTGGATTTGAATAGGTCCAATCGTTATCAATCATCACGTGGCAGATAGAATATGAAGCAAATTATTAGATATAATCTATATCATTAGATCAGTATCATACCAGGATTACAGGATTATTGTACGTTTTGGAAATCATTAATGTCATCGATTATGGAAATTTTATGTATAAATATGAAAATAAAGTCACAATAAAATAAGTATTACAAAAATTTAAAAGCTGATCATGATGCTCTACATTTTTATATACTATTTGTCTATCTAATCATTATCATGAAGGGGATTTAATTGTTTGTTTTTACGTAGGTGCCTAATAATCCGATTTAAAATAACAAATAGAATGTAGAGTTCTTGCAGAATACTATTAGGCCATATTTTATAATTGATTTACATGCAGACAAAGCCGCCAGCAAAAGATAGTTAATTATAATTTATTATTAAAAGCCACAATTTCATAATAAGTCGAGCAAAGATTAATAGCTCTAGTTTGTCATTTGAGAAAACAAATATGACTTAGTCATCTTATAATCTAAATAAATCATAAACAGGTACCGTGACAATGATATCATGACATCTACGTTTAATATTCATTAGTAGTAAGTACGTAACCGTGGGAACGGACTTAATCTGTATTTATTTAGTAATGGCCACACCTAATCTAGACCGGTGTTAAAACCTTTTTAAGTTTCCGCTCGAAAAGCTTATGGTCTATGGTTTTCCTCAATTGAAAATAGAACGTGTTCGCGCCTTTTCTAGACATGGACATTGCCAATTTTTCGTTCAAATTAAGAATTCGTTTTTTTATATTGAGTTTTTATGGCAAGAGTGTGTTAATTTAATTTGCATAATATGTGTTTTCGACTTGATGAATAATGTTATATTTACGTTACTTATAACTTACTAGCTAGTTACTGGCCTATTTAAATTGTAAAAAAAAATATAGTGGTATTAGTTTATTATAATTCTACAAATTCTACAATCAACATTGTCCATTTAGGTAATTAGGTACTTAGTAAGGTACTTCCAACATTTTCTCGTAATCTAATTTTTTTGAGATTTATCTTTAAAACCCTTTGCACGAAGAAAACTGATCCAGACGATATTGGATCATCAAATAAAGCTCGGTCTACTTCCCAAACCGTAGTTAACAAGTCCGACAATTAGCATATGATTACGAAACAATGCTCTCTTGGTACCAACTCAATTAGTGCTGGTTGTACACTTTCCACGCGAGTACGATCCACGTTTACTTCTAACAAAAGAATACATTTGAGCTCATCAATATGGGCGAGACGAGTCGGAAACGTTATTTAACGAATCGGTAAAAAGCAATTAACTTTATGTAATACTTAACGTTTCCGTAGATACGTGTACAGAATTGATAGCGAAAATGTATTTTCGAAAGTCAAATTTTACCTTATCAACCTCGGAGACTCTCAGTATAATTTTCAGACGGGGGTTACTCTTTCTGTAGTCCTTCAGTAAAGCGTCGAGCTTGTCGCCTCTCGCGTCGCCCGCGTAGACGAGATGTGTGCACTCGGAAAATCCGTCGATCGCGCGCGCGCTTTCCACGTAACAGACGAGGCGGGCGGCGCCTGCGCCGGCACTCTCGACGCCCGACAGCACCGCTGCCGCGGCGGTAAAAACGAACCAGAGCCACATGATTTAAAAAAAATCAAACTGTCATTCCGAACGCGTTATATTTTGAAAATTCGAATTATAAGTTTGGAAGCGCGTTGGTCGTATCGTTAACACAGTACGAGTGGCGGAGTGGCGAAGGCCGGCCGCAGTCATAGGCGCCCCCGCCCTGCCGGTGGTGGCCGGCGCAAGGTCGCGCGCTCACCGTCGCCCGCGGGACCGCCGCACCGGCCACACCGGCCGCTTGCACACACATGCTGTTACATTTCATTCGTCACTGGTATGCCGTCGTGTGTCACATTACAATGACTGATGGAGGTTGGAGTTAAGAGGCTGTCAGAACAATGAATAAATCTTCTGGTTGGACGCTGTCAGCTACTTTGACATTGTTACTTGTGATATGTAATTATTAGCTTGTAAATACATATTTTAATTATTTAAACGCTACTTCAGTCCTGATATTGTTGCATCCAAGTAAATAATAGACACGTAACTTTTTATTTATGATAAAGCACACAAAAATCCTTTTTCATAACCCATCTTGTGCGAAATACTTAACTGAGAGTTAGTTGCTAATTACAAAGTTAAGATATTGGCGCAAACGGGCCTAATGAGATGTAAATATGCTATTTCTAAACAAAGAAGAAGGATGTCACTGTTATAGTGTTACTGCAACGAATTTCTTGGTAAATCTTTTCAGGAGATGAATCATAAATTATGACTTGAACTTGAAAAAACAGCTGATACATACACGATCTTGTTATGTAGCATTTTTGTAGGGAACAGCTGATTTTTTTTCAGGATTTCAGGGTTGGTTCCATAATAAAAGTTGTTCATAATGATGAGTACAATTATCCCTTTTAAGGTTTCCGGCATATTTTCAATTACCCTGTATAGTAGTATTTTATATTCCCATTCATTCACTATGTCAATAATGTAATATGGTAATGTCTTGAGGCGTAAATTCTATGTACGGCCAAAACAAGCAAAGTTACCAAAGTTAATTAGTAACAGTCATAAATTACAATAGATTCACGGAAAACCAAGTACACGTGTATCTATTGTGTTTGTATGTCATGTTTCCTTATAACTTGAGAACAACTGCACCGATTTTCGTACGATCTTCGTCCATTGTCTTAAATAAAGTACCTACGTTTTGTATCTCTGTCGGTATCACACGCAAATCTAAACTAACATGATGTATTGTAATAAAATTGTTATTTTTAAACTGAGTACACTAATTAAATACAGCGGTCAAGCGTGAGCTGGGTTTTGGTAAAGTGATTATAAGGAGAAATTAATATAATGACTGAAGAGTTTCTTATTTTTTTTGACACAGTATTCTCCCGTAAATAATTGGAATGAATTTCCAGAATTGGACCAGCAGGGTCCAATTCTAGAAATTGTTTCCAATTTTTTTTTTTTAAATATTATATATATTATTACTGAGAGATATGCAAGCTATTTTATGATTTAAAAAAAATAGGGATTCGTAAGTAAATCCACTCGGGCGTAGTTGCAGGCAAACGGTAGTCTTATATAACACATATAGTACTTGATATATGAAACTGAAATTTGGCAGGAAGGTAGTAAGTAGTAAGGGTATTATCATCGCCCCTTTCTTGTTTTATTGGACAGAAAAAGATAGAAATAGTCTCATTTTAGTTTAGTTTGTGAGCAAGGGAACCAGCGCCATAGCGTCAATCTAGCAACAAGTCCATCTATTCTAGATTAAATTTAGTTTTGATTAATCGTTCGTATATTACATGGGATATCATAAAAAGCTCGTTAAGCAACTGTTATTTATAGTCTAACATTAAATATATCTAAGAACTGTGAGTCAGTCACCGTGTTTTTATTACATTTTCCTTGGAATTCTTTTTTTTGGAATTTTCATCACTGTCACATATCCAAACCAACTTCAACAATCATCAGCAACGTCAAAAACTTTTCAGTGTTTAGATACAGTCACAAGCAAAAACAAGTATACACTTAGCAACAATACGAAGCTATTTTCTTCGAATGTATTGATTGAAATGTCTTGATTTTAGGAATATAGTAATTTGAATTCAATACTACTATGAAATAGGTCTTATATCCAAGTTACAACCATTATTTCACATGAAAATCGCTTTTGAATTTTGCTAAGTGTATACTTGTTTTTGCTCGTGACTGTACAGATCATTTTTATTAGCTCGCACTTTTAAATACTTTGAGCGCAATTCAATTTATATTTATTAATATTACAAAAAGTTAAGTTTGTTAGTATTTTTTTTAATCTCTGTACCTCGTTCGATTTAATAAATTCTTTTTATGAGGGAATACCTCGCGTCCGTCTGTCTGTTACCTCGTCAAGTCATCGCAGCAAAACTACTGAACCGATCGTAATGGAATTTGACAAAGAGGTAGCTTAGTATCTGTACAAAGGGCATACATAGGCTATTTTTAATCTGTGACTTTGTCTGCATCCGCGACATAGGTACACGCCACAACTCGCGGCCTAACGCTAATATTTTTTTATAATTAAATTATAAATTATTCTTTGATATCGTCCGCGGCCTCTAGCACTTAGTGGCAGTCAACTACTTAATAGATGAAAATTCATACTTATAAGCTTGATTACGCATAGAAAAAAGAAACGACACAACAATAAGTAAGTCATATAGGTACCTGCCAGAACCCTGGCTATTCAGCCATTTTAACAATAATGCTGATGGACAGACCAATTTT
This sequence comes from Hoplodrina ambigua, assembly GCA_949774945.1. Taxonomy (NCBI): domain Eukaryota; kingdom Metazoa; phylum Arthropoda; class Insecta; order Lepidoptera; family Noctuidae; genus Hoplodrina; species Hoplodrina ambigua. The sequence goes on along the minus strand of OX458974.1, from coordinate 3,199,767 downwards.
GACTATATGTATAAGTACTTAACTAAGATTTAATCTTGATTCCTCCTCAGATTATTAACAACTGGTTTAAATCTTACAATAACAATGATATGAACAGACAAAAAAATGACGTCTTTCAATTTAAAAAAGGAACTCAGCACAGTATCGGTTCCGCTCCGCGATCGTATCGGTAACCCTGACATTACCCTGACGCAGGCGCCGAGCAATGCGATAATGTTCCTCCGTACCTACCTAACATTAAATTATTAAGTCACTATGTGATCTAAATTTTTGAAAAAAGAACAGGGTGTAGGTACGTAAAGGCATGTATCTGTGTGATACTACCGCAAAAAAAAAATAAGAAGACAAATTCTAATTTCAAAATTAATCTAGTCGCAATATCATCTCAGTGACAATAAATGTCAAAAAATATAGGTAAATTAGAGACAGTTTTGACAGATTGACACTGAGATTCAATTGCGATCGTTCCTAAAAGTTAATAGAATTGCCCCCTAGATATAAAAATATAGATTTTTTATGACGCAGAATTCTGCTGCGACATCAATGGGCGGCAGTAGGCATAAATATCCTCAATTGAATGCTTAATTAAACATTAATTTGCTATAACAACATGGTCTTTTAATTGGTAACCACTCATCACAAGGATTTTAATCATGATAATTAAGTAAACATAGAAAATATTGAAGCCGGAAGTTCCCTATCAAATGTGTGACTCATTTAAATATTTGATCGATTGCCTAAATAAATCAAACAAGCATGGCACTCGCCATTTTGTTTGTCATTGCTGTACTTAAGATCTTATTAGGTTATCAACAAGAGGATGGAGGAGGCCTTGCCGTAATTTATCGCAGATGCAGACGAAGTCGCGGAATAAAGAGTAGTCTAAGTTAAAACTTACCCCGTACCAAATTAAGTCAAAATCGATTCATTAATTTAGTCGTGACAGACATTGGTGCCGATTCCCTTGTTCACAAACTAGACTAAATTTAGAGAATTGACATCTCTTACTAACATACAGCGAAAGGAAAGGACAGTGACATTAAAGAACTAAGCTAGCGATGTCAAATTAGTTTTACCTTGAACTTCTCCGTATTTTTTATTCACACCTTAACTGTATGGATGTGTCAGATGGACTCAATTTGACAGCTCTTATTTACATTAGTCTCTTTCTTATTTTATTGGACAGAAAAAGATGAAAATAGTCTCATTTTAGTTTAGTTTGTGATCAAGGGAATCGGCACCAATGTTACTTTCCCAATTTAAAATATTAAATAAAATATGTATGACCAAAATAATATGAATAGACTATTTTGTCGGTAAAGTCCCCGTTTGTGCTATGTAGCAAAACTATACTATCAAGTACCAACGGTTTTGTCAACAAGCTCTGGTAATTAGATGCGTCGCCGGCGCTGGCGGAGTCGATGTCACGATTCACAGTAACTCAGTGCAACGTTGTTTTTCCACACACCTACGTTGAAGAAGTCTCAGACACGGTTATTTTGTAACTTTACTGTTTGACGACTTCCACGCGGACATTTTTAATGTAAAACGGACGAAAATACATTTTTTAACATTTCATTTTTTCTTTAATCGTAAAATGTCGTTCTCTGGGAAGAAATACAGAAGAATTGGTTCTGAAAATGTTGAAGAGTTAGTTACTGCGACAAGTGAGTGATATTTTTTGTGTTGAATGGATACAGTGGTAAAATGCACGGTGTATATAGTGGTTAATCAGTCTAAACTTAACGAAAATATTTGCTATAGTGATCATATTGCGATCATAGTATTTATTTATTACAACAACTAACTTGTAGCCGCCACTTCGTCCGCGTCAAAGTTAATTTCACCATACTAACTTTGTACCCCTGTTCCATCCCCTCAGGAGATAAACTTGACGGGCCTGATGGTCTAGTGGTTAGCGGCCCTGACTGCTAAGCCGGAGGTCGTGGGTTCGATTCCCACCCAGGACAAACTTTGTGTGATGAGCATGATTGTTAGTTCTGTGTCTGGGTGTGATTTATCTATAATATGTATGTATTTATAAATTATATAAGTATGTATATCAGTTGTCTGGTTACCATAACACAAGCTCTGCTTAGCTTGGGATCAGATAGCCGTGTGTGAGTTGTCCCAAGATATTTATTAAACTTTGGAAAAACCTTTTTTTTTACATCTTCATTTATTTACGGGTTTTTTTCTGAATAGAAAACGTCACCCGATGATTGCATACTAAATTAACTTGAAATAAATAAAAAAAAAAAACTAGACTACCCGCAACCTTATACCTATAATAATAATATTAAAAAGGGTTCTAGCTTCATCCGACAAAGGAGAAGCTAAAACACTATTATAGAAATTGGAAAAACCTTTCTTAACGGACGTCTACTAACTATAAACCACCTTCCTGCCAAATCATCTATGCACGTCAAGCGGTTTTCGATATTTAGTGTTAAGTAAGTGAGTGAGTGAATGACCTTTAGCTTTTATATATTTAGATAGATAGATGACTACCCAAGGCAACCAGTCTTACCAAGGGGTATCGTATTACCCAGCTACTGGGTTGTGGAGGTCAGATAGGCAGTCGCTCCATGTAAAATACTGGTATTCAGCTGCATCCGGGTAGACTGGAAGCCGACCCCAACATAGTTGGGAAAAGGCTAGGCAGGTGATAAACTTCATCACAATCTTTTTTTTATTGTTTCCTTCTAGATTCAAATGTAAACCTAATCAAGATGTTAACAAGCAACGCGCCAATATTCTCATTCACGCGCAAAGATGAGAACACGTTCAAATTCACGCTGCAGATGCAGAACAGAACCATGACGCATGAATTCAAGCTGGGAGAGGAAACGGAAGTGGAGAGGAGAGATGGATCAAAGGTACCGTGCTGGTCTTCTTTACTATCTCATTTTCACAAGACACATCACAAAGCTGCTAACTACGCATACTGGTGCCGATTCTCTTGGTCACCAACTAAACTAAAATTAGACTATTTCCATCTTTTTCTGTCCAATAAAACGAGAAAGAGACTAATGTAAATAAGAGCTGTCAAATTTAGTCAATCTGACACCTCCATACAGTTATAGTTGACATCTTAAAACGTATGGATTAAAAATACGGAGAAGTACAAGGCAAAACTAATTTGGCATCGCTAACTTAGTTCTTTAATGTCACCGTCCTTTCCTTTCGCTGTATGTTAGTAAGAGATGTCAATTCTCGGGACGGCGGGACGTCTTAACAGGATACCGTGGCCCCGGAACGAAAAGGGCAACAAAAGGAACAGGGTGGTTTTTTAGTCAGTAAAAGTCTGGCAGTCCCTTCCGGAACCCAGGGCGGAAGGAGTCATTTGATGATTTTTACCACCTAAAAAAAAAAAAAGAGAAACATATGTGAACATTATACAGTAAAAACAATATCACTTAAACGTATATCATCCAATAGTGAGCTCATGACATACATGGTGTTAGTGTTAAGGGCGGCGAATATTATTTTTGCCCGGAGGGGATAAATAGCTAGATCGGGCCCTGCTTACGGGTGCACGAATTGAAAATCCAACAACAGAAATTACAAAGTATGTAGGTAATTAATGGTACTGTTTAAGAGATGGCGGTAAGCCCCCAGGGCTCTTGAGGTATTAAAAGTTTATATTTTTAAAGGATAAAAAAGAAACTCAAATTAAACACAAATGACAATAAACTTGGTGTAAAAGATTACTATTACTAGCGGTTAAAGCGCCTCATGCATGAGGTTGTGGGTTCGAATCCGGGCAAGTACCAATGTGACTTTTTCAATTCATATGTACTTTCTAAAGTTTATCTTAGACATTACTGACATCATTCCGTGCCTCGGAAAGCACGTTAAGCTGTTGGCCCCGGCTGTCATACGTGGATCTTTGACAATCGTTACGAGTCGTCAGAAGCTTGAAAGTCTGACAACCAGTCTTACCTAGGGGTATCGTATTACCCAGTTACTGGGTTGTGGAGGTCGGATAGGCAGTCGCTCCATGTAAAATACTGGTATTCAACTGCATCCGGTTAGACTGGAAGCCGACCCCAACATAATTGGGAAAAGGCTAGGCAGATGATGATGATGACTTATGGCCTCCTTATTTCTAGGTTAAAGAAACAAATACATTGGAAAGTGACAACGTAATAACACAAGTTATGGTACCTAAAGATGGAGGAAGGGTTACATACTTCAGACGAGAATTCCATGACAAAGAGGCTAAAATGGTAAGTTTTCTTTTAAAAGAATGATAATAGAAATAGTCCTCTTAGCAAGAACACAAAACTCCACAATACTCCACATACAAACGTTAAAATACTAATCATAGAAAAAATATATTATTTTTATTGCATTGTAATAAAACCTTCTTTAAATTATTATACTCTTTTAACGCGCGACACACTGGTCATAAGAGTTAAAAAAAATGAAAAACCATTAAAGTTTATTTTTTTATTTTCTTCTTTTCTAAGTAAAAGGATTTGAATTATTTTTTTGGCAAAAAAGCCAGTAGTTTTAATTTTTATGTTAATTGTAACTTTTTAGTGACGAATATTTAATTTTTCATTATACAGTTACTTCATTAGGTACAATTGCATCGAAGCAATGTCAAACAAATATTTAAAAAAAACATTGATAGACTCGAATTATAATACTATCTAGTCACAATTATATAACATAGTAACATACTCAACACCAATCACAATAAAACTACAAAATAACTAGACTGCCTAACATATAATTTATGCCCGTGACTTTGTTTGCTCGAATGTCCTATATTTCGGTTTCATTGCGCGGAACCCTAAATACCTACTTTTCTAATATAAAAGTAGCCAGAGATAGTTATTTTTCCATCTCAGCTTCCTGCACATGAAAGTCAAAATCAGTGCAGCCGTTTCGTTTCGTTCATTTTATTTAAAGCTATTATTTTTACATTACAAACAGACACTTCAATTTTATTTATGTGTATAGATAGTACATATAACGTAACGCTGTTACTGCACCCAAAAAAGTACCTAACTGTAATATAATCCATTCTGGGCCCAGATTACGTTTCATCTCATAATAATAAATTGGCAGTCAGCTGTCTAGAATTACCGATCCGTTATAATTGGCTAGATAGCAGGTGATACGTAACTGTGTTGTAACGAGTGCTACTGTATTGTGTCTAGTCATATGTGGGTACAGGCTCTTGGAGATCTAGTGTAGAGATCTAGGATCTAGTATAAAAAATCTATACTAATATTATGAGGTCAACTGACGTTAGAAAATTTGACGTTTTTGACATCTGTCACACTGACACTTCGACCCCGAGAAGCAGACTGATCGAAATTTAGGTTAGTTTCAACCCTAAGAAAGGAAATAGGCAACTTTTTACTCTGCGACTTCGTCTGTGTCCACGATAACCGACATTTACACGGACAAAACCGCGGGCAAAAGCTAGTAAATAAAATATAAGATATTTCTCTTGTAAATGACGTTAAAGATTGCCGTTTAATGGGTACACTGAAATAAATAATTTGACTTTGACATACTAATGTATTTATTTACAGACAATCAGAATGGAAGGCTCGGATATTGTAGCGACCGTGTATTTCGAGCAAGTTGAATGAACCCACTTAGGACTGCAGTTGTGGTAGAATTTATGATAATATACCTACCTACTTAATATATAAGTTATTATGTAAATTAGATATATTAATTTATTAAAATAAAGGGCCTAATTCATAACTATGGGCATTTTCTTTTTTAGTTTTTCACTACACCTACTCTTTAACACGCGGTGACACCTATAATTATTTGTTGCAAATGCTAGCAAACTAAGTAATTAAAAATCACAATCAAAACAATTAAAAATATATATTATATCTATTGATATAAAAATATTAATCAATTGCTGCATATATGAAAGATAGAACGAGAACGAGAACGGTTCAATCGATTTGACAGATTTTTCTTGTTGTAGGTAATCGTAATAGTCAAAAAAAGTTTCTTTTTTATTATTCCACCTGTAATGTCACCTTCTGCGAATCAGTAATGCTAGCGAAGGAGGAGACGGGACGGGAGAGGCGCAGACTCTCTCGTCCCAGCAGCCGCCGCGGGAGACGCTCCGGGCGTCGGGAGCCGCGAGACGACTCCCGGCCACCGTAGACGCGAGTCTGTGGGCAGTGAGCAATGGGTAGTTCACCGTCCGTTCGTTGAATAACGACAGACCGTGTCGACGGCGCGTTCGTGTTTCACGCGCGCCTCAAAGAGATGTCAGCAAACAATTGGAGGGGCCACTAAGGGCCGATGCCTGCCGGGGCTGCGGGTTGTTAAAAGAGATACCGCGCCCCCGGAACGCAAAGGGCACAAGAAGGAACATGGATGGGTTTTAGTCAGTAAAAGTCTGACACTAAGGGCGGGGGAAGTCATTTGATGATTTCCCATCGGTAAAAAAAAAACTGTAATGTCAGAATTGTGTATATTTTTATATGAAAATCTCAATGAAATAAAAGGTGACGTAACTATAGTAAATTCCATTCTTCCACGACCCCAACGTTATTGGGAACAGGATAGATATATGACGATAAGCAAATTGCACTTGAGCGAAGCCGGAGTGACTCGCTAGTTTCCACTAAAATCAAGAAGTCAATTAATCCAATTACGGATAAAATACATAGCAACGGTGACACGACAATCTAACGTCAAATCTTATCGCAATGACAATGCGAATACGTTACCTATCTGTATACGGACGGAAAAATAATATTGTTAACACTTCAGTTTCAAAAAAAGTACAAAAATGTCGTTCTCCGGAAAAAAGTACAGAAGAATACGTTCTGAAAATGTCGTAGAGTTAGTTAATGCGACAAGTGAGTGGTGCTTTCTTTGTATTAATCAGCTTTTGTGTGTGTGTGTTATAATGAGTGACGAAACGCACGTGTGCCGTGATTTCTTCGTCTTTCGTCTTGTGATTTGTCCAAATCATGGTGATGGTGTTTTTTAATAGAATTCATTTTAACAACTTGAAAATGTTTAAAAAACCATTGATCATGACCGAAACAGTGTTTTAAAATTCCCATCCTTAAAATGTCCATGGTAAGATGAACCAAATCTAAGATATTTTTTTCGATAAATAATTAATTTGTTTCCTGTTATAACATGGTGTAGTTATGGTTACGAATTCAAACATTTACCCCACTTATGTCTGTTATCTTTCGAAGAAACATTCCGTTATCGGATTACATCAATGAATATTGTACATATCTGCTGTGTATTTACTTTTCTTATATTATATCTTACGATCGATTTTTTGCGCCGGGTTTATCCACTAACAAAATAGGTACTTAGCTTTACACTTACGACTTACTTGTTTGTGACAAATTAGATAGTTGAATAACTATTATATATTAACCAATACTTCTAAAAAAAACCCACTTTATTCAAGTCCTGGAAATTCGATTATTTTCATAATAACAGTCAAATTACTATTTGTTTCTTTGAAATCAGTAAATAGTTAATCAATTAAGCGTTTACCGTTGCCATACAAAATGTATAGGAAACACGCGTTTTGACAGGTCATAAAAAATATGTCATTTGATTGGTGGTGTCAAGTACGTCAAGCATGTAAAGCACTTGTAAGCTCCTGTTATGCTTACGCTCGCTTGACAATTTTTGCAAATTAATTCTGCAATGTTTTTCATTTAAGGAACTGGCGGTTAATGTGAATTACTAATAATAAATTTAAAACAATTCATCCTGATTTCTTGTTCCTTCATTCTACAATTTTTGAGACAAAACCATTTCACCTTCAAAAAGCAGTCTTTTGGCACAGGTCCTCCAAATCATCCCCATGTCGAAAAGCTAGATTTTTCAATTATTCAGGTACTTAATTTCACTTTTTCTTAATGGATGTTTTTTTTAGATTCAAATAAGAACCTAATCAACATGTTAACGTGTAACGCGCCAATATTCTCGTTCACGCGCATAGATGAGAATACGTTCAACTTCACGCTACAGATGCAGAATGGAACTATGTCACATGACTTTAAGTTGGGAGAGGAAACTGAGATGGAGAGGAGAGATGGATCTAAGGTTAGTGGGATCATGTTACGTCCTTCTTACTTCTAACTGAATCCTAGCGAACACCCATAATAATGAACCTTATGTATTTCAAGGTAAGACTCACATACACATTGGAGAGTGACAATGTATTAAAACAAGTGATTATACCAAAAGGGGGAGGGAGGGTTGCGTACTTCAGGCGAGAATTTGGTGACAATGAGGCTAAAATGGTAAGTTTTTTACTTAAATAAAACATAAAAAAAAGAAAAACAAGTATATAATTATTAGTACATGATTTGTATTCACACACGAATGTACAAAAGAATGAAGGTTTTGAATAAAACCTTCTTCAGGTGACTTTTCGACTGGGAACAACACACTGGCCATAAATGTTCAACGATTATGTGATAAGCCATTAAAGTTTTCTTTTTCTTTTTTAACAAAATGGCTTTACATTTTTTTTCTACTCTAAAACGGCCTGTGTTTATCACAACCTGCCTCCTGTCAAAATATTTTTTTAATAATTAGATAAATAAAACCTCTTTTATCTTCAAATCTATTTATTGGATAACTTTATTGCGAAAAAGCATAAATGTTTCACGTTCTACATGAAAGATACTTTCATTTATTTTAGTACTTGTGTAGCTTTTTGTATCACAATATTATTTAGATACTTGCCTAGCTCAAATTACGTCAATTTTTACACATAATAATGAGATTGCGGTAATATAGTAGATACCGATAAATAATATAATAATTATGTTTTATTTATTTACAGATAATCACAATGGATGGCTCAGATATTGTAGCAACAGTTTATTTCGAGCAAGTTGAATGAAACGACTATATATGAGTTACGCTTGGTGAAAATATACTGTATACGATGTTATTATTAAACTTAAGTACCTAACAAAAACGTGCTTTTTTCTTTCATCACAATTTTTTCAAATTATATTTAGCGACAAAGTCGTTTAAGTCGAAATTCGCAAAGCAAAGTTTGAAATATACAAAGTCACACTGAATGCAATGACACCATAACTCACAGCAACGACCGCGTTCCTCACACCTGAGTTTATTCGTCACGCCCACAGCCATTGTCTAGGCACCACTCGAGTTATCTAGCCTAATCTGAAATTGTAACACGAGTTAACACGACCAAATTGCATGGTGAAGTGAAATATAAGCTTTTGCCTACGACTTCATCCGCATAATTGTCGGTTATCGCGGACGCAGACGAAGTTACGGGATAAAAAATAGTCTCCTTGGGATTCAAACCTTCTTCTTACCCCGTTACAAATTTCATCAAAATCAGTTCAGTGGTTTAGTCGTGACAGCGTAACAGAAAGATTGACAGACAGAGTTTCTTTCGTATTTGTAATTTTAGTAAGAATGTCTGTAACTCTATATCTATGCAAATGATGTGTGCATACGATAAAAAGTTAAAATCTTCGTTATTCCAATGAATGCAAGCCGCATTCATTGAAATAATGAAGATTTCAACCTAACTGATCTCCAAGATAAACCATGAAATGGAAAAAACCAGTTTGGTACTTGTCAGTACCATGCTTACAACCTAATGAGGCGGATAGGCTCGGCCCTTCGATTGGACTATCACCACTTTCATTCATCCCAAAAGTAACTAGCCCCTTTTTGGTAACAATTTCAGTCATACATGCGGATATCTCTTAAAGCCTGCTTGGGCACCTTATTTTTAAGTCCCATGTTATTAGGGGGCGAGCCTATTGCCATCAACCGGGCACAAATCCAAACTCCAAGGCAGCTACTGGGAATTTCCCGGTGAAAAAACCCAATAACACTTTGCCTGACCTGGGAATCGAACCCAAGACCTCGTGCTCAGCAGTCGCGCTTTGCGACCACTAGAACGAGGCAGTCCACCTTATTTAGGCACCTTATTTTTACCACAGGAAAGTCCGTTTAAGTAGTCGACAAGCTTTTTTCTGGGGGGTCTGTGAGTCTATTACTGACTAAAAACCAACCCAGTTCTCTCCATACACGCCTCCCACGCCTTCTGCGATCCCCGACTGAGCCGACAACTTCCTAGGTAGACCTGCGAGATACCATTCCAATAAAAAATACTCATAAAAGAAAGAATCGGGCGTCAGCACAATCACACGCGTCTCAATACGAGTGAGCGATGTAGGTCAGCCGCGTTGCCTTTTGCGGCCACAGCGATGTAAGCCTTAATGAACGCATGCCGCGCCCCGGGCTATGAGACACGAGTGTAGGGCTGTCATTAAAGTAAAACTACTGTATTTCGACATAATGTAAGTAGGTATGTGTTTGGTATTAGGGTGTGGACACCATTAACCAAAAAGACACATTAATTTATCCCTGAAATCCTGATTAATTTTCAATTAACTGTAAATTTGGATGTTTGTTTGTTTTGAAATTAAAAAATACTCAGTCGAGTTGGCAAATAAGTGAGGCCACAGCACCCTATACAGGTTATTTGAAAAAATACCCGAAACCTGAAAAGGGGTCATTGTACTCATCATTACGATCATAATTTATGGAACAGCTGAAGTTTTAAATTTTAACGAAAAAAAAATTAAAATCAAATTGCATTTTCCATTCAAAATTTCTTGAAGAGATTGTTTTTTAAAGCTTGCATAAAAAATTTTAACAATTGCTTCACACAGAAAATATTTCTCGGTTTACCAACCCTAGCACAGTAATGCGCGTAGCGCGCGTACTCATAATCATGGCATTAACCTTATCGGACAATGACAAACGCTACGGTTTAGTAAGTACATACCTACTTACTGTAAGTACGTACCTACACGACTCGCTACACGTAACCGAATTAACTGTTAGATAACCAGCAGGCTATTAATGAAAAACAAAAGAGAGATGAATAGAAAGCTCCGGAGTGCTATTCTGTAACCATTTTCCTCGATGACAAAAGGTGCAGTGAGCTTGATGTGAGCTTCTTCTCATCTGATACCTACTAAGTATTAACAGCTTACCTTTATAGCTTATTTCTCTTAAATTCACCGAGAGAGATTTTACAGAATAGGTACACCGGCTGATAGTGTCACGATTTCTAAGATTTTCAGTGCAGCAAGTTTATTACGTTGCTTAGGTAGGTATTTTTTCTAGCAATTTTCTATTTCTTCACTTATAATTTCTAATACTTTAAAGAGGTAAAGTTTGTTTATTTTATGTTTTATTTTTTATTTGTGGCCTATATCCTATATCTAAAAGATTTGATCCAATTACAACAATTCTTTTACTGATTGAAAGATACACTATTGCCGAGTATCAAAGGATTTGACTTCCACGCGGACAAAGTCGCAGACAAAATATAGTATATTATAGAACTTTGCATACCTAGTCAAGAAACTTTTGCACAATAAATGTAGGTAAGATACGAGCACGCATGAAATAAACCCTTTATAAACGAGTATATTCTGAACCATATATTACTAGAACTAGTCCAATCTAGACAGAAATCACACAATATGTTAATACTATACTAATAAAGTTGCAGAGGTGTGGCAATATAAACAACAGGCTATAATGTATGTACAATCTATTTTTCTGTATCTGTCTTAATTTAAAAACAAATATGGTGTAGGCTTTCAAAGATTTAGAATTAAAATAAAATTTTGTATTTTATTTTTGAATCTCTACCAATATTATAAAGCTGAAGAGTTTATTTGAAAGGACTAACCTCCGGAACTGCTGGCCCGATAGTGACTGCGTGCTTTTTTTTTTTTTTTCGGTATGGCACCTCGCCGGTCAACCTATGAGGTTGTCGGCTGCTTAACCGGGCTTTCCTGTGGTGCCTTAAATGAATTTAAGGCCTCCAGCCAGGGCTTGACTGCGTGCTGCCGATGATTCGAACTTATAGTAATTCGAGGTTTTGATGCATCGAGGTAGTGATCTGTCGCGCTGAATTCTTCGAGCTAACGTTCGAGCAAGTGTTATTCGATTTATCGTCATTCGATTTCACGTAGGGACTCGATAATGGGTATCACCTCCCTTTGGGGATTACAAGCGTAATTTTTATAAATTATGAGTTCTCAATAAAATAATGGAGTATTCGGAAAAAAAAATTATGTTAATATTATCGATTTTTTTTTTCTTACAAAAATTAAGACTTTTGATCGATATCAAGTTGGTGGTTTTCGTACTGTTTGTTTACAAAATAAGACGTGTAAAGTGAAACACACTGTATATGCACACTCGGTCTCGATATTTCAACTTATGCAACACATTTTGCATGTACCGATATGCAGGTACGATTTTAGCGTAATGCATGATAACCTGTCGCCTTCGGACATATTATATTATGTCGAAACACAGCTTTGGGCACACATATGGTAGGTATTATGAGCAAGAATGGCGAAAACTAGATTTATGAATAATGGATTACTGTTTTTTGTATAAATATACTATTATAATAAACTAACAATAACACAAAACTTATAAATAACTAGCTGCTACCTGCGACGTCGCCCGCGTGGTATTTTTCACTCGTGTTAAATTCCGTCTTTGGTTTCAGCTCTGCTTCCGGGGTCGAAGCTTGATATTAAATAACCTATACTATTCCTCATTAATCTGGCTATCACATACAAGAATAATTTCCCAATCCGACTAGAAGAAAGATAAGCGTGTTCAAACAAACAGACAAAATTCTACAGCTTTATAATATTAGTAAGAAAGAGGTCCTATTTGATTTGAGAAACAGGCGACAGAAACTGCATATAAAACTGTCTTATTTGGTATAGCAGTCTTGTCCCCAATCAATCACATAACTAGTAGAAAGCGACTTACGCCCTTAACAGTACGGAGGCAAATTAACACAATTGCATCAATGTCGTAGTAATCCGGATTACGGAGTCTTTGACGTTTGCGTCACTGCCGCAAACAGCTGTTAACTCGTTGAATGCGGGAAAACACACACGTTGTGTTTCGACTAAAAACGCAAGTGCGGCGCACACACACCGTATGTGTTTTTCTACGGCGAACACGCGAACAGTGGTAGCTAGCCGCACTTGCGTTTGGCGCAGCGAATGTTAGCCCGCAGTCAAAGGGTAAGAATTATATGCGAGTCTAAATAATAAACATACGTTGTGTAAAACATCTCTTAGCCGTTATCTACGCATGTTCATCAAACTATGTGACAAATAAATACGAGTATTTTGCTAAAGTAACGACTTTTATTTTTGGTGCGAAAAATCATAGTTTATAGTAGCGCGCAGTGTAACGCATGTAAAACATTGTATGTACTGCTGCATGCAACAGTACAGGGACAGTAGAGGTGTTTATTTGGATGAAACATAACATACATAACATTAGATACATCACGCCTGTAATCCCCGAAGGGTTAGGCAGAGGTGTACCCATTAGCACACCCACATTTCGCCAGTTATGTTTTTAGTCCCATGTAATAAGGGGCGAGCCTATTGCCATCAACCGGGCACAAATCCAGACTCTGAGGCTGCTACTGAGAAATTCCTGATGGAAAAACCCAATAACACTTTGCCCGACCTGGGAATCGAACCCAAGACCTCATGCACAGCAGTCGCGTTTACGACCACTAGACCAACGAGGCAGTCCAGGGGTCCAGGCGTTGGATGATACATTTAAAAATAATTTTCGTAAGAAATCAGTATGAGTCATATTTGAATTTTGACCTTTAATATCTGCGTTAGGATAGGAAAGAAACCAGGTACCTGAACCCAAAAAAAAATATCTCATTGATGGGACGAACATGTCAATGTAACTTGTATTTATAAAACTACTTAGTAATATTAAAAATTATCTCTTTTTCTGTTTCATAGACAGCAGTCCTAAGCCTTTATTTTTTTATCTTTTAGGTGGTAAAAATCATCAAATGACTCCTAAAAAACCACCCTGTTCCTTCTGTTGCCCTTTACGTTCCGGGGCCACGGTATCCTGTTAAGATAGTCCTAGGACTGTTTGTTTGTGTATGTAAGTTTATATGTTTGTAAACGCACCTGCGTTACACGAGGGAAATACATCTAAGTGTGACAGTCAGTCCCTTCCGCCCCACCCAGGGCGAAAAGACTCATTTGATGATTTTTACCACATAAAAAAGTAGGTAGGTACCTAAATCTTTATCTAATTGCTAAGTCAAGCTTTTAATACGAAAGTCTAGACCTCCAATTACAAGGAAACTGATCAGAGGTCGTATTATTCAGAGCTGAAGTGGCATTGACCATGATTGTTGATTCAGACATAATTGCCAACAAGTTCAGACAGCCAACGGCAAGGGCGCTCCTTGACCAAATAAAATATAGCAAGAAGATGAGACTGGTCGATTTATAGAGAAATTGGAACGGAAAATTGTTAAAACGTTTAGTGTTAACTTGGCTGCATATGAAAGTAGGAGGTCCGAATGTTGTTGGAGAGACAATTTTTTATCATCAAGGATGGAAGGAAGGATGAGAAGGTTAGTTAGTTAGTGTTAGTTTTGTTTTTAATGTCATATTATTATGATCATTTTAATTTAAGATTAAAAATGCTTTTTTATAGAAAAAGCAAGGCGTTATAAAATTAATGGTATTATAAAATTGTGCCGTATTAACAGTATCCTAAATAATATTCAGATGCACGTGATCTTCTATCATACCATAACCGTATTTGTCAAATAATCGTTACAAACCTTAAAGAAATACAACAGAACGAATAATTTGCACATGGACGCATGTCGAACCACTCTGCATATTTGGATCAGCAACACGACCAAAATAATTAGTTAATAACCTATTATTAACTAATATACTGATGTCATTGCACATTTATATGCAAATAACACCAACAACCCCGAAGGCATTTGCAATATGTATACTAATACAATAAAGCTGAAGATATTTTTTATTTGTTTGTGTGTTGCTTTAACCGCACTAATCTCTGGAACTCCTGGTTAAATTGGGAAAAATCTTTATGATAGATAGATTCATGAGGAATACATAAATAACATAACATAACATCACGCCTGTAATCCCCGAAGGGTTAGGCAGAGGTGTACCCATATAGTACACCCACATTTCACCAGTTATGTTTTAAGTCCCATGTAATAGGGGCGAGCCTATTGCCATCAACCGGGCACAAATCCAGACTCCGAGGCTGCTACTGAGAAATTCCTGATGGAAAAACCCAATAACACTTTGCCCGACCTGGGAATCGCACCCAAGACCTCATGCTCAGCAGTCGCGCTTGAGACCACTAGACCAACGAGGCAGTCACTGTCTAATTCATCATTAAAATATCTACAATCAAGTCTTATCTTAATTAATTATTCAGGAAAATGAATTAGTTGTTGTGCTCTCGTTTGAGGAAGTTATTAAGAGCATTTACCTACGCCAAACGGCATAGCATATGTACAAACTTTCAAGTACCTACCTAAGTAGTTATTTTTCGAAATGAATGAACCGATATTCGTGAAACTTCCTACGCATATCTAAGCAGGATACATAGGTCTTAAAAGTCATCAGAGAACATTTTAGGGAAGTTGTGTTACAACTAAATTTTACCGATTTCGAGTTTTCCATAGAAACAGTTATTTCCAATAATTATCTTTTATTATTAAATAAGACATTTTGAAAATGTTCTCTCATAAATTTTTAGACCTATGTACCGTGCTTATGCGTAAGAGTTTTTTAAAATTTGGTACATTAATTTCGAAGAAAAAAAATAACTTGAAAGTTTAGATACGGCATAAAAGCTTTTAATAAACAATTGGATACCTAACCGCGCTTGCTTAATTACGTATTTCGTTCAGTCAATTTCTTTTTTACACTGCCTTACCCAAAATATTGCACCCTATTATGTCAAAAGCAGTTAAAACATCTGTCCTCCTGACATTGACATTTTATTAAAGTAAGTCGGTCGCCTCTGTGAGCTGTTATTCCCATTTCACATGCCCTCTACTCAGTTACGTGACTACCCTCGCGTGGAAGGTTACGCCAGCAGGTAGACGGTACGTATAGGTAGTTAGGTACCTACAGGCCAGGCAACAATGGCCTTTACGTCTTTTTTTCCGTCGCGGAATCTGGATGGACTACTTTCGAAAACGTGAGGTGACCCAAATTTTTGTACCTGACGTGTAATGTAAATCAATACTCGCGTGTAAGTTTGACTTTGAAATTGTTCACATGTATTTTGGAGTTCCTTAGAAAAAATGATCAATTCGGTAGTTGACACCACTAATCAATTGACATGCTTTTTACGGACTGTCAAAACGCGATTCCGCATAGATTTTGTGTGTCAATATCGAACTGTTACGTCACTTGTGTGCCGTCTCAATTTATTGATATTAAAAGCACAAAAAATCTAATTTTACAATAAATTGAAAATTAATTGAGTTTCTAATGAAATACAGTGATTCTTTTAACCACTCAATTTAATTAGGAAACCATTTTATACTTACAATTAAATGAAGACGAAACCTATTTCGATGACCGTGGAATTCGGTTGCACTATTTTCAAATGTATTGACATAATTGTCTAAAAATCTACAATTTACAGGTATGTAACAAATTAGCAAAACTAATAATTCCTCTTTCTTTTCTCATTAAATAAAAACTAAATTTTATTGTACGGAACTGCCGTTTGTTAATCCGACTCGCTCTTAACAAGACTTTTAATTCACATTTTATGTTAGCTCGAGGGTTAAAATATTGTTCATGATAATGAAGGCAAGTTTAAACATGCTGCAATTATTTTATTGTCTGAACGCGAATATGACAAAACACTTTTATTTTTATGTAATTTATTTGGCACTTTATTAGTAAAAGGTAAATAATAATATTTTTTTAATAAAAATGTAACGAATGTGTAATGGTGCTTGATTCCTGGTGATGGAACTGGATGGAGACACTAGGAGCTGGAAGAAACAGGGGGCAGAAAGCACCACATTACATTTTTACACTCAGTTTAACTGCGGAGCTACAGATCAGACTATGTCCCTTAAGCTGAAGTGCCCCAAATGGTACATTAACCAGCCCCTTGACAACCAGTGCAACGCCACTGGCGCGGCAGTAAACGTGGCGATCTACTGTGCCCAAATAGTTCAAATCAAAGAAGAGAAGTTGAGGCGTTGTGTACCTACACAGCTGCACAGTTACAAGGAGCACTGGACCACGTCATCATCATCTTCCTGCCCTTGTCCCTTGTTACTTGGGGTAGGCGCAACACGTTTTCCTCTTCCATTCCGTCCTGTCAGCCGTCATGCAATCACTGACTCCTCTTTCATTCATATCCTTCTTCACACAATCCCTCCATCTTTACTTTGGTCTTCCTCTTGCTCTCCATCCATCCACATTCATATTCATAACTCTCACGTAAATCACATTAAAACAAAGCCACAAAAAAATCACTTTACATAAACGCGCCTGAAGGCTGTAAATACATCTGATCCGATGCATAAATAAAACGATGTACAAATTCAATTAAAAGAAACCAGTTCAAGTGTTAAAATATGTCTTACAAAACCATACGAGGTGTGTGCTTAATTATTTTATTAATCGTATATAACGTAGGACCCGGCGCCCTGGGGCAGTACTGCTCACAACTTTGGTATTCTATGAGCAACCAAGTTCTGGGCAATGAATAATGGTAACTTTAAGACGTTAAATATTTAGTAATTACACGCTTTTGTCATTCTATATGAATCATAAATGATATCACAATGGAAAACTATACAGTTTGAGTTAGCTCAGTTTTGTAATAAGTTAACGAAATATGGGCACTTACGGTATGTAAACAGTTTTGAAAATAGAAAGTAATTGTTTTTTGCTAACCAACATTAAAAATTCCTACTTTGCAAAATTTATTACTTAATCTCTTTTATTCAAAATTGTGTTCGTTCTTCAGAAACGTCAGGCGCGCAGTACTCTTAACCGGCGTGCTTGCATGACGAGATGTATGAACGTAGATGAGGCGAAAGGAGTATTTTAGGATCGTAGCAGGTGGCGTTCTATGGTCCTACCTCCATGGAAAAAAGGCGTGAGTTTACGTATGCATATTAGGAAAACTTTGTTGGTTTTTCCGAGAAATTAATAAAAAAAATCAAAAGATATGACGATTAAAAAGTAAAAATCTCTTTCTAAAGGAAAGTTTAGGACATCGTGAAATTTTACATACACGTTGTCAGAAGTACAAAAAAGGACATAGGGTAAATTCTGTTTCCTAGACATAGAAAAATACGGTTTCAAGACAGTCGTCCGACTTTTGAAATCCGAACTAACCTGCGTCGGCAATAATCGCATTTAAAGGCATAACGAACCCGAAAGTTACCTACATTTTCTTCACATTATTGCAATATTTTATTATTCGTGAATATAGCATTCGCAAAAACTTTCCGATATACATTTCTCCGTAATCGAACAGCTGATACCGTGTGATCTCTGAATGAGGAAAATCATTTCGTAGCTGATTTCTGTGCCTACCAAACTGCGCAGTGACACACTTGCTGATATCATTTCTGTGAGCAATATGTAGCAATAACGAATACCTAAGTAGCGTAAAATTTGTAACAAGTAGGTACCTACCTACCTACTAAGTAGTTCAATATTACGCCATTTTGAATCATGCCTAAGAATTGACAGTTGTCAAGATATCTTTAGAAATCGTTCGATATTCAAAAATCTTTCAATATTTTTATTTTATTTTTAAACAGTGTTCATTGTGTTTATTGCTCGTTCTTTTCCATAGATACTCCGATAAGAAAGGTTTTTCCAATATTCACTCCCTAAGGGGATAAAACGAGATCCATATTCGTATTGAGAAACCAATTTTGACTCGGATAAAGTCGCAGCAGAAGCTAGTGTTTGCAATGAGCATTTAGATTTAACTTCACGAGTGACTAACTCCTTGACAATACAAAAGTGCCTGTTAATGATTTATTTAACCGCTAGATGCGGGCAGAACAGGACCAGTCATTATAGCTATCTTTAGAGGAGGCCTATGTCTATGTCTTTGTATAGCAGAAGACGTCTTTCGGCTGGTATGATGATGATGATGAATTTGGTCGATTGAGTGAACTAATCACAGCAGCTTTCGCGATTGACAATTTGTCACATCAATTGTTACTTTTAATTGTACAGTTACTTGCTACGTACCTACTTTTATTTGACAACTTTGTGATTTTCCCAATTATCTCATATTTTCCAAACTATTTGCTAAAAGTTCTTACGGTTGGTTACACGAGACGGTGATTGAGTACACACTACAGTTGTCGAAATCATGCAAGCAAATTACGGGCTTTTAACTGAAATTAAGTAAGTAATACAGCACACATATAATTGCAAGCATTATGTCATACAATAAGTATTACACCGTAGCTTATGGAAGTTACTTTGTAATTGCTAACCAAACATCATAGCTAAATCTGTCTACTTATTTAAAATTGACATCATTTAACCATACTAAAAGAAAGAAAAAGAAAGAAAGAAAAACCTTTATTCACGTGAAAGTGACGCACAATACAAACAATATTTACTAATATTTTATAAATAATAATAATATAAAAAATAATAATAATATTATGTTATATAATATTTTTTTACTAATATTATAAATGCGAAAGTGTCTGTCTGTCTGTTACCACTTCATGCTTAAACCGCTGAATCGATTTTGTTGAAATTTGGCATGGAAATAGTTTAAGACCCGTGGAAGGACATAGGCTACTTTTTATTAGACTTCGACTTCGTCTGCGTCCGCGATAACCGACATTTGCGTGGACGAAGTCGCGGGCACAAGCTAGTTACTATATAAATAAGCTTTTGGATGACGGAACTAAGTAATTATTTATTTTTAATAGACATGTAACACATAAGGCTTGTCTATGAAAAAGCGATACAACCTACATGTTTACCTTTATTAGTGTTATTGGTAAGTTAAGTGCTCTTACAATTTATGGTGATGATCGTGATGGATTGCTCTGTAGCAGTACGAATGTCGGACTGCGCACGGTCTGTTCTGTTTTCCATACAGTGCGACACTTGTATTACGTACGGCGACAGCAGTACGGCAATCGTCTCGTGTCAACTGCATGTCCGTGTGCAGTCCGACACTCGTACTGCTCTAGCATCGCAACGCTACGCTTTCGCCCGGCGAAACACATTAATGCAAAGACCCAAGAACTAGTAATTTTTGTCAACATTATAACAATTTATAGGTCTAATATGTATAATTGGCGCCACGAGTGGTGAGCACAAATTTCAACTGCGCATTTGTTAATATTCCGGTCTCTTTGACGGAATGAAGAAGGCGGGGGGCGTCGATCTTGCAGTCGGCTGCATGCGATACCTATACTGACCTATACTCTTTTTGTTTTTTGCCGAAATACAAAACGCTTAGTCTCAAAACCTTAAAAAAATTGTGTTTGATCTGTGTAGAGGCCAAAAACACGTGAAGAAAGTAGTAGGCAGCTGGTGCGTCACCCGCGTCTTCCTCATTGTCAATGCGTCACAGCAAGCGCAGATAATGCAAGGGACCTTGTTGCACTGCAACTGAGGGCCTAGCATGAGTGCGCGGAGGAAACGTAACGTAAATTGGATCGATTTTTTAGACTAGAAATACTTGTTTCGCTCATAACTTTTAGTTAGTTGAAAGGCTTTTTTAAATTGATGATACTAAATGTACATGTCGTATAAAATTATGCCAAAATGCTAGCAAAATGCTAAATGATAATGCTTTGTGACAGTTGTATTATGTATTAGTTAGTAGACATTATTAATTAACCAATAATTCTAAAATACAATTTCTTCAAAAAAATAACTATATTTGAGCCCTGAAAATTTTTAATTACCTAACAGTATGTAACATTACATTTTAGTTTCTTTGAAATCAATAAATCATTTGGGTTGACTAATACGTGACGTCACAGTTTACTAATTGACATAAAAGTACAAAATCTACGGGGGAGTCATTTTGACAGCTCATAAAAATAATGTCAATTGATTGTTAGTGGGAGAACGTCAAGAGTCAATTGACAAAGGTACTTTTTAGGTCTATTTTTATGTGTATTTAATATTATGTGTACCTATTTAATATTACGTGTATTTGATAATAATTCGATAATCGGATCGAACACTTAGGTCATCACACTTGCGCTAGGACAACAGATCAAAAGCCTCCGTCACCCAATTCTACGCCCCAATTACGAAAACAAAATACAAGGTAAGATAAACAAAGAAACTGCTGCAATTTTTAACAATATTTCTAACAATAATATTTTGACGTTACGTTTAACATTGGTACCATCTTAGTTTCGAAAGCGTATTGGAGTAACGTTCATTGTTTTGGAATGCCACTGAAATTTCGTCATAAGTAGAAATATGCTAATTATCACCGAGTCGCAAGTTACGTTGAAACTCGATCTGTGTTACTGTACCAGGGGTTCCCATCTGTGTCGCGCATCGTGACGACCTAGCTAGAGCGTCGCGTCGCGCGTCGTATCGAAGAAAGGCACAAATCGCATTAATTGCAGTACAATCATTATACTGTTATATTTTCTAATTAATAGTAAGTAGTATTGACTGCCTCGTTGGTCTAGTGGTCGCAAAGCGCGACTACTGCGCATGAGGTTTTGGGTTCGATTTCTAGGTCAGGCAAAGTGTTACTAGGTTTTTCCGTCAAGAATTTCTCAGTAACAGCTTCAGAGTCTGCATTTGTGCCTGGTTGATAGCAATAGGCTCGCCCCCTTTTACATGAGACCTACACACAACTGGCGCATACACCACATATAACACACACATAACACATACTAAGGGGTACACCTCTTTTTAACCCTTTGGAAAGTACAGGTGTGATGTCATGTTATGTTATATGCAAATAGTAATAATTAAGATAATCGTTGGAATTTTCTTCGATTAATTATAATAAAGAATTCCTAATGTCTTCTGGAGCTACATACAAATATCTTCCAAGATATCACAAAAAAATTACAACCCGCAAAGTTAATCGCAGTAAAGATTGGGAACCCCTGTACTGTACTATTCCGGGAACACCTTGCAATGTTCGGCTCATGTTACCGAAGTAATGATAGTGCTTATCGTTGTGGTAATGGGGCTTTTCCCGAGGTTGGTGGAATACTGACCCCGTGGTAGGAAAGCATGTATAAATAGTTTCATTAAATCTTAAGCAACATTGGCTTCCTGACGGTGTATTCTGTAAAAATCTCCCTCGGTGTAAACTGTGAGGATGAGGTGAGCTGTCATCGCAATAAGCTAGTAATTGACAGCTCACCAAAAACTCACTTCGCAGTTTTTTTTACAGAATAGTCCTTGGACCAGTGGTCGCACGGCACGACTCCTGAGCATCTGGTCTTGGGTTCGATTCCCAGGTCGGCCAAAGTGTTATTGGGTTTTTCCGTGTAATTTAGTTTTTTTCGCGAACCGACATTCGGGCTTCGGCCGTCATCGGCTATTTAGTGGCGTCCAAATAAATTTTGATGCGGGTAACGTTAAATAGGATCCCCATGACACTCAAAGTGTCCTGGTGTCCCTTTTTTACAAGCTTTTATTTAGCTTGCACTGTTCGTATATGTATGTAATATAATATGTAAGTTGTCCATACAAAAATTGAAAACCATTTTTCGACCATTTGTTGAGCTGAAATTTTCATACACCTTTAGTTCTGATGACAATGCAATGTCCAATACTTACAATTGTAATAATTTTTAAAAACAAAGTTTGTTTTTTAAATTTATTTTTTTTCTGCCTCGTTGGTCTAATGGTCGCAAGCGCGACTGCTGTGCATGAGATCTTGGGTTCGATTCCCAGGTCGGGCAAAGTGTTATTGGGTTATTCCATCAAGAATTTCTCAGTAGCAGCCTCGGAGTCTGGATTTGTGCCCGGTTGATGGCAATAGGCTCGCCCCCTATTACATGGGACTAAAAACATAACTGGCGAAATGTGGGTGTACTAATGGGTACACCTCTGCCTAACCCTTTGGGGATAACAGGCGTGATGTTATGTTATGTTTATTTATTTTGTTAATTCCTTTTCGAAAACTCCTTCCTGACGACTCCCGAACGTTCACTATTACAAATCCCGGATGAATTACAACTCTAGTCACTCCTACTACCTGTGATCACCAAGTTACTCTTTTTTACTTGTAGGGTAAATTGGGGGTATTGCTAGTATAAAGTACGGCTCGTTAAAAATACAATACATACATGCATTCACCAAATAAGTTTTGACATTTTGAAACATAGCCTTCATGAATGTAATTGGTGCAACTAGTTTTTTCATCACAATACGTCATTTCCCGATCATTTTGGAACGTGTACACACAGCAAAACAGATAGGTAAGCAGGGTCGTCAGATATAGTTGAAGTTTTCTTAGAAACCGATGGATGTCTTTGACTGAAAAAAGTCTATCGATTTCTTTGAAAACTTCAACTATCTGACGACCTTTCATACCTTTCTGTTTTGCTGACTGTACATACAGAGTACATCGTGACGTATACAGAAGTGAACTGAATCACTATAAACAGGATGCTCAAAAATGTGAAGGGGATTGTAAGGACAGCAGATAAATTATATGCAACGCAATGAGATTATTTATTTACTTCATAAAAAGTAGTGCTAAAATTAGACTAGTCTGCGCAAACTCGCAATGTAATGGCGCGTATGATAAGGCGATTTTGAGAAGTAGATGTTGATGATTGCATGAAGATTTCTCACTATGAATTTCTCATGTATCGTAAGTGCGTTTACGAAAATTTTAAATCACAATCTAGCTCATAAAAATATTGGTACCTTGCCGGAATCGGGAATTCGGGATCTATTGATTATTTAAATAAACAAACAAACTCACATTCGCCGTTCCTATTCTGACCTACGACATGCGCAGCGCATCTTCCGTCGGGGGGGGCATTCTACCTATTAACTTTATCGATCGCAATCTAATCTCTGTGTCAATCTGTCAAAAATACCTGTAATTTGCATTAATTTGTTTAACATTCGCTGAGACGAGATTGCGACTGGATTTTGAACATTTTTTATTAGTAGAATTAACTATCAGATTTGCATCTACCCTTTATAGACATTCGTAATAGTAGTATAATACGGACTATTTCCTAACTCAACTCACACGCACATTTTGCACACAAAATTAGTAGGCAGTAGTACAATATCAAATGTGAAAGCTGTTCGATGTTTGATAAAATTCGACATAGCATCGATCAATTGCTGATTTTAATCCTTATTTGAACAACATATTTCTGACTAGATTGTGCCCGCGACTTCGCCCGTGTGAACGTCGGTTATCTGCGAAGTGATTTTTTTTTCCCCTGATTAGAAGCAGCCTGGCTAGCCTGGCCAATGAATGTTCTGTCAAAATCCGCCCAGCCCTTTCGGATATTAGCCGGCACAAAGAGACAGCCATACAGAACGACACATTTTTTTTTTGTTATTTATACCGTGTACCTTAACATTCATATGCATTTAGTAAAACAACCTTTTACAATAAGCAACTTGATTCAATATTATTAATTGTTTTTTCTTTCTTGTAAAAAGACGCCTTTTAATAGGCTAAGGGCTAAATTTCCAATCGTTAGATAACTTTTATCGGAGGAATAAATATGGCGGTTTGACAGCTTTTGTCTAGAAAATATTATATGTCAAACTCTAAATATCCAAAGAATAAATACGAATTTATTCTTTGGATAAAAAACTATTGAAAACATCAGCCCTAATTGAAATTAAATAAGTTGACTTTGACATTACAAACAGACACTTCAATATTTTATTTCTTTGTATAGATAAATCAGTGAGCATAAGTAACATTTGACTACACATACGACGCCGGCTGGTGTCGCAACAGCGCACACGTTATGAATTTCTCGAATAGATAGCGTTTCTATGAGCGATCTTGTCACTTAAAGTGGAACGAAGTTGTGCAAAATCGCAGGTGTGCTCGGTACCAGCCGGTTTGGTACCGAATGGTACAAGTTTTAAGAAGTCGCGAAACTGGTTTTTTTGCTCTTTGAAAATAAGTGGTGTGAAAAAGACATTTAAACGAAGCCGAAACTAACGATTTCTTCCCATTGTTACGATCATTTTTTTGACCATTGTGCATAGGTACCTTTTTTACGCATGTTTATGAACACATGTTTTGAAAGTTATAACTAAAATTCAAATACCCCGACGACTCTTTTTGGAAATTCGTATTATTTTATTTCAATTCTGTTTTTTATTTTTAATTGTATGTAATGTGGTTAATTTTATTTTATTTTATATTATTTTATTTATACTATTTTATTTCTATTTTTATTGATTTATTTTTATGAATATGGATCTTTAAATCTGATATTAATGAATTTTATTAGTTTATTTATTTTACTGTTCCTCTTTACATACAAATTCATCCAATTTATTTTGCTAAACGGTTGACAAATAAAAAAGCTGAAACCTCCCGACTTGTACCACACACCAAGATTTAGTTAATCCAAGTATTTAAGTGCACTCATGCCAATTAGACCGGTCATAATCCAAGGTTAATGAGACACCTTTGTTTTGACGTTACAGCTGGGGGTGAATTGATTTATTTCTGAATTAATTTGGCTACATTAGCCATTAAACAAAAAAACATTGTAAACATTTAAAGTTATTCATTGAGATTAAAAATTAAGGTAAAATGATAGTGGGCTAAAATGTATGGACGGCACACCCAAGTCCGCCACAGCTGAGACTACTTTTATTTGGAAGGTATCACGGCCATGTGTCTCTGTGCCAAAACGCATCAAATTCTATCCCGGGGTTCTCTTTTTATTTTAAGTCGAATGGGTTTAACCATAACATATAAACCATTTTAAAATTGCAATTTAACATAATATAAACTCAGTAATTGCGTTATAAACTAAAAAAAGTATTGCCATTATAATATTAAGTAATGGTGCCTGCTAGTAAAAATATTTTAGTTTTTTATTAATATCATTTAACCCCCGGAATATTTTTTTAAGTGTCTTAACTAAAAATGCTTAGTTTTAACAGGTCTTTCGATTCATATATAATAAATGGCTGGCGGAGCTGGGTGTCTTTTGCCCACTATCCAAAATACGTTAACCACTTAACCAAATGTGTTACATTACTATCTAACAATAACAGTTTTATGTAGATACCTACATTTAAAACTACACTGCACTTACTTCGAAAACATTGAAGATTTGACGAAAGTTAATTGATTTGGGACTACATAAGTAGTGTGTGTGAACTAATCTCACAATAAGTATTTGACAATGGTGCCGATTCCCTTGGTCGCAACTAAATTAAAATTAGACTATTTCCATCTTTTTCTGTCCAATAAAATAAGAAAGAGACTAATGTAAATAAGAGCTGTCAAATTTAATCCATCTGATACATCCATACAGTTATAGTTGACATCTTAAAACGTGTGGATTAAAAATACGGAGAAGTTCAAGCCAAAACTAATTTGACATCTCTAACTTAGTTCTTTAATGTCACGGAATGTCACTGTCCTTTCCTTTCGCTGTATGTTAGTAAGAGATGTCAATTCTCTAAATTTAGTCTAGTTTGTGAACAAGGGAATCGGCACCTTAAGTACTTAAGGTATTTACAGCTTAAAAGACGAGCTGCTCATATGAGAGTTCATTTAATAACGTGCTACAAGTAAATATCTGCTTAGTTCTAACTTGTCCAAATATATGAATTGATTGATGAAAAGATCAAATCATCATAAATGACGACTTTGTCATAGCATCAGCTTTATTTTCATTTTTTTCTTTTGAAAACGTGATATATCAGATAACTCACTCATTCGGCAGATGACATAAAACGGAGGAATAAATATTCGGTTTGTTACTTTTTGGATATAAATATGTACCTATGTCAAACATATTATTATATATAGCATAAACATAACATCACGCCTGTAATCCCCGAAGGTTTAGGCAGAGGTGTACCCATTAGTACACTCACATTTCATTTCGCCAGTTATGTTTTTAGTCCCATGTAATAGGGGGCGAGCTTATTGCAACAACCGGGCACAAATGCAGACTCCGAGGCTGCTACTGAGAAATTCCTGATGGAAAGACCCAATAACACGTTGCCCGACCTGGGAATCGAACCCAAGACCTCATGCACAGCAGTCGCGCTTACGACCACTAGACCCACGAGGCAGTCAACAGTCAGGTATCAGGTATCGGTACTTCGAAAAAATTAAACAATTGAAAAACAAACTCTAGGAAATTATAAAAATGTCTGCCCCTCAGATAAGCGTTTTATATAAATTAATCTTGTCACTCTTACTCAACCAAGGCGCAGGCGTCACATTCTGTGGCCTTTTCGACAAATTGCCCTTTTTGACCTGCATTCTTAACACACAATAATACAGTTTACATTTTCTCGCATGACTTATGAGTTGAGCAAATAAATGTTGACAGGTAAGTTGGGCGGTGGCGCGAGCGCAGTCAATAATTGCTCGACAAATGTCATTTACATGTCATAGGGCACGTCAAGTCTGTATGGATCAAACTCTACGCGTGCGCCCTTGACTGCAAAGGGAGGTGTGATAACTTGCACCATAGTATATATGAAATAACACAACTTCACTGCTTTACTTGAAAATACCTTTTTTTCGTAAATCCTCGTAGAGTTCCTCGGTCGTGTGGATGACGGGAGGCGCAACCACCGCAGTGTTCCTATAGCCCAGATACTGGATTCACATAAGCATTCAAAGTCAAAGCCAAAGTCAAATCATTTATATCAATTAGGCCAATAAGGCACTTTTGAACGTCATACACAAAATACAAAATAGGATTGAATCTAGTTGCCCCTTCCAAAAGGTAGTTTTGTATTGAGAAGAATGGGAAAGAAACTCCATACGTACTCTTTTAAAATCAAAGTTTACAACATTTGTTTACAGAATCATACACGACATGGCACGTGACAGCAATGAATGTACCCTATAAAAAACTAATTAATCATAATAATTAAAAGGCAAAAATTAAGAATTTAAAAGTTAAAATATGTCATTAATCGCTCAATTTAAACCTGCAGTGAAGTGCAGCGTGAATATATTATTTTCAGTAGCGGTAGTGTAGCTGTTGTTCCAAACTCCAAAGTTAAAATCAAATCAGTTATTTCTTGCCCATTCCAAAAGCTAGTTTCGTATGGAGAATATTTGATACAAATGTAAGACGATGTACCTAAAATAAAAACAACATAACATAACATCACGCCTGTAATCCCCAAAGGGTTAGGCAGAGGTGTACCCATTAGTACACCCACATTTCGCCAGTTATGTTTTTAGTCCCATGTAATAGGAGACGAGCCTATTGCAATCAACCGGGCTCAAATCCAGACTCCGAGGCTGCTACTGAGAAATTCCAAAAATTCTAAAACAAAAATTACCTAAAATACTACAACAGGTACCAAATGATACAAATTAAGAAATAAGTGCTGTTATGTTATTAGAAACTTCTAAGAGGAAGCCAACAAGCCAGTAGGAATCGAGTTGTATGGCGTCCCCGCCGAACTTAACAAAATTTACCAAGTACGTAGTACCTATTAGCAATTTTTTCCCAATTTGGTTATCTTAACCCTGTGACTGCTAGCGGCTGGTGAACTAGCCAATTCTAAATGTCAATGCTGACAAGTTTGCATACTTAGGTTTAATAAAATTACCGGTTCGTGGTCTCCACTCAAGGACAGCTCCAACGCCTAGGCCCTCGACAGATATGGTCATAGCCACTTCTTATTCCGGACTATCTCGTCTTAAATCGTATCCTTCAAAGAAACCGCATAATGTCGGCGGCGAGGGAAACCTTCGTAAATGTCAAAAACTGAGTCCATTAGGAAATACGCTAAAGATCATTGCAATCGTATAGAACAATTAAAATACCATTATGTGTATGAAGTAAGAATTTTCCGAGAAAATTTACAAGAGGTGAAAAAAAGGAAAAAAATATGCCTTTCATGTTATACTTAAGATATCAACATGGTGTCTTTGCAAAATAAGGCTGTTATAACTGATTCGTTTGAGCCGTAATAGCTAGAGAGTCGAACTTTACACAGAATGTGTATTTCGCTATACCAACAAATAATAAAAATAAATAAGTTTAAAATTAAAAGAGGTCCCCATACAAGGGACCTGCTTTTTCGCGTTTTTAGCTCATGTAGTTTTTTATTTTAGTTATTTTTATTTCATTTATTTTAGTTTATGTATAGAACCCTTCGTGTCCGACTCGCGCTTAACCGGTTTAAAAAAAAAGTGCCACATGGCTGCTTTTTGAATAACTAGGTGTAATAAGCGACTACTTTTAAATATTACATTCGATATTTAAGTTAATTTTTGTAATATAAGCTTTTTTAACTACGAATAATGGTTGGCGCTCTTTGAAGGACACTTACGTTCAGCAGTGGACGGCCATAGGCTGATGATGATAATATAAAATGTATCCTATTTTGGTAGAAATTACGATTTTCGAAGAGTTCTCACGCGTCGCCCACTGGAAGAGCACCTACATACGTCTCCATATTATCTATTTACTAAAATTTATATTATTATGATTGTCTCTTGTTACATCAACTTAACATACCCATTCGGTATAACAAACGGACCGACCCACCTTGCAAGTCGATATAAAATGATAACTAATCGATTTGCAACTCGCGCGATCGATTCGATTATTCGAAATCGCATTTCGACCTTGATTACAGACTTAAATTTAATGGACAACGCCTACACCTGAACCAGATCGATTAAATACAAAACAGAAATGGACGACATTTCTGTTTTATGTAGATTTTAATTAAAATTATGACATAATAGAGTTGTTTACAAAGTTCTTGCTGCGACGTAGGATAAGGTTGCTTTTCAGATTAATCACTCTTACTCCTTTTGTATGATCGGAAAGCAAATTACAGCGCAATCATTAAATTAATTTCTAATAATTTAATTCGGAAAAGTACCGCGTGCGTTCCTAGATGGTGTTGGGGTACAGCAATCCAATAGTGACATCTGTCGTGTCGTAACGTCACTGGAGTATCCTATTAAAAGTACCTACTAGCACGAGCGCTAACTAAAGTTTTCGATTCGAATCGATTTTTGAAATGGAAATATAACTATCTCTAGCTCTACCCTAGCTTATTGGTCGAAGTCAAAGTAAATAAATATAATAAGCGAAACTAATATTACCAATTTAAAAATCGAACGTTACATCCGTTCGAACTAGGCCCTCAAAAGAACGCAATCCTAACTTCCTAACTATAATATATAATATTATAAATGTGAAAGTAAGTTTGTTTGTTTGTTTGTTACCATTTTAAGCCTAAGCCACTGAACCGATCATCCTGAAATTTTGCATATACATTGCCAGGTGTACAGGAACGAACATAGAGTACCTTTCCTCTCGACAAAAATATTGTTCCCGAGAAAAATCAAAATAACTTTCTTATGATGATAGATGGCGCCACATGTCTTTCGATTTATGATCGAATTTTAAACTTAATTTGCGAGCGAAGCCGCGGGCGAACGCTAGTATAATATATTATTATACATTTGTGCAATAACATCCTACCTGTCTTACCATCTCACCTGACATACCTACCTGTGCACAAGTAGGTACATATAGAACAATAACAGCTGTATTCCCACGCCTCGTTCAGAAACGGATGTGGGCGGAAGACCTTGAACAAATATGTAACAGAAATTAAAAGAACTTGACACATGACGTTACAAGGATCCGGGAATGAATCTTAGCTTCACGATGCGATTCTTACATAGTAATTAATGCCTTTGGTAATTACTTACGCAAGTACTCAACAGTTTGTATTATGACATTTGTCAGTGTGAAAAAAAAACAGAATCGCCCTGCGAGAATGTCAAGGGATATTCTCAAATAAATGATTCAGTCATTAGTTATTGTATCAATAAGGTATTTTAATTACTTAAGTACGTAATTATTATAATTTAATGTCACAGGCATAAAAAATAAAATGTCAAATTTTCATGTAGGTAGATCTACACCAGCAAAAGGTTCCTCTTGTGTCACTTGTTGAGTCATTAGCAAACTGTATCCTTTTAATTCCTTCTCCACGCGTGTCATGAGAGGAGTGATAATGTCAATTGAAGACCTATTACTCTAACCAACACGAACTCTAACAAACAAGTCATCCTGAAAAAATAGTAGTCATAGATATGTAATTGTATATTATTATTTGTAAGAACTTGAAAGACTAACCTACTGCTAAAAAAACGTATAAAAGAACAACCATAGTCGACAGAAAGCCAATTACTTACAAGTCTTCGTCATTAGACTTATACTAGAACTAGCTGTTGCCCGCGAAGTCGCCCACATGGTTTTGTTCACCCTCGTTAAATTACTTCTTTAGCGACTGCTCTGCTCCCGTAGGTAGTAGCGTTCTGTTATAGCCTACCTATAGGTACTATTTCTGATGAATCTGGCTATCATTAACAAAAATATTGTTTCCAATCAGACTAGTAGTTTCACAGAATAGCGCGTTAAAACAAACAATGACACAAAAAACTCAGCTTTATCATTTAAATTAGTAATACTTTTACCAATAAACAAAACAGGATCAATGAATCAGCAAGCTGAATGAATAATCGTCAAAACCTAGATGCAATTAAGATAGAATAGTAGAGCGTATTCAATATATTTTAAAAGATAACTTACTGACTCAGAAGTCGTGTCTTGCTGTCGCTTGGTTCGCCTTTAATAGAACGGTTTAATGTCTAAAGGTTGCAGCTGAACTTCTGACTGTCAATCAAAAGTCAAGATCAATATTCTTAAAATAAAAGAACCATGGCTGTATACTTACTTACCTACTCGAAAATTGGGTAGGTAGCTGACATCATCCCAATAAATTCTAAACATAACTTCTATAAAGAAACACTTTATTTTTAGCGCTGAAAACCAGATTTTCAATTTTCAAATTTGGTTTTTTATTTGAAAGCGCTGATTTGGTTCTGAAATTATTTCGCTAATATGAAGCTACGTTATCCCCTTGTGCTCTATGTTATGTTTTACTATCAAAACTAATAAAACGTATTTGAATTCCATTATCAAGAAGGTGGAACCATTAACACCTTCCAACCTCATCGAAGCTTAACCACAGATTAATTAATAGTTACGTCTGAACTTTTAATGATAATAATTCTATAGAATCGACAAAGGTATGTATTTAAACTGAATTTTAGACTGTCAATCAACTCTACAAGAAATGCGCATTAATAATAAACTTAATTTATAAAACAACATAAACAACTGTTCGTTTTGACAAAAGCAAATTGCACACTTGTAACAAACTGACAGATACACAAACGTATAATGGTGGTAGATATTATCTCATACAAGTGTCGCGTGGGCGTTAGATCGCGGTCACTTGAAAAATGCTTTTGTTCTCACTGCTAAGACAAGGAGGGTCAATGCTTGAAATTAATAATAGATCATTTTTTGTTTACATACTTCCATCACAAGTCAAATCAATGAGTTTAACACATAATGATTAGTGATGATGATTAACTAATTATCAAAATTACTAGGTGTCAAATTGATGTAGAGGTTAGTTATCTAAATATTAAAAAAAAAAGCTTATAAAAGTTAATAATGGTGCCTATTCCCTTGTTCACAAACTAGACTAAATTTAGAGAATTGATATCTCTTACTAACCTACAGCGAAAGGAAAGGACAGTGACATTCCGTGACATTAAAGAACTAAGTTAGAGATGTCAAATTAGTTTTGCCTTGAACTTCTCCGTATTTTTAATCCATACGTTTTAAGATGTCAACTATAACTGTATGGACGTGTCAGATTGACTAAATTTGACAGCTCTTATTTACATTAGTCTCTTTCTTATTTTATTGGACAGAAAAAGATGGAAATACTTTAATTTTAGTTTAGTTTGTGAACAAGGGAGTCGGCACCACTGGCTATTAATATAAGAAAAAATACTTCCGATGTCTTTAAAGGTTCTTTTTTTTATTTTATTTTTCTCCAAAAATGGCTTTTACACTTATTTTGATAATAGAATTCAGCTTGTATGTATTTTTTACTGTTCAGATGAAATCGTTTTTTCTTACAGACGCAAACAACCCCTTGGTGCCTCGTATGGCGTACCTACTATGTATATTTTACAACATATCTGTAGTTGTATCTTTTGACCCGATTGCGTCTAAACTAATATTAAAAAGAACTAAAATTGTCTGTATGTTTGTAAGAGCCTCTATGATAATTGATCTAATTACAAAAAAAAAACTGTTAGTGATGAAAAGCTACACTACTGCAGACTTGATTTCGATGTGGACGAAGTCGCGAGCAGGAGCACATTTCAACATTATATGCCAAACTCTTGCAGCAAACTTGACCCATTATACTTTATTCTAAAATAGTGCAGCTATAATGATTCTAATCACAGAGCCATTAGTTCAGTAGACTGTCAGTCTGAAATGATTTAGTTGTATTCAGGATTACATTTCGCCGCAGTATATTATGTATTTATCTAGACCGGGTGGGTCACGAACTCGCAAGGTTATGTATCTGATATTATAGTTTTATTTTATTTAGTTTTGGACATGTTTTATTCTTAGATTATGTTAGTTATTTCGGTTGGTAGTTACCCAGAGTCGAAGGCACAGTTGGTGCAGTGGTTAAGCGATTGGCTTCTTTGCTGCGTGTCGCAGGTTTGATTCCCCCACGGTACAAATATTTGTATTACCTACAGATGTTCCGGGCCTGTCTGTTTGTGTATGTTAGGCTATATGTTTGTATACGCACCCACGAAGTGTAGGGCAACGTTTATTTATTTCTTTTATAAAAGATTTGCCGTTGACAGTGTGACTTGGAAAGCTCGAGAGGCCGTTGGTCCTGTGCCTGCATGTAGCACATAGTAATTTTGAGTTGTCTATGGAAAACTTTAGATTGCTCGATTCGACAACTTTAGCTTTGAAGGTAGCCTTTCGAACTGAGCGTCTATGGCGTCATTGGCGCCGCGGCTGTGACGCCGCGACAGTGCGACAGATAGATGTTCTATGCAAATGTATGAAATTCTAGGGAACGTCATTCGAGCGCAGCGTCACTGTCGCGGCGTCAGTGACGTCACAGTGCCGCTGTTGTAGTGCGATGTTGGTGACACTATAGACGCTGCGTTTGTGACGCTCAGTTCGAAAGGCTACCTTTAAAGTTAAAAACATAGAAAACAAGAATGAAAACTACGTGCAGAGATAATTCATTAATAAACCACCTAATTCTCAAGTAGGCGAGTCTATGACGTCATCGCCCTCAAGTCTATCTGATAACATTCACCATTTGAGGCGTCCATTTGTCAAGTTCGATGTATTGGTCGCTGACTTACATTATTACATGTGGGTTACGCTAATGGAACTTGTTTTGAGGTGGCCTTGAAATGTGAGTCACGAGTAGTTCCACTTTGCCCCATTAAGCCGCCACCCTATTGTAGCAAAGTAGCCTATAAATTTGCATTGGAATATGCCCCAACTAATTTGATTTGATTTCACTATTATAAAAGCTTGATGGATTCTACCTCACCAAAGTAACCACCAAATGACCGCAAACACACACAGAACTGAACTACATCAAAACTTTCAACTGACTGCATTAGAATGCAGTTGACGTGCAGTTGTTATGCAGTCGATTGGCAGTTAACTTGCTACAAACAAATGAGAATGCCGGTCCAAAAGTGCCTGGCCTACAAATTACTGATGTAGTTTGCAAAATAGGTCGATGTTGGGTACTTTACAGGCTTATAGCCTTATTACAAAAACAGCTGCCGCCTTGAGAAACAAAATAGTACGTTTCAGTTGAATTCGAACCTTATTTCAATCGATAACTGATACTTAAAATAGCGGATATGACACGTTCTGACAGTATTTTTCTCACACATCTAGATGGTAGGGGGCTTCTCCAGCACCTATATGGTTAGCTGCGGATGGACGTGGAAAAACAGGTCAACCTGATCTCAAAAAATTGCCATTATAAGACCAATATTTGCAAAAATATTTCAAAGAAAAGGTCGTTGAAAATATTTTTTGAACATAACAAAAATATTATTTATATATATTTAATGACAAATGTATAGCCTACGTTCTGAATAAAAAGTATTGCTAATACCGCAGGCATGTGCGGGTCCCGCATGTGACCCGACCCGAAGGTCAAAAGCCGACCTTGCCACTGCGCGGGCGCAGATAAGCGCACGATACGATCGACGCCGATCTAGATCGACAGATACCGTTGCGCAATACGCAACTTAAGTAACCTACAGACGAACCTGTACTTGGCGCCACCACTAGGTCTCGTATTGTATATTTACGAGTATTTGTATTTTGCAGAAGAGTGAGTAAATTTGATGTATTACGTAGTGTTAGCCTAGGGCCCCACGAAGTCCAGTCCATCCCTGTATCTAAAACTCTGATCGATACTATAAACTCTGGTCAGAAAAATGGCGACTCTTAAATCGTGTGACCAGCTTTTGTTTTTACATCAGATTTTATATATATTATACACATATATTCAGATATCAGAGAACGAGAGCTTGTCGACATTTGCCCCGGTAGGCTCAACTAGGCAAGCCAAGTCAATCGGATCCTATAAACTTTTTGGTCAGAAAAATGGCAACTTTTAAATCGTGTGACCAGCTTTTTTTTTGACAGAAACTGAGAGCTTAGAGCCTTTTTTTTTTTGTTCGTGGGGAAATCCTCATGGATTCCCTCCGTTTCGGGATAACGGAGGGGTATATCGGACTCTTACCGACTAAAACCCCACGATTTCTCCTGTTACCATAAGTCGGGAGCCCGGTATTCGCATTACGCATGATCCGCGCCCCCGACTGGTATTGGACCGCCATTGGCGATCCCCTTCACCATGTGCGGCCTATCCTGCGACCGCACATTCCACTAAAGAGGCGCGCACGGGACACTGCGCGCCGCCATCACAGGCCTATTGCTGGTCAAGCGACAAACTGCCCCAAGTTTGCCGCTCGCAGGCCCCTCCTCACGGTGGCCGGAGATCGTTGAGCGCCCTCCTGCGCCCTGCTGCCTTTCTGATGCGGGCGGAGTGAGAGGTTCGCTCCCTCTCCCTCTCCGCCGCCTCCTTTGTATGCATTACCTCCTCGCAAAAAGAGGCGACGGCATCCCACGCGTCCGTGCTCCCAACCATGGATTGAATCACGGCCGGAAGTGCGAGATCACCCGCACCAAGTGCTTGAGCTCTGTCGAACATTTACCCCGGTAGGCTATACTAGGCGCCAGGTCGGGTCGTCTGTACACTTCTTTATAATATTATTTAGTAAGCTGCTCATTTGTTTTATTAATTCGCTGATCGTATCAGTGACTATTGTTGTTTTTTCGACTGGGAGAACTGGAACGCAATGAAGGAGTAGCTTTCTTTTTAATAGACTGGTGGTTGCTGTTTAATGAAGTTGTTTTCGAACTGCAGTGCTATTCTGTAATAGAGTGGAGAAATACAGAACAGACCAGCTGCATAATCGTACGACCAGCTGTATAATGGTACGGCTAGCTGTATAATCGTACGACCAGCTGTATAATCTTACGACCAGCTGTATAATTAAACGATCAGCTGTATAATCGTACGACCAGCTGTATGAATAGGAGGCGGACGCGGAGTAGTACGCGGGACGGGCGTGGATCGAGACGGTAGTACGGCGAGCCGGGTTTGACGCATTTGGTGCACTTCTCAACTTGTACACTATGCTCAAATGGTGAACTTAGCAACTGGTGCACTTCTCATATGGTAAACTTCGCAACTGGTGCACTTCTCAATTGGTGCACTTCGCAAAAGGAGCACTTTTTAAGATGAGTGGAGATTTGGAAAAATTGTCTAATAATGAAAGAATCTTTGGTTTTGCGTAGGTAATTTTCTTAAAAAATACATATAATATCAACAATATAATAATATCATATACCTAATAGGGTTGAGTAGTTGGGTAGGGTTGGGTTGATATATCATATAATATCAATAACCTTTATAATTTTAATTAAACACTACTTCTCTAAAAAAATAAAAATATTATAGTGAACACTATAACATTTTTATTTTTTCTAAAATAAACATGGCACTCGGAAATAACAAAAATATAATTATGTAAGAAAAAAACAGATTTACAGCAAAAAGTTATCATAATAAAGACATGATATTTCAATAGAAAGAAAAAATGAAATGTAAAATAAAAAATGAAAAAGTTAAGCTTTTATTAATTAAAATAATTACTATAACTAAAACTAGTACAGTTTAAATTATAATATTATGAAGGTTATTGATATTATATCAACCCAACCCTACCCAACTACTCAACCCTATTAAATGATATTATGATATTGTTGATATCATATGTATTTTTAAGAAAATTACCTACGCAAAACCAAAGATTCTTTCATTATTAGACAATTTTTCCAAATCTCCACTCATCTTAAAAAGTGCTCCTTTTGCGAAGTGCACCAATTGAGAAGTGCACCAGTTGCGAAGTGTACCATATGAGAAGTGCACCAGTTGCTAAGTTCACCATTTGAGCGTGGTGTACAAGTTGAGAAGTGCACCAAATGCGTCAAACCCGGCGAGCCATTGTGTGCACACACAGCGCGGGACGGGAAAGAAAGAAAAATATATTTATTCCCACGATAGTGACACACATGACATTAAAATGATTACAAAAACAAGTATTAAATCTAGAAATTGACAATTCATTCATTTCAAATTCATGAAATGAATGAATTGAAAAAGGGCGCAGCTCGGGCGCCGGACGTATCGCCCGCCCGCTGTGTGTGGGCTAGGCTTTAGATATATCCTTTATTTTATTCTTCCAAGTATATCTCAAACATTTAATGCAATGCCACAAAGTCAGAGAGCCTCGTAGGTTTTTACCGAGTTCATATTTCTATCATTTTGATAGCACATGACCTAGTATGGTACCGGTTATTCTAGCCTAGAATTTTATGAACCAGACTCGTTACAAGTAGGTAAACTGTGGACACTTAAGTCAATGGAAATAATACAACAATATTTTAATAAATAATGTATTACGTATACAAATTATAAACACTGTCTTTATCTATATTTAACGCTTAATTCAAATTCTATTTAAATGCTTCTATCACTACGCTTATAAGGCATTATTGTACAATATTTAAGTAGTTTATAACACAATATGCGAGAACTTTTGAAAAGTTTTCGAGACACTAAAAAGGTGTATACAGGGCAAATAAATCTTAACCTAAAATTCATTAAATAATAACAACAATACGCCTGTAATCCCCGAAGGACTAGGCAGAGGTGTACCCATTAGTACCCCCACATTTCACCAGGTATGTTCAAGTCCTATGTAATAGGATGCGAGCGTATTGCCACTATTATTTGCATTAAATAATTTAATAATTATTATAGTAATTATTAAATAAAAATAATTATTTTGAGGTTCACATATACATACTAATGAATATCATTATCAGAGTACGGCAAATCAGTCAGCTTTTAGTAACATCTGGAGTCAGAAGAACTCGCCTTTGACTCATTTATTAAAGCTTAGCAAATTAGCCCAGAGCATATAATTTTTTAAAATTGTGTGCTACCCCCTTTTTCCCAAACGAAAGTCAATGCAAAAATGAATGTGACAAATTGTCATCCGCGCGTAAACTGCTGTAATTCGTTGTTGATAATTTAGTCAACCAATCACAGCACCTTACGCGCGGAGGACAATTATTGTAATAATTTTTTTATTTGAAAAGTCTAATGATATTGTGTACTGCGACAATTTCAATAATTGAAACTGCAGTGAATTATAAAACCGAAGTGCATTACAAATTAAGTTTTTTTTAGTAATGAATTTTATTTTTTTCAGCAAACGAAAATTACTACAAAATCCTTACTTAGTCATGTTAAAATTCCTCACGACCCATCCTGATTCTGCAACTGTTTTAACTGCTTCAAGACGGTGTCGAGCAACTTCCTTCTGTCTCTCTCGTTCTTCTTGAGGACGGAGAAGACGGAAGACTTCTGTTCAGCCTCCTTAAGTTTCTCCAGTAGCGTGGCGGCATCGCGCGGCGTGACTAGTGAGTACTTGCCTCCTTCTATGCCGACGTCGTGGAGGTATGATGACCAGTCCCAACCAGTGATGAGGTCGAGGAGTTGTCTGGAAAATTATTATTGGGAATTAATAATCCAGGATTCTTTCAAGAGTTTTATTCCATTCATCGAGATACAGGTAAGAGAAGGGTAAACAAGACCCTATTTTTACGAAAATAAATTTTAAATGTTCTAACTAAACTTTAAATAAACCCCGCGACCCATATACTATTGAATGCAGCCAAAGGCAACTTAATTTACGTATGTTACAATGCATGATATCATAGATTGTGATTTTTCACACCAAAAAAATGAAGTTGTTTCCCCAGCTATTATTTTTACTAAAAGTTGTTGATGGTCATTATGCCTAGTTAACGAGTATGTGATTTGTCTCCTTAAGTCTGCATGTCTATTGAAGCGGAGTGAGGCTACGAAGCGAAAAATAAACGAATAGGATTGCATATAAACTGCGCTTCGCTATTATATGCAATCCTATTGGTTAATATTTCTCTCGTTTCTGCGCTCCGCAGCCTCGCTCCGCTAATATGCTCCGCTAATATGCTCCGCAGTAGTCTGGTGACCTTACCTTAAACTGGCAAAATGTTCGAGAAGCTCTCCCTCCTTGAGTCCTGGCACGGGCTCCCCTGCCGCGAACTGCTCGCACTGTATGACGTCCAGATTGAGCTGGTCCAGCGCTCCAGAGGAGATCTGCTTAACGGCGGGGTCTAGGAGGAGGTTGCGGAGGCGGGTCGCTATGCGGTTGGTAGCCGCCCGCACTGCTGCCACCCTGGTTAACGAAATAAACGAAGATAAAAATGCTGCCCGAGACTTCTTGCGCTTGGTTTTTTTCACTTGTGTTAAGTTACGTCTTTGACTACTGCTTCACGCTTGTGGGTCGTAGCGTGATATAATAATACTAATATTTATTTATTTTCTCTCAGAAAGGTACAATTTGGTACATAGTATCTAAGTTACAGGCGGGTTCAAACCTTTGTGAGAGCTGGAGTCTATACTGGTGATGTCATATCGCCTATACTATTTCACTTATGTATTCTGTGTTTATGTATCGGACTTTAAATTTCTTAGATTTTGGACTAGAAAGTTTTTATGACATACTATTCGTATAGATTTCCATTTCATATAAACTTTAGCCTTCACTTTTAACAATATAATCCATAATGGCCATAGCGACAAAAATCAATCGAATGACGATTACAGATGAAAAATTAAATGTAAAGAACACTTCAAAGTCGCTAAAAAGTTTTAAAAATTTGAAGCGAATAACAGCAAAGTCACGTGTGCCTGACCCTTCCCGTATTATGAACTCACCTCGCTCTCTCCGGCAGCTGTTCCAGTGACGTCAGCACACCAGACAGGTAGCTTAACATGTCTGTGACGAACGATGACGCCTGACCGGTAGGCTCAACTGCAAACATAAAAATATGCATTTAGTTTACATTATTTAATTCATTTTATTCACAATGCCGATTGGAACCAATGCTCGTAAAGTCTGGCTTAAATGTTGTTATAGATGGAAGTTGTAAAAATTACTAAAATAATTGATGTACTGCAAAAGCTCGTACTACGATAAATCCTAAAATATTCTGAACAGTGAAATAATATTTCAACATTTACTAGTCGTCATTGGTAAAACCTACCACGTGTCAAACTCTGTAAAAACCTGCCACCATGTCAGAGGCCCTTGAGGCGGTTTAGAAACTCTGACACTAGGGCGTGTGGGGTCGTAAGACCTTACTGCCCACACAATGAAGAAGAAAGAATATCTTTAAAAAACCTTTACATTGATCCTACGATTTTCAAATAGAACTTAAGATTTATACCTAGGTAAAACCTAAGATTTCAGGTTTTGACAGTAACATTTATCACAAACAAACAACAACTAAAATTCAAATGACTTTTGTATTTTATCAGCTCTTGTAACTACTCGCAGCTTGACAATGAAGGTCCCACTCACCTAGCAGCCAGTCATAGTTCTCAAGGTCGAGGAACTCGTCCACCTTCTTCTCCAGCTTGTCGCAGATCTGCTGCTCGGCGTCGTCGCGCGCCGCTTGGAACATACTCCCTGCCGTCTGATGGACACATAGCAATAACAGTTTATGGTGAAACGTGTAAGGGGACAGCCTGATTAGTTTACACATTTCATCTCGTGAACTATTCGTCGTTTGTTCAATAAGTACGCCTCGGGTGCGTAACGTTATATCGCCTCATGAATCTGGCTATAATTTCTTCTTCCAATATGATTAGTTGTGTCAGACATTAGCGCGTTTAAACAAACAAACAAAAACTTTTACAAAAAATCATGCTTACCTGTGTAGTAACTAGCTCGGAGCCAGTGATGTTGCTAATGAACTCGTACAGACACAACGTTGCGCCTTCTAAATACTGCGTGTCGACGATGATCTGAAACAATGTATCAAAGAAGCTAATAAGTCGCTATTTCAATACTTTCTCAACTTTTCCTGGGTCTGCAGATTGATACGCATACTCTGTCTCAATCTGCCAAAAAATGCTTTTTGTACGCTTAAACTCGTGTGTGTGACATGGGAAAGCTGGACTGAACCGATTTTGATAAAATTTGGTATTGGATAAGTTTGAACCCCAAGGAAGGATGTAGGCTATTTTTTATTACTACTGCGTCTACGTGCGCGGTAACTGACATAAAAACGGACGAAGTCGCAGGCAAAAAGCGTGAGAGTATAATCGACGGGTAAAAGGCAAAATGTATTATGCGACAATTTAGTTGTGTTATGTTTTCAACCTTTTTAGAAACATGAGCGCACCCACGATGCAGGAGAAATTCCTAACATGGGGAAATGTAGTAAAGTTACCTGCACTAGCTGCATGAGCGGCAGCGGGCGGCGGAACAGCGCGGACAGGCAGCCGGTGAAGGAGCGGCTCAGCAGCAGCGACGCCGACTGGCGCGCCGCCGCCGCCCGCCGCCCGCCGCCCAGCCCCAGCCCCGCCGAGTACTTCAGCCACGCGAAGATGAACTCCTTGACCTGCACGTACACCGCCGGGACTATTGTGGAGAACGGGAACCTGACAACATCCATAGATTGATTAAAATAGAATATATATCTTGTTGAAAATAAACAAACGTCAATATTAACACTAAGTTGTCATCTCGTCAATGTCAGTACAAACGTCATAAAGTTTTCTTTTACCTGTCAACTTTACTCTGTCTTCGCCATCTTGTGAGCTCTGTACAATGTACTTGTCTATTACAATAAATCTTATTCAATCTGAAGATTACTGCTATTATTAACCAAAAACCATCATAGCTATAATCTTTACCAGTGATTCTCAATCTTTTAATACTGCGACTCCCTTTACTGGTTGTAGTTTTTTTGTGACACAGATGAAGATATTTGTACGTAGCTCTAGCAAAAAAAAACTCCCAACTCGGAATGAAAAGATCTTTATATATATGATAGCCAGATTCATGAGGAATGACATAGGCTATATAACATCACCCTACGACTTACGGGAGCGGAGCAGTAATCAAAGACGTCACTTAACGCGGGTGAAAAATAACCAAGCGGACGGAATTCGCGGGCACTAATAATTAGATCATAATAATTTATTCTGAAATTATTTGTCTATTTTTATGCTTTACTCACTTCCTTGGGAAAGGTTCTGTTTCCAGCTCATCGCCCTCGTACGGGAACGTGTCCATGACACCATCATATTGGTCTTGATTCTCGACCTAA
Source organism: Hoplodrina ambigua (assembly GCA_949774945.1). NCBI lineage: Eukaryota > Metazoa > Arthropoda > Insecta > Lepidoptera > Noctuidae > Hoplodrina > Hoplodrina ambigua. The sequence continues at coordinate 3,156,908 of OX458974.1, read as the reverse complement.
ACACAAAACAATTAGTAATCTTAATAAAATAAAATTATTTATACATTCATTTACATACTTTACTAAATAAACGGTCTTATCCGGTCTTATTGGAAATCTTTAGGGGAGGCCTATGTTCAGCAGTGGACGTCCTACGGCTGATATGATGATGATGATGATAATGACTCAATAAACTAAAACTTAACTTCATTTAAAAAAGAATTAAATCTAGTTGCTTATTCCAAAAGGTAGTTTCGTATGGAGAAGAATGGACAACTAATTCCATATTTCACGTAAATACAGATGTACCTTGCATTAAAACTATGTACTTTGTTATAATATGGACAAATTATTACAAATGCAGGACTGATGGCAAAATTTACAAATATTAAAACTGTAGACGACTAAAAACCTAATACGAGCCTAAACAATAAAGATTGACGTTATTGTCTTACCTCTATTGGTAAGAAGGAGGCATTATCAAGTATATCCCGGAAGACGCCCACCCATCTCTGCATCAACACCTCGGTGTAATGCTCCGCCATCTCTTGTAACAGCAACGGAATCGGATCTGTAGGGAGACCGTAACATCTGCGAAAAGTTATCCAAATTAAATAAAACACTGACAAAAATGTTTTTACAAATCCTAGTAAGAAATAGTAGTCTATGATTTTATACACTTCCTTTTCTATAGATTTTAAATTTGTTTTACCATGATTTAATACCAGTACGCGTTGTTGGCAACACCAACAATTAAATCTTTTTATAATATTGATACTTCTTTTTACATTTTCTATGCACTCTATATGTCTTTTACCATAGACAAGCATGATTCTTGATTTCTTATAATTATATCTATCTTATAATAGCTCGCATAAGTTTCCCTATAACACTATACCAAATTCAAATATAATGTGGTCAAGCCTGTGGAAATTCGCCATAATTTAATTGGAACCCCAATAGCTGATCCACTGATAAAACGTTGTTATTCAAAATTGGAAGGCCCCACACGAGGTGGACCAACGACCTCGTAAAGGTCGCGAGAAACTGCTGGATGCGGGCAGCGCAAAACCGATCATTAAGGTTATCTTTAGGGGAGGCCTATGTCCAGCAGTGGACGTCAATAGACTGATATGATGACGATGTTTCAAAGATTACTCACTTCAGCGTATTAATGAACAGCACGATCTGATGTTTGATACTCAACATCAGCGTGGGGTCCGTTATCAAGGACGTGTTGGTCCTGAGAGTGGCAGCAACCTTCGTCACCGACATGCCCCACATGTCCAGCAACCAGTCTTTAGAAACCAGACCTGAAAGAAAGAAACACTATTTATTTTGCACAAAAACAACAACTGAAACTAAATAAATATTTTAATTGTAGCCAAAAGACCAATCGGAACGCAATATTATTATTTACTAGCTTTTACCCGCGACTACGTCCGCGTTAAACTTGTTTATATCGTACTTGCATACAAACTTCCACCCCCCTTTTCACCGCCTTAGGGGGTGATTTCCGGGATAAAAACTAAATCCTATGTCCTTCCTCGGATCTTAAACTATCTACATGCCAAATTTCATAAAAATCGATTCAGCGGTTCGGCGTGAAAAGGTAACAGACAGACAGATAGACACACTTTCGCATTTATAATATTAAGTATGGATTTATTTTTAGCCTGTGTTGTCTCCCTGCTGGGCAAAGGCCTCGAATTCTTTCCATCCTGAGCTGGGCTGGCCCAATCCATATTCATATTTATTTATTGCATGCCTGTTAGCATCAAGCTCGACCTGCCATCTTTGGCTGGGTCTGCTGCGATGTCGTTGAACGTTTTCCGAGACCCAAATTGTGTAGAATTTAGCTTATGAACTAATGCGATATATGGTGATATGGGAGCACTGGCCGGCCCAGTCCCACTTAGCAGCTTTTTGGGTGACATGACGCAAGATTACCAGTTAAAAATAAAAATAAAAAGTTAAACTTATTTGTTGTTGCCACATTAATGGGCAACACTGAACAATTAGTTATCAATGTCAAAAAATACCAGGAACCAACCTGCGTCTGCGCTCAGGAGATGTTCTTCAAGAATGAAGAAGCCAAGAACTGCATTTAAGTAATTCTTTACTCCCGCTATTGAGTCGTGTAGGTTGGTTGAAGCGGGGATTAAGACCAGGCGGGCTTGTTGCTTGCGCTGAGACCTGAAATTAAAAAAATCTGCATTAAAATTAGGAGCTACGATAACACACATAGATAGACAGTCGTTTATCTATTCAAAATAAACCATGTATGATAGGTCATGATTTGAGAGAACAGTTCAACTGATTTGACTCTTTTTTTTTAGTTTGTATTTCTCAGAAAAAGATATTAAAATTTTTTTATTCACCGGGAGCATCGGAAAGTAGTCGGTATTTTTGTATGAAAATCTCAATAAAAAAAAACATATAGCAACCGCATAGCAAACGTATGTGGCAACCGTAAAAAGCCAGGTGGGTCACTATTAATACATGATATTAAGTTTGTTAATGGGCCTGTGTTTGTTATGTTATGTTACCTGTAATACTGTATGAAGTCATTCTTAGCGCCCAGTACACTGTGGATGTGCAAACATCTGTGCAAGGGGCTGAAATCCACCAGCTCATGTGGACATTGAGGTCCAGCACTTATGTTCACTGGTATTCCAAGCACCGCCATATCTGGTCAAAGAAAAAAAACAATAATATCATGGCGGCCAATCTCAATGGAAACTATATATCGACGTCCCCGAGGAATAAACCGGTAATCGCAAAAATCAAATTTTACAGGAAAAATGATTTAGTGTTTTTGGCGTATATCTCTTCAACAAAAGGTAATTATGAGAACATTGTTATATGACGGAAAAGCTAATTTTTACCCGAAAAGTTTAAAGTATTAAGTGTAACTATTAAATATACACAGAATAAGTTATTCACCAAAATACATATTACCGAAAATGGTTTCATAAAATTTTTAGGGTATTGATATCTTACGATCCTGACTTATCAATATTATTCCAGTAATGTTTACTTACCGATTTATTCTTGTAAATTTCTTAAAACTTATTGGCATAATATTGCTTTACTGGATTATTGAACGTTTTTTTTTCATTACAGAGAGAGAGAGAGATTGATACTCCCCCATAGTAGGGGGAGTATCAATTACTTTTGAGGTGTTTTTAAATTTGGCGGTAACTTGGTCGCCGAGCGCGACCAAGTTACCGCCAATACGCGAAAATGTGTACCACAAAATTTACGATAATAAACCTGTAATCGCATTAACCAAGATTTTTTTTAAAATATTTTACAGTAATATTACTTTACCGAAATGTAGCCACAGAACTTAAATTGTAATAATGTATAACGTTATTTTTCTAGTAAATAAAAAATGGAAAATTTCCAAAGAACAAAAGTGTTACAAGGAAAATCGTTGGAAATTACCGCAGAAAAAATACGAAAAAAATTGCATAGGTGTATCCCGACCCATAGATTCCGAAAATGGAATAACAGTAAAAAGTCAGTAATAGTATAATACAGGTTTATTCCTTGGGGGCGTCGATATATATTACAGAGCACAAGTGAGAAAGTGAGATTTAAGTGGCGAAGATAAGAGGTGATGCATACAAAGGAGGCGCCGGAGAGGGAGAGGGAGCGAACCTCTCACTCCGCCCGCATCAGAAGGGCAGCAGGGCGCTAGAGGGCGTTCAACAATCTCCGGCCACCGTGATGCGAGTGGCAATTTTTGGGCACGAACTAGTTAGTACAATGTTGAACTGTATTGCTCTAAGAATAAAGTATTTATTAACTTTATAAAACGAATATTCAAATGTCGCACCGGCCATCGAGGGTGCTCGGTCTCTGGAGCGGCCATCGAAGATGGCGCGGTATAGAGAAGGACATCTTTCGGTGTAAAAGGGTAAGCGTGATTTCAATTCCCACCCATCCCATCCACGCGTCGCCTCGCCGCAGTAAAACCACCTTTAGTCTGATATTTTCCGTAAATACATACCTTTTTTATTTTGCACAATGCTGGCTAGACTTCTGCCAAGCATTTCTTGCGTCTGCCTCAAAGCCATCGCCCCCACCTGTACAATAAATAAACATAATTACAAATGACAGACTTGCAATCTGTCTTAGTCTTAATCTGTCTAGCATTTCTTTTAACATTTATGTTGGCCGCATAGGTCCGGTTTTTGATCAGGAAGCATATTATACACACACATACATTTTTTGTATTCGAATTTGTATGCAGAGTGACGCTTCGACACCGGACATATGCGGCCAGACTTAAATGTTGAAAATGGCCACACCATTGTTACATGTTTATTAAATCTTAGTTCAAGTACTTCTGTATTTTGAAGCATGTAACTGTTTTTGTACCTAATAAATAAACCACAGCCTTTTTGAATGCCTCATTGGTGTAGTAGTCGCAAAGCGCGACTGCAGCGCCGCAGTAATGCTAGCGAAGGAGGAGGCGGGCCGCGTGAGGGAGAGAACCACCTCACGCCCCAGCCGCCGCGGGAGACGCCCAGGGCGTCGGACGTCGCGAGGCGACATCCGGCCACCGTAGGCGCGGGCTTGCGGACGGCGAGTAATGGGTAGCTCGCCGTCCGATCAAGGACCAAGCCCGGGTCGACGGCGCGTTCTGTTCGCGCGCGCCTCAAAGAGCTGTCAGCACAGGGACGGGGCCCCTAACGGGGCCAACGCCTGCCGGGGTTGCGGGACGTCTTAACAGGATACCGTGGCCCCGGAACGTAAAGGGCAACAGAAGGAACAGGGTGGTTTTTTAGTCAGTAAAAGTCTGACAGTCCCTTCCGCCCCACCCAGGGCGGAAGGAGTCATTTGATGATTTTTACCACCTCAAAAAAAAAAAAAAAAAAAAGGTAGGGCAAAGTATTTGGGTTGTTCCATCAAGAATCGCGTAGTAGCCTCATAGTCTGGATTAGTGCCCCGTTAATGGCAATAGGCTCGCCCCGTACACATGGGACTTGAAACACAACTGGCAAAATGTGGGTGTACTAATGGGCACTGGCTTCTACCAACCCTTTCGGAAATACAGGCGTGGCCCAAGTATGTATGTATGTATTTATAAAAATCAATAAATAAAATTCTTCTAAATACCAACTGACCTGAGGGCTAAGCTCCCGTATATTCTCCAAGAAGTCCCTCAGATCAGCCATGGAGGCGTCTTGTATCGCTTGCCGCAGACGCGGGATGTCGGCGGAAATCTGACCGCACCATTTATATGGACCGACGCGAGGCAGGAGGACATGTTCCAGTTGTTCTAGAGTCTTTAGTGCTGGGTAGTATCTGTGAAGTAGTTAAAGAATTTTAAAGGAAGTCATTGATGAAATGTCAAAAGCAACCAAGAATTTCCTCGACTCTGTGACATGGTTTTCTAGGATATAGAAATAAGAAACAGCAATCCTCTTATTATTAAACTAGCACTCTCCCTGCGACTTCGTTCGTGATATTTTTTATGGACGCCTAATTTAGCTTTCCAACAGTGAAAGAATTTTTCAAATTGGGTCAGTAGTTTCAGAGCCTATTCAATGCAAGCAAACCAACAAACAAATAAACAAATCTTTCCTCCTTAACATATTAGTATAGACATGCAAAAGTTTGGATGGATGGACGTTTGTTATGGTTTAAGATCCAAGTTAGGTTGACCTACCCTCAATGAGTTTCCTTAAAAGATATATTTTTTATGAAACACAATGTTTACCACAGTATATTAAATCCACATACCTTTTAGCGTCCACCTGTGACTTGAGTTTAGAGTATGTAGTCAATAAGGGCAGACATAACTCCATCTTCTCAATGGTAGCTGCAATGTTCAGTTCTACTCTTCTTGCCCTTATCAACTCCTCAGCTTTGGCACAAAGACCTGGAAAAATTGAAGAGGGTTGGTAATATTTTACAATTATATAAATAAACCATCTCCCGAATTTTATAAAAGACCTTGGGCAGGTACTACTTAGCCACTACCAAAGTCAGTGGCCGTTTAGAAGTTACCAAACGTAATCCAATGCAAATCACATAGGTACTTGGCCGCAACCACCAACACACACAAAGTGCTTTCTTTTAATTTAGACTCACAACCAGACAAAATGACTCATACCATGACCGGGTATTACATTATGAGTATAAATTGCAACCACAATTTGTGTATGTTACTATGAAAGCCTTTTAAACATGAAATGTAAGGTTAAGAACGCCAAGCCAATACAACATTGAGAACCACAGGATTTTGGTCGAGTTTATGCAATTATTGTTGCCTCCACTAGCATTACAAAGCTCTTAGTGGACTTGTAAAATAAACACAAAATATTTGCCTATAGATTACTGTTTAGAGGCTTAATATACTGCTTTCAGAATTTGGTACTGATGAAAGTAAAGCAAGACTTTTGAATTAAAATAAACTTTTATTTTAATGAATTTACAAAATAAGAATCGCACACAAATGACAAGTCCAATAGGCAAGGGAGTGCGCCTACTTAAAAAGAGTTGACACATTTGAAATAGTGCACATTGCTATTATAAATGTAACAGGCGTTTGCGTTCATCTCATATTCCATCATCCGTCCCTGGACGCAAACCCATTGCTTCGGTGAACATCTGGTGCTTTGGCCGAGGTAGTCCTTTGGTGAGAACATCTGCGACCATCTCTTGTGTACTTATGTAGCGAACAGCAACTTGGTTTACAGATATTCTTTCTCGTATGAAGTGATAACGAACATCGATGTGTTTGCTTCTGGCATGATATAGGTCGTTACCTGAAAGACTAATTGCACTTTGATTATCACAATTCATTGTAATAGGTTTATCTGATAATAAAGTGGGCCAAAAATCTTGCTGTAATTGATTAAGCCAAATGGCTTCTTGTATAGCTGTGGCAAGTGACATGTACTCTGCCTCAGTTGTTGACAGAGCTATTGTGGTCTGTTTCTTTGAGCACCAGCTGATGGCAGCTCCCTGAAAAATAAATACATATCCAGAACGTGATCTTCTGTCTTTATCAGTGGCCCAATCAGAATCGCTATATCCCACAATATGTGCATTGTTTTTCTTGAATGTAAGTTTCAGATTCTGTGTTCCCTTTAAGTATCTTAATACTCGTTTGGCTGCTGTCCAGTGTTGTGATGTGGGCTCATTATTAAATTGACTTAGCTGATTTACTATATATGATATATCCGGTCTAGTGCACTGTGACAAATATAACAAACAGCCAATCAGTTCATGGTAAGGAATGTTTTTTAATAATTCAGCTTCATTTTCCGCCTTTTTCAACTGTATATTAGGCTCACATGGTGTCAGTGCAGGATTACAATCTATCATATTAAATCGAGTGAGTATCTTATTTATGTATAATGACTGATCCAGTGAAATCTCATCATGTTTGGTTTGACTGATTTTGAAACCAATACAGCATTTAGCTTCACCTAAATCCTTAATATGTAACTTTTCATTTAATTTTCCTTTTAGCATTAAGACCGTATCGTTGCTATTGAAAAAACATAATATATCGTCGACATATACTGTTAAAAATAAGATGTCCTTTTCATCTATTATTCTATAGTAAATACAAGGATCAACTCTTGACCTTGTCATTCCTATGTCAATAAGAATTGAGTTTAACTTTTTGTTCCATTGTCGGCTCGCTTGTTTGAGGCCGTATATTGATTTGTTAAGTTTGCATACTTTGTTTCCTTCTTCAAAACTTGGTGGTTGTGACATATAGATATCTTCATCTATGTCGCCTTGTAGGAATGCAGTCACAGCGTCTAACTGGTGCACTTTGAGGTTATATTTTACCGACAGTCCAAACATATATCGTATTGAGGAGTAACGCACAACTGGAGCATATATCTCGTGGTAATCGATACCTTTTTTTTGTTGGTATCCTTTTAAAACAAGTCGAGCTTTATGTCTTGTTATATTACCTTTTTCATCTGACTTCGTCTTGTATACCCATTTACATGGTATTACCTTTTTGTTCTCTGGTGCGTCAACGAGTGTCCATGTGTTATTTAGTAGTAAAGAATTATATTCTTCTCGCATTGCTTCTATCCACTTATCAGCCCTTTGACTATGAAGTGCTTCAGAAAGGCTCTGTGGATCTTGGTCTAAAATACTCATAGCAGTTTCACCATCCATGCACAAGAATGATAATTCAGTACCTTCAGTGGAGTCAGTGTTCCCATAAAATTCATTGCGTCGTCTTGGTCGTAGGGTCATAACACGCTGAGATAGCTCAGCGGTTTCATCATTTAATGTATGGCTTTCGCTTGGTAAATAAGTTTCATCATCTGGATCGGAATAAAATGATGTTGATGAATCTCGACTTTCTTCTTCCTCTTCACTTACATCAGTCTGCGACAAAGGTACATTGGTATTATTCAGCAGAGGTAAGTTTTCATTATTTTTATTTTCTTTAGAGTTTTCTTTAATTATACATTGTGTGTTTTTGTGTTTAATGTTTTCTTTTTCTTTTACAGGATCAGACTCATCAAATATGTTTTTGTTTACAGTGGCTTCAAGGAAGATGACATCTCTACTAATTACGCATTGTTTCGTCTGTGGGTCTATAAAGCGGTAGCCTTTCACACCATCGTTGTATCCAACAAAAATTAATTCGCGCGATTTTGGATCTAGCTTTTGGCGACGCTCTTTCGGTATGTGTACCATAGCTCGGCACCCAAATACTCTTAGATGACTTAGATCTGGTTTGCTGCCAGTCCATATTTCCTCAGGGGTAATGTCTGAAAGTGCTTTAGTCGGTGAGCGGTTAATAATGTGGGCTGCTGTGACCACTGCTTCACCCCAGTAAGAGTTCTGTAACTGCGCATTAAAGAGCATACATTTGGATCTTTCAATGAGTGTTCTATTCATGCGCTCACTCAAGCCGTTTTGTTCTGGTGTGTAAGGGTTCGTAGTTTGATGCAATATTCCATACTTTTTTAAGTAATTATCAAAATTATGATTTACATATTCCTTGCCATTGTCTGTCCTTAATTTTTTAATTTTCTTGTTTAATTCATTCTCTACACTATTTTTAAATTCTATAAATCTTTCTAGAGCTTCTGATTTATTTTTGATTGGATATACATTTACCTTACGTGAAAAATCATCTATGAAAGTGACAAAATACCTGGCACCTCCATGAGTAGTTGTCTGCATTGGACCCACAATATCAGAATGAATGACTTCTAGCAATTCAGTTGCACGGGAGCCTTCATGTGGAAAGGACTGCCTGGTCTGCTTTCCTTCAATGCAGCTGATGCAGGTATAATTTCCTTTCGCTGAAGGTAATTGTACACCTGTAGTGCAAATTGGTAATTTGCATAAATCTGTAAAATTTAAATGGCCCATTCGTTGATGCCATAGGAGAATGTTATTGTTAGTCAATGCTGACATGGCATGTGCTTCATCGTGGATGGTGGCATCTAATTTGTACATATCATTTATTAAGTTGGCTTTAGCAACCTTTTCTCCGTTTTGATTTGATATTTGACATCCATTGGCATTAAATTCTACCTTACAGCCACTCTTTATTATTTGGCTTACTGATATTAAGTTTGTTGATAGTTCAGGTACAAAAATGACGTTTCTTACCAGTATTTTGTTGAATTTACCTTGAGTGTCTGGTACTTTAATAGTAACATTGCCACAACATTCAACTTTTAATACCTTATTGTCTGCTATTCTTATGTTAGACACCGGTGGTACTTGGACGTTGCTGAGCCAGTCCCGGTGCATGGTCATATGCATGGAGGCGCCGGAGTCCACGTACCAATTTGCTGAGTCATTTTTATGACACACTGAAAAAGCTGCAACAAAACTTGTTTTATTCTCGTTGTTAGTACTTTTACCTTTCTTGTACCAACAGTTCTTGCCCAGGTGGCCATATTTATTACAATTGTAGCATCTAGGGCCCTTTTGCACTTTTTGCTGGTCCGTTTTAACCTGTTTTGATTTTGACTTTGAGTTTGTATAAAGTGCGGTAGTGTCTGATACTTTGACTTCCTGTATTAATTTATTTTTAACTAGATCAGCACTAATTTTCATACCTGAACTTTCCAAAGCCATAATCATGGGCTTATACATGTCCGGTAAGCCTGCCAGCATCAGAGTGCCCAGCCACTCATCGTCCACATTGAACTTTATGTTTCTTAACTTGTGTGCTGCGGTCATTATTTTGTTCACATAGTCTTCAATAGATGTACTATTTTCTAGGTTAGTGTTTATTAATTCTTTTAGCAAACCAACCTTTCGGGTCAAGCCGCTGTCTTCAAAAGCCTTCGCTAAATTTTCCCATACCTGTTGTGCATTTGTCGCGTCCTGAATGTGAACATACAATATCGGGTCTATTAATAGAATTAATTTAGATTTGGCTTTGATGTCTTGTTTTCGAGTTTTTTCGTCTGTTGGTGCCGACAAAATGCAGTCATACAATTCTTCATGTTGTAGATAAGCTTTAACGGCAAAACTCCAAGTAGACCAATTATCTCTGCCATTTAGCTTCTCAATGGACATTAATGACCCATTTCCAGTCATTTTTATTATTTTAAGTAGTAAAAAGCTGAAAAAAATTCACTTCCGAACGCGGTCGACTTTTGTTTTTTAGGTTATGTTTGTCACAAATTTTATTTTTACTATTATTTTTGAAAATACTGCACAGAATTTACTGCCTACGTTTTACGGCAGGCATGGGACGGCCCATAACCTGATGAAACAACAAAATAAGAATCGCACACAAATGACAAGTCCAATAGGCAAGGGAGTGCGCCTACTTAAAAAGAGTTGACACATTTGAAATAGTGCACATTGCTATTATAAATGTAACAGGCGTTTGCGTTCATCTCATATTCCATCAGGTACAAACACAATAGTATAGGTTGAGCGCCCCACAAGCATTTATCTATAATTTTTTATGTGCCTGTGCGGTGCACACAACACTCAACGGATTAATTAGAACAATCTTTGTTCACCATGTCAACTTACTATCAGTGGTATCTTTAACATTTGCATCCACATTTGATATCTCCGCATGCAACTCTTCAGCATGTGACCGCACTTGTAGTAACTCTCGAATTGAGTCAATAAAGCCCTGAAAATGAATAAATTATATTATAAAAAAATACATCACTTTGAAGTAGTTTGGAAGTACAATCAACATACAATAATCAATTTTAAGACAATCATTAGCCTCTTGGTAAACTCTACTACAGATTCTGTTCCAACACTATGAATGAATAGCTCTTACATCAAAAGAATACTTTATGATTCACATAGTATTGTTGAAAATTATAAACTGAGAATGGGCCAGTAATTCTAACAGCAATGTAAAAAATCTATACAGTTTGTACTACCTGGTAATGAAAATTGCACAGCTTCTCGATTTCCTTGTCATGTTGCTTTATCCGCTCGTCCAATTGCTGAACAAAGGCTTCGTGGCCTTCGCCCTCATATATTGATCGGAACGCCGGGCCCCAGTAGTCATCTATGCCCTCTATTTCCTATTGAGAATGACAAATGCAACAAAATATTTATAAAATTGTAATGATAGAATTTTCTCAATATACGCAATATCTCGGTATTAAAGATGGAGAAATGGATAGCCTCAAAGTTGGTAAAAGAAAAGCTTAGTGCAAAAATAAGCACGAAAAAAGCGTAAATAAAAGAATGCACCGGAGAGATGTAATTAAAAGTGGGTGTATACCTGGATTGTAGCGTTCGTCATTCTTAGTCACTATTTTAATACTATTTATTGTAAACTGTGCCTATAAATATAAATATCATGAATAATCTGATTATAATATTCTTCGTTTTTCTATTGGAGACGAATATTTTCAAGATAAAACAAATTCTCAATATTTATTGTGACATTTAGATTTTTTTTTTGACAACTTGTGACAAGTGACAACAACAATGAACAAATTATGACAACAACAATATCATTCCTAACAGATGACAGTTAACCCATTCATAACATTGCTAAATATTTCGACGACCGAACAAACTCCCTTTATATAACGTAACTCCCTAAATAAAAGTACACTGTGAAAACTCCTCTAATAATTGCTAGAAACTGGCTAGAGTTGGACAGTCCAATCCTGCCCACTCATAACCATCTTATTTTTAATGCCAAGTTCACGTGAATTTTGAGTATAAATGAATTTTAAAAAATAACATTAACCTGGACTGCCTCGTTGGTCTAGTGGTCGCAAAGCGCGGCTGCTGAGCACGAGGTCTTGGGTTCGATTCCCAGGTCAGGCAAAGTGTTATTGGGTTTTTTCATCTGGAATTTCTCAATAGCTGCCTTGGAGTCTGGATTTGTGCCCGGTTGATGGCAATAGGCTCGCCCCCTATTACATTGGACTTAAACATAACTGACGAAATGTGGGTGTGCTAATGGCTACGCCTACGCCTCTGCCTAACCCTTCGGGGATTACAGGCGTGATGTTATGTTATGTTATGTTATTAACCTACGTACTTTATTTATCCAACTGCTTTCTTTGTGTTTTAAGTTTAGGATCAATCAGTTTAGCCAGTCGCATTTTCGTATAATTTATTTTATTTTATATTTCGCTGTTTAGGTAACCAAAAAAAAATGAGCACTCTTAGTCTTAGCCGGATCTCCAAGAGTTCAAATCAACATTTTTGATATGGTAACTACAACAGTAAAACGTCAAGATCAAATGTTTATATAATCTGCTTAAGTGCCAATTCAATCCTGCGTATGCAGTGGTAGGCAGTGTATTAAAATTTACTTGTGGCCTTTATCGATCCATTTATTAGGCATTTTATTATTTTACAAAATCCATGTTGCCGTAACATAATTTAACTATAAAATTGTTTTTAAACCTAAATTGATTCTGTGAAGTCCGGGAAACATGGCTCACTGTATAAGAGTTTTGCATGGCCAGGCAAGTTCATAATTAATTCCACGTTTTGGTTACTTAACGAATATCTATTATTAATAAGTTTACATGTTTATGCAATTTATTCAAGTTTGTTTACTCTATTATCGCAATTGTGAGCGATATAATTCCCGATAAACCATCATGAATGGATGGGTCAGGTCACGTAAAATAAGCCATACGAGGTCAACCGGGGTTACGATTATTATATTTATCAGGAATTCACTTACTATTAGTATAATTGGAGCAGTTGCCGCATTGTGTATCAAGATTTTTAAGGAATTTATTGACCTCGTAATTTTGGTTCCAGAGTACCAGGACAAAAGCACTGTTGTTGGAAATCCAGACAAGATGCTTCAGCGTGTCCCCTCTCACCGCTGCGGCGGCCCAAGTACGTACGAACTGCTAAAAAGTGATATTTTCAATATTTTCAGTGATAACAAGGTGTTGCAGATGTTGTTATGTAATCATAGTTGCAATGAAAAATTGGTTGTTAGGTCTCAAAGTTGATGTTTCTGAGTGCTGTATGATGTGTTGTAGGTCGCGATGTCGAAGTTCGACAAGAGCCCGCTGCCGTACGAAAAGTTGGACAAGAATTTGCAAGTTGTTAAGAAGAGGTTAGGTCGTGACTTGACCTTGTCTGAAAAAGTGCTGTACTCTCACTTGGATGACCCTCAGGGACAGGTAAAGTGTTACATAATACCTCATTAATCAGGGCTGGATTAGGTATGTCAGGGCCCCTAGGCAACGCAAGACAAGGGGCTCCCACCATCATTTCCAAAAAAAAACCACAGATCAATCATATTCATAATTCTGCTGTGTTTTACTACATTGCCAAATTAAGGAAATAAATTACTTAAAAAGTTATATTTTATTGTACTATGGGCCCCTGGGTAACTGTCTAATGGCTAATCTGACTGTGTCATTAATATTCTAAGGAAAATTCAGATAAATTAATAAACATAAGATAAGCAGAAATCTGTGTGACCTTTTACAAGGATATATATCATCCTTTCAACATTTGGACATGCATTCAAGATAATATTTAAGAAATTTTCCTGTATATCTCAATGTCAAATTATTAGTTTGAGGAAATTTTCCAACTTGCAATCATTTAAAGTACTTCAATATGTTAGTAAGTTTGTAAACAAAACATGTTTTATAAGGGATTAGTTCTTATCAAAGAAAACACTCATAACATTTTTTTACTTGTCTTGCTTTAGCTTTGGAAATTATTAAGTTCTTCTAAACAAAGTATTATTTTAACAATATCTTAAGTAATGTCGTTATAACTAGCAGAGGTTCTCCTGCTTGAATGTTGGCTTGCAGCGTGTCACCAACTAGGTCTAATTGAGAATTTAAACCATCTGTGGATTTATTGAAACAAACACAAAAAATCTTTAAAATTGGTCCAGCCATTTAGAAGTTCATTGACACATACAGAGGAACTATATTTTCAATTATTTAAAGTTATTTCTAATTAAACGCAATAGTACTAACTCTAAAAATAAACAATCATCATTTGATAAACAATCTTCCTAAATGAAATACAGATCTTCATCACTTATTTGTGTTTCACTAGCTTCTGCTCACGACTTCGCCTGCCTTCTAGTCAAGTTTATCGTAAAACATAGCCTATGGACACTATGATACTTTTCTTACAAACAATCTTTATCTCTTTATAATATTAGCATAGTTCATCTATATAAATAAAAACAATAGGTCACTCATTCACTTACTGACTTAACAGGTAATCTCAAAAACTACTTGAAATATGAAGATGAAATTTGGTAAGTAGGTAATTTTTAGGTAGGGTAGGTCAACAAAGAATGTGTAGCTGTCATTGCTTAATTTGTAGAACTATTCACCTATTGTAGTATTTATAGTGTTTTTAATTTTAGTTACATCATATACCTAGTTCACATTCTTTTAATTATTTGATTAATGTATCTGTACAAATTATTGTAAAACTAATTTTTTAAACAGTAATTTAAGAGTTTCTTGCCCATTCTTCTCCATACGAAGCTACTTTTTGGAAAGGGCAACAAGATTTACCATTTTTTTTTGTTAATGACATTAAAAAGTGCAATTTAATGGTCTGATTGAAATTAACGATTTGACTTTCGACTTTTGAACGGATTTTGCGACGGGTCCCAGTTAAGCGTGTTTTTGACTTCCATAAGGATGAAGTCGCGGGCTAAAGCTAGTGTTCATAAAATCATTATTCTGACCATTTAAATATCTGTAACAGGACATCGAACGTGGTACCAGCTACCTGCGCCTGCGGCCCGACAGGGTTGCTATGCAGGATGCCACCGCCCAGATGGCCATGTTACAGTTCATCTCCTCAGGGCTGCCCCGCGTCGCCGTGCCCTCCACCATCCATTGTGACCACTTGATTGAGGCCCAGGTTGGAGGCGCCAAGGATTTGGCAAGAGCTAAGGTAAGATTACATTAAAGTCAAGCTTACTATTCCGAAGATCATGATATAATTGATATTTAATTTACTCTCAAGTTTATTTCCAAAATCTTAATAATTTAGGTTTGCATTAATAATACATGTTAGGTCAACCCTACCTAGGAAATAATACCAGCCTGTTACTGTCCCACTGCTGAGCAAGGGCCTCTTCCCATACAGAGAAGACATGAACATTCATCACCACACATTCACACATTCAGAAACTCCTTTATGTAAACAAGAACATTTTAACCAAAATTTTGTAAAATCTTTATTGAAAAGAGTGTCCATGGAGCTTACTCGATCTTCTTGTTGTTTTGGAACAAGCAACTAGCTTCAACTTTCTGACAAGCTGACTGATTCATTAACAATTTAAAAGTTTGCCTTAATGCTTTGACTTTGACTACATCCAAACGTTTTGCTGAGAATAAAATAAACAAACTACAATCAATTCTTAGGACATCAACAAAGAAGTGTACAAGTTCTTGGAGACCGCGGGTGCTAAATATGGCGTCGGTTTCTGGAAGCCAGGCTCCGGTATCATCCATCAGATCATCCTGGAGAACTACGCCTTCCCCGGACTGCTCATGATCGGAACTGACTCCCACACACCCAACGGTGGAGGTCTTGGTGGACTTTGCATTGGTAAGATAATAGTATGGTATTTTCGAACGCATTCGACCCTAATCTTTTCAAAGTAAGAGTAAACAGACTTATTCTGGGTAAGCTCACTACATCGTAGACTTTGTCTCTGTCACCTCCGACCTAAACAAGAGACAAGAGCAAACCCATCAAATAAAAAAAAAGTATCTTAATAATAATTTTATTAAATCTTATCTACAAGACTCAATGAACGATTGGCAAAAAGAAAAAAATTGTCACCACAAACAACAAAAATTATTAAATGTTTTGTCAAAATAATATGTCTGAAAACATGTAACTAGCTAGATGAATAGGTAGAGAAAAAAAATGTGATAATCTGTGAATAAAATCATTGTAACAAAAAATTGTAAAAAGAGAACTAGACTATAGACTTGCATAAATCAAGTTACTTTTAATACATGATAAGATTTTCGATTTACTTCTAGATATAACTATTAAAAGATAACATTTTATCTAGATGCTTGAAATGCTCTATTGAGAAATACTACGATAATTGAAATGTAATACATACTTCATTTGACCCCTTGCAAGGGGGGTGGGGAGGTCTTTGCGAATGTTTCATATCGTTGCTAGCTTTCGCCCGCGACTTCATCTGCGTAGACTTCAGGATAAATTAATTATCAAAAATCCTAACTAATATTATAAATGCGAAAGTAAGTTTGTTTGTTTGTTTGTTACCATTTAACGCCTAAGCCACTGAACCGATCATCCTAAAATTTTGGATATACGTTGCTAGGTACACAGGGACGAACATAGGGTACTTTTAATCCTGAGAAAAAGTACTGTTTCCGAGGGGAATCACAATAACGTACTTATGATCATAGATGGCGCCACCTGTCGTTTCGAATTGAAATGACAGGACATGGGTAATTTTTTCCGCGACTTCGTCCGTGTCCGCGATAACCGAAATTTACGCGGACGAAGTCGCGGGCACAAGCTAGTATAATATATAATAAATTAATAAAAACAGAATTACAATAATTTATGTGTGTACCGAATTTCATCTAGTTTGTTCAACAAACATTCACATTTAATTTTTTTACTATTATATACTAATATTGTAAAGGTAAACAGTTTGTTTGTTTGAACGCGCTAATGTCCGAAACCACTAGTCCGATTCTGAAAATTTTTTGCTCCATGGTCGGCTTCCTAAGTCTCATCACGTCCTTACTCCATTGCACAGGTGTTGGTGGTGCCGACGCCGTAGACGTAATGGCCAGCATTCCTTGGGAACTCAAGTGCCCTAAGGTCATCGGTGTCAAACTCACTGGTAAGTTATCTTTGCTCAAAAGTTGATATATCGTAAATGCGGGTAGGGAAACTGGCTCAAACCGGAAAAACGTTTAAATTTAGTAATATAATAATAATAATGGGAACTAAAACAAAATATGTTTGTAATTGAAGAGGCGGGAATTTCTTATCAAACTTTTCTTTTTCAGTTTTGAGCTAAAGTTTTCATACTCTTTAAAGTAACCCGTATTTACCCGGTATTTAAAGACTTTTAATTTATAATTTTGTTGTTCTATGCTAGTAAAACTATGCTTATATTATTATACTATGTTTATAAGTAGTTGCAAGTTAGCTGCTTGTAAACCAAATTGTTTGTTCGACTGAACTAACAAATTCGAAAGGACACTAGCAAAATTTTCCATTGAACTTCAAGACACAAGAGTGTTCCATTTTAGGCAAGACTGTTCAAGCAATAAGAACAATATGTAAAGAAATATTCTTGTCTAATACAGTGTGGCTGTATACTAAATGATATGTTCCCCAGTCACCTTGTAAAGAAACTTAATAGCGCGACACTCGACGTACTAGCGGTAATGAAGAGTAATAGCTTGTTACGTTATATATTTAACGCCGCCTACCTTATGTAGTGTAACTATTTACACTAGTTTACACCGGTATGCTGAACGTGACTTTTGATCTTCGCTTACAAGTTTTTTTTTTACAAAAGTTCATTATTTGCAGTTCAATAATCTGTACTGATTGTATTATCAGAGTCATTTTAATGTTATGCAAATCGTAAACATTGCATTCGTACAATGTACTCGTAATAACTTGCAATTATCTTTTAAAAATAAACCAAAAATATTCACGTTATTTCGCTAATGTAAAGTAACCTTTATTGCAAAAAGAATAGGGTTTATTTTACATTGGCCAAGCAACGTGAATTTTAGTCAAATACGCAAATTCCTAGCTTCAGATATATCAATATGTTCTGAAGATCACGGTTTTATTCTAGTTCAATTGCACTGAAAAAATAGTATGCACACAGATACGTTATCTGTGTTTATACAAAGAGTGTGAGTAGAACAAAAATAGCTCTGAAAGATTCACATGGCGAGGCGCCAACCTGCCAATGTCAAATCGTAGTGGGCGAAAGAACTTTCTAGGGTTCCGCAGTGATTGGAATCTCACTGATTGAATAATGTAGCTGTTACATTGTAGTTGACTAGTTGACACCATTAACTTCCAAGACATAACTTCTCTAAAGAAACACTTTATTTTAGTCCCGATCAATTTTCAATCAACGTAATTGAAACTTAATTTAAGAAATGAACTGTTCAATGGTGCCGATTCCCTTGTTCACAAATTAGACTAAATTTAGGGAATTGACATCTCTTACTAACATACAGCGAACGGAAAGGACGGTGACATTATAGAACTAAGTTAGCGATGTCAAATTAGTTTTAAACTTCTCCGTATTTTTAATCCATACGTTTTAAGATGTCAACTATAACTGTATGGATGAGTCAGATTGACTAAATTTGACAGCTCTTATTTACATTAGTATCTTTCTTGTTTTATTGGACAGAAAAAGATGGAAATAGTCTAATTTTAGTTTACTTTGTGACTAAGAGAATCAGCACCATTATTTACTTCAAAATTACAATAAACATCCAACGGTTTCTTAGTTTCAAATAATTATATTTGACAACACTGGTTACTTATCTCTTTTGTTGACTGTACATATTACGACACGCGGCACCCGCTCATGATCAAGAGAGTTTTTCTATTTTATTTAATTTTTTTTTTTATTTAGGTGATTTATCAAAAATGACAAAATCCGAAGCTCAGACGTCAGTTAGTCCCCACGTGAAACTGTTTGGTGAGATGTCGTAGTCTTTTGGTAATTAGTAGTATTGGTAATTAGGTTCGGCCTCTATTACATGTACCTTAAACGTAGATCTATAGCGTAATGTGGGTGTACAATAGGTACAGTCACGAGCAAAAACAAGTATACACTTATCAAAATTCAAAAGCGATTTTCTTGTGAAATAATGTATGTAACTTTGATGTAAGACCTATTTCATTGTAGTTTTGAAATCAAAATACAATTATTTCTAAAAACAAAAAAATCCAATCATTATATCCGAAGAAAATAGCTTTGTAATGTTTTAAGTGTATACTTATTCTTGCTCGTGACTGTACACGATAAAAAAATGAAAACAGACGTTATTTTATAGTTTTTTAGAGTTGTACTTGCATACAGGGATAATTGTCAGTCAGTCTTTCATTTCATATGAAGTTACCTAAGGGTAGGGGGGCGGCATCCGCGAGTTGGTTTCGGTCGTTTGTACACCTTTCAAAGGTCCCAAGGTCCCAAAATATTTAAAGTAAAAAAATAATATGAAGTATTTAGGTGCTTTCAAATTAATATCTATTCATTTGAAAGCGCCTAAATAAAACAACTAATTACCAATAACATCTAACACAAATACATAAGTTATTACTTAACATAATAACTAAATAGTTAGTGAAATGAGTTGTCAAATAAATGATGTCACAGTTTGCTATTGCCATACAAAAAAAAAAAAAAAAAAAATTGATTCATACGTGTCTATACAGGTATTCTGCAACATTTTCCATCGCGTTTACATGTTAATATTTCCGTTTCTCATTTGTTTCACAACTATATAAACTGCAATTTTTGTAGGTACGGAACTTGTCTATTTTTTACAGTTCTGTTTTTAAATGTGGGCGTGTAGTATTGTTTATAAAACACAAGAATTTAATGACGCGATATAAATGATACTGTTTATGCGTTTATTGTCACGAGTATTATGATATGAGTAGCTATACTTGATATTTTCTTGGATCGATTACATACATGCGTTACATAACAGGGAAGGTTATGGGAAATCTTTCTTATCAGAGTGTGTATAAAATAAATAGGTTTGGTTTGTTTCTGCCTCGTTGGTGTTGTGGTCGCAAGCGCGACTGCTGTCCATGAGGTCTTGGGTTCGATTCCCTGGTCGAGCAAAGTGTTATTGAGGTTTTCCATCAGAAATTTCTCAGTAGCAGCCTCGGAGTCTGGACTTGTGCCCGGTTAATGGCAATAGGCTCGCCCCCTATTACATGGGACTAAAAAGATAACTGGCGAAATGTGGGTGTACTTATGGGTACACCTCTGCCTAACCCTTCGGGGATTACAGGCGTGATGTTATGTTATGTAGGTTTGTTTTGTTTGATAATTTGGCAGTCGTTTATTTGTACCTAACTAGCGACCCGCCCTTGCTTCGCACGGGTACAATGTAGATGCATAAACCTTCTTCTAGAATCACTCTATTTATTGATGAAAACCTCATTAAAATTCGTTGCGTAGTTTAATTTAAAAGATCTGAGCGTACTGTCAATACGGTGGGAACTGGAAGTGATTTTGTTTTAAACAATGTCAAATCAAATCAAATCAAATCACTTTTATTTGTTAACACAGGTAAAGAAATACAGATATTATGATTGATAAAACCGAGCGCTATGTTATGCCAGTAGTAGGCTTACAAATATGGTGAGCATCTAGTTTAAGATTACAGTTTAAAGTTTCTAAAATATGGATGTTTAAATGTGGAGAGTAGAGATATAGAATAGGTACATGAAAGCAAAAAAATAAATAATAAAAAATGTACAATTAAAAATTATACTTATTTTTGCTAAAAAGAAAACAAACAGATCTTAACACAGTTAAAAATATTTTGTCAAACAAACTCGGTAGCACTTGAGAGGTAAATACACATCAATTAACACTATAATATCCTCCAACAGTGATAAGAAGGCAAACATCCGGCAGCATACTATTGTAACCGGTATTACAAGACTACAAAAAAAAAACAGTTTCCATAAAAATCTTAACCGTATTCAATGAAAATAATATTTTGTAAACATTCATAATTATTATGCAATTAGTGAAAAGTTGATATTTTGTCATTACAAACAGACACTTTAATTTTATTTATTTGTGTCACTGCCTCGCAAAGCGCGACTGCTGAGCATGAGGTCTTGGGTGCGATTCCCAGGTCGGGCAAAGTGATATTAGATTTTTCGTCGGAGTCTGGATTTGTGCCCTATTGACGGCAATAGGCTCGCCCCGTATTACATTAGATTTAAACACAACTGGCGTAATGTGGGTGTACAAATGGGTACACTTCTGCCTAACCCTTCCGGGATTACAGGCGTGATGTAATATACGATGATGAATAATAATAAAATATAACTAGATTTCACGTGATTGAAATGTCGCACGAGTAAAGATATACATAATATCTACAGTTCTAGACCTATTACGCAGTACTGACATTCAATTGATACAATTTGTACAGCGCGTCACGTGGACCCGTATTTATATCAACCGTTTTTAGATTGCCCAAGTAGGTACCTACTTATTATTGTTTCCATTTTTGACGTATGTATTTGTAGAATTTATTTTTAAACAACCCGAGTAGGTAATGAATTTGTGCGGTATTTAGCAAATGTAGGTGAAGTAACCGTATATTAGATCTATTATAGATTAAAAGAATATAGGTACCTACTTATAATTAAATACCCAATTACAATGCATAATATGTCACAAGGTACACAAATTATATTTGGCGAATCAAATTGGCAAAGTGAACCGGCGCATGCGCACGTGTCTATCTTTCACAAAGAAAGTTCTCGTGGTATGTCGCCAACATTTATTGAGTAGGCACTACAGCTTCTTCCCGCGACTTTGTTCGCGTGGTCTGTTTTTTTTACCCGCGTTAAGTTACGTCTTTGGTTGTTTCCCGTGGAACATAGCGTGATGTTATATAGCCTACATTTAATATTTCTCATGAATATTACAAAAAGATTTTTTCCTTCGGTCTTATCCCTTAAATGGTCGCATGACACCCCGTCATTAATTAACTAATTCGGAGTGCCACGCAACCACTTATACAACTTTTTAGACGCGCACAATTAGGGGTTATAAAACTTATAAACTACGGCCCGACCGGACACTATTTATTCGTATCCTAACTAATATATAATATGGTATATATGAGTTTATGGACTTGTGTACGATTAAACTTGTTTAGATATTTGTTTTTAATGATTTTAAAATTTCATATTTTATTATTTCCTCATGCACCTGCTTTGTTATCTCTTCACCACCTTTGGTTGACTGGTAGAGAATGCCTAAGGCATTAAGTCCGCCTTTGTACATTTGTTGCTTAAAGTTTAAATAAATAAATAATAAATAAACACAATGAACACTGTTTAAAAATAAAATAAAAATACTGAAAGATTTTTGTTTTTTTTACTTTTTTGTTGCATAAAGTTTAAATTAAGTTTTGGCAATGCGGCCAGTCTTTTGGGCACATTTCCAGTAGACAGCGATGCGGATGAATTTTTTGATGCCATTTAATTTTAGTTTCTCTTTTTTTTATATTCTGGTTGTTTTTTATTTAATTTTATTAATAAGCTTGTAAATATTGTAAATATTACATAATATACTAAATAAATAAATGGAAAAATCTTTCCATAAAGTTTAAATAAATAAATAATATTATAAATGCGAAAATGAGTTGATTGTTAGTTTGTAAACTTTCCACGCCTAAATCACTGAACCGATTATACTGAAATTTTGCATATACATTGTCAAGTGTACAGAAACGCACATAGTGTACTTTTCATCCCGAAAAAAGTACTTTTCTCGAGAGAAATCACAATAACGTTCTTATGATGATAGATGGCACTACGTGTCTTTCAAATTCTTCTCTTTTATATTGAAGTACCTAATACATTTTGTGAGTCAAGAGTGTCAATAGACCAGTTTTAACTAAAATAACGCGAGCGGAGCCGGGTACAAAAGCTAGTAGATTATAATTGCACCATGGGAATACCTAGTTGCTTAATCTGACAAAATAATCGCTATCGTTGCAATTACGATAATGATAAGGTCCTGAATGACGACCAACTACTGTGAAGAACACGTCAAATAGAAAATTGATAAAAAAAGGGTTGGGTAGATTATACCACTTAAATGTGCGTATGTGCACATAGGTCTTGGGTTCGATTCCCAGGTCGGGCAAAGTGTTATTGGGTTTTCCATCAGGAATTTCTCAGTAGCAGCCTCGGAGTCTGGATTTGTGCCCGGTTGATGGCAATAGGCTCGCCCCCTATTACATGGGACTAAAAACATAACTGGCGAAATGTGGGTGTACTAATGGGTACACCTCTGCCTAACCCTTCGGGGATTACAGGCGTGATGTTAAGTGATGTATTTAGGTAGCAACAAAACAAGCTGTTATCACTTTATCATGATTAGAATGTAGGTAATAGTTACAAGGTTTTTAATTGAATCAAATCTGCATACACTACGGGTTATCTACGTATCCGTACATATTATAAAATGCTTTGTCCTGAATGACTGACGGATCAACGCACAGCCTACATCGCTGATCGTAGAGACCTGAAACTTGGAGGGTGTGTTCTTTGTATGACGTAGGCATCCGATAAGAAAGGATTCTTCGAAATTCTACCTCTTAGGGGGTGAAAAAGGGGGGCAACGTTTGTATGGGACAATCAGTAGTCCAACCAAGTTCATTGAATAAATAAAAAACTGCACTGTTTCAGTCTACTTCTCCCTTATTCAGACCTCTTTTGTATTTCTTCTTTCATATTTTTTTAACGATGCTCCGCTAGTGAATTCTTCTGTGTCATGGCTGCATTTACAAACATATTACATGCATACATACACAAATAACCAGAAAACAACTAGGTACTTGTAGGTCATACAAATATTTATTCCATGCGGAAATAAAAACCGCGACACTCAGCACTACGCCAGTCGTGTCTTTAAATTAATATGAACCTTGTTCTCCAGGTCAACTGAAAGGCTGGACGAGTCCCAAGGATGTGATCCTGAAGGTCGCAGGCATCCTGACGGTGAAGGGTGGTACCGGCGCCATCGTGGAGTACTTTGGACCTGGTGTAGACTCCATCTCCTGCACCGGAATGGCTACCATCTGCAACATGGGCGCTGAGATCGGAGCGACCACTAGTGTGAGTATATAGCTGTCAAATTTCGAATATTGAGTGTTATTTATTTATTTAAACTTTATGCACATGTAAAAATTACACTGTACAAAGGCGGACTTAGTGATTATTGATTTAGTTTAATCAATAATTGAACACTCAATATTCGAAGTTATTACTCCTGACGGATTATTATTTTATTTTATTTTTATTAAAAGTGGAACAGTAAGCAAAAAGCTACTTTATATAATATTAACACATGGAAAACGGTGATTTATAAAAAATAATGCAGCCAGAGATTGACCTAAGCGAATATTCTGGAAAAAAAGTTAGGTGAAGTAAGATTGAGGTGACCAGTCAAGTCATGGGGGGAAGACAAGTCGCATCAAGGTCACTTCTCTTAAATTCACCGAAGGAGGTTTTTTACAGAATAGCACTTCAAGTTTTAAAACTGCAATCTATACATAAAAATAGTTTTTTTTTTTTGTCTCATTAACAAATGACACTCGATTCTAACGGTGGGAGGAACATTCAGTAAGTTATTGTAGAATCCCCCCCTCCCAGAATGATTTTTGTTAGATTGATAAAAAAAACAAATCAGCTCTTGCATACATTTTGACCATGTAGGTGTTGCTGTTTTGTATGGCACAGCAGATTTGATTTGAAAAATTGACTAGTCTTCCTTCCGATGTCCTTTTCCCCACTAGTTATTTGTATAACGATGCAGTATGGGAATAAGTTCAATACAAAACTTGTAATTGCACTTTGTTCAAGGATTCCAGCGCATAGTGTCTATTAATTTCTACACGCACTCTAGGTCAAGAGATAATCAATCAGAGTTCAGGGGCATTTACTTATCGATTAAATTATCTTCATAATGTATTACTCATCCATTAAACACATGTCTAGACTGGAGATCTTAATAAATATTATGTATTTTTAACCCAATAGGTTGACCCGGATTAACGCGAAAAAAAGCCGTCGAGATAATTACACACTTCAAAAAAAATATTATTGATTGAGCACACACCATATTACCCGAACAATAACACACATACTAACCACTTCAGTGGCAACTCAATCCTTAGGGCGAGACTCCACCAAAGCGAAGACGAGAGGAGATGTCTCGTAATTAACCAATAGGATATCGTATTGTGCTGAAGCTCTAATAAACGCTGAGCTATCAAATTGACGCAAGCTGATTGGTTGTTAGACACCTCTTCTCGTCTCCGCTATGGTGGAGTTTCGCCCTTATGGGTAGATCGACACAGTCTCGTTAAAGATAAAGATTTATTTATTTGCAGATATGGTTATAAAAGTTCTTACAATGGTATTTTATTAGTAGCTTAACATATTTAATCATAACATAATGACATGCAAAATTTGAACACAACTAAATCATTTAAATTTATACTGAAAGAATTGTTTCATTGTAATTTTTTGTAAATAATTCTCATGGCTATTTGTCTCATAAAATACAGGTTATATTCTTAAGAAGCAGGGTAACATCGATACTCCTAATAAAAACTAGTTGTTTCTTGTTTAATCTCTTTAATAATTATGTAATATTTGTGTATACAGCTGTTCCCCTTCAACGACCGTATGGCTGCTTACCTCAAGTCTACAGGCCGTAATGACATCGCCAATTTTGCCCAGAAGTACAAACACCTCCTCACACCCGACGCTAAGGCACCTTATGACCAGGTAATAAAGCACAGTTTACATTGACATGTTATTTGGAGATAGATTTTGTAGGACAAAAGACAACTGTGACGTCGCTTTTTTGCCGACTCAATTGACTATTTATTAATAAAGCAATTAAAATCAAATATTACAGTTATTTTAAAATTAATCAGGTTTTCAGGGCTAAAATTCAGTATTTTTTTTAAAGAAATTATTGCAAGCAACATCCTTAAAACTCTTTTCCCCAACAGGTTATCGAAATCGACCTGTCAACCCTGGAGCCCCACGTGAACGGACCCTTCACCCCTGACCTGGCCAACCCCATCAGCCAACTGGGAGACATCGCCAAGAAGAACAACTGGCCCGTAGACATCCGCGTCGGTCTCATCGGATCCTGCACCAACTCCTCATACGAAGACATGGGCCGCTGCGCCAGTATTGTGAAGGAGGTCAGTTAATAAGGAAGTTTTTATTCTTTTTTCTGGATGCTCTATAGTCGATAATGAATCTTTTTTTAAAATTGGAATGTTATTCAAATCGAGTTTAAAATCGTATGACGAGCAATACTTTGCTGAACGACTAAACTGATCGTTCTAAAATACTTTATACAGATCTATACAAATACTAGCTCTTGTCCGCGACTTCGTCCGCATGGATTTTCTTACGGATCCATATTTTTACCCTTGAGAGATAACGTTGCTTTCTATTAGCGAATGAATTTTTTTGAATAGATCCACAGATATCGCATGCAAGCAAAAAAAAACTCTAAAGTTATTCTTGTAAAAAAAAAATCTACAAGAAAAATGTATCTGTTAAAAGTATTCACGCGGACGAAAGCCGTACTTAATACATTTTTCGGTCATTGTAGGTAAATAAGATAAAACATTTTTATTCATACGACCCAGGCCCAACACTCTGATAACATGAGTGATTTATATCTGGATTGCTTTGGTTTCATTTAAAATAGCATTAGGTCAGAAGTCATTGTCGTATAAATAATTGCTTTTTTATCTTTATACGAACAAAAGACATAAAAAGACATCACATGCTACGCCCATCACACTAAGTAATATTGAGTAAACAAAGGTTCAGTTGAAAACCAGCGTCAGGCACTAGTGGTCTGGCATTTTATGCTGAACTGGGCCTGTTTGGCGCAGCTGTGCGGCACACAATAATGTTATTCTTATTATTTTAATTTTTTATTGCCTTTTTGTTAATATTTTTATGTACACACAGCAAAACAGATAGGTATGCAGGGTCGTCAGATATAGTTGAAGTTTTCTTAGAAACCGATGCAGTACAGTCAGCTAAACAGATAGGCTGTTTTGCTGACTGTACACAATGACATGGTCTGTGTCAATAAACGTTCTTTCTTTCAAAGATTTTTGCTGGGGAACAATTTTTTTTTTTTGGTGTGAAAAATCACTCTTTTATGTAATGCGCAAAGTACTTTCGGGTGCATACAACAGTATGCGAGAGTCGTGACAGTATTTAAACTTTAACATTTAAAACACTTTGTCGTAAAAAAACGAATCAAAAACTTTAAACATAAGGGATGATTCTCATTAGAGCGGGCCGTGCCCGGGCCGGGGCGTGGACGAGCCGACGTGGTATTGAAGTGCGTCGAGAGGGCCCGGACGGGACACGGATAATGCACTGTGTAATATAAATTGATTCATACAAAATATATGTAACAGATTTAAAACCGTGCCCCGTCCGTGCCCCGTCCGGGCCCCGCCCCGGGCACGGCACGCTCTAATGAGAATCATCCCTTAACCTTCAATATCTCCGCAACCAAAAGTTCCACAGGCATGGTCTATAACAAAAAGATGATCAAGAATTCGTAACTTTCGGCTACGAAGAGATGTGTCTCACAACCAATCAGCTTGCGTCATTTTGACAGCTCAGCGCTTATCTTCAGCACAATACAATATGCTATTGGTTAATTACGAGACGTCTCCTCTCGTCTCCGCTTTGGTGGAGTCTCGCCCTAAGCGTCTTTTTCACACCTGTTAGATAGCTAATAGATATCTAAGTCAATACCATGTTTATAACATTTTGTTCTCTTCCTGCAGGCGTTGAGCCACGGCGTCAAGTCCAAGGTCCCGTTCAACGTGACCCCTGGCTCCGAGCAGATCCGCGCCACCATCGAGCGTGACGGCATCGCGCAGACACTCCGCGACTTCGGTGGCACCGTAAGTACATACTCATAATTTTTCTGCTCCAAGACATTTGGCATTAAGCAGGTCTACTACACATCATCATACAACTCATTGTCTATTTTATCGATTAAAAGCAGTTAAATATCTTATTTTACTGTGAATCGATAAATTAATGGGTTAAATAAGGTGTTCTTTTTAAGAGATGTCTGTTCAAATTATTGGTTAATAGTATCCAATATTCATTTCTAAATTCTTCCCCTCCAGGTTCTGGCTAACGCGTGCGGCCCCTGCATCGGCCAGTGGGACCGCAAGGACGTGAAGAAGGGCGAGAAGAACACCATCGTGACGTCATACAACAGGAACTTCACCGGTCGTAACGACGCCAACCCCGCCACCCACTGTTTCGTCACCAGCCCTGAGTTGGTCACCGCTCTGTCTCTTGCTGGTAACTATAGCTTTAACTGAATAAACCTTTATGAGCTAACTTCAGATAACACAGCTTTTAAATAGAAAATATGTCAAACTGTCATATTTATTTGATAAAAGTTATCTGAAAAATCAGCCCTAAACAAAAAATAAATTATACATAAAACCTGGAAGTCGGTGGCTTTGTTTCTGTTTTTGGTTTTGTATTGCCACAGACTTCCAAAACGTAAGTTAATTTGACTTTGGAGTTTTTAAATGTCTTTATTTTTTACTTTTTAGTACCTTAGTAGGTACCTACCTTTCCTATCATTCAAATTCATGAAAAAACAGTAACTCTACGTAAATTAACAAACAAATATGTTTCGTATCTCGATTGATCCTCTTTCACTGTAAGTACCTATTTGTGCTGTTCATCGATAAGAAGTTCCATGGGGTATCTTCGAAGACCGTTATCAGTTGACCACGGATAGATAACCAACTACCAATTATCCCCCACTTTATATCAAATATCCCTCGAAATATACGTTTTTTTCTCCCCAGGACGTCTCGACTTCAACCCGCTAACGGACTCGCTGACGGGCACGGACGGCAAGAAGTTCAAGCTTTCGGATCCGTTCGCGGACGAACTGCCCTCCAAGGGATTCGACCCCGGCCAGGACACCTACCAGCACCCACCCAGCGATGGCTCCAGTAAGTGTAATTTTCTAGTAATAGTCTAGTTGACACGGTTTAGGCGCAGAATGCCCAATTTTCAAAATGGCAACAGAGTCGCAAAAGGACTAGTTCTCAAAAAGCCTAATTCTCAGAATGGCCAATTCTCAAAAAGCCTTATTCTCAGAATGGCAAATTCTCAAAAAGCCTAATTCTCTAAATGGCTACTTATCTACAGTTGGGAGTATTCTTATAAATAAAAGATTTCTGAAGAATGTAAGATTTTATAATGCATTAGAATAGAATTACTTAAAATTGACTTGATTTTGTCTACACTTACACTATTAGATAGTAATTCTATTGTACATTTTCAACACACTATCTATTTTGTTACAATATAAATTACTTATTCGAATAAATAAAATGCCTATTGATAATAATCGCTTTCTTTGCCCAACAGAGGTACAGGTAGACGTCGCCCCCACCTCCGACCGCCTGCAGCTCCTGGCGCCCTTCGACAAGTGGGACGGCAAGGACCTGACCGACATGACCATCCTGATCAAGGTCAAGGGCAAGTGCACCACCGACCACATCTCCGCCGCCGGGCCCTGGCTCAAGTACAGAGGGCATCTCGATAACATCTCCAACAACATGTTTATTACGTAAGGACTATTTATTTATTTAACTGTCTTTTGCCTTCAACTTCTTCCACGTCAACGTTGGTATATCATCCCACGGGAACCGTATTTTTCTGGATTAAAAGTAACTTAGGTTCTATTCCAGACTGTAATCTACCTCTAAGAGAGATAGACATGTATAATATTATAAATCACATAATGATTACACCTAAATAAAGTGTACACAAGTACATAATAATAAAAATATCTACATGATTATGTACTGTCGCCATCACATCAGCTTTTTGTTGTAAAATCGCTCATATTACAATCAAATAAGATGCCACAGACCTAAACGCGCTGTCGTCCGTACAATGAGATTCAAACTATGAATAGGAACGTCAATGACCTCGACATAGATAGATCTACTTTCATAACATGAGCAATGCTTTCCCCCCAGCGCCACCAACGCGGACAACGGCGAGCTGAACAAGGTGCGCAACCAGAAGACGGGCGAGTGGGGCGCCGTGCCCGCCACCGCGCGCGCCTACAAGGCGGCCGGCATCCAGTGGGTGGTGGTCGGCGACGAGAACTACGGCGAGGGCTCCTCCCGCGAGCACGCCGCGCTCGAGCCCAGGCATCTGGGCGGCAGGGCCATCATCGTCAAGTCTTTCGCTAGGTAGCTACACTGAATTACACAATTTTGAAATGAACGTAACATTTATTCAACTGCTCATTAAAGCGAACCATTACGGGCTCTGATCACTTCATTAATCTGTGTTTCAGGATTACATTTTGACTTTCATAAAAACTCTAAAATTAATAAATAATTATTTTGCATTCAATGTTGCAAAAAAAATGCAGTCATTTTAAGACTACGATCCTCGAATCCCTTTCGACATGAAAAACCCAACAGGTTTATCACTTCACAAATTTAATGTTATTGCAACTTGTAAACACTAAATGATTTCCAGGATTCACGAGACCAACCTGAAGAAGCAAGGTATGCTGCCACTGACGTTCGCCAACTCCGCCGACTACGACAAGATCAAGCCTGACGATAAGATCTCGCTGCTCGGACTCAAGAACCTCAAACCTGGCCAGGTAACTTAAACAACAACCATTTACGTAACCAATACCAGTATCGAAGAAACTAATACAAAATTGCTGCATTAATCAATCACTCTAACTCACACATTATACTGTGCGAGTGAGAGGGAATAAAATAGAAAAGCTCGTTTGTTTGGCTGCCATTTTTGTTTCATTAATGGCTTAAAGCCTAAATTTCTGACCAGTTTTTGTCATAAGAAATTGTAACCCATTAGTTGTGAAAATATTTTCTTTAGAAAAACGAATAGACCGTTTTGGTCAGGAATAAGGATGTCCGTTTGAGTATGATAGCACGCTTTTGGTTTTGCATTGGTAGACTGCATTACATATATATTTCTGGCCTATCATCATCATCATCATCATTTCAGCCGAACGACATCCTCTACTTGACGTAGGCCTCCCCTAAAGATGACCGGTCCCGTTCTATATCTTTACTAAATTCATTTTATATTTTCTTTACAGCCCGTCGATTGTGAGATCAAGCACAAAGATGGCAAGTCGGAAAAAATCAAGCTCAACCACTCTTTGAACGAACAACAGATCGCCTGGTTCAAGGCCGGCTCCGCGCTCAACAGGATGAAGGAAATTGCTGCTGGAAAGTGAACACGCACTCGCCCCATTTTACAATTATCTTGCACTGGACGCCCGAGCCTGAAAGTAGGGTAATTTTAGAAGTGTAGCAACATTGAGCCAAAATTAAAAATAAAACCACATGTGCTGCGTTCGTGTAATGTCACCGGCGAGTATCGGTCGCGTTCCTTTTTATTTGTATCATCGTTTTAGTAGGAATAATCATTATAGGAGAATCATTGTTATCGAGTATTTAAAATTTAAATAATTGGATTGGATTCCGTGCTATAATAGATTTTTATATGTAATGTTTAACTAAAGTAGCTGAATAATCATCAATACTTGCGCCACAGACCGTGAAAACTTGTGATTATGTCAATAATGATGCACCAATGGTAGAACCTCTTGGAAACTACCGTGTGTAAGGCCTTTTTGGTATGCATAAATAGTTAAATATTAGGGTTAACACTATTGCCTTGATTCCCGGTGCAAGTAAGCTGTTACCATGTAGTTCAATGTATACTTTTAGCGCATTTCTCATTAATCAGACAATACTTAGTCACGGCGGTGATGAATCTTAAAACTAGCGTAGTACAAATCATCATGTCAAAATGATTTTATATTAATTTATGTACATATTTACCAAACTTGAAAAATATACGTTACTTATTATTTATGCGTTGTTTATTATTGCCCTCTACTCCTACTACAATTTAATCGGTGGTTGACGTTTAATGTTAAAAACACGGTTGGCGCAGTAGCCGAGGGAGGCTGCTCCTGCTTTGCTTCGTGTCGTGGGTTCGATTCCTGCACAGAAGAAATATTGAGGCCTACAGGTATTATGAAAGAATCATTTTTTTTTTACGTTGCACACAACTAATTTCTCGTGTATTGTTGGTGCATTTACAAATAAACTATATACAAAGAACCAGACCCCCAGAATAGCAAACTTGAAGGCCATACAAAGCATTTGTTGTATCCGGGAATCAAACCAGACACGTAACGAAGCTGCCAATCCCTTGGCTACTGGGAAATCATGCCGCCTTTATAATTTAGCATAGCATTTCTGCTTGACCGTGGAAATAAGTATGATTTCTAAAACAGTATCTTACTTCAACAAAGCGTTTTCCCGAGTCTATAAGGAAATTTAAATTTTTATTAGTTTAAAAGTGTTACCTAATGTCTGTAAGTACCTACTGATCCAATTTAAAAAATCTGGCACTGAGAAAGCTAAACTATTACACATAGTCATAGGCTATGTGAACGTGGATGAAGATGTCAAGCAGGCGAAGACACAGGCGTAACTGCGTACTGTATAAAACTAAATCTTCTAAATATAGCGAAAGTTCACTCACTCACTCATCACGAAACATCGAAAACCGCTTGACGTATTAAAAAAAATTTTTAGGTAGTATATAGTTAGTAAATGTCTGCTAAGAAAGCCTATTCCAAAATTCGGGAATTCGGGATGAAACAGGGGTCCAAAGTTTGTATAGAGACATCAACTTTGGACGAAGCCGCGATTAGAAGCTAGTGGTCTATAATTCAACACAAAATAAAACAAATGCATAGTGTAAAACTATTTTATTGTGGCAATAGCTTAATCTTCATTGTCCTCATTGTCGCTGTCAGCGTTGATGTTGAAGTAACGCAGCTCGTATGAGTCGTGGGCGGACGCCACCACTCGCAGCCAATCACGAAGGTTGTTCTTCTTGAGGTACCTCTTTGTCAAGTACTTCAGATACCTCTTTGAGAAGGGAATGTCTGTAAAGAAGATAGTGCTATGTTAGATTCTGGTGAAGAACTGCAATTTATTTTATGTTGTAGTCATTAAAAACAATTTTTGTTTATGTGGTTTAATTTTTACTACAAATAAGACAGCAAAAGTAACTATTATAAAAACTATTGGAAGCCAGTTCTCGTTTTTAAAAATGTTCTGAACCTAGTCACAATCTCATCTCAACCACAATCAAAGGCATATATGTAAGTACAGGCATTTTAGACAAAGACTTAAGAAAGTGAATTTTTCTAAAAACTTGTTAAATTTTGCTCTTGTCATTCTTAATAGCTACAAACACAACTGCTGAGTGAGGGGTCCTGCAATCCATTCTCAGGTTGGCAGTAACAGTCCAAATTGGAAGTTGTCGGTGCAACACCCGTGCTTCGAAAAGTATGTAAATCATTGGTCCTGAGCTTGATCTTCCCGCTCATGCTTTTTTGTCTCATCGGACTATAAAAGTGTACATAGAGGAGAGCGGAAGTGCATCTGTGTTTGCACATGCACTTTACTCTTACACTATAATATATCCCATGTACTTGGGTAGTATAGACTGACATTGTCCATGTTGATCAAAATTCAGTCAGGAGAATAATTAAGATCAATATAGAATTGTGACTGTTACCAGGATGTACCAAAATAATGTAAGCCGCACACTTACAATGAAGCACTACAAAAACGATTACAATTAGAATGCATCACAATAATGTACCCAGAAGCAATAGGTTGTGTTTACAAAATATTAGGCAATAGTACTTGTTCTGTTCAAGAAGTTGAAACATTAGAATCAATGTATTTCTGAAATTCAGTGACTGTCCTAGTTAACCACATTTACAAAAGTGATAAACAATAGTGACAATATAAATGTGGCAGTCTGTTATACTTTTTGACTCTGCAACAATATTAGCCAGTGTACTGACGACTGGTCTGATGAGGGTTAGCTTCAAAGACCTGATGTTTATAATCAAAACCATGCATATAAACATTATAAAATGAAACGTGTCCTGAATAGGAACAAAAAAATATGGTAACAAGATATTTATAAATAAGAACTTTACAGATACTATGTTAACAAATTAAATAACGCTAAGTCAATAAAACTATGTTGAGAATGTCTACTAACCTGCGTTGATGGAGATTTTTGTCTTGTCTCTAGCGATGACAACGTGATTGCCTAGGTTATTTGTTTTTCCCTCAACTTTGACGCGCTCCTTCAGATATTTCTCAAAGTTGCCGACGTCAAGGATGCTGTCTTCAGCGGGGTGTGTGCAGTCGATCATGAACTTCAGGTTGATCTTCCGCTTGATGCCTTTGCCGCGGATTTTACCTCCTTTGACTCCTTTCTTACCAGACTTCTGGTGCAGCTGGGCTTTTTTAGCCACGGGCTTCTTTGCAACTGCCATCTCGGCAACCTGGAATGTGCGTAGATTATTTATAACACACTTTAATTGTATAATTCTTGGATTTATGTTAGATTTTATCGAATAACCTACCAAACACGTGTAGAGCAGTTACCGTAAAAACTGCAAAATGGCCGACGCAAACGTCATTTTTTGATGAAGTTGGCAAATCTGAATATATTCTTGCCATGCTAAAAAAATCGTAACCAAAATATATTATAGGGCACGAGTACGGTACTCACATGCATAGAGCAACACAGGCCTCCTGACGGAAGCTCACAAGCTTTATGTAAGTTTCGTTTTTTTTCTTTCTACTTTTTTTTTGTAATCCTCACGTTCTCTAGCCTGTACAGATAAAGGCCAAAATATAGAAATTATATGTACTGTACTTAGAGTACATAGAACAAGCCATCGCTGCCGGCAAGCAGAAATTGAATGAAATGCCGCCGAGCCATAACATACACATTTTAGGCTGGCCGCACCGACGACCGTCCCGGTTTCCTATTCAGGATACCGGACATGTGCCAGGCCAATACGCATGCAACCAATGCAATGCGCTAAGAAAAACCGTGAAAAAATTTCCTTAAGCTTTTTTCAATTTGCAGTAGGTACAGTCTAAGTTTAAGGTAAAATTTGACTCAGCGAAATACGCGACGGTAAAAAAATAGTTAGCATTAATACAACACTCTAATTAGTTGATTAGAGTTAGAGATGACTTTTTTCATAAAAACTTAACGTTTTGTTTAATTCTATTATGATTTTAATTTTATTCCAAAACTATAAAATTAGGTACCTACCTAGTTTTTAAAAATACGCGCCGATTTGAGTGCTTTTTTTTGGTAAAATACGCGCCGATTGGTAGCGGATTATGAAATTATATTTTATTCAGTAATTACTACCTAGTAGGTACCTATCTACCTCAAAAATGTTTAGCTTTTTCCATGCGTACTTTTTTGATATTTGTAACATATTACTATTAACTATAACTTTAAGAGAGTAATATGTTAAATTCCGATATTGTTTCCGTCCATATAATTATAATAATTTATTTGCTTGAAAATTAAGGTGTTTCACAGATCTTAAATAAAATACCTGCAGTACTTAATTTGTAGTTCTTCATATTCTGCTTACTAAGTTCAGCATGCAAATATGCATAATTATTATGTCCATGATTTTATTTTCGTGCATAATAAATTATAGGTACCTACTTAATGAATTGGTTAGAGACTATTATAAAGTGTTCTTTTGTTTATTGAATCGCTAGTGTGGACGCATTTCGATAATAATTTTTAAGGAAAATAAATTATTTATTGTGATCGTTGCTGTTTTCTTGTTAATCGCTGCGGTCGAACGACTACATAAGTAGTTTCTTATCAGCGCTATTATGGGAGGCGTTATCAATAAAGTCTAGAGTACCAACTCGAACTTGATCATAACACAGTACACTGACCACAATTCGATTTCCGAGTGTGGCAAACGAATTCTCGAAAATTTTTGATTGCACATTTATTTAATTTATAGAAATAAAATAATGTTTCCTTTGAGTACAATTTGCTATCTTCAGTATTTAAAGTACTTTCCCTCCAGATGAGGTGTAAAACCACCCTACTATAACTATTATACATACCTTTAAACAAATACATAACATTAAGGGAAGAATGAATACACTCTGGAGTATGAGAAGGGCAGCTGAATAAAAGATTATTAGGTACAGGATTCCTAGTATAAGTAGAACGTAGATATTGAAATTGAGAAATGAGATAAGAAGGAGTATGTGAATTGAGAAGAGAGAAAAGAGCAGTTAACGCTCGCAAACTTCGTCTCAACAAATGAGTAACCACCTAAGCTCCGCCCTGAAACTAGATACGTGGTTATATTTTCGCAAAAAAGTATAAAAATGAACTGAATGCAATAATTATTGTTCATCATAACATAACATCACGCCTGTAATCCCCGAAGGGTGAGGCAGAGGTGTACCCATTAGTACACCCACATTTCGCCAGTTATGTTTTTAGTCCCATGCAATAGGGGGCGAGCCTATTGCCATCAACCGGTCACAAATCCAGACTCCGAGGCTGCTACTGAGAAATTCCTGATGGAAAAACCCAATAACACTTTGCCCGACCTGGGAATCGAACCCAAGACCTCATGCACAGCAGTCGCGCTTGCGAACACTAGACCAACGAGGCAGTCATTCATCATTCTGTCCAATTTATCCAACCATACCGCGCTCAAGTCAAAGTAGCACACATCACCATAGTCGATTACAGGGAAGATTAAAGTCGGACTAGCATCGTTTTCGTCTTCACAGGCAAAAAGTTCCTCAGACGATCTAAAGAACGCAAGGTACAGCTGACTTTCTGACAAGCACTGCATGGATCCTATGACTCAGCAATAGTGCAATTTTTTTAACACTGAAAAAGTTATAACCGGACCAGTACTTCTTCCAGAGATGGCCTCTTAGGAAGAAAAAACTTGACCTCTTTATAATCAATTTTTTTTGTATGTGTGTTTGTCACTATTCTAATTAATTTGAATTAGCTAGGTAGATACCTTTTTACTTACTTACGTAGGTACTAGGTACACAAGATAACAAAACACTCGACCGGTCTTGTGCAAAGGGGAGCGGTTATAAGCGTAAGACTATTGTCTTGGCTTCACCTCGGTGATATTATTTCCCATGAATGAACAACGCCAGTCGTCGACCGAGGTCACGGCGATTTTTTACCTGTAGTGATGTAATGCTTCACATTTTTCATACGAGTCACATTCGCACCTTCACAAGACACGCAGTCTCTTTGTTATTGTCTTATTTTGTTACAATTATTTATAAAATTCGGAAAGTTTGTTAGAGGAATTTTGTGAATTACGGCGGGAGTTTTCAAAGTACATAGTAAGAAAGTCGAGCATGCGCATTACGTTATCACGGCATCGTGAACTTCGTGACTTCGCGCAAGACAGGCTCACAAACGCAGTTTATTTACGCCGTGCACGGAAGCTGTCGGCTCGTGCCTCAGTGTATAAACCTATTTTTGTAGTTAACCTCACTTCTTCGTGTTAGTCACAGTGAATCATTATGTGGTTAAGAGTTTGGAGTTCACATTGTAATAAAGTGTAATTTCTGTGACTGCCGAAATTATCGGGCTATCGACAGTGATTGCGTTTACGTTCAAAAATGTAATCGGTTTGAACGATAATTACTGGATCGATATTTGGAACAAAAACAACCAAGGTGTCTCACAAATGATATTGAA
The DNA here is from genome assembly GCA_949774945.1 of Hoplodrina ambigua. Classification (NCBI taxonomy): domain Eukaryota; kingdom Metazoa; phylum Arthropoda; class Insecta; order Lepidoptera; family Noctuidae; genus Hoplodrina; species Hoplodrina ambigua. The sequence goes on along the minus strand of OX458974.1, from coordinate 3,118,949 downwards.
ATGGATAATTGTTTTGTCGCCTGTGGCTGTGAAGACTATGAAGGAATAACAAAATCTGACTTGGATCGTTTCACGGACAAAATCGAAAATGTTCTCAACGATGAGAGAGGTAGAAAACTGTTCAGGAATTTTATGGTCACCTCAAAATTGGAAGCCGGACGTCGAGCACTGGGCGTTTGGGAGCACATAGAAAGGTTGCTTAATTATAAAGAGAATGCTGAAAGTGGATCACGATCACACAGCCATTACCTGGACGATGTTTACCATATGTTAGATAAGGCTGAAAGAATAGAAGAAATAGATTTCACTACAATGGAGAGGATCACTATTGCACTAGAATCAGATAATAAGGAAGGAATTTTAGAGGGTTTGCAGTTGTTAAAAGTAGAGACGACAAAAGCTCTTAAAAGGGAATACAGTGCTTTTAGGGTGCGTTTTACACCGTCGACATAAAAAAACACCGCTTAAAAAACACGGAGTGCCTTGTGTTGTGGTTAGACTTTAGATAATACAATACTTTAGTTCTTGTACAATATCTTGGTAGTTCTTGTTGGCACTGCTTGCTATCAAAGGTCAATGTCAACTCAATGTAGTACAAAATAATTTACCATTCCGTCGCACGACAAAATGTGAAGAAATACCGGGCAGTACCAGGTACCGGGAACTGTGCTACCTACCTAGTTTTTTAAAATTCGCGCCGATTTGAGTGCTTAAATTGGAAGCGGATTTCTGAGATCTAACTGGGTACCTACCTACCTACCTCAATAATGTTCAGCGTTTTTAAATTTTTTAGGCGTACTTTTTTGTTATTTGTAATAAATTACTATTAACTATATAAAAGTAAATATGGACCTACAATGTATCTATTTGTGAATTCCGATAGTTTCCGTCCTTAATTTCGTGCATAATAAATTATAGGTATGTGATGTTTTGTTTGGAGACCGATATAAAGTGTGTTTTTGTTAATTAAATCGCTAGTGTGACGCTTTTCGATAATAATATGTAAGGAAAATAAATTATTTATTGTGATCGTTGTCGTTTTCTTGTTAATTGTTGCGGTCACTCAGTAGTTTCTTATCATTGTTACCTATCATAAGAGGCGTTATCATTAAAGTTAGAGTAGCAACTCAAACGTGATCATAAGGCTGGCCGCATACGGGCCACCGACCACAACGACAAAACGCCGCCATCCTGTAGTTTTCATACATTTATTTTTATTTAAATTGATTCATACAAAATATATGTAACAGGTTAAAACCGTTCCCCGTCCGGGCCGTGCCCCGTCTGGGCCCCGCCCCGGGCACGGCCCGCTCTAATGAGAATCATCCCTTATAGTGTCAATAAAAAGATGTTTTAATTTTTGTCATTTAATAAAATTGCACAATATTGTACATTACATTAAAAATTGCATTCAATTTGAAAGGCTTTAGTCGCAGCAAGGTTTTTGATTATCATTTTTTAGGTTGGTACAGCAAGTAACAAACTTAGCAGCTGCCATTTAATCAAAAATAATATGATAACTACAGTTACAGTTTTCAAGTACTCAATTAGTACATTATTGGATTCAATTCATCATAAGATAATCAATATTTACAATTTTAAAATTGGAACATCCTAAATATTTAAAACAATTTAGTATATTTTGAATTCTTTAAAAAAATATACAATTCAATGAATACATAAAATAAAAGGACAACTTAAAACTAAATCGTAACTTAGGTATAATAAATTTAATATTCTTGAGATATATTCCATTGATATTATCTTATCACAATCACAAGAGTCCATGTCTCGTTGTTTAATTGTGTTGTGTACATTAAAATTAATAGAAATTACTTATAAATACTTTATCACTGCACTTCCATTTTAGTACATGTTGCTAAAATGTTGATTATATCTATGTTTTCTTCCATGAGTAGTACATTTCCAGTGGTTTGTTTACCTGAAGAATAAACAAACAATGTCATAAATATGTGTGTTTATAAATTGTTATGTTACATAAACAATTAATATTATTAGTAACAGGATAAATAGTATAGGTATCCAAAGGAAATTCATTGCATTTCTTGAATTAGCAGTGCTCAGAAAATATCATATAAAATGTTAACTATATTTTAACAATACCAGCTTCTGCCCGCGACTTTGTCTGTGAGGAAATAAAGTATTACCATAAAACAACCTATGACTCGGCAATAGTTCAATTTTTATCAGTGAAAAAGTTGTAACCGAACCAGTACTTCCAGAGATGGTCTCTTACAGAGAAAAAACTTTTAACTCTTAATAATCAATTCTTTTGTATGTGTGTTTGTCACCTAACTTTTCCTAAACGGCTTGACTGATTTGGAAGACTTTTTTTGTGTTTCAATAGGTTTCTGGATGGTTTGAATACACAATTGGACCCCATAGGTGGCGCTACAAGCCAATGTTTGGTTAAGACAATGGCTGACAGAACTGCTAGTATTAGTATAGATTTTTTGAGCAGTATTTTAATCTAATATAATGTCACGCCTGTGTTTTCAAAATGTGCATGGGTACTTCATAAATATGCTGTATTGAGTTTAGTTAACCCACATTTTGCCAGTGTTGTCAAACCAACACAGATCTAGATAGTGCCCTACAGAACCCCATGCTGTGAAGAGCTATCTCAAAGTAAAAATGCTTTTTTTTATCAGACAGATAAATACCTTCCAAAATTTATCATTGATCTGGCGTAGAGTCTGCGAACCAGCCAGTGGCACAAACTGTCCAGGTGCTGGCGCCACATAGATGCAAAAGTTAAGCAGACGGTATGCTTCTGGGAGTTCAGCATCCAGATCTAGGGTCAGACGCATCGCCAAGTACTTGCTCAGGTGGTCCACTGGAATCATTAAACATGTTTATTATATTGCAGGTGCATACTAAACAGTGTACAATAACATTTTATAATAATAGTCTCGCTGCTAGACAATTCTTTCCCCCTTCTGTTGATTAGCCTTATTTCTGGTTAACTTCTAGGCAAAATGATTTTGTCAATTATTATATTACTTTTATGAAATTAAGTAGCATTTCAGAGATACTTGACTGTAATTCTAGTAACAAACAGGTTATAATGTTGTTAGTGGTTTTTTTAGATAATTACTTATGAGACTGTTCATAAGTAATTATCTAGAAAAACCACTCAAATGTTGTTAGTAAGTAACACAGTGGTATTATGTGTTTACCTTGAATATTCCCAACTGAGCTTGAAAAATCCTAAATTATGAGTATGTGCATACATAATTTATTGAGCTGCCGAATCAATAACTAGAGCTGATAGGTTATTTTGTATTCTATTATGAATGCTAAATCAAACATTAGGTATTAGTTTAAACCACTTTAAACATCACATCTACATATTCAATCAAAATATTACTATTATTCTATTTAGTATTTTTATCTCTACAAAGTGTAACAGTTTATGCACTTACCAGACGCATTGGCAGTGGTCTTCAAGTACCTAACAGAGCTGTCTCTGAGAGCTCTCATCAGCTGGTTGTCTCCAGTCATCTCTGTGGGGTGAGGCTTGAATACCAGCTCTATCTCATTGGGGTTGAGAGGCTCCCCCTCACCTTCTGTGTCCATGGAGTTTTCACCTTCAGTCCTGGAATGAATCATACATAAACTTTTAATCTTTAATGAAAATTAACAACTCCACTTTTATTACTATCACACTACAGTAGAAAGAGTGGCGATTAGGAGAGGCCCAGTTATCAATGTTTTTATGTCAGAAGTCTAATTCTACTACATAATTATAAATGCTAAAAATCTAGTTGCAATTTCATCACAGCAAAAATGTTGACACATTTTTGACAGATAGTTCTAAAGAACTACCTAATCATAATCTATATTCATATCTAATCTAATCATAATCAGTCAAAAATGCCTCCAATTTCTCCAATGACTTTTAAGTCAGAAGAATTGCACTCTGATGCACTCACTATCACTATGCTATCACTATATGAGCAGAAGTAAAGAAAAGCAAAAAGCAAATTGGCAGTATACTGAAATAAGAAATGATGGCAGGTACTGTATAAGAATACCATCAGAATGCTATAACTCAAGTTGGATTAAAAAGTAAGTACAAAGTTTTTGAAAAAACAAAGGATTGATGCCAACTTTGATAGAAATAAGTATATCAGATCTATTTAAAGGTTAAAAAATCTCTTTACTTCAGTAACAAAGCTGGGACTTTCAAAAATGTTTATAGTTTTTATAATAAAAAACCATTCTAGCATTTGATTGTCTGCACAGCAGGAAAGCTGCAAGTTAAGAGTTAATTGGAAATTGTAGTGCTGATGATGTGGCACTATCAGTAACTTGTGCAAATTAGTTATGTAAGCTAATAATATAAACAAAACAAACCTGCCATCACTAGATTCACTTTCCTCACTCCTCTCCGAAGTCAAAATGGATTTGGCCCTTTTACTTGTATTTTTTGACACAGAGCTGATATTCGAGGGCACAGGAGATGGTGTGCTTCTCACTGAGGCTGGGTTGGATGTGGACTGACCCGATGGTGTTGGAATGCCTGTAGTAGACGTCCCATCCTTAGGAGCAGCGGGAACCGTGCCTGTACTACCATTTTGGGCATTCTCTGTATTACCATTCGAGTTAGAAGTATTACTATTATCCTCATGATTCTTCCTAGATCTCTGAGGCCGGTTTTGTGACTGCAGTTTTATACCTTCTGTAATAGAATTGACTAATGACGCCTGTGAATGTGACATGCTCAACTTTGTCAACAACCGTTCCTGATGAGCTTCATATTCATCTCGGCTGGGGTATATCTTTGAGATCAACAAATCAAAGTTTGGGTCTGGCCTCAAAGAGCGTTTGGACACCAACTTCTTTCGACATGTAGGACATTCCTTGTTGCCTGAACGAAGGGCCGTTATAATACAGTCGTTGCAGAATCTGTGAAGGCATTCCTTTGTAGTCATAGTCTTCTTGAGCATGTCTAAACAAATTGGACACATTAGTTCGCTGTGTAAACTGCGGGGGGACACAGCGATTTCAGTGGCGTCAGTTATCACCTCCTGCGGGGTACGGTGAAGCTCATACAGGGAGAGCTCCCAGGTTTTGTTTTGGGAAGGCTCTGTTGACGACATTTTCGTGGTTTTGTACTGCTACACTGAAGAATTATTTAGTTTTTGTCTTTCCGTAAATGACAAACTGTACAGCAACCACCATGTTGGATTAAACACTAGTGGTGTTCCTCATAAGATTTTGCCACTTGCAAAATGTCGTTGTGACATTACAATAAATAATCGACTAAAGCACACCCACAGATAACAAAGTTATAAAGTCGATTCGTGGTTAGTATGTGGCATAGAGCAACACAGGCCTCCTGGTGTGTGGACAATACAATACAAATAATATGCTTTTAACTAATTTACAATATTATATGCTTTTAACTAATTATGAAAAAAAAAAAAATATATTTCCACAAATGTGTCCTGACTATTCCTGACAAATCGGTTGAAAACCCAGATAGGCAGCAGAGGGTTTTAAGGATTAATTTAAATTATTACGTCTGTGATTGCTTTTTATTATGCTTTGATCGAGTACATGTACTTACTACGTATTTATAGCAAAGTTTACTCCAGAAATAAATAAATGCCAAGTTATGGCTAGGTTTGAAATATTAGAGAACCAGTTTAGTAATACTATAAAAGTAAAACAAATACAAATTACTATCTTTAAAATGGGTGGGAGAAGAAAAAATAACACTAGGTAATTTTTATTTGCTTTATATTCTTACAAAACGGTGCTCTCAAGATCACAAAAGCATCACTCTATTTTCCAGTGCTCAATATAATAGGGTTCGAATTTCCAGATTGTACTGGAATCAAGTACGAGCCACCTGAATTGGTATTCGCATTGTTCTGTCCACTCAGTGGTATCAGTGTGTACACTGAGGAGCCGGGCTGGTTCTGATTTGGAGGCTGAACCAATGTTCCTTGATTAGAGGGATTGGTTGCAATGATAACCTGTGTTGGTTGTGGGTTTGGCTGTTGAACATAGATTGGCTGATTTGAAGACGGCGCCGGCTGTTGCACTAGCACGACTGGCGGGCTAGGCTGGTTATTTGGCTGATTGGTCATTACCATAATTGGCTGATTTGGGTCGCGGTTTGCCGTCAGCGGTTGTTGGGTGTACACTATATTAGGTTGGTTATTTGTGGTTGGTTGGTTCGTCAGGACCGAAGGTTGGTTGTTAAAACGTGGAGCAACTGATGGGTTGTTTACACTAGGTTGCTGGTTGTTTTGTCCAGGTTGGTTCGTCATGACGGCTGGCTGATATTGCGGCTGATTCGTGTTGACTGGTTGGTACTGTGGTTGGTTGGTATTAACCGGTTGGTACTGTGGTTGGTTGGTATTAACCGGTTGGTACTGTGGTTGGTTGGTATTAACCGGTTGGTACTGTGGTTGGTTAGTATTAGCCGGTTGGTACTGTGGTTGGTTTGTATTAACCGGTTGGTACTGTGGTTGGTTAGTATTAGCCGGTTGGTACTGTGGTTGGTTGGTATTAACCGGTTGGTACTGTGGTTGGTTATTATTCACCGGTTGGAACTGCGGTTGGTTCGTGTTTACCGGTTGGTAATTCGGTTGCGGGTTCTGAACAGGGTTGTTTCCTTGGTTATTCGGCGAGTTAGCGTTGGCCCGGTCCTGCAGGTTCTTGAAAGCATCAGATGGGATGAAGACGCCGGTGATCAAGGTCTTGCCCTGCTGATCGCTGGACGGGCGACCGTACGCGACGGCCACAGTCGCCAGCACGACAACCTAATAATATAAAAAAATTGTATTAATTGCCTTGGATTCAGATAAGTTGAATACACTTCTAATTGAGAATGTTCAAGAATATTTTATGTATATTTTAATTACCATTACCATCTTATCTTAAAAACACTAGTTATGTAGGTATCATAGGTACCTTTTTTTTATCGTGGGGAAATCCTCATGGACTATCCCCCGTCCAGGGGAAGACGAGGGGGGTGTGCCGGACTCTTACCGGCTAAAACCACCACGGTGTTCCTCGACAGACCTTTGGGCGGAGGTACGGGATTCGCTCGCGCATTTTACCGCGCCCCCGCCAGGCTTTGACTCATACCTTCTTTAAGTACTTAACCCTAAGTAGGTTAGTGTTTGAAATGTGTTAGGTAGGTACTGAGTCTAAAATGCCTGTACTTCAGATAGAGAAGTCTACCACAGACAATGTTTCTATTGACCGTTTTCTACTGCATTGAGCAGTAGTTTCTAATCGTTTAGACAGAGCCCGAACTAGACATTTAGCCGCTCCGGGAAAAAATATTCGCCGCCGTTTACACTAACACCTTTTAAGTTATGAGCTTGCTATTCCAAAGATGGCACGATTTAGGTGATATTGGTTTAATTGTATTAAAACAATATTCACATACGTTAGTCTACTACGGCTTCTGAACAAGTAGAAAGTATGTTGGACATCGTGCAACCGCCCGGCACCCCCAATTTTGCCGCTCTGGGCATTTGCCCAGCTGGCCCACCCTTAGATCGGGCCCTGCGTTCAGACACCTCAAACAAAAACAAATATTTCTTTACTCACCAGTTGTATTGTTCTCATCTTGCGGACACAGAACACTATGACAGATGCTTCCATGTTATTGGTTTTATATCATAATAGTTTCACCGTTAATTGATAAACTTAACGACTTAATCAATTGCTTTTTCTAGCGGTACCTATTTCTGTGTAAGTAATTTAGGAAATTCACATTTGTGGTCATGCGTCATTCGTTGGTCACGTAATTTTGATTCTGTTTTTAGGTAGTATTCCTTTAGGATTTTCCAAAGTTGGGTGGAATTGTCCATCTTCCAGTAGGTCCTGATAACCACACATTAATTCTTATTTAACGCAGAGTAGGTAGGCGGAAGGTGTCCGTCGCCCGGACAGACAGGCCCGAGAGTAAGGCGCGCGTGGTGTTCCCCGCGCGTATGGCTGGAGTCGGTCCAGCCGGTGGCAGACGACCGTGCAGGGTAATGGGACCCGCTTTGTGGTGGTGGCTGTTCAATACCTGCCGGGGTACGGAAGAATGCTCAGAGTGACCCCCGTGCCCCGGCCAATTGAATCATAATAAGTTCTAGGTCCATGGTAATTGTGTGTCGATGTTCCTGAAATGTCGAGTATGTGCTATGCATTCATAATTATGTTCACATTCTCCATTTAACACCTCGACGTTCTCTGCAGGTTATTGGTCCATTTGGATAGCAACAATAAAGCTTCATCTCTTAAAGAAAAGGTATGAGTCTTTTTTATTCTTTATTGTCAAATATTTATCTTGAAATAACGCAATTTAATATACGCTAAAGTTCTAACGTTATTTTTCCGATCTTATATTGAATAGAGTATAAATAAGTGGTATTAAAAAAAACTACTATGTGGCCCACTGACCCACAAGTAGCACAAGTTTTATGGTAATATCAGAAAATTGAACATGGCCGTGCTTTCCGTAATTATGTCGACCGATCCCGGGCCCAGAACACCGCGTGGAGAGAACTTAATAGAAACTTAATTGTACTTAATTTAGCGAGAAGCCTCTAGTGTTACCATTACCTCTAGAGAAATTTGTAAATATGGTCATTTTGATGCTATAAAGTTGCCAGTAGTAATATTTTATGAAGTGCTTTATCGTTGTTACGGCTATATTTCAACTTTTCTTTGTGGAATGGAAATAATTTTCTTCGTGGCGATCGTCAGTTGTTTATGGCTCGTAACGAAGAAATTAGAACTCCTTAATTGGAGGAGTGGGCTTGTTATCTATGGCTAAACTAAGTAATGAAGGAAAAACGTCGTCCTTGGGAGCATTGCATTTAAAATCGTTTTAAAAGTTGGAAAATTTGAGCTTCAATAACGCTGTAAGCAGAGAATTCCCAGATATGGCCCCGAACAAAATCGTGATTCCAATGCTGGGAAGAACTTGTTACATTCGGCTCCGTTAAGTGTCTTTTTTTACAATTGTTTCAAATACCTATAGGCTACACCCTATAGGGCTACATTAAACGGTAGCCTACCGTACCACGTACGATACGCAATGCGGAGAAACGGAAATGCTGCATAGATAGCTGCCATTAAAAATACTGCAACCATTTGTTAAGTTGAATTTATTACCTATTTTTTTCCCCCTAGTAATTTCTTCTGTGTCATGTAAACGTTAACAATCGTAAGAGGAGGATACAATAACCAGACTCCGAATAACTACATGTAGGCCAAACAAAGATTTGTTCCGTCTAGGAATCGAATCCGAGCCACGCAGCGCAGCAGCCAATCGCTCAACCACTGCGCCAAATAGTCCATCGAATTATCTTGACTAATAAACAAATCAGCTGTAACATCTCTTGACGGATGGATGTCAAAGTGTGCCCGACATCCGTCATCATCCACTGACAGCCTCCGTGACATAATTATCACGACAACAGTCTTCTCGGAATTGTACTCATGTCAACTTCACGACCGTAGCTTTAATCTTGTACTTATCCGGCAATGCATAAAAAGTGTCAATACCATAAAACAAAAGAGCCGCCGAAGGTTGAATTTATACAGAACGCGAAAATATTATGAGATTAAAGTGACGAGTTATGATCATCATCATAAATATTAGTAAACTAGTTTCTGCTATGTTTGCTGTTCTGACCCAGCGAGCCCTTCGCCGATATTCGTACCTTTAGGGTCACTGACCCTATAGGCTCCGTAACCTCCTAGGTTATGAGGTTAGGCTGTTTGTGTATGTTTGTTAACGCACCCACGATACAGGAGAAATTCCTAGAGTAAAAAAAAGGTTGACCCAGTTGACAACAGTGACCCGCAAGCATGAAACATACTTAGTACCTTTGCAAGAAGCTTCATCATGAGGCGAAAAAATCAAGCCTTAGCAATTGAGTAGAACAATTGACCTTCTGCGCTTCTTCATTTCACATACAAACCGGAACCATCTCAAAGCGCTTCAAATCTGTCGAAGTATCGAACGCTTCGGCAGCTTTTTATTGAAGCATTCATGTTTCTTAAAACCCAGGGCTGGCCAATTTCATTAGATCCAAGATGTACTGACTAGACTCTGTGTGAGTTACTAATTACATAATCAGTACTTCTTTATAAATATTAGGTACTTCCATAAAAACATTTTATTTTCACGTAAGATAAAACATGGGTGGTCTTTTCTCTATACAAACGCTATCCCCTGTTTTTTTTTTCTGGTTAATGACTTTAATGCAATGATTTTACAGTAAAGTAAATATCAACTGTTTGTATCTCGAAATTGCATATTTACTACCGCAGTCAACAAGGCTTGGTGTACAAAGAGAACTATTAATGATAACCATATTAAATATACCACCATATATAAATATATAAATATATTCTTCGTTCACCTCATATAAATATATTCTTCATGTTCAGGCTGATAGCCGTGATTGGCTACCCCTGATATAACCGATCAGACTCATAGGTACGTTAACGAGATTAAATTAATAAAGAGATTTAAACGCTCAAGTAATTGGACGAAGTGACCCGAGAACGCGAACACCTTGATGACTTCAGTACGACGATAGAACTAGATCTAATTAAATCTATATTGATAATACAGTTATCTAGATGTTTGTTAGTGGGTCGGTGTTTCCTTTTAAACGTAGTGTTTAAGAGTATTAATAGTACTGATGTTTGTACTGATCATTATCTCTTAGAATTGGTCTGATGAAGATATCCGGTCTTAATAGCCGCTATTAGGTATTCTTTTGAATTATTATTGTATTTTAATCGAAGTTAATTAAACAGGTACATAATTATATATGCCTAGTCGCACTTCTTTTAAGAAAGGTACATAGTCCAAAAGGTACTCGTAAAAAATAAAAAATTGAAGGCTATTTACAAGTTTTCACCAATAAAGATTCTTTGCCCATTTTGTTTTCTTTCTTTTTTCAACTAGGTAATTCTTTTACAGCGTTCTTTCTTTCAAAGAAAATTAGCAGTGTGCGGCGCGCGGCGGCTCTACGTTCTTTGTAATTAAAACACGCGTTTAACTAGATTCTTACAATATGTAGACGTGGAATGTTAAACGAGCTAATTGACTTACACGGATGTGGCCCTCAGTTAAAGCGACAAATATTTACTACTTTATTGTTCGTCTGTATTTTAGTATTTTAGTAACATCTTTCGAACCTTGCGCAAACACAGGTACACGCTCTCTTTCCTAACACTCCTATTCCGATGTGACAGTAATCTGACACGACCGGGGAGAGAACAGGCGCAGGATCAACGTCTTTACGTACTTTCTGAAACAAGAGAGTGTCACACCACTGACTTTCAAACTCCGAAACCGTTACTGAGTAATTCCTAATAAAACCCATATTATTTGAATCCAGGACCCTAAGCTCAGCAGCACATATTCCTCTGTGTCAGCAGTCGCGCTTGCGACCAGAAGATCAACCGGGCAGTCAGTCAAAAATACGTAACATCTTTGAAAAGATAGTGACGTAACAAACTGTACGATTCCAGTATCTATACTCAAAACTTCCTAATTTATTCACTAGTCAAACGTAGTCGTGTCGCCTCGTTGGTTGCACATTAGCGCACCAATCAAACGCATCGCAAATAGAGTAGTAACTGTATCGGCGAGCGACGACGTCATTAGACGTCGAGATTTGACTGCTAACTACTAATTTCTAGTACCTACTGTGACTGTGTGTCATGTATCTACGTTATTGGCTACCTATGTGTGTGTAGGGCCGAGACCAATGCAGTTTTGTCTTTTAAACAAGGCGCAGTTTTGCATGCCCCTCAAATTCATGAAGATAACTAAATGCTAGAGATTCTTTATAAGAATCAAGAATAAGATATAGGTATCGTTTTTCTTTTTTTTGGAGATGGTTCTCGAATTCGCATAAGCCCTCGATACGCTAAAGGGGGATTCTGTTCTTTGAAAGAGGAGTAGGTATTCCAAAAAAAGTAATGGCTTTTATACCCTAATCTATAACTAATCTCTTCAAAGTTAGAGTAAACAGGTTTCTTCTGAGTAAGCTCAGTCCGTCTTCAACTTAGCCTCTGTCACCTCTGACCTAGACTAGACTCAAGAGCAAGCCAAGCTAATAAAAAAAAACTTGACAAAGGGTATTGAAACTATTTATTTTAAAATTGTAGCCATGATACGTAAGTCTGGCGACAAAGGGATCTTAGACTAAAACATACACAACTCACAAGTTACAACCTGAGATAGTCTAAGAAAAATAACAAATTACAGAAAGCCAATCTTAATCTTACAGAGATGGATTACAAACCGCTGTACTACTTGCTTTGGTAATTAGATTATTAGTAGCTGTATGTTGAGATGCTAAATCACAGGGCAGTTCATTAGTTGCGAGGGTATTAGCGTTGGATTGCTCATGTCCATGTCCCACATTACTGGCTGATTCGTAGTCGGTGGCGGACGTGCACACGGTATAGAATTATAGAGGTATTACAGGGCCGGATTAACCATGACGAGGCCCCTAAAAAAATGGGAATTCTTTACCCTTTTCTAACTTACAAAATTGTTTACTTTTTTCTTCTTCAATGCAATTTTAATCGTAATTATGCTATTTTTAACGACATTACAAAGGATTACGTACCACAATACAATATTTTCACACTATACAAAAAAAAAATTGTTTGACATAACATGTAATCCCCGAAGGAATACAGAGGTGTACACGTACACGCACATTTCGTCAGGTAGGTTTAAGTCCCATGTAGTAGGGGGCGAGCCAATTGCCATTAATTGGGCACAAATCCAGGCTCCGAGGCTGCTACTAAGAAATTTCTGGTAGGAAAACCTAATAACACTTTACCCTACCACGCGCATGCGCCCACGAGACCAATGGTGCAGTAATATATAATTTATACATTATATACATAGTGCAATCGACACCACCCAGTGTGCACATAAAATCTTGACTGGAAAATGTAGAGAGTTGCTCTCAGAAGCCATACATTTCTCAATTACTTTTCACGCTACGATAAAATTTACGAGATCCAGCGGCCATTGCCGATACGCTTAGTTATTAACAGATTATCTTATTATTAAATTACCTATGTATGAAAGGATGCTTATCTGATTCATGTCTGGTTTTACAGCTCAATCGTAGGCTCTGTGCAATTATTTTCATTTTATGGTTAGGGCGGTCTTGGCGGCCATTTTGGCAACGTTTATGGAAAATCTTGTTCATCATCATCAACATCGTATCATTCATTCATTTCATTATAGGTATCTTTTGTTGTTTTGTGTATGTTGTGAGTTTATTGGACCCCCTTTTGATTCCGTACGGGGTTGAATTTTGGGAAATCCGTTCTTAGCGGACGTCTACTAACTATAAACTACCTCCCTGTTATACATACTTATGTCAAGTGAGAAAAAATAGACTTTGACCTCTGAGTTTGTTTCGGTGTTTCTTCTCAGAGCTAGGAAACACTGGACTCATCTAGTTTAAAATGTGACGCGTAAAAGTGTTATTTATAACCAATTTACTGAATAAACATCATTTCATTTCAGTGGTTTTCGATATTTCGTGATGAGTGAGCGGGGGGGGGGGGGGGGAGTGACCTTGCTTTTATATATTTAAAAAAATATATAAAATCTTCATCGTGGGTGAGTTTCCTTTGTTGAACGTAGAACTCCTTATTAACTCACACATTAATTGTAGTAATTACTCACCTACCGCATCATTTCATACCATTTTCGCAGTTTCCACGTCATAAACGAGAGAGATTTTATTCACATCGGAAAAGAAGGTTACCTAGTTTAATAGAAGTATGCAATTCAGTATCATGTAAATTACTTATATCATAAAATAAAATAGACCAAGTCTTAATTTTTATGACTTAATATAACGGTCAGTGTACACTATATTGCAATATGCGCTTGTAGTCGTTATAGATCAATTGATAGCAAACTAAACGGCTGTATAAACAGAGTTGGAAATTGCTTAGTTCCGTGCAAGATATTAAAGCTCCGCCGGAAAGAACGTAGGTAAAGCAGTTGGTCCTGCGCTTGATGTCTCCCCGGTTGTGTCAACTTGTGTCGGATTGCCGTCCCATCGGACTATGGGAGTTCGGGAAAAGGAAGCACCTGTGTTTGCGCACAGACTTGGGCAATATTATAATATCTTCTGCGTACTTGGCTGCGTACTTGGAGACTATCCAACTCCATTGAGATTAGCCGCTGTGATCAAAATCAGACTGGAATTCTGAATAAGTGCTGCGACATTTCCTCACGATGTTTTATGTTTTCCTTCACCAATTTCAGTAATGTCCAAGATAAACTTAGAAAGCAAAAATATGAATTTAAAAAGTAACATTGCCCTTCTTCATCGAACCAGCAGCCAACATGACAAGTCAAAGTCAAAACATTTATTTCAATTAGACCAATTACAGGCTCTTTTAAATTGGCAAAGAGTCAGTCAGTTTTTCAAAAAGTTGAAGCTAGTTGCTCGTTCCAAAACGAAGGTAGGCCTCTATGGAGAAGAATGAGTAAGTAAGTTCACGGACACTCGACAGTCCAACCTCTGGACCATCACGACAAACAAGAAAAGAAATGAATTATAATTTTATAGACAGACCATCAAGAGTATATAAAGTATTGCCCTATACATACATACATAACATCACGCCTGTAATCCCCGAAGGGTTAGGCAGAGGTGTACCAATTAGTACACCCACATTTCGCCAGTTATGTTTTTAGTCCCATGTAATAGGGCCCTATAAACACACAATAAGACAGATATGTAACCAAGGCGACTATCGCTAATGGCGGCCATTTGCAAATTAAATTATATGACGGGAAATATCTTGATTATATGCTACAAGAGTTTATTATTCATTTAGTCTATTATAATGAACAGTTAATTGTTTAAGGAGGTCGATTATTGATGCTGAATCGTTTTATTTTCCGGTAATTGTAATAATGGATCTAATTATGACACCAATTTATTGGTTTACATCACGGTTGGCGTAGTGGATTAGCGATGGGCTGCTGCGCTACGTGTTTCGATTGAATGGGAATCCTACAGGTAATTATAAACACACCCACAGGAGAAATTCCTAAAGTAACGTTTAAAATAATAGGTATCTACAACAAATCTGAAAAAAGAAAAAGAATATGGATATCTTAGGTTTTATTTATTTCGTTTTCCACGTGTCGAATGACATTCGGTGTTGACGCTGATTGTATTTAAATTAAGTAATATACAGTTTTGATCATAAACTTAAGGACATGCCGTACTTAATTTCTTTATAAGACCTTAGTAGGAGATAGGGTATCTATTACATAACATAACAACACGCCTGTAACCCCGAAGGGTTAGGCAGAGGTGTACCCATCAGTATACCCACATTTCGCCAGTTTTGTTTATTAGAGCCATGTAATAGGGGGCGAGCCTATTGCCATCAACCGGGCACTACCCAGACTCCGAGGCTGCTACTGAGAAATTCCTTATGGAAAAACCCAATATCACTTTGCCCGACCTGGGAATCGAACCCAAGACCTCATGCACAGCAGTCGCTTGCGACCACTAGACCAACGAGGCTTCTTCTTCAGGTTCTTTATAAGACCTTAGTAGGAGATAGGGTATCTATTACAATACCAATGAATCTCCTGTTAATCATCAAACATCTTTAACACCATCCATTGACTGCTAAACTTCCATCCTTTAACCCATAATAGCAAATAATGATACCAATCCACCCGTCATATTGCGGTGGGGATAAACGGACGGTTGCTCAACCATCCGTCAGTAAGTACTGATAGGTTCCGTCAGTAATAGCGATGGGTGGCAATGATAGACTATTACTGTCACAGTTGAATAGGCGCGTTTATGTTGTCAGCGAATCATAGAGGTTGCCCCGTGACTGGCGTATACGTATAGTTACCTACGAACATCAGGGAGTTTCATTACGTGTCGTGAAGTAAAAGCCTATTATTCTTCCGCTGTAGGGCAAAGGGAAGGCACGAATATTGATCACCACATTTGCTCAAGACTCATTGGCGATTATCGACTATTAACGTTAAGTGAAGTAGAAGTTCCACAATGATTTTCCTTCAACGACGTCAGTGATGTCTAAGATAAACTTTTAAAAGTACAACCACAAAAACATAGATAATAAAAACAAGCTACTATAATTAAAAAAATTAAAAAACAAGACTGCAAGAATTGCACATAGGTACTTTGTTTACACGTCAGTTTCTTTTAACGACGTTTTTTATTTAAAGTGTTATATATTTTTTAAATCTACTTGTCGAATTCTAGACGATAAACATAGACACAACCAGATTTAATAAAAAAAATAATTGAGGCTGGTATTAATTTACGTTTTAAAGTGACCACACCGTTTTTTTTTTTATTTTTCACCTAGCCTATGTTACTCGAAACGATGCAAGGATTGTAACGAACCCCATACATCTAAACCGGTTCAGGCGTTTAAAAGTTATGGTGGAGTTAAGAATCTCACATACTTACATACATTAACCCTGAACACAATTCACTCCTTTTTTTTAGGCGGTCGTGTAATAATAATAAGTAAAAAGCGAACCAAGTTCGGTAGAAAATCTTCAAGTTTCACCTATAAAAGAGTTCCATAGCAGTTACTTTAATAATAGCAATAGAAATGTACAACGTTCTTCAATTCATATAAAAAACAAATTGTTACTTTCTTTATTATCCGATTTCTAACTTAGCAAGTTCTACTTGTCAATTAATTATGTTAATTAATTATCTAACGGGTTTTAATGGTTTGATATAAAATTTCTATTAGTAGTCAATTAGTTAAATCATTTGGCAAAATGTAGTAGTTAATTTCTAATTAGCTGAGTTAATTTTATTGAACCTTCTACTTGGCATACAAGTTATGGGAGGCTTCAAAGCGTGGATGTCCTGTATCGAAGGGTGTCATACCTGCCGAACGTTTCCGACAGTTTTCGAGCGTTTCCGAGTGAGCTGATGAGGCACAGAAGGTAGGCCGAGGGTTATGACAAGAGCAAGCACCCCTTGTTATCTTTCACGGTTCGATTGGTGCACTCACTTCGCGCCGGCGCTATCATTAATCGTAATAGGTACTGGCAAGAACAGCGGCGCATGAGTTTAGCTGAGGACAGCAGATTAAGTAGGATTTTCTTTTACAATTTCAGTTTATTAATTTTCTTTTCCAGACAAACGAAGTACATTTTGAAAATGACAGTGATGGGTCAAAATATTCGTTTTGATTTAAGATTTTTTTTATTTTTGGACTGGAATCTATCTTGTATGTTGTACTTGTAAGTCTTCTAAAATAGACATGACTGATAACATATCTAGTCTAAGTACAGAAAAAAATATTGATTGCCAATGTTGTTGTATCTACTTAGGCAAATTCAATACTTGCCGCAGCTTAGTCCCTGATCCGACAAAATGTTTTACAAAATATGTTACAGTAAGTAGATAAGCTTCTTGGTAAATAGAAGATCATTACAGCCTATTTTTTATATCTACCTTATCTAACACCTTGCACTATAAACTTCTGTAAGCTCATGTTTTGCAAATAAAAAAAGTATCTTATCTTTGTTGAAATAAAATCACTTTCTTTATCGACTGTACTCGCCATTCAACTAATGATGGATCACTTCAATGAATCGCCAGCGAATGCACTCTGCACATTGATAGTACCCGTATTGTATAAAAAGAAGTCTATCGAGTATCATAATCTAAGACCATGCAATCATTAGCATTTATGATAACTGAGAAGTTTCTACAAAAGGGAATAAAAATAAAAATAGAAAATGCTCAAGGTATTGAGTCCACTTTTGTACAATGTACTATTTACAAATGCATTAAAAAAAAATATTTTTAACGATTCCCTTGATCAGATAAAATTATATCCGATATTATGCCATCAACCGAGCACAAATCCAGATACCGAGGCTGCTACTGAGAAACATCTGATGGTAAAACCCAATAACACTTTGCCCGACATGAGAATCAAACTCAAGACCTCATGCTCAGTAGCCGTGTTTAGCAACCACTAGACCAACGAGGCAGTCATAGTCAGTCTAGTCTCAGTCTAATCCTGATGTTTAGAGAATTAAGCAACAGTTTATTGTGAGCCGTGGGCCACGTTTTACAGAATAAACTACATATTTTCCGTTACAACAAAGTTTCTATAATTATTTTCTCTACTAATATCTCCATCGCTTGTGTTTCTACAAATCAATCTAGGTAAATGGGTCACTATGATATCTGTACTGTCTTACTCTGTAGACTGATGATCAAGTTTCACATCTACGGGTACGCATTACATTACAATCTATAAATTGACTTGAGCATTGCCGACAGCGATTAACGCATCAAGTGTCGGTGCACTTTCCATCTGAATATTACAAACTCTCCCTCGTAACTCTCCTCGTAACCTTTATCAATTGAAAGTGGTCTTTAAATAAATTTAGTTATAGTCTACACTCATAGGAAAGCAATTTTGGATTTTGGTAAGACCTACGTTATTTACGTCACCTTTATTACATAACAGGCATAAATAGGTAATTCTTTTTATTTTTAAACGTATGACGAAATTTACTATTATGTAAAAAATCATTTGGTCAATTCATATACTTAATTTGAGCTTGAGATGAGTTGTTATCTGAAGCTAGAGACTGATAGCTTTTTTGGAAATATGGCTTTTTTTTAAGGCGGAGGGTTGCGCTAGGCTCCTGCCGACTAAAACCCTACGGTGTTCTTTCAATTACCTTTGACTGCGGCATGAAGAATTTTCCACAGTTGACAAATATTTCGATACCTAAGCACCATGCGTCATGCTCGTGAACGGGTGCTGTCAG
Organism: Hoplodrina ambigua; assembly: GCA_949774945.1. NCBI lineage: Eukaryota > Metazoa > Arthropoda > Insecta > Lepidoptera > Noctuidae > Hoplodrina > Hoplodrina ambigua. The sequence goes on along the minus strand of OX458974.1, from coordinate 3,100,075 downwards.
TTGGGATTGGTCATCTCTTAACTGCTATAGCTTACATCTTTAATTTATATTTAACTTCAGTTTTATATTCACCTTCATTGTGTTCACATGTAGAATCAACAAGAATAATGTAACCAGGATTTTGTAAAAACCTAATTTAAAAGAGTGCCGTGGAGTTTCTTGCTCGTTCTTCTCCATAGAGGCCTACCTCCGTTTTGGAACGAGCAACTAGCTTCAATTTTCGGACTAACTGACAGACTCCTTGACAATTCAAAAGTGCCTGTAATCGGTCTAATTGAAATAAATGTTTTTGACTTTTGACTTTGACTTTGACAAAAAATACTTGCTTACAGACAAACCTCCCTTTTGATGTCGGTTAAAATAGGATCAAAACGAAATAGTAATTACCTATATAAACAGTCGGACGGGAACGTTCATCCTCTTTCAATGCATTAATTAGACTTGTAAAACGTTAATTTATTTGTCGAGTGCTTTGTTTACAATCTACATTCAGGTGGTGCGCCTTCCGGTCGGCAGCACTGAGCCACTGATTAACGATACGATGGTGAAGCGAGCCAGAATCAATTTGTGAGCTACCCGAGCTGACCGAGCCAACCGAGCCATCGGTCGTGTGGAAGTATTGCTTTTGTATAGGCCGTTCCGCAATGACCGGATATTTAGACTGGCTTCACGACTGATTTAAAGCCTGACAATAAAGGATGTTTGTATTGACTTATACCGTCGAGATATACATATGTTTGCAAGGACAAAGGGGTACTGGAACTTAAGATAATTCGACTCGACTTTGGAAACCAAACATAAAAATTAAGTACGAAGTAAAAGAAAAATCTGTAAATAATAAATACACTCTAATTTATTATACTGGGTACTAGCTTTTGCCTTGATTTCGTCCGCATAAGTATAGTTTATTAGTTTTCAACGTTAGTTGTGCGCACATTACGACGAGTTCAGTGGTTTTGTCATGATGATAACGTAACAAAAAAACAGATACACTTACTTTCGCATCTATAATTATTAATGTGGATTAAAAGTGCTTCATGATAATATCATAAAACGGAAGAGTATGTTTCCATTTATTTTGTTTGAACGCGCTAATCTTCGTATGTGAGTCCGATTACGAACAAATCTTTCGCTAATAGGAACCTACGTTATTCCTGACTGCTTTAGTATGTAATAAAAAAAAAATAGGGATACGTACGAAAATTCATGTGAAATTCGTAGACGAAAGCCAGTAATAATGTATTGGCCATTTACAGCGACAACAATGTCTACTCCTCAGTGCGTCAATGCGCTTTCAGACGTAGCTAATTGACTTAACGCTGGTTAATCACGCAACTTTGTCGCAAATGTGTGCCCAGCCTAGTTTTAAACAGGAGACCACGTTCATTTCCCGTCTTGATTGTTTTTAAACGAGAACGGTAGCAATTCATAGAAAATGTATATGAATGTACTATGTTCATTCCTGACCAAGAAAGTAGGTCAATGGTTCTAGTATACCTATATGCCACACGCGCTTCAAATAACTGAAAGTAATGTGAATATGGATGGAATGTGTCGCATTGCAGGCAGTAGTGACAGACATTCTAAAGCTACGTTCACACCAAATGTTACCCTCACTCACAGTCAGCCAGCCGTTTAAATCGGCAGTTAGTCGGTTTTAATAATTGTAGTAAAGTTAAACAAACAGACAAGTCAATTTTATTTAGCTGAACGCAACATAACTTCAGGCAAATACGTAAGAATATACTCGGCAGGTAACACCTTTAAAACTTAGGCCACATTGGCAACAAATGCATCGCCGACTATGGGCTATATTTATATGCATTACGAGCTATGTATACAAAAAATAGTCTGTCTGTCTGCCGGCTAGATCGATTTCAACGGGACTTGTACTGGCAGATAGCTGATGTTATAAAGACTAACCTAGGCTTCATTTATTTGAGGATAAGAAGGAAGGAAGGAAGGTATCCTCACTAAAAAAATAACCTTCATTCACATGGATTGATGTACTTTCCTTAATAACTCCAAGTTTCTTTTGATTGATCCTACTCACAGATGCAAGTTTCAACTTACAGTACCTTGACTAATTTCAAAAGAAAAAGCAAAACAAGTTGCACAAGCTTTTTTATCGTCCAATTAACATCAAATATTGTCAGGTTTGATGTATCGATGTTATTAATATGCTAATAGCTATTATTAGCGGTAATTGGCTCTAAATATTCTCCTTACAACCTGTAGTGTAATGAGATACAGTATGAACATAATAATAATATCCTCCAGACAAGTACACAGGAGATTTTACAGTTCACAAGCTTTCGCGCGGACACAGGTGCACTCCCTCTTCCCTTCTCTCATAGTCCGAAGTCAGATACAATCGGGGACATATCAAGTGCAGGTCCAACGGCTTTACGTGCTTTTCCAGGAGCGGGGGTGTCACGCCACCAACATACAAACTCTGGGCTGCTATTCAGAAATTCCTTATGGAAAAACCCAATAACACTTTTGGTCCGGCCTGGAGAACGACTGTCTCGTTGGTTTTGTGGTCGCAAATCGCGACTGTTGAGCATAAGGTATTGGGTATTTCCATCACGCATTTTTAAGCCCCCTCGCCCCCATGGGACTTAAAAACATAACTGGCGAAATGTGGGTGTACTACTAGGTACACCTCTGCCTAACCCTTCGGGGATTACAGGCGTGATGTTATGTAAGTATGCATTTTTAAGAAGCAGCCTCGGAGTCTGGATTTGTCGCAGCCTGGTTCCTGGTTGATGGCAATAGGCTCGCCCCCTATTACATGGGACTTAAACATAACTGGCGAAATGTGTACTAATGGGTACACTTCTACCTAACCCTTCGGGGATTACAACCGTGATGTTATGTGGAAATCGACCCCCGTTCCACAGTCGCTCTTACAATCACGAGACCAACAAACATAGGATATTTATAACCTCCCGATCTGTGGTGGAAACATTTAATGGTTGGAGGCTTACCACAACGTCTTACCACATTTGAATGACGTTGGAATAGCTAACTTCCTACTCTTTCTATAAAATTAATAGCGTTTAGGATAATATTTATTCTTCCATTTTTGCGGTCTGTGTGTATAGTATAGATAGTCACTTGTCTAGTCTTTACTTTAAATCATTGATATACCTAACGTAGTAAAATATTATTTAACAGTTTATTTTTTTTTCTTTAAAGTTACTTACAGAAAACTATCAAAAATGAACGCGTGGACTTGAGAACCACCTCCGTTTTTTCGTCGGTTGAAAATTGACGTTAGATGTTAGTGGTAGGTCAGAGACTTAATCACTACTTAGCGAACATTTTCAAGTTTAATGTATGTAGGTACTAGCTTTTGCCCGCGACTTCGTCCGCGTAAATTTCGGTTATAGCGGACACAGACGAAGTCGTGGAAAAAATTACCCATTTCCTGTCATTTCAATTCGAAACGACACGTGGCGCCATCTACGAGCATAAGAACGTTATTGTGATTTCCCTCGGGAACAGTACTATTTTTCGGGATTAAATGTACCCTATGTTCGTTCCTGTACACCTGGCAACGTATAAGCAAAATTTCAGGATGATCGGTTCAGTGGCTTAGGCGTAAAATGGTAACAAACAAACAAACATACTTTCGCATTTATAATATTAGTTTGGATTTTATATTTTTTTAGATACCTACTAAAGTAGGTTTTTTATACAGGGTGGGTTTGCTCTTGACTCTTGTCCAGGTCAGAGCCTCAGAGGTGAGTGAGACTTGGAAGAGATTAAGTTCGAATGCGTTGAGGTATCTAAATCTAGAGTAAGTAAACGTTGCAAAGACCCGTCAAAGTTCTTGAGTATTTTGAGTATACAGTATTAAATTAAACGATAATATTTTAACTATCAACCGCAGTGAAAATAAAAACATTGAAATGAAAATAAAAAAGTTCTACATAATAATATCTCCAATTTCACTATTGTTATGGACAAACTATACTTAAATGTACCTGATGATTCATGGTAACTTTACACATAAGTACAAACATACGGTATATTTACACAAATGTTGTGAAAGCAAAATTGAATTTATTAATTCTGAGTAAGTATTATTTTCAAATCCACATTCAAGTCTCCGTTTACAAACACTGCGGCGATTTTATTTTTCAAAATTGTAGGTGGTTTTTTAAATAAATTATTTTTTGGAGAATTCATTCGTTTATGAGTTATTATAGTTACTCAAGTCCCACGTAAGACACAATTGATTTTCTATTGTTTTGTCATACCAGTCCGCAGACCTCACGTCAGCTGGGCCTTGAGCGGTTAAAAACATTTTTGTATCGACCAAAAGAAAGCAAAATAAGCAGGTCTTTTACATGGACTTGGTCATTTACAGATTTCGAGAAAATAACCGAATATAGCTATAGCTCAGGTAACCAACCATGTTAGGTTACCTCATGGTAAGTAAACACACGAAACATAACCAAGTCTAAAGTTCACTAACATCACCCAAACACAAAAGAAGTACAATAACTTAAAAACCTTGTTAAGGAACTGTGCCAAATGCAGTAATTCGTTCCGAATTCACAATGTTAATTAGACATTAGCTGGCAAGCGTGGCAGGCCATACTATGAACTGGCAACCACGGAGTGCATTTCTATAGGAGTCTGCCAACCGCTGGCATGTTGCCAGTCCCAGCTGCAAGTCAGTTGAAAGCCTGGCGTGTTACTATTTGTCGAATTTCGATTCACTACCGTGAGAATATTGGAAATTGCATAGCTAAGTCCATCATGGTTTATTATTGAGCTGAAATGTGAAAATATCGATATTGAGGTGTTTTAATAAGATTTTTTTTTATTAATAGACCGCTAATGTTAATTAAACCTTGATGCTGAACACTTAGATCTATTTTTTTTGGATTCTTACCCAAAAACGGGGCCCCATTACTAAAACCCCGCTGTCTACCATGTCCGTGCGACTGTCACAGGCCTGTATCTTTACAACCGTAATAGGTAGGTAGGACATTTTTTTCATAGAGTGAGTCAAAAGTCAAAAAGTCAAGAGACGTACTTTTTATGTGGTGTAAAATATTGTTAGGTGGTACAGAGCCCTTCGTATGCTAGCACTTGGTCGGTTTTTCAATAGTCCAATAACTTTTACATAAAAAAAAAGATAATGTGATGTGACAGCTTTTGCGTATAATAATTATGGAAAATACGTCAAATATTTATTCTTTGAATAAAAGTTTTCTGACGGTTGAAAAACCAGGCCTATTTAAATTGATATTAACGTGCACGGTGTTAGTTAGGGCTTCCGTTGCTGAATGAATGAATTTAGTACCCATTTTCTCCTCTACTAGAATAACTACTCAAACACCAATTTACTAGTCCGAACTAAACTCTAACCAACACACTACGCAGACATTATTAGGTTTCAACCTACCAGGGTAGACCCGCGCTGCGTTCTAAAATGCTAATTAGGAACTTAGTTCAGACAGCTGCCAAACTAAAGTAGAACTGGAACCGACATGTTGGTTGCATACCAGATAACCTATGGACCACATGAGGAACAAAATGAACGCTGAAAATTGGGAGATAGGACTGCGGTGGAACTCGCAGACGGACGGTGCAGAGACCAACGACGTTGTGACTATAAAGCGATAAAGCTTGGCTTCCGAAGCTGAGGGTAATTATTGCTTAGGTAAAATAGCTTTTCTGCGGGGGAAATAAAGCTAGTAATGGTATGAAAAAAAGGTAATTAATATATGTGGCCTATATCTTGCTGATGTGTGGTTATTGATTTTAGAATATTTGTTAATAAAACTTGTAATAATGTTTTTAATAAGGCCTTCTTGTGGTACCTACATACTTATATGTATTGTATACATTTATTTTATGTAATAATGGGAATTAAATTGATGTCACCCAACATCAATTTAATTGATGGGGTGACAAGATTGGACAAGTTAGGAACAGCTGCATCAGCATCATATTAGCCGCAGGACGTCCACTGCTGAACATAGGCCGCTCCTATAGATTTCCAATAGGACTGCTGCCAAAGAGGTACAATATTTAAGCAGTTCTATCTTTAAATTAGACTCGACATGATTCTCTAAGATAATGTAACGAGTACTTAAAACTATTAAGTTCTAAATTAACAGTCTTTTTATGGAAAGTAGCGCCCAGCAGTACTAAACTTAAATAAGAACGTACATTTTAAAAGCAAAGGATTATTTTTTCTACACTGGCAGGCAATAACATTAAATAATAATAGTTTTTATTACTTGTAAATAGAACCTCTTTATTTTAAATTAAGAAGGTAGACAAATGGAAGACTTTTACGCCCTTTTTTATGGCGGTAAAAAACATATCATTTACTTTATGATAGTAAAGTTTCTTTTTCATTCCATTCCATAAATAGAATATAAATGCAAATTACTTACTTAGTTATCTAGTCCTCTTTAAGGTTGATGTAGTTAAAATTTATATTAGATGCGCTGTGGTAAAACTTTTAAGAATGTGTTTTTTTAACCTATTATGAGGAATTTAATGTTGACGTAGTAATACATATGAAAATAATTTAAGTCATTCACCATGTGTCTAACTTGTGTTAGCGTTGGCTTCTAGTCTAACCAGATGCAGCCGAATACCAATATTTCACGTGGAGAACCTGCCTATCTGACCTCTATAACCCAGTTTCTGGGTAACACGATTCACGTTCACTGGCTTGTGAATACACGTAACGACTGTCATATATACCTCCGAGTGACAGCCGAAGCCAACGGTTTTATCTACGTGCTTACCGAGGCACGGGAGTGTCACGCCATCAACGCCTAAACTTCGAGCTGATAAATTCTTAATGGAAAACTCCAATGAGATTTTGCCCAACCTAGGAATCGAATCCAGGACTTTACGTTCCTGCCAGGATTGCAGGTTTAGATAATATCATTATACAATAGTAGTAGTGAATGAGCGCCCGAGCTTTTATTAAAACTGACACACTATATTAATTATTATAAAAAAGCTAAGGTAAGCTAAGATTATTATTTTCAGCCTAAAATTTTTGCAAAACTTATTTTATTTTTAATACATTTAATTATTTTATTGTTAAATAAAGTATTTGTTTAAAAAATATTATTATTTTAATTGATAACAATATACTCAACTGCCACCAAAATCTTTAAAGAAAGTTGTTGAATACAAACAACTGATTATGTATTCAACTTTCATAATCTTGGTTTTAGTATTTTCCCCAATGATTGATGACGTCACGGTTCAGAAACTCCACATATTCTAGGTTAAGCCGACTTGTATGAGTATGAATCATTTAATTCATACTTCGCCGTACGCCGTATGCTATAAACTTATAAAGTCAATGACTCTGTTAGTCATTAAGTGAAATTATAGGTCACCTGTGTAGCGAGGTAAGCGAACCGACGATTTTCCTTAAATTGGGATAATTATGTGGCTTTACCACATTTTTTATTAGGCACCGTTGTCTAATCTCCTGTTTTTATGGTCAATCAAATATCTTGTCAGTTAATTTACCATAAGTATATTTTGCTTGAAAAAAAAAATTGAAAGATGCTAGGAATTTGTCTTGTATCGTGGATAGAAACATATAAACTCACATACATGAATAAACAAATGGTCATACGAATATTTTGGTGCGGTTTTCAAACCCGCGACATTCAGCGCAGCTGCCAATTGCTAAGCCACTGCACCAACCGTGTCGACTAATCTGTATTCTTTTTGCCCTCAAATTTGTGCAGCGTAGACGCTACGTAGAACTGGCGTAGCATCACGTGGACCGCAGCGTGGAAGCTACGTAGCGAAAGTGCTTCAAAAATCGTTCTGTTAATTAAACCATCGCATTAACAATTGGGGGAGGCCTACGTTCAGCAGTGAACGGCCATAGACTAATATGGATGGATGGATGGATTGACAATGACACAGAAACGGAGGAAGACCAGTTACTCTACTGTTGGGTTCTTAAAACACGAACGACTTAACCGAATGACGACCTTTATAAACTTCTGCGCCGAACACTATAAAGGCGCTCGATGTATCGATTGCCATAAATGACAAGATTACAAGGCTTGATGACGAATTACTTTGGATCTTAAAAACCGGACTTTAGGGTGCGTGTGCGACTTGTCGGAACTGCGGAAGTTCCAACATTTTTGCCTGTAACGGGGCATCCCTGGTTTGAAGTTTATTTTCCTCTTGAATTTCATCTGAAGATAATTATTTCACGAAACCTGAAGTTAACTTATGTAGGTACCTATTATTAATTTGATAAGTCATTCCTCAATAGTGAAATTATTATATTTATATTTTTCACGAACTTTTAGTTTTCAACCGACTTCAAAAAGTAGGAGGTTCTCAATTCGGCGTGTATGTTTTTTTTTTTCTTTGTATGTATGTTACCCGATTACTCCGCCATTTATGAATCGATTTGGATGATTCTTTTTTGTTTGAAAGAGTAAGTATAGTTCCGAATAGGTCCCATATTTATAAATATTGTCATGATGTGATGATGAACTTGGGAGATATGGAACAGAACTCCTTACATTTGACACATTTGACCTCCTCGACATTTGTTTAAAATTGGCAAACATTTTCAAACTAAGTATGTTACGACAATGGTACATTTAGAGTTTAAGAGGTAAAAGTCCTTTCTTTTATCTATATTTAGCGAATTCATTAAAAAACAATAAATATTAGAGATGCGATAAAATGACATTTAATAACTATTAAAATCAACTTTCACAGAAGTATTTATTCGGATCGAATAACTAATGCAGTCGTAAAAAAAGAAAACAAAAATAATTTTAAAAAAAGAACATGCAATTTGAATTTATAAACGTCTAATTTAAATCTCGTGTTCTAGAGATGTAAGTGGATGATGCTGCTTGCGAGTCTGACGGACGTCCACTGATTTCACTTATCTCGTCAAGTAATCATTTCCTCATTACACCAATTAGTCTTTTAATTTGTTGCACAACACACTTAAGTGAAAAACACACTATGAATTTTCATGAGAGTAATGCAATTTCTTTAATAATGTTACACAAATCGAGTTAAATAATTGCATTTCAAGTGAACGTGATTTTGAAAATAAAAGTAAATGTGCACTTTCCCTGTTCAATGGGCGTTTGTAAAAGTTTCAAGAATGTGTGTTAATGCACTTATAATAGTGTAATAATAACGTTTGGTGTAAAAGCTACTATTATTATTCATGAGCGCTTCTAATTTGGTATAATTCGGATAAATTGCTGTAACGCATTAACGACACCTGCTGTTTGAGATTTTTGTTTTTGACTAAGTATTTTTATTTTCGTAATTATTGTGATGATGTATAGTTATGCTAAGGTTTACTCGTAAACTGTTAGTGCATTTCTAAGAGAAATGATAAGAGAACTCTTTTCGATTGTGTTATTAAATTGAAACTTTTGGGTTTAACCCTCGACGGAAATTGCATCAATGTGCGAAGTCTGCGAAAAGTATATGCAAAAGTTAAGAAGGAGAACATATCCCTTTGATGTATTAAACCAAATGAGTGCGCTACTTTTTAAAACAAAAATAAGTTTAACACAGAAGCAGATTTTACTAGCTAAGAATTTAAATATAAACACAATAAGACAAAGATTTTCATTTACTATCAGATGTACGGAACATGATGATAATGTGCGTGCCGCTTACGACAAACAATAATTTAAATTAATTTAGCTATGGTATAACGGAACGCGCATTCAACCAACCAGTGTTCATTTAAGTACGCAAATAAATCTTAATTAGCTTAAGCAATTTCATTTTATTGCCCATCATTTAGCCGTGTATCCAGTAATTATCCTGATCTTTTAATTGCAAAGACCTACAGCTAGCGTCGGCACTAAATCGTTCATTCAGACTGTGCAAGACATTCTTCAAATGAGCGAACATTACTTGCTGGCCTGTCGCTCCCCAGCGACGAATTGATTGACAGACGTCAGAAGGGTGGCGCTTCAAACGACAGAGGCCGAATGTATTGTCGCTAATGCACCGGTGTGCAAGCCGATGCAACCTGCTGTCAAGTTGCAAGTTCAAGAGCAGGCACGCGACTGAAGAACGGTCAGAATCGCCGCAGCTTTCGTACGGAGCGCACGCTAACGTCACTCGCGGTTCACGGCCGCCTCGCGATACTCTCGAGTGTTCAAACAATATTTCAGTAAAAAAATTGAAGTGTTTTTTTTTTATTATTTACGTGAAGCAAAGCAACGATGCGGAACTTCGTACGGTGAGTTACCCTGTTATTATGCGATTTATGATAATATATACCCTTGACCAAGGGTTATAGCAAGTTATCGCACTCTGGCATCGATGTTTAAAAAATAAGTTAGTACGAGTTTTAAAGTTATGTATGTGTTAATTAGTTTGTTGGACGAGGATAAAGAGCCCTTTTACATTGAATTAGTTGTGTTTGAAGATGATTTTATACTTTAAAAAGTGATGATCAGTGTTTACAATTTAATTATTCGAGTAATGCTAATTTTCTTAAATTGGCAACCATTACCAACAGTCGCCATGATGGCATTTTTTTTTCATTTTTTTTTGTTCTTTTTTCGAAAACTTTTAAGACCAGGTATGGAATCATTTAAGTTTTTACGAATAATTGTCATAAAAAGAGTTTTAATGTAAGCTGTGTAGCCAGCTGGTTCGGCCACCCCAAGCAAAAACAATGGAATGCAAGCGATTTCACACGAAGATAAAAATACTTGTGAAGAGTTCGTAATAAACACTCGAGGTCTTAAATGACGGATTATTGAGGCAAAACGTTTTATCGCTGTACCTACATAGAAAGTAATAAGAATTCCCGCTAAAATGCAACAGGAGATGCCGTGTGGTTTATGTGCTATGTCGTAAAATTGAACCGAACTGTAGAATACATGTCATATAATAACAAACATACTGTATTGTATTTATACATAGAAATAAAATTGAAGTGTCTGTTTGTAAAATCAAAAACAACAGCTTTTTGCAATATAAATATAAAGCCGTGTAATAAATAACTTTTAAAAATGTGGTCTGTCTGTCTGTTTGCTCTGGTGAATCTGCGAAAATTCTGAATTGATTTTGACGTGACTTTCACTGGCAGCTGATGTTAAAAGGAGTAGTCTCAGTCTCGACTTCTGCTTTATTTATTGAAGAAAAACAATTAGGGTGCCGCGCAAAAATAAAAAACTCTGAGATAATCGACATGTATGTGAACAAAGTCGCAGGATTAAGCTAGTATATAGGTATATAACAGTCAAATCAACATTGTGCAATCAAGCTTGGATACTGACATAAAATGTTCATGGTATGATTGAGAGGATGTGATTTCAAGTCTTCTCCATTTATTATTCTTGCGGCTGATTATTATTACTGATACGGAAATGGAGTCTGTGACCCCTGAGCTCCTAAGGTAAATCATACGTTAGTACACCATGTATGTATGTAGATCTTATAGGTTATTTTATTAAATACTTGCTTTCATGAAAATTCATATTCATGAATGAAGCTAGCTAAAAATGTACCTTATAGTTTTTTTTTAAGAATTGCATTTTTAACGCATCGATGATGTTCTTGCGGATTTAAATTAATATTTTGCAAATATCTGTAATGAACTCATGACATGAGAAAACTGAATAAATCAATAAACATAATGTCAATTTACTATCTCTTACAATTTAATCCTAAACAAACTCCCAATCTTATTAAACGTTATCATTAAAATAAAATATTCACTGATAAAAATATTTATTAACTCGAAAACCCACTAGGTAAACGTCAAGATTATCACTTAAAATGCTAATCAATTTCGTATAATACCCGCTCTAGAGGCGCAGACGCAGCCTGACTTCAATTTATCAAAGTACACTGGCAATAATTACGCGTCCAGTTGATTTACTAACTAGTGCCGTAATACTTGCTGGCCCGTAATCATCGCGAATAATGAAATATTAATTTTAAAGCTGGCCCTCTAACTCATGGGGAGATCTTATCGTGTGTACCCGGTTTGTAGGCCGCGGACCCTTTAAAAGTTGTGCGCGTGCGCCGTAATTAGAAAATAATTTCACACGTGTTTTCGATAATTATTGCGTTGCAGCTTTGAAGTTTATATTGATGTTATGAATTTTACTGAGGTAATTTAGTCAAGTACGTTGTTATGGGAGAATTTTACCATTTTTTTATGAAATACCTTATGAGCGTGAAATAAAATCGACGTCTGTCAGGTTTTGTATGAAATGACTGTCAAGAAAATTCATAACTCGCCTAAGTAAGGGTAATAAGTTAATTAGATTAGGGTATGATGAGGCTGACATACCTTTGTAAGGTAAAAGCCTATAATTAAATAAAGATTTTAAAAAAAGTCACTTATCTACTTAAAATAAAACCACCGTCTGTACGCTTAGATCTTTTAAACTGCGCAACGGATATTAATGCAGTTTTCATCAGTAGATAGTGTTTCAAGAGGTACGGTAACGTATAGTTAGTATCTACATTGCACCCGTGCGAAGCCGGAGCTAATCGCTAGTATACTACATAGTATAAAAGTTTGGTGAAATTAGCCTTAAAAATCATCATCTGCCAAATACGTTGGGGTCGGCTTCTAGTCCAACCAAATGCAGCTTATTATGCATATTTTACATGGAATTACAGGCCAAAAAAAAATCATCCTAAAAATATGATTGAAAACAAAAAAAAAAACAACGTGTATAAAACTTACCTACTTGCAACATTCAAATCAAATCAAATCATTTATTTATTTGCGAATATGGGTACAAAAAAGGTCTTAAAGTATAACAATAATGTCCATTAACCATATCCTACCACAAGACATGCAAATTCCAATACACAGCTACAGATTTACGAAATTAGAATTTAGACAGAGTAACATTATAAGAGTTTATCTTGTAAATATTCAGTGACAGTAATATGCTTTTAATTCGCTGATAACAGCTCTCTTAAGACCACAGACGTTTTCAAACCAAAACACTTATAATGTTACAAAAACCACAAGAGTCATAATAGCGTAAAAAAACAATATGCAGAGTTGTAACAGAAACGGGTAACTATCCTAATAAGCTCGTGGGTGGTTATACTTACTAACAAGTTGTTCCTACATTACGGAGGTATTATGTACAGACAATTTTAGAAAACTCTAACGTTGAATTTAAAACGGTTGCCTGCAAGACTTGATGGCTAAATTCTTAAACGCAACTCAATTTTAAGTCCTAGCTTTTAAGTGTAATGGTATTTCTGACACTATAAGGGGTATTATATCGACAAATATTTCATCCACTAGATCTTTGAAGACATCGACTTTATTTCTGTGTTTGCTTAAAAAATTACAAGTCAAATCTACAAAAATAATTAAAGATTATAATTGTCAATTTAATTTTTACTAATTCTATCCTTTTCTGTTGTTTATACATATATCTGTCTATGTTGAAATTCACTATTAACTACTTTTCTGTTTTAACAGCTTTAAATAGCGCAGTGTGTCTACTTACAACTTTAAAAATGTTGAAGAAAATGTCGTAGGTCATTTATAAATAATTCATGTATAATATAACTTGGTATAAGATTTTAGTGAATAACCGTTTATTTTTCCAAATAAATAACAAAAATAATCACTTATGACATCACGCAACTGTGACATGATTATGATTTCATTCTTGCATTCCAATGTAAAAAGTGTCATAATTTGAGTAAAAATAACCAACTACCAGTATCGTCCCGTTACCAAGATTTACAAAAAAAAGAGTTAACGTTTTGCTATACAAATATAAATTCCATTGTACACACGAATCATGTTCGAACAAAAACTACAAACAATTTCAATAACTGACAGTTTTTCAATTTATGACACAAAAGAAAAACATTACAATAAAAACTTGAAAATATGAAAAAGAAATATGTGTCAGAAGATTTGCGGACAATTAGTGCACTCATTAATTAGTGGCTTTTCGGTCCGGTGGCGGTGGAACTGCGTAATTAATCAAAAAGTTTTTGTTTTTGCTTGCTTTAAAAATAGCGAGAATGATAAAAATAAAAATCTGAATTCAGATGTAGGTATCCTGTAGAAATCTTCTTCGTTCAATTCGGGTAAAGTGAGTTTGAGATGAGTTCTCATGCCTAGCATAAGAATTACAGGAACGCTGCAAGTAGCAGCGTTCCTGTAATTTTTATGCTAGGGATTGATAACTCATCTCAATATCACTTCACCTAAATTCACCGAAGACTTTTAAAGAATAGCACTGCAAATGTGCATTTGTGTTTGCAATTGGGTACCTAATTCGAAAATTCTAAGACAGCTGTACCTACTCCTAAATAAAACATTTTGTTTTAGTCCTGAAAATCCGATATTTTTTTTTATTTGATAACTTTGAAATCAATGAATAGTTAATTGAGTCGACAAAAAAGTGACATCAAAGTCAATTATTGCCATACAAAATGAAAGGGGGAATAACATTTTGAGAGCTCTAAAAACTTTGTCAAGTACCCAAATTGTAAAGAAATCATTTAAATCAATTAATTAAAATATATTTTAGGTGACAATTCGAAACCGGGAAATATTTAATCAGAAGCAAAGCGTTAAGTTGTAAACCATGTAGCTACTATATCTTCATAGATTAAGTATAATCACTGGAACCATTAGCTGTTAGGAAGGTCCATCTGTCAACACGGATCCCGTTGTGAGATCGTGAGCTGCGCATTTTAATTACAGCAGAATGACATCGATGACACAGTTCTGCGTGAACACGTTAATTGCTAGTGAAACAAATCAAGTTGTTGGCGTTTGGCTTGTGCACCTCTTTTTAGGCTTACTTACCTAAATCGTACTAAAAGAGACGGTATAACTAAGACTCTGCTGACTGTCTGTTTGTCCGCTTGTCTGTCACAGGGCTGTATCTTTTTAAAGCTAATAGCCAGACACTTGTTTTTTTTTATATCTTATTTATTGGCTGCTATAATAACAAATAATAAATATAACATTATTTAATATTATAATTAGTAGGATTCCAAATATATTTGTATGTATAAAGTTTTTTAAACTTGTTCTGGGTTTACGAACCAACTTGATTTTAATTTTCTTAAACTTTCATTTTCATAATTCACAATTCCCAGCTATTTCCTTGACGAAGACAAATTGAACTGAAAAGTCGAAGTAGTCATAGTAAACAATTTATCATCCTGAAGAAATAATAAAATAAAATAGTTACATACAACATCCTAAGCAGTGGTTCAAAACCATTGGGCCGTCGTCCCTGAAAATAAAATAATTATTAAATAAGAATAAATTGATGACACGTCTCACGACACTACCTTAGATTAGTCAATTCAAATTCAATGTTATTTTTTTCTCTCTTGCAAAATATAATATACCTATCGTTGAAAATTGCCTTTTAAATGTCTAATTGAATAAATGACTTAGGCAAAACACAAATCTCGGAATATTTTCTATTTGTTTCAAATAATTTGCGTTTAATTTATAGAACAACTTTACGAATAGGTAATATTACCGCCAAATAGTTGGTTGCCCATGGCAAGAGACTTGTCAAATAGTCACAACACTAAAAGGTTGACAGCCACTGATCTATAGCTGTATACAACTTGTACATTACAACAAGAACAGACAACACATAAAGTTTTAAAATAAACTTGCAAAAGTCTTTCTTTATGAAGAATGACAGGCGGGTGTGTCTGGGTCTGCTATCTGATTTCAATAAATAACACTGCAATGCAAAATACAAAGGCTTTTTGCTGGATTTTTATCATTCCCATTGTTGTCGTTGCTCCTTCTTTCAAACATTTTGTATGGAAATAATTTCTGTTAGATTTATTTTTAGTGGATGCTAATATGAATTCCTTGTGGATTTTCTCCTTTGTATAAGATTTTATGTTTATTTGCAGGCCATGGTATATATGACTTTTAGTAGTATTATTATTTATTTTAGGCACTGTCTTTTGGGCTGTATTGTCTAGGATTTTGCTGTAATAAGGGCTTAATTATTTGTATCATTTATCAGTTCATGAAATTCACACATACTATTATTAATATTTAAGTACATATGTATATATTATTATTTGTCACGGCATCACAGATACATAGGTACTATCCATTAATTTCATTGTTTTCATAAAATGTCCAAAATCACTGAAAGTATAACATGTAATGAGTAGTTTATTTATACATAACTCTTTAGCATAATGTAACGTATTTTGAAATAATGTATTATTTCAATTAAATTGACATAGTAGCTGTATAAGTCACATCACTATAAAAAAAAGTGAAAAACTTATTTGTTTTCCAAATTGTGCTCAAAATTCAATACAAATGATACTAAATTAAAATTAATGAATGGAACCTCCCATTAATTACCACTGCCACAAAAATAAACAAAAAAGCAATTGAGTCAATACTACAAAACTTTGATGTCGCCGCGCGTGACGCACAAGACGAAGACGAAATGTCGAGTCAATAGATTTTTTGTTTAATCAAGAACTGTTTGTAGAGGCCTGTGTTGCGTGTGGCCACGGGATTCCGCGAAGTCCGGGATTGGTCGCGTGAGACCGGGAACGGGACACGTGTAGACAACGGCACGTCATTAATCGCACGCGAAAGTGTTCCCGCCGATGCGCCATGGAGATAAAGATATTGCGCCACGTTCATTTGAAACTTGAGCCTTTCATGATGAGACGATTTAGTTAAGTTAATCCTCTCTTATTCAATGTGAACGTTTTTTAATGTTGCTTTTAAAATCAATGACTATGGTCCAGTGGTTAAGATGCCTGCCTCGCATGCATGTGGACAAGTACCAATGTGACTTTTTCAATGTACTTTCTAAGTTTATCTTGGACAACACTGACACTGGTGCAGGAAAATATCGTGAGGAAATCTTGAGCAAGCGTAACGATCAATGTTAGTACCTTCTCTGTATGGCAAGAAGCTTTTGCACGGCAATGGGATAGAAATAGGCTGGTATTAATATGAATACAAATAACTGCCTCGTTGGTCTAGTGGTCGCAAGCGCGACTGCTGTGCATGAGGTCTTGGGTTCGATTCCCAGGTCGGACAAAGTGTTATTGGGTTTTTCCATCAGGAATTTCTCAGTAGCAGCCTCGGAGTCTGTATCAAAAATACAGACTCCGAGGCTGCTACTGTTGATGGAAATAGGCTCGCCCCCTATTACATGGGAATAAAAACATAACTGGCGAAATTTGGGTGTACTACTAATGGGTACACCTCTGCCTAACCCTTCGGGGATTACAGGCGTGATGTTATGTTATGTTAAATAATAATGATGTCAATGTAAATTGTTAACTCAATATAACTCCATAATGCTCGTAATACCTTCGTAATCCGTATTGCAAATGGCATGTTATATTCAATACCACATATAAATTTTATGATAGGAAGGAAACTTGAGGCAGAGATAGCACATACATAATATTATTCTATGAAGCGTAAAGCAACATGTACAGTCGAACAAGTCATTTGGTATACAGGCAGCTAACTTGCAACTACTTTTAAACACTGTTTCGAGTATGTCAATTCTTTTAAATCACTCCAAATAGGTTTCTAATTTATTTGACACCACAAGCTTGAACAGTGAACTCAAAATAATATTTAATTTATTTATTTATTTTAGGTATATTAAACACAATAGGAAAACTTCTAGCTAGGTTTGTCTAGCTGTAAGTTTTGTAGGTTTCATTGTTACTTTACATGTCTTTTGTACGTACATAAGTAAGCTTAATTAGTAACAGTGATAAGGCCAAATAAAAGTTTTCACAGATAGAAAATACATATCTTCTTCTTATCGTGTGGGTTGTAAGGCCTTAAGACACTACACACCCTAGTGTCAGAGTTTCTAAACCGCCTCAAGGGCCTCTGACATGGTTTGAGTGGGACAGTAAGTCCAGGTTTCCTCACGTCGTTTTCCTTCACCGATGCCAGTGATGTCCAAGATAAACTTAAGAAAGTACATATGAATTGAAAAATTCACACAGGTGCTTGCCCGGATTTGAACCCACAGCCTCATGCATGAGAGGCGGGCGCCTTAACCACTGGGCCATCACGACACTAACTAATACATATCAAAAGGTACAAGAACGTAGACTAGTGTTGAAAATACCGAAGACGACGTCTCGACGAGTTGTATTGATGACACGCTCTTATGAAGTATGAGTTTTGTATAGCAGAAAGATTATTATTGTTGTCTGCAAACCAAATAGCTTGTCCGACCGTACCTACTGACTAATACGTAGTCGTAAAAGTAAGCAGTAACTCATAGGAGTTCTATTGAATTGTGTGTACTGAGAAAATAGCGAGAGACTTTGGTGTATAAAATTGTAGAGTTTATTAGCCGTAAGTTGGACATATTACGTTGAACAATGACGCGTTTCCTTGTGATCTACTGTTTGTTTTTCCTAGAACTGCTGAAGAACTTTAACTTATGGCTTTTAGGTTGTATACCTCATTATAGAACAGGCTTGCTGTCTATTACTTCGTCCGTTTACTGACATCGGTGAAGGAAAAATAACGTGAGGAAATCTGGACTTCGTACACATGGTTTTTTTACAGCTCCCGTCGTTTGTAGCATGATGTTATGAAGCCTATAATTCTATTCTTCATAAATCTGGCTATCGTATACAAATGAATTATTTAATCCGAATGATAGTACCAGTGACTAACATTTACAACAAGACTTTCTCCAATCCTACTGGCAGTTTCAGAGATAAGCGCGTTTAAAAAAAAAACTCTTCACCAAGCCTTTAGTTAGACGATTAACAATATACATACGACACTACAGAATAGCAGTTCCCACCACAAAAAAAAAATAAAAGGCTTAAGTACTGTCACCACAGATTACAATAAATCCAAGATTTAAACACCTTCCTTTTTCGTTCCAAGAGTAATGTTCTGGCTTACTTGAGTTCCAACTGACACACGGACAGACGAATAGCCACGGAATCTTGAGTTAAGGGTGGTCGCACATCTGATGGAAGATGCGTCGGTTAAACGTATTGTATGTTTCTAAGTATGCTCGAAGCAATATGGGAACATGGTGTGTAAGGATGCTCAGCTTCGTTCACGTGACTGTGTATTGTATTAGCATAGTACTTCGACGCGTATGTTTTTTTTTTTTTTTTTTTTTTTTTATTTTATTTTTTTATTTTTTTGTGTGTTTGTTCAACGATTACTCCGCCAATTATGAATCGATTTGGATGATTCTTTTTATGTTTGAAAGAGTATGGTCCCGAATAGGTCCCATAGGAATATTGTCATGATCTGATGATGAACTTTGGAGATATGGAACGGAACTCCTTATAAAATCACAGCAGAACCGCCGTAACAAGAAAAATTGCTTTGTTTATACGTGTAGTCGATGACTGACTGAAGGAAGTGGGGAGGGGGTACGTCAATCCCCCTCTTACAACTTTCCAAAATTAAATATATCGTGTGAGGTATTGTTTGAAAGGGCTTTATGTAAGGATTTCAAACATTAACACACACGCACTAAAAAGAAAAAAATAAAAAAACTTTTTTACAAAAAAAGATCACCGCCTTCAAAAACCACAAAATAAAAATAACTTTAGCTTGGAAGTCGGTGGCAATACCTTCATAACAAGAAATAAAACCAAAGCCGCCGACTTCCTAGCTAAAGTTATTTTTATTTTGTGGTTTTTTTATTTTAATGATCTAATGAGTTAAACTAGTTCTCCAAGATTGTTGCGTATTTAGTAATTAAATAAGCTAAATATACGAAAAAGTAATTAAAAGTGTGTTTTAGTCAAGTAGATTGAACCTCTCGGTATATAACAAGTAGCTCATACTTTATATCTATTTGACTGTACTCTTTTCAATTTCTTATTTTTTTAATTTAACAAAATGCACTTAACACTAAGCTACATTGATACTTTGTAAGGTCGAAAGTAAAAAAAAGTCAAAATTATTTATTTGCCTTAAATGTGGTATGTACAAAGATGGTAAATATAAATTCAAACACATTTCGCCATAAAAATGGCATGCAAACATTATTAAAGATTTAGGTTACACATCGATTGGTAACAAAAAAGAAAAGCTTATAAAAGAAAGATTTATTAGTTGATAACAATTCAACATAATTATAATAATTTAAGATACATGGTAACAGATTGCTAACTATTTAGTTACGTTATAATTTAGCTGACTGTTCTGGCGTCACGCGACGGACGATGCAAGCGCATCTTCAGTCAGATAGGCGCCCACCCTTAAGTCATCACAGACGTTTGAATAGCGGAGTGTAACCGTTCTCTAGGATACGTATACCTTAGGTTGCGTGTTTGATATTTACGCCAACACCAACAATATACCACGAGAGTTAAATAAGCGACATAGTGTAAACGACTAACGGGAAACCGCCATTCCTTTTTACTATTTATCTGTTTAAAAATTGCTGGTGAGTGCCTGTATTTATGTTGTGTTTAGTTGTAAGAGTTGTGATGGACGTCGTTAAGGGATAATAATAATAGTAATGTCTAGGGTACGGGGTATTAAAAAAAGACATGTCATAAACCGACCATCAAAGTAAACTGAGAAAAACTTTTTGCTGGGAAATGACTTTATTGTAGTGCGCACTCTAAACATTATTATTTTAGGGTGCATGCAACAACGATAGCGCGAGCGATACACATATAAATCTTAGATATCTACAACATTTAAAACTGGTTTTCGTTGAAAAAAATAACAGAAAGTGAGAACTTTGTCCTGCAATAATTCCATAACTAGAAGTTTTCCAAGTAAAGTCCACATAAAGAAAATTTTATCATAATGACGGTAACAATATGCCACTATTGGCTTGCTAAATGTACTTTACCTACTCCCGTTATATTGGGCTAATCATGCTATCGTGCCTATGAAGAAAAATAAGAAAAAAGGAATCCATTGACATCATCTAATTACTTATATTTAAAAGTTATACGCGCCACGTTATATCAATCGGATTTATCGATCATGTTGAGAGGATGAGTGAAAGACGATTGACAAAAGGTATTTATATAGCAGAGGTGGGTGGCAACGCCAGGAGGGGTCGCCCTAGGAAGACCTACACTGACCTTATTGGTGAGGTCCTTTAGAAAGGTCAGGTGCGGAGTACTCGTAGTCGTAACCGGCGTGCTTGTATGACGAGATGTATGAACGTAGATGAGGCGAAAGGAGTATGTAAGGATCGTAGCAGGTGGCGTTCTGTAGTTTCTGCCTACCCCCATGGGAAAAAGGTGTGAGTTTATGTATGTATGAACGATATATTAAACAAAACTTCCAAGTCCATAAATCTTAGAAATTACTGAACCGCTGTTAATAAAACAAGCTTTCTACATTATAATATAAACTTAAAATCATTTTGCATTAGCTTTTAATTTTAATTTATTCTGATGTTTTAAAATGCAAATAACTTCGCAAATCTTTTTAATTAGTATATCGACTATCGCAAGAGACATAATCAAACTTTCAAAATTCTCATCCGGTCTGTATCATGATCATAAACAATTCCAAATGTTTCTACGCGGAAACATGAGTAAAAAGCCTAGATCGGATAATCTCTACTCGGCATAATTATGACAATCCACGGCTATGTATATCATTAGTTCATTACAGACAGTTTTTGTTTACATGTCGTGCGATCTACCTCTGCTTCATTATTCACGCGATTGAATAGAAAAAGTCAAGTAAGAGTTGGATTCGCACAGGAAAGGTTTCGTACAATATTCAACACTAATATTATAAAACAAAGTCCTCCGCCGCATCTGTCTGCTCGCGATAAACTCAAAAACTACTGAACGGATTTTCATGTGATTTGTGAGGAAGTTTTAGACATAATAATTAATCAAGGTTTTGTGTAAAATGTTTGAAATATAACGATTATTGCTGGAAGTGTCTGAAAAAGTCAAGCCGCCGCGGGGGCTTTCATCGACGATTGTAACTAGTGTACTGTGATTGTACCCATGCGAAGCAGGGGCGCGTCACTATTTTGTTTAAAAAAACACGTTTCTTGTATGGGATGCCCCTTTATGTTGGACTTTATTTTATTATTTGTTATAGCGGCCATATTGATACACAATCTGTGTTAATTTCAAGTGTCTACCAATTACGATTCAGAAGATACAGCTTTGTGACAGACGGACGGTTGGACAGACATCGGAGTCTTAGTAATAGAATACCGTTTGCCAAACTTTAAATACGGAACCCTAAAAATGAATGATGTTCTACATGGTTTAGTGAAAATTTTGTACAACATGAAAACGAGTGCATGTTTAGACTGTAATTAATCAAAATTTTAAAACAGTCCGCATGATAGTATGCTTTTAAATAATTTGCATGTCACTTGGTTTACTTTACAATTCAAAGGATTCGTGTTCTTGTGGTTATGCGTGTTGGTGGCTGACTTAATGGAAACTTATCTCTAAGCATGGTGTATTTAAGTATTAAAATTGTGTATCAGAAAGTGGGTAATGATGATATGTCGGTTATGGCAGAGGCAGACGAATGAAAAGTACGCGGAATGAAAAGTAGCCTATGTCATTTCTTGGGGTAACGAACCCCGTATTGTCATCAAAATCGGTTCAGTGGTTTAGTTGTGAAAGCCTAACAGACAGTCAGAACTACTTTCGCATTTAAAATATTTGTATTGTTAACGAGACACAATCTTCTAATTTTGTAATTAATATTAATAAATATTTTAGTTTGTCTAAGTTAAGACGTATAGTTGCATATTTCGTTTTTATAATAATACTAGCTTTTGCCCGCGACTATGTCCGCGTGGAACTTGTTTATATCGTACTTGCATACAAACTTCCACCCCCCTTTTAACCACTTTAGGGGGTGATTTCCGGGATATTCTATGTCCTTCCCCAGATCTTAAACTATCTCTATGGCAAATTTCATCTAAATCGGTTCAGCGGTTTAAGCGTGAAGAGGTAACAGACAGACAGACACACTTTCGCATTTATAATATTAGTATGGATTAAGAATCCTAACAATCAAAATCAAGCATATGTTATCTGTAGAAGAACTAGTATATGCAGAAAATAAGTTTATACCTATCTGTCATCAAAATGTATGGATTGTAATGTTGAACAGACACATATTTTAGTTTAGGAGCCCCACTACAGATATACCACCAGTTTCACAAAGAAAGCTCTTCAAATAGAACAAGAGATTCGCTGATGCTCCCATCCCACTATGATCGTTATAATTAACGGTAAGCAAAGTGTTGTGCATTAGTGTAGATGGCATTGTTGGCGCATTCCCTCGGCTATCTCCGACAGCATCGCGCAGCAACTTTATCTCAACGCATCCGGATGACTGGCAGCCGATAATTATCTGATATTAATTAATGGCGGGATGCGATTAAGATTGGTGAGCGTTATCAGAACTCAGCCTTTCCCAAAGTGAGCGATATCGCCCCCTTGTGGGCGCTGCAGGCCTAAGAGACCCAGAAACAGAACGAGGCGCTGTGTAGCGACTTGGGAAGCGATTTGTAATCTCATCTACTAGATGGTTTTTAATAGGTGAAAAAATGGGGGCGCTTGAAAATAATTTATCCTCAAAGTGGGCAGTATATTTCGACTTTTAATTCTATTCAGTAACTTGACAGATAAAGGGTCAAATAAAAAGATAGTGAGGTGGTGTAAGAATGAACGAAATTGAATGAACTTAAACAATGTACTTAACTTGGTATTAAACCATTCTTATCATTCGTTCCTTACGCAAAATCGTTCACTACCCCAACTCTATTAGTTGTAGTATGGTAACATTATTTTTGTTTGAACTGTCAAGGTACTGAATAGAATTAAAAGTCGGAATATAGACAAAATAAGTATGGGAACCCCTGTCATAACTGATAGACTAAGTTTAGTTTAGTTTAGTTTAGTAGTCCGTCGTAAATGGTGTGTAGGAAGAAGGTAGATTATTATGCAAGTGGGTGAACGAACCGTTGCCATTTAATGCTCGCTTAATTAATTAACATTTAACAGGCTGCACGCTAAACGATTCGGTTACTCACTGTGATTTGTTACCGTCTAATGGGGCCCTAGTAACTATACCTTTTAGTGCATTCCGTGAAACCTACAGGTTCCGCGAAATGATTGGTTGGAAACTCAGCAATCTTTTCATGAAAATAGTCTTTAAGTACCTAGATATAAGATTCAGAATGTATCCTGGTAGGGTGTAGTACCTTCATAAGCATTTGTAGTATTTTTAAGTATCCATAAAATAATATCATGCCTGAAACCCCGGAAAGGGTTAAAGCAGAGGTGTACGTGCCCATTAGTACACCCACATTTCGCTAGTTATGTTAAAGTCTCCTGTAATAGGGGGCGAGCCTATTGCCATCAATCGGGCACAAATCCAGGCTCCGAAGCTGCTATTGAGAAATTTCTGATGGATAATCTCAATAACACTGCCCGACCTTGGAGTTAAACCCAAAACCTCAGGCTTAGCAGTCGCGTTTTGCGACCACTAGACCAACGAGGCAGTCCTAATTGAAATTAGTCTGAAATCACCAGTCTGCAAACGTGATCATCAATGCTCGTGCCTTCTCTAAACAAGAAGAGGTATTTGCCCTGCAATAGGACAATAACAGACTGGTATATTTACGTGCTCGTACACCCACTTAGGAATTCCTAGAAAGGTGTATTTTCAATGGTATTGTTCGCATGACCATTGATAAGGTATCTGATTATTTCAGGAAAGTCTCCGGGTAGTATTACATGCCATTATAGGCATGCAATCCTTGGAAGCTATGTTGTCAATATTGTGAGAACGTGAAATCGGAGGCCCTGGCTTGCTCGTACACGACAGTTAACTTATAGTTATTGTTTAACTACAGTTATTTTTGTTAGAATTAACCTTAATTCTCTCTTTAAGGCCTTTGCCCCTAATGACGGGATTATAAGCAAATATTTAATTATCAGTAACGACAGTAATAAAAGATGTTTAAACTTTATGTTTGGCATAACATTAGTTAGTCAAGTTTGCTATATATGTATACGGAGCTATAAAAGATTTCGAATCAACCCACATCATAACATCTTCCATTATTGAAAGTAATTTTATCATCATTGTAAAACGTTGATTTTAAAAGAGTACGTATGGAGTTTCTTGCCCATTCTTCTCCATACAAAACTACCTTTTGGAAGGGGCAACAAGATTCAATTCTATTTTTTTTTTCATGTAATGACGTTTAAAAGTGCCTTATAGTGGTCTAATTGAAATAAATGATTTGACTTTAATTGTAATTGACTACTTTTTGCTGTTTTTAAAATTAAACAGCAATAAGTAGCCAAAATCAATCTGTATTAAGCAAATTATGTTTTGAATGTACATAGAAATGTTATAGACACATTTGCAATATTTAATCATTGAGTTCTTTTCGTAGGATTAAAGTCGACAAAAGCATTGACTCAACCAAATAAAAGACCGTACTTTTCAAGATCATTGTCCAAAAGTTCTATGCAACGTAAACAAAGTTCTATAATTAAGATAATAAAGGTGTAATTAAACGAGCAATAAATTTTGAAGTGCTTAAATAAGTAATGCGCTTGGAACTATGAACTACCCACTGGAGGGTAATTACATTAGGACTCGGGTTCCACATATCATTTTAATTGAACATTAGTTTGACGTCATCGTGGACATGGAAACGAGTATGTAGCATGTAGCTTATAGGTAGACTAGACATAAATACTAATTAACATGAAATAACGTGAACGAACTTCTATGATAGGAGTATAGACTAACGTATGGTGACACTATAATTAAATAGATTACACCGCTAATAAAATAATAGATAACACTTAATATTAATAATACCAGCCTATTATTATCCCACTGCAGGGTAAAAGCCTCTTCTCATACAGAGAAGGCACAAGCATTCATCACATTTGAGCAAGCGTAGGTAATTATAAGTTTCGCACTTCGGACCATAACTTCCTTTACCGATATCCATAATGCCCAAGATAAACTTAGAATACTTAGACACATATTATGACATAGAAAAAGTCACATATTATAAACATAACATCACGCCTGTAATCCCTGAAGGGTTAGGCAGAGGTGTACCCATTAGTACACCCACATTTCGCCAGTTATGTTTAAGTCTCATGTAATAGGGGGCGAGCCTATTGCCATCAACCGGGCACAAATCCAGACTCCGAGGCTGCTACTGAGAAATTCCAACAATCCAACTTCCAATGTTAGTTACTGCAAAAGTCTCATTGGAAAAATAAAAACACTTCTTCTTTTCTTTTCGAATCAATCAAATCATTTATTGCAATCATCAATTGACTAACAGTATTAGCAACCTGTACAGTTTTTAAGCTATAGGTACAAGCTTGTAAGTAACGTCTACGATCCAAATGGCACAACGAAGTTTAACCTAGGGAGAATAATATCTTCAACAATACACCGAAATGGTTTCCATATTAGGTATCTGTTTGTGAGATAATTCGCAGACGTATTCAAGTTTCAAGTCTCGAAGTCTTGAGACTGCGCCTGACAGCCGTAGATATTATATTATTCATTATTTCAAATACAGACTCAGTTTAATGCACTAAGTATGATTGTTGGCGTCTGCGATGATACCTAATATCTTATTTAGAGTTGGAGCATTTCAACGTTGTTGAATTGAATGCAGTTTGAGTATCGAAGGATTGAATTTCTTACTTTTTGAAAAAATGATTTCTTTTTTTAGGACGAGCCCCTTTTCTACAAAGAAAAAATATTTGCGCGTTACCAGATTATGTAATTTTGGGTTACTATCAAAGATTACGAGATAGGAAAAAACCTCAAAGTTTTTTATTGCGAAATTTAAATTTAAGTGTGTTACTGAGCTGGTACGGCGTAAATGGTCTACTCCCTCTTATGCTGATCTCTGTGCTCCTCCCTAGCCCTCGTTTAGAGGAAAGCAGAATGTTTTTCTGATGAGATAATTTTTTAAAATAAAAAATGTTTCTAGTCTGCGATACAAATCTGGATCATCAAATACCTAATCCTATTTAAAAATAAGCATGCAAAAAGTCATGAACCATAGGTTTCTACTTTTAAAACAGCACAGTGAGCTTTAAAACTATCCATGAAAACCTCCTTTAGCGGTTCACGTAGATAATTTCTAATTCAAATTACGCAAATGGCGGTAATTAGAGGAACGATTTGAATGTGGAAGCGTCGCGTTCACTTTGACGGCGACGTTCGTGTCAAACCGTTTGTTGGACGCCACGATTGAATCTGTTTGACCCATAAAGATGGAATGACCCACGGAGTGCGGCCGTGGGAGCTAAACTATTGCATCTCTCCTTATTTGTACATTAACGGCATGCCATAAATAAAACAGGATAGGTGACGTTAAATTAATTGAAAATAAGATTGTTTTGTTCTTTTTCTATTATGATATACACAAGCGTAAAATTACTTTAAATTGTATGGAGGTAATTTTACTGACGGTTTTAATTTTAATATATTATGTGTTTAAACTTTAATTAAACCAATATATTCGGGATTCCTGTTTCACGATATTAATTACTAGATGTAAATTAAAAAACCTGACAAGTGCGAGTCGTACTCGCACAAAAGTTCCGTACCACCGTTCAATACCTATTTAGTTTAATTTTTAAGTTTTTTTACTTTTTTGTATTATTTTATTTTTTGTTTAGAACACCCATATTAACACACTTTGTAAAAATTACTCCTATCTATCTACCTATTTTCAATACAGAAATTCAAAATACAGATACAATAACATACAGATGGATACAACAATATAGAGATACACATACAAAAATACAGTCCAGCGACAGACGGACAAACAGACAGCGAAGTCTTAGTAATCAGGTCCCATTTTACAACCCTAAAAAAGATATCAACTGTATTATTTCGAAGCTAGAATGTTAGCCATCGTGGTGCTTGGCTTTACATCCTCCAGAACACTGTATTCGAATGCGGATGACTCGAATATTGGGACATATCGAAAGCAGTTACAATCAATACCTACCTACTCGATGAATGAACGACGCAGGGATTTAGCTCTTAAATAATACAGCTATATCTAAAACCGGTAATGTATTATGTGACACACATAACAGGCTCGTGCTACAGTGTGACAAGAGAACGGCTTTGACTGCGCCGTTGGTCTTGGGTTTTGGATTCGATTCCCAGGGCGGGCAAAATGTTATTCTCAGCAGTCGTGCTTTCCGACCACCAACCAACGAGTCACACATTCTTATTATTATAACGGATCAGCTAAAGTTGTGGGAAATACTGAATCACTTGAATATCGTTATAGTTTTGGGAAATTATTCGACACTGATTATGAAGATGATATTGTTGTTGTAACAAGTACTACCTGACATGCGTGTTGGTTGGATTCTCACGTCACGTTTAGTAAGTACTTAACATATTGAGTGCTTAGTGTGAGTTTTTCCTACACATTTGAACTCGTTTGATAGCATAGGGAAATAGCGCTGTTTAGGGACAATTAAGTATGGGAAACACACTTACTTCGTACTTTTTTTTTTTTTTTATTAGCCGTTACTGTCCCCCTCCTGGGCAAAGGCCTCCCCCCATTCCTTCCACTTTCCTCTGTGTTGTGCCTCTTCTCGCCAATTCCTGAGGAAGCCATCCAAGGCGTCCCGCCATCTCCTCCTCGGTCTCGTACGACTTATGTATTGTTATTAGGGGGGAAAAACATTCATTTCTTATTAGGGTATTGTTTTGAGGGCCTAGGTAAATAATAAAACGTTAGTTATTTCATTGTGATGTTCATTTAGTTAGGCTTTTTTCATATTAATCAGTGTTATTAATTGTGCTTTTCGTTATCATTACATTATTATTCATTATATTCATTATATTATTATCGTTATATTACATTATTGTGCGATGTCGTGTTTGTGCCTCTAAATGGACGAGGAAGGAACAATTTTATCATTATTTTTTTTTATTATTTGTTGCTTTAACGGCTATATTAATACATACTCTGTGAACAAAATTTCCAGTGTCTACCATTTTTGGTTAAAAAAATACAAATACAACATGTGCTCCTAAAACATGTCCAACGAATGTACCTACCTATGTATCACAAATAAAATATTTCTGATTTCCGTTTGATCACTTTAAATAAGGAACCCTAAAATATCATGACGATCAAGATTTTTGTGACAAGCTACAATTCTGTTGTAACTTATATCTCTAAGGTAATAAGATAACAAGAGTATCAAACGCCACCATTGTCATAAATGTATCATAGACAATATATTTCCTGTTTGTTTTACTGTTACTAATTAATGTTAATTCCCACACGGGAAGCATGGAGAACAAAGCTATATTTTTTCTAACACGTTGTAACGGAATTCAATAGCATAGTAATGAAGTGTTTATTTACAAGTTCACTTAGGCTAAGTGGGAACAGCTTGTCCCAAGTTGCCCTAAGTGGGGGTAAAGTTTAGGGGCAAGTTGTCCTAAAGAATTAAACTTGTATCAAGACTAGGATTCATTTATTTATTTATTCCTTAAGCGCATTATCTAACATAAAAATTAAATTGGCTCACATTACAGGTTCTAATTTTTTGCGACGCTTTTTTATAAACGGATATCTGTGTGTGGCGCTAATAGACATTAAGATTTCTTAATTTAATAATAATAATTAACTTGGCCACGACTTCGTCCGCATAAATGTCGGGCCCCTTCATCCCCTTACGGGTTGAATTTTGGAAAATCCTTTCTTAAAGGACATCTACTAACTTATCTACCTCCCTCCCAAAGATCTTTAAACGTCAAGCCGTTTTTAATATTTCGTAATGAGTAAGTGTATGACCTTTCGCTTTTTTATATTTTGATATAATCAATGCGACTCATGCCTACCGTGCAAAGCCCACAGGATGACAGGATTACACGTAGGGTTGCCAAATCTTTGTCTATGAAATATGTATGTTCTAAAACGATTACCCATAAAAATATAGTAGTCCCTTATATAGTAGGATACTATATGTAGTAGTAGTAACCCTATTACCCTATTTATACGTTAGCCTAGGGCGTCGCGACGCACAGTTTGGAAACCCCTGCATAAAGGCATTTGTACACCACGTCCACGCATACCGTGTCATTAGCTTGACACGGTTTTCATCCGTGTATGCACTATTAGCGCCAGTGGCTTCTACTGTTTGTTGATTTCACCGTTACTAGAATAACAAACGAGCATTTATTCATTTTTCTTTTTGTCTGTTGTTCTTAAAGAGATTTAAATACATCATAATTATTTTGCCTTAGGAATCAAGTCCGCCTTTAAATTATTGTTGCATAAATTTTAAATAAATAAATATTTAAATGCCATATTAATTTTTCATTATTTTTACTGCCTCGTTGGTCTAGTGGTCGCATTCACGACTGCTGAGCATGAGGTCTTGCAAAGTGGCCTAGCAGAGTGTTATTATGTTTTTCCATCAGGAATTTCTCAGAAGCAGCCTTGGAGTCTGGATTTGTGCCCGGTTGATGATAATAGGCTCGCCTCCTATTTATTTCAGAACTCTGGAAGACTTACAGCACAATGGTGATAAATAACAGCATGATTATCTGACAGCCAATTACAAGTCTTCACGTCTAGAGCTACCATGGACTAGAGATTACATGGGACTTAAACATAACTAGCGAACTGGGGTGTGGGAAGATCACACTTCTGCCTAACCCTTCGGGGATTACAGGCGTGGTGTTTAGTAACAAGGACATTTTTTAAAGGACTTATTCTTGTACAAACTACTTCCGTAAACCGTTGTTTTCCATAAAGAGGCGCCAGCGCAACACAATAAGTGTTTGTTCAGGCGGGGTCAGTCCACGCCCGCGAGTTTGATTAGAGCGTCAGGCGAAATGGTCACTAGTGCTAGTTCACACGACTGTTATTCGCGTTTTTATTCCGTGTAACAATGAGGTAGTAAAACACATATTTTTGTGTTACAAAAAATAATAACAGGGCGTAGTTGGTTAGGTAGGTTCACTTTTTATATGCATAATTATTGAATTAATGCACCTAGGTAACCTACAAACTCCGTACATATACTCCTTAAAAAAATGTTTTACAATAAGTACATACATGGTTAAGATTATGTTGACTATTTTCATTTTATTTTATATTGTTCATTGGCCCATGAACAGTTCATGGGCCAATGAACAATAAAACAATCGACTGTTGGCAAAACGTTTCAGACTCAAATATCATTCAAAAGTGCCTTTTAGGTAATACTTAATCTAATTGAAATATATGATTTGACTTTGACTTTGTATTTTAGAGACATATTGTGAGGACAACGAAATGAGCTTTTTATGTTAATCACTACCAGCTATTCAAATCAGTGCAAATATAAAAATATTGTCAAAATATTGTAAGGTCCAGCGATCAATCATATCGTTTTTTAAGAAAAAAACAACGCGTGATTGAACCGCGCAAAATTCCGAAGCGGTCAAACAGAAAATCAAACGACGCATAATCACTGCGCAATCGCAACACACGGTCAGGCACTCAGTCATCCCGCCAGTCAGACAGTCACAAGGATTTCATTTGTCAATCTGTACGACTCTATGTAATATAATAATAAAGCTAAAACTATTTTTGTTTATTTAAACGCGCTAACCTCTTAAAACTGCCGGTCAAATTATAAAAAAATCTCTTTCTATAATAGCCAGATTCATTGGGAATAGTATAAGCTATACAGGGTAATTGAAAATATACCTGAAACCTTAAAAGGGGTCATTGTACTCATCATTATGAACAACTTTTACTATGAAAAAAAACCAGCTGATCCATACATTACGATCTTGTTATGTACCATTTTTGTAGGGAACAGCTGTTTTTTTTTTCATGATTTCAGGGTTGGTCCAATAGTAAAAGTTGTTCATAATGATGAGTACAATGACCCCTTTTAAGTTTTCGGGTAAATTTTCAATTACCCAGTTTAAAAACACGCTACGACCTACAGGAGCGGAGCATTAAACAAAGACGTAACATGACGCGGGTAAAAAAAAAATACACGGACGAAGTTGCGGGCAGAACATAGTAAATAATAATACGCTGCAGTCTATCATTTACCGACACACATACCATTCGTTCCCTAATTGACTATGACAGCGCAAAAAGAACGAAAACGGACACACTTTTTATTGATTTCTAAATATAGGATTCCTAGTCAACATTTCAAGGAATAGCAAACCTTATCGCAAAATAAAACTAGTCCCATCTCATCCGCTCTGTGTCCGCCATAATAGATCCATAGACAAGATAGACACTCTTTATCCAGTGAGTGGAATGTGTGTTTGCATAATGTATTTTGATAAAAATTTATGTTTGTATGTTTGTCCTCTGTGCTTCCTTAAACCATTGATCCGATTGTGATAAAACTTTGTACGCAGCACGCGTACATCCGCGATGGCGGCTGGAACAAAAAAATATAAATAAAAAAATATTTAAAAAAAAGCTTTTATTTAAAAATAAATTATTATAATGTACTAAATAGGAAAAAAAAGATTTTGCTAAAATTATAGGCTGTAAATGATATTTACTTTTATAAAATGATTAATAAAATAGTACCTCACTTTTAATAAAAGCTTTGGCGCTCATTTGCTACTGAAAGGTGAAGTTAAATAAAAGTTTTTAAAAAGCATCGGGAACGAACTCGCGCGCAACTGCATAATACATATTGGTTTGACTAGACCAGTTTTTAATAAGGAAAGGGCTCTTGTCAATATCGATCTGATAATTGATTTTCTAATATTATTTTAATGGCGCCACTTTTTATTTGCGGAGAAAGATTAAAATGGCGCTCTGTTATGTCTATGGTACCATAAACTCAATTGAGCGCCATTTTTAATGCGATAAATGGTTATGTATCAAAATCTTCTGCAGTAAAGTTATTATGGATATATTGACAGTTTCCATCACTTTTACTGAAATATTGCTGATCTATTGTTTTATGTAAAAATGCGATACTTACTGACTCAATGATAACATACGAAATACGTGTTTTATTTTGTTATTTCAAACTGTAGAAACAGTTTGAAATAACAAAATAAAACACGTAAGTCAGTTATTAATTTATCTAAGTGAACTCCTACTGAAAGATTACCAATGAGATCAAAGTCGGCTTGTCTATCTATAAGAATCTCAATGATCAAAGCAGTTATCTATGTGTGTTTCTGTTTAATTGTGGGAATTAATTAACGGACTCTGTGTCAGAGCTAAGATTAGAATTCCGATTTGATTGCAATTAATGAATGCGATTAGTCACTTTCTCGCGTCCGTGATACGGTAATCAACGTTTGACCGAGTCAGATTTAAAATATTGCTTGAATTTCTACTGCATGTTCACATAAAGTTGGCTGCAAGATGATTAGTAGGTACTGTATCGGCTATATTATCAACATCAAGTATCATAATTTTCTAAATTGTTTACTTCGAATTATCTATACAGTTTCATCTTCAATTACTCAGATAAATCTCTTAAGTAGGTATATCTGCTTGCGTGTATCTCGCAACAAGACATTTCGGACTATTTGTATGCAATTGGATCATCCAGTTTTTTACACCGATCTGTCTCAACGATTACTGGCTATAAATCAAGAGCTATCTATCTGTGTTATTACGGGCTTTAATGGCGTCATTACCATAACGAGTTGACTATCGAATTTCCGCCCAGCAAGTGGGTGTCAACAAGCTAGCGGGACCAGAACAGGCCCTTATCAAATCAGTAGCATCAACAAAACCAGCTCCAAACAAACCGATTCGTTACGCAACAAAAAACATTGCGACCTTGAAGTGCAGGCTCCAATCTGTGCGATGCAAATGTGCCGGCTGTCCGGCCGACCGTCGTCGGTAACGGTAACCCGATAAAAAGCTGATTGTCCTTTCAACGGGTTCCGTGCTATATTGTAGATTTATAAAGCTTCCTCGGCCAGCTTTCCTTTTCAAACGCAAGCTGGTGCGTCCGAATTAGTTTAACGGTGAGTTATTACGGGTTATAATAATATCATGGTGCAACTGCGTGTTAGTTTAATCGGTCTATTAACCGATGCCGCCGATGATGCACTGAGCGATTAGTCGGTGGTCGAGCGTGAGCCTTAAATACGTGCGCACGTGAGATTGACGTCGACCGTTGTTTTAAAGTAATCAACGTTCTCCATTGTCACTACAGGCGCTTATAATGTAACAGTTCAGATTCGAGCATTACATCTGTATGTGAGGAGAACCGACCATTACAGTGTGCAACTTATGATGAAAAATGATAATACAATTTGTCCTCACCAAGAGCCTGAAATGTAACAGTTCAGATCAACATCAAATCTTGGCTTGCTCGTCACTTAGTGAAGCAGTGTTGATTGCCCCGTTGGTCTTTTCGCAAGCTGACGACCATGGGGGCCTGAGTCCGATTCTCAGGTCAGGCAAACAAGTGATATTTCTATTGGTAATTTCTCAATAGCAACCCGGAGTTTGGAAGTTGGTGGTGTGACATCAATGCCTCTGACAGCATGTAAAGCGGTTGCGCCTGATCTCTCCCCGGTCTTGTCGGTTTGCCGTCCCATCAGACTATGAATGTGAGGGAAGTGGAAGTGCACCTGTGTTTGACACACATGTGCTCTATAATACCTCCTGCATACTTGACTAGTCTCCATTGAGGATGGCCGCCGTAACTTAAGGTTGTAACGTAATGCTCAAAATGGAATCATGGATGATAAATTACAGGCAAATGCTCCCGGCGTCATAAGTTTTGCTCGAGTATCTATAATTTTATGTTTCGTTTACAGAGGTTAAGTAAAGGTGTCCATTTCGATTCCAGAATCAATTTAAAGCGTGAGTTTTGTGACGCGTCCCGTTAACATGAGTGATGTGTAATTTTCTTAACAGGGTCACGGTGATGCCGACTGGGAATAAAATTAAATCTTCCAAGCCAATCTTGGAAAACCTAAAAGATTTACGATACTGGGCTATAGGATGATGTAATAGTCAAGCTATATAGATTAATTTTGTAGTGTAGATATCAATGTTGATTAACATTGACGACAATGTCGTAATAGCCAAGCGGTTAAGGCGCCCGCCTCTCATACATGAGGTTTTGGGTTCAAAACCGGGCAAGTACTGAGACTTTTTCAATTCATATGAACTTTCTGAATATCTTGGGCATCACTGACATCGGTGAAGGAAAAAATGTGAGGAAACCTGGACTAATAGGTATAAGTCTGAAATAACATTTGAATATAATAAATAATTTTAAGTGATTTACGCTCTTGACTTCTCTACATGAAAAGAGGCTGACTAGCTGGGCTGTTCTCAGATGTACCTAGACTACCTAGACGTCCCTCAGTGCCCATAATATTGGCATAACTTTAGTCTGTCTTCTGCTTGATATGAAATGGTTTTTTTTTTTTTGCTCTAACCTTATTGTTTTCTTAAAAACATTTCGGGATCCAAGACTTTCAATCTTTTCTTTGGGACTTGTTTAGCCTTTTCTAGTAAAAAAAGGTACCTACTTATATTTACGGCTTTTGTGGAGCTAAGCTAACCACCTGATAAAAGAGGAACACGTACACTGCAAAACATAAAAAATAAACGTAGATAACTACTGTCTGCTTTCTACGTAAAAAACGAAATATTTTAATTCATAACTGCTACTGCACCGATTGTCGGCAAAAAATGAACAGTGCAGAGGTTTGTGGGGCGACTATCATCGATTCCGACAGACAATCGATTCGTTCTAATCGATTTAAAATGAAATAGAACGTGAAATATCCGACTGTCTATTGATTTGTTGAATAAATGCCGAATTATCATATTTTATTTGAAGCAAATATTTACCTACTGTGTTTGCTTATTCCGGTTCTGTAGTATCGATTTGCATTTTAGTTTGGTTCGATGCGATTTCTTTCATGTCGCGTCAATCATTATTCAAATCGATTTTTTGTCATTGAGAGGAAATTGCTTGGAATGATATATCTGTGTCAAGAAGCTAATGACCGAATCAGTGGTCAGTTCATGGTTTTATAAACTTTTACGATTGATTTCTGTATTTACTCCCAATATTGCTTAGAACGTAGAACACAGTAAATCTTCTTCTTTTCGAGTCGATGGTTCAAGTTTATCTATTACTAGATTACGCCGCGACTTCGCTCGCAAATTAAAAAATCGATCATTATTTGACAGATATGTGGCGCCACCTATCATCGTAAGAAGGTTATTGTGATTTCTCTCGATGAAAGGTACCCTATGTCCGTTTCTGTATACCTAACGATGTATGTATGCAAAATTTCAGGATGATCGGTTCAGTGGTTTAGGCGTTGAAAGGTATCAAACAAACAAACAACTTTCACATTAATAAAATTTTTTTGAGGATTTTTTTTTCGGCCCAATAGTTGGCTACGTTTATCGCGGCATCAGTGGCGTTATTAATGCCCGTAAAGTGCAGGAAATATTATTCATAATTGCAGCCTTCACCTGAAACATTACGAGAGACAATTTGTAAAACAAATTCGATTGCGTCAGCTTATTGCTTAGCTTGAGAAATCCTTTACACCTTTTAGGTTACCGTACCCAAGGGTGCCAAAGGGGACCCTGTCACTAAGACTAAGCTGTCTGTTTGTCATAGGGTATCTAAAATCTTCTAACCACTCAAGGTCCGGCTTTTTTTTTTTTTTTTTTTTTTACCGATGGGAAATCATCTAATGACTTCCCCCGCCCTGGGCGGGGCGGGAGGGAGTGTCAGACTTGTCATAAATTCAGAACAGAACAACAGAAATTCAATTGTGTCTTATTACCGGGGACTGTAAGTATTAAACAAACAAAACCGTGTAAAAACAATTGATGAGTAGGTAGATTTTGAACAATAGACCACGTACAGCGCTTTAGCAAAAAGTGACTAAACACAGAATATCTTACTAAATAAATAATAGTCTCATCTAATGATATTTTTTTTGCGAATTGACGTGCGCTTGACAGTGATTGGCTATTTTTTGTTCATATTTTTTTATTTGTTTTGTCACTTTGTCACCCGCCATTCAGAACTAATTATGTCTAACGGAAATGATGATTCAAAAATAGTTAATTTGGTCAAGCTTCAGTGTTGGTGTAACGCGGTGCCTTGTGAATCGTATTAAATAGATGGATTGACAGCTTCTTCAAGTTCAGTTCACAAGACTGACCGAGGAAAATAAAAATAAAAATACTAGCTTTATCCAGTCTTTGATTACTGCTCCGCTTAACGCCCCGTGGCTACCACGATAGACGCGTTTTACGATTTTTTTCAAATCGGCCCATTAATTCCTAAGCTTAGTGCGTTCACACAAACAAACAAAGCATGATAAAATTTTAAATATGGATATCGGCTGAACTTATAAAGCGACGAAATTCAACGATGGATAAATGAAGTTAGAGATCGCGCAAAATTTACTAAGGTAAGCAAGACAAAGAAGATGAAGAAACTTAACTCTCGACATGATTCATTTCTGGATGTAAAAAACATTTCAGTTCAACCAAAATTTTAAATATTTCACTGATATTTTTTTCAGTGACCTAGGTACCTAACTGTTTTTTTAACCGTTACGATAGTACACTATTCCAAGATGCAAAAATAATAATACAACTGTCTTGCTGCCGTATTATTGTAATATTTTCACATTTCTTTAAGAACATTGAAACGCCTAACAAATAAGCGAGTATTTGCAGACCACTCGACGACATCGCGATGTCCTTTGCATACAAAAATGCCAAAAATCCATAAACTTTAAACTTTTGTTGGTTTCACAACGGTACATTTAACGAAAAATTTCGTGGAGATAAAATCTATGTGACATCTTCAAATAGGCACATTAGGTACTGTCGAATAAACAATTTGGTATCTAAATTGCAACAATTTTTAAACAATGCTTCGAGTGTGTCAATTCTTTTAAATCACTCTGAATAGTTTTCAAAGTTACTAGATACCACAAGCTTAACTCGTTGACTGCGGGAAAAACACAAACGTTGTGTTTCGACTAAAAACGGAAGTGCGGCGCACACACAAAGTATGTGTTTTTCTACGGCGAACACGCGAACAGTGGTAGCTAGCTGCACTTGCGTTTGGCGCAGCGAATGTTAGTCCGCAGTCAAAGGGAAAAGTGAACACAAAATAGAAATTAATAGCAATGTAGTAGAAAGATAATTATAACATAACGTAACATAACATAAAATAACGTAACATCACGGCTGTAATCCCCGAAGGGTTAGACAAAGGTGTACACATTAGTACACCCACATTTCACCAGTTATGTTTAAGTCCCGTGTAATAGAGGGTGAGCCTATTGCCATCAACGAAGCACAAAAGATTATTATTGTTGTCTGTAAACCAAATACATAGTTTGTTTGACGGTACCTATTTAAAATTAATTCCTGTGTAGTTACTTCATTTGTATGGAAGGACATTGAACGGGAGTTGATAGGAATGCTAATGACCTTTTTAAAAATCAATTCTCACATAGCCTATGTAACTATGTATATAAAACAGTGCGGAGTAAAATATTTAGATTCATAGACAACTCGCCGTACATTCTTGTGCGGACTTCGGAACGATGAAATTCTTAGGAACTACAAGTTTGTATGGGACGTACCGGAGGCCATTTTGTATGGTGATTTTGGACGTTTTAAATGTTTTATAGCTTCTGCTCACAATGGTCGGTGGTGACACTAAAATGTGCATTGATAGATTCTTGCTTTGTGAAAATGTAGTGGTTACTAGACACGATTATTGTGAACCCAAAGACATAATATTTCCATGGGTTTACTCATCTCAATTGGTTGTATAAAAGTACTAGTTATTGCCCGTGACTTGGTCCCCTTGGTTTTCTTATATTTATGCACAAAAGTAATTTTTTAAACCATAAAATACATGCTGCTTATAGTATTCAGGGGTACGTACTCTCCCTATTAAGTAAATAATTGTCAAATTCGGACCAGTAGTTCAGGAGATTACCACTCACAAGGAACAAACTCTTTAGCTTTATAATGTTAGTATAGTACAGATCGATCTAATATAAGCTACTGCCTTTTTCTAACCCATGAAGAAGCTCATAGTATAATGCAGATTTATTCTAGATGTAATTCTATATAGATCTATTTTACATATGAAAGAAATCGTATAAATTTCTTGGCAGCCGGTACCACGATAGGCGGCGGTGGCGGGCGCCTAGATTAATTTATTATGTCTAAGTCTTCCAACTCCATAGGTACAGACGAACAAGCCATTTGATATACAACTTGCAACTAATTTTAACCGCTCAAGGCCCGAAACAATAGAAAATCAATTGTGTCTCATTACGTGGGGCTTGAGTAATTAAGTGTTTCGAGTGTGTAAAATCTATTAAATCACATTGGTGATTTGTAAATTTTTTGAAACCACTTTCTTTAAATATGTGAACACAAAATAACAATGAATTGCAATTGAGTCTCGACTGCCTCGTTGGTCTAGTAGTTGCAAGCGCGACTGCTGTGCATGAGGTCTTGGGTTCGATTCCCAGGTCGGGCAAAGTGTTATTGGGTTTTTCCATCAGGAATTTCTCAGTAGCAGCCTCGGAGTCTGGATTTGTGCCCGGTAGATGGCAATAGGCTCGCCACCTATTACATGGGACTAAAAACATAACTGGCGAAATGTGGGTGTACTAATGGGTACACCTCTGCCTAACCCTTCGGGGATTACAGGCGTGATGCAATTTAAAATATAATAATTATTTGAAAGATAATTATTGTTGTCTGTAAACCAAATAACTTGTTCGTCCATACAATGTCGTAACACTCCGTATTTAACCTGACATAGTCCATGTTCATTGACGGTATATAATATCTATCCTTGCCGTGAGAAACTCCAGTACTTGCATTATTGTGTAAAAAGCTAAATAGAACGAGTTAGATTGCGCGCAGGCGCAGCGTCTGTTTGTTTTGCTATTATTGTTGAGTCATTATGATGGCGGTATACACATGGGTCAACCATATCCTAAGGTAGATATATGTAATGGTTAAAGAAAGGTAATAATGGTTTAACATTGTTCTTAAAATTACTTCGGTTATGGCGGTATTTGGAATACAAATACGGTATGCTAGAATAACGATATTTTTCTTGGGAATTTCCTAATGCATGCCTTCCGTCCGGGGAGAAAGAGGGTTATGTAGAAATCTTACCTCTTAAAGCCCCACGGTTCCTCCTGCCTGCTATCACGAGTCGGAAGCCAGATAGAGTACTCGCTTGATGTATGCCTTTTAAAACCTTCACATAACAGTGTCCTTGACTGCCTCGTTGGTCGCAAAGAGCGACTTCTGAGCATGAGGCCTTGGATTCGTTTACTAGGTTGGGCGAAAGTGTTATTGGATTTTCCGATCAGTAATTTCTCAGTAGCAGTGTCGGAGTCTGGATTTGTGTCCGGTTGATGGCAATAGGCTCGCCCCCTTTAACATGTGATATATTGAACTTTAACTATATAGGTAATTAGGTACTAAATATTATAAAGCTGAAGAGCTTATTTGTTTGTTTGAACGTGCTAATCACCAAAATTGCACAGCCGATTCTGGAAATTCTTTCGCTAGTAGAAAGATTCATTATTCTTGAGTACTGGCTATATTATCTTATCATAATAAATTAGGGATCCGTAAGAAAATTCACACAGACGAAGTCACGGTCAAAAGCTACCACATCATATTTAGCCACAACAGTCAAAAGTCATGTTATACCAAATTACCAGTTACGGTGCGCAGGCGTCTTAAACCCATGTTACATGAACGTAATGACAGTGATATGTTCGTTTATGGTCGTTATGATAGTGTCCAAGCACCCAATTGTAAGTAGATAAAGTCCGTAGGCGTCGGCCGTGCGTCGGTCAAATGGTTATTGTTGCATTCTGCGTACGCGCATAATGTTAGGTCGTGCGTCGTAGTCCGCTACTAACTCATGTAGGCGACTTCCGCGTGTCTGTTTGTAATATTTGGAGAGTTTAGTATAATAATGATTTAATGGAGATAAGTAAAGCTACGATTGCAATGAGCTAGAATTTTTTCTCTCGATGAACGATGAATTTGAATTACTTTATATGGGGTAAGAGAAAATTCTGCATCTATTACCTAAATAGACCTACTTTCACTTTTTTATCATGACCAATAGCTAGCTAGGCTATACTTTATTAAACAAAAATTAGGCATTCGTAAACAAAACGAAGATCGTCGCAGGCTAAAGTTAGTATTTAAATCTAAATATTTAAAAGCGAAAGATCACTCACTCATCACCAAATATCGGAAACCGCTTCACGTAGGCATTTAAAGATGAAAGGCAGAGAGGTAGAGTTTATAGTTAGTAGATTTCCACTAAGAACGGAATTTCTAAAATTCACCCACTGATGGGATGACACGGGGTTCCGAAGTTTGTATGGAAAACGCAGACGAAGTCGCGGACTGAAGCTAGTAATACATAAAGGTTAAATTCTCATTTTTTTGCACAATATCATGTCTGTGCACATGAAAACAATCAATCATATTGAAAAACTTGCTCAAATATTTCGAACTACCCACCCACGACCAACCGAACAAGATGTCTCGTGTTTGCCGAACACTCCACATGCAGTCCACATACCGTAACGCTAATAAACACGAATAGGTACCTATACAATGTATGAATTTCGTGCAAACTTCGATAAAAACTCTCCAACTTTTAGAAAACCTGCTTTGTAAACTGAACCCCTTGAGAAAGTCAACGAGGCAGAATGAAGTGTTGTCTGTGCGTAAGTAGAAAAACAAAGTTGAGTGACCACAGGGGGGCGAGAGGGGGGTGACCGACACCGGGGTGCTGCTGTTTACATTACAACTAATAATTGTATACTAGAAGGTTCTCATAGATTTTTTATCAGTAAGCTCGCGATTGAATTCACAATGAAGTGCTATAAAAAATGATTATAGTACCATAGGTACCTTAGGGTTCCTTACCTGGGTTGCGTAATTTGTTTGAAAGAGTTACCGCGGCCCTGGAACGCAAAGGGCACTAGAAGGAACACGGATTGGATTTAGTCAGTGAAAGTCTGACACTCCCTTTCGCTCCGCCCTAAGCGGAAAGAGTCATTTAATGATTTCCCAAACTTCAAAAAAAAATGGCTCCATACCTACTTAAAGGGTGACCC
This sequence comes from Hoplodrina ambigua, assembly GCA_949774945.1. Lineage (NCBI taxonomy): Eukaryota > Metazoa > Arthropoda > Insecta > Lepidoptera > Noctuidae > Hoplodrina > Hoplodrina ambigua. The sequence continues at coordinate 3,057,870 of OX458974.1, read as the reverse complement.
TATTACTAAGACTACGTGATCTGTCTGTCCGGTTGTATGTCACTGGGCTGTATCTTTCGAACCATAACAGGTAACATTTTGAATAATTACAGAGCGTGGTCAAAAATTCAAGAAGATCTCCTCCATACAGCAAACTCTTTTTTTTAAGGTAATGTTGTATGGTGTGCAATAGTGCATACGCATATTCTTTGATATTACTATTAATAAGACTACATCACGTAGATTCTTCTCGTTTCCTCACCTTTAGTTTTACTGGTTAAAGAATGTCTCCTAAGAATGTTATTTCTGGATTTCCCTAGAACTACGATAAAATTAACCAGTCATACTCTCGTTCAATTACAAAGAAAAGAGAATCTAAATTACAAAATAAATGGTGAGCATGCAAGGTAACTTGCTACTGGCGTAGAATTAACCATACACAGAAATAGGCAAATAAGTACATAAAACTTTAACAGACTCGACACAAGTACTGGAGTTTGGAACATAGATATAATAATTTGTGACCTTATCAAGATGAAAATTCCATATTTAACGGTTTGATTATGGCAATCATAAGACAAATTGGGTACGTTAAAGGGTAGAATGGGTAAACTCTACACAATTTTGAACATTAGAAATTTGAGGACAACAGGTAACTAGCCAAATGATGAGTATGCAGATTGAATATTGCTTGACCCAGTACGACCTATCTAACTTTAGCACAATATCGCTCACACAACATCAATGGCAATACGGAATTGCAAAGATCTTTACCGGAGAAAACACGTCATTCCTATGAGACATTTTCTCCTGCCATAAACAGGCGTTAAATTCTTCAAGTAACCAGACAATCTATTTTTAGTTTCTAATAGAAAAAGTAACAAGTTGAACTATGCGACCTAACAATTGCAACCGAATGTACCACTGCACGTCTTATCATTTTATTGATGATCTAAAGATAAGCCTTTCACCGGTGAAAGTGATTTTATTGGCAAAATCTAGCTTCTCGCATCACAAGTCAAAAAAGAACAGCTCGATAATGCCTTGTTGGATTGTGTACATGTCCGATTAAAAATTGAAGACGAAGGTGGGTCCGTTTTGTGTGCACACGATGTATTACGAATAGGAGCACTGTCTAGCCAATTGAGAGGCATTGTAAGGGGAACAACTGGAACAAGATCGATTTCTCGAGCCGGCGAAATAAAAAGTGAACTTCTTTTTTCGAATTACACTAAAAGCGTCGTAAACAGTTTTGTATTAGAGTTGAATGACGCTTTTCACTATTTATCTTGTTGTTTATTTGCTGTTTTTGATTAAATGGTTCGGTTGTTGTTTGTTTGTTTGCGTTCAGACTTTAGATCAGATGTAAACAAACTTCTTCGTAGTTTTCTTTAAGATTTCTTCGATGCTGTGTACGAAGATGTTGGTATTTATTTTATCAAGGAAGCCAAACAGGTTTTTTTGTAATTATAGCTTGCATCTGGTTATCAAGAAATTATTTACTTTCAGTTTTCTTAAAATAGACTTGATTATATCGTCATATCATTACCGCTAATAGTGGTAGGTAGTCATAAATCTTTCAAATCAGTATCTAATTTGAAACCAATTGGTTCGTTTACTGATAACAATCAATCGGATCGAGATCTGCTCGATACATGTATTCATGAACGCAGCGAAAGCTATCAGCTACCGAACGAGTTGATCTAGTTTCAAATCGATTACATTGAATCGGTTTTAATTGTATTTGAAGTCGGCGTCCGCGTGTTTATGATAAACAAACCTAATAAATAAAGCAATTTTATTGAGATTGCGATTTAAAGCAGAGATCGATGGCTTTTTTTTTTAAATTATAAGACGATGATTAGTATTTATTTATTTGAGCAAGTGAAATGGTTTATAGATTTAATTTTTATTTGATTTTGGAATTTTAATGCTTAACTTTATGCCGGACGTAGAAATTCCAGCGCGCTAGAAAAAAGCTCTAAGCTCTAAGTAATAATTTCTCATCTACAAAAAGGCTAATTTCTGGAATAAATTCCATTAGTCTCGAGTCCGACAATCAAATGAGTTGGCAGACCATCCGTTGGGGACCGGACGCTCATTGCACGTGCGTGTGTTTTTGATTCGTATCTGCTCCTTCATTACTGGAGATTAGGTAATCAAAGCAATGGGGTATATTATATTATGCTGATTGACCACCATAGAAGTTGTTTGTGTAGGTAGGTACCTACCTAAATACACGGTGGAAGGGTCATCGAGACACTAACTTTTACTAATGAATTTAGCACCTACGTGATTCTAGACACCCCAGAGTATATCATATTTAATCGGTTATTTAAAAAGAAACGATTGTTCCATACATTTTGTTCGTATTGAACAGATGATTTTTTTTTGACCACGAACTATGACCTTAATTCATGGAAAATATTTGTGTCACGATGTCCATTTCACCCTGTATTTACAAAAAAGAAAATATATATATAATTATTATTATTGATATTGTCCCACTGCAAGGCAGGAAAAGGGCTCTTTAAATAAAGATGAAAAAGAGACTTTGACCTCTGAGTTTGTTTCGGTGTTTCTTCGCAGAGCAGTCGGCTTGGAAACACTGGACTCATCTAGTTTAAAATGTGACGTGTAAAAGTGTTATTTACAACCAATTTATTGAATAAACATCATTTCATTTCATTATACAGAGAAGGCACGAGCATTGATCACCACGCTTGCTTATTGCGTTTTGCGATTTCAGGTTTATATAAAAAAAAATATATAAGTCCAGGTATCCTCACGATGTTTTCCGTCACCGACATGAGTGATTATTATATTTACAATGAGCTATAAAAATCTTTACAATGTAATTGTGTGTCAAATTTCTGGGAAAATACTGACTATAATAACCTGCCACGAAACAATACATTAAAGTGTCAGTAATGTCAGACACATAAAACACGGCACAATGCTACTCGTACTATCAGCTCGGGCGGATCAAGACAATAACAGAGCTAGCTTCATAAAGTGCACGCTATCTTGTAGCGCATCTAATTCATTTGCTGTAGGTATTAGTCGTATCATTTGTAGGGGTGTAGCTTCTGCCAGGGTTGAAGGATTTGTTCGAAAGAGTCACCGCGGCTCTAAACGCAAAGGGCATTAGGAAGAACACGGATGGGTTGAAGAGTCTGACACACAATTCTGCTACCCCAAGAGCGGAAGAAGTTATTTGATAATTTCCAATTTAGTGGATACTACATACTTTCAGTTTTCTACAGAATACTTTAATTACCCTCACATTAGGTTTATTAGACTAGCTTCTGCCCGCGACTTCGTCCGTGTGAAGGTCAATATATTCTATGACATTAGACAGTTTAGCTTTCCATCAGTGAAATATATTTCTAAACAGTACGAAAAAAGGCAACCGTCCATGAGCAGTTCGACAAACGGACTGCTCTATAAATTGCAAGAACCCTTAATTAACTACCAGAGAAACTGATATCGATTCACTCTCCCTCACTTTAAATAATCATAGCTCATAAATATCGGCTTATTTAAAACAGATTCCAAGTCCATAAGGCCAAGCCTAAGAAATAACCTTTAACTAAGATAATAATTTAACCGCGTTTCATATCAGGTGTGATTGACCCATCTGTGCTAAACAAGAACATTGCTTAGATACTAGTTAGCAAACTGGCCTCACCAAGTATTGCTATGTAAGCCTAGTAGATTATTAAAGCTACAACACACTTACAGTACTCGTAACCGGCGTACTTGTTCATGAACGTGGACGAGGCGAAAAGAGTAGTAAGGATCGTAACAGGCTGTGATATCTGCCAACCCCACGAGAAAAAGGCGTGAGTTTATGTATGTATGTACACTTACAATACCCAACGCCACACCATCGCATCGTCGCGCAAATGACAAATTCAGGTTTCTAGAAATAAAATGTAGCCAATGTGCACGTTAAATTGACGTCGTATGGCATGTGGCATGACGTGTTATTAGTGTGTTGCCGCCTTATGCGCGTGAGCCTGAACGAAGAAATCTAGCGACGACGCGGCGCGCGGCGCGGTCGCAATCAATGCAACTTGCTTGAAGAAAAAAATAAGGGATATCAGCTTGACGTGAGTACTTGTAGGTGCACTGTTTTTAGAACTTTTAGCTTGTTAACGTGGCTAGTTACATTCTTGGAAAGAAAACTAGGAATTATCATGTCTATGCGGTCCGAGTTAAAGATGTAGGTAAGTAGATCTCTCTGCTTGATCAGATTAAGACGTGGTAAGATCGGAACGAACATTTGATATCATGGAACAAATAAAAATCAATTGGTGTATGTATGTAAGATCATAGCTGGAGAACGGCTCGACTGATTTAGCTGTTGTTTTTGTTGCGTTCGTAATTTTCAGGACGTTTCCATGAAATATTTTTTTCGGAATATTGACCAGAAATGTAGAATATTGACTAAATAGACTTTTTTATGTAAACCTTATTAAAAAAAATTGTGTGAAGCTGGGTCGGGTTGCTGGTAGGTACTGTCTATACCTACTTCCACTGACATTTTATCAAATCACAACAAAAACTCTTGCTGCTTTTGTTTTGACTCAACATTTACAAAACAATACTATAGAATCTAACTAAAACATTTTATTTCAAACCACACCAGAAACATCATCCTCGTTCAATCAAAATAAAACCACAAAGCTCCATACAATCCATGTTTTAACTTTTCCATCAATAAGTTAATATATGGGCCACACAATACAACCGCGCGGTCACACCACGGCTGCGCGTGATTAAATGCAATTGGTATGCGCATTCACGACAATGCGCCGCCATTAAGGGACCCCCAACAAGCGCACGATGAACAGCCCAGCGAATAGGTCTTATGCAATTCATTTATCGATACAAGTGGCAAAGACTCCCTCCATAATTTAAAAAGAGTGCCATGGAGTTTCTTGCTCGTTCTTCTCCATAGAGGCCTACCTCCGTTTTGGAACGAGCAAGAGCAACTAGCTTCATTTTTCGCACTAACTGACCGACTCCTTGACAATTCAAAAGTGCCTGTGCCAAAAGTGACTTTGACTTTGACATACAGCTCGACTCCTCCATTCAAAAGTTCGGAACAAAAAGTATTAAAAACCCGCTATTGAAAAAAATCACATTCATTAGTTATTACTGGCTACTTTTACTAAATAATATACCTAAATACACTAGGTTTTTCCATCAGGAATTTCTCAGTAACAACCTCGGAGTCGGGATGTGTGCCCGGTTGATGGCAGTAGGCTCGCTCCCTATTACATGGGATTTAAACATAACTGGCGAAATGTGGGTGTACTAATGCGGTACACCTCTGCCTTACCCTTCGGGGATTACAGGTGTAATGTTATGTGACACTGCAGATAATTTATATTGGTACACCAATTACACCATCAAATAAAACATTATAAAATCACATAAATAAATTAATTAAGCCATACTAATTCAATTTGCCAAACACTACTTTTCGATAATAACAGGTCGATGTACATGCATCGAAAATTCAAGAGAGATAATTTAAAATCTACGATAAAGATCTAAGATTTTAAATACATCTGCGTCAAAAATCCAAAATCACAACAATTATCTCAAAAACTGTGAGAAATTTTTACTTGTGTTGGTTCATTTTGGTATAACTAATCCCATTTATTCAAACATGTTCAAACTTCCAACATGTCTTGCAGTAAGTTCACTGCCTATGTGTGGCTTTGACAAAGCTCCATTGATATACCAATGAATCACCAGGCGGTTTGTATGAAATTACCGGAATCGCCGACCGGTTCACAATACAGCTGACGCATATGGCGAATGTGTAGGTAAACCGTAATATTTTATAGCCTGAAACGTCTTATAAAGAAAAGTGCACAGTATATCGGTATATAGGCACCTAAATTAAGAAATATAAGACGGATGATGTGGACTGAAAGAAAAAAGCAGGCATAATTAACTGAAAGTAACCTCTAATTCCAATAGTCAGGAAAATTATGACGAATGTCGAATGGTTCACAATACAGCTGTCATATACCATGGTGATGAACGTTTTATTCTACTAAACTATTCTAGAGCCGTCTGCTAAAGAAAAGTGTAAAGAGTATCTGTAGTAAGCAAAGTGTACAAAACAAAACACGAAATAAGTGACGAAGGTAAAAGAAGCAAGCGTAAATAGCTGAAAGACGCTGGAGAAAATTTCAAGACAACAAAAAGAAAATCGAAAGACTGGCGGCCACTTTAAGATGAGAAAATAAACCTGGAACTACTTCCTGATTGGCTAGAACGTCGTGTAGTTTACGATAGGTACACGCCTAGTTGACCCACTGCGGAATGATTAAGTCAGGTTCACACATTTCGCAGTAATGAGGTATTCGGCCATGTCGGTCGTATGTACATTTGCGGCCTCGCGCTAAGTGGGCTCGGTCGTATGGCTACGTTCCCGCTAGTTCTGCGGTCGCCGACCTCGGCCGCCGGTTTGGCCCTGTCCTTAGGTATGTCACCAACTTGAAAATGCTGAAGCTAGTTGCTTTCGTCACACACATGATAATGTTATTCGGAATCGGACATATGCGTTTGTGTTCGACAAATCGTGAGAGCGGTTGGGATTACAATTCTTTACGTGTCTTGGAATGAGGAAGATTCCATTCAAGATTTTTTTGAAAATAATGGCTTTAGTTATGAATAAACAAATTAAATAATTATTAAATCGGCTCCCTAAATATTTCCTACAACGTCAATCTTTAGAAAGAAACTTAATTAGACGATATTTATGTTTATTTAAAGATGATAATCATAGATAAGTTTAGTTTTCCTTCCGCAGATGATTGTGGGGATTCTGTCTGTGGAAGTTGATTATGATCTAGGAGATCCTAAGATATCAAACTCAATGACTGTACCTAAATCTATAGAATTTATGGAATGCTATCAAATTCTTGCAGTATCTATCTTAGTATCACGTTTGTAATCTCGTGTGGCATTCTAGTGTCGCGTGTCAATTGCATTCCTACAGAAAATATCTAGATTCTTTGACGTGCTCAAACTTGGCAATTTTGTAGTCACTGCCTCTGCTGAAGCCATTAGCAGATCTGAAAAAACTAACAATCTCATAAAACTCTAAGATTCACCGATTACGCTCACTGTAAAATGGTCCATCGATTCCATGCGGAACGGGACACATATCTCGAAAGACAATTCAATTGCTCTCGATGACACATCGCATGCTCTCACGACAGACGCCCCATCAATTAATTCTTAACAATTTTGAAGAAAGGAAGCCATGCCATTCGTTCACGCAACGTGGAGCACCAACAAAACAGCATTACGAGATGATAATCTCGCCCGCACTAATTTAAACAAACTTCAAAAAATTGTGCGAATAAAGAAAAAAATAACATTTCAGTATGTAAATAGATCTAGTTACCCATTAAAAAAAAACAAGTTCGTTGACCACGTTCGAATTTTGAATGTAATTAAAGCGTAGGTGTGCAAATCTGAATTAACGAAGCAGTGTTTTTGTTATTTATGTCAGATTTAGATAAAGAACTCGTTATTTTTTTCTAATGACTGCGCTTGCCTCTGTTCCGGTAGTGTGCACTATAAATTCAAATACTAATGGAATTCTTAATACAGACTTCGTCATTTAATTAATTACCTTCTAAGCAATTGCTACTGAAAATCATTACCTGATAATGTTCAGGCGTTATGGCTCGTATGCACGCTAACGTGCTCATTGATTTTAAAACCATACTTCTTTATTAAAAACCTACTTATCTTCATGTTGAAGTTATTCCAATAATAATTCATTCTTATTATGAAACAAGGCATTAGTATGTTCGTTATTATTAGTCCATAGACAATGTTACCACATTGTCTATGGACTAATAATAACGAACAAGACGGCTTACTGGCTCGCTTGTCAGATCACTGCACGACTCGCCTAAAATGTGTTCATCGATGATCGGCACAGAATAACAATGTAGTTTACTCTATAATAAGGTTTAATACAGGTAGTAAGCAGAAGTATTTAGTATTAAATAATGTTTATAGTGATTGCTGGTTAGAAATTGATTGTATAATTAACGGAAAATGAGATATTGAAAACGAGCGTAGCTTCAGCGGCCTTCTATCTATAAAAAGCTGAGGAGCTTTTTGCGCTAATCTCCTGAACTACTGGTCCGATTCTGAAAATTATATGGCAATAAGAAGCTACGTTATTCCTGGACCATATTTTGTTATAGAAAATAATTGAGATCCGAAGATTGACGCGGACGCAAGCTAGCTTATTTGATAGGCTAGCTTGCTAAGCTAACAAAAAAGACAACTTCAATTATTTACTTAAATAAATTCAATTAATTATTTTAGATCAAGCAGTGTATTGAACCTATCGGTGAAGAATATGAATGTACGGATGTCATTTATTATGCTTTTTTTCACACTCACAGTATATAAAACTTCCGTAAGTGTCAAAAACCATTATAAAACTTCCGTAAGTGTCAAAAACCATTATAAAACTTCCGTAAGTGTCAAAAACCATCTCATTATTTTCGTAAAAAAAAAAATATTTATGACATCGGATATAAATAAATATATCAATATTTGTCAGCTTAATTTCCTGCACAAAGCTTAAGTTAGGTTTATCGTACTAGCTTTTGCCCTCGACTACGTCCGCGTGGAACTTGTTTATATCGTACTTGCATACAAACTTCCACCCCCTTTTTACCGGGGATAATTTCCCCGGGGTTGCGAGACGTCTTAACAGGATACCGTGGCCCCGGAACGCAAAGGGCATCAGAAGGAACAGGGTGGTTTTTTAGTCAGTAAATTTCTGACAGTCCCTTCCGCCCCACCCAGGGCGGAAGGAGTCATTTGATGATTTTTACCACCTAAAAAAAAGGGGGATAATTTCCGGGATAAAAACTATTCTATGTCCTTCCCCGGGTCCTTAACTATCTCTATATAACATTTCACCTAAATCGGTTCAGCGGTTTAAGCGTGAAGAGGTGACCGACAGACAGACACACTTTCGCATTGATAATATTAGTATGGATACCGTTATAATTTGTAACGTTGTGAATTCCTGACCTATATCCGACCGGTTCACGTTACTTAAACTAGTTGCAAATTGTTGTAATTTACAACAATTTGCAACTAGTTTAGTTGATTTTTAGATGAACCATACAGTATTAATAAAAAGCACCATTCCGTTCCGCTGAATAGGAAGTAACTCGTATAACTATATCAATTAGATAGAAATTAATTTTATCGTCACCGGCACAATTTAGTTTTTGACAGTTGGCGCAGTTGCTTAAGAGTTTGAAACTGCGCAGGCATGTACGATTCCCTTACGGAACAAATATTTGTATGGCCTATAGATAGTAATTCTGGGTCTGGCTGTTTGTATGTGAGTTTAAATGTTTATAAACGTACCCACGAAACAGGAGAAATTTCAAGTGTAGGGATACACACCCTTACATAAACTCACGCCTTTTTCCAATGGGGGTAGGCAAATAATAATTGAAAAGGTAAAATATTATACTGTCTTCTTCTTCCGGCCTTATCTCATCTTTATTTGACATCGGCTAGGTAGGTATAATATGATGTAAAACTTCCCGTACTTGTCATAACATCACGTTATTTTCGGGATTACTTACCCGGTTCTGAAAATTCTTTCGCAAATAGGATGCTATGTTATAGGCTATTCATTTATTATTTTATTTTTACTGCCTCGTTGGTCTAGTGGTCGCAAGAGCGACTGCTGTGCATGACGTCTTGGGTTCGATTCCCAGGTCGGGCAAAGTGTTATTGGGTTTTTGCATCAGGAATTTCTCAGTAGCAGCCTCGGAGTCTGGATTTGTGCCCGGTTGATGGCAATAGGCTCGCCCCCTATTACATGGGACTAAAAACACAACTGGCGAAATGTGGGTGTACTAATGGATACACCTCTGCCTAACCCTTCGGGGATTACACGCGTGATGTTATGTTATGTTTATTATAAAAAAATCCGTAAGAAAATTTACATGCACGCAAAATCTGGTATTCTTATGAAAAACAACTGTCACATTAGGTACGTTAAAAAGGGCCCCTTCATAACTACAGATTCCTCTAGCTATTCTAAACATTTCAGCATTGCTAAAATGGCGCAGGTTTGTCGCGCAATTATGGCGTGGAACTTTTAGGTAACCGTAATTTTAATGTTATTTCCAATTGAGCGTAAACAAAAGTAAACTGTCCAGACGTGAGCAGTGTGCTGTATTGGACACGTAGCGCGAGTGCAACTCTATCGAATTCAATGAAATGTAACATCGATCGACTCAATTTAATGAATCATTCAGTAGTTCGCGAAACTCCTCCGTACTCTCTTAAATTAAATATAATTAAGATAATTGTGAATGAAAGTGAAGTTTTTGTTCGGAATGAGATTTTTGTGCGTCCAAACTGTGAACATACTTCGGAAAATATTTGATTGTTTCATAGATTACGTTGTAAAATTTTCTTGCGAATTCTTCAGTTTCATTTTTAATAAAGCAGTCATGCAAGATTTTTCAATTACGTCTTGTTATTATACGTCGGTTATTAATTGAATTATGATAAAATCATAACATGTTTATCGGAACAAGCCTTACAAATTACTTAAAAATAAAAAATAAAATTCTACATGGTAGAAAATTATTTCTACCATGATAATTTTTTACAAAAAGTTTCTAAATGGTAGTTTTTTCTCAATCAATTTTCTACCACGTAACACACGTTTATGGTCACCTATTTCATAAGGAGGCAGGTATATGTAATAGCGATATCGCATAATTCTGCATAATTTTGCGACAAGATATGATAGGTGGCTCATTAAAATTTAAATTTTAGCATAACTTATTTACTCTGTGACTAAGGCACAACAGGACACACGGGTTATTTATCTACATACCTGTCAATTAAGAGATATCATAAACTAGATACAATAGTTGGTGGGTTGGTAGTACCCACACGACATGAAACAAAAGACTGCTTGATTTTTTTTGCATGTAAATCCTCATTTTATGGGTGTATCGTGCAGGTGAGACGCGGTAATGGATTTCTACAGGAATGTTTCATTTGTTGGTCATCGTTTGCGCATAGGGATGGGGTCTGGATCTATTACTACCAACGAATTAACCTTGAACTTCGCCATTTGACAAATAGCGTTTTCCAATTTAATTTTTATCCCTTCGTTTTTTGTTTTTGGTTTATTTGAGTTAAGGTGCTCCCTCACCGGGAGCATTCACGTGTATTGTAACATTATAGATTCAACTTTGAGCATTACATTACAATAATACCTCCCTGACTAACAAGCATTTGCGTGTAATGTAACATATAGATTCGACTTTGAGCATTACATTGGAAGTGGAGCGCATTGATGTTACAAGTTTTAGCAAGATTATTACACATTGTATCATTACAAGGTGCGCATTGTTATGCTCGGTTCTCCTCCTTCACTGATGTAATGCTCAAATCTGTAACGTTACATTACACGCGAATGCTCCCGGTGAGGGAGCACCTTTATGGTTTACTCCAATTAAAAACATTAGAAAAATAACGTTACAACGCTATCCTTAGTTCAATGTTGGCTTATTATAAGTTCCGTTATTTCTCGATAAATATAAAGCAATGTAGACTACTAGCTATTTGCAAACAAAATATATCATTGAAATGCATTCATTTGAACATATAACACAATAACTACCGTTGTTTGGCCGTTTTTAATAATACTATAATAAATGGTGTATTGATTAATTATAAGTGTAGAACTGTGAGGCTATTACGGATCACTATCTTTTCACTATTTTTCCCGTGACTTCGCCGTATTTTTCAGAATTAAATCAAACTTCTAATTATTCTACGGAAACACAAAAACGGGATAAAATCCTATGTCCTAAGCTAGATCAAAATCTATATATATGTGTGCTAAATCTCAGGTTATTCAGCCGTTAAAGCATAAAAGAGTAACAAACATCCATCCATCTTGACAAATTCATGTAAGTAGGATGGTGCAAATTGTGCACAGCACAGGAAATATAAAAAAAAAATGCAAAAACACGGAACTTAAAAATAAACCGTTTGCCTAGTTGGTATACTGGGTGACTTTTAATTCGTTGTACATCCTTAAGGGGGGTCAATGTACTAATGGATATAAACAACATTTACTACGGAACACAGTACCTACGTAATAAGTATTAAAAAAAATCTGCTGTTCCATACAAAAATGTACATGTTCCACACAATACGACCAAATTGTATGGATCAACTGGTTTACTATTTAAAAGTCATGTGACGGCTAATTTTCGTGCTTTATAAAGTAAAAACCGCGGCCCGCGGCAGCAGTAGTCAGCAATACAACGAATACTTTACATATTACATACATCTACCTTTATACAGGAAAAACGAGAACATAAAATATTTTTACGAGCAAGACTCCATTCTTATCACAATTAAGGATTGCGAGCTAAGTCTGTGGCATTCGCCGGCGTAAGTGATAGACCTGGATGACCACAGGAAGGCAGCGCGGCGCGGGAGGATGACTCGGGAACCGCCTAAAGCCAATTAGATATAAATAAACAAATTTAAATGTGCAAGGGGAGCAATTAACATGGCAGAACCGGCTGAGTGCCCAGAGTGCCCACGCGGTATTTATAAAAAGCTATTTCGAGAACGTAGTACCGCGGAATACTTAGGTAGGACAGATGGACTCGCGATACTAAAGTCACAATGGAAATTTTTCCAAAACACTTCCATACCCACGGATCTACGTATTGCATACCAGACTTCTTCTTTATCATGTGGGCAGTAAGGTCTTACGACCCCACAAACCCTAGTGTCAGTTTCTAAACCGCCTCAAGGGCCTCTGACATGCTTTGATTGGGACAGTAATAGGCTGGTATAAGACCAGGATTCCTCACGATGTTTTCCTTCACCGATACCAGACTGATGTACGCAACTCCACGTGTTGGTGTGTATTTGGCGTACGGGTGGGAAGTAGATCATTCGATCTATCCTCCTCAAGGAAAGCCAGCAGCGTCTTGACGGATTACAGAAGTCTTTGCCCTGTATGTATGAGCCTGTCTCATTTTCCTCCATATGGGCTGATCTGAGTCAAGAGATGCAAATGAGTCGAGCTCTTTCCATAGGTAACGATCGTTACACACTTAAGCGGGTCGCCCTGTTCGGTTTTAGATTTTTACAATACAACCTTTCATAATGTCGTAATGAATATAATAATGCCCCGAATAAAACCCTAAGGGTTATTATTAAGAAGTTAGTTAAAAGGCGTAGACAGCAGCATAGCAGCGTTGTACTATTTGTTTCTATAATAACATTCTCAATTCGGCAATCATTAAATCGTAATCATCAATATGACGACCTTTACCAATATTTCGGTCAAGATTGTATAAACTAGAAACCTAACCGGTGATGGTTGGTTAATGTACTATGACTTATAATTACGTCTCGGAGACTGTTCTTTACGGTCTGCACCTGAATTGACAGTAAAACACAGGGCCGGCGTCAGGGCGGGAATGGCCGGCGCCATCATAAAATTCTATGAAAACATTATCACAAACTTTTTTTACTAAGAATATTTATTTTAATAACCAATGATGGCCTGGTGTAAGTGAATAATTTTGAAGAAGTAAAGCGATCCTCCGAAGCTTAGCCTCAGGCCCTCCCTTTACATGTTCCTACGACAAACATGGTTTAAATCATTTATGCATTGCTTAATACAGGATCTCCTTTATTGATGTTTATCCCGAAGGTATTAATCTAAATAATTATCAATGACTTCACTTTTGCATGCCTTTAGCGTTTTCTGGAGCTGCCAAGCTACTTGTAGGCCTATTAAGTTATTTTTTATAGTCTCTAGTGGATGTTATGGCTGTGTTTGTTTTATGTTTAATCGTAAAATATGCTATGGTTAGTGGTATCTCATTTAGAGTAATGTTATGGCTATCTAAGTATTTAGCTGAACATACCTACTACACGGCATATACTTACTGATTTATTAGGTGTAACTAAGCTTTCTTCCGCTCCTCTGTGCCTATATTCTCTGCCAGCTATTTTTACGCCTCACACTGAGTGTGGGTGTAAAGATTGAGTGCTAATTGGTGCCCAGTGGTACTCCCTGAGCAATAGATGGAATCTTTACCAAAGACGTTGTATCGCATTTTTATGCAAATACAACAGGTCAGTAATAAATAAGAAGTGCTTGTGGGATAACTATTCTTGATGGTCGCGTAGGCGGCTTCGGCAGTGTGACAATTAAGTGAATGATAATAATATTCACTTTTATAGCTCATCTGTAACTGCACGCGAAAAGTTCATTTGTTTTAAGAAGTATGCGTTAATTTTCATTGAATTTATTGATCAGCAGTCGACGTAAACTGCATGGTTTATATTCTTTTTCTTTTTAAGTGTTATTTAATGCTTTTCCCTACTATAAGTCAATTATTATTTACTTGTTCCCTTCGTATTTATCGCCAAAGAATAAAAAAGCGATTAATAGAAATAACTCCAATGGGCCACATTTTTCTTTTTAATCTATTTTACTGGTAGTTTCTACAGTAAACAAACAAGATGAGTTTTTTCCACTTTAATTGAAGATGTGCTATCTTAGTCAGCAGTATTTTATTAAACTACGAAATGTCTAGTCTAATTGAATGCGAAATGAATAACAGGTTTACGTTGCTCTCGTTTTTTGATTTACACACTATTTCTCAATTCGTATTTTTTTGCGTATAAAAAGATCACTACATTTCAGAATCAATTACTGTCGTTCATTCCCTCGTTCTCGTTCACGGGCGCCTTGAACGACTCTCAACTCTTACAAACATGGGGATAGCAACATTTCCTTGCAAGTTTCTGTTTTACGAGAACTTATAAGGCAATTACAAGCCATTGTGGAGACACGACGAGTCAATCTTGAGCCACTGTGTGATCGACTCTTGCGTCGTGAGAAAGGCAGAAAATAGCATTTAATTTGCTGGAATTCTCGCTCCTGAACGTAAACGAGGAACTTGTGATGACAGAATAAAGGGACTCGTACAATCAAAGGATTTACATTTCTCTGCTACTTTTAAACTTGGTACCTTTTACTCACATGCTTGTATTTAATAGAAGTGAACTAAAATACATATAAATGCAGACAGAGATAATAACTCCCAAGGAAGCAAAACGTTGTAAATTGTATACGTCCTACGAATGACGAATTTTATTGCCGACTGTTTCCTGTAACGGCCGAGCATTACGCTACGTAATAACAAACGTCTTGTGTAAATTACAAATATTAACCAGAAGCCTTACTAGACTAGTAATATCTACAAATTGTAAATTTTAATTGGCAGGAAGTATTAAATAAAATGTTTAAGTTTATTTGGAACAATTCAGATTTACACAACAGAAACGATGGCAGAACTAGAAATCTTTGGAGCAGCTTCCAATGATCCTTTTTAATCTTAGTACGCACTGCATCCTTGCTAGAAAATAGTGGAAAAAAAAACCTAGCGAGCAAACAAGCCACTTAAAAAAAGATTTTATAGATGTGTAAATATTTTAGCAAATAATAGTCTTTAAGTTTTTGTTAACAGCTTTTCTTTATTTTTAATATTATCTTGACTTGTATGTTTGTGAAGGTAGGTAGGTTATTCTTTCAAGTTAAACTTGACCCACTTCCCGATGTCCGATTAAGCTGACATTTTACACAGTGGTCCAGTCCCAAAAACAATGCATGTTTATGATAATTATGCATTTCTTCAAAAAGCTTTGGCGCTCATTCACTACTGCTATTTGAGGTATGAGGTACTATTTTATTAATTATTTTATAAAAGTATTATTTTCAGCCTAAAATTTTAGCAAAATCTTATATTTTTCTATTTAGTACATTTTAATATTTTATTTTTAAATAAAAGCTTTTATAAAAAAAAGAAAACATTCGACCATAGCTCACAAAAAAAGATAAACAACCTTTTTTCACTTAACATTTAAAATAGGATAAAGCGAGTTCCATTCTATTTCTTGTTGGCGGTAAAAGGTGGGAAGATAAATGGTTAATTGACGCCGGCGCCTGTAGGGCACAGGATACTGGCCCCTTTACATGGCTTCACACCTCGTTAGCATCGCTCGAATACTATGGATAGCTCGACGAATGCGAGCGATAAATGTACGTAATACATTATAGTGATTTAAAAAAAAAAACTTTGATTAAAAAGTTCACAGAGCAAGTATCTTTTTAACAGATCATTATGAATTATTTAAATTTATTTACAGAAATAGGTACCTAATTATTATTAGCCTTTACCCAGCGTTTTTTTTATATTTTTTATAGTTTGAAAATGTAATATAGGCTAAATTATAATTTATTTTAACTTTAATGTAATTAGATGTTTAAAACCACAATGATTTTGAGATGAGATGACATGAGATGAGATGTCATGTCCATTTTGGTAACAGACAAGCTTCAGATCCATCTAAACTTTGTTATGTTGTTAAGTAATACGAGAGGCCGAGCATCATCCCATTGGCTGTTTAATACGCAAATCCATAAAGTCCGATAAATTATAGACCTTTATTATACAAATACTTATAATATAAAAGCTAGTAGTGATTGTAGCTAATGAGCAACCAAATTAAAAACATGTAAGCTAAACGGTAGCAATCAACGTACATTTGATATACATTTTTATTGAAGCATAAATTTACTCACGACTTGTCTGTGTAATGTATAGGCCATTCGTTTACGATTGCAAATATTACATCTTTCCGTGTGCTCTAAGGAATGAACGTTTAGCATAATTTAAAATACACTTCAAATATGCGCAAAGAAATCACGCGAGACTTACACGATTTAAAATGACACATATGACACAGGGCCGTATTTGGGCAGTAAAATTGGGTGCCTCTGTTTTTTAATCGTTGTTAAATAATTAATTTGGAATATACTTAAAAGGCAAAAAGATAAGAAACATCGTCAATTTTGCGCTTGCTATAAAATTGATTAATTAACCAATTAATTTATAAATTATGTAAATTTTAGTTAATTACTCTAGTTTTCTGCCTATTATATAGAAATAAACCTCGCCAAGTAGCTATTAAGTAGCCTCTAGCTGTCACTTGACTAATTACTCGTATCATTATACGTTTTATATGACCTTAGTCCGCCCCACTTTATTTATTATGCTCTAAATAACCAGCTAATAAGCTAATTGTCAGTCTAGACGTAAGTATGCATGTGGACAATTATTGCATGCTAGTCGGCGGGCGTCAGTAAGCGGCCTAAAAACATGGCTCCGTGAATAAATTCGCAAATGAATTAACATAGTTAATACAAAATGATGCAGCGAGGAGAAATGTTGCATGTTTGAGCTATCCTAGTTGCTTCAAACTATTCAGCGTATACTTATTCATTTTTAAGTAACAAAAAGTGTCAATGATTTTGTTTCATCGATCACTGATTTGTTTGTGTTTTACCGACATTACTTTTGATGTATGTGACATGCGCTACATTAATAATTTAATAGGAATTTATAAATTCATTGGAGCTGCATTCATAATTGTTTAACAAATGAAAATATCGTGTAACTTGTGGGAGAAAATGCATAGTATAATTCTTTATTATTATTCTGAATTTAATCAAATCATTTATACCTAGTTTCTTCATTCATTATAACAATAAAAGTAGATAAGCATTTTAATTGCAATAAGAGTCAAGTATTGAAGCGGTACAGATTAGTGATTAATGTTTTAATGAACATATCGAAGAAAATCCAACTTAAGTTAAATAAACATAAGATTATCCTTTCAGGAACTTTTTGGATCCCTTGTTACTTAGAAACATTTGGACATCAAGTTCTTGATTATTAAATAAGTTAATTTTCTGAAAATACAGCTTTATTTTTGCAAGACGAAAATACTTTGATGTCAACTGAAAGTTTCTAAAAACTTTTCACAAAATTCATCTATAATTCTAAGCATATTTCAACCTACAGCACTTCGAACAACTACAAAAATGTCTAAAAGATATGTCTACAAAGATTATGTATTAGAATGAAGTAAATTAAGAAGCTGCGGTTATACGAAGACGTTGATCGACGATGTGGTCATAGGAAATAATAAAAAAAGGAATGGCTACAGTATTTTTAACCACCTAGCTTTGTTTGTGATAGAGAAAAGCATGTTTACATATATTATAAATTATAAAAGATTAGGTCATTTACAGGCACATTTCAATTGTCAAAGAGTCGATGAGTTAGTTAGAAAGCTGAAGCTAGTTGCTCGTTCCAAAACGTAGACAGGCCTATAAGGAGATGAACTAGCAAGGAACTTCACAGGCACTCTAAAACTAGCACACATGGCATAGTTTTTAAAATAATTAAAAAATAACCTTAAGGTAATGTAGCTTCCTATTAGCGAAAGAAATATCAGAATCGGACCAGTAGTTCCGGAGTTTAGCACGTTCAAACAAAAAAGCAACTTATAATGGTGATTATGTGTGACAGCTAATACAATAGAACTGACAGAACCTGTACAGGTACGGTCAAGCAAAATCGTCAGCAATTATGGTACATACATAACCAACTTAAGTGTTTCTTAACTGTTAATAAACCTTTCTGAGTAAAACGTATAGGTAGGTCCATTCATAAATAAAAGCAATTTCAATAAACTAGAAATGAAAAAGTAATACAGCTGAGAACGTTTTACTAAATTGCCCATTTGCTAAACGGCTATCAGTTTTTTATTGGTTCTTAATTTATTACTTGGCGATTAAATATCAAAATTACTGGCTTTAAGACGCTCAAGAATGTTGTCGTATACAAACTGGGGCTCGGTACTGAGAAAAGTTGCATCTAAAATTATGAATAATTACTATAATATTCCAACTCTTAAGACCTTAAGCTATTTTGTTAATAATTCGTTTAATTTATAAATATCATTTACGATTTGTGGCTTTCTTGTATTAAATATTACTACTGCAATAATACTATAAAATATGATTAATACCTAATTATGATAAAATATATATATCTTGGAACAACTCACACACGGCTATCTGATCCCAAGCTAAGCAGAGCTTGTGTTATGGTAACCTTACAACTGATATACATACTTATATAATTTATAAATACATACATATTATAGATATATCACACCCAGACACAGAACCAACAATCATGCTCATCACACAAAGTTTGTCCTGGGTGGGAATCGAACCCACGACCTCCGGCTTAGCAGTCAGGGCCACTAACCACTAGACCAACAGGCCCGTCGTAAAGCTTTAAGAATTTTAGCATTTTTGCATCAGTCATAAATACAAGAACGTACTTTCAGTTAGGATTGTGTTATGTAGGTATTAAAAAGATTTTTTATCTTTTCAACAGAAAATAAGTTTATAAACAATTAAAAAACTACATATCTATAAAATTATGTACCTACAAGAGATGATGAACACTTTGGGTACTTAAGACGCGACCCTAAAATACCAAATGCGGCCCTGGATGAAAGACTAAAGAATAATATCCATCGTTTCATCATACATTTTATAAACAATTAACTAAGTACATTAATCTAATTAACGCTTTATTTTCCAATTGATTCAGCTACTTAATAGCTATTTAAATCTGCAGTTGATTAAATTAGGTGCAGCACTTAAACAGAACCTATTAATAGAATTTGATATGCTGCTAAATTCTAAGCTTACCTAACATGGAAACTATTGAAGAAGTCAAACTAAGCAAGCTAATTTGTGTCAGTTTGGTCTGAACGAATGCATACTCAATGGAAAGAAGATCTTAATAAAAGCAAAAAAAGTTTAGATTACATTAATTTACTAATTCAAATGTCGAATGTTATTGGAATATCTTGATGTCATAGTAGTTAAGGTGCTTGCCTCTTATTCGTTATTAAACCATATGCACTTTATGAGTCTAGGAAATACCTGAACCAATCCCAAATAAATAATCTGAAATCGTAAATCTGCCTAGAGTAAGCATGGTGAATAGTTCTTGTGCCTTCTCTGTATGAGAAGAGGTCTTTGCTCTGCAATTGGATAATAATAGGCTTAATTCCATTTCATTTCATTTCATTTATTATTAACTTACTAATTCACAATCGGTGCTACACTTTTTTTTAAATAACTTCAATTCAAAACAATGCTTAAAACAAAACCAAGGAAACTCAAAAGCGTTCTACATTAAAGGGACTTACACAATGACCAACGCAAGCCGCAGGACGTATTTCAAAACTGAAAATTCCATAATGGCATACCGTCAAGCTTACCAAAGTGCAGTGCGACAATGCATTGCGCACGCGGCTATCGCAGTGCGTTGACCTCAAGCTGACCCGGGAGTCGAGGTCAAGCGGTCAGCGGTGTTAGGGCCCGCCCACACGCGCTGCCGATAGCCTCCGGCTAGCTACGGGAACGTCGATACCCACCTAACTTATGGTGGGAACGACTGTCTGAACGGGACTTTACGTTGCACGTTTAGATCGTAAACATCGATGATAGACCTAAATGTTTTCGTAGTATTGTTCTGTTATTGTTGGGTAATTATTTTTAATTTGTGTGCGAATAATTAGTTGTAAATCCCCAACCACGCAAATGCAACACAACTTTAGGAAATTAAGTCCTTGTTATAAGCTATCGCTACTATTGTTTATTATGTTATTGTTTTTTCCTCGTATGACACGCGTGAACATTTATCATGACGCTCATGGCTCCATTACGCCTTAACCTTTGGCTCGGCCTGAAATTCAGCCTACTGCATTGACAAAGGTCCTCTTGTGTGCAGGTGACTGTACTCACTAATATCATAGTGTATGTACTATTACTTATAATTACAACTAAAATCCATAAAATCTAGTTAGAACACTAGTCAAAGGCAGCTAATCTGAGTAGTGTCGATTAAAATTTATTGCAAATGAGTTCCTGTAAATGATCTAATAGGTGAGATAGGACGTCAATCTCACTGGCAATCGATCGTTATCGAACGCGCCACCGTGCGAACACGTCTGAGAGGGCCTTAACAACACACGGCAGCCTCGTCATATTATGTCGCCAATACGGAATTACGGACTTAACTTAAAATTATGAACTGCACTGATTTGTCAAGTTAGAAATCTTTATACGGGGCATTGCATGCATGTGCGGAAAGAAACATCATAATATAATCTCACGGGTTTAATTCTGTGAAAACGGACTAACCCATAATTTCTCCTATTTTTCAGAGCAATTTTCGTTATTTTTAAATCTATTCTGAACATGAGTTTAGGATGTACATTGTTGGATAGTATCTAATTTAATTTTTAGTATACTAAATTAGTTCAGTTTAATAAAAAAAATAAAGGAAAAAAAAATATATATAAATAACTAAATAATTGTTGATGCGCAAAAAAAGGACAAAAAAAAACAAAAGTCTAAATCATTTATTTCACATAAACCATTTACTTTTGAAATGTCAAGGAGTCAGTCAATCAGAAGCACACTTGAAAGATGCAGTATTATGCATTATTTATACATTAATACGTACAAATACACCGAACATCATAAATATAAATGTATTACTTACTTGCACGCCTCGCAAGAAAATGTATGGCTGTCAAAAATTTAAATTAACTTTAAGATCTTCCTACAAGACCTTAATCTAGAACGGGCGCCATCTATCGGCCGGACACTTAATCGCATATAAAATTATATCCGTCACGCGACGTCAAGCGACATGATACTCATGCGCACCGCCGTTGCACGTTTGACGTTTATGAGCCTGCGAATTGCAACCGCAAAGAGCGTACATAATTTTCCTCGATGAAGATGTTATGGAGAAAAGATTACTCAAACCTTTTTTTTGCTAGCCTTTACTGTTCTACTTCTTGGTAAAGGCGTTCCCCTATTCCTTTTACTTTCCTTGATGTTGTTCCTCATTTTGCTTATTCCTGATGAAGCTATCCAAGGCGTCCCGCATTGTTCTCCTACTCCATGACACGATTTTACGATTGTAGAAAGTAGGCAATGCAAATTTAACACTGCATGCATGGGCAGGGAAGTACCAATAGAAAATGACGCCTAGGGCATGCATCATAGTTGCATTGCACCCCTTCGTAAATTATAAAATAGATACACTAAATAAAACACTTATAAACGAGTATGAACATTTCAGTTTAAACCCTGGGCCCATTTTTTTTTTATGAGACCCATGCAAATAATACTACGGTTTATTGCAGTGTATTTTAATTTTTAATTTTAATAATTGGCGTTTTTTGCCCCACCCTGGATGCGCCTCTGTGCATGAAAGCACATTATGAAAAACTGTCCGATAAGAAATCAACGGTAATTGGTTTAATATTTAACGTTCTTTTCTGAGTATGTGTCGGTACCACTAAATCGTAGAATTTAGTGGTACCGATACATACTCAAAAAAGAATAAATATAATTGATTAAATATAACATAATACTTCGAGTCTTAGGGGTCAATCCTCAAATCTACGCAGCACTAAAGAAGTACGGGTGTCGGACTGCACACAGACGTTTGTCAAAATCAAAGTCATTACAGGTTATATATGTCACCGGAAAATAACAAGATCCGTAAGTTTATCAATTTACTAGGAAGTTTATAAACTTTCGTAAGATTCTAAACGGGAGATAAATTGTAATATTTTACGTCCACATTTTCGTAAATTTATCAATTTCCGACGTGATACGGTAAATTTATAAACTAACGAATATCTATTCGTAAGATTTTATATGGTTCGACCAATCACAGAAACTCTTTTAAATATACGATCTTTGAAATACGTAAAATAACACACTGCTCTCTGATTGGTCAATGTTCATAGTGGCAATGCTTTTGGGTGTCCGCAGCTTGTAGGTCACTCATTATGGGTACTGCTAGATAATCTTAACAAAATAAAGCTATTTTTCACAGTTGCAACACAGTTCAACATTCAAAACTAATAAAAACGCACGAGCAAACCGGTTTGTTTATTTTCCGTGGCCAGCAATGGCGGCCGCGAGAAAGGAGAAGTGACACGTGACAGCCAACCAATCAGATCGCGCGTAGCGTTTGGTTACTGCTTACTTATTATTTTACGAGTGAGTTCAGTAAGTTTATCAATTTACGAAAATGTGGACGTAAAATATTACAATTTATCTCCCGTTTAGAATCTTACGAAAGTTTATAAACTTCCTAGTAAATTGATAAACTTACGGATCTTGTTATTTTCCGGTGACATATACAAGAAGAAAAGAATTGTAGATTTAATTCTAGTACCTAGTTGTCTTTTTCCTTGCCGTCCGACACTCGCACTGCTTCCGTGCCTCGCCGCATCAACTAGCACCAAACGCATAAATCGAAAGAGTCCTTACTTGTAACTTATGCCAAGTGTACATTCCATTTTATACTTACCCATGAAAGACCCGTTACCTAGCTTTGAGATTCGCCGGTCAGTACCGATTATAAGTTCAATAAAACAAATCTCATATAAGGAAACCACTATAAAATTCTTGTTTTACGTCTATCGGATCCTTTATCTTCAGGTACAGTATTCTAAATGTTATACACGTATAGAATCAGAAACGTAATTGTTAATACGAGTTATTTTCTAATACGTCTATACATACATGCGAGTATACGAACTGATATTAATTTTCAATACTAAAAAACACTTGATTTTGGTTAAACTAAAATTATTATGACAATTTGCGAAACGAGCGTAATCTGCTGTGGTTGGCTGATTTAGTGGTCAGTAACCAATTACATCAGCAGCATCATCATCGAATGACTCCTTCCGCCCTGGGTGGGGCGGAAGGGACTTTCAGACTTTTACTGACTAAAAACCACCCTGTTCCTTCTGTTGCCCTTTACGTTACGGGGCCACGGTATCCTGTTAAGCCGTCCCGCAACCCCGGTGACGTCCCGCAACCCCGAAATTTACGTGCGCTTGGCAATTTGTCTCATTAGTTCTTGCGATATCGCGATAACTGGCGAAATGTGGGTGCACCAATGAGTACACCTCTGCCCAACCCTTCTGGGATTACAGGCGCGATGTTATGTATGTCCGGAGTAATGAAACCGGGTGACAGGTCAAAGCCAACTTGTGGACTTGCTCTGTGTAGGTTTTGACGTCATAATCCTTCAGAATGATTAACCTTAGCTAGGTATCATGAGCAATTAGGTAGGTACTGTACGATTGCCCTTACCACACCAAGTACACTGGTGCCTCTCCCTTGGTCATGGGCAGAATTCGCGATTACTACTGGAGAGCCCTCATATGTCGCATCTGATCTATTAAATTCTTTGTACATCCTCGTCTTCATTTGTTTACTGAAATACAACATTACCGAGAATTTCTCGCCATCATTGATTAGGAATCGCCGCGTTACGACGTTGAGGCGACAATTATATGCTTGGTCATGTTATTTGTATCCTCGCACTTGTGTAATGATGGGAGATTACGTACTTAGGGACTTCGTGGTACATACAGTACTACTTTTACAGTCATTTGGTTGAAATACGATGTGTGTACTTCGTAATTTTCTTTTAGCTTTTTATTTATTTAAACTATACCTACATAACATAACATCACGCCTGAAATCCCCGAAGGGTTATGCAGAAGTGTACCCATTAGTACACCCACATTTCGCCAGTTATGTTTTAGTCCCATGGAATAGGGGGCGAGCCTATTGCCGTCAACCGGGCACAAATCCAGACTCCGAGGCTGTTACTGAGAAATTCCCGATGGAAAAACCCAATAAAACTTTGCCCGACCTCATGCACAGCAGTCGCACTTGCGACCACTAGACCAACGAGGCAGACAGCAATTATTTAAACTATACCTACCTATGTAACAAAAAGTACAAATGCTTAAGGGATTCTCTAAAAGTTAACCACAGGCGGTAAAAAGTTAACATGCTATCGATAATCTGTCACATTATTTTAACAACCACAGCAATCGATTGCAAATGCATCTTTTGTTTTCCTTCATGGTCTTCCGTGGCCCCAAATTAAATCAAAACTTACTTGGTGAAGGTTTGAGAAAAACCGCTGAGTGCGGGCAGCGGGGTTATCTTGGTAATTTTGGCTATCTTAAGAGGAGGCATATATGTCCAATAGTGGACGTCATTCGGCTGAAATGATGATGATGAATGAGATTCTTATCATTGGGTATACTGATATCATTATCAGGCTTAATAAAAGATATAAAAAAAATTCTTCTTCTTCTTATCATGTGGGTAGTAAGGCCTTACGACCCTACACACTCTAGTGTCAGAGTTTCTAAACCGCCTTAAGGGGCCTCTGACATGGTTTGAGTGGAACAGTAAGTCCAGGTTTCCTCACGATGTTTTCCTTCACCGATGCCAGTGATGTCCAAGATAAACTTAAAAGTACATATGAATTGAAAAATTCACATTGGTACTTGCCCGCATTTGAACCCACAACCTCATGCATGAGAGGCGGGTGCCTTAATCACTGGGCCATCATGACACACAAAAAAAATTAACTCAATGTCTCTTAATTGTTCCGTTACTTTCAATCAGTAGCAACAACTAATTTCTAGTCAATATTTTACAAACTATTGATGACCTTAATGAAGAAATCAAAACATAAACAGTTACATAATGAACAGTTATCCAAACGCCACTCAGATCACGTTTGTAAGTGGTCCAATGGTCGGATGCGCCGGCGCAGTGGAACAGAGCCAAATGGAGCACTGGGCTATCCGGTACCTGTCTATGAGATGGGTAGTGTAGGTTGAATTCCATGATGTTTTGTTTTACTGGTTTTAAGACTAAATGTGGGAAGTTTGGCTTTGTATAGCGTTGTCTCTGTTACTCATTAGTGTCGTCTGTCACTGTTACAATGTTACACTGTCTGACTATTGCTATTTCTTTTTCTCATGGGAGAAGTAGCATGTAGAAGTACTCTATGTTTCGTCTATTCTGACCTTGTAGGTGCTGTATGGAAAAGCTTTTCTTTTTTATGACAGACGAAAAATTTGAGCTCTGTCCCGTCTACTGAAAAGGTCTTACGACCCCACACACCCTAGTGTCAGAGTTTCTAAACCGCCTCAAGAGCCTCTGACATGGTTTGAGTGGAACAGTAAGTCCAGGTTTCCTCACGATGTTTTCCTTTACCGATGCCAGTGATTTCCAAGACAAACTTTAGAAAGTACATATGAATTGAAAAAGTCACATTGGTACTTGCCTGTATTTGAACCCACAATGCATGAGAGGCGGGCCGCCTTAACCACTGGGCCATCACGACTTCGACTTCGACTTCATCCGTATACCCACACACCATCCACAAACACACGAGCTTAGAGCTCAGCCTATTAAGCATTAAGCAGGTTGCACACAAACGTAAAGTCAATGTGGTCATAAACCCACATAGCAGTCAGCTATATCTCCAACACATTGTCCGCTTCGCAGAAAGCAATGTTTAGCTAATACATCCGACTCGCAAAATTATTCAGTTACCATATGACGAACAGGACGTGAATGAATAGCGTCGGTTAGGTTTTGTTTTTTTTTTTTTGGTTTGGTTTTTATTTTTTTGTTTGCGGGGGTAGGTAATAAAGTATAAAGACTGTTCTTTCTCCCATTTGGGCTGGCCGCATATGTCCGGTTTACTGATCAGGAAGCGTACACGCTATTAAGCGTACGCGGTATTTTTTCAATTCCCTTGTATACATACAATACATACAGGGTAATTGAAAAAATACCCGAAACCTGAAAATCTTCTACTATGGGACCAACATTAAAATCATGAAAAAAAAGACAGCTGATCCATACATTACAATCGTGTTATGTAGCATTTTTGTAAGGAACAGCAGATTTTTCACGATTTCAGGGTTGATCCCATAGTAAAAGTTGTTCACAGTGATGAGTACAACGACCCCTTTTCAAGTTTCGGGTAAATTTTCAATTACACTGTATACATTTTTTGTATTCGGAATTATATGCAGAGTGACGCTTCACCGGACAAAAACACCGCTAAACCGGACATATGCGGCCAGCCTTTAGGTTTATTTTCCTGATTGGGATAATAGACGAATATCTGTACAAATAAATAAAATTGAAGTAGTACATATCTGTTTGAACTGTCAAAATTACAGCTTTTTATTAGATGCATAATAAGACGATCTGAAACGCACCTCTGACGCGGCTTTAAACGTGGCCACCTTCTGGGCCCATTTGTAGTATAAATTATTATAAATAAATCATTGATATTAAGAGAAGAAGAACGAAGAAGGGTGACCCAGATAACCAAATAAGCCTCTCTATATAAACTTCCCAAAACAGAAAAAATTGCAGAACATACATGTTCTGCAATTTTTTCTAGTTTAAGAGCTTAGTGCTGGGAAATTCTTCTTGCCTGAAACCTGATTTCAGATTTTATTAATTTTCTCTTTTTATGTTATAATTAATCCCGAAAGTGTGGACGGCGATCGTTTAAAAAACATTGCCTGTCTAATAATCACCTAACACTTAGTTCAAAGGATAACATTTTCCTCAATATAATTATTTTCAGTCACTCAAAAAAAAAACCAAAAGAAGGATGGCATTGACCTCAAGGTATATTAGTTAAATACATAATAATATAGACTTGTCGGTACATGTAGCCTATTAATGTTAAAACGACTTTGTTGTGGGCATTTATTACTATCTTTTATCCTGTACTTAATATAGTCATGTAAAATAATACGAAGCGCTCATAAATAACCACTTACATTGTATTTCAACATTCACTTTACTATCTTCTAGGAAGCATAAAGCAAAACTTGCGACAAGTAATTGTTGTTCACAAACGAAAATCGCACTGGCTGGCTGGAAGGCTTATTACTTTTAAAGCTTTCTCATTGCACACAGTGCTAATTGCTTTTGAAATATCCAGCGACAAACCAGCCTCATATACAAACCTCCGTCGTTTTATTTAACTTTAGAACTTCCATAAGACGGCAAACAATTTGAAGTCTGTGCACGCTCGTCGCAAGAAGCCATGGAATGTTTGTACACAGTCTTCCAAATGGAGAATAATCTATTTTGTCGTAAAACACTTAATAAGTCATAAGGAATTTATGTTTGGTTTTTCTCTGGCTTATGAGTGTGTGCGGTCTTTTTGTGGGCTTTGCTTTATTAGTTACTACCTTATTAAGAAGGTCGTAACTCTGCGCTATTGAAGTCGAGTTCCGCCCAACGTATTGTATTTGAAATGTCTGTCTTTAACTGTATAAGATTAGCTATTAAATATCTTGAGACCTATGAACGGTAAAAGGGTGGAACCTAGATGAGGCTGGCATAGTATAGTTGAGATTGACACAAAAAAGAGAGGGCTATAAGAAATCAGTAGTCGGTAAAGTTGGGCTGTGGATAAAAAAGATGTCAGATAACAATGATGGTTTGTCATCATAACTAGCACATGACAGTATCCCTGATCATTTCAATCTTAAAGAAACCCGAAAGATAAATACTAGATATATATATTTTTTTAAACACACTAACATTTTCCTTTTTATTGTTACAGGTCTTTAGTGTTACTGGTGTCAGTGGCGGCGACCTTCGCTGCTCCGTCACCTGCCTCCAGCTCCAACACAGATAACAGCATGGGTACAGTGGAGCCTTCCACACACGAGCTGCTCAGTTCACTCGGCTTGAAGAAGCTGAGGATACCCGCCGCCCACCACAGGAAACGACTCGCCGAACAAGGCAGGCGGCATGCCACCGGAGACTCAAGGATGTACGTCATTAAACTGCCTCCTAACACGAGCTACTACAGTCACGCAGAGCCGGCCCCGGCTGCAGCGAGGACCTTACCTCTACAAATGACAAGTAATGGGAAACCTGCCCGAGTATACCATTGGAACATTCCCGTCCTGCAAAAGTTCGCGAAAAACCGACCACAAGCGAGGTTTGACGATGACATAGTGGATGTCGAGAGCACACCGACATGGCCAAAAGCAATCAGTCATCCGAACTCGCTCGACGCTTTGGCGTATTACGTCCCAGCGAAGAAAACGTCTTTCAGGAAATATTACTCCGGCAACGGCAAACCTAAATCCTTCTACATAATCGAGAAGAATAAGAAATCCGCGGAGTACCATAAGTTATTGCCCTAATCGGATTACTTTGTACGTCCCCGGTAGATTTAAGTGAAGATATGTAATCAATTGAGTCTGAGTCTCTGAGTCCATTACTGAACAAAATATCGGTACTGATTCTATATTTATTTTATTCATCTTAAAAATTGTAAACGTAATACTGTGAATGATTTGATCGCTTAATAATTTATTTATAATAACTTTGAGACCTGTTGCTTGGCAGACTTCCGTAACTTGTATAATATTAGAGTTAAGCTCTCTTACTGTTGTTGCTGACTCCAATATGAAGTCTTAAAGGCCTCTCCATACATGTGCGATACTTTCACTAGTGCGACTCTTGTATAGGCGACGTACAAAACCCGATATGTCTCCTGTAATAATAGGTATTACACGTACATGGAAAGTCCTTTAAACAGTCTAAAATACTCCAAATAGCTTTTATTTTACGCAAATAACATCGATAGTAGTTACAATCAGTAGGCCCAGCACGAGCGCGTATTCTATTTGAGTATAGCATTTTGTTATCATTTTATACGACAAACACAATAAGTATCACCTATTATATAAATAAAGTCTTCAAAATAAATAAATAGGTACTTAAGTGTGAATTGAGTATTTTAAAAATAAATTCGATTTACCTACATTACACAATACCATGACCGTGGTCAGAAAATGTCTGTTTGACCGTTCCGTCACCGTCGCTTGCCATGCACGGAGCATCAACAATGGTCGGTTGATAGGTTCTAGTGGGCATAGTAGTCCGCGACATGATGCGATCCGTGCCTGATACCTTCATAACACGGTCATTGCATGGTATGGTGTTAGGCAGACTCCTTTAACGTTTACTCTACGCGCTGGTGCTAAGGTCACTGCTGTCCAATTTAAAGTCATTTCAAATCTAGTTGAGACATTTTAGTTTTCTTTGACTTATATTAGTCACTTGACATAGTTGGTTGAGATGCTCAACCATCGAATGTACGTAACGTGACAGAATATTTAAAAGACACTGCACTGTATTAATATTAATAGGTGCTTTTAACTAGTGTCTGGAATCTAAAAACATACTGAAAGTTTATTAGACTAACTCCGGCTTTTTCAAATTTAAATCCACGTAAAATTAATGTGACAAATGGGGTACTTGACAACACCAATCAATTGACATACTTTTTATTAGCTGTCAAAAAGCGATTCCCGCGTAGATTTTCCAACTCAATTGATTTACTGTTTAATGATTTCAAAGCAACTAAAAATCGAATTTTGCTGTTTATTCAAAACTAATTAGGTTTTCAGGGCTACAATATTTTTTTTAAGAAGTTGTGTCCTTGAATTATTGAGTAACGGTGGCAACTTCCCAATTGCCAAACGTAAACTGCTGTGATTGGTTGTTGATAATTCAGTAAACCAATCAAAAACAGTTTACATGCGCTTGATAATTTGTCAAATTAATTTTGCGTTCAAGAAACAGGAGTAAGGAATTTTTGTCATCTGTGGGGGCCTACTATGAACCGTCATCCATATTATGTGTAGGGTTTTTAAACAAGATAATCTATGATGTAAAGGTACATGGTAGAGCCTCAAATTTTTGTAAAAGGCTATAGGCTAAACGGGGTGTATAAACACACATTTCCTGATAACTGCGCATTACTGCCTATCAAAAGTTAAAATCATTTTTTGTGTGAAAAATCTCCGTTCTTTGTAGCGCTCAAAACATTGTACTTTCCGATGCAGGCAACAGTACAGGGGTGTATTTAAACACGAAAAAAAAGAACCAGTTGAAACTTAGACCATAAATACCATAATCAGAAGGTACTCATTGCAGTGATGAGAAGACCATGCTATTGTAACCTTTAGCTTTGTTAAATGTCTTCTTCCATCAGTTATATTAGTGTTAACCCTGACATATCCACTGTATAAGTAATATAATCTTGTAACTTGCGTTGTATATATGGGCCAGCTTCCGCAATCTAGTATTAAGTGATCGATAGGTGCTTAGATGTTTTAGTAAGACTGCATCACGAATTTAAATTATTAATTAGATTTACGTACGCATTTAGATACAGCGAACATACTTATTTATTTTTAAGTGACTTAGAGACTATGCACACCGCGTTTTTAAACGCGCCATCAATGCGCATGTATCGGTACAATACAATAAGCACGCGAGTCATACGCCGCTGCGCCGTTTACATCGATACAAGCGCGAACTGGCTATGTGGAATGAAAAACGCAGTGTGCGTAGAGCCTTAGCTACTGATTTTTTATTTCTTCAAGTACACACTCAGTAAAATCTAAGTCTAATTCGGCCGAAATGAGCCAATCCATAAAATCTCAATAATTAAAAAAAACTAACTTTATACTTAGAATAGTACTAAAACCATTGCATTTTACTTTAAAAAATGGCAGCAATTTTGACCCTGGGTTGGTTCGTTTTGGTTGAACTTAACCCGTTATTGAAGACAGTAGTTTTTCATGTTTTGTACTTCAATCTAATATTTGAGGCTTTCAGGTTTCATATGCCATTTAAACCAAATATAACACCAATAACAAGTAAAAATAACTAAGTACAGTTTATCCAAACCGTAAGCTAGTAGGTACTAGTAGAGCTTAATTCTGCCAAAACGAACTAGCCCGATCTTTCAAATAATAAAAGCAACTACATCAAATTGCATTTAAAAGTAATGCTTAAAATTAATTTAAAATTAATTAGTTTCAAATATACAAAATCAAATACTTTGTAAAATGAAAGAAATTTTGGCAATCCGTTAGTTCATTTTGACTATTTCTGACAGAACTAAAAACCTTAACGAAAACTCATTTGATATCAAACTATAGCAACATTGTCTTTTTTCTTCTAAGTATGTACTTGTGTGTGTTAAATAATTTGTTGAGGTACATAATAATCAACGAATTATTTTCATTCAATACCTACGTTAGTTTATGCATTTATAATCTGTAACATTAACTGTCAAGATTAGAATACGAATCACAAAGTAGCCAATGCTAATGTAGACTTTGCACCTAGTTCTATCGTA
This sequence comes from Hoplodrina ambigua, assembly GCA_949774945.1. Classification (NCBI taxonomy): domain Eukaryota; kingdom Metazoa; phylum Arthropoda; class Insecta; order Lepidoptera; family Noctuidae; genus Hoplodrina; species Hoplodrina ambigua. The sequence continues at coordinate 3,025,735 of OX458974.1, read as the reverse complement.
TTGAAGACTATTAAGAATTTGTACTAATAATGTAATTAAACTTTAGGCCACGGCGAAGCCATTGCTTTAACTGTTTAGACTCCTAAGTTGTTATCTTAGATGTAAGCATAATTATTTTGTACAACATACCTACTTAATGTAAATTAGAACAATAAATATTTTATTAAATTATTGTGTTGACTTTTTTAAGTAAAACTTTCTTTATGGACCAAGCTTATGCCTCTTGGACTGCCTCGTTAGTCTAGTGGTCGCAAAGCGCGACTGCTGAGCATGTCTTGGGTTCGATTCCCAGATCGGGCAAAGTGTTATTGGGATTTTCCATCAGGAATTTCTCAGTAGCAACCTCGGAATCTGGATTTGTGCCCGGTTGATGGCTATAGGCTCGCACCCTATTACATGTTATTTAACCCTTCGGGAATTACAGGCGTGCTGTTATGTTATGCAAAACTTATGGTTTCGCGTTACCGACATGCTAATGTGACGTTGTTTTCAAATCTTTCGGCAGTCCCCTTATTAAAAATGAAAACAACACCACTATGATAACAATGGTTTCTTGTTATTTAAGTATTTAAACAACAAATATTATTCTCTGAATTTGTCACAAAGAAACCAGAAGTAGTGGAAAAACCCGTACTGTAAAATCTCACTCGGTGAATTTTGATGAGGTAAAATCTCTAAGCATCTTGGTGGGATGACAGCTCACCGCACGCACAATTTAGCTAAATTTAAATTTTTCGAGTGTTTTTACAGAATTAACCCACTGAATTAGATTTTTTTTTAATAAACACTGTTTAAAACAATTTAAAGTTCTTAATATAAAAAAGGTGAAATGAGAGATCGCCAAAAGACTGGTATCAACAGAGCGTGTGGTTAATAAAAATGAAATTTTAATCTCATTAATCATTTATAAGCAGTAAATAGCAACTAAACTTAATGTTAAGGTTAATTAAGTTTAAAATTAAGGTTTCTTTTGATACAAAAAAGCAGGAAAATTCCATATCCTAACAAAAAATTTACAGCGCCATCTGTCTGTCCCACATATAACTACAACATTCACGTCTTACCTCTCTTGTATCAACCTCCGTAGTCAACCCATACATTGCTCAGTTCTTAAAAAAGAACAGAGAGGCCGCTAGCGTCGCACTGTTTTACCGACCGAGCATGTCACCACATGCGCGGCAGCCTGCGCGATTTATAAAAATCGTACCAAATGCTATCCGACACAAATCCATAATCGTCGTCCATTGTAAAAATGTCAGAATCAAATGCATTCGCGAGTAGTTCCGATAGTAAAATGAAAAATGCTGAAAATGATAATAGTAACATAAGGACAATTGATAGTGTTAAAAAGAAAAGTGGTGATTATAATAAAAAGAGCGATTCCAACGCAAACAACAGCACAGTTATCAAAGTAAAGAGTGTTATTCCTAGACGACGGTAAGCTATTATTTATTTATTGGCTTCTGTGGCATAAGCTTTAACTGCAGTACACCCACTCGACACAGTGACCTATATATAAAATTTATTTATTGTTATTAAAATGAAAACGTAAATATCTGCACTAAACCCTTAATTAGATGTATGCAACCGCATGTGTTCCAGTTTTCGCGATATAATTAACAAGCGCGCTCTAAAAATATCCGGGAATACAAATAGACTATTGCATTGTATACAGTTTTGAACTAAAACTTTATTATTTACTTTCCCGCCAATTCTTTTTTCGTTTTAACCGTTTCTGGCAAGGGAAACGTGTTACTAGGAATGTTTGACACGGAGTTCATCGTATTTTTATCAGATAGGGCTTGAATTTCGCCAACAATATATAAAATTGATAAAGATTAGATAAGACTGTGTGTCACTATTGGTCACATTATTCAAACTTTGTACTTCGTTTCTTGTGTTAAAAGATCCAACACAGCCGGCTAATATTTTTCGTTTTATAAAATCGGTTGAAATTTTCTCTTTACTCTGCGAAATACTGAAAACAATGTCGTACTTAAATGAATCCCTATTTCCCTTGGTGATGGCATCACGCGTGAAAGGCTGAATGAATTTCACTAATTCTTTTTTTGTTGTATTTGTTATTGTAAGGAGAAGGTTCTTAAGAAAAAAATAAAAAATATGGCGGTACGAATTTCGCTGTGTCGGCTAGTAAATTATATTTTAGAACCAAATTATATATTAGATACGTATTATGTTTTTTTTTTTTAATATTCACACCTAAATTATACATACCATGACGCAAAATAGCAATGGACAAGCGCGAATTATAGTTCTCAAGCTAAAGAGTTTGTTTATTTGTTTGAGCGTGCAAATCTTAAACTATTTAGTCCTATTTAAAAAAATATTGATAATTGAAAATTAATTTATCCGTTATAAAATTTACGCATAACGAAGTCGCGGGGAAAGCTAGGAATGGATAAAATACTTACCTAATTAGGAAGTTTGACAACTATTTATGTAAGTTTATTCATTCATTTGGTTTACGAACCGCATAATAGTTAATTTATTTAACCGAAAATAACACAATTTGTTTGACATTGACCTCAATACCTAGGTTTTGCAGCGATTGAATACAGCTACTACATATTATTTAAAATTAATAAGTTACTACTATAAGACTGTGTTCCATATAGAAATAAAATTATTTATACCGATACTCGGTTTACAATATGTACTTACTTACAGCGATGAAATAAAATATGGACGCAGCCGTGAAATGCGTTTTTTGTACATAGGTAGTATAAATACTGCATCGTTGGTCTCGTGGTCGCAAAGCGCGACTGCTGAGCATGATGTCTTGGGTTCGATTCCCTAGTCGGGCAATGTGTTTGTCTTGTTGGATTCTGTCTCGGCGCCGAGAGTGGAAAAACCAACAAAGAAAATTACAAAGTATTTAATATTAAAATGGTACTGTTTTAAGAAATGGCGGAAGCTATTTTTTGTAATCGGACCAGGATTACAAACCAAGCTGACGGGCCTGTTGGTCTAGTGGTTAGCGGCCCTGACTGCTAAGCCGGAGGTCGTGGGTTCGATTCCCAGCCAGGACAAACTTTGTGTGATGAGCATGATTGTTAGTTCTGTGTCTGGGTGTGATTTATCTATAATATGTATGTATTTATAAATTATATAAGTATGTATATCAGTTGTCTGGTTACCATAACACAAGCTCTGCTTAGCTTGGGATCAGATAGCCGTGTGTGAGTTGTCCCAAGATATTTATTTATTTATTTAAGCTACTTCCAAATGTCAAAAGCTATTTTTTATGGCATACTAATTGGCTTCCAGTGCTTCCACACAGACGAAGATGCAGGCAGAATCCAGCATTATGACATTAGTATAGAAACGCTAATTATTCACTACACACAGTAGGTACACATCCTTGCCTACGCGCATATTGATTTAGCATCTTATCCTTGATTTTCCAGTCGTCACAAAATCTAGGTTTACCTATAGATCACATAATAGTGGCATCTTGAACCAAGGTAAGGCGTGTGAAGCTGAGAATAATATTAGTCTATTTACCTTTCAAAACTATGATCTATGTTAGAACTGAACATGTTTTGCTCCATTTATTGTAATTGGATAATAGACACTATAAGCCACATATGCATACATATGTACACTAATATTATAAAGAGGAAAAATTTGTATTTTTGTTTGTTTGTTTGTAATTGATAAACTCAAAAACTACTGGACCGATTTTAAATTTCTTTCACCATTAGAAAGCTACATTATTTGCGAGTAACATAGGCTATATTTTATTTTATTTTTGCGCGGACGAAATCGCGGGCGAAAGCTAGAAAATTCTAAAAATAACACCTAAGTACCTGTTAAATTTTCAATTCACTGTAACAATATTATTAGTTAGTGCTTGGAAATCGATAAATAGTTAATTGAGTGTAAATATTACGTCACAGTATGCTATTGCCGCGCAAAATCTATAGGGAACAGGCCCTTCTTCTCCACTGCGCATTCTGGGCGAGTGCCCTGGGGGCCAACCACCACCACCACCTCTTAGAAAAATATTATTTTAATATTACTTTGCCTTTAGCACTGCTGGATTTTTAACGCTCGGCTCAGCGCCGAGAGTTGAAAATGCAACAACAGAAATTACAAAGTAATATTAAAATAACATTGTAATAGGTATGTCAATTGATTGGTGGAGTCTCCTACGCGATTGTTCTTACCCGCTTCTCTAGTTGATCGATTACCGCTTTACCTCTGCAAGACTATGAAGCTAGAATTAGCCCTTAGTTAGAATTAGTTTCTAGGGTTTCTTTATCGCGGGGCGATTTCCGCAACCGAAGGCGCGGCTTTGCGGACTGCAAGCTTCGGTGGCTTACAGTTCTCTCATCTCTTAAAACAGTATTATTTTAGTACCTATACTTTGTTAGTCCATCAATTAATTGCACAAATTAATACACTACTGCAATTCGATATTTTGATATCAAATATCGTAGTTAAAAATGTACGTAAGTTGGTTTGTTTCCGGGGTCGCGGAACGTTATAACAGGATAACATAGGCCCGGAACGTAAAGGGCAACAGAAGGAACAGGGTGGTTTTTTAGTCAGTGAATGTCTGACAGTCCCTTCCGGAAGGGCGGAAGGACTCATTTGATGATTTTATTCACACTAAAATATAAGCGGGCTTATGAAAACATTTAAAGATAACGAATTGTTGCATAGCTATGGATTTCATCATAGGAGGAAAAACCTCAGGTTCTCGGATTTAAAGCATGTCAAGCCACAATGATTTTGAAAAGCTGATAAAAAGCGGCAAAATCGCGTGCGTGCAGGAAAAGGGAACTCGGTCAATAATTTAGGGACACTAAAATAATATCGACCAATAGTAAAGTATTAGATGGTACATGTACGTATCAGTTTTTTTGTTATGTCATTATTGTGTTTTCGTAGTTAAGGATATAGGTAGGTAATGACTGTTGCAGCCGCAAGGGTAGCGACAAGCAGAAAATACATTAGTACGGAGCCGTAACGCATGAAAATCTATATTGTAGTTTAGTTAGTAGTCACGGGTCTACCCTAGGAAATATTCACGAAGTGCTCAAATGCTTTGAAATGAGCAACAAGCTACTACTTATAATTTAAAAAATTAAAAAACACGACTGCCAATTTGCACATATTTGTACTTTGTTTACTCGTCAGGTTTTTTTACGACGTTTTTTATTCACAGTGTTATATATTTTTTAGATCTACTTGTCAAATTCTAGACGATAAACAGAGACACGGCCAGATTCAATAAAAAAAAAAATTTAGGCTGGTATAAATTTACGTTTTAAAGTGACCACAAAGGATTCTTTTTATTTTTAACTAGCCTTTTATGTTACTCGGAACGATGCAAGGATTGTAACGATACCCCATATATCTAAATCGGTTCAGGCGTTTAAAAGTTATGGTGGAATAAAGAATCTCACATACATACATACATACATACATTAACCCTGAACACATAACACTCCTTTTTTTGGGGCAGTCGTGTAAAAAGATTCCAGTCAGGTTACAAGAGCGCAATAACCTCACCTTCTTCATAATAATACATTTTTTATTTCAGAAAGTTTTGTTTGTCTGTGATTAATTAAGATTGATAACTTACATCATATCACGAGTTTGCATGCAACAAAATCCAGCCTTGGCCGAATAATTTGGCAATCAAAAGTTAAAAACTAAGATCGTCGTAGTCCACGGCAAACAGGTTTTCTGCACAATCCCGGTGTCCGAGTTACCTCAGCTATTTAATGATTATATCTATATTTTCGTGCAGTTGAAATGCTGTTGCTAAAAGAGTTGAATATAAACAATGCAGATACTAACTAAACAACGTAGGTAATAAACCTTTATCTTGAATCTATCTATTGATGAACCGCATTAAAATCCGTTGCGTAGTTTAAATGATCTAAACTTACAAACGACGGGAAGCGATTTGTTTTATACTAATTAGAGATGTGGATGATAATGGAAACAGAGACGGTTAACGGGACGGAATGGAAGAAGAAAACGTGTTGTGCCGATCCTTGTTACATGGGGCAAGAGTAGGAAGATGATTACAAGTTGAAATACTGTTCCGAGATGCAGTTCTAAGGTACCTATATGTACAGTCCAGCAGCTGACTAGTAAGTCTATCAGCTATGTTGGTGATTGCAGTATTCTGACAAAAATCACAGGCGACGGGACCCGATGATCAATCACGTCGCCACGCACGCTTAGCGAATAGCATCACGCAGTGTTCACGCCGTCATTACTGGATCATTAAGAATATTATTATGCACGTTATGACTAAATACTTAAAGAGTGAATTCTAAAGTCTCCGAGAAGAAAACGGCGAGTACGCAAGTCGCGCGCTTTGACGTACCGAAAAAAATCGTGATCGTGTAAATTAACATAAACTTTAAACAATGCAGGTTATAAAAAAAACATGAATTAACACGTTGCCACACTTAACATAACATAACATAACATCACGCCTATAATCCCCGAAGGGTTAGGCAGAGGTGAACCCATTAGTACACCCACATTTCGCCAGTTATGTTTTTAGCCCCATGTAATAGGGGGCGAGCCTATTGCCATCAACCGGGCACAAAGCCAGACTCCGAGGTGTTGCCACACTTGCTAGATATAATAAATATCTGATATTTGCACGTATAATTAATGAACCATAATATTATTGATTTGACGGCACTGAACTGAACATTATATAGCTTTCGATACTCTTTGGCAATGATTTGATTAATGAATAGTACCTACATTTTATTTCATATCATAACAACTATGATTACACTTAAGGTTATGTTAGAATGTAACTATAACTTGTGTCTAAAGTCATTTTCTGTGAGGTCATCCATAAGTTTTATTCGGCGTCTCGCTGGGTACTATCCTTGGTCTTGAATTGTTACATAATATTATAAATTACAAACGCGAGTTGTTTCTAGAAATTCTTACAATGTTTACGATAATCAATTGCTAATAAGTAATTTAAACACAATGATGAACAACTTTCCGGTTTAGTGTCTAATGCAAATGAGGGTTTTCGTTTGCATTAATGCATTGTTTTTTATCAATGTTTCTGTTGAACAAACCGCAATCGCCTAGCAAATCATTTAACAGCTTGACACTCAAAAATATATGAATCAAAGATACCTATATTACAATAAATAAAAACACATAGATACAGAAAGTTACCAAGTAACAATAATTTAAATACTTATCATTTAAATTTCCAGTGATGCAAAACATTTTTATTTTTCGATGAAATATACTAAAGATTCATTTATTCACTGAAAATATCTCTTAGTCAGAACAGCAAAGGACGCGATGAGTATTACCCAACTTAGTAGATAAATATATGATCGTTTATTCATATTAATCGATTTGTGGAATTCGATGAAACATTGTTAAGCCGAACCTAAAGTGGGTGGAGTACGTACGAACGAGTACATGTAGTCATAGCTCGACTATCTTTTTCGCCTATGTGTCACTCTACGCGAGCTATAAAACTTCGAATGTTATTAGGCCATATTTTTTTTTTATATCACCCACGTACCTACCCATAATATTTTCAAAGTGCTTCGCTAAACGCCAATTTTCCAACTTGTATACCTAGCTAGACCAAAATCCAGGTAGCAACAACAGTCTCGTGCTATGTTGCTTTTATACTGATCCAGGTTAGATAAAGACTATTGCTTACTATAAATTGAACACCATGGTTGATGGATGGATGGATATCCACCATTTAAATAATCTTTTCCTAAATATTTTGGGTTCGTCTTGTGCAATACTACCGGGTGTAGCTGAATACTAGTATTTTACATGGAGCGGCTGGCTGTCTGACCTCCATAAACCAACCAGCTACTGGGTTACCACGTTATTATTTTGATATAAAGTTTATGTTACAAAAAGCAGATTTGAAACGCTTTAGAAATTCTCTACCAGTAAACCAAAGGTGGTGAAGAGATACAATGGCAGGTGCAACGTACCTTGGAGTTAACTAAGCCCGAAAGTCTGACAACTAGTCTTAAGACTGACTGTCAGACTTCAGGCATCTGATTACCCGTAACGACTATCAAAGATCTACAAATGGTAGCGGGTTTTACGTGCTTTCCGAGGCACGGAGTGGTCTTGGATATGAATAATAGTAACCTATTCATCGACCTCGGCAAGCGTTGCTTAACCGTGATCGATCGACCCGTGCCGCTTTAACTTAACCACAAGCTCATGTTCATTAAGTTTGTAAAGTTTCCCCAGACCGTTTTGTTTTTGTCTATAATGAAATCCCACTGTTGAGGAAAAGCCTGTCCCAAGTCCTTCTGGTATTATTTTCTTGAACCGCCTTGATCCTTAAATATAATAAAATATTATAAAATAAAGTCCTCCACCGAGTCCGTCTGTCTGTTTACGTTAAAATCAAAAAGAGCTGAACGGATTTTAAATACATTACAATAGATAGAATGATTCATGGGGAAGGTTCGAGTGTATAATTCATCAAAGATTTGTGAAAATTGGTTTAAATATAACGATAGTTGTTGGATGTGTCTGAAAAATTCAAGTCGCCGGGAGCTTTCATCGACGATTGCACCCGTACCTTATAAATAAAGGTATAATATTCTTATTTAATTTTATAAAACTGAAGAGTTTGTTTGCTCAAACGCGCTAATCCCAGGATCTATTAATCTGATTTGAAAAAATCTTTTTCTTTTAATAGCCCGTTCTTTACGGTTATAAGATGTGTAACATCACGCTACGTTACACCAGAGCAGAGCAGTAACTGAAGACGTATCTTAACGCGAGTTTAACCATGGTATTTATGACTAGTATAGTATCTATTATTATGTTTTTATTTCATAATCTTAACAATGAAAGTGTTGGGAATGGTAGGTTATGTTGCTAGCCTTTGATTTACAAGGACGACTGCCGATACATCTTTACATTATATATTTACAATGCTATTGCTTATTCTTATATTGTAAATGACAGTTTGCTTCTTTATTGCCTCGTAAGTCAGTAAAACTGCAACATTTTAACAAATCACCACATTTCAAATGAATAATGTTAAATGTTGATTGTTTTATCTTCTGAAAGAATAATAAAATGTCATCGTTTATTACGTTTTTTTTTGTGTTTGAAATATTATATTTATGTTTGTTAATATTTTTGCAATTTTATGAATAAGACATATTTTTATCTATTTATTGTATTTTTTAATACCTTAAAGACTTACTTTTGCCAGTGATTTCGTTTGTGGGAATTTTCTTAAGTGTCCCCATTAATTATTTAAAATAATAGTCGAAAAACACTTCTGGACAGTGTAGCTTCCTATAAGAAATAATTTTCAGAATCGCACCAGTGTTTTCGAAGATAAGCGCGTTCAAACAAAAATACAAACAAACGAACTCTTCTGCTTATTATACTATTTTTAATATCCTTAGGCTATTGCAGTAAGAAATAACGTAGCCTCCTATTAGCGAAAGAATTTTTAGAATCGGACCAGTCGTTTTGGAGGTAAGCGTGCTCAATCAAACAAACTCTTCAACTTTATAATATTTGTATAGACAGACGTGTGAATTAACACATGTTAAAAAAAGAGTAAAATTGATATGACATTCTCTTTCCATTCAAATGTCTATTTTATTTTTTCATAAAGCTTAAATTCCTACGTGCCTATCGTGTATTAATGCGCTTAACCACACAAAAAGGTAAAATTTAAAAAACAGGTTATAAACAGTGATAATGTACGATAAGTTATCAAACTGACCGATATTCCGTCATGATATCGTTCCGTTCTAGTAATATTTGTTTACGATAATTTAACTAAATATTACTTTTGAATACCAGCGTATTAAACCGTTCGCTAAATACCTATGATTTAAATAATAGAAAGATAAATAGATACCTACAGTACAAATATAATTAAATCATTAATTAGTAGGCACCTACAACACAACCTAAAAAGGACGATTATTAAATTAATTCTTTTGTTGCTTTCTTAATTATTAATTATTGGTTAAGAATTTCAGCAACGCTGAAATTTAGGTTTTTTCACAATTTTACCCTTTCGATGATTACAATTTTATTAGAATTATAAATACAGGCATGTCAGACAATATTATAAAAGAATTCGAATATACCCACTTGGATTATTTTAGAAGTGGTTGTACCGCTTATGACGATTTATACGCCCCCCTATGTGTACGCTGCAACGGACTACGGCCTACGATGCGTCAACCCGACTTCAAAAACACACAATCCCCATGGGACACTACGAAGATTCTGCGTAGCAATGATTGGGGTAGCCCCGTAGCGTAGCGTAGCACCTGTGGTAGCACGTAGCCATTGATTTTTGCTTGACACGCTGACGACGACAACGACAATTTATAAACCCTGCTATAAAATAAACTGGACTTGCATGCGAAGGATTCCGTACCACCGTAATATTTAACACTGAATAAAAAAAAACATGATTCTTGTATGTATGGGCATCCCCATTAATTTTTAACTTTTTATTTTATTTGAACTATATTTATTTGTTGTTACAACGGCCATAGTAATACACACTGTGAAATTTTTTAATACGTATCCAAGTGTTACGGTTTAAAAGATGGACAGACAGACAACAGATACTTAGCAATAGGGTTTTGTTTGGTTTTGTTTAATAGGAGGTACCTATATATTTTTTGAAATTACATTATTTTAAGGGCGGGCAGTAAGCCAGCAAAATTTTAAAATTCACCCGCGCGCCCCTTTCCTCCCCTCACATCGAACACGATTGCGCACCAAAACAAGTGAACCTAGCCGCGCTCGCTTCTTCTGTAGTATACGTAAAATAATCAGATAATACTACTGTATCCACAGTAGGTACCTATGACTGCAGGAAAGTAGTATAAAATAAAACAAGTAGGTAAGTGACTATACTATTGATACTGAACATGAATCCATAAAAAATGAATACCCCAAAAAAATGTATTTTAATTAATATACCTACATATCAATCGAAGCAAACGATCACGGCAGTGATTTTTCATCACTTATTTATACGTAAGTACAGACGGTGGACTTTAACTCAAGAACAGGGAGTAGTCTGGTCTGCTCTCCGTTCTTTCATATATTATAATACATTACTCAACAAAGTTTAGGGAACAAGGATATTTTAGTGTTTATTTTAACCGTATTATCTTTTTGTTTTAGATGTTATATTCTAAAAGAAGCGTAATTTAATACTTACTTTAATTGTTTAATTTTATAAAAACCCAGGGTTAAGAAAAAAATATAAAAAAGCCAAAGTGCCTTATACTGGCCTCATTTAAATAAATGATTTTATTTCAATTAGGCCATTATAAAGCACTTTTAAACATCATTGCAAAATAAAAAAATAATATTAAATCTAGTTGATCGCCGTGGCGTATTGAGTTTGAGGTTGTCAATAGTGACCTGTGAAAGAAAGCTCCAACGCTAGAAAAATCTGCAAGAAGCTCTTCATCCTAGATCAAACTCTGGAGAAAATCAAAAACCACCGGCCTTGCTACACAGCAAGGTCGATCACACACGTGCGCGCACATTATAATGCATGAATAGGATTGCTTAGCCTACCTCGTTGGTAAGTGATGACAATAGGTTCCATAATCTCGTAAGGGTATTCCTTCGCATTTAAATTGCCTCGTATTAAAACAAGAATTATGATCGTTATGCCTTGGTAAGTATGAATTTCTTAAGGATTCTGAAATTGTATCTGGCAACCAGAAACTGGCTAAATACACTTTCCTTGAATTGAGATGAAATCCGAAGTAAGACTCATTGGAAAACAGAGTACGTTGGCCCGCACTAAACTATGGCCTCGATTTCGATATTAAAGACTTGGTAATCTTAGCAGTCTACAAGCGTAAAGATTGACCTCATGTTAACTTCTCCTCGCGACTTGGTCACTGATGACCACTTAGTGCCGGGACTGGAGTCTTCCTTTCATTGACGTAATTTGGAACGGTTCCCCATATTTGAACGAAAAACAATAATAAATTGTAGAAGTGGAAAAAAAGGATAATTAAATTCGTATACTCATTGACCCTATATAAATATGATATAACAAACACAGACCATCTAAAATCATGTATTTATATTGCTTATACTATACACTACATGTTGGTGCCTTTATTATGTCATTTTGGTTTTCATGTAACAGAACGACTTTATATTTTTTGTACAAAATACAATGCTTCTTAAGTACTACCTGAGTTCGATCCTGTGTGATTAAACGAGGCAATGTAAAAATAACATAACGATACTTTGAATATTCGTGTTACCTGCCGCAGAAAACGACTATCGGTACAAGTAAGGCCTATTACGCTTTAGCAATTGGCCGCAGACGTGGTTGGAACAGCGGCTGACCGCCATGGCGGCCGACCGCGATAAAACTGCGGAGAGCGTTTGGATCGCTTGAAGGCGTGTTGGTCCATAAACTATAGCTTGTATTATCTATTGTTATTACCAAAAACCACAAAAAAGAACTAGATTCATCCTTTATTAGAAACGCTGCAGACTAAACCGCCCATAAACCGCCAGTGCGTATAAACTAGTTGGCGGGCAGCCACGAAGCTGGCCGCGGTCCCGTATTCAACCGCCGCGGTTGAAATTTAGTGGCGTGCGTACGATAATAGAAAAGCGGCTAGCCGCCCCGGTGATTAACCGCTAGTGCGTAGGGGGCTTACTTTCAAAATTACCGCCGATATTTAGCCATTCTTTCAATTTGTATTTGTTTTTTTAAGTTTTCCTTTCGAAAGTCTTTTCAATCCTTTCATCTTATTTCCCATTTTAATATTTATTTCGACCAACAAAGCAGGCAAAAATTTGAGTGTAGTCCTCTCGTCTCAACAGAGCGGCAGCGACTGACGTGTGAAACAAAAAATATGCTTGAGGCTCTGTCAAAGTACGACGACAGATGACTTGCTTCGCGGAATTAAAACGTAGTATGTGCCAAAAGTGTTTTATCGTAATAATTCCGAAACTAAAAGGAATTACCTAAAATGCCTAGACAAAACCCTCACTCATGCCTAAATTTAACTAATTATCAAATTTTTGTCATATTAGTCATTATAATATCGTGTACAAATAGAAAAAATAAAAAAGTTAGAGGCTACTTCGTGATGTTTTTCTATCGAGAAAATGTTATTATTTTATGTTTTTGATCAATGAGAACCCTCGAAAATATGATGTAGTTTTCATACATATGTATCTGAAGCCTAGAAATCTAGAATTGTTCATGTAAAATCAAAAAAATGATTGGTAATTTGCTTACTACGCCCTCTTAACGAATAAATTATTTATTTTCAGACAGGATCTGCTGAAATGGTACGGCTGGGGCTACAAGGACTCCATGTTCCTATTGGACGGATTCAATGCTTCTTTCACCGGTAACAGGTTAGTTTTTATTTAATTGACTTGAATGTACCTTTTTCTGGGGGAACTCTGCATGGACTGCCTCCACCTCGGGGAAAGCGGAGAGGTATGTCGGACTACCGACTAAAACCTCACGGTGTTCCCCTAATTACCTTTTGGCTGGGGCACGGGGGTCGCTCTGAACATTCGTCCTCACCCCGGCAGGTATTAACCCGCGACCACCACAGGTCTCGTTTAAATTATCATGTGGATCAAGAACCATTTAAACAAAACTATTTACTTGCCTATCTTAAAAGTATTTAAGTCATTAAATCTAAACTCATTACGAAATATCGAAAACTGCTTGACGTATAATGATGAAAGGCAGGTAGTTTATTGTTAGTAATCGTCCGAATATTCCAATATTCACCCGTAAGGGTATGAAACGGGGATCTAAATTTCGTATGAAGAATAAGATTAAATAACCAATAGCCGACATTTACGCAGACGAAGTCGCGGGTAAAAGTATTGTCTAAGAGTACAGTTTCTTATGAATAATTAATCATTGCTGTTGTTATGGTAGATGCCAAGTTTGTATGAAGCCCAGACCAGTAATACAGGTTTCTTTCAAACCTACCTCAAGCACCAGCTCACACAATATGAACATAAATACTCCAAAACTCCGATAGTAAAGCGCGGCCATAATCTTTGTGAGAACAAATCAATAAAATTATTTATTATAGGTATTGGTTATTGTTTGAGCGTCTCGTAACATGAGTACATGACGTAGGTAGGGACAATAATAAGTCAAAGATGTATTATTTAAATAAACATTTTGTGTAACATTCTAATATAAACAGCAATACATCGTCAACAACAATTTGCATAATTTAAAAACCAGTTTTAATTTTGTGATTGGCCTCTAAATACGCTTTTTTATTTAACATCTTTCGAGAATTTTGCAATGAACCTTGATCCATCCGCCATGCACTATATTAGAAAAGCTTTGGCACAAATCATCGTCCTTAAAATCCAGCCTGTCTTACTTCCTCCCCGATGGACGCCATAAGCCGAGGTCCGTACCCCACAGGGGAGGACCTTAGCGTGTAGTCGCTTAGTGCATAAGTTTTAAGCCCTGACTGGAAATCCTAATGTCTAAGGCCCCACAGAGAAGTCCGGTTAAGCAGACGACAACCTTCTAGGTTAAAGTGCGAGAAACCATTCCGAAATAAAATATGAAAAAATCATTTAATCTACTTAAACTTTACCCTACCTATAATTAAACTGGTACTTCAGAACGTACATTGGTCACGCAGAGCCAATTATTTTCCAGAATAATTGTGTTACGTGGTATGGTTTTGTTTAGCTACAGAACCCTTTCGAAACGTTAGAATAATCAAAACCTGGTTTATTTCATTTATTAAGTATTTAAATGAAAATCTAACAACAATAGCTACTTTACATAATACTGTGTGTATTGATTTCAACTTATAAAGGTCATAGCTCATTAGGTCCACCCGACAACCGACCAGCATCACGTCTTCGCTCGGTGTCCACTCGTTGTTGACAAGTAGTCCACGGTTGGATGCAGCGTTTCAACCAATGAAAGTCGCGTGATCAATGAGTGGACATTGCGTTGTCAGCGAATAGATGAGTAGTTTGTCAGGGATCATCTGTACTTAAGACCCTCATGTGGGCAACGCAAGGCAAGCATGCGAGCAACCGCTGGTGGTCAACGATTGCTCCACTTGCCATCCGTGCGTGGTCAGCCCGCGGGCGAGGCACTCCGGAGTTGATTTAGTTAGCGTATACCCATAATACTCCATACTAACCGCTCGAGGCGAGGCGGAACTTGTCGGGTGCCGGGTGGCTATACTGAGCTATGACTGACTGATCTAAGCTGTGTGTCACTTTAGATTCACCTGTCATGGCACTTGTGTACTTTTCATATTGCAATGTTATTAGACATTAGATTATTATTATATGCTTGAGAAATCGTAGCAGGATTAGTAAAAACACAGGTTCTAACTAACTACTAACGCAAATATAAAATGCAGTTCGTATAAAATTGCGAATATACATCGATACGACGCAATAAGCGTACCTACTACAGGCCACTTTAATACATACTACAGGCCGAATCGTCGTGATGACCCAGCGCTTAAATCACCGTGGTGTATGGGATTCGAAACCGGGCAAGTAGGTATCAATATGACTGATCTTAGACATCACTGACATCAGTAAAGAGGAATATCGTCAGAAAAAGTGGACTGAAAATAAATCTAGGTTTAAAATCGCCAATCTGCCTTTAACAAAGTGTCGTGACTGGTGATCAATGCTCGTGCCTGCGTTGGGGCAAGAATAGGCTGGTATTATTGATTTGCTAACGTAAGAAACAAAATGTCCACTGTTTTCAATACAGGGCGGACACCGTGGACATAATATTCGACACTTCTTAACACAATTATAAATCATATTTATTTTGTTAGTTGGTTGTTAGGTATTAAAACTTAACACTTAATAGTAATAGGTATACACTCAAATATTTTTTTAAGGCGAGATGATGAGATGATCCAGGGCCGTAGCCGCCCGCCGTACGGGCCCCCCAGCTGCAGGGGCCCCACATCGTTGTAGTAAAAAATCATAAAATATTATCCACTATCTACTTCGCCGCAGTTAGGTAAAAGGGCTCCCGGACAATTTTGATACAGAGCCCGTCTAGGGTAAGCTACGCCACTTAGATGATCTGTAGATATATTTAGATGATTAGAACATCATCAGACAATTATTAAAAGAGTTCTTATACTTCTCTTCCTTTGTCGATGATAGAGGATTAGTCAAGGGCCCAAAGAAAACCAGACTAATACAGGTAAACAAGAATGATATCTATAAAAGACTAATAGTCACTTTTGTGCCCAGAATAAGATCGCAGGTATAGAAAGTGGTGTCATCGGTATGACTAGTCGAGTCTAACCTAGGCTTAGCCGTGGGCGGCCACAAATTGGCACTTCCCGTTAATTCGCGGAGCACGTGCCATTTGACACGCCACATCATTCTAAACTCAATAAGAACATTGTTATACTACGCTTGATGAGCTAACCGACTATTTGAAGTTCCAGATTTAAATGTTTTGGTATTTTGTGTCTTATGTCAAAGTGGTTACAGTTCACAGGTGTCGTGCGATAGGTATCTACGTACCTAGATCTAATTTATGTCTGGAATTGTTTGCTAATTCTTATTGTACATTAGCTTTTACCCGTGACATCGTCCGCGTAAATGTCGGTTATTGCAGACGCAGTCTTAGGGTCCAAACTAACCCTGTAAAATTTCGTTAAAATCGGTTCAGTGGATTAGTCGTGAAAGCGTTACAGACAAATAGACAGAGTTACTTACGGGTTTTTATTATTAATGAGTTCCTATGGATTATACAAAATATTCATTAAAAAACAAGTGACAAAATGAAATATTCTTACTCATTCATTGTATTTAAGTTTATTTTCTGAGCCATTATTATATGGTTAACTATTATTGCATTGTTTAAAATAATTTGTATGGAATTAAATAAACTGAGGTATGTACAGTCAACAAAACAGATTTATCCAGGGTCGTCAGATACACCTGAAGATTCTTAGAAACCGATGGATGTCTTCAATTGAAACTTAACTTAATTAATTCATCATCATCTGCCTAGCCTTTTCCCAACTATGTTGGGGTCGGCTTCCAGTCTAACTGGATGCAGCTGAGTACCAGTATTTTACATGGAGCCTGCCTATCTGACCTCCACAACCCAGTAACTGGGTAATACGAGACCCCTAGGTAAGACTGGTTGTCAGACTTGCAAGCTTCTGACGACTCGTAACGACTGTCAAAGATCCACATATGACAGCCGGGACCAACAGCTTAACGTGCTTTCCGAGGCACGGAATGATGTCAGTAATGTCTAAGATAAACTTTAGAAATTACTTACATATGAATGAAACTTAACTTAATTAATTAACTGTTTTTATTATCGTTTTTTTTATTAAATTTCATTTAAAAACATCCATCGGTTCTAAAAAAAACATCAACTATATCTGACGACCCTGCATACCTGGTCTATCTCTTTTGCTGACCGTACCTACACCTATAGTCATTATTTATCGGCATTAAACTTTATGTCTACCATACAAGTCAAGCACTTAATACGACAATGCATTCACGAGTTCTATTCATTTATTTATATAATGGCCAGAGAACTATAGAGTACCTAATCATTGAAATTACAGTTGACTGTAAATATTGACCATAAAACAAACAAGTTGCATCTCCATACATGAACTTGGTGTTTATTTATTGTAAATAACAAGCAAAGCATTTATGTCTAATCTAATCTTTTGTTTTAAAAGTGCTTATAAAGCTTGATTCACACATATCCTCCTTCTCGATTGCCTCGTTGGTCTAGTGGTCGCAACCGCGACTGCTGTGCATGAGGTCTCGGGTTCGATTCTCAGGTCGGGCAAAGTGTTATTGGGTTTTTCCATCAGGAATTTCTCAGTACCAGCCTCGGAGTCTGGATTTGTGCCCGGTTGATGGCAATAGGCTCGCCCCGCCGGCCGCCCCTATTACATGGGACTAAAAACATAACTGGCGAAATGCGGGTGTGCTAATGGGTACACCTCTGCCTAACCCTTCGTGATGTTATGTATTTATATGTCACACATATCAGTGAAGTCTCAGTTCCGGCACCGTCCCATATCAGTGATAAATTATTCTTTCACTTCTCTATGAACGCGTTCACACTTGTCAGTGTCGGCAGGCCTCCGTCACTCCATGTACTTGCGCGCTATAAGTGCCTACCGCCCAGCCGAGCGGTCTCGGTCCGCCGGCGGATCAAATTCAGTGCGGTTTTCGCAAGCGAAGCGCGCGCACGGCGTTCAATTTTAATAGTGCTGTTCGTTCGTACGCGTATTACGATGCCGTGTTATTATGTTTTATCTAGGTTTCTTCCACAGTCAGCACCAATATATACATATATACATCAAACTAAGAAGTATTATACTTATTTTAAAACGTTCTCCTAAAGGTAAGAAATCCTTTTCTGAAAACCGCATCGATATCGGTTTAGCCAAACGCGAGATTATCGCGCACAAACATACATACCTACAAACCATACAAGTCAAACTTCTCAGTTTGGCCTGTATGTCTGATCATCTCCTTTTTGTTAAGTTGATTAAATATTTTATAAATGATAAAATTTTTAACTGCCACATAAAAGTCAGGACATATTCACAGTTCTCAATAACATAGATAAAAAGTTATGTTAATTTAATTTTATCGAAGAGACAGCCCTGCGATTACTGTGGAATCGCGCGGTGCGAAGCAATCACTGCTGTACGCTTGAGCATTTAGGCGCATTTTAGCATACAGTGGTTGTTGACGCAAGGGAGTAGGCAATTATCGTAATAGGTATTGGAAATTTTGTACTGAGTGAAGTATCTGTTACGTATAGAGATGGGTTTTTGCCTGGGCATTTACGGACGTATTGAGTAAATGCCCAATAAACGTCCATTTACGCCCAATAAATGTCCAAAAACAGGGCATTTATTTTAATTGTAAAATATCATAAATTATTATATCATAATAAGTTCAAATAACTTTAAAGTGTTTTATTTTTGTAAAATAAAACTATACTTAATTCCAAATTTAAATACCTAGTTTTGTAGACACATACCTATTTCTTATGCTCACCTAGATGTGGATACCTATTTTGTGTTCCAATTTAAAAAATAAATATATTTTGATTACCACCAGCTTGCACCACCAGCTTTAGAAGGTAAATATGTAATTAAGTTTACATAGTACCTAAACACACTAAGACGTGGACACGTGTAGTGAAAAAAATATAATTTCCAAATTTCTCTCCAAACAAGACAGGAGACAGGAGGCACAAAGGGATGTTTGTAACTAGGAGAAGCATTACTATTAGACGAATTATTATTAAATTAATGGGTCCTAATGTGAGCTGTTACTTTTGATTCCAGTAATAGGTAGGTATGGCATAAACGCTTGAACGCACAGAAATTAGTTCTAGTTTCTACAAGGTCCGCATAATAATCAACACCGGATGTAACCTGTACACTATCTAGCATAATATTGCGTTCGTTCTGCCAAAGAATACACTCCCATAAGATGTGATGAGCAGATTGTTCATATTCACAGTCGGATGTAGAACATTGACACAAAGGAGAAGCAACAAGCTTGAAAGAAAATAATTTAATCTTAAAGTTGCCATGACCTGTGAGAAATTGGGCAACACAGTGGCCCACCTCCAGCGATGTTCTGGCCAGCCGCTCACAAACTGATGAAAAGAACTGAGGAAGGCCCTTGATAGAATTATCCCACAGACCTACATTGATTAAAAGTTCTTCCCAGACGTCAGCCTGCGATTTTAATAATCTGGAGATCTTAGCTCGGTCACGTTGTGTTAGAAAGTTTGCGTCCATGGTCTCTCGCGTGGAATAGTACATTGCAGCACGTCGCTGCACCTTGAGATCGACTGGAAGTACATCTGCAAGTACTGGTAGGGCTTCAGTATCAGTACTGACGGTCCTATACGCTTTATTTACTTAAAAATATTAAAGCTAACCGTTGACTTTGAAGCAATTTACGTCGTACCGCCCCTATGGTGGCCCTATCGGCCCAAACAGGTGCACCGTGCTCCGGTGCGATCTCATGGCGGAATGGGAGATGCGACTGTCGCAACCCAAGTTCGGGCACGCCGCATTCGCGGCAGACCCCTCTTTGAGGAGTGGCTGGAGAGGCGCTACGGCGTACTCACCTACCGCCTGACGCAGGTCCTCACCGGACACGGTTGTTTCGGGAGGTTCCTGTGTCGGATAGGGCGGGAGGAAACGCCCGGGTGTCACCACTGTGTGGATCGCCCGGAGGACACGGTGGAGCATACGGTGAAGGACTGCCCCGCTTGGGCAGAGCACCACCGTGTCCTCACGGAGGCGATAGGCGGCGGCGACCTCTCGCGTCCGGACCTGGTTCAGGCTATGCTCCGGGGCGAGAGGGAATGGGATGCAGTCACCTCCTTCTGCGAAGCAGTAATGCTAGCGAAGGAGGAGGCGGGCCGCGTGAGGGAGAGAATCACCTCACGCTCCAGCCGCCGCGGGAGACGCCCAGGGCATCGGACGTCGCGAGGCGACATCCGGCCACCGTAGGCGCGGGCTTGCGGACGGCGAGTAATGGGTAGCTCGCCGTCCGATTAAGGACCAAGCCCGGGTCGACGGCGCGTTCTGTTTGCGCGCGCCTTAAAGAGCTGTAAGCACAGGGACGGTGCCCCCAACGGGGCCAGCGCCTGCCGGGGTTGCGGGACGTTTTAACAGGATACCGTGGACCCGGAACGTAAAGGGCAACAGAAGGAACAGGGTGGTTTTTAGTCTGTAAAAGTCTGACAGTCCCTTCCGCCCCACCCAGGGCGGAAGTAGTCATTTGATGATTTTTACCACCTAAAAATAAAAAGATAAGATCGCGTCGCCCGCTGTTTTACACGCTTCTATAATCATTCAATTTGAAATTATCTTCACCCGATGATTTGTCAAGTGGTAGTCTCTTGATAACATTTATGAACACGTGAGTGGATGGTAAATCTGACGCTGGTGATTCAGGAGGCACAGCAGCCCACACTCTGATCTGCTGGTGGTAATCGTTATCGTTGACCGCTGAATCATCGAGTATATGAGTATTAAATAGAACCTTTTTGGTCAATACAATTGTTTTTAATATTATACTTAACTAGCAGACCCGTGCCCACTTCGTTGGGCGGTAACCATTTAAACTTGTGATGAGATTATGAGTGTGGTTCGAGATTATGAGTGTACTGAGTGCTATGATTTATTTCCTGCCTAAAGACGCTGCGCACGTTCAGCGCCAGATTCCCGAGCACGGGCCTGCGATGTTCTCGCGCTCTGGCTAGCGAGCCTCTGCGAGCGCTCAGCGCTAGACTCCCTATTCCTTGTTGCAGAGACATGCTGCCTTAAATCACTGACACGCTGCGCATGTTCAGCGCTAGATTCCCGAGCACGGGCCTGCGATGTTCTCTTTGGTTAGTAAGCCGCTGTGAACGCTTGGAGCTAGATTCCCCAGAGCGTGCTTGCGAAATATTTTTTCTCTATTCCTCAAGAGGCGCTGATGCTTTTCAAGAGCAGACTCTTCCGTACGGCGTACTCGAGCTGCTCTGGGATGTCTGACGGGAAAGCTGTGATTTCCTTTTAGGCATGTGTCCTTACAAAACATGTTCTAATGTGGTTCGGCATTTTGCGATTTAGTAATTTTATATTATCTTCGAAACTATTTAACCAATTCACATACTGTTTTGGGCAAATCGTATCTCTATGATGTTCTTGTGATGATAATAATATTTTTTTCGATAAGGTTTAATATTTTGTTGTTTATAAAATCGTCCAAATGTAAGTACATCGAAAAATACTTTTTTTAACACATACAAGCTACTTTAACTGCTAAAATATAAAAGATAGAAATATGGTGTCGCGGACTTTTTTGTAGAACTATTAAAGGCGGACCAGGTTGCCATACATTGTTTTCAATTATATACAACCGTTAAGGCAGCGCATGCAAAAAACTTTGTTGTAAGAGCTATTTTTTTCCACCTGGCTAGACAAAAATTGAGATAGTTCGGCTATTATGCATGATATCTTTATAATTTATAGCCTATAGCACTCACGAATAATGTAGCTTTATACCAGTGAAACAATTTTTAAAATCGGTTCATTACTTCCGGAGATTACCCCTACAAACAAACTTACAAACAAATGTTACCTCTTTATAATATTAATTATTATAGTATAGATAATATAATATTTATCTTATATTAATCTTACCACTACTTAATGAAAAAGTCCTAATAACTATGAAATTTAACTAATTATAGTTTCCGCCCTGTTTTTGGGCATTTAAAAGGACGTCAATTCGTTTTTGCCCTATTTGCCTAGTTTATGCCCTTTTTGCCCATTTGGGTTTAAACCCACTGCCCATCTCTAGTTACGTAGTAACTATTCAGTAATCTGTGGTGTCGGTGACGACACAGTGCTCTCAGTGTCAGTTCCGGCGTGTCAAAGAGAATGTTTGAAAGAAAATTATTACTGATACGGTGCCGGAACTGTGGCTTCTCTGATATGTGTGAATCAAGCTTTGGTGTTGTTGAAATTCTAACGTTTATTTGATTAACACTTACCTAACCTCACTCAACAAAAATCAAAAATGTAACTGTCTGAGACTATGTCTGGGTTTCCCATACTTTTAGGGCTCCATGGTTCATTCGGTAAAAATGGAACCTTTATAGAATCACTTTGCTGTTCGTCTGTCAAGACCCTTTTTCACATGAACGCGTGGAGATATCAAGCTGGAATTAATATCAAATACTCAGGTTTGCTACCCCTTGGAATAGTGCAAAATTCAAACTTCTAAGTCAACTTAATCTATAGATAAATAAGGTCGTTTATGGCGCATATTTTGACGCTCTCTAGGGAATCGAATCCTTTAAAGGACTTCTCGTTGACCTAGAATCATGAAATTTGGCAAGAAGAAATGCCATGTAGTACAAGTAAAGGAAGAAATCCGAAAATAGTAAATTTTGTAGTTACATCACAAAAATAATTACTTTTTTTGCGATTATAAATTATTTTTTTGTATTGAGTGTTAAATATTGTATTAGTGGTACGGAACCCTTCGTGTGCGATTCTGACTCGCATTTGAACGGCGTCACAAAATCGCACCATTTAGGTGCGATTTTGTGACGCCGTTTGTAGTTCGCCATAAACATTATACGTAGACAGTAGATACTAACCTATGTCAATAGTTCTCAATAGAGATTTAGATAAGTGATTTTTTCTGCCATATTCTACAGGTCATTAAAGATAAGAATAATCGTTTGAAATACATATAATAAGAAGGTCAAAAATTATGATTTAGTAGTAAAAAAAAAAAAATTCAAATAATTTATTAAAAAAAAAATGTTTACAAAAAGTGTACAGAAAAACCAAACAGATAAAAAGATTTTCCATAAAATGACAGTGCCTAAAAATTAACTAAAACTAAATAATTAAAGGAGCAAGTATCGATAGTTCGGAATTGCAATGTTAGGTAGCGACCCGCCCGATCTAGGTTAATTTAAACCTGTGTTTCAGGCCATCACATATCAATCCAATTACATTGGGACAGTAAGATTTAAATTAAAAGTATAACTACGAGAATAAGCTTACAAACATTTATACCTAAGACTATTATACAAAAGTAAACACTCACGAGGGTATCAAATATCATCATGACAAAATTTCTAATAGTTGTTCTGTGTCTGTGTAATTTAGTGACGCTAAATATGCTGATACCATTTTCTAGTCGATCGTTGTATGAACCTTGATCTAGTAATACATTCAATTTTTTGCCGCTGCGTCCGAAAAGGACATTAGTCATAAATCGGAACTAAATAAAGTTTAAAGCTACAAAAATGGGGCTACGGCGAATATTCGTGTTAACACGATGAGTGTGGCCGGGTAGATCGTTGCAACGCGTAGTATTCTGGCGAAGACGATGTACTATCGGGCCACTGTCGGTAAACTGGCGCGCATTAAAGGGATTTGTTGCTTGGCTGGCTACACACATGACGTACTACGTTACGCCGCACAACAGAGAACAACACAATCCGGCACGATAATCTTCGCCTGCCTAATGTAGACAAAAACATCGCGTATGCCCGTATACACGATGTTTTAGCGCGCCAAAGCGACAATAAGCTTCGCCCGCTAATTTAGCCCCAACATATTAAATGTTACACGGATCAGTAATCCAAATAAAAAGCTTTTTTACAAAAATCATATTTTTTTGTAAAAAAGCTTTTTATTTTTCACTTTTTAGTGCTTGTGTGTTAATGTTTGAATTCCTTACATAAAGCCCTTTCAAACAATACCTCACACGATATATTTAATTTTGGAAAGTGGAAGGAGGGGGGTTGACGTACCCCCTCCCCACTTCCTTCAGTCAGTCATCGACTACACGTATAAACAAAGCAATTTTTCTTGTTACGGCGGTTCTGCTGTGATTTTATAAGGAGTTCCGTTCCATATCTCCAAAGTTCATCATCAGATCATGACAATATTCCTATGGGACCTATTCGGGACTATACTCTTTCAAACAAAAAAAGAATCATCCAAATCTCAAACGGGTCGAATTGAGAACCTCCTCCTTTTTGAAGTCGGTTGACAAGAAACACCGACGAACGTCAATTATTAACTCTATGTATTAAAAGGATGCGCCACTAAAAATACACATTACGTAACTGTGACATCCTTTAAAATACATAATAACAGATTAAATTTAGCTGTTTGCTTACATTGGAGTGTGAAATATTTTTTACTCGGAAATCGTCAAAATAAAATTAATTTCTGTTTACCAATGCTAATTTCTAAAGCCACTGGTTCCGTCTGAGATTTTGTAACGTGAATTTTATTATAATACCAGCCTTTTACTGTCCCACTAAGTGTCGTGATGGCCCAGTGGTTAAGGCGCCCGCCTCTCATGCATGAGGTTGTGGGTTCAAACCCGGGCAAGTACCAATGTGATTTTTCAATTCATATGTACTTTCTAAAGTTTATCTTGGACATCACTGGCATCGATGAAGGAAAACATCGTGAGGAAACCTGGACTTACTGTTCCACTCAAAACCGTGTCAGAAGCTCTTGAGGCGGTTTAGAAACTCTGACACTAGGGTGTGTGGGGTCGTAAGACCTTATTGCCCACACGATAAAGAAAAGAACTGTCCCATTGCAGGGCAAAGGCCTCTTCCGGTACAGAGAATGCACGAGCAGTGATCACCACGCTTTCCGGGAATTTGATGATTGTAGACTCGCGAAATGAATGTCAAATTGGTGCTTGTCCCCGATATCGAACCCACAATCGCATGGGGCGGCCGCCAATTGTTGAGACATTATGCCCTCACTGTGTCCTAATGGCTTCTTTTTAAAATGTATCCTATACATTTGGTCCTTGGAGCGTGAACACATGTGTGGTTACACCAATTATTTTTTGGTCCTGAAAGGAAAATTCTCCTAGATGTTCTCCACCCTGGGGGGCGTAGGGGAATTTCAGACTACTCACTAACTAAAAACCAGCCCGGTGTTCCCTTTCTTCACGCCGGGGTCCCCGAGAGTGTACGCGCCATCTGCCATCCCCAACTGCCCGCCTTAGAATATCCACTTTCTACAACCATATTTTAACCTAAATAAAGGAAACAATCGCTGGAAGAAATTATACTGTTTAAGTAGGTATTTATTTGAACCCTTAATGACGCATTAAATTTTAATATTTATTAATGATTTAATTCGTGACATCTAACGTGCGTCAGCGAGATTTGTAAAATATTAAAATTACAAAAAAAATTTGCTTGATCCCATGAAACTACTGTGACATTTTGGCACCAGTGAATACCATCAGCGACACACGAGTGTATAAAATGTACTAGCTTTTGCCCGCGACTTCGTCCACGTAAATATCAGTTATCGCGTCAACAACGCGTAACAAGTGTCTTGGGCCTTGGGGTTCAAGCTTATCCCGTACCGAATTACATTACATTTTTCCTAAGTTTTTCCAAACTAACTTTGGACCGCCATTTTATCCCGCTGGGAGGTGAATTTTTAAAAATCCTTTTTTCTCGGTCTTGTACTTACTATAAACTAACTCTTATTTTTTTCTCGCCTGGGTGGGGCGGAAGGAACTGTCAGATTTTTACTGAATAAAAAACCACCCTGTTCCTTCTGTTGCCCTTTACGTTCTGGGTCTACAGTATCCTGTTAAATGACGTCCCGCAACCCCGGTTAAACTACCTCTCTGCCTTTCATTTTTGTACGTCTATCGGTTTTCGATATTTCGTATTTATATTTATGAAAGTCACAGCCCGGTTACAAACCCTCATACATGAGAGGCGATTGCAAAACAGGAACCTTGAAGAAGCTTCTACTCCCTACCGTGGTACTTACCGACCCTTGATGTTGTGTAAGGCCTTTGCCTAGCTGTTGTGACCTAATGCGTCGACAAATATTCGCGTGTTTGCATGTTTGTCATTCACAAGCAACGGCTACAAACACAACGCTGTTTGTTTTGAACTAACATTTGCTATGTTTAGCTCGATCTTAGATATTTTGTTTCTATTAATCAACTATTCTTGGGTAATTCTACGCGGCAGCGGAAAAAAACAAATCACGAAAAGTTTTCTGGTTAACAAATTATACAATGATAAGATACAAAAATATCCTGAATAAATAATTAAATGACCTTCGAAGTTATTTAATAATGGAAGAGTAAAACGATGTCTCAGTATTTTTTTATACTATAGCATTTGCCTGCGACTTCGTCAAATTGAATGCCGGTTATTGCAGGCACAGACCTAGTCTCAGATTAAAAAATAGTTTATGTCCTTTCTTAGGGGTCAAGCTATCTGAGCAAAATTTCATCAAAATCGGTTCTGTAGTTTGGTTGTAAAAGCTTAACAAATGAAAAAAAGAGTTATATCTTCCACTATGGACGTTTTATTTTCTATGTTACAATTGCTATCGTAACTCATAATTGCTTTGTAGCGTTTTCAGTTTCTTCATAATAATATTAATTTATTTTTCAATAACTCGATATCTATACGTGTATTCCTCAAGTAGGAAAACTATAAATTAATTAAAGCAAGCAAAATGTTTAATATTGGAGCACCTGGCCAGTTCTCGCGAGAAATAAAGCAGCTGTGAGATTATAGAAAATAAAGTTGAGTACCCGATACATATAATATGTATCGAAATAGTTCACTGGAAATAAACATAACCCGTACGCGTCCAGTAATTGCTATCTGAAAGGTTAAACGATCAATATCAGCCGACATTATGAAAGTGTTTCAACTTCTTTAAGTTCTTTTTTATTTTATGAAAAAAAAATCTGCTGTTTCATAAATTCTTCATACTTTTATTTCCATAATAGAAGTTGTTCGTATTTATAAGTACCCTTTTTTGTGGTGGTAAAAAACAATAAAATGAGTCCTTCCGCCCTGGGTGGAGCGGAAGGGACTGTCAGACTTTTACTGACTAAAAAACCACCCTGTTCCTTCCGGGGCTACGGTATTCTTTTAAGACGTCCCGCTACCCCGGCAGGCGTTTGGCTCTATTGGGGCCCGGTCCCTGTGCTGATAGCACTTTGAGGCGCTCCTAGAACAAAACGCGTCGTCGACCCGGGCCTGGTCCTTGATCGGACGGCGAGCTACCCATCACTCGCCGTTCGCAAGCCCGCGCCTACGGTAGCCAGATACTTTTCGCCTCGCGACGTCTGACGCCCTGGGCGTCTCCTGCGGCGGTTGGGGCGCGATGTGGAGGATGGTCTCTCCCTCACGCGTACCGCTTCCTCCTTCGCTAGCATTTCTGCTTCGCAGAAGGAGGTGACTGCTTCCCATTCCCTCTCGCTCCGATAAGTAGGTACCCTCACATCCTTAAAGATGTACATCGAATCCAAATCATGGTGTAGACTTTTCCTAAAGAGACTAAGACTTTTCCTAGTAAGACTTTCGTTTTGTGGCGTGTGGCGGCCACGGACCTCAGCCGTGTGCGGCGAGTCCGTATATAATCTATGAAAACTACAGGAAATAGGTCGGTGGCGGCGTTTTGTGGCTGTGGTCGGTGGCTCGTGTGTGGCGAGGGTAACTATTGGTTATCTTATAAGAACCTTGATTTTGTTAGTAAATATGTATACTGTATTTATGACATCATGTTCTTTTAACATTGCAACCTGAAAATAGATAAAATAGTACTACAAACATTGATCAGCAAAAAGATGTGTGAAACGCAAATTTTATCGTCATATTTGAACTTTAACGTCATACATGCATCGTCTGTTTTATTAGGTAAAAAAACCGGCCAAGTGTGAGTCGAACTCGCACACGAAGGGTTCCCTACCATCATACTATTTTCTAAACTACATTTCAAATACGCGTTTCTTGTATGGGGTGGTTTTAATTTTAAGCTTTATTTTATTTTAATTAATTTTTGTCGTTACGACCACAGTTAAACATGTTCTGTGAGAATGTCAAATGACTATACGGTTCAAAGCATATAGCTCTCTGAGAGATGGGACTGACAGAGGATTATTGGTTAAATTCCGCAGTTGACATAGACGTGTTAAAAATTAAACAAATGATTCTAAAAAACGCAGTAATTGCGTTGCAGACAGTACAGCAAAACAAACAATGGTTTTGTTGCAATATTATTGACTAGCTTTTGCCCGCGACTTCGTCCGCGTAATTGTTGGTTACAGAAAGTGCAGACGAAGTTGCAAAATAAAAAATAGCATATGTCCTTTCTTGGGGTTCAAACTTACCCCGTACCAAAGCGTAATAGACAGACAGAGTTACTTTCGCATTTATAATATTAGTATAGATGGGGCTACTAGGAATCTCATTGCGTCTGCTTCTACAAACATCACGTAGCGATCAAAACCATTTGTGCCATTTTATAACCATTTTGTTACTCTTTTGATCTTTATACGAACTTATTTTTGTTACAGATATTCCATAGGTGGACAATCTCTGCCTCACTTAACACAATGGGCCATCGACAACCTCGGCGTAGACCCAACGAGGGATCCGAAGATACCCGAGTTACCCACGAAGTTTGCCGAGAGCAGACTGCCAGAGCCGATCCGGTTTGAACTGGAAAAGATTGCACTAGTCAGCGTCGATGGTATGGACAGGCTGATCAGGGCACACGGGCAGACCCTGAAGGATATGGCCCAGTTGAGAACGAACAGTTTTCCGAGGATCCCTGATGCTGTGATATGGCCAGATAGTCATGAACAGGTGAGGAGACGAAATTTTTAACCAGTTTTCTCAACTTGCACAAGATATACGTCAATATATTTTGTAGCTTTACTTATTATATCGATGAAGGATTAAGGCAGTAGGCAATTAAGCTACTATTGTTTAAGGAACACACCTGCACATTTTCATCAAATATTAAAGACTTGTTGTGTCCGCGACTTTACTTAACGCACACTCACAAACCTAACCTAGGTTCATTAGGTCAGGTCTGACGCAAAGAAGTATTGAATACTTTGTCATCACAATCCTTCAAGTGAACCTAAGGTCTCAAGCAAACCCGTGGTATACTGTGGAAGAAACCAGTAGTAAATTGACTAGTAATACAACATTGCTCATCCCTCATAGCAGATAGTGTGATAACGTATAGACTGACTGTCAACACCAGTAGGAAATATTTTCACAAAATGTGAACATATATGTATATTACTAGCTTTTGCCCGCGGCTTCGCTCGCAAATTAAGTTTAAAATTCGATCATAATTCGAAAGACACGTGGCGCCATCTATCATCATAAGAAAGTTTTTTGATTTCTCTCGGTAACAGTACTTTTTTCGGGATGAAAGGTACCGTATGTTCGTTCTTGTACACCTATACATATTGCAGGATGATCAGTTCAGTGGCTTAGGCGTAAAATGGTAACAAACAAACAAACAAACAAACTTACTTTCGCATTTATAATATTAGTTAGGATTAGTTAGGATTCAGTAGTAATTGCGTGAACTTCGTTACTATTTTATTATTATAATATGTATAGGTATTTCTGCCTTTTTTTTTTCTAGGTGGTAAAAATCATCAAATGACTCCTTCCGCCCTGGGTGGGGCGGAGAGGACTGTCAGACTTTTACTGACTAAAAAACCACCTTGTTCCTTCTGTTGCCCTTTACGTTCCGGGGCCACGGTATCCTGTTAAGACGTCCCGCAATCCCGTTGGGGGCCCCGTCCCTGTGCTGACAGCGGGTATTTCTGCCTGGAATTGCTCTTGTCCCCAAACACAGTCAAGGATTACTGGATTCCATAATCTTTTGTTTCGCCTAATTTTATTTAAAACTGGTACTTAATAAGCAAAGGACCTTGCTATAACCGTTCCCATTACAGTAAATCATATTTCGTAAGTATCATTGAAATTTTTGCATGATATCTCTATCAAAGTCAAGAACAAGATATTCGTAATAGGTACTGTGTCAATTAAGCGAATTTGTTTCACATGGCGACCTAACAAGGTCAAACATCAATCTATATTCATGGTTCCGTTTATCTATGACAGGACACATTAATTGCAAATGGTTGATTAGGGTCAATGATCAATTTAATGATAAACCATCATAATTTCGCCATTCACACGAACTGCTGCGAAAATAGGACGAAATTATAATCGTCGCTTTATTATTTCTTTATCGCTTTATTCTTTCTTTAAAGAAAGAAAGAAAGAAAGAAAGTCGCTTTATTGAAAAATACCCGTAAAAACATGTCTAAGCACACATAAGCTTAAGTAACATACATAGGTGTTAGGTCTTCTAATAGGAATTTCTCTTAACTAGTAACTCGGAATATCACTGGCCCCTATTAAACTTTTGTCATCACTTACTAAATGTGTGTAACTACTCCTTTTTTCTGGTGTGGACACTCCTTATGGAGGCCCCGCCTTTGGCGGGGCGGAAGTGTTGTCAGACTAAAGACCATCCCTTCTGAAAGCTTACACACCTTCGGTTCAAAAAGGGGCATCCGTGAAGCAGTCTAATTGAATAGGGACTGACTGACAGACTTGTCTAACACACCTCTTCAGTAAATGTTTTTTTTCTAATATTGTCTTACCTACATTTGTAGGTCATGTGAATTGTCCTTCAAGACTCAGTGAGGTTGCTACTAACGCATAATATTATGTTAAAAGAGATGATAAGTGGTATTGTAATCATGATGTTTCGGCTAACGCTTTATTTACCGATCAGTATATTATTAACAATTAGGATGTTATAAGCTTATGTCAATGTCATTTTAATGTTTGAACTTGTCAAGGTGTAACTGATTTAGAGACGACTAGATTTCGCAAGCTAGATTTGAAAGACATGTAGCTTTTTGGAAGACGTATTCTTCCAAGACTGCCTCGTTGGTCTAGTGGTCACAAGCGCGACTGCTGTGCATGAGGTCTTGGGTTCGATCCCCAGGTCGGGCAAAGTGTTTTTGGGTTTTTCCATCAGGAATTTCTCCGTAGCAGCCTTGGAGTCTGGATTTGTGCCCGGTTGATGGCAATAGGCTCGCCCCCTATGGGACATGGGACTAAAAACATAACTGGCGAAATGTGGGTGTACTAATGGGTACACCTCTGCCTAACCCTTCAGGGATTACAGGCGTGATGTTATGTTATGTATTCTTCTTATAAATACGTAGACTAGCTTCTGCCTGCGATATCGTCAGCGTGGAAGTCATGTATACCATAAGACATAGCTTAATGAGTTAAGGTACTCGAAAATAGCGCGACTTTCTATCAGTAAAAGATTTTTGTGATAGGACCAGTACTTTCAGAGATAAACATTTACGAACAAATAAAAATACGTTACTTCTTTATAGTATATAGAATAAGAAGTATAGACTATAGATAAATATTCATAAATGAAACAGCATCTCATTGTAAGAATTAGTATAATAATGAATGTCAAGATCTTTTGGTCCTAATTGCAACATTTGAGTGTGACATTTCTGACTGCACCAGTGATAGTCACACGGTCGATATCTCGAATGCAAAGAATAGCCAAGCTTTACTGATATTGGAATTGCTTATTTTGTGTCCAAAATCTTTAAGCATTTGCCTTTGTCATTGGCAGCCTTGTTCGACTAACTGCTCAGTACTAGCCTCTTCCCTTTTGTCATGTTTGCCTGGTAAATGCGGGTCTCATCCAGGTCTAACCCAGGATCATCCACCAATTTTGGATATTGATTAGCCAAAATTGTCGCCATCCCCGTCTCCTGGCAACCATTCAGCTAGGGTTTAGTTGATTTACTAAGCAAATTTTACCAATGCACATCAAGCACATCTACAGTTTCATCATCATCAATGACATTGTTTATGAAGGATGTTTCAAACTGTTATTGAGTTTTTTCATTACGAATTTCTCAGTATTAGCTCGAGCTTTAGATGTTAGTGGTGTGACACACCAAAACTTCAAAAAAGCGGGTCCTACGCCTGATCTCTCCCGGTCCTATCGGTCCTATTAATAAATAAATTATGAGAGATAGGGAAAGGGGAGGAGTGCACCTGTGTTTACACACACATTTATTTGACTTTACATAATTGAGACTCCATTGAAATCGGAAGGGTATTATTATTTTATAAAGATGAATGCTTTTTTAATTTCCAGGTAGAACAGATAGTGGCTTGCGCGTCCCGCCACAACTTTGTCATCATTCCGTTTGGTGGAGGCACCTCAGTGTCAGGCTCCGTCACCTGCCCCGCTAAGGAGACCAGGCCGATACTTGTTCTGGACACCAGCGACTTGAACTCCATCCTGTGGCTGGATAAGGACCAACTGCTGGCTAGAGTACAGGTACGAAGAGAACCTTTACTACTTATGATACTTAAGGGAACCAAAATCACCTTAAGAAGTTAGATAAGACTATGGCTGGCTAAGGTTTACTAGGACGCCTGATATAGTCTTCAAAAACTCCGGACATTTGGGTAAAATGGAGTATTTTCCCGGATATCTCAGAAAAAAATATTTTCACAATAAAATATTAAAGCTTAGGACAATTTTAAACTTAGATTTGTTTTGCTTTTTCGCTAATCTTTAAATTAATCGGGATTCCCCTGACACTAAAAGTGCCCGGGTTTTACCCAGACACTTTGTAACAACCCCTTCTGGACGACCCCCGGACGCACTCTAAACTAGAAAAAATCCGGAGAAACCGTACGAATGGCAGCCCTAGATAAGACTTGAGTTATTTTCTTTCACGAAAGTAAAATCTACACTCCTGGACTCGAAATAGAACCATTGCGATTTTCCACTTTTTTTTTTCTAAATAGATGACTTATTACTTACGTCATCATAACATTCCAGGCTGGCATAGTGGGTCAGGACTTGGAGCGTGAGATGCGCGCGCGCGGGTTCACGGTAGGCCACGAGCCTGACTCGTACGAGTTCTCCACGCTCGGCGGTTGGGTGGCCACGCGAGCCAGCGGCATGAAGAAGAACACCTACGGGAATATTGAAGACCTCATCGTTAACACTAAGGTAAGCAGTAACTTGATCCTTCTATCGTGGGTATGCAAGTAATACACGTATTTTTTTGTTTCTTCTTAACACAACATAACATCACACCTGTAATCCCCGAAGTAGTAGGCAGAGGCGTATGCCTTAGTACACCCACATTTCGCCAGTTATAGCGAGTCTACTGCCATCAACCGGACACAAATCCAGACCCCGCGAGGCTGCTACTGAGAAATTCCTAATGGAAATAACTCAATAACACTTTGCCAGACCTGGGAATCGACCCCAAGACCTCGTTATGCTCAGCAGTCGATTTCAATATGGCAGGAAAATAATTGTACAGTTAAATATTAATCGGGTTTTCAGAGCTCTAAAACCCGAAACCCGAAAGAAAATACACTTTATTTATTTTATTTTTATCGTTGAACGGATACATTTTTAATTACCATTATCAATATTCTTTTCTCAATTCTTTCAACGTCGTTATATTGTAAACGTACCTATGATATTGATTACAGGTGGTGACCGGTCGCGGCGTGTTCGAGAAGAGCTGTCGCGTGCCGCGCATTTCGTGCGGGCCCGAGTGGGAACACGTCATCATGGGCTCCGAGGGATGTTTCGGAGTTGTTACTGAGGTACGCACACATGTAGCGACATCTATTGCACAGAATATGAACTACAACTGACAATGCCTTCATCGCGCAATAAAAGTTTGCCCCCACGTCACCACAAAATTCCGACAACAACCGTCGGGCAGTAGCCCACTAGACATAAACAATTGACAATATTTCAAAACTGACACGACCGTTAAACAAAAATACCATTTCTTGATTTTCGTATCCTGAGTTCAAATATATATTTTTTATATTTTTTGATTTCTTAATTTCTAAGAAAAAACAACAAAATCAAAAAACCTGTTATGACGTCACATGAACGGTGGAATGAGCTAGTTACTTTTGCCTATGCATTTCAATGTTTATGATGAAAACATAATGTCATTATCAAACAAGTCATGTCAATGTCTAATGACATTGACATGACTGTAGTACATTTTATAAACAAACAATATTCTTAATATAACTCAACACGCTGCTTGCTATTAATATTATAAACTTTCATTGATATTTCGCCAATAAAATGGAACCCATTGAAACATATACGCCAATGAAGGAACCAAAATATTGTTTTGTACCACCCTGCAAAAACAATTCTAGAGATACTCAAAAAGTATTTTTTGCGGTGCCTAGCTCAGCTAAACAAGAGTGGTGTAATGCTGTGGGTATATCATGTCCTAAACGCGTTATATATGTATGCGAAGATCACCTCAATGTAAGTGCCTAAATTACAATGTATTTTATAAACCACAACACAATGCTCTGAACATGTGGTGTTTATCTTGTTTAAAATTTTATTCCGTTACTAGTTTGTCCTAATTAATAAGTTCATAAACCCCGCTAGTGCTAATCATTTATGATTTTTCACTGGGTAGGTATTATTTTGCAAACTATGGATATATGTATATTTTGATAACATAATGATTTTAACTTATGATGAAGGTTTTTTTGGAACATGTATATGATATATAAATTTAACTTCTAGTTGGAGGAAGATGTGGAGAACTACCAGTATTGGATAACAATGAAAGTGCGGCCAAAGTTGAAGTCTCGGCTACCACAGTCTCTTGTCAGAATATCACTTTCAACTGATCATCAAGAAATTATTGAACCTAAACCCAGCACATCTTCAACAACTTCTACATCATTTATGCAAATTAATATGGACACACTTTCTAAAAATCCATTCATTACAAAAGCCAGCAAAGGAGTACAAGTGAAGCCAAGAACATCTGATCGAACTACTTATTGTGCCATTTACAAGAAGAAGACATCAAAACCATTGTTTGAAGAAGATGATGAGATTGAAGAAGTGGTGTTACCTTCAACACAAGGAAGTTCTACCTCTGCTGAAATGTCAGAAGTCTCATCGGAAATCCACTTTAAAACTATAATACAGGGAAGAAGCTTTATGCTTGACCTTATTAAAAAAAAACCACATAATTACATAGGCTTACCAAAGAATTATTATTGGTTGATTAACTATTTAGAAAGTAATCTGGATGTGAAATCCTTTAATATAATAATAACTTTGTATAAAATTAAAAATAATACCCCCTTCTACCAAATCTCAGATATGTTTGAGGTGTCATTAACCACATTATGGAGAATATTTTTTAGGACTTTGTGTATTTTGTCTAAGTTCTTCAAACTATTAATTTTTTCTCCTTGTGTATATGATGTCAAAAGAAACTTGCCAGCCTCCTTTAAAACCAATAAGGAATATTCAAATGTGTTTTGCATTATTGACTGTTTCGAGATAGAAATTGAAAAGCCGTCAAATCCTATTTACCAGTCTCTAACATGGTCTCAGTATAAAAATGCGAATACTTTAAAATACTTAATATCTATAACACCTGATGGTTTTGTCAACTTTGTATCTGTTGGTTTTGGGGGTCGTATATCTGATGCTAATATAGTAGAAAACAGTGGCTTTCTGGATGTGCTGCCACCAAATTGTACTGTATTGGCAGACAGAGGATTTAAACATGTTGATGCTTTACTGAGTAGAAACCAGAATATTCTTCATCGGCCACCCAGTGTTTCAAAAGATCAAAAATTGTCAAAGCAGGATGCTATCAAAAGCAAGGTAATCGCCAGTCTGCGTATCCATGTTGAGAGGGTAATAAGAAGAGTAAGGCTATTTAAATTTTTGAAACCACACTCTGTAATAAACAATAAATTAATTCAACATGCAGATGATGCAGTTATTGTGGCATGTGGGTTGATAAACCTTCATAGTCCTATTATAAAAAATGAATAAAAGACATACATACTATATTGATTTTTATTTTGCACTTTGTAAAACAGTTTTGAAAATAAATTGTTTCCAAAATTCTTCAGCGGCATCTAATAAACCTTCCACATAAGTTTTATCATACTCCACCCAGTACTTGTGTAGAAGTTTTGTCTGTTCAAAACTAGGATCAGCGATACAAAACAGTCCTTTTAGTTTTTTTGCAGCATGCATTTGTACCATTATTTGAGCTTTAAATTTTTCATACAGTTCACTGTCTTTCACATAATTTTTCATGGTTTTATCACTCATAGGGCATTTTATTTCAATAACAAAG
Organism: Hoplodrina ambigua; assembly: GCA_949774945.1. Classification (NCBI taxonomy): domain Eukaryota; kingdom Metazoa; phylum Arthropoda; class Insecta; order Lepidoptera; family Noctuidae; genus Hoplodrina; species Hoplodrina ambigua. Next base: position 2,989,072 of record OX458974.1, on the reverse strand, counting down.
TCCGTACAAATAGCATCAGGTGAAACTCCAATGATAGGGGATATTAAAATCAATCCTGTCTGTTGTATTGGCCCAAATTCTTTTTCTAATTCCTTGAGTACCTCTTTTTCTAATGCCTTGCCTCTTTTGATAGCCTTTGTTTCTGGCACCTTGTAACCCCCTAAAATGCTTTGCACTAAAGCACCATCCTCTGTTTTACAGTGAATAGCGTCATAGATACGGGAGCCCGTGACTCTCCCTTGACGCATAGAATGCCACAGTTTAGAATCTGCTTGTGCTTTTGTAGCTTCAGCAATAGCTTCAACAACATCTATAGTAATAGTTGTTGCAGAAAAAGATTTAAAATTGTTGTAGCAGTGATCATCTACTACGTGTACAAACTGCAATACTAAATTAAAAACACTAAAGTCATTTAACTGGGGCTGGTGATTCCCACAGTAATTTAAAATCATTCCTGTAGTTACTTTGCGCCTCTTACATTCTTCGGAAAACATAGAAATATTGATGCTCATGTCCACATTGTCTGGGATTCTTTTCATTTTGCCGATATTCTTTGCCAAGACGAACTTCTGGTTACTTACAGCTCCAGCAAGTTTTGGTTTACTCCAATAACACGTAGTTGACGTAGTTGAAGGTTCGTCTGTCCGTTTTATGAGCCAAATAGCAAAGCATATAGCGTGTTTGCATCCTCCTGCAGAAGCTGCACAGTCGTTGCATTCTACTGCGATAATCTTCTCAGCAGATTCATGGATTACAGCTGTAACCTGATATAACTTAGATTTGACTTTATGTTCAGGTGTTACCCTGCATTTAACAGTGCATGTGTTTCCTTCTCGCTTAACTTCGACATATCCTACAGCTGTATCAACATATGCTTCCCGTGATGCTAGTAATGCCTTGGCACTACGTGTTTCTGCAACATTGTAGCATTCATTTTCGTGCATATATTGCAATAGCATTAAATAGTCTACTTTCGGCAAGTTTCTGCTATCGGCAACTAGAAATCCTTCCGAAACTTTCATGGTGACTGATAAAAACAGAATGAGGATAATAACACTTGAAAATAAAACGAATTTAATTGAAAACAAACGTAAACAACATAGGCGCCAGCGAGTTTGACAAGCTTACAGAGTGACAATGACAACGTACGACAACTGACATGTATTATAAAAACTATATTTTTTTGACGACTGATAGTAAAGCAAAGGTAATATCGCCATTCCACCGTAAGTATGACGTCATATGGCGCTTACGCCTTTTTAGAATACGCTGAATTTCAAAGTTAAAATTATGAATGAAAAGTACATACTTTCGAAAAACGGAAAAATACGGGTGCCCTAGATTTGGATTTACTTTTATATAACGTAATAATACGTGCAGGTTAAAAATATGAAATATTGTCAATTGTCAAAAGATTATTGACACCTGCGAGAATCGAATCTGGTACTTCCCACATATGTAGATAGTTACCGTGTATCTACTAAAGCTGTTCACACATGTTAATACGGCGTTTATGATTAATTTAGTTGTGGGACTGAATAATTTTTCCGCGACTCGACACTGAGTTTAGTGGGCTATGCCCAATAATAAAGTACCTATGTACCTACGCAAGAGAGGTAAGTATATAGATAATCCACAAATAAATACAGGCGTTTGTACTCTTTTGCACAACACGATGCTAAGTAAAATCCAAAAGGCGCTTTTTTATTTAAAAATATAAATCAAAAACGTACGCTCCATTTCATTACATTACAACTATACAACAAAAATAAGAACTAGGTTATAGTAGGATAAACTAGGATAAAATTAGGTTGCCTATTTACCAGTAGATTATGTTCTAAGCTTAGTTTAGTTTTCGTTTAATTTATTTCTGTGCAACTCTTTATGCATGCGGAGTTTACATAAAAGTGATTGTTACACTATTTAGTTGAATTTTTTACATATTACATTAAGCATAGTACCAGTATAAACAATTGTTGGTAAACCAATAAATTTAAAAATCTATATTTTTTATACATCATTCTTTATTTTTCATATTTTTACACATATTTTCCTTAAAAAAATAAAAATTAAATAGCTAAAAAAAAATTATAAAAATAGTGCCCCGCCCGCAACGAGGTGGTAAAACCCAAGCTACCGGCGGTTAGGGATCCAGAGAGAGTAACCTCCTCACTATGCGTGCCGTGTCCAAGACTACCGCGTTCTGCATCTATATAAACAAAATAAAATAAAATCTATATAACTGTTAATTGCAGGTCACGATAAAGATCCGGCCGGTCCCCCCGGTGGTACGCTACGGCTCCCTCGTGTTCCCGGACTGGGAGAGCGGGTTCTACTTTGAGCGGGAGGTCGCTAAGCAACGGCTGCAGCCCTCCAGCATACGGCTCATGGATAATGAACAGGTAACTAGAATATTATCATAAAATACCTATTTAAAAACTTTTTGTTGAATTATTTGAATAAGTGGAATTGGTTTACTATTAGAATCAACGTTTATTAAAAGGAATTACAATTTTATGTACTTTTCTCGTAGTGTCACGGAATAGAGAGCGCCTATCATAAAGTATAGAACAACCAGAGACACAATCTAATATACTATCAAATTACATAAGAAGGCACGATATTTAAATTAACATTTCAATATGTTTTTGTGTTCAAAAAAAAAAACGAATACCATTAAAATAGTTGTGATACTAATTGCTAGTAAGTTCTGCGTAGGAGTTGGACTTCTGACGTTGTTCAAGCTGTGAACACAGTTCAATGTTTAACCAGCTTTTAATTGATCTCTAGATGCAATCCTTTTTTGAGGGCTAGATCGGTGCTTGAGGTTGTATCGATTTGTTTGTTGGAAGGTGTTATCATCCATTTAAATAATTTCATAATAATATCAGTCTATTATTGTCCCACTGCAGGGCAAAAGCCTTTTCTCATACAGAGAAGACACGAGGATTGGCGATTTCAGACTTATAAGTTTAGTGGGACTAAAAACATAACCGGCGAAATGTGGGTGTACTAAAGAATACACCTCTGCCTAACCCTTCGGGGATTACAGGCGTGATGTTATGTATGTTATGTAATATAAGTTTAGGTTTCCGATGTTTTTCTTCCCTATGTGATCAATTTACATCATAAAAATATTATTATTCCATTAGAAAAATATTATTCCCGTATTTATGTTCCCGTTGAATAATCAGGACTTTATTATCAAGTCAACACAGACGAAATCGCGCGCAGTAGCTAGTATTAATAACTTGCTAATCATTCCATTACAGTTCCGCTTCGGCCAAGCCCTCAAAACTGAAAACTCGTGGGGAGGAGTAATCCTTGACGGACTGAAACGCCTCTATATCACCAAGATCAAAGGCTTTGACCCTGCGAAGCTGTGCGTGGTGACCCTCCTCATGGAAGGGTCGGCTGAGGAGGTGTCGGACCGGGAGACGAGGCTCAACAATATCGCCTATCAATTTGGAGGTATCCCTGCCGGCGCGACCAATGGGGAGAATGGATACACGCTGACGTTTGTCATCGCTTATCTTAGGGTAAGTTACCCCTTTTATTTGGGTGGTAAAATTCATCAAATGAGTCCTTCCGCTTTGCCAGTCATTTTAAATAAAAAACTATAATGAAAAGAAAACAAAAAACAAAAATTGGTGCTCGAAATCGAGTGCAAACAGATAAATATTGGGTGCACCCAAAATTTATCTCGACTTTTAATAACTTGTAGGTATGATGAATGGTCCGTTGAATGGTATATTTAAACTTTAAAGTACTGTAAGTATAGTAACAACCCGGAGGGGGGGGGGGGTTGGGTAGGGGCGGCAAAATGCTGGCCGGCCCCGGGCGGCGAAGAACCACGCTACGCCACTGGTAGAACGGAAGGGACAGTCAGACTTTTACTGACTAAAAAACCACCCTGTTCCTTCCGTTACCCTTTGCGTAAGTTACCCCTTAAGGCCAGTGCAGACACATTTCTCTACATAGTATGAAATAAAGTCGCTTCCCGCAGTCTGTACGCTTAGATTAAAAGATCTACTAAAGACTGCGTACCGGATTTGACCGCCACAGTCATGTATAGATGACAAATTATAAGGTTCCTAGCACGCTACGGTACATGACACACTTTAAAAAAGTCAATAGGTGAATAAAGCGCATAAAATAACATTTTTATTTCCTTTGCTATTTATGTTCCTTGATGTGGCGGTTAAAAGGCAAGTGTAAATAATGCATCGGGTACCCGAATTCGACTAGTCTTTCGACTAAATCATCATCTGCCTAGCCTTTTCCCAACTACGTTGGGGTCGGCTTCCAGTCTAACCGGATGCAACTGAATACCAGTATTTTACATGGAGCGACTGTTCATCTGACCAAGTTTATTTGCACCATTAAACCTTATCAACTACGCAACGGATTTTAATTAATAATAGATCTTGAAATATAAAAATAAAAAATTTGTACACGTTAAGAATCAGCTGTTTTTTTTAGGCATTCAAGTTTGTTTCGCTGTAAAAGTTATTCATAATTGTGAGTCAAATAAAATGAACCCTTTTCAGGATAATAGGTAAACGAAATGTGGTTGTAGGTTTTATTTATTGCCTTATTTATTTATAAATGAATGAAAGGACTTATATTTTCCTGCTTCGTTGGTCTAGAGTGGTCGCCAAAGCGCGACTGCTGAGCATGAGGTCTCGCGTTCGATTCTCAGGTCGTGTCAAAGTGTTATTAGGTTTTTCCAACAGGAATTTCTCAGTATCAGCTTCGGTGTCTGGATTTGTGCCCGGCCGATAGCAATAGGCTCGCCCCCAATAACATGGGACATAAATATTACTGGCGGAATGTGGGTGTATTCATGTGTACATCTCTGCCTAACCCTTCGGGGATTACAGGTTGTGTTTTTCCTGTTCAAATTATAAGTTGTTAGTCCATACATAAACTGAATGCAATTACCTGTTTGCTTATACCACACATTTATACAGGGTCATTGTTATTTTTTCATGATTTCAGGGTTGGTCCTGTAGTAAAACTTGTTCTTGATTCTTGATGTTGATTGATATAAATGATTTGACTTTGACTTTGACTTCACAATGACCCTTTTTCAGGTTTTTTTTTAAAGAATAATGACCCTGTTTAACTCACAAGTTCGCACAACACGTAACAAAGATTCAAAATGTTGAAATTGTAATACTTTTATAATTTAAAAAAACTTAGGTAGGTACAATTTTTTTTTTATCTTTAACATTTGATAGTAACCTAAAATTATCTGGTAACCTAATATTTTGCAGAAGGGCGCCAAATTTTCTTCTTTTAATAAATCTTTAAATAAGTTAGGAGGAAATTCGTCATAAATAAGTTAAGAGAACTCCTGCGCTGTAACTGTTTATATGACTAAAATCTTTTAAAAGCCATTTTTAGTCCTACTATCCTTCCTTGTAAATGCCTAATGGCAATTTTACAAAATAACAAATTCCAATAATATACCTACGTAACGTGTTTAGTGTCTCCAAAAACCCATACAAATTAAGGAAAATCTGAAACCATAATGTCCCATTAGCTGTCATTTCTTATTTATAATATATTTTATAATAATTTATACCTACCCTTTGTTGTATTACTAAACAAAAATATTGTGCATATGGGTGCATGCAACAGTACTGAGATCGCAGGGTATTGAAAGTCTTGTTTTCGTAAAAAACATTAGAACTTTGACCTTTAATATCTCCGTTGCCGGAAGGTCAAGAAAAAAATAATGATCGCAATGATGGGAACAACAAAACTTGTGAAATGTGGGTGTACTAATGTGTACACCTCTGCCTAACCCTTCGGAGATTACAGGCGTGATGTTATGATGGGAACAATGTAACTTTTGGGTTGGTTAAGTTCTATTATAAGCCTGTTATAATTGACACGCTTTTTCTTGCAACTTTGTCGATGTATATTTTGTTACGGATACCTAATTTGTTTGTTCATAAAGTAAAGCTCGTCGGCTATCGCCAGTGGCGTAGCTGGGTAACCAAAGGCCCCGGGGCAAATCAATAAATCAACTGACAACACTGCCAACACACAGAAATAATTTTGGGGAATTCCCTAGGTACGAGTATCTTTCGAATTTCTCTCAACTGAATTGCCATGATAGAAGTCGGGTTGCAAGTTTGCAACCTGTCATATTTATTTTGAAAATGGGAGAAATTTTTCAAAAGTTCGGTTGGATCGAGATTTTCTGGTAAGGATTCGAGGGCCCCCTAAGCTTGAGGGCCCCGGGGCACTGCCCCGCCTAGCCCCTAGGTCTAACTCGAAACGATTCGGACCATTTTTTTTCAAAAAGTAACAAAAAAAAAAGTCAGCTGTTCAGTACATTTATGTTCGTTTAACTCGGCAAAGTGTACTGAACAGCTGTTTTTTTTTTAAAGTTACTTTTTGAAAAAAATGGTCCCAATCGTTTCGAGTTTATGGCTTTCGGTTCCAGAACGACCTAAAAGTAACCGTGTATATTAGGATGAATGGCAATCAGGGATAATGAAGGTAGGTTTTTAATGTAACATTAATTGGTCGATGCTAAAAATTGTTCGGATAGGTAGGTAGGTACCTATTACTGAGTTCCGAAGATTAGCATGTTCAAAGAAACTAAAATGCCTCCGATACCTACATTTTCATAGATTATTCATTATTTCTAATTGTATGCTTCTTCAGGACATAGCTATTGAGTACGATGTAGTGGCGGAGTCGTTCGAGACGTCAGTGCCTTGGGACCGGACGCTGGCTCTGTGCGCTAACGTGAAGCAACGCATACGAGACGAGTGCGCCAAGCGAGGCATCAACAAGTACCTCATATCACATCGATTGACGCAGACGTAAGCATTCTAAGAAAACCTTATCTATTAAAATAAAATAAAATAAAACAAATTTTGGTTCAAAAAATAACACAGGAAAATTTTGTGCAATTTCTACATCGAAAATTAAGAAAATAACTGATAGTTAAAAAAATGTTATGAAAAAGGAATTCGAATATCAATTCGAATTCCTTTTTCATAACATTTTTTGATTTTGAGTCAAATCCACTGCTTCTGCATGCGAACTTGTCTGCGTGGTAGTCTAACATAATATTATCTTACGACACTCGGCAATCGTGTGGCTTATATTTTTATTCTGATTCCTTCATCATACAAACAAACAAACTGCCTGTCTATATCATTAGATTTATAATCTATTGTCATTTTACGTGCATAAATCTTAACTGGCTGCAGCCTACTTAAAAATGTCATAATGTAAAACCCAATGACGTGACTTTAAGCGAAAGATATAGGGCAAAGTAGTAATTTAATAATGTTATTTTTCAGTTTTGCACAAACATACTGACCACAACAGATACATAATTTACCTACCGATACCTATTATTTAAATTGATTGTATTATTTTCTTTCATTAAAATAAATGAGTAATTTTAATATGTTTTGCAGTTATGACGCAGGTTGCTGTATTTATTTCTACTTCGGTCACAACATCGGTAAATGCACAGACCCTGTTTCCGTCTACGAAGAAATCGAAGAGGCTGCACGGGACGAGATCATTGCCTGTGGCGGTAATCAACATTTTTTATCTGTTATTTTGTCATGTTGGCATCATTGATTTGATTAAAAGAAGTCAATTGAGTGATTTCAAATTGTATCGTTCCAGTAAACGCTCGAGTTACACTGCGTGAATGAGAAAATTTTAATTCAGTGTAAAAATATAATTAATTGCATTTTTTTTAGATTTTAAGCTTTTATAATACACTGTTGGAATCATACTCATTATTAGTGGCATAAATAAAATAAATGTAAAATAAACCTTATTGTTCGACAGGATCAATATCACATCACCATGGCGTTGGGAAACTTCGTAAGAAATGGTACACAGACACAGTCAGCGAACCTGGACGGCAGTTATTACTAGCTGCGAAAAAAGCTTTAGACCCTGATAACATTTTCGCATTAGGAAATATGGCATTTGAAGAACATAGCAACGACAGCACTACAGTGAAGAGTAAATTATAAACTTCATGTGTGTGAATGATTAGGTCTTGGTATCATTGACATAGATTGTCAACTCCCATTCAATTCGACACATGGATAAGTTACTATGATCATTGGTTGGTAAACCCCGCTTTTATTCAATCGTTGTTATCATATTCGACGAACTAGATTATGTAAGATTAGTTTAAGATTGACAAATATCGTAAAAATTCAATATTTTCATTGTTATAGTTTTTAAGCAAAATGCGCAGTCTGCTTTTATACTTTTTCTATGATAAAAGTTTTACTAAAGTAAAATTAAACATTGTCAAGTGATAATGATTGATTTGGGATGGGGTATCAATGCAAATCCAAGCAGTTTCTTTTGCAAATCTTTACGCTAACGTATATTAGGGAGGTAAGCTTATTTCAACTTTAACTTTTAAGTGTAATATGGTGAATGCTTTTCAGTTATCTTGAGATGTTAAGTTCAGATTGTGGACCGGTAATTTTTTGTAGTCACAGTGTTATTGTAGTAACAGCCTGGTGTATAGCTTTTTGTCATATTTGGTGAATTTACTTCATTTCCATCTCTTACACAAAAATTACCAGTCAGTCAGTATGACTGACTGGTAATTCGATCTAATTTAAAACAGTGTTTTTCTCATTACGAATTTTAAGTAATATACTATTAAAAAATTTTGAATATAGTAAAACCAGCCAGAGCCAGTACACTACCTATGTAAATCTAAAGGCCTTAAACATAACATCACGTCTGTGTTCTAAAATCCCGTCATCTCATACTCACTCTGTTTAAGTCTGTTTCTATAGACTCATTGCTAATTAACTCTTGACTTTAAGTACGTTAAATAATTATGATTGTGAGATACCCTAGATAATATTATTAATGTTAAAGAACGTAAAATAAATAACAATTTTTGTAAGAATTTAAAAAGTTATGTTTCTAACCAGTGCCTTTACCATATATTGTGCTTTAATTACACACATTCGACATTTAGATTTTAAAGTGTACGATAAGTTACTTAAGCTTTATTTAGCAACTTAGCAAGAGATAATGCCATAATATTACTTTAAGTTCGTTTGTATAGTTTGTAGAGAAGCCAAAGAATTTTCCGACACATAATAACACTATTGTAACACACGATATTATGTTAATCCTGTTCAATCAGAATATATTATATGATTCAGTTTTGTGCCATGACTCGTAATATTGGAACTTAATAATCGTGTTAAAACCTGTTACAGATGCCTCGTTTTTAATTTAAACATTTGATTTTGAAAATTATACTAGGTTTACAAAATTATATTGATAATTATTATGTTTTTACTTATTTATAACAAAAGGCTTTATGCTTAAATAAGACGTAATGTTTCTTAAAACTGTTTACCACGGAAACACGAGGTAATTTTTTTATTATTTAATAATCTGATGTCAAGGCTTTCTATGATAAGACTTCGCAGATTTAAAATAAAATAAATCCTACCTTTAACTCGGAGTACCTTTTGATCATAAAGTTACCGGCAGTAGTTCACGATTCAAATATCTTGAGACTTGATCACTAACATTAAATCATCACTCATATCTTCGCATTTATATGCCCCTGATTTGTACGCCTATATCATAGATTGCTCAATTACATTAGTGTATTTATGAAAGATATTAATATTAATTATTTTCTTTATTTATTCAAGAAAAACTTACATTCCTTCTAAGGTTTCAATTTATGTAGGTAGTGTGATTATTAAATACGGGGTTTGTGATAAATTAGAGATATGATTGCCATGTTTACATTAGCGAGGGTGATTGTAATAACATTTGTAAGTAATAAAGTTTGCGTTACCAAGAAACTGATTTTTCTTTTATTGTAAAGTACTTATTTGTATTATACGTGACCATGGCTAGTGACCGCACAGACCAAATCAGACTAAACAAACCCCATACACATCTCGTTATTGGTTTGGTAAGGTACAGTTTGCCGCATGATAAGGTAAATAATACTTGCATTTCAAAAACCACCCTTAGATACCTAACCTACTGCTATGACATAAAATAAAATTATGTTAATGTTATCACAGACACGTGTGCTGTCTACCGGACTGGCCACAATCACACAAAACGTAACAATATTTTTTATTAATCTTTCAGCTCAGTTATTAAGAAAAATAACAGTATAACTCAATCGTGCTTTTATCAAACATGGGTAATTATTATGTGGTTGCATTAAATCCTTGGAATTGCCCAAAGTAAATACCGAATCTTTAAACTACATGATGAGTACAAGTTACAAAACAATATTACGTAAATGCAACACAACAATGTTTATTATTTTATCCTGGTTGTTTCCGGTGCAGCCGCCATTCATGAAAATAATCCTGTCATTTGCCTATTATATTCCGTCGAGTTGACAGGTCGCGTCAATTTTACAAGAAAAATTCGCGGGTAGTTAATTTTTCAATTCTGCTCGAGATATTCTAAGGGAATAGTGTATGTATCGCGGCGATCTATAAAATAAAACATGATTGATCTGTTCATGCCCTTTCGGGCATTTTTAAAGTTCGAAAACGTTTGTACGGACAATAACATTTTCCGTATGCACTATAAGATCACGGTGATTATGTTGCTTGTGTTCACGTTGCTGGTGACTTCGAAGCAGTTCTTCGGGGAACCAATCCACTGCATGAGCGACAATGATAAGGAAAACGACAAGGATGCCATCAACAGCTACTGCTGGATTTACGGCACTTACTCACTGAAGAGCAGATTTGTCGGTTAGTAAAAGAAGTTCTAAGTTATTGGTGTACCTACATTCCAAGAATATTATGTCATTTAGCCGCCCCTAAGACGACACTGATCATTATAATTTGCGTCGCCTACGTCTTGTGTCGTTCCATATGGGCGATCGATCTAAAATCGATCGAGTCTTTTGCAGTAGGTAGCATGTTTAGTCTTCAGATTTTCTTTAAATCAATGATCAAAATAATATAATAGTATATTCTTTAAAACTAATGTATAGTTCGAAATAGTAGATTTTTCTGAAATGGAAAAGGGAGCTCCTATTTTTATGCCGTTCTCAGCCTATGCATGCTAATCCTATCCTAATTCACATATTTATATCTTGCTTATTTGCATATACATAACAACATTTTTGTGAATTAAAATATTTTTGCAAACAAATAAATTGCAAATATTACATTTGCTTGATTCTTTTAAGTGTTGGCCTACACTAGAAATTTATCTTCTGCATTTAGATACTTTGAAACTCACATACTCAAACAGCCAGACCCCTGAACAACTAACTATAGGCCTTACTATTTCTTTTTCTGTGTGGGAACACAGCACTGCAGTCAATCGCTCAGCCACTGCTTCAAGAGTACCATAGATTATGAAGAAACCTACATAAATTATTTCCTTCGAACAAACCATATGCTAACTGTCTGTAAACCTTGCCAACAGGTGTGGAAGGCGTGCACATGGCCTACCCAGGAGTGGGGCCCAACAAAGCTGACGATGACGAGCAGATCAAGCACACTTACTACCAGTGGGTGTGCTTCGTACTCCTCGGCCAATCTGTCATGTTCTACACTCCAAGATATTTGTGGAAGATCTGGGAAGGAGGAAGACTTAAGGCTTTGGCGGCAGATTTAAGTATGTATAGTTATTTAATTTTATTGGATAGTAAAGTTTGAGTACCTAATTAAAATTACATCTTTAGCTGCATACAATGAACTAGCTTCATTGTATTCAGCTAAAGTTTTAATTTTAATTTTTAACCTCCACTGTAAGTGTTATGCATCTTTTTTTTTTGCTTTCTCGGTCAAATAGTATATTTTTTAATTATTACTTTTCAACTGATATGTAATAATTCTCATACTACATTTTGTAAAATAAAAAATGTGTGATGGCATTTTTGCAAAAAAATAGGTCTCACAAGTGTATGACATAATAATTATGTTTTTATTGCAGGTAGCCCAGTGGTAATAAAAGATTGGTCGGAATTTCGTCGTGGGGAGTTAGTGTCGTACCTGAGCTACACAAACATACATACACACAACATGTATGCACTGCGCTATGCCTTCTGTGAGATCCTCAACCTTATCAATGTGGTAAGTATATAAATAAGTAGGTTTGTTTTTACATGACTGCCCCAAAAAAAGGAATGTTAGTCTTCTCATGTAGAGGTTCCATTCAGACAAAAAATATTATATAAAATAAAGTAACACTATGGCCCCCATCACATATGCACCACTAGATATACAAGTTCCTTCTATTTATCTTTCATCATCATCATCAACATATCAGCCGAATGATGTCCACTGTTAGTCACAGGCCTTTCCTTTAGGAAAGACCTGTCTATCTTTAGATAGACACAATTATTGGTCTTGTTTGCTGAAATGACTTTTTAGGGTCCCTTAACCAACAGCCTGTTGGTATTAGCACCTGTTGGCAACAGATGTTAATAGGAAACTATTACTTATGCTCTGCTGTCTGTCTGTCAAAGGGCTGTATTTTTGAAACCGTAATAGACTGGTTAGACACTTCAAAGTATTACTATAGCCCCTAAAACAAAAATAAAAAAAGACAAAAATTCAAAACTATTTTTAAAAATTATATGTATAGTGTTGAATGTTTTATTTATGGTGGTAACTTACAGTCCATAGAGAAAGTGATACTCTCACTTGGCCAGTTTTTTTTATCACTTACACAAGCTGAATACAGGAGAAAAGACCAGTGTGGAGCAACATTGTCTTATTAGGTGGATAGTAAATGTTTTTATTTTATTTATTTCAATTAGACAATATTAACAGCTTTCTTCAGTAGGCTTTTTCGTATAAGTAGCATAGGCAAGTTATTGGCACATGCAGCATGCACTAGAAAGAATTTAAATTATTTAGATAGATTAATATGATCAAGCACATATAATACATAATATACATATATTTATTAATTATGAATATTTGCAGGTTGGTCAGATATTCCTGCTGGATGTATTCTTGGGCGGCGCATTTCGCAACTACGGCGCTGCAGTCGCTGCGTTCACGCACATCCCACGCGTCCCCGCAGACATGACCGACTTCGTGGCTGTCAATCCCATGGACCAGTTCTTCCCCAAACTCACCAAGTGCTGGCTCCGAAGCTACGGTCCTTCCGGCACCTTGCAGATCAAAGACCGCCTGTGTGTTCTCCCTCTGAACATAGTCAACGAAAAGATCTTCGTAATCCTCTGGTTTTGGCTCATAATCTTAGCATTCGTTTCCACTTTGGCCGTCATGTTTCGAATTCTAGTCCTTTCTTTACGCCCTCTACGCTCGTTAATGATTGCTGGTCAACTGAGGTATGTAAAGAAGAGCATGGTATCGCGGATTGTGAAACGTTTTGGCTATGGAGACTGGTTTATACTGTACTTACTGGGCAAGAATATGAACCCTATCATTTATAAGGACTTGATAGTGGAACTATCTAAAGAGTTGGAACATAGAATGGTTACAGTTTAATACTTATTTACTTTATAAATATTTCTTTTTTTGGGTATGCTAGTGGATTGTTTACCTTTTATTTTTTATCTGAAATTAATTAAAACCCATCTGTTCCTTCTAATGCCCTATGCGTTCCAGGGCAACAGTGACTCTTTCAAACAAAAGCCGCAACCCTGGACCTAAGGGTAACAGCTGTGTATGTATGTGTTCATTACTTCTATTAAAGCAAAATGTTTGATATCCTCAAGATAACTATTTGGGAAGTTTTCAAGTACTGTCTATTATTAAGACTTGAACTAAATACAGTTCACTAGTAAATAGCCCTACTTTATTTAGTCTTGTAATAATCTCCATTATTTTTCCTCAATTTATTGTTCAAGTACAATACAAAGTATTGTTTAAGTATAGGTACTCATTTGATTACATAAGAAAAAGTGCCTTATTTAATATCATTAAATAGGTATAGTTAATATTATTTTGAACATTAAAATTAATACTCAGTGTATAAATCTCATTTGAAATAATGTTTCTGAATGAAAGATGTATGAAGGTCTAAAAAATTTGAGTTATTGTTTTGAAAAAGGTTGATTTGTTTGTGTATCATTATTTAGCTAGTACTTAATAATTATTTTGTTTATTCATTACACAAGAATAAATTGTTAAGTTAATTAAGATCAAATACAGGGTATTTGTCAGTAGGATCACTAACTATTATAGATACTCTTTGTAGACGATTGTTACTGTTTAAAAATATATATTTGTTTACGAGTAGAACTAGTTCTAACATTATTTTCAATATAATCTCTTTCCAAGTGTAAGATGATTGTAATTTGTATTAAAATAAAATCTATGAATAATATTATGCCATGTTTTTATTTCATAATTATTTAATTTTGTACAGTTAGGTACTACACAAATGTTTTATCCCAAAAAAAAAATTTTGGAATTTGGAATAAATATTTCCTTGCATATTGGATTAAACAACTTAATTTTTTATAAAAGGTTGCTTTTTGACCACATGTAGAATGGAGAGGGAATTTATTTGCATTTAAAATCATTTTAAGAAAATCATTCGTTTATGGTTTGGTAAACAATTAATCATCAACATGTACACATACAGAATTAAAAGTTTTGTTAATCATGTGATAAATCATGAACACATTTTTCCAGTAAACACTAACTTAAAATCAAAAAATAATATTTACTAAATGTCTACATTTATCCGGAACAACCTCTACATCCACAATGAACACATTCTACTATCCTGCCTTCTTCTAACTTGCTCTTGGGCACCCTACATATACAATTAGTTGCAAAGTTAGTGTCTCTGGTCTGAATGCAGCGCAAACAACACAAGTTTTCATAACCAGTTTTCTTCCACTTAGCTATGAGGTTGGCATCAGCAATTTTCTCGTCTAAACAGTACTGGTACAGCTCTCTGCTGATCGCCTTACGTCTATAAAACAGGTCGTAGATGTATCGAGACTTCTGATGATGTATCTTAAATATCGGCCATAGAGATTCTTGCTTGCGTTTTCCTTCATGAGGTTCGGTCTCAGCTGGAAATTAATTAGGTACTATTTGAATTGGCAAATTATAGGTACAAAATAAGACAACACAGGGGGAATACAATAACAATCAAGTTCACGATTAAATTAAACAAAATGAAAACACGTATTGTTAGGTTAGTTTTTACCTTCTCGCATTTTCTGTTCTAATTCTTCCAATGTAGGTTCAATGAGCTCCCATCCTTCTGGAGGAGATTTGCGACTACGGCGTACTTTCGGCATTACGTGATTGGAGATCTGAAAGCTACACAACTTTTTGTTGTTTGGAACTTTGCAGTCGCAAACAACAAAATTATTCAACAAACTTTGACAGTAGCTAACTGGTTGCAAGAATTTGACAGACTGTCACAATGACACTTAATATTTTATGACATTTAAGCAGCAGTGGTGTACGTACGAATAAACTATCGACTAAAATGAAGCAGTACTTCATTGGTATCAAAAATCGACTATTTCTAATGTTTTGTGCTAGTAATTAATGTGCAACGCGGCAACGCCGTACCATTGCATATTAGCAAAAAAATCACAAATTGATGCCTTCATCGATTTCATGAAGATAAGCACCTTAAATCTGAGCTTGGTATAAAGCTATGATTTATTTGCCTATTCTGCCGTTTGCAATCCAATTCGTTCTGATAAAGAAATTGAAACGCAAGTAGTATTGATGCCGCCGTGCCACTCGATACCCGAAAACGTATAAGTTCGATTCCCTCCTAAAGAAATAACTCGATTAACCAGTCAGCATTAATAACCCGTTCCACTACCATTCATATAGTAAGACACGTGTCTTCTATGCTACCATACAATATCATTGGCCCATTGATCCAAAACTCAGTCTTCGAAGATGGCTTTGTCGTTTTATGTCGCATTATTTTGCAGAAGAAAGAAAGAAGCTAATACTTACACCTCAACGCACTTGGTCGATAAATAAAATAATGACAGTCATTATTTCTAAACCCGGCAATACATAACACAGAATGTAATTAATTAAGCGAATACTCATGAAACAGTCGTAATTTTTTGCTACTACAATTTTTGTAGGCGTTTGTATACATAAAGAATTAGGTAAAAGAACACTTCTAATGAAATGATGAAAATTTAAATGACCATTAGTAAAAGGCTTTCCTTTAATTACTGTCTTTCTTTGAAATAATAAGGTCATTTAAATTCAATATTGCCGAAAAACGAATTACGAGCAGTAATTTCCAATGTAAATCATACACGAAATTGACAATAAAACTTGATAAAATTAATAAAAACATCAATTATTTATTTATTACCAGATAACAGTTACATAAGTAATGTAATATTTCATTTTACGATCCCACTTGATAAATATACGTTTTGTATGCTTTCACTTTTATGAACAAACATTCACAATTTCTAAATCTTAGTTATGTAGGTAGGTAATGTTTTATAATTTTACGTCTAATGACTGACTAACGTTGTTTGCAAAAAAATGTGTGAGATTCCGCTCTAGTTGCGCTGTTTCAATCTAAGTGGGTAGATAGGAAATACTATACAACCTCACGTTGTTTCTTAAGAAAATATTTACAAAAATGCAAAATAACTTGTCAACGCGATTAATTTGATAATAAGTCATTTCTAATGAGAGTATCATCGCAATTATAATTTTAATAATACCGCGCTTACCTGTGTATGAATAACGGGGCTACCTACCTATACAAGTTGAGTCTTGGATGTACTGCCTTTTTAGTGTCTCTGTCACACAAGCTTAAAGTTTGATGGTGTGAGCGAGAGAGCTATAGCCTCGATTAGCACTCGTGGAATGCGGTGTTGCGTTCGCGCAAGCCAACTCCGGTCCAGTCATTTCGTTCGTCGCCGACGACGCTGTGGTGGTCGCGATCAGGTATCACTTAAAAACTTAACCGTGTAATAATATGTGTGAAAATTGCCGTTATACGAGTGTTTCTCTGTTATCTATAAGTGAATAATATTGTGACAGTTGTGTACAACACTTGTGTTATGAAGTTTAGTGAAAGTTGACGGAGGTTTTCAAGGAACTCGGGTGTCTCGTCGCTTATTTACCTGTAAGTCAACTTCTAAAGGTATACGTGTCTGGGTGACGTTGAATTCGCGTTATAGCCTTCTAAACAACGTATTTAAGTTTATTTACTTTATAAGTTTCTTTATTGTAGCCGTAATTTTATTACCTACAGAAAAATTACGTAGTTTTTTTCGAACCTATAAAACAAATAATTTCCCCGACTGTTACTCAAGACTGCAAATAGATAAGTACTCATTAATAAATGCGGTATAATTATTTAAGTTTCTAAATAGGTACACATACCTACTTTATGACAGGTTAAATCCTTAATAATGTAACCATGCGTCCTATTTTTAGCGGACACGTCTCGATTTCTCGGATGTCCGCAAGATTCGCCGGAAACGTTCATTACTTACATATCCGGTATAAATCTAATTAATACATAATCGATAAACGTAGATGTTTAATGAAGAAGCTTAAAATAATAATATTCGTCTTGAAGACAACTTTTACTAAATGGACCTCTGACCCCGCGGGCGCGGTCGTTGGCCTTGAAACCGAGATTTTGTGTATTAATTCGACAAGGATCCAAATTTATTTTAGATGTGTAAAATTCTTCGATGAAGTTATTTTACCGATTTCATACCTTTGACTAACCAACTCGATACATAAATCAATTATCGAACCCGCATTCACTTACGATTTTGCAACATCTGAATAAACCTGAAATACCTACCTACTTACTCGTTAATTGCTTGACTGCGAATATACAAGCAGCAGACCGGTGTAGAAATACAAGGAAGGGGCAGGGTATCTGCTTGTAGGTACCTATTATAGATACTAGGTAAGTATTACTTTAAACCTTTTGACCCGTAATGTAAGATAAAAAACCTGTTTTTTCATCGTGATTATGTAAGTTTTATTTATTCAAATAAATTAAGTATTTAGTATCAATTTATATTTTAACATATTCTGGCCCCTATACTTTACATGACAACCTCGTAACCTCCGTTTCACACCACAGAGGTGAATGAATTTCATAAAATAGTTTTCGACATGTCTACAACACAGCCTCTGAAATCAAAATGATCAATTGGCTAGTTTTGTTTTTTTTTTTTTTTAATAAATCTGGTTCAAGTCTACGGCTATCTGAAACGATATCATAATTCTGTAAAAAGTTTCGACTTACATTTTGGAAACATTGCAGGTTCATCAAAATAGTAACTACCTAATTAACTACCTAAGTCTTTTATTTACTGTTCTTCATTTCAAAAATCATAACAATTTGTTGACAAATAAGAACACGATCACAAAACTTTAGCCTAAAGGATTGACAGAACCTCAATAAGTGTCGACCTAAAGCTGCAATATCAATGTTGATTGATAGACTGTCAAAAAGTTAGGAAGATGGAAATTATGGACATATTAATAAACCGTCCGGTTCCTAAATATTGTGCCGAGTCCGTCTCTAAGCTCCAACCGACCAACACTCCATATAGTCGAAGTCCCTACCTACTTATGTCTACTTATAGTAATCCCTTGATATGGGGAAGCAACAAGTTCTATCATTCTACGTACTTTAAAATTTCCATGTTCACCATGTCCACTCGCTTTTGGTTCCATGTGGATGCATTAACTATCTGGTAATCGTCATTAAATAAGAATATTACAGCGTTTAAACCAATAAGTAATGGTTTACGTCGACGGTTTTGTTATGCTTATTAATTCCAGGATTTATGAACCCTGCGGTTTCATAGGCGTTAAGCTACATCTTTGTTTACTGCTCTGCTCCCGTGGGTCATAACGTGATGTTAAATAGCCTATAACCTCTCTCGATAACAGGGCTATATAACGCAAAATATATTTTTCAAATCGAACTAGTAGGTTTTAAATAAGCGCGTTGAAACAAACAAACATAATTATTCAGCTTAAAATATTAGTATGATAAACTATGAGATGTACCTCAAATGCCTCCCTCTAAGTATACGTAAGCCCCAGATTCTCTTAAAGCATTACCACAGGCATTACACATGCAACATGATTGCCATAGTCAATGACAACGTGCTACGAGATGCATTGTTTTCCTTTAATTGTTATCTTTTCTCCCTTATCTTTTTGAAGCTTTTTTATCACTGTTAGTCAAACATTACCTTCTCCAGTACCCAAGCCCAAATAGAAACTATCTGTCTTCCATTTCTATTGACTACTAAACTTTGTGTACAAATACTACAAAGACCACGACTTCTGTGATCGTAGATAAGTTTTTATAACAAATTATTATGCCTTACTGATTCAGCGACTGCACAGGCAAAGGCAAGATGACGTAAGGTCACGTTTTTCATTTCATTCACGTTTATTGGAGCCTAGTCGTGCGGTTACAGAATGCTGTAGTATAAAAGACGAGAAACCTCAAACGTCTGTTGGTTGAGCTCATACTAAGTTCGAGTTTTGCTAATCTTATGCCTAATAATACAGTTGGAACTGTTGGCAAAATCACTTCGTTTTTTCATAAGAATTAAAATTCATTTAAAGCTTTAATCCTGTCATCAAGATTGTAATAAGTAGCTTCTTTGCTATCTCATTCAGAGATAAATGAAACATTCCAAGACGAGATTGGCGCACTATTAAGATACAATAATATGCCTATTCAATGCTAAACACACCGTCTTTGTAAGTACCTTCATTTGAGAGGCCTGTGTTGTCGTATGATTTGAAGGTTTCGTTTAATCATAGGCCTACGTTCAGTCGTTAATGAATAATTACACTGAACAGATGTTATGATGAGCTGTGAAACATCTCAGCGTGACTTAAATCATCATCAAGAAAACAACGATGCCTTGTTAAGTAATTTTGAAACTATTACTTATTCGAGAAATTGCACTTTCTTTTGTTTGCTCGCTGGTCATTAATCTTTGCAATCAAACAAATTGTCCATATCGAAAACATCCACGAAAAAACTAGGTATAAAAGCTTAAAAATGATTGGTTAATAAACATTTGTTTTTCGCACATTCTGTACATAGGCGTTGTCAAGTGAAGACGGTAAATAATTATTGTTAAGTAATTCGGATGTGATCTGTCGTGCTGAACAGTTTGATAGAGAAAGCGCTTGGTTCGTGGCTCGTGATGGACGTCGGACGATTCTAACGGATTTCTCCAATACGTTGATGATCTGATGTGTTAACAACTCCTGAATTGGACGTACGCACGCTAACGCTATTAAAATTTAAGATATTTTTTGAGATTAAAAGATTAATCCCGTTATAAAATACTTGATATTGGATATGCCGTGTTAAGAGCAATTTAATAAATTAATAGTCAAGAACATGCATCGATCTTTTAGTTCGTAATGAAATACTATTTAAAACACGTTAGTTTATAGATCTACACATGGACCAATGACGTGTTCGTAATTTTTCACCTACAAACCAAATATCCGTCTATCCAGTTACAGAACCCATAATTTTGACCATGGTCGTCCATTTTTTTAAGTAATTTAAATCACCAATGTTAATGTGTCTAACGTGAATAAAGAAACGACGTGTAATTAGTTTTGCCGTTCGGTTCATAAGTAATATCATGAATGAGAAACAGCTAAGTCGATACACAATCTTAAATCTCACAAAAACTTTGAACTTTTTGCCGGTGCTCGCTCCACCATAATTACTAAGTGATGTCATCTTTAAAATTGTTATTCTGTTTTTAAACAGGATATTAATTCATTATCAATTAAGTGATATTAAAAAACGTTCAAGTAAACGTATTTTAGATTGCTTTTGGTGACAATGACCTGGGGACCCTTGACCCAAAATGTACAAAACATAATATTCCTCGCAATGAATACCTGAGATTATTATGCAAGTATTAGGTATTAGATGACGATGACTATGTAAATTACCTCCTGTAGTAGACATAACATTATTACAAGATTTACAAGCAAATAGTCTATAATGCTAGTAGTTACGAGCCACAAGGTGATGAGAGTGCATAATTTTGCAAACCACGAATATTTTGTTTCTTTTACGAAATTAGAATTTTTTCTTGCTTATTTGCTGCCTGGCTGGTTGATTTAATATTTGTATTTTTACTTTAACTAAATAGAGAAAAAAGATTATTTTGAAAAATATTAGGTAAGAATTTCGTCTATTCCATTCGTTATTATAAATGCTAGTGCCGTCACTAGTTTCGTAATTTAACATACTTGTATTCATTGACAGAGTTAAGGACGCTCACTGTTTCATAAAATTATGCCAGTCTCAGTTCGACATGCACGAATGTTGTACAACATTTAAATGTGCTAAAAAGGCTTCACATCTGTTTGTACATGTTAGTATTTACCTGAATTCGAAATATTTTCAGTTGACAACAGCAAAATTATCAAAAAAGTATGTATTCATATTTTTGACCCATTTACAACATTTTTTTACTTACAAATTTTCTCATACGGGTATAAAACGTCATGGTATTTTTTTTATTAATAAATCATTTTGACAATAAATCATAGGCACTTAATTTAAAATAAGTACCAAAAATCGAAAGTTGTCTTGCGTATCTACAAGATCGACGAATCAAGAACAACAATATCTAAGAAGACCTGCTTTTTACCGATAAAGTGAAAACCAAGTGATTTATATTCTATCTGCATGTCATCAAAAAGTCTCAAGCGAAAACTAGGACATGTCCGGAAAACGCACATTTTATGGTGTATGCGTCAGGCTTGCAACACCGCGGCTTGCGTACGAACGGGCTCGCATTAGGGACACATGGGTCGAAGGAATGCAGACATTCTGCCTGCACACAGCCAACGTGTTTGCCTAATTTAGCTGCCTAGAAAACTATGATTTACAACGTAAATATGCACCACTCCTTTTTATACGAGCATAGAATTCTATAAACTTGATTTTGTGCTTAGTTTCGAAGTACCTACGGCCATGGCGATTAGTCACAAATTCACTGCTCACTGTTGACAACTACGATAGGTAGGTATTCGAATGGGAAGGTTAAGAAAACTATTTACACTTTTATTTTGGACTTGTGGTCTTTAAACAAGTTTAAAATAAGAAGCACACATTCGCGATCTAAATAGCTATAAGCCCAAGGTCTGTCACGTTTGTTTACGAACTTGACAGCTTGGTAAATAATTATGTTAAAATCACACATTAGAAAAAAAAAAGGTATTTGGCAATATTAATTACCTACCTACCGTAATCGCATTCAATCCCGTGGGCCTATCATTGATTGATTTCATTATAACAAATGCAACAAATAAAGCTCGACCGCCATGTTGCTTTTGCCCACACCATAGATAAAATTGCATTTATGCGTCCTCATTCTCTATTTAACCTTCGAACTTGGTAACCATTAAGAAGCAACAAACCCTCGAGCAAACCAAACAATAAAATAAATAGGTACTAAATCATAATATACCTACGGATTTAAGTACTTATTATTAAAAGTCCATTGGCCAATCTGTCGGTGTCTTTTTCAATTTCATATTGTATGTATTTTCTAAGTTAAAATTGACATCGGTGAAGGGAAACAGTGAGGAAACCTGAACTTATGATTAATATAAATCTGATTACGCCTTGAGCAAGCGTGATGATAAATGCTTGTGCCTTCTCTGTATGGGGTTGCCTTGCAGTAGGACAATAATAGGCTGGTATTATTATTAGGTGCTATACAAAGGTAGGTCTAACTCCACATCGGAAGTACGTGGGCAGCGCGCTGTATATGGCGAGTACAATCAATCGCAAGAGTGATTTTATGATACATTGATTTATGATTTATTACGCATGGATGGAGAAAGTGCGGAATTTGAAAAGTAGATGTTGAGATATCATAAACGTTTAGGTATTGATAATGTTTTGCAATTTATTAACGTTATAGCAAATTCAATTTAAATTCTTCTAGCAATGTTGGGAAAATCCGGACATTTTTTTTTATATGTGATGAGTTTTGCTCTTGGCTCTAGTCTAGGTCAGAGGTGGCAGAGACAAAGTCTACGGAGGTAGTCCAAAAAGCCGGACATGTCCTAACAAATCCGGACTGATAGTCACATTACATTTTATCTACACTAATATTATAAAGAGAAAAAAATGTATTTTTGTTTGTTTGTTTGTAATGGATTAAACTCAAAAACTACTAGACTGATTTTAAAAATTCTTTCACCATTAGAAAGCTACTTTATCGAATAACATAGGCTATAATTTATTTTATTTTTGCGCGGACGAAGTCGCGGGCATAAGTTAGTCCATAATAATATCTGTGGATTTTCTACCTAAGTTTGTCTACACTGTTCAAGCCTTCAAAAACATAAACATAATTCCGATTTTTCTGCCGGAATGTACCAAAGGAGTCACCATCGGAAGACAATAGCTTGTACCTATCCTCCATTGCGATTCGAAACGCTTAGACTTGCAACAGTTGCTATTTGCTACTGACTTGCTATGTGTGCTGACACATTAGGTATTGCTAGCTTTGCCCCGCGACCTTTCGTCCGCGTGGATTTTTTTTACGGATTCCTTTTTAATTTCTATAAGTAAACTTATTAGTCACACAACTCTAAGATTAATTAATAAAATCACTTTGTCATGATTTCCGTCATGAACTTGAAATATTTGCCTAATTTATTGTAAAAAAATGTAAGCAGTGTTCACATTTTCTAAAAAAAATGTAGGAGTTTGTAAATTCATGATCATGAATAATCATGATAATGATCTTTATTTTTCTATAAAATTGTAAGTAGGAAGTCCTAGCACACATTATGAAAAAAATATTTTAGTTTTACAATGTTTTTTTTTTTTATTTATTTAAAGGTAGGTATTTCAATGTCTTAATGAATCAATGGTGCCAACACTGCAAACATCACCCGAATTCTAAATTCAAAAATCTTCGAAAGTGAACTTTTCAGAGTGACAGTATCGAATTCAAATTCAGCGGCCATGACGTCCAGTGTGCGAATTTCAATTGTGAACACAAATACTTGTCCCAATTCCTGTGATCGCGTGCCGACGTGTGCTGACGAAATGTCAAACGAAAGAACTTGACCGTGTGTGGCTTTCTCGTACGCAGCTTCCATTATAAATTTCGTCCCCGTTTAGTTGTTTTTTATTGCGAGAGCAAGTTCCTGATGTAGTAGTTCCGGATGACATTTCTAAGAATACTGCACAGACTAAATAAAATAACGTCACGTTGTCATTTGAAGTAAAGAATTATTCAGTTTTTTAGAAACTATAAACCTTATTTCATTTAGACTTTTTACGAATTACCTACCTACTGCAGTATCCTAAATGAGAATACAGCCATCAGAAGTTTGCCCGACCTTAAATTCATATGGAGAAAAGGCAAGAAACTGTAAAATCCATCCTATTTTCCAGGCTACCTGTCATACACAATACTTTCTAAGTACAGACTAGTATACTTCTACATACATGCACGTAACACTAGCGGTGGGCAGTGATTCGAATCGACACGGCTTGGTGCCAGTTGACCGGGCTGCCGCGGTCAAGGTGATCACTGCACTGTGACCACCCGCCCGACCACGCCAAAGGACGTTGAACGTCTTAACTCCTTTTGTTTCATTGCATTATTCCGAGATTCGATTCGCGTTCCACGTTTAAATGACGTAGAATTAATTGAATGAATTGGAAACGTCATTGTTTTTTTTTTAATTCAAGTAATGGCTTGACCCATAAGAAGGAGGCTCTAGGCGCAAAAAGGTTTATTGAATTGCAATTGCAAAATAATAAAATAATAAGGCGCAGGTCTTAAAGGTTGAATAATGCATAAACAGTAGCTTGCCAGCTCAGTGCCTGCGGTAATAAAAGTAGTAATTCCCTTCGATGAGGCTCCTTTTTGCAAAGCACAATAGTGGAAATGGAAACTTGTTTGGAATATGTTCTGTTTAGTTCTGGGCAATGTTTTTGCAGTTATATTTTTTACGACCTTAAGTGTCAAAGACGGATCAAGTTTTGAGCAAAACACCGATCATACCCTTTTTATTCCTTTTGTAATTCCATTTAATTGACTTGATGGAATGGAAGGCTACCGATAGTTTGTTAAATTACTTCATGCGTCAGGTGTCAGGTGTCTCATTGGCAAAGTGTAGCAAAAACTATGTCTCAAAGTTAGCCGGACGGCAGTGACCGTTAGTAAACACGTCACACCTCACTGTACCTAAACATTACTACTTAGCTATAAACAGTCATTATTTTACCTACTTATCATGACGGTTTGTAGACCAAATTGTGTTCCAAATTTGAAATCTTTTATTTGAGTTGGTACGGTCTAAAAGAAGAAACAAGCAAAGGAATTGTCGCAACATTTACGATTCTAAATTTAAATCTGGCCAATGACATTTTGATTTAGCACAGCATAAAATTACAATACACAAAGCATTTTTTTATCTAATTTTCTGTTACGATTATGAACCGGATCATCCTACTCACTCTGGTATCTAGAAGTAGATTGAATCGGTTTGTTACGGTACAATGTCTGTAACACTTTAACAACATGTCTATGGTCACATCGCGTTTCAAATTTCAAATATCGAACGCCCCGAGGGTATGAAGAACGCGCCAAAAGTTGAATCATCAAGATGATCTCGAAACGGCACCAAGATCTCAAGATTTCAACTCGTTTTAGTCAAATCCTAAGATAGTATCTCTAGAGCTAAAACAAAATCAAATAAAATAATTATGCATTAAAATTTTATTATGATTAACAAACATCGGAATCACTGAGATACAAGTTACAACGTAAATAAATTGAGAAAGATCCGTAGCTAATTCACAAAGTCACACGGGGTGTTAAAATTGCTTCTTAATCAGATGAATATATGTGCAACTGCAAATATGTAATCTAGTATCGAACAAAACCGTGAGATATTATATTCCTATATTCTAAATCTACACTATTTATAAATTTGAAGAGATTTTTGTTTGTTTGTTTAAACGCGCTAATCTCTGGTACTACCTATCGGATTGGAAAAATCTTTTGTATAAGATAGCCCGATTCATAAGGAATAGTATAGGCTATATAACATCACGCTACGACCAACGGGAGCTGAGCTGTAACCAAAGACGTAACCTAACGCGTGTGTAAAAATCCACGCAGACGACAAAGTCGCGGGCAGAAGCTAGTCTTAAATACAACAAACGAACTCACTGACGAAATTTCGAAAACTAGAAACAGATTTGACTTTGACTTTGTCTCCCACGCGGACGAAGTCGCGAGCAAAAGCAAACATTCATATTTTTCACTGTCGACCGTACAACTGGAAGCAAATTATGCCGGCGTACTGTTACGTAGTTACGTCTGGTCTGTTGAAAAACTGTGCGGTTGCCGTTGACGACAAATCTATGAGGTTATTAGCCACAGATGTGTGTCACTGAATCGTGTCAAGTGGCTACCATTACCTGGTGTGATGTGGGCATAACATGTGCTACGTCGGTTGTGTTGAAAGTATGACTAGTGGCTAGTGGAATTTAACGAGTTTGATTGATTCCTCTTTGGTTAAATTGGCTGGTAATTTTCTGGCAAGTTGCCAGTTACATTTGACAGTAATAAAGGAGGTTCTACATTTGACAGTATGTATCTTTTTTTTAAGTCGGTTCACGAATTTTTCCAGTAATTGACGACCGATTTTTAAAATTCCTAAGGGCAGGTAGGTATATTATAATACATATAGGTACTCCACAGTTAGTCCCATATTAAATAGGTAAAGATCTGATGTTCCTCGGAAATAAACAATGGAACTGTACACGAATTGTGATTTGGACTAAAGATCAAAGATAATTGCTTATTAGTTATTATCTGTGGTAAAATAACCACGGTCTTCGAAGATACTCCATGGAACTCCTCATCGACGAACAGAACATAATTAAAGGTTCTTGCAGCGAGAGATTAAGATCATGCGGAAGATGAAACACATTTGGTTTTTAAATTACGTAGTGTTACCGTTTCTTCATGGATTC
Organism: Hoplodrina ambigua; assembly: GCA_949774945.1. NCBI lineage: Eukaryota > Metazoa > Arthropoda > Insecta > Lepidoptera > Noctuidae > Hoplodrina > Hoplodrina ambigua. The sequence continues at coordinate 2,962,042 of OX458974.1, read as the reverse complement.
ATAAAACTTATAAATAATAATAAAATTGCAAGGTATGTTTAATTCATAAAAGAAATAGCTCATCTAAAAAATCATCTCCGGTTTCAATAGGACAATTAGTGCCCAAATCATTATCAACAGTTTTTACATTTAGGATTAGTTAAGGTTTCTTTTTGCATGTCGAGGCTCAAGTATGATAAGATGGAGAAAAGTCAACTTCTGTTGGCCCTTGCCCAAATCATTATCAACCGTGTTTACTTTTAGGATTAGTTAAGGTTTCTTTTTGCATGTCGAGGCTCAAGTATGATAAGATGGAAAAAAGTCAACTTCTGTTGGCCCTTGCCCAAATCATTATCAACAGTTTTTACATTTAGGATTAGTTAAGGTTTATTTCTGCATGTTGGGACTGAGTATGAAAAGATAAAGAAAAGTCCGCTTCTGCTGGCCCTTTGTTTTTAAATTACCTGCATGAAGTGAAACTGTAAGCTTTGAGAAAACGTTGCATAAGCGGTAGAAGGTGTGGACCAAAACTAGCATCTGCCTGTGACACAGATGTACATACAAAGAGAAACTACCTGATAAAGGTATTTGAAAAAACCTCTATCGAAAACAATAGTTCTCTTTCTTCTTCGTGACGCTGGCACGACAGTTTGGGTGAACCGAAAACATTGCTACTTCCACGGCATCGTTGGTAGCAGCACATAGGTCAATTGAATAGTTCTAAACATCAATATAAAGATTTGAATGAATTCGATGAATCGTGTATCAACCCAAATTGGGCTCATTAAGATTGTTTTTTGCTAATAACTGTGACTTCGGCCGCGTGGTTTTTTTTACCCGCTTAATGTTTCGTCTTTGGTTACTGCTCCGCTCCTGTGGGTCGTGGCGTGATGTTATATAGCCTTATACATAATACTATTTATTCCTCATGATTTTTTTCCAATCAGACTGGTAGTTCCAGAAATTTTCGCGTTTAAACAAACAAATAAACTCTTCAGCTTATATTAGTAAAGATTTGCCTTTAAAGCAAACCTAAAACGAACATCATTGATGCAAATAATTAAAAGATTCAAAAGAGGTCATATAATAAAACAGCCACAGATAATAAACTGATGATGAAAGATGCCAGTGAGAACGTCAATGTCAATGAAGTCGCCGCGGAGACTGACGTGAAGAGAAAAAAGTTGAATGGAGTAGTGTTACGCCGAAAGTGGTGGAAAGCGGCCGGTGTGGTCGGTACACAGGTTCGTACACATGCCGCCAATATTTGCGCACGCGCAGCTCTCTCGATCGCCGTCCCTAATTACACATACCGCCGTAACCAGACTTTTTGTTTGAATGACTTTCATCATTGAGGAAAACGTTGGGCTTAAAGATTTGGACGATTTTCAGTTCTGTTGTCTTTTTTTAATATAATCGGTCTTTGTACTAGGTTTATCGTTGCTTTTGATATAAGTGATGACTGACATTTGCGTCTCAATAGAAGATAATAATGCTGGAACGTTTCTCATTTCCATGATCTGCCAGTCGCTTCTAGATTTTTTCAACCACTACAGAGAGTAAAGTAACAGCCTCTCTTACTGTGATTAGGTTATTCTTAGAATAAAAGATCTTTATCGACAAAAAATCAATAGCAAATTAACCGTACAGCCACGATGAATCGATTACATGATCCATTACGATACATTTGCCGCCGATTCGAGAAATTATTAAACAATCAATAAGTTCCGTCCTTCTACACAGAGTAATTTCAAACGATCGCCATATTAACTAGCAGTTTATTGAATCTCTGTCTATACTGCTACACGTAATGCTGCCGTTATAATATAATAGGGAAATGGTTACGTAGTTAGCGACCGACAGTTAGAAAGTCTCGTGAACATCTGGCGTAATTTTCTAATTCTGCCAACAAGTTTTTGTTACCATGTGGCGGCTACTTTTGATATTTTAATTTCACTTATTATATTTTGGTGTGTCAGCATTTGGATTTCAATGGTTTTGGACTTATATCTATCCCTTTCGAACAAAAATGTAATGTAATGTATGTTCGCTCAATCAAAAATGGCTCAAGTAAAGCTTTCCGTTTACCTTTTTCGAGGAAAAGATTTTGAGACATCAAGATTATCCAGCAACAAATTGAATAAAATAGTTAATGAAAACAACTGTATAATTATTAGTTACCTACATTGTAAAAAGCACAGAGGTCCTATACAAGTCCCTGTGGCACTCCAAACCTCTTTTTTGCAAGATTTCCTTATAAAAATATTTCATGAGGCATGTATCAAGAAAAAAGCAAGTGTAAAGGTCAGTTACTCAATAAAAGTAGTTGTTGACCTGTATTAAGCCTGTATGTAGTTGGGTGATGAAGCAATCTGTCATGTAACGGTATCGGAGGGCGCGCCAAAGACAACTTTCCTCGGCACTCAACAACACGTCTCATTCGCTTCACGGAAGCACAAGAAAGTATACGGATGTATGCTGACTGAGAGTCTATGAGAATGTCGATTGTCTGTGGTATATTACATATCTGTGTAACTGAGACAAAATACCATCGTATTCCTTTTACTACGTTCTATAAAATAATCAATGCATAAGTAATTTGATTTTGATGAAACATTTGACACAGAAACGCATAAAATACTCCGTCGTTTATAAACCGATTAAGATTTAAAACTATTAGGTTTAATAACAAATTAAACGTGAAATAATCGGCCTATTGAATGCTGATTCATCTAAAGATATGAAGTATTCGGAGGCTCATGCCGAATTGTCAATTTTACTATAATTATTGCATTTAACACAAGTCACACACGTGTCAACAGTAGTTCTTGCCGAGAGGATTTTCTGTCAGTTAAGAACAATAAGCAATAAGGAATAACTCTCGTTTTTACAGGTTTGCGTAAGCAATAACTTCCGAGAGTACTTTGTCTTAATGATTTGTAGTCGATAACAGTTGAATGTGCAGGTTCGGAGTCACTGATGAACTTTTCCCTCAAACAACCTTACAGCACACAATTTTGTGACAGGTATAATTTATTTTGTCGTATCTCGTATACAATTAATAGCAAAGTACGTTACTGAAAACTGCAACATATCTTTTGTCAGTAGATCTTCAATCGTATCGCACAAATATGTACATGAGAATAGCTCATCTCTTGAATTCCTGATAATAATCAGTCAGTCAGCTGGTGCTAGTTTGCAGATCTGCAGGAAACCCTACTAGATACTACTACTTATCAATTAGTATTTAGCCTTTAAGGAAATGCTTGAATTGTTTAATGAACTGCCATTTACGCTAATCTGTGCTATTGTTCGGAATGATATTCCTTTAATTATACAAATACATTGTGAATACTGAGAAAAAGATTTATCTCTTGATTTTGATTTTTTTCATTACGTTCTCACACTTGAGATTGACCCTGTCCTATTTTCTTTGATTATTGCGCATAGTTTGTGCTATGATAGCTGTTAAGAGTGCTAAAATATTGAGTAACTGTTTCGCATTCAAGTACCTTGTTAACAAATTTCAGGATTTAGTGTCTGTGTTCTTTAATCTGCCCTTTTTCTTCTGACTTCTGTTTTACGATCTATTTTCATTGGAATTCGACCATGCAAGATAAACACTGGCATTCAGTTATTGGAGATCATTCATTGCCACTTTTGTAGTAGTTTTCAGTTTTGATTTATTTTTCTTTTCCATTGTTACTTTCTCAGTTGTTTTCTACAATTTGTTTGAACACTGTTGTTGCATGTTCTGTCTGTTCAAATGTTCGCGAATTTATTGCTAATGCTCAAACGTCTCTTTTGACGATTAATATAATTAAACGAACGTGTCGTGATTGTTTCAATTTACACTATTTATAGCTGTATGAGCCAATCAGTGCGTAACGGCATCAACAATTCAATCAATCCCGCCATACAACGCATCGCGGACTCGCGGTTCATTATGTACTTAATCTTGTTTGTCTTGTAAAATTCCTTGTTTTATATTTACATCGATGCTGACATATCATGCAAACATTTCTCAGGCTGCATTTATCTGTAATTAACACAATACTCTTCCATTATTTAACCAATTAACAAAGGCCTGATCTATTGCACAGTCGACAACAAATGTGAATCGTGACTCGTACAGAAACGATGTAAAAAATGTATCCCTCCATCAATCGAATGTTTTTACCGCATCACTCCATGCTCATTCTGAATCGTCTTTATAAGATTACAAAGCGAAGAGTTACCAATTAGTCATTGTCTTGACATCGTTGACTTCTAAACTTGATCGTCCACTTTATCTTGACCTTCCTCGCTCGTTGTCACGCTTCGACTGGTTCATTTCAATGAAGATATATTGTAACTTGTTGTGGCTCATAGTAAGTTGGTTGTTTTACAGCTGTTACAAGAACCTTATTATTCCTGCGATTGAGTTTATTTTTGTTGTTTACAGTTTTTGTAGTGAAGTGGTTGTTCGTACGACATTTGACTCTCAATGCGCCATTGTGTGGTGTTGAGGTTAAAGTAATCGTATGTGTTCATCCCACAGCCTATTGTTTTGTCGCGTACACGTTTATTTACACCCACGCGGAGCGCATGCGCGAAATTACACAATTAATTTATTGGCCGGCCCTTTCACAAACCTTCACTTCGCTATTAAATTAACGAATTAATTGCTTGCAGACTATTATGTAAGAAATGTTCATTTATTTTCTAACGGTGACATGTTAACTGTTAAAGCTTCAGCTTAATGCGAAGTTACGAGTATGTAACTATCACCTTTCGAAGATACAGAGATTACAAAACAAATCCTAAAACCTGAAGTTAACATTAAGTATGGTACTTAACAACCAATATCATGATAGAACCTCTAAGAAAATCCATAACCAGATAAAGAATCACCATACACAGTCTTTAAAGCATGTTAAATACCTAATTGACAGGACAGAAACGAAGAAGGAAACGTGTAGGTTTGGAAGTTTCTTGCCCAGTCTTCTCCATACGAAACTAACTTTTGAACTGGGCAAGTAGATATAGATTACATTTTATTTTTCATCAATGATGATCAAAATTGCCTTTGAATGGTTTAGACCATTCAAAGGCAATTTTGATCATCATTCTAATACTAATAGAAATAAATGATTTGACTTTCTGAGTTAATCTCAAACATCACTGACATCGGTGAAGGCAAATATTATGAGGAAACATGGTCAAAATTAGTATAAGTCTGAAATCGCCAATCAATCGGCCTTCAGCAAGCGTGGTGGTCAATCCTCGTAGGTACCTTTTCTGTATGGGAAGAGGCCTTTGCTTCTCAGTGAGTCAATAATAGGCTGGTATAATTTGACTTTGAGTCGCCCCGATTTCATGTAACATAAGACGAGGATAGAAAGATGATGATAGCTTAACAAATCAACGTTCAGAATACTGCCCTGCATTAAAATGCAAATAAAACTACCTACTTAATCGACCAGTACGTCTAATAAGATTAGTGAAATTCCATTAAACATAAACATGATCAGTTGGTTACGGTGGGTCATTACAATGCTCATTACACTGGTTATTTCACAAGCAGTAATTTTGCAATAATTGTATGCTGATTGATATGCTGTGATACCGGTTTGAGTACATTAGCTGGACTGGAGTAACTTGAAAGTTATGAAATGAGTGCGACGGGAGCTGGCCGATCGATTTGTTTGATATCATTACTGTCCTTGCTAAGTTTACTTTCATTGTCAATTGGTAATGTTTGTCAAAGGGCTCGTTTGACAGTTTTCGTTATGTCATTTGAATTTGAAATAGGTAATTCTGGCGATTCTTTTTCTGATTTTGAATTTTCTTTTTTGGTTGCACCTGTTTTTTCTTTTTAGCTTATGCCCGCGGTTTTGTTACTTATTTTTCTACAATTATAGCCTAAGTTACTTGTAACATCAGCCAGTTAAAGTCCCCTCAAATTCGGTTCATCCGTTACGTTGATTAGCCGGAACAAACAGACAGAAAGACAAAAATTTTAAAAAATATTTTTTGTTTAACTACCTAAAAATTTAAATATTTTCATTTTTGTTTGTAAAAGCTGTTATTTTGACATTACAAACAGACATTTTAATTTTATTTATTTGAATGTATAGATAGGAAATATTGCTTACTTAGATATAATATTTCTTTTTATGTCACCAACATTGTTATAAAATCCACCTGGAAAGGACATCGCAACATCGTGCATCTACAGTTGCTTTTACCTACCTACATGTAGTCTGGTTCGAGCAGTCAGTCCTGCAGCCACACACCATGACAATCCCCTGTCCCGTGACAAAACTCTAAAGCAACGTTTTCACGCCTCTCGCCTCACAAATTGTCGACACACTAAATTATTCAATTACAAAACTGACAAATTGGTTTATTTGGAAAATGCTCCACTTGCCAAGGTTAGGCGCCTTTAGTTTTATTGTCGCAATTCATAACTTTTACTTTGTACTATGATTGAACTCCGTTACGTCAAGTGAGCTCTGATATAATGGATTTAAACATGCAGGTTTTGATGTAAAAGTTTTGTCAGATACTTTGCGTTTTATTTGCTTCTCTAGGAGGTTGTCGCCTGCTTAATCGAGATCCGATTCAGCCTGTTCTCTTGCTGTCCTTTCCCAACAATGCTCTAAGCCGATGTCCGTACCCCATAGAAGGCTCTTCCTGCTGCCATAAGTCGGGAGCCCGGTATTCGTATTACGCATGATCCGCGCCCCTAGCTGGTATAGCCCCTTCACACACTATCCTACCTAGGAGATAGGGACCCCTCCCGATTTTTAGTGTATAGTAAGGTCTGGCTGGAGGCCCTAATTTGAAAGGCACCACAGGAAAATCCGGTAATTTGCTGAAGTCCCACGTATTATGTCACAATTGACAATTTGTATGACAGCCGGGGATTTAGTGGATAATATTAGACGTGCAGTCATGTTTCATATCTAGGTTACATTTTCTGAATAGAAATTGGAAAAAGTCTTTTTCAACCACCTGCTGTGTTCAGGTCATTGATCTACGCATTACTTTGTCTATCTGTCTTTCCGAAACGAAGTAACCCATATTGAATCTCACTTGTGCACACAAAAGGCGGTTTATTTTCTATTAATTATTGACACTTCCTTCCCCCACCTGTGTGTATGTACTATTGTTCCACTGACACCGATGCGCGGGCGCAAGTCTGTCTCTGCCCTCGATCCCACACTGAAGCATCGCTTATGCAATCAAATAAAATCTGATACGCCACGTTTAACAATGAATTATGTTGCACTTGTTTAATTATGAACAGAAAAATGTATGGAGATATTGAAATTATGTAAGTGTTTACCCACGCGGAGTGGACGCAACCATGATGACGTGCATTTTTTTTTCTGCTGAGCTATTATTGTACTTATTTCATAATTTTAATTGGTCCGTTTCATTTCATTCTTTCATTTCATTCATTTCATTCATTTCGTTCTTTACTGTCTGTTAAAGCTGTCGAGTCTCTCCTTCAATTTGCGGAGCTATAATGTTTTTTTTTCGCTCAAGAAAAGAAATAAATTAATTATTTTGATTTGTGACTAATGTTTTCTGTCTTACAAAAATTCACAGATAATTGCTACTTTCGTACAAACTATCTTAATGCATAAAAGCGTAGAAATTGTACTTGTACTGTTAGTTTTTAGAGTAAGTAATCAGTAAACAATGCGGTACGAATTAGTCAAAGCCCATTGAAGCGTGAACGGGCGGAATGCGCGGACGAAATTAAGATGTTTGTGGACCCAGATACATGACTCACTTGTTCACAGGTATTGTTTAGTTAACGTGAACTACTTTCTGGTCTAGGTATTTATAAATATTGAATATTCTTTTTTTTTTATTAACGAACTTTGAACACTAGGAATTTCTCTTCTATCGTGGGTGCAACACAAACATAAACTCGCGTACACAAACAGCCAAACCCGTAACAACTATTTGTAAGGCATACAAATATTTGTGCCATGTGGTAATCCGAACCCGCGACACGCAGGACAGCAGCCATGCGCTTCGCCACTGCGCTAACCGTGTCGTCAAAAAATATTGGTTAATGATAATGACATTATGACATGTTAAATGATGTCAAATACCCAATTGTTATATCTTAATGACAACGACAAGTTTGGTGTTTGTAAAACCTACTTGCTGGTTTGAGTCATGACACGGGTTCACTTCAAGTTGGCCGTCTTGACAGATGTCATACGCACAATTGTCAGAGACAAAAATTGAAATTACGAATTTGCTATCCATAATTCCATACCTACATGGTCTGACTTGAGGCGTAGGGTGGGGAAGCGGGCAGGAGGTAACGTCCTACTACTTGAAGTGAACTCCTAATCATCTGTCTAATCTGTAGCTAATTACTATGCCTAGGACACTACCCACGGTACTCTTCAAGCCCTGCTTACGCTGTTAGCATAAAATCGTGAACTAACAACACGTGCGGGTGATTAAAGGTGATTTCATTGTAATGAATGCTAGTGAGGTGGCAGCGAGTCAAGTGTTTGCTGAGAAAAATGCAACCACCTCTGAAGGTTAAGGCCGGGTGATTATGTCAACTGAGAGATGCGGACATAATGACGAAACCAAAGATTTGAATCTTTGGATGTAACAAAATGTTATTTCTGATTCTGTGAGGATGAGGTTGGAAATAACGTTTTGGCGTTTGACTTTAGACTTAAAACGTTAGTAGATAGACTTAAACTTGAATAGTTGTGTCTGAACGAGAGTCCTTCTCAAAAAAAGTCGGGATACTTTAAGGAATAGACCATCATTCAATTGGGCTAAATAATGGCCATAAAATTGGGCTAAACAAAAAAAAATATGTTCCGTTAGAATTTGTTTTTTCCTTACTCTGTCCCACTACTGGACAAAGGCCTGTCCCAAATCCTTCCAGGAACTCTTTTACCAAAAATCATATTATTATGTCCTAATTTTTTCTATTACTACTACTTGTACCTGTGTACAGTTCAATTTAATTATGTTGTTATTTTAAGTATTTTAAATCTCTCAATTTGTTGTTTAATTCTAGGACAATAATTTGCACCTACTAATGAATACTTTGTACTTTCTGTTGAGTAAAGTTTCTATAAATAAATGATGTCCTTTCCAAGTCCATATTTTATGAAAAGTAGGTAGAAATTGTATGATCTATTTATAATCTCATATTGTAAGTGAACATAGGTATAAATTTAGATGTATTATTTTTATTTTAAAATTATATAAAATAATTAACTAAACATAAAACCTTAGAGTAATTGTAAAATAAATAGTAATATTTATAAAAAAACAGAACAGAGTAAGTGAACTATTTGTGTTCTATATAAGAATATCTTTAAACCGAAATTATAACAATGCGCTTAAAATAGAAATAGGAACAGATGAGTCAAAGAGATTTCTAAAACAATGTTAAGTTGTGAAAGATAAAAATCAAATGAAATGTAAAGGTCGTTCGTTGCATTGTCTCTTGTCAACTTTGACATTTCACGATTCCATTTTGACATTTTATATGTCGCTCTCGCTATACCGCGCTTTAAAGCTAAACCGCTAGATGACACCTCTACTCAATTGACACACTTTTTATGACCTGTCAAAACGCGATCCTCCCATAGATTTTGTATGGCAAAATACAGTTATGACGTCACTTTTGTGCCGACTTAATTGACTACCTATCTATTTATTAATTTGAAAGCAATTAAAAAATCAGGTTTTCCAGTTAACTGACAATTAATCGGGGTTTTCAGAGCTAAAACAAGTGTTTCTTTAGAGAAGTTATTGGTTAATGGTGTCGATTACCCTTTGAATCCTCGTATGCAAGAAATATAGTAAGGCCGACGTATCTTGGCGGTCTGTAGAGCTGTTTGGCTGCGCAATGGATAGAAACGAAGTTGTTTTCTGCGCAGCAATCGGCTAACTTCAGGACCGCCAAGATACGTCGGCCGTATTGTAAATAATATAACACTGTGACGTCACATATCTTAAGAACTGTCCGGTGCACATTTCGTCTCTTGTGTATCACGCTACGAGCACCTGCCGGCCGCACCTCTCCCGATTACCTCTGCGCCGGTAGAACTTGGAAGTTCAAATTAGCGGTTTACCTATAGCAAGTTTTGCTCCATGTAAAAGTCGATAAACCGTGTTAGTGATGTAATATAACGCAATCATCACAATTGCTTATGCTATAACAGACGTTAATTACGGCAAAGTTAAGCAACTTTTAATTAGAGGAAAAAATTCGCATGCACCAAGTCGTTGAGTGGTTGAGTCGTTCGCTATTATACAATTGAAAATAACAGTACATACCTAACAAAATGTCACCTCTAATCGAGCAGTGTCAAGGAATTTCAGAAGCTTGCAAACCGTAATAAACACGATGTACTCATCGTGTTTTTTATAATAATACCCGCCTATTAATGTCCTACTGCTAGGCAAAAGCCTCTTCTCATTCAGGGAAGGTACGAGCGTTGATCACCGCACTTGTTCAAGGTAGATGTACAGTATAATATGAATTCATGGTAGGTACTTTTAGCATTTTTGATAAGATTTAAATTAAAAAAAAAAAAACAAATTACGTATCGGTAATTTTTTACCTGTTAGGTAGGAAAATTCGATGATGATTTTTTGAAGCCATTTAGTTTTTATTCTGATTATTTACAAAAAAAAACTTAGGATTGACTTTGAAAATATTTAAAATGAACAATAATACAGCCTCCGGCGACGTGTCATGTAACGGTATCTCCTGCAACGTGAACATTGCAATTCGCGCTTGCCTCATTCACTCATTCACAAGACAGATAGTATAAAAAAAAAAAAATAGAAAATTGTGAATGACCACAATGATTGCTAACGAAAGTGATGAAAGTTAATTTACAAGAGTAACTATGAGTAACGAACGTTTACTCATTTTATTTTATTGCCAAAGCACCACTTAAACTTATGATCACTCGCAAAATACTACGTTTCTTTTTGTTATTAGTATGTATCTTTACTATGTCCAGGGGCGGATCTAGGGGGGAGGACTAAGTGGCCCAGGCCCCACAAATGCATCTGAGTACTTCCGTGACAAAATTAGTAAAATAAGTAAAATTGATATTATTATACTTAAACTTTTATACGTAGTAGGGTACCATTATACTAAATTAAAATGAGTGCAAAAAGAAAGCTTGATCAAGCCCCCCCCCAAAAACGTCAATCCTGGATCCACTACAGACTATGTCTACGTGACCATTGCACAAAAAAAGGTCCGGCATCTTACAAACTCCGTGATATGAATCCGAAAAGCGTCCAAGCGTATCATTTGGAGTATTTTTTTTCTTTCAATATTGTGATGTACAGTTTGTATTATGTATTAATTTACCGTGCGAATACCTTAATTTCTGTGGCACTATTAATAATATTTAATTTTTTTTTTTGTTAGCTAGCAACACGATTTCATTCGGCCATTATATTTTTGTAGTTTCGTTTCTTTTGCATTCTATAGTTATAGCTTCATGCACCTGCATCTTAATATTCTCTTTCAATGTTAGGAATCTCTGATTCTTTCTTTTCAACCGACTTCAAAAAGGAGGAGGTTCTCAATTCGACGCGTATGTTTTTTTTTTTTTTTTTTTTCTCTGTCACTTACGCCATTAACGTGTCTATTATTATCTGCTGTCGTTGCATTTGCAAGTTTCGCGATTAATATTCCTACTGTTAAAGCATTTCATGTTACTTTTGCTGTTTAATCATTTTAATTAGTGTGTGTATTATATTAAGTAATGCAATTTGGTTTCATTTTTTATTATTGTGATTCTTCTTCACCATTCGTTAATTTCTTATGGGGATTTAGGAAAAGGTCTATCTGTTATTGCTCTACTCTACCTAGGAGTTAGGGAGCCTACCGATTTGGTTCTATAATACTTTACTTTACGGTGTAGGCAGTCTAACTGTTGGACGGCCTTTTGTACCCACGCCTGGCAAGTAATAATAATTATTATTTCAAATTTACTTTGCGTAACGATCATCCACATAAAAGATAATTCCCGAGATCATTTTATTGTACTAATAACCTAATTAATAAGTTGTTTTTGTAGGTTGTGAAAATAAAATATGCAAAAGCATAAAAAACAAATGGAATGTCCAAGGTTATGGTCTTGCGTACTCTGAATCGACTTGTTCTTGAACTTTGTAAACATATCATACGTGTTCTGAATCTTGTATTAGTTTTGGGAATCAACACGTCAACTTTAATTGAAGGTGGACCCAGTATCATGCCTTGGTGAAACCCAAGTTACATAACTATAGGTCGTCACCTGTGGTCCATGGACCTCTAAGGGGTCCGTGTAATGAACGCCGGGGGTGTCCAAATGTAGCCATAACGAGCCTACCTACCTAGAAGTGGAAGATGACATGCGCCTTGCTTAATCAGAAACGGCTCCTCGCTTTGTCATTCTAATCCAGCATATGTGCAGCATCCAGCTGTCACACTTATACGTGAAGTTAAATCGTAAACATTAAAATCAGGCACAAGCTAAACACTTCCTTTTCGGCTCTTTAAAATTTTGAGAGGATTCCATGACTAGAACAGCGTTAAGAGCCCTGCTATAGGATTTAAAGAATACATTGTATAAATTAACTTGCTAATCTCACTTAACCAATGAATTCTTCAACTTAACTTGCATTGAGTTCACCTATTAATTATTTACTCGACACCTAAGATCAACTTATGGAAGCAGCGAACGTGCGTGTAGAAAGCCGTACCTCTTGAGGTCGAGGCGAAGCCAGAATACACAACATTACGATAACCCGACTCATTCGAAACGCACTCTATAACAGACAAAAAGTGTGTGACTGAACATCGTTTAAAATCGATCGCGTTATATCTATTGGTATGCATCAGAGGTGGGTTCGGTTCCACGTCTTTGGCAGACGGAAGTGGCTCTGCGACCATTGTTTCCCAGATCCAATGAACTTTTTTTGGGTCGCCATGGGTGCGTTTGATATTTATACCGTCGATAAAAACATTAGAAATGGTTATGTTAATTATATTATGTTGAATCAGCTGTCTACGATGTCTGGTTTGGAGAGAATATGGTTGGAACACTTGAGTCGTGTTTGAGAGAAAATATTAAATTGAAATGTTTTGTCGTTCTGTCTGAGTGCTTGATGCAATGAATGTCAAAGAAAGTTTACTGCAAATTGATAGTGCTTAATTGAATTATAGAAGAAAATAATTTATGCTTATGAATAATTCAATTTAAAAGGAAAACTGGACAGATATAGAGTTTACCAAAGATTATATGATACTCAATGAAACAGTGACGAACTCAAGATATTGAAAGATTTAGCTAAGTAGGTCGGTTACCTGACAGTTGACACATGCCGTGACCCAAAGGCTGACTTCTACCTTGGAGAGAGGTTGAGCATTGACATCCAACGTGACAATGCCGCCAGTCTCTTGGGTACATTACCCCCGACAGCGATGTGCAGGAATTTTTTGATGTCACTTTGTTTTAGTTGTCATGCGATATTGCTGTTTTGACAAATATAAAATACTAACTATGATATTTATTATCATCCGTTCTAAATCGGTAATTGAAAATATCTTCGTCAAACACGGAAATAAACTAAGAGTTAAAAGTAAGCTGTTTATATTTTGCTGCAAAGGCAAGAGTACAAATTTTCAGTACCTAATTGTATTAGTATTAGATACTTAACCCGAAATAAATGAAATATCTCACCACTTTTACTTAGGCGTGGAAGCTGGTTAAAATAAGAGATACTTAGTAAACAATGTAGGTGTTCAAGGTTTATTCAATGTCTTCCGTAGCTTTGTCATGCACACCGAGTGAGAATATTCCCTTTTCACCTCATTTCCCATTGCGCTGCCTCTTCACACATCAAGCAAGGAAAAGCGAAGCGGTCTGATTTCTACTTAAACACTTACGTAGTACTGCTAATGTACCTTAATAGCACCTGAATGTCAAGTGACGTAGGAACAGAAAGTGAAAACCATTTCCGACGGAGAGATGTACCCACTACCATAAACCCGTTCTGCCTCAGGAGATATCTAGCTAATTAGTTTTTACGATTTTGTTATATTTCTCTTGGCGTATAAATCAAAGCATTACGTTCAACCACTACCTAATTAAACAACAAATGTGACTATAAATCAATACGTTGTTAATTAAATACCTGTGTACTTTCGTCATGCTTTCAAGAAAATGCAACTGCAGATAATATTTGCGTTAACTTCCACTAAAATTTATGTTCTCTTGTTAAGAATTCTCTGAAATGATGAACTGTTCTGCTGTTAGTATTAATTTCTGTAGATTATTTATCTTTGTTTTTCATTTTCATGTTTACCTGACTGGAAAAATTCTTGAAGAAAAGTTAAGCGTAATTATCTTCGCATAGTTTAGTGATAGTCATCACTGCATTCGAGGTTATGCTTTACTAAGAAATAACAGGAAAAACCTAATGATCACAAGATGAGATGAATTTGTTTACGGGATTCATGATCTGCATACATATGTGCATTAAGATTTACTTTTGTTATAAAGTAGGCTAAGCAAGGTAAGCAACAAAAAGTTTAGAAATACACATCACATAAAATACACTTGCAGAATTTAAAGATCAACCGACTATAAATCCTTATCGTCTTTAACGTAGCTACGAAGCAACGAACGATGATCAATGAAAACAGTGATGGCAAAAAGTTTACTCTTATTTTATGATCAATGACCAATAAATCTTTTGAACGATCGATTCATTGATTCAATAACGTGTTCCATGATTTACAATGATATAAGCAAGAGTTCAGTTTTCTCTTTTCTATCATAACCGCTTTAGTCTTTAGGGAGAAATCTGTTGAACAAAACAATCAGAATTCCGAAATCGGGTCTTTATAATTATCCATGTTCGGAGACTAGCCTTTTACGCTGTCACCAACATCAAGACATTTGTACAAGTTCCATTATTCATAGGCTCAAATTCAATTAGGTTGGAACAATCATGCAGGCACTATGCCAGCTAGCTTGTTTTTTAAGGAGACCTCTTTGTTTCCTTTCAACAATTTCATGCGAAAGCCTTCTACTAGTCCGTCGGTGTCCCGCAGAGTCCTTTTGGCACAGCTTGCTGTTCTTATAATAAAAATAACACAGCGATAATCGTAAAATATTTGTAATTTCCTTATCTGCTCCGAAACGTGATTTACTTGCATTTCCCCTATTTATGCTACTAGATTACATATTTGATAAGCAACAAATATTACTTGAATTTAATATTTGTTAATCAAGATTGCATACCTTTATATCGGTGTTGCATACAATTCTGGAGTAATATGTGGGTATAAAACAGGGTATGTTTTGTGGGTTCAACAAGTTCAAGTTCATCGGGCTCCGATGGAGGTGCCTACAAAAATGTTACTCCTACTATTAGTAGCGATTGCTCAGGTAAGGTTTTGTTTACTATACTTTCAATAACATCGTTGTTAGCTGTAAATGTGTTTTAGTCTTTGTATATTATTATCATAACAAAACAATTCAATGCATTGTAAGCTAGATTTAAACTTCCAATGCATTGAATTATTGTTTTGTTATTAACACATTCTTTAATTGATTTTTATTATTTACAGCATGCTGCTAACGCCCAGTATTACTACCCGCCCTACGCATCACCGCCGGTGATGGCGGCAAGTCCGTACATATCACAAGCCCCAGCGTGCGCCTGCTGTTCTCCTCCGCTGAACATCCCGGCTCCTCCTGCCTGCCCAGTCTACGTCACACTTCCAGCCCCACCACCTCTCCACGTCCAACCTCCGCCTTTACCTCCAATGATGTTGGAACTTCCCTGTCCTCCTCCAATCACTGTCACTCCTCCACCATCGCCACCTATGATGGTCAATCCTCCGCCTTTACCTCCAATGACTATAACTCCACCTGCCATTCCTCCGATCTGTGTAACCCCTCCACCGCCGCCTCCTATGTGCGTGACACCACCTTGTCCTCCAGCGATGTACGTCAACCCTCCAATGCCGCCAGCGATTTTCTTAGACCTGCCGCTGCCGCCTCCGATTGTGATTGAGCTGCCTGCTCCTCCACCGATCGTCGTACAACCGCCGCCTCTGGGACAGATAATGATCCAGCCACCTGCTCTGCCACCGATGCCTGTGCAACCGCCGCCACTGCCTCCAATGATGGTTCAGCCGCCGTCACCACCTCCTATGGTGATTGAAATACCTGCGCCAGCGCCGATCACTGTGCAGCCGCCGTGCCCTCCACCGATGTGTGTGCAGTCTCCCCCTCCCGCGCCTATTAGCGTACAACCTCCTCCTCTACCTCCAGTAATGGTGCAACCACCACTGCCTCCTTCGATGTGCATCCAGCCGCCGCCCCTGGAGCCGTTCTGCGTGCAGCCACCTCCCCCTACTCCCATCTGCTTCCAGTCCGCCCCCTGTGGTTGCGGTTGCGCGCCGTCACCTATCTACTTGTGACAGTTCGAATAGATTGTATTCGTTAACTTGTTATCACAATGTGTTATATTAATTTTATGTGCCTGTTATATTTAATTAAAATTACGAACTCGTGTACTCGATCAAATGATAATAATAAATCATTACTTAATTTTAAATTCGATGTTTTATTATAACGATTACAATACATGTACTTCCATCACACTATTCCCATACAAATACAAAATGACATTATTTTTCCTTTCCAACCATGCAAAAATTCCAAAAAAAAACCATATTCTTAAAGCTGCAGCATTTGATGTTCCATTCGTCTTTCAGTATGGCGGGCTCCGGGGGGCTGTCAGAGTGGTCGGAAGGCGCTTCGGTCTGGTTCCAACCGCCGGGCGCCGCCGCACCACTGCCCGGAGAACTAGTGGAGATCCACCGAGCCGCGAGGGTGCTGCTCGTGTCTGCACACCTCAATGGACAGGTAAAAATAAACCTCAATGATTGGCAATACTTTGTTTATTGGAATTAATGAACAGTTAAACGTATGAGGCACTAAATTACATTTAGATGCAACTTTTGTGATCGTGCGTATCCTTGAGTTACAAATCACAGTTTTTTTCTGTATTTTTTGTAATACTTTGGGTAGGTATATGCCTGGTTAAAAAAGACAATACCACCTAGTCCTGTATTAGTACATAAGATTACTACAGCCAGCAGTATAAAGATAAACGCTACCAATATAAATATGTACTTAACAAACCGGTGTACCTATTCTGTAAAACATTTCATTCGATGAAGTAAAGTGAAGTTCCTTCGTGTAAGTAAAGTGAGTTTCACTTGTTATTCCACCAATACTAAGGATAAACAACTCCCATCAAACTCACTTCACCTACATTCACCGTAGGAGATTTTAACAGAATAACACTACTGGAATGAAACTGTTCGCAAAACAAAAGCCTATCGGAATGCTATAACTCCTCTACAAAATATTATTGTGATTGTGACAGTACCATCGCATACAATCGTACATGAAACTATTCAACGCATGCAGTTACGTCACAGCACTAGAGTAGGTGTACAGTCACGTTCATAACTACATAAGTAACACTTGATGTCAAAACGTGATGGCATCATAGGGTAGCTGCTATATTAAGTTGGTAGTTCCTATTTATTTATTGTTCACGATAGAATATTGATTGGATCTAACACAATGGTTAAGTATTGATTAAAGTTGATGGTCTTCGTAACAACGTTTTATTGTGATAGCATCAGATTTTTTTATTGCAAACGTTGAAGTAGGTGCTTACATAAACTGCATTAGGGTACCTGCCTAATTAGTATTGATAAAGGTGTGTGTTAAAATGCCCCAATGTCGACGTCCTTTGCCTCTGCAAGAAATGTATGATGTCGTATAGGTTGCAGAAAAGGTATCCAAATCTTGGGTTTAAAATATGAAACTGCAAGTAATATTCTCCAGACACAATTTCGGATACGGCGACCGATCTCTATGGATACTAGCCAAGTACGCAGGGGATATTATAGTGCACAAGTGTGTGCACAAACACAGTGCACTCCCTCATCCCTCACCGACACGACCGGGGAGAGATCAGACGAAGAACCGACAGCTTTACATGCTTTCCAAAACACGGGGTTTTCCAACTACCAACTTCTAAACTCCGGACTGTCACTACAAAATTCCTAACGGAAAATCCGAATAACATCTCACAACCCATAAGTACTACCTAATTATCAGAATTCTAAACAATTCCTTATTATGTCTTCTACTACAAACAATCACTAAAGAATCCTCGCAAACCTATACAGTCAATCACACATTTATACAAGCTACTATATTTAAAAAATTAAAAAACACTACTGCAAATATTGCACATAATTATTATATTTATACTTTGTTTACTCGTCAGTTTTTTATTTACAGTGTTATATATTTTTTAAATCTACTTGTCAAATTCTAGATGATAAACATAGACACGACCAGATTCATTAAAAAAAAATTGAGGCTGGTATTAATTTACTTTTTAAAGTGACCACACTGGTTTCTACGATACCCCATACATCTAAATCGGTTCAGGCGTTTAAAAGTTATGGTGGAATAAAGAAACTCACATACATAAATACATAATATAAATATAAATAAATACATTAAACCCTGAACACATAACACTCCTTTTTTTGGGGCAGTCGTGTAATTAAGTAAGTAACTATTTCGCTTGATATTATTGACAGCTCCTAAATTACAATTATAATCTACTAAAGTGTAGTTGACCGTACCTAAGCAAAAAGTGTTGAGGTTTTGAGGTATTTGGTCAATAACAATGCATTCCATTCTAAACGATAAACGTCTTATTTTTCATCTTAATCTTTATAATATTACGGTCGTGTATTCAATGCAGGTCAATCGACCAAGGTCGCGGTGACCTTACGACCTCTATGCGCCTCATTTTGTGCGGAAATCTTAGCCCCATAGGCCAATTATTTGTTAATACAAAAGCAAATAGTCGCAACAAAGACTTGCACATTGTTCCGCCGTGATTGTCGAGAAAAGGCATTCGGCTGATCGCAAGGCCGTCGGTGGAATGTTGATAGAGAGTTGACTCAACGACTCTATTGCTTCTTGATAATTTATACGCGCCTAGTACCTGCGTTGATTAGGTTTTATTGATATTGTGGACCCGTTGGTCTCCTGGTCATAAACGCGACTACTGAGTTGGGTTCGATTCCTAGGTCGGGTAAAAAGTGGTATTGGATTTTTTTATTACGGATTTCTCAGTAGCAGCCCGGAGTTTAGAAGTTGGTGTGACACCCCCGGTCCTTAAGAAAGCATGTTTGTAAAGCCGTTGGTCCTGATCTGTCCCCGGTTGTGTCGGATTGCCGTCCCATCGGACTCTGAGAGTGAAGAAGGAGTGCACCTGTGTTTGCGCACACACACTTGTGCACTATAATAACTCCTGCGTACCTACTTGGCTAATCTTCCGTGAGATTGGGCGCCTTGTCCGAAATCGGTCTGGGAAATATTTATTATTGATTATGGTGTCGATTCCCTTGTTCACAAAAAACTATTACAAGACTAAGTACTTCTACATTATATTTTCTATCTTTTTTTGTCAAAAAGAACAAGAAAGAAGCGGAAATAACCCTTCAATTTTAGTTAATCTGAATTTTCCATTCAATTGAATTGACATGTCAGAACGCATTGATTTAAAACACGGAAAAGTTTAAGGCAAAATTAATTTCAAATCGATGTTAGTTCTAATATGTCACCGTCCTTTTCTTTCGCTGTATGTTAGTAAGAGATGTTTGTGAACAACGAATCCGCACCATTGTAGATCATAAAAATTAATGTGTAAAACTTGTTTCGAGAGAAGTTACTACGTTTTACTAAATGGAGAATAAACAGACGTCTATAAAAAGATGTCCTTCCTCACTCACAACCTGTTTTAATCTACATATAACGGTAATGTTTCGACTCGTACGCATCCGTATTTCGGACACCACAGACAGAGCAATAATTTGCTCGAACAGTTATTATTAATTAATTAATTAATAACAAACTTAGCACTACAGATATAAAATTGAAAATTCCATAATCGCCCGCAATTTCAACAGTATTTGTGATGTATTTTAAGTCTATTACGTCTGATTGTCACCTGTCGTAGTAATATAGATATGTATACTTTGTTTATAGTAGTTCGTCCCCTTGGATGTTAAGAATACCATAAAACATAAACCTATGACATGACAGTGATAGATTTTTCGTCATTGGACATTAAGATTACCTCTTACAAATAAAAATATTATAATAACTTTACTTCTTGATAATCTATAACTACCGACTAATACATATTTTATAACACAATACAAAAATATGTTATAAAAAGGTTAAATAGTTTGATTTCTTTTTTGTTTGTTAAGAGGTAGGTTATCTCTGGAAATGCTGGTCCGACTACCAACAAAAAATCTTTCACTGATAAAAAGCTACTAGATAGAATATTTGACTTCCACGCGGCTCAAAGTAGCGTACATTAACTGGTATAGGTAGCTAGGTAAATAGTATAGATAGACTATAGATGTACGTAAGTAGGTACTTGTTCTTAATTTTAATCACCATATCTAATTCTTACATTGTTCATATCCACCAGACCTCGGATACGATTATCCACGGCTCATTTTCTAAAACCAGGTAAACAATTACAACTTCCCGGCCTGAGGTAACCGCAGGAATCGAAAGTATCGACTAATTAAGTAATATTTAATTACCATTAGGTAATCTACTGACCGTAATAATAGGTAAGTATGTGATCTTGATTTGTTCGGTGTTGATTTTCTAAAATGCACGCAAATATTGTGAAGATAATTAAATTGGAGAAATGACTGCTTAATAACATCCCGTTTTTTATTTTACTTTATTGGGATATATAACAGTAACACGTTATAAATACCTATATTTATTAAAACCAATTTAATGGTATAGTAAATTAATCTTAAATTTAATCTTCAAACAAAATTTAGATTTCAATTTTAGCAAAGAAAAACGCAAACTCTGCATACGTACATAACTCAGAGATATAGCATCACTTTTCATTTGACACAAGTTAAATAAGTAATTTACTTGATAAGGTTTACCTAGGTAGGTACTCAATCAACACGAAAAAATCGTAATTACATTGAAATGCTCCATTATAAGGTTACTTAGATGAAAACTTAAATTAAATCATTACCGTTTATCAATTTAATGGAACGGAAAGCAATAATCTCAATTGCGTATTACTTAATCTCGACTGGTCCAGGCAGTAGGCCGTTATCCTAAGAGCCCACACCATAACAGTTCTCGATGTACCATGGTATGTGGTACAATCAGTTAGCTTCCACAAGCCAACCACTGCGCAACGCACTTTTGCGGGATACGTTTAATTCCATAAAACGATTTGCGGTTTTCTCACTTGAGTTCTTAAAGGAAAGTAGTGCACAGAAGGAGGTGACAGAACAGTGATGTTTTAGTGATTAAATCGACGGTTTTTAAAGTGGTAATTGGGTATTTGACACCAAGACACAACTACTTGAAGAAACATTTTATTTTAGCCCTAAAAATCCGATAAATTTTTCAATTAATTGTGACATTCGATTTTTAGTTGCTATAGTTCATAGTTGGCAAAAATGTGTTATGTATCATAGTTTTCCTTTGACATATATCTATGAGAAAATCGCGCTTTGACAGGACATAAAAAGTATGTCAATCGATTGGTAATGTCAAATACCCAAATAAGTTACAATGATTGAAACGTGAGGTGATATGAAAACGTAAAAACGTGATAATTATGAAGGAGATAAATGTTAAGTTCTTATTAACTTAAGGCCATGAACAAGATCACATTAAGATACGCGTACACAATAAGCACGTGTGCAATAATTTAATACGAAATCCAGATAAGTGCGGTTTAAATTCGTCAAATTGTCGTGTTGGCCGATGCGTGTCCGATTTGCGCCGACACCGCACAGCTCACCAGAATCTTTGAAATCTTGCATGTCTAGCGATTCCTGCAATTCCTCATGTCGATTTCGTTTAGTGTCTCGACGACAGAACAGCTGTGAGACGAAGAATATTAAGTCGATTATGAAGAGAGTTTCCGAGACGAGTTCGTGTAGCGCGAAATCGATTTCTAACAAATGTATGAGAAGGTGGAGACCGATGTCTGTGTCATCGTTGAAGGATATGTGCTTAGATATCCTTGTACATAATGTAATTGCTTTTTTACTTATTTTTTTGTTAAGAAAACTCTGCCTTAAGCTACGAATCCGGTCCTAAATTACCTAGCTATTTAGCCGATCCGAGCAAAATAATATTCGTCGCCCTTTACACTAACACCATTATAAGCCAGGAGCTTGCTATTGGGATGGGATGATATATAAGTGATAAATTGATTTAATTGTATAATATTCACATACGTTAGTCTACTACGGTTTCTGAACAAGTACCTGTACAAAAAACATAAAGAGTATGTTGGACTTCGTGCAACCTCCCAGCACACTCAACTTTCCCGCCCCTCATTTGTGTCGCTCTGGGCATTTGCCCGGCTGCCCCCCCCTTAGATCGGGCCCTGCTACGAATTTCTCCTGTGCCGTGGGTTCGTTTACAAACATATAAACTTACATACACACAAGGGCAGATCTATAAATAGGCTTTTTGGGCTGCAGCCCAGGGCCCCGTGAATATAAAGGGCCCCCAGCTTACGATGGAGAAAAACTAACATTTAAAAAATAAATAATAACCGTATTTTATCAATTTAATCTCCGCTTCATGACGCTCTCTCGCTATTGGTTTAGGCTGCAATTCAATCTCGACTGTAATGACAAACTTTACTCACTTGTATCAAAATGCATTATTTTAGCAAACAGTTTTTTGATAAAATGGCAATTAGCTTGAATAATTGGGTTGGCCCCCAAATAGTGTTAGCAGCCCAGGGCCCCACAAATTCACAGTCCGCCTCTGCAACCCAGACCCAAAACTATTATCTGTAGGCCATCAAAATATAAATTCCGTGCGGGAATTAAACCAGCGACATGCAGCGCAGCAGCCGTCCGATTTTACATATTTTTTCCATTAATTAGTTCAGATTTAAACAATTTTCATCAATGAATGAACTCACACAATTACCCATTTAATCGTCATTAGTTACGGTCGTTTAACATCAACAGATATAAATATAATTGCATTTTGTGATACAGTTGTCATTCATGCAGTTGTCGGACTGCCTCGTTAGTCTAGTATTCTATGACCTTCCCCGGGTCTTAAACTATCTTCATGTCAAATTTCATCAAAATCGATTCAGCTGTTTAAGCGTGAAGAGATTTTGCATTTATAATATTAGTATGGATATATTTACCTAATATATTTCTCTTAACAAAACCATTCAATATTGTAATATCGACACCATTAATTTTAATAGAGTCATCACCTGTCCCGTTTGCTACGAGCATCATAATGTGCCTAATGATCAACTGTCAGCGTGTCATGGAGATGGCTCTTTTAATTTGCTAACGTGTGACTTCGATATACATAAATGAGGGTCAGCTAACAGTATCGCTTTAATCAATACTGACTCAATCACTAATGAAGTTTACTCGAGCGCAACCACGCTCCGTAATATAAATGTTACTCTATGTAAATCGTAAGTCATCCTTCACCGCGGCAATGCAACGGCACACTTCATGACGGCGTAATCAAATCAATTCACAGTCCATTACGCGGTGTTTAAAGTAAAAGAATGGAAATATGCGAAGGCAGCAAGCGTTGAATTGTTACGAATTTAAGTGATCTCGATAGCGAAAAGATCTCAGTGGAGCAGGTCGCGAAAGATGCTCTGATACAATTGTGAGGAGTCATTACGTTATGTCACAGTTACGGCTGTTGGGCTTTACAATTTTCTGAGCTACTGCCGTTGCACTGTTCCTTTTTTAAATATTATGAGGCGGTTTAAGTTTCGAATGTTGGTAATTTGTATTGTGTAAACCATTATGCCAATTGTAAACGAGATTATTTAAAAAAATAAAAGAACCTATGCACAAGTCCTTTTTTTATTATTGTTTCATGGATTTCTTTTCCACCAACAGCCTCAAACCTTCGCCCTGCAAATGGGCAATGGTGAAGATGAAGGCGACCCCGTCTGGCCCAGAGAGGAGCTGGGCCCCACCGGCGTGGACGACATGACGAGGCTCCACGACCTCCACGAAGCCGCTCTGCTATGGAATCTGAAACTCAGATACGAGCAAGGATTAATATACACATACGCGGGCTCTATATTGGTGGCTGTCAACCCGTATAGACCTGTCGACGCGTTGTATGGTCTGCAGACTGCAAGGAGGTAAGAGCCCATTTCAATTCACCAGTCCTGATATTACTCGCGACTGTATGCAAGCCTCTACTTTAGGGCGACCCTCTTCATCAAACAAATATACTAATATTTCAAACTTGTCACTTCCAGGTACCACGCAGCAGAGGCGCTAGGCGATCTCCCACCACATTTGTTTGCCATAGCGGCGGCTGCGCGCGCGGCGCTTCCCCAGCCTCAAGCCATACTTATCTCCGGCGAGTCCGGCGCAGGCAAGACCGAGTCCACCAAGTTAGCGGTCCAGTTCCTCGCCGCCGTCGCCCCCGCACCCCCCGGGAGGGCTCCTGTCTCTGAACAAATCTTAGAAGCAGCCCCTCTATTGGAAGCCTTCGGAAATGCAAGAACACCAAAAAACCACAATTCTAGTCGATTCGGAAAACTCTTGGAATTGTATTTCAAAGATGGCTCCCTAGCAGGAGCGAGGGTAGCACACTACCTATTGGAGAAATCCCGAATAGTCACACAGTCTCCTGGAGAGAGGAACTATCACGTATTCTATGAGCTACTAGCAGGATTAGATGAAGAACAAAGGCGGTCTAGAGGCCTTCTGACTGCTGAACATTATTTCTATTTGAATCAAGGAGGTGACTCCGGCGGCGCAGGCGCTGGCGCCGATTGGTCCGCATTATGTGGCGCTATGCAGGTTCTTGGTATCGGAGATGCAGAACGAGAAGACATAATAAGAGTTTTAGCAGCTGTATTGCATTTAGGCAATGTATATTTTCATAGAAGACAGTTGCGACACGGACAGGAAGGGGTTCAGTTAGGCGGGGGCGCTGAGGTTCGCTGGGCCGCACATTTGCTGAAGGTCCCTGCGGAGGCGATGGCTAGGGCCCTCACCACAAGGGTCACTGCGGCGAGAGCAGAGCGGATGAGATCACCACTGCCTATAGACCAGGCTCTGGACGCCAGAGACGCTTTCGCTAAAGCACTATACTCCTCTCTATTCAGCTGGCTAGTCCTTCGGATCAACTCGATAGTCCACCGCGCTGGTCTACACGATGCTCACAGAATTTCTCTCCTAGACATCTTTGGTTTTGAAGACTTGGAAGAGAACTCTTTTGAGCAACTTTGCATTAACTACGCTAACGAAACACTGCAACATTATTTTAATAAGCACATATTTAAATTGGAGCAACAGGAGTATCAGAAAGAACGTTTGGAGTGGTCTAATTTAACTTGGAATGACAACTCTCCGGGTAAGTTTTGTTACGTGAGAATGTGTTGTATCTCGTTTGAATTGGGTTTAAAATTGATTGTGTTTTGCAGTGATACAGTTGCTGAGTAAGAAGCCCGTAGGGATCCTGCATCTCCTGGATGATGAGAGTAACTTCCCGCGGGCGTCTGATGCCTCTTTCTTAGAGAAGTGCCATTATAACCATGCCTTGAACGAACTATACTCAAGACCTAGATTAGGAGCGAGTGAATTTGGGGTAAGTGAATGTCGATATTACCTACTAGCTTCTGCCCGCGACTTCGTCCACTTAGAAGTCAAGTATATAAAAGCCTATAAATAACGGATTATCTATCTATAAGTCTATACTAATATGATATAGAGATAAAGTTTGTTTTTTTTTGTTTGTAAGAAGTAATCTCTAGAACTGCCAAAAATGCCTACTTAAACTATATTGCCGATTGTCATAAGATATGATTTAAGGACGCGGACGAAGTCAGGGCAGAAGCTTGTAAGAATAGATCACCTCCATAAACGAATTACAGCGAATGAGATACATAGTTGCTAGGCAGTTTATAAGAACTATATTTGAAACCACGTCTTGCGTATGCGCAATGTTTATAGTAGACAAGTCCTTGACATTGTTATTCTGTTGTTTTATCTTAAGCAGTACGCACACGACAGTAAACAATAAGTTTTGCCTACTTGGTGCAAAAATCTACATAAAAAATGTTATTTTCCAAATAAGCAAAGCTGCAAAATATGTTATGTCTGACTCAGAAATACTTCGAAAAAATATAATATTTGTGCATCGTGATAGTTCAAGGCGAGAGATGACTAATGTTTCATCACAAGGCATTCTCCGACATGGACACTGACATCTGTAGGTCAATTATCAACATGATGCTGATGACTTCTATAAATCATCAAAGAAACATGCAAATATTGGCGATGTGTGGGCATTACAAAATATACCCTATTTTAATAAGTGTTAAGTTTATTTTTCTATAGCAAACAACGATAAATATTTTTACTATTGTCATCAATAAACTGCAACGATACTGAAGGTTCTCAAGGAAATATTCAAAACTAACTTCTGCCGGCGACTTCGACTACAAAATTCTTTCCAATCCAAACAAATACCTGAACAAAAAGTTCCGTTATTACACTATAAATATCGTGTACCTATTAACAGAACTATTTATAGGCTAACATTGAAATAACGTTGTAACAATATTCAATTACTCAAGGCCCGACTGTCATCCGGGGTCGCGGGACGTCGTAACGGGATACCGTGGCCCCGGAATGCAATGGGCAACAGAATAAGGAACAGGGTGGTTTTTTAGTCCGTAAAAGTCTGACAGTCCCTTCCGCCCCACCCAGGGCGTGATGATTTGATGACTCTTACCACCCAAAAATAAAAACTGAATATAGGCCCGGCTGTCATGCCTGCCATGTCTCATTTCGTGGGACTTGAAGTATTAAACGAAGTACAGGTATTAAGAATAGACTTTTAAACATACATATATTTTCAGATCAAACATTACGCAGGCCAAGTATGGTACAACGTGGAAGGTTTCCTCGACAAGAACCGAGACGCCCTTCGGGCCGATGTCCTAGAGCTACTGTGCAGCAGTGAAGTGCCCCTGGTTGCTGAAATGTCCACGCAGTTGAGGGCACAGCATGACGCCAATAAGACGCTGCCGAGAGGAGCCAATGGACGGTTCGTTACTATGAAGCCGAGAACACCTACGGTTGCCGCTAGGTAAGAAATCCATCGAACTGGGTATTCGACACCATTGACTACAAATTCGGAGACACAACTTCTTAAAAAAAACACGTAATTTTAGCCCGAAAAATGTTCAATAAACAGTAAGATTCAATTTTTAGTTGCTCTAAAATCAATAAATAGTTAGTAAATTGATTTAACTAGTAAGTGAAGTCATAGCTGTCTTTTAAAAGATTTTGAATGGCATTATCGAACTGTGACGTCACTTACTTGCCAACACAATTGACTAACTATTTATTGATTTCAAAGCCACAAAAAAAATCATTTTAACGTTAATTGAAAATTAACCGAGATTTCATGGCTGAAATAAAGTGTTTCTTTACTACATAACTACCATACATAGACCGGCTTGGTAGTTGACACCATTGTGTCAACTTCCCAATTCATCTAATATTTATTTATTATTATTTATTAATTCAACCGGTCTATGCAGTGAAATGGTGAAGTGTTCACCATATTACCTAACCTACCTTAAGCTCCCTTCACCTACAAACAGATTTAAAAAAGTTTGATTTTCCGTTTCAACTTCCAAGACAAAAGTTTACCATTTGGCTCGATAGATGGCGTTGACGTCGAATTAGAAGTCGCTATGGTTTCGTTACACGGGCTGGTTTATGAATTTAATGCCTGTGAGACCTTGCAAGATTGATTATTTTCATATCATTAATTTTTGAAAAAGCTGGGTTACGGCCTTTTTGCTACAACTCAGCTTTATAAGGTTATGTTATGTTATGATATGTGATTTTCTGTGTTTGTTACCATATTAGGTCTTTCGCCGATTTTAAAAGGTTTCTTCATATGAAAGTTCAAATCACTGTTTTAAAATTAAATCGCATAAACAATTTCAAGTATTTCTAAGCAATGCAAAAAAGACGTAATTTATAATGATTTCAAAGATTATAAAATTAATATTGAACCAGTGGGAAACCATGTAAATGTTTTTTTTTTTCATTAAATATATTAATAAGGTAAGACCATGTGTAAAGACTAAAGAACTGTAATTGGGTAGTTTACACCATCAATCAATTGACGTACTTTTTACGACCTGTCAAAACGCGATTCTCCCATAGATTTTGTATGGCAATATCGAACTGTGATGTCACTTAGGTATTTGCCAACTCAATTGACTAACTGCACAAAACACTAATTTTGATTTTCAGGGCTGAAATAAAGTGTTTCTTTAAAAAAGTTATGTCTTGGAATTATTGGTTCCTCTTGACTTCCCAATTGTGTTAAAGTAGATTAAATGGCTAGAAATGGAATAAAAATTGTGGACACTAAAAATAAAATAAACGCGGACGGAGGTCGGAGTGTGAAAGGCACAGTTAAAGTTATTTGGACATCGAGTGGAGAAAGCTAATATTTCTTATACAGGGTAATTAAAAATATACCCGAAACCCTAAAAGGCGTCATTGTACTCATCATTACGAACAACTTTTACTATGGGACCTACCCTGAAATCGTGAAAAAAAAATCAGCTGTTTCTTACAAAAATGCTACATAACAAGATCGTAATGTATGGATCTGCTGTTTTTTTTTGTCATGATTTCAGGGTTTGATCCATAGTAAAAGTTGTTCATAATGATGTGTACAATTACCCCTTTTAAAGTTTCGGGTATATTTTCAATTACCCTGTATAAAAAATATTTGCTTTCTCCACTCGATGTCCAATTAACATTAACTGTGCCTTTCACACTCCGACCTCCGTCCGTGTAATTTTCTTAAAAAAGGATACAAAGATTTTGCTTTATTAATAATTATATCATATAGATTTATCAGTTATCAGAGAAGTTGCTACGGTAAATACCCAGCATTACTTGGCCCCTTCTCAGAAAGAACGTATAGAGAAGACGGGTCAGGTAATTCAGGGTACTGACTGTACTATACCCCACCAGGTTCTCGGACAGTCTCCACCAGCTCCTAGAATCCATGTCTCGCTGCAATCCCTGGTTCGTGCGCTGCATCAAGCCGAACACCGACAAGTCTCCCATGAAGTTCGACATGCCCTGCGTGCTCGCCCAGCTGAGGTACACCGGCATGCTGGACACCATCAAGATCAGGCAGACTGGCTACCCCATCAGGATACCTTTCCAGAATTTCGTGGATAGATATAGGTGAGAGGTTGTTTAAAGTACCTTTTGTGATTTGTGGAAATCAGGAAACCGTTGCTTATGTAAAATTGACACTTGTGCACTATTTATAATATCTCCTGTGTGTGGTTTGAGATTGGCCGCTGTGACAGAAATATTATCAGGAAAATATTATTATTAACATAACTTCACGTCTGTAATCCCTGAAGGGTTAGGCAGAGGTGTACCCAATAGTACACCCACATTTCGCCAGTTATGTTTAAGTTCCATGTAATAGGGGGCGGACCTATTGCCATCAACCGGGCACAAATGCAGACTCCGGGGCAATTTCCTGAAGGAAAAATTCAATAACACTTTGTCCGACCTGGGAATCGACCCCAAGACCTCATGCTCAGTAGTCGAACTTTGCCCCCATCAGACCAACGAGGCAGTCCCTGTTTATAAATATTATTATTACTTGGTACATATCCAAATGGTCACGTGGTCGCAATGAAAGTTCAAGTGTTGAAAATAATAATGATTACTATTTTAAAAGCTAATCTTACCATTAATCATTTGCAGGTACCTGTTGAAGTCGACACCATCTCGTTCGACACCTTACAGAGAGATTTGCAACTCGATTCTCGCTGAGATGCCCCCCACCGGCGCAGGTATGTTCACACATCTTATAACGCTATACGAAATAATATTTCGAGAAAATATATGACTTGTGCACGTGATATAGTTAAATATAGGTGTATATAAAATGAAATCAAACCCGACTTTAAATGTAAAATTAATATTTAGAAGAGCGAACAATAAAATTAGATTAGTACATTTTTCTTTGACGAATTCTTCAGTTAAACAAAACAATAAGAAAAAAGAAACAAATGAAAACTTTTTATCCTGCACACACCCACAAACTTTACCACTATTCATTTTAGAGTCGGTTTACATTCGACGGAAGATACGTCGAACGTATCGTCTTTAGTATGGTCGACGCACTAACGCATCATCGGCTATGTGTGTACGGTTGGATATTTTATTATCTATTTGACTGTTTCTGCGTTAGACGACTGACGATACGCGGCGTATCTTCCGTCAAATATGTACCCTTACACGTCTAATGAACCTTCTAAACCAAGCGACCGCTTCATCATTTCCGCATTTTGTTAAAACACCGGTTTTTCTTAATAGCTTAACTAATTAGCTTATCACTTTCATCACAGCGGTACATTTATCATTTACTATCGGTTATCTTTCTGCGGTCGCTTCTGATATGCTACCTACTCTATGACCGGGTCAGTTTGTTTCGTATTGTGACTGAGTAGTGGTCGAAATGGGCAAGATTTGGAGAAGGGTCAAAAAAAGAGGTTTTACTCTGGAAGCCATGGTGTTGTGTGAGTGATTTATAAAGCTGACTGGCAGGACAGAAGAGGAAAAAAAAAACTTAATTTCTATTTTCAAATAGGCTTTAAATTATTAGTTTTGTATTTATGTACGCTCTAATTGGCGAATATCTGGCCATTACATTCTAAATTAGTGTAGAGAATAAAAGTTGTAAATCATGATTTGAGTAGGTATTTCTTTAGTAAGACATCCTAAATAAACAAACAAATAAAGAAAGATAATTTATTTTAATTAATAATATTTATTTTACTATCGATGCGTCCGTGTGTTTAATTTATAATGTGTTTGAAACTTTCGTTGTTGTTCCATATTTGAAGTAAAACGTGTACTTATAAAATGTGTTATTTTCAGTCGGTGCGGACTACCAGTTAGGCGCGGCGCGTGTGTTCATAAGGGAGGCGTTGCACAGGGCGTTAGAGCGAGCGCGTGCTGACAAACTGCGAGCTGCTGCGACAATACTCCAGGCCCACTTCCGAGGATTCTTAGCAAGGTATCTATGTTATAAACACGAAAACCATTATTTTTCTCAGTTATGGAGATCATGTCATGACCAAAAAGTTCAAAAGTTGTCAAACTTTTACCTCTATGTAATAAAATGTTAATAAAAAATATTGTCAACTTGTAACTGTCTTACTCTTCCCCAGAAAACGTTACCATCAGCTCCGCTACTCGACTGTCAAGCTACAGTCCTGGTGGCGCGGCGCGGTGGCCCGGCGCCGCTACGTGCGCGTGCGGCGCGGCGTGGTGCGCGCGCAGGCGCTGGTGCGCGGGCGCCGCGCGCGCAGGCGCCTCGCCAGCCTGCGGGAGCAGCACAGGCGGAGGGCCGAGGCGCAGCTAGTGGCGGCTAAGTATGTGCTTTGTTCCAAATATAAATTAAAGCTTTTTTAGCCCATCTGATTGCAAAGCCTGATTTAAAATCACTTAATTCTTCTAATTTGTTGTTAATTTAAATATATTTTTATTTATTAGAAATTCAATACATTAATTTCTTTACCAATTAACTACCTACCTATTGCAAATTGATCCTGCAAGTTGTTTATGTCGGAAATCACAAAAATATTAATACAAAATTGATGTACAATCAGTAAACTAAGCATTTACCTAATATCGCGACCATTATCTAACTGCATTACAATGTGCAGGCGCCGCGCAGCCGAACAGAAAGCAGCTCAAAAGGCGAAGGCTGAGAGTCTGCAAGTGCTGGAAGTGCCGGCGGAACTGGCCTTCATACTGTCCAAGCTTGATGAGTGGCAGCCACCACACACCGAGAGGAACCTGGCGAAGGTATGTTTATGATTGTACAGACAAGAGAAGTTTACCCGCTAACAAAATAAGACTGTGACCCACGGTTTCTGAAAACTTATAACAATTTAAATCACACAAACATGTATACCCAGCTTTATAACATGGTATGTCTTATCGTTACATATATATTTTTTGCTGAAATTTCAGCTGGATATCATAACAAACAATATTATTACTAGTAGCGGACTCGATAAACGTGCTACCTACCGGATCCAAGTGTATAAGAGTTTTTTAGTGACATACAAACTTACTAAACAATTATAATGGGTGGTTTTTGACATCAGTAAAAACTAGTAATAAAAACCACTTTGGTCTCCAGGTGGCGGGTGACGTATACGCCGAAGAAGAGCGAGTACAGCTGCCCCGAGATCTGCAGCAGTTCGCCTTCTCCAAGTTCAGCTCAGTATACTTCGCTGATGGTGGACATCTGAGTCCTAAGAAACATCCTATTACTCGGCCGTTCTTAGCTAAAGCTGCTGTCAGGTTTGTGTCCTTTCACGTTTTTACCATAGACTATAAAAAAAAAGACAGTTTCTCGCCAAATTTGACGTAAGAAGTCAAATTCAGCGGGAAACTATCTTTGACATACGAGTATTAAGTTACTGAATCCGTCATTATTTTGATGATTATTATGTTTGGCAAGCGATTAGCAACTATGCTGCGTGTCTTGAGTTCGGAGCAAATGTTTTTATGTCTTGTTGTTAAGTAGGTATCTGGGTTTATAATATGTCTGTAAACGCACCCACGAAAAAAGAAATATTCCTATCCTATTATTTTTTAATGTAATAAAAACGGTTTGTATAATTTACAGAGATCAAGATTTCAACGATGCAGTAGCTACATTCAAGCTCATATTGAGATGGTGCGATGAGACTGCCGCTGGAAACGAGGCCAGACAAAAGGTAAATATATCTTGCTAGTTTCTGCCTTCAACTTTATGTTGCTCTGAAAAAGTTTAGCTTTCTATCATATATATAAATTTTAAATCAGACCGGTAGTTTCAGAAATTATCTCTTATCACTTACAAATAAATATTGCTTTTTTATAATATTAAAGTAAGTATAGACATTTTACTACATCTATGAATTTATCACAAATGGTCAATTAGTACCTTTGGTTCCGGACTGCCGCAGTACTCCTGAACCAAATGCATAAATTGTTACGGGTGTTTAATTGCACGCGGACAGTTGTATTTTTATACATACAGACTCTTAAATTGAGCAATATAGAAATGAGACACTTATGTCATCGTCTTAATGCTGAATTTCCGCGAGCAGGTGTTAGCAGACTATATAGCGTCCCGCGGGCTGTCATCGCGCGGGCTGCGCGACGAGGTGCTGGTGCAGGTGTGCAACCAGGCCAGCGGGGACTCGTCCCCGGAGCGTGTGTGGCACCTGATGGCGCACTGCTTAGCCGCCTTCCAGCCAGGACCGCCGCTGCACAAGTCAGTACTAAATAAATATAGGGAGAAATGGACATCCTGACGTAATCAGTTGCCATAGAATGAGTGCAATGATGTTTTAAATCCTGTGGGGGTCGAAGTTTTGGTAGTTTAATTTTTAAAAATAGTTTCTTACATAAATGATTTTTCGATAAAGAAACCCTGTGTTCAAATACAGGGTTTTTTATTTCAAAAGTCATTCACTTACTTAATTAATTTTAAAGCCCAAAATCAAAATCAATATTGTCAGTAGCACACATGAATTAAAAATGATATCTGAACTTATAAGACCGTTCTACTCCACGCAGGTACCTAGTCCGCTTCGTGTCGGAGCGCGCGCCGGCGGCGTGGCGCGGCGTGCTGCTGCGCCTGCTGTGCGCGGCCGGCGCCGGCGCCGCGCGGACTGCGGGCGTGGCGCGACGCGTCGCCCCCACGCTGCTGGAGTGGAAGGCTGCAAAGACGGACGCTAAGCCTGCTTTGCCACTGAGATTATATGACGGTAAGTCCATACAACTCGATTCGTACCGGCTTCCCTTTAAAAGTTCGGAACAAATATTATTCCACCGCCATGAAAAAGTGACAAAATCAACCACATGCTATTGCAAAATGTATTTTAAATACACCATCTTCATTATCTCCACTTACAAACAAAACATTATGGAAGTAGCTGTACTTTTTATCTATAATTTTAATTGTACAAAGAAATAAGAAATTCGCTTCGGCTGCCGCTCTTACGACAGTTGAACCTTTGCTTTACCCTTATTGATAGGATGGTATTTCATATTGACAGCTCATAAAAAGTATATAAATTAATTAGTAGTGTCTACTGCGTACTTTAAATATAAAGAATATTCTTCGGTTTAAATATAATCATTATTATATGTTCCCCCCCCCACAGACACGGTACAGCACGTGAGCGTGGACTCGTGGACGTCGTGCGAGCGCGCCGCGAGCGCAGCGCTGGCCGCGGCCGGCGTGCAGCACAACGCGACCGGCTGGTCGCTCACCATGGAACATAATGGACAACTTACTGGTACGACCATTTTAAATCTTGTTTTTTTTTAAAAGGTATGATTAATATTAATTAGTGTTTTTTTTACCATGCTTCTCCATTGATATAAAACCACCTTTCGGAATGGGCTACTAGTTTCGATTATATTTATCTCTTGCGAATGACGTTCAAAAGTATCTTTTAATGGTCTAATTGATATGAAGGATTTGACTTTGACGTTGACCGCAATAACTGTTTTTATAAGTAATATAATTAAATTATTAACAAGGAATGTTTTATTCGTAACGTCATAAAACTTATGTCGTAGATTATGTTGTTAGTCTGGTACTATAAAAAATAGACGTTATAAAAATATTTAACTGAAAATAATTCAAGTTAGTTTACGTAACCAAATGATAATGACATGTTGTATGATGTTCTCTAGTCTTTGGTCTTGTATTTTGTGTCTTAACAAACCTTCCCTCGTACAGAGTGGGCCGGCTGTGAGTTCGCCCTGGACGCGGTGGGCGAGGTGGAGACGTGGGCGGCTCTGCCCAGCGCACGCGCCGAGGCCCTGCGCGCGCCGCCCTCCAGACACGCGCCGCCTGCGCCACCGCCCCGCGCCTCGTCCGTCGACACTGATAAGTCTTCTAGACCACAGGTAATCATCCTAATACAGCACACGTTTAGAACATTTTTTTTTTTTATTTAATCGAATTAAAAATTATGTTTTGTTATTGCTGTTAACGCGGATCGTGATGATTTTAAAACACTATCTAAACACTATATAAACAGAATTCAAACATGTACCATGTTGGTCTTTATAGGAAACCATTTTAACTCGTCTACCTCCCCCCAGATCCCACCACCGGAGCCACCAAAATCCCGCTCCCCGAGCATACCACGAATGCTTCAAGACTCCATCATCGACGAGGACGGCTCCGAGTACAACTGGAACATAGAGAAGCGCGAGGAAACTCACACGAAACACACGAGCGAATATTCCAAACACACCAGCGAATACTCGAAACACAGCAACGAATACCCCAAACATAGCAACGAATACTCCAAACACAGCAACGATTATTCCAAACACAGCAACGATTATTCTAAGCACAGCAACGAATACTCCAGAAAGACTTCACACGACGTCCTATCGCGAGAATCAGCACTAAACGAACGATACTTTGAACAACCTTCTGATAAAGTCCGAAGCAGGTCTTTAGATAATCTTTTAGGTGACAACCCTGTGCCGCCACCGAACAAATTAGCCGACTTAGGGCTGTCACAATCAAGACTGAATGACCGTTACCACTCGGTGGAGAGGTTAACAGGAGCGCCCAGTGTGGCCAGTAGCAAGGGAGGGATGGAAATGGAGTACGGAACAGGTTCGCGTGTGTTACCATCGAGGTATATAAAGTCACAGTACGCTGGGAAACGCGCGCCGGCCGGCTCGCAGTCGAGTCGCGCTTATATTGAGAAAAGCTCTGAATTTGGAGGTGTCAGGTAAGAATTCTCTTTC
This sequence comes from Hoplodrina ambigua, assembly GCA_949774945.1. Lineage (NCBI taxonomy): Eukaryota > Metazoa > Arthropoda > Insecta > Lepidoptera > Noctuidae > Hoplodrina > Hoplodrina ambigua. The sequence continues at coordinate 2,925,993 of OX458974.1, read as the reverse complement.
ATTTTCTGTATTGTTTTTTTAGATTCATTTCTCTGGATAAGATGATCACTTGTTTATGTTCACAGGTCTTCAGCGATGTCTGACACATCAGAAGCTCCAAGTCTTGCATCACACGTGCGACGCGTCCGCGTTCCGAGTCAGGCGTCCGATGTAGACCAATTCCTCGACGATCTGTTTTCTCCAGTACTAGACCCGAACATAGACGAGCTCTCAGACGCCCGGTCTCTAGCCGCCAGCATCAAAGGAGGCAGAAACTACAGCGATTTCATTGACAGCGTCCTCAACTGCGAATACAACGAACAAATTGAAACTTTGAATAACGTTGAAGTCCAACACCTTATCAAAGGTGGAGGCAAGGAAGATAAGGAAAAGGGAAGAACGAGCAGGAAGGAGTCCAGTGTGGACTCTGTCGATGACTATATCACTAACTTATTCGATCCGATCTTTATGAATGATAGTTTGAAACGTCTTACTGACGGAGAAGGGCTTACTGGTGCCATAAAAGGGGGCGGAGCGACTCCAAGGGCTGCCTCTGCGAACACATCCACTCTTAGCTTTGGAGCTCTGCCTCTCCCGCCCACAATGCCGTCTACTCCTGAGGCGCTGGCCGCCGCGCTGGGCCTTCACCTCCCGCCACCTGGCACAGTCGATATCAACGCATATCATCAGAACTTGCAGCGAGCTTTCTTGCAGAGCGCAATGGCGCAAAATCTTCAAATACAACAACAACTGCTTGCTCAAAATCAAGCATTACAAACTCTGTTAGCTGGTCAAGTCGTGGAACCTTCGGAGTCAGAGCCCACGTCTCCAGTTCGTGCTTCGACCGTCGTTCATGCTCAAGTACACTCTCCGCCGAGGAGTGCTGTCAAACTGCGACGCGAATCCAACGAGAGTATGTCTCCAGGAGCTCCTCCACCACCACCCCCGATGCCTCCTCCACTTCACTCCACTGATCCCTTAGAGATAAAAGGTTTCATGGATCCTTACGGAAGAGCTAAGACTGTCCGAATCGGTAAATGGAGATGGCCTCCACCAAAGGACGCCGTAGGTCAGGAACAAGCACAAGATTTTACCAAATTTAAATTGCGTCAAATTCAGAGACGACACACGCCGCAGTCGCAGCCGAACGGTATGGAACACGAACCGCCTCGAGGTCGGTCTAAGTCAGAAACAACTCCAGGAATCGAATGGGAAGAATTTGAGGTGGACGGTCCAGTAGTCTCGCCGAGCAGGGAGGCGCCGAACCAACGAACGGCTCGCCGAAGCTTTGAGATCGGAGCACAGCGTCCGTCACCGGGCAGCGTTGGGAAACTGAAGCTTAGTTCTGAAATGCGACAAAGATTAGAAAGAGTAACTGCTAACCACTCTGTACGCAGCACGTCATCTGCTGCAGAAACTCCACGCACCATCAACAAGTTAGAAGATACTAGGAAGCTGATGCTCGAGCGTCAGTTAGGAGGTGGGGCGAGATGGGATGCCCCACCGCCGCCATTACCTCCCGCGCCTCCGGGCCCTGCGCCCCCACCGCCGATGTCTCCTCCAACGCCGCCTGAAGGACCCGCGCCTCCTCCACCTGCACCTGACGCGTCCTCAACCTTCGCACAACTGCGCCGAGACAGAGACACATTCGGCGTCCACCAAAACAGAGAAGCAGACGACCGTCACGCTTTCCTAGCGAACTGGAACTCACGACGTAGAGAAGAATCCGAGCCTCCCCCCTCTCGAGACGACTTAGCCACTCGTTTCCTCACAGCCGACCGTCGCCACTCCGAACGTCGAGTGAACGACTGGGGCGACGAGTCCGATGTTCGAAGCTACGACGAACGAGGACAAAGTCGCGACGAATGGGATTCCGAATCGGGACACGACACAACTGGCCGTCGCGACAGAGACAACTATTCCGGCCGAGAAGCGTCGGAGATATACGAAGTGCACACGACAAGAACCGAACGTAGAAAAGAAGAGAACGGTATTGAGGATTCCTTTGAACGCAAACGTTCACCGTTTTTCGATGATTTTGAGAGATTTGATGGTAGGAAGAACTCTCGGGATATGTTAGTGGGAAGGGCAAGGGAGAGTCCGAGGTCTGATATTGTGTTTTCTCAGGAGAATAGTGATGCGAAGAGGACTGAAAGAGCAACGTTTAAGACGCATATGGCTCAGAAAGAGAGAGATAGGAAGATGGAGGCGGAGAGACGTCATTCCGTTTCCACCCACGTCACTGATAGAACTGAACATATTGAACGTAAGTATTTTGGGACTTAACATTGTTTAAAATATATCTAAAAGAAATATATTATTTGTATTAATTTACTTTGTCGTTTTTAGGTGACGTGCCTGCGCCAGCAGCTCTACTACCATCAGACCGGTCGTTCCTCACATACAGCCGAGTGCCTTGGAAACTGCGTGTGCGCAAGGAAGTGTTCACTCCCTTAGAAACTTACAACGACCCCGCCATATTAGATCTACTTTATGCACAAGTAAGTACAAAAATACAATTTATAATTTTCATGACACCTGAAAAAATTGAACGTTATGTATTTGCTATTCATTAAGTCAAAAGTGGCGTAAGCAGAGTCGTCTATTTAAAATATTTTTATTTTATTTCACACAGTATTAATCACACACATTGAATTTTAATTTAATTACACAATCTATAATAATGCACCTTATCTATTCATGTCTACATAATTATCATTTGAATTGCATTTTTAATTAATTATCATTGAAATAACTACTTAATTAAACGTAAATATTACGTACAAAAGAAATTAATTTAGTTTGTTATTATATTGTGACATTATGACGATTGAATTTGGAAAATACATAAAAGACTTAATCATAAATAACTAGCTTTCGCCCGCGACTTCGTCCACGTCAACAATATATTTTTCCGTGACTAACTGCTATTCCTGACTATAATCTATCTTTAAGCGAAATTTCACCCAGATCTGTTCAGCTATTCTGGCGTGATTGAGTAATAAACATCTATCCAAACTTCTTACTATCTTGTAAGAATATCCACAACTAACCTCTACCCATTATCCCAGATTGTCCACGACATAAACTCGACGCTACCGTCACTCCGCATCAGCGCGAGCGAGCGGCGCGCAGGCGCAGCGTGGCTCCGCTCGCAGGGCAGCACGCCTGTGCGCGCGGCCAGCAAGAGGCAAGCGGTGGAGATGGCGCGCTCCTGGCCCTTCTACTTCGCGAGGTTGTTTGCCGCCCGGGTACCGCCGGGAGAAAACGCTGTGCTCGCTGTGTCACATAACGCTGTCACTATTGGAGTTAAAGGTTAGTTTTTTAAGATGTTTGCTTATAGTACATACCTGCATAATAAAATAATTGCAAATGTTCCTATGTTTGTGTTTAAATGTAACATACATAACATAACATCACGCCTGTAATCCCCGAAGGGTTAGGCAGAGGTGTACCCATTAGTACACCCACATTTCGCCAGTTATGTTTTTAGTCCCATGTAATAGGGGGCGAGCCTATTGCCATCAACCGGGCACAAATCCAGACTCCGAGACTGAGGAATTCCTGATGGAAAAACCCAATAACACTTTGCCCGACCTGGGAATCGAACCCAAGACCTCATGCACAGCAGTCGCGCTTGCGACCACAAGACCAACGAGGCAGTCAATGTTTTGTTTAAATGTAATACACAACGAATACCCCGTGGTCCCAGCTGTCATTCGTAGATCTTTGACAGTCTGTAAGTCTTGCCAAGATCTTACCCAGAAACTGGGTTGTGGGGGTCAGATAGGCAGTCGCTCCATATAACACACTGGAAGCCGACTCCAACATATTTGGGAGACAGCTAGGCAGATGATGACAAAAAATGTACCCCGCCTGCGCTGTCGTAAACACGGTAGGAACTTCTTCTCAAAACTCTAGATCTATCATCCTATGCAGCTAGATCAAATAAATAAAAAAGTTAAAACAAATATATAAATCCAAAAAGAAAATAACGAGACTGTAATTTGAAATCGAGCTTAAATATTATAATCCCAAAGCTGGCAACCTCGATTATTTCTTTTTTTTATCCCCAAAAGTTTTATTTTCTCATTTTTTATGCTTCCACCTTCTCCACCCAGGTCCAGCCGGCCTCACCATCCGCCGCTCGCTATCCTTGAGCGGTCTCCGCGCATCTTCATCGGCGCCTCACTCCTTACAGCTGTCATCATCCCGCGAGCCTCCGCTGACGCTGCACGTGCCCCTTGCGCACCATGCGCATGCGCTGGTCGCGGAGTTCGCGCTGCAGTACACACAGGTATGTGCACTAAGCCTATTAGATGGTTGTTAATTAACTAATATAGTCATAGAATAAAAGTTTAACTTGAGACACAAACGACGAAAAGGAAGGATTGGTTGCTAGATAGGTTTATATAAAGACTTCTCTTTAAATTGAATCCTATAAGCCTATCGGACTAGCTGACGGTATCGCTGTCAACGAGTAATAAATAATAGTAGATATACATTTTTCAATCGATTTAAAAATTGGGAATACCAATTTACTCCGCGAGCTCGACCCTCGTCCCAAGACCCTTGTCACTTTTCAAAGTTGGTTTAGTTAAATAGTTCCACATTTGGCCACCGTGTCAAATAAGTCTGTGGCGCTATAAGCACCTACTTTCTCTGTTTCATTGCTTTTTAATATTGCGTTTATTCACGTAATTATAAATGCAAGCGATGTGATAAATTTTACGTAACATTATGATGTGGCTATAAAACCAATAATTCTTGTGTCGTTCATGTAGTTTAAATAATATTTATCATAAAAGTCGTATAAATCAAAACGTTACACATAACAACGTTAATAAATTCTCTGTCACCGATTAATTTGAGTTGGTCATAAATTTTCCTAGTTACCTATATTTGCAGTTCGTATAAAATATATATATTTTTTTATTATTATTAATGAATTATCTATTTACTCCATTCAGTACAGCATTAAAAAATAACGTTACAAAGTTATCGTTATTTATATGTTAGCGTATAATAAGCTCCGTTATTAAACAATAAATTAAAGCAAGGTAGTATAGCGATTTACAAAAAAAAAAATTAACAAAATGCAGTAATTTTAAAAATATAGTCTTATAAATATAAGTACCTTATAATTTCGGAAATATCATAAATGAAATATCGTCACTCTTCCTATATTGCCTAACTATAAGTAGACCAGAATGTCAAGTGGAGAAGTTAAAGCTGTAACCGTATTGCATAACCGGAGCTTGGGAAGTAAACTTTAAAGTGTATGAATGTACAAAATTAGGCATATATTGACTGAGTGATAAAAATGTTAAGTCATGTGCTCTCGGAAGTTATGTAATGTATTGTCATGTACACATTGCAAAAGAATTCTTTATGATTCTGATGCCGTAATGTATTTAAAAGTCATTGATCTGAGGTAGGTACTTAAAGCCAATTAAGCATTTGCGTTACTTTGCAAAAATATCTAATTACGACTACCTATCCTACTCCAGACATTCTAGTCTACAAATAGTTAGGTAATATAGGAAACGGAGAATGACGATACTTACTATATTTATAGTATAGCATTACAAAAATAACGGTCAAATAACGGCAGTTATTTTGGGCTTTATTGTTAAAATTACTGAATTTTAAGTGATATTTTTTTTTGTAAATGACCAGTAGGTACTCTACTTTGATTTGTATTTATTGTGAAATAACGACGCTTAATATAGGTTAGCATTAAAATAACGATAGTGTTGTAACGTTATGTTTCTAGTGTTATTTTGAATGAAGTACCTATGCCTATACTTGCAAGTGCAACTTTTTTTTTAAGTAAAAACTGCAATCGTGTTGAAATAAAATAAGCATCTGGTATCCCAAAAAAATCCGTTTATTTATGATCATAGCAGCTAGTATTTTCAACATGACTACCGCGAAAACAAATCTTGACACCTAACTATCGTGAAATCCCCATTAATTATAATTACAGTAAGTGCTTCCAAAGACGTAAAATAATTAACTATACTATAATTAGAGGCTTGTTTAACATGGTATGCAAATAAAGTGATTAGCATATTTGGACATTGAGCACAAGCTGCCCGCAACCCACAATAACATCGAGCGTTTACAGACATGTTTATGAGAGAAATGTACCAACAGCACGTTTCTACAAAACATAGTCCATAATCATCATCATCATCTGCCTAGCCTTTTCCCAACTACATTGGGGTCGGCTTCCAGTCTAACCGGATGCAGCTGAATACCAGTATTTTACATGGAGCGACTGCCTATCTGACCTCCACAACCCAGTAACTGGGTAATATGATACCCCTAGGTAAGACTGGTTGTCAGACTTTCGGGCTTCTGACGACCCGTAACGACTGTCAAAGATCCACGTATGACAGCCGGGACCAACGGCTTAACGTGCTTTCCGAGGCACGGAGGAGTCTCGGTATGTAAAGATGGTCACCCATCCACGGACCAACCCCGGCAAGCGTAGCTTAACCTGACGGATCGACCCGTGCGGCTGTTATTACTTAGCCACGAGCTCCTCAACAAAAAGTAGTCCATAATACTTTGGTCAATTTCAAGTAATTAAACTCGATGTAAAGAAGGCAGAAGGGACATCGTAAACCGAACTTTTACCATGAATTTAGTATGGTTCCAGACACAAGGTTTTAACATTTTTCGTCAGTTAAAAACAGCTGCTCAATACATTTTTACTGATTGTTTCTTCTTCGTTGAGACTTAATTTAATTAATGTATTAATTTCAGACAGCAATATAGTCCATTGTGTTAGTAAACTTATACAACTAGACTTAGAGGCCTACTTACGTTTTGAAACGAGCAACTAGCTCCAACTTTCTAACTGACAGACACGTTGACAATTCAAAAGTGTCTCTCCTTCTTCTTTTCGAATCGATTATATATATAGACATCCCTTTTTTCTATAATTTTTGGGCCCAGCAGGTGGCCACGTTTATCGCGACATCAGTAGCGTTCCTAACCTCCTCTAAAGAGCAGGTGTAGAGAAAAAAAGTATCTGTAAATGTTTTAATTGAAATAAATTCTTTGATTTTGATATCTCATAACAGTCCAACGTTACATCAATATCTTGTATGCCTATGCGCCGTTAATCATGAGGCGATAAAAGAAAACATCATAACATTTAGTATCGATTCACTTAATAAGTATAAGCTTACATAATGTACTTGAAAACTTGCTGTGCAGGTTCTACTTGTTAAATATTATGTAGGTTACCACTTTTGTACAAAAAAAGATGTTTACATCCGTAATACAAGGTAAACAGGTACGCTTGACAGGTCTTCGATTGAAACTTAATTTAATTCATGAACTGTTTATCATCTACTTTTTATAACTTAATTAATACATTTGGTTTCTAAGAAAACTTATAATACAAAACTACAACTTACTAATTCTTCTTCTTCATCGTGTTGGCAATAAGGTCTTACGACCCCACACACCCTAGTGTCAGAGTTTCTAAACCGCCTCAAGGGCCTCTGACATGGTTACTTGGTTGACTTATTCATAATTACATAAATCATAAAAGACAGTTAATTTAAAAATAGTAAATAAGCAGTCACAATATTTGAATACTTAATGATAAGTTAATAATCTAATCATATCTTCTCTCTCGTAAACCTCTAAGACAGCCTTTCCCAAAGTGGGCGATAACGCCCCCATGTGGGCGCTACAGGCCTAAAGGGGGGCGGTAAGAGATCCAGAAAAAAATCGGGGCATTGTGTACAGGCTTGGGGAGAGATTTGTAATTTCATCTACTAGGTGGTTTATAAGTAGGTCAAAAAAGGCGGCGTTAGAAAATAATTTATTCTCAAAGTGGGCAGTAGACAACATAAGTTTGGGAGCCCCTGCTCTAAGACAACCCGGTTGGGTTGATAGCCCTACGAACAGCTCATAAGATTAGCAATTCAATGAGCTTTCTTAATGAGTGCGTAATTGGTACTGTTAGATGAGCAGCGTTGTTACATTCGTGTGCTGGTTGCGTTACCGGTAATAATGTTTAGTATTGACGGTTATCTATGCTTATGTTATCGTTGTTTTATTTTTAGCTTTTTTGTGTCAGTTTTGGGCAAAGAGTCTGCCCTATCTTCTTTGAAACTTCTGTATCTTGTGCGGTCTTTAGAACTCGTTAGGTTTCCATAACAGCTTCACCGCAGTCAACCTCGATGGTGATGTCCTCTTTCAGGCGTCCAGCGAGTGTCAATTTTTGGCGATCTCTTTGGGTGGAGTCGCCCGTCGTCTCCGCCACTTACGCTTGGTCAAAAGTTTTTAAGGAAAATAATAAAAAAAACATTTTAATTAATGAATTCAGTTACCTCACAAATATGTATCAGTACCGTAAGCAGGGCAAACTAATGAATAATTAAGTTAAAACAATAGCGTTGTATCAAGAGTTTATTCAGAGTTTAATAACATGAGCCGCTCCACACGCTAATGAAAATTTTAAAAAAAATCTTGTTAGGATAAATCATACCGTGAAACTAGCCCAGGTACTTTGCTAAAGAACGCATCTTTTTATATTGCGTTTGCAAATCCAGAAAACGAAAAATATTATAGTTTTCTGACGACATTAATTATTACTTGTTTTTATTTATAGATCAGTAATGTATACAATATTTTTTGACTAAATAATAAAATTATATGTTTGGTTGAAAAGTACATTATATTTTTGTGAAAAAAAGTAGTCTAGTCTAGTTATTTTAGTCAAAAAGTTAAATTACTAAACTCGATAAAAATTTGTAGATAAAGCACTAATATCCAGGCTTTCTACAACATGTCATGTCATGTCTTTACTTATTGACGACAATATAGGTAACTAGAATTTTGAAAGGAGCGCGATGTTACAGTTATTTTAAAATGCTGTTTTATAAAAAAAAACTACTATAAACAAGGGACATATTATATATGATACTGGACGTTTGCACTAATATATAACCTGTCAAAATTGTTGCCATAAACTCACATTTTATAAGCAAAGACAACAACCAATTCAGCCTAATTAGAGCCTCCAAGCTATGCGCCTGCGTTCGAGTAAGCAATAGCAGCTCCCGTTAAATGGGTCCGTTACGCTGACCGCGCAGATGTCTACCTGGGTTCCGCAGAGTTCCGCTACACACGCCTTGCCTGTCCCTACTCATAAATGACAGTGAATATAACGTGTACACCGCGATGGTTGGAATGTTGATCTGTATCCTATCGTTATAATGCTAGGCTGTGTACTGAGCTGTCTTAGTACAACGTCAGTAAGTAGGGTAGGTGATGACATGGCTGTGTTTGCGCTGCCAAAGGCTGGCAACTAAAGAAGCAGGCATGATTGTTTTCGTTTCAAATCAGTATGAGAGTATCAAAATTTTAACAACACACATTGACCCCCATACTTGCTCAGGGCAGATTTTAATTAGGTACCCAAAATAAATTAGGCACTCAAACTTCGTATAGTTTCCAAAAAAAGTATTCTACATACTCATTGAAGTACAAAACTCTAGAAAATGACAAAAGTACGTATTTATTTTCGTAAATATTCTATACAATAAAGTTTAACTGCAGCGTGTCCAATTAGTTTCATAATATCTTTGTTAAATCATTTATATTGTTTCAATAACAAACGTAGATTTATTGTTATGTTTAAATGCCCACTTTACGGCTGTGAATTTTTATAAAAGTGGCTATTGTTTAAGTAAAAAGTTATGACAGACGGACAGCCTAATCAAAATAGCGATCTAGATTCTTTCCATAAAGATATTTCGTATTAAAAAAAGAACTCAGTTCCTCGTTCTTGACAAATCTCATTGCTCTAAGCTTTTAAATTATACGGGAATCTCTTGTAGATAATTAAGACGGAGCTTTTAATAATGTCAGCTCATCTTTGACATATTTTATGGTCAGAAACTTTCTACAAGTTAATATCAGCGGGTAAAATCATTTAGGTTGAATTTGATGTAATCTTGAAGTTCATTTCTATGAATTAAGTAGAAAAGAAGGCAAAAATTAAACGTTTGTTTTTCAAATTCCGAATTTTAACGGAAAGGCAAAAATTAAACGTTTACGATCTATTTTTCGAATTTCGAACCATAATGGAGTTTTTTGTTCAAGAAGGGGCGGTTCTAAGTTTAGTTTCGACAGAACTAGGCATATACCTAATTACCTATAGATATACATACTAGCGACTCGCCCTGGCTTCGCACGGGTGCAATGTAGGTCCATAAACCCTTCTCTCCAATCACTGTATCTATTGATGAAAACCGCATTCAAATCCTTTGCGTACTTTAAAAGATCTAAGCGGTTACTATGTAATTTTGTAAGTAAAATGTTTTCTTTCTGTCATCATTGTCATCGTCTAACCGTCCCCCTGCTTTCATCCCATTGATATGATACTAAGTACAGCATTTTGCATATCAATGCTTTATCCCAATTTTACAAGAACACAGCATATTCTTTCTTTCCATCCATCTTTATCTGCCGTCATTTCAGTGCAGCTGCATAATTTTTCATGTCTACTTTTCTTAAAGCCATCAAAAGAGACGAATGTTTTAGTTTATACTTACATGGAAACTGTACAAGTTACATTACCACACATTTGACCTTTCTCAATCAGTATTGTAATACCTAAAAGCGAATCTAACGACCGTTGTAGATCGAATCTGACCACATCACATCTCCACCGCACATATCCGTGGTATTCTTCCACGCACTCGTGAAAGGCGGTGAGCGGTCCTACAGTTTGCGTGAAAAGCGAATGTAAATTGTCAGATTTCCACTCAATGAACACTGCATTTGTTATGTCCATTACGTGTGTGCAAATCATCGTTTCAACATTGTCATCATCATCCGTGTTGGATGTTTACGTAGATGACTTGCTGACATTATGTTGGTATTTTTTTTTTTAAGATTTCCTACATATTACCTAACATCACGCCTGTAAGCCCCGATGGGTTAGGCAGAGGTGTATCCATTAGTACACCCACATTTCGCCAGTTATGTTTATGTGCCATGTAATAGACGGCTAGCCTATTGCCATCAACCAGGCACAAATCCAGACTCCGAGGCTGCTACTGAGAAATCTCTGATGGAAAAACTCAATAAAACTTTGCCCGGCCTGGGAATCTAACCCAAGACCTTCATACCTAGCAGTCTCGCTATGCTACCACTAGACCAACAAGGATTACCTATTTCCTACAAAAGATATACATATACGCAAACATGACTTACAAATATTACTCTAAAATGTTAATGGTTAAAAACGGGCTAACCAAGTAACAATAAAATAATTTAAACAGTACAGTTCGAAAGTTGTTAACTTATATAATTCAAAAGATAAAACGATAAAAACGTGAACTTTAGTCATCATGCAAAACTCCACTCTAAATATTGGCAACAGACTGCATTTTATAACTAATTAAAATTAAATATAGATTTGAAAAGGCGACCGTGATCTTTGGAAATAATTAAATAATCAACAGCAACTTATTATTTATTTGTATTGTTTAATTACGAAATATTAGACTAGGTACATAATAAATATAATAATATTATCAAAATAACTATTCAGATCGACGATCAAGTATTCTAATATATTTAAATTATATTTTAGTGGATACAGATGCATAAAAATGGCGTTCGCTAAGCAATAGTCATTTGTACGTTTAAATCAAATACCTAACTAAATAACTAGGGAACTATACTATGATGCAGGTCTATTCAACATTTAAAATGATGTTGTCACGATTAGTATTTCTCACGAGCCTCCATAGCTATACACATACAAGGTCAATCAATGTCACCGGCGATTCGTTACAATATGCAACACAACAATACTGATAAAAACCGGCGTCCACCATAAGTCACCATCGACCTCAACCCGAGATGACAGCGACAGTGGGCAGCGACGGCGCGCGCAGTCCCTCGACAGCCGCGCACGCGCGCGCACCATGCAGCGCCCGCGCCTCTCGCTCGCGATGCGCGACAACTGGCGCCACCTGCAGCGCCTCTACGGCCTCGACCTCGACTGTGAGGACTGCTCACCCCCGCGACGAGCTCCCAGTCTAGACTCGCTCATCAACTCTTCGGAAGGAGCTGTGTCCAGCGCAGACGCGTCTGCCCCCGAGGATTCAGACTCCGGAGCGGATACTCGCGCTGACCCCGATCCACCTCGCAGGAAAGCTCATTCTAATCAAGAAAGGATAAAGAAATGCCCTCAAAGTTTCTCGTCATCGTCCAGCGGTCATATGGAGACGATACATGAAGAAACAACTGAACCCAAAGTGTCTGTGAAGGAGATTCTTGCAAGATTCGAGAATCTTACTGAAAATACGCAGGTAATAACAGTGTTTGTGTGTTGTGTTCCGGATGGAAATGGGGTGAACAGGTTTGAAAGCAATTTGTTATTAAGCTACGTGCTCCAGTTAGCGGTAAATGCGAACTGCAAATCAACAGTTTCCATCGATTTCCTTAATCAGCTGTTTGAAAACAAACATTTCGCAACGTGAAATTACGAATTTTGTTTGGTCAACGTATTTCACTGAATTTGTTGTAATCGAGGTTTCAAAAGAGTGCAGTGCTGTGTTGAAAAACGACGATGACGATTATGAATGCATTATCTTTTTTTTGTGTGTCGCATGATGCGCGAGCGCTTTCCAATCAGCGTCGATGATCTCGCTGTGTAATCGATCTATTCATGAGGTTCAGTACATTGTGAGTTGTGGTGCTTTTATTGACATCACTTGTCGACACATCTCGTGACCAACACAATAAACCATTTAGTTTCTTCTACAATTTATTTTAAAAACTCATGTGCATTCGTTTTTATTAATTTCGAATGTCATTTGCAGTATATTCTATATTAGGAATATGAGTAAATTCATTGAAGACATTAAAATGGATTACGTATGCAGCCGTGATCTCGTATGTTTTTTGAACAGGAAATATTTAGACATTGCTCTTAAACTCCTTATACTCTACCTATTAATAATAGTAATACCAGCCTATTATTTTTCCACTGCAAAAGCAAAGGCCTCTTCTCGTACAGAGAAGGTACGGGACTTCAAGTTTTCTCACGATGTTCCCCTCTACCATGTCAGTAATGTTCCAGATAAACATAGAAAGAGCATATGAATTGAAAAAGTCACAGTGGTACTTGCACAATATCGTTTCTTCAACCACATGAGCCATCACGACTCTCTTCATCTCTTACTATTTTCTTTTGATATATTTCCTGGTTAGTTATGGCATTTTTTGTACTCATTAAAAACGACTTATCTGCCACTAGATCCCTTTGTTTCATCAGCGTGACATCTTTTGTTATTGTTTCACTCCTGTAGATCGTAGCGTGATGTTATATTTAGACTATAATTATTCTCAATAATACGGGCTATAAATTAACGCAATAATATTTTTTCAACTCCGACGAGGAGGTTCTTATATTATCTACAACAAGATATTATTATTTTTCTTTTTCTTTCGTAAATGACGTTCAAAAGTGCCTTTTAATGGTCTAATTGAAATAAATGATTTGACTTGACATTGACTTTATTGCATTTAAACAAACAAACTCTCCAGCTTTATAATATTGCTTGCTTCTGCCCGCGACATTACCCACGTTATTCTGTTTTTCGTGTCCATTGATTTAATTTTTGTTCGACCCATATTCAGCAACCTGTACAGCTCTATCATTGTACCCACGTTAAGGTACATCTTTAATTTCTGCTTCGTTCCCTTGTGTTGCAGCATGATGATATATAGCCTACACTATATCCATGAATCTAGGTATCATACGCAAACACGTTTACAAACAAACGATAAATCTCTTTAGCTTTATTATATTAGTTTTGATTATATACAATTTATATATGTACATATATTTTAGTATACTTAGATAGCCCTCGGAACTTCAAGCTACTATCTAGATTTCGCAACAGACTTACCTACCCATTATAATCATCAATACGTTCAAATCCTTCAAATGCTTTTCAAATTGTTGCAAATCATCAATGACCTTTGGAAACTACCATTACATATTCATAACTTCAATATGTATTACGAAATATGTTAGGAAACTGAAATTATCTAACAATTATTATTAGGCGATTAGCGCACGCGACAGGTATCTGAACAGGCGCGTGCGCATGACCCTTCACAAGTCAAGGCGAGGCGGTGGCCTGGTAACTAGAAGTATTTCTTTGTGAGCTATGGGAACGTTTGACATCCTGAGCTGTTTGTTAATGATATCATTGTCGACAGCCATTCCAATTCCTAGTTTATTAAAATTCATATTTTGGCCAAGAGGCTAATTTGTTACATTATGAGAAAACTCGGGTGGTCTTGTCTCCATACAAGCACTCTCGCTTGTTTTCTACTTGGTTTATGACACTAAAGAGTCTAAAGACTCTAAAGTAATGATTTTTATAGTGAAGTAAATAGGTATTACCTTTTCTTTTAAAGCATCTATGTTTTACTTTTAAATGATACATTATTTTTACATTGCTGTGAACAGAAACCTGATGTACAAATTCGAAAACTATATTATACTTCTTATTCAGTTTATGAAATATCTTTTATATTAATCCATTATTAGAGAGAAAATAGGCGAGAGCCAAACCTTATGACTTTTAACTCAGGCCGATAGCGATATTTTCTTCTAATACAAAATTTTCTAAAAACTCCAGCTGCGTTCTCTTCTTCCGTATCAACCGCGGTCTAAGCGTGCTCTCCCACAATCTTTATTCCTCGTCGGATTACTCATAGATTCCTATCATATAGCGTGATGAAGCTCATAAAACTACATTGCAAACATAAAAGCTTACGTCTTTTGTTTTTGAGTACGCGCTCCACAGGTTTCGTGCGCACTGTGTAGTGGTCAGATCCCGGTTCCGAACCAGTGGGCAGAACAAATTCGACACGAGCTCATACATAGACTTAATACTCTTTAATTAAAAATGTTATGAGTACTCACTGATTATGTGTTGTAGTTTTTGACTGGTCCGTTGTTGTTGTGGTCGGAAACGACGGAGGGATTGTGGGTTTCATTTTTAAGTCTGGGAAAGTGTTATTTAATTTAGGAATTTGTCAGTAGCAGCCCGGAGTTTCGGAGTTAGTGGTGTGTTGCCGTGGCCCTTCGTGTCTCGGAAAGCACATAAAGCCGTTGGTCCTGCGCCTGATCTCTTCCATGTCGTGTCTGATTACTGTCCCATCGAACTAGTATGCGATGCAGGGCAGTAGGAGCGCACAAGTGTTTGTGCACACACAATACATGTGCACTTTAAATCGTGTTTAAAGTGTGCTTCGTTGAGATTGGTTGCCTTAACCGGAATGCGGCCGGAAGAATATTAGTAGATATTGTTTTTTTAACCTGAAACATCGAAATAATTGTTCAAGCATTTAAATTTGACACAATTCAAAGTAATTGGTACTCAAATCTAGTTTTTAAATCCCAGATCGAATTACGGTACTAAGTCAGTCAGTTCTTAACCAATATTGTCCAACAGATTTACAGTTTTGACACGCTCATTTCAGGGTATACTTTTCTTTTTGACATTCGCGTCTGGTTGAGCTGAAACAAATGAAACTTTTATTAACTTGGCGACTGTGTAACTATTTTATTCTCGAACATGACACGACATTAGATAACTTCTGACACGTTCATTCATTTAGTGGCAGGGTCAAAAGGACACTAACATTTTTTATTATTTAAAGTAAAATGTGTAAAACCTACACGGTTACAATGAAACATGTTTTTTTTTTAATTACTTGTCTTCCAAAGCTTTGGGGTGTAGAATCATCAACTGAAACCATAGTAAATTAATTAATAACCGTCACGATATCCGTTCTACCGTGTTTGAAAGGCTATTGTTGCGGATTTTGTTGGTTCCCATGTTTTAAAAAAATATTTGAATTTATGATATGAAAAAAAAAAACGGTAGCGTCTTCCCCTAAAGTATATTATGCTAAACGATTATTCAAGTTATGAGAAAGCCTTTGGAAATCTAGTACGTAAATATAACGCGGGTGAAACCGCATGATTTTGCTAGTTTAAAATAATCTACCAGGTACATCATTCACCCACGAGTATCTCTGCTCCTTTGTGTTATAAGTTTTGACATAAATATGGCCTTGACAATTCAGCAAATATACATACAATGCATTGATGCTGACATTCGATTAGGTAGTTCGTCTTTTTCGTTGCGCAAGCGACGAATTGACAATTGAATGTTGTTGTAGCTACAAATGAATTGTGAGGTAAACTTTGAATGAACTACCTTCGTACTACGTCACTTCCTGCGAATGACGGACGATGTTCATATCTCTATAATAAAAATGAATAGCTAAAGTATTGCTAAGCGCAAAACTCGAAAACTACTGATCCTGTTTGAATAAATCTTCTTCGTTTAACATATAGTCCGTATATCGAAGAAGGCTACATAAAAACGCGCTGCGATGTACGGTAACAGAACAGTAATCAGAGGCAAAAGGCAACACATAATATTGATAAAGACTATCTGCCTAGTCTCTCGATATGTTAATGAACGGCAAAAAGGACTCTTAAAATCAAACATAATGAGATGTTCAATTGAAATGTCACTTTGACTTTATGAGCTTAGACTGTATGAATGATTGGTTGAGTCAAAACGGTTATTTATCCTAATCGCCAAGCGACTGGTCGACTCTTCACATGACCAGAGGGCTGGCCTTATCTTAGGCCAAAGAATCAGCATTTCTATACAACCAGGCAATGCTGTCAGCCTTTTGGGCATTTGCCCCAGTCTGTTGTACAAATTGTACATATTTTATAATTACTCTTAGGTGTTATGTTTAGGTTAATTATTGTATATGCTGAGAAACCAAAAAACAAATCCTAATATTCAAGATTCCTGTCCCATCAATAAAGTGATAATGATGAAGTTAACCACGGAGAAAGGCCACACATTAGGCTGTTACGATAACAAATAAAATACCCAGCGATATGTAAGCTTTTTCTTTTACAGCAGTATCAAAGGAGTAATAAGCCCTCATGACAGGGACATCAATTCTTGTAATAACGGCATTAAAAGTGAAACACGTCACAGTCGCCGCCCGCGCAGCCGCTCTGAGGGAAAGTTGATCATATGCGTGTGCGCGGTTAACGCTGTCAATACGAATAAGTACTACTTACTTACTATTGTTTGTTATTGTGATGACAGAGTTCATTTGTTTGCTTGATTGTTTTTTTTTTCTGGAGCTTCTCTTAGCATTGTTCCTTTTTTTACAGTTTGTCTTTACTTCCTCATGTTCAGGCTATATTTATGCTTCTACCTACTCTTCCTCTGGTTGTCTTTTCCAGTCCTGGCTTTTCTTTGTTCAATAAGAATTTATTAAAGTTAAAGTTACATGTTCTTATGTAAATGGCTATAATGGTTCGCAATTTCAGAATTAGTTTCAACTGTCTACTTTATTGTGATCTTTATTAACTAGCGACCCGCCCGGCGTCGCACGGATGCAATGTAGACACTAACTACACGTATTAACCTTCCATGCTTTATGTATTGATAACCGCATTAAAATCCGTTGCATAGTCAAAACGATCTAAGCATACAGCTACTTTGTTTGTAGAGATTCTATAAGAATCAATGGAATCATTGTCATTCTTAAAATCTAATACATATTCTCTTCCTCTTACTTTTTCAAATCATTAATAACCGTCCGCTTCGTTGGTTTTTGTTCCGTTCAAGCCTGCTAATCACCGTCGATCATATCATCATAGCAAATAAGGCTTCAATACCAAACCTATACTAAATACCGTATCCACTTAACCATAACACAATACACCATGAGCCACACATGCATAATGATGACAATGCGCGAGCGCAAACCAATAGCAAATTGTCTGCGTGACGGGGCCTCTGCGACAATCGCGAAGTTAATCGGACCGTGGTTCCGTTTCCTCTTTGCTGGACACCCGACATGGTTTAGCAAATGAATTAGCAATGGCGTGTGAATGTTATTCTCAAAATCATTATTTTGTTGTCATCGTTTTTTGTGGGTACTTTATTCGGGATATGTTTTTGAAAGAGTTTGATTAGTATTTGAGTTTGTTCTTGACGCTAGTCCAGGTCAGATGTGACAGAGACAAAGTCTACGATGGTGTGAGCTTACCCAGAAGAAGCTTTACTCTAACTTTGAAGAGATTAGGGTCGAATGCCTTCGGAAATATAGACGCATATAGAGAGTGGTATTCCTTTGCTGTGCGCATTATAAAAGACGTTTGAAAACGCTTAGTGCGAATTGGTGGAATAGCCACAAGGTAGGTATGGTAATTAGAGTGCAGGGGCCTTAGACAAAGTTACAATTGCAAAACGATAACGAAGTTAAAAAAGACTAAAATGTATGGGATTGACATAAGCCGCGTTAAGTCACGTGGTCAATCGACGAAGCGATGACCACATGAAAGACTAAAATGTATGGGATTGACATAAGCCGCGTTAAGTCACGTGGTTAATCGACGAAGCGATGTTACTTTGTCTAAGCCCCCTTTGCTCACATGAAAATAGACGAGCTGTTCTATGCGTTTCATTAGATCGCAGTCTCAGTCTTTGTCCTGACTGCTTACAAACCTAAGAAGTCTGGAGGTCCAAACTTGCTTCAATGTCGCCAACAGAGCCTGTTTGGCGCAGCTGTGGCGCACACAATAATGTTTTCAAATTATTGTTTATTTTCATTGCCTTTTTGTTTTTATTATTTTTGTGTGCCCATGGCCTGTATCAAATAAACCTTTGTTCTATCTATTTTAAAACGTGTTCAAAACTCCAGAATCATGTATAAATTGTGAAATCGAAATGCGATCGCCGACAACCAATAAATATCTCAGCACCAATCACCATATAATATTTCTATCGAGGGATAGTTTTTCCTAAAACTCATTACCGATAGAAATCGGAATCTGTCGCACGCGATGCTACGTGATGTTCTAAGTATTAAAATATTTGTAATATTGTGACACGAATAGTCGTTACACATATCGAGAATCGAGAGGTTCGATCTCGATCGTTATCGCTCCTAATCGATGTAACGGCATGGACGTAATAAAGCTAGCTTTTCTTTGTTTACGATCATATTGTCTTTAGGATAATTGAGGTTTTTATTAGAAATATAAGTGGTCGCGTGAAGGAATGTTTAGTAGCCTTTATTATGTGTTGTGTTGGTGGCATTATTAGTAAAGATTTCACTTATGATTAGAATAGTGTCGGGAAAAAATTGTTCTGTTCGTTGAACTCATATTCTCTCTGTCTTATACTTAGATATTGATCAAAAAACGGAGTAATCCTACTAATATCTATTATAATTGTGAAAGTTTGTAAAGATGTTTGGATGTTTGTTACTCAATCACGCGTAAACCGTTGAGCGCACATAGATAGACCATTTTCTGGATTAACACATAAAATACTTTTTAACCCGGTAATGTGTTCCCTTGGGATAATTGTTCAACTTACTTTACGGAAAAATTTTTTAACGAGGGCGAAGACGCGCAAAATAGCTAGTTCAAAAAGCTAATATTCAAAAAAGATTCCAAATCAAAGGGTCAATGACATGGTTGAAATGGTGAGAAACTGCTAAACTAGATCTGTTATCTAAAACGTTAAATAAGCAAAGGCATGCTTCGATGTTAAAGGTCACAAGCGCCCATCCCAAGCATACCATGAGATTGGGATGGGCAGCTGCGCATGCGCAATTAGCAAAATACCGCAAATTAAATAATAATTGCGATGTTTCCCGTCGAGCGGCGGTTTCGATTCAATCAGTCGTAATGTACCTATCTTAATCTAAGCGATCTCATACAGGAAGCCTCTTGATTATGTTCACCATTCAATCCATTCACTCTTCCGGTCTGTTGTAGTTTTTTTCTATAAAATTATCTGTGTAAATCTTCTACGTGTACAATCACAGGATAATGGTGTAATTTGCTTTGTTAGGCATAGCAATTCCTGTTTATTTTATAGGTATTGAAAATTACAAAAACCATGAAATAGCATGGCCTTTAGAACACCACTTTTCAACCTTATTGCTAAAGGTCTAAGGGTGAAAACTGAATCATCGCTATTGTCCACGATTGTCTATACAAAATTTTACATATAACGTTATAGTAGCGAGGATTCCTTGCAACTCGATTCCTACGGGCTTCCTTTCGGGAATTCGTAACAACGCTACTGACAAATGGCTCAGACAGAGTATCTATATACTATTGCCAAATAATATAGTAACACATCAAATAATAAGGTTAAACCACAATTTTCCAATGGCCATCTTCCGGCTCCATCATCAGACCAGCTCTGTGACATCATTATATTGCATAGTCATGTAAAATGCTCATTAACGGAAAAATTCAGCTCCATCAAACGTCGGGAAGTGACTCAAAATTAACTTTTAAGATTTGATTATAGCCACGTACAGGGACAGGGGGAAATAAATAAAAGATTGTAAAAAAAAATTTACCCTCAAGGAAGGAAGGTAAGGGTAACTAGTAAGAATTAACATTCTTTTCGCCCGAGTAGTTTTGGCGTTCTTTACATAACAGGTGCACTCACTGCTAGCATCAATAAGAGTCATAATTGCATAACCGGACATGTTTACAGTATACATGTTTGATGACACCTGTTATTTGGTAGAGGCGCGTGCGCCGATCCGTGTTTCCTGTCCGTTAACCGCGAACCCTTCTGTTTGAGTTCTAGTGACATGGACGTAAGAAAGTACATCGATGTTAGTTTACGACTTCATATTTTATTAAACATCATTTTTATCACAAATAAACGTAATTACCTAGTATGATTTAAACATATTAAAAATCTTACTTAGTCTTGCTATAATTCTAAAATGGCTAGACTGATTTGGGTATTTTTTATTTTGTTTTGTTCGTCTTAATACTTGGGTGGTTTTGAAAAAATGAAAATCAGAAAATAAAGAAAATTCTTGGTGTTTAACTCGAAGTTTACCGCTAGTGGACAAATGTTAAGAAAGACAGAATTAGGATTAAAGATAGTTGAGAAGCAAAGGGTTCTAAAACGCTTTCCTGCAATAAAGTCTAGATGCAGTCACCTCAATGATGAACCAGCTTAATATCTTCGTTGCTTAGTATACAGCAGTACCCCAACAGAACACTTAAAGGGCCAATTAACCCAAGCCAAGCCAGCAACGAGGAGGCAAGTTTGCCCTAGATAGAGACGATCCATATAATAGACACCATAACCAAAGTGCACGCGGAAAACAATTCAGATAAAATGCTAATTTAATATCTGATAACCATCATGTTTATTTCTAACAAACTAGTTCGTTATGCTTGCTAAGTTTGTAGAGAAGTAAGGCATTGTGTACACCAAACGTATGGTCGGCAGCTAACTGTGAGCGTAAAGTTGAACTATGAACAACTAACTACATTTTAAGCCATTCTTCTCCATACGAACCTTTTTGAATGAGCAACAAGATTAAATATTATTATTATTGTCTAATTGTAGTAAATGATTTGACTTTGACTTTTGAACGTGGACGAGGCGAAAGGAGTATGTATGGATTGTAACAGGTGGCGTTCTGTAGTTTCTGCCTACCCCCACGGGAAAAAGGCGTGAGTTTATGTATGTTTGAGTTAGATTCTACCCGCGACTTCGTCCCTAAATTGTCCCACAGGAACAAAAACTGGATCAAAATCCCGTACCCCATATCCTATGGTGTTAAGCTAAATCAATATCTATGTATGTGTGCCAAATTTTAGTTAATGTCTGTTCAAGCGTGAATAAGTAACAAACAAATATACATCGATCCCCACAAACTTTTGCATTTAAAATAGTATTACGATCACAGTCGGCCGCTGATTTACTGCTGCTTCAGCTACGCCGCTAGCGTTGCGTACGGTGTGCTCGCGGCCTATGACGTTTCACTTTTATGAGTAAATTTCGGGTTGAGGCCTAGTACCACTTACGTACCAGTAATTGACAATATCAGCTAATTGTGGCCACAAACAGACCGTGACGGCCACAGGCCACTCTCTCGCTTTCCACACGTACGCTATAAAACACTGTTTTGAGGTAATTCTACCTTAGGGCAACTAGTAACGTCGACATACGAACTGTGAAATTAAAGTAGGTAGATGTGTAATTAATAATAAGAACGTAATATTTTTTATTGACACAATAATTTTTATATACAAAATACACAGCTTTTGTTCCCAGGACCCCCACGCTAGAATTCCCTGTATAGTGGAATCTAGGTTCTTTCGATGTGTAACTGGTGATATATTTTGAACCAAGACCTGTATTCTTAATATTAAAATATTGCGATTGGTGCTTTATTTTGAACCAAGCCTAATTAATTTGCAACCCCTGAAAACCTGAAGGCCTCTACTAATTAAACAGACAATGAATGTCACAAAATTTAGGACAAATTGAAGACATTTTTAACAGATTGAGTCTAATTTTAGATTGCGATCGTTCTTTAAAGTTAGTAGAATTGCTTCCCCGATCTAGGCTTAATGATTTGTAAATCGGGTGCCCAAATATCATGGTATAAGTCAGTTTGGTAAACCGAATCATTAATAATATTATTATCTGCCAAGCCTTCTCCCAACTATGTTCGGGTTGGCTTCTAGTCTAACCATATGCAGCTGAATACCAGTATTTTACATGGAGCGACTGCCTATCTGACCTCCACAACCCAGTAACTAGGTAATACAATACCCCTTATACCTAATGTTAATTAAATTTGGGTTTTGTAAACCAGTATTTATAAACGTATTTATATTGTGTCTTTACGTTGAATTAAACAGAAAATTAAATAACTATTCCCTTGATAATAATACCCATATAACAATTGAGAAATAATCTGTATACCGGTATATAATTTACCTGACCAAGGCTATTGTATTCTGGTCTAATTACGAATGTAAGTAGTAAATAGTATACTGATTATGTCATTTGACGTCGACGATCGGAGGAAGTCGCAGATTACATAAAATTGTTCTAAAATGTCGTAGGATAGGATTGCCATACATAATGTATTTACCTAACTCACGAAGTAGCTAATCACCATGCTAAAGTTCAAGGTGCATTCTTACATAACACAGTGTACGTTGCAGGTATATTAGGTACAATAAATAAATAATATGACACTGAATAAAAAAAAATTGATAGATCTACCTAAATAAATATAAAATAGTATGAAGCTGAACAGCACGCAAATTTCGGAAACTAAGTACATACTGGGTCCGATTCTGTTTTGTTTTCAAGCTAATATGATGTTTATTTTCAAATAAATTGAGTATAAGAAAATCTTCGTAGACGAAGTTACAACTAAAAAGTCGTGTAAAAAACAAAAGAGTAAATAAAAAGAACACAAAAATAAAAAGTTAATGAGGACACGCAAAAGAGTTCTTACCTATCTACACACTAAAGACTTAATTCTTTATTGTCAGAACAAAGTTTGTATAAAAGAAAATTTAAAAATAAATCTAAAAGAAAATATAAAAAATATGGCGGTTCAAAGTTCGCCGGTTCAGCAACTTTTTAAATAAATATTTTCGTATTTATAACTGTCATCATAAATAACCCCGGTGCATACATGACATACATCATCATACATCAATAAATTAGGCGGAAGCACTGCCTTAAGATAAATTAATTATTGGTGCGTTAAGAAATTTAAACGAATATCGAAGATTTATCAAAAATTCTAATAAGGAAGTTAAAAATCTTGTTATAAAATGATTAAAAGATCAAATCTTTTTTATTATCTTCCCACCAAAGTGCAGTGCACACAATGATGTAAGAAAATATGTAAGTGTCGACCTTTCCCGTAAGCGCGTAATCCAGCTCGCCTTGACTGCACAACTCGTCTCTGATAGAATTATTATCCGTTTCATAAACAATGCATAGGAAATTCACCCACACCTAGTATACAACAAAGCACATTTTCCTGACTCTCTCTAATTGATATCTTTCAAATTGATAACAATAATTACC
Organism: Hoplodrina ambigua; assembly: GCA_949774945.1. Lineage (NCBI taxonomy): Eukaryota > Metazoa > Arthropoda > Insecta > Lepidoptera > Noctuidae > Hoplodrina > Hoplodrina ambigua. The sequence continues at coordinate 2,902,003 of OX458974.1, read as the reverse complement.
TCCTGAAGTAATGTGTGTATAAGAGAGAACTGGCTCTAACTATGTTAAAAGATTGCTGGCTTAAGACACAAAATAGCCACCGAATAGCATGCACTTCGACGCATTCATACAAATATGAACCTTATTTTCAAGCAATAAGTGATACTCAAAAATTCTTTTCATACATCGGTTCTCCATAAGTATTGGTCCAACCCTTCTCTTGGCTCACAGTTGTACAAAACATAAATAAACTCGATTAACGATTGCTTAACGATTGCTCGATTGGCACATCAGAAGATGTTCTAACATGACTGTCTAAGGCACAATTGTTTGTTTTCCCTTATAAAATAAGACTGGTTGTTTCTATCTGGTTATCGAGCCTTATTTTATCGCATCCATACAAATTTCCTGGACGTCCTGATGACGATGATGATACAAGTTTACAATTCTCTCTCTTCCTTTTATCTCTTCCTGGTCGTTAAATCCCCAACCATGTTTGGTGTTGTGTGGAACTGAAGTCGGGATTTTTTTTCGCCTCCATTGTAGTTTAAAATTCTCCTACCGCCACAGATGTTTCTGGAAATGTTTCACATCGTAATCGTGATGCTGTGTGATGCGATGCACACTCATATTTCACGGTAAGTGTGCGATCACTAAATGATAACAGATGCGCAGTGAAAGCTGCCTAAGTAACGTCCATTTCGGTCCGTAATAGAGTCATTACAGAATCATATACACTTACCGCTAATGCTATACATTTAGACAATTGTAACGTACACTTTAGTGCCCAAGATAGGTTTAAAAAAAAACTTCTATTATGTAACCACCCTATAATTTGAGAACTGTGCGATAATGTTTCTTACGAAGCTATAATCAATTTTGTGAATCAATATGAATGTTTTTTTTTATTAAGCCTACTTCGTAGTAGTTTCTATCAACCTCGACTGACATAATAGGCCTTAAAGGTCCCTCCATTCATGGGGTCACTGGGCTCCATTTATCTTTTTTTACGCCCAGCCTTCTGCAAAGCAACCAAACTTGTATCAGGGTTACTTGCGCTTGTTTTCATTGCTGTTTTTTACTTCCAGTGTTAAACTCTATGAATAACTTTCAATTTTCTTGTACGACTATTATTTCTCCCCCTTCCCTCCATCTTGTACTATATCACTATTGCTCAGAAAATTCACATACGGTCGCTAAGAGAGCTTCAATTGTCTTGACTTTTGACCAGAATAGTTGCGAAAACTTTAATTGCTTGTTTTAGAATCAATAAAATGTTTATTCGAGAACTGCGTACTTCTACATACACGTACGTTGTATGAAATATTTAATAGTTACCTTGCCTAATGTACCTTGCCATGTGATTTCGTGATAATCGTCAATGATGGTGGATCGCCACAGCATGCTCTGTGGTTCATCATCCTTGACATATTGTCGTCCAAATAAAACCGCATTGGAATGTTACCTGTGTTCTTTTGATGGAACAAGATAATAGGAGCGACCTTGTTATACTTCATTGTATATTTAATAAAGAGACTGAATAAAATTATGACAAACCAAAATGGCCACAAAGGGAAGCTATTACTGCGGCCCCATGTTTTTGGGATTTTTATAGTCAGCCATTACCCATGGCTAATAAAAACATATTACTTAAATAATAAATTATAATTAGCCTATTATTGTCCCACTGCAGGGCAAAAGCCTCTTCTCACACGGAGATCACCGCGCTTGCTCAATGCGGCTTGGCGATTTAAGACTTCCAAGGTTTCCTAACGATGTTTTTCTTCACTGATATCAGTGATGTCCAAGATAAACTTAGAAAGTACAAATTAAGAAATAGAAAAAGCCACAGCCTTGTAGCCACTGGGCACATCACGACTTACTTTTGGATAAACACCTATTTGAATTTCGAATATGTGATTCCCGAAACAATGATCAGAATTGACTGGAAACCGAACCATCAAAACAAATATTTGAAAAAAAACCTTCATAGTTGAGAATTTCTCGAGTCTCCTAAATCATATTGATGTTATTATAAACTCAGATAATATCATGGTTGGGTCTCAAACATAATCAACGCTTAAAGCATTAATAAACCATGGAAAGTCTAGCCGCTAATCGCTAGGAAAAGTGAAGGTATCTAACATTGAGAAACAGGTTGGGACGATAGAAAAACTGGCGAACAAGTTCCGCGTAAGCCTACAGCACACTTGTAACACACGACGCCTCTTGTTTATTAGCCAAATGACGAAGCGTAATCACAAGATGAAATATGGCCAATGAGAACGTAGTTCATTGACGTTGCGTTCTGAGACCATGTAATAAGTCTGCTTGTATCCGCCCTTATACTCTTATTGATTGACAATATGTTGTATTGATTCGATAAAATTGAAATGATTAAAAATCAAATGTAAAGATTTTATTTGAAAGTACCTAAATGATCAAATAATAATGATTGATGATGATTGTGTTATTATTGCCACAGCAAAAAACAAACAAGCATATTATGCATTAACATTAGCTATATTATGTATTTCCTGCTAATTTTGTAGCAAAATTGCAACTCAAAGTCAAAGTCAAAGTCAAATCATTTATTTCAATTAGGCCAATAAGGCACTTTTGAACGTCAAACACAAAAAACAAAATAGAATGAATCTAGTTGCCCCTTCCAAAAGGTAGTTTTGTATGGAGAAGAATGGGCAAGAAACTCCATACGTACTCAAACTCAAAACCATTTAATTTCAAATAAACCCTTTACAAGCACTTTTAAATTGTCAGTCAGTCAGTCAGAAAGAAATACCTAGTTAGCTGTAACAAATAGTAAGTCTCTATACAGAAGAACGAGTAAGGAACACGACCAAAACTCTTTTAAAATCAATTAAATATAATTTTATGTGTTGCGAAATGGTGATAAATATTATTTGCAATTTAAATGATGCTTCTGCAGTCAAATCCATCTACAGCTGTTCACACATTCTTTCTCTAATTTACGACATCAGTAGACAATTATGTAATTGGAACACGATTGATTTTACTGCGGTTAGAAGTTGCATTTATATTTTGTAATAATATACTAAAGTAAATGTTATGTATGTAATTCTGATGTGACTTATCGGGACTGACATATCCTTACCAAAATAAAAAGGCCGCTAAATCGGAAGATTACAAAAAATACTACCTACCAAAGTAATCTGCTAACGACATTGTAAGCACATTGCAAATTATTGAAAAATTGATTTACAGCTAAATTCGACCGATTTTAAGTTTTCCATAGGAACAGAGATTTCCAATGTATCTTTATTTTTAAATAAGACATTTCGAAAATGTTCTCTGATAGCTTATTAGACCTATACATAGGTCTTCTTATGCCTAGAAAGTTTCATTAAAATCGGTTCATTTATTTCGAAAAATAAGGACTTGAAAATTTGTATGAAATGCCGTACGGCACGCTCTTAATCTAAAATATGTTTCTTGTCTCCTATTTTGGCCAAGAATGTAGGTTGTGTATTTAAAAGTACACTGAATATCAAAGACTAGCCTCTAGCGAACAAAACCGTGCCGAGCCTTCGAATTTAGAATTCTATCCTACCTCAATATACCAATATACTCGTAGGTATGTGGGTACATAATAATGCCATTGATTTAGTACGAGAGAGACGAAAATTTTCGAAGAATAATTTAAAAATAATTGCTCTTCCTTACAAAAGTTCTACATCTACATAGTCAAAATGTATGTGTGGCCGTTTTTTTTTTTAATAACCCATTAATATAAATGTTAAGTATATGCTTTGGGGGGGCTAGATGTACTGAATTCATGGCAAAAAAAATATTTCTATGTCCACTCCGGTGTGGTATCGATTTGTATGTCGAATAACTGAAATATATTCCGACTGATTCAAGAAGTTCTTGCTTCATGAACATTTTTGTTCGTTTCAGTGACTTCTCAATCTTGTCGTATCGCTGGTGTGTCGCTATGTGCTAACTGCACGATAACTAAATGTTGTGGGTCATGTTTGCAGTCTAATTTGTTGCAGGGTTAGACATTTATTTTCACACTTTGTTTGTAAGGTCATTAGGCGTCGTGTTTCTTTTGTGACAGTTATTTTTTCACTAGAAATACCTCGGTGTTAAGTTACGTCTTTGATTACTACTCATTTTCGGTTGGTCGTAGCGTAATGTCATATAGCTTATAACCTTCCTAACGCAAAAATATTTCTTTGAATAGAACCTACAGCTCCTGAGATAAGTGCGTTGAAACAAACACAAACTAGCTGCTCTATAATATAAGTATAGTTTTGTGTCTTCCACTCTTGTCCTCTTCTTCTTCTTCTTCCGGCTTTATCCCATCTTAATTTGGGATCGGCTCTCCTAATCGTACTTCTCCAAAACTCTCTTCTGGGTCGCAATTGGGTCAATATCATTATTTTTACCACAGAAACGTCTCATTTACGTTACGATGTCTCTTCCGACCCGTATAACAACCTCTACTTTTGAATTTCATAGATAAAAAATATGTGTTCAATATATTTATTATTCACAAAGTGAAGAATAAGGGATGATTCTCATTAGAACGTGCCGTGCACGGGCCGGGGCGTGGACGAGCCGACGTGGTATTGAAGTGCGTCGAGAGGGCCCGGACGGGACACGGATAATGCACTGTGTAATATAAATTGATTCATACAAAATATATATAACAGATTTAAAACCGTGCCCCGTGCGTGCCCCGTCCCGGGCACGGCACATTCTAATGAGAATCATCCCTTACACTAGTAGATATTACTAGACATTATGTGCTAAAGATTGTGTTACCAAAAGAAAAAGGACTACTAGCGCATTTTGAACTTGTTTCTCAAAGAAGATGTTCATAACTTTATAGCTCCTGCATTGTGCATGTGATTAATCATCGTATAATGGCTTCTTCAAGGGAAATGTATTCATTAATCGATAAAGGAAAAGCTTTACTTTCACGTGCCGCTACCAATGAACGACCAGACCTATCATTACGTGGTCCATTGGTGTTCATGTGTGTTGCTATTCATGTTGCGCTCCAGCGAACGTGAAATGGATGGTAGATCAATCGATATCGTTGAACAGGTGTTGATTGAATATTAATTATTTAAGATTGCAGTCAGAGGGTTATTCATTTATTATCGAATAAGGTAAACTTAAGTAAATTTACTACTCGCGTAATTGGACACCTATTATTGATAGATTTCTCATAACGGTACCGTGTTAGGAAATTCTTCTTCCTTTTTTAATTTTCTGCCGTGTGTAATTAAAAATATTTTTAATTTTGTTCTTCCACAAATGTCCTTCACGATTGTTTTGAAATATTTGTTCTGGCAAGTCTTACCAAAATAGCGAGCGTTACCCCTTCCAGATCCACATGGTTAGTTTTGACTTATTTCGTAGTTTGCCAGTCCTGCATTTGCTCACGCATATTTCCGAATAGATACAGGATTAAAATATAAATCGCATTTAAATATAAAAAAGCGAACGGTCACTCACTCACTCTTTACGAAATATCGAGAACCGCTTGACGAATAAAGATGAAATTTGGCAGGGAGGTAGATTATACATAGATAGTAGACGTCCGTTATGAATGGATTTTCCAAAATTCATCCCCTAAGGATGAAACGGGGGTCCAACATTTACGCGGACAAAGTCACGGGCAAAAGCTAGTATTAAATAGATTGAAAAATAGTGAACCAATACAATTAGTTAGGTACCTGTGGTAGTTTAGTTGTTTATCCTTTACAAACACAGGAGCTTCCTATAAAGTATAATTTTCTGTTAGATGTTTAAACATTATTTCATAGTTACCTATTGTCGTATGTATTAGAATACCATTGCTCACGACAATTTTAAAGACGGGCACTCCTAAATTTCCAATTAAATGCTTGCATTGAATGACTTTCATATAGAAATAATGTTTATTGAGGCTTTCGCTGCGAAAGTGGAAGAATTTCTATATGACTGTTAATTGATAGATGTAAGAAATTGTTCAATTAGGGATCTACGAGAATATCTATTCGAGAAAAACGGAAGATCGAGCTCCTATTCAAACATTGACGGTTCACAATGAATTGCTGCAATTAATGAGAAATTAAAGAACGGTGGATTAGAAGAGAAATTAAAATATTTAAAACAAAGTAGCTTACGTCTGTACGCGTAGATCTTTTAATTTACGCAATGGGTGTTTTCATCAATAGATAGTGATACAAGAGGAAGGTTTATACGTATAGTTAGCATTTACATTGCTTGCGTGCGAAGTCGGGGCATGTCGCTAGTTCAAAAAATAACGTCCAAATAACGGCAGTTATTGTGATACTGTTAAAATGATTGCATTTTGTGATATTTTTTGTTTTGTAAATGGCTTTTTATTATCGCCAAATAACAAAGCTTAATATACGCTAACATTGAAACAACGATAGCGTTGAAACGTTATTTTTTTAATGTTATATTGAATAGAATACGGTTAAAACAGTTTAATTTTACATCTATTTGTGAAATGAAAACTACAAGACTGAATTCACATTACCAATCAATAAATAAACGGAACTGTACATGAAAGATGCACACAGTGTAAAAAAATTGTGCGAATACTTTCCAGTACACCCATCGGTTCCCGGAGACGCGTCTGTATTTCTCAGAGCGGGTCACCCCGACATCCGCGCGGTTGAACTGGTTACTGCTAGGCTACGGTATCACCTGGCTGCAGCTGGTATCTCGATGTATCACTTGTACACTTACGTATGTTAACGACCTTCTATTTCGCTATATCATTCACATATTTCTTTGCGCATTAGAAAATGTTAAGTGGTTATGTAGGTAGTGATGGTGAAAATGAGTTATACAAGAATTATGTTTAGTACGGAATCTAACAGATGTCTACCTAGTTGATTATTACAGCACTACCAGATTTTGGTCCGGAATCCGGGTTTTATGATTTTCCGTCAAAAAAAAAGTGAGATTCATGCTATAAAATCGGGACATAATAAATAAAACTAAAATAAGTTTTAATGAACTTATATTTATTTTTACGTTTTCCCTGCTTTTAAATGTTCCAAATTTTCTCTTACAAAGTTATAAAATTCAGCACAGAAAAACTCTAAATTCCTGCTGCACCGCCAAAACCCCGAAAAAAGGATCATTCAATTTTAAGCTAAAAATCGGGACGTCTTTACCTAGTATGCATGGACTTTAGGGTCACCACCTGTAAATGTTTACTTATGTTATTACTAAGGAGTAGCTCAAACTAGGAAGCAATATACTCAACAGTTCTTATTAATTAATTGATAATGAGATGAAACATATCGTTTGCGTCATATTAGGCATCTAATATCTTACACGTAGTCATGCAGTATTCAACTCTACTTTTGTTGACTTTTTATTCAATATCAATTAATCAATGAATTAATGAATCAATGTCGAGCATTTAATTACTCTGTTTTTAGCAAGTATTCCAGTGTTTTCTTTTCAAGAACCTAGACAGCCATAGCTAGATCTAAAACAGCTGCTTGGCGACAAACTATAGTAGGTACCACAATTCAGTAAGTAGGTAGGGTAGTTACTAAAGTTACACAATAATTATGTAATTTATGTAACACGGATGATACCTACATTATGGTAACATTCATTCAAAACCATCTGTCTGAAAAATAAAATTATGTAGTAGGTACTAGGCAATTATTTTTGACTACGTCATTTTGAGTTAGGTAGGTATTATTTAACTATGAATTATTTTAGTTCTGCAACGAAAAACAGATTTTTTTTTCATTCATAAGTCGTCTGGCAAACAGTCATCACACATTAACGTAATTTTAGTAGAAAGGCTTTTTTATGCGCTTGTCTTATGCGTGCAGTGCTGCCATCTACACATAGCATCGAACATTATTTTATGATTAACAGTTCACATACGCTTTGATAGATGTCGCTGTAACTCCAGCCAACCGTAAACGTCACACGTTTCATAGAATAAAAAAGGCGCGGTAAAATTAATTTTACATAATTTTACTAAATTAATCATACAACTGATTCCATTTATCACAAAAACTGTCCATGTTTAACTAGAAGATATCCATAAATAAATATTCATGTAGGTTTTAACTAGGTGGATGAGTTCACAAGTACCTACCCAAGTTACGTCAGGGCATGTTTTATGTTCCATGTTGTGATTTATTCAAATGCTATACTGATTTAATAAGGCTCACTGTATATCGATGTCATATAAAGCTGTATAACTTGAATTGTTTCTTTTTAATGAGAATGTATTGAGTCAGTTACTCTATTGTCCATGGTTGTCCTCAGGACATTCTAGATTAAAACAAAAGAAAAACGACACGACGGTAATGTGTATTATTTTATTCATAGAGTAATAAGCATTTCGAGATATAAAAAATAATATAGTTGAGTATAGTAATCGTTTTCTTTTTTTCTGTAACAATTTTACAACATTAAATCTCAGCGGAATCGTTTTATTGAACTTGTTTTAAATAATGGCAGTAGGTAATTTCGCTACGTAACGAACTAATATTTTCTGATCGATGTCGGTTATGTAAAAAGTATCGGATAATCCATAATTATCATAATTATTCATGATAATAAACACTACGAGCGTGGAAATAATTGAAGCCTAGCAAAGCGCGTATAAATACCATAAATATCTCCCATTCACGGTAAGAACCCATTAAGGGTTAAAAATACTAAAAGAATCCGAATTACGAAAGAAATTAGCGATTAATCGGAGCGAGCACACATAGATTGCATCAATATTTATAAAGATGGTGGCGGGTAACGCAGGCGCGGGCGGCGCGCGCATACCGCCGCTGCACCTCGCGAATGCAGTGCGGAAATTGCACTATCGAAAAAACAATAGAAATTCTATTATACTCGGTTTTTTGTGTCGGGAAAGTGGCAACATTGATTCGCTTAGCTCAAGTTTCGAAAAATAACGTCGATGATATTTGTGATATTACGAAAAAAATACGAATTGTGTGTTGATGTGTGCTGGTGAAAAAAATAGTTGAAAATGGAAAACTTTTACGATGTTATCAGAACGCTCAGTAGAAAAACTTTGAAACGAAAACCAAAGGTATATAAATGAATATGGTATTAATGTTTTACCTTGACCTACTTTTAACGTAACATAATTATATTGTAAGGCCGCAGTAATTAGTTACTTACTCGCTTACTCTTTCATAATTTTACAATTTCTTTTTTATATTTATTCCCCAGCCCGTTTTTATCCATAAATACATAGATACCGACTTTCATCAAAAAAAAAAAAACAAGTTCTCATGTTTTTCAGCAAGTCGTTAGCGATGCTTTTCGTATGCTTCTGAATTTTAACGAGCGCTACGTATACGTTATTGTTCTTGTTTTAGAATAAAACGGTTATTTTAAATGTACTTAGTAATAACCGTTTATTATAAACTGTAAAGCTACCTGAAATACCTCTTGCCTGCTTGCTTTATTGCTTCGCGCAATAAAACGTTTTAATAAACGAAACAATTTAATCCCTTGTCAAATCAAAATTATGTAAATTAAAATATTTTATTCCAAAATACAGTAATAGAACATTTAGTAGGTAACTGTTGTGGAAAATTAAGCGCTAACAGAACAATCATTAATGTCCAAATGCCGTAAATCATATCACCCTCGTTTCTATTGGTCATGATACGGATAGAGTCCAAGCAACGGGTCCAGCGCAGTAAAACTGATTTATTTAGCGATCGTGCGCGCGCGCGTACATTCACGCTTTCCTGATCTCCAGCGATGTACCGACACCGGCCGAGTGGCGAGTACCGCAATCGGATGCCAATCTTGAGATTCTTTAGTTTTAACGTACTTATCTCTAAACTGTACTTGGGATATCTACGAAAAAGTTTTTGTAATATGATAGCATTAAAAAGGGTTAACAACGGAGGACCTTTAGTTCACCCTTTTATTAATAATACTATGAAACTTATAACAAAATTCAATCGGCTACAAACAGTAAATGAACAAACCAAACGATTTAATGATTACTGTCATGAATGTAGCATGCACTTCTTACTTAATAAGGCTACTTAGTAAGACTAACTCACAAACGCATTTAAAATGAAGCATAAAATTAACTCAATACCTTAATTGTTACAGGTTCAACCCAAACCTGCAACAAATGGAGTTACAAAAGAACGCGTCTCAGAACGAGAAACCAGAGAGACGAGGGAGACGAGAGAGTCCAGAGACTCGAGAGACTCTCGGGAGATACGCGAGCTGCGCGAAACGAGAGACTCCAGGGAAGAGACGGACCACGTTGAGAGAAGAGCACAGACGACGTCACCAGTACCACGAGAGCGAGAAAGGGACCGAGAGAGAGAAAGAGACAGGGACAGAGATAGAGATCGGGAGAGGGAAAGAGAATTAAGAGAAGAAAGGAGAGACCAGTCGACGCCACAGCATGACGGCAGACATCCATTGCTCCAGTTTGCCGTCGACCACTTCAGACAGAGTCCAGAGTGAGTACTCACAAATGTTTATTTATTTTCCTACACAATAGCCTTTCCAATGGGCTCAGATTTTATGTTCCGGGAAAGTAGCCTATTGTCTTAACCCTGTACGATAGTAGTACTCACTTGCGTTCTAGCTCCGCTTGGTGGAGTTCAGGTCTTAATTTTTCGTAATCATATAAGTGTCTATTTGCTAAATATATTCTTGATGTGTAATAGAAAGCTGATAATTATGTTAAATGACAGCAGAGCAGAAAGTTGCGGCGCATTTACCCATTGCATTTACCAGTTTAAATGCAATTTATTGCATAAAGACGTTAGACGTAGACTTGTAATAGTCTAACCACAGCATGTTATGTTAACTGATGAGACGTAACATGCATATATTTACTAGATCATTAATTACTGCCAAGTTGTATCGCGCCTTTTTTGTAAATACAAACATAATAATTTCCCTTTCAAAAAATTGAATTAGTAGTCGTAAAATTAAAACTTGATTAAAAAGAGTGTCTGTAGAGTTTCTTGCTCATTGTACTTAGAGACTTACCTACATTTTGGAACAACCAACTAGCTTCATATGTATGGCTAATTGACCAACTCCTTAACAATTCAAAAGTGCCTTAAACGGTTTAATAAACACGAATGTTTTGAATTTTATAGAAGGGTAAATCAAGACAATTTATAAGGATTTTTAACGTTGAATTAATAAGTTAAGCATGTGTTTTTTATAATTTATTATTTGAAGCCCAAGAGCACATGTTGACAGTGTTGCAACTTGCAACCAAGCAACATTTATTTAACGTAGGAATTCATTTCAAAGTTTTTCGTCAATTGACCTCTGCATACCAATTCAGTTCGTTCTTAAATATTTTCCTTCTTTTTTTTTCTAATGAAAAATCTAAGCTGCAATAGTCTAATAAGGATATATTTAATAAGTAGTTATGAAAGTAAAGTATTGGGTGTATTATTTTACGTGTACACTAACGCCATCTATATTGAGAAGCTGGTACGTAATACACTGAAGAAAGTGTACAGTTTAAAGTTTCTTCACTTCAATCAACAACATGTACTTCTTCATCGATTTTTTCGTTACCAAATTAATGTTGCTAAACTAGAAAATAATTAAAGTGATGTACGAAATTAACGAGTCACAAGTTTAATGCTGTCACGCGATTGAGTGATTTATTAGAGCGGAGTTTTTACTTAAGTAAGTAAGACCAAAGAATTTTAGTGCAACTTAGATTATCGTAATCAGTGCACAATTTGTTGTTTATTGTTTATAACAATAATAAAACGCAAGGTCTATCTGTAAGGGTGTTTTACCTAACCAAGAAAGAAAGAAAGAAAATAGTTTCTAAATTTGACACAGTCCAAAGATTTATAATAAATAAATCAAATAAAAATAAAATAAATTTTAATTAAAATATAAAAAAGAACACTTCAAAACATAACTTTGACTTCAATTCACCAGTTATGTTTTAAGTCCCATGTAATAGGGGGCGAGCCTATTGCCATAAACAAGGCACAAATTCAGACTCCCAGGCTGCTACTGAGAAATTCCTGTTGAAAAAACCAAATAACACTTTGCACGACCTGGAGATCAAAGCCAGAACCTCACGCTCAGCAGTCGCGCTTTACGACCACTAGACCAACGAGCTAGCCAAAAACCCAAACTAAATCAAAACCTACTAGCTTTTATTTGAATCTTCATATCGTTAACTTCATTAGGAGACATAGGCATAACACGGCAAGTGTGGCAACACTACAGAATCACAGGAAGCGATATTAACAATAAAGGATTTATTATTAAAATGAATCGCAAACGACTAATTATTGCATGTTAATCAAGTTTGAACAGTAGCTGTATGTAATATTTCCACATTGTACAATGCTTTCTAAAAAAGCGTGGGTAACCGTTTTACATTGAATGAAGGATTCTTACATGTTCCAGGTATCTTCTGAACTGTTTTTTATTTGCAATTCGTTAATGGAAGTGTGTAGGGTTGCCCGTATAGAAATATGGTTTTTGTATAGTTTAGGAACAGATTACAAAACCAATCGCTAACTGCTTAAGTGTATTTGAGTTGATTTTCTCCTATTGCCTTTCGTAGACCTAGTTGTCGACCTTATTCTACTTTTTCACTACTATATTCATGATGCCTGTTTTGCTGAGCGTCTTTATAGGATGCAGCTGCAATTTTGGTGGTTGCTTCTTCTAGTTCTTCTATGTATATGGGATACACACATGCATGCTATGAGTACCTATATTCAAAAATGTATTCAGTTAAATAGTCCAAAGGTTTATCATGGATCTTTAGCATAAAACAAAAGTACTGATCATCACAATCCTCTTGCCCTTATTCACATATTTACAACTTATGTTGGGAGGGCACAACACTTCTTTTTCTTTATAACTAGTAGTGCCCGCGGCTTTGCTCACGTGTAACAATAAGAATTGATTGAATACAATCATCATCGTCAAAATCCTTTAAGTGGATATAGCTGGTTCAAGTCTTAAAGTAATCCTGTGGTAAACTGTGCAAGAAAATAGATATAATACAACATTGCTCTTCTCCTATATTAAATGGCCTGATAATGCAACATAGAGCCTAAATAATTTAGTCTATATGTCTGGATAGGCTATAGTCTATAGTAACCATACCCGTAGGGAATACTCGTGCAAAATGTGACCATAATCTATCCGATAGTAATTGCGTGATGTTTTAGCATAGTTATACATAACTTTAATTACGATGTTATTACATTTAAAGATTGTTACTTCTTTCTCAAGCATCTCTGGACTGTTACTGAGAATTTTTCTAATAGGAAATCTGAATGTTAGGACCTTATTCTCAGTTGCGCTTACAACGACTAGACCAACGATGACTAGGAATTACTCACGTATTGTTTTGACAATTTCTAGTTAATGAATTAGTGAACCGCCCATACTTCTCACAGTTGCGATGTCATCTTTCACATCAACTCATTTGAGCTCATCCTTCTTTAAATCTTAAAGTAGGTAAATGGTCCAAAGTAATTATCTATTATAACATCCCATTAAATACGTTTCTAATTTTTGTGATTTCTGTTATCTTGTGAAATCTGGACTCCTTACCAAATATTAATATCAAAATGGTACGTTCTGCTTTCCACGCAACAATAGCCTGTGTTAGTGTTACACTTTACTTGTTTTGTTATATCATAATAATGTAGCTACGCTCAAAGTGAACGGGAAATATCTTAATTTAGACTTCCTTGAGAAATTATGTTTGACTTATTGCAAGTTGCAACACTATAATAATCATCTATTTGCTCGAAATTGGAACTGAGAAGATTGAACGACATTTTTTTTATAGTCGTTTAATTTCGCTGTGTGTAAACCGTCTCCAAATCATACATCCGTCGGCCTAGTTAAGAAAGAAAACAAAAGCTTTTTCGTAATGACTTTTCATTATTAAGCAACATCTTTGTAAACCAGATTCGGGTGCAATTTTACAAAAAAACAATGCGCCATAAAAAGTGCTTGGCAAAAAGTAGAGCAGCCCTAGTTAGTTGATGAGCACCGTTGGCGTGGAACGCACCTGAGAGGTCGCGGGACAATCGTCGCCAGAGCAAGTGTAACCTTCGGTCATGCCGTGTGCACTGGCAGCACGGATCAAGCATAGAGTGCAAGTATCCGAATATATAGTTTTAAACATATGACCTATTCGTTTATGCATTTTTTTTAAACTGAATTACTTTTTTCTTGTACAAAGTTACCAGCCTTAGTTCTCTAATTAGCAGTGTCGACTAATTAACCGTGTGTGTTGTGTGTTCTAGTGCTGTTTTTATTCGTGTTTGTTTGTAATTACAGTTATTAAAAGTGTTTGTGCTTCCGTCCAGTACAGTTCTGTGTATGAGTTGTCATGTGCATTACTTATTTACAATTCTACATTGTGTGTTGATTGAAATATCCTACTTAAAAATAATACAAACTAGCTAACTCTACTATGCGTTACAGTGGCTCAAATTTTCGATAAAAAAATATTGAGGTCCATAATCGAAATAAAAACTATCCTATCATTTAAGTTTTACTAAATTACACACAGTAAGTCAAATTTCATAAAAATTGGTTAAGTAGTTCCGGAGTTTATCCCGGACAAACATTGTGACGCTAGTTTTTTTAATATACGTAGGTATATAAAGAAGATATAAAAGAAGATAAAGATGTAATTAATGGTCATAAAACTTGAATATCAGACAAAAGTGACATCGTAAATACACAAACATAATCAAAGATTCTAACATAATGTGGACGTTAAAATAAAATTAGCATGCATATGGTTCTATTTTAAATTTGCATTTTTATTTTTATCACTTTAAATGAACATAAATATTAACTGCTCAATTATTACAACATTGACAGATTGACACACAACCATTAAATCAAAGCTCAATAACTGCCTAAAAAAGTAGGATACAGATATCGAATAGGAAGAAAAAAATCGCGTAACACCGAAAGAATAATGACGTTACCGCAAAATACATAAACACGAGCAACGTTTTGAAAGCCGAAATGAATCGGTAAATTATTCAAAATTTACTTCCTCGGCGTCGAGCACTTTCCCCGATACGTTTAGTCTTTGATCGGCCGTCGAACGATGTCGATCGAATCGTTAGGCGAGAGCAACACAGACATGACTGAAGACAGTCTGTCGAGTAACGATTTTGATGAAGATGTTATTTCGTTTGAAGACGAAGAAAGCGGTAACGAATTACTGTGAGAGCATTTTTTTTGTGATGTGTTTAATATTCGTGGAAATTGTGTTTGTTTACCGTTTTTTTTTTTTGTTGTGGCTACACTTTGGAATGTCAGTGGGTTGTCACGCTAATTAAACGTGGCGCTAGTGTGTTAATTGCAGTGTTAAATGCTCATTGCGAGTATTAAAACCTTCTTAACTGTCCATTTCATGGAAATAATTGATGAACTGTCACACGTTATTATTTTCTTTTCAGACTAAACTAAACTGTGTAGTCGGCACTTTATTTCTTAATTTCATATTGTTAACTTTTAAATTTCGCTTTTGCCTGCGAATTCGTCCGTGTGAATTTTCTTATAGACCCCTAATTTTGAAAAAAAAAAAAGTAGCCTATGTTACCCGCTGATAATAAAGCTTCCCATTGGTGAAAGAATTCTTCAAATCGGTTAAGTACTCTTCGAGTTTATCCATTACAAACAAAAATACAAATATTTTCTCTGTATCATATTAGTTTTTAAATAACCTACGTATACAAAGTATCAGGAAGTTCCTAACTAATGGAAGTGAATTCTTCCTATAACAATCTATCTTAACGTTTTTCTGCGACCCTTTAATACAATAACCTATTAATCTACTTTTAAAGGAACACGTTAAACAACGTCACCTGACACTTAAAGCGTGCACCGTGCAATACAAAAGAAAGTTATCAAAGACAGTTCCCATGTATCTAATAAACTAAATAAAGTCTTAGTTCCTTCAACGTACAAAAAATACGTGCTTGCACGCACATTAACCCATACTTAATATTATAAATGCGAAAGTAACTCTGCCTGTCTGTCTGTTACGCTTTCACGACTAAACCACTGAACCGATTTTGATGAAATTTGGAACAGGGATAGTTTGAACACCAAGGAAGGACATAGGCTACTTTTTATTTGCCGCCATAACCATAAATCAACAGTAACGATAAAAATAACATCAATTAGTTTCGTGCACATCTCTACGAGGCTTGATTAAAAAAGTAATAGCTGTCATTTCTTTCTTTTGTAACACCTTTTTTTTATTACTCTGCGTTGCCGCCTAGACATTAGCATATTTTCGGTAATCGCAGCTTAGAAATAAAAAGTTAATGAATTTAACGAATAAATTATAACGTTATTACGGCTATGATATATTTTATACAGATTTTCAAAAATAATTTAAGTCATTATTATTTGGAGAAAAAATGCCCCTTTAAAAAAAACATCTAAGTTCTTTTTAAAAAATCTTTACAATAATTAAATAACGTTGTCAAAAAGCGATAAACTTTCTGATCAGCTTATTTGTCAGTGTCACCTGCTTACGGCAATTTTCATAAATAACAACATATTTTTTTAATCCGATCTGCGGAATCATCAATTAACTTGTTACATGTGAATTTTTTTGCGCCGTGCATTAAAAAAAAATCTCACTTGTTATTGACTTGCTGCTACTGGGCAATTTACTGACGTAATTGCTTGATAAATCTTGCATTACGGATTTTAATTGCTTTTTATTGTTAACCTTTTGTGTTTTAACGGAAAATAATAATGGTTGTCTATGTTTAGGGCTTTATAGCTTTTCACAAAGCAATTATTTTCTTTACTCGTTAACAATTTGTTTACTACGACTTGGGGCCTTTTGTTTATATTAATAACCTCCTTCTTTCAAGACTCGGATTTTACTAAGATACATACCATAGAAAACAGTAGTGTTTAGAAATTGGTTATCTACTGAAAAGTTATACAAAACTATATCATAACATCACGCCTATAATCGCCAAATGGCGATGGCAGAGGTATACCCATTAGTACACCCACATAACACCAGTTATTTTGAAGTGTCATGTAATATAGGGCGAGCCTATTGCCGTCAACTGGGCACAAATCCAGGCTGCTACTGAGAAATTGCTGATCGAAAAACCACAATAACACTTATGCAAACTTTAAAAAAACTTGCTTTGATTCATGTGATTACTAACCTACTGTAAAATAACGATGGTCACTTCACACATGAGTCTGACAGTTCTTCAACCAATTCTTGAACTCAAACAAGACTGCTAATTTGGAATTATGGAGGATACATTACTGAATTCCTTAAATTATTCAAGGCTCACGTAATGAGACACAATTGATTTTCTATTGTTCTGACTTACCGGTAAGTCAGCCGGAGCTTGACCGGTTAAGCAAGGTTTTCGTTCCTAATTAAAGAATATTGATACGAATCGGAAGTACACAGCATAAGCCATTCTTTCAATTCCATATGAGAAATCGCTAGCACGGCGCAATCGAGGATATCCCGATAGGTCTATGTATTAACGGTTTTCATTTTTATACTATTTCCGTAAACTCGCTTTCGACAACGTTGCGTATGTTATTCAATCCTTTTGTAACATTTTTATTACTTGTTTAAAACCCCTCAGTTTATAGATTATGTAGGTTGTTGTTAGACCAGTTCAGAGCGTGTACGCCGTACGACATTTTATTTAAACCCATAATAAGTTCTTATTTTTCGAAATTAATGAACCGATTTTTATGAAACTTCCTACGTAATAAGCAGGATACATAGGTCTAAAAAGTTATCGGAAAACATTTTCAAAATGTCTTATTAAAAAAAAGATAATTCTAAATCTCTGTTTCTATGGAAAAATTAAAAACGGACGAATTTAGCTCTGTAACACAATTTTTTGAAAACGTTCTCTGATATTTTTTTAGATTAAAATCGGTTCATTCATTTATAAAATAAGGACTTGAAAGTTAGTAAGGCATAAACGCTCTTAAATACGAACCTATAGTAATAGAAAGTGTTCCGGATATCAATACAAATATATCTTAAAATTGTCTATTTGTTTCTCGGATGTTTAATTAGTAATATATGCTAATTTTTAATAACATTGCTATTACAATTTTGGCGTTTCTCCTTTTGGTAATGATCTAGTCATGAATCTCTACGTAGTATAAAATAAAGTCGATTCCCGCCGTCTGTAGGCTTAAATCTTTTAATTACTCGAGCCCCACGTAATCAAACACAATTGATTTTCTATTGTTCTGTCATACCGATAAGACGGCCGGGCCTACGGTTTTCATCAGTAGACAGAGTGATTCAAGAGGAAGTTTTAAACGTAGGTATAGTTAGTATCTATACTCGTGCGAAGCCGGAGCGGGGTTGCAAGTCGTGTGATAAATGAACTAGTTTCTAAATAGCCATTTTGATTTTTCAAATATACGTTTTAGTCATAGGAAATGGTCTAACTTTCGAAATGCAATCTAGATGCAAAAGAATAATTAAGATATATTATAATGTCATTTATAAATCTTTATTTTATTTTCTAAATCTTTGGTGCGATAAAATTTTTGGTGGTAATTTATGCAAAAACTTTTTTGAGCGTAAGAATTGCGTTGTGCTCAGAATTTAAATAAGCCCAGTGCCCAGAGTCCAGCTTATAGGTTTGCGCCTAAATACAGTCGATATATGAGTGCACTATTATTACCTATACATCTGCTTAACCCTTTGGAGAATTGGTAGTATATTATACCAATAACCAATAATTTTAAGATACAATTTCTCTAAATCCACGTTATTTTAGCCCTGAAAACCCTACAAATTTTCAAGGAACTGTAAAATTAGATTTTACTTGTGGCATCTCTAAATCGATTCTGGAACTAAGTAACGTTACAGTTTGCGGGTTCTTGTAAGTTCATCACAAAAATAATTCCCCACGAAAAAAAGTATGTATAAATTAGCAAAAAAAGGCTTTTGTTTTTTTTTTTATTTTTGATTATTGTAAATTCGCCCAATTTATTTTTCCGCACGGATAGCAGAACAATTAAATAATAAAATTCAGCATACAATTACCGAAAACGAGGATACTATGTGGAATTTGAACAAAAAGTACTAGGAGAACAGGATCAAAACTTTTTTTCGTGGGGAATTATTTTTGTGACGAACTTACAACATCTCCAGTTTGCGTCCAAAATAAGTTCAGAAACCCCTGGTTTTAAAGAAACAGAATCACCAAAAGATTCTACCAAAAAAGAACAATAGGAATTGGTTTAGCTAACACACAAAGTTACTAAAAACAAAAGCCTCTGTTTAGTATTACGTCTGTCAGTGTCGTAACGCCTACGTGAGTGTGCGACATTATACAGCTTGTGTAAGCAGAACGGATTCCCTGTACGTGTTGCCATGTTTAAAAAAACCGAATCAAAATGTAAACGAGACCGTGGAAACAGCTTTCCTTCCTATTGTTTTTTAATTCATCATGGTATTTGGGTTTGATTTTCTAATTGATGTTGTTAATTCATTTTTAATACGGTTTTAGGTGAGCATTACAAAGCGATCTATAGAAGGGAGATATTCTGTACCGCTAAAACAAGACTTGATATGACTTTATACAACTTTTTATTTCTTTCTAATTGTAAAAAAAATACAACATTTTTAAAATTAAATAATGATATTACCAGCTTATTAAATTACCATGTCAGCAGCCCTTGAGGCGGTTTAGAAACTCTGACATTGATTCTATATGGTATCGTAAGACCTTACTGGCAACACAATAAAGGAAGGACCAGCCTTGTACCATTCCAGGGACAGTTCCAGATACCTCTTCTCATACAAAGAAGGCACGTGCACTGATCACCATGAATAAGCGATTTCAGATGGATTTTTTTGGTTATTACAAATCTAGGTTTCCCACGATTGTTTTCCTTCATCGTCGTCAGTATTTATATGCAACGGAAAAGTCACTTCGTGTCATGTTGGTACTTACCCGTGCCCAGTTGTAAACCCACAACCTCGTGCATCAGAGGCACGACATCTTCAGTTTTAATTATTTCTGTATATTTTATTTAACAATAAACATTGCCCTACACTTATAAAACAGTTACAAGTGAGAGTAGGTAGTAGGGCTATCAACGGTAGCCACCGTTTGCGCCATCACGGTGGCCACCTCATCCACTCGTGCGCACCTCTATTGTCTACGGTTCGCGCATGCGCTAAATGCGCTCATTTGCATCCAATGCTAACTGCCACTTCCTGCCGATGTAAAGGAAATGCGTTAATAACACCGCGTTAAGTCGGGGAAAATAGGAAAATGGAAATTAAGTAGCGGTTTCCAGTTATTTCATTAATGACCATCTTTTTGTTGCAATTATATATCTTTTTTTCCTTTACTTTCTTCAGTAAAAAATTTCTTTAACCTGTCAAGCCCCGACTGACTTACCAGTAAGTCAGAACAATAGAAAATCAATTGTGTCTCATTACGTGGGACTTGAGTAATAACACTTCCCGGCTTCCGTACTGAAAGGGGGATATTTTTTTGGGTGTCGTATCCGAAGGGATGCAACGGGACCATACAACTAAGTCTCCTCTGTCCGTCTGTCTGTCAGCAGGCTGTATCTCACGAGTCGTAATAGCTACAGAGAAAAAAAATCACAGAGTATGTATTTCTATACCCGTTATCACAACAAAAATAATAAAAATAAAATGAAGTTAAATATTAAAGGGGTTCACATTCCCATACATGTTTTTTTTTGTAGTTGTTGGAAGTTCGATAAATTAATGGTAATATTTAATGAGTTTATTAGATAAAATTATCTTTTACATTTTGACAGCGCTTTGACACATGTCACGAATAAAGAGCAAGTGACGCCATATTGAAAACCACAGATTACAACAGTAGTAATGTAAAATATTGTGCGGTGATACGGAAACTTCGTGTGCGAGTCCGACTCACACTTGGCCGGTATTTTCATATTGTCATTTCAAGACATTCACTCACATTCCTCATGTGGGTGCGTGGCTCACACCCGCATTGTTACAGAACACCCATGATATCATCAAAATTTCGAATCCTAGGTCAATATGCAAAATATGCTAAGTAACATTTTCGAGTCTTAAAATTACATTACTCATAAATCAAAAAAAATTTTTGAATGCCTAAAAAAACACTAGAAATCGTATTTTAAACTCACTTTTACTTGCGACTTCGTCCGCGTAAAATGTCGGTTATAAATCGAGGACGTAGATGATGAAGTCGCTGAATAAAAATGTAGCCAGGACATAGGCTACATTTCTTACTACGTTCTTGGAGTTCAAACTTACCCCGTACCATTTTACGTATCAAAATCGGTTCAGTGGTTTAGTCTTGAAAGCTTAACAGATAGACAGAGAAACTACTTATTACTTTCGCATCTATAATATTAGTAGGAATAAGCAGAGCAGAGCCTGCCTACTATTTTGACGATGACCTGACAGTGAAATCTTTTTTTTTATTTGTGTTATGTCATGCGATAAATGAATGAAATCTTTATTATTTGATTGGCTTTCATATGAATGAGTTTTTACTACATTCGACTCACACACGATCTTTTTGTGATCTTCAATTAAGTCCTACGATTTTGTCGTCAATAAAAAACCTAATTGAGCAGTCAATTAGGTCCAATTATATCGTCAATCATCAAGTAATCACCATCAAAAAAGCCATCATGGTAATGTTGGTTATTAATGGTTTGTTTCAAACAAACATTGGAATGATGCTGCAAAATTAATGGAAAGCGTTTTTTACATCTAAAGTATTTACAAATTTTTTCCCGCGACTTCGTACACGTAAATGTCTGTTATCGCGGATGCAGAGGAAGTCGCAAATTAAAAAGTGGCTTATGTCCTTTCTTGGGGCTTAAGTGTACACCATGCCAAATTTTAATCAAAATCGGTTCAGTAGTTTATTTGTTAAAGCGTAACAGACATAGTTACTTTCGCATAAATTTTAATATTAGTATGGATGGACCTCAATTCTTTAATTAAAAATAAACATTGAGGTCACAGGTCACACCCCTAGATCATATAACAGCAAGGTAAACTAATATATATAACTAATAAAACATTTCCGTAAATGTCGCGAGATCTTAAGCTAATAAAACAATCCGAATAGGAGAAATATATGATTGAAACCCGGAAAAAAAAATTAGGCAGATTATGTTAATTTACGTTAAATATTTATCAATGCATCAAGTTAACCGTTACATTCCTTCTATAAATATGCTGTTTTATTTCATAACATAATCTACCGTTTATTCGATAGATATTCTTTGGATATAAAATGCTTTGTTCTGAATGACTGACTGACGGATCAACGCACAGCCTAAACCGCTAATCATAGAGACCTGAAACTTGGAGGATGTGTTCTTTGTACGACGTAGGCATCCGGTAAGAAAGCATTTTCCAAAATTCACTTCTGATGATCTTCTTCCAGTGGATGAAACAGTGGCCCAGTTTGTATGGAGAAACCAACTTTGACGCGGATAGGACCTAGTCCGCTTATATATTTCCTGTATAATGAAATGAATCAAACTTTGTCAATAGTTTATTTTTTAAATACAACCATTTCTAACCTACCTATTTTACTTACAGGCTAGAAATCCTGAAAGCGGATTCCTCCCTCAAGAGCAAAGCGAAACGCAACGAATGGACATGGAAGGCACAAACGGATGTAGTGAAATGGCAGGCGACGCCACTGCGCGCGCCACTGCTGCGCTTGCCGGCAGCGCTGGCGCCGCCCGCGCTCGAGTGCTTCACGTGCGTGCGCGCATACTGCGGCGATCTGCAGCCCAATGAGAGGCAGATGCACCAGGACTTGACTGAAGTTAAATGTGTTTATACTGTGCTTATGGTTAGTATTATTACTATCTATTTTGATACCTGTTTTGTTGTGCCCTAAACTTAATGCTAAAGATTCTAATGGCGTTGAGTCAGCCCATTGTTTTGAAATTATTATAAAATCAAATTATAAACGAGTCCGTCACTTTTATATTACACTGATTTATTGTAAGTAAGTAACTAAAGTGACTAATAATAATGCTTTCTTATCCGTTCTTTCGCCAAACATAAATCAATATCGTCTTTCATTTACAGCATTGCCACTCAGTACCAGAACTCCGTGACGAGGTGTACTGTCAGCTGATGAAGCAGACGACCTCTAACCGGTCACCATCAGGCGACTCGTGCCAGCGCGCCTGGCGACTCATGTCCATACTGGCGGCCTACTTCACTTGTTCTGACACGCTCAGGTACATGATCTTGATCACACCATTATCTTTTTAGCCGACTCGTCTAAAGCCTTCGACATAGTAAGCTACTATAAATATTGCACTAGTCTGTTATGATATGGCATTTCGGTAATTTCTCTACTACATAGGTACAAAAGATTTACTACAAAACTGAAAAAGTGACATTTCAACGATCATTTGTACCCACACAATAGTTAAAAATAATGGAATTCCCCAGGGATCATATTTAGGGCCACATTTTTTTTTGATTTTTAATATCAATAAGTTTATTTGTAAACATTACAGTTCAATTTCCTATAATATATTTATGTAACAAAAACAGCAATAATATATAAAATTTTACGACAGCGTACATAATAATTAAGATAAACGTTTATTATATTTATAAGACCCCTATTTCTTTACTATTCTTTGCTGGCTGCAATTTGCTACTATTTATCTTATCAATAATCATACATATTTTTTTCCAGGCCGTTCCTCGTAGAGTACCTGTCAGCAGCGGCGGCAGACCGGCGTCGGCCTTGCCAGGGTACCGCGGCCGTGTGCCTCGCCAACCTGCGCAAGACTCTACGCTGCGGGGGCAGGAAGAACGTGCCCAGTGTCGAGGAGGTGAGTGATTTACTGATCATAATATATTTGACGTTGGTTTTAAAAGAAGTAATTTAGAGTAATGCCTTCTCTAAATCCGAAATGCCTAATTTATCTTGTGTCCACTGTCTAGGAACTAGCGAACTTCTCTTTCAACTTGTGACTTGATAATTTTGCTACTCCTCAAAGGGAAAGTTGAATGAAAGAAAGCAAAAGAAAAGGAAAAATGTTTATTTAACCCATTCTACGTGGTACACAAAAGTTATAAATAATAAAAAGATTAAGACAAGTAAATAATGAAAAGAAAAGCGTTAAGACAAGGAGATAGATTTAGTGTAGCTCCTCATCTAAACAAAGTATCATTGTTATCAGGTGACAGCAGTATCAGCGGGTCGCTCAGCTCGGCGACAGCTGTACCGACTGCCGGGTGGAGCCGAGCGCGTCGTCAATACGCGCTGCGCGACCGTCGTGCAGGACATCGTCAACGAACTCTGTGAACTGGTGAGTTTACCATCAAACTTGCTGAGTGCTATCTAAGCTCTGAAAGAATGAATAAGAGGAGGTTACAGTAAACTGTAAAATAAGTTCCGAAAGTCTTACGCATGCGTAAAAAACGATATCATTTGAGGAACGTGCTTCACCCCCTCATTCTGATTTTTATGTGCTGTCCGTGCCATGGTTGTTTAAGCAGAGGTGTACCCATTAGTACACCCACATTTCGCAAGTTATGTTTAAATCCCATGTATATACTTTGCCATTAGACTTAAAAACTATAATTTAAGAAAACTCATTTAAGAAAAGACTCGAAGCGTTCCTATTCGAAAAATGTTTACTCGATCGATGATGACTTAATCGCACGTCCAAAAATGTTGATATTAATTAATATGAGATGATAATATTAGTGTGTTGTATAGAGTTATTAGTTTGTAATGTTATTGATTTTAATTAATTGTTATTTTCTATAATTTATTGTATCATGAAGATGTTAGTGTTATATTTTTAATGAATGTGATTTTATTTATTTATCAATGATTTCAAACAGTTTTCAATGTGAATCGTTTCCTGAATAAGTGAGATTAATCATCATCATCGATGTTCCCAGATCGGCGTGACGAGCCCGGGCGAGCGCGCGGAGTTCTCGCTGTACTGCATCGTGGCGGGCGACGCACTCACCATGCCGCTGTCGGGCGACGAGTACGTGCTCGACGTCACCACGGAGCTGCAGCGCGCGCACCACCCCTTCTACCTCATCTTCTGCCGCTCCGTGTGGCACCACCCGCTGCGCTCCGACGCGCCGCCGCTCTACACCGAGGTGCTGTTCAACCAGGTACGACAATGTAGACCGTTGTTCATAGCATAGGTCTCACCCTCAACTTGTGGGCCACAAGCACTACATTTAGGGAATTTCTGTGACCTTTACTTAGCCTTCGATTGACCTTGCAATAAAAAAAAATATATCTAGCCTATTACTGTCCCACTGTTAGGCAAAGGCCTCTTCTCATACTGAGAAAGCACGAGCGTGGTTCTCCACGCTTGTTCAAGGTGGATTGGCGATTTCAGGCTTATATTAATTATATATGTATGCATATAAAATACTAATATTATATGTTTATTTTGGTAAATAATATGAATTGGAAAAATCACATTGGTACTTGCTCGGTATAGAACACACGACCTCAAGCATGAAAGGGCATTAAAGCATCACGACATTAATATAACTTATTTCACTTTCCTCCTTTAGGTGGCTCCAGACTATCTAGAAGGCCTACTGCTGGTACTACCAGGTGGCGGAGCCCCTCCAGCGCCCGTGCTGCGTGACGTAGCCCTGGTGGCAGCCCTGCTGCACCGCGCCGCTGGGCTAGCCGAAGGAGCACAAGCCCGCGACCTGAAGTTCTTGCTGCCTAAACCTCTGCTGGCGTTAAGGGAACCGCGACCTAACAAGTGGGCGTCATGGTTGGGCGCGGAGTGGCAACACGTCAAGACGTTGTCGCCTGCCGCAGCTAAGGCGAAGGTTCTGCAGGTAAGCCAAAATTTATTTATACGCATTTCTACTTTCCCTGATGTAGTATTTTTGCGAAAAGGCTAAAAGGAAAACGACTACTTTTAGTACTATGTATAATAAATTATACGTTTATCCGTTACACATTATGCTAGCTTCTGGGCGGTTTTAGAAAGTGACTGGAATAACAGAATAAGTATGAAACACTACGATACCAAACTTTCTTTTATCACCGAATGCCATAAACTGTATGACAATTTAAAACAGTTTATTTACGATCTTCAAAACACCATTGCCTTGCTAGGCAGACTAAAGTCAAAACAATACAACCACTACACAAGCAAAATTACACCATCATTTTAGTTTTTAAAATTTAGAAAAATAAATCAGCTGTTCCAAACAGTTTATCTCTTCGGCGCCTGAATGGTATCCATGGTAACAGTATTAGCATCGCATGCATTACCGTTCAACACTATATTCTTAACCATATAATTGTCTGACCCCAGGTACTATCCCGCTGGCCGCTGTTCGGCTCGTCGTTCTTCGCGGTGCGGCGCGTGTCGGGCGCCAGCGAGTGGCGCGAGCACGTGCTGGCGCTCAACCGGCGCGGCGTGCACCTGCTGCACCCCGCCACGCACGAGACCGACACGCACTGGCCCTACGCTGAACTTATCAGTACCAGGAAGGTTCGTAACACCCTAACTTATTTATTAACGTACTTTGTGGCTTTAGAGAAGAGGTTCCCAAACGTTTTTTTTCTCGTAGACAACTTTCAAAAATTTCGATAGACTCCCTGAGAGTCCACCTATGAACCACTTTGGTAATCACTGCTTTAGAGGTATGAGGAACAAGGTTAAAAGTTCCTCTTCCTCCAGTAATAATAATAAAAGTTGCAAAAATTCATGAATTTTTTCACCCCTTGAAAGATGGCCAGTGAATTAAATATCAGCCTGTATTCGTACTCCTGAACAATATCCAGTTAATTAAGACAGCCTTTTTACTAAAAATAGTACAGGCACAGCCGGGTAATTTTTTTCTGTTACTTAGTTTGCAATAAACGTTTTGACTTTGAGGTTTTTTTTTTATATCGTGTTATTAACTAATATTTGGATGATTTTTACAGGTCCGTTCTGAAGATGGCACACTATTCCTGGACGTGAAATGCGGCTCGTTGCTACAGCAACGTGTTACGAGGTTGCAGGCCGAGCAGGCGCACGAGGTTGCGCGCCTCGTCAGGCAGTACATCGCGTTACAGAGAGACCAGAGGCACTCGCCAGGTATACTTTCATGTATTGCTACAGTAACATGTCATCAGACATTGTATCGATTAGTAGATATTGAACCAAAACGCAACAGAAATAGAGTTGAAAATTACTTTCCGCCACTTGAATGAAAAATGAACAAGTTCTTGACAATTTTTTTTGTTCTAATTTTTCCTTATGTCTTCAAGAGATAAAAAGTTAAAACAGTTTTCGGTTTTGAGTTAAAGACACCTCAGGGCGGAAGGAGTCATTTGATGATTTTTAACACATAAAAAAAAAAAAATGGGTAAATACTGGCGTCGATCTCCTTGTTTACAAACTAAACTAAAATTAGACTATTTCTATCTTTTCTGTGCAATAAAACAAGAAAGGGGCGCTAATACATTAGACTTACTGTTTTGTATACAATTTGAGTTAACATGTCAGAAAGTATTGATTAAAAACACGGAAAAGTTTACGGTAAAAATAATTTGACATCTGTAACTTAGTTACAAAATGTCACCGTCCTTTTCTTTCGCTGTAAGTTAGTAAGGAATGCCAATTCTCTAATATCAGTGTGAACAAGGGAATCGAGACCAATATACCTCATTTCCCCGATATATAACAGGGCCGAACGGTCCGTGTAACATACCTATTTAACAAAAAAAAAGTCTTTACCTACTATTTACTTCATGGCAACCACGCCTCTACAGAACAATACTTAGCGTGCGTTTCTCACATTAACCTAATTAGTAATTATCACACCTCTTATTAATTTAATTTGTTTTTTTCAGCTTTCAACAATTGAAAAGCGAAACCGAATCAAAGTTACACAGACTGGAATGAGTGCAGTGTATTAGTTATAATCGTCATGTATACGTTTACCTCAACACTCTCGTATCCGTCCAACGCTGATCTGAACTCGTAGCATTAAGGAACAATCTGATTGAAATGATAATAGGATTTTAGGGCACAAAATATTCGGCGCCATCGCGCAATATAGTCGTTACATACTTCTATTTTCATTTTAGTCACCGTTCGTCCAATAAGTATTTATGTAAGAGCAATTATTTTAAGAAAAAAACAAGTAATCTCTAAACATTCCAATACTTTTAACAACCAAAAAGTATGAACATTATAATTATTATGAATTATTGTAATTTAATTTTTTATTCGTTTTAAAACACAATGCAATTATTTCAAGTACACTCACATGTTATTGTTATTTCATTGCCAATAGCTTACGGCTAAGAAACGTGGGCCATTTGTGTTTCCCACCAAGAGATATACCTGAACAGGATTCGAATAAATAAAAACCCACGAAGAGAAAGATCTGAAAATCTGTGGAATACGAACGACATGCAATACTTTTACCATGGACCTTAAATGCAGACTAAAAAAACAGCAGTTCTAAACATTTTGACCTTGTTATTGCACTTTTAAATTTAACAACTTTTTTTTGAATGACAAGTCATATTCAATTAATTTTATTTATTTCTATTAGGGCTGATATTTCAATCGTCAACTAACTTTTATCCGGGGTATAAATATGACAGTTTGACAGGTTTTCCATAGACAATATGTCAAACCGCCATATTTATTATTTTGATAAAAGTTAAGTAACGATTTAAAAATCGGCCCATAAACCTTTAAAAGCTCTATTTAAATGCCATTCACAAGGAAAATTTTATTTTATCTAATTGTCTTTTCCAAAAGGTAGAAAATTGAAATGTTTTATAGTTATGTACTTAATCCATGGTAACAGTTATGCATCAAAGTCGTTCCACCCTACATATTATGCTCAAGATAAGTATAAAAAAGAACAATGTCATATAGGGCCCTTTTCAAACATAATTAAACCATTTAGAGAACACATTGCTCAAGCTTGACAACTCTATGACCCTGGAAATTAGTTCTGTTAATGTGACAGGACTTTAGGGGTGGCGCGGAAACATGTCACCGCGCCTAATACTGGCTTTATATTCGGTTGAAGGGTCAATGCCACAGCCATCAAAAGATGGCACGAAAGTATGTGGCCCAAAGTTGTCACGGCAAGTTAATTATCGTAGTACATAATCCTATGTAATTAGTATAGTATGTAGATAATTCTTACACTTTGTTAATCATGGAATTCGTATTATGTTTTTTATAGTATCGTTATTTCCAGAAACAAATGTTTTTTTTTATATCTACTTACTCAGAAAATTTTAGATTTTTCTCTATTCCTATGTGCCTTATATTTTTTTTCTAAAATTCTAACAAAAGGTGCTATTTTTACCTTAAAGTTAATGTACTAAGAATAAATGGAATTATTTTAAAGTCTTTTATTATGAAATTATCCAAAGACCGAGAGGTCGGAGTCATGTTTAATGTATTTACTTATATATTTCGTTATAATGTAAAATATTTAATGAATCTGATGTATGAGAATATATTGTAGATAATAATAAAAGTTATATTTTCAAATTTTGTTTTATTCCTGATATTACTTGCAAAGGTCACATAGAAGGAGCAAACCAGACTCAGAATCAGTCAATAAATTGTTTAGTTGTTTGGTCGTTGATAAGTAATGCTTTATAACTAGGACCTAAAACCGAGGAGCCAGCGTTAAGTCCGTAGGTAACTACTAATTTGACACGGTTGGCGAAGTGGTTGATTGATTGACCGCTGCGATGGATGTTGCGGGTTCGATTCCCATGCCAAATAAGTATTTGTGTGACTTACAGGTAGTTGTTGGTTGTGCTTGTTTAAGTAAGTTTATAATGTTTGTAAACACACCCGAACGATAGACGGGAACCTAGCATTGAAAAAACTTTAAAATAAGTTACATTTATATATCTAAAAAATCGAATTTCACAAAGAAAGTTTCATGTACAATCATATTTATTATACTTTTGATTTATTTGTTAGACTAACTTTGGGAACAGGTATCGGTCTCTAGCCAAAAAAAGGTAAACAAGAGTCAACTGGTTAACAATCATTACCGCAGCAATAACGGTATAATAAAAAACTGCTATTTTTTGTGGTTAATAAATAGCTTCAGTATTTTTCTCTAGTAGCGTTGAAAAATAACGGGTGTTAATAAAGACAGTTAACGAAACCGACAGACACATTTTCTTCCCATTTTTGCAATCATTTTCCTGTTCTGGACCTCGACTACGAACTTTCTGGATACGGAACTATTGAATGACTCTAAAGTTCCAAATTTTTTTATGTACACTTAACAAAACAAATAGGTACCCAGGGTCATCAGATATACCTAGTTGAAGTTTTCTTAGAAACCGATGGATGTCTTCGATTGAAACTTAAATCAATTAATGAACTGTTCATTAACTACTTTTTAAATATAATTGTATTTGAAAACATCCATCGATTCCTAAGAAAACATCTCCTTTGTTGACTGTACCTACATAACATAACATCACGCTGTAATCCCCGAAGGGTTAGGCAGAGGTGTACCCAGTAGTACACCCACATTCCGCCAGTTATGTTTTAGTCCCATGTAATAGGGGGCGAGCCTATTGCCATCAACCGGACACAAAAAATAAAAGTACCTACCTCGTTACTACTGCCTCGTTGGTCTAGTGACTGCCTCGTTGGTCTAGTGGTCGCAAGCGCGACTGCTGTGCATGAGGTCTTGGGTTCGATTCCCAGGTCGGGCAGTGTTATTGGGTTTTTCCATCAGGAATATCTCAGTAGCAGCCTCGGAGTCTGGATTTGTGCCCGGTTGATGGCAATAGGCTCGCTCCCTATTACATGGGACATAAACATAACTGGCGAAATGTGGGTGCACTAATGGGTGCACCTCTGCCTAACCCTTCGGGGATTACAGGCGTGATGTTATGTTATGTGTAAAAGTAGACGAGTAGTTTCCTAGCAATAATTTAGCTCAATGTTATTTAGGTAGTGTGATGGGCAGTTGGGACTCTTTACACCTCGTCTTACATTTTATTTTGTGAGGCCATTCACAGCGCGAATGCCTCAAATTAATCACTATAATGACCCTCAAAAGTGTTGTCTCTTTACTTCACAACTTTGGTAGTTATAACAACAACTTAATGAGTTCAGAGAAAAAATTCTTAATACATTAATTACAAACATGACCCACGAATCCGGATCTAGTAATTATTTTAGAAGACGTTAGTTTGCTTTTTATTATAAGTCTGACTAATTCCGCCGTTTCATAGTGCATTGTTAATATCATATTCACAGATTTATTTCATGGAAATATGAATCATGTAATTATGCATTATAGGGTTTATTTTCGTATTATTAAGACTTACATAGCAAATGCGATACTTAAGTCTCTTCGATTGTTAACATATATTTTTAAGGAATGTTGAAAAATATCTACGAAAATAAGGTGACCTCTACAATATTATTACTAACTACATATAGCAGGGTGCACCTGCTGAACATAGGTATGGGTTTGATCCCCATTTCGGGTAGTGTTATTGAGTTTTTCGCATCAGTAATTTCTAACAAACCGTAATCTTTTTTTCGTTCCGGGGTGGAAAATACTCGGATATTTCACCCCCTCGGGCGGGTGGAGGTGTCTGTCGGACTCTTAAACAATCTGTAGTACCAAACCTATAAATTACAAAAAAATGACTTATCTACGTACTAATTAAGGTAGGTACTATAATTATACCACCCAGTAAACCCCGCCCCTGCCTCTCCAGATATTGCTTCTAAAATTATGTAAACGCACAATGCAATGTCACAACGTTGATTGATACAATGCTATTACCAAAACAGCGTTAAACTATTTTATTAAGTACCTAGTTACCTACATAATTTAAAACATTTAACCTGAATTATTACGTCGAGCTAAATATGAGAGTCAATTGAGGGGAAAGGTCAATTTATGGTGCATGTAGGTTAGCTACACATCGCTATTACAATCTGAAGACCTACGCAAATTTCTAAAATTAATATTGTTAATAAATGATACAAGTACGTACTTAAATTTAATTTAGTCACCGATAATGCAGCTAGCCATTGGAGAAAGAATTTTTAAAATCAGTTAAGTAGTTTTCCAAGTTAAGAGTTTGTCTAATACAAATCTTTTTTCTATAATGTATTATTTTAGATTTAAAAAAGTTTCCGATACTCTAATAAAAGGGTTCAATTGAGGGTCAGTCCGAGCAACGTCTAGTGTTACCTGTAAATGGCGACCTTAAACAAAACACCAAACTAGTCTGTGTTTACTACAGCATTAACGAGTCTAGGCCGTAACGACACGATACAATGAACTTCCTAATTCACAGTAGTTTATACTTAAACAGTACATTGATCATATTTCATCCACCATTCGGGGTCACATGGTAATCAGCGGCCTTGACGTCACAGTCGCATACAAAGGACACTTTTTACCGCGACCGACGGCGACGCGTGGGAACCGGCGCGAGCGCAACCTTCGTCGATTGTCGCGGGCGATGCTACTGGCTGGTTACGTGAAGAAAGCTTACCTGGCTATCCATAGTCGTATAGTCCAGCTCGATGCAGGTACGACGACAGCGGGTTGATTAACACTGCGGCATCTTACGCGGTTGTAATAGAAGCGATTTTACAATAAAAAGGTATAGTCTTACTGGTAACTGTATATAATATGTAGTCGAGATAAAAATTGGCACAATTTCACTAATTTGTCAAACACTATTATCACACGCACATTAAGTTACGGATTTTTCAACGAGAGATTACTTTATGCAGCTTTTGCCACGAGACAGACTGTGTTGGAGCATCGCTCTTGACAGCTTACTTCAACTACCCTCATTTCGTTAAATAAAAATGTGTCGCTATTTGCACACACTACGCCAACGAAATGTCTTTTTTTATGTAATACCAGGGGGCCAACCACAAGCTCTTACAACAATATTATTTTAATATTACTTTGCCTTCCACACTGTTGGATTTACAACGCTCGGATCAGCGCCGAAAGTTGAAAATGCAACAACAGAAATTACAAAGTAATATTAAAATAATATTGTTATAAGAGATGGCGGTAGGCGCCCTGTACTTAATATGGACAATTCATTAATTTTAAATCTGTTTTTTTTTATTCTTTAACCTACTAACATTTTTTAATTAACAGATACATTTTTTTTTTATTTGTCTGAATATTTTTTAATATTCATAATCTGTGGACGGCTATAGGCTGAATATGATGATGATACCTACTCTATATTAATTATTATTGTCATAAAATAGTCGTAAATAGATACGTATTGTAAACCAAATCTGAAAATCATATCATATAAATTACAATTAGCATTAACTCTAATATTCCATGAATACACAGCTTTTAACAAAATCTCATGTTTTGACGTCGGTTAAAAATTATTGATGACTCGTTCCGAGGCCAAAGCTCGTGAGAAATAACCATTGTCGGTATAAATTGTATCCATAATAATAATTTAATTTACATTTTAAGATCGTTAACTATAGTGAATCATTTGCGTTTAAACATTGACATAAACAAAACAAAGTTAATTGTAGGATTGCTTTAACAATACAAGTCCTGATGGCCAAGTGGTTAAGGCCCGCCTCTCACACATAAGGTTGTGGGTTACAAATCTGGGCAAGTTACCCGTGTGACTTTTTCAATTCATACCTTCTAAGTTACCTGGGTCATCACTGACATATGAAACCTGGCATTTATAGTTACCTATCTAGCTTTTGCCCGACTTCGTCCGCGTCAAAGTCGATATATCATCCTACGGAAACCGTAGGTACATTTTTCCGGGCTAAAACGTAGCCTATGTGCTATTTGACACTATAATTTATCTCTGTGTTATATTTCATCCAGTTCCGTACAGCCATTCTGGCACGATTGAGTAACAAACATCCATCTAAACTTTCGCATTTATAATAGTAGTAGTAAGCCTGAAATCGCCAATCCGCCTTGAGCAAGCGTGGTGCCCTCTCTGTATGAGAAGAGGCATTTGCCCTGCAGTGGGTCATAATAGGCTAGTATTATTATTTAACAATACAATGTTGTCAGCGCTTGGTAGTCTCTGAAAGACACGGGAAAATTCCGTGGGCCTCATGTAAGATTTTTTCACAGGAAGTCAACGACATTGTCCACTGCGCCGATGACCAGACTAATTTTTTACCTAAACATGGTAAAATGTAACAGGCAACATAAAAAATAACATCATTAAATAAAGATGTCTTTGTTCAAATGAACAAAGAGCTTTTTAAAATTTTAAACTTGCTATTTCTGTACAAAGATTAATTAAAATGACAATGGAAAAAAAATAAAAGACTTTGATTATTGTTCGTGCAAACACTACATGAAATAGCGTACGGTACTTATCATATTAAAATATTTTGTCTTATGTTTAGTTGTAGTTTATATTATTAGTAGTTAGGTGGACACTCCTAACAACGTACATTGGCAACGCTGCCAAATGTCAACCTTTTGGGCACATAAATGTTAATTACACATAAATTGTAGGTATAGTCAATAAAAGAGATAGGTATCCAGAGTCGTCAGATATATGTATTTGAAGTTTTCTTAGAAATCGATGCATGCCTTCAATTGAAACTCAACTTAATTAATGAACTGTTAAATTAAAATAAATTTGAAAACATCCATCGGTCTCTAAGAAAATTCAGCTTAATTCTGTTATCCACGCGAACGAAGTCGCGGACAAAAGTTAGTTATTAATATGACAAGGCAAAAAATAAACAATGTTATTTTCAGGTGTGCGCACAAAAACTAAATCAGTTTGACCTCTCGTCCGTTTCAGTTACGGTTTTTCCCGTAGACACCAGCTACACGCCTAACTCGTTTTTTGTATATTAGCATTATCTTTACATTCATACAAATACAATTGAAGTGTTCATTTGTAATTTTAAAATATCTATTAGCTTTTTACAAAATAAAAATTAATGTTTACTGTTTACACGGTTATCACACGAAAATACCATTTAGTTTTTTATTTATGTCTGCCTGTTTATTTGTCTGTTTGTTCCAGCTTATCACCGAAACGGCTAGAGAGAATTGGATGCGACTTGCACTGATAGAAAGCTGATGGTATAAGAAGAAACCTAATTTTATTTTAGAAAAAAAAAAAGAATTACAATTCCGCTGCAGAAAAAATCAAAACCTGCGATAACCGTCATGCACACGAACAAAGACGTGGGCTTATGTTAGTCTTTTAAAAAAATGTGTTACAATGTTAGATAATAGACAGTTTAAGCTAGTCTATTCGTTATCGCAACACTTTGCCGTCATAACAGCTGTACAATGAACTGTCCTGTAATTAGACTAACTAATTGTCTTCGTACAGAGAGAACGTGACAATTTTAAAATTATGAATTTTTAAATATTTCCATTGCAGTAATTGTTATGTCTTTGTTGTTACTTTGTAGGTAGGAACGCTATGCTGTAGTAGGTTTAGTGTTTGTGCAAGTTAAAGTTTAAAGAAAATTTTATTATTTAATGTTTTAACTGCCCCAGTAATACTTACTCTGTGAAAATGTTATCTCTTCCGATTGCGGTTCATGAGATACAGCCCGCTGACATACGGATAGATAGTAATAGGGTCCCGTTGCTACCCTTAGGGTACGTATAATATCAAAACAATATGAATTGCTCTGTTAAAAATAACACTTTCACTTCACTTCGCGCGTGAATGCTGAACATGAGGTCTTGGGTTTGATTCCCAGGTCGGGCAGTGTTATTGAGTTTTCCCATCAGGAATTTCTCATTAGCAGCCTCGAAGTCCGGATTTGTGCCCGGTTGATGGCAAATAGGCTCGATCCCTATTGTATGGTACTTAAACAAAATTGGCGAAATGTGGGTGCACCTCTGTCTTACCCTTCGGGGATAACATGATAAAAAATAACACTTTAACGTTTTTTTAACTAGTTAAATGTCGGTTATTATGCCTATCGTTATCGATGGCGGACAAGTCTAGCCTATAAAACCTCTTTGCTTATTACAGTCGTGATGCCCGTGTTATGCAAGGCACTTGTTTAACTATAACTTATCAATACACACATCCGTTCGTCCGTTGCAAAGCCATTACGGAATATGGGTCATTTCAGTAGACACATAAAACAATAGGCTATCGACCTTAGGCTTACTGACCATGTTGACTCCTTATCAATAGCTTATAAAATCTCAAGATTATTTTGGAACGCAAGGATTCTTTATAGTCGCAACTGAATTTCATGAAATTGAAGACATAACTATTTACCTGTAGTCCCAGATGGTCAAGGCAGTAATTCGACTGCTGAGTGTGGGGTCCTGGGTTCGATTCTCAGGTCGGGCAAAAAGTGTAGGGATTCCGGTATTTCCACTAAGAAATTCGTCAGTAGCAGCGCACAGTTTGGAAGTTGGTGGTGTGACACCCCCGTGCCTTGAAAAGCACGTAAAGTCTTTAATGCTTGGCCTAATCCCTCCCTAATCGTGCCGGTCTGCCGTACCATCGGAGCGAGAGAAAAGGAAGTACACCTGTGTTTACACACATACTCGTGCACTATAATATCTCCTGCGTCCTTAGCTAGTCTCCATTGATTGACCGATATTCAGTCTGTAGTATATTAGTACACCTACACAAAGTACTGTAAGACATGCTCTTCGCTGGTGAACTGTGACTCATAAAGCACCAAAAAATGACACTAGCGTCAACATTCTGGGAAATACAGACCTACTACTTAGATAAACAACAATGCAAACCTTGCTAAACAATTAGATTCAGCCAAAACCCGTACTTCCGATTCTCACACCGCGCGGCGGTATGTCGCACTCGTACTCGCACTCAGCTGATCTTGACGTGCGCTAACTCGAACTAATTCATTGCAACATGGCTGACAGCGTACGCTCAATGAACCATGCATTCGGCTAAAGGTCCCTCTTATTAACACGGAGTTTGGAAGACAAACGTTCATTTAACGCAAGTGATGCGTTGCGAAATAAGTTCGGTCGGTGAATGAAGGCGTCGAAGTAACGTTTAATATTTTAATCACAAGGTTTCATCAAAAAACACATTGTCATTAGAATCTGTTGAAGGTAAAATGGCAAATTAATTTGCTAAAGATAAAAAAATTACTGTATAGTTTACCGTTCCTACCATTATTAAAGCTCGATGGTATTATTCCCGGTTTTCATTATTCCAATAGTATTCCATTATAGCGATTGAAATAATTAGAAAATGAGAATAAAATGAGTGCTACAAAGCCACTAGAATACACTGGAAAACACCCATTCCAATGGGCAATCCACCGGTTTCATTCCGGAGCCCCTGAATTACCCAATGCCACTTTTTCTTAAAATCATTGTCGCTGTAGTATTTACACTTTAACGGCTACTAAATGAGTGGAATAATGTAGACAATCGACCATTCCAGTCCACTACTGGAATCATGTAAACCGGCACTTGTTATTAAAAAAGCTGAAGATATCTAAAAACTATAAAACGCGGATTGTAATTCTCTAACTCGAGTTACTAAGAGCAGGTGTTATTATTTTATAAGAAAATGTTTGAAGTATGCGTGGCATTGAAATATAATGTAGGTAAAGGTGCTCTTTAGGTACGTAATTACTTACTTAGATCTATTGTGTATACTTTGCATAAATATGTTTATGAAAGAGTATACAATCGCCAATATAACTAAGTATATAAGTGTAGTAAGACGTGATGGCCCATTGGTTTAAGCGCCCGCTTCTGATGCATGAGGTTGTGGGTTCAAACCTGGGCAAGTACCAATGTGACTTTTTCAATTCATATGTACTTTCTAAAGTTTATCTTGGACATCATTGACATCGATGAAGGAAAACATCGTGAGGAAACCTAGTCTTACTGTTCCACTCAAACCAAGTTAGAGGCCTTTGAGGCGGTTAAGAAACTCTGACACTAGGGTGTGTGGGGTCTTAAGACCTTACTGCCCACACGATGAAGAAGAAGAAGTGTAGTAGTACCTACTTACTTGTAGTTAGCTAACTATAAGGCAACCGCGCTTGCCTTCCATCCACCGCTGTGGGCACGGTGCGCATGCAACCCAAATTCGAAATTCAAATTAAAAGGATATATTTTTTTTACTTTATTTTTTATATTTTTTTTATTTTAGGGCTGAATGTCTAGAATTCTAGATGTATGAACGTGAACGAAGCAAAGGAGTATGAAAGAATCGTATCATCGTAGCTGGTGGCGTTCTGTGCGAAAAAGGTGTGATTTTATGTATGTACCTATATATGGTCCCATTGTTAAAATTGATCATAATCATGAAAGTTCAAAGACCCCTTTTCAGGTAATTTAATTACACCTTCTATATTTCGACCTACAAGTTCTCATTTTATACAGACGAGTCAGGTACACAATACCTTTTAAAGAGGTAAAAACATCGAGCAATTAAATGAGATTTACACTGCGAAAAAAACGGAAATATTGCTTAAGTTTATAACTAAAAATACCTCACTAAATTAAAGATTCTTGGAAGCCACAGATGTTGAAACCTTCAAATTAAAAACCACGGGATTTTCCGAAGTCGTTTCTCGGATAGATCGGTGTTTTTCAACTATGAATGTACATGACTTTATAATTATTATAAGGTACCTACCTACCGACCTAGATGTCAATTTAGGTAATTGACTCAAGTAACTAATAATTCCAAGACACAACTTCTCTAAAAAAAACTTCATTTTAGACCGGAAAATCCTATAAATTTTCAATTAATAGTAAGATCCCATTTTTGTTGCTTTGAAATCAATAAATAGTTAATCAATTGAGTTGGCAAGTGACGTCACAACTTATAATTGCACACATATAATTTGCACATACAAAATCTATGAGAGAACCGCATTTTGACAGCTCATAAAAAGTGTGTCAATTGATTGTTAGTGCCCAATTATGACAAATATTTTTTTTAGTCCGGAAGCAAGACTAACAACGAATGTAATAATTGAGACCTCGAATATTAATGTGTGTTGTACTTATGTATGCGTATGCGCTGTAAAACTATGTGTTATACACGTTAAGTGTCACAAGATCATTATTTTAAAATTAACTCTAATCTTCCACTTAGTTGTTGGAGCAACGAACTTCCTACAAGTCAATCGGTGCCATGAAATTACCACTTTACCTTGGTGTGTCATTAATTCTTTTGTTTTCAAACAACTTAGCAATTTTGATGTGAGAAAACGCAACGTAATTGAATTAGGGGCAAGTAATTAAAATACATGGGAGTTATTCGTTATAATGACGAAATATATGCAAAAAAATATTAGTATTCTTACCTATTCAATTATTATAATAAATGTACACCCCGCACGGTGGTTTCAGAGTTCGTCAGTCATTGTTCATCGTGGCTTTATATACAGAACATGACGATGAATTTGTTCTGCCATCCTGTGGCATTATAAATTATCACGCATCATCGGTTTTAAAACTAATTCACTACTTTGTAGGGCTGTGCCTCGGTGTCCGTAGGTCCCTCTTGTCCGGCCACCTGCCCGCCGTGTACTGCACGTAACCGGGGTCTGTGGGGGTGCCGGACGCTCTGCCTTCCGTATCCGTGGTCTCCTTTTCTTCAATAGGCTCCATCGGGAACAAAGCCGGTGTGTCCGCCCTTTTCGACCTTGTCGACCCTCGCAAGTAATCTTCGAGTTGTTGCAAGGTCGGCGACGGTACTGTCTTGGCCTTTGTCGGTGATCTCGACCGCTTTTGCTCGTAGCTTGGGGACATTTCGTCGTACAAACCTTTTAAACGGCCTGTCTTCACTTTCGCGAACACTGGCGTCTGTGGTTCAGGTAAGTAGTCCTCTTTTACTGACAGTTTTCCTGCGAAGTTGTCTAAGTAGTCCCTCAGATATTTTTCATTGAATTTTGCCAGTTCTTGCTCGTAATGAAATCTGTCAGGTATGGATAGAGGATCAGACAGTCTAACGTAATTGCCAGCTTCTATTCCATTTCGTATTGAACCGAATTTAGATTTCTGCAACTCGTCCTTCTCAAGAGTGTCGGCAAAATTCGGGTAACTAGTTTTGGACTGTTCCAGGAACGTCATTTCTTCTTTCTTCGTGTCTAGATCTGGTAGGTTCTTCTCTAAATCTAAGTCTTTCGGTCTTTCGGGGGGAACATGTCCGTTGGCTTGCCCATTAGGTTTTCCGTTGGCTGCATTCGTTTTTGGCATGTTTCCGTTCAAGTTCGGTGAAGCGATTATGGACACTTTCTTGTCAGCTTTGGGTGATGAGATGATAGCAGTATCTGTCTGTGAGTTCTGTGTGGTCGTGTATATCCGAGGACCCATGAGGTCTATGAGGAATAGGGCAGCGACGATCAGCGAGAAGCTGCCTAGAACTGATGCGTTGACTATTAAAGATCGCGGCACGGAGTCTAGGGAAGCGAGCTCCAGACCACCTGAGGAAAGCAAAAGATTTATTTAAACTTTTGGTATTTTACCAAAACGGCCACGTTATTGTTGTGTTCTCGCCCTCAGTCCCTCCTCCCGCCCTTGTACTTTTTGGGTTGTTAAGTATTTATTATGTACTACGATGGTTTTAGTGAATGAACTATCAAGAATATACTGTTTGTTAATTGTAGAAGATTGTTTTACTACAAACTATCTTGTCTTAAACAAGCATCATAAGTGATAGTTTTATGAACGTTATAATGTTATAATGATGCAATTGACGATGCCACACTTTCAAAAATAGTTTGATAAATCGATTTTAAACGAAAGCTCCAAACCGGTTGCGTCTAATTGCCGATTTTGTAATAATTAGTTACTCACGTTGGCATGCCAAACGATGGTTAAAATTAAACTTAAGTTGGGTTTACAATTTGCTATCGTTGATTTTACTTTTTAATTACAAGACGCTAACCATAAAACATGTTTTATTCTACAATTGTAACGGAACAATTTAAACTGTCCTTGTGTCATTTTCCAAACAATTTTCATAATAATAAATCTATCTTACCCAGTATCAAAAAGAACAGCATGCCGAATCCGAGAAAGTATCCCTCAAGTATCCGTCTGCCCTTCGGTATCTCCTGGAAGACGCGGGCGATTATCAGACCGAAGGTTATGATCACGTAGCCTGTCAACAAACAAGACAAGACTTAATAATTTCGTTGTGAATCAGAAAATCTTAATAAATAAGACTACAAGTATTTCAGTCCGAGAATGAGAGGGTCCAAGGATTCATCCTTGGACCTTGAAGTATTGTATGCCCTAAATAAACAGGGGTTTTTCACACTAAAAATAAAACTTGTTTCCCTGCAACAATTTTTGCTGTTAGTACTTTAATGGGCAGTATGCGTTGACGCATCGTAACTTCTGCTATGTGATGTGTCTTTTCACACGCCTTATTTTTATACCTTTAGTGTTAAGGAAAATTCTTTGAAACACAATTTGATGATTCGTCTGTTTATGAATAAGACAGACACACGTGACAAGAAGTTCCTACCTTCATTTAAGTATGAGCAAAATCTATTAGTCAAGCTGTTGTATCCTCCATTGTGTTTGTAATCATCATACAGTCAACTAACCAGTTAGGTGGCTTGGTACTTATTTAATGAATTGGTAAGTAGATAGAGACATGACATTTTCCCATCAAATTAAAGTGAATAGGTTATTTAGTCATAAACTATTCGTATCATCATTTTTTTAAAGAAAACGTTGCCACACACTAGGTTTTCTCCTGTATCGTGTGTGTGCGTTTACAAACATATAAACTTACATACGTGAACAGGCGGACTCGGAATAAATACGTATCTGTAGGAAATCAAACCCGCGACACGCAACGCAATTGCCAATAGCTTAACGTTAATTAATAGAACCATTTTATTGAAAATTACATACGGTATATAAAACAAACTTTCAAGACCTACAAATCTTACAATATCATAGAAAGCATAAAACTAAGGAGTGAGATTTTTTTTAAAGATTTGATTAGTCAACGTCCATTTCAAATCATTTTTTTCAAAAGGCGATCTTGAGCGGTACCATACTAATATAGAGCAATCTAATAGCTACTAAATACTCGTACCTATATAAATTTATTTTGTTTTTTAAAGATTGTGTTAGAATGAGATAGGTATCATGCGTTTTTAAGTAAATTTTGTATAAGTTAACGTGTACGCTAGCTAACTAAACATAATATAACATAACATTTAGTCATGTTAGCTATGTTATGTTATCGGAAATATGAGCTAGATTACCGGAATGTAGCTATACTGCATAAGAGATACGATATCTGGAATTCCTATTGATATCTCTAAGGTGTCACCATGTCGACATATTCGCTATGTTTGTCTGATGTCAGTATGTCACTGGCCTGTGATTTTTTGGCCTACTTGCAAAATGAGGACATTTATTATTTATTCTTGTTGAGCATTTTCTGTGCGATTAACACTTAGTATTAAAGCTTAGCTTAATCATCCACAATCTCTTAATACATAAATTAATAACGTCTTACTAATTTTTTACAATAATAACAGTTCAATGATGTGCATTAAACAAACTTCTGCTTAGAATAGACTTAAAATCAATCAGCGTTAAATATGCAAAATTATAAAGTACCAATTACTTTGAAAAATTCTATTGGAACATTAATTAACACAAAATGTTTGATGGTATTTACACGGTATAAATAAATATAGAATACTGACTCCCGCTCACGCCTTTGTCCGCTTCTTTAATATACTATCCTACGGGAACCATACATTTTCCGGGATACAAAGTAGGCTATGAAGTATTCCAGACTTATAATCTGAATCTGTGCCATATTTCTTCCAGACCAATAATGACAAACATCCATTCAAACTTTCACATTTATAATAGTAGTAAGAAGATAGAAAACTATGACCCCATATAATGAACTGTTTAGTTCCTAATGGACACGATATCTTCCAGATTACAAACACCATAAAGCAGCGACCTCGCCGGAACGCGAACACATAACATAGGTACATGCTTGCGCAACAGCCGAGCCCATAAGGTGTAAACTTAACTGCGTACTATA
This sequence comes from Hoplodrina ambigua, assembly GCA_949774945.1. NCBI lineage: Eukaryota > Metazoa > Arthropoda > Insecta > Lepidoptera > Noctuidae > Hoplodrina > Hoplodrina ambigua. The sequence goes on along the minus strand of OX458974.1, from coordinate 2,858,903 downwards.
CTTGATTTTTATTGAATTACCTAACAATGTCAACAAAGATGTTGTTAGGAAATTGTCCCTTAGTGACTTAATATTCATTATTCACTTTGAATGAATAATAAACAGTGTTAGTATTATTAGTTAATCTAAATTTCTAGACAGAAGGCTAGTTCAATTAATCCATTTAAGGGCACTTTTGAATCGTCAAGGAGTCGGTCAGTTAGTCAACTAGTAATAAAATATTACTAGTTTCTGCCTGCGACTTCGTCCACGTCAAGGTTGATATAATAAACCCACGGGATCAGTACATTTTTCCGTCATGAAAAATAGCCTAAGTGCTAATCAGGCTATAATCTATCACTGTGCCAAATTTCATCCAGATCCGTTCAGCCGTTCTGTGGTGATTATAGTAACAAACATCCATCCTAAATTTCGCATTTATAATTGTAATAGTAACAATATTAGTGCATAAACATTTTTTGGCTTCTTAATTAGGTACAGTCAGCAACAAAAGTCGATTAACATTTATGATTTTTAAATCCTAATTATTAAGTACAATATTAAAAGTAAAACGCAATGAATATAAAATTAAGATTTAATAAATCCTAGCTTATTTCCTGAAATTCTGAAAGCCAGTACATTATGTGTTTAGTGTATATTTAACTGATATAAAATAGTAACATTGTTAATCGACTTTTGTTGCTGACTGTACCTACATACTTAAGTAACTAGTGCCTAAACCAAGGAACACTTGTCACCGTCAACTTTTAATCACTGAGGGGTCAGGGATCAATTGCAATTAACCAACTAGTCGGCAACCATACACACCAGCAAACTCATTCATCACAGTGATATCCATCTACTGTGAGATCCTGACCTTACTTCACAAGATTCTAATGTACAGTCAACAAAAGAGATAGGTATGGTAGGTGTACAGTCGAACAAGTCATTTGGTGAAAACATAATATCTTAAGTACTACTTAAAAAGTTTAATTGTAATAATATCTAGTTCACTTTAAGATTTATCGCGCGAAAGAACTCAGACACTTATTTGGTTTGAGACCCTTAGTCCCCCCTCCTGGATCCGCTACTAACGCCCTTAATAATAAAGTTGCGACTATTGTCCTTGGTTGTACCAAACTACATTAAAATAATGCAAGAAAACTAACAATCAGTGTCAGTGTCAAGTACCTCCATATATGGCATCGGCGAAGGCTCCTCCCACGGAGTCCCACGTCACAGAGGTGAGCAGCGACCATTCTCGCGACAGTTTCTGCAGCAGCAGCGACAGGCGGAGCTCGTCGTCTTGAGATATGCGCTTTGTGACCAGGCATGCGACGCACATCAACTGTTTGCGATAAAAAAAGAAGTTGTATTAGGATGTTTATTAAATTAGCCTAATGGTTATGATAAGTCCAATCCCTGGTTTCTAGGTATCGGTGTTATCACCCCGTCATAGGCATTAAAAATTTCTTGAAAGGTCTTGGGTTCGATTCCCAGGTCGGGCAAAGTGTTATTGGGTTTTTCCATCAGTAATTTCTCATTAGCAGCCTCGGAGTCTGGATTTGTGCCCGGTTAATGGCAATAGGCTCACCCCCAATAACATGGGACTAAAAAAATATAACTGGCGAAATGTGGGTGTACTAATGGGTACACCTCTGCCTAACCCTTGGGGAATTACAGGCGTGATGTTATGATGTTATGTAGTTTCCCTTATCTAGGATTTTCTCCCGTATCGTGGGTGCGTTTACACAAATATACAAATGTAGGATTTTCCCATATCATAGTTGTTCCTAGTAATAAGAGTAGAATGACCCCTTATTTTGTTTCTGGTAAACCAAAAATAAGAACGTAAAATACATACAGAACCTATCAGATCCGGATAAACTACTTGTAGGAAATACAAACATTTAGTTACGTGCGGGAATCGAACTGTAGACCCGAGGCGTAAGCAAGCAAAGCTAATCACTAAGTAACTAAACCAACCGCGCCGTCAAACATGAAAATCGGAATGTCAGAGAGTATTTAGAACATCTACAATCTTAATCATCTGCTGTGTCGTGATGGCCCAGTGGTTAAGGCGCTCGCCTCTCATGCTTGAGGTTGTGGGTTCAAATCCGGGCAAGTACCAATGTGAATTTTTCAATTCATATGTACTTTCTAAAGATTATCTTGGACATCACTGGCATCGGTGAAAGAAAACATCGTGAGGAAACCTGGACTACTGTTCCACTCAAACCATGTCAGAGGCCCTTGAGGCGGTTTAGAGACTCTGATACTAGGGTGTGTAGGGTCGTAAGGCCTTACTACCCACACGATAAGAAGAAGAAGAAGAAGAATCATCTGCTCCAACATGCATCCATGCAGGTATAAATCTACACTGACAATATAACATTTTTTTAGATTCAAATAATATTTATAGATTAATAGGTTCCTACTAAAATTATTCCAACATACTTACCCTTTGCCCTACACAGCCTTATATATGGCTTAACCGAAAAACAATCCACACTCAACCATACAAATCGAGAAATCACTTTTCTCAGTACAACAAAAATAATTTTTATTTATTTTAAATAGACTTAACTAATATATACATTATTTACAAGCTTAATAATAAAAATAAAATAAAAAACAACCAGAATAAAAAAAAAAGAGAAACTAAAACAAAATAATTTATTCAGTCATCTTCTATTAGGTTTCTAAGACTCAAAAGCATAATAAAAATACTAAACAATGACTGCATCGGTGACTAAAACTAAAAACACAACCTTGTCTAAGCGGCATGTATAGGACATCCTAAAAGGAAATATCACTATTGTCCCAGCAACAATGACGGGCAACACCGTCGTCAGTCCTTCGGCGATTGTCGCGTGTGACGTCATTGTCCACCGTGGGACCGACATTGGAGACGCGCGTGCGCAGCAACACTTCATTATTGTAACTACATGTAAATAACGTGAGGTGAATACGGAAACATTGAATGACTGTAATATTTTTTTAATGGTGTTGTAAATGTTTGAAGATTGTTTGTACATAGTTCACATGCAACTAATTATGTATATAGCACTTTTGTAAGGGCAGCGCTTGCGCCGTTCAAGGTTTTCATAACTCCGAATTAGTTGGTAACCTGCCCTATCTCCGCATCTCCCACGAGAGTGGAGCAACTTAACCACCGAGCATCACGACTGGTGCGTGGTAATCAATGCTCGTACCTTCTCTGTATGAGAAGAGGCCTTTGCCCTGCAGTGCATTTATATAATGTTGATATTTTTAATCATTTTAGATACATACCTATGAAGTAACAAGAGTTAGGTAACTGTTAAAGTTAATACTGGTGTTATGATTCTAACAAGTTTTTGACGACAAACTGAATAACCGCAAGCCTTTATCCCATCTACGAGTTTAATCATTTACATATTTCCCAAATAAAACTATATTTATATGGAACGCGCCGTCGGAAAATTCATCCTATTCTTTAAACTGAGACAAACTAATCTTGATGATCTTGGAACAATTAAAACTTCATTAGGTGCTAAGAAATCTCGTCATTTAGAATCCTTGACGCTAAGTCGGAAACCTTTAAAACCTGATTAAATGGCGACTAAATCTAGAAACAAACTGAATTTTAATAAGGCAGTACTGCTGACACCAGTATTGACCACTCATCAGACGTGTTAGGTTTTGATAGTAACGGTCAGAGCAAACGGTGTACCAATTGAGTACCTATCTACTAAAAACTATTAACCAACAAGTCAAAGGCATAACTTCTCGTCTCTTAAAGAAAATCTTTATTTTTTGCCTGAAAATCCGAATAATTTAGTGGAGAACATTTAAAGTTGCTTTGAAATTAATAGAAAAAAGTTACGTCACAATTTGGGTACTATTGCCATACAATATCTGTGGTGGAATCGATTTGACAGGTCATAAAAATCATGTCAATTGATTGGTAGTGTCCAATACCCAATTAGACTGAGCAGGAAAAAAAACAACAAAAGTCGAGTTTTAAATTATCCGAAAGATATAATTTCGCGCGCCGTTTATGCAAATATGCAATTGTGGACTCTATTTCTGGTACATTTTAGTTCATTATCAATTAACCAATGAAAACTGCTCGAGAATATTGCTGCGCTGTAAGCGGTGAACCTAGAAGGGCTCTTTCACGCTTTGAATGAGCTCCGAGAGCTTTCCGCCTTTTATGTTTCGGGACGCACATGATTGTATACAGCTACCTACAGTCCTACACAAAGGCCATCTATCCTTCTTTTGAAAGTACGAGCAGGCGAGGATTCCATACAACTCGATTCCTACCGGTTTCCTTCGGAACAACAGCTACTTTATCGCCCTTGGGACGAAATGGTAGTCAGTTTTGTCTACTGTCTATTATTGCCAAATAATACAGTCACAATGCAGCTATTTGAAATACATCTCCAAATAAAGCAGTTATTTTAAATTTTGTTGTGTGACGATAGATGACATTCAATTTAAATAAAGTCGTATAGCTAATTGGGTACTTGATACCACCAATCAATTGACTTTCATGAGCTGTCAAAACCCGATTCCCCATGGATTTTGTATGGTAAAAGAAAATTGACGTCACATTTTTGCTAACTCAATTTTATTGATTAACTATTTATTGATTTCAAAGCAACTAATTGTACGTTTATCGTATCGATCGGGCTTTTAGGGTTAAAAAAAAGTATTTTTTGAATAGTTTGTTGTATCTTGGAATTATTGCTTAATGGTGTTATAATAAAATTAAGCATTTTTTGTTAGGCTTCCCTCTTACAGAAATCGACTCTTCTCCACTGAAATCCAGTGACTAAGCTCACTCCGTGATTTTTCTACCTTCTACTACAGATTTACAATTCAATCGGCATTCCAATGTACCGATTACCTACCCGTGAGCGACACTTATTGCAGTAATTCTACAAACCAAGTAATCTATCAGGTTGTATAATAATAATAGACATTGAACCTGCGACGCTGCTCAAGACGGTAATTACTGCGTAATTACATGTAACATACGGATTTGATTGCCGGCTCATTCACAGCTGAGACACCTTTTTGTGAGAAACAAATAAATAAATCTTAATTAAAAGTTTGTCTTGTTGGAATCTGTAGAAGATTTTTTTTAGGACAAAATGAAGATTTTTAGAAGAAGTTTCTTTTTTCTAGCAAGTTGCGTAGGTACTCATTGCTAAGTGCATTACAAGTTGACACTAGTAAAGGCTACCTATTGTCTTATTGTTTACTGATAGAGTCAACCATTTATATTTTCCCGCAGTTAAAACTTGCTGCATATTGAGTGTCTTTGTAAAAACTTAAATCTGGGAACTTTGAATAGCAGGAAAATACCATTTGATTAATCGCGATGAGAAACTTGAGAAAAACAATTTACGATACAGAAATAAACCGGTATTTTTTTAGTCTATTGTGTCAATAATTTAATTTAGAATAAGCTACTAACAGGAGGTTAAATTAAATTGTGTCGTACTTATGGGCCCGTGTTATCAAGTTTTTGGTGGACATGGGCCCAGGTTTTGTTTGAGAACAGTAGATCGGTACTTTAAAAGCAATGTTAAACAATTGTCATCTTTCCAAATAAAATGCCATCGATGACAAATGAACATCCCAAAATGGTGGTCCAATTAGCACACGACAAAGGCTCAAGAAAGGTCAGAACATGACTGTGCCCTAAATATTTGTACTCGCTAAGACTTGTATCTCATTATCATTGAAAGATATTCGACCTTATTGTTATCCTAATATGTCGCCACGTTAATTTTTGTTTTAATCTGTGGCACCAGTTATTAAGATTGAGCTTAGGTACTTATTATGTGATTAAATAAATACCTTATCGTTAGCAACTTCTGCATCTTTATGCAACTACCTTCGGGGAATTTTCTCTGACCGACTAAGCATGTTTGCATATCTACTTTGTTGTTAAACAGTTGTCACTATGATAAGCCATGCCTCGTGAAATAGAAAGTATTTTTTTTATTATCAACGAGTTTTGTCGCCTTGCAGCGAATGAGTACCTTTTTGGAATATTAATTATATTTTTGATAATTTTTATTAGTAATGTAGACAATTGAATTGAATGAACTTTACTACGTTTTGGTTATTTCTTTCAGTAAAGTAACAGGTTCCTGAGCACAGGCTAACGTTTTTTGAAAAACATGTACAGTCAGCATAAAAGTAGAATTTGTCAATATTTAAATCGGAAAAAAAAAAAAAAATTGTCCTAATATTCCAAATAATCTAAGCTATGCTACAGGCATAGAATAAATAAAAAAAATAAAGGAGAAGACCTACATGGGAAGATTATCTACACAACGGTAATAAATCAACAATAACATTGATAATAATACACAACTAATCAATATAAACAAACTAACTTACACAACAAACTCTACAACCTCTTACTATCCAACACACATAATGAGCAAGTCCAATAAATACCACGTTACCAAATCAAAGAAGCTTGCATCACCGATAGTGTTGCAATATGTTAAGTTACTTACGAACTCGACTATCTTCAGCGCGACCCACTTGTCGCAGACCGCCATGCTCCGGCCGGCAGCTGTCCCTTGCACTGAACACACACGTCCCACTACTCTCGGCAAGAGTTACGCGAGTGACATAACACACGCATAGTTTACAAGCAGACATCCGCGCGACGCGACCGCCGTGTTTTGTTTGAGGCTAGCGACCATTTTCACGGTGCGTTTGATTTGAGTGACATTGAAGGAAAACTTGAAGCGCCTCGGTGTGGGCGAGTTGCGGTCGAGTCGGGCAAGGCTCGACTGCGCGGCTGCAGCTTATCTCAGTAACGTTAACGAACTCCGCGATACAGTACCGCCGGTAACCGATAGCCCTAGATTCAAAACAATTAATTGGATTAGCCGTAAATTAGTACAGAAAAAGCAAACAGGTGCCCAGAAACCATTAATAAGTGAGATGGTAAAGCAAGCAACGAAATAAAACAGCGAGGACATTAAACCATTATACTTAAATTTATTAATCAATCAATACTGGCATGCAATATTATTTAAAAATCTCGTAAAACATCGAGAGATAAATTCATATGGTCTCGTTACAAAATGTTCAGATTTTGTTAATCGCATGTAGATAATTTCATAATGCTGAGTTTATTCATTGCTGAGAAAACAGATCCAAATTGATTTACTTAAAACCTGATTTTAAATAAGACTTATTCATACACAGAAATAGTACAATAACATGAATATTTATTTCGTTGAAAAAACATCAAAAAATGCGGATTGCCAGTAGTGCAATAATCCTAACGCGGCCGCCGCCGCAGCGGGCGGCCCGCAGTTGCCCTTAATTCATATTATCTATAACATTAAAACAACATTGTAGACTCATACTTAAAATATATCGATGCTGCCTTATAAAAAGCTTCAAATTTTAATACATAAATAATTATGCCATTCAATTGGATTCTTAATTAAAATACATTTAGGATTAAATTAAAATAATGTCTAAAATTAAAATTTTAAATTTACCTCTCTTTATGCCTTATCAGGAGTGCAAGAGATAAACGAGTGCAGCTTAGTACAATAATAAAACTGGGAATATAGCAAGGCATACTAATGCAACTAAAAGGGCAATACAACACATTCATAATTGTTTGAATATGTCATCTCTTAAAAAGTTTATGTAAAATTTGATCATAATCGATTCTGACATTTAATTACAGTATATAAATGGGGATGCATCCATGCTCAGTCGAAATGGACGGTGACTACATAAACATTATACCATTCAGAACCCTGCATAATGGTATTAACATAAAGGCTATTTGATTTGATCAGGCTTTATAAAAACATTGTAAAAAGGACAGGTCCTGTGCTCAATTGGGTTTTTCGGGTATTATGTAACATTGTAAAAGAAACATAATAAATTGTAAACACGATTAAACATATCGGCTCAGCGATTCTTTGAATGTGGTTGATGCCTGAATGGTAACAGTTCAGGAATCAGCGGCCATTTCTAACATTTAACCAGTGCAAGTCGAAATTTGTTTCGTAAAGGTTTTAGTATAAACCCCAAAAGCGAGTAAAAGTGCGTTTTCAAAAGCGGAGACTTCATTTTAGCGGGCCTTCTAAAACGTCAATGTATAAAAATATAATTATTAATTAATTTGAGTTCCATCAGCTATGGTTATCAAGATCTTAATGTTACGATTTTAATGGTATTACACTTTCGAAAACGCTCTTTATTCGGAAGCATTAACACAGTACCATTGAGTTATCTCCCACACTCCACCACACCTCACAAAGAACGCACGATGCTAACGAGACAAACATTGCGCACTCTAACTTAATCATGCAATAAATTATTAATCAACATCAACAAAAATTAAACGAAAACATGGGACAGTTGTACAGCAAATGCAATGATATTCTTATGAAATGATTAGATTTAACGAGCCAACCATTATTAAACATAATGAGAAAGATAATAAAAGTGGATCTAAGTTTCGTAAAATGTGTAATATACGTCATTCATAATTAGTAAAATTGTAAACGCAATTTAATTCGCGTTTATAAACTGGTATTGTTGTATCCAGCAAACTAATGATGCCAGTAAGATCACTCATAATTTATTAATCAATGCTCGTGTATAACTGTCCCTTTAGCTGCAAACAGCGCGTGCACTCACTGGCTGTCCTTGCCGGGAGTGATGAACTCCTGCAGCGGGTGGCGCGCGGTCCAGGGGTTGAAGTCGCGCGGCTGCGGCGGCGCCGGCATGCGCGGCGCGCCCGGCCCCGCGCCCACCGCGCCCACGGGCGCCCACACGCCCGCCTCGCGCCCCGCCAGCCCCAGCCCGCCGCCGAACCCCAGCGACGTCATCGACGACACCAGCGATTCCATGCCGTTGTTAATGCGGTTTGACCACCTAGTCGGGCAAGGGTTATGGTCAATTTCGAGATAAGAAATTGAGGATGTTTATTACAAAATTTTAAAGATAATCAAATGTAACTTACTCAGCGGCGGCGGCAGCACTACGTTGAGCTTCATGAATCATGCGCAAGCGACGAGCCTGAGACCACGGCTCCAGAGTGTAGGACGGCGCAGCGGGCGGCGGCGAAGTTGTCGCAGGCTCTTCAGGCGCGCGAGTTAGCTCCACGCCACGCTCAGGGGTCCAGCGACCAATCTATGCCAAATGAGTGAATTTATTACTTCGGGAACAAACCAGCCTATCATTTTTTTTTTGCAATATGTAGCAAAAGAGCAATTTGATCATATTTTGAGTTACCTCTCGATATTGCTTGAGCAATTGCGGCGATTGCGGCAGCGACCAGTCTACAGCAGGTCTGGCGCCGCAGCCCCAAGCTGCGGCAGCAGCCGCCACCAGAGCCTTTCTGGCCATCGCAGCACCACGGTGGGACTTGTACTCCACGATGGCGGCGCACGAAGCAATCGATCGACGGATGCGCACTTCTTGCACCTCGTCCGTCAACGCGTACAACAAGCGGACGATCTCCGCAGAGGGCGTGGTCGGCGGTATGCGCGATATAAATATGCGGCAGTTGTTAATAGATGGACACACGCCTACAAGAAAATGAATCATTTATGATACCGATAAAAATAGATGGAATATTTTTTTAGTTTTTCTTTTAAAGATTGTCGCTCACCTAATTGCCAAGAAGGTCGTATCATGTAGTTGTTGAACATCCGAATAGCATTGCTCGCTTCGGCATCAGTCGTATACATGGCGAAGGCATACCTATAAAATATTGCTTACATTATAACTAATACTAAAGTACTATATTACTAATTAAAGTTGCAGTAAACACACCCCCCTTACCCTCTATTCCAGCCGGAGAAGTTGATCATGAGTCGAAACTCAAATAGTTCGCCAGCTTGGCGGAACAGCGGCACCAAAGTATCTTCGAAGCAGTCATGAGGGATTCTTCCGATGAACACCTACGAAACACGCAGTTTTTACTAAAACGTTTCTCACGGCAAACAAAACGTAACGCAACACCAAATCTGAAGGCGCACTGATATTTTTTTTACATAGCAGTTCGACTAAAGAAGACTGGTAAATTTTTCTATCCCTAATAAAGAAACTAATAGACCACACACATTTTTAAAGAGGATTTTAGTAAAATTCTATGAAGTCCATGAAAGGTACCAATGCGTTATGAATATCGGAATCTCCGTAGGAATTTTCGCGATATACCCAGCTATTTCAATACTTTATAGGTCTGTACAAATCAAATAGCATCAAAAATTTTAAAAAACAGACGCTCAACGCTCCCGTGCTAGCGATTTATCCAGCTCGAACTGGTCTCTTTAGGAATCGTAGACTTGCGATATTTACAAACTTTATTGCTAAAATGTCTTTATGATAACGCGTCAATGACTGTCCAAACTCAGTCATATAACCAGTAAACGAGTTCCTACTGAGCCTAAAGGACAACAAGACAAAGGTGGTTTAATCGAGAAGGAAGGTTTTGTTTAAAGCAAAACAATTACATAATTATAATGTAATGTAAAAGGTATCTCAATCTTCAATTTTGACGCGCAGAGGTTGACTGCTGAGTGCTAGGTGACCTCAAGTTGTAACCTTGAGACCACTAGCAAACTGGGCCAATACAACAATTCAGCAGTTTGTCTACTATCCAGGCACTGAAAGGTGGAAAGGAGGAAAAGGAGCATTGCGTAAAAAAAGATCAAGCAAAGTTCTCATTTGATTTGATTTGTTTAGTTTGCGACATCTCAGGTTTTGAGCGATCGCTGTTTGCGCCGCCATGTTGGAATTTTGGAAAAATGGTATTGTACAATACCCAAAATGGTGAAAACAAGTGAACTCGCGGCAATACGCCGTAAAATCACGTTCGGTTTTTTTTCCAGCAGGCGTTTGCTAAGCACTATCTTGTTCGCCATGCGATGAAATGAATACCTAATTTTAAACAGCAGTCAAGGACCGCGGATTAAGATTGAGGATTGAAACTCAATACCTACATAGGTAATTAATTTCGTTTAGTGGGAGCGTTATTTTTGTTCGCCCAGTTTACCCAGTTATAATGCTGGGGCCACAGCACTTCTTTCATATAAACGATTGTATGTATTAGACACAAAGCATAGTGAGTGCTGTACCTATTTCATGTTCGACTCGCTAAACATTCATCGTGCTAATACGGTGGTGGTCAGGGGTAACTTATGTAGCTTCATAGGTACTTCCTTGATCACCAGTAACAACCCGTGTACAACGTAGATAGCTCGGACTGTCTAATCGTTTATTACTATAGATAGGTACAGATAGATTGTGCTCGGGTGGTTGATCACATCTGACTGCGTGGCGTATATATGATACATACACACACATACATAAACTCACGCTTTTTCTCCATGGGGTAGGTAGGCAGAAACTACAGAATATTGCGCAATAAAGGATCATCTATACACGTAAGTGCACAAAAGCATGACAGAGATGCTCAAACATACATGCACACTTTCGAGCAGAATTGATGCAAAAGAAATACTTAATGACACCTACAGACACATGATGCTTGCAGAAACGAGCTAGCATGAAGCAAAGCGATAATGGTTTTTGACAGTTGTATAGGTCGGTATCTACTTAGCGCGTAGGACTTTTTCAACACGTACTGGATTTTTCAACGCCCGGCTTTGACCTGATGGGTACCTACAACATTACCCTTAAAAATAATGTGACTGCAGAGTGCATAGTACTGCCGAGTTAACATAACAACAAAGAACCATAGGTTCGTATAGACCGCATCACCGCCGAAAGAAATCAATGCGCGGGAAAAAAGTAGAGATCTTTATTAGATAGGTACCTACCTATCGTAGGACCCGTAGGTAGCCTAGGTACGACCTAGGTATTTATCAAACGTGAAAGGTTACCTATATCGGCGCCAATGTAAATTGATAAGCAGTAGCAGTCGTCGGGCAATGTTTGTTAAGAATTTGTCTGCAATAGTATGGGAAACAACAGAATTTACCAATCATATAGAAAAACTAAACTAGACAACAATAAATTATGGTAATGGTACCATACCCAATATTCATTTGCCAGAAGTGCTGGCTGGATGGTACTACATCTATCACGTGCGTTGGTAAAACGCGGGAATCACAAATTAATAAACAAACAGGACGCAATCACAGACACAGAACGTAATCTAGGTACGGTTAAATACAATAACATAAACGAAAAGGGCACCACAGGTATTCTTTTCCTGCATGGTTATCTCTACAAAGATTCTATTGAATGATTTATAAGTTTATAAAATTCTAAAAACAAAAGGATACAATGGTAGGTAGGCAGCTCACGTCAAACTGCTTACTGATGATACGTACCTCACAATTCCTTGATGGTTCAGGGCCACTCCATGCATGAGGAGCTTTCCTGTAAATCCTTTGGCCATTTATTTGTGTAAGAGTATAAGATGTATTATTTTCAGTAAGAGATAATAGTCTTGATGATAATTCATACTGATTCACTTCACTAGATGAATAATGCTTAACAGGAGGCATTATCAGCCAATATAAATATTTTTCTTATTTAATAATAATTACGAAATTATTTTTCTGACGCAGACGCACTCTCCGTGATTTCCCAAAAAAAGAAACGAACGGAGCCGATATTTTTCTCAGAAAAAGAAAATGGCGCTTTTGTCAACAAAATGGAAGCTCTATCCAGCGACCTTCAACAAAAATAATAGTCAAATTACAACATTTATTCCAACGATCTACTTTCAAACAAAATTAATGGTTAAAAAATATTTTACACATAATTGTAATTTTTTTTTGGTAAGAACAGATATTGAGATAAAATAAATTATATTAAACAACACAATTTGATCAGGAAATCAGTTTTAAATTCAAAAAGAGATAGAACTTGGATGAAACAGAACAACTAAAGTGTTTTCTTTCTTTGAAATAACAGTACAACAACATAAAGACTAAAAAACTATAAAGCCAATTAGAATTTAAAAAATAATATTGTATAACATTATTGTAACAATAACAAATATTTATTAATTTTAAGATAAACTGTTTCTGATTTGGAGTTTTTTTTGTTAGTACTTGAAAAAGTGATCGTTTCCTGTCCAGGTGTTTTATTATTTTAATAAAAGACAAGTTCTATTTATAAATATTCTAAATTACCTAGTTTAGATTATAAATCAGCCATAGATTACACAAAAACAGTTAAAATATTTACCCACAACAAAGCGTAAATCAAAACTAGGTACACTTATTTTTCAATAAATTGATAAAAAATCACAGTAAAACAGATGGGTTAGGGTGACAACATTAATAATTAAATGCGGGATAAACAGATTATTTGTAGCTGCACAATTTTGCCTTGCTATTTCATTCATATCATAACTACTTCTTAGTTGCATTCTTAAAATATATATCCGCCTAGTTTTGGGATTCATTCGTAATATTTGTTGCTTAGTAAAATATTCCAGCTTTTCCTGATTAATTGCGTACATGACTTCAGGTGAAATAGCTGTGACAGCTTCCAACTGAATAGAACTGATATCACCCTCGGGAATACCTACAGAAAAGATCATAATGATTACTTACTTTATACTACTTATTAAGTCATGTCTCGTAAGACGTGATGATAAAGGCCAAAGCTTACATGTGAATAATGCACTGAGTCTGCCTATCTCATGCGATGACCATTTGTATGGTTCACCGTAAGCATCCCGATGAATGGCTTTTGAATAAAGAGTCTGAAAAAAAGAAATTACAATACCTATATTTTTTTTAAATAAACGAAAAATTCAAAATTCGAAGACAAATATGTATGAAAAAAAGTAATTACTCTAGTTTGGTTTGTGTTACATTTTCCTGCTTTGCTCAAAGTTTCTAGGTTAAGTTCCTTGAAAGTAAAAGGAGATATTTTTTCCAAATCTATTGACGGAAAACCACACAGTAAGTAGCCGAGTTCGTTGATAGATGTGCTGTTTTCATACCATGTTTCCCCAAAATATCGCCTGTAGGCAGCCGCTAAAATACCAAACTGTAAAAAACAGAAATGAATAGTAATTATTTCTTAAGTAAAATGAACAAACATTCATTAACTAAGTGATACTGTTAACTTAATAATATATCATCATCATCATCTGCCTAGCCTTTTCCCAACTATGTTGGGGTCGGTCGGCTTTCAGTCTAACTGTTTAATTCTCGTCTAATCCCTTAAATTCGTAATCTGAATAATTAACAATTAACACTTTGTGTTTAACTGTCATATTTGTCTTTGCTATACTAATTTTTATTTTTGAGTTAAGGCCTCTTTTTTATTTGGAAAGAACGTAGTGGTCGGTAGATACCTTCCGGGGTTGTAGTTTAAGATAATGATTAGCAAAGTATTTTAGAACTGATGGATCCCCAAAATTAACATAATACAAATCTTCCTCAGGTACAACGTTTAAAAGTGATCCAAAGGCTAAATACTCTCGTCCTTGTAAGAAAGCTGCAGTTTTCCCATCTGAAACAAATATATTGAAACCTATCTGTAATTACACTACACGAAACAGGTATAGAGTACTTATTTTATGTTTTGTTATTCATTTTTTCTAATTAAATATTGCTACTTACCAGTCATAATATCCCATGCTAACAATGCTCTAGATATGGGTATCATTGGTTTCTTTGTCTGTGTTAATATGTGTAATATTGAATCTGGGTCAATTCTCAAAAAGGAACTTGGCGGTCCAAAAAATATCATATTCATAGATTGTTCTACTCGTATTCTGTTATCTAATTCATCGTAAAACTCATCATATACTTCAAAGTTTTCTAAAATAAATTAAAATATTATAGAGTGCATTTTTTTGCGGATTTTCCGAGTATCGTAAGAGTGGGCTAGCGGGCTTCATGCTAAAGGTATTATTATCGGACTAATCACGCTCTTTATCGCAATGTTTACATTTAAATTATATGACACAAGTGTTTAATTTTTATTGAGTTCAACATGCTGTAGTTCAAAATACCTTTCTCCGGCACCGCAATCATTGAATTTCTATCGTCTTCGTAAAAGACGCCCAAATCTTCTATTGACTCTGTTGAACTCACTCCACACGAAGAGGTCCTAATAAAGTAACTGGAAATGATATAGTATGTTCAAAATCATTATAATTTTTAAACATAAGCACACTATGTCTATATTAAAATTTGATGTTCAAATTCCAAATTCATGTAGCTGATTCAGCTCTACAAACTTATACGAATGGAAAACAAACACTATAAACTAATTTCAGAAATTGTGGTCACCCTACATGGACGGAAATTATTAGTAACTTCAAGAAAATATTTAATATTATGTACCAATTTATTATTAAAATACAAGCAAGTAAATAATGAAACATTATTTTATGAATTTTCTTTGACTTATAAATTGCAAAATACCCTTGAAACACCTTATGTAATTGTAATCGAAAATTGAACAAAATGTGAAATAAAATAGCTAATCAAGATGGTTGTGTGAGATAAATAAAGATAAAGGGAGGATCAAATCTAAAAATATCCCTTGAATTTCTTCACGGAGTCGTTGGTATTAACTCGCGCCTAAACAAACGATTCATTGGAATGCTGACTACCCTCAAAAGTTAAATTCGTACGAAGTGCTTGATAATTTTGGCCCGGAAAATATTATGTTAATCATAAATGTTAAGTTTTAGGAAGAAATATTTTATAGTAGTGAATAGCTAATCATGTTTTTAAGCCTTTAAATATACAAAGATTCTTGGATTCAAGGTCTCTGGGCCAGGCGCAGGCCAACAAGCCAACGTCTACCAGAATCAGTGGCATACCTGGAACAAGCCTTAAAAATGACAGATCAATAATGCTCATAATCATTATTCACTGTCATGTCATATCATGTCGCTGAAACGCGACTAACCTAACCTATAGTTCATTGTGGCCTTTCTTAAAATTAATAAACTTTATTAATTACAGAGTTTAACTAAAAGAAACAGCAATTTTAGTGCGAAATGTTCATTATTATATAGATATTTACTGTTATTACTTAGCTAAATATACGTTATTCATTGGTTACGTGGTACTTTTGTTGTCGTCAATAGTTGTAGGATAGGAACATGGGTATTTTAGAGAAAATATCTGAGATCGAGAAAGAAATAGCAAGAACACAGAAGAATAAAGGTAAAGTAACTAGAGGTTTTACCGGCTTCTTAACAATTTATTTGTTTTCCAACATCTGTTGATAACCTGTAGGGTACGAATAAAGATTTGAATGATGTCTACCTATTTAATTGTTTTGATTACTCGCATTTAGAACTATAGTTTCAGATTGTAATTGTAACTCATGATAGCAAAGTAGCAATGTTTAATAATCGTAAAATACAAAAAAAAAAACAGATTATACTTAGGCTTTATTATTTTTGTCCAACAGCTACTGAATACCATTTGGGGTTACTGAAGGCCAAGCTAGCTAAATACAGGTCCCAACTGTTAGAGCCGTCTAAGAAAGGAGGTGATAAGGGTGAAGGTTTTGATGTACTTAAGTCTGGAGATGCTAGAGTAGCTCTTATTGGCTTCCCCTCTGTGGGTAAGGTAAGGATGTCAATTTTAATACTTTATTTTTATTCTTATTAAGTGGGCTGTAGAGCTTTTAAGCTAAAATAAATCAACACTTTATGTTCTTAAGTATTTAGTGAAATGAAAATTTTATTTTATGCCATTGGCATCAAATTTTTAGTTTTTTTTTTAATTTATTTATATTTATGAAAAAAGCGGTTCTAGCTCATAAACTACGGAAAAACAACTGTTGTTTTTTACTTAAAAATGCAAGTGTGGCCTACACACAATTCCTTGTATGTGTTTTTTACTGAAAATACACAACTGTGTAGCCACTTAGGGCTTGGCGTTGTGAATGTTTGCCCCCAATCAACGGGTTTATATTAGCATACAATTTTCATACCTTTTGTGGTAAACCAGGGCCTGAGACTATATTACCCACAACTCCCACAAGGATCGAATCATCCCATACCAGTTATAAACTTTAATCAGATAAGCAGCAGATTTCAATCTTCCCCTTTTATATTGCAGTCCACTCTTCTATCAACACTGACTCACACTCATTCTGAAGCGGCTAGTTACGAGTTCACAACATTGACATGTATTCCTGGTGTGATAGAGTATCGCGGCGCTAATATACAGTTGCTTGATCTGCCTGGTATCATTGAAGGTGCCGCCCAGGGCAAGGGTAGAGGAAGACAGGTAAGTTTCTCACTTGTAAAAAGTGAAGATGAAGTTTTTATTTTAATCAACTGCAAAAAGTAGTGTATCTTCTGTTAAATTACATAAGATTTGTCATGATAACATAAAATAAGATCACTCCTGTAATCCCCAAAGGGTTAGGCAGCAGTGTACCCATTAGTACACCCACATTTTGCCAGTTATGTTTAAGTCCCATGTAATAGGAGATGAGTCTATTTCCATCAACTGGGCACAAATCCAGACTCCAAGGCTGCTACTGAGAATTACCAATAGCACTTAACCTGATCTTTGATACTGCGGTTAATAAATGTAAAAGTGTGTTTGTTTGTTGTTACTACCTTAATTACTAAACCAGGCCAAGGTTACAACACACCCTGAAGAAGAACATTAGCTATTTTAATATGCATAAAACACTTCAAGTGTCCTAGAATGCAAGTGAAACCACAGGCAACAATCATACTATACATGTGTTTGCAGGTGATAGCAGTAGCACGGACAGCAGACTTGGTGCTAATGATGCTGGATGCTACAAAGCCTTATGTGCACAGACAGCTGCTTGAGAAGGAATTGGAGAGTGTGGGCATCAGGCTGAACAAACCGAAGCCCAATATTTATTTTAAAGTAAGTTGTCATTATTGGTTCTTGGCTTGAGGTGAAGACTTGTAGGCTAGAAGGACTTAGGGGAGGCCTGTGCACAGCAGTGGGATAGAATAGAATACACTAGAGAAAAAAGAAGTTGTAATATCTAATTGTAGATTTCGGTTTTAATTAATATTATTTTCAATTTATTACCATGTTAATCTGCAACAATAACATACCGTTTTATGTTTCTTGGACAATTATAGCAGTCTATATTATGTTTATGGCTTGCCTAATATCTTATTGAAAAGAGTTTTTAAGTTGTTGGCAAATGTTCTGGTTAGAGTTATGTTGCACCATTTTATTGTTAACAAGCTTTTGCCGGCGACATCGTCCGCGTAAATGTCAGTTACGGCGGACGCAGACGAAGTCGCGGAATAAAGAGTAGCTTATGTCCCTTCTTAGGGGTCAATCTAACGCCGTTCCTAATTTAAAATAAAAAATCGGTTCATTGGTTAAGTCGTGAAAGCGTAATAGACAGACAGAGTTACTTACACACTTATAATATTAGTATGGATTTTATTCCTCTTCTTCATATTTTTTCTTTTTTCCAGGTGAAGAAGGGCGGCGGTCTCTCTTTTAACTCGACGTGTCAGCTCACGAAGGTTGACGAGAAAATGGTGCAAATGATTCTGCATGAATACAAGATATTTAATGCTGAGGTAAGATACTGCATAGTATTAGATGAGCAATAACTGTCATTTGGAAGATTCAAAATCGATTTTACTTTTTTAAATTCTTTTATGGTATGTATGATATAAACGGCATGCCTGTCTTCGATGTTAGCTATTGCAATTACAAAACCTCGTGGCGTTCAAATGTTAACCTGATATAACATGACCTTATTCATAGTAAAGCCAAATAAGTATTGATAGTTTAAAGAGTTGGGCAAGACACCTAGCAAGGTGCAGTAATGACTAGTTGAGTGAAACTGTGATAGAGTCACGTCCAGGGACAGGAAAAAGTGACGCAAAGACAGGTCTATACTCAGCAGTGACAGTATTCGGGCTGTGGATGATGAAGATGATGACTATGACGAGACACTTGATGTATGCTCCTTAATACTAAAATTACAAATACAATCCTTTTCTCTTTTTGCCATGTTTCAGGTGCTATTCCGTGAGGACGCGACTGCGGACGACCTGATTGACGTGATCCTCGCGAACCGCGTGTACCTGCCGTGCTTGTACGTGTACAACAAGATTGATCAGATCTCCATCCAGGAGGTGGACAGAATAGCCAGACAGCCGCACTCTGTCGTTGTTAGGTGAGCAAATCTTTAATTTTTAAAGCCATAAGGCCTGAACATTATTCGTGCCTCAGAAAGCACGTAAAGCCGTTGGTCCTGGCTGCCATTCGTGGATCTTTGACAGATGTTAGTAACTTAGTAGTCAGAAGCTCGAAAGTCTGATAACTAATCTTACCAAGGGGTATCGCGTTACCCAGTAATGGGGTTGTGCAGGTCAGAAAGACAGTTGATTCATGTAAATCACTTGTTTGCTTCTTTAGTAAATGATGAGGCCTCATTATGGTACCTTTATAAAGAGGATGTATCTAGAATATTTTCATCCATTATTATAATGATAGATAAAAATATGACAGTTGGCCTAAACTAGTTTTGCACTGCTAATTACATTCTTTTTAGTAAATATAAGTATGTTTTTTTTTCTAAGGGTTATTTTTTCTTATGGTTCCTGCAAAAACATATGTGTTTCAGTTGTAACATGAAGCTGAACTTGGATTTTCTATTGGAAACGCTTTGGGAATACCTGTCCCTGATCCGAGTTTACACCAAGAAGCCCGGTCAGCCCCCAGACTTCGATGACGGTCTTATTTTGAGAAAGGTATGTGTAACATTGCAATTCCGTAATGGTTACAGGCCCCTGTCTCTCATGCATGAGGTTGTATGTTCAAATCTGTGCAAGTACTCATATTAAATATCACTGACATCCGTGAAGGAAAACGTCGTGAGGAACCTGGACTTAATATTACATTAGATTTCAAAATCACCTTGCCTTCTCTGTGTGAGAAGAGGTTTTTGTTCGGCAATGGGTGGATGGTGTCACACTATAAATCGCATGCCCTGAGAGTATTGTCATAAACGCCCCTTTTTGGCAGTCCGGCCGTGTCGTATTGCTGTCTCATCAGACTATTAGGGTAGGGAAAGGGATGGAGTCCTCATTGCTAGTTTAAGACTTCAGTCCCCAAAAATACCCATCGATAATCCTTTATCTATCTGTTCCAGGGTGTGACGATAGAGCATGTCTGCCACTCGATTCATCGCACTCTCGCAGCTGCGCTGAAATACGCTCTAGTCTGGGGTACCAGCACAAAGTACTCACCTCAACGGGTCGGGCTAGGCCACACCGTGCAAGACGAAGACGTCGTGCAACTCATCAAAAAGTAGCATAGGCTTGTTAGCTATGATTACGAATCGATGATCTTTAGCTTAGATATCGATTGCTTGAAGTTTGAACTGTACTAAGCGGTGCGCGTTGGTGAGGTCGACACTTGACACAGTGTATCTACTATTACTTACAATGGTTCGTCGTTAATACATTATTGTAGACTGTGGTTTACTGTGTCTGCAAAGACGCAGAAAGTTGAATTGGAAAAAGCAAGCAGATTGACTATTATGTGATTTTACACTTTAACACTAACACGCAGCGCTTAGTCTCGTTTGAGCGTGTTTAAAGACTATCTAATTCTATATATATTATGTATGATGAAAATAGCTAGATTTGATTTTCAGTTATGTTTAATAATTCTACTGAATGAAACCTGTTTTTTATCAATAGGTATTTTATCACGTCAGAGCGCGTTATGACTGAGAATGTTACACGAAGTTGGTTCCGATGTCAAAAATTTTAACTGCTTAAAAAAATATAAATAACTACAATAATAGCCGACTTCATGTTTTTAATCTACAATATGGGAATTAAACTGTTAATTTTACTTTTTGTCTTATTTATTTTCTTTTGTTATGATTTACGCGCTTTTCCTTGGCACGGCTAAAAGATTATCAATTTTGAAATAATGAAGAATGTCAGTTCTAGGTCGATAGCACTGTATTGTGATAGGCTGGTTAATTAATTCTGTTTATTTCTTTTAATGTGTTATTGTTGATTATCTCATGGATTAATATTCCTTACAATTTGAAGTAGTGAACGAGATTTTAAAGGCATCAGGTAATATGAAGGTTGGTCTATCCTATAAAGTAGTCTTCCTAAGTACTGTTATAGTGTCCGAATCCGAAGCCAGCGACAGCAAACAAAGCAATAAGAATTTTGTTGTTATTTAATGTGTTTTTATAGGAAGAGGTCATATTGTATATATACTCATTATACTTTTGCATTGAAATAAATAACTTTTTTAAATGCAGGTTTGTTTTTTTATTTAATTTAGTGCTTGAATAAACACCACTTTGACACAATTGA
Organism: Hoplodrina ambigua; assembly: GCA_949774945.1. Classification (NCBI taxonomy): domain Eukaryota; kingdom Metazoa; phylum Arthropoda; class Insecta; order Lepidoptera; family Noctuidae; genus Hoplodrina; species Hoplodrina ambigua. The sequence goes on along the minus strand of OX458974.1, from coordinate 2,837,593 downwards.
TTATTGATGCAAGTGTGACTCTGCCGAACCCCATAGGGACACAGCGCGGCATGTATCTATAAGTTATTATGATCTATACGAATATTATAATGAGGTAAAATTTGTTTGTATGTAAGACATAATCTCTGAAAGTGCTGGTCCGATTCCAGTCTCACTTACAGAAGCTACCTTATCGACGAGTGGGAGTACCATAAACACTATATTTTATTAAATTATTGGCTACGCCGCAAAGCTATTCTCGGATACATAGAAACGGATATTAATAGGCGGACTTCAGAGTTGCCTCACCTAAGATACTAGCATGGCTGGCATTTTATTATATTCAATATGTTGTTATGAACGTATGCGTACTTCCCAGCTTTAATTCTGGTACTTTTTTATACTTGATACCTGAAAAAAGGGCCCCATTGAAGCTACTATTAGTAAAACATACCACTGTACTGTAGGGTTGGTTCCTATGGCGAATGCAATAGGAACAAATGAAACTAAACCTTAATGGTCAATAAATAGATACGGCAGTCATTTATTTCCATAAACACCACATTGCACTAACACCTTATCTTAAGATTACAATTAATAATTATTCTAGATAAATGATAATAACGTAAGTTTATGCTAGTATTTAAGATTGATGTCCATCTACTACAGAATTGAGGATATCTGATTCGGCACTCGCGACCGCCCATCGGTGCTCTGTGATTTCTAGGGCTTCCCACTCAGCCTTGAACGCGGCTTTTGGATCCTGGGGCATAGCCATAGCGGCACCAGACATCTGTTCCTGCATTATCTTTGATTGATCAGCAGCTGTGGACAAAAATAATTTACAATCAAATATTGGTCTGGGTTGAATTCGAATTTTGAATAGTATCTATATTTATACTAATTAGTAGAGTTTTATTTTAGCTGTTAGTTTTAGAGTTTTTTGGATCCATTAAATTATATATGATAGGCAGATTCATGAGGTTAAGCAATACAGCATTACGCTAAGATCCGTGGGAGCGGAGCGAAAGACTCAACGGGGACGAAGTCGTGGGCAGAAGCTAGTGTTTAATATAAGTCATGATATCCAAGTATCCTTACCATTATTCTCTCCCAAGACCAAAGCATAAATGGTGCGCAAACCGAACACGTTCAGGAAGTACCAGGAAGCGGACGACACCCATGACGCGTCCAGGTACGCGAGCTCCACGCCGCGCTGCAACATCGGCTTGAAGCGGAGCGTCAGCGGGAACGGCACCTTGGCTGTGAAAAGAGAACATGACTTGGTAAAAAAATGAAAATATCTGACTAAGTGCTATGTGAGACTTAAATCTCTGTAGGGGTTTTCAATGCAGGGGGCGTCCTTCCCAAGGCGGGCGCTGAGACCAGCAAAGGGGGCGACTTTATTTACTAAGTATTTACTTTATTTATAAAGTAGTTTAGTAGTTTTTTCTGTCTGTGTAATCTTTGATAGTAACATAAAGATATACTTCTGGGCAAAGGACAGTGCGAAATATTTTTCTATGTAGAAAGGAGGCGCATCAAAAGTTAATTAGGGAACGTCTAATCTAAAGTATTCTAGCTAGAGCATAAGATGGAAGCATAACTTGTTGCTGCTTCATTAAAATACACTTACTGGTAAGGAATCCGCTGAACATCCAGTTGATCCAGCCTCCAATAACAATCATGGGCAACACGTTAGTCACGTTACCCTTCAGCATGTCAGTCATCATGCCAGGATCCGTCATGGGGTTCTGAAATATTTTATTATATGATGTAGGCCACTATATAACCATTTCTTATCAATTGTGAACTTGATTTTCCTCAAACTGTATGAATTTGTGTAGTATTATGGTCTATAAGGAATCAAGGAAATAAATTTTAGGCCCCATATCCAGAAGCCCCTTAATCCACATAGGGCTTTAATGGTCAGACAACTTTTCAGATAACTACTTAGTTAAATTCAATAAAGCTTTCTATGTTTATTATCTAGCTATTGAAGTTAGCATCAAAAAGTATTTAACATTAAATTTTTTTTTAAACTTTGGTCCTTTGAAATTTTATTTTTTTCAATAATTTTCCAATATATTATCTTAACATTTTGTTTCTCATTGTTAACAACCTGTCCTAATTTCAAATTTTTAGGTGATGATATTTTTTGGCCTTATTTGGCAGTGTGTATACTTTGTTCCGCAGTACTTTATACTACACAAGCTCTAGACGTGAAGACTTGTAATTTATTGGCTGCCAGATAATCATGCTGATATTTATCACCATTGTATTTAGCTGTAAGTCTTCGATAGTCCTTAAATAAATAAATTACCTGAGAAGTAGCAGCCCTCTTCTGAACCTTGAAGTATCCAGTCTCCTCATTGTTGAACCAATGACGGCGCATCGCAAAGGACTGCCGTGGGAGGTACTTGCCATTCTCGCGCAACAGACGAGCGCGGATCATCACTTGACTGTAATTCAATTCAATCCAAAATTGTACTCAATAATCAGAAGTTGGTCTGCTGTTATAAGTTTCTACATGACCAAAGATTTGGATTCAGTTTCAGTTTTGGCTGAAAAACTTATTTTGGTTGGATACTAATCATCTTTTTTCATTTGATGTCCTTTTTATGGATAACTGGCCATGCTTGGTGTGGTTTAATAAATAAAATATTGTAACCAGCCATTAAAACACTTGACAACTACTTTAACATTAATGAATTTGAACAGAAATTATTGATATTTTGAAGATTTACAAATTTTCGTTCATAAAATGTATTTAAATTGTACAGTACTTTGTAATTTTATTATTATTTAAAAGTATTGTGTTTAGGTTAATTTTTATAACGTAATGTACTTTTTATTAAACTAACAAATATTATTTGGTACTTATATTTTGACGTGAACATTAAGAAAACTATCATTATTTACCTGTCTTGAACCTGGAGAAGCTCAATCTTCTTTTGGGACGACAAAATTAGTGAAACATAGTGCCGTACGATTCCGACCAAGAAGGTGATGATTACGATGGGAAGAAATACCCATAACCTTATATTTGGGTCTAAGAGTAGTTCAGCCATTGAGATAAACTTTAAAATATATCACTATAAATATTCAGTAACTTTTAAAAATTAATAGAGTTGAATTTCAGGAATCAGGAAACTTATGCGTGACAGTCGTGACACCTCAAATTAAATTGGTTCATCCCGTTCATCTTGTTTGACAGTGACTCTATTGACAGCAGCAGTCTCTACCCAGTCAGAAAGTAGGTAAAGAAACTAAACGAAGGGGAAATAATTAAAATAACAAAAATAATAATCAATGAATTATTATATTACAAATACTACCTACCTACCATAGTAACAGCCATTACAGCAACCAGAAATGTTTTCAGTGTCAAAAGGACAAATTAAAATTGAGTGAATTTATTTCACTCTGTGGTCGAATGACCACACTGTCAAAAAATCAAGAAAACACTAAAAAGAGCAAAGGCAAAATAAAACTTTTGCGAAGTGTTCTTTTCCCCCCCTATTAGTTTTCAGCTTTAAAAACTATTCGTCTGTGTGTAATATTTAATGTAATTCATGTTATTTCACTGGGTCCATCTAACATCATTCTCTAGCAAAACCAATAGTTGCCGATATTTTCAAATTATTATCTTTCATACGTAAAATGCCGCGCGTTAAAACAAAAGTTGCTGCTAAGGCTGGTCTATCAACAAAAACACCAGAAAATATGGATGTGGTGAAAGAAAGTGAAAACTCTGTTAATATTGAATTCAAAATTGAACCGCCAGAATCAACAGAAAACCAGCCAAGCCCCAGCAAAATAGACTTGAGTCAGTTTAAATTTGAGAAGAAACCGCACGTTAAAATTGAATTTGATAAGGAATCTCCCGAGAAAAAGGTCTTCTATCTTCCTGTAAATGTCTATTAATGAAAAAAGTCAAAGAACAATTTATTTATTTTACTCAGCACATCATATTTTTCAGCAGGATCCAAAAGGATTATGGGAGCCAGATAATTGGAAAGAGTTTTTGTTAAACTTGAGGAATATGAGATCAAACAATGATGCCCCAGTTGATACCATGGGCTGCCACATGTCTGGTGATGAGAAGGCTGCCCCTGAAGTAAGTTTCCTCTCAGGATTCCGTTGAAAGAAACCTGATTCACTTTGTCCACTATAATGTATTTTTCAAGCATCTCACCAATCCTCGCATGTTTTTTTTTAGCTTTTATAATTCATTGAATATATATTTTTTTAGAAGTTTATCTAAGGGCATATTTTCAGGTATATAGATACCAATGTCTAATATCACTAATGCTATCAAGTCAGACTAAGGATCAAGTGACATTTGCAGCTATGGCACGCCTCCGGGAAAGAGGGTTAACAGTAGACAGTGTATTGAATATGAGTGATGAAGAACTGGGCAAGCTGATATACCCTGTTGGATTCTGGAAGGTAAAACAAGGATATCTCTGTGACCTTTTTGCATGTGGTAACATTGTTACAGTATCCAAACAAAAGAAACGAAACAACGGTTTTTATTTCACTGTAGGTAGAGGAAAACTTAAATCTGTGCACCCTCACTTGCACATACAGCTAGTCCTGCACCTGATCTTTCCCTCAGCATGTTGGACTATCTTCCTATTGGAATATGAGAGTGAATGAAGAGGAGTGCACCTGTTTCTGCTCACACACTTCATCACCCTTGTGCATTATAAGATCTCTTGCATGCTTCATGCTTGCATGCTTTGCTTATATTCAGCCTCCGTTAAGATTACCCTAACCAAAACTTAGACTGAAGAATTATATTTCTGTAAAACCATCTGCATATTTCAGACCAAAGTGAAGTATATCAAGAAAACTACCCAAACTCTGAAGGAGCAATACAATGGAGATATACCAGACTCTGTTGACAAACTGTGCAAGCTGACTGGTGTGGGGCCAAAAATGGCACACATCTGCATGCTGGTTGCTTGGGATAAAGTCACTGGGATAGGTGAGTTCTGAGTTCCAATCCATATAATTTGTCTCTGATTTATTTTATTATTTGCATAGCCATGTAATCTCTACTACTCTTTTCCGCAGGTGTAGACACTCATGTTCATAGAATCAGCAATAGAATAGGTTGGGTAAATAAAACTACAAATACTCCTGAAGAAACACGAAAAGCATTGCAAACTTGGTTGCCTTTCGAACTGTGGAGTGAAGTTAATCATCTACTGGTGGGATTTGGGCAAACCATCTGTCTACCTGTGGGCCCAATGTGCCATGAATGTTTGAATAGAGACATCTGTCCATCTAGTGGCTTAGGCAGAAAATCGCCAAAGAAAACTCCACTGAAAAAAGAAGTTAAAAGTGAGAAATCTGATGATGAGAATGAAGTTAAGCCACCTAAAAGTAGAAAAGTTACACCAAGAAAGGAATTAAATGATGAGAACATACATTCTGAATCAAAGGCTGGAATATTAACTGTTAAAACAGAGAGTGCAGAGAAATTAAATGAGAAAAAATCACCTCACAAACGAAAAGTTACACCTAAAAAAACTGAACTAACCAATCCTGAAGATGATATGAATGATTTTGAAGTGAAAACTGAAAAAACTGCACCTAAGAAGAAAGTGACACCAAATAAAAAAACTAAAGCTGAAGATAATTTGGATGATTTTGTAATGAAAAATACTTTAACATTCAAAACTGTACCTAAGAAAAAAGTGACACCAAATAAAAAAACAATGGCTACAGACAAACACACTGAAAATGAAAATGATAGCCAACAACATACTAAAAACAAAAAAGTAAGCAAGAAGAAAAATATTCCTGAAAGTAGTGATCTGCAGTTTAAGGAACCTAATACTACCAGAAATGCTAAAAGCAAGGTAGAAGCAAATTCAGTTTTAGGAACAGATGGAGATAATGCTACCAATACCAAGCCTAAGAAATCACCAGTAACTCGAAAATCTTCTAGAAATAAAGTAATCAATGAAGCAGCAATTGCTGATGAAAACTGACTGTGATAGTGTGGTTCAGTAAAAAATATGAATCAATAAGAAGTGATATTGTTTTTAATTAAGTTTGTACAATGCATGTTTTTTACATTGTAAGTGTATTTTAGAATACTTTCAAGTGAAACCTAATACAATTTTTCTTACAACTAAGAAAAGGAACAAGGATTACAAAATAATTGTTTTTCATTTTTTAAGAGAATCAATGGGAGGAGTGATTATGTGAAATACCTCATTAGATATTATTGTTAAATCTTTTGTGAATCATTATACTTTTTTAGAATTAAATCAATGTTTTCTTCTACCAACTTTTTTCTTTGATTTATCTTTCCTTAGATCTGGTTTACCTTTTCCATGTCCTTTCTTGGGGTCAGATTTTGCTTTACCATGTCCTTTCTTTGGGTCAGATTTACCTTTCATATGACCTTTCTTTTGCATTGATTTCTTTTTGTTCTGAATTCTATCTAGTTTGCTCTTCATTTGGAATACTTTGCTTTTCTGTATTTTCTTTGTTGCTTGTTTCTTTAGCATGCTCTTTATTTCTTTCTTTGTTTTTATATTGTCGTCATCATCTCCTTCCGCTTCAGATTCTTCTTCTGCACTTTCTTCATCTGAACCCATTCCAGAAATTGTTACTGCCTTTTGGTTAACTTTATTTTTACCTTTCTCTTGTTCTTTTTTGATTTTTTCTTTAGGTTTATTCTCACCTATTACTAAATCTTTCTTCTGTAAAGTATCTGCAGAGAGTTCAACAATTTTCACATTAACATCTTCATCTTCATATTCATCCTGTAGAAGTTGCTCTATATCTGGAATGGGTCTGCTGGACACCACAAGCTTCTTGTAAGATTCTTTATTCTGAAACAAGAAGAATTAAGGATAATTATGACAGGATAACTTTTTATTTGTAGATGTTAATAATCAATATAGGTACTGCCTATATTTTGTGCTTTAAAATGTTGCATCAAAACACCCAGCTATTAAAGTTGAAGGAAGTAGGGTATCTTTGGGGGTTCTAAAACTCTTGCGCTCGAACTGGGCGATGCAGAAACCCATAATGATTACCTAGTACATTTGTATTCAATCGCAAAGGCGAATAACCGTCGCTCAATTCGTAATTGTTATGCATTAGGAATCTAATCCGCTAGAACGCTGTGAAACGAGCTGTAGTTAGCCGTTGCGCATCTGTTTTATTGTATATGCAATATGAGACGACCTAAAGATAACCTAATGACCAGTTCTGCGCTGCCTGCATTCAGTGGTTGTCCGCGACCTTTATCAAGTCGTCAGTGGTGCTGTCGTTAACAAAAGATAAATCCATCTATTTTACTAAAACGGATTACTTATCAGCTGTTTTGGCGACAACTACAGTTTACCCTGAACAAATGTTTTCTCACGAAATACATACCTCCTGTTTTATACGTTTCTTTTCAACTTTTAAAAGAGCTTTCAATTCCTCCTGTGCTTTCTTTTTTCTTTCTAACTTCCTTTTACGGAATCCACATAAAAAGTCCCTGAAAAATAAACAAAAACATTTGGTGTTCATAACAATTATAGCACAATCCATTGAACAAATCACAGTTGCGATAGATATTTTAATTACTTTCTCTTAGCTTCATCGAACACTAAGGTTACTTTCTTTTTTCCATCTTTATTTTTCTTCTTAGCCATTTTCGTTCCAGAAAATATTACTTAGATAGGTGTACACGCTTCTCTCCTAACCTAAAACGATGTTTTGTTGTTGATTAAAATGCACTCAGTTCAAGCATTGACTTGACTTGTTGACAGCATTCTGACCACTGACAAATTTATTTAATGACATTGACAGATACGTTTAGTTGACCTAGTCGCACAGAAATCCTAGAAGATACGTCCCACGTCACGTTCAAAATTATCAATATTTTTTTTTATAATCATGCTTTGATAAGTCAATAAAATAATTTTCAGAAACGATATTACGATACCTATTACATACGATTTACAAATAATTATTTAACATATTTATTTTTATTTGTTTTATAAATTACGGTGCCCCGCGAATCACTGTGATAAATGATGTTGTGGTTTCGGGATTTCGACACTATTTCCATGCAAGTAACTTTTGTGTTAGAGTCTGTTGTTCAGGGGCGTAGCTACCGCCGTATCTGCCGTATCAATTATACGGGGCCCCCGGCCTACGGGGGCCCCCAAGGTGCGTAAGCAAAAATTAATAAAAACTTCCCAAAGAAGTTTCTCGAAATTAAAATTGATAAAAAAATATTTAAGAACTTCTATGGGACAGGAACGCCTGTCAGACCTGTCACTATTGTCCATAGAGGCAGAAACTTAAGAAAAACTAAAGTCATCATCAGCTATGAATGATATAATTAACCAGTTTGCCGAAAAAAAGGCTAGGAGAGTTAATATTTAATTTGAATTGTTTTTAAAAATGTGACAGATTATGATGAATAAATATTTCTTTTAATATTATGCTATTTTTTTTTCTTTTTTGAGAAATCTTTACCCTTCCTAAGGGCCCCCAAACAAATTTTTATACGGGGCCCCGCCAAGGTACGCTACGCTTCTGCTGTTGTTACAAAGATTAGATATTATAAAAATATTTCATTAATTTCAATCCAATAACCTCTCTTTTCCGCTAAACATTTATATTCTTTCTACTGCTAGAAAATAGAAAATACATTTTCTTTATCTCGTTATAGTCGAGTGGTGATAAGATTATAAAAATATTAGGCATTAAAAAAATAAAAAAAAAACCCGAGCAATACTGTTTCGCTCGATTTTTGGCAAACAATCAAGAATTTTTGAAATCCTTGTCGGTGATTGGTGGAACACCGCATAAATTTTTTTTTATTAGCTACTTTTCCACCAATCAGCGCACAAGTCCACAATAAAGTCGGACTCATCAGCAGCATGGCTGTCAGTATAAATTTGAAGCTTGAACGATGCGCTTCCTCTCGTCACGTTGGTTTTTTTTGTTTGTGCATTTTGACGAAAATGATATCGTGTGTGATTTTGTGTGGCATAAATTATGGAAACCCTTGGGTGCAGTGACCTGATATCTGCCTTGTTACGCAAGGTGAGTGTTGAAATGTGATTGTAGTGTATAAAGGAGAAGAAAGATTTGTAAATTTCCATTGCGAGCTGAGCAAAAATTGTGGCACAGAAAAATCAATCGGGATCTCGCTACGTATGAGGCTTTCGTCACGATTTAATTTGGTTAATTCAAGGTCACTTTCAGAGGTCTTAAATGTGAGCGCGAGTGCAATAATTGGAGTAATCAATACGATTGTGTTACCACGGCCATATGTTAACATGCGTGAAAGGATAGTGTTTGTAACGTACCGTTACCGTTCTCGTCGACAATGTTTTGATCTACACGATCGTGTGATTTCCGACGAACGTGGAATTTGTATGCCAGCGATAGGGAAAGTTGGTAGGTATTCATATAACGAAGAGCAGGCCAGGGTATCGACGATGTCAACAATTTAGCAAGATTGTCTGCATGCGTGCATATTTTAGATGCCATATGAAAAATCAATGAAATGGTATTGATTTTTGTACACCTACTCGCCTCCCTCCCACTGGGGAATGGCATGTATTGAATTGAATCATAATGAATTGTTGATACTGGCTAACTGTTAACATACTGGCTAACAAGGAAATATTGCAGCAATTAAGTGCTATGCAAAGTATTACTTGTTTATTTTTGCACCTTCTATTGCATTATTGGAATGGCTATAACTTAAGTTTTGATAAACATTTCGAATGTTTACTAATGCTATTTGTTTATCAAGTTATTCCTTTCATTTTCAAGATGAACTATTTGATTTTAAAACCATATTTGAATTATAAAAGGTTAAGATGTTGATTAAATATTTCAGTTGCCACTTAAAATAGAAGGTAGCTTCTATATTATTTTAGTTTTCATTTTATTATGTTCTTGTAATAAATTGGCTTTGTTGTGGGGTGGCCACAACAAGCAACAACAATGGCAAAAACAATGGCTATATTTTCAAGCTATTTTTATTATTATTAGTATATTTTACTGTACTATTTACAGTAAATTTTACTGCCCTAAAGGTGAGGTTTTGGCAACCTACAATGGGAAGACAAGAAAATCCCTCCTGAAAGAAGGGATTGGTCTTAGTTTGTTCGTTTGCCTTGTTTTATGAGGCTCAAAATTTAAAACCATGTAAAAAAAAATTAGAATCTCAAAAATGAGATGTATTCAGCAAAATATTCTGTTGTTAGCAAAAGAATGCAGTGTGTGCATCATTAAATCCATTGTTCTGTGGCTGAAGATATTTGAGGTTTTCTCAAAACATTTAATAATAACTTAACTAAGTAATATTCCAATTAAATATAACTAGAAACTCATTAAAAATTGTTTACACAACAAGTTGACAAAATGTGGGTCACATTTATTTTGTAGGTTTATTGTAGACTCACCCAATATTGGCCTGAAGGCAAATTAACAGATATGTAATAAATTATGAATTAGTAATAATAATAAACATTTATTACTTTATCTACACAAGATAAAACTACAGTTACCTAATTCAAATGAGATTGAAGTTTATCATACAGTAATAAGATTTACTCTAGAACCTCCCGACTTCTGAACAAATTATTATGATATAACAGTAAACCCGTGTAACAGTTAATTGATTGACTCAAGTCACAAATCATTTCCGAAACTTGATTTTTAAATATTTTAATGCAAGCAATTTTTTCCAACTATGTAAGTTTCACTTGATAAAGTTTGTACTGAATTTGTACTACTATCGAGTTTTATCTAGATTAATGTGTGTGATTAGTAAAAGCAGCATAGATTGTATGTTTACATAATACAGTTACTAAATTGCTTCACACATAATAATGCCTGATACTTTGTCTTAATTTTAAATAGCAGACAGACTTCTTCTTCTTATCGTATGGGCAGTAAAGCCTTACAACCCTAGACACCCTAGTGTCAGAGTAAACAGACAAAAGTAATAAATACATTTTTTTTTTATTGATATAGTATACAGGTATTACATACATTTAAAGCCTGGCTTAGTGGCTCCTGAGGGCTGAGATAGGTATCAACCTATGAATTTATAGGAGCCAAAAGTGATATTATAAGGATTCCATTTTTCTTTTTAAGGTACCTTAGGGTAGTCCTTAATTAAATAACAACTATTTTTGGTATCAAAAACTGATCTTTACTTAGTATTCTGGCTGTGTCATGTTGAGATGCTATCTCACTTTTTTTTTTATCTCAAAGATAAGTTTTGTTGCCATTACCATATTTTACTATGTCATTATTGAATATACCTAATCTCAAATGTAACAATTAATCATGGATGATAATGCACACAGTTATTCTTATCTCCAGTCATTTACAGGGCGTGCCCCTCTGACTGCTAGATACTAGATAGGTGTTGCACCCACAAGACCTACTTATTGAAACCTGTATCTTTCTGATGTGGAACTAAAGTGTAACTAAGAAATAATATTAGCCTATTACTGTTTGATTATAGGACAAAGTCCTCTTCTCATACAGAGAAGGCATTAATAAACATTGATTACACTTGCTCAAGGAGAATTGGCTATTTCACACTAAAGGTTTTCCTTCACCTCTGTTGGATGTTGTCCAAGATTAACTTAGAAAGTACCTACTATATTAATTGAAAAAGTCACATTGGTACTTGTCTAGTATCAAAACCACAACCTCTTGTATGGGAGGGTGGCGTCCTAACTACTGTACCAACATAACACTCACACAAACATCACAACTAAGTATCAAATAAATAAAAAATAGATACTTACCTTATGGTAAGTATTTAATTAATACCTAGTTAGAAATCAGCTGAGACAACAAATGTTGAGTTTTATAATTATGCTCATTAACAGCTCCTAGTTAATTAATTATTAAAATATTCTCTCAGCAGTTATTCACGTCGTTATTTGGCGTCAAGAAATGCATTAATAGCTAATCTAAAATAGCCAACTAAGTACCTACTGTAAAATTAAAAATATCAACCTATTGTATGCAGATTTGCACTTTGATACAAAAAACTAAATTGTATAGCAGCTACTGCACCTAGCAGGGCGTGGTCTTGAGAAAGGGGACGAGCGAGTGTAACTGTATGTTATAACTGGCTCAAGGACACCATAAGGGAGTGTGGACTTGTTTCCGCGCCGCCATATCTAGTTCTAGAACAGGTATTGTCTAATGCAGGGGTTTTCAAAGTGGGAGGCGCGCCGCTGTCACCCAACGGGGGTGTAGAGACCAGCAAAGAGAAGTGTGAATCAGTTAAGGACCTTATTTACAGATTAGGCATTTTATACAAACTTAGTAACATACTTAGGATTAGTAGTTCTGGTCATTTAAACATTTTCGCAATAAAAAACTTAAATGTTTTTTGCTTTGTAGGAAGGGGGCGCGTCATAAATATGTTAGCTCTCTCTGAGGGAACCCCTGGTCTAACGGAACTATAGTCTTTATCTTACAAAGAATGCGGTGTCGGTGTCATACAGTTCGTAGCCATAGTCGGCAAAAGAGATCTACAAAGTTAAGCATGATCGCAAATATTAGATAACGGTATATTTCCGTCCCCACGGTCACGAAGTTCGTGTTTACAAATCTCGTATCTTCGGTGATTTTCAGCTAAACCACAGCGGATGAGATTTTTTGTCCATTTCACACAGTCGGGCTTAGCTTCTGCATCTACCAAAGTAAACTTTATTGCGTAAGCCCGCACAGACTGTTTTGCGGTAATACCCAACAAAATAGCTTCGATACTGACAAGAGTAAGTGACACTGGAAACAGCATCGTACAAACTGTAGCTGATACTGTCAGCTTCCCGATTATAGTTTGTGCGGGGGGTGATTAATACAACCACTAGATTAGGGTTGTCATCACCTAAACTAGACATTTGGGTGATTTTTTTTTTTATTGCCGGACGTTCCTGAGAAAGTTTTTTCTTCAATAAAATCGTAAACATTTACATTTTTTATCATTTTAATTTATTGGTTAACTCTTAATTATTTTGGAATTTCCGGACACAAAAAATGTCAGACCCTTTTTTAAAACCGCCCTTCAAACTAGGACAAACATGAGGAATCCCGGACGAATCTAGGTAGTTTAAAACACTAACACTATGGATTCCTTGATCCGTAATAAAGTTGCTATTATTATTAACATTCTTCTCTTCTCTTCTTCTGAAGGAGTAATGGTCTGATCTTGTTGACCACCTTGCGCTTGCGTACATTAAGAACATCTAAGCTGTTTTATCTTACGACACATGTTTACGAGTTACGCGACAAGATAACTACCGAAATAGATAACGTTTTGTTTTTATTTGAATCATTGTGAACAACAAAAAATGAGGGGCACTCTGCAGTCGTGTCATCGTACTCATAATATTAGACGTCATCTCGGTAGACGACTCCTTTCTAGCCATAACATGCATTAATATCATTTTTCACACAATCCAACAACCAATCCTTTTTTAAGCCTTGTAAAAAACATATGTATTTATGGCTTGTCAATTTTTTTTCGTATTCGGCACACTCTGTAGACCTACTTCGGCTCATAATAATTATCATCTAACATCTGTCACTACTAATAAAAGGCACCATAAGATAGGGTTAACTTAAAAAAAATTACAATTAAGAAAATGATAACGCTATTTTTATTGAAAAAATATTTTTAGGGGCATCCGGAAAACACATATTTTTGTCTGTTATTCAGATGATGACAGCCCTAGCCATACCATTTCTAATTCTTTTTTTTAGTTTTGTATGGTCTATGTACAGCGCATAGCCATTCTGCCGTGATTCTTTAAAAGGCCACCTTCTGACAAAACAGTTTTTTGAGAAAATCGCGAAAGCAGTCTTAATTTCGTTTTTTTTACTTTAATTGATCTGCGTAAGAAAAATGACATATCTGGTGGGTTTTTTCTATAAAGGGGTGTTCGTTGTATCTTATTTAGTGTCACTGGATCAAATCTTAACATTTAAATTACTAAATTTTATGAATTATATATTTTTTCAGATTATTGGGATAACTTTACATCCTATAATAATCCAGTAAAAGACAGCTTCAGTCCCGAAGCTGCCTTTTAGTGAATTATTAGTTACTTTTTTTTATTGAAAATCATTTAGTAGCCAAATTCATTGTACATAATTCTTTAAAAGGCCGTTTATTCATTGAGCTGCCTTGTTAAAAAGTACTGAAAACAATAATCCTATATCAAAAATTTCTAACAAAGACGTGAGAGTCCAATAGCTGCCTTATAATAAAGTTTTGTAGCAAACTACTTTCTTAAAATCCTTTTTTGAATAAATATAGAATCTAAGGAAATCATTAAAAAGCAGCCAAAAATTCTCAACTGCAGTTTGCTGTTTTTTAAACAATTATCCACTTATGTAATTCTTTTAACTGAGCTTGGATAAGCAGCAGTCAAGGGTAATTGAGTTTCAAATTAAAGGAAAAAATAATAGTAAAATCAAAATTTGTTCGTAAGGAAAAGTTACTCAAACCTCGGTTTGGTCACAGAAATTCATGCTTACCCCCGACAGTGTGTGTATGCTAGGCGGCGCCTCTAAAATTTTTACACACTACGTCATACACTTCCGTCTCATTTTAAGTACCTTGTGGGGACTTTTGTGTAAACCTTCACACACATGTCCTCGGATTGGTAGCTTTTCAATACAAAGTGTATGGAAGTCCTCGTTTTGATAAATTTTCTTTGTGTATGATGTTCTATAGATTTAAAATATTTGATTTTAACCGATGTAGAAAAAGAAGATGTTTTCAAGTCGACGTCCATATAGAATTTTTATGTTTACCGTTTGTTTGTGATTTTTTTTGTTTTTTGTGTTTTGTTTTTTTGTTTTTACGTATAACTTTTTGGTTTAGTCCCATCTCATCCCCTTCCCATCTCATCCCCCATGCTTTAATACCTAAAAAAAATTCACACCTCTCACTCCTGGCATAAATCTGTCAACGGTACAGTCATGAACAAAAATAAACTCATGCAGTAAAATTGAGTAATATATTATATTAAAAATTAATAAATAAATATATTATATTCAAAATTAATAATTAAACTATTCTTTTACTTTTTAAGATAACCTATAAAAAACCATGGAATAGGGGGCGAGCTTATTGCCATCAACCGGGCACAAATCCAGACTCCGAGGCTGCTACTGAGAAATTTCTGGTGGAAAAACCCAATAACACTTTGCTCGACCTGGTAATCGAACCCAAAACCTCATGCTCAGCAGTCGCGCTTTGCGACGACTAGACCAACGAGGCAGACAAAATATCACTGAAAATATTTTTCTCGTCGCCGTTAAATTACAGAGGCCGTTTTCTTAAACTCGTTAATCATTAATAAAAGATTTTAAAAATATATCATACTAGAAAAATTGTAAATTCAAAACCAAAAAATAAAATTAATGTTAAATATAATGTTGTATATTTGGTAGGTATGTGAAATGGTCATAACGTATATTTCATACCGCTAGGTAATAGGGATTAATTTTGACGCAGACGAAGTCGCGGGCAGAAGCTAGTATATCACAAAAATGTCGATGAGACTATACTTTAAACAATTGATTTATGCCAGGAGTGAGAGGTCTGAAATTTTTGTAGGTATAAAAGCATGGGGGATGAGATGGGAAGGGGATGAGATGGGACTAAACCAACTTTTTACTGAAATGTCCGATTTCGATGTTTCTTTTTTTATTGAAAAGAGTATGGTCTCATTGAAATTAAGCTTAGCAAAACGTCATTATAATACGGATGTGTAGCTGCAGCAGGAAACGTCTTCATGTCAGGCAACTCTGCAGCAGCCACTAGTATCGTTTTGAAACTTCGTATACAACATGTTTAGGTTGAAAAACGCCATTATGGTACTGAAGTGAAGCTAAAGCTGGAATCGTCTCCGTACAAGGCTTCAATGTTTAATAGTATCGTCACAAAACTTCCTGAACTATATGTTTAGGTTAGATAACAAATGTCAATAAGGTAATGAAATGAAGCTGCAGCAGGAATCGTCTCCGTGCAAAACAACTCTTCAATTGTCAATGGTATCGTCATGAAACTTCGTATTTAACATGTTTAGGTTAGATACTAGCAAACCGTCATTATGGTGATGAAATAAAGCTGCATCAGGAATTGTCTCCGTGTAGGATAACTCTTTAATGGTCAATGATATCGTCATGAAATTTCGTATTCAATTTATGTTTAAGTTAGATAACAAACCGTAATTATGATGATGATTAATCAAGCTGTAGCAGGAATCGTCCTCGTGTAGGGTAACTCTTTATTGGTCAATGGTATCGTTATGACACTTCGTATTCAACATAGTTAGCTTAGATAGAAAACCGTCATTATGGTGATATAATGAAGCTGCAGCAGGAATCGTCTCCGTGCAAGACAACTCTTCAATGGTCAACGGTATCGTCATGAAACTTCGTATTTAACATGTCTAGGTTAGATAGCGAACTGCCGTTATGATGGTGAAATGAAGCTGCAACAGGGATCGTCTCCGTTTAGGATAACGCTTCAATAGTCAATGATATCGTCATGAACCTTCGTATTTAATAATATGTTCAACCCCTTCTAACCTAACCTGTCCGAGTCGGGGTGCCCCAAGTCCCGAACTCGCTTCGCTCGCTTACAAAAGGTGGTGTCGTATGGAGAACAATGGGCAAGAAACTCCATACAGTAAGTAGTCTATGGTACTGACGCAAGTTGCAAAAGGCGCTACACGGCAAATATGTTTTCACGAAAATCAACTTTTCTTTTTTAAATTTCACACCTTTGAGCCTTTGAATTATAATGAGTTGACTTATTTTTTTTCGATATTTTAATTTTAAGTATGTTGAATGTCGACATTTTGAGTTTCGACATTTTGAATTTAAGTATAATGACCATCGATATTCTATTCATTCGATATTTTGAGACTCGAACTTTCAATTTTCGACATTTTAATCTTCGATATTTTGATTTTTGGCATTTTAGTCTTAGATCATCTGACATGTATCCACATTTTTAGGTACTAAGTTTGATTTGATGCTACACAAAAATACACTAGCGCGACAAAACTTGACTGCCTTATAATGAATTATTACTAGAAAACTGCTTTTTAGTATCCGATAGACTCAAAATATTGGTAAATAAAAATTTTGAAGGCAACCTAAACTTCTTTTTTTGAAGGATAGAAGAAAATAATATCTATCAATTAATTATTAAAAAGGCCGCCAAAGTCACATGACTGCCTTTTAAGAATTTTTTCCTCAAAAGCGGCCTTTAAGGGAATTATTGTGAAAATAATTCTATAGAATAGAATTTGCAAAAGACAGTTTTGTACAACACTGCCATTTAAGTAAGTTTTTGCTTTAAAATATTCCTAAATATTTGCAGTTAAGGGACTTTAACTGCCTTTTAAGGAATAAATGTTATATGACTGTCTTTTTATAAATTTGGCACTGGTATCAAAACCACTTCACTGCCTTTTATGAAAAAAATATCTCAGAATCTAAATAAGTTACAGAAAAAAGGGTTAGATAGGTCGACGCGCCTTTTTTTCCTGATGTCGCTCATTGTTATAACTCAAAATCGGTAAATTGTCAGATGACTGCCTTTTAAAGAATCACGGCAGCATTACAGTGTACACGTGTCGGGTCACTGCGGGGTCTGCCTTGACTAGGTCAAGGCGTCTTATTCCGACACACCTACCTGCTAGACAAGCAGACATGCTCGCGAGTTTCTCGAGAAGGGGCCGATTGTAGCATTTGAAATTAAATAATCTGTTGTACAACGTGATATTAGGAATTTCCATTAGTAAGTTTCCGCTGTATGTCTGTCTTTTAAACCGTAGTAGGTTAGGTAGAGACTTGATAACAACAAATAGGAACAAAAAATTTAAGGAGGCCATTCAAGAAACGGGGTTTTTGTGTGTTTAAATATTGTACCACATTGGCCAGGTTTTAATTCTGTGCCACCCTAATCATAATTATGTTACATCAGCCGAAGTCTTTCGGTACAGCTGGAGAGGTCTTCTCCACATCTTCAAAACCAATATTGTCACCAATAGTGTCCAATATTCGTCGCATCCTTTGGATTCCCGCACCACTTAAATTAAGGCACTTTTCCACGCACTCATAAAGTAAATTCGGAATACATTTGGCAAAGCTATTCAGTCATCTAATCCAGGGGTTGGCAACAATTTGTCATATGCCACCAAAAAATAAAAATGTTATAAAAAAAAATTAAAACATTCGGATTGCATTCCGACACGTTTTACTTATATTATGTTTATATGTTTTGGCTTTATAGCTAGAAATATAACCACTGTAAATCATTCAGAAATGAAAACTACAAAGTACCTAAGTAAATAAAGGTAACTGATGTTATAAAAAATTACAAAACATTCACGGGCCGCGGGTTGCCGACCGCTGATCTAGTCCATAAACACCAAACCGATATAGGTACTTTTTAAATGTGTATCGTTAGGTATATTATATTTATTGCAGAAAGGTGACTTTGTCTGGGGGTCAGCTCTCGAACATTCGGTTTAACGCACATAGACACATAAGTGCGTAGTAGCACTTTATTTAATTTAATTCATTGTAATCGAGTGGGCGTTTATTGGTTTTCTGAATGCGTGATGACGTTATGGAGACCAGACTTGCTGTAGACGAACGACGCTTATGATAAAAATGTAAATTCGCAACACCTATCGTATTTTAAGTAGTCAACTAGTACATTAACACCTAACCCACATGTATATTTATATCTTTAAAGGTCTTTTTAGACCTTTAAAGACTGCTGAGCATGAAGTCTAGAGTTTGATTCCCAGGTCGGGCAAAGAGTTATTGGCTTTTTCATGAATTTCTCAGATGCATCCTCGGAGTCTGTATTTGTGCCCGGTTGATGGCAATAGGCTCGCCCTCTACTACATGGGACTAAAACATAACTGGCGAAATGTGGGTGTACAATGGGTACACCTCTGCCTAACCTTTCGGGGATTATAGGCGTGATGTTATGATGATGCAGAAAGATGACTGTCTAGGGGTCAGCTCTCAAACATTCAGCTCATCGCATATAGACGTACCTATTAACTGCGTAATAGCTCTTTGTCTGTTTAATTCACATTCATTTTAATCGATTAGGCGATTGTTGGTTTGCTCAATGCGTGATGACATTATGAAGACCGTAGTCGCAAGTCTTATCAACGCTTATTATAAGAAAAAACAATAACAATGTCTAAATAACTACCTACGGACACAAATGAGATCATTAATAATAATCAAGTGCATATTATGGGAGGACATGTTGTAAGAGATTACCATTTAACTACAGACATACATAAACTCACGCCTTTTTGCCATGGGGGTAGGCAGAAACCAGAGAACGCCACCTGCTACGATCCTTACATTCTCCTTTCGCCTCATCTACGTTCATACAAGCACGCCGGTTAAGATTTAACTACGTGCTCATTAAAAAAATATTTATATTAATAATTCCTTTATTAACCTTACACAAAATTCATATAATGATAAATGAACAGACACAAGACAATTAAGCAGGTGTAGTAGCGTGTCCCAAAATGGACACAGTCTGTATCTTGGTGACCCAAAAATGTTCACGTTAATCCTATAACATACAAAATAATCACGAAACTTTTAAATGTTAAGAACTTCTAAGCAAGGAAGACTGCCATAAGAGCTTCGTATTTCGCAGAATCATTCATTAATCTTTAGAATCGTAGGTAACCAGTAAATAGGGCTGTAAGTAAAATGGGTTTCTATAAGCTTTAGTTTTAATCTATATCTGATATACAGAATGGTTGTCATGCAGATGTCCACCCACACGCACACACTAAACGCACTAGGCAACAATTTAAAACTTAAGTCAACACCTCTAATTACAAAAGGCCTACGACTAAATTATTGCATTATATTATATTTCCTGCGATATCGTCCGCGTGGATGGAAACTTCCTGCCAAATTCCAGCTTAATAGGTCTAGAAGTTTCATGTTTAGTCAATGAGAGAGTGTTTAGTCTTTTCGCTGTTATAATATAAAATGGTTTAATTTAGACTTGACATTTATACAAAGAAAGTATACGATATCTAAGTACCCATGCAGAAAGAATCGAAAGTTAAGCTCTATTATCAGCTTCTATTTCTATTGTTTGAGTGACGCACTACAAGACTTTTTGTCGCCGTTTTGTACCAATTTTAAACAGACCATTGTTTTACATCGTGACTAAGTTGTATAATGCGCAATATTTGTTCTACAAGCGTGCTACAAGGGAGAATGCGTGAACCTTAAGGACGTCAAGTTTTATTCTCAGACTGGTGTTGATTCATTTACTCATTGTGACTATATTTATAGCGAGGTACTTGCCCATTTGGAGACCTACATTTTCGCCGTAGATTGTGTGGCGGAATGCGCAGAATTGAAAGCCACTGTGATACAAGTAAGGCGTCACCTTTTCGCCTTTCATGGATGTCTGTACTTAAGAAAGATGTCACAAATAATGATTTTGACCCAACTGCGACCCAGATAAGACAGCTTTGGTGAAAAACGATTAGGAGAGCCGACCCCAAATAAGATTGGATAAGGTCGGAAGACCTTTGTTACCTTTCTCAGTGATTAAGCATGTTTTTCTGTAGCCAATTCTTACAGATCAACATGGTTGTCATAATCTGGCAAACTATCAGCTGACAAATAGGATTTTCCGACCGATGAATGGCAGACGGTGATGAGAGAATGTGCGTTTATACCGTATCTGGTCAATATCTAGTGCTAAGAACTATTATTTCGGTCCTCGCTTTTTATTGGAGCGTGGGATAACCAGGCCACTAATACTCATAAAAGAAATAATACTCAGAAAACATGCGTAGTAAAGTAGGTACTTAATAAAAGGATAGATAAGACATGAATCCATCTCATCCATAAAGTATTCATCCGATTCAAATCAAAAATATTCTTCCGAATTATACATAATAAATATATAACTGATGATCTATTTTCGTTGCGATTTCAGTATCGTTAAGCTCAGCTGATAGTGTTTTTGCTTCGCAACAAGAATAAACTGCACACCACAGTCTTAAATCTACTATTCGGTTGACACACATGCATACTATAGTAGCTATTAAAGAAAGTTTTATTAAAACGAGGTGTTTACGTATTTCCACTACAAAAAGCGATAAGAGCAGGGCCGATAAATGATTGTAACCCAAGTAGGTCAAATGCAACGTTTTAACGCTGACGATAACGCGACCCCAAAACCAATGTTGACATTTTTGGGACTGATTATCTCCGAAATATCTCCTGGTAACATATTTCAAACTGTTTATGGTAAATTACTGATATTACACTTCATTGGCCCTCTTTTGGGAGCTTTGTGCATTGAAAATGTCGCGTATTGACACACCGTTGGCACATACTTGCTGAAAAGAAGAATTTTGGTATAGTATAACCAAATGTTAGATGTTAATTGTCTAAATCTTGCAAGCTTAGCTACGAGTACAGCTTTATCAGGAGTGTCCATTAGATCCTCTATCTGGAAAAAAAAAATCTTTTATTGTTCTTTTCCATTTCAAAGACAATCATGCAGGCGTGAACTCAGGACATGTTCTTAATTCCATGACTCATGTATGGAATATTGGGAAAAGTTTTGTGGGATCCTGAAAATATAATTAAATTGGCGAAATTAAAAACAAAATACCCACACGGCAGCGATTATACAGACAAAAATATTTATCCTTCCACTACTAGCATACTTAAAAGGTGATGTAAAATAATTAACTACACGACACGCTCACATAGTAGTTTCAAATTAGCTACCTATCCTACATATGTCTATAAAAGCACATTTTTTTTATAAAACGACAAAGATCTAAGAAATATTTTTATTTTGTAACAGTCTTTAATCGAGGACGAAAAAGAAAGGTGCAGTTTTATGAAAATAGAGAAGAGTAGGACAGTTGACGCATATTAAAACTTTTTTACAACACATTAGTTGTGCTTGATGCGCAATTAAAACTTAATGGCGGTTTAATTGCAAAAGTTAGGTACTATTTATAAATATGATCTTTCCTGTTCGTCATTCATATTTTATCTAGAATTCAATTCTTATGCAAACGGATGTAAAAAGACATTTAAACGAAGCCGAAACTAACATGACTCTGAACACATGAACTGACTGACAAAACAGTGATGGGAAAAAGTTCCAATCATTGCGATCATTTTTTGTTATGGATCATTTGTTGAAAAATACTTTAACCTTTCAATTTTTATTTGTAATTATTTTATGCGTTACGTTTTAGTAGTTTTTATATTTAGCTACATATTTGCATTCACGTGTCCATTATGTATGATTCTGTATGAAATATAGAGTTTCTTGCCCATTCTTCTCCATACAACACTACATTTTGGAAGGGGCAACTAGACTTAATCTTTTTTTTTTGTATGACGTTCAAAAGTGCCATAAAATGGCCTAATTGAAATAAATGATTTGACTTTGAACCTCCTGGTTACGGAGATTTAAAAGGTCCAACTTTTCTACTACTTTGCGTGCTATTAAAATCGGTTCTGTCCTCAGTTTCCCACCAAATCGTCGTTTCCCTTCGTAATTTTTTGCTCGAAGTCTCTTAGTTTGATTAGGTTATGTTATGTGCCTTGTTCTACACCGTAATAGGTTATTGGTTACGTATTGCTGGGTCTATCCAGAACTGTAGAGGCAATTTTAGAGGGCCGATCGATTTCCCAAGATGGTCGACTACAAATATATAACAGATCACGGATTGAGTCTGGCTTTGTCTGCTCTGCGCATTGAAACTGAGATTAGCATGGAGTGAGCATCGTTTCGCCAGACGAACGTTATCGCGCTGCTATTTTTTGGTGTTTTAATCTGAATATTTTATGTTTGTTTCAGGAGTGGAATAACAAATTGGGTTGATAAAAACGCTTCAGGATGACGTCCCGGTAAGTTTTCTTTAACCTCGCTTTGTCCGAGTAGGTATTGTAATAAATAATGCATGTTTAGTCACCTTGAAAGTCCTGAAATCGATGGTTCAGTCGAAGTAATGCGATTCGTGCGTATGCATTTAAATTTAAATCGTACCTAAAACTGACGTTAACGTTAGCAATATTGTCGCATAATGGTGTAACTATTTAATAGTCATATCCTGTTTATATGATGTAAGTACCTGCCAGCCTCAATTTTTTTTTAATGAATATGGTCGTGTCTATGTTTATAGTCTAGAATTTGACAAGTAGATTTAAAAAATATATAACACTGTAAATAAAAAACTTCGTAAAAAAAACTGACGAGTAAACAAAGTACAATATTTGCAGTCGTGTTTTTTAATTATAGTAGCTGGTTTTTGACTTTAGCGAACAGGCAGTAGGTATATGGAAGTATCTAAATTAAGAATATTGTGTTCCGTTAGGGTTAAATGTTCATTATCATAAGATGACTACTAATTTACATAAAATTATGAAAACAAAACACGTAACCGTGGTGAATGGACATATTGTTAGAACATGATTGCCTACTTATACATTTTATTAAAATCTTGGAATGTTGTTGAAATTATAATTCAAGTTTTTTATTTTTAATGTGTCCACTTGGCTGACATGTGGCCTTTATAATTAAATTCAATTTTGTCCTTATACAACCGATACTACTACCATTTCATTTAATGTTGTCTGTCTTTAGTTTGAAGACCTGAATTAATTCTGACTGCATTATCATATTAATGTTTTAAGTAAGTTATTCAGTCGCGATCATTGTGAACCTAACATTCAGCACAGACAGCACAACAACGTGCTCGATCAGTTTTTATAGATTAATTGATAAGAAACTAAATGAACTATAGAAATAAAGTTGAAAATTGCGTTATTTCGTGCAAGAAAACAAATGCCGCACGGAATTATGTTTATCTGGAATCAAAAATTTCAACTTTATTATTTTGTGATTTTGTGACTGCCTCGTTGGTCTAGTGGTCGCAAGCGCGACTGCTGTGCATGAGGTCTTGGGTTCGATTCCCAGGTCGGGCAAAGTGTTATTGAGGTTTTCCTTCAGGAATTTCTCGGTAGCAGCCTTGGAGTCTGGATTTGTGCCCGGTTGATGGCAATAGGCTCGCCCCCTATTACATGGGACTAAAAACATAACTGGCGAAATGTGGGTGTACTAATGGGTACACCTCTGCCTAACCCTTCGGGGATTACAGGCGTGATGTTATGTTATGTTATTTTGTGATGCAGTTTAAGTTCATTATCAATTACTTAATAAATGAAAACTGCTCGAACATCTGCTCTATTTGTGCGTTTTCCATTATTGTCACTAGTCGACACTATTTCCTATTTCGCGAACGCACTCGAATGGGTAGAAAAACCCAATCTAGGGACTCTGATCCTTACCCGACCGTCTTACCTCATCATCTAATAATATTATAAAGTTAAAAAGATTTCCATTTTTCTTTGTAATGGACAAACTCGAAATCTAATAACCGATTTAAAAAAAATCTTTCACGCATGGAAAGCTACGTTGTCAAAGAGTAAGATAGATAATTTTATTTAAAAAAAAAAAATTGGTCATCCAAAAGAAAATTCCCACAAAAGAAGCGGCGGGCAAAACCTAGTAATTAAATAAACCGTTGCCTAGCCGTTTGTACATGATGCACAATACATACTGTTACAAATCTTACATAACGACTTTACCTGTTATTGTAAGAAAGCGAACCATTTCTTATGTAATACCAATACGATGTTTTACGATTTATTATTTTACGATCATACGCGCTGTAAAACCAATAAAAAATTGGGGGCGGTTATTAAATTGTGTTCAATTGCCTTGTTGATTAGATTAGAAATAATTAATCCAACCTACATTGTGAAAACGGAGCCAAGTTTGGTTTAAAGATGGAAATCCAATGGCCGGAAATCTAAGTGGAAGCCAGCCAAGTTGCCATACATTATTTTTATGGATATTTTTTAAACTATTTTCTTGCAATATGGTTTATTTTTAATATGGTAAAATAAAGAATACTGAGACAAAAAGAGAGGAATAAATTAAGATTCTAAATTAAACATTTTTTTTTGTTTTTGACCTAATTTAAATACATCTTTTACACTTGTACAATAAATATGGTCACTTTGTATGAATTGCATAATAAACATTTTAATTATAAACGTGACGCAGAGATGTGTTGGAACAAGTGTTCTGCAGTCTGCACTCGCTTCTTAAGATATTATATAATTTTAATTAAACATTTATTTTAAAATACCTTTGTATAAAAACTATAATTTCAAACTCTCGATACAGTTAAAGTACAGCGTATATAGAATATAGGACTTAAGAGAAATAGGGCGAGGTCTTACTGCTGGGCAAAGGCTTCTTTTCATACAGAGAAGGCACGACCATTAAACACCACGCAGTCCCATTCTGAAAACTATTCTGCTAATGGAAAAGTACGTTTTCCCTAATTGATTTCTTTAGGACTTTAAATTAGAAATTAAATGGGATCCGGAACAAAATTTAAGTTAACATAATATATTATAAGTCCAGTTTACCTCACGATGATTTCCTTCGCTGATGTCAATGAAGTTAAAGTTAAACTTAGAAAGTACAGATAAATTGAATTAGTCACATCGGTACTTGTACAGTAACGACCCCAGAACCTCAAGCTTGACAAGGGGACGTCTTAACCACTGGGCCATCACGTAACTATGATGATAAAGACGAATATTCATGACGGTAATAAAGTGTATTTCACAGTAGCAGCCTCGGAGTCTGGATTTGTGCTCGGTTGATGGCAATAGGCTCGCTCCCTAATACATGGGCGATATGTGGGTGTACTAATGGGTACATCTCTGCCTAACCCTTCGGGGATTACAGGCGTGATGTTATGTTATGTTAATAGAGTGTAATTGTTCAGGTTAGACCGGCTGTTCGTCCTCCTGGAGGCGGGCGCGGGGCCGGCGACCCGTCGCGCCGCAGCCCGCCAGCTCGGCGAGGTGCAGAAGGCGCATCCTGAAGAACTGCACCGGCTGCTCGGCAGGCTCATGACGCATCTGCGGTCACCTGCCTGGGAGACCAGAGTTGCGGCTGCACAGGTAAACAAATCTTACCACTATTATAACTATAAATGCAAAAGTTTGGATGTATGGGTTTTATTACGAAATTACGCCAGAGCGGCTGAATGGATCTCGATGAATTTTGGATTAGGAAAGATTATCCCGGATAATTGAACAATTAAACATATCATTTAATTTTCAAAATATAATAGAGTTTCAATGATTTGTTAATAATAAGGAAGTTTTTATCCATAAATCTCCTCCATAGATCTCCATGTTTATGTTATGATAGTGATAATCTACTTTGGTTTCTTACGCCTAGTTTCTGGACCAATACCAAAATCTGCTACCAAATTGTCAAGGGCACGAAAGCTGCTGTGATTGGTTGACCGAATTATCAGCAGCCAATTGAATCACTTGACCTGCGTTAATATTTGACACGTCGATAATTTTCGTTCTAGAATTATTATTAACTAGTTTTAGCCGGCGACTTTATCCGCGTGACCCCCGTTTCATCCTTTTAGGGGATGAATTTTGGAATATTCTTAACGTGTACTAACTATAAACTGCCACCTTGCCAAATTCATCTTTATTTGTCAAACAGTTTTCGATATTTCGTGATGAGTAAGTGAGTGACCTTTCGCTTTTATATATATATTTAGATTAGTAATGAATATAAGTCTGATATCGCCAATCCGCCTTCAGCAGGCGTAGTGTAATCAATACTCGTGCCTTTTCTGTGTGAAAAAAGGCCTTTGACCTGCAGCGGGACAATAATAGGCGGGTATTATTAAAATCTAAGTGGAGTACAATAGAGGTAGAATGTATCGAAGAGTCATATTCCCTGCGGTCGACATGCCAGCCTCACTTTTCCTTTTAGTATAAATAAATATTACTCATGTCTCTCATGTGCGTTGGAAGATGTACTCTGTAAACAGTCTGCGCAAAGATTAGCAGACAGATAAGATTTGAATACAGATCCTTTGTTATCAACATGTGGAACCTACTTAACGTTGTTTCAGATTCATAGTACCTACATTTAAATCACCATTTAGTTCACCGACATTCAAACAGTCGTTTTTATCTATACTATCTAGCTTTTTCTTGCGACTTTGTCCACTTGAGTTTTCTTACTGCTCCCTATTTTTTGTTAAATAAATTATAGCCTATAGCACTAAGGGATGACTTAGCTTCGATCTAGAACAAAATTGTCATAATCGGAGGACGAATTTTGAAAATTATGGCGTGTACAAACAAAAATAAATAAATAAACAAACTCCAGTTTTATAATTTAAGTACGACATACGTATGCAAATTTTTCAAAGGTTTAAAAAAAAGTATGTACCTAATTGTTTAATTAAAAGTTATAAAAAAAAACTTTTAAATATGACTATTTATAATATATACGCGCCAAGGTATTGTGACTTTTTTATAATTTTCCCAGCCATTTAAACCGTTCTCATATTACATAACATGTAATACCAGAAATGTTTACACCTCTTTAATCCGACAAAGCCCCCATATTTTAAGTCTCACGTGTAAGGTACACTTAGCGGTCATTAGTAGTAACACTTTAACTGCTGCGAAATAAAGGCGGTTGTCAAAGTAAAACTGTTACCATGTATAGAAGTTGGCTTACACAGCATATTGGCAAGATTTCGTATGCGTGGTTAATTAATATGACTAAATGAGGCTGTCGGGCTGTCTAAATGCAAAATTCTAACATTTTTGTTCTATATAATCTGGAATCCCGCGTCCATTTATTTTCCCACTAGTTTTTGCCTGCGACTTCGTCCTCGTAAATATCGGTTAATCAAGGACGCAGTACCAAATTTCATTAAAACCGATTCAGTGGTTTAGTCGTGAAAATGTTAAAATAACTCTGTCTGTCTGTCACTCGATAGACAGACAGAGATATTTTAACGTTTTTAATATTAGTATGGATTCTTTTTTTAAACCAATAAAATGTCCATAAACATTTTCGAGTACACACTACTGAGCATACCATGTGTCGTGATGGCCTAGCGGTTAATGGCGCCCGCCTCTCATGCTTGAGGTTGTGGGTTCGAATTCGGGCAAGTACCAATGTGACTTTTTCAATTCATATGTACTTTCTAAAGTTTATCTTGGACATTACTGACATCATTCCGTGCCTCGGAAAGCACGTTAAGCTGTTGATCCCGGTTGTTTTACGTGGATCTTTGACAGTCGTTACGAGTCGTCAGAAGCTTGAATGTCTGACAACCAGTCTTACCTAGGAGTATCGTATTACCCAGTTACTGGGTTGTGGACGTCAGATAGGCAGTCGCTCTATGTAAAATACTGGTATTCAGCTGCATCCGGTTAGACTGGAAGCCGACCCCAACATAGTTAGAAAAAGGCTAGGCACATGATGATGACTACTGAGCATACCAATTTTCCTAATTTTATTTAAGATCGCGAACCGCGCATCCGAAAATAAATTTCAATGAGACTTCCAAGCACTCGATTTTTTTGTTTGCGGTTATCGTGTTCATCGCAAAGGTGAATGTTCATGTAGCACAATTTGGTTAGTAGAATTTTTACGGTCGATTAGGATTCATGGTCGGTCTCTGCGCAGACGGATTGCTTACAGATGATACTGTCATATTTCGTTTGACAAGCAACCGTATTGTTGTCGCGTAATTGGCTACATTGTTTCGAACGATTCAGAAATTAATCTACTAGCCGAGTTTGTGTGTTTTGCATGCACCGATGCGTTAACTTTCCTGATAAGTTTTATTGATTGCTGTTCCGTATTACTGCTATTCTGTACTGGCTGCAATGTTTCGCCTCTAAGTAAACAAATGTGCCGATTCCGATTCGAGGAATTGACATCTCTTACTAAGATAACATAACATCACGCCTGTAATCCCCGAACGGTTATTCAGAGGTGTACCCATTAGTACACCCACATTTCGCCAGTTATGTTTTTAGTCCCATGTAATAGGGGGCGAGCCTATTGCCATCAACTGGGCACAAATCCAGATTCCGAGGCTGCTACTGAGAAATTCCTGATGGAAAAACCCAATAACACTATGCCCGACCTGGGAATTGAACCCAAGACCTCATGCACAACAGTCGCGCTTGCGACTACTAGACCAACGAGGCAGTCTCTGACTAACATTGCAGCGAAAGAAAAGGAGGGTGACATTTATGAACTAAGTTAGAGATGTCACTTTAGTTCTGCCTCGCCTTGAACTTTTCCGTATTTTTATTCTATACGTTTTAAGATGTCAACTTTAATTGTATAAATTTTATAGATGTGTCAGATTGACTTAATTTGACAGCTCTTTCTTATTTACTTTTGTTTTACTCATTATTCTTGTTTTTTTGGATAGAAAAAGATAGAAATAGTTCTATTTTAGTTTAGTTTGTAAACAAGGGAATCGGCACCATTGTACGTTTACTATCTAGGAAAAAACCAAGCTATTTCTCACATAGAAATAATTGCCTGTCATTCGCTTGGTTATTTTTCTTAGTCTACGAGCGTTTGCAGTTTTCTGATGCATAACCGTAATCGATCTTTAATTGGCTTTACTTACCTCCTCTATATGCGTACATGTCACCTTGAAATCTTGAACACGTTGAGATAATGCTCTTAATATTCTTGAGAAAATAACGCTTTCAAATTGTTCAGCGCCATGATTTATGTAAAAAAATTGCTCGAAAGTGCGTGATATTCTAAATAAGTAGTGCAGATACCTAATTAGTGCAGATGGCCAGGGCTTATTGTTATTTCTAGAATAGTTTCATTTGACCCGGCTTATTCATCTTTATCTTTGACCAGTAATTGACAGAACGACTTCGACTTCATTAATGATTGGCTTTCTAGGTTCCTATGGAGTGTAAAAAAGACATATCACATAGTTGTTCACTATGCAAAAAATATTGCTGGCCAAATACTTTTATTTTTAGTATAAGAAATTGCTTAACCTAAAAAATACAAACAAACAAAAATACCAAGGGTCGAGGGGTATGTAAAGTTATGTTATAACTTATACATGTTTTCGTAAAAAAACTTAAAACAACTGACTGCCTCATTGGTCTAGTGGTCGCAAGCGCGACTGCTGTGCTTGAGGTCTTGGGTTCGATTCCCAGGTCGGGCAAAGTGTGGTGTTGTGTGGTTTTTCCATCAGGAATTTCTCAGTAGCAGCCTCGGAGTCTGGATTTGTGCCCGGTTGATGGCAATAGGCTCGCCCCCTATTACATGGGACTAAAAAAAACATAACGCGAAATGTGGGTGTACTATTGGGTACACCTCTGCCTAACCCTTCGGGGATTACAGGCGTGATGTTATGTTATGTTTTATGTTATGTTAAAACAAAGTTGGGTCTTCATAATCTCCGTAGCCAGAAGGTGTCCAAGTATGGTCCAGAACAAAGAAATGATCGCAATGATAAGAGAGCAACATGTGACATTCGGCTACGTTCAGTGTCTTTTTACATCCGTTGTATGCACTTAATTCTGGAACTGGCTTCTGTCGCTAAGTACTCAGTTTACGGAAAACTATTAGTTTATTCAGCGAAGTCGATGAACCAGTACTTTATGGGACTATCGGTGTATAGTTTACTAAGACCATGAGCTGACGCTTTAAATAGCACGTTTTAAAACGCAATAAACGTTGCTATCGAAGACATAAACGTTTAATGTTTCGATTTCAACATTACACCTTTGAAATTAGGTTATACATAGAAGGAACTGCACAGTATACAAATACATTCACTTTTTCACACATATCTTTTATCAAATAGCAAATAAGATATCAGTTTCCTTGTATCGATTCGTTACCATCAGATTGTAGCAAGGTTATGTTATTTATTTTTATGTAAAGTCCCTGGCATCCTTCGCGGATTTTTCAGCATGCTGAATAGGCTTGAGACTAGGCCGGCAAACTAGAGGCCCAGTGTTTTTTAACAAGGTTTTTTATGTGTTGAAGAAAGAAGTCTACAAGACATCTTTGCAATGACTTACATAACATACCACATACATAAACTCACGCCTTTTTCCCATGGGGGAGGCAGAAACTACAGAACGCCACCTGTTAAGATCCTTACATACTCCTTTCGCCTCATCTACGTTCATACATCTCGTCATACAAGCACGCCGGTTACGAGTATTCCGCACCTGACCTTTCTGAAGGACCTCACCAATGAGGTCTCTTTCTTTTTATTGTTCAAACTTCTATATTCTATGTTAAAACAACCAGTTCATGGCCCCTGACTAGTAATAGGCCCCTGCCCACATTTTGTATGAAAATCTTGTAAAAAAAACTTTCATAATTTGAAACTGACAATTGTATAAGTAAGGATGGCAAAAATTTAAAAAGCTCACACTTGAGTAACGTGTAAATCCGCCACTGCATACTCGAAATACAAAGCCTTATTGCCAGATTTTACAATAAGTAGCCATGAATCTTGCCCTCATCTTCTTCAAATTAAACTATAGTTTAAACATAGCAAGTTTGTTCTAGTCAAGCGTGTATTATCAACGGTGCCTTGAACCGTTCTGTGTGCATTGTAAACATGAGATAAAGGCAGCGCTCTGGTCATCTGAATACTATGAATTGAGTTCAATTTTCTTGTGCACTGTGCGGTGTTGTTGCACTTAGAATTATTGGCACAGTGGCACTTCTTGTTTGTGTATTCTTCAGCAAAGAATAGTATGGCATTGGTGCTTTTTTATGTTTGTGTATCTAAAGCTGTGATGAAGGTCAGGCGGTCTACTACTAACTCCCTCGATAAATTTAGGTCAAGTGAGCTTGAGAGAGCTGTCAATGCATATAATAAAGCTGATGATTCTTTTGTTTGATTAAACGTGCTAATATTTGGAACTACCTGTTGCATTGGAATAAATACTTTTTTATATGATAGCCAGATTCATCAGAACTAGTAAAGGCTATGAAACATTACCCTACGAGCCACGGGAGCAGAGTAGTAACTAAAGACGTAGCTTAACATAAGTGATAGAAACCACGCAAGTGAAGTAGAGGGCCGAAGCCAATCTTATACCTATAAAACTGAGGGAATGATAACCCAATCGACTTGTTTATTTGCGTATTAGATACCAGATGCTTTGTTTAATACCGCACAAAAGCAATGTTCGGTAAACGCACTAAGAATCTCGATGATCCACGCCGTTTTATCGGGATTCTAAACATACCAAAACAAAGCTCTATATTTGTATTGGAATCACAGCTCATTATATCCATCTCGACTATATTTTTGGTGAGCAAAAATGAAACCTGACTGCCTGACCTGAATGATTCGGAAACTTGAACAAATCTAAACTCTTCTACTTTTTGAGTCGATGATTTTAGATAGTTTTAATGTCCTCTAAAGTGCAGGCATAGGGACACTTTGGGCACTGCAGTAAGTTGGCCATCGTTTGATCAGGAGCACCGCTCTCGCACTGGGTATCGATATGATCTGTTATTCCCCATTTCGCTAGGTCATGTTTGCAGCGGCCTACTTGGATGCGTAGTCTATTGAGCGCTAAATTTAAATTAAAAACGAAGATAAATGTTCAGACATTTTTTGCAACTCATAAATTTGTTCAGATTTAGCCGGTTATAAATATTTAATGAGTATGATCTTGCATCGTATGATTCTATTTACCCTTGAACAAGATCATTGGAGTTTGTCTTTACTGCAAAATTAAATATGTAATGAAGAGTTAACATTATCCTTAACCAATGTTTGTTTTCTTGAGTCAAAACAAATGAATAACGTTTCCGATCACGTACGACATAAGGCCCTTCGAGAAGGGAGCGCTGGTATGTCTCCTTCAAGTAAGATAAGGTTTATTAGTCTATAAAGCTATATAAACTTCTAAGTAGTTCTATGTTATCATTTGGGTTTTCCTGCGACATTGTCTGCGTTAACTTTCTTAGGGATATCAAATTTTTCGGATAGTATAATATAGCTTATAGCTCAAGGATAACGTAGCTTCCTATTAGCGAAATTATTTTCAGGATCGTACCAGTAGTTTTGGGGACAAGCGCATTAAAACAACAAAAAAAAAAAACAAATGCAGCATGAGAGGAGCAATTCCTCTAATTTAAAGAACGTTGGCATTCCAAAATCATTCTTAACCCACCAAAAATACCTCTTATTTTCGTTAATTTTTGACAATGATTGTCTCTGAGATTGTGACTAGATTTTAAACGAAAATTAGGCTTCTGGAGACACGCCATCTTGTGTAGCAACAAGAAATAAGCAATACAAGCATAGTAAATTCTCTAGAACGTCTCCTCCATGGAGAAAGCGCGTATAAATTCGGAATGTGTAGTTAAGATTCTTATTTACATAAGAATGACGTGTGCTTATATAACATCTATTTTAGTATGTTGCTTTTATGTATATTTATTGTTTATCTTAAACATCGTGAGGAAACCTGGACTTATATCAACCTAGTACTGTCCCATTCATACCATGTCAGAGGCCCTTGAGGCGGTTTAGAAACTCTGACACTAGGGTGTGTGGGGTCGTAAGACATTACTGCCCACACGATAAAAAAGAAGTTTGTTTATCTTTGTTAATTATAGGTAAGTTTTTAAAGCTGGCTGAACTATTGCCAAGTTTTTTCCAGTAAAATTGTTCTAAAATTTTTGGATAGACAAGAAGAATGTGATTTCAAAAGCGGTCAGATCCAGCTGGTGGCATTGTGCTTCTGGTGACAGTTGTTTTGGTTCAATCTGCGATTATATGCCATCGGGTAGTGAACAGTCACCTTTTTGTGTGAAACATTGAGGTTGTCATTCTGTAGTCTGGTGATTTTTTAGGGTCTTGGACCAGAATGGTGCTAATAGTACCCTATTACTTAACTTTCGCTATCTGTCCGTCCGTCTGTCAGCGGCTGTACCTCACGAACCGTAATAGCCACAGAGTTGATACCAACAGATCATAAAAATAAATAAAAGTTAAATAGCTACGAAAACCCGTTGTTTTTTTTAGTTTTTGGCTCGATACGGAACCCTTCCTGTGTTTGTCTGACTCGCACTTGACCGGTTTTTATTTTTAAAACAACCTATTAAGTTAAATGAAACTAAAAGTTGCCATGTTTTTTATTTTCCAAAATCCATAACCATTTATGACGAGGCGAAACTACTGATACGTAACTTAGGTATTTGCTAAAAGTAGTCCGCACGATTATCTTATAAGATCGTAAATAGACACAGACACACATACTCACATACGTACCAACCAAAAACAACACCCTCATTTTGAACTCCACCACAGTCGGATAAAAGGAGCCAATAATCATTACATTATTTTCCACTATTTACACACAGATACCCATTTCCCATTAAAAGGGTATATTATTGTATTTGTATAAAATTTGTAACATACAATTAGTCAAGCTTAATGATCGGAATAATATATTGCAATAATAATCATGCTCTATAAACCTTATTTCATGTGTCTGCCTAATTATTTATTCATCTAGTATAATTTACTAGACGGAGCGGAAACTTACCTCTATTGCGTGCGTGAGCAATAAAAAAATTACGGGCTGTACAACACGAGTATCGATTTATTATTTATTGTGTGGCCTTAATAGCTCGTTTTCATCGTAAAAACTATCGATTTCATACCATTGTTTTCAGTTTTATGTCTTAAATGGATTCGTAGAACAAAAATACCTCCTCCTAGACTGCCTCGTTGGTCTAGTGGTCACAAGCGCGACTGCTGTGCATGAGGTCTTGGGTTCGATTCCCAGGTCGGGCAAAGTGTTATTGGGTTTTTCCATCAGGAATTTCTTAGTAGCAGCCTCGGAGTCTGGATTTGTGCCCGGTTGATGGCAATAGGCTCGCCCCCTATTACTTGGGACTAAAAACATAACTGGCGAAATGTGGGTGTACTAATGGGTACACCTCTGCCTAATCCTTCGGGGATTACAGGCGTGATGTTATGTATGTATGTATGTAGAACAAAAATACCAGTCTTTTGTCCCACTGCAGGGCAAAGCTGCCTCTTCATACAGAGAAGGCACGAGCATTGATCACCACGCTTGTTCTAGGCCAGGGATAGTGAACCTTTGTTGGTAAACGTAATTCTTTATTAAATCAGAATGTGACCATGATGTGCCGTCAAAGAATCTTGTAATAAAGAAGAAAAACAAAACTAGTTGCTATAAACTCTTTTGGAACTCGAAAGTACATGAATCTTTATGTAACTTACTTTTTAATATTCGACAGTAGGTGGCAGTACTGTGCATGTTTTGTAGATTCTATTTACTTAGTTACTTCAAGCTCTTTAAAGAAGCTTAAAACTGATACCCAGCGTAGCCAAGATTTCTCCGTAGATATCAAGGTAGAACGGTGTTATATGAGTACGGAAATGTTGACAGGTGCCTTGTACTGCTGATCCCCTTACTTATCAGCATAGTAAGAATACCTATTGTCTGTATTCTTTGAAATAATTTAACAACTGTTTACTTCGCAGGCGGTGGAAGCGATCCTCGCAAACGTACCGGAATGGCATCCAACACCGTTCACGGGCAAGAAAGGTCAGTAATTAGATATTATACGGTGCTATAGGCTTACGTCATTGTCTTTTGTTTTGACAACGACCTCCAGACATGGTTTTAGTTATGGGGTTTAGCCACACTTGCAGTAGACCTGCATATAATTAAGGTCGCACACTTGTCAGGTGTGTTTTGTTGGGTAAACGACAAAGTGTGGCTTCACGAGAAGAAATGTGGCCAATGTTTTCAGTTTTATAAATGTTTCCTCCCCCATCTTATTTTATTCAGACATCACCTGTCATTTCCGGAATCAAAAATGGGACGGTTAATTTCCACAAAAGCCTCTAAAAATAAGTACTGGATCCTGTATGATAATTTCATTACAAATACAGCAAATAATAATTACAAAAACCGAAAAAAAAAAGCATTACAATTATAGCAAAAAAAAACACGTTTAAAATCCTGCAATAAAGGCGATGCACGGTTAATCGGTTATGATTAAATATTGCACCTTTTGCTTTCAAATGCCTTCAAATATTTCAGAATTGTCGATTTTCTTGTCTTTTCCTTTAATCGGGTGGGCAGTAAGGTCTCACGACCCCACACTCCCTAGTATCAGAGTTACAAAACCGCCTCAAGGGCCTCTGACATGGTTTGAGTGGAACAGTAAAGTCCAGGTTGTCAGACTGTCCCACTCAAACTATGTCAGACGATAAAGAAGTGGGACAGTAATAGGCCGGTATAAGTCCAGGGTTTCCTCACGATGTTCTCGTGATTTCCTCGTGGAAGGTTCGAGGATGAGGGGTTACCTTCTTCGCGGATAATATTTTTACGACCTTCGGGTATTCAGTGTAGAGTCTGCCAGAGTGCCAGCGCACCCACGATGCAGAAAGAATCCTCGTGTGGGACAACTTATCTAGTGATTAACCTTATACAGCAAGGTCATTGGTGCAAATTAGGTGTGTTTTATCACCCAGACATAAACGAAGACATAAAGTAAACGAATTAGGATTTGTTTTTGCTTAGCGTTTGGTTTAATTGCTTGGTATAAGGAAGTTATGAATTATTATGTAGTAGTAGGTTGAGGTTTTTGTGAAGGTGTTCGTCTGGGGAAGTGCTATCATCATAGCTATTCCTGCCGCAAAGCAACGTTGCTTTACTTGTTGAAGGGTTGCTGTGCCCGTGTACAGGCACATCAATGAGACATTTCAACTTTGTTTCTGGGATGGCAACGTATCTGCAAATACTCTGTTATGGCAGATGTCCATAGGCAGCGGATGCGGGTGGGCAGGGGACTAAACATCAGGAAGGTCGTTGCCTGGTATGCCATTAAATTACAATTAATGAAATACGGGCGTAAAACCTGTACCTAGAATAATTGCCAAAATTGCCTGAGAACATTTTTTTAAATGTTAGGTTGCTATTATAATTTACATTAGCTTCTGATTAAAACATAAAAATATATTTATTTACTCGTTAGATTTTCAATTAGGAAACATGACTTACTAAGTAGAATTGCGCATATTTCGATATCGATTAAATGAATAAATAAATACTATTTATACGTAAACACTAGGTTACGCCCGCGGCTTCGCGTGAATGTCGGTTATCTACGAGTTTTACAAATTTTGTGCGGTACCCTAATTATTTTTCTAAAATTAAAGTATCCAAAGTTTCTCCTTACATCAGAAATCTGTTGTCAGTGAAAGTCCCGTCAAAATCGATCCAGCCGTTTCGAAGTTTAGCCGCAACAAACAGACAATCGCACAATTTATAAATTGATTTCATGGTATCGTATAAAAATATAATGCTGTATTGATTTAAAAGCTGTTATTATGACATTACAAACAGACACTTCATTTTTATCAATTTGTATAAATAGTAAAAAAACCGATTGACTTCGTGCAGTTTAACTTGACTTAAACGACTTCACAATGTTCCCAAGATTATCTATTAGTTCACATCTTTAACTGAATTAAAAAAAAAACTTGTTTTTGATTGACAAGCTAATAACATTCTACAAAGATAATTGTTAAATGGTTCCGCCTTCAATACTTGCTTATTTAACCAAGATAATAATGTAATTATTTGGTGGAGAAACAGGTTTCTTTGTATTCATTTTAAATGTTAGAAATCAAGAACTCTGCTTTTAATCTTTCTTAATTTGTTTTTAGAACACATCAACGTAAAATTCTAACATTAAATCTATACTAATATAATAAAGCTGAAGAGTTGCTTTGTTTCTGTATTTATTTAAACGCGCTGATCTCGTAAGTAGGTACTAGTCGGATCGTGAGGAAACCTGGACTCAGTTTATTACTGTTCCACTCAAACCATGTCAGAGGCCCTTGAAGGTGGTTTTAATTTAAACTCTGACATAGGGTGTGTGGTGGTCGTAAGACCTTACTGCCCACAAGATAAAGGAGAATACAGATTGGCTATCATATACAAAAAATATTTGTGCATATGATTGCCAGAGAGTATAACAAGATGTTTACGACCCGAGGAGCGAAGTGGTAACCTAAGACGTGACTCCCTGACGAAGACGCGTGCTAATGAGGAAATAAAAATAAAATAAGAATAAATATTCTGCGTCTGTCTACAATTTTTTCGGTCACTGATACTACTGACTTGTTGACAATTTTTCTTGAAACTTTTTATCTTGTACGCTTTTTGCGAACGTAGTATCAAATATCTAAGACGTGTCTGCCTGTCGTGCTATTCTGTAAAAATATCCCACCGTGACTTTAGTTGATGTGAGGTTTAGGTGAGCTGACACTGACAGCTCACTTCACCAATTACTTGTGTGAATATAAATACAATACAAGTGAATATTGAGGGAGAATTTGCAGAACTAGCTTATGCGCGCGACTTCGTCCGCGTGAATGTCGGTTATAGGCGATGATTTTGCCTATTCAAAAATAAAAGTAGCCCAAGATAGTCAGTCCAGCCGTTTAGGAGATTATCCGGAACAGACAGGCGAATTTATTGACGGCTTTATTGTCATACTTTACCTATCGGAAGCTTTTCTGCCCGCGACTTCGTCCGCATGTGGAAATCACGGTATACTTATCTTCCACTCGCGGGTGAAGGTGCAAAAACATAGACTATGGCACTGGGCATTCTATGCTTTTCTATTCAGTGAAAGAATGTAGGTAATCAATCATTGCTTCCAGAGATTTATCCCACTAAAAGGATGGATCACTCTTACAAACAAAAATGGTTTTTCTCTTTAGTCTAGCTAGATAAAGACGAAACTATTCTCTCTAAAGTTATATCAATATTGTTTACCAAAAGTGACTTTAATAAGACCTACCCATGACGCACACGAAAACATACTGTATGCATTAAAATTAAGTTCTATTTTCAGACGCACTTGAAATTCGCTACCAAAATAAATTCATGTGTCCACCTTTGGTTCTTGCAAACTCATGCAAATCAAATTTTATTGGTAGTACATCCGTTTTGAGTTCTGACCTTTTCCTTTGTTCTCCTTGATTTTGTTTACTTATAGAGTCACTGAGTCATAGTACAACATACCATCACGCCTGTAATCCCCTAAGGGTTAGACAGAGGTGTACCCCATTAGAACACCGACATTTCGCCAGTTATGTTTAAGTCCCATGTAATAGGGGGCGAGTCATAGTACTGTAATATTATTATTTAGTTTAATTGCTGTATTTGTTGCACTCAACCATCGTGAAATATTGTACACATACACAATCTTATCTATACTAATTATAATTTATTAATAAATGTAAAAGTAACTCTGTCTGTTTGTCTGTTACACTTTCATGACTAAACTACTGACCCGACTTTGATGGAAGTTTGTTTGTCATATGAGAACAGCTGAACGGTCTTTATTGAATTTGGCACAGAGAGAGATTGTAGTCTGGAATAGCACATTATTATAGGCCGCTTTTTATCCCGGAAAAATGTACGATTCCCGCGGGATAATATTATATCAACTTTAACGCTGACGAAGTTGGCGTCTGAAGCTAGTATACTCATGTCTATATCTCATTTAAGAAGATATTCGGAAATTATTATTAAATATTGTATTTCCATTTAGGTTCTTGGATTTTGTATGCATCATCACGGCGTTTCCACGCGGTGCGGTTCTGTTCTGTGAATAAAAAGTATTATACCTAAAATAAGACGTATGCAAGAGTTGATTTTTAAATTTTTATCTTGTTAAAGGCGCGTACGCACGTACGAACACGAACATAGCGAACACAAACACCAGACCCGAACATTTGGTTCGTACGTATGGACGGCATATTCGAACACGAACGCAAACATAGTTCGAGTCGAGTTCGCGAACAACAGTCGTGAACTCTATCTTAGTAGCCATAGCCCGCCCGCACCCCGCCCAGATCTAGGTATACGAACAGTTTTGTTGCGTAACATTTATTAAAGCTCTTCGAACACCGTCCATACAGAACACACTACAAGGATCGCCGCGAACATGTTTGACGAACAGAGTGTTCGATGTTCGATAGTGGTACGCACGTGCGAACCAAGTTGTTGCGTATCATGTAACGCAACAAATTTGTTCGTACGTGCGTACGCGGCTTAAGAGGTGATTTTTGTGTCATTTCATCTTAAATTGTAATGACTAAGCATTAGAAATAGTTCTGACATCTAGTTTACAACATTATAATATGTCTAGTACTGCACTAATTCGGTGACATTTTACTTCGTTTATTCGACGTTGACATTTAAAAGAAACATGCTAATATTAGCAATATTCTACATTCTAGTTCGTACACTGACGTTTTAATTAAGTCGTTGGTCTAGTGGTCCTAAAACGCTACTGCCGAGCATGAGGTCTTCGGGCAAAGTGTTATTGGGTTTTTCCATCAGGAATATCTCAGTAGCAGCCTCGGAGTCTGGATTTGTGCCCGGTTGATGGCAATAAGCTCGATCCCTATTCCGTGGGACTTAAAAATAACTGGCAAAATGTGGGTGTACGGATGGTTACACCTCTGCCTAACCCTTCAGGGATTACAGGCGTGATGTTATGTTTATTGAGTTAAAAACCAATAAAGCAATAACGACTAATAAAGACTGTCGCATATAAAAAAGCTTTTTATTTTCTGAATTGGTTCAATCGCCTTCATTGTGCGATGGAGCAGGAAAATAAAAAGGTCACACCATGATAACTGAGCGCGCAGACTTCCTCTTTATTGATAACGAATTGGAATTGCAGTTTATTGCAACAGCAATTAAATTAAAATAAAATAATAAAAAACCCGGCAAGTGAGTCAGACTCGCACACGAAGGGTTCCGTACCACGAAAATACAAAGAACTACTTTTAAGGGGATCTGATTTAATTTGTTTCTTTATTTTGTCTTTGTTATTTGTTGTTTTAAGGGCATTAGTATTACTGTGGCTATTATAGAAATGTGTTTTGAACTAATGTTTTTAGAGAGAGTTAATATGTACATACTCTGAAAAACACTCCGGGAGTGCCGGCCGAAGTGAA
Organism: Hoplodrina ambigua; assembly: GCA_949774945.1. Lineage (NCBI taxonomy): Eukaryota > Metazoa > Arthropoda > Insecta > Lepidoptera > Noctuidae > Hoplodrina > Hoplodrina ambigua. Next base: position 2,796,545 of record OX458974.1, on the reverse strand, counting down.
ATCTTGATTATTAACGTTGAGCATGTTTGATATTTTGGAATGGTTAGGGAATAATTTTGCACCAATTGCTTTATCAGTATAAAAGTACTGTCATTTATGTGGTAGAATACAATATTCATTTATTGCGCTGTCGTACACAAACATGACAATTTATATTACATTAAAAATTTAACACTTTACATAACATAACACATAACGTCACGCCTGTAATCCCCGAAGGGTTAGGCAGAGGTGTACATTAGTACACCCACATTTCGCCAGTTATGTTTTTAGTCCCATGTAATAGGGGGCGAGCCTATTGCCATCAACCGGGCACAAATCCAGACTCCGAGGCTGCTACTGAGAAATTCCTGATGAAAAACCCAATAGCACTTTGCCCGACCTGGGAATCGAACCCAAGACCTCATGCACGGCAGTCGCGCTTGCGACCACTAGACCAATGAGGCAGTCCAAATTTAACACTTTAAAACTAAATTACAATTATTTTACATTAAAAAGTTATACACGAACATTCGCGCAAGCGCCCTGCGCTGCCTAAACGAAACAGTAGGCCCAGGCATACATTTTCGCCGCGCCGTAGAGAGGGGATAGCTGTCTACTCTCCATCCGTCTTACGCTTTTTCGATCAGGTCACGTGTCCTGACGCGAGTTTAAAATTTTATACCCATTACAGAAAAAGTGCTCAACGCCGCTAAAGAAGTTTTCACTTCAAAAATCACATTCTTGTATGTCCATTTAATTTGAACTTAATTTATTTTTTATTTTTTTGTAATCTATACACACTGTGTAAATTTCAAATGTCTAGCTAAGACGGTTCAAAAGATACAGCCCTGTGACAGAAGGACGGTCAGACTGACAACGGAGTCTTAGGTAGTAATAATAGGGTTCCGTTAGGCACCTTTTCGGTACGGAACTCTAAAAAATAAATTAATATGTATAGAGCTGTTTTGATATGTAATCGCTTGATAAGCCCCATTTGCACAACGGATGACTAAATATATTCAGCGCTATTAAACTTTAAAAACTTTTGGAATATTTCTGCGACCCTGTTAAATGGTTTGAAGTTGACAGAGACAGAATTTTGTTATTTCAATCTATCATACAAGTGGGCCTAAATGTTTGTAAACTAAAATAATAATGTTGCATTTATTTTTTTGTTCTTTTATTTTCAATTTTTTTGAGTTAAAGGCATAATATTTATGTAAGTACGAATATGTACTATATTTTACAGTGATGGTACAATAGGTAATCTCTGATTCCAATTCTGCTAACATATAAGATAAACGAATACGAATAACGTCATCAGAAGGTAAAAACAATTAAATTCAAACGAAAAATTTGATTACATTAATCTTTAACCTAGTATGAAAGTGTGAAAATCATTGTTATTATAATTAAACACGTTCGCCACGGAATATATTGGTACCTGTGTTTCATATTGTACATTATGAACTAGGTAGGTAGGTATATAAGTGGCACACGCCAAACGTACACATAACAGTAGAAGTTGCGTCAAAATACAAGCGTTGTTTTATCGCCAGGAAAGTGCGGATTAAGTATCTTGATATTGTGGAGTTGTTATTTAATAAGTAATTTTACCGCACTTGCAACGTGCCGATATGAGAGCATTTAGTAATTACCAGCCTATTATTGTCCGACTGAAGTTTATCTTGGACATCACTGGCATCGGTGAAGGAAAACATCGTGAGGAAACCTGGACTTGTGTTCCACTCAAACCATGTCAGAAGCCTTTGAGGCGGTTTAGAAACTCTGACAATAGGGTGTGCCGGGACGTAAGAACTAACTGCCCACACGATAAAGAAGACAGAATTGTCCGTGCAGGGCAACGAAACTTCTTATACAGAGAAGGTACGAGAATTGATCACCACGCTTCCTCAGGTCGGATTAGCGATTTCAGTCTTATACAGGGTCATTGAAAATATACCAGAAACCTGAAAAGGGGTCATTGTACTCATCATTATTAACAACTTTTTCTATGGGACCAACACTGAAATCATAAAAAAAAAATCAGTTGTTCCCTACAAAAATGCTTTACGATCATGGAACAGCAGTTTTTTTTATGAGTTTAGGGTTGGTCCCATAGTTGTTCATAATGATAAGTCTGAAATAGTCAATCCGGCTTAAGCAAGCGTTTATACCTACCTATGCTCGAATTCGAACTGTTACATTACTTTATAGACAAATGCTCAGGGTGAGGAAGCGCTAACGAATAAGTCGACCAATGTTACGATTCACGATCTTATACCTAAATAGTCTAATTCAATTTTTTCGATGCATGACTGTGCCAAATCGAATTAAAGTTCAGTTAATCAAAGTTAAAGCAAGAAAATATTAATTAGGTGTATTCAAAGTCATCGCAGTACGCTGCGTGGCATCTGCGGGGAAAGTAATGTTATAAAGCAAGTTTTATTTGTGTAGCTCATCGAACTGAAAGTCGTCTCGTAGATTGCATCGTTACGATTTTCTCTTTACATATTTATTTATATTTTCACATAATAAATGTATGATTTCTGTCTATTTTAACACGTCCGCTTCAGTAAATAAATTGTAAACATAATATTATTATATTATGACCACCTATAAACTACTATAATTACTGTCTACTGTTTAGGCAAAATGCAGCTATAAGTCTTAGTCTGTTAATTCTGTTATGGTCATAAGGTGACTATTTTCCAAATTAGTATGAACCTATTGTCCAGATGGCTTATTCATCTATTAACTGAGTATTATTATTCTATGTTATGAGTGGTAGAACATAAAATAGGATTTAGTGCAGCCTGACATGAAAAAAAAATTATCATCTCCACACTTCTATTCACTGGTACACAAGTTTACACAACAAGAAGAGAAGAAAATCATAAGATATTAAACAGCTTTTCATGTGTATCCTAGATCCTGTATACAAAATATTGTAAAACGTTTATTCTCAAAGAGAAGAAAGAAGTTTCCTGCCCATTTTTCTCCATACGAAACTACCTTTTGTAAAGGCCACTAAATTCAATTATTTTATTCTTGGTATGTGACGTTTAAAAGTAGGTACCTTTTAATGGTTTCATTGAAATAAATGACTTGTCTTTGACTTCTCTCTGCTACTGAAGGAAATGATGTTTGATAAAGTAATATTGTTGTACAGACGAGAAGACAGACCCAGAAGACAGCGGTCGTCTTCGCTGCGAGACGTTCGATATCCAGCGAGTACTGCAGCATGGCGCGCACCTCATGGGCTCCGAGGGGAACGAGTACGACCTGGACGAGGAGCCAATCAACGCTGCAGGTAACTAACTTAAAACAATTAAAGAGTTTTTTGTTTCTTGAACTAACGGGTGCAAGAAACAATCTCTGGGACTTCCAGTCGGATTGGGAAAATTATCTTTGTTAATAATAGCCTAATCTATAGGTACTATTATTATAAAACAGCTAAAGAGTTTTTTGTTTATTTGAACCCGTTAATCTCTGGAATGATAGCCAGATTCATGAGGAATAGCATAGGCTATATAACGCTATGACCCACTTAAGCGGAGCAGTAACTAAAGATATAATTTACGCGGGTGAAGAAATCCATGCGGACGAAGTCGCGGGCAGAAGTTTGTATAAACGAATGGATCATGCGTAATGTAAATATCGGGCTCCCGACTTATCGTAGCGGGAAGAACCGTGGGGTTTTAGTCGGTAAGTCCGACATACCCCTCCGCTATCCCCAAAAGGAGGGACCCATGAGGATTTTCCCATGAAAAAAAAGCTATTACAACAAGGCCGTCATAACAGCTGCCCAAGTACCAAATAGTTTATTCAACTATTTATTTTATTTAATAATACGAGTTTCGCAAACAAATTAAGGTCATAATTATCTGTCTTTATTATTATTCCCCACAAAAAGATCTGGAAATTAAAATAATGATACGTCGCTTCATCACTAGAACAATCGATATTTTATGTGGAAAACTTACATAAAAAACTAAACTACTACTAAGCTTTATATTTTTATTAATTGTTCTTATAAAATTGTATACCAAATAGTTTTGACTAATGTGTAACCAACAACAAAATGTATCTATCTGTATGCTTACTTTTAATTATCCATTCTCTTTCTACACGCGAGGACTTTTATTAGCTTCCTGTCAACTATCTCTTGTTTTACTTAGTTTTTAAGCTGCAAGTCTTCGATGCTTCATTAAATAAATAAAAAGTATAAACGTTATGGCCAATTACAAGTTTTTACTTTTATCACAATACTAGCTTTTGCCCGCGACTTCGTCCGCGTAAATTTCACTGAAGTCGCGGAAAAAATTACCCAATTCGAAACGACACGCCATCTATGATCATAAGAACGTTTTTGTGATTTCCCTCGGAAACGGTACTTTTTTTCGGGATTAAAGGTACCCTATGTTCGTTCCTGAACACCTGGCAACGTATATGCAAACAGGATGATCGGTTCAGTGGCTTAGGCGTAAAATGGTAACAAACAAACAAACAAACTTACTTTCGCATTTATAATATTAGTTAGGATTAGGATTGACAACAAATTATTTATGAAACACAAACATTTATGTACAAACATCTATCCATCCATCTTCACAAACTTTGACGTTATTATTTCTGTGGGATAAGATTGTTCTCGTTTCGTGAGTCATGGCGTGTACGGCGCCAATGCTATCAAATTAATTAAATAAGTGATAAATAAAATTATTATTAGTACTTATTTATGAAGATACCTTTAACCTTGGTGTCGACTAATTAGCTAGCTATGTTCATTTATCATGTTGTATTATACTTTTTCTTAAACTTGGCATTCTTCATTATTAGACGACGATTTATTTATACAGGGTTAGGCAGAGGTGTACCCATTAATACAACCACATTTCGTCAGTTATGTTTTTAGTCCCATGTAATATGCGAGCCTATTGCCATCAACCGGGCACAAATCCAGACTCCGAGGCTGCTACTGAGAAATTCCTGATGGAAAAACCCAATAACACTTTACCCGACCTGGGAATCGAACCCAAGACCTCATGCACAGCAGTCGCGCTTGCGACCACTAGACCAACGAAGCAGTCGATTTATTTATATTAAAGGAAAAACCGCCTTCAGAAGTTGGCGGTTTTGGTTCTAGATATTTGTGGTTTTGTACAGCCACCGGAATCCGAAAGTATTAAAAAAAAGTCCTGATTTAGACGGTGCGAGCTATATCGTGCAAGTTGTGGTACATTTCCGTGAGTGATCTGTCACTTTTGACACGACGACTGCGCGGTCCCGCAATGTGCGACAAATTGCACGATATTTCTCGTATCGTCTAAATCAGGCTTAACGGTAACAAAAAAAAAACGTAATCAGCAAATGTAATAATACAAGGAGTTCCATGGGGATATATTCGAGGTCCATGTTTAGTTGATCACGAAGGGGTAACCAGCAATTATCATTACCTACAGTACAATAACCAAATCACAATACGTGTACAGACGAACATAGAACCTACTCCGTATTGAAGTCGGTTCAAAGTTTAAACATAATATATGAGTGAACTGTATCATATTCTATTGAAAAATAAATATTCTTTAATGCTAATTAATACGCTGTCGGAAAATGTAACTTGCAACGCCGCTGCCGGCTTTTTACGTCATCACCCAGACAGTCTACATACCTACTTAAATAGATGTTTACTTGTTATTTCTAGACCATGTTTATTAAACGTAGTCTAGAAATAACTATTAAGCCTCTAGTAGACCAACATTCGAACTATAAGGAAGGAAAATAGTCCTTATTATTTGAAAATTGCTTTTTCCTGCAATAACAAACTAATAAAAGTATTAGGTAAATGATGGCTGTAGGTAATAAGACAACGAAACCGAAAGTTAAAGAGAAAAGTTGTGATATTTTTTTGGTTCTGGACCATACAAAGTCAAAGTTCTTAGATTAAAAAATGACCTAAAAATGAAGAATAGAAAGAAGAATATTTTGACAAACACTAGTTACCGACTTCACAAAAAGGAGGAGGTCACGGATGATTGTATGTTTATTTTTTTTTGTTTGTTCATCAAATACTCCGCCAATTGTCGACGGATTTTCAAAATTCTATTTTTGTTCGAAAGTAGATAGTTCTGAGGTGGTCCCACTGTCACTAAGTTAGGATCTGATGATGGGAACTTAGAGAAATCGAGGGCAACCCTCAAATTTTATAGGCACACTTATTATTTTAGTAAGAAGTATGTAGTTATAATTAAACTTTACGTACCACTACCATCCCTGTACTGCACATTGCATGCACCCATAAAACGCTACCATATACATTGATTTTTCACACCAAAAATGAAAGTCGTTTCCCAGCAAAACTGTTTGCTCAATATTACTTAGTTTAATGGACAGTATACATAGTTAATGGGAACGGATGTCTGTCTTTCTACAACCCATATTTGTGTAGTAAAATTCCTGTGCTTATAAATTTTATTTTTATTTGTTCAGAGTCGAAGGAGCGTCTGGCGAAACAACGCCAGCAGTTGAATGCCCGGCTGGGTCTCGACGTGGCTGCCAACCTTGGGGTCGATCTTAACTCCATGTACACCACCGAGGATCTGTGTCCAGTTAAACCTGTGTTAAACAAGACTGATGTGTGTCGGGTAAGTTTAATAAGTAGAACATCATATTTAGATTAGAATTCCTTTCGGATAGTTCAATACTATGCTTGCTACTTGAATGAACTGCACTATTTGAATTGCCATTAACGAACTCATTTGCTCTGTTCTTTTCTATCCTTAGCCTTTTTTAAGTGCTTATTACACTACCCAATCGGTAGGATCCCTACGTCTTAGGTAAGGTAGTGTAACAGATAGAGATATGGAGCCCTACTGCTAGGTCGATCGGGTGTTTCCGGCTATCGCTCGAGCGTTTGTTAAATGAAGCCCGTACGTCCTTTGGCTAAGCAGTATTCCTGTCACTTTCACACTACTGCAAAATTACAAGAGCAAGATAGAGACGGGAACATAGCTAAGCCGTAAAATGCGTGCTAAGAACATTTATTTTTTCTTCCACAGAGACCAGTACAAGAAATAGTAATATCTTCAAAACCGCTAAGCTCTCGGGAGATGAACCTGGCGAAACGCAAGGCGCGTCTCGCTTTCAGTAAACAAAAGTCTCGCGACTGTAGTGAGGATGGCCCGTCGGCGCCGCCCACGCCACCTGTCGAGCCTGACAGGAAGAAAATCAAGTTGGAACAGCCTGATGAATTTGTATGTGAGTATTGGGGAGGGATGAGATGGGCTCTTATGATAAGAAGTCCGCCAGTAGCTTTTATAGAGAAGTAGGAAGGTGTTTGGTCCGCTATAAAAAATCATCATCATTACATTACGTCTGTAATCTCCGAAGGGTTAGGTAGAGGTGTACCCATTAGATCACCTACATTTCGCCAGTTATGTTCAAGTCCCATGTAATAGGCGGCGAGCTTATTGCCATCAACCGGGCACAAATCCAGACTCCGAGGCTGCTACTGAGAAATTCCTGATGGAAACCAAAAACACTTTGCCCGTCCTGAGAATCGATCCCACGACCTCATGCTCAGCAGTTGCGCTTAATCGCGGTTAATAATAAATTTATTAATCAGTCAATGCAAAGTAAATGGTTACATTAATGTTGACGGTCTTTTAATATGACATTAACAAAATTATGGAAATTTAAATAATTTACTGTTGCAATAAGAACTTCTTATGAATAACAATAGAGTTGAATTTAACTCAATTGGTCATTTTATTGTAATCGCAACAAACCCGTCAGTGTTGTAGTTTAAAAATAAATATGTTCTAATGTTCAGTAAATTGCATAATACGGTAACTATGTAAGTATTCATTTCGTTGTAAAACTACCTCAATGCCATTTGTTTGAACTATGCAAATTACTGTAAGCTTATACATATAGTAGTTGGAGGATTAACTGTTATTCATCATCATCATATCAGCCTATGGCCGTCCACTGCTGAACGAAGGCCTCCCCCAAAGAGCGCCAACCATCCCGGTCTTGGGCAGCCCGTATACATCCACTGCTGCAACTGTTATTATCACAAATTGTATACTAAAACTTATATGTATAAAAAAATAAAAACAATAAAAGAAGGTTTCGTTCCACTGTACAATATTTAACACTAAAAAAAAAAATTAATTTTTAACATTTTTATTTTACAAATAAAATTATAAAAAATAAAACCCCATTCAAAAGATATCATATCTTTATTTTGCGTTTTTAGCTCTATAGTGAAATGAAACAGAACCCTACGTGCACGAGTCCGACTCGCACTTGCTGGTTTTTTATTATTTATTAATGTAAGGATTGTAATGAATGATGATAATTCAGATTAATTAGTCTTCTGTTATCTACGGACATTAATCGTTGTTTGTAAATTATATTGGAGATTATGTTTCTCATGAAATTGAGTGATTACCATTCATCTGTTACGAGATAATAACAGATAGCACATTGAAATGCTTTTACGATAACATCTTGTGCATATTGGTACATAAGTATCAATATGTTTTTCAAATGAAATTAGATTGCAGCCAGTCATTGTTTCAGAATGTTAATTGGGCTGGCGCATCGCTAAATATGGCTTGTATGTGATGTCCACACTAGATGTTAAACAGAGACGATATACAAGCTGAATTATTACTATTGGGGGGGGGGGGGGGTGTTGGCTCATTTATTTGTTATCTAGCTTCCGCCCGCGACTTCGTCCGCGTCCGTCTGTCATAGCCTATTGGCTCCAAACCTACTGAACCGAGTATTTTTTCATGTTTTTGAGTCCCATAGTAAACATTTTATGAATTAAAGAGTAGTTTCACCCCCTCAAAAAATGGCTAGTACAAAGTACAATCAAGGTCAGCCCCTATATGCACTCTAACTATAGAACTATAAATAAACCAACCTTGCCGTTTGTTTAGCAAACTTGGGGTCACCTGTCAGTCTTAATGCAGTTGAATACAGTCATTATTTGGTATTTTACACTCCCGCCGTCTGACCTGACCTTGACGGACCAATTGGAACTGATATTTATGTCCTACTAAGGTTACTAGGCGTTTAGTCCTCCTTCCCGACGGACTGGTATAATACTAGCCTATTATTGTCCCAGTGCGCGGCAGAGTCCTCTTTTCATAGAGAAGGCACGAGCATTGATCACCACGCTTGCTCCTGGCGGATTGGCGATTTTATAATCATGTAAAGCAGTCCAGGTTTCCTCAGGATACTTTACTTTACTGATCTCAGTGATGTTTAAGTTAAACTTAGAAGTACGTATGAATTGAAAAAGTTACATTGATGCTTTATTGGTTTTTGTGCCCGATTGATGGCAATAGGCTCGCCACCGACATGGACTTTAACGTAACTAGCGAAATGTGGGTGTACTAACTATACCTCTGCCTAACCCTTCGGGGATTACAGGCGTGAAGTCACATTGGTTAGCCCGAACCCGCAACCTCATGCATGAGAGGCGGGCACCTTAACCACTACGCACAAGGAACTATAGACGTCGGACTTGCCAAAGGCAACTTGCTAACTTCACAATTTATACAAAGTTGTTTGTAGAGCTGTTACGAAACTTCATAGGGCCGTGCCTCACTTTCTATGAAACAAAACAGAGGAGTGGCGTCTAGACGGGTGTGTCTATCACCTGACTACACTTAGACTATCAGTTACTTGTAAACATGTTGTTAATTAAGTAATGGATACATTGTAATAATGATTTATTCAACGAAACCACACCCTAGATAAGTCATCATTATTTTAATGTTAATAAGAATTGTTTTACCTTGCGAAAACATTGTTAACATTTTCCGGTATAAGACTACAAAAGTGTATGCGAGTTTCATGAAGTCTTGTCTAGCGTATATTAAAGAACTTGCTGCTCCCTGCGGTTTTTTCATCCGCGCGACTTTCGGCGACCCACGGGAGCTTTGGTTACTGCTCTGTTCCGCTCCCGTCTTCTTCTTTATCGTAATGAGCAGAGTCAGGTCTTCTTTAAGGATGGGAAATCATCAAATGATCGCCCCCTATTACATGGGACTAAAAACATAACTGGCGAAATGTGGGTGTACTAATGGGTGCACCTCTGCCTAACCCTTCGGGGATTACAGGCGTGATGTTATGTTATGTTATGTTATCATCAAATGACTCTTTCAATTCTGGGCGGAGCGGAAGGGAGTGTCAGACTCTTACTGATTAAAACCTATCCGTGTTCCTTCTAGTGCTCTTTGCGTTCCAGGGCCTCTTTCGAACAAATTCCGCAACCAGAATAAGGTCTTTACGACACACACCCTAGTGTCAAGAGCTTCTAAACCGCCTCAAGGGCCTCTGACATGGTTTGAGTGGAACAGAAATAGGCTGCTCTCATGGGTCGTAGCGTAATGTTATATGTATAAAAAAATTATAAAAATAATCACGAGGTTCCTCATGATTATTTTTGTACAAAAATAATTACTCCAATCTGACTGGTAATTCCAAAGATGAGCACATCTTCTCACAAACAAACAAAAAGAGCGCTCAGCTTATTCATAAAGATAGAAGGAAATAGAACTTTATTATGTTAATCTTTATTAAATATAGCCACATAAAGTAAACTGGTTAAATCGGCAAAAACTGCAAGCGTTTTTCCAAATAGGTACAATCGAATAAGCTATTTGGTGTACAGGACAGCTGACTTATTACTATGTTGCGAGTGTGCTAAGCAGTTAATTCTTTTACATCAACCTCCTAAGTAGGCTAACAATCTGTCAGATTAAGAAGTTTATCACACACGCAATAGATAATGAATAAATAAATATTTTTGCTTAAATACCAAACAGCTTGTTTGATGGTACCCACTCTCTTAAGCGTAAAACAAAAGTAGGTACTTATTCCATCTTAGTAATAACTCATTCAAATACACTCTGATCATAGCACATCCTCCACACTGCACATCTGTCCGCTTTATCTCTGATTAGTGTTAATCACGAGAGCGATAAGGTCTAAAGTCTGATTGTACGTTAAATTGCTCGCGTGATCTCGCGGCCTAGTTGCATCAGTTACGCCTACCCAATTCATTAGGAACATTAGGACCAGTTAACTGCGATGTAAATCGTGTTTGTTGCAATGCTCGGTGATCGTAATTTTTGCATCACATGGATTAGGTATGTAGGTCTGACGTCAGTGAGTTCTTTTTTGTATGAGCACGATGTTTAATCTAATACAATACAATGTTGTAAGAGATAACGGAAAATCACGTTTTTTTGCTCATTGCGGTTTTTTAATGGTTCATAATGCATAAATGTTGACCTCGAAATTATCCTTTGTATGGCAATGCAAATACGGTGGACTGTAACCATCTTCTTCTTTTCGAATCGATGGTTCAAGACAATCTTGTCTTTTCTTTGTTAGAGTACTTGGGCTCAGTAGGTGGGCAATGTTTATCAAGCCAGCAGTAGCGTTTTTATTAGTGCTGGACGTAGTGACACTTGGGGCACTACTGTTTGTGGCACCATGGTCGCTATACAACAATAACACTGCTACATGCAAAGAGGAAGTTATTCTATGACAGACTATCAATTTTGTCGAATATCTCGGCCGGTGAATTTGGATGAAGTGTCTGCCGGTATTTTTTAATAAATCACCCATGGTGATCTAGGAGAAGTAAGCTTAATGTAAGCTGTATGTAAGTATGAATTGTTAGCTTACCTCATGCTTACTTCTTTCCTAGATCACCAAGGGAGATTTTCCTGCAGTTAATTTGCTTACGCTAACTTTTTAACTATCTACACCGACTTCTACTCCAGACACTCCCCGTTTCCCTTTTGCCAAAAGCATAATATCATCTTTTTATCCTAATCTCTTCAGAGTTAAAGTGAAGTAGACTTTTCTGGGTAAACTCTCTCCATCGTAATCTTTGTCTCTATCACCTCTTGACCTTGACCACGGTCAAGAGCAAATCATTAAAAAAAATCTTTTCTTTATCATCCCCAGTTGAAAGCACTGCCCCAGTACCAGACTGTTCCGGTTCTTGGGTTGAATGCACGCGGTGGCCCCTGGAGGCATGGGCGGGGGCGCTGCAGGCGCAGCTGTTCAGCGCGGCGTGGGAGGCGAGGCATGGAGCCGCCAGCGCGCTCCGGGAACTGCTGCGGGCCAGGATTGTCACCTCGGCGGGACATGACGTGAATATGACTAGTCAGGAGGTGAGTGTCACTGTAGAAATTATACCCTGATAGACTGATATAGTGGTTTAACGTTTATTGTACAGTAGTTAGCAAGTAATTAAGTAAAACTACCATTTTAACTGATAATTCCAAAAAATACTTTATTTTAGTTCTAAAAACCCAATGAATTTTCAGTGATCTGTAAGAATAGATGTTTAGTTGCTTTGAATAAAAATTAATGACGTCATAGTTTATTATTGACATCACAAAATATACGGGGGAATCGCGTTTTGACTGTTCATTAGAATTATGACAATTGATTGGTGGTGTCTGTCTAGTATAAAAAAGCAAAAAAACAGTAGCGCCACGTGGGCATTATATGAACTAATAATAATACTGTACAAGATGACTTTGTGTTTTAATATTATTGACTTTCAATAGTAACCTTTTTAGAACGTGTCAAAATTTAAAAAATAAAGTCCCCTATGAGGAAAAATATTAGCAATAGTATTTGAATGTAAGAACTTTTTTCTTTGGTAGATGGAGCAAGCACATCAGGAATGGTTGGAAGACATGGCACTGAGATTGTTATGTGTCCTCGCACTTGACCGATTTGGGGACTTCGTTTCTGATCAGGTAATTTCATGTTATTCAACTGTTTCTTTTGACTCAATATAACTGTAAGAAGAGTATGAAGGAGATTAAAATATAAATATGTTGTAGGTAGTAGCCCCAGTACGTGAGACATGTGCACAGACGCTCGGTGTTGCGCTTGCGCAGTTGAGCGCAGCGCGAGTGAGACGCGTAGCTGAACTGTTGGCGACGTTGTCCACGCATCCGCAGTGGGAGGCCAGGCATGGCGCTCTGCTGGGATTCAAGTACCTGTTGGCGGCTAGACAGGTTAGTGAAGAAAGTAGAATAAACAAAATAACGTAACGTTGAAGATGTATAACGTATTACTGGCGGACCCGCCAGACGCTGCCTGCCCTTGTGAAGGCTTGTAGCGTCATCTACCGAATCCAATTGTAAATCTTAAACATCCAACGACTCACTCAAACACACATAAAAAAATATATCAGCCCAGCCTTTAGGAGGAGCTCAGTGCCATACACACGAGCAGAAAAAAAAACAAAGACTCAACATTTCAAAAAAAATATAAATGAAATTCTGTTCTACGTCAGGTTTAACGTACGGTACTTTGTGATTTATTTTAAAAAGTTTAGTTTTTTACTTTGTATATATTTTTTTTTGTATAGCTTTCTTTTTTTGTTTTGTTTGGTTGATCTCTAATTAGTTCATTAGCACGTAGCGCACAAATTAGATGTAATTCTCTTTAGTCAAAACTAATACAATTTGTTTTTTCTTTCTATTTTACTGTTTTTTTTTTTTTGCCTTGAACAGGAAGTAGCCTGCGAAAGCGGCGCCTTAGAACACCTAATACAAGGTCTAGGCGACTCGGCCGAGGATGTGTCAGCCGTGGCCGCTGGTGCACTAGCGCCCGCGGCGGGTGCGCTGGCGTCGCGGCGCGCGGGCGCCGTGCGCGGCGTGGTGGCGCGTCTGTGGCGCCTGCTGGCCGACCAAGACGAGTTGGCGTCGCCCGCCAACTCCTACATGGCGTTGCTGGCTGCGCTCATGGCGCTACCTGAACCGGCTAGTTTGTTGCAGTGAGTTTTGTTATCTTTTGTTTTTTTTTTTTAATAAGTTTAATTACCTAAAATCAAATTACTCCTGTATTCTGTGAGAGGGTAAGAAGCAGTCCCACATTTCAGAAAGCATGAAAATAATTGCAATCAAAGTCGTGTAGAGATGATTTTAAAGTTGCACATTGCACTCCCCTCCACCAAACTCTTCAACAAAGAGTTGAATTATTTACGAAAGAAACAGTAGTTTTAATTTGATTAAAAAAAAAATCTACTTACCTCAAATTTTTTCATTAGTTCCGAGACGTTTGACTTGTTACCGATTAAATATTCATCATTTTCATTCAAGTTGACTTTGATGAGTGACAAACAGGACTCCCTCTTCCCTCTCTCACCCGCTTTGTTCCCCATTATAGTAACTAAAACCAACATTATTCTTCAGCCCCATCGACCTAGCGGATGTCCTCCCACGTCTCTGGCCCTACCTCGACCACTCAACCAGCTCCGTCCGCAAAGCAACGCTACAAACTCTACGTACCTTGACCCGACCACTAGTCACGAGCCATCAAAAGAATGGCACCAACGGGAATAATGACGTCACTAAGGCAAATAATGACGTCACCAAAGCAAATAATGACGTCACCAAAGCAAATAATGACGTCACCAAAGCAAATAATGACGTCACCAAGGCAAATAATGATGTTATTATGAGGAACAGTGATGAAACAAAGGGGAACGTCGACAGCAGTAAAGCGAACAGTGACGTTGTAAAAGATGACAGTGACGTCATCAAAGGGAACGGTGACGATACCAAAGCACATAGTGACGTCACCAAGGAAAATAGTGACGCTGTCAAGGGGGACTCAGTCGTCAACGGAAATGATGCTGTCAAAGAAGATGACGTCAGCAAAGGGAACGAGATTACTAATGGCGAATATGATCAGTGCCTGAATTGGACTCCTGAGCTTCTGCAGGAGGCGATGAGGCATATCTATCAGAGGGTCCTGTTTGAACATGTCCATGAGATACAGGAGATCGCTGTGCAGGTGTGTAAAAAAAAACAAAACATTTTTTTTTTAATGTTAATCTTGTCATTTGTGCTTGTGGTAAGATAAGCTTTAGCAATACATAACGAGTTCAACATTACTCTAAAGTTATATCCTTAAGCCAGCTATTTTATTTTGAACTATATTTCGGTAAAGATAAAGTTCTAATATCAAAATAAAAAATAAAAAAACTAAATTCAAAATCTAAATTTTGAATAAGGTTATTTGGCACACGTCACTTATTTGGCAACTTAATTGTCTAACTATTTATTGATTTCAAAGCCACAAAAAATCAAATTTTAGAGTAAATTGAAAATTAATCGAGTTTTCAGGGCTTAAAATAAAATGTTTTTTTAAAGTAAAAAAACATCGTCGTCATCGTCGTGTCTTGGAATTAGTGGTTAATAGTGTCAACTACCCAATTTTAGTTTTCTAAAATTTTCTTTTTTTTTTCCAGGTGTGGGAGAACTTTCTAAAGTACGCGTCGTTAGGAGTGATCCTCATAGCGGCGTGTCCTATGCTGGCCACGTGGCTCTGCCTCGCGATGCAGCCTGCTCGGCTGCCTGTAGAGCCTGGCTTGTTGTTACACCCACCTCCTAAGGTAGGTTTACTCTTCTCTTCTTCGCAGTGCCTCTTCTACAGAAATCTAAAATATGTCCTTCAGAAATCTAAAATATGTTCTTTGCAAGGCGGAACAGTTCTGGTTTCCGTAGGTTTACTGAGCAAATCTTCTTTTTTCGTAACTTCGGAAGTTCTCGAGATCTTTGTGATCGATCAGCTAATAAAATCTATTTTTGTCCCACTGTAAGGCAAAGATCTTTTCTTCTTGAACTGTTTCGACTATTTCAAATACTAACTTTATGCAAGCATTAAGTTTATTTAATCATAACATTAGACAAATATCATTATAACGCTAAGGTTTTTTCAAAGTACATACAAAAACTCACGCCTTTTTCCAATGGGGAAGGCAGGAACTCAAAACTTTACTTGTTTCAAAATAAGCTTTTAATAAAACAATTTCTTCCCCAGGAACGTCGCACGCGCACGAACTCCCAGTCATCAGAAAATTCCTTACCGCCCGAGCTGCGCCCCAGTCAGAAGTGGTTCATAGGCGGCTCGGAGTCGCAGTCCTCCGCCACTCGGGACCGCAACGTCATGCGCGCGCGCTGCCTTGCCGCACACATACTAGGTTCACAGAAATTATATTCCCTGGATCTCGATTACTAGATATATCCAACCTGCACTGACGGGAAGGAGAGGGAGCAAGGAGCTAGCAAAGAGAGGGAGAGGAGTAAATAGTGTGTTTTTGAGTTGATTTTTGAATTACTTACGAAATTAAAAAATATTATTCCTCATTCATTTTTGGAAACAGGTTTTTCTTTCTCAGTAGTCCTTTCTCGCTTGCGATACGCTTTCTAGCAAAACATGGAGGCCTACCCTTTAGGCTTAAAATCAATATATTATTATGTTTTAACAAAATAGATGATTTGATTTGTATTTTATATGTTTTCAGGTTACCTGTCATGCTACCTGGTCCAACCTGCACCTGGTATAGAGTACAAAGCTGAAGATGAGAGCCCCATAGACTGTTATGTTAAGGTAGGCACGAACTAGCACTTTATCCTGTAAGAAGTTCTTGGTGAATTCATTACACTAGCAACTGTGGTCAGTTCCACCATCTCCAGTCCACCCTTCAGTCCTCCATTTCCACCACAGGTTGATTCCTAGCACGGAACTGGGTCTCGCTCCGCTATCCACTATAATATTCATAACCGTCACTTATGATGTAGTATTTAACCTGTACTTAAGTTTTTCTGAAATAAAGATTATTATGTAGGTAAATTATCTGGCCGAACTTCATACAGATTTTGTTCATTTTTTTATCAATTTAGCGGTTAGACTGTGAAACATTCCTTCATCTTAGAAAGGTACTTGACCCACTATGCTCATCATAACTAATGTTATTATTTTTGTCATGATTACAGGTGATGGTAGTATACCTACGCTCAGGCAGCGCGCTACAGCGACTGGTGGCGAGTCTGGTGGTGTCGTCTTGGGCGCGACAGACCGTTACACACGACAAGTTCCCGCCTAGCATACACGATGCCAATGGACATGTCACACATACGGTATGAATTTATATATTTTATATTTTTATTATTATATATTTACATGACTTTTTGAACTCAATTATAGATTGTTTAGTAAATAAATATGTAAAAAAAATTAAGACAAAATCAATTTTCATTTCAAGAAAAGAATGTATGTAGTCGTTGAATTATGGCAGAATATTTTTTTTTACCTCGCACTAGGAATTGGTTATGTATCGTGTGTGTGCGCGTCACAGACAGATACAAAAAAAAGAACTAGTCCCGGAACAACTACCTGTAGGTTATACAAATTTTTGTGTACACACACACAACAACTTCCAATTACTCAGTTATTGTGGAAACCGTGCACTTGAAAATAACTTATATCAATCAGTATTTTTTTATAATTATAAGTCAAATTAAATTAGCTGCTGAAACTTTACAAACAAATAAAATTATATTCATTTTATTTATTTTTTTGCAGGAGGATCAAGGTGACAAAGCAAGTAGCGAAGATCAGAGTCCTGTATCGAAACTAGCGCCTCCGCTACTAACTAACACGTTACACACAGCTCTGAACCAAGCTCTCTACTACGACGAGGTCGCGTTAAACTGTAATAGGTGAGTACCCTTACATTGTTCAGTACGCAAGTCATCCAGAAATATATATATAAAAAAAAACATCTTTTACGAATAGCCTGTTTATTGAAGAAGGTTATCTTTCCATACATATAAAAAGCTTTGTCCTGAATGACGGACTGACGGATCAACGCACAGCCTAAACCGCTGATCGTAGAGACCTGAAACTTAGAGGGTGTGTTCTTTGTTTAACGTAGACATCCGATAAGAAAGGATTTTACCGAAATTCTACCCCTTAGGGGTTAAAAAAAAGGGGGTGTTTGTATGGAGATACAAGATTAGATCGCCAATAACCGACATTTACGCGGATGATGTTGCGGCAAGACGCTAGTGGGCTATATGTATAACATCTCGCTTCGACCCAGATGTAGGTTTTGCGACTCTGCTACATCGGATGGTAGTCTTGTGTCTGTTTTAACTGACTTTTTTATATTTTCAGAATACTGCAAGAGGCTCGCGATTTACATGCAATGATGAAACATTACAAATTACCAGTTGACGGTGAAGAATTGAGCAACATACTGAGACTAGAACAGGTAACGATATTCTTTATAAAACTATTTGAAGTAGCGGTCCCTTCTGTAGTAATTATCTATTTAAAACAATCAATCAACTTATCCTATGAAATCCAATGCTGAGGGCAGGACTCTTCCCAGTTACACATTAGTATTATCCTACTAACCTAAGTTTGTGAGGATGTATGGATGTTTGTTTCCTTTCACGCCAGAACGGCTGAACGGATCTGGATGAAATTTGGCATAGAGGTAGATTATAGTCTGGAATAGCTTGTAGGCCGGAGAAATGTATAGTTCCCGTGGAATAATTAATTAACTTTGACGAGGACGGTGGAAGCTAGTAATTTTTTGCTAATTAAACCTGGCTCATCCCACTGTTAGGCAAGGGCCTTCCCCGATGTCTTTCGGCTATTACGGTTCAGTATTCGTTCCAATTTTTTTCGTATTCACTTTATAATAATGACCTTAAAAACATTTCAGGTAGGATATTTAACAACCGTGTCGCAGCCGATGGTGGCCGCCATGAAATTAAAGCGCGTGGCTCAAACCTTGGAGGAGAGGCGGAGGAACCTGCAGACTGCCGTGAATCTATGCACTATTGAACAAGGATCGCTCAATGTTTCGTAAGTCTATTATTTGATTGATCAGAACTTTTTAAGTCATCCATAACGATCTTTCAATCGATAATCTACCGACAATGGATATTTATCGATTGAGGGCAGCATAACAGGCACATTACAACAGCAGCTTCGCCGCAGTAATTGCCATTCAAATTAAGGTTTTAAAACGTGTGCGTTATAATATTTTTTTAAATGACATTATTGGAACAGTCATTGGTTGGATTTTTCGAGGCGATCTTAGATTGTAGGTTAGCCTGTTGGCGTGTCGGTGCGTTGCTGTTGTAATTAACTTTATTCTTTTAGTTTATATGTAGATATAATTCTTCTATTCTATCGCATTAATGCTGAAGTGTTATAACATTAAAATTTTCTGACATTAATTTTATGAATATATTTTCCAGTGTCCAAGCAGCATTAGCAGGCGCTTGCGCAAACTTACACTTACTGCCAGAAAAACTGAACCCAGTGGTGCGACCTCTGATGGAGAGCATCAAGAAGGAGCCTTCAGAGGAGCTGCAGCAGAACTCTGCTGACACCCTCGCCGCGTTACTGTCGCAGCTAGTCAATAGAGAGCCTTGCCCGAACAATAAGGTTCTTATCAACCTGAAGGCGTTCTTGAGGTGAGTTAGGTCTTGTGATCCAAATATCTAGTCTAGTGTTGTGTAGTGAAAGTTGATTATTGAGTGACTATGCAGAAGATTGGAATTTAGCTAAATTATATTGCTGTTTTTATGACTTGTATTGAACCTACCAAAGGTTGAGAAACGTAAAGGAGCTAGGGTCGCTTATCATGTACTAAAATGTTCAACTAATATTAATTTATAAAAATTCTTATTCGTCAGTAGTGCATGGTATCACCGTATAGACTATTTGTAATCGAAAGATCGTAAATATAGTTTGTTAGCATGGAAATTTAAACTTTGTCGCCGATATCATTGAGTTTCTATTTCTAAAACTTGATAATTATCTGAAATTCAGAATTTTAGTATAATACTAAGTGTGGTTATGTGCGTCTTTCCAGATGCGACCCAGATTACACGCCGCGAATTTCTCTAGAAAGCACAGAGGAAGCTAACGGTGACTCTGGTAGCGGAGACAGCGGTCCTGAGGGCAAAGGAGAACAGATACCACATGCGCCAGAGTGTATGTAGTTATATTTATGTACTACGTTACGTTTTTGCCCGCATGAATTCTTATGGATCCCTATTTTTTATACTAAAATATTGAATGGCTTGTTGTTATAGTGGTCGTAAAGCACGACTGCTCAGCATGAGGTCATGGTTTAGATTCCCACGTCGGGCAAAGTGTTATTGGGCATTTCTATAAGGAATTCCTCGGTAGCAGCCCTGTACTCTGGATTTGTGCCCAGTTGGTGACAATAAGCTCGTCCCCTATATTGCATGTGACTTAAACATAACTGGCGAAATGTATGTGTACTAATGGGTACTCCTCTGCCTAATCCTTCGGGGATTACAGGCGTAATTTTATGTATGTAAATTATTACTTACGTACTTACGGATAACTTAGCTGATAATTGACGCGGGTTAATAAAATAAAACAACTGTACTTTGTTAATAAAATATATAATTTATTTGAATTCCCTTTTTTTATCACAGTGGATAAACACAAAGGCATCTTGACGCTATGGGAACAGCAGCGCTGCGCAGACAAGACCGCGCCGCGTCGCGGACGACCGCCCGCCGCCGCTGCACTCGCGCTTGACCAGCTGCTACCACATGAGGATGAGGTTGGTAACAGAAGTCACTGGTGGATCATAATGTTGCTGCAACTATGCTGCGCTTGCGCAACATTTTTACAATATTAGCTAATGTCAGCGACTTAATCCACGTTAAATGACGGTCATCGCGAACGTAAGAGAAGAAGCGGATCAAAAAGTAGTCTACGTATTATAGAGATTTTAAGTTATCTTTATGTCAAAATTAATTATGATTGGTCCTATAATTTTGTTGTGACGAAGTTACAAACAAAGAGAGTTGCTTTTGTATTTATAATCTTAACCTTAATAAATATAAATTACGCGTCACGTTGTTTATCCGGGATAGACTCCTAAACTATTTAACCGATTTTAATCAAATTTGCACACCGTGTGCAGTTTGATCCAACTTGAAAGATAGGATAGTTTTTATCTCAATTATTGGCCAATTCTAAGCCACAGTAACGTGTAGGCACCGCAGCTAGTATTAGTATAGATTTTAAATTGTTGTTTTATTTCCAACAGGCTCGAAAATTACTAAGGATACAAAGACGCGGCGCTACGTTAGCGTTAACGAGTTTAGCTATGTACTTCGGTGACGAGCTACCAGAGAAATTACCAAAGCTATGGGAGTTTATCACCGAACCACTCGAAAGGGTTCTAACTGATACTGGTGAGCAAAAAACAATTGTTGATTTATACGTAAACTTTTTTGTTAACGTAGTTGTTACTGCTTAGATTGTTTTTTTCTTAATTTATTTTTATTTATCTGTTCTATGTTGTGTCTAAATATAACGATAGCGGCGTAGGTTTTTGAGAAAACTTTTAAGCTTCAATTTTTCTTTGGTTAGCAGTTCATCAAAGGCACATATAATATAATACATCAAAGGGGTCGGTTGTTGGATCTCCTAGTTTTTATTGTAGCAGTCTAAAATAGGCTTGGCTAAATTACATAGGTCTTATAAAATGTGGGCATACACCTATGCCTATTCCATCGAGGGAGAAACGCGTAATGTTAAGCATTTATAAACATTTCCTTCCCACAGAGTTGGAGCAACAAGAATGCAGCGTGGCAGAGGAGCTGATCAGTCGGCTGCAGGTGTTCGAGGCGGTGTGCGGCGCGCTGGGCGGCGCGCTGCGGCCGCGCCTGGCGGCGTGCGCGCGCGCAGCCACCGGGCTGGCGCGCAGCCCCTACACCGCGCTGCGCCACATGGCGGCGCGCGCGCTGGCCGCCATGTGCCGCGCCGCCTACCCCGGGACCATGCACACCGTCATACACGAGGTACCTACATCTACGAGCCTACAACTTCTGAATGAACCACTGTCTACATTGTGTCTTGTTATTTAACAGTGTGTTCGATGGACCCTATTTATTAGGTTCAAAATCCGGTAGCAATAACTCCGATTAATGTGATTTTACTATATGACATATTCATGAGATAATTTTCTTAAGGTAGACGATAAGTTACGTCACTACTTTAGATCCCTCCGGAGTACACTCAACGCTTCTCATATTTCCAGACAGCCACAGATATTTTACTATATATATGACCTTGTTACAGCTGATCCCCGCTCTGAGCGACGTCCGCAGCGACGGCGTGCGTTGCGGAGCGGCGGAGGCGCTGGCGCGGGTCGTGGACGCGTTACAGCTACAGATTGTACCTTATATTGTACTTCTAGTCGTACCTCTATTGGGTTAGTATATTATATTCATATTATAATTAATTTTATTTTTCCCGAAACGAAGTCATTTAATAATTATATTAAAAATAGTGGCATTAAACTCGAGCTACTTTATAATATTAGAGCTGCCTTCTCACAGCATATTAAATCTATACTAATAATATCATAAAACTAAAGTGTTTGCTTGAACGCGCTAAACTCAGGAACTACTATACTGATTTGGAAAAATCTTCATGCATTATTTAGCCCGTTTTAAAGTTATACAGTACACATTACGCTACGACCTACGGCAACAGAGCAGTATTCAAAGACGTTACTTAACACGGGTGAAACTACGGAATATTGCTAATATCTAAAAATGTTTTATTTAAGTCATTTTATAATAATAACGATAGTAGTAAAAAAGTTTTTATCTCATTACAGGTCGTATGAGCGACCACTGCGAGGCTGTCCGCGTCATGTCGACCCGCTGCTTCGCGTCCCTCATACAGCTGATGCCACTGGACGGCGGCGTGGCGGAGCCGCCCGACCTGTCCCCGGAGCTGAGGGCGCGGCGACGCAGCGACAAGCACTTCCTCGAGCAACTGTTCAACCCCAAGACTATCAAAGACTATAAGATACCCGTACCCGTGTCGGCTGAGCTGAGGAGTTATCAACAGGTGGGTGTCAAGCAGAAGCGTAGCGTACCTTGGCGGGGCCCCGTATAAAAATTTGTTTGGGGGCCCTTAGGACGGGTAAAGATTTCTCAAAAAAGAAAAAAATGTTTGCATAAAATTAAAAGAAATATTTATTCATCATAATTATCTATCTGTCACATTTTTAAAAACAATTCAAATTAAATATTAACTCTCCTTGCCTTTTTTTCGGCAAACTGATTAATTAAATCATTCATAGCTGATGATGACTTTAGTTTTTCTTAAGTTTCTGCCTCTATGGACAATAGTGACAGGTCTGACAGGCGTTCCTGTCCCATAGAAGTTCTTAAATAATTTTTTATCAGTTTTAATTTCGAGAAACTTCTTTGGGAAGTTTTTATTAATTTTTGCTTACGCACCTTGGCGGGCCCCGTAGGCCGGGGGCCCCGTATAATTGATACGGCAGATACGGCGGTAGCTACGCCCCTGGTGTCAAGTGTTTACTCCTGAACAGCCAAAAGGGTTTGTTGTTGTAAACTTGGTTAATTTCAAACCTCTGCAAACATTGATGCTGCCTAAGGGGACGTCTCCACAAGCGAGGGATCGCGGCGATATTATCGTCGTGCTACGTATTAAAAATGTTTTAGTGGGACCGTTACTAACTTTTTTGAGTTGCCAATTTTTTTTATTGATTATTTTTTTAAATTAAAACTTGTATCAACTTGTATAGCTGTCTGACCCAAGTGCATGGCTTTATATTAGGTTGTATCGGCAGCCAAAAAAAGCTTCCTCATACTAATTCCTTTTCCTTCGTAATTCCAGGCTGGAGTGAACTGGCTCCGCTTCCTATACGAGTACAAGCTGCACGGCGTGTTGTGTGACGACATGGGTCTGGGCAAGACGCTGCAGTCCATCGTGGTGGTGGCTGGCTCGCACTGGGAGAGAACGAGGCAACATGCGCCCGCGCTGCCCTCGCTCGTCGTCTGTCCGCCTACGCTTACTGGTGAATATATAAGTTCTTGTCACTAGGACTAAGATTTCTCGATTAATTTGTAATAAAAAACGCCAATGCGATTCTCCAGACTGTCTTTTTATGCCCCTGAGATAGTTTCTTACATGGAGTAAAATTAAAAGTATGTCGCACAATTTCTAAACTACATCATAACATCACGTCTGTATTACCCGATGGGTTAGGCAGATGTGTACCCATTAGTACACCCACATTTCGCCAGTTATGTTTAAGTCCCAAGGTGTCGTGCCTATTGGGAAATTCCAGATGGAAAATCCCTATAACAATTTGCTCGACCTGGGAATCGAACCCAAGACCTCATGCTCAGCAGTCACGCTTTGCGACATTTCTAAATTACATATTTATTTATTTATATTGTTTGTAAGAGTTTGGAAGAATCTCTGTAAGTACCAGTCCGTTTACAAAAAATATCTTCTGATAGAAAGCTACATTATTGCCAAGTGACATAGGCACTTTATATTTGACATCCACGTAGATGAAGTCGCGGGCAAAAGCTTTAGTTTCTCTTCTCAATTTGTTTATTTATCTTTCATTACAGGTCACTGGGTATTCGAAGTAAACAAGTTCATACCATCAAAATTCCTGAAACCGCTTCAATACGTCGGGATCCCTTACGAACGCGAGCGATTACGTCACCACGTGAAACACTACAACTTCATCGTGGCGTCGTACGATATCGTGCGCAAAGACATCGAGTTCTTCAGCAGTATTAAGTGGAACTACTGTATATTGGATGAAGGACATGTCATCAAGAATGGGAAGACGAAGGTCTTTAAGGCGATTAAGCAGGTCGTTGCTAATCATAGGCTGATCTTGTCGGGGACGCCGATACAGGTATGTTATTGGAATATAATATATTTTTTAATAATAGTTAGACTTTTAATTTACTGCCCGTCAAGGGTACTCTAATCGGTACTCATGTATACGAACAACATTTATAACGGCACCAACACCGAGAAAAAAAAAAGCAGCTGTTCCGTTTTTTATACATTTTCGGTGCGTTGAAGGGAACTGCTTTTACCTAAGTACACTATATAAATAGAGTAACAGACAGATTTTTTGCTGTAGTTTGATGGCGCAATAACTTAACTCCAGCTACTGTGAGAACTTCTTCTGCTTTCTTTGTCTTTTATGTAACAATCGACACATTTTAAAAGAGTACGGGTTAGATGATTTTGGTAAAACTACACCCGCTTGATAAGGTTTTAAGAACTTGAGGGGGGGGGGGGGAATTTTTAACACATAGTCAAGTCAAGTCAAAACATTTATTTCAATTAGACCATTTACAGGCACTTTAGAATTGTCAAGGAGTCGGTCAGTTAGTCCGAAATGGAAGCTAGACAGAGTTAACTAGCTACTAGCATAGAGTACATGAACAATATATCCATAATAACTAATTGATTGAAATGTTTTTCTTATCCAGAATAATGTACTAGAACTATGGTCGTTATTCGACTTCCTAATGCCGGGTTTGCTGGGGACCGAGCGACAGTTCACTGCGCGGTACTCGCGACCCATCCTCGCGGCGAGAGACGCTAAGGCCACGCCGCACCAGCTGCAGGCCGGCGCGCTGGCTTGCGAGGCGTTACATCGACAGGTACTTGCATCATTTGTAAACATAAGTAGAGTTATAGTAGTGTTGGGTTACTACTGGAACGTACGTATCCATGTCTCACTTCTATTGCCCCAACGCGGGTCCGTTGAGTTATTAGATGTAGTATTAAATGTACCTCAATGCTTTTTTAATCAGATTTACTTTGTTCAAGTAAATAAAAAAGAATATAAATTTTTGTCAAGCCTGAAAATACACCTTGCCTTTAAAATATTACAAGTTATAAAACAAAATATTACGACTGTTCCATCAAAGTATAGGGCAGAGGTGTCGACACCTGCAACCAGTATCTAAGCGATATCTTTCTAAATATTACTTTAGATCCGTGTTTACTTGGTCAGTGACCAAGTGAGCGAGTTGGTTGGTTTACTTGGTGTTTTTGTGTTCTCCTACCTACATATTTTTATTTTTACTTAAGTTCCTACATTTTATAGCAGTCTCTGTACGTTTATCAATTGTGTCAATTTGTAAATCAAATTTCTCTGTAAGTGAATTATTGTTAAATCTTTACGAGACAATATAAGTTTTTAAACGAGAATATAATACTTACTCTTATTATCCTTATTCAGGTGCTACCGTTCCTATTGCGTCGTGTTAAAGAAGACGTGCTAAAGGAGTTGCCTCCTAAGATAACTCAAGACTACTACTGCGACCTGAGTCCGCTACAGCGGCGACTCTATGAAGACCTGTCGAGGGAGCACATGCCGCACGGCATCACCTCGCATCATACGCACGTTTTCCAGGTACATTATTACCGCCAAATCTAATACAAATTCATTTATTTATTTATTTATTTAACTAACACACACTATTTTACAGGAGGAACCCAAAACAATAGAGTGAATCCAAAAAAATAATTAAATCTAGACTTATCTACTACAAACTAATACTAAAAAACATAAACAAAAAATTTAAATCAATAAACTAAAACCTATTAAAAATTAGACATAAATAAATAATCTAAACTAATATAATTTCTAACTTCAGGTAACTTATTATTATTATTATTCATTTATTGCTTACTACTGGTGAAATGTCAGATCTTACAAATTTATTATTTAGGTATCGCTGTAACATATTCATGAGGTGTCACTAACTAATGTTAACATCTGTAAATTGACGGATTGTTTTTGCAAAAATATATGAATGTCAAAAAGTATCATCAATTTTCCAGACAGACTTGTAAAATAGTAGCCACATATTTTCGCAAGTATAGAATTGCACAGGTCAGAGTGACGCTATTGTAAAAAGGGGTTGTACTTGCACTTCATCCCACACTTTGTGCGCGTCCAAATTTTACCGTTACGTGAGTGACCTGTAGAATTTAAACGTCAATATTTAATATAATTTTTAACAATACTATTACTTCTGCGTAAATTAATACCAGATTATTTGTTTTTATTATTAATTCTGGTCGTGTCTATGTTTAACGTCTAGAATTTGACGCGTAGATTTAAAAAATATATAACACTGTAAATAAAAAACGTAAAAAAAAAACTACAAATATGTGCAATTTTTGCAATCGTGTTTTTTATTATTTTTTATTATAGTAGCTTGTTTTAGTTTCTCACTGAGATAAGGCAACACAAAATAATGTTTCTCATTTACTCACTCCTTCGATGTTTAACGAAAGCCATTATCTCTTACCTCGTCATAAAATACTTTTCACGTATTCACCCAACTCTTCATTTCTCCGCAGGCTCTCCACTACCTGCAGAACGTGTGCAACCACCCGAAGCTAGTCCTAACGTCGGAGCACCCGGAGGCGCGAGTTATTGCCAAGCAGCTGCACGAGCAGCACTCCACGCTCGACGACATACACCACTCCGCCAAGCTGCCCGCACTTAAGTGAGTATACTGCTTCTTCTTGTTCTTATCGTGTGGGTAGTAAGGCCTTACGACCCTACACACCCTAGTGTCAGAATTTCTAAACCGCCTCAAGGGCCTCTGACATGGTTTGAGTGGAACAGTAAGTCCAGGTTTCCTCACGATGTTTTCCTTCACCTATGCCAGTGATATCCAAGATAAACTGTAAAGTATACTGCTAAACTCACACTTGAATAATTAAAATATTTTGTTGATTCAATGACGGTAGTCCGGTAACCTTGGGTTTCTCAAACGAAAAATGGTCAAACGCGCGTAAGTTGCTGTGATTGGTTGACTGAATTATCAACATCAAATTACAGCAGCTTACGCGGTTTTGAAATCAGAAGATACTACAACAAAGAAAATATTATAGTGCAAAAGTGTATGCGCAAACGCAGGTGCTGTCTCTCTTCCCTTCCTTAGAAACAGCAATCCAACACGATCGTAGACCGAGACATTATTCGCGATGCCGTAAATCCACGCGATATCCACAACCATTTATTAAATAATGTAACAATGTTAATTTCCTACTCACTTTTTCCAGACAACTACTCCTCGACTGCGGTATCGGCATGCCAGCCTCTGACGTGGAACCGGAAGCCATCGTGTCTCAACACCGCGCCCTCGTGTTCTGCCAGCTCAAGAAGATGCTGGACATCGTGGAGCAAGACTTGCTGAAGCGCCACCTGCCGGCCGTCACGTACTTGCGACTGGACGGCAGCGTGCCCCCGCACCAGAGACATGCGATTGTTACCAGGTTCAATAACGACGTGTCGATTGATATGCTGCTGCTTACTACTGCGGTGAGTTCATAATGCTTTATTATGGTCAACTCCTACCGACTTTTATACGCAGTTTTTAAGATACAGTGCAATATCGAACTTATTTAGTACACATGTAAAGGCGAAAGCATGTTGTTCTCTGAGCTGCGTAGCATTTCGCATCTCTGAACTTCAGCGTGCGTATACCTTATTGCGTAGTAAATAAGTTCGATATTTTATCACTATGTAAAAAAGAAAGTCGCATATTGGTGTACATAGATCCAAAGTTGAGTATGCTGCATCAAAAATAAATATATTTTTCCATACTTTCTTTTGAGAAAAGGTCAGATAACTAAGGTGTCTCGAAACCGCATTCAAACTGTGTGCTATCGCCAGTCGAGTGATAGCCAAATATTACCCTACTTCAGGAAATTCTTATTTTGAATTGTTCATCCTGAATGTCTTTGTCTTTTTTTATTAACTCTAATATTATGTACTTTTATCATAAGATCGTCAAGAAATTTACTGTATAAAAATAACAATATAACAGCAATAATCATAACACTCCTTTTTCTGTCAGGTGGGCGGCCTGGGTCTGAACCTGACTGGCGCAGACACGGTGATCTTCGTAGAACACGACTGGAACCCCATGAAGGACTTGCAGGCCATGGACCGGGCTCATCGTATTGGTCAGAAGAAGGTCGTCAACGTGTACCGACTCATCACACGAGACACGCTTGAGGAGAAGATTATGGGGTACGTTTGCGATCTCCTATGTATAGTTAGGGAAAGGCTAAAGCTAGGCAGATGATGAGACTCTAAATTTTTACATTGTAACAACTCTATTCTGTACGTACATTTTCAGTTATCTAGCTTACTATAAAACAAAATACTAATTATTTCATAATTTCTTCCACAGACTACAAAAATTCAAACTGCTAACAGCCAACACTGTAATAAGCAGCGAGAATGCCGCTATGGAAACCATGGGCACTGACCAACTCTTAGACCTGTTCAACTTGTCGAGCAGCAACTGCGCTGCGCCTGCGCCGGCGCAACAGCAGCAGCCCGGCCCGTCCGGCACTAAGTCCGTGCTCGAGACTCTGCCCGACCTCTGGGACGATAAGCAGTATGAAGAGGAATATGACATGACCAACTTCATAAAGGGACTAAACAACATGAGCGCTTAGTAGAGACACTCCTTACAAATATACAACTTTTTAATAAATACTGAGCTCATAATTTGGCAAATTTTGCAAAAGTAATTCAGAATATTTCCAATTTTATAATACCGTTGATACACAGTTTAACACCAAATATGCCATACATCTTTACACAATTTTTGAAGCTCTAAATTTGAAAAAAAAAACAAAATTGATTATAATATAGGTGATTTGTACAATGTAAGAAGTTAGGATGGGGTCGCACTGGTAATTTCGACGCGACATAAATTATTGCATCTCTTCGCTGGATACGATATGATATTATAGTGGCTTTAAAGAATTTTGTGAAATGTTTTTCAAAAAAAATGACCAGTGCAGCCCCAGCTAACTATGACCTTCCTTCAAAGATTGTAGAAACATAATAAACTTTTCACTTTGAAGGTAGGTCGCAATGTTTGAAGAGGCTGACCCATTCTAGTAGATATAAAATAGATGTAGACACGGACAGCTTTAGCAAGTTGCCTTAGTAGAAGTTCTATGAATCTTGTATTTGTTATTGTTTACGAGCAACCGACAGGACGCATACCTGCGTCTCTCTCGCACCGTCGTCGCCTCCACGCCGCATGCGCCTCGAGCATGGCCACTTGCCCGTGCGCGCACGAAAGATACATCACTTCACAGCTTCTGCTCGCGTAAAAAATAACTATCATTAAAATAAGTTGAACTATTATCCCAAGGGAACATAATACTGGGATAAAAAAAAAAAATGTCCTATGTGTTAATCCAGGACATGGTCTATCTATGTGCCATTGTCATCGAAATCTGTTCAACGATTTACGCGTGATTGAGTAACAAACATCTTTACAAATTTTCACATTAATAATACTAGTAGGATTATAATTATAACCACCAGCGGCGCGGGTAAGCGTCCCGTCAGTTGCGCATAGACAGTATTTATTGTGTAGTTCTTAGATAATAGTCTAATCACGTCAACGTTTTATTCACATCGCTCCTACATATTACATTTACATAAGTTTTTTAACACTTTTTGGTATAATAATTAGGAAAAGTGCTTTCTAAAATTTGGTCAATTACATGTCAAGCTTTCATGAATAATAATTGTTATAGGTAATAAATAGTTCCATTATAATTATGTAATAACGCAACGCAATTCGAAAAAGGCAATAAGGTTAAAGTATGAATGCATGTTTGTTATACATACAATACGGCTAACGTATGTTGGCGGTCCTGAAGTAAGCCGATTAGCTGCGCAGTAGACAATTTCGTTCCTAAAAGATGCATTGCGCAGCCGAACAATTAACTTCAGGACCGCCAAAATAATTCGGCCGTACTTTAAGATAGTAGTAATATTAACTGTTAGCTTCACGAAACTATTTAAAAGTTCAAATAAGATTTTTTCATTACATCATCTAGTTATTTAGGAAAGAAAAGTAATATATTAACTACTTGTATATTAGGTGAGCAAACCAAATTAATTTAGATTTAAAATGATTGTGTACCTACTTCACTGATCCATGTTTTATTTATTTATCGACTCACTACGTACGTAAAACATTTCAGTAGTGTGTTCCCGTAAGCTATTTTCAAATGTAAGGTTCCTTGTGTTAGAAATTACCTCAATGACTTGATTTTTCTCTACGATTGAATAGTTAATTTATTATTGTAGCGTTATAAGGAACAGTCATGCTGCTTTAGTCATTTTTGTAGTATTTAGTGAGGCGCGCCGTTGCTGGCATGTTTTATTTTTTAGTTTGAATGATTCTGTTTGCTGTTTTGTACCTGCTCAATATAAAACAACGGTAAGTAATTCAAAAATGAAAGTGTTTTAGGGTATCACTCACTATAACAGTATCGCTCCGATTCGGTAACAAACGGCCCGGCCGGCACCGCCTCAAAAAACTAATCGCTAGCCGTCAACGCACCGCTTGCGACTCTTGCGAGCTCTGCGACTATTTTATCTTGTTATTATAAAATTAACTTTAACACTAAGGTTTTAAAGCACTAACTTGAATGGTAAATTATTTGTTGTGACCGAGCGATGCTGTTATTGTACTCTGTGACCTTTATTTTAATAGCATTTTGGTTGATGTTTTTTTTTGTGTTTCGGACGTAAAAAACACGTAAGCAATACGCAAGTAAATACAACACGACATTTCAGTGTTATGTCATGTAACATTTGTCAAATACGACGACGTTTTCTATCTCGATTTTTTAAAGCGTCGACGTAAATAATTTTAGTGTTTTGTGTGGCAGTATCACACGTACTTCCAGTCTTGATGTAGTTTAATCTATGTTTGTCTACTTGTCTGGATAAAAATAAAGCATTTTTTTTAATCATTCTTGTATTATTTACCGCCGTTGCCTTTAAATATAAGGAACCACGAAAATAACTCGTAAATATTTAAGAGTTGTCTAGAAAAGTTTTACGTGAATATTGGTACGCGCTCCGAGCATCTGGACTGTGGCTGTGTAATATATGATCAGTGATTTAGAATTTTGGACCACAAAAAATTATAACTAACTTTTCAATACGTCTCTGTTTGGCACGTAGTCACATTACGCTGGGGCCGCTCCTGCATCTATCGTCAGTTCGTCACGATACGAAGCTTCGCGCTACGGCACGATCCACGCAGATGCAGTGAGACCCAACCACTACCACTGCCGGTTACGGTAGCGAAAGTACGGACTACGGATAAGTACATTCAAGGACTAAAAAATCTCTTTGTGACCACTGAATATTGCGACCTTAGGCACGATAACTTTTGAGCGGCAAAACATGTTTGCGACGATAGACGGGCGCGGCTCCAGTACTTGTAAGCGAAACACAAACGACACGAGGATGATGAAGATGAAGGAGTATCTCACCATCATTACGTGTCTCCGTAAATCGCAATATGATAAGGTCAAAAATAAAAGCAAAAGAAAGAAAGAAGGAATACCCAGCGTAAAGTGGCGTAGCGCCAATTACGAAACGGATTCCTAAATTGACGCAGGTGTGTGGTGTATTACTTTTTGTATGACCATATACAGCAGGGCCGTGCATGGGGCGAACCACTTGTTTCTGTATTTGTTTAATATTTTCAGAATCACCTTAAGCCCCTTTCTACCTACTGCTGGACTTTCACAGTTTATGCTAACCTCCGAGCTCCTATTCTATAGTTTTTATCACACGCTTAGAATCTAGGCGTGATAGTAACAATGCGTTTTTGGTGTTTTGAATAACAACGAGCAATTCAGAAATAAATTCTTTAATTCAATACTGGAACTTTTATTTTTTATTAAATTATCTGCCATAATGTGGAACGGAAAGCGATGCATGGTCATGTCATTTCGTACATTTTATAATGCGTTGAATGAAACGTGATGTTGATAGTTCGAAAAGAAGCCGCGAGAGCGCGCCAAAGTGCATCAACACCATGGCGAAAGCGACGTCAAGCGTGTGAATAAATTTTTGTTTTCTACGTGATAATGTTGTTATCCGCTTGTTTGTAAGTTGAAAGACTCGAAATAAACTAACTCACAGTGTCTACGTGTTATCTAGTGTAAATACTGAACATCAAAAGTTGGAAGTTTTGTGTGTGAAGTTGTAACGAACTCTGAGATCACTTTTGAGTTCAGGTGTCAACGAGGTAAGAAACTGATGCATTATCCAATATTACGACTTCTAAAATTAACGCTTTCGATGCTAACATGAGTTACTACATCTGAACAATTTACGATTAGCCTCAAATAGTATATTCGGTACAACATCAAGTATGCACAGGTAGGTAATAGTTATAAATAATTCACTGTAAGGTTAGGATCTTGTCTTAGGTTGTATTGAAGACATTTGAGCAAGTTTTGTTATTGTAACTGGAATGGCACGTGATTTTGGTTATTTCGCGGCGGGATGGCGCTTACAAAAAGTTTTTGTTTACAAACTTGTGAAGTACCTACCTACTTACCTACTGACCTCATATTTTTTCATGTGTGAGGTTCCTTGAGGATGAGAGATACAGCTCTATTTATATAAACATGCATCATTTTGATGAAAAATGTTCAATGTTATTGTTTTGTTATTTAAGTTTTTCTCATGATTTGCATGTTGTGAACACTTTACTAAAGTTATTGTCTAAGTTTTAGTATTTAAGTAACTGACTCCACCAACAAAAACATTATTGTTGATGATAGACAGGGATGTACTTGGTAACAAACTTTTATTTAAATTGTTGTTTTTTCAAATGACAAACTTTTTTAATTTAATTATTTTAAAATTAATTCTGTACATTAGTCTGTCTATTATGTAATATATATTGCCAACAATATTTGAATGAAACTTACTCAATAGTAATGACATTGTTGGGTACTCTATCAACTTCTCTAGACAGAGCAAATTTTTCTTTTTTAATATTTGAAAAAAGCTCATTAAATTAATAATTATTTTTTATTTTAAAACCGGAATCTCATGCCTATTATTTTACATAATTCTGCTACCAAATAAAAATCAGTGAGTTACAAGCACACCTAATTGTCTCTTTAAAAAATTAAATAATTGATGGAAGTACATACTTATTTGAGTTTAATAAATTATAAAATTAAACTATTTCTTTAAACAAAACCTAACAAGGTAGCAAATATCTAAAATTAGTATAAAATATTAAAAAGTTCATTCTTAAAATTTATTCCAAATATTTTTTTTTTTTTTGGATAAAATTGTTCCAATAATATCTCATTTGTTCTTACCTTATTGTATTTTAATTTGTTTTTATCTTCTTAATTTCATCTCTCTATATAATTATAGTGAAACTAAATTATTAGTTTGAACTTCCGTTACAAATCAGGCCAGGTCAGGTTCTTCTGATAAAAATTACAAATGATTATTGCTTTCATTATATTTTTATACTTAATTACAATTACACTCCATAGTAATTATCATTGATCTATTGAAGTCATAAATATTATACCATTTGCATATCATTTGCAAAATGAGTTTAAAATACACAAAATATTATTAATCTTTAACCAATGTCATTTGAAATAACTTTTCTATCTGTTACAAAATCAAAATGCAATCAGTAAAAAGCATGCAATCTCATTTAAAATGGACAAATAAAAGACTTCATGTATCGACACGTCCCTTGCAATATCGCACATAGTAAACACGAACGTAAAACAGAAAACAATACAAAAAAACACAAAATGTGTCATCAATACGTCTCTTTTTAAAAAAAAGCAGGTTTGCAACAATCAATTCCCTTTGTGCGCGACATCAATGGGAGCGGTTACTGTGTACCTATCCTTTGATCTCGCCGCCCTCTGAAGATGCGACAGAGCGCTAATACCGCCGTCCCGCGGAACAACGGCGCAACCGCCGCTTTGATGCTCGCGTGTACGAAAAATGCGATATTATAATTTTAGTCGATTTTATCTCCCCTTAATTTGACTCGACTAAAATAAACTTGTGTATCACATTTTGTTTTTAATTACCTACATGGACGTGGGTGAGATGCGTAGAACATTAGGTGTTTTCTTTGATTTACTACTTACTATTTTTCTTTTTCGTTACGGTTTTGATCGCGTGTATTTGTTGTGGGTTTGTTTAGTTTCGAATCCTCACGGAGCTCTTATTCTGAGTTCACTCGGAACTAGTCGAGGCAATCCTGAAAATTATCGTTAATATTTTTTTTTTTTATTTTTGTTTTTTTTTTCCTGACTCTTGAGCAATTATTTGACTTATTTGGGAAATTTCTAGTATCACGTAAGTTAAAATCGATTTACCTATATGCACCTAACAACTAGCTAATTACTGTGTAACCTTCTATTTAATGAAGTTATAATCAATAGATAAAAATAAGAACTTACACGTGCTTCTATAAAAACTCATATCTATGTCCGTCAGTCACGACACAGTAATAGGTACTTTTATATTAATTATGGACTTCACAAATCCAATATCCCTTATCTCATCTTACCAACTTTTGTCACTGTTGTGCTCAACGTTCTCTTTGTAACTCAAAGGATTTCTCCGAAATAAACTAATCTAGAGCAAGCTGTAAAAGGGAAGTACATTAAATAGGAGTTCGCAACAAAATAAATAATGTAGAAAGGCTCTTTTAATAAAAAAAAAAACTCAAAATGTTCAGTTAATTCTGCGTGAGTCGGCAATGGAAGGCAGTTGCGCCGTTTCAGTAATTGGCTGAATCGAGACAGATCGCTAAAGGGGACGATTCATAGCTTTGTCACAGAAGTGAGACTTGCTCTCCTTTACTGACTTGCCAACGAGAAGTAGTGGACTCAAAGTTAGTAGGAAGTATTTAAAGGTCTTTTTTGGTTGTCTGAGCTCTTGATAGCGTACTTTTCAGTATTTGTTCGTTACTTAAAGGATTCTCTGTATTTAAACTTTAGCTTTTTGCTTTCGAGGTCTGTGCGTCCGACCGTTCGAACTAGAAATTATGAACACGGTGCTTTTCATAAAGAACGTCTACTATTTTCATGTCTGAACACGATGAAAAACTATTTTTGGTTCAATGAGAAATGCATTCAGATTACTCACACAACACAACATGAAAGAAACACCTAAGATCAAAAAAATCTCAGAACTACGGTCTAATAAAAACAAACACGCAATTTCAATACTGAGTTTATAAGATAAAGTTCGTGCAATTGGTGTACAATCCAACGATTTCATCCAATCTTGTAATATAAAAGTTACTAAGAAGTCTGCATGCGGGCTACCCGGCTTGATCCCTAAGTTCCCAACTTTTTTGATGGCTAAGATAAATATCGAAGCGGGACTGATTTGAAAGGAATTTGTACTCCGCAACTGTGAGCTGAATTAGAATCGCTTACTTTCTGCTGTAATCTTTTAAAGTAATCAGGTTATAAGCTGATGATCTGAAGGCATTAAGTCCGCCTTTGTACTTAATTTGTTGCATAATGTTTAAATAAATAATAATAAATCAACATGATTACTGCTGATCTTCACAAAACACACGAATAAGAGAAAGACAGAAAGAAAACAAATCAATCGTTACTTTCAAATCAAATAGCAACAGCAGTTCATCTCAATATCAATCACGTGAGTAGCAACTCTATAGAGCTCCACATCTGTAATATTCATCTCGCTATGCACACGTAATATCAAATCGAATAGCCGCGCTATCTCGTCCACTTTGTGCGTTGCCGTGACTGGCGCCCAACCAGGGACAGTACGCAAATTGGCGGCGAACAATTAATGGCCACCTGGCTCCGTTGCTAATCGACCGATAGAATTAAATGAACGGACTGCACTAATTGCCCGGTAAGACAAAGGGGCAAACACTCGCCTTTGAGCTGCCGATGTCTAGTGTCACTTGAGGCGTAGACCGCTGCGTCGACAGACGGCCCTCTGCTCGCTTGTGTGCTGTTGATATTGAACTGAGACGCTCCGGATGCGTTTGTTGTACACGTATTTATGTAAGGGTTCAATAATAGGAACACTGGACAGTAGACGTAACCAGAAACAGGAGTGTGTTGTTGTTTGACGACACTCGAACGACAGCATCCGATGTCTATTGTCCAGCTAGACAGTGACATGACTAAATACGGATATATATTCTGAAGCTCAAGAAGTTTCATATGAATATTGGAACCGCATAATTAAAATATCTATAAGATAGATTGAAGAGAATGGTTATTATTCTGTATTAATTATGTGAAGATTTAGCTGAGAATGAGATACAGATAAAACGCATTTCAAATCTTGCTGTGTTTCTTTAAAAAAAAAGTGCGTTTACAGACATATTAAGATATAAAAAAAAACAATTATAGTATCACACCCTTAAACGATATATCAAAAAATCAAGTAAACTGAAGTAACTGCACGCCTAGAAGAAATTTACGCTGCAAATAGGTAAACCAATTGGATTTTTGAAAGCCTACTGCAATGAACCAGCAATTTACTAAACTAAAACTATAATTTCTCCAACAATGTGTAGCATGCAAGACAATCGACACAGAGTGGCCGAAGGTGCTCAGACGAAGCGTTCCAAACAGCAGCATCTTGGACTGAACACGCCAATTACACAGCATTAGC
This sequence comes from Hoplodrina ambigua, assembly GCA_949774945.1. NCBI lineage: Eukaryota > Metazoa > Arthropoda > Insecta > Lepidoptera > Noctuidae > Hoplodrina > Hoplodrina ambigua. The sequence goes on along the minus strand of OX458974.1, from coordinate 2,759,299 downwards.
TCGAGGACGTTTGTATCTGGCGTGCAGTCGTGCCCAATAAGGAGCTGCGTGCCAACGTGCCATTGTTGCCGTTAACTGGAAATTAAAAATAGCAGCCTCCATTCGTATAGTTTGAGCACGAAATTGCGATAAAAACATTGTTGAAAATAAAGAAATAAAATAACAACATTCTTCCAGGTCAAAATAGACCTAAAGTTGTAAATCTTGGCTGAAATAAATAAGTTATCTATGAAATATGCATCAAAGAATCCATTTATTAATTAGCTAGAAAATTCTAATACGAGCCAAAGACTCTATTTATTAAATGAACAGCAAGGTTTTAATTAAATACCTTTGACCGATATTCCAAACTTCTCTCTTTGACTTCGTTCTACGTACTTAAATATGTGAATAAGGTATATAATATATAAACGCTTTGACGTTTTTAGGGTTCAACATACTATGGACATAATATTTTATCTTGTTTATCTGGATCTTAGTGCTGATGACTGTCTCCACTTCGCTTGGGAATACTTTAAATACTGCTGATCTTTTGAAGATGATTACTATATTTTTGTAGATGTATCTTTGAGAAGTTGTCTTGGACACGGCATATGCCCAAAGTACAGGGTCATCCCCATCAACGCGCGAATTCAACAGCAGAACCCAGCTCAGACTTTCTCTTTTGTCTTGGGGTTGGAATTCCTAAACCACTGAAACTTAGTGTCCCTTTGGACTCACTTTATTTATTTATTTAAACTTTATGCAACAAAAAAGTACAAAGGCGGACTTAATGCCTTAGGCATTCTCTACCAGTCAACCAAAGGTGGTGAAGAGATGACAAAGTAGGTGCAAAAAATTGTACATGAGGAAATAATCAGATAAGAAAATTTAAAATAATTGAAAACAAAATCTAAACAAGTTTAATCGTACACAAGTACATAAACCACTACTACTACACACTTACATATTACACTACGCTACGTACTTTGCATATTATTTTGCCACTTTAGCAAAATAATATGCAATAATAAGTATTTGGTGCTGAAATAATTGATAATATTTTTATTATGACATCAAAATTACTTTACTACGGAATTTTTAAAACTTATTTATGTGTGGTTTTAGTTCAGAAAATAACATCATTAAATTCACAAAACACATGCAAATAAAATCTTATTGAAATATTCTCGTACAGTGTAAATAGAAACGTTTTTTTTAATAAAAACGTGTCTCTCTGTTATTCGATAGTAGTGTCTGACAGACGGTGACGGAGCCACACGACAGTTACACAACGCCTCATTAACTGAATCAGCTTTGACAAATAACGTTTCCCAATTAGCTGCAATGGACGATCAAAGTCAAAAGTTTCGTCCTTTGAACATTCCTTTGTTAATCTAATTGAATTAATGGATCGGGTTTACAGATCAGATAATTTAAGTGCCGGTGGCAATCAACGAATTAAAACTTATGATCGTCTGCCAACAGCCAGCACAACATGTCATGTTCCGTTCATTATGTTAGTGCTTATATTTTATGAGAATTCTATCTTAAAGATTTTCTTGCTCCTCGCCTTTGAGGGGATTACGGCGAGAAATAAGTCAGGTTGTCTCTATCAGATAGAGTTTATCTCATTGCCACACAGGTTCTTTAACTACGGTAGTTGATAAATTAACAGTTTCTCGTCTAGTGGAAGCGCAAAGGAAATTATGTTTTTCTGTTTACATTTTGTTACTGCAGAAATTGTAAAAGGCGACACGGTTTGCGTGAACTGTGAAGTTATCAGATTCAGTAACATCCACAGTCGGTTGAATAGTAAAAGAGGTGCAGTAAGTCCGTGTATGACACGGTGGCAGTGGAATCAGTGCGCTTAGCGCGGGGCCGCGGGCGTGGAGTGGCTCGTTATCGCACTCCCGCCGTGTATGGGCCGCCGCCGACGAGCGGCGTAACGATACCCTGGAGTGCCGGTCACCGTACCAACGTAGTTACTCGCACCTCAACTAGACAGTTTTCGACAACTCCGACCAAAATAGAATCGTGGAATGCAAACGTACGCGGAAATTTCTTTATTGCCCGCTTTGGTGCAAACGGATTGAGATATATTTGGAGGAAAGTATTACTTTTCAACCGCAGTGAGTTTTGGCAGACTTGTAAGAGAATACGATAATACAATATGAAGGTTTTCAATGTAAAAGACGAACATTGTGGCTAAAGTTATAATTGGCTATAATCTTTTTAAATTGTTCTTCTATATTTTGTTTTTAGCTATAAGCTTTCCGAATAAAATTAACTTTGTGGTCATTTTGCACAATCATAAACGTCATTACTTCGTTTTAAGTAGGTTTCATATTTGTCTGATAGATAATTGGAGACTGCTTTCTTTAGAACGCCAAATGACAAGAGTGCTACGCCTTGTAGCTGAAGATGGAGACCGTCATATAAAAGAAACTAGACGGATGGAATTGCCAAATGTAACAGCTTTTAATATACACCTCTATTACTAAAGCTTGATCTTTTCGCAAGAACAAGCGTGTAAAAGAAGATGTTAGTAATAAACAAGATCAATCAAAGTGGCAAACTCGCACTACATTTATAATTTGGCAGGAATATTTGGTGTGACGCAACGTTTCGCCTTTGGTAGAAACTGTGATTTATAAATGAGAGCTTCAGAAATGTCACAAAACTCGTGGAAAGGAACATAAATCGACACTTCACACGTTCGGAAGTTTGAAGTTCATAAGTTGGCATTGATGCGAGGCACGCCGCCCATCCGCGCACAACGAGCGACGCGACGTACTCTATGAGAAGATACGCAGAATTACACTGGATAACATCTTAAGACATATTTTATTTTGCTTTGATCTGTGTGATGTGTGGCAAAAACCGAATGTTGAGTTCAATGAGATTAAACAAACTGGATTGTTGGATCAATTTATCTTTTATCTTTATACATATCTTGTTTTACGTGTGCAATGTTTTTGTACCTACTCATTGATGGTTTGAATGTATCATTTCCGATGAATGATGCATACATTTCATTCATGTTTTTGTAGATTCTGGATGAGGCAGGTTTTTTATACGAGTAGTCTGAAGAAGACCCGAAAGACTGACAACTAGTCTTACTAATGAGTACCGTGCTACTCCTTTAAATGAAACACTGATATTTTGCTACATCTGGTAAGATTGGAAGTAGAGTCCAGGAAAGTTAAAAAAAAGCTAGCTAAGAGAGATGATGAATGAGATTTTTAATCATAAACGTTTTAACAAATTATTGCATGTAGTATGTAACATCATGTAATATAAACATCGTCTTTTGTAAAGTGAGTATTTCTAAATGAAAGCAACTGAGACCTGTCAAATCAAATAACAATAAAGATGATGCTTTTCAGCCGTCTTGGTTTGCAAGGCAATTTGCGCGTGTTAAGTCATATTAAATTAAAAATGACAACCAACTTCTTAACAATAATATGATCCCCTTTTTATCCAGCTTAAATTATTTTCGTAACAAAAATCTTATAAAAAAGTGTCAAGACGGTCGCAGGAAGTGTTCTCAAAACAGAAGTGAGACGAATCTATGGTTTGATTAATTGATAACAGTAGCTCAGACGTCGCGCTCCTATGTTAGTAGCTCGCGGTGTGTTGTGGGTAGTTGACGTAGGGCAGGTGAGCCGCAGTAGGTCAACTTACGACCATTTTTCGACTGCGTAATGACATATATTCCTAAAGTCACTGAGAGGAAAATAAAGGTGAAAATTGCAGAGCATTTACACGCTTTAGTTGACTACGTTGAGCTTATACATACCGAAATAATTAATGACTTATTGAGGTTAATGTTAAAGCAAAATTAAGATTATTATTTATTTATTTTAATTGAGTTTAAGCAAAAACAACCTGTATACGCTTTAATTTTTAACCTGAAAATTGTGACCTGTAATTCTTTTATCAATGAATGTGTTTATCTGTTTATGGTTGATAGACAAGTAAATCCATTACCTAACCGCGTTGAGGCCATAATCGTGCACTTAAAGAGGTTGAAATGTACGATCTTTATGATCTCAAAAATTGAAGTGAACAAGATCTCTGTGTAAACAGGATGATCTTGTTAGTGAAGTGATCAATTTGTCGCGCAGACGCAAAGAATGCGGAGTGCTTATAAGAAAGTGCAAGTGTGTCTAATATGTTAATCTAAATCTACACTAATATTATAAAGAGGAAAGATTTGTATTTTTGTTTGTTTGTTTGTAATGGATAAACTCAAAAACTACTGGACTGATTTTTAAAAATTTTTTCACCACTAGAAAGCTACATTATCTGCAAGTAACATAGGCTATATTTTATTTTATTTTAGCAAAAGCTAGTATAAAAGCGAAAGGTGACTCACTTACTCCAAAATATCAAAAAAGATAAAATTTCGCTAAGAAACGGTTTTCCAACACCCCCTTTGTGAATGAAACGGGTGTCCAAAATTTGAATAAAGATCGCGGGCATAAAAAACCAAAAAGTCAGGGCAGTAGCTAATTTAATATATTAAAGACTATATAAAATACTATTTCCAGAATATTGGGTAACTCATGTGTGTCATACGTAGTTACCATTAACGACGTCAGAATCCAATTCAAGTGGCTTTACATAAACCATAAATGTCATAATAATATATAACCTCTTTTATTGCAATACATTTTCATAATGAAAACACAAAGTTATAAAAGCAAATTAATTTACTGTAGATGATCTGACGTGCGGTCCGTAGCTCTCGTGAAAGTCGTGGGGCGGGGAGGGTGTGGGAGTGTCGGCTCGGTCAAAGGGCCCTTTGATGTTTGCCGCCGGCTTAATGCACCGCCCGCGGCCCCCGCGCCGCTCATCATTAGCAATTTCCCTGTAATTTATTATCTTTACCGCTATTTATTTGTACAATTTCATGGATGCATGACGTTTCGCACCTCGGGCCGTGACCGATGCGCTTCGCACCAATTATATTGAGTCGTTATACGGGATTTGGGATGCTTTTTTCCCCTTTCCTTGATATGTTTTTTTTTTGGATGTTACATTATTATTTTATTTTGATGAATAAAATAATAATGTAACACTACACTAAAAAAATAAGTACCACTCATTATTTTGCGATTTTTATTAAAATTCTTTTACACCGATTGGTATTTCTATGATCATATTACATTTGCAACAAAAATATTTTTAGTTGTTGCACTTAGTGGAAATAACCGTAAAAATTTGCAAAGTCAAAAGTCAAAGATGTTGTGAATGAAATTCAAAATAACGCATCAAAATAAACCATCCAGGGATGCCAACTAGTCCAATGCAATTATGAGAAAAAATGTTAGGGCTTGAATTGGTAAAAGAAACTGTACCTAAGGACCATTTAGCTACCTATTACAATAATCAGATAAAATAAAAAAGAAACAGAAAAATAATAATTATTATAACAACAATATAACAAATAATTTGTATGATCTATCGGCCTATGAATTAATGACGTGTGGAGTTGTGGACTAAGGCTTAAATAAAACAATTCTTTGTGTAACCTAAACTAACTTAAAAAAAAAACTAATATTATTTTTTGATAGTTTGTGATTAATTATAACACATAGGTAACACATTTTAGTGGACCTTTATGTCATAGCTGGGTTTTTGGATTTAAAACTTTATTTTGATATCCCAATGAAGTATACCACAGCAAACATAAGCTTGCTCACTTAAAACTTCCATACGTCTAACCCTAAGTTCCAGCTTCAGCCTTGCGCGGCACATACGTGAGTGCCAAAAAATCCAAGCTCGGCACGTGTCCCCGCCGGTACTTGCGGCGAGCGAGAGCGCGGACTCATTAGCGACTCGCGACGTTTGAGCGACCTCCCGCGACAACGCGACACATGACTATCGCGAGCTTTTTACTGCAGTCGCAGCTTGCTAATATAATATAATTAAATAGGTACTGCTTAATTTATACATAAGCTTTGTTTTGCGATACTTCTTTATTAGGTTTTATTTTTCGTTTTATAGTCAACAAGATATGTAGATAGGTATGCAGGGTCGTCAGATATTTATAGTTAAAGTTTTCTTAGAAACCTATAAATGTTTTCAAACGTAATTTAATTTAAAAGTAGATAATATGCATAATATTACGCCTGTAATCCCCGAAGGGTTAGGGAGAGGTGTACCCATTAGTACACCCACATTTTGCCTGTTATGTTTTAAGTCCCGTGTACTTTGCCCGACCCAATCGAACCCAAGACCTCATACTGAGCAGTCGCGCTTTGCGGGTACTAGACTAACGAGGCAATCAGTGTTAAAGTATTGTACTACGATATTAATAAATACAGAATATATAAAGCATAATTTGATGCGACATATCCATTTTCTGTTCATTTCCGATGGCGCTAATAAGGCACGCACGTGTGATTCAAAGGCGTGTTACAGAACGTTTCGCAAAACCGCGATGCAATACTACCATGCATTGCCGGCACTGTCAACGTACCGTGCTTTTAACGCGCACATTATTTCCAGTTCGCTTGGCACTCGCAAAATATATGTCACTATTTATGGACAGTGTTAATGTAATTAACAAAACGTGAAATCAATCAAAGCTGGTGTAAGGCGGCGACTCGTGCGAGATCAAAGCGGAGACACAAAGGCGCCGCGGTACGGTCGGCAGCGCGGCCCGCTGGCCACTCCACATAGGGTTGCCAATAGCCGTTTTTGAAACATCACTACTGCGAATAAATCACTTTATTGAGGTGTGCTGTGTGTGTAGGCGTAACGTGCAATAATACTTTAATTATTGAAAAATATCTCGTAGATTTTCGCATTTGCAGTGTTTATACTATGTCGCAGTGTATTGCTGGATTTTGTCATCTCGTTAACTTACACTACAATCATAAGGTTTTGCATCCAGTCTTGTACAGTTTCTTTCCACGATTCATATCACGATTATACAAAATCAACTTACAGAGCGAACTTTACGTTCTAGTCCGAAATAGTTAATTTTAATAAAGTAGTGACAGCCTTAGCACACCGCAATCTGCTGACCTTACCCGCTTTGCCATTGCACGTGCCAACTAATCAACATGTGCTCAAGAACTCGTGTGGGACCGGTGAGTTCCTTTTTCTCTCAGCTTTTGTCTTTGACAACATTTTTAATATATTTAACTAGCTTCCATCCCTTTGACGTACGTTGAGTGATATTTCCAGCCATGATATAAGCTCTGAAAGCAAATTTATTATTAAAGCTCGTTCTATAAAAGTTCTCAGAATCAACCCTAATAAGTGATGTGAGGACATTAGCAAATGTTCGCCGAAATTATTCGCGAATTTGGCGTTCTGTGACGGCTTTTACATGAACGATTCAAAATTTGTATTTTCAGAACTATCAAAGGGATGGTTTTCGAAAGTTTTCAATTGACAGACGATAATTGTGTTCCGACAGTTCAATAACATGCTAATTTTAAATATTTAATTAAATAACATATCAAAGTAAAACCAAACCAATAAGCAGTCCATAAACCCGAAGCAAAGTAAAACACACAGATATGAGAACAGAAATGAGTTTATGACACAAACGAGGTTCGTCACCGCACCGCAATCTGTGGCCTCGTCAAAGGCTTGTAGACGTAGATCACGATTGTCGACAGATGTTTGCAGAGCGGGGGCCGCGGCCGGGGCAAAGCGACCGCTCAGACGAAGACTTATGATATTTGAGTTGGGCGAGCCGAGGAGTCGCCGAGCACTGATACAACTCAGGCTACATGCAAGCTCGATTCATGTGAATGTGGAGCTAGGAAGTTAGTAGCTGAAGTTACTTTTACATGAATTCTTTCATTTGAAAATTTAATTCTTATAAATGGTTGTAGTGGTCATTAAGCCAGTTAACGACTGTTTGGAAGTGTTTTGCAAATATATTTATTTATTTATTTATACAATCTTACCTACAACTACCATTACAGATATAGTTGAGAAAGGTAAAGAAAATTTTAATTTCTTGAAGAATATTAGTAAATCTGTAGTTTTTTTCCGTAGAGTAGGTAACTGTAGCTATATTAATTTTACATTCAGGTAATTTGAATTCATTAAATTCTAAGTATACAGTTGAGATGTCGCTAATGGCAGAAACATGGTTGAAGTTAAGGGTTCCGCTTTGTACCAGACCAGTCGACAAATCAAACTAATTCCGATTGAGTCTCCGAGATTATATTCCAAGAAGTGATTATTAATTGCGTTCGGGTTCCATTTATTGGGATAACGAGACATGACTTCATGGTTCTTGGAAATTTTACTGCTTGGTATGTCTTTGACGTACCTAATTACTAATAGTATTGGTGTCTTGATTGGTTCTTATTTGTATAGTTTCCGTTCCGTATACATGTAGTAGATTTTCAAAATTACCGTTTATATGAATCCTCTTAATTTATTTATTACGCTCACTGTGTAAGTGAGCGTAATAATACCCTCACTTTATTCACTGTTCAAATTCAAAGTCTAAGACAAAGCTTTATTTCAATTAAACCATTAACTGGCATCCTTGAATTGTCACGGAGTCGGTCAGTTAGTCAGAAAGTTGAAGCTAGTTGTTCATTCCAAAACATAAGTAGATCTCTATGGAGAAGAACGAGCAAGAAACTCGCACGGATTCTCTTAAACAAGGCACGTTTATGCTGTCTTAGCCATAAAATAATTGAATTATTCATTACAATATGTCATAAATTGTTCATTAAGAACTAAGCACGTCTCTTTGTCCCATAAAACAATAACATTATAAAGATTTAGATAAAGATCTCGTAACATATAAAGGGTTGAGAGTACGCGTCGCCGCTCAAAGCTCGCCACAATATTTATCGGCGGCGCTGTATCAATGCGGCACAAAGCGACGCCGGAAGCCCACCTCGCCGCGTCGCGACAACACGGGACCGTGCCAAATGTACGCGATAGCGGATTTTGAATCATTCAATCATTTGTTAAAAAAAAATCCATTTACTCTTCAATTGTCAAGACGTTGTCACTCAGAATGTTGTAGCTAGATGCTCGTTCCAAACCGATGGTTTCCTTGGAGAAGAACGAGCAAGAAACTCTATGAACACTCTTTTGAAATCAATAAATGTTACTGGTTTCACAATGCAATGATAATAGTACCTTTATTTTTAATTTTGAGGCCTGGAATACATTATAATATTCTGATCTTATAGTAAAACGTTCTAAATTCCTTGAACAAGATTTAATATTTGCATTTTTCCCAAAATTGTTTCATTAATCGCTGGAGCGCAACACTTGGCGCGGCCTTTATCTGGCCCATTGTTGACTGCCTCTATCACTGGATTCCTTTTCACACAGAGCCTTTGACGCCGCTCTTTGTTTGCCACAAGATCAGAATGAGACGCCGAAGCCTGAACCGATGCGTAGCATCCATTGGGTGTCTACACTTTTGATTGTCGTAGTTTTTTCTACATTTTTAATATTTCTCGTCCCATGACTGGAAGATGGTTTTCTTTTATGAGCTCTTGTTTCGTTGGCAATATTTACCGCTGTTTTCGTTTTTCTGACGTCTGACGCCTTCGGTCTGATAAAGGAATAAGTTGTTTTCATACTTATTCATTCTCATTATCCTATAGGGATTTTAAGTCTATTTATATTTTTGTGGCTGCGTCTAGTGGTCGCAAAGCGCGACTTCTGGGCATGAGGCCTTGGGTTTGATTCACAGGTCGAGTTAAGTGTTATTGGGATTTTCTCTCAGGATTTTCTCAGTAGCAGCCTCGGAGTCTGGATTTGTGTCCGGTTGATGGCAATAGGCTTGCCCCCTATTACATGGGACTTACACATAACTTGCGAAATGTGGGTGTGCTAGTGGGTACACCTCTGCCTAACCCTTCGAGGATTACAGGCTTGGTGTTACGTTATATTTTTGTCTTCTAGGAAATGTAGGAAATTTCAGTTCTATTGGTTAGTAAAGTCCACTACAAACTAAACCATAATTCAACAACATCGCTGTTTCCCGTTGACAATGCAATTTTAGGTAATTCGATAGTTGCGCCCGCGATGTGGCGCAGGACGGCCGCCGACCGCGGGAGGTGCCTTCCCCGCTCACCCGTCGAATATTAAACTAATTATGAACAAACCGACCAAGCCACAACACAAATTAAGCGTTCCACTCCATTAGCCCAACGGAATATTCTTACATAATACTTTGCAGGTTAAAAAGAAAAGTTTTATTTTACGTTGTGACTAATTTCATGAAAGTTTCCCTTGAATTTGTTCGAGCAATTGTACCGTTGTAGCACATTTCGATTGGGTTGTTGAAAACAATACGCACATGCACTGCGACCCTAACCCTTGTTAAATAAACATCAACTCACATCCCGTGTGAAATATTGCACTCGATGTTTTCCAATTTTTAAATTGTTTGCCAAACTTGAGCTTTCGGAATGGGATTTTAAAAGGAGTCCTCCCTCCCTCAACCCCTTCCTATAAGGAGTTTTTAATAAAAAAATGATGAAAGCCGAGGTCGGGGTGTCACGGGTGGAGGGCACTCGACGGCTCAATACAGGCGATAGGTATCAAAGGAGACCGATTTAATACGAAGGAATGATTTAATTACAAAGTCGCAACACGATCCGCTCTCTACTCGACGACACGACACGACTCCAACGTCTTGTTAAGATCCTTGTATATTTATATGTTATGAGGTTTGAAGGCCCGTGGAGCGACTGCAATGTATGTGTATGACGAATTATGACATAATTTACATTGCTATCAAATAAAGATTGGGGTAGTAAAACCAACTTTTATTGAACCGTCAGAATAACTCTTTTGTGTATATCATGTGCATTATGCATGCAATTGCAGTAAGCCTGGTTTCAATCTCAGAAAATTGATTTATTTTCGTATTGCAACATACATTCTAACGAAAACCTAATGGAAATTGAAATATTTTACATTGATCTTTTTTAACTCCCAAACATCGCATCAAAGACCCATTTGCTACGTAGCATTGCACTTTTTCTTTTACGTACATGAATCTCGTCACAACGTCTCAGTCATAAGTTTATTTCATCCTAAATTATGTTCTGTAGAGTCGCTGAAAAGTCGTTTCGTGTATATGTACCTTAAAAGAAAAAGCCTGAAGTTCAAAGGGAGATATAAATGAGAATGTTCACTCCTTTATGTAAGGACTTGCTGAATTTTTTATAGATGCTCCTGACGTTTGGTGTGTAGAGTGCCTAATGAGTTGTCTTTGACGACTTAAAAACTTTGTACGTTGAAATACATTTTGTCTTTGGGCCCACACACGGATAAAATGCAACATTTTATTCATTTGAGTACAGTGTCCAAACGTGTACCTAAATGAAGAGAAGATTTAATGAGACGAATTTTAATAATGAAGTCTGTGTTAGTATTTTACCTGTAAAGAATGGAAATTAATAAAGGGAAGATGGCGCTTTGTCTGCGTTTGAAACCAATTGTCTCTATTAAAAGGATTCCTCTACTCTAGTAACACCGATATTATCGCTTTAGGGCTGATGTTTTTTATCTTCTTGTCTCCCAAATTAATATGTAATCGTTACTTGAAACAACTAGATCTATACATTATTGATCATTATACTTGCAGAAGCGTCAGTCAATTCCTCTCTCGGATCTTCTCTCTCTTTTTTACGATGGTATGTCAACAAGACCTTGGATTCTAATAAACTGAAAAAAAAAAAATGGTTATATTATCAATATGGCTCATGATTATTACAAAACAAATATCGACGTCATTATGATACAATTCACATCACAATGAAGTCATTTTTTAAATTCATGCAAGAAAATTCGACCTAAATATAAATAACTCTTCTCTTCTTGGAAAACCTTTAAATATCGTATTAATTACACGTTTATGATTATAATCCAATTAAGCTCACAAAATTATGGCAACCCTGAATCAGTTGTTCAACGTCGGCGTGCTTCAAAGGGGAATTTATTATTTAAAGTGAAAGTTATTGAGTTTCGCTAAGGTTAAGTGAGCCTTTTGACTCGCCCCGTCTATGGAATGGAAGTGGTATGAGGAAATGGTGTCGGCTTCCTCTTTGCATGCTTTTTAATGTCTAAGAATTATCACTGTATTAAATTTGTATGCTTCAGCGTACAACACGTGTATGCAATTGTCGTATCGAGATGTAAATGAAATTTCTTTACAGCTACTAATTAAGAGTGCTTGTAAAGTTGATCATTTTCGCTTATACACTATGAAATTTTAATGGTTGTTTTGTTGCAACGAAATGATTTTGTCTTGGTATTATTAGTATAGCTTTTTTAATAAAATCAAAAATAGTATAAACAATACTTGAATGTGACATCAAAAATAACGATTTTAATTATGTTTTTGATGTGAAATATCTATTGTCGCACATTGGCAGTAAAACAGACTCGAATGTCGTGACAGCAAGCGGCATGACGGTGTTATACCGTGATGCCCCACTACTGCTCTCGACTTCCTTAGGTGTGTGCGCAAGCGTGCCTACACCTATTTTTATTGACATTTGGTTTTTACTTTTTAGAAATTTGAATATACATTGAGATGTTACAATTGTTACACATCTGCCAGGCGGTCCATAACAGTCAACTCTTTTATTTTAATAAAAAAAAACAAAAAACTTTATGTTTCGAAAGTACTACTAAGGACAAATCATTCTGCCGTGGGAAAACGACCATTAACATTGCAGCGTGTCTATGGGAAAAAGTAATAAAACCTCAAGATATTCTAATGCCGTCTTCATGCCACAGAGACTCGGCAATTGCCTACTTAGTAGTTCTAAGTAGAATGTCCTCAATAGAAGACGCGACTGTGGTAGCCCGAAGCACATTTTTAAATAATCCATGTTCAAACAACTGTCTGTCACAAGTAAATGACAGGGCAGTGGAATACAGAGCAACAACTGAATACGTTACAAACTTAATGAATACTTGTTTTCTTTGATCTGTTTCGTTTCATGTAGCTTTCTTAGAATTTTTGTAAAGGGAAAATATAATTAGAGAAAACAATTGGAAGAGCTGTTGTCATGGTTGTAATGAATTGTAATAGGTACTTTAAAAATATATACGAACTAGCTTCTGCCCGCGACTTTGTCTGCGTCAAAGTTGATTTGTCCATAGCAACTTTGGACCCCAGTTTCATCCCCCTTAAATAACGAGATTCTATTGTTTAACTAAATATCTTGGGACAACTCACACGGCTATCTGATCCCAAGCTAAGCAGAGCTTGTGTTATGGTAAACTGATATACATACTTATATAATATGAAAAAAAAAAATATAAAAAAAAAAAAAAAAAAAAAATATATATATATATAAAAGCGAAAAATTACTCGCTCACTCATCACAAAATATCGAAAACAACTTGAATTATAAAGATGAAATTTGGAAATGTTAGTTTATAGTTAGTAGAAGTCCTTTAAGAAAGGTCTTTCCAAAATTCACCCCCAAAGGGGATGAAACGGGGGTCCAAAGTTTGTATGAAGAAATCAACTTTGACGCGGACGAAGTTAGTAATAAATAATCATAGGCTACATAATAGTCTTCAAGACCGAAGGTTTTAAATCCCGTTTCTCAATTTGTCTGACATATGCCAACCTGTCTACTGTAAACGTAGTTGTGAAGGTTCTGTATCTCCCAGTTGATTACACCCACCTGGCGTTCAACTAGACAAAGTTGGATTAGTTTCGGCTCATCATACCTGCCAGTACTCGAGCCGGTCTTCAATAACTTTAATAATATCCACTGGAGAATTGTCACCGTACAAACATAATAAGGTATTTGACAAGCTCTTTGTGTAATCGAAATATACGCACTGTTGGTTATGAACGTTGATATTAATTGCAGAAATTAAATTTCAATATCTGTTTGTGCTGCGATAATATTCGTTTTTACTTTATTACTATATCACACAGTACAAATATAATGGGTGGGGCCAAAATTTCCTTACTGGTCGTTTTTATTTTATACATATTTGCATTTTCCGTCAACCGCATTGTTGTTGACTATTTTATTTTATTAACATAACAACACGCCTGTAATCCCCGAAGGGTTAGGCAGAGGTGTACCCATTAGTACACCCACATTTCGCCAGTTATGTTTTTAGTCCCATGTAATAGGGGGCGAGCCTATTGCCATCAATCGGGCACCCCGGGCATTTATTTTATTAATCTTACTTGGACTTAATTTAAAGCATATTCTGTGGGGCAATTATGAGGAGTGGTCAAAATTTAATCTGTCAAAAATACCTCTAATTATTACCTACATTTTTACACTGATTGTCGACATGAGATAGCGACAAAATTTTGAACGTTTTGAGAGGCTGATTTAAAAGCTTTTAAAATTTCGATCATGCTCGTACATCACAGTTAGTGGAATTGCGCCCCTGATGTCAGTCAAAAATCTATTCCATTCCCACGCCGGATATTCAACGTAAAAATACGAAGGCGGATATCTTCAAGCACTTGAAATCACGGGATGAACACAACAATGCAATTTAGGCGTAGATGTCTACCGGCCCGCTTGCTGCATTATGTAGATTGTAGGCGAGCGAGCCGAGCCGTCTCGCCTCCGAGCCTCCGCAGCTTCGCCACAAACCGAATTTATCACATCGAGCATTGCCTATTCAATCTCCCGGTAACATCTGCCTGATGGATAGAAAAATGTACTGACGGGATTAAAGAACTGTGACTGCATTTTCGGTGAATGCTTTTGGAATATTCACTTGGCGCGCATTTCCAGTACTGAATGTTTTTTTGCACGAGTAATGGCTAAATGTGCAGTTTGTTGCGTAAACGTGACTAGGGTTTTTTTTTAAATAAATTAATGAATAAATGAGTAATAAAGATTATAGATATTATAACTATAATATTACTGTTGTAAAAACATATAGACTGTAAGAAGTGAAAATTAACCAACAAGGAAAATTATTAATACGGTATTCCTCTCTCCTACTTATTTAAAAATTGTCCATAATTTCTTCTTTCTATTAACACCTTCAGCCTGTATACATATTTACATGATGGATTGCAATAAATATTTGAAGAAGCGAAATGAGTCCCCATACCAGACACTGTTTTTTTTTTGCGGTTTTATCTAAATACTTTATTAGAAAAACTATCTTCTACGATGATCCAATTCACATTTGACCAGATTTTTTTCTTTAAATTCAAAAGAGTATATTTAAATGTTACGTATCAGCTGCCCCCTTATAAATATTTACCCTTCGCCACTGCCTCGCTTATTGGTGATGCCTCTATAAAGCGTGGCCTGTAACAAATTCGATTAACTAACTGTATTATGATAGTCTTGAATATGAGAAGTATACCTGAACATAGCCTTGAAAATAAATGTCAAGGCTCTTGCGATGTTGTATAATAATATTAGCAATGCTTGCTATGTATATTATACGGAAGGACACTGTTCTAGGCTGATTATGAAATGAAGTGAAATAAAGAATATTATCTTATGTCCGCGACTTTGTCTGCGTAAATGACGGATATCGGCGATGGTTTTTTTGCGCGTAGCCCTATTTTGGTTCTAAAATAAAAGTAGCATAAGTAGTAGCGAAGACTTGTAATTGGCTGTCAGTTTTTACTATTCTTTTAATATGTTTTATTTAGCTGTAAGTCTTCCATAAATCTTAAATAAATAAATAAGTTCTTCCTTATTATATCAGCTACATACATATCTGCCAGTAAAAGTTACGTCAGAATCAGCCGTTTAGGAAATTTGCTGTAACAAAGAGAAGGACAGATAGACGAACATTTAAGTGTTTTTTTATTTTTTGTATTACTATCATCTAAACTGTTAACTATTACTATTGGTAAAACGCATTTATTTTGATATTTACAAACAGACACTTCAATTTAATTTATTTGTTTGGATTTTTTGCCATTTAAAAATACGTATCCAACAAAATTCGCGAATCTTATCGGCGCGATCGCATTCCGTGCTGAATTGACTTAGCTGAGCGGAGTGCAGCCCGCCCAAATTACTATTTCAATCTGAGTCGCGAGCCCGCCGTCAAGTCGGGGAAATATTGCGGAGACAAACCAATGTATCATTTGTTGTGCTATTCTTATTTTATTACTGTTATAGAAAAACAGTATTTTGAATTCGAGTAGAATTTTAATATGGAATTTGGAAAATTTATTTTTGCGAATATTGTGGGTATTCTGACTTATTTATGGAGATAAATGAGAAGGGCTTCCCCCATTTTAAAACCTTTTTTTTATCATAATGTAGTGTTCATATTAATAATACTTAGCCTATTATTATCCCACTGCTGGGCAAGGACCTCTTCTCGTACAAAGAAGGCCCGAGGTTTGTTTATCAAGTTAGCTCAAAGATTGGCAATAACACAGTTAAAAAAATGTGTTAAATATTAGAATTTACCAAACATGTACCTAAATGCTTACATGGGTTTTGAAAGCCACTCTATTATGGCCTAAGTGAACGAAGTATGCTGTTAAAATAACGTTTGACGCATATTTCATGAAGCAAGAATATTTATATTTTTACGGACAAGTTGATAATAAGAAAAGCGTCTCGCCTAAAAGATACTCTTTACATCAAACGGAATGCACTAGCAACAGGGTTGACGAGGACATACCGTGGTACTTATCTTTTTTAACGTTCCCTTTTCCAACTACCACTTAACTTTAGTTTGTTTATAATAAATGGCATAATTTAGCGAGAAAGGATTTGATTTTCCATAAAAGTAAAATTTAAAAGAGAATTATGACGTTCCCCTTTACATGATCGGATAGAGGAACCTAAGAGTAGTTAGTTTTCAAGAAAAATTTACAACACAACACACACACAGCTTTTTTAATAATCTATAGATCACCATGGGTGTCGTGTAATTTGTTGTCTTATGTCTTATCAAAAAGTTAGCGAAGTCAAAAGCCAAATCAAGTATTTTAATTAGACCATCAAAAGGCTCATTTGACCATCATTTCCAAGAGAAAAATAACATTGACTCTAGTTGCAAGTTATATTTTACTAAATGGGGAAAAAACTCCAAACATACTTTTTAATAAAAATTAATTTTGCAAGAGTTTCTAAAGGTGGAAGACGATGTATTTAAAACAATAATAATCATTAAAAGCACTACAAGAGGTACCAAGTGCGAAAATATACTTTAAATCCAGTGGTGTCCGGCTGGTGTCAACCCTGTGTCGACAGTTCGGCGGTTGAAGGACGCGGACGGCGCAAGATGAAAGGCTGCGAGCTTGTGTTCGGTACAACAAAGCTTTGTCTCCTCGCGCCCCACGCGTTAACTTTGACTCGTGGCTCCAACCACTGACGACGCCAATTGGAGCTTCAAAGTCGAATACATTGATTTAGTATGAATGGTGGTAAGCTACCGGAATATTTATGTTTAGCTGTTAATAAATTATCAAAGTAAATAAAAGCCATTTATTTGTAGCAAATTAGCCTTAAGGCGTTGCAAAAACAGTATGATAGCCAACTATTTGTGTGTGATTGAACCGGTATTGTTACGCGTTGGGCGCCAAAAACATATGACAGTTTTATTCACTAATCCAAATATGTCCAACGGGTTTCGCCGCCGTGTGTTATTCAAAATTATTCCTTTTTGAAAGCACATAGTGGTTTCTGCGTGACAAAATTGTAAGTTTGTTTTTCATCATTTAATAGTTTGTACCACGCTGGGGGCCAATAAGAAAAAAGAAAACTTATCAAAATCGATGATGTCCATGAAATGTTGCGAACTCTAGATTATTATGGATTAGTACTCGTGATGGTAACTTGGTATGTACTAAGTAGACTCACATAAAGTTTGTACATTGAACTAGGTGGACATTTTAATTTCATTAATTTTAAATAGCTGCACTACCCTTTGTCCCAGGTTGGGCGCCAATGAAACTTAAAAAGGCGATAAATTGTCATTTATGGAAGCTTTAATTCGAACTGTATGCTTGATGATGATAGTGCGCGCACAAAGAGAACAGAAGTAATAAAGGGGTGTCGAGTGTTCACAAGCAACGCAGTTCCGACCCGCCCCAACAAACAGCGGCCGATACTGCACACTGCCGCCACCGCTTTGACGATACATTAACGGCTTTATGGCTGACCTGACAAAATGTCACGTACATTTTACTTAAAACTTGTTACTTCGCAATTTACATACAGCACATATGTACCGAACACAGCGCGGTTCCACTGTGCAGCCCACCAGCTGCCATGTTATCGTTCCAATGTACAGAGGTCAAAGAGCGGCGCGCGGTTTAATCGCAAAGAGACAACTCAAAGTGGAGCGTGCAAATTCGAGGCCGGGCGGGAACAATAAAAGTGCAGGTGGACCGCGGCCGCCCCGCGCCTCCGCGCTCACATCAAAGGGGAGCCCGCGATACCATACAAAAGCCCTAATGAGACAAACCCGTGGCGTAATCGAGGCGACGGAAAAAGATGAGGCCCGAGAGGTACGAGGCAAATTTTAATAATTGTCAAAGCGGCGGCGCCGATCAAACGCGAGGGGGTGCCGCCCTCCCTGCCGAGCCGCCCGCACCGCTCCCTCCCTCGTCGCCGCGCTCGCACCTGTGACGTGTGCTCACCGCGGGCCTCATTAGCGCTACTGATCTAATGCGACTTCGAACTTCGCCAGCGACGTCTAATTAAACTTAAACAGAATTTCAATTTTACGACTGAAATTTTAATACTTAAAGCTGGAGCCGCTGAGGTTCCGCAAAGGAGGCGCCTTCAAAGGCAACGCCGTGCACGTTTTCGCAGATATTAAATGTGTTGACAATTTAATTTTTCATTTCCTTTAGGCGGCAGCGGGAACGGGGCGGGCGCCTCCCGGCCGCGGGACGCCGCTCCTTTGACGTCGCGATATTGTCTTTGTGCGGCGCGTGGGGTGAGGCGGGCCCGGCCGACGGAGACTTTGTCGCAATACAATGTGTATCAATAAAACTTAGGATTGGCTTTTAGTGGTTGCACTTACGCTTTGTGAGGCGGCGCGCTCACCCTTTGACATTATATGTGGGGCGCGGGTGAGCGTGTAGCTGTGTGCGTCTGTGCGAGTGTGGGCGAGTGTGTCGGGAGCCGAGTAATAATGCAGGGCGAGACGAGCCGGCGCCGCGGGTGCAGCCCGACCCGGTAGCACACACCCGCGCGCTTTATTAATATCAGCTATTGCAGCGCATCGGCAAGCTATCGTGTCGCGGATATGCGAAATGCAGCAACATGATAACATGCAGCCACCAGCCCGAGGCGCTTCATAGAACGACGATGCGCTAAGCAAACTAAATTACTTCCTTACATTTATTTCTAAATTAGGTACTCGTAACCATATTTCTTATTACTCACGTCTAGCTGCTATAGGCTACAAAATTTTTACAAAGAAATAATTTCGTGAGAACAAACATCCCACGCACGCACTTTGATGCCGAATGAATTAAATTACTTCAAAACATGAAATTTTTCTATAGGATGTCTGTGGCTTATAAAACTTTGATATTCGTTTGAATGTTAAGGAGGTATCGTGTTCAATTTCATCGTTCATTATGTGAACTGTCTTTTGTACATTT
The DNA here is from genome assembly GCA_949774945.1 of Hoplodrina ambigua. NCBI lineage: Eukaryota > Metazoa > Arthropoda > Insecta > Lepidoptera > Noctuidae > Hoplodrina > Hoplodrina ambigua. Next base: position 2,739,753 of record OX458974.1, on the reverse strand, counting down.
CAAAAGCTGATTTGAATTTCGTATAAATTCGCATCTTTGATCTGTCGCTGTTTTAAAAATGCGTAGACATTACAAAACGTTGTAGTTCGCTGAAAATGTCATCGAGTTTCATTCTTTGACCGTAACTGAGCCGGTAATGTATTATTGAGATTGCATTCAGCCGGCCCTGGCATGCATGTGGAAAATATCATCCGGCCGGGGGCCAAGGGGTCCTTTGCCAGCCCACAGTGCTTGCTCGACTGACCATAAAAAAGTATCCACATTTTTGTAATAAAATTACCTGTTTTAAAAGGACGTTACTACCGAGATTAAGGCGCAGAGCGATGTAGTTAGTTGCCGGCGGCTGATCAAAGGGCCCGTTGGTCCAATCACAAGGCTTGGAATGGCCTGACCCCGCCCACTTTTAAGGCCACGTGCGGCGCGCGCACTGTTGGGTGCCAAATTCTGACAGTTGCTTGTCGGCAGCCGTAGGTGACGCAGTGTTTTGTCGCTTTCTGCAAATTTTCCGCGCTACGATCGCGTACTTAGAAACTGTATTAACTTGAGATTTTAGTGTCATAAGTAGTGTTACCTTAATTTAAATATATTCGAATCAATGTTTATTATAAGAATAGTAGTGTGTTTTCAGTGTCAGTGTTTATCGCTTAACAAAATTGGATTGTACGATAAATTGATTGGATTTTAAACTTAGTACAGGTAGTAATTTGAACTTTTCTGAACTAATAAATTGTTGATGAACTAACAAAGGGTCTCGTATCGAGTGTGCTGTGTCGGCATCCCTCGTCGGTTGGTGGTGGGCAAGTTTTTATAAAACTTAGTCGTTACTTTAAATATTTAGTTGAATGCGTCTATTGTTTCGTGCGTTGGACTGTATTCCATGTTCGACAATGGTGCCGATTCCCTTGTTCACAAACTAGACTAAATTTAGAGAATTGACATCTCTTACTAACATACAGCGGTAGGAAAGGACGGCGACATTCTGTGACATTAAAGAACTAAGTTAGAGATGTCAAATTAGTTTTGCCTTGAACTTCGCCGTATTTTTAATCCACACGTTTTAAGATGTCAACTATAACTGTATGGATATGTCAGATGGACTAAATTTGACAGCTCTTATTTACATTAGTCTCTTTCTTATTTTATTGGACAGAAAAAGATGGAAAAAGTCTAATTTTAGTTTAGTTTGTAACCAAGAGAATCGGCACCAATATTGTTTTTTGTTACTCCATATTGTGTACATTTATTGTAGTTGCTCTCGCTTTAGTGGCACTTTTGATCTTTTGTTTATTTAGTTGTATTGTTTATATTAAAGTAGTTGTTTCAGTGTTGTTGTTACTTGAATGTTTCGCATGTGAAGAGCTTTCTATAAAACGTTGGAAGTACTTAGTTTGTTTCATAATTAGTTAGTAAACAACTAATAAATAACATTACTAAAGTGTTCTTCAGTAAAGTGTTAACACACATATTGTATTTATAGTGTATTATAATACAATATAAGTAAGATAAAACTTATCTTTGGACGTAATATTTACGCTAGGGCATGTCTTAAAGAAAAGACATCAACGCGTCTTGGGTGCGAGCGAGGTAACTTTCCTTTATCTTTTTCCAGGAATAAAAAAGGTTGTTTAGATAATATTATTTTGTATAGATAGGATATCAATCACCTACTTGAATATTTCTTTATTACGACGGTTATATTATTATAAAGTTTTTGGTAACTGGTGGGGTCTTCATAACTTTGCAAAAGTTTAAATGGAAAATGGATCAAAGATATCGCTCTAATATTAAAGTTGAGAGAACTATCCGTCCGCAGGACAGGTATTCAAAATTAGGAACAAAGGCCATTAGTAGGTAGATTGCTAAGCAATAATAGTTCAACTCTCCAGTCAAAGAACCATTTAACAATTTAAAAGCCGCTAAAGATAAATAACAAAAAGTTGGGTGTTTAATTACCTAATAACCTTATTTGAGGGATTATTTTTATTTTTTATCAGTTTCTTAAAACATTTTATTCCTTAGATTAAGGGCTGATTTCTAGGTTGTCAGATAACTTTTATCTGCGGTGGAAATATGACAGTTCGAGAGCTTTTCTATAGAAAATATGTCAAACAGCCATATTTATTCTTCTGATAAAAGTTATCTAACGATTGAAAATAGACCCTTGAGGATATATTTTGTCTGTCCATCAAGAACACTTTTTGTGGGTTAATTGTGATTTCTTATTCACAATAAACTCACCTCCTCGCCTAATCCTGGAGGCTACGTTCTCCTGCGAGGCTGCTAATAAAGCCAATTCAGCGCTTCCACTTGAATAAAATATGTCATTAGCTACATTATGTCCAAAGACAAATTATACAAAAAACCCTTCATGAAAGCGTAATGCTAAAAGCTGCTGAAAGGGTGCGCACGCGGCGTCTTTGTGCCGCAGACGAGACTCAGAAAAAGGATCGCTGTGTGCTAATTTCCAAACTCGGTTTCGCACAGATAAGGCTAGAGACGGGAGGTAGGTGTCTTTGATGTAGCCGCCCGGCCCTCTGACTCCGGGGGTGAGAGCTTTCAATGAAAGGATTTTTTTCATCTTCTTTCCCTTTGTACTTAATTTAAATTTCGTTTATATCAATGCTACGAGTTTCCTTTGGGTGTGTTTTCTCTTTTACTTTGTCGCGTTTATCCTCTCCAATTTGTAATATTCGAGTTCGCTTTGTAATTAAATTTAGTGTTCGTAATCTGTTCTCTCTAATTTTTTTCTGTGCCCGCCGAACTCCGTCGACTGCCGGTGTAATTGCAATTTATAAATTAGGTGTCTCTTTGATTTTGAGTGTTTCTTAGAAGCGCTTATATTTCGAGATTTGATTATATTTTTTCCTTTGTACTATTCCTTTGATATTTTATAGAACCTTTAATATCTAACTTTCATGCTAGTCTAATAAATATCGCTGCCGACCTTTGTGTTTGCCAACTTAATAATCGTGTAATGGCTTAGAGGCAATTTCAAACGTATAATGTATTTAAAGTTGTCTCTGCCACTCCTTAACTTTGTTTAGTGTCAAAGGGTTCAAAGTTATCGGTTTCATACTCGTTTTTAGTATAAAACTAACTAACTTAAGTATAACAAATAAAAATAAATAATATCAGCCTATTATTGTCCCACTTCAGGGCAAAGGGCTCTTCTCATATAGAGAAGGCACGAGCATTAATCACCACGCTTGCTCAAGGCAGATTGGCGATTCTAAACTAACATTAATTGTAACTCCAGGTTTCCTCATGATGTTATCCTTCACCGATGTCAATGATGTCCAAGAAAAACCTACAAAAGACATGAATTCAAAAAGAAAGTTGATGAATTGAAATACTGTTTTGTTATTAACTATAGGTAAGATAGTTAATATTAAAACTTCGTATCGCTTCTTTTTCTTAACAAACACAACAAAAAAGAATTAGTAAAATTGACCAGCCGTTCACGCGTGATGCCGTGACCAAGGGAAATAGGGATTCAATACTATTTTTTTATTGCATTCCATTTATACCTATTACATTATTACAAAGTAAAATATATCAATACGGACTCTGTCGGAATTATTTATATTTAAATATAGATTAACGTTATTTGATAGTAAAACAAATTGATTAGCGGTGAGGTTTAGATTAGGTAGGTACTGTTAGTTTTTCATCAGTTGTTTTGACGCTCGGGGTTGCATGCACCCATTCCTTTGTGTTAAGATCCGTCGTTAGGAGGCCGCACAAAGTTGCCTGTGACTACGGCACCACCGCCCATACTATTAACATGACAAGGGCACTAGTTAAAGACATTTCTCCATTTAAACATCAAAGTCTATCGAACGTCTTTGATGTAAATCGGGCCATTGATGTAAGAAAATTCAGTGTCATACGCTTGTTATTTTTTTCTTGGTATTTAATTTAAGCTGCGGGCATTTGTTATTGCCTATTAGGTTTACGTAGAATACGTACTATATTTAAATATTATAAATCAATATTAATTCCTAATAATGAAAAAGTTTAAAAATAAGTGACTTTAAAAAAATATTGTACATAAGTATTATTATCATCTGAAATTCCGTCCTCAAGTTTACGTAAGATTTCTTGTAATGACGATGTTTGTAAACTGCGCGCTGTGTTGGAGCGGTGCATTGTAAAGGCGCCGCTACACAAAGAGTTGTCGCACGGAGCGACTTGAAACACGGAGCGTTTCCCGGCGCACACCGCTTGCCGACGCCAACGCCGCGCACAAAGGCGCCACTTTGCGGACTCGTCTTTGACTTGCACAAGTGTGTGACCCAACATTAATAACCTACTAATAGCACTCCCCCTCACAAGACTATCCAGGCTTCGCTGAATTGATATGAGATTATGTCTCCTCCTATAACAAGTTTACGCTAATGCTCAAAGCCACGCTCAAACCTTCCACGCCGTCTATACTAATTCCAGCTCAACCAACACTAACTTCACAAAAGAAGTGTTCATAAAACTAATGAAATATTAAAATTACACGAGCCTTTTATCGCGAACAAAACACTCGTAGATTCAATTTTTCGCATAATTTTATTAGTGACAGTTTAATTAGCGCAGCTTTCATCGGGCCCGCTTTGATATTGTGATCGTTTCAAATAGATTTCACAAGAAGCACTTTCAAAGAGAGCACCCCTAATAAGTACTGAAGAGTCCTCGCACGTGTTTATCAAAGACAGCCTTTCGTTACTCACCGTCTGAATGGCCTCAAAAGAAACTCGTGTAAAATGCTCTACAAAGTGCCGTATCAAAGGAAAGGCGGGCGCAAATATCTGTTTCGTAAACTAGTAAAAACGGAGCTCTCAAAGGTACTGCGTACTCGCGGCAAATTAGGCGGAGTTAAATACAAGCGCCGCTCTCACAAATGTATAACTTTGAAAGTGACTCCTCGCTCATTATTTATGTAAGTCGCCGTAATCGTCAAACGGCGGGTGTTTTATTTGGGCTGCGTCGCGGTCCGGCCAGCGTCCGCGCTCGTCATCCGCGCTGGCTCCTGGCGCGACGGCCGTCCACACTCCGGCCGGAGCCGCTTGTTCGGCGCGCACGGCTTGTGTCCTCGCCTCACATGTGTATCCATTTAATGCTCAATTCCCATATAATTTAACTTTGCGATCAAAGCGAAATTTTGCAAAGAGCTTCCCGGCGGCGGCGGTGGCGGGCGGTGGGTGCGAGCGGGACGCATACATTGGAGTTCTCGAGATCAAATGCTGGGCCAAATTAGTCACTCTCCGTCTCTCTATCTCAAAGCCGATCCGTAGCAAAGTTTGCGCGAAGATGACATCAAAAGGAAACCACACACTGGGGTGGCGCCGCCCGCGCCCGGCGCCCCCGGCCCCATACTTAAATCCGCCGTGTCTCTGGCTGTCTTATTGACACGCGACTGACAACTCGCAAGTCGCCAACGCCGCCGACTGTTTCAAACTCACTCCGCTTTACCAGACTTATTTAGTTAATTAATACGGAATGTCCTATCAAGTTGTAGCTCCCGCAAGGCTGGCACACACTTACGCGGCTCAACTGTTAGGAAACTTTAATCGCATGGGTATGTTTGTACATACGTACACTGGTACACACCGCCCATGTTGTCAATCCCTTTAATTAAACGACACTAAGTTTCTTTGATGGACTTTGGAACCGAGCGGGCTGTAATATCATTTCGGAATCCTAATTATTTTACTATAATTAATTTTGTAGATCGAGTCCATCGCTTGTAATATTTATGAAACATTTCATGTTCGTCAACTAAAAGCAATTTTTTGAAATATCAGACGCAAGAGCACCGGGTAGGCTTCTCAAAGTTCTGAAGCCTTAAAAACAAGTTTTAAACTTATACCAAACTCGAATTTCTCAACACAAAGCTGGCAATTGTATTCTTATTTCTTGGAAATTGCCTTTTTCACCGTTTCGTAATGTTTCACAGTGGACATTTTGTTAATAATGGGCTGTAAACGTGACTTTGTGTTCTGTATGTTTGTTACATTTTTTTTTATGTAGGTAAACAGTTATGTAAAAAAAATCTAAAACGTACAAAATGTGCTTGATACATATTTGCGAACGTCATGTAAAAATCTCGAAAGAGAGAGATATATTTCTATCTCTGAAAGGATCAATTTTCTGTATTTAATTTACTCAGTTTACACGAAGTGTCTAAATACATTAAAATTCAGAACACTAAATATTTTCCAAACATTTCTCAGTGTCTAATGGGTTACCTTAACAATCCCAAAAATCAGTGAGCTCACTCTTAATATGGTGATAAAATCTCCTTAAACTTTAACTAGCACAGTCTTACAAAGTCGATAACTCGTCGGCAAAGCGTTTATTAACAAGCCGTGTTCTAAAAAAACAGTTCGGAATTTTGAAATCCAACACAAGTTATCGCGGGGCGCAGGGGTGTTGGCATTGTGCGCAAGAGTTTATGACGACGGCGGCCACGCTTCCAGGAACTGGGACCTTAACGACGCCAATATCAATAGATTCAGTGTTCGAATTTCGTATTTCCAACTTTATTGCTTACGTCATAAAGTGTGGAATCTAAATCGTCGAAGATATAAGGTCCCTGGGTCGTGCGCCGCCGCTGCCCGCCTACCTAAAACGCTGTCCCTGTATGACGTCACTCATCTCAATGTTTGCCTTGTTTCCCCTTTAATTGAACTATAGTGTATTGTTTAGTCTTCGTTATTTAATCTGCCTCGTTGTTTTAGAATTCCTGTATGAGCATTCATGATAAACCATTGCTATGTTTTTTTGTTTGTTCTTTATGGATCCATTGTTTGTGGTTCTTAAAATACGAAGAGAAATATGTGGTATCAAGTGGTTATTTTTAACGGACTTCTTCTGATATGAGGCCATCGACTGTTGTGAGGCCAACATAAATTGATTAGATATTGAGGATCTCAATTTGATTTACCTAACTCAATACCAAAGACATGGGGTTCTGTATATCCCATCATATTAATAATTATTATGCTTAAGGATCAACTAGAGAATTTCATTTTGAACAGGTTCCATTCTTTTGTTTATTTTAATGTTATGGATCGAGTCCAATATTTAAGTCCAGGTAATATTTCTCAAGTCCTGAAGCTTCAATCAATGACAAAACAGCATCTCCTTATGTCCTTGATATCACGTTCTCAACGATTCTGAATTTATCATCGCTCTCCCTTTCATTTACAATTCATCCATCAACTGGTCTGTGATTTAATACGTCAGGCTATAACCTCCATTTGATATTCTGCGTTTGTGCCATCATTCAACTTTTTGTCCTCTATTACTCCTGTATTATGATTATAATTTTCTCGCATCTGCTGTACCTTTTTTTCATCTCAACAAATCTTGAACTTTAGTGATAGCAATGTTAAGGTTTGGTTTAGTTTGTTTGAGTTGTTACAATCGGCTTCCATTGAACGAAGACCGGTTTGGATAAGGAATGCCGCAGCGCAGTGTCCGGGCGGCTTTTTGCTTTGGCTGCGTGCGCACAGCCCACGCGGACGGCTTGGAGCCTCGACCCGCCGGCGCCAGCGCCGCTTCCCGCCTTTACGTTTGATGCCTGATAAACGACACATTGCAAATATTGGGTTTCATTTTGTACTTTGCTTTACTCTTTAAAGTCCTAGCAGTTAGTGATAAGAAGGGACTTCAAATAGGCAAAAATGCAGCCTGTACTACCTGAAGGATTTGAAATCCCTCAGAGTCATTTAAGAGTTGTTATTTTTCCCACCCAATTTATCAAAGCAAAGTTTAGGCTTTCGTAATACTCTTGGCAGAATTTGCAAAGACTTATTGTTAAAAACAATACATGTTGTGTCCTGCAGTCCAGGATTATTTACAAATACACTGGTTATCTTAAAGCTTTAACAGTACCAATTTGGTAAACGGATTAGAATTTGTTTACCTGAATACTTACACATTGCTTAACTCAAGACCTGCCCCAAAATCTCTAAAGATATTTTGTTTCAAAGGAAAAAAAAAACATGATTATTATCTGAACACCCACAAAGCCACAAGTTAACGTTTTTTGTTAGATTAAAAGATTAACAGCATTATTCAGACAAATCTGCAGTACACCAGTATTTATATCTCACTTATCCGTCTACATCTGAGTGTCATTGGTACTTGACGATAACTATGAAAGGCTTGGTGCGCCTGGCGGAGTGCGCGCCCAGAATTGTTGGCTGTCGCGACAACTCGATGGGACTGCAAATAATGCTGGATTACCAGCTACCATTAGCCGATTGTTACTTGTTATACGTTTGGATTAAACCGTCTGTTATTTTTATGACGCTAGTCTGTTTGTTGCTTGAAGTACTGTAGGGAAAGTTATCTCAGAAATTTGTATCAGTCTGCATTGATTGTTTTTGAGGTGAACTTTCTGATATTTTGGTTTAAATTGACCAAAATCCTTTACGATCTAAATGTTTTCAGATCAAAAAACAAAGAGGTAACTATTGCTATTGTTTCTGGATAAATTTCAACCTTTATAATCCACCGGAATTCCAATTTAAGATATATACAGTGAATTATTTTTTAAACCGAAATCCATACTTTTAGGACACAACAGAGAAATTCAATGAGGTGTGGACGCTCGTAAAATGTTGGCGGTCGAAGTATCCACATTACACTGGTTTATGACCATAGCAACTATGGGAAGTGAGAGTTACACAGCTACAGCCGTCCGGATTACACACCTATGGAATTTACTGTCGAAGTCTGTGCTGTGCTCGACCATTGGAAACGACTGCATTGTCCTTGATGGTGTGCCATAGCATAATTTCGTTTTTCTTCATCTAATGTCTTGAAACTGAGTCGATATTCGTTTAGCCTAAATGGTTTTTTCTACATATCTCTGGTTTGACGACCACCTGAAATTCAATTGTTGTATGTTTCAACTGATGCGGCTGCAGCATATTATTGTGTCGCTGCAAAGCAAGGAAAACATCGTGAGAAAACCTGGAATTATAATTATAATAGTCTGAAAATGCCAGTCCGTCTTAAGCAAGCGTGGTGATCAATTATTTATGCCTTCTCTATATGAGAAGAGGCCTTGCAGTAGGACAATAATAGACTGGTATTATTTGATTTTTTATCTAATTTATCATTTTTTTTGCATACTGTGCAAAAGAATGGATATCCAACCAAACAAATTATATTTTGGGCTTCTAACAGTTAAATGAGTGCACGTTTTTACCTTTGCCCTTCGGTTACTCGTGGAAGGGCTCAGTAACAGTACCAAAATATAGATTGATATTTTATATAACAGGAAAATCATTTTTTCCTTATGTTTTGATAATTTTTGTTGGCTTCAGTTCATCAGTACACAGATTGTGTCTTGTAAACGGTTTTTTTTTGTGTGAGTTCTACGGCTTCTGTCGAGTGGGTTCAAATCCTTAACTAAATTATTGATTTGTTATGTCGTGATTGGAAACCTTATGCAACCATGTACCTACACCATTCAAATACGCAGTTTTAATTTGACGTGTGTTTTTTATATTTGCACGTGATATTTTATTTTGCAAATATGAGTATTGAATTAGCAACAGCTATATTTTACCATACGGCATGCAAAAGTACAAAGTACACCAGAGATGCTAAACACATAATTATAAAGTAAATTCTTCTATAGTCAACTTATTTCGTGTTGGAATTATTTATATCAATTAACGTCTTATTTTTATAATATCTATTTTTTTTATTTGTAATTTCTAATTAATACATATAAAAGTAATCAAAAGAAAAAAAAAGATATTCAAGCACTAATGTCATGATAGTGTCTGCAACAACTATATCATTCATTTTTCTAAATCAACTTTTTAACTTCTCTGTATTTTTAAAACCAGATCTTTCTTAAAAAAAACTCAACCCTTTGAGTATCTAAGTAACCGGAGCACTTGATATTAGTATGCTCGGTGCAAAATTATAGGGACATTCTCCGCGCCTTTGAGAAGCGCAGTAATAAACATACAACATAGTTTTCTAATTTCATACAGACTCTCTTCAATATTAATTTAGTAATATGATGGAAACATGCAATGTCAAAGAGACTTTATACTTAAGTTTATTTATTTTGTTTCAGGATGATATTCTCCTCATATACGGCACCATTCAGCTAAGATTTAAAGGTAAGAGTTTAATTTAAGCCATTCGTCATTATTTTTGCCACGCAGTGTAACTGCGAAATTGAAGGCCAATTGAATCATGATTTATTGTGTTTTGAACTAATTGCGATGGTTCAAGTAGCGTGATTTATTTTGGATGCTGCTAGAATTAGGCGCCGATCAGACAGTCCAAGAAGCAGAGTTGTACTATCTACACATATACTTAGTAACACAGGGTGTTTGGTGCATCGTTTTCCAAATCGAATTGGCCCATAGAAGAGGTCATTTGCTATCTCTTCACGCCCAGCAACTCATACTTTGTCACACGGGTTTTTTTAGATCAACTTTTTAATTTTAATTTTCAAAAATCAGCGATTAAGTTCAAATAAAAAAAAAAAAAAACATATAGCTTTCTAAGTTTATGTGTACTGTTGTATGTTTCTATGAAATTCAAAATTACTTGCTAATGCTATCAACGTTTACTTTAATTTTTCAAAACTCGTAAAAGTTTCGTATCGGCCAATTCAATTTGGAAAACAATGCGCCAAATACCCTATTATTATTAGTATATAGATGTCGATGGTTCGTCGCCACCAAGCATATAGATGCACCTATGGTGCAGTAATGCATCTATAGCTATATTTATCATGAATTAGTAACATACGTCTTCCAATTTATTTCATACGTCCGCGCGTCCTAAAAGTAATCCGTCGCGTCGGCAATCTGGTACACTACGGATTTATTTCGTTAACAACATAATAACGAGTTATAACGCTATTGTGATGAAAGCACAATCAGGTAATACGATACATTCAATTTTCAACTCTACGGGGATAATAATAAAACTGGTTGCTCATGTGTCCGCCGTAATCGCGTGTTGCTGATTTGGCTGTTTCAGTTATAATGGTTAAACCGTCATTTTTAAAATGAGTTATTACTTTTCCTTATTTTTATTCGTTCGCTTTTCTCCTGCCGCAACCACATTGCACGGAAAAATAAAGTTTTCTTTTAGTTTAAGCAAAAAGCGGAATTTACACCTCACTTAAGATCAAGCACTTTCATTAATTATTTAAAAAAATACATGAATAGGTACGCAATTAAGTAAGAGTTCGATTGAACTGGAGCACCTCTCGATCTGAAAACCCATCTACCATTGGAACTAGCGAGCCACCGAGCACTCGTGAACCCAATATTTTTACATACAATAATTTAATTACCTTTCGACTCCAAAACTACCGATCTCGTAATCCCATTACTTCTACGCGTTTACTCTCAAAAGAGGCAACAGTTTAACGTTAAATCTCGCTTCGAGGCAGTAAAAAAGCGAATTTTTATATTAAACCGGCTCTCGTAGGCTGCATTCACGTGAGGAGGCCCTAGACGGCAAATTAAGTGACATTAGAGGCATAATGCCCGTGGAAGGGGACGTGAAAGCGGAGTGCTGTTGTACAACGGTACGCTAGTCCGTGGAGTGCGCCAACAGACGTTCACCACCTGGATGCCGATTAAGCGCTGGAAAATATTGCAGCCGCTTAAAGCGCTGCATTGCAGCCTAGTTCAGCGACGCTCTGTTGGCGATTGTGCTTTTCAATACTTAAGAAACGTCTATGGGTTTCCTTAGAGTTGTAAATAACATTTATTTATGAATGGTGTAGCCACTTGTTACTAACATTCCTGATGAATGCTGAGCAGCTCTTTAGGGAGAATTTAGGGTGGCAGGCCATAGCATGGGGTGACGGGACAAATGTTCAGTATTAATAGTTGTTATAATGAGTTAACATTTTAATCCAGAATCCACAAAGAAAACATCAGCTTTAAGGTCCCCAAAAACTGTGCCCTCGGGTTGAAAAATATGTCAAATGCCATGCGCAATGTCGGTCAGTTTGCTAGAATTGCATTACAGTTGTTCCTCATCATAATAAGTACTGACTAAAATATAGGACTAAATCTAAAATCGTCAATCCACGTTGAGCAAGTTCGGTAATCAATGCTTGTACCTTCTCTATAAGAGATGAGGCCATAACCCAGCTATGGGTCAGTAATACGCTGGTATTATTATTATTTCATCAAATTACGAAGTAAATTGATGTTAAACCTGCTTATGGTCCAGATGGATTGAAATTTCGGCATACTTTATCTACTAAACTCAATAATCACTAATCAGCAAATAAACGTACAATTGTGTCAATTTTTTATCCGATCCGGAGACAATTGAAATCGACGCGTCGGTAACAGAATTACTTTTTTTTTTCATCTACAATTCTAACCGATCGCTCGGCAGATGGGACAGCGACTTATTTCAACCATTTTATGAATTGCTTCTCATTTAATTTTTTCCTCATTTCTTTCATTTTCTCTTATAAGTCTTCAGTGAAGATTGATTGATAGCACATTAATAAATTGTTAGTTATGAAACCTTTGATAAGTGGCTCCTTGATTAGTTTGATTAATTTTCTATTAAATGTTATGAAGATGGAGTACTGAAAAAGTATTTTAGGAGCGTTCTTAAAAACATCTGATTAAGAGGCATTTACGTTTTGAATATAAAGCAGTTATGTAGAAAAAACGCAAATTTACGGTCCCCATCTAGCAGTTGGCTTTCTTTTTTATCCTATTAAGCAAGGGTTTTTCTAGTTTACGTTAAATTGGTATCTGTAGCATTAGGAAACCCAAATATTCTTCATTTGTTTTTCTTTTTTCTCGAAACCCCAATACAAAAAAATCTAAAAAAATAAATTAAATCTGCCTTCAACATTTTCAAGTATCGTTCATCATAACATATCGGTCATCAAAAAAATCAGCTGTTCCTTATAAAAGTGCACTTACACGATCAAAATAAACAGCACTTTTTTTTTACCTTCGAAAGATCGTCATCTATCTTTATGTTTAGAATCATGTACTAAATCCATGGTCAAAATTTTCGTTACGATGATCCTTCCCTTCCATCCCGTATTTTCAACCCGTTAAATGCTACTAAATAAAATAGCAAGAGCGAACCCCGATGACGGCTAATATAAATTAATCAGTTTTAAATACCAATTTGTCTGTAAGTTAAGTGCTTGACTTATTTAGCACACGTCATTAGCAACAAGATTAATGTCGTTAACTAGCGATATATTTAAGTCCAGACTGAATTTTTTGTCTTTGTCTGAAAACTGACATGCGGTTGATACAGGGTTGACAAACCGAATTAAAATATTAGTTTTAGTTTTTATAATATTTTTTGTTTAAATCAAAGTACAATTAGTAGGTTTCCTATCGAATGAAATGTAATAAAAAAGTATTCGTAGAGATGCCACAGGTGTGAAAAAATCTCAAGAAAGACTTGTCTGTTTGTACGAATTGGATTTTTTTTTCGGTTTATGATGTTTATGGGACTGAACGAATATTTAGTTACAAATTATTATTTAGTTTTAGTCTCTTTATTTTTTTATTCTGATTGTTTTTCCATAATAAAGTCTGTAAATATCTTACCTAATTCAATTATACATCAGGAGAGTCAATTTGATATAGTATTTTTTAGCTTTACTTCTATCAAATATTATAAAGTTGAATAGTTTGTTTGAACGTTATTTTCAGAACCACTGGTACGATTCAAAAAATTATTTCGCTAATGGAAAGCTACGTTATCCCGTGTTAACATGAAAAAAAAGGGCTCCGTAAGAAAATTAACTCAGACAAAGTCACGGGAAAATGCCAGTAATTTGAAGAAAGCTGAAGACTTTTTGCTTGACCACGCTAATCGCCAGAAGTTCTTAATCAATTCTGAAAATTCTTTCTCTAATATAAAGCTACGTAATCCTGTTTTTTAGTCAGTAACAGTCTGACAGAGTCATTTGATGATATTTACCACCTAAAAAAAACCCTGACTGCTATGCTTCTAAGCTTAAATTTAGGCGGACGAAATCTCAGGCTGCCTCGTTGGTCCAGTGGTCGCAAACGCGACTGCTGTGCATGAGGTCTTGGGTTCGATTCCCAGGTCGGGCAAAGTGTTATTGGGTTTTTCCATCAGGAATTTCTCAGTAGCAGCCTCGGAGTCTGGATTTGTGCCTGGTTGATGGCAATAGGCTCGCCCCCTATTACATGGAACTAAAAACATAACTGGCGAAATGTGGGTGTACTAATGGGTACACTTCTGCCTAACCCTTCGGGGATTACAGGCGTGATGTTATGAGGTCTCAGGCAAAAGCTAGTCAATAGTCTTCGTATCCCTGACTATATGGTGTCCGTGTATTGTCTCCACAAATAGCATTGTATTTAACGTTGGCGCCGGCGACGCATTAATTACGCTATAAATAAATGCTTTAGATAAAAAACGTATCGAGTGGAGCGGTAATAGATTTCTCTGAGCGACACGACTTTTATTATTATTGAATGGGCCGGTAATGTGTTGCGGCCAGTCTGTCTGTCGCACTCGGCTTTATCCGGGTTTTGTTCAATGGAATGCATTTGTAATGAGTTTTTTACTGAAGGTGATTTCAGGAAGATGTGATTCCGTGTTTATCAGGAAATTGAATGCACGTAAAAGCTCGGACTATATGCTGTAAACTCGAGTTTTAAGTGTATTCAATTTTGGACGTAACAAAATATCAAAGTAATTCGCTAAATGTGTTTTCAGCAAACTCCATCTAAACTAAAATTGTTATTAAGAGAGTAACTCTGTCCGTCTCTCTGTTACGTTTTCAGGACTAAACTACTAAGCCGATGTTGATTAAATTCAGTACGGGCTTAGCTTGAACCCAAAGAAAAGCATAGGCTACTTTTGCGTCCGCGATAACCGACTTTTACGTGGACGAAGTCGCGGGCAAAAGCTAGTTCAAAATAACATTACAAAAATAACGTTACAACGCTCGTTATTTCTATGTTAGCGTATAAGAAGTTAATATAATACGTTATTTCATGATGAATATAAAGCAATGTAGAATATTAACCATTTTCAATTTCCATTTTCCCATTTTTTTTTTGTTTTTTTTTTTTATTAACAATATTTTGTAATATCACAAAACTGTAGTCATTTTAACCAATAAATTATTTTTGTAAATGGAATATAAGTACTTCTACCTCTCCCGTCTCCAACTCGTGTAGTCTATAAGGAAATAAATTCGCTAAATCAAATTCAAGACAGTAAAAATTACACATACCCTAGAGTTCACATAATCATATTGAACCAATACGGAGAGCTGAGATGCACTTCTCATTCTTACGTCTACGTTATTAGGGAAACCACTATAAAACAAACGTATAGCGAAAGTGGAAATACGCTTCTTCTAAATTGGATAGGAATGATTTTGTTAGATATCCGAGAGGCAAATAAGTTTTGCACTAGATGCGGAGGGAAAGGAAGTGGAATATTGGAAAAGCTAATGAAAAAAAAAACCGAATGAAATTGTAAATATATTTTTTCTAGCTTAGTCTTTCGCGGCCTACATAAAAAGTAACTTTAAAGTACGGTTAAAGATATTTATTTCTCAAAAGAATTACAAATTCACTTCTAGAGAAAACATGAATAGGTTTAAAACAATGTTATGTGCCAGTAGGCGTAGATGCAAAAACAAAAACAAATATGTATCTTAACTAACATTGCAATTTACATACAGAGTTTTAGCTTAACAAGTACAAAATTAATTAACAAATCAGAAAAAAGAGGGTATTACAAGATACAACACAATAGTTTTTAGCAATGAGGGTAGGGTGCAATATAGGAACAGTAAAAGTAAAGTGAAGAGTAAAAGAAAAGTAAGTTGAACTATTATCCCAAGGGTATACAGTACCGGGATATAAAGAAACCTATGTGTTAATCCAGGTAGTGGTCTATCTATTCGCCAATTTTTCTTGCTAATTACTTGTTTACGCGTGATTGAGTAACAAACATCCAAACATCTTCACAAATTTTCACATTTTTAATATTAGTGGGTTTTTTTTTTCAATTTTAAATATTTATTGTAATAAATAATGTGAAACATACAGGGGGTAGGTTTAAATTAATAGAAACAGTTATGAACCCTGACGGGCACAAATTTTCTAATCTCTAACTTATTTTATTACGTTTTTAATTAGTAGTATCTCTTATGGTTTTAGTTTCTACGCTTCAGTGTTAACTTTTGTAGCTATCATCTATCATCGTTCAACTTGCTTTTTGAAGTGAAAACTTCTTTAGCGGCGTTGAGCACTTTTTCTGTAATGGGTATAAAATCTTAAACTCGCGTCAGGACACGTGACCTGATCGAAAAAGCGTAAGACGGATGGAGAGTAGACAGCTATCCCCTCTCTACGGCGCGGCGAAAATGTATGCCTGGGCCTACTGTTTCGTTTAGGCAGCGCAGGGCGCTTGCGCGAATGTTCGTGTATAACTTTTTAATGTAAAATAATTGTAATAGTTTTAAAGTGTTAAATTTTTAATGTAATATAAATTGTCATGTTTGTGTACGATAGCGCAATAAATGAATATTGTATTCTACCACATAAATGATAATACTTTTATACTGATAAAGCAATTGGTGCAAAATTATTCCCTAACCATTCCAAAATATCAAACATGCTCAACGTTAATAATCAAGTTTTCACTTCTGCCGGCACTCCCGGAGTGCAACCCGTCTTTTTTTTTTCTGTTTCTCTTTTGTTTTTCTTCAAAATAAACTATTATTTTTATTATGATCAATCAATTGTTTAAAATCGGTACAAATAACTACCAAACGTTAAAATATGTATAAAGATTACTACGGTACCTTTTGTTTACGGATTTGCGTTACCGTTATGCTGCCTTTCGGGCTGCAAAAAGTATTAACAGTAAAATTTTAAGGGGATAGTATTAAAAACTTAGTCCATTGCAAAGAAAATAGGGGAGCATTGTTTTAAATTGTCATTGTTTCTGCTTTAAAGTAAAAGGATAGAAATGATTAAATCTTCCAAGTATGAATGACATTGTTTTTTCTGGAATTTTCTAAAACGCTTCGACCAAATTGATGATTGATATTAAAATCATACGGGTTCATTATAATTATGCTAAGATAAGGACCGTAAACAGTTATAATTACACGTATCAACCGGGTCAAATCTAAATGTTTACTTTTTATTGCAAAAAACCGCACAGGTACTTCTTTTTAAACAATATTTTGCTCAGAACCTTTTTTACGGATCCCTAATTTTTTGATAATAAAATATAGCCAATATTTAGGGTAATAACTTAGCTTCCTATTAGCGAAAAAAATTTCAAGGATATTAACGCGTTCGAACTAAAAAACTAAAAAACTTTTCAGCTTTCAAAATTATTATAGATCATAAAGAAACCATTCACTTAATTCACTTAACGATATAATTGACATGATATAGAAAAATAGTTATACATCCGTACTTCTACATCTCAATGCCATCTCGACTAATTCCCTGTCCAGTCTTAAGGAGGTCCTTCATATCAATTTAATAGGATTACGTAGTAGCAATTTTCTTGTATAAAAGAGTTGCGTCCAATCTCAGCGAGGTAACAATAGTGTAATCTGGCACGTCGTCTCGCTACTAAAGCACTATTGTTGAAAAATATTTCGTACCTGCTTCTGAGAAAATGCGAAATAAGACTGTCCGGAAATAAAAAACGATAAAATTACCTTTACGGATTACTTTGTGTATATTATTATGATTCTTCAATGAATTAAAAATATGACTGCCTCGTTGGCCTAATGGTCGCAAGCGCGACTGCTGTGCATGAGGTCTTGGGTTCGATTCCCAGGTCGGGCAAGTGTTATTGGGTATTTCCATCAGGAATTTCTCAGTAGCAGCCTCGGAGTCTGGATTTGTGCCCGGTTGATGGCAATAGGCTCGCCCCCTATTACATGGGACTAATGGCTGAGGCTGGTATTAAATAACGTTTTTAAGTGACCACATCTTTTTATTTTTAATGCCTATGTTACTCGTAACGATGCAAGGATTGTAACGATACCCCATACATCTAATTCGGTTCAGGCGTTTAAAAGTTATGGTGGAATAAAGAATCTCACATACATACATACATACATTAACCCTGAACACAACACTCCTTTCTTGGGGCACACTTCACATAGAAGTTAACTATGTATATTCCCCATAAGCTGACTAAGCTAACTTTAAGCAAAAACGTTAGAGTGAAAAATCACTGTTATTGTTAGTACGTAATTTAACACACAAAACTGTGCTTAATAGTGCATACACTGTAACAATACAGTGTGATCGTGGGGTATTTAAAGATTAGTTATAACTTTTAAATTTCTTGCCCACTCTTTTCCATACAAAACTACCTTTTGGAAGGGGCAACTAGATTTATTTTCGTTTTTATTTATCTATACGTTTAAAAGTGCCTCATAATGACCTGATTGAAATAAATGATTTTACTTTTAACATTTTTTCTTAGAAATACGTAAAAGACTTGGAACTTTAAGCTTCAATATCTCCGTAACGAGAAGATGCCCAGGTAAGGTTGAGAACAAAAACTGATCGCGGCTTTATTTTGGTTTTTTGAGTGTCCTTTTACACCCATTTTCTATAATGGAATGTATGGAATCAACGATGATCAAGTTTTGCACAGTTTACTGTTTCTCTCTTGTAATTTCAACCACGCAGCCGTCATTCTTATAAACATTTAAAACACCTGCTGTGGTTACAAACACAGACCCGGCAATATCAATAGACTTGATATGTTTGACAATAAGCGTCCCTCGGTGAATGTCATTAATGTCATCCGCAGAGCTGTCGGCCCGCGCGGCGGGTGGGCTCCTCAGCGATCTACATCTACCATGTATATCATTAAAAGTACCTACTAGCTACTATTAAATTACAGGGTATTTTATGGAGTTCAACTTGTTTGTTTTGCGGATCGGGGAGTGAAGATAAAAGGGTGCAGATGCCTAATTGTCGTGCAAGTCGTGGTGAATGAAGGGGTCGGCTTTGTGTGTTCCTGTGTAGATGATTGATGGATTTATTAGTAGCCTGGTGCTATTTGAAGGCGACTTTTTCTTTAGGGATGTTTGTAACTTTTTTTAAAGTTGAATTGTAATGGAAAATATATTGTTACTTGCTGACCCAGAGAAATTCGTCCCGCCATTTATATTTTTAATTATTATTTTATAAGAACCTTCTCCTTTCAATAACAAACAACATTTTTTTTTTCTTGATTTCGGGGTTGGTCCCATATTAAAAGTTCTTCATAATGATAGTACAATGACCCCTTTTCAGGTTTCGGGTAAATTTTCAATGACCCTGTATAAATAAAAGAAGATTTAGGAGAAGATAAATATACTTATATTCATTCAGTCATACAGCTTTCTTTTATTTTTGTTATGCAGTAATATAAAAATGTACAAAATAATGAGTGACTCACTGAAATGATGACAAATGTTCCTACAAAATGTGGCTTAATAATTCCGTGACATGTGAATTTTATTGTTGATAAAAGTTAGAAACTACGCGGAAATGTTAGCAAGCACATTTGTTGCTAAAACGCTTTGAAACATCGTTAGGCTATTGTACAAATTCAGTTACGATAGTTCACGAACACTATGGAACTCAACGTCCAGGATATTCGCAAATGGGTGTAACTTCACTGTACGGCTCGCGTTCTATGAAAGATGAACTTTTGGGAAATTGACAACGTATGGAAAAAGTATGGAGAGACTACCTAGTTCATTCATAGGAAATGAGTATATTTTCTAAATGGAAAAACCTGTGGCACATAATGTACTAGCAATACTCCTGCGGTTTCACCCGCAATAAGTTACGTATTTGGTTCCTGCTGCTGTTTATAATCTTCTTCGATAAGTGGGCTATAAATAACACAGAAATATTTTTCATATCGTCCTGAGAGCGCGTTCAATCAATTACCTAAACAAACAAATTCTTTAGGCTTTATAATATTAGTATAAATAACCTTAGTTTGTTATAATTGTACTGATCCTACGTATAAATTAACTAGCTTTGTCCGCTACTCCTTCCGCTTCAAAGTTGGTATTTAATCCCACGGGAACCGTAAATTTTTTGAGATGAAATAGTTATAATAATAATAATTTGTAATATATAATTTATAAACTTTGGCATTAAAAATTTAAGATTAGTAAGATTCTAACAGAATGTACTATTATGTCAAACTGACAAGTGACCGACAAAGGGTCTGTCTGAAAGGCGCTTCAATAAAAAAATTGTATCATTTATTAGAGTCGATTACAATTGTTTGCTCGAGTACTCTCCACCCCTTCCGTGCTGCAGACAGCGGCACTGATTCGCGGGGATGAATCTGTTTTTGATATGAGTGGCAAATATACTATGGAGATTCGTTTCGGGAATATTATTCAAATATTTACATTTGTTTTCTTTTATGCTTTTTTGTTTATTATATTTAAAGCTGATTTAGACGGTGCGAGAAATATCGTGCAAGTTGCATAGTAGATTTCCGTCGATGATTCGTCACTTAAGACACAACAGCCCCGCGACTAAATGACTTGACTAAAATGGCTTTAATGAGTTGAAGGCTTTGATAATTTAAAACTTTTTAAATCTAGTTTAATCACATCTCAGCGAAAATTTATGTCAATAATTAAGCAGTTATGGAGACTGCGGACAGAAGTGAAAACATAAACCTTTTGAATAACTTTTGCCTATTTAGCAGAAAACCTCCCATTAGCATGTCGGTGACGCGATCACATACGCATGTCGGTGACGCAAACACATGAGTTTTGTCCCTACCAAAAATCGTTCAACGTGGCTAAAGAAGTTTTCAGTTCACTAGGTAAATTAGAGGGATTTTGGATAGACTGGGATGGACAAGATTGCGATCGTTCCTAAAAGTTTATAGACTTGCCCTCCTGTATGTTTCTAGTTCCTATCTCGAATTGCGATAATTAGATGGGAAAGGTACGGTTCACGTAAGGACCTAAACTATCAAGTCTTTAGTAAGTTTCCTCAAAACATTTTCGTTCCTCGTAATCTTTCCGATACTCTTAAATATTTAATTAAAATCTATTTAAATAACATAACATCACGCCTGTAATCCCCGAATGGTTGGGCAGAGGTGTACCCATTAGTACACCTACATTTCACCAGTTATGTTTAGTCCCATGTAATAGGGGGTGAGCCTATTGCCATCAACCGAGCACAGATCCAGAGTCCGAGGCTACTACTGAGAAATTCCTGATGGAAAAACGCAATAATATTAATGAATTTTTTATAAAGTTAATAATTAAAATATCTTACGTGCAAACCGTTTCCCACTCATTCGGAACAATTAAATTGACTACTGCATAATACACCACGAGGCTATTACACAAATTGACGAATCTTTTATTCATCAATCCAATCATCCATACCGCTGAGGGCTGTTCGCGGGCGTCGGAGACTATCGAAATAAGAAATCTCTGTGTATTTTCTCTCTTTTTCTCACTTATACGAATCGCGCTACGCTTGAGTACGACGGATGATTCGAAATTTTCAATTAGACCACAATTGGCTTAGTTAACCACTGTTCTCATTTCATTTGGTATGTTTTGGAAAGCTGAATAATGATGTTTTCGGCATAATGTTGTGAATGTAAAACGTTTGTTTAATAATGACGTGCTTTTGTTACATTTCGGAAAGATTTTTGGAGATTAATTTACATTATTCAATTTCGAGTTTACAATTTTTACCTTACTAATGCTTTGTTTTATATGCATCAGGTAATCATTTTTAACCGCTGGATGTCGGCAGCGCTGTACCTGTCACTGTGGTTATCTTTTGGGGGAAGCCTGTGACCAGCAGTGGACATCGTTCGGCTGATATGATCATGATGAATCATTTTCAAATATTCATGGACTAACGTTTGCCTAAAACTTCGGCCGCGTGTAAGCCTTTAATTTGGTTCTGCCACATTTTTTTAGCTGACGTCTTCTGGCTGTAACCTGTCGATCTGCTAACTTTTAACTTCATAGGTCGAGTAGTTTTCGAGGTTCGTGGTTAGTCAGTGAGCGAATGAGTGACATTTTGCTTTTCTTGTGTAACATGCTTTTATAAATCATCTGCTTAGTCTTTTCACAACTATGTTTGGGGTCGGTTCAAATCTAACCGGATGCAGCTGGATACCAGTGTTTTACATGGAGCGACTGCCTATCTGACCTCCGCAACCCAGTTACTGAGTAACACGGTAGTTATTGTCTATGGATATCGTTACAACTTTCTGATTCATGGTTGAAATTTGTGATTGAATTTGCTCCTGCTTATCTGATTTATACTTTAGAATGTCGATTAGAAATATTTATACATGATAAATTCATGGAATGTCCAACAGAACCCAGTAGTCGTTAACTGTCGTTCTGTCCTCCGAGTCCTCAATTTCCAATACATATCGGACCGCAGGGAGACGCGGCCTGGCCAGCTGTCCCGCGATGCGGCTCGTCCATCGAACATGTCCATTTCACTGACGTACCGATAAAAACTGAATCAACTTTGTGGTCGCAAAAAATGTATTGTACAGTGTTGCTGTCGGATAACCTGTCCTTTGACGGGTCGCGGTTTTATCGTAGTTCGATAGTTTTTGACGAAATTGGTTTTAACGGTCTGTTCTCATCGGAAAGGAGAGCCGGGTAGACAGATGTCGATTAACGTTTCAAAGTTTTTTTTGTTGGTGAAACCACAGTTTAGAAAAAAATCTTCGATTTTGGATTACTATTGAGTTGTAGTTGAAGGAAAACATGACACTTAAAACGATTCAATTGTAATTTACGCATTTTGCATCTTGATTAAGTATTTACGTAATATTCCAGGTTGAAACTTTTAATCCAATCCAAACTCTAACAATTACCAACTATCTCCAACCATTTCTCCTTATTTTTCTCCACAAATAACCGCAAACCAACACTGACGTAATTGACGTTGAGATTCAAATTAGAAACGTTCCGCTGAAAAACCTAACCCCCCTTCTCCCGTCGGAGACAGCTGCATTTCCCGGGCCGTCCGCGTCCCACCGCGAATAGTCATTGTATGCAAAACGTCGCGGCCAGACGGCACTATTGTTCACACGAGATTAAGGCGGGGGCACGGCCATTATGCAAGAAGCTTGAGGAACGGGATTACGGGATCCTATTCCACGGGTTATTGCGAACCTGACACTGTGTTCGGGTTTGCGTGGTCCCCGGTTTGCGTAGGACGGCTCAAAATTTTAGAGACGTTAAACAATTTAGGGGAAATGAATTGAGAACCTCTTCCTTTTTTTAAAGTCGGTATTATTCTTAGCGTATCTATTACAAACAGATACTAAGTAATTAAACTAAAACTACTCCTTGAAAATTCAAAAGTCTGTACATGGTCTAACTGAAATGCCCTTACTTTGACTAAATTTTTTGTTTGGGCCAGTATTAGGCCGCAGCAACACCATCCGCTGACGCAGTCATTAGGTCCTCACGTGTGCAGGTGACAGGGCAGTTAACACTTTTGTAGTCGATTAATATAAATAAACGAGGTAGGCACAGTAATTAGCGCACACAGAACCAGGAAAAGATTGTCTTTAAAAATATGTATGTATCTACCATCAATGATGACGTCAAAAAACCGACACAACTAACATAAAACTAAAGCCATATCAATATTTTCTTGTTAAGAAAATCCATTTATTTTAATTAAATCCTTAAGAAATCAAAAACCCAATTTTCCATCACATCTTTTCGACTTCTTGTTTCGGGTGTACCTATTTATAAACACGTGATCCATATTATTCACAGTCCCGTATTTCCTTACCCAATCTTGGGCACTCTACCGACCCACCTGAGACGTTTCAGACATTTAATCAGGCCTGTAATCGGAAAAACAATGCTATTGAGTGGAGGTATCGCCCTCGGGCGGGCCTGGCTTTTGTCGCGCCGGGACAACGGGACGAACCAATCTGTTTCGCAAATTACGTACGAATCTTGGGACGACGTGCTTTTTGCATGAGCAGTGAAGGAATGAGGAATGTTAGGTTGATTGAGTGGGATATTAAAGAGTAGAAGATAAAAGAAATGTCAGGTGGGTCGGTTTTGTTTACCGCTCTGTTGTGATTGTTTTTCGTTGTTTTTCAATGGAGTTTTGTGGTAATCTATCATTTCTTGTGCAGGCTTGTGTTCGGTAAATGCTTTCGCTTTGAACTCTGTTCAACTTTGTTCTTTCTATGAGTACGTTCATAGTACATAAGTTTCGTTAGAATCAACATTGAGCCTTGCTTTTATAGCACCAAGAATTTCAATGCGTTTTACATAACACCATAACACGTTTTATACAATTTACGCCCCCGTTTCCGTTCCTGCCAGAACTTTATTCAATTCCCCAGCGACAATTTATCCTTCATTTCATAAGACATTTCGCACGAATAGTTCCCTATCGAATTTGGCTGTACCTACAGCGCGACACGTGACTTTCCCCATCATTTGTGTACGCTCACAAATTGAGTTAGCACCTTTTGTCGTTTCAAATAAAGCCCAAAATCCTTCTAACATAAACTTAAGTTACACTTATGCGGATTTGTAACGACACCGGTCAATTTCCTGCAAGTGTAGGCAAATGTACAAATTGATGACGCTGAACGTGAAGACAGTTGGCGACACTTGAATACCTTCGATTGGACGCACTCAAATGGAAAACTGCAGGAACAAGTCAATTAGTTCAAGTACGTTTGGATGTTGGCACCGAGGTAGCAACTATTTTATGAACAGATATTTATTTTGATTGGTACTAACTTTGTAGCACAATTAATCAATATCATTCCCAGATTTGTATCAATAAAAGAACATGACAAAACAAACGTATCGAGTAACAGTAATTTAAACACTTGTTATTCTGAAATTAACACCTACAAGGGCCAAATAAAGATCAAAGGAAGTTTTACGATCTCGAAGACAAAACACCCTCCCGAACACGATTTATCACCTCACTAATTTACAGTTGTTTTGTCTAAAAGTCGCAAATAAAAAACAAAACATAAAAAATTGAGCCGCAAACCGATTTCGCAGAATGTCAAGATTCTGCCAAATATTCGGTTGGTCGGAAAATGCTGAATATTTACGAAAATAGAATTTATTATATCGATACCGATGTGCCGGTGGCCGGTGGCCGAAGATGCGTGCAGAACTTTCGGTTGGGCAACCGCGACATATCCGCTGCAGACGGTATCACGGTAGCGGGCTAGCGGCCCGCTGCGGTCGACTGCGCTCTCCGCAAAACGGAATTTGCGTCATACTGCCCGTCAGCTTTATGCATGAATGTGCTTGTAGATACGGCTCTCGTGAAGTAACTGCATTTTTGCGGATTGCGGAATTTTGAACGATTTGAACGGATATCCCGGCAAACATTGCTAACTGTTGCTGAAAACGTCATAACTTTTTGGATATCCCAGATTTCATAGAATTTAAGACAAGGACCACGGAGGAAGATTAAGTAAGTCAATTATAACAGGTGGAGGGGATCTTATAACGGAACTTTTTTCATAGATTCAATACATGATTCTATACTCCCCAGAGCCGAAATTGTTCGTTGGTTTATAAAAAATATTACCAAAATCAGCTGCTCTACATATCATGAATTCATGACCATGATGATGATGCACTTTTGTATGGAAAAAACTGATTTTTTTACTCTGAACATTCTGCCACTGACCACATGTACCAACATTTTGGCTTTAAGTACTCACAAATTGAGAGCTTGTCAAGTGACTACGTAATTCATATCCAAAGTTGTCACCGCATTAGACATTATAACCTGGTTATCTTTAACATAACTAATTATTGTTACTTTATACGATTACACCTTAGAGAATTGAGAAGGAAGACTTCATTACGGCCTAGTTCTAATTGACTTAGTAAATTAATTTACGTATGCAAGTCTCGTGTACAAAATACTATTCTCATTATGTGGTGCCTATCGGTAATGATGTTACGCCTCCGGGATGATTCACTTTACGTGACAAGCATCTACTTAAAATTGGTACTATAAAGGAACAGGCTGAACTATTACATTAGAAGAGGGCCTCTTGGTTCTTCACATCAGTAATTGAAATTGTGTGGTGTGTTGTTAAAGAAACAAATTTTACTTTGGGACTAAAGTTCTGGACTGAACTGGTCTTCTAATCAACGATTATATTGTTACAGATGTGCTAAAACTAAGGATTACTTGAGACTAAAAATATCCTATATGCAGGTTTAGGAACCTAAAAGATACTAAAATGTCTGAAAAATTACAGATGCTTACAATCATACTCATCGCTACTGAATCGAATTGAGAAGTCACTACATGACTTAGACAGGCTACTAAATGACAAATGTGTGAGTTGCATCTATAAGTAATCGAAATTATGGAGCGACTTTCAAACGAGTACCACCTGCCTAATCGAAACGTCTGATCCAGTGGTATGACGTTGACCACATACTAGCAAATAGATCACGTTTACACCCTCAATATGATCTTCTTTTCTTCTCCTAGAAATAGAATACCTTTGTCGGTACTTCAAAACAGTGCAATACGATAGTTAGATCATTATCACTTAGCACCTTTTCTTCCTTTCTACCTGGCAGGTCCCCAAACACACAGCACCTTAAAATTGTGTTATCTGATGTAGAGTGCGTCACGTCCGGTCATTAACCTGTCACCAGCGAATACCGCAGTAATCTTCAAGTTTCCAAAGATGATCTTGAAGTTTATATTTAAAATTAATATTGGGCTGAAGGTCTTAGAATTATTGTCATGCTGGACAATAATTCTTAATAAGACATTCAGCCTTAATAAGACTTTTCCTACAACTTCAACTAACAAAGAAATGTTTTAAGAAAAATCTACTGGATTTGGAGTTGATGGACACTCATTAGTCTATGCAGTTTAAGCATTCAGTGCATTGATAATAATACCATCCTTCCTTCTTCTCACACATCGTCCATCGATATTCGCTAAAAATCGAATGCTAATTTAGACTTTGAAGGCACAAAGCTCGCGGCCGCGGCAGACGATGGACATGAGTAATGTTAGTGGGGGCTAATTCGTCAAAGGGCGCTCGCGTCGCTTTGTCCCGGCTTATGGTAATCAACGTAGGCGTTGTGGCCGTCGCTGCGCCGTTCTCTGCATTTAATGATCGGATTTATTAACTAGGTACGTTAGGTGATCTGTTTTACGTAAAGATTTTGGTTAATTAAAGGTGCTTTGTCAATGCCCAAATAGATGGAAATATAGAACACGGCTAATGGTTCCGGTTATTAATAAATGAGTATTTGATGCTAATTGCAAATGTATCGGTATGAACAAATATAATATGTATGTAGCTATAATTGTGAATATGTATAATAAACGTAACTATCCAGGGGATGTGAGGACTTCTCTTAAAGTAGTACTGGGCTTATTTATCAGTATCTAAATTATAATAAAAGTCAATAAACGGACATCCACCTCGCATCAAAAATACGCAATGATCCTGGAGTCCACGACCTGGACTACAGAATAACCATAATTCGGAGCTTCATCTATCAAGAACTACATAAGTACCATAGAATTCTACGATCAGTACAGTCACATGAATCACGTGTGAGAGCGACAATAGTGGTGCTCTCACGACGTTTATCTATTACACGTCCCCCTTGCGATATGCATCGCCAATCAAATGACTGTTCCCGTACTTGACTGTCACTAGATCGGAAAGGCAAATTCTAGGCTATTTGCTTTTTTGATCATCATCATCATCTGCTGGTCATCAGTTGGCACAAGAGATTCATTCTTGGGAAAGAAAATAAGGGTTTACTTTTACATTGCTTTACAAAGCCTACTCTTTCTTATCACTTTTCAAATGGACATCTACCATATAACGAGAAAGTTATAAAGGTTCCGATCCTTATTAAAGTCAACTTTTTATGATATTTTAATGTTGGATATACTTACCTTAGCCTTGCCTTAGCCTTGCTGGTAGCGACCTGGACTTACTGTTCCACTCAAACCATGTCAGAGGCCCTTGGGGCGATTCAGAAACTCTGACATTAGGGTGTGTGGGGTCGCAAGACTTTACTGCCCACACGATAAAAAAGAAGAAGAAGCAATGGAACACCCTTGTGTAGCAGTAACCTCAAGACTTGACCGATGACTCCCACGTTATATAAGATGGATTTCAACATAGAATCCAGTAAATATTAAACTGTATGCTCCCTTCCTCAGTCAAAACCTCATCATATTTTTGAAAGCTCTGATAACTTGCCTATTAAGAATGCAGTATGTAAAATCGTGCTCATTCTACTGGCGACGAACAAGCTGCCAAGCCGCTTAAAAACTTTCGTCTTTAAGCGTCTTCTCGAAACACGTTTTAATTCCAGTCTTAATTGAATTAGACCTCACCGCTTCGCCTATATGCTGAGGGTACATGATGAACGATAAAATCAATAAATACCAAGATCGTGCGGTAACGAAATCCTAGAAACGACAAGTTAATGTGCCGAAACTGAAGTGATACAAAAGCTGTTATCAGCTAGATGGAATGGATATAGATGGACTGGACCAGAACCAAGATTTTTATAGGAAAATTGCACTGGTAAATGAGTCTGTTCCAGTCTTTTGTTATTTGTTACTCATACAACTCCTTAACACGGATAACACCCCGTCCGGTACTCAACCCGACACTCAACGTCAGAGGAGGTGCGACAAATCGCAACTCCCCACATTGTCGTATCCAAAGAGTTGCAGGTTTAGGTGGTGCGCGGTATCATCGGCGAGTCAAAGGGCGCCGACAAAGCGTCGCCGCGGCGCGGTGCGGGCGGCATTAGCGGCCCGTTTGATACCCCCACCCTCGCGCAGGGTTGACAACGAACCGCGACCTACGACAAACCGGTCGCACGATACCGACCATCTAAGTTTAATTGCTTTTTAAATGATGTGATGAATTATTTTCGTTTGACGGATTTTCGTTCTCGTTGGACTTTGAGAACATTGAGGATTTATTGACCGGAGTGATAAAGTACGTCGTCAATTTTATGAAGTAAGTGCCGACGTCTCTGACATCGCTGATATTTCATTTCTAGCGGGTTTACTTAGGCGCAAAGCAAAGTCTGTTTGTTGTTCTCGGCAGAAATATAGCTCACTTAATTACTTTCACAGATTTATCCTAAAATAAACACTTTGGAATCTTCCCATTAATTTATGTCTAGTTCGTAAGCTACGTCTTAGTTTTTCCATAGTCCACAGGCCAGCCCTACCGCCTCCCCCACAGCCGGGCTCAAAGTGAGTGTGTTACTCTTTAACCTGCGCGATTCGCGACCGGCTAAACTTACCACTCCGCTAAATAAAGTTAAAAGGCTCCTCAAGCTTTGTCTCGGCCCGCCTTTGATGTACGGCGAGAACATCCCCCACCGGGCCTCCACACCTCCCTGCCTCACTCGCAAACAGTTTACCGCAAGCTGGAACTATTGCCCTTAATGCCTTTTCCGATTGGGTATACGGTGTACCCCTCCCGATTGATTAGTGTGTTGTTTAGTGCCAAAGGAATTTCTCAGGAAGCAGCCCGATCAAAGTGGCCGAGCCCCTTTGATGAGTGAACGCTAATACGATGAATCAGTACCCTTATCATTTTGATCTCTTGTTACCGATGGTTACTATTATTGATGTATTGGGTGGGGCGGTACTTTGGGACCGCTTTCAAAGGTTTTTCGCTACATTTTAAGTGATAGGGTTCATATTTAGTGTTTGTTGAGGAAACACAGGAGATGAAGTAAGTTTATTGAGACTTATGTTTTGTCGAGTACTTATAGTGTTTGCTGTGCTTTAAGGAAAGATTACCAAGAAGTAGACGTTTATTCTGTATCCACACCCGGCCAAAAGTGTCTTAAATTCTAGCTTAGTTAGGAGGAACATCTCGCTACTAATCATAGTCTACAAACTGTCATTAAAAAATAAATAAAACATTAAGTACGAAAATAATATACGAATTAGACTTGAAAGAACTTTCAAAGGAAAGCAATTTGTTTGGGCGTAAGTAATTTTATACAAGTCGTATTAATACGTAAGCCACGCGCCAAAAAAGCAAAACCTCTTCAAAGGATTTATTTAGGCTTTAGTCTGTAATCAGTGATTCTTTTATCTGTGACTGTTTCACTTAAATACCTATAATTAGCTTTTTACATTTTCTTTCTCTCTTTTTTAATGTAATCCGCGAATGGCGGCCCAAAATGAAAGGACTACTGGGCCTTTGATCTTGCTGACTTGTAAAACCAATCATACAGTCGTATTTTCCCTTTTAACTTCACTTCATAGAGATTTTTTCTTTACAGGATGATACAGTACTGAAATTAAGTTTTACAGCAACGTCCTCGGTCTACTTAAGTATTAGCTTTTAATGTGTTAATTATGTAGGACGTGGGTTTTATTATTTTGCTCATTAATTTTAATACCGGCTTGAAAATGCGGTAAAACGATCTTAAAACTAAAAATAGTCCTTTTGGTCATAGTCATTAGTAGTACCTAAGTAGTGATCACAGAAATATAACAAGATTTTTCTGGACGGAAGCTTTGGAGTAAAAATCGGCATTCATGCCTATCGGATCCTTTCATGACTTTACAAAGCCGTAGATATAAACAGTCAATCTAAACTAAGCCTATTAATTATCGAACTGAAAATGAATTAAAAGCTCCCCCTAGGAACATAGACAGGTACAAACAGAATGTTACTAAATCCGTTCCAGTAATACGGCTCGGACTTTGCGAAAATTCAATTAGTGTAATAACAACGCACAGTTCCATTATGCCAATCAAAGGGAAACGAAAAGTTTGCGCACATCAAAGAGTCGCTTAGTGCGTGCTCTCGGCTAATGACGCTTTGGGGCGGGCCTTTATCGATAGTCGATTAATCGCTACAGCTAATGAAGTTATAGGGATGCTCGGCGGTATCGATATAAGATCAGTCGCGGACGTGAAAGATATTATTAGCAAGGGAGTAAAACTTTATTACCGAAATATTATTAAGACAAAATGTTGGTACCACACGCTAATAAGTTGTTTCAACATGTTACTTACTAATTTTGTTTATGAATGTGTCAATTATAACGTGAAAACGTGTTTTATGTTTATTGTATTAAGTTTAAGATTTGGTGAAAGTTCTTTAGGTTGTCAAAAAAAAAGAAAAACAGAAAAACCTTTTTTGTCTAGACAAGGCTTTTCTTTACATACAAAGCAATATAGCTTCATAGGTGCTCCCTGCTAAGAATGGACCATAGTCCTTTTTGTCTATTCTAGGATAAAAAAAAACTGAATATTTTTGTACTCCAATTTATTGGCATACATAGCCAATAAATGTACGTTCAGTAGTGGCTGATCCTTCTTCACGGGCTGTATTGATAATACGTAATTGAATGAAATCAATAATTTGAGACCCCAGCGACATTCAAATTACAATACATACCTCATACCTACCTACTAGATTTTGACAAATCAATTTTACCGTCTGTCTGATCTTGGTGAAATCAAATATCAGAGCTATACTCAGAGAAACGTCTTTGATATCTATCTATTCATTTTATCTGTAAATCGAGTTGGAATCCTCAAATTAATTCGCCTTCAAAAGGTGAATATCATGACGCCGCGATACACCTACTTAAGATGCCTACACAACTTACTTCGCAAGCGTGCCAATTGCCGAGGAATTTTGTGAATAAAAAAAAACTCCAAAAGAAATTTTTATTTACGTAGGTGTTTTTGTATATAATTATGTAGTCAAGGAAAAACATATTTTTGTAACTTTTTTGACTTTACTTAAAATTAAACATAGGTACAATTTTATTGGTTTACTGACCATTTCTTTTGTATTGTTCCAGATAATACGAAGCAAATAGACAAGACACAAAACACCGAAATGCAGCGGCATTAAGCTGCTACACAGGTACCTATAAAAAACATGCACATTTGTATTATGAAATAAAGTCCCGACTCGTCCTCTGTCATAAAAAATGTGAAGTTAGTTTTATTTTATTTTTGCCGCGCTTATGAAATCTCGAACAGCCACCGTCATCTAGTGGCTCTTTTTGACATTATGTTACGCGCGTTTCACATTGTTCATAGTTTCGTCAAAAGATGGCGTTAGACGACAGCTGTCTGTCCTGTCATGGCTGGTTGTCTTGTCAAACAAATGTCAAACTCGCTGTTGTATACAAAACGGCTTCAAGCTAATTTATTATTTATTTCGAAGAAAGTTTTTAATTAGTGTCATCAGTTATCTTTTGGAGCGGCCTTCAAAACTTACTTGCTAAGTGAGAATATTCGTTTTCATGTAAGTTTTCTCTCATTATCGTTCTATAAATACTGCCCTTCCGGGTTTCGGCATGGTATTTCGGCATAAATAGCATTTATTGCCGTCAATTCAGTCTGTGATGATCCGCTATTAGATAAAACTGAAGGTCTCCTCTTGTTTCTAATAGTTAATTGATAATTTTACACGTCGTGATTGTTACCGCGACGTACTTTTACGAGCTGTGTGTGCCTTTGTTTACAACTTGTTTCCTGTGTTTATGCTCGTCATGTTTAATGAAAATTGGTTGAATTTGGTACAATGTGACGCTTCGTAACACGCTTGAATCACGACCCGCTCAAAACACTTTTGTTTCAGTTGTAGTATTTTAGACTTTTCAAAATGAAAACTTTCACTAACAATTTTTTTTTACTCATATCATATTATTTCTATAAGTTCATAATATGCGTCTAAAAAAGAGAAATGCAAGCATACTCATGCCATAACTAATAAGATGGTATAACAATAACATTCATAAAGTTTTGCGCACCCCATCCTCAATAAACCTTTTTTATAGTCCGTTATTGATTTCATATTTATAATGAACCCTATCACAAGTACAACCGCTATACAAATATAAGGGCATGATGTTAGTCCGTACCCCATTGTGTTGAACATTCAGCCTCCGTATGGATCTTTCACTCGGACTTCTGCGTCAGCGTTGTGCAGTCGTGCTGTTTAAAAAAAAAACTTTTTATCAAAAAAGGTTATAAATATCAAGTTATAATATTCCTAAATAGTTCTGTAAACTGGTGTAATATAGCAGTGTATTGTTTGTTTAAACACAATGAACATGGTAAGGTCCTTTATTGTATTTTTATGGCTCTATTATGTATTTTTTTCTTCATAACTTGGTTATTGAACCATGAAGTTATGATTTAATTTGTTTTGACATGCTCTTATTATGATCTGTCCCTTTTTTTCTCAAATAATTTAGGGATGGTTGAATAGAAATTCAAAATTAATATTTTCCATTCTGTATTTAGTTGGCATTATAAATTTTTGTGTAAAGAGAATTATGAAATACGATATTTTATTATTTATACTAAGTGGATTAATGCGTAATGGTATAACTTGCACAATAAGTTTCTATAGCATGCTACGCTCCGATGTGAAGTTTCCTTCCAGCACCGATCGATGACGGAGACTCTTGACTTTGGCACGCTGTCTCATTTTTTGTTTGCTGTCCCTTTTCGACTTATACAAATCAAATACACTGGATATGATCCTTATTGTTTGCCATATTGATTTTTTATGTGGCTTGGTGCCCAGTTCTTAGGGCATAGCCAACATTTTGATGTGTGAACGGTACGCTCCGGTATATTCATACAGTTTTTTGCCAGTTATTGATGATATAATAAGCTTACCCATCCAGATTACAGTTTTCATTGTGGTTGTTTGGGTTTCAATAAGAGTGAAATCAAAGTTTTGGTGATCTATGTTATTAAGAATGGGTGTAAAACGGCTTGGTAATTCCTACCTCTTAGGAAGATTTACATCAGAGGTAAATTATAGTAGTGAAGCTGTGATGAATCACATACAATTTAATCGTTTTTTTACACTATTTTGTAAATGTTGAATTATCTTTGTTGCCTTTGCTTATATTGTAAACTTATCTTTTTATTCATTATTATATTGATGTTATGTATGTTTGTGTGTAGGTGGTGTCTCGCCATGCAGCGCGCGGGTGGGAGAAGGGCCTGTGCGCCATGAGCCACACTCCTATAGGCGGCCACCCGCAAGGTACGCTTTTTTTTACTTGAAAGTGGTGATGGTGATTCGATCCGGAATTAATTTGTGTTTCTGCTTGGATGCTTTGAGGTGCGCACAAATTTTATCCTGATTTGTAAGGGCGCACGCGAATGTTAACTGTAATATTCACGATGTTTAGCCATAATATTGTGATATCTTGTATACAGGTTGGGAGCACAAGCTTGCTGACAGGTCGTCGCTGCCGCCGGCTTCTGGGGAGGAGAAGAGCAAATCTCAGTCCAAATATGTGTTCGCACAACCACATCTGTCCAAGTTAGTACTGCTTGTTTACCTACCGCTCGTGTACCTACATTATTTAACATCTAAACATCTATACAATTAAATAAAATGGTCTGTTTTGTGCTTTTTACTAAATGCTAGTAAAATTAAAAACATTGTAAATGATTTAGTAAAAACATCTTATTTTGGCGTCACAATAATTTCAATTGTATTCATTTGTATATCTACCTAGACGTGTATCGGCTCTGAAGGTCAAACATAGCGCTGCCTTCTCAAAAGCAGGCACTGTATGGTGTGGCAGGTGTTCATAACGTATTGTTGTTAGGGTCAGCATGGCGTGGCGCGAGCAGACGGAAGGCTCGTCGGGTAGCTCGGCGCGCTCGCCCGCCTCGCCGCCCTACATGCGCTGGGCACGCAGCCTGCACGAGTTGCTTGAGGTATTACTACAGACCTAATGATTTTTTTCTTAATTATTGTTTTTAATACTAGTTAAAAGTTTTTTTTTTTTAATATGTTGCACCTTCCAAAGAATTTTACCTATATCATGTTTCGATGATTCGAAGATTCATTTAAGGATCGATGTTTAATTGCATTCCCTGACTAGATTGTGTCTTAACCGATTATCCATTGAAGCAGAATGAATTCATGTTTATTTATTTATTTAGTGTCCAATAAAGAGTATGCTATCAAACTATCTACCATCCTAGGACGCGGAAGGCGTGCGTCTGTTCCGCAAGTACGTGGGCGGCGCGGGCGGGCTGCACGTGGACCGACTCAACTTCTACTTCGCCGTGCAAGGCCTGCGACAGGAGTGCGACCCCTCCAAGATACGGCAGGTCGTGTCCGCTATATACAAGTAAGTCTACCTTGTATTGCATAATGGACTGGTGACAATAACTCCACTTCTTGGCTCGTATTTTGCGTACACATTTTAGTTTTTTAAGCATAACATAACATAACATCACGCCTGTAATCCCCTAAGGGTTAGGCAGAGGTGTACCCATTAGTACACCCACATTTCGCCAGTTATGTTCGCCACAGCAGTCGTGCTTGCGACCACTAGACCAACGAGGCAGTCGGGCCTCTCTGTTTGAGCTTATGTGCTATTATTATTTATTTTCTTTTCTTTTCTTAGAAAATCTTACAGCCGATATTAGAAAATAGATAAACAGTTTAGTAAAATTAAGGCCAATTATAAATTTTCACATTAGCCGGTGATTTACTTTGAATTGTAGGATAGGCCGGACTTAACAGCTTTCTTGGCTGTTGTTTCATTCGTAATTGAAGAATTGTTTAATTTGAATTGTTTATTGTTTTATTTTTTCCATTCCGATTTTATCAACATTCTCTTTTTAAATATATCGATTTATCGGAGTACTTTTACAAAATAGTTGATGTTTTTAGATTCCTCCGCAAGTCTCAGCTAGCGATGCCGGAGGAGCTGAAGACGCAGGTGAAGCAGAGCCTCAAGGATGGCTCCAACATCGAGAAGACTATATTCGACAATATGGAGCAGGAGGTATGTTAACCTGAATATAGATGGGCCAAAAGGAGATGGATTTAGAGTTCATTTACAATGTAATTGGTGACAAACGTATGTAGCAAGTATAGTTCTTCTCCCACTTTCCTTTTCTTCATATCTGTTACAGAATTAGCCAAATACATAATTTACAGGTTTGACATGATATAAAAGGGTTTAAATTCCCCACATCAAAATTCTCCCATTTTTCAATGTATTTTTTTGAATTTTTCGCCTTCTCTAACGAATTATCATATGAAGAAGAATGGGCAGGAAACTCCATACATCCTTTTATTTTTAATAAAAAATAGTTTTACAATAGTTTGCACAGGTAGGTACATTCATTCAATAATTACATGAATATAAAGTCGATGTACCAAAAAATGAAACCAATAAAAGTACCACAATAGGCACCAAGAAACCTATTCATTGTCCGACATTTTAATCGCAATAGTAACATCGTAGGTGACGCGTGCGATAACGGAGACGACGTACCAGTCGTTCCTGCGCTCGGACGCGTACGTGTCGTATGTCAGCGCCGCCACGCAACCGCTGTCATCGCCAGACGCCTCGCCGCCGCATCCCGCCAGAGAGGTATGAACATTGGATTTACTTTGTTGGTATTATTTTAGCGTTATGTCCTTGTATAGTTGAAATAAAATGTATGTTAATATACAGCAATTTTAAATATAAGCTAAGATTAAAAAAAACTGAGGTTTTTGTTTGTTTGTTTGATTAATTGCGCTAATCCTTAGAACTACCAGTCAGATTGAAAAAAATATTTTCGTATAATATGATTGACAGACGCATGAGGAATAGTTTCGATATAGGATATATAATATCACGCTACACACGGGAGCGGAGCAGTAACCAAAGACGAAAAAACCACGCGGATGAAGTCGCGGGCAGAACCTAGTATAGTAAAGCTCAATGCTAATATTGATAGTAAAATTGAATATTCTTCTGCCTAGCCTTTTCCAAACTATGTTGGGATCGGTTTCCAGTCTAACCGGATGCAGCTGAATACCAGTGTTTTACAGCATCAGTGTTTTTCAACTATGTTGGAGCGACTGCCTATCTGACCTCCACAGCTCAGTTACTGGGGAACACGATACCCCTTGGTAAGACTGGTTGTTAGACTTTCGAGCTTCTGACTAGATGTAAAGACTGTCAAAGATCTCCAAATGAAGGCCGGGTCCAGCGGCTTTACACGGAACGCTGAGAAAATATTAAAATCTTTAATACGTTTTTTAGACACAAATATAAATTCACACAAAGACGCGCCTAATATGTTATCGACCCACAACTCACATCTTGATAATTATTTGTTGCTGTTTTCGACCGCATAAAACTACAGTTTTTATTGTCCCCTAGGTTGGTCAGAAACTGCGGTTTACTTTTTGGCTCATAGTTTGGTCAGAACCAGCAGTTTACTTTTTGTTAAATTTACTTTTTGCAACCTATGGGTGGTAGGTCAGCAGCTGCAGTTTTGTTTTTCGACCCATAGTTTGGTCAGAAATTGCAGTTTAGTTTTTTTGCCAACAGGGGGCAGTAGGCGGCCTGGCCACCCTCCACGAAGGCCAAGAACTCGGCACGGGTGCAGCGCCCGCCGCGCGACTGACGCACGACGCTCTGCTAGCCACGCAGTCGCGTCGGCTGCACTCCGATGTCGCACCGTGAGTACACCGCTTTATTCACTACATGCTAACTTATTGTATAGCTATAGACTATAGATGTTGACGCTGTGAATAGATTTGAGATGCGCTTGCGCGGGTAATTGACTGCGCAATTATTGGCAGCACCAAGATTTTTCGAAATCGCTAATAATTGAGCAATTTCAGTTGCTCGTGTAAGCGCATCATTGGATATGTCAGATATTGTGTTACATAGATAATTTAATTTTCACAGAAACTTGCATTCGATTACAGATTATTTTTATTGTAATTAATTTTCGAAAATCGAATGCAAGCTTTTGTTAGTTTTGTACTCGTTTAGATAGTAGTGTTGTTGTAATCATTGTTAGCCATGTTTATTGTCTAGTTTTACTTTTATTTAGTAGTTATGAGTACAAAACGTAATTTATATTAGATAGAGATTTGGCCTATTTTAGATCCAGTCTTGATCACGACATTTAAAGACACCAAAATTCAAAATTTTAAAAATGGAACCGTTTATAATACTGACGTATCAAAGCATACTTACAGTTGACACAGGGCGGGTTGTAACGAAAAATCAATAAAAGACCACCATTTCAATATGAACCATAATCTAGTGAAGATAAAGGTCATTATATAAAAATTAAATTTGACAGAGTAGTCGTATAAATTGGCGAAACTTCACAGACGAGATGGCTATCGGCATCTAATAAAATCATAATTCTAAGAATCTACTCCAGATCAGGTGATTTTAAGAACGATTACATTCTAATCTCAGTCTCGAGTCTGTCAAAAATACTTATAATCTACCTATATTTTTGAAAAGCGTTGAGTTCGACTAGATTTTGAAACCTTTTAATTACGAAAATTAGCCTTCTGCTGTTTATTTAAAGTTCGACTTTAAAATGTTTGTTGGCAATAGGCTCGCCCCCTAATGGGTATTGGGTTGTATAGTGAAATGTGGTTGTACTTTTGGGTACACCTCTGCTTAACCCTTCGGGGAATACAGGCGTGATGTTATGTGTTCGACTTCAAGAAGACTTTAATTTCATTAGGGGTTATATTCGATACAGAAACCCACCACGTCTGTGAAGTTTCCTATTGATGCAATTCGACTCCTGTTTGCGGTTCCCGTATCCAAAGCAAGTTGCGTGAACCCGCCCTAGTCTAAGAGTCCATGAAGTGTGTCCCCAGCATTGCATGAGCGATCCAGCACTGGCCTATTTACTTTAATTTCGCTCCCGTCAGCTTGACTGATGTACCCATGTATTGTTTGCCCCCATGTTTTGTTCCGCGCTGCATGTTCGCTGCGTTCGCCGCATTACACGCTAAACGCTCTGTCTTGCCACCTCACATATTTTATACAAACCTACCATTCCTACCATCCTCCTCGTTACTTGGCAACCCGCTGATATTTTTTGTCCCCATTTTACAATCCATCATGAAAAAAAAAAAACAATAATGATTTGTGTCATATTTTATCATTTCACAAATACTTTAAAAAATATGTCCTAAAAAATCCTTTTTTATGACATCCAAAAATATTCATTTCTTCGATCAATCTGCACAAATCTGTCCCTCCTTCACCCCTTATTCCTTATCCACACTTTTCCCCCACTTCCCAAATCCGTATGTATGCGGTGGCACGACAGGCACCGCAAGCGGTCGGTGTACAGTGCGCACGTGTCGTACGCGGGCTACTGCCCCGCGTCCCGCCAGGACTCGGAGCGAGCGAGCCTCAGCAGCGGCCGCACAGACTCCGACGCCGTCTCGCTGTCTGGCAGCAGTGTGTAAGTACATCTTGTGTTATGAGAAAGCAGTGGTCAGCAAGCGGCTGGTGTGCACGCACGTGTCGTCCCGCCAAGACTCGGAGCGCGATACCTTGATTGGATTGGATTTAGTTGGATAAATTGGGTAGTTGACACCATAAACAATAATTCCAAGACATAACTTCTATAAAGAAACATTTTATTTTAGCCCTGAAAACCCGATTAATTTCCAATTTACTTATAACTTATACTAAATTAGATTTTTTGTGACTTTGAAATCAATAAATAGTTGCCAAAGAAGTGACGTCACAGCTCGATATTGCCATATATAATCTGTGGAGGAATCGCGTTTTGACAGCTCATAAAAAGTACGTCAATTGATGGTGGTGTCAACTAGCCTATTCTTGGAAGTAAGTAGAAGCTGACATTGGTTAATACTTCGAACAAGTAAGTGTATCTAGCAATCTGTACTTTAGAAAGTGTCTTAGTTTTTCTGTACCTTTGAGCTTTAGAACTGCTTAATTTTTTAGCATCTAATTTATCATTTTGACCCCATCCGTGTGAAACGCATTAACTTGCATCAGAACGATGATCCTAATAACAAACTCATAAACAAATTCAAGTAATTTTGTTGAATAGTAGGACCCCACCAATTATTTTATCAAATGTCGATTTTATTCCTAAAAAACTTACAACTTAAAAAATAAAATGTGTCTAATCAGCAACATTATAGCAAATATCTCTAATTCTATTTTCAAACTCAATAAACTATCGATATCGCCGTCTCACTCGAACATACAGCTAACTTGTGTCTTCCATCCCTGTCTAGCGATGGCATGTCGGTGCGGAACGTCCGCGAATCTCGCGAGTCCCGTCACCGGCCGCGCCTGCACGGGCTCGACCGCCACGCTGTCATCAATAAGGAACAGGATACTGCCATGGTAAGGATATAATAGAATTTTACACAACTTTTTTTTGCGAACTCCTCATTCGCATTTGCGATACCCTCCTT
Organism: Hoplodrina ambigua; assembly: GCA_949774945.1. Lineage (NCBI taxonomy): Eukaryota > Metazoa > Arthropoda > Insecta > Lepidoptera > Noctuidae > Hoplodrina > Hoplodrina ambigua. The sequence goes on along the minus strand of OX458974.1, from coordinate 2,699,427 downwards.
CTGGGAAGAACGGAGGGTTATGTCTGACTCTTACCGCTAAAAACATCACGGTATCTCCTCGTTAAATGAGTCGTGAGTCCGGTATTCGGGTGACGTTATGATCCGCGCCCCCGACTGATGGCACTACGGACTGCAATCGACCAACATTTCACAATTTAACTGCATCTTAAAATCACTTTTACACGCCTGTAATCATATGAGCTAGCTGAAGATCAGATGAACAGGTATTTTTGTAGTTACAGCCGGCAACGGCCCAGCCGAAACCGCGAGACGACAATTTCTTTTATCTTGTCATTATAAAATTTAATTTAAGTTATACATTTTAAAACCCTTACTTGAATGGCAAATTATTTGCTGTGTTGGAGCTGAGCTGTTTAGTAAGCACACCTTGAGTATCTATACTTTTAGACTGCATTATGTAATACATACCTAGTAGATAAATGGCAATACATTTCCCGGATAAAGGAAATTTCGTTCCATACTCCCTCCCATAATTAAATTGATTTGATGTTTTGTAACTATCAATATCAGTATAAAGTTAATAAAAAATTGATTTCAATAGATTTTAAAATTCACAGTTAATCTACCCATTTATAACCCTCAGGCAAATATCGAATAATGTAGCAATTCATCCGATGATAAGGCACGATCGACTCGCATTGTTGACTTTCATTATCAATAAACACACTGCAACTAAGATTAATACAGTTTTTCTGGTCCTCAACAGTCAAGTGCAGGACGCCAACTGAGCTATTATGTATTAATCGAGAAGTTTCTATTATAAAAAACAAACATAATATTTCTCACGACTGAATTTCAGTCACTGCGGCCATCTCAATGGAGATTAGCCAAGTAAGCAGGAGATGTTATAGTGTACAAATGTAAATTTAAAGAGTAAATGCTTAGAGTATAAAATGGAGGTGCAAAAGTGTAGTATACTAAACTTTTTTGATACTTTGATATTTGTAAATAAAGTCTTGTTGTCGTCTATGGTAGCGGATATTTAATTTAGTGATAACGTTACTAACGTTCAATGATATAGTAAAATGAGGGACCTATCTGGCTTACATATTCCTTATATTTGTAATTGACTAGCAAATGCAAAAAAAAAAATGCCCTATATTATTGCAGTACCAAAAGGTGTTGTAGATTCTATGTGTATGTTTTTGTTTGTCTCCTTCCAGATGATTCCTCGTACTTTACGTATGCAGTCGGAACAGCTACGCGTGTTGCCGCCGGCGGAGTTCGCGCCGCTCCTCATAGAGAAGTTGGAGCGCGTGCGCCGCGACCAAGAGGCCAAGGAGCGGCTCGAGAGGCGCCTCGCTGAGGTCAGTGGCAACCTTAATTTACACCTAACGTGGTCTATATGAAAGTCAAATCATTTATTTCAATCATCGAAAGTTAACCAACTCGAGGTCAATATTAAAATACCCGTATTTTGTGCGTGTTCAGGGTGACGGCGAGGAGGCTTCGAGTCAAGTGTTACCTCCGCAGCTGGTGGCGGCGGCGATCCGCGAGAAACTGCAGCTTGATGACGACAACGATCAAGATATACTCGGTTAGTATACAAAAATAAATTTTTGATTTTTTTAGTAGTCTACCACGCCTCGTTGCCTCGACTGCCTCGTTGGTCTAGTGGTCGCAAGCGGGACTGCAGTGCATGAGGTCTTGGGTTCGATTCCCAGGTCGGGCAAAGTGTTATTGAGTTTTTCCATCAGGAATTTCTCAGTAGCAGCCTCGGAGTCTGGATTTGTGCCCGGTTGATGGCAATAGGCTCGCCCCCTATTACATGGGACTATTAACATAACTGGCGAAATGTGGGTGTACTAATGGGTACACTTCTGCCTAACCCTTCGGGGATTACAGGCGTGATGTTATGTGTATGTTTTTTAGTAGTCTGTGATTTAATGTTAATTTGCATATGTTATTGTTCCAGACCAGCACGTGTCCCGCGTATGGTCGGAGCGCACGCCAGGCGCGTCGCCTCCGGGAGGCAGGCGCGCGCGCACGCGCCACCCGCACCACGCGCACGCCGCGCACCCCGCGCACCCTGCGCACCCTGCGCACGCGCCGCACAACCCACACGCAGCGCGTCGCGCGCCCTCCGCGCTCTCTGCTGACTCAGGACATTACGATGCGCCACCTGATTCAGTACATCATCCGCACTCGTTGACGCGCAGGTATGGTTTATTATCTGTGGTTTTTAACCGTACCGTATTTAATATAAAATTCGAAAACATTTTTTACGGCATTCAATAATTTCCCTCAGATCGTTCTCCAAGAAAACGGTGACAGAGTTGACGGACAGCGGCGTGTCCGTGGTGTCCGAGGGCGGCGTGGAGCCGCGCATACTGCTGTGGATGGCGGAGGGCGAGAGATTGGAGAGACGACAGCACCGCGACCACTCGCGCGGCTCCTCCGCCGACCGCGACGACCTGCGCCGCAAGGACAAGCAGCCCCGCAGCACACGGTAACATATACACTCACTTCTTATTACTCGAATGGTCTAAGTAACCATATAGGCAGCTCGGTTCGTGTAGATGTCCTGAACCCTCGTCCAAGGGCAACTGTGATTGACTATCGGTATTTTAGTTTTCGCCAAAAATGCACGAACTGTGGACGCACTCTTAATTTGTTTATTTCCTGGGACGAAGTTGTCAGAAAACGACATTTGTTTTTGCAGTACATATCACTTTTTTTATAGCGCGCAATTAAACGCACGCAAGCCGTGCTCATGGATGCATGTAACACTACCGGGGTTCTGGGGGTCTGTAAACTTTAGTTATAATTTTAAAACCTGGTTTTCTAAAAATACGTAAAGCAAAGAATGAATTTTGACCTCCAATATCTCCGTTATAAGGTCCCCATGTAGGTAAACTAAAAAAAAAAAACACATTGATCGGAATAACATATAAACTTTTGCTTTGTTAACTATATTTTTACACTCGTTATTTAAAAAAGAAGCAGGCTTACGTAACCCCCCCCCCCTCCCCCTCCACAGTGGCAGCGGCAGCAAGTCGAGCAGCGCCAGCGGGGGCACGGAGGCGCACACGGTGGTGGTGGTGACGTTCCTGGACGAGCACGTGCCGTACCGGTTCAAGGTGCCCGCCGCGCCGCTCACGCTCAAGACCTTCAAGGACTACCTGCCGAGGAAGGGCAACTATAGGTAACGTTATAAACAACATTCATTAACTAAACAATAATCAAATCAAATCACTTTTTGTTTGTTGACACAGGTACATAAATACAGATCTTATAGTTGATAAAACCGAGCGCTTTGTTATGCCAGTTGTAGGCTTACAAATATGGTGAGCATCTAGCTCAAGGTTACAATTTAAAGTTTTATAAGTTTGTAGTTTTTTAATTTATAAGTTGTCGGAGTCTGTATTTGTGCCCAGTTATAGGCTCGCCTCCTATTACATGGGGCTTGAACATGACTGACGAAATGTGGGTGCACTCGATACGCCTCTGCCTAACCCTTCGGGGATTACAGGCGTGATGTTATGTTATGATACAATAGTCGTTGAGCGTGTTTTTTATCAATATACTGTTTTCGTTCTCTCCCTCTGACAATCCTAGAATTTACATGTATATACCCGACTGTGTTAAAAGTTAGGTTATGTTTTTCGAGTGTATGTATGTAAATTTCTTTAGCACGCTCTGTAGCCTAAACGGCTTGATGAGATTTTAGCTTGAGAGGTAACGTTACATTCGTCTTTATTGTGAGAGTGATATTGGGCTATCATTATTATAAAATTTAAAATGGCCGATTTTTGGCGACATTTTATTTAAAGTAGCGACTTGTATCCTTAAATCATACAGATGGCCAGTGTAAGCCAGGCTTCACTCAGGTCAGAGTGACTCTAAGCGTCCCGTTTATTAAGGTACCTGATAAAATGACAAATACTGTTCTACTTTAATAGGTTTTCGTAAATTTTGTACACATAAAGAATATCTGATACTAATTGTAATGTAACATCCAACATCTTCTGTCTTTCAGATACTTCTTCAAAACGAACTGTGCGGATCTAGACACGGTGATCCAAGAGGAGGTGAGCAGCGATTCGGATACACTCCCTATGTTCGAAGGCAAGGTCATGGCGCGGGTCAAGAGCATCGACTAGGTGGCGCCACTAGTGCGGACCACACGGCGGGACGTACAGCATTGCGCGATAGAAACAACACTACTTATGACATCAACAGAAACGATTATTTAGGCTATTTTTTATTAAGTATCTAAGTATCACAAAACGGGGGGAATATTGTTTCAGGAGTGAATCGGAACGAAATTTAAAAACGGATTTCAACGTTAGAAAATTTGATTACGATTAAAAAGTACTCTAATGTTTTTACTGAATTAATATTTACGATTTAGTGTCCATGATGGCAAAAAACAAAATTATTTCAACGTCGCAATTCACTCCTGCATCCCTATTCACCACATGATACAGGATTATGCGATTCAAACCAAGATAGGATACACGTTTCGACCGAGGTACCAATAGATTTAGAAATTATTCGGGGTTTTCAGGGCTAAAAGAAAGTGTTTCTTTAGAGAAGTTAAGTCTTGGAATTATTGGTATTAACTCCTCAGCTCTCCGAAGACGAGAGCACTCAACTCCGTTTATTAACTCAAGGTTGCCCGAACACCTTAGGCAATCGAATTTGGCCGAAAGACCAAGTTGATATGCCCTATAATTATGTTAGCTTTCAACAAATATGTCGTGTTACGGTTATACGTAATTGTTCTTATCTAAAGAGAAGTTATCAACTTCAGTTAGGAATGCAATATTCTTGTATCGATCGCATAGTCGTGTTAAATCCCAGTCTGTCTACTACATACATCGTAGTTAAGTTGTAACTCCATGAAAGTAAAAAAAAACACATTAATTCACTTTTTGTTTTCATTTATTTGATCATATGGCGTCTCCATGTGTTCTTTATCGTTATAAATGTGATATTTTTGTCTTTCGTGGTGTTCAATCAGAAAATATGTCATTAAGTGTTAATTAAACAAGTAGAAACATATCTGTAATGCCATATTTATAAAATATATCGCGTAATGCATAGTACCGCCAGTAAAACAACAAAATTGTTCAAAATTTTATATCGGTCTAGAACAGTCCGCCAGTGCAGACGCGTGAGTAACAGCGCCAGTGTGAAACGCCCTTTACATGTCGCCCTGTTTCACGGTTTATATACGATTGTTATATATGTAAGCCAGTGACATTATTGATTTTATTATTATAATAATGAATATAAGGTTATGTTATCGAAAACTGATAATAAACTTTTTAAAATACTGTACAGCGACTTCAGGGCGGCTATAGATTAAATAAATTATTTATTTTAAAAATGTTACGATAAGTATAATCGTAATAGGTATAACTGCGCGACATTGTATAAATTCTGTTCCTCAATGACTCTAAGCTTTTTTTTAATTAATTTTAATTATTTTTTTACTACGAGCTAGTTGAGTACGCTTACTATTGTACGATATTTTTTTAAATCGCAGAATGACGGTATGCAAACATTTTTTTTTTATATTCCTAGTGTTACATGAATGACTGCTTAGTTTGTATATTTTTAAATTAATATGTTAGATGTAAAATGACGTGTTCTGTTTAAATATAAAATATAGTTTCGTTAAAATTGGGGATTCGTAATTTGAGATGGGAGTATGAAATTTTACCAAACTGGTGCAAAAAATGCTGGGGATTGGCGTCTCGTATTTATTTACTACAAAGTACAATTAGTTTTATAAATACATGCAAAATATAAATTATCGATTAATCGATTACATTATCGAATTATTAAATCGAGTTTGTTTGTTATCGTTATGTCTTATTATAGGAAAATTAACACACTACCAAACGCCAGCATGTTTTCTACCACTTTGCCGTTCAATTCAAAATTATTGACAAAACAATCGTACGCACGACGGGATCTCAATCAAATATCAATGTAATGAATTAACCTGCACTTATAAGTGGAGACATGTTTTATATAAATAATTTCCGTTCCGCAGCTGTGAATAGAACTAATTAGCGAAATAGTTTGTAAGAATAAATCTATGTTTATTCTGTATTGCGACCGGTCTTAACCGAGCTCGGCTGCCTGCACGGTTGAACTGTAGTGAACCTTTTAGTTCTGTTAGTTATCTCTCTATGTAAGTACAACTTTAGTGTTTATTGAACTTCTAAAACTGACTAGTAATGGAGACTGATTTCATTTGATAAGTCCTGTGTGTGATGACGTCACTCTTCACTACTGGTACAGTAACTCGATAAGGCTGCTGTTAGTTTCTTGTTCTTCCCATTGTCTATAGCTAACAGTACAACTGTGTCGGCGACTGAGCCGAAGTACATTGCTATAATATCATTGCCAGACTGAGTTTCCCTAAGTCACCTTCAATAATATTAACTAGTCTACGTTTGCGTTGCATGAAACTTGTCAACCGAATCTATTACTATATTATCAGCTGTTTATCTAATTATTAGCTTCGTCATAAAATGTCTCAATAAATTGTTAGTTCGGAGCGAGTGTCGTGCAACGCGAACAGTTCGATACCAGTACTTATTTCGCATATTGTATAATATTGTGTAAGTTAGCATGTCACGTCCGGTCCATTATGTACCAACAGTTCAGCTTGTATTGTTTGTCAAAACTTATTGCAAAACACACCGAGTGTACGTGTCATAGATATTTACCAATTATAACCACGATTATCCCACATTGGAATAATATTTAAAATTATTTACCCATTCACCTTTCTTTACAAAGTTTCGACAGACGATATAACTTGCAGTGTTGCCATGTAAAATAGAAGTACAGAGGAATGTTGCCAGCGGAGAGTGCACCTAATGTTTGCACATATATGACGAGAATCGGGTGCGGAATCATGTGCCTTCAATGTTGATAAAAATTTTCATAGTTGATGCTTCTAATTAGTTGTAAGTTAACACATTGTAAATATAGAAGTAACGCTACGATCGTTTCGAACTCTTTATTTTTTATTAATTTAATTAAACAAATCATTTTTTTTTATTTATTGCCTAAGGTTGCGTTGTGACGCGAATCATCAAACACAAAATATCACGATCGTGTGGCGTATGGTTTAGATAAATCGATCAATTTTGGACTTTAAAGTATGTGTTTGTAATAAATGATAATAAGTACTCCAAATGCCAATTTCACTTGAAGTTTAGACGTCGCTCAAATTTAGAATTTTGTGTTTATTGAACACAACATTGTTTTATCACTGCCAGTGTGTTTTCCATTTATTTGTAAGTTCAAAGCTTGCCAATTCGTCTAAAGCTCGAAGTTCGTGTATATTGCGGCTCTGTGTAGCTTTACATTTAATGTTAATATATCGTAGTATTTTGTGTTTGATGAGCACTACGTTTTATAATGCCCAGTAATATAAACAGTGACCGCGCGACGCTCGGCCACTTGACAATATGACTGTATAAATAGATGAATTACTATATCGTTTTTAAATTATATTATACAAGGCACTTACGTTGTGAAAGTACCTTTGTACAACCAAAAAGGCCCAACAGAGGCATGTCTGTGCGTGTCGACTTCGATACGTGCTTCGATCACCATCGATATAAACATTTTAAGTAATTAATCGATAAGATATAATAATATCACTATCAAGTCGATACCTGCAGAAGTAAAAGCCAAGGGCAAAACTATGTCGGTTAAAATGCTTGTTAAAATTGTAAAAAAATATAATGTTTTCCAATTTAGAATGTACGAATGTGAAGATAAACGATTTGTAATAAAAACTAAGTATTAATTTCAGCAACGATACGACACACGGCCGCTCGCTTGTCAGCGGCCGATGGTTATAGTAAAAAAGAATTTCACTAATCGGACTGTATTATTTTTTTATCTAGCACATGTAACATTTAAAAAATAAACTGGAACTGTGCCATATGCTTTGGATTTTGATTTCATTCTCACACGTAATCGGACATCCTCTTTATCTAGATTAGATACCGCCACAATCATTTAAAATGATATCGTCTGCCTAGCCTTTTACCAACTATGTTGGGGTCGGCTTCCAGTCTAACCGGATGCAGCTGAATACCAGTATTTTACATGGAGCGACTGCCTATCTGACTTTCACAACCCAGTAACTGGGTAATACGATACCCCTAGGTAAGACTGGTTATCAGACTTTCAAGCTTCTGAAGACTCGTAACGACTGTCAAAGATCCACGTATGACAGCCGGGACCAACAGCTTAACGTGCTTTCCGAGGCACGGAATGATGTCAGTAATGTCTAAGTAAAAAAAGTACATTTGAATTGAAAAATTCACATTGGTACTTGCCCGGATGATTCGAACCCGCTAGGCCATTACGACATTTTCTATCATCAATCGGCTGAAATGATACCGACATCTAAAAAACATGCACAGTAAGGCTACGTCTGCACAGACGGGCGGCTTGCTTAGCCCCTAGAGCCTACTAGCTTGCGCTCTAGGATACACGGTGGCCGCACTGCAGGTGGTTTACGAATTGGGTCGCTAAGTACCTTGGTCATTTGCTTGTCGGCACGTTGACGAGATATCTCTTTCAAAAATAGCTCTAAAACCGCTACTTACAAAAAAATCACATTTAAAATATACCATTTCATGGCCTTATCTATCATACTTATTATTATTGGGTTCATGACATAAATAAGTCACGTCAAGTCATGGGGAGTTTAATGTTCTGTATAAACAATTGCGTAATTTTGACGCCAAATTTTACGAATATTTGCGTATGACAAGAGAAACATTTGATCTACTTCTCATAAACTCATTTGGATACGTCATCTTAGAAAAAGCATATCAGCAGCAATTAATAATTCATCCATTTTTTTCTTTTAAAATGCCTCGCGCCTCGTGACAAAACGCCAACACGTTTGTTTGCTTCGATATACGCTAAGCGATTAGCTAGGCGCCAAGCACTCAGTGCGACTGTCTGTGCGGACGTAGCCTAAGACTTTTATACGAACACGGAGATAAACGATATACAATAAGATTCATATTTGTATGAAACTCTTACATCACAACTTGTGGAAAAGATTAGAGAGCGCAGATGCTCCCTTTTTTACTGCCGGAATAATTACAAGAAATCGATCGAGATGTCGAACAAAGTTCTAGTGGCAGAATCGAACTACTCATAAACTAGGGCCAAGTTCTAGTGGCAGCTTCGAACTACTCACTATCTAGGGCCAAGTTATAGCGGCAGCTTCGAACTACTCACTATTTAGGGCCGAGTTCTAGCGGCAGTATTGAACTACTCACTATCTAGGGCCATGTTCTAGTGGCAGCTTCGAACTACTCACTATCTAGGGCCGAGTTCTAGTGGCAGTATCGAACTACTCACTATCTGAGGCCAAGTTCTAGTGGCAGCTTCGAACTACTCACTATCTAGGGCCGAGTTCTAGTGGCAGCTTCGAACTACTCACTATCTAGGGCCGAGTTCTAGTGGCAGTATCGAACTACTTACTATCTAGGGCCGAGTTCTAGTGGCAGTATCGAACTACTCACTATCTGAGGCCAAGTTCTAGTGGCAGTATCGAACTACTCACTATCTAGGGTCGAGTTCTAGTGGCAGTATCGAACTACTCACTATCTAGTGCCAAGTTCTAGCGGCAGCATCGAGTGTTTGGCGTAATACTTACGAAGTCACAATCTCAGCGGCGAAGTCAAAATGATAACGGCAAGGGTCATACCAGTCGGCGTCTCCAAGAATCTTCCAATTACTACCTGTATAACTATAGATATAAGTACTTATACCACTACTATTTATGGCTTGTACATATTTCTAGCAAGACTACGTAGTATTGCTTTGAATTGAAGGGTATGGATGCTGGTAAACACACACAGGACTTTTTCTCATTTTTTCTGATGCACTTGCGATGCGCATAACTTCAAGACCGTCTCGTAAGCACTTAGACAACCACATGGGGTCCGACATCAGCGTATGAGAAGCTGTGTGTTCTCCAGTGCAACTGAACGTTCTACTAAAGATCACAAAGCTCCAAAGATCACGAACCACGTTTGTTCCCATCATCCTGTTTCCATCGCGACGTTTCCAGCGCTTACGTTTCTTCACGTTTGTTTGGCAACGTTTGTTCCCAGCCGACGGGCCTACGTACAAAGAGACATGTCTTACGAATGATTTCCTTAGAATACGTAGGGACGCCGCTTTGTATTCCCACGTATCTTCGCCAACGTGTTCGTTTCGGCGAGTTGTTTAACAACGTTTTTGTTTCCAATGTGGTTACAAACATGGCTGTGGCGTCTGAGGTCGGACCCTGTATCTTTTCAGTTAGTGCGGTTCTAAGATTATGCAAAATCGAACTAGGCAGGTACTTACAATAAGAAAGACTGGATGAGGATGTGGCGCAGTTCGGAACCGCGCCAGTAATGCATGGCTCGATCATCAATGTAATAAAATCATAATTATAAGCGGGTAGATTTCGCTAAAATAGGGAGGTAGTAGTGAAATCAAATATACCCCCTCTTTTAAATCGGCTATTATATCTGTGAAATCCTTTTCTTGAAAATACCATATATGCCTTTGCCTTATACCTTAATATATTTATCGAAAAGTGGAGGGACCTTTTGATAATCTTATTTGAGGTTCACACCTCACGGTTAATCAAAGAAAAATACGGGTCCCACTGACGAAAGACCCACACAACAATGAAAGACTACGGCTGCTGTGTGCCCTGTGACTAAGTAATGTTATTGGTATGATGAAAGGCATGTTTTCTTAAGCTTTCGATAGTAAAATGATTCACAAAAGAACTAACATACTGCAAACTCGAAAAAAAAATGGAGGCACATATTTGAATGGTTAGCTATTAACTCACTTGTGGGTTTATTCGGGCGCCGTTGTGTTCTATAATCCTGTGATGCCACTCCAGCAGTCTTCGCGCTATTGATAATTCACAATTTCTCAGCACAGAATAGATTAATTTTGTAACTGTTGTGGGTACTCTGATGTTTGTTGAAGGACGCTATTTAAACACTTACTAGAAATGGGTCTGTTCTACTAAATATTGCTACCTAAACAGTTAATACTCACCAAATAAAACAACGTATAAACTAAACCTGCTTAATTTTAATTTTAGTAAGTGTTTAAATTATAGCCCGCCCTTTTGTTTAATGAACGAGTGAGCGAGTCAATCAGAGACTGGTGCGCCGATGGACTGACTGGAATCGAATAAAGAGAGGTTTATTTGAAAATAGAACGCGGAAATGGATTTATTAAACGGAAGAGGCTATGGTTGACAGATAATTTAAGTAGAATATAGTTGACTGATTGTTAGTCAACTTAATGACTTTTAATAAAATAACTATGTGTTATTTTAGTAATAGCTAAATTAAACACAATGATTTCCGGTCGAAATATTTTTTATTTATAAGTTAAATTAAAAGAGGACTTTACTGATAACAATTATTTTACAATTGGCTAAAATTACATTCCCATTAAAATAGGAATAGAAAACATTACTCCTTTTAGGCGTCGTTTATTTAGAAACCACAAATAGTCAAGATTTTACTTTTTAATAAAGCAGGAAAGGCATAGACGACACAACCATTCAAATTTAACAAACATATTTTACACTTTTGAACTTCGCCTACACACACTAGACAGATCTATATACCTATCTATAGGTTAAAGGGTCTTCGGAAAACAGTACAGCAATATACTCAAACAACTTTCATATATTTATTAATAATGAACTAAAAACTTTACAAATTAATTTTAAAATTATGTGTAAGATATAATTCTTCGAATTTTCATGCACACAATTATGCAATTTTAACTGTAATTCAGTTGCATTTTAATTAATTATCAAAGACAAAAAATGGAAAGCATAATACCAGTCCGTTAAACATAATACTGAATAACTAAAAAATAGTTTTTTACAATAATAATCGTGAATAAGTTACACTTAAAATAATAGCTTTTAACAATAGCATGTTTAAAAATTACTATTCGAATGAAAGGGAGTCACAACAACTAAATAACAGATTTTTTTGAAAATCCAAACAACTGTGACATCTGAAATTATTATTGTCTCTACAATCACATTTTCTAATCAAATAAACTTTATAATGTAAATCACAAATTGTGATATGATAAATCTCTACTTCTACAGTATCACGACAGAATATAATGGGTGGAAAGAATATCGTGACGAAATCTTTTACCACTAATTTAGTACACGATTTTGACATTTCTGACTACAGAAATTAGTTGTCAGTTATTTAAAAAAAAAACAGCTGTTCCATACAAAATTGCTACACCTAAACGGTCAAAATGTATGGAACGGCAGATTTTCTCGAACGCCATTGATCTAAGTGTAAATAAGTACCTATCAACTACTGAATTACACATAACATCACACCTGTAATCCCCGAAGGGTTAGGCAGAGGTGTACCCATTAGAACACCCACATTTCGACAGTTATGTTTTTAGTCCCATGTAATAGAGGGCGAGCCTATTGCCATCAACCGGGCACAAATCCAGACTCCGAGGCTGCTACTGAGAAATTCCTGATAGAAAAACCCAATAACACTTTGCCCGACCTGGGAATCGAACCCAAGACCTCATGCACAGCAGTCGTGCTTGCGACCACTAGACCAACGAGGCAGTCACTACTGAATTAATGGTAAAAGTTATCGTTACGAGTTCTCTTCCACCCCGTATGACGTTTACTATTCAAACGCACATCAAAACGAGAGAAGTACCTAAAGGGAGTGTAGTACTCAAGAAAGTAGGGGCAGATATCGACTCGTGACACCCAACACCGCGCCACGTCAGTGCAGCATACACATTGGTCATATTTCATCTTGTTAAGCTACTCTTCTTCGTCATTATGGCCAATAAGCACGCGTGGGGTGGTTTATGTGTTGTTTATGTTTTGAGTGTGCAGCGGTCTTAAGAAAATTCTAATAGAGTGACCAAGCTTAAAATCGCGAAAAAACACATCGCCGATGAAGAGTCAATAAATCATAACTGCAAAAACGCAACTTTACAGGAGGCGAAAAAAACGTTTCAAGTCCGTTTAACTATTTTTTTAGTATATTTGTTTTTTTTAATGTTTTATGTAAACTGACTGCAATATTATGCAATTAATTATTTTATTAAAACATTACTGGTTTTTATATAAATTGCAGATAGAATAACAGTTGGTACAACAATCACAAGCGGACGCGTCTCTGCGTAGATAGTATCTATTGCCATCGTAAATGACGTAACACCACTTAGTATATATTGCAATAATTGTTTATCTTGCAAAATTAATAAGAAATAGACCCAGATCTTTGTCAGCATGTGTATTACTCTATTCTACAAAAATAATGCAATAAAACAAAAATGGCCAAAGTGTTAGATGTTATATATTGACTCTTCATCGTCGACATATCTCGACAAAATGTAGAGAACAGCTCAATTGTTTTTATTACTAACATTTTGAATATCTATTTCTTCAGCAAATAATTGACATCCAAAATCTGAAGTCGTAAATATGAAAGTAAAACGAAGACATTTATCACATTCAGCAAGCAGATTGGTAACAGAGCTTCTTATAGGAAATTTGTAAATCTCTACTTTATTAGTATAAAACAAAGTCGCTTCCCGCCGTCTGTACGCTTAGATCTTTTAAACTAAGCAACGGATTTCATCAGTAGATTGAGTGATTGTAGAGGAAGGTTTACCTACATTGCACCCGTACGAACCCAGGGCGGGTCGCTAGTATATGAACGTTTAAAAAATCTATCTACTTTCGTACAGACAGCTTTCATTGGCTATCCCCTTTTTCTACATACGAGTACACAATTAATAAAATTCCCTTTTTAAGGCTATCGCTCATTATCACAGCATGGCTCCAATACAACAAATAATTTACAACATAACATTACATCACGCCTGTAGGTAATCCCTGAAGGGTTAGGCAGAGGTGTACCCATTAGTACACCCACATTTCGCCAGTTATGTTTTTTAGTCCCATATAATAGGGGGCAAGCCTATTGCCATCAACCGGGCACAAATCCAGACTCCTGCTACTGAGAAATTCCTGATGGAAAAACCCAATAACACTTTGCCCGACCTGGGAATCGAACCCAAGACCTCATGCACAGCAGTCGCGCTTGCAAACTAGACCAACGAGGCAGTCAATAATTTGCAATTCAAGCTTTAAATCGTTGCATTAAAATATCTATTTAAAAGACAAAATAAAAAAGGTGACTGCTCGCGGGCGGCGTGGTGATTCCAGAGCGGTGATGTCGTAATGAGCGGTAACCTTTAGATACAATGAGGTTGCAACAAAGCTCGCCAAATAATACAGTTGTTACTACGAATCACCTATTAACAATCTAACATCTTGCATGAAACTCCTGTTTCGCATTGAACTATACTCGGTGAACTTATTCATTGGCAATCTTTCAGGTGGTGAAAGTACGACTTTTAATATAAGACCAACTTCAGAATATGGAAAAGAAAATGTATTACCTGTTCAATACAATGCAATATGTGCTCACAACATGATTAGGAATACACGTAACTGTAGTTTTTTTTTCATATTTATAGGGGAATAACAAAGAGGATGGAAAGTTCCTCATTCTCCATTAAAAAGAGGGGGCGTGTTGGGCTACTGCCCGACGGTTGTAGGTGGGATTTTGTATATAAGCTAATGTTGCAGAGCTTTGATATCGCGATATAGTAAACGTTCGTAATAGTTCGCATGTTGCGCGATAGATGTCGCTACATATTTAACCCCCGACGCAAACGACGACGTTTAATAAGTTTGACGTGTCTGTGTGTGTCCGTCTGTGGCATCGAAGCTCCTAAACGTATGAACCGATTTTGATTTTTGTGTTAATGGTGAATTAGTTTGGAGTATTCTTAGCTTATTTGATGAAAATCGGTCTAAGATGGTAGCCGACGGGGGTGTTTTAAATTTTTAATTTATCTTAGTTGGTCTCATAGTAAAACTTGTTCACAGTAATGGATTCTTTGACCTCCTGAAATATTACCAATGAATTCAAAAATCAACCTTGTAATTAATTAATTCCATATAATGGGAGATTTGTTTCCTATCTGAAGACGTCCCGCATTCCTTGTATTAGTTGCTCGACGAGCGGGTCTGCTTCGTCGTAGCCAGCTGAACGCATGTGGTGCGACGCGCTTGATGTGCACTGTGGAGAAACGAAAAACAAACTTTTTGATTACTTCAATGTCGACTTCAATATTTAAAACTTATCAAGTTTTTTTTTGGCTAATTATACACAACATATTGTATCTTTGTTACTTGGAAAAATAAATATATTATTCAAAGTCAAAAACATTTATTTCAATTAGACCGATTACGGGCACTTTTGAATTGTCAAGAAGTCTGTCAGTTAGTCCGAAAATTGAAGCTAGTTGCTCGTTCCAAAACGGAGGTAGGCCTCTATGGAGAAGAACGAGCAAGAAACTCCACGGCACTCTTTTAAATTAGGTTTTTACAAAATCCAAAACATTTTAGTATTATTATTATAGCATTGTTTTCAGTTGTATGTTAAACAAAATTCATATACAGCAATTACGTTAAGTATTTATTAAATTATACTCATTTATGTACATCAATCAATATCGAAATGAGACCGTTTCGTGTAAATATGACTTTACCACTTCCAGCATAAAATAAAATCACATCATAGTGGTTTATAGTTATTTAACAAATAATTTTATTGCACACATTTGTGAGCCCTTCCCTCAAAATTTTTATTGTGTGGGTTAGTTCTGTTTTGCGTAAGTAGGTCCAATTACAGAGGCAGTTTTGTATAACATGATTCTAGACCCCAAGGTTCTCAGTAGCAGCCTCGGAGAATCATTCACAGAATCTTTTGTTTTTTTTTTGATAACCGGAGAAATATGTCACCGTTTTCATTATGATATCTTTTCCGCCCCATATATTATTGTTCTGCCTCGTTGGTCTAGTGGTCGCAAGCGCGACTGCTGTGTATGAGGTCTTGGGTTCGATTCCCAGGTCGGGCAAAGTGTTATTGGGTTTTTCCATCAGGAATTTCTCAGTAGCAGCCTCGGAGTCTGGATTTGTGCCCGGTTGATGGCAATAGGCTCGCCCCCTATTACATGGGACTAAAGACATAACTGGCGAAATTTGGGAGTACTAATGGGTACACCTCTGCCTAACCCTTCGGGGATTACAGGCGTGATGTTATGTTATGTTTTATATTATTGTTACTTGAAACTTTACTGCCGAAATAGAGATGTACTATTTATGTAACTTACACTGTTCATATTCCTACCTTTTCTAAATACGTGATCCTAGCTTGTGGACACACATCCTTCACTAAGTCGACACTGAGTTCGTTTCTGCTGTGGTTGTCTATCATCACGGCGCGCAACTCTTGGAGGAAGGTCGGCAGGTTGTCAGGTGTGAGGTCAGCTAACAGTTTCACGCTGATCTGGAAACCAGTGGGCAGCTCTGCGTCGTCATCACCTTCGACGCGGATACAACTAAAAAAAATAAGGAAAAATGAATTTAAGAAACCTGTGCATAAAGTGTATTTTGTATAAGAACCTTGATAGTTAGCCAGTTGACGTTTTCACAGAATATGTACGGTCAACAACGAAAGTCGATTAACATAACATAACATCACACCTGTAATCCCCGAAGGGTTAGGCAGAGGTGTACCCATTAGTACACCCACATTTCGCCAGAGGCTACAACAGTTCGTCTAATATGCATTTATCCTGATTTATCCCATTTTAGCTTTATTGTTTAGTTTAAAATTAACGACAATAACAGCCTAGTTTTATCCAGGGAACGCACAAGCATTATTTGCCATGTTTGCTAAAGGTGGATTGGCGATTTCAGTCTTATATTAACTATAAGTCCAGGTTTCCTCACGATGTTTTCCATCACCAATGTCAGTGATGTCCAAGATAAACTTAAAAAGTACATATGAGTTTAAAAAGTCACATGGTACATACACATCCACAACTTCATACATGTGGGTGCCTTCACTACTAGGCAATCACGACTATAGATAAATAAATACTAGCATAAAATCTTACCGGTACTGCGAGGCCGTCCTGCCAGTGGGCCAGTGCTGGCTGGTGATGAAACCGAGGAACGGCACATGGGCCCACTCCAGCGCTCGCTGCAATCCGCGCTGTGACGTCAGGTCCTGTGCCGACGGCGCGGCCGGGAACAGGGGATGCGAGTGGTGCCAGCCACAGACCAGCTGGCCTGTGCAACGGAGGGATTCTGCTGCGCGGGATTGGGATACTGTAACAAAAGGACAAATGACAGGTGACTGATCCTATTATACTGTATGTTAATTAAGTTTTATTTAATTTCCAATATTATTAAATTAATAGTGTATGTATGCCATAGCTAAGTAGATACTATAAGATGTCTTTACGACCTGTTGTTTTACCAAAACACGCACTCAGTGGCGTAGCTACCTAGGGGCTTGGCGGGGCGGTGCTCCGGGACCCTCAAGCTAAGGGGGCCCTCGAATACTCACCAGAAAATCTCGATCGAAAAGAACTTTTGAAAGTTTCTCCCATTTTCAAAATAAATAAATGGTATAATTATTTAATATTGTTACTTGATAAACCCTAACCAGTTAAAATTTATTAGTTATTTGCCCCAGGGCCCTTGGTTATCTAGCTACGCCGCTGCACGCACTACTTAATAAGAGAAATTCACAAGTCCTAAGTAATCAGACTCCGAGCCGATACTGAAAAATTCCTTGTCAGAAATTTTAAAAAAGTAATTTAGTACTTTCTTACCAGGATCCATGTCGCAATGCGTGCTGCCTGCGGCGGCGGCGGCAGGGCGGTATGCTGTCACGGTGACAGCCACGCGGCCCGACTCACTGAGCGAGCCGCCCAGCAGCCCCATCACCTCGCCGCGTGACGTGTGCGCGTGACCATCCATTAGTAGGAGCGTCGATACATGCACACGAACGTCGAACGGCGCCTGAAAAGTATTAACAGATTTTGTTTTACTATTTTGTTTATGAGAAGTGAAAGCGACTCACTAACTAAGGAAATCTCGAGAACTTACTTACTTTAACTTAACCTATTTATTAAGATAGTAGGACAGAAAGGAGAAATCATTTAAGAATAGATTTTACAAAAGGACCGAAATAAAGAGATCTTTGAATTCCATGCGGACGAAGTCTCGGGCAAAAGCTAGTTTATATAAGATGATAAATACCTGTGTATATCCCGAAAGCAAAGAAAAATTTTGTTGGAGATGATACGCTGTAAAAGACATTTCGACAACATTAAGGACCCAGAATGGGCCCTTTGGGTACGCCAATATTATCGAGCTACATGAAAGCTTTATTTATAAAGAAAAGGTGTCTTTGATAACACAGTTATGTATTTTTGTGGTGTACAATAAAGTGTATAATTTAATAAATGCAAAATAGGTCTCTAAAAATATGTGTACTGAAAATCTGTGCTCAATGCAATCAAAACCCTGCGAAGAATCATAATGCCCCAATATATTTCAATATTTATTAGTTTGCTACTAACCGGTTTCTCAGCATTATAAACGCGACAGTGCAGCAGCTGTACAGGCTGTTTCCGCGGCGCCCGCTCTCTCCGCGGCTCAGCACCCACTGCGTACAGGTCGCCCGATTCCGTATGCATTATAGTGTAGCCGCCACCACCGTCCTATGACACACACACACACACATTTTAGAACAAATTTATCCGATAGATCAATCAAACCACTGCTATTAAAGGAACGAACTTGGATGGACAGTTTTGTATATGGAACTGATATATTGGCAATCCATATTCATCTTTCGATCGTGTCTGATTGCTGTTCCGTCGATATATGAGAGTAAGACAAGGGAGAGTGCACCTGTGTTTGCTCACACACATGTCCTAAGTACATGGTTAGTCTACATTCAAAATGACAGTCGTGACAGAAATCCAATCGTAAAAATATTATTATTTCTCCATATCAACCATTTAAATAACATTTGTTTGAATTTTATGTATTTTTTATGGCAATACGTTATATTATTTTATTATTCAGTTCTGCTTGGTGCATATAGATATTGACACACTTTTTATTGAATGTAAAAATGTATTATTGTTCTATAATAGAAAAACATGACAGAAAGGACACGATTATCTGTTTCTTACCAGGTTGATTTTCTTTGGTCTCTTAGGCATTGGCTCAAATCTGCTAAGTGGCACAGCTATGGGGGCTTCCTCTGTGGCTTTGCTCTCCTTTTTGGGTGTAGTCTTGGCTGTGTTGCTCTCACTGTCGCTGTCCACGTCTATCTCTATATCACTCTCAGGTTCAGAGTCTTTTTTCTTTTCTATTTTTATCTGTAGAGCAATATTTTGTACATGTCAAGAGAAACTTTTCAAAATTAAAATCACTTAGATTCTTGTCTATTTTTCTCTATTTTAGTTTATAGTTCTAATAATGTTTTGGTCAGAATTCTTGATTTATCTGGTTGTATTATAGGTGTGGTGCATGCTATCTTTAAGTCATTGTCTAATGAAAATAAAAAGTCTGACATATAAGACTATATTATGTATTATTTATTTACCTCAAACAACCAAAGTAAAACCTGCATCCTTTATACATATAAATATTCTAATATATATTTGAAGATGCACACTAATGAATGGGAGGTTTGAAAAGTCTAGAATGGAACATTATTTTGTTTAAGAACAAAAGAGAACTCACCACTTGTTCCCCTTCAGAAACTGGTAAAGCTTGTCCAGAGCCTAATACTATTTGCATCTTGGGGCTCTTAACACTATCTTCTGACAAACTAGAATCCTTTCGCTGTCTCGCTGGTGGTGACTTCATTAACTCCTTACTTTTATTCCTAGTTGCACCTTTATCATAGTTCCTAGATTTTTTTCTCCTGTGATTACCAATTTTCTTCTCAGCCTTTACTTTCGCCTGGAACTTAACTATATTCTTAGACACAATGTCAGTCAAGTCTAGGTCAGAACCAATAGATTCTGTCGACCCTATTATCAAGTCATCTTCATATAATATTTCTGCTGGGTTTATTGCTATTAATTCAGCCTTTTTATCTATCAACACATCAGGTTTTAGTAAACTTTTAGAGTTAGTATTTTTCTTTCTGAATGGTTTCTTTGGTACATTTATTGTTGGTGCTCCAGTGGTTACCATGTTAATAACATTGTTCATATTGGTCATGTCATCGGTAACTATTTCTTCTTGAACTACAGCTGGCACATTATCGTGGTCCTCTGGTTTGTCGAGGCCAAATGATGGAGTCTCTAAGTTGACACCATATTCAGCTTCAATCAATGCCTGTATCTCCGCTTCAGTCTTTGTTTTCAATGTTTGTGATATTTTGCGAACATTCCTTCCATATTTGGCCTGTAAATGAAAATGTTATGTCAATGACAGTCAATTACAATCAATTATCACAAAAAAAAATTATGGTCAAATTCCTGATGGAATGAAAAACCCAATAACAGTTTACCTGACCTGAGACCACTAGACCAACAAGACAGACAAATGGCAATAATTGTATTTTAATTATGAATATGGGTAATTAAACTATTTGTACAACTGTGCCAACGAAGTCTGTTCTCATTTTCAGCCTTACAAAATTGCAAACTTGGAAAACCAGCAAAATTTCTCACCATTTCTTTGAACAGAATTTCCCTCTCTGCTGGGCTCCAAGTAGTGTGTATATCACTGTAGTGCTTGTCTGATGAATTGTTCCCATAGAGCTTCCTTGGAGAGCCTTCTTTATACCTAAGTAATAAAAGTTAGCTTATTAGGCTAAGCTATGGCTGTAAGTAGAACAACAAGTAAAGATTGATCATGTTAGAGTGGTTGGAAAATCTTGAACTGTCAAAATAATAAAACAGATGGTTTTATTCCACAAAGGTCATTGAAATTAACCCTTTGACTGCGATTGAACATTTGATACTCCAAACCAGAAGCGCAGCTAGTTACAAACTTGTGTTGGCTGTGGAAAAACACATGTGGTTGTGTGTGTGCCGCATTTGCGTTTTTTGGTAGAAACACAACAGGTGTGCGTTCCCACAGTCAATGGGTTAAAACGAAGATAAGTTAAGGTTACAGTACACCGGTATTATTTATTTTACATAGTGGCAAAATAGGGCCAATTCACATGTTAACTTCAACCAGTAATAACAACTATTAATGAGTTGCACAGTCAAAATTTCCAAGTTTACGGTAATAATAGTAGCATTTACTTGCATGTGGTCTAACTGCATAGGTACTGAAATCAGATTATTAGGACATAAAGTCAGTCTAAAAAGTTTTCATCAAAAACCTTTCTCAGATCATACATTCCCAAGAAACGATGAATCACTTTTGCACTACAACTTACCTTTTACTTTGTTTATCGTACCAGTTCGTCTCCGTAGAGTCGAGGAGCCACTGGGGATGCACGGTGTCTTCTCTGTTGGAGCATGAAGGGCTGTAGGCAAAAGATATATATATTTTTTTGGTTTTAAATTGAGTAAAAGTTTTAAATTTGCAATTATTACTAAAAAATACGTGGCAGGTTTTAAACAACTTGCAGTTGTAATATCTTTATCTATCAGAGTCGTAAAACCAAGAAAATTTGTTTTGTTTGAAGAATATAATGGTGTCAACAAAACATTGTAAACATAACCGTATAACTATTGCATAACCAGTATAGGTAACGTAAACAGCATTATGTATCTAAGGAATTATTTTTTATGTTATATACTCACATTCCTTGGTTATTTTGAGCAAAACAAGAATTAAAAGAGAAATCTCCTAAAATGTCAATTTCGTCGTCGTCCGCCATTTTTGTTTTGAACTTTTGACTTTGACAGAATTTAACTTTTTCATTCATATTTTGAAACGAAATAATTTAGTGTTGGGAAGTAGTATAATGCATATAAGTTAATGCCTAAAGAATACCAACGTTCCAGTATAATATTTTTATTGTGCCAATTAAAAATAAATAAAATAATAGGTTTATCCTCAGAATAATACCTATTATTTTGACATCAAAGAAAGATAGAAAACTGAAAAACTAGCTTTTATGATCATCCTAATCTGATGAAACATTTATGGTCAAGACCAATCTATTTTCGAATAGTTAGGAACTCATAAATTTTGTTCAAATATTATACATTAGCCAATCTATCCACCATTTGGCCAATATTACGTACCTAATAGGATAACCATCCTATTAGCCATCAAACATCGGAGATTATTCAGTTAATTATAACTTTTAGTAGGGTAAATAAAATCGTGAATAATTTTTAATTCAACTATTTTACAGTGATTGATTAGAACATCACTATATCTGACATAACAAACACTGACTGATGCTGTCAACAAACAAAAGAAACGTCATCGAGTTGGTTGGTCCCATTGATTTATTTATATGGACTCGCCTAACATTAACCATCATGAAATGTCAAATAACATAAAATGGCTACCAGATATTTTACGTTTCATAGGAATATGAACCTTATTTCAATGGATTTACTGTAACTCAAAATGGCGAGAATGCCACGTTCTGACAGCTATTAATTCATAAATTTCTATTCGATTCTTCTCCATAGATATTTTCCTTGGCGGGTTGACTTTTGCTCGATTGGTCACCTTGGTTTTGGTCACTTTTGCTCTATTACTCGGGCAAATGCAGATCATATGGTAACGTCAACAAGGTCATATTCTTCAAATATCAACAAATTATCGCGGTTGCACTCAGTCCAGTCGTTGCCTCCGCGGTTACTTAACAACTGTGAGCGGGATCATCGTTAATGTACTAGCGACAGAGCCGGCGGATTCTTGTACTGTTGTTTAGAAACATGAACATAATTCGAAGACTTATCACGATCTCAACACCGGGGATTTTCAGAAGATTCTCCGTCTCCCCTAAAAATAATGCCGAATATTCGTGAGTAC
Source organism: Hoplodrina ambigua (assembly GCA_949774945.1). Lineage (NCBI taxonomy): Eukaryota > Metazoa > Arthropoda > Insecta > Lepidoptera > Noctuidae > Hoplodrina > Hoplodrina ambigua. The sequence continues at coordinate 2,676,452 of OX458974.1, read as the reverse complement.
CAGTGCTAATTGATTTACAAATTTACCGAACACATCGGAATTTTTTTATACTACTTTTTGCCAATCGTTATCATTCATGTTTATCAAACTTGGCACTCTTTCCACTTGACGCTATAAAATACCTTTATTGTGTGATTTCATATTTGTTTACTTGAAACAATTGCAAACAACTCAAATGTTAACACAAATAGTAGTTGGCTATTATTATTAATAAATTGATTATTATTATCTGAATTAATTATTATTATTTCTGTTGTCATTAAATTTCTTTGCTTACGTTCTTCTAATTATCACCTTCCCGCGGAAACCTTCAAATACCTTGATAATAGAATCATAACTTGTGTATGAGAATAATAATTACTGCAGAAATATTTTAATTTGAATTTATCCCAAAAATATTTTGCTACTAGCTTCCGCCCAGGATTATTTTCCTGGGATAAAAATAGCCTATGTGCTATTCCAGACTATAATCTATGTATGTGCCAAATTTTATCCAGACCCATTTAGCCGGACTGGTGTGAGAGTTCCAAACATCCATCCATACATCTTAAACTATAATCTTATTACTTTTATAAATGCAAACATTTATAAAAGTAATAAGATTATCATTAAAAGACCCTTTGATTCTTTAGTCTTACCTCTCTCTTTTTATTTGTACACAAGAAGTAAAGTGTGGCATTCTATACCATAAATAAATAAAAAATAAAAATAGTTTTTCTGGGCCACCTCAATAAGCCTCTGGCAAAAGATATTTAACATATCCACAGGATTGTAAATAAAGTTTGTAATAAATTTTTTATTAGTTTAGCTTTGCTTCTTGTTGACTAGTATTTAAAGTAATTATTTTGTGTTTTTTTTTTACATCTCCAAGTCTGTTATTTCACTCTCATACTATAATTTGCTATGTTTCTGCCTGCTTCACCACCTTTGGTTGACTTATAAAGAATGCTACACTGAAGTATAAAATACAATGTAAGGTGAACTTTATGTTTAGTGATATAAAGAATATAATATAAGATTAACATGAAAGTTAATGATTTGATTGAGAGGAATAGGTAGGTACTTATAAATATGTAGTTTGTTTTATGATTTTCTTTATTACTTATTTTATTGTATTGAGCTAGAAAAATTTAGTAAAAAAATAACATTGGAATCCTTTCTCCATCTATTGAGATAAATCTCTACATAAAAAGAAGAAAAAAAAACACAATAAAACTTTCACAGATACAAAATATCTATTTATATAACATGGAGGACAATCTCCGAAACGGCTGGATCGATTTCACTGATTTTATTGACTGGCAGATAACTAATGTATGTTGTAAACAGTAACTTAGGCTACTTTTATTTTAGAAAAATAGTTAGGTACACATACATACATAACATCACGCCTGTAATCCCCGAAAGGTTAGGCAGAGGTGTACCCATAAGTACACCCACATTTCGCCAGTTATGTTTTTGGTCCCATGTAATAAGTGGCGAGCCTATTGCCATCAACCGGGCACAAATCCAAACTCCGAGGCTGCTACTGAGAAATTCCTGATGGAAAAACTCAATAACACTTTGCCCGACCTGGGAATCGAACCCAAGACCTCTTGCACAGCAGTCGCGCTCGCGACCACTCGACCAACGAGGCAGAAGAAATGAAATTCATTCAAATAAATTTCATTTCAATTGAATTCATTCATATGAAATTTCATTTCAATTGAATTTATTCATATGAAGACCAACGAGGCAGTCTATACAAAATAAAGAAAATCTTGTAACAAACAAATACGCGGGCGTAGTCGCGGGCATTAGCTAGTGGTTCAAAATATTGTATTTTTATTTCCAGTTGCAAATTACTGGTGGTTGGAGGTGGCACGGGAGGATGTGTCATGGCTGCAAAGTTTGCAAGGAGATTGCCTAAAGATTATGTGATAGTCCTTGAGCCAAGTAAGGTAAGGAATTTTTTTTTAGGGTTCCGTACCCGAATGGTCCTATCGGGACCCTGTTACTAAGCCTACACTGTCTGTCCATCTGGTAGAGAATGTTTCTCATGAACCGTAATAGCTGGAAACTTGAAATTCTCACCAAATGTGTATTTCTGTTGATGCTATAACGAAAAATAATAAATAAAAGTAAAAAATGAAAGGAGGTCCCAATACAAGAGACCTGATTTATCGCGTTTAGTTACATCTTTGGTTACTGCTTCACTCTCGTGCGTCGTAGTGACATGTTATGTAGCCTATACTATTCCTTATGAATCTGGTTATCATATACAAATAGACCACTACAATCCGACTGGCAGTTCTAGAGATTAGCGCGTATGACAAACAAAAAACTCTTCAGCTTTATTATATTAGTAGATGAAGTCTTTTTAAGAATACTTCTTGGACAGCGCACTTCTTACAAAGGAACACCTTTATTGTGACTAGATTACGGCAAACTCCCCATTTCCAATTTTGTCACTGGAAAGTGTATCTACAGCGTACAAGCTTAAGCCCATTTTTGAATGCTCATTTTTATGTTGTGAGGGAGCGGTGTTGGTAGTATGAATAGGCTAGGCTACTATCAGTGTCTAAAAATAACGTAACATGTGATATAAGACTGTGAATCCCCCCGTTATTGTTAAGTCATTCATCGAAGATAGAATCAACAATGGTCTGTAAATATTTCTTTAATGAATAATACCATATGCTCAAAGGTATTCCATCAACCTTCAGATCTTCGTGTCATTCTATGATAAACATATGGTTAGTACAGTGAGTTAGTGGGTACACATCATATCTACGAGTTTGTTAATTGATCTATACCTCTATACAAATATGTACATGAAATTGAAGTGTCTGTATGTAATTTCAAAATAACAGTTTTTTACTAAACGCATATGAATGCACGGTACATATAAAAAAAAAAAATATATTTTTCTGTCTGTTTGTTCCGGCTAAACTACAAAACGGCTGAAACGATCTGCTTATGTTATAAGTAAAAGATACAACCAAGTCCAGATCAGAAGCAAACTGTTTATTTTTAATTTTACCTTCATTACATTCAATGTCACAACTTGACAGCTATAAAAATGACAATCCAAAAAGGTTCAAACATAACATACCTTTCTCTCATACTGATTGGTAAAGACAATAAGAAATTCAACAGTAAATCACAAAATCAATTTAACTAAAATGTCACCTTCTAACAAAGCTATGACTTAATTCATTCATTAGGAATTCCTATAATATCTGGCCATAATTCAGGCGGCGGAATCACAATCGGCGGATCCTGTGATAATTCGGAGTCCGAATCATTTGCTGGCCGACTCTCAATGGCAGGTGAACTATTAGCCGATGTATCCGGCGGTCTGGCCAGTATCTGGTCTGCGTGTCGCCGATGCAGCTCTCCATCTTCCGTCCTCACCACATACGTGGCCGGCCCCTCCACCGTCTCTACGGTGGCCCGACACCACCTGTTTCCGGGCCCATACATGCGTGTGAGCACGGGCTGCCGCAGCGTAAAACTCCGCGCGGGTGAGCGCTGCGCCGCCTCCTCCAGTTGCTGCTCAGCGCGGCTCGGTGTCGAGTCGGGGTGTAAGCTTGACACTGCAGTCCTGTATCTTCGCCCATTCAGTAACTCAGCAGGTGTCTTATTAGTGGAGCTATTGGGCACAGTTCGTAAATAATATAAAACTTTGCAAAGTTTCTCCTGCCATTGCATGTCCAGGTTCTCTAATTTCCTCATTTTATTCTTGAATGTTTGAATCGTGCGTTCAATCTGCCCGTTAGTCTCTGGGTGGTAGGGCGGTGAATACAAGTGTTTAATTCCATTCTTTTTCAAAAAATGATTAAATTCATCTGAAGTGAACGCACGTCCATTATCGGACACCAACACGTCGGGCAGCCCTTGCGAGATGAAAATTTTTCTCATTACAGCTATCACCGTACCACTGTTCATCGCTGATATGATTTCAGCCTCAAACCATTTGCTGTAGCTGTCTACTAGGACTAGAAACGTTTTTCCCTGAAAGGGCCCCGCAAAATCCACATGCACACGGCTCCACGGCTTCTCTGGAACGATCCAAGTCTGCGGGTCCTTTGGTGGGTTATTTCTCACTAGCTGACATTGCTGACACGCGGCCACCACACTCTCAATCTGCCGATCCATGTCGACCCACCACACGTACCCTCTAGCATAAGCTTTTGTCTGGACAATGCCGGCATGAGGGGCATGTAACAGTTTCAACACTTTATCCTGTAAGGTCGAAGGTATTATGACTCTGTTGCTCCACAATAAACAACCTTTATTATGTGACAGAGCCTCTCTCCGTGTCCAATAAGCTTGTAGGCTCGGATCTATGTTCCTTCGTGGCCATCCGTGCAAAACATGAAACATTACTTTTTGTAATACTACATCTTTGTTGGTCTCTAAGGCTATCTTTGCGACGTCTATCTCCCAGCCGCTCGGCTGCTCCTCCAGCAGAAGCACGTCGCGCAGCACATCCTCCTGCACACTTGACGTGTCCGGAGCGGTCCACCTGCTCAACGCGTCCGCGTTCCCGATTAATCTACCAGGCCTGTACTGTATACTGTACATATAACTAGAAAGTTTCAATGACCAGCGCAACATCCGCGGTGATATCTGATCGGGAATTGGTTTTTCTGGATTAAATAAACCGACCAACGGTTTATGATCTGTGATAATACAAAACTTGCGACCTGCCAAAAATTCGTGAAATTTTGTCAAACCGAATATAATAGCCAGGGCCTCCTTATCAATCTGCCCATATCGTCTCTCATGCGCCTGTAGTGTCCGTGAGGCCATCATGACTGGTCGCTCTGACCCGTCCTCCATGACATGTGCAATAATCGCTCCGAGACCGTATTCCGATGAATCACAAATGAGAAGTAGTTCTTTCTGCAAGTCATAGCCGACCAACGTTCGATCAGATGACAGTAAACGCTTCGCCTCCACGAACGCTTTTTGTTCCTTCTCACCCCAGCTCCAAGGTCTTTTTGATTCTAACAGTCGATACAGTGGTTCTAACACAGTGCTCTTGTCAGGCAAGAATTTTTCATAGAAATTATATAAGCCCAGGAAGGCGCGCAAGGTCTCTCTGTTCGTTGGAGCAGACTTTTCCTGAATCTCTTTGACTTTCGCAGGTGCTGGGTGAAGTCCCTCTGCATTAATCATGTGTCCTAGGAATGTGATGCTGTTCGCAGCGAACACGCATTTCTTTACATTGAGGCGAAGTCCCATCTGCTGCAGTTTGCTTAGTACTTCTCTGAGTCTCCGGTTGTGTTCTACAATCGTTGCTCCAGTGACAGCGATGTCATCTAATAGACACGCCACTCCATTCATACCCGCTAACGCGGTCGACATAAGGCGCTGAAAAATCGCTGGCGCCGCACTGACACCGAATGGCAGCCGATTTACTTTCATTAGACCAATAGGAGTGTTCAGTGTGAGCAGCATGGCTGTCGCGTCGTCTACCTTCAGTTGTGTATACGCGTTTTTCAAGTCCAACTTACTAAATATTCTGCCTCCACTAAGTCTCACAAACGCTTCTACAGACGTCGGCAACGGATAGATGTCTGTATCTATAGCGGCGTTCACCGTGACACGATAATCACCACATATTCTCACTGTTCCGTCATCTTTCATCACCGGCGTTACCGGTGTCCCCCACTGCGAATAACGAACAGGTGTCAGAACACCCGCCTCCACCATCTCGTTCAACTGTCTAATGACTTTTTCCTTAAGGGGGTAGGGCACCGCGCGTGCCTTTAAGAAGCGAGGCGTAGCATCCGGCCGCACGTGAAGTGACACCTCAGGACCTTTGTACTCGCCGAGTCCTTCTTTAAATAGTTCAGGAAATTCTTTTTTATATTGTTCTATCTCCTCTTCAGTCCAGCACAATCCTGATACTTGAAGGCCTAGTGTATGGAACCAGTTCCTGCCCAGCAGATTTGGTCCGTTCCCCGACACCACAACCAGTTCACATTGCGCTTCCTTATTACCTAGCCCAACACGCACGTCTGCTAGTCCTAATACTTTCAAAGGGTCTTGAGTCCATGTCACGAGTTTTAGATTGGTAGCTCGTAGAGGTGGGGGCGTCGACCACAGCTTCTTGTATGTCTCTTCCGACATAATGGTACGCGATGCACCCGAGTCCACTTCCATCGATAAATGAACGCCGTCTATCGTAACGTCCGTAGTAATAGGTGGTGAGTAATTATCCACACAAACGTATACGCCCATCATCTTCTCAGCTGAAGTGTCCACACTCGTGTTCGCTTCCCCCGTGTCGCCGACCTGGTGTACACGACCTGTCTTCTTGCCACAGGCCGCCGCAATGTGGCCAAACTTCTTGCAGTAGAAGCACTTCGCCTTCACAAACGGGCAGCGCTCGCCCGGCCTGTGTGCGTGTGCACACCGTCGACACTCGTTCGATTTAACATTGCCAATGTCCATTGGTTCAGCCTCCGTGACACTGGACGGAGTTTGCTTAGACTCACTAGCCACACACGCAGGGTACAAATCAGGGAACGTCACTTGATAGTCCAGACACATCTGTAACGCGAGCTCGTATGTCAAGTCTTTCTTTTTCAATAAATCACGTCGCAAGCGATCGTCCCGCACCCCCAACACTAGTCGGTCTCTCAACTGGCGTTTTAAGTCCATAAAATTGCATTTTGCACCAAGCAGACTTATAGCCGCTACAAAGTCTTGCACGCTTTCCCCTTGAACTTGTTGACGTTTGTAAAATTTTCCCGCTTGCAAAATTTCGTTAACCTCGGGTTCATAAAACTTATCCAAAACATTAAAGATGTCCACCAAAGGTACTTCCGTAGGACGTTTTGGAACTAAAAGTGATGCAATTAAACCAAAAGTGTCTCTGCCGCACTGAGAAAGAAACAGCGATCGTCCTTTGTCTAGGTGAAGCTTGTCGTAACCCGCCGCATCCAGCGCACATAGTAATTGTTCTTTATAATCACACCACTTATCAGTCTTTGGGTTAAATTGTCCGGGAAACACTATATTTGTTACATTTGCCGTCATTTTCACCGAAATCCAACTTATTTTCCGCAGTCGCCAATAAAAGATACAACCAAGTCCAGATCAGAAGCAAACTGTTTATTTTTAATTTTACCTTCATTACATTCAATGTCACAACTTGACAGCTATAAAAATGACAATCCAAAAAGGTTCAAACATAACAATAAGCATAAGACAATTTAATAAAGCGCTCTTCCTCTCTCTTACTTATTTAAAAACTTGCTGTGCCCGACAGGGTCCATGATTGTTTCTATTTTTATTTTACCACCTATATGTGTACATCATGGATTGCAATAAACGATTTGATTTGATTTGATTTGGAGTAATATAAGCTACTTTTATATTACAAAAAGCATTACGGGTTCAAGAAAAAAAAAAAAACCCCGCAGACACCGCTATCATTCGAATGAAGTAGCGGATTACGGTAATATTATTGTGAAATAATGTAATAACCATTGTATATGATACAGGAAAACCACAATGCTTGTGGTTTGCGTACAGTCTAGCCATAGAAACATTTTCCTATTTTAATAAAAGAAAGGCACTTCCTGTAGGTATTATAATTTCAATAACAGGTAATTTATGAGATGAAATTAGGAGGAAGGAAGTGTGGTCACCTGAGTAGTAACCACAGCTGTACTCTGTGGAGTAAGAACGTAGTTCTGCGAATTGTAATGAATGATCATATGACTCCCATATCACCCCATCTCCCTCGCACACTTTCAACGTTCTCATGGATCTAATTGGGCATTTAGGGTGGAGTCACATCTGACTTACGATCCACTGCGTATCTCCGGTCAGAACAGTGAAATATGAATACAGGGGCGTACCAATAAAAAATGGCACCTAGGGCACACATCACAGTTGCGCCCCTTCGTAAATTATGTTAATATAAAAAACACACTAAATAAAACAGTCATAAAAGAGTATGGGCATTTGTGTTTAAACTCTGGGCCCATTGTTTAACATATCCTAAGATGATGACGTGATGAAACCCATGTCAAATAAAAATAAACCAATGATTTAAGTGTATTTTTCAACCGACTTCAAAAAGGAGGAGGATCTCAATTAGACGCGTAGGTATGTTTTTTTTTTTTTTTTTTTTAATTTTAATAATTGGCGATTTTTGCACCCCCTTTCTATAGGGGCCCGGGGTTTGGGCCCTACTTGCCTCACCCTGGATACGCCTCTGTATGAATACAACATGCATCCTATCATACATGGTCGTTGTAGCATTAGTGCGTCGAGCGTACTACCGACGATACGATGCATCTTCCGTCAGGTGTGTGTCCATTTGTCCACCCTTACATTAGCATCTAAAATGACGTCATTTCTGCCAATTTCTATAAAATCTTGGTATTGCCAAGACTACCGTTTGGTTAACGATAGTAAATTGCCAAGAAAGGCGCAATTTATTTGCCCATGTAAGCACCTCGTAACCGCGAGATCATCGAATGAGGGTTATGTAATGTTTATGACCTGGAAATAGACCGATAGCTGCTTTTTATACACTGCTCACAATAAAAAGGAGTGTCATGTTTTTAAGCATAAAAATAATGAATGCCTTCATAAATATTATGATGATCCCGCGGTTAATGCGCCCGCCTCTCAGTTGTTGTCAGTTCAAATCCGGCAAGTATCAATGTGACTTTTCCATTCATATGTACTTTCTAAGTTTATCTTGGACATCACTGACATCGGTGATGGAAAACATCGTGAGGAAACCTGGACTTATAGTTGATCGCCAATCCGGCTTAAGCAAGATTGGTGATCAATACTCGTGAGAAGAGGCCTTTGCCCTGTAGTGGGACAATAGGCTGGTATTATTTTTTTATCCTGCAAAAATATTTGGTTTTGGTCCATGGGGAAACCCATTTATAACGGACACGGTCTTAATTATAAATTGCATATGGTACTGGAAAGTTTCCGCACATGAATCTTCAAAGTATGACACAATACTGAAATGGTATTTAGGAAAATAAACACTTAAAAACCTTGAGGAAAATATTTGAGGAAACGAATTTAACGTTCATGCATAAATACTAGTCTTCTTCTTCTCGTGTCGAATGACTTAAATTTTGTCCGACCAATAATGAGCAACCTGTACAGCTCTGTCATTGGCCTCATTAAGGAGCCTCCCCGAGCGGCGTTAAAAATATCGTACTGCGATTCTACACGCCTGGCGCACCCTGGACAGCTAGCACTCGGTAACGCAGAGTCTAGCTGACTAATCCTTTCACCACGATGACTCAAACTCAAATAAATACTAGTGTTTTTTTACTTTATATCGATCCAATTGACTTCTTATACTATACGATTATCGAAAGTTTCAATGAATGGATGTTTGTTACTTTAAACACCCCAGAACGGCTTACCGGATCTGGATGAAATTAGGCACAGCGATAGAACGCCAACACCTGCCGGGGTTGCGGGACGTCTTAACTGGATACCGTGGCCCCGGAACGTAAAGGGCAACAAAAGGAACAGGGTGGTTTTTTTTTTTGTCAGTAAATCTGACAGTCCCTTCCGCCCCACCCAGGGCGGAAGGACTCATTTGATGATTTTAACCAAATAAAAAAAAAGGTTAGATTATTCTCTGAAATAGCACTTAGGCTTTTTATCCCGGAAATATGCACGGTGTTTGTGGGGCATTATATTAACTTTAATGCGGACGCCGTCGCGGTCAAAAGTTAGTGTATAATGAAGTGATTAAACAAATCGGATAAGTGTAACTCAAGTCACACGTGCTAATGTTATGAAAACACTTGTAAAGTATTCATAACTGACTGAATAGGGAAACAGTTGTTTCCTTCAGTTTCTCTCTTAACTTTATAAAACAAGATCTTGTTCCTTGACCATCTTCTTGTTGAAAATAATTTTAAAACATTTTACTTAAACAGCCGGAGAATAAGCACAACATTACGCCTGTAATCCCCGAAGGGTTAGACACGCTTGACGTATAAAGATTAAATTTGGCAGGAAGGTAGTTTATAGTTTGTAGACGTCTATTAAGAAAGGATTTTCTAATATTATAATATTATAAGAATTTGACAATGACAGTGCCTTGCCAATTTATTTATGAAAATATTATGTATGTGAGAAAAACTCTAAATGGTTTAATAAAAAAAATAACTAAAACCCGACTACGAAAAAATCGTGCATTTAAAAGTATAAAACAAGAACAATATTCATTTGGTAGAAATTTTTAAGTAATAGCGGTGGTCGTGTGCCGCCTGCGGTTGTTTCACACAATCTTTATTGGCTAGGTTTCACTTTGAACCCCTGTTTCATCCTCTTGGGGTAACCCAATAGGATGAAACAGGGATCCAAAGTTTGTATGGAGATATCAAGTATGACGCGGGCAGAAGCTAGTATATTATATAATTGTTATTTCTTTTACAGGAACATTACTACCAGCCGCTGTGGACCCTAGTCGGTGCTGGAGTTGGGAAAGTCGAACATACCCGGCGGGCAGAAGCAAGCGTACTTCCTCAAGGCGTTAAATGGGTACAAGACAAAGCGAAATGTCTGTACCCTGAAATGAACAAGTTAACTACGACAAAAGGCAATGTTATACACTATGAGTACATGATCATAGCGGCTGGAATGGTCAATGATTATTCAAAGGTGAGAGGATTTTTCTTTTGTTTTTAGAATCCCAATGGTACAAAAGACGCATGCTTGGGCGCGTGGGCTCAGGGTGGGGCAGCAGTCTAAAATAATATGTAACTAGCAAACTATACCCGCGATCTTACCCCGGTTAATTTTTAGGTTTGGTTAGGTACCTTACAGGTCTGAGCCTGGGTGGGGCAGGCGCCCCACCCTGCCCCATCGTGGCTACGCCCATGGCCGCATGGACTAGCCCTATTGTTCTCGTTCATCCGTCAGTCTGTCCGTCCCTCTATCTAAGGACTGTATCTTTTGAATCGTAATAGATCATTTGAACCACGTATTTCTATACACTCTCGGTTGCGATGTCATCGCGGCAAACAATAAAATAAAAATAAAAAAAGCAAATAATATTTCTTTTATGAAGAACCTCCATAAAAGAAACGTATTTTTTTTGTATTGTTTTATATTTTTCCTATCAGGATTATTAAAAACCGTCAATTATCTCCAGGTGCCAGGTCTCTACGAGGCTTTAGAAGCTAAGGGCAGCAATGTGTCGTCGATATACTCCTGGGAATACTGCGAGAAGACGTTTGAAAGTATGAAAAACCATAAGGAAGGCAACGCGATCTTCACGTACCCTAACACGATGCTCAAGTGTCCCGGAGCGCCGCAGAAGATCGCCTATCTGGCGGACTCTTATTTTAACAAGGTATGTAATACTTGAAATTCGTTATGACTCAGTGGTCATGAAAGAAGTTTATTTATTTAAAAAAAAGTACAATGGCGGACTTAATCCCTTAGGCATTCTCTACCAGGTGGTGAAGAGATAACATGGTAGGTGCAAGTTATTGTACGAGCGCTAAACAAAATATTAGAGGCGAAAATATTTTTTTATATAAATAAAATGAAGTGATTCATCATTCCGTGCCTCGGAAAGCACGTTTAGCCGTTGGTCCCGGCTGTCATACGTGGATCTTTGGCAGTCGTTACGAGTAGTCAGAAGCTTGAAAGTCTGACAGCCAGTCTTACCTAGGGGTATCGTATTACCCAGTTACTGGGTTGTGGAGGTCAGATAGGCAGTCGCTCTATGTAAAATACTGGTATTCAGCTGCATCCGGTGAGACTGGAAGCCGACCCCAATGTAGTTGGGAAAAGGCTAAGCAGATGATGATGGAATAAAATGAAGTGACTTTTCCATTCATATGCCTTATTCATATTGCGTATGTATAACCCGTGCGCGATAAGTTGGGACCTGAGCGCGGTGACGTCGCATTCCTAGCAGGTCCCAACTTATCGCGCACGAGTTATATATGAATAAGGTATGTTCATGTTCTTGCCTTCTCTGTATGAGAAGAGGCCTTGGCTTGCAGGGGGCAATAATGAGCTCGTATTATGTACCACAACATACAGTCTTTGAAAGATTCTTTATAAAAGTTTTTGATGTGTAGAAGGCTGCACTTACGACCTTATGGCCTTAGCATTAGATCATATAATAAAGTGAACATTTATGTCCACGCAACGGACTGCCTCGTTGGTCTAGTGGTCGCAAGCGCGACTGCTGTGCATGAGGTCTTGGGTTCGATTCCCAGGTCGGGCAAAGTGTTATTGGGTTTTTCCATCAGGAATTTCTCAGTAGCAGCCTCTGAGTCTGGATTTGTGCCCGGTTGATGGCAATAGGCTCGCCCCCTATTACATGGGACTAAAAACATAACTGGCGAAATGTGGGTGTACTAATGGGTACACCTCTGCCTAACCCTTCGGGGATTACAGGCGTGATGTTATGTTATGATATGTTATGTCCACGCAAATGATGTAATCGTCAATTGTCTAACAATAGAACGCGTAATATGCTACTAAAGAGATTTTTCCTGTTCTACTGAATGGAAATAAATTAATCTATTTTAAAATTAATTCTATGAATGGAACTCTGAACTTGTTCAGTTATAACGTGTGTATTGTTTCACAAGAGGAAAAATGTTCATATTCTTCACTGTGACTCAAACGTGTTTATCGCTTATCCTATCGCGAAGCAGTGGGCAAATCGTCGTTGATAGTCCAATTCCGCGTAACTAGAATTGTTATTGACTGCTATGTTGGTCTAGTGGTAGCAAAGTGCGAATACTGAGCTTGACGTCTTGGGTTCGATATCTAGGTCGGGGCAAAGTGTTATTAGGTTTTTCCATCAGCATTCTGGGAGTCTAGATTTGTTTCCGGTTGATAGCAATAGGCTCGCCCCCTATTACATGGGACTTAAAAATAACTGGCGATATGTGGGTGTAGTAATGAGTACACCTCTGCCTCACCCTTCCATGCGTGATGTTCTGTTATAAAAACAATCGCCTTGATAATATATGATTATGTATAGGTTACAAATTCAGACTCCAGGCTAAGAATTTAAAATTCCAAATTTAACATCCTATGAATCTTTTTGATTGATTAGCGGAAAATTGTGTACTTCTAAAAATAGTTTGCGCATACATTTTAATACTAATTGTTAAAACTCTAGTCTATAGCCGATATCTAAGTACATACAATGCGCGTAAAGTGAGGTCACAACTTTATTACTCGTATTGTGTACGTTCGTTAGCGCATGTCTGTAAATTTGTACGAGTACTTAGGCATCTACGTACATATAAAAGGAAACCGTTACTAACTGACAGATCTATCAACATACAGCTCAAACGAATGAGCGGATTGCGCTGTTTGGCACATAGATAGTAATTATGATACGCTAAGAAAGATTTTTCCAAAATTCTTCCCTTAAGTGGATGAAATGTGAAAGAAGATTAGATCGCCAACAACCGATATTTACGCGGACGGAGTCCCGGGTACAAGCTACATAACATAACATAACATCACGCCTGTAATCCCCGAAGGGTTAGGCAGAGGTCTACCCATTAGTACATCCATTTCGCCAGTTATGTTTTTAGTCCCATATAATAGGGGGCGAGCCTATTGCCATCAACCGGGCACAAATCCAGACCCCGAGGCTGCTACTGAAAATTTTTTAATGGAAATCCCTAATAACACTTTGCCCGACCTGGGAATCGAACCCAAGACCTCATGCACAGCCGTCGCGCTTGCGACCACTAGACCAACGAGGCAGTCGAGCCGAGTCCAGGTACAAGCTAGTATAATATATTTATATAATGCGGACATATTAGGGAGCATAGGTTTGTGTGTGCCAGACAGGTACGTATGGCGACGACGACAGCCACGGCTGTTGGCGGAGCCGCGCGCTCGAACCAATCTTTTAGGTGAGGCGCCACTGACGCGTGCACTCCGCACTCTCAACCTCATAGCTAGTGACACGGACCTATTCTGTTGTCCTCTGAGTGAGTTCACAAAGAATGCATTATTTGTAATAAGTTACAAGGTTAAATTATAAGTTGTAGTATCTATTTTTAAGATAAGGTTATTGATGTACACTATCGCAATGGAGTAGTCTGTAATGATAGATGTAAGTTGGAAATAAATAAATAAATAATAAATAATAAATATTAAATAAATACAGATTGCAAAAGTGCAGTTCTTTTTATTTTTCTGAAATAGGATCGTAATCGTAATATGTATTTTGTCAGAATGTTTATACTACAGAATTTAGTTTCCCAATATATGTATTTAGAAAAAATGGCTTGAACGCCTAAAAATAAAGTTCAGTTTACGTTACACCATTGGTTAAAATTAAAAAATGTTGATATAATTGTACTAAACTTTGTAAACACAACTGGCGAAACGTAGGTGTACTAATAGGTACACCTCTGCCTAACCCTTCGGGGATTACAGGCGTGATGTTATATGTAAACTTTGTAAACTTCGTTTTTTTCTTGTATCCGGACATACTGATCGTATTACAAAAAATATTTCAATGGTATAAAACTACAATATTGCCAAGTGTCATGGGCTACGTTTATGGTATTTATATTTAACATCCACGCAGACGAAGTCGCGAGCAGAAGCTAGATAAGAACATTTGTAAATAATATAAGTCTTAAAATTATTTTTTGACAGTTTTTCCACACAAAAACTGTTAGACATCAATTTTATTCTACCACGAATAAAAGATGTATTCTAGCCATAAGTCCTGGATTTATTACAAGTGTTACAACTGACCCTCTGTTCACAGACGAACGTCCGCTCCAATACGAACATAATCTACAACACATGTCTGTCGGTGATCTTCGGCGTCCCGAAGTACGCCGATGAGTTGCTGAAGGTGGTGAAGCGGAAGAACATCCACGTCAACTACCAGACGGTGTTGAAGGAAGTCAACCACGAAAGGAACGAAGCAGTCTTCTACAATAAAGAGTATCCGGGGATGGTAAGAGGCGTGATTTTTTTAATACATTATCATCATTATCATTACAGCCGAACAGTCAGCTAGTGTCCGCTCCGATAAAAAATCTTATAGCTGGGAGGAGTGGGTCGTTTTCAAATTTGGGGCCAAAAAAGTAGGAATTTCACAAACTTAAAATTTATGATATATTCTTATTTTCGGTAGGTAAATGCATTCACTAACTAAAAAGCTACATGACAATCAAAGATACCCTTTCTTTATTAAAATAATACCCATAAATCAAGTTTTTGAGTGACAAAAATGAGAAACATAATTTCCCTAATGATAAATATGAGATTTATTTACGAAGACTTTGGTTACACTAATGATAATTGTATAAATATGTTATCATTCCCGAATTTTATACTTTTGGCCCCAAATTTGAAAATGACCCGTGTAATGGATGTTTTCAAATGTTATTTAATTTTAAAAATAGATAATAAATATTTCATTAATTAAGTTAAGTTTCAATCGAAGACATCCATCGGTTTCTAAGAAAACTTCAACTATATCTGACGACCCTGCATACCCATCTCTCTGGTTGACTGTAGAGATAAACTACAATAACATGACGCGCCCTTCCACAAACAAAAACGTTTGAAAGTGTTTGTAAAAGTATGAAAAAATTCATAACGCATGTGTGCATACTGAGACGGCTCTCGAAACAAAAAGAAATCAGCGATTTGTTGCTAGACAAGCGACGTCATTATTAACTTATTATTACTAGTATGGCGTTGCACTGATATACTCTATTAAAATGACAGATGCGTTGACTTGCGCCGTCGGCTATTTTTGATTAGTTGACATAAAAATCTGCCGGCCGTCTACTGAAGACGATTATAGTTACATACAAGCTCTTTCATACGGATGTGACTACACACATTTAAATGGTAATATGGAGGGGTGCGTCATGTTATAGTAGTTTATCTCTATCTTCTTACATAATATTATAAACATGTAACTATAAATGTGTAACAACAGGACATAACGATGGACTACTCAATGCTGCACGTGACGCCTCCGATGTTCACTCCCGACTTCCTCCGACACAGTTCGTGTCTCGTCGACGAGAACGGCTACCTGGACGTGGACATGTACACGTTGCAAAACAAAGAATTCCCCAACATATACGGCATCGGAGACTGCATCAATACGCCGAACAGTAAAACTGCTGCTGCTATCGGTGAGAATTTGTTGCTTTAAAATCTCCTAGCAGCCTAATGGTCAATGTACTGGAGCAGTTTTTATTTGTTAAATGGTAATGGACTTTATTGCGTCGTATTTAGAGTTCAAAATTGCATGCAAGATTAACTCCACTCAGTATTTACTATCTTGCACGCAATTTTTAACTCTATTTCTATTATAGTTTAGTTAAATGTCGATTAGACAGTGAAAACTTCTGGTGCATATTGCTCCTTTGTCTGGAATGACCACATAGCGTTTTCTGATCGAATAATATACTTTATTATGAGCGTCTGAGTGCAAAGTTGTACTAACAACGCTTGCCCAACTGTGCTCGATAAAATTAAATTTTGTGGTTTACGACACAGAAAATAAGTTTTTTTTTAAAATTTCATTTTGCTAGGCAACTGAGCTTTTTTCCAGTTGTAAACGTCCCTTTGAGTCTTTTGGCCTGTCTCCTGCTTGATAAGTCAAATTATAATTTTTCTAACTCCGCTGTTCTTTTTTGATTAATTTCGTTGCGGGATCCAAGACAGTTAAATCGTCGAGCTAAATTGCCTCGGCGCTATTCTAGTGGTTGCGTAGTCGCCACGTCCCGAAGCTGATTTAAGAAAGACCCTTCTTTGTTGTGTTTTCTAGCTTAAACTCAGTAACATAAACTAACAATATGCCCTTCCTTTAGCGACACAAAGCTTCGTGTTGGAACAAAATTTGCTCAGTACGATGAAGAAGGACGAGCCGAAACTGAAGTACAACGGCTACGGCGCATGTCCGCTGCTGACGTCATATAACACGTGCATACTCGCCGAGTTTGTCTACGGCGGCGTCGTCAGAGAGACCATGCCGTTCAATCAGGTAACTATGTTGATAATACCAGCCTATTATTGTCCTTCTACAGGGTCTCTTCTCATACAAAGAAGGCACAAGCATTGATCACCACGCTTGCTTAAGGCGGATTGGCGATTTCAGACTTATGCCAGTGATCCGGGGTTGCGGGACGTCTTAACAGGATACCGTGGCCCCGGAACGTAAATGGCAACAGAAAGAACAGGGTGGTTTTTTAGTCAGTAAAAGTCTGACAGTCCCTTAATAATTTAGAGTCATTTAATAATTTTTACCACCTCAAAAAATAAAAACCCTTAAAATAATGCCAATGATGACCTTGTATTATTTTGCTAATTATTGAGCTTCATGATCTGCCTAGCCTTTTCCCAACTACATTGGGGTCGGCTTCCAGTCTAACCGGATGCAGCTGAATACCAGTATTTTACATGGAGCGACTGCCTATCTGACCTCCATAACCCAGTAACTGGGTAATACGATACCCCTAGGTAAGTCTGGTTATCAGACTTTCAAGCTACTGACGACTCGTAACGACTGTCAAAGATTCACGTATGACAGCCGGGACCAATTATTTAGCTTATTTCTGATAATAACAAAACCTACTTTGTTACAGGCAAAAGAGAGCAGAATAGCGTTTTACATGAAAAAGGATTTGTTTCCCTTCATATACTGGCACTTAATGCTCAAAGGATATTACCACGGCCCGGAGAGTATAAGGAAAATATTGAACCCCTTCCAAAACTGATGTACTGGAGTATTGAGTAATCGATGTCTATGTACTGTGTGTGACGCACGCCGGGGTGCAGACGAGTATGTACGGAAAGTGCCATCAAGTACAGTCGCGATAAAAAATGAAGATATTTGAAAAGTGAACAGACACTGTTCATGAGTGTACTGATAAATGACCAAAGGAGACGAAAGAGTTTTATAAAAATATTTATTTTTAATTTTTTGAACTTTTAATAATTTTGAATCGTATGCTTTTTAAACGTTTATTTTTTAAGAAGGCATTCATAGAAGATTGTTTAAAAGTGTTCCAATTCTGCGTAATTAAAAATATTACACACACATTTAGAGATTTAAAAAAATACTCTCTAGTCTCTGGTTTTAAAAATGAATTGCGCTGTAAGTGAATACATAGATATCAGTTATCTGTTAGTATGTAATAACTTTGTAATGTTATGTAAAATGGTTTAAGAATAACAGCTTTATGTATATAATAAGAGCAATCGAAATAATAGTAACGAAACTGTTGAGGGTGAAAACTGAGTCAACTCGAAATGTGTTATGAAATAAAATTGTAGTGTTGTGAACACTGGTTATGGACAAATGATTATACTTTATAGAAGAAAAACTTTTTATTCACGTGAAAGTAACACACGATACAAAACAATATTTATAGTATTGTATGTTATGAGTAGTACGACACAGCTAATCTATCGGCGATATTCGTCAAAAAGAATTAAGGCGGAAACAGGAAACATATGTTTAATTTACTATGTATTGTGTTAATTCTATAATTGTTACGATTATTAATTTTATATTGTATTTGCATGCCGCTGTGTTGACGAAATTCGCTCAACATAATATTTTAAATAATATTCGTTTATCCATTTATATTTATTTTAAAGACATTCAACAGACTTATAATACGCTACGCCACGGCACGTCAGTGAAGCGTAGGTACTCATTCACTCGTGGACCTAGGCTTTGTCTTTTGGACAATAAGCACGCGTGGGACGGCGTAGCGTGTTATCAGGCTGTTGCCGCATTTAGTTTTGCAATCTTTCCTGAAACGAACAGTTTGATAAGTATAAGCCGTGCTATTAATAGCGCAAGTTGAACGGAATTGATATGGTCTGAATAATCGAATTTCAATACTAGTTTTGGTTTATCGATATCACCTTTAGGCTGGCCTGTGTCGTACTACACAGAGTATAGTGCGTTTTTTTTTACTTCAAAAATGTTTTTTTTTTGTATTAAAAAAGAAGTATTTGTTTTTGAATAGTTTGTTTCATAATATTTTTTAAATGGTTGGGAAATACATATTACTTTAGTGGCTTAATGTAAGTAGTGTTATACGTCTCTGCCTGGCTTTATAGACGGAACAGTCGATCTCTGTGCGAATACGCAATGGAAACGCTAGTTTGTGCAATACGTCTTGCAATGGTATAATGCAATAAATAAGAGCCACTGTAATATTCGTAAGGCCTGGTTCACATCAGGTCGGACCGACAGCTTTGCCTTTGACCGACTGTCGGATGTTGCTGTTCACACTAGAAGCTGATTTGACCTAATGTGAACACCACCGTCGTTACCGGCGTTCTACCACAACCAACTAACGACTGCTTTATGACGCCCCAGGGTCGTCATAAAGCAGTTAAAAGTTGTTTGTCGGTCCGATAAAACTGTCGGTCTGACAAAGCTGTCGGTCTGACAAAACTGTCGGTCTGACAAAACTGTCGGTCTGACAAAACCGTCGGTCTGACAAAACTGTCGGTCCGACCTAATGTGAACCAGGCCTTAATAGGTTTATTTTAGAACCGTGTTTGTATGTTTATTTTGTAAGCACATAGTGATAATCAAGTGTCCATTACGACTCATTATATTATTGTTTATGTTATGTACATAATGAGCCTTTGTATACATTCGTTATATTGTTATATAAATGTTATACATGTTTTGACTAATATTTTATTGTGTATTATTTTACAAACCTCTTTTCTTCAAGATATAAAATTCACTGTTGGATTTTCCATACGACTTTACAGACAGACAACAAACTAGTAAGTAGTCTAGTCTTTCATATGTTGAGTGGTTGAGTTACGTATTATTTTGAAATTAAGTTATTTGACGGAAAACTGACTTACCACAAGCCTAGATGTCCTTGTTCTATCGAGTTCTAAAAGTTCCTGTACTTAGGTTGACACATGAACGAAAAAGATCTTCAGACCATGGGGCTTAGACAAAGTAACAATTGCAAAACGATAACGAATTAGAAAAGACTAAAATGTATGGGATTGACATAAGCCGCGTTAAGTCACGTGGTTAATCGACGAAGCGATGACCACATGAAAGACTAAAATGTATGGGATTGACATAGCCGCGTTAAGTCACGTGGTTAATCGACGAAGCGATGACCACATGAAAGACTAAAATGTATGGGATTGACATAGCCGCGTTAAGTCACGTGGTTAATCGACGAAGCGATGACCACATGCAAGACTAAAATGTATGGGATTGACATAGCCGCGTTAAGTCACGTGGTCAATCGACGAAGCGATGTTACTTTGTCTAAGCCCCCATAAGTACGGGTACGCCTACTTATATCCTGATCCTGATCGAGAAATCAGGCTCCTTTATTACCGAAAACCAGTACAAATTTGACTCCGGGCTATTACTTAGAATTTCCGAAATGGAAAAGCTCATTGATTTGGCGGAATCAAATACTTGTATGATCTATAGGTAGTTCCGTTCCGGATCTGGTTGTTTGCTTATTTGAGTACAAGTATAATGTTTGTAAAAGCACCCACTAGTAACGACACAGGAGAAATCCCTAGTGCTTAGCAATGTTTTTTTCAAATTTCACTGACCTGTGGTTCGATCCCACACGAAGTGCTAAACCAAAGAGGCAGTGACCATTTCCGTTGGCCACAAAATATGTACAACGCTGTGAAAATGTACAATCAAATCTAGTAGCCCGCTCAGTCAATCAAAATCGTCTAGTAAAAATGTATTTATTTTACTTGTAACAAAAGAAAATATTCAATGCAACAAATGAGTGTGGTCTTCAAAAGACTCGCTCCTTACTCTAAGCATGCGATCCGATGGCAGAGTCACAATGCCTCTAAAAAAACATACAAGTAAGTATTGTTGAGTCACACGTTCGTTCGTTCGTTAGCACTCTTACAAATGCCATGAAATACGTAAACTATTGGCTGAGATCTCGGAGTAGAAAGTCTTTGTAATTTTACTAAGCGTGGCTAATAATTTTAAGAATAGATAGAGGAGTATTAGTTGTGAAGGTGTACTTGATACTTTTAATGCTGGGCTATTTTTCAGGGATCAAGTACTAAGAGTAACTTAGTCAGGTATTAATGTTTTTATGACGGCTGGTATACAGGATCCTAAAACCTAAATACATAGGCTCCGGATCCCATACGCCAAACCTAAAGTTAGATGCTTATTGAGGAACAAAAAAAAAGGATGCTTATTAAAAGCCTATCTAAGATCTGGGGGTTTCAAATGACAAAATCAAATTATGTCATATTTATATCCACCTAGTAATGCTAAACCTAATAAAAAACAGATGCAAGCTTTTGGTGGTGGGAGGTGGCACCGGCGGCTGCAGCATCGCATGGCGCTTCTCCCGGAAGATGAAGAAGAACTCTATCATACTGCTGGAGCCCTCTAGGGTAATACTAATAATAGATTCTATATGGGGTGGAAGATTTGTTATTAAACGGGTCTGTCCCACATCCCACAAAGACTTATTTTTGGTACGATCTATGCCTTCCGCATCCCTCGTACGGAATACGTCTATTGTTGTACAAAGTACGTCAGCATAATACAGTCGTAATATAATAATTAAGCTACCGTAATTTGCGTCCGCAAAACTATTGGCAGAAATATATGAAAAAAATAGCAGAAGAGTGTATTTAGGTAGGTATTCCGTGCGGGAATCAAAACCGCGACACGCATCGCTGTTTCAACCATGTGACCGGGCGGTCTATGAAATTCATAACATCACGCCTGTAATCCCCAAAGAGTTAGGCAGAGGTTTACCCATTAGTAGGTACACCCACATTTCGCCAGTTATGTTTTTAGTCCTATGTAATAGGGGGCGAGCCTATTGCCATCAACCGGGGACAAATCCAGACTCCGAGGCTGCTACTGAGAAATTCCTGATGAAAAATTGATTTGTTAGATTGTTTTGTAAGTAATAAAGAGTACGTAAGTAAGTAGACCTACCTAGGCTTTTTAATTCCCCAGGTTCATTTCTATCAAGCCGCATTTACGTTAGTGGCAGCGGGCGTAAGGAAACTGGAACAAACTCAAAGGTCTCTCCCAAAGCTTCTGCCCCGAGGTGTGACGTGGATTCACGACAGTGCCGAAGACTTCGACCCCTGCCAGAACCTGGTCTACACTTGGAAGGGCGACAAAATATTCTATGAATTCATGGTTGTCGCTGTTGGTATTAAAAATGACTATGATAAGGTAATTGTTTAATTAGAAAAAATAAGTAGTGGTTTCATTAGTACGTTTTAGTTGCACCCCTTGCAGCAAAACCTAGAAATCTTCCTTTAAAATTCCAAAAATTGTTTGCCCAAATTAATAATAGGTACTTCTAATATACCAACTTAGTTGACCTAAAAGACATTGAGGCATTTTTGCATAACGAAATACTTTTTTATTACAATCACTAAAGTCATATCTACATTTCCTCATTTTCTTTAGATCACAGGTCTTGAAAAAGCTCTCAGCGATCCTAAGAGTAATGTCTCCACAATCTACTCCCCGTACTACTGCACAAAAACCTGGAAGATGATAAAGAACTTCTCGGGAGGACATGCGCTGTTTACGTTCCCGGTGATCGGTGGCAAGTGCTCCGGCGCCTCTATGAAGATTATGTTCTTGGCCCAAGATCTTTGGAGGAAGGTTTGTTGGGAGAATATGATTATTTGTAGAGCTGCTGTCTCGTTAACCAAAATGTTAAATATCTTAATTGCAAAGCGTGACTGCAGATGATTGAGGTTTAGATTCATAGTAGCAACCTGAAATCTGGATTTGTGCTCGGTTGATGGCAATAAGTTCACCTCCAACATGAGACAAAACAATCCGCGAAATGTGAGTTTACTAAACTTCGCGAGCGCAAGCGCGACTTCTAAGCGTGGGGACTTGGGTTCGATTCCAAGGTTGGGTTAAAAGTATGATTAGGTTTTGCCATTAGGAATATGTCATATACGTGACACCTCCGTGCTTTGGAAAGCACGAACACGAAATCTCGAAAACTCCTCGACCAATGGAGCTGAAATTTGCAGGATATGTAATTTAAAGTACCCCATATCCCGGGAAAATATTACACAAGTTCAGGGAAGAAAAACAATTAAATAGTTGGGAACAGCCACAGACATAAACTGAATAAAATAACTATCACAAGGAAAGCCGCAATATAGGTAGGTAGTTATACAAATGAGTACGTGACCGGTAGAACAAGGAGTCACAGGAATCGTATCCCGTATTAGTAATGATCTAATGGAAGTTTTGTAGTAAATATTTACAAAATCCTTTAGAGCAGTGCGTGTTTCCCATAATGGCGTGATTTGTAGGTAGCCAGCTCGAGGAAAATATGCCAGCTTCCTCAGAGGTATGTCACCTTAATTGTAGGTATATAAATGGATTAGGTACCTAAAAACCCAACCTAAGCTGCAAGCATATCAATTTTGTAATTGTTTGGTGATTGTGTTAAGGTTCACTATTGCTTGTTCGGGATTCGAGTTAAAATTAAACGGCGACTAACTTCATACTATGATAATAAATTATTTTAAAGACGACATGACTTATACACATAGGTTTGCGTAGCTACAAAACAATTCTCAATCTAACAATGTTAACAGAATTTTGTATATAGTATTGTCGTGTCCAGTTTATAGATGTCGATATACCGTCGCCCATTCTCCGCCTCCGTCTTATTGGCATGTCGATCCAAATAAGTTACAAACAAAGAATATATTTATATATTATACAATAGAACAGAAAATAATAAACTTATTCTTTAACTAAAAAAATACTCATGTGTTAATACTTACCGATAGCCCATTAGGTTTTAATTCACTGCAAGCCACTACACTCACTTGTCCAATTTCACAAAACCTAACAAGTATTACTTCCACTCTACATGACACTGCAAGTGCTGCGCAATCGCACTCTCCGATAAAACCATAATCAGCGCGGGCGCAGTATCCGAAAAAACATGTTAACTCAATGAGCGTCCGCAATCGACCATATACAACCGTATCTTCGACACGTACTAACAGCGTACTGACATTACTACATCATTCAAACGTCACAAAAAAATAAAAAAATGCGGGTAGATTTGACTTTACCTTTGCAAGGTTTAATTAGACCTACCCACATAATAAATTCTAAATAACATAAAACATAACATAACATCACGCCTGTAATCCCCGAAGGGTTAGGCAGAGGTGTACCCATTGGTACACCCACATTTCGCCAGTTATGTTTTTAGTCCCATGTAATAGGGGGCGAGCCTATTGCCATCAACCGGGCACAAATCCAGACTCCGATGCTGTTACTGAGAAATTCCTGATGGAAAAACCCAATAACACTTTGCCCGACCTGGGAATCGAACCCAAGACCTCATGCACAGCAGTCGCGCTTGCAACCACTAGACCAACGAGGCAGTCAAATTCTAAATGTGATGTGAAATGGGCAATAAACTTCATTCTTACTTCCTTTTTTTTAATAAATATTTTACAATATTATGTATCTACATACATTAATCTTATCTTCCATTTAGAATAATTCCACTTATAATTAAATCTTAATTCATGATTCCAGAAAAAAATCATCAAAAATACCAATATAACGTACAACACGGGTGCAGAGAGCTTATTCGGTGTGCCGAAGTATGCGGTAGCTTTAAGGAGGTTGGCGCAGAACCGGGGCATAGTGCCCAACTACTGCGCTAACCTGGTGGAGGTAACGCCCACAGGGGCCGTGTTCATGGGCCCCCGCGGGGAGGTTTGTAGAACCAGTACATGCACATACTTAGGTCCGATAGCATTTTTAAGGGTTACGTATCCAAATGGTGCTAACTGGCCCCTTTAAGTGTCCGCTGTCTGTCTGTCAGCGGGCTGTATCTCATAAAAAAGGCAGAGTTGAAATTTTCAAAGAGTGTGTATTTCTTTAGCCGTTATAGCAACAAATAAAATTAAGAATTAAAGGGGGTCCCCCATACTAGGAACGTATTTTTTTGTATGTAGTGTTTAAATAATCTACAGTGGTACGGAATCCTTCGTAATCGCTTAGGATTGTGTTCACTGGTTCGAATCATCTAAGCACACACCTGTAATTTTTTTAGAAAATTCTAGTATCTAATTTCTTTCCAAACCCAATACATACACAACCTTTCTTAACAATATATACGAAATAATAAGTAGATATTCTAGTTTCAATCTGACCCTTCTGCCCTAGACAATAAGCTTCCCCTACAACATGCTACACGTGACGCCCCCGATGTCTCCTCCGCTCTGCCTGCTCAAGTGCGAGGCCTTGACCAACGAAACTGGATTCCTGGATGTGGACATCCACAGTCTACAGCACAAGCGGTACCCCAACGTGTTCGGGTTGGGAGACTGCACTTGCACACCTAACAGCAAGACTGCGGCCGCTATTGGTAAGGGAAAAGAGGACTCTAACGACTAATGACGGGCCTGTTGGTTTAGTGGTTAGCAGCCCTGACTGCTAAGCCGGAGGTCGTGGGTTCGATTCCCACCCAGGACAAACTTTGTGTGATGAGCATGATTGTTAGTTCTGTGTCTGGGTGTGATTTATCTATAATATGTATGTATTTATAAATTATATAAGTATGTATATCAGTTGTCTGGTTACCATAACACAAGCTCTGCTTAGCTTGGGATCAGATAGCCGTGTGTGAGTTGTCCCACTAATATTAAATTATTATATTATAAAATTGTATTCATTTATATCAGCTTGACAGGAATAACCAATAACCCATAAATGTAATGGATAGAGTTGTATTATAATTCTCCTTTCTATTCTTTATTAGTTATGTATTTAATATGTATATAGGTATACATAAATATGTATGTATGTATGTTTATTCTATGGTATTTTTACAGTAAATATATAGTATTTTAAGTATTTTGTACTTATTTACACTTTATTTTATTTAGATAAATATATATATTTATATATTTTTTTTAAAATTAATTTTGCTGTTTAGCGCTCGTACATTAATTTGCACCTATTATGTTATTTCTTCACCACCTTTGGTTGACTGTTAGAGAATGCCTAAGGCATTAAGTCCGTCTTTGTACTTTTGTTGCATAAAGTTTAAATAAATAAATGTCCAAACAAAATACCGCCAAGCGGGATTATAGTTCTGTTTAACGTAATTTTCGATTAGATTAATCTTTGAAACTGCTGGTTTTTGCAACTCTGTGCGGGCTAACTCTAATCGATCGGCCCGCGTAATATGCGATGCTCTTTGAGACACATGCGGACCTCCGTCGCGGACAACCAGACGTCAAAAAGAAAAGAAAACTTATACACTATAAATTCATCAGCTCCTCAAAGCTACGTACTGGAGCGCAACCTCAGCGACGTCATGGCTGGCAAGAGCCCTACCACCAAGTACGACGGGTACGGTGCCTGCCCCCTCATCACGTCTTACAAGAAAGGCATACTGGCTGAGTTCCTGTATGACAAGATAGTATGGGAAACGTTTCCTTTTGATCAAGTGAGTTTTCCTTAGTATATACATATATGATATTGTCAATGCCCAGCAATTACAGCTCACCTCAATCTCACTTTACGTAAATTCACCTAGATAGGTTTTCACAGAATATAACTACAGGAGGGCATTTTTACAAGATAGCTCTGCATGTCCTATTGTTATGGTAAACAAAAGTTGTGCAACATGTTTTGTGTGACCGAAACATGTTGCAAACATTTCATACAGTGCGTGCAACATGTTTTCAGCTACATCAATCTATATTGCACAATTTTTTTATACGGCTATATCGATTACTTTCTCATAAGACGGTCACACAGAATGCGTAAATAATTTTGAACTCTATTTTCAGTCTAAAGAACGTCGAATATTCTATCAAATAAACAAGTACGTTTTCCCGTACTTGTATTGGAACTCGCTGGTGAAGGGCACGTGGAATGGACCAGCAGCCTTACGCCATATTATTAACCCTTTCAAAATGTGAAACGACTGTATTTAATATAAATATTTTATTAAAACTTTTTTATACAACTTATTTGACTAATATTTTACAAGTAAATGGTACTTTTCGTGCAAGATGAATCTTACTACAATAGATGAATGATAATTTCGTAAATCGTATTTTTGATCAATACTGACACTAAAATCTATGGGTTCTAAACTATTTGATCGTATCGTAGTGCATTTTTGTATGGGAAGCAGTTTTTTTTTTCATATTTCAAACTATGTCCCGTTAAAAAAGTTGTTCATATTCATGAGTACTTTCACCCCCTTAAGGATGTACAACGAATTAAACATAACTCATTCACTCACTAATTAAATACGAAATCTCAAAAAGTAATTAACCTATCGAACAAGAATTGGCCGATAGTTTTTAAATTGGAAACAGTCAGGTAAGAAAACACAGATCTGAAACGTCAGATAGGTAAGGTCTTTGACTTCCACGCGGATAGAGTCACGGGCAAAAGTTAGTATACAGATAAATCTTGCATTTTAAGACTCATCTTTCCGGAAAAACCCAACATCTTTTCTTGTCTTTTCATATCTTCGTTTTCTGAATCTTTTCTTTCAAATTTTGGTCATAAAGTTCTTTGGTGGTTTCAATATTATGGCCGTCCATCAAAGTTTCGTTTTGACTGTCAAAGTGTAAAAAGCGACGAAAAAATCTTACCTAAAAATACTGTTTTATGGCCATGAAATTCTACTTATTGCTAAGAAAATTATAATTTTATAATATACATACATACGTATTTACAATAGTATTTCGAATAGCAAACATCGCCTTAACGGCATTTATACAACTTGAATTAAAGTTAATCTAGTTTTGGTTCAATCACTATAAAACTTAAGTATAAAAATGACTTGCCCAAATATGGGATAGATGACTTAAAACTTATTATAATAACTATGTGGTCCTCTGCCTCTATAGGTCTCTGAGACCCAGATATAGTCTATGCTATAGATTATTTAATCTGTAAGTTATAGCTGTCAAATCTCATGTTAGAGGTTGTGATTGGCTGGCCGGTATGATTGTCAACAGATAATATTAAACAAGCGCTTAGATACCTGGAGTTCTCCAGGATATAATCACATTTTAACGCTTGTACGATACCTTTTCGATCAAATTCTCAAATGCTCCACAGTTTTTAGTTACACATGACTCATAAATGAACTCCAGAAAGACCGGCAGAAAGTTGCAAAACATTGTTTCAGCAGCATGTTTTTGAGTTGCAGTGCTGGTAGCAACATTTTCTAGTTTCCAATTCATGGTAAACAAAAGTTGCACAACATTGTTTCAGGAACATGTTTTTGTTTTATTGTAGTGCTGTTAGAAACATCTAGTTTCCAATTCATGATAAACAAAAGTTGCACAACATTGTTTCACTAACATATTTGTGTTTTGTTGCAGTGCTGTTCGCAACATGTTAATGTTTCTCAAAATTGTTTTCGCACATTACTGTTTCGCAACTTTTGTTTACCATAGACACTTAAAAGTTTCGAGGGCTCATTTTTAAGTGTCGTTTGAGAAATTGGCTGAAAAATTTGGCTTGTTTTTGAATACTAATAAAACTGAATCGGCCTATTAAACTTTACTAGTATTCAAAGTGGTAAACTGTTCTTTATTCCCGTTGGTAATGTCGGTTGTGCTCTGTCGCTTCCTCTTCATCGCTGCACGGCGGATGCGGTACTTCTTCCTAGTCTTCACCAGGTACACCGCAAGCGCTATCGCTATGAGAAGGGTTACGATGATGGCGGCGCCGAGGATAAGGGTCAGCGAACTGAACCGAGGGCCGTCTTCCGTTGAAGGTTCCAGCTGTAATAATTACCGAATCATTAAGTTTGGTTACCAAATACTTTTAGCAAGTGTAAAAAAATTGGGTGAAGGAAAAATTTGGTTTGTATTTTTTGTTTTATAACGAGACACTTTTTATTTCATATTTTTAAGGGTTTTTGAGTTGACATCAAAACTTCTTCTCGTGTCGAATGACTCAAATTTTGTCAGACCAATATTGAGCAACTAGTACAGCTCTGTCATTGGCCTCATTAAGGTCATGGAAAGTCATCAAAACACATCCTTAAATGTCAAAAACTTGAATTGCGTCTAAGAACACAAAAAAGACCGCTAAATGTATCTCGTATCACATCCAGGCAGTTGGGAGTAGCCCCAAAGAGTAGTAGGTAGCCCAAAATGGCATGGGAAGTAAATACTGACCATATAGTTCCCGTGCATGCCGCTCCGTAAGATCCCCTCACTGCACATGGCGCGCTCCGTCCAGTTGTACCAGTGCACCAAGCGGAGACCCTCGAATGCTCGGGGTGAACCACATCTGGAAGAGAGATATTAGTTGAATCGTCTTATCAAAAACGATAATCTTTTGAGCCTGTCATTGGTGGTTATTGTATTTTGAACTTTATTCTTACTACCGTAAAGATATTAATATAAATTTGACAAGTCAGTTTTTGTAGTAACTTTATTTTGGTCATTTAACTGAGACTTTAATATAACTGGTGAAATATGGCTGAGCCTAGGTACTGTGAGTGTGACTGAGGTACCGAATCTGGTTTTGAAGTATGTGTAGGGCTCCAACTATATGAAACGAGCAATCGTATTCAATTTATTTGTATTGAATTGAAATGGGAAAAAAACAAAAGCCTATTCGTTTATTCTTCCAAATACGAATTCCAAAAGGAATTTTGACTGTGAGTTTGGAAACCTTTACAATACTTTAGAAAACCAAGTGATGTTTGTTACCTAAGTTCAGTCAGCAGTCGCGAGTGTTTGGTGGCATACATCTGGGGTAGCAGCTCGTCCACTATCCACTGCATGTCACAGTTGCAGTTCCAGGGGTTGAACTGCAGGTTCACACCCTCGCTCACTGCCGACCAGTCCACCAGGCTCTTCTGTAGGTACGTCAGGTTGTTCCTGCTTATGTCCAACTGAAAGTATAATTAAGAATATTAGATGACCAGATATAAATATAATATGAAAATTACTTGTTTCTTAAAGTCAAAGTCTAATCATGTATCTCAATAAGACTGTTTTTAGGCAATTAGGCACTTTTGAACGTCATTATCGAGAGAGAAAAAAAATAATAATATTGAATCTAGTTGCCCATTCCAAAAGGTAGTTTAACTTTGTGAAGAAACATATTTTGTATGGCCTGCGTGTTGTTGTCTCAATCTAGTTGTTTGTATATGTGACTATATAAGGTTTTAAACGCACTCACAATACATCCGTCATACAGACTGCTGACAGAAGTGAAAAATTTAACTTTACATTAGCATGTCGGTGACGCGAAACCATAAATACTCTAAAAATCGCACAATTTGGCTAAAGAAGCTTTTGCTTAAATAAAAAATGTTGCATGTTCAAACTCACCATACACAAAGATGTGCCATCAAAAGCTCCCGCTTTGATCTCTCCCAAAGAGGGACAACTAGAGAGATAGAGGGAGAAGCAATTCAAATCATTCTCTGTCTCATCTGCCGTTCTCCCCACCACATTACTGAACGCTTTCTCCTCAACCACCTTCAACGCCTTCATCTCATTCATATACAAACTCTTTACAGCAACTATGTTTTTAAAATAAACCGTCTCTATAGGGTTGCCATCAAAGTGTAATTCTTCTAAATTGGGAAAAAATAAAGTGCTTATTGTCTTTGGTATTTCTGTAATTAAGTTGTAGGATAAGTCTAGAATGTAGAGGCTTGGTAGTTTCTTCTCTATGTTTAGTTCTTTTATTTGGTTTCCACCTATGTTTAGTACCTGTAATTGAAAGGTTTTGGATGTTAGTGTGGGTTCAAAATAAATTCTAAAAATGGACATAAAGAGTAAAAAATGTATTGTGACTGACTCAATAATATTAAAATATCTGAGATTAAAACCCGGTGAACTTCGTACTACCTGAAATGTTTTTATTTTCATTTTTTTTTCCTATATTACACCTTTATGGTAATACAAAACAAAAAAATATATAAATATCGGTCGAGCCATTCTCGAATTTTTGAGAGAGTAAAGCACGTCCATTGATTTATATATTTTTATTATACGTTGAAGGTTTAGAAGATTTAGAACCTCCTTTTAGGCAAATAACTGCCTGTGTGTAATAACTTAGTAATCTTTTAATAATTGAACTTACCTCTAAATTGTCAAAATTAACAGTATTCTCATCATATAAATCCGACAATCTATTATATGACAGATCTATATACTTAATGCCACTGGGAAACTTAGGCCAATGGTACAAAGTGTTGATCTTCAGTATGGCAATCTGCAACGTCGGCGGCAGTGCGAAAACAAACGTTATGTTGTTCTGCGCAAGATTCAATTCTCTTAAATTCGTGCATGTTAGAAAAGAGTCTTCTTCCACTATTTCGATTATGTTGTTTGACAGGTCCAATAGTTCGCTGGAAAGAGAAATGTGTCACATAATTAATTATTGGGTTTAATTCTGCCAAAACGAATCTATCCATATAGAATTTCTCCCATATTTCGACTGTTTTTTCTTTCATAGTAGACGATTTTCGAATTCAAACTAGCCTTGTCGCCGTTTGGTGGACAGGTAAGTTTGAGTCGCACGACAATGCCTACCGCATACGAAACGTGACGATTCTCACATAACCAACTAAAAAGTAATAACATAACATAACATCACGCCTGTAATCCCCGAAGGATTAGGCAGTGGTGTACCCATTAGTACACCCACATTTCGCCAGTTATAGCGGTTTTTAGTTAACTAAAAAGTAAGTAGGTATTCATTTAATTATGATTAATGTCAAAAGAAAGTCAAAGTAACATGATATTGAGGATGTTATAAACAATAAGGTGGGGCCAGGTGGCCAGGTAAGTCCGTAATTTTATTGGATTATTGAGAACTTTAAAAACAACCTCCTAAAAACTGATGAGCTTGCAAAATTGCACCCTGTATAGAATTGAGGATTGCCAACAAGTTTTACAATAAAATAAACTATTAATCATTTATCGATTTCCGAGATACGGGAAGGTTACAAAAGGGTTAAATAGGAGCGAATTAAATAAACATGGTCCTAGACCAACAATAGTGATTATAAACAACATACGTTTTCATTTGCTAATATCCACACATCTGTGTTTATCCTTCTTTAGATTATCAGTTATTTATCACAAACTACACAGTGTATAAATCAGATAAGACACATAATTAGTAAGAACCACTGAAGTAGGTGACTATACCTGTGTTTATTTAGTTAGACCGAGTTTGTGTTATCTATGGACATGGATAACGGACACACTCTTGACGGAGTTCTATGGATTTATATTTGTTTATGGCTACTGTTTAATAAAATATTGAAGAAATCGCGATAAAGCACGTTAGTTATATTTAAACAAAAAGTATACTAAAATATTGTCATAAGCAGATAAAACGAAGTGTAAAATGACACATTACCACACAAATCAAACTAAAAAGTGGTGTGGGCACTTCTACCTAACTGCAGTGAAGCTCAAATGGAGGGTAAACAAAAGTGTTCACAAAAGAAACGTTGGTGCCGATTCCCTTGTTCACAAACTAGACTAAATTTAGAGAATTGACATCTCTTACTAACATACAGCGAAAGGAAAGGACGGTGGCATTCTGTGACATTAAAGAACTAAGTTAGAGATCAAATTAAATTAGTCAAATTAGTTTTGCCTTGAACTTCTCCGTATTTTTAATCCATACGTTTTAAGATGTCAACTATTACCGTATGAATGTGTCAGATTGACTAAATTTGACAGCTCTTATTTACATTAGTATCTTTCTTATTCTATTGGACAGAAAATGATGGTGAGATAGTGGTTAACTTCAATATTATTTATTTGTAAAGATTTAGTATCATAAAGAATACTTACAGGCTGTTGTTAGGCGGGAACGAATCCTTCGTTATAGATCTGATTCTATTCTCATTCAAATTCAATCGCTTCAGTCGCGCCAAATTCTCCACGTCGCTCCTTTGAAGTACCAAGTCGAATATACCGTTCTTGCTCACATCTAGGTCTTCTAGCGCTATCATTGGCTGCAGCGCATCCAGCGGAATCTTCTTTAAATTATTACTTTGCAAACTTAACTTTTTTATATGACGTAGATGTTTAAAATCTAAAGGATTGAATTCCGATAGCCTATTATGTGAGAGGTCTAAATCTTCTAAACCTTCGATTTTAGTAAAAAGGTCGGGTGTGATTTCGGTCAGTTCGTTGTGAGAAAACGACAAGATTTTCAAATTTGGAACGTCACTAAACGGGTCTGGCCAGTACGCTTTTATGGCGTTGTTTGTGAACCTTAGCGTTTCTACTTGTGAATTTGGCGGCAATCTGAAAAATAGAGAATACAAAACTGTAATTACTGGAACCCATTAAACAAAAAACATAAATCCTAATCAGAGCAACAACTCCACAAGGCTATTCAATTAATCCGGCGTTACGATT
The DNA here is from genome assembly GCA_949774945.1 of Hoplodrina ambigua. Lineage (NCBI taxonomy): Eukaryota > Metazoa > Arthropoda > Insecta > Lepidoptera > Noctuidae > Hoplodrina > Hoplodrina ambigua. The sequence continues at coordinate 2,643,005 of OX458974.1, read as the reverse complement.
CAACAATTTTGAACGAAGTTTTTCCTATTTTTACCTCGGAAAACTATTACATAAAGGGCCTCTAGTCTGTTTAAAATGATGATGACATTTATCCGGACTTGACCACTGGTTTCCAGGAGCCTTTACTATCAATTTCAATCGTAATCATGACAGTACACGATTACGACTGATTCGTCTGCAAGGTTTCATACCTAATGGGCTGTAAGAGTCAACTGGACAAAGCTATCTGCAGTATTATTCTGTAAAAAAACTCCCTCGGTGATTTTACGTGAAGCGAGCTCCGTTTCCGTTATTTGGGATGTCAACTCACTTCACCTAAACTCACAAGAAAGGAGCGAGATTTGTACAGAATAGATCGGCTGGTCTTTATTTTGGATTGAATGATGAGTCATCCGGTTTCCTTCAAGGTGGTTAAGCTAAATGGTGCTGATACACGTGCCATGTTAGTGAAAGGCCGCTGCTATTTAGAATTGGTCATCTCTTAACTGGTACAGCTTTTATCTTGATTTTTTTTTTGTTTTTTATTGCTATTCGCCTACATTGTTTTCAAATATAGAAGCAACAAGAATAATTTAAAAAGGATTTTGTTAAAACTTTTAAAAGTTTCTTACTCGTTCTTCTCCATAGAGACCTGCCTACGTTTTGGAACGGGCAACTGGCTTCATCTTTCTGACTAACAGATCGACTCCTTGATAATTTAAAAGTAGGCACTTTTAAATTGTCAAGGCAGTCAGAGGCGGTCAGTTCTCTATGTAGAAAAGCAAGTAAGAAATTTCACGGACACTCTTTTCAATTAAGTTTTTACAAAATCCTGGTAACGTTATTCTTGTAGCTTCTATACAGAGTGTTAGTGTAAACACCGTTATTCTTGAAACCAGTGGTTTGGTTACACTAATAGATCGTAAATTTAATGAAAAAAAAAATCTTTTTTTTTTAAGTAAAATCTCCATTTTTCCTTAAAATTATTTCACCCTATATTACAATGATGTAATTAGTTAAAACTTATGTAGGTAGTTATAACGAACGGCCAGTGCAGCAGGTCAACGCCCTTTGCGGTGATTACGTAACTCGGGCGCATAGTATCAATGAATTTACGGACGGTGTCGGACAGATTTTTTTTTAATTTTTGAAAGATAACTTTGTTTATTTATTTTTAAATTCAGATAAACATTTTTTATAATAAATCAAGTACCTATGGTTTTAGTGACAACGGTGTTTACACTAACAGTCTGTATTCGAAAACAATGTAGGCGAATAAGTAAATGGTTTAATTGAAATAAATGCTTTGACTTTGTTTCAGAGGAGGTTCGTAAGATTAATTGATTCGTAATAAATTAAACATTACCTAGCTTTAGATAAATATTGTACTAGTTATCATGCGTAACCGTTGCGTAAAGTTACACAATTGATTACATAATAACCTTTTTATCACACTCTTTATTTGGACGGGAGTTAAAAGCAGAAAACTGCAAATATGAAAATTAAACAAATTTTATTCGAGTTGAAAGCAATCGGAATTTACCATAATTGTTTAAACAAGTCTTAATGTGTGATTTTGAGTAAAAAAAAAAAATTTGAGTTATAAAACGTTTTTATTTTTTAAGGTTCCGTAAAAGGGTCCTTTACTAATGCCTCCGCTGTCTGACAGCAGATTGTATCTTATGAATATTTAGAGAGTTAAAATTTTCACAAAGCGTGTTGGTGCTATAACAACAAGTAATAAAAATTTAATTAAAAATTAGAGAAACTACATATAAAAAAAAATTAGGTTTATGTAGTGTTAAATATTCTACGATAACTTTCTTGTGTGAAACCGACTCGCACTTGGCCGATTTTTCCTTTTCTCTTGGTTGACTGGTAGAAAATGCCTGAAGTATTTTGCGTTTGCATTCTGTATAATTGATTTTCCAAAGAAACGCACTATCAGTATAGGTACACAAATCTAATCTAAATATAATTCTAAGGGTTGTTTGTTGAAGTAATACGTGATTTGCGGCGTCGACTTCAGAGTCGATTTTCGTGGTGTTGCGTGCCTTATTGTTTGGGTGGTAAGGAGTAGTATACACGGTTACTTTTAGGTCGTCCTGGAACCGAAAGCCATAAACTTGATCATCAAACTCGAAACGATTGGGGCCATTTTTTTTCAAAAAGTAACAATAAATAAATAATCGAGTTTATGGGTTTCGGTTCCAGGACGACCTAAAAGTATCCGTGTATAAAAGCGAAAGGTCACTCACTCAATCATCACAAAATACCGAAAACCACTTGACGTATAAAAATGAATTGTCAAAAGGCAGGGAGGTAGTTTGAGGAGTAGACGTCCGCAAAGAAACGATATTCCAAAATTCACACCCTGAGGGGATGAAACGGGTTCAAAGTTTATAAGGAGGTTTATAAATCAACTTTGTCGCGGACAAAGGCGCACGGGCAGAAGCTATTTAAGATTATAAACAGCATAATTACCAAGCTAACTAGGTAGCTAGAAGTAGGTGGGCGCCTAAACTGTGATACGACAAGTCGGCCATTTCCCGCCGGTGATTCGCAAAACAAACGCGACCGCAGGTGACACGGTTTTGTACTTGATTGATGTGACAGCCGGCAAATCTTAAGACGAGACGGAATAATTACCTTCTATAGTAACCATGACGATGTCCTGTTGGCCTAGCGTTTTATTATTTATTAAATCATTTATTTCAGACTGTGAATGTCCATAATATGATAATAGCAGTGAAATTAAATCTATGTTAGTAGTAAAAAATAATTTCTTAAAACATTAATCCTTTTTTTCATAATTCTATTAAAATTCTTTGATCCAATTTAACCGCTCAAGGTCCGGCTTTCAGACCATACCGATATGATAGAACAATAGAAAATCAATTGCGTCTCATTTCATTATGAGGGACTTGAGTTACTTATTAAACTAAATTCCAACAAAACCAAATTACAATGAAATCAATCAATTAAATTACAATGGTGCCGATTCCCTTGGTCACAAACTAAATTAAAATTAGACTATTTCCATCTTTTTCTGTCCAATAAAACAAGAAAGAGACTAATGTAAATAAGAGTTGTCAAATTTAGTCAATCTGACACATCCATACAATTATAGTTGACATCTTAAAACGTATGGATTAAAAATACGGAAAAGTTCAAGGCAAAACTAATTTGACGTCGCTAACTTAGTTTTTAATGTCACCGTCCTTTCCTTTCGCTACATGTTAGTAAGAGATGTCAATTCTCTAAATTTAGTCTAGTTTGTGAACAACGGAGTCGGCACCAATGTTATCAAAATTAAATTAAAATGAAATTAACTCATAAAAATAATTTACGCGCACGCCTCTCATACGTAAGGTTGTGGATTCAATACCGGACAATTACGAATGTAACTTTTGCAATTCACTTCACATTTTATTTCAGTTTCTAAGTTCCATCTTGACAAAACTGACACCGGTGAAGCCGCCAATCAGGCTTGAGCAAGCGTGATCGATACTCGAAGCTTGTCTATATGGGAAGAGGCCTTTGACAGTTCTTCTTAGAAGTAAGAAGTACCCATGAGGATTTCTCCAAAAAAATAAAGGCAATTTTTTAAACCTCCGAATTATCTCTATATATAAAACTGTATGAATGTACTTGTGTATTATTATTTTTATTAATGTAATTATGCCTCAATATTAATGTTGAATAAGGGTTAAATAACTAAAAATAAATGAATTTACTATTTATTTATTTATTATTATTAAACCTAGAGCACGTTAAAGGTAATCAAATCTTACGGAACATAGTAAAGTGATTCTATTTTAAGCTTTCACTGATAATTGTATCGTATCTGATAACAACGCCGTGTCGCGTTACTTAGGTATATAAGGGCTCACAGTATCAACAACATTTTCGGTAAGGTGCCTTCTTACTAATTTCAAGGCTAATTAAGAAAATTACTGCCACAAGCAGTGTATGTGAGGAGGATTTTAATGTGAAATGTTTATAGAGCAATAGTCTTTTTAGGGTTTTGTACCCAAAAAGGAGCCGAATCGGACCTTATAACGAGACTGTCTGTCTGTCCGTCTGCCACAAGGCTGTATGTTTTGAACCGTAATAGGTGGATACTTGAAATTTTCACAGAATGTTTAGGTATGGCCGCTGTAGTCACAAACAAATTATAAGTGCAGTCAAATATTTTAGGGTTTTTGTTCAATTATAATATCCTAAGTCCGTATCTATAATCCTGAGTCCTACTTGGTCGTTTTTTTTAAATTAAATAGTATAGTAACCAAATTATATTGTAAAGACTAGCGGTGACTAACATTCCTTTGTAACGAAAAAATTTAAGACTAATGGGCTTCCATTATTTCATTATAGGTTCGGAAACCAAAAAATAAACCTGACCTTTACTTAGGCGACTGTTTATTGCCCTGTCCTTTATTATTAGGCTTCGGTTCTTAACGTTAAGGAATAACGGATAAATTAAATTACAATAGTTATTAATGCTGACGAGTATTTAACGACCTTGCTACAAATGGTTGATTTCCTTTTATTTTGGAATAATTAAGGGAATTAAAATGAAGATGGCGTTCGAGCACTCACCGTATGGCATCGCTGATTTTTTAGCTGGTCTGGAATCGTGTACTGAATCCATGGTAACAGTTAAATCGCGTCTTAACCCCGTCAGGAGAAAGGTAAAAGGACCAAAATCGAATTCTTAGGACCAAGGATAAGTGCCTCAACAACTATTTATTTACTGTATATTAGAGTAACCAAAAAAAGGTAAACTTTGTTTGTTTGTGAGAAGTAATCTCTGGAAGTACTAGTCCGATTATAAAAAAAATATAGTAATAAGCTAGTAAATAATATTCTTGAATTACTTTGGGCTCCCGTACCTACGGTACGGCGAATCTCGTCCCTGTTATCGTGTCATACCTGTGATATGACCAGAGAGGAGCTCGTGGCTAAGTAATAACAGCCGCACGGGTCGATCCGTCAGGTTAAGCTACGCTTGCCGGGGTTGGTCTGTGGATGGGTGACCATCTTTACACACTGAGACTCCTCCGTGCCTCGGAAAGCACGTTAAGCCGTTGGTCCCGGCTGTCATTCGTGGATCTTTGACAGTCGTTACGGGTCGTCAGAAGCCCGAAAGTCTGACAACCAGTCTCACCTAGGGGTATCATATTACCCAGTTACTGGGTTGTGGAGGTCAGATAGGCAGTCGCTCCATGTAAAATACTGGTATTCAGCTGCATCCGGTTAGACTGGAAGCCGACCCCAACATAGTTGGGAAAAGGCTAGGCAGATGATGACGACCTGTGATATGACCAGAAATTCAAAGTTTGAAATACTGAAGTTGATCAGCCCTCATAGTGAATCACAACGATGTCGCAACAAAAGATAAGATGCCACTTAAGAATAAGCGACAAACGTATTGCACATCATTTACTTTATCGATAAAATTGTAGTTAACAAGAAATTGACTTTGTAATTATCAAAATAATCTGTAATTGATTCGATTCAAAGTATTTGAATGGAACGGATAAAATACTTCAGGTATAAGAACCAGACTAACTACACTTATTAAGCTCAATTCAGCTTTTGTCTAGTAAAGTAGACCCATCCTACACCGAGTGCGATTGCGGAGCACTTGTCAGACTATTGTCCCATATGCTGGAATATCCCAATTGCCCGTTCACCTGCACCCTTGACGATCTTTGCCTCTGACGCGGTAGTAAATGTGGTATACTACTGAGCCCAAACAGATTAAATTGTTAAAGATATATCATCAATATGAAACGAAGCTTTTGTCTATCTATACAAAACAGCAATCCGTTCCAGCTTTATTCAGCTGTTCAGCTTTATTCGTCAGAAAGGATGCAATACTGGTGTTTTCTATATACAAAAACTAAATTGAGCTGAATAAATCTATTTATTCCTTATTGAATTTAATTTTCCGTTGAGCCGCGCTTGTTCGCGAAGACCCCTCCCTTCCCCCCCACTCTTTCCCCCTTTCTTTGTAATCTAATCTATTAACGGTCGATATCAAATTATTATGTTTATTGTTTACGAGAGAAATTGATTATTTTATGATTATAAGGCTTAATCAGGGTGTGTTTTCTCCTTCGAACCGGACATTAGTTGCTAGGTTCCGCGCAAGTGGTGGAATAGCCTAAATTTTTTACAATATGAAATTACATATTATGTATATTCAAATATAAATAAGAATATGTTATTCTCTTAATTTTATACTATTCGAGCAAATCTTACAGGGACATTTTTTTTCCTGCTTATTTCATGGTTATGAAATCAAGAAATTCAATAAAGTTTATTCATTTATTTATGGTCCTTCGAGTTTGCTCCCATAACAATGAAGTAAACAACGTTGTTATTATTATTCAAATGATTACAATTATATCCTTCCTTGTAGATTTTACGCTCACTGTTTTTTTTACCATTTTACTATAGCTAGTGTTTTCGTCTACCATCAAGTACTCTGACTTGATACGGTTTTCCCTAAAAGAGCTCAAGCAAACAAAGATTATGATACTAGGCATGTAAACAAAATTTCAATGCCCTTTCATATATTGTACCTAGCGTAGTTTTATAGTTATAGAACGTGGTGATAAGCAGTCAAGGTGAAAACAAAATAATGCATAGTCAGGGTCACGACTTAGAGTCCAGGAGTACTATTCTGTTAAAATCTCCCGCGGTAAATTTGGTTTTTGAAGAGAGCGTAAGGTGAGCTATCAGTACCTAGCATTAGTGGGATGCTCACTTTCCCCTAAATTCAACGAGGGACATTTAAACAGAATCGGAGCTATATCTGTTAAAATCTTCCCCACCACGAAAATCTCCTGTTGAAAGGAAATTATAAATGAAAATGGAGATACATTTTTACAAAATTAATTAATTTATTTTTTTATTTAATGGGAAGACTTACAACTTAAAAACTAAGTAAAAAAAGGAGACCAAAATAATGATACTAAATTGGTTTAACAAATCATGTTTGTGGTTGCGCACACTTGAAACTAGATGTTTCTGTCAGGTAAAGGACCAAATAGATGTAGATCTACATTCCTGATTTGAACTCACAACTTAGTCTGAGAAATTGCCACAGCGCTATTTGGGACATTGACCTAACGTTGTAGAACGATTACGCCTACGTTCATTGCTGCTAGAAGCATTCCGGATTAACTGAATTTGGGAGAAGATTAACGGTTCTAATAAAGATCGTTGGATTACATACCCGACTACGGCGAAGCCAAAAAGAGAGTTTATACACATATACATATTATAACAGTTACTTACTTGCCCAATGTAGACAATCCCAGTCCGTCGAAAGTGGCAGATATCTTCAATCCATTAGGATTCAAAGGCCAGGCGATCTTGTCCAAGTCAGCAACATTTTCTATCCTATCAAACTCTGAGCACTGAACGTACAACACTATATGAGTCCCATCGATATCGGGAATTTCACTGCACGTACAAACATCACATAACTTAATTAGTTTTAACACCTCTTTGTCAAAAACTTCTTCGTAAACGTCTTGACCACTTCCATTTTTGAATATAAAAAAAAGAAACGTCAAATAACTAAGGGCGCGCATTTTTACTTTTTAAAAATTATTACACAAGCCCATCTGCGTTCGACTCGTAATCGCGGTGGAATGATAAGTTTCCCTATCGTTGTCTTATCGGCATCGCCGCTGTGTGTGTACATTGCTGAAAATGACACACACTAAGATAATAGGAGATTAATACGAACTCTATGTGATTCATGGTCCTATAGTACGAAAGCCACCGGTCCTTTGAGGAAAGGTATTTGTAACACGTCAAAACTTTAAACAATAATGTCTCGGAGCGTTGTCGGTAACGCGATGTAGTTCCAAGTTAATTACAGAAACAGATGATCTGGTTGGTAGATCAGATAAGTAGCATCTTGCTTGTTTTGTTTATGTTTAATAAAGCAAGCTAAAGGACCAAAACGATGTGTCCTACTGACTGTAGTTATTGCTTCATGAACTTTAAAATTATTTGTTAAATTCCATATGATTTTTCTTTATCTACGTGTTTGGCCTGAGCTGGTGAGCCAAGCCTTTTCAAACTATCCTAATCATATGTTGAATTAATCAATCACACAGATACACTTCACTCACTTAAAAAGCAAAAACAAATTGTTATCAAATCAATGCTCACTGAACTAAAACAAACGTTATTAAGAGGCACGTAACGAACGGTTGTAGCGCGGTAACTACTTGATAGCCAGTAAGTATCCGTAGGTAAGTGTATTATGATAGAATAATACGAGACGTCGTAGGTTGCCGTAATGTGAGATACATTGACCACAATGACTTGCGACCAAGGAAAGATGGCGATATAATGTGACACCATTAGCGAGCACGTCTGATCTGTTTTAGATAGTATGAGGAAAATAAAAATAGACAAAACGATGTTCTCTGTCAGAAACTGAGAAAAATAGGGATTTCTTTTGGAATAATTTAATTGACGAGAATAAATTTATATTTAGTACTTTTTTTTATTGGTGTCTTGTCATGACGTTACGCGTTCGATACCCGGCAAGTAACAATGTGACTCTTCAATTCATAATGTACTCTCTAAGCTTATCTTCGACATCATAGACTAATACTTTCCTAATTATAAGTAGACTAGACTTATAATTAATTTAAATCTGAAATTGTCAATCCGGCTTGAGAAAGCTTGGTGTGGAAATCAATGTTCATGTCTTCTCTGTATGAGAAGAGGCCTATACCCAGCAGGCTAGTAGGCTGGTATTATTATTTTTTATTAAGCTGCTTATGGAGTGAAACAACACAATAATAAAAAAGGTGACATACAGCCCGGTAAGAATCAAAACCATTTGGAAAAACTAGGTCAGCCAAGGAAATGCTGCCCAACGGTATTTGGCCGGTGTGTAAATGGGTTAATGGCGATTAAATGATGCATTTTTATTTGCAAATTCGCTTCGCCGTTCGCCGTTTTATGACACTACAAAAGTATAGGACCGACCCAGTAGGCAGCTGTAATAAAATTATGCATGTTTTTTTTATTTGTATTATTGAGGTAGATTTATGTGCTTTTAAGAGTGTTAATAAAAAAAAAAACAACTTACAAGACCCGGGCTGGCCATGGTTATCGGTTTTAGCATTACTTTGGCTCCAAGGACCAATAAAATATTACCTAGGTCCATATTATGTCATTTGTAATTTTGGTTTGGTCCTTTGCATCGAATTATTTTCGTAATCAAATATGTATTATTTTCAATCTTAGTATCATTACTATGTTAGTGTTTTAGGTGTCCACGATAATTCTATATTAAATAGTAGGTCATATAAACTGAGTTAATAAATTATAATATTCTTAAATTATAATACTTACTTACATGTATGTATAAATAAATAAAAAACATCGATAGGTATATCTAAAAAAATATTTTTTATTAAAATATAAGTAACAGTAAAATACGAAAAAATAGCTATTAAACATTTTTATTATAAGTACTGAAGACTTGTGTTTCAACAATTTAAACTTAGTTTTGTACGCCATAGAATACATTATAATTATTATTATCAAATTGTGGCCCCTAGAACTTAGTAGTACTTATAATTTATCAACAACAATAAGTACATTACCATAATACCTATAGGTAGGTATATACAACAAATAAGGTTTTATTAGTTTATTCACCATTATGCTAAACCAGTTACTTGCTATTGCGTCGAACAAGGTCTATAAAGAAAAGTTTTTATTCAAGATTTTCCTTTATGGAAAAAACATTTCGATAAAGATGAGTAAGTACAATCCTAGCAAATTTTATAGCCATAAAATCAATAAAAAAAATAAACTTCTCTTTTCTTTTTAAATTTTTTAGAACCCAATATTTTTGAATTGGATAGTAGACACCATTACCCAATAATTCGAAAACGCAACTTTTCAAAGAAAACTATCTTAACCCTGAAAACCCGATTATTGTACAATTAACTGTAAAATTACATTTGAAGCTGTTTTGTGATCAATAGTAAGTCAGTTGAGTTGGCAAATAAGTCAAGTCACATTTTGCTATTGCCATAAAAAATCTATAAAAGAATCCCGTTTTGACAGCTCATAAAAAGTACGTCAATTGATTGGTAGTGTCTCCAACCCAATTTTATAAAAAAATAAAACATTAAAAAATGGAATGTCCCATTTCAAAGAAGTACAAACAAATATTTTCTTAGATAACGTTATAAATGCGATGCCCTTAAAACTATTATTATGTGGCGACAACTGTTAGAGTTATAAAGACATCAAGGATTGCATAAGAAGCAAATTGTTTTGGTCAATAAAATATTTTCACGCCATCAGACGCGTGTTAAAGTGATTTTTAAAATAATTTTGCTTCGCTCTGATAGAATGAATTGGAGTTATCCCCTCTTACCAATTTATCTATGTGTTTTTGCAAGAGTCCACTTTAGCCTGCATATTTGAGAAATTATTTTAATATTTGTTTATGCGGAAACAGAGCAGCAATAAGCACGAGCAGTTCCCATTAATCAGTTGATAAAGAACTCAAAACAATCAGAAATAGAGTTTAAAATTGCGTAATATCGTGCAAGAGAATAATGTTACGTGGATTTTATTTTGCACACAATTTACGACTCTGTTTCCGATGACATTTAAGTTCATTATCAATTCTTAAAAAAAGAACTGTTGCAGTATATAGCTGGTGTGTGCCAGTTCGCTGACCGTATTACGCCACTAAGACATTCATAACGTCTTTCTGTCGCTGTATTACACTTGAGAATGACAGTGACAGAGTCACTATGTGGGCTACTTCATTGAGCTTGTGTATTGATCAGATAATAATTACATAACGTTCTATTTATTTTACAGTTGCTTCCTAAACTCATAAATATCAATTCAAAACAGTTTATTATGTACGTAAAAATTATTAAACTTTAAGTGATTAAACAACAAAAATAGATATTATTCCAGTAATAAAAACTTTGATTTTTAAAATAAAGCTTGTGTTAAATATTATGCAGTAACATTAAGCTTAATCGTCTAATATTCAACTTAATTTATCCTTTACTTATTGGTGTAAAAACATAAAGAAGACAAATTAAGGATTCGATTTTTAAATAATAAAAGAATGAAATGAAAAAAGAAGAAGTATTGGCCCTTTGAGTCGAGAATTTTTTCACAATGAAAAATGAAATGTTTTTATAAAAAAAATATTCCATTGGCATGCCCTTTTACGAAGACTGAAAGGAACAGTTCTGTCTATGCTCGCATCTTCAAAATGAAGTTTTATTTTAGGAAACCATAGATATTGACATTGAGTGTCAACCTTGTTTTAAACTGTCAGAGTCTATAGTAAACTTCTTGAAACGACAAACCACATGTACCGAAAGCAAAAGGTGTCTTACACTACTTTGAAGTACTCTACGTTTATGAATCCTTATTAAAATATATAGGTACTGATTTAGAAAAGAAAATAAGGAAAAGATTAGAATAAAAAGTAATAAGAATTATAATATACGTATATTTATATATCTGATAATTATTTAAATTATCAGATATATAAATATACGTATATTTATATAAATTATATTATATATTTTCTATAAATTATACGTTTCGTCACGGTTTTTGTGAGGGTGACACGTTAGAATAGCTTGATGTTCTGTTACAATTAAATGCTCCATTAAAAAAGAAAACAAATAATTTTAAGTATCTACCTACTAAGAAAATGTTGACTACCCCTGAAATGTCACTTTGACATTGACATGTCTTTGTTTACATTATTGATCGCGAATTTCATTTCTGGGGGTACCTTTTCTTTAACTCAAAGTAGTGTAATAATAACCCAAATCCTTAAAATAACACGTCTTGTTGATATCATTGATGGAAACAAAAAATAATGATATCCAGATTATGTGTTGTTTAAAAAACGTGACATCGAAACACGTCATTTTAAATTGGGTAGATGACACCAATGATTCCAAGAAACTCTTTATTTTAGCCCTGAAAACCCGATTAATTTTCAATTAACTGTATAATTGGATTTTAATTGCTTTCAAATATATAAATACCTAGTCAATTGAGTCGACACAAAGTGACGTTATAGTTATTTTCTAGCATAAAAAATCGATGGGACAATCGCGTTTTGACAGATTATAAAAAGTGCATCAATTGATTGGTGGCGTCCAGGGCCCGACCAGTTGGACAAATGCCCAGAGCGGCAAAATTGAGGGTGCCGAGCGATTGCATGAACTCCAACATACTCTTATGATCTTTTGTAAACTTATTCAGAAGCCGAAATATACTAACTTATGTGAATATTATACAATTAAAACCATATCACATAGGTATAAATTATCATAAGAATAGCAAGCTCATGACTTTGGTGTTAGTTTAAAGGGCGGCAAATATTACTTTTGCAAGGAGCGGCTAAATAACTAGAACGGGTCCCGGTGGTGTCATCTACCTTGTTGAATGGACCGTTCTTTTTTCAAAACGCACGCGAACATATTAGTATTGGCCTCTATGTATAGCTAGACTAGATTGGAACAAGTTTACCGGCATCACATCAGAGCGCGTCGTGCTCCTTCAGGAGGTAGTGGCCGACGAGCCGCTTCTGTATGTCCGTCACGCCGCCGTAGATCTGTGTGCCTCGCGCGTCCCTGTGAGAGGAGTGAAGAATGTGAAGATTAGTCATCACTACATTTAAAAAAAATAAAATAAACGCTGCTCCACCAATTTGTTTTAAATGTGAGGAAATTACAGATGTTTTGGACAGATTAGAATGCGATCGTTCTTAACAATACGGAAATGTTCCTCTACAGGTAGTTCAGTCCACAATGTGGAGGAGGAATTTTTTTTACACAGACTTTAGACAGTGTTTCTAGCGTGTTAGATCTTTCATACACAGAAGGCATGAGCATTGACCAGCACGCTTGCTCAAGGATTGGATTGGATTGGCGATTTTAGAATTATATTACTTGTAGTTACTAACGAACTGCCCCGACTTCGTACGGATGAAAATTCGGATTTTTCTCGTAGATTTTCCACAAATTGTCTTTTATACAAACCTTGTCTTGACAATAACGGACACAATTCATTTTTAAAATTACCTATATGTATAAAATACAATACAATTTGTAAAAATTACATTACTACTTGTCGGGTATCAAATGTGCAACTTCATGCATAAGAGATGGGCAGCTTAAGTAATGGCAATCACGACATTAAAAAAAAAAGAAGTTTACCTATAATGTCTCTCAGCGTCGTACTTAGGAGACAGACCGCGCCCCCCGAGGATCTGTACGCAGTGGTCTGCGACAGCGGTGGCGTTCCTCCCCGCCAAGTACTTCGCCATCGCGCTGTTCTTTGTACTAACGTCTACTGCCGCCCGGTACGTCGCCAGACGAGCGGTCTCCACTAATATACACATGTCTGTTAGTCGATCCTGGAGAAAATTGTTTGATGTAATATTTGTTTTCTATATGTTTAATTCTATGATCGAATACTAAAATAATTAAGGACTAGTGATAATTCTCACTTCGTTTTTATTAAAATAAGCTTCAGCTCGCGACTTCGTCCGCATGATTTAGATAATAAAATGTAGCCGGCAGCATTAAGGGGTAACGTAGCTTTTTTTTTTTGATTGATCATCAAATCATTCGTTCCGCTCTGGGTGGGGCGGAAGGGACTGTCAGACTTTTACTGACTAAAAAACCACCCTGTTCCTTCTGTTGCCCTTTACGTTCCGGGGCCACGGTATCCTGTTAAGACGTCCCGCAACCCCGGAGGGTAACGTAGCTTGCGGTTAGCGAAATTATTTTCAGAATTCGACCAGAAATTCCGGCGCATACAAACAATAAAATAAACAAACTCTTCAGTTTTATAATAATTACTTATTACTTATACTTCTTCCATTTGCTCACACCGCAACTTTCATGTTAAACTAAATTAGATGTCTTCAGATTTTACAATCAAGTGGGAAAACTAACAAAATATACGAGTAAATAGAAAATGTTAACTTATACCTTCACAGAAGCTAATCTGGAAAGGGGTTTTCCAAAAGCTACTCTATTCTTTGCGTAGGAGATTGCAGTGTCGAGTGCTGACTGGGCGATGCCTGTGGAACAAAACTAATTAGACACCAAACACATAGGTTCAGCTAAAAAAAAACTAATCACGGTTTAAACATTTTATTTTTGCCCTGAAAACTTGATAAATTTTTAAATATCTAAAATAAATAAAAAGTTAGTCAATTGATTTGGCAAAAATGTGACGTCACAATTATTGCCATACAAAATCTATGGGGTAATCGTGTTTTGACAGGTCATAAAAAAGTATATCAATTGATTGGTGGTGTCAAAAACCATTGACCCTTCGCCACACGCCTTGTATGACAGGATGTACTGACAAAAATTGACTGTTATGTACGGTACATAACAGTCAATTCACAAGTCAAAGTTCAATATTTCGGTCTAGCAAATAAACATATTTGATTAGACTCACCAACAGCGTGGGCGGCGATGCCGATGCGGGCCTGGTCCAGCTGCTCCATGGCGATGCGGAACCCGTCGCCCGGCTCCCCAACGATGTAGTCCCTCGGGATGCGCACCTCCTCCAAGGTGACGGGGCAAGCCGTCGCAGCCCTGAGAGTTTCACTTTATATCTATTTTATAAGCTCATTCTGTTTTCTGACTTGATTTTATAGTCAAGTGCGGAGTGCAGTGTACCTGCTTATTTTCTTTTAGGACGTTTTGTTCTATTTAATTAATTATTTTTAATTTTCAGTTAAGGGTGTAAGTAAGTATTGGTAGCTTTATTAAAAATAATATGAGTTTGATGAATGTATGAAAGAAGCTAAACCGCCAATGATATAATCTTATAAATACATATACACAATTATATGTACCTAATTTTACAAAGACTTATTTATATTAATTACTTGCTGGTTAAATAAGGTTTATTTAGATGAGGTCAAAAAAAAGTTGGTCAAATTGTAACCGTTACAAGAATTCCATATAAATTGGTTTACGCTTATTTTATATTATTAACATTAATTAATTTTCATGCAAGCGATAAATTAGCGCATGGACTTACAGGGCCATGTTATATTCATTTACAGTTAGGTGCTACCAGCCCCCCCCACAATGTGTAAACAAGCATTTTAATTCCGTAAAAGCAATCTATGACAGAATGGCCATTCCAAGTTGTGTTGCATGCATGCAGTGTTAATATGTATATACTTACAATCGACATTAATACACACCTTACGCTCATGATTTTCTCCTTCCGCCCTCTAAATACACCGTCAGTTACCATCGGAACCAGGAAACCTGTACAAAAGGTTATTTATTAAATTACTAGCTTTTGTCCGCGACTTCGCCCGCGTAAATGTCGGTTATCGCGGTTGAAGACGAAGTCGCTTAATAAAAGTAGTCTATGTTCTTTCTTGGGGTTCAAACTTACAAAGTATTTTCATCAAAATCGGTTTAGTGGTTTATAGTCATGTAAGCGTAACAGGCAGAGTTACCTACTTTCGCATTTATAATATTAGTATGGATATGGATTCTTTGAAATTGATAGACTATCTCGTTGGTCTAGTGGTCGCAAAGCGCGACTGCTGAGCATGAGGTCTTGGGTCCGATTCTCAAGTCGGGCAAGTGTTGTTGAGTTTTTCCATACGGAATTTCTTAGTAGCTGCCTGGGAGTCCGGATTTGTGGCAGGTTGATGGCAATAGACACGCCTCTCATTAAATGGCGAAATCTGGGTGTACTGATGGGTACACCTCTGCCTAAGTCTTCGGGAATTACAGGCACGATGTTATGTGTTATGTGGGTTTTTTAATTTTTAATTAAAGTCACAACTTACAAGCTAGTCCTTTGTGCCTGAGTTCCGGGTTGATTGTAGCGAATACGACGAGGGCTTGACCTTCGATGGCGTTAGTGACCCACTGCTTCTTGCCATTCAGCACCCACTCATCACCATCGAGTGTAGCTCTGGTTTGTATCCCCGCGACGTCAGTGCCCGCGCCTGGAAAGACCAATAAATTGGAAGCTTAAGAACTTACCTTAACATTTTTACTTATTCAACTATGTACTTTAGTGAAATGCAGTCTAAGTTTATTTTTGACTGAAGTTATATTTTAAAATAGTTTATTTATTTTTTTTTGTTGCAATGGAATTTGAACTTTGTTTTGTACAACATTGAGTTTACGGTTACTAAACTTAATACATAATCTAAGATTCTGAATTCAAGTTTATTCCTTTTTGTAATCTTTGATTAGAATTTTATCAATTCAAGTTTGTATCGCATTATTTTACTTAAGGGTCATAATCATTGTGATTGATGTCATAATATTATGACAAGACATAACGGGAGTCAAACTAATTAGTCCACAATGTTATCGAACAGTAATTAATTAACATTGTAAATGATTTATTAATATTGGTTCAAGTTCGTGGAGCGGTTCAATGTTCTAAGATTTCGTGTCTGTTTAATTTCGAGGGGTGAAAGGAAAAACGTATCAGGCAACAATTTGGTCGCGATGTATATTCAACCTTATTATGTGAGTGCAGAGGTTGAATATAATAACACAACCAAAGTGTCGCTTGATACATGTTTTCCTTTTTCGATTAGGTACCTACTAAATTTTACAGACAGGTGCAAGATTAAACCCCAAAAATATCATTTATTAGACGAGCCATTAAAACTTGGTTTGGCTTTTATTATTTAATACTGTGTTTTTTTCTCCTGCTTATTTTGTATTACTGTATCGGTTATATAGTATTAGATTTGCCATATACAACAGCTGCTTTATGCTGAGTGGTAGCCTACTTGTAGTAAGTTATTACTAGAGCAGTTTCGCTCATGTTTAGTATCGTCTTTGGTTACTGCTCCGCTCCTGTGATTGTAGTGTGATGTTATGTAGCTTATACATATAGTATTCCTCATGATCTAGCTATTACATACAAAAAGATCCAATATTTTACACGAAATACAATTTTTAATTCTTTCTTTCGTGACATATCAAAACTTAAAAATTAGTTTATAATCTGATTGACAAAAGATGACTGATAAAAAAAACACAATACCTGGTTCACTCAAAGCGAAGCTCCCAACCGCACCTCGAGCGAACTCATTCAAGAATATTTCCTTCTGCTTCTCAGTGCCCTTCTCATTTACCAAGTTGAGGTAAAGGAAGTTATGTATTGAGAGGATCATGCCGGTGCTCGCGCAGCCCCGGGAGAGCTCCTCCACAGCTATGGCTAGAGACAGGTAGTCCAGCCCTAAGCCACCGTTCTTTTCGCTGACACAAGCACCCATCAGGCCCATGTTTGCAAGCATTTTGATCTGAAAGAAAAGGAGACTTTTTATAGAACTGAAAATTGGTTAAATATAATGAAATAGTTGTTTAACATTAAGTTTATGGTAAATGAGGAGGTAGATGGAAAGTATAAACATACAAAAAAAAAACCATAAAACGTTAAAATTTCTGACACATTTAAATTATGGTCAAAATTAGATGGATCGCTCGAATAGCTACCACCTCGTAGCGAGTACACGACTGCTGAGTATCCTGGATTGTATTCCCAGATTTAGAAAAGTGTATCAGTTTTGAGCAGCCGGCGTTTGTATTTGTGCCCCATTCATGGCAATAAGCTCTATTGGGTCACATACGTTGGCAATCAGATTTGTAATCTAAGACATGATCGAATTCTCTTTTTGAATTTTAAACACCTGACAAAAATAGAGGACTGTTATACATTTACGTGTGGGACATCGTAGCTCTCAGACGGCTGAACCGATCATGGTTAAGTTATTTTTCGGTTTAAAGGCGACTTGATCGAGAGAACTCTTAGCAATGATTCCATAAAATCTGTTCAGCCATTTCAAGATTATCAACTCTTTTAAGAGTTGGTTTTATATGAATCCGGGTTTTTTTTTAATGCAATGCAATGTCGTAGTTTCTGACCTTTAAGAAGGGCGTGTATTTTTTAAATAAATAAATAAATATCTTGGGACAACTCACACACGGCTATCTGATCCCAAGCAAAGCAGAGCTTGTGTTATGGTAACCAGACAACTGATATAAATACTTATATAATTAATTAATACATACATATTATAGATAAATCACACCCAGACACAGAACTAACAATCATGCTCATCACACAAAGTTTGTCCTGGGTGGGAATCGAACCCACGACCTCCGGCTTAGCAGTCAGGGCCGCTAACCACTAGACCAATAGGCCCGTCAAAATAATTTTATATAATATTTTATAATTTTTGTTAGCTTGATAAACCCAACTCTTCCAATAGGTACTGAAAGTTAATATCAATGCACTGCCTTCATTTGAACTGGTGACATCATACCTACATACCTACATATCATATGTAGGTAGTCATACAAAATGATAAGAGTAATCCTAGTCTTTATCGTGCTTATATCGTGTTGTAGTAAGTCTAGCTGTCATTTTAATCCGAGCATTATACTGGTTGACTTTTAAATTACTGGCCACTTTTCTGGGGGTGAAGAATGAATCGGTTATGTTTGGAAGAAAAAAATCATATCGTAGAAACTAAAAGAATGCAATAGAAAACGAAAGTATTTTAAGAGGCATTAAGGCCTCTTTTCTAAAAATAATTACAATTCACCATTATCCTGTGCTTAGCCTTTTCCCAATTATGTTGGGGTCGGCTTCCAGTCTAACCGGATGCAGCTGAATACCAGTATTTTACATGGAGCGACTGACTGTCTGACCTCCACAACCCAGTAACTGGGTAATATAAGACTTGGTAAGACTGGTAAAATATAATTACAATTTTTTTTTTAAATGGCAGTACCAACTCCAATTTATGTTATTGATAATCGACAAGCATAGAATAAAAATAACCATAAACAGTTATAAATTATCTAAAATGTAATTTCACGCAGTTCAGAGATATTGAGGTGGTAACAGTAATGTCATACATCACCATAATTTTATCTTGTGATAAAATATTCTGTACAACATATGGTTATATTGAAAAGGCAGATAATCTATCTAGTGACTTATCTCTATATTGTACTAGCTTCTTCCCGCGACTTCGTTCACGTTATTTTTCTTACGGATCCCTAATTTTTTGATAATTAAATATAATATAGCCTATGTCACCTGGGGATAGTATAGCTTTTTAACAGTGAAATAATTTTTCATATCTGTTCAGTAGTTACGGTGCATATTCAATGCAAACAAACAACCAAATCTTTCCTCTAGTATAGACTAAGGTTTTGCCCGCGACTTCGTGTGCATGGATTTTTTCACCCGCGTCAAGTTACGTCTTTGGTTATTGTTCCGCTTTCGTGTGTCGTACCAGCCTAAGCATACTTTTTTATACTTTAATCTTGATTCTAGTCCGGTCTACAGTTCAGAGGTGAAAGAGACAAATTCTACGATGGAATGAGCTTACCCAAAAGAAGCGTGTTCACTCCAACTTTGACTAGATTAGAGTCGAATGCGTATGCGTAATGCGTGCGTGGTACCTCATGAATATACAAGATTTTTTCAATTCCATTGGTTTTTTCAGAGATTAGCGCGTTTAAACAAGCAAACAAATAAAGTCATCAGCTTCATTATATTAGGTAGTAAAATTGTATAATTGCAGTATTGTGTACATAAATAGGGATGGCAGTTGCGTAGTATTGACCATTGACCATAACAAACATGTTTGTTTGTTTACAATTTTCTAATAAACGTCATTTCTGTTGCGTCTGCGCATGCGCAATAATGTGATTTATTTGTTTTGCCACTTTTGTTTATAACGTAAGATTTATTATCACGGCTTTTCTCCGTCATACACAGTGAAAAGAACATCGATGCACAAGTTGTTACCATGGATGGATGGACAGGACAAGGGCGGATCCAGGGGGTCATGGGAGTCATGACAATTTGATTTTACAATGTACTTATACCGCCAAGATAAAAAAAAATATATATAAATTTCGTCTGTGTGTTATGGCTCATCTTCGAAACGGCTGGACCAATTTTGACGTAATTTCCACCCTAAGTATCTATACTTCTATACTAATATTTGTTTGCATTGAATAAGCTCCGAAACTACTGAACCGATTTTAAAAATTCTTTCATTTTTGGCAATCTACGCTATCCCCAGGTGACATAGGCTATATTATATTTATATTTAGTATCAGCATTGCACCCGTGCGAAGCCGGGGCGGGTCGCTAGTCTAAAAAATCCGAAGTTTTCTATCAGATATTTTATGAGATAAAATCACAATCCTACACTAAAGATATGATAATAGTAGTTGTTATGTCAGAGATATATTATCTTAAAAAATATTATAAATAATCTAAACTTTAATAATGGAAATAACCTTTACTTTTTTTTCTGAAATGCAGCTAGATTTATTGACATAGGTACATTATTTTCAGGGATTAGCACAAACCAAGGCAACATGTTATGTATGTATGTATGGTATAAAAACATACGCCTCTAGGCCTTACATTATAATCTTACAAAGTAAAATATTATAAAATCGATTGATTTACAAAATTGAAATACTCATTTTGCACATATTATTTAGGTAAAAAAAACATAACATACCATCACGCCTGTAATCCCCGAACGGTTAGGCAGAGGTGTACCCATTAGTACACCCACATTTCGCCAGTTATGTTTTTAGTCCCATGTAATAGGGGGCGAGCCTATTGCCATTAACCGGGCACAAATCCTGACTCCGAAGCTGCTACTGAGAAATTACTGATGGAAAAACCCAATAAAACTTTGCCCGACCTGGGAATCGAACCCAAGACCTCATGCACAGCAGTCTCGCTTGAGGCAGTTCAAAAAAACTTTATGGATCATCTATTTATAAAGTTTTTATACAAAATTATTAAGGACAGTCGTAAATTACCTTGGCCAGAAAAACATTGGTTAAAGAAAAACCAAATAATTATAGTTAAGTCAATTATGTTACTCACGGGTCCAAATGGGAACCGGCCCTCGGTATCATGTTGGACCGCATTTGGCTTGAGATGCTCGTTGGCAAAGTTTCTTGCTATTTCCTGAACATTTAGCTGCTGCTCCGTCAGCTGTGTTGTGAAGGTGCGACAATGAGACAAAGTCTTCAGACATTGTTGAGTATAAACTGGAAAGGTTTAGGAAGATGAAGGTTAAAAACATTGACTATCTGTCTTATTTCAAAATTAGTTCTTACTATAGTTTATTAACCTTTTAGCCAGTTATAGCATTCCGGACCTTATTGAGGCTGACATAAAGTTCTTTATACAAAATTGTAGAAATATAGTTCAAAATACTATAACTGGCTCAAAGGTTTGAGATTACCTTAAGTTACAACATTTTTACTGTAGTTAAGAAATCTTATGCCACCTACATACAAGATAAATTAAGTTATTTAGGATTTAAAATTAGTTGTGAAGCATTATGAGTAAGAGCATGCTCAAAAATTATCGAAAATAGAATAAAAAAAGTTATTTAATTTTCCAAAATTATAGAAGTACTTACTGCCTAATTTTGAGGATTTCAAAAGCGGACTTGTAGCCATTTTAAAATGCAGATAAGAACTGATGTTATATCACCGAAACAGTACAAACGGACTAACTCACAGTTGACACTCGAATTGCGATACGAATGATAATGATAAACCAACAAGGTCACACAAACATTTACAACCAAATCAAAGTACCTCCTACTTCCAAAAACCGGTTACTGAAATTGTGTCACGATTTTCAAGTCAACGCACAGGTAAATAGCACAGTAACGAGCAATACAATAACGCAGCTAACCACTTCTTCAAACCTCGATTTAATTAAAGCATTGTATTATTCATTCAGCTTTAATTTTACGTTTTACTAATGTGGTTAAACTATTTTAGTTTCATATTTATTATAGGCTGTATTTTCCAATCTATAAGAACCATTTCATCATATCAATGTTAACAGAATAAAACAACAATAATTTTCGTTTGTAATGACAGGACGTTGACATTGGACATTTCTGACAATAACGTTTAGTTTTATCCAGCTTCTTCGGTTTACCCGGGTTTTTATAGAATAGATTGAATGTTGGTTGACAAAAATATAGCTAAAGATGACTAGAAGTTAATATTATAACTGTACGTATGTATGTAGTTTTACACAGGTATTTCTATAACTAAATAATTCAAATTAAATACCTATTGTGTGTTCGCTAAAGTTGAATGTTTGATTTTGTAGAGGGCGTTATGGTGCCGGTTGACATTAAACCGATTTACTTGACATTGACACTGACAGGACAGACAGATGAGACAGTTTCGCTTTCGATTCGACATTCTGAAATCGTGAAGTTGGATGTTGTTGTTTCGATATTGTGTTTTAATACGGAAAACAATTAGGTAGTTATTCAGCAGATTCCGATAAGAACTCAACAACGTATTTGTAGTTAGATTGTGCTCTAGTTTTCGTTGTGATTGTGTCGTTGCGAACTATATTTACTAAAGAAAAACAAACAAAAGTTTCAGTGATTTTCAACAACACCCATTTTTCAGCCAATATGACTTCGATTTTCGACCAGTACGAGCAAGCGTCGCAGAGTTCTCAGCGACCAAAACCTGTGTCCGAACCAATGGTGTCCTCAGGATACATTAACATGCAGCTGGAAGATAATACGCCCATGTTTTCCAAGAATAAAATGATTCTGAAGAATCTTTCAGATTTGATAACACACGCGACGGTGTCTAACGATTACCTGGTGCTAGCGATGGCTAATGGGAATCTGTTTCGGCTCAATCTAAAGGATGAGAAGGATCATGGTCAAGGTAAGGCATTTAAAATCTTCTCAAATATTTGGTACTTACCATTGTTTTTTGAATTTCACTAATGTGAGTTCAATATCTGTTTGTTTTATTGTTTGAATGTGCTAATCTCCCAAACTACTGGTTTGATTCCGACAACTTGTCAGCTTACAGGAAGCCTTACACTGAGTAACATATTATATTATTAAAAAAATAAGTAATCTATAAGAAAATTTGGAACTAAATCAAGTAACAAAATACACTAATAAAACAAATCAATTTCAGAAATCCAATACTCAAAATTTGTCCAACCAAACTCAAAACTTACCGGTATCTTCCTCGATCCCCTCGGACACCACCTCCTCATGGCGTTCGCTTCAAAGAACAAAAAAGATGGCTACCCAGAACTTATATACTTGCATCAAAAAAGTTTCAAATCGAAACAGGTTAGCAAATCAAAGAACTATGAAGTGACAGAAGTAGGTTGGAACTGGGAGAACACTTCGGAGACGAATACAGGTCCGATCCTGCTTGGTACGTCACAGGGACATATAATTGAAACCGAATTGGAGGCTGACAGTGACAAGATGTTTACGGCTAGTCATCAGTACTGGAGAGAGGTAACAAAACCATTTAATTATAATTCGTGTATTTTTGTGTTAATTGGTTGTTTCTCTGTTTCTATATATTTAAGTTTCTGGACTCTGTACACTTTTATCAATAGTTATTGCAAAGTGTGAGTGTTTTGATGTTTCATGTGACTTTTATGCCATTGACGAAAGATTTAAATTGCAAAAGATGGCAAGCACGCACACACAAAATGAAATAACTATAATATTTGTGATATTGAGTCAAGTAATGATTAAGAAATCACTTAATATTCATTATTATTTCATTCACTGCACTTTTTATTAACTAAAACCTGTTTAAATTATTTCTACATAACATAACATCACGCCATAATCCCCGAAGGGTTAGGCAGAGGTGTACCCATTAGTACACCCACATTTCGCCAGTTATGTTTTTAGTCCCATGTAATAGGGGGCGAGCCTATTGCCATCAAACGGGCACAAATACAGACTCCAAGGCTGCTACTGAGAAATTCCTTATGGAAAAACCCAATAACACATTGCCCGACCTGGGAATCGAACCCAAGACCTCAAGCACAGCAGTCGCGCTTGCGACCGCTAGACCAATGAGGCAGTACAGTAAATTATTTCTACTAAAGAAAAAATGTTGCCTGTTGAGAATTTTGTCCTGTTTGATGGGTGCATTTACAAAAAAATCTCTTTATTTGATTATTTTTTAATTTTCTTAATTTCTTACACAATCTGCCTAGTTATCTTCCTCTGTATGGAAGCAAGGATATTGATGGTTTGGTAAACAAACAATTTTGCTTTCAATCATACTTTTTTTTTCCTATTCTAAGTAGAGTGAGATCTTGATTTCCAGAATAAATGTCATTCTAGTCTGCAAAAAGCTATTGGTTTTAAAAATAGAAGTTTATGTTATATATATTGTGCCTGAAACAACTCCGGGGGATCTGTGCCCAGCAATGGGACAGTATGGTCTAGGCCTAACTAAAAAAAAAAAATCAGGATTTCACTTTACTCTAAAATGAGTAATTTATGACTACAAAGGTTTGATGTAAGTTGGTTTGATTTGAGTTAAGATTGACTTGGCTTTGAGATTTGCAATCTTTCAGGGTCAAAAGAACTCATGAATATGAACAAGTTTTAGTATTCAAGACTAACTCTGAAATATTTTAAAATAATCAGCTATTTCATACGTACATATATTAATTGTTTTGTAGACTGGGTTGTAAGTATTGCATTTGACGATAGAAAAAAAGGAGGATGACAAAAAAAAGTTGTTCAAATTCATGAGTACTTTCACCTCCTGAAACATTCATAAGTATTTATTATATTCCTTATAACAATTATAATATTAAGCTGTTAAGTAAGTACCTACCTATACGAGTAGCTTTTAATGCGCTTCGTGTCACAACACTAAATTATATTGTTAAAAATATAAAGCCTCACTAATGTTCATGGTAAACAAATGTTGCAACATGTTTCTGTTCAGTGTTCTTTACACCACTAGAGAACACTGAACAGAATGTTTGATGTGTGTGTACCAACACACATGCAATCAAAGACACAGTTATCTTCATTATGAAAGTGTTGTGAATATTGTTTCTAGCAACATTTTATGTTGCCACAATGTTTGTTTCAACTATTGTTCAACCTTTGTTTGCCATGAATGCAAGGCCTTATATAGCTGCCATGCCTAGCTTGCTAGCATTCTGGCTTTGTGTGTACAGAAGAGCTTATTTTCTGAGCTAGTATGCTTGTGTTAAGTCAAGACAGTAAAGGCAATATGGTTGTGGGTATGGTCTAAAAGCAAGCTGGCTGTTTTACCCTGGTTTTGTAACATCAGCCTCATATTCAGCGGGTATTAAAGACAATTACTTCTGCGGTAATAAGCAACTGCTATCAAAATTAGCCTAACTTTAAACCTTGTTTAAAATTTTTGCCTGTTAAGCTTACATTTAAATATCATTTTGAACAAGTATGTACTACCATTGACAAAAATCATTTCTGTTTTCAGATTTTCGACATAGGCAAAGGTACTGACATGCCCATAACTGGCATTCAGTTCCACAGAGTAAACAATACAAGTAAATACTTCATCTTTGTGACCACACCAACAAGGCTGTATCAGTTTATGGGCCATGCTATTACCAAGGATGACAAGCCCTCCTTACAGTCCATTTTCTACTCATATTTGACTATTCCTGAAACTGGCTTCCAAGAAATTCCGTCGACTCTGAAGTACTCGAAGCTGCAATTTTTTGATAGAAATGGTGTACCTAAAACTTTTGCTTGGTTGACGGAGCCTGGGATATTTTATGGACAGGTTAGTAGGAACGACGTTTTAAGTTTTTTTTTCTTTTGGCCCCGGTCCAGATATATCTGGCAACATTACCTAGATGCTCAACGTGAGGGCTGGTTCAAGGTGGCGTAAAAAAAATATACCTGGCAGGACTCTGGGCAGTTTTTTGCCTAGCTATGAGACATTACAGGCTATATACAAAAAAGTTTTTCTTTCTTAACTGTAATAAAAATCTCTCTCTACAAATCCTTCCAAAATTTCGTCAATAGATCTGTCCCAATTTGAATATCGAATCTGCTATAAACACTCAGATAAACAACATTGAGTTACAGTATAACAATGCATTACACTAGTATTAAATTTATTTCAACATTTTTCCTCATACTATTTTCGTAACAAATACGTCATAAACTGTTCCAATCAAAATTTATAATGGTCAGTTATTTTAAACAATATTCAGTCTTATCATCCTGTTCATTGATGTTATTACAGTTGGACCCAAGTTCCCAACAAAATTCGAACTCATTGTTCACACAAGGCGCACTGATCAGTTACCCGACGGACGGTGACGAACAGGAAAATGCTCCCTTATCTTTCGTCCTCACAGAATTCCATGTACTCCTCATGTACTCTGACAGAGTAAAAGTAATCTCACTTATAAGCCAAGAACTAGTATTCGAAGACAAATACTCTGAAGCCCATGGAAAACTGAAAAGCATAGTAAGGGACACGAAGAAAAGAACCATTTGGACTATAACAGACAAGTGTGTGTTCAGATACAAAGTTATTCGAGAAGAACGGAATCTATGGATCATTTACTCCGATAAAGGACAGTTCGATCTAGCCAAGGAGTACTGTTTTAATAACCCTGCGTACATAGATGTTATTAATGTAAAACAAGCGGAATTGCTATTCAATCAAGGCGATTACGAAAGAAGCGCCGAAATATTTGCCGACACGCAAAAAAGCTTCGAAACTATATGCCTTAAGTTTTTAGAGCTTGATCAAATTAATGCTTTGAAAGTTTACTTGGGAAAGAGATTGGAGACTTTAAAAGAAGACGAGAAGACACTAATTTCTATGCTCGTTATTTGGATGACTGAGTTGTATCTATCCCAGCTTGGCTTGCTCCGTCGCACAGGGAAGCAAGACTCGGAAGAATACCACAAAATCCAAAGTAACTTCGAAGTGTTTTTACTGCATCCGAAAGTCGCAAAATGTATGCAGCACGTCAAATCTGTAGTATACGACTTGATGGCTTCGCACGGTGATAAGCAAAACTTAATTAAGTTGACAATCATTAATGAAGATTACGAGAATGTAGTAGCTCAATATATTTATAAGAAATCTTATCTAGAAGCTATAGAGACTCTTAAAACTTTGAAGAGACCGGAGTTGTTCTACCATTTTGCTTCAGTACTCATGGAGCATTCACCGAAGCATACTATCAACGCGTTGATTTTACAAGGAGCGAGGCTAAATCCTTCACAGTTACTTCCAGCATTTCTATCCTGTACAAACGACACGGCTCATTTGTCAGAAGTGATTAGGTACTTGGAGTTTATTCTCCAACATTTCAATGTACAGGACAAAGCGATACATAACTATCTATTGACGCTGTATATAGAGCATGATCATGAGGCGCTGATGATGTATCTGTCGCGGCAAGGTCAAGATGTGACCATGGTTAATTACGATGTTCATTATGCTTTGAGGTGAGTTTGACACAAGGTTTCTTGGTACCGTGTAAGCTGTTGTGATTGGTCGATTTAAATGTCAACAACCAATCAGAAACACAGCGGTTTATGTGTGCCTGAAAATTGGTAACATTAGATTTTTAGTCCAAGAAACGGGAACCCTAAGTATGACTAATTATTTTATGCTAATTAGCAGTTTTTGAGAGCCTTTATCTTATGAAGGCTTGCCTTGAATACATTTTCAAGTAAAGCAGTTCCGTCAACTATTTGTTCAGCTCTTAGCAACCTTAACATTGTAATTTTTTCACACGTTTAAAAACAACAAAGACTATTTTGCACTGACAAAATGAATAGACCACTTTTTTTTTTGACTGTTTTCTCCAAATTATTTTCAGTACCAGGCCTAGTAACACATCGATTTTTGAAAAGAAAGTTTCAACATATGCATCTGGCTTTATAGGTCAAGATCTATAAATCATCTCATGTGAATATAAACCTTATCGTTAAGCATATAAGTAATATATTCCTACAATCTAAAGTGATGAAGCATTTCAGACGAATATGAACATTAACGTAACATAAATAAGGTAAATAATGGCTATGCCTATTTGAGTATTAAATAAACCTATCTGCCTTCCAGATTATGTCGTGAAAAGAACCTTTCGGAAGCGTGCGTAAAGCTATCAGCACTGCTTGGTCTGTGGGACTCCGCAGTTGAACTGGCGTTACAAGTGAGCCTCACTCTTGCCAAGAGCATAGCCGACATGCCGGAGCAAACGGAGCTGAGGAGACAGCTGTGGCTCAATATTGGTGAGATTGGAACTACACTCAAAAATTTGCTAGACTAATATGGCACTTAGTATCAGCGTTGACAGAGCTGTAATTTGCTTGAGCTTTTTTCACAGGCCCTTAGAAACACCAATTGGACTAATTGCCATTTTGACAATATCTGTTTGCTAAAACGATATATTCTGCACCTAAAGGCAACAAATCAGAACAATAATAATTAATTATAAAACAAGTGACCTATGTTTTTTTTTTCTTGAATAAGCTGAAGAGCTGTGTTGCAGCCTAGAAAGCCTTTATATAACTCCGCCCCTGATAATTAACAATTTACATTCATAAACATCACGCCTGTGTTCCCCAAAGGGTTAGGCAGAGGTGTTCCTATTAGTATACCCACATTTCATTTAATAGACGAGCCTATTGCAATAAACCGGGCACAAATCCAGACTCCGAGGCTGCTACTGAGAAATTCCTGATGCTCTACCTGGGAGTCGGACACAGCAGTCGCGCTTTGCGACCACTAGATCAACGAGGCAGTGAACAATTAACAATTTTAATGCTCCTTAATTATTTTCCCAGCTGAGAACGTAATCACGAAGACCCAAGACATGCAAGAAGCGATGAGTTTCCTAGAAGAGTGTCCGCTCATTAAAATAGAGGACATACTACCTTTCTTCAGTGACGTCATCACCATTGACCACTTCAGACAACCCATATGCGAGTCTTTACAGGTAACTATTATTATTTATTTATTAGGACAGGAGAGAGGAGAGTTTATCTTAGACATCACTGGCATCGGTGAAGAAAAACATCGTGAGGAAACCTGGACTTACTATTCCACTCAAAACCATGTCAGAGGCCCTTGAGGCGGTTTAGAAACTCTGACACTAGGGTGTGTGGGGTCGTAAGACCTTACTGCCCACACATAAGAAGAAGGTGGATCTCCAATGAAAGATATACACAATAAGCAACAAAAAGTATTTTATAGGTTTATTAAAGTTATTTTATAGGAAGGAGTACCCGTCACTTATAGAAGACCACAGCATGCTCAATAAGTTAACAACTAGCCAAGTAACTATGACAGTATGTTTCAACTATAATGGTATCGTTTGCGCAGTGGCTGGGCGATTGGCTACCGAACTCCGTGTCGCGGGTTCAATTCCCGCACGGAAAAAATGTAGATAGTTGAACATGGGTGTAGTTGTTTAAAGAAAGGAAGAAAGAAAAAAAAACTGTTGATTCACGTGAAAATGTCGCACATAACATAAAAAGAAAAGTTGGTATTCAATCTAAAGAATTAAAAACAAATATATTATGTACAAGAAATATGCGCCACTACCGCGCGAATCGACTGATGTTATGATGATGTGAGTTTATAGGTTTTTCAACGCATTCAGAATAGTGGATTATTCCTAGTGTGGGTTATTAACTCACATACACAAACAACCAGACTCTAAAACTGTAGGCTATACAAATACTTGTTCCGTGCTAGAATAGAACCCACGACAGCAGCCAGCTACTCCACCAGCCGTCTCGTTTTTTACTTTAACTTACATACATCTCAACCAAAGTGCTAATCCTTTTGACGAATACAAGCGTGACCTAATGTTTTGTTTTACCAGGTTAAAAATTACTTATTTTGCTACAAGTTATAATTTATTTGTTTACAGGAAAATAACAACCAGATAGAAGAAATGAAGGCTGAAATGGAAGAAGCGATAGCGTCTGCTGAATACGTAAGTAACAATAATATTTGTAATATTTTGCACTTAATGGTACAGGAGAAATTACTAAGGTAGACCAACATACTGAAAAAAAAAACCACTGGAAGCCGACACTGACATAGTTGGGAAAAGGCTAAGCAGAAAATGAGAATGCATTTAATTTTGTAGGTACGCAAAATTTATGTGAGCGAGACGTATAGGCAAACGGGCAGTTGCTGCACACTGGCCCAAGTGAACAGTTCTATTGCGGGGTTTAAAACGCGGAAATAAATTCGAAATCTAATGCAGTTTTTAGAGTCACGCTGATCGTCGGCGTTGACGGCTCAATTTGTGTGACGGCGCGTACGCCTCAGCGCCGACCACCGCTTCGCCGTCAGCGCTGACACCTACGAATCAGCGTGACTTTAAAACCCGTCTTTGCCTCGACACCCCAAGACCAGACAAGGCAGTACTCATAAATAGGGCTTAGCTCATTTGCGAAGCCTAAACATAATGGAAGTATTTTCACTACCAACACGTTTCAGGTCCGCGCCGAGATCCAGTCGTTCCGCAACCGTAGCGTGACGGTGCTGGTCTCCGACGTGTGCTGCCTGTGCGACATCGCGCTGCTGCTGCGCCCCTTCTACCTGTTCCCCTGCGGGCACAAGTTCCACAGCGACTGTCTCACGCACGAGACCCTGCCTATTCTCTGTAAGTATTACAGTTTTTTATGCAAAGTGCAGTTTTACATCAAATCAAAGAAAACTTAAAAAAATCATTGAAAAATTACGACATCTGGTCTATAATTAATCAATAATTGTTTTTAGTAAATCCTTGTATCTCAATTTTATTATTAATTGACATTTATATTATTATTGACATTATTAAATTTTATTCTATTATTATGCTACGGGACATGAAATTCAAATCAAAAATTTTAGATGAAGGATTATTAAGATTAATTGTATATGTAAACAAAAACAATGTAATATTTGTAAGCCGCACAGGCCAAACATGACTGAACAAATTTTATCACTGGCAACCTGCATGCCATGTTGTGTGACTCGTGTTTCCAACTTTGTATTTTTCAATATTATAAAAATATTTGTACGCCGATACTTACGGCTGAACATGACTGGACTTAAACAATCGATTTCAATCTTGCATGCTCTTGTATGTATACCATGTTTATACAAATAAAGAATATCTTATCTTATCTTAGTTGTTGTTGTTGTACAAAAAAAAATACCTATTTATTTTATTACCGATTCATGTTGAGAATACACTGAGAATATACTGGTATTTTGCTGCATTCAGTTAGACTGAAAGCCGACCCCAACATGAATAGGGAAAAAGGTTAGGCAGATGATGATCCGTGTTGAAAATCACTAGCATAGAATTACCCCCTTGAACTTATGAACGTCATTTATAAGAAAAATAAAAATCTTGGGTCTAGTTGCCCATTGCAAAAGCTACTATCGTATCAAGAAGAATGGGGAAGAAACTTCATACGTTAGGAAAAGGCTACACAATTTTTGAAGTGAAAACTTATTTAGCGGCGTTGAGCACTTTTTCTGTAATGGGTATAAAATCTTAAACTCGCGTCAGGACACGTGACCTGATCGAAAAAGCGTAAGACGGATGGAGAGTAGACAGCTATCCCCTCTCTACGGCGCGGCGAAAATGTATGCCTGGGCCTACTGTTTCGTTTAGGCAGCGCAGGGCGCTTGCGCGAATGTTCGTGTATAACTTTTTAATGTAAAATAATTGTAATAGTTTTAAAGTGTTAAATTTTTAATGTAATATAAATTGTCATGTTTGTGTACGATAGCGCAATAAATGAATATTGTATTCTATCACATAAATGATAGTACTTTTATACTGATAAAGCAATTGGTGCAAAATTATTCCCTAACCATTCCAAAATATCAAACATGCTCAACGTTAATAATCAAGTTTTCACTTCTGCCGGCACTCCCGGAGTGCAACCCGTCTTTTTTTTTATGCAAAGTGCAGTTTTACATCAAATCAAAGAAGACTTAAATAATCATTGAAAAATTACGACATCTGGTCTATAATTAATAAATAATTGTTTTTAGTTGTTGTTGTTGTGTACTAAAAAAAAATACCTATTTATTTTATTACCGATTCATGTTGAGAATACACTGAGAATATACTGGTATTTTGCTGCATTCAGTTAGACTGAAAGCCGACCCCAACATGAATAGGGAAAAAGGTTAGGCAGATGATGATCCGTGTTGAAAATCACTAGCATAGAATTACCCCCTTGAACTTAAGAAAGTCATTTACAAGAAAAAAAAAATCTTGGATCTAGTTGCCCATTCCAAAAGCTACTATCGTATCAAGAAGAATGGGGAAGAAACTTCATACGTTAGGAAAAGGCTACACAATTTTTTTATTTGAGATGCGTTTGCTCTTGACTCTAGTCTAGGTCAGAGGTGACAGAGACAAAGTCTACAATAGAGTAAGCTTACTCAAAAGAAGCCTTTTCACTCTACGTTCGGAAATATCGATGTCCTGACTTCATCATTCATTTCTCCACAGCACCAGCCCGTCGCAACAAGTTGTCAGATCTACAGCGACAGCTCTCCGTGTTATCCAACATCGAGCTATCGACGGTTACCACAAACGGCCTCCCTCTACGAGAGATCCTGAGGAACGAGATCGATGACCTCGTCGCCAGCGAGTGTATCTTCTGTGGCGAGTACATGATCAACTGTATTGATAAGCCTTTTATAACTGACGAAGATTGGGACAAGGTTATGAAGGAATGGGAGTAAGATTTTTTATACCATTGAGTTGATTGAATTTTTCTATATTGTCACACCTGTAATCCCCGAAGAGTTTAGGCAGAGGTGTACTAAGTACACCCACATTTCGCCAGTTATGTTTAAGCCCCTTGTAATAGGGGGCGAGCCTATTGCCATCAACCGGGCACAAATCCAGACTCCGAAGCTGCTACTGAGAAATTACTGATAAAAAAAAGCCAATACCACTGCCTGACCTGGGAATCGAACCCAAGACCTCATGCTCAGCATTCGCACTTTGCGACCACTATACCAACGAGGCGGTCATGTATTTGTGTGTGACATATTGTCATCAAGTTAATTAGAGAAATGTATCTGTCGATTGAGTTTAGTTCTACCTAAATGAATCGGTTGGATAGTATGTACCTATTGCTGATGTCATTGTTTATTTAAAAGCTATATATCATATCATACCACCATAATACGCAACAGCGTGAAAGTATTATCTCCTAATGATCTACAGTGTCTTGCTAGTAACCATTTTATCATAAAACGAGTTCTAATTAAGCTCTTGTATTTGTAACCTTATTTTTATTGCCGTAGAGTTCTTAATACAAAAATTCGCTTTGAAAAAAAACCTTGTTTTGCAACAAGATTGTAATTGTCTTTCCATTTATTTTGTACATGATTTTGTGTCATTTTCTTGGAATAAGAACTCATGCTGTGTGTGGCTAGTATATTGTAGTTTAGCTTTCAAGTTGATTTATAGACAGTCAAAGAAAATAAACTAGATTTATAATATATTATATTGTAGATGTAGAATCAGTTCTTATAAGAGATTGTGCATGTATATTTAGTTTGTCAGACTGATAATATATTGAGTATATGTATAATAATAATATTCGTTACGTGTTTGAGGGCCCCTTCACACTAGCGTTTGCAGAGCAGACGTCACACAATTTCGTTGTCGTTTCGGCATTAACACTGCGCATACGTTCATCTAACGCCTACACTCGACAAACACTAGTGTAAAGGAGCAATGAAGTGTAAAAACATGAACGCTGTATAAATCTCCATGTGCTATATTCTGTGA
This sequence comes from Hoplodrina ambigua, assembly GCA_949774945.1. Classification (NCBI taxonomy): domain Eukaryota; kingdom Metazoa; phylum Arthropoda; class Insecta; order Lepidoptera; family Noctuidae; genus Hoplodrina; species Hoplodrina ambigua. The sequence goes on along the minus strand of OX458974.1, from coordinate 2,609,270 downwards.
TAAAATTATCCTACCATCATGGAGTCAAATTCCTATGTAAATTAAATTATTATTTAGGCAATTATATATCACTAATCAGTATATTTTATATTATGTGTGTGTTGTGTATTCAATAATAATAAAACACTTAAAAACGGATTCATTATTTATTCAGAAAATTGTGTTATCAAGTGATGATAAACAATAAATTAATTAAATATTAGGACAAGGAGACCGTTTCAAATCCTAGAGGACAAATATCTTTACACATTTGTTTAATATTAAAAACGTAAAATGTACAAACATAAACAATACAATGTCAACACCTGTGTTATTTATTCACAATATAATTAACACGAAGATTAAGGAAGGCATACACTTAGGCCCCGTGCGTGGATTACGACTGTGTTTCTAATGAGACGATTCACTATTGCGAACTAACTTTATTGACTAGCAGCACCATCTACTTCCATCACCTGTGGCTCCGACTTATCACCTTTGTCGTCCACTTGCATTATTTCTACGGAGGTTTGTTTCTCCTCTTCCACTTTTACTTCCTTATTGCTATCTTCTTGCTTAGTACTATCATTAGGTATATCTTTCTTATTTTCTTTGCTTTTATTGCGTTTCTTTACAACTTTGGTGCCTTTCTTGGGGCTTTTGTCTTCGGTTCCTTGTTTTTGTTCTGTGTTTTCGGTTGGTTTTTCAGACGGTGTGTCCTCTGGTCGAGTGTCGGGAGGTTGTGTTTGTTCGGCGTCCTTGTTGTCAGCTGGCAATGCTGCAGGTTGTTCTTCAAGCTTCGCCTCTGTCGTTTCTTCCTGTGGTTTCTCAGTCTTCGCTTCCTGGGCTGGGGCCACTTGTGCTGGCTGTTCGGCTTGCTCCTGCGGCTCGCCTTGAACCTCCTCTTTGGTGTTATCCTTCATTTCAACCTCACCATTTTCCGTAACCTGCTCGGCAGTCTGCTGTGCCTCTGTATTTTCATCCATTTCTACATCGGTTGGTTGAGATTGGCTCTTGCCGGCAGCGTTACTTTCCGCTTTGGCTTCTAATACAGCTATACATTTTTGGATACACTTGATAGCCTCCTTCCTAGCCTGCCGAATGTTCTCTTTACCATCAGTTTCAATAGTATCTAATTTAATGAGATTCCTAGTAAGCATTTCATCTAGGAACAAGTATTTCTTATCATTTTTGGTACCTCCAAAGTTCTCAACCTCAGTCATAAGGTTTAGGACATCGGTTTGAATACGAAGAATCTGTGTAATAGGGTCGTTGACTGGGGTCTGTTTGGGTTGTGGCGGGGTTTGTTCCCGCTGCGGAGCTTGCGGCTGTGGCGGGGCTTGCTTCGGTTGAGGAGGCGGCGGTGGAGGCTGCTGCTGTTGCTGCGGCCGCTGCTGAGTTCTGGACGGAGGTTCAGTCTTAGGTGCGGTCTGTTCATGGTGCACTGGCACTTTAGCAAAATGTTCTTCAGTATGAGGAGGCGGTTGCGGTTTAGGTGATTGAGCGCGCTGTGGCGAGGCCCCGCGGGCGAACGCCGCTTGCGGGTACGCTTTTTGCTGTGTGAATGGTTGCGGCCCCTGTCTGAATCCTTTGTTGAAGGGCGTGCCAAAGGCTCTCGAAAAGTTAGGTGGCTGATAGTAACTAAAGGGGCCGTCATCAGCATACTGTTCTCTATCAATGTGTGGCTGCGGGGGAGGCGGCACGTACGCAGGTTTAGTTTCACCGAAGTGCGTGCCGTGATCGACTGATTTGTTGATCACGGGCTCGTCCCTTCCCTCCACGAATATAGGTATGTGTCGCACGTTAGAGTGCTGTTCGCCGTGCGGTGGCGCGTGTTCCTGGTGGTTCTGTCCACTCATTTTGAAGCTTTGATTAGACGGTGCGCTACTGTCTGGCGGCGCTGACATAGACCTTTGATTCCTGTCTTCCGCATCGACCAGGCTAGGGTCGGCGGGGCTTTTCTGGCCGAGATCGACTGTGTTTCTTAATCCGTATTGTGGTAGGTGCGTCTGTGGTTCGGTTTCTGAAGGGCCTGGTTGTGGTTCTAGTTCAGTCTGTGTGGCTGTGGTCTGCTGCTGCGCCGGGGGTGACTGCGGCGCATGCGGCACGTGTTGCTGTGTTGGTTGCGGCTGCGGTTGCTCGTCGCGAGCGCTAAATCTGCGGTTCCAATGTGAAGGGAAGTGTTCTCTGAACTCTGGCGGGATGTCGTCGAAGGGGAATCTGTCGAAGCCACCAAAACCGTCGCCGAAATCTGGAATAACGAAACGTTTTTTAAGCACACCTGCAAAGAAGAAGGTCTTGTTTCAGTGGATGTTGTGATACAGCTCTACATACAAATATTTGAAACATATGTGTGTAGTCTGTAGACAACTGAAATTTGACCTTTATGACTATCAAATTAAGATTTGCTTGGAAACGATTGGATCTTATGTTTAACCAAAATATGTAAAAGTGATCCGTACCGTCTGTTGCGTCCTGGCTCGAAGGCCGCCTCTTCCTGGCCCAGGTGGCAGGGCGCTGTCGCAGACGCGCCGCTATGTCGGGATGCCGCGACGCGAGCTCGCTCCACGCGCCCGACCCCTCCTCCTCGTCAAACGGGAAACCGCGCTGTAGACAAAGACAATAATGGTTAGGTTCATTGTTACCTCAAGTGAGCAAAACTTATACTACCACTTTTTTTTATTGATATTGGACTTTATGGAAAGTTTTTATACGATATGAATTTAATACTCGTCGTTGAATCGACATTTAGGATTCAAATACCATTTCGATAACAGTATCGTCATGTTCGCACGTGTCGATAATGAATCAGAATTCTCTAATTGAGCTTATTTATATAATAAGTCACATGGTCATACAGCCAACAGTGGCGCCTGTTGATCGTAGTAATTCCTAGACTGTTACACAAGTATATCTTGTTTACGATTATCCGCCTTGTATTGTTAAAAAGCAGCTACTTAATTTCCCTTTATACAAAAAATAAATAAACATCCGAGGCAAGACTGCCATCATTTAAATTGTCTTAAAGGCACGTCAATACAGGAAGCTCATATTTATTGCATCGATTTCGCAAGTATCCGGATGGACTGCCTATAAATATGTAAAGCGACAAGTGCATGTACCTATAATGCATTCCGTACTTTGAGCTGGCTTACCCGCCAGTAGTATTGTGCGAAGGAGACGGAACACACGTCCAAACAGAAAAGGTACATAGCAGTCATATTTGCGTCGCCAGATACAACCATATAAGGCAAGGACGGCCGAGGAAGTGACCTTACTGTCGAGACTTTCGTATTTTGATACTACGGTATCATTACGCGGACGAACGCTCCAATGATTTACGCAGTGTGAATAAATATTCATAATTACGATAAGTACTTGTTTTTGACATGATGTCCGAGTTGTCCGACACAAAAAAATGGTCAATTAACATAGCCCCATCATGGTTTAAGATGACTTTACAGACATCAACAACATTAAATATACTAGGGTCCCTGAAATTATCTCGCTTTGCTATATTCTCGCAGCCTTATGATAATAAAATAGATTGTTATCAGATATAACCTTCGTACTTCGTATGTATTGTCTTGTTTCTTATTCCGCTAGTGATTAATTTATTTTATTCTTGTAAATTAGTCACCGGCTAATTGGGTTTGGGATGAATCTTCAAAGAAATCTAGTCAATGTTTTTGGAGCCTTATCCAGATAATAGCTAACCAATTATCAATTGAGAGATTGTTAGCAATTATTGGTTTCAATCAACACCTTGCACTTGGCGTGGGACGATAAACGACTAATATCGTTCAAACACGACCTCCTTTTAAAACAATTCAAAGCATTTTGACAAAAACATATTCTAATCTTATTTATTTTACTTTAACATAAAACGGCTATTAGCCAATAACAACAGCCAACAGAAGACATACATTTAATGACATTTACGTGCTCATCTCGCAATACTCCAAACATGCTGCCAAGATCGTCTTCCATCCGTCCGCGAACACATCACAGTCAGGCTTGGCGTACAAAATGAACTACTACCATTGAAAAAATCGTCTCACGTAGTATAGAAAACAGACTTCATCAACATCCAACAATACCGACAATATTCCACGGAAAAGCCAAGAATGTATATTGTACCATGAAAGCGGCATCATAGAATAAAACATACAAAAGCAAAGTACCTAATATTGATGATTGTAAACGGTGACATCAGCGTGTGGGTTGAAACGAACAAAAACCGATGGAGATCGTTGCGTCATGCGATTGTGGACGATCGTTGGAATACGTAGCAAACGTGTGCTGGCTCCTAGGGGCACGTGGACGATCTCGTGACCGAATCGTGCTGCAATTGTGGTCAAAGAATACCTTGTATTCACGCGGCACTCGAATCAATATCATTATTAATAATTATAAATAAACAAGGTGATGTAATTCAGATAACTGTAATTGAGGTTTCTTAAGTGTTTACATATCCCAAACTGCACTTGAATGTAATTAAAGATAAGACAGAAGTGTCGGTGCCATGCATTTTATAAGATGATGAGCTAATATTGTCACTTATCAATCTTAATGAAGATTAGCTCTTATGTATTGAACACTATGTTTATTATAGTAATTATCTATTTCAGTGGTACTGTATATAAGTACCTTTAAGTTATTATAAGATCTAAAGAAAATCCAAATATGTAGTCAGTCATGAACTACCTGGCCCATTTTTCCTATATATTCTTTCTAAGAGAGAGTCAAGTGATGCTGGGCACTAACTACTTTTGAAATCTTAAATTCCATAATTGTTTGCAGTCTCGTCTAGTTGTCACTAAACTAATACCAGCCTATAACTGTCCGACTGCAGGACTAAGGCATCTTCTCAAACAAAGAAGGAACGAGCGCTGCATCTGCATTGAGCATCACCACGCTTGCTCAAGGCGGAATGGCGATTTCAGACTAACATTCATCATAAGTCCAGGTTTCCTCACGATGTTTTCCTTTACCAATGTCAACGATGTCCAAAATAAACTTAAATTTGATTGATGATGAAGATGACTTTTTCTAATAAACTAGAAAATGTCATATTGGTACTTGCCCGTGCCCGATTGCGTACCTACAGCCATGACAAGTGAGACAAGCGCCTTAACCACAGGGCCATCACACCAGAATAAAAATAGCATGCCATATTCGCATTATCGGAAGCTAGGCATAAGTGCTCAATAATATTTTGAGACATTATAACGAAGGTGAGTGACGCAATTGAAGTCGTTGACCGCCGAACTGGACGAACGTACAACGCGCAACGTTCCAATCTAAACTCCAAAGCAAGGAAAAATTAAGACAGTAATCATCTTGGATAAGATGTGCTGCATAATTTTTATCAGGTTATGTCATACTGTCGAAAACAATTTCCTTTATTCCTATAGTCCTGGAAAGTTTTATTAATTTTAAATTCCGGTTTGGTTAGTTGTCTCTTTTATCTTTACTAATATTACAATGCAGAAGAGTGTTTTTGTTTGAACACGCTCATTTCCAGAATTAAGTACTAATCCTGTTCGGAAAATTCTTTCAGTACTAGGTACTATCTTATCCGTGAGTGCTATCAAAATTATATTGTTTTAAAGAATCCGTAAATTACGTGGACATAGTCGCGGGAAAAACTAAGTATCTTCTTAAAACAATCGCTGCTGAATATATCGAAAATCAAGACTCCATAAATAATGCTTTTAATTAAAATTTTATCAGCTTAAGATCGGATCCCCGATAACCATACGATGACCCACTTAATCTCCATAAGCAGAGACAAGAATCAAGGCGTGGGTTGGAATATAATACTGTTATATCTCTACTTTAAGTCTCTCTAAGGCTTTATATAAAACATCCGGTGATTATCACTTTACTAATAAAGACAATATGAAGTAGGTTTTCTCTCGTTGGACCAAATTTGCATAGGACACTAAGACTCGTGGGCGCTCGCGTGACGCACCATTGAAGGCACAACGTTAAGACCGCATATGTACGTGAACGATACATTTTACCTCCTAACATCACACCGACATCAGTGACATCATCGTCTTAAGTTAGATGAATATTTACAGAGATAATTTCATAGTCGGTAGACCGGTTATCCATAAACTTGAGTGGATCGTTCATGCGTGATGTTTGTTAACTCTTCAAGTGCGAAGATCATTCATTGGTTACTTAAAAGAGCCAGCTATTTAAAATAATAATACCAGGCTTATTAGCATACCACTGCAAGGCAAAGGCCTCTTCTCATACAGAGAAGGCAGGAGTATAGACCACCACGCTTGCTGAAGGCGGATTGGCGATTTCAGACTTATTTGAACTATACGTCCAGGTTTCCTCACGACGTTTTCACCGATGTCAGTGATGTCCAAGATAAACTTGGAAAGTGCATATGAATTGAAAAAGTCACTTTAGTAATTGTACGTTCCCATTCGCTAACCCACCCCTATATGCATGAGAGGCGGGCTTCTACTGGGCCATTACGTCATTAAATACACATTAAAAAAACATTGTTAGCTATTTAGAAAAAAAATACAACCAAAGAAAATGTGTTTTCAATTTTGTAGGTCTGAAGGACGATCCAATGACAAAATCAAAGGCATAACATGAGAGTGAATGATAATAACAAAATCACGTTTACAAATAACAGCAGTCACAGCTGGAAATATTATGTATACTTTTGAGTCAAATATCACGTGAATACAAACATGAAAGTGATGTCGTAATGTATGAATATCACTTAAAATTATGGCATCATTTTGAGTCGGAACACAGTTGGAATAATATCGCAAAGTGAAGCACTATTATTGGGAACGTATTTAGAGCGAGCGTGCACTTACAGATAAACAAAGCAGAAGGGGGTTTAGCATTAACAGAAGCACGAAAGGTAAGTGAACTCTGAGGAATCGCTCAAGAATAACGCTGACCAAGATGATGACCGAATATGTATTTTAGTTTATAATTTATGAAGGGAAATAGCTAACTACCTATTATATGGGCCTGTACCCCAGATTATACAGTTATAAAATGGGCGTGATTTAATAGTACGGGTCTTGTATTATATGAATCAAAAAGGTGCATACTGCTGAGCAGTCTTGGATAAAAGCTATGTTGATTCTTTTTCACATTTCCTTCATAACTATTGTTTATTTCAACATTGTTTTAAGACAAATAATTTAGTGTACCTAATATTTTTGTTAAAAATAAACTTCTCAGTCTGCAAAACCGCAGTCTTAACTTTAATTTGGAAGCAAAATGCAATATTCTGCGGTTTTTAAATGGCTAAAGAAATTGTTTTTCGTAGGCAGTTGCTATACATGGTATTTCGATAAAACCAAAGCGCCTCGTCGGCGTCGCCCGTGACTCACAAGACTCGCGCGCATGACGTCGAAATGTTTACAATGATCTCGTGTTAGTTATGGACGTTTTTGTGGGCAAATATGCGAAAGCAGACGCCGCCCGCCGTGCTGTATAAATAAGGACTTTGAAAAAGAAATTTAACATACGAAGTTTACACGAGGGCTATAATGGCGAACCAAGTATGTCAAGGTTCTGAGAGTGAAAGATAAAATACAAATATTATAAATCCACTAGTTCCATGGAGTTGTACTTATTTCCTCAAAGGTTTTAAATATTAAAGAACACATTTAAAATGTAAGTGGCTAATGGGAATTGTCGAAATTACAATACTACAAAAATAGACGAACGCACATGTTAAGGAGAAAATCTACAATCGTACAAATGTTGATATATTTTTGGGTCGATGTATTAGGAATTGATCAATTAGTCCATTATGAGCAAAGAGTTACTTAAGTGTTAGTCATAATTTTAACGAAGGTAACACCTGTGTTCCAGACACGCGATGTCTTTGACCATGCCACCACCTGGCCAGTTTCCAATTACTAATGCGAACAAGGAAACATGCTGCAGGTCATTCGGCTTTCTCATACAATACTTGCGTTAGATCATCGCTGATTTAAATAATGTTAAGTAGTGAAATCAATTTAATTATTAACTTTTACAGAAAGTTTAATTTTAAGTTATATCTGTGATAGATGCAGAAGTAGCAAACTGGCACATTAAAATGCTAATTGTTTCGATATTTAAAGGTTATTTCTTGCATATGCTGTACAGGTGCATTGAAAAACGATAATGAAAGATAACATCGTTGATATAATTTCAAATGAACACATGTTTCATTCATGAATTTATAAAACTTTCGAATTAAGTTAGTTGATAAGTTTCAAAAAACTTACTTCGCTGCCATGGTATTCGGGTGGTTTTTCCAATACAACAGGAGATTCCATTTCCTTATTACAAAACACTGGAATGTTTCACTTATAACCACTTCACAATTAAATAACGCGAAAGTTTGAAGTACTTGGAGTAACGTTCGTCACTTTGTCTCGTTTTATACTGCGGCGATCGACGCCGTACAATCGTATTTATACAGCGAGTGGGAGCTCGGCGCCATGAGTTCGCGGGCCGTCCGGAGCGTTCGAGAACGATTCGTACCGCAGACAACAAAAACGCTCGCCTGACCGTTGTGCTTGGACGATATACATGAGCGCGGTCGTTCGCACCGAAACGCTTCTTACATTGAGCTTGTAATATAGAAGCAGCAATGTAGCTTTTACAACAGCTAGACAGTCGAGTTTCCCGTACTACTCTCCATCGCGCCTGCGTCAATTTTGTCTGGAAGCTTCTCGGGGTGGTTGAACACCTAATAGGGTGTAAATAAAACAGATGCAAGCCACCCCTTTGGAACTTTATCGAAAATTCTAGAGACAGATCGATATCAATACGACCAAGTATAAGCACCTACGCTTTAAAGTTGTGAGTTAATGTCGCATACGTTATAAAAAATATAATAATGGAGTGAATTTAATGTGAAAAATAAAACAAACACAATTAATTTTCAGGTCGTCAAGTGTGAATCATTTGGGACAATGATTTTGTACCATAACGGACATCACAATGGCAATAACAGCTTGCATGAATTTATTTAATTTTTCCTTCAGCGTGCCTTATAAACCAACTGATTAATGTTGGGGTGTTGCATTTATACAACCTCTCGAGTCTGTACATTAATTTACGTTTCAATTGTTCTTTAATAAAAAATAGACGTTGAAGGCGGAGAGTCCTCGTTGCTGAAACGTGAAGTTAAGAAGCTTTATGGCTTTGTATAATAATTTAATGAATATACTCTTGTTAGGCTTGCCTGGTTTATTATTTTATTTGATTGTGTATTTGTAAAACAATTGAGAATATACTTTATAATGATTTGATTTGGCTTGTTGGCAGAGTAGTTAAGGCAAGTAACCGGGCATAGGCAAATAACAATGTGACTTTTTCTATTTCATATGTTTCTTTTATCTAGAATAACACTGAAATTGGTGAAGGAAACGTCAAGAACCCTGGACCTATAATTAACATAAGTCTGAATTTGCCAATATGCCTTGAGCAAGCAACCGTGGTGATCAATGCTCGTGCCTTCTCTATGTGGGAATAGGCCTTTGCCCTGCAGTGAGAATATATAATCATAGTAAAAAGTTAGTATCAGTACCAGTACAATATTTCTAGTTTTAAAATGTTGATTTTCAGAATTTTTCAATACTTTAACAATACAGTAGTTATTGAACTCTCAAAGTTGATGTTTATTCGCGGCATTACTCATGGGATTTATTAGTTGTATAAACTTTTATTGGTTATCGCTATCGCATACAAATCATGCCTTAACTCTTAAATATGGGTTCAAATAGAATTTTTCTTTGTTCCGTGCTTTCGTTCACTTAACCATTAAAGTATTATATTTGAAAGCTATCTTATTAGTATCTGAAAGCTTTGTTTAGGTAGTAAACCACGTACAAATTGAATGATAGGTACTTAGGTAGGTACAGTTTATGGTTATGGTTTACGGAGGTGCTCGTGGCTAAGTAATAACAGCCGCATGGGGCGATCCACCAGGTTAAGCTACGCTTACAGGGGATGAACCATGGATGGGTGACTCTTTACACACCAAGACTCCTCCATGTCTCGGAGAGCACGTTAAGCGGGTGGTCCCGAATGTCATACGTGTATTAATGAGACAGTCGATACGGGTCGTCAGAAGTTTGAAAGTCTGCCAAGCAGTCTTACCAAGGGGTACCGTATTACGCAGTTACTGGACTGTGGAAGTCAGATAGGCAGTCGCTCCATGTAAAATACTGGTATTGAGATGCATCAGGTTAGACTGGAAGCCGACTCCAACATAGTTGCGAAAAGGCTAGATAGTTTGATTGTAGTTACAGTTCATCGTGTTTGGGCAGAACCTAATCGAACTCTGCATAGAATTCATAAATAGTTCAAAATTTTCTCAGAAAGTAGAACGTAGTTTCCAAAACAATATTATTAGGGCACTTCGTGATTATTTGAAATGGTGTGCCAGAACCAATGATGGTGATGAATTGGCCAATGTTTGTTATTGGCGGAAGCTCTTTGTGTAAAAGTTTCCAGAAACGTAATATACCACGAATATCTATTTTTAAATAAAACAGGTGACATATTGTTATAAATAGTTTGTAGCCAAAATTATAGCAAGGCTATAAATGCGGAATTATTAATCATTCGCTATTAAAATCATATCTGATTATACAAACATTTTTAGATGACAATGGTAGTCTAGGGCTGCCAAGCGTCCGGAAATCCCTGATTTGTCTTAGTTTGGAAGGCGTCCGGGGTCATCCGAAAAAGGTTTTCAAAAGTGTCTCGTAATACTTTTTGTGTCAAGAGAATCCCGACAAATTGAAAGATAAATAATAATAAAAATATGAAAATGTAGTTTTTATCTGTCAGGAAGAAAATCTACATTTTACTTCAACATGCGCGTCCGCAATTTTGGTAATTGCTGCTCTATGATAGTCTGTCAATTATATGGAGGTTGTTATAACAATATTACTCATTGATATTGAAAAAAATAATCTACTCGGATTTTTAAAGGTATCGATACAAAACAATGAATTAGAAGGCAATCCACAAGCAATTGTTTAAAATAAAAACTCTATTTAAATGTAATTATGATTGCGGAATGAATTTAATAAAACAGACAATAGAAGGCAACAAATAAAACTTGAATAGCCAGAAAATGAAGAAACGCAGTGCATTTACCAACAAGTTCTAAAAGTATTTGAAGAAAAAGGTAATTTTGATTAAGTTTTAACTTTTTCAGTGGAACAGATACAAACAAAGAACAATAAAAAAAATGTGACTATGCATATTCAAAACATTTGTTTACATACTAACGTTGACGCGATCACGCTAGTAACCGGAACGAGCGCAAAAAAAAAAATACGTATTCCGCGCGCGACTTACGACATATAATCTGTTTTATTTTACGACACAAATTATCTGTGGGCACGATAAATATGTCATCAACGTGGTCCAGACAGAAGAGGCGCTCTATTCGTTGCCCAAGACACATACGATATTTCAGACGTCAGAGTCGTGACGACGTCTTTGGGCGAAAACGCAACAAAACACAATAATCTAAATAGACCAAGGCTTGGAAAGCCAAAAACCGTAAGACCTTCATTTGCTCGCCAAGTAATTTAATTGGTTAACTACTGCCACGGCTATTCGGTTTGTGATCCAAATAATTCGAAATAAATGGAATAAATGCTTTGATCGCGAACATTTCAACAAAATTTCGCGATACAATGCAAACTGCAAAATTAGTTCCTACTTGTTACAATACGATCTATTATATCAGCTGACTGGTATTTGGCAATCAATGCATGGTCGTTGACCGAGTATTACACATGGTGTTGAGGACGCAGTTGGAATAATAAGTTTCCCATTCATACAACTGTAAGTTTGTTAATTTGCTGCACTCAAAAAGGACGCCTAATCAGTCGCAATTAAGAATAAAAACCGAATTTTAATCAAGGTTTTTGAACAAAGAAAAGGAAGCGTTGAAGAAAATGTTTACTCATGTCGCAGCAAATACTGCGTCTTAGCTGTACCTTTTTTCATGAACGCCATTTTTAACTTACAGGTATGCATGTAGCAATGGGGCTATTTTTAACAGCTTTAATGTCAGGATTCCTTCAGGAAGCGAACACTGACAGTCCACATAGCGATGTCGTGATTTGGCTAAGCGTTTTTAATTAGACCAACGAGCAAGAGTCATAATGACTATACATTTTGAAGTAAAAGAAATTTAAACATTGCTACGGTAAATAGACTGGGAAGAAACTTACAAGTTTAATTAATTCGCAATTCGAACGTATTTGCGGTAACCGTTTAACTAGAAATACTTCAGGGTTAATCAAAATATTATAAGCAAAGTGGGACGCACGGAGACGTAGGAGGACAACTCGTTCCAAATACCTAACGATTCTTATAATAATGTTGTGCAATAAGAAAACAATTCGACCCCTGAATAAGACGTAAGGGACAAGGTGAATAGCAAGTAGCAACATCCAAAAATTACGCGCGGATCGACGTAAAGTCGCATCAATTTTATACGTCTTTTCAAAGCGCATAATATTGTAATCAATGAAGATTTTAAGCCTAAATCAGTTAATTAAGCGTGTAAACAAAACATTGTATCGTTGGCAGCATCGTATGATCGGTGTTACCAACAAATAGAATATTAGAACCTATTTATAATTCGTATGTGGCACCGCACGTTCAGACAAACACCAATAGACTGTGTACTTACGTTTCGCTTCATATTGTACTGTCACAGAATTATAACACGAAATTTTTTAACTGCCGGATTAACATTTAGCTGTTGGAATCGACACTGGATTTTATATATCCGTCTTAGCACCACTTACACGTTCACGTCGGCGCGTCGTTTTGCATGTGCTGTGGGTGGGTGCCGCGAAACACCGAAATAGAACTTTTGGAATAACACTACACAAATTATATTCCTTGCGTCACTGGTAACGTTTGACGAGATGAAGATCAAGAGCGTATACGCAAACACTTGGATAGCACACGAAAGTTGTCGCGAATAATATGTATTTCATTAGAAAGCTAGACAAAACATTTTTTTGAAATTTATTTTTGTTATTACGAAGAAATCGAAGAAGTTGCTTGGCGATATCATTTCTCTGAAAACTCTGAATTTGTTGTACTTTAACTTAAAATGTTGTTCATCCCAGCATTCTGGAATACGACCGCAATGTATAGTTTTAATGTAAACGAGGCAAACAAACTGGGTCACAGTAAGATTCTCGATCCCCAAATAACTGAACGATGATTGGTTTGTAAATATTGGTTATATTCGAGAGCAACGCAACATTCTACCAATATCTGTTGATTTTCTACCATGCAGATAATCTGTTAAAAACATATTTTGCACTGACATCATATTGACAGTTAGCCTTCAACTGCAGTTTTATTAAAAGTTACTTTGTTCTAGGACATATCTATACAAATAAATTCAAGTGTCTGTTTGTAACGTTAAAATAACAGCTTTAAAATAATTGCATATAAATGTTTACACGATACTTTCAATTTTTTTTATTTTTCGTTCTGGCTCATCTCCGAAATGGCTGACCTGACTTAGACGGAACGTTCACTGGCACTCTGGCAGACACTGCAGATGTTATAAGGAGTAATTTAGACTTTTTAATTTTAGAAAAATGTATAATTAAGAGCACAGCGCAAAAAAAAATAAACCTTGCAAATATACGACATTCACGCGGCTATAAGTTAGAATGATTTAACCGACGTCTCAAAGGTACGATGCGATCAAGGCGGCACGTGCTCGATTCTCATTCTCTTCCTCCATAGGTGTAGTAAAAGGGAAGTCCTTGAACAGCCCACTACTGTACTGATTCATTATCACCCACGCGCACAAATTGCATGTTATTTCTCGATAGAACACTGCAGTGTTGCAAGTGATTTGCGGTTAGGGTTAACAGTGTATGCAGTCAGAAATAATAGGTTATCACCATCTTGTTTGTTTAGACAATATTTAGCAGCAACAATAGGCTTGATAATGCTATTGTTTCGTCCTATTTCGTATCACATAGTATTGGCGATATTATCGACTCTCTCTCTTCTTTCAAGTAGCTTCATCCTCCTTTATTTTGTTCTTCTTTCTTTTACTCTTCCTCTTATTAGAGTAGGGTGACTGTAGTACGCTAAGTCAAGGCACATTTTCGAAACGGTTTAGATACTTTTTATTATAGGTAAACGACTAACATTTTACAGGAACAGATTGCAAAGTGGGTATGTTTAACACGCAGACTTTTAGCTTTTGATTTACTAGTAGCCTATAGTAATTCGATTGCAAGGCAAAGGCTTCTTCTTATACAGAGAAAGCACGAGCGTTGATCACCATGCTTGCTCAAAGGATTGGGGATGATGGCAAAATATAAAATTTAATCAATGTTTGAAATGACTACGTTCTAATGTGTGTTCAACCCTAATGAATATCAAGTAGCGAGAACTAGTGTTAATGATGATAAATGATGCGATACTGTCTTTTTATTCCGGTCGCTTATTTCATCGTTGCTCGGATTCTATTTCATCGTCTAGATTACGTTTCCTGTCATTTTCATAATAAGACGTTGAAGATTTCGATTTAAAGACTAGATACAATCGTGGACAATTGCGGATTTGCGGTGAACAACTTCTTACCCTATAATACGCTCTTAGCAAGGTTGAAAAGTTGCTAACCACCATTGTCCTTGGTTGTACAATTTAATAATTATGTAGTAGTTTTGGAATGAGACGCCTCCTAGTCAATTTGGAAGTGCCTGTAATATTAATTGTTTAATTGAAATAATTATTTCGACTTTTTCTTAAGAAGTAACCCGAAAATATTGGTCCAATTAAAAAAAAAATATCACTGATAATATACCTATCACTTGACTTCCACGCGGACGTAGTCGCGGCAGAAGCTCGTATCAACTTTTTTATCGTGTGGGCACTAATGTCTTACGACCCCACACACCCCAGTTTCTAAACCGCTTCAAAGGCCTCTGACATGGTTTGAGTGGGACAGCAATAGGCTGGTATAAGTCCAGGTTCCCTTACGATGCTTTTCCTTCACCGATGTCAGTGATGTTCAAGATAAACTTTAGAAAGTACATAATTATGAATTAAAAAAGTTATATTTGTACTTGCTTGTGTCAACTAAAAAGAATGATAATTAATTGTCAACAGCAAACTGGCGTGGTGATATATTTAAAGCTACGCAGTTTTAGTCGTAGGTACGGCAAATCATAGGATATTCTAGGTCCTCATGTAATTTACCTGGATGACCTTGCGCGCTACTATAATTATGTTAGGTACTAGTGACATGGAATATTTATACTTTATTTGCAAATTCGTGCTAATGATATCACGCGATATTTGTGTAAGCATTAAACCAACAATAATTATGTTCCTGGAAAAAATTCGTGGTGTCACATTTTTAGTATACCCATTATGAAAAATCAACGTTACTGAAATGTTATCTCTATACAAGACATTGATATACTCGTATATTAAAAAATACAGATATGTATATGAATTCAAAAACATCCCAAAAAATTCAAAGCATTTCATAAAGAACTTTATACTGAAGGCATAGGATCGAAAATGTTTTTAATGAATTATGTCGTTTAATTTGAATTATTCACAATAGTTTTTATTTTGATATTTTTATGTTATGTGCATCTAAGTATTTTATTAATCAATAATACAAGAGGTTTTTCTAAGCTCCTACCTAGGTTTTCTCACCCATCTTGTCATACATTCCAGGTCAATGTATTAGTGGTAAAGACTTCTGCCGACATTGAAACAATTTCATCGACCTAAATACTTGAAAAGTCGACGCCGTCTTAAATATTTTTTATGTACTCTAGATCTGTCAAATCTTTCGCAAGTGTTACGTGTGATTGCGTCGATCTGAAGGGTCTATTCTGTTAAAATCTCGCGTAGAATTTAGGTAAAGTGAGCTTTAGGTAAATTTTACATTGTATACAATTGTAGGGCTATTCTGTAAAAATCCTGAATTAATTCACCTAAAATTGTAGCTGCGGTTTCGCAGAATTATTTATGTTATGTGGAACGGAAATCATTTTGCGGTTCAAAGTTTGCGCCTCTGAAAACGTCTTGCGTCAAACTGCTATCTTGGAAATTAGATAGGTATTATAGATATGGTAACAGTGAACTTTTAGATAATTCAACGTGAATTTGTGCTGTGGTGATGTACGGTCAAAACATAAAGCTATTTTGGTTTAAAGACAAAAATAATATATTTTTGCTACATTGCCATTGTTATTTTGTGTTAAATTTTTAAGCTTGTGTTGTCTAATAATTTTGAAACCTATTTAGAGTGATTTATAATAATTGACGCACTCGGTAGCTGCCTGTATACCAAATCGATTGTTCAACTATACCGCATGCGGTATCTCAGCAGCGCCATCATTTTTCATTAGATAATTAATTATTTTTATTACTTGACTGGTAAGTAATCAATGTTAATCTAGTGACGCAGTCACTAAATAAACTGCAAAAAACCCTAATGATTAAACAACAGGAAAACACCGTTAGATAGTTCTATGCTTCCAGTGATCATTTAACGAAATCGTCATCAAGAGGAAGCATGAAATCGATTGATTCCATCATCTCGGAGCGTGCCAAATTAATCAGTCACCGCCGATCAAGTTAACGACTGCTGTAATTGTCATTTATTGCCCTTGAACTTCCGAATTAGATAGCCCAATTATTTGTTGTTTGTGTCTATCCATTAATCACAGAACTAGAAACTTAAGTTTATCAAACGTTTAGCGTTGACACGTATAATAGTGATGCGTGCCTCATCGCCGAAATTGGTGACCCTGCCGCAATGTGAAAAACTGCGTTGCGGTGCGCCACGCATTTTGGTAAGGTTATGAAAAATGATCACTCAAACAAGAGTCACCCCCTTTAGTGTGCGAGAACCGTACATCCACAGCATTTACAGCAATGCGATGTCTATAAAAAGCTTTTAACAATGAAGATATTGCTTATGACTAAGCTTACTATACAGGGAAGGCGCAAGCAGGGAAATGACCGATAATTTGGATTCTCAGAAACACTTCAGTAACTTTAGTTATGATTAATTATTCAATTAAGACTATTATTAGTCTGCTGAGATAAAAGCTTCTAGAGTTCAAGCTCAGAATCCATTCATTATTATTCTAATTGACACTGATAAGTTTCTTAACAAGTTATGTAATAAATATGACCATTCTTCATAAGGGGGGATAGGTCAAAATAGCTCCCAAAATAAATAAAAAACTTGGTTATTGCAGACTGAAATTATTTTTATCAGAATGTATAATATTTTCATAATAATAATATGGTTTATAATGATTACTGTTTTAAATCATGATAATTTAATAAATATAATCATCATTATTGTAGCGTAATAAGTTTTAATAAAGTAAAATAGCGCTACAGTTTTTAAAAACAATGTGAGAATTTATTAATTTTGCAGACTTTAATGAAATAATCAACACAACAAGACTAAATGGTAAAAAAAAAATTACAAACGTTTTTCTCCAATATTGGTTCGAGTATTTGTTTTATGAATTCTTAGATAATAAGAAAAGCACGATAAATTATATACTACTAGTAGATGGATGATGATACAAGCTTTAGTTATAAACCAAATTTGAAGTTAAAATAAGGGCTTGAACATTGATTCCAAGAGACCTATCTCAAGAACCCCTAAGGCCCAAGCAATCTTTAGAAATTGATCGGTATTCAGTAAACATTTGCGCAGTTTGTTGTGTTCATACCATATAAGAAACGTGTTATTACGTATTATATTAGCACGGCTTATGTAATCAGTATTTGTAGCCGGATATCTAATGAATCTCGTCTTACTGTGTCCTGCTGTTTGACTAAGGAATTGATTTATTGGTTAACAGTAACCAGTCTTATTTATACATAATTATAAATGCATTAGGAAAAGCAGAACAGTTGTTTTTATCCTTATGACTGCAATTAAATGCATCATGTAAAAGAATAAACCGATGAGCAACAACAACAGGTGCAATAGTTTTTAGGGTAAGTCCACAAAAGGTGGCACGGGACTCTATTACTAAGGGTTTATTTATTTATTTAAACTTTATGCAACAAAAAAGTAGAAAGACGGACTTAATGCCTTAGGCATTCTCTACCAGTCAACCAAAGGTGAAGAGATAACAAAGCAGGTGCAAAAAATTGTACATGAGGAAAAATCAAATATTGCTCAATATGGCTTTCCCACCTGTCCGTCTGTTTATCACAGATCTGTATATTTCGAAACATAATAGGTAGACACTTGAAATTTTAAGAGTATTATGGCCGTTACAACAACTACTAATAAAAATGTATTAAAATAGGTTTTCTTTTTTCTTAATGTAATGGTGAATATTATATGGTACGGAGCCATTTGTGTGCAAGTCTGACTCGCACTTAGCAGATATTTTCACTGGTCTACACTATCCCACTTTCCAAAAATTCTTCCAGGCACACTTCCCGCGCCAATTCGTAGCAAGTGACCGTAATTAACAAAAACAAGAACATGATTTACTGTCATTTTAATTTGCAACATTGTATGATAATTATTTGAGTCACTATCCAATTCAGACGCGAATCTCGCAGCTAGTAGGAAAAACAATACATTCGTGCCAATGCCCTAAACTACCCATTGCTGGCTCGTCAATCAACTGTCAATAGTGTAAATGAATATCAGTCTATATAAAAACAGCTATACGTAGCAGATATGTTACATTACACTGTGGTGTGCTGTGACTAGGGATACCAGATCATCAATCCGAAAAGCCAAATTATCGGCCAGTTAAGCCGGACTTAAAAAAAAAGGTAATATTATGTTTGAATTTTAAAATGATAACATTATTGTGCACATACATACATAAACTCACGCCTTTTTCCCATGGGGGTAGGCAGCAACTACAGAACGCCACCTGCTACGATCCTTACATACTCCTTTCGCCTCATCTACGTTCATAAATCTCGTCATACAAGCATGCCGGTTACGAGTACTCCGCACCTGACCTTTCTGAAAAACCTCACCAATAAGGTCAGTGTAGGTCTACTTAGGGCGATCCCTCCCTGCGTTGCCACTCAATTCTGCCATATAAATACCTTTTGTTTATCGTCTTTCACTCATTCTCTCAACATTATGACCGAACCATCCAATCCCCTTTTCTATCTTTTAACATTTTTGTATTTATCTTTTACGATACTTTATCTTGAAATAAACTAAACGTCTGATGGCCAGATACACATCCAAAAAGCCTGACTATGTTCGGCTTTATCCAGACGCCTGACAACCCTACCAGTGACTAACATATTTTTGTATGACACAACATAGCCGTGAGACGACACGCTTCATGCTTCGACGGCTCGTATTGTTCTTAATACTGCACAGATGTACAATACCATTAAATTGTAATAAAATGTGCAAATTACCTAGAATTATTGATTCATCGATTGACAATATAATTATTGAATGAACAGTTCTGACTACGCTTATTTTGTATTGTTTGTTTGTGACTTCAAATTGATTTTTTGCTTTGTATGATTGATTACTCCATAAGCGTTAAGTATAATTGTTTTAATACAGTAAAGAAATTTAGTCAGATTCAGAACATTCTCCTAATGCTGAATATCGTTCGGCTGATATAATAATGATAATATGATATCTGTATCCATAAACTCCCAATAATTAAATGAATGACTTCAAACTAATTCCAATTACTTAATGTGTTACATTACTAGCTAGCAGTAACGGTTCGGCTGTCATTCGTAGATCTTTGACAGTCAAAACGGATAACCAAAACCTCTATAACAACCCTGTCTTACCAAGGGGTATCGTGTTACCCAGTAACTGGTTGGTGGAGGTCAGTTAGGCAGTCGCTCCATGTAAAACATTTGTCGACTAATGCTTAGAATGTATTTAAAATTAATCAGCAATTTTTTTTAAAAGGCTTCCTTTCATTCTTCCCTCAATCAGCGTTAAATGATCAATATTTTTTTTTATAATAACTTTGAATCTTGTGTGTAATGTTAATGTGGTTCGTTTTAGAAGAACTAAAGCCGATTATTAATTCATCTTTGAAAACAATTAACGTAATACAGACGGCGTCATTGACATGACGTCCTGTAGTCCTTTACCAACCCACACGCTGGTTGGTGTAATAATGAACATTATATTATGTATCATCCATTCAAATGACGTGTGCCAGCACTATGCGTCAAGAATTACAATTGGCATTAATAAGGAAAAAAATAAAATGTCATATTGCAACAATAAAGGCACCTCTGCATTAAAGTCATTTTAATAATTCCGAAAGTCATAGCATTTGACCGTTTTGTTGTCATAGGACCATTACGTGACATCAATGATATAGCTGTCAAAGTGTAAGTCTGGAAAATTTTACCAGTTTGCGGGATATTCTAAATTGAAAAACTAGCATGCTTATGCCAGATTTGAGTTTTTTTTTTGCGAGAAACCCTCATTATTTTTCTGAAATAAAAGTACAAGTTACTCCTTATAACGACAGTTATCTCCCAGTGAAGGTCCCGTCAAAATTAGTCCAACCGTTTTAGAGATTAGGCGAAACAAACAGAGAGACAGAAAAAAAAATGGTTTTCTGTTCTAACTACATACCTTATAAACATTCATATTTTATGTATTTAGTAAAAAGCTTTATTTTGACATTACAAACAGACAATTCAATTTAATTATTTTTATAGATCACTGGATTTTAGTGTTCAGAGTCCAGACGACATTTTCTTCAAATAGTTGCAGACATTTGGAACAATTAAATGGCGTAATGGGACAGACAGTTGAACAACGACACGAAGCTACACGTTTTGTAAATAAACTGAACAATTACAGTTACTAATCCCTGTTGGCGCCAGTTGAAGTATACCTATAAAGCCAGACGGCGTCAAACTGCTGCAGAAATTGAATTATACAGAAATATACAATTATACACATAACATACATAACATCACGCCTGTAATCCCCGAAGGGTTAGGCAGAGGTGTACCCATTAGTACACCCACATTTCGCCAGTTATGTTTTTAGTCCCATGTAATAGGGGGCGAGCCTATACAATTATAAATGGGTCAATTTGATTGTTTGAGCTTGTCATGAGCGATTTTAAGCCTATTTAAAAAATGGGCGTATCTTAGGACCAAAAGTTACATGTTTATTTATTTCCGTCCGCGTAAATGTCGGTTATCGCAAACGTAGACGAAGTCGCAAAATATAATGCAGTATATGTCCTTTCTTGGGGCTCAAACTAATCTCATAACAAATTTCATCAAAATCGGATCAGTGGTTTAGTCGTGAAAGCGTAACCGAAAGACAGAGTTAGTTTCGTATTTATAATAATAGCATATATAAACAATTATAAATAGGTAGGTCCTTTCGAATTGTTTGACGTATTTACGAGCGATTTTAAGTCTATTTTAAAATGGGCGTATCTTAGGACCAAACGTTACATGTTTATTTATTTATTATTATCTGTAGTTCTGTCATACCGGTATGACAGCCGGGCCTTGAGTGGTTAAGATCGCCGTTAAAGCATTTGTCTAGACTTTATACCAAAACGATGATGAATTTGTCAATCACTCACACGCTTGTCATTTGTTAATTTACCTACACGATCTCAATGAACAGTCACAGTACATTACAGGTAGCTATGACTAACATCAAAGTATGCCAAGTCCAATTTTACGCAGTCGTGGGACGACTTCCAGTACACATGAACACGGGGCACGCGATATTTTATGCGTACATTAACGAGATTGATGACTGCTGAAGAGAAATTGGCATGGTTTCGGTCCAACTAATCCAATATTTACATTGTCAATGCATAGGAAATTAAAATTGATATACAAGCTAGTTATTTTTATTTAAAAACTAGCTTTTGCTTGTGACTGTGAATTTTTTTCTTCATCTTCTGCATAGCTTTTTTTCCGACTACGTTTGGGTCGGCTTCCAGTCTAACCTGATGCATCTCAATACCAGTATTTTATATGGAGCGACTACCTATCTGACTTCTACAAATCAGTAACTGGGTAATATGATACCCCTTAGTATGACTGGCTGTCAGATTTTCGGGCTTCTGACGACCCATAACGACGACGACGACGACAAGAACAAAATAATATCCTTCCATAAAAACTTTAATCAAAATAAGAAATCACATTACAAATCTGAAGACCAATCAATTTCGAAATCATAACATGTGCCGTGCTCCAATCTGACAGCTCATAATTAAAACATTTAACGCTGCTCAGTACATTAATTATATTGAAATTAAAACAATACACATGTCGAAGCAACATGTGACTCAACACGCGATTATTCATTTAATTGATTACGATTGTACCACAAACTGTGTCTGGAAACGTGTGTTTTATTAACCAAAACACACAAATTATAAATACCTAGGTTATGCCCGCGACTATGTCCGCGTGAATATCTCTTATCTGCGGGGGTTTTCATTTTTGTTTGTGAACCTTAATTTGTTTTTAATCCGCTATCAGTCACTGATAGCCCCGTCAGAAACGGTCCAGGTGTTTCAGAGATTTGCCGGAACCAACAGAAAAACAAGGAATATGGCATAAATACAGAGCATTGCCATACAACAATAATAATTAGTTATTTGGCTAAGAAAAGGCACAAACATTAACACAAATCTTAGAACAAATACGAAACTCCCATAAAATAAACAACGAGTTTCTACAAAAGACAAACCCTTTTGAAATAAATCTATTCCAAGCACTTAAGGATGAAAGAGTAATATTATTCATGCTATGAAACATCTGTCATTTATTTGCTTCATCGCTAAAGCAGTAAAAGTCTGGCAACAACTGCGGAAAGCGATCAGTACTCAGATAGTAAATGTAATTTACGTCTTACGAGGGGTTTGCATGCAGACCGCACGAATGCACTTTATAAGAGCCAATGGTAAAGCTAAAGCACTTTGCGTTTACGCTACGACTACAAAATATAATAAGAGCGCCCGCAGACTTACAATTTCAAGATGGCCGACTAAATCACAGAGTATATCAGCAGAGTAGTTACTTAATGAGAGTTCGCAGATCTTATTCAATTAAACGAACAACTTAAAAAAAAAATATTAAACACAAATGGAGGTCTCCGCCCATGTTAGTATTTTTGTAGTGACCGATTTATCGGATCGTTCAGTAGATTCACAGTATCGTAGGACCAACTTTTCGTGGGACATCTCCATTGGTATATTGGAATTCATATGTTCCATTTCATTCCAACAGTAAATTAGGCACCGATTATCGAACGTGGGCGGAGACCCTAAATTAGACTCCAATCGTATCAGAATCTTCATTCCCTTCCAATTACGCACATTTAAAAAGTTGTCCAAATATCGGCCGACTCCTTATTAGTACGGTACTATACGCAATCTCGCGGACCATCCAACTTAGTTGGTCAGTGACACGTAAAACTAGTCGATTAAATTGTGAATCGGCCACCTGAATATTGTAAGTCTGCGAGGACCCTAACTCGTAACACGTAGTGTGTGCCAGTGACATAATGAGTAGTCGGCGTAGAAGGCATGCTAATGCACAATATACAGTTACACATATAGGTTAACTGTTTAACAGCACGAAACAGAAATCGTTTCCTGCCCTCAGCTGGTAAATTGGGAGCGCAGTTGTTAAATGCCCGCAAATTGTTTCCAAACTACCTGTTAACAGGTTTTGTAGTCCATTCAACCGAAAGCAGGTCAAATGTATATGGTCATCGTGGTGCAAAACTCAAAAACACGACCGTTGACTTCAAATGAGGAGATGATTTCAAACTGAAGAGCTTTTACATTTACCTAATGCTCGAAGAGATTCAACATAGCAACCATACATTTGACGCTAAGACTTATAAAGTTTGATTACCTACATAAAAGTGTTAAATAGATATCTTTTAATATTTTTTTCATTGAAGCCATTAAAGCAAAAGCTACATAAACAAATTACATAATATAGTATAATTACTCTATCCTTAAATTTGGTAGGCGTCGATCGTAAGGGCATATCAGGAGCAACCATGACGCCTTGATAGCTAACTTAATGAATGAAAACATAAAGTAAAAGATATGCTGATGGATGATACTTATCCTTTAAATGTACATACTAGCGCACCGCCCCGGGGCGCTTCGCACGCGTGCAATGTAGGTAACATACCAAAACGTTCCCCTTGAATCACTGTATCACTTGATGAAAACCACATGAAAATCCGCTGCGGAGTTTAAAAGATCTAAGTTTGCAGACAGCGGGAAGCGACTTTGTTCTATACTACGCAGAGAAATCTACAATTTACAAGTGTCTGTAAAAAAATAAAACGCAAAACTAACGAATTAGAAGGGGCAGTGATGATGAGCATTTGTCCTTGAATTATTTGTTTTAATGTCATTTTCTAAAATCAAATAATTTAAAGTCTCAAGATACAATGCACAGATTGGGCAGCAGGCAAAATATTTGGACATCAATAAAATTCATAGACCGGTAATATAGGTCGGGTTTACGACTTATTAACGTCTAAACAGAGTAAACATACATAACAGTTTTACGGCGAGGCCCAACAAGTCAGACGGCCAAATAAAGAGCAGAGATTTCAGCGTTGTTCAAACAAAGCAAGTAATAAAATATTGGCATATTGATGTATAGCTAAAGCAGCGATACACGCCTACAAAGACGCCCACCGTGGTCTTTGGAGCCAAAAAAATATGGACTCTGCAACCATTCATTAATTCTGGGGAGGCGACGATAAAGATTACTCACGAAGTAATGAGGAGTACATATATGTTTAGTGTCAACCTGCGTCGCATGATACGGAAGTAAAGTTTTTACTCATGTATCTATTGGGCGAATGAGAGTTCCGACTTCCAACCTTCATTGAATTAGTCGTAACATACTTGTGTAACCGATTCTGATGTCACCATGTATATTAAATTTAATCTAGTGGATATTTCAGGGGTGAAACTACTCTGCTATACAGAGATGATTTTTATTTTATAGGTACTAGCTTTTGGCCCCGGCTTCGATCGCGCTAAATTCGGGTCACATAGTTTACGCTTACATTTCTCCTAAGTTTTTCCATACAAACTTTGGACTCCTTCATTCCCTTAGGGGGTGAATGTGTAAAAAATCCTTTTTTTGCGGGCGCCTATTAACTATAAACTTTTCTGGCAAATTTCATTATTTTTACGTCAAGCTGTTTTCGAAATTTCGTAATGAGTAAGTGACCTTTTCCTTTAATGTTTAGATTTCAGTGAAATTGTTCATATTCATGAGTACTTTCATCCCCTGAAAACCAGCATTAACAGTCGTGTTATACTGATTATATTCATTATAGAATCAGATCTCTTTTTGTAAAACAACTCTATATGCTACGTCGAGTAAAATCTCCATCCTCAATTTTACTACAGAACAGAACATGCAACTGACAACCCTGTTTACATATTGTTTATCAACATTGTAGTAAAAACAAACGTCGAAACACCATTTGACCCAGAAAGGAAATTGGCCATCCACTTGTATCTAGCTTTTACGTCGCTTCCTCTACGAACACTTTGGAGCCATTTCCGTAGCAAATGATGTAGCGAAGAGATACTCCATAGGTTGAAGACCTCTGCCCTCAAAACGTACACTCTTGGTTATGTATCTACGTGCTTGCATGAACACAATAAACTAAACCGGCAAAGTGTGAGTCGTACTCGCACACAAAAGATACTACTGTACAATATTTAACATTCACAAAAAAAAAATACACGTTTCTTATAGGTTTGTAGACCGCCTTTAATTTTTAACTCTATTTTTTTTTATTAATTTGTTACTATAGCGGTAATAGAAAGAAACAGACACTGAAAATGTCAACTCTCTATGATAGTGCATGAGATACAGGCATTACATTCCGTACAGACAGACGCGAGACGGACGGACAACGGAAGCTTAGTTAGAGCCCCGTTGATACCCTTCGAGTACGTATCCCTAAAAACCATACATCCATTACATTACCTAGTGCTTGCATCATCACAACAAACGAAAATGAAAACGGTAACAGAATTACAAAACGAAAACATAAATAAAATGCATTTCACATGTTTCAAAACCTCACATTATGTTGTTGCTAAACGTTTAGTACGCGAGCTAAACAAACAAAATGCGAGGAATTTGTATGACAGAAGCACCGTGCGGATTCTGAGAAAAACACGACATTCAAGGTGAGATAAGTACAAGTGCACAACGGCGGAGCGGCATCAGTTTTTGTCGCTCTAACAAATGGACGGAATGAGAATATGTTTGTGATTGATGGCTTGTCTGTACTCGCCACTATAGGCTTCATACAATGACAACCTACTATGTTTTATCAAGAGAATAGAAATTGACAGAAACATAAATGACAAAACCTCTGCCTGTGTATATTCTCTATTCCAGGGATGGCGAACCTTTATTGGTGAATGTTGCATTTTTTTAATTTATGTATCAAACGGTTTCCTAGGAATCACGCTACACTAGAAAATACAATGGGGACCTCATATAACATCTATTGAGGGACGGATAAGCTTTGATCATTGATCAATCATTGTTGGTACGCACAACCAGCATCAGTCATTTATGACTAACATCCGCATCAATGTACAAGAGAGGACAATAGCAGTTGATCACATTAATCAACCTTATTTACAAAGACCGTAAGGGCTAAAAGTGGTTCATTACATGAATGTACAAAAGCAATAATTGCGGCTAGGTAAACATGCCTAGCTAGTCTTTGTGTCGCCTATTAAATTCAGCTTAGTAAAACCAAACTAACCGACCGAAATCTGAAACGACCTCGTTTCTGCATGACCTTGAAGATACCTCTGTAGGTACACATAGTGATAATCAAATTAAATCTTACTTAGGCTTCTTACTGGCGAAATGTGGGTGTACTAATGGGTACACCTCTGCCTAACCCTTCGGGGATTACAGGCGTGATGTTATGTTATGTTATGAAACGCTCTTGGAGAATAGAATCAACGGTCTTGGATCCCGTAATGAAATTAATCAGAATAGAACAACAGAAGAGTGAAAAACTATATTTCCACTTTCCTTCAGGCAAAAAGGGACGTTTAGAACTAAACCAAGCCGAGTTATCTACAACAGATTCAAATTAACATTACTTACAAATTAATAATCACGCATGAACGTATTAATTATTAAGACTCAATTTGTGCAGACCTAAATCTGGGTCAGTTAAGGGCGCGGATTATGTGTCAAATGTATACTGGACTCCTGACTCATGGTGGTAGAAGGAACTGCAGGGTTTTAGTCAGCAAGAGGCCGACGT
Source organism: Hoplodrina ambigua (assembly GCA_949774945.1). Classification (NCBI taxonomy): domain Eukaryota; kingdom Metazoa; phylum Arthropoda; class Insecta; order Lepidoptera; family Noctuidae; genus Hoplodrina; species Hoplodrina ambigua. Next base: position 2,581,915 of record OX458974.1, on the reverse strand, counting down.
TACCCTCCGTTTTCCCCAGACCAAGGGTATCCATTAGGATACCTACCAGAAAAAAAAAATAAGACCTAAATCTAGGTATACAGGCTGCTATAATAATACGAACCACTAACTGCCCGATATTAGACGGCTTATTGCGACGTTTATTGTGTCGACGAGATTATTATGCTCATCTAATATGCACGATGCATATTGAAGGCAAAGGAAGGCGACGATTTATGTAGTATAATAAATCACTGAGGATAAAACTAGCCTGACAATTATCGCGCTAGTATTACTACTAGTGTAGTACGCATTTATAATAATGATGATGAATGGCTGAGAAAATTTAATGATTGGCTTAGAAAATTGAACTGTGACTCTCCCTATCTGCTTAGCCACTTGTAAAATGGAATGTGAATCGACGATAAAACATGGGTGAAAAACTTGATTAGACCAAAGATCGAGTTTTTGCTGAAGAAACCCTGTGTGTTCTACCAGTTACATATTGTTTAAAGTTTTAAATGAAACAGTATAGTTCAGTATAACAATTATGTAGTATTTTTTATTTTACTATGAGGAAAAACATAAAATTATGCATTATGTGGCGCAGTCTGTTATACGTATTTATATTTTTTGCCTTGCCGCAATGGACCGGTTCGCCATCCCTGCCTGCTATCTAAGGTAATATTTTCGGGAGTTATAAAGTGTATTAACCTTTAACCAAGCTGAAAGTTAGTTTTTTTTTTTTTCTTGTGTTTTCCTAAGAATATTTTGCTCAATGTAACTTAATATGATGGGCAGTACAGATAGTTAACGGCTATTATGATGCATAACATAAACATCATAACATCACGCCTGTAGTCCCCGAAAGGTTAGGCAGAGCTGTACCCATTAGTACACCCACATTTCGCCAGTTTAGTTTTTAGTCCCATGTAATAGGGGGCGAGCCTATTGCCATCTACCGGGCACAAGTCCAGACTCCGAGGCTGCTACTGAGAAATTCCTGATGGAAAAACCCAATAAAAATTTGCCCGACCTGGGAATTGAACCCAAGACCTCATGCACAGCAGTCGCGCTTGCGACCACTAGACTAACGAGGCAGTCCTAGCAGGCTGATGAATGATGCGTCAAAGTCAAAGCATTTATTTCAATTATGGAAGCCATGTAGGCACTTTTGAATTGTAAAGGAGTAGCCACAAGACTGACTCCTTTACAATTCAAAAGTCGTTGGGGTTGCTTGTTCGGTTGTTCCAGAACTTTAGTAAGTCTATGGAGAAGAACAAACAAGAAACTAAACGGTCACTTTCCAATATTCTTTTACAAAACCCCGGTAACATTATTCACGCCGTATTTGTAGACAAATGGCCATAAAAAAACATATTATATACATTTTACAAATAAAGTAACTCTGTGGGATATTACTTAAGAATTGTTAAATAAGGAGAGATATCATTTCAGTAATTTATTCATGTCTCCGTAAAACACGGAAAGAGAACAAACAGCTATTGAAAGTAGCTTACCACCTACGAACCAAGCGTTTTGGACATGATTGTCTGTTACGCAACTAAATGATGATAAATGTATCTATAAATAAAATGTCTGGACATTCATTTTGTCTCATTAGTGGAAACTTTATCAGAGATTTTAAGTTATTTATTATTTGAGTGCTTAATGCTTTCGTTGGATGGAAAACTCAATGTAGGAAGCGAAGAACAGAGGGGGTATGACAGAATTTGTCAAAATCAATTTATATCTAAATCTTTACTTCTTTAAGCTTATTATAAAGTGGTAAAGTTAGTTTGTAACAGGTAAATTCTGAAGTACGTTTTCGATTACAAAATATCGCTAAACCATTGCCGAGTACCACAGGATGGTATACTTGACGTTCATATGGACAAAGTTGCGGGCACAAGCTAGTACCTATGACTAACTAATAATAACAGCTAATTATCAAAGACGTTCCTCCGACAGATTTTAACGATTTGAATATAAACGAAAATATGTCTCATAAAATGAGCTGTTATAAAAAAAAAAATGATATGTCCTTTCTATGTATTGAAGCGGAAGTCAAATGCATCTCAATGAGGAACATGAAGCATACAAAAACCCCCTCACTCATAGTGACGTCAGATTGTCATGTGCTATGTGGGACTGGTCTACGTGCGCGTGCGCAGTAGTTTGATTGAAGTGACCCACTAAAAAAATATGAACCTAGTAAAAAATGTGTGACTTATTGATTAGATTACGTTGCTCTGATTCTTCTTTTTTAAAGACTTGTGATTATCATGGCGGTGTTGCATGACTTTTGGCTAGGAATAGGTCTAATGAAGTCATATATTTTCTTCATTCCAGCTTCTTTTGTACTTAGAACAAAGGTATTAATTTGAGTTGAATTGGAAAGGAAAGGTCTTAATTTGGTATTTTGTTTAAACTCATGTCAACTTGTTTTATTGGGTGTTTTTATTATGAGCACGAATTCACACGATCTGTCAATTTTAAAGGGGCCAATGGCAGTCGGGGGCCGTGGATCATGCGTCGAGGTAATACCGGGTTTAAGACTCATGGTAACAAGAGGATTCGTCAGTAAGAATTCGACAGTATAACCCTCCATTATCCCCAGACGGAGGGTACCTATCCATGAGGACTTCTCTACGACAAAATGGTTGTCACTTCCTCGTCCGTCTTTGTCTAAAGACCCTTTTTCTCCCAAAACAAATCCTTACTACCGATTATAAATGCGAAAGTAACTCTGTCTGTCTGTTAAGCTTTCACGACTAAACCACTGAACCGATTTTGACGATATTTGGTACAGGGTAAGTTCGGACCCCAACAAAGAACATACGCTACTTTCATTTGATCTTGACTTCGGTCTGCGTTCGCGATAACCGACATATTTTACGCGGATGAACACGCGGGCAATAGGCAGTGTTTTATATAACTTAGATGAATTAGCGTGATTATCAACTTGATGCCTATTATCAGATATGAATGTATGATTTATCGTAACGCAGTGGACACACATGCTATATCGCGTGTAAAACAATATTCATGTCGTCTGCGGACGTAGTTGCGTATGTAAATATCCTAATAACAGTTAATCGAGTGTGGCCGGCACAAAAATGTAAGCCCAACCCAATTCTCTGTCACAATATGACGTCAATGAATATGTCTAGATTCCTACAATAATAATTATTACATGGTTTATTTCGTGTCTAGGCGAATGTTGGATTATCACGAACATAAAAAACTAGGTATAAAAATCTAGGGTTGGGTCATCAATTTCCTGTTCATGACTGCTGAACAATTAATGTGCAAACTTATCTGAGCTAAAAAACCTGATTGCAAGACAAAATTCTTAGGTCTGCCCTTTCGATAACCTGGCAAAAAAGCAGCTTATTTTATAAGAGTCAGGAATTAATTTTGAATGGCACATTATAAAAATATTCGAAACAACGTACCTACCTATCATCTAAAAGATTTGAATTTATTGTTTGTAAGATATAATTTCGCGCGACATTTATTATCTTGCACGTAATTACGCAATTTTAAACTTTATTGCTGTTGAATTTTAGTGCATTCTCAATATAAAGTAATAAAAAATGTTCGAGAGAGTATATTTCTGCTGCCTGCCAGTCGTTGACAGGAAGTACCTATGCTATATTCAACATAACGTTACAACGCTATTGTTATTTCAGTTATCGTATTACTAGCACTCTCCCCACGACCTCGTCCGTACCTATGTTTTTTTTTACGGATTCTTAATTTTTTTTATAGTAAAACATTGCCTATATCACACAGTGATAACGTAGCTTCCAAATTGCAAAATAATTTTCAAAATCGGCTCAGCAGATCCAGAGATTACCCCCTACAACCTCACAATTTTTACCTATTTAAAATATTAGTTAAGAAGTATTGATATAAGCTCCGTTATTTTACTATAAATATACAGTAATGTAGACTATTAACCATTTACAAATAAATATATCAGTAAAATGAATATTATATACTAAATTAATGAGTTATATTTAAATTAAACTATTTACCTTGTATTAGCCCAATTAAGTAATTACATTATGTGAAATTTATTCTGAGGGAAGCCGCGGGAACAGCTAGGATAACACAATATTACATTCGCTCATCTGAACTATCATCTCTCTATAGATAATCATTTTGATTGCACCATAGCAAGAGCAAAGAACCGTTCAAGAGTTGAACGAGTACATTGCTGCGGTAACGTTATTAATAGTAGAAGAGAATATGTACTTGTGTAGGCAGCAATAAATGTCAAACGTTTTGGTCAGAGTATAAATAAAGTTGGGCGAGGCGTGCCCAGATGCATGGATGTTCCCATAAATTTATGTTGGAAGTACTCACAAGAGGACAATAGTAGTACATAGGACACACAAACTGAATAGCCGATAGGATTGCCTTTGCCATATACTATTTCAATTTTGACAAATTATTTAAGCTCTTACAATGGGTAGACTTACCAGTAATAGATTTTTAAATATTTATTTTAGTATGTAATTGAACAAAAAATTATACAATAGGAAAAGGGAAAATCTATGAATAAAAGTAGAAATATGAACACTTATCAAACCTCTTATTTTGCATCACATTATCAAATAAATGTCCTTTCCTAGGTGAACCCTAGGAACCCTAGCGTAAACTTAGCCTAACCTAACAGACAGAGTAATTTTCGCATTTATAATATTAGTACGGATCAAAAGTATAATATAGTATGGATAAACTATCGCGATCACGGAAATACGACAATGCTTTCATATTTTATTTGCATCCCATACCCATAATATGTAAAAAGATGTATACATTTAAAGCTAAATTAAAGTTATGGCCTCTGTAACCTAGATAATTGTAGCCATAGTCTTATAATAAATGTTACATGATACTTTGCTCATGTTACATCATTTATTTTTTATCACTTATTCCTTTTGAAGAAACTATGTTGCTATAAAAGAATGGTGTTGTCCTTTATCTATTCTTGGACAGCAGTAACATGAACTAGGCTTGGCTATTTATTGCCTTTTCTATTTTACCTTTTAAACATGTTTTTATACTGTTTTAACATCTATAAGTTGATGAATCCCAGTTTATATGACTTTACCTTTTGATTTCTATATTTGTATTGATTCGGCAGATTAAAAATATTACAGGTTTTCATTCCAAAAATTCAGAAATGATTTTATGATGAATGATTTTATTTAAAAAATTTACATAACATAACATAACAACGCCTGTAATCCCCGAAGGGTTAGGCAGAGGTGTACCCATTAGTACACCCACATTTCGCCAGTTAAAATCTTATATAAGTTATAGTTATATTAATCCTAACTAATATTATAAATGCGAAAGTAAGTTTGTTTGTTTGTTTGTAACCACTTTACGCCTAAGCCACTGAACCGATCATCCCGAAATTTTGCATAAACGTTGCCAGGTGATCAGGGACAAACATAGGGTACTTTTAATCCCGAAAAAAAGTACTGTTCCCGAGGGAAATCACAATAACATCCTAATGACAGTAGATGGCGCCACGTGTCTATCGAATCATGATCAAATTTTAAGTTTAAGCATCTAATACATTTTGAGTCTAGACTGTCGATAGACCAGTTTCAAGTATACAACCTAGGAGTACGGAGTTGTTTGCTTAATCATTTTTTATGCCCAAAACCGCTGAAGAGCATACTGACATTTTGCATAAAGTGGCTACCAGACGGACCGACCTGCGGTTGCGGCTAACCGCAGGCCGCGGCTCCAACCGCTGTAAAAACACACCACCGCGGTCACAGTGGCGGCCTGAAGTGTCATTCGCGCGGTGTTTGTGCCACAATCGAACGTCAGTCAATATGGCTAACCGTAACGTTGTCTTATTACTCTCATGACTCATTAGCCCTCTCAGAAGATAAGAAAAAAGGTAGAAAAAAACCGTTTACTTAAACACTTGAGGTGGTGAGTGGTGTGAGGTTATAGTAGTTTATCTCTACCTATATTATCATTAGCATCGCATATTGCTCTTAGGAATAGAGAAGTGTGGGTTAAATTTAAATTATTATTTAAATTTAACTATTTCTATTACAATTTTCATATTTGGTACAAAGCAGTACACGCGGTCTGTAGTTAAAATTTGCAACTGACGCGGCCGCCACAACATTTCGCGTTTGTCTGTGACCCACTTTATATACGTTGTCAGGGATACAGAAAAACTGCGTAACTGACACTGTCATCACTGTGTCATCACTGACACTGACAGGTGTAAACGCATTCATAGAGGATGCATGGAAGAATAAAGGCGAACTTATAACAAGCTCCGCCAATTGTGAATTAATTTGGATGATTCTTTTTTTGTTTATTTTTTCGGAATTGGTCCCATATAAATACTGTCATGATCTGATGATGAAGTTCGGAGATATGGAACGGAATTTCTCATAGGATCACAGCAGAACTGTCGTAACAGTAAAATTGCTTTGTTTAATGCGTTTAGTCGATGACTGACTGAAGGAAGAGGTTATAGTTGCTAAACTAACCGTGACCTATGTCGTTGTAGATGTGTAGACAACAGTTTTCCAACGGCAAAGTTAAGTTTGTCCCTCAGTACTGTTTATGTTTTCTTTAGAGGTATGTTCGGTGTATTTTAATGACGGTAGGTAGGTTCCTTTTTTTTTTTAATTGTCTCACAGCTCCAACTCAGGCAAAAGCTCTTTGCTAGCCCGAGCAAAAATTACTGCTCAATCCCCGGAATCTTCCGTTCATGCCGCATTAAGAAAGCAAGCACAACCGGAGCGACAAGCAAATTTGAGAGCTGATGAGACATTTTATTAAAGACGGGAAAGCCAAGCCGTCCACCCGCCAAGCTTCTCTGAGAGTGACTGAGACGCCCTTCTAAACGCAATTGCTTTTGGAGGAACAAGCCAAAAGCCAGAGAGCTGTAAGAGCAACTGAGACGCCTATTCACACACGACACACAACACACATGACTACACGACTTCGTCTCAGAGAAGTAGTTCAGCCATTACAGCGACTGAAACTCCAGAACAGACGCAGGCGAGAAGGACCTCTCTTGCAGAAATGCAAACTGGACGCCGACGGACTTTTATGAGTCACAGACTGTTGGTCCGTAGGTATTTAATAATTCTGGATCTGGCCGAGCAACAAGCCGAGTATAGCCCGAATTGATTGTCAAATTCTAAACCAACGCGGGCGAAGCCGCGGGTAAAAGCTAGTTTGTTTATATTTTTAAAAGAGCTTTAATCAGCATACATTTGCAATTCATGATACCTCTTCACCACCTTTGGTTGACTATTAGAGAATGCTTAAGGCATTAAGTCACCTTAAGTACTTTTGTTGCATAAAGTATAAAAAAATAAATTCCTTTTATAGTAGTCAGCATATGCAACAAACCCTAGAAGCAAAATATAGGTCTATTATACAATACAATGGTATACTTTACACATGCATACCTGTGCTTCTAGGATCGGTAAACATATGCATTTCATTAAGATAAAGTTATTTTAAAAGACATACAAATCATTATTTATTTATCATCATCACAATCTGTTCTATCAATTTGTGTCAATTGTACCATACTACTAGTAAAAAGAAAAACATCTATTTCACAACTTCATTCAAATAAAAATAATATTTAAAAATTCCGTCTTCTCTGTTCAAGTTCTGAATAAACGAAAGAATGTTTAAGAGGTTAATGATTTGGCCAGACACCAAAGTATTTGGCCAAAAACTTTTACAATGTTGTAAATAATAAAAATTCTCTTTTCTGTTGATGTGATGACAGTGTTACAAAACTTTCACAACAGTTCATTTCAAGTTTTCCAGAGGAGACTTTCTAGTTGCATATGCACTTACATCTTTGTAAGACGTGACTATTTTAAAAGTGTGAAGATTTTTTGCTTAGTCATTGTGGTTTTACATACTTGTAATATTACTATGGCTAGTTTTTTTTTTTGGCATATCTAAGGTTATTTTTCAGAGGAGCTCTGGCCCCTGAAATGCCATGGCTCCTACCAGGAGGCACTAGACCATACTGGGGTGGGCACGGCCCAGCTCTTCCTCTACAAACACATGAGTTTTTAGTTATAATTTTAAATTGCCTAGTTAATTTTGTTCTGAAAAATTTATTACGTATAAAATTTCAGTTCATAGTAAGTTTGAAACATAAAATTTTAACCGTACATAAGCCTAAAATAGAGCCATAAAATATAATCTCTATTATACACAATAACTACCAGCAAACACCAGTAGCAACTGCCACCATACATAGACTATAGATCAGCACAATATGTAGACACATCAATATTTGACATAAAGATCCAAAATTTTTGGTTTCTCAACACAAACTGTAAAAATAATTTACACCTCACAATTTTGCCACAAAATGCAAATGCATTATAAAGCACAATTCATGGTTAGAACACCACATAAATCTTGCAAACAAATCCAATGCAAACTTCACAAATGAATGACCAATTCTTGTTCAAATATTGGTTTATCTACAAAAGACAACAAAATGTGTAACTAACCTTAAAAGCAGGCTGTTAAGAGGCACTCGGGAACACTTGTGTTATAGCAGGCACGCGTCAACCATCCTGTGGAAGACCACCATATCAGACCTCTTGCGACACCGTCATTTTTATCCCAAATATTAATGTTAATTAATGTTTTAGTTATTACACAGTCAAGGATACTACAGTTGGGTGGGTGCCAAAAATGTGCTGCAACTGTAAGCAAGCAAAACTGAAACTCATCGATGCAATCGTCACAGCACTTTACACATGAATATATGCAATGTACCGTATTATTGGGTTAGTGTGTCAATAATGCAGATGAATGTTGACTACAGTCAAGGGCGGCCCTAAGAATCCGGACACCGGGAGCAGGTTAGATACATGCATGAGATAGCAACGCTGCGCACGACATCGCTACACAAATCGGAAGGAAATAAGATATCATATAACATGAACACTTACGAAACTTCTTCCTCTCAAAGGCATCTCACGCACTAATAAAAAAACACACAATTATTGTCACTACGTATTGAATTGAGTAATATCACTCGTTTCACATACACAGTGTTCACACAATTTTTTAGTTCAATTCAACAGCAGAGTGCAGACATGGACAGCAAGTTGTCTTTCTTGCAGATTGCAGATAAAAATTTGACAGAAGCGCTACTAACACGATTCTAGAACAATCATCCATCACTCAACGACCATAGACGGCCATAGATTACAATTATACCAAAAACGCCAAACACTTCACTTGCGCTTGCACTGACTGACCCCGAATGATAAATAAAATAGAGAAACACAAATATTCTATGCTTCTAGCCTGTAATAACGACTTCGTGTTCCGTACCTACGAGCAAATCAAACTAGCTTCGCCTATGAAGACTGTTGAAAGCATGTGCAATACAATGCAGACCAATAATTTACACTTACTGAAATCGAAAATACTAGAAATGACAAACTTTTCCGCTGTTTTGCAAGCATACAGATTTAGTCGATTTATCTATTTTTCAATTATTTAATTTTGCTGCTTGCTTGTATGTTGTCGATGGTCATCTACTGTCTGGATTTTCGATTTTCAGGTTCCCACTGTCAATGTCATTATGTTATCTTGACATTTGACATTGACAAGTCTGGAATCAATCTAACCATTTTAACACAGAGTGGGATGGGAAGACCGCTTTGAAAATGCATTTGTTGAGTTTGTCTGAATTTTTTGGTTAACTTAATAAAGTTTCTTATTTTACGACTATTATACTATCGTCTGACTCAACTGCTTTCATAGTAAAGTGTTTTGCTTCATGTTAACAGCAGTGAAATCAACTGTAAGATGGAATGTGTTAAGATACAAAATAAGATAAAGTTGTTGTTTGAAAAACTTACGGAGCCGAACTATGTGCTCGATAGCTACTATGCCGATGGCCTTATCACGAAACTATCAAATTGCGCCGATCCAGGCAAGTATTATCTGTCTGCATCTTTGTATAAGTAATCGGGTATGTTTACAGTATGATATAGAGTTCCCGACAAAAATAGCGGGGAAATGTATAATCTATTATCTATTGTGCAAGAAACGTAGTATGTATTTGAATTTGATTAGGTTCTAATTATAAAAACAAACAGAAGTCTAAGTTGTATTGTGCACTTCTTAGTATGCTAAATAATATTTATTTTACCAATTTTCCTGAAACACGTTTTGTCTTGATAAATGATTTGCTCTTACTGTTACATTCCGAAAACTCATTTAAACAACTATATAGCATTAATTACCATAAAACGAGATGAATAGAGAGGCACGGGTAAATCGAGATGGAACTTTAAAAGTTTATTTAAATCTTTATAAAACTTTACTAGTTTAACATTAAAATCCCATTTAGAGTACCGTCTCGATTCACCCCTGCCTCCTCTATTCACCCCATTTTACCCGGTACTAGATTTCACAATAAATAATGTACTACCATTGACAAATTTTATTAATGATTGAATTTCCAAATTTTTCCTTTTTTTTAACACTGCAATTCTAATATAATCTTACATTACTTGCCTTTGAAAACTAATTATATTTATGTATATCATCTTTTTTATATTTTTTGTTATTTTTTTTTTTGCATTGATGTTGCTATGTCACATTTTTACAGCTAACCAATTTCAAGTGGATAAATATACCACTATTGACACATCTGTAAATGTCCTTGAAATATTATTGATTGTTTATAAGGCATGATGTTATATTACACACTTAGAAATACAATTTATATTGAACTAGCTTTTGCCCGCGACTTCGTCCGCGTAAATTTCGGTTATAGCGGACACAGACGATGTCGCGGAAAAAATTACCCATGTCCTCTCATTTTAATTAGAAACGACACGTGGCGCCATCTATGATCATAAGAACGTTTTTATAGTTAGTACTTTTTTTCGGGATTATAGGTACCCTATGTTCGTTCCTGTACATCTGGCAATGAATATGCAAAATTTCAGGATGATCGGTTCAGTGTCTTAGGCGTAAAGTGGTAACAAACAAACTTACTTTCGCATTTACAATATTAGTTAGGATTCTCTATCTATTCTTGTGGACACTCTTGTATTGTTTATTTAGTATTCAGTGTCCAGAACTCCACATCTTGGTGCAGATTTTTATTATGGCATATCATGTGTGTGTGAGGAGACATACTTGTTGATATTAAAAGGCATGCAAATGTTTTCCCGTCTATAGAAGAGTAATACAGGGATATATAAACCGATACAACAACGGTGAAGTCGATTAAAAAATATTAGTTATACACCAAACAATTCCTTATAATGGAGTTTACCAGACCAACTCTGAAAAATGATTTCTTTCTTGCTTTCTTTCAAACTCCATTATAACAAATTATTTCATAGGATTTGTTAAATCAAGTAAATCATTTGTTATGTATCAATTATGTAGGTATTTGGAAACCTTCTTGAATAATAAGATTTTTATAAGTACCCTACGTTTGCATGAATGTCATTCAAGTGAAGTGCTACCTAGTGCTTACTGATAATAAAACAAATGTTACTTAATGCTTGTTTTATTGAACATAATAGTGGCGACGAGGACTAAAAGTAATTAAAATGGAGTGCAGAGCAGTGAAATACAAAGAGTTTGATGCTCAAACAGACAATTGGGACAATTACATGGACAGGTTAAAATTTTGCTTTGAAGCAAATGGCATTGTGTTGGACTCATTAAAAAGGGCTAATTTTTATACAATATGCGGTTCTCAAGTGTTTGACACCCTTCTGGCGCTAATTACGCCTAAAAAATCTAGTGAGGTGACATTCAGTGAAATCGTAACAGTGTTAACAAAACATTATAGTCCGAAACCTAATGAAATTTCAATGTCTTACAAATTTTATAAACGCGATCAAAAACAAGGTGAATCGGCTGCGGAGTACATAGCGCAGCTCAGAAAAATAAGTGCCGATTGCAATTTTTCCAATTTGGAACGTATGCTACGCGACAGGCTCGTGTGCGGCCTGTCCGACCATAAATTACAGTACGATCTCTTGAAAAAAGACAATTTATCTTATGATAATGTTGTTCAAGCTATGCTATCTTCGGAGAGTGCGGGGAGAGATGTTTGTATGATTCAAAATGCTAACCCAGGGAATGTCGCACATGGGACCAATATAACGACGACTACATCAACGACAGCGGCAGAGCCTGAGCCTATGGACGTCAACGCAGTACAGTCTAACAGTAATTCTCGACTGTGTTACCGGTGTGGTGACCGCCATGGAGGAGAATGTCGATTCATTAAAGCTACGTGCCGATACTGTAAGAAAATAGGACACATAGAAAAGATATGTATTGCTAAGAAAAAATGGTCGAAAAGACAAGTGAATCATACCCATAGTGACGACTTAGATATTCAAATGAATGGTATTTACAGCGTCAATAGTGTAGGACGACGAGTACCTTCCTATGACGTAACGGTTGAGCTAGACGGCATGCCGGTGACGATGCAGGTGGACTCCGGTGCTGGAGTCTCGCTGGTAAACGAAAGTACGTGGAAGAGGCTACGATCAGCGCGGTCACGAGATGCCGCCACCCTTCGCGCTGCGCCGGCCAATCTACATACCTGGACAGCGACGCCCATATCTGTGCTTGGCCAGACAACAGTGCAAGTAACGTGTAGAGACATTAAGTGTGTTTTGAATGTTATAGTAGCTAGAGGGTTAGGACCAAACTTAATTGGTCGTGATTGGTTTTCAGCCCTTAACATAAAGGTATGTATTAATGCTGTCTTCAATTTCCATATGTCAGTTTCCAACGAAATGATTAAAAAACATAATGAAGTTTTTAAACAGGGTCTAGGTACTTACCGAGGTGATCCGGTTACAATACATTTAAAGGCAGATGCTACGCCTAGGTTTCTTAAGGCTCGCCCCGTTCCGTTTGCGATTAAAGACAGGGTTGAGAAGGAAATTGATCGCCTAGTGGCAGAACGGGTACTTAAACCAGTTTCTTTTTCTCAATGGGCGACACCAGTCGTGCCTATCGTTAAAAAATCGGGAGATATTCGTCTGTGTGGCGATTATCGCAGTACGGTCAATCAGGCTACTGAGTCGGATACTTATCCTATGCCAACTGCTAACGAAGTGCTTGCTATCATTGCTGGTGGAAAATATTTCACCACATTGGATTTAGAACGTGCATATACACAGGTAATAGTAGACGAGAACACAGCTAAATTGCTGACCTTGAATACGTGCAAAGGTCTTTACACTGTTCACAGGTTGGCGTTCGGCGTAAAAGCATGTCCAGGAATATTTCAAAGGTTGATGACAGCATTGCTAGCAGGTGTTCCGGGAGTTGCGGTTCTAATTGATGACATCATCATTAGCGGACACACCTTGCCAGATATGTGCAGACGCCTAGACATGGTATTGACACGCATACAGAAAGCTGGACTGCGACTCAACTCTAGTAAGTGCAAATTTGCGAAAGAATGTGTAGAGTTCCTGGGATTTGTCATCGACGCCGACGGAATTCATCCAGCGCCCGCTAAAGTGGAGTCTATCACTAAAACACCGGAGCCCAAGAATGTCCAGCAGCTGCAGGCATTTTTAGGTTTGTATAATTTTTATGAGAGGTTCATACCTCAAAAGGCGACGATACTTGAGCCACTTCACAGGTTGCTTGACAAGTCACACAAGTGGCAATGGACAGAAGTAGAACAAGAAAGTTTCGACAAGGCGAAACAATTACTATCTTCAGATATTACATTAGTACATTATGATTTAAACAAACCGTTGGTATTGACGTGTGACAGCTCTGAATATGGTGCAGGTGCAGTATTGTCTCACGTTATGGAGGACGGCCAAGAGCGACCTGTTGCCATGAGTTCAAGAACATTACATTCACATGAGCGGAAATATTCTCAACTTGATAAAGAAGCGACGGCGATTATGTTTGGGATTCAAAAGTTTCATAACTACCTAATGGGAAGGTCTTTCACCATAGTAACGGACCACAAACCGTTGGTCAGTATATTTGATCCAAAAAAGCCAATACCTAATATTATATCACCACGGTTAACAAGAATTTCTATTGTACTAACTTCACATAGTTACAACATAGTGTACAAGCCGGGCCAACAAATAGGAAATGCAGATGGCCTCAGTCGCTGGCCACAACCAGTGCCTGAGCAACCTGAGGAACAACTCTGTGACATTCTATTGATGGCAGAGGCTCCTGAAGACTTTCCTGTGGACATCCAGCAAATTGAAAGTCTTTCAAAAAAGGACAAGATACTTTCGCGAGTTATACATCATATTTTGAGCGGTTGGCCTCCGAAAGTCACGGAGGGTGAGCTACGCATATATTGGGTACATCGGAGTGAGCTCTCTATACACGAAGGCTGTATTCTTCTAGGTTGTCGCGTAGTGGTGCCACCGTCACTACGTAATGAAGTTTTACGCATATTACATAAATCACATAGCGGTATTGTACAAACAAAAGCTTTGGCCAGGAGCTACGTGTGGTGGCCTCAGTTAAATGAAGATATCGAGTCAATGGTCGGTAACTGTAATAAATGTCTCGAAAGTCGACACATGCCACCAAAGACCAGCTATGAGTGGGTTGTACCCACAAGACCATGGTCTCGCATAAACATTGACTTTGCGGGACCTTATCAAAATAAAGTTTTTTTAATTATAGTCGATGCTTATTCGCGATGGCCTGAGGTGTTCATCGTTAATAATATGACTACAGAAACAGTTATCAAACATCTTAGAATGATCTTTGCTACACATGGGTTATGTGAGACATTGGTCTCTGACAATGGTACACCGTTTGTCTCATCTGAAATGAAACGATTCTTAGATTCCAATAAAATAAAACACATTACCACAGCGCCTTACCACCCTGCAACGAATGGTTTAGCGGAGCGCATGGTACAAACGGTAAAAGACAAGCTACGTAAAATGGACCAACTACCATGGGATATTAGGATGCCTAACATGTTGTTAGGATTAAGAGCGACACCATGTGCAGGCACAGGGAAAAGTCCAGCTGAATTATTGATGAATAGACGACTACGGACTTTACTCGATACTATTCAGCCTTACAATAAACAACATGAGCAAGTTGAACAGCAAATCGTTAATAATGGGTTGAGGAAACATAGGGATACCAATGTTGGTCAAAGTGTGATGTACAGAAACTACGGTAGCGGACCACGTTGGTTATCAGGCATAGTGACGAGTAAAGATGGTCCATCGAGTTACAAAGTAACAACTGAAGACGGAGATGTTGTCAATAGGCATATTGACCAAATACTAAAGAAAAAACCAGTGAATGACATTACTGAAGAGGAAGGAAGGAATACTGCTAATGGCAGGGAAGACCAGACAGACAGCCAGGAACAAGAAGAGACAAGAGATATAGAGGACAGTCAAGGAAGTGAGCAGGTGATACAGATACCTAGCTCGGAAGAATGGGCTGACATGTTAGGAATACCTAGCGGAGCAGAAGCCAGCTATGCCGGTGGCAAGTTAAAACACAAATTGTGCTCGTATCCCAAGTCACCTTATACCAGGCCCAGTGATAACAACTTCATTCTGTAACTGCTAGTAATAAGTATCAGTTCCTCGATTTTCTTCTGATTCTCATTAAGTAAATGTTAATTGCTACAAGAGCTAGTAGATTGATTGTTTATATACTTAGTGCTGTTGTACACTTTTTGGTTTATTGTAGGTATTTGGAAACCTTCTTGAATAATAAGATTTTTATAAGTACCCTACGTTTGCATGAATGTCATTCAAGTGAAGTGCTACCTAGTGCTTACTGATAATAAAACAAATGTTACTTAATGCTTGTTTTATTGAACATAATATCATTAATATTGAAGTTTGTTATATTAAAGTTGTACTGTATTTGTTATCTGTTAATCCGAAAACTGTGTCCGAAAAATATATCCAAAGAAGCCTGCATTATTAATATAGGCATCTGTGGGTTTCTCACAAAATTAATTAATATAGTCCCCATCTGTGGGTTTCCCACAAAACAGTGCAAAATGAAGTATATAAAAAAATATAACTAATCTGACTGTAAAAATATAACTTCTATTTAAAACTAAAAATAAAACTATAACAACGAAGTATATTATTTTTTTGTGCAATCGAGTTCATTTATGTGTTTGTAGATCAAAAAGTTTAAGCCAAAACCTACAATTCACCAAACATTATTCATCATTTTCAATCTTGCCTGTTCATCGCTGCACACCACCTCCTTTATTCAGACTTCTCAATAGGAACTTGTGCAAAATTATGACATGATCATGACTTGACAAAAAACTTGACACCTCATTTGTATAACAAGTCGTAACACCTTCAATGATTTTTTACATGATGATTCACAGTAGCTGTAACATCAATGTCATCCTAACTGGATTAAATATGGAACAAATTGGACAATATTTCGTGTTTGAAGGTCTATGTACTGGTTGTGTATGGTCGGTCCACTTATGTGATATCTATTGGCAAAATTGGGTAGTTTACACCATTGGAACAATAATTCCTAGACACAGCTTCCTTAACATTACGTTTTATTTTAGCTTAGACTACCTTGTTGGTCTAGATGTCCTAAAGCGCGACTCCTGAGCATGAGGCCTTGGATTTGATTTCCAGGTCGGGAAAGTTATTGGGTTTTTTTATCAGGAATTTCTCAGTAGCAGCCTCAGAGTCTGGATTCTGGTGTAAGTCCCGGTTGCTGGCACAATAGGCTTGCCGTGTTACATGGAACTTTAACATAACAAGTGAAATGTGGGTTCTCTAATGGGTACACCTCTGCCTAACCATTCGAGGATTACAGGCGTAATTCTGAAAAGTAGGCGTTCGAAGTTTAGGTTCTTTTTTTTTAATTCAGTTCCACATATCGTCATCGTTAACAACATATTGTTTCTCATTTCTTTCTTTCTTTTCAGAGGTAGCATTCCTCAAAAGAGCGCCTCTACTGTCTGATATGATAATAGAAGCTTTAGACCATGCCGACAATGCACATAATACAGTCAAAGTGTTCCTCACGAGGGTCCTCGCTATCGCGTCGCAGAAAGAGTTACATTTCGCTAAAATGTTCGCTAAGCAAGGAGACAGAATGCGTGCAGGCTTCAAAGAAATCTGTGCACCAAACACCAACCCCAGTATAAGAGTAGCTTATATGGAAGCAGCTCTCAACATTGTTACACACAACTCAGGCATAGCTTGGCTTCTAGAAACAGGAGTATGGAAAGAAATACTCAGTTTATGCAATGAGAAATCAACCGTATTTGTGGTGCGTCAAATATACAAATTCATGTCAGAGTTTCTTTGGAAACTCAACGATTTGGGCGATGCTGCTAATATCAGGATAATAGTAAATCATTTAATAGAACCCATCAGTAAATACGACTTCATTAATGTTCAATCACTAACCAGTGAAGAGGAAGAAAAAATATGTATCGCAGTAGAACCTACAGTACAGATACTGCTCGCTACTGTAAGCAAGGAATGCCGTATAGAGAATACTACCCTGCTTATTAGTATTTTAATCAAGGAATTTTCGATTGCTTCCTATTTATACGTATCGTACGAGTGGATACGCAGAGACGACCTGTCGCTGGCGTTTTTGAAAGTAATGTTTTGGTTGACACTCGCGAAGGTTTTCCTCTCAAAACCGATGTCGCCCGGAACACTTTACAGTGCCGAAGACTTCCTTGAAGTAGCAGCTTTCAATTTTAACGTCATCCAAACTTTTATCCAACGCCGTAGTGCATCGTTGGTCCTAGACTTTTGTTCAGCTTGTAATATAATATGGAATAAGCTGTGCAAAGACAAGGAGCCTGGTATGTACCAAGAAGATGACCAGAAGCGAATCAAAATGAAAAACCAAATGCTGTTTGTATTTTTGGTGCCCGTTTTGGTTTTCGTTACTTATGGAAAGCCCCAATCAGTTCTCACTGATGCAAGAATCCATGATTACATTGAGAGACTTCTGAATCTCTCCTGCGAGTACACAGCGAAAGCCGCGTACGCATTAAGAGATTTGACTGGAGAATTGGACACGTTGGCAATCATTCTCCAATGCGTGAAGAAACTGATCCATTTGAAGGACCATTTAAATGATGAGCAAGCAAATCTAGTTTTTCAAGCCTTATTTTACGTACTGCAAGAGTACAATCCGCTTGACATGAACGGGGACCCGAAATTAGAGCATTTCGAAGATGGAGAAGAGAAGAACCTTGTGATGACGTATGTGATGGATAACGTGCTCTCTCTGGTGTCAAATCGGAACATCAACTGGCACGAGAGTGTGGAAATTATGTGCTTGTACAATGTTGTGATCAACAATCTGGAAAGACCCAACTTGAGTTGCAAGGTGAGTGGAGAAATAGGTATAGCTTACAGAGGCGAAAGGTCAATTTTTGTTAGATTCATTCTTACAAGTATTGCTTAGGTAATTCATTCTTACAAATATTGCTTTGCCAGAGCAAATATTGCTTAGGTACAAAATTTTTCCCGCGATTTCGTCCGCGTATGGCGGTTATCGCGGATGCAGACGAAATCGAAGTCAAAGTCAAATACAAATTAATCTATGTCCATTGTTGGGGTTCAAACTTACCTATGTAAATCGGTTCAGTGGTCATGTCATCGGGACAGGCAGGCAGACAAGAGTTACTTTCGCATTTATAATATTAGTAAGACTTACTTTAAGTAAATAATAAAAAAATATACAGTAACATCAAAATTAACTTAATTTTTTTTACTGTATGTTTTTTTATTTAATATATTTAACACCATATACACGTGCACGTATTTAAAATATCGGCAGTGTTACTATATTACGTACACACTCACAGTGACACTACTGACTGTGCCATTTTTCAATGGATGGCTTTAGAGTAGTGGTTATACCGAACTTCTCAAAAGAAGCCTAGGGGCTTAGACAAAGTAACAATTCCAAAATGATAACGAAGTTAGAAAATACTAAAATGTATGGGATTGACATAAGCCGCGTTAAGTCACGTGGTCAATCGACGAAGCGATGTTACTTTGTCTAAGCCCCCTGAAATCGCCAACCCGCAAGCGTAATCAACAGTCGTGCCTTCTCTGTATGAGAAGTGGCCTTTGCCTTTGCTTTATAGTATGTACTCAGGTATATTTTGTTTTCCAGTTCGTGGTAGTATCCTTAAAAGTAATAGGATTGACGGTGAAGAAGTTCCTGCAGCCAAATCTGAGTTTATTGGTGGATGCACAGCCAGGGGGCTCGATCCACGACCTGGGCAAGCTCATTTACATGAAGATGCAAGACAGAAATTGGGAGATAAGGGACACTGCTTTGGAATTACTGCATATTTGTACTGATATTGCGTATATAAGTATGTGGTATTTTGATTAATTAAACACTAGCTTTTGCCCGCGACTTCCCATGAATTCTCCTACAGATCTCTATTTTTTTATATATAGTAGTCACGGATGATGTTGCTTCTTATTTGCTGAAAAATTCTTAGAATCAGACCAGTAGTTCCGAAGATCGCGTTCAAACAAAACACAAATCCAACAATCTCTGCAGATTTGTAATATTAGTTGAAATGTTTTTTTCAATTAATTTTTTTATCGTTAATACAAAGGATTGAATGTGCCCTCGATAATTTGATTCAACAATCTACTAAGTAGCCTATCAGTTTTCTTTTTCTGTTACATAATAAATGACTACCAATAAAACTATCTCAAGAAATTTATTTATTGGGTTCATGTGTTATAAACTTGCTTCACTTTTGGTTTTCAGAGTTCCCACCATTCCAGAAGCAAATTTTAGAGAACAACCTGATTAACGTTGCAGCAACGATCGCATTCAACGACTATGAGTCTTACGTACAGGTGTCAGCGCTCAAGTGCGTAGGCGCAGCCAGCCGGATCAACGTGGTATGGGAGCAGTTGATCGCGGAGTACCCAGACATACAGGTAGGTAGTGAGGTACACTGCATAGACTAGAAAGGCATAGACTAGGCCCGTATTTAAAAAAGTTTCAGATCTTGTCACAAGTTATTAAAAATTATGTAAATAAGAGGTATTTTTGACTGATTGAGATTAGAATGCGATCGTTTTTAAATATAAGGAAATTGCTGCTCAGAAAAAGCTGTCTAAACTGAGTTTGCATCTTTAATTCCATAATTATTAAATTATTATACAGCCTGACTAACGACAAGTTTCGACATTAATTATTTATTTGCTGAGATTATTCCGCAACTATTGATATAAAAAATACACACTGTAACAATACAAAAATGACTATGATAAAACTGCGAACGTTCTTAAAAATTAATATAAGAATTATTTCTCTGATCACTGATATGAGACGTGTTCGTGACCAATAATTCCATATTCTGTTATTACATCAATAATTTTAATTCTACCAGGATCAATTACTTCACATTTTACGCAACAATGAAGAAGGCATTGTAAGAAAAGAGGCATGCAACGTCCTCAGCAGCTTGTACCAAAACATGAAGTTGTGTCCCGGCTTCACACAGACTTTATACGAGCACATGGTCTCCTCCGCCCTCACAGACTTCCACTGGGAGGTACAGATCAGTGCCCTCAACTTCTGGAAGCGCGTCTACCACTCTCTGCTCAACGGACAAGGTATGCTCGACGGCAACTTTCCGCCGGTAACATTCTCTAGAGAAACTAGGAAGATTGTCACATTAAACGAAGCAGAAATACAGAAGAGATTAATCAAAATTCTTGACGAACTGGCAGCCATCGGATGTCTGACCGTTTTCGTTGCATTACTTCACGACCAAACTGAAGTATGCATAATGGATGCTACCCTAAATATATCATTGGAATTATACGAAATCCTCAAAAGACATAACGTCCCAGATTTGTTACAACCAAAAGAAGGAGAAATATCCAATATAGAAGAACTTCTAGGCCATATTAAAGAGGAAAAAGAAGATACAGATGATAATGTAGAAATGATGGACGTGCAAAGCTCCGAGAATGTAATCGAAGATATACTTAACGCAGACGATGTAAACTTATTAGCAAGTATATACGAAAGACACATGACATTACAAAGTACTAAGATAGTAGCACCTCTAAAACCAAAGATAAAACTAATGAGATTTGCGTCGCCATACTTATTTTCTACATACATCAAAAATACAGATTTTAAGCAAATTATTGAAGATAAACGAAAATGGAACGACGGTATCAGAAGCTTTTCGTCGCTTCTCGACGATGTTCTTGGTCTGTATGAAGTAAATCAAGAAGCAAATTCTTTAGATTGTTACTAGTTATAAGATAAAAATCCCGTTACATATAAATAATGTTACTAGATAGTAAGCATGAGATTATATTTTCTTTATAATCAAGGTTTTTTTATTACATAATTAACAACATAAATAATATATAACAAAATACTTAGATCATTTGAAACTTAAATATATATTGAACCTATTCTTAGACCTAAAACTTAAACATCTAATATTTCATCTAGCAACATGTCTAAACTATTGTACGCATCAGAATTCCATTTCTTTTTGTCCTTTATGATTGAGCGAAAATCTGTTCCTTTAAATGTTTCAAGAAACTTGTTAGGGTGTATCATCTCTTTTCGTGGTATAAACAGTCTGTAGTCTTGCTCCATTTCATCTGCTTGTCTTTCAATAATATTATTGTCATGTAGATTCATTATGAGCTCACTTTGATTCGTATTTACTATGCTATCTATTACTTTGTCCCTTGTGTCTGCCTTACCTGTAAATGTCAAATCGATCGCCATTTCTTCGTCATTGTCTTCCGGTTCAATTTTCGTTTCCATCGGATATGTTAAAGCATTATCTTTAATAATTCCAAATTTGTATTTATCTAATATTTCTATCAGTTCTGTAGCCATACAGTAGGCTAGTTCCAATATTTCTATGTTGTAAACCTCATTCATACATTCGTATAGTACCGTTAAACATCCTATAGAAGACAATTCGTGCATTATTGAAGTGAGTTGTCGTAAAATTTCTTTGTCATGTAACGTTATTATTTTTCTTTTCTCTTTTGAAAATGTCACGGAGGGGAACTTTCCGTCGATCATTCCTCTGTACGTCAACTGTCGGGATATCTCGTGTTTCCAGAACAGCAGTGCTGCTAACTGCACCTCCCAATGCAGGTCGTCCAGCGCGGCGGCCATCATTACTTCGTATAACGTAGATTGAAAGGTCGGTGTCACCTTTTGGTTTGTGTAGACTCTGGTGAGGACTCTGGCTGCTTCCTTCCGCACCATCCCTTCTGGATTGTTTCTTAGTAAGAAGACGAGTTGCAACTGAAACGTTAAATGTTCTTTTTAGAGTTCACGTTTTTAAAAGCAAAGTACTTTTGTAAATGAGCAGCAAATATGGACCCCTATTTCCGCCTTATCTTTAGTGTGAGAGCCTGAATTCGTCACTCTCATCTCCCTCTTTATATAATTCTAGTTCTTTGCTGATAGGTAAAGTAAAAGTAGTGGTTAATAAAGTACCGGAAGATTTTGTTATTTTAAAAATGTCCCAAACGTCTGAGAAGAATGGAATAGGGGAGAAAACAAATCTTACAAAAACTTACATAAATATGAGGATTATCGACGAGCACCTCTCGCCATATGCTCTCAATCTTCGTAGCGGCTGCCAGGCACCTGAGTGCGGTGCTCTGAGCGTAGTACTCCGGATCAGCCAGTGCCGCCTTCGCGGCGAAGATCATCAGGTTGTTCTCACTGATCACCTTTTGTAGAGGTATGTATTCTGGAAAAAAATATAGGAATGTTAGATTAGCGTACATTCGGGCGCGTTGTAACACGTCTAAATACCGGGTTTTTAATTTTTTTCTATGCGCTGTGCTAAAACAAGTAATACACATTATGTCAGAAGGTTTTGCATGTATATTTTTGTAAATGGATATGAAATGAAAAGATGTTTATTCAGTAAATTGGTTATAAATAACACTTTTATACGTAGCATTTTAAACTAGATGAGTCCAGATATAAAAACAGTCTAACTAGAGGTAGGTAAACTTTGTATTATAATATCCGTATGTAAGCAACCGAAGCTGCTAGCGGCAAAAACATGTACCTATGTCTAGCAGTTTTTGTGGCTGAGTAAATTTTTTTGTTATTCATAAGTATCTAAAATACGACTCACTTATAAATGATATATCCGTGCAACTCAGCAGCAGGTTGAGGGCCGAGTCCCTTACTTCCCAGTCCTCGTGATGCATGTACATCTTCATGACTTCTCCGATCACTGTCAGGGTACTCTCCTGCCGGCTTTCCACCAACAACGTCATGTTCGGAGACAGGAACTTCTTCATACACAGGTCTATCAGATCTAACACTTGCACTATTTGCTGCAATTGGAGAAAATCGTGGTCACATTATTTATTTTTTTAAAGAAAATGGTTTCCCCTCACTAGGAATTTCTCCTGTAACTTGGGTGCGCTTTTGCAAACATATAAACTCTTTTATACACATAGTCAGATCCGGAATAACTATCTGTAGGTCATACAAATATTTGTTCCGTACGGGAATCCGCGAAACCGCGAGCCAACTGCTCAGCCGATGCGCCAGCCGTGTCGTCACTTCATTGTCACTTTCATTTGTTTACTTGGGGTCATTACCATCTTGTTTTGTGATGAGCAGAGGGCGAAGTTGCTTAGAAGACACTTGGCGCACTCCGATGTCTTTAATGGGGACCTTCAGTAACATTGTTGAATTACACGTAACTAGCTTTTGCTCGTGACTTCATCCGTGTCTCTATAAGATTAGTGTGTTCAGTCATAAAAACCTAGCCTCCTAGTAACCTAGTTCTCCTTCTTACCTGACTTCTCACTTTCAATATTTATGCTCTGCGCACACCAAGAATCTTCGTTCCTCTAATAATCGTATTCTGCGATGTCCTTCCCACCGCTCTGGTTTTCTCAAATCTTCTTTTCTAGTCCAGGCGGTTTTCTTATGGAATGAACTCCCTCAGAATATCAGGATGGCCACCAGTCGGTTCACTTTTAAGGTAAAAGCTCGCGAACACTTACGTAAGAAGTTGGCAGACTCGTCCCACAATTAATTTGTCGTACTTCACCACCTATTTATTTTTTATCTCTCTCTACCCTATATATTTTGTTTGTGTGTATGTATATATGTATTTATTTTTATATTTTAATATCGATATTTTTCTGTATTTTCTGCACCTACTACGTTTTGTCTCTGCATCACCCTAAGGTATACTGGTAGAAAATGCCCAAGGCATTAAGTCCGCCTTTGTACATTGTATTTTTTACATGTGCATAAAGTTTAAATAAATAAATAAATAAATAAAAACAAAACAACCAAACAAAGTTATAGTATAGATTAAAAATATTACCTTTGTATTCAATATATCCTGCCTCAGTAAATTCATCAGTCCCTCTTGAAGGCTGGCGATCTCGACGTTCTCGTACCAGAATATCTTGTGTTCCTTCAGTAACATTCTGATCGCATCCAGTACTAACGACAGCAGCCTCACGTCGTTTGGGTTTTTTATAGGACTCTCGGTTAGTATCAATCCTCCAGCGCCATCCGACAATATGTAAATATCCAAAATATGGAAGAGACTCTGGAAATATAAGCCCGCTTGTGCTGCGGTTAGATGTCCTTTTAATCTGAATAGCTCTCTAATCGTTGCAATTGCCACTTCTGTTAAATCATTAGCTTCGACCAGCGGCTTGTATGTATAGCAAGCAGTGAAGATGTGTTCGGTTAAAGTTTTACCAATCTGCGTCAAAAGCTTATCCAGAAATTCTTGTTTCTCAACCTGTGTACGTCCAGGTTTGTTTTCAAAAGCATATATTAACAGTGGCTCGACTAAGTACACCATAAACTGATTGGACATTTCCAGTTTTTGTCCGTTTCTCTCAAATGTAAGTGGAAATGATAGTTTATCTTTGTAAGTCTTCTCGAAATTTGACCAGAATGTGTTACACTTGATAGAGAAATCTGTGACCGCTTGGATCTCCCGTTTCTTGATACAACGCAATATACTGTTGTGGTAAAAAACAACCATTTCATTACAAAACTCGTCTACTCGACCACTGAACAACAAATGCCTATGAGAAGAGTAATAAAACCTTAGGCATATGTCATTTACACAGCCAAGCAAACAGGAGAACCTTGTTGCTTTCACAATACACATTAATGAGCGCTCTATTAAAAAATATGACCGTAAAATGGACACTACATGGTTAACAGCTACATTTTCCATTTCCGTTAGAATACTTAATAGCGCGAACATATGTGATCCTATCTTTTCAGCAAAAGTTTTGTCCATTTCAAGATCTATAACGTTTACTGTCAGATATTCGCTCGTCATTATAGGTTTCACGATATACTCCAAAACTTCCATCAGTTCTGCTTCCATTTCATATTCATTTAACTCCTTGATAAGTTTTGAGATGAAGTTGTAAGCTGCTTTATATATCGGAATGGAAGCCCGATGGGTGTCTGGATGAATTATGTACTCCCATACTTTATGCTCTAGGAGTAGTTTCAATCCAGAAAGGTGTGTTATATGCACAGTTGCCAACTTTATACAAGCCAAGTGTAACTCCCGGCTCTGAATCTTCGTGCTCAAGTTGGCGATAATGCAGTATTTGAATGTAGGACCTTGTAGGCCATGCATTTGCATTTTGGTGAACTGAAGCTCATTCTTGAAGAGTATCGTGATGATTTCGAAAAAGAAAATTTTGACCGATGTCGTTGCATTTTTTAAGTTTGCGACCGAATCAAATATGACGTCGGAGAAGCAGGGGTTCTCAAGAAGACATTTGCCAGGACCTGGAATATATAAAATGCACTTTAGAATTATTGAGTTGACATTTCCAAACTACGAAACTAACTTCCGAATTCTAAGAAAACATAAGACGTTCTTAAATGTCTGCCTCGTTGGTCTAGTGGACGCAAAGCGCGAGTGCTGAGCATGGGTCTTGGGTTCGATTCCCAAGGGAACAACACAACATGGGACTTAAAAACATAACTAGCGATATGTGGGTGTTCTAATAATGGGTACATCTCTGCCTAACTCTTCGGGGATTACAGGCGTGATGTTATGATGTTCTTAAATGTATCTCTGTCGCTACAGCACACTTTAAAGTGATAAGGATAGCATAACTAAATTAGTTGCGTTTGAGATGTTAGCCGTAAATTTTAACGAATCTGCTTTGCCATGGCAACGGCATAATAGTGGGTACATAGCAGGCAATCATACCGAAAAGTTGAATGATGAGAAGTAAGACTTATGTACCTTAATACACAATACTTATACTAATACTCCTCGCAGAAAAGCAGTTTGGCACAAGATAAATCTCCCAATCGACTGGAGAGTCCTATCTTCATCAGAGGACTCTTATAGAAGGATGATGGCAATAGTCTACGATCACGATAACCGATTTTCACAGGGATAAGTCGAGGGCATAAGCCAGTTATTTATACCTTATAGGTTACTTACCGTTTGATGCAATTCATAGATAACATGATACACAAAACACTGCACAAATCATAACATAGATAGGTAAGTACTTACTATTATCACTGCGATCTTCCAAGAAATTCAATAATTTCTCCGTTATATTCTCATTAATCACCACCTTGCCTTCGAAAACGTATTCCACGAGCAATTTGAACTTTTTCAAATAGTTGCTCACTTCCATTCTGTGTTATAATGATTACTAGCACTATTTTGTCCCTGCTACGATTACATTTTTATCAACACATTTTTATAGATTTGATAACACACCCAAACACCGTACGTCGCGTCGCAAATTAAGTTTCTTTTTACGTAAAAATGAATACACCACACATTAATGCAAGAAGAAAAAAATAAAATGTCTGTATATTTTATCTAAATTGTTTAGAGTCACTTTGTAAATGATAAATCATTGGAGTGCCACTTGCAATTCAAGAGCGATATAGGAAATACATACAACTTGTTTCTCTAGACTTGTACAAGGCCAAAAAACTAAAATACGTCGGTACTTATTATATAATTATATGGTAATCACGTTTTTCCCTGTCCGTCCGTATCTACGCGTATTTATATACTAACTGATGTTTTTGTTGAACTGGGACGAAGTAGGTATTTACAGCCTATATCTACTTATGAGACTATATTCGGATGTTTGTATGGTTTTGGCGTATAACCGCAATCTCTGTCTAATGCCTTTTGTGTATCTATCTATCACACAATATCTTACAACTTGGTAGGAGGCTTCATAAATACTTATGTCAATACGTTGGTACTTATGATACATACGTACTGTTAGATACAAAGATTTTATTGGTTGGATTTATGTAGGATTTACCTACGCATAATTTTTTTTTGATGATATGTTTGCATGGCTCTAGAAGGAGACGGGCTATACGGCACTGGAAGGAGACTAGATGTGTTTGGACTGTGTGAAGTACCTACCTACCTAAAGTAGCAATACATACTTTTATACATAACCCGCGAAATTCAAAAATTTCTAACGTTCAAAACATTCAATCTAATGAAATGTATGTATTTGTTTGTAAATGAACAATAAATTCGGTTTTCAACCGAATTCAAAAAGGAGGAGGTTCTCAATTCGACGCGTATGTTTTTTTTTTTTTTTTTGTATATTTGTTCTACGATTACTCCGCCAATTATGAATCGATTTGGGTGATTCTTTTTTTGTTTGAAAGAGTACCTATAGTTAATAGGAATAGGTTCCATAGGAATATTGTCATGATCTGATGATGATCTTTGGAGATATGGAACGGATCTCCTTATAAAATCACAGCAGAACCGCCGTAACAAGAAATATTGCTTTGTAGCCGATGACTGACTGAAGGAAGTGGGGAGGGGGTACGTAAACCCCCCTCCTACCACTTTCCAAAATTAAATATATCGTGTGAGGTATTGTTTGAAAGGGCTTTATGTAAGGATTTCAAACATTAACACACAAGCACTAAAAAGTGAAAAATAAAAGCTTTTTTACAAAAAAGTTATTTTTAAAGTTATTCTTTATTTTGTAGTTTTTGAAGGCGGTTATCTTTTTCAACACACTTGCTCGTAAATTGGTTCTTATTGCACCGTTTTTAGAGTCACAAAGCGATGTATTACGCATGCGTGTTCTTTACTGATTTTTTTTAACTAGCTTTACGTGCCTGCCACGTACCTAGGTCTAGTGGCAAAACGCGACTGCTGAGCATGAGGTCTTGGGTTCGATTACCAGGTCGGCCTAAGTGTTATTGGGTTTTTCCATCGGGAATTTTTCAGTAGCAGCCTTATTCTGGATTTGTGCCTGGTTGGTGGCAATGGTGAAATGTGGGTGTACTAATGGATACACCTCTGCCTAACCCATCGGGGATTACAGGCGTGATGTTAAGCTTTTTTAAACATTTTGTTTGATTTATTTTTGTGAATAAATAAATTAACTTTTATTTCTCTTTAATTATTTACTTTGTGGTACCTATACCAGGGGTATACCAATAAAAAACCGCCTAGGGCATGCATCCGATATACATTACAAAAACCGGATTATGGGCCAAAATACTTATTATTTTAAGTCTCTCTAAGGCTGTTAATAAAAACAAAGAAAAACAACAATTCAAATGCAGTTTTAGATTTTTATTTCAATAGTTTTCTAAATAATTACACACTAAAATCTTAACCTAAATTGTATTGCATCTATTCTATTTCTATGACACCGCCAACTTTGCTGAGCGCCTCCTTCAGTTTCTCAGCCTCATCTTTGGACACATCAGCCTTCACAACTGTGGGTACGCTCTCAACAAACTTCTTCGCCTGCACAAGATTAAACCCTTCTAGTAGACTCTTTACTTCTTTGATAAGTGCCACTTTCTGTTTGTCATCGAACTTTGTTAGTTTGACCTGGAAAAATTAAAAATTATAGGTGAAGTTGCTGTAGTAAAATGATAGAGAATTTCGAACAATATATTTCTTATGTGCTTATTACTATTGCCCAAGTGGTAGGGCCTTATTGATAGGGTGGGTAGGGTGTGGCAAATGCGTTCGGGAACTCCCGATCGACCTAGCAGTAGGCATGTGTCAGTCTATCTGGACCCTACCAAATTAGGTACCTAGTGTAATAAGCACTTAAGTCATTTTTTTAACTTACAGTAAAGCTAGTCTTAACAGCTTTAGGAGTAGCTTCTTCCTCGTCCTGTGCAGCAGGAGCAGCCATAGCAAAGCCCCCCATTGGCATCATAGGCGCGTCAGGAAGATTCAACCTCTTTTTTAGGACTTTGCTAAGTTCTGATACTTCAATGAGGTTTAAGTTTGTGATTTCAGAGACAATCTTTTCTATTTTCGGTGAGACGGGTTTGTCTACACCCTCTGGCACCGGCACTGTCAGGGGAGCGGCTGCTTGTGCTACTTCTTGGCGAAGGATCGCACTGAAATATGAGACACAGAGTTAGTAAGAAAAACTGTTTTAAAATGTAAAATACAAGGAACTCTTTAACAGGCCACCATTTTAACAGTATGTTTCAGTAATGGTAACCTAATTATGAAACTAATTTATTGGGAATCTGTGATGGTTATGTTTGATAACCAATTATTTTATTTAATCTATCTTGAATATAGGTTCCTTACCATCGTGAAAACGAACGCCATTGAAGGGGAAGGCTTTTAATAATTCTTATACCATTCATTTTTGTTATTAACTTGCTTTATTTTTGTAATAAAAATAACTTCTCCTTTTAGGTTAAGAATAGACACTTAAAATACTTGAAACTGACGGCCCCATTGACAGTCAAACATAGACAACTGGAAAACATTTTCTTTTGTAACTTTGTAATGATAGGTCTTTTCAGTCAGTAAATTGTAATTTTATTATTCAAATGATTGGTTGTTTCAATTAGTAAAACATCGTTTCGTTTTACATCTTCGTCATTCTATGAATTCATGACGTTCTATAGTCGATTATGCGGTGTCTGGACAAAAAACAAACTTTGACAAATGAAATTTTCCAGATATTTAATGACTTTTAAGGGATGCAAGCTCTAAATTAGAAAATACCTCAAACACGTGTTGTTAAAACAAAGAAATCTACTGACTCTATGTCTGTATGACACTTGTCAAGAATTTAACATCGCCAAATTAAACCTAATAAAAAAAAAAACATATAATATGTGTAATTCCTTTAATTAATACTTTTCTTCTCTCGTATGAATTTTAATAACCTAGTGCTTTAACAGTAGTAGAAACATAATCATACCACAAAAGCGTTCGTCGTAGGCAAACGTGCGTCGATGTCAATTAAAATTGTTAATTTGAACTAAATATTTTGCTCATATTCGTATAATACAAAACCCAGAGTGGTTGGCAACACCAGCAACTCACGAACGATATCAATATTTTGCCTTGAAAATACGTGTTTTGTAAAGAGTTTATAATTATATTTTTCTCTGTTATGATTTTGGCATGTTAACGAATTCTGACATCGAAATAATGGTGTTTCGTGGCAGTATAGAGGAATTATCTTTAAAGTTCAATTTATTGTAACAAATTAAAAAACTTGTAAGGTGAAACTTCGATCAGCTGTTTACTGTTTTTAATTTTCCGAGGTATGTTTCTTCTTTTATCATTGTTAGTAATAAAGAAAATTCTTATATCTTGAATGTCTTTAAGATAATTTGGCCGTAACTATAAAACAATGCGGATTTCAGATAATATTTGACCCCCCTTTTTACAACAGGTATTTTGTTTTGTAAACTATAGTCAACTTTATAGTTTTAGTATTATACTTTACTCCCTGTCTGTAACTAATCAAGCCACTGGTTAGTGTGATAATTACCAAAATCTCTTTCAAGCTTAGAGTCAAATTCAAATTATTTATTTCAAAATAAACCCATAAAAGGCACTTTTCAACATTATAATTATAAAAGAAGAACTTAATCTAGTTGCCCCTTCCAAAATTTAGTTCCATATGAAGTAAAATAGGCAAGAAACTTCAAAGATTCAAAGGAATCAATTAATATTTAACAGTATTTTGTTGAATTTATTAAATTCAACGGATTAATTTAACTCAATAACAATTCATAACTGCATTTAATTAAGGTTCAAAGTTTATCTAGCAATGGCTGCACTAAAAAGTGTGATATAATGTCTATTTATAACATAGACAGCTATTAGCAAAGTCATTAAATGCTTATGTGTACTTAATGACAAGCTTATCAGAAAATTAAAAAAAATAAAATTACTTCATTCACATTGTATTACACTGTGTAACAATGATAATAAAGAAATTAATTACTCAAGTCCCACGTAATGAGACGCAATTGATTTTCTATTGTTCTGACTTACGGGTAAGTCGGCCATTGCTTGACCAGTTAATTTAGATGAGCTACCTGGCTATGACTGTGAATTGTCACCTTCATTTAATCTAAGTCTGCGTTTTCTTATAGATTCGAGCAGATTCAGTCTCCAAAACGGTGCAAATCCTACAAATGTTTTGACTTTGACTCCTCTTCTACTCAAGCTATCTTACACGCAGCTGCTACTCTGCGTCTTTTTGTAACGCATTGGTCAATGTTTCTCTGTCAAAGCACCGTCTATTATATAGTTCTTGAACTTGCGTACTTTTGCAAAAGCAACCCTATATTATCTTCATTTTTAATATATTTTTGAAAGGAAACTCGACGAGGGTAAATTAAGGCATTAAGGCATTAAGTCCGCCTTTGTACATTGTATTTTTTTTTACATGTGCATAAAGTTTAAATAAATAAATAAATAAATTACTCTAAAAAAATAATTAATTAAATTATAAATGTTATTAATTATGGAACAGCATCCCTATTACATTGTGTTTAATAACAAATATAATGTATTTCATAAAAAATAATATTTTTAGTAAACTCGATGAACCTAGGTCAACCTAACTCGGACCTTGTACCACTAGTATAACGAAAGAGGATGTCTTCCGCGACATGTCTATTTCCTCTGGCTTATCTCCAAAACGGCTGAGTTGATTTTGAGGCGTCTTCCACTTGCAGATTGCGGAGGTTTTGAGGAGTAACTTAGGCAATTTTTATTTTAGATCAATAAAAATGGTTTCTCGTACTAAAATTAAAAATCGTCATTCAGGCGGTCGAAGTCACGGCCATGAACTAGCTCACAACTCGTCAGCGATATCGATAAAAATTAGTTACCTACATATGTAGGTAGATGATGCCTCCCTATTTCGTAGTACTAGCATCATATCAATCTAACAACAGGATTAACTACCCTAAACAGCCGAACAAGCGAAAATAAACTTAATGCAGTTGTAATAAAAGCAAAATGACTGCAACACAGCAATGGCATGAATTGCGTAACGGGGCAGACTCGAATCTAGGTCATTTGTCGCATTTGGACAAAACCACAGATCCGATACCCGTTGACCAAACAGGATTTATGTATTTGCGAATCAAAATAGAAAACTAAATTAAAGGAGCATTAATTAAAAGTGATTATTAGGTTTTGTGTTCGGTTAAGCCACATTATCCCCAACCACTGCATCTCCTGAAGCCAAAGCCAGAATCGACAGTAGCGGTCACCAGCGTCAAGGCAATGAAGCTCGACGAGTCCAGCTTTCCGCTTTCCGCTGTTCTCCTATGATTAACTAGCTTTTGGCTGCGGCTTTGCTCGCGTTAAATTCGTATAACTTAGTTTACTCCTACGTTTATCCTAAGCTTTTGAGTACAAACTTTGGACCACCCTTTTCATCTCCTTAGGGGGCGAATTTTAAAAATCTATAACTAAAAACTACCTACTTGCCAAATTTCATCTTTATACGTCAGGCGGTTCTCGATATTTCGTGATGAGTGAGTGTATGACCTTTCGCTTTCATATATTTAGATAGATGTGTGAGTGAGGAATGAGGTTATACGGGACCGTTGCGGATTAAAAGAAGATGTAGTGACAAAGATAGAAAAGGGTATGCTTAGATGGTTCGGTCATGTTGAGAGGATGAGTGAAAGACGATTGACAAAAGGTATTTATATGGCAGAGGTGAGTGGCAACGCCGGGAGGGGTCGCCCTAGGAAGACCTACACTGACCTTATTAGTGAGGTCCTTCAGAAAGGTCAGGTGCGGAGTACTCGTAACCGGCGTGCTTGTATGACGAGATGTATGAACGTAGATGAGGCGAAAGGAGTATGTAAGGATCGTAGCAGGTGGCGTTCTATAGTTTCTGCCAACCCCCATGGGAAAAAGGCGTGAGTTTATGTATTTATGTATTTAGATAGATAGATTAGATTTCGTTGCGGGATCCAAGACCGTCAACCTGTTTTCTCGGGACTCGTCAAGCTTCATAGCCTCAGCGCTTTTCTGGTAGTCGCCACTGTTTTAGCTTTCAGGAGTTGCAATGGCTCGAAATGGTGAGGCGGGCTTGTGAAATAAGGCTATAAAATATGTGTTTCTGAACCACAACAAAACTACAAATCTAATATAAATATTAAACAAACGTTAACGGTAACTATTACATAATTATCAGGGAGCCGAGAGAACCAATCGGCAGCGTTCTAGACTTACTCGCTGTAATTAGGTACTCAACTACTCATACTACTTGTATATCTTATACATACCTATACCTAGAGTAGGTACAATTGTGATAAACAAATTTTAGCCCTTACGTCCTTAGTAATATGGTTGAAAAGTGGACAACCGCCATCGTCCTAGCTTGTATATAGAAAAAAGGGTTTATTCTTCGTTCGGCCCACTGAGTTTCGTCCCACATAAAAAATTCCTGGTTCGTCCTAAGCAATATGCTTCCTTCGTCCCAAATTATAATTTTAAATATTTTATTCTTGTTTCGTCCTATTTTATATTCCTTCTACGGCCCATATTTTTTTTGTATAAGCTAAACTTACTTTTATGTACAGTCTGCAAAAAAAATAAAATTAAAGTTCAGTTGTTTTCTCTTAGTTTAGTTTACTGTTGCTTAAATTTTTAGTTTATGAATGCTGTTTTTTAAAATGTTTGTTTTATGCATGATTCTTAGTAATAATCACAATTTTTTCGACTTTTCGTTAGTACTTTTTACCAGTACTTTTTACTACCAGGAATGCAGAAATTAACTGGAACTAGATCCTTAAGCGACCTACTAATTAGCTTGATAATGGTTAAAATACAGGTTTTGAAATTGAATTATTTATTGTTTTAAAAAGTACCAGGGTGACAGAAATGAACAGAAGGTAGGCCCCTAAACGATCTCAATAGAAAGGAAAACAAACATATTAATTCACATACACAAACAGCCAGACCCGAAACAACTACTTATCTGTATTTGACGTATTTGTAAAAATTTCAAATACGTATCTTTTTTGTTTGTTGACCGTACCTTTAAAGTACTTGTAATTTGGGACGAATCACCACTTCAATAGTCATATGGGACGAACTAAGAATTTTTTGGAATGTGGGACGAAAGTTCGGGACGAACGAAGAATAAACCGAAAAAAGTCGTCACGTATGTGATGTAATTCCGTTTGTAACACGAGAAGTTCTATAATGACATCGTTCTTATTGCTGTGTCCATTGTTTGTTGTTATTATTAACTGTAATTGTGCAATGAAAGTATGTAATTAAGTATTTAATGACGTGTGTAATTTTACACCTTCTGTTTTGATATCAAGAATCAGACAAGCCTACGTTTGATTGTTAATGATACATTAACAAGACCGGCCGGCTTCCCAATAGTTGGGTCCCGTCTCCCGGCTGTTAAAATCGCTAGGTTCCTTAGTAGAATTATTATGCGTTTTTCTAACTTTAAGTTATCACGGACGCAGACGAAGTCGCGGATAAAAAGTATCCTATGTCCTTTCTTGGTTTTCAAACTTACCCTGTACCAAATTTCATCAAAATCGATTCTGTGGTTTAGTCGTGAAAGTGTTACAGACAGGCAGACAGACAGAGTTACTTTCGCATTTATAATATTAGTACAGAATTCTGAGGCCTACTGTATCTACTTACTAACATAACATCACGCCTGTAATCACCGAAGGGTTAGGCAGAGGTGTACCCATTAATACACCCACATTTTGCCAGTTGTTTTTTTAAGTCCCATGTAACAGGGGGCGAGCCTATTGCCATCAACCGGGCACAAGTCCAGACTCCGAGACCTACTTAATACTCTTTCTATTTTTTTTAAATTTTAATTTAAGTCCGTTTTTTACGCATTCGTGGGTTTTTTTTTGTAAACGTTTCAGCATGAGAACGTTTGGTAAGATGATCTGAATTTTCCTCTCGTTCACATTTTCACACTCTCGTTTACAGGTAGTTTTCTTATCTTTGCTCCTTATCCGCGTCGACCAGGAAAGTAGGCCATTACGCAAGCATAGCAATAAAACAATCTGAAACCCATTGCTATGACTTGCGACCTATATTTCCCGTACCAAGTTATTAGTAAATATGGGTTTCAGTAGGCCTACCACGAGCGCCAAGAGTGAATGCAACGTAGGTACAACCGAGGATAATGACGGTTGACCACTTTTCAACCTTATGTCTAAGTACGTAAGAATGAAAAGTGGCTCACCCCATTTGCCTGCGAATGTACAAATCTTGAGGTCTACTCATTTGTAACATAACATAACATCACGCCTGTAATCCCCGAAGGGTTAGGCAGAGGTGTACCCATTAGTACACCCACATTTCGCCAGTTATGTTTTTAGTCCCATGTAATAGGGGGCGAGCCTATTGCCATAAACCGGGCACAAATCCAGACTCCGAGGCTGCTACTGAAAAATTCCTGATGGAAAAACTCAATTACCTCATGCACAGCAGTCGCGCTTGCGACCACTAGACCAACGAGGCAGTCGAGGTACTCATTTGTACAATGTTAATATCTTCCTAAAATGTGAAAAACATGGGGTAGGCTACATTTGGTAACTTTCGCAATTTCAAGCAATTCTCTTGGAAACTGTACAATTAATTGCGAATAAAATTCGTAATTGAAATCGAGTAATTAAGTTTGAATGTTTTTAAGACTTCCTTTTCAATTCCAAATGAATTGTACGAACTTGCGTCGCCCACACAGCACAATGAACCATTCAAAAAGTAATGAAACCATAGTATACTTTTTCTAACTTTGTTAATTTGTTGAAAATGCCTGAGCATTTTTTTTTGTTTCTTTTTCTTTTTAGGGTTTCATACCTAAAGGCTCCAACGAAGCCCTAATATTGCCCTCATTTGTTTGTACATCTGTGAGTCCCAGGGCTGTTTTTTTTTAAACCACTTGTACCGGGATATATAATTCAATCTACTTGAATTAAACACTTAATATTCATTAAAGTTCGTGTATTCACTTTTAAATAAATTATTAATTACTTCTAGTTCTTAGTCTAGGCTTGACAGACGCTGACACGCGGTCTGCATCTATTCTAAAATCAAAGTCATATTTATCTCATATCAAATAGTTTGCATATGGCTCAACCAGCCAGGGTCTCTACAGTGCCGAACGCATCATGTCAACAACACTCAATTGGCCGGTTTATTACTTTATGCTAGATTAGGTTTATTTGTTTTCATGGTTTCTCTCAAATTCTTTAAAAATTGGGGCTGTTTTCGTTAAATTTTTAGACGTACACTTTTTATATAGATATTTAATTCTTCAAATTAGTCCGCTTTTGTACTTTTTATTGCATAAAGCTTAAATAAAGGCTTATTGGCTTAGATAGGCTTTTCGTTTTAACTATAACAAAGTCAAAGTCAAGTCAAATCATTTATTTCAATTAGGCCACTACAAGGCACTTTTGAACGTCATTACATGAAAAAAAAAATAGAATTGAATCTAATTGCCCTAACATGTAACGTAAGGTCAAAGATTTATAAACACTTCTTAACAAACAACCAGACTCTTGCACAACGACTCACGTAAAAGAACTAGAGCTTATAGCAAAGTATTATTGAAATGTCAATCTGTCTGTTCCATACTTTAAGTAGGTATTCAATAGAACTCTCATAGAAATTTATTTGAACATAATAGAATAACAAAGACAGAGCCGGTATTCGAGCCCCTGGGGAGGCCTTCTGCAAGTGACAATGACGGGCATTGATATTATCTAATCGAACGGATTCAGACTCCGTAACTGCAGATCAGTATTCCTCGTAGGTCTTTATTTGCATGTTCAGTTATTTAGGGACATTTGTTTCCTTGGATACATGGAAAGTAAGAGGTCGTGGCTAAGTAATAACAGCCACTTGCCGAGGTTGGTCCGTGGATGTGTGACCATCTTTACACACCGAGACTCCTCCATGCCTCGGAAAGCATGTTTAGCAGTTGGTCCCGCCGACAGTCATATGTGGATCTTTGGCAGTCGTTACGGGTCGTCACAGGCTCGAAAGTCTGACAACCAGTCTAACCAAGGGGTATCGTATTACATAATTACTGGGTTCACCTTGATAGGAATTGGCCAATTTTAACTTCTTTGCTGGATAATGACCAGAACGTATTCTATCTAATTTTACAATGTAGGTTCTAAGGAAGGAGGCTGACATTGTATAATTTTTCTAGTAGATACGTATGTAATCTTGTGATAATAGATTGTGAAAACATATGTTCCTGTCTATCTCCAAAACGGTTTGACCGATTTACATGCGGTTTTCTGTAAAGGGTTTGTCATTCACTAGCGATGGTTCTTAGATAGATGTTATGGTGTTAACTCGCCAGGGGCGCTGCAATAATCGATTTTCTCTCGTTGAAATGAGTTTCCCATCCGATAATATCAAACCGATCCGATAAGATCAAATTGTTCCATTAATGTCTGTAACAGAGACTGATTGAAAGTGTAGAATATCTGTTATACATTACTAGGTTTAGCTCGCGACTTCGTCCGCGTGATTATTTTATGAATCCATATTTTTTTTACTTATAATAAAAAATTGTCTGTAGCGCTTAGTGAAAACGTAGCGTCTTATTAAAGAAGAATTTTCAAAATCGAACCTGTGGTTTAGGGAAACACTTTTTTCACTTTTTTGAAATTTATAATTAGTGAATTAAATTATAAGATAGCCTATATTACTCAGGGGAACGTAGCTTCCTATTAAAAGGATAATTTTCAGAATCGGTCCAGCAGTTTCGGAGATAAGCGCATTCAAACAAAAAATCAACTCTTCAGCTTTATACTTGTATAGATATCTAGTCTGTTAGCTAAAACCAATCAAGGAAGTCTGAAGTCTGCGCCAGACGTAACCCGATAAATTCATTCAATCAAGAGTAGGCACCTATCAAGGCAGTTGATATAGCGACGTCATTAATTGAATAGCAAAATACGTCAACCCTCTTACGTACGGGTACTTTCAATTAATTATTACATAATACCTACTCAATATTAATAAACAGAAATAATATTTATGCCGTTCCAATCAACAATATAGGTATGCAGGGTCGTCAGTTATGAAGTTTTCTTAGAAACTGATGGATGTCTTCAATTGTGATTTAATTTAAAAAGTGGGTAATAAACAGTTCATTAATTAAGTTAAGTTTCAATCAAAGTCTAAGTCAAAATTATTTATCTCAATTAGACCATTTACAGGCACTTTTGAATTGTCAAGGAGTCGGTGAAGCTAGTTGCTCGTTCCAAAACGGAGGTAAGCGGAGCCTTACCTCCGTTACCACGGCATTATTTTCGAAACTACTCGAAAACATATTCACCGACCCTGGATACCTATTTCTTTGGTTAACTGTATCTGTTGCGTATTTTGTTGTCATTCATGTTCATGATTGCTCGATCAGCTTATTTTTTTAATAGATCGTGCTGTTGCATAGTTCGATATATCTTTTAAGCTTTTGATACATAAATAGGTACCGAAAATGCGGGCTAATTTAGCCTTGTAGGAAAACTTTTGAATTTCTCTTCTCTTGAAAAAATACAGTTATAGTATTAAAAAGAAATTACTCGAAACATAACATCACGCCTGTAATACCCCTGTGTACCCCAATACACCAGACATTTCGTCAGTTAAAGTCCCATGTAAAAAAGGGCGAGCCTATTGCGATCCTATTTCTTAGCCTTCAACTGCAGGCATTTTATTTTTAGTTGGTATAGCGGCAATAGCAGTACACATACTGTGAAAAATTAAACTAGCTATACGGTTTATGAGATACAGCCCGCTGACAGATGGACAGACGGACGGACGGACAGCGGATTCTAAGTAATAGAGTCCCGTTAGTAAGTAACCTTCAAGAATATTAACGTTATGGAAGTTTCTAGCAGTATTCAATAATGGTAATGTGTTTATAAATTCGCGCATACATGGATAAATTTCAGTGTACGGCTTTTCTACGAATGTCACCCATAGGACGTGACACCGTTATTTATAGACGGCCGATATTCCTGACTGGAAAATTATCATACATCACAATTGGAAATGGGTTCAGTTTTGCCAAAACAAACCAATCAATTTCTCGCACTTTTCGCAAAATTGTTATGATTTTTGGATATTTTTTTACACCGTACCATACCATGACCATGACCGTGCTATGAACGTATCAGGGACGGAAAGAAACCTGACACGGACTTCTATGCCCACTAGAATCAACCGGCAACTGTTGTTGCTGATGTTTCGATCATGGTACGCGGCGGTGTTGGGTGATGACAGAATCAAAATCCGATCTAGTGGCCATAGTCTCATCCTTGTGAATACAAGGAATATTTTTTCGACTGACAGTTTCTTAGCATAAAACGGTCTATAGGGGTAGAGTCTATAATTGGCTCAGCCGGGGTGCAGAAGAATGCTCTGAGAGTCCCCTGTGGCCAAAGTAAAGGGCCAAAGGCCAAAAGTAGATGGGGGAACACCGAGGTGTTTTAGTCGATAGGAGTCCAACATACGTCTCAGCCCTCTCTAAGGCCTAGTAGTCCTTAAGAATTTCCCCAAGAAAAAAAAGCGTCCATCACTTACTGCTCCTCCTAACTTAAGAACCATCCCAAAGCCCAACCCAAGTACGTACCTGTAATTAATCAGGGACTCTAATCGATAAACGAGCCAACACACCTGACTGTATGTAGTCAAATATAAGTCTCAAAGTCCCATGAATGTTTCATGAAACAGCCTCTGAAGTGGCATAACTGTTAAAACTTAATATACCCCACTGCCTTCACGAACTGGATAAAGATTTTCGCTAACCAATTTCTCTTGACTCTTCTATCCCATTTTTCAATCCCAGTTGTAAATTAAGAGTAAGGTTTCCCGCAGCTCAACATCCACTGGACGGTGGACTTTCAAAGGTTGCTTATTGTGCGATATCGGAACCGTAGAACGTTCTAGAAGGCTAAAAGGTATGATTTTATTTGCTGATGTGTTTTGCGGACTCGGAGTCGCCCTCAGTACGCATTCGTCTCTCAGACCAGTGGCACGTGTATCGTTTTATGGGAATCTCGATTTGAAATTGAACGAGTTAGTTGTAAGTATGAGTGAAAATGGCTTGTTTATTATGTTTTAGTATTCTTAAATCGCCAGGTTTAATTGGTTAGTTCTGTGACGTCAGTCTTTTGTTAATTTAAATGTTTTGTTTGTTACCGGTGCATTGCGTTGCATAGAGTTGTGTATTCGCGTAGCGGTCGACGCGTCAACTGTCGTAG
Source organism: Hoplodrina ambigua (assembly GCA_949774945.1). Taxonomy (NCBI): domain Eukaryota; kingdom Metazoa; phylum Arthropoda; class Insecta; order Lepidoptera; family Noctuidae; genus Hoplodrina; species Hoplodrina ambigua. Next base: position 2,541,295 of record OX458974.1, on the reverse strand, counting down.
GTATAGGCTATTCTAGGTTCGCTAATGTTTACGGAACTGATTAAGATTATTGATGTTAGTAACAATCTTGAATTATACATACCTAGTTGCGATTCAGGGTAAACAAGTTTTCTGTGAATAGAATTGCAGAGGATTCAGGTTTTGTGAAGTTTTGATTTATTTAGGACAGTTTAATTATTAATATCTTTTTCTTAATGTGAAACCTTTTGAAGGGGATAGATTAAATTAGTTTTTTTTTTGTACGAGTGTGATGTTCAAAATTGAATTTTAATGGTCTAATTGAAATAAGTTAGGAAATTGAGGACTATATATGATATTTGTTCTGCAAGTTAATTGCTTTCATTCTTTTAGAGAATCGGCAAAAGTGCCAAATGTGTTTTAGTGATTCGTCGGCACGTAACGATCCACATTAAATATGAGTATTTGGTAACTTAGAGTTTCTAATTGGATACCAGCCTACTGTCCCACTGCAGGGCAAAAGCCTCTTCCCATAAGGAGAAGGCAGGAGTATTGATCACCACGCTTGCTCAACGCGCATTTAAGATTCCAGACTTATTAAGTCCAAGTTTCCTCACGATATTATTTATTATCCATTTCCAAGATTTACTTAGAAAATACATATGAATTGGAAAAGTCACATTGGTACTTGCCCGATACGACTGTAATTGGACTAAAGGCTTTAATTGGATCAATAAACTATGATTTAATAAACTATGTAAACAGCATGATATCGATCCATTTTCAACTAGTGTGTCCTCGGCCAGGAAGTCCTTAAGCCGAAACTTTTTCATATAGTTTAACATAGGTACCTAATATGATAGTTGTTAGTGAGAGTAGTCCTTTTGTCAGATTTTGATTTTGTTTAGCTGTGTAGTATATAAGTTATTCAGTAATTTCTTTCTTTTGTTGTTTTGTTCCTGTAGGCAACTGCAGTGTCCACAGAACAGTATTATTCTGTATCTTATAAGTGAAGACCTGTAATTGGCTGTCAGTCTAATTTTCTGTCATTAGTCTGTTTTCTTCTAGCTGTCGGTCTTCCATGTTACTTAAATAAATAAATAAATATTTCAATTAATCTTGAATACATTCCGCAACAAGTCAGGTTTATCTAATTTTAGTTTATTTCGCGCTAACTTTGGAGTCGCTTGATTGTTCTACTGACCCGGGAAGATTACAACGTATACTAAGCTGTCGATGGCAAATCGGTATAAGGACGAGCATTTCTTGATAAACCCAGTTGATTACTAGTTTCACAGTTATTGATTACTTTCGAACTCCTTCATGTTATATTCAGATAAATAGCATTATGCAACGACTTATGGGATAAACCGCGGGGTATTGCTAGTACCTAATTGAATATTCCTTCATTAATAATATTATAAAATTGAAAGTTTATGAAGATGTTTGATTGTTTGTTACTCAATCACCCGTAGAACTTTGGATGTAAATTGGAACATAGACCATTAAATTTCCTGGATTAACACACGATACTTTATAAAACTATTACCAATAATAATAGATAAATTTCTTTTACGGAAAGTTGCTTTTTACGCAGGTGAAGTCGCGGGCTCGTTTAAAGTATAGAATGGATTTAAAATCAATATAATTTGACAAAAAATACTTCGCAAGGAAATGGTAGAAAAAAAGCAACATAAACGTTTCCAGTTTTACGGTTGTAAGTACATATTAGCTGAGGAAATACAAAACAAATCATATTATTCGTATCGAGTTTCCTTATTTTTCACCGCTTATATTCATAGTTTAGACATAATATCGAGTTACAGTAGTTGCATTACGTTATCGGTGTTATGTCATGCAAGTTCGCTGCAGTTTTCAGGGTCGTTCAGCTGCTACTGATTAGGTACTTGTAATACCCTTTTTAGACGGTTATTGCGATTAAATTTTCCACATTTTCTTCCCCTGTACCTTCCTATGGCTTCCATCTTATGTTTTTTAAACTGGAAATGAAATTGGGAGTTATTTTTTTTTGTTTTTTTCTGCCGATGTTGTTCGAAGAATTTTGAAGGGTGGTCTTGTAAGGGCTTTTGTAAAGCCAGTTAAAATCTTTGTGGAGTTGGATTTTTTAGGGCTTCGTCGACTCGTTTCCTCATTGCTTTTCGTAAAATATGGTTGCGGTTTTGATACCGGGCAAGTACCGTTATGACTTTTTCAATTTATAAGTACTTTCTAAGTTTATCTTGGAGATAGCATTACATTACATTTTTACCATCGGTGAAGGAAAACATCGTGAGGAAACCTGGACTCAAAATTAATTTAAGTCTGAAATCAGCAATCTTGAATTCGCCTTGAGCAAGCGTGGTAAATGCTCGTATTTTCTCTGTATATGAGAAGAAGCCTTTGCCCTGCAGTAGGAACACAATAGGCTAATATTAATATTTATTAAATTGTATAACTATTAACTGGCGAAATGTGGGATACTAATGGGTATTATACCCATTAGTATCCCACATTATAATACCCCTGTTATGCTCTACCCGGATGTTATGTTATATTGTATATTAGGGCAATTTTGTGTGGAAACATTTTCAGTCCACACCCCACTACTTGACGATCCCTGGAGAAGGCTTCCTGAAAAAAAGCATAGTTTTATAAATGTACATTTGTTTGTCCTAGGTGTAACGCTCAATCACCACAATGCTCGGTGGAAGCGTCCTTTGGTTCCGGCACGGGTTGCGCCTGCATGACAACCCGTCCTTGCACTGTGCACTGGAAGAGAAAGGATTCCCCTTCTTCCCTATATTCATCTTCGATGGAGAAACTGCGGGTAAGTCTTTTTGTTTAAGCGTTAAGTTAAAGATATTCTTCTAAGGCGGATTTTGATAGAAGTCTGGAAATACGGATGAGAAGAGAATAAAGAATAGAGTAACGAGAGAAGTCTAGACTCTAGTCTACTCTGTCTCTGCTCTCTGGACTGTTTTAAATTTAGAGAATAACGAACTACTAATTTTTCAAAAAATCTGATTAAATCTTCGTTCTAGTTTGCTAATCACCAAGATTCTTTTTTGTTATATTTTTAAAATGTTGCGTTACGCGCGTTTATAAGCATAAACTCGCATACCTACACAAACAACCAAATTCAGGACAACTGATGATGGCTTGCAGGTGGTCTTACAACGATTTGTTCCGTGTCGTTAAAGTACCTAAAGGCGCGTACGCACGTACGAACACGAACATAGCGAACACAAACACCAGACCCGAACATTTGGTTCGTACGTATGGACGGCATATTCGAACACGAACGCAAACATAGTTCGAGTCGAGTTCGCGAACAACAGTCGTGAACTCTATCTTAGTAGCCATAGCCCGCCAACACCCCGCCCGCACCCCGCCCAGATCTAGGTATACGAACAGTTTTGTTGCGTAACATTTATTAAAGCTCTTCGAACACCGTCCATACAGAACACACTACAAGGATCGCCGCGAACATGTTTGACGAACAGAGTGTTCGATGTTCGATAGTGGTACGCACGTGCGAACCAAGTTGTTGCGTATCATGTAACGCAACAAATTTGTTCGTACGTGCGTACGCGGCTTAATGTTCATTATCTAAAAAACCTATAGAAAGATTCATAGAAACACAGTTCCACACAAAATCTGTAAACCAAATACTTGAACATTCGAGAAAATGTCAACAGAAGGGGACCTCGGCTCTCTAACGAACAATACAAGGACAGTAACTAGGTCAGTGCATCTATATCTTAGATGGTCCTAGATTTGTAGGTAGCCATTGTACCTACGTCATCGCGGGGACACTTACGGTTAGTTTAAAGGGACGCGGCGCGTTGCGTCACTCGATTCAAGGAGAGGCGGCGCGTGAAAGGCCGCTTGAGATGTGGCGTGCCAGTGACGGATCCATTACTGTCATTTAGGATGGGGTTGACCCCGCTGAGTGTAGGTTTTTAGCGAACTACAAAAAGAACACAACGTAAAGTTAAGGATAATTGAGGACAAATATACCTTAGATAACTTACAAATTTCATAGTTTAGTTGGAATATAATATCAAATCACGGATGAACTTGAATCCCCCTGAAACTGCTCCGGTCGCCACGTAAGCATTGCTTTGTCGCAGAGATCCTGAAAGTGTCCTGAAATACAGACCTAGAATTTTGTTTAGGCACGCACTCTCACATTTTTTTTTCCTTTTTTATTTTTTAATACTTTATTTTATTTTTGAAAACCGCTTTTTTTTTAAATCCTGTTTAGTCTCACTCCTGGGCAAAAATACTCTTTCACGATTCTTCCCTTCTTCTTAGACCTTTCACGAATTGACTTAATACTTTTTATCTATGTCATGTTTTGTTTACCAGGTACAAAAGTGGTAGGCTACAATCGTATGCGGTATCTCCTGGAAGCTCTTGATGACCTGGACAGCCAGCTCAAGAAGTACGGCGGTAGGCTTATCATGTTGAAGGGGAAACCTAACGTTGTGTTCCGTAGACTTTGGGAGGAGTTCGGTAAGCATTGTATATTTTAATTGGTTAAGTATGTTTGTTTTATTTTTGTGCTTTATTATCTGAAGCGTTTGGTCTGTTGTGGTATTGGCAAAAGACTCGTGTCTGTTCCATAATGCCGAAGGCCGAAATACGGGGATCCTTGACTTCGGCGCGGAGACAGTCGCGTACCTTTATAATTTTGACTTCTAATGAGTCCAACAACCACAGTTAAATTAATTTGACCCAGGTCAAAGTCTAAGTATTTATTTAAATTAAATCATTTACAAGCACTTTTAAATTGTCAAGGAGTCTGTCAGTTAGTCAGAAAGTTGAAGCTAGTTGCTCGTTCCAAAACGTAGATTCTCTATGTAGAAGTACGAGAAAGAAACTCCACAGGCATTCTTTCCAATTCATTTTTAACAAAAGTTTTAACTACATTAATTATTCTTGTTGCTTCTATACGTTAGTTAGGTATTTACCATGAATAACGTATTGCAGGCATCCGTAAGCTTTGCTTCGAGCAAGATTGTGAGCCAGTGTGGCGCGCTCGTGACGACAGCGTCAAGTCTGCTTGCAAGGAGATCGGCGTGGTGTGCAAGGAGCACGTGTCCCATACTCTATGGGAGCCTGACACCGTGATTAAAGCCAACGGGGGCATCCCGCCTCTCACTTACCAGATGTTTTTGGTAAGTAGAAAACATATAGTGCAATATTTTGTGATGCTCAAAAAGGAGGTATTGGTGCCGATTCCCTTGTACACAAATTAGACTAAATTTAGACAATTGACATCTCTTACTAACATACAGCGAAAGGAAAGGACGGTGACATTCCGTGACATTAAAGAACTAAGTTAGAGATGTCAAATTAGTTTTGCCTTGAACTTCTCCGTATTTTTAATCGGTACGTTTTAAGATGTCAACTATAACTGTATGGATGTGTCAGATTGACTAAATTTGACAGCTCTTATTTACATTAGTCTCTTTCTTATTTTATTGGAGAGAAAAAGATGGAAATTGTCTAATTTTAGTTTAGTTTGTGACCAAGGGAATCGGCACCATTGTCTGCGTTAAGTCATTTTGATGTGATCTTTTTGTTCATTTAAGATATTCTGTTTCTAATTGCAGTTTATGAAAGGTATATTAGCATACCCCGCGGTTTTACCCGCATTACGTCTTTGGTTACTGCTCCACTACCGCAGGTCGTAGAGTGATTTAATATAGCCTTGTTATACAGGCTAAATAACGCAAAGAGATTTTTTAAAATCGGACCAGTATTTGTTAAGATTAGCGCATTCAAACAAACAAAGATTGTGTCCCTTTGTAGTCTTCTGAAATATTTTATATGTTTGGTGATTTATCCTCAGCGGCATACCTACCTATCAACTTTACATAAGAAATGTACTTATACCCAGGTTTTTTTTCTCTGTAGCATACGGTAGCCACAATCGGCGACCCTCCGCGACCAGTTAGCGATATCGATTTCACGGGAGTCAAGTTCGGCAGCCTCCCGGAATGCTTCTACCAAGAGTTTACGGTCTTCGATAAGGTAGGAAATCAATTTGGACAAGTGGAAGGCTGGACGTCTGTAGGCCTAGGAAAACCATAGCACTCGTATTATTATTTAGTTGGACTCGATTTTTGAATTGGGAACACGGCTATCCTAAACCAGTTCATACATAACATTAAGCCTGTAATCCTTGAAGGATTAGGCAGAGGTGTACCCATTAGTATAGTACCTACACCTACAATTCGTCAGTTATATTGAAGTCCCATGTAATATGGGGCGAGCCTATTGCCATCAACCGGGCACAAATTCAGACTCTTAACTTAACATTTTGTTTTCCTAAATATGTGAAAAGTAATAAATAGAAAACAATTCGTGTTCTCCAGACCCCAAAACCTGAAGACTTGGGCGTGTTCCTTGAGAACGAAGACATCCGAATGATCCGCTGGGTGGGCGGAGAGACCACCGCGCTCAAACAGATGCAGCAGCGTCTAGCCGTTGAGTACGAGACCTTCCTCAGGTACGGATATAATCCTTTTAGGTTTCTCTTTTTCCCAGGAAAACTATGACTATAATGTTATACTAGCTTGTTCCCGTGACTTCGTCCGCGTCAAAGTTTCCATACTAACTTTGGACCCTCATAAGTGGTGAATTTTGTAAAATCCGTTTTTAGCGGACGTCAACTGAGTATCTATAAATTTCATCTTTATACATCAAGCGATTTTTGATATTTCGTGATTAGTGAGTAATTGAGTGACCTTTCACTTTTATATAAAATTTAGAAAAAAAACCTCCTTAGATAGAAGTTGACATGGCCACAGATAATATAATATGTTAAAGCAGCAGAAAAGTGAACAACTGAAAAGAAATAAGAAGATAAATCCTCATAAGTGTTTAATTCAAGAAGTATCTCCCCGTCAGCGACCCGTCGTTAAAATCAAGTCGCCGTCCCTAACAAACTGTATAGCCATTTCGGTTACTGAAAGCCCGATGACAATTACTATGAAAACTGGGAGAGATTTTGACGTGAATTGGTTCTTTTTGGAAGAATTAAACTCTACTATAATTCTGTGCATATCCTCAGGGGTTCGTACTTGCCGACACACGGCAACCCCGACTTGTTGGGACCGCCCATATCATTGAGTCCGGCGCTGCGGTTCGGATGTCTCTCTGTCAGGAGGTAAGGAAACACACAACAATATTAAATCCCATGACAAAATATTATGCCAAAAAAAATTGTGACATGAAAAAGAAAAATAATTGCGATGAATTTTGACACGTTTGTACAATCAGCTGCATTAATAAGGTACTCCTCACGATTTGAAAAATAAATTAATTATAATTCCAGGTTTCGTTCACCGATGTCAGTAATGTCCAAGATAAACTAAGAAAGTACAAATAAAATAGTTCATGCCTCGGTGAAATGTTGTCTATATATTAAAAACTTATTTTCAGCTTTTACTGGTCTGTGCAAGATCTTTTCCGTCAAGTGCATCAGGGCCGGCTCACTTCCCAATCCGCATCCCATTTTATTACTGGTAAGTTTTTTTCTTAACATTTTATGGGGTAGATAATAATATTTCCTGACCTTATTTTTCCTGTACCCCTAGATTGCCCCACTACTGGGCCCTTCCCCATAGTCTTCCATTCATCCCTATGTGTTTTTTTTCTCTGGCCAATCTAGACAATATAAGAACTTAATTGCTAAAGAATGGTAATTTTAATTGAGATACCACTGCGTTATGGCACAGAAAATGAATGGGGTTTAACTACGTTACAAGAGAAAAACATTCTAAATATTTTTTTATTTAAAAAATTGTCTTGAAAGAAAGAAAAAATGTTTATTGACACAGACCATGTGCATACAAAAATAATAATAATAAAAAAGGCAATAAAAAGAACAAGAAATAAGATTTTGTGCCCCACAGCTGAATTTTTGCATCTTTTTCCTATTTTATGACCTGGTATGTATGTATGAAAACAGGCCAGTTAATTTGGCGCGAATATTTCTACACGATGAGCGTGAACAACCCTAACTACGGGCAGATGGCTGGCAACCCCATCTGCTTGGATATCCCGTGGAAGAATCCTGAAGGTGATGAGTTGCAGAGGTATGTAATGATAGACTTGATATTATGCGGCATTTAAATAATGTGAGTAGTGTAAAATAATTACCTGTAAATTTTGTACCCTGGACATACCAGCCTATTACTGTTCCACTCAAACCATGTCAGAGGCCCTTGAGGCGGTATAGAAACTCTGACACTAGGATGTGTGGGGTCGTAAGACCTTACCTCTTCTCCATAGAGGCCTACCTCCGTTTTGGAACGAGCCACTAGCTTCATCTTTCGGACTAACTGACCGACTCGTTGACACTTCAAAAGTGCCTGTAAATAGTGTAATTGAAATAAATGTTTTGTCTTTGACTTACTGCTCACCCAATAAAGAAGAAGATTCCGAAAATCCATTAAATAAGCTACTTTGTTCAATACAAGTAATTTTGATTTTGTCATATTCCTTACAAGTTTGCATTACTTTTTTATCTTTTTTCCATCCTGCCATGCAGTTATCGATAATTTAGTAGTTTTTTTTTTGTCACCATCCATGATTCTACCCCCCCCCCCCCCCTCTCGCATCCAAAGACTTCACACGACACCTTTGTAGCAGTACTTTATTCTGACATTTTGTTGATCATAACTTTTCCAGATGGGTCGAAGGCCGTACCGGCTTTCCGTTCGTTGACGCAGCGATGCGCCAGCTTCGCACTGAGGGCTGGCTCCACCACGCCGCCCGTAACACTGTGGCATCATTCCTCACCCGCGGAACACTTTGGCTGTCCTGGGAACATGGCCTGAACCACTTCCTCAAGTACCTGCTTGATGCTGATTGGTTAGTTTTAGTTTTTACGGGTTTTATGTAGGTTCGTATTAGAGGGGCAGATTACCCAGAACTTAGAACTCTTCACATCTGCAAGATATAATAATAATGTGATTAAAGTTAATTTAACGAAATTTTTAAACGTCATAAAAAAAATAACTTATTTAAAAAAAAATGAACTTCATACTTAGTTACTTACTCTATTAAAATAAATTCTTTACAATATTTTATATCACACAGAATTACACTAGAATATATCCACCTAGCTTGCACAAAAACTATTATATTAAAAATCAAAAAATTACAGCTAAATAATAATAATAGATGTTCATAGATACATAATGTTCACGTATTTACAAATATTGGAACACTACACTATATACAAAATTTTTTATTTAATTGTTTGTTGAAACAATGAAGTAAAAAATTTAGTATGAACCTACTAAAATCCTTTTTAATTTTTTATATTTAAATAAATAAATAAATAAATATCGTGGGACAACTCACACACGGCTATCTGATCCCAAGCTAAGCAGAGCTTGTGTTATGGTAACCAGACAACTGATATACATACTTATATAATTTATAAATACATACATATTATAGATAAATCACACCCAGACACAGAACCAACAATCATGCTCATCACACAAAGTTTGTCCTGGGTGGGAATCGAACCCACGACCTCCGGCTTAGCAGTCAGGGCCACTAACCACTAGACCAACAGGCCCGTCATATTTATCTTTTTCTTTTATCCATAATGATGTCTTTGTCTCCAGGTCGGTGTGCGCGGGCAACTGGATGTGGGTGTCGTCGTCAGCCTTCGAGGCGCTGCTGGACTCGGGCGAGTGCGCGTGCCCCGTGCGCCTGGGCCAGCGCCTCGACCCCAGCGGCGAGTACGTGCGCCGCTACGTGCCCGAGCTCGCGCGCATGCCCGTCGACTACATGTGAGTCACACGCGGAATGCTCCCTTGATCACGGTGTCACATAACATACATAGCATCACGCCTGTAATTCCCGAAGGGTTAGGCAGAGGTGTACCCACCCACATTTCGCCAGTTATGTTTTTAGTCCCATGTAATAGGGGGCGAGCCTATTGCCATCAACCGGGCACAAATCCAGACTCCGAGGCTGCTACTGAGAAATTCCTGATGGAAAAACCCAATAACACTTTGCCCGACCTGGGAATCGAACCCAAGACCTCATGCACAGCAGTCGCGCTTGCGACCACTAGACCAACGAGGCAGTCACGGTGTCAGATCACGGTGTCAGGTTCCCATAAAGTATGGGACATGTTATATCTTCGAGTGAAAGGAAAAATTACTTATATTTTTCCTTTCACTCGACGATATAACATGTCCGCGACAATTTGGTGTAAGCGACAATTTGGTCGTGTTATATTTTCAACCTTATTACACATCTAATAAGATTGACCGTTCTTTTACCCTTCGATATGCTTCTTGCACACCACGCCGATCTCCTTGCAAGCGGATTTGATGCTGTAGCCACGGGCGCGTCACCAAAACAATGTGTTCTTTATATTTATTTCAACTTTATGCAACAAAATTTACAACGGCGTAGGTATTCTACCACTCAACTAAATGTTCAAAGAATAACTTCGACTTTATTATGTTATCTTTTAAAACTCCTACGACTCCTGTAAGCACATTGTTTCGTATACGTAAAATTGCACGCTACCTTTAAAAACTGATATACACTTACATAAACTCACGCCTTTTTCCCATGGGGGTAGGCAGAAACTACAGAACGCCACCTGCTACGATACTTACATACTCCTTTCGCCTCATCTACGTTCATACATTTCGTGAAAAGAGATATTTCGCACCAAAAAATAAAAGTAATTTCCTAGCAATATGTTTTGCACAATTTTATTTATATGGATAGTTAGTAAGTAGGTATGCATAGTTAAAGTTAACTGTTATGTGTCTTTTTACACCCCATAATTAGGTAGTTGATACCATTAACCAAAAATTCCAAGACATAACTTCTACAAAGAAACGCTTTATTTTAGCCCTGAAAACCAGATTAATTTTAAATCTATAATATAATAAAAATGAGTCGCTAAATGTGTTGCTAAGCGCAAAACTCGAGAACGGTTGGGCCGATATCCCTAATTCTTTTTTTAAAATATTCCTTGAAGTACGAGGATGGTTCATACGGAGAGAAAAATTCTAAAAAAAAAAAAACCTAAAAAAGTCTAAAAACAATAATTTTCTATACTCCCATACAAAAGATTTGTGATAATACTTAAAAGTCAATTTGAACTATTAGGCGATACGAAGTTCGCCGGGTCAGCTAGTTTTATATAAAATTAGTTTTTTTTTGTGGCTTGGTAATCAATAAATAGTTAGACAATTGAGTTATCAAATAAGTGACGTCACAGGCCGCTATTGTCGTACCAAATCTATGGAAGAATCGCGTTTTGACAGGTCATAAAAAGTACGTCAATTGTTTGATGGTGTCAACTGGCCTAATGTGATTACTTTCTCGTCTGAATGGTGTTAACGAATAAAATGCTATAAGGTCACTTTTGAGCCTATTCTGTTGAACCAGTCTTACTCTACAGCTTTTTACTTTAAATTTGTTCTTTTATATGGACTTACTCTGTGGATCTTGTACTGTGATGGCTTTTGGTTAAATAAAGAATTTATTTATTTTTTAAACAGTTACGAACCGTGGAAGGCCCCCATTGACGTGCAGGAGCGCGCGTCATGCATCATAGGCAAGGACTACCCTGCGCCAGTGGTCAACCATCTCGTCGCTGCGCAGAGGAACAAGAACGCTATGAAGGTATGTTCAGTAGCCTTGAAGACTTTATATTTGGAAGCGAGGAATTTTCGCGTGGTGGACAAAGAATTTAAGATTTTTGGAAATATAATATGTCTTCGTAACAGGTCGTATTGCAAAAGTGCTTTTAGAAATACTGATGCATTTTATGAAAATGTTCGTCCATCAGCGTAGCCAAGTTTTGATTTAATGGGGTGGAGGTATAAAGTATTACCTTTATTGTATTCAAATGTACAAAACAGAATGGTATAATTTCTGGATTGTAAAACATTTCTTTTGTTTAGAATATTAGTTTTGATAGATGATTTAAATAGTAAATAAATCACCCATGAGTCAGTCAGGGTGGGGCAAGCGCCCCAGTCTGCCTCACCGTGGCTACGCGCATGTGTGTGTCGTAATTACATTTTTTTGCGAAGTTAGACAAGTTGGAAGATTCCATTGTGCCCTTGTCTTCCGCAGTGGTTGGGCCGCTCAGTAGCCGGCCGACTGAACAAAGAAAAATGGTTCGAAATAGTCGGGGTTCGTAAAAAGTTACATAAAACCCACCGACAATACACCTACATAGCATACAACGATAGTCTATTATTTGTGTTGCCTTGTGTTCATCATTTTATTTATTTATCTATATTTATTGGCTCACTAATTTACACTGACAACATTACAAAAAAGATTTCAATGACAAGTTATTTGCTTTATTCTTTTTTAACCTGGACCCACTCAATGCATGTTAGAGGCTCTTGAGGCGGTTTAGAAACTCTGACACTAGGATGTGTGGGATCGTAAGACCTTACTGCCCACACGATAAAGGAAGTAATAACCTTAAAGGGTATTTAAAGTTAAATCTATAATTTTTCACTAAAGTACACGAAATTCATAATATCAACAAACTCTTAAAAAATGCACCTTTTTCTCAGTGGCATAAAGTACTTATAAACTTGTTTAATTCTCTTCAGGAACTGCGTCATATGTTACAAAAGGCTCCCCCCCATTGCTGCCCCTCCTCCGAAGACGAAATCCGACAATTCATGTGGCTCAACGAGTAAACAATGACGTATGGAACTAGACTCTATTTGTATGCGACTAAAGTTTAGTTTAGTTGAATGTCGTGTCAAGGTAACGAGAAATCTATGAAACAGATTGTTTTTAAACCAAAAATGCAACCGTCGATGTTGTTTCCTGTCATAGTATTACGTAATATAATACTAAGTCGAGTTTTATTTATCGAATACAGTCATTTGAAAATTGATTTGTAAAACTTCTCTGTGAATGAAATAACGCATTATAAAGGGCGAAGGCTCTTAAGCGCGTTTTTGGCTCTTGTGCGTCATTTTCGCGTGAAGAAATAGTTTTTCTTTCTTTCTAAGCAACGTCAAAGGTCGTTGTAGTAATGTGTGGAATTCAAACGATATCTCGCAAAATTTAGTCGGGAAACTGTCAAACTAATGTTAACATTAGTCTGTTTTACTAAATAGAATAGATTGATTGAACGGTACGGTTGAATGTCAATCTAAATATTTTTTTTTATAATTTTGGTCTCAATTTTTTTATTCCTTTGCTTTATGTCTTCGTAAAAACGCTTTCCATTTATTTTTAGAATAAGTTGCAAAGTAGATTATTTTTATAGATCTGTTTTTTTTTACGTTGTACAAAATAAGTATAATATTTTTAATAAAAGAAACAATCGGCCCAGCTGTCGCCGTATCGCCAAAGTGTTAGCAAGCAAAATGTAACTGTATTAACATTACTTTAAGTTATATAATTGCATAACTGTACTTTTTAATATTAAAATGTTAGTTTTTTATGAGTATTATCAAGAAATTAGTAATGTGATAGAAAGATATTGTGATGTTTTGATTTTGAAAAAAAAAAATATTGAAATTGTATCTCATTTAAGTAGATGCCAAATGTTCAAATTATGAGTAAGAATAAGTTTTTATAAATTTTTATTTTTGCTTTTACTTGCCAATATAAGTGCTACACTTTATTTATACCTTTTTGACCATATAAACATAAAATAAATTATGTATGTGCCAAAAAAAAATATTTTTAGTCTTTGGGCTCTAAAATATTGTATTATTTTGCTTTGAATTTATTAAGTTTTGTGATATATTTATATTTAATATTGGATTTTTGTTAAACTTGTGTGCGCATTTACATTATGCACCGATAAACTTTTTCAACACTATCTCATCTCAAAGTAATGAAATGTGAGCTTTATGTCGCGTAGATCAAGTATCATTTCTCGTTATCTGAATGCATCTTCGACAGGTCTTCAGCTACCGGCACTTAATTTTGCAAATGTGCACTGTACATGACTCGACATAAAGCTCACATTTCATTACTTTGAAAAGAGTTGCTTCGGTTTGCAACAGTGTTTCTATGTATGTTCCACGCAATCTAGCCTAAATGAAAACTCTAGAATTTTTGAATTTATTTGCGTAGGTATAATTAAAAAAGGTACTATGCATTTTTTTAAGTAAGATTTTGTATTGATTTTAGAAAATCATCAAAAATGTGACACGTCGTTCGTATTTATAAAATCTTGTTTATATTTAAAATAATTTATGGAGCATATCCAAATTTTATGAATGAATATGAAATATCAGGGTGTTTCAAACGAAAAGAATTTACCATTTACAGTAGTACAAAATAAATAGTTTTATACAATAATCATAGTATACTATAATCCAGAAATTAATGCATTTTTAGAAAGTGTTTTATTGTATTTGATAGACTTTAAAATAAAAATAGATTTGTAATAACAGAATGCATTTTTATTTACACCATAATTCATCAATGGAATGACATTAACACTTTCGCTTAAAACTAAATTGCACACAGTGAGCAATATTGAGGCAGATGGCGCTATAGGCAGTTGGGATGTTAGCGGTCTTATGCGGTTCTCATAAGAGCGATTTTACAACAAAAAGGTATAGTCTGATGTGCTGGCGACCAACTTTCTGCCTTATTTCACAATATGCCTAGTAACATTACAATTTACAGTACATCATCAGACTTTCTTTAATATCAACGATATAAAACAAGAAAAAGAACAATAGGGACCAGAAGAATATGTATCACAAAACGATTTGTTTTAAATTCAGTTTCTCAAACGAAATATTTATGTGACAAATTGTTGAACGAAGTTCAGTTCCGTTTTAAAGTACTAAAACCTACTCCTTTTTGGATATATATTACTTGACCTCAGTAAGTAGCCATGTTTATAGCGGTAACAGTGGCCTACTTGGGTGGGCAGTCTATTTTGCGGTGTCCAAAACCCGTTGACTGTGGGAAAACACTGACGTTGTGTTTCGACTAAAAACGCAAGTGCGACGCGCACACAAACGTATGTGTTTTTCTACGGCGAACACGCGAACAGTGGTAGCTAGCCGCACTTGCGTTTGGCGTCAAAGGGATAAAGGCTACTGCAAATCACATCTGAGTGGTAGGTGTTTCAGGGGTTCAACAAAGGTATTGGTGTGTAAGCTACTGTGATTAGTTACTCTCCCACTCCTGGGCAAAAGCCTCCCCCCCATTTCTTCATTGACTGAATTATTAACAACCAATTGCAGCAATTTACGTACGCTTGACAATTTGTCACATTCATTTATCTTTCGGGAAACCGGACTTAAGTCTACCATGGCAAATAGGTCTGACAATGGCTAAATATTTTTGTCATACAAAAAATATGCCGATTTCACCATGATTACATAATTTTTAATTCAACCTCACAACCCGTTTGGAGCATCAGCCAACTGGTTAACCAATTCACTGAAGACCTTACTAGTTGTGGAATCGGGCAATTCTTTGACAGCTGATAATCCTTGTCCTGCTAGTTTGCCAACTCTTGGGTCTATGGGCACGCTGCCCATGAAGGGTATTTTAGAGATGTCTGCTAGTGATTTCCCTCCACCACTTGAGAAAATATTGGTGCATTCGCTGCAGTTGGGACACTCGTATCTGTAAGAAGCAATCGGACATTTAAATGAAAAAAAAATGTTATAAGTTATTGTGATACATGGTGGCCTGGTGGGATACTTGTATCTGTAAGAAGCAATTGGACATTTTAAGTTATTTGCTGTTTTTTTTTTTAAGTTATTTGCGATAATGGTGTTTTCTGTGGCAGGCAGGAGTAGCAAAACAGCAGAGACTAATTTAAATAACGATTTAATAAGTCAAGCTAGTGCTAAGAAGCGACTTTTGTTTTTGTTGTGAAAATTCCCTGTTTATGGTAGTGTGCAATGTAATGCACAAACAACAAAGTGCTTAAGGGTGCATGCAGAGGTGGTGGGGGCCTTAATTGTTGTACCATTTAAAACTTGTTTTGTAGCAAAGCTTAAAAACAATTGACCTTCAATACCTCCATAACCAGAAGGTACAGTGATAGGAAGAAAATGCAACTTTCAACTTTATTCACCCATTATAAATTCTGGTACCAACCACTTGACCTCCAGTTGTGGCCATCATGGTTATAATGGTAGCAGATAGCCACAGGAAGTACGTAAATTACAATGTCATTGTCGGAAGATAAAATGCGCCCACATAGACAAGCAATCAAGTCATAAAACATTGATAAAAACTTGGTTATCAACCATTAATAATTACATAACAAAACAGATACAATTAGGGTACAATACATTATGTGTGTTAATTAGAACCTCACTTGACCCATGGCCTTATCACAAAGGGAACCAGAAATTACAATATTTGTCTGTAATGCAGTAAGCATGGTGATCAATGCTTGTGTCCTCTCTGTATGAGAAGAGACATTTGTCCTGCAGTAGGATAGTTTAACCATTCACCAGTTCGCCCTATTGAGCCATCACATTTTTTACTGTTTGTTGTGAGTTGGTGAATTTTATCATACAGTACCAATAGCACACCGGCAAACATGCGGTGCATGGCTCTACCTCATACCACCAAATAGATGGATAAATCGCCTATCGCGCAGCTTGACTGCTAGGGGTATTTCTACATGACGCGACCTTTACTATGCAACAATTTCCATAAAGTTAATAAAGAAAAAACATACCCGCTCATATTTTCAATAATGCCCAGTATAGGAATGCCAGTCTTTCTGCAGAATGTAATCTCTTTGCGCACATCCTCTATGGCCACTTCCTGTGGTGTGGTCACTATTATTGCCCCACATTGTGGCACATGACGGAGATTCTCCATCACTGTGATATGCTCATCTGATGTTCCTGAAATAACAAAAGGGAATTGTTTTTTTATTCCAATTTATTGTTTGTAAAAAAGATTTAAATAAGTATCTTTTCTTTTTTATATTTAAATAGATAACTTTTTGTATTCTGTCATTATTTTAATCGTACCTGGAGGAGTATCAATAACAAGAAAATCAAGTTCCTGCCAGCAAACATCTTCTAAAAACTGCTTTATCATTGAAGTTTTCTTTGGTCCTCTCCACACTACAGCATCATTCCGGGAGCTGAGTAGGAAGCCTATTGACATGACGCCCAGCCTCTGTTCATTGTCAAGGTACACCGGTATCCAGCCTTCGGGTCCTTGGTGGACACTTTGGTTTTCCAAGTTCAGCAAAAAGGGAACACTGGGTCCACATAAATCTATATCTAGTAATCCAACCTGGAAGCAAAAACGGTGAATATAAATACGAATGGACGTTTCAGTGCTTAATTGTTTTATTTAAGTTTAAACAAAGAAGGAAAGAATCCACTTGAATATCTACATACCTTATAACCTCTTTCTTTTAAAGTTAGCGCCAATTGTGTGCTAACTGTGGACTTTCCGACACCGCCTTTACCAGAAAGAACTAATATTACACGTTTTACAGAGTCAAGCATTTTTCTGTTATTGAACTAAATAAATAAAAATTAAAATGAAAAATACAAAGTAAATAAATTGGAAATTTTGACACAAATTGATTGACATTTGAAGTGTGAGTGTGTGTGTGACATTGATATGACAACAGAAGATAATAAACCATAGAAGATGGTCACGATACAGAATCAGATAAATATTGAGAAAAAAAATAGATTGAAATTATATTTTCACCTCATTGTTGCAAACTATCAACATTCAATTTGAGATTTACTGTGTTTATAAATGAGTTAATTTATTTATTTTAGGTATTTCCTTTGCACCTTTAGTTTCGTTTCGTGTAGAGGAGTCATTTTATCCTAAACTTTGACAGCGCTTGCGCTAATCGACGATCGTAGCGCCACCATCGTGTTTTTTCATTCAGTTTTGTAAAGATTTTTGTAGCGGTGGTTGTGTTGATCGTTTGCCGGTTCACATAAAATAGGAATGCAAGATTTTTCACATTTTATATATGTTTGTTGGACGTTTTATGACACAATCAGTTCGTGTAATAGGTTACTGTGTTGATTTGCTTTAACATAAAGTAGTGAACACCTTGTGTTAGTGTGTTTTATTTTCGTATAATTTCAGTTTAGTGGTTGTGCAAGGATTTGTCCCATCGACTCTTGATTTGCTGCCTTGATCTGCATTCTCTGGGGTTTATGAGGTATTTATGACCATCTATGGCTTTAAAAACGATATATTTAATTAATAAATGAAGGTTTTATGTCACAAAGTTCGAGCATGACGAGTGGTGTTATAATAAATTCTTACGATGCGGGCATTTATCATTAGACCCACCCCCGGGCTAAGCCGATGGGGATCGGTGAACGGATAATACTGTGCGTGTGCTAAATGTCATAATTTATTGTTACAGGGGGTCTTTTTATTTTAATCTTGTTGATTTTTTAAAACAAGTGCATCCTTTTTTCTTATACGTAGAGTAGTGGCACTTGGCAGGGTTGGTATACGTCTTAGTATGCCATAATAAAAAATAAAAATAACTAGCTAACGATATAATTAGGTAAACAAAACAACACTTAATAATTCTTAAAAAACATCCTCACAGATAAAAAAGTAATTTCAAATTGGGAAAACCCCTAACAGAGAATAATATAATATTTTGTAAATAAGCAATAGTAACAAACAAAACCATTTTTTACTAAATTTATTAATACATTCTGAATTCCTCAATGGTTAAAGATAGAATATGAATTCTAATTAACATAATAATTTATGCAAATAAGTGTAATAAATAAAGTTATACATGCCAATGTTCACAATAATTTTATTTTACTTGTTTATAATTTATGGTCTTATTAATTTTATATGACCCATTCAAAACACATGTTCTTGATATTGAAAGTTAAATAAAAATAATCTAAGAACATCTGCCAAATTAATTAAACTTAACATGCTACATAAGTACTTGCTTATTTTATGGGTGAAAATAAAGACATAAAAAGAAAATTAACATGACTCACCAAAAAGCTGCAGTTGACTACAAACAATTATTTAAGTATGGAAGTCATAGCTATAGCATTATTTTTTATATATTGTAGCACCTAAAAAGTAACTAAATAATTATTGTATTTATTTAAATATTATTGTCTTATAAATAACAGCAAATATAGTAAACATGGTTCTGCATGGTAATGCTGCAATGATTTATCTCTGCATAAATAAATTGAATAATTACACAACTTTCTTCCTTAGTGAGTGAGATAGGTAGATACTAGATATGCTTTACTACTCACTCTAACCAAAAGCTACAGTAAAAAAAAAAAACCAGAAGAGCTTTTGTTCACAGATGTATAACACATGACCACAGAATAAAAAAAGAATGCCATGATACACCATCATGGCAATGAGATGTACACAAATTTTATTTTTATTTACTTACCTACATTTAAGATAGCCATTAAAGTAAGTATGGTAGTTACGGACATGCAAACAAACTCAAATCACTTAGTATGCCAAATGTGTGTGTTTTGCATTTTACAAGCTCTGCATAATGATCAACTTTGTAAGCCGTCCTTCAACTTGATATTGTGTAAATAATAATAATCTTGCGGTTTTTATAAAACTATACACTTATTAAGTTTGTAAACATTTGCATTTTAAATGTTGGTATCAACATGTTTAGAATGTACCCTTAAATATTTGGTGTATTTACTAATGGAGACTGTTTATTTTGTTTCTGGAGTATTAAATTAAAAGAAGGTTTGTGTGGTGGTGCTAGTTGTAGGTAGAACCTTCATTCTTATAAATCTGAATAAAACCTGTTTTCTTTTATTGCCTCGAAAGATTTTTTTCGTCGACTAACAATTACAGCAATTAACTTCATTTAAAATACCACAGACAATTTTTACTCCACACTACAGCAAGCGATTTTCGAATTTCAAAATTAACCGAAATCGATTTCCGATTGGAAATTGAAAGAAACTTCGGGAGATTGGCGTAAAGAAGACCTAGCAAACGTTAGATGGATAAGAAATCAATTTAAAAGTCCAAATTGCACCGCAATTATTCTAAAAGGTATTCCAAATTACGTTTCGTATCGTAATTGATGAGTCGTGCACATACCTACGATGACAGCACAATAGTTACCTACGATAATTACAGAAAAAAAAGAAAATATATTAAATGAACCCCTCATTGCTATAATTATAGGTATAACTTTCAGTACTCAAACGTAAAGTACAACCGAATAGAGTTGAAATAAAAGGAACAATGCGGTCTCTAGGAAGGCCACAGCGGTGACCTCAATACGGGTCGACCACCGGGGGTGAGTCACCCTGCGCGTGGCTTACACTTCACAGTTCTAGTGAATGGACTTCTCGATTCTCAAGCAGATGCCTACCATGTTCTTAAACGAGGTCGCATTTTTCCTTTAAAATATTAAAAAGTAATAGTAAATTCTATACTTTGACCGATATCTTACAAAACGTGCACGTGTCTTGATTAGAATCCATGTCGCCTTCCAAGAATTTCATGGTGTGCTTAAATTTAAAAACATAAATCGCTGATAGCAAGTAATTGGATCTGCCTAATATTGTGAGCTTCAGTGGGAACGTTCATCTCTGTCATTTAGATTATTACCTATATCTAAAGTTACATTAATTCTCTACTGCATTTATTAATATGTCTTAAAATATTGGCTCATCCTTTTGGCTTGAATTTGCTTTAAAAACTGGGAAAGTTTGAATTCAGTTACGAGTCACGAATGGTAACTATCTACCGCCCATCCCACTAAGTCCAAAAACAGCTCTAGAAGCTGTCTTACGATACAACAAATAGAATGGCAACCTATTCTTAGACTAGAACCACGCGACAGCAAAACAAACCACACGCTTTCACCATCGCAGTTGCGCCACGAATCTAAAAATAACTTCTACGGGATACCCAGTTAGATTTAATTGGGAACAACCCCAAGGCCGCTCGACGTATAAATAAGGGTGAAGTTATTACTTCTGGTCACCCCCCGTGAGTACAACCGGGGGAGTATTATGTCGCGTCATATTTTATGCACAAACCTCCCCCGAAATCCGATTCGGTGACATCGGTTATTTTTATGATTCAGTTAGACACCTACGCAGAACACGGATTCCCGTAACCGGTACCTAGTGCCTTTAGATTTTCAATCTTTATAAATAATACATGGCGATCTGTTGTGTAGGCTTCTGTGATCTTTGAACGCAGTATGCTAAAGCTATGCACGACATGCAAGTGTGTTGGAAAGGAAACCTTGTGTTGGCACCGTACTGCGATCTCATTAACCTTTATTGGAAGCTTTAACAATAAATACCGACCACAATCTCGAACAGCAGTGCAAAGGGTTTTTCTAATTGACATGCGCAATAGCTGCACCCAAGCACAGAGCGAATAGAAACTTGTGTATTGAACCCTAATACTTAGAAAGTTAGATTTTCCACAAACAGTTCAATAAACCCATTTTACTTGCAAGCATGCGATATCAATTCGGAACCGCGTTAAACGACTTCTCAAGTAATAAATCAAAAGATTAATTCCGTAACCACCATGATTCAATGGCGTTTAACACCGTTTAAATCTCCGGAGTGAAACAGTTGTTCCGCTCAACCTCGGAGCACTTCAGTGCGGTTGCGTAAAAACGAAATGCCAACGCGTTATGAAACTGCAGTCGTAATCTGTAATGCCACGGAAAAAGTCTTTTGCATAATTACAGACCCAAGTAGTTGGGTTTTTATAATGAAGTCCACCGCATCTCGCCTTAATGCTACCTGGACTTCTATTGCTCCCCTTTCTTTATTATAAAAGCTTTCTGCTTGACACCGTTCCTCCAAAGTATTGTTAAATTATGAGGATCATTAAAACTTTTGTTTTTCTCACCACGATCATTAGGACAACTTTGGGAATACTCAAGTTACTTTAAAAGATTGCAGGTGGTGGCACCGTAACAAATTATCCTATTTTTGTACGATATAAACCAGTAGCGAGCTTCAAAACATTGACGAAAAGGGAATTCGTGTTCTTTGTGGTTTGTTTAAAATTATGTATCAAAGAGTAGCTGTAGACTTTCTTATCCATCTAATTTTGAACTGAGTCACTTTATTTCGGAAGTCATCCAAAGTATAGCCTGTAATAAAGTTTATTCAGATAGTTATTTAATACTGGCAACCAAAGCATAGCAGTGGACATTCCGTGCACGTGGCCGGATGCTATGAAACTTCAATCGTTACTGGACATATGGCGAGCTGACGACACTGATAAATTACAAGACTGCGGGGGCAAAGCACTCATTTTTCATCCTACATGGTAACAGCATTCAGAGTTATCATTTTGATAGACACATTATCAGCTTGCTACTTTTCTTTTAAACTGTCGCCCATGTCTGGGTTTCGAAACAAAGAGTTACTTATTTCTTTTATGGGTCCGGCAAAGTTCTTAAGAGGTAGTAAAACATGGTATGTTTTGCCGTTTGCAAAACCGCGGACAGTCGCCACAAAATTGTATTGTTTCTCTAATGTATATTTTATTAATGATTTTTCGGCATCATCGATGAACGAAGATTGATACGTGTACTAGGCAAAGCTAACTTGGCTTACGGAAAGCTAGTTTTAGTTACTATGCAATAAACATTGCAAACTCATAGTCCAGGAAACTCTTAACCAAGAAGAGAATCCAGGAAGCCATCAAGAATAGTGTAGCGGAACGGAACTTGTCATTTAGCGTCATTCGGCAGGCTGGAACGCGCGCGCTAACTCGTGTGCCATAAATCATAATGATTACCTTTTGGAAGGGGGCCTCCACATGCACACGGCTATTGCTCTCCATCCTCTATTACGAGAGATTAGGCAGATTAGTCTACTAACTAAATTAAGCTGCTTGTACAGATTTCGGATTATAAATGACGTCTGGTTATAAATCAATTACAATTTAAAAGCGGTTCTGTTCGGTATTCATTAACTGCATTTTAATGGGTACTTATATTCGGGATCAAAAAGCTTGATGTGTCATTTGACTGCGGTTTATAGAAGAATACAGGACTTATTTCTTACTGCCAGTCCCAATTCTTTCCTCATTATTTTCTTATTCCGCTAAAGCTCTTAGAAATGGGGGATGTTAAAGGAAACATCATTAATTTTCCTCCCTCTTTCCGCGATAAACGAAAGGAGGACAGGATGACAATCCCTAGGTTCCCTTTCCGGCCTCATTAAGGTATTTCGCAGTGTTATAATAAGGTCGGCTAAAAATATAAAGGCTGTGCTCGACGGTACAGCAGCTCGGTGACCGCAGAGATGCTCGATACTCGAGATAACCGACTCACAGACTGTGACACTAACGACCCGCTGTGAATTGGGTTAATGCCTCTTTTTGCAAAACTACATCTGTTGCAGATAAAACATTGTTTCAGTTTACACACTTTCAGACACTTTAATTTGTGGTGTCGTCCGAAGTTAATACACAGATGGTTACATTGAATCTATATTAAAACAGTATAAAGTCGAAATAATTCATACTAGTGTTAGAAATGCGAAAATAACTCTTGTCAGTCTGTCCTTCTGTTACGCTTTGACGATTAAAGCACTGAACCGATTTTGATGAAATTTGGTACGTGTTTTAACACCAAGATAGGACAGGCTACTTTTTAATTTGCGACTTTGTTTGCGTCCACGATAATCGACATTTATGCGGACGAATTCAGGGTGGAAAAAGCTAGTATTTTATTTGCTAATTCGCGCCTTGTCCGCTCTCGTGACGGACCGTCAAGTCTGCCCTATTTTAAAACATCGATTATCTCATAGCAGAATCAAATAAGGTTTTATATGACTCAGCCAGCGCGTCTCTACAGTACCTAATAAAATTTGTAATAAGAACAACAGAATTTAATTGCTGACAATAAATTTATAGAGTAGCAAGGCTACAAAAATAAATAAGCAATTACTAAGTATAATTTGCGTGCAGTGTACAATACAAAGAGTGTGCAGTTAGGGTGGCTGTGGGTCCAGCAATATCGTTATACCCCTGTGATGTTAGGGTGAGAATCCAATCAAGTCTCCATTCCCTTGAGCCATTGACTCAGCGGAATGCGTCATCAAATTTATTATTATTGCCTTCCATGACACTTTCGAATCTACTAGGACTTGTTCAATGTATTGAAAAATCAACGAAATACGATTCTGACCAAAATGAATACATATATGAATGAGGTAGGTACCCATAAGTGTTTTTCTGAGGACAGGCAGTTAAATGGCCTATTGGTTAGGGCCTTGTCTCTCATGCATGAGGCTGTGACTTCGCAATTGCCACGGGCAAGTACCAATCTGACCTTTTCTAATTCATATACATGTACTTTCTAAGTTTAATATATGTCTAGAATCGCCAATCCACCGTGAGCAAGCGTGGTGATCAATGCTCGTCCCTTCTCTGTATGAGAAGAGGCCTTTGCCTTGCAGTGGGACAGTAATAGGCTGGTATTATTATTTTATACATTATATGTAAGTCTGGAATCGCCAATCCTCATATCCCAAAGCTCTACAGTTGCTAAATAGTAAAATCATCAATCTTAAACGGTTTACCATAAAATTGGATCTTTACGACGCACGACGATTTAACTTTAAATAATTTAATGTGGTAACGTTGGGACGGTTCCAATTGATTTGACCTTAACGTTTAGACCTTGACCGTAACGTAAAGCCAGTTAAAGGATTACAAAACCACATGTGATTTAGTTAAATGCTTGACAGTTAACTAATTGACCTGCTGCTACCTCTTGTAGGACTTTGAAAGCGCAGTTTTTTCTTTGCTCATTCCGCTGTTCCCATTTCCTGCTGCTAAGTACTTGCTAATTTATTGACCTCGGTTACTGTTGGCGTTTTTTCGCCTGGATATTGGCCCATTTATTACTTTTGATTTATTGTTGTGTTTTGAGGTAACTAACATCGATAACTGGAGCAAGATCTTCTAAAATTTTGTAGAGATTTTGGCTGGTTTAGCCATAAATAAAAAGAACTTAACAGTCCGCCATGAGGGCTCACATGACGTATTAAAATATTAGATGATAATTTATACAGTATAAGTAAATAATAATATGAATAGTGTTTCAATCGTTTAGATCTACCCGGTGTCTCGATCACTTGCGTAGTGAGTGATAACCTTACCTACGCTACTTATTCGGTTAATGATTAAAGGAGAAGTATCGCTCTATTACGTTTATTCTAAATGTTTCGGGGCTGTACATGACTTCAGAATAGTTCAGAATCTTCAAAGCAAGGTTTTGATGATCTCCATTTATAAGTCGTTTCAAAACATTTATTATGTTAGCTTTGGTAATAAAATCATGTTATTATACTAGAGCTGCAAGGGTGTTGTCTAGTGCAAAGGCCGAGGGTTCAAACTACCTCGTAAATGTGTGATGAAGCCCTCCATGAGAAAGGCTTAGCGAGGTTAATAGCTTATTGTGAGTTACTTATGTGTCACTGCTTGTCTAATATTTTCAGTTGAAGTCGTACTTGCACCATGAATCACTCAATACGTTAAGCGCCAAACATATTGTATTTTTGAATATAACTGCATGCCTTTTTTTTCTTTGGGGTGTCGTTTTGGAAATCCTTCATCTGAGTCGGGAGACTGGCGCAGGATTTGCGCCCTCGACTGGTGTTGGCCTGCCAGCCATCAGCATAGACCTCTTCAATCACTGCAACCCTGTCAAATAGTTTACAGTTGACACAGATAGAATTATGTTTTTAGCGATTAATAGAGCTGAGTATGTCAAAATATGTTCCTTTTGGATTCTAATATGCTTCTAACTTGACATTGCAGGATTTGACATTCAGTGAGTCTACCCTAATGCTTTTTATCGGTCGTTGTGCTTCCGATTCACATTTTTATCACCTACTTTTATATCATGTATAGCAGAATAGTACTAGCCCCCCGTTCCCCTAAACACAGTCCTGGGAACTTAGTTGCAATCAGTTGCAAATTGTAGTTACTTTGTTATCATAATTCTCGGTTATCGCGGCGCGTTGGCGGCTGCATCGTTGTCCCTGCTCCGATAACCGGAGTGATAAATTAATTACCCTTATTGCATTGTTTGTAGGCAATTGAATTGAGGAAGGATGAATTGCTCATAGATGAGTCAAACTTTGGACCGGACTGGATGTATCTAAATTAGGTACCTATCTGTTTTAGTTGAGTTGTTTTTGATAGGCGTAACGTTCTCCATTGCCTACTGTTATAATGTGTTTCTATGTCATGCAATTTGTAGAAGATGTGTCAATATTAATTAATTTTTCTATTTAGTTGTTTTTCTATGTCCAACAATATGTATGTAGATATAATTTATTTTCTTGCTTATTTGTTATTCCTGTGTAAATTATTATTACTTATTGCTTACAATCGGGTTCTACATCATGTAATTTATAAAAGATTTCTCAATTATTTATTTTTCTACTATTTTTTTTATTCCTGTCTTAAGAATTATCATTACTGTTTACAATTGTTTCTGTCATACAATTTGTAGAAGATTTCTCAATAATTTTTTGTTTGTTATTTTACGTAGGAGATACAATGTCACTGTTTACGTTATCTGGGACGGTAATTGTGTACGATTGGTAAACTTAGTTATGTATTTTCACTAAGTAGGTACTTTTTATTTTTATGACACAAGTTTGTTGTGCATCTGGGAAATCCCCTCATATACTACCGACATTTTTGCGATCTGTTATCGTTAAAAATACCCACATTAAATATTCTGTTTTTTATATCAGTGCTTTTAAAATAATGGCTCTAAATGATTCTGTATCCGAAATTCCACGTGCCATAAATATACTGCTAAGTTGTAAACAATGTTCAGGCCATAATTACTAATTAACACGACCAACATGATACTAAAGTAATTAAGTACAGATTGTTTATTCGTTGTATGTGTACCTACTTTATAAATATTGTGTTTGCTTGAAATCAATAGGTACCTTAAAATACACTCCCTCGGTTATGTAAACGTGAGGTAATTACTTGGTCCGCTTGAGCCAAAAACTTAACTTAGAGTTAGTTGGTTAGGTATACGAGTGGTATGGTTCAATGAGTTTAGTTTTGCCAAAACAAGCCATCCCACAATTTCTCAATAGTTAAATTAATGATGCTAATGTACCTACCAAATTAAATATTTCAAATGTTAATAGTATTTAGCCATAACAGTTCAATGTATCCATTATTCGTAAAATACTCGTAGATTTCAAATTAATCAGCGATAAATATTCGAAATAATAGCGAGTTTTTTTTTTTAAGTGGGTTGGTTCGTTTTGGCAGTACTAATCTCTAATTACAATTATAATATTATTATGCCCTTTTGTAATTTAACCTCGTGTCAGCAGTGAAGTCTGACTTATGTTTTTGGTGCAAGCGGGCCTTACCGTGGTAACAAGATTCAATGTCCAAAAACGATTGTGTCAACAACTGTCACTCCATTCAAATTTCAACTGTCAAAAATAAACAAACGATAACCCGTGACCCGCATGAAACGAAATTGATAACCTTAAAGTCCCAGAAATATTTTAAGTGTCGCTCGGCCATATTTAAAACTAGCAATACCTAGCCTATTATCTACTATAAAAAAGCAAGTTCTATTCAAATCGAGACCGTAGTTTCTGAGTTTAGCTCCATTTTTTTCGGTTAAACTATACATAAGCTGTTGCGGGACGTCTTAACAGGATACCGTGGCCCCGGAACGTAAAGGGCAACAGAAGGAACAGGGTGGTTTTTTAGTCAGTAAAAGTCTGACAGTCCCTTCCGCCCCCACCCAGGGCGGAAGGAGTCATTTGATGATTGTTACCACCTCAAAAAAAAAAACTAAACATAAGCTCTATAATTTTCCCTGCAATGTGTGTGTGTGTCTGCAATATATTGCCATCCATGTTTTTAAGTATTGCCAATGCCAAGCCATACCCGAAAATGATGCAGCTACAAATAACTGTAACAATATCGCTCGTTGGTACTGCCACAAAACAGAAATACAAACGTTTTAATAACGTTAACGAAGGCATTAACGTTAACATGCTGGTGTAATTAGCATCTCTCGCGCCGATCCGGGTGATCAATCATGAGCGCGCGCGCGCGCATATAATTGCTTAAGTAATCGTATTATCTGGATTGCGCGGTGTACCGTTGCAACGTTTTGAGTTGACGGTGTGTTGGTTTGAGCTTTGAGCTGTTACAGTTTGTTGCAGTAATTAGGAATTTATTGATGTGATTTGGCGAATTGGCGAGAAGGCTGTTTGGTTTGAGTATTTTCTTTTTCTCTTGTATTTTTCTGTAACCTGGCAATCTGTGAATAGACATTGGGCCATTCCATTGCCTTGTTTTGAGAGTAAAGGTGTTAGGAATAGGCAGCTTTAATAACTCAAGTCACAACATTTATTTCAATAAGACCATTTACAGGTACTTTTGAGTTGTCAAGCAGCCTAGGTCTATTGTTAAGCTAGCCTATGTGATGTTGTCTACAAAACGGTCTACTAGAGCACGATCGTGGTTCCTTTCCAGACGAAAGTATCGAGCGCTTTCAGTGCCTTCCAGCCGTGATGTCAATATTGTATTAGTATTAAATTGAGTATTGATGCAGTTTTCAGGGAGTGCATTTCTTTTTAAAGGGATTTTCCCGACAGCGCGCTCGATACGAACGTAGTCTAGTCATATTTTGATAAAAAAGTAATTAAGTTTGATGCAATTTGTAGATAATAATTATGATACCCTAATAAGCACTAACAATATCTCTTGTGATGTTTTTAAATCTTGCACGATATTTTGAATTACGACCTATCTTCGTACTGGGGACATCGCCAAGTGACTGGTCGTCAGTCTTTACGTGGCCAGAGGGCTAGCCTTTTCTTGGGCCAAAGAAACAGCATTGCCATGGTGCATGGCAATGCTGATTCTTTGGCCCAAGTAAGAAGAGAAGGGAAGTACCGGGTACTTCTCTTATTCAGTTGTAAAATAAAAATTGCATTATTAATTTATAACTAACTAAATATTTACTACTTGTTTTCTGCAAGCGACTTCATCTTCGAAAGTTCAAATATTATTCCACGGAAACCGTACAATTTTCTGAGATAAAAAGTAGCTTACGTGCTATTTCAGACTATAATCTATCTCTGTGAAAAATTCTTCGCTTAACCGTTTAGCCGTTCTGGCGTGATTTTGTAACAAACATGCATCCGAACATTCGCATTTATAATAGAAGTCAGATTTTATACTTTTGCATGCGCGCTGTCTGGACCTGTGAGGTATTTTTATGATTGTAATTTGTCCCACTCCTCTATTTATGTATTGTTTTAGTAGACAAAACGTTCAAACGTGACGCAAACGCTAGAAACATATACCTACATTGAGGTTTCATAAAGTTTCAGCCTGCAAATCTCGTACTCTACGTAGATACACAAAGTAATTTATCAAGAGCAGACAGCTCCACATTAAGCTTTATCTGGCATGTTTGATGAATAATTAATAACAGCAATTTGGACGCGATGAGCGAGACTTAACCGCGTGAAAGATGAGACATACGCATAACTTAGTACGTACACAAGCTCCATACTTAAAGAACCTGCTCTGTTGATTTTGTGGTGCCGAGCGTGGGGACCTGGTCCTGTTCTGGGGTATTGTGTTATTAGGTTTTTTCATTAGTAATTTCTCAGTATAGGCTCAGGAGTTTGGGAGTTGGTGGTGTAACACCTTCGTGTTACATAAAGTCGTTGGGTTTGCGCCTGATCTCTCACCGGTTGTGTCGGATTACCGTCCCATCGGACTCTGACAGAAGAGGGAGTTCATCTGCGTTTGCGCTCATACTTGCGCACTATAATATCATAGCATACTTGGCTGGTCTCCATTTAAATTGGCCACCGTGACCGAAGTTCGATCGACAGAATTATTATTACTCAAAGAAAACGACTAACGAGAATTCGCCTATGTCTTTAGACACTTCGATGTATCCCATTGGAATCCATCACAAATTAAAACAGGAAGTTTGACGTAAACCAATAGTAGACAATGCAATAACCCTGCCCGGATGTGGGAGTGCATTGAATCAACGCTTCCCGTGTCCAAAGACGAGCTGCCCAAATACGTCTGTGTTGACAGCGTAGACAAATAGGAAGCCGTGTACCGCGCCTCGCATACCTACGTACTCCAATCATGTAATATTAATAGCACGCACACATCGACATGTATCAATACACCGATTCTGTTGGGGATAACACAGAACACTAAAGAAACTGGTCAGAATTTTGTGTGAGACAAGCAATTTGCGCGATGCGGATGTCAGATGTAATACTAGCTTCTGCCCGCGACTTCGTCCGTGTCAAAGTTGATATAGGGAACTGTACATTTTTCCGGTATAAAAAGACTATAATCTACATCTGTGCCTTTCATCCAGATCTTTTCAGCCGTCCTTGGCTAATAGAGTAGCCAAACATCCATCCAAACTTTCACATTTATAATACACTAGCTTCTGCCTGCGACTTCGTCCGCGTCAAAGTTGATAACGCCATACAAACTTTGGACCCCCGTTTCATACCTACTCTTTGTGAAATGGGTACTTTATTTTGCGAAATTTTCGATATTTCGTGATGAGTGAGTGAACTTTCGCTTTTGTATATTTATTTAAGGTAAATTTAGATTACCTCTTTCCAAAATATTATGGAGTGGTATCAAAATTGACTTATTTTTAGATCCCAAACCATTGAAACGCAAGTTCAATAGCTACTGTTTTAATATTGTACCTCACATTGTAGCTTCGATTATTTGGATATTAGATTCGATAGAGCAACTGAAATCAGAATCTGACTTTCGTGTTTTTGAAAGAAAGTATAAGCAAAACCCTGTAAACATAGGCTTATTTAAAGTCTAAGCAAAGTTTTACCGTTTTAAATCACGATTCATCGATGATTTTAGATATTATCTTTTTTAGGGTTCCATACCTCAGTCGGCAAATACGGAACCTTTACAGGATCACTTTGTTGTCCGTCTGTCTGTCTGTAAAGACCTTTGTCTAAGGAACGCGTGGAGGTATCAAGCTAAAATTAAAATCAAATACTCAGGTCTCGGGCGCGCCGCAATCGCAGCGGTAAGACCCCTCTTTGAGGATTGGCTGGAGTGGCTGCACCATTCGCCTGACGCAGGTCCTCACCGGACGCGGTTGTTTCGGGAAGTTCCTGTGTTGGAATCAGCGGAAGAAAACGCCCGGGTGTCACCACTGTGTGGACCGCCCGGAAGACACGGTAGAGCATACGGTGTAAGTCTGCCCCGCCGTGTCCTCTCGCGTCCGAGCCCTGGTTCAGGCCATGCTCCGGAGCGAAAGGGAATGGGACGCAGTAACCTCCTTCTGCGAAGCAGTAATGCTAGCGAAGACGGAGGCGGAACACCCAAGAGACCCCCAGGGCGTCGGACGTTGCGAGACGTTATCCGGCTACCGTAGGTGCAGGCTTGCGGACGGCCACTGATGGGTAGCTCGTTGTCCAATCAAGGACCAGGCCCGGGTCAACAGCGCGTTTTGTTCCACGCGCGTTTCAAAGAGCTGTCAGTACAAAAGAGCTGTCAGCACAGGGACGGGGCCCCGACAGGGCCAAACGCCTACCGGAGTCGCGGGAAGTCTTAACAGGATACCCGCCCCCGAACGCAAAGAGCAACATTTCTGTTGCTCTTTGCGTTCCTTCGAACAGAGTGGTTTTTTAGTCAGTAAAAGTCTAACAGTCCCTTCCGCCCCACCCAGGGCAAAAGGACTCATATTATGATGATTTATTTACTACCCAAAAAAGAAAATACTTTGGTCTGCAATCCCTCAGAGCAGTGAAAAAAATAAACTTCTAAGTCAACGCAAACTAAAGATAAGGTCGTTTATGGCGCATATTCTTGACCCTCGCTAGGAAATCAAAACCAAATATAAAGGGAACTTCCCGTTGACCTAGAATCATGAAAGCAAGAAGCAATGCCATGTAGACATAATAATTACTTTTTATACGATTATTAACCTTTTTATATAACGTTTTTTTCTGTTGTGTTAAATATTGTATGGTGTAACGGAACCCTTCGTGTGCGAGTCCGACTTGCTCTTGGCCGATTTTTTGCAATATTTTTCTTGCCCAGTTGTGCCCAGGTGTTCTGCGGGCACTGTAGTAAGTGGGCCATCATATAAAAGGAACACCACACTTGCCCTGAGTATCTGCGGGATCTATAACTCCTCAATTGGTCACTCATGTAAGTCGTTTGCAGCGACTTGCGCTCTGTCCAATATAACACCAGGGTACTTAGGGTTCTTCTAATACTCTACGTAACTTCGTCGCCACGAAATACTAAGTGTCCTGTTGGCGAATCTATTGCTAAGATGGAAAGAATCATGTCTGCAGCACAGCCGCGGTAATAAGTAACCTAAAAAATGTAATGCCATTTAGAAATTGATTTTAAAGCATGTGGAATATATTTCATTTACGGTGCCTATGAAAAAAAAACTCTGCCTGCGATCACAGTCGCTTCATCAAATCAAGTACTCAGAAAGCTTGAAGTCTGTGAGACATTCTCCGACAGGAGAATTACTGCAACAGATTTTTTAATTGATTATGGTGCACTTCCGGTTGTTGCCAAATTCTTTCTTTTTAGCCATTGAAATAGAAGTAATATTTTTAGTACCTAATCACTCATCTTACACTAAGATCTTTTTATAAAATAATTCGGAAGCGCAACGAAAGGAATACTAATTACCTACTACTGCGTAAAAAAATTACACTCGCCACTCCTCGCTAATATACGTCCGCTGGTATTCCAGTACTATACTTGGCAGTATTGTTGTGCCATGATTGACTTAGCTAAGCCCCGGTAATAAAATATTGTATACTTAAAATGTTTGCAGATAGACCGCCCGTCACTTTTGTGTGTTGAGTAGCTCCTTGTAGTTATAGCGTAATAATTTTGATTTCAAAGAATAAATTATAACTTATACCTAACTGCCGTATTGTATGTACCGTTGGTGTCGTTTTATAGCAATCTAGCAGTAAAATGTTAAGAATAATAGCCATAATGCGATAATCCTTACCTATACACATTTATACAACGTGGCGCTACCATGGTGACATTAATTTAACACACGAATAGGGCTAGTGTCCATAAATCATATTCATTAAGACAGATTATAGAAAAACGTAATATGAAAAAAAAATTTTTTCGAACAAACTAAATAATAAAAAAGTAACCAAAATTGAGATCACTCTGTACAAAAATTCATTCATGAAATTAGAATACTATCACCTGGTTGAATTACGTTTACTCGAAGCGGCAACGTCTCGCTTTGCGCGCTGGCAACCACGCTTGCGCCTGGTACTTGAGATCAGTCCGATTGTAATTTGACGACATAATAATAACAAAGAGACCGAGCGTAGTTAATCACATATCACCTTCTCTTATTACTGTTTTTTATTATCACCATCATCACTAATCAAATTCACTTTTATTTAATAGTCTTTAAGTGTTTTAAATTTTCAACGAGACCACCTTGTTGGCGGATACCTACAAAGGGCTAAAGGGCGCTTCATGTTCTCCCGCACTTTTGAAAATAAATTGTCCCTTACAGCCATTTTCCTCATTCTGACGAAGGCTAGTTTTGGGCTGATTTTGAAAATAATGTAGCACATTTTCATTTTATTGGATTGGGTCTTAACGTGTAGGCGGATGATATGGGCGTTAAGACCTAGGATCCACTGGCTGGTTTTCGCGGATGCGCTAAAGAGCTTCTACAATAGGGTGGATTTTCATTTTATAATTTTTTTTAACAGTTTTTGTGTGATTTCTTTATTTTACTCAAAAACTAAGAAATAACACCTAAATTACGATGTTATTTACAAAACTAGCCCTGTAATATATTTGCACTATGATTTAGATGGCAAAATCATGAGAAAAACTAAAAAATAGAAATATCTCGTTGAAGTGAATGATATTGTGTAGAGGAAAATGATAATACCTGTTGCGGTAAATGACAAGA
Source organism: Hoplodrina ambigua (assembly GCA_949774945.1). Taxonomy (NCBI): domain Eukaryota; kingdom Metazoa; phylum Arthropoda; class Insecta; order Lepidoptera; family Noctuidae; genus Hoplodrina; species Hoplodrina ambigua. Next base: position 2,507,313 of record OX458974.1, on the reverse strand, counting down.
CGTTGAAGGTAATGAGGCAAATAAAAATATCAATGTGTAATCAGCTTTTTTAATAAGAAAACAATAACAATTTATCTCCATTCTTTCTTCTTCTTCTAAATGAAATAAAATCAAACAAAACTAAAAATAAGTATATACCTCAATATCACAAAAATTCTTTGATTCAACATCTTAAGGCGATTAGTGCCGCTAAAAATCAGATCTATGATTATTTAGCCATAATGGTAATCATGAATATGATTAAAAAAATATTTAGTGTATGTTACCTTAGAAATATAAATCCTCAAAATATTTTTATTTGTAAATAATAAAAACAACTTAATTATAAATAATCAGCTTTGATCTCTCTCTTTGGCAATGTTTCCAATTCTTTTTTTAATATTATCACAAAAACAAGATACTTATTTATTTTTGTTGTCGAGTAAAACAAAAAATCAACTTATTCTTAATTTTGACAAACATAATTAACTTTACAGCTTGTATTTCAACATAATCAGTATTTTTTAAGTAAAGCGTTATTGTGGTTTTAATGCTTTACTTAAAAAAATCAGTTGATTTAGATGTAGATGGTTGATTCATATAATGCAACAAATTCTCATTATTTTTGAATGTTATATCTGATAGAATTTTAATTTTTTTATTGTTTACTCTTGTTTTGGGGGCAGTTGCTGATAACATCGTTACATTTTCTGATTCATTGTCAGTCACACTTTTTGTATTATATTTCGGTGTAATGTCATAGAACCCAAGGTGTTTGCCGTGTATGCAACGCTCATCGATGTCACATAAGAAACAACTTACGGTTCTTAGAGTAAGCTTTTTAGATAGCATATCCCAAAGAACCTGGTGGACTGATAAAGTGCCTTTAAAAGGCTTAAGATTTTTTGGAAGGAGAATATCTTTTTCTTTTACAGTATCTTCCTTTACTATCTTAATAATTATATTTTCCACATTCTCTTTTAATACCTCACAAAATGAATTAAAATCTCCCACATCTCGTCCGAAACGAACCATTCTATCGGCAGTTCTTTTCAGAACGGCACCTACACCGTCTGGGGCACCCTTTCCATGCCCTGCCTCTGTGTAATTCCAAGTTATTCTCGAAATTTGTTCAAAATCATTCTGAATTTGTGCAATTATATAAAACATAAATTTATTTCGGTACTGTGATATGGGTGAGTCTGACAGAAAATGTAATATTGTAATAAAAGGATTGATTTCCAAAGCCTGTTTTATCAGCGGAATTAAATGGGCCCAAATGGCTGCCGCATCATGACGAACACAACTACTAATAGTACAAACAGATGTTGGTCGAATGCTCCCTATAGAAAAATCATGAGTATAAATAACTGATGTATGCAAACTAACTTGCTGCCTGCTGCCTCCAAAATGAAATGACTGGATTTCTTCCGCATACTTTAACAAGTAATTTTCTGAGAAGTCTACGTGGATAATGGCTTCAGAAACAAGCAGATTTTCTTTTAAGTGTTTCATGGTGGTATATTGGGCTTCAATATTATGAACATGTAAGAGAAACGGATTCACCAGTGTTTCCAACTCTTTTATTGCTGTCAACGGTTGTGTAGTTATTTTGTCCTTTACTGTTAATACTTGTTTCTTTTTTAGCGCCTTTTTGGTTACTACCTCTTTTGTTATTTTCCTCCATTTAAAATATGTCAAACTCAAGTCATTTGAAAACTCTTTATAGTTTAACGCCTTATCTTTGCAAGAAGTGCACTGCCTCAGTAAACATTCAGTGTTTCTGGGTTCACAACATAAATGCGAAACTACTTCATTTGAGTTTTTTTCACCTATAATAGATGCGTTGTATAGAGCTCTTATTAATAGTTCTATATTGGTATGTTGAGAGCACAAACATGTTTCCCTGTTTGTAGGTTTAGGATGAAGCACCCAAAACGGACGATGTTTAGTGAAAAATGAATAACTTACTTTTACTTCCGTTTCTGATAGTAATTTTTTATGTAAAACCTTTAATGGAGCAGTAAGATATCTTTTCTGCATTCTTCTCTTATTTCGGGTGATAAATTCTTTCTTGCCAGCGGCAATAGTACTAACTGCATCATCGTTGTAAAATGTAATAATTGCTTCTATTACCTGCTGGCGAAGTAAGCGAAATTTCGTATCATTTCTTAATCTCAAATTGCTTATTGCACTAGACTGAATTACCCTTTTTTTAGTTTGATTTTGTAAATTATCGGAAACTGTAGTATCTAGTTGTTCCCTGTTACCTTCGATCTGGTTATTAGTGATATTATTTTTGTTAACAATTGATTTTAGTCTCATTATTGTGCTTTTCTGATTTTTATTAATTTTCTGCAGATTTTTAATAATACTTGTCAATCTTATTCTCTTTTTCAATTCTCGATACCGTATCTTTCTTACTTCTTTTTGTAAATCTTGTTTTGAAAATAACCCGATGGGATCTTCACTAGGATTGTTAGTTTGTTCGCAAAATCCGTCAGCTTGAACATGTTCTACATTCGGAAAAACTGCTGATGTTTCTTCTTTCTTACGCTGTCTATATTTTTTTGAATTTCTCTTCCACTGCTTACGTAATTGTCTTTGTTCACGTGGACTTCTTTCTGTGATAGATTTCTGTTTCTTTTCTTCTTTACGTTTTTTATATTTTGCTCGTTGTTTTTCTTTTTCTAACGCATACAATTCCGGGTCATTTTTTATTTCTGCATACTTACGTCTTTTGCATAGCCTTTGTTGAGCTAGACGCTCTGCTTTTGTTTTTGCCATAACCTCCTGAAACACAATGAAATAAAGTACCTATTATTTAAATCCAGTTAAAAAAAAATCGAAGACTTTAACTTACTTCAAAATCGTACGTATTTTTTTTTTTAATGGGACAAGCCCGCCACACTTTTCCCACCCACTGCAACTCCTGAAAGCCAGAATCAACAGTGGAGGCCACCAGAAAAGCGTCGAGGCAATGAAGCTCGACGAGTCCCAGAGAAACGTATAACTGTCTTGGGTCCCGCAACGAAATTAATCAGAAAATAATAGCGGAGGAGTAAGAAAAAAATAGTTTCCACTTCCCTCCATACAAGCAGGAGACAGAACAGAACTAGGCCAATAGGCACAAAGGGACGTTTGCAAAATCGTACGTATGTAAACGTACTAGATGTATTTCTCTAATTATCCTACCCATTTATTATAACTGCATCATTTAACGCTACCATGCTTCATCAAACACAACAGAAATGTCATTTTCCTCAAAAGGAATCATTCACCTCATCCAGAATTATACGGTGAATGATGTTACGATAAATGACAAAACGATATGATTCATGTCGCAACTTGTTCAAATTTTGACAAAGAGGAATTCAATTAACTTCTACATTTAATACATATTAGGTAATCTACAAGCTTTCTTTTCATTTGAACAAAGAAAATTTACTTACCACAAATATGTTCAGTCGTTTAATGATGCGATTTGTTGACAAATTTATTATTGCAAACACTTTTAACGTACTTTTACCACAATCACGTACGAACTCGTTGATATTTCGATGACGACTGAGAGGCCGCGCGGCGGGGGGCCCTTTGGATGCGTTCAGATGTTAAAACTAGCAATTACATTGAACAATTTTTTAAAAATCATATTCGTGGATGGTAATGATGAAAAACTTGTGACAAATTTTTAAATTGTAAAATAATAATAACAGAGGCAACTTATGGGTTAAAAGAAACAATAATTACTAAGTGAAGACATTCATTGGTACGTTTGGAAAATAATCAGACAAAATTTAGGAATGGATTTTGAGTTTCTCGTGATCTTAATAATCGTGTTGTAAAAAAACGCGGCGGGAAATGATTTTCAGGGCATTATTTTTTAATTTATTATATTTTAAGATCGTGATTTTTATATTGTTTTACATTTAAGTTATAAATAAATATATAAAGATATTTTTGAACTATGTTTTTATTAATATTTGTTTTATTTCGAGACGCAAAGTTCAATAACACTCATAATTAGTTATTTTGAAAATCCACCCAATAGTAAGCGGAGCTGCCGTGTAGTTAGGATGAGTATTTGCCATCACGATCACAGGTTTACACAAGCACTAACACAAATAAAAACGTCCTTATTGCCAAAGATGTAAGTACCTATCGTAATAAGAAAACTAACTAAAACAAAGCAAAGCGTCTTTATCGCAGTACCATGATCTAACAATTATCCTAATTACACAAAAATAAATAAATAAAATAAGCAAGTGTCTTTTTCGCGGAAACATTCACAAAAATAAATACGACGTTATTATGCGCACGAGTATTCACATCAATAAGTGTGTCAAGGGCATAGGTCCGACGAGCACTAGAAAATAAAAAGGATCCGCGGGTTACGGGGGAGGGGACGACGACACCCGACGCCTGCGTCGCCTACGATACTCGCCGACAAAGGGATCTCTCTTTCCTTCAATTAGCCTACTCTGCATTTGTTTCATCTTTTTAGTATTGCTTATTCGTTTTAATTTCATTGATACGATGCTAGTATCCGTGACCCCGGCAAATGACCGCTGGGCTAGAGTTCTTTAAATACAGGTTGCTCCAAGATGCTATTTTCTAAAATTTGAAATAACTCAATAATTAATAACGTTTTATGGTTTTTTCTTTTTTATATAAAACAAAAATGCGTAACCCTATACGTGTGTTAAATTAATGTCACCATGGTAGCGCCACGTTGTATAGTTGTATAGTTTAATCCCATGTAAAAGGGGGCGAGCCTATTGCCATCAACTGGGCACAAATCCAGACTCCGAGGTTGCTATTGTGAAATTCCTGATGGAAGAATCCAATAACACTATGCCCGACCTGGAAATCGAACCCAAGACCTCATGCTTTGCAGTCGTGCAAACAGGCAAAAGTTCTTTAGCTGCTGATTTATGTGTTGTGTAACTATCCATAGATATTATTTTCTGAATTAAAATTTAAAAAATACGTTAACAAATCAAAGTTGTGGTAGAAACATGCACTCTTACTTTTATTTTATTTTTTTGTTAGGAAATCTCAATATACAATTAAAAAACATTTAAAAAAAATTAGAAAAAATACAAAAAGTAGTGGTAGAAACATGCACTCCTACTTATATATATTTTGTTTTTGTTGGGAAATCTCATTATTCAATTAAAAAACATTCAAAAAAGTTTAGAAAAAATACAAAAAGAAATGCTGACATTGGGGACCGAACTTCCGCCCACCGTTTCGCAAGACAGTCGTCGAACCATTAGGTAATTTACTTTGATGACAAATGACTTGAAATAGCCGTTCTAGTTTTCCATAATTGACTGCTTAGCTCCTTGAAGGTATAGCGTGATAATAACTATTTTAGAACTTCAGTCTGCAGCTATTTATAATATTTTTACATTTTGTTTCGTCTTTTTTACAATTCTTTGGTGAACTGTTGTAGTCTGCTAGTCCCCCAAAGCAAATAGCGTGATAATTTATAGCCTATGTTCTAATTTGGCCACTGTGGAATATTCATTCAAAATTTGAACAAAATCTATCCGACAGTTTTTGCGTGATGCTCCAACAAACAAACAGACAAACAGACAAAAATTAAAAAAAAAATATTTTCGGCATAAGTATCATTCAAAGACCCCTAAGCACTTTTTCTTTTTCAAAAATATTAAATGTACAGTTTTGACGTCTCTACGATTTTATTATATGTATAGATTAGTATAGTAAGATTCTGTACATGGGGAGGGGAGAGGGGGGGGCGTAAGCACGCTAACTGAATCCTAAAACTGTAAGCTCGTTATGAGGGCATTAGTAAACGCAACGTCATGCGTTCCCTTATGGGTAGAAGGCTCTGAAATAATGCGGCGATTAAAGGGTTACGTAAGGTGTCTGAAGGTAAGAACCCTTTAACGGTACCGTTAAATGCGGTCTTTAAACCCTTATTGTATTTTGTGGGATGTTGAAAGCTGTTTTGTATTAATTCCATTTCAATTCATCTTCGTATTATGAAGGTAAGCGTTTGACAGACTGTAATTTAAAAAAGGAATGTGTAAGGAAGTACCTACCTATTATTTCATTTTGATTGGCACTAAGGTCAAAATTCATAGTGATATGATAACTAATGAATACTCTAAAACCGGTTAAGTGTAAGTCAGAATCGTACACGAACGGGTGCCGTCCACCATACAATATTTTAACATTACAAAAAAAAAAAACAGATTTCTTGACATTGGTAATTCTTCCTTCTGTAATTCTTCTTCATTTCTCCTTTTAATTTTTAAGTTTATGTATTTTATTTTTATTTGCTTTTATATCGGCCATAATAACACACTACTCTATGGAAATTTCAAATGTCTACCTATAACAGTTCAAAAGATATAGCTCTGTGACAGACGCACAGGGCTCCGTGGCACCCTTTGAGTACTGTACCCTAAAAAATCAAGCTGATTGATGAAACATATTTTTATTGGCATCGAGTGTTGATGTGAATGGACTCTCAGCTACGAGCCAGCTTATGCGTCTGAGACGCAAAGACGTCAACTAAAATAGCCTAGTCTGCGAACAAGAATAAATTTAAAAATGTCCAGCTGTTGTCTGTGATCGGCTGTAATAGTTTAGTCAATGAGAATTATTTCATGTGTCGAACGTTTAATTAAACTAGATCTATTTACTATTAATTTTTATTTATTTGCGTCACATAATGTGGTAGGATGTTATGTTACACATGAGGCTTAAAGCTAAGGTAAAGACATGGATCAGATTAGGGCACTGCAGTACATATAACCTTAAAAAGTACACTCGGCTAAATATATTGAACATAACAATTTTTATTATATTTTCATTTAATTTACTTTAACTTGATCAGTCGAAACTAATAATAACAATTAAAGGCACAATACTTAAAATAGACAATAGAAAATAAAACACTTAATACATGATACATTTCAAACATAACAAAGTTTAGCTAGCTCCATAACACTTTTATAAATTCCTCTCACACTACTTCTGACATACCAATAAAATCTTCGTCCATTCATTCGCAAACAGGTCGTCAATATCTGTTATATACTATAATAAAATAAAGCTGAAGATCTTTTTTTGTTGGTACCGGTCGGACTGCAAAAATACTTTTGTGTATGAATATAAATAAATAAATATCTTGGGACAACTCACACACGGCTATCTGATCCCAAGCTAAGCAGAGCTTGTGGTACGGTAACCAGACAACTGATATACATACTTATATAATTTATAAATACATACATATTATAGATAAATCACACCCAGACACAGAAGTAACAATCATGCTCATCACACAAAGTTTGTCCTGGGTGGGAATCGAACCCACGACCTCCGGCTTAGCAGTTAGGGCCACTAACCACTAGACCAACAGGCTCGTCATTATATAGTATGTAGGCTATATGTATAACATCACGCTACGAGGAGCGGAGCAGTAATATATGTATAAAGAATATCATTATAAATTACGTATTAAAACATATTAGCATTTGTCTGCAGACAAGCGCATGTACCTATTTAATTTTTTCATACATTCGTAAGACTTGTTCTTTGCTATGCTATACGCATATTTCTATCTACATAATGTATATGTATTTGTTGACGGCTTGTTACTTTCAATGAAGAGCTTGTACTGTCGGTGGCTGTGATTGTTTCATGAACTTCAATTGCCTGGACTTGTATAATTCTACTCCTATCATATTTTGTTATGATGTAGAAATACTCGTATGATGTAGAATTGACTCGTTGGTCTAATGGTCGCAAAGCGCGACTGTTGTCAGTAAGGTCTTGGGTTCGATTCCTAGCTCGGGCAAAGTGTAATTGGGTTTTTCATCAAGAATTTCTCAGTAACAACTTCGGAGTCTGGATTTGTGCCCGGTTGATGGCAATAGGCTCGCCCCCTATTACATGGGACTTAAACATATCTGGCGAAATGTGGGTGTACTAATGGGTACACCTCTGCCTAACCTTTCGGGGATTTCAGGCGTGATGTTATGTATGAAGAAATAGGGTCATTGCCTAATTAATGAATCTATTACACAACAAAATCACGCCTTTTTCCCATGGGGGTAGGCAGAAAGCACAGAACGCCACCTGCTACGATCCTTACTTACTCCTTTCGCCTCATCTACGTTGATACATCTCGTCATACAAGTAGTCGGTTACGAGTAGGTACTGCGCACCTGACCTTTCTGAAGAACCTCACCAATAAGGTCAGTGTAGGTCTGAATCTATTAGTTATTTAAAAAACCCATATATCATTTACAAAACCGATACTTACATCATTCGGTAGGTTCGACGCAGCAAAAAGTTGACTGCGGGAAAACACACCCGTTGTGCTTCTACGTATTAAACGCGAATGCGGCGCATACACAACCGTATGTGTTTTTCAACGGCTAACACGAACTGAAGCAATGCTTTTTTTTTGAGTTGGTAAACATCATCAAATAAGTCCTTCCGCCCTGGGTGGAGCGGAAGGGACTGTCAGACTTTTACTGACTAAAAAAACCACCCTGTTCCTTTTGTTGCCCTTTACGTTCGGAGCCATGGTATCCTTTTAAGTCGTCCCGCAACCCCGGAACTGAAGCAATGCTCTGATTCAGCTTGTCTTGCTTGGCTTGACCTAGCGAATGTTCGCCCGCAGTCAATGGGAGTTAGGACTTAAAAAGTGTCCCTAAAATGTTTTTTTACAATGACAAGATAAAAAGGTGAAGGCCGCGGACGTCGCGCTAGTAGCTAACGGTTGGATTTTCAAAGCAAGTGCGGCCGGGCCGTTGTCGTGTCGGTGCGATGACCGTTATTGTGTAGGTAATAGCTTCTACTTTTCAAGGTCTTTGTCAAAAGTCTAGGTCAGTTTAGTTTAAACTGTAACGAAATTGCTTGACAAATCAGCAATTTCAAGATTGTATTGTAGCCTTGTAGGTTCCGCCCGCGACTTCGTCTGCGCCAAGTTAATAATATATTATCCTACGGGACATTATCCTAAACAAAACTGGCGAAATGTGGGTGTGCGAATGAGTACACCTCTGCCTAACCCTTCGGGGATTACAGGCGTAATGTTATGATGTTATCCTCCGGAAACCGTACCTTTTTTCGGGATAATAAGAAGCCTATGTGTTATTTCAGAACCCAATCTATCTCTATAACAAATTTTATCCAGATCTGTTCAGCAGTTCTGGCGTGATTTAGTACCTAACAAACTTCCATCTATCAAATTTTTCGCATTTATAATAGTTTTAAGTAAGATAATATCGTAATTTACAGAATATATACAAAACAAACTGGGAATATAACCTAGTAAGAACTGTGGTCGTGTTTCCTCAGTGATCGCGGCATTAATTTGATGAATTAAGCTCACGATTGTATGAGATCTCTAATAATATTGTATAATTATGTTTTGATTTTGATTGATGCGATAACGATCAGCGAAGACAGTACAGCAGTATGCTCGATGCTAATTGATAATTAACTAAAACACAACAGGAACAGAGTTGAAAATTGCGAGATTGCGTGCAAGATAATACTCTTAAATACAGCGCGGAACCTTGCACACAATTTTCGACTCTATTTGTAACGTTTATAGTAATAGTTTTTCATTATAAAAACTATTCGATATTATTGCTGCCCTATTTGGGCTGACCTTTTGAAAGCAGATTAAGTTCTGAATTCATGTAAAGATGGTGACATAATTCCATATAATCCCTACCCTTATCTTTAAATTTGATCAAAACACTTATTTCTTGCTACCATGGGTCCGATATTTCTGATCTTAAAGAAGCGTCAACCACTCAGCATCAGCTACTTATCAGAACCTTAAAAGTAAACACAAAATATCGTAATCCTGACGGTTGACTTTCCTTTGAACCCAAGATTACGTAAGGAGGCCATTAGAGGTCCTGAAGAGGCATTGAAAATTGTTAACACCTTATTTGCGACTTCAAAATATATTTACGCTTCAAAGGACAGTTCTGTTCATTGAATAGCTGTAATGTCTTATGTCTAGGTAGGCGTCCTTCATCTTATGAACAAAACCGTGTGTTATGTAACTTGTTTCAGTACCTCTGTGCCTATTCTGAACTGGGTCGTCAGTACCTAGCCTAAAAGGAGCCTGCCCATAACACCGTATCGTATAAATGATATTATTTTTATGACATGATGAGTGATAATGTCCTTAGCTATTGCTATAAGGATTAACTTGATACTGTTTCAATGTTACTTTATATTATTGGGTTCGTTACAAAAAGGAAGCTGTAAGTTTCACTTTTAATAAAATAGTAACAAAAAATACAAATCATCTCTGCAGACCGAAAGCTGTGTTCGCCTTAAAACAAATTACAAAAAACGAAAACAATAAAAAGAGTCTCATTTTGAATTCTACAACACTTTACGAATGCCATAAAGAAGTTTGTTTAAGCAACTTAAACGTACGAAACTTTCTTCTCATTCGAAGGCGACTACAAAATTACAAGCTACGCTTTAAAGAGTTTGCCCATTACACGATACCTACCATGATCTGACCGTGCTAGAAACATGTCAAGCAAAAAAAAACTATATTGAAAAGAATAGACCATACTTTCACCGACTAACCGTCGCGTGTCATGCACGGAGCGTCAGCAATTCTCTGATGATCCGCTGTTGATATGTTCCAGTAGTCTGTGTCATGTTTCTTTCCGCGCCTGATACGTTCTAGGCACGCCCATGGTATGGTACGGTGTAATGGGCAGTCTCCTTTAGTTCTGAATTGTTAATGAATACAATGTGTCTAACATATACCTACATTGTTATAATGATGATTTCTCCGACTGATTCATATCTAACAGAGTTTCCATTGATTTATAAATTTAAATACGGATCCGTTAATTGCCACATTAATTATGTATTGTCGGTGATTAGGTTAATTTTGCAACGCCTAGCTCTCTTAAGTGAATAAAATGGACGAGGTCAGCGGTCACTTAATTCAGATGTACCATACAAAGTTGAGTTGTTTTTTTCTCCTTATTCTATTTTATCCATCCTAACTAATATTATAAATGCCATAGTAAGTTTCTTTGTTTGTTTGTTACCATTTCACGCCACTAAGTCACTGAAACGATCATCCTGAAATTTTGCATAGACATTGCCAGGTGTACAGGAACGAACATAGGGTACCTTTCATCCCGTAACGAACTGTTGTTCCCGAAAAATTCCTGAGAAATCACAATAACGTTCTTATGATCATAGATGGCGCCACGTGTCGTTTCGAATCATGATTTTAACCGAAATTCACGCAGACGAAGTCGCGGGCAAAAGCTAGTTATCTATATTATGCATCCATCCTCACAAACTTTCGCCTTTATAATAGTAGCAAGATTCAAATCTAGTAATTTGAGTGGTAATAATTTTTCGGGAAAGTCCCTACTACTAAAATCATGCCGCGTCATGTTACACCTCTATTTTACCTCTGCTCTATGGCTCGAATGCAAAAATTCGTTTACAAAAAACAACATACCTAAACAAATTTTAGAATTCAATCAATTTTGTTATCATGGAGAGATCATTTAATTTTTCATAGCAGGCGCGAGCGGCGCGTTTTATCAAAACCTTTTGTACTATGAATTATTCAACGATACATTCGGAAAGTGGTTCACTATAGCTTGGCCTAATGGTATTCTATGCACGTTAATAGTAATCCGTGAATGGTTTTAACATTAGTTAAGTATGTACTTTGAAATTTAAACAGTTTACAAAGACTTTGTTTTATTTTTATGACTGTCTCCGTATGGTAAAGTTCATCACGTTTAGTCGTGTAGGTTAGTTTATTAGTACCGCTATTGTAGGTAAAGTGAGCTTGAGGCGAGTTGTATGCTAATCATTATCACCAGCAGCGCTATTCTGCAAAAACCTGCCAAGTGCGAATCGGACTCGCACACGAAAGGTTCCGTACCACCATGCAATATTTAACACAACATATAAAAATATAAGCTTATAATCGCAAAAAAGTATATTTTGTGATGTTCTATAGATTAACAGTTTTCCGATCTATTCCTTTTACTAGTGCTACAAACGCAAGTGCTGATCAATTGAACCTATTCAACCAGCAGTGGCTGCCAACTAGTCTATACTAATATATTAAAGCTATACAGTTTTTGTTTGTTTGTTTAAACACGCAAATATCTGACACTACCAATCGGATTGGAAAAAATCATTTTAATGAACATCATCTGCCTAGCCTTTTCCCAACTATGTTGGGGTCGGCTTCCAGTCTAACCAGATGCAGCTGAATACCAGTATTTTACATGGAGCGACTGCCTATCTGACCTCCACAACCCAGTAACTGGGTAATAATATGATACCCCTAGGTAAGACTGGTTGTCAAACTTTTAAGCTTCTGACAACTCGTAACGACTGTCAAAGATCCACGTTTGACAGCCGGGACCAACCGCTTAACGTGCTTTCCGAGGCACGGAGGAGTCTCGGTGTGTAAAGATGGTCACCCATCCACGGACTAACCCCGGCAAGCGTAGCTTAACCTGACGGATCGACCCGTGCGGCTGTTATTACTTAGCCACGAGCTCCTGAGCCGATGTCCGAGCTGATTTTAATGATATGATAGCCAAATACATGAGGAATAATATAGGCTAATAACATCACGCTACAACACACGGGAGCAAAGCAGCCACCAAAGACGTAACTTAACGCTGGTGACAAACACCACGCATGCGAAATCGCATAAACTAATAGTCATTATTATAATCAACAGCTTTTTCAGAATTTATGACCGCTGTTGTTCTACGAACAATTTATTAATATGTTGCTGTAAAATACACAGAAACGTCATTTAATGATAATACTGCGGTACCATTCATGTTAACTATGAAACATTATTAATTCTTATTACACGAATAACTGCTGTGTTACACTGTAAACAGTTACAGCTACTTCCTTTGTGTATTAAAAACAATGAGTTACTATTATTTAATTAAACAAATTGTAGTTCTTATCATTAATGAACTGACATGACTGCCTTGATGGTCTAGTGGTCCTAAAGTGCGACTGCTAAGCATGAAGTCTTGGGTTCAATTCCCAGGTCAGGCAGTGTTATTGGGTTTTTCTATTAGGAATTTCTCAGTAGCAGCCTCGGAGTCTGGATTTGTGCCCGGTTGATGGCAATAGGCTCACACCCTATTACATGTTACTTAGACATAACTGGCGAAATGTGGGTGTACTTAATAGGTACACCTCTGCCCTGGTACCCATCGGGGATTACAGGCGTGATGTTATCCTAACTAATATTATAAATGCGAAACTAAGTTTGTTTGTTTGTTTGTTTGTTTGTTTGTTACCATTTTACGCCTAAGCCACTGAACCGATCATCCTGAAATTTTGCATATATGTTGCCAGGTGTACAGGGACAAATATAGGGTACTTTTAATCCCGAAAAAAAGTACTGTTCCCGAGGGAAATCACAATAATCCGCGACTTCATCTGTGTCAGCGATTACCGAAATTTACGCGGACGAAGTCGCGGGCAAAAGCTAGTCATTAATAAAGTACTGTTGCATGAAATATTAAAGAGAAATAAATATCAAAGACAAAGCGAAAAAATCTTACTGAAAGAGCAAAATTAATATCATCACAGCGCTTTAAGCGTCTCGTCTCGTGAATAGGTACTAGCGACTTGCCGTCGATCCGCCTCAACGGACTAATTTAATTAATTAATCCGTGTCTCCTTCAGAGCAAATCGACGATTTGAGCTTTCCACATTTTTCAACAGGTCTTTTTCAAAAATGAAACCTAATGGTGCGCATTTAAGCCGGTTTTGCTATAGAAAGGGAAACATTTCGGAATGTACTGGATGATACCGAGCAATTGATTTGAGTATCATAATGGTTTTTATATGGAGATGGATAGCCTGACTTTGTGGATTGGTGTGAATACATTGAGTTGAATAAAAGCAATATACATGACGTTACAGAACTAAAAATGTACTAAGAATAGGAGCAGTATATTTAAAACTGACTAATGCCTTGGACTTTATTTTTGTTTTCGCGGAACCATAATTATTTTTTTTAAATGAGAAGCTCTAAAGTTACGTTTTAACGTCACCTACTATCTGCCAGTGAAAGACCTGTCAAAATCGGGCCAGCAGTTTCGCAGATTAGTCGAAACAAACAGACAGACAGATAAGCCGACAGACAGACAGATAGGCCGACAGACAGACAGACAAGCCGACAGTCACAGAGACGAAATAAAAAAAAGGTTGTTTTTTGATTTACCGTGGAAACATACATTTTATTTTATATTAAAGCTGTTATTTTCAAATTATAAACAGACACTTCAATTTTATTTGATTTATTTATAGAAGGATAGATGAAAAATTGGATATCGATAAAATAAAGGCAGCACGAAAGACAAAATGGCAATAGAACAGTATTGATGGCTATTAGCAAACAGTACAGCAATAACTTACCAAGTAAAGCAAACAATGAACCATTGCATCATGTCCGTGAGAAATCTGCAGAAAGTAAATGCGACAGAGTAATCGAGACTTTTATAAGTCCTTTACAGTGGAATCAATACTTCGAAATGTTAGTAGATTTGACGATTCAAAAGTGATTATTGAAACTAGGCATTGCGAACTTACTTTTAGAGTTGAATATGCTACTACCAGCTTCTGTCCGCGGTTTCGTCTGCGTAAGAAGTAACTTTCTGTCAAAAGCAAAATCAAAGTAGTCTAAATACTCTTTATAGCATCAGCTCTCTGCCAGTGAAAGTCTCGTCAGAAGGGATCTTTTCGTAGTATCGTGTAAACATTTATATTTATTTTGTAATAAAAAGCTGTTACCTATTTTCACATTACAATCAGACAGTTAATACATTTTATTTATTTGTATAGCAGTATACCTTTTTTGTTGACCATTGTTATTCTCCATAACATAACATCACGCCTGTAATCCCCGAAGGGTTAGGCAGAGGTGTACCCATTAGTACACCCACATATTTGTCTAATATCTTTTGTTCAAGATCCTAAAATCCCAAATGCAAATTGCAGCCCTTAAGCCTCGTAGAAAAGCCAATATGATAAGATAGTTCTCCGCAGATAATGTCGGATTGGAAGAGAAATGTTGCCAACAAATCTCTAATGTTATGCATGAGGAGCTCGAGACGTCTCCATATATCATTCATGCGCGGCATGCATCGAGGATAATGCAACTTGAACTTCGCGAGCCGAGAAACTTAACCTGTAAATTTTACGGCAATTTCGAGCGCTTCGCTGTTCAGTTTATGAGTTTGCTAAGCGTGTGTCAGTGATTAATGAATTTTTGGCAACATTGTCATCATTAAGAGGCGCCTTTGTTTGTAAACGCTAAGTGCAAATTTGATGTGATAATTGTGGCGTTGTGGCTGAAACATGATGGATGTGAGTAAATTGTAAATTAGTATGTTGAAATTTTTTGTTATTTGTTTTAAAGATAAGAGTACCTACTGATTGTATCTGCTTGAAGACTGTCTTATGTTCAGTAAGATACAAAGGGTGTTAAAAGACACTTAACGAAGTATAAAATTACATATTCTCCCCATCATTGAGATCAATAGTTTGTTTGAAACATACCTGGGAACTGTCAGGTTACAGAGATTTTAAAGGTCAAAGTTCCAACATATTTTGATGATTTTTACGAATGTAAGTTTTAACTGTTATAAGACAATGTGAAAATATTTATTTCAATAAGACCAATATTACAGGCACTTTTGAATTGCCAAGAAGTCCGTCAGTCAGTCAGAAAGTTGAAGCAGCTACACTTTGAGCACTTCTACGGCCACTAGCTACTTAGTTTGATGAACAGAATACGTACTTGAAGGCTATATGATGCGTCTGGAAATGAGATGCAAGATACGAGTCTGATAATAAGGGGTGCAAGACCCTTATTATCAGACTCGTATCTTGCATCTCATTTCCGTTTTTAGCCACACATTACAAGATCGTCATTAGGTATATGCGATGACCAAAACATCTCATCAAGATCTAGCACAGTCGACGACGCTAAAAGCGTTTCAGAAGTCGTTCGGTGTGAATCGTCGGAACTTTTCCACTTGTTTCCGTTGTAAGTTTCCCGCCAGACGTAGCACTTCCCCGGTGATTTGAGCCCCGACACCGAGACTCATTTCTTTGCCTTGCAGTTGCTAAAAAAGTGGAAGATTTTAAAGTGGCTATTTCGATAGTCGCTTCGGTCTTAAGCGCTGCAATATTACCTGTTAAATGTCTATTGGTTATCTTAGTTTATATCATAGTCTTATAGCTAATTGGTTTAAATAACAGTTTTATAAATTCGCCGTCTTTATACCAGTTAATATATTTTTGCTAGCCTTTACTGTCTCTCTCCTAGGCAAAGTCCACTCCCCATTCCTTCCACATTCCTCTATGATGTGCCTCATTTCGCCGATTCTTGAGAAAACCATCCAAGGCGTTCCGCCATCTTCTTTTCGATCTCTTCTGACTGTGTCAGGGCTCCAGTCTTGTGATATGCGGGCCCATAGCTTTCGACAGACATGGCTGGCCTAGTCCCACTTTAGTCTTGTGGCCCTATCTCACTTCAGATTTGCGTTTTGGAGTGCTGTGTGGTGTTTCTGATGCGGTTTGTCAATTTAACATTTCGTCTTATCTTATTTAGTAAATTAACTAGTGCTTGCAATTGCTTACAAATAAAGAAATCTTATCTTGCTACCTAGTTTTCTACTGAGTACATGCATTATTTCTTATGATTAACAAATGATCTGTGTGAGTACCTACTTATTATAATCATTCATCTGTTAAATAATCGTATAAATAGAATCGTTGCTCAAAGCCAGACAGAACGTTCAAACTCGAATGATTTAAAACATTACATTATTAATAGTTTCAAATCTAAATTCTATCTGATGTTCAAATCATTGAGGCCGGTAAGGTGTGACAGGGTCACATGCGTAACGTTTTGTTTATACTATAACATTTAATTTTAAAATATCTAATAAATAAATCGTCAACACTCTATTCTGAAGATGGATGAATGAAACAATGGTCGAGTTTGCAATCCTCGCAAAAGGCAAACTAGTCAGGGACAACGGATCGAGATTGGGGATTAATTTATATCATAAATGGGCCGCGTTAATAAATATCTTATAACATGCATAAGATTGCAGGTTCGATATCGGGTAAATACCAAAATGACTTTTTTAATTCACACGTTTCAAGTTTATCTTTGACACCACTGACATTGGTGGAAAAAAACATCGTGAGGAAACCTGGATTCATAATTAATAGAAGTCTGAAATCGCCAATTCTCCTGCAGCAAGCGTGGTGATCGATGCTTGATAAGCCTCCTTCCCTGTATACGAAGAGGCCCTGCTGTGGGACATATAGGCTGGTAATATTATTATTTAACATCAAAGACCTTTACAGTAACCGGTAGTCATAAACTTTACAAATAGCAGCGCTTTATTCCGTAGTATCTTGGACAGCCATTCACACATTATCGTTACGTCATCTTTGTGTTGCAAAGTGCACAAAGTAATGCAGTACAATGATCGCGTTAGCAGAAATAATATTGCCTATAGTCACAACAGTCATTTCATGTCTCATGTTCAAGTGGCGAAGTATGGAGCCGTGTCGAGCGAGACTCCCATATTGAATGGAGTGTGGTGTCGGATTTAAATTAAAATGCGAAGGAATTTTTAAATGAAATTCCCCGTTTTATAACGTAGACATATTTCAAAGTTGGTTTTAATAATTTACGCCTTAAGTCACTCTTCTCCTTATAATATATTTCTTTTTATATCTCCTAGCAATGACGGAGGGTCAATTTTCTTATGAGGGAAGCCGAAGCAAACATAACCTGCTTTCAGTTACGACTATGGCTACTGCTCTGCTCTCGTGAGTCGCAGCGTGATGTTATATAGCCTATACCTTATACAAAAAGAATTTCGCGAATCCTACTGGAACTTCCAAAAGTTATGGCGTTTAAACAACAAACAAAAAATTCTCATGAGCTTTTCTACGTTATAGTATTATAGATTATTTTTTTCTTATTCACTGACGCTTTTGTTTCATTTAACGACTAATTTCTACTCTTTTGTTTTACTAGCCAGTACTTATATCGTTCAAATACAGTATACCAGTACTAACCTATAGAAAAATGGTGTCAAGACTCAGAACTACTGTGATAGATAGCTTGTTAGCAGTGGCTGTTCTCAGCGGTGTCAGATTTATAGGATGAAGCGCTAATTGGATGCCGGCACGTCTTTGACGGCATTCATAATGAGGCAAAAATGTGATACTGCTGTCGTCTTCATTTTTCCTTGATGGAGGCTGAATTTTAACTAGCGAAATGACCTAAATTAGAAGCATAACTTAAAATCTATGCTAAAACAATAAATCTAAAGAAAAAAAAAACGTCGGATTGGAAAAAATATTTTTGTATGATAGCCAGGTTCATGAGGAATAGTATAGGGTATATAACATCACGCTACGAACCACTGGAGCAGAGCAGTTACCAAATACGTAACTTAAAAGGGCTGAAAAGAAACACGCCGACCAAATCTCATGAAAATCAATTTAGTCGTAAAAGCGTAACAGACAACAAAGTTACTTTCGCATTTATTATGTCAGTATGGATTTTGACTTTCAATAACGCTTGTAGACTAACATAACCTAAGCGGTCATACATAAAAAACATTTTTCATACCAAACGCCACGCCATCTGACATTTTATTACGAATACTATCTAGATTTGAAATAAAACTGTTTCGAAGGAAGGTATTACTTCCAACAGCGAAGGTCATAATCGTAATTACATTTGACTTTTATTTTATCTGTGATGCGATCAATCTGGCCGCCAAGTTTTTGATAAGTTTTATTTATTTTAATTTATCTTATAGCTTCAACCCGCGGCTGCCGCCGTTCGTATTGCGATGTCTGATGGGTTTTTTCATCCGTGTTAAGTTACGTTTTTAATTACTGCTCCGCTGCTGTATGTCGTAGCGTGATGTAGTATAGCCTATTCTATTCCTCATGAATCTGGCTATCATATACAAAAGATTTATTCCGTTCCGACTGGTAGTTTCCGAGATTAGCGCGTTTAAACAAACAAACAAAGAATCTCTTTAGCTTTATTGTATGGAAGTATAGTATATTGATATCACCTTATGTTTTAATGAGTGACGTGTATGACCGTGAGGTCATACAAAACGGTTCTTTAGAGATTATTGCCTTATAATTTCGTTGAGATTTTTTAGACGTTAGCGGTTGCAAGATTAACCTCTAATTTGTTCTCAAATGTGGCTAATTATTTTTTGTCCGACCTTTATCGTCAATGGATTTCGATTTGATGAGAGATTTATAATTCTTTATTATATTTTACGATGTGGTTTCACTTTCTGCCTACGCATGTGTAAGATTTTGTAAGAGGAGGGTTCTGAAAATATGGCAAGATCAGCATCTTTTGGGTGAATGTTCGATAGTCTTTGTTTGACTGTTGACTCCTTCCTTACTTTAAACCTTGGAAGGAAATAACTATGTTTAAAAGGTTTAATTACTTGTTGACTCTCAATTGGATAGCCAAGATACCGCCCTTGTGGGTTGAAGACATCTGAATGACCATCATTTTAGACCAGTTTGGTGGAATACTGGATTCCCTCGAGGCCTTTGACCCCCATGGACGAAGGACGAATGTTGTAGTATCTAATTCACTCGTTCCTTTTAAAACATTGTTTTTATTTGCCTTTGATATCGGTGAAGGAAAAAGCATCGTGAAGAAAACTTGGACTTATAGTTAGTACCTATAAATCTGAAGTCGCCAATCCGCCTTAAGCAAGCGTTGTGATTGGTGATCAATGCTCGTGCCTTTTTTGTATGAGAAGAGGCCTTTGCCTTACAGTGGGACAATAAAAGGCTAGTTTTTTTTTCTCATGGTGTACTTTATCACTTCATAGCACTGCTCCAGTTAATCCTTGCTCCAATTCATATTTAATACAATTCAATGCGGTGGCATTAATCTGATTCTCTCCAAATATATTGGTCGGTCAATCGTTCGCCGCAGGTCGGTAGTTTATCCGGTGCTATTCAATATGGCCCATTGCCCATATTTTATTATAAGCTATCAATTGATCTGTGGTCCATTCTATTGCAAATCGGTTGATTCCCATTTACCTACTTCACATTTAAAGTTTGTATATTATGCCACGGCAGCCGTATATGTATTTTTTCGGGATAAAAAGTAACCAATCTCTGTCAAATTTCATCCAAATCCTTTCAGCCGTTCTGCTCTGATTGAGTAACAAACATCAACCCATCCAAAAATTTTCATTTATAATACCTAGTAGTAAAATGGCTGGATGGTTTGTCCACTGCTGGACATAGACCGGTCTTTAAGCTCTATGTCCAATGGACGTGGTTCAGCTTTTAGGATGATAATGATGACTGAGAAAGAAGAAATACCTAGTGTGGGGCAGTCTTTTTCTTTTACACGTTCGAAAATCGATCTCCTGTCCGCACAAGTTAATAACGATTGACGAAGATTCTAGAAATCTAATTTAATTTTAAAATTGGAATAGACAAAGTGTGATTCGTATGCAGATGTCGTGTCTGGCATGAGTTGACTTGTACTGGGAGTAAAGGCTAATTCGAAATGCCTCGACACCGGTTTATTAAATGAATGGTTGGCCTACTTCCGAGCCTGTAGGATCGAGAGCAAACTGTCACTTTTATTTCCGATGTCGATGCACACTGCCGGCTATTGGTAGCGTGCAGGTGATAATTCGCATGATTTATTGCATTGGCGGGATTTTATAGGAAACTGGTCTATTGGAAAATTGTGTGGATTATAGTTTATTGCTACTTTTGTGTAGATGTCAGAGAAATATTTGGGAATTAAAAAAAAATACATAATGGGCACTATCTTTTTCCTGTTTATACATTTTACATTATTCCATGTATGAATACGGTAACTTTAAACCACATCTGTGGTTTTTTTCGCCTAAAAACAGTTTACACGTGGTGGTACCGGTGAATGGAGCACGTGGGTAGGAGCGGGCGCGGCCGCTCGATACGACGGAGGCTGCGCGCTGAGCTCCCGCCCGGAACAACCTCTCCGCCACCCAACACTCGCTGACCTCCCTCGTTCCCCTCACACAGTTGACTGACCAACAATCGAGAGAAACCTCCACCAAAATCCGGAGCTCTTTCACAATTGGACGCCTAAACGCCAACCATTGAAACAAGACCTCTGCTGCTCCTAGAAAATTAATGCGATCTCTGAACAGTAACGGGTCTCAATTAGTTGGGCATGCAGATATTAAAGATTCCACTCTCCCGGTACAAGCGTACGAGCCTCGTATCTAATGACACTGTTTTGATTTACGATAAGCTTTCCGTGTACGTTATTGTATTTATAATTTCATGCATATATTCAGGAATTGATGATCACAGACTGATTATCAAGTTTAATGTTGCACTATAATTAAGATGTGGTTAAATGATTTATGATCTCATAATGGATAACGACGTGTTTTCATTAGTTTGAGCAGTTCCATGTATTTGTGACGTAAGATCACCATATTTGTGGTTTTGATGAATTAATTAATTACTTAAATGACATTTAATTCGTAGAAGTATAATTTTACGACAAATACTTTAAGGATATTGTACAAATGTTATGTTCTTGTTTTGGTCATTGTATTACTTCTTTTTTGTTGTAAAAACTGTAGCAATGAAGACCTCCAGTTAACGTCTTCATTCGTTAAATTGGGGTGGATGGAATTCAACTGGGGTCTGCGAATGTGTTCTTAGAGCAAATAACGTTACCTAAATTGAGTCATTCTGCCTCATAGGGGTAGAATTAACTTGTCATCGCTCTGCATCTGTTAAACTAAATGTTATAATGAATTGACTTTGTTTATAAATTACCTTGAATTTTCGTACGGATTCCTAATTTGTTTTTAAAATATAGCTTATAATGTATAACTCGAAAACATAGCTTCCTGTTACCCAAATTATTTTTAGAATCCGACCAGTCAGTAGTTCCGGAGATTAGCGCGTTCAAATAAAAAATCCAACAGCTTATAATATTGGTAACGATAAGGAAAAAATTAAAAGAAATAAGAATTTACTCAATACATAAAACTCATTTTCATTCCATATTACATTATATGAAAGACCAAGTAAATGTAGTAAATAAATCAATAATATGGACCCTGTAGGGCACAGCAGAATTGGGAGAGAAGAACAAGGCTAAGTAGTCATTCAAGCAATTCAATATTATTGTAAATTATAAGATAAGTTTAATTAGATTT
Organism: Hoplodrina ambigua; assembly: GCA_949774945.1. Classification (NCBI taxonomy): domain Eukaryota; kingdom Metazoa; phylum Arthropoda; class Insecta; order Lepidoptera; family Noctuidae; genus Hoplodrina; species Hoplodrina ambigua. The sequence goes on along the minus strand of OX458974.1, from coordinate 2,485,006 downwards.
AATTTACTCTTCATCATCATTGTCAACAGCCAATCGTACGCCCATAACCCTTTCCAATCGCACGCCCTTTAAATCCAATCCTCGGCTACTCTCGTCCAGCTGCGAAGATAAAGACCGTTTCTTCTTCTTTTTTTCGACCATATTCACTGATTGTTCAACATTTTGCAAGCTCAAAACGTTGCGTCTATTCAATCCCGGCTGAATCTCAACAAGCTATCAAACGCCACATCCTCAAATCTCATCCGGCTACAAATGTCTGTTAACAGAATAGATACATCTCAGCATCCTTGCTTATTTTTAGGTCGCCATCGCACGAGGGAAGTGGTCTGAGAGGGGAAACCTCGTTATTCTGTTAGCACATAACTGCCTCGCACTAAGGCAGCTTTTAGACCGTAGTTTTGTTCTTAGGACGGTAAGGTGAATAAATTATAAAGGAACCCTTCACATGTACGAGAGGTCCCCTTGCTTTTCCTTCGTTTCTTTTTTCTCTTGAGTTTTTTATAGTGTGTGATCCAATTTTGTTAATGCTTTATGGGTTTTGTAGTGCTTTAGAGATTTTTATGCATTGGTGAACTGGAAGGGTTAGCTTTTTGTCAACGTAAAATAAAAGTTCTCAAATTGTCAATGGAGCACGAACAACGTTTGATCTAAAATTCAATTTCGTCGGTTCCATTTACAAACAACTCCGTGGCGTAAGTGAAGGTCTAAAATGAGATTGAAACGAAGCAAAATTTATGTGTTTAATATAATTTTGCGAAATAACTTACCATTCAATATTGCAAACGGTTTTGATTAAATCATAAACGGGAATTGGAACACATTTAAATCCATTTCCGATAGCATTACACTAAACCGGAAAGCGTTTCAATATAAAATCGAGTTTGCACAGCCGGACCCGAAATCTTTTATCTAATCTAGACAAATATTGGCATTGACTTGGCACATCGCGAAATTGGGACCAACCTTACGTTTAGAGAGGAAACGTGCAAAAAATTGAAGGCTCTAATACAATGAGGAGAAGTGCTAGATTCCCATACAGGGTAAAATGACTTAGGGATGAAATATGCCTTATTGTTAGGAGATAAGGTTCATAATCTTAGTATTGAAAAATCGATTAAGTTCCAAGGCGTGAGGAGATGCGGATTGTAGATAGATAAAAGTTGGTGTCCGAGATAAGACGGGTCGTTGAACCCGCGCCTACGGGAGTTCTCTTTTCTTATGTTGATTTCGTTTGGATTGAATACAGCTTTTATTGTGTAAAAGAATCGGTTTTCTTTATTTCTTTTTCCGTCTGTCTTGTTCTTAACGTTATGAGTTTTGATTATTCTTTTACAAATAAAGTGAATATAAATGGAATTATTATGATTTGACTTTAACAATGATGATACTTCTTAATATGCATAAATATCCCAATAATTAATGATAGGTTTATTAGGTTAGATGTATTTTAGAGGTGTTAATTTAACGGATAAAAAATAAGGGTATTTTTTAAATCACGAAGTTGCACGGAGCAGCTAGTAGGTGATAAAAGCTACCGCATCCATAGACTCGACAAAAAAAACTCAACGGTACGTGTTATCACATGGTAATTGTACAGTAAACCAGTTTCGTGGTAACTATAGGAATGTGCCCATGTGAAGACGGCTCGTTCGATGACGCGCTGTATTTCTAATTATTCAACTGTCGACTGTCGCTTAGTTCTAACACTGCGTAAGTCTATTTATTTATATTTATTTATATTTATTTATATTTTATGTAAGCTGCACCAAATTGGATAAATTTCAGAAAAATAAAATAAATAAAAAATTTCGCGGTACCCAGTTCGTCGGGTTAGCTAGTTTTACATAAATATCATTTTATAATTTCACTTCGAATTAAATGTATAAAATATAAGATTAATAATAGTACGATGTGAATACATATAAATGACACGACTATTAACAGTCTTAAAGGTTCTTAGAGGTTCTACGTTCAACTGGTGTTTTTTTTTTAATTTTTTTATTTATATTTGTTCACCGATATCAACGCAAAAAAGTCGACCAATTTTCAAAAATTTTTTTTTTAACATTCGTTGTGATGTCTTGTTTTAATACCCAAATTGACTTGCGTGGTGTTACTTCAAAGACGTTACGTAATTAACACAGATCTTTTTACGTTAGAGTAAATTGATTTTGACAGATTTCCATTATGTTCTATTTTGGAGGACGAGCTGATTGTAATGTTCATTTGGTTTTGGACGCGGAACAGTTGATTCAATGTGACAGGTTCAGGAATAAAATGGTTTAGGCTTAAAAAAAGCTTGGGTATTTAAAAGTTAAGTTGTGTTTGTATTTTGGTTTAATTAATAAGAAGAGGCAGGTCACTTACTTGATGAGCATGTTATTATCATCATGTATTTTATTAAAGCTAATTTCTATTTATTTATTTGTGTATAAAATTTAAATATGTACTTACAGGTAGGTCATTAAAAATCATGAATGAATATCTGAAATGTCGGAAAAAAATGGTAATTGGACTAAAATTTTTGTAATGACATGATGACAAAAAAAATTGTGATCGGCCTATATTCATATAATATAGGCCGATCACAATTTTTTTTGTCAGAAAATTGATTGACTTAGGCTTAGTTTTATGGTACACTTGTCTTCTACGCGGACGAAGTCGCGAGCAGAAGCTAATGATGAAAATGTAATACCTACTTACGAGTTTAGAAATCGTCATTAAACGTCAATACTCAAAACATCAATTCATCCATAATTTTAGTTTAAACCAATGCAATTCATGTTTATGTGCCACGGAACCTAATTCCCACTAGAATTAAAAGTCTAGTCACATGCGTCATTAAAGAAGTTACGTTAAGTTTACGTTTTCCTATAAAATATACACACGTACATTTTATTACTTAACCCGAAACAATAAAGTTAGCAGTAAACATAATTTATTATGCATATAGGCCAGCCTCCGACCGTTTAACATCTCTGAGAGAATCTCTTTTAAATATTTAAAGACGGTTCAAGGCGTTTCTCCTTTCATTTACAAATTAGAAGGAATTGGAATAGCTCGCACTGAGTTTTGACCTGGTGTTTGTATCCGTGTGCTTATTTCGTGGTAGTCTTAAGAGGATATGGGTTCCTCGCAAGAATTATTGACCATTATCTTTACATGAACAGGGGAATTTCAAATCTCAAAATACTGCTTTCTTCTTCTTCTTTTTCTCTATGTTCCTTTGTCTTTACATCCCTTTTACACGACTGCCCCAAAAACAGGAGTGTTATGTTTTCAGGGTTAATGTAGTAGTATGTATGTGAGTTTCTATATTCCGCCATAACTTCTAAACGCCTGAACCGATATTTTTCTTTTTCTTTTCTGTGATTCGCTGTTTTTTCCTGCTCTCTCTGTCTATGTCTCTCTCTGGAGTGTAAACAATGTTATAAATAAATTTATCCTACTACATACTTTACTACGTTGGTGTCCTTATGCTAGATTTAACGATAACATCTACGGTCTACCTCTACAAGCCTGCCAGAATTGAAATCTTTACCAAATCTTATAGCATATCTAAAACGAATGCAAAATTATTTAACTTTAGTTATGAAAATAAAACTTAGTATTATGGACTGAATTCAACTATATTTTATGTATGATGTAAGACATAAATATACTGCATGCTCACTTTTAATAAATGCGAAAGTAACTCAGTTTTTCTGAACCGTTGAACCGAACATAACGAAATTTGACAAAGGGGTAGCTTAGGATCATGATAAAAACATAAAGCTACCTTTGATCTGCTACTTCATCTGTATCCGCGATAACCAACTTTTAACCCGTAGACTGCGGGCGAACATTCGCTACGCCAAACGCAAGTGCGGTTAGCTACAAATGTTCGTGTGTTCGCCGTAGAAAACCACATACGGTGTGTGTGCGCCGCACTCGCGTTTTTTAGTCGAAACACATCGTGTGTGTTTCCCCGCAGTCAATGAGAGCGAATAAAGTCGCGGACAAAAGCTTTTAAATCCATACTTGGTACTGTTAGTATAAATGCGAAAGTAACTACATAGTAACTTAACTACTGAACCGAATTTGGTAGGTGTGGAATAAGTTTAAACCCCAAGAAATTAAAAAGGCTACTTTATACAGGGTAATTAAAAATATACCCGAAACCTTAAAAGGGGTCATTGTACGCATCATTATGAACAACTTTTACTATGGGACCAACCCTGAAATCATGAAAAAAAAAACAGCTGATCCAAACATTACAATCTTGTTTTGTAGCATTTTTGTAGAGAACAACTGATTTTTTTAATGATTTCAGGGTTGGTCCCCTAGTAAAAGTTGTTCATATTGATGGGCATACAATGACTCCTTTTAAGTTTTCGGGTATATTTTCAAACATAACATAACATAACATCACGCCTGTAATCCCCGAAGGGTTAGGCAAGAGGTGTACCCATTAGTAGTACACCCACATTTCGCCAGTTATGTTTTTAGTCCCATGGAATAGGGGGCGAGCCTATTGCCATCAACCGGGCACAAATCCAGACTCCGAGGCTGCTACTGAGAAATTCCTGATGGAAAAACCCAATAACACTTTGCCCGACCTGGGAATCGAACCCAAGACCTCATGCACAGCAGTCGCGCTTACGACCACTAGACCAACGAGGCAGTCGTAGAGTATATTTTCAATTACCCTGTATAGTATATTCTGCGACTTTATATGCGTCCGAAATACCCAATTTTTAAGCAGATGAAGTCTTGGGCAAGTGCCTGTACTTCTACAAAGGGTCTATAAGGATAACTTTTTGACTATTAAACTATTGACGCACTCAAACGATTGGATAACGTTACGTTTAGGTAAAAAACACTATGCGTCATATACAGCTTCGACTAACAAGCAAAACTTCATTTTTTTCCTTACTGGAATTGTTATAGAGTTAAAAACTTCTATCATGCTAGTTAATATAAATGTCATACCGTAAAAGTTCAAGAAAACTTTGAGTTCATTATTAAATTAGTAAACTTTCTTTTGCATGCAATTTTTGTCGCACAGCGCATTTTTTTGACACAGGTACTTTTTGATACTTTTTTTTTTGCAGTAGAACAATAAAACAAACCCTATAATATAGCTTTCTATCAATGAAAGTTTTTTTTTTAAATCGGAGCAGTACTTCAGTGAATTTCTCTTACAAACAACAAACTACTTTTTTATAATATGTACCTATGTATTAGTATCTAAGATAAAAGTCTGTTTTGTATGAGTAAAGTTGTTTACGCCTTTACATGAGTGACGCAACTTTCAGGAGTCTATCAATCAATTCACCCACAGGAGCGCAATAGACAAAGATATTGAACGTAAAATTATGACTGAATGCGTCATTGATGATACACGTTGTTTTGTATATTCATTCAATAATTACGAATACAAATACAGGAAAAATATGAAATCATTACCTACCTATTAAGGAAACATTACTTTGTTAGTAAAAGGAATAAGGAAGTCAAAGGTAGTATTAATTAATAATGAACTAATTCATTTTATTTATTTATGTATTAATTTTTTTTGTTGCCTCGTTGGTCTAGTGATCGCAACGCGCGACTGGTGAGCATGAGGTCTTGGGTTCGATTCCCAGGTCGAGCAAAGTGTTATTGGGTTTTACCACCAGGAATTTCTCAGTTGCTCTGTCAGTACTTTTTTGCGTAACACGAACACACACACACCCTCACACTTGTTTTTAGAGTTTTTATACCAAAGAAGAAATTGTCTCTAATTCATGCTCAGTGTTACTTGACTTGATCGACAATGGTGCCGATTACCTTTTTCACAAACTAGACTAAATTTAAAGAATTGACATCTCTTACTAACATACAGCTAAAGGAAAGGACGGTGACATTAAAGAACTAAGTTAGCGATGTCAAATTAGTTTTGCCTTGAACTTCTCCGTATTTTTGATCCATACTTTTTAAGATGTCAACTATTATAACTCTATGGATGTGTCAGATTGACTAAATTTGACATCTCTTAATTACATTAGTCTCTTTCTTGTTTTATTGGACAGAAAAAGATGGAAATAGTCTAATTTTAGTTTAGTTTGTGACCAAGGGAATCGGCGCCAGTATGCGCAGTTAACGGCTATAATATGATATGTTTTTTACACCCTTATAATATCAAACTCGCATACCTTTACTTCTTTTTATTTATAACACAGCATATCAAAAACTTGTGTTTTCGATAGCAAAGATAGCAAGATTTCCATGAAAGCTTATTAAAATTATAGTGCTGTGATTTTTTACACAAATCACGATAACGGAAGCCTCGCCACGATAATGTCATCGACATATCGAGAGCTCGATAGTCACACTGGATGACATCAGTGGTCAACAAATTGATTGCGCGAGATGCGAACGTTTTATTGCTATTCAGTTCATGGGCATTATGTCCCTATTATGAACGCTTATTAATAAACATCTCGCTACGTGCTCTGTGATTTGTGACTATGAAGCCCACTTCAAACGGAGCTGCAGATTCTTCCATAAGGTACCTCGTCATCTTCCTTTTTCTGTCCCATGTTACTGAGAATACGTTTTCTGCTTATATTATGTCCTTTATTTGCCCCCCGCCACACTATTCGTCTATTCCCATCCACTGCTACTCCTGAAAGCTAAAAATAACCATCAGTAAAGCACCGAGTATGTAGCTCGATGAGTCCTGGAAAAACCATTCAACTGTCTTGAATCAGAAAAGAACAGCGGAGGAGTAAGAAGAAATAATAATCTTCCTACATTCTGTCCTGTCGACCGTACAAAACTACAAACGTACGGTATGAGCTACCTATTGATTGCTTATTTCTAATAAATAATACTTTACTAGGAAATTGTTTTATCCCCCGAAGAAAATCGTGGGCGTTAATGATCAGATGAAAGCAGACGAAGCAAAAATATTACGGAATGATACAGAGTAGGTAAATGCGTTTCCATTCGACTCGGTACCCTCGCAGGAATACCCTCCCCTTTCCTCACTAGTGAACCGTTAATAATCTGTTACAGAATAAGATAACGATAGCTGGCAGGATCCCAGCAGTTTACTAGCATCCTAATTAGGCTACCGGCGCCCTTGGCACAAGAACCAACTTGCGAAATTGTACAAAACGACAAGAAAGTTTGGTTAACTACGCGAATCGAATCAAAGTTTCGTCCAAGAATTTCTGACTTTTAATCAGTTTTCAGATAAGGGTTAGGTTAGCGGTTTAATATTGTTTAATGGACCACGTGTGGCTAGTTTTGGAGTGCTTGATGAGAATATTGTTAAACAACAAAAAATAATATCCATAATATCTAAAATGTTTGAAACAATCTATTTACTCAGACCATGTTCTTTTTATGCCTGGAAGAAATGATTACACCGGCAGGGCTTCAGAAATCTTTAGGCAGCTGAGTGTTAGTCAGCGAAAACTCGAAACAATAGCGACCCATCGCACCGCAAGGCAAAACCTCGTCACCTATAAACAAGCCATGCATTTCGCTTCGAACAAACCCTCCGTCACCGGCTGCGACACAATATGGCACACGACCGCGTAAAAAACCACCCTACACGGTCCCCGAGTCCCCGCGGATACTCACCCAAATGTGAACTTTACTTTCTGAATATAAAGTCGGAAAGTGAAGCATCGACTTCGGCACACGTTGCATTGAAGGTTGAACTTTGACTTCAAATGGCGACACGTCCTTTTTTTGGTTGGTATGACGTTTGCTTTCTCAAACAAAAAAAAGACCTAGCTGCCATGAGTTACGGTTTAATCCCGAATGTGCGGTGAATTCTTTGTTAAAATACTTCGCGAGGAGCCGGCGAAATGCTCACGTGCGTGTTCCTTTTGTTGAAGGCTCCAATGGAGACTCGTACAAATCTCGACTTCGCGGCGGTTACTTGACATTTGGTATGAATAATAGCATATTTTTATTCGTGTAATGCGTCGTAACCTTTTAGAGAAAGGATTTCCGTAACGCCATTTTGGGAGCAGTTATCAGGAGTTGTATGGGTCGTGCCAGCTATTGTGTAATATGAGTTTTAAGAATTCTTTCTTTAGTCCTCCCCTATTTGTGATCATGTCATGGTAGCACTAGTAGTAGTTCCTTTTGTAATGTTATGAACTTTACATAAAGTTTAAAAAGTTTTCAAGGAAAGAGTTCTTTTACGTTAGAGATGGCTAACCTATATTGGTAAACTTGCTATAAATCTTATGAAAAAATAATAATCTATCTATGGTGTGCTCTTATAGAATATTGACTTAGTGATATAATGGGGCAAAAAAAAAAACGCAAGATGCTTGTTTTTAAACTCTTTATTTCCAACTTGAACAATAGTAATATTAAAATTTACAAAATATAGGTAATGTAATGTAAAATTCACCTACTAATTTATAGATATTTAAATAAAAAAGGTTGATGTTATTTCTGTTGTCACAAATTAGATTTGATCAAATACATAGAGTTAGATTTGTCAATTATTAATTGGCGAGCTCTAATTATTTTGTCGCGTGTCATTGGTTCGCGATTGTTTTATTGTTCTTATTTTATGTGCTTAAGAATCTGCGGTTACCCTAAATAGTTTCTCTAACGATTATTCTATTTTTTAATGTAAAGCTTTTTGTAGTACTATTGTTTCTTTGGCTCGCCCTGATAATTTCATTTTGACAACTTTCTCTCTTATTTCTTCGTCTATTTCAAGCTAGAATATTGCCTGTGTGCCACATAGTCGTTTACATGAAAGTAAAAGGCGTAATACATTCAAGATTCCAGCTTTTGCCCATTAATCGACTACTACATAGTAAAGTTCTACTTGACATGATATTTCCATTACTTAACATCGTTGATCGCTATCATGAGTTATCGTCAAATCTTAGCATAATATACAATTGCTGCAGACCACTTTTCACCCTTTCGCCCTTAGCAATAAGGTTGAAAAGCGGTCAACTGATATTGTCCTCGGTTAAATAAACCCTACATGAATTAAGTAGGTACTCATAACCAGTCCCTTAAGTTTGTTAAAACCACAATGGAACTTAAATATTATTGGTTTTTCACAATGGACCAATGGGATTTGAGCGCGTAGTTAATTAAGTATTATTGTAGCATGTATATTAACAAAACACCCATTGTTTATTGGATTTGTTAAGTCTAGTGAGTTGAACAAATCTGGGTTTTAAGGTGAAGTGTATGGTGTAAGTGGTGGACGGGCCTGTTGGTCTAGTGGTTAGTGGCCCTGACTGCTAAGCCGGAGGTCGTGGGTTCGATTCCCACCCAGGACAAACTTTGTGTGATGAGCATGATTGTTAGTTCTGTGTCTGGGTGTGATTTATCTATAATATGTATGTATTTATAAATTATATAAGTATGTATATCAGTTGTCTGGTTACCATAACACAAGCTCTGCTTAGCTTGGGATCAGATAGCCGTGTGTGAGTTGTCCCAAGATATTTTTTTATTTATTTATTATTTTATTTATTAAATCATCATCATCAGTGTCGTGATGGCCCGATGATTAAGACGCCCGCCTCTCATGCTTGAGGTTGTAGGTTCAAATCCGGGCTGTACCTACTTTCTCAAGTTTATCTTGGACGTCACTGACATCGGTGAAGGAAAACATCGTGAGGAAACCTGGACTTATACCAGCCTACTGTCCCACTCAAACCATGTCAGAGGCCCTTGAGGCGCTTTAGAAACTCTGACACTAGGGTGTGTGGGGTCGTTAGACCTTACTTACACGATAAAGGAAGGTATTAAATCATCATTTTAAATTGTACCCCCTCGTTGTTTTTAATCGCCCCCTATTTCATGGGAGTAAAAACATAACTGGCGAAATGTGTACTAATAGGTGCACCTCTGCCTAACCCTTCGGGGATTACAGGCGTGATGTTTATGTATGTGTATGTATGTATTTAAATTGTATTTTTAGTGTCCGAATCTTAATTGACATTTGCAGAATTATCAAAAAGCTCATTAAATAATAGGTCAAGCACATAAAGATGACATATTCTTTAGGGTCAACACAATTAGTTGGATTTCGGCAAATTGTATCCCATTGATAAGCCTTGGCCTCTGGTTGGGTCAGTTGTGTTGATAAGATTAATATCGAAAACAATGTTTGCCATCAACCCTTTTGTGTTTTGGGGAACGTGTTGCGCATTTACGAGTAATTCTAGTGATAATATCTTATCTGTAAAAAAAACATTTTGCCGTTTATTTTCCTGTTTCGGTGTTTAGAAACTGTTAAAGGTTGGTGATCTCTGAAGATACCTTTTTGGTTATTGTATGTTTTCTTTTATGGACAAAACTGCGTTCGTAGGTCTAGTAGTCGCAAATCGCGACTGCTGAGAATAGATCTTGGGTTCGATTACCAGTTCGCGCAAAATGTTATTGGGTTTTTCTATCAGGAATTTCTTAGTAGCAGCCGAGTCAGGATTTTTGCCCGGTTGATGGCAATAGGCTCGCCCCCTATTACATAGGACCTAAATATAACTGGCGAAATGTGGGTGTACTAATGGGTACACCTCTGCCTGGCCCTTAGTGATTACAGGCGTGATGTTATGTTCTTATCCTAACTCTTTAACTCTACCTCTGTCTATGACGGACTCGGACTTATCTCACGCTGTTCTCATGTTTCTGACTGTTTATATCAAGTGTTTATTGAGTACAGGGAACGAGTACAGAGGCAGGGTCTCGTAATTGATTACCGCCGCCATGGTCCGTGTGACACGCGATCTCGTGGCTACCTCATAAACAATAACGGTGGCTAGTTTAGGGTTACGTACGAAAAATTTACATATTAGGTGGGTACTGGGTACGTTCTACAAAATATTTGTTTTAGCTTTTCTTAGAATCAACAAGAATTATGTAACCAGGATTTTGTAAAAACCTAATTTAAAAGAGTGCCGTGGAGTTTCTTGCTCGTTCTTCTCCATAGAGGCCTAGCTCCGTTTTGGAACGAGCAACTAGCTTCAACTTTCGGACTAACTGACCGACTCCTTGACAATTCCAAATGCCTGTAAATGGTCTAATTGAAATAAATGTTTTGACTTTGACTTTGACTTAATGCTACATTAGGTTTCTTAGGCAAAATAACAAGTACAAAAAATATTGTGTAGTTGTATATCACCAACTTTTCTGCAGTATACTTCTTTTACTTTTCATGGAGAAAAGTATTTTCTCACTTTTTTATCGCGCTCTTGAATACCGTGTTGTGATGGAAAACAATATAACAGTTAGTACTATTTGAAGTGGCTATTCCGGAGTAGCATATAGGCTACTTTTTATCCCTGAAAAAATGTACGGATCTCGTGAGATAGTATGTCAACTTTAATGTAGACGAAGTCGCGGGCTGAAGCTGGTTTTATTATTATAAAATGATGGGACGAAAAACAAAATACGTTCTTGAATTGAATCTACCTATAGCACCACTGATTTGAATGTCGACTAAATACTCGATGTTACCTGTATACCATTTCCAAACTAACTGCACCGTATTAAAGTCTAATTTTACTGGGTGCCGTGTATACGTTCCGTCAAAGAGTAACTTTTGAAACCGACGGGATATAATTTATGGAATCTGAAGTTAAATGTAAATGCTTTCACTCTGATTGCAGCCAAAGAAGTATATTTGCAGACTGCTTTGTTGTCTGTCGTTGAAGTTAACTGAAGAATGTTATAAATAACTAAATAATTTAGTTTGAGAATTTAGTTTGAGAACATAGTTTTTGGTGGACTGGTTCTGGACGTTTAAAGGTCTATATTTTTTTCCCATATTTTTATTCTCTTGGAATGACGTTCAAAAGTGCCATAACATGGCTTAGTTGAGTTAATAAGTCTTGATTTGACTTTGACTTTATTTAAAGTCCGATAGCAAAAGAAATAAAGTTCCGAAAGTGTTGCGTCTTTGTGCGCATGAATTTCTCACAGATTCCTAATTTTTAGAAGCCTTTTTTAAATAGTAAAATATTTAAGCCAATAACACTAGTGGATAGCGTAGCTTCCTATTAGAGAAATTTCTGAATCGGACTAGCAGTTCCAGAGAACAGCACGTTCAAACAAAAAAACAAACACAAAGCGAACGTTCACTCATGACTATAAATGAAATCTTGGAAACTACTCAACCACTTTGACAAGTTTATAGGACTTTAGTTAAGAACGGACGAAGCAGCGGGCAAAAGCTAGTAATTATACAAAAGCTGGCCAGAAGCCAGTAGTTTTAGCGAAACAATATCCATATTCATGAACTGCGTAGCATTCTATTAAATTATTGTTGAAAACCATTAAAGATTCGTGGAATTTTGTGACTGAAACAGAGCTTTGTCGCAATTGGTGTATATTACCTTAATAATATTATAAATGCGAAAGTAACTTTGTCTGTCTGTTACGCTTTCACGACATACATAACATAACATAACATCACGCCTGTTATCCCCGAAGGGTTAGGCAGAGGTGGACCCATTAGTACACCCACATTTCGCCAGGCCTATTGCCATCAACCGGGCACAAATCCAGACTCCGAGGCTGCTACTGAGAAATTCCTGATGGAAAAACCCAATAACACTTTGTCCGACCTACGAATCGAACCCAAAACCTCATGCTTAGCATTCGCGCTTTGCGACCACTAGACCAACGAGGAAGTAAGCTAAACCACGACTAAACCACCCAACCGATTTTGATGAGGTACGGGGTTTGAACCCCAAGGAAGGACAAACGCTACTTTTTATTACGCGATTTCGTCTGCGTCAAACGGACTGCGTCAGACGGACACGTGGGCAAAAGCTCTGCCGTACTTACGAGAAATGCAATAACTCGAGTTTTGCGTCGAATTGCGTTAAGTACTGCCTAAGTACTGTACTGCTACTGTTGACTGCCTCGTTGGTCTAGTGGTCGCAAGCGCGACTGCTGTGCATGAGGTCTTGGGTTCGATTCCCACGTCGGGCAAAGTGTTATTGGGTTTTTCCATCAGAAATTTCTCAGTAGCAGCCTCGGAGTCTGGATTTGTGCCCGGTTGATGGCAATAGGCTCGCCCCCTATTACATGGGACTAAAAAACATAACTGGCGAAATGTGGGTGTACTAATGGGTACACCTCTGCCTAACCCTTCGGGGATTACAGGCGTGATGTTATGTATGTGATGTTATTATGCGTTAAGTACATATTCGGAATCTGCAGAAAGAGATCTATATTTTCATTTTTGACAGTTTTTACGTATCTATGATGAAGCCGGTTTAACTGCAGATTGCGTGGCAGCCGGAACAAAATCCTGGAGACTGTAGCGGACAGGATCTCATCCCCACTTTGGAGGTCATTTGTGAGAAGAGTAATTTAGTAGTTTTAATAATTTGATAAATGTAATATTTAATGTATTTAATTAAATTTATAATCTTAATGAATATTGTGTATTACCTGTTATTTTAAATTGTATGTAATGTAGTTAATTTTATTTGATTTTATTTATACAATTTTATTTCTATTTTTATTGTTTTATTTCTATTTAATTTTGCCAATAATTGTTAATATGGATTTTATAATTTTAATATGAATATGGATCTTGGATATCTGAAATAAATGAATTTTCTTTTATTTATTTATTTAACTCGATACTATTCATATTCATTTTGTACATATTAATGAGCGATATTATTGATTAGCGATGAGAGATTTAATTTTAATAATATAAAATCTTACCTGCGTTTTTCTCGAAATCAGGTTTAACCCTAGTTATTGCACTTTTCGTAAAAACGGCAGAGCTAGTAACTGAACTTCAGATTTTACGTAAGTTATTCCAAGCTTGTGGCACGAGCTAATCCTTGTTTAAAGCGATGAACAGGCTGTTCACTCAAACTGATTTCACGGATTGTCGCCTCCGTTCCGCCCTGTTGACATTTATTGTGCAAACAATTGTTGGAAAAACTGTAAAGAGATATGTAACGGTCGCGTCTGAAACCGCAATTAGACATTAGGACTATTTATATAAAATACTAGGTTTTGTCCGCGATTTCGTTCGCGTTAATGTCGGTTATCGCGGACGCAGACAAAGTCGAAGTCGAAATCGGATAAAAAGTAGTCTTAGTCCTTTGTTGGGGTTCAAACTTACCCTATACCAAATTTCATCGAAATCGGTTCATAGGTTCAGTCGTGAAAGCGTAACACACAGACAGAGTTACTTTCGCATTTATAATATTAGATACTTAAGTGTAAAGAAAATACTGTAGCTTTTTGATTAATTGCAGTTAAAAAATATGAGCTTCGTCTTTCTTTTCAATTCAAACAATAAAGCTAAACATTACTCAACAAAAAGAAAGTTCCAATCAGAAAAGTCCATTGTAATCCAACAATCGTTGAGTTATTACGAAAAATGGTCATCCATTTTCTCCATTGCTTTATTTCATGGAAAGCAACAACCGGCGGCAATTGAAAGCCTTCAATGAATGGCGAATACAACAATGGGTCGTTCGTAGACACATTGTATGAGGTATGTGCGTTGTATTGATGGTTTATTCTGAGAAGGAGAACCGCAATTGCCACGAATGCGGGTAATCGATATGGAATCGATGACCAACGCTGCAGTCTCATAAAATATTTACTGTCCAACCTTGCGCCGTGTGCCGCCGTACTATTGCCCTTGAGGATTTGTCACTAGCTTTCATTAATGTCAGCTTGTACGCTTAGAATGCATTTTATGTATCGACTAGCTTCTGGCCTTGACTTCGTACGCGTAAATGTCGGTTATTGGTGCCGATTCCCTTGGTCACAAACTAAACTAAAATTAGACTATTTCCATCTTTTTCTGTCCAATAAAATAAGAAAGAGACTAATGTAAATAAGAGCTGTCAATCTGACACATCCATACAGTTATAGTTGACATCTTAAAACGTATGGATTAAAAATACGGAGAAGTTCAAGGCAAAACTAATTTGACATCTCTAACTTAGGTCTTTAATGTCACGGAATGTCACTGTCCTTTCGCTGTATGTTAGTAAGAGATGTCAATTCTCTAAATTTAATCTAGTTTGTGAACAAGGGAATCGACACCTTTGGCGAACTAATTTAGTTTCTCCATACAAACTTTGAACCCCCGTCTCAAGTCCTTTGGGGGTGATATTTCGTGATGCGCTTTTATATACATAGACGCTTTGTTACTGACATAGGACACCACGCGGTTGCTGTGTCCGGTGACGTATGCCGGACACAATTGCCGGTTGCTACTACTGGTCACTTTCGGTGTTCGTTTTCCAAATATCCCGTCAGTCTGTGTGCGACACAGGGACCTAATGTGTGCAGCAACTTTGCACATACATATTTGTATGGTAACTTATTATTGTTGCTTGTGTGTTCCACAAGAAACAGTGTCTAGTGGTTAACACCGATTTTGTGATCTGCGATCAGTCTAGTGGAAGTAAAAGGTAACTATAGTGCTAAGTGGGTTATTGATTCTATAATAATTATATGATGATAAAATATTTATTTTTAGGTGATTGTGTCAGACGCAACGCAAGACACTAAAGTGTCTACATTTGCGCAACGTTTCCTTAGGAAAGTAGGAACTGTATAAAACCTTATCGAAAGACCTTCTCATAGGTATTGTGAAGGTAGCATACCATGGCAGCCTGGCTGAAACATTTTTAATCCAAACACTCAATCGAGTTCCATTCGGAATTCGAATTTGCAAAAATAATCGATTGCGTTTTGTTTTTAGGACAGTTGTCTGGTTCCGCTCGTGATGTGAGCACACAAAATCTATTTTAATTCAATATACTAAAAACTAAATGAAAGCTTCTAAAAAGTGATTCAGTTTTTCAGTTAAACGTAGTAAGAGCCATATAGATTAACAGAAGCCTAGGAAGCCCAGAAGCCTTTTCCTATTATTTACCGACCTTCATAAACTCGAAACTCGATAAGAACAATAATACTGGTCGCAATATCTTGAATTATTGGCGTTTATTTCCTTTTAAAATAACCAGCTGTGTCTCACCTGCGATGTCTTGTGATACAACGAGAGTTTATTATAGGATCTATCGTAGGTACGTAGGCGGAGACTTACGACAGACTACTACTCACAACGCCATGTCTTATTATAAAGGCGTAGGCCAAGAATCGTATCGGATAATAGGACACTGTAACTACGCAAAGCTATAGTTTCAATTTCGTACTCTGAGGCGAGATTGGTTCACTTTTATGTGACCATTTCGCGGCTTTTATGTTGCTTCAGAAGCCAAGTCGATTCTTATGTCAGATTTTGTTCTTGATCACGTCTATAATACAGTTTACTTTAACTCCCCGGTTGATCGCGATTCTAGGTCGATCGATTTCTAGGTCAGGAATAAAGTTTGATTGCATTATTTCTATTAGGCAGTAGCAGATCGGATTTTGGTAAGATAATGGTGTGATGTGGCACCCCTTTGCCTCAGAAAGCACGAAAGACAGTTAGTCCTACGATCTTTCCCCGGTCGTGTCAGATTTCGATAATAGAGTGTGCACCTGTATTTGCGCACACATTTGTGCATTATAATATCTCCTGCATACTTGACTAGTCACCATTGAGATTGGCCTCCGTAACCAAAATTCGGTCCTGAGAATAATATTACAGTTTTCTGCCATCAAACTCGACTATTATGCCAACACAAAACACGATTATTTAACACAATGAAGTGCAAAGTAATAGAAAAACTTGCGTTCGTGACAAAGTTCAATTCTCTCAACAATAACTACGAGAAATTAGGTCGTAGAGACCTAATTCAGAATGAAACGTACAAGTTTCAAACAAATACATAACATAACATAACATCACGCCTGTAATCCCCGAAGGGTTAGGCAGAGGTATACCCATTAGTACACCCACATTTCGCTAGTTATGTTTTTAGTCCCATGTAATAGGGGGCGAGCGTATTGCCATCAACCAGGCACAAATCCAGACTCCGAGGCTGCTACTGAGAAATTCCTGATGGAAAAACCCAACAACACTTCAAGCAAATAATTTAGAACAATATATTTATGCGATGTTAAATAAGTTATTAAGGTACCTATAACTCTTTTTCTCGAAAGCTTTGGTACAAATGTACAGTCAACATAAGAGTATACATTATGCAGGGTCGTTAGATATAGTTGACGTTTTATTAAAAATCGATGAAAGTTACCGAATGTTTATTAAATCAGTTTTTTGTGTTGTTATTTTTTTTTGTTTTTATGTTGTTTTGTTTTTGGTCACACCTTACTTTGTCATAGTTGATTGCATGCACCGAATAAATGTTGTATCTATCTATCTATTAATTGTGGCTATTTTAGGGTAGGTTCATGTCCTTAGTGGACGTCGTTCAGTTGATATCAGATCTGGGAGCTTGCTAATCAAAGACTTGTAAGAAAGTACTTAATAATCTCGCGGTCATTCTGTCTGATCTGACGGGGTCATCGACCTAAGGACGGTGATACATTGTTTTCTGTTTCTACATTGTACCCGATAGACTATCTCTGACCTAATGGTTTGTAACTATCTATAATGCTCTGTAACTAAATGTAATAGTGCTTTGAACTAAATAATTACCTATTTATTATTATTTATTTATTTATTTATACAATCTTACCAACAACTACCATTACAGATCAGCGATCCAATGCGACAGTGTGTCCTTACATATTAAACCTTAATCTACATCCTAAAAAGTTACACCATATTCTAAATCTTAAACTACATCTAAATAACATATTATTATGTAATTTTACTTTTGCGAATTCACTCATGCTACAAAATAATACATCAACCCTCTCGTGAACCTCATAATAATGATTTGTGTGTTGTTTCAGGTATGGATCGGTGTTCTTGGCTGATTACTGTACGTATCTATGACATTATGTAATACCTACTTAAGTGAACTTAGTTTGAGGTTCAGCTGCCCTATCATTGGTCTAATTCGCTGAGGTTGTTTTGTACAGAGTAGACCGGCTGATCTTCATTCCATTAAAATAAATACATAATTCAAGCAAAAGTTAAACAAAAATATTTGGCCTGCACAGGACGTTCAGCAGATGTGATATATCTCAATGAATATTCAAATTTGTAATTGATTAAATCCAATAATCAATAAGGAAAAAAGTGTACGCGCGCGTACACACAAGGAAGTCGAGAGCGATGGCGTAGTGGGGCCATCACGGTATGACAGCGTCATGCCGTTTCCCGTCACGGCATTCGTGTAGGTTTTACTGCAAAATCACTGAACTGTAAAATATCAAATATAACCCCGTCTTCGAACTTTTGATCTGAAATCTTATTTGATTGCAATTTGTTCACACTCCAACGCCTCTCACTCATGTATATATGCATGCACTTGCTGAACGACTCGGCAGTGCCGTATGTATGTTCCCTGCATCGGGGCAAGGCGAGAGATCCGACAGAATCTCTGCCCTATTGAACTGGGACGCAAGTCCACATATGTCACAGTAACAATCCCGTTTACATAGATAGACCTGTTTCTTTAAAGGAGTCTGCCCATTACACCGTACAGTACTATAAAGTCAAAGTCAAAGTCAAATCATCTATTTTAATTCGACCACTAAAAATCACTTTTGAACGTCATTTACAAGTAAACATTATTGTATGAGAAGAATGGTCAACAGACTCCATACTTACTCTTTTAATATCTAAAATGTTTTATAAAATATTTTGTATACAGGATTCTAACCGTGCTATCGTATCAGGTACCTAAAAACATGATTAGACCACTATGCTCACTAGAACGTATCCAACAGCGTATCAACAGACAATTATTATTCTTGACGCTCTGTGTCTGGCACGCGCAGGTCGGTTACGGAACAGTCTAGTGCCCACTAGACCATTTTAGTCTCATACTCAATACAAAAGAATATTTTTTTGCCTGACACGTTTCTGGCATGGTCATGGCACACTAGCCTAAAAATACATGGTCATGGTATGATACGGTGTAGTGGACAGACTCCTTAAAGCCTATTTGCTTGTAATTTGTTAGTTGCGTTCGAATGAGAAGAAAGTTTAGTACATTGAAGTTGCTTACATAAAACAAACTTTTTGATGGCACTCGTAAAATGTAAAGTTCAAAATGAGAATCTTTTTATTGTTGTATTTTTTTTTATTTGTTTTTAAGGCCTCTACGTAGCTTTCGGTCCGCCAGTGCTAATTTGTTTTTTTTAATAAGATATTGACCTGGTTAGTGCAAATTATAAATAGGAACACCTTGCTTTCTGTAACTAGACCAACAATAGAAGGTAATATTGGAACAGTATCAAGTAAATCCTTATAGTAATAGCTAAGGACATTATCACTATCCTAGATCTACAGTGTTATAATGGCACGATAATGGCCTGCCTTTCAATTTATTCTCTATCTAAAAACCTGTACCTTAAGTCTCAATTTCAATTGCAGTCTTTACGCTGACACAGTACCTATCTTGCTGAAGTAGTAAAAGGACAACCAGCTACTTAACTTTCCATTTCCATACTTTAATTGTGACAATAAAGTATCTTGCTAGGAGATTAGACCACAAAAGAAATAATATAAATATAAATACTATTAAAAAAATTATTAAATATAAATACTATTGGCAAAAATATATGTGTATTGGATTTTAAAACCAGAAGGCCAATTCTGCAAATTAAAAAAAAAAAACTAGCCGCAATCTCATCTCAGAGACAATAAATGTCAAAAAATGTATTTGAATTAGAGGCATTTTTGACAGACTGAGATTAGATTGCGATCGATTCTAAAAGTCAGTGGAATGTCCTCTTGTTCTGTGTCAACAATAGCGACCTTGGCTTCGTCTACGCTGCAACATTTTGACGGTCAGTCAGCACGGCCGCCGGTCAACGACCCGCACGGAAATAGATAGCCCACGTGCGCTATACCTACGCTTATTTACATTACAAGTATACAGTTTCAGTTAACCTGAGGGGCTATAAAAAAGGATTCCTATTTGTTTTGTATGTAGAAAATTGTGAGAAGGAAGAAGAGAAGAGTTGTTTCGTAATTTCTATTATTTTTACAAGATATGTATTTTATATGTAGTTTTATTTTATTTTGGTTGTTTAGTCTTACCTAGGGGTATCGTATTACCCAGTTACTGGGTTGAGGAGGTCAAATAGGCAGTCGCTCCATGTAAAATACTGGTAATCACTTACTCCGCTGCATCCGGTGAGACTGGAAGCCGACCCCAACATAGTTGGGAAAAGGCTAGGCAGATGATGAAAAGTCCCCTGCAATGTGACTTTTCTAACATTTTTCACTGACATCGGTGAAAGAAAACATCCTAAGGAAACCTGTGGCCCCGGAACGTAAAGGGCAACAGAAGGAACAGGGTGATTTTTTAGTTAGTAAAAGTCTGAACAGTCCCGCCCCACCCAGGGTGGAAGGACTCATTTGATGTTTTTAACCACCATAAAAAAAGGGAAACCTGAACTATATAAGTCTGATATTGCCTATCCGCAAGTGTGTTAATCAATGCGCATGCCTTCTCTGTATGAGAAGCGGCCTTTGTCTTACAGTGTGTCAATTATAAGTTGGTGATATGTATTATTTATTTTTTTATAAGGAAGCTCTACATATAGAAATAGTTGTCACTTTACTAACGAAGGTAAAGATTACTATCATAATAAACTACGGTTAGCTGTCGTTTAGTTAATAGCGTTGTAACTTTCAGCGAAATTTCATTAAACTTCAGCTCAGTTTACGACGAGCAGGCTTCTGGAAGCTATGTATACTATAGTAGTTTCAAATGACACAAAGGTTTCAAGATAACTATCTTATCAACACAACAAAGTAATGTATGTTATAGCATCACGCGATTACTACCGGTTTGATTAAACAAAGAAAAAAAGAAAGAAAAACTATTTATTTACGCGAATTTGACGCACATAACATAAGAAGAAAAATTGTACTCAAAAGCAAGTATGCGTCACTACCGCGCGGAACGGTTGACGATCAGCTCAACCAGCTCGCTCATTCTTTTCAAATTTTGCACGAATATTTTCTACTGGTCTGGTCAGTCTATGGGCTGTACATTATAACGCTATTTGCTATGGGGGATGAGCAGTAATGTTTTCTTCCACAGTTTACCATAGGATTGCTTTAAGACTAAGGGCCTATTTCACCACCTTTCGTAAAGTTCCGATTAAATTACTTGGTAGATAATTTCATATAAATTCTGTTCCATGTTTGAATATATGAGAAGACTAGAGTCTAATCAGAGGTGGTGAAACCGGGCCTAAGACTTAACGTTTACTTGGAGGATTTATTTGTTCAGTCATAAAATTAAGTACAACATCTTACAGACTACTCCAAGACGATGATATTATGTTATGATTGTGATGTTAAAGTGTTCATTACTTATTTCCGTTAAACGTAAGCGAAGCCGCGGGCACAGCTAGTTCAAATGCATGACGGTACTTAATCTAAGTTTACCTTAGTTGCTAACGCCACGGTATTACTAACTAACGCTTAATCTACAGACCCGTTTGATCACTTAACGATTATGTTAGAGATTACTATCTTGTTTAACTAGGGGATTAAGACGTATAAACTGTTTCATTTTAAATTAACATGAAAATGAGGTTTTGGCACCTGAGTGTTATAAGCGTTTATACATAACCTGTATAAATGTTAAGTATAAACAAATGCTTGGAAAATGGGAAAGCTCCTGGTTTCATACTTTTAGGGTGTTTTTAATATCGTGCGGATTTCATAACGCATGCGGGATTGCTCCGCATGCGTAAATCCCGCAAATGTCCTTTTCATACAAGTGTTTATTGCAATGCGTGGTATTGCACGCGGGACGCGGGGCGGGCCCTCCGCGTGCGTGAGCGCGTCTATGAAAACCAGTGTGCATTTTACTGTCATACGGGTTTCACGGTGCGTAAAATTTTCAGTTGCGTTATGAAATCCGTACGATATTAAAAACACCCTTAATCGGTTGCTCCACGCCAAGCAGGGCGGGACAAATGTGATCAGTCCTAAACTAAATGTATGTAACCGATAGCTTTACCACGCGTGACGACACGCGGGGCAGGTTAAGTAAAAACACGTAACCTTATTAGAAGGACTATTTGAGAAGTGGACATTCTCCTTTTTGCGCACTAAAATTACACGTTTAAATCTGACACATTGAAATGTGTTAAGAAGTAGAGATTATTTGTGTATTATAATCTTTTGTTACAAATCCCAAATAAATAAATAAATAAACAAATAAAATTAAAAACAATCTAAGAATAACTTGAAAGTCTTATTGCTCTAACCTCCCATAAGGAAGCAATAACTAAGAGAAAATAGTTTCTAACTAGCAGTAACTCACCCTATCAGAGATAGCGTTATCTTTAGGGTAAACGCACATATTGCTGTCCCACAGACACGTTTTCGAGCATAAATAAGCGCCTACGCGATAGCCTACAAGCTAACCACCCGATGCGATGGTGAAAGTCGAAGATGTAAATTAAAAATATTAAACTAAAATAATTGTTTTTATAGTATTCTATAATTCAATTTATAATTTATTTTCAGTAAGTGATGAGGCGCTTAGTCTTAAGTTTGTACAAGTTATATAGTCACAGTGTACTCATCGTTGAAAAGTCTAATATGTAGTAAATAAATAAATAAGGATACAAAGAAAGATCAAAGAATAATGGTATTATTATACTCGTAAATTAGTAGTCAATATGTACATAACATCACGCCTGTAATCCCCGAAGGGTTAGGCAGAGGTACCCATTAGTACACCCACATTTCGCCAGTTATGTTTTTAGTCCCATGTAATAGGGGGCGAGCCTATTGCCATCAACCGGGCACAAATCCAGACTCCGAGGCTGCTACTGAGAAATTCCTGATGGAAAAACCCAATAACACTTTGCCTGACCTGGGAATCGAACCCAAGACATCATGCACAGCAGTCGCGCTTGGGACCACTAGACCAACGAGGCAGTCAGAATAAATAATAGTATTAAAAATTAGTAGTAAATATGTATCGGTAATAATAATATAGAATATATACTTTATGCTAAGTTTACGCATCTTTTTCATAACCTTATTTCATCAAAATTGTTGTGCGTTGTGGCAAGCATATGCCCGCGACTTCACCCGAGCTGATATATTATCCCACGGGACTCGTACAGCAGTATTCTATGTGCTAAGTATTCCAGACTATTCATCATTCACTGTGGCTTTCATCTAGATCCGTTCAGCCATTCCAGCGTGATTGAGTGACAAACATCCATCCAACCAATCTTTCGCATTTATAATAGTAGTGATACCAATGCTATTTCTTATGACATAACATAAACAAGGTCGTTATATTGAATTAATTGAAATATTAATTTTATATTTTTATGTCGAAGTCAGGTTTTTGGATCTATTGCTTATTGATGTTATATTTGAATACATTATCATACGGACTAAACACTGACCTATGAGTAGGCACTGGTGGTTTCATATTTATGTGGTTTTAATATAAATGATTAAAATAGAAAATGTTTTGCCTACCGATAATTATTTTATGTATAAGTTAAATATTTTACAAATAAATAATTGAATGTAATTGTTTATGAGCGTTTACGTCGTACGGCATTGCGTATAAAGTTGAAAGTCGTTTTTTTAAAATTAATTGCTGCTGTGCATGAGGTCTTGGGTTCGATTCCCAGGTCAAAGTGTTATTGGGTTTTTCTATCAAGGATTTTTCAGTAGCAGCCTCGGAGTCTGGATTTGTGCCCGGTTGATGGCAATAGGCTCGCCCCCGATTACATGGGACTAAAAACATAACTGGCGAAATGTGGGTGTACTAATGGGTACACCTCTGCCTAACCCTTCGGGGATTACAGGCGTGATGATTATGTATGTTAATTAATGAACTGATTTTTTAATACTTTCTTTATTAGGTGGATCAGAACGGAATGACGAAAGTTTATAGTGGAGCAGACAGTGAATTAAAACATGATGATAATTCAGTAGGGGATCAGATCAGGGAATCTGAACTGAATAACTCAGTGGGATACCTACATAGGTCTAAAAAGGTATCAGAGAACATTTTGTAAATGAATTAAATAATTACCAAAAGAAAAACATCTACTACTGATTCAGCTAATTGCTAATGTACAGTCAACGAAGTCGATAGGTATGCAGGGTCGTCTGATATCGTTGTAATTTTCTTTGAAAGCGATGGATGTTAACAAAATTAATTTATTTAAAAAATTATAAAATATAAAGTTCATTAATTAAGTTCAGTTCCAATCGAAGACATCCATCGGTTCCTAAAAAAACCCTAACTATATCCGACGACCCTGCCTATTTACTTTGTTGACTGTACATACAATAAATGTGTAAACATATTATTTAATACCTTAGCATAAACCGCACTTATTAATGTATGTATATACATTTTTATCTTTTTCCCGAGTATATAAACCAATGACAAGTCTTATCATCCGCTTCCTCCAACAGTTATATACATCTATAGTAATATTATAAAGCCGAAGAGTTTGTTTGTGTTTTGTTTAAACGCGCATAACTCCGCAACTGCTGGTTCTATTCTGAAAACTATTCCTCTAATAAAAAGCTACGTTATTCCTAAGCTCTATCTTACTAACGTTTGAACGTTTTTTCGTTATTACTAATGTTTGAATGGATGTTTGTTACTGAATCACGCTAGAACGGTTGAACGGATCTGGAATCATACATAGGCTTTTTGTATAACGGAAAATTGTACGGGTCCCGTGGGATAATATATCAGCTTTGACGCGGACGTAGTCGCGGGCGGATGGTAGGTAATTTTTTACTTTGAAAAAAGTTGGGATCCGTAAGAAAATTATATATTTATTTATTTGCACAACATAATGTGTCTAATAGATGTTACATAAGGATTAAAGCTAGGCTTAATTTACGCAGACGAAGTCACAGGCAAAACCTAGTTACTTTATAATGCGAGGACCTTTCGTGTACATGGATAATTACTTTCACTTAGAACATTGACATGTGTCGTTCCCGCTAATGTGCTTTAATCGACGCCTCTAATGGAACTCTTTTACGGGCCCTACAGCCTACAGGGGAAATGTACCGATAGCACGCTCCATGCAAGAGTAGTTATTATTTTGGTCAATAAGTAATTAAACTTGATGGAATTTTATGGAATATTTTTAGGCTTGTGATAAGTCAGTTTTCTCGTCAAATATAGTGAAAATGATAATGGTTTTTAAGTCATGTACGGGAATTCATTTTGTACTAAATTATGTTATTATTTGAGTATTATATTTCGTTATATGAAAAATTAGTTTAGGTAACGATGGAGCTGACATGATCGTATATAGTTTCAACACAGTAACGTGTTTTTTTTGTATGTACCTACTGTTAAAAACTGTAGGTACAAGGGTACAGAACCTATTGTGTTCGAGTTGAATTCACACTTAGTCGGTTTTTGTTTTAATTCATCATCATCTGCCTAGCCTTTTTCCCAACTATATTGGGGTCGGCTTCCAGTCTAACCGGATGCAGCTGAATACCAGTATTTTACATGGAGCGACTGCCTATCTGACCTCCACAACCCAGTAACTGGGTAATATGATACCCCTAGGTACGACTGGTTGTCAGACTTTCGGGCTTCTGACGACCCGTAACGACTGTCAAAGATCCACGTATGACAGCCGGGACCAACGGCTTAACGTGCTTTCCGAGGCACGGAGGAGTCTCGGTGTGTAAAGATGGTCACCCATCCACGGACCAACCCCGGCAAGCGTAGCTTAACCTGACGGATCGACCCGTGCGGCTGTTATTACTTAGCCACGAGCTCCTCTTTTGGTTTTTGTTTTAATTAAGTAAGAGAATGTCGGTATTCTTTAGGTAACGCGCAATAATAATGTGGACAACGTGTTGAGGCCGACTACATTAAATAAAATGCCTAAGTAAAGAATTAAAGTACCTAAAAGACACGCTTGAAATACCTTTATTTAAGCTAAACGTACACCTACGCGAGAAGTACCATGTTTATAAATATTATAAAATAACATATTTTACACGTATCATGTAAATTACGATAGCAAAGTAAACAAATGCGTGGGGATCACCCTTGTTTACTGTGCGCGGCGCCTAACCTAAGGCCGTATTTATCAGTAAACAAGTCTGAGAAATTCCGAGTACAATATCAACACGGCTAATAACATTAGTAAGTAGACGTACTGTTTGTAACTAGCCTTATTGCCAGCGAGTGAGGAGTCGGTACGTTGGATAACCATGAGGGCACGTGAAGACTGACGTTTTGTTTTTAATTTTAAACGTTGTCCTATTTTTTTTTGCACTGCGTAATTGTTCCTCCGTCGTGGAGGTGACGGCGGGGCATGCCTCTCCAGCGTGACTCTTACCGGCTAAATCACCGCAGTGTTCCACCTCTGCCTATGGCCGGAGGTGCTGGATTCGTATAAGCACTCACCGCTCCTCCAGCAGGACAGGCCTTGACCCGCTATTCCTCAGCGGATCCTTCCCCGTGCAGCCATTCCCATAATGGCCGTACCCACTCTCGGGAATTTCTTGTATATCATGGGACCGTTTACAAATATATAAAGTCATCTGTAGTCACCTGCATCTTATAAAAATATATGTTTCGTGCAGAACTCGAAACCAAAATTCACCTTTGTTGTACCTGTGTAATCTGTGTGTTTCATCTGGGTTTTACAGCATTTGTGATTCGTTTAAGACCACCGTTAGATCATGTTTAATGGGCAGTCAATGGTGCTTCAAATATTTCTCATCGTAAAGATGAATGGGGCCTGCATTTTATTTTGACCTCTTCGCTTGTGCAACTAGGCCTCAGGGGAAAATCAATAATACTAAATAAGTTGGTTTTATGTGTGCTGTGCGATTAAAGTAATCACTAAGAGTACGAACGTATCGATTCTAACGGTATTTGTGGTTCGAGAAACCCCGTAAGCGGTAACAAATAACAATAATTAAAAATAAAGATCACAATTTATTGACATGAACTCTGCTGAGCTTAAAGCTGCAATCACAATATGGCTATTATACTCGTAATTTCATTTATATCGGGAAATTCCCATTCGGATTACTTCATTTGAAAAATGAAGTGAGTTCGCGACTTTTCAAGGGTTATTAAATCAATAAGCTGCTGGAAAACCCGTGCAGGTTACATTCTATTAACCTCTGATTTTTGTGAGCCATGTTCGCTCACAATTGCTTGACTAAGGGCGGATAACCTGTCACTACCTGTGAATTGGTCTTTTAGTCCGGAGCTAAAATACGAAATTCATCTAATGAACTTTATTTTGAAGTAAGCCTCAAATATCTGTCGATCAGTCGTTTACTTAACATTTGATTCCAATAACAGATTACAAAAAGCCCTCGGCACCACTCGGCAACCATTACTGAAATTAACTCTTTAAACGGTTCTTTTTATTCGAGAGATTGCGTTTTAAAGCGACACTCCAACCAATTCCGTTTAATAGCGAAATGTATTTATTGGCCTGAAGCCGAGTTGAGGGTTTTCTTTTATTGATAAAAATAAAGAGAATAAGTTATGAAATAAGACCAAAAAAGCTTTTTACATTTTTTTAAGCGGGCAATCGCAAGTTCGTTGAGGATTGTGTGAGTTTTATAGTAAAAGAGATTTCAAGGAAATGGAATGATATAAGAAACAACGACAGCTTCAGAAAAATGAAACGCTACAAAGAAATTATAACAAAAACTTATTATTGAAACTTTCAAGTTCACTCAATAGATTTTTATCGGTTGAATACATACGAATAAAATTTTATTAAGACGAATCTCAATCCTTATTGTTACTCTTAATAAACGTTATCTTTAGTATATTTCAACTGCTTCATCTATACTATAAGTACAGTAAATTGTGACGATTTACGGGTTGATGTAACGGCCGGTACCATTCAGACCGTCCCGGTGGCTGCGAATTTGTTATCTCTAGTGGTTCATTAGGCGAGGCTTGCAAAAGGCTAGCTGGGACAAAGGACTATTGGACCCACCCTCGGAAGTCGTAGGGTTACATGAATATACGACTGTACGCGAAAATTTTAGTTGGGTTTTCTCTTTATCTAAAGTTATGGTGGTATGTGATATTTTTTTGTGCATGTAGCTCATTTTGTCTATAGCGGTTGTCAATAGACATTTGATCCAGAATAGCAAATATTGAATTACATATCGCTGTCAATTTTTTTATACAGTATAAAGTTTTTGATGTAATTAAAATATATTTTATACAAGGTTTCTCAATTTTTTCAATTTTGTAGTTTCATTTTAATATGACCAACATCATCGAGATGAATGTTACTTTATTTCATAAATGTACAATTTATATTTGCCACAGCTGAGTACTTACCTACTATTTTTTGCGCTCTTTTAAAGCAATAAATAAAGCAGCTTTTTCTTCTTCGAAAGGCTGTATGTTTTTGTTTTTGATCGGTGACTCACTGTGTGACTCAGGGGACTCGGTTATAAGTTGGACGTTTTAAAATTTATGGCACTCGATGCACTTAAAAAGTTTCCGGTTTGATGTAGTTTTTTTACTGTTGCAATTAAGTATCTGCTTATTATACTTACAAAACCCTGTTGAAATAAAACTAAAATGTATTTTAAAAAATATCCGAATTTTTTGTAGTAATTTGGGTATTATTTTGTCTTAAGAATGTAAATAAATGACCGAACCTTTGAATATAATGATACCTTGCCCTGCATGAACCATAAAGTCTCAAGCTTTTATTATCTGTACCTAATTATTTTGTTATTTTACACTTGACTTATTTTTATTTGTGTTTAAGTAACGCCAGCCCATCATCAAGTCTTCCTTTATGGCGTTCCATACTATTGTTTTGGTCTCGCTCCGCCTGCGTCGTCAATAAATCGAGTTACGTGATATGAATAAACTTAATGTCACGAATCGAACATACTTCTTTTTTCCATATCTTACCGGTGACGTTTTTGTGACAGATCAAGTTCAAATTGCGAACGTTCTGAAACTAAAATCGAAAAGTAGGCACCTAGCTACCATGAGAATCGTTGTCTACGATTAAAATTAAAATTCAATGGTCTATTATAGTAGTAATTTTATTGTTCATAAATATTCAATGTATTCTTGACTTTAGTCATCTGCTAAACTGCTATTGTTTTTTTTATTCGACAACGACAAGCAGATGTTTCTATTAAAGTTGTATAAATTTATGTAGAGTGTCTAGATATCTTATAAATAAATAAACGTTTTTGTTGGCCTATGAAAGGTGTGGGCAAACTCGTTGAATACTGCTAAGTTTATATTAGTATGCTTGTATTTCGCTGATTCATTCAAGCCTGGAAGGGTACTTAATAACATGGTAAAATAGTCGATATTTTGAGTCACACTCGACTAGCCGTAATCCGTAATATTCCAATAAAACTCTGGCTGGAAATATTTCCTAGTGCACGTTTGAAATTCGAACGACTGCGTTCATAGATATTGGTTTCTAATTATGGCTAACTGTGCAAATAATAATAAGAATTTCGACCATTTTTAAAAGTAAAAACGTGTTCAATTTATGGTACAATAGAAGCTTTTTTAAAATAATTGAGTGCTTTGGCGCCATATTCGATTGAAGTCCGTCTTCGGTGAGTCAGCTTGTATTTCACAGAACGTGACTGTACGAAGAAATTTGATAGAAAGCCGGATAACGGTATTATGCTAAATCGTATTTTACGACGGAAATCTCTTGCATTCGTATGTAAAGTACCTACCTATAATTTTCAAAATTGGCAAGAGTTTATAAAGCCTAATAAAATTGGAAATGGAGTTCCATTGCGAAGTTTAATAAGATGTTGAATCCCTTACTGGTTTGAATACGTGTCTACGACCTACCTAGTTTATAGAAATATACTGAAATATAAGGAAACCTTATTTCTTCTCATAAAGTCATAATCACTTTTTAACACTTGTTTTTCCTTAATTGCAACATTAACTCCAAAGATTCCGAATGACTTATTACGAATTTCAAGGGGGAGAGAATCTTCGAATATAAAATTGGAGCGTTACACAAAAATATTCGGATACCCGAGGGGTAAAGGATATTTTCGCTTATTGCTTCTAAATCACGATCGTAAATATAATGGAGGTCGAATGTCTTCATTCTTCTTTATTTATTAGAATCTGGTCCCTTGAGCCGGATAGGAGCACAATCTAAAATAATAAAGAATGTAACGGCTGGGGGGTGTGAATGTGAATTAAAGTTTAGCAGTGTATTCTGTAATAAATTTCTTCGTTAAATTTAGGTAAAGTGAGCGTCAGATGAGCTTTCAATCCTTAGAATCAAATTATTTTTATCATTAACTTTTATTAATCTTCATTCCTTTTTTTAATAGTCTTGCTGTGTACACATATTTAAGAATACAGTCTCGACCTGAACTTTAATCCACAACAGCTCACAACAGCAATGGGGTGCGTTTGCACTTCCCTGGTGCGAAAGAAAATACATAAAGTTACTTTTTAGTGGACTTTATTCGAAAGAGTCACCGCGACCCTAGAACGCAAAGGAGGAACACGGATGGGTCAGATTTAGTCAGTAAGAGTCTGACACTCCCTTCTGCTTCGCCCAGAGAGGAAGAAGTCATTTGATGATAGGTATACTAAAAAAAAATACGTAAAAATGAAGTGAACAAAATATGGTTTACGTCTATCATGTGTGTATAATTTAGCTAGAAGAATCGTAAATTATTCATGTTTTTTAAACTCTTCCGGACTACTTAGTTTTCCGAAGAAACATAAAACGAATTTTGGTCATTGTGCCCATCTATTAATCTCATTTATCGGATCTAAAAACTGAATTTAACGATATGCGTAGGAAGAGTTACTGGTACAATAAGTTTCATGACCTCACCTGACCTTTACAAACACATAAATGTCTGTATTAACGATATTACGAACAAAATTAGTTCTGAGACTAATAAAACGACACTAAAGTGGTGAAGTGACTTTAAAAACGTTATGTTTTTGTTTTATTGATGCAATAAAATGACCCCACTGTGGTCTGACGTATCCTGGGCTGATTGACTAATGTGATTGATTGGCTTAAGCTGTTCACAATAGAGGAAGAACAACTGATATTAGTCATGATTAGGACTACTATCCGTTTGGGATTCTCCGGTTTCGTCCGAGTTTAGAAAGCGTGACAGAAGAATTTCGATTAATTAAAACATAAGTAATAAATTAAAAACACAATGTTATCGATGTTTCAATTTTGAATATAAAAATATTTTTGTCTGGAAAAAATTACAATTTCACGTAAACGCCCGGGGTTTTTGGTGATGGCTCAGCATGATGCCCGATTTTGAAAACTTTTTCATGATATCTAAGTACTAGCTAGGTGATAACTAGAATAATTGCTATAAAAAAAAACTATATTAATTAAAACCTTGTTTATTAAAAAACAAGTGCATCAACACACAAGCGCTAAAGTAGCCACAACTACTAACTAATGCTAAGTATATTTGTTCTTCTATAACTGAACAGTATACAAATACAGTGTAAGCAATCATAAAACTTGTATAAAGGTCAGCGCACACTAAGACGCCACGCGAAGCAATAGTGCACTCACTTTTTAGCATAGAGACACAAAATCGAATTTATTTAGATACTATTTATTGTGATAATTTAACCTATGCCCGCTGAACTTGCAGAGATAGGACGCGCTACGCAGAGCGGCGAACATAAACGCTTTAGCGCGTATTCCTGGCCCAGTGGTTAAAGCGCTCGCGTCTCATGTAGGAAGCTGTGGGTCCGCAACTGGGCATGGGCTAAAACCAATGTGATTTTGTCTATTTTATGTGTACTTTCAAATTTATCTTAGGCATCACTGACATCGGTGAAGGAGCATATTATCGTTAGAACTAATTTAAGTCTGGAATCGCCAGTCCGCCGGGGGCAAGCATGGTGATGAATGCTCGTACCTTTTCTGTATTAAAAGCGGGCTTTGCTCTATAGTTGAACAATAATAGGCTGGTAGTATTATTATAATTTTCTTAAAAAAACCCGCGCTTCGTCGCATCGCGTCTCAGTGTGAGCTAACCCTAAGCGGTCGTTCGCAAACAATCAATGTTCTAATCTTTAAAGTTACCTGTTTGACGGACAAACAGACATTGTAGCCTCTTTGTAGTACATGCGTTAGTTAAAGGTCGATGGAACTTAACGCGGTACAATATGCAAGACCGGAGCGAACGAAATTTTGATGGAAAATAAAACCCGGGACGCATTATTGTGGTGTGGTGCGTTTTGTTACATAAAATCCTTACATTTGACATGAACCTGGAGTAAAAATATTCCAGATTTGACACGAGCACATGTTAGCATTTGCACAAAATATTCTTTTTCCGTTTTCCTTGACACAATACAGCGCTCCTCCTACTCATGAATACAAAAATGATAAAAGACCAACATTATTCTAAACACAAGGCCAAAATTACTTTATCTGGTCCTTCCATCCCGTCGCTCTGCGCCTATCTCCGACGCCGTCGCTATCGGTGGCGTGCTCTGAGCTTGGCAATAAACATGTAGGTTTATTGGATAGCTCCAAGTTCTGCATGTCATGTGGAGTCTCTGGGTCCCCAAGTACTGTCCTGCCAGATGTACGAGCTTTGACTAAACAGCTGTTTGTTGTAACTTTCCTTGATTGTTCAAAATGTGATGGGAAGACATTGAAGTATTTTACTTGAGGGATTTTATACTTTATTACTAGCAGTAAATACTGCGCTTTTGCTTTGTCCAATGTTTTGTATTAATCAATTTATTATAACAATAAATATGATTACTAGAAAACAAAAAAAAATGTATTTCTATCTGTTTTCCGGCTAATCTACGAAAAGGTTAGACCTACTCGTAGTTCTTTAACTGTCGGAGAGCTGATATTATAAGGAGAAGTTGTTACTTAGGCTGCTTTTAATTTTGGGATTAGGGCTTTACGCAAAAAAGTAAGACCCCGACATTTAAGTGAACGAAGTCTTGTGCATAAGCTAGAGTAACTTAAATTTTTATTTGAATTCTCTCTATTTTAAAGACAAGGTCCCCAAAACGGTTAATACGACTGTCAATATTTCGTCAATCCTGATTGCAAATTAAGCGATTTAAAGCACTTGTCAATTGCCTCGATTGTCAATATTTTGTCAAATTAAGCGATTAAAACGCTTCAATTACTATGGTAAACGATCAATATAATATCATCATTTGTATTAAATGCAATATTGATCGCAAGGTGATGATCCTAATGATTAATAAGAAAAATATTTTATCAAATTGTATAAACAAGAATAATGTATTTATCAATTTGTATAAACAAGCATTTAGTTTTAATTGCATGTCGAATTAAAAAGATGGATGATGTTTTATTTTGTGTGGGCGGACAATAATCATAGTTATGATTTAAATAACCGTTTGTTTCATTGACAGAAGACCTTTGGAACATTTATAATATCAAATTGAGATTAATTTGTTTTTGCAATACAAAATGAGTTATTACTGTTATTACATTATTATCTACTAAAGCGTGTCAAATGGCAAAAAGTCATTAGACTACGTTCTTTTTTTTAAATTTAAGGCTGTTCTAGAATGTACCTACTCATAATAATAAGTAATGCAAAAATAATTTCGTTAACTTGCGTACTGAATGTTATAAATGTTGTTACATAATTATACCTTTTTCGAGGTATGTATTAGCTATACCTCGCGGATTCAATCGCTTTATTAGTAACTGCTCCGCTCCCATACTCCCCATGTCTTGTAGCGTGATGTTACCTCATGAAAAATAAATATACAAAAATATTTTTCCGCGTTTAAACAAACAAATAAAAAAGCTTTTCAGTTTTTTAATAAGTATAGATTTTTTATGGAAAATCCACCGGAAAAGTCGGAAACTGTCTGGAAGGATAGTAGGTATGTTAAGTAAATTGTACCCGTCCAAAGCCGAGTCAGGTCCCTAGTATTGTATCATCATGATATCAGTCGTAGGACGTCCACTGCTGTACACAGGCCTCTCCTACAGATTTCCAATAGGACCTGTTGGAAGCGGCTTGCTTACAGCGCGATTCTGTAGTCTTTATCAGATCGTCTGTCTACTTTGTGGGTGGACGTCCTACGCTGCGCTTGCCGGTGCGTGGTCTCCATTCGACTTCACAGCCCCATCGACGATCAGTTCTGCGTGATATGTGGCCAGTCCACTGCCACTTCAACTTGCTAATTCGCTTTTCATGTGGCCCATAGTAAGAGACCACGTTTCGTTGCCTTAGGTCAATGATGAGACTTGACACACCACACAAACATATTAGAATATTGTTAAGAATTTTAATTTAAATACACTGCCTCGTTGGTCTAGTGGTCGCAAGCGCGACTGCTGTGCATGAGGTCTTGGGTTCGATTCCCAGGTCGGGCAAAGTGTTTTTGGGTTTTTCCATCAGGAATCTTTCAGTAGCAGCCTCGGAGTCTGGATTTGTGCCCGGTAGATGGCAATAGGCTCGCCCCCTATTACATGGGACTAAAAACATAACTGGCGAAATGTGGGTGTACTAATGGGTACACCTCTGCCTAACCCTTCGGGGAATACAGGCGTGATGTTATGTTATGTTTTAATTTAAATGTCATCGAAAAATCCCTGAATAGATACATAAATTATGGATAACTATTTCGTACATCCATACCTGCGCAAGCTCCCCTCTACTGACGCTTGTCAAGTCTCATCATTCGTGGCGCGTGTTGTAGCACACATTGCGTTTTATTAGTATTGTATATTGATACAATAAACAGTTAGTACGCTCATTAAATACTGGCTCTACCTGATCAAACACAGTTGCTACAGTTCAAAATTGTATAAACAAAGGAACAAAGGCCCTCCTATCAGCACCTTCTATCTCCTAGAAGATATCCCGACAAAAGGCCCATTTCAATCCACAGTTTAATAAGGGCACGTCAATTAAACGCTCCGAGCCTACACATCCATGTCTAATTAGTCGACCAGCCAATAAGACCTCTTGCTGTATAACAATCATAGTGTTATTGAAACGGGAACCGTAGGTCTTGTTGTACTGGTGATGTGATTCTGCCCGTTTTGCGTGGAGCTGTGTGTTTGGAACTGTCTCGGAATTCTATCGTAAGAATTTAAAATGAAAGAAGTCAGTTTTAGCGTACGTTATTGTTTTACCTTTGAATAAAGTCTTTGTTTCTTTAGATACAAGACTTACCATTTTCTCTTCATTACCATCCACAGCAATGCCAAATACTGTAATCCAGTTTCAATAAGATTGTACAGAAAATACCGCAGAAATGCAAGCATGTACACTTGTACAGGTTAAGTCGGTCGTCTTGCGTCCATGCGAGGCAGGGTGGGTCAAGTTACAGTGGTCCTCGGAGAGGTTATGCCGGGCCGGGGCTCAGAGCGCAGCCTCCGCTGTATCGAGCGGCCGCGCCTACCCCACGTGCTCCATTCACCGGTACTATACCAGTACCACGTGTGTTCCACCATAGTATCGGCTAAATAGGCCGTAGTAGAAGTAAAAATAGTTTTTTGCTTTTATAGGTCTGCCGTACGATGCAAACAGCGTGGGCTAGACTCTCATTCGGTGGAAATAAAGTTTATTTTATTATTTAATTAGCTTTATCGAACCGAGAAACGAAATACTTTGAAAATTAAGCTTTGCCGGCTTGCGCTTAAGGTCTATTTTGTAGGAAGTTTTGAGGTTTAAATAAAATTGAACTTTTCGGTCCCACGCTGGGCGCCAACTCTTACCTATTATGTATTAATGGCGCCCAAACGTGGGTCTTAATTGAATCTGAAAAGATAGGTTTTACTGCATAATTTATTCATGTATTAAAATCAATGTTTAAAGGAAAATTATCAGTTATATCACAACACTTGAAGTAGATGCATAAGTCTTGGCACATACAAAATTACTAAAGTTAAGTAGGCCGCTACGTTTTTTTTTCAAAAAAATCTTTTATAATTATATTATAATACGCATGCGCGTAGCCATTTAAGAGGCGGAGAACCATTAATTTTCGCGGCTCTTGATAAATTATTAGCAGCATTTCTTAATTCGACCCTCGGACATTTCACGGTCGAAATTAGCGGGTCGTTGTCCGGAAAAATAATGATCTTGATGAAGGAAACAATGAACTTTCTCGTCATAAACACTACGATCTTTTGTTTACTGCGTCTTAATTAAATGGAAAATGTTAACTGAATTAGGTTATATATAAAGTACATTAGGAAATAAAGACATCAGGGATGCAGAATATAGTCGTAAATGCCTAGGTATATACACATACATATAGCCCAAATAAGCACATGGCCAAAAGGGTTGCCCAACTATTTACAGTATTAAGGTATCAACATTGTGAGAACCACTTGTCGTTTTTGGAACGACTAAAGCGGCTTGCTGTACGAGTTTACTGGCAAAAATCGTCACGTAAGGAAAAAGCGTTATGCCCGTTCAGACGACTTTCCCTTTCTTTCTGCCTCTTTCTGTTATATAAGAGCGTGCGTGCGTGTGTGTGTGCGAGTATCGAGATTTTTAA
Source organism: Hoplodrina ambigua (assembly GCA_949774945.1). Classification (NCBI taxonomy): domain Eukaryota; kingdom Metazoa; phylum Arthropoda; class Insecta; order Lepidoptera; family Noctuidae; genus Hoplodrina; species Hoplodrina ambigua. Next base: position 2,448,449 of record OX458974.1, on the reverse strand, counting down.
TTGCAGAACTTCGTCCTGACGGGGGTTCCCCGACCGTACACTTTTTTAATCACAACCTTTTTTGTTTTCTTCGATATCGTCTCTAATATTGCTTTCTGTATTTTTATGTTAATGTTAATATATTTATAAAATAAATTGTCAAAGTAACGAAATCGCTTTTAGAACTTAAATTAATCCTTTTGATGTTCGCATCAGACGTAACTCAAGTTATTAACGTCAAATTAAGATGATTATGTTCAGCACTAGCTCTGGAAGATACCTTTTTTGATTTTACTCTTTTCTTAAACGACCTCTTTAGATACACGCTGGTTGGTTCTACAGTATTCTGAGCGCCAATTTTGTTTTTTAAGAACTTTTTCGTCTTTCAATCTGTCAAAAATACCTTTGTTTTTGACATTGATTTTCACTGACATTGCGACTAGAATTTGAACGTTTTGAAATCCGGAAATTAATCTATTGATATTGGAAAAGTCTCGTCTTGTTAGTCTGATAAGGAAAAGCTTTTTATCTAGTCGTCAGACGTTGATGAAGTGTAAGATAGTCAGTTTGAGTAATCCATACTAATATAATTAAGCTGAACAGTTTTTTTGTTTGTTGAAACGCGGTTATTTTTAGAGCTTTCAGTTGGGTTGGGAAAACTCTTTATATTTTATATGATAGCTAAATTCATGAGTAATAGAATAGGCTTTATAACACTACGAGCCGCGGGAGCAGTAACCAGAGACGTAACTTAACGCAGGTGAAAAAACCGTTTACGTGAACGTTTTCGTCACATCATGACTCAACACTCACAAACGTTCAGAATAACTGTACTCATAGCTATAAGAAGTCAGTATTTGCGCTAGTTCTTACGCCTTTGTTTCAATTAAACAGTTTATTTTCCAGACGCGTAACAGAATCTGGTCAGGTAATTCAATTAGATCGCCTTGACTACACATTAAAATTTGATTGGAAACTTCCTCACGAGCAAAACTAGGTTGGAGCGTACAGTTGCCGGGCGTAGTTACAAATTGAGCTCTTAGACCCCGCCGGATTGGCGGCTCCTAACAAGACAATTGATTTATAATTAGATTGCTAGCAGTGCGTTGCGATTTCCTTAGAGGGTCGCCAGCGTCGGAGTCATCTTCCTGTGGACTGTGAGACTATTAGGATGGAATTTTACGACAGTTTCTTATGTATTGGTGGTCTTTATTACTGCCCCGTTGGTATCAAGCGCGACTGTTGAGCGTCCTGGGTTCGATTACCGAGTCTGGCAAAAAGTGATATTGGGATTTTCCATTTCAAATTTCTCAGTAGCAGCCCAGAATTGGAAGGTAGTGGTGTGACACCCCCGTGCTTCGTTGGTCCTGCGCCTGATCTTTCCCCAGTTGTGTCGGTTGGCCGTCCCATCACCGAGTTCACCTGTGTACAGCCGTTCTGGCGTGATTGAGTGACAAACATCCATTCATCCAAACGCATTGAAGGAAGGATATCCTAAATTCCTTGCAAAGGATCGGAATCTTATCGATTTAGTTCCTACGTAAAATTCAATTGAATCCGCAATGCACCCGGAGATGTTTTAAAAGGATGAAAGTAAGACGCGGAAATAAAATCAATTTGTAACGTCGCGTCTCCGCATCTCATGGTTGAGACTTTCAAAGCTGAAAGACCCTCCCCCCCGGTCTATACATAGAAGACGAATAAAATAACTTTATCGTCCCACTGCAGGACAAAGACCTCTTGTCATATAGAGAAGACACTACCATTGATTACCACGCTTGCTCAAGGCGAATTGGTAATATCAGACTTATATTAATTATAATAAGTCTAGGTTTCCTCACGATGTTTTCATTCACCGATGTCAATGATGATCAAGATAAACTTAGAAATTACAGATGACATAGAAAAAGTAACCTGAACCGACAGCCTCGGCTATCACGAAGAAAGACGAAAAATCAAGTATCAAGAAAAAAAATGTAAAGATGCATAACATAACATAACATCACGCCTGTAATCCCCGAAGGGTTAGACACCCATAAGCACATTTCGTCCGTTATGTTTAGTCCGATGAAAAAGGGGGCGAGCCTATTGCCATCAACCGGGCACGAATCCAGACTCCGAGGCTGCTACTGAGAAATTCCTGATTGCAAAACCCAATAACACTTTGACCTGGGAATCGCACCCAGAATCTCATGCTCAGCAGTCGCGCTTTGCAACTATAGACCAACGAGGCAGTAAAAAAAAAAAAATGGAAAGAAGCTTTTACTCATATAGACATTGAAGAGAGTCGTATTAAAATATGTATTAAATGTGGTACGTATAATAAATGACAGTGTTGTACGAGCAAAACGAGATGCAAAATGGCGTTGAATTTTTACGCGCGGGTCCCGTTGGCCTGTCCCTATGAATATTCGCCGTGTTGTCCGTTTAATTTTGCACACGCTCCGCCAACCTACGGTTTTATGTACTTTACATATTGTTAAAGTTTGTTGGGACTGCGTTATGTTTCTACGTTCCGCTTAGTTGAGTTAAATGGGATGCCAGTTTTGATTTCCGGGTTGGAATTCATAGGTTTGTTTGTTGAGGGTTATCGATGTCTATTGCAGGTCCTTTGAAACTAAAATTTAATGAAAACTAGTCTGGCCAAATGGGGCGTTCTTCACTCATTCCAAAGCTAGTGCTAGTGGAGCACCATCATAGGACATGCGTCACCTTCTCTATCGCCCGTCGTGCACAACCACCTGCACCATCCAAGATGTTAATGAGTCCATTATAGAGCTTTACAGGTTGCTCAATACTGGTCGTACAAAATTTGGGTTAATCGACACGAAAAGAAGAAGAATAAGAACTGTGTTTGATATGAAAGCGGTTTATTTGTACGTAACATTCTTCTGTACGTGTGTATTCTTTTATGCAAGATGGTTGCCTCTTGACTAGTCCAGGTCAGAAGTGACAAAGACAAACGGTGACGAACGACGGGACATGTGGTGTATGTCACTGTACTCCTCTCTCTTTAGTGAAATTGTTTGTATGTGTCCTTGAATGGTTTATATTCACAATTAGACTCAGTCGGTGGCGCTATAACCTAACGTTCCAGCAGGACTATTTTACTATAGTTCTAAAACTAACCTACCGAGAATAAAGTTGCCCAAACTTGGCATCCGCTGTACAAAACTCTACTGGGGCGTCCGGTGCCCGGCGCCGGATACCGGCCGGACGGCCTCCGGATATCGGATGGACGTTATCTGGCGAGTGTCCGTCATCTGTCTACTGCAACGATTCTGTTAATCCATTAACTAGGTACATTAGTAGGATTAGCTATTTGTTAATGAGTTAGCTTGTTTTTCAAATACATATTATTTATTGCCATGACTAATAATTTCTTTGTTGTTTGTTTGTAGTAAAGCGATCTTGTTAGGTCGTCATGGTATTGGTCGCCATTAGATAAGGGCGTCCGCTTCTTACATCTTCGCATGTAGGTTCTATATCGGGCTAGTACATTGGGATATTCTCCATTCATTTCTAAGTTTATCTTGGACATTATTGACATCGGTAAAGGAAAATATCGTGAGGAAATAATTTAGATACGTCTGAAATCGTCAATCGCTTTGAGCAAGCGTGGTGATTAATGCTCGTGCCTACTCTGTAAGAAAAGAGGCCTTTGCCCTTCAGAGAGACAATAATAAGCTGATATTAGGAGTGGAGACCTGACAGAGAGGGACGGGGTCGCGGCTGACTGAGGAGAAGAAAGCGGGACGTCGTGGATGGATTCTTTAAAAACCGGCGAGTGGAGACACAATATAGAGGGAAGAGGAAGGAGGCCTTTGCCCAGGAGAGAGACAGTAACGGCTAGCAAAAAAAAAGTATCATTCTTATTAAAGATGATCTTATGTTGCCTGTCGTAGGATATAACAAAACTCATAACATGTTATAAAGCCAAACGGAAAAGCTATTATGTATTATTTACTTCATATCACAACATTCCGCATGATAAAAGCAACATTAATACAAAAAGTAGGCATGTTACATCCTTTGTTTTGCCGTTTTATTTATGTAGGTGCTTAACGTCACGCATTATCGACCGCTACAAAGTACAAACCACCCACCGTTGTGGGAAATCCTGTAATGAATCATCTCTGTTGCTTCCTATAAGTGAAACGATGTTGGCTTGTCAGTTTGATCCCAAATTAAACTAGAATTTATGGTTTTATCCTGAACTGGGTTCTGCCTACGATTTCTTTCGCGTTGGAGACGTGTTTACCATAGAACGTATAGCCAGGAGTAAAGTACGTAGCTTTCTATCAGTGAAATAAAAATTGAAATCGGATTAGTAATTCCAGTGACTCTTCTCACTGAAAAACATAAAAGCAAGCATTTCACAATACAGTTCCGACGACGTCTACTGGTGGACATAGATCGCATGACGCATCATAGTTTACGTCTTTATAATTTACAGTAAAGATAGACTGGGTTTTAGAGATCCGATAGGCAACCGCTCCATGAATACTGGTATTCACCTGCATCCGGTTAGACTGCAAACTCTGCCGGGGAAGCTGTGCATGCTTATGAAAATCCTGCACTCCCGGCCATAGGTGGTTTGGTGGCGGGTGGTTTTAGCCGGTAAGAGTCCGGCGAGCCTCTCCGTCACTTCCACGACAGAGGAAGTCCATGAGAATTTCCACCGCGCACCAAAAAAAGGCAGATTGAACTGTACATCATCTGCCTAGCCTTTTCCCAACTATGTTGGGGTCGGCTTCCAGTCTAACCGGATGCAGATTAATACCAGTAATTTACATGGAGCGACTGCCTATCTGACCTCCACAACCCAGTACCAGCTACTGGGTTGTGGAGGTCAGATAGGCAACCAGTCTTACCTAGGGGTATCGTATTACCCAGGTAATACGATACCCCTAGGTAAGACTGGTTGTCAGACTTTCAAGCTTCTGACGACACGTAACGACTGTCAAAGATCCACGTATGACAGCCGGGACCAACAGCTTAACTTGCTTTCCGAGGCACGTAATGATGTCAGTAATGTCTAAGACTGCCTCATTGGTCTAGTGGTCGCATGCGCGACTGCTGTGCGTGAGGTCTTGGGTTCGAATCCCAGGTCGGGCAAAGTGTTATTGGGTTTTTCCATCAGGAATTTGTCAGTAGCAGCCTCGGAGTCTGGATTTGTGCCCGGTTGATGGCAATAGGCTCGCCCCCTATTACATGGGACTAAAAACATAACTGGCGAAATGTGGGTTTACTAATGGGTACACCTCTGCCAAACCCTTCGGGGATTACAGGCGTGATGTAATGTTATGTCTAAGATAAACTTTAGAAAGTACATATGAATTGAAAAAGTCACATTGGTACTTGCCCGGATTTGAACCCACAACCTCATGCATGAGAGGCGGGCGCCTTAACCGTTAGGCCATCACGACACTGCACTGCAGATTGAACTGTACATGTACGCTAATTCGTACAGTTTTATGGTCGTGAGACTGACACTTACGAACACCCTAAAAGGAACACCAAATAATCATGTCTCATGACCAACAACACGTACACATTATTATTACAAACACGTGTGCAGAATCACAATAGTCTAATAGCCACAACGGTCTCACAATGGGCGTCCCGTGGTCTGTCGTACTCCTGATAGCTTTGTATATGGCCGCATGTGTATTGATGTCGCAAAACCATTTGCGATGCATAAAACTGACATACGACCGGCTCGAGTGGACAACTTGTTTGACGATATACTGTGTGTGAACAATGACGGAGCGGTGCTCAACTTTGTCATAAAACAACGTTCTGGTGGTGTTTTGGGCAAAGACTTGCAACAGATAGAACATATTGGAGAATGCTAGTATTCTGGGAAGAAAGTTAGGTGGAAAAATACACACATTGCATTTGCAGTAGAAGTTCCAGCAAATGTACCATTAAGACTCATTCTTGTTGACTATGTGGGTGAGCAGTTACTGCTTCGGAATCTCTTTAGTTATCGGGAACGTTTTAACGGTTGTTAATTCGTGAATAAAAGTTAAGTGATAAGATTTGTTGTTCTCATGTAAGTGAAGATTGTCTTAATGAGAAATAAAGTTCTTTAAACCTAACCGAAGTGGAAATATGCTCACGTAATGTTGTAAAAGTTTCATCTATCATTAAATTTATTTATCTAATATCCATTCTAAATGGTAGAATATGGCTGAACCTATTATAATTTTTGTCATCTTCAACACTCATATTTGCTAAATAAAATTATCTTTATCTTTGGTTTTGGGGAACTTTTCGACGAGGGTTATTCTGAGACCGCACTCAAATTGCATTCGCTAGAAAAGTTCTATCTGATATCATTCAAAAACTTACTCCGGATCCTCACAGGGGTACGCATACCGCCTTATTTTACATTTTTTAACCAGTAATTGGAAATGTAATGAAATCCAAACCGCACCTGATATTGGTTTTATTGCATTGCTCGTGCCAAGCCCTGAACTGCATCAGCGTGAGACCATCTAAGATACATCATAGAGGAGCTTCACGGCGGCTGTTTTGATAGCATTTCATTTGGCAGACTTGGCTCGCTACCAACTCGGGGTCACGTTGCCAAATGTGCCTGAGGAGTAAATTTTCACACTATATAAGACAGCTCATGCAGTGTGTCACTACAACTTTGCGCTGGTTTCCTAGCCAGGTTTTTGTGTACTGTGTCGTTGGCACAGTCAAGTCCATCGTACGTGTTTATGATGTGACGAGTAATCGTTGAGTTTATGGCTACAATCAAGCTTGAACTACAATCAAGTCAAGTATTGATTGTTGGTTTATTGAAAAAATACTTTGCGGTTTCATCAATGTTATACTTCTTCGGTTACTGGTCCGCTCCCGTGGGTCATATAGCTTGATGTTATATTGTTTATAATCTTCCCCGATAAAAGGGCTATATAACACAAAAGGAATTTTTCAAATCGAAACAGCAGTTCCTGGGAATAGCGTGTTCAAACAAACAAACTCATTAACTTTATAATGTTAGTATAGATGCGGCGCTTTTGTAATTAGTTAGCTAGAATTTTTCAACGTCATCGACAAATGTTATCGGAATGGCATTTAGAAGATCACAAAATAAATACGAAACGAAAATATATCACGAGACTCTTTCATTAGACAGACGACCAGGAAAGGTAACTTTTAAAAATAATTTATTGTTTTGCTTCAACATTGATGTGTTCGTTAGATAAGATTGAATAAATGACAGCGAAGTAAGAGTAGCAACGGGACATTACATTTTTGGAACGTTCTGGTAACATTAACACTTAAAATGCCAAATTCTTGCTCGATTTCTCCAAGTCTTTATTTAAGTAAATGAACCTTTAAAAAAGTAAATGGCAATGTAAAGTACTACAACTGTGTACTACTTAAAGATACTCTATACGTACAAATAAATAAAATGTAAGTGTCAGTGTTTAATATCAAAATAACAGCTTTTTAATACCATGCATATATATATTTACACGGTAACTACAGACTTATAAAAAGATTTTTTTTTAAATGCGTTCGTTCTTTCGTTCGTTCTTTTTGTCGCGGCTTATTTTCGAAACGGCTGGACCTATTTTGAAGAAACTATCATTGGCAGATAGCTTATGTTATCAAAATCAAAACATATATTTCAATTTTATTAGGCCATTAAAGGGCACTTTTAAACGTCATTACAAGAAATAACAAGCTACTATAATTAAAAAAATTAAAAAACACGACTGCCAAAATTGCACATATTTGTACTTTATTTTTTACTTTACTCCAGTTTTACGACGTTTTTTATTTACAGTGTTATATATTTTATGAAACTACTTGTCAAATTCTAGACGATAAACATAGACAAGTCTGGATTCATTAAAAAAAAAAAATTGAGGCTGGTATTAATTTACTTTTTAAAGTGACCACACTGCCTATGTTACTCGGAACGATGCAAGGATTATAACGATACCCCATACATCTGAATCGGTTCAGGCGTTCAAAAGTTATGGTGGAATAAAGAATCTCACATACATACATACATACATACATACATACATACATACATACATACATACATACATACATACATTAACCCTGAACACATAACACTCCTTTTTTTGGGGCAGTCGTGTAAAAATAAAATTGAATCTAGTTGTAGTTATAAGAAAAAACAAGGAAGGCTACTTTATTTTAGGAAAAAAAATAAAATTTACGTGGACTAAATCTCGGGCATACGCTTGTTTTTTAAACGTAGCAAGACTTCATGAGAGAATTTCGTAGTCACACGACTTTGTAAGGCAAACTTTGAAGAAAACAAAGTTCATACAACTACGATCAGTCACACTCTATCATTGTCCAGTGAAGTAGAAAGTTCTAAACAATGCTATAGCTTGTAAACTGATAATGATCTCTTACAATAGCCAACATTGATGGATTGAGTGCGCTTTCAATTTAAGGTTAATGAAAGCATTGTTTAAAAGAATAATTTGGCTATGACAACCTTTTACCCTCTTTTGTCTATTGGTTTGTTAAAGCATGGGGGATGAGATGGGAAGGGGATGAGATGGGACTAAACCTTATTTAAACACCTGTAATTGTTAGTTTGAAGATATTGAAGTACACTCGTGGAAACCTTTGATTTCTTGATCTAACAGCACAAAATATATCGATTTGCGCAGTTCACTCTCGCATGTGGTGGGACTGATGACATGCTATCGGTGCATGAACCAAAACAACTTTGAATCAAGTTGTCTGTGGACGGGTACCTACCTACCCACAAAGGCGCGCATTCGAGATCGTGTAACGGTACGTATGGTGCAATATCCTACTCTATATTTGGTATGATTAGGGTTGCTGGATTCTAAATCCGAATAGTATTCAATTCATAAGAAGTTGAGACGATTTTATGAAAAAGGATCTAAAAAGGCAAATATATTACTTTTACTCGTATCATTTTTAAATTCAGACAGAATGGTGTTGTGAATAAATGCTAGTGGTTCGGCACTAACTAGTCCAACCGGATATTTAGATAAAATTGGATAGAAAACATCCAATTTTATGTTTGAATTTGAAAATAATTACAGTTTTGTGTTTATTTTTTCGATCCTTTATCATAAAATCGTCCCTTCAGTTCGAATGAATTAAAAGTAAAAAGGCCAAGAAAATCCGGACAGGCCACCGACTAATTTTGCCGGACACGCGCATCCCAAAAGCATGACCATATCAGGCTTTATCCGATCGCCTGACAACCCTAGGTGTGCGCTCAAACCACTTGCACTCGTTCGCTAAGGCTAATTTTGGCCAGCAGACTACGAAAAGCTATTAGATAAACAGCTGTACTTATTTAAACTCTATTTCAATACCAATAAGTGTTATGTCACGTCGTGTTTCTTTTAGATTTTGGCAGTTCAGCAAGTCTTTAGTGAGTCATCGTTTTATACAATGCACGACCACTTTGCTGATTCAAAGTATTATCTACATCAGGGTTTCTCAATCTTTTTATACTACGTCTCCCTTTTTTAGGTTGTCATTCTTTTGCAACTCCCATCTAGAAGAAGATATTCATGTGTAGCTCTAGCTAACATCAGATTACTTTAATTATTTATTTTATTGAAAAAACTTCTAAAGATCTTAATTATTAATAACAGTGCTATAATTGTTCTACAATCAAAGAGAAGGAAGTCACATAATAATAAGATAAGATAATTCTTTATTGATTAGTTGGTACATTCTTTAAATAATAAACCGTGGAACCCACACTAGAATGCTCTGTGTCGTGAGGTCTAGCCTCTTCCGCCACATTACAAGAATGTATGGCGGCAAACTGTGCATACCGTCGTGCGGCGTCCTCAGGATAACTCCGAGGTTGGGAACCCCTGTTCTACATTAAGCTGTCGGTCTCAACTAATTTCGATAGTATTATAGCTTTCTATTTATTTGACACCGGCCATTGACAGATGTTCCAGTTTTCACAGTTCTGGGAACAATGCGCGGATATTCCACATTGGCAACGCATTTTGGAATTGGAACGATTGTAGATGCGCACGCATGACTGGGTTTGACATTTCCGTGAATAGGGACATTCTTCTTCCCTCAGTCTCATAGTCCGATGGGACAGGAATCCGATACGACCGGAGAGAGATCAGGCGTAGGACCAACTTTACATGCTTTCTGAGGCACGGGGGTGTCACACCACCAACTTCCAAACTCCGGGCTGCTACTAACAAATTCTTATCAGAATTATAACAATTTTTTGCTCGACCTGGGAATCGGACCCCCGACCCGCTCAGCAGTCGCGCTTGCAACCACGAGTCCAACGAGGTATAAACGAAAACTTTTACCATAAATTCAGAACATGATTAGATCCTTACACCCTTACACCCCAAAGGGTTAGCAATTTTCGTCGGTTATTAAAAATATCTCTTGACTTATCTCAGTTAACGCTGAGGGGTCTGGAATCATGGACTGAATCCATGGGAGAAGTTTGCGTTACGTACAATGTCCCTTCCGCCACGTATAACTTTGCTACCGGTTTCTCTTGTATTTAAGACTTGGCCATTTTAAATAATAAAATATCTTGGGACAACTCACACACGGCTATCTGATCCCAAGCTAAGCAGAGCTTGTGTTATGGTAACCAGACAACTGATATACATCCTTATATAATTTATAAATACATACATATTATAAATAAATCACACCCAGACACAGCACTAACAATCATGCTCATCACACAAAGTTTGTCCTGGGTGGGAATCGAACCCACGACCTCCGGCTTAGCAGTCAGGGCCGCTAACCACTAGACCAACAGGCCCGTCAACTTTTATTACCCTATGGCTGTGGCCTACAGGGTCCATCATGATTCCAATTATAAAGTTACCACCTGAATACATACGGAATCCAATAAAGATATTGAGTATTATGTGAGCCGGACCCGGAGCCCTATACAGTAACGTGTATAGGGCTCCAACTACGTTTAACTGAAACACTGGATTACTTTCTTATGGCATACTGAATGAAAACTGATTTTGTGTGCGCACATCACGAGCGCCGCCAAACAACTGCCCAAAATAAAAAAAAAACCAAACGTTTATTTTTGAAATTCGAATCCCTAATGGAATTCGATTGAGTGTTTGAATTAAAAACGTTGCAGCCAGTTTGCCCTGGTATAAAATCTTCACAGTACTATTCTCTATCACCATGTATTGTACCCATATTTGCAAAATAAATGACTTACTTACTTACTTACTTACTAGTCTGTGGTCTCTATAAATAGGCTTGCCAACTGTCCAGCGAGAGCCGGGACGTCCCGTTTCTAGAGCATTAGAGGATGCGTCCTGTGAAATGCCTATGCAGGACGCCAATCGTCCCGTTTTGTCGTACATACCAGGCCTTGTATGCCAAAGTAGAACATTCAATCTTTAATATATTCAATGCAAAAAATCACTCACTCACTCACTTATCTTGAAATATCGGAAACCGTTTGACGCATAAAGATGATAATTGGTGAAATAATAGAATTTCCAAAATTTATTAATTTCTATGGGGATGAAACGGAGGTCCAAAGTATGCATGGAAAAATCAATTTTGACACGGACGAAGTTGCGATTTCACACAAATCAATTCTAATTCTATTTTTCGCCTCCCTTATACATTGACAGCTTATCTTGAAATATCGGAAACCGTTTGACGCATAAAGATGATAATTGGTGAAATAATAGAATTTCCAAAATTTATTAATTTCTATGGGGATGAAACGGAGGTCCAAAGTATGCATGGAAAAATCAATTTTGACACGGACGAAGTTGCGATTTCACACAAATCAATTCTAATTCTATTTTTCGCCTCCCTTATACATAGACAGCTTGGCCCCGCATATTTTGCCACGTCCCGCAATTAATTTGATTGTTAAAGTCCCGGTAAATTCTTGCATTAAGGTTGGCAAGCCTACCTATAAAGCACAATTTCTCCAACTCAATAAATTCCATAGGCAACAATGTTTGAAGTCATGATAACATTATTACTTGGCTGTCGTGACTTCGTGAGTCTGTATAGGTCAATACCGATTGGATAATAATGCACAGTTATTGTTTTATTCGCTGCAAACCGTATGGTAATAGCTTTGCGCGCCAGAGCACACGATAACACTGATAGTTTTATAAAGAAATCGTTTAGGTTATTAAGTTTTCTTTGTTTGATGTTTGTTTTAATGAAATGGTTGTTGGACTTATTTATTTATTAAACTTTATGCACATGTCAAAAAAATAGATTGTACAAAGGCGGACTTAATGCCTTAGGCATTTTCTACCAGTCTACCTTAGGGTGATGCAGAGACAAAACATAGTAGGAAAACAGGTGCGGAAAATTACTTGCTTTCTTATTAATTGCTTTACTTGTTAGAGCATCTTTATTTGTGAAGTGAGTAGGTCTAAGTGAGCTTAGTTTTGTCAAAACGTGCCGTTAATGACGTCAAACTAATTCAATATGTCAAATCTGTTAAATTACTAGCTTCCATTGGATCTCCAAATCAAATCAGATTTGAAATGAACCAGCGTTAAATATTCAAAATCTTTACAATTATTTAGAAAATTGGAAGAGAAATTTTGACTTCGGTTGGTTTTTTATGGCGGAACTAAACCAAAGTATCGGTTGCACAGTACAAATCTAAAAACAAATAGTAATAAGTCTGACCCATAGTCCAATTATGGTTGACTCTCCAAGACTAAGATTTTCCTCGATTTTCACCAACAGATCTTCATCAAACATTCTATCTGTTAAATTCATCCAGAATAAAGCAACAACAGAAACTTTTTCTTATATCCCATAAACATATGCATGAATAACTAACCGAGTGTTGTGAACTTCAGAACAGTGTGTCGACGCGAGCAGTCTCTCCTTATGTTCGCAATAAAAGTTTACGAGGCCATACACGCGACTAGAGCTTTCTATCGATCTAGTTTTAGTACTTCTAACTATTCGCAAGGCTTATACTGCGTTAGCTATATTTAGTAACAGATAACATTTAAATGGTTTCGTTATATTAGAAACTCTCTGCAATTCAATTTCACCGCTGTAGGTCTCTTTTAAGTTTTCACAAAACTAGCATTCAGCGGTCCCTTGCGACTATCACCAGGTCCTTGGACTACCTCTAAATCTACCCCTTGTCCACTTACAAAAGCAAAGGCCTCTTCTTAAACCGAGAAGCCATGAGCCTTGATCACCACGCTTGGCAATTTCAGGAACAATATTTCGTGCAATATACAGAATAATTCGTGAACACGCTTGTTGTGAATCGCAAGACGGATTGGCGATTTCAGACTTACCTACATTTATTTTAAATCCAGGTTCCTTCACAGATGTCAGTGATGTCCAAGAAAAACTTATAGGCAAAGTAGGTACAATTGAGAGAAAAGGTAGACAGCAAGTCCAGGTTTCCGTTACCGATGTCAGTGATGTCCAAGAAAAACTTAGAAAGTACATATGAAAAGGTAGATAGATAAAACCTTTACAAAATCACCTACTAGTAGAAAAACGAAACCAGCAGTTCCATTGCAAATTATATCAACATCGTTAATTGGATAATCAGTGTGCTAAGTTCTCACACGCTATACTTAAAGACAGACAAAGAATGCCGGGCATCTCGTCGTCGAGATTACACTGGTCATACCTACATGGGAATGTGGCTCAAGTTCAGTTGTTACTGTAAAAAAAGGTGCTTTTCACGTCAACAAGTTGTGAAACAAGTCATGACTCAGAAGCTGTTGGCTTTCGACACGGTCTAGGCTACGATATTAAGCGATTTGCGATTGGAATGTTAACGTGACCATTTTATGATGCAATCAAATGTAATATTTTATTAAGTGTTTGGGGTTTTTTTAGTCGTTGGAAGTAGGTATGGAATTGAATCGATAACTGATCGATGGAACCCGCTAATAAAACGTAAAGCTCCTTTATGTAGACGACTGTAGAAATATGGAGAAAATACATTAGATTACACTTCTTCCATGTATCATTTTTTTTTGGTAAAATGCTTTGCTTGGCACAGTATTAAACTACGGCAGCCCGTTCCGTTGACGATTATCATGACACGCAAGATGAACAGTGGGCCATAATCTGCAGAGAAAAGCTACACAGGCACTGGAGATTGGAAACCCATATTCGATTACACTGGAAATTTAAATTTATCACTTGTGGCATTTCTCATGTCGTGTCGGGTCCATAATTATGCTCGGACGTCTTCCGCGATTTGCTCTAAAGATGCATGAGAGTCGTCGGACGTCACAGAATTGGAATTTCAATACGAAATTATAATGTGCACGTGCCTGACCTGTTATGAGGACGTAGTTGTCCCGTTCCCCCATAAATAATGTATAGAGGCCAAGAATCGGAAATTACTTTATGACTAACGTCAAAGAACCAAAATATTTACCGATATTTACTGCCAGGTTTTTGTTCGGCTGTACTTGTGAGAGACGGCACTTTCAAGAAGTTCTTAGCTTCGCATAGCACATTAGATTATAATTAAAAATTAAAAAACTGCTTTTGCGCAAACAGTTCAATGGCGCGCGTTCTCGTCTCAATTGTCTGTAATTTGTTGCGTGACACCGCTCAACGCTCAACGTCTGGTAATGTCCCTTTATTATGGTTTTAATGCGTTTAAACTAATGCTTCGGAGAATTCTGTATCACCATTGACGTGTTGAGGAAAAGCTTTCCGTTGGTTTATATTTATTGAGGATAGTAATGGCTGCTGTATGAAGTGTAGTTAGCTAGCATTGTATGTAATATTATATTACTCCCAATTTCATGGTCTCATGAATTCTTGGACAAACGTTTTGGGATAGAACAGAAAGAGTTGATCTAGCAACAAAACACGATCTGTTTACGCACAGACGTTTCAGGTTTGTGTCTGTCATGGTATCATTGTAAATGCGTCTGCGATGCCTCTGGTATTGTAGAGGTTCATATGTGGCGGTTACCACTGGTTGATTGTCTCATCGTCACGTTGTGTGCCAACATAAAAAGAAGCACTAAAGTTTCCTCAGATTCATAACCCACGCCGCAAACGTAAACCTGACACGGTATGTTATAAAAATGAAAGATCACTTACGGACAAAACAAGAAATCTCGTAAACTACTAGACCTTGACTACCTATAAAGCTGAAATTCGGCAGGTAGTTTATAGGTAGGAGACGTCAGCTTAGAAGCGAGCGTCGGATTTTACGACAGGACCGAATAAAGGAGGTCTTTGACTTCCATGCGGATGAAGACCCTGGAGATGTTGCCATTTTGGCATTTATCTCCGTCACAAAATCCTCGTCTCTCTTTCGTAATAATATCTTAGACCAGAGGTTACCAAATGGTGGACCGCCGACTTATTTTGTGCGGACCTCGAGCACACAGCAACTTAAACTACAGAGTACGTAATTTAATAAAATGTATCCCCCGGATCGTCGCGGCGTGTCATTTTTGTCATTGATTTGTAATGAAAAAGAAAAACTTTTTTATTTCCGGAATTACATACGTTTAATAAATATTTTTTTTTATGTTGTGCGGACCGCGATTGTCATTTCATTTTTTAAAACGGACCCCGGCCTAAACTAGTTGGTGATCCCTGTCCTAGCTAGACCATTCGTCCATTCCTAGTTTATATAGTGTCTAGTTATCTAAGAAATGTGAGCGCATGCATTCAAGATAATTTTAATGGTAGCGATAACACCACAATGTACGAACAACGGGCCGTAGTTGGCGCATTTAATGGGAACCAGCGAGCCACACACTGCGTGTGGTCGGTTTTGTTTAGACCACGTATGGACAGTACATCCAAACAATTTGTTGCTACGTATTTCATTCTGATTGTTTTACAATGTCATGGCAAAGCTTTGAGGAGTACTGTATGGCGGTTTCTTGTTGCATCCACATCGGGGAATCGAGGGAAATTAATGTGGGTAAACAGTGCGTCTATCTGAATGAAACGGAGTGTCGAGGTGTTTTGACTGTAAAGCAAGCTGCCTCATTTTCAGATTCTAGACACACGGCTATGTGTTAGCCAAGTTTGGAACAAATAGAAGTGAACACTGAAGTGTATACATCATGCCAACCATTCTGAGCTACTACGAATTAATTGACAGTTTCAATTAAGTAAAAAAATCTTTTTCAAAGAAAGTATCCAATTGTTTTTCTAGTATATTGAAGAAAGTTTTACCGTTTTTTGTTTCGTTTGTATTTCTTATCGGTGACACTGACTACCCCTAACGTTTTTTTTACAAAACTCGGCCCATTTTTCATATTTATATTTTGGTTGGGGTGTGTTATAAGTACGTTATACTTCTTTAACGTTCTTGTTTAGCATCGGTTCAATTATGATGTTGCTATTTGCTTTTCTTTTTGTTTTCTTTTCTGTTATTCAATAACGCGTCTTATTTTTCTGGTATCCAATTTTCCCTAGTCAATTATTCTCATGCTTCGAATAAGGAAGTCGTTCTAGCGATAGTTTCTCACAATATTCAGTAGAAGCCCATAAATTAATTGTGCCCTATCGTTTGTTACAGATGTCCTCTCGGTGAAAGTGAAGTACCATCGGTCCGGCCCACCATGGCGTCGTAAGCAGAGATCCTGATAGATAGTTGCGGTGAGTACCAAAAGTACCATAGCTACGTTTATGTATATCCGTTCCACGCGGGAGACATTGGAAAGACAGGACGACAATTCCATTTGTCCAAGCAACATCCAACCGTGCTTGTCGAGCTATAGAGGTTATTATCCCTTGCAGTATCGTATACAGTTCGTGTCAGAAAAGTTTGGGCACATATCAAAACTTTGTCTGGAAAATTCTGTCTTGTGAAGGCATTACGTTATCTTGATACCTACTTATAAGCATACATACATAATGGTTCAGCAATATTAACATTGGTTTTGGTCCTAGTTAAAGATTTTTACAAGAAGAAGATTCACACAGTCTGTTAAAATGTTTCATTGTGCATTTGACTGCCTCGTTAGTCTAGTAGTCGCAAAGCACGACTGCTGAACATTAGGTCTTGGACTCGATTTCCAGGTCGGGTAAAGTGTTATTGAGATTTTCCAGGAATTTCTCAGTAGCAGCTTTGGAGTCTGAATTTGTGCCCGGTTGATGGCAATAGGCTCGCTCCATTTTAAATGGGATTTAAAAATAACTGGCGAAGGGTGTGTGTACTAATAGGACACCTGATGATAACCCTTTGAGGATTACAGGCGTAATGTTATATTATGTTTGTGTATCTTTAAACTATGTTAAAAAAAAAAAAACACTAGTCACTTATCTTCTCTAGAACATAACATCACGCCTGTAATCCCCGAAGGGTTAGGCAGAGGTGTACTGATTAGTACACCCATATTTCGCCAGTATATTTTAAGTCCCATGTAACAGGGGGCGAGCCTTATTGCCTTCTCTAGAATAAGGTCTCAAAGCAATAACCTGATGTTCTCTATTTAATAAGTAGGTAGTCGTTAGTATTCAACTTTAGGCAAAGATCTCAAGAGTTTCACACTTCATTTAAAATGCTCTTAAACTAGTTGCATTCCTATTTTTCTATTAAATGCATTTAAGCCGTCGCGTCTCTAGAACGTGACGTCTACGATGTGCTAAAGATTAACAAGAAATCTCTTTTAAAAGGTTTACCCTTCTTCCCTAGAAACAAGTAAACAAGAGAAGAATACAGTTTAATAGAGAGTTAGTTTTTTTTCGAAATGTTAGTTATCACGGGGTTTTATTTTTGTTGCGCGGATCCGTAAATATATTTAAAAAAAGTAGCCTAAGTTACTCCTTACATTATAAGCTATCTGCCAGTGAAAGCCCCGTCAAAATCGATTCCGCAATTTTGGAGATTTGCCGGAATGAACAGACAGACAAACAGACATTTAAAAAAATGATATTTATTAGTGTTATACATTGTCTTAAGACGCTTGAATAAGATACCGTATACCTACCTGTATTATAATACCATATGTTTTTTACATTATTGCTATTAGTTTGATTGGTTAGGTAGTAGGCCCCTAAGTCGCGTTAGCTCAGGGCCCCATAAATTCACAGTCATCCCCTGTGCAGGTGCAACACGGCTACAACATTTGTAACTACTTGCAAAGATTACACACTTCGTATATTCACTTCGTAACGTATATTCACTTAAAAATTGTGTTAAGGAACGTGGTAATGTATATTTGACCTAGTGCCAAAGATAAACTGCCTCGTTGGTCTAGTGGTCGAAAGCGCGACTGCTGTGCATGAGGTCTTGGGTTCGATTCCCAGGTCGGGCAAAGTGTTATTGGGTTTTTCCATCAGGAATTTCTCAGTAGCAGCCTCGGAGTCTGGATTTGTGCCCGGTTGATGGCAATAGGCTCGCCTCCTATTACATGGGACTAAAAACATAACTGGCGAAATGTGGGGGTACTAATGGGTACACCTCTGCCTAACCCTTCGGGGATTACAGGCGTGATGTTATGTTATGTATTGATGAACCATTTCTTCAAATCGGACCAGTAGTTCCTGAGATAGACACTTGTAACCACTTGCAAAGATTACACACACTTCAAAACTAATATCACTTGATCAAAATCTGTGTGCGAAAGGAGCGTGATAATGTATATTTGACGTAGTGCCAAAGATAAAAGATCTAAATCGGTTTCGTAATCGCCTATACTAATATTACTATCGTTTAATTGAATGAGTCATAGTGAATGGACGTTTGTTTGTCTGTCTGTCGTGTGAGCTTTCACAACAGATGGTTCACATTTGCGAAGAATTGTTATTTTTAGTTTACAATTAACATTTCGTAAACGTTCGCTCTTGGACTAAAGTTTCATTGATTTAATTCCGTTGGAGATTGAATAGACTGGTTATATTAATAAAAACTTTTTCCTATGGGGTGAAGGCAGATACTTCAGAACGCCGCCTGCTACGATCCTTCCATAACACATTATAACATCACACCTGTAATCCCCGAAGGGTTAAGCAGAGGTTTACTCATTAGTACACCCACACTTCGCCAGTTATGTTTAAGTCCCATGTAATAGGGGAGCGAGCCTATTGTCATCAACCCGGCACAAATCCAGACGTCAACTTCGATACTTACATGCATACAAAAAGAAAAAGACGTTAGAAAGAAAGAAAGATTTAGTCGTGAAATCGTAACAGACAGACGGTTACTTTCGGATTTATAACATTTAGTATAAATGGATTCTACCCTCCGATCCTTCAGATCTGACCAGAAGCCGTATCGCGTGCTGTTATGTTATGACCTCAAGATCGATCGCCTATAACGACTAGAACGATTAGGAGCACCAACCATTCACCAATAATTTCGACACACTTTATTTAAACCCTGAAAACCAAATTGTTTTTCAATTTTAGTTGCTTTAAAAACAATAAATTGTTAGTCAATTGAGTAGACAAATTAGTGGCGACCTCATATACGACGATCTCATATAAAGTATGTCAATTGAGTGTCTTCTTGCATTCACATGTAATTTTGTATGATTCTGTATACAAATATTGAAAAACATTGATTTTTCCATCAGGAATTTCTCAGTAGCAGCCTCGGAGTCTGGATTTGTGCCCGGTTGATGGCAATAGGCTCGCCCCCTATTACATGGGACTAAAAACATAACTGGCGAAATGTGGGTGTACTAATGGGTACACCTCTGCCTAACTCTTCGGGGATTACAGGCGTGATGTTATGTTATGTATTGATTTTAAAAGAGTCAGTTTCTTGCCCATTCTCTTTCACACGAAACTACCCTTTGGAAGGGACGATTAGATTCAATTTTTTTTCTTGTATTAATTTTACAAAGTGACTTTTAATGAAATAAATCATTTGAATTTGACTATGAACGTTACACACACCTACACTGACCTTATTGGTGAGGTTCTTCAGAAAGGTCAGGTGAGCTGTACTCGTAACCGGCGAGCTTGTATGTAAGGAAGGCGAAAGGAGTATGTAAGGATCGTAGCAGTTGGCGTTTTGTGACTTCTGTGGTTTCTCCCTGGAAAAAAGGCGTGAGTTTATGTATACTCAATACTCAATACTCAATGATTTATTGCATTCCATAATGTATACAAGGCTGGTAGGTAAATTATTATAGAGAAACAATTATGGACCCTGTCGGGCACAGCAAGTTAGTTTTTAGAGGCGAGGATGAAGCGCTTTTTGTTTAAAAACATAATAATATTGAAATTAAGGAGTAAATCTTATATTTAGATATTTAAGTAGATATTATTTATGAGTAGATTTATATTAATTTTGTTTATTATTAATATGTATGTATGTATGTATGAAAGTTAAAACGTTTTATGCACGCGGTCTCGCTGACCGATCATGCGCAGTAGCAGCTTCCGATTAATCTTTCCGTTACCTAATGATGTGTCATTTAATCTCCAGGTGTGATCGTGAAAGGTCGCGATGGGCGCGCCGGGCGTCTCGGACGAGTACTCGCCGCCGCGTCTCTCGCGGCTGCTGCACGCCCTGCCGCATATCAACGTGACGCTACACCGCGTCAATGACACCTTCGCACCGAACTCGCCTGTTTATCTCGAGGTAAGCTTTAGCTGAAATTTGTCTTGTCAGCAGCTCTTATACTCTGTCTCTTTCTATCCTATAATCCAACAAGAATACCAGTACTAAGTATTTAGCATCTAAGTAATGCATTTTCTCCTGTTGGTCTCCCAAACATAAATACACTAACATAACATATTACAGATACATAACATAACATAACATCACGCCTGTAATCCCCGAAGGGTTAGGCAGAGGTGTACCTATTAGTATACCCACATTTCGCCAGTTATGTTTTTAGTCCCATATAATAGGGGGCGAGCCTATTGCCATCAACCGGGCACAAATCCAGACTCCGAGGCTGCTACTGAGAAATTCCTGATGGAAAAACCCAATAACACTTTGCCCGACCTGGGAATCGAACCCAAGACCTCATGCACAGCAGTCGCGCTTGCGACCACTAGACCAACGAGGCAGTCAACTAACTAGTGAAGTAACTGATCCTATGCTCATCATCATAATTATCAGCCGGCGACGTCCACTATTAGACATAGGCCTACCCTAAAAACATAGCCACAATGATCGGTCTAGCGCTGCCTGCATCCAGCGGGTGCAAATATTTATAAGGATTCACAGACCGGGAAAAATGCTTCATAGAATAAAGGTTGAAATAGGAAATTTAGGGGCAAAACAGACTAGCTGCTTCCATCTGCTATAATATAACATCACGCCTGAAGGGTTAGGCAGAGGTGTACCCCTTAGCACACCCACATTTTGCCAGTTATTGCCATCAACCGGGCATAAATCCGGACTCCGAGGCTCTTACTTATAAATTGCTGATTGAAAATCTCAATGACACTTTGCCCAACCTGGGAATGGGAACCAAGACCTCATTCATGCTCAGCAGTCGCGCTTTGCGACCACTAGACCAACGAGGCAGCCAAATACATTTGCAATATCCCCGATTTTCTCTAGCGGAGTCAATAAAATTTCTAAAAACCGACTAATTCGCTAATCACCTCTTCAGTTAAAAGTATCTAGTCTGCTTTAGTCCTTAAATAGGCAGTGAGACGACATCCACAAAATCAAAGGCGTATAATACGTCCAGCCCCGCCACGTCGAAAGACGCAACGCAATTCTATTTCACTCCACACACTGAACAAATCATGTCCCGGAACTGTATACTTAGTACGAAACGCTTGTCAACAGAACATGACACTTCATTAAGGATTGTTTGTGCCCTGAGGAGTGAATATGCTGGTTCATTATTGAAGTTTACAATACTTGGCACAACTGTTAGGAGCATTTACGCCATTCGAACCAAACCAAACTCAAACTTTCAAGTCCTTATTACACGACTGCCCCAAAAAAAGGAGTGTTATGTGTTCAGGGTTAATGTATGTATGTATGTATGTATGTATGTATGTATGTATGTATGTATGTATGTGAGATTCTTTATTCCACCATAACTTTTAAACGCCTGAACCGATTCAGATGTTTGGGGTATCGTTAGAATCCTTGCATCGTTCCGAGTAACATAGGCTAGTTAAAAATAAAAAGAATCCTCTGTGGTCACTTTAAAACGTAAATTAATACCAGCCTCAATTATTTTTTTTATTTAATCCGGTCTTGTCTATGTTCATCGTCTAGAATTTGTCAAGTAGATTTAAAAAATATATAACACTGTAAATAAAAAACGTCGTAAAAAAAACTGACGAGTAAACAAAGTACAAATACGTGCAATTTTTGCAGTCGTGTTTTTGAATTTTTTAAATTATAGTAACTTGTTTTTCGGAATGATTTAACCGATTTTATTAAAACTTCCTACACATACTGCCTCGTTGGTCTAGTGGTCGCAAGCGCGACTGCTGTGCATGAGGTCTTGGGTTCGATTCCCAGGTCGGGCAAAGTGTTATTGGGTTTTTCCATCAGGAAATTTCTCAGTAGCAGCCTCGGAGTCTGGATCTGTGCCCGGTTGTTGGCAATAGGCTCGCCCCCTATTACATGGGACTAAAAACATAACTGGCGAAATGTGGGTGTACTAATGGGTGCACCTCTGCCTAACCCTTCGGGGATTACAGGCGTGATGTTATGTATGTATGTATGTTCCTACACATAAGTAGGAAGTCTAAAAAACTTTCGAACGAATTTCAGTTTTTCATAGAAATGGAGATTTCCAACTATCTTTTTTTTTTTAATAAGTCATTTTGAAAATGATTTCAACTAACTTTTTAGACCTATGTATCTTGCTTATGTGCAGGAAGTTTCTTTAAATATAAGGACTTGAAAGAAGCAATGACATGCCGTAAGGGGTAAACTCTCCTAAACTGGGTTAAGCAAACTAGTACGAATAAACTTATAATAGCGCGGAAAATCATAGCTAGTTTTAGTTTCAAGGGTGTTTTAGTATGTCTTGTGGTGATAGTCCCACGACCCTTCTGGTATGGTTATCCATGTTTACCCGACTGCCCCGGAAGGAGGGTAATGTTTTTTGAGTGTGTGTATGTCTGTGTCTATTTCTATGGTAGGTTACGTCCTGCCTGAACGGCTAGGTGGATATAACAAATGAGATATTTTTAGATTCGTCTTGATGCCCTGAATGTGAGCTGTTTGTTTTTTTCCACATAACTAAACATGATATAGAATGACTGAATGCGGATACTGAATGACATCACACCATAACTGAATGAGATAACATGGCGACTGCTCTGTAATTTTGTTTTTATAAAAAATCTAATCACTGCCGCTAGGTTTTTCTTCTGTATCGTAGGTACAATTACAAATGTTTAAATAAACTTACATACCCAAACAACCAGACCCAGAACATGTACTTGTAGGTCATTAAAGTATTTATTTCATGCGGCAATCGAACTAGAAACATACAGCGCAGCAGCCGATCGCTCACCCACTAACACTAAGCGCGTCGACATTGTGAAACTGTTCCATTGCAAGCCTAACATATTTTCCACTCCTTTTTTCAGAGCTTGGGCATTCTCGGGTCTATACCTGGCGCGTGGCTGATACTGACCCTGACCGTCCTGCTTATATACCTGCTCACAAGATGCTGCGACAGAAAGCAACGCCCGCCAAGAAGCATCACCGCTTTGAAGGTGAGACACGTCCATTGACATAACAAGAGAAATTCTCAATTTTACAGAACCCGGTAGATAATACAGGATATAAAAAGACACATTACATAGCTACTCGTTAACGTTCTATCTAGAAAACGATGATATATTTTAAAACGACTCAAAAAAGGAGGAGGTTCTCAATTAATCAGAATCTTTTTTATGTATTTTTCTCCATTACTTGAAAATGCTTGAACCGATTTGGAAAATTCTTTTTTTGATTGAACTTTTTTGGTTTACTTTCAACAACCTCCTTCAAAAACTACAATAAAAACAATATCTGTGTACATGTAGGGCGCATTGTAACGCACTCAAATATTCTGCTTACGGGTGCGTATATAAAGGTAGTAGTAGTAAAACTGGAAAATAAAATGATGATTACAATATTTACGGGTACTTCTAACGAGTAATATATTTTATAGATTTATAATAAATAAAATAAATAAAAAAATAAATAAATAAATAAATAAATAATTGCGTAAATAGAAATACATATATTAGTGTCGTATCTATTTTTATTACCGTACAACCTGATGCTGACCAGAAAATTGCAAAAATCGTAAGAAAATTTGAACTAGCCTAACGCTTTCGCCTTGAAAAGCCGTGACCTGTCTATACCTACTTCAAGTAAACTAACTTATGCAAAAGGGACAACAGAAGTCTGACAACTAAATCTTATTACCAAGCAAGACTTATTTACTTTACAAAGTACTTAGTGTACTTACGGAAAACTTTCACCATTCCAGCCTTTTTAAACGTCCAATTGTAGGAAACTAGAGTCTGTTAATTGCATAATTAGTGTTGTACTCATTAGCAAGCACATGGTAATTCCCTCCATTCATGATGCGCTGTTACAGCGTGGCTTGAGAAAGGTCTGTGGTTTACTCTTGTCTATCAAAATCTATGGTATCGTTCATTAACTTTTAGGCTTTATTCACACACGCAGCGGAGCTTATCGAAATAGAATTTATTTATTTATTTAAGGAATTTCAATGACAACCATTAATAAGATAAGTATAGGTAGGACTGAGGTGAGAAAATGCTAGGATTATGGTGTATTGTATACTGTCTACTTCACAGCATTAACATACTAAAACATTGTTCCATAAAAGTTAACTTATCACTTTGTATGTACAAATTAGTGCAAGCACTACGCGTAAATGCTGTATGCATAAGTGAAAAATGCACCATAGTCGTCGATAATCGTCTTTCAAAAGACAAAAGACATAGAATAATGAACTTTATGTACCTATATTATTAAACATATAACCGCAAAAAACTGATCGTTCTCCAACGAATTCTCACGGATTCCTACGAATTCGCCCTCGATGTAAATTGAGCTTTAAATAAATAAAGCAAGTGCTTAAATTCTTTTGTTGTACTATAAGTTTAGCCTTCACCATATTCAAACCTCAATGATTGACGTAACCTTTGCGTACTTTATCTATTATTCATTATTTAACGACGACATCATTTATGACCTTCAGAATACGTTAGCAGTTAATTATAGCTATTCTTCATGTATTTTAAATGGAATAAATCTAATTCTAGAGTTCGTAACTCAGTGTAATGACCCTTGAAGGCTTCAACAGAGTTCGGTCTGCCTAAATAAATAAAGACAGTTCAATAGTAGTCGTATGTATGAACTAGCAGCTTTTGAGGAGCTTGTGGCTTAATAATAACAGCCACACGGGTTGATCCATCAGGTTAAGATATGCTTGAAACTCCTCCGCGCCTCGGAAAGCACGTTATGCTGGTCCCGACTATCATACGTGGATCTTTGACAGTCGTTACGGGTCGTCAGGAGTCTGACAACCAGTCTTACCACGGGGCATGCACATTTTTTATTCTATGTCATATTTTCACTTAGAATTCCTCATGCATCGTGGTGTGTTTTACAAACATATAAACTCACATACATAAACAACCATACCCGGAAAAACTACGAAGATTAGTTCCGTGGGGGAATCGAACTGGGGACACATAGCGCAGTGACCCATCGCTTAGTTACTGCGCTAACCGTGTCATAAGAGAGTTGGAAGATTTAGAAACCATCCAAGTACAATATTTGACACCACGTAAAAAAATTACGTTCCTTATACGGGAAATTGGGAATCCCTTAATTTTTTTATAATTGTTATAACGTGTTGCTGGCAGTACAAATATATACTCTGAAAATGTAATCTCTCTACCTATTACAGTACATGAGATACAGCCCGCTGACAGACATACTGACGGGCAGCACAGACTTAGTAATAAGGTCCCGTTAGCAATCTCCAAGTCCGGAACCCTAATTAGTTCTACAGACTCAAAGTCTGACCGCTTTAATATTAACACATCTTCGTGCTATTTCCCCGACAAGGAATGATAAACTCATCATGTTCGCCCCGAGGGTATCGTTGCTCTATAAATAGTCTGCAAACACAATCAAAATAATTCTCACAGAGATGATTTAAACACGTGTTTTAAACAAGTGTTCGAACGATGAAACGTTTTGTTTATATTCTTCACTACTTCATTATGTACAGTTGAACAAGCCATTTGGTGTACAGCTAACGTGCAACTACTTTTAAACAATGTTTTGAATGTGCCAATTCTTTTATGGGTTGATTATTCGATCGTCTAATAACTCTTAACTGAGGGATGCCATATTTATCCCTCCGTTAAGAGTTATCTGAGGTTTGACAGCTTTTGTGTTGAAAATATGTTAAACTGACATATTTTTTCTTTGGATGAAGTTATCTGACTATTGAAAAATCAGTCCTAAAAATCTTTAAATAGGTTTCAAAACAGATATTAGACACAACAGTTTAAAACAGTGAACACAAAATAACAATGAATGGCAATGTAGTAGAAAGATAATTATTGTTGTCTGTAAACCAAATAGCTTGTTCGACCGTACTATTATAAAAGCGAAAGTTTGAATTTATTTGTTACTTGTTCATGTTCACGC
Source organism: Hoplodrina ambigua (assembly GCA_949774945.1). NCBI lineage: Eukaryota > Metazoa > Arthropoda > Insecta > Lepidoptera > Noctuidae > Hoplodrina > Hoplodrina ambigua. The sequence continues at coordinate 2,421,865 of OX458974.1, read as the reverse complement.
CAGAACGGTTGAACGGATCTAGATAAAATTTGACACAGACATATCACATAGGTCTGGAATAAGCACATAGGCCTGAAATACACTTTTAATTCTGAAAAATTACGATTCCTTTGGGATACATAAACTCACGCCTTTTTCCCATGGGGGTAGGCAGAAACCACAGAACGCCACCTGCTGCGATCCTTACATACTCCTTTCGCTTACATCTCGTCATACAAGCACGCCGGTTACGGTCCCTTGGGATAATAAATGTACTTATATCAATTTTGACGCGGACGAACTCGCGGGCGTAAGCTAGTTCTCCATAATTAAGAACAGTTACCAATGATAGGAATGAAATAGGACAGTGAACTTTGAATAGCTTTGATCAGCTTTGATCTCTTGTTTGGAGATTGCGTAAATATTATTTTTTTGATGATCTTATTAAGGCTAAGTTTATTAGAAGTGTGAGATTCTTCTGTCATCGTAGGAGATCAAAAGGTATTAGTGAATATCAAAGAGAATAGGCCATTTGATGCGTTTAGTTTAGATGAAGCAAATGGGGAAGACCGTTTTATTTGTAATTTTTCGATAGCCAGAAAATATAACTAGTGTTCTTTGGTTTCACAAACTAAAATGATTGTTACAAATCGTGTTAACAGTCAATTGGCTTTTATTACAATTGTATTAAGTTTTATTTTGCTAGACTGTTTAGAGTAGGTGGGTGATCCTGCTGGTGGATTATAAAATGCAGGCAGGCATCTACGAGTATCTAATTTAAATGCTGGATCAATTTTGTGTACGCATGATCCGCGCCCTATCCTTTGATAGATCTGACTTTAACTGTCACGGGTTCTTGAATTAGACAGATAGTCACGTGTTCAGAGGGAATCCCCCCCCGGTAAATGGAACGGTGGAGCTGTCTTTTTTCCTGCAGGCGATTAAAATACTGATTCTCAAGCTCCAATATCTCCTTGTTCCACAGATAACGCTCATGATCCTCTCGGTGCTATGTTGCGGCGCGATCGGCGTGGGCCTCTTCGGCAACGATGACCTGCACAACGCGATGCTGCAGAGCATCCAGGCTGGCAACCAGCTGGCTCAACTCGTCAACACTGTTAAGAATCAAGTAAGTGCTAGAAGGGGAAAATGGTTGTAATGTATCCGTCTTCGGCAATTCCCGACTGGAATCTTAATTGGCCTTAAAACAAGTCAAATCATCTCTGTAACAAAGATTTTATTTTCCTTCACTTTCAGTCAAGCATTTTAGAAGAAGCGATGGGTTCTCGAGCGCGCGCTCCATTGGCCAGGTTAGCGGATGCGCTGGACGCACCCGTAGCCAATCAGACGGCGCTGGGAACTTTACTGCGAGCGCTGTCAGCGCTTCGGAACAATGCAAGCGCTGCTGCTTCAGCTGCTGATAATCTTCGACGGCCATTGGCAGCGCTTAATCTTGATGCTTTTATGAAGGTTAGTAGCATATTCAAAACAGTTATTTTTTAATATGTTACCGTTTGCCGTAGTGCGTAGTGACCGTAATAACGTCATAGTAAAGTGCGGTTTCCGCAAGTTATTTTTGCGCTGAGGTAACAGGATTTAAGAAAATGCTTTATGTGAAAAAGTGAAATAAGTGTCTAAGATCGTGTACAACATTTGGCATTCAGCTTTTCGAGGTTACTGGGGAGATGAGAGATGGAAAGGAATTATGGTGATGGTTGGTTAGTGGTTAATGCATGCCCCTTCACCTGTTCTTCATGATGACACCATAACATTAAAATTTTAAACTATTTATAGTTTTCAAATCTGTAATGGTGTAAACTATTTAACGAGCTATTTTTGCTGATGATCTGTGCACCCAGTTCTGTGTTTAATATCAAATTATGTCTGTTCTAAATGTTGTGTTACTGTTCTCCAGCGCGCGTGGGTGTGGGAGGCGGCGCGCTGGGCGGGCGGCATGGCGGGCTGGTGCTGCGGCGGCGCCGTGTGCGTGGCGCTGCTGGCGGCCGCCGCGCGACGCTCGCGCCGTGCCCTTCTGCTGCTTTGTGTTAGTATACATTCTTGTACGCGCCTACTCATTATTTGAGAGCAAATCATCATTACCTATGTGTTTTTTGTGTCCTCAGAATTTTTTTTTCATATTCATTATTGTGATGGCTAAATAAGTTTGTACATATTATTACAGCTCCACTAAAGAATAGTCTTAATTAATTCAAATTATACGGATTTCAAGTGTTTTCTTATATAAATATTAATCTTATGCGTAAATATTCATAAATTATACAATACCATTTTTTTTTTTGATGTGGTAAAAATCATCTAATGACTCCTGCCGCCCTGGGCGGGGCGGAACGGACTGTCAGACTTTTACTGACTAAAAACCACCCTGTTCCTTCTGTAAGTTGCCTTTTGCGTTCCGATTGCTCGATCGTATTGTATCGTATGCGGTATCGTATTACCCAGGCTAGGATAGGCAATTGTCTATTCTGGCCTGGGTAATACGATTCCGCTTGGTAAGACTGGTTGTCAGACTTTCAGGCTTCTTTCGCCATTTTATCTTATCGTCATTAAATGGGAATTCCCGTGCAGTTTGTAAAGGCGGATACAGACATTGCGAGGCATGCGACGCGCACACCTTGCAACGCACGACTCAATAGAAGTTTACTTAGAGTAAAAATAAATCTAGCGCATGCTCAGGTGGAATATGAAAGTCCACACATAGCGAAGCATGTGATGAGCGCCGTGCGCTGTAATGTTTGTACCCGCCTTAAAGTTTCGCCAGTAAATGAGAGCTGGTATAATTGGCGGCACGAGTCGTGAGCGCAGAATGTAGGATTTCGCGCATGTACACTTTTAGCCAAATAAAGGCTAATACATATTCCTTTTCAAAGAATTAAAAAAAAAAAATTAAAAACTGCAATTTTATAAAACGAAATAATAAAAATGAACTATATTAAACCAAAAACCCACCAAAAACGAAATAACGAAATTAAACTATATTAAAAAAGAAAACATCTAATACGTAATAACAAAAAAAAAAACTATTAAAAATTCAAAACGTTATTCACTAATATTGCACAAAAGTGTACAGTAGCGGAATGACAGGCGATAGACCAATAGACGGTGAGCATCAATTGACGAACCAATCGCATGCAGCCGACTGCAAGATCGGCGCCTCCCGCCTTTTTCATTCCGCCAAAGTGACCGGAATAATAATAAATGCGCTCTTAAGTGACTCTCTCCAACGATGATTGAAATATGTAATTTCAATTCCACTATTAATGTTTCCCATGACAACGGCAATTTCTTTCTTCGCCTAAGTTCTGAGACTAACTCAGAGTTTGCTGATTATAAATCGTAAATCCTCCACAAATATCCTACTCTACTCAATAGACCGCATACTTTAATAATTGTTTTATAAAGAGATAGATTGCTTCGCCTTCCTTCTTATGAAAATGATCCTTTCGCCAATGTTAATATGTGTTAGCCACTGAGTGGTGGCGGTGCCTATAGTAAGGTGTGGTCGCTGGTCGCAGGTGGGCGCGCTGGGCGCGCTGGTGGCGTGCTGGCTGGCGGGCGCGCTGCTGGCGGCGGGCGCGGTGGCGGCGGCGGACGCGTGCCAGGAGCCCGCCGCCGCGCTGGCGCTGCACGCGCCGCACAACCTGCCCATCGACGTGCGTACACTACATGACGTAACATCACGCCTTAATCCCCTAAGGGTTAGGCAGAGGTGTACTCACTAGTACACCTTCATTTCGCCAATTCCGTTTAAGTTTCATGTGATAGGAGGCGAGCCTATTGCCGTCGACCAGGCATAAATGTAGACTCCAAAGCTGCTGCAAAAAATTTCTGATGGAAAAACACTGTCCGACTTGAGAATTGTATTCGAACTACAAAACCAACGGGCAGTCTATTTTTTATACTAGAATTACATAATAGTCGCTGATACAATCCATGGTCTTGGCTCATGCTACTCTTCCACCCAAAATAAAACAATCCTATGAGTTCCCTTATATTCTGAAGTCTTTATAACAAGAATGACCCGGGTGTACAGTACCTTCACTTTAGTTTACTGAGCTATATACTACGCTAGTTTATATATGAATCAATTTGCTTTGTTACACAAGAGACGTGATTTTTTTTAATTCTTCCGTTGTGTTTAAATCACCATTTGTATATATTGTCAGATGGTGCACTACTACTTGTCCTGCAAGGTGTCTCGCGAGAACGTGCTAACGGCTGAGCTGAGGAACGCGCAGCGTGCCGTAGTGGCGGTCAGGCAAGCGCTGGCCGTGCTGGCCCGCGGGGCGCCGCAACTGTTTAATGATCCAGGTAAGATCATACTTTTATGAGGTAGAAGCAGAGACGTATCTAGGGTGAGTCAGGTAGGCCCCTGGGCCCTTGCCCTGGGCGCCTATAAAAAGAGGGCGCTAAAATAGCCTATTAATAAAATTAAAAATCAAAATACAGTTAATATAACAATATTTACTTCGTGATTTCATATATTTCGTGATAACATACTCTATGAGTTTTCAAGTGACATGGGTTTCATCACTGTTACTGCCAAAAAGGAAACGTATCTCGACATAGTGTTGATACAGTGAGTCGTGCCCCGCAGGCCTGCAGCCGGCGCTGGGCGCGCTGGGCGCGGGCACGGGCGAGGCGGAGCGCGCGCTGGTGGCGCTGAGCGGCGCGCTGGAGTGCCGCATGGCGCGCGCCTACTTCGTGGCCGCCGCGCGCGCCGCCTGCGACGCTGGCTTGCAGGTGCGAACAAAAAATAATAATAAAAATAAAACATTTATTTTAAACAATTTACAATATAACCTATGATAGCTAGTAGTTAACAGATTTGGTCTCTGACCGCGATAACCAACATTTACGTGGACAAAGTGGCGGGCAAAACCTAGTAGGCTATATTTTATCATTATAATAATAGGCAGTCCTCATGACTGCCTAATATTATTAATGATAAAACTGCCGATAGAAGTGAAAACTTAACATTAGCATATCGGTGACGAGAACACATAAGTATTGCTCCTACCAAAAACGTGGCTAAAGAAGTTTTCAGTTCAAAAATGAATGAGTACCTAATTAGTAATCTAAAACTAAATAATTAATTATTTATCTATCTCTTAATTGCTAATCTTTGGAAGAGCAGAGTCTCCTAACACCCCAGGCATTGTTTGCTTAAAAGAAAGCTCCAAACACTAAACCTCGTTGCCTCGTTGGTCTAGTTGTCGCAAGCGCGACTGCTGTGCATGAGGTCTTGGTTTCGATTCCCAGGTCGGGCAAAGTGTTATTGGGTTTTTCCATCAGGAATTTCTCAGTAACAGCCTCGGAGTCTAGATTTGTGCCCGGTTGATGGCAATAGGCTCGCCCCCTATTACATGGGACTAAAAACATAACTGGCGAAATTTGGGTGTACTAATGGGTACACTTCTGCCTAACCCTTCGGGGATTACAGGCGTGATGTTATGTAAACACTAAACCCTTTGTAAACTGAAGCATCAATAAACTTATTATTATTTAAATTTCATTTTTTATTTCCGCGGACGAAATCGCTTGTACAAGCTAGAATTACTTGTCTGTAATTAAAATTAAAACTATGTATTTCCAGGCGTTATCGCTTCAGCTGTTGGCGGCGGTCGCGGCTGGCTTCCTGTTCACCGCCATAGTGCTAGTCGACTCACACGCTTGGATATACATCAACACGAAGTAAGTGGAACTTACATTACCTTACATATTTCTTCTAGCATCTCGGCTGGTGGTGGTTTTACTTCTTTAATAAAAAGGATAGTAGGTAAAAGTAATTCAGATTTTTTTAATTTTTTTTAAACGAAATTTGTTTTAACTTATATGTATAGTAACGATGTTTTCTTAACACTTGCTTTAAGCCTTTGCATCTGATCCTTTTTGTTGGCGGTCATTACTATGTTTCTTTTGAAAATTTCTGGACATAATGTTGCTTTAAACATTATTTTTAAAGAGAAACGACCTTTCGCAAAATATGGTGGCTGACAATTGTGCCCGGTTGATGGCAATAGGCTCGCCCCCTATTACATGGGACTAAAAACATAACTGGCGAAATGTGGGTGTACTAATGGGTACACCTCTGCCTAACCCTTCGGGGATTACAGGCGTGATGTTATGTATGTATGTATGGTAGCTGATAATCAAATACTAACCTTACTAACTGGCTTTCTACCGGAGCATAACCTTTCCTCGTATGGTAGGCATGGGATCCGTATCTAATAACAGCCAACAAACAACTTGAACATGTGATATCATGGTGCTATTTGGGGAATGAGTCAAATACCAGTCGGGGGCGCGGATTATGCGTCAAGCGAATACCAGGCTCCCGACTTATGGTATTAGGGGGAACCGTCCTGCTAGGGTTGCAGTTTGAAAGAGTCACCGCTGCCCTGGACCGCAAAGGGCATTAGGAGAAACACGGATGGGTTTTAGTCAGTAAGAGTCTGACACTCTCTTCCGCTCCGCCCAGAGCGGAAGAAAGCATTTCATGACATCCCAACATTAAAAAAAGGGGGACCGTGGAGTCGACATAGAAAGAAAGAAAAGTGGTTTATTGACGCAGACTATGTACGCACAAAAATAATTATAATAAAAGGGCTACATAGCTCTCAGAACGGTGCTCAGGGGTAGCCATGAGGATTTCCTCACCAAAAAAAGGGGGTGTATCTGAGAAGTAGTCGCCATGATAGTTGGAGGTGTGAGTCGGCTAGTAGTCGGTGTGGTGTGCGCAGACGGCGCGGCGGCGGCGAGGAGCAGGCGCCGTTCCTGTCGTCGGGCGCCAGCAGCCAGGCCTCGCGCACGCTGCCGCGCGCGCAGCACAACAACGGCAAGCCGCCCAGCTACGGCGCCGCCGTGCAGCTCATGGACCTCGAGCGGCCCAGGTGACCACTGCGCACGCGCCAGCCCGGGTTTCTATCCGATTTGGTGGAAATGTAAACGAACGAACGTAACTCTGAATGTTGGGCCAGTGTGATGAGCAATTTAAGGATTGCAAAGTTGATTGGCTGTAAGTAGGGATCGATCTTAAGATCGCATTATAGAAAGAAAGAAATAAAATGTCCTTTTTTTTTCTTTGAAATATTTCTGATAATGAAGCTTAAAAAGTTTTAAAACACTATACAAAAGATCATCGATAAAAAGTAGTTAGTAATTAAGTTGAAATATTTAAAATACGGATACATATTTACAGCCTTTTTTATTCTTAATTAAATCTTAAGTAATTAAAAGAAAAAAAACGTTTGTTTACATTTATATCAAATTGTATTGAAATACGGTTTGACACAATCGCTTGCATTGTCTACTAACATTGCGACCAAATTACTGGTTTAGTCTTTGCAATTGACGAGCGCGCGTCATAACATGACTCTTATCTGATTGTTATAAGGTATTAATTGCAATTATCGACGCGCGTTCGTGAAATGTATCATCTTCAGACCCACTAGAGAACTAGACCGCTTAACGCTTGTCAGATGTTTTCTGACTAATTGGGTTTAGACACCATCAATCAATTGACATAATTTTAATGATCTGTCAAACGGCGATTCTGCTATTCGTTAGATTCAAAAAATTTAATATTAGTTGGGAATTCATTTTTTTTTGTTCGCTTCGCGCTTCGCTTCGCGAACACTAGTTCGCAAAACGCGACTGCTGAGTAATCAAGAAAGGTGCTGAGTAATTAAGGTCTTGGGTCCGATTCCCAGGTCGGGCAAAGTGTTATTTGGGTTTTTACGACTTCAAAAAGGAGGAGGTTCTCAATTCGACGCGTATGTTTTTTTTTTTTTTTTGTGTGTTTGTTCTACGATTACTCTGCCAATTATGAATCGATTTGGATGATTCTTTTTTTGTTTGAAAGAGTATAGTTCCGAATAGGTCCCATAGGAATATTGTCATGATCTGATGATGAACTTTGGAGATATGGAACGGAACTCCTTATAAAATCACAGCAGAACCGCCGTAACAAGACAAATTGCTTTGTTTATACGTGTAGTCGATGACTGACTGAAGGAAGTGGGGAGGGGGTACGTCAACCCCCCTCCTACCACTTTCCAAAATTTAATATGTCGTGTGACGTATTGTTTGAAAGGGCTTTATGTAAGGATTTCAAACATTAACACACAAGCACTAAAAAGTGAAAAATAAAAAGCTTTTTTACAAAAAAAGATCACCGCCTTCAAAAACTACAAAATAAAAAATAACTTTAGCTTGGAAGTCGGTGGCAATACCTACATAACAAGAAACAAAACCAAAGCCGCCGACTTCCAAGCTAAAGTTATTTTTTATTTTGTAGTTTTTGAAGGCGGTGATCTTTTTTTGTAAAAAAGCTTTTTTTTATCAGTATTTTCTGAGTAGCAGCCTTGAAGTCTGAATTTGTGCTCGGTTGATGGCTATAGGCTAGCCTATGACTTAAACATAAGTGGCGAATTGTGGGTGTATTTAGGGTACACCTCTGCTTAACTCTTCGGGGATTACAGGCGTTATATTATGTACTGAAAATTAGTAAAGTGTTTCTTTTAGATATGTTGTGTCTTTTAATTATTGGTTAATGGTGTCTAATACCTAATTCTCTGCCCGTTTTAACATCAAAACCGTGACTTAAAGAAACTCTTCAAGTATTCTGGGGTGGAAAACAAACTGTCTTTAACCCAAATCTGCCTAACTCCGCAGATCATTAGATCTGTGCGGTTCCCAATTAGGCAAGAACCCCTGTGCCACGGTAACTATCTTTGACGTTCTGTCTAGCCCGGGCAAGCCACCTTCCTACGGCGCTGACGTGCAACTCATGGACTTCGAGAAGCCAAGGTAACTATTTGTGACGTTCTTGCCCAGTGATGGGCTTATATGTTTATGAGTTTATTTGCGTGGATATTTCGGAAATGTTCGGAATTAAATTGTTAATCATGATTTTTTTGAGTTCCAAAATATGCACGTAATTAAAACGTTAGGAGAGGCATACAAAATCCTTCTTCTTTTTATTACTCTGTATTTATAACAACTTATATTTGTATTTTACATAATGTATCATCAAAAACCTTCCCTTTTTGTCCAGATTTCTCCACTCACCCCTAGAGTTCTTCACTCAGCCCCTTGTCTTCTCCATTCAACCCTAACCTTCTTTACTCAACCCGCAGCCTTCTTTACCCACCCCTAGCTTTCTCCACTCACCCCTAGCCTTCTCCACTCACCCCTAGTCTTCTCCATTCACTCTAGCCCCTAAACCCCATTCGCGCCAATCGCCTTCTATATGTATATGGTTGATGTCACAAAATACAAATATTCAGTTGCGTCTGTTTAAATGTTACCATAACCCAACAAAATGAAGAAACCCAGAATATTGTAAATGTTTAATCAATGCGTACAGTACCTGAACGTAAATAAGACACATTGAGGTTTAGAAAGAGAGAGAAGACCGTCACACAGATTAGAGTGACGGAGATGACACTACAATGTTCAACTTTTTCTGAATTTTGATGCGTCTTATTAAGGGTCTAAGTAGATATGCTATTTTTGGTAGCTCAACACAGCGATTGATATATTACGAAAAAATCAAATAGACAACAAGACACAATATCGCTGAAATCTGCTAAGGCACTTACGGTCGGGTACTTACTGTACGTAACGCCCCCTGTGTGCAGGGCGCGCATGTCGGGCAGCGCCACGCTGGGGCGCGGCGCGGGCGCGGGCGGCGCGGGCGCGGGCGCGCACGGCGGCGCGCACACGCTGGGCCGCGCGCCGCACAGCAAGTACGCCACGCTCAGCAAGCAGTGCAAGACGCTCGAGAGCAGCGACTTCTACTGAGACCGGCCCGGCGGCGCGCTCCCACCCGAACCCAACGCAGGTAACGTACCCTTACTGTTAAATGTATGTTAATCTTACCGCCATAAGTTGACTTGTAGAAAATGCCTAGGTCTTAAGTTCAGTTAAAAAGTGCAAAGGCATAATTAAAAGGTGTAAATTGAGCTTTTTACATTTTGTATGTTTTTTGGCATTGCGATTTGACACACAGTAAGATGTAGAAGCAGAGAAATGAATTGATTAAAAAACTATGATCTCAAATTGTCCGTGTATTTATTTCACAAATGTTAATACTCTTTCAGTTATGTGGAATGGGTCGGTAAAATGACAAACTGTGTCAATTTAAAAAACACTGACCCTGACTGTGTCTGCTACTTAAAAAAAAAACATAAGGAAACATCTTTATAATAATAATATCTTAGGACAACCAACACATTGTCATCTGATCCCAAACTAGGCAGAGCCTGTACTATGGTAACCAGACAACTGATAAATATATATATATATATTTCTAAATACATACATATTATATATAAATTACACCCAGACACAGAACAAATCATCGTGCTCAACACACAAAGATTTGTCCTGGGCTTTGTTTTTAGCAGGTTAGGTGGTATAACTTCCGAGTATCGAAATATATACTGTTTTGATAGTACCAAAACATCACAAATAACGTTGCAGGTCAATCCGGACGCTCATCGAGCCTGAACCGCTTCGACCCCAAGTACGCGTCGTTCGGGCCGCGCGCGCCCCGGCCGCGTCCCGCCGCCGCCGCCGTGTCGCTGGGAACCTTCTCCACGCCGCACGCGCCGCACGCCCCGCACGTGCCGCACGCTCCCCACGCGCCGCACGCACCCCACGTGCCGCACGCGCCCCACGCGCCTCACGCGCCCGCGGCTGACAAATACGCCACCGTGCGGCCCGCCCGCAAGCCGCACGGCGACCAGCCGCAGCCGCTGTCGGCCGCGGCGCTCGAGTACCGCTCCCTGCAGCGCCCGCGCCGCGCCAACGTGCCCGCACAGGCGCAGCACTCCACGCACACCACGCACCGCCGCCGAGATCGACCCGACCGACCCGACCGCCCTGACCGACCCGAGCGAGCCGAGCGACCAGACCGTCCCGAGCGAGGTGAACGGCCGGAACGTGCCGAGCGACCAGACCGCCCGGAGCGCTCAGAGCGAGCCGAGCGCATCCATCCTCCGCACGCGGACACTCGCGACCTGTATGCTGTGACCGAGCTCTAGGGGCAGCCCCGCGCCTCCTTAACTCCTCTGGATGTGTTTCTGTAAACGCTCGGTGCCGCGCCACTCCCTCAGTGCACCCCTGACGAAACCCCTAACGCTGTTGTGTGACCCCCAGTGTACCCTCGACTTACGAACACCGTGACGTTTTCGACACTCGATGTTCAGCTATGACAATCATAGCGTATGCGGAGTGACAATACTCTGAATGAGTTCATGTGGATATTTGTGACTGATAATGTTCTCGACTGTGGGATGCTATATGCGCTTTTGTGCTGACAGAATTTTTAATCACAAAGGTTTGAAAGGACTTCAAATTAACGCATGGAAAATTGGCATGAACAAAATAATCATGAAGTATGTGATTCGTTGACAATATCTTTTTTCATACAAACGTTCTGTCAGCGCAAACGTTTAGAAATGAACGAATAATTTCTACCTGTGCGTGATTGCTCAAAATCTTTGTAATTTATTGTGAATACTGGTCTAATGTTTATGTCGTGAAATATTTTGACGAACGTTATTTTTGCTGTCTCGAATTTTTGTAGGGAATCATTTTAGCACAAATATTTAGGTAATGTTACAACGGTATCTCTCTAAAACCATCTTGTATGAGGCCTATTTTTTTACTATACTTTTTTATTAACAAGATATAAAGTTTTGAAAGTCAAAAACATGTTGAACCTGGCCATAAACGGGCCACACGCGACTGCTTTAAACGTGGCGACCGCCAACGTCAACCGTGTCCGGCGAGGCCATATAAAATGCATGAAAGTTACAGGAAATTCGTCATTCGTGCGTTTTGTGGTTGCGAACGGTGGCCAGTGTGCGGCCAGGCTTATTGTTAAAAGTGATTTCGAACAGCGGCGGCTTATTTGTATGTTTGTTTGTCTGTACCATAAAAGTCTAATAAGGCTGTGTTAGCGAGTGTTAACGACCAATATTTTATAACAATTTTGTTGATACTTTCACGTTGAAGTGTGTAGTGACGACTGCTCTGTCATCAAAGACTTCGTATGTTTTTGGACTCGGGTTTTCGCTCAATATAGTTTTAAGAAAAAATCCGGCTATGGTCTAACTTTCGAGTAAACGTTGATTAACGCTTTTTAGCGCTAAATTTAGGACGAAATCTGCCAAATTATTGGAAAAATACCTAATATTGTTTTGGCATGTTTCTGTTAAGTTAAAAGTAGACGGCTTGGAGCCTGAAAGTAGACATTTTATTGCATTGTATATCTCTACGTAACATAAGAATGTACATACATAACATTAACAGTAGATACTTGTAATTTAAGTTTATCCTTTTTGTGGTATTCCACAAACAATAAAAAGTAAAAACAATATTTGGACTAGAAATTATATTATATTTTATTTTAGATGAATCTGGAATCTCTACCGGGTATAGTTATTAATTATCATTTAGCTTTCATGTTTATGGCTCAAAAATTACAACTGATTTAAATTGCGTGGACCTAATGTAAATATAAGTTAGGGCTATTAATTTTAAATTTGAATTATAACTTATTTTATTTACAGCTAATTAATTAATTGTAAATAAAATAAAAATAATAAATTAAGCATTCCATTGTGTGTGAATTAGTAAGAAGGTGGAATTGGTAGAAGCAATTTACATAAAAAATATAAATTAATTATTTGTAAATAAGGTGCAAATGAAAACTGCCATATTATGATGAACAAGAATTAATCTGACCGTTTGTCTGTATAAAATGTAGTTAATTAAAATAATGGAAAAGTACCGATCTTGTTGTAACACCAGAAAATGTAACTATTAATTGTTTAATGGGGGGATATATTCTTGAAAATAATTCGTTTGTATGCCTAAAAAATGGATGTTAAACCTGATGAATTTTCAGGTAAATATTCGCACGCCATTGGTAAAACTTGACGTACGAGGATTGGACTTATCAGAATTGGGGTATTTACAACTTCATAACCTGAATTATGTATCTATCTCTTTTTGACACTAAAGCTTGATACACACATACCAGTGCGAGTCACAGTTTCGGTACCGTACCGTATCAGTGATAAATTATTCTTTCATACATTCTCTGTGAAGGCGTTCACACTTGTCAGTGTCAGTGACCACACAGTGCTTTCAGTGTCAGTTCTGGCTCGTTTATAGAGAATGTATGAAATAATATTTTATCTAGTGATATACTTATACGGGAAGGTGCCGTAACTGTGGCTTCACTGTGTGCATCGTATGTGTGAATCAGCCTCTAAAAAAGCTGAAAGCTACATGTCATTGCGATAAATATTTTGTTTTGGACCATACCTGGAAACCATATGGTTACGGAAATATTAAAGGTCAAAGTTCCTAACTAAACTTAAAATATCCCCATGACCCTTGTACTCTTGGATGTACAGTAGGGGTCATAAGTGCATGCTAAAGTTTAAATTGCTGTGAACACGCGGTACAAGCCGTACCTACATCTGAGCATATAAGTGATTATGTTCATGAACACAGTACTTGCGAACACCTCAGAATTAGTAGACAGCGTCGAAAGGTCGTAAGTTAAAAAAAAAAAAAAACTATTGCTTTGTGAGATTGCTATTCCGCTTATGACCCCTTACTGTACATGTAAGCACAATGATTTGCGAGCGTTACACTACGGGAATCAGTGATTTTCACACTAAAAATAAAAGTCGTTTTCCAATAATAATTTTTGCTCGATTTTGCTTAGTTTGATGGACAATCTGCATAGTTTAATATGGATATGTGATGTGTCTTTTTGACCCCGAATGTACGGTCAATGACCTCAGATAAGTATTCAGCCTACATAGCAGTTCACTTAGTGAAGTGGTTACCTCTTTAAAGGCACCGATTATACGCATGCAGCGGATTATTTTCAAGAACACATGTTCGGAATAATCTTATTAACTATAACTAATAAATAACGTAGCGTAAGTAAGAATGGTACCATTTTTATTCTATGAAGCGAACAGTTTTGTATCTCAGTATTAAAATAGGGAACTTTGTGAGACTTTACAACGATGTTCGTACGGATTTTTATGATCAAACGTATTATTTAAGTTTCTCAAACTTCACGGTACCATAAGCAGTGTATTCGCCAAAGATAATGCATAATTTAACTTAAGTATTATAAGCTCTAGTTAGTTGTAATTTTAAGGTTCAAGTTTGTACAGCAGCAAATGTTACTTGTCATAGAAATCTTCGTTCGGTCCCAGTAGCCTCGACAAACAATAACTAATTTATTACGGCCTGTAGATGGATGGAAAGCTTTCGAGTCCTCTACTTGGTCTTTGGGAACCGACCGGAGAAGATGGCTGTTAATAATTGGGGAGTTGATACCATTAACCAATAATTCCAAGAAATAACTTAAAAAAAAAAACGCTTAACTTTAGCCCTGAAAATTTTCAATTTTCAATTTACTGTAAAATAAGATATTTCGTGGCTTTAAAATCAATAAATCGTTAAATAATTGAGTTACCAAGTAAGTGACGTCACAGGCCGCTGTTGCCGTACAAAATGTATGGAAAAATCGCGTTTTGACAGTTCATAAAAAAGTACGTCAATTGTTTGATGGTGTCAACTGGCCTATTGTGATTACTTTCTCGTCTGAATGGTGTTATCGAATATAATGCTATAAGGTCACTTTTGAGACTACGAAAATTTTTATATCTCTTTTTTACGACGTAAATTTGTGGTGTCGTAATGTGACGTGGATATAGTACGTAAAATTCAAACGAAGCAAATAATTATGCAATAACAAAAAATAATATACTATCTCTACATTGTAAGAATACACAATTTTTCAATGTAATTACTGCACACTATTTATAATCGTAAATAATAACACTTAGACAGTTGTAAAATATGTTACGGTAATAACGAGGTGATTTCTTACCGGATAATGTATTGGATTGTTGAAAGATTCGCGCGGAAACTTTACAAGTTACGGTGGTAGCGCATTTTTTCTTTCTTACATTTTTTTTGTAATTTGCAGCTAGTATTCCGTTTGTAGGGTAATCAAAAAAATACGTGACACTAACATATTTTTTATTTACGTAATTATATTCATTAAACATAACATTACGCCTGTAATCCCCGAAGGGTTAGGCAGAGGTGTACCTATTGGTACGCCATCATTTCGCTATAACATAACATCACGCCTGTAATCCCCGAAGGGTTAGCAGAGGTGTACCTATTAGTACAGTCACATTTCACCAGTTATGTATAAGTAGCATGTATTAGCGGCCTCACTTATTTGCCAATTCAATTAACTCTCAATTTATTTATTTCGAACCACCTAAATTCTAGTTTTACAGTTAAATAATAATTAATCAGATTTTCAGGACTAAAAAGAAAAACAGTTTTTTTTTAAATTAAAGTTATGTCTAAATTGTTACTGTCGCGTTAATTTTTTTATAACCTTATTATACAACCTGATACTTAGCCGCAAATTACAAAAAGGTAAGAAATTTTTAAATTGTCAACCCTAGCGCATCCCTTAAAATTAAATTAGCATAACCGGGAATAGAAGTTGCTTCAGTAAAAGTTTATTTGCTTTTATTTTGCCTACAACACAATAAAGTTACCGTAGTATGGTAAATTATATTTACCTTAATAGGAAGTGTAATGCGAAAGTAAGAAACGCGAATTTTCTAATATATATTAGCCTTTTATTTCTAAAATAATGTCAATGAACATCAATTAAATATAAGGTTAATGATTTTTGTTCTTCATTTTTGTAGTGGATTGGGTAAGTCAATGTAATGTCAAGTACTAAATTTCCACAAGGAAATCAATTAAAACTTTATAGTAATCTCTCATTTTGATTATCTGTGTTTAAAATATCAATGTGGACCTGTGTTTCATGTGTCCTTTTTGCTACAAAGTGCCATAAATTATGTTATAACTAAAAAGACTCGAATGATTATTTCTCAGTTTCCAAATGGAACATTTTTCGAATTATTGAATTTAGAATTTACGTTTTTGTTTTTTTAATATTTTTTAAAAAATCTCGCTTTATTGATTGTTTTGCTTTTTCAAGTCAATTATGGTGCGCCCGAGTATGTTAAACGTAAAGTAAATGCATTTGATAATCTAGGTGCTGTAAGAGACGATTTATCATTATTTAAAAGAAAATTTCCTTTTCATACATTACCTAATATTTTTCATTAATTTTATGTATTTAAATAAAAATACTCCTTACGTCTCAAATCGAAGGCTTTTTAAAATTCGAAAAGTTTCGATTTTCATTTTTTAAACTACATATTAATGTACGTAAAAGGAGTATTTATGTAAGAATCTAGCAGGTGGTTCTATTATTTCTGCCTATCCCCATTGGCAATAGGCGTGAGTTTATGAAAGTAAAAGTAAAATCAAATAATTAAATGACTATCGAATTTAAATTAAAAAAAAACTGTTTTAAAAGTATTCTATCCGCCATCTTGATTTTTTTAAATCATGAACATTTAGAAACCTCCTTTGTAGTCAAGTAAAAATCAAAATGGCCGTCGTCTCTTACAATGCGTGGAGTGCGTTAGTGTTTAAGTCTCATCTCGTGATGTATGACGTGTATAACGTAAATTATAAACGGTTGATGATAGAACAAGTGTATGAGTTTACAATGAAAATAATAAATGGATTAAATATTCTTGTTTGTTTTTTTTATTCCTAAACATTCTTTGTACTGGGCAATATCTTTGTAATATAATTCGCTATGCAAAATCGCTTCATGTAAAATACTGATGTTCAGCTGCATCCGCTTAGACTGGAAGCCGACCCTAACATAGTTGCGAAAAGGCTACACAGATAATGATGATCTTCATAATATAATTGGCATACCTATGTGAAAATTAATTATAAGACACACACATAACACATCCCGTACAAGATATACAGACTGTTAGTGTAAACACCGTTGCTACTGGATACTATGCGCCCGAGTTACGTAATCACCGCAAAGGGCGTTGACCTGCTGCACTGGCCATCCGTTAAAACTACCTACATAAGTTTTAACTAATTACATCATTGTAATATAGGGTGAAATAATTTTGAGGAAAAATTTTGATAATGAGGAGATTTTACTTAAAAAAAAAAAAGTTTTTTTTTTTCATTGAATTAAGGATAACGGTGTTTATACTAACACTCTGTAGTAGGTATTTCATTTGGTGTTTGTCAACGTCTTTTAAGTAGTAGCTTTAGTATGTTTCATCCAAGTGTTCTCAGTAGCACTAATCGGGTCATCACAGCATTAGGGCGTGGACACATCACCACAGCGCGGCGCAGCCATCCGCCCGTTCATCTAGATCTTTGAATCATGCTTTTGTTTTTGCTTTATTCGTTGTTTTAGCAATATCAAGAGAAAAATATGTAGGTATTTCATGGTTCATATGTAGTTTGAGTACAGTCACGAGCAAAAACAAGTATACACTTAGCAACATTACGAAGATATTTTCTTCGGATACCTATATTGATTGAATTGTCTTGTTTTTAGGAATATAGTATTTTGGATTGAACACTACTATGAAATAGATCTTATATTATCAAAGAAACAACCATTAGATTTCATAAGAAAATCGCTTTTGAATTTTGTTAAGTGTAGATATAAGTACTTGTTTTTGCTCGTGACTGTACACGTTTGAACTGATGATGGTCTACGTCGATGGTCGACGATGTCTTGGTAATGTGTCCACGCCCTTACGTGCTAGATTCTCCAAAAGTAAATGGAAAAGTCAAGTGAGCTTGTCGCGCCCTTTCCTCCAATGGCACTCATTGTTGGTTTGTTTAGGTCGAATCTTGCAAGTCTTAAGTAAAACTAGGTAAACATGTTTACTTGGTCTACTAAATTTGCATTTTTATGCGTGTTTGTTAATCTTAGCGGTTTTTTTCACTCATGTTAAGTTACAACTTTGGATACTGCTCTACTCCCGTCGGTCAAAGCTTGATGTTATGATTGTAGCCTTGACTATTCCGTATGAATCTGGCTATCATATACAAAAAGATTTTTCCAATCTGATTAGAAGTTCTAGAAATTATTTCGTTTAAAACAAACAAACAAAAAACGCAAAATCGAAGGCAGAATCGCATTTTGACAGGTCATAAAAAGTATGACAGTTTATTGGTGGTTTCATCAAGCCTATTGCAATTTTTGTACTTGCTTGGTATCGATTCCACAACGTCAGACATGCGAAGCGGCGCCTTAACCATTGGTCCATCACGACATCCGACACCACTAGTACCTATATTTTAAAATTTCCTTTTCACAACAAAGGTAACAAAACACCTCCCACCCAAAGGCAAGAGATATAACTAGTCGTTCGTTATTCCCGCGCCACCGCGCCATTTGAACAAATAATTGGAACGCTTTCGCGCGGGTAGTATGGACCGAGTCGAGTAGCAATTTGCACAACAATGCACTCGATAGCTGTTCCCTTGTTTATTATGTTATTTTGCGTCTTTACACTAGCTATACATCGCGGTTTCCCCCGTGTTTTTTATGTCTTTGGTTACTGCTCCACTCCCAAGTCGTAGCGTAATGTTATATAGCCTATACTACGAGTATTTCCTATAAATCTGGCTGTTATTTAAGTCCAAAAATAGTTTGTCCAATCTGTTTGGTAGTTTCAGAGATTAGAGCATTTAAACAAACAAAAAAGATTTTTTAGCTTTTTATATGATTACCTACCTATAGATAATTAGAATGGTAGAAAATGCCCAAGGCATCAAGTCCGCCTTTGTACAGTGTATTTTTTTTTACATGTGCTTAAAGTTTAAATTAAATAAATAATTATAAAAGAAAATTATCAATGTGAGCTTAGGAAATAATAAATTACGGTTAAGTTAACTTTAGGCGCCTCGCGCACTAGACGGCCACGAGTGGCCACAACCGCGACCAGTGGCCGTAAGCGACCAGATTAACTACGTTGGTCGTGGCGTTAGTTAATCTGATCGTTGCGACCACTGGTCGTAGTCGTGGCCGTCTAGTGCGCAAGGTGCCTTATAATGACAAGTCGTACTATAGGTTTTATGTCAGAGGAAATATGTTTTATGTACGTATGTGTGCGAATATTATGTACTAGCTTCTGCCCGCGACTTCGTCCGCGTAAATTTCGGTTTCAGACGAAGTCGCGGAACAAATTACCCATGTCCTGTCATATCAATTATTTAGTTAAAATCATGATTCGAAACGACACGAGGCGCCATCTATGATCATAAGAACGTTATTGTAATTTTCCTCGGAAACAGTACTTTTTTTCGGGATTAAAGGTACCCTATGTTCGTTCCTGTACACCTGGCAACGTTTATGCAAAATTTCAGGGTGATCGATTCTATGGCTTAGGCGTAAAATGGTAACAAACAAACTTACTTTCGCATTTATAATATTAGTTAGGAAGTTAGGATGTATGCGAATATGTTTTATGTAAACGATATCAAGACTAGGTATTTTTTTTTAAGTTTAATTAAAAACCAATTTTTTTATTCCCCCTTTAATTATTATACCTTTAAATATAAATATTTGTTTGTAATAAGAAATAATTACAAAAATTCTCTCACTGATACGAAACTACACTACTGCCGTGTATCATAGAATATGTTTTATACACGGACAAAGTCGCAGGCAGACGCTAGTGTTAATATTTACTTGTTGACATCAGGAAAACGTAAACTAGTCAGTTTATAATTCTTCTCCATGTATTCTTCAGCTTCTTTCGTCATTTCTTCGTCGAAGTATTTGATCCAGTTGCCGGATTTTCCTGTGAATATGTGTTGCAAGAGATTAGTTCTGTCAAAATGAGCTAACCCACATCTCTCATGAATTTCTCCTGTATCGTGTGTTAACGTGTGTGAAGCCACACACACACAAACATCTCCAGACCAGGACCAGTATACAACAAATAAATATTTGTATAGCCTAAAGGTCGATAACCTTTAGGCTATACAAATATTAATTTGTTTAACATCACGCCTGTAATCCCCGAAGGGGTATACAGAGATATACCCATTAGTACACTCACATTTCGCCAGTTATGTTAAAGTCCCATGTAATAGGGACAAACCTATTTCCATCAACCAGGCACAGACTCCAAGGCAGCTACTGAGAACTTCCTGATGGAAAAACCCAATAACACTTTGCCCGATCTGGGAATCGAACCCATGCTCAGCAGTAGCACCTTGTGACCACTAGACCAACGAGGCAGTCAAATATTTATTGTTTTCGTGCCAGCATCGAACTTGTGACACGCAGCGTAGGACCCAATCGCTCAGCCACTGCGCATACGCATTAGCCACTCACCTTTTCTAAAGAAGGTAATTTCACTTTCTTCTTCATTCGTTTTTATTACGGGTTTCTTCTTCATATTATCAAAGTGTAGATGTTCAATGAGTTGTTTCTTCTGTTCATTAGAGTACTCTTTGTTTAAGAAGAGACATACTCTGTCTATAACGCTGCGCAAATTCTGAAAACATACAGAAGTCAGTAATGAAACATCACGCCTGTAATCCCCGAATGGTTGGGCAGAGGTTTATGTAATAGTACACCTACTTTTTGCCAGTTATGTTTAAGTCCCATGTAATAGGGGGCGAGCCTATTGCCATCAACCAGGGTCGAATCCAGTCTTCCAGACTGATACTGAGAAATTCCTCATGAAAAAACCCAATAACACTTTGCCCGACTTGAAAATCGACCCCAAGACCTTATGCACAGCAGCCGCGCTTTGCGACTACTAGATCAACGAGGCAGTAATGAAAAAGGAACCCTAATAACTCAACCTCTTAAAGCTTTTTTTCCATTATCGGATGACTAGACAGATGGCGGTGCGCCAACGATATATTATTATCTAAGACATTTGCTGTAAGACCGGCCATTGTGACACCCTTGTAAAAGAGACTGCTCAATACACCGTGCCATACCATGACCGTGCTATGAACGTATCAGTTCAAACGTACAGTCAGTAACAAAAGTCGATTAACATTTCGGTATCCAATCCTAATTATTGAGCACAATATAAAAGGAAATAACGAAATGGACGTAAAATTAAGATAAAATAAACTTTTAGCTCATTCCTGAAATTCTGTGAATCATTGCATAGTGTTATTTCGTGTCTATGAAAATGATATGTTAAAGGAAATTTGTTAATCGACTATTGTTGCTGACCGTACGTATCTATAGAAACAAATAAAGAACATTGAAACGTTTGTGTTTAATGTCAAAAGGACTTCATAGATACAGTACTAACATGAAAAATCAGATTTCTAAAATGTTTGTCTATATGTCGATCTGTTTGTTCCGGCTAATCTCCGAAACGGCTGGACTGATTTTGACAGGATTTTGATCGGCAGATAGCTGATGTTATAAAGAGTTACTGAGGGTATGGTATGGCTTTCATTTTAGAAAAATAATTAGTATTCACGCAATAAAAAATAACACCCCATGGACGCCAGTGGACCCGACATTCAGGCGAACGAAGTCGCGGGCATAACTTAGTGTTGTCAAGACTTACATTTTGCATATCTTCATAGAATAGGAACATCATATTTGGATGCTCTCGTTTTTGCCAAGCCTCCTCTACATGCGGGAATATAGGTGTGTGCATTACTGAAAGAAAATAATAAATACTACTATAAAATTATTTCTGATACAGTTTTTTATTTTTTATTTTTTTTAGGTGGTAAAAATCATCAAATGACGCCTTCTGAAGGGACTGTCAGACTTTTACTGACTAAAAAACCACCCTGTTCCTTCTGTAGCCCTTTACGTTCCGGGGCCACGGTATCCTGTTAAGACGTCCCGCAATAACACAGTATGAAATTACCCAAAAAGAGCTGGTAAAAGCAATTTATAATAGTAAAACAGTGGGAATAGAAAGGTTCTATTCTTTCCTATTTGATATACGGAACCCTTAAAACGGCTATGAGTCGTGAAAACTGCAGGGTGTGGAAGCAGACAAGTAAAAGTAAAGTTATACATAGCAGGTGCCACCTGCAAGATGGGCTATCAACTTTACAGTAGGTATGCTGGCATAGTTGCAAGCTACGCTTGCCGGGGTTGGTCCGTGGATGGGTAACCATCTTTACATACCGAGACTCCTCCATGCCTCGGAAAGCATGTTAAGCCGTTGGTCCTGGCTGTCATACGTGGATCTTTGACAGTCGTTACGGGTCGTCAGAAGCCCGAAAGTCTGACAACCAGTGTTACCTAGGAGTATCATATTACCCAGTTACTGGGTTGTGGAGGTCAAATAGGCAGTCGCTCCATGTAAAATACTGGTATTCAGCTGCATCCGGTTAACGGAACGGGAAGCCGACTCCAACATAGTTGGGAAAAGGCTAGGCAGATGATGATGCTGGCATAGTTGTAAGGAACTTAAGTCCAGCAGTCATTCCAGCAGTATAAAATTAGCGATTTATTACCTTCTTCTTTTAGGAGTTGATTGATCACTTACTTAAATCCTTCTTGAATAGGTCCCAAAACTCTTTAAATTCGACTTGTTCGTCGAAGTATCTGAACAGCTTGTGAGCGAAATGAAACGACACAGCCACGTCTCGTGGGTCCCGGGCTATGTAGAAAACCTTTAAATAAGAAAGAGAGAGAAATAGTTTCGTTAGTTCCACTTATAATCTCTATTGTATGACAGTCAGGGCCGCTATACACAAGTGAGCACTATCGGATTCGCAAACTTTGAAAATGTTGTGTTGAAAATGCCGAACCGAATGTGCCGACCCGATTATACATATAATTTTGTTTTCGCTGACGCTGTGCCAATTTTTTAAAGAAATTATCCATGTGTTAAATATTTTTTTTGAAGACTAGAGAAATTAGCTGCCTCCTGATATTTTAATAGTCTTAATCTCCTCATTTCAAATCTATGAAAAATTTTGTTTTATGAACATAATCAATTTTATTGCGAAGCCATGGAATCCGGTCAAAAATATGGGTCACAATTTATTGGTTCCAACATAAATCCTCTTGGGATATTAAAAACCAGCGAAGGAAATCTTGTGCAAAAAATCATTAAGTAAAAAATTTCATTCCATAAAATATAATGACTTACTTTAGCCGTTTCGAGTAATTTTGGCGGGAGAAGTGACAGCGGTAGATGTGATTTGACGTAACGCGGTGACGTCATATTCGGCAAACTTCGGAAGTCTTCGTAGGTCGCTCGGGGAGCATTGGGGTCTGTGGAATATTCTGCTCGTATTTCCGACTTGTGAGTTGGATGCCTGTGACAAGTTTGATATAAACTTTAAGTTTAATATTATCTCATAAAGTAGATGTATTTATTTAAAAGAGACTTAATTAATATATACATTATTTACAAGCTTAATAATAAAAATAAAATAAAAAACAACTAGAATAAAAAAAAAGAGAAACTAAAATTAAATGGCATCAAAAAATTCATTCGCATCGCTGTCTACTGGAAATGTGCCCAAAAGACTGGCCGCATTGCCACGTTGAATGGCAATGCTAAACCTCTGGCCAAGGTAAAAACCTGCCCTTGGGTCACGGGAAGAATCAACCAATCGTTTAATAAAGTAAATAAATAATCGTTTAATAATCTCATAAAGTTGATTTATGTATCCTTTACAATTTCTTGTATTTTTTGTTGAATTTGACTACTTTTGTATTTATTTAAATTTGT
The DNA here is from genome assembly GCA_949774945.1 of Hoplodrina ambigua. Lineage (NCBI taxonomy): Eukaryota > Metazoa > Arthropoda > Insecta > Lepidoptera > Noctuidae > Hoplodrina > Hoplodrina ambigua. The sequence continues at coordinate 2,398,190 of OX458974.1, read as the reverse complement.
CATGAAACCTTTTTATGGGACAACTCCGATAGTATAATGCTACAATAGTTTCTTGTGTATAGGGGTTCGTCCGGGGAAGTGCTTCCACGACACCTGCCTGCCACAAATCAGCGTTGGGCTTGTGTAATTACAGATACATAACATAACATAACATCACGCCTGTAATCCCCGAAGGGATAGGCAGAGGTGTACCCATTATTACACCCACATTTCGCCAGTTATGTTTAAGTCCCATGTAATAGGGGGCGAGCCTATTGCCATCAACCGGGCACAAATCCAGACTCCGAGGCTGCTACTGAGAAATTCCTGATGGAAAAACCCAATAACACTTTGCCAGACCTGGGAATCGAACCGAAGACCTCATGCACAGCAGTTGCGCTTGCGACCACTAAACCAATGAGGCAGTACACAGATACATATGACATTTGTACTTTGTTTCTGAGATATAAACAAAGGGTAGATGAAGGATGGTAGATTGGATGGAAATGGATGGATGGGGAAGGGTAGTTTAGATGAGGCGAAAGGAGTATGTAAGGATCGTTGCAGGTGGCGTTCTGTGGTTTCTGCTACCCCCATGGGAAAAAGGCGTAAGTTTAAGTATGAATGTATGTTTCTGAGATAGCAACGCGCCTGTAAAGCCTCTGGTATTGCAGATGTCTAACAAACCCATTAGGTAGTGGTGATCAGGGAGATTTTTTATCATCCAATAATGTAAACAAAACAGGTATTCCTACACAAGTTTACTACAATACGGATAAAATGTATGGAAATACTTCCATTTCGTTCATAATTCAAAGTAGGTCCCTTAGTATAAGTTGCCCATATTGACGGGCCTGTTGGTCTAGTGGTTAGCGGCCCTGACTGCTAAGCCGGAGGTCGTGGGTTCGATAACTGATTCGCCCAGGACAAACTTTGTGTGATGAGCATGATTGTTAGTTCTGTGTCTGGGTGTGATTTATCTATAATATGTATGTATTTATAAATTATATAAGTATGTATATCAGTTGTCTGGTTACCATAACACAAGCTCTGCTTAGCTTGGGATCAGATAGCCGTGTGTGAGTTGTCCCAAGATTATTTATTTTATTTTACTCATATGTTCTTTCACTCTTAGAAAGATCGGTAGCGAATCCACAGTCAGCCTGTTTGTTTCCCATGTTTATTTGTACTTAGATATCCTATCACACCGTTTATGATAATAAAACGAAAAGATAAAAACAAAAAACACATAATGAGAGCTATCTTATCGCGTAACTAAAAAGAACAGTGAAATATTATTATGATACGTAATGTTTTTTGGAACTATCCCCGTTTGAGCACCTATGCATTGAGCACCAATCAATATTTTAACGCGGTGTTAGAGAAAGAAAGAAAGAAAAGAAAGAAAAACTGTTTATTCCCGCAAAAATGACGCACATAACATAAAAAAAGAAAAGAAAAATTGTACATAAAAGCATAGTGGAAATAAGAATGTAAAAATATTAAAAATAAAATAAATACATAAAGAAATATGCGCCACTACCGCGCGAAAGGGTTTACGCTCAGCATAATGCCGTGGCCAGTGCACGGAGGCACTAAAACCACTGCGCTTTTCAGCGTAGCCGGTGCTCAAGAAATAGGCTCTCAAACGGAAATACTTCGTTTTTGGGAGTTACGCAGAAAATTCTTACTCAATATAGGCAAATCTTCTAGCAATCGACACGTTCTTAGCTGTGTCGAAGTCGAGGTTGTTCGCGACCAACCATACGAGCTCTTGCAGCCAAGTTGTTCCTGAAACATGAAGGATAAGTAAGTGTAGCTAACGTCAATAAAGACAGCCAAGTACGAAGGAGATTTGATAGTGCACAAGTGTGTGCGCAAACACATGTACACTCCTTGTTCCTTTACTCCCATAGTTTGATGGGACAGTATTCCGACACGATCGAGAAGAGATCAGGTGCAGGACCAACGGCTTTACGTGCTTTCCGAGGTATGGGGGTGTCACATCAACCTATCCAAATTTCAGGCTGCTACTGAGAAATTCAGAAACTTTACCACTTTGCCCGTCCTGAGAATCGCACCCAGGACTTCAGACACGTTTGCTACCACGAGACCAACAGGGCATTTAACAAAATGACGGGTACTTAGAAGATATACAAACGTTACCAAGCACGTGATTAGTCTTAGTTATATTCCCCATCTCTGTCTTGCACACACAGTCCGACAGTTGTGCGAAGGTGACAAGAATAACAGGCTAAAGTGTTTGTTTACCTCAGCCATAATACTTACGTATCTACATAAAATATGATCATCATTACTCAGCTGAAAAACTGACGATACGGTTGAGGTAGTGGTTGAGTTCAATTCCCGTACGGAACAAATATTTGTATGGCCTATCGATAGTTGTTCCGAGTCTAGTAGGGTGTGTATGTGAAAACTCACATACACACACTACTAGACTCGGAACAACTACAATTCAATCCAGTACAACAACAACCCCCAACAAACAACCCCCCCCCCCTTACAATTCCCTACAATTTCTCCAGTATCGAGGGTTCCTAGCGTGGGACAACGTTCATTACTGGACTAAGGCATTCTTAAGCGCACACACAACGATCGAGATTGTACTTTCCGTTTGCTCGCTTTGCTCGCGCCTTTCACCTGACCAATTCTACTAATTCTTAGCATACTAATCTGAGTATCAACCTCTAAAAAGTACCTCTAATTTAACTACATTTTTGACAATGATAATACTACTTAAAAACGTTTAGAATTTAGTCGCTATCTCATTTCAGCATCAATCGGATTGAGATTAATTCGCGAACGTTCCTAAAAGTTATTTCACAGGTCATCGACGTACCTGCTGAGTTTTAAAATCCAAGTATTACCTAGTGGTACGAATGAATAAATAAGAAGATTCAACTTTACCTGATCTTGAGAACGTGGCGACCCAAACATCATCAGCCCTGACTTGGAGTTTATAGATCTCTGCAGCGTGGTCTCCGTAGCCTGCATTTGAAATGTACCCCTTTGGACCTACTCGAATGAACGGTCTCACGTAATCTGTAAAACGGATGATATATAAATGCGAAAGTAGCTCTATCTGTATGTTACACTGTCACGACTAAATCACTGAACTGATTTTGAAGAAAGGTACCTATACGGGTTATGTTAGAATTCCATGAATGGATATAGGCTACTTTTATGCTGCGACTTTGTCTTCGTCCGCGATAACCGATATTTATGCGGACGAAGTCTTGGGCAATAGCTAGTAGCTTAGCTCCTTATCTAGATCCCAAGTACTTTTCTTTCTTGTAATTTTTTTATGACGTAACAAACAAACACACTGACAGACTATGCCAGGGTTTATTAAGAGCGTTTACGCCGATAAACCACATTTCATAAAAACTTTCAAGTCCACTCAAGTCCAACATTTTCAAAAAATTGTATTACCAGCAACTCGAGCGAATTTAAGTCTTCCATGGAAACAGAAATTTCCAATTAGGTATATTTTTTTTAATAAGACATTTCGATAATATTCTCAACTAACTTTTTAGACCTATGTATCTTACTTATGTGTAGGAAGTTTTTTTGAATGCTTATTGAATGCTTTGAAACAAATCGTCTTGAAGACCTAGACAAGAAGCGACAGATACTTAAAACTCGCCCAAAGCCTTCATATATCTACACGTATAACGGTAATAATCAGCTCTTCTGTACACGATGTCACCGGGTCTTCAAGACCAGGTTTGGGTTTGCTAGTCATCAGAGAGCTCACGAAAGAGAGGGAAGTAGTCTAGGTCGCTGTCGCCGGATACGGTGAAGAGGACTATATATGCCATGTCGTGTATGATTCTGTAAACAAATGTTGTACACATTGATTTTAAAAGAGTACGTATGGAGTTTCTTGCCCATACAAAACTACCTTTTGGAAGGGGCAACTAGATTCAATCCTATTTCGTTTTTTGTTGTGTATGACGTTCAAAAGTGCCTTATTGGCCTAATTGAAATAAATGATTTGACTTTGACTTTGACTTATATGTGTAGGAAGTTTCATTAAAATCGGTTAATTCGTTTCTAAAAATATTGGACTTGAAAGTTTGTATATAAAATGCCGTACGGCGTAAACGCTATTAAAAGAGGGATGCCATAAAATACGTGTTTCATCTCTTTCCTACCTTTATAATACTTTTTAATAATTTTGTCCTCTTCTTCAGTAACATTTTTAATTTCATAAGGAAATTCCTGGGATGCCATTTTTTATTCCTGTGAAAGAAATTAAAGTTCATTATTACTTGCTAGCTTGCGTTTATTACTCGCTGAACTTTTCTTGTTGCATTTTTGAGGAATTATGAGATTGGATCAGATTAAGTAAAGGAAGTCTGGCTGCGTCGTTGGTCTAGTAGTTCGGAAAGCGGACTGCTGAGCGTGAGGTCTTGGGTTTGATTGGCAGGTCGGGCGAATTGTTATTGGGTTTTTAAATCAGAAATTCTCAGTAGCAATATTTGTGCCCTGTTGATAGGCTGTTATATTTTACCAGTTATGTTTGTTAAAAAACATACGCGAAATGAAATAACCTGTCAACCTAGGTGAACTAATGGATACACCTATGCCTAACCCTTCAGAGATTTCAGGCGATTATACTTCATGCAAAAAAAAAATAGCTTTAAATAACCAAAATAATGACAATGTGTTTGTTTTGCCAGTACTATATCTAAGTAGAGATGAAAACAAACTCAGACAGCGGAGAAATCGTTTACGATTCATTCGTAGTTTGAACAGGTGAATATTAATGTTCCGTTTCATTACTTATGAATCGCTGATGACAGACGAACAGACAGATAAGTATAGTCTTGACAGAACTCATCGCGAGCTATCGGAACAATGTTAATGAATAACGCATCACTACTTTATGAACGCGAGTACAATGGCGGACAGAATTCCTAACCTCTTAATGATTGAAACACAGATAAATAAATTCATTCATATTTTTTGACAAATAGATAACACGCGATTTGATAGCACGTTTACTGATATTTTGCTTCTTAAAAACTCGGGGACAACTAATAATATAATTATAACTACAAGTGTAATAGCAAGATATTTTTTTAATTTTCATGTTTTATCAATTAAAAGCAAAATGATGGGTAGGTATGTCAGTGTTTATTTGTACCTATTAAGTTATTTAAACTTTATGCAACAAAAAAGTGCTAAGACGGACTTAATGCCTACGGCATAGTATTTCTAATATTTATTTATTTATTTATTTAAACTTTATGCAACAAATGTACAAAGGCGGACTTAATATTACTTTTTCAAAAACTGATTTGAACTGAAGGAAAAAAACAAAGTAAAATAAAATATGTTAAATTACATAATTGGTTAAGTAATTTATTATATTTTTCCTTTATTTCATTTAAATATATAAATTATATTTTTATTAAATATGAATGCAAAAATACAACTATTAAAAATATGTACATTATAGAGTACTATACGAAATTACGAACACAGAACCTTAAAAAATACCTACATTTAAACTGTCCCAATATTTTTGGCCCGCAGTGCTCAAATGAAACACTTCGGTTTCACAATTTTAATTACAGGAAAGCTAAAATTAAATCGATCCGTGTCGAGATCAAAGTGAATGGGCCACAAAGGTGAAATTGCTTTGAAGTGTCGCAGCAGCTAACGAGGGAAGTAGAGGTGAGGTGCTGCGGGCTGAGCGCACACGAATCTAGTTCTAATCAACACCTACATTTAATTGGTAGATGGTTTGGCTTTGACTGATTATGGCTTCTCATTAAGGGTCGTAATAGTTAGGAACTCGTGTAATGACACGTTAAGCGCATAAGTTTAGGTTTTAGTACCCAACAGCCAACACTAAGAATAGTAAAATTTTTTTTTAGCTGTCAAGTTACTGAACGTATTCTTTTATTTTTGATAAATAAATAACGTTGCTTCTTAATAGCAAAAGAATTTTCAGGATCAAACTAGTAGTTCTAGAGAAAAGAGTGGTCAATCAAAATACCAACATACCCTTCAGTTCTAATTACTGAACACAATTAAAAGTCGAACTAGAGTCTGGCTAACGAAAGATTCGCACATGACGAGGCGGCAATTTAAAATCTCAGTATCGACTTTGTTTAGAGCATTTTCTATCTTATTTTACGAAAATGATCCTAAATGATTTTGTTCTTTAACGAATTACTGATCTAGTTTTAGATTTTGAGAGAATATGAATCACCGGTTGTCCCATGACAGCAAACTAATAAGTTTGTTGATCATAGAGTAGGGGGCTTACCCGCATCTCTTAAAACGATATAATTTCAATATTATTTTGTATGTTCTGTTGTTGGATTTTCAACTCTCAGCGCTGAGCCAAGCGTTGAAAATCCAACAGTGTACAAGGCAAAGTAATAATAAAATAATATTGTTTTAAGAGATGGGGGTAGGCCCCCAGTTATTGAGTCGACAGATACATAAACAGTACAATAGATGGCGTTAAGGTAGCATGGATATAATTTGCGAATAACAAAAAAACACAGTTAAAAAAAAAAACGTTCTGGCCGTGTAGGTGTTGCATATAGAACAGCAGATTTTTAGGGTTTCGTACCCAAAGGGTAACACGGGACCCTATTACTAAGACTCGCTGTCCGTCCGTTCATCAGTCCGTGTGTCACCAGGCTTTATCTCATGAACCGTGTTAGTAAGACAGTTGAAATTTTTATAGATGATGTATTTTTGTTGCCTTTATAATAACAAATACTAAAAAACAGAATAAAATAAATATTTAAGGGGGCCGTACAACAACCGTGATTTTTTGCCGTTTTTATAGATACTGGTACGGAACCCTTCGTGCGCGAGTACGACTCGAACTTGGCCGGTTTTTATTAATAATACCAAAACACGCTAGGTGGTCTACAACCATGAACTGAACCAATCAGACTTTTAGTTTCGATGTTGTTGTTTTTTTTTATTACCTACTTGCATTAACACATATAATTACCCAACTAGCAAAAAGATGTATAGTATTTGAATTAAACAACTATCAGACATGTAAAGGTTTTATAATAGTTTTGTAGACATTAATAGTTTTATAGTAGTGTTCAGTTCGACGCATTAGTCATCATCATCTGCCTAGCCTTTACCCAATTATGTTTAGGGACGGCTTCCAGTCTAACCGGATGCATCTGAATACCAGTATTTTACATAGAGCAACTGCTTATCTGACATCCACAACCCAGTAACTGGGTAACACGATAGATAGTTATACATAATTTATTTTGCTAGTCGGGTAGTTAGTGCTATTAAAAAATCCTAACTATCCTAATCCTTCCTAATACTAGTAAGTTTGTTTGTTACCATTTTACGCCTAAGCCACTGAACCGATCATCCTGAAATTTTGCATATACGTTGCCAGGTGTACAGGAACGAACATAGGGTACCTTTAATCCCGAAAAAAGTACTGTTTCCGAGGGAAATCACAATAACGTTCTTATGATCATAGATGGCGCCACGTGTCCTTTCAAACCATAATATTAACTAAATAATTGAAATGGGTAATTTTTTCCGCGACTTCGTCTGTGTCCGCGATAACCGAAATTCACTCGGACGAAGTCGCGGGCAAAAGGTAGTAATAAATAAGTATTAATTATGTGTTTACTTACACTTTAAATGCTGATTTTCATTTTAAAATATCAACTCGACACACAGCACGAGAGCCCACTGACACTGTGATAAGACTAACACAGTCCCCCGCATTCATTTAAAACCAGTTGAGCAACGTTTAGGTATATTCTATTTATATTTATTTAAGATATTGTCCTCCCGGCCAAAGGACTTGGAAATATCTGAGCTTGAGTGTAAGAACACTCAATGTTCTTACACTCAAGCCCAGATATTCCGTTGTCCTATGGTTTACAAAAAGCGTTTTAGTTATATATTATAATATATAAAACTAGTTGCTCGCTAGGAATTCGTACGCTGTTTTTTTTCACTCGGATTAAGTTACATTTTTAGTAACTGCTCCGCTCCCGTAGGCTGCAGCGTGATGTTATATAGCTTATACTATTCCTTATGAATCTGGCTATCATATACAAAATATTTTTTTTTCTTTCCGTCTGGTTGTTCCAGAGTTTAGCGCGGTTAAACAGACAAACAAAAAATCTCTTTAACTTGATTATATTAGTCGAACTAATTAGTTCCTAACTGTAATCAGTTCCAGTATTGTTCATTTATAAATGTATTATTATGAATAAACAATTCTGGAGCAAATTGTTAATGTCATGAATAAATTAACAATAACCGATAAACGTGAACAAATAAATGTGTTTTTAAATAAATAATAATTGCATTGTTTTGTTGATATACTATTATCTCCTACTAAATATAATGAAAGCGAAGGTCATTCACTAACTCATAATGAAATATCGAAAACCACTTGACTTTTAAAGATGAAATCTGGCAGGAACGGAACGGATTTTCCAATATTCACTCCCTAAGGGTCGAAAATGGCGTCCAACATGTACGGGGACGAACTCGCTGGCAAAAGCTAGTAGTCAATATAATTTTGAAATCCGCCTTGAGCCGCCGTGAGTCAGCGTGGTTATCAATGTTCGTGCCTTCTCTGTATGAGAAGAGGCCTTTGCTCCGCAGTGGGACAATAATAGGCTGGTATTATTATTGTCATAACATCACGCCTGTAATCCCCGAAGGGTTTGGCAGATGTGTTCTCATTGGTACAGTCACGAGCAAAAACAAATATACACTTAGCAACATTATGAAGCAATTTTCGTCGAATATAGTGATTGAAAAGTCATGATTTTAGGAATATAGTATTTTGAATTGAATACTACTATGAAATAGGTCTCATATCAATTTACAACCATTATTCCACAAGAAAATCGCGTTTGAATTTTCTTATGTGTACACCTGTGTGAAGGGACTCCCAGACTTTTACTGACAAAAAAAACCACCCTGTTCCTTCTGTTGCCCTTTACGTTTAACCTTATCAACTGAAATGAAATTGTACAGGCGATAAAGGCCTTTCTTCATTATTTACCTACGAAATCGTTATCACAGTGATTCTGCATTAAATAGCAGGATGTGAAGAAAAAAATTATGTTAATTACATAATTATCTAATCAGTACTTATGTACATAAAAATAAATGCGGCATAAAGTGTTTTATACGATGATAATCGCGTGATAAATGATACATGTTTACGACTTGGTACAACGCCGCTAGGTAATCGAGGGTTATTGCAGGAGACCATATTTCACCCTTACGTTCTTAATAATAAGGTTGAAAAGTGGTCAATCGCTAATTATTATTGTCCTCAGTTGTTCCAATGAAACTATCTAGCAATAACAATGACTTTGACTATCAGTCACGCAGCCGCTGGAAGCTTTACCTGCGCGTGAGCATGAATGGAGCATGCAGAGACCATTCTGAACTGACGAAGCTGCGTATGCGTGCTCCTGCTCACACCAGTGAAACGGTTTTGTCAGTTAGAATAGTTTTTCAACACTATCAGTGAGATTAATAAACCTGGTTAATAATTTAATAATAATAATTAATAATTAATGGTTAACCTGATTAATAACTTGTATTATGAACTTACATAACATAACATAACACAACATCACGCCTGTAAACCTCGAAGGGTTATGCAGAGGTTTACTTACTTAGTACACCCACATATCGCCAGTTACGTTTAAGTCTCATGTAATAGGGGGCGAGCCTATTGCCATCAACCGGGCACAAATCCAGACTCCGAGACTGCTAAGAGAAATTCGTGATTACATAACATAACATCACGCCTGTAATCCCCGAAGGGTTAGGCAGAGGTGTACCCATTAGTACACCCACATTTCGCCAGTTATGTTTAAGTCTCATGTAATTGGGGGCGAGCCTATTGCCATCAACCGGGCACAAATCCAGACTCCGAGACTGCTACGAGAAATTCGTGATGAAAAAACCCAATAACACTTTGCTTGACCTGGGAAAGGAATCCAAGACCTCTTGCTCAGCAGTTGTCCTTTGCAACCACTAGACCAACTGAAAAAGGATCATGAGATATGTTTCTGGGACACACAAACAAATGAGAGATTATTTCTATTACTTCTGCGTCAATCGTAGTATTATTGCTGATTAAATATCTAATAATCACCCAAAGTTTCCTTTGTCCAAGATTAAATTTATCTTTTCATAGTATGCAGCTTGATTTCCGGTGAGAATAACTTCGCTGGGAGCCGAGAGAGTACCTGCTTATATTGTATGTAGATGAATACAGCATCTGTCTGTATACTGTAGAGACTGTGGTTGCTTCAGCTATATTCATCCTTATTTTATGTGAATACTAGTTTCTACCTGCAACATTAGCGTTATGTTATATAGCCTATAGGTACTGTTCCTCATGAATGTGGATATCATAAACAAAAGTTTTTTTTTATTCCGTTTTTTTTTTGTTCCAGAGATTAGAGCGTTAAAAAAATAAATCTTCAGCTTTTTATATTATATAGATTACTCTGTAAAAAATTTGAAACACTTCATCGAATTGGGCCCAGTAACACTTGGTCAACAGTCGTGCGCTATAGGCGTTGCATAAATCGACAAGGGTGCAGGTGAACGGAAAAGTGGGACACTTCCGCCTTAAAGAATAGTATAGAATAAAAAATTTCAGATAATTTAAATCCATAACGTACATACGTGTACACGTCGTGTATAATATATAAAACCCAAAACCTGAAAAGGGGTCTTTGTACTCATTATGAACAACTTAATTTCAGGTTGCGGGTAAATTTTCAATTACCCTGCATATTAACAACAATATTTGAACACATTTGCAGTGGCCTACTTGGGTGCGCAGTCGATTTAGTGCCTTCAAGATAGACCTCTGCATTTCACGACCGGGAAGCAGGCGTTCTTGGGGCTTCAAGCATGTAGTCGTGCTACTTTATAGGTACAAACGAAACTGGTTTACATCCGTAATACGTCACACACAGGCTTCTTCTGGGTAAGCTCATTCCATCGTAGACTTTGTCTCTGTCACCTGTGACCTAGACTTGTGTCAAGAGCAAACTCACCTTATATATATTAAAAAAAACACACACACACACAAAAGACCAGTTGAAAACCAGCGTTGAGCACAAGTGGTCTGGCATTTTATGCTGAACTGGACTTGTTTGGCGCAGATGTGGGGCACACAATAATGTTTTTTCTTATTTTTTCTTTTGTTGCCTTTTACTTATTAACTAAACTAAGTAAAACTACTAAATTAGAAATACAGGAATATACTTTTTATTGTTATTTTAGTTTGCACATAGTCTGTGTCACACATAACATAACATCACGCCTGTAGTCCCAGAATGGTTAGGCAGAGGTGTACCCACATTTCGCCAGTTATGTTTAAGTCCCATGTATCTAATAGAGAGCGAGTCTATTGCCATTAACCGGGTACAAATCCAGCCTTCGAGGCTGCTACTGAGAAATTCCTGATAGAAAAACCCGATTTGCCCGACTTGGGAATCGAACCCAAGACCTCTTGCTCAGCAGTCGCGCTTTGCGACCACTAGACACACGAGGCAGTGGTCGAGGTGCCAATAAACATTTTTTCTTTCTTTATGTACATTTTGCATGCTGACAAAAAATTCCGCATTAATTATTTTTTGCGTTTCTTAAATTAGTATCTTGTTTTGATGACTGTCCGTTTGTGTTCCAAATATTTTCATATCAGCTGCGTGTTGCGGACTTCAGATCTTACTACGCAGTTCAATATTTCAGTCGTAATCTCCTTAAAACTTAAATAATCATAAAATTCGAGGACTTCTGTACTTGAAGAGGCACAAGTACCTCCTATTGATTGTACCCAATAATACCTGCCTATTACTGTTTCATTGCAAGGCATAGGCCTCTTCTTATACAGAGAAGGCACGCATTGATCACCACATTTGTTCAAGGCGGATTGGTGATATAAAGTCTTTATTATTAATACACACACACAGATCACAGATTTACACATACAGATTTCCTTCACCACTGTCAGCGACGTTCAAGATGAACTTAGAAAGTACATATGAATTGAAGAAGTCATATTGGTAATTTCTCGGTATCATACCCACAACCTCTAACATGAGAGGCGGGCGCCTTAACCACTGGGTATTAACGGCGATATACAGTTAACAAAAGCGATAAGTATGCAGGGTCGTCAGATATAGTTGAAGTTGTCTTAGGAACCGATGGATGTTTTCAAATGTAATTTAATTTTAAACGTAGATAATAAACAGTTCATTAATTAAATTAAGTGTCAATCGAAGACACTTATTGGTTTCTATGGAAACTTTACATATTACTGACAGCCCTGGATACTGTAACAACCCAGACGTGGGTTGTTACTTGTACCGGGATATATTTATAAACATAACATAACATCACGCCTGTAATCTCCGAAGGGTTAGGCAGAGGTGTACCCATTCGTATACCCACATTTCGTCAGTTATGTTTTTAGTCCCATGTAATAGGGGGCGAGCCTATTGCCATCAACCGGGCACAAATCCAGACTCCGAGGCTGCTACTGAGAAATTCCTGATGAAAAGGACCTAATAACACTTTGCCCGACCTGGGAATCGAACCCGAGACCTCATGCACAGCTGTCGCGCTTGCGACCACTAGACCAACGAGGCAGTCGATATATATATCATATTATACATATGTATATGTATGTATATCATCTGTGGATATATTTATCAATTATTAGACTTATTGATTAACTTTGCATTCACTTTTAAATAAATTATATTTGTTAATTCTAGTTCTTAGCTTAGGCTTGACAGCCGCTGAGACCCGGACTGTCTCTATTCTAAATAAAAAAGTAATATTCATCTCATAACAAATAGTTTGCAAATGGCTCAAACAGCCAGGGTCTGTTTTGTTCGCAGTAACTACCTACTGAAATGTAAATAATCATTTATGACATTAATTAGTTTACGATCACGAAGGTTGAGTGCAGTCGCACTTGATTTGTACCGAATGCCTAATCCTTAAATGGTCATAATAAAAGTAGATATAAAAGAGGTCAAATACCAATCAGAAAGGACAATGTTCGCACGAAATAAATTAATCTATTAGATAATAAACAGTGGATATTTCGTTGTAGATAAAACACATTTAAAAACGTGTTGAATATATACACGAGTAAAAAATCAGAGATACAAGATTTTGTTTTGTTGTTGATTTCTGAATTCGAACTAAATAACTTGCTGCTGAGTTTAGGCTGAGAGGACTAAGAATGCAAAAACTTCACATCTTAATATATATAAATTACGTGTCACATTGTTTGTCGGGGATCAATTCTGAAACTACTCAACCATTTTTATGAAATATGGCTTTGTGTATAATTTGGTAAAACTTAAAAGATAGGATAGTTTTTATCTCGATTATTCATCTCAATATTTTTACTTACTTCAAGCCACAGCAACGCGTGGTCGAGTCAGGTAGTTGAATTGTAAAAACCTAGTTTTTTCTCGTGACTTCGCTTCCAATTTTACCGGGATAAAAATAGCACGAGCGAGTGTACGCTGCGATTTTTATCACACGATTATTTTATCGCAGAAATGTGGCATATACTTACTATATGAGTTTTAAGAAAATGTATTAAAAAGCGAATTTAAAATCGTGCTGTAAAAATCATATCAGAGTAGCGCTTGCTCTTACTTTGAAGTTTAATGGGTTCCTATATATGTATAAGGAAGTGTATACATACGCTACGCGCTGGCTGGGAGTTTCACATCTCGACTATGCACTTAAATGATTGATGGCAGTAATTCTACAAAATTTTATCTTTCAAAAATACATCTAATTTACAAACATTTTTGACATTGATTTTAGATTGCAAGAATTATTGGCCTTCGTATCTCAGTGACAATCAACATCAAAACCTTATTATAAATGTTTGTAAATAAGGGGTATTTCTGATAGATTGAGACTGAGATTAGAATGCGATCGTTGCTAGTCAGAAGTCTGAAAAGAAGCACTATTTAAGCTGAGTAGCTATGTCTAGTTGCAAGTGAATATAGGTACAGATTGGCTTGAGCAAGCGTGGTGATCAATGCTCGTGCCTTCTCTGTTTAAGAAGAGGTCTTTACCCTTTCTTGGGAAAATAATAAGCCGGTATTATTGTTAATTATTATTATAGACTATCTTTCAATCCCTATGCATCTTTCAGAGTGTGAGTCTTTTATTAAAAGACCAACCCAGAAAATATGAAGAAAAAAAAAAACAGCTGTTTCATAATTTTTGAATGCGCACTGAATTAAAATTCAGCCAGTAATATTTTGTCTCTTATTTCCCTAAGATTATTCAAAGTAGCAGTGTGTAGTCACCACCAGGCGAGCTGGTGGAGGAACAACTATCAGCTCTCGGCAGCCCGTATAATGAATACTTTAAATCTTTGTGCTAACTTCTGGGACCTTTGTTCATTTAAGTTATAGGAGGATAGCGATTTAGAGTTGTTATTTTTTGTGTGTTGTCATCTGAGTTGTGTGAGAGTCATTGAGTTCATCACAGCACAGTTTTATTTGTCAGCTTTGTTTGTTGTTGACTTTAAATCGTGTGATTTAAAATTATGTTTATATTGACAAGTTAATAATAATAATAAAAAACTGTCAAAATTTATTTTAATTACTAGGAGCTTAATTAGATAACTACATTGTGAATGCTGTGGTCTCCTATAAGTGAAGGAGTACACCTACCTAATACCTTGTCGTCCTTTATCTAAATTTATTTTTGTGTATACCTTTGTTGGAGATCCTAAATAAATAAATTAATAAAGGTGACAGCTCGCTGGCGGCGCGCTGGCAGCTATCATAAACTAACGCCTTTTTCCCAAGGCGGTAGGCAGAAACTATAGAACGCTAACTGCTACAATGTCCCTTTGCCTTTTTTATAGATTTTTTTATAAAACTTGGTCCCAGAAGGCCACATTGTAGAAAGTAAAAAACGTAATTTAATTAAGATAATACTAAGTGGATCTTCTCATTGAGTGGGTGGTCTTTACCTATTGATGGGAGGTTCGGAGACAAAGATGGTTGCAGCTTACAATAGAACGAACAAAATATAGGTAAGTATTTATCAAAACACTTGTTCCAGTGCATCATATCGAGTTCTAAAATTCACTATGAGATCCTATTTATCTGAAAACAGGAACTGCCACAAACGGTAACTGAATATTAGATTTCCTGACTAAACCACAGCAAACATCTCATTGTATGAATGTGTAGCACAATGCAATCTGATATTGCTACACTCACCGCAGAATTCAACGACTGTGGGATACTATTTAGATTTTCTGTATTACTATCAGAGTTCTGGCTATCGTGGACATTAGGTAGGTAATGTCAATGAACTTATGTATTATAATACAAATAGAATAACAGAAGGACTGTTTTGATAATAGAAAATCTACAGACCAGAATAAAAGACTATGAGTAGTAGGATAAGATAAAATAATAATGTTTTGTTATTGTAGGATATTTTTTATATCGTTTTGTGTTTCCGTGGGATAATTTGGGAGTTAATTTTAAATTCTACGCAGACGAAGTCGCGGTGAGATGCTAGTTAATTATAAAAGATTAGCTTTTGCACGCAGCTTTAAATTAAAATATCACATAACATTACGCCTGTCATCATCGAAGGGTTAGGCAGAGGTGTACCCATTAGTACACCTACATTTAATGTAACAGGGGCGAGCCTTTTGCTATCAACCGTACACAAATCCAGACTTCGAGGCTGCTACTGAGAAATTCCTGAATGAAAAACCCAACAACACTTTAACCCGATCTTGGAACCTAACCCAAGACCTCATGCACAGCCGTCGCGCTTTGCGATTACCAGACCAAGCAACGAGTTAGTGAAACTAAAATATAGAAAACAGCTACTCTGACGCTGACGCTAAATCGCTAATCGCTTACAACTTAAACGACGCCGTTTTAAAACAGGATTTAACAAAGTCAGACTTTCTTTGTTGCATTTCGGCGCAAGTTGGAGTAAAATGCGTTTATTAAATTTGTTTTCACAATCGTTTAGGGGTAACGTTCCGAATTTAGCTCTGCGCTATTCTATTTGTCTTTTAGTTTTAATACTTTTAATGTAATCGCCATATTATCTTTAAGAAGAAAGACACATAATATTATAATAGACACATATGGTTGGTTGACACTTCCCGTGACTCAAGGGTTGGCTATTACCTTGGTTTCCTTGGTTTTTGAGAGGCTCAGCATTGCCATCTAATATGGCTAAGCGGCCAGTCTTTTGGGCACATTTCCAGTTGACGGCGATGTGATAGAATTTCTTAACGCCGTTTTGTTTTAGTTTCTCTTGGTTTTTCTTCTGATTGTTTTTTATTCTTAAAATTAAGTACCTATGTAAATATTGTACATAACATAACACCACGCCTTTTATCCCCAAAGGGTTAGGCAGAGGTGTACCCATTGGTACACCCACATTTCGCCGGTTATGTTTAAGTCCCACTTATTAGGGGGCGAGCCTATTGCCATCAACAGGGCACAAATCCAGACTCCGAGGCTGATACTGAGAAATTCCTAAAGGAACAACTCAATATTACTTTGCCCACTATTTAGTAAGTAAAGAAGTTTAAAAAAAGAAAGAATAAAAACAAAAAAATACGCGAACGAAGTCGCAGGGCGCAGCTCGTGCTATAATATTACTTAATTATCAACGCCATTGTTTAGATAAGTTGAATAGCTTAACTCATAAGTGTGGAATGTTTGGCATGAATTTCTTTTACGGGTGATTCATGAGAACGATTTAGATAAAAACATTGGAGAAAGGATAGCTTGATATCTGGAGAAGGTCATATGATACACTATAAAATAAAAACATTATAAGTAATAAAAATATATAAAAGATCGCTAGAATGACATTACTGGCGTCGGTGAAGGTAACCTGGTCTCTACTTTTTTTGGCGCCGAGCACTAATTCTATTAAGTAAAACTATAAATTAAACTAACTCCTTATAAAATCAGCTATCTGCCAGTGCAAATCCCATCATAATCGGACCGGCCGTTTAGGAGATGAGCCGAAACAAACAGACTTAAAAAATGTATGAGAAGAGAGAGGTATTTGCCTTTTAAAGATGCTTACATTCATTAATCAGCAAGAAAAATGCTGATAATCTTCAAAAAGTCGAAAAAAAAAATCTTAACCCTCAGTTCAGCCGTTTGAGAGCTACAATGCCACAGACAGACCGAAACTTATAACACTCTGATTTTTCGTTGAAAATAAACCTAAAAGGGATGACCCACATCCTATACACTTTCATACAAATATCTCCATACATACACTCTTGAAAACACTTTCAAAGGCTCCCAAAACCGTGAAAATGGCACCTAATCACTGAGTGCTGTTAATTCGAGCTTAAAACCTGCCTTACTGTGAAACCAGTGAGCAAACTGAGCTCTTATTGATTCGTGTATAATCTAATACTTTCCATTTGGACGGCTTCCTCCAACCATTCCGATTTAATCCGTGGATAAATTCTACCACATTACACATTCACTTCACGTAACACTTATTCCTAAAGCCACAGAGGTTGTATTGCAATGTCGCAGTGTTAAAGTTAGTTTGTGAAATTGTAACTTACTGGCTGTTAGTCAGTCAAGTAATTTTCAATTGAATTTATTTGAATAAGTTAAAAGGTTCACTTTGTTGATTTATACCTGTATTGTGTGCTGACTTTCAATCGTAACGAAGGAATAACAGGTATTTCTATTTTTGGGTAAAATCACGAGTTTTGATATAGTTTAATAATTTAATCGGACAGGAAAGTGTGAGATTGCAGGTCTACGCTCTACGGACAGGTTAACAATGGTATATTAACTGAAATATTTTTAAATTTTATTTTTATTTAATTTAACATAATGTTGACTGCCTCGTTGGTCTAGTGATCGCAAGCGCGACTGCTGTGCATGAGGTCTTGGGTTCGATTCCCAGGTCGGGCAAAGTGTTATTGCGTTTTTCCATCAAGAATTTCTCAGTAGCAGCCTCGGAGTCTGGATTTGTGCCCGGTTGATGGCAATAGGCTCGCCCCCTATTACATGGGACCAAAAACATAACTGGCGAAATGTGGGTGTACTAATGGGTAGGTACACCTCTGCCCTACTCTTCGGGGATTACAGGCGTGATGATGTTATGTTAACATAATGTTGTGCACAGGGTTCATAACTGTACTTTTAGCTTTAAGCTGTTATATAGCCGTTATAAGCCAAAAAATAAATATAAATATGAAAATATTTTTCATAGTTGAGCTTAAGGGTTAGCTTATTGTCACTTACAGAGCACAAATGCAGACACAGGACTGCTACTGGGAATTTTCTATCGTGGCGAAATCCTCATTGATGCCCTTCGTCTGGGAAGAAGTAAGGGTTATGTCGGACTCTGACCAAATAAAACCGGCAACGGCATTCGCATGTCGCATGACGCATGATCCGCGCATGCGTAAATGATTTTATGATCATAATGGTACCAAGTAGTAGTATTAAGTTGTTATCGATAGACCTCACTCCAAATGTATGTATCTACATACCTAGTACCAAATATTGTCTCATTATCAAAATCTTAGCAAGTACAATCGTCCCCACAAGTTATACAAAAACAATTATAAACGAAGTATTTAATTAAATTTCTAAGTTTATATTAAACATCGGATCAGTACAGTCGCGAACAGATGGCGTCCAGTTTTGTCTCTAAAATTATTTCTTAATTAAAGTTTGCTCCGCAAATTCAAGAGTGAATTAAAATTGTAATATTCATGGTTAGTCAGTTGGACTCTGTTATAGTTGAAATTAATGTTTTTACAAATGTATGTAGGAGTAATAAATTGGAAACAAAATGTGATTACTTAAAACAAGGGTGATTAATAAAAAGTATTCTTGCTTTTGCCTCAGGCACCCTTTGTTAATTTACACTGGTAATTTTAAACTAGATAGTAGGTACTTTATGTACTCGTAAAAAATGTAATCAAGCGAAGTTTTAATCTAATCTAATGAACAAAATAAATCCTACAAATATTAGAAAGATTTGGATGAAAAATGGCACACAGATAGACCATTTCCTGGATTAACACGTGAAATTCTTTTTATTCCTGTAATGTGTTCCCTTGGGATAATAGTTCAGCTTACTTTACGAAAAGTATTTTTTTTTGTATAGTGTTCTTGGTTACTATTAAAAAAATAACTAAGCGAAAATTAATTTACCCTCTTCTGGTGAACAAACCATGCATACTCTTTTAAGTAAAAAAGCTTTTTTACAAAAAAAGCTTTTTATTTTTCACTTTTTAGTGCTTGTGTGTTAAAAAAAGCTTTTTATTTTTCACTTTTTAGTGCTTGTGTGTTAATGTTTGAAATCCTTACATAAAGCCCTTTCAAACAATACCCCACACGATATATTTAATTTTGGAAAGTGGTAGGACGTACCCCCATCCCCACTTCCTTCAGTCAGTCATCGACTACACGTATAAACAAAGCAATTTTTCTTATTACGGCGGTTCTGCTGTGATTTTTTAAGGAGTTCCGTTCCATATCTCCAAAGTTCATCATCAGATCATGACAATATTCCTATGGGACCTATTCCGAACTATACTCTTTCAAACAAAAAAAGAATCATCCAAATCGATTCATAATTGGCGGAGTAATCGTAGAACAAATATACAAAAAAAAAACATACGCGTCGAATTGAGAACCTCCTCCTTTTTGAAGTCGGTTGAAAATACAACCAGACTCGCTACAGCTATCTACTACCTAGCTACCATACTTTGCTCCGTGCGGGAATGGAAACCGCGACACGCAGCGCAGCAGCCAATCCCTCCAGCCACTGCGCCAATAATGTTGTATAAATAAATAACAGTCCAATATCGGAAAAATCGATTTCTTTCCCAAGAGTACTTGGAAATGTCACAATAAAAGATGGAGTTTGGTAGCGAACACATCTGAGTGTAGCCTGTGACGTGGAATTAATTAATGTGTCTCGGGACGCTAATGAAGCCCCATTGTTACACCATTTATCACTAAACATGTGTAACCTGACTTGCTTGAGTCCGCGCACAAAGAGTAGGAAAGTAATGGAGAAGGCAATTTTTTCTTTATTTTTCCAATTTTCTTTTTTGATTTTTCTTACGGATCCCTTATATTTTTAATTATAAAATATAGCGTACAGCACTCAGTGATAACGTAGCTTCCAATTTGCGAAAGAATATTCAAAATCGCTTCAGTATATCCAGAGATTACCCCTACAGTGTTAACTTTACCTCTTTATAATATTAGTATAGATAACAATATCTATCCTAATATTATAAAGAGGTAAAGTGCATACAAATGCAGCTTCCCCAATTTCTTCCCGGAATTCATCCGTTGGTCTTGTGGCCGCAAGCGAGACTGCAGAGTTTTGGGTCCTGGGTTTCGATTTCCAGGCCGGCCAAAGTGTTATTGGGTATTTTCATTAAAACATTTCTCATTAGTAGCTCGGAGTTCGAGGCTGTGGTTAGAAACTATCCATGATAATAACACCATTGTGCATAATAATTAAGAATTATTTTATAATAATAATAATTTCTCGAGATAGCTCGATTCTCGATGTTGTAGCATAGCTACGGCGTAGCTACATAGCGTAGCACTGTGCTACGAGCAACAAGAGAGTGGGGACACCCTCGTTTCACAAAAATAACTTTTGCTCAATGTTCCTTAGTCTGATGGGCAGTGCGCGTTGTTAACGGCTATGTGTATTTTATTCCTTTTTACTATTTTATTCCCTTTTTATAATTTTGTAATAAGTTTTTGTCTTTACCTACATACTGTAGTTTATTTCTTATTTTTTTTACTCAGTCCATACAAACATTATAGGTAAATGCCAAAGTAACTGTCTGTCTGTTACGCTTGCACGACTAAACCACTAAACCGACTTTAATGAAATTAGGTACAGGGTAAGTTTTAACCTCAAGAAAAGACATAGGCTACTTTTTATTTCGCGATAATTTACATTTACGCGGACGAAGTCGAGGGCAAAAGCAAACTATAATAGTTTGCTTTTAAAAACTTGTCATTGGCCAAAATCTTCGAAAACAGTTTTTTTTTAGCTGTAAATTTTCCTAATCAAAAACCTACCTATCTAGAGCAAACCTATATTATATATGACGAGGCAGGGTCCTCGCGGTTGTTTTTAAAAAACGTGACGTCAGCATTGCTGACGTGGGGTGCTTGGATAGAAAACCTCCCCGTGTGCCCGTGGACTGGAGTTCCCTTTCGAATACGTCCGGGGGGAAGGCCAGTTTTCCGGGACGGTGCATCCTGGGGTGCGGGCAAAACTCCCCTTTTAGAGGTCTCTTTGCCCCCATGCAAATATTCTGTCGGGTGGTCGCTCCAACGCGTGCCCCTCTGTTTAGCAGAGGGCACAGTGACGGAGTAAGAGTGGGCTTGGTGTGCACTTACCCTGCCGCCGGGCTGGCAGGAGGAAGTCTCGTACCTCCTTCTGCCACCGCTGTTCTCGTAGCCCCGAAGATTGTCAAGGTCATGTCTCTGACTTTTGACGGGGGTCGAGGGTCTCTTCTCTCCAAAGTTCATCATTAGATCATGACAATATTCCTATGGACCTATTCGGAACTAAGGTAAAGGCACCTAATTCCGCGCTGTTTTTAACATAACACGAAAGAACATTATAAATTAAGTATTTATCGGACCTTTGTGTACAATTTTATATTTTTATCAGAAGTGTTAGCTATCAAATTTTTGAAAAATATTTGCAGTTTGTCAGTAGAAGGTTATTGAAGCTGATAAAATAAATAAAAATATAAAAAAGCCCGAGGTACCTTATTCCGATTTAAAAATCGTAATTCCGATGCATTTGGTTCCTAATTCCGAGTATAAAAATAGAAAGGGAACTATGTAGGGAGAATTATACATGATGTTTAAAAATCAAATCTGTTTGTCTCTCAATGTCGTTTCTGGAATGTTGTATTCTCGGGAAGCCTTATAGACGCTACTGCCATTATTAATTGCAATAAGCGCACTTTCAAGATCCTCGACCGTATATTTCTTTTTTGCGTTCATTATCCTACAACAACACAAGTAAGTTAATGTAAGTAGTACCACAGGTAATAATTATTTTTACCTGTGCTACGACCCGTAGTAGCACCGGTAAAAAGGGAAAATACCTAATATGAATATTCTTAAGAGTCTTCTAAAGTCATTTTCTTTAATATAATAAAATAAATAAAATACATGCAATTAAAAAAAAACTAAACGTAAAAAAAATAATTTTATTATATTTTTTTACAAACACACACTCCAATTTTATGTATTTGTATAGATGATTAGTATTCTTTCAGTTACTAAACGCGTATCTACTAAGCACATAAAATAATGAACACTCTGTATTTAAACAGGGTCTTAACTAACTTCGGAATTAGGTTCTCATGTAATCTTATTCCGACGTAAATACATCGGAATTAGGTACTCATGTAACCTTATTCCGACGTAAATACATCGGAATAGCGTTTTATGATGCTAAATCAAAGTTTCTAATTCCGAGTACTAAAAAGTAAAAGATTTTTTAATATTATGCAAATAAAATAATGTATAGTTACAATATGAAAGGAAAACAAATATAAAGTACATACATATAATAACAGAACACTTATAAAACCTAATGTCTTCACTAAAATCTTCTATACAACGTATTAATAAAGTACCTGTACAAACAATTTTTGACCTGCTATAATTAGTAAATGCGACGCCACGGTGTACCTCGGAAATAGATTATTAAATGTATGAGTTATTCATTAAGTCAGAACTAACACATTAAAGTTTATAATCATAAAACAGACACCGAAATTTAAAAAAACTAAATGTCTTTAAATTTGTTTTTCCGTGGTATACATCGGCTTTTAGGAACACACTAAAATATTTTGCACCTAATGCCGCGGTATTTTAAACACTTATTTTCTTGCTAATTTGCAAATAAAATACTCAAATCTTAAGTGTTTTCGATAAAAAATATTATCCTTTCAATATTTCAACCTAAACGAAAACTCGCGTTGTATAAAATTATTACGTAAAACACTATTTGGCAAATCGTAATACTCACGTGCATAAGGTCCCAAATGTATGAAGTGTGCTTTCGACGCCGCTCCCCGCGGCAAAATGACCGATTATTTTACAGTGTGACTATACTAAACTCTCCTTTGTATAAATAAATATGAACAGATAATTATTAATTCATTGTTTTATCATGCAAACCATAAATAACTAGTAAATTGCTTTAAAAAACTGTTTTTCTAAATACATCGGAATATGATGCCATTTTTAGAACCCCTCGGAATAAGGTGCATTTACCTTATACTCTTTCAAACAAAAAAAGAATCATCCTAATCGATTCATAATTGGCGGAGTAATCGTAGAACAAATATAAACCTCCTCCTTTTTGAAGTCGGTTGAAAAAGTAAAACGCAACCATTATTTCTTCGTACTCCTAGTATTTTCACAAAGTGTGCTACCTCTCACAAATGCGTCCACGTTGAGTACAAATTACATAGCTTTTCTATACGATATATCATCTCATCCCATGTACTAATATATTACAATGTTGATATATTAGATTATTTGGATGTATGTTCTGATAATATTGTCCTAGGTTGGACGAAAATGTCAACTGTACTAACGAGGGACTTTGTATGTCAGATGTATTTATTTTATTACGAAACTGCTAATATCTATTCTTTTATAGGTACTTATATTATATTCTATAGGTACTTTTCGACCTGCGTTATGTTATAGACTACCTCGATGGTTTAGTGGTCGCAAAGCGCGAATAATATCACGCCTGTAATACCCGCAGGGTTAGGCAGAGGTGTACCCATTACTACACCTACATTTCGCCAGTTATGTTTTTAGTCCCATGTAATAGAGGGCGAGCCTATTGCCATTAACCAGGCCCAAATCCAGACTCCGAGGCTGCTACTGAGAAAATCCTGATGAAAAAACCCAATAACACTTTGTGCGACCTGAGAATCGAACCCAAAACCTCATGTTTAGCAGTGGCGCTTTATTAACACTAGCCCAACGAGGCAGTCCAACCACATAATCGACATAATTTAATCGAATTTAATAACTTACAGACTAAAATATTATAGCAAGATTAAATTTATATGTAGCGCACAGCTGCGCGCTGTCAACAATATTCTCTAATGCACACTGCAATAGTAATAGCAGACACATTATTTATAGCACCAATATCTATGTTCTTAGGGGAAAAAGCACCCTCTCTCTTAAAGGACCAGAGTTGTGAGTCGTTGAAGGGGTCCCTCCCCCAAAAACCATTAATTTTCCACGGATACCTCGCTAAGTACCACCTGACTCTATTACTCATGGGTGGTGTAATGAGAGCTATAGACCCATTGCATCATTATGGAAAATCATTACGGGAACGGATAGGGTAAAATATGTAATACTTTTTGTAAAAATCGAATAACATATTTTTCAATTATAAAGTGAATAATTGTAACAATTTATTTTTCCTCAAAAACCATACTACCTATTTAAAGTCCTAGTTAAACCAGAATAAAAAAAAAAGGAAAACTAAGATTAAATGGCATCAAAAAATTCATCCGCATCGCTGTCCACTGGAAATGTGCCCAAAAGACTGGCCGCATTGCCACGTTGAATGGCAATGCTTAACCTCTGGCCAAGGTAAAAACCTGCCCTTGGGTCACGGGAAGAGTCAACCAAAGTGAATTGTTTTATTCATAACATAAATATAACATACAATAGAAGTATATCCATTGGTACACCCACATTTCGTCAGTTATGTTTAAGTCGTTATAGGGGCGAGCCTATTGCCATCAACCGGGCACAAATGCAGACTCCGAGGCTGCTACTGAGAAAAATTAAAAAACAATAAAATAATAATATTACATATAAATTCAATCTGACTATCCTTTTCTCAATTATGTTGGGGTCGGCTTTAAGTCTAACCAGATGCGGCTAAATATCAGTATTTTACATGGAGCGACTGCCTATCTGACCTCCATAACTTAGAAACTGGGTAAAAAGATCAAGAACGTCACGCATCCACGGTAAGCGTAGCTTAACCCGATCTATCGACCAGTACCTACGGTTGTTATTACTTAGCCATGAGCTCCTCATATTGCATACAAATATACAAAAATGTTTACTTATAAGACCATATACCCTTAAAAATGTTAGAACACGATTCGAAAATACCGAAAACGTTATGATAAATAAACACAACGTAATATTCATAATTCCAATCTAAAAAGTCTAAATCAACTAATTTAACGCAGAACGGAGGCCACTCAAAACTTGGCACTTTTTTACAAACTTTTTCACTCACTATTCATTCAAAAATCACCTTTATGCGAGCTTCAGAAGGTGTATAAAAACTGCAGTGATAAATTAGTACAAACATCAGTTTGAGTGGCTTCGAACCCAAGGAAGTTTAATGACTAATTACCCTCCCTCCCCTAGGGGAGATTGGCCAAAACTGAATCGTGGATTAAGTCAGCGAAGAGAAATTTTAAATTGCCATGGGTTTTACACAACTTTCTGACATTTTTAGGGATCCGTACTTCAGTCGGTAAATACGGAACCTTACCTATAGGATCATTTGTCGTCCGTCTGTTTGTCTATCCATCGCTATCAAGACCCTTTTTCCCCAGGAACGTCTTAAGGTCTCTGGTATCAGGTCCCTTGGTAAAGTAAAAATAAAAATTTTGACTCTCGCTAGGGAATCAAAACTTAAAAAGGACTTTCCGTTGACCTAGAATCATGAAATTTAGCAAGAAGCAATGCAATGTAGCACAAATAAAGGAAGAAATACTAAAGCCGTAAATTTGTAGTTACATACATAAATTCACGCCTTCTTCCCATGGGGGTAGGAAGAAACTACAGAACGCCACTTGCTACGATCCTTACATACTCCTTTCGCCTCAGCTACGTTCATACATCTCGTCATACAAGCACGCCGGTTACGAGTTCTGCGCAATTTGTAGTTACATCACAAAATAATTACTTTTTTATTGTGTTAAATATTGTATGGTGGTACGAAACTCTTCGTGTGTGAGTCCGATTCGCACTTGGCCAGTTTTTTCCCCAATGCATTTATAGCGTAACGTCGGGCGTAGAAATAAAAGGTTGATGCACTTTTGAGGTTTCATATCTCGCAGCAAGAAGTCTTGAAGGTGCAAAAGAAGTATTTTCCAGCAATTTTCATTGAGTTCTGAAAGAAAATAATATCTTTTTCTTTATTTCAGCCGTAGTGTTGTAGCTTTACGGTAATATTTGGTTCATAAACTGTTAAAGATATGCTTTCCGTTATTTATTTTTAGTAAAGCTGAATTTTTTGAGAATACGTGGAGCAATATGTTCCTATTATTAGTGATCTTCAAGATGGTGGAGAAAATGATGCTGATCAAATTCGTAAACGGGCGCTGTCAGTTGGGATTGGTTAAGACTTTTTTTAATTGTTTTCTATTTATTTTTTATAGCTAAGTGCGAGTCACTGTACAATATTAACTACTTAAAAAAAACACGTTCCTAATAGTAGGGGATCCCTTTTAACTTAAAAAAAGGTTTTATTTTTATTATTTTTTAAAGCGGCCATAATTTTAAGTGTTTTCTTTTTGCCGATCAAAAGACATATCCTATGGCTGACGGACGGACAGACAGCGAAATCTAAGTAAAAGGGTTCCGCTTGACACCCTTTCGGTATGGAATCCTAAAAAAGAAGAGAGAAATATTCCTTTTCTTGTATGTTAAAGTCTGATGACTCATATGCAACGTACAAAAAGTAAACATTGATGACTCATATAGATAAAGTGATTGTAATCTAATATTTAGGATCAAAACTTGTCATTTATGAGTAATGTAGATTAGTGAGCGTGCAGTAGTCGAGTGTGAGATAGGATAGAAAGTATCTCAAGTATCTACAGTCAAAGTCACGTAAGCTACATAAGCCTTAATAAACTATTATATATATTGTGATCACATATAGAATCGACAGGAATAATGTAACCAGGATTTTGTAAAAACCTAATTTAAAAGAGTGCCGTGGAGTTTCTTGCTCGTTCTTCTCCATAGAGGCCTACCTCCGTTTTGGAACGAGCAACTAGCTTCAACTTTCGGACTAACTGACCGACTCTTTGACAATTCAAAAGTGCCTGTAAATGGTCTAATTGAAATAAATGTTTTGACTTTGACTTTGACTTTGACTACAAAATAAGGGTGCTGTTTTGTCAAAGTCTTGATCAGTGAATTTAGGTGAAGTGAGTTTCACGAACGCGTGGGATGTCATCGCCTCTTTCTGCAAAGAGGTAACGATTAGAAAAGATGTGGCGGTGAGGGAGAGGGAGCGAACCTCTCACTCCACACGCATCAGAAGCAGCATGAGACATGAGATCTGCTTCACCGCCTATCACGGCTGGCACTGAGATGTTATATTGGTATTTTTAATCGTGTTTTCAGGACTGCCTCGTTCGTCTAATGGTCGCAAGCGCGACTGCTGTGCATGAGGTCTTGGGTCCGATTCCCAGGTCGGGCGAAGTGTTATTGGGTGTTTCCATCAGGAAACTCTCAGTAGCAGCCTCGGAGTCTGGATTTGTGAACGGGTGATGGCAATAGGCTCGCCCCCTATTACATGGGACTAAAACATAACTGGCGAAATGTGGGTGTACTAATGGGTACAGCTCTGACTAACCCTTCGGGGATTACAGACGTCATGTTAAATTATGTTATGTTTTCAGGACTAAAATTAAGTACATTTTATGTTGTATCTTAGAATTATTGGTAACTAGTTTCTCCCACCCAATTACCCCCCAGATCCTAAAATGACATACGACTGTTATTTCAATAGCATTGAGAATACAATTGTCGTGTGCCAAATACGTTCAAAGGCGCTTGTGAGCTTTACATTAAAGTAGTTTGTATTACTTCCTGTCTTCGCTCAGAATTTCAAGTAGCGCTGACGTACTGTAATACTGTTACTAACTGAAAGTTTCCCTACAAATGTGGGTATGCTATAATAAGTTTTATATGGACTATAAAAAGACACATAATATCATAGTCGTTAACTAAGTAATCAAACTAGATAATATTGAACAAAAATAACTGGAAAAGGAAACTTTTATTTTTGGTATGAAAAGTCATAAATTTTTATAAAATCGGAACCAAATAATCAATTATTAGTTTACACTTTTACCAATAAATTCCAAAACACAACTTCTTTAAAAAAACACTTTATTTTATTTTTTCGCAAGAGGCCTCCGTCACACCCACGACGAGGAATGCTTGAAGATTTCCACCGCGATCCAAAAAAGGACCCTAGGTGCCTAGACCCTATTTTATTAAATCGCTTACGGTTCCGAGTGATATTATAAAATAGTTCTGTAAGAGTGATGAGTCACGATTTTCATAAATACAAATCAAATATTTTAAACGTGGGTGATTCATAGATGAAAATATTGTGGATCAATATTTTTGTAATAAAACCTGTAGTTTATGAGTAACATAGTTAAAAAAATTATTTGAAATTTGAATTTTTTGGAATTTTGGTTTTATTACGAAAAATTAAAAAAAAAATAAGTCATACTAGTAAAATATAAACTAAATAACATAAAAAAGAAATGTATGAATAACGATGCACCTCAAACCAGAACTACTATAGTATAACGATAAATACAAATTAATCAAAGAGAGCTAAATTAATAATATTACATTTTGTAGTGCAAAGGTAAAAAATTAGAAAAAATCCTCTTGATTTTGTTATTGATTGTTGTTGAGAATCACTAGCATAATTACCTCCATGCATTTGACGAGGATCTGGCAAAACATGGGTGTACTTTTAGATACACCTCTCCCTAACCCTTCGGGGAGTACTCACAGGCGTGATGTAAGGCTAAATAAAATTATTAAGGTAAATTGCATACCAGCTTTTAACTAAATCTGATTTATGCTTTCAAGCTGTTAAAGTTTCATTAAAATCGGTAGTTTAGAGCCTAAATACGATCATGATTTAAGTTTATTCTAAAACTTAAAAAGTAATCTATTATTTAGTACTTATGTACGTTTAAATTTATTTACAAAATTATTTGTTTTCAAAGATTTTTAAATCACTTATTTAATTATTTTCTCATGTATATTTTTTTTTGCACCTGCCATGTTATCTGTAAACCACCTTTGTTGGACTGGAAGAGAATTAAGGCATTAAGTCCGCCTCTGTGCCTTTTTGTTGCATAAAGTTTAATAAATAAATAAATAATCTCAGTTACTCATAAATTACCGCCATGTATGACTGACACGGTTTGATACTAAATGTGGGCTGGAATCATATTATCAATGAGTCACCAATGTTTATATTTTGCACGTACGCGTAGCTGTGAAAGTGTGACTCACCTGCCCTCTTCAGTACTTCTTACGTATGAAATAGTGATCCTGCCTGCATGAGAAGAGGCAATTGCCCTACCGTGAGACAATAATAAGCTGGACAATAATAAAATACATACCTACAAATCTAAACTCCGAGGCTGCTACTGAGAAATTCCTGATGGAAAAACCCAATAACACTTTGCCCGACCTGGGAATCGAACCCAAGACCCTATGCACAGCAGTCGCGTTTGCGACCACTAGACCAACGAGGCAGTCACTAGACCAACGAGGCAGTCTTCAGTCGTCAGTCACAATAATAAAAATCTTTCTTGATCGTGTGGGCAGTAAGGTATTATGACCCAACACACCCTAGTATCAGAGTTTCTAAACCGCCTCAAGGGCCTCTGACATGGTTTGAGTGGAACAGTAAGTCCAGGTTTCCTCACGATGTTTTCCTTCACCGATGCCAGTGATGTCCAAGAAGAACTTTAGAAAGTACATATAAATTGAAAAATTCACATTGGTACTTGCCCGGATTCGAACCCACAACTTCATGCATGAGAGGCGGGCGCCTTAACCACTGGGCCAACACGACACCTAATATAAATCATGGCAATGAAATGACATAGGAGATTGCCATCATTTTTATTGATCTTTCACATTGATACTGATTATACTGATTTATGTTTGAGCTTTTACAGTAACATTCGGTTGATGGCAGTAGGCTCGCCTCTTAATACATGAGACCTAAACATAACTGGCGAAATGTGGGTGTACTAACGGGTACACCTCTGGCTAACCCTTCGGGGATTACAGGTGTGATGTAATACAGACAGGTACCCCCAGCAGACTGACCCTGAGGGCTATGAATCATATTGATAACGAAAAAAACCAGGTCAAACACTATTTGTTTCGTACGTAAAGAAGTATTGAAGGGAGCAGGTGAGTCACAAATTTTATGTAAAAATATAAACATTGGTGATTCATTGATAAATTGATTTCAGACTTCGTTTGATAACAAAACAATGTTAGGTATTATAACTGTGATAGTAATGGAGATTATTTAAAGGCCTTTAGAATAAACTTTAGTGCACTCACACTATTGACCTAAGTACCGTCAAAAAAAAACGATGTAAGCAAGGTCATTTCAATTATTGAAGGTTACCTTGAAACTGTTGGATGCGTTCGAATGAAATTTTATTAAATTAATTTAAATTTTATTCGAAACCATTCACCGGCTTCATTTTTCATTTGTTAAAATATACAGTTCTTAAGTTTAAAGACTAACAAATATCTAATGACCTTGATTACTTATCTCTTTCGTTGACCGTATCTAGTATGTATTACTTAAACACTGTTTATAGATATTTAAGGTATAGATCAAAGACATTGGGGTCAAGGTTACTGAAGAAAAGATTATTTTTATTTTAAATTATAATTTTTACTGTGTTTATTGCACATCTACCCTACTCAGACAAAATAGTGCCTTTTAAGGATATTAAGCCGAGAGCAAGCTCCATATAAAACATAGTCTAGAGACAAACAAAATGATATAATTTAACTCGAAAAATCTTACTTTCCAATTCTATTTTGATATTTGGTTTTTTGACGGAAACTAATTAAATACAGTGCTCTTATACTATGTACAAAATGTTATCGAATTTAATTATTTACTCAGGGCTGAATTTTCAATAGTAACATAACTTTAATCCAAAGAATAAATATGATATTTTCACATAATTATTTTCTTCACAGAAACTGTCCATTATCTGACGACTGAAAAATTAACCCTTACAAAAATATGACTTAGACTTTTTTCACTTTCTAGATTTGACGAAAAGCAGTATTTGTGCGACTTTTTCTAGTCCGCCTGTTAGTACAGGAAGATTTTTCCGGGACCTTCAAATTGGACTCTCTGTAGTTCTCCGAAGAGCGTGGTTTACCTCTTACATTGAGTCGTTGGGACGCCGTTTTTCTTCCCAGTTTATTCTTGAATTTCGATTTTCCAGGAAATATCTTATTTATTCCTCCCATTTCCTTAACCAGTTCAGAGAATTTTGGTTCCGAGAACAAATGTGTGGATGATGGAGGAATCGAATGTAGACGGTCATACAAATAGGCATCTGTTGCTTTGTAAATACTTCGTCTTTGTCTAATAACCTCTGCCCTTCTCCCACACGTATACTGGAGTAATGAGTCTGAAGTACGACAAAATGAAGACTTGGAAGACATCAAGTACTTACTTATGACTGATTTCACTTCTAGTGTAGCTTTTTGGTACATATCTTGAAATTCCTTTCGTTGTTGCAACAGCCCATGTGTTATGGCTCCCAAACATAAATCCATCTTCTCCAAAACTGTGACGAGCTGCCAAGATGGAGTTACTGCAGCTAGACTACTATTGACTTTCAAGTTAGTGAATACAGGAGCCGCCTGGAACTTTTTCTGCTCGTCATCGTATCTTATGTTCTGCCAAGAGTCTGTTCCAAGACGTTGACAAGCGATTCCTTGTTTTACTAGGCTATCTCCGGCTACGTTTAGATTTGTATCAGATTCTATTGTTCCAGCTTCAAGATCAGCAGCATCCTCTTCCAGTTCATTTGTCGAGCTTTCCAGTTCTCTTGCAAGCTCATCTATTTCTTGGTTATAAGAAGGTGCGCACCAGCTTCCTTCTTCACTTGAGCCGTATTCAAAACGATCTATATCGGATTTTGTAGCTTGATTTGATATTTTATCGTGAACCAGTTTGATATTTTTATTATGTTCTTTAGATAGTTGATACAGCTTCTCAAGCATAGCACTCTGTTGCTTCATTAAATCTGTCAAGGCATCAAAGGAATCTTCGTTACGGGCTTTTTTTGCTGAGGCTATTCCTGAGTTATGTGCTCGTTTCTGACTAATTGATGGCATTGTAGTTACAGCTCGTTTTCCAAGTGTAGATTGGAGAATTTTAGCTGCTTCCGAACGAGATATTAATTGAGATTTAAAATCTGAAAGCACTTCTGTAAATCTATTGCCAACATCTGTTGGGTGGATTTTCTTCATTGTGGCAAAAGGACTGTATATGATTGCCCTGCCGAGTGGCCACGTAATTAACTGTCTTTTAATGCTTTTGTACTTGCGTTCGCTTAAGGACGGTAAGCCGTCGCTAAAAGCGTACGCCAAATGGACTGTAGGAACGGCGAACCGCAAGCGGCATTCCTCATCTGATGATATCCTATCACCGAATAGATCTTCATATGAGACGTTATTTACTTCCCAGCTTCTCCAGTCGTCTGGGTAGAATTCATCTATGATGCTAACAAATCTTTGGAAATTATCAATCTCATCACGAGGTGGTTCCCATAAGGCTAGTTCGCCTAGTGTTGTACGCTGCATGATCTGAAATGACAAAATACTGGACATAAAAAATATATTCTATCATAGTTTCACAAAAGTTAGACGGCTTACGGCTAAAGAACCGGTTATAGTTTTGCTGGCTGTTATTATAACTGACATTAGTCAGCTATGAAGCCGACATTAGTCCGCTACAAAGGGGACATTTGTCAGCTAAGCAGCCAACGTTCGTCAGCTTAAAGGCCGACATTCATTTGTTAAGCAGCCGACATTTATCAACTGAACAGTAGAAATTGGTCAGCTGAGTAGCCGACAATCAACGGCTAAAAACCGACGTTCGTCGGTTAAAAAGTCGATATTTGTCAGCTGAGAAGCCGACAGTCAACAACTATCTAACTGAAATTCGTCAGCTAAAAAGCCGACGCTTGTCAGCTAAAAAGCCGACATTTGTCAGCTAAAACAAATTTGAATTTAAAAATCAACGTTCATCAGCTAAGCAGCTTTAATTCATTTACCGGTAACTTCAAATATATTGTTTTTGTATATAATTACAGATTTTAATTAAATCATTACTTACAAAAATATTTTTTCCATAAAATGTGTTATGGTGTTAGAATATTGGGCATTTACTTTTGCGCCATCCTGTATTATAAATTGCTATGCTAGCAATTTTTTTGCGACTACTGCTGGACACTGCTGATAGGCCTCTGCCTCCCGAAAGATTTTCTACGAGCATTTTATATGAGGCAGGCGAATTTTCCTTGCGTATAAAAAGCTTTGATAACTCGCTTAGTTACGATCAAAATGTATTGATGACTCATTGATAAGCTGATTGTAGTCAAATATTTAGGATAAATGTAAACCGCGTCAGTAATTACTGATGAGTAATAAATATTGATTTAGTAGTTTAGAAACCCTAAACTACTTTAGTACTCTCAAACTTGAATTGAACTTAGGTACTATTTGCGTTTGGGTAATGGATAAACCATTACCCATTATAGATATTAGTAATAACTGTTGTATAAAAATAGAAAGAAATTATTAAGCTTTTCTCTCATTCTTATTTTAAATTTTTCTGTGTCCAACAGGGGCCCTAATAATTATGATCACCGCCAAACACCCTAGATATTACCACATATTGAGAAGTTTTCCGAAGAATTTCAGGGTATCAGAATGGAATATTTTCTTGTGCCGTGTTTTTATTTTAATTTTTAGTTTTTGACTTTATTTTAATTTTTTGTGATGATTGATGACCTATATATTTTTTTGTGATGATTGATGACCTATATCTACTAAAGCTGAAGAGGTTTTTTATTGTTTTGTTTTATATAACATCACACGCTACAACGAATTGGAACGCAGCAATCAAAGACATAACTTAAGGCGAGTGAAAAAACCACGCGGATGAATTCGTGGGCAGAGGTTAGTTGTATAAATTACAAAAAAAAAACAGTAAGTAGAATTTATAAACGCTTCTGATGACAAACTCGTGGCTTAATTTATCGGCCGACACAATGTCGACTGCTATTGACTACTGTTGCTATCAATAGCCTAAGAAGAACATCATCTTGAACAGATGACAGCTGGACCAGGGGGGCTACCGCAACTTCTTAAAATAATATTATTCTATTGTTGGATTTTCAATTCTCAGCACTGAACCGAGCGTTGAAAATCCAACAATGCGGAAGGCAAAGTATTATTGAAATAATATTGTTTTAAGAGACGGGGGTAGACCCCCTGGTCTTACCGAAATATCTGCACAAACATTTTCACATACTTCAGGCAGAACGCTTCATGCGTAGTTAGTCTGCTGAGTCACAAATTTGCGTGCAAAATAAAAACATTGATGAGTCACAGATAAACTGATTGTAGTCCAATATTTAGGATCAATTAATAATTATGTCAGTTATTTATGAGTAATGGAGACTATTATCATTATTTTTTCAGCTGAACGACGTCCATTGCTGGACATAGGCCTCCCCTCCTGCCAGGGTTGCGGAATTTGATCGAAAGAGTCACCGCGGCCTTGGAACGAAATGGACATTGGAGGAAAACCGATAGGTTTTAACCAGTAAGAGTCATGCCGAGGTTGTGGGACGTCTTAACAGGATACCGTGGCCCCGGAACGTAGAGGGCAATAGAAGGAATAGGGTGGTTTTTTAGTCAGTAAAAGTCTGACAGTTCCTTCCGCCCCACTCAGGGCGGAAGGACACATTTGATAATTGTTACCACCTCAAAAAACAAAAAATCCAGTAAGAGTCATAGTCACATTTCGCTCCGCCCAGAGCGGAAGAAGTCATATTTGATGTTTTTCCATCCTTAAAAAAAAAGTCAGAAAGAGCTGCAGCGCTGTTTTGTAAAAATCTTCTCGTTGAATTTGATGACCCATACAAAACCAACTTGAACATTGATGATTCACTTCAAAACTGATTGTAATCAATATTTAGAATTAAACTTGTCATTAATGAGTAATGTAGATTAAACATTAACAGTTAACGTTTAAGATTCATTGTCTGCTGAACTTCTCCAATTGTTTGCCCAGGTTAAATATTACCATGAGGGTTGGATTAACCATCTCGGGGTTAAGTAACCCATGTCTCAAGGTTGCTTTATCCTCTACTATTAGTTTCTAATTTTAAAAGGAAAAGGGAAGAACATATTATTTGGAAGGATTTGGGGAATGCTTTTGCCCAGCAGTGGGATATTAAAAGATAGTAAAAAAAAAACTACCACAATGCACTTTTGATTCATAATTACGCTGTTTTTTTTTTAAACCATGACGTAAGGTATACCGTGACAATAATCACAAATTAGAAAAATAAATGGAATGAATTTAATGCTTAAGTGTATTATTTAAATAGTTTTGTTCATTAAAGGTTTGTTACAAACAAATCTAAAAGGAGACGGCCAAAATTATATGGGCCAATACCCCAGAGGACAGGAGTGTCATTTTATAGTACAGCTCCTTAACCACCATCTCTTACAACAATATTATTTTAATATTACTTTGTAATTTCTGTTGTTGGATTTTGAACTCTCAGCGCTGAGCTGATCGTTGAAAATGCAACAGTGTGGAAGGCAAAGTAATATTAAAATAATATTGTTTTGAGGAATAGGGGTAGGCCTGCAGGTCTTGTAGTATATAAATCAAAAGGTGCATACTGCTTAGCAGTTTTGGACTAAAGTTATGAAGGTTGAAAAAGTCGGCCAAGTAACCAAGTTATGGGAGTAGCGATAGGAAGATGAATAAGAGATGAACTTGACTTATTTTGACGTTATTGGAAGACTTTTTTATCACGTCTCAGATTTTTTCTAGGCAATAGGCATCTTTCAAAGGCACCATTAAAAAAAAAAAATGATATGTAAAATTTTCAAAATAAACACATAACATCACGCCTGTAATCCCTGAAGGGTTAGGCAGAGGTGTACCCATTAGTACACCCACATTTCGCCAGTTATGTTTTTAGTCCCATGTAATAGGGGGCGAGCCTATTGCCATCAACCGGGCACAAATCCAGACTCCGAGGCTGCTACTGAGAAATAAAAAAAAAAAAAATTACTCTATGCGGAATTTCAATTTTGCATGGTGAAAGTATGATGGGAAAATTTGCAATTTATGTTTGATTGTTATCAATGTTTGGGGGCGGGGCCAGGCGCGTGAGTCGGGTCAGAGTTCGACGCGGCGCATAATGTCCACAAACATTTACGATTTGAGGACAACTATGTGATGCTATATATCTACTAAGTGATACTAAAAGAAAAAACACGTACTTTACTATTTTCATCAAAGATGATGATGATATTAAAGGAACCCGATAAAAATATCTTCCCTTAGATAGCATAACTTGTATTGTATGACTAAACGATGCAAGAAAACCTCTTAAAGTTACATAAATAGATAAAATAATGTAAACATTGGTGATTCATAGATAAACTGATTACACTTAGTCAATCATCGAACTTCATTTTTCTCTTTGTCATAAAATGAGTAATAAATATCACTAAAAGTTTTGAGTCAAAGTTTTGTTAAAATAAAGCTTTTGCTTTATTGCTCTCGTGGTCACAAGCCTGCTAAGCTTGAGTTCCTGGGTTCGATTCGTAATTCGGGCAAAGAGGTATATTGGATTTTGCCATCACAAAAATATTATTAGCAGCCAGGAATTTCTCAGTAGCAGCCTCAGAGTCTGGATTTGTGCCCGGTTGATGGCAATAGGCTCGCTCCCTTTTACGTGGGATTTCAACATAACAGGCGAAATGTGGTTGTGCAGGGTACACCTCAGGGATTACAGGCGTGCTGTTATGTTATGTAGTAGCAGTCCGGAGTTTGATAGTGTTGTGACACCTACATGTCTCGGAAAGGACGAAAAGTTATTGGTCCTGCGCCTGATTTTTCCCCGGTCGTGTCGGATTACCGTCCCATCGGACTCTGAGAGTTTGAAAAAAGGGAGTGCATCTGTGTTTTCGCATACATTTATGCCTATGTGAAAATATCTCCTGCATACTTCAAATCAAATCAAAATCATAACATAAACATCACGCCTGTAATCCCCGAAGGGTTAGGCAGAGGTGTACCCATTAGTACACCCACATTTCGCCAGTTATGTTTACGTCCCATGTAATAGGGGGCGAGCCTATTGCCATCAACCGGGCACAAAACCAGACTCCGAAGCTGCTACTGAGAAATTCCTGATGGAAAAACCCAATAACACTTTGCCCGACCTGGGAATCGAACCCAAGACCTCATGCTCAGCAGTCGCGCTTTGCGACCACTAGTCCAACGAGGCAGTCAAAATCAAAAAATCGAAAATCATTTATTTCCACAACAATGTTTAAAACAATAACAGCTTAGTGATTAGAGCTTTCCATTAAGCAAGTAATGCTTGTGTCGGGATACTCCGCTCTTCCATACAGATACTTGGCTTGTCGCCATTGAGACTGTCCGCCGTGACCAAAATTGAGTCGGGAGATGATTATATTACGGTATGACTAATCAAAGGTATTTATGAAACAGCAGAAAGTTACATAAATGGATAACTTAATGTAAACATTGGTGACTCAATAGATAAACTGATTATAGTGAGACATTAGGAATCATCGAACATCATCTTTCTCTTCGTCATAACATGAGTAATGGAGATAAGTACCTTTAAAGTTTTCAGTGAAAGCTTCATTAAATAAATAAATAAATATCTTGGGACAACTCACACACGGCTATCTGATCCCAAGCTAAGCAGAGCTTGTGTTATGATAACCAGACAACTGATATACATACTTATATAATTTATAAATACATACATATTATAGATAAATCACACCCAGACACAGAACTAACAATCATGCTCATCACACAAAGTTTGTCCTGGGTGGGAATCGAGCCCACGACCTCCGGTTTACCAGTCAGGTCCGCTAACCACTAGACCAACAGGCCCGTCAAATCATTAAATCTACATTCTTCTTATTTAAAACAAAAGCGCATTCCCTCAACAAGGAATTTCTCATGTATTTATTTATTTATTTATTTATTTAAACTTTATGCAACAAATGTACAATGTATCGTGGTTACAGACATATAAAGTATACACAAACAGACCTTGAATGACAATCTGTAGGTCATACAAATATTTCTTCCGTACGGTAATCGAACGAGTTAATTTATAGTACAGGGCGCCTACCGCCATCTCTTATAACAATATTATTTTAATATTACTTTGTAATTTCTGTTGTTGCATTTTCAACTCTCGGCGCTGAGCCAAGCGTTGAAATTCCAACTGTACGGAAGGCAAAGTAATATTAAAATAATATTGTTTTAAGAGGTTGTGGTAGGCCCCCTGACCGGCTTTTAAGGCCGACGGAGCAACTTTGATCTCCGAGTTGCGGCAACAGGCAACTCGCAAGTAACTGTTTACGGCGATTTTCATGTAACTTTTTAAAACTGCCCAGATGATACAGCAACGGACAATGCAAGCAGGGCTGTCAGTACTCATGTCTTCTCTCTATCATAAATAATAAATAATTAAAAGTGTTTATTTGCACCTTCAAGTTTAACATACAAAACAGGTTTACAATAAAATAGGCCGAAAGGTAGTTAGAATCAGTTAGATTAATTTCCTAATCTAACCTAATATCTTGTAATATAGGTGAGAACAAGCCTTTGCTCAGCAGTGGGGCAATAATAGGGCGGTATTAATTTTATATTTTAACCCTTTGTTGTCCCGCAGTAGTCGTCGAGAAATTGATATGAAAAAACCTAAAAACATTTTACCCGACCTGGAAATCGAATCCAGGACTTCATGCCAACCGCGCTTTGAACAACCACACCAACGAGGCATAATTAAAAACTGTATTTAAGGTGTAAATTTTCCAAAACAAGACACAATACTGTTGTACATTGAATCATAACTACTCCAAGGCAGCCGCATACAGCTGCAAAAGCAATAAACTGAATTAACAGAAGTAATTTCTGAGGCCTTGATCAATAACGTTACCTTATCGAGAACCGCTAATTTTAGGTGAAAACTTCGTCTTGATAACGTTAATTGCTCTAAAGGTTTGGATGAACTGAGTCGATGATTGTATCGAATTACAAGAATGACAGCTCATGTAACCTGTATGTGTGTGTTTCCT
Source organism: Hoplodrina ambigua (assembly GCA_949774945.1). NCBI lineage: Eukaryota > Metazoa > Arthropoda > Insecta > Lepidoptera > Noctuidae > Hoplodrina > Hoplodrina ambigua. Next base: position 2,358,804 of record OX458974.1, on the reverse strand, counting down.
GGTTGGAGGATTCGTGACGTCATGTTCGTGAACGCGCATTGTCAGTTATGATTGGTCATCACTTACTTGTCATGGCTTAAATCATTATTACTTTTTCACTGTCTCGTTTGTCTAGTGGTTGTAAAGAGCAACTGCTGAGCATGGCGTCTTGTGTTCGATTCCCAGGACGGGTTAAGTGTTATTGGGTTTGTCCATGAGGAATTTCTCAGTAACAGCCTCGGAGTTTGGATTTGTGCCCGGTTGATGGCAATAGGCTCGCCTCTATCACCAAATTGGTCTTAAACATAACTGGAAAAATGTGGGTGAACTATTGGGTACATCTCTGCTTAACCCTTTGGGGAGTACAGGCGTGATGTTATGTTTTATGTTATATGTTGAATTGAAAAAAAGTCAATAAGCATGCTTCAGAAACTTATGACTAAGTAAAAGTTGACTAATGTAATTTTGATAACATTATTATGACAAGATAATGTAAAAATAAATAGATAACAATAAGGTAAAATAAATTATTTATAGTTTACAATATTACGACTTATTTGTAATTAAAGATTAATCACGATTTAATTATAATCCTATGTTTTTTTTTAGATTTTAATGTTTTTCTCATTGAGGAAAAAAACACTTTTAGTGATATTTGAATAGATAGACTAAAACCCAATATTATCATTTGGCAATTCATGCTTTTCAAGTCTCTATTTTTCGAATTGAATGAATCGATTTTGATAAAACTTCTTACGCAGCAAGATACATATAAAAAGTTATCAGAGAATATTTTCGTAATGTCTTATTAAAAAAAAAAAAATGCAATTTTGTTGCCCAAGGCATTAAGTCCGCCTTTGTACATTGTATTTTTTACATGTGCATAAAGTTTAAGTAAATAAATAAATTTTTCGAAAATGGCATCTGAACTTTAGCATTTTAATCGCATCGCGCCGAACCGAATATGCCGAACCGTACGTACCGAACCGAAAGTGCCGAACCGTTTAAACGAAAACCGATCCTTAGGCCCTCTCACAATGCTTGGAAGTCTCAAGTGTATCCCAAAGGAGATATAAATGTATCACGTACACGGCAAGGACAGTTAACTGACACCCGAAAATTAATGGCCACCCGTATCCCTTTGTTGTACGAATTGATATCTCCCGCCTTTAAGTTTGATTGATTCAAAGGGGTTAGCAGAGCAATGATTAATTTGTACGTACCTCCGTGAGTAATTAACGAATCCACATCTGTGACGGTGCGGTCGAGTTTGTAGGTGATAAGATGACTCATGTATTACGTACGCCTAGTTTATTCACACTCCTTTTTACGTCATTGGTTACTGCTCCGCTCCTGTGGCACGTAGCGTGATGCTATATAGCATCTCCTGTTCTTCATGAATCTGGCTATCATATGGAAAAATATTTTTTCCAATCCGATTGATACATAACATGACGCCTGTAATCCCTGAAGGGTTAGGCAGAGGTGTACCCATTAGTACACCCACATTTCGCTAGTTATGTTTAAGTCCCATGTTATAGGGAGCGAGCCTATTGCCATCAACCGGGCACAAATTCAGACTCCGAGGCTGCTACTAAGAAATTCCTGATGGAAAAACCCAATAACACTTTGCCCGACCTGGGAATCGAACCCAAGACCTCATGCACAGCAGTCGCGCTTGCGACCACTAGACCAACGAGGCAGTCCGATTGGTAGTTCTTAAGATTTGCGAGTTTAAACAAACAAACAAACTAATAGCTCTTCAGATTTATTATTATAGGTCTAGAATCTAGATTAACGAAGTACTCATAAAAGTATATAAAATTAATGAGGTTATAACATGGTAAGAGCATATTCAATTTCATATTGATCGATTTTAAAAATAATATTAGATTGTATGAAAAACCTAACTCAGAGATATCATTGTTGATCGAGTTTAAATTACAAAATGACATTCTTAATTTAAAATTTCATTTTCGATTTACGTTACGTCATAACATTGAACATACTTAGCATATGTCATCAAGCATCTTAATATTATATCACTGTATAATCCTAACACATTGTTACTCAGTAAAATGACATGTACGACATAACTCTTGCATCTGTACTTTGGTATACCTATCGCTGTCATCGCCATTCTTATCGTTCAGCGTTAAATTTCGTACATGCCCGTTGGTTAGTCAGTGTTATCAGGGCAATAGATGAATCGATACAATGATAAGATATTAAGTACAAAAAGATCCATTTATTGAAAAGGCTTCGTATTGCCAATTATTATCACAGTGTGTGAACGTGCGTACGTGGAAATAGGCATTATGGCACCTTGGTTGGAATTACCGTATGAGATGAAAAATGTGTCGGCTGAGGAAGAAAAGATTATAAGAAAATGTCTAATGGGTGCGTTTAATGTGCAGTGTTGTGTTTCAAAAATTTGTTCGGATGTGGTTTGTCCGGTTACGGGAAAAACAGTATGAAATTTTCTTTATTTTTCCAACAAAATTGACAGTACAAAACTTTTATTTACTCGTATTTTTTTAAATACTCACTTGTAAGTTACAAATGAGTATTATAAAATTAAAAACATTTTAAAAGAATCCATCGTTCAAATTAGTATTCCAGCAATTTAATTGTGAACATGAAATATTCTGTTTAAATGTAATTACATTTTTGAACAATATAATTAACTGAAAGTTTGAACGTTTCATACTTGAGGCTAGTTTGAATTTCCACTATATTTAATTAATGTTTACATGCATGATTGCTTCAACATTTACCTGTTATTTGGCAATGTAATAATGGGTTTTACTAAGTTAATATTAAAACTGTTTTTTGTAAAACATAAGCCGAAATGCTAGTAAAAAATATTCGTGAAATATTTAACTGACGGATTTAATTTAGAGATATCAAAATATTTCCAAAAGTTCACAAGATGCTATACTTAAATCGATTTTATTTTTAACCCGACTTTGGCAGAGCCTAAAAAGAGGGTTGCGATTTTAACAATGGCAACAGTTTAAATTACGTTAATTTTTAAGAACATTAATCCGATTGTCCTTGACTACACTCAATATTTTCTATGGCAACTAAATCAACTCGTATTTGCCTTCATCTGGTATTATAACAATATACATTATCTCACAGAATTAAGCCACTATAGCAACATCTGAAGGGATTTATCTCTTACATCTTAAGATAAGACAACATCTGTATCGCGTCCCTCGGAAATAGATCTAGGTTATCTTGGTATTTGATGTTTGTATGTTAAGATGTGTGCATTGTGTTTGTTTCTAACTCAGTTTTCTTGATTATAATGTACAGTCGAGTAAGTTATTTGGTGTACAATCAGATAACTTGCGAGTACTTTTTAACGATGTGTGCTAAGTTGTCAATTCTTTTACATTGGTGACACATAAGTGGTGGTACATAAGTGTGGCACATAGACTCACATAGTGTTATTAAAAAATATTATATTTATTAAATCGATTACGTCTGTACGGTAAACTACCTATTATGTAAATATAAACAGTCAAATAATTTCTAAATACTCAAACAATTTCTAAATACTCAAATAATTTCTAAATACTCAAATAATTTCTGAATAGTTAAATATTTAAAAAAAAGTTAAATAATTTCATATTTAGCAATAATTTTAACTTTTAGTTTTAGTTTCAAAATCATCATAGCCAGAAAGAATCTGAAATGGAGGCGTCAATAGTTCCATTTCACTCACACATTACATAATGTGTGAGTGAAATGGAAGTAAAACGGAATGATAAAATCATTTTGTTTTCGACAAAAATAATCTACAAAAGAATCTCTAGTATACAATTTTTTATCACATTATTTATGGGTCAACATTATAATGAGCAAGTAATACAAGTAGTACAATCATAACTAATGCTCAATCCTTCTCTATTAGAGAAGAGGTCTTTGCCCTGCGGTTCAATTAAAAGGAGACATTATTTTGATCGCATAAGATTGCATATAGGTATGTATATGCTTTCGTCGGTAGATAACTAATCATTTAAGATATTAATTTATCGTTTTATCACTCTTATATCGTTTTATCTTTACATGACGATCACTGAGTGCTGTTGTACTTATGCAAATTCCTTTAAACAAGACACTGATAACCTAGTAAGAATTTTGAATTCAATTACGTTAGTTTGCTGCTTTAAAATCAGGTTAATAAGTCTTACAGTCTGACAGCTAAAGTAAAATAGCTATAGTCCGTGCCTCGGAAAGCACGTTAAGCTGTTGGTCCCGGCTGTCATTCGTGGATCTTTGACAGTCGTTACGAATCGTCAGAAGCTTGAGAGTCTGACTACCAGTCTTACCTAGGGGTATCGTGTTACCAAGTTACTGGGTCGTGGAGGTCAGATAGGCAGTCGCTCCGGTGAGACTGGAAGCTGACCCCAACATAGTTGGGAAAAGGCTAGGCAGATGAGAGTCTGACAGCTACTAATGAAGATCATTTTCACGTTTCTGTAAAGCAGTAGGCTAGTTGAAACCACCATCAGTTGACGTACTTTTAATATCCTGTCAAAACGCGATTTTTCCATAGATTTTGTATGGCAATATTAGACTACAAATTGGTAACTGTTTTCTCCATAGGCCAATTTTATGGTGCCCGTAGTAAAAAAAATATCCTACACTCACAAACTATCATATATGTATGGACTAGGTTTCATCAGCCGACGCCATTTGGACCAAAGTCCATACAAGGGCGTTTCTAGCTTTGGTGCCAGGGGGGGTCACATGTCACATAGTCGTGGTCAAATCACAAGAAGTTATAAATAAATTTTTATAATCATAGATACCCACAAGAAAAAAGTGGTGCATTTCATTTCACCAAAAATTATTTCACAAAATTTCACTTGACAACCAACGATTGGGAAATACATGATTTGTTATTTCCTCATTATACAACAACAAGTTTAGCAAATAATTCACTTAACAAAATATTTATCCCATAAACTTTTGTTTGATAACGTATTATTTGACAATCAATTCATTTTTATTTCATTTTATATTTTAAAACAACTTTTGGAATACAATTGTTTTACATATTGAATAATAAAAAAATACATTATTTATAGTAGGCTATCTGAAGTCGAACTAGTAAGATTAGGTAAATTATTTAAAAAAGAAAGGATAGGTTAGGTTAGGTTAGAACTGTGACCCCCCTACGCCAGAAACGACAAGATTTTAGGAAAAGAAATTACTCACATCTACCGTATGTTACTGCAGTAATAGTTTTAGGGAGGTTGTTCAATAAATTATGCAAAACCATACCGTCATAATCACTTTGTGACTGGTTTAGAAAATGTGTCATAAAATGATATTTAGTATAAACGTGATTTTTGCAAAAGGATCTAAATATGAAATGAAAAACGTATAAATGATTAAATATCATCTAAAACATTTTTAAGGAGAAGCATTTGCCAAATAAATGTTTGTAAAGCGAGTGTTTATAAAATAAAACATTTGCGGAACTAGTTGTTTGTGAAATAAATAGTATACGAAACGTTGGTTGTCATCTGAAAATTTGTCAATGCTGTTTTGGTAAAACATTAGTGAACCGAAAAAAGTAGATATTTTATTAATGTATGTAAGTGCTTTGTAACAATTTTTAAGAACACAATTACTTAATATTGGTATGTTATCGTTGCCCAGGATCCGCTCTTAGGTCCATATTAAAGTGTCCGATGTTTTTTTACCCCCTTCGCGGTATACACATTGCAAGTAAATGCTTGTTTTTAAAAAGAAACTATTTTCATGTCAAACTTGTTTTAGTAGATAAAATTATTTATGACGGTGACAAATAAATATTATCACGTTATTACAACACTAATTACAAACAAATTTCAGCAAGTAATCACTGATAAATATATAATCTGTTTACGATACAATATTATTTACTTTATGGAACAACAAGTGCTCGTGTAATGAGTCAAAATTGAATATAGTTTATGTACTCAATGCACTTAGCGTGGAGTATTTTTGATTATAGATTTATTTGATATTTTTTGTGTGAAGCATCTATATGCGTACTTTCTGAATAAAATGAACTAGTTTGACATGACGGAAAACGGCATGACGCTTGACGCAGTCTCGGAGTCTGGATTTGTGCCCGGTTGATGGCAATAGGCTCGCCCCCTATTACATGGGACTAAAAACATAACTGGCGAAATGTGGGTGTACTAATGTGTACACCTCTGCCTAAGCCTTCGGGGATTACAGGCGTGATGTTACGTCGGCACTACAGGCATTTGATCCCGATAAGTATTTGTTTACTAGTAGGATATTGTTTTGTTTTCACGTTTCCATTGAGTACCTTTTGAATGATTGTCAATTGTTTTTCAAGCAATGCTCGCGTTAGGGTCGCACCTTGTTGCGGGACGTCTTAACAGGATACCGTGGCCCCGGAACGTAAAGGGCAACAGAAGGAACAGGGTGGTTTTTTAGACAGTAAAAGTCTGACAGTCCCTTCCGCCCCAACTAGGGCGGAAGGAATCATTTGATGATTTTTACCACCTCAAAAAAAGAAAAGGGTCGTACGTCATTGACTTTGACAGCTCGAGACTAGCGAATAGCATAGCATTTATAGCATAGCATTTATTGCCACTGATATCGATAACGCACGCATTTTTGATAATTTAACATACGTGCCGCCCACTCATTTACATAGTATTGTAAAAATATATATTAAAAAAGTTGTAATCTTATCATAGATAGGCGCTACATATCTCTTTACCTAAGTGATCCTTAAGTAGGTACCTATCTAAAAGACTTTGCTCTGTATCAAAGGTACTTCAGATGAACTTGATGTGAAATTTAAGTAAACAAAATATAGAGCGGTTAGGTAATTCAAGTAGGTAGATACCTAGCTATTAAAATGTTGACAGAATCAGACAGTTGACTGCTTCGTTGGTCTAGTGATCGCAAGCGCGACTACTGTGCATGAGGTCTTGGGTTCGATTCCCAGGTCGGGCAGTTATTGGGTTTTTCCATGAGGAATTTCTCAGTAGCAGCCTCGGAGTCTGGATTTGTGCCCGGTTGGTGGCAATATGCTCGCCCCTTATTACATGGGACTAAACACATAACTGGCGAAATGTGGGTGTACTAATGGGTACACCTCTGCCTAACCCTTCGGGGATTACAGGCGTGTTGTTATGTTATGTAGAATAAGACAGTGGTGATACTATTTCGATACTCAATTTTATTACTGTTTAAAATATATACTTACAAAAACTACAATAAAAACATTATGGAAAACGTTGTAATATTATACTTCCAAAATTTGAATGGATGTTTGCTACTCAATCACGCCAGAACAGCTGAACAGATCTGGATGAAATAAGGCACAGAGATAGATATATTTGAATAGCACATAGGCTATTTTTTATACCGGAATTTACGGTCCCCGTGGGATAGTTTAAAAACTTTAACGCAGACGAAGTCGCGGGCGGAAGCTAGTGTATAACAAAAGAGTACCGGTCGCAAAAAACATGATGATGATGATTCCCTGACAGTCCCTTCCGCCCCACCCAGGGCGTAAGGACTCATTTGATGATTTTTAAAACCTCAAAAAAAAAGACTATGATGATTTATATATTTATATTTATATTTATATTTATATATATTTATATATTTTTTTTTATATTTATTTATATATTTTTTCGCATTTATACATTTACATGTATACAAATAATGCAGTTTCACGTTTTAAATTACAATTCATAAAAATTCACAGCAATACTCTCACTATATGAAATGAATGCTTTTAGTAAAATCGTATTTGTATATAAAAAAATGCTTTCACTTCATAAAAATATGGTAGAATTTTCGCAACACTGAATGGGTCTTTTTAAAAATGTTTATTTTTTACGTACCTATTCGTAAGTGCTTCTACTTGTAAAGGCGAAGTTTGAATTAATATTTAAAAGGTTTTTATACATTTTGAGACTCAAAAAATAGGCCGTTAATGGATGAAATAGTCATTGTCACTCGTATTTTTAACAGATGAAAAGTAATCTTAAATTGTATCTAGAATTACGGCAGTTTCAGCCAAGTTCGGAATTAAAAAACGCCAGAACTGTAGTGTGTGACAGTTAAAACTTGCCAATTTTGAAATCCGATGTCGAAGCATGTAACGAGTTCTTTTAATAAATTAAAGAAATTTGTAAATTACTACAGCTATGATTGTATATGAGGAACTACTGTAATAATAATAAAATAATAAATCATTTATTTATTAAAAGGGGCACATTTAAAATTATAATAATATAACAACTAAAACAGAGAATAGTTTCTAATTTGCCTGAACTAGGCTGAACATATGTTTCAGGCTACTAGACTACGGAACTTAGCACACGTTAGATCTCAACTGTTTTATCCGTGACACCGACTACCATAAACTTTTTTTTATACAGAACTTGGCTTCTTTTTCTCATATATATTTTCGTGGGGTACTAATTACAAATTTATGTTGATTACAGGCTATACGCGGCCTTTCATCAAATGTGGAGAAAGCGGATACGTGATGCCTGGTGCGTTTAAGAAGCACGCTGAGGCCATTTACAACATGCAGGTGCGACCTGACGATGTGTGGGTCATCACATTCCCTAGATCTGGTGAGTACAAGCTTTCTGCATCCTGAACAGCTTAAAAGGCATTCCCACACACGAATGATGATAAACATTCTGTTCAGGTTGATCACTTCATGTGTGGTCTGTTTTGACTGGTTTTTCCGTGTCTGGGAACCTATTAGCGAAAGAGTTATATAAGGAATAGGTTGTGAAGGTCCTCATACTCCAAAAAAAATGAGGGGGTAAATGAAAAATGAGGATTCTCCGATCAGGCGGGTGTTGTGTCTAGTGGGCTACTGCCCGATGGTTGTTGTCGGGATTTTGTATAATACTATTGTCGTGAAGAACTTTCATATCGCGTTGTAGCAAATTTCAGTTTTAGTTCGTATGTGATACGATAGATGTCGCTACGTGTCAGTTATAATTCACATGTTTTGCGAAAGATGTCCGGAGAAATAAAAATCAAACAAACAAACCCTGTAATGTTATTAATATAGAGTATAAAATTGACTGTTCTAACGTTACGTGACCGACGATGCATACCGCATATTACGTCACATATACACCAACCTTAGATCACGTCTTTAGGGCATTTTAAATAACTACATTTTTTTTTTTGCGCTACTGGTTTTTTCCAGCCGGAATTTTTCTGTAGCATCCTCGGAGTCTGGGTTTGTGCCCGATTGATGGCAATAGGCTCGCTCCCTATTACATGGGAATTAAACATAACTGGCGTAATGTGGGTGTAATAATAGGTACACCTCTGCCTCACCCTTCGGGGATTATTATGTTGATTGATTTTGATAACAAAATGAATTAAATGTGACAGTACTGCAGTTTGTAGGTATGACGTCAAAGTTTAATTGGAATGCGATTTATTTCCGTTAGATTTAGATTGCGGTCTCAATGACTTGGCGTTTAGCAGTGGATGTAGATATGTTTGTTATGACTTGGACTTTGTTTTCAATAAAAAGTAGAAATTCCGTCCGGCCGATCTAATTTTATTATCATTTATAACTACTGAAAATATGGTTGATAAGCCAATTGAATTTAGTTCTTAATTTGTAGATTTTTATTATAACATAACATAACATCACGCCTGTAATCCCCGAATGGCTAGGCAGAGGTGTACCCATTTTTATTATGCAACTTGTATGTTGATTGTAAAATATGATATGCCCGCACTAGGATATGCCCGCGACTTATTTTCGGTTAGTCGGTTATTCGTGGGATATTTCTTTTCTTGCGCGCCATAATCTGCCTGCCACAATCCCGCCAAGATCATTATTTTCCCTTAATAAAAAAAGTCTTAGTTACTCCTTATAGCATTAGCGATCTGCCAGTTGTGAAAGTCTTGTCAAAATCGCTTTACTCGTTTCGGAGATTAGCCGGAACAAATAGACAGACAAACAAACTATCGTAACAAGACTAACTTACCATCGTTACAGTAAATCGTAGTTAATTAAAAAACAAATCTATTTTTTTATCCAAAACAGACAACACATAAAAATAACAAATAATTTTCTTCGAGCTGCCAATCAAAAATATGCCAGATCATACAGCAAGCCTTTAATACTGAAACAAAACAGTTCGTAGCCATTCTTTTAGCTTCGTGGTTCCTGTTATCACGATAAAGTCAATCCATCAGATAAATTGCATAGGTAGGTATAGTACGGATGTAATCCGGGCATGTGTTTCTGATATTGGTTATGGCTTAGGTAACGTGAACTGTTTTTTTCCGAAATATTCCATGACTCAGCTTAACTTGTACAATTTTTTTTGTCATATATGATAATTCTTATTTTTGGAATGTCGTCATGGCCTAGCGGTTAAGGCACCCGCCTCTCATGCTTGAGGTTGTGGGATCGAATCCGGGCAAGTACCAATGTGACTTTTTCAATTCATATGTACTTTCTAAAGTTTATCTTAGACATCACTGCATCGTGCCTCGGAAAGCACGTTAAGCTGTTGGTCCCGGCTGTCATACGTGGATCTTTGACAGTCGTTACGAGTCGTCAGAAGCTTGAAAGTCTGACAACCAGTCTTACCTAGGGGTATCGTATTACCCAGTTACTGGGTTGTGGAAGTCAGATAGGCAGTCGCACAATATAAAATACTGGTATTCAGCTGCAACATAGTTGGGAAAAGGCTAGTAGTAGATGATGATATCTTAGGTCTTGACGAGTTCTATCTTTCTTTTGCAGGCACAACATGGATTCAAGAACTAGTATGGCTAGTCGAAAACGATTTGGACTACATAACGGCGAAAGAAACACCATTGTACAAACGATTTCCTATGCTTGAGTGAGTAATAATGATTATTATGTTATAGCTTGCCAGTCATCATTTTTCAGTTTTTATTTGATATGAATGAACCGATTTTTATGAAACTTCCAAAGAATAAGCAGGATACATACTTATGTCTAAAAAGTTATCAGAGAATATTTTCGAAAAGTCTTATTTAAAAAAAGATATTTGGAAATCTCTGTTTCTATGAAAATCTTAATATCGGTCGAATTTCGCCGTAACAATTTTTTTTTTGTCACCTGTTATATATTTATTCTATAAAATTAGTAATGATTAGTAATTAGTGATGTGTTGTGATGAGTATGTAAGGATCATAGCAGGTGGCAATCTGTGGTTTCTGCCTACCCCCATGGGAAAAAGGAGTGAGTTTATGTTTATGTATGAAAACAAAATATTAAGCATTTTATGAATGATTAAACGGAAGTGTAAGTAAACCCGATGTAAAATAGGCGAGCCTATTAAAGCCAAGCCAATACCTATCGTACACACACCTATTAAGTATTATCTTTGAACGACACTATTATATCAGATCATAAAATTATATCGTACGATGCCTAAAGTAAGCTAAGTATTTGCCAATGGATATTATCTAGTACTTACACTAAGATAAACATTCTATTGTAAAGAATACGTCACTTCTGGTATCAATGATGTTGATTTGAAGAAGTAGTATCAATATTGTATATTATAAATATTAATATTTATCGATTTATTAGTCATTTTTTTTTTAAAGTAACGGCATCATTAATGACAGCCTTGATTAGTGCAGATTCGGTGCAAAAGTACTTTGAAATATACGCAGAGAACATATTACTTAAACGCAGAAAATACTTTACTTAAATAAAGAGAACATATTACTTAAATGCAGAGAACACATTTCTTAAATAAATAGAACACATTTAACTGAATAGAACACGCAACACGCTTAAACGCATAGAATATATTTTCTTTAAACGCAGAGAACGTATTCTTTAAACGCAAAGAAAACTTAAAACCAAGAGAACTCGTGAATTACGTTGAATAAAGAAATACCTATTTAAATAAATATTGTCAAATTTTAGTGAAATATTGATAAATACATGCGTTATTTAAAATGGTAGTTCATTAGTAGGGCTCGCATATTTATGCAAACGATTATAGACCTAATAGGCTAGTCTTAAAGTAGGCAGGTAATCTTGACCATCCGTAAGAACATCATCGATAAAAACAGCTAGTATGATGCTAGCAGTATATAAGTAACCTACCAATAAATACTTACCGTTTTTTTTTTCTCTCCACAGAACCACAGCACAACTTCCAGAAGTCGCCTTTGAACTGATCAAAATGAACTTCATGAATCTAGGAAACTTTCAAGGCTTGAACGAGGCTGTGAGAGAACCAAGTTGGAAGTCAATAGAAAAGGCACCTTCGCCAAGGTTTATTAAGACTCATCTTCCTTTGTCTATGCTGCCTCCGAGCTTACTGTCTACTGCAAAAGTGCTGTATGTGGCGAGGGATCCGAGAGACGTCGCAGTGTCCTATTATTACCTACATAAGATGATTGCGAAGAAATTGTTGAGGGCCAATTTCGGTCATTTTTGGGAAGCCTTCAGAAGAGATTTGTGTGAGTATTTATTTTAAACCAACTGACTTTTTCGATATGAGTAGTTTTAAATTTTTCATAGCAAGAATCAATTAAATTCTTGACCACAAGTAACTCTTAACTTTAAGGATATCGCTAAATAGTATAAAACAAAGTCGCTTCCCGTTGTCTGTACGCTTAGATCTTATAAACTACACAACATATTTTAATGCGTTTTCATCTGTAGATAGAATTTGAGGGGCCACTAAGGGCCGATGCCTGCCGGGGCTGCGGGTTGTTCGAAAGAGATACCGCGCCCCCGGAACGCAAAGGGCACAAGAAGAAACATGGATGGGTTTTAGTCAGTAAAAGTCTGACACTCCCTCCCGCCCCGCCCAGGGCGGGGGAAGTCATTTGATGATTTCCCATAGGTAAAAAAAAAAAAAAAAATCTGTAGATAGAGTGATTCAAGAGGAAAGTTTATATATCTATATGGGATCCGTGTGAAGCCAGGGCGGGTCGCTAGTCTAATAATAATAACATTTTTCAGACCGAATTTCGGTACTGCGGGCTATCTTAATATAGTTTCAACCACGCAAGAGATAGTATAAAACACAAGTGTGTGCGCAAACACAGGTGTACTCCCCTTCCTTCACTCTCATAACCCGACAATAAGAATCGTTCAAGGAGAGATCAAGCGCAGGACCAGAGGTTTTAAGTGCTTTACGAGACATAGGGGTGTCATACTCCACAAAATCAATAAGAAAATCTAAAATAAAGTGTTATGTTTATTTGCAGTACCGTGGACTCCGATAGTGGCGCACACAAACGAAGCCTACAAGAAGAGGCACCATCCAAACCTCCATTTTGTGTTATATGAAGAACTGAAAAAGGTATAATTTACTTTAACGTAATATTTTATTAGATACACACATAAACCCCTCCAATGATTGTCCAATTGCACCTCAAAGAGCTGTCAGCACAGGGACGGGGCCCCAACGAGGCCAAACGCTTGCCGGGACGTCTTAATAGGATACCGTAGCTCCGGAACGTAAAGGGCAACAGAAGGAACACTAAAAAACCACCCGTTTTTTAGTCAGAAAAAGACTGACAATCAACAAAAAAAAAAAAAATGGGCAAATGCCTCTTCTAATACAGAGAAGGCACGAGCATTAATCACCACGCTTGCTCAAGACGAGTCCATGTATCCTCACGATGTTTTCCTTCAAAGATAGATAAATATATTAATACAAATCTTTAATTACAGGATCTACCGAAGGAAATTAGGAACGTCTGCAAATTCCTGAACAAAGATTACTCGGACATTCAAGTGCAGCGGTTAGCAGAACATCTCAGTTTTGACAACCTGCGAAAGAACAAGAATGTCAATAACAGCACGAGTCGGGATGACAACATTCAGTTCATCAGAAAAGGTGAGAATCAAAGTCAAAGTTAAAGTTAAATCATCTATTTCAATTAGGCCATTGAAAAGGACTTTTAATAGTAATTTATAAGGTAAAGAAAATTAATCTAGCCATCCTTTCCAAAAGATAGTTTTGTATTGAGGAGACTGGACAAGAAACTCCACTTTGAAAATGAGGCTTGACATTTTGAATCAATTTTGATAAATTTTTAGTGCGGGGTTTTGGCTCAGTGGTTTAGTCAGACAGACCAAAACACAAACAGACAGAGTTACTTTCGCATTTATAATATTAATAAAGTATATAACGTATGGATTGTTGAAGTATGATATATTTGGTAAAATTCAAGGAAAGTTCACAATATTAGTGCTAATCTATGGTCAAATAAAAGAAAATGGTGTCTTTTATATTTTATGTTTGAAAGACTTTTATCGTCTATTTATTGTTAATGTTAAAAACGAAAATGTTAACATGTAAATTGTTATAACCAAAATTAATATTGTTAACTTGTAAATTGACAGTACTTTGTTACGAATACCTGACAACTATTTTAATTATTCTTTCTTTTATTAACAGGTGAAGCTGGAGGCTGGCGATCTCATTTTGACGAGAAAATGCAGCTGCAAGCCGAGGAGTTCCTCATTGAACGACTATCGGGTCTTCAGCTGTCATATCCTTCTTTTCCAATCCATGAAATTACCAGGTTATAATATTAATTTGTTAAAGTATACATTTAGTTATTAGTTGAAGTTTGAAGTCATGACTGTAAATATATGTGTGTATGGAGTGTGAAACGTTTCGCCAACAGTCGGTTGGCCCATGAACTATTGGTCAACAGAATCTTTCACCCACGAACTTTTCACCCAAAGCACTTTTCACCCACGAACGTTTCGCCAACATGATTTTTTGCCAATGAATGTTTCACCAACAGAACGTTTCGCCCATTCACTTTTCATCCAAAGCACGTTTGACCCATGCACTGTTCTTCAACAGAACGGTACGTCAGTGATTGTTTAACCAACAGATTTTTTTTGTCCCCATGAACTTGTTTGAAAAGTTATATTTCAACATTTGCATTTCTTCCCGAATACCTACAATATCCATTGACTTAGTTTATGTTTACTTATATTATTGCTGTTGTTAGATACTTAATATAATCGATTGATATTAGTATTATTTTCTTGATTATTCTCCCTAATACTTTTTTTTTATTAATATTATTTTCTTTAGTAAAATGCTTAGTGGCGTTTTTCCCTTGGTGATATTATTGAGACTTAAAATAGAACAGCCCTAACAATATCTTTAGTACCTATATAAAAAAAAAATGTAATTAATAGATAATATTAAGTAGGTACCTAACAACAACAGTAATAATATAAGTAAACATAAACTAAGCAGCATTATTAAACAAGTCAATGGATATTGTAGGTATTCGGGAAGAAATGCAAATGTTGAAATATAACTTTTCAAACAAGTTCATGGGGACAAAAAAAAAATCTGTTGGTTAAACAATCACTGACGTACCGTTCTGTTGGAGAACAGTGCATGGGCCAAACGTGCTTTGGATGAAAAGTGAATGGGCGAAACGTTCTGTTGGTGAAACATTCATTGGCGAAAAATCATGTTGGCGAAACGTTCGTGGGTGAAAAGTGCTTTGGGTGAAAAGTTCGTGGTTGAAAGATTCTGTTGACCAATAGTTCATGGGCCAACCGACTGTTGGCGAAACGTTTCACACTCGTGTGTATGAATGATACAATTTCATTATAACGGTTGTAAAAAGACACATAAAAGTTCAAAGTTACATATTTTCACATCATTCCGATCATTTCAATGTCTTCGAACCATTTCTGGAAACCATCAGAAGTACTTTCTAAAGTTTATCTTGGACTTCACTGGCATCAGTGTAGGAAAACATCATGAGGAAACCTGGACCACTCAAATCACGTCAGAGGCCCTTGAGGCGGTTTAGAAACTCTGACACTAGGGTGTGTGGGGTCGTAAGACCTTACTGCCCACACGATAAAGAAGAACAAGATCTGGTTACTGAAATATTAAAAGTCAAAGTAACAACATTTTGTCAAGTTTTTTTTAATGAAAACCAGTTTTAAATGTTAACTTTAAATATCCCTATGACCATGTACTGTTGCATGCACCTGAAAGTACAATGTTCAGCGTGCGTTAACACCAAGAATAAAAATCGTTTCTCATCAAAATTTTTTGCTCAAAGTTAACTTGTTTTGATTGTGGTCACGTTGTTAACGACTATATGATAATAATATGTCTTTTCACTCACCGTTATAATAAATATGTAAGTTTATGTCTGGTTAAAAATCAAAACTAGATTTACCACTGGTTGGCTAGTTTTTGGTTCACTTGCTTAGGCTGGACCATGGCGGGACCAAAAATGTAAATTATAATTTTTAGTTTTAATGTGTAAAATATCCTAAACTCATATTTGTATAATAATTAATTATTTTTTTATTAGTGTAGGTATTTATAATGTGAAAGATTTATGTGATTTTAGATGTAAGTAATTATTTTGTTTTAATTTGAGTAAACTTGTACAAACTATTGCTATCCTTTTTTCTCGGGTATAGCGAGAAAGAAACCACTTAATCAATCGTAGTTATGCCAAAATTACTCAACATACAATCTCTCAATGATTCAAATAATTAAATTTATGTAACTAATGCAAAATGCGTAATGTGTTACATTACTATCCAGCTATAACAGTTTAATCATCATCATCTGCCTAGCCTTTTCCCAACTATGTTGGGGTCGGCTTCCAGTCTAACCGGATGCAGCTGAATACCAGTATTTTACATGGAGCGACTGCCTATCTGACCTCCACAACCCAGTAACTGGGTAATATGATACCCCTAGGTAAGACTGATTGTCAGACTTTCGGGCTTCTGACGACCCGTAACGACTGTCAAAGATCCACATATGACAGCCGGGACCAACGGCTTAACGTGCTTTCCGAGGCACGGAGGAGTCTCGGTGTGTAAAGATGGCAGCTATAACAGTTTAATGAACGTCGCAAATTAATATTTAGAATAGATTTAAAATTAATTGGCGTTCAATATTCAAAATAATTACAATTACTCCAAAAACTGAAAGAAAATGTTACGTGGTTCATTTTAGCAAAACTATACCTACTGTTCAATTTCATTTGCGAAATAAATACGTAAATATGTACTATTTTACCATATATTTTGTACATAAGATAACTCAAGATAGGCATTTACTTTCAAAGAATGTAATTTTGTAGTTTCAATCTACATTTTGCATGATTGTGTCATGTCAATCGAAATAAAATGAAATATCACTGTGTTAGTCGTGAAAAGCACTAACAGGTATCATATTTTTTTCGTATTTTATTGATAAGATAGGTATTAAGGCATCCTCTCATAGGGGCGATATTATCACCGGTGCGTTAATAGCTCTAGCGATATAGAAATACAAATCATTCTATAGACATATCTGTAAAAAAAAAGACACTTAACGACCCCGAAAGTTACATATGAAAATATACCTTCTTATCACGAAATTAAGGGTCAAAGTTCTAATTTTTTCATTATGCATCTAAAGTACAATATTTTGCGTGCGTTATGTTGAGCGGTTTCAAAAATAGTGATTTTTCCTTTCAGTAATTTTTGTTCAAAGTCACTGAATGACAGTGTGCTTAGTTAATGGGTATGTGTGATGTGTATGAGTGCCTGCCTCATTAGTCTAGTGGTCGCAAATCTCAACTGCTGAACATGAGGTCTTGGGTTCGATTCCCAGGTAGGGCAAAGTGTTATTGGGTTTTTCCGTCAGGATTTCCTCAGTAGCAGCCTCGGAGTCTGGATTTGTGCCCGGTTGATGGCAATAGGTTCGCCCCCTATTACATGGGACTTAAACATAGCTGGCGAAATGTGGGTTGTAGTACTAACGGGTACACCTCTGATTAACCCTTCGGGGATTACAGGCGTGATGTTATGATTTGATGTGTCTTGTTACAACTCGTATTTCGGTCCAGAGATAATATTTCTTGTATGTAAGGATGCCTTTATATTATGCGATGAGTTTCTACAATCAAACCGTCCTTACCTCACTCTGTTATTTAAACGTTTAGATTATTTTTATCGAAAGCTAGATAATGAAATGTTCATCATTCATTATCTAGCCAAAAAAATATTTGAATGAAATAAAATTTCGTCACTTAACGAAATATTATTTTGTTAACGTGGCAATATTTATATAATTTTATTCACATTTAATGTAATCAAAATTAAAATATCAGACTTACTTTCGCTAAATTCGATTATTGAATTAGACCGTTAACTTGAAAAAAAAAATTTTTTTTTTCTGATTAAATATTCTTGAATAATTTAAAAACTTGAATTTGTCGAAAGTAAGTATAGGTACTTTAGGCTACTGGTAAAAAAAAATAGTGTATCCAGGGGTACTCAACATTTAGTTAAAATAGTGTAAAACGATTTTTATCAAATGCGCTGGCCGCAACCATCGTTTTGTTTACACATTTGCCAAAGCAAAAAAGAGTAGCTCAGAGTTTTAAACAATGTAAATATTGCAGCCATTTTGTTCCCGAACTTTTATCATAATTTAGTGAAAATGTACTAACATATTTATAAATTGGTGATAGTGTTATTATTGAAAAAAAAGTGCTTTAAAACTTAATATTGTTACTGTATTATAAAAAGTGTAAATAATATTTTAAAAATAAATTAAAATTCATAATTTATTCCTTAAATAACATTTTTTATTATTTCCTAATGGCCTCGTTGGTCTAATGCGGTTTTGGGTTCGATTCACAGGTCGGGCAGTGTTTTTGGGTTTTTTAATCAGGAATTTCTCAGTAGCCTTTGAGTCTGGATTTGTGCCCGGTTGATGGTAATAGGCTCGCCAACAATGGCACACAAATAAATACCATAACTGGGGAAATATGGGTGTACTAATGGGCATAACTCTCGGGATTATGGGCATGTTGTTATGTTATGTTTGTTAAAAATCTACACTAATATTATAAAGAGGAAAAAAAATTATTTTTGTTTGTTTGTTTGTAATGGACAACAAACTCAAGAACTACTGGACCGATTTTAAAAATTCTTTCACCATTGGACAGCTACATTATCTGCGAGTAACATAGGCAATATCTTACTTTATTTTTGCGCGGACGAAGTCGCGGGCAAATGTTAGTTCCAAATAAAATAAATCAAATACAATATCGTGGAAGAATCCGTGGCTTCTTATAACATGGAACTTAAACATAACTGGCGAAATGTGGGTGTAATAATGGGTACACCTCTGCCTAAAACCCACAATCCGAAGGTAAAATAAAATTCTGTAAATTATCCCAAAGTCATAACATTAGCTGGAATAAAAGCCAGCACAAGTTTATCATACACCTCCCATTTATATCTAGATTAATATGAATGATTAACGTGACGCAGTTTTATTATCCCGCCCGCCCTACAAAGTGCGCCGCCCGCCCAACGCAATATCAGTCTATTGTGTGCCTCGATAAATTAGGTGAAAGTACTTTATGTTTGTGTTTAGCGTATTATTATGCATATACATACAAAAACTCACGCCTTTTCCCCATGGGGGGTAGGCAGAAACAACAACGCCACCTGCTATGATCCTTACATAATCCTTTCACCTCATTCACGTTCATACAATCACGCCGGTTAAGAGTACTGCGCACATGACCTTTCAGAAGAACCTCATCAATAAGGTCAGTGTAGGTCTTCCTAGGGCGACCCCTCCCTGGGTTGCTACACGCGCGCGCTTTGCGCTGCGTTGTTTTATAATGTGGAATTATAGTCTTTGTGTTTTAGTGTAATCATCATCTGCCTAGCCTTTTTCCAACTATGTTGGTGTCTGCTTCCAGTCTAATGTAGTCGGATGCAGCTGAATACAGTGTTTTACATGAAGCGATTGCCTATATGACCTCTAACAACCCAGTAACTGGGTAATACGATACCTCTTGGTAAGACTGGTTGTTAAGTTGTTTGTTCTCATAAGCCTTTCGGGTTTCTGACGACCCGTAGCGACTGTCAAAGATCAACGTACGACAGCAGGGACCAGTGCTTTTCGAGGCATGGAATGATGTCCGTGATGGCTAAGATAAACTCAGAAAGTACATAGCATGATTTGAAAAAGTCACAATGGTACTTGCCCGGATTCGTACCCACAATCTCATGCATGAGAGGCGGGCACCACAACCACTGGGCCATCATAACATCTGCTATCGCCTAACTTGCCAAGGAAATCAATTTCAGATGGAAACAGTTGAAGCAGCGAGGAAGCCGTGAACATAACTATTAAGTTTGTGCTTTGTGATTTTCGTAGTTCCTAACTCGTCAATAGTTCGTATAATATAATATTAAACACTAGATTTTGTCCGCGGCTACGCTCGCGTTAATTTTGAATTTTAAAAACTTTTTCAGTAGCAGCCTCGAAATCTGGATTTGTGCCCGGTTGATGACAATAGGCTCGCCACCCATTACATGAGATTTAAACATAACTGGCGAAACGTGGGTGTACTAATTTGTACACCTTTGCAAGGGTTAGCCTTCGGGGATTACAGGCGTAATATTATGTGTGTGAGAATTCTATCAATGTAAGATTTTCTTGTATTTACGACCTATCTACCCATATTAAGTAAGTAAATCATTTACATTTGAATAATTTCTCACAAACAAAACAACTTCGTGCACAAGTAAAGTTGAAAAAACTCGGACTGCCAAAGCCAAACTTAAATTGAACTAGAGCAAACTTGTGCTTAAATCAGTGGTTAAAATATGAAAAGCTTGGCACAACGTAGCTTAAGAGGCCCCGCAGACTGCAGACTTTCTATCGGCCGAAAATTTTGGTTGGCTTCCTAATGAAAATGAAGAGGTGTGCATATGTGCACATTACAGCGATTCAGTATCGGCCGATAAAAAGCATGCCAACTATCGGCCGACTGTTTATTCAGTGACCAAACTGGGTGTTAAGTGTGAGTTTTTCACTCACGTTCGTTTGCGAGCGCGTTTGAATATTATATGGTATAAAGTTATATCGCCATTTGGTGGTCACTAAGAGATGGATGGAGAGCAAGAAGAAGACAATAGAAAAGATGGATGGATTGTGTGAAGAATGATATGAATGTAAGAAGAGTCAGTGATTGCATGACGGCTGACAGGACAGAGTGGAAGAGGAAAACGGCAGACATGGGCAGGAAAATGATGGCGGTCACTAGGAGAAACCAAATTTCCTATACAAAATTGTGAGTCGAAAAAACTCACACTTACCCACTGTTTAGATGACTCGGTATGCGCATTACAGCGCAACCCGACCAAAATATCGGCCGGTTGCAGTCTGCGAAGGCTCTTACTCAGCAATTTGGCGATATAGTAGTTAAAAAACAAATGAATGGTAAATAAAAATGTCTGGATGCAAATGAAATTGTCCTGTGGTGACGTATATTGGTATTATGTCATGTTTGTGTCATAAAATTTTCATATGTATTTTTCGTATGGTAATGAAAAAGTTATGCATAGTTTTTGTGTGTGACTTTTTTATGTTATAAAAGGATGGGAGTGTATTTTACGATTCATTCCTACCTATTTAAGTTTTAAACGAAAATAAGTTTTGGTATTGTATTTGAATAAACATAACGCTTGTAATTCCAGAAGGTTAGGCAGGTACCCATTTCGCCAGTTACGTTTAAGAAAGAAAGAAAAGGACAGTGTTTGTTTGTTTGTATTTTAATTACAAGCTTTAATGCTGGTTATTCTCTATAGAAATCTACTGTTTGGAACGAGCAACTAGCTTCAACTTTCTAACTGTCTGAGTACTTGACAATTTAAAAGTGACTCATTAAAATGCCCAAATAAATGATTTTATTTTATATTCTTTTAAAGTTTTTTTGTTTCAACTGCGCCTGCAAATTAAAGCATAGCAAGAGACTACAAAAATAAAATGCTAATATAAATTACTAGGCACTAAAAGATCTTTTTTAAATATTACCTAAAGATGGCGCTGGCAATTATAATGGCCATAGTTTTTTTGCATTAATTATGTAGTCGTTGTTATAAAAAGGTATTGATATTTATAGAAATCATCTGTATTCAAATTAGATTTCTCGCGAAACTCATTATTTTAGTTTTGAATAAATAATTTGACTAATTAAAGAAGCAGTTTTGTTCGAAATTGATGTTTAAAATATGAAACCTTTTATTTTACATTCATATAAATACCATTTTTATTGTCCCACTGCAGGGCAAAGGCCTCTTCTCATACAGAGAAGGCACAGGCATTGATCACCACGCTTGCTCAAAGTGAATAAGCGATTTCAGACTTTTATTAATTACAAGTCCATTCCTTACCATGTTTTCTTTCACCGAAGTCAGTGATGTCCAAGAAAAACTAAATCAGTCTAAAAACAATCGTTTATTACAATTATTAATCATAATATATACCTATTTGTGTGGCTTCCATTATAAAATAATATTTTATAAATACAAAATAAAAAAATTACCATCTTAGGAATATTTTAATTATCTACTTAAACATTTATAATTTGCAATTGATAGGCAAAATAAATTCCTTTTGATTTGATTCAGCTGTAACGTGATTAATAATGTAGATATAAGTATTCAGAAGCCATTTATAATTTTACGAAATATAATTATGCCATACTTACCTCCATTTTGTTATCATTTATAGAAAACAGGTGTATAAAAGATAGCCATTTAAATAGGAGCGACTCGTAACGACCTTCGCTTGGGAAATCTTTATCTTTAGCGAATGATAACCCTGTGGTCGAAAAGGAGTTGTGATAATATTAAATTCAACATACCTATTTAAGATTATTAAATAACATAACATAACATAACATCACGCCTGTAATCCCTGAAGGGTTGGGCAGAGGTGTACCCATTAGTACACCCACATTTCGCCAGTTATGTTTTTAGTCCCATGTAATTTGTGGCGAGCCTATTGCCATTAACCGGGAACAAATCCAGATTCCGAGGCTGCTATTGAGAAATTCCTGATGGAAAAGCCCAATAACACTTTGCCCGACCTGGGAATCGAACCCAAGACCTCATGCACAGCAGTCGCGCTTGCGACCACTAGACCAACGAGGCAGTATTATTCAATAACTTAGGTGAGCGGCAATGCAAGGAGGGGTCGCCCAAAGAAGACCTACACTGACCTTATTGGTGAGGTCCTTCAGAAAGGTGAGGTGCGCATTACTTCGTAACCGGCGTGCTTGTATGACGAGATGTATGAGCGTGGATGTAAGGAGTATGTAAGGATCGTTGCAGATGGCGTTCTGTGGTTTCTGCCTACCCCCATAGGAAAATGACGTGAGTTTATGTATGTATGTTTAACGAGGGACTTTTGCGTTGTTAATTCAATTTATTCTTCCAAAAAATACAAAGCTAAGTCATGCTCTGATCTTGGGCAGGTGGGCCACCGTCTTTTGTTTTTATGAATTTTAATATGGGCAAATTTTTCAATCGTCAAATAACTCCTAACAGTAGGCTAATGGCGCGGGCGGTTTGCCAGCTTTTGTATAGAAAATAAGTCAAAGTGTCATAATTTATTCTTTGGATGAAAGGTCATGACTATAGCGGACGAAGTCGCGTGCTTAAACTAGTTTTTAAATGAAATGGAAACAAAAAAGATGTGAAAACATTCCAAATAAAAAAATACTTCTTTACGTAAGTACATAATAACACATGGGTAGATGATACTATAACGTTCGAATATTATACATTTCATCTGATAAATTGGTTGAAATATTTTTGTTGAAATAGTTTTTGACAGATGTTTATAAAGCTTTTTATTTCAAATATCGAATAGATAAAATAAAAAAGCGAGAAGAAAATAATTATCTAAACATTATTTATTTATTTAAGGAAAAACAAACAGTAGCACAATAAGAGATAGTCATAATATATCTTAAAAAGTACAATATTAAACAATTATGCTACCCACTACGTTCTCCATTAGAAAAGGTTGTATTTGATTTCTTTATAATAACATTGTTACCTAAATAGTCATTTGTTTCACTAACAAAAAAAAAAAAAAAACATATTTTAATTTTTCTATTAGATACATTGGGCAAACAATTTGCACAAATGTACACACATGTATATTAATGTCGAACAAAAACATAATGTTTGACATAACGACACCAGTGTGTGGTATTTATTATGATAATGAGATAAGGCCGGCAACACACGATTGTAGTAACTACAGATATTTTTTGAGAGCATAAGTTAGTACTAGTACATTTTGGAAGAGACAACTAGATTAAATTATTTATTTCGTGTACGACGTTTGTATATTTAATCCTTCAGGCATTCTCTACCATGCTCATGCATAGACGCTTAAAAGTGCCTTTTAATTGTCTAATTGTAATCAAAGATTCGACTTTGGCAAGATGTGGAAGTACGAGGATCCTATGACACCTACCTCTTAGAGAAATATAGAACATTACATTCTTTATCAAATCGTACCGTTTGCAACTTACATTAAAATGTAAGTAGGTAAGTAAGTTTATTAGTTTGTATAAATATTGAAAAACAGAAAATGTTCTATCTTGTTATTGTTAGGTAACCCGCATACCGTGGCACAGAAATTGGTATCAAGAAATGGTGCATATACCGTGGTAATATAAATCATAGTTAAAGAAAGACTCAATAATAATGTATTAGAGACACAATTTTGATGTAATCGAAATATAAGCTAGATTTCAACCACGCCTTCATCAATGACGCTGATCATTCCACTAACGACTCCCACTATCATCATGCGTCGATAACATTATTGATAATAGTATCAAACCAACGTGGCCGGTTCGGCCGGTTCAGTTGCGTTGCGCGCGCGCCGGTTAAACAACGTGCGGCTAAATAAAGATAATACAAGATGGCGGCGCGAGGCACACAGTGTTTTTTAACAGTGACAAGGAAATACAGCTCAGCACCTGACAAAAATGTGGCTTTCCTCGGCCTTGGAAATATGGGTGGCTTTATGGCTGCAAATCTGGCCAAACAGGTAATTATTTAAATAGTAATAACTTCAAATGAGGTTCCAGTAGGTACGACTCTGTATTATAATCAGCTTATTTGAATATAAATTTAAATACAGTTCATTTGAAATGTCAAACTCAAGGTACCAAATAGGTACGATCCCTAAAAGTTTTTAATGCATAAAAACTTTTTGAGGTCTATGTGGTTAAAATAATGTCTTAGATACAATAGAGCGCCTCTTTTAAATAATGGGTTATTCAAACAATTACTTATCATTATTCGTGTATGTATTTGAATTAATTATATTCAAAGGCTTCCTCATAATTCTTTGAATATTATTAAATGTTTATATCTGTACTGTCGATGTCGCGACAAACTCGATATTTTTACTAGTTCCGGAATACATTAGTAAACTATTTTATAATATTTATGTGATACTTAATCCAATATGCAAAGACTCAAAAACAATAAAAACTATGTACTAAAGTTTTCCATACTTAAATGCTTGATGCAAGAAAAAAAAATGCCTGCATAAAATATTATTTTGCTTTCTATCCGTACCCACACTTACCAAAATATTTATGGTATACCTACAGTCCGGAAATAACTATCCGTTGTTGCATTATGAAAGCAATATAACTCCCAATGACTAAGGAGATCCGTCAAGGCAGACCACGACATTTTTTTTTTAACCATGGATTGAGTTCATGATTATAGACCCCGTAACGCAGAAATACAATCTTCGTTTATAGTTACCATACTAGAGTACCAAACAAGATTGTTTCGCGAAAATGTAACAAATTCTAGCTAACATATTTTCGAGACCTGTATCACTAGCTTTGGGCCGCGACTTCGTCCGCGCAAAAATGAAATAAAATATAGCCTATGTTACTCGCAGATAATGTAGCTTTCTAATGGTAAAAGAATTTTTAAAATTGGTCTAGTAGTTTTTGAGTTTATCCATTAAAAACAAACAAAAATACTTTCCTCTTTATAATATTAGTGTAGATGTAACACAGCGCTGCTACTTGCAATGAACAGTCAAACGGGTCAGGTAGGAATGCAGGGGTGAATCAGGACGAAATTTTAAAACAGATTTTAACATTGAAATTATTTTTTTTTTTTTTTACTCCGATGTTTTTAATGAATTATAATTTACGATTGAATGTACTTGTTAGCATCAAACTACATTATTTCAACGTTAAAATCCCTTTTAAAGTTTCGTCCCGATTCACCCCTGTATTCATATTCATCCCGTTTGACGGACCTTAAGAAATTTTGAATTTCATGAATCATTTTCAGTGTCTTTTCATCACATGCTTGATATAATTTAAAAATATTACAACCTTTTTTGAACAGTCAAGTAAAAAGTAGCTGATAACAGCTACTCCATCAATTAAAGAAGACATCTGACAGTCGTCAAAACGTCCTCTGATAATGTCGGTTATCGCGAAAACATACGACACTTGCCAGTAAAATCGACCAATGAATCAGATTTTGATCATAATGTTTTATTTTATTTGCGCGGAACCCTAACTTTTTCCAAAATAAATGTAGCCTAAGTTATAACATCAGCTATTTGTCAGTGACAGCATTGTCATAGTAGGTCCAGCCGTTCCGGAGATTAGCCGCAATAACCATACTGACAGACAAAAATGAAAAATAAAGTGGTTTTTCTGTGTAAACGTATAAATTTACTAACACAGAGGACTATATATCTGAAATTAATGAATAAATTAAATACCAATTGTTAAAGCTGTTATTTTGACGTACATTTAATATGTATGTATTTAGAAATATATAAGTATATTTATCAGTTGTCTGGTTACTATAGTACAGGCTCTGCCTAGTTTGGGATCAGATGGCGATGTGTTGGTTGTCCTAAGATATTATTATTATTCCATTTATTTATTTTCAATACATGTCATTATTATTACATTTTTAAATATTAATATAAGAATAAAAACATTTAAAAATTTAAAAAATAGTAGCCCACCGGTGACGGAAACATTATTATTATTATTATACAGACACTTCAATTTTATTTAATTGAATTATAAAGATTATGAGTTGAATCTATGCATTACGTACTTATCTTTTCTGTTGACCGTACCTATCATTCTGTTAATAGCAGTTATACAATTCATGATAAATACTCGTATGTAATCAGCTTTGTATACATAATAATTTTGTACTGTTCTACTTATATAATACTTAACACACTAACTAAATTATACTGGATTATTAAGTAATGCCTTCCTTCGGATTTACATATATTCTTTGACTAACAGATAGATATATTATTAACTAACACTCGCTCCGTGGCGTTGTTTGCGTTTTTTTCTTACGGATCGCTTATTTTTTTGGTACAAAAAAAGGGTCTGTAGTACTAAATGTTAACGTAGCTCACAATTTGCGAAAGTATTTTCAAAATTGGTTCTGTACACCCAGAGATTATCCTCTACAACCTCAGAACCTCATAAACTTTACCTGTTTATAATATAGTAAAACGCGGAGTAAAATGTAGCATAACATAACATCACGCCTGTAATCTCCAAAGGGTTAGGCAGAGTATACCTGCAAACCAGCTACCTGTAAATGTAGCTTATGTCTTTTTTGGGGTTCAAACTCACCCCGTACCAAATTTCATCAAAATCGGTTCAGTGGTTTAGTAGTGAAAGCGTAACAGATAGACGGTCAGTTTGGATTCTCATTTATTACATGATATCACGCCTGTCTCCTTGTGACAAGATTGAGAGAAATCGATTGACTTAAAGATACTTTTTATCAAAAATACACGTGATTCTATTCACTTGTAGTTATTTGTTATAAAGTATATCTAAATTATTTTTAGAATACATAATTATATACATAAATGGATATACAGGGTAATTGAAAAAATAGTAAAAGTTGTTCATAATGATGAGTACAATGACCCCTTTTCAGGTTTCGGGTATTTTTTCAATGACCCTGTATACATATTATATCACAGATTATGAAAAGAAATAAACTATTTTACTTTTGGTACCGATTTACTTGTATCTGTACTATTTTACCCGACTGCTTGACGCTAAGAAGGGTAATATTTTTATAAGCCAATGTACGTATCTATGTATGTTTGTTCCTTTATGGCGCTATTAGAGACAAACAAGTGGGCCGATTTTGATGATTCTTACGTCAATCAATTTCGCTTAATCTCGTCGTAAGGAGACACTGTAATTAAACTTAAGAGTCTGAGTTGATAACCTGTGATAAGACAACTAGATAACTTTAAAGTCACGAAACGGTATGCAAGTTCTAAATGACATATAAGTTTAAAAAAAATTCAAAATATGCAAAAATAAATTAAATTCGAGTGTCTGTTTGTAATGGCAAATTAAAAACTTTTACTAAAAGCATATGACTGTTTACAACAACGCCAAAAAAACAATTTTTAATTTTTTCCTTGTCTACTTGTCCGGCTTATCTCCGAAACATCTGGACCGATTTTGACGGGACTTTCACTGTCAGTTAGCTGATATTATACAGAGTAACTAAGGCTACTTTTATTTTGGCAAAGAAATAAAGTTCCGCACATAAAAAAACCCGTGATAACCAACCAACTCGAACGAAGCCGAAGGCGTAAGCTAGTTCCTAAATGGTTTCAATCAAGGTAACTAATAACAAACCTCATAAGACTACCATACAAAAAAAATTGTCTCCACAAACAAGTTACTATCAACGAGACGTCATCCGTAGAATAAAGGAATCGTTGTATTAATAAATACTTGACATTGACCCGAGCACATTTTATTGTAGTCGACTGAACAAGTGCCCGTATAACTGTCTCTCTTACACATAGGATTAACGTCACGAGTGAAAGAGAGGGCAGATTTATTTGAATGAGAGCTCATTGCCTGGCTCATTCTTGTTGCTGCACTCTTGGAATATTTGATTTGCCGGATTTTTGTTGATGTTATAGGTAGGTACTATATTTTTTTTTGTACAAATCGATATTATACTTATACCTATGCGTCTTAGTACTTTTTTAAATGTGAAAGTTTGGATGGATGTTTGTTGATGAAGGATGGCTGAAAGCTGCTGCTAGAATCAGATTACAGTTTGAAAAAGGCTACTTTTTGTCCCGGAAAAGTGTATGGTTCCCATTTGACGACGGAAGAATTCGCGGACAGAAGCTAGTATACTCAAAATGCATTAGAAAGCTATAAATATTCATCACTGTACAAAAACCCTAACAGAACCACTATAAGTGTATTCCAATAAGTGCCAAAAAAGGGGAAGATAAAACCCTCTACCGTCGGTAAATGGTACATTAACTGTAATTTAAAATTAAAATCCTTTCAGTTGATTCAAAGATTATGTTAAATTATGCAAATGACTGCTTTTTACGTAAACCATTTTAAGGTTCGACGGGATTTGCACTGAACAAGTTCGATTTAAGGACACGCCCTGTTAATTCTGAAAGCGATTTTAGGTCCTACTCTCAGCTTTTTTCTAAAGGGATTCGGAAACGTTCAATATCTAGTCGCAATCTTATCTCAGCGACAATCAATCAATCAAAGGAGACGTGCAAGAATCGAGGACACACGTGACATGATGTAAAGTTAAATTTTTAGAGAAATGAGGAAGACCGTGGAATGTTCCTCATTCTCCAGTGTAAAGGGAAGGGAGGATACTCCGATCAGACGGGTTTTGTATCTGGTAGGTTACTGTCCAATAGTTGTTGTCCGAAATCTGTAGGTATACTAGCCTCTATCCGCGACTTCATTCGCGTGTTTTTATTCCACCGTGTCGTAGCGTCATTTTATATTGCTGTGCCTATATCTACTATTCGTCATGAATATCATATACAAAAGAACATTTCAAATTTTCCAAATCCGACTAGTAGTTCCAGAAATTATAGCGTTTAAACAAACAAACAAATAAACTTTTTTGCTTTATAATTTTAGTATAGATACTAATGTTGCGGAGAATTTTGATGTCACAACGTAGGATACCCACCTCAGTTGTATTTTACATGTATGGTACGTGCGCAATAGACCTCCACATCGTTCCCCTCTGAACTAATGTCACGTGTCCTCAGTACTCCTCTTAGTTTCCCCCCTACTCTAACATGTGACATCTCTAGATATTATGTCATCTACGAACTATATCGTCTTCTATAGATCTAATATGAGCCAAATATCAATAAAATTGTCCACATCAAATACCTTTTCTTCCGTTCAAATTGGATAAATGAAATTCCAAGCAAAAGTCATATTTTGCGTAAATCATGCTGAAAAAAGTATTTTATCAATAACTTTCAACGTGTCCGTTCGCGCGGTGATTTGGGTTGGACTCGAGAAGCCTTGATATAATAATGTGCCAATTTCCCAATAGGCTGAATCGGTACGTGGAAGTTTTTTTGACGTTTTTGTGCCTACTTCGTGGTAAAAAAAGGTTGAACGAGATTTTAACTACAAAAAAAATACATAGCATAATATCACGCCCGTATTCCACGAAGGGGTAGGCAGAGTTGTACACATTAAGTACACCCACATTTTGCCAGTATGTTTAAAACAATGTTAATATACCAAATATCTGCAAATCTAAGCTTTCCACGTATATCCTAGTGTTTATGATTTCCACGAAAACCCCGGTCTCTTTGACAAATGAAGCGAATTTTAGCTCACAGAAAATGGTGAACGCCAAAGCAAAACTGCACCTAATCGTTTTATTTTCTCAGCAAACCAGTTTATTACGTTGCGATTTTTTTTGGAAATTGCGGTATTTTGTGGGCTTTTTTTACTTTACTGCCTCGACGGTTTAGTGGTCGCAAGCGCGACTGCTGTGCATGAGGTTTTGAGTTCGATTCCCAGGTCGGGAAAAGTGTTATTGGGTTTTTCCATCAGGAATTTCTCAGTAGCAGCCTCGGAGTCTGGATTTGAGTCCGGTTGATGGCAATAGGCTCGCCCCCTATTACATGGGACTAAAAACATAACTAGCGAAATGTGGGTGTACTAATGGGTACACCAGGCCTAACCCTTCGGGGATAACAGGCGTGATGTTATGTTATGTTATGTTGTTTTTTTACTTTTATGACTTGTATTGTTTTGGTGTTAATTGTGATCGATTGATTAGAATTGTACGAGTATGTGTGGCATTGACACACGTATAATTGTTTGACATCTATTGTACTTACCTATTGTTATTGACATGTAGCTGTCATCTGTTTTAATAATCCAAATTTTTAGGCGCTTTGCACACGGAGCAACTTAAGTTGAGGCAACTAGGAACTCTTTAAAAGTTTCCTGTAAAAGTTGATAGTTGCTATAACGTTGCCGGTTGCCGCAACTTTTTGGCAATTTGTGAGCAACTTTCATAGCCGAGTTACCGTATGACGTTGCCGTAGCGACACTGGCATTGACGGGCACGCGGAGAGGGAGGGAGGGTGTGAAATAACCCGAAGCGTTGTGACTGACGGTTGAGGAAACCGGGTAGGGTTATGAAACCCTACGAGGATCGAGAGAAGATGGTGAAGCTCTTTCTCTAAATATAAGAAGTGTGTTATCTATAGCCAGCCGCGGAGGAAGCCCAGGGCGTCGGATGTCGTCAGACGACATCCGGCCACCGTAGGCGCGGGCTTGCGGACGGTCAGTGATGGGTAGCTCGCCGATTGACATTCAATAACCTTACACCTTTTTTTCCAGGGTTTTGCAGTCCGTGGCTACGATCCATCTAAGGAGGCTTTAACAGCAGCCGCTAAGAACGGCATCAAAGAGGCCTCCTCCATCGCTGCTGCGGTAGAAGGCGCTGATGTCGTGGTCTCCATCCTGCCTAGCAACAAAGTTGTGCTGGACGCGTACCTTGGCAAAGACGGTGTGGTTAAGCATGTGAGTATGAACTGTACAAAATAAATCTATATAACGTGAATTAATAATGTCTTTTATGCCACCCTCCTGAAATTTTACGAGGATGAAAAACGGGTTTATTTCAGAAATTCCCACCGACCTCTCCCAGTGGAGATTGTTACTTTTTTTTTCAGAAATCCCCACTAGGTGTTGTTTGTTATTGAAAATTATTAAATAATTTAATAAGTTACAATACAATTACAAGAATTTACAATACAAACCATATGATAATTTCACGCAAGTATTAAAAAAATAAATTGGGTTCCTAAATTGGATATCACTGAAACCTTAACTAATTATAAGTCAATCTGCGTCAATCTGCCTTAAGCAAACGTGGTGATCAATGCTCATGCGTTCTCTGTATGAAAGAAAGGCCTTTGCCCTGCAGTGGGCCAACTATATGCTAGTAATTTATTATTTATTTTGTTACTAAGTCAAATTTCACAAAGTATCCTGTGAAACCATGCAAAACCTTTTATAAAACGGGAACCATTGAGGAAATATCACATTTCCTTTAGCAAAACTTTCAGACCACGAGTCTAAGTTACCTGCGGTCAAGTAATATGATATTTACGGAAATATAAGTTCTTGTGGCACCAACTTACACCAGTCCTGACCACAATACAACTTTCCTAAGTTATTAAACTTTCTACAAACAGTACTTACGCGACTCGGAATATCGAACAAGTCAAAAAGATGAAAGTTTACAGAGAAAACAACTTTGTGATTCAGATGTAGGAGCTCAAGTTGAGGAACTATTCCGTCTTTATGGCAAAAGTTTTTGGTGATAATAAAATGCTCATAACCGAATGCTCGGAAGCTCACGGTGTGCTCGTGCCTTTATACCTAAATAGCTACCTAACTCTTGGGTTTTACCCGCGTTACGACTTACTGCTCTGCTCCTGTGTATCGTAGCGTGATGTTATATAGCCTTTAATCTTCCTCGATTAGCAGGCTGTATAACGCAACAAGATATTTTCAAATGGGACCAGTAGTTTATGAGAATAAAGCTCCCAAACAAAAAAAAAAAAACAAATAGACCCTTCAGTTTTACAATATTTTATGACAGTTTGTTTTCACCCGTGTTATGTTATGTTATACAGGCTGTAAGTGTAAACACCGTTGTCACTAACACCATAGGTACTTGATTTATTATAAAAAATGCTTATCTGAATTTAAAAATAAATAAACAATTTTTTCTTACAAAAATTAAAAAAAAAAAAACTGTCCTACACCGTCCGTAAATTCATGGATACTTTGCGCCCGTGTTACGTAATCACCGCAAAGGGCGTTGACCTGCTGCACTGGCCGTCCGTCATAACTACCTACATAAGTTTTAACTTATTACATCATTGTAATATAGGGTGAAATAATTTTGAGGAAAAATGGAGATTTTACTTAAAAAAAAAAAAAATTTTTCATTGAATTTATGTTCTATTTGTGAAACCAAACCACTGATTTCAAGGATAACGGTGTTTACACTAACACCCTGTATAGCCTATACTATTTCTCATGAATTTAGCTATCATACACAAACAGCATTTCAGCAGTTTCAGAGATTAACGCGTTTAAACAAACAAACAAAAAGCTATTCAGCTTTGATAAATTAGTATAGATTTCATAGAAATTACTGTATCTTCCGAACCCTTTATAATGATCACAATAAATTGTTTCTGGAAATTCAAACCCGTATTTTCCGTTGTTATTGAAAGTCGGGCTTACAAATACAGGGTGATTAGTAATTCGATGTTTTCCTTGAAAGGGGATATACTAGAGCTAATTTGCAACAAACACTCCGATAACTTAGGGTTGATACTGAGGTTGATATCTAGATACTTCTTTTATAGCGTTTGTTTTTTTTTTGCAAATATTTTACAATCCTGTTAATTCTGTCTATCTATGTATTTCTATCTATGTCTTCTTTTTTACAAGGTTTCAACCTTGTAATTAGCCTTATTAATGTTATCTTTAATCGAACTATTGCATAAGATCAGCTATAAGTTTTCCTAACATTACTAAAATTAAAAGACTAAAATAAAATTAAATTACTTAAAAGATTTTTTTATTTTATTTCGCCTCTTGACCAAAAACGGCTAATTTAAAAAGAATATTTAATTCTGGACGCAAATCTTACACTTTATTAATATCTTATCGTAATATAAAATCAATTCATCAAAAATATAATTTAGCACCAAGAAAATTAGATAGCACTTTACGACTCAATATCAACCTAATCTCGACCTTAAGTTATCGGGGTCAAAACTGCAAATTAGTTCTAGTTTTATACCCTTTTTAGGGATGCATCAAATTACCAATCACGCTGTAGTATTTTGAAAGTTGAATTAGTTTGACGTAATTAATTTCGTTAAAGAGTTTGCAGCCTCGTTGGTCTAGTCGTCGCAAAGCGCGACTGCCGAGCAAGAGGTCTTGGATTCAATTCCCGGGTCGGGCAAAATATTATTTGGTTTTCCATCAGGAATTTCCCAGTAGCAGCCTCGGAGTCTAGATTTGTGCTCGGTTGATGGCAATACTGACTTGACTGCCTCGTTGGTCTAGTGGTCGCAAGCGCGACTGCTGTGAATGAGGTCTTGGGTTCGATTCCCAGGTCGGGCAAAGTGATATTGGGTTTTTCCATCAGGAATTTCTCAATAGCAGCTTCGGAGTCTGGATTTGTGCTCGGTTGATTGCAAGGCTCGCCCCTTATTACATGAGACTTAAACATAACTGGAGAAATGTAGGTTTACTAATGAGTACACTTCTACCTAACCCTCCGAGAATTACAAGCGTGATGTTATGTAATATATCAAGAGATTGCGTGCTAAATCGTTTTGAAAGAATTAACTTCAAATATGATATTCTTAATCGATTTTCTGTTGTTTCTAGGCCCGTAAAGGAGCTCTCCTCATTGACTCGAGCACTGTTGACCCCAACGTGCCCAAAGAGATTTTCCCCGTGGCTCTCGAGAGTGGAAAGGGCTTCACGGACGCACCTGTATCTGGAGGTAAGATACTTACTAATAACGAGTGTAAAAATACACTTCACGTAGCTAAGGCGCTTTGCACACGGAGCAACTAAAGTTGAGGTAACTATCAACACTTTAAAAGTTTACTGTAAAAGTTGATAGTTAGTTATATTTGTACGTTTACGGTTGCCGCAACTTTATGGCAATCTGTGAGCAACTTTCATAGCCGAGTGCCGTTGCCGTAGCGACAATTGAAATATATGTAAGCTGTCAGTTGCCAGTTGCTGCAATAGTTGCTCTATGTGAAAAGTGCCTAAAAGTTACATGTCTTTCCTGTCAATACGATTATTCTTTTGTTTTAACTTATTTCTCCTTTATACATACATACATAAAATCACGCTTGTAATCCCAGGAGGGTTAAGCAGAGGAGTAGGTGCTTGTACATTTCACGGTATATGTTTTTAAGTCCCATGTAGTAGGGGGCGAGCCTATAGCCAATAAACGGGCATAAGACAGACTCTGAGGCTGCTACTGAGAAATTCCTGATAGAAAAACCCAATAACACTTTACCCGATTTGGAAATCATACCCAAGACTAAATGCTCAGCATTAGTGTTTTGCGACCACTACACCAACGAGGCAGTCAAAATAAACAAAAACACAAAATAAACTTATTTGCATATTACATTTTAAAGTATACTCAGCAACAAAATCATTCATGATCAACCATATAACATTTTTATCATATACAAAATTCACTGCCTGCCTGGACTGCCTCGTAGGTTAAGTGGTCGCAAGCGCGACTGCTGTGCATGAGGTCTTGGGTTCGATTCCTAGGTCGGACTATGTGTTATTGGGTTTTCCATCAGGAATTTCTCAGCAGCAGCCTCGGAGTCTGGATTTGTGCCCGGTTGATGGCAATAGGCTCGCCCCCTATTACATGTGACTAAAAACATAATTGGCGAAATGTGGGTGTGCTAATAGGTACACTTCTGCCTAACCCTCCGGGGATTACAGGCGTGATGTTGTAAAATTCACCTTCAAGCGATATTTGTGCCGAATAACATATTTGACACCTGCTGTTTTTTTAAATAAAGATAATAACATACGTGTAACACAAAAATACCTCCACGTATTTTTATCGTCAATATGATAAAGATTAATACTACATAAACTGTTATAGCGAGATTGACAAACGTGATTTTGTTATCAAATCCTTTTGTTGCATCACTTCTGTGGCAGTGATAACCTTATCAGACCTTGACTGGGACGTGTATTTAATGAACTAGTTAATTATTTGCTTGATAAATTGTACCGTTTTATCAGAACTTTCAAGTTCTTTCGAGTTCTTTTTAGTTTTTTACTTTCAAGTAAAGAAATGTTTAAACTTTAAAGCGTCTGATGAGAAAAGTGGCGTGACTACCTCGTTGGTCTAGTGGTCGCAAAGCGCGACTGCTGAGCATGACGTCTTGGGTTCCCAGTCGGTCGGGCAAAATGTTTTTGAGTTTTTCCATCAGAAATTACTCAGTAGCCGTCTCGGAGTCTGGATTTGTGCCCGGTTGATGGCAATAGGCTCGCCCCCTATTACATGGGACTTAAACACCGGCGAAATGTGGGTGTAGGTACACCCATTAGTATGGGTGTGCCTCAGCCTAACCCTTCGGAGATTACAGGCGTGACGTTATGTTTATGAAAAATATTAAAACTCAAGCCATTGCTGAAAGACACACCATGGAACTGTCTTGTGCTGTAGATCACTCAGGCAGCGCAGTCGCACTTTTTTTGGTGGTAAACAACCAATATAGACCAACTACATATTTTAGGGTTGGTTTCCAGTCTAACCGTATGCAGCTGAATACCAGTATTTTAGATGGACCGACTGTCTATCTGACTTCCACTACTCAATTACTAGGCAACACGATACCCCTTGTTACAAACGACCAACATAGTTAAAATAGGAGCGGTGAATGCATGAGAACAAGCGAATCTCTCACTTCCTGCCAAAGGCAGAGGTACATTGCAGTGGTTTTAGTCGGTAAAAGTCTGGCCGGCATGGCCCCTCCGTCACCTCCACGACGAACGAAGTCCAAGAGGATTTCCAC
Source organism: Hoplodrina ambigua (assembly GCA_949774945.1). Lineage (NCBI taxonomy): Eukaryota > Metazoa > Arthropoda > Insecta > Lepidoptera > Noctuidae > Hoplodrina > Hoplodrina ambigua. Next base: position 2,321,956 of record OX458974.1, on the reverse strand, counting down.
AGCGCAAAAAAAAAAACTTGGTTAGAATTCTTTAAAAATCACAAGTTAGACCAAGCCATATCAAGTATTTAATCACAGCTAGCAACGCCTAACGGCAAGATAAATATCATGCAAGGTGGCAAAATTAGGCTTATCATTAGATAATAAAATCATTATCACATTAACGCAAATAATTTTAGTGATATCTTTAAGTGTTACGTAAAGAATGACTTTGTAGTTTTATGCGTAACTAGCTGAACTTTGCGGTTTAACCCTCGTTCAGTTACGTCTTTGATTACTGCTTCTCTTTCGTGGGTCGTAGCGTGATGATATATAAGTCCACGAATCTGGCTATCATATACAAAAAAAAAATAACTTACAGATCCAGAAATTTGCACGTTTAAACAAACAAACTCTTCAGCTTTATAATATTAGGTGGACATGAACCCTTGAAATATACAACAACACTCTTTATTTTAATTCCAGGTGTCATGGGCGCCCAAAACGCCACCCTTGCATTTATGGCTGGTGGTCGCAAAGAGGACTTCGAGCGATCCCTGCCGTTCCTAAAGGCGATGGGCGCCAAGCAGTTCCACTGTGGGGAGGTGGGCGCCGGGCAGGTCGCCAAGTTGACGAACAACATGTTGATGGGTATCACTGGCATGGCGACCGCTGAGTGCATGCATATGGGTATTAAGTAAGTACTTATCACTCTCTTACTATTTGATAGACGGAAGAATACGTTCCCTTAGTAACAGTGCCGTACATTATTATAGCAGTCGGACGGCACTCACCCTGCCGTCGCCTTCGAAATTGTAGGTACCATTATCGGCAGTTTAAAAAGAACTGATAGTAAAAAAAAAATAGGGGTTTTTCCTCAGCAATGTTGCTAAGTGATGGAAAACTTTAATCGATTTTTAAATTAGACCGCTTCGATGCGAGCTCGATATTTATCTGTTTCGCACGTTAGTTGTATTATTTTGTTTGAAGGCTTTATCAATAGGTGATAGGTACTAATTGGGCTTGTAGAAAATGCTATGGGATAGTGCACACGTTTTACGGTGGCGAGTTCATGCTAAAGCTAAAAATAAATGGCTTTCATACACCGGGTGATCTTGTTAATGATCATAATTTAGGCTTTAAAATAAAAAAAGCCACATTACAATCCTCTTGACCATCAACTTATCCCATAGTATTTACTGTCCCATAAGAGCATGATATAGCATTTTAGTTAACTTGTACGCACTCAAAATTTTATAAACATTATATGATTATTATCTCCTTTTCCAGAGCGGGTCTTGACCCTCAAGTGCTGCTGGATGTGCTAAACAACTCCTCAGCTCGCTCGTGGTCTACTGAGGTGTACTGCCCAGTTCCTGGCCTGGTCGCCACTGCACCTTCTAGCCGAAATTATGATGGTGGCTTCAAAAATGAACTTATGGTTAAGGTAAGAAGATTTAATTCTTTATAGATTGTATCAAGTAGATTAGGAATACAGGGTTATTTAGTTGGCCCACAGCGACACGACATTTGTACTAAGCTTTTTTATGAAAAAGTTTTTGTTTATGAGCAGTGCCATACATTAGCGTCGGACGGCACTAATTCTGCCGTTGCCCTCAAAATTGTACCATATAAAGTGTACGAATCTAAAACGTATAAAGTTTTATTGGTTCTAGTGCTAACTGGTGGTAACTGCTAGAATAACAACAAATTTAAATCGTAATCTTCTACGCAAATTGATAAGATATCAACTTGTTTTTCTATCTCTCACAAGCAAATAAGGAACTATGACGGCATTATAAACATGTTGTTTTTATGTTATTTAAATGCTTACTAGAAGATGTACCGAAGTTGTTTTTCTAGATTTACTTAAAAAGGACTGACTAACAAACAAATAGGGTTTGGATAGGTACTTCTCTTTTTGGTAAATTATATATACTTTGGTAGGAAAATAGGTACATTTCTGATAAGCATGTATATCCTTATACAGAGTTGATATGACAGAGGGGCATTAAATTACACTACGTATAATATACGTGTTTAGTATTAATTCGATACGGTATAAAATAAAATATAAATAAAAATGAGTTTTTTTTTTCAAACAAACTTGCAAATCAGAGTAAAATGCAAACACCCTTTGTAAATAAATTTAACTGACCTTAGATACCTAGGTATTGAAGCGGCAACGTAGGTGCATGACCTATGCGTATAGACATAATCAGCTGTTAGGAAAGATACATCGTGTTCAAACGGAGCAAAAACTTAAAAAATCATTTGCGACTAAACTACTGCTTCTATTTAATTGATTTTTGGTACAGAGCTTCAAAATGGTACCTAGTATAGGCAGTTTAAAGGAAAGCCCATCTGTCGTATCAACTTTGTGTAGTAAGATCCCAGAATCAAGAGAGATTAAAGTGTCTGGCAATAACAAATAAAGGATTTTTTGTAATATCTTGTAAAACATGAATATGTACATAGAAACAAGCCGTCCGAAGGTACTTTTTATATCACAAGGCGCAATCTCATCTCAACGACAATCTACGTCAAAAAAGTAGATTCATTTTTGACAGATTAATACAGAGATTAGATTGCGTTCGTATCTAAATACCTAGTAGAATCGTCCACCGCATACCTAAAAAAGGGCCAGCATTTAATCCAACCCCGTAATGAGACAAAATTGTTGATTATTTATCTATAGTTCTCCGACCCGATATCGCGTGTGTGAGAAGTGAGAGGTTAATTATTAGCAAGTACGCATACCTTCTTAACTTTCAACACACTCTTCTATCCTAAAAAAATCAGCCTTAAGCAAGCGTGGTGATTAATGCTCGTGCCTTCTCTGTATGCGAAAAGGAATTCGACTGGCCTGTTGGTCTAGTAGTTAGTGACCCTGACTGCTAGGACGGAGGTCGTGGGTTCGATTCCCACCAAGGACAAATCTTTGTGTGTTGAGCACGATGATTTGTTCTGTGTTTGGGTTTAATTTATATATATATATATAATATGTATGTATTAAGAAATATATAAGCTATTTATCAGTTGTCTGGCTACCATAGTACAGGCTCTGCCTAGTTTGGGATCAGATGGCAATGTGTTGATTGTTCTAAGATATAAGATAAGATAATTTGGTCTCTAGTGGGACAGTAATAGGCTTAGTATTATTTGACTGCCTCGTTGGTGTAGTGGTCGCAAAGCGCGACAGCTGAGCATGTGGTCTTAGGTTTGATTCCTAAGTCGGGCAAATTGTTATTGGGTTTTTCCATCAGGAATTTCTCAGTAGCAGCATCGGAGTCTGGATTTGTGCCCGGTTGATGGCAATAGGCTCGCTTCCTATTACATGGGACTTTAACGTGACTGGCAAGTGTGGGTGTACTGATGGGCTAACTAACCCTTCGGGGATTACAGGCGTGATGTTATGATGTGATGTGTCTTGTTACAACTTGTATTTCGGTCCAGAGATAATATTTCTTGTATGTAAGGATGCCTTTATATTATGCGATGAGTTTCTACAATCAAACCGTCCTTACCTCACTCTGTTATACAGAGTGTTAGTGTAAACACCGTTATCCTTGAAGCCAGTGGTTTGGTTTCACTAATAGAACGTAAATTCGCTTCCTATTACATGGGACTTAAATGTGACTGGCAAAGTGTGGGTGTACTGATGGGCACACCTCTGCCTAACCCTTCGGGGATTACAGGCGTGATGATATGATATGATGATGTTAATATCGTTTTCTCTTTTTATAGGATTTGGAGCTGGCCAGTTCAATGGCCCTTGGCATCCGGTCCCCCATCCCCCTCGGCGCCGTCGCAACGCAGCTGTACCGCATCGTCCAGTCCCGCGGATACGGCCAGAAAGACTTTTCCTACGTCTTCCAACTCCTCAAGGATGATGGCAATAAAACTAATTGATCAAACTAAAGTATTAAGAGGAAATTATTGTTTTATTTTAGCACACTTAATAAAATCATCGCTTCGACACGGCAACGGCCCTACTGGAAGCGTTCGAGAAATCCAATCGTTAGCTGCTAGCATGCCGCCCGCGAGCTTTCACCTTTTATATCTTGTCATCATAAAAACAATTTTAACGCACACGATTTAAAGCCCTAATTTGAATGGCAAATTATTGTTAGCTGTGTCTGAGCCGTGCTATAATGAGCATTGACTCTAATACCCCAATGCTTTAAGCAGATATTCTCCCGAAAAGGGAGAGTTACCCTCTTTTTTTTTGACATTACAAAGAAACTCGAACAATTTATTGATTAAGCAGAACAACGAACAACAATAGAAAATGATTTTACATTACTCAAAAAATATTCATGAAAAAAGAAATAACAGTCGAACATAATTGAAATGTTAATTGGTAAGAGAACAATGGATGACTTTGAAAGTTGAGGGAACCCTTTGACTTCGTCCACTTTGAACAAATTGATCAGTTTTATAGAAACTTTCGCCAGGCCAATCAAAGAGCTAATTTCAATCAATTTTTTTATACCTCATCGCTTTAAGCTTTATTTATGTGATGGGTGGAAAGAACATTGTAACGAAAACGTTTACTACGGATGCAGAACATGATGAACTGTTGAAAGTCTAGACACACAAGAGTAATTTTTTTTTAAGTAGATAATATATTATGTTGATCAATATTTTTAATTTTAACGGTTTTTGTAGAAGTAACTAAAAACCAAAAAAAAAAAACTCGAATATTCTTTAAAAAAATAACAAAGTCACATCTTTCATCAATTCCTTCTACAGTATGTACCTACTTCAGACATATCAATTAAATCTTAATATTTATGTCTATGTATGTGTGATCTAAATAATCTTATTATAATCTTAGAATCTGCATTGTATCTGCATGTAGTTATATCGAATGAACAGATAAATTTTCAATGCGTCTTCAAAATTCAGAGAAAACTAAACGGCAAAATTTTACCTCAGTGACAATAATATAACCAACTTATTATTGTCCTACTGCAAGGCAAAGGTCTTTCTCATCCGAGAAGGCACGAGCATTAATCACCACGCTTGCTCAATGCGGATTGGCGATTTTAGGCAGTGCACGGATAAAAAAATACCATAATGAAACATATGTGCGCAAATATAAATTTAAACAGCACTAAGCGTTTAACAAAATGTAGTACAACCAAAAGTATCACATAAATAATTCTGTTGAAACGACATTAGAAGACCGTTGCCAGATTTCGCCAAAAGTCGCACAGCCGCACACATGGCGCGGGCGAAACGCAAAAAATGAAATAAAAAGTAATTTTATTCAAATTTAGATCGGATGTCGGTCCAATTTTGCGAGTGCCGCCGGAGGGCGCAATGTGCGAGGGTAGAAATGTTACACCTAGGTACATAATGTGAGAGAATATGGAATTAAAGAAGTACCAGTCTTAGGCTGCGTCTACATCATAGATGAGCGAGGATGTGTAGCGATGGAAAGATGTGTGTGAAAATGAACAATTATGTAGCTTAATTTTCATAACCAGACAAGACCGTAACCAGAAATTTATTTCTTTAAACTTTATACATATGTAAAAAAATACATTGCACAAAGGCGGACTTAATGCCTTGGGCATTTTCTACCAGCCTACATTAGGGAATTTAGTTCAGGAAGGTTCCAACTTTGAACCAGATGTCTTAGTTAGATCTTCAACTACCAATTTTGTTTTAAAACTACTCAGCTTCTGCAATCGACTTCGTGCGCGTAGAAGACAAGTATACGCTTGCTAAACCAAATCCAGATAGCATTGTAATTCATTTAGCATATTGAATTTATTTAAACCTAATTATTGATATAATTGATTCACAAATTATTTTAAAATACCTAAGTGTTTAAAAAAATTATATGTAACTAATATTAGGATTCTATTGTGGATTGGTTGGTTTTGGCAGAATTAAGTCAAAGTCAAAGTCAAAAACATTTATTTCAATTAGACCGTTTACAGACACATTTGAATTGTCTAGGATAATAAGCTCAAATAAACAAACAGAGTTAGCCTTCTGGTCCCAAAGTTATTTTAATGCGCAGTGATTGGATTCAATCAATGCTGGAGAGTAAAATCAGATGGGAGTAATATAAATTTGTTAGGGTTCCGTGAAAAAATATCGTAAACCTCCTGCATTGATTGAATCAGGAATTGGAGAAAATTTATGATTAATTGAAAGACTTAAGTGCTTTGTTTGTTTGTTTATTTGATTACGCTCTTCTTTTGTTTGAAGAACCAGTTTTTTTTTATATATTATTAAACGTTGGCCCAGACTGGTAAGTTTTCCTATATCGTGGATGCGTTTACAAACAAACAAACTCACATACCCGGATTCGAATCCATAACTTTATACTTAACATCACACCTGTAATCCCCGAAGGGTTTAACACTCACATTGTTAAGGCCCATGTAATAGAAGGCGAACTTATTGCCATCAACCGTGCACAAATCCAGACTCCGAGGCTGCTACTGAGAAATTCATAATGGAAAAACCCAATAACACTTTCCTCAACCTGAAAATTGAACCTAAGACAAAGCAGTCAAAGGTAGAAGACAATGAATAACTAATGTGCCAAGCGTCGCGAGTCGACATCCGGCCACCATAGGCGCGGGCTTGCGGACGGTGAGTGATGGGTAGCTCGCTGTCCGATCAAGGATCGACCAGAGGTTTGTTCCACGCGCGCCTCAAAGAGCCGTCAGCACAGGGACGGGGCCCCAACAAGGCCAAACGCCTGTCGGGGTCTTAACAGGATACCGTGGCCCCGGAATGTAAAGGGCAACATAAAGAACAGGGTGGTTTTTTTGTCAGTAAAAGTCTGACAGTCCCTTCCGCCCCACCCAGGACGGAAGGACTCATTTCATGATTTTACCACGTTAAAAAAAAGGGCCAAGCGTCTTTAAAGTGACGCATGCAGGTACTTACGTCACTATGAAGACGTAAGTATCTACTTACGTTGTAAAAGTTAACCGAGAGAGACGAATTCCACGGAATCTCGTGATGATTTACGACTTAATCTTTATGGCAGTACGAGGAGGCGCAGGTACTTGTCAAAATGTTAACTAGAATTATGGAGAAATATAATCTCTTGCGAAAAGTTTAGGAGTAACGGTACGATTTCTATCGTTTTATTACGTGGATTATATACGTGTGTATAACGGTTGTAAAAGACACTTTATGACGTAAGTAACATGTTATACTTATCATTGGTGTTATTTTTTTAAAGAAAAAAAAAGAAGGTGGAAAAGAAAAGAAGAAAGAAAAAAGGTTTATTTGACACTGGCACACATAAATAATAAAAACAAAAAGGGAAAAAGAAACCACTATGTCTGTTTGTGTGTCTGTCTGTGGTACCGTAGCTCCTAAACGGGTGAACCGATTTGGGTGCGGCTTTTTTTATTTAAAAGTAAGGTTTTTAGCGTTGTTTCCTAGATTTGTTTTATCAAAATCGGTTCTGTCGTTTTAAGGTCATCAGTTGTTTTTGCTTAATGTGTATTTATTTTTTGTTCTTGCCAATGCCTGGGACTTTAGGGAAATATTAAAGGTTTTTTTTTAAACCAAGTTTTTAATGTTATAACTAAACTTGAAATACTTCAACATCCCTTGTACAGTTCAAAACACCCGTACAATGTTTTACGTAAAGCAAAATTTAACAGATTTTTACGCGATATATATCTAAAAGTCGCTTCCCAGAAATTATTAACTTAGGTTGATGGGCAGTAAGTAGAAGATTTAGAGAATTTCTTTTCGCAGAAAATGTTTCATAAAATATTAGGTTTTTCTATTTTTATTTCAAGTATTATTGTTTCAAAGAATTTTTCTTCAATAAAATATATTTCACAGAAATACATTTCAAAGAATTATATACTTTTTTTTTATTTCCCGAACTTATTAAACGATAGAATTATTTTTTAACGAACATTGTTTGTTCGGTGTGTTTTTACATTGTATTTTATTTCATCGAAATCGCAAAAATAAACGGCCTAATTAATTATCCATCACTACTAATAACTCGGGGCAACCAGACTCGGACAGGTTAGGTTTTAAGGCTGTTAAGTTCCTTAGTGAAAGTGAAAGTCCCGCCAACTGTACAACGATTAGGTAATTGAATATTAAATACCGCTCAAATCAAATACACAAGCCAAAACTTTTATCGAAGCGCCTATATAGGTAAAGCCTATCAACAAGATTCAGTCACTGACCAAACATGACAAATCGAAAACTTCTTGATCTACCAAACTAAAATTTTCATTGCATTTGAGGGACTTCTTAGATAGGAAAGTATTCCACAGAGCGGAAGTCCCCGTGTTGCGATGCAAGGATTGTAACGATACCCTAAATCGTCGCTTACATCTAAATCGGTTCAGGCGTTTAAAAGTTATGGTAGAATAGAGAAAGTCTGGACTGCCTCGTTGGTCTAGTAGTCGCAAGCGCGACTTCTGTGCATGAGGTCTTGGGTTCGATTCCTAGGTCGGGCAAAGTGTTATTGAGTTTTTCCATCAGGAATTTCTCAGTAGCAGCCTCGGAGTCTGGATTTGTGCCCGGTTGATGGCAATAGGCTCGTCCCCTATTACACGGGACTAAAAACATAACTGGCGAAATGTGGGTGCACTAACGGGTACACCTCTGCCTAACCCTTCGGGGATTACAGGCGTGATGTTATGTTAGAGAAAGCCACATGTAATACATTCGCCCTGAACACATAACACTTTTTTTGTGGCAGTCGTGTAAAAAAGAGACAGAACACAAAATTCATAGCCATTAAACTGCATGGGTCAACACGTCTCACACAGAATAATCTATCATGTAATTTGTTTCCTTTATCACGCTGTCCAAAAATCGGGCGTGCTACGGAAATTCCCGCGCAAAAAATCTCTTCCTAGTTACACGAAGGGGGAAATAAAAAGCCGGACAAACGCGAGTCCAACTCGCTAGCGAAGGGTTCTGTCGCGTATGAAATATTTAACACTATGTACAAAAATACAAGTTTCTTGTATGGGGATCCCTTTTGATTATTATAGTGATATAGTTAAATAAATAAATGTTAATGTCCTTTAAAGTGCAAGTGTAGGGACAATTTGGGCACTGTAGTAAGTGGGCCATCAGACGATGGACCACTGGCACTGGTTAGCAATGTGATTTTTACAGGGGCGTAGCCGTATCAGCTGCATCAAAGATACGGGGCCCTGTAACAAGGGCCCTGCGAACACGTGCAAGCAATATTTTGTAAGATTTTATCAATTATGTAACTCTTAGGCATTCGCTAAACTTACCGATGAAAATATTAATTCTTTTGTATAAAATTTTTACCCCCATTTGGGCTTCACCGCACTTAAGGGTAACCTAATGTATCAATTTTTGATACAGGGTCCGTCTAGGGCAAGTTACGTCCCTGGATCTAAAATCACTATTTTACTAGTTTTGTTACGGAACCCTAAAAACATGCTTTATATGGTCCTGACTTTCATTTATTACCAGTTCACATTAACGTAAGAACTCTTTTGTGTGAGAAAAATATGATTATGACATGGACCGGCCTTCCTATTGTCCTTTATTCGATTTTTTTTTACCCAAAACCTCAATATGGCGGTCCTTTTTGCTGTTCGTGGGCTGTAGGGGAAATTAAAAAAGAACCATCGCTGTATGGTGAAGAATTTTCTTATAACGGAAGGGACAACGTGGCGAAAACTTTTTCTATGGATACGTGATTCTAGACACTTAGACATTGGATTTTTTTCCCATACAAAACTACCTTTTGGAATGGGCAACTAGATTACTATTTGTGTGTGTGTGTTATCTAATCTGTATTAATAATATATAAAAGCGAAAGATCATATTCACACTCATTTCAAAATATCGAAAAGCGCTTGATACACAAATACACAGATACATGCACGCACTTCACACGCGACACCTACAGTAAGAATTATTTTGTAACCATATGCACCGTGCAGCGAAAAATCTTCCACAATATTTTGTTCCACCTTTGTTCTTAAACATCAATTAATGTATATTGTATGTCATCACTATGACTGAACATTGTTTCCCAAAATACAAGCTCTAGCTTAGTTTGGGAATCAATATCAGCATATATTGTACTATACATTTGAAATGTTACCCGCTTTAGCCTGCAAAGTTGTGAATGTATCTGGTATCAATAAACAATTTTTATTTTTATTTTTTATTATAGTTAGTTGATTGTGGACATTCGCTATAAAAGGATTTTTCAAATTTTACCCCCTAAGGGGAAGAAACGGGGGTCAGAAATTTACACGGACGAAATTGCGGAAAAAGCTAGTACATATTATATTTTATATTATAATTATTGTTTTTTCTTTCTCGTAAATGACGAATGCCTTTTAACGATATACGATTCCACCGTGTAATTGTTAGCCTAAAATGTCTTATAAAGATTTTAAAATTGTTAAATCTCGTAGCATGATGAGAGAAATTTAAAATTGCAGTCTCAGAGGATGAATATTGATTGGATTTTATTACTAACGTTTTGTTGGGTAACTCGATTTAATCAGTTAATCAGGGTCCAGCTCTTTGCTCCGATATAAAACTACGCTAAGATTTAATAAGATTTTTATATTTGATTGGCGTTTTCAATTATATTGGAATATTTAAAGGTTTTACAGCTGAATATTTTAGGGTTACAAACTACCTATTAAAAGGGTTAGACTTAATTTGGGCATGACAAAATATTTTTGCCATTTAATTTGAAAATTGTTTCTTATTTACTCGGGTTAATAAAAAGGTTCTCTTATTTTGAATAGGTACTACCTTTTTCATGTGACTTTGTTCGTGTGAAAGTCAAGCGTACCATTAAACATAATATACTCGGCGATAGTATTTATAGCTTTCTATCTGAGAATTTTTGTAATGGGATCAGTACTTCTACCTTTTACGACCAAACAAACTTAACTTTTTTATAATGTATGAAATATGATATACATGAAAATTAACATCAATTTTATTGCTGGTAGGTAACTCTAACCTTCACATATTTAATTTAATTATTTCCAAAAAAAAAAGAACATCGAATATTCATAAGTTTTTTTTTACAAACCCCAAGAGGTTGAACCAAAGAGAAATAACAAAAAAAAAAACGTTATCAACTTACAGAATTAAATAAAAAAAAAGTACAGAAAAAAATAGCGAATCCCGATCCCAAAGGCAAACACTGTAAGTATTACGATCACGTATTTCTTTCCCACAAAAGAAAATTAAGATGGGGGACGGTGTTAAATTTTTCTGCGTACTACAGTATATAAAGTGTATCTATCGGGGAAATTCAAATGCTATTCCCGTCACGACCGGCCATTACAACAGTGACTTCCAATTTCTGACAACACAACAATATTAGATCTAAATTCCTTTGCATACACACACGAGAACAAACTCTGGTACACAAAAAATAAAGCTCAAAATTGTAAAAAAGAAATTGGGATATGTAACACTGTTACAGAGTGACGATCAACATCGTAACGTGAAAATTTTAAATTTCGTGTTTAAGTGAATTTTTATTGGGAATCCTTATTTTTATTGGGCGTATTCCAAAATGGACGGCGATAGCAACGGACTCTAAGTTGTATGAAACTATATCGTAACTGAACACTAGACAATTTTCCTACTACTTTATCCGTAACTTCTAGCAAATTAAATGAATAAATATGGATTGGAAGGTCGATGCGAAGTCGTAAAGTGGAGCTAGAATAAAAAAAAGATTTTTCTTTCAAACTGTCGATTATTTGCACAAATTATAGATTGCTAGCTTTTGGGTAATTTTTGAAAAAAATACCCATGTCTTGTCATTTCAAATGTTATGTTACAATCATGATTGGAAACGACACGTGGCGCCATCTATGATTATAAGAACGTTATTGTGATTTCCCTCGGAAACAGTACTTTTTTTCGGGATTAAAGGTACTCTATGTTCGTTCCTGTACACCTGGCAAAGTTTATGCAAAATTTCAGGGTGATCGATTCAATGGCTTAGGCGTAAAATGGTAAAAAACAAACTTACTTTCGCATTTATAATATTAGTTAGGAAGTTAGGATAGTCTAAAAAAGCACATAGGGTACTTTTTATCCTGGAAAAATCTACGGTTCTCGGTGGGATAATATATCAACTTTGACACGGACGAAGTACCGGACAAAAGCTAGTAGAATCTTATAAGAATATATTTGAAACTAAAGTTTATTGAGAATGGCAGATAGTAATTGAATGTCTGTTTGATTTTTAGATTCTTCAAATAGATTTCAGTGTTCGTTCTATTGGAAAAAATAGACAGGGTTAGTACTATCTGCTTTTGATTCTGCTACAAAATGAAATATGGCAGAAATATATTGGGCTTTGATAAATATCATATTTTTATAGATGACGTAACTGTAACACAATACCTTTTCTCATTTTCTTTATTTTCCATATTTTTACACATATTTTCCTTTAAAAAACAAATAATATAGTTAAAAAAAAAATATGTATGAAAATAGTGCTCCGCCTGCAACGAGGTGGTAAAACCCAAGCTACCGGCGGTTAGGGATCCAGAGAGAGGAACCTCCTCACTATGCGTGCCGTGTCCAAGACAACCGCCTTCTGCATCTGACTCTTGATCCAGCTGTTGAGCGAAAGTTTCTCAAGATGTTGGTCGAAACTTTTCGCTATTAAACCGTTCACTGACATGACAATCGGAACAATAATTGTCGAGTCCATACCCCACATGCTGGTCACCTCGTGAGCTAGATCTAAATATTTAATGCTTTTTTCTTTCTCAGCTTTCACTAGGTTCTCATCATGGGGAATAGTGACATCAACAAGTATTGCACGACGCACTGACCTATCAATTATCACTATATCAGGTTTATTAGCAGTAATAAATCTATCAGTGATAATTGATCTGTCCCAGTAGAGCGTGATCTGACCATTATCAAGAACTGGTTCAGGATGGTATTGATAATAGGGTACCTCGATTTCCACAAGGGCATATTTAAGGGCAAGTTGTTGATGGATTATCCTGGCTACTAGGTTATGTCTGTGCAAATACTCGCCGTTAGCAAGACGAGAACATCCAGAGACAATATGTCTTATTGACTCACCGGGAAGGTGACAAGCACGACATATGTCCACGGTACCATCTTTTATAATATGTCTCTGGTAGTTCTTCGTCTTGATAACTTCATCCATAATTGCAAAGACAAACCCTTCGGTTTCCCCAAAGAGGTTACCGAAACGTAGCCAGGCAACAGAAGCTATCGGGTCAACATCAGGCCCTGTCAGGGCCCGATAAAACCTGCCATGTAACTCCTTACCCCTCCATACATCCCTGCGGTCCGAAGTACTCAATACCAAGGGTTTCCTCCAGTTCCTGTTTGCTAAGGATAACGGCGTAAGGCCCTTGTCAACCGATACAACATCTTGATGCATACCCACGTCAGAATGGAGAAAGTACTCCCTGAGATTGTACACCTCCCGATTATGTAGATTCTTGGCATTGAGAAATCCCCGTCCTCCACATCTCCGAGGGATGTACAATCTCATCACAGATGACCTTGGGTGATGCATCCGATGTGCAGTCAACAAACACCTTACTTTTCTGTCCAAAGCGTCCAACTCAGTCTGAGTCCATCTGAGAACACCAAAAGAGTAGGACAACAGTGGCATAACCCAGCCATTGAAGGCACGGACCTTGTTGCCACCAGATAAGAGACTATTAAGTACTCTTAAAAGGCGCGCAAAGAACCGGTCCCTCAATGACTGTTTTACTGCCTTGTTGTCTATACTAAGTGCTTGTGGCATTCCCAGATATTTGTAGGTTTCGAGTTCAGAGAGGGATCTGAGAGTAATATCCTCTGAAAGTAGTAAGCTCTCTGAGTTCACTACATTTCCTGCCTGTACATGAGCGATCGCACACTTGTCTACACCAAATTCCATCCTGATGGACTTGCTGAATGATTCTGTGATCTTGAGCAAGTCCACAAGATGTGACTTTTTTGGTGCATACAACTTGAGATCATCCATGTACAGCAGATGAGATATGGGCTCAGCCCCTCTGTGAAGACGATAGCCCAGCTTTGAATCCTTAAGTAAGGTACTTAGAGGATTCAATGCAAGGCAGAACCACAAAGGACTCAAACTATCGCCTTGGAAGATACCGCGATTTATCCTTATCAGGTTCGACGAAACATTAGCATCCCTAGAACCCGGCTGACGAAGAACCGTGGTCCAGCGCTCCATACATGAACTGAGAAGGCCACAAACATCTGGATGTATTTTATAAATTTCCAGTACTTTTTTCAGCCATGTATGGGGTACCGAATCGTAAGCCTTCTTGTAGTCAATCCAGGCTATAGAGATACTTTTTTTATTTCGCTGAACCTGATGGCAAATGGCCATATCTATGAGGAGAAGTTCTTTGGTACCACGAGCTCTCGGTTTACAACCATTCTGAGAAGGGGCCATAATATTATTCCTTTCAATGTGAGAGTTAATTTTGAACTTCAGAATGGATGTAAGTAATTTATACATTGTCGGAAGACAAGTTATAGGCCTATAATTTCGCGGGTCCGTGGTACTGCCAGACTTATGAAGAAGATGAGTGACACCAGTAGTCAAGAATTCTGGTAGTTCCCCCAACGTGAGGGCATCCTGAAACTGAGCTGCCAAAAGCCCGTGAGAACAGCGAAACCACTTCAACCAAAAATTATGCAATCCGTCCGGCCCCGGACTTTTCCAGTTCGGGGCAAGACGAATTGCACATGAAACATCACTTTGACATATTTTGATTGAAGGCATTGGCTCCACCATGTCACACGCGCGTTCGACAGATCCAATCCAATCACCCTCACAATGATTGACTGGCACCGACCATATATTACGCCAAAACGACGACATTACGTCTTCACTGGGTGGGTGCATGTCAACCATTTGTTGTGGTTTCTCCCAGTTTCTGTACACCTTCTTCTCATCACTTTGAAAAATGTGATTGATATGAAATCTGTTGTATCTCTCTTTGTAACGGCGTATTCTGTTTGCCCAAGCATACACCTTTTGTTTCCAAAAGTCTATGCGCTCCGTAACCCAGTTTATATAATTTTGAGGACTGACATTCGTTCCTTCAAATGCCTGGTTTACGAAGCGCATAACTCTAGGACGAGTGTTTCCACTCCTAAAAACTAAAAGTTTGGCTATAAGGGTCCTAGCACGATTTATACGTCTCTCAATTCTGTACTGCCACAGCGGCACAGTTGCAGGAGGCCGGGAAGTCTGTTCCTGATTTGGAAAACTTACTCCAGCCACCGTGCATGCGGCCACGGCCCCGCAGTACAGAATTGAGTGTGTCAAACTAAGCGTGTTGCAGCTTTCTAGGTCTTTCGACAGTATAGAGTTAAGGGCTCCCACGAGCGCTAAATTTCTTTTATTGACAGGCAAACGAGGTAACCGTGGTCTAGAAGAAGGAGGTAATTCATGATATCTACCAATCGCATCATCCAAAGCGCTCCTCAATTGCTCATAATCCTGGTTGGAGGCACTAACCTGAACACATTCATCCTCCCTTAGCGGGATTTCTGGTGATAGTAAAATAGAATCCCTTCGTACTATCGGAGGGTTAGGAGGGATGGAATCAATGTGAGCACGTTGCGCCTCTAGGCGCAGTCGTTCAAGCACATCATCATCCAGCAGTTTACGCCGCTGGATTAGTCGCACTCGATCCGACAGCCGTTGTGCAGTGACAGTCACAGCCGGTTGAAGAGCCTGAAACATAGACAGCATCCTGGGTCGATACGCTGTGAGGTTCATTCCCCCGTCTGTCGCCCCGTAGTAGGCCCGCATGACGCATTTATTTAAATCAATTGTCCATCGCATGCGGCGCACTACACCACCGGCAGCGGGGATTGTTGGCGGAGCACAAGGATCCGTTCGTCCCAAGCTGGCCGGCAGCGGCGGTCGCCCTCTCGGGGCAGGTCTTCTCCGTTGAGAGGGCGTTGGCGGCCCGGTGTCTTCATCACTCGATGCTCCAGTAACTGGTGGGGTGAAGAATACCTCCTCCGACGACTGAGACGAGGACGAAGAACCGGGCGGAGATGTTATCCGTGCGCATTGTTCGTTTGTAGTATCCCGCTGCCGGCGCAAACGGCAGGGGTATCGGTTCATTTTCTATATTTTCATGTTGATATTTGATATATTTAATTTATCCAAATATTATTAACACCATTAACATTTAATTTATCCAAATATTGGTTGTAACTTTGTTAAATATTGGGTAAAAATAGAAATTAATTTTATAAATTTTAATTCAAATTGTCAGTATGACAGCGTGATACCACAGACTCACACACAATATTATTATCACTTTTTTTTTCTTAATTTTGCCGGAAGGGGTCGCCCTAGGAAGACCTACACTGACCTTATTAGTGAGGTCCTTCAGAAAGGTCAGGTGCGGAGTACTCGTAACCGGCGTGCTTGTATGACGAGATGTATGAACGTAGATGAGGCGAAAGGAGTAGGTATGTAAGGATCGTAGCAGGTGGCGTTCTATAGTTTCTGCCTACCCCCATGGGAAAAAGGCGTGAGTTTATGTATGTATGTAATTTTGAAACTAGTTCGGTATCAAATCTAAATATAAGAACGTATAACACTTTTTGCCCGACCTGGGAATCGAACCCAGGACCCCACACTCAGAAGTCGCACTTGTAAAAGTTGGTAGTAGTTGTTTATGATAGTAGTAAGATGACTGAACAAATGTTACCATAAACAAGAATTCACAATTCAACTACTAGGGTATAAATACACAATAGGGTGTGTATGTGTGCGTTCAACAAACAAGGGAACAATACCAATACACGCACACATCGACGGAACCGGTTCGTACCGGTTATAACCAGCCAAGTTTAGAGCTGAGCTCGGTCGGAATTAGAAATTTTGATTAACTTTTAATAAGGCTGTCTGGAACCCTGATCAGTTTGGTGTAGCGGGAAATTGACGTCAGGATTATCGATAGTTTTAGTTTAGTAACATACCAAGCGTCTTATTAGCCTTTTTGATGTATCTTTGACTGCCTCGTTGGTCTAGTGGTCGCAAGCGCGACTGCTGTGCATGAGGTCTTGGGTTCGATTCCCAGGTCGGGCAAAGTGTTATTGGGTTTTTCCATCAGGAATTTCTCAGTAGCAGCCTCGGAGTCTGGATTTGTGCCCGGTTGATGGCGATATGCTCGCCCCCTATTACATGGGACTAAAAACATAACTAGCGAAATGTGGGTGTACTAATGGGTACACCTCTGCCTAACCCTTCGGGGATTACAGGCGTGATGTTACGTATGTATGTATGATGTATCTTTAGTCGTGATGGCCCAGAGGCTAAGGGGCCCGACACGTTAAACGACCATCGACAATATGGTCTACAAGACCAATAACGACCACACATTTATGCCATTGGAAAGCCAATTCCATGTACTACAATATTTTTTGTGGCGGTTCATTTCAAATCGCTGTGAGAAACAAATATAATTAAAAAAAATAAAAAACACGACTGCAAAAATTGCACATATTTGTACTTTGTTTTCTCGTCAGTTTTTTTAACGACGTTTTTTATTTACAGTGTTACATATTTTTTTAATGTGACAAATTCTAGACGATAAACATAGTCACGACCAGATTCATTAAAAAAAAAATGAGGCTGGTATTAGTTAACGTTTTAAAGTGACCACACAGAATTCTTTTTATTTTTAACTAGCCTATGTTACTCGGAATCGATGCAAGGATTGTACAGATACCCCATACATCTTAATCGGTTCGGGCGTTTTAAAGTTATGGTGGAATAAAGAATCTCACATACATACATACATACATTAACCCTGAACACATAACACTCCTTTTTTTGGGGCAGTCGTGTAAAAAAGTTATTGCCATGCCAAGGTGGTTAACTACTCACACTTATTCAGCTCCATTCAGCTTTTGTCCATAGAAAACAACGATTTTGTCTCGCATGCGTTCAGACGCGGAAAGCTGAACGGACGCGTACGCGTCTCATACGAAATCGGCGTTTTCTATGGACAAAAGCTGAATACAGCTGAATAAGTGTGAGTAGTCCCTTAATCATCATTCGCAGTCGTTGGTTTGCATTCGCTTTGTGAGTATTTAACCGTTTTTTAAATTTTTTTTTTTTTAGTTTCTTCTCTTCTGTTCCTTCTGTTGCCCTTTACGTTCCGGGGCCATGGTATCCTGTTAAGACGTCCCGCAACCCCGGTGAGTATTTAACCTGGCATTAATATTGACTACATTTCCTGCTTCTATAAGGTTTTGACCTCGGCTAGTTACTTTATAAAATATCGAGATTTTTTTATACCTAGAGCATTTATACTGGCCGCTGTGCACATATTATCTCCGTAGTATTAGGTATTTAGGATTTGGCAGACATAATGATTTTACTTGCAGCCAATTTTACTTAAATATTGGTGCCGATTGCCTTGTTCACAAACTAGATTAAATTTAGAGAATTGACATCTCTTACTAACATACAGAGAAAGGAAAAGACGGTGACATTGGTGCCGATTCCCTTGTTCACAAACTAGACTAAATTTAGAGAATTGACATCTCTTACTAACATACAGCGAAAGGAAAGGACGGTGACATTCCGTGACATTAAAGAACTAAGTTAGCGATGTCAAATTAGTTTTGCCTTGAAGTTCTCCGTATTTTTAATCCATACGTTTTAAGATGTCAACTATAACTGTATGGATGTGTCAGATTGACTAAATTTGACAGCTCTTATTTACATTAGTCTCTTTCTTATTTTATTGGACAGAAAAAGATAGAAATAGTCTAATTTTAGTTTAGTTTGTGAACAAGGGAATCGGCACGATTAGGTACTTATGATACATCGCCATAACTTCTTTCTCACAGCGATTTGAAATGGCCCGCCTTACTAGTGTTGTACCTTTAAAGGGCTACCTAAAGACATATATGTGATTATTATTGGTTTCAAGATCAGCTTCCATACATTTTTGCCGATTCTCCTTTAGTCTATTTGTCAGCAAGGGAATCGGCACCATTATCTTTTTGTTATGTACTAGTTCCTATATTTTTTAATAATAGCAGTAAGTGCATCGCCTTTATGTTTCAGATAAACGTGAAATATTTAACAAATCTGCTGCAAAATGAGATAAAAATAAAGCAATATTTAAGCCACCATTTTAAAATAATGAATATCGCTTTCAAGTATTAATTTAACACATGTGTGTTGGAATAAAGATAAATTTTGCGATGCAGTCCCAATGGCCTCGGGTCTTAATTGAATTAATAGTCTGTGGTAAGTATATAAAATGGCGGTTATTATAAATGGAACGGCATACGCAGCGTAAATAATTAGACAGATACTGGTGTTGGAAGTGAAATATTCAGGTGCCTGCAGGATCATTAAATGTAACTAGCCCTATCCCTGCGACTTCGTTCGCGTGATTTTCCTTACGAATCCCTGTTAGGTTTGTTGCCTGGGTAAAAATAAATCGATTCGATTTAGTCCCTCAGTAAGATTATTAAAAAATATTGAACACGTATTTTTTGTTTTATCAATTAGATAAAAAATTACAAAGATATATTACATCAAAGTTTAGAAGTGGGAGGCTTTGACGTAATAACGTGGTAAAATTGGTAGCACGGCGTGACGTCATACGAAATTTCCAAGCGCTGTATCTTCGTGATTTTTTGTTTGCAGGACAAAAAAAGAAATACGTATAAAATATTTTTTAGTAATCTAACTGATGGACTAAATATATTTTCTTAGTCAACTACCGTATTTTTACAAGCTTTTATTTAGCTTGCACTGTTCGTATGTTTGTAATACGTATGTAAGTTGTCCTTTCAAAATTTGTAAACCATTTTTCGACCATCCGATTGAGCTGAAATTTTGCATACACCTTTAGTTCTGATGACAATACAATGTCCAATAATCAATATTGTAATAAATTTAAATTAAAGTTTGCTATTAATTTTTTTTTAAATTATTATTAGCTATGTCAGCCGTGTACAGCGTAGCTACCCAACAGTGAAAGTTTGCAAACAAACAATGAAATCTTTCCTTTTTATAATATTAGTATAGATTACTAACTTTAGCCCCTGATTGCATTTGCGTCTAGTGGTCGCAAAGCGCGACTGCTGAGTATGAGGTCTTGGTCTTCCATAAGGAATTTCTCAGTAGCAGCCTCGGAGTCTGGATTAGTGCGGTTGATGGCAATAGACTCGCCCCCTTTTACATGGGACTTAAACATACCTGGCAAAATGAGGATGTATTATTGGGTACACTTCTGCCTAATCCTTCGGGGATTACAGGCGTGATGTTGTGCAATGTTATTTATTTGTATAGATATAAATTTAAAAGGCTACAACTATAAGTAACCATTTTTGTATTAGATTTCCGGGAAAAATAATGTATTTTCGCGCGCAGTCATCGAATGGAATCATTTTGTGACCTTTTACCTGCTTGTCAGAGTTACGACGTGCGTCTGCCAGCTAATTTCTGCCATGTAGGTACCCATTTTAGTTGTCTTTTTATGTTCACGTATTTTTGTGACTATAAACAATTTATTTCTTGGTTTCTGTCTTTCTTTATTTTTTTTATTTATTTCTTTCTTTCTGTCTGTCTTTCTTTCTTACTGCCTTCTCTTTTTTTCCTTCTTGTTTTTCTTATTTTTTTTTTATTGAATATCTTCTGTAAATGTTTGCAAGTATTTGTCATCATGAATTAATAATGCCCTGTTAATACAAAATACTAGGTACTGTCTTTTTTGGTCTAGAATTATAGAAAATAATTTTTTATAGAGGTAAGATATTGCTTCAGATTTTGATTCTAGAATTATAAAACGTTTTAAGGTTATAAATAAGCTGTGTTACAATGTAAAATCTACTATATTTTCGTTTCTAAATTCAATTTAAAAACACTTTCATAAAATATGTATAGACGTATACCCTACCGTTATAAAAAGTATAGCTACTTTAAAGGGTATACCCTATTAACAAAGCTGTCATATAAAATCTAAGAACGTCATTTATCGTTTCGCACCAATTTTTTTATTAAAAACCTGCTTAGTCCGTGGACATCAATCCGTGTCGGGGCCCATTCACGTCACGCGCTATTTCTTTTGTCTCCTCTCAAAAGGGGGAGGATGATGGTACCCCCAGGGTGAAGGAGGGGGAAGGGAGGGACATTTTTACGACGTGCAAAGAAACATTCTCGCGCCCCAGGCTCGCATGTTGGGAATCACAATTGAATTCTTTTTTAGTTTTTTAAATTTTTTGAATTGTGGACGCAGATTCATTGTCGTTATTGTTCTGTGGTCTGTGTGTTATTTTGTTTAAGTTGAATGATGTAGAGAGATTTCGAATATCAAGAAATTTTAAGTAATTTATAGAAAGTAATTTAATTTTTTTATGAAAATAAGTTTTAGGTTTCGTTCATTACACATTTTAATGGGTACTATAGAGACTCTGGCTGGTTTAGTTATATACCTACATATGTTTATTTTTATTTATACCGACATAGTTTATAATAATATAAATCTTAACATAGTATAAAACAAAGCTGCTTCCCGCCGTCTGTACGTTTAGATCTTTTAAACTGCGCAACAGATTAAATGCGATTTTCGTCAATAGAAGGAGTGATTCAAGAAGAGGGTTTATGTAGGTATCTACATTGAACCCGTGCGAAGCAGGGGCGGGTCGCTAGTTCTATTCTAAAATATGAAAATAAGGACTTGGCAGTCCGCCACGAGGGTTGATAGCCGGTTTTACATAAAATAGAATAATAATTTCAATTAGTTTCAATAGGCGTTTTAATTCAAATTGTGTATCCTATAAGTGTTAATTAAATTCCCGTTACAGTGATCACATTACATAGACACTTATATACATACACTCACGCCCTTTGTACCACGGTGGTAGGTAGATATACAGAACGCCTGCTGCGAGCTGCGATCCCTATAAACCGTTTGCTTCGTAATCAATAAAATTCATGGTATTTCCTTCGTTATAATAAAGGAAAGTTAGACAAAAACAGATCTACCAATTCAGCCCCCCCCCTCATATTTTAAAATAATTGCAATGACTTTCAATAATTAACGCGGAATAATTTATATTCTATTCTCAGTATAAGTTGATGAAAGTATATTTTAAGAACTATTTTAATTTAATCATTGATAGATTGTTTTCAGAATTCCTTTTACCAAAATTTCAGGCAAATAAGCAACTGTGCTCTATGTTAATCGTTAAGTTATTTTTATTGTAAATGTGCCCATTTTTATAAATAAACAATTATTATTAATATTATTAAATAAACGTTTAATATTATTGTTTAACTCAACTCTTAACAGTAAATAAAAAAAAAAAACAATTGTTATTTACGACTAGAACACGTCACCATGATTTTGTTCCCTCCAGTTGAATAACAGTCCTTTTTATGTTCTCCCGGGATTTAGGGAAATCCCGTTTTCGCGGTTTTCCACATCATAAAAGCAACCACGCAATATCGCGCGTCTAGGAAAGTTGCTTCTGTATCTTCGCCTTTAAAACAATAAAGGGAAAATTCAAATCAGAAGTACATTATTCTCTTATACATTTGAAACGTTAATCTGTCGGGCTCAAACGAAATGAAGCCGCTAATAATTTGAATATTCCAATATCGCAAATCCTCCCAATAAAGATAAACTGAGCAAAATCCTTTCAGTCAGGAACAGAGGATAGAATCCACTGTGTATGACAGTTCATATTCTCAACGATATTTCGGAACTCAATAAGGTACTTTTCCTCAAGAAAACTGTCGCGAAGTTATTTCAGTCACGGATTTACGGCTCCGTGGAGTAAGACAAACGGCTCGTAGCGTGTTCGCAAGCAAATTTTGTGGGAAACAGAGAAAAAAGGAAATCATAGGTACGTGCCGCGTTGATTTTAGACGTGCGCTCTCAAAGAGGTGTTGCTGACAATTGACGAACGGTGCATGACGAATGACGGGAGGATTTTGAATTTGGAATGTTTTGTTTGCCTTCGTCGGTAGATAACGGAGCCCATTCTCTTGGTCACAAACTAAATTAAAATTAGACTATTTCCATCTTTTTCTGACCAATAAAACAAGAAAGAGACTGACTAACGTAAATAAGAACTGTAAAATTTAGTCAATCTGACACATCCATACAATTAGTTGACATCTTAAGATGTCAACTATAATTGTAAAACGTATGGATTAAAAATACGGAAATGTTCTAGACAAAACTAATTTGACATGGCTAACTTAGTTCTTTAATGTCACCGTCTTTTCCGTTCGCTGTATGTTAGTAAGAGATGTCAATTCTCTAAATTTAGTTTAGTTTGTGAACAACAGAATCTGCACAATATTAGTTGTAAGTAATCGTCTTCAGTAGCAGGCCGCATATTTGTTTGTCAACTAACCATAAATAGCCGACCGCGCAAGACAACTGTCATTTTTATAGAGAATATCAGTGCAGCCCCATACTTATAATAATGAGTAATTTTTGACGCCGCTAGTCGAGCAACAAATCGCTGATTTGTTTTTGTTTCGAGAGCTGTCTCAATACGCATACATGCGTTGTGAGTCTTATTAATACTATTAAAAACACTTTCAAACGTTTTGACTTGTGGAAGGGCGCGTCATGTTACTGTAGTTTATCTCTAGTTCTATGTATGTGTAGCTAAAACAGGCTACACACACATAACCAATTCTAAATCACAAGAGAACACAAGAATAATAAGTGTCTAGCAATTTTCGTTTCGTTAAACCAAGCGAAAATCTAGATTGAAAGGAAAAATGTTTTGTAATACAAATTGAAATTGATTAAATAAGCTTTCCTCTGGGGTAAAAACGGTGTCACTCACAGAAAATAATATTATTATAAGAGAAATGCCTCTACGTATTATTTTTTGTATAAATAATTTTATTTAATCAAGTTTTTTGTTCTGACTGTCACACCGTTATGTAAAATAGTGCGAAAACGTTCGATTATTTATTTTAATATTGAAGTTTTCTTTTTTACTGTTTTACAGAAATGTCTTCTGAAGAAATGAAACAATTGCTAATACACATTTATTTATTCTTAATGCGAGAAGTCATAAACTAACAAAAATTATTAACATCGTGATTTAGAATGATGAGGTTAGGTCACAACGACATCTATTATTCAAAAAGACAATTAAAATTTAAGTACTTTTTTGACACTTTGTGACGTGTAAGCAGATTAGACATAATAAGGAAATCCTTTAGGAATATCTATGTAAAACTGCACGTTACACTGTGAGTTTACCCTAAGCATGAACATTTTGTTACATTTATGTGGAAAGAATTGTAGAATATAATAAAAAAAAAATAGAAATATTATGTTAGTAGAGTTTGATAATGGTGCCGATTCCCTTGTTTACGAACTAGACTAGACTAAATTTAGAGAATCTCTTACTGATATACAGCGAAAGGAAAGGACGGTGACATTAAAGAACAAAGTTAGCGATGTCAAATTAGTTTTGCCTTGAACTTCTCCGTATTTTTAATCCATACGTTTTAAGATGTCAACTATAACTGTATAGATGTGTCAGATTGACTAAATTTGACAGCTCTTATTTACATTAGTCTCTTTCTTGTTTTATTGGACGGAAAAAGATGGAAATAGACCAAGGGAATCGGCACCAATGCCTAACTAATTAATTGAAAGCAGATGTCAATTTAACTGATACTTGTATTATAAGTATTTAATAAGAATCAGACACTAATCGATAGACTATGTCCGTACACTATAGCACTTCACAACCATCTGATGATTCAAGCGGTTCGTCGAAGAAAAACTCACGGCTAAAAAAAGGTACGGTGTGATAGACAGCCACTTTTTATTGAATAAACTCGTTAGGCGTTTGTTGGAAACAATTTTTTTTCGAAACGTTCAAATTACAATTTAATTTATTTTCCTTTGTCTTATTTTCTTTTTGTGATAGCAACAGGAAGTTGAGTAAAAACGTATAATGTCTAATTGTTTTTCTTTTTTTATTTAATTAATTTGTAGGGAAAAGGGAAAAAAATAAATAAAAAATACAATACTTATTAATGTTTTAATTATTTATTTTGGGATGATGAAATGAAGGAATGAAGTTAAAGTTTCATATATTTTTTTAATGACTTGTTTTTTTCATGGTATCCTATAAATTAAAATTATTTTGTTGCTAAGCGCAAATCTTGAAAACGGCAAATATTCTCGGAAAAGGTTTATTTTATGAACGATTTTTTTTTGGAAAATTCACTATAAATGTCGGACATTTGCACCCGAGCGAAGCCAGGGCGGTTCGCTATTCTTCTATATAAATAAAAATAATTGGCTAAATGTATTGTTAAGCGCAAAACTCGAGAACAACTGGACCGATTTGACTGACTCTTTTTTTGTTGTGTTTGTATTTTCCACGACAAGGTTTATATAAAAGACTTTTTTCGAAAAAACCACAAAAAAAAAATCGGACATTTGCACCCGTGCCAAGCCGGGGTGGTTTACTGTAAACAAAAAAGGTGAGCACTGATATTGCGAAAAACATTCGATTCTGATCTCGCGTTGTAGATAAGCTTTTGACGCGCGATCTAATTTGAAATCAGCCGCGGGGCAATCTAATCCGGTATTACGAACAGCGAGGGTGCTCCATAAATTCGACAGTATTTGCTCATTTGAAACAGGATTCAATATTGCTGACATGAGTGTTAAGGGCAATTGCTATCTAGCAGTGTAAGAGATACTCGACTGCTTCGTTGGTCTAGTGGTGGCAAAACGTGACTGTTGAGCATGGGGTCTTGGGTTCGATGCGTTTGTCGGGCAAAGTGTTATTAGGTTTTTCCATCAGAAATATCTCAGTAGTAATCTCGGAGTCTGAATTTGTGCCCGGTTGATGGCAATAGGCTCGCCCCCTATTACATGGGACTTAAACATAACTAACGAAATGTGGGCGTAGGTGCTAATTGCAGGATTACAGGTGTGATGTTATGTGTCTTCTCTCTAAACTATTAGTGAAATATTTGCGTCATGATATGTTTAGAAAAACAAGAAAAAAATAAGGGGACCACAAACAATTCTTCCTTAAAACAAAATAAAATAAAATCTATAACATCACGCCTGTAATTCCCGATAGGCAGAGGTGTGCCCATTAGTACACCCACATTACGCCAGACTCTTAATAAATTTAACTCTTAATTAATTTGTTCTGATAATTGGATGTAGTTACATAGCCCATCATTAGAAAAAAAAGTTATTTATCTCGATTCCACTGCCTACGACATACAAACACAGAGTCACGGTGGTTCGTCTCCAAGGTTTTGGAAACCCTTCGAATTAAAAGTTGGCAATCTCAATCCCATGTCACGCGTAAATCGGCCAGACATCCAATTTGGAGCCGTTACGTGGTGTGAACACAGTACAGTTGGAAAACAGTAGTTTTGTTTGAGACAAATGTCGTGCAAAATGTTCTGGAAATGTTTTGTGTTAGTGCTGTGTCTGTACACAAAATGATTCAGTGTCATGCAAAAGTATGACAGCAATTAATGATTTATTAATGATGGATCTGAAATGTTTTGTTTGAGTTTGTTTTTTATTTGTTTTGTTTGTTTTGTATGTGTTTTTGTGGACATGCATAATAAATTGGGCTTAGTTATTTTTAACGCTAAATAATTCCAAATCTATTCTCAGTGCATTATCTTGTTTATATTACGTTACTAGCTTCTGTCCAAGATTTCGTCCGCGTCAAAATTGATTTCTCCATAAAAACTTTGGACCCCGTTTCATCCCCTTAGCGGGTGAATTTTGGAAAATTTTTTCTAAGCGGATGTCTACTAACTATAAACTATCTTCCTGCCAAGTTTTATCTTTATACGTCAAGCGGTTTTCAATATTTCGTGATGAGTGAGTGAATGAGTCACCTCTCTTTTATATATTTAGCAGAAATATAATTGATTTAATAATTTAAAGTATTAAGAGATTTTTGAATAGCTCTTTTTGGCTGAATTAAGCTGTGAGTTTCTGAATGAATGAAATTTTCCTCACACAGTTTTAAATTCACATAAGTACCCAACGCTAAAAAGACTAAGTACCCAAAAGAAATTTAAATCTTGAACCTTTTTCATCTTGTATTACTGCTATTCTTCTACACTGTGGGTAAAAAAATTGAAAATAAATTGATCGTGCGTAAGTCGCGCGTGAATTGAGAGCAATCGCTTAGAAAGAACGCGATTACGTCACTGTAAGCGGCGAGCAGGCGCGGGTGTCTAGTTACTGGGGTATTTACCCTATACTGTAATCCGAAAGGGGATTATGCATTGTGGATATCGTTACGAACCGTCGCTACGGTTTCGTAATACCTTTTTATTACCTACTCTGTTGGTCACGTGGTTTAAAACGAGACTGACGAGTGGGGGGTCTTGGGTTCGATTCCTAGGTTTTTGTAGTATTTGGTTCTTTTAATAGGATTTTTTTTTATTTAAACTTTGTGTAATAAAAAAGTACAAAGGCGGACTTAATGCCTTAGGTATTCTGGCATGGCAGGTGCAAATTATTGTGCTAGCGTAAAGCAACCAAATTAGTAATTAAAACAAATAAACTCAGATTAATTACATAAATGAATTCTCATTAATCTTCTAGCCTTTTCCCAAGTATGTTGGGGTCGGCTTTCAATATAACCGGATGCAATGCAGTCGCTCCATGTAAAATACTATTAAGTAGTAGTAATAGTATTTTAGCGACTGCCTATCTGACCTCCACAACCCTAACTGGGTAATACGGTACTCCTTGTTAAGACTAGTTGTCAAACTTTCGGGCTTCTACTTATATATGTATAATTAAGAATTTCTCAGTCACAAGTTTGGTCAAGTGCCGAGTACTCGTAACCGGCGTGCTTGTATGACGAGATGTATGAACGTAGATGAGGCGAAAAGAGTATGTAAGGATCGTAGCAGGTGGCGTTCTCTAGTTTCTGCCTACCCCCATGGGAAAAAGGCGTGAGTTTATGTATTTATGTAAGTTTGATCATTTGTTGTATGACATCCCCGTGCCTTGGAAGGTACATAAAGCCGTTGATCCTCCATCTTCGATCGTTTCGAATTGCCGTCCTTTCGGACTATGAAAGTGAGCATGAAGCGCGCACCTGTGTCTACACACACACTCAAGCACTAAAATCACCTGCTTAATAAGCCAGTCTCCATTAAAATCGGTCACCGTGACCGAAATTCAACCGCCAGAATATTATAAGACCTTTTAATCCGATAAATAACAAAAATAACACAACTTAAAACTTCAGCCTAACACAAAGTACTGTTAACTCCGAACTATCCGCTTCCATGCGCAAAAAAAAGAACTTTTAACTACTCAAGTTTGCGCATCCTTTGTTTAAGTTACTCTAAGTTGTGCTAACGATTGAACTTAAGCTCGCTCATAGTGCTTCGATGTTTGTCCTTTGTGTTCTAACTTATAATATATCAATCACTTTTGTTTGAAGAATGAGTTGGCACGGAAAAAATGTGGTTATGGCCAAGTAAAAGAGGCACTATACTACTGGACCGATTTTAATGAAACTTTAACATTTTGAAAGTATATCTGACTAGCACCCTCTCCCGACTTCGCTCGCGTGATTTTTCTTACGGATTTCTAATTTTTTGATAATAAAAGATAGCACTCAGTGATAACGTAGCTTACAATTTGTGAAAGAATTTTCAAAATCGGTTCAGTACTTAAGTAAACATCGAAATAAATTTATTCATTGTAAGGGGGTAATCTTAATAATAATACATAATAAATAATAATATATACATAACAAATAATAATAATATATACAGGCAATAGGCTTGCCCCCATTACATGGGACTTAAACATAACTGGCGAAATGTGGGTGTACTAATGGGCGCACCTCTGCTTAACTAACAAAATTAACTTGTTTGTATATTACATTTTAAAGTATACTCAGCAACAAAATCATTTATAATCAACAGTACAACATTTTTATCATATACAAAATTCATTGCCTGCCTGGACTGCCTCATTGGTCTAGTGGTTGCAAGCGCGACTGCTGTGCATGAGGTCTTGGGTTCGATTCCCAGGTCGGACAACGTGTTATTGGGTTTTTCCATCAGGAATTTCTCAGTAGCAACCTCGGAGTCTGGATTTGTGCCCGGTTGATGGCAATAGGCTCGCCCCCTATTACCTACATGGGACTAAAAACATAATTGGCGAAATGTGGGTGTGCTAATGGGTACACCTCTGCCTAACCCTTCGGGGATTACAGGCGTGATGTTATGTAATAATATATATAGACACATGTCTATATGTATGTATAATCCAATTTATACATTGCAAAATTCTGATAAAACCCCGCTTTCCAGCATCGTAAAAAAATACAAAATTCGCCATTGCCACCAAAACATTTTGTAAACATTAATAATTTCAAAACCCACATACATCTCATCTCTAATTATAACTATTCCACAACAATAATTCAACACACACACAGACAACCAACACTGCAATACATGGTCCAATAAACACCACAAAATGGTGTCACAGTTGAATATTAGCACACAGGAACTAAATGCATAAATTAATTAAAACTTTGCTGTAAGTTCGCTCCAGTGTTGTTATATTAGAGATAGTACCGACTTAGTCTGTACTCCTGCACTGAAATATGTGAGCAATATAATTTGGTAGCCTATAGGTGGAACACGTGGAAGGGGTAAACTTTTACCATCTTCTCAGTGTATCTGTCGCAGGGATATGATAAAAACAGGGATTTGATCAAATCACGGAGGATGTTAAAATAACAACACGATTTTATCATTTCCCTCAGCAATTTTTATTATATCTCTGCGACATATCGATGGCAAACATAAACACTAAGTAAAATAAATTATGGTATTTTTTTCGTTTGGTTTATCATTCAGCTACGTCAATACCATTAAATATGGAATAGGTACCACAAGTTTAGTAAGTACTTTTGATGATCTGTCAAAAGGCGATTTTCCAATAGATTTTTTATGAAAATATCGAAATGTGACGTCACTTATTTAGCAACTCAATTGGCTAACTATTTATTAATTGCCACAAAAAATCTAATTTTGCAGTAAATTCAAATTTATCGAGTTTTCAGAGCTAAAATAAAATGTTTCTATAAAGAAATTATGTTTTGGAAATATAATAGTTGAATAAAAAATAATAATAATAATTGGCTACTATTATTTTTATTTTTAAATGTTTTTACTTTTATATAAATATTTAAAAATGAAATTTATATGTTTATTAAGTCAATAAATGAGAATAATAATTGTAGTTGTTAGTTGTTGTTGTATTGTGTTACCTAGGCTACCTTTATTTCGCGACTTCGTCTGCGTCCGCGATAACTGACGTTTACACGGATGAAGTCGAGGGCATATACTAGTATTATATTATATTTGTGACAGATATCCCAGTAGGTACTTATTAATTCTGCCTACTCTCTCACTGCGAGTACCTATTAAAAGCGCACATTACGTACTATAGGCTCCAATTACGCGCGCGTCACGTGTCGCGTAATTATTTATCGCCATTACGCGAGGCGTAATCACCGCGCGGATGTCGTCGATAGCCTACAAATATAACCTTTTTTTTTTATCGTTCCTATAAACAGCCAGCGATATTTAGAACCGTTGCTTTTTAAAAAAAGAACTTATGATCGTTGGTGACAGTTGGCGTTCGTGTTTATGATTCGAAATTTGAATGTTGACAATAATGTTTGCGAATGTTTGGAAAAACTTTACTGAACTCTATCTTTTCATATAATGTCGGAATTTCCAGACTATAGTTTCGGAACTTTGGATGGTGTTATTATATTATTTTGTTAAGCGCACTTCTCATTTTGCTCATTAGTCATGTTGCGTCTGTGCGAAGCTGGGGCGGGTCGCTAGTTCATAACAATTATTGTTGCACTAGCATTGGCGTAGTGGTTGGAAAAAAAATGTGGTAGGCAGAGATTCCGGTGTAGCTAGAGTGATTTTTCTATCCAGTAGTGAATTTGACTAAGCTGAATGGATTGACCGCTTCGTTGGTCTAGTCATGAGTTCTGGAGTTCGATTCCTAGGTCGGCTGGTCAGGCAAAGGGTTTCTTGGATTTATCAGCAGGAATGGAATCATCAATCTGGAATCCGGATTTATGCCATGGGAATTACGAGGTCCCATGTCCATAATGGAAAAATAAATAAAAATAAAAAATAAAATAGACTAGACTGCCTCGTTGGTCTAGTGGTCGCAAGCATGACTGCTATGCATGAGGTCTTCGGTTCGATTCCCAAGTCAGGCAGTGTTATTAGGTTTTTCCATAAGGAATTTCTCAGTAGCAGCCTCGGAGTCTGAATTTGTGCCCGGTTGATGGCAATAGGCTCTCCCCCTATTACATAGGACTAAAAAAATAACTGGCGAAATGTGGGTGTACTAATGGATACACCCCTGCCTAACCCTTCGGGGATTACAGGCGTGATGTTATATTATGTAAAAAATTCGAATCCAAAATATTGACATGTGTGTGTACTACTCACACCATTACGAAGTACATAACAGCTACAAATTCACACCAGAATATAATAATAGCAGTAGATATTTAGAGGATACCCAATATTGTCGGTGTACATTTGTACCGGTAATACGGATGAAGCCACAATACGGAACTAGGTACGCGTAATATTCGGTTACCTATTATAATGTTGTGCGTTAAATTCAAACTATATTTAGATTAGGTATTTCGGCGTATTGGGAAAACAGAACACAATCAATACATTGTATATGTAGGTAACACAGTGTGCACACTTGTGTACTGTACTATAACTCTTGCGTACTTGTATGTTCTCTAAAATGTTATATTTTGAGCTAGGTGGTGCTGTCCATGCGTCATGCTTGTGAACGAGTGCTGTCAGTTGGGATTGGTCATCTCTTAACTGCTATGGCTTACATTTTTATTTTTATTAATTTTTAAAACTGTTTTATATTTATCTTCATTGTTTTCACACGTAGAAACAACAAGAATAATGTAAACAGGAATTTGAAAAAAACCTAATTTAAAAGAGTACCGTGGAGTTTCTTGCTCGTTCTTCTCCATAGAGCCTACCTCCGTTTTGGAACGAGCAACTAGCTTCAACTTTCGGACTAACTGAATGACTCCTTGACAATTCAAAAGGTTTAATTAAAATAAATGTTTTGAGTTTTTGAGTTGTGGAGATTTTATTTTTTTAATATTTAAATGATTTAAATATTTAAAAATCTTTTATAAGATGCACAGTAAATGGAAATAATAACAATACATGACATCCAAAATTGTGTTGTTCAGAAACACTCGTCCAAAATTGCATCAAAACCAACAAAAGCCGATCTAAAAACGTATTTCATCTACACGCAGTGTGCATGAAATTGTTGTATAATGAAACAAGCACCCGAGGGACGGCCCCGAAATACGCGACGTGTTGTCACCGCGTTGATTGAATTTGTCACGCCAAAGAGTACATGCGTGTCACTAGAAAATTTTGTGGAATGAAACATTTTTTACCGGCCGTTCGTCTAGGGATGTCCGTCGAAATTTTTGGCGTACTGTTATTGAAGCTTCGAATTGAAGTATGTTTGGTTTGGCGAACATTTTTTTTTTTTTGACACTGGATGGTATTTTTTTCGACTGATATCATTGGGATTTTAATAGGATGCGTTTGTTAATATATCCGTACAGGACCAAAGTCCAGGATAAAGATGTTAATTTATCCAATAAATATCAAATCGGTCTAACCATTTTCGAGTTTTTCATATACATATTCATTTATTTGCGTACCATTATTAGAATAGTTGGTGTTACAAAAGGCTTAAAGCTAAATAACAAATTATGGAACCTGCTAGGGCACAGCAACAAAATTAATATTACATTAAGACTAATCGATGTCTAATGCACGGTAATTGATTTTCATATAACATAAGATTTAAATCTAAAATCGTCAGAAGCTTGAAAGTCTGACAACCAGTCTTACCAAGGGGTATCGTATTACCCAGTTACTGGGTTGTGGAGGTCAGATAGGCAGTCGCTCTATGTAAAATACTGGTATTCAGATGCATCCGGTTAGACTGGAAGCCGAACCCAACACATTTGGGAAAAAGGCTTTTAAAAAATAAAGATTTAAATCTCTATACGTACTTATTAAAAGACATGGGCTTTTCAATTAGCATATAGAAAAGTTCCCTTTGTCGTATTTTGTGATAATTTTATCTTGTAGAGTATAATATTATGATAATCATAAATATTTTAGCCATTATCCATTATATAAACCAAAGCCTGAATCTGAACCTTATCAATACCAGAAACATCACGACATCTTGTCGTGAGGTAGGCTTGTCGTAGACAAGCAAAGTTGATGTGTAAATAAAAAATAACACAGAATATTTACACAGAATGGTCACAAATATACACACACTCCTTTTTTTAGCTGTCGTGTCCTAAGCTGTCACTACAAACCATGGTTACCCGTGTCACTCAATTCTGTCCAGTGGATACAACTCGATAGTTGACAGTTTTTCCCGTCCGTACATATTGGATGGACTATAGGCAGCTTAATATTTATAGTCTGTCATATTGGGACTATGACTATGAATAAAACTATTTTTGTTGTCCGTGATGCTTGAGTCGCCAGATCTACGTTGTTTTAGCATGGCTTGTTTAAGGATAGGTAGAGAAATATGTCGTTAAGAAGGTGCATGATGATCATGTTCGTATGTATGATTTATTAAGAAAAAAAAACGTGAAAGTTTTCTGATTATGGATGGATAAATGTTTGTTCCTTTTTCAAGCTTAAACGGCTGAACGGAATAAGCTGAAGCTGAACATATTGCAGCATATTACAAAACAATTACGAGCCTAACAACTAGTCTTACCAAAGGTATCTATGTATGTATTACCCATCAGTTACTGGGTTGTGGAGATCAGATAGGCAGTCGCTCCATTTAAAATACTGGTACTCAGCTGCATCCGGTTAGACTGGAAGCCATAGTTGGAAAAGGCTAGGCAGACTGATTGACTAGTTTCTACAAAGTACTATAACAGTACTAAAGTAAAGTACTATAGTACAGTCAGCAACAAAAGCCGAATAACATTTATGATTTTTAAATCCTAATTATTAAGTACAATATTTAAAGTAAAACGCAACGAATATAAAATTAGAATATAATAATCCCTTAGCTAGTGCCTTAAATTCTGAAAACCATTACATTAAGTGTTTAGTGCCTATATAAATGATATTAAAAAGTAACATTTTTAATCGACTTTCGTTATTGACCGTATCTTCACTTTGCTAACAACAATATCTCAAAACAGAACAGCCTTACAAGCTAACATGTTCGTGCTAATCTCGAGTTAAATTTATTGGACAGGCATAATTTCAGAACTACCAACATTACAATTTACAACATAATATTCTGAACTAAAACCAATATCCAATCGAAACTTGTACAAGGAGACGTGTCGAGCAGTTTATCGCTGGAGGCTGGAGAGGGTTCGGCGTCACTTCGGCGTGTGCATAATACAACTGCTGGCGACCGTCGCACTTTCGCGTTTTGAGGGTTAGGCTGGGAGCTAACACTGAACATTTCATATCTGATGACACAGTTGGTACAGATGACTCATGAGCAGTTGGCTGCTACTGGCTGCTAGTCTGTGTGACGTGGCTTCGAATGCCGCACGAAAAAAATACTTTTATGGCCTGCAAATAGTTGTTTCGGGTCTGGCTGTTTATAATATATTCGGAAAGCACCAAAAATACAGGAGAGTTTCTCTTGTATTTTTGATGCCTAGTGCGGGGCAACATTTTCTTACAAAGGCCAATAAAAAAACATAGTACTCAGAGATAACGTTGCTTTATAATAGCAAAAGGATTTTAAAACCGGACGGAGAATGGCCAAACTTTAATTGGTCCTTCTTCCCTTTTCAGACGGCCGGTAAAGTTAGGTTGTTCTTATATCTGCCCT
The DNA here is from genome assembly GCA_949774945.1 of Hoplodrina ambigua. Classification (NCBI taxonomy): domain Eukaryota; kingdom Metazoa; phylum Arthropoda; class Insecta; order Lepidoptera; family Noctuidae; genus Hoplodrina; species Hoplodrina ambigua. Next base: position 2,286,956 of record OX458974.1, on the reverse strand, counting down.
GCCCTGAGTTTGTCATCATTTTATTGATATGGTTTTCTTTTTACACAATCCTATACATATTTGTTTGGCCAACCATCTCATTAAACTAAACCATTTGATTGTGAAATGAACACACATACATAAAATCACGCCTGTAATCCCCGAAGGGTTAGGCAGAGGTGTACCCATTAGTACACCCACATTTCGCCAGTTATGTTTTAGTCCAAAGTAATCGCCTAAAAAAAAAAAATGAGATAAACGTCTTATTATTTGATATGGTTTGCAAACCCAGCTCCTGGTCTACAAGTAGTGTAAGAGGGAGTAGAAGGCTAAGTCTAGGTACAAACTTGTACAACGACCGTCCGAGACATCTGTCGAACTTGCACAATGTCAGCCTCCCGACTGTACTTCATTAGTATATATCGCAGACTTAGTTTAATAACTCACTTACGGGGAGTACCTGCTGAAGGAATTTGAATTTCGTGTTAGTTTCAGTTGAAAATGTGGATTATGCTGATGTTTAAGATCTTGTATGAATAGGTATTTAAACTGATGTTTTTATTATGGCAATACAAAGGGGAAATGATTATATAATATTTTGCCCATGAGTATTACGGGTGGAACTTGGAAGGGACACGGTATAAAGAAGAAATTTTACAGGGAGGTAGTTTATAGTTTGTAGACATCCACTAAGAAATAATTTTCCAAAATTCGTTTGTATGGAGAAATCAACCTTGACGCGGACGAAGCCGCGGGCAGAAGCTAGTATTTAATCATTTTAACAAAACGTAGGTACGTAGATATTTATCTGTTTGAATAAAACATTCGATTAATTCTATTAATTTTAACAAAACATTCGCACATTTTTATTAATTTTAACAAAACATTCGCACATTTTTATTAATTTTAACAAAACATTCGCACATTTTTATTAATTTTAACAAAACATTCGCACATTTTTATTAATTTTAACAAAACATTCGCACATTTTTATTAATTTTAACAAAACATTCGCACATTTTTATTAATTTTAACAAAACATTCGCACATTTTTGTTAATTTTAACAAAACATTCGCACATTTTTATTAATTTTAACAAAACATTCGCACATTTTTATTAATTTTAACAAAACATTCGCACATTTTTATTAATTTTAACAATATATTCGCACAATTGTTTTAAAAACATCTTATTGGTTTTCTCTTGACTCTAGCCTCTCTATAGACAAAGTCTACGATGGAGTGAGTTACCCAGAAGAAGCCTGTTCACTTTAACTTTACAGAGATTAGGGTCGATGCGTTCCAAAATACTTCTTTTGCTAACAAAACATTCGCACATTTCCATTGACATAGTTTCAAATAATTTCTTTTTAATTTAGGATCTAATTAATATATACATTATTTACAAGCTTAATAATAAAAAAAAAATAAAAAACACCGACTGACTGCCTCGTTGGTCTAGTGGTCGCAAGCGCGACTGCGGTTCGATTCCCAGGTCGGGCAAAGTGTTATTGGGTTTTTCCATCAGGAATTTCTCAGTAGCAGCCTCGGAGTCTGGATTTGTGCCCGGTTGATGGCAATAGGCTCGCCCCCTATTACATGGGACTCAAAACATAACTGGCGAAATGTGGGTACACCTCTGCCTAACGCTTCGGGGATTACAGGCGTGATGTTATGTTAAAATAAAAACAACCAGAATAAAAATACGATACACATATACACACGAGTTACACTTATAGTAAAGTTTACCCTATCTATGTAGTGCTATGAACGTAAATGTTTTGTTAAAATTAATATAAATGTAATATTTCTATTAATTTTAACAAAGCATTCGTACATTTCTATTAACATAGTTTTACTTACCTGTACCCACGAGTTATACCTATCGTAAACTGTACCCTATCTATGTAGTGCTAAAATACACCTCAGGGAGATAGTCTGGTCTAAGTTATAGGCAACAAATTGATCGGGCCGACGTGTCTGGACGTCAATTTCAGTTCAAGACGTTTCCTTTGGGTCGGGCGTACGAAACGATAACGGAGTTACTTGGCATGTGCCACTGCGCATTATTATATGTATATTTGTATATTTAGATTATTGTTTTGTTTTAGTTAGGTATTTATTTAATGGTTTTTTTTTTATAGTTTAAGACTAGCGTGACTGTTGAGCATTAGGTTCTAAGGTTTGATTCGCAGGTCGAGCAAAGTGCTATTTGGTTCTTCAATATAAAAAAAAAACTCAGTAGCAGCCTCGGAGTCTGGATTCTTGACCAGTTAAGGGGAATAGATTCGACATTTTTATTACATGGGACTGAAACATGACTGGGGAAATGTGGGAGTACTAATGAGTACCAACACGTCTGCTTAACCCTTCGGGGATTACAGGCGTGAGTTTATATCATTACTTTTAAAATAAAAGAAATTTTTCGTACAGTTAAAGAATATAAAAGAAATGGCACACAAAAGTTGAAAAGTACGCCCCTTGATAGCAATGCAAAGAATATTCCACATTTTTTTAGTATTTAAAGAAGACGCTTTGCTAAACAAAAGCACTAATTCAAACTAATAAAGATAACAATAAAAAAACAATTGCTAAACTTATTCGCAATTAAAAAACAAAACACATTTTATTAAATATGAAACGTTTCGGTTCGATGCCCATACGGAGCTAATATTTGTATGGTCTACAGGTAGTCGTTCCGGGTCTGATAGGGTGTGTGTGTGAGTTTACAGTTTATAAACGCACCCACAATACAGAAGACCGTTTTAAAAAAAAATAGTACCTGGATAAAGTATCGAAACACAGTATTTTCAAAGATACGAAACCTTGTTTTAGTTCAAATTAAAACCTTTCGTCGCCAAACAGAAAGTAAATTAGGCATTTAATTCGATCGAAAACAATCTAAGAGAAAGTCTGTTCAATTACACGTACCGAACGGCTAGCACGACTCCGAATGAACACTTAACTGAAAAAACCTAATTAGAGCTTTTGTCCTAAAAGCGTTATTAAATCGAAACCCTTGTTACTGAAGAATAATGAGTTAGGTCTACTTTGTGTCTATTTGCCTGGATTACTTGAACGTTGTAAGTTGAGGTGAAACTTTGAACAAGGTTTGGGGATGGGCAGTGTGTAATAGAGCTCCTTTTGAAGAACTCTTCTGAGAAAAAGCTCTTTTATTTTTTTTACAGTTTTTTATATCGTTTAGAGATAAAGTACTATAACATGGCGCGGTCGTCCATATTTTTATGTCAAATGTGTGTAGTCATATCCATATGCACGAGTTTCTATGTAAGTTGTAAGTATTCGTCTTCAGTAACTAGCCGATCGCGCAAGACAATGCACGTGTCATTTTCATAGAATATGTGTGTGCAGCACCATACCTACTAATAATAATGAGTAATTAATGACGCTGCTAGTAGAAGCAGCAAATCGATGATTTGTTTTTGTTTCGAGAGCTGTCTCAGTACGCACACATGCGTTGTGGGTCTCGTAAATACTTTCACAAATACTTTTAAACGTTTTGAATTTTTAGAGGGGCGCGCGTTGTTAAAGTAGTTTGTCTATACTATTCGCCCATGACTTTGTCTGCGTAGAAGAAAAGTATACCAAAAAATATCTTTTGTCTCTTACTCTCACTCGGCAATTAGTGTAGATTTCTATGAGTAAAATAATGTTTGTAACCGGATAAGTCATTTCAGAGGCCCACCTCTACCTACCTCTTATAAACAGGAAAAAAAAACAATTTTGTGCAACCCTTTAAATAAGCTTTGGTTTACAGTTTATTGAATGTGACAATTTTAATATTTAAAAACGTTCAAAGTTCAAATTTGCAAGTTTATCTCAGCGACAATCAATGTCAAAAAATTTTGGTCTGTAAAATGATTTGATTAGACCGAGATTAGATTGCGACCGTTCCTAATAGTTAATAGAATTATCCCGCTGGTATCAGAATCAAAATATAAAAGTTTATCGCTATATTTGTCAACCACCAAAAATATACTCTTAACTTTACAATACCCAAGAGACCAAATTCAAACCCACGAGAAAGAATATAATTCATCCAATTTCCCCACTAACACCCAGACACTCCCAGATCGCCGCAATTTTTCCCCTCTCTCCCCTAACAGGAACGACAAAGTAAAATGAATTCCACAGTAACCTTTAGGTAGAAGTGAGAATGATAAAATTGGAAAATATGTATAGCGATTGTTGCGCAAACCCGCAACAATTCCATTTTGCTTTACAATACAACTTTGCATCGGGGTAGTTGTGACGTGGACGCATTTACACTGTCACGTAACTGTGTTTGTATACAGACTCACTTCTATTTAGTATTTGTTGGCCTAGTGGTCTCAAAGCGCGACTGCAGAGCATGAGGTCTTGGGTTCGATTTCCAGGCAAAATGTTATCGGCTTTTTCCATCAGGAATTTTTGAGTAGCAGGCTCTGAGTCTGCATTTGTGCCCGCTTAATGGCAATATGCTCGCCCCCTAGTACATGGGACTACATAACTGGCGAATGTGGGTGTACTATTAGGTATACACCTCTGCCTAACCCTTCGGGGATTACAAGCGTGTTGTTATGATGCTATGTTACATTGTAATTTCTGTTGTTAGTTTTTTAACTTCCGGCGCTGAGCCAAGCGTTGAAAATCCATGGATGCGCGTAGGCTCCGTGGTCATATATATTTAGATACGAATCAATCCAAGCAGATTATATTCAAATAGCGACAGTATTACACTACGGTGTAATGAGCATCCTCCAAGAATACTCGAGGCATCTTTGAATGTTCGCTGCTAAGGCATGGAGCTGCCTGACGTCTTGAAAAAAGGAAAAATGTGGTCATTCCCCGCCATGGCGATGTTTTTGGAACAGATGCAAAATGGCACGATATCTGTTTTTATTGGACGAAGTCCGATTTTTGGAGATGGTTTTATGGGTAGATTTGGTGTGGAATTTAAAATTGGAGATTGCATGAATGATTATTTGTTGAAGAGCTTTTAAAATGTGTTCGGCCGAATTAGAAATTCAGTGAAAAAAAAAAACTACGAAGAACAAAAAAAAAAAGTATATTTGTTATGTTTTTCGTTGTTTTTTTTTCGTTGATTTATCAAAGGTTTATTCTGAAGTAACTAAATTAAAACTAACTACTGCCTGTGATTTTGTCCGTCAAATATTGTACTATAAAATACATCCTTTGTTACTTGGCAATAATGTTAGCTTTCTACCAGAGAAATATATTTTATAATTGTACTAGTACCTTCAGAGATTATAAATTTTACTAGCGATCCGCCCCGGTTTTGCTTGGATGCATTTTAGGTACATTTGAAGCACTCCATCTATTGATGAAAACCGCATTAAAATCCGTTGTGTAGTATAAATGATCTAGGCGTACAAAAAGCGGGAAGCGAATTTATTTATAAAAAAATAAAAATAGAAATATGTACTAATACATATTTCTATTTCAATTTTTTTTTTATAGTTATTGTACTTATTATCATATATACATAACATCACGCCTGTAATCTCCGAAGGGTTAGGCAGAGGTGTACCCATTAGTACACCCACATGTCGCCAGTTATGTTTACTTATTATTATTATTATTTATTATTTGTTTATAATTATCCACAACACAACTACCATAATAGGTTACCCCAAATCGGTAGTACGGTCTTCTACAATATTTCCACTAACATAAGTAACATAACATCACGCTTGTAATCCCCGAAGGGTTAGGCAGAGGTGTACTTATTAGTAAACCCACATTTCGCCAGTTTAAGTGTGTTTATCCAGTTACTAACATAAGTATTTTTTTTTATAATTTTTTGTTTTTTGCTATGTAAAGATGACCCTTAAAGACAGTTCTACAAAAACCTCAAGTACCTACCTATTTTCAAAGCACTTTCATTCGTCAAATACTAGACAGACCCAATCAATATGAATACAACATCAACGTTTTACGATGATTGTGTCACCATAGAGTATCATAGCGACGAAATATATCACTCTATCGGGACAAAAGCAACAAAATATAGGTACCTCTTGTAATATGAAACTTGTCGAAATTATTATCTGGCACCCTTTTCATCTGCTCATACCCCGTTGTTAAGGGGACGGTGATACTTTATTGTTGGTGACTATAATAGGGGGCTGAAGGAATTGCTTCGCGTTTTCCAATATTGTTGAAGGGACTTGCGAGTATTAAGCCTTATTTAGACGAGAAGTATTTGAGCACCCGTTTGAGCACCTATGCATTGAGCACCAATCAATATTTTTACATAATACCTCATGTCATAAAATCGATTATTGACATTTCGGAGATATTACAAGAGAATTACGATTATCAAAGAAAAAATAGTACTAGGGTGTCTAAAAATCAAGGGTATTCAAACTAAAATCACTTCACTCCTGTATTGATCGGCAAATTCTAAATAAACGCGAGCGAAGACGCGGGCGAAAGCTAAAGTTAAAAAGTTAAAAATAATAATCATAATTATGAATTTATAATAGAAAATATAACAGTATAATGATTGTACGCAATCTATGATACTATGCGACTTATGCCTACAGTCTCGTGACGCCCTTGGAATAGCTCCACGACGCCTGCGCCCCATGGTGGCGCGACGCACTGTTGGAAACCCCTGCAATAGACTGTTATAGTTAAGTAGTGTTGTAGTATCAAGAGTTTGAAAACGGACGCGGGCAAAAGCTAGTGTTATACATGCATACATAAACTTACGCCTTATTCCAATGGAGGTAGGCAGAAACCACAGAACGCCACTTGCTACGATCCTTAGGTACATACTCCTTTCGCCTCGTCCACGTCATACTTCTTGGCATACAAGCACGCCGGTTACGAGTACTCCGCACCTGACCTTTCTGAAGAACCTCATCAATAAGGTGATTACTTATACGTTTAATAACAATGAGTGCTTTGCAGATCATTACAATAAAATTATTAAAAAATCTTCAATTCCTTGCGTGGCGTTTTCCGATTATTCCTCTCGCATTTTTCATCGAGCTCTTAAACTATGCAGACAACGTGAGATTACGGACGATAACAGTCCCGGAGCTGGACTTTATAATTGAACGAATACATAATTTACCGACTTTCCAACTTGGTCGAACAGCTAATTATATTAAAGCAAACGCCACGTCTTGGGACTTCGCCAACGCGACATACTGACTGTGGTTTTGATAAGCTAATTGGGTTTTTAAAATTAAGGTAATTAGGTAGGTAATCAAAGTTGATAAAAATCTTTTGCAATTGTTTTTTTTCGCAGGTGTTTTATTACTAGTTTTCATTTGTGTTAGCGTTTTTTTTTATACGGGTACAGTATCACTATTCTGTTAAGATCTGTGCGTTTCCAGCATCGTTTTCTATTGTGCTATTATGTAAAATTCTTCCTCGATCATTTAAAATGAAGTGATCTTAAGGTAAACTGTAATTCACAGCTTTGGATGGCTTAATAGCTCATCTCAAGTTCTGTTTACCTGAATTATCAGAGGTAGCCTTTATCAGAATAGGACGCTTGGATTATAGAAATCCAGTGCGCGTTTAAAATATCTCCTGTACGAATAAGTACTTACTGTTATGAGTTAGGTACTTTAATGGAAACCAGAATTACAAAAGGGAATTATCATTTCAGTCCTGTATTTACTTTTTAAAGTTTGAAATTTTTAAAAAAGGTATTTTAAGGTATACTAACTACCTACTTATTCCTTTTTGGATACAGAACTCGGAGCACGAACGCGCGTAACTAAAATTAAATTTTACAGTTGATTGAAAATTTATCGGGTTTTTCAGGGTTAACGGGTGTTCCTTAAGATGAGTTATGTCCTAAAATAATTAGTAAATAGTGTCAACTACTCACAGGACCAGTTATTTGAAAAAAAGGACCAAAATAGTCATAGCTCTTTAAAGTCCTACCACGTTTCTTTCGCAAAACCCTTCAGCTCTCAAATCTGGGGTAGCGAATAAAAGAATTTTTCTTTTCCACCACAAAGCTTTTCGTCTGGCTCGACGGTGTGTTCGTAAGATGTCCTGCGCTCATTTCCAAGGGATTCACATTACTCGACGAATATTCACTGGTTGACATAACGTCTAAAATATAAAAGAGGCATTCTCTTGAGCGCTGCACGCAGCATTGAGGTTGGACTTTTTTATGAGGTACGTCTGCTTAAGGGTTGGTGTGTTTTCTGTGCGGTTAATGCTATGTTTTTTTCCTTTATAGGGCCAGCTGTCATACCAATATGACAGAACAATAGATAATCAATTGTGTTTCATTACGTGGGACTTGCATTTGTTTGCTATTGGTTAAGATTAATCCTTTCTGTCTTGTGTTTCATTTTATCGATACACTAGCTTCTGCCCTTGACTTCGTCCGCATTTTTTTCACTCGCGTTACTGCTTTGGTCTATGCCCTGCTCCCGTAGATCGTAGCGTGATGTTATATAACCTATACTATTTCACAGAAATCTGGCTATCATACTTATATATTTATATATATATTTTGCAAAACACATAACACATACATAACATAATCCGCCTATAATCCCCAAAGGGTTAGGCAGAGGTGTACCCATTACTATACCCACATTTTTTTTTGTTTTTTTTTTCCAATCCTTCTGTCAAATATACAACGTCACGCTATGTTCTAAAGGAGCGGCACAGTAACCAAAAATATAATTTAAGACGTTTAAAATACCACTCAAACGAAGTCGAAGGGAGACGCTAGTTTTTTTTTATATATAAAAAAGACTATTAATGTCTCTTGTTGCACTAATAATAAAGCCAATTCCAGAATAAAGAAAAAAAAACATAAGAAAAATTGTCTCAATAATAATTGTTCATCAAAGTCTAGCCTACATTTTATCTTACATCATTAATTCCAAGCCACGCAAATTATAAGCGAAACTCCATTGGGAACAACGACGCAGCTACAATATTTGCACTCGTTAAAAATGCCTGAACATTCTACAGAACGTTGCTTTTAAGCATTTTCAGGAACATTGTTTAGATAGATGACAGAAAATGGATGTTTAAAAGTGCTCGAGTGCTTTACTGTTTATTTCAGTTATGTTAAGTTTTCGTGGTTCTTCGGTTTTAGAAGGGAATGTTTTAAAATGGCGTCAGATTTTTGAAATGTGTTTAAGACATGAAATGTTTGATGTCTTGCAATCCCTTTTTTCAAAATTCTGTAATTTAGTAGTTTCTGTAGTTAAGTATTTGCATGTATACTTCACAATGTAGATGCTGTGGATATCTGGAATTGAGTGTGCATTATTAGAATTATTATATTTTGTAGACGATTATTTAAATGTATCAATTTTTTTTTCAATCCTGAAATAAATCATTAATAAAACAGCTGATGACCCTGAACCGATTTTGATAAAACATGTCCAAGAACCACAATATGCTTTCAAATTTAAAAAAAAACGCATCCATTACAAAACAAATACCCGATGTATTTGTTTTTTAATGCTGATCATAATATAATATAATAAATGTAATATTAATTATTATTTATAAAAAATCGACGTCATTATAGGAATAATGTGTATACGTTCAGAAAAACACAAAAACAAAAATTAAAGAAAAAACAAACAGTTCATGATCCAAACAAAACACACACAAAAAATATCTTTCAAAGAAATTATACCATACTCCTTGTAACCCCCAACTACTTGGTGTCACGGAGAAAATAACGAGACGTCTTCTAAGTGATATGAGGGAGGGGAGAAGGGGGGCTATGCACAAATGGATGAATAAAAACTTGGTAACGAGTGGCTACGATCCTTTGCGGCACAAGAAGACCGTGCATTGTGTTTCGAGTAGTGTGTGGGTTGTGGTACACGTTACAAGAGGAAGCGGGTAAAATAATATGTCTATGTTGTTAATATGTTTTTTGTCTATGTTTTGTCTCTACATCAGCCTAAGGTAGACTGCTAGTAAATGACCAAGGCATTAAGTCCGCCTTTGTACAGTGTATTTTTTTTACATGTTATTGTGCTAGTTTATTAAATAAATATTCTGTTTTTTTTTTAGGGTTTTGCTTAAACCTTTTCCATATTATTTAATAGTTTTAAATAATATGGAAAAGGTTTAGATCGCGACTTCGTCCGCGTCAAAGTTAATATATTATCCTACTGGAACCGTAGATTTTTCCGTGATTAAAAGTAGCCGATGTGCTATTCTCGACTATAATATACCTCTGTGCCAAATTTCATCCAGATCGGTTCTGCTGTTCGGGCCTGTTTCAGTTTTAAAAAACATCGTTCTAAACTTTGACATATATAATTTTTTTTTTTTACAGTCCAATAAAAAAACGGCGTCGATAACGTCATGAAGGACTAGCGGCCCAATCCGCCTTATCCAAGCATGATGATCAATGCTCGTACCTTTTCTGTATGAGAAGTGGCCTTTATCCTGCAGTGTGGAACAGTAAGGCTGACATTATTATTATTTAAATTTAAATAAAAATATATACAAGTGCAGCTGCTCCACCAGCAGGTAATTACAATCGGAACATTAATATTAATAGGCTAGGTTACAATATCCAGTAAAACGCATTGAATTTAAATTGGATTGTTGTGAAACTTGTCGTTTGTTTAATACTATTGTGTGACATCGGCTTTGTGTATGCAAATTATTTAGAATTATTACATTTTCGAATGACAAAGCGAATATGAGACGTGGTTTGAATAAATAACTGTAAAGCTTTTCTGTCATAACTGAATTTCAAAAGCATTGCTGGCGTAGCTACTTAGCTACAAGAAAATGCCAGCAATTAATCCCTTAAAACTACATCAATATTGTCGTGATGGGCTAGTGGCCAAATTCGCCTTGAACGAGCGTGGTGATCAATGCTCGTGACTTCTCTGGGAAGAGGCCTTTGCCACAGGACAGCAAGAGGCTGGTATTATTATAAATATTTTTTTATTATTATTTAATGTTCTGAAGAATGAATTATTATTCTACAATTTTCCAAAAGTATCATGCAAAGACTTTCTATAATAAAAAAAAAAACTACTATTTGTTTTATTATGCTAGACAAAAATTAACTCGTAACCTACAAAGCTTGCGACAACACGCGAACCTATTCAGTTTTTATTTACTTTTTGCAAAAAATGTTAAAATTTGCATAAGAAACTCATAGCTAGCACACGACAGCGCAAACAAAGCAACAGTTAACATTTATTAACAAATAATAAACTGAAATACAACTGAAATTGAAAATTAGGTAATTGCATGCAAACACAATTTTGTCTTTGTCTGCGCTGATCGTATTAAAGTTATGTAGTCAAGACATACCTATAGGTTGGCCCATTTAACAATGTCCAAACGAAAACTTAAGAACCCTCTCTTCTTTAATAAAGCTAGACGTTTTTTAAATAATTTCTAGAAAACTATTTTCCGATTTTTTTTTTGTTTATTTTCACTTTTTCTGTGAAATTTTTTGGAAGATTTGTTTAAAATAAATTCTGAAAGAAAATTTTAGACGTAAGAAACGATTTTTTTCTCCTTAGACCACACAACTATAGAACGTAGGCACTACTAACGTCTTTGAGTCGCGACAGCATTGAAGTCTAACCATGCAAATTATGAGCCAGGTACACATTGACGGCTCGCGTCTTGCCTCTGCGGTTTCTGTGTTTGTTACACACACAACGTGTGTTCTGGCTTTAGTTGGGGTAACATGGTATGAGAGGGTTATTTACAATGGAGGTTGGGTTGTTTGTTCATCGTGTGTTTTGGGGTTAAGATGGCCAAATAAGATGGCCATCTTAACCCCTTTACTGGATGTCGTAGAGACGCAGATGATAAATCGATTTTTAGTCACCGCTTTAAATGCCTGGAATTAATAATGTATCTCAATTCGCAGCTTGATTTTGTATTTTTGTTTTTGGTGGAGGTTTTGAAACTAGTTTCTGCCCACGACTTTGCCCGTGTGGAAATTCAAGTAGGTATACCAAAAAACATAACCTAAGACAATAAGAAATAGTGTAATTTTCGATAAGTGAAACAATTTTTGGGGGCCTACCACAACCTCTTAAAACAATATTATTTTAATATTACTTTGCCTTCCGCACTGTTGGATTTTCAACGCTCGGTTCATCGCCGAGAGTTGAAAATACAACAACAGAAATTAAAAAGTAATATTAAAATAATGTTTATATAAGAGATGGCGGTAGGCGCCCTGTACTTTCAGTGATTAGCTCTTACAACAGTAGAACTAGAGTTTTTTTACATACGTAAATATATTTTGATTGGTCTAGTGGTCATAAGGCCGGACTGCTGAGCATGAGGTCTTGGGTTCGATTCCCAGGTCGGGCAAAGTGTTATTGGGTTTTCCATCAGGAATTTCTCAGTAGCAGCCTCGGAGTCTGGATTTGTGCCCGGTTGATAGCAATAGGCTCGCCCCCTATTACATGGGAGTTAAACATAACTGGCGAAACGTGGCTGTACTTATGAGTACACCTCTGCCTAACCCTTCGGGGATTACAGGCGTGATGTTATGTATGTATGTAAATATATTTTGCTACTACACTCTTAGCTCCAATTCAAAGCCTGCAATTTAACCTCGTCTATAGTGATAAACCTAGCTCCTAGTACCATAATAGACTATGATTGTCTTTATTAGTTACCAGTAGTGCTATTCCCTAAAAGCACAGCGCCGCGACAGCGCTGACACTATGGTTTGTGTATAGTGGATTTTCAACTTTATACTGTAGATTACAACGTTGAAAATCTACTAAAGACAAACTGTTTCGGAACTCGTCGTAGAGACAGTTTGGCGTTAATGGATTTTCAACTAAATGATCTAGAGTATAAAGTTCAAAATCCACTGAGGACCATACTAGTTTCGACGACGAGTGCGTTGTATAGTCTTTTAGAGAATAGCATAGCAGTACCTTATACATCAATATGCAAAACACATTTTTTTGATAAAACAGCAATTCGTTCCAATAATTAGGTAGGCCCCCAAAAAGTGTCAGTTCAGGGCCCCATAAATTTACAGTACGTCGCTGAATACAATAAAAAAACAAATATTAGCAGAGTAGTTGTGTATTTTCGTCTGTACACACCAAATAACTTGTTCAACTGTACATTTACGTTTTGCATAATATTTAATTTATATCTTCAGCGAAATAATTTTGTTTTCCATTAAAATCTTTGACTTTAGAAAGTCAAGTTATATTTCATTTAATTTCTTTGAAAGACAAATTTTGATGTGCTTTAATATTTAAGTTGAGTGACATTAATTAAATCTAAGTACCTATGTATTTTAGAACTTCTTTATTAATTTGATAAATAAAAATAAAATACCTATTCATCTTGAGTGATTTCTAATAAGCCGTCGGATTTTTTTGAATTTTGTTATGGTTGAGCTTCCCCGATGGTCCTATGGTCGCTAGCTTGAATGCTGAGTCTGCTGAGTCTTGGGATTGATTCCTAGGTCGGAAAAAGTGTTAGTGGATTTTCCGATTAGGAAATTTTTCAATAGGAAAAACAGTTCAGAAGTAGGTGGTGTGTACGTCCCGGTATTATTAGTAGATCTTAGACAGTCGTTACAATAGTCGGAAGCCTGAAAGTCTGACAACTAATCTTACCAAGGGGTATCGTGTTACTCAGTAACTGGTTTGTGAAGGTCAAATAAGTAGTCGCTCCATATTAAAGACTGGTACTCTGATGCACTCAGAAAGACTGGAAGTCGACCACAATATAGTTGGTAAAAGGCAAGGCAGATGATGAGTAGGATTTACCAACTTTTATTCATCTCGCCACCGTGGAAGGGCCTTCGGGCGGCTAATTCACAGTTAGTACGACGCCCGTACAGAGGTAGGCTAGAGAGTGAGGCGCGCAAGGTGTTCTCCGCGCACTGGGTGACGGGATCCGCTTTGTGGCTTACCTTGTGCGAATACTTGCCGGGGTGCAGTAAGAAAGCTCAGAGCGACCCCTGTGCGCCGGCCAAAGGTAGTTGGAAGAACACCGTGGGGTTTTAGTTGCTAGAAGTCCGAAACACCCCTCCGCCTACACCTGGGACAAAATAAACGACGCCCATTCATCAAAGGTTAAACATACATAACTCATGCCATTTTCCCATGAGGGTAGGGAGAAACCATAGAACGCCACCGCTACGATCCTCACATACTCCTTTCGCCTCATCTACGTTTATACATCTCGTCTTACAAGCACGCCGGTTACGAGTACTTCGCACCGGAGCTTTCTGAAGAACCTCACCAGTAAGGTCAGTCAGTGTAGGTTATCCAATTGCGATCCCTCCCTGCGTTGTCATTTACCTCTGCCATATAAATAACTTTGGTTAATCGCCAAGGCTAAAATTATGACATAAAGAAAGGCTCTCATATCTTCAGCAAGTCTTACTTGTAAGATAGCAACAAACCAGATGTTAATTTCACCTCGTTAACTCGTATAATTAAACTAAATTAATTAGAGTAGAAATTTTGAATGGGTTAACAAACAATTAAACCACAGCTTAATCTAAGTGGGAATGTATTGTTAAGGCGCGGTCGTATAGATGACTGATGCTCTAAAGAGTGGGTGTAAAATATGGGGTGTGTAAAAAGACACATCAAACTGTTGACTACGTATACTGCCCATCAAACTAAATAACAATAAGCAAAAATAATTGTCAATTATTATATACGGTATTTTTTTTATTTATTTTATTTTTTTGTAAAGCTTGTTGGTACATATTATGATTTAAAATCAATATATTAAGACTCATTTTATAAAAAATATCGCCGGGATATGACCTTGTGTTTTGGTGGAAAAAAAAATTGTTTTTATTTTTGTGTTTGGTTTTTTATTTGTTTTGTTTTAGTAGTTCGCAGCAATATGACGTATGCACATTAATAGCTTATAGTCCCTGTATAAACTGTTGCATGTACCAACATGTAACAGAACAGAACAGTATATAACATTATGGAGATCATAGAGATATTTAAAGTTTAGTTAGCACGTCAAACATGTTAACGCAAAAAAAGTTGGAATGTTCCCAAGTATGGCCCTTGCTTGTTCAGTATCATTTTACACCTGTTACAAAGGACCCTGTTACAAGGACAGCCTAGCAAAAACACGGAGTAAACGCAATGTAAATTCCATCGATATTAATGTTTGACGACAGGTGATGACCAGTCACCGTTCACTCGATCACGAACGTGATGTACGGATCTGTGATACCACTTGGTTCAACTACTGTAAAGTCATGCCATCTACCCAGACCCTAACCTAGCACTAACGGAGTTTGTCCGAGCTATTACTAGACGAAATAGCCCCGTTAATGTCTCCGTGACAAGCGACCCCCGTATGACTAACTTTGATGAGCCTATTACTACGTTCCGGAGCATGTGCCTTCGAATTGAACAATAAATTGTCGATTAATTGGTCGTATTTAGTTTATTGTCAATTAAGTTAAGTTGTATTAATTACTGTTTGAACAGTCAGTTAAGTTTAATTAGAGCTATGGCTAGTGTTTTGACAGTTAGCAAAATAAAACAAAAAACTTTTTTTTTATTAGGAAAACTGGCAGCTAAAAAAATATAAACAAACAGTTTACAAAATGGCCAATTAGAAGTTTTCACAAATATTTTTCGAAGTACTTGTAATGATTTTGAAACATTACCGCTGATCATCTGTTTCACGGAATTAATTTTACTATTCAGAGATTGTGAGTAGCTTGCCTCGTTATGGAAAAACTTAGTTTAAATGTACAGAGCCACTGATGTTTTCCTTCGCTATAACCGCTATTTGCTTCCACAGTAAAATAATAAATTGTCCTACTGCAGGGCAAAAGCCTCTTTTCATACAGAGATGGCGAGCATTGATCACCACGCTTGCTCAAGGCGGATTGGCGATATCAGAATCAGACTTATATTAATTACAAGACCGGATTTGTTCACTATGTTTTCCTTCACTTCATTCATAATATAAACTTAGCAACAGGAGCTCGAATACTTATTAAAAATTCAGTTAAATCTAAAGAACGTAAAGACATTGTTAGACTATCGGTTGAACACACCATTGAATTGTCCTGTGTTGAGCTTGATAAGCATGTTATAGTTTGTGTATACAGACCTCCCAGTTACCAGAATTTATCTGTGTTTGATTCTGTAATGGAAGATGTATTAAAAAGAGTTAGTATTAGTAGTAAATCAATCATTATATGTGGTGACTTTAATATTAATTTGTTAGAAAGTAACACTAGTAGTATCAGATTATTAAGCCTTTTCAAATCATTTGATTTGTCAAATGTTTTTAGTGAGCCTACCCGAGTGACAGCTTCTTCTGCCACTTGTATTGACAATATATTTTGTAATTGTGAATACCTTCATAAGGAAATTGTTAACAGACTGCCATCTGATCATAGTGGACAATCAATTACGTTCTGTGCCTACGTACCACTACAAAAAACTCAAATTAGGTTTAGGCCAATTAATTGTAAAAGTTTAGAAAAATTTAATAATTCTTTGTCCAGTAAATTATGCACTCATAGCTTCAATAATATAGGTGACCCAAATGAGTTTTATGCCGAATTTTTTTCAATTTTAAAAATCCAATTTAATGACAATTTTCCGCTAAAAACTAAAAGTATTTACACAAAGTTCTTATTTAGCGACTGGGCGACTCCAGGTATTCGTAAAAGCAGAGAAAAACTATTTGAACTTTATGGACTAAAGCAACATACAATTAATATAAATTTTCATAAGTATGTTTCCAAATATTCAAAGCTTTTTAAAAGTGTTTGTAAAATAGCGAAAGCTCTTCACATAAGTAAAAAAATAAAGTCATCTGATGACAAAATAAAAACTACTTGGCAAATAATAAACAATGAAACAGGTAGAAAAAACCAGCGTAATACTGAATTTAATTTAGAGACTGCACATGGCCCTATTAATACAGATATAGAAGTAGCCCAGGAATTTGAAACTTTTTTTGCTAATATTCCCCTTCAAACTACTGAGGCTTTGAATTCCTCCCCCGCTCTCTCTGCTGCCTTACTTAAAAATAATGTTAAGGCTTGCCCTGTGGAATTTAGATTTCAACATACTAACCCCCAGGCTGTCATAAAAACTTTTAAAGATCTTAAAATTAAATCAACAGAAGATCTTTGGGGAATGTCTGTAAAAGTTAGTGGGTCTATTATCGAAACCATTGCGCCCTATTTAGCCTTAATATTTAACACCAGTGTAGACCAAGGAGTCTTTCCCGATCTGATGAAACACAGTAAAGTCGTACCATTGTTTAAAGCGGGTGATAGTAAGGAACCCAACAATTATAGGCCTGTGTCGATTCTCCCAGTTCTCAGTAAGGTATTTGAAAAGTTAATGCTCAATCAAATGTTACGTCACTTTAATAAAAATTCCATCTTTCATGAACAACAGTACGGTTTCACCAAAGGGCGTTGTACAACTGACGCTGGTGTCACCCTACTAAAGAACATTTTTAACGCCTGGGAGGAAGCTCAAGATGCCGTTGGAATCTTTTGCGACCTCTCAAAGGCGTTCGATTGCGTTAACCATGAGACACTTTTGTTGAAGCTGGAGTACTACGGGATTAGTAAAACATCTCTTGGTTTACTAAGGTCATATCTGATAGGTAGACAGGCTAAAGTTCAGGTAAACGGCGTAAACTCATTGGGGTCTGAAACGACTATGGGCGTTCCTCAAGGTTCGATATTGGGTCCATTTCTATTTCTAGTTTATATAAATGATTTGCCTCAATTACTGGAAAATGAACCGAAGATGGTGTTATTTGCAGATGACACCTCATTGATTTTTAAAATAGACAGGCGGTCACAAAATCTTGACGACGTGAATAACTCTATTCTTCAGGTCCAAAATTGGTTTACAGTTAATAATTTAGTATTAAATGAAAAAAAAACTAAATGTATTAGATTCAGTTTACCAAACGTTAGAAGTAGCGAATGTGATATAATATTGAATGGAGAAAAACTGGAATTTATTAATCAAACGGTTTTCCTAGGAATCACGCTCGACAACAAATTACAATGGGGACCTCATATAACATCTATTGCGGGACGGTTAAGTTCAGCAGCGTATGCTGTTAGAAAGATAAGACAGTTGACAGATGTAGAGACTGCGCGATTAGTCTATTTCAGCTACTTTCATAGCATTATGTCTTATGGCATTTTATTGTGGGGTCGGGCTGCTGACATTGAAACCATTTTTATTTTACAGAAGAGAGCTGTCAGAGCCATTTACAATCTACCTCGTCGCGAATCTCTTAGGGAAGTATTTAAGACGATTAAAATTATGACAGTGCCTTGCCAATTTATTTATGAAAATATTATGTACGTGAGAAAAAATCTAAAACATTTTAAGAAAATATGTGATAGACATAATATTAATACCAGAAATAAAGATAAAATAGCTCAACCTTATTTTAGATTGTCTAAAGTAAATACATCTTTTATGGGGTACTGTGTTAAATGTTACAACAAAATACCTTCTGATATATTGAAATTAAATGAAAGAAAATTTAAGACACATATTAAAAGTACACTTTGCAACCAAGCATATTATAAATTAGAGGATTATATTCAAGATAAGACTGCTTGGAAACATGCTGGTCCTGCTCCATAGGACAATTATTATTCATTCTAGACAAAATCAAGCTGGTTAATATTAATTTTAATATATATATATGTGTATATAGGTACCTATATATTTCCTTTTTTCTTTTGACATTTTTATTATATTTTTATTTTTTATTTGATTTTTACTATGGGATTGCGCAGGCTCACACGCTGTTTCATTGTTGGTTGAGAAGTTGAGAGTGGTTGTCTACAGTTCCAATATTTGTTAACATGTGAACATGATGTAACTTTAAATATATTTTTACCATGAATTCCTAATTTGTAATATAAATTATTTTTGTGTGTTATTATACAGTAGTTTTTTTTTATAGAAGGTACATTGTATTCACATGTAATTACGTATGACTATGTATACAAATAATAATATTGTAAAACATTGATTTTAAAAGAGTACGTATGGAGTTTCTTGCCCATTCTTCTCCATACAAAACTACCTTTTGGAAGGGGCAACTAGATTCAATTCTATTTTTTTTTCATGTAATGACGTTCAAAAGTGCCTTATAGTGGCCTAATTGAAATAAATGATTTGACTTTGACTTTGACTTTGAATAGTTTCCACTTGTTAATTTTCATAAGTGCCATACTTCCTTAAACTACGTCCCTCATTTAACCTAACATATTGTCTACCTATGTGCAGGTAGTGGTAATAGTACGAAACTAGATCGTAAACGTTATAGTGTAGTAACATAAGGTACCTAGTATATGACGTGTTGTATAGCTACACTTTACTTGATGTGTTTACGTTAGTGTTGCCCCATACGCTGTGGGTTACGTTGAGTAGGCTACATAAGCCTATCTTGTTACCTGGTCAGATAGTAATCTTCTTCCAACCGAATTTTGGTGTCTAGTTTTACACTTCAGTGTGTGTGTGTGTGTTTATGTATATTACCAAAACAAGACTAGTTTAAGGTGTAAGCTCCATGGTAGCCCGCGAAATTCAAATTTTCTTATGTTTTTTGCAATTTACAAGTCAGTATTAGGTTTAATGTTGATTACGAATCATATCGTAAGAAGTATATTTTTTCAGAATTAAAATCAGTATAATAAATCCATAAATCGGTATAATCCTAAAAGTCAAGATTTCATGAAATAGTCATTCTTTCGGGTTACCTGCCTCTACGGAGTTTTATGAAAAATGTTAAATGTCATTTATCTGTGGGGATTTAATGTTTTTACGCGGATATTTTAATGTGAAAGTATGTGAATATGTTTAGATGTTTGCAACTCAATCACGCGTAAACCGTTGAACTGATTTGGATGAAAATTGGCTCATAGGATACTTTTTATCCCTGTAATGTGTCCCCTTGGGATAATAATTTAACTTACTTCACAGCGAGCTACTTATTACGTGGGCAAATCCGCAAGTAGAAGCAAGTATAATACAAGTCTAAAATCGCTCATTTATTGAGCTAGCGTGGTTTGAGAGGCCTTTGCCCTGCGGTGGGACAAATAGGCTTTAAACGTAACGAACATTAGTTTGTTCCTGGCTTAAAACCACAGAGAGATAGGTGACCATAATATACGTAGATAATAAGCCAGTAGAAAACTGTAAAACCACTTAATCAAAGTAACAAGTCTCCTGTTAAAAATACGATGAAAAACCTATTTTAAAATAAAAGCAACAAGGCTTACTTCCAAAGAACATTATTTAGGACGGGAATCTTTTCACCTTGTATACCTGGCTTAAATGCCGGTAGTACAAAGTGCTCTAAAAGCAATTAACTAATGTATAAATGAATAGACATCCGCCATCTTGAATCTAGACATTAAAATGTAAACGGTAATGATACGACATTACATTTTAAGAACAGAAGTTCAACTCCGTATTCTTTTTTAAAGTCTGGTAACACCGTGGCAGACAACGCGGACAGCGGCAGAACAGTGCGGCTCGTTCAGTGCCGTTGCATGAGTGCACTGACGTAATTAATTCGAAGCAAAAGTACGACGGTTCTATTAAATTATTTTTGGTTTAATTTTATATGACAAGCACAATAGTATAACCCCATAATATTTAGAATTATTATTCAGTAGTCTTACATAAAAAAACACTACTTAATAAAATTCGAACGAATTTCTCCCAGGCTTTAGGCTTTCAGGTTTTTCAGTGAATTAAAAAGAACAGAAATTACCTAGTACTCTATTGCTAATTAATATTTGATTATATTATAACTGTCTTTTGCCCGCGACTTCGTTCGCGTCAAAGTTAATATTTTATCCCAAGGATTTTTTTTACAGAATTGCACCGCTGATCTTCCAAAACACAATCAGCTTATACAGTTCCAACAGCTGGAACCACTCTCCTCTGCACGAAAGTAAGCCTTCTAAACCTCATCTCCATCATCAATGGTGTTTCCTTAATTGCGACGTAATTAAAGTTATGAAAGGTTCCTTTTTATTTAATTACTTATGTTTTTAGATTTTGCTTTTGATGAAGGAGCAGCTTTATGGCAGTGGGTGTTCAATTAGTGGGCTGAAGAATGTCCGGTCGTTAATTGAAACCTCCCTGGTCCTTTTAAAATGGTTACATCTTCAATTACCTGGTGGGGACTGGTCTCTGGATGTAGGTAGGTAATCATTAATACAGTGGAAATTAAAAGTGAAATAAGGCGTGTAAATGAACTAATCTACAAGAAAATTTCACCGGTGTTTTGTTGTTATTGATTTTTCATATTTTGTTAATAATTACCATCATCTGCCTAGCCTTTTCCCAACTATGTTGGGGTCGGCTTCCAGTCTAACCGGATGCAGCTGAATACCAGTATTTTACACGGAGCGACTGCCTATCTGAGCTCCACAACCCAGTAACTGGGTAATACGATACCCCTTGGTGAAACTAGTTGTCAGATTTTCGGGCTTCTGACGATAACGTATCCGATCCGTAACGACCGTCAAAGATCCACATATGACAGCCGGGACCAACGGCTTAACGTGCTTTCCGAGGCACGGAGGAGTCTCGGTGTGTAAAGATGATCACCTATCCACGGACCAACCCCGGCAAGCGTAGCTTAACCTAAAGGATCGACCCGTGCGGCTGTTATTACTAATAATATTATTATTGTTAATAATTACCAAATAATAAATTAACTTAATTAAGTAGTAAGGATTATTTAAGAGAATAACAAAAAATCTCCTTAAATAGGTGATGACTATTTCCATCGTTGGTCTAACTGCAGTAATGTGGGTGTACTAATGGGTACACCTCTGCAGAGCTTTCGGGGATTACAGGCGTGATATTATGTACATGTTAGTAACGTAGACACATTTAGAATATTCAATTAGTTAGTCGTGATAAATTGAATTATTGAAAGACTATGGATTATTGAACTAAGCTCAATTCTCCTTGCGACAGTTCAATGTTTTCAAACACATTTTACGTTTATCCCCTGCATTACGACGTGAATAAATTCAACTCAATGACGCACCGCTTTCAAACATCGCCACGCTAATTACGACCTTAAAAACAAAAGACATCTTCATTCGTTTCGCCTAGTTTTCTTTTTAGTCGCGTCGCTGATTAGACAAAGAACAACATTTTCATAGCTTAGGGTTACGTCACACTGAGCCGTGACGAGTTGTGGCGCGCTATTCTTTATAACAATGCAATATCGAACTTATTTACTATAGGATAAGGGACTTATACCTATTCACGTTGAGGCTAGCTGAAATGCGAGTGCAGCGAAAATGGATACGCTTTCGCTCGTATTCCTAAAGTGGGTTAATCACCAAGGTTTCGCGAATTTACAATTTTATCGCTATTTAAACAGTTATTAATAAATGAAACAGTTCCATTTTTCACATGAAATTTAAATGGCATTGAACTACTGAAAAATATTTAAAAAAAAGAACATTTTTGTTACATAACATAACATAATGTAATACTCGTTGTTGTTGTTTCTAGTTTGTTCCTGTAATTCTCGTTGCTGTTGTTTCTCGCTTGTAATTGTTGAGTCTCGGTGTGACCCAACCCTTATTCATGAACAGAATCTTTTTATCATTCCCAACGTGTTCAGTTGTACTTTCAACTGTAGGTCTAGAGTTTCTGTGATCTTTTCATTCATTATGCGATTTCTTTAAAATACGAGTACATATTTTTTTTATATAAAAAAAAATCTTACGATTTTGGCTGTAATACGTATTATGTAGCTATAATGTTTGTGGCTGTATTTTCAATCGGAACTAGCAAAACGAGTCAAGCCACAATCGCTCAATAATTATTTTAATGATTTCAAACATTAATAAACGTTTTACTTTACTGTCCAGCAATAATAGTTCCATGTTAATCTAAAACTTATGCTTGTAATAGATTTAAAATTAATCAGCTATAACCGAAAATGTCCCAGTAATGATTTCAGATATTTGACGCTAATTTCGAAACATGTGTCTGTAATGCACAGAGATTTTTACCCTGTTTTTGTGGTCCCGTGGGATAATTTAGGACTTTGCGTAATTCCGAAGTTTACACAGACGAAGTCACAGGCAGAAGCCAGTTTATCATAAAAGAGAGCAGTAAACACATTTATTGACGCCAAGCGTACCAAATATCGCATACCTACTAAACGAATATAGTGATGTAACTCCAACAGGGTTCTACGAAAAACTTTTATTTCTTTTGACAACGTCGAAGGGTGCAAAAAAGGGAGAATAGTCGAAAATAAACAAAGAATAGATGGGCCAATAAGCCCCACCGATGCCATCACCTTTCAAATTAAGTTAATACCGATTGCCGTAAGATATAGTAGCCGGTTGATTGAAAAAGTTCTTTAGGGATCCCCCTTTGAGGCGTTGGAACGGAAGACGAAAGATCCATAGACGCTTAGTAGCTCTTGTTCAAACTAGTTCAAAGTTTCTTTTGTTGAAAGAGAATGGGGTTAGTTCTTTTCGTTTAATTTCTCGAGCGAAGTTTGAGGGTGTCGATTGTGAATACCACTGTAATTAAGATAGACTTTAATTTAGTCGGTGTTACATTGAGCTGTGCATTTTTTTGTATGCTTGCAGTCTATTTCGACTGACTTTTTCTGACTGAAGCATGGCTGTCGATTTAGTTACCTCTGTTGGCGGATTGTCAAAATTATTTAGTTTTGAACAAAGTTTATACATACATAAACTCACGCCTTGCTACGATCCACACATACTCCTTTCGCCTCATCCACGTTCATACATCTAGTCATACAAGCACGCCGGTTACAAATACTCCGCACCTGACCTTTCTGAAGAACCTCACCAATAAGGTCAGTATAGGTCTTCCTAGGGCGACCCCTCCCTGCGTTGCCACTCACCTCTGCCATATAAATACCTCATTCTCTCAACATGACTGAACTGTCTAAGCATACCCTTTTCTATCTTTAAAGTTTATAGTACAGTAATCTATAAATATAAAAGAAAGTCGTGTTAGTTACACTATTTATAACTCAAGAACGGCAGAACCGATTTGGCTGAAAATTGGTGGGCAGGTAGCTTATAACCAGGAGACGGACAAAGAATTTTTTTTTTGGTTCAAGGATAGGGGTAGGGTAGGGTAGGGTTTGGGGTGGGGTAGGATACCATGCGAACGAAATCGTGGCAGGTCAGGTAGTATTTAAATAAAATAAGGTTGGATTTGGCCAAACCAGTAACTGTCTCCACAGTACCAGCAAAGACGAAAGAAGAAAAATTAGGCCGAATTTGAGGAGACAAATCCGCACTACACAGATCCGACATCGGATTTCCATTTCCCTTTGCCAAGTGTTACGTATATAGAGATACATGGCGTTTCTTGTCACGATACAAAACCTTGGTTCCATGTAAGTGAAAAAGCTTGTAAAGTGCCTATGGTCTCATTTCTTTTGTATAGCGTGAAGAGGACCAAGGGGTTGCGTGGTTTGAAAGATGATATCGGTAGAGTGGGGGGAATGGGAGGGATATTGAGATGAGGTAACTTATCAATGTAACTTACTAAGAAACAGTTCGACGAAATTGAGATCACGTGTCCCATTGCTCCATAAAAAATGTAGGTCTAATTTTTAAAAGAACATTTATTTTTACAAATAACTTGATTACATAACATAAACATAACATCACGCCTGTAATCCCCGAAGGGTTTGGCAGAGGTGTAACCATTAGTACAACCACGTTCCGCCAGTTATGTTTTTAGTCCCATGTAATAGCTTGATTACACTTTGATAAAAATATCGTATTTTTTTAAAATTAAGTTATTTAATTTACATAAGTAGCGTCCTTATCATAACTACTTTTCTTTTGTATGTAACGCGCTTTTGGTAATGTCCTTTATGCAGCCAGCGCAGATAGATATTCTACCTATATAGACATAATGAATTAAAATGCAACATTAATAGAGCTCATAAATGCATAATTGTGCACAGGATAATAAATGCCTATTTTGTTTTAGAATCAGCGCAAGCAGTATGGTGCTCTGTCAGCACCCCTGTCCTTAGAAAACTAAATTCGATACTGGTGCCGATTCCCGTGTTAACTAACTATACTAAATTTAGAGAATTGGTGTCTCTTACTGACATACAGCTAAAGAGAAGGACGGTGACACTTACAAAATAAGTTAGAGATGTCAAATTGGTTTCGCCTTCAACTTCTCCGTATTTTTAATGCATACGTTTTAAGATGTCAATTATAACGGTATGGATGTGTCAGATTGACTAAATTTGACAGCTCTTATTTACATTAGTCTCTTTCTTATTTTATTGGACAGAAAAAGATGGAAATAGTCTAATTTTAGTTTAGTTTGTGAACAAGGGAATCGGCACCAGTGGCTTACTAAAAAATAAAAACAAACCTTTTCTCACACAGTTCGTGTTTTTGTTAAATTCCCCGCCCAAGCTGCGTTGTTGATTATAAAAACACGGAACCTCTAATTCACGGCTCCGTTCACATCTCACCGTTTTTTTATTCGCTCCGATTTTTAGCTAAAAGCAGGCTTAGGGGACCCTTGAAACATTCAACATCAATTAGGGAACTTGGAACATCCTTGAATTGTAAATGTGAGATAAGACAGCTTCCCTTTGTTGGCAACACTTTTTTTTGTAAAATAAGTGTGCTGTTTTTTCTCGTATTTTTAATCTAAAACTAAACTTAGTAGTCTAACCATAAGTACTAAAGAACTTAAGGCACTCAGCTGCTATATCCGGTAAGTAATTTCTACAAATAATTTATTTAAACTTTATGCAACAAATGTACAAAGGTGGACTTAATGCCTTTGGCATTCTCTAACAGTCAACCAGAGGTGGTGAAGAGATAACATGGTAGGTGCAAGCTATTTGTACGAGAGTAAGACAACAAAATTAGAGATTTAAAAAAAATAAATAAAAATGTACTAAAATATTTTATATAATAAAATAAAGTGTACACAAGTACAATAATCTATACTGAGTATTTGAGAAACGTCGAAGCATTTCCACAATTTCAAAAATGGTTCTATCACAGTTGAGTACTTACCTAGTACAAAATTTTTAAAACATACATTGCATAGCCGATAGCTACGCATACTTAAAGTAAATCGCAATGATTTGAAGAAATGTTAACTTTTTGCCTTGTTAAGTATATTTTTATAACACCCGATAAAGACTAGGTGTTCGTGACACAAAATCATCCCTAATAGATTCTGTCCGAGAAAAGTAAACTATGCCGTCACTTTCTTGTCAACTCGATAAACTATTTATTGATTTCAAAGCAAAAACAAAACGAATTTACTGTTTTTTGATTTATCGAATTTTCAGGGTTAAAATAAAATGTATTTTAGAGAAGTTGTGTTTTTGAATAGTTGGTTAATGGTTAGTTAATTCTGTACTTGCCACCATCAACAGTTCCAAAAAAACTAAAAAATTACAACGAACGTAAGTTTACAAAAAAACTAAACAAAAAGTCGGAAAAAGACAACCAAAAATAGGAAAGAACCGTATTTATTTTCCAACCGTATTTCATTTTTTACATCAAAAGCAAAATGCTTATTTATATTTCTTCTATTTAAAAACGTCGCTCGTTACTCTGAGCAAACAACGAGCGTTCTGAACAAATGCAGAAATAAATAACTCTTACAGTTCACTATAATAAATAATTTGGACGAAGCCAAGGAAAAGTCACTCAACGTTTATTTGTCAAAAAATAAAAATGTATAGAAACAACACTTTTGTTCAGAAGAAGCGTATTTACCGCTACTACTGAATTTAGAAGAAACGTCACGTATTTTTTTCACTTTTCTTTTTCTATTTTTTTTAATTCTTATTTAGGGTTTTTTTTTAAATCTAAATATATAAAAGCGAAAGGTTTCTAACTACGAAATATCGAAAGTCGCTGGACGTATAAAGATGAAATTTGGCAGGGAGGTTGTTTATAGTATTAGTAAACGTCTGTTAAGACGACTTTCCAAAATGTACCCCTTTTTTTTAAAATGGTAAACATCATCGAATGAGTCGTAGGACTGTCAGACTTTTACTGACTAAAAAACCACCCTGTTCCTTCTGTTGCCCTTTACGTTCCGGGGCTACGGTATCCTGTTAAGACTTCCCGCAACCCTGGTAATTTACTCTCCAAGTGGACGAAACGGGGTACAAAGTTTGTATGGAAAAACAAGATTACATAGACTTTTCCATGCGTACAAAGTCGCGGGAAGAAGTCAGTAATAACGTTCGGTAAATAAAATCCTATTTTATGGAACTTAAAGTGTAACTAAAACATGTTTCACTAATTTTTGTGTAAGTTTTTTTAAAACAAATAGTAAGGTCTTTCCGTACGCCGACTGGTACTAAAGGTCTAGCTTGCTAAGGAGCGAGGCACAAATAAAAAGTGCTCCTTGTTCACTGCAAACACGCTCTTTAGGTTTTTATTATACTTTTTTATACTTTAGAGAAACAGTCTCTTTGTCTTCGTCTAATAACAAATAGTTTTTGTTAGTTCCTCGCGATTTTCTGGCGGTCTTTTAGTTAGTTTTGCTTTAAGGATGCTTTAGACTCTTTTATGTTGTATCGTTGAACAAAGATGTTATTATGCGGGGAGATAAAAGTGAGTTTTCTGAGTAGTGAATTCTTGAACATTTTTGTTTAAGGATGGTAGTTTAAGAAATTATTGTGCACACATAACATAACATAACATCACGCCTGTTATCCCCGAAGGGTAAGGCAGAGGTGTACCCATGAGTACACCCACATTTAGCCAGTTATGTTTAAGTCCCATGTAATAGGGGGCGAGCCTATTGCCATCAACCGGGCACAAATCCAGACTCCGAGGCTGCTACTGAGAAATTCCTGATGGAAAAACCCAATAACACATTGCCCGACCTGGGAATCGAACCCAAGACCTCGTGCTCAGCAGTAGCGCTTTGCGACCACTAGACCAACGAGGCAGTGCACACAATATAAACGAATATTGACTGTGTAATAGAAAGATGAATATTTTTTGCTTTGTATTGAATAGTTTTTTCGTCTGCACGTCTGTTGCAACCTGGTTGGTCAGCCCACCTTTCATCTAGCTGATGTACTTAATACTACTTTATACTACGACATGGTATATGAAAAGATAATATATTTTTTATGAACCTTAAGTTGAAGATATATTATGATAAGTTAAAATAATCTTTTTCAACCGGTTTTTTTTTTCAAATATTAAATTAATAAAGTCAAATAAACACATAATGTCAAAAAAAATTATCCAGCAGAAACTGTTCAATGTTCAAAACTTACGCTTAGAATGGATTTAAAATTAATCAGGATTAAACATAACTACACTTACTTCAAAAAATTTAACAAAATTTGATGTAGGTTAGATCATTTTGGTAGAATAAAACCTATTTATTACGTCAAATAAAAATGACGATTGTACCAATTTTAGAGTATATTCAAGACTGTTCCTTCACTTTAATTACGAATAGAAATAAAACCTAACAGAAGGTACCCGGAGTTAGTTAACATAAACGATTTGTTATTTGTGGCACGTAAACGCGATAGTGGTTTTATTTTAACACGAGTAATCTCATAGTGTTTCACCTCGCGCCGAAAGGGCATAGATTATCGAGTAAATTTGGTATAGAACTGTCAGAGAAAAATAGCTTAGTATTGTGCCTACGTCTCTGGATTCTCTGTGAGGAATAAAATGCGTGGTGCGGAGGTAAGTAAAATCAAATTCTGGTATTGAATAAAAAAGACTGTTTTAATTTTAATTGAAATAAAGGATAGATATTTGCAAAAATATATATAAACTCTTTGTATGTTTGTTTACAAAAATAGTAAACCTTATTAAAGATTTTATGAGTATGATGAAATGGAGCAAAGGTTTTTATAAACTAACTTCTACGACCATTGTAGACATACGCAGTAATTTGTAAACTCATGTTTGTATGTGTAAAGAATCATATATAAAAAACTCTTATATATTTCTAAAATATAGAGAGTACCAAATCTGCGCAAATGTCGGTTATAGCTGACGCAGTCGAAGTCGCGGAATAAAAAATTTTTATTTCTCTTCTATTACCTCCGACCTTACAACGTTGTTATTCAAACTAAAAGTAGGTATAACATGCTGTCTCCACACAAAAGCCACTATCCACTCATTTAAGAATTTCAACAACACAAAGACCCTCTAATTTTACCTACCTACATAGTCTTTGACAGAAAACGTTGTTTTCTGGGAATTAGTCGAAGCTCTCTTGCCCGTGGCGGATTGCTTATTTGCATACAAAGCGAAGAGAAGCCTTGATTATTTCTATTATTTCCGCACCAGTGTTGCTCTTGAATGTTCAATTATATTGCAACATATTTTTTTATATTGGCAACACGACAGGCCCTTCTGAATATTGCGCGCTCTTGAAAAATAAAGATGGCGGAAAATCCGAGCCGGAAAAAGAACTTTGCTAAATAAGTTGTTACTTATTTATACTTATTACTTTATTTAGTTGATTTGCGAAACTTGGCAAAGTGGATTTTGCTGTGTGTAGGCGGATAAAGTACCTACCTGTCATGAGTAAACTAAATATATTTCAGACGTTAATTAAGACAAAAGCCTAACTTGTGAACCTAACGATCTTAATCTTGAAACAAGTATATAATTACGTTTAAACTTGTATAAATTGTTACATAATATAATTATAACGGCTTACAATTTTAGTGCAAAATATTTTATGATTGCCTTTGTAGTGATTGGCTAAGCTTCGTAGCGATGGACGTGTATATATGAATAAACTAGATACCGCCAACGGCTTCGCGTGCAAATTAAATTAAATACTAACAGTTCTTAAGTTTTTGCACAATAACTTTTGGATCTAATTACATATGTACATAAACTCACGCCTTGGGATTGCGGGACGTCTTAAAAGGATACCGTGGCCCCGGAACGTAAAGGGCAACAGAAGGAACAGGGTGGTTTTTTAGCCAGTAAAATTCTGACAGTCCCTTCTGCCCCACCCAGGGCGGAAGGAGTCATTTGATGATTTTTACCATCTCAAAAAAAAAACCGCCTTTTTGCAGAAACTACAGAACTCCACCTGCTACGATCCTTACATACTCCTTTCGCCTCATCTACGTTGGATCTAATTGTCTCAAAATAAATAATTTTGAATTTGAATGAAAGCTAGAGGTTTGACGAGAGAACAACTTATAATTACACAGAAGTTTTAAATCCCAATACACGGTACCTTGTTAAAACTTACACAGTATCATAATATACGATGTATCGTAGTTCTGAACGACACTTACCTATGGCAGCTTAGGGACAGCCCAACTTGTGTAGCTTCGTGCATGGATGGAAATGGAACGGTTCAATTAAGAAAGCTAATGTTGTTTTAATTTTTACTGAGTGATTAGGAATTCAATATATCTCTACATAGTATAAAACAAAGTCGCTTCTCGCGGTCTGTATGTACGCTTAGGTCTTTTAAAGTAAGACGGCATGATTGTCTGAACGATTGACCTTCAATATCTCCGTTACTAGAAGGTTATTTTCCTAGATAAAGTACAAAATAAAAAATGAGCTTCCTAAGTGTATCTTAGACATCACTGACATCGTTCCGTGCCTCGGAAAGCAGGTTAAGCCGTTGATCCCGGCTGTCATATATTGATCTTAGACAGTCGTTACGGGTCGTCGGAAGCCCGAAAATCTTTCAACCAGTCTTACCTAGGGGTATTGTATTGTCCATTTACTGTGTTGTGGAGGTCAGATAGGCAGTCGCTCTATGTAAAATACTGGTATTCAGCTGCGTCCGGTTAGACTGGAAGCCGACCTCAACATAATTGGGAAAAGGCTAGGTAGATGATGATGTTGATGGTAAAAAACAAAAAAGGATCGCAATGGAAAAAACATGTAACTTTTAACGTTGTTAAGCTTATTTTTACTACCATTATTTGTTTCAGTTTACTGTTTCCACACAGTGTAAATAAAACACACAAAAACCCCACAAAACACATAAACACAACAATCTTATACAAAACACGACATAAGTACACAACTAAGCATACGTCATAAAAACTCGCGCTCCATAAACTCCCTACTTATCTCCCGCGCACAATAACCGACTACCCTCACTTCAAACATTTAATGACATACTCTACAGATAATACTTATCCCCCCCTAACTTGCTCATTCATCCCCCATCAGTCCCCCGCGTGATATTCTCCAAACTTTAGGATTAACAATGATATTTTTCACGTACTTCTTGTTGAAACTTTTTTCAATGGTTCCTTAAGGAGGACCAGGTTGGTTGTAAATAATTTTGGTCCTTAGAGGGAACTGTGTTTTGTTTTTTTAATTGTTGTGAATAAGTTTGGCAATTGTTTTTTATTGTTATCTTTATTAGTTTGAATTAGTGCTTTTGTTTAGTAAAGCGTCTTCTTTAAATGCTGAATTTCGTGGAATATTCTTTATATTGGTACTTCTGAACTTTTGTGAGTCATTTTGTATTAAAAAAATGCCTTTTATTTTAAAAGTGAAAATGAAAATAAAACCGTTTACTCAGAGAAGAAAAAATCAAGTGTTCCATACATACTTAACATAACATCACGCCTGTAATTCCCAAAGGGTTAGGCAGAGGTGTAGCCATTAGTACATCCACATTTAGCCAGTTATGTTTCAGTCCCATGTAATAGGGGGCCAGCCTATTGCCATCGACTGGGCACTAATCCAGACTCCGAGGCTGTTACTACGATTTTTTTTTGACTACCTTTTTTTTTGTCTATTTGTAGCATAGCGCGACTGCTTAGCATGAGGTCTTGTGTTCGATTCCTAGGTCGAGCAAAGTGTTATTGGGTTTTTTCTCAAAAGCAACCTCGGAGTCTGGATTTGTGCCCGGTTGATGGCAACATGGGACTTAAACATAGCACAGGCGTGATGTTATGTATGTGTTAGTCATGTTAAAAGTTGTCATTACAATGCCCCTTTCACTCGATACACGTACAAAGCACAATACACAATACAAATGCAAAATGTCTACTAAACTTTCCGTATTTATCATTCATTTGTGGATTCGTGTACACTATTACAGTCGAATTAAGCAGTTTCACATGCATTGCTGTTCAGTCGCTAGTTTCAATGAGACATATCACACAAGAGAATGCGACGCACTACGTTAAATACCTACCTTTGTGATGCGGGTAGCGATAATTTTAAACCGCGCGGTTTTTATTTACCCGTGTTAAGTTACGCCTTTGGTTACTGCTTCACTACCGTTGTAGCGTGATATTATATAGCCTATAGCCTTCCTCGATAAAAGGTGACCTCATCGGCGTCGAAATCAAGTACTTAAAACATAAAACTGGGGCCACGGGACGTCTTAACAGGATACCGTGGCTCCGGAACGTAAAGGGCAACAGAAGGAATAGGGTGGTTTTTTAGTCAGTGAAAGTCTGACAGTCCCTTCCTCCTACCCAGGACGAAAGGACTCATTTGATGATCTATACTATCTCAAAAAAAAAATGCGGTTTTTGATGTTTTTTGATGACTGAGTAAGTGTTCTTTCGCTTTTTTATATATTAAGATAAGATGTAGACTTATTAAGAGGACTGTCCATAAAAAGATTAGCCGCCGTAACTGAAATACATACATGAATAAACTCACGCCTATTTCCCATGGGGGTAGGCAGAAACCACAAAACGCTACCTTCTACGATCCTTACATACTACTCGCCTCGTCTATGTTCATACATCTCGTCAAACGAGCACACCGGTTACGAGTACTGCGCATCTGACCTTTGTGATGAACCTCATCATTAAGGTCAGTGTAGGTCTTCCTAGGGCGACCCCTCCTTGCGTTGCCACTCACCTCTGCCATATACCTACGCCTTTGTGACCTATGTGACTGAAATAATTAATAATGAGAGTAACAAATACTGTCTCCCCGCTTCTCCTATCACAGTGCTTTACCCACAGCAAAGCAACGCGAGACACCTACAGTAATTGCTTGGGATAGTTATATGAAGGCTATTGTGACTTGACGCGCTAGTAATTATGTTAGCTCAGGATATACACTCGTTTGGATTCGTGTTGGGACTTTATTGTTCGTCTTAGGTAGTAATTTAGCTTAAAATCACGCTTTATACGTCTTGGAGAAGGCAGAGTAGTTGCACCTTTATTTTGTTAGTTTTGTTTTAGTCGCATGTAAAAGGGGGTGACCCTATTAATGATTTTGACATAATTAATGGTGATTTTGACATATTTTTAATGATTTTGACATTATTATTATTAATTATTTTGACATTATTAATACTTAAATTATTACCAAAATTTTATGTACCAAATATTATATGCTAACACTAGTGTTTGTATGTATTAATAACATATTGGATTGAATGATCTGTCAATAAATGATTGATTATATTATTACCCTGATACTGTTTTAGACATGTGTTGTTTGCACATGGTCTGTGCCATAAGCCTTTTTCTTTCTTTTTTTTTTCTTTCTTTCAGACTAAATGTTATTTATATGGGATGTAAAAATACACTTAATGGAGTCAAAAGTTACATGGTAGCTATCATCATCATTACCTGCCTAGCCTTTTCCCAACTACGTTGGGGTCGGCTTCCAGTCTAACCGGATGCAGCTGAATACCAGTATTTTACATGAAGCGACTGCCTATCTGACCTCCACAACCCAGTAACTGGGTAACATGATACCCCTAGGTAAGACTGGTTGTCAGACTTTCGGGTTTCTGACGACCCGTAACGACTGTCAAAGATCCACGTATGACAGCCGGGACCAACGGCTTAACGTGCTTTCCGAGGTACGGAGGAGTCTCGGTGTGTAAAGATGGTCACCCATCCACGGACCAACTCCGGCAAGCGTTGCTTAACCTGACAGATCGCCCCGTGCGGCTGTTATTACTTAGCCACGAGCTCCTCACATGGTAGCTATCATAAACAGTGATATTTCAAACTAAACAAAAAGTTGGTCCCAGAAATATTTTTTGCTCAATGTTACTTTGTTTGTTAAGCAGTATACGTAGATAGCGTGTAAGTGAAGTGCCTTCATACACCCCGTATATAATCTACATTTTGTCCGGATGAATGTCGGTAATAGCTGATGCAGACAAGTCGCGAATAAGTCTATGTTCAATCTTTGGGGTTCTAGCTAAGGCGCTTTGCACACAGAGCAACTATTGCAGCAACTGACAACTGGCAACTAGCTGGCAACTAGCTGTTTACATACATTTCAATTGGACTGCGCACACAGAGCAACTCGAGTTTCTAGTTGCGGCAACCGGCAACGTTATGGCAACTATCAACTTTTACAGGAAACTTTTAAAGAGTTGCCAGTTGCCTCAACTTAAGCTGCTCCGTGTGCAAAGCGCCAAGTCTGTAGCAAATTTCATGAAAATTGGTCTAGTACCTAAGCCGTGAAAGCGCAACCAATAAGCTATCTCACTTTCGCATTTATAATGAAATATGGACATCTTCAGCAACACACATAACCACCAAGAAATCCTAAGCAATCTTATCCTGACTAAACTAGTCTAACGGTCGATACACCGCGCTGTGTCCAACGAACCAACAAATCCGCGAAAATCCAATATATTTCTAAATCCAGCTCCGAGCGGATGATGTATATTGGTGTTTTGAGTTCACCCGCAGCAGACCGAGGGTTAACTAGGTTAACCTACGTTTAGAATACTAAACAGAACACATTTTTGTAAAAACCTGCTAGCTTAACCCCGCTTAAAATTCCCGAACAGTGTGTTTCGCTGGGAAACTTTCGACTTAATAGAACAAAGAAGTGATTACAGACTAACAACTGCAAAAATCCAAAAAAAAAGTCAGATCTTTAGGAGTCAAGAGCTGGCGAGGAGCCAGAGCGCTCATTACCAGGACATTAATTGAATCCTGCCGACGAGCCGAGCAAGCTACATAAGCTGTTTTACCTTGGTAGTGTTCGTTGAGGAATTTTGTTTTTTTTTTTTCGCCGTCACTTACAAGTAGTGGGGTGCGGGCGAAATTTTTATGCGCTTTTGATAATTATGTTTTTTATGTCTGGGTGTGAGTTTATTTGGTATTTTGTGAAAGTTGAGACGCATACGGTTGTTGGGGCCGGGAGACTGCAATGGCGACCATGTACCGGAAAATGCAGTGAGGGAGTCTCCACGAGGTGGTCTGGCGACCTTTGAAAGGTCACGGGAAACCACTGGATGCGGACAGCACAGGACCGGTCGCTGTGGCTATCTTTAGGGGAAGCCTATGTCCAGCAGTGGACGTTGTTCTGCTGATACGATGATGATGATGATGAACTAGCGTCAAATTTCAGAGTAACCGACCAACTCCTTAACAATTTAAAAGTGAGTGTAAATGATAAATAAATAAATAAATAAATAAATATCATGGGACAACTCACACACGGCTATCTGATCCCAAGCTAAGCAGAGCTTGTGTTATGGTAACCAGACAACTGATATACATACTTATATAATTTATAAATACATACATATTATAGATAAATCACACCCAGACACAGAACTAACAATCATGCTCATCACACAAAGTTTGTCCTGGGTGGGAATCGAACCCACGACCTCCGGCTTAGCAGTCAGGGCCGCTAACCACTAGACCAACAGGCCCGTGATCTAATTGAAATAAATACTTTGATTTTACCCGACCTGGGAATTGAAACCGGGGTCCCAACAGTCTCCCTAGCAACGTTTGCATAACATCGTAACAACACAAGGCTCTTGATGTTATCTACTTTCTCCCCGTGATTCCGAGCTACTAAACCTATTCAATATGAATACATTAAAGAGAATATCAGAATATCGTTAGATATGATTTTATGAACACTCTGTGAACATGGTCGTTTTCGGAGTGAAGACTGTTTTTTCCTTTCCATTTTCAGTGCATTTTCTTTACAACGGTCTTATTTTTTAAGGATGGGAAATTATCAAATAGCTTTTTCAACTTTGGAAAAAGCGGAAGGAAATGTCAGAGTCTAACTGTTTAAAATCCGTCAGTGTTCATCCTAATGCCTTTATTTAAACTTTATGCACATGTCAAAAAAATACACTGTACAAAGGCGGACTTAATGCCTTGGTCATTTTCTACCAGTCTACTTTTACAAGACTTTTTAGAGGACTTAAGAGAGGTCTAGGACTAGATTTTTGTGATAACTGAACTAGTAACGAATGAGAGATTATTTTTGTAACTATTTAAAATTTTAATAGTTTTTGAGCTTCTTGTGATGGAGCTCGAAATGACTGCCTTGTTGGTCTTGTGGTCGCAAAGCGCGACTGCTGAGCATGAGGTCTTGGGTTCGATACCCATGTCGAGAAAAATGAAGAAGAAGCTAATTCAAAGATACGACTGTCCACTTTATTTCAACAACGAAAATATAACCTACGATAATTTTATTCTCAAAAGTACGTACCTAACTAAAACATCTACAAATTACAATTTTTGTACAGAATTTAACAAAGGCAAAGATACGCTAGTGCAGGGTTCTCAAATTTATTTATGACTCGCCCTCTTTCTACAATGAAAAAATATCCGCCCTCCTCGCCTAGATAATCAAATTTTGGGTTACTGTCAAAGATTACACAGACGGGCCTGTTGGTCTAGTGGTTAGCCGCCCTGACTGCTAAGCCGGAGGTCGTGGGTTCGATTCCCACCCAGGACAAACTTTGTGTGATGAGCATGATTGTTAGTTCTGTGTCTGGGTGTGATTTATCCATAATATGTATGTATTGACAAATTATATTAGTATGTATATCAGTTGTCTGGTTACCATAACACAAGCTCTGCTTAGCTTGGGATCAGATAGCCGTGTGTGAGCTGTCCCAAGATATTTATTTATTATTTATTTATTTATTACAGATAAAAAAAAGTATTTTATTGCGAAAATGTTTCAATGTCTAACTTATAGACCTAAGTATGTTACGAAGTTTGTATGAAACGCCGTAGGTACGGTGTAATAAGGTCCTTGTCTATACTGGTGGTCCACACCCCCTTTGGTGGCGCGCTCCCCACTTTGAGAACCCCTGCGCTAGTGCCCTGGCTTATCCATTACGAAGCTATCAGGCTAATGAGAAAGAAATTAATCTCGAAGAATTAAGGAGACGTCAAGTACTTACATAAAATTCTCTAGAGAATTAAAAATAATTTTATTGTAATAATATACAACACTTAGGATAAGTGGGTGCTTGTCGTTACTATGAATATTTATGTGGGCTTATGTGTGCATTGGCGACAGACGTTCTTAAATCCGTCCCTTTCTCATTTTATTGAAGAATAGATATATAAAAATATAAAAACGGTCTAAATTAAGTTTAGCTTGTGCATAATATAATAAACGTCGTCTTATGATAATTCAAATTAATCAAAAATCTGAATTTAAATACAAATATATATGACTGCCTCGTTGGTCGAGTGGTCGCAAGCGCGACTGCTGTGCTTGAGGTCTTGGGTTCGATTCCTAGGTCGGGCAGTGTTATTGGGTTTTTCTATCAGGAATTTTTCAGTAGCAGCCTCAGAGTCTGGTTTTGTGCCCGGTTGATGGCAATAGGCTCGCCCCCTATTAAATGGGACTAAAAACATAACTGGCGAAATGTGGGTGTACTAATGAGTACAGCTCTGCCTAACTCTTCGGGGACTTTTGATTATGTTACATACAAATATGGTACAGTAAAATATTCCTAGGGCGAGTTTATGTAAAATCAATACTAACTAATATTATAAATGCGAAAGTAGCTTTGTTTGTCTGTTACGATTTCATAGTTAAACTTTGATGAAATTTGGTACAGTATAAGTTTCTATTCTAAGAAAGGACATAGGCAACTTTAGCCGACACTCACATGAACGAAGTCGCGGGCAAAAGCAAGTTTGTTGTATTCTATCCTAGATATAACTACAATAGATTTAATACGTTCTATTTTCGAATAATTATTTAAATCTTCTGAAACCCTTAACATTGTGCTAGCGTGAATAATATTATTCAACATGAATTAAATTTAAGTAACGGATTGAATTATTCAGTATTTGTTTACGCGTTATTCATTTTTTATTCCTTGTTATATTATTTTTTGATAAGTTCCTTTGATTTTACTTTGCTAAGATTTTGCTAACAAAGATTTAATTCCAATGAACAAAAATATTATTATTATTCTTTCAATTATTATTCTGGTTATTACTATGGCGAGAGGTTAAGCATTGCCATCGCCACCCAACGTGGCAATGCGGCCAGTCTTTTGGGCACGTTTTCAGTGGACGGTGATTCGGATGAATTTTTTGATGCCGTTTAGTTTTAGTTTTCTTTTTAATTTTGATGGTCTAATTTAGCTAAATTTTTGTAATTAAGCTCGTAAATATTGTACATATAATTTAAATAAAAGTTTATAAATTAGAAAAATAAAAACAAAAATAACACGAACATAAAAAAAAAAATCGCTTACCATAAACTTGTCTATTCTATTATAGACGTGAATATAGGCTTTTATCAAGACTTTTATAATTGACAATAGTATAACGTTTATTCGCTATTCGCAAGGATTAAATAACTGGTACGTTTGTCAACTAAAACTAATGACACAATCATAATAAATCAAATAAAAAAAAAGAGAAACGTTCGTTATTCGAAATGGAAACAAAATAAAAAATAAACGGTTTTTTTTTGTTATTTATTTCATACAAACAAATATTTCAAAACAAAAACAACATTTATTTTAACTGAAAGTTTGAAACTAAACGAAAATCTGCTGTTCTACTCATTTAGATACGTCAAGAGTCGACGAATATATCGATAGGTACCGCGATTTTGAATCGATTATGTATTCGCGTCACAGCTCGGCTGCCCATTCCGATTCTAATCAACGGCCAGATTCAAATTTCAATTTGAATTTCGAATCAATATGTGCCGCCATACTTTATAAGCTTCTGTTACGCTTTGAGAGTACCGACAATATGGAGGCGTAAGTAATTTGAGTTACGAATATAATTTTTAATATCGGAATTTGATGTTTGTAGTTATAAATACACGCTATACACGCTAAGCGCCTGCATCGTGCACGCTAAGCGCCTGCATCGTGCACGCTCAGCGCCCCCCAAGAGCACGTTCAGCGCCCGAGTCGCACACACTTGTCTCACACGAGTTGTCTTTATTTGTTCACTAGTACTTTACCCGCGATTTCGTTTGCGTGATTTTTCTTACGCATCCCGAATTTATTGGTAATAAAATATAGCCTGCACCCATATATAAATAACGTAGCTTTCTATTGGTAAAAGAAATCGCTTCAGTAGATCCAAAAATTACCCCCTACAACCTCACAAACTCACAATCTTTACCTCTTTATAAAATCAATTAGATTAACAATTACCTACGTTAGAAATAGACACGTAAAGTATAAATTCCAAAGTATCTGATGACAGTGAAATTTGCGCTTTAGTGAACACACGCTTACTGATTTCTTTGAATCTCTTTGAGAGCCAGTTACTAGAAAAATCTGGCAACTACAATGACCTTGGAAGTCGATCCCAATACAAGTGGGCTGGCAGACGATAATAGTGACATGAAGTGAATGATTACAAAGAATATATAATATAACATCAATAGACTTGTCTATCGGTTCAATATTCTGATTTACGACCTTAGGCAGAAGGCATAAAATGATTGAAACGCTTATACAATATTATATATTGGAATGTTTCCTTTCTGTACGGCCATTGGCTTGGAAACTCGACTTCATTTGTTTTTGATCGTCGCTATTTGTTTCAGAACAATATCTTTGTGTAGGTAGGTAGGTATAAATAACAACTAAATCTTGATTGTGACTTTGTCTATGTATTTTATGTACCTTATAATTATATCAAGCTCACTCTATGAGTCACGGAAGAATTCAGATGATTCTGGAGACCCTTTTTTTTTAGGTGGTAAAAATCATCAAATGGCTCCTTCCGCCTTCGGTGGGGCGGAAAGGACTGTCAGACTTTTACTGACTAAAGAACCACCCTGTTCCTTCTGTTACCCTTTACTTTCCGGGGCCACGGTATCCTGTTAAGACGTCCCGCAACCCTGGCAGGCGTTTGGCCCCGTCCCTGTGCCGACAGCTCTTTGAGGCGCGCGCGAACAGAACGCGCCGTCGACCCGGGCCTGGTCCTTGATCGGACGGCGAGCTAGAGAGGGGGGGGGGGGGGGATACCGTAAGCCTAAAAAAATCTGCTACTAAATCGACCCCCTTTAAAAGTTAAAATCAAAGCCAAACCAAAAATAAACCCACACACATATCTAAAACAGTTATCAATATTCTCTACTCTAACCACTTAATACAAAATTCTATCAAACAACAAACATTGCCTATACTATTTAATTACAAATGTCGTTCACATTTTCAAATTAAACGCGGCCCAAACTAATACAATAGATTTTAGTTCGTAATATGAATGTTAGCTGTTTATGTTCAATAGAATCATTGAAATTGAAAATTTATAGAAATAAATTCTATAATGTATTGTGTGTGATATTAATAACAGTCTATTAATGTCTCACTGCAGGGCAAAGGCCTCTTGTTACAGAGAAGGCACGAGCATTGATCACCACGCTTGCTCAAGTTTACTCAACTTGTCAACAATATTTTGGTGTTCAAAATAGTTTTAACTTAACCGACCAACAAGTTGCTACTTACAATTAAAGCATGAGTAAAAGGAAATGTTTATGAGGAGCAA
Organism: Hoplodrina ambigua; assembly: GCA_949774945.1. NCBI lineage: Eukaryota > Metazoa > Arthropoda > Insecta > Lepidoptera > Noctuidae > Hoplodrina > Hoplodrina ambigua. The sequence goes on along the minus strand of OX458974.1, from coordinate 2,246,219 downwards.
GTGAAAGAAGAATAAGAGATAAAGGGATAGCCCTGGAGTCTGGATTTGTGCCCGGTTGTTGGCAATAGGTTCGCCCCCTATTACATGGGACTAAAAACATAACTGGCGAAATGTGGGTGTACTAATGGGCACACCTCTGCCTAACCCTTCGGGGATTACAGGCGTGATGTTATGTGTGTTTATGTGTGGATAGAGGGAGAAGGAAGGAAGATGGCGGAGAGCGCAAATTAGACGAAGTACGAGGATAGATGTATTTTTTCTGGATTTAAGTTTATTTTTATTTCTTTACTCAAAATTAAAGAAGTTTTACGGAATCCATTGTATTGAATACGTTCAGAAGTGAAATAAATTATTTGTATTTGACTTTAGTATTAATACAGTATAATATGGTACCTAAAATCGGCTTTGGAGTCTGCATTTGTGCCCGGTTACTGGCAATATGCTCGCCCCCTAATACATGGGACTTAAACATAGCTGGTGAAATGTGGGTGTACACCTCTACCTAACCCTGCAGGCATTACAGGCGTGATGTTACGTTTACGTCACTGAAATGAACTGCCATTTTCAGTATCGGTAAGTAGCCAAAACAATTTACACAATAAGAGAGAACATATTCGTTAAATCGTGTCACATATTAATTAATTCTGCCCGTTCTGCCTCGACACTGGATTAATAATTGGGAATCAAGTGGAATTTCATTTGTGAAGGTGGTCCGTTTTGACATTACGATATTTATTTGCTCGATATTATTTAAACATTGTTATTTATTGAGCACCCACTGACAGCGATTGGGGATTTAAATGTTCGTACGTTTGTTTTGTTTTGAAAAGGATTAACTTAGAGGGATTAATGTTTTGTATGTGTGTTGTGGACTTTGTCGCGCTTCGTACAAAAATAATCTTGTCAAATTTGGGTTCATAAGTATTAAACTGAAAGATTGACGGCACGGTTGACGCATTGGATGAGTGATGGGATGCTGCGCCGTGTGTCGCGGGTTTGATGCCCGCACGGCACAAATATTTATATGACCTATTAGTTGTTACAAATCTGGCTGTTTGTGTATGTTAGTTGAAATGTTTGTAAACGCATCCACGATGCAGGAGAAATTCCTAATGTAGGGGCAACAATGTAATACTTCAAATCCCACGTCATGAGACACAATTAATTATCTATTGTTCTGTCACACTGGTATGATAGCCGGGGCTTGAGTTTAAAAAAAACTTTGTTGTGGTCGATTCCTTTTTTTGTTCCGCGAATGAAGAATCCTCGCGGAGGAAGATAGAGGAGGGAGGCGGGTGGGTCAAAAGTCCCACTATTTGGTTCCCCAACGTTTGTTTCAAAAACTTCTTTCTCAAGGGAATTTAAAAATTTCAAACGTTTCCCGTAAGAAAATAAGAAAAAAACTCTTAAACCACGGAGGAGCGAGATAAGTCGTAAAGTCTCGCATTGTTTTATCCACTCTCTCGTCTTAAAGGTCACAGACACACGTGCTTGACGAGTTCAAAAGTTTTACAGAACTTTTCGATAAAAAAAAATATGAGAAAATGTTCTGTTGTACCCATGGGGATGTGTGTGGTTCTGTAGTAGTTTATTTTTATATCTGTGTTATAGGAGTCGTAAGGGGCATCGTAACAAAAAAATCAATAGTCTAGGTATTGCACTCAGAGATACTGTGGCTTCCTAGCTAAAGATTTTTTAGAATTTGGTCCAGCAGTTCCGGACAACAAAACAAGACAACTAAAAATAACTCTTCCGCTTTATAATGTTATACAGACTGTTAGTGTAAACACCGTTGTCAAAAAAACCATAGGTACTTGATTTAAAATGATTGATAAAAAATGTTTATCTGAATTTAAAAATAAATAAACTAAGTTTTCTTTCAAAAATTAAAAAAATATCTGTCCGTCGCCGTCCGTAAATTCATTTCAAGGATAACGGTGTTTACACTAACACTCTGTATACAGGGTAGTTGGTAATTTACCAAAAACCTGAAAAGGGGTCATTGTACTCATTATTATGAATAACTTTAATAACCAACCCTGAAACCAAGAAAAAAAACAGCTATTCCACACAAAAATGCTTTACAACACGATCACAATGTTTAGAATAGCTGATTTTTTAGACCCTTTTCAGGTTTTTGATAAATCAACAATCAGCCTGTATTATAACACGTGAAAGGGACTTCATAACAAAAGCTTTCATCATGGACGCAGTTTATGGTTTTAGACTCGAAAGGAAAAATATACCTACAGCGTTAGTTTTGAAAAAAAAAATCTGCTGTTCTTTAAAAAAATGCAACACCTACCTACACACAGTAAAAATGTATGAAACTGTTTTTTCCCATCCATACAAGTGGCTAGGCTACTTGCACTGAAATCGCGTTACAACGACAGGACAACGGTCCTTTATCCACGGTACCCTAAAAATCTTTGGCACAGTCATACTCAAGACTCGAGGCGTTCACAAACTTCGCTAAAAGCATTTCGAAAAACTTGAGGATTATCTGGTTGGAAAATAAATGTAGTGTAGGTCCTGTATAACCTGACCATTCTTGGGAAAAAGATGGAACAAGATTGGGAACAAAAAACAGATTTACAAACTTCTGTCAATAATAGCTATGTATAAAGTGCAGTTTTCCATGTTCTTCAAACTTCAAAACTTTGTCATAAAATACATTTAAATAAATTACGACACTAAATCCATAATGAAGAAATTCATTTGGTTGTTTATGTTTGCCAGTTGGCCCAATGGCCCAATGATTGAGGCGCCCGCTCTCATGCATGAGGTTATGAGTGCGAATCCGGGCCACCGATGTGACTTTTTCAATTCATATTCACATTCATTCGATTTGTACTCGATTACTGGGAATAACTGGAGAGATGTGGAACGTCTAACTGAACCTCTGCCTAACTCTTCGGAGATCACAGGTGTGATGTTATTATGTACCAGCGTACTCGGCTAGTCTCCACTGAGATCTGTTAAGACCTAAATTTGGTAGATATTTTTTTGTCTTCTAAGAAGGCTATATAAGTGTAAAAATAAAGCCTATATCTACTAAGCCTGATTCAACAAGACCAATGAAGCAAAAATACTCTTAAAACAATCCTAAGTTAACTGAAAATCACAAAAGTACAATAAACTTTCTTTCATCAATTCAAACTGCAAATTGAGTTAGCTCAACAGAACCTTATAATTATAAATGGAGTTAGCTCAACAAAACCTTATAATTATAAATCAAAAGTCATAAGGCATTGTTGGCTCAGGGAACTGTTGGGGAGAAGGAACAATTCTCGGTTCTGCCAACTTCACGAATTTATCTTTCTTTCAATTTCAATGTTACAGCAAAGTTTGCTCTTGGTATTAATTGTCTATTGTCGAACTTGTAAGACATTCTAACGAAAATGTATAGAAGAGACGAGGGACTTAATAAAAAGATTCCGATGCGGGGATTTGTTTTGTTGCTTTTGGAATTTGAACCTTATTGCCTGGTGACAAGGTTCATAATGCGATGCGGCTAGTTTGGGATTAGGGTGGTATAGATTTTGACGTTGATATATCAATATCCTCATTACGCGAGTAGTCAGAGAGTAAGTTAATCTTTAGAAAATAAACGTGTAACTATAGTATATAATGTTTAAATGCAACTGAAAATGTAAGTGATTTTTATTTTAATGATTGTAGGAATTTGGAGTTCCTTAAAAAACGTTCATTAAACTTCTTTTAAGTAACTGTTATAATTGCTACAATAGCGCAACATAATTGTATAATATTCGTAGCCAAGCCTACGATCTGCTACGATATCGTAGCACTCGTATTAAGCATGCTACGCCGTAGCAAACAAATATGTTCAAACAGACTTTTTTGTAGTTTCACTGGTGAAATGTGGGTATACTAATGGGTACACCTCTGCTAAACCCTTCGTGGATTACAGGCATGTTATTATGTTTGTTTTTTTAGAGGCATTGGCTCTGCAGTGGGAGAATAATGGTCTTTTTTTTTAGGTGGTAAAAATCATCAAATGACTCCTTCCGTGCTGGGTGGGGCGGAAGGGACTGTCAGACTTTTACTGACTAAAAAACCACCCTGTTCCTTCTGTTGCCCTTTACGTTCTGGGGCCACGGTATCCTGTTAAGTCGTCCCGCAACCCCGGCAGGCGTTGGCCCCGTTGGGGGCCCCGTCCCTGTGCTGACAGCTCTTTGAGGCGCGCGCGAACAGAACGCGCCGTCGACCCGGGCTTGGTCCTTGATCGGACGGTGAGCTACCCATTACTCGCCGTCCGCAAGCCCGCGCCTACGGTGGCCGGATTGCGCCTCGCGACGTCTGACGCCCTGGGCGTCTCCCTGATAATGGGCTAATATAACATCTGCTTGCGCCGATGACGTCATACAGATTGTATCTGTTCTACGAAAATTCGAATTCCGAATGACAGTTGCATTGGAAATCCGATTGCTGCATAAACACACTGAAACAAGCTAATCCGTTTGATACGATTCGTCCGATGCTTCCGATACGGAACTGTGGATGTGAGCAAAGTCAAAGCATTTATTTCAATTAAAAGCACTTTTGGAATTGTCCAGAAGTCGGTCAGTTAGTCAGAAAGTGAAAGCTAGTTGCTAGAAAGTTCTCATGGAGAAAATCAAGCAAGAAACTCCTTAAATGTGTGTTGTTTCGTCATCTTAACTAGTTACCTATAAAGAGAAAAGTTTTGTATTTATTTTTATGGATTCAAAGTCAAAGTCAAAACATAAATGTTTTGACTTTGACTTTGAATCCATTTCAATTAGACCATTTACAGGCAATTTTGAATTGTCAAGGAGTCGGTCAGTTAGTCCGAAAAATGATTAATGATTGATTTACACAAAAAGTACTTAACAGATGTTTAGCAAGCGAAGCGAAGCTAAGCGAGTAACACTAGCTATATGTATTGTATTTTATGTTTTTTTTTAATGCGAAAATTAGTATGGATGTTCGTTACTCATCAATCATGCCAAAACCGCTAAACGGATCTGGATGAAATTCGGCACTGGATAGATTATAATCTAAAATAGCACATAGATTAGATACCCGTGGAATAATATATCAACTTTAACGCAAATAATTTACCAAAATATTCTACGAAAACATCATTCAGTCAGTGTTCTACAACACAGATATATACAGGTTGTTGATTTTCCCAACGCTCCCTCTATCCGCATGAATGGACTCCCTTCGAGCCATTTGAAAAATTAATTGCTTAGTTCAACATGAAACATTGCTTTCACTGCATTTGGTACTTACTCGGGAGCCGGTGTCAATAGGTATTGATCGACAGCTTCAATAATGTTTTATTGCATGAATTTTTGAACACATGCTATGGCTGGTATGTTTCTAAAATTAATGTATTCTGTTTTTATTACAAACTAGTTTTTGTGCCTGACTTTGTCCGCGTCGGAGTCAAGTATACGATGTAACATAGCCTATGAAATTAGGGTAGCTATCTTATAAGTTAAATATTTTTTTGTAATCGGATCTTAGAGTAATTATCTTTTACAAACAAAGTATATAATTATTATTACTGCCTCGTTGGTCTAGTGGTCGCAAGCGCGATTGCTGTGCATGAGGTCTTGGGTTCGATTCCCAGGTCGGGCAAAGTGTTATTGGGTTTTTCCATCAGGAATTTCTCAGTAGCAGCCTCGGAGTCTGGATTTGTGCCCGGTTGTTGGCAATAGGCTCGCCCCCTATTACATGGGACTAACAAAACATAACTGGCGAAATGTGGGTGTACTAAAGGGTACATCTCTGCCTAACCCTTCGGGGATTACAGGCGTGATGTTATGTTATGTATGTTATGTATATAATTATAATATATTGATTAAATATAAATGATACCATAAGTCGGGAGCTCGGTATTCGCATTTCGCATGATCGGGGAGATTATTCCGTTGAAATACTGCCATTAAAAAACAAAATAAATAATGGAAAAACTCAGTAACGATTTACTTGATCTAGGCATCGAATTCTGAACCCATAGCAACCACACTTGCAACCAACGAGACAACCACTAGAGTATCTTTGTAAACATCAACCTTCCACAACAACGAAATTACCTAATTTACAACTAGCCAACTGTTTCAGCCCAGGCGAGTAATGGGTAGCTTGCCGTCCGATCAAGGACCAAGCCCGGGTCGACGGCGCGTTCTGTTCGCGCGCGCCTCAAAGAGCTGTCAGCACAGGGACGGGGCCCCCAACGGGGCCAACGCCTGCCGGGGTTGCGGGACGTCTTAACAGGATACCGTGGCCCCGGAACGTAAAGGGCAACAGAAGGAACAGGGTGGTTTTTTAGTCAGTAAAAGTCTGACAGTCCCTTCCGCCCCACCCAGGGCGGAAGGAGTCATTTGATGATTTTTACCACCTCAAAAAAAAAAAAAAAAAAAAAAAAAAAAAAAAAAAAAAAAAAAAAAAAAAAAGGGCCGGATCACGGTTCGTATGCACTTAATTAGTACGGTTTAATTTGCTCGCCCGCCAAATAAAGCAATTTGAACGACAACGCGGGCGTGAAATACGGCCCTGTTCGAGAGCCACTATTACACTTCAGTGAATTTCGTCTGTGGATATACAAGCATATTTTTTAGTTTATCAGAAACTTGAAAAGGAATCATTATGTATAACTGTTACTTTCTGAAGACATTAAATCGCTGATCCATACTTACATTTTATCGAGCTTCGCGTTTATGAATGTGGATAATGGATAGATAAGAAAAGAAGATAATAAACACATCACGGGTGCAATCTCAGAGGGGTCAGGCAGAGGTGTAAACTCGCACTTTGCCAGTTATGTTTGAAGTCCCATGTAATAAGGGTTGATGGCGAGCTTATTGCCATCAACCGAGCACAACTCCAGACTCCGAAGCTGCTACTGAGAAATTAATGACGGGAAAACCCAATAACACGCTGCCCGACCTGGGAATCGAACTCAAGATCTCATGCTCAACATCGCGCTTTGCGATCTCCAGACCATAGAGGCAGTCACACAACTCAAGTCGTCTCGAGTCAGCACATAACTTTTTCACGTGATTCTATTCGCTCAACCAGCAGGCATATTCCGTAACATCTTAGGGATGATTCTCATTAGAGCGGGTCGTGCCTGGGCCGGGGCGTGGACGAGCCGACGTGGTATTGAAGTGCGTCGAGAGGGCCCGGACGGGACACGGATAATGCACTGTGTAATATAAATTGATTCATACAAAATATATGTAACAGATTTAATACCGTGCCCCGTCCGTGCCCCGTCCGGGCCCCGCCCCGGGCACGGCACGCTCTAATGAGAATCATCCCTTTAAGGGATGATTCTGTCCGTGTCCCGTCCGGGCCCTCTCGACGCACTTCAATACCACGTCGGCTCGTCCACGCCCCGGCCCGTGCACGGCACGTTCTAATGAGAATCATCCCTTACTCAGTTGATTGAAGAAAAGTAATAGGGAGATGTCATCCTACTGACGCTAGGGATTGACAGGTCACCTCTGACTCACGACTTAAATCCACCGAATGAGGTCTTTACACAGATGGCGAGACACCATCATTAAGAAGCCGATCCAACGGGAACTTCACGTCCCTCTGTAATGAGGAATACGACGCGAGGAGGAAGAGGCCTTTACAGAATAGCACTGCTGTCCTCTCCATCAAAAAACCACTTATCCAACAATTCAAACTTTTTACTTAGAAAAACATACAGCGCTAAGCCGAAACACAAACGAAAGGTACATTAACCTGTACGTAACAACAACATGGCGGAACAAGCCGTTGTCCGGTAAATACCAGTTTTTACCAGATTAAGCCGGCACAAGTCGGATATGCAAACTAGGTTATATGAGAATTTACCGCTGTTGTATGCAAACGCGTAGTTCCTGAGTTTTTAGAGTGTTTTGTATATAAAAAATTGTTAGTGAGAGTTTTTGAAATTGTTGTTTCTTTTGTCGAGGATATAAATAAAAATATTATGCGGAATTGTTTGTGTGGAATTGTATGAGGCGGGTTATTATTAACTTGCGACCATTTTATTATAAAACCTTACGTTTATGTGAAGCTTGAAGACTTTTCCGACAGAACGCTCCATACAAAAGTTTTGTTGGAAATAATTACAACAATGATGTTGGCATGTGCCCAATACACATCATGGAGTTCACATGTGTTGGGACACATAAACTCTGGTGATATAGGATAAGTTTTCTAGACAGATGTCACATTCATATGACATTCTTGTACTTCTGACTGTTAGCCTGTGTGGATGCACAATATATTTTGGAGTCTAATATGGTATTTTATTGAGTAGTCCACGAAATTTAAAACAGTTTTCTAGTCATATTTTGGTTAATAGGTATTCAGGCACCAACCAATTGATATACTTTTTATGAGTTGTCAAAACGCAATTCCCCTAAATATTTTGTATGGCAGTAGTAAACTATGACGTCACTTATTTACCAACTCAATTTATTAGATAACATGTATTGATTTCAAAGCCACAAAAATTAAACTTATACCGTGACTTGAAATTTAATTGAAAATTATTAAAACAATAAGTAAAAAATAAAGGCTTTTGTTTTTCTTTTTTTCATTGTGCTTTGGAATTATTGGTTAGTGATATACTCTAGATATTGGTCTCCTTATTAGTCTCCTTATTTTACCAGATTATGCAGAAAGTTTATTTAGTTAGTTGCGGTTAGTTTTTTGTTTTTATAATATAAAAAAATCATCGAGTTAAATATTATTTTTTGTTGACCAGAATACGACATTATTTCTTCTGTATGGAGTGCGCTGTCAATAAAGTCTTACGAAACTGTCGTCGATCAATGACAATGACAGATTCTATTGATTCAGTTCGTACGTGGTGCATGGTATTATTGATTACCTATACGTATTATGAGCTTGCCCGCCTCTTATGCATGAGGCTGTGGATTCGCAACCGGGCATGGACAAGTACCAATGCGACTTTTTGTATTTCATTATGTACTTAAGTTTATCTTGGACATCACTGAAATCGGTGAAGGAAAATATCGTGAGAAAACCTGAATTTATAATAAATATAAGTCTGAATTGACGTAAGACTGGTGACTTCGGGCTCTTGGATCACTTCCTATAGACCAGCATATCCCAAACTCGCGACCCATTGGTGGGTCACAAGCGAATGTTGGATGAACCCTAGATATGATATGATATGATTTAAACTAAGCGTTTTTTTTTTAACAAGCTGTACATTATTAATTGTCTTATGTCCTTTTTTACCTAATGACTGCCAAGAAGTAACATAACATAACATCACGCCTGTAATCCCCGAAGGGTTAGGCAGAGGTGTACCCATTAGTACACCCACATTTCGCCAGTTATGTTTTTAGTCACATGTAATAGGGGGCGAGCCTATTGCCATCAACCGGGCACAAATCCAGACTTCGAGGCTGCTACTAAGAAATTCCTAATACAAAAACCCAATTACACTTTGCCCGAGCTTGGAATCGAGCCCAAGACCTCTTGCACTGCAGTCGCGCTTGCGACCACTAGACCAACGAGGCAGTCACTAGACCAACGAGGCAGTCAAGAAGTGAATTCCGAATTTAAAAGTTTATGTTATATGAGTCGCGGTACAGTCGACGTTGGGGACCACTGCAATAGACAATGGTGCCGATTCTCTTGGTCTCAAACTAAACTAAAATTAGACTATTTCCATCTTTTTCTGTCCAATAAAACAAGAAAGAGACTAATGTAAATAAGAGCTGTCAAATTTAGTCAATTTGACACATCCATACAGTTATAGTTGACATCTTAAAACGTGTGGATTAAAAATACGGAGAAGTTCAAGGTAAAACTAATTTGACATCTCTAACTTAGTTCTTTAATGGTGCCGATTCTCTTGGTCACAAACTAAACTAAAATTAGACTATTTCCATTTTTTTCTGTCCAATAAAACAAGAAAGAGACTAATGTAAATAAGAGCTGTCAAATTTTGTCAATCTGACACATCGGTACAATTATAGTTGACATCTTAAAACGTATGGATTAAAAATACGGAAAAGTTTAAGGCAAAACTAATTTGACATCGCTAACTTAGTTCTTTAATGTCACCGTCCTTTCCTTCAGCTGTATGTTAGTAAGAGATGTCAATTCTCTAAATTTAGTCTAGTTTGTGAACAAGGGAATCGGCACCAAATATTTGCATAATTTTCATAATGTAACAACATAGGTAGTCATGTATTAGCCGTTGTGTTAATGATACGATGGAATTATCAGTACCTATCAAACCTAATTTCACCACGTTTTAATTACTGTACGTGATTAAAATCTGTTATTTGTTGATTGGTTTTGGAATGAATATGTACATTATTCTAATTGGTCAAAACAAGGTACTTATTGCGACCAGTTTAAATAGATTGCCTGACTGCCTCGTTGGTCTAGTGGTCGTAAAGCGCGACTGCTGAGCACGAGGTCTTGGGTTCGATTCCCAGGTCGGGCAAAGTGTTATTGGGTTTTTCCATCAGGAATGTCTCAGTAGCAGCCTCGGAGTCTGGATTTGTGCCCGGTTGATGGCAATAGGCTCGCCCCCTATTACATGGGACTTAAACATAACTGGCGAAATGTGGGTGTACTAATGAGTACACCTCTGCCTAACCCTTCGGGGATTACAGGCGTGATGTTATGTTTATGTATAAATAGATTAGCAGTAGGTACTTGAGCAGTTTTTTTTAGTCCCTCTCTTGTGCAAAGGCCTCATTCCTTCCACTTCCCTCTTTGTAGTGCCTCCTCTTGCCAGCTCCTGAGGAAGCCATCTAAGGCGTCCCGCCATCTCCTCCTTTGTCTGACGCGAACCTGTCTCACTGTGTCAAGGCACCACTCTTGTGATATGCGGGCCCATCGTTTAGCATCCCACAGCATCGGACAATAATAAAAAACAAAGGAACAATTTCTAAATTACGTAATTGGGTAGTTAAGAACCACAAAAACACTTTATTTTAGCTCTAAAAACCTAATTAATTTATCTGTATAAATAGGCTTTTAGTTGCTTTGAAATTAATCAATTGGTGATTTTTTTTTAATCTCGAGTCTATTAGAGCATCTTATTTTGACAGCTTATAAAAAGTATGTCAAATAATTGGTGGTGTTTATACCCAATTGCTTACAAAACTACAGGAACTATCATACACGCAATTTTCAACTCTATTTATGATACGTTTTAGTTCATTTTCAATAAATCAATTAAAAGCATTCGTCCGAATGAACAGTTTGGCTTCGAGCTATATGTTGGTAACACAGTAATATGAACTAAACCCGAATATCTAGTTTGTCTTGTTAGAAAAATACTCATTAACAAACTATAATTAATTAGCCAAAGTTAAACATGTTATTCTCAGCAAAAACTAGGGAAAAACTCACAGATCGCACCAACTTCGAGTTTAGTTGTCTAAGTAAGCGGTTCATACGAATATGAACAATATGTGTATAGAATTAATGTTCAGATTAGCATGAAGCACACGTTGAATATGAACATTTTGCATAAAAATAAGTTGAAAGAGGAATTTAGGCTGGTATTATTATTTTCTATTTATTACCGACTGCTGAGCTCAAGGTCTTGGGTTTGATTCCCAGGTCGGGTAAAGTGTTATTGAGTTTTTCCATCAGGGATTTCTCAGTAGCAGCCTCGGAGTCTGGATTTGGGCCCGGTTGATGGCAATAGGCTCGCCCCCTAATACACGGGACTTAAACATAACAGGCGAAATGTGGGTGTACTAATAGGTACACCTCTGCCTAAGCTAAGTGGAGTTTCTTGCTCGTTGTTCTCCACAGAGGCCTACCTTCGTTTTGGAACGAGCAACTAGCTTCAACTTTCGGACTAACTGACCGACCTCTTGACAATTCAAAAGTGCCTGTAAATGGTCTAATTGAAATAAATGTTTTGACTTTGACTTTGACTTTAAGCCTTCCGGGATTACAGGCGTGATAATACGTGTTATTTATTACCAAAACGTGAAATAATTATTGAACTACAAAACTAATTCAAGGAAAAAGTATAAAGGGTCACCAAAATTGTAAATAAACTGTGAGATGAGTATGAAATTCAATTTTTCCATCTTTTGAAGAAAACTTCGTTTCAACCCTTTAAAAACTTGGGGTCATATAAAAAAATTTGACGAACTCCAACAGACTTAGTTTCTTTTAAATTGGATTTCACTTCAAAGGGTTGGTGTCTTATTTCTTTTTTTTAGGGTTCCGCACCTCAGTTTCCAAAAACGAAACGCTTGTAGGATCGCTTTGGCGTCCGTCTGTCAAGACCCTTTTTCTTAGGAACGCACGAAATTAATATTAAATAGGTACTCAGGTTTCTTACCCCTTAGTGCAGAGAAAAAATTAAACTTCTAAGTCAACGCAATCTAAAGATTAGGTCGTTTATGGCACATATTTTGACGCTCGCTAGGGAATCAAAACCAATAGGGGACTACTTTAACTAGAAGCATGACATTTTGCGAGATGCCATGCCATAAATATAGTATAAGTAAAGGGATAAATCGGAAAACTGTTTTATAGTTACCTACATCACAAAATAAATACTTTTATAAGATTATAAACTTTTTTTTAATGTTTTTTTTTGTGTTAAATTATTGTATGGTGGTACGGAACCCTTCGTGTGCGAGTCAGACTCGCACTTGATTGGCTTTTTTATTTACCAATCTCCCTAGTACAGTTTGTGTTAGCCAAATAATTTCGTGAAAAAACTTCTTTTGACACAAATTATTTATTTCAATTTTGTTAGCGCTTTTATTTACTAAAACAAAGTTTTAATTTACTTTTTTATTGATTTTAGTTTTTAGTTGGTTTGGAGTGTGAGTTGAATTTATTTTACGAATATCTAATTTAAGTACTTATTCAGAATTAGAATAAAAACTGGAAAATATTTACATTAAAATTAAATTTACCATACCTATTAAAGTAAGTACTTACGACTGAATGTATTTACGTTAGGATGATTTTAGATCTTCATTTTACCCATATTATAAATTTTCATGTAAATAATTCATTAATATAATTGTAATTAATTAACAAAAAAAACCTACTCTATGTAGTTAGTTGCTTTTTTCTAATAATTAAAATAAGTTGCGCATTAAAAATAAATAAAATATCTACACAATTATTAAGCTAATCCAGTTGGAGAATAAAAAACCATTATTTAAAATGAACTGAAACATTTTAAAAATCACAATTACGAAGCCAAATAAAGGTAATTTGTATTCTGAAACGGTACGTGTACCGGGTTCGATTCCCGTGCAAAGCAAACTCTTACCAATTCAGTGCCGGCACCCGGTTTATTGTTGCTTTTTTTGTCTGTTTGTTCTGACTCGGAAGCGGTAGGGTAACCAGAGGTCGGGAATTATTTAGGACTTTTTCGGTTTGGTCATAATTTTTTTGGGAAATAATTTTTATGGATACCATTAAGACAACTTTCTAGTAACATTTATGTAATTTATGTAACAGTTAAAGAAGATTAATTAATTATTAGATTGATTGATGTCGTGATGGCCTAGCGGTTAAGGCGCCCGTCTCTCATGCAGGAGGTTGTGAGTTCGCAACCGGGCAAGTACCAATGTGACTTTTTCAATTCATAAGTACTTTCTAAAAGTTTATCTTAGACATTACTGACATCATTCCGTGCCTCGGAACGCGCTGTTGGTCCCGGCTGTCATACGTGGATATTTGACAGTCGTCATGAGTCGTCAGAAGCTTGAAAGTCTGACAACCAGTCTTACCTAGGGGTATCGTATTACCCAGTTACTGGGTTGTGGAGGTCAGATAGGCAGCCGCTCCATGTAAAATACTGGTACTCAGCTGCATCCGGTTAGACTGGAAGCCGACCCCAACATAGTTGGGGAAAGGCTAGGCAGATGAGTTAAGGAAGATTAATTATAGAATTTTTGTGTAGAATAAATACAAATAATTTTATTAATTTTATGTTGCTGTATAATTTTCTTGGTAGGTAGATGTAAACAACATTAGTGAAACTTTGTACTTGTACTATTACAATCACTGTTTGTATGATGGGCTGTTTTAAATGAAGGTAGTTAGAAAAGGATAGAATGATAAAAAAAAATATTTAGTACTTTTTTGCATATCTCAAATACAGAAGTAGGTATTTGAGATATGCAAAAATGTACTAAATATTTTTATAATTAATGTTTGGTTTGACAATCATTGCTTTTAATACACAACAAATAGTTATCCACTTTATTTCACACTTTTATTCGTTAAATAAACAGTTATGTTCACCATGATAACGGACAGACTGCCATCGTCTCTGATACACATTTTTAAAGGCCTTTTATGGGAATAAGACGGTCAAGGTAGCAAAACAAGAAACTGTCACTACTACTGTTTCGCGTTTTGTGTTTTCTACTGTTTCGCATAGTAAGAATATCCATTGAAACCCTTTCATATGGTCACATTACTCAGTAACTCTGGGCGTGTTTCAACCTATCCGGTTTAAATTCAGACTGTTTAATAAATTAGGCATATTATATTACTGTAGAATTGTGTATACAAATCCTTTGTATTTATACATACAATAGACATTTTTAGTAACGTGGAAAATTTAAGTAATTAAAATTAAATTTATTTCAATTTAAGCTCTGTTATTTTACGTTTTCAACCGACTTCAAAAAGGAGGAGGTTCTCAATTCGACGCGTATGTTTTTTTTTTTTTTTTTGTATATTTGTTCTACGATTACTCCGCCAATTATGAATCGATTTGGATGATTCTTTTTTATAGCAATGCTATTCGTCATGAGTTATAGCAATGATATTTTTTGCAATTCGACTGATAGTTTCTGAGATGCGCATTCAAATAAACAAACAACAACTGTTATGATAGAAAGACGTAGATTTTGGCTTTAAAAGTTTATTTAAAATACCATTACATGAGTGTGATGTGAATTGTGTGAACAGCTTAAGAGCTATACAGATTCTTTTTCTATTTTCTTCGATAAACGTTGAATTAAATAGGTACGTTGAATAAAATAAGGCAGGTACCCATGTGCACTGTTTCCTTACAATCTCAGCGGGCGTCGTTCATAAATCGATTAAAATGGAAACTTCCTTCCTCCCTTATTAGATACTTATTATTTATGACATCGTAAATCACTCTTCTGAAACTGGTAGAATTTTTCCCCGTACTTGGGTTATTCTTGAAGAAAATGCTTGAAGATTTTTGTTTTTTTTTTTGCTGTTAAATAGAGGTTTTAGTGTAGTGAAATAGAGAATGAATCAGTTGCTTTTATTGCTAAAAGATTTTTTTAGAGTTCCGACCTTGGAAGGGACGTTCGTTTTTACTCGTATCATCATTTTTTGTGTCTGTCACTAAAGCTTTTTTCTTAATATCTAACCAACTAGGAAAAAAGTTGTATAGTATTTGAGTTATACATCTAACAGTCATGTAAAGGTTTTAAAATAGTTTTGTAGCAGTTAACAGTTTTATAGTAGTGTTCAATTCGACGTATTAGTTGCATGTATATTTTTTATTTTGCTAGTTGGGATGAGATGGATTTGAAATTTGGTATAGTGTTAGGTTTACATAACGTGCGGACAGTTATTGCGACACGAAATAAAAACATTTAAATCATAAACGTTCCAATAAACCAGAACAGAAATAAAATCAGAACAGTGATCTTAAAAGATAAAGTAGGTACCTAATTACCTATGTAGTTCAAAACTGAAAAAATATTAATTTCTTAACTCTTTTTATACCCTTGGTATCTAAAGACACAATTTTGATTACCTACAGGCAAATTATAGCCAAATATTACAGGCAAATTGTAGCCATTTGTTTCACTTGCTTTTTTATGATTTGTATGCCATTGTTTTTTTTTGGGAAACACGACCGCATTACAATTTTTTTTTAAATATGGATTGATCATACTTATCTTCCTGCAAAATACTAAGTTAGTACTTTTACTTAGTCATTTTTTCTTTTAATTACTACCCGTACAACTCAAAATAAACCCCATTACATAATAAAAAAAGGTTTTTAAATCCTCTTGGATTAAAAAAAGCCTTTACAGCTGGGGTTATTAATTAAGCTGCATTTCCAAAGGGACTTACTGTCTGCAGCAATCCTTTGATCAGCGGACCCTAATGACGATGTTAATCGGCAGTTCGACTACAGAGGGAATGGACTGAGTCGGTTATGTATTATAGGATTATTATACAATGCTATTTATACTTTAATTATACTGTTTATATCATCATCATCATCATCTACCTAGCCTTTTCTTAACTATGTTGGGGTCGGCTTCCAGTCTAACCGGATGCAGCTGAGTACCAGTATTTTACACGTAACGACCTCGTGACCGTGACGTGACCTCCACAACCCAGTAACTGGGTAATACGATACCACTAGGAAGACTGGTTGTCAGACTTTCAAGCATCTGAAGACTCATAACGACTGTCAAAGATACTATTCGAATATATGACTGCCTCGTTGTATTAGTCGTCGCAAAGCGCGACTGCTGAACATAAGGTCTTGGGTTCGATTTCCAAGTCGGGCAGTGTTATTAGGTTTTTCCATTAGGAATTTCTCAGTTGCAAACAGTAGTATAGTTTTTGAATTATACAACTAACAGACATGTGAAGGTTCTATAATAGCATTGTAGCAGATAACAGTTTTATAGTAGTGTTATAGCGACGTATTAGTTATATTTTATTTATTTTGTTAGTTGGGATAAGTTTTAAATGTAACGCAGATTAATTTAAGATCTATTTTAAGCCTAAGTTTCGGGTGACCTTTGAACTATTATTTCTGGATATTCGGCATATTAAAATAGTTTGTCGTAATTACTCGTAATTTAAATATTGAGAGATCTTGGGTGGCGTTTTGACAGAACTGAGATTAAATATTGAAGATCAATAATAACGAAGAAAACATTTTATGTAAATCTTCTTTAGTAATATTATTAAGCTGGTTTGTTTGTTTGAAAATGCTAATCTCAGGAACTACTGAACCGATATCAAAAAACCTTTTTGCTTTATTTAGCCGTATCATCAAGTAAGGTTATATGCTACATAACATCACGCTATGACTCACGAGAGAGGAGCAGTAATCATAAACATAACATCACGCCTGTAATCCCCGAAGGCTAGGGCAGAGGTGTACCCATTAGTACACCCACATTTCGCCAGTTATGTTTTTAGTCTCATATAGGGGGCGAGCCTATTGCCATCAACCAGGCACAAATCCAGACTCCGAGGCTGCTACTGAGAAATTCCTAATGGAAAAACCCAATAACACTTTGCCGACCCCGGGAATCGAACCCAAGACCTCATGCATAGCAGTCGCGCTTGCGACCACTAGACCAACGAGGCAGCAGTAATCAAAGACAAAACTATCCGATGGCTTAATAACGAGTTAGTAGATAAAAAGTAAACGAAATATATCGTTTTACTACTATATTTTAACCCCCAAGCTTTGTTTATAGCTTGTTTTAATTAAACAGAACTGTCCGCGCGTTCAAATGGCTTGACAGTACTGTCAGCTCACTGTCTAATATCTCAGTGAAATTATTACTGGGCGTCGGCGACACACGGGCATAAATTAATTGTAAATAGAAGGAGAGAGGGAGTTAAATGGTCAATTAATATTTAAGTATAATTAATAATGTGTTACAATTAATCTTAATGTCGTGATGGCACAGTGATAAAGACGCCCACCTCTTATGCGCAACGTTATAACCAATTTTTTTTGTAATTTCATTTGTACTTTCTGACTGCCTCGTTGGTCTAGTGGTCGCAACCGCGACTGCTGTGCATGAGGTCTTGGGTTCGATTCCCAGGTCGAGCAAAGTGTTATTGGGTTTTTCCATCAGGAATTTCTCAGTAGCAGCCTCGGAGTCTGGATTTGTGCCCGGTTTATGGCAATAGGCTCGCCCCCTATTACATGGGACTAAAAATATAACTGGCGAAATGTGGGTGTACCTTTGGGTACATCTCTGCCGAACCCTTCGGGGATTACAGGCGTGATGTTATGTTATGTTTGTAGTTTCTTAGTTTATCTTGAACATCACTGGAATCGGTGAATAAGTCCAAAATCGTCATTCAGCTTTAAGCAAGCATGGTGATCATGTATTTTCTGTATGACGAGAGTTCTTTGCCCTGCAATTAGAGAGTAATATCTAGGCTAGTATTATGATACCAGTTCGAACTAGCTTAGTATCTAAATATCAATAAATACTCAATTCTTAAAAAGTCAAGATTCAGAGAATCAAGATACAGTATGTGAACGCATAATAATTATGATTGATAGTCGAAATGCTGATTATGCAATAGCAAAACTATCGAACTCCGATCTATCTAGGTATTTATCTTGCGTTGACAGTAATCTGTCAACTGAAAATCGACCATAAAAATGAGAAAACATGAGACAATTTAGACTCAAAGAATTAATGAAGTTTAGCCCTTGGACATTTTTACTTTTATTATGAAGAAACTTTGGGCAAAATCAATACCAACAATTGCAGTCGAAACCCATTTACAAAACCAACAACAACCCAGAACCCTAAACTACCTAATCACGGTCAAAACGACCAAAATATTTGTTCGCGAAAAACGGTCGCAACACGATTGTGAAAAAAGTCCCAAAAGCGATTTGTCACGCGTCCGGTGGCCCGGCATCCATCACAGGATAGACCCGAATTATTATTCTTTATACTCAGTAATGACGCACCTGGGGTCCTAGTCGTCAATCTGGATGATCAATGACGCGTTTTGACGCTCCATTGAGGGTGGATTAACGTGGTCTGTGTTCACTTGCCGGGTGAAATGGGTTTTTAAGTGGAACGACGTGATGGTTTGAAAAAAATTGATGCAAGTTGTAAAACAAATGGATATTTTTCTCGTGCTGAAGAGATTTCACGAAAGTGACGCTGCACTTTGCTAGTAAATAATCTTAGTAATAGACTTAGGGACAATTTTTCAATCGTTGATAGCTCTTAACGGAGGGATAAATATGGATTTGACAGCGTTTGTAAAGAAAATATGTCAAGCTGTCATATTTATTCTTTGGGCATTGGACTGGATGAGATTTTTAAAAGTTTATATTGTCTTATAAAAAAAAAAGTAAGTAAACCACCTTTACTAAATAAGACATGTAATTATTTGAAATATAAGCTTTTAAAATTTTAATATTAGATCGAAATAATATTAAAACTTTTATGAGTAAGAAGAAAGATTCTTGAACATTTTCTGAACATTTTCTTACCCGGTGTAATATGAAAACCAATAACATCCCGCGGTGGAAACTTTCATAATGTGGCAAATATTACTGTCACTTGAGGTCTGTTTTACCACGATTTTTCTTTTAAATTTTGAGTCCAGCAGTATGTATCTTTTTTTTTTAGTTTAAAATGTTATAGTCAGCACGAAAGATATTTGCCTACGTCCTTAAAAGGGGGGTAAAAAGATCGTGGGGGATTTCGTCCCTGGGCCCGACGGACAGACCCACGCCCAAGCCTATAATGTCCTACAACCTCTACACAATAATATGTACAAGTCACACAATTTTTGCGCGCATTACATTGCGCGCTACCATAAAGCCTCGTATTCATGGTAAACATTTGTTTAGTAACAGTTGTTCAACGTTGTTGATGAACGGCGAGAATGCTGCCGGGCGTCAACCTTGCAACATGGCGTGATCAACTCCGCAACACTGTTGCCCTCAATATGTTGACAGCAACTAGGCAACATGGTTATGCAACTATGTTGCTAAACAAATGTTTACCATGAGTACGAGGCTTTAACAGTGATTTTTTACACATTGTTTTCTAGCATTATTTTTGGTCAATGTTACTGAGAGAAACACATTATCACATAGCGGTTAACTACGCATACTTCCCTTACATAGTTTCTTTTATCGTGTGGGCAGTAACGATCCTAACTTACGACCCTACACACCCTAGTGTCAGAGTTTCTAAACCGCCTCAAAGGCCTCTAACATGGTTTTGAGTGGAACAGTAAGACCAGGTTTTCTCACGATGTTTTCCTTCACTGAAGCCAGTGATGTCCAAGATAAACTTTTAAAAGTACATATGAATAGAAAAATTCACATTGGTACTTGCCTGGATTAGAACCCACAACCTCAAAGCATGAGAAGCGCGCGCCTTAGCCACTGGGGCATCACAACTTTATACATAGTTAACGACTGCGTAATATATTTATACCCTGTGTGTAGGTATGTATCTAGTAACATTTCAAGTCAATTATTTTCGTATTAATCTTGATACTAATTTTCTTTCAGCAACTTTCCTTTACCAGTCCGATATTAGAGGGCTGATGACTTTTTGACGATGGTATAGCATGGCTGTAATGAAACACATTATACTACCCTCATTATTGTCAGTTTATACTTTTACCGGACGATTATTTGGACATGGAAACCGGTTTTGATGAACACAATTATAGTTTCATGTGCACGGTATTTGAGGAACACTGATTACAAGGGGACTGGTATATTACTGGCCTCGAAGACACAGGGTCTGCCTTTCGATACTACCGTAAAAATAACATCCATTCTATATAAATATAAAATGCTTTGTCCTGGATGACGGATCAACGCACAGCCTAAACCGCTGATCGTAGAGATTTGAAAGTTTGGGGATATGTTTTTTGAATGACTTAGGCACCCTATAAGAAAGAATTTACTGAAATTCATCCCTAAAGGAGATGAAACAGGGGTTCAGAGTTTGTATTATTTATATAAACAAGATTAGATCGCCTATAACCGACATTTCGATCGAAGTCACATAATTAATACAATATAATAGTTATCCATTAAAATCCATGTACCTACCAATTTAGTATATACATTATTTACAAGCTTAATAATACAAATAAAATAAAAAACAACCAGAATATAAAAAAAGAGAAACTAAAATTAAATGGCATCAAAAAATTCATTCGCATCGCTGTCTACTGGAAATGTGCCCAAAAGACTGGCCGCATTGCCACGTTGAATGGCAATGCTTGACCTCTGGCCAAGGTAAAAACCAGCCCTTGGGTCACGGGAAGAATCAACCAATCGTTACAGTCACATAATAGGTATAACATATATAATTTACTTATATAAGCATCAAGAACAATGTAACTTTTTTATAGTATTTCTGGAGCACCATGTACGACTGTCATGTTGAGTATTTTTTAAATCCAAATTGGTAGAACTACCTATAACAACATCATTTACTGTTCTCTAGCGAATGAAACTATATTGAATTGAATTATAATAACATTTCCAACCGAAAAAGTGGGTGACATTTGATGGATTGATTTTCTTGATAATGATTATTTTCTGATGTACTAAACCAATTTGTTCCTGGCGTCACTGATGGTCTAAGATCTCACAGTCACGAGACCTACTCTATTTTACTTTGGTTGAAATGGTATTTAAAAGAGTTAGCCTGGCTGCACACGGGCCTCCGACCACAACTATAAAACGCCGCCACCAACGTAATTCCTTTAGTTTTTATTCATTTTATATGGACTCGCCGGACACGGTTGACGTCGGTGATCACCCCAACGCTGCATCTAGCTTTTGGTGGCAGCGTTTGTGGCTATCGCGTGTGGCTGTGCAGCCAGACTAACGTGTAGTTTACAAGATATAATGTGTGCTAGTTCTAATGCTGTATCCTTTTTAAGGTATCAGGCACAAAAGGTACCTTTTGCTTAGGTACCAGACATTATTCGTAGGCCATGACTTCAGTCAAACGCTTAATGCTTTTCCGAATCTTGAAGTGTCTGGCTAAAGTTTTACATTAGGAATTTCTCTTGGCAGAGCTTGGAAATTGGTCGCGTGATACTCCCTTGCCTTGAAAGCATGTAAAACCGTAGGTCCATAGGACTATGAGAGTGAGAGATGTATGAGTATTTACAAGCGCACTATAAAATCTCCTGCGTACTTGGCTAGTCTCCATTAAGATTGGACGCCGTGACCGAAATCGCTCTTGAGAATGTAATTTTAGAACTCAAAATAGCCATGGTTAGATGACGTAGGTCTAGCAACTCTGGGCTCTCAGACCACAGCATACGAATTACCAATAACGCGCCCACTATTCACTCAGTTATTAAACAGTAATTATAGTGTAGTAGATTAAGTATACGCACGTAGAATACTATTAATAATTATAACGTGTATAATGTAAGCAAATAGTGAACGTATAGTTACATATTGATTTGAGTAGATTGAAATTTTGATAATATTAAGCGAGAATGATCGTTGTAAATTGCAAAATTTAATTATATTAGCGATACTAAATGCTTATAACAGGGGTGTGATGGAAGGTGCGGCTCCTATGTAGGCGATAAGGGGATTACATAACATAACATCACGCCTGTAATCCCCGAAGGGTTAGGCAGAGGTGTACCCATTAGTACATCCACATTTCGCCAGTTATGTTTTTAGTCCCATGTAATAGGGGGCGAGCCTATTGCCATCAACCGGGCACAAATCCAGACTCCGAAGCTGCTACTGAGAATTTCCTGATGGGAAAAACCCAATAACACTGTCCGACCTGGGAATCGAACCCAAGACCTCATGCTCCGCAGTCGCGCTTTGCGACCACTAGACCAACAAGGCAGGCATAAGGGGATTAGGAGTTTATATATACCGGGGTGTGAGTAGAAACGAGGGTATTCGTAGACGAACTAAAGAGGCCGACACAGCCCAGCTAATTAGCAAGTTAGTGGCAGTGGGCTGGCCTCATCATAGCACGCAGTACTAATGGCCGATTGTGCCGTAGACTTCTAGAATGGAGACCACGCACCGGCGCAGCGCAGCGCGGGACGTCCACCTTACCGGTGGATCAGAAAAAGACCGCGAGATTTTGCTGGATGCAAGCCGCTTCCAACCGGTCCTATTGGCAATCTATAGGGGAGGTTCGTATGTTCAGCAGTGGACGTCCTACGGCTGATATGATGATGACATACGAGGTGTAGAAAGAGACATCACATATATCTTTGTGACGGGCCTGTTGGTCTAGTGGTTAGCGGCCCTAACTGCTAAGCTGGAAGTCGTGGGTTCAATTCCCACCCAGGACAAACTTTGTGTGATGAGCATGATTGTTAGTTCTGTGTCTAGGTTTGATTTATCTATAATATGTCATTGTATGTATTTATAAATTTATTTTTATTTTTATTTATTTAAACTTTATGCACATGTAAAAAAAATACAATGTACAAAGGCGGACTTAATGCCTTGGGCATTTTCTACCAGTCTACCTTAGGGTGATGCAGAGACAAAACATAGTAGGTGCACAGATAAAGAAAATTTTCGAGAATAAAATATAATAATAAATACATATATACATACATACAACAAAATATATAAAGTAGAGAGAGATAAAAATATAATTATAGGTGGTGAAGTACGACAAATTAATTGTGGGACGAGTCTGCCAACTTCTTTTGTAAGTGCTCGCGAGCTTTTACCTTGAATGTGAACCGACTGGTGGCCATCCTGATATTCTGAGGGAGAGAATTCCATAAGAAAACCGCCTGGACAAGAAAAGAAGATTTAAGAAAACCAGAGCGGTGGGAAGGACATCGCAGAATACGATTATTGGAGGAGCGAAGATTCTTGGTGTGCGCAGAACATAAATATTGAAAGTGAGAAGTCAGGTAAGAAGGAGAACTAGGTTTATCGAGGATAGAAAATAAGGTTGTCAAAGCCCTTAACGCTCTGCGCTGCCTGATAGGTAACCATTTTAAGAGTGACCGATGTGCGGACACATGGTCATACTTGCGGAGATTAAATACGAATCGAATGCAGTTATTAAGAAGTCGGTCTAGTTTATTGAGGAGATCTGCATTCAGGTCATAGTAGCACACATCACCATAATCAAGTATGGGGAAGATGAGGGACTGAACCAGCATTGCCTTAATGTGTGAAGGGAGAACATTTTTCAACCTATAAAGCGACCGCAACGTCCCGGTGACTTTTTTGCTCACAGTCGCAACCTGCTTACGCCAGTTCAGGCAAGTGTCAACGTACAAACCCAGATCCTTGACGTCAGAGCTAAACGGAATGACTGTGCCATCAAAGGTAACCGGCGGTACCGCCAAGCTATTAAGCCTTCGCAGGCTATGGGCGCTCCCTACAATAATAGCCTGACACTTGGTTGGGTTAACCGCTACCCCAAAACGATCAGACCAATTTTTCACTGTTGTTAAATTCCGGTTTAGCTCCTCAATCGCACCGGGTAAGTTGTCAACACCCGCCTGACTGTAGAGCTGCAAGTCATCAGCGTAAAGATGATACGAACACTGAAGTTCGGTAGTAATAAGATCTATAAAAATAGAGAATAGAAGTGGAGATAAGATACCGCCTTGAGGGACGCCAGCATCAAGAACACACCAGCAGGAAGAGGAGTTTCCCACAAGAACTGACTGCTGACGCCCCCGAAGATAGGAAGAAAACCAACCCAAAACCTCGGGAGAGACCATTAGATAGGAGAGGATGGATAAAAGGACTTCGTGATTGACGGTGTTGAAAGCATTTGAAAAATCAATCAGTACTAAGACGGACACTTTACCATCTTCCATTCCCCGCCTAATATCGTCAGTCACTTTGAGGAGAGCTGTGACGGTACTGTGGCCAGGCCTGAAACCGGATTGGAGTGGACTAATGAGGGAGTTACGGTGAATGTATTGGGAAAATTGTTTATGGACACAGGCCTCAAGGACTTTAGATAAAAAGGGAAGGATTGTGATTGGTCGAAAGTGACTGGGAAGTGTGGGATTAGGAATTTTAGGTAGTGGTCGGACATGGGCTTTTTGCCATAGTGCAGGGAAATTACCAGAGAAAAGGGAGAAGTTAACTATGTGGGAGATTGCAGGAAGGAACTGGTCAAGAGCCGTCACGATCATGTGACGACTAATGTTATCACAGCCCACGGCTTTCGATTTAATGGAGAGGATAATCTTTTTGATCTCACCCGGATTGGCTGGAATGAAGGCAAAGGGGGTAATATTGGGTCGCGTCAGACCATCAAGATAGTCAATGGTTTGACATTTGGTTAGACTATCAAGAGTGGGAACAGTGGCGAAATGGCGATTTAGATCGTCCAAACCAAATGCAGTAGGAGGGTCTGAATATTGCGATCTACCGATACCTAGAGTCCGAAGGAACTTCCAAATATCGGCAGGAGAAGAGGAAGTGATATTATCAAGAATGTGACGGCGTTTAGCGTTGCGTATCATCTGGTTACAACGATTGCGAGCACTTTTGAAGAGGGTCCAGTTTTCATCCGAACGATCCTTTTTAAACTTCCGAAACGCGCGGTCTCTTCGCCGCATTGCCATCCGAACTCCCCGATTCATCCAAGGCGCAGGCGGGCGCTTCAACCTAATTTTCCTGATGGGAGCATGGGCGTCATACAACTTGACTACAGCTGAGTTAAAAAGGCTAACTTTGTCATCAACTGTAGTGGCCTCCTCCAGCGGTGTCCAGTCAATGTTAGATGCATCCTGTGTAAAATTATCAATATTTATCCGCGCAAAGGCACGCCGGTACTGGAATGTAGGCTTGGGTTTAGGAGGTTTAAGGATGTAAGACAGGAAAATAAGGTCATGATGGGAGAAGCCAGGAGCAACATGTTGACCATGCGAGGAGACAAGGGAAGGATTGGAGATGAGGATTAGGTCGAGCCAGGTGTCATCACCGATTGTGTTATGATGAGTAGGTTGTAAAGGCAACACATGCAAACTGGCTGACTCGACCAAGTGTAGGAGTTTACGGGATCGAGAGGAGTTGTGGGCAAGGAGGTTGGTGTTGAAATCCCCCATGACAATGTGATGTGCATACTCTGAACCCAAAGATTCCAGGACCGATTCGAATTCGATGAAGTAATCAAGGGAAGGGGGACAATACACAACTCCAATAACGGCTTTAGCACCTTTAACACAAACCTCAATAAAAAGGTACTCGGCCGAGCTAGTAGAAGGAGAAGAAGCAAGAATTTTAAAAGGAAAATCAGCACGAAGGTAAATTGCTACGCCGCCCCCTCTCCTACCGATCCGATCATTCCGAAGAAGAACGAACCCTGGGAGAGAGTAGGTGGTGGATAGGAGTTCAGACTTTAGCCAAGTCTCAGAAATCAGGACGGCATGGACGTTGTTGTTCGTAAAAGTGTCATATATTTCATTGAAGTGGCTTGGAACACTCTGTGCATTGATGTGACAAACGTTAAACAGCCGGTCAGGGTTTTGGTTGAAACTTTGACGCAAAAGATCGCCAAGTGTGTCTGTAATGGAACAAAAACTATCATCATCAGAAGTGGCAGCAGATTCGTTGGCAGAGAAAAAAGACTCATTATCAAAAAAATTTGTCATAAATACATAATAACATAAATACCACAAAATATAATATTTATACTAAAAATATAAAATTATACTAAAAAAATAAAAATAAATAAAAATTATACTGATCTAAAACACTGATATAAAATAAATACACGAAAACCTAGTATGGCGTTTGCATCTCTGCACCACCCGCCAGCTAACATCATCATAATAAAATAACACCGTAACAACAAGTAATAAGATTAAATTAAAATAACTTTCGCCTAAACACTTTTAAACAACATAAAATTTTTGAGAACTTATCCGATCATAAAACGTCGTAAAATAATACATTGTCAAACTTGACAATTATGACAACTTCAACACAATTGACAACCGTTGAGAATGTATACTATCTTAAAAACGTCATTGATGCCAAATTTGACAATCGTGACAATTTGGCATTAGCAAAATAACGAAATGAGAAAACGAACTAACAAAAAAAAAAAAAATTATAACTATTGAGGGTAGACTTACTATTTTATGCGAAACTTGTAAAATGTTCAACAGAGACTTGTGATGAAATAAGAATAAACAAAGACTTAAGAAATAATAATAAATAAGCAGTGAAATATGACAATTTCTAATAAAGTTAAATATAATTTTCAAATAAAGGTAAGTAAATCCTACTTTTTGAAGGAATCGATATGCTGTTAATTAGAAATAGTGAATTCATACCACAATTAACGCGACTTGTTTCTTAGGCCATCTCCAGAAGTTTGCACTTTGGGGAACTTTACCAGCAGCGGATTCAGTTCTTCAAATGATGTGACCTTGTGCTTGCTTCCATCGGGAGCTTTAATGACGATGACACCATCCTGAGTCCAACATGACCGCATACTGAAGTGAAGCCGCGCCTTCCCGAAGATGGATTGTCGGGTCTTTGTTAAGAACTCCTTGACAGAGATAGAAGAACCCTTTAGCCCAGTCTTCGCCCTCCAGACCGCAGACCTATCATCGTAGCTTGAGAACTTGACAAGGATGGGCCTATGGTGATTCTTGTTGGCTACACCGAGTCTGTGGCAGACCTTTATGGAGGATGCAGTAACAGTTTTGAGGGCCAGCTTCTTATTTAACACCTCCAGGATGACTGCGCTGCTGACCTCCCCGTCAGCCTCCGCTATACCCTGGAAGATCAGCGCCTTTCTCCTATGCCTGGTCTCCAACCCGTCAACCTGGCCAGCGCACTCGCTGATCTGCATTCTGAGTAAACTTAGCATGCTGAAGATGAGCTCCCTGAAGGTGCGAAACTCTTCAGCTACCCTGGCCACGGTATCCTTGGCCGGTCCGGCACACTGAATTTGCGCTTCTAGTTCATTCATCTTCCGGATGAAGCTGTCTTCCAGGCTCTTCTGTGCAGATAATATGTCGTTGAGTTGAGACATTGTAGTGTTGAGTAATACGTTATTCACTTGTGTCCAGTGGCAGTGAAAACAGTGTTGTGTGATGATGAGCTGGCAGGTGGTGTGGAAATTATGGCTTGGGCCACATAGACTGCTGCAAACGTGAGTACCCTTTGTGAAGGGGTTATACACTTATAATTTACAAAAATAAAGTGAAAATACTCTTAATTAATATTTTAAATTAAATTAATTTTAATTTTTTTAAATTATATAAGTATGTAATATATATCAGTTGTCTGGTTACCATAACACAAGCTCTGCTTAGCTTGGGATCAGATAGCCGTGTGTGAGTTGTCCCAAGATATTTATTTATTTATATCTGATAACTATCAGACTGAGTAACATTGAGCAAAAATTATTGCTGCAAAAATATGAATGCATTCACACCTATCACTGTCAATGACGGCGCGTTCTTAGAGAATGTATGAAATAATAATTATCATTGATACGGGACGGTGCCAGAACTGTGACTTCACTGATATGTGTGAAACAGCCTTAAGGCAGTACAGACGGCAGCACGATATCCTCTTCCATGCAGATTGTTGAATTCGCGATAGCAATTTGACGATACACTCGACTTTTTTTATTTGTTGCAACACTGTGTCGAGTTTGACGGACATATCGCGTGCTTGCACCGAGTTAATTGACAAATAGTTGAAACGTTTGTGACGATTTATTCCTAGTTCACAACTGATGGCTGGGTGGTTTTTCAGGAGGTCAAAGTCAAAGTCAAATCATTTATTTCAATAAGGCAACTGAAAGGAACTTTTAAAAAAAGTAGCATCGAATCTAGTTGCCCTTTCAAAAGGTAGTTACGTATAGAGATGAATCGACAAGAAACTCCATACATAGTCTTTTTAACTGACTTCCAGAAAAATGAGGAGGTTCTCAATTTTTATCAATGTTTTACAGTATTTGTATACAGAATTACACGTGAATGCAATGTACTTAGGTAGGTACAAAAAAAAACTATAATTATAATACGTAAAAAGTACACCTCTAATGGGTACACCTCTGCCTAACTCTTCGGGGATTACAGGCGTAATGTTATGTTATGTTATGTAAAAAGTATAACAAGTTAAGAATTGAAAGGTTAAAATAAGTATATTCAAAGACACCATGTTCACGTGTTTACAAAAAAATCAAATCAGATTGTATAGTAAAAATCTTGAGTTTTCATTCTCGTTGCTAACTCACTAAGATAACAATATCGATTTAAGCTTACAATAACAGTTGCTTTGATACTTTAATCCGCCTTAAGATATCCATAGAACGAGGATACCTATGAATATAAGCCGCAAACCACAAAGAGAGCTTGGATTGCAAGCGGGCCTCCAAGCAAGCTTACGCCATTTAAGGACCGGCGTAGAACTATTGAAGCACAGCGCAGCACAGATTCACCGCCAAATAAATATCAACACTAAGTCCTTCCTATAAATAAAGTCGAAAATAAATAAACTGAACTAACTTGTGGACTAGTGGAACTTTGCTTTCAGTAAAAAAAAAATCAGTTCGTATTGGTTTGGCAGTAAAAAACTGAAAGGAGAATAATAATAATCGTTTATTCAGCAAAAAGTCACATTTACAAAAAAAAGCTAGAAGTTGCGCCATACCTATAGTCAGGGATAAAGCCAGTAACTTGCACAAAAGTATGCAAGTAGCTTGCATGCAATTGTGCCATGAAAATTTTGGTTGGTGTTATGCCCCGTTAGCATGCAAGCTATTTGCACATTTTATGCAAGCTACTTGCACACTTCATGCAAGTTACTTGCACACTTTGTGCAAGTGATTGTCATGTGTGTTCCTAGCTTAAAGCATTTGAACAAAACTCCATCACTCGATCCCTACACCTGCCACCAAATCTGCGCGCCTCCAATTAGTGAGGCTTAACGCTAATCCGAGTGGAACAAGCTGAAAATAACTACAACACCATGTGAATAAGCAAACACCCTGTGTAAGGATTAGTCGG
Source organism: Hoplodrina ambigua (assembly GCA_949774945.1). Taxonomy (NCBI): domain Eukaryota; kingdom Metazoa; phylum Arthropoda; class Insecta; order Lepidoptera; family Noctuidae; genus Hoplodrina; species Hoplodrina ambigua. The sequence goes on along the minus strand of OX458974.1, from coordinate 2,216,462 downwards.
AACGGGAGAATTTATTTTAATTACGAGTGAAATCGCGGGTCTTAGCCATTTGTTTAGTTTAGTGGGGATTACTGGGTTTCGCTTATGGATTTTTGTTTGTGAATTTTCAAATGGTTGACAGTTAACCTTATTTATTAGTTTGTGGTTGCTGTGAGAACTATTGGAAATGTTGCGGTTGTAGCTGGGTTAGCATATTTCTCCTCTCCTAACAAAGGTTGAAATATTTCTGGATATTAATTATTGAATAATTAAACTTTTCACCTTTGTACGTCATTAAAAATGAATGAATATAATACTTATCGAATTATTGAAAACCAGCAGTGATTTATGGTGTAAGGACGAGCCTTGATGTATGTCTATTCCGTTGAAAGAAAAGAAAATAATAATAATATAAACAATAACCAAATCGTAGATTTTAAATTAAATTTTATTTTGAGTTACCTAATTATTAAAAATTAGCCCTAAATGATATGTGGAGCAAACAGACTGAACACACAAAAGCCTTGATGTCATTGTGAGTCTATTCCATGGATTTTAAATCAGTTTTACTTGATAACAACCTTAAAAAATAATTTTATTGAAACGTTCCTAAGTAGGTACAAGCAGTTTCGCAGATTTGCAGACAAAAGGACAGTAAATTTAATTTACTGTCTCGTAAAATAAAACTGCAGCGATTTAACTCCAAAGGTTTTGTCTATAAAGAACCTATAAACTTAGGGATAGAACGTTGTAACGTTAAACGATGAATTGCCGGAGCAGTAAGCGACAGATGGAGAAAAATCTTTAAGCGAAAATCATTCATACTGATATGAGAAATCAGAATAGTTTGGGGCAATAAAATGAACAGAGTAACATTATCACTCTTTATTCTACATCAAAAAAAAGAAAGAAAGAAAATTATTATTATTATTAATTATTTTTATTTACGCGAAAATGACGCACATGACATAAAAAGAAAAAATAAAAAATTATATATACTTAAAAGCAAAGTAAAAAGAAGTTTGTTTTATTTTACTGGCTTGTCTGGAATTATTACTAACATTGTTTTGTGAGTTTAGATAGTAGCCAAATGATTGATACTAATCTGTAGTCTCTAATCTAAATAAGAACTTACTAAAATTTTACTTACTTACTTACAAAGAAGTCATAAAATTTTTTGAAACTAAATAAACAAATTCCAAAATCAGATTCATTTATTATACAGACTCAAGCGCTTTTCAGCGAAATTCAGCGCTTAGACTTCGTGTCCCTAAATCCTTAGCAGAACTTCTACAACTTAAGAAAACAACAAAGTGTTTACAATCTCAAGCTTTATTAGTAACAGATAAACGATAAGACATAACGAATTTATCGCCTGAAGTTTACAATTCATGAATATTCAGTGCTGAGCAAACACCTGGAGGTAAGGTTTACTATTCAACGTTTACAACGTAGACGTTTATTCGCGTTTACGGCCTGAGTTGGATGTTTAGAGCATTTTTTACGAGCACCCTGTATTGCTACTGGGGCTGGTCTAAAGCTTAAGATGCAGCGGCGATGTTCTTCTATTTTAATTGTAGTTATAAAAAAGAACCAATTTAATTTTAATCTATAATGTGGATTCATTTCTGTCTATTTTAATTTAATTTATTTTTAATTCTGTTGTAATAAATTGCGACTAACATGATCTTAAGATATATTGTTACTAACATTAGTCTGAAATAAACGATACTTTTCTTATATCTTTTTTAAATTGATATCTTGTTGAGTCACTACTAAAGCTAAAGCTATAATACTAAACAGCTAGACCCGGAACTTTTATCTGTAGACCATACAAATATTATTTCCGTGCTTGAATCGAGTAAGCGCACGCAGCGTAGCAGTCCGTGGCGCTGTTTTACATCCAATTTGTTGTCCTAGTAGTATTTGTATGGTTTTTGTTTCTGTTTCAGTTTGTAAAAGAAGTCTGACTGAGGTTCTTCTATTTTTGAATTGTTTGCTCTTTCGAAAACAACGTATTTGATAACAACCTTAGTGACGGTGGTAGCTGAGCGATTGGTGCGGGTAATCGCTTGTCGCACTCGCTTTAGCCCAGCGACGAAGCGATGGGAATCACACACTCGCTTCTCGGTGTTCTCCCACTCATTTCCAGTTTATAGCTCCAATCGCTTCTCGCTGATCGTCTGCAGTGGGACAGACACCTAAGTCCACCTCTCAAAAATCGCTCACCTCTCTTAACTCGCACCACAGGTTATTGTGAGTCATTATAACAGAGCAAGATCGGCACATTAAACTTGAAGCTGCTGTAAATTCTCGCTGATTGTTTCTTATATTTTTTTCTGTCGGCCATTTTACGAATATGTGACGTCATAACGGCTGTGCGAATTTGTTGTGTAATAACCGTTTTGGGAGAGTGCGAAGTTACTTAGGTACTGTTAGATATTGCGGGACGGATTTTTTAATATTGGTGTGAATGGATTCTGTGCGTGTACTACTTTGTATTTGTTTTGTGCAATTTCTGATTTGCTTTGCAATTTTTTTCCTAAGTATGAGGATTTAGGATTGTTTTAAAGACTAATTCATAGTGTTATGTTTTGAGTTTGATAGACACCTGTCAAGGTCGCCAAATGTACGAATGAGATACCTACATATATAAACAAGAAATGCATTAAACCCGATTTTAAATGTAAATTGAATATAATTGATAAAGAAAAAATAAAAATTACATTTCAAATGTAAATTCCTCCACATGCTAAAATCTTAAATGCATTTATCAACATTTAAGATTATTTTTGAATTTGTTTTCCATTATTTGAGAAAAACGTAAAAATGTTTTTAGCTCATTTTTTTTTTACATAAGTACATTCATAAACTCCCGCCTTTCTCCCATGGCGGTAGGCAGAAACTACAGAACGCCACCTGCTTCGATCCTTCGTGGTTTTTTTAATTACAAATTAATTTAAATTTTCAGTATTTATGTATTTTATGTTCAAAAATGCATGAAATACAACTCCAAGATGTTCTTCACTGCTTTTGCAACTAAGTGTTATAAGAATGGTTTATTAACACTAGCCTAAAACAAAAAAACTATAATAAGCATACATTTAAGTACTAATTACACAATTATCGTGACCATAACGTGTTCTATTGACCTCGTTAAAAAAAATAATGGAATTTTCTGCGGCAAATTATTGTTTTTATGCGCCATTACTACAATCGTGAATGCGTGCGACGAACGTTCTGATTTATAGTGGCTGTTCAAGCAATCTCTGGTTAAAAATTGCTTTCCTTTTATTCTTGGGGTTACCAATTAATTGTGTGTGAATGTTTTATGTTTATTTTTATGTCAAACCCAGAACAATATTATAAAAGTAAAAGTAACTGTGTCTGTCTGACTGCCTCGTTGGTCTAGTGGTCGCAAGCGCGACTGCTGTGCATGAGGTCTTAGGTTCGATACCCAGGTCGAGCAAAGTGTTATTGGGGTTTTCCATTAGGAATTTCTCAGTAGCAGCCTCGGAGTCTGGATTTGTGCCCGGTTGACGGCAATAGGCTCGCCCCCTATTACATGGGACTCAAAACATTACTGGCGAAATGTGGGTGTACTAATGGGTACACCCCTGCCTAACCCTTCGGGGATTACAGGCGTGATGTTATGTTGTTGTGTCTGTCTGTCTGTTACGGTTTTACGACTAAACCACAGAACCGATTTTGATGAAATTTGGTTTAGGGGAACCTCAAGAAAGGACTAAAGGTTACTTTTTATTCCGCGACTTCGTCTGCGTCCGCGATAATAGACATTTACGTGGACTAAGTCTCGACCAAAAGCTAGTTAGCAAATAAGTAGGTTATATTCACATTTATTACGTTAATTTACAAAAAAAAGCTTTGCTACAAGCAAGTGATTTCTCCTGTATCGTGTCGTGTCAATTATAAATTATAAACTCGCATATCCTACAAATGGCCAGGCCCGAAATAACTATCTGAAGGTCATGCAAATATTTGTCCCGTGTTGGAATCGAACTCACGATACAAATCGCAGAAATCAATCGCTCAACCACTGCGCTAACTGTGTCTCATCAAGTTTTCATCGATTTTTTTTCCTCTTAAGATCGCCGATGAGGTCGTTCCATTACTGATCAACACAACGGTTGATCTATTCTAGTAGGCATAGTAGTACAATTACGAGCAAAAACAACGAAACATTACGAAGCTATTTCCTTCGAATATATTGATTAAAATGTCATGTTTTTAGGAATAATAGTATTTTGAATGAAATAATTAAAGTTACAACCATTTCACAAGTAAATCGAATTCGAATCGAATTCGAATCGAATTTCAAATTTTTCTAAGTGTACACATATTTGTTTTTGCTCGTCATGTTTCTTTCCGTGCCTGATACATTCATAGCACGGTCTAGTCGACAGACACATTTAAACCATTAATTCTTTTTTTTTTGCCTAGGTGGTAAAAATCATCAAATGACTCCTTCCGCCCTGGGCGGGGCGGAAGGGACTGTCAGACTTTTACTGACTAAAAAACCACCCTGTTTCTTCTGTTGCCCTTAACGTTCCGGGGCTACGGTATCCTGTTAAGACGTCCCGCAACAAACCATTAGTTCTAAGTCTTAAACAGCCAACGAAGTCGGAAAACCACCGATTAAATAATAAAGTTGCAAACAACTTCGAATCCCAAGTCAGCACGTGCAAACCAATTAATACCTTAAACTCATAAAGTTAAAAGATCTATAATAAAAAAAAAGAAAAACTAATAAAAACTTCTATGAAAGTTTTACTTTCCAGGGCGGGTCGGAAAGTTAATGAAACGAATGTACGGGCATCGTGTTTGACTTTCGAATTCAGAACGAAATAAAGACGGTTAAAAGATTGGAAGGTTTCATTAACGTCTTTTGTTTTTTGGATATACTTTTGGTCATTAAAACTGATGGATTAACCAAAAAATTAACCAATAACTCTATAACACATTTGTTATTGTACCTTCTTGGAAACTGTTTCAGCAGTTAGGAGACTAGGGCCATGGGGTCCTCAGTGCTCACTTGGCATTCACGTGTAATTATGTATGCATCCTAACTAATATTATAAATGCGAAAGTAAGTTTGTTTGTTTGTTTGTTACCAATTTACGTCTGAGCCACTGAACCGATCATCCTGAAATTTTGCATATACGTTGCCAGGTGTATAGGAACGAACATAGGGTACCTTTAATCTCGAAAAGAAGTACTGTTTCCGAGGGAAATCACAATAAGTTTCATATGATCATAGATGGCGCCACATGTCGTTTCGAATCATGATTTTAACTAAATAATAGAAATGACAGGACATGGGTAACTTTTTTCCGCGACTTCGTCTGTGTCCGCGATAACCGAAATTTACGCGGACGAAGTCGCGGGCAAAAGCTAGTATATTATAATTTTAGTTATTCAAGCCCTACGTAATGAGACGCAATTGATTTTCTATTGTTCTGTCATACTGATATGACGGCCGTGCCTTGAGTGGTAAGAGTAGGTACGTATGGAGTTTCTTGCCCTTTCTTTTCCGTCCCTTCAGGTGAACAGAGCATCAACCTTTTCTCGGCCCTTTTCATTGACAACGATATGGATGAGTTTCTTGATGCTGTATAAACTGCCCCTGATCAAAGAGAAGGGAGAGTCTCTTTTATAAATATTGTACTTTACTTATGGGGGGAGCGTCTCTTTTACAAATTGTACATAATTCATAATTTTATTAATATTTATACGTTTTGTATAATATTTAATTAACACGAAATTTCTCTAAACAAACACTTTAGTTTACCTCTAAAAATTAATTAATTTTCAGTTTATTGTTAAATAATTTTGTTAGTAGACGAAAAACTTAATTCTATTCTAGTCCTAATAATTTTCCTTAATCAGGATAAGACAAAGAAAAACTACAAGGATGTTTGAAAAATCATCGACATTTTAATTATACAGAGTGGTTTGGTTTCACTAATAGAACGTAAATTCAATGAAAAAAAAAATTTTTTTTTTTAAAGTAAATTCTCTATTTTTCCTCAAAATTATTTCACCCTATATTACAATGATATAATTAGTTAAAACTTATGTAGGTACAGGTACAGGTAGGTTACAACGGACGGCCAGTGCTGCAGGTCAACGCCCTTTCCGGTGATTACGTAACTCGGGCGCATAGTATCCATGAATTTACGGACGGTGTCGAAAACTTTGTTTATTTATTTTTATATTCAGATAAACCTTTTTTTTATAATAAATCAAGTACCTGTGGTTTTAGTGACAACGGTGTTTACACTAACAGTCTGTATATATAAACCATAAACATGACTAGACTTTTGTATAAAGCGCGGCAGCTTACCTACTGTAGTTAATATCGTAGTACGTCCAGACTGATAACCCGATTTCCACCACGCTGATTGGCTAATATTTTTCAACCATACCCGAAATAATATTTACATCTTTTCAAAAAGAGAACACGAAAAACATGTGTCACAAAAATATAACCGTATAAAAATAAAATGGCGCCCGCAGGCAGGTGCCTCAATATTTGCAAACAACACTGTCCACCAATACGATACGGGTATGAAAAATGCTATCGTATTATAGATTTTAAGTGTTCTTTGTCGTGTTCACGATTTATGTATTCCTGAACGATTCAGATACAGTGAAATATTGTTGCTATAAATAATTTTGTGAATAATCGCTTGAGGGAGCGTGACGGTTGTGTATGGGACATTAGGTTTGTGCTTGTGAAGGGTTTATCTGTTCCCGTCTGCTTATTGCTTGTGTTGTGAATAATGGTGTTATTTTATCTTACTTCATTTTTTGGTTTTATAAAAACCTACTTACTTATAGTTGAGATCAGATCGTCAGAGTACCCACCTATCTCATTTAGCATGTCTGAAATTTTGAGGATTTATACTTACATGCATAAACTCACGCCTTTTTCCCATGGGGGTAGGCAGAAACTACAGAACGCCACCTGCTACGATCCTAACATACTCCTTTCGCCGCATCTACGTTCATACATCTCGTCATACAAGCACGCCGGTTACGAGTACTCCGCACCTGACCTTTCTGAAGGACCTCACCAATAAGGTCAGTGTAGGTCTTCCTAGGGCGATCCCTCCCGGCGTTGCCACTCACCTCAACCACCTCACCTCACCTGTTTTGTTTTTTTTTTAAGCGATCCGTTTATGTTATACCAGCTCCATTATAACCTTACCTCAGCATAAACACATTAAAATACCTGAATGCAAACAAAAATTGACTTTATGACTAAGTGGAGTCTATGACATTTTGAAGGTAAATCTCTATCTATACTTAAAGTTTAATGTTTTACGTGCATTGTATTGTGCACTGCCCAAAAATAGTAACTTTTCACACTAAAAGTAAAAATCGTTTCCCAACAAACATTTTTTCTCCAGGTAACTTAGTTTGATGGTCTGTATGCGTTGGTAACGCGTCTTTTTACACGACTGCCCTAAAAAAAGTAGTGTTATGTGTTCAGGGTTCATGTATGTATGTATGTGAGTTTCTTTATTCCACTATAACTTTTAAACGCGTGAACCAATTTAGATGTAAGGGGTATCGTTGAAATCCTTGCATCGTTCCGAGTAACATAAGCTTGTAAAAATAAAAATACTAGTAAGTCACTTTAAAACGTAAATCAATACCAGCCTCAATTTATTTTTTTAAAGAATCAGGTCGTGTCCATGTTTATCGTCTAGAATTTGACAAGTAGATTTAAAAAATATTTAACACCGTAAACAAAAAACGTCCTAAAAAAAAAACTGACGAGTAAACAAAGTACAAATATATGCAATTTTTGCAGTCGTGTTTATTTAATTTTTTTAATTTCTATACTTACTTTATTATACTTTCTATCTTTACTCTGAAGTTTGGACTTATTCTTAAAAAAAAAATGTATTATCGTGTTACAAGGATAATATAGTAAGAAACTATAATATTTCCACCACTTTTCTTGCATTATAAATAAAACAAATATGTTTGTACAAAATATATTTTTATTTTTTTAACATCACCCATCCGGTAAATGCTAACAAAATCTAATTACCTGTCAAAGTAAAGCTTTGTAAATTATTATTGCAAACAATTATTACGCTCTAATGTTTATTATTGTTCTTAAAATAAGGGACGTTTAGTATGAGCAATATCCATTACCGATGCATTAAAGGAGGCCAACTTAATATGCGACCGATCGACGTTGATCGGCGACATCGACCGACCATTTAGATCGATACTTTAATTTTTTTTCAATTTCTCCTGTATCGTTCGTTCGTATACAAATACCTATTAAACTCACACATCCACCCAAACTCAGAACAACCACTGTTTGTGTAGGTCATACATAGATTTGTTCCGTGCGTTCCGTGTGACTGCCAAATTGATTTGCTTTTCCATAGATTTCTTCCATTATTTCACGTTTCAATGGTAACGATTCTGTCTGTCTATTTTTTTTATTATACTTCATTCTTTTTTTATATGCTTGTTCTTTCGTTATTGTGCCTATATCTTTGGAAACTTGGACATAATTAAGTCAATAGCAATGACAAACCCTGGAATTGGGAACTGCGATATATTCGCAGATGATTTTAAAATTTTAATGCGCGCTTGCCCAGCATTTGCGAAAGCAATATTTAATTATTTCGTTTATTTTGTTTTATTTCGTCGTTTATGTTTTGTTATGTTTATTATTTCATTCTATATTTTTTTCATTTTTATTATGATAATATCTTTATTCAATTGTTTTTCTTTTTTTATACAGTTGTTTATGTAAATGGCTTTTGAAAGCCGTATTAACATAAATAAATAAATTTAAATAAAACAAAATCTATTGTAATTATAACGTCAAAACTAATTCCTATAACCGTTTTTTTTTTAATATGTTTAAACGCTGGCAAGTTTTAACGAATATTGCTCATACTCTTCCAAAGGTACACTCGATTCAAATGGTTTTTTTATCCAAAGCATTTATCATAAAGGCAGTGAAAACAATCTAAGAGCTAACAGTGCAAAGTATACAAAGTTTACAAACAAACGATAATTTTATAAGTAGGTATATAAATAATTGCAAATGCAGAACTAATCATAGCTAACGGCTGTGCGAACTGTTTATTAAATTATGGGCAGATATCACTGATTTCTGGTAATAACTATGCGACGAAGACTGAGATAGGTAAGAAAGAGACAAAACTTGTCGTCTGAACTTGTAAAAAAAAAAAGTCAAACTCGTAGAGACAAAGTCAAAGTCAAAGTCAAAACATTTATTTCAAATAGACCATTTACAGGCACTTTTGAATTGTCAAGGAGTCGGTCAGTTAGTCCGAAAGCTGAAGCTAGTTGCTCGTTCCAAAACGGAGGTAGGCTAAATACTGGTTACATTATTCTTGTTGCTTCTAATAAAACAGCTTCTTCTTGTTGCTTGTAATGAAACAGCTTTATCTGACGAAGATGGTCGAACATTGATACTATTTATGCAAAGAACACCAAGAATATTGTAGCTTTGTTTTTCATATAAACTTAATTGAAAAGAGTGTCCGTTGAGTTTCTTGCTCGTTCTTCTCCATAGAGGCCTACCTCCGCTTTGGAACGAGCAACTAGCTTCAGCTTTCGGACTAACTGACCGACTCCTTGACAATTGAAAAGTGCCTGCAAATGGTCTAATTGAAATAAATGTTTTGACTTTGACTTTACGAGTTTGACCTATGTTTTGGAACGAGCAACAACGGTTCACGGTATAAAAGAAAAACTTAATTTTAAATTGAATTGTAAATTGTGTTTTTGAGTCACTGAATTTTCAAGATTGATTTTAAAAGAGTGTACAGTCAACAAAAGAGATAGATATCAGATATAGTTGAAGTTTTCTTAGAAGCCGGTGGATGTCTTCGATTTAGACTTAATTAATGAACTGTTCATTATCTACTTTATAAATTAAATTACATTTGAAAACATCCATCGGTTTCTACGAAAACTTCCATTATGACGAACCTTCATGCCTTTCTCTTTTGACTGTACATGGTGTTTCTTGCTCGTTATTCTCTATAGAAATCTACTATTTGGAACGAGCAACAAGATTTAAACTTTTAATTAACCGAATAGACATTTCAAAAGTGTTTGTAAATTATTTGAATTCGAACTTTGATACAACGAAATAAAAACTATTCCAATTAAATAAATTGACTTGAATAATATAAATACCGGTACAAATAAAGCTATTACTGTGAACTGCTTTGAAGAAAAAGAAACATTCCATTTGATTGAAGAGGTATAATTACATAAAGTGAAGTATTGGAAAAGAATTAAAGACTGGAATACTTATTTATTCAAACAACAAACGACTTAATAGCCCGTAGTTGACTATACTTGGAATAAAAGATAAAAACAGTCCAATTAAAGATTTGACACATTTTTTAGGTGAAGACAATGGTGCCGATTCCCTTGGTCACAAACTAAACTAAAATTAGACTATTTCCATCTTTTTCTGTCCAATAAAATAAGAAAGAGACTAATGTAAATAAGAACTGTCAAATTTAGTCAATCTGACACATCCATACAGTTATAGTTGACATCTTAAAACCTATGGATTAAAAATACGGAGAAGTTCAAGGCAAAACTAATTTAACATCGCTAATTTAGTTCTTTAATGGCACCGTCCTTCTCTTCAGCTGAATGTCAGTAAGAGGTGTCAATTCTCTAAATTTAGTCTAGTTTGTGAACAAGGGAATCGGCACCAATGTCCGACTTTAAAATATTTAGTACTCTTCTTGTCTTGTCTTTTGTTCTTTAAAACTACACACTGGATTGTCTTCATCAATTTGACAATTTATTTCAGAAATTGTATGTTGTTCGTATAATTCAATGATATTACCTGAATTAGCACAGGAATTTTGATGTATTGACATATCGCCAAATCAGTAGAGCGCACCTATGCGACGCATGAGCGAATCGCTATTCAAATAATTGAGCTTAGTATTGCCACAATCGTTCAATAATTATTGTGTGCACATTGTGTGTCAATAAACATTTTTTCTTTCTTTCTTTCAATTAAATTAAAAACAAACCTTTCAATTACTATCCACTAATAACAGCTCAATGTATATTAAGATATTGAAAATTATTCTTGAAACAGATTTGAAATTAATAAGCGTTTAATATCAAAGTTCATTATTAAAAAAAACTTGAAAAATTATAACGTGGCGTATTTTTTTTTTTGCAGAACACCACCCAATTGATGGCGAGAAAATCAGATATCGCCAATACTCCTCAATTCGTGATTATTTTTTCTGTATGAGAAGAGGCTTTTGTCGTGCTGTGAGATAGTAAAAGGCTAGTATTATAATCATTTATTACAGAGACGAGAAATCAACAATATCTGCCATACCTTATTCTAGTAACGATCTTAATGTCTAGTCAAATATATTTACATTACAACGAGTAGAGTATAATGATGCTCGCAGTCAGTCAAATCGCTTTGAAGCCAGCGTGTACGAAAAAGTGCGCCAAGTTCGTGCCTCAAGTATTTTTTATTGAGCATTTTATTTTAGAATAGATATTAATAAGAGAACTTAGGCCCTAGCACAAACGCGCGGAGTAAAAGAAGCAGAAATTCGATTTTAAATAAGTAACTGCCCGTTTTGCATGTAATATGAATTTTGACAGGCCTGTTGGTCTAGTGGTTAGCGCCCCTGACTGCTAAGCCGGAGGTCGTGGGTTCGATTCCCACCCGGGACAAACTTTGTGTGTTGAGCATGATTGTTTGTTCTGTGTCTGGGTGTGATTTATCTATAATATGTATGTATTTATAAATTATATAAGTATGTATATCAGTTGTCTGGTTACCATAACACAAGCTCTGCTTAGCTTGGGATCAGAGAGCCGTGTGTGAGTTGTCCCAAGATATTCCATTTATTTATTTATTTAGTTTGAACTCCTTATTCATATCAATTGGGGATACCCTCCAAGAGATCGTCAAAAATGTCAAGGCGCTGATGGCCTTCTGAAGCTGAAGTGGATCGAATGTTGTGCTTTCCATCCGTACGCAAAATACACGTCATACATAACCGTTGCATGATTTATTGTACATGCTACTTATATATTTATACTATTATAATTATTTATGGTAAAACACAAACACACAAAACAAAAATAACACATGGTTTTTGGTTTACATTAAAACAAAAATGATATTTGATGTCATATTTTTAAAATCGACTCTAAGCGAATACTTTTAAGACGGCACGTTCGTGGCAGGTCCTCTGGTAACTTAGACGAAGATCGATTAACGCTTCTAGAACATCTACTTGTGAAAAGTAGTTAACTAATATCTTGTGCGGACTTGGCGATCTTTTTACGAGCACAATAATGATAGAAGTCAACGTGATGCTTAATATAATGAGTTCAGAAACCATAAAATTGAACCCATTTCCTTGATTTGTTTCTGTAATGTTAATACTTATGCCATGTTATAAAAACATTACAACTATTACTACCTAAATTGATAATGACTTAACTGTTTGGCTACTATCACCTTGCCCTAACCTATGATCGTTCGTTTGAAGCATCAATTAATGTTAGGTTTAATTTAGGTTTAAGGATATATACATTAAATACAAAACAACGACGTCAAATTGAACGCCTGGAATCTCAACCCTCCTAAAATTAAACACGGCAGATATCGGGAGTACCTTCAATAAAGTACATTCAAAATTGGTGTACTTAAGTAGAGTAGAGATATAATGACAGCTCCGAGCAGTTACAAGGAAATTTTTGGCTACACAATGGTCGTTGTTAACAAATTAGACGGATTCACCTCAATCGTAAATTTTCCTACATTGCCAAAATTTACCTTGAACACGCAACAGCAACCGCTCGACACTGTATTTATATAGAGATATTTATAGAAAAATTCTTAGTGAAAATTGACAGGAATGTGAAATCTTAGGTAATATGATATTCACCATTATCCGGGTAACAACAACGAGTAACGAACTTGGTTCTCAGAAGTCAACAAAGGAGGGCTCCGGCGCTCAATATAGCGTCTGTCAATGGAGGCTCCAGTCTATTGGAAGATCCCTGGAGGTAGACCGCGAGTGGAGCGACGGCGGTGCATGAGGCGCACCGCGGGCCGCGTGTCAGTAATCCAGGGACTCTTCGTCTGGAGATCGCTTGCGGCAGCAGAGGCGCCAGGCAGCACCGAGAGCGCACACACCAATAGCAATCGCTAACCCAGCACCTAAAGCAGGTGCCGTCCAATCACCACCTCCGACACTCCTCGCCCTTGCACACAGCTCAGGGGCTTCATCGTGCAGCAGTCCTAATGGAAGTCCTCCCAACAAATCCAAATAACCCAATCGTCGTAGACTATCCTCAGAATACGCTTCTCTAGCTCTCTTTTCATCAGCTGTCCAGAATTTGCGATCTCCTGAAGTCACATTTGGGCAGTTAACTACTCCATTGCAGATCAACCTGGCTGGAATACACAGGGCTTCACCAGGGCAAATGAAATCGCACCCGTGACCTGAATCAGAAGATTTCATTTCTTCGTTAGTTAAACGTGACGTCATTAGTGTTCCATCTGAATTCTTGGGTAGATGGTACAACCCTGTCCAGGCAATTTTGAAGGCAGCCCGAGCTGGTGATGCGCTACCGATAAAGACTATACGAATAGACCGCGTCTTTTCCTTTTCCATCACTAATGGGTCATCCAAAGATTCGAATCCAAGTTCACCAGCTGATAATATTGGTAGTTTTTCAGTTTCTGTGACGTTATCTCCGCATACAGACAAATAAGGATCTAACCGTCCAGGCAAGTATATCTGAATGTTGCCATCTTCACAATGGCGCGAAGCAAACTTGATACTTTCGAAATGCAACCAGATATCTCTCTTTTCCTCGATCTCAAGATCCCAAATGCACTGTATCCGCTTTGGTGGTTCCATGTATCCGAGGGCTTCCAAATGAGGATAAACTATTTCGCCATCTGATGCAGCTGCCAAAACGGCTGGCCCGCATAGGGGGCCATGGACAAACTCGTAGCGAGCCTCAAAGAGAGGTGATGGGTTTTTGAAGTAAGAAGCTGCAGCGTGGGCATTATCAACAATCAGCTGGAGATTTAAACTCTCTCCTGATGACACTACTCTGTATGGTCTTGCTCTGGACACTGCGTTAGCATGTTTAGCGCAGAGACATGAGCCTATGGATCTCTGGACAGCTAAGTGTAAGGGGAGAGGGGTGGTGCTGACTCCTGGTGCTGTGATATTAGGTGATTTCCCAGCCGGGTATGGCTCCCAGATGATCAGTTTATCTGCACGGTCTTCGTAACAGTTTTGACAGGTCACTGAAGTGTAGGGGTGTTCCTGCAAGGGAAAAAAAAGATTTAGAATCATAATTTAACCTAGATCTTTGACGGACCCTGCTATGAACAAAATTGACGCAGAAGAAAGAAAAAAGTTATAATTTTATTTTCATTGTAACGAGTTCATTGTATGTATTTAAACAATAGAATAAGCGCTCAAACGGTACTTTGTGCTGTGCATACATAGGTACCTATTCTTTTATACATTTCTTTTTACATTCAAATTCCTATTTTGAGAGTAAAAAAAAATATAATAAAAAAAAAAAAAAAATAACAAAATAATAATAATAAATATAATAATTGACTTTGAATTACATAAGGAAGAGGAGGAATTTTGTATTGATCTTTTATGGAAAAATTACGTACCTAATTAGAATTGCGTATGTAACGCAATGCAAAAAAAGCAGACAATAAATCTGAACAAACTATTGTGTACCTACCTAGACAATAAATAAATTTCAAGCCAGCCAACATAAAAAACAGAACAATATAAAATCTTTTGTTTTCTTGTTTAAGTTTTGAGAAACAAAACTGACTAAAATAAACTTTGAATGTTTTGTCAGTTCGGATTATCTTGAAAACTAAATTAGGAGAAACTTTGTCTTGACAGAATGAAAAAAAATATTTTACTTCATGAAAACGTGAACTGAAAACTAATTAGAAATTACTTCAAGTGAACGAATTTTCAGATAAAATTAATTAAACTAGAAATAACTCGACTAAGAAAACGTTTTGTAGAACTTGCTCGGTTGCTTAAGTTAAAGTTATTGATTATTATAGATGAAGTACGATAGCTTGGCGCCCCCCTCCACAATTCAAAACGTTTGAAAGTATTTGTGAAAGTATATAAAATAATCACAACGCTTGTGTGCGTACTAAGACGGCTTTCAAAACAAAAACAAATTAGCGATTTGTTGCTCGACTAGCGGCGTCAATAATTACTCATTATTATTAGTATGGCGCTGCAATGACATACCCTATGAAATTGACATGTGCGTTGTCTTGCACGGTCAGCTAGTTATTTTTAGTTGACTAAAAAATCTGCCCGCGTGCTACTGAAGACAATTACTTACAACTACATGCAAACTTTTTCATAAGGATGTGACTACGTACATTGAAATAGTAACATGGAGGGCCACGCCATGTTATAGTAGTTAGTACATTTGGAGTAAAGTGTTTTACTCTGTAGTTTCGAATTCTATTATCAAGAGAGACTGGCTAATACAGCCATATCGACCCTTATTTTATCTTAATACAAGCTTCTGCCCGCAACTTCGTCCGATGATATTGCAAGGCTTGCAAAAGACTGGTAAGTTATATGTACCAACTGAACATAATACCAATATTGTACTCTTAGTAAGCAATAACCTTGATTATGTCAAAGTCAAAGTCAAAAAATCATGTAAATTTTTTGGTGGTTTACTAATTCTAATTTTATAACTTAATATTATAATGTTACTTATTAACTATACAAAACCGTTCAAGTGCGAGTCGGAAACGAAGGGTTCCGTACCATAATAGAAAAACGCATAAAAACTAGCCTAGAATACGGGGACCCCCTTTGATTTTCAACTTTTATTTATCACTAGCTTTTGCCCGCGACTTCGTCCGCGCAAAAATAAAATTCAATATAACCTATGTTAATTGCAGATAATGTAGCTTTCTAATGGTGAAAGAATTTTCAAAATCGGTCCTGTAGTTTTTGAGTTTATCCATTACAAACAAACAAACAAACAAAAATACAAATCTTTCCTCTTTATAATATTAGTGTAGATAGAAATACACACTTTGTGAAATTTTCAACTCTCTAGCTATTACGGTTCATGAGATAGAGGCTACTGACAGACAGGCTGACAGATTTATAGTAGAGGCTTAGTAATAGGGCCCCGTTAGCACCCTTCGTGTACAGAACCCTAAAAGCCGTCCCTGAATAATTTAACGTTTTCGCTACGAGAACAATGTTGATGAAACCGAACAGTTTTATCAATGATTCAAAGTAAAATATTTTGCGTTGGTTTCCGTGTGCGTATAAACTTGTTTTATTTATTTTGTGTATATTTTTTGTGGGAGGTTTTGCTCCTGCCGGCTTATACGGAGTTTTGATTTCACCGAAAATATTTTTGTCGATATTCCCAATGGAAACTTTATTTGCTCGAATACCCTTAAGGATTTCGGTTTTGTTTTGAGATTTCAAAATTGTTACATTGAAGTTTGTTTTATGATTTTGGATATTTAACGCTGTATCCGTTTTTTATCAATTAAGTAGTCTTGTATTAAATAAGTACCTAAGTAAGAGTTTCTTGCCCATTCTTCTCTATGCCTTTCGGAAGGGCAACTTAATTTAATTAAGTACTTTTTCTTGCAAAATGACATCCTAAAAAGACTTGCAATGGTCTTTTTAAAATACATACTTTGACTATAACTTTGACTTTGACTCTGCTTTGACTCTGACTTTGATTCTGACCTTGACCTTGACCTTGACTTTGACTTTACCTTTAACTTAAATTCAAAATACTCACTTTGAAGTTAACACTCAAGATCGTCAAGATGACTCTGGCATAAATTCTTTTGTCAGTAACAAATCTGTAGAGGCAGTGGACATCTTCGCCTGGAGACGCCTGTTTATACACCAAGGTGTTGAGGGGTGACCTCAGTCTTCCAGCTCTTTGCTTCCAGGAGGCTATGATCTCATCACAAGCGGTTCCTGGCACAGGTTCTCCGAAACGAGTGTTGTTGAAGAAGTCGTAGTGTGCCCAGTAGTAAAGTGATGATCTGAAAAAGGGATCTTGGTTAGATTTTGACAGTAGTGAGGAGTTTTAATGTGCTGAAGTGGAAGTGGGCCGGCCATGTCTGCAGACGGACAAACGGTCGGTGGAGCAGACACGTGTTAGAGTGGAGACCACGTTTTAGGCAGACGTATAGTGTGGGACGCCCTGCTGCACAGTAGATCGATGATTTAAAGAAGGCGGCGGGCAGCGGATGGATTCGGTCTGCCCAAGATCGGGATCGTTGGCGCTCTTTGAGGGAGGCCTACGTTTGGCAGTGGACGGCCATAGGCTGATATGATGATGATGAGGAGTTTTATAAAGACTGACGTTTAATTCATTACCGATCCTTCAAGAGGTACTTATAAATATTGTACGAATGTCACCGTACCGATACGCAGCACATCAGCCAATCGCCAATAGCCAGTCGTATCATCAAATTTTGGCCTTTTCTTAGGCCAAAGAATCAGCAATGCCATTCAAAGTGGCAATGCTGTCAGTCTTCTGGGCACTTACCTACCTCATTGACAGCGACGCTGACGAAATTTTTGGTGCCTTATAAGGTTCCTCCTTTCTGTTTCTTTTATAAATTGTCGCCATAATTATATTTACTTTTGTTGTTTTATTTACTTTGAGAGCCTTATTGGTGGTCCTTACCGCAGAGAACCTTTAGCAAAATCTCTCTTACGTAAACAAATATTAAGCGTCGAAGCGTTTGGAGCAATTCTCCTTGTTTATTACCAACTCCCTCATTAGGAGTGCTTAATGTGTTCTAAGCCATAAAAAATCCACGAAATTAAGTTGGAGCGAGTAATAAATTATGTTTTATGTTGTTTTTGGTACCAACTGTCTGAACCACACTGATTTTAAATTCTACATTAACTTTACAGGGTCAGGAAAACCCGAAAGTCTGCCAACCAGTCTTACCAAAGGGTATGGTATTACTCAGTTAGTGGATTATGGAGGTCAGTTAGGCAGTCGCTTCATGTAAAATACTGGAATTAAGCTGCCTGCGGTTAGACTGGAAGCCAATGGTTAGGCAGATGATGATTTACTTTACAGGGTGATTATTAATTTACCAAAAACCTGAAAAGGGGTCATTGTACTCATCATTACGAACGATTTTTACTATCAGACCAATCCTGAATACATGAAAAAAATATAAGCTGTTCCCTACAAAAATGATTTACTACATGGTCATAATGAATAACCCTAATTTTATTTTCTTTGAATTTATACCTAAAAATATAGACCTTTTTAAAATTTTACTTGAAGGACATTTACACCCGGGGTCGCGGGTCGTCTGAACAGGATATCGTGGCCCCGGAACGCAGAGGGCTACAGAAGGAACAGGGTGGTTTTTGAAGTGAAAACTTCTTTAGCGGCGTTGAGCACTTTTTCTGTAATGGGTATAAAATCTTAAACTCGCGTCAGGACACGTGACCTGATCGAAAAAGCGTAAGACGAATGGAGAGTAGACAGCTATCCCCTCTCTACGGCGCGGCGAAAATGTATGCCTGGGCCTACTGTTTCGTTTAGGCAGCGCAGGGCGCTTGCGCGAATGTTCGTGTATAACTTTTTAATGTAAAATAATTGTCATGTTTGTGTACGATAGCGCAATAAATGAATATTGTATTCTACCACATAAATGATAGTACTTTTATACTGATAAAGCAATTGGTGCAAAATTATTCCCTAACCATTCCAAAATATCAAACATGCTCAACGTTAATAATCAAGTTTTCACTTCTGCCGGCACTCCCGGAGTGCAACCCGTCTTTTTTTTAGTCAGTAAAAGTCTGACAGTCCCTTCTGCTCCACCCGGGGGAAGGACTCGTTAATGTGATGATTTTTACCTCCCAAAAATAAAGGACACTCACCCACTATAGCTGCCAGTCTTGCTCTCAAACCTGACAAACATAGCGTTGCCGGTGGAGACGAAGTCGTGCTTCTCCATGGGTCTGCTGAAGGTGTCGCAGAACGTCTTGATGATGCGAGCATCGTCAGGTCTTGGAGCATCGTACAACGTGAGGGATTCTCCACAGTCGCCAGTCCAAGGTTGTATTGGGGACTCTATGCGGTTGATTCGGAAACTGTTAAAAAGAAATGAAAATTTGATTTAATTATTTACACGTAAATGTCGGTTACTGCGGGGTTTTAATTTTTTTGCGCGGTACCCTAATTTCTTTTCTTTTAAAAAAAATCTCTTTTCTTTTTCACTTCAATATTTATTTTTGATGAGCATCGTATCGTCGGTTGGGCAACCAGATTACTATTTTTTTTTGACATTTTAAATTTAGCTTTAAAGTTGTATTTAAAAAAAAAAAAAATATGTGTCTTTGAAATAATTTCTTACCAAATTGATCATCAACTTTGAAAGTTACTGTTTATAGCAAAATAATCTCTAAGAGTACAAACCCTAACTATGAAAACCTAAACACGAACTTACCTTGGAAAATATAACCTGACCACTTGTCCTGGGAAGCCTTGCATCAGGTAAGTGCAGGAGGTGTGTGGAGGGTACCAATGAGCAACCGAGAGGAAGATCCCTTCAGTATCTCCTGACTTTTTGAGGGTCTCAGCAGTGAGCAGCCAGTCGCAAGTCCCAACCTTTGACCCTGGAGCCTCAACGTGACCCGGCCAGTTGCCCACGTTGAAATGGAAGCCGGTATTCAGAAGTGGACCTGGTATAATAGTAAAATTAGTAGGTAAATACTGATCAATATTAAAATACAATTACCTATTATATTAAGATTATAAGTTTGTTTGTTTTTAAGCTCTGGAAGTACTGGCCGGATTACAATAAAAATGTTACTGACTTCAGATTTTTGATGCCAATTTTTCATGCTTATTCTTTGTTTTATTCTTATTGACACTACAATTAAAATTTTTGATAATGGTGCCGATTCCCTTAGTTACAAACTAAACTAAAATTAGACTATTTCCATCTCTTTCTGTCCAATAAAGCAAAAAAGAGACTAATGTAAATAAGAACTGTCAAATTTAGTCAATCTGACACATCCATACAATTATAGTTGGCATCTTAAAACGTATGGATTAAAAATACGGAAAAGTTCAAGGCAAAACTAATTTGACTTCGCTAACTTAGTTCTTTAATGTCATCGTCCTTTCCTTTCGCTGTATGTTAGTAAGAGATGTCAATTCTCTAAATTTAGTCTAGTTTGTGAACAAGGGAATCGGCACCAATAATTATTTTATTTTACTATAATAATATATTAATCTCTATTATGATTTTATTTTGTATGAGTGAAATTTACCTTAAATAAATGAACTTATTATTATTTACCTGCAGGAGAACTGACAAATTCCACAAACAAGTCCTGAGAAGTACCGATGATCGAGTACGGGAACTTGCCCATCCCGCAAAACGTTCCAATGACTGATGCAGACTCGTCCTTCCCATCGTATATCCTTATGTAGTCGTAAGGACAGTTTTCCGACCCTGGCAAGAAAGAGAAGGATATATATATCTGCTTTACTTCAATTAACGTTAAAAATGAAATATGCAAATAGATTAATTTTCTTATTCTTAACGACTCGACTTCGTCCGTGTCAAAGTTAATATTTATTATCCCACGGGAACTGTAGATATTTCCGGGATAAAAAGTAGCCTATGTGCATATTCAGACTATAATCTATTTCTATGCCAAATTTCATTCAGTTCCGTTCAGCCGTTCTGGCTTGACTGAGTAACAAACATCTATCCATTCATAATTTCGCAATTTTGAATAGGAGTAGGTAGTAAGATGTCGTCAAACTAATTAAATAATTATATGCCCGCATTGGGATAATAATATACTGGTTGGTATAGTTATGTTGAAATCTTCTTCTTTATCGTGTGGGCAGTAAGGTCTTACAACCCCACACACCCTAGTGTCAGAGTTTCTAAACCGCCTCAAAAGCCTCTGACATGGTATGAGTGGAACTGTCAGCTATCATACTTACTTCTACGTGCTTTACCGGATACAGTACTCAACTTCACAATAAAACAAAAAAAAAACCTTCTCCAAGCTATATCGCTTTAAATTCAGATCACCTATCACAACATGGTAAACCAATTCAAGCTCAACCATCTGCTCAATATACTCAATACACACATTTGGTATTCATATAAACACAGGCGAAGCAAATCAAGGACTATCTGCTAGATAGCTATCACAAAATAGAAAGTCGGTTTCATGCAAAGCGAAGACAGTTGAACGCATACATAGACTGTCTTGTTTGAATGAACGCCCCTTTACTGCTTGTTTTGTACGTATTTTAATTGAGTTCTCTTTCTCTGAATAATTTAAAAAATATTAATTAAATATACCAAATTATATTTAAAATACCAATAATAACAGTTAAATGTACATTCGAAGTTTTAACCTAGAATAGAATTTTATTTAAATTATTCAAAACTATTAAAATTAAGTGCGTTGTAGTAGAATACGCCCAAGTATTGATGTATGCAGTCTATGTATGTTTGTTTGTCTCCTAAACTATTTGTCGTATATTATTGATTGAGGTATCTTTAGAAGCGTAATGACGTATCGTGGTTTAAAGGCTATAAAAATGGTGACTTACAGCCGACAGCGGACATTAAACACGTAAAAGAAATTATACCATGTTTTTTTAATGAAAGGTCTTAATGAGAATATTTAATAATGTATGTAAGTTAAACCCCAAATAATCTAAAAAAAGTTTTTTATGTTTTACTTATAATTTCAAATCAGCGACATGCCGCCGGCTACGCTGAAAACCAGCGTCGCCGTGGTTTCGTGCCTTCGTGCACGGGCCATGGCATTATGCTATATCTAGATTGAATACTTGTTTTGGCTTAATCTTTGGAAAATATTTTTTTATGTTATGTGCGTCGCTTTCGCGGGTATAAATAGTTTTTTTTTTAGTAGTTCTTTTTGTTTTGAAAAATACATACTCATGTCGCACTAATAAGCCACTAATTGCACTAATTGTGTGTGAAGCGTGTCTATGTGCGTACGATTTCGTTCCTTTCATAAAGCAGTCATTCTGCAACAACTTCACTGCCACACAATTTTTCAATACGCTAGCTTTTCTAAAACATGGGTAAAGTCGGGCGGTCTAAGAATTTAATATCTACCAAGTTGCAGGGCGGCACTGATTTAATAGCCGTTATTGGATATCTGATATTTATGATCTCCATAACTTATAACACCTTGCTGTGTTAAGTAGAAAATGTAAAGGGAAATATTTATTGTGTTCTTGGAGTGTTTTAGTTGGATAAACGGTTTGGTGTAGCTTGGAGACTGTTATTTTTGAATATTGTTTATTGACATGAAAGAACGCCTGTAATCCCCAAGGGATTAGGAACCTACCTAGGGAGGGTGTATATATTTTTTTTTATAAAATAAGTTTATTGACATAAAATACCCTTGTACACATTACTACATTACATGGAATTTGAGAAAGAAGGCTGCATAAATAGTGAAATCCCTGCCTCCTAAACTAGGGGGACTCTGTGACTTAGGATTACACTCACATTTCGCCAGTTATATTTACGTTCCTTGTATTATGGGACGAGCGTATTACTATCAACTGGGTACAAATCCAGACTTCGAGAATCCTATTGAGAGATTCCTGAAGAAAAAAACCCAATAACACTTTGCTCATCCTGGGAATTGAACCCAAGACCTCATGCTCAGCAGTCGCGCTTTGCAGCTACTATACCAATCTCGACAACGAAAGAGTCTGTACCAGTCTGTACTCAGGAAAATTAACTTACCGTGCCTTACTTTCAATTTTGCATATTTTACAAAATGAAGTAGGACAGCCGTTTTTTATTCGCGATTTCAAGGTTGGTCTCGTGGTAAAAGTCATTTTATTGTCTTAAGTTCGACACTTTCTTAAATTATCTCTTTCGTTTCACTAAACACCTTGTATAATATAGACGACTAGCTTTTTCCCGCGTCTTCGTCTGCGTAAATTTCGGTTATCGCGGACACAGACGAAGTCGCAAAAAATTACTCATGTCCTGTCATTTCAATTATTATGTCATCTCAATTATTTATTTAAAATCACGATTCGAAACGACACGTGGCGCCATCTATGATCATGAGAACGTTTTTGTGATTTCCCTCGGAAACAGTACTTTTTTTGGGATTAAAGGTATCCCTTGTTCGTTCCTGTACACCTGGCAACGTATATACAAAATTTCAGGATGATCGGTTCAGTGGCTTAGGCGTAAAATGGTAACAAATAAACTTACTTTTGCATTTATAATATTAGTAGCTAGTAGCATTAGTTAGGATAGGATGTACTGAAGCCACATAAGTACACTTTATTTATGAACCAAACTAGACTTATTGATCGAAGCCCGACACCAGGAAAAAGTAAAATAAAACCCGAACATACGCCATCTATTTACACGTCCAAAGTGCAATCTCATTTTATCAAGAACGCGAGCCCTAGTTGCTGATGCAGGCCTATTCTGATAGACACATTGAACCGGACTCGATTGCCTTTTTAGTAGAATTGAACGTTCGAATTGGTGATTCTGTCTGAACGATTGTATACTCAGCAAAGTGGCCTATTCGATTCAGCTGTAAATGTACTTTAAGTGTTGCTTGGCGTTTCAAGATAGTGTATTTAGAAAACTAATTTTCTTGCTTTAGTCGATTTATTTTTAAAACTAGCTTATGTTTGCGAATTCGTTCGTGTAAAATCGGTTATCGCCGGGTTTGTGTGGAACCTTAATTCTTTTTCTAAAATAAAAGTAAGCTTTAGTCATCTTACTTTTGAGTATTAAACTTCGCCTCGTTTGTCTAGTGGTCGCAAGCGCGACTGCTGTGCATGAGGTTATGGGTTTAATTCCCAGGTCGGGCAAAGTGTTATTGGGTTTTCCCATCAGGAATTTCTCAGTAGCAGCCTCGGAGTCTGAATTTGTGCCCGGTTGATGGCAATAGGCTCGCCCTCTATTACATGGGTGTGGGTGTAGGTACTAATGGGTACACCTCTGCCTAACCCTTCGGGGATTACAGGCGTGATGTTATGTTATGTATGTTATTTTTAATGTGAAAGTTTGTGAAGATGATTAGATGTTTGGATGTTAGTTACTCGATTACGCGTAAACAGTTAAACAGATTTGGATTACCCTAGGGATAAATAGTTCAACTTACTGAACAGAAAGTTACTTTTTATGCAGGCAAGGCCGCGGGCAGAAGCTAGTTTCTTATATAGCCAATGAAAGATCAAGATTAACCGGAACAATAGACAGACAATTAAAACATTAATATTTTTTGTGTATGAACCGTGTAATAAATCTCATTTATTTTATAAAAAAAAAACTGTATTTTTTTTACAGTATAAAAGACACTTCAATTTTATTTATTTGTATAGATAGGTAGTATCGATTTTACTGCAGCAACTGTTGCGTGTTCTCAACGTAATATTACCAACAAATAGCAGGATATTTTTAGAAGCTCAGTCGATAGTCCGCTAGTAATTTAACTAATCTTATCTAACAACCTTTACTTGGCACTAACAGGCTACTTAACTTAGACTTATAGACTCACGATAAAGTCGGTATGGGGGACTTAGTAGCGAATAAAAATATACAAGCATTTCCTTTGAATCTAAATGAGAAACCCAATGTACAGTCAGCAAAACAAAAAGGTATGCAGGGTCGTCATAGTTTAAGTTTTCTCAGAAACCGATGGATGTTTTCAAATGTTATTTAATTTGAAAAGTTGGTTATAAACAGTTCATTAAATTTGTCCCTAGCTTGATTCCCATTTTTTTTTAACGTGGTAAAAATCATCAAATGATTCCTTCCGCCCTGGGTGGAGCGGAAGGGACTGTCAGACTTTTACTGACTGAAAAACCACCCTGTTCCTTCTGTTGCCCTTTACGTTCTGGCGCCACGATATCCTGATAAGACGTCCCGCAACCCCAGCAGGAGTTTGATTCCCATTTAATAGAGAATTTATGAGTTTCCAAATAGCTCGACCCTTTTGAGATGGTTGTAAAATAAATATTATATAATATTTTGCTAATATAGGCGTACGTGACAGACAGTCACATTTTAAGGTAAGTTTCAGTCAAAGACATCCATCGGTTTCAAAGAAAACTTTAACTATATCTGACGACCCTGCATACCTGTTTTGCTGACTGTACAAACAACATTGAAGGCAAGCTTTTTATCTTGTGTATTTTTAATCATGTTCCCCAAATATTTGGCCCACTTACCCGATGTTATAGGTCTCATGGGACAAGTCATGATATTTTCGCATCGCTGTCCATCTATATTGAATTCTTCGTTTTCTATGTACAGCTTTATGTATGGCAGTCTCGTATTCAGATGGTATCTAGAATAAAACAATACTCGTTAATGAAAAACATTCAAAAACGTATACGCTTCACAGTATCTCTTACAGAAATTCAAGCTCAAACTATTGGACTTGTTGATTATTTTATATTTATATATTGACAACACTGAATCATGCTTTACGGTCTATAGTTCTAGTCTCTAATGGCGGCCATTCTGTGTAAATTAGTGTAACATATATTTTTTTATTAATAAAACAGTTGTTTAAATAAATATATTAACAGAACCGAATTTTATTAAACTTGATGCATAATATATGTAAAAGATATTAAAAGATTCAATTCAAAAGAGCGATTTAAAGTTTATTCGGTTCATAAATTTGTAAGTTATTGGACTTGAAAATTTGTTTGAGAAACAGTGAGTATACTCTTAATACTTATCATAAGATAAGATACCTTACCACTACTTACAACGATAGATACATGTAAGACACTCAGTAGGTATGTTAAAATCAACAAGAATATTGTAACCAGGATTTTGTTAAAACCTGATTTAAAAGAGTGCCGTGGAGTTTCTTTCTCGTTCTTCTCCATAGAGGCCTACCTCCGTTTTGGAACGAGCAACTAGCTTCAACTTTAGGACTAACTGACCGACTCCTTGACAATTCCAAAGTGCCTGTAAATGGTCTTATTGAAAAAAAAAACATTGACTTTGACTTTTGACTTTGATATTGACATTTAAGATGCATGGATGTATGAGTATTTTAAATGTATCTATCGTTGTAAGTAGTAGTAAAGTACCACCTAAGAATTTAGTTGGTAACTTTATAACTGGACCATTATGGACCTTGTCGGGTACAGTAAAAAATAGGTACTTATTTATCAGTATTAATATTATTATCATTCCTTCATTCATCACCATCCATACCCAATTCATTTACCACTTCGGCTTCAGAACTAACAACCGTTGATTGCTCACTATATCACTTATGTCTTCAACATGTTCTTGACATCAAAGTGAGGGCGATGTGTTAATGGATCGTCGAGAGGTCAGCACTTAGATCGTATGAAATTAGTCAGTCAACACCACTTCGTGATGCAGTTTTGACGTATTGAGACGGAGTGTAAAACGACACATTTCAAAGTCATCATTGCATTAGCATTTGTGACCTGTCAAAACGCGATTCTCTCATAAATTTTGGATACTTTGGTGTCTTAAAAACAGAGTTACGTATACAGTATACAGGTATAGTCAGTCATGTATGCAGAATCTGTTGGCAAATCTGAATAAATAAATAAATAAAACAAAAAAATGGGATGAATTTACTGTAACCGTCATCTTCGTTTTGTGTCTCTCTACATCCATTATAAGTATATAGGTATACATACATTTAATTTTAAAGAACTGTGTCAAGGCTGTGTTACATTTTCCTTTGTCACTCCTGGGTCTTAAGCTCCAAAGCATTGTGTTATCTTTTATAATAAAAACGAAACTGTTGGGCGTTGACGTAAAGACTACAAAGTGCTGTCGTCTCAAACTGTACCAGGAAAACAGCGATGACAAACAATACTTAACGTTCTGGGCCTAAACAAACACATTTGTCCAAGCCAGGTTTTACCCTCATCAAAATTTCAGCTATGCTCCATGACTTTGAAGAGATACTTCACTGCCATCTAATTTATTGGGCTCAAAGACCTAATTTTGGTAATGATAATTATTATTTTTTTGCCGCACATATCATGCTTGAGGTTTGACATCGGCCAAGTACCAATATGACTGTTTCATATGTACTTACTATGTTTAACTTGGACATCAATGACATCGGTGGCGGAAAACATCGTCAGATTTGGACTAATGATAAAATCATTAGAAGTCTAAAATAACCAATCCACTTTGAGCAAGCATTGTGATCAATACTCTGTCCTTCTCTGTATGACAAGAGGCCTTTGCTTTACAGTAGAACCGTTATTAATTATAATAATTTACACCCACTCAGTATCCTTGGTTCTTAATTACCGAAACCATTTACTATTTCCAAATCGATATTTAACTGTCAATACAGAGAAAGCATTCAATTTCAATAACAGTAATCGAATGGCTTCCTTGAATTGAACAAAAAAGTATTTTAAACACTATTCTTAATTTAAAGTAAACGAAGTAACACCAGATAGCTGTTCAGTGATAAAATACGGTAATAGACTTACCTGCAATGAAGATTTCTTGGATAGACTCCAGGGTAGGCAGCCGATTGTACGTAGCACGTTTGAAGCCGACAGTCCCGGAACACTCTCTCGCAATACGACCTGAGAAAAATGGCTCTCGTTCATTAACTTAATTCGCTAACAAAGCTGAAAGAAATCATTACGGCTGACACTTTTAGTTGGAGTATTTTCCTGTAAATTCTTCATATTTTTTACAAGGAATTTTTTAATCAATGACTTTTCAAATTTTTGGATTTTTATCTCTTGACGTGGACACGTTTGCTTTAGTAAGTGTTTTCGAATCTGAGTCTCGTTTTTAATTAATTTCGATTTGTTAAATTGCTTCAAAGTCAAAGCTTTTATTTTAATTAGATCATTTACAGGACTTTTGAATTGTCAATGAGTTGGTCAGTTAGTCAAATAGTTGATGCTAGTTGATCATCCCAAACCGTAGGTAGTCGTCTATGGAGAAGTACGAGCAAGGAATTCTTTTCAATTAGGTTTTAAGGAATTTTCAAACGTCATTTATAAAACTATTAAATAAAGATGATATGGCATATGACCCATCGTAGTTGACAGTTTAATTAAACAAATTATAACTTAACAGTCTTTTTACTTTTTATTATTCATAAAAAAAAACTTATGCAGGCTACCTGTGCATTTCAGGGAGTGTAAAAATTTCAATAAGAATTGCTTTTATTTAGTAAGTAAGTATAATATCAACTCTGAAACTGAAAAATGAAAAAAAAAAACAGCTGTTCAGTTGTTTTTTTTATTTTTTTTATATTTTTTAATTAAATGTAGAATTCAATGAACTTTATTCTATACAATATTTACAAGCTTAATAATAAAAACAAAGTAAATAACAACCCGAATAAAACAAGCTACTATAATTAAAAAAATTAAAAAACACGACTGCAAAAATTGCACATATTTGTACTTTGTTTACTCGTCTTTGTTTTTTTTTACAACGATTTTTATTTAAAGTGTTATATATTTTTTAAATCTACTTGTCAAATTCTAGACGATAAGCATAGACACGACCAGATTCATTAAAAAAAATAATTGAGGCTGGTATTAATTTACATTTTAAAGTGACTACACAGGATTCTTTTTATTTTTAACTAGCCTATGTTACTCGGAACGATGCAAGGATTGTAACGATACCCCATACATCTAAATCGGTTCAGGCGTTTAAAAGTTATGGTGGAATAAAGAATCTCACATACATACATACATACTTACATACATACATACATTAACCCTAAACACATAACACTCCTTTTTTTGGGGCAGTCGTGTAAAAAAAAGGGAATCTAAAATTAAATGGCTGTTCAGTTGATCAAATGATTTCACTTTTATTAAATGGTATTTGTAATTGTAGTTGTGTTTTGTTTGTAGTTATTCTGCGCTTGTTTTTGTTGTATAAATACCTATACTATTTTCAATTATGTTCTAAAGTTCTTGATTAATCATAGTAAAAGAAGTATTTTGTCAGATTTTTTAAAATATTTTTATGTGCCTGAAATTGGCGACCATATAAGAGCTAGCGTGCACTGTAATACGTTTTTATACAACACAGTTTTAAAAAATCGCTTTTTAGTGCATTTGCATCGTAATTTTTTATCGCTTTTGTTAGGATATCCATAAAAAATTCCAGTTAAAAATTACGCGCGCTCACTCTTTTTAGAAGTCCGATTTATGCCGAATTTAGGCCGAAGGGCGAGTAATATTTTTAAAATTTTGTTTACGAAAGTTGTTAGCAAGCCTTAATAAATAAATAAATGACTTGCAACTTCACCCATATTGACATAACCCAAAGTGGTTATAAAAAATGCGTCAGCAAAACAAAATACGCTGCAAAAATTCTGCACACTCACGTATATAAATAACATTCCCCAAAGCACCCTCGGGCGCCATCAAAAAGGGCTTCCAAATTTAAAAAAAGAAATCCCAGAATCAGCGACTACGCACCTCAGTCACTTTAACTCAAGTACTTGATTACAAAGCATAAATCAATGCGGCTGCAATAATAGGTGGGCAGCGAGCCCGCGCCGACAATTCAACACGATTTATAAGCCATTTTGGTCACGTACCCACCAAAGTGGAGCCATTTGGAGCCAGTCAGAATGATTCTAGAACGTTTGCGACATTCGGGATAAGCCTTTTAAGTAATTGGCAACTCGAACTTGATTTATGCAACGGCCTTCGAGTGATGATTTGAAGTATTGAGTTAGTGATTTATTGGCGTGGAAATTGGGTGTCCCCGACTTTGGGAAAGGCTCTTAGAGGTTATGACAGGATTGGAAACTTTCAGGTCACGTTCTGAAGTAGGTACTTATCGTTCTTGAAGATGTTCGAGTTGTTGGGATCATTAGCAATGTTTGCGCGTTTCGTTTTCATTTTATTGTTAGGATATTATTGGCGGAGTGCGCAGTGAAAATGTAGTCTACTCGATGTTTGTAAGTCAACATTTTTGCTTGAATGTGAATAACAACTAGCTTATGGATGTGTCCTCATTATAGCATATATCTTTGTTGATATGTGGAAAATATTGTAATTTTTTTTTCTAAATAAAATAACCTAAAGTTCAACGAATTAAAAGTTCAAATAAATCCTTTCAATAAGACCATTAAAAGGCACTTTTGTAAGTTATTTACGAAAGATTTCCCAAAATCTAAGAAAGGATTTCCCAAAATTCACCCCCTTATTTTTTTTTTGTTGGTTATAATCATCAAATGACTCCTTCCGTCCTGGGTGGGGCAAAAGGGACTGTCAAACTTTTACTGACTAAAAAACCACCCTGTTCCTTCTGTAGCCCTTTGCGTTCCGGCAGGAATATCAACTCCCTAAGAGGTTGAAACAAGGGTCCAAATGGTATGAAGTCTAGTTTAATAATAAAAAAGCAAGCTTTTAGATCCGATAGCAAAGTTAGTTTATACAAATATAAATTGTGAACTTTCCTTTTCAAATGTATTTGTTTGTTTAAAACGAGAATATAAATTGTTCGGAATGTGATACTAAATTATTGGAAACTTTCGGCACCAAAATTCAGCGAGACACAAATAACAATTTGTCATTCCCCGAATTAACTGTTACTCAATTTATTTACCGGTTTTTATTACACAGATTTTTAATGAATTTACCGGTTTTGTTAAAAGGCTTTTATTTTTTTATGGGCTGTTAATTTTAATTTTCGTTAATAACCTAATAACTGTTAATGACCTTTATTGGTCTAAATGTCATTGGGAAACGACTTATAGGTATTAAAAACCTGGACCATTTTCAATTAGGTTGGTAATTAGTGACTATGTATCTAATGATAATAAACAACTTTTGCAAATATTTTTTTTAAAATTTTCTATACCGCTTGACACCATTTAACCCAAAAGCATATGCGAAAGAAATAATACAAAACAAAAATTTTATAGCTTTATTTGTAATTAATTTTGCCAGCGGAAAAAGAAACTTAACGTAAAGTAAGTTGAACTATTATCCCAAGGGAACATATTATCGGGATAAAAAGAATTCTATGTGTTAATCCAAGAAATGGTCTATCTATGTGCCAATTTTCTTCCAAATCTGTTCAACGGTTTACGCTTGATTGAGTAACAAACATCCGAACATTTTCCCAAACTTTCACATATATAATTGGTAATAAGGGATAAGAAAGTTATGTGTTTTATTTAATTAAGTAATATGTACAATATCTACAGACTTAATTATATAAAAAAAACAATTAGAACAAAAAAAAAAGAAACTAAAACTAAATGACATCAAAAAATTCATCCGCATCGCTGTAAGAAAATTAAATGACAGCTGGTTGTATGTTATTTTTGTTACTCAATATTTTATTTGGGTCATAGAGGTCATGTACATTGCAAAAAAAAGTTTCTGTATTGGTTGAATTACCAGTTAGTAAAAATCTTTGAAATCCGAGAAAAAAAAATATTTTCATACGAGTATCAATCACTTTTCAATATTCCCAAACTATCTAGATTCTAGATTCTTGTTCAACGCAACAACAAACAGAAAACATGATCTTTTCATTCAAAATATCCTTTGTGATCTCAACACATGGAATCGATCACACTCAAAAGTAAACGCAGACAATGCTGAATAGCTTTTCCAAGCGATTTACTTTAAAATGTTGATCACGTACGTCTGAATTCCTTTTGAAGCCGGCATCGCAATTTGGCAAATAATTTAAATAAAGTCGGGCCGAGAACGGTTCCTTGTGGAACCCCGTACATGTTTTGTTTCATGTTTTATCTGATTTCGATAAAATAATCTTTTTAACGTAATTTGTATTGCCCCTAGGGGAATGTTTGTTAGGGGTGAGTTCACCTCCGGTACCTGTAGGGTTGTACTCAAATCAATATGTTGTGGATCTTGTTAAAAGCTTATGTAAAGTATGATAAAGCATTTTTTAACACACTATTTCATTGTTGGTTGAGATGTTGAGAGTGGTCGTCTACAGTTCCAATATTTGTTTACATGTGACCACTATGTATCTATAAACATATTATTTTTACCATCAATTCCTGATTTGTAATATTATTTCCTTTTGTGTGTTGTGATATATTAGTTTTTTATAAGGTACATATATTGTAAAATATTAATTTTGAAGGGTATGTATGGAGTTTCGTGCCTATTCTTTTAAAAATATTAAAATCTTTTTCTAATTAGTACATCAGTATCTAAAATCCACTTCAGGTTTCCAGTAAATTGCTTGTCTTTCATCCTACTGGCATGGTAATTATTAGTACCATCATTGTTTGATTCTACATCTCGAATTAAACTTCAAACATTTACAATTTACTTCGCTTCTCCAATTAAACAGTAAACTTTGTTTCTCAGAAATCAATAGACTGAAAACACGACACGAGTGAAAGGTTTCATTGATTTTGTTAATTGTTCAACATTATAGTTATAGCATTCATTCTTCCACTCACTTATGATAAACGTTCTTGACTCTGCTGTTCTTGACTCTATTCTGTTACATCGCACTTGGAGAGTTTGGTATGAGAGAGGTGATATGAGCTTAGGGCGAGCTGTCATCCTACTTAATATTATTGAAGCTTAGGTACTTCACCTAAATTCAACGAGAGAAATTATTAATAACTTATCTGATGTGAACTGATGTGTAACTTAGCTGGATTGACATTTAAATTCATTTATAGAATAGCTCTGCGTTTGCTGAGGGATATTTTTACAGATTTTTATCAAATTTTAATTGAAAAGTGTGTTCTTTTCCATAGAAACCTATGTTTTAGAACAAGCAACTAGCTTCAACTTTCTAACAGACCGACTCATCTTCACATTCGTATAATAATATGAAATGAATGTACTTACTACGTATTGTAAAACATATTAAAACAAAAAAAGAGTATGTATGGAGTTTCTTGCCCATTCTTCTTCTTACGAAACTACCTTTTGGAATGGCAATTAGATTCAATATTATAATATTTTACTCTATCAAATGACGTTCAAAGTGCCTTTTAATGGTCTAATTAAAATAAATGATTTGACTTTGACTTTGACAATGACTCTGACAACTTAAAAGTGCCTGTAAATAATTGAAATAAATGCTTTGACTGAATATCACTACTTAAATCCCACAGATTCAGAAGTGATGTTATCTGTTGCATTTTGCCGAGAAACGCAATTTAAAGATCTCATTCCTTTAAATGGCGCTTCTCTAATACGTGAAAGGTATATTATAATAGACATAAATATATAGTAGGTACATACCCAGCAACAACTTCCCCTCTTCTATTTGGATACAGTTCCGGATGCTGTCCGTAGCGCAGATACACTTCAAATTGTTGCTCAGCTCTGTAGAGGAAATTAAATGTTTAAACTTACTGTATTAATACTTTGTTTTTTCATTAGAAAGTTTAATAGTATTTTGTGTCGTATTATCCAATATCATAGAGTCATCAGACCTACATCATAGCTAATCTTTTAAGAAAAGATAAAGGAAAATGTAGTAAAGAAGGTATACGGCCAGTTTCGAACCTATGGCTTATTAAAGGAGACAAAAAAATATGCATTCGGAAATTAGATTCATTTTTGACAGTTTGATAATGAAATAACATTGCGATTGTTCCTAAAAGTTGCTAAAATCCTTTGTATTAAGTACAAAAGGTACGTTAATCACTTATGTTCAAGCGTGATAGCAGGTTTAAGGGTAAGAGAAAAAGGGAACTTAACACAAGTTTCCCATCCTCCAACCAAATGGGTGTTATGTCTAGTGGGCTACTGCCCGAGGGTTGTTATCAGGATCTTGTATATTTGCTAAAGATTTACGCGCTTTGATTGCGCAATGTAGGAATTGTCAGATGTCGCTACGCAGGTATTGAAACATGTTCTATAAGATATCGCTATCTATCCATCTAGGTATCTTTGAAAATTTCAGCCACGTTAAAATGACGTAGATCTTCGCCCAATAACTTAACAATGATAGATCAATTTGCAGCTTTCAATTTAACAAAACAAAGTTGTAATTTACACGAAAAAACTTTTCCAATCACCATAAATACATTTAATAAAACTGCAAATATTTAGAAAATGAAAACAACTAAAAGGACTTAATTGAATTTTGAAACTAATAACATGAATACTTCATTAACTATCTTGAACAATTGAACAAGAAACTTAAAATCTAATCTATCCTATAGTTCTATATTAAATTAACCCGTTTAATACCGACTCACTGACCTGGAATCGAAGCTAAAATAAGTTTGATCAGTGAAGTTGTCCGCGTGGAACACGATCTTGACGAAGTTGGTCTCTGATATGAACGTTTGAGGTTGTTCTATCTCGCCACAGAAGAGACCTGGCTCCTTTCTGTTCGACACATCGGTTTTTGCGTTGCCGTCGACTATCTGTGGAGGGTTGATAAATTAGTGGAATGGACTTTTCATGATTGGTCTTTTTTTGTAGACAGCAGCTCGAAAGTCTGAACACCAGTAGGTATGTAGGAATATCGTGTTTCACATAAACAGTAAAAAAAAAATGTTTTTCCACACTGGAAATTTCTTCTAAATCATGAATGCGTTTACAAACCTATAACCTCATATAAGCAGCCAGACTCGGAACAAATATATTCTGTAGACCATACAAATATACATATCTACATATTTTTTTAAATTGACCAATTGCATTACCAGCCTTATGTCTTAAGAAATAAAGTTGTGAATTATTTACTAATGTTTTACAAAATATAATAATACAACTTCAGTTTTTGTATACCCTGAAATGGGGTACTCGTCATAATTAATAATTTTCTTCATGTCATTCACAAAACACAAATTCAAAGGAATTTCAATATCTTATCTATTTATAATTCTAATAACGATAATAGCTGTTTCATCCCAAATATTCGTAAACATTTCAAATCCCAATCACCCTGGAATCCTGAAGTTTTCGAGTTTGTAAACTCACAAATCTACAAACGGAGAATGATTTAATAATTACACTCAAATTGGCTCCCTTCGAGTTCCGAGTTCTTTCACCCGTCAGACGAGTTCAAAAATTAATTAGTAGAATTTCGAAAGCGTACGCCGACTCAATTAGTTGATCGTGTCACAGAATAGACAGGTACAGAAGTGTCACCTTTCATTCATAGAACCAGCGAGCACGCACGCACACATTTACAGTGTGTAATATAAGGAACACTGGTGGGACTGACAACTGAAAGTCAATACTCGTGAAAAAAAAAAAAACAAAAATACGAAATTTTATCTCAGCGACAATCAATGTCAAATCTGGTCAAAAATATAGGAAGAACAGAGATATTTTTGACTGATTGAGATAGATAGAATGCAAACGTTAATAAAAGTTATGTTAGAATTATCCTTCTGTAGCCAGTGATTTATTTAATTTAAATTACTTAGGTAATTTGATTTTGTTCATATAATTTAACATAATTATGGCATTAATTTAAAATTAGTTGGATTTCGTTAATTTATTTTGATTATACCAAATTATTTTTATAATTTAATTTGACATTTGATTAATATGGGTTCTATACTTAAAATAGTGTTTTTTTTTTTTGCTATAAAATCGTATTTACTGCGTGTGCAAGTGTACTCGCGACGGGCATTCGTTTCAAATCGCCACGCCATACGTACGCATCTATGCGTGCGTGTTTCCGTTCATTCTATGGAGTCAATCTTCTGTACCTATCTATTCTGTGGCAGTACTTGTGATGGCGGCCGATTTTCACGACTTTATGACCAGGGGGCCAACCACAAGCTCTTAAAACAATGTTATTATAATATTACTTTGACTTTTCGTACCATGACGTCCTTAAAATAAACTTATAATAAGGTTAAAGTAATGTTATTTTCTTAGCAGTTTTGGTGACGTCACCCCTAAAAGTTCATTCATTTTCCTACCACGACGTGACTTTTGACAACCAGCAATATTGTTTTAATGTCAAATTTAGCATTCATAAAAAAGTTCCTCGGACTCGACGGAAGTATTATTGTTTTGCAAATTTATATATTTAAATGTAGTTTTTTTGGAGTGCAGTGCGTTGCAAGTAACGAATTTTATTCGCATGTTGCGCGGCCATCGCCGCTGACCGGAGAAACTTAGTTCCAAACAACTCAACCAGACAATGAAATGCTGGTTTTCCATTGTGGTTTTTTTAGTTCATGCTGTTGACTACATGCACGAGGTCAGCGTCCTGCAGATATTAGGTCCAATTTTAAGGAGGACAAGATCAGCAGTGGTAAACTGTTGCTGTTCCAGTCGCTTGAAAAGCTGTACCAGATGCCGTCTCGCCGCAGAGATGGAAATGAGAAAAGCCTTCAGGATGTCATTGACATGTTGAAGAGGACAGACCCGGATGGCGTGCAATAATTCGTGGCAAGAAATCTTAGTAAACTGCCCCGTCACGTTAGATCACATCGACGTTATATATACGCTTCTAAAGGACATTATTACATTGAAAGTGGAGATAACCAAGGTGCAATCCAGAATAGAGGTTTCAGAAGAATCCAATGCTGAACTACGTACGAAAAAAAAGCTGCACATGCTGTTGGGTCCTGCTGTGGCTACGTCGCAGCTGTAAGTTTCACGTCTACAATGCTCCACAAAGGTTGAGGAAGTCGTGGAGTCTATCAGAGTGAAGATCAATTGGACTCTGGAGGGTTGAAAAGTTGGAATCGCGCCACGACATCAACTATAGATCGTTCGTGGTTTTGAGGATAAGAAGAGGATTTTTGGCCGAGTGTCGTATACCGATGTTTCCGAGATCGATTACGTAGCACCTCGCAACGAAACACGACGCCGGCCGATGAGACGTGTATACGACGTGCTTGCTTGAAGCTAGTTTATATTAAATATGTATTTTACATTTACTCAGAAGTTTAATTTTTTCACTGCTTCAAGGGGTAGTAGACCTAAGTATTTGAAATTAATATCAGCTTGATACCTCCACGAGTTCTGAGAAAAAGGGTCTTAATAGACGGACAGACAGACAAACGCATAACAAAATAATCCTATAAGGGATAAGTAAAATGTGTTTATTTACGTAAACTTGCCGATTGAATTATATTTCTAGAGATTTTAGTATATGGGTATTGGAAATAAGCAAAAATAAATAGAGACCAATAAGTTTAAACAAAAATATAAAATTTCTTTAATCACTTACTAATAATAATATACGCGAGTATACAATTGTAAATTTATATTATAAATATGACACTTGCAATAGGGCTAACGTAATATCTGTAAAACCATTAAACAATGATGTGATTTGGGAAGCCTAATCACAGCCATAAAACAATGCGAGCGAACAGCCACGTAGTACCAACAACACTCTGCAGCAGGGTTTGGTTACTTGTGAAACTCTTGTACAGCGGCTGTGGGGAAGACGGCATTTAAGATCCTGAAACAAAATAAGTTTTATTTTTGTTTATAATTTATAGAGTGTATTACTAAACGCCGGTAGACTGAACACTGACAAGACTTTACTTCGACGGGTCTCTTCGCCGACAGGGCTAACACACACACATAGCACATGTTTTTCCTAAAGGGTAGGCAAAAACCAAAGAACGCCACCTCCTACATGCATACATCTCGTCATACAAGCAAGCCGGTTAAGAGTACTGTGCACCTGACCCTTCTGAAGAACCTTACCAATAATGTCAGTGTAGGTTTTCCTAGGGCGACCCTTCCTTGCGTTGCCACTCACCTCTGCCATAAAAATATCTTTTGTCTTCGTCTTTCACTCCTCCTCTCAACATGACCGAACCATGTTAGCATACCCTTTTTATCTTTGTTTTATATAATAAAT
Source organism: Hoplodrina ambigua (assembly GCA_949774945.1). Taxonomy (NCBI): domain Eukaryota; kingdom Metazoa; phylum Arthropoda; class Insecta; order Lepidoptera; family Noctuidae; genus Hoplodrina; species Hoplodrina ambigua. The sequence goes on along the minus strand of OX458974.1, from coordinate 2,178,517 downwards.
AACAATAAATTATGCTTAACTACTTACTAGTTCCACCTGAACACCTGGCATATCCCTGGCCAATATCTTGTCCCAGTATTTGAAGACATTGTTTTTTCCATATTTGTCATAGCGATCGTTGGCAGTAGTTGTTGATCGGTTGGAATTTAAAATTTCCCAGAGTATCTCTAGCTGTCGCCAGGATTAACTCTTAACTAGATTAACTCTTCGGCTGCAAAATTAATAACAAAACACTTATAACTGAGTCTGAAAACATATTGTTTCGAACTATCATAATCAAAACATTATTTACATATAAATATTTCCTTGTTATAAACTTATTCACTGAGTTACCATGTTTAACCGTACCTTGATTCCATGATGATTTTGCATCCAACTGACTACAAAATGCAAGTGAGACACAGATCTTAAGTAACTAAGATGAAATAAAATAAGTTTAACCACAAAAAAATCAATTTTAAAATTTTTGACTTTTAAATTCCGTTCGCGTTAGACAGCTGACATTGCTGACAAGAACAGAATTGTTCCGATTCTATTGTCACAATTTAGCCGCAGCCTCTTTTTTATTTTATTTTTTCTGTTTAAAAAGCAAATTTTTTTAATACTTGGGTTCATTTTATGGAAAATACTCGTAACAATTAGATCCTACTACAAAGTAATGTTTTAAAATAAATAAATAATAATAATTTACTCAATTCTACTTCATAGTAGGAATTCGGACCGATGTGTGAAAGGGACAGCGTTATACAGTTCATATAGCGTTGTTTCTTTTCTACTATAGCAGGCAATAGACAAATCCTAGAAGTAGTTCGTTCTTTCCCAGCACTTTAGCAGGAATAAAACAATATTGAAAGTTGAAGTTCATGGTACGAATATGAGTAATGTTATTATAAGCTTGAAACAAAACGTTATCGAAATAAGAATGTTTTGTAAAAGATTGTGGTAAGGCCCCAGGAACTTTTTGTTTCGTCGATCGCCCTTTCCCCTTTTCATCGTTTCCGTTAAAGACGGTTATAAATGAGAGCAAAAAAATATAATAAGAATCCATTCTTCCATCGTTAGATGTCTGGTTTTGACAGGCTTGATAAAATTTTACTATTTATTATCAGAGATAATTGTTATTTGTTTCTATTCAGGCTGAGTCTTAATTCATTGCGCATCTTGTAGGGCGTAAAAGTACCTACTCATCATCATTTCAGCCAAACGACGTACTCTTCCAGCAGTGTGTGACATAGGTTTACTCTAAAGATATCCACATCAAAGCTAGACACAATCATGGAATTAAAATTTTAAGAGAAATTAAGAATGCAATGAAACAGTTATAATTTAAAAATAAAATGTAACAAATTAAATTGTTCTTATTAATTTTTATTTTAAATTAAATTAATTTTAATTGATTATTAATTAACTGTGTTTTGAACCTGTATTAATTTAGATAAATAATTATTCATAATAATTATTAACGCTAAAATATGAAACCCTAATAACATATAACTAATCATACACACATGACCGATGATCCATTAGTGCGTCGACCATACTAAAAACGATACATTTGACGTATCTTCCGACAGATGTGAACCGGCCCTAAGGCGCTTTGCACACAGAGCAACTTAAGTTGAGGCAACTGGCAACTCTTTAAAAGTTTCCTGTAAAAGTTGATAGTTGCTATAACGTTGCCGGTTGCCGCAACTTTTTGGCATTTTGTAAGCAACTTTCATAGCCGAGTTGCCGTATGCCGTTGCCGTAGCGACACTGGCATTGCCGGGCACACGGAGAGGGAGGTAGGGTGTGAAATCGCCCGAAGCGTTGCGATTGTCGGTTGAGGAAACCGGCAACTTTAAAAACCGGTACAATATTTAAAAGTTGCTAGTTGCGGCAACTAGCAACTAACTTAGTAATCGATTGCAGCAACTGAAAACTGTTGACGATTGCCGCAACTCGAAACTCGAGTTGCTCTGTGTGCACAGTCCAATTGAAATGTATGTAAACAGCTAGTTGCCAGTTGCTGCAATAGTTGCTCTGTGTGCAAGGCGCCTAAAAGCACGCCGTGTTTTGTTTCACCGCGTAGGAAACTAAAAAAACGATTCTTTTAAAGTACTTACTTGCATGTATCCCTTGTGGCATGTCGTGCCGTTGATCAAAGTACCAACTTTGAACTTCTTGAACCTAATCCTCAGTATCCAATCCTTTGGAGACCCTCGGAAAGCTCGAAACCTGTGGAAGAAGTTTTTTATTTGAAAAAATAACCCAAGTATTATCTTTAGGGTTACCCGGAGGGCCATCGAAATCCTGTTACTAAGCTTCGCCGTCCGTCTGAATGTCAGCGGGCTGTACCTCATGAAACGTAGGTATAGGTGGAGAGTTTAGTTTTCACAGAGACAGAGTGTGATTTTATGTATATTATATTGCCGCTGTAACAACAGATAAAAAAATGGGGAGTAAGGGCACTTTGGGGGAGGGGGGGGGGGTGAGCAAAACGCTTTTTCATAACGTGACGATTTCTGGACTTAAGGAATTAAGTTCCAACAAAAAAAAAACAGCGAATGTAAAAAATCGATTATATTGGCATTCAGGTACAAAAAAAAATACGAGTATAATAATAATATGCAGTGTTAAATATAATATTTTACGGTAGTACAGAACCTTGGTGTTAGACGCTGGTTCGTACTTGACCGGCTCTTATTGTTATCTAACGCAAAGAAAAGGAGAAACCATTATTTCAGTACAATATTGGCTCAAATAAATTACGACAATTTATCATTGGTGGTTATATCCGCAGAAAATGCTTAAGACTTCCTTATCGCTTCGTTACTGTGTGCAAAACGTATTAATCCTGACATTTCTTCATGGGATGGGGTGAGTGGGTGTGCACTAAAGTTATAGGAATCTGATCGTATTGGTAAGAAGAATGGATGTCACATAACATAATATCAAGCCTGTAATCCCCGAAGGGTTAGGCAGAGGTGTAGGTACCCCATTAGTACATTCACATTTTGCCTGTTAGGTTAGAAAGAAAGAAAAACTATTTATTTACGCGAAAATGACACACATAATATTAAAAAAAAAATGTTATTAGGAGGACTTAAAATAGATGTCCTGCCTGTAATGCTTTTCTATAAAATCTTTTTCGATGAATGTAGATGAAGTGAGTTTGACATTAATCATTGTGTTGGAAATCACTGACGATGGTGAAGGGAAACATCGTGAGGAAACCTGGATTTTTCTATGTAAAAGGCAACCGTTACTGACTGACTGCTCCATCAACACGCAGCTCAAATCACTGAACGGATTGCGTTGAAATTTAGCATACAGATAGCTATTTTGAAGTAGGCATGCGTTAAAAAAATATTTTTCAAAATTCACCCCCTGAGCTGTCAGCACAGGGACGGGACCCCAATAAGGTCAAACGCCTGCCGGGGTCGTGGGACGTCTTAGCAGCATACTGTGGCCCCGGAACGTAAAGGGCAACAGAAGGAACAGGGTGGTTTTTTGTCAGTAAAAGTCTGGCGATTCCTTTAGCTTATTATATAGCTTATTATAGAGCCAGGGCGTAAAGACTAATTTGATGATTTTTAACACCCCAAAAAAAAGGGGATAAACGGAGGCTACAGTTTGAATTGAGAGTTCTATGACTGAAGTGCTATACCCCGAAATTAAAGCGAGCGATCCGCGTCGTAATACATATAAGTCTAAAATGCCAATCCGCCTTGACCGAGGGTGGTGATTAATGCTCGTGACTTCTCTTGGCTTTTTAGCCGGTTTTTTATTAACACTGTGAATTGAACATGACATAATAGAACAATACCTAATTAACGATGACTTCCTGCAATCATTACGCATGACAGACGGATTATTGGTCACAGTACTCTATATACATGTACATAGAATACATAATGATGTTTATGTGTTTAACATAATCCTATTAGAACATTAATATTAACTATTGGGATCATGTACACATAGTGGCAGAGATATCAAGTATATCTACATGATCAGAATGTATGGAATTAACGTTTTTATTTTACCGATGAATTACAATTGATCTAGAATTGTGTACGTAAGCTAGGATAAAAGCCTTCGTGACAATGTTTTTTTTCACCATGTACAAATATTTTATTACCATAAGTAAAACACATGTACCTATGAAATAAGTAGGTACTAGTACCATTAGATTTGTTTTAGATTATAATCTTCCCCTAAGATTATGATATGAGCCTAGGCCACCCGAAAAAAAAAATAGGAAATAATAATAAATAACGCCGGCCTATTACTGTCCCACAGCAGCAATTACGCACTAATACACGTCCAGGTTTCCTCACGATGTTTTCCTTCACAAATGTCAGTGATGTCCAAGATAAACTTTAGAGAGTACATATGAATTGAAAGTCACATTGGTACTTGCCCGGATTCGAGCCTACAACCTCATGCATGAGAGGTGGACGCCTTTACCGCTGATATTGATACCAAAATAAAGTTATTATTATTATTATAGGTCACAAGATATGACATGGGATGATATGTCGTTGGTCTAGTGGTCGCAAGCGCGACTGCTGTGCTTGAGGTCTTGGGTTCGATTCCTAGGTCGGGCAAAGTGTTATTGGGTTTTTCCATCAGAAATTTTTCAGTAGCAGCCTTGGAGTCTGGATTTATGCCCGGTTAATGGCAATAGGCTCACCCCCTATTACATGGGGCTTAAACGTAACTGGCGAAACGTGGGTGTACTAATGGGTATACCTCGGCCTTACCCTTCGGGAATTACAGACTTAATGTTATGTGTCATTTCACAGTTATTACTCAACTATCTTAAAAAAAACTGGCCAAAAATCTAAGACAAGGCACGAGCATTAATCACCACCCTTGATCAAGGTGGATTGGGGATTTCAGACTTATAATTACATAGGACTTAAACATAAAATACTAATGGGTATAACCTCTGCCTAACCCTTTGGGATTTACAAGCGTGACGTTATATTACGTTATGACTTTACTCTGTATTATTAAAGGTCACAAGATATGACAAAAGTGATGAATAACACAACGCTGCTAGGATCATCGTATTTGACCAAAGTTTCTCCGAATGATAATACTTTTTTTTACGTTCTTTGTAGTTTCTATTTGATCCCTTGTTCACTAAGGAAGTGTAACTCCCTACAAATAACATCAATCATCACTCCTTTGTAAGGAGAAAATGTTCGGAGTACGAGCGAACTTCGCAAAAGTTGGTAAGCTACTGACCTATATTTTGGGAGGCGGAGTAGTATCGATGCTCCGTAACGATACTATAATAAGTATGATCTAAGATCGTGGAGTCACTAGACCCGCGTCATTTTAGCATGGTTTAATAAGGATGGACACGGATGGATGGTTGGAACATGTTGTTAAGAAAGAAAAAAATGTTTATTGACACAGACTATGTGCACACAAAAGTATTAATAAAAAGGCAATAAAAAGAATAGAAATTGTGTGCCCCACAGCTACGCCAAGCAGACCCAGTTCAGCATAAAATGCCAGACCACTTGTGCCTGACTCTGGTTTTCAACTGGACCTTTGTGTGTGACGTAATTACGGATGTAAACCAGTTTTAATTATGAAATGTAGATAGATAGATATATAGTATAAATAGATAAACAACTCCAAGAAGAAAAGTCTCAGAGAGTCTTTCATTTTAGAAGGTTGCGACATTTTATCACTCACGCTGATCACGCAAACGCCGTCGCGCATTTATTTTGTTAATATTTTTATTGCATCTACCTACTATTACTAATTTTAACATAATTTGACAAATACCAACCCAATTCGCCAATCGGCTAAATGTATTCTTACCTAGATATATTGTATTTTCTCTGTAAGTGATTTTGTAAATCTTTGGAGAATAATAAATGTCTTAAACCGTAAGAAAGTTGTTTCAATGCTTGGACAATTTTCAGTTCTAAGAAAGCCAATTCTCGCCGTTTAAAATGTAGTCGCCATCTTATCTCAGCGACAATCGATGTCAATAAAACTTGTCAACAATGTCAATCAAATTGAGACTAAAATTTAAATGTGATCGTTTTTAACCATTGCCCCTCAGATAGGAAGTCAGTTAGAAGTTATATTTTACTAGGTTCTGCTCTCGATTTAGCCGTATGTTTTTTTATTTTAATTCCTTAATTTACGTCTTCGGTTACTGCTCCGCTCCCTTGAGTAATTATAATGCTAAACGTAATGTTATAAATGCTAGACTATTCCTTATGAATCTGGCTACCATAAACAAACAGTTTTTTTTTTCTGTCCGTCCGATATTTCCAAAGATTAGCACGATTAAATGAACTAAAAAAATACTCATTCATTAGCTTTACTATAATAAAGGTTTATGAAATGTATCGACATTTAGTACATCACTAGGTAGACTCTTACCTATATGTGCAAGTGAGCGGCCTCCCAAAGTTCTCAGAGGTCACCGGAGGGGAGGACACGTCCTCGTATATCTCCACCGTCTTGTTGCAATGGTCCCGTTTGGAATCTGTAACAAAGAATGGGTCATTAATTTTGGGTACACTGTATCGCTGTTACAGATTGACGATTAATTTGTGGTGAACCTACGAAAAATTATGTGTTTTAGTGGTAATTAGTTATTATATAGCAGATACGATTTTTGTATTCTTATTACATACATACATTCATACATAAACTCACGCCTTTTTCCCATGGCAGAAACTACACAACGCCACCTGCTACGATCATTACACACTCCTTTCGCCTCATCTATGTTCATGCATCTCGTCATACAAGCACGCCGGTTACAAGTACTCCGCACCTGACCTTTCTGAAGGACCTCACCAATAAGGTCAGTGTAGGTCTTCCTAGGGCGACCCCTCCCGGCGTTGCCACTCACCTCTGCCTCTGACTCTGTATTCTTCTTTTCTTAATTAATTTTCTACGTTACGTTACCTTCTTTTTGTGGATTCCAGACGACACGATTGGTTGCCACGCTGCGTGTAGTTTCTTGCATACGGAACAAATATTTGTATATCTTACAGGTCTACAGGTGTATTTCTTACAGGTCTGGTGGTTTGTGTTTGTCAGTTTGTACGTTTGTAAATGCACTCGACATACAGGAGAAATTCTTAAAGCGTGCCACAACCGTTTTAGCAAAAAAAGGTATCGTCAAACTAATTATATTTGACGTGTACTATCCAGCATCACAAATTTATTCTTAGTATACCTACATTTTAAATTAATCAACGTTAAATATCCAGGATTGTTATTTCGGTAAGTGGATGTTTTGTTTTATTTTTGGTAGGTTATTTTTATTAAAAAATAAACAACTATATTAGCATAGCAACTATAGAAACATAGCCATTATCAACTTCACAAAAAAAAACAATTAAAAATCTCTAAACACATTTTCACTACAAAGCTTAGTGTTCATTAAAACATGACATAACAGTTCAGAATGAGAACAAAGTCATTAACGCCAGCATTCCTAGTACAACCCATTAAAATACAGCATTAAAGGAATATACTCGTGCCGATTCCCTTGTTCATAAACTAAACTAAAATAAGGACTATTTCTATCTTTTTCTGTCCAATAAAACAAGAAAGAGACTAATGTAAATAAGAGCTGTTAAATTTAGTCAATCTGACACATTCATACTATTATAGTTGGCATCTTAAAACGTATGGATTAAAAATACGGAAAAGTTCAAGGCAAAACTAATTTGACATCTCTAACTTAGTTCTCAAAAATGTCACCGCTCTTTTCATTCGCGGTATATTAGTGAGAGATGTCAACTCTCTAAATAAAGTCTAGTTTGTGAACAAGGGAATCGGCACCACTGTACACGTAGAACCATAATATAACGTCTAGAATAAAAAAATAAGAGAATTTAAAACCGACCGTATTCGTAATTACGCGTGGCCTGATGTGTTAATGAATTGGGAATATGCTTCCACGTCGACGTCAACGTTCACAAAGCTTTGCTTTAATACTAAAGGATAAGCTGCTGGCTCCAGTGACGTGTCGCAGTTCTATTTTTAAATTGAATCTTTTGAGTTATAGCGGGATACCTGGCTGGAAAAGTAGCTGTCATTTTTGAAAATGGAAAATGAGGTGCGAGCGAACGAGGTTTGAGAAATAGTTTTTGTTAGCGAATAGTGTTTTCGTCTTACTTTAGGTTTACATTGTTCATAAATGTTAGTAAGTATAAACACATTAAAAATAATACCATCCTATTATTATCCCAATGCAAAGCAGACACGATCATAGATCACCACGTTTGCTCAAGGCGGATTGGCGCTTTCAGACATATTTATTTGAAGTCTAAGTTTGCTTACGATGTTTTCCTGCAGCGATGTCAATAGTGTCCAAAAATTTTTATAAAGTACCTACATAATGAATTGAAAAAGTCTCATTTGTACGTCATTTGGAGACTTTTAATAAAAAATAAAAATAAATACTACAATATTAAAAAGTAATAGAATATGATACTACAAAAAACAAAACAAAAATCTCTTTCTTCAAACAACTTTCAAACTAAAAAAGATTTAATTTAAAAGTTGCAGAAAACCTGGACATATTTCAAGTTGACGGCAGTAGTAGCTCCTTGCGCCGGGGGCTATAAGTAACTCCACGGGCTATTACTAGCTCGCAGTTCAGCTGATATTTGTCATGGAGACGAGGGTGGCGAAGGCGATGCATCCACACTGGCGCAGTTAATAAAAAGTATTAGGCAGGAATAGACTTGTGACACGACACGCCACGAGACGTCAATGAAGCTTGCTCATTGGTCACGTTTTATATTGAGAATCTACTCTTCGTCATTTGGCCAATAAGCACGCATGGGCTAGCGTCGGGTGTTGCAAGTGTGCAGTGGCCTTTAGAGGGACTTTAGCGATAGTCCGTTCCATTGTCTAGTCATATTTTAGTCAACACACAAGCTATTAAAGTCGATGAAAGTTTGCAGGCAGGATAAAGGTACTAATATGGACTTTCTTGCCCATTCTTCTCCATATGAAATTATCCTATGGAATTGGCAACTAGATTTTCTTTTCTTGTAAATGACATTTAAAAGTGCCTTTTAAAAGCCTAATTGAAATAAATGATCACAATCTTATCTCTTTGACAATGAATGTCACAAAATTTTGTTAAATTAGAGGCATTTTTTACAGATTGAGATCGATCCTAAAAGTTACAGCAGAGATCAATATTTCCAGTGATATCCATATAAAAAGCCTTTTTGCATCATAACATTAGAAAGAAAAAGTTCAGAATCAAACACCCCGAGAATTACACACGAACAAAAAATGAATAGAGAGTTAGTTCGACTCCGTTTATGGCATAGTGTGGTGAGCCCTGCAGTTCTCAAACTTTCCTATTGGTTGGTGCACACAGCTGCCGAGTTTGACCAACTTGTTGGTGTTAGTTTATGCCAAAAGGCCAATTTTGGCAACGTGTGTTTTGATATTTGCATATCGGTTGGAGTTTGATCAACTAGTTGGTATGTTTGTGTAATTTGGCCAATGAATTGGTTGAATAGCTATCTTGTGGAGATGTTAATATGTATGAGTGTGTACTTAATGCGGCGTGCGGTAAAATTTACGGGCAGAAATCATCACGGAAGGAAAAAAGGTTGGCCGATATAGGACACCCGGCAGAAGTGAAACATGTCAGTGAATATTCAAATTCCTAGTTAATAAAAATTATTAACATTTAAAATTAAGCAACTCATACAGAGAAACAACAGAGTGTCTATTATGCGAGCGCACACAAGGAAGTCGAGAGTGTTAGCTTGGGGGGGGGGGGGCTATGGCGGCATGTGAGAGCGTCGTACTAACTATAATCTACCTCCTTTCATTTTTATACGTCATGCGATTTTCGATATTTCGTGATGAGTAACCTTTCGCTTTTGTATATTTAGATAGATATACATAGGTATCTAATTATGTGTTTGGAATAAAATAAACATTCATTTCACCTAATTGGAAATAAATAAAATAAATTGAAAAGCCTAAGTTATTAATATAATTTCAAAGCAAATAATTTAGTACTGTTTGCTTTTCGCTTTTGATTAAAATCAAAACAGACAGTCAAACAAATTAACTCTCTGAACTTTGTTTTAATATTTCATTACAATTTACTAATTAGGTTCATATAAATAGAATATAATATTTGATTACATTTAGTTTTAGTTTCTTTTTTATTATTATTTGATTTTTATAGGGTTTCTTCTTTATTAAATTAAGTTTAGTCTAGTGTTATATTGGTGCCGATTCCCTTGTTCACAAACTAGACTAAATTTAGAGAATTGACATCTCTTACTAACATACAGCGAAAGGAAAGGACGGTGACATTGAAGAACTAAGTTAGCGATGTCAAATTAGTTTTGCCTTAAACTTCTTCGTATTTTTAATCCATACGTTTTATGATTTGAACTATAACTGTATGGATGTGTCAGATTGGCTAAATTTGACAGCTCTTATTTACATTAGTCTCTTTCTTATTTTATTGGACAGAAAAAGATGGAAATAGTCTAATTTTAGTTTAGTTTGTGACCAAGGGAATCGGCATCATTGTATATATAATTGAATAACCGTGTGTTTTTCACCTCCGTTAAGTTACGTCTTCGGTTATTGCTACGCCCCTGTGGGTAGTAGCGTGATCGCATAATTATAGCCAATGTTCATGAATCTGGCTAGCATAAATAAAAATGATTCTTTCAATCCTACTGAGTTCTAGAAATTAGCGCGTTTAAACTGCCTTTTTTTATTAGTATACTAGCAGCTTCCTATGACTTCGTCCGCGTTGTTTTTTCGACCACGTTAAGTTTTGTCTTTGGTTACTACTCTGCTTCCGGGCGTCTTAGCTTGATGTTATATAGCCTATAGATACTATTCCTCATGAACTGGCTTCCATATAATAAATACACCTATGTATCATATAGTACCGTTGTGTGTCATTCTGCTTAACAATTCAATTCCCTGATTGTACATTAATTATCTTATTAACAAAAAGTTTTTAACGACATTCTCCATTTAATAAACATAGTAATAAATACACATCAATAGTTTTCCCTTCACATAAAACCTAATACACCTACCCTTATCAATAATGTACATGTTCTAAAGCACCGTAGCACTTAGTACAACGATCGTAAAGCTGGGTTTACACGGGCAATTATTGACCAGCAACAGTTGCCCGAGGCAGAACATTCCTAGTCGCGAACGTTCCAGGAATTCCCGGCGTAAGAGTGGGAAGTGAACACCGGTGATTTTTAGACAGTAACAGTTTGACAGACCTAACCTCCACTATATTTAAATACTAGTTTTTTGACCGCGACTTCGCCTGCTTAAATGCCGATAACGCGGACGGATACAAAGTCGTCAAAGGAAAAAAAAGTAGCCTATGTCCTTCCTTGGGTTTCGAACTTACTCCTCACCAAATTTCATTAAAATCGATTCAGTGGTTTAGTCGTGAAAGCGTTTCAGAAAGACAGAGTTACTTTCCTATTTATGACATTAGTAAAGATAGGTTACCATGGTATAGATGTTAAAGATTATTGCTGTATCCGTATATGTCTTGCGGGATTCCCAAATAAAGACACTTTTTGTAAACCCTTTTTAGAGGACTATTAGACGCCTTCTAAACTTAGATATATATTGTTATACGTTTTGCCTAGAAGGCGTACAATTTTTTTAACATTATTATAATCATGCTAGGAATATTCTTGAAAATAAGAAAATTAATTTCTTAACTTTAATAATTCTTTTTTCATGATAAAAAGTCATCATCATCATCTGCATAGCCTTTTCCCAACTATGTTGGGGTCGGCTTCCAGTCTCACCGGATGCAGCTGAATACCAGTATTTTACATACTCGTAGAGCGACTGCCTATCTGACCTCCACAACCCAGTACCTGGGTAATACGATACCCCTAGGTAAGACAGTAAAAAAAAGAAAAAAAGTGAAAATAAATACTTCACAAAAAAAAAATATAACCCAGTAGAAAAAAATTGCCCGAAGTTATTTTGCTTGATGAGTAGTATGCGTTACTATTAACAGATATGCAATGTTTCTTGAAAAAAAAAATGCCTTAAAAAATTGTTGCTGACCTGACGTCAAAGTTGCCTAACATTGCCGAAAATTTAGCAAAATTGTCCCGTCTGTTCGCACCCTTAGCTATATTCATTCGTGTATTAATTTTTAAACACTCCCAACTTCGCTCTTAGTGGAGTTTCAAGCCATCTGTCACTTACGGCCGAGGTATCAGGTGCGTCCTCCGAAGTGCTTTAAGTTAGAAGGGCTAGACTTAAAACTAAGTACGTTGAATTATGTAAGTTTTAAGTGTTAATAAATTAAATTGGCGGGAGGGATGACTAAGTGTTGAACTTGGTAAGTACTTGTAAAATGGCGGGTTTTCATAACGTATTCACGTCGTTCTATCGATAATGTATTTTGGTACTTATTTTGGGAATGTTTGGGTAATTTGTGTTGGAGATTATTTTAGGCGAGTGGTTGGAAGTTTAAGGTGTTATTATTTTTGTTATTGGTTTTAGTCGCTAATATAAACTTTTTGTGATAAAAATATAAGATTTATTTTAAAATTATGTGAACTATTTAGTTTTGGAATGTGAATGGAATTACTTATGACTCAATAAATAAGTGTATTTATGTACCTATACGAATAAAAATATGTTTATAAATTTGTAATTTGTTTTTTTCTAGTGGTCGCAAAGCGCGACTGCTGAGCATGAGGTCTTGGGTTCGATTCCCAGGTCAGGCAAAGTGTTATTGGGTTTTTCCATCAGGAATTTCTCTGTAGCAGCTTCGGAGTCTGGATTTGTGCCCTGTTGATGGCAATAGGCTCGCCCCCTATTACATGGGACGTAAACATAACTGACGAAATGTGGGTGTACTAATGGGTACACCTCTGCCTAACCCTTCGGGGATTACAGGCGTGATGTTAGGTTATGTTATGTAATTGTAAGTTGATACCTTTTATTAATTCCTATTGTTACTTTAAAACATTATAATTTTGATCATTAATAAGACAATTTTCACAAAATAATAATTTAAGGCGTTTTATTCAAAAAAATATTTGTTTTAATATTATTTAATACTATAGCGACCTTCGTAATAGGTATCTACAAGTCCGCAAGTAGTTAGCAAGAGTCTGACACTCCCTTCCCCTCCGCCTAGAGCGAAAGAAAACATTTTTGATGAGTTCCCATTAAAAAAAAAAGTTTCCGTTTAACACCATTTGATTACGCAACCCTAAAAACCACATTAATTGCCACATAATGCGTTCCCACCTCCACAACCGTATGTCATACACACAAGTCTACGAATAACCTAACAGTTTTTTGTTTACCGTCGACTAGTTTCAGCCCTCGGGATTTCCTGCCGGCTCAAAGTTTCATCCCAGGGGTTGGGGGCTATACATCACGGAGACGTCGCGCGGTATTATGTTACCGTTACATTTCTTGAGTGTCGACTTGCCTGTGTTGATTTTATATAAAAGTGATAGATGGAAACTTTGTTTACGGATGTATGAGAAAATGTATTTTGAATGTAATCGGTTTTTTGCCAGGTTGAAATAAGTGATTTGGTTTTTGTTATCGGAGTAAAATGTTTGTAGATTGACAGTTTGATTTGTTTACATACATAAACTCACGCCTTTTTCCCATGGGGGTAGGCAGAAACCATAGAAAACCATCTGCTACGATCCTTACATACTTCTTACGACTCATCCGCGTTCATACATCTCGTCATACAAGCATGCCGGTTACGAGTACTGCGCACCTGAACTTTCTGAAAAACCTCACCAATAAGGTCTGTATAGGTCTTCCTAGGGCATATCTCATGTGTATTTGTTTACTTAAATAGTTATAACATAACAACAACAAGCCTGTAAGCTTGTCCCATATAATAGGGAGCGAGCCTATTGCCATTAACTGGGCACAAATCCAAGACCAACTCCGAGGCTGCTACTGAGAAATTACTGATGCAAAAACCCAATAACACTTTGCTAGGTCTGGGAATCGAGTCTAAGATCTCATGTTTTCCTTCACCGATTGTTGTCATTAATGTCCATTTTAACTAAACTGGGTAGAGATAAACTACATAACATGACGCGCCCTTCCACTATTTAAAACGTTTGAAAGTGTTTGTCATAGTATTAAAAAGACTCACAGCGCATATGTGCTTATTGAGACGGCTCTCGAAACAAAAACAAATCAGCGATTTGTTGCTCGACTAGCGGCGTCAAAAATTACTCATTATTATTAGTATGGCGCACTGACATTCTCTATGAAAATGACAGGTGCGTCGTCTTACGCGGTTGACTATTTATGACTAGTTGACAAACAAAAGATCCTAGCCTGCTACTGAAGACGATTACTCACAACTACATACAAACTCTTTAATACGAATGTGACTACACGCATTGAAATGGTAATATGGAGGGGAGCGTCAAGTTATAGTAGTTTATCTCTACGTTTTGTACAATTACGTACAATTACGTATTGTATGTAACGCACTGTCGATAAAGTCTCTCAAATCCAGACCCCAAAAGCAGATATTTGCATTTCAATATCAAACCTTAATATCATGCAATAAATAAGGTACTATTTTAAATGATGCGGTTAACTCTGCGGCCACCTCTTTGTACCGAGTGCAACTGATAGTTCATAGCAACCGGTCGCGCGACCACTTAACTGCGGTCGCAGTCGTTTAGTGCGATGACCCTTGGCATTATCGGGATGCGGTTTTTTGTAATTTATTGTGGTTCATTATAAAAATGAGGTCGCTGGTCGGTTTGGGGGAACTTATTGACAATTATGTTCTACCGACCGGCTTCCGGTGGTCAATCTCAAGGGGGTGTAGCCAAGTAGAATAAGAACGAAGAATGAAGAATGGAGAAATATTATTGTAATAGTTAATAATGACTGCCTCTTTGGTCCGTGGTCGCAAAGCGCGACTTCTGAGCATGTCTTGGGTACGATTCCCAGATCGGGCAAAGTCTTATTGGGGTTTTCCATCAGGAATTTCTCAGTAGCAGAAATTTTATGAAACCGCAATAAAATCCGTTGCGCAGTTTAAATGGATCCAAGCGTACAGACGGCGCCGGCGGTAAACGATTTTTTAAAATACTTGAGTTGAGTTTTATAAAGGAATGTGTTCAAAGTGTGTTCATGAGTGTGCTCAAATACAGGTGCACTCTCTCGTCCCTCATTCTCATAGTCCGATGCAATGCCAATACGTCACGACCGGGGAGAGATCTGGCTCAAGACCAACGGCTTTACGTGTTCTCTGAAGCACGGGAGTGTCATACCAATTTCCAAATATCAGGGTGCTACTGATAAATTCCAGAGAGCAAAGCTCAATAACACTTTGCTCGACACTTTGACCCGACCTGTGAATCGAATCCGGAACCTCGGGTTAAGCATAAAAAATTTAAAGTCAATAAACAAATTAAAAAATATTATTATAAAGCAAGCTTTAATTTAAAATTTAAAAAATTTAAAATATTGAGTATTGGACATTGTATTGTGATCAGAACTAAAGGTGAATGCGAAATTTGAGCTCTGTCGGATCAACAAATGGTTGAAAATTGGTTTGCAAATTTTGGAAGGACAACTTAAAGCAAGCAAAAAAAAAGCTTGTAAAAACGAGGCGATGACAAATAATATTATAAAACTAGGAGACATTAAAAAGAAACGTCTATCTTTGTAAAAAAAACTATTGCTGTAAAGTAAAACCCGGAACAACACATTCTAAGCACAACTACGTACGAGGTACGTGCATAGAAAACTTAGACGGCAGACATTCTTTTATCCGAAACTTAGGTCCCCGGGCGACAATAAAACTATAAGTATGTAGTGAATATGCAGCCTACATGAAGTTTTAAGATGCATTTTGTTACAAGAATTTTGTTACGTACTGTGTATTAGGTAGTTCGGATATTTGTCGCGTTTGTGTCGGATATTCGGATAAAATTTGGTTGACGATGAATTGATAATTATTTTATGAATGGTTACTAAATATATTTTTAATTATATATGATGTCAAAACAGTGTTAAAAGTTAATAATTATAATTTAACAAAACCTATAAAACATGTGTTTAAATTTTTTTTAAAAGAAACCTGAAGACAGATATTTTTATTTCTTAAAACGCGCATTAAAACTGTACTAAAATGTAAAGAGTGTATGTGTTTAATATGCGGGTAAAAGAACAACATTTTTCTTACAAATGCTTAGTAAGAAAAAGTAAAATCGTGTTATCAAGCCACAAAAATTTCGTTATTTTCTTTTATCACTACGTACAAAAACATCTTAAAGACGTATTTACGATACAACAAAATAGGTAAATTTGTTATGTGCCTTAACTCAACCGAAACAGTCAAAGTCCCCATCAACCTTCGACAGCGAACGTCAAATACTTAATAACAAAAAGATCCGAGTGTAAGATAAAACGGGGTTCCGTTGAAAACTTCATAAAAACCAACTAAAAGTCCTCCGCCCAGTGGAGTGTCGTGAAAACTTAGGTTACTTGGCAACTTGCTCGTTTCATGGCATAGCAGTACTTTTTTCCGATTATAACTTGGGTCCCAGATGCTCAGTGGAGATGGATGGCGTTCCGGTGTAGTGTTTAGTATGAAATTGTGCTTCGATATTTTGATGTAGATTTTATTCGAGATGATGGGGTTAGCTGAGTAAAATTAGTTGGAGATAGGATACAAAGTACTTTATAGGGAGTGAGACATCGTATTAAAAACTTTTACCATAAATTCAGTACATGGTTCTCCAACCGTTCCGTGTTCGTTTCTCCAAAACTACTGGACCGATTTTCATAGGACTTTCACTGACAGATAGCTAATGTTATAATTATAAGTAAATGAAACTAGGAAAATAATTAGGGCTTTACACAACCGACATTTATGCAAAGTAGCGGGCGTATGCTAGTGACATGATAACACTGTAAACTAGAATATACTCTCTTAGAACAACACAACTCAATATCTAAAGGTGGAAGCAGTGTGAATAGACACATTGCTCCACGCTTCTGAGGTTTAGATTCCCATCAACGGTTCTATTCAAATTCAACGGACTATTATGTTCCCTCAGTCGATATAGATTGAAACGTTAAACTGTCACGGTTTCGACAACCCTACATTGAACAATTTGGTGTGTAGATGTTACACAGTAAGGCACGTTTTTTGATGTAGTCGTTTGGAAGAGCCTGGGATAGTCAGTCGCAGGCTTTTTTGGGGAGTGTTCTACTCGTGGACACAGAACTGAAGTGTCAGCCGTAGTTTTTTTGTCGCTTTTTTGTATCGAAGAATGAGTAACTGATAGTTAAGTACAATCTGTTCCAATATTTTACCAGGAAAATGCTTTATGTTGAGGAAAATTTGAATTTATTTAAGAAGAGATAAGAGATAAAAAGAGCAAATTATTGCAAAGCATTTTTCAAGGAGAAGGTCAGCCATTTTTTTTTGTCAAGCAACTCAATCAGCACTCAATTTCTGGTAACGATCAATGTCCATTCCACGAGGTATAATCTTTCAATTCCAATCTTTTCAATCAACAAACATACAAACAAGAAAATAAACGTATAGGTAAACATTTCAGTCCATTTCAGACTGAAACCCCAGACCTTTCATGGGGTTAACTCTATTCGCTATTATGTCAGTCTAGTCAATACAAATTGCACCGCTGATGCCTTTATCAGTCGGGTCCATTGATAATAATCCTAGCGGACTCGCTAACGACCACTCGAGGAATTGAATTTGTTAAGAGAATGCTCGCTTGGGTTCTAGTGTGAAATATGAACGGTAGCGATATTGCAAGCTCATAATATCTGAATGGAACTATCATGATGCATGACTGTGACAGAACTAGATGTTTAAGTGTGAGTGAAAGAGATAACGTATGCAATAGAAGTTGTCATTCCACGTTTACTACCACATCCAATTGGCTGCTACAATTATACAAAGGTAAGTAGGGTTCCCAAGATCGGGATGGTTGGTGCTCTTTGGGGGGAGGTCTACGTTCAGCAGTGGACAGCTACAGGCTGATAACAATATAATGACGACAAGTCGCGGATATAAGCTAGTATTCTAAAAATACTTTTAAGTCTAAGAATAAATCGTTTCGTCAGCCCAACATCCCACATAATGACAACGTTTCCCCAATTAATTCAACTAGATTTTGCTTGCGTCTTCGTCTGCGAGAAAATCGGTTATTGCGTTGCAGACAGTAGGTATACTGTGCCCTTTTCTGGTGATCAAGCTAAGTCTGTATATCAAAACCAGTTCAGCGTAACAAACAAACGCGCTATAGCATTACAATTTATGCAAATATAAACTTTATTATTTGCCGCCACTTCTATACTATTTTTGATCAACGAAATGAGCACTAAAATCTCTCCCGGTCATAACTTGGAGCACCTAAAACAGTAGATTCATCTAATTATATCAGACCCGGCCGGTAATATGAAAAGAGACTGCAGTACTCCGTGCGGTCTGCGGATATTTAAATCTGATAAGCGCAGCTTTCCAACAATTTATCGTCTGCGCGGTTATAACATAGAGATTTGTTTCAAGTGATTTTCGGATATTCGGATATCAGAATTTTAGATATCTCCATATTTTTGACGGGGCTTTCGGAATGGATGTCTTTATTCTATGAACGTGGAGGAAATGTGGAATGAGTTTGGATATTTTACGTGATTGAAAAAGTTGAATGAAAAATGCCACATACACGTTTTCGATTTAGAAGAGTAACATTTTTATTTATTGTACCGAAATAATTATATTTAGTGATTCTTTAATACTATCATATAATTATATTATTTACCAAATTTGGGAATTTTATAATTTTACATTTGTATTCCAAAAGAGTTGCGAGATGCAAGAGCAGAACGGCGAAAGATTTGGAGGACACATAACATCCAAAACATTTTAAATTAAGATCGATTCAGAAGGATTGATCAATGACATAGTCCCTTACAGAATGCTTATACGTTTACACAATACAAAGATAAGTAACTAAAAGACAATTTCATCAAAGTACAGACAGCTAAGTGTACTTCCAACATATTTTAAGTAGGTGTTCTCGAGGAGAACTCAAAAGTAAAACAGGTGAAAACTTCACACTAGACGTCGTTGGACGAGGAATATACGGGTCAGTATTACGGGAGTTTCTTTTGCATGGTATTGTTGTTTTTCTCTGGATCTAGTTGTTTGTGTATGTATGTTTGTAAAACGCACATCTACAATACAAGGAAAATCCTAAAGACAAAACAAAAAAGGTTGTGACTTGAATTAGGATAAACTGAAAATGTTTTTGAAACATCTAAAATAATAATTATATACAGCCCGAGTTTTTAAATATCATCGTTTAAATAATTAAGATATATTTTGCTATTTTTGGAGCACGTGACGACAGACGCTTCTATCAGAAAAAAAGATAAAGTTGTCGTTGTTACACATCGAATAAAAAGAAATATAAAATGTTTATAAAAGTTTAGAAATATTTTGAGAGACGTCATCGGTTTCAAATAGAATAAAATATCTCCAGGAAAAAATGCACTTCGACGACAGCGGTTCGGTCCATTTTGTAAACCTGTATGTTTCCATGGCTGCACTCCAGAAAAGTTCTTTTAGCTTTAAAACTTCGGCAAAAGAATATTTAATGTGACATTTACGTGTACAAGGGAAATGGAAATACCTAACATTGAACAATTGACATTTTATAAGATTCTTACAATAAATACTCTTAGCAGCAAGAGCCATATATTTTGGGATTGTAATCGATATAAATAACTCTTGGATCTTTGACAGTCGTTACGGGTCGTCAGAAGCCAGAAAATCTGACAACTAGTCTCACCAAGCGGTATCGTATTACCCAGTTACTGGGTTGTGGCGGTCAGATAGGCAGTCGCTCCATGTAAAATACTGGTATTCAGCTGCATCCGGTTAGACTGGAAGCCGACCCCAACATAGTTGGGAAAAGGATAGGCAGATGATGAATCGATATAAATAAAACAAAGTTGGATTAGGTACACCACTTAAAACTCAAGAACTGCTGGACCGATTTTTATGATCATTACTTAGAAAGCGCACTATTAAGGCACTACCTAAAATATGAGAAAAATTCTTGCAAAAGAAAAATACATCGTTTATTCATTCTGAGGCGGTACAAAGTTCAGTTAATTAATTGTAAAAGTGAAACTAAGTTTCTTTAAATATTTGTTTGTTTGTTACTCTTTCTCGCTACTCAATCGATCATAATGAAATTTCGCATATACATTGTCAGAGATACATAAAAGGACATAGGGTACATTTAACCCAGAAAATATTACTTACTGTTCTTTACAGAGAAAGACGCGGGAAAAAGGCTAGTCGGAAATAAAAGCTTCATCAATAAATCAAGCCTGTTTTATTGTTTTTTCATTAACGTCAAAGTAATTAACAATGAAGTTTACTTGCAGTGTAAGTATACAGTGGTACTTAATTAGCATCGAATGGCAATCAATGTATTGTTTTTTTATCAATTAATTATGTGACGGATGTCCCTGTCAAAATACCCCTATTAACTCTTTGAAATAAATCAATTGGCGACTCAAACGTAAATCCGCATGAAAGTGATTTTAGACGTTTCTTCACGATGCCAATTTCACAGTTTTGTTTGGAATTTCTAAAATTGGATCTCGAGAGACTATCAACCAGTACAATAAAAAAGAAATGCATTAGCTTAATGCTATTAA
This sequence comes from Hoplodrina ambigua, assembly GCA_949774945.1. Taxonomy (NCBI): domain Eukaryota; kingdom Metazoa; phylum Arthropoda; class Insecta; order Lepidoptera; family Noctuidae; genus Hoplodrina; species Hoplodrina ambigua. The sequence goes on along the minus strand of OX458974.1, from coordinate 2,157,763 downwards.
ACCACATACATATATTAAGAGATACCTCGTTAGGGTAATTAGATCTAGTAGGTCTAAAGGCCTTGAAAATAAGACCTTGTTAACGAGAAAAGGTTTAGCTAAAGTTAGGTAACGAAGGTCAAAATTACCCACAAGGCACTTACTATTTGTAAATGCCTCGTGGGTAATTTTAACCTCATCATCATCAAACACAGTCTGACTACACCCACTGCTGGATATAGGCCTTTCTTAATTCGAGTCAATTTCCAAATTCCAGGCTCATACTCGTGTCGTCTGTCCATTCCGAAATCGTAATAAACTTAGTTAGAACTAATTACCCAAGATCCAGTGACATTCAACTTACACTAACTAAGTTACTAAAACAAGTAAGTAAGTAAGAACAAAACTCTCCAAGCGCCGATCTATTTAGAAATATTACTGTCCCCTAACTTCAATACTCGTAACTATGTTAAGACAAACGAAATAGCCAGTTTATCTAATTTCCTTTACTACTAAATTCATGGTAGATACTAAACCCGTCTTCACATATGTGGGTCCCAACACTCCAATGAAACCTAGACTTTGTTTTCTACAGGTTAGAGTCTACATTCGGATGGTAGGTTTACTTTAATCAGCTGATTGCTGAGAACAACTTTTATACGTTGTAAGAACGCAATTTGTGCAGTTCGAAGATACATGGATGTCATAAAGTTGATTACCCCTATTTTGTGTGGATGTGGCATTCGTTGCTTGTGTGCGAACGAAAAGGATAGCGTGTCCGTTCCATTGAAGAAGTTTCTTTGTTATTTTAATTTGTGTAGGTGGAAAATAAATGCGAGAATACACGGTGCATTTATTATATACAAGTAGAATTGAATTAAGAAAATTGCGATGGAGTTTAATCTTTAGTAAAAGTTTTTGGGAGTATGTAATTGAATTTGGACGTGCGTGTTGGAGTCTGAAATTGGGACATCAGAGGGTATCTTTAACTTTAGTATTATTTCAAAAATAGTTCAGAACAATAAAAATAACTACAACTTTTTTAATGAGACGAAACCTGAACATGAAATAAAGCTTGTTCTATTGGTAGGTAACTTGTAGTGAATTTTTGTTAGGAATAATTGTTTTTTTTTTTTATTTTAGTGTTGGTCCTATAGTAATGTCAAAATGACAGTTTTTTACTACATGTTTATGAATGGTTTCATGGTACTTTTTTCTTTACGGTACTTATAACTATTTTTTGTTGTCTGTTTGTTTCGGCTAATATCCGAAATGACTGCGCCGATTTTGACGGGACTTTCACTGGCAAATAGCTAATGTTATATGGGGTAACTTAATCTAATTTTATGTTAGAAAAAGAATAATTCCGCGCAAAATACAAAATACACGCAGATGAATTCAAAAGTATAAGATAAGTAGACATAGTATAAAAAAGAATGCAAGCAACTGTAAAACCTTGTTAACATTTTCGCGGTTCCCCAACAAGATTGAACGCTCTGTGGCGTGTCGTGGAGTTTCTTCGCTTACAACTTACTTATTCCAACTGCCAAGTTAGCTTCGAACTATGTTTTTCTTATTTTTGTCTTCTAGTTCTGTTGGATAAAGAGAATTCATCTCGCATTGTTGGTTTAAAATTTAGTTTGACTTTCTTCATGGACCAATTGGCGTTAATCCTATAAAAAGATGTATGTGAAAATATATTGTAAATATACTGTAATCCCCGAAGGGTTAGGCAGAGGTGTAGGCAATTACTTACACATTTCGCCAGTTATGTTTAAGTCCCATGTAATAGGGGGCGAGCCTGTTGCCATCAACCGGGCACAAATCCAGACTCCGAGGCTGCTACTGAGAAATTCCTAAAGGAAACAACCATTATCACTTTGCTCGACCTGGTATTCGAACCCAAGACGACCACTAGATCAACAATATAATAACACACACACATAATGTAAAAATAAATCATGGCCATGTAAAATTACACTAGCCATAAATTAAATGAGTTAAACGAACAATATTCTCAGAAACACGAGCGAGAAGAGAGTATTCATCGAATTCTTCCTAGAAATGGCGAAAGCCATTCCATTTCTGACAAATATGACGACAAAGGCGCCATACTACATGCATTCATTGCGACTCAAAGCTTCAGTCGCAATCGGATTTCTCAAAGGATACACAGGATTTTAATTGGAAATAGTAACATGGGTTCGAGCAACAATATTTAAATATATATTTTCCCTAGATGAATAAAGGAGATGAATATATTTTTCGAATGAAAAATAATGTTATAAAATAAACTGTCATAAAAATTACGCTTGGCAGTATTCCGTGGTGGCTCTTGTCCGGCAGTGGGGAAAAACTAGTTATTTTTTAGAAAAAGATATTTCGCCAGTTATGTTAAAGTCCCATGTAATAGGAGGCGAGCCTATTGCCATAAACCGGGCACAAACCCCGACTCCGAGGCTGCTACTGAGAAATTCCCGGTGGAAAAACCCAATAACGCTTTGAGAATTGAACCCAAGACCTCATGCTCAGCAGTCACACTTTGCGTCCACTAGACCAACGAGGCAGATATTATTCTACAATTATAATACAAGAAACTTTTAACTAAATTGCTAGCTGACTACAAAAAAAAGCTTCTCTTTTGAACAGTATAATATTTTACGCAGCTCAAAGCCGAAAAAGTGTCCTTGGAGAACAACCGCAGTTATTTAAAATAGACACAATACATAAAGGAAACTCCTCAGAGCTCGTTTTACAAAACTCTGGAGGAGACAAAGCGGAAGCACTGTATTCTACTGAACACAAAGCCTTGGAAAAAAAAGGGAATGTCTTCAGAGACGCACAGATGTTAATTGAAAATAGTGAAGAATTGAATTCGCTTTTTTTTTGCAACCAACTGTATATAGCTTATATTTTAAGCTTCGGTTTATCAATTTTCGATATTTTATTCGTCGACATTTTTTCTGTGCATATTTTAGTATCCGATTATGTTTTTGTAGTCTGTTGTGTAAAATTCTCTGTAGAAACATTGTTTGTGAAAGTCGCAATTGACATTTCAATAAATAAGTAAAAAATCCTTTAGTTTCTAATGCATGTACTCATATTCATATTCATTTATTGCGAAAATGAGTAATATACGTAACATACAGTATATATTGGACTGCCTCGTTGGCCTAGTGGTCGCAAGCGCGAAGTCTTGGGTTCGATTCCCAGGTGGGGCAAAGTGTTATTGGGTTTTTCCATCAGGAATTTCTCAGTAGCAGCCTCGGAGTCTGGATTTGTGCCCGGTTGATGGCAATAGGCTCGCCCCCTATTACATGGGACTAAAAACATAACTGGCGAAATGTGGGTGCACTACTTAATGGGTACACCTCTGCCTAACCCTTCGGGGATTACAGGTGTGATGTTATGTGATGTACTGTATATGTATTAGTCTATCCATAATTCGCCAAAAGGATACTCCACGTATCTCTTTAGTTCTTCATCCATATTCTAAGGTACATAATAATTAATGTAATATATTAAGAACGATACTAGTTTTCTAGTTATTAGTTTTTTTTTGTTACTAGTTTTTTATATGGGGGCCCAAAGGCGTGGATTACTTAGACAATCAAGTAGTCTGAATCCGGCCCTGCCATGACCCCCACTGCAATAGTTACTATCATTATCCGTATTAGTGAAACGATATATTACGTTGCTCAACAAACAGAAAAAGCGAATGACGCTCAGTTTGTAGCAAACCTTCACAAAAACTCAACTGTACTCAACAAACGTAGAGTATCTGACGTTAATATTGCTCCAGCTCGCCTTGAAAAAGGAAATATATTTTTGTGTTTTATTGAAGCAATTTTGGTCGGATAGGGTCATCGCTCTGTTCGTTATTGTTTTAGGTTTTTCAATTGTTTCTTTTGGGTCTGGATTTAAAGCTTTAAGGTTCGCTCGACACAGCAAATTATTTGCTGTGTCGAGCGAAGACCTTATGCTGTGTTAACAATACGATGCTGTCGCTTCGTGTGCAGTAGTTTTTAAGACAGGTTTTTAAAACCAGACAAGTCCGAGTCAGAGTTGCCCACCGAGGGTTCCGTAAATAGGTTAACTCAATTCAATACCTATTTGAACCGCCGCCGTTCCTTGCATAAAGTCCCTGTTTTTATATGATTTATTTACAAATGTATAGTTTTCAGATTTTTCCCTATACTTGTGTTGTAAGACGGTATTACTTGCCAATTATCATAGTTCTAGGTCAACGGAAGATACCCAATAAATAACTATAAATAAATAACCATTTGTTTCCCTTGAGAGTATGGAAATATATGTTTTTTGACAAACAACAAAGTAGCTATCGTATGAGGGATCTGTTTTTTCGTCGTATGACGGAACCTTAAAAAAACATAAAAGTTTAAAAAAAGTAAGTTTATTTTACTACTACTTTTATTAATACATACTGCTCATATGGAAAGAACATTAAACTTTCAGAAAAATCAGTTGACTTATTTCTGTAAAAACTACTTATAGGTAATAATATAAGTAGTTATATTTGTTACTACTTATATTTGTTGAATCCAAATTTTATTCGATACTACCTACATAAGTTGAATCACACTCTGTATAATATTCCCAAAACTTCAAATCCAGCTCTATAACTAATAAATGATCTTGAATATTCGTTCCAAAGTTATTGCGAAAGTTTATGAGAAACGTAAGATTTCCCTTTTAAGAAGCAACCCTTATAAAGCAGGGGTTAATGGAGCTACCCAAAGTATGAATATTATGGCAACTAAATCTTTTATATTACTGCGGAGGCGCCATCTTTGTAGCGCAACATGGAGTTATGAATTAATTTTGATATGTAAATTAATCTTATTGCTAGTGGCGTAAGGTTCATTATGAAGTTGATAAAATTAACGCGTTAATATGTTTTAGTAGTTATACCACACGGTTAAATTACGTATTTGGTTACTGTTCTGTTCCCATGGGTAGAAGTGTGAAGTAACCTATAGCCTTTTTTTTTTAAGGTGGTAAAAATCATCAAATGACTCCTTGAGGCGGAAGGGACTGTCAGACTTACTGACTTAAAAACCACCCTGTTCCTTCTGTAGCCCTTTACGTTCCGGGGCCACGGTATCCTGTTAAGACGTCCCGCAACCCCGGCAGGCGTTTGGCCCTGTTGGGGCCCCATCCCTATGCTGACTGCTCTTTGAGGAGCGCGTGAAACAGAACGCGCCGTCGACATTGGACGGCGACTTTTCAAATCGGACCAGAAGTTTCTGAGATTAGTGCGTTCAAAAAAACTCACAATTCAGCTACATAATTCCAGTATGGCAGTATCATCCATTTACATAGGTACCTACATATTACACAAAAGTTATTCATTTTACAAAATGTGTATACTCGTAACATAACAAACAAGTCAATCTCTATAAAATGTCGGTTTTATTCCACTTCTTGATATAAAGGCGGATGTAATTACACTTCATAAAATAAAGGTTGGACTTGCGTTTTAATCACGAGATATTTTCGGACCAAACGTCAGTCCCCACCCATCTCACTCTGTAGTCTGTGGCATGTCAAACTCCGACCCGCCGGAAAGTTTGACGTGTCCTAACAATGGGATGCGTTTGCGTTATACAGGTTTAAATCTCAAATCTTTATTTAATGATGTGAAACATACAGGTGATAGGTGTAAATATATAGAAACAATTATGAACCCTGTCAGACACAGAGAGAGTATAAACTGAGAAAGTAAATAAGTGGAAGAGAGAAAGACCGCTTTAATAATTTTCCTTATTGAATATATTTATAGTAATATAATAAAGAAGAAAAAATTGTATTTTTGTATGTTTGTACCGAATTAGTTAAAAAAATACTGAACCGATTTCAAAATGATTCACCATTTAGAATACTACATTATCCCTGAGTAACATAGGCTATATTTTTTTTGTAGAAACATTAGGGATCCCTACTAAAAATACAATAATGATACCTAAGGTATCATCAATTTGCCTGTAAAATTCATTATTTGGTGTGCGCCGCCAATACGCGGAAAAAGTGCTAGTAGCATATAATCATTATCACTCATTAATTTATTCATTGTTTAATAAACTTATGTGTATATATATACACATAAGTTATATATATACCCTTCTTGGTCCGCCTGATCTCTTCCCGGTTGTGTCGGATTACGGTCCCATATTAGACTATGAGAGAAAGGGAAGAGTATGCGCAAACACAGATGCACCCTCATCTGTTTGCGCATACAGGTTCAACCTAGTTCAGGCAATTAAGAAACTATTTTAATTTTTAAGATAAATTTCATTATAATTGTGCCTCTTTTTATAAATAAACGATTTTATTTATTTATTTTATTTGAATACACTAGTGCACTATAATATCTCCTGCCTACTTGGTAGTATTGAGATCTGCTGCCGTAACCAAAATCGGTTCAGAGAATATTATTTTATTTTACTATTTTTTGTACTTATATAATATTTTATACTTTAATCTGCTAGGTTTGTTTTGGCATCGCTTTGATTTTACTTTAATGATGGAACAAATTATGTGTGTTTAAATAAACATACAAAATATAAATTATTGAGCTCATAATTAAAATAAGCTTTAAATACACATTCAATAGTGTATTTACAAAATAACGCACCGATTATTCAGATCATAGTAATTATCAAAATTACAGATAAAATTGAAGGCTATATAACTGAACTGTATTAATTCCCAATACTTGCCCCGGGCAATATTTTACAGCCAGCGTTAAGACCTTAATTCAATCATTAACAATTATGAGATCCATTATTATATCGGATATGTCAGCTTTCCGTTTCATAAGTACTATAATGAACTTTGCATTAATTATTAAATTCTTATGTGATTAACGTCGTTTTAATTATTCTAGCCCTCTTTCAAAGTCGATGGCTTGTTACATTGTTTTCACATTGTATCTGATGTTATAAAAGGCCTCTTCTCAAACAGAGAAGGCACGAGCTTTGATCACCACGCTTGCTCAAGGCGGATTGGCGATTTCAGACTATATTAATTACAAGTCCAGGTTTCTTTACTGAGGTCTTGGGTTTGATTCCCAGGACAAATTCTCAGTAGCAGCTATAGAGTCTGATTTGTGCCCGGTTGATGGTAATAGGATCGCGACGTATTACATTTGACTTAAACTTAAATAGTGAAATGTAGGTGTACTAATGGGTACATCACTGCTTAGTGTTATTTTATGGAGTTTCTTATGCGTTCTTCTGTTTACGAAACAAAATTTTGGTAGCTTCATATTTTTTTTCTTATAAATGACGTTCTAAAGTGCCTTTTAAAAGACTAATTGAAATAAATGATTTGACTTTTGAAAAGCATAAAATTGCTGTGTTGTACTTATGTTTACAAGTATTTAAACTACCTTTTTCTACAAGTAACCTTTCCCGACCTCAAAGTGCTCTTGTAAATCGTTTGTCCGACCTCGCGTCTGAGCAATCTCAAAGTATAAGATTGATACAGAAGGTCAACTTTATACAATGAGCAAAAAAGCGCACATCCATAGACAGACACCCTTCACGTTTGAGTTCAAGCGCACTAACGACTGGCATTTGTTGGTTTTATGCGCGTTATTTTTATAAGATGTAGGTTTACAAAGAAATTTGGGATCAACCTTAAAATTTGAACAAAAAATAAATAATATGGATTTTATAACTCATATTGAAAGCTACGTTATCAGCAAGTATCATAGGCTAAATAATAATAAAGATCATTAACATTCGTTTAGAATATCAATGCAATTTAAACTTTACTAACAATTATCATCATTATTATTGTGTTATTGAGTTTTTCCATCAGGAATTTCTCAGTAGCAGCCTCGGAGTCTGGATTTGTGCCCGGTTGATGGCAATAGGCTCGCCCACTATTACATGGGACTAAAAAAAAAAAATAGCTCGCGAAATGTGAGTGTACTAATGGGTACACCTCTGCCTAACCCTTCGGGGATTACAGGCGTGATGTTATGTTATGTTATGCTAACAATTATCTTGGTAAAATTAAAATAATTTTCGCTCGTCTTATGCGACAGACCTTCTGTGCTGATCTATCTCGTGGTACTGTCATCCCCGAACCACTGTGTAATTGCTACACCCAATGTCAACTATATTCATTACAGTAATCACGCGGTTACATCCTCTAGGCGTGTTGTTATTTTCTTAGTAATGACGTAACGTACTTGTATGAAAACATTCTGAGGTTTAATTATATGAACTGTTCCCATAAAAGCTACATGTACATTTTCAAAGACTTTCGCGTTTCACTGAGTCGTATCGCTGTGTTATTCTGTAAAAGATTCTCTCCGAAAATTTATTTACAGTGTGCTTAAGGTGAACTGTAAAAATCTTTCTCGGTGAACGACCATTTTGAATTTACATGTTTTTTTTTTACATTATCGACATCTTACACGTGTTTTTGTAAAAAAAAAAAAAGTACATATAAATTTTTGATACGTCATGTTTCTATACCTTTCTTACAAAAGGACTGCTTCTTTCAAACTTCGAAATATTTTTTGTTTTTTTTTTATGTTCCCACTACTGGGAACATGTTTTTCCGTGGAAAATGGACATCCACATTTTTCTTTCTGTTCCTTTTCCCAGCCATGAATGAATCTACGAACTTAATTAAAATAAATTAACATTAATATTCTTTTTTTAAATAAACATTGGACACTGACCAACGCCTAATATTTTAATTTCCTCAAAATTAATGACAGCTTCCAAATTTAAATTAAGAGAGAAACTTACCAGCCAACCTCAAATAAATAGCCATTTAAAATCCTAATTCAATTCCATGCTCTAATTCTAACATTCACATCCACGTAGCAGCACGGATGGATGTATCCCCCCAGGATATAAAACCGTTTAGTGGATAATGAACTGACATTAACGAGCCGCCGGAGTGGGGCCGAATGGGATAGTCAATTGTTTTGTGTGTGTGACTGCTGTTTTTGAATATAGCGTTCTAAATTGGAACTTTTTGATTGGTAAGTTGAATGTCAGTGGGAATCAGGTCAATGGATTTGAAATTAAAATTAAAGGATGAAATTCTTAGGAAATAAGGAGGATGATTTTCTGTACTTCTTGTATTTTACTGACAGTGTCTATGTTCGCGTTATCAAGATCATACATCGTGTTAAAATTCAAGTTCCTACTAAGAACCTTTTTGTGACAGACGAACAAAAACTGATTTTATAAGAATTCCGTTTTTTAAATTTTGAAAGTGCGGTACCCTAAAAGAAATGACTATTTATTTTACCAATATTGGCTGCATTTACTATGGAAAATAAAGTGCAATTTTGAAAATAATGTTGCTTGTTTTCTTGGTTTTCAAAACGCATACAATTATTTTAAGAGAGTAATAATAAAGAAAATATGCACCTGTACTCTTAAAGATGGTATTTTGATATCAATTCATATCTTAATATTGTTACTTTTTACTGAATAAACGACTATATTATAATTTATAAGACAAAATATTATAGTTCTACTAGTGAATTAATTGTCTCTATTCAGTGGATTTATTCAGAAGTTTAGTCACGATTATACATAGAATAGATGCGGCAACCGAAAAGCGGACTAGCTCAAGATGTACCTCGCAGTCCCGAAGTAGTATCTCACGTCCAGGAAAAATAGCGTAAGCCCAAGGTAAGTAAGATTTCATAAATAAACAAGTCACTTCGCACAAATGAAAATTCACTGTAATATCACAAATTCAGGGTTATATCACAACAGCAGTAGAGATAAACTACGATAAAATGGCGTGCCATTCCACAATTCAAAACGTTTGAAAGTATTTTTTTTTTAAGTATTTACAAGACTCATAACGCATGTGTGCGTACTGAAGACGGCTCTCGAAACAAAAACAAATCAGCATGTCATTGTTGACAAGCGGCATCATTTATTATTCATTATTATTGAAACATTAACATGGAGGGTAGCGCCATGGTATAGTAGTTTATCTCTAGTAACACCTCAAGAGAAAAATTTTCACAAATAAATAAAACGCTGATTCAAGCATACCCTATTTCATACAGACTCAATTTTCTTGAGTGCATTACCGTTACCAAATAAAATATTATTCGTTCTGCCCGGGTGGTCGTTACTTAGCAACCAGCGCGGTCATAACTCGGCAACCGGCCGGTATAAACAACTGGCAACCCGATATTTTATTGGCGGATTTATGCGGATATACGGATATCCGCAGGGACACGGTTTTTGTTAGGGTTATTTTATGAAATTTGCATGTGGGTAGTAATGTATCGTTTTCGGATCGGTTGGGTCTTTTGACCCGGTACCGAGAGGAAAGTTCAAATTGTGTAATCGCTTACCAAGGGCTATATATAGAAAGCTTTTCAAAGAAAATGGTGATTTTTCTTTGAATTTTTGTTACGTACCCATAATTATTTATAGACATCAAGCCCAATGCTTTACGTGAAACATGAGGTTGAGCCACCTCTCCTTTATCAGGTTTTAGAAACGATACCGGCCAAGTACCAATGTGACATTTTGAAATTCATAATTATGTTGGTTCTAAACTTATCTTCGACATCACTACCATCAGTGAAGAAAAATCATCATCTGCCTAGCCTTTTCCCAACTACGTTGGGGTCGGCTTCCAGTCTAACCAGATGCAGCTGAATACCAGTATTTTACATGGAGCAACTGCCTATCTGACCTCCACAACCCAGTAACTGGGTAATATGATACCCCTAGGTAAGACTGGTTTGTCAGACTTTCGGGCTTTTGACGACCCATAACGACTGTCAAAGATCCACGCATGACAGCCGGGACCAACGGCTTAACGTGTTTTCCGAGGCCCGGAGGAGTCTCGGTGTGTAAAGATGGTCACCCATTCACGAACCAACCCCGGCAAGCGTAGCTTAACCTGACGGATCGACCCGTGCGGCTGTTATTACTTAGCCACGAGCTCCTCTAGCTATCAGTGAAGAAAAATACCTTAAGAAAACCTAGACTTATAATTAGTATAAGTCCGAAATCGCCAATCCGCCTTGAGTAAGCGTGGTGATCAATGCTCGTGCTTTCTTAGTTTGAGAAGAGGCCTTTGCAATGCAGTGGGTTAATAATAGGCTGGTATAAATACAATTATGAGAATTTTATAAGAGTCCTATTATATTCTATGTTTAATATTGATATAGACAGAGACTGGATGTATTTTTATCTCTTACTTTATTAATGAATGATCATTTTTAAGTATCTAAGTACTTATGTACCTACTTAAAAATAAAAACTGACTGCCTCGTTGGTCTAGTGGTTGCAAGCGCGACTGCTGTGCATGAAGTCTTAGGTTCGATTCCCAGGTCGGGCAAAGTGTTATTGGGTTTTTCCATCAGGAATTTCCATCGGGAAGCCTCGGAGTCTGGATTTATGCCCGTTTGATGGCAATAGGCTCGCTCCCTATTACATGGGACTAAAAACATAACTGGCAAAATGTGGGTGTACTAATGCCTACAACTCTGCCTAACTCTTCGGGGATTACAGGCGTGATGTTATGTCTAAAAATAAAAATGATTTCAAAGTGATCAATGGGATATCCCAATGATCATTTTGAAATCATTTTTGTAAACATCTGACAAAACAAACAAACCCAAGTCAAAATAATCGAAATATGTTGAATATTTAACACTGAATAATTTTTTTACTCGACAAAGTTCCGCGGATGTACTTTGAACTCCTATTTTGAGATGGTGATGGACAACTTTAACATGTATTATTGAATAAAAATAACACATAGATCTACGTAGTGTTATACCTATTCAAATAAACTATACTATACAAAAAAAAAATACAAATCAAAAAACCATTTTTCAAAGTAAACATACTCTTCCAAGTTCCTAAGTTATTTATACAGCTATTTATATTGCACCCTTATTTGCATTTCCATCTTTTTCAATCAATCCCTTCATGTTCGGGGACCCGGGAACACCCAGACCCGGGACCCGTTGTCATGGCAACCAGTCAACAGCCCGAATAATTCCGATGCCAAGATTAATCGATAGACATCTGCTAAAGGCGGACAGAGTATTTCCAGATTAGTCAATTGGGATTACTCTGCAACGTTTTCATGGAATTTTGATCCGTATTTTGTGGTGTAAACGGTGATATTTGCTTGGGTTTTGAGGGCCAGGGTAATAAGTCGCGGGAGGCTCGTTCGGAATAAGTGTACTGTTTATTCGTGGCTAATTTATGTGGTTCTCTTATTGTGAGCAACGGTCACGTCATAAACAGAGATTCCTATATTTCGCCGTCGATATTTTTGTGTCGAACAAATGGGAATAATGGACTATGTATTCGTAAATTGATTCTGATATAAGATATTATAGCATATTATATTATTTTGCGCCTAAACTTTATTACGGATTTACTTGTAACGGATGGTTTTATGGCGTTGAAGGGAAACGCGACACAGAATTTTAGCAAATTTAGAAAGTACATGATTCTTGACCTACATAGACATTTGACTGCCTCGCTGGTCTAGCGTTCGCAAAGCGCGACTGCGTAGAATGAGGTCTTGGGTTCCATTCACAGGAATATCCCAGTAGCAGCCTGGGAGTCTAGATTTGAGCCCGGTTGATGGCAATAGGCTCGCCCCCTATTACATGGGACTAAAAACATAACTGGCGAAATGTACGTGTACTAATGGGTACATCTTTGCCTAATCTTTCGAGGATTATAGGTATAATGTTTATGTGTGTGTTATTTTCTAAGTTAATCTTGGATATCACTGACATCAGCGAAGCAAAACATCGTGAGGAAACCTGGGGGCCAACCACAAGCTCTTAAAACAATATTATTCTAATATTACTTTGCCTTCCACACTGTTGGATTTTCAACGCTCTGATCAGCGCCGAAAGTTGAAAATGCAACAACAGAAATTACAAAGTAATATTAAAATAATATTGTTATAAGAGATGGCGGTAGGCGCCCAGGACTTATAATTAACATAATTCAATCTGAAATCGTCAATCCACCATAAACAAGCGTGATGATCAATGCTCGTGCCTTTTCTGTATGAGAAAAGACCTTTGCCCTGCAGAGGGACAATTATATGAAGAATTTATTATAAGTTATGCGTATAGTGAAATAACTATCATAGAAATACAAGAATCCAATACCGAAGATCTATCTCATCTATACATTTCTGGAATATGGAAATTCAGTAAGATGAAACTCCTAGTAACCATGATTGATCTAAAAACTAGCTTCAGGAAGCATAGTTCAATATGAAATGTTTGCGGAACTCTCTTGAACTAAATTTACTTCAGCGAAGTTCAAAAGCGAGAAATATATAAGGTTTCTGTAGAATGACGGTATTATTTATTTATTTTTTTACATAACATAACATCACGCCTGTAATCCCCGAAGGGTTAGGCAAAGGTGTACCTATTAGTGTTTTTGCTCTAACTTTAACGGTTACTGAAGCAATTGAAATAATGAAAGACACAGATAAAATTAAAAATATATAAAGAAAACACAAATATACATTAAAAAACAAAACAACGTCATACCTTTCCTAAATTCACTTCACAGTACTTACGTCCAATCGTCGACCGTCGTTCGTATATTATACTGTATTGCAGATTCTAGAATGAACTCATGTAACATCAAGCCAGTAATCCCCGAAGGGTTAGGCAGAGGTGTGCCCATTGTAAGTCTCACATTTCGCAAGTTATGTTTAAGTTCCATGTAAATGGGGGCGAGCTTATTGCTATCAACTGGGCACAAATCCAGACTCCGAGGTTGATACTGAGAAATTCTTGATGGAAAAACCCAATAACACTTTGCCCGACCTGTCAATAGAACCCAAGACCTCTCATCAGTCGCGCATCACGACTACTAGGCCAACGAGGCAGTCAGAACAAGGTAGAATGAAATTAAATTGCAGATACTGTAGTTCAAGGTGACGATTAATTTATCCTAACTATACAGACTGTTACTGTAAACACCGTTATCCTTGATACCAGTGGTTTGGATTAACTAATAGAACGTAAATTCAATGAAAAAAAAATTTTTCTTTTTAAAAGTAAAGTCTTATTTTTTCCTCAAAATTATTTCACCATATATTTAATGTAATTAGTTAAAACTTATGTAGGTAGTTATGACGGACAGCCAGTGCAGCAGGTCAACGCCCTTTGCCATGATTACGTAACTCGGGCGCATAGTATCCATGAATTTACGGACGGTGTCGAAGAGATTTTTATTTTAATTTTTGAAAGATAACTTTGTTTATTTATTTTTAAATTCAGATAAACATTTTTTATAAAAAATCAACTACCTATAGTTTTAGTGACAACGGTGTTTACACTTACAGCCTGTATACTAACTAATATTAAAAATGAGAAAGTAATTTTGTCTGTGTGTTTTTTACACTATCACGATAAAATCACTGAACATATTTTGATTGGTACGGGGTAAGTTTGAACCCCAAGGAAGGAAATAGGCTACTTTTTATTCCGCGACTTTATCTGCGTAATTAAATCTCTGTCTAGAGTCATAGTCTGACGAAATACGTCACGTCAGCATGTCGGTGACGCGGTCACAATTGCGTGTCGGTGACAAATAGTCCGCGTCAGTGACTGGGACTTCAGGTACACAAAAAATAATTAATCATACGCAATTACTTATACAGTCTAACCTACTGATGACATTATTTTTATTGGATTGTTGTTTCTTATAGAAGCAAGGCATCAAATTATCTAAATGGCATAAATGACAGTAATTACGACACCCTGACCACTGGCCACTGGCCTTATTGGTGAGGTTCTCCAGAAAGGTCAGGTGCGCAGTGACTCAGGTGACTCGTAACCGGCGTGCTTGTAATATGACAAGATTTATGAACGTGGATGAGGCGAAAGGAGTATGTAAGATTTGTAGCAGGTGGCGTTCTGTGATTTCTGCCAACCCCCATGGGAAAACGGCGTGAGTTTATGGATGAGTATGTATGTATAATTACGGGTACGTACCTATTCTAGTCATATCCATTAGTGTTAGTGTCCAATTACACGAAACAGAACGGGATGGTAATCCAGCTGTTTATCTAGAGACCTATCTGGTCGGTTATTGTTTCTAATCAATGTTATAAATTGAAACCCTGACTCTACAGGGTTATAATTGTTACATACACACATAAACTCACGCCTTTTTCCCATAGGGGTAGGCAGAAACCATAGAACTCCACCTGCTACGACCCTTAAATACTCCTTTCGCCTCATCTACGTTCATACATCTTGTCATACAAGCACGTCGGTCACGAGTATTGCACACCTGACCTTTCTGAAGAACCTCACCAATAAGGTCAGTGTAGATCTTCCTAGGTTAATTTTTATTAATATTGTTCCTATTTCTAGTAATTACACTTGATATCACAAAGAATGCTGCGTTCACTACTATATTTCGACTTTTAATTCTATTCAGTAACTTGACAGATAAAGGGTTATCAAGTTTTTACAAAAAAAAGATAGTGAGGTGGTGTAAGAATGAACGAAATTGAATGAACTTAAATAATGTATTTAACTTGGTATTAAACCATTCTTATCATTCGTTCCTTACGCAAAATCGTTCACTACCCCAACATTATTAATTGTAGTAAGGTAACATTATTTTTCTTTAACTGTCAAGGTACTGAATAGAATTAAAAGTCGAAATATACGTTTGTCTTCTACGATTAAGCCTATTTAGTACGAACTCCGTGTTAGTGTCAGTTCACACGAAACGGGACGGCTATGAGTGACATCCGACTGCGCGCTGTCATTTAGGATCATCTCATTTCCGTTATCGACAATTGGGCGCCTGTTTTCGCAGCGCAAGCGCCTTTTCTGTATAATCTTCAAATTTAGTTTTGAATGTGATTTAGTTTATTGTATTCGTTACTAGCTTCTGCCCACGACTTCGTCCGCGTAAATGTCAGTTATTGGCGGTTTTATGTTGTTTCTCTAAATAAACTTTGGACCATCGTTTCATCCCTTTAAGGGGTGAAATATAATTTAAAACCTTTTCTCATACCTACAAAATATACATTAAAAGTTTCGTAAGCATCACAAATAGGTAACATCACAAAAAAAAAAATTTTATGACAACTATAAACTTTTATTTTGAATTTTTTGTTATTGTGTGGTGGTACGGAACACTTCGCATTTGACCGGTTTTTTTAATAACCAGCGGTTAATTTTAATCATGTACTGACATGAATTTAGCAGGTACATGATTAACATTTATCACTGGTTACGCTTGGCAAGTAGACGTTTACGTATTTTTTTGTTAGGTAAATAAAAACGTTTGTAAATATTGTAGATATTATGTATTCTGCTACTGAATGCATTTTACTACTATAAATAAATATTAACATAACATAACATCACGCCTGTTATCCCCGAAGGGTTAGGCAGAGGTGTACCCATTAGTACACCCACATTTCGCCAGTTATGTTTTTAGTCCCATGTAATAGGGGGCGAGCCTATTGCCATCAACCGGGCACAAATCCAGACTCCGAGGCTGCTACTGAGAAATTCCTGATGGAAAAACCCAATAACACTTTGCCTGACCTGGGAATCGAACCCAAGACCTCATGCACAGCAGTCGCGCTTGCGATCACTAGACCAACGAGGCAGTCAAAAAATAAATATAAATAAATATTTAAAGTAACATATACAAACAACAAACAAAATTTTAACGGTACTAAATTCAAATGGTAAGAATTATACCACATTTTTACAAGCAGTTAAAGCAGCTTTAAATGTAAATAAAAATCGTACCGTACCATGAGAAAGCGCTGTAAAGCGGTACAGCGGTAACAAGTAATATCCGACAGGATAGGAGGTGTTATTTTGATTATTTAATTTCCTCTATTGGGCCCCTGAAATTCCTTACAATCCAATTTTGTTTAAGGAAGATGATAAAAATCTCATTTGATATACTCATTACTAGCAATTTTGATACTTTGAATTGTCTTGACCAGTGAGTAAATTATTAAAAAAAAATTAGTTATAAAGACTGTCCATTTAGCATGTCAGTGACGCAATGACATCAGTCGTCAGTGACGCGTAGGTACCCATAAAAGCCCCTACCAAAAATCGCTCACCGACCGCGATTGTGGTGACCATTTTTTGTAATACAACAGGCTTCTTCTGGGTAAGCTCACTCAATCGTAGACTTTATCTATGTCACTTCTGACCTAGACTAGAGTCAAAACCATTTCAAATTAAAAAAAAAACAAAAGTATTGTCATTAAAAATAAACTAACTAAAGATAATTTTAAAACAAGCTTTAATTTTTTTTTTTTACATTAATGAGTATTGGACATTATATAGTAGTATTGGACATAAGAGTATTGTCATCAGAACTAAAGGTGCATGCAAAATTTCAGCTCAATCAGAGTCGAAAAATGGTTTGCAAATTTTGAAAGGACAACTTACATACATACATACGAACAGTGCAAGCTAAATAAAAGTAGTATATAATATATCGCATTAAAATAAGGTTTATTCCCATCTCATCCCCTTCCCATATCATCCCCCCTGCTTTTATACCTACAAAAATTTCACACCTCTCACTCCTGGCATAAATCAATTGTTTAAAGTACAGTCTTATCGACATTTGTATTACATACTAGTTTCCGCCCGCAACTTCGTGCGCGTCAGTTAATCCCTATTATCTAGCAGAATGAAATTATATTGCGTATTTGGTAGGTATGAGAATACTCTTACCTACCAAATATATCTACAACATTATATAATATAACAAATGTATTTAAGCGGGTCCTAATATAATAAAAAAAACCTTTTACAATTCCACCAAATTGTTTCACTAACATAATTAAAAAGACACGAGAACCTAATAAGCAACAAAAAAGCTTCAAAGTAATAAAATCTTCAATAAGAACTTTTTTTTCAAAGACGATTAATCGAAGTTATATAAAAGAAGTCTTAATTGACAATTATCTAAGTAAATAGACGATCAATTTATTGGCAGTGAAGAGGCTTAATTTTATAAAGAATTTCGTAATTAGGTGTCTTGTTAAAGTTTCTGAAAGTCAGTCGCTCAGCTAAAATAATGGAAAGAATATAAAAACATTTGGTTAAGTAAAACAAAACGATCAATTATAAGAATTGTTTGACTGTAACGTTGGTCTCGCGGTGGTAAGCGCGACTGCGGAGCATGGAGTCCTGAGTTCGATTCCCAGGTCGGGAAAAAAGTGTTATGAGGAATTTTTCAGCAGCAGTTGGTAGTTAGTGGTGGGTTATCATTCATACATCCAAATTTTCGTTTATGTAATAGTAGTAGAGATGTTGATGCAATAATTTATCCAGTGGCAAGTAGTACGTATAATAACCCAGTCCCCCAAAAATATAGGCACCGTCTACATATTATGGGGACCATCGTTTTATTAAATTATTAAAAAACCCCCGACGGCGGCCATCTTGGATCGATTTTAATCAAACATACCTAAGACAACTCCCGACTAATTCACCTTTCAAACAACACATACATACATTTAAAACTCAAGCCTTTTTCCCATGGGGGTAGGCAGAAACTATAGAACGCCACCTGCTACGATCCTTACATACTCCTTTCGCCTCATCTACGTTCATACATTTCATCATACAAGCACGCCGGTTACGAGTGCTCCGCACCTGACCTTTCTGAAGGACCTCACCAATAAGATCAGTGTAGGTCTTCCTAGGGCGACCCCTCCCGGCGTTGCCACTCACCTCTGCCATATAAATACCTTTTGTCAATCGTCTTTCACTCATCCTCTCAACATGATCGAACCAGGACAACAAAACCAAACAACAACAAACAAGAAAAACAAAATCAAAATCGGTTTCTCCGTTCGGGACCTACGATGCCACAGACAGACACCCACAGACGTTCGTTTTTCGTCGGGGGTTAAAAATGTGCACCGATAAACTATAGTAACAACGGTTAATAAACTTTTATATAAACCACACCACAGTTCTAATAAACATTACCAGCGCTAGAAAACTATATTACTAAAAATAAATCTCAAAGAAACATAATGAAAAATTCAAAGCTCCGTTCATGGCCACTGTTCTCTGGTAGAACGAAGCGTTTTTTCAAGCAAACATTAAAAGATTATGATATCGGGCGATATTAAAGAAGAAAGAATAATATACAGATGAAGTTTAATCCCACCTTAGCAGTAAGAAGTACCTCCATAATTATATGTACATTTCATTGAACAATCTAGCGATCTTACCAAAGCGATCTACAAGTTAGAAGGAAGAGCGATTTGGTTGTTGCTGTGTTTTGTTGTTGTTGTTTGCTGTGTGCGTACTTGCATCTACCATGTTATCTCTTCACTACCTTTGGTAGACTGTAAGAGAGTGTCTAATGCATTATGTCCGCCTGTGTACTTTTGTTGCTTAAAGTTTAAATAAATAAGATGTCATCATCATCTGCTTAGCCTTTTCCCAATTATGTTGGGAGTGGCTTCCAGACTAACCGGATGCAGCTTAAACATGGAGCAACTGCCTATCTGATCTCCACAACCCAGTAACTGGGTAATTTGCAATTACGTCCTTTATAATTTATTTTATGTCATATTATTATATAACAATCAAAATAATAATTACTATGAACTCATTATAAGCAGTTATTATAAAGACTATTATTTCTTATCAAACTTCAGTAATAGCTTCTAAACTAACTACAAACTAATAATACGTTACTTTGTTAGTTTAGTATCTATAGCTATTATCATAATCTATTCTCTTTTCGAGAAATGTATAGATTACTAGCTTTTGCCCGCGGCTTCGTCCGCGTAAAAGTCAGTTATCGCGGACAAAAAGTAGCCTATGTCCTTGCTTGCGGTTCAAACTTACCCCATAAAAATTTCATCAAAATCGGATTAGTGGTTACGTCGTGAAAGCGTAACAGTCAGAGTTACTAGCTAGCTACTGCTCTGCTCTCATGGGTCATAGCGTGATGATATATAGAGCCTATACTATTCCTCATGAATCTGGCTATAATTAACATTTTTTTTCCGTCTAGTATTTCCAGTGCGTTTAAACAAACAGAGAAAACACTATTCAGATTTATTATACAGAGTGTTAGTGTAAACACCGTTATCCTTGAAACTAGTGGTTTAGTTTCACTTATAGAACGTAAATTCAATGAAAAAAAAAATATATTTTTTTAATTAATGTTTTCATTTTTCCTCAAAATTATTTCACCCTACACGCGCGGGAACACAGCGCTAGATCAAACATTTTTTTTAATTTTTGAAAGAAATATTCGTTTATTTATTTTTAAATTCAAATTAACAGTTTTATAATAAATCAAGTACCTATGGTTTTAGTGACAACGGTGTTTACACTAACAGCCTGTATGTATATGTTGCGGTAGTTAACAGAATTCATAATTATTCAAACTTCACATGGCTTTGTTTACTTAATTAATAAATTCCAAATTATCAAACAATTACCCCTTATTAATTTTGGCGGATTGTTTTGGTAAATGTGATGTGATTGGTAATTTAGTTACCTTGCTTCATTAAAATTACATCAGTACATATTGATTGAGAGCGTAATTATTTCTGTAAACTATTCACGTTTAAATGAAACTTTGAATAATTTTACTAAGCATTTCCTAGTAGTTGCGTTGTAGCACTAAAGCATTTGAAAAAAATACTTGACGATTCTTTTAATAATTATGGTTGTTTTTTTAAATATTCTTTATTCATTTTTATTTATTTTTTAAATCGGACAAAGTATGACAGCAGATATATTTTAAACTAGCGAACCGCCCCGGCTTCGCTCGGGTGCAACCTTTCAGGTGGATTGTCCAAACAAATTCTTTCATAAAAAACATGTCCGGAAAATTACGAACACAACAAAAAAAGAATCAGCCAAATCGGTCCAGCCGTTTTCGAGTTTTGCGCTTAGCAACACATTTAGCCATTCATTTTTATTATATAGATAAGCGAACCCCAACGTTTAAATTTCACATTACTCAATCATGTACTAAGCCCCTCTCCCTCTCGCCCTCTATTACATAGGACTTAAACATAATTGAAGAAATGTGGGTGTACTATTGGGTACACATCTGCCTAACCCTCGGCGATTACAGGCGTGATGTTATGTTATGTACCCAAGGTAACATCTTTTGCGTCGATATCTTTACCTCATATAAAGATTTTTCCACTACATTGTCAATGCAACCTACATTAAACTTAATAACAATGTAATTATACAGAAAAGCACTCTCTCCTCACTTAGACCGAAGCACTTGGCTGCAATTTTGCGCTCGCAGTGTGTAGACGGTATTGTTTGCTAGAGGACCGCCTCGGGAGAGTCGAGTGCCACACCGGCACACCTACCTGATCGCTATAGCTGTAACGTAATTCCTTATTTTGTTCCAACATTTATATTATGAGCACAACCTTTACTGCAATGCAGGAATTAAATTGTAAAATATAGTTTTCGTTGGGTATAAGTTTTTTTTTTATGTATGTTTATTTGTTTTATAATAACACTCACTGGAAATTTTTATTGGTTAGTTATGTATACAGGGTGTAAAAAGGCACTTAGCGAAGCCGAAAGAATTATGTTCTTTGTATCATTGCAATTTTTATTTAAACTGGGCCTCGTAAATTACTGATTACGTAGATATTAATGGCCAAAATTCCATTTATTATCAAAAAAGCAAGTTTTAAATATTCTTTCACCATTAAACACAATGTTTTACGAGCGTGTATAGCACATAAAAAAAAAACTAATGGGTGCAAGGGACATCGAAACGAAAACTTTTACCTTGGATTCAATACCCTCAAGATCCTTCAGCGTGTTAAAAAATAATTTAAATTTCACAAAAAAAGGCATTTTCAGAAAAAAAAAAATCAATTGAACTTAGTTTGATGCAAAGTTGACAGCTCTGTGATGTATCTTTTTACAAATTGTATATAAATTATTTTTTTCCAAAACACAAAATGCTTTTAAAAAAATGATAACATCATCGAAATATCCTAAAAATAAACTATTGTTAATGCACCTATTATGTTCAGTAGCAAACCCATTACTATAGCAAGTAATCCTATAAAGCCTCTACCTAACTATTTCCATAAATAGGCTTTTAACCATAAAGCTCGCGTGGATAATATAATACGTTATTAATATTTTAATTTGGTAAAAGCCCGAGGCTATATCCAACCGACATTGGTGTTCGTTAAAATAATATATGGAGCCATATTTACTACTTAATGTATATTATGGTGAAGTACCATGAATACTTAGGCATGGTTCATTTTTATAACCTTGTTTAACTTTATAATAATACTAAATCTAGAAACCAGGTTTACGACTGTATGCACAGTTATTAAAATATTAACTGGTTCATTTTTTTATTGTTATAGCGGTAAAGCCCAACTTCGTGAAACCTGGACTTAAAATTAAAATAAGTCTTATACCGCCAGTCCGCCTTAATCAAGCGTGGTTATCAATGCTCGTGCTTTTTTGCTCGCACTCTGTACGAAAAGAGATCTTTGCCCTACAGTGAGATTATTATTTTGAGTTATCAGCAAGTTTACTAACTTTAATTGCAATCTAATATCAGTCGCAATCTGTCAAAAATGCCTTCACATTTTTTGACATTGAATGTCGCCGAAATGAGATTGTGATTTGATATTTGACGTGTTTCAATTGGTAGAATTAGCCTTTAATGATAATCTATACATATCAAATGCTTTGTCCTGAATGAATGATGTGTGACGTAGGCACCCGATAAGATAGGATTTTCCGAAATTCTACCCATTAGGGGATGAATAAATCGTAAAACTTAGAACCATTTTCGACTTCTACGGGACGAAGTCTCAGGAAAAATCTAGTTTCTATACAAAATTAAAAGCTAGATAGTAATAACAAAAAAGAAGAAAAAACTTAATGAAGATTACGTAAAAGATAATCCTTGTATAACCTCAAAACCTTCATTAAGTTAATAAAACATTAAACAAGTAAGCGTTAAAATTCTCCCGCTTTGTGGAGCTTAAAACTAAAAATTGCATAATTAAAAACTAGTTAAATTAACTTCGTAGCGTCTTAACAAAGTTGAAATTATGAAGTTCGCAGTTCTGTCTTCTCTCTACCATGAATTCTCATCTCGATTTGGGCTAAATTGTGTTACCAAAAAAGCATGGTTGACGTAATACAAAATGGTTTTATTCTTGAAATTTCTGACAACTTCAACAGCCCACTATAATAATACCAGTTTTGCGTCAGAAAATATTTTACAGCTGCAATGTACTGTATTCCATTATCCATACTTATATTAAAAAATCGAAAGTAACTGTCTGTCTGTTACGCTTTCACGACTCAACCACTGAACCGATTGTAATGAAATTCAGTACAGGGTAATTTTGAACCCTAAAAAAGGACATAGGCTACTTTTAATTCGACTTCGTCTCCGATTGGGTAAGTTTGAACCCTATTAAGTACATAGGCTAATTTTTATTCGACTTCGTCTGTGTCCGCGATTACCGACATTTACGCGGACGAAGTTGCGCGGAAAAGCTAGTCTATATTAATAATAGGAGAACCCGACTGACTGACGCATCAGTGTAAAGGCGAAACTACTGCAACAAGCATGAAATTTGGCACTCAGCTTCCTTTTATGGTGCAAGCGAGCACAAAGAAAGGATTTTTAGAAATTGAACCCCTAAAGGGGTGAAAAGGACGGATTTCATTTTAATGAAAATGGCATTTGCACGAATACGAACCTGAGTAAATAATAAAGTTTGACGTTATTCGTTTTTTAAAAGTAGTTTCGAAGCTGGTTAAGTTCAAGTTTATTTGTAGTTGTAGAGGTTCGAACAATATTTACATACATGTCCATTTGATATGTGTTAAGAGATTTTGTCATTATTAATGCGACTTCATTCGCGTGGTTTCTTCCTCACGTATTAAGTTACATCTTTAGTTTAAAAGATCTGGTCGATTTTTATGCAAAACTTGTCCTGGCTTTTACGAACACCTAAAAAATAAGAATTATCCAATTTGGTGCTGAGGTTTGGAAGTTATATTTTTTTTATATTTTCAGATAAATAGAATTATTTACTTATAAAATTGTTAGTTGTTTAAAAAATCATTTATTAAAGGGCCTTTTTATTTTAATTATTTCAATATAAGTAGGTGTAAAATCTACGCGAATGAATTCGCGGGCGAAGTGCTAGTCCAAACCATTCATACATACATATAGCTATCAGTGTAGACAGAGGAGAAATATGCTCCAGTTTTCATTAATTAATTGATAATGAATTAAGTGCAACAGAAATACAGCTGAACATTTAATTCCGTTCACGATAATAAATACTGTTCGGATTTTTAATTATCATTTACACAATTTTCAACCCCTTTATGTAACTGTTAAGGTTATTTTCTGTTTAATGATTTTACCTTTTATTATTATTACTTTGTTCGTTAGTTGATATCTTTTTTGTGCACGTTACTATAAGTGAAGAAGTACATTTACGTAATACTTTTGTTGATCATTATTTTTTGTTATGCTCTATTTATTTATTTGTTTATTTACACACACACACACACACACTTTTAACTAATATGTGATCGGTTCATTCATTAAAATAAATGTAAATGTTCATTTGAAATGAAAAATGATAACATAATTTGATGATGATAAACACTTAATTTTGATACACTAATCGATATTAAGTCGCCATATTAAGTTTACGATTCCGTAGACTTAATATGGCACCAAAACTCGGGCATATTTTTCTTGTCACTCTTATAATCATTACTACACATTACATCTCACAATCTTTCAAACTGAAATCTATCAAGCTGTTTAAGCAAATCAGCGTGCCAAAGAAATATACAAACATACATACACTCGAAAAGCATAACCCTCACGCGCAGTCGGGTAAAAAATATTTGAGCACATCGCTGCCCAGTCTTCGCTGGCCCTAAGTAGTAATTCAGTACAAAAAAAATACGTTAACGATCAGCTTAAGATCAAGATTCCAAAATAGTTATGCACTACAGCTCAGTAGAGCTTAAGAAGTTACCCCCACAATTTGTTATCTTAACATTCTTCGAGTTTCGAGTTCACGAAGTAGGATCTTCAACATCGATGGACTTAGACTCTGAGTTCACAGCGATACCGTTGGTTGAGGAGCGAGATAACTTGTAGGGAATAATTTGAAATTTGCCCGAGGCCAATTTTATTATAGACGTTAAATGAGTATTACCAGTTTGGAATCCTTAAACGCTCACTTTAAAATGGGAATTAAGGAAATTTTGAGTAAATTCGTTGAGATGCTTTAAACGATGTACCTTCCTTATAAATATTTGAGGATTAAAATTACGCTTTTTGTTTTGTAGACAAATGCTTTATGATGGAAGTTTCAAAACAATCATTGCGAAAGGAAAATCTTGAATCTTAAAGGTTGATTTACACGTATCAGTGAAGCCACAGTTCCGGCACCGTCCTGTATCAGTGAAGCCACAGTTCCGGCACCGTCCTGTATCAGTGATAATTATTCCTTCATACAATTTCTATGAACGCGTCGGAACTGACACTGAGAGTACAATGTCGTAACTGACACTGACAAGTGTGAACGCGTTTATAGAGAATGTATGAAATAATAATTTATCGCTGATGCGGTTTGGTGTGAATCAAGCTTCAGTTTTCTCATATTGTTTAGTATCCATGGTGCAGTTTTGTGTCCTCGGTAAATCAAAGGAGAGCACTATGCTAGTGACGATTTTAAAAGGAAGCAAAATAAAATTATAGGATTTTAGTTTATAGGTGACTTTCAACTGGGACTGCCTCGTTTGGTCTAGTAGTCACAAAGCGCTATTGCTGCATGAGGTCTTGGGTTCGATTCTCAGGTCGGGCAAAGTGTTATTGGGTTTTTTAACCTCGGAGTCTAGATTTGTGCCCGGTTGATGACAATAATCTCGCCCTCTATTACGTGGGACTTAAATATAACTGGCAAAATGTGGGTGTACTAATGGGTAACCCTTCGCGGATTACTGGCGTGATGTTATGATGATGAACTTTTTATGATAGTTTCATTGACATTTTATTTTTTTTCTTTTATAGCCTACATTTCTACGTTTCTTTACAATATTACTAACGCAGGGATCTAGAAGCAGATTTCTTAAGAAATAAACATTACTTTTGTACGTATTTTTCTATTCCTTCTGTTTATAAATCTACTTGTAAATGCTGAATAAGTAACCAGTTCTTATAACAGAAATCTTTGCAAAGCTGATTCAGTGAATATTTTCTTTGGTGTGTTTTACTAAATCAGGTAGGCTAGGTCTTATGTTACGAGTACCCTAATAAATCGTTTCCTTTAGTCAGGCCTTGCAACATATGCGGGCTGATAAGAAACAAGCTTAGTTTACGTTTTTTTCCGTCTAACGTCAGCATAGAAATGTGTGCTTTAAGCACAGCGTTGGGTTTTCTACGGTAGTAATATTTTCTGTTATATGTATTGCCAAGTTGATCTTGTGGTCGCAAAGTTCGACTGCTGGGTTGAGGTCTTGGTTTAGTTTCCCAGGTCGGGCGAAGTGTTTTTGGGTTTTTTCATCTGGAATTTCACAGTAGCAGCCTCGGAGTTTGGATTCGAGCCCGGTTGATGGCAATAGGCTCGCCCCCTTTTTTTTTTTTTTTACCGATGGGAAATCATCGAATGACTTCCCCCGCCCTGGGCGGGGCGGGAGGGAGTGTCAGACTTTTACTGACTAAAACCCATCCATGTTCCATCTTGTACCCTTTGCGTTCCGGGGGCGCGGTATCTCTTTCGAACAGCACCCGCAGCCCCGGCAGGCATCGGCCCTCAGAGGCCCCTCTAATTGTTTGGTGACATCTCTTTGAGGCGCGCGTGGAACACGAACGCGCCGTCGACACGGTCTGTCATTATTCAAGGAACGGACGGTGAGCTACCCATTGCTCACCGCCCACAGACTCGCGTCTACGGTGGCCGGGAGTCGTCTCGCGGCTCCCGACGCCCGGAGCGTCTCCCGCGGCGGCTGGGGTGTGAGGTGGTTCTTTCCCTCACGCGGCCCGCCTCCTCCTTCGCTAGCATTACTGCTTCGCAGAAGGAGGCGACTGCATCCCATTCCCTCTCGCTCCGGACCATGGCTTGCACCAGGGCCGAACGCAGGCTCGCCCCCTATGACATATATGGGACTTAAACATCACTAGCGAAATGTAGGTTTACTATAAGGTATACCTCTACCTTACAATTCAGGGACTACAGGCATAGTGTTATGTAAGTTTTTATTTTATTTTATATCATTAAATAGATATTAAATGCCACCGCCATAGGAGTCAAAAACCTTTCCATTCTCAGCGAAAAACCACCAATTTATTTATTAACCGCTCAACATGACCTAAACTAATAGTGAAGCGAGAATTTTACGAGTATGAACAGTGTTGGGCTATTGAATTATTTATAATAACGTACGTCACCCGGTAATACGACAAGTCACTCGCTTTTAAACTTGACAACGGTGTTCGTGTCACACGCCATAAAGATTGCACGTTATGCGCGTTTGGCCGTAATTTTACACGTATTTCACGAGTAATATTCGCACCGTAAATTAGATTTTTTTGAGTTGAAAGCCTCTTTTGTTTTGTGGTGAAGGAGGTGTTATGGGATTTTTTCTTTTTTTCTTTTTTGCAGAAAGCTCATTGTTATGGTTTATTGAGAAGTGGTTTTTGCCGGTCTGCGGTTATCACGGATGGAGGCAAAGTAACACATAACATCACGCCTGTGATCCCCAAAGGGTTAGACAGAGATGTACCCATTAGTAGCTACACCCATATTTCGCCAATTATGTACGTTGATGGCGACAACCGAGCACAAATCCAGACTCCAACGCTGCTACTGAGAAATTGCTGATGGAAATACCCAACAACCTAAACCTCCCCTCCCCAGCCTTGCCACCATTGTAACGCTATGCCATGTAAGCAGAGACGCGGGTTAAAAAGTAGCCTATGTCCATTCTTGGGGTTTTAGCTTAGTCTCTGCCAAATTTCCTCAAAATCTGTTCAGTGGTTTAGCCGTGAATGCGTAACAAACTTACTTAAGTACAGTATTCATATCCATATTCATATTTATTTATTGCATACCATGTGTTTTTTGTATAATATTACAGTACGCAGTATACAGTTTTAAAGTTCAGGTCGAGACTGTATTTCTGAATATGTGTATACCGCATGACTATTATAAAAAGTTAACAAGACTAAGAGAATTTTTAATGATCATAACTAATTTATGTGGAAGAATTACGCATAGCGGTATACAATAACGAGGGAAGTTTCTCATTCTCCATTAAAAATAGAGAATTTTACGTTCAGACGGGTGTTGTGTCTGGTGGGTTACTGCCCATTGGTATTTTATATATTTTATGACTAGCATTGGCCCGCGACTCCGTCCGCGCAAAAATAAAATAAAATATAGCCTATGCTACTCGCAGATATTGCAGCTTTCTAATGGTGAAAGATTTTTTATAATCGGTCGAGTAGTTTTTGAGTTTATCCATTGCAAACAAACAAAAATTTAAAAAAATCTTCTTTATAATATTATACATATAACCTTTAAAATGATATGATTTTTATTATTCTTAACTAGTTATTAAGTACTCATGATCGCGAGGAATCAATTCCAAGTAAGTGATTCCATACTTTTGCTCGCGAGTGTAATTATGTATGTATATAGTGTACAGTGTGACTGCCTCGTTGGTCTCGTGGTCGCAAGCGCGACTGCTAAGCATGAGGTCTTGGGTTCGATTCCCAGGTCGGGCAAAGTGTTATTGGGTTTTTCCATCAGGAATTTCTCAGTAGCAGCCTCGGAGTCTGGATTTGTGCCCGGTTGATGGCAATAGGCTCGCCCCCTATTACATGGGACTAAAACATAACTGGCGAAATGTGGGTGTACTAATGGGTACACCTCTGCCTAACCCTTCGGGGATTACAGGCGTGATGTTATGTTATGTATGTTATAGTGTACATTAGCTCATATATAAAATGAGAGTGAATGAGAGTCGCAGAGAACTTTGATATCGCGATATGGAAAACGTCAGTTGAATCGCTTATTATGCGAAAGATGCAGCTACAACGCAATATTCCTTCTTTACCACATATTCCAATTTCCATTTTCAAAATTTCAACCACATTTAAATGACGTCGGTGTAGCGACTCTTGGATCTTAAACGACATGTACTTTTATCTAAAATCCGTATAAACAGACACTATGAATTGCGAATAACCATTTCAATATCCACAAACAAATAAAATTCCACAATTTCATATTGCGAACAAAGTTTTTTGAGAAAAATTTTCAATTCTCTCCGTATAATTTTAAAGTTTAGCTGCTGGAGACTCGCCGTAAAAAGTAAGTGCCACAGTTTTGGAGGCTAGGAGGTATTCTAATAATATTGGAGTTGGCTGCGGGACTAGAAGTACTTTTTAACCTTTCCGAGCTGTGTTTGGAAAAAAAATTGTTCTTATTATTTTTTTTAATGTAATTCCTAGGTACATATTGTGTAACTTTTAGGTTCTGACAAGTATAGCGATATTAATTCATCATAACATCACGCCTGTAATCCCAGAAGGGTTAGGCAGAGGTGTACCCATTAGTACACCCACATTTCGCCAGTTATGTTTTTAGTCCCATGTAATTGGAGGCGAGCGTATTGTCATCAACCGGGCACAAATCCAGACTCCGAGGCTGCTACTGAGAAATTCCTGATGGAAAAACACAATAACACTTTGCCCGATCTGGGAATCGAACCCAAGACCTCGAATTGAAATGACAGGACATGGGTAATTTTTTCCACGACTTCGTCTGTGTCCACGATAACCGGAATTTACGCGGATGAAGTCGTGGGCAAAAGCTAGTAATAGTATAAATGTGAAAGTTTGTAAATATGTATGTGTATTTGACAGGCCTGTTGGTCTAGTAGATAGTGACCCTGACTGCTAGGACGGAGTTCGTGGGTTCGATTCCCACCCTGGACAAATCTTTGTGTGTTGAGCACGATGATTTGTTCTGTGTCTGGGTATAATATATCTATAATATGTATGTATTTAGAAATATATAGGTATATTTATCAGTTGTCTGGTTACCATAGTACAGGCTCTGCCTAGTTTGGGATCAGATGGAGATGTGTTGGTTGTCCTAAGATATTATTATTATTCCATTTATTTATTTATTATTATTATTATTTGGATGTTTGTACTCAACAGTTTACCTGTGTTAACCGTTGAACAGATTTGGATGAAAATTGGCACATGGATAGACCATTTCCTGGATTAACACGTGGAATACTTTTTATTAAGTTCAACTTACTTTACGAAACAACACTTTTTACATAGGCGAAACCGCGGGCAGAAACTAGTATTTCATAAAAACACGACGGAACGTTGCGTCTAATAAAGCCTGTCCAAATTACCGCATAAACATGAATTATATCAAGAAGTTTCTGATATTGATCATTCGTGTTCATGAAATTATATTCAGTGACAGGCATGAAATATAGCAAGGAATTTGTACGAAACTCGACGCTTAAATAACACTAAGTATATTTATAGCATTAAAGTGTTACTTGGACTGCCTCGTTGGTCTAGTGGTCGCAAGCGCGACTGCTGTGCATGAGGTCTTGGGTTCGATTCCCAGGTCGGGCAAAGTGTTATTGGGTTTTTCCATCAGGAATTTCTCAGTAGCAGCCTCGGAGTCTGGATTTGTGCCCGGTTGATGGCAATAGGCTCGCCCCCTATTACATGGGACTAAAAAACATAACTGGCGAAATGTGGGTATACTAATGGGTACACCTCTGCCTAACCCTTCGAGGATTACAGGCGTGATGATGTTATGTAAAGTGTTACTTGGACTGCCTCATTGGTCTAGTGGTGCATGAGGTCTTGGGTTCGATTCCCAGGTCGGGCAGTGTTATTGGGTTTTTCTACTCGGAATTTCTCAGTTATTAGCATAGATTGGATTTATTTATTAATGGTGTCAACTAACCAATTGAATAACAAAACAATTGGTCTTCCAAGTAGTCAATGAACAAATCCTCTCAATCAATTAAAATTCGAAAATCGAACCACCGACCGGTCAACTGGTCAATTCCTTCTGAACCCTCCGCAACGTTGCAAATCATTCACTGTCAACAAACATTAGCCGTTCATTTGCGGCCTATTTGTTCATTCGTTCGTTCATTTAGTAACATCGTTAGTATACCTTGGAACATTTTTTTTCCCGAAGAAAAACCTTTTTTCGTTCCCCGAGTTAATTTGTTTAAGAGAATGAATGTGTTTAGACAAATGTTGAACATTTTTTTGCGCTTTGTTTTGTGCGCAAATGCGTTATTATACAGTCTGAGGGAATGAGTTGGTAATCTTCTTTTTTACAAATGAGTCTGGATGTTTGAAATTAAGTTTAATGTTTCTGGGGTTAATTTAGGAAAACAAAATGGTGTTTCTTGTTCAACAGGATTATTGTTGAGCCTCTAAAATGGCGTTGGTGCATTACTTTCTATTTGATTAGATTGCTAACATCTCTTGGGTTTTGTGAGGAAAATATTTGATTAGAATATTTTTCCTTTAATCCTTATCATAATGAATATTTTACTGTATAATATCAAGCATAGCCTTGTATTATCTGTCGAATCAATTTTATATTTTCAAACACCTTTAAATAAACTGTCAAAATATAATAATTTATTTTATAAAACCATTAAAAGGTACTTTTGAACGTCATCCTACACAAGAAAAAAGAATTGAATCTAGTGGCCCCTTCTAAAAAAGTAGTTTTGTAGTGAGATAATGCCTTACTGCTGTAAATTACGGGCTGTAAAACACACATTTTAAACAGTACAGAGATCAGGGTTTAAAGTTTAGTTAAAACTTTAGAAACTTACATACATACATACCTAAACTCACGCCTTTTCCCCATGGGGGTAGGCAGAAACTACAGAACGCCACCTGCTACGATCTTTACATACTCCTTTCGCCTCATCTACGGTCATACATCTCGTCATACAAGTACGTCGGTTACTACAAACTTATTTTTATGTAAAAAATGTGAAAAGAACATGCAATTTTCGGCTTATTCAAGTGTATTTTAACACACCCAAAAATAATTATAAATATTCATATAAAACCCAAATAATAATGGGTTATCCCAAATACGTATATCATTAACAAAACACACAGTCCCAAACTACACGACCAAAATCCAAATTATCATACGTAATTCAAACTACAAGGCTTATCACAATAACATACAATCACGTACAAACATCAAGTTGGGCAACAATACCGGTCGGAACCGGTTTCGACCGGACCTATCTAGACTACACCGGTGTGAGATAACAAGGGGTGTTTAACCAACATTCAGTGAGTAGTTCCACTTTGCCCCATCAAGACGCCACCCTGCTGTGGCAAAGTAGACTGCCTAATTTGATTTAATGGGGCAGATTTAAAACTGATAAATAATACAAATAAGTACCTAGTAAATAAAATTGTACAATATTTTAATTGATTTATTTAAAAAACTTTCTACGTATTTAATCTAAGTTTCATGATGATAGGTCAATACATTTATTTTTTTAGAAACAAAAACACAAGCGGTCAGTGCGGAGTACTCGTAACCGGCGTGCTTGTATGACGAGATGTATGAATGTAGATGAGGCGAAAGGAGTATGTAAAGATCGTAGTAGGTGGCGTTTGTAGTTTCTGCCTACCCCCATGGGAAAAAGGCGTGAGTTTATGTATTTATGTAAAAATACAAGCAAACCTACCTACACAAATTCTAAGGTGCCAACCCTAGTGAGGCAGAATTCATCAAGAATCCACACTAGTGAAATCTGTGCCATTAAATCAAATTAATAAGGCATATTCCACTGATGGCAATAGGTTCGCCCCTATTACATGGGACTAAAAACATAACTGGCGAAATGTGGCTGTACTAATGGGTACACCTCTGCCTAACCCTTCGGGGATTACAGGCGTGATGTTATGTTATGTTATGTTATGTTATTCCACTGCAAAATTGTAGGCAGTCTACTTTGCCACAGAAAGGTGGCGTCATGATAGGGCAAAGTGGAACTGCACAATTGAGCTTGCACGACTAAAACAAACAGTAAACGATGTTATTATAACTTCTGATTATGAGGGCGATGACGTCATATTGCTATGAGGAAATTGTTCAGTAATTGCATAACATCACCGCTGTAATCCGCGAAGGGTAAGGCAGAGATGTAACGCACCCATATTTCAACAGTTGAGAAATTGGATTTATATATTTTTTCTTTTTTTTAATTTTATTGTAGTCTGTTGTACCTTTAGATAGGTATGGACGAACAAACTATTTGGTTTACAGACAACAATCATTTTTAAGCTTAGGTTTAAGAATTGACACACTCGAATCAATAGTTGTAAGTTAGCCGCCTGAATACCAAATTGCTTGTTCAACAGTAACAGTGAGTCTAATATTGAAGTCGCCCGAAGTGGTACTTGAATAGGTAAGTTCTTATCACTCTAGGCCATCACGATATGATGTTAGGAATAATTATATAAATAAAAATAGTTTTTTATTTTATTTATATTATGCCCCTTTTACTCAACTTTCTATTTTTAGATTCGACAGCAGAGGGTTAACAATATTTTGTCTACAGAAAATTGAGCAAGCATCGGTAAACTTGAATCCATGTCTAACATCAATCTAAAAACAATGTAATCCTTATCTAACAGATTAATGATCACATCTGTACTAAAACGTAACAATACAGTGCTCTGCTTTTCAATAATTAATAATAGATTGAAATACCACATGTGCATTCATCCCCTCGCCCTATATTATCACCCCATTTCATTCACCCCCTCGTCTAATTTATTTTTCGCCATTGATAAGTATCAACAGATTCAACCCCTATAATTATAGGAAAGTAATTATGAACATTTGCACACTCACCCCTACATACTATTCGGAAATCATTTACGATTCGTTTAGTTACTAGTTACACAAGGGACAAAGTTTAAGACGGTATGAATAATGTTCATAGAGTCATGATTAGAATGAAAAAAAAATAAAATTATAAATAAAAAATATTTATAAAAAAAGCTTTTATTTAACAAAAAAATGCACTAAAAATGCAAAAAAAAGAAATTATTGTAGCAAAAAAGTTTTTGCTACAATAATTTCAGGCTGTATTCGTATGACTATAAATAAAAGCTTTGGCGCTCTTAAAGAATGAAAAGAAGAATTATGATTAAACATTTTTTTCATATTTAATATTTAAAGAGCGCCAAAGCTTTTGGCAATTTGTAAGCAACTTTCATAGCCGAGTTGCCATATGGCGTTGCCGTAGCAACACTGGCATTGCCGGGCACACGAAGAGGGAGGAAGGGTGTGAAATCGCCCGAAGCGTTGCGATTGACGGTTGAGGAAACCGGCAACTTTAAAAACCGGTACAATATTTAAAAGTTGCTAGTTGCGGCAACTAGGAAATTACTTAGTCATCGATTGCAGGCAGCAACTGAGAACTGACGATTGCCGCAACTCAAAACTCGAGTTGCTCTGTGTGCGCAGTCCAATTGAAATGTATGTAAACAGGTAGCTACCAGCTAGTTGCCAGTTGCTGCAATAGTTGCTCTGTGTGCAAAGCGCCTAATAGTCTGAGATGAGATTGCGACTAAATTTTGAACGTTTTTAATTAGAACACTTTAGTAATGTATGTATATCTCAGCTTTGAAAGGGTTTTAATATACCACTATATTAATTTTTCGCTTTTCAATGAGAAGCCACACAATAGGTTAAGAATCGATAAGAGATGGCCATTTTCAACCCCCTATCAGACAAACAAAACTTCACTTCAAATAGATTGTGAGCTCAGCACATAAATTAAGACTCCCTTGAAAGTATCAGATGCCTTTATGAAAAGCCACCCCCTTGCCCTCGTCCCATTTGTCCACTCATCCCTACTCGCCACTCATGTGTAGCTTGATACATTTAGATCGGCAAACATCGGCGGTTGTCGGGTTAATTCGGTAAGACTCGATCGACTGTAAGGACTTGGTGCAGTGTGTATATATTTACATAGCTGGAAAGGTGACGAGGATGAGTGCTTACCGAAAATGAGCATACTTAATATATTACGTCTGACTATTCCATGACCGCGCTGAGAACGTTTCAACAGCGCCATTAACCCATTATTCCAAGACATAACCTTTCTAAAGAAACATGTTATTTTAGCCCCGAATACCGGATTAATTTTGAATTAGCTGTAAAATTAGATTTTTAGTTGCTTTAAAACCAATACGAACCTTGATAAAATTTAGCGTAGTGATAGATTATAGTCTGGAACAGAGCATAGGTTACTTTTTGTTTTTAAACTTTGACGCAGACAAAGCCGCGTAGTAAAGATAGTTAATACATAATTTTGAATACGATTTTCTTGATGTACTGAAATCGGTGTTCAAAAACGGTTCACCCCTCAGTCAAAAAACCCCATTATAATTTAGTAACACATAACCAGAATGCTGTCCAGTAGTTTCCAAAACGACTGCTAAACAATCTCCTTGATCCCTAGTTACATAAGAATATATAAACCGGTTGAAAGTTCCAGCTATCGACAGTCGTAGGGCGAAAAACTATGTAATTTGATTTTGTAATATCGCTTAACGATACACCCTTTCTAGTGGGGTGTATCATAAAGTCCCATGGGGGAACCTTTTGAGACCTCTTACCCTGTAATTGGCCGTAGTTGCCAACGTTTGGTCGAGTCACCCTAATATGTCATTTATTTTTAGTTGAATGGTTTTTATCCGTAGTTTTATGCTGTCATCATCAGAAATGACGGAAGAGTAAAATGATCGTAGGGTTTGGAGCTGGGTACTTAAAATAACTAAAGGTCATGTAACACACATAACATCACGCCTGTAATTCCCGAAGGGTTAGGCTTAGGCGGAGGTGTACTTTAGTACATCCAATTTCGTTAGTTATATTTTTAAGTTCTAAGTAATAGGTAAGCACGCCATCAATTAGGCACAAATCCAGACTCAGATGGTACTTACTGCTCGTGAGAGCGACAAATTCGTGATGTAAAAACCCAATAACACTTTGTTCGACCTGGCAATCGGACCCAAGACCTCATACTCAGCTAGACCAACGAGGCAGTGTGAGCTAAAGACCATGTAGGTATAACGGATTAAGGAAAACTCTACTTAGTAAAAAGTTGCTTCACGCCGTTTAGATTTTTTTATTTATTAGATTTATTTATTTATTTATTTAAAAAACTCTTAATCTACCATTACAGGTTTAGAAACCTAATGCGATACCTAAGACTACTTATGATAATTAACTATTTTAAATAACATTATTACTAACAACTACACTATATTAAAACACAAAACTAACTTTAGTACTTACTATAAGAAAATTTAAAAATAAAACAACAAAATAAAAAACAAAACAAAACAAAATAAACAGCGAACATAAAATTAAACTAATTGTTACTTTCGTAACATATTATATCTATATAGATCTTCATAGATAGTCCATACTAATATTATAAATGCGAAAGTAAATCTGTCTGTTACGCTCTCACGACTGAATCACTGAACTGATTCTCATGAAATTTCAGTACAGGATAAGTTTGAAGTCCAAGATAGGACATTTTTTTTTAGTTGGTAAAAATCATTAAATGACCCCTCCGCCCTGGGAGGGGCGGAAGGGACTGTCAGACTTTTACTGACTAAAAAACCACCCTGTTCCTTCTGTTGCCGTTTACGTGCCGGGGCCCCGGTATCCTGTCAAGACGTCCCGCAACCCCGAAAGGACATAGGCTACTTTTATATCCGCGACTTCGTCTGCGACTGCGATAACCGACATTTATGCGAACGCAGTCGCGGGCAAAAGCTAGTAAAGGATAAAAAAATCTAGTCATCAAAAATTACGTAAGCATCAAACGGCCATAGAATTCGAAGTCAATGGGTACTTACAATACAGATCGTGTATAAAATCTGTTTGATCTGTCGATGTTCGAGGGAAAAAAATAAGAATATGAAAATCATTGAATTTCTAGCTTGTAGAGAACGTCTGTATCCACTTTCGTTTTGATCTCAAAGATTCGTCTTGGATTTGGGTTTAGAAGAGTCTTTTGACAAACAAAGCTAAGTGGGTTATACTTTTGTTACAGTTCAGCAAAAGATTTTGATTACACTCCAAAATACGGTACAAATACCTATACAATAATAAAATAAAATTGAAGTATCTTTTTGTAATGTGAAAATAACAGCTTTTAACAATAAAATTTGGAGCACGGAAAAATACATTTTTTTTTAAATTTTGTCTGTCTGTTGGGTCCGGATAATCTCCGAAACGATTGGACCGATTTTGACAGGACTTTCACTGGCATATAGCTGATGTCATAAATAGTAAATTAGACGTAGGTTTACTTTTTTTGTAAAAAAGCTGGTTCAGTCTTTTCTTGATTCTGTTCAAGTGCCTACTTCTTACTTTCTCTTGCCTGTCTACTGTTTCTTGTGCTTCTCTTATGTTATCTGTGAAAACTTTTAATTGGCCTTCTTTCACTAACTGTACACTATCTGTATCCTAGCTGTAAGTTTTCTTAAGAAATAAAATAAAATAAAGTAAAATAAAATAAAGAAACAGTGTTCTGAGCAAATATTAAATCCTCGCAGATAACCGAAATTCATGCAAACGGAGATGAGGCATACATTAGTTCAACAATATAGTTATTGATTCTTTTTTCAAAAACTTAATTTAAATAATAAAAAAAAAATAACTGTAACGTCACGAGTTCCAAACAAACTCGTACAATTCCAGGTCAATTAAACACAAACATCATCGCATATATCAAACGTTTACAGCTTATTTTTCACTTACATCTCTCTCACACTTACTACATTAGAGAGGGATGAATCTACATGCGTTATTTCACCCCGCCGAAAATCGTGGCCGGGAACAATCGTTACATATTCATGAGACACGGAGGCACGGCGGTCCTAGCAAATGCGCCTAAGTTATGAACGCCGAGCGAGCAAAAGTGCTGAACAAACAATTGTGTTATATTATTGTTTGTACAGAAATGACATTTTCAAAGTTAGTTTTGTAACTAGATATTGTTTTATGAGATGGTCAACGAGTTTAATTTTATTTTGTGACTAGTTTATAGCCGCAAATTCACTCGCGTGAATGTCATGTGGATTTTAAATTTTGCGGCACTCTTTTTTTATTTAAGTCATAATTATCTGCTATTCAAAATCAGTCCTGCCGTTTGGAGATTAGTCTGAACTAACATATAGACAGACAGAAAGACGGACAGAACGACAATTCGACAAACATATTTGGTTTTTAAATTGTTTTTTTTGTTATAAGTACCGAGTAAACAGTCAAATTCATTTAGTAAATACCTACGAACTGAGGGTTTCAGGTAGGTGTTTCAAGTAATAGTCAAAGTCAAATCATTTATTTATATTTATATTCATTTATTGCAAACTACAGACTGTTAGTGTAAACACCGTTGTTCCTAAAACCGTAGGTACTTGATTTATTATAAAAAATGTTTATCTGAATTTAAAAATAAATAAACAAAGTTTTGACCCGCTGCACTGGCCGTCCGTTATAACTACCTACATAAGTTTTAACTAATTACATCATTGTATTATAGGGTGAAATAATTTTGAAGAAAAATGAAGATTTTACTTAAAAAAAAAACCATTTAATTTACGTTCTATTAGTGAAACCAAACCACTGGTTTCAAGGATAACGGTGTTTACACTAACACTCTGTATAATGTGTATAAATATGTTACATAAGGCTTAATGCTAAAGTACAGTTACTAGCCCTGCTAGGGCACAGCATTTATTTTAATTAGGCCATTAAATGGCACTTTTATACGTCATATACATATAAAATGGAATAGATAGAAGATGGATGAATGAAGAGAGCTGGATGGAAGTTAACAGCGCATCAAAAAACTCATCCGCATGGCTGTCATAGGCCAAAAGGCTTACAGCATTGCCACATTGTATGGCAATGCTGATTTATTGGCACTAGAAAAGGTCAGCCCTTTGGTCACCATGACATCAGTCATAAACGAAGATAAATACTACAGGGCAAAGGCCTCTCCTCATACAGAAGGCATGAGCATTGATCACCAGGCTTGCTCAAGGCGGATTGGCGATTCCAGACTTATATTAATACACGTCCAGGTTTCATCTCGACATTTTTCTTCACCGATGTCAGTGATGTCCAAGATAAACTTTAGAAACGAAGATTACATCTCTTAAAACTTGCACCCTAACCGAAAAGGTACCTGGATAACCTTGACCCATCCCCAGGTGTTTACCAGCCCGCATGGCATGCCAATGTAAGATCTTACGTGTCCCCGATATCTCGTACACTCTCCGATAGCAGATTGAAAGAATAGGTACCTTGTAGGCGATCAATTTTAGATTACGTAGGCGAGGGACAAACAATAGCAGGATAAAAAGATAAGAAAGTATTTTGGATGTAAGTATTTTATTAGAATTTGTATGTTGTAAAAATCTTCATAAAAGTACTAAGTATTGTAAAGACTGGCTGGATGAGCTGTATACAATCTCATTTGTTATAATGTTCTATGGGTTAAATATTCGGTTTCAATTAAGAAGAAACTTGACAAACCGCGTCTACGGCTGACAAGCGTAACGAATAAAACCAGAGATAAAAATATAATAATATATTAATTTAAAGTTATTAATATATGAAGACTGCCTTGTTGATCTAGTCGCAAAGTTTGACAGCTGGGCACGAGGTCTTGGGTTCAATTCCCTGACCGGGCAAAGTATGAAATAACCCAATAAAGATGGAAAAACCCAATAACACTTTGCCCGCCCTGAGACTCGAACCGAAGACCTCATGCACAGCAGTCCCGCTTTGCGACCACTAGACTACTTAGGCCACCTGGCCACTAGGCCATCGAGGCAGTCGAAACATAGTGTACATAATAATAACATAAACTATAGGAGGAACTATAAGAACATAAACTATAGGTAACTACAAATTCGACGCATGCAATAGTCTTGTAAGTTACTCCAAAGTTTGTGGTATTCAAATTAATTACTGGGTATGAAATCGAAGGGATTTCAATTGAACGTTTCGGAGGCTTAGGAGTTACTGAAGCGAGACGGCTTCTATATTATTATTATGTATTAATATCTATTTCCTTATAGGAATATCAATATTGAGATTGTTTCTGCTAGGTTTGTTGACCCCATCGATTTTGTTTACTAGATCTACACTAATATTATAAAGAGCAAAAATTTTGTATTTTTGTTTGTTTGTAATGGATAAACTCCAAAATTACTGAACCAATTTTAAAAATTCTTTCACCATTAGAAAGCTACATTATCTACGAGTAACATAGGCTATATTTTATTTTGCGTGGACGAAGTCGCGGGCAAAAGCTAGTGTTTTAATAAATTAAGTACTTATTATATAGTACTCTCTGGTAAGTGTCGTGATGGGCCAGCGTTTCAGACGCCCGTTTCTGCTACATGAGGTTGTGGGTTCAAATCTGGACAAGTACCAATGTGACTTTTTCAATTCATATGTACTTTCTGAGTTTATCTTAGACATTATACTGACATCGGTCAAGGAAAACTTCTTGAGGAAATTTGGACTTAAAATTTATATATGTCTAAAGTATCCAATTCGCCTTGAACAAGCGTGGTGATCAATGCTCGTGCCTTCTCTGTATGAGAAGAGGCGTTGACCCTGCAGTGGGACAATAAGAGGCTGGTATTATTTATTTTATATTTATTCGCCCTCCTTGTAAAGTAGGAAGGGGGGTGAAAGCCAACGATATTTAATAAAAGGGCCTTAGGGAGATATTTATCTATACAAAAAGCGTAAAATACACGTTGTTATCGCAATTATCATTAAGGGAATCAACCCTTAAAATCTGATGGAGGCGCGGAGGTTCCCTCATAACTACCCCATTTTACTAGCAAATCGTTTTTGCCCCCTTTTAAGGGCGCGTACAGACAACTGGTAAAATGAAGAAGGAGTCATTTATTATAAATAACCTGAAAAATATTTTACATATTTTCCATAATTCCTTAAAATATGATTGTGTGTATTATACTTTAAATGCACATTAGCTACTATCCACAGCTTCGCCCGCCATAAAAGTAACTACATAAACATAACATCACGCCTGTAATTCCCGAAAGGTTAGGCAGAGGTGTACTCATTAGTACACCCGCGTTTCGCCAGTTATGTTTAAGTCCCATGTGATAGGGGGCGAGCCTATTACCATCAACCGGGCACAAAACCAGACTCCGAGGCTGCTACTGAAAAATTCCTGATGGAAAACCCAATAACACTTTGCCCGACCTGGGAATCAAACCCAAGACCTCATGCTCAGCAGTCCCGCTTTGAGACCACTACACTAACGAGGCAGTCCAGAAAAAAAGTCAGTATAAAAGTGAATTTCCATAAAATACCTAACTTGAACTATTATATGATCTATCTATGTCTGAGAGGGACAGCGTTCCATACAAAAAGGTCTACTTATATATTTTGATCAATATGTAATTGATCTTTATTATAAAAATAAATAAATAATAAATAAATAAATATCTTGGGACTACTAACACACGGCTATCTGATCCCAAGCTAAGCAGAGCTTGTGTTATGGTAACCAGACAACTGATATACATACTACAATTTATAAATACGTACATATATACATACATCACACAAAGTTTGTCCTGGGTGGGAATCGAACCCACGACCTCCGGCTTAGCAGTCAGGGCTGCTAACCACTAGACCGACAGGCCCGTCACTAAAAAGAATAAAGGACACTGATATCTAGGGTTTTATCTCTCAGATCTTAATAACTTACTAACCAAATATGCCTAGCGAGCAAACAGTCGGAAAATCCTAATTATGTAACCAGAAAACCTCCCAATTTCAATTTGAAAGTACCATTTCATGCAATTCCAGTTGTTATTCAACCTTTTTAATAAAACGTCAGCCTTTTTAAAATGTTCTAAGCGAACCTCACTTCATTATAAGTGACAATAATCCTCATGATCTCAAATTACTTTTGAATAAGTAATTTTCTCACAAAACGGTTCCCCAAATTCGGTCACATTAATTTGCGTCAAAGTAATATGGTACCTATTGGAGTACTGTAATTTCGTAATAATTAGCTGTTGTTTCTGAAAACGCAAAGCTCAAAATTGCTTGAATTCTTACAGTGGAATAAGGTATGTAGTTAGTTTTAAATTGGTTTCGTATAAAGCTGGTAATGTATTTCTTTTCTGAAGCGTTAAAGCGTGAATTATAGTCAAAAGTCAAAGTCAAAGTATTTATTTCAATTAAACCATTTACATGCTTTTAAATTGTCAAGGAGTCGATCAGTCAGTCAGAAAGTTGAAGCTAGTTGCTCGTTCCAAAACGTAGGTAGGTCTTTAGTCGAATGTCGTGAGAGCCCAGATTGAAGAGTTAATGAGGTTGCAGTTTCGATACCGGGCAAGTACCAGTGCGACATTTTCAATTCATATGTACTTTCTAAGTTTATCTTGGACATAACTGTCATCGGTGCAGGAAAACATCGTGAGGAAATTTGGACTTAAATAATATTTAATAGGAGTCAGAAATCGCCATTCCACCTTGCACAAACGTGGTGATCAATGCTCGTGCCATCCATTTCAGCTTATGATTCGAGTCAGTTTATGATTTGAATAAGGACATACGACAGCAGCTACTTCGTCACACAAAGACGAAGTCTCGAGCAAAAGATAGTAAATACATAAATGCAATTACAACTATTAAATAACTCATGATGTCCATAAAGCTAATGTATATAAAAAACATAACCCTCCTTATTGCTTTGCCGTAGTCGGCTAAAAAGGAGGCGTACCTAATCACCCAGAAAAAAAGAATCCTATTAATATTATATAATACATGTGAAAGTTTGTGAAGCTGTTTAGATTTTGTTACTCAATCACGCGTGACAGGCGTAACAGATTTGGATGAAAATTGGCACATAGATAGACAATTTTTTGGATTAATACATAGGATACTTTTTATTCTGTATGTTCCCATGTGATAACAGTTACTTATTACACAGGCGAAGCCGCGGCAGAAGCTAGTAGAAAATATGAATAAAATATTCAAAGCAGTTACTTTTATATTTCACATATATTGTGTCCAAGTCTTAGCCGCCCCGTTTCCCTTCCAAAATCTCTTCGTCCCTTTTATCTTTTGACGGAAGAAAGAGAAAAGATATTCGAGCTTTTATGTTTTACGTTTTGGAGTGTTCATTAAAAGGGTCTTTAGCTGTAAGGAGGTTTTCGGCCGTGACCCCCTAACTTTACAGAGTTCCTAATGATGTGTTGTGGTTCTGTGGCTTAAAATATTGGTGCCTTTGAGTTGTTTGCAAAGTAATAAATCGACGGGTGTATCTAAGTTCTTTTATTTTCACATATCGAATTTTCGATACAGTGGTTCTGCAGTTGAGTGATTGGTACGCGGATAGGACATCGATATAATAAAATTATAGCTGTCAAATTTCGGTTTTAAAATTGGAACTGTGTTGTGTGTACCTTCAATCTAGAATCCGTCAACAATATTATAAAGCGAAAAGGTTTGT
The DNA here is from genome assembly GCA_949774945.1 of Hoplodrina ambigua. Taxonomy (NCBI): domain Eukaryota; kingdom Metazoa; phylum Arthropoda; class Insecta; order Lepidoptera; family Noctuidae; genus Hoplodrina; species Hoplodrina ambigua. The sequence continues at coordinate 2,114,067 of OX458974.1, read as the reverse complement.
TGGTTGTTTTTTTTTAACCCGTTAATTTTGCTAATTGGTACACCTACATTTCGCCAGTTATGTTTAAGTCCCATATAAAAGGGGCGAGCCTATTGCCACAGAAATTCCTGATGGAAAAATACAATAACACTTTGCCCGACCTGGGAATCCCAAGTACTCATGCTCAGCAGTCACGCTTTGCGACTACAAGACCAACGACGTAGTCGAATTTATTACCCCTATATAAGGAACATACTTGGAAACCGAACCGAAAGCTATCTAAAAATGCATTTGAAACGTTGAGGTAACTGATGTCTCAATTCTACAACCAATCGACGTTAGCTATTTGGCATAGGTACTCTGTGAAATTCAGGAAATCCATTCCATGCGAGCTCGAATTCGATTGGATTCCTAATTGTTCCGAAATTGAAATGTTTCTGGGCTTATTTTTAAAAGGTTACGGTTACCTGATAGTGAATTCGGCTAGATAAATACTTTAATTGGGGTTTATTCTGCTAAAACCACGTCGAAATTTTCCAACTTTAAATAGTGCTTAATTGCTTTACTGTGTACTTGTTATTGCTTGATACTACTGTAATACAATCTCTCAATAATTAAATCATCATTTATTTGAAATATTTGCTTATGGCTGAACGTGTTTTGAACAAAATAAAAGCTTGTAAAAATATATGGTCAGGTCTTGGGTTCGATTCCCAGGTCGGGCATAGTGTTATTGGGTTTTTCCATCAGGAATTTCTCAGTGGCAGCCTCGGAGTGTGGATTTGTGTCCGGTTGATGGCAATAGGCTCGCCCCCTATTACATGGGACTAAAAAAAAACATAACTGGCGAAATGTGGGTGTACTAATGGGTACACCTCTGCTTAACCCTTCGGGGATTACAGGCGTGATGTTGTGTTTTGTTATGTTACTATAAAATTCTATTAAAAAAATAAACGTCCATCACAAAAGCACTGGAACATGAACTCACCAGAGAAAAACTGTTCGTGGAATAATATTATCATTTGTTCATAACTGCAACAACTCGGACGCATAATAGTTCTCATGCATAATTCCTCAGGTCGAGATCACCTGGCACCGGGCCAGGCTGACTGCCCTAATTCCGGCCTGGACGTACGTATGCTATCAAAAATCTAACGTACATCTCTTGTTCGGCCTTTTTTGGGTCAATTTTTAGGTTATGAATTCGTGAAAAAGAAAAGTTTTGAATTTGTGGAAAATTAAATTAAATTGTTGAAATCGTTGGAACGAGAAGTGGATAATTCTAGATACTCCAGATTACCAGTTTCATCTGTTATTGTAGGTGCAACATTGTATGGAAAAACTGAAAAATCTTAATAACATCGCATATAATTTTATGATTTCAGCCGGACAGAAGCCTCACTTCTCAAACAGAGAGGGTAGGAAGATCACCATGCTTGCTCAAGGTTGATTCGTGATCTCAGACTTATATTTTTTGCATAAGCTTTAGTTTCCTCACGATGTTTTTCTTCACCGATTCAGTGATCTCTAAGATATACTTTAGAAAGTATTATAAAACTAGCTTTTGCCCGCGACTACGTCCGCGTAGAACTTGTTTATATCGTGCTTGCTTACAAACTTCCACCGCCTTAGGGGGTGATTTCCGGGATAAAAACTATTCTATGTCCTTTTCCGGGTCTTAAACTATCTCCATGCCAAATTTCATCAAAATCGATTCAGCGGTTTAAGCGTGAAGAGGTAACAGACGGGCACACTTTCGCATTTATAATATTAGTATGGATAGAAAAAAGTCATATTGCTGACCGTGTCCGGTTGCGAAACCACAACCACTGAGCTATCATGGCATATGCATATAACAATAAAACAGGTTCAATAAAAGGAATATCAAAACTAAATAAATACAACGTACAAAAACACACTTCAATAAAGTTTAAAACATTTCGTCCGAAAAAGAATCCTTTTCAAACATTTATTTTTCCGTACAAAAAAGGCCATTTCAATATACCTATTTTGGCTTTTAAACATTTCATTTTCCCTCGACAAATGGCCGGTCCTTTTAATAGCCCCTCGAATACTTTTCTGTTTATTAAAATATCCACACAAATCAGAATATGATCCGCTTCTTACAACACAATGGTTTTTTTACGATTCAATAAGGGGGAATGTGATTGGACCGGTTGGGATGCTATTCGAATAATAGACTCCGTATAAAAACCGGATTATTATTGATGATGCTTTGTTGTACACTCACAATAATAATATTTCTATTGCGGAAAGAAGGCTTTTGCGAACGATATTTTTTGAATGGATGTCTATTTTTGGCGATTTTCTTTGTAAAGTCGTCGACATTATGAGCCGTACTTACGTAGATATTCATATATTTAACCCTCGAAGTATAAACCATACACATAGTAATACAGTCGCAACACTGCCTATCGCTTACGCAATTCTGTTCTTTGAAAGAGGTGTATTCTGAAATACTGTCAAACTTAGACAACTTAAAAAACAAGTATTTGTTCATTATTGACCTGGTTTCGTTATTTTATTTAATTATTTATGTATTTTAAGATAAGCTCCTGAAAGATGAAAATGCAGCACTGCATCTTGTGTGTTGCGAGAAAATATAAACCGACATTATTTTTGCCTCGTTGGTCTGATTGTCACAAAGCACGACTGCTGTACATGAGGTCTTAGTTTCAATTCCCAGGTTGGACAAAGTATTATTGGATTTTTCAATCAGGAATTTCTTAGTTGCAGATAATAGCAATAAGCTCGCACCCTTACATGGCACTTAAACATAACTTACGAAGTATGGGTGTATTATTACACCTCTACCTAACCCTTCGGAGATTACAGGCGTGATGTTATGTTTGTTTTTTGTGAATGTGAAGATGTCAGAACTGTCAGAGACCTGTCAAATCCATTTTGTGTCAGTTCTCTAATTCGTCACGTGCATAAATAAGTTTGTTGGTTTATAACTGTTCATAACATGAAAAGTAAGCATAATTGAAGTTTGAAACTTGTAGGGTTGCTTATTTAAAGCAGGTAAGTTTGAAAGTTTGACTTAACACTGTTAATTTATATTCAGAAACTTGAAATTACTTGAAGATGGATGACAAGACATAATTAAGACGAAAAATCTTGATTCATGTTTTGAATTGATAACTTAAGGAAGTTTGTTTAAAGGTTCAAAGTAAAGAAATGTTTTAATTTGTTTATTTATTTAAACTTTATGCAACAGCATATAGACATTCTCTATTCTCTACCAGTCAACTAAAGGTGGTGAAGACATAACAGATGAGATCTGATGTTATGTCACAACAATAATATCATGAGTAGGTCAAACTGAATCAATGTATGCGAATGTGTACCGATTGACGTCTGTCACTAAAAATATATACAAACAGACTTTTGTCTAACTTGTTAATCAATGCTTAATTTCAAAGTCAAGTGGCAGTAGGCTAAGCACATTGCTCATAAAGATGACGGACGATGGGGTAAAATGGTCCTATTCTAGAGTGGTTACCGCGAACCAGAAGATGCATGATGGGTAAACCCGGTGGATCTGTGACTTAGTGAGAATTGCGGAAAGTCGCTAGAGCAGAAACGGTTTGTTTGAAAGATCTTGCGGAAGACTATGCCCAACAGTAGGTGTCTTCCATTTGGCGTGATGATGATGATACAGATTGTATTATTTTATTAAGTTAGGACTCCATTAGAAACAGATAGCGGCATACCAAGTGGAAAGATTGCCTCGCCTCGAGGCGTGCCCTGACTCGAACTGAGTCAGTGCTCGGTACAAGGCGCCTCATCTTGCGGCTGCTCAAATAAAGTCCCAGCTTTATAGAGAGCACTAAGCACCTACGTCAATTCCATCCTAAATTAAGGGTCTCAATACTTAAATCATAAAAAAATAACTAAACCCGACTCCACAAAACTTGAGATTCATGAAATTCAAGTCAAAAACTCATTGCTGAAACACTTTCAACATTCATTTGTTTGTCTCCAACAAAATAACATAACTATTGTGGTATGTTGCGTCACCACTACATAGTAGGTACATAGTAAGTACGAACTTTGAACTACTTCGAGTAGGTACTTATGATTACATTGTCCCGGTGTTGTATGAACTACTAAGGAGTAAAGATATTATTCAGAATGCGTAATACATAAGGTCTAGAGCTTGTTACCGAGAATCTCTTGGGAGGATCTAGACGAAAATGGAGCTCTTTTTTAGATAAAGAAATGTAGAATATTTTTATATAGTTGTTTTATTTGTGTGAAGTATTGTTAAGTCGAACCGATTCACGTAGTTGTCATGTTTTTGTTTGTTTAACGCTCATTTATTACTCGACTGCAAGGAAAGGGTTATGTTTTTTTAAAATCTTTTAGCATTTATTATTTTGCGATGCGTGTCGTGGGTTCACTTTCCGCACGTAACGTCCTCCAGATACTTGTTCCGGATCTGACTGATTTTGTAACTGATTTTAAGGCAAAGTATAAAGAAACGGTGAAAAAAAAAACGAGTAATATTATGCCCAAAATCGGGGGGAGGGGGGATGCTGGCAGCCTTTTGGGCAAGTGTCTCATTGACAGCAATGTGGACGAGGGTCGTGATGCCCTATCAGCTTCCTATCCTTTTTTTATGTGTATATAGTGTTATTATTTTTACTTTAAGCATAAGTACAACAGGACACCGTGGCCCCGGAGCGCAAAGGGCATCAGAAAGAACCGGGTGGTTTTTTAGTCAGTAAAAGTCAGACAGTCCCTTCCGCCCCACCCAGGGCGGAAGGACTCATTTGATGATGTTTACCACATAAAAAAAGGCATTAGATTTAGATGTATATTAAACAATTTATTGTTGGATAGTCCTACATATTAACTACATTACTATTGAGATTATATAGAGGAACTACATACTCTCAAAATTTCAGCCATGCTAAAATGAAATAGGTCTGGCGAATCTACAATCTCAGTTTATCCGGGTTTATATAGAATAGAGTAACGACAATATAGTCCATATTGTACATTTCCAGAGAGGACCAAAAATTGGAAGTGTCACAGGTATATGTCCAACAATAGGTAGGTAAGTACGTACGTGTTGTTCATTCCTTTTGTTTTATTAATTCAGGATTAGGCCGATCTGCTTCCAAGCATGTCATCGGCTGCACTGAAGCCGAAATCGGTGCCATTCGGAAGCTTTGTAGGATTCCACATCGTGTTCATCAAATGGAAGGAGACATACCTTCTACCTACAATATTTGATGGCGTAGTCACTTGTTATGTGTTTGTCGCAGTGTTAGGCGCTTTGCACACGGAGCAACTTAAGTTGAGGCAACTATCAACTCTTTAAAGGTTTCCTGTTAAAGTTGATAGTTGATTAACGTTTACGGTTGCCGCAACTTTATGGCAATCTGTGAACAACTTTTACAACCGAGTTGCCGTATGCCGTTGTCGTAACGACACTGGCACTGTCGGACACACGGAGAGCGAGGGAGGGTGTAAAATCAAGGGTGTTGAGGAAACCGGCATCTTATAAAAACCGGTATAATATTTAACAGTTACTAGTTGCTAGTTGCGAGACTCGAGTTGCTATGTGTGCGCAGTCCAATTTAAATATATGTAAACAGCTAGTTGCCAATTGCAGTTGCTGCAATACTTGCTCTGTGTGCGCCTTATAGAGTTTTTACATGAGGACTTTGTCAGTAGTAGATTGAAGTCTGGATTTATGGCCGGTTGATGGCAATAGGCTCGCACCCTATTACATGGGACCTAAATATAACTTGCTAAATGTGGGTGTACTAATGCGTACCTCTACCTAGCCCTTCGGGGATTACATACATACTGAGCTATCAGTATCTAAACATAACATCACGCCCATTAATGCCCACTAAGCCCAATCATGGCATTACGGTCCCCAAATCACTCACCACAAATATGAAATATTAATTATACAATTTCACAATTAGTTACATTGTTTTCTTATCATAAAAGGTCCCGTATCCTTTGTCTCGTGCTCTCGCGCCGTATCGCCGTCTGGGACAATAGTAGTCATTTATCATATAATAACAATATGCAATTTTTCTCTCATTGTCACCACGCGATGAATGATGAAGATACTAACAATGACGGCCGTATTTTACGGCGGTTCATTTTACCACTTTGTACTGTTTATAATTTTTTCAATGTCTTTTTAAAGGAGGATACTTTCAGGGTTTTTATTCCGAACAATATTGTGTCTCAATTTATTGAGTCTTAATTATTGAGTTAAAATGATAAAACACTCTCAAGAGATACAAACTATGTAAGTATGGGGAGCGAACAGGTTGTTTTAAGTCAATAAGAGCATGACACATCCCTGGAACCTCCCTGAATGGGGGATATCCCTGAGAGTTTTCCAGCGCGAAACAAAATAACACAAATATGTTATGTAGCAGCTGTTTTTTAGTTCGCATTAATACTATTAGCTGTCTAAATAAGCTGTTTTATAGCATTTTATCCGGATAAACAGCAGCTATAATGCTAATTTGGCCCCAAATTCAATGCTCACCTCAAATTCACTTCACCTAAAACCGACGGTATATACTATATACCGACGGCTTTGCGTCCAAAAACCTTGCTGGACAGCTTTTTTTTTGAGGTGGTAAAAATCATCAAATGACTCCTTCCGCCCTGGGTGGGGCGGAAGGGACTGTCAGACTTTTACTGACTAAAAAACCACCCTGTTCCTTCTGTTGCCCTTTACGTTCCGGGGCCACGGTATCCTGTTAAGACGTCCAGCAACCTTGGCAGGCGTTGGCCCCGTTGGGGGCCCCGTCCTTGCTGGACAGCTGACACGTCAACGTCACGTCACGTTAACACGTCAGGTTGTGTTGGAGGTTTCACCAGATCTCACCCCAGTTCAGCTCTTAACAGAACCAGTACTGGTATCTACCTCTTATCAATTTACTTAATGAAGTGCAAGCCCTAATTCAGGGTTGGCAAACTTCCAAACTACGCTAACTTCGCGCCTCTATGCGACCCAGTTAACGTCAAACATTTGTTATGTTTGTTACAAACGAAGCGATAGTTATACATTGCACTTTTAGAACGAAACTTCTAACAAAAGGTGTTAAGGAAACAAGTAATGGATGGTGAGGTTATTGTTTTAGCTTTTGGTGGAGGGGGGGGGGGGGGGTGTTATTGATTTTGTTGTGAAAACAATGCAATGGTTTCTTATCTTTATGTTCATAGTGTAAAACTGGTGGAGTAATTGATTTTTTATAGTTATTGCAGACGGTAATACAATGAGAGTTTGCAATGGGGAAATATTAAATGAGCTTAGCTCTGCGAAAAGGAGCTAACCAACAATATCTCAGTAATTACGTTAGATTCATTACGTCAAGTCAATATGAAAAATATCTTACATTCATATTCAATAAAAATAGGTCAATATACACCCAAAACTTATGCTTAGAATAAGTTTAAAATAAGTCAGAAGTTTTCAAAATTCATTATAATAAGGTGCTCTAAAAATTAAAATTAAAATTGACGTTAGTTGGTTCATTTTGACAAAACTAAATCCAAATAAAATAATAAGTATTATTGTTATCAGATATATTCCTCGATTAAATATCAAATACTTATCTATTATGTAATAAAGCTTTTGTATATTGTTTAAACGTTATTACTAATTGTGAAACTACCAGAAAGAATGAAAAAAAAAAATTATAATATGTTTTATTATAATATGAAAGAAAATCAGATTCTTGCGGAATAGTATAGGCTATATCTATAACATCACGCTACAACCTACGGGGGCGGAGCTGTGTCCAAAGGTCCAAAGACATAATTGACAGCAGGAAAAACTGCAGGGTATAGTTAGTTCTGTGATGGCGGCGCGCAGTGTTCAATAAATATATGGTCGCAGGACAGGCCACATATGGTGAATGGGCTCGCCAATGGCGGTCCAATACTAGTCGGGGGCGCGGATCATGCATAATGCGAATACCGGGTTCCCGACTCATAGGTAGCAGGAGGAACCGTGGGGTTCTAGTCGGTACAAGTCCGACATACCCCTCCGTTATCCCCAAACGCAGGGCATCCATGAGGATTTCCCCACAAATAAAAAAAGGGTATAGTTAGTTATAAAATTATATCAGTAACCTGACATAGCAAAACAGCAAGCAAATCAAACTTCTAACCCAAAAATGTCTAAAACAACAACGAAAATCTCAGGCCTGACTTCGATCCAGACAAAACTTCTCTGTATTATAATAATAACAAGTGAAATTAATGGAAGCCTTAATTGTATAAGTTCAATGCCTTGTCTTCCTAAGATAAGGTGATTTGAAAAGTTTCCGTCGATTTGTTAGCGAATATTAGGTGTTTTGGAAACTGATTTGTTACCGATTTTGTCAGTTATTGGACCAAAATTATCTTAGTACTGCCAAAGCCAAAATAAGTCAGCTCACAATCTCTCAATAATATGCTAGATGACACCACCGATCTATTGACGTAGGTACGAGATTCTCCCATAGATTTTGTGTGGCAAAACACAATATTGACGTCACTGTCACAGTCGTGCCAATTAATCGATTAATTATTTATCAATCTACCTCGCAGCAATCGCAAGAATGTTTCTCAAATATAATAGGGTTGGCTTCCAGTGTAACCAGATGCAGCTGCAACTGACTATCTGATCTCCACAACCCAGTCTTCTTCTTCTTATTGTGTGGGTAGTAAAGCCTTAACGACCCTACACACCCTTGTGTTAGAGTTTCTAAACCGCCTCAAGGGCCTCTGACATGGTTTGAGTGGAACAGTAAGTCCAGGTTTCCTCACGATGTTTTCCTTCACCGATGTCAATGATTTCCAAGGTAAACTTTTAGAAAGTACTATCGGCAAAACTTAAGCATGCTCAGTTAAGAAAATAGTCCTGCGTAAGCGCAGATAGTGGCAGACCACGCCCCTTCCTTGCTCCACCCAATTAGAGACAATACATATTTGTGTGAGTGCAGTAAGTGCGTGCGGCAAAAAATGTCAACAAACATTAGCCAGTGCCGATTTGCATCTCGCTAATTGTTCACGCTTCCCGTTTTCATCCCAATTTTATTTTACGACCTGTTTATTTCTATCGGACTTATTGCCTGCCCAACTGTGACCTTTGCTTTGTATACCGGACTGTGATCGTGGAACTCTTTTTGACCCTTGCTCGTATCCTGGACTGTGTATCGTGACTACCTGAGGGCTGTGTTTTGTCATTAACGATGACAACCCGAAACCTCAATCAGGAAGAAAGAAATGAAATTATTGTCTTGCATAGACAAGGATTGAATATATCCCAAATTGCGCTGGAGTTAAATCTACAAGTAAGTTATTTTTTTTATCTAGAGATAGAAATAAATTAAGTGCATGTTGGTTTCCTGTACTGAGCTATATATTTATTGTTTGCATTATTATATAGATCTAATTTTTTTTTCTTCTGTTACCGTTAAAAGTAATTGTTTCGCGAGCCGACGCCGACGTCGCCGTCGGCCCGACAACAGAGTTTTATAGATTAAATCGTATGTTACAAACAAATTTTTAATAATTCATATTATATTTGAATGCCTAAAAGAAACCTACATGCATTTTTTATATTTCGTATATTTGTTGTAGTTATTAGAAATTTTATTCTATGGAAATCGTGTGTTATGCGTTTCTGTGTAAAAGAAATAATGTAGTATAGCAAAGTCGCTGTTTCTGTCTGTCTGTCTGATTCTCCGCTATTTTTTTCTAAACAATGCAACGGATTTTGATATGGGTTCTCACTCTCATTTAGAGATTTTTTTTGGAAGGTTTTTATGCGCATGCAAATTATTAAAGAGCAAAGTCGAGCATGTTAGTGATTTGTAAGACCCGTGCAAAGTCGAGGTAGATCGCTTATTTGCGATAAATATTAATAAAATACATAACTTAGAATTTTGCAAAAATAAAATAAGAAATTACGTTTACATAATATTTAAAATAGTAATTTAAAAAGAGGTTTGTTTTTTCCTTTCTTTTTTTAATATCGGCGCGTTCAAAGACATTGTTTGGACATTTTATGACCCGATAACAAATCTTTCAACACCTGCTTATTAAACAATGGCCCTTCATTTTAAGTCATCAATGTATTTTGAAATTGAGTTACCGCACTTAAGTCGTTAACAATAATGCACAAATTTGCTTGGGAGAGTTTTACACAATGTTGGAATTTACTACAATGCCATTGTTAAATATCTATTTGTGGTCTACTATCCGTATAAAATACAGATAACAATGTTAATAACTAAAATAGATATTTAAAAAGTTAGGGTTTATTTGTTAATAACTTAATCCTTTTGCATACTGCTCGTAATGTATTGTTTAATTCCAATATTATGTGACAATTCGATGCTAACAGGGAATTTGTTAACTAAAAAAAAAATTTTTGGTATTTTAATACATAGTATTTAATTTATTATTAATAATGTTGCTATTTAATACAACAAACGTTAAGAAAATTATTTCAATTAATTACAAACAATTAAAAATTGTCAAAGTTTAAAAGAATATTACATGACTATAGTTGTGACTTCATAATTTTTACTTACTACATCTGGCAGCTAAACGTATGACGTCACACGCGCTCATGTTTATTCGGGGGTTTTCGGTACTGGATTCAAAAGTAAATTTTTATTTTAAAATAACTTTTGACTATAACGAAAAAAAAAATTTAAAAATAGTTTTGCAATAAAATTTATATTGTATATCTTTTCATTTATCACAAAAAAAATTGATTAAAAGCCTAATTGTTACTTTTTTTTACAGAGAACCACAGTGCGCCGTTGGGTGCGCAGATATGAAGAAGAAGATCTAACTCAGCGTGTTCGTGCACCTCGACCTCGGGGTATCAACGAAGGGCAATTGGCCAATATGATAGCTACATTTCAAGAAAGCCCATTTACACCTACTCGCAATTTCGCACAAGAATTTGATGTTTAAATGCAAACTATTCGGAACGAGTTACATAGAGCTGGAGTGCAGCACAGACGGCCCGCTTTTTTTTACGTAATATATTTTTACAATTTGTATTCTTTTACAGAATCCTTAAAATTGTTATTGTTTTCAAAAATAATAAAAAATATTAATTTTAATAAATTAATTAATTGTTTCGAAATAGATCAGTTTTGAGATTTTTTTATCACATTTTTTTTTATGGTGTTTACTACCACGATAAATAATTTCATTGCAGGAAAAAATCATTTAAATTTCAGGGTGGTGTCAGTTTGATGTGTTTTCTTACAACCTTTATTTTGGTATATTATTTCAATCATTCTAACAGTTATTATTCTAATTCTTTAATAATATTATTTTAATGTTATTTTGTCCAATGATTGTGCCAGTTATTTTAAAGTCGTCCTGTTTAATCAATGTAAATAAATGTGTACTAATAATATAGTAATTCTGAATATTTGTTTGTTTAATCGCGCTAATGTCTGAAACTACCAGTGTTATTGTATAAGATATTATCATCTAGTAATTATTTTTGTATGATATCCAGATTTAGGAAAAATATTATAAACAACGTGTTCCATGTATGCCTGCTCATATTTAACACATACACACACGTCTATACACATATATAACAAAATAAACTAAGTAGATAAAAAGTAAATAACTAACAAAATAAAAAATAACAAAAAAGATGGATGAGGCAAAGAAACACCAAGACTCAGTATAGTATGATATGGGAATAAGCCACGCGTTTCTGGAACACGTAAATATCACGCTCATCACGGAGCAATAACTATTTAAAGACGCGTGGAAACCGCGCGAGACAGCTAGTATTTGATAAATAATGTAATAAAGTAAGTGTAATGTATTAATATTATGTGGTATGCTAAAATAACGTGTGTAATAATAATTATAAGATATGTATACCTAGTTTAAAAAATATATATATTTCTTATGTTAATAATTAGGTAATAATATTATTGTATTATTTATTTTTACCTATAAATATGAACAACCTGCTAGGCTGATTGCCTGACAAGACAATCATGCTATTAATGCTATTTCGCGCAGTAGTGGTGCATATTTCTTATTTGTATATTTTTTTTTGCCTTTAGTTTTTTAGACTTAATACTAACTTGTTTTATTTTGCTTTTTCTTACATGTTTTCTTATGTAATGTGCGTCATTTTTGTGTAAATAAACAGTTTTTCTTTCTTTCTATGTGATTTTTTCAAGAAAAGATGCATAAAAATAAATTATAATTTAAATAGTTGTTTTATTTTTCTGAAAAAATTGGCAAATCATAAGTGAATTATAAAGAACCCAGTGCATATTTCACACTAAGAGTTACTTTAAAGCAAAAATCTCTTACCTACTATACATGAGATGAAAATATTTAATAACTACCTAAAATTAACAATAATTAAAAAAAAATAAGCACTTTACTAACCATAGAGGTAGGATTTCCAATATTTTATAATAGAGTTAGTTACAGACGAAACTATTGAAAGCGTGCTAATAAAAAAATTCTAAACAGTTTTTTTATTGAATTAATATAAACTAAAAATGTGCATTTTATTAGTCTATATCTGTTTTCAATTCTCCAGTATTAAATGCTCTGTAAGAATAGAATTTTCAAGCGGATAAAATTCTTATCCTTACATATAATAAAAAAGTCTCAAATGCTGCAGTACTGATTTTCGTAGGATTTTACCAATATACAGAATTCATATAAATTTAGGTGTATAAATTATATTAGAGAAAAACTTAACGTTTCAGTGATTTGTAACACCCGTGCAAAGCTGGGGCGAGTCACTAGTAGTTGTTTACATGTTATCTTAATACGAAATACATTTTTTTGTGGAAGGTTGATACTTATTAAATAATACCAATAACACATTTTCTAAATCAAACATAATTTATTATAATGAGTACGGAATAACTTCTTGTCAACAATGATTTATAAAAGAGCTCACGCGGGCCATAATATCATAGTTTGAAACCGAAACGACAATTAGAATTTGTGAACATTGAAAAAACATTTCACAAAACGAGGGAAACAGGTTACTAATGTGCGCCCGCACACTAGTGTGAGTGTCCGCTTCTACACGTCATTGTATTATGACGAACACAACTAAAATTCGCTTCCTATTGGTCAAAACGCATGCATACGGTGACCGAGTCGACAGCGGTGCCATGCGATAATCGCCTTAAAGGTGAGCATGCGGAACTTTTGCCGATAGTACATATGAATTGAAAAATTTACTTTGGTACTTGCCCGGATTTGAACCCACAACCTCATGCATGAGAGGCGGGCGCCTTAACCACTGGGCCATCACGACACAACCCAGTAAAAAGGTAATACGATACCCTTTCGTAAAACTGGTTGTCAGACTTTAACTCCTAACTTCTGTCAAAAATCCCCGCCTTATAACAGCCGGTACCAACGGCTAAACATGCATTCCAAAGCCATGAAGGAGTGTCTGTGTGTAAAGATGGTCACCCATCCACGAAACAACCTCGGCAAGCCTGGGCTTAACCTGCCTAACCTGATGGATCGACCTGTGCGGCTGTTATTACTTAACCACGGGCACCTCTTTTGATTTGATTTAACCGACAGTTATAGGCAACTGTTTAAATTTATAGTTCCTCCGCTATTCTTTTCTGATTAATTTCGTTGCAAAGAAACGCTTCAACTGTCTTGGTTCTCGAGACTCATCGAGCTTCATTGCCTCGGCGCTTTTCTGGTGGTCCTCCTCCACTGTTGATTCTGGCTTTCAGGAGTTGCAGTGGGTGGGAGCAGTGTGGCGATTTGTTCCAAATTTAAAAATAAAAACCGTTCATTTAACTGTACTATCATTTTAATCGTTCCCACACAAATATCTACGACACAACACACGCCTAGACGAGTACGCTAAATGCATAACAGAGCGGCGAGCTTAAACTGTCCCTCGAGCTCGCATTGTCTCCACTAGTGATAAATTGTTAGTACCATTGCTGCGTCACTGTGTACACTGCGCGTCACTTTAATTGGCACACTTGTGGTACACTGCCTTTATGGTGGCTGGCTTCGGTGTTCCCGTTTATTCTGTAAGAGAATTCAGGGGAATGTGAGGTTGAGTGCTGGATAATTTGGCAATAGTTTCGCTGGAAACTAATGAAAGTTGCCGAAGTAAGCTTTTGCTAAAATAGGTATGGTCAGGTCTGTAAGGTTCTAAAATCTGTTTTGGATTGATATTTATAATTAAAATTATCTATGTCAAAATCTACATTAAATTGATCCACCGTGCCAAGAATAGGGTTAAGCTACATCTTTAGTTACTGCTCCACTCCCGTGAGTGACAGCGTGATGTTAGCGTGATTATAGCCTATACTATTCCATATAGATCTGGCTATCACATACAACAATATTTTTTTAATCTGACTTTAGTTCCAAAGATTGCTTGCCAGTTTTACAGAATTTGTTCGAAAGAGTCTCCGCGGCCCTGGAACGTAAAGGGCACTATAAGGACCACGGATGGGTTTAAGTCAGTAAGAGTCTAATACTCCATGATTTTCCATCCTTAAAAAAATAAAAAAACAAAAAATATTTTCCGGATTTCGTTCAAAAGCGTTCTTCAGATAGCTCCACACAATTTGTTCAAACATAAAAATATTCATACTGTATCGTACGAGCAACACCAGTGAATGCAGCCCAGCATAAATGACGGTGGCTTAAGTTGTCTCAAGAGGACGGTCGGCGGCATTGTCTTGTGACAAATTGTCTGCACCATTATCTAGGAAACTGTACTTTGTACTTTGTGAGTGCGTGGGGTGTCCTAATTGTGTCCAACTGTGTACATTATTTTGCAGAAATAATGTTATATTGTGACTTTGTTTTCCGAAGAAAATTTTTACTGTTACGAGAAATGACTCCGTAAACAAATACAGGAAAAAATATATGAAAGCTGTTCGTGTAATTTTTTTGTCTAAAGTTTTCCTTTCAATTAGAATTACTTAGCTATTTCTTTGTTAAATTGTATATATTTTTTAATTACTTGCTTTTGGCGACTTTGCAGACGCAGACGAAGTCGCGGAATAAAAAGTAGTCTATGTCTTTTCTTGGGGTTGAAACTTACCTCGTACCAAAAAAAAACAAAATCCTTTCTCTGGTTTAGTCGTGACAGCGTAAGAAACTGAGTTACTTATATAATATTAGTATAGGTTATTGCTCGTTCAGAAGTCAAAGTAAATGTCAGTTTCGCTTTTATGATAATACACACATACATACTTAAAATCACGCATTTTTCCCATGGGGTTAGACAGAAACTAGAGAACGCCACCTGCTACGATCCTTACATACTCCTTTCGCCTCATCTACGTTCATACATCTCGTCATACAAGCACGCGTACGAGTACTCCGCACCTGACCTTTCTGAAGGACCTCACCAATAAGGTCAGTGTAGGTCTTCCTAGAGCGACCCCTTCCGGCGTTGCCCCTCACCTCTGCCATATAAATATCTTTTGTCAATCGTCTTTCACTCATTCTCTCAACATAACCGACCCATCTAAGCATACCCTATTCTATCTAATATCCTTCTCTATTTTCTTTTATGATAATAATATTCTTTAAATTAGCTTTAATTAATTTCTACCTTAAACTGTGTGTAAGTTATTAATAACTAGCTTTTGCCCTTGACTTTGTCCACGTGGAAGTCAAAATCAATATCAAAACCCTTCAGTAAAATCTTTTATCTATAAACTACCTACCTACCAAACAGCTTCATAGGTCAAGTAGTTATCGAGACTTAGTCTTTAGTCTGTGAGTGACCTATCGCTTTTGTAATATAAGATTTATATCTCTTAGCGAAGACCCACATAATCATTTTCAGTCTGTCTGTACAGTTTCAATTAATGTAGGTATATGAATGTCTACAGATAAGATAAAGGTGAGTGGTAACGCCGGGAGGGGTCGCCCTAGGAAGACCTACACTGACCTTATTGATGAGGTCCTTCAGACAGGTCAGGTGCGGAGTACTCGTAACCGGCATGCTTGTATGACGAGATGTATGAACGTAGATGAGGCGAAAGGAGTATGTAAGGATCGTAGCAGTTGTCGTTCTGTAGTTTCTGCCTACCCCCATGGGAAAAAGGCGTGAGTTTATGTATGTATGTGTATGTGTATAATTTGGAATGATTTGTGTAAACAATAGTTGGCTAACCTATAAATCCTAACTAATATTATAAATGCGAAAGTAAGTTTGTTTGTTTGTTTGTAACCACTTTACGCCTAAGCCACTGAACCGATCATCCCGAAATTTTGCATAAACGTTGCCAGGTGATCAGGGACAAACATAGGGTACTTTTAATCCCGAAAAAAAGTACTGTTCCCGAGGGAAATCACAATAACGTCCTTATGACAGTAGATGGCGCCACGTGTCTATCGAATCGTGATCAAATTTTAAGTTTAAGCATTTAATACATTTTGAGTCTAGACTGTCGATAGACCAGTTTCAAGTAAACAACCTAGGAGTACGAAAGTTGTTTGCTTAATCATTTTTTATGCCCAAAACCGCTGAAGAGCATACTGACATTTCCCATAAAGTGGCTACCAGACGGACGGACCTGCGGTTGCGGCTAACCGCAGGCCGCGGCTCCAACCGCTGTAAAAACACACCACCGCGGTCACAGTGGCAGCCTGAAGTGTCATTAGCGTGGTGTTTGTGCTACAATCGGACGTCAGTCAATATGACTAACCGTAAAGTTGTCTTATTATTCTCATGACTCATTAGCCCTCTCAGAAGATGAGAAAAAAGGTAGAAAAAAACTGTTTATTTAAACACTTGAGGTGTGAGGTTGTAGTTATAGTAGTTTATCTCTACCTATATTATCATTAGCATCGCATATTACTCTTAGGAATAGAGAAGTGTGGGTTAAATTGATATTATTATTTAAATTCAACTATTTCTATTACGATTTCCATATTTGGTGTCATTTTACAAAGCAGTACACGCGGCCTGTTGTTAAAATTTGCAACTGACGCGGCTGCCACAACATTCCGCGTTTGTCTGGGACCCACTTTATATACGTTGTCAGGGATACAGAAAAACTGCGTAATTGACACTGACATCACTGTGTCGTCACTGACACTGACAGGTGTAAACGCATTCATAGAGGATGCATGGAAGAATAAAGGCGAACTTATAACACGCTCCGTCAGTGTAGCATACTCTGCGATTACTCCGCCAATTGTGAATTGATTTGGATGATTCTTTTTTATTTATTTTTTTCCGAATTGGTCCCATATAAATACTGTAATACTGTGAGGAGCTCGTGGCTAAGTAACAACAGCCGCACGGGTCGATCCGTCAGGTTAAGCTACGCTTGCCGGGGTTGGTCCGTGGATGGGTGACCATCTTTACACACCGAGACTCCTCCGTGCCTCGGAAAGCACGTTAAGCCGTTGGTCCCGTCTGTCATACGTGGATCTTTGACAGTCGTTACGGGTCGTCAGAAGCCCGAAAGTCTGACAACCAGTCTTACCTAGGGTTATCATATTACCCAGTAACTGGGTTGTGGAGGTGAGATAGGCAGTCGCTCCATGTAAAATATTGGTATTCAGCTGCATCCGGTTAGACTGGAAGCCGACCCCAACATAGTTGGGAAAAGGCTAGGCAGATGATGATGGTCCCATATAAATACTGTCATGATCTGATGATGAACTTTGGAGATATGAAACGGAACTCCTCATAGGATCACAGCAGAACTGTCGTAACAGTAAAATTGCTTTGTTTGATGCGTGTAGTCGATTAATGACTGAAGGAAGAGGTTAGTTGCTAAACTAACCGTGACCTATGTCGATGTATGTAAACAACAGTTTTCCAACGGCAAAGTTAAGTTTGTCCTTTAGTACTGTTTATTTTTTCGTAAGAGGTATGTTCGGTGTGTTTTAATGAGGGTAGGTAGGTTACTTTTTCTTACATACATACATAACATCACGCCTGTAATCCCCGAAGGGTCAGGCAGAGGTGTACCCATTAGTACACCCACATTTTGCCAGTTATGTTTTTTTTTAGTCCCATGTAATAGGGCGCGAGCCTATTGCCATTAACCGGGCAAAAATCCAGACTCCGAAGCTGCTACTGAGAAATCGAACCGACCTGTAAATCGAACCCAAGACCTCATGCACAGCAGTCGCGCTTGCGACCACTAGACCAACGAGGCAGTTAACTTCGATACTTTTTTTTATTTTAAAATATCTCACAGCTCCAACTCAGGCAAAAGCTCATTGCGAGCCCGAGCAAAAATTACTGCTCAATCCCCGGAATCTTCCGTTCATGCCGCATTAAGAAGGTAAACACAACCGGAGCGACAAGCAAATTTGAGAGCTGATGAGACATTTTCTTAAAGCCAGGAAAGACTGGAGAGCCAAACTGTCCGCCCGCCAAGCTTCTCTGAGAGTGACTGAGACGCCCTTCTAAACGCAATTGCTTTTGGAGGAACAAGCCGAAAGCCAGAGAGCTGTAAGAGCAACTGAGACGCCTATTCACACACGACACACAACACACACGGCTACACGACTTCGTCTCAGAGAACAAGCTCAGCCATTATAGCTGTAAGATCCCTCTTTGAGGAGTGGCTGGAGAGGCGCTACGGCGTCCTCACCTACCGCCTGACGCAGGTCCTCACCGGACACGATTGTTTCGGGAGGTTCCTGTGTCGGATAGGGCGGGAGGAAACGCCCGGGTGTCACCACTGTGTGGATCGCCCGGAAGACACGGTGGAGCATACGGTGCAAGACTGCCCCGCTTGGGCAGAGCTCCGCCGTGTCCTCACGGAGGCGATAGGCGGCGGCGACCTCTCGCGTCCGGACCTGGTTCAGGCCATGCTCCGAGGCGAGAGGGAATGGGATGCAGTCACCTCCTTCTGCGAAGCAGTAATGCTAGCGAAGGAGGAGGCGGGCCGCGTGAGGGAGAGAACCACCTTATGCCCCAGCCGCCGCGGGAGACGCCCAGGGCGTCGGACGTCGCGGGACGACATCCGGCCACCGTAGGCGCGGGCTTGCGGACGGCGAGAAATGGGTAGCTTGCCGTCCGATCAAGGACCAAGCCCGGGTCAACGGCGCGTTCTGTTCGGGCGCGTCTCAAAGAGCTGTCAGCACAGGGACGGGGGCCCCAACGAGGCTAACGCCTGCCGGGGTTGCGGGACGTCTTAACAGGATACCGCGGCCCCGGAACGTAAAGGGCAACAGAAGGAACAGGGTGGGTTTTTAGTCAGTAAAAGTCTGACAGTCCCTTCCGCCCCACCCAGGGCGGAAGGAGTCATTTGATGATTTTTACCACCTAAAAAAAAAGAAGCCATTACAGCTACTGAAACCCCAAAACAGACGCAGGCGAGAAGGACCTCTCTTGCAGAAATGCAAACTGAACGCCGACGGACTTTTATGAGTCACAATCTGTTGGTCCATAGGTATTTAATAATTCTGGATCTGGCCGAATAACAAGCCGAGTACAGCCCAAACTGATTGTCAAATTCTAAACAAACGCGGGCGAAGCCGCGGGTAAAAGCTAGTAAACATATAAATAAATAAATAAAAGCAGGCAGGGCAAAAGCTAGTTGACTATAAATTCAAATTGTCCGTGATTCCGTATATTCAAATCACAATACACAATCTGCTACACAATATATAACAGACTATATTCATATAGATAACACAATATATCCCAAGTAAATATAAAAAACTCGTTTAACACACATTTTGTCAGAAATGTCGAGGAAAAATCTCAGCTCAAAATCTTAGCTAGATGAAATGACGTCGACTCGTCTAGATTATCCCGATAGCAGTCGAGGAGGCTGCGATAGGTGACGCAATCTCCGGCGTCGGCTTAGCTTAACGCTGATATCTTGAAGATACCGGGCCCTAAGCGGTTGACGTCACTACCTACAATATTGACATATAGTATCGTGATTAAATCTGGTAATAGTTGGGAGAGTTTTTTTAATGCTGTAGACAGGATTATGTTTAAAACACCAGCTACTCATAATTATGAACAACTTTTTCTAAGGGACCAAATCTGAAATCATGAAAAAAAAACAGTTCCCGTCGCAGCGCGATGTTATATAGCCTATACTTTTCCTCATGAATCTGACTATCATACAAAAATACTTTTTCTAATCCATCTGGCAGTTTCAGAGATCACCGCGTTTTAACATAAAAAAACTCTTCAGCTATGTTATATTAGTATAGTTATTTGCTCAAGAAAGCTATATTGGCTGCTATAGCATTCCATTGTACTGCAATAATAAATCTAATATTACATTTACAGCTCAATTGGCAGAAAAACAATAAATCTATCGTTAAATCGTGTCTCAGAATTCTTCAATGCTTTTATTAGTCTCGAGCGGCCCAATGGAGCTGTTGTCTCTTTGATATCAATTGTTTTTAGGGTATCGCTAGAGGTCAATAAAAAGTAGATTATATTTTTATTACCACATTTAAAGACTGTTTTGACAATATAGTGATGAATGGGTAAATTAAACATAACATAACATCACGTTCAATCCTTGAATGGTTAGGCAGAGGTGAACAAATTAGTACACCCACATTTCACCAGTTACGTTTTAGTCCCATGTATTAGGGGGCAGCCTATTGCCATCCATCGGATACAAATCTAGACTCCGATATTGCTACTGAAAAACCCAATAACACTTTGCCTGACCTGGGAATCGAACCAAAGACCTCATGCACAGCAGTCGCGCTTTGCGACCACCGAGGCAGGCAAATTGAATTGAGTAATTTTATCTTTTTTCAAATATCCTGATGGTCCTATGGTTAATGCGCCCGCCTCACATGCTTGTGATTGTGGGTTTGAGACCCGCAAGTACAAATATAAATACTTCCTTATTTCATACAGGCTTCTGCCGGTAACTTCGTTCGCGTTAAAGTTGATATTTTCAAAATTAATGTTTTTTTTTTGTGTTTTTGTTGTTGTTGTTGTTATTTTTTGTTGTTATTTTAGTTGTTGTTTTTTTTTATCATACGGGAATCGTATATTTTGCTGGGATAAGAAGTAGTAAATGTACTTTTTCAGACTATATCTATTCCTGTGCCAAACATCCAGATCTTCAGCCGTTCTCTGACATTCATCACTGACATTCAGTCCGCCTTTGTACTTTTGTTGCATAAAGTTCAAATAAATAAATAAATTATTGGTCAAGGAAAACATTGTAAGACAACCTTGACCTATAATAATAATATAAGTTTGAAATCGCCTTTCCGCTTTGAGCAAGCGTGGTGATCAATACTCGTGCCTTCTCTGTTTCAGAAGAGGCGTTGGAGCAATAATAGGCTGGTTATCTATTTTAAGTACTTTCTAAGTTACAAAAAATCTTCTAAATACTTTTTTAACATAAAGATTTGTCGTATTACCTTAATAATATTTAAGTGCTTACACAAAAAATAAAATCCTAATCCATCAACTTAGAATTGAAGAGAAGACATCGGCTTATTGAATAAAAAATTAGGCGAAAATATATTGCGAAGTTCTATTTATTTTTCCAGCTTTTTTTTCAACGAAAATGTAAAACAACTTCTATTTTAGTATTCTAAGAAGGTTAATCATTTTTATTACGACTGATTTTTCACGAAAAAGAAAAATATTATAATCAATGAAATTGAGTTAAGAATCTACAAAGAGAGTTTTGTTTTTAGTGATTGCAAAGCGCGACTGCTGAGCATAAAGTCTCGGGTTCGATTTCCAGGTTGGGCAAAGTGTTATTGGTACTTTCCATCAGAAACTTCTAAGTAGCGGCCTTGAAGTCAGGCTTTGTGCCAGGTTGATGGCAACAGACTCGTCCCTATTACTTGGGAGTTAAACATAACTAGCGAAATGTGAGTACACCTCAGCCTAACCCTCCGGGGATTACAGGCGTGATATTATATACGTGAACATTTCCACGAAAAAGAAAATTCAAATCAATTAAATTGAGTTAGATCCTACAAAATAACATCTTATATTTACAAAAGCAGATTTTCTTTCAAAAAGATCACAAGAAAGATATCACTTAACAGACACGAGAAATCTCTCAACTACAATTTGTAGTAGTCTTATTAGTCCCAAAAGGATTACAACAGAGGCAATGTCTCGTCGTGATAAATTGTTCTACACTGCCGTCGATATACAGCGTGTTCTCAAATAGAAGTGGCTTTAAAATTAAATTGTATAGGGATTCGGAAAAACATCTCGGAGAAATCTGAACTTAAGTGTGAAATCGCCACCTTGAGCAAGGTGGTGATCATAGCTCGTGCCTTCTCTTTAAAAGAAGAGGCATCTGCCCAGAAGTGGCACAATAATAGGCTATTATTACTTATTATTACTGTAAAGGAATGAAAGTTGTTGTGGTTAGGAAAATACATATTACTCGTATAAATACAAACCTCAAGTGTTTCTAATTTTTTAACATTATGTATTTTATAGGTACAGTAAGCGGTCATAAGTGCAGTAGCATGCTAAGGTTTGAATTACTGTGAACACGCGGTACAGGCCGCACCTACATCTGTGTGTGTAAGTGATTATTTATTTATTTAAACTTTATGCACATGTAAAAAATACACAGTACAAAGGTGGACTTAATTACTTGGGCATTATGTATAAACAAAGTAGGTACCTACGAGCACCTCAGTTCGTCAGTCGTCGTAAGTTGAAAAATGCTATGTGAGATTGCTACTCCACTTATGACCACTACTTTACATTTATATTTATATCGCTACGATGAATTTATCTCATCCAGGTCGTCTGTATTACATATACATGAAAAGGCATTTAAAACATTAAAAACGGCAATATTTTTTTAAATATATTATTTAAAAGAAAAATAAATAAAACAATCCATGTAATAAATAACAAAGTGATATATACAACCCCTCGCATGCATCACGGAACAAGTCAATGCCACTATTGTGGCCGCCTTGGGACCAATAAAGTGCTGAAGAAATCGCTGTTGAAGGGTTATTTCAATGTTTGTACTGTAATTCTGTTATAGCGTTGTGCATGTGTAAGTGAGGGGGAATCATTTACATGTAGGGATTATATATTTGACGTTAGGGAATAATTTAAAATGGGTAGGCCTTGTTTGTTGTTAGTTTACTGTTTAATAACTGCCCGTTGGACTAGTGAATCAGCTGAAATTTTATTCTCATACTAGCTCTTGCCCGCGACTTCGTCCGCGCAAAAATAAAATAAAATATAGACTATGTTACTCGCAGATAATGTAGCTTTCTAATGGTGAAAGAATTTTTAAAATCGGAGCTGTAGTTTTTGAGTTTATCCATTACAAATAAACAAACATAAATACAATGTTTTCCTCTTTATAATATTAGTGTAGATAAATATTGTCAAAATCAAGTCAAAGTTAAAACATTTGTTTCAATTAGACCAATTACAGGCACTTTTGAATGTCAAGGATCAGTTACTCAGAAAGTTGAAACTAGTTGCCACATGGGATATTTTTTATCCTATTTTATTGTTTCCAAGAGATAATTTAGAAAGCCTCAATTCTGAGGTCTATACAGACAGAGTAGGCGGGCAGAAACTAGTTTTTTTTTGTAAATACGCTTTAGAAAATTATCTTTTTTTTTCGTAGATAAAATGTTTAGTTCGATGTTCAAAGTCATGTCACAAAAACATGTGTGTGTGCGCAATCCCTGGGCTTTATATACAAAGTTAGAACCAATTACGTTTACATAATGAAATAAATAACTAAAAAAATATAACAGTGAAGCCAGAAAATGACACATACAATACCAATATTGGCGTGTCTGTTCCAACCATTCTATTTCTGAACAATGTCATAAAAACGCAGCCTGTATATGACAGTATTAGCAGATATAGATATATACGAAGACTGGTAGCGATATCGTTGATGTGCCTGGCCCTATTAGTCGTAAATAACGCCTTTCCGAACTGTCTATGTGTGCGTTGTAAATATAGGGAACAAAGAATTTTTTCGAACATTTATGGTGTGGGGGTGTGTTTGTGTGCGTCATAATTTCCTGGTTATGTCTTTATTCTGCGTGGTGTCTGTATTATGTAGAACTATAGATGTTGGTAGATACTTTTGTGTTACTGGAGTGTGTTGATGATCATTTTTATTAGTAGCTATCAAAAGTTGTATATTTTCTTTTACTTTGACTTGTTGAAAGTAACAAAGTTTTTAAATTCTCAATCCTGAATTAATTAAAAATTAATTAAAATTTTGTGCCTTAAACAGTTTTTATTCATAATTATCTCATATTTGCAGTGCTGTTGCGTAAATATTACCCTCATAATGTTATGAATTATCTTTATCTTTTATCTTTATTTCTCTATCAGTGAGATTCAAATCAGCCAGCTAATGCATGGTGGTGCAAACCAAATTGCTATTTCAATCCATCTGTCCATACGATGAATCCTATTATTAGGCCCCAACAATACGGTAAAATTACTGCCAGAACCCCTGGCCGGGTATAATGAATGTGCCATTTAATCCTAACACGAATCACAGAATACATAACTACAGAGGATCGACTACATACTATGAGCGAAATGGCGTACGTACACGGGTGTGTGCGTACGGTAATCTCAAACAAATGACAATCGCGAGTTGGATTATAGCAACTATGTGTCAGAGTTTCTTAACCTGTGGGTCATGGACCCCAAGGGGTCCGAATAATAAAGTAATGCTACTCAACCTTATGCAATATGAAACGAATTTCTTTGTGGTTCTTCTCCATAGACCTTCTTTTTGGAACGTGCAACTAGCATTTACTTTCCGACTTACTGGCCGACTACCTTACAATTAAAAAGTGCCTATAAATGGTCTAATTCAAATAAATGTTCTAACCTTGATTTTGACATTATAATCCTGTCCTTCTGTCTGACTGGAAGCCGACCCCAACATATTTGGGAAAAGACTAGGCAGATGATGATGAATCCTGTACTTATATGTAAAGATTAATCGTAAACCATAAAAGCTGGTACAAGCTAAACCTCCTTTTTTTTGGAACGGGTCCGTGGACTCTTTGAAATTTTTGAAAGGGCTTCATGACTAGAAAAGCTTAACAACCCCTGCGAGGAAAATATGTGTGAGGGTGTGTGTGTGTGTGTATTTTTTCGCTCATTCTATAAAGCCAGCCTTCTGTATCTACCTATTCTGTGCTCGAATCATGTAGGCGGCGACCAATCATCAACCTTGGGATCGCGGCCGTGACTAAAATTCAATGATGCTGTTAAAACCGGGCTTTAGCTCCCTTTGTGCGTTACCCTGGGGATTTGATATGGTTATTTGTAGTCACAAATGTTTGGTTTTGCTTAATATTTGTTTGTGTTGTGACTGATACGGGTGTAGTATTGTGAACTAGTCAATTACTAACCGGGTGCTTCTTTAATCTAGAATCAGGGTGTCTATAGACAAATTCGTACACTTTGATACACGAGGTTGCCAGTTAGATACCACAGGATCATCACAATATAGACATACACCAAAAAATATTATTATTTATTTATTTATCAAACACAGTCGGCAGTCGCTTCATGTAAACTGCTGGTATTCAGGTACTAACCTAACCTTAACTTTCGGGAAATACAGGCCTGATATTATGTAGGTATGAATGTATTATTTGACATAAATTATAAGCAACAAAAGAAAAACCACATTTGTATGTAGATTGTAATTATTCCCTAAACTATCCACATCTCTATCACACCAAACGTTAAGAACGAACACAAAAAAAGCTAAAGGAAAACATGCCCTAATCTGATAACATCAAAGCTCCAACTAACATCAGTCTTGTTATTTGTCAAGGCGGTAGCAGAAACAAATCAAGGTCCTGTTTATCTGTCACGCGGTAATATTTTTCACGCGCCCCCCAGCTTGGGCCACGCGTGACCCGTGTTCTAATGGGCAAAGAATAAGTTAGACAGACGTGACGGTTATTAAAGCTGAGTTTAGACAGGCGTTTGACATGTTTTGGTAAGGTTTTAATATAAGAAGGTTTTTTGTGAACGTTGCAAACAACAACTTTTGAAGGTGTGTACGTGATTACGTCGTTGTGCGGTCAGCTTTCTATTTAATGTTAGTTTTCTAAGTAAATTGGAGTGTTTTACTGTAGGGTGTAGTTGTGTCAAAACTTATAAACACGTCATGTCAAAATTCATTTCGTTTTTCGAAGTAATTATTATTGTATGCTTCATGTTTTATGCTGATCTTACTTACTTATGAATGAGAATGTTTGGGTGTATGAATATTTGTTACTCAATCACACCTGATTGGCTGATCGGATCTGGATGAAATTTGACATAGAGATAGATTATAGTCTAGAAAAAAAAGGCTAGACTTTGGCTTAATTCTGAAATGTACGCAGACGAAGTCGGGGGCAGATAAGATGTACATTGAAATGCCATTACTATTTAAACATAAAAACTCCTTTTGTGTGGCGGTGATGCCGCTACAGTATTTAGGTATATACGTAAAAAGCGTTTTAAAGGTAAATTAGAACAATAAAATTAAAGTATGAGACTATTTACCAGAGACTTCGTCCGTGTAGATTTCGTACTTTCCTCAAAACTCAAAACCAGCCCCCTTTCGAGGGGTGGGTAAAAAAAAGAATAAGGTGCCAAGTTTCAAGTTGATTAACCCAAGTAATCAGATTTTTCATGCGAAAGAACTCACCTTTTTCAACCCCTTAGGGGTTGAATTTCCTAACATCCTTTCTAAATGCTCGCCTGTATCATAATTTCACATTGCCAGCTCTAGTTTAGTTTCGAATGTGCGCTGATACGTCATGGCTAGATTCTCAAACAAAATATATATAGATAGAAGATACCATGAGGCATAAACGTTTTAAACCAATTACTGGAATCAACCGCCCCCCCTCAGTGTCGCATCTGTTGATTACTCTGTGCCCCTCATCCGTCGGGTACTGTCACTCATCGTCGGGCCCCGCTCCCAGTTACACGTCATGAATTTTGATGTCCGTCTAATTTATTTAACTTTCCTGTAATGTTTTGCGGACATAAGGTGCTTTCACATGGTACCTATGATGTAGGTGGGACGAAGCTAGTAGTAGCCTAAACGGGGTGAATCACTAACTCACACCACTACACACCCAAACATACAGTCACCCCACGCACACTTAAACACTAGAATAATTTATATTTGACTGCCTCGTTGGTATAGTGGTCGCTAAGCGCGACTCAAGTCTGAGGTCAGGCAAACTGTTATTGGGTTTTTCTTCAGGCATTTCTCAGTAGCAGCCAGAATTTGTACCCGGTCGATGGCAATAGGCTCGCCCCCTATTACATGGAACTTATACATAACTGGCGAAATGTGGGTGTACTAATGGGTACACTTTTGCCTAGCCCTTCGCGGATTACAGGAAGACCTACACTGACCTTATCGGTGAGGTCCTTCAGAAAGGTCAGGTGCGGAGTACTCGTAACCGGCGTGCTTGTATGAACGTAGATGAGGCGAAAGGAGTATGTAAGGATCGTAGCAGGTGGCGTTCTGTAGTTTCTGCCTACCCCCATGGGAAAAAGGCTATTTCTACATTTTACACCCGTTTTAAACTAAACAGTCTCAAAGAAAGTTCTTAAGGTACATAATCGCATGGTATCCAAACAAATCGAATAAAACTGTCTGCGATGAAGGTCAGAATCGCTCGTTTGACAACATGACGTACACTTCTCTAAGTAATAACTAAAGACACTTACAAAGAGAACTAAAGATATTGTTCTGATGTTGAAATGACTTAACTTTTATATTTTATTGCAAGGTGAATAAACCCCTTACATTGTAAGCTCAATTTACATTTTAATAAAAGAGTTTCGGCAAAATTGCTACGTTGTTAAAGTTTGTAGTTAAATTATAATGGAAGTATAAATAAATTTGAGGTTATTTATTGTGGTGCATATTTTTTTATTTTTCGTGTAGAGGTTTGCATGTTGGAAAGAGCTTTACATAGTAAATTTTGACATTACTGAACCCATAAAGTATCTAGGTACAACCGATGGCAGTTGGTCAATTTTCAACCTTATGTAAAAGGGCGTAACGGCGAAAAGATTTAACGCAATAGTCCGCGACTTTACATACAAATCAATGATTTAGAATTATACTTAAATATACAACGTACATAACATACATACACAACATCACGCCTGTTTTCCCCGAAGGGTTAGGCAGAAGTGTACCCATTAGTACACCTACATTTCGCCAGTTATGTTTTACAACGTGTTAATGAATTACCTGAAAACATGAAATGGTGTATTTAAAATCATCATAAAAAGTAGCCCATACCCTTTGTTGGAGTTCAAACTTACTCCATACCAAATTTCATCAAAATCGGTTCAGTAGTTTAGTCGTGAGAGCTTAACAGACAGACAGAGCTTTACTTTCGTATTTATAATATTAGGTTATCTTGAATGTTTTTATGTTATTAATAACAATTTCTTTCTGATAAATAATTGATAACCATCCGTCCAATAAACTACATCGTACTTTATATATTACAAGTCAAAGTGCGGTTTTAAATAATGTTATTAAGTCTATAAATAACTCCGAAGTAAGGTACAGTTATAAACAAACTCACAAATAATGAATCAAAATAATCTAAATCGTGAACTGGCTGCTATATAATTCAGCAAGGTCAACAAAGTTTTGAACTTCGACACATTACATATTTATAAACCAGATACACGACCATATTTGCTCTTGTGGGCACTTATATTAGGTACCAACACAGGTAGCTAAACACCCTGTTGGTTTCGTGGTCGTAAGCGCGAGTACTGAGACGGTCCTGATTTCGATTCAAAACATGTCGTTTTAATTTTATTCAATTTATTTTAATATATTAGTGCATATTTTTTAAATAATAAAAACATAACTGGCGAAATGTGGGTGTACTAATGGGTACACCTCTGCCTAACCCTTCGGGGATTACAGGCGTGATGTTATGTTATGTTTTTTTAAATATAATTTATTCATTTTGTTGTCTGTATGTTAATGATTTGTAACTTAAGAGAATAAGTAAAAGATAATAAAAGAATTATCATCATCTGCCTAGCCTTTTCCCAATTATGTTGAGGTCGCTTTCCAATCTAACCGAATGCAGCTGAATACCAGTATTTTACATACATAGAAATATTCACAATAATCCGAAGGGTTAGGCAGAGGTGTACCCATTAGTACAACCACATTTCGCCAGTTATGTTTATGTCCCATGTAAGACGCGAGCCTATTGCCATCAACCGGGCACAAATCCAGACTTCTGTTCGCGCCCGCCTCAAAAAGCTGTCAGCATAGGGACGGGGCCCCCAACGGGGCCAAACGCCTGCCGGGGTTGCGGAACGTCTTAACAGGATACCGTGGCCCCGGAACGTAAAGGGCAACAGAAGGAACAGGGTGGTTTTTTAGTTAGTAAAAGTCTGACAGTCCCTTCCGCCCCACCCAGGGCGGAGGGGTCATTTGATGATTTTTACCACCTAAAAAAGAAGGCTACTACTGAAAAATTCCTGATGGAAAATCCCAATAACACTTTGCCCGACCTGGGAATCGAACCCAAGACCTCATGCTCAGCAGTCACACTTTGCGACCACTAGACCAAAGAGGCAACGAAAAAGAAGAATGTCCTAAGTCAAAGTCAAATCATTTATTTTAATTAGGTCAATATAAGGTATTTTTGAACGTCATACACAAAAAAAAGATCAAATCTAGTTGCCCCTTCCAAAAGGTAGTTTTGTATGGTGAAGAATGGGCAAGAAACTCCATACCTCCTAATTTACTTTTACCTTGCGCACAGTTCATGACGTAACATTTTCATACGTAAGTTACGTGAAAAAAGACGAACTTCCACGTCAATGAGGCTCGTTACAGGGATTCAAGAAATATAATAAGTCATATATATGAGTTACGCGGGAGGTGTATACAGCAGGTTCATATATTATATTTTGATGAAAATAAAAGCAAATAGAGACGGAAAGATGAAATTTATATATAAATGGTTGTATATTTATATCTAAGTATTATATACAATATTAATACCATATATTTGTGAAAGTAACTCTGTCTGTCCCTATGTTACACTTTCTCAACTAAACCACTGGATCGATTTCGATGAAATTTGGTACGGAGTAAGTTTGAACCTTAAAAAAGGACATAGAATACTTTTTGTACCGCGACTTTGTCTGAGTCTGCGATAACCGACATTTACGCGGATGAAGTCGCGGGCAAAAGCTAGCAATAAATACACTAGTTTACACCTGCGACTTCGATCGCGGAAATGTCGGTGTTCGGGGTTAATTTTTTGATACACGGAAACTTATTTTTTTTTTAAATAAAAATTAGCCTAAGGGTCCTTTCTTAAGGTTCAAACTCACCCCTTACCAATTTTCATCAAAATCGGTTCAGTGGTTTAATCTTGAAAGCGTAACAAACATACAGACAGGCAGAATGTCATTTATAATATTAGTAAGGATATTTTTATTTGGAGAAACCTCGAGGTGACCTTTCAACCTGCAAGATGCTAGGGATTGACAGCTAACCTCAAGCTTACATCACTTAAATTCACCAAGGGAGATTTTTACGAACAGCACTGCAGTACGTGACCGAAATTATGGAAAACTTTGGCTTTGTAGAACGCTGTCTTTGTCATTTACATAGTGACAGTCTATTTTTGGAAGTCGATTTCATTATATTAGCCCTGATGTATCTACTTTGTAAAAAATGTCACATTATGTAAATGACGTAAAAAAAATATTTAGCCCATTTTTTGAAGGCGCGTTCACTTCCAGGGTCCCCGATGTAAGTGTAGCAAATCGAAGTCAAAGCAATTATTTCAATTAAACCTTTTACAGGCATTTTTGAATAGGGATGATGACTAAAAAATAATAATTAGTCCATCTTTTAGAACGCCTGAAAATAGTAGATACGTATTTTTTCTTTTGCTTCTAAAACTTAAAATAACAAAGTTACAGAGCGGCGAAAGTTCGCGCTACGTCATTATTTCGTAAAATTTTTACTAAAGAGTGACGTCACGAGCCCCTACTCCTGAATTTGAATGTGCTGTATCTTTGTCAATATTAATCGTATGGACAAATAAAAAAATACGTATCGAGTATTTTTCTATAATCTAACTGACGGACTAATAAGAATCTTGTTGTTTTAACCCAGGAGACATCCCTATTGTCAAGGAGTCGGTCAGCTAGTCAGAAAGTTGAAGCTAAGCTGAAGCTTGTTCATTCCAAAACAAGAAGAACGAACAAGAAACTCCACGGACACTGTTTTTATTAAATCCTGGTTACAATATTCTTGTTGCTTCTATACGTGAAAAGAAGAAACACCGAGGTGGTATAAGGCCGGAAAGAGTTTGACTGACTACTCGCCTTTCCTAGGCCGGAGGACATTTGGGAGGAATTGCAAAGGTAAAAAAGAAAATCGCCCCCAAATGTTATTGATTTAAAAAAAGTCTATAATGGCGTGGGCTAATATTTATTGGTAAAAAGAAACAATAGTCATGAAACACGAATGTAATTTGACACAGAACAACTTATGTAAAACACTATTTATAAATAACAATATAAAATACACGGGAGCGAACGAGAGCCGCGGGAAGAACAAAATATTGTCCGTCTGCCTTGAAGCGGGTGCGCGACTCTTGCAGCAGCGCGCGGGGCACGAGAGGTGACGCGTGAGCAGAGCGCATGCGCGGCACTATGCCTGACACTTAACCCTGCGGCTGCGCGCATTATGTCCGACACCTAACCCTGCGGCCTCGCGTGTGTTACAAGTCTATATTTTAGTTCAATAACTCAAAAGAAGTTGCAACACAACTTTGCCAAAATTCAAATCAAAATAAACACGACATTTCGAAGTATTAATGCGTCCAAGTACTCAAGCAAGGTTTTCCGCTGTTCAATTGATTCTCTAATGGTAATTGAAATTCCATTCTGTCAGTTGGAATCCATTAATCCACTTCAAGTGTTTCGTGGTGTCCATTCTGAGAGGGATTTTGAAACCATTAGCAATTTTGTTTGAAGGACGGAAGCTAATGTATATTTTTAAAATATACATATGTCTAAGTTTGTGCTTCTTTTCTATATTTCTTTTTAGGGTTCCGTACCTGAGTCAGCAAAAACCGAACCCTTATAGGATCACTTTGTTATCCATTTGGCAAAACTATTTTTGTCAGGAATGCGAGGAGAAATTAGAAATAATGAGGGTCAGCTACTCCTTAGAGCGGTAAAAAAACAAACTAAATCACAAAATAATTACATTTCTGCGATTTATTTTTTTTGGATGTTGAGCTAAATATTGTATGGTGACGAAACCTTTCGTGTGCGAGTTCTACTCGCACTTGGCCGTTTTTTAAATATATGCTTTTGCGATCGGTTTTCCTGATGGGAATTTGTTGTACGGCAGACGACTCACATGTGATTTATTTATTCTTTGATCATTCCTTATATTACCTAGATGGCAAACATGCTTGCGTTCCTTGGGACCCATTGCGTGAAGATTGGACTTGTACAGCTTTTGCTCGTGATTTTGTATTACTAAGCCTTTGCTGTCCTTCTGTCCGTCTGTCTGTCAGAGGGGTGTATCTCATGTACAGTAATAAAGTAGACAGGTAAAATTTTTACTGTGTGTTTTTATGTTGCCGTTATTACAAATAATACAAATAAAATGAGTTTTACGATTAAAGCGGTTTCATTCAAGCGATGTACTTTTTTCCGCGTTTTTTCTCGATCTCAATCTTCTAGGTGGTTCGGAACCCTTCATAGGCAAGTTCGACTCGCACTTAGTAATTTTTTTTATATTGATTATCACTGAGGTAAGATTGCGACTGTATTTTGAACTGTTTTTAATTGTATTATCGGCCTTTAGATTACGATCGTTCGTAAAAGTTATTAGAAATGCTCCCCTAATAATAAAATTGCTTTATTTCCTTTTTATACGGTTTCGTCGACAAGCCAGTACAAATCACACAGTAAAGTATTTATACAGCTACTGTAAACAAAGCTTAACAATGATTCTAACTTTATACCGCATAAAAACAGCGCAATTTTTAATAATCACATTAAGGCCAACACAGAAGTAAGTACCAGGAAAACATGAAACAAAAGAAGCACGCTTTTGTAAATCGCCCATTTAAATGAGACAAAATGTTCGTATTATATTTTCATGTTTGCCTAAAATTTTAAAGCCAGAACGCTGCGACGCCAGTTAAATCATCTTTACTTCAGCTCAACTTACATTATGTACTCGCATTATGTAAATAAATGCTTTAATATATATGTACATACTCAATTATGCAGAGCCGTGTCAGCAAATGTTATTATACCAAATTACACGGGAACATTTCAGTCAGATGTCAAACAATAGACGGCAAACAATGAAAATATACGGCGAAGGGAACAAGACGCGTCCGCGGTTTGTTTTCAACGCGCTTTCTTGTTGTAATGTTGTAATTTTTCTATGAAAACATAGGGTTTGGAAGAACAAATTTCGCCGCTGGTCATGTTTGTTGAAATTGCAGTAGTATGTGCTTTTCACTACTAAGTAAACCAAACCAGTTTTTTCTTCAAGATATTGAGTAAATATTCGCAGGCTAAGATGACAGTTGACAGGTAATGTGGCACAAAGTACAAAATCACAGTCAAATCAGGATTCGACGACACGGTTGGCGTTAGCTGAGTGATTGGCTGCTGCTAAAAAACGAGCGAGTTCGACGCACGAAACCAATTTTTGTATAGTCTTTAGATAGCTTTTTGGCTATTAGTGTCTGTTTTATATGTTTGTAAACGCAACCAAGAAACAAGATAAATTCCTAGTGTGGGGTAATATTTTATAAAAATACGCTGGCGTTTCCCATAAAACTTAAGTTTTATACTGACTTAAGAATTCAAAGCTTACCATAAATGCCTAAAATCAATGCTTCTAAACGCCCAACCGCAACAACGGGCATGCACAAACTACCCACCCGTATATTTTCTTACGAACAATCACACTAATGTAAGATTTGGAACTGTCGCCGTGTACCGAGCGCATTTTAGCGAAATTATTGTTATTATATTATAGTGGGGAAACGTTGGGTTTACAATATGGGACAAGATGAATGGGAGCAGACATGACTTTGCATTGTTCTATTTAAAGAAATGACGTCATATTGTGGAATATGGAATGGGCAATGCAGATATTCACAATTAGGTAAGGACTTTAGAGACACTGGCTGGTTGAGCGATATACAACCTTAACATAACATCACGCCTGTGATTCCCGCAAGGTTAGTCAGAGGTGTATCCTATAGTACACACATATTTCGCCAGTTATGTTAAAGTCTTATGTAATAGGGGGCGAGCCTATTGCCATCAACCGGGCACAAATCCAGACTCCGAGGCTGCTACTGAGAAATTCATGGTGGAAAAACCCAATAATACATTCCTCGACCTGGTAATCAAACCCAAGACCTCATGCTCAGCAGTGGCGCTTTGCGACCACTAGACCAATGAGGCAGTCCAACTGATATACAACTTTATTTTGTACAAAAAATCCTATGAGATAAATTCTGTTTCAAATGAGAAGACATGACAGTCTGCTACGAGGGTTGACTGGTTAAAATAATATGAAAATTGACGAAACACATAATATCACGCCTGTAACCGCCGAAGGGTTAGGCAGAGGTGTACCCAATAGTACCTACACCGAACTACGTCCGAACTAAATAAATAAATAAATTAAATAAATAACTTGGGACAATTCACACGGCTATCTGATCCCAAGCTGAGCAGAGCTTGGTAACGTTATGGTAACCAGACAACTGATATACATACTTATATAATTTATAAATACATACATATTATAGATAAATCACACCCAGACACAGAACTAACAATCATGCTCATCACACCAACTTTGTCCTGGGTGCGAATCGAACCCACGACCTCCGGCTTAGCAGTCAGGGCCGCTAACCACTAGACCAACAGGCACGTCAAAACGAACTGTCAGATCACTCAGATACCCCGAGAGGTCCATTGCTCTCTGAACGTCTTTGAGCAACATATTAGCAACAATAAAACAAACGACGAATACAAATCCTTTAACTTATCTCCCTCTATCTTACGGCAAGGATTGTCACAGAACCAAACTTTGCATTAGATTTATGCGCTAACAGTTTGTGGGCCACGCAATAATTGCTATGCTATGATTTATACTGCCCGCGGTGCAACACAGTCCTTACTGAGATGTTACTGTGGATTTATGTGCGAAGTTACTGCTGTGTTATTTGTTGTTGTCTTGTTAATGGGTGTCTTGTGTTGTTTAAATGAATGGAGAGGAGAATGGGGAAAGGTTTGTTTCACCTGATTGAAAGACTTTTGGGAGTGTTGGTTAGTAAATAAGGCGGTCGGACTGCCCTGACTGGACTGTTGGTTTCGTGGTCGCGAACGAGGGACCTGTAGGCTTTCTCTTGAACAAAATCGAGAATGAGATTGGAATCGACTGCATGTTTGACTACAGCGATTGAAATGAGGTTGCCATACAAATGAAAACGTAAATTACCAAATTTTAAAATATTAAATAACTCGTTAATTCTATAAATAAATGTCTTCTTATATTTATTGGAATTGAAACTGGATCGGATGTACATGTAATGTCGATTCCAATCTCATTCTCGATTTTGTTCAAGAGTAAGCCTACTGGTTAGATTGCCCGGTTGGACAGTGTTATTGGGTTTTACAAATAAATAAATAATTTGACTTTGACTTTCAAAATGTAATCATTGCATAACCTATTCGTCATCACAGTGCAAAACAGCAGCTTTTTTTGTTCCCTACTTATTCTATTTCAATTTAAAAAATCGGTATGTACAAAATTACTAACTAGGTAGGTACTTAAACGTAACTTACTAACAAAAAAATATTTGGTATGAAGAATTTTATAACTTGCATCTCTATTATTTTTTATAACAGCAATAATGTTGTATAAGATTTTCAACGTTCTAGTACATTTTATATTAAAAGAAAACAGATACGTAGGTGTTATTTAAAAATTGTTCACACATTGTTTTGTGTTTTTAATAGTTACTCTGCTGCTGCTGCTCCCTGCTGAGGAGCTCGTGGCTAAGTAATAACAGCCGCACGGGTCGATCCGTCAGGTTAAGCTACGCTTGCCGGGGTTGGTCCGTGGATGGGTGACCATCTTTACATACCGAGACTCCTCCGTGCCTCGGAAAGCACGTTAAGCCGTTGGTCCCGGCTGTCATACGTGGATCTTTGACAGTCGTTACGGGTCGTCAGAAGCTCGAAAGTCTGACAACCAGTCTTACCTAGGGGTATCATATTACCCAGTTACTGGGTTGTGGAGGTCAGATAGGCAGTCGCTCCATGTAAAATACTGATATTCAGCTGCATCCGGTTAGACTGGAAGCCGACCCCAACATAGTTGGGAAAAGGCTAGGCAGATGATGAATAGTTACCCTGCTACTTAAACTAGGGCAATCAGCTCTGATTTTTTAGTAAATTTTAACACAATTTTTCGTCCCAATAGGAGTAGTAAAGTACTACTAGTCATACTTTGTTCGCCGTCTTTGACCGTGTCTTGCCCGCGTGTTCTCCCAACCAAGTCAAGCCTGACTGTGATGTGTTCGCGGATGAATGGAAGACGATCTTCTCAGTAGTTTTGGAGTATTGTCAGATGAGCGCGTCAATGTCGTTAAATATATGTCATTACCTGATGTAATAGGCTAGTAGCCATTTTATGTTACGCGACTGCTGTGCATGAGGTCTTGGGTTCCCAGGTCGGGCAAAGTGTTATTGGGTTTTTTCATCAGGAATTTCTCAGTAGCAGCCTCGGAGTCTGGATTTGTGCCCGGTTGATGGCAATAGGCTCGCCCCCTATTACATGAGACTAAAAACATAACTGGCGAAATATGGGTGTATTAATGGGTAGGTACAACTCTGCCTAACCCTTCGGGGATTAAAGGCGTGATGTTATGTGTTTATGTTAAAACAAATCTAACTGCTATTACAAATGTAAAACTTTGGATGGATGGATTATTGTTACCTATTCACGCCATAACGGCTTGACGAATTTTGATGAAATTTAGTACAGTGACAGATTGTAGTCTGCAATAGCCCATAGGCTACTTTTTATCTCGGAAAAATGTATGGTTCCCGCAGGATAACACAATAAACTTTGATGCGGACGAAGTCGCAGGTACAAACTAATAAATAAAGAAATAAACACAAACTATCTAATTCCCAGTATAAAAGCTAGCACTATGAAGGATCACAAGCAGCAAAAGTTACAGCAATAACACATTAAGTTAAAAGATTAAAATAGTGCTCGCAGCCGGATCGTTAATCATAGTTAAAGTAAGTACCTACTACACATTCTGCCGGTTAACTTAGCTATAAGCTATGGTTGATGTTTTTTGGTCAGTTTGTGTTGCGGCTGTGTTTATTTTTTGTTGCTATTGGGATGTTTTACGATGTAATGTTTTTTTGAGAAAAAATATTGAATAATGACTGCCTCGTTGGTCTAGTGGTCGGAAGCGCGACTGCTGTGCATGAGGTCTTGGGTTCGATTCCCAGGTCGGGCAAAGTGTTATTGGGTTTTTCCATCAGGAATTTCTCAGTAACAGCCTTGGAGTCTGGATTTGTGCCCGGTTGATGGCAATAGGCTCGCGTCTTACATGGGACTAAAAACATAACTGGCGAAATGTGGGTGTACTAATGGGTACACCTCTGCCTAACCCTTCGGGGATTACAGGCGTGATGTTATGTTATGTTATTGAATAATGTATACAAGGTGTAAATAAACATGTGGTGTATTTTTTTACAACTTGTATATTTTATTGATTATTTTTCATTAGCCGGTGACTATAAAACAAAATAACTTAGAGCAATATATTATTTGCTGTTAAACCAATTTTATTTTTGGTGTGAAATATCACTGTGGCTGCATGCAAAAGTACAGGGATTTTGTCGTTTTGCGGCGAACTTGGGTTTATCAAGTAAACCAAAAACAAAGACAAAAGAAATTAGAACTTTTCCTTCCAACATCTTACAATTAGGCTCATAATAAGCTTACAGAATAACAATCCACCTCAAGCTCACTTCACCCCCTGCCGGGGTTGCGGGACGTCTTAACAGGATACCGTGGCCCCGGAACGTAAAGGGCAACAGAAGGAACAGGGTGGTTTTTTTGTCACTAACAGTCTGACAGTCTCTTCCGACCCACCCAGGGCGGAAGGAGACATTTGATGACTTTTACCACCTAAAAAAAAACTTATACCAATAATTTCAATTCACATGTTCTCAAAAAAAAAACACTTTATTTCAGCCCTAAAAATCCAATTCATTTTCAATTAACATTAAAATTAGATTTTTAGTTGCTTGGAAATCAATAAATGGTTAAACAGCAAAAAAGTTAGCAAAGAAGTGACGTCACAGTTTATCAATACCGTACAACATCTATGGAGCAATCGCGTTTTGACAGCATCAAATGACTCTTTCCGCCCCACCCGGGGCGGAAGGAGTCATTTGATGATTCTTACCACTTAAAAAAAAAAGCTCACTTCACCAAAATTTACCAAGGCATATTTTTACAAAATACCACTGCGTCATAATGTCAAAAAGTATCAACATAAAATATTCTATAAGGAAACGCAAAAATAAATGCTAAAACAAACTCAATTCAACCACGTACAGCTACCATTCAATAAATGTTAGCTATAACCCGTTTTGAGTTTAAACTCGCAGTGACGTCATACATTGCGTCCCCTGGGGAGCCAGCACTGTCTTCAGTGTAAATGACGCGATATAAGTGACAAATACTAGTGCATTGCAGTTTATGTTTGTATTGCAGTTGAGGTAGGACTTGGGAACGTAGTAATGTAACGCGGACTGTTGTAAATAGTCGCTGTATTGTGTGGCTGTCGACTTTTGTGTTAGAATTTTAAGTGTAAGAAATAAAATAAAATTGTATGGTAAAAAGTTGTTAAAAGCGGGTGAAATTTCTAATTTGAATGGTGAAATGTTGCAAAAAGCCGGTGTTTCTAATTTGAACGGCTTCGAATATTTTTCTTCTATTTTATAAACAAATGTTTGCTACTCAATCACGCCAAAACAGCTGAACAACATTGAATGACATTTAGCACAGAGATAGATTATAGTCTGCAATAGCACATAGGCTATTTATTACCCCAAAAAATTGTACGCTTCCCGTGAAAAAACATATTGACTATAACACGTACTTGCGTTCGGAAGCTAGTCCAAAAAAAACTATCATATAATTTGATAATTATAATTAACTAGCTGACCCGCCACGACTTCGTATGCGTGGTATCCTATCCCTACCTCTATCCTATCGATACCCTACCCTACCCTACCAATACCTTACCAGGGTAAAAGTCTGACAGTCCCTTCCACCCCACCCAGGGAGAAAGGAGTCATTTGATGATTTTTACCACCTAAAAAAAAAAACCCCTACTCTACCCTAAACTACCCCTACCCTACCCTACCCTACCCTACCCTACCCTACCCTACCCTACCCTACCATTAACCTGCCGTACCCTACCCTACCACTTTTTTTCAGGATAAGAATCCTATGTCCTTCTCCTGGTTCTTAACTACCTCCCCACCAATTGTCAGCCAAATCGGTTCAGCCGTTCTTGAGTTATAAATAGTGTAACTAACACGACTTTCTTTTATATATATATATAGATTAATTGTCAGCAAACTCGTTTCGCTCTCATGATTAATTTGTATCACCTAAATTATTTAAGTTAAACTTTAAGTTTCCTAAAATCTATCTGTCTAATCTGTATCTTTGAGCGCTTGTTCCCACAATATGCGCTGTTACCACGCTAGATTTCCAACGCTCTACCTATATTGATCCGGGTAAAATACTTCGGGCAAAACCCGAGTAAATAATCACACTTGCAAACAATCGCTTCTAATATGAATAGAACGGCAATATTCCTCAATAGTAATTAGAATTATGAACTAACGTGAAAGGATATAATATATAATGCTCTTATTTCCCATAAAATATGTACCATTATGTTTGTTATCATAATTTCAGAAAAACTAGTTAAAAATATAATTAAACTTCATCTATTTACACCAGTTCATTTTCCATACTTGTTGTTTTATAATTTGCTTACAGAAAATTAGTTTTAAATAATTTTATGAAACTAAAAGTTTGGTTTTATGTAAAACAAAAAAAAAGGGCTTTTTTTAAAAACGACGAAGTGAATACATGTTCTTAAGATTTTAAATAATCTGTAGGTACGATTACTTCTTTAGTACTATTTTATATAATCAAGGTATCTATGTAAAGTAGGCTTTTACACAGATAAGTTGGACACGAGTAGTTACACACAAAAGTACTTAAAATAAATTAGAAATGATGAAATATTTTCATCAATTCACGGTGCCGACGAAAATTTTGTATTTTTTTCAGTTTCAATAGAAAGATAAAAATGAGATTGCTTTTAATTTAATAATAATAATATACAACATCTAATCAAATAAAGTAATCAATTATTATGAATAAGTTATATATTTTACTTAAAAAAGTAAGGTAAATTCTACTTCAGTGATTTTCTAATAAGGGTTATTTCTTCTTGGAACAACTTAAATTAATAGCTAGATTTAGAAATTAATCTACTCTAAGAAAGCACTTTAGTATCAGCCATAATATACCTAAGTCTCCGGAGTAATTACGAAAATGAATCCAGGCTTGCGAAAACAAAATTGTGAATGAACAGCATTCGAATACCGTTTTGAATAAAATAAAGAAAAAGTACTGCTTCAAGTAATTAAGTAATATAACGTAGTAATTTTCATCAATTTGTAGGAATTTTAAACACTTTTGATAGTGTTAAGAAGTATCGCACAAGTAATTTACGTTTAAGAAGAAGCTGTCATTTTTGTAAATGACTTTTTAAGTATTCAAAAAATATAATAAAGCTAAAAAGTTTTTTGTTAGCTCAAGCGCGCTAATCTCAAAAGGCCTTAAGGCCGAGGCCAATAAGGCCTTTGCCCAGGACTGGGACAGCAACGACTAGCAAAAACAAAAAAAGCGCGCTATATCTTAATAATCAATATCTTCATTGTTTTCCATATGTATTCTTTGATGATAGCTTTATATTATGGACCCTGTAGGGTACAGCAAAATATCTGGAACGGCCAGTCCGATTGGAAAAAAGCTTTCTGTATATGACAGTCAGATTCCTGAAGAATACTATTGACTATATACCACGTTGCGACCCACGGGAGAGAAAGATTAACCTAATAACTAACGCGGGTGCAGCTGCAGGATACGACTGGTTTGCTTTATCTTCTTTCTACTTTATCGAGTGGGCAGTATGGTCTTACGACCCCACATACCCTAGTGTCAGAGTTTCTAAATCTTCTCAATGGCCTCTGACATGGTTTGAGTGGGACAGTAAGTCCAGATTTCCTCACTATATGTGAAGTGGACAGGTATAAAGTAGACGGAGATGACAATTTGTCTCATTGTTCTTATCTTCTTCAAAGGTTTATTTTTAGGGATACTGAACCCAATAGGTCTCACGGGACCATATTACTACACCTATGTCTGTCTGTCCGTCTGTGTATCGCAGCGCTATATATTTTTAATCTATACTAATACTAGCTGACTCGGCCACGCGTTGCTGTGGCTTGAAGTAAGTAAAGATATTGAGGTCTATAATCGAGATAAAAAAATTGTTTTAATAAGACTATCCTATCGTTTAAGTTAGACCAAATTACACACAGTAAGCCATATTTCATAACAAAATTATTGAGTAGTTTAAGAGTCCATCCCGGACGTGACAACAACGTGACGCGTAATTTATATTTAATAAGAAGAGTATAAAGAGGTAAAGTTTATAAGTTTGTGAGGTTGTAGGGGTAATCTCTGAATCTACTGAACCGATTTTGAAAATTCTTTAGCAAATTGAAAGCTACGTTATCACTGAGTGCTAGGCTATAGTTTAGTATCAAAAAATTAGGGATCCGCAAGAAAAATGCTAACGAGTGCTATTCTTGTATGAAGCGGTAACCCCCAGGTTTGAACCAGCAATAGCTCTCAAGTCACGTTTATACAGAACGTGTTCGACGTGTGCATTGCGCCCAGAGACAAAGTCGAAGAGTCTCATGTGTGTGTTTAACCTATAACTCTTCAAACTTCTATGCAGCAGTGCTGTTGTAGACTGTTTTTTTTTGTTTTTTCTTTCGACCACGTTTTTATTTTTCTGTGTTTGTTTTTTTTGAAGACTTTCCTGAATAACGTTGAAAAACTCATGGTGAATCGAAATGACACAAAAGGAATAGTGATTAATTAAAAAAAAAAAATACTTTTTAGCTTCTATTGTCTTTTCGTTTATATTTTTTTTATAACGACATTTTTTTTTACAGTAAAGTTTGCCATGTGTCAAATTTATTGTTGGTAAGTTATTTATTGAAATGTGAGAAAGAAAAAGTAATTAAGTTTAATTATACTCTTTACCCAGAGTTGTTTTTTTTTTGTTTATTATTTTTACTAAGCCATTTAAAAAAATACATGAAGAATCCATTGAAGTTACCTATTAAAATGTGACAAAGAAAAAATTAATATTTGTTAAGTATATTTTTTATTTACTACACAAACTGTCAACGGCTCATAATACCATACGATGCAGAACTCAAACAACACTTATCGTATCTAAAAGACGTATTTTTATACGGCATTGTTTAGGTAAGAAAGGAGAAATTTATTTTTCTCATTACATCAACTTTCATTACATTTCATAACAGTTCATTACACATAACAAACCGTTATAAAATGTAATGAAAGTTCGTCTGCAGCATTCTCATATTAAACGTAATATTCTATTAATAAATTATTGTTTACTCGGAACAAAACAGTCACGACCAGAAACAGAATTGCCTGTGAAACAGAATATTCAATCACATCAAACACAGAGTGAAATACAATCCAAGACAAACATCAGAACCATAATTTATAAGCCGCCCAACTCCTCCTTTGTTCTAACCGTCAAACTGCCAATCTATGCAATAAGCTAACCGCGCAGAAACTAAATTATTAACTTGTACTGACCCATTTTTGCAGGGTTACCGGCTGCCGTGTAGAAAAGACAGACCACCAGCAACAAAGTCCACTCCATCTTCAACCACATTAAGTCACAACACTTTAGACAAAAAAGGAAAAATAAATTGAGCAATTTTTTCCACAAGTGTACTTTTTGTGTATCACATTTTTGGCCCGAAGCACTTTTTTCATCGGTGTCGTAGCTCGTGCTACGGCGTAGCGCGGTGTCGTAGAGGCGTCCGCTCCGCGCTACGGCGCCCAGACAACTAAAGCAAGCTTCGGCCACGCTTACCAGTCGCTGTTATTGATTCTTTAAAATGTTATTTTTGGTGATTTAATGTGTTATGTTATAGATTGTGTTATTTGTTGTTGCATTTATTATTATTATTTAGTGATTTTGTTTTTTTTTATGTAAAATTATGGGAATATA
The DNA here is from genome assembly GCA_949774945.1 of Hoplodrina ambigua. Classification (NCBI taxonomy): domain Eukaryota; kingdom Metazoa; phylum Arthropoda; class Insecta; order Lepidoptera; family Noctuidae; genus Hoplodrina; species Hoplodrina ambigua. The sequence goes on along the minus strand of OX458974.1, from coordinate 2,070,555 downwards.
GTAACTTTAAAATGTATCAATAATTATTTAATGTTATGTGAATAATAATGATTGCACTATAAAATATTAAAAAAAACCTACATCATTGCACACAATTTTTAATAATATTATAAATGTGAGAATAAGGATGTCTGTCTGCCTGAACCACTGAACCGATTTGAATCAAATTTGAAACCCCAAGGAAGGATATAAGCAACTTTTTATTCCATGACTACGTCTGCATCCACAACATTTATGTGGACAAAGTCGCGATGACTCAGACAGATATAAAAAAAATACACAAAAAAAATTATACGTCTAGTAATATTATGGATGAGATGCAATATTTTTTATCCATCTACCTTTTTATTAACACCCTGTGAATCGCAGTTCACGTTAAAATATTAAGCCCATTCAGACATTTCGCGAAAAAAACTTCCGCGTTAAATGAAAATTCGGGATCGCTGGATCCGTCTAAAAAGATATTAAAGTTTAAAATTAAAAAAAAAAGGGAAACTTCGCTGGTATTTTGTTTACCGTGTACGTACTTTTTCTTTCTGCTTTCGGCTTTCTTTGCTTTTGTTTGAGTCCTGGGTTCGCTTAAAGTACCGAAGTTTGAAGAGATTTCTCTTTTTACTTTACCTACCTACTTATGGGCGATGATTTTTATTTGTTTTTTAAAATAATTATTGTATGAAGGGTAGTACGTCTTTTTTTTAGTTATAACACAAAAAATATATTTTTTTCTTTTTTAAATTTAATACACACACACAGTTTATCTTAGACATTACTGACATCATTCCGAGCCTCGGAAAGCACGTTAAGCTATTGGTCCCGGGTGTCATACGTGAATCCTAAACAGTCGTTACGAGTCGTCAGAAGCTTGAAAGTCTGACAACCAGTCTTACCTACGGGTATCGTATTACCCAGTTACTGGGTTGTGGAGGTTAGATAGGCAGTCGCTCCATGTAAAATACTGGTACTCAGATGCATCCGGTCAGACTGGACCCCAACATAGTTGGGAAAAGGCTAGGCAGATGATGACTCTATAAAAATAAAATAAAATGTAGAAGCTTGTAAGATTTACTGAGATGTAAGTCTATAAACTTTCTGAATAATAAATCGTAAAATATTGAAATTATTGTTACGAAAATAATTATGAAACTGACTTATTAAGTAATCGGTTTATTAAACGTTACTGTTTACACACAGAAACTAAGCATCCGAAATAAATCCCTATCATAGCGGCAAAGCCAAAATAAACTCAAAATCAATCACCGTACGCCTCAGATTAGGAAGCACATGTTTTGCAATAAATGTATAAGATTAATATAAGCTTAGATTAACTCGCTGTCAAGTCGACGCTCGGGGCATCGACGTGACTTACCAGTAACCTACATAAACAGTATACCTAGTATAATGTCATATCAATGTTTTTTTTTTTTGGAATAAGTACTAGCATAATTTTTGGTTATCTTAGGCATCACTGACATGACTATATGTAAGGATAGTAGCAAGTGTAAGTGTGGTTTCTGCCTACCCCCATGGGAAAAAGGCGTGAGTTTATGTACGTATGTATCACTGACATCGGTGAAGGAAAGCATAGTGAGGAAACCTGGAATTTTAAAATCGTCAATCCGCCTTGATACCACGACAAGCGTGGTGATCAATACTCATGCCTTCTTTGTACAAAGAGAGGCCTTTACCTGCAGTCGGACAATAATAGGCTGGTATTATTAATAGGTAGAATTAATATCCAAAAGTCTTTACATGTTTATAAGTTCTAATATCGAGTTTTTTTAATTCTGTAATTTATATAATTATGCAATATTTTTTTAGATGCTATAACATGCATTTGACTGACAATTTAATGATGAATGTATTTGAACGATTAGCTTAACTGCTCAAGCCCCGGCTGTCATACCGGTATGACAGAACAATGGATAATTAATTAATTGTGTCTCATTACGTGGGACTTGAGTAATTAACATATATTATATTTTGTCCTGTTATGTAAAATAATATTAAGATTTGTAAGCCTTGACAGGTAACACATGTTTGGACTTCAGATACCCTTGTTTTTAAGATGTTGCATGCTTTAATTTGTATGTAAACATATGTTTTGAGAAATAAATCATCTTTATCTTTTATCTTTATCTGCTAGAGTTACACACAAATACCTTATAAAAGAAGTCACAGCATTCAAAAGGTTGGTAACTCCTGACCTACACTAATCATAAACACACAAGACTAATTAACATAAAGATCTCATTATGAACTGAGCTACATTTTTAAAGTCTTAATATTTTAGTATTATGAAAGCCAAACTTATTACTGTTTCGCACTAAAAATTCTTTAAATATTACCCTAAAAATATTCTCATTAACTTTTTTTAGACTATACAAATAAATAAAATTGTAGTGTCTGTTTGTAATGTCAAAATAACAACTTTTTACTAAATAAATATTATTGTTTACAAGATACAAGATACTATAAAAAAAAAACATTTTTAAAATTTGTGTTTGCCTGTTTGCTCTGGCTAATCTTCGAAACAGCTGAACTAATTTTGACGGGACTTCCACTGGCAGATAGTTGATATTATATGGAATAACTTAGGTTACTTTTATTTTAGACAAATATAACCGACTTTCATTTATTTATAATTAATTTATTTTAACACACATGCAAATATCATCATTGGCTTATCTAATACAATAGTGTAGTTGTAATAGACTACAAAGATTAGATTTAATTACATTAATTATTAAACAAGAGTACATTTTTCGTGTAGATTCACTCAAAGTACAGTTAAATCAGTCAATCTCTCATTTACCTGAACAAAGTCACAGACAAAAACTGGTCTTTAAAAATCCCTCTAAAAAATTCTTATTAACTTTTTCTAGACTGTCAGACATAATTTCAAGAATCAATATTAACAATGGAGACGTGTCTGGCATAACAGTGGTGCTACCTAAAGAATGAGAATTTTTAATTTTAAAATCGTTCGCATTGCACCGCGGACGACCTCGGTACAAAATACCTATTATATTAAGACATCGCTTTATTAAATATCGTGAGGCACTCATTTATACGTTGATTTTAGAATAAAAGGAAATGGTGCGGTGGATATTATATTTTTAGAGTGATATTTTGTACTGAAGTGGTCGCAAAGCGCATGCTGTTGAGCATGACGCCGTCTTGGGTTCGATTACCAGTTGCAGCAAAATGTTATTGCAGCTTTGAAATGTAATAATGACTTAGTCAGTGTCAACCTAAAAAAATAGTGCATTAATGCAGCGCTGTTTTTGTTTTAAATATTTTGTATAATAATATTGACTGCCTCGTTGGTCTAGTGGTCGGAAACGCGACTGCTGTGCGTGAGGTCTTGGATTCGATTACCAGTTCCAGCAAAATGTTTTTGGGTTTCCCATCAGGAATTCTTCAGCAGCAGCCGCGGAGCCTAGATTTGTGCCCGGTTGATGGCAATAGACTCGCCCCATATTACATGGGACTTTACATAACTGCCAAAATCAAGGGTACACTAATAAGTACAGCTCTGCCTAACCCTTCGGGGATTACAGGCGTGATGTTATGTTATGAACTTAGCAATGTTTTATACGTGTGTTTTATCTATACATCTACATGTATAAAAGACAACCGTTACTGACACACAGCTTAAACCGCTGAACGGAATGGGCTGAAAGGCACGGAGATAATTATGAAGTAGGCACGCGCTAAGAAAGGACTTCCCAAATTTCATCCCCTTAAGAGGATAAAACGGGGGTCCAAAGTATTCATGGCTCCCTTCATAATGGTTGAGCTAGGTGGTGCTGATCCATGCGTCATGCTCGTGAGCGAGTGCTGTCAGTTGGGATTGGTCATCTCTTAACTGCTATGGCTTTAATTTCTTTATAATTTTTTACTACTATTTTATATTCATCTTCATTGTGATCACATATAGAATCGACAAGAATAATGTAACCAGGATTTTGTAAAAACCTAATTTAAAAGAGTGCCGTGGAGTTTCTTGCTCGTTCTTTTCCATAGAGGCCTACCTCCGTTTTCTACAACCTTCGGACTAACTGACCGACTCTTTGACAATTCAAAAGTGCCTGTAAATGGTCTAATTGAAATAAACGTTTTGACTTTGACTTTAAACATGGGTGAAAACCACCACATGTACGAAGTCGTCGGGCAGAAGCTAGTCAGTTAATAAAATTGAAGTGTCTATTTGTAATATCAAAATAACAACAACATTTTTTTTTGTCTGTCCGTTTTTTCCAGCTAACCTCAAAAAGAGCTAAACCAATATTTTGACAGGACTTTTACTGGCAGATGCTCCAGCTGATTATGTAAAAAGTAAAGTCAAAAATAATTAGGTTAGTCTTCTACAAAAAAATCACATCAGTACTAGCCTGTGACTAGTTGCGAATTGTATTACAGTTTTAAAGCAAAATATAGAAAGTAAAATAGCTGCATTACTATGAAGTGATGAATGCAATGCCGCCTAATACCTCGGACTGACATCAAAGAAGGTGTCATGAAGATCTCCATAAAGCGTTTCGTAGAAATTGTAAAAGGGTGCTTGATATCAAAAAGCGGCCAAGTGCGACTCCGCTTTATACACAAAGGGATTAATAATATCACCTTACAATATTTAGGCATAGTACAAATATTTTATTTATATCAGTAGTGTAGGTATTTCATACTACATTAATTTCATTTTTTTTGGTTTTTCTTTTATTTTTTTTATTTTAGTTTAGTGTCGGTGCTTACTAACGTAGATCTAAGTTTTACTAACAGTGTATTGAGTCTTGGTTACTTGAATAAATAAAATTCTATTATATTCTAAAAGCATACATACATTAACTCACGCCTTTTTCCCATGGGGGTAGGCAGAAACTACAGAACGCCACCTGCTACGATCCTAACATACTCCTTTCGCCTCATCTACGTTCATACATCTCGTCATACAAGCACGCCGGTTACGAGTACTCCGCACCTGACCTTTCTGAAGGACCTCACCAATAAGGTCAGTGTAGGTCTTCCTAGGGCGACCCCTCCCGGAAGAAAAGCATGTTTCCAAACTGACTTTTTATTTTTAACTTTTATTCTAATTTTATTACTGGCTGTTATGGTCGCGACTTCGTCCGCGTCAAAGTCAATATCTCTATACAAACTTTGAATCCCCGTTTCATCCTTTTAAGGGGTGAATTTTAATAATCTATAAACTGCCTTCCTTCCAAATTTCATCTTTGTACGTCAAGCTGTTTTTGATATTTCGTGATGAGTATGTGACCTTTCGCTTTTAGATATTAAGATACTCTGTGAAAAATTTAAATGTCTAGTTATTACTGTTCAAAAGATACAGCTCTGTGACAGACGGACGGACAGAGGAGTCTTAGTAACAGAGTTCTGTTGTAAAAAGGAGGTACAGAAATATTTACACAGATATTATATATTATACAGACATATTTAAACAGACATATGAGAGTTTGAGTAAATAAAACTGTTGTACTTAGTATCAATATTAAAGACAGCGTTTCAAACAAAATGCTCGTCTATATTTAACTTTTAGTAAAGCGAAAGGGTTTTAGACCTTACACGTATAGACTGAGAGCCCAAAGTCGTGAGAACTACGTCATTCAAGCATGGCTGAAATTTTAAGCATAATGTAGAAGAATATAGGAATTTTACAGCGGGTAGCTGAAGATAGGCACACGGAAAGTGTTTGGCAATAACGAATAATGGTTTTTAAAAATAATCTGTAAAACATAAATGAGTAAACAAAACTGTTGCACTCCTTCTTTCCTCACTCTCCTAGTCCGATGGGACGACAATCCAACACGAATTATCCAGGAGGCCGCGCCTGCGACCATTAAAACCATTGACCAAGAGGGCAGTCCTATAATTAATAACTGGAAAACGACCTAGCTTTGAATGTAACAGATACCTTCAAAACTACATCGGTGCCGATTCTCTTGGTCACAAACTAAAATTAGACTATTATCATCTTTTCTGTCTAATAAAACGAGAAAGAGACTAATATAAATAAGAGCTGTCAAATTTAGTCAATCTGACACATCCATACAATTATAGTTGACATCTTAAAACGTATAGATTAAAAATACGGAAAAGTTCAAGGCAAAAATAATTTGACATCGCTAACTTAGTTTTTTAATGTCACGGAATGTCGCCGTCCTTTCCTTTAGCTGTATGTTAGCAAGAGATGTCAATTCTCTAAATTTAGTCTAGTTTGTGATCAAGGGAATCGGCACCATTATCGACTAAAGTTACAGGTAGTCAGAAACCCGAAAGTCTGACAACCAGTCTTACCAAGGGGTATCATATTACCCAGTTGCTGGGTTGAGAAGGTCACTGAGCTCCATGTAAAATACTGGTATTCACCTGCATCAGGCTAGACTGGAAGCCGACCCCAACATAGTTGGGAAAAGGCTAGGAAAATTGATGTAATCCTCTAACTATTCTCAAAATGTCTGCCATGGTAAAATGACGAAGGTTTGGCGGCACCTAGATCTTGGAACATTACTCTGTAAGTATATTAAAAAAGGTTGTTTGTATTGTGCCTTTGCAAGTTTTGTTAGTTCTTTGTATAGGACATGGCTTGTCATTCTGCCCTTGTAGGTATTCTTAAATTGAATTGAGGACTATTTATACACCATTATTGAACTTTACTTTTTTTAACTTTTACCATGGATTCAGTAAGAAAGAAAAGAAAAACTGTTTTGTTTTTAAAAAATGTTGTTTACAAAAGCCTCAAACAGAAACAAGTGGGAAAAAATTAACAAAAAAAAAACTAAAAAGAAATGTTCACCACTACCGCTTAAAACGTCTAACGCTCAGCGTAATGGAGTGCCCCGTGCACTAAGGAACTAATCCACAATTTCCAAGATTTTCAGCGTAAGCCGTACAGTACATGATTTCGTCCTAAGAATTAAATGATTGTAAAAGTGCAACTCTAACACTTTCAACATGTATTAATGTATAAAATGTATTAAAGCAGATTTTTTTATTGTAATATTATTACACAGAATATTAAAAAAGAAAACAGCGCTGTATCAACGCACTACTTTTTTAGGTTGACACTGAATATGTCATTATTACCATTCAAAGCTGTTCAGTGTTCAAAAGATTTTACTAAAACAAAAACTATACCTACTTTACTTTAATTAACCCTCTTTTGGGAAACAGTCTACGAATGACTGATCGAGATGACGAGTAACTAGAAAACAGTTCATGGTTATTTTTGGTACCCAATTACTGAATCACTCGCTATCAAAAGGACATCAAAAGGAAACCATCTTATACAAGCTGACTTTTAATCCACTTGCAATATTTCAGGAGATGAAATTAGTCATGAAAATGAACAACTTTTATTACGGAACCAACTCTAAAATATGAAAAAAAAAAAATCTTTCTTACTGTTCTTTTCTCTGTACCTCGTTGGTCTAGTGTTCGCATGGAGCGACTGCTGAGCATGAGGTCTTGGGTTGGATTCTCAGGTTAGGCAAAGTGTTATTGGGTTTTCCATCAGGAATTTCTCAGTAGCAGCCTCGGAGTTTGGATTTGTGCCTGGGTGATGACAATAAGCTTGCCCTCCTAACATGAGACTGAAACATAACTGGCTAAATGTGGGTGTACTAATGGGTACACTGCTAACTAACCCTTCGGGGAATACAAGAGCGCTGTTATAAAAAAAAATACGTTATCTCAATACAAACACATTGTACAAGTACATAATGTACCTATAACTGACAGGTACTTTAGTTACGAGCGATGTATGCGCCAATCGTAAATACCGATGTTTGTTTGTTTATTTTTTTGATTTGATTGCGTTTTTATTACAGGCGATAAAAAAAGGTTAGCTACGCTACAGTACAGCTGCTGTTTCTGCAGTGGCATTTTATGAAATATTGATAGTAATCAAAAATATGTTGTTTCAGTATTTATTACCGTATAACATCATAACAAACATCACGCCTGTAATTACCGAAGGGTTAGGCGGAGGTGTACAGTCACGAGCAAAAACATGTATACACTTACATACATAAAACTCACGCTTTTTTCCTATGGGGTTAGGCAGAAACTACAGAACGCCACCTGCTATGATCCTTACATACTCCTTTCGCCTCATCTACGTTCGTACATCTCGTCATACAAGCACGCCGGTTACGAGTACTCCGCACCTGACCTACACTTAGTAAAATTCAAAAGCGATTTTCTTAATGAGATGGCGGTTTTAACTTTGATATCACACGTATTTCATAGTAGTATTGAATTCAAAATACTATAATCTTAAAAACAAGACATTTCAATCAATATATTCAAAGAAAATAGCTTCGCAATGTTGCTTCGTGTGTATACTTGTTTTTGCTCGTGAATGTGCCCATTAGTACACCCACATTATCGTACTCCGTTATTACCATATACAGAGTGTTAGTGTAAACACCGTTATCCTTGAAATCAGTGGTTTGGTTTCACTAATAGAACGTAAATTCAATGAAAAAAAAAACTTTTTTTTTAAGTACTTACCTAATATCTCCATTTTCCCTCAAAATTATTTTACCCTATATTACAATGATGTAAATAGTTAAAACTTATGTAGGTAGTTATAACGGACGGCCAGTGCAGCAGCTCAACGCCCTTTGCGGTGATTACGTAACTCGGGCGCATAGTATCCATGAATTTACGGACGGTGTCGGACAGTATTTTTTTTTAATTTTGGAAAGATTTATTTTTTTATTTATTTTTAAATTCAGATAAACATTTTTTTTAATAGATCAAGTACCTATGGTTTTAGTGACAACGGTGTTTACACTAACAGTCTGTTTAACTGTTATATGCAACGATAGTAAATGAAACTATAAACGCGGAAAGTACTTCCTAAAACTTAATTTCTACTATGTTTTTTAGGAACCTCTACAGTTACTCTATCACAAATAAAAGTAAAAATACAAACCTATCACTGTCACACTGCAAGGAAAAGCGAAGCGACTTAAAAAAAGGAGGACGTTACCAATTTAGTGGTTTGTATATGATTTTTATGTGTTTAATATTTTTTTTTACCGCACTCATTCATCAACCGCTTTGAAAAATTCTTTTTTTTTATTAGTTTTTTTATACCCTTGAAACGTTATTTTGTACCTGCCATGTTATCTCTTTACCTTTGGTTGATTTTGTAAATAAATAAATAAATGAATATACCTATCTTCTTCTTCTTCTTTATCTTGTGGGCAGTAAGGTCTTACGACCCTACACACCCTAGTGTCGAGAGTTTCTAAACCGCCTCAAGGGCCTCTGACCTGGTTTGAGTGGAACAGAAGTCCAGGTTTCCTCACGATGTTTTCCTTCACCGATGCCAGTGATGTCCAAGATAAACTTGAGAAAGTACATATGAATTGAAAAATAAACCTAATACCTAGGTAATATACCTATTCACCTGCTACTAAGTATATCGAGTGAAATCTTCTCGAGTGATATTAAAATAGAGGTGTTTCAGGCCCTCTAATGTTTCGAATGACTTGCATTTCAATGTAACAAAAGCCTTTGGTTTCTATAGCGAGGCGTTAGAAGTACATACTTACATAGTGGTTATTCCCGTTCCTTTCATGAATAACATTAATTTATACCATAGTTTGTATGGATGTTTAGTGAGTTGCTGATGCTGAGATATGTACCCGTTTAAGAGAACAGCGCGCTCAATACAAAAATAACTTGTCATCTTTTGGTCAAAACATAATTAAATTCGATGATATTTTGTTAATAAGATAGGGGCACTAATACCTATATTCTATGCTAGATGCTACTTAGTAGGTTTCGAGTTTTATATACCTATACTTAACTAGAACTTAAGTTATTTGACTGAAAACTGACTAAGCACTAACCTAGATATTATAGTACTCCTATAGATTTATTACTCAATGAATCTTTGACTAGATTTTTCTGTAATTTCTTAAAAAAACATAATTAAGAAATGTTATAACTTAACAACTTTAATTACCCCAATAACTTGTGAGATTTTGAGTGCAGCCGTATCGCTTGCCGGGGTTGTGGGACGTCTTAACAGGATACAGTGGCCCCGGAACGTAAAGGGTAACAGAAGGACCAGGTTGGTTTTTTCGGTAAGTAAAAGTCTGACAGTCCCTTCCGCCAGGACGGAAGGACCAAGGGCGGAAGGACTAATTTGATAATTTTTACCACTTAAAAAAAAGCACAATATTTTGCATGATTAATTTATTTTTAATTTTACATAGTTGAAGACATAATTGCAGGACATTCACACGCTTACAATACTCTAAACATTCATACGTCTTGGCGTCCTAAAGAGCGCGCCACCATAAACCGTGATTTTTCACACCAAAAATATAAAGTCTTTTCACAGCAATAATTTATGCTCAATGTTACTTAGTTTAATGGGCCGTATGCGCAGTTAACAGCTATGTGATGTGTCTTTTTACACGCCATAAATATCTTAAAATTTTTCGCGAGTCTTCTTCATAAGAACGAGAAGAATTGGCACTAAATATAGGTAGGTATACACATATATGTATATTTTATACAGGATCTATCTACAAAATAATTATGTACACACAGCAAATCAGATAGGTTTGCAGGACACGATTGTGATATTAGTTAAATTTATATAACATCACGCCTGTAATCCCTGAAGGGTTAGGCAGAGATGTACCCATTAGTACACCCACATTTCGCCAGTTACGTTTTTAGTCCCATGTAATAGGGGGCGAGCCTTTTGCCATCAACCGGGCACAAATCCAGACTCCGAGGCTGCTACTGAGAAATTCCTGATAGAAAAACCCAATAACACTTTGCCCGACCTGGGAATCGAACCCAAGACCTCATGCATAGCAGTCGCGCTTGCTACCACTAGACCAACGAGGCCGTAGTTAAATTTATGCTTCATATTCCTTGCAACATCAAAGTGCAGCAAGTGTGTGCGTGGACAACGGGTTATTTTGAAGCAAACACTAATGATAGGCGAAGTATGACATCTATTGATTTTACGCACACCAATTTCTATGTTGGTGTGCCCTGTACACCTATGTAATTTGCTGTGTGTACATATATTATGTTTTATTCTACTTTCTAAGTTTATCTTGGACATCACTAATATCGGTGAAGGAAAACATTGTCAGGAAACATGAACTTATCGATATTTGTAATCGTTAAACACAAAAACTGATTTACCGATTTTAAAAATTCTTGTACCTTGAGAAAGCTACATTATTAGCGAGTAACATAAGCTATATTATGTTTTAAACAAACTAAGGGATTCGTAAGAAAATTCACTCGGACGAAATCGCGGTCAAATAACTTAGTAATCGCCAATATGCCTTGAGCAAGCGTGCCTTCTCTGTAGGGGAAGAGACGTTTGCCCTACAGTGGGACAACCTATATCCTAATTATACGCTCCATATATATGGCTACTTATATACTGGGAACATTAGTACCACGTGTTGCCTTCAATAAATTAATATCTGAATGCGTGCCATCTAAATATAGTTATATCTGGTGCTGCAATTACTGTTGCCCTAATCGATATCGATCGGCTTCAAATTACGTATAATCGACTCGATGGCGTTTGTGTTATTTTCTTTGAACCATACGTTGCCCCATACTAGTAATTTCTCTTGTATTGTGGGTGAGATTACAAATATAGTATAGCTTCTTTTTTTTTCTAGTATGGGTCTAGTGGTCGCAAAGCGTAACTGCTGAGCATCGTGCCCGGTTCATTTGTGCCCGGTTGACGGCAATAGGCTCGCCCCCTATTAAATGGGACTTAAACATAACTGGCAAAATATGGGTGTACTAATTGGGTACGCCTCTGCCTTACCCTTTTGGGATTACAGGAGTGATGTTATGTTGTATTTTTTTCACATTTTCATTTGATCAAAGTCAAAGTCATTTATTTCAATTACGCCAGTACAAGGCACTTTTGAACGTCATTATACAAAAAAGAATTGAATTTAGTTGCCCCTTCCAAAAGGTAGTTTTATATGGAGAAGAATGGGCAAGAAACTCCATACAGAACGTACCGTATACGTATTAAATATTTTTGGTATTATTAGCGACTGTTTAACAACTAAACAGATAAAAAAACAACACACGCAAAAGAGGTATATGTAAGAATAACTCGTTCTGCATTAATAAAACAGTTTCCTAAAAGAAATAAGTAAAAAAAGAACTCAGTACTTAATCGACCGACTTCCAACACACAAAAAGTCGGGATCCAAACATTTTTCTTCAGAATAATGTACCATCACTTATTTTCGTACGTGATGCATAAAGAATATTTTATATGCCTATGTGGAGCAAACGTTTAAGAAACCTACTAAAATTTTATGACGAATTATTGAGTTAAAGGTTTTGACGCTCATTCCGAATGTGAAAGTTTTATGGGGACGTGATCTTAGATTATCAATAGGATTGCCTATTGGTAATTTAACCGGGCACAAATCCGACTGCTGAGCATGCCGTCTTAGGTTGGATTCCCAGGTCCGGAAGTGTTATTAAATTTTTCCATCAGGGATTTCTCAGTAGCATTTTTTATCTTAGATAGAGATCTTAGTAGAATCAAAGTCAAAGTCAAAACATTTATTTCAATTAGGCTGGCAGGCACTTTTGAATTGTCAAAGAGTCGGTCAGTTAGTCCGAAAGTTGAAGCTAGTTGCTCGTTCCAAAACGGAGGTAGGCCTCTATGGAGAAGAACGAGCAAGAAACTCCACGGCACTCTTTTCAATTAGGATTTAACAAAATCCTGGTTACAACAAGAATATGATATTATGATCTTAGATCATAATATGAGCTTAACCGCTCAAGGCCCGACCGTCACACCGGTATGACAGAACAATATAAAATCAATTGTGTCTCATTACGTGGTACTTAATTAACTTAAAGTAATTAAATAAATAAATATTAAGCTGGTATTACGTGAATTTAAGTCATTTTTTTTATACATAGTTTCTATAAAACATTTATTCCTTTTTGACTGCCTCGTTGGCCTAGTGGTCGCAAGCGCGGCTGCTGTGCATGAGGTCTTGGGTTCGATTCCCAGGTCGGGCAAAGTGTTATTGGGTTTTTCCATCAGGAATTTCTCAGTAGCAGCCTCGGAGTCTGGATTTGCGCCCGGTTGATGGCAATAGGCTTGCCCCCTATTACATGGGACTGAAAACATAACTGGCGAAATGTGGGTGTACTAATGGGTACACCTCTGCCTAACCCTTTGGGGATTACAGGCGTGATGTTATGATGTTATGTTCCTTTTACATAAATACCTCAGGTATCTCTTGTCAATGAAACCTTCTTAACACGATCAATTCACGTATCATTTCAAAGCAAATCGAGCTCAAACATCAGGCTATCATAAACTAATGATACGCGTGTCAAGATAAAGAAACGAGGTTGCCATAAGACTAAGTTAAACAACGCGCCGCCACCCAAATGACAACATAACAATAACGTAGGATCCGTACATGAAATTTTACGAACGAAGATACGAATAAAATCGATGTTTGCCGAACGTCGCTTGAATGTTTTCGCGAATGTGTAAGGCATGTTTGACTTTAGAACGTGACGTGATGACGGGACTAGCTTTCTTTTGTTGACATTGACGTTTGTAGTAATCTGACATACGGGGTATAACAAGCTACTATAATAAAAAAAAATATAATACACGACTGCATAATTGCACATATTTGTACTTTGTTTACTCGTCAGTTTTTTTTACGACGTTTCTTATTTACAGTGTTCTATTTTTTTTACACGACTGCCCCAAAAAAAGGAGTGTTATGTGTTCAGGGTTAATGTATGTATGTATGTATGTATGTATGTATGTATGTGATGTTCTTTATTCCACCATAACTTTTGAACGCCTGAACCGATTTAGATGTATGGGGTATCGTTACAATCCTTGCATCGTTCCGAGTAACATAGGCTAGTTAAAAATAAAAATAATCCTGTGTGGTCACTTTAAAACGTAAATTAATACCAGCCTCAATTATTTTTTTTAATGAATCTGGCCGTGTCTATGTTTATCGTCTAGAATTTGACAAGTAGATTTAAAAAATATATAACACTGTAAATAAAAAACGTCGTAAAAAAAAACTACCGAGTAAAGAAAGTACAAATATGTGCAATTTTGGCAGTCGTGTATTTTAATTTTTTAATTATAGTTGCTTGTTTAATCTACTTTTCAAATTCTAGACGATACACATAGACACGACCAGATTCTATTAATTAGGTATTAATTTACGTTTTAAAGTGATCACACAGGATTCTTTTTATTTTTAACTAGCCTATGTTACTCGGAACGATGCAAGGATTGTAACGACAGACACCCCATACATCTCAATCGATACAGGCGTTTAAAAGTAATGGTGGAATAAAGAATCTCACATACATACATTAACCCTGAACACATAACACTCCTTTTTTTGGGGCAGTCGTGTAAAAAAGTCACATCATATAAGCGTTAGCTACGATAATTGACCATCAAACTAGAGTCTGAAACGTTCTACCAACTGTCGATTGGTCCATGAACTTTTGACCAACAGAATCATTAAAACATTAACTTTTCATCCAAAGGACTTTTCACCCACGAACGTAATAATGATATTATGTTTGCTTATAGGTAATACTAATTATTGTTTATAGTTAGTAGACATCAGCTAAGAGAGTATTTTTTTTTAATTTAGGTACCCCATAAGGGGATGAAACGGAGTTCGTAAGTTTGTATGGAAAATTTAACAAAACGTTGGATTAAAACTAGTCAATTTATAACTCCAGATTTTCTCACGATGCTTTCCTTCACCGATATCAGTGATGTCCGCAATAAAATTAGAAAAGTATCTACCAATGTTACTTGTTCTACTTCGTATGTACTTTCTAAGTTTATCTTGGACATCAATGACATCGTTGAAGGATAACATAATGAGAAAAACTGAACTCAAGAGATCTATTATTTTTATTATCAACACAATACAATCTACACAGTCCTCAAATAAAGACAACACCATAAGATTTCTTTTTCTTTTTTTGTATCAATTACAAACAATAATCAGTCAACTATTGTCCCGGATCCTGAGAGACAAAAGAAAATGAACCTTAAATCATCCACCTAAAGCAATGATTTATGAAGACAAATCATAAAACAGTGTACGGATATAAATCAGACTCCGGAAATCCGATCCGCTGATGTGATTATAGGGAAGCTTATACGAAGGATATACGGGGTACATTCGCGTAGTGAACCTTGTTGATATAACGTTAACACGGGAAAGACAGTTAGTCACCGGAATTGTTACTTTTTTTGTCTAACATCGTCGGAAAACTTCGACGAAAATAATAAATTGTAGGTGCTAGCTTTAAAAGGGCAGTTGAATGTTAAGAAATTATTATTATACCAGCCCATTATTGTCTCACTGCATAACATGCCTCCTTTGTATTAAACAGACCTTTTGTTTTATGCAAAGAAGGCGCACGAGCATTAGGTACTCTAGAATGTCGTGTGTACCGCATAGGTACATAGACTCTTAGATAAACGCACGCGCACAAAATGCTGACACTGTACGAGACCACGTTTGCTCAAGGCGGATTGGCGATTTCAGATTTTTTTAAATTATAAGTCTAGGTTTCCTCACTATGTTTTTCTTCACCGATGTAATTGATGTCCAAGATAAACTTAGATAGCACGAGTACATGAATTGAAAAAGTCACAATGGTATTTGTCTGGTGTCGAATCTGCAACATCATGTACGAGAGAATGCAAAACGTATTCACCTGGCTATTTAAATATACTAACTATTTCCATCTCTCTCGACTGCCTCATCGGTCTAGTGGTCGCAAGCGCGACTGCTGTGCATGAGGTCTTGGGTTCGATTCCCAGGTCGAGCAAAGTGTTATTGGGTTTTTCCAGTAGGAATTTCTTAGTAGCAGCCTCGGAATCTAGATTTGTGCCCGGTTGATGGCAATAGGCTCGCCCCCTATTACATGGGACTAAAAATATAATTGGCGAAATTTGGGTGTACTAATGGGTATACCTCTGCCTAACCCTTCGGGGATTACAGGCGTGATGTTATGTTATCTTATGTTAACTATTTCCCGCGACGTTGTCCACTCGATGTTTTTTCCGGTTCACATTTTTTTTATAATAAAATATAGTTTATTGCACTCAGGGATAACGTAGCTTTAACCAGAATTTTTAAATAAAAACAAACAAACTGTTCAGCTTTGTAAAACTAGTTATATTAGTACAAACATAAACAGACGGACGAATATTCTTTGCTGGGTTCAAAAGGGCATACAACTACATTTTATGTTAATTTAATATTCTTATAAACTCTCAAAAAACCCTTTGAATCCTTACTTAAACTCTGAATTTTTCTTTACTTTATAACAAGTTGTGACCTTCAAAAGTGCAGCTGTCCGTGAAGAAATCGTTCAAAGAATTGAACTGAACTGGTCTTTAGACAGGCCACCCGTGAAATCTGAATGGGCTTCATGCATCATGTGAAAGTCTTTGAACGTTGGCTATGATTGTAGCCATGGCAACGGAGTCACTATTATTGAGATCAATCGGGGACTCGTTTGCTGAGGAATGGAGTAGTTTTGTAAGCACACTTTTACATCTAATACTAGCTGACTCGGCCACGCGTTGATGTGGCTTGAAGTAGGTAAGTAAAGATATTGAGGTCAATAATCGGGATAAAAACTATCCCATCTTTTAAGTTTAACCAAAATACACACTGTAAGCTATATTTCATAAAAAATGGTTGAGTTGGTGGTTGGTGGTTTAGGAGTCCATCTTGGACAAACAATGTGACGCGTAATTTATATATTTAAAGCTAAAGAGTTATTTTATTTGTTTTTTGGTTTAAGCGTGCTAATCTCTGGTTATACCAGTTGGAATGAAGATAATCTTTTTGTATATGACAGCCAGATTCATTCTCTTCCCTTCTTTTTTTCTTTAGAAAATCCTTATGTACTGTCTCCACCTCGAAGACGGAAAAATTAAGTCCCGTTACTCCAACTATTTTTAGCCGGGGCACGGAGGTCGTTTAGAACATTCTTTCGCATCCAAACAAACGGGTCACAATCGCATGAATAAAAAAAATCTCTTTATTGTTATTTTCTTTCTTTCCACAGTCACTGTCGCACTATCACACTTCCCACGCTCGCTATTTCTGTATTAGGCTATTTAGTATTTACTGCAAATAAACTTAATAATTATTAATTACGCCATGAATCTCGAAAGCGTACGCGTCTTCCACGAATACCTGCTCTAACTCAGCACGTTATACGTTCAACATAATGCAACAAACATCAAACTCAAAGGTTGGCGGCGCAGTACTTGCGGTGCGGACCATTTCTGATTCAATTAGTGCGGGTAACGAACTGTAATGACGTGGGTAGGGCTGCGACGGTAATGGCCGGCGGTGAGAGGAATGAAGACAGCTGTGGATTGCATGGAACTTGTGATTTATCTTACTGAGGGGTAAAATCCTCTTCACGTGGAGGGAATGAATATTTAGCATCATCTACAATCGGTATTAAACTATTTAAGTAATCACACGAAAGAAGAAATTAAATAACAATTTACACTAATTTAGAATTAATTAAATTTAATTTAATAAAAATTATCAAACAGCTCACTCCGTTCATCCTTTTAAGCGCGAAAGACGACATAGCAAATACATTTATCAATCTATCATCCATCCTCACAAATGTTTACGTTTATAATTGTGATATGGTGATTGATAACTGGTTTTTTACACAAGTGATTTTTTAAAAGCACAAATGCGCTACTTTTTTTTTCAATTTTTTGGCGCGATAGGCATTAAAAAGAGTAGTTTTTATTGTTCTCAAAACAAAATCGCAGAACTCATTTGGGTAGAAACCAGTGTCACACAAATAAACTACACTAAATATGAAAATAAGTCAGTTTTTGCATCATCGACGACAAAACCACTTAAGCAATCGTAATAAAATTTGACAAAAAGGCAGCTTAGGTCCTGGAGAAGGAAATAATATGCTAATAAAGTACATGTGTTTGTAAATACTAAAAACAAAAACAAAGTCAAACAAAGTTGCAAATAACAGCAAGTTTCTGATATGATTAACCCAGGTAACGAACTGGGTACGCTAATTAAGGATAATTCGGTAATCACCTTATTGTTCTGAGAAACACGTAGTAGGCTTAATAATATATTATTATGAGAACAATCATCCACCATGAACCACCTTCGGAGGCGCTACGGGATCTCTTAACGAGATAAGGAGAATATTTAAGGCTTTGTTAATTTGAAGCTTTATTGCATTTTTTTTTCTAAGTGGTAAAAATCATCAAATGACTCCTTCCGCCCTGGTTTGGGCGGAATGGACTGTCAGACTTTTACTGACTAAAAAACCACCCTGTTCCTTCTGTTGCCCTTTACGTTCCGGGGCCACGGTATCCTGTTAAGACGTCCCGCAACCCCGGGAGACTGTTTTGCATGACGTAGTTTTTATTTTTAGCATTACAACTCACATATTTTGTGGATAACGTGGTTGGATATACAATTGTATAATTTTGTTACTACCTAGTTGTACTCTATATTTAAGTAAATTAAGTATGTAAATGTTACTCCTTATGTAACATATATTGTATATCTGTTTGTTGTTCCAAATAAATAAATAAATAAATTACGAAAGCGAGAAAAAACCATTTGGTGTTTTTATTTTAGTTCACACTTGCGACCTACCCCGGCTTTGCCTGGGTGCAGATTAGAGACTAACTATGTGTATAAACCTTCCTCTTGAATCACTCTATCTAGTCCTACTATCCTACTCAAACCATGTCAGAGGCCCTTGAGGCGGTTTAAAAACTCTGACACTAGTGTGTGTGGAGTCGTAAGACCTTACTGCCCACACGATAAAGAAGAAGACTCTATCTAGTGATGAAAACCACATTAAAATCCGTTGCGGAGTTTAAAAGATCTAAGCGTACTGACGGTGGAAACACTACATACACTATACTATGGAGAGACTAGCTGCTGTCTGTGAATTCGTAGCGTGATCTTACAAAGTCTTTACTAATCCTTATGAATCTGGCTGTCACATACAAAAAGATTTTTCCAATACGACTGGTAGTTCCAGAGATTAACTCGATTGAACAAAAAAACAATTCTGACTGCCTCGTTGGTCTAGTGGTCGCAAGCGCGACTGCTGTGCATGAGGTCTTGGTTCGATTCCCAGGTCGGGCAAAGTGTTATTGAGTTTTTCCATCAGGTATTTCCAAGTGGCAGCCTCGGAGTCTGGATCTGTGCCCGGTTGATGGCAATAGGCTCGCCCCCATGGGACTAAAAACATAACTGGCGAAATGTGGGTGTACTAATGGGTACACCTCTGCCTAACCCTTCGGGGATTTCAGGCGTGATGTTATGTTTAACAAAAAAACAAACAAGGAAAAAATAAATCTCTTCCGCTTTATTATATTAGGTAGTATGGATTAAACATTTTGTAATCCAGGAAACATCACTTTCATTTGCTTTATTTAAAAATGTACAAATTTACCAAAAAATAAAAATACAAAAAACAAAAAACACCAAGATCCATTTTCCTTAAACGTTTTCCTTTAGACGTAGTGACGTTCGTGACACTCTCTCAAGGTAATTAAGATAAGGAATCTAAAAGTGGAACTTGGCACAACCCTATTAATGTTCCAAACTGGGGGACTATTATCAAAGTGATTTTCCGTTCGATAATTGTTCAGTATTGAATTTTAGTTGTCGCTTGCAAAGGTTGAAGGTTCTTTATGTCGGAGTTTGATAGCTAATTTGTGTGCACTTCGCAGTTTGAGCACAGTGTTGCTTAGTTCAATGAAAACCATTAGCGATGAAGTACGAAAATAGAGGGGTGCTTTTGAGGAGGGAGTAGGTAAGTACCTAATATTTGACGGTTTTTGGTTGATGTTTATTCGCTTTTTGGTGGTTAAACATTTAGTTATTGACTGTCGATTAAGCTTTTAGTAAGTTCATTACTTAAGAAGATTAGCAGTTTCTTTATCAAGCTTTTACCACGTGTAGAACATTTTGTATGTTAAAAATCTTCTAATTTAAAATTAAGGACTAATCCTTGTTAGAATACGTCCCAATTTTCGTAGTTTTTTTTTTAAATTTGTCATTGCTTCGTTTTAAATCTATAAGAGACATTATTATGCTGTACATAATTATGCTGCATATCTATTGCTGGATAGTAAAGTAACATTTAAAATTTGGAAAATTTAATTATCTTGACATTTTTGATGTAGTTATTGAAAGTAGCTTGTCATGGCAGAACTAAGCACAACCGCAACATTTTATATAACAAAACCAAACAAACAAAAACTGCCCAATAAAGACAATTATTAGGTTTTAATTTTATTGAAATATCTGCATTATTAGTAATACTTTTTTAATGTAAACGGCAAATATTTTACAATGCTTTGTATTATTATGACACTAGCAACCCGCCCCGACGTTACATGGGTGCAATCGTCGATGAAAGGTCCCAGCAGCGGCTTAATTTTTTCCGACACTTCCAATTAATCATCTTTGTTTTTCAACGAATTTACACAAAACCTTGAATACATAAACCTTTTTCCATCAGGAATTTCTCAGTAGCAGCCTCGGAGTCTGGATTTGTGCCCGGTTGATGGCAATTGGCTCGCCCCCTATTACATGGGACTTAAAAACATAACTGGCGAAATGTGGGTGTACTAATGGGTACACCTCTGCCTAACCCTTCGGGGATTACAGGCGTGATGTTATGTTATGTAATTATATCAGACGAAAAACGGCCAAATGAAAATAGTTATTAGGTTATAATTTTATTGAAATATCATAATATAAGCATTATTATTGGTACTTTTTAAATGTTAATGGTATCGTTATTGATTCGATATGTTATAATGAACAGAGTTTACGTGCGTTTGTTTTTTTTACGTAATAAACTTAGCTATAACAATTATTCTTTTTACAATTTACCAAACAAAAAGCGTTAAAAAATATGTCGAGTAAACAACAGAATAGCCGCCTTGCAGGTGGCGATACGCTTATTTCAATTAAAAAATTGGTCACGGATCGCGAGTTAAGATTGCAAGGGGTGTGTTTGAGTTTCAACCCTCAACTAGTTTAATTAACTTTGAATTTTTACACCCCAATGAAATTATATGACTTCGAGAAACTTTTAATGTTTATTCTCAATTTAAATGCTTTTCTGTGTTTTAATTATGTTTTTTTATCATCATTTATTTATTTCCTTCTTGTTCTGTTTTACTACTGGACTAGATTTGGCTTCTAGAAGGAGAAAAAGAAGAACAGGTAAGAAATACCTAAATTATTTAAATATTGTATCTTTGAGCTGTGAGAGTTAAAAATACAAGTAGGTACCTGTGTGCATTTTTTCTCTTTACTGGCTCGTTGATCTCGTAGTCACAAACACCATTGTTGAATGTGGCGTTCGATTCCCAGGTTGAGCAAAGTATTGCTGGGTTGTTTCATTTGGATTTTTTCAGTAGCAAGGTAAAAATTATCCAATGAGTTTTTCCGCCCTGGGTGGCGGAAGAAACTGACAGGCTTTTACTGACTAAGAAACCACCCTGCTCCTTCTGTTGCTCTTTACGTTCCGGGGCCACGGTATCCTGTTAGACCTGTTAGACATCCCCCTGAGTTTGCGCACACACTTATGCACTATCATTATAATTTGCGTACTTTGTTAGTCCCCTTTGAGATTGGTCACCGTGAACATAATTCGGCCAACAGTTTTATGTTTTCATTTTACAAAGCCCTTCTCGCCTTTATCCTTACCATCTTTTATGTCACAAACGTTTCAATACTCAAATAAACCCCTCTTTGCAATCAAAAGTAGTTCAACCCCCAAAACGAAAATGAAAGAACCCCTTCACAAAAATGAACCCCGGAACTAGGAAAAAAACATCAAAGGAATTATAATAAACCCGGGTACGCCTTCGGAAATCCGGTACCCATAATAACTAGGGTACATTATAACTTCAAATGGTAGAAAATAGGGGGATTAAGATGACCTTAACTTTGGGGATATCGTAAGGAATTTTGATAAAAGGGATATTTCTGGAAAAACGCTTTGAAATGTCTCGAAGCCTTTTGAAGAGAAGTTTTTTATGAATGATCATGTGGGTAGTTATGTGATTCTGTATATTACATCAAGTTAGGGGTTAAAATGGGACCTTTTTTTAGATGTTATGTGATGCTTTAGCTAAATTATTTTTATCAGCAAGTAAAGAGACACTTTAAATTGACTGCCTCGTTGATCTAGTGGTCGCAAAGCGCGACTGATGAACATGAGATCTAGGGTTCGATTTTCAGTTCCGGAAAAGTGTTATTGGGGTTTTTCCATCCGTAATTTCTCAGTAGCAGCCTCAGAGGCTGGATTTGTGCCCAGTTGATGGCAATAGGCTCGCCCCTATCACATGGAACTTAAACCTAATTCGCGAAATGTGGTTATTCTAATGGGTACACCTCTGCCTAATCCTTCAGGGATTACAGGCGTGATATCATGTGTTATGTTATACAAAAACCTTGACAACAAACTGGTTGCAAACAACAAAATTGTCACCCTAAAACCCCAGACGAATACCATAAACAACCCCCCATAATCTCTTTCTTTATCTTTTCATTCCAGAGACTAATGTCGTTCCAACAAAAATAAACCAAAACCTAACCTTGGCTAACTCTTACAAAAAAGTAGTCGGAAAGACAAATATGAGTGCCATTACTCATCAGGAGAAACCCTGGCATGTTGCCAGCGAAACAAGCAGAATGTAAATTCAATACTGTACGAATCGAAGGCACTTGCCAGTCTCGTATGGCATTATTTAAATTCGTTCGGACACTCGTATCGGTTGAAGTAGAGCACTCATATTGGTTGTACACATATCCAATATTTTTATCTTTATTTGAAGAAGGTTGGAGTTCAGATTTTGAGATGCAGATGTAGGTGTGCGTTCACATATTATATAAACTTACATACACAAGCATTCAGACCCGGAACAACTCTCTGTAGGTCATATTATTATAATGATGAACACATTATGTAGTACAGTCGCTCGCAGATAAGGAGCTAACTCTAAGTGCTTGGCTTAAATTTTGCCAAAATATGCCAACCCACAATCCCTCAATAATTAAATTAATGCATTCCTAAATTGTGCCTTCAGTATATTATTCTAGATCAAATAAGATTAATATTTTCAAATAAATATATCGGCTCTTTTATACATTTTGACCATGAAAGTGTTGTGCTTTTGAATGGAACAGCATCAAAAGCACAACAATATTTTAACATCATACCATCACGTTCGTAAACCCCAAGGGTTATGCAGAGGCGTACCCATAGTTCATCTACATTTTGCCAGATATGTTTAAGCCTCATGTAATAGAGGGCGAACCTATCGCCATCAACCGCGCACAAATCCAAACTCCTTGACTGTTACTCAGAAATTCCTGATGGAAAAACTCAATATCACTTTGCCCGACTTGTGACCTTTTTTTAAATAACAATATTTTATCTTTTTCACGCGTAACGTATATTAAAAGACAGGGTACGTGTACCGCGTTCTGTTCTCTATTAAGGCGTTTTGCACACAGCGCAACTATTGCAGCAACTGGCAACTAGCAACTAGCTGTTTACATATGTATAATTCAATTGGACTGCGCACACATAGCAACTCGAGTTTCGAGTTGCGGCAATCGTCAACAGTTTTCAGTTGCTGCAATTGACGACTAAGTGTCGCTACGGCAACTCGGCTGAGAAAGTTGCTCACAGATTGCCATAAAGTTGCGGCAACCGTAACGTCATAGCAACTATCAACTTTTACAGGAAACTTTTAAAGAGTTGAGGCAACTATCAACTAGCAAAGCGCCTTAAAAACATTTAGACGTAGCACGGACTGCACCTTGTTTTAAGCCGTAGATTCTCATGCGAAAACAGTTAAATACGTACTGAACCAACGTACTCTTATTTGTATATTTAGGTTATGCACACACTGCACACAGTCCCGTCCTGTATGCGGCGAATGAGGTTTTAATGGCGACAATACTCGGGCTTTGAAGACCGTTTAAAACCGCTTATACATAGTCATAATGTTTTAGTAACATGCGTGTTTATGAAAAGACTAGCTTTTGCCCGCGACTTCGTCCGCGTAAAATGTCGGTTATTAGCGATTTAGTCTTGTTCTATGTCGTGACGGCCCAGTGGTTAGAGCGCCCGCCTCTCATGCATGAGGTTGTGGCTTCAAATCCGGGCAAGTACCAATGTGACTTTTTCAATTCATATGTACCTTCTTAAGTTTATCTTGGACATCACTGGCATCGGTGACGGAAAACATCGTGAGGAAACCTGGACTTACTGTTCTACTCAAACCATGTCAGAGGCTCTTGAGGCGGTTTAGAAACTCTGACACTAGGGTGTGTGGGGTCATGAGACTTTCCTGCCCACATGATAAAGAAGAAGAAGAGTCTTGTTTCTCTTTACAAATTTTGCCCCCCTTTTTCACCCCCTAAGGGGTAGAATTTTGGAAAATCCTTTCTTATCGAATGCCAACGTCATACAAAGAACGCACCCTCCAAGTTTCAGGTCTCTACGATCAGCGGTTTAGGCTGTGCCTTGATCCGTCAGTCAGTCCTTCAGGACATCACATGTATGGATCGGCGTTTATGCCGTGTAGCATTTCAAGTTTGATTTTAATGAAACTTTCTATGCTTAAGCAGGATCTATAGAGATTTCAGAGAAAAATTTCAATTTTTTTTGTTACAGCTTAATTTGACTAATTTTAAGTTTTCCACAGAAACAATGATTTCCAAGTACATTCAAATGTACATAAACTCACGCCTTTTTTCCATGGGGGTAGGCAGAAACTGCAGAACGCCACCTGCTACGATTCTTACATACTCCTTTCGCCTCATCTACGTTCATACATCTCGTCATACAAGCACGTCAGTTACGAGTACTCCGCACCTGACCTTTCTGAAGGACCTCACCAGTAAGGTCAGTGTAGGTCTTCCTAGGGCGACCCCTCCCGGCGTTGCCACTCACCTCTGCCATATAAATACCTTTTGTCAATCGTCTTTCACTCATCCTCTCAACATTCCAAGTATCTTTTTTTTTTTTTGAGATTCTTTGATTGAGAATTTCGAAAATGTCCTCTGATAACTTTTTAGACCTGTGTATCATATACAAGAGTACCCGTAACATTTTCCTTAACGATAATCAATATTTTTAAACCCAAAGTAAAAAGTACTTTCCCAGTAATAATGTTCGGTCAAACTTACTTAGTTTAATGGACAGTATTCATAGTTGATGGCTATGTTACGTGTCATTTTACACCCCGTATGTATATTCCATTTCTTACGATAGGCATAAAAGTCCCCAGAAAAGTCCGAACGTCGAATATCTAGAAATCTCCAATACAATCCAATTCTAATAAAAATCGTCGCACATTTACAGAAATCGTATAAAATCATGTTTTACGATGTCCCACTGCGTATATTCGGAATTTAATCCCTGAACTGATACCCGGTCTTTGAGGGGAAGGGTATTTCTTTGGGACACCCTGTATAGTTTATGTGTGAGGAATCATGATCAGAGTGCTTGTTATCGGACTGCTTCAGACCGGAGGGTGAGAGTCTATGGAATTACTATATCTATACGTGGACAGAGAATTTTAAACCTTAACTGCACGTTGCAGGTTTCTTAAAGCAATTACAATCGTCTAAATGCTGTGTGAATAAAATAACAATAATAATTCCAGGCTATTATCATATAATTATAATTTGGTTCTACTGCAGACAAAGGCCTCTTGTCTTAGAAAGAAGTCACGAGTATTTATCACCACACTTGCTCAAAGCGGATTGGTGATTTCATATTTATATTAATTTATTATTAATCTAGGTTTCTGTACAATGGTAATCTCTGAAAGTCGTAGTCTAATTACATATTAGAGCTGTCTTTATAAACACAATGTCAACGTAACTTCATAGATTAAAGTGATAGTATTATGCGTGAAATAGGTCTCGCATAATGAACAATAGAACTTACTTTGTAAACGCATATTTTGTCATTGGGTCTCCGATAAGGACCTAGCT
Organism: Hoplodrina ambigua; assembly: GCA_949774945.1. Taxonomy (NCBI): domain Eukaryota; kingdom Metazoa; phylum Arthropoda; class Insecta; order Lepidoptera; family Noctuidae; genus Hoplodrina; species Hoplodrina ambigua. Next base: position 2,044,405 of record OX458974.1, on the reverse strand, counting down.
GTCAATTGATTCTTTCCTTTTCCTTTCTACTGCGACCATTACTGTATGTGTTCATTCATGTTCGGACAATATATCCTAATTAATTCAAATGGTGTTTGCATTTCCGCCCTAAATCTATCATTACAAAACTATCAATCTTTTTTAATTTTAATAACTCATGTATTCTCTTCCAGTCATCCAAAGGTGGTAAAGGCATAAAGCTACTGTCTCTGTCCCTCTACGAGTCACAAGTTTTACAAAAAAATAAAACAAGTGTGTTTGCAGCCCCGGAGATAATAACATACCTATTATTCTACCCCTGGTCAGACCTACAATATTTTTGCACAAAATCTGATATAAACAACGCAAAAAAGATTGTATTTAAACCCAATATACGGTTACTTGTAAATTGGTACCGAAGGACGCTACGGCTTACCTTGTCATAATTTACGCTTTTTCATTTTAATAAAGAAGCGGGCGGTGGATGTTCGAAAAGTGGATGAGATTATCATTATCCTAGCCGTGTTTTAACGTAGACAGATTAATGATATTATTAAACGTTAAAATGTAATAGCAACTTGTCACGTTAAGGAGGTTGCGTGCTTTAAATTTAGTTGATCGTGTAATTTTTTTAAAGTTCAGAATGTTTTGAGAATGAATGAAGATGGTATCAAAAATAAATGGATGCAATTTTACAAGTAATTATAGTGTATTTGTCTAGTGATCCCAAAATGCGACTGCTGAGCATGAGATTTTGGGTTCGATTCCCAGATCGAGCAAAGTAAAGTGCTATTGAGTTTTTGTTACAATCCCTTTGAACAGTTCTGTTGTCGTATTGACAAAATGTTTTTTCGTTTTGTTATTTTAAAAATGAGCTTTAATTCTTCAACAAATAACTATTTTTGTTTAACGAAAATACACTTACATAAGGTAATAATAAAACACACATTTATTTCTTCAAATACCTCAAATTTTACACCAATCCCATCCCCTTGAATCGATCGCTCATAGCTTAACCGGGATACGCCCCAGGTGAAGCTGATGTCTAAACTTTTCTACCCTTGTCAACTCAAAATGTCATGTTTATTTTTATTTTTCTCCTTTGACGGTGAAAAAAAAAATGTTTTGTGATTATTCACGGTACAAGTGTCAGGTATAATGTGGTATTTTTTAAGACTAGCTGTAGCTAGCGGTTTTACTCGATTTAAGTAGTTAGTTTCTGCTCTCGTGGGTCGCCGCGTGATGTTATACTTATAGCCTAACTTTCACAGTAAAAGGCCGAATTAAAGCATTATAGGATTTTTGAAAATGGACTAGTAGTTTCATACTTTACCGCGTTCAAACAAACAAACTGTTCAGGTTTATATTATTTTTAGTATATACTAGTCTGACTGACTGCCACATTGGTCTAGTGGTCGCAAAGCGCGACTGCTAAGCATGAGATCTTGGGTTCGATTCCCAGGTCGGGCAAATTATTTATTATTCAGTTTTTCTATCAGGAATTTCTCAGTAACACCCTGGGAGTCTAGATTTGTGCCTGGTTGGTCGGCTCAGAGGTATACAGACTATCCACACTATATAGAGTTAAACAGAGATAATTACACAATATTCAGAAAAAAAAATTGTTAAGTGTGGGGAAAGTTAAAAAAAAAATAAGGTCCTAAACATGTTTTTCTGTAATCAAACGTCAAATTCAACATGATCCAAACCCGTAAGACGCGATATCTTCATATTACTAAGAAAGAAAAATAATTAGTTAAAAGAAAAAATACAGAATAAAAGCTTCTCCCTTCCGTCCCATACAAATCGCGTGATCATTAGTCGTAAGCCCGACTTTGACGTCACATATTCGTTAAGCCAACTGACCTATGCGTGTAAATAAATCTAATAATCTCTAATAAACGTACACGGATAATGTTAATGAGCCCTCTTTCATGTTCCGTTGATCAATGGGGGGAAATATAGGGGGGGACAAGCGTGGACAGACTACTTGAATTCTGTAAATGTATTACTGTCTCGTTGGTCTAGTGAGCATGAGGTCTTGTGCTCGACTTCCAGGTCGGGCAAAGTGTTATTGGGTTTTTCTATCAGGAATTTCTCCTCAGGAGACCTTTGCCCTACAGTGGGACTATAATAGGTTGGTATTGGTGCCGATTCCCTTGTTCACAAACTAGACTAAATTTAGAGAATTGACATCTCTTACTAACACACAGCGAACGGAAAGGACGGTGACATTAAAGAACTAAGTTAGCGATGTCAAATTAGTATTTCCTTGAACTTCTCTGTATTTTTAATCCATACGATTTAAGATGTCAACTATAAATCTATGGATGTGTCAGATTTACTAAATTTGACTGCTCTTATTTACATTAGTCTCTTTCTTATTTTATTGGACAGAAAAAGATGGAAATAGTCTAATTTTAGTTTAGTTTGAGACCAAGAGAATCGGCACCATTGCTTATTTTCTATATCTTAGTAACAGCCTCGGAGTCTGGATTAGTGCCCGGTTGATGGCAATTGTCTCGTCCCAGCGAAATGTGGGTATGCTAATGGATACACCTCTGCTTAACCCTTAGGGAAATACGGGCGTGATGACATGTTTATTTATTTTAATAACATAACATAACATAATATCACGCCTGTAATCCCCGAAGGGTTAGGCAGAGGTGTACCCATCAGTACACCCACATTTCGCCAGTTTTGTTTTTAGTCCCATGTAATAGGGGGCGAGCCTATTGCCATCAACCGGGCACAAATCCAGACTCCGAGGCTGCTACTGAGAAATTCCTGATGGAAAAACCCAATAACACTTTGCCTGACCTGGGAATCGAACCCAAGACCTCACGCACAGCAGTCGCGCTTGCGACCACTAGACCAACGAGGCAGTCGAGTCGTATTTTAATCTAAATCAAATAATCTTTCACAAAAAATGGACAAATGGTACCGCAATACTAAAGTAAGGAACCATTGCTCTAAACCAATAAAAGATTAGATCACGGTCACCTCAATTCATTATTCACTCTCGTGTCGTCTTTTTGTCTTAGATGGCGATAACCCGGGAATCTCGGAGCGAGCCCTGCAATCCCTTACATTCCCTTCCCGTTCATCCCTCGTCATTCATACGCATCATTTCGTGAACAATTCTTGAACAACATGCGGAAATGTCAGATTGCGTAAGGCAGGCTTACATACTGCGTTCACATTCCGATTAGAATAGAATATATCGATAGTGGAAAGGAAAAGTATACCAAGCGACAATTTTAATTGACGATTTCATACATACATACATACATAAACTCACGCCTTTTTCCCATGGGGGTAGGCAGAAACTATAGAACGCCACCTGCTACGATCCTTACATACTCCTTTCGCCTCATCTACGTTCATACATCTCGTCATACAAGCACGCCGGTTACGAGCTTTCTGAAGGACCTCACTAATAAGGAGATTGACGATTTCAGACTTAAACTAAATGGCATCAAAAAATTCATCCGCATAGCCGTCAACTGGGAATATGTCCAATAGACTGGCTGCATTGCCACGTTGGATGGCAATGTTGAGCCTATTGTTTGATGCCATTTAGTTACAGGTTCTTTTTCAGATTCTTTTTATAATTAAATCTGCAATATTGTACTTTTTATTGAAATAAATTAATGGTATTATTACAAGACCAAATTTTCTAACAATTTTTTTTGACCGATGTCAGTGATGTCCAAGATAAACTTAGAAAGTACAAATGAATTAAACTAGTCCATTGATATGGCCGGTATTAAACTCACAACCTCATAAAAAATTATACCATTATAGAATTGAGTCTTCGTCTGCTGACACTGTTCATCATTAACCACTGTGGCGTAACATATCTTAAGAAATGTCCAGTGCATATTTCACCTCTTGTGTATAACGCTACGAGCGCCCGCCGCCCGCACCTCTCCCGATCCCCACTCTCGTCCTTCTCCTGTAGGACTAACTATACTTCATAACATTTCAATGCTATTTATTTATTCAATAAAGTACACAAACAGCAAATAAATAATTAGTTTATAGTAATACTAATTCGGTTGATGTGTGCTCATAATTAAATACCTTTGCTGGGCAATTAGAGCTGGTTGATTTATTATTAATTGAAATTATATTTGTACTAAATAATATTATTTCAACGAATATGTTTTCGGTTTGCGGAAAGCATTTTACTGACAGTATTGGAAAACAGTTTGGTCAATGTATAAGAACCCGTCCGCAGTTAACAAAACAGCTGATAACTTTAAAACGGCTGAACCGATTTTAATGAAAAACCGCACCCAGATCAGTTCAGTGGTTTAGGAGCTACGGTGCCACAGACAGACACACATAGCGGTCAAACTTGTGACACCCCCCTTATTGCGTTAGGGGTTATTAAGTGTAAGTAACTCTGTCTGTCTATTTGTTACGCTTACACGACTAAACCACAGAACCGATTTTGATGAAATATGGTACAGGGTAAGTTTGAACCCCAACAAACAAGAACAGGCTACTTTTATTCTCTGCGCCTGCGTCCGCGATAACCGACATTTACGCGGACAAAGTTGCAGACAAAAGCTTGTATTAAAGTAATCTTAATACTTCTAATACATGAAATCTCGTGTCGCAGTGTTTCTTACCAAACGCCTCCGAAACGGCTGGCCCGATTTTTATGAAATTTTGTGTGCATATCGGGTAGGTCTGTGAATCGACCAATATCTAATTTTCATATAAAATAAAAGTTTTTGACTTTGACTTTGACTTTGACTTCATACCAAAAACAATGGCGGTGCAAAGATCGCTGGGTCAGTATAATTATAATTTTGAAATGTAAACATGATCTCACATCTCACGAGGATATTATTATATTGGCTCAATTCATTCAATGTCATGTTATTAATCTTAATAACCTTTCAATGCGTATCGTTATCATTACACGTCCGGTTTGTTTATTAAGAAAGTAAAGATTGGCTCATTTTATCTGTATGCAGCTGAACACTGTCGGAGATAATAAAGGAAGATGCATTTATTGGCATTACAGCAAAGTGAATAAAACTATAAAAAACAAAAAACGACAATTTATGATTTCAAAATGGCAGCAACTCAGCAGGCCTGGATCCGGCCCTCAAGATGAACATGTATGTCAATCTAGGGAATAGTTAATATTTGTATTAAATTATCTATAATCACATTATGGTATGCAAATAAATACATATGAATAAATGAAATAAATTTCATTGAAATCCGTTCGTTCAAAACGGTGTACAAATGATTAAATAAGAAACATTTTCGCATATTCACAAAAAATAATGTTCAGAAAAAAATTGATATATTAGGTGCCTCAATAAATACAAGGAAATAACTACGTTAGTGCGTACTAGTTATGTTCACGTTAGGTAGTGCTTCAAACATAAAATAAATAAGATTTTTTTCTATGTATTTTTATTAGGTGATTTTCGAATTCGAACTAGTCAACTTGCCGCTAGGTTAAGACAAGCTTGGCAATGAACTCGCACGCACACAGTCATATAGTCGAGCGATATTTTCTTCCGTATTACATAACAGGGCGATTCTGTTTTTAGAAAGAGTTGTATTATCAAATACTGCCAAACATTAACAAAAAAAACAAGTAATATATATTATTTAATTATATGTCTTAAATGACAAATTCTAAAATTAGACGAGAATGAAAAGCTGCAAATTGTAGAATAGCAGCATGTATGAGTGCATTTGTGTGTGTGTGTGTGTATGTGTATGTGTGCTTGTAGCATTCCTTGTTAATTTAATAAATAAATAAAAGATACTCTCATTTTATGAGGGCATATTTTAATTTTAATTTGTATTAATACACACTGTATAAACTTACCTTAATGCCGTTAATTCTAAATCTAAATTAACAACAGTATTATTTTGCTTAACAAAAAGCAGTATTTTAAAAAGGGAAATACATCCAGTATAGGTTTTTTTTAATAACAGGATAGCTGAAATAAATCTGTCAAAAAAATAGGCCTGTTTAAAAATGTCGAAGTTTCGACTAAAAATACTCGTATACAGTCAACCAAAGAGATAGGTATCCAGGGTTGTCAGATATAGTTGAAGTGTTCTTAGAAACCGATGGATGTCTTTGATTTAAACTTGACTAAATTAATGAACTGTTTTTATCTACTTTTTAAATATTACATTTTGAAAACATCCATCGCTTTCTAAAAAGGCTTCAACTATATCTGATGACCCTTTTTTAAGGATGGGAAATCATCAAATGACTCTTTCCGTTCTGGGGGGAGTGGAAAGGAGTGTCAGATTTTTACTGACAAAAATCCAATCCGTGTTCCTTTTAGTGCCCTTTGCGTTTCAAGGCCGCGGTAACTCCTTCGAACAAATTCCGCAACTCTGGCAGGCACAGGCCCGAGCGGGCCCCGTATTCTTTGCTGACAGCTCTTTGAGGCGCGCGTGGAATGACCCTGAATAATCTGATGACCCTGCATATCTATCTCTTTTGTTGACTGTACTATAAACTTTTGATTTTCAAAATCGATTTGAAATTGGAATTGTTTCTTTCATTTTCTGTTACGATCTTCTTTTAAATCTTAAACACAAATATGTACACTATGTCAATAAATCTTTTCTTTTAATTTTTAGTTTTTATTTTGCAGGTAAGTAGTTCTTTTTCAAATCGTATTCCCGTAAGTTGTGTCTGCCATCGCCAATGGTTATGTGCATCGGTGTTAGTAATGGAAGTATCAGCTTTCGAGCCCTGCGCGTGGCTTGTGTTGGCCCCCTGTTCACCATGTATGGTCTGACTTTTGATTTCGTTTCCCACGAGTCCTCCGGAGTAGTAGTTCGCTGTGTAGTTGTTTTCTTTTCTGAAAATGTGTGTAAACAATTAATTAAAAAGCGATTCTTTTGATACAAAACTAAGAACGTTCTTCAGGCCGATTTAGCTCACGGCGGCCAATCGCAATGGAAAGTAGCAGGAGGTAATATAGTGCACAAGTGTGTGCGCAAACACAGGTGTATCTTCCCTTTCATAGCGACAAACTTACCAGGTCCTCACCGGACACGGTTGTTTCGGGAGGTTCCTGTGTCGGATAGGGCGGGAGGAAACGCCCGGGTGTCACCACAGTGTGGATCGCCCGGAGGACACGGTGGAGCATACGGTGCAGGACGTAAAGGGCAACAGAAGTAACAGGGTGGTTTTTTAGTTAGTAAAAGTCTGACAGTCCCTTCCGCCCCACCCAGGGCGGAAGGAGTCATTTGATGATTTTTACCACCTAAAAAAAAAAGCGATAAACTTCCCAGGTCGAGCAAAGTGTTTTGGGTTTTGAATCAAGAATTTCTCAGTAGCAGCCTCGGAGTCTGGATTTGTGCACGTTTGAAGGCAATAAGGTCGCCCCCTATTACATGGGACTTAAACGTTAATGGCGAAATTTGGGTATACTAATGGGTCCACCTCTGCCTAACCCTTCGGGGATTGTAGGCGTGATGTTAACTGATATTCTTCCATCAATACTCCAAATTTCAGCCATGCTTAAATGACGTAGGTTGGGTTACTTTGAACTCTTGGCCAATTTAATTAAAACACTCATTCCAAAACATTTATCTAAGAACGCGTGTTTTAATTGATTTGAAAAGGATTTATCAAGTCTTACGAGATTAGTTCCAGTGGTTTGATAGTCAATCATAATAAAAAAGCCAAGTGCGAGTCGGAATCGTACACCAAGGGTACCACGAAAACTATTACTGGAGTTTACTTTCATTTTATTATTTGCTATGCCTTTGTGGACTAGTGGTCGCAAGGTGCGACTGCTGAGCATAAAGTCTTGGGTACGATTCCCAGGTCGGGCAAAGTTTACTGGATTTTTCTATCAGGAATTGGATTTTTCCATCAGGAATTTATCAGTAACAGCCTCGAGTCTGGATTTGTGTCCAGTTGATGACAATGTTATATTTTTGCTATGCTTAAGGCCATAATAACATGTTTTCGGTGAAATATTTACCTAATACATTTAAAAGTTTAAGTGTGTGTCTTGTGATTGACAGACAGATAGACAACGTAGGCTTTGTAATAGGGTTATATTGGTACCTTTAGTTACAGGGCCCAAAACAAAAATATTATATTTTAAGGTCATTATTAGTACCTGACAGCACGTTCCGACACAATAAAGAATTTGCCATTCAAGTCACGACTTTAAATCGTATGCTTTAAAATAGTTTTTATAATGACAAGATAAGAAAGGCGAGGGCTCACGGTCGGCGATTGCGGACGGACCAATATGTTACAATAAGCGATGATCATCATACTTACTTCCTCCTTTACCAGGCCGATAGAACTTTCCTGGCCTTTTCAAGGCTTCCTTCATTGAGTTCCAAGAAGTGCTGAAGGCTTTCTGAAAGAAAAGAAATTGTGTATCTACCAGGTTGTGATTTCCAATCAAAACTCTCTTCACACGTCAGTTTTACAAATATCAACTTTAGCGTCTCGTGAACTAAGTTGATTTTTAAAGTAGATGCAGAGCAAAAAACTCTGAGCGTTTTGGCTAAGAGAACTTTTTTGACGCGCGGTCTAAATACAGGGTAATTGAAAATATACCCGTAACCTGAAAAGGGGTCATTGTACTCAACATTATGAGCAACTTTCACTATGGGACCAACCCTGAAATCATGAAAAAAAAAACAACTGTTACCTACAAAAATGCTACATAAGAAGATGCGTATGGATCAGCTGTTTTTTTTTTTCATGACTTTAAAACCTATTTAGAGTGATTTAAAAGAATTGACACATTCGAAACATTGTTTAAAATAGTTAGCTGCCTGTATACCAATTGGCTTGTTTGACTGTACGTCAATACTTTTTTAAATAAAATGAATCAAAAATGTTTATAAACCATAGCAGCCAACAGAACTTCCATTGTAAAAAAATATAGGCATAAATATACAAGGTGTAATTAAATTAACTGGTAATCTCGAAAAGGCGTCGTTAAACTCATCATAAAGAACCACTTTTACTATGTAACCCACTGAAAATAATCACCTGATCCATACAGTAGATAACTTGACAAAATTAAATAAAAAAAAATTACACCTTGTATATTCATACCTATAAGTCTTTGTTAAAGTTAAATACAAGTTAATATCTATCTAATGATCACACAAACACTCACAGCGATCTCCGTAGGTATTTTGCTTAAGAACTCCGCAAATGTACCATATGTTTGGTCCACAAAAAACACTAGTATCAGAGACAAGGCAAACAAAGACCTCATTTCACTGTGCAAAACCCATAAACACCACTCAGCACGACGACTCGGAGAACAATGGCATTCGGTCGCGGCCCTTGGAAGTTAAAACAAAAATATAAGATAACACTGTGTTTTGATATTGTAAGTAGCACAGTAATGAATCGGAAACTGTCCGGTAAGTAACAGCCTTATGAAGCGAGCCTGTAGAAGGAAGGTGTCGCTCACTCTCCGACGCGCGTCGCGTCGAGTCAAAAACGCATGCAGGCCAGCGCACAGTGTCCGGCGTAGAACAAGCCAAGTGGACAAAAATATTTTTTCATGGTTTTGGAAATATATCTATAAATTAAGTATTTATATACCTATATTAATATTATAAAACTAAAAACTCTGTTTGTTTGTTCGTTTGAACGCAATAATCTCAGGAAGTACTTTGCCGATAAAAAAAAAAATATCAATGTTAGATACGGATATGTTGGATTTATGGTAGAAGGCTATAGGCTATATATCATCACGCTGCGACCCACGAGAGTGGAGCAGTAACCAAAGATGCGGGGGACAGCTAGTAGTACCATAATATTTTATTTAAGGAAAATGCAAAGAGAAGGTGTATAAATATATTATTTCATGATGACACGATTACAATACAGAAAAAAAATAAGAATAAAATTATCTCAATCGCTGTAAATATCAACGCTAATTCTATATAAATATACAACCTTAGACTAACATATTAAATACAAAAAAAATTAAATGTAAATATGTATACAAATATAAATATACAACCTTAGACTAACATTAAAAAAATACAAAAAATCGAAATCTAACACTAGACTAATCTATTTACAATAAAACTAATTCTCAATATCCGAATCATCAGATTCAGAATCCGATGAATCCAATTGAAAATAGTTTTCCTGAGTTTGTGGAGGTCTTGGTTGCAACTGGAGTCAAGGCTCTATAGTGGCAAAAGATGGATTTTCGCCAATGTCCTTTATTACTCTGGCAACGTTTTTATATCCAGTGGTCCGTGCAGCTACCTCTGCAGCAGTCATTAATTCTCCAACACTTCGCGATTCATCTAGATCAGCAACTTTACGTTTCTTAGTTTTAAAAGACGAATCTTCGAAAACTTTTTTAGGTCTTCCAGGTCGACAAAAATCAGCAGATGAAGTAGAAGGTTGTGGTTGAGTCGATCGTAAGCAGAATTCTATATTTTCGCCTTTCAGCCACAACTTATTCTTATTCAGGAAACGCTCTTTTGATTTTGCTGAAGACACCCACTTGGTTGCAATTTTCGAAGAAATGCTGGCTAATTTCATCTTAATTTCCCTTTGACTTCCTCAGAGAAATTACACTTAGACAAAATAAATTGAAATAGACGATCATTTCTTTCGTCTTTTTCGTGCTTAAGCCACTTTTCGAAAAACTCTATTTTTTTAATAGAGTAAGTCATTTCTACAAAAAAAGAAAAAAAAATGTTGTACTCAAGTGTGCTACATAAAATAGGTCACATAATAGTCTATAGGCATGTAGTTAAAACATATCAAAAATTCAGAGTGGATACAAGAGGATACATGGCTTTTCTAAGCCTGATAAGTTCGAAAACAAAGAAAAACATGGTAATTTTTAAAGGGTTCAGAGATAGTCTACTTTATGAATGTTTATAACACATTAAAAGATTCTAATAAGAAAATAATATTTAACATACCTTTAGAAGTAAAATCCATCAATAAAACTTTTCACAAAATTAGAACTACCACCATGAGATGTAAGTGTAAGTGTCGCTAAAATGCAACTGATCTATTTATTTAACTGCACTTACCTAATTACCTTACTTTGATAAACGATGACTCACCCATATGGAATGTTAGACGTAAACAATTCTTGAAATCAGAGGTTTAGGGGTGTTGTTTACAGGTAGAAAGTAGAAATTTCTGGGATTTTGATAATGACTTTTGTCCACCTGGCTTGTTCTACGCCGGACACTGTGCAGCGGTCTCGCTTAAAGGCGGAAATCCACCACTGCGCATGCTGTGCACGGGCACGCGGCGTATTTTAGCTACAGGACACGCTACTCACGACTATGTAGAACATGCACAGCGTGCAGTGTTGAGCTATGTGAACGCCATATTCGAGCAAGCCACGCGTGTACCAATGACGTCAATTCATGCGTAGCGTGTCCGTGGGTTGCAGTGGACAAAATACATACATTTTCTTATAAAGCAAACTTTGACTCATGAGCTTAGCCTCTCCGTACGCCGCGGTGGGTTTTTGCCTTTAAGTGGCTCCCAAACAGACGCGGGCTAGCGGTGGCCAAAGCGCAGTCTGTGGCAAATTTTTTACAACAGGCCGCGTGTACTGTGTTGTAAAATGACGCCAAATACGGAAAATCTAATAGAAATATCCAGTTCCTTAGGAAACGTCATCCCGTGATTACAAAAACAATTGGATTGAAAACAAAATATGAGATTAAATCGCTGAAATACTTGGCCAATGCGGTGGTTCCTTTTGTTTTCTTCTTCTGAAAGGACTAATAAGAATAATAAGATTTTGTTACGGTTAGCCATAGCGACTGACGTCCGATTGTAGCACAAACAACACAGCTGGCGGTGCTTCACGTCGCCACAGCGATGTTTGTACATGTTAGGCAGAGGTGTACCCAATAGTACACTCACATTTCGCCAGTTATGTTTAAGTCTCATGTAATAGGAGGCGAGCCTATTAATGTTTAATGTTTGTATTAAAAAAATAAATAGGAAACGAAAACGTGGGTAAGATTTGACAAACCTACACATTATTTAAAGGTTGCCATGACAACAATTCCTTTTCCTTGTATCATTTGAGGAAAAAGGAGCAGTGTTTCATACATTCTCATTTTCTCGCCTAAAGGTCAAAACAAACAGGCCCCCTGTTCGTATTGACCCTAAGGCGAGATTAAAGATTAAAAATTACCAGAGATCTAAAAAAGGGTCATTGTACTCATCATTATGAACAACTTTTACTATGGCTAACCATAAAATCATGAAAAAAAATGAGCTGTTCTATACATTACGATCGTGTTGTATAGCATTTTTGTACGGAACAGATTTTTTTTCATGATTTCAGGTTTGGTCTCATAATAAAAGTGGTTCATAATGATGAGTACAATAACCCCTTTTCAAGTTTTAGTAAAATTTAAAATCACCCAGTATAGCTATTCTGTCTACGCTGACCCTAAAAGAGGAATAAGGAAAATGCACGTTGGGAAAAACAAAATGGTTGATGTCACTGTGACTTTCTATCTGATTTTATCGCGGAGATAGGCAACAAGGACATATGACGGACACGCTACGTTAGGATTTCTGAAACGTGTCAGAATGTACACGAGCGATGGAATATCGTGCCTTACAGCTAAACTTTTACCATGAAATCAGTACAGTAGCGTTCATAAATGGAGTAGCAATCTACAAAGCAAATCGATTGACACTGGTTAAACTTACGACCTTTCTACATCGTGTGCGAATTTGTGGTGTACGTAGGTACTGTGTTATTACGTTCAAAAGTACATTATAATGGCCTAATTAAATAAATGATTTGACTATGACTTTAACTTTGAATACATCACTTACACACACAGATGTAGGGATGTAGGGGGACCTGTACCCCGTGTACACAGCAATTTAAACCTTAGCATGCTACACTTATGGACGCTACTGTACTTGATTCTAGATGCCCCAGCGTGAACATTTTTATTGTCAGCTATTAAAAAAAACTACTATTCTATTCATTTCGTAGTATTTTTGTTAAGAATGGCTGATTATATATCTATACTAGCTGACCCACCACGAGTTCGTTCGCGTGGTATCCTACCCCTACCCCTATCCTACCAATACCCTACCCCTACCCTACCCTACCAATACCCTACCCTACACCACCCCTACCCTATCCTACCAATACCCTACCCCTGCCCTACCCTACCTACCTTTCAGGCTTCTGACTACCTGTAACGTATATCAAAGATCTACGAATGACTGCCGGGACCAACGGCTTAACGTGCTTTCCGAGACACGAGGAAATCGCTTCCCGAATAACGAACTAAATAATTATACTGTTGACAATATCTTGGGATTCGACTTACAGAATATAATAAAAACACGATGACGTCACAGTTCGAAAAGAAAACTTGCGATTTGTTTGTTATGAATTCAATACAGTTTAATATTCTCGAAATACTGATTTATATTAAATAAATTTTTGTTATCAAAATGAGCTACAAATGTTACGATCAAAAATATATTGAATTTTAGTTTTATGATTGTGTGACCAGCTCAGACTATACCTTTTTGTTGTAAAATCGCTCTTATTACAACTGCATAAAATGCGACAGTGTTTACCTTGAAGTGCTGTTGTCCGTTCATAATATGAAGGTTTTTTTTGTGTTTACCACAAATTCAAGCTTAAAGTAAAAGCATTTACTTCAATCAGATCATTTACAGGCACTTTTGAATTGTCAAGGAGTCGGTCAGTTAGTCCGAAAGTTGAAGCTAGTTGCTCGTTCCTAAAGTCTATGGAGAAGAACGAACAAGAAAATATACAGACAGACTTTTCAATTAGGTTTTTACAAAATCACTGGAATAAAATAATAGGCTGGTAATATTATTTTGCTGACTATCTCGTTGGTCTAGTGGTCGCAAAGCCTGACTGCTGAGCATGAGATCTTGGGTTCGACCCCCAGTTCGGGCAAAGTGTTATTGGATTTTTCCATCTGGAATTTCTCAGTAGCAGCCTCAGAGTCTATATTTGTGCCCGGTTGATGGCAATAGGCTCGCCCCCTATTACATGGGACTTAAACATAACTGGCAAAATTTGGGTGTACTAATGGGTACACCTCTGCCTAACCCTTCAGGGATTACAGGCGTGATTTTATGTATGTATTATTTTATTACGTTGCATTCCATTTCACTCAAAAGCCCTACACATCCACTTTAATTGGGCGCCAACTGTTTCATCCAATTAAATGGATGACATTCCTCACTTGTGTAATTCGCATTCTGAATGTTTCAATTCATACATTTGTAATCATATTACATGCACGAGCTCACACACTATTTAATTGTTGGCTGAAATGTTAAGAGTGATCGTCTACAGTTCCAATATTTGTAAATAGGTCAATACTATCTGTATAGTATAATTTATTTGATTAGCTTTGTATATGGGTATAAATATGTTCTCATGCATTACCTAAAAATACGGGACCCTAGAAAGACCTACACTGACCTTATTGGAGAGATCCTTCAGAAAGGTCAGGTGCGGAGTACTCGTAACCGGCGTGCTTGTATGACGAGATGTGTGAACGTAGATGAAGCGAAAGGAGTATGTAAGGATCGTAGCAGGTGGCGTTCTGTAGTATCTGCCTACCCCCATGGGAAAAAGGCGTGAGTTTATGCATGTATGTACCTATTTATGTAACTAAAAAATCTGTTTTGACATAATAAACAGGTACTTTAATTCTATTTATTTGTATAGATTATTTATTATGATTAAATCAATGATAACTTTATATTTCGTAATAAATCACAAGCGTTGTGATATCTTACTTCTCTTTCTTTTCTATGCAGTTTGACAGCGACCACGCGTCAACTGATGTCAGTGTCTTACCTACCCTACCTTATACTAGCACATCCACAAACATAAGAACTAGGTCGCTTTTGAAATGTGAGTCCATTCACGATGAATTTAGTGCTTACAACCTGACGTGGTCTAGATTCAGTGAGGCCAGGTAAAGTTCTACATATACCTATCAAGGATGGCAATTAAACGCCTGCCAGTGGTGACACGCGTCTAACTAATTTAGACACGTTAAATACATAACATCACGCCTGTAATCCCCTAAGGGTCAAGCAGAGGTATACTCGTTAGTACACCTACATTTCATCAGACGTATAAGTCCCATGTAATAGGCCTATTGCCATCAACCGGGCACCATCTAGACTCCGAGGCTGCTACTGAGAAATTCCTGATGGAAAAACTCAATAACATTTTTGTTTAAACGTGCAGAAAAAAAAACTATTTGTAGGTATATGATAGCCAGATTCATGTAAAATTGTATAGGTTTTATAACATCATGCTATGCAGAAGCCAAAGATGTAAATTAACGCGGGGGAAAATATCCATGCAGACGAAATCGCGGGCCGAAGCTAGTTTAACATAAAACAGTAAATTAAGTACCAGACTATAACCATAGTCTTAATTATTTTCTCGTCGTAACGAGAACCGAAGTAACCACAAGCCTAGATATTAGTACTTTTATCCTGCCACAAAACCTCGTCGCGTTTTATTACTTACTAGTCTAGCTTTTGCCCCCGACTTCGTACGCGTCAAAAGTCTATGTAATCTTGTTTCTTCGTAAAAAACCGTAGAAAATAGATGAATTTTTCAAAATCCGTTCTTAGAGCATGCCTACGTCATTATTTCAGCGCAATCCGTTCAGTGGTTTGGGCTGTGTGTTGATATATATATATCAATCAGTTGGTAACGGTTGCCTTTTATTCATAACAAAACACTACTTTTGTATACGAGTAGACTATATATATCTATAGACTATTGACTTTTGTATGGTCCACTATCGGTAAAATCTTCATAATGTTTCTTATGCTGAGCGTCAGCCGTATCGTGCGGTAGTGGCGCATATTTCTTAATTGTATTTATTTATTTTAAATTTTTTAATTTTTTTTTGTATATTTTTTCTTTTTATGTTATTGGCGTCATTTTCGATTGAATAAAAAGTTTTTCTTTCTTTCTTTCTTCCTGTATCTATGTACCTATAAATATGAATGCCTGTTTTCGTTAGTCACGGCACTAATTCTTTTTTTATTGTGTTTGCTACTGAAAGGAGAAGGTCATATGTAAGAAAAAAATATATAATTATATACAGAGTGTTAGTGTAAACACCGTTTTCCTTGAAACCAGTGGTTTGGTTTCACTTATAGAACGTAAATTCAATGAAAAAAAATATATTTTTATTTTTTAAGTAAAATCTCCATTTTTCCTCAAAATGATTTCACCCTATATTACAATGATGTAATTAGTTCTTTAAAACTTATGTAGGTAGTTATAACGGACGGCTAGTGCAGCAGGTCAACGCCCTTTGCGGTGATTACGTAACTAGGGCGCATAGTATCCATGAATTTAGGGACGGTGTCGAACAGATTCTTTTTTATTTTTAATTCAAATTAACATTTTTATAATAAATCAAGTAACTATGGTTTTAGTGACAACGGTGTTTACACTAGCAGTCTGTATATATATATGGCGGTACGAAGTTCGCTGGGTCAGCTAGTCGTACACTAAAGATAATCTACAAAACAGAAAGCCGCTGTAGAAATCTGTGCACATTCATGGGTTGCTCTAAGAGTGTGACGCTGCGGTTTGAGAGTTGAGAAGTCGGAGTGTCGCCGGCACTACTTGAGGTGCAGCTTCCGCTGAGTCACGCAGTGGAGGTACACCGAGTGATCTTTGCCCTTTTATGCTGAAGTAATGGAATGGATGGATAGTGAAAGGATTAGAGATTTT
Organism: Hoplodrina ambigua; assembly: GCA_949774945.1. Classification (NCBI taxonomy): domain Eukaryota; kingdom Metazoa; phylum Arthropoda; class Insecta; order Lepidoptera; family Noctuidae; genus Hoplodrina; species Hoplodrina ambigua. The sequence goes on along the minus strand of OX458974.1, from coordinate 2,027,636 downwards.
CAATAGCCTTATAACCTAATCCTACTTTTTGATGAATTTCTTGATGCCATTATTATATTATATAATTAAGTCTGTACATATTACTGAAATAAATACTCAAATCTTACAAATATTACAAATTCGAAAATGAGTTTGTTTGTTTATTTGCTACGTTTTTATGGTTAAATGGCTGAACCGATTTTTCCGGAATTCAGTTACATAGGTATGGGTCTGAATTCATCTCATGCCTTCGTCGAGACGTAGGATTTTGGCTTTATTGTGTAGTTAAGGTAGCTACTATGAAAATAATAATTATGTATGTCAAAATATACTAAACTATGAGCTCACCTAAAAAATTAATAAACAAGAATTTCGATAATTTCTAAGTTATCAAATTAACGCGTAAACAAACACACTTCGTTCATTGCTACTTAACCACAAGTCACGACTAACATCCCCTTAATAAACATACCATTCAAATACCATTCTAAGACTACATTAATACCATAAATCAAATAAAAATATCATAAACAACACCGTCCCCCACTGTATTACGAACTTCAGCAAACTTGCCCTTAACTAGTCGGGAGGTGACTTTCACTTTTGAAGCGCCCTCCCGGAGTGAAAAGGCGATATTTTCCTCACAGCGAATGAATGAAAAACCCCGCCACAGTTATGAGGCACTCCGACCGAATGTACTTTTTGAAGAAAAAATTGAGGGCAAGTTTTTTGGGGTATTTTTTTTTTTGCTAGTGAGAAGTGATATGGGGAAATGAATTTTTACTTTGGAACTGAATAACTACTTGGTTCGCGACAAGCTAATCTCAATAACAGCTCGTGGTTAAATAATAATAGTCGCACGAACCGATCGATTAAGTTAAGCTAAGCTTGCCGCGGTTGGTCCGTGGATGGGTGACCATCTTTAACACCGATACTCTTCCGTGCTTCGAAAAGTACATTACGCCGTTGGTCCTGGATGTCGTGAGTGAATTTTTGACAATCGTTACAGGTCGTCAGAAACCGGGAGGTATGACAACCAGTCTTACCTAGGGGAATCGTATTACCCAGTTACTGGGTTATAAAGGTCAAATAAGCAGTCGTTTAATGAACACCGGGAGGCCATGACAATACATATTAGGAAACTAACATTATGCATTCATATAAAAAATTGTTTACACTATGTCATGAGTAAATACAGTGACCTTTTTGAATTTTCATGCCTTTTGGCGGGCGTTCATTAATTACTGGAGCAAGTGAAACGCGAAACTAACTGTTACTATACTCATAAAGTTTAATAATAACTGGTGCAAGCTAACCCTGTTTTCTATGTTCCGGAAAGAGTCTGTGGGCTCTTTGAAATTTTGAGAGGGGTCCATAACAAGAAAAAATTTAAGAACCTCTGTATCAGGGTCATTATTGGTTGTTACTTTTATTGGCTAGCCTTTACTGCCTCACTCCTCATCGAAGGCCTCCCCTCATTTCTTCCACTTACCTCTGTATTGTACCTCATCTCTCCAGTTCCTGAGGAAGCCATCCAAGGCATCCTACCATTATCTCTTCGGTCTGCTGTGACCCCATCTAACTATGTCAGGACTCCAGTCTTGTGACAAGTATGCGAGCCCACTGCTTAGCTATAGTTATCTGACAGATATGGCTCGCCCAGTCCCATTTCAGTCTTGCAGAATTTTGAGCTACGCCAATAATTTGCGTTCTAGAGCACACTGTGTCAAGCGTAGTTTGATTAAACCTACTTTTTTTTTAAACCACGTGAGCTGATGTTGATATCAGATATGTTTTGAACCACGTAGGTATCCCGTAGATTCTACGGAATACCTACGTGGTTCAAAACAACCTAATCTCTACAATAACTTAAGCACAATAAGGGCCAATTTTGATTACATACACCATGATATTTTTATCACATGTTAAGTTTCTAAACTTCTAACAGATATTTAATTTATCTATTGCATTATGTTTTACTGTTTTCTTGTAAGAACAATGACTGGTCACATAATAATTATTATTCATTTTAGAATATTAGACATAACGCATAGCTCACTCACACTGGCGTGTCAATTATTCGTATGTGAATGAATTACCTAGAGACAGTGTATGCTATCCGGTCAGAAACGCCAAATTATGCAGACCGTCAAACAGAGAAAAGTTGATTTTCTAGGTCACATTATGCGACACGATAGATACTACCTGCTACAACTTATAATGACGGCACAGTGGCTGGAAGAAGACCAAAATTCAAAGAAGAAACGTAGCTGCACCATATTCGCGAGTAGACCGGCATCAACAGCGCCGCTGAACTGTTCCGCCTCGCGAAGGACAGATTGCAGTTTTCCAAACTGATGATCAACCTTCAGTATTTGAAGAGGCACTGCAAAGAATGCCCATAGTTGAAGCGCTTATTTGTTTAACTACCTGTGAAGAGACAAAACTTAGAAGACGCGCAATTACAGTAAATTTAAGAACAATCGTATTAAAATTTCAGTTTTAATTTATCAAAAAGACCACTAAGTTACAATTTACCGAAAAGGAATAAGAAAAATTGAAATAATTTAATTTATTTTTATTTAAAAATTTTAATATTAAGTAATTAAAAATTACACTAAATTACATTAAACAAAATTTAAAACAATTAAAATGAATAAAACATTTTTTTTCAATGTTTATTATCTTTTTGCAAGTTTTCAGTGCAAGCTGTCATGTTGGCTCACTGGTTAACTGGAAACCAAGCAGTTACAAAACTGAGATTTTTTCTACGTGGACGAAGTCGCGGGCAGAAGCAAGTCAGACAATACGAGTAAATACGAAAACAAACAAAGTGGTCTCCATTAACGAATGCTCAATAATCAAAAGATAATTTTCAAAAGAGGGGACGTCTGTTATGCTACCAATTATGTACGTCGTACGAAGTCGGACTTCGTCCGTGCTACAACAACATGGGAACGCTTTTAGACGCTTGAATATTTTAACAGAAGTCGCGGTGAAGACTGTCTTTGTCTACTGTGTCATTTTGTAATTTGCTTTGTTAGTTTTTACTTGCTAGTTTATTACTGTCCTGTACTTATACCAACAAAATCTAAATTAAACATGAGTTTTTATAAAACATCATGAGAAAACCTGGACTTTTAGTAAATATTCTGAAATCGCTAATCCGCCTTGAGCAAGCGTGGTGATTAATGCTCGTGCCTTCTCTGTATGTGAAGAGGCCTTTGCCCTGCAGTGGGACACAAATAGGCTGGTATTATTTTTACCCATTTTATCTGCATTTTGAAGAGAGGTATGAAAAGTGCATTTGAAGGGTCAAATTAAAATAAATTATCTTCTACCTGAGGACTTGGATCAAGCATTGTTTCTCATTTTGTTTTTAAATTTAAGTTAATCAAGGTATTTTTCTCCTTTTTTGTTATACTAACTTGCAATTAGATGAAATCTAAAGTCTCAATTATTGAACCGGAGACGTCAATCATGAAACCAATTAGGATCCATAGCGGACTTTTAACGGGAACAACATGGAATTGCTTTCAGACTGGTAAATGTTTTATTATTTACCGATACCGGTAGACTACATGAATCACCGTCATTTGTCTGTCTGGCTAAGTTTAGAATGTTCATTCGTTGGTCCGACAGACAAGGTGTTTTTACAAGCTTTTATTTAGCTTGCACTGTTCGTATGTATTATATGTATGTAAGTAAGTTGTCCTTTCAACATTTGCAAACAATTTTTCGACCATTTGTTGGCATCCGATTGAGCTCAGGTTTTGCATACACATAGTTCTGATGACAATGAAAATTAAATGTCCAATACTCACTATTGTATTTTTTTTTGACTTAGAGAATTATGTAAATTATATAAATGGTTGTAATCTACATCCCACATAATTGTTACATAACATAACATAACATCACACCTGTAATCCCCGAAGGATTAGGCAGAGGTGTACCCATTAGTACACCCACAATTCGCCAGTTATGTATTTACTCCCATGTAATAGGGGGCGAGCCTATTGCCATCTACCGGGCGCAAATGCAGACTCCGAGGCTGCTACTGAGAAATTTCTGATAGAAAAACCCAATAACACTTTGCGCGACCTGGGAATCGAATCCAAGACCTCATGCACAGCAGTCGCACTTGCGACCATTAGACCACCGAGGCAGTCAGCATCAAACATAATTGCAGACATAATTGTTAGTGTTGCGTATATTTTTTTTTACCATACAATCCGATACTGAACTTCAAATAAAAAAAAAAATGGAAGAAAATTTCAATTTCCGGGTATACCCAAACGCTTACCTTAAAAAAATATTTTTCACAAAACCTATTAAATACATTCATTTTCGAATACTGAAGAATTAATTGCACCCAATTTTAAAGGCGGAATATTCTAATTAAATACTAGAGCAAGATGGCGTGAGAGTGAAAGAGAGGCATGAAACGTCAACGACACCTGCCACTGATTTATTTGTTAGAAAGAATTTGGATTTTGAAGGAAAAACGGAGGGGCGATGTTTGTACAGACTAACGGAAATAATAATTTATTCAAGTTATGTTAAAATTGTGACTTCGTCCGTGTCAAAGTTGATATATTGTCCCACGAGAACTGTACATTTTTCCAGGATAAAAAGTAGCCTATATGCTATTCCAGGTTAAATTCTATGTTCGTGTTAGATTTTATCCAAATCAGTTCAGCCGTTCTAGCGTGACTGAGTAACAAACTGCCGTCCAACCAAATTTTCGTACTTATAATAGGAGTTAGATGCATACATATATACATTAATAACATAAATTAAAAACTTGTTTAAAAATGAGTTTATCTATTCTATACAAATAATTAAAATTGAATTGTCTGTTTGTAATTTCAAAATTCCAGCTTGACTGACTTTACATGGTACTTATCTATAAAATGTATGTATTTATAAATTATTTAAGTATGTATATCAGTTGTCTGGTTACCATAACACAAGTTCTGCTTAGCTTGGGATCAGATAGCCGTGTGTGAGTTGTCCCAAGACATTTATTTATTTATTTTTATTTTTATAACAAAAACCTTGTCTGTCTGTTTGTTTGTTCCGGCTAATCTTCCAAAAATCTGGATCGATTTTTAAAACACTTCCATTGACCGATAGTTGATGTTATGAGGAATACCAGTTTATTATTGTCCCACTGCAGGTCAAAGACCTTTCTTATACAGAAAAGACACGAGCATTGATCACCGCGCTTGCTAAAAACGGATTGGAAATTCCAGACTTATATTAATTAGCAATAAAGTCCAGGTTTCCTCACGATGTTTTCATTCACCGATGTCAGTGACGTTCGCCTATTAATCTTCATATTTAGGAAAAAATAAGATGTTATACTAAGTTATTTTTTTAATAGGTTTTTGTATTGACGTGACAAAATTAATGGATTGCATGTGGCCTTCTTATAATTTATATAATATACGTATAGAAGAGGTTTTTTTTTTCATTCGGGTGGTAAAAATGATCAAATGAGTCTTTTCGTCCTGCGTGGGGCGGAAGGGACTGTCAGACTTACTGACTACAAAACCACCCTGTTCCTTCTGTAGCCCTTTGAGTTCCGGGGCCACGGTATCCTGTTAAGACGCCCCGTGACGCCGGCAATATAGAAAAACCTGCTTTTTTTGTGCGCGGTGGAAATCCTCGTGGACTTCCTCCGTCGTGGGGGTGAAAGAGGGATATGCTAGACTCTTACCGGCTAAAACCACCGCAGTGTTCCACCTTTACCTATGGCCGGGGGGTGAGGGAGTGCGGGATTCGCATATGCATTCACCGCTCCCCGGCAGGCATGTTATAGGAAGCCTATTTGGAGTAATTATGCGATAGTGCTTGAGCTGCTTTACTTTAATACGATAGTAAATTTTGTGATACTAAAATTTTCTCAAGTATCAGGCAGATGTGAGCCGTACGCCACTTTGGGTTCCGTACGATATAAAACATGTTTTATTTTTAATTATTATTTGGTGACCTATTATATTCTAAAGTAGCTATTCTCCATTGCATTAAGTTATTGTTTTTATTACTGTTTTGCTTCTGTTGGCCATAGCGTAATGTCATATCGTCTATTAATTGGACCAGTAGTTCCTGAGATTAGTGCGTTCAAACAAACAAACAAACTCTTCAACTTTTAAATATAAGTATGTACAGATAATATGACCCTTTGACAGACAGAGACACAGACAGATGGAAAGACAAAGACAACGTACGCGTAGTAAAAGATCCAGAACCAAATGTAAATCTAAAGAGGTTAATAGAACAATGATTCTAAAGCATATGTAAATAAGGTTTATTTAGTTAAAACAACAACTACAGACCAAATAAACGTAATTATTATTACTTCAAATAAACAGTTCTGTGACAAGTCCGTTGCATAACCGCAATGCTCCAATTTCCTTGGAAATTGACTCAACGCGTAGCGGTCCAGTTATTTGCTACGAGAGTGCTCCTGTCGTAGCTATGACGTCATCACGTTGGCTACGGCGTAGCAATAGAACATTGGGAGGTGTACTCTCATCTATGTATAATATTAATAATGTTTTATCTTGCAACAATTTGGGTTATTGTGAAATACTTGAATGAATACTGGTTCATACTTTTTTTACCAAATTCGAAATATTGGTATTGGTCTAGTGATCGCAAAGCATGACTGCTCAGTATGAGGTTTTGGGTTCGATTCCCAGGGCGGGCATAATGTTATTGCATTTCTCCATCAGGAATTTCTCTTTTAGATTTAAAACCAACTTGTTTTTATATTTTAATTTTGTGTACAATTTTTCTTTTTATGTTACGTGCGTAATATTCGCTTGAATAAAAAGTTTTTCGTTTTCTTTTTTCAAATAAATAAAGGCCTACTAATTGATCAAGTGTGAGCGCACACTTAGCAAGGGGGGTGTAATTCACAAGTTGACAGTATCTTTTGACATGTCTGAGGGGATACACAGGGGACATTGGGGATATAAGGGTCGTATTAAATAACGTTGTGGCATCGATTATTTTCTATCGTAAATAAATATGTACAAGATGGGGGTGAGCGCTTTGGGCTTAAGGAAAAGATTTATGTTAGGGTAAGTCTTTCAATGGAGCTCACGAAATTCAAATTTTTATTTGCGTTTTTTTTGCAAATGATCGCGCTAGTTTGTATGTTATATAAATATAAATAAATATAAATATCTTGGGACAACTCACACACGGCTATCTGATCCCAAGCTAAGCAGAGCTTGTGTTATGGTAACCAGACAACTGATATACATACTTATTATAATTTATAAATACATACATATTATAGATAAATCACACTCAGACACAGAACTAACAATCATGCTCATCACACAAAGTTTGTCCTGGGTGGGAATCGAACCCACGACCTCCGGCTTAGCAGTCAGGGCCGCTAACCACTAGACCGGCAGGCCCGTCATAAAAAATATGCAATATGCCCGGAAGAAATATGTATTTTGAAATTCATTTGCGGTGTTTATTATTATAAAATCATTTATTTATTTTTCCTGTTGGTCTAGTGGTTAGTGGCCCTTACTGCTAAGCTGGAGGTCGTGGGTTCGATTCCCACCCAGGACAAACTTTGTGTGATGAGCATGATTGTTAGTTCTGTGTCTGGATGTGATTTATCTATAATATGTATGTATTTATAAATTATAATAAGTATGTATATCAGTTGTCTGGTTACCATAACACAAGCTCTGCTTAGCTTGGGATCAGATAGCCGTGTGTGAGTTGTCCCAAGGTATTTTCTTTTTTATTTTAGTCTGTGAATATCCATATTATGTTAACAGCAGTGAACTCGATGTTAGTAATAAAAAATGATTTCTTAAAACAATATTCCATTTTCACAATTCCATTAAAATCCATATCCACGTCGATCGAGTATCGTATGTAAGGATCGTAGCAGGTGGCGTTCTGTAGTTTCTGCCTACCCCCATGGGAAAAAGGCGTGAGTTTATGTATGTATGCCATATCCAATTAAATTTAAACCAAATCGTGATAATACAAACGTCATCATGTGTTATCGTGATATACATATTTGTTAATATGTCATCTTTTAAAATTAAAAATCAGGAAACTCAAAAAAAAAAATCAGTAAATCAGTTTACTTACATCTAAATGATACAGTGAATAAATATATATTTGGTTCAGTGAACTAACGTTATTTGTTTGGCAGAATTTAATATCTTATTGCCCGTAAGATCTTCGTAAATAAATGTCTATATTTAGTACTAGGTTCTACCCACGCCTTTTGACTGACTGCCTCTAGTGGTCGCAAGCGCGACTGCTGTGCATAAGGTCTTGGGTTCGATTCCCAGGTCGGGCAAAGTGTTATTGGGTTTTCCATCAGGAATTTCTCAGTAGCAGCCTCGGAGTCTGGATTTGTGCCCGGTTTATGGTAATAGGCTCGCCCCCTATTATATGGGACAACTGGCGAAATGTGGGTGTACTAATGGGTATACCTTTGCCTAACCCTTGAGATTTTTCCACCAGCATTAAGTTTCATCTTAGGTTACTGAGAGTGCCAGAGATTAGCGCTTTTAAATAATCAGACAGTGTCTTCAGCTTTATTATACATATCAGTATAGAGTTTTACAGCAATATTAACTTCTAAGACCCAATATTCCAAAGATATTGAAGAAAAGACTCTGTGACAGACGAATAAAAAGTGACCTTGAAAGGTTCCGCTTTTCCCTTTCAAGCGCGGAACCCTAAAACGATAACCATGACCATAAAAGAAACACAGACCCCAATGAAATAAGTAGCAAGTATCAACATTTTCATGATTATCTAATCAAGAAAATGTCAAGGCGATAAACCGACTGACCTTTAGCGATATAACTTCATCAGAGACCAATAACAAAGACAACCACTCTCTCTTGACCTCTAAAAACAATTCAATTGAATGTACAAAAGAGTTCAACGAAACCTGGTATTTACAAATGAACTACTGCAGACTTTCCCAAAGTGTGCGATAATGCCCCATTGTGGGCACTGCAGACCTAAGAAAAAAATCTGGGCATTGTGTAGAGGGCTTGTGGGGCGATTTGTAATTTCATCTACTAGGTAGTTTTTAAGTAAGTGAAAAAATGGGGGCGCTAGAAAATAATTTATTCTAAAAGTGGGCAGTAGACGAAATAAGTTTGGAAACCTCTGAACTTACTGCCTCAAAGAAATTGACCAAGACTGCTCGTAAACAAACAGGAGAAGATGTGTGTGGTTAACGATTCTCATTTGGTGCACAGATAATGAGAGATGAGACATGAGACACGTGTAGATAGTACGTCAGTCTTGTACAACAGATAACCGGATTACTGAGCCGGAGTTGTGATTGACAGCGGGAGGGGGCGGCCAGGAAAACCGAGGATGATGTAGCACTGCTAAAACTGACTCAAGTCAAATTTTCTTCCATTTTTCGAAGTATGTAAGTAAGTAGATAATTTTAAATCAAATCAAAAGGTAGCATTGGGACAGACGACCGCAACAGGGTCGCGCGACTCACTGCTTAGTATGAACTTATATGGAACACTAAGGGTCGGTCCACATCTGACGGGAGATACGCCGCGTATCGTCAGTCGTGTAATGCAGAAGCAGTCAAATAGATAAGTACTATTATTAGCCAAAAACTTGTACGTCTGGTGCACACCGTAAGTGTAAGTTGGTTGTTTTTTAAATAAATAAACAAGATAATAAAATATCCAACCATACACACATAACCGATGATGCGTTAGTGCATCGACCATACTAAAGACGATACGTTCGACGTATCTTCCGTCAGATGTAAACCGACCCTTAGTGTTCCACATAAGTTCATACTAAGCAGTGAGTCGCGCGACCCTGTTGCGGTTACCCTGACCCTGTTGTTGCGATACTCGCCGGTTGCCTGTCGCGGTCGCCAACATCGGAATGGCACCTTTAAGGGTATAAAAAGACAGTTAACGAATCGGAAAGTTACATGTCCTTCCCATCATTGCGATCATATTAGTGAAGTGGACTATACTTGGGAACCTTCCACTTCTAGTTATGTAGATATTGAAGAAGTGGTTCATAAGAGTGTCCCTCTTAGTTTAAGAGCTTGAGTTGAGCTGTCGTAACATCCGATGCCAGAGATATGTCACCTCAAGCTTCATCATCATCAGCGGTAGGACGTCCACTGCCGAACATAGGCGTCCCCTACAGATTTCCACCTCAAGCTTACTTAACCTAAATTCATCGTAGGTAATATTTACAGAATAGTACAGCGGCTAGCTTTCTCCCAGCGGATTTCCATTAGTTTCCCATTTCATGGCCGCACATTATCAAGGATATCCGCCTGTACCTATCGCTGATCAAGCCTGATTGCGCATTACCATGTCAAGCACACGGCTAATGTCTGCTCGTTATCGGCCCTCCAGTGCGTACGTTGTGTATACGCGCGTAGATGGCACATATTAATCAGTGGTGCTATTGAAGTTTAATGCTGATGCGGAATTGGTTGCGGTAAGTCTTTTAAGGGATGTATGTATGTGAATTTACCTATACGATTTATTGTAAAACATTTTTTTTAGTGTTTCTTTAGCTAAGTTGACCGATCTTTGGCAAGAGCAAAATTTATGAGTTTGCGTCACCGTCATGTCAATGTGACTGCGTCACCAACATGATGACCTAGTGACCTGACTTATAGGTTTTAAAAAGAAAATTAGGCACCAGTCTTCCATCAGTATTTGTAGATTAAGTTAACTTTAAACTGCAATTTGCGGTATGAAAATAAAAGGAATATTTTTCATCAGCGCTTCTCAGTTCCAATCTGGCAAAGATGCCTCTAACTTACCTACTTTTTTAATAGACAATGACGCTGAGATGAGATTGCGACCCGATTTGGTGATTAAGTATCTCTTAGGAATATAAACTCGGTTGCGGGACGTCTTAACAGGATACCGTGGCCCCGGAACGTAAAGGGCAACAGAAGGAACAGGGTGGTTTTTTAGTCAGTAGACAGTCACTTCCGCCCCACCCAGGGCGAAAGGAGTCATTTGATGATGTTTACCACCTAAAAAAAAAAAGGAATATAAACTCATACCCTTTATTGTATACATATGTTACATTTCAAGCAAGTTGCAACATAAATACTGGTATTGTCATGGCAATATATTAATAGTAGGTAGGTATTAGGACAGTGTAACTTAAATTTGATATGGCTAAACCACCCAAAATCTTTATAGTACTTAACGATTTTAAAACGAATTTTCTGCAGCAGCTATTACAATAAAATATTTACCCAAGCAACCCCATAAATTTCAACCCTGATTATAAATGTACTTAGCTTAAAAGCTTATCGAAATTTTCATACGTATTAGTATTCAGAGGGTAGTTCGGACCCACATAATGTTTGCATTGGTCGTCACAATATTTGTTTAATTTAAGCTCGTTTTCGGATTAGCAAATGGACCTTTTTTGTACTTGCGTGTTATTTTTAATTAAAGTTTTAATGGACTTGTGAGAGCACCTTTTTTAATAATTGATAATTATTTTAATAACTGTATGAGCTATGCTGTTCTGTAAAAATATTTTTAGTATATTTAGGTGATGTGAGCTTAATTAAATAGGTGATTGACGTAACCCTCAAAAACTCATGTGGCTATGGGCATTACATAAAACACGTGAAGCCTGCTGGGGGAGCGGTGAATGTCAAAACAAAACAAAACATTTATTTCAATTACACCATTTACAGGCACTTTTCGTCAAGGAGTCGCAATGCTAACGCATAGCATTAGCATTTATTAATATATAGCATTTTATAGTAAGTATGTAGAATTTAATTATTTTGTACTTGTGTACACTTTATTTTATTATGTAAAATATATTAATTTTTTTTTTTTTAATCTCTAGTTTTGTTGTCTTACTCTCGTACAAATAGCTTGCACCTACCATGTTATCTCTTCACCACCTTTGGTTGACTGTTAGAGTATGCCTAAGGCATTAAGACCGTTTTTGTACTTTTGTTGCATAAATTGTTTGTTGTCTATGAAAGCCATAAACCATCCTGACTACAAACCTCCACACTTAAAAATATAGATCACCCATGGGTTTAATCAAAAACTTTCAACACCAACATTGATACAAATTAATCCCACGATCCTAAACAAATGTTGGACATAAGTTTGCTAAACAAAAGTTTTATACGCTTAGGATTTACCACTACGATAGTAAGTCATTTGTTTGGCCAATGTTTGTCCTTAGAGACTACATTTTGATTAAGAAACAGATTTTAAAAAAACATCAGAAATGAAACTACGCAAATAAATAATAACAGTGTCATAATAATCCATTTAAGTTTGGACTTTAAATCCTGTGCGTTAAAATATAATATTTTCTACAATGATAAGATAAAAAGGTGAGGGCTTGCGGGCGGCGTGATGACAGCTGATGGTTTTTGGCGTGGATTCCAGCCAGGTCGAAGTTCTTATCTTTTTTAAAACATATAAAATAAAAGTACAGTAAAGTCTAGGTAAAATACCTAGACTTTATACGTACTTTTATTTATGCCCCCTGTATTGTTGCATGCACTGTGTTACATTACATGCTACAAAAAACAGTGATTTTTGACACCAAAAATAAAAGCCATGTCCCATATTTTTGCTCAACATTACTTAATTTGATTTAAATGTGTCTTACACCCCATTTTTACTAGCATATATTATGCAATTTTCCTATAAATTATTTGTGGAAACAGCATTAATAGCTCTTTCTCATCTAGAATTCTACACCCGCCCATAAATAAGTCCCAAAGACTTGATTAACAATATAACAAACTAATCCGCTCTACCGACAGCTCGGTCCATACAAAAGTAGTCTATGGTGCCGATTCCCTTGTTCACAAAATAGACTAAATTTAGAGAGTTGACATCTCTTACTAACATACAGCGAAAGGAAAGGACGGTGATATTCCGTGACATTAAAGAACTAAGTTAGCGATGTCAAATTAGTTTTGCCTTGAAATTTTCCGTATTTTTAATCCATACGTTTTAACATGTGAACTACAATTGTATGGATGTGTCAGATTGACTAAATTTGACAGCTCTTATTTACATTAGTCTCTTTCTTGTTTTATTGGACAGAAAAAGATGAAAATAGTCTAATTTTAGTTTAGTTTGTGACCAAGAGATTCGGCACCTATTAATATTTTGATTAATCTACACTAATATTATCAAGAGGAAAAAATTGTATTTTCGTTTGTTTATTTGTAACGGATAAACTACTGGATCGATTTTAAAAATTCTTTTACCATTAGAAAGCTTCATTATCTGGGAGTAACATAGGCTATATTTTATTTTATTTTTACGTGGACGAAGTCACGGGCAAAAGCTAGTATGTAATAAGACTTAATGTTTCATAGATAGGACAAGAACACTAATTCGAGGTTGTCTTAAAATCTCATACGAGTTTTTGAGTTTTTTCACTTATCATTTTGAAATCAATTTATTTGACGCCAAACTGTCTAACCAGAAGTCTAAATTTTTAGTTCAAAGCTATTAGAAATCTATACTAACAATATCATTAAGAGGAAAGATTCGATTGTTTGTATATTTTTTTGTTTGCATTGAATAGGCTTCGAAACTACTAAACCGATTTGAAAATTCTCTCACCGTTGGGAAGCTACACTATCCCGGGGTGACATAGGCTATATTATAGGCTATATTTTATTATAATAAAAATAGGGATCCGTAAGAGCATCACGCGAACGGAATCGCGAGGAGAGTACTAGTGGGGTATAAAGTTATAAAGATATGGACTAGATTTAGCCCGCGATTTCGTCTGAATTGACTTCAGAACTAGTTTTAAATTATACGTGTTTTATTAAATTTAAAGTTTTGTTTTAACTTATCCTGTCTACAAAACATCGGGTATTTTTTTTATCCAAAATATGATTAGACTGCTTTCGTATGGACCGCGCTACAGTCCCCTCAATAAATTCCACTTCCAACAGAGAATCGAATCGTTCTTATGCCAGTGGTGGAGCTGGGAGGACATTTGTCAACATTCTTAACAATACTATGAACAAGGGAATGCTTTCAAACGATATTGCTTTGTTTATTGAGCTGTTGTACTCAAAGACTAATAAATTTCAAGATGGTTTAAATTTCTATTAGACGCGTCAAGTGGATTTAGTATGCTAGTAGATTTAAATAAAGATTTTTGTTTTAAATTCGGAAAATTCCGATTGCTGTTTTGTAACTGGGAAGTGGATTTTCAGCTGGTCTGTCCTGTAAGAAATGTTTATTTATTTATTTGAACTTTATGCAACAAAAAGGTACAACGGCGGACTTAATGCCTTATGCATTCGCTACCAGTCAACCTAAGGGGGTAAAGAGATAACATGGCAGGTGCAAAAAATGGAAAAAAAAAATGGAATGTTTTGGGTGAATTTAATACTCAACACTCAATATCTTTATTGCATTTCCATATGTATACTAAGGTGGTAACTTATATAATTGAGAACATTATGGACCCTGTAAAGCACAGCAAAAGGGTAGAGGAGAGGAAGCCCCGTTTAAAAAGATTATTAATAGAAAATTAAATCAGTTCTAACTTATTTAGGTAAAGTTAACTTGAGGTGAGCTATCCACGTAGGTAGTATAAAATAATATATATTATTCTTGTAAGGAGACGGTTCTTATGACAGAACATGACATACATAACATCACGCCTGTAATCCCCGAAGGGTTAGACAGAGGTGCACTCATTAGTACACCCACATTTCGCCAGTTATGTTTTTAGTCCCATGTAATAGGGGGCGAGCCTATTGCCATCAACCGGGCACAAATCCAGACTCCGAGGCTGCTACTGAGAAATTCCTGATGGAAAAACCCAATAACACTTTGCCCGACCTGGGAATCGAACCCAAGACCTCATGCACAGCAGTCGCGCTTGCGACCACTGACACAGACCAACGAGGCAGTCAACAGAATACACTTACTTGTGACAGAATATACTTATAATTGGTCCATTGTAGGGCAAAGGCCTTTTCACATACAGAGAAGGCATGAGCATTAATCACCACGCTTGCTCAAGCTGGATTGGCTTTTCCAGACTTATATTAATTAAGTCCAGGTTTCCCCACGATGTTTTCCTTTATCGAAGTCAGTAATGTCCAAAATAAACTTAGAAAGCACATAATGAATTGAAGGAATTGTCAACATCCGCGTTTGCGACGTCAAGACCAGCGGGGCAGTCAACTAAAGTAAAGTTGACACAAAAACTGACTCACAAAAACCGAGTTTAAATTATAAATTTTATCTTAGTCAGAATAAAGTTCAAACACTGGCTCGAGGTTTGGGGTAAAGTTAGAACTTGTTGTAATTGTGCCGTCAATTAAAAGTTGAAGGACGCACACTAAGAACTTTGACAGGCTGACATTATAATACAGTATGCAAATGTTACCTCCTTTGTGCAGTAAGTGGAACCAAAAACGGTGCAGTTCTTGTAACTTGTTGAGGCTGACTAGAGATAAACTATTATAACATGACGCGCCCCTCCATATTACTATTTTAATGTGTGTAGTCACATCTGTATGAAAGAGTTTGTATGCACTTAGTTGTGAGTAAAAATGACTGAAGATGATTATCTTCAACAGCAGGCTGGCAGATTAGTTTTTCAACTAATCATAAATAGCCGACCGCTCAAGACAACGCACCTGTCATTTTCATAGATTATGTCAGTGCAGCGCCATACCAGTAATAATAAGTGATTAATGACGCCGCTAGACTAGCAACAAATCGCTGATTTGTTTTTGTGTCTCAGTACGCACACATGCGCTGTGAATCTTTTTAATACTTTTACAAACACTTTTAAACGTTTTGAATTGTGGAAGGGCGCGCCATGTTATTGCAGTTTATCTCTAACTTGTTGAGGCTGAGTACGACTTGTCTTAGTTCATTAATTAAGTCTTTGTCACGCTTCTGTTACGTTTATAACTTAAGTCTATAATATCTTGGTTTTAAGTTAGGTATATATTTAATCTAATTCTAATCCACATAACATAACACGCCTGTAATCCCCGAAGGGTTAGGCAGAGGTATACCTATTAGTACACCCACATTTCGCTAGTTATGTTTTAAGTCCCATGTAAAATAATAATGTAATTCTAATCCAAATGTATAAAAGCTAAAGGTCACTCGCTCACTCATCACGAACTATCGAAAACCGCTTGTCGTATAAAGATGAAATTTCGTAGAGAGTTGTTTATAGTTAGCAGAAGTCTGATAAGAAAAGATTTTAGAAAAATCCACCCCCTAAGCGGATGAAATGGGGCACCAAAGATTGTATGGAAAATTTAACTTAAGTCTAAAATAGCAGGTTTTTTTAATTCGACATGGGTTTTACCTTAATAAGATCACATTACAACAATGAACGGCCAGAAAGATAATTATTGTTGTCTATAAACTAAATAGCAGAAAAAAAACGTCACAAAATCTTCAAAGAATACAGTAAAACAGATACATTTGCCATAAACATGATAAAATATCTTCTCTTATCCGACACAAAGTGTTAACAGCCTCAAAGCGTCTCCACTGAGACATACAAACGCTTTTATCTCGATATCTGATACTTCTCTGCCCTCACTGTATAGAACATTATACCTACCTATAAGTATTTAGGTAATTTCAGCCAAAATGATGCATATTCTTGAGGAATTATTAAAAAAACATCGACTTTAAAATGGTCGATATCAATTGAATTACTTTACGGACTGCCTCGTTGGTCTAGTGGTCGTAAAGCGCAACTGCTTAGCATGAGGTCTTGCGTTCTATTCCCAGGTCGGACAAAGTGTTATTGGGTTTTTTTCTATCAGGAATTTCTCAGTAGCAACCTCGGAGTCAGAATTGCCCAGTTGATAACAGACTCGCTTCCTTTAACATTGGACCTAAACATAACTGGCGAAATGTGGGTGTACTAATGGATACATCGCTGCCTATCCCGTCCAGGATTACAGGCGTGATGTTAAATTATCATATCAAAAATATGTATCAGTTCAGTATGAAGTCAGATGGAAATACTACTATTAGTTGACATTAATTTTAAACTCAAACGAACGAAAAATCAACATGAATTTTCATCACAAATCTCAAAACTAAAATTCCATTCCATTTTTAAAAATTAACACCATCATGGCGTCCGTAATACCCTCTAAACAAACACCGGCCAGTATCAAACACTTTGCACAAAGCCAGGTAAATAGACAGCGGGTGAAGCCGACAATCCCGCGATCCCGGGATCACGGTCGCTAATTCAATTAGCGGGACGCGCGGCCCACTATTACGGGATTGTTACGTCACCGAGATTTATTTGTTTTAGCTACCTTCGAACAGTGAAAATGTTTCATTTGTGTTAGTTAGGTTCGGATCTAGTGTGATTAACACGTGCTATCTACGCAATCTGGGTTTCAGCATTTATTTTTAATTAAAAATAAACGTAGGTAGGTATATTAAAAGGGGTTTTAGTCGTATTTTGGTTCAAATTATGAATAACTTCTGCCCTCGACTTGATCTGCGTCAATGTCAAAATATTGTCACACGGACACCGTACATTCTCAGATAAAAAGTAATTATGTGCTAATCCAGACCATAATCTTTCTCTGTGTCAATTTTTATCCAGAACAGTTCAGCCGTTGGCGTGATTGAATAACAAACATTCATTTATTTATTTAAACTTTATGCAACAAAGAAGTACAAAGGCGGACTTCAGCATTCAGACTTGCCTTAGGCATTCTCTACCAGTCAACCAAAGATGGTGAAGAGATAACAAAATAAGTGCAAAATTGTTTAAGTATAAGAAAATAATCAAATATGATATTTAAAAATCATCAACAACAAATATCTAAATAAGTTTAAACGTACACAAGTATATAAACTCATATATATATATATATAATATATACATACTCATAAATACATATTTTATAATAAGAATAGAAAGGATTCATCCATCCAAACTATTGCATTTATAATGGTACTAAGATTATTGATGGGAAAAATGTATGTAGGAACATAGATTTAGTCTTTAGGTGTGACGTACTCTTTGTTTCATATTGACCCTATTTGAAAGGGTTTAGTGTCTGTGCTTAGGGATATAATTCGACCCCGAGGCAAGGTGGAAAAGGACAAGCTGATACAAACACTTACAAGCGAGTAATATCACTAAAAACAACTGTAAAAAAAAAAACAAAGCTGCTAAAATATGAATTGAATTTTACAAAATCAAAAACCAACAAACAAACTGTAACCTACTAGGCTAAGATCCTAGAATTCCTAAACCTACCTCATTTCGGCATGGGTAAAATTCTGAGAATGCCTAGACAGAGGAATACCTTCAAACGGGGTGAATAGGGATGCAGGAGAGAATCGGAACATGTTTTTTTTTTTAAAGAGGACTCACAATTTATTTGTTTTTAAATTATTATTGTGAATTATAATTGTGTACAATCTTCTACGGGATATTTTTTTAAAGTAACATATTATACATAATAACGTCATCTTTGTAAGAGTTGTGAATGTTTGTATGTGGTTAGTATATAGTGTATATACATTTATGTAGGCCATAAATGCAGCCAAACGCATTAATTTATCAAAGAACTTACCTCAAAGATGAGAAATGGCTAAAGGGTGTCATGTATCGACGATTTCGTGGAAGACTACGTGACACTTCGCAGCGCAACACGACGCTGTCTCTTCGCATGATGTTGATTTTCAACCGACTTCAAAAAGGAGGAGGTTCTCAATTCGACGCGTATGTTTTTTTTTTTTTTTTTTTTGTATATTTGTTCTACGATTACTCCGCCAATTATGAATCGATTTGGATGATTTTTTTTTGTTTGAAAGAGTATTGTCCGGAATAGGTCCCATAGGAATATTGTCATGATCTGATGATGAACTTTGGAGATATGGAATGGAACTCCTTATAAAATGACAGCAGAACCGCCGTAACAAGAAATATTGCTTTGTCTATACGTGTAGTCGATGACTGACTGAAGGAAGTGGGGAGGGGGTACGTCAACCCCCCTCCTACCACTTTCCAAAATTAAATATATCGTGTGAGGTATTGTTTGAAAGGGCTTTATGTAAGGATTTCAAACATTAACTCACAAGCACTAAAAAGTGAAAAATAAAAAGCTTTTTTACAAAAAAAGATGACCGCCTTCAAAAACTACAAAATAAAAAATAACTTTAGCTTGGAAGTCGGTGGCAATACCTACATAGCAAGAAACAAAACCAAAGCCGCCGAATTCCAAGCTAAAGTTATTTTTTATTTTGTAGTTTTTGAAGGCGGTCATTAAGTTTATTTTTATTTTAAATGTTATTGTAAATATTATATTAAGTCCCATGTGATAGGGGGCGAGCCTATTGCACAAAAATAATCTATCCTCAAAATGCTAAATTAACGTAGATCCGGCGACTCTGGGCTCTCGGATAATACCGTATAGGTACTACAAAATTTAATTACTTAAAAATCCAGTATGAACCTTCATTAAAATGCATGAAAGATGACGTAACAGATACATCGGTATTCCGTGCTGCCAGCTGATTGTGAACGCGTATTACAAAATGGATAGGGACAGAAGGATGGCTCTATACAAAGAGATTAAAATATATTATATAACAGAAAGTTCATACACTCACTCATCATAAAATATCGAAAACCACTTGACGTATTAAGATGAAATTTGTCAGGGAGGTAGATTATGCTTAATGGACGTCCACTAAGAACGGATTTTCCAAAATTCACCCCCAAAGGGGATGAATCGGGGTTTCAACTTTGATGCGGGCGCAGTCGCGGGCAGAAGCTAGTAAATTATAAAACATCCAACCTTACACACATAATGGATGATGCGGTAGAGTGTACTGACCGGTGCATCTCCTATTAGATGTGCTTCCACAGTCCAGTTGTATTCGCTTACAATGTAAGTAAGTCCTAAATACGCGCGCAAAAAAAATCTTTGTTAAAAAAATCGGTTAACCATATTGATTGACGTTCGATTGTAACACAAACACCACAGTTAATGGTGCTTCAGGCCGCCACCGCCACCGCGGCGGTGTGTTGTCGCAGCGGCATGAGCCGCGGCTCGCGGTAGACAGCCACCGCAGGCTGCGTCTGTGAGGGACCAACTTTAAGTATGTTTTTATTCTTTGTAAGTATATAGCTGACCTTCTGTACTTTACCTATTCCGTGCACGTATTGTAAAATCAATCACGGTTTGTTCTAGGATCTCAGTTCGTTAGAGCTGGTAATGAAATCGGACACAATACGTGCCGGCACGATTCCTACCTATTGTCTCTGTTGGGTTGCTACTGTCCGGGATGAAAGTGCCATTTATTGTTTTTGGGAGTTCTAAATTTTTATGTTTTTACGTGGCTATTTTTTTTGTATTTTATATTTAAAATGTCGCGATTGTTGGCTTGAAATAAAACAAAGGTATATTTTGTTACATATTTTTTAATTTTGTCACATGTCGAGTAGGCATACATTTCCTTTTTTGCTTTATTCTTAATTTCATCTATAATTATTGCATTTTTTGCGACAGTTGAAATTGTCTTAATTGTTGTCATATACATACGACTGCATTTGGGGTAAGTTGTTACTTCCAGCTGTAAATAAAATACAGCATTAGTAACTATTTTTTAGAAATATAATTTAATATAACGTTGACAAAAATATTAATCCTGATTTCTTTGCGTAATCTAATCATAGCCTCATGTTGAGTATTGCAAAATGTAAATTACTTACTTAATTACCTACACAAAATAGTCAAACTAAATCAAAGTTGATTAAACTTTTTTGAACACGTATTTGGTTGTTGATTACCTGCATGGCAACAGGAGAAACCGTGGGCTTTTAGTTGGTATTAGTCCGACATAACCCTGCGTTTTCCCAAGACGGACGGAACTGGTGAATATTTTCCAACCAAAAAAAAAGTTACTCGCTACTACGTGCCCTGTTATTCGTGGTATCACTATTTAGGCAATGCCGGACAGCTGAGTATACAACTTTCAACGGTACCTGTTTTACCTTTGAACGCCCCCCCCCCCCGCCCTTCTCTTTCTAAACGGTGCATCTAACCTAATGTAATACCTATTATAAAGAGAAAAAGTGTTTGTTTCTTTTTTGTTTGTTACAGATTATCTTTCGAAGTACTGATCCATTTCCAAAAAAAATATTTTATTAATTACGCTAATTTTGACTTCAGGCGGACGATATCGTAGGCCAAAGTATATAAAGAAAATAAATTGATTAACAGATACATTTAACTAGTAGAACTATCGGTGCCGTCGTCGGTTGTCAGTACAGGTTTTGTCATCCTTCTTGCTTGGTTCAGACTGAGACCAAGTTTCCTTTTTTTCTGCAGAGGTTTCCTAAAAACATCAAATTTGTTTTGACCAAAGTGACTTTCACACACCACCCTCCAGCGTTTTCCAACACTGACATCAGTGAAGGAAAATATTGTGAGGAAATCTGGACTTATCTATATTAATATTATAAATGCGAAAGTGTGTCTGTCTGTTACCTCTTCACGCTTAAACCGCTGAATCGATTTTGATGTTTGGCATGGAGATACTTTAAGACTCGGAGAAGGACATAGGCTACTTTTTTTTAGACTTCGACTTTGTCTGCGTTCACGATAACCGACATTTGCGCGGACGAAGTCGCGGGCAAAAGCTAGTAATTAATATAGAGTGCTACCTTTATTTGCGCACACACTTGTGCACTATAATGTTTCCTGTGTACTTAGTTAGTCTCCATTGAGATTTTCCACCGAATCGGTTTGGGGAATATTATTATATTCGTTAGAGTACTTACTTGCGTTCTGGTTGCAGCCTGTAAATATTTATAAGCTAATTAGTTTTAATTTTCAAACCAATTTCCCTAGTATTCCCGTTTGAGCACCTATTTTTGGAACACCAAGGTAATGAAGGTAAAGATCGATGCTCTATGCAAAAGGTGCTTAAACAGGAATACTTCTAATTTCCAGGTATAAAAAGACATTTTACAAATCCGTTTCACGATCGTCTCGTCATTGCGATAATTTTGTTGATTTGACTCTGTGAGTCTTTTGGTTTGATATAATGAAGGTCAAAATATCTTTTTTGCTTGTTTTTATTTTTACGAAAACTAGTCCTAAAAGTTATGAATAGGTTGTTTAAGTTTGACTGCCTCGTTGGTCTAGTGGTCGCAAACGCGACTGCTGTGCATGAGGTCTTGGGTTCGATTCCCAGGTCGGGCAAAGTGTTATTGGGTTTTTCCATTAGGAATTTCTCAGTAGCAGCCTCGGAGTCTGGATTTGTGCCCGGTTGATGGCAATAGGCTCGCCCCCTATTACATGGGACTAAAAAAAACATAACTGGCGAAATGTGGGTGTAGGTACTAATGGGTACACCTCTGCCTAACCCTTCGGGGATTGCAGGCGTGATGTTATGTTATGTTTAAGTTTAAAATTCCCCTGTACCTACTGTTACATGCACCATTAAGTAGGGACAATATTTTGCGTACGTTACATTTTTATCATCGTCTTATTTTCATCTACTATAAGCCCTGTCGGCGAAAAGTCCTGTCGGCGAAGTGGCCTGTCGGCAAAGTGTCCTGTCGGAGAAGTGTCCTGTCGGCGAAGAGTCCCGTCGAAGTAAAATCTTGTCGGTGTTCAGTCTGTCGGCGTAGTGTCTGTCGTTTAGTCGAGTACACTTCATAGAAACTTACATTTGCAACAGCAAATCTCGGAAGCTCTTCTCCTCAACATTATTAGTAGCACGATCATTTCTCGTTTTATCAACGAATGGGGAGTCTTCGGCAGTGCTTTCGTCAAAGTCTTCGCCATTCACAATATAAATACGAGCATCGTCATTGTACCCGTTCGTATTCTTCTCATTCCTAGAAGTCTTCAGATGGCTCACCAATTGTTTAGCTATTCTTACTGCTTTATTCTCAGGTTTTGGGACTCCGAGTAACTTGAGTAACGGATTGGCTCCCTGGTTATTGGTGTTTACATTTTTTATTTGAAATTCCCCGTTGTCGCTTTGGTGAATTTCGAATATTTCAATTTGGTTAGCTCCTTGTGCACCGATTATGGCGATTATCAGAGAAACTGAAAACGTGGAAATGTTTTAGGTGAAATTAGCAAAATTTCATTGAAATGTCTTTGGTTGCTTTTAGGTATAAGAAAAAGCCTTTGCACTGCAGTGAGATAATAATAAGTTGGTATTATATGTACAGTGAACAAAACATAGGTATGCAGGGTCGTCAGATGATATAGTTGACATTTTCTTAGAAACCGATGGATATTTTCAAATGTAATTTAATTTAAAAGTAGAAAATGGTGCCGATTCTCTTGTTCACAAACTAGACTAAATTTAGAGAATTGACATCTCTTACTAACATATAGCGAAAGGAAAGGACGGTGTCATTAAAGAACTAAGTTAGCGATGTCAAATTAGTTTTGCCTTGAATTTCTCCGTATTTTTAATTCATACGTTTTAAGATGTCAACTATAACTGTATGGATGTGTCAGATTGACTAAATTTGACAGCTCTTATTTACATTAGTCTCTTTCTTGTTTTATTGGACAGAAAAAGATTGAAATAGTTTAATTTAATTTAGTTTGTGACCAAGGGAATCGGCACCGATAAACAGTTTATTAGTTAAGTTTCAATCGTAGACATCCATCGGTTTCTAAGAAAACTTCAAATATAATTATGTGTCGACCCTGGATACAGATCTCTTTTATTATTGACTGTACCAGGTTTATGGGAAAGGTAACCATAGCATGTTGACCTCATAGTAAAAGTAATTAATAATGATGAGTTCAAATACTGTTTGAGGTTTTCAGTAAATTCAATTACTTACACGTTGTATAAGAAAAAGATATAGTCCATAAAAAAGTAATGTAAAAATTATTACTTACATATCCCAAAAAATAATTTCATTTTATAGTCTGGCAAGAAATCCTAACGTTCTAAAGAAACATTAGAAACGGTATAATTTTAGTATATTTTTTATGTTATTTTTACGATTGAAACCCGTCAGTTATTATATTTTTATCCTATTGAATATCGGTAAATCGTTTTGGAAGTTTCATTTATTTTATTGCTTTACGATTGTATTGTGTTATTACTGTACGGTTTTTATTTCAATTTTATATGTGGGGCCGCCATTTTATGTTCTTTTCTATAATATGGGGTTTCTGTTCCACGTGATAGGTTTTGTTTCTATGTACCTATAGGATTCGAGTAGAGAATTATTGATTGTTTGTTCAATCTTAGGTTCTTAGAAAAGTAAAAGTAATAAAAGCTTACCAAGATTTTTTTTTTACCTTTGCCTGCCCCAGTAGCATGTTCTCAAAGTATTCTTATTTTAAAATGAGCATTATTAAAATATTACTATTGGATGTAAAAATATTTATATTGTATTTTTTCTTAAAAGAGTAAATTAGTTATTTTTTTTAAACTTTACGAACTAAATAGACAAAGGTATGATCTTAAAAAAAAATGTCTGAAATATTCAAATTAAAATTGAATATTCTAAAACGAATTTGCTTAAAAAAAACTCCCAAATGATTCGAAATTCCCTAAGTTTCGGGAAACGGCTTTATTTTGGCAACTTTGCTCTTTCACAATTTTATTTCCTTTTTTTGCTGTCCGTCCCTTGGGGTTAGTAGGTTTAAAATGAACTTCGAACATGACAACTTGTGTTTCAAAGTCTTGATTACTGCAGGACAGAATTATTGACCGCCTCGTTGGTCTAGTGTTCGTATAGCGCGAATGCTGAGCGTAAAGTCTTGGGTTCGATTCCCAGGTCGAGCAAAGTCTTATTGGATTTTCCATTGGGATTTTATCAGTAGCGGTTGATGGCTGTAGGCTCGCCCCCTACTACATTAGACTGAAACGTAACTGGTGAAATGTGGGTGTACTAATGGGGACATCTTTGCCTATCCTTTCGGGGAGGCGTGATGTTATGTGAATAAGATATAAGATTTTAGTTTTTATTGTTGATTTGGATTCTTAATAATGGCCAATACCAGCCTATTACAGGTACGGCAAAAGCTTCTGCTCATACAGAGAAAGCATAGGCATTGACTTATTATTAACTTATTATTGACATAGTTTACCACTGAATGAACTTACAAATTGAATGATTCATATTTTTATTGATTAACTATTTAAGATTATTTCATAATTATTACTACTATAAAAAATGTTTGCATGCCCCACGGTAGAATGTACTGGATCCTTCTCTTACCTATCAGCATATTTTGTACCTACATTCATAGCAAATAAATTATTTCATTTCATTTCATTTCATTTGATCACCGCGCTTGCTCAAAACTGTTTGCAATTTCAGATTTATATTAATTTCAAATTCAGATTCACGATGTTTTCATTTAAAGATATCGGTGATATCCAAATTATGTATTGATAACATGTTTTTGTAAAATATTATTGGAACTTTCACCTGACCCCGTAATCAGATGTTTCCCAGGTTTTGTCAAAACAAAAAAATATCGCAGTGTAAGGAAAAAATTTTTACTTTTGGCATCATATACAACGTGAAACGAAAAGGGTATATACATACCAAGAGCAAGGCTTCTTTGGAGAATAACAAACGATATGGCAAGGGTTTTTTAATCCTATCTCTTGTATCACATGTTCGGAAATTATGATCAACAAAGAACACAGCCTGCAGTAGGCTACTATGCGGTACTAGGCGCGCAGAATTACGGAAGAGATATATTGTGATATTATTAGGGAAGTAACGTGAAAAGATTTTGATTTTGATTTTAGTGCGGTTTGATACGTTTGTTATGATTTGAATTTTAAGAAACATTTGGAACCGAAAATTTGGTATCAATTCTTAGAGTATTTTATATTGAGCTGAAACCCTTGCCATATCATTAATTATCACCCAAAGAAGTATATATTCTCTGACCCTTTGTATGTATATACCCTTTCCGTTACACGTTGTATAAGTGCACAAATCCTCTCATACCACTAAGAATACTTCAAAAATCTTAACACCATAACCTCATACGTTCCATTTCACTACTATTCGTCTACCAATAATTTTTACAGATTCCCTACAAAAAAATCATTTGATAAACAACGTAACATTTTCAACTTTACCCCTCACTATTTAAAACTGATTTTAGTTTGTCCTCTTTCTATCGTGGAGAGCACAAACAACAGTCAACTGTCAGATCGAATACGCGTAACGTGTAGGTAACAGTGATATAGATATGATACGAAGTAACGAACTGTAATGCCAGCGTGGGGCCATGTAGGTGGCGATAAATTTTCTAGATTTGACGCTGATTTTCGTGATGGAAACATGTAATTGCTGTTTGATTTTAGCCCTTAATAACCATGGTAGAAATGCTGTTTTTGCATTAAGTATTTCTCAGTAACAGAACGAAGTTTGGAAGTTGAAACATGCCCGTGCCTCGGAAAGCACGTTAAGCCGTTATAGAAAGAAAAAAGGCAATAAAAAAATAATAAATAATAAAAACAAAAAGGCAATAAAAAAAAAACATTATTGTGTGCCCCACCGAGGCCCAGTTCTGCATAAAATGCCAGACCACTACTGCCTGACGTGACTGATCTCCGGACGTATTGGATTGTCGTCAAATGGACTTTGAATACTTCACTCATTTAAGCATGTTTACACGAATGTTAAGTGTTAAAACAACATATGCTCGAGTGAGGCCGTGCGTGAAGGCGTGCGTCGGCTTACTTGTGGGACAAAGCCGCGAGCTGCTGGCTGACCGGCGGCCGTGTTGTGTTTGTGTCTCAATATACTGCCACTGTTGCAGTCTTCAACAAGCTTGACAGGTATCGGGCAGATGGAACTGTTTCCTTTGCCTTCTCCTTACGAAAATTGACCTATCACCACTGATGGTACAGCCTTTCATCTGTGTCATAAAATATTCATTACATCCACACATGACAGCTTCGTACAAACACACGTAGCAAAGACGTCACTTAAACAAGTCAACTAAGGCCCAGCGCCCACTGGCAGCCTACATGACACGACATGAAATTAGGCGATGAAACATAATAATATACTTCCCGTAAAATTATGAGGTTGTAATTATAATATAAAATAAAAATAAAATAATTTTGTGACAGATGTCAAAAACGTCATTATTGTCTAATTTTTGTATGACCTACTTTTTATAAGTTACAGATAGTTTTCACGGGTTTCTGAGTATAATGTGATAATTATGTATGTTCTATTTCACGCGCGCCTTAAAGAGCTGTCAGCACAGGGACGGGGCCGACGGGGCCAAACGCCTGCCGGGGTTGCGGGACGTCTTAACAGGATACCGTGGCCACGGAACGCAAAGGGCAACAGAAGGAACAGGGTGGTTTTTTAGTCAGTAAAAGTCTGACAGTCCCTTTCGCCCCACCTAGAGCGGAAGGACTCATTTGATGATTTTTACCACTTCAAAAAACTAACATTCATTCAAAAAAAAAAAGGCTAAAAAGCAAGCTTGCATCTCTATCCATCAATCACCCGCCGTCCTCCAGGCCACACCCTCTATCCTTGCTGGCGCATCCCGACCCACCCTGTATCAATTAGGACAGACTCGGTAAATAAGGCTTGATCCTGATTGTGCCAGCTTTGTTTTCCACGCGTTTCGCCGTCCATTGTTGGATTTTTTTATTTTTATTTTATATTTCGCCCAGAACCAGTACGTTTGCGAACGTAATGTGATTCCGCTAATGAAAGCCGGGTTTCATTATTATTAGTGCTTTTTGAATAAAGGTATTTTCTTTTTTTAAATATATTTATTTGAATTCGGATACTGAAAACTGTGTTTGCAATTTCGTTGTGTGTTCACCGGATTCGTATTTTTGTTTAAATAATCGTTTTATTGTACAGGCAACAAAAAAGATAGGTAGGTATCCAGGGTCGTCAGATATATAGGTAGATATAAGTTTGTTAATAATAATTGCAATCCGTGGTGCTTGGCAATCTGGGCTTCTCCCAGTTGCGAACGTCCCTTTTTGCCTATTGGCCTAGTTCTGATCTGTCTCCTACTTGTTTGGAGGGAAGTGGAAATTACATTTTTTCTCACTCCTCCGCTATTCTTTTCTGATTAATTTCGTTGCGGGACCCAAGACAGTTAATCGTTTCTCTGGGACTCGTCGAGCTTCATTGCCTCGACGCTTTTCTGGTGGCCTCCACTGTTGATTCTAGCTTTCAGGAGTTGCAGTGGGTGGGAACAGTGTGGCGGGCATGTCCCAAAAAAAAAAGATAAGTTTTCTTAGAAACCGATGGATTTTAGACAATGTTGTGAAATGTCAGTGATGTTGAAGATGAAATTCGAAAGTATTCTTTGGTTACTGCACGGCTCCTGTGGGTCTTAGCGTGATGTTATATACCCTATGCTATTCCTTTTGAATCTGGCAATCAAATACAAAAAGAAGTTTTACAATCTAACTGGCAGTTTCAGAGATTTGCGCGATTAAACAAACACAAACACTATATAAAGTGTAGATTGATCTAAAACTATCAAATCGCTGACAGCAATCGCTCTCAGCGCCAATGCGGCGATCGTTATCTATTACAATCAGCAATCAGGAACGTTCGCAACAAGCATCGGTCTTGTCTGCACTGCAGGCCAAATGAACGGAAACGTGGAATCGGTCAGAAAGGGGAACACAGCACATACGTGACATGTAAGTGGGTATGGTCATTCAGAGAATTGTATGTAGGGATTTAGGATTAGAAAGGATTTGTTTAAATGGATACTGATTAAGCAGTTCAGACCGCAAGCCTAATTGCATTGCAAACCCTTAATGATAATCGCTTTTATTGTTACCAATACCATTGCTAGTGTTTTCGTAAACATTTAGTTAAAACAGCACGGCTGCGACACGCGCAAGCTCTTACTTGAATGGCAAATAATTTGCCATTCAAGTAAGAGCTTTAAATGATGGGCGTTAAAATATGTCTTATAATATCAAGACGAAAAGGTGATGGTTTGCGGGCGGAGCGGAGCTGTGTATCTGCGGAACACCAGCGGTCTGTCTGCGTCTTAAAAATAGTTTTATTTAAATAAATTACAATAAAACCTTTATTTCGTTTTAGCTTTATGATTTTATTACTTTTATAACAGTGAACAATTAACTAGTTTTTAATCTGATTCGTAAACTAACACAGAATAAAAGCCACGACCCTCCTCCTGAAGCCCCCGATGGCGGCCATTTTGGTCCGATTTTTATTAAACTTGGCTAAAAGCACTCCCAACTAACTCACCATTCAAACAAAAAAAAAAACAAAATCGGTTTATCCGCCAACTTAAAACAACCCGTCTCTTTTGCGTCGGGGATTAAAAACAGAACACAACAATAACAGTACAATATCTCGATTATTATAATAAAACAACAAACCGCTGTAATTAATCTAATGGATGCAGAAACACGCTAATAAACAGACACAACCATACTTTACTCTTTTTTGTTCCAGAAGAGAGGCACGAACAATATTAAACAATGCCGTGGTAAACCCTACATTATTTCAGCGCTATAACAAGGGGTTGCAGGCACCACGTAACTCGCTCAATAACGAACTATAAATCAATTTTCACGTTAATCGTGAGTTTAAACTTAGTTCCCGTTAGAGCGATACCGTCTTGACTGGAGTTCCGACAGGCGCTGAGCTTCCGGACGCGTATTTATGAACGATGGTGTGAAATGAGGCCATGCTATTTAGTTGTTTAGTTTTAGTTATGTAACTGCCTCGTCATTCACGTGATCGTGAGGGTGACTACTGAGCGTGGGGTGGGTTCGATTTCAATACCAGTGAAGTGTTTTGAGTTTATTCAAATAGGAATTTCTCAGTAGTAACCCGGAATTAGTAAAGTAGGTGACACCTTGGTGCCTTGAAAAGCACGTAAAGCCACTGGTCCTGTCAGATTGCCATCCCAGTGGATGAGAGTGACGGAAGAGGGTGTGAACCTGTTAGAGTACAAACTTGTGTATTAAACTAGATTTAGAGATTGGCCAAAATTCGCATGAGAGTGTTTTTTAAAACCAATGTTTAAAAATTACATGTAGGTACCCATGGGTATTTTTTATTTAAATAAATAAATAAATAAATAAATAAATAAATATCTTGGGACAAATCACACACGGCTATCTGATCCCAAGCTAAGCAGAGCTTGTGTTATGGTAACCAGACAACTGATATACATACTTATATAATTTATAAATACATACATATTATAGATAAACACACCCAGACACAGAACTAACAATCATGCTCATCACACAATGTTTGTCCTGGGTGGGAATCGAACCCACGACCTCCGGCTTAGCAGTCAGGGCCGCTAACCACTAGACCAACAGGCCCGTCAAACATGCTTTTATTTAACTTCACCTGTATGTATGTATGTCCTAATTTTTTTTTTATTATTCTATATTATATTTATTTCAATCTTACAATACAATTAAACTAAAAAAAGTGGCATCAAAATCTTTCACGTCACTGTCGAATGGTAATGTAAACCTACCCGATCTCAGCACTCACCAAAACCAGTTTACAAAACACGCTTTCCTGCGAAACAGCAACGAGGCTTAACGTTATTTTGCAACAAACTGTTATTCGTTGTTTTAATTAAGTGAATTTAGTGAGAATTTGTTTGTTTTCCTAACAACCATTGTTTCGCTTTACAAATAAAAGGAAAGCCGCGTCCCTTTTTTATTTTATTTGCTGCATTGACTGCAGTGGTTGTGGGTTCGTCAAATTGTTTTGCAGATCATAAAACTTTGAATTGTTTTAAATGGATTGAGTTCCCAAAGTCAAATCCTTTATTTTAATCAATGCTGGTTTTTCAATAGTCAGATGACTTTTATCTAAAGAATAAATGTGATAGTTTGACATAAATTATCTATACTACTTTACAAAGAGCGACTGACTAAAAACCACCCTGTTCCTTCTGTAGCTCTTTGTGTTCCGGGGCCGCGGTATCCTGTTAAGACGTCTCGCAACCCCGGTAGGCGTTTGGCCCCGTTGGGGCCCCGTCCCTGTGCTCACAGCTGACAGCTCTTTGAGGCGCGTGCGAATCCCTGCCTGGTCCTTGGTCCTTGATCGGACGGCGAGCTACCCATTACTCGCCGTCCGCAAGCCCGCGTCTACGGTGGCCGGATCACGTCTCTCGACGTCACGTATAAGATACTTAACCCAAATTTAATCACAGTGATGCAAACTTGTGGGTGAAGATCGACATGCGCAGTTCAATTAAGTTATAGTATAGACACCGGAGCATGTAAGATGTAATCAGTGCTGAGTTTGAGTGCACTGTTATCAGACTCTCACTTGCACCCTTCTCACTGCACCGGTTAATTGTGAGGGGCGAGTGTAGGGGGCGAGTGGATAGCGGGTTTAAGTTAAAGTATGTGATCTTTGACAAAACTAGAAACCAATGTCGGTAAATAGAACAAAATATTTTTTCTGCGACTTTGTCTGCGTATAGGTTTAAAATCGTGTGCGTTAAAAAATTAACAATATTTTAATATAATAAAATAAAATACTGTAATTTAGCTTTATGCACAAGTAACATCTTTTATACATATGGTATGCAAATAAGTAGATAAACCACTTATTTGCATACATAAGACAGCACAACATACAAAAACATAATAAATATAAAAACAAGTTGCCAATGCCAATATAAAAAATAAACATAACATTACAGAGGTGTTCCTATTAGTACATTTCGCCAGTTATGTTTAAGCCATAATTAAAAAAATAAATAAAACAAATACAAAGTAAAAAAGCGGTGTACGTATCAAGGTGAAGGAGTAAATGAGCACTTGAGCGTAACTATATTTCGCGAGTATACTCGTATTATATATTATTTGTATTATAATACAAGACATAAATAATAAAATAATAGAATACAAAATAAAAAAGTACTACAGTAACTACAGTTAGATTTTTCTAGGCGGTATCGGAGAGATTGCTATTAATATGCAATCATAAAGGTGCTCCCTCACCGGGAGCATTCACGTGTATTGTAACATTATAGATTCAACTTTGAGCATTAAATTACAATAATACCTCCCTGATTAACGAGCATTTGCGTGTAATGTAACATATAGATTCGACTTTGAGCATTACATTGGAAGTGGAGCGCATTGATGTTACAAGTTGTATCAAGATATTACACATTGTATCATTACAAGGTGCGCATTGTAATGCTCGGTTCTCCTCCTTCACTGATGTAATGCTCAAATCTGTAACGTTACATTACACGCGAATGCTCCCGGTGAGGGCGCACCTTTAGGTATTTGGTGTAGGTAACAAAAACAAAGGAAAATCGCAGTTTCTTACACCTTGGACCAAAATCATAACCGAAGAGATATACAGAAACTGGGACACCTTGAATTGTCTTGCGGGATCCTAGATCATAGTTTGTAGCTAACACACACTACTGTTTGCGGGATTTATTACTAGGTATGTGAAATACTAGTTATATCCCGGAGTTTCACCTGCGTTCGGTTACGTCTTTGGTTACTGGTCCGCTCCCTTGGGTCGCAGCCTGTGTTATATAGCATATTCCTTATGAATCTGGCTATTACATAACATAGCATGACGCCTGTAATCCCCGAAGGGTTAGACAGAGGTACACTCAAATTTCGCCAGTTATATTTAAGTCCCATGTAATAGAGGGAGAGCTATACCATCAATCGGACACAAATCTAGACTCCGAGGCTACTACTGAGAAATTCTTGAAGAAGAACCCAATAATAGGTACTTTGCCCGACCTAGGAATCGAACCTAAGACTTCATGTTCAGCAGTCGCGCTTTGCGACCACTAGACCAACGACACAAGAATATCACAGTAATAAGTTTTGTGACGCCATTTTCTTTATTTCCACGATCTTACATAAAGATAACTAAAAATTACTGTTGGTAATGGACATAATATTCTTACAAGACGATAAAAATAACATCTCAAATCGCATATAGTGCCTAAAGAAATGTCCCATCACTCATTTAAAATGGGCTCAATTTCCCTGATACTACCTACAAGCACGCATGACCATTGCTTTGAGCATACGATTTTAATCTTTAAAGTGAGAGCGTTAAGGTTAAATTTTCAGTGTGTAGAAAAGGAATTAGAGAAAAAAATTGAAGTGTGCTAAGCGCAAATCGCGCCCAGCGGGAATTTGAGTAGAGTTATCAATCTTGGTTGGATGTTACTTCGATTAAAATATTCTGGATAGGAAACAGGTTGATAAAATATTTTCTAATATTCTTTTATTACTTCTATGAGCATATAAAATAAATATTAAAATATTTGTAAAATATAAAAAAAAAACTTATGATAAAATTTTCAAACAGCATAAAATAATTATCATAACATATTTAAATAGCGGGAAGTCAAACGTACAAATCATACCCTTAAGCACTTGGAAGTACCTACTGTAGCTTCCTTTCAATGAAAGTATTTTGGTAATTTGATCAGTACCTACTACCTACTTCTATAAATTACCTCTTACAAACTATATCGCTTTTTTACTAGTAGGTATGGATTTACAAAAGAGACATGGAAACCGTTTCTCTGCTATTTGTGTGACCCTATACCATTTCAACTAAATAATACGATAACAAGAAAAGTCATTTATTTTTTTCCTTATTCTTTTCTACCATAAACCCTAAAAATAAACACAGTCCAACACAATAAACACATTAAAACAATCTCCAACAATAAATTGCGACTAATCTAAAATGAGGCGTCAATTTATCTCGCAAGTCCTATCCGGATCTTGTAATCCAAGTAAAAGGTACCCATTTCAACGTTTATTTATGTTTGGTCAACGGTTTTTGGAAAATGAAATAGATAAGGGGGTCCCTCTTTGCCGTTATCTGTTGCGTTCGACCCTTTGGAGAAATGCGTTCCAAGTTGGAGTCAAATTATTTTCGTTTCGATGGTAGTTTTGAATTGGAGATGTTTTCTATAAGGGTTTGAATAGACGGTGGAGTTTTTTTTGCTATCAAGTCTATGATGTTCCTTTGACAATTTATGGTAGGCAATTTATTTTGGCTCGCCCCCTATTACAGGAAACTTAAACATAACTGGCGAAGTGTGAATGGACTAATGGGTACACCTCTGCCAAACCCTTCGGGGATTACAGGCGTGACGTTATGTCCATAGGAGGACTGCATTATTTTTATGGTTGATTGTCATTAATTACTATTTGACAAACAAAAAAAGTGACTCATAAAATGTCTATCATGCATGACACTGACGAAGTGATAAACGTAGATTGTTAAGTCGTCGCAAATTTGATGGAACAAAAAGTCTATCGTCTGTGTTTGCCCTAAGGGTGAAACTAGATCTTCCATTCGGATAAGCATTTTTCCGTAACTTTATCTATTTTCTTTGTATACAATACATAGGTACAGTGACATAAACTCACGCCTTTTTCCCATTGGGGTAGACAGGCGCTACAGAAAGCCTCCTGTAAAATTGACATATTTCTTTTGTTTTGATGTCGGGATAGCCCACTAGTAAAGGTGCCCGCCTCTAATGCATATTGCATAATGCAGGTTGCAGGTTCGCAAAAGGGCATGAGCTAGTACCAATATATCTTTTTAATTCGTATGTACTTTCTAAACTTTTTTTCTTGGACTTAAATTATGAGAAGGAAAACTTCGTTTATTTAAGCATTTAACCAGGTAGAACTATTTAAGCAGGTATTAAATTTTTTTTCAGAGCAAATATTTCAATTAAACCACTAAAAGACACTTTTAAATATCACTTACAAGTAAAATACAATTAAATCTAGTTGCACCTGAAAAAAAGGAGTTTGGTATAGCAAGAAACGAAAAGAAGAAACTCCATACTTACCTACTGCTTCAAAATAAATATTTTACAACATTTTATATGTTTCAAACAATACTATGAGTCTTATTGCAAACTAGTAACACAACTCGGGGGGTGTAAATAAGGAATAAGATTCTTTATAGAAAAACTTTGTAAACAGTATTATCAGTAGGAAACCATCCAAACAAAATAAAATGAAAACATCTCCACTCGCATCGAAATCGATCACACGTTATCTCGATCACAGATTTCGTATCCAATAAGACCTCTTTTTTTCCCAGCACTGGGCATTTATCTTCCGAAATGGGATCAATTTAGAACTCTGTTGAGTACTTTATGTGTATAGATAGCTATTATACACCCATTGTTGGGTTATTTTATGGGTAATTTTGGATATATTTCCAAGATTTATTTGATTCGTAAATGGATTCTAGGTAAGCTTCCCATTCATTGAAAGGAAAGCACTTATATTTTGATAGATATTTTGGTGAGATACGATTTATATGTTTGAAGCAAGTTTATGAAAATAGACAATTTCTTACATTACCCACTACTTGTACCTATGTAGTTTTGGTTAAAGATATTGTAGTTTATAGATGATACTATAAAATGATTCGATTTATTTTACTGTAACGGTTTATGTATAAGAGAACTGTGGCAATAACTGAGAATAATACTCAGTAATTCGTAATGGAAAATACGGTTTCTTGGGTTACCGTGACGGAAACCACAAGCCTTAGAAATTAATGTCCTTATCCTATCTCCAAATTTTAATCGAAAAATCGAACAAATTTATTGACTAAAGTTATTGATTAAAATGTACAGTAAGCGATCATAAGTGCAGTAGCATGCTAAGGTTTGAATTGCTGTGAACACGCGGTACAGGCCGTACCTACATCTGTGTGTATAAGTGATGTATTAATACCGTACCTACGTACACCTCAAAATTCGCACACTGCGTCGAAAGGTCTTATATTTTAACAAAGTGTCGATTTATTCCTTTGTGAGATTGCTACGCCACTTATGACCGCTACTGTACCTATACTCTGGCAAATAAAGCATTGATTCATGCTTTAGGGTTACTACAGTACCGTACCTACCAGACATTTTTAAAACCTTTTACAATCTAAATCAGATTTTCTTACAAAATATTCTAGCTATTTTCGTTATACAAAAGCCTTAAAGCCAACATAACAATAAAACATAATACCGGAAGCAACATACGTCAAGCCGCGTACCGGAAGTGACGGCGAATATTATAAATTCAAGCGGAAACGGCTCCCAGCGGTTAAATCACACAGAAACATCGTGGGCGTGCTTTAAATAAAATGCATTGCGCACTGTTAATACGACGCCACGGGGATAAAGTTATTGTTAATGTTTTGTTTTGTTTTGTCTTTGTTATTCTTCTTCCCTGTATTTTTTTTAGAAGTTTTTGTATTTATATTATTTCTAGCTTTTGCCTGCGACTTCATCCACGTAAATGTCGGCTATAGCGACCGCAGATGGAGTCGCAGAACAAGAAGTAAGGCTACTTTTTAATAAATTTCTTATAAACATAACATCACGCCTGTAATCCCCGAAGGGTTAGGCAGAGGTACACCCACATTTCGCTAGTTGTTTTTTTTTAAGTCCCATGTAATAGTGGGCGAGCCTATTGCCATCAACCGGGCACAAATCAAGACTCCGAGGCTGCTGCTGAGAAATTGATAAAAGAAAAACACAATAACACTTTGCCTTACCTGGGAATCGAACCCAAGACCTCATGCACAGCAGTCGCGCTTGCGACCACTAGACCAACGAGGCAGTCCGCCAAGTAACATTTTGCCACTTAATTAATAAGCCCGTTCCAAGACTTTTAAACACAGTCAACAAAAATATTTATATAAAAACCTTCGCATCTTTGTACAAAAACAGCCAAGAAAATAATAAAAATAAACCACAAACCGACCCAAAGGACGTTTTCTCAAAATAAACATGTCGAAACCGCAACATTTATTTTCAAAAAAATTCTTAAATATACCAACGTTGATTCAGTGTTCTGCACTCGACGCAAATGTGGAACGGGTTAAATCACTCGGAAACTAACACTACCTCAGCGACTGAGAAAATACGTCTCACAGGCTCCCTACGAAAAAAGGAATGGGGAGTTTTAAAAAAGGAACGGGTCTTTAAAGCTCGTTTACACTTGTGTAGTTTCTCGACCTTTGTTAGGCGAGAATATCCATGCGATAAACTGTGACGCATGATACTCGTGAGGCGATTTTTTTAGACTGTTGTTTTACTAACTAGCAAATTAGGGGATTATAGAGCCCTTCAACACCCAGTGCGAGTGCCGTGCTCTTGACCAAAAGATGGCCTATTTACTGCAGTGCCAAAAGTGTGCCTATTTGGCTTTTTATAGGAAATTGAAAATGCCACTGATGCCCCGATAAACGTGGCCGACTGAGTCCATGTAATCATATGTCTAGCCTTTTTCGAACCGTCCTTGGTTCGCCTTCCAGTCTAACAGATACAGGTGAATACTAGTACATAACATGCAGCGACTGCCTATCTGACCTCTACAATCTAGTTACTGGGGAACACGATACCCCTTGGTAAGACTAGTTCTCAGACTTTTGGGCTATTTCGACTTAACTTAAACCATTGATACTAAACAAAGTTAACTAACCAGCTCCTTGACAATTGAAAAGTGCCTATTAATGATGTAATTGAAATAAATGTTTTGACTTTGACTTTGACAAAGAATACTTTAAAAGTTATATTTTTTTGTTTATACGGACGCTGTCAATTTTGAAAGCTGAGACGAATCCCAGCTTCCGATATTAAATATTGTTTACACAGTCAAGTCAACGTAATATCTGCTCACAAGGTAAGAAACTTTCCTCGTGTAAACGGCCATTAAAAGAGGAAAAGGGATTTCAAATATCGAAGATATGAAGATATGTTTTTTTTTATATTTTCAGAGAATCTCATGTTTATGGAGTATTTATTTTTGGTCGCATTTTTATGGGTTCATGTATGTTATTGTACTGTAAAGAAAAATGATTACACTCTTTTCCAGAAACCTTGAGAAACCAAGTAAAATAAAAAATGGTCACGTACACGTATAGTCATCAGAAACAATCAGTTTTTCTTTTTATTTTCTTTCACGAAACAAAAAGTCACGTTTCCAATAAAGTTTAAAGCTTTTTTTATTTTTACTGAATTGGGAACGTTGTAAGACTCCAAAACTACTTATATACTTAAAAGTCAAATAAAATTGAACTCAATTGTCATAGAAACAGCTTTTTGCTGTTGTGTAATATTGACATAGTACCAAAACCAAAAAATCAATATTTAAAATTTAGTCTGTCTGTTTATTTTGGAAAATTTAGTAAACTGCTGAACCGATTTAAACGAAACTTTAATTGCAGATAGCTAATGTTAAAAGGTGTAACTTAGGCTTAGAGTAACTTACATTTTATTTACACACATGATTAGGGTACCGCGCAAATAAAATAAAACCTCGTGATAATCACGCGAGCGAAGACGCGGGCATACGCTAGTACTACAATAAAGAATATTATTTTACTTACTCAAGAATATTCTACACGTTTCACTTCGCAAATTAAAGTTATCCTTTTTCTCAAAATAATTTACTGTAACGGCTTCCTTTTATACGTTCATAAACACTAAATTAAAATTAAAATTTTCGTACTCGTATTTGCGACACAGAACCTCAACCGTTGCTTGCCTCCACAATCGCGTGTACTACCCTTAACTGTTGTGTTAGCGCAATTAAAATAATTCAACCTTCCATTCCTGCCTGATATCACGACCTCAGGAAGTTCTCACTTGCTTCCGCTGCGGTCCTCTTGTTTTCACATTACCGAAATTCTATTTCTCACACCACAATCGAAAATATACCTTAGACTTGTGTTGATAGAGTTTTATTTTCTTTAAAGGTGTGGTACTTAATTTATAGTTCAGTTAGCTACATTCGAAATTTGAGCAAAAATAGCAGTTAGATACGATAAACTGAAGAGTAAAATGTATGTAGATTGAGTTGTTTGAGTTACGTTTGCGAATTGATGTGTTTATCTTCTGGAGCTTGGTGCATATAAAATATCAGATGAAAAAGATCTCGACGCATAAGGGAGCCGATAGTTATTTTCTTCTACTCTTTGCGATTATTTTACGAAGATTTTGATGGTCATGTTCCAATTTTTTGTCACGTTTTTGAGGTGCTATCAATTTTGTTTTAAGTAATTTTTATGAAGAATTTTTTTAAACTTGATTTGTTTTGTTTTTAGTCGATTTCTTTTGATTTTACATAATTGATTTAATAATTCTAGTTAATGTCACACAACATCACGCTTGTAATCCCTGAAGGGTTAGGCAGACGTGTATCTACTAGTACACCCACATTTTGCCAGTTGTGTTAAAGTCCAATGTTAAAGGACGCGAGTCTGTTGTCAACTGGGCACAAATTCAGACTCCGAGGCTGCTACTGAGAAATT
This sequence comes from Hoplodrina ambigua, assembly GCA_949774945.1. Lineage (NCBI taxonomy): Eukaryota > Metazoa > Arthropoda > Insecta > Lepidoptera > Noctuidae > Hoplodrina > Hoplodrina ambigua. Next base: position 1,988,270 of record OX458974.1, on the reverse strand, counting down.
CCTGATGAAAAAAAACTCAATAACACTTTGCCCGACCTGAGAATCGAACCCAAGACCTCATGCTCAGCAGTTGCGCTTTACGACTACTAGACCAACGAGGCAGTCCGTAAAGTAATTCAATTGCTATCGACTATAATAAAATCGATTTTATTTTTCAAAATAATACGTAAAAATATGCATCATTTTGGCTGAAATTAACTAGATATTTATAGGTAGGTATAATGTTCTATACAGTGAGGGGAGAGAGTATCTCTGATTAATGAATTTCGGAAAAAAAATCGTACTGTAGGTACTACTTACTACTACTTGATACTAATTTGTTTATCTATTAAGTATTATTATTTTTACTAAATCAAAACAGCTTAACCATAAATTACTCTTACCCCTTCCATTTCCTAAAGGTTCATGCTCAATCTTTCCATCTCGCAAGCTGTTTTCCCTCCTCCAATATTTATAATTCCACCTTAACTTCACTTACACACTTAAGGCTCTCAACTAGTTCATATCACGCCCCATGACTCCTCACACATTCCTCCACTCTAAGATTTATTACTCCGCCGGCGTCGACCGTGTCCTGAATTTCAATCTACCCCCAGTGGACTGGCTGATTAAATTTTTCAGCATGAAATATATGCCTTATAATACAACACGAAGAGTTCTGGAATAAAATTGAATGTGACCACGGAAAATATGTGGGATTTGATTAAAATTTTGAGGTTATCTGTGTGTTCGAAATTTAAAAGGAGTTTTGACATATTTTCTTGTACTTTGTCGCTGAAAACGTTTCTTGATTTTTTTTAAAGTCTTCTTCTTATCGTGTGAGTAGTAAGGCCTTAAGACCCTACACACCCTAGTGTCAGAGTTTCTAAACCGCCTCAAGGGCTTCTAACATGGTTTGAGTGGAACAGTAAGTCCAGGTTTCCTCACGATGTTTCCTTCACCGATGCCAATGATGTCCAAGATAAACTTAAGAAAGTACATATAAATTGAAAAATTCAAATTGGTACTTGCCCGGATTTGAACCCACAACCTCATGCATGAGAGGCGGGCGCCTTAACCACTGGGCCATCACGACAAAAACGATAAAGACGAAGACGATCACGATAAAGTAATAAATATATTTATTTAAACAATAATATGTACAATAATTATTTACAGGTTTAATAATAATAAAAAAAAAAAAACTTTTATGCTTTTTAGTGTATTTTTTTATTCTTGCTTAAAATAGTTACTGCTATCTATGATTTTTTTTCCAGTATCTTGGGTGTGTTTACAAACACATAATCTGTCATACACAAACAGCTAGACTCGAAACAACTATCTGTAAAGGATCAGAGTTGGTCCTATAGTAAAAGGTGTCCATAATGATTACAGGTACAATGACCCTTTTCCCTTTTAGTAAATTAATAAGCAGTCTGTATAAGAATCTCATTACACCAGCTATTTATAGAATCTCCATTCCAAATTACACCCCCGAGCAAAACCCACGCAATATCATAAAGTCACTCAAATACAGCTAAAAACGTCACGTGGCATCGAAGCGATTCTTTTCCGAGAAAAAGTAAATGAGAAACATAAGTATGGCGAAACAAAAATAATAAATTCGCCGTAGCTTTGAGTGCTTTACTGTTCAGCCACTCGTTGGAGTGTACGTAGCGACATTTTAATGATGCAACTCTGTGGCCTATAGGGCTTAGAATATATAGAACTGCCAGTCTATCACCGTGGTGAACTTAGGTGAAGTGAGCTTCTTTGATACTGGAAATATGATATAACGTAAGGGACGATATGTAAGTGGGGGGGGGGGAATTTGCTCAAAAGTGAGATTTTCGAGGTAATGAGATTTTTTGTTGTAAGTAGATAATAGTTGTTATCTATCTTGATGGGATTGACACCTTACCTTTAACTCACTATTTATGTATTATGGCTACAGACGACACTGTGGATGGCGCCAGGGGGGTAACCCCCATATTTTAAAGCAGTAATATTTTAATATTACTTTGCAATTTCTGTTGTTACATTTTCAACGCTCAGTTTAACGCTGAGAGTTGAAAATCCAACAACATATTATACCTATTATTATATTATTCTGATTTTTTCATTAAGTCTCGACAAAGCCTATTTAGTTTCTGAAACAAAAAAGCTGACTGAATTAAACAGTTATAATGACTATCACGTCAATTTTCTTCGAAATGGTAAGCTTACGTTTGGGTGTACTCACACTTCGCCGTTTACAAATCAAAAGTGACAAAGGCAGATAAAGACACATAACCAAATTTCTAGTTCAGACCAGTCTAAATTATCTTAAGTCTATGGTCGCTCTCAAAAGGCCGCAAGTCCTGCAGGACAGTAGGGGCTCTCCACACGAGCGACGCGCCGTGCCGCGACATTTTAATGAAGCACCAGTGTAGCTCACTTAAGCCTTTTATGCTGGTAGATTATACATACGCCTGCCGTATGGGTGGCCTAGTGGCTGATGAAAAGAAACATACTCCATCAATTACGAATGACAAGGTAAATTGTTGTAAACAGTCGCGCTAAGCTTTGTGTGTTTGTAGCCTAATTTTATAAATTCAAAAGTAACTCTGTCTGTGTATTTGTTACCTATATTATAACAACAAAACCAGCGAAATGACCATAATGTAATTAGACAAAAGGTAGCTTTAGATCTGGACAAGAATTCTACATATACGAATACTAAATAAGCTATTTTTTTTAATCTGTATGTTGGTCTGTCCACGATAACCGATGCGTGACGTTTACGTGGACTAAGTCTTGGGCATAGTGCTTACTTAAATAAAATAACATTACATCACGCCTGTAATCCCCGAAGGGTTAGGCAGAGGTTTATCCATAAGACGTACACCTACATTTCGCCAGTTAGCGAGCCTATTGCCATCAACCGGGCACAAACCCAGACTCCGAGGCTGCTACTGAGAAATTCCTGATGGAAAAACCCAATAATACTTTGCCCGACCTGGGAATCGAACCCAAGACCTCATGACCTCACAGCAGTCGCGCTTGCTTTACTAGACCAATGAGGCAACTTAAATAAATGAGAAGTATAAATCATATATTTAAAAAAGCCGGTGACTTTTTATTCCAATTTGAATAGTTACCGCTAACTATAACAACATCTTTTTGACAACGCAACAGCCCGGCCGGTATTGTCTCGAAAAATCCAACCATTAAGACCGCGCCGCCCACGAGACGTCAGCTTTTTTACCATGTCATTGTAAAAAAAAAGTTAAGGCATGTGATTTAAAGCCCTAACTTGCATGGCAAATTATGTACTGAGTTGACAGTATGATTTATTTTTCTGTCTTTTAAGCACTTTGTACAATTGTATCTGCCGCTATAAAATCTTCATTACCAACTATACAAAACAATACAATACGGAATACATTTTACTTACATCATTGTTGTTTAGGAGAACGTGGAAACTATGTGAGGATTCTCAGTAACGAATCAACATACCATCTGATAGAAGTATGTACAGTACACATGACAAAACAAATAACTATGCAGGCAGATAACTTAAACAGAACTATTTCAAAAGTTCTGTTGTGTATGCGATGAATAATTAAGTTTTTCGCTCGACTTATTTTAGATTAAAAAGTACATGATGATTACGATATCTACTATCCGTCCTTCTCTATAAAGGCCTGCCTACGTTTTGATGATGATGAGATCAATGAGCAACTAGCTTCTACTTTCTGACCGACTCCTTGACAATTCAAAAGTGCCTGTAATTGGTCTGATTGAAATGAATGTTTTGACTTTGTCAGACAACACCTAAATTCGCGGAGCGACGTTTTTACTCAATAGCACTTCAGGATACACTGCACAAGAAATAAAATAGCACTTCAGGATGCAATATACAAGAAATAAGTTACTATCTTCGGACCCAAGATATTGATGAATATTTCCAAAGTACAAAGTTTAATTTCTAGCGTGGATAGCTAACTCTTATGCGAAATGTACGCAAGAACTACTGACCTGGTGAAGACAAAGTATGTGCTCAGGGAAGGTAGGTACAGAGATGTGAGCACTATTACCTCTAGTTGCGTCTATAGAACAATTTAAAAGTTCCACGCTTCGTGTACTTACTTCAAAAATACGTGGCACAATACGCGCCACGAAAGATGACACTTGACAAGCGTCAGTAATGAGGAGCTTGCGCAGGTATGGATGTACGAAATAGTTATCCATAATTTGTGTATCTATTTATATTTTTCGATGACATTAAAGCCTCGTATTCATGGCAAACATTTGTTTAGCAAGTTGCTGTCAACATATTGCGGGCAACGCTTGTGATGCGGAGTTGACATGTTGCAGAGTTGACGCACGACAGCATTGTCACCGTTCATTAACAACGTTGATCAACTGTTGCTAAACAAATATATACCATGAATACGAGGCTTTAGATTAAAATTCCTAACAGTGTTGTAATATTTATAACGAAATAATAAACTACCTAACTGCCTCGTTGGTCTAGTGGTCGCAAGCGCGACTGCTGTGCATGAGGTCTTGGGTTGGATTCCCAGATCGGGCAAAGTGTTATTGGGTTTTTCCATCAGGAATTTCTCAGTAGCAGCTTCGGAGTCTGGATTTGTGGCCGGTTGATGGCAATAGGCTCGATTTATTCCATTCTAATACCAAAAACTAATACCACTGGTATTTGTTTCAACTCATATTTTTTTTCTATTCCGAACCGATACCATTGTTTAAACTAATACCAAAACAAGTTCAAAGATATAAGGTACAGTCAGTAAAAATGCTTTGTATGTAAATATAAGACCTTTAATTGAAAAAAAAAACAGGTAACTCCAAAAAAAACAAATTTTGTTAGCAAACGTCTTGTTCAATGATAAAATATCACTTAAATAATCAACTTTAATATAATTTTAGTTCCTCTCTATACCTGTATAATATTTTTTTTTGCAAAAACATCAAACAGGAAGAATTTACTTACAATCTAAAAATTACAAAATATCTCAAAAAATTAACTCTTAATTTATATTGAAATTTATCTGACATAGTTATTATTAGATAGGTACGTAATTATTCACGTCTACCTATCTCATAACAACTATGTCAGGTAAATTTTTAACAAAAATAAATCACTTTTTATCTAACAATTGTAAAATATCACAGAAAATCAACTTTTTGTATAATCTAATCAGTCATTCATCACCTACATAGCAATGAATCAGCATTTTTTTTTTTGCAATAATATCTAATATGAAAAATTCACTTTAAATCTAACAATTATAAAATATCACAGAAAATCAACTTTTTGTTTAATGAAATCAGTCATTCTTCACCTATATAGCAATGAATCAGCAATTTTTTTTTTGCAAAAACGTCATATATGAATAATTCACTTATAATCTAAGAATTATAAAATATCACAGAAAATCAACTATTAGTATAATCAGCTAAATGACGTGTAAATAATTTCTTATATTTCAACAATTAGTAGCTAAACCCTTAATTTTTTAAAGCAGTGACCTACGGAGATTTTGTTTTTGAGGAGTTGGTCAGTTACGTATGTGATCCACGAATTTTTCATAATAGTTGTCTGTGCACATCGTTTTGCGGGGGGTGCGTTTGATTTATATTGAGTAACAACCACTGTTTGTAAATCTGCGTCCTCTTTCAGCACGTTCAGAAGCTGATATAAATTAGCATTCTTTGGCACAGCCGAGTTTAATTTCTTATGCCATGATTCTACGGCATTTGTGGTTCGATGGCGTTCACCATGAACGCACCAAATGTCTACAAAACTCTCGTTCTCTAGCCATTGTGACACCATGTAGTCATTAAATGTTTGAATGGCGTCAGTATCAGGACAGTCTTCCATTATGTAGCACCATCCTTCTGATATGAATTTACGAGGAAGTAAAGGCAGTAAAGCTGAAAGTCTTACATGTCTTTGGGTGATAGCATCTTTTGTCAGATCCAACTGTTTTGCTTTTTCCCATACATTTTTGGAATAATGAAAGTAGCATCCTTTAATCACAACTGACGGAAAAACAATTGTAATGGCGTTCATTGCGGCTAGTTCAAAATCTGTTAAAAATTTTACGGGTTCCCACCCAGGAATGTTTTGTTTCAAAATTTAAAATAATTTTTTGTATGTTTCTTCTGTTTTTTTGTTAAGTAAAACATAAATAAGAGGAACTATACGAGTGTGATCTTCGTCACTTCCCAGATCTCCGTAAATGTACTGAGGAATTTATGTAGATAAAATTTCTCTCCGAGTCAAAGCACAACATTCCAGTCACACTTGACTCTGATTGGTTGTTTCGAATTTTGGAACAATAGAGCAAACTCACCCTTTCTCGCAGGTAAAAAAAATAGCAAGATGATTCACTAAAACTACTCTTACCTATGCTAACCTTTGTAAAAATATTGGAGTGAAGTGAATTTGGAAAGTTTTAAGCATTATATTACGATTACATAAAAATATTGAAAAACAAATTTACTTTGATTAGGTTTGACTGCGCTGACTGTACCAAATTCAAGTTGTTGGTATTCGTTCGTACATTAAATTAAATTATTTAAAAAGTGGTATCCGTTCGGAATAGAAAAAAAATAAGAGTTGAAACAAATACCAGTGGTATTAGTTTTTGGTATTAGAATGGAATAAATCATAGGCTGATTTCGCCCCCTATTACATGGGACTAAAAACATAACTGTCGAAATGTAGGTGTACTAATGGGTACACCTCTGCCTAACCCTTCGGGGGATACAGGCGTGATGTTATGTACATATTTATGAAATAATAAAGTTTGTTTGGTGTGTCAAATCTCATCTTTCGTGGCGCTTAATGGTACTTTCACGAGTTGTGCAGAAACAGAAAATTCAAATAAAAGAAATCTTTGCCGATTTTCACTACAAAAATAAAAATTTTCATAGAAGATAAATAAATCACTTTAAACACCGAATGTATTCGGCACTTGTAGATGTTTTAGACGTGACTGTACCTAGAAGCTATACTTGTACAATCACGAGCAAAAACAAGTATACACTTAGCAAAATTCAAAAGCGATTTTCTTGTGAAATAATGGTTGTAACTTTGATATAAGACCTATTTCATAGTAGTAGTGTATTCAATATACTATATTCCTAAAAACAAAACATTTCGATCAATATTTTCGAAGAAAATAGCTTCGTAATGTTGCTAAGTGTATACTTGTTTTTGATTGTGACTGTACGTATAATAATGTGAAAAACGTCGTACAAATATTTCTAGCTATATTAGAAAAAAAGTCCTAAAAAATCATATCTACGAGTACTTTTTAGGATTCCGTACCTAAAGGGTCCTAACGACTTCTATTGCTCTCGCTCATCCATACGTCACTATCATCTCAGCTTTCTTTTGCACCATAATAGGTAAAAGGTATACCTATTTTTTTTTTTTAGGTGATAAATATCATCAATTGACTCCTTACTAATATTATAAATGCGAAAGTAAGTTTGTTTGTTTGTTTGTTACCATTTTACGCCTAAGCCACTGAACCGATCATTCTGAAATTTTGAATATACGTTGCCAGGTGTACAGGAACGAACATAGGGTACCTTTAATCCCGAAAAAAAGTACTGTTTCCGAGGGAAATCACAATAACGTTCTTATGATCATAGATGGCGCCACGTGTCGTTTCGAATTGAAATGACAGGCCATGCGTAATTTTTTCCGCGATTTCGTCTGTGACCGAAATTTACGCGGACGAAGTCGCGGGCGAAAGCTAGTCTATTTATATTTTTCGATGACATTAAAGCCTCGTATTCATGGTAAACATTTGTTTAGCAAGTTGCTGTCAACATATTGCGGGCAACGCTTGTGTTGAGGAGTTGACATGTTGCAGAGTTGACGCACGGCAGCATTGTCGCCGTTCATTAACAACGTTGATCAACTGTTGCTAAACAAATGTATACCATGAATACGAGGCTTTAGATTAAAATTCCTAACAGTATTGTAATATTTATAACGAAATAATACCTAACTGCCTCGTTGGTCTAGTGGTCGCAAGCGCGACTGCTGTGCATGAGGTCTTGGGTTCGATTCCCAGGTCGGGCAAAGTGTTATTGGGTTTTTCCATCAGGAATTTCTCAGTAGCAGCTTCGGAGTCTGGATTTGTGCCCGGTTGATGGCAATAGGCTCGCTCCCTATTACATGGGACTAAAAACATAACTGTCGAAATGTGGGTGTACTAATAGGTACACCTCTGCCTAACCCTTCGGGGGATACAGGCGTGATGTTATGTACATATTTATGAAATAATAAAGTTTGTTTGGTGTGTCAAGTCTCATCTTTCGTGGCGCGTAATGGTACTTTCACGAGATGTGCAGAAACAGAACATTCATAGGTCAACAGAGGTGTACCCATTAGTACATCCACATTTCACCAGTAATGTTTAAGCCCCATGTAATATGGAGCGAGCCTATTGCCATAAGACTGGCACAAATTCAGACTCCTAGTTATTTCCGTGTTTAAATTTTCCTTTCCGTTAAAAATAAACTAAAGTTAATACTTTATGGGGGTTTCCAAACAACAAATATGTTTTTCTAGGTGTTTTTTCATCGACTTTCATCTTCATCATCATCTGCCTAGCCTTTTCCCAACTACGTTGGGGTCGGCTTCCAGTCTAACCGGATGCAGCTGAATACCAGTATTTTACATGGAGCGACTGCCTATCTGACCTCCACAACCCAGTAACTGGGTAATATGATACCCCTAGGTAAGACTGGTTGTCAGACTTTCGGGCTTCTGACCCGTAACGACTGTCAAAGATCCACGTATGACAGCCGGGACCAACGGCTTAACGTGCTTTCCGAGGCACGAAGGAGTCTCGGTGTGTAAAGATGGTCACCCATCCACGGACCAACCCCAGCAAGCGTAGCTTAACCTGACGGATCGACCCGTGCGGCTGTTATTACTTAGCCACGAGCTCCTCCGACTCGTCGACTCGATCGACTTTCATCTTAAAGGTACGGAATCCTTTATCTGCATGCCCGATTAGAATATGGCTGGTTTTACATAAACTAGTGTTTTTTTACTTTTCCGAGACTTTCCATTCCAGCTTTATTCCTCCTAGCTCGTGACATTAACATAACAATGAATGATGTTTTTGAACACTTATTTCTCTAATAAAAGACACGTGTCTGCTGACATTTATCCCTCGGCACGTGTATAAGATTGAGTAAGGAGCACGTTTACTGTTTTTACTTATAACGATTGACTAATAAGAATCATATCTTACATTGAAATAAGGTTGAATTTCTTATGATTTGTCAAGTGAACCTTGTTTACCTTTCATGATACAATAGATATTTTAGAGATATAAGTTGATTAACATAAAATAACATGACGCCTGTAATCCCCGAAGGGTTAGGCAGAGGTGTACACATTAGTATACCCACATTTCACCAGTTAAGTTTAAGTCCCACATAGTAGGGAGCGAGCCTATTATCATAGTGTTATTGGGATTTTCCTCGAGAAGGCCAGGTGCGTAGTACTCGTAAACGGCGTGCTTGTATGACGAGATGTATGAACGTATTTAAGGATCGTAGCAGGTGGCGTTCTGTGGTTTCTGCCTACCCCATGGGAAAAAGGCGTGAGTTTATGTATGTATGTAGTATAAGAATATTGAAGTATAAACTCAGTTATAATTGATAAAACGGAACGCAACGGATGGAAGAAAGGGAAGTATGTGTTTGAGAGAGAGGGGAAGAATGACGACGGACGCAGGCTGATATATAGGTATTTTGTGAACAAAAAATAAATAGAAATTCAAAATCTTGCTGGTTTGTTTTGCTTTATAATCCTACAACTTTGTATGTAAAATACAAAAGCAACATTACCCCTTCTTCCCCCCCAAACGAGGCAAAGTTGTACCGTTATACCACAAAAGCAAAGTCAACATTTACCAAAGAATATTAATATAACACGGTGTCTAACAAGCAACAAAATACCAATAAACGATAGCTCCTTAAAACGCGAACGTTTATTTACCTCATTACGATATTGCGAAACCGACGCCCGAACCACAACGATTTATTATTGCTTGCTTACTAAATTAATTTCTTCAATTCCGGGGGCTGGTACCAACGGGTCGGTACGTGGATATAGAGAAGGATGGATGTTACACGAAAATACATACGTAAACTCACGCCTTTTTTTCATGTAAACCACAGAACGTTTTTTAATTTTTATTGTGAGTTAAATACAGGCTGTTAGTGTAAACACCGTTGTCATTAAAACCATAGGTACTTAATTTATTATAAAAAATGTTTATCTGAATTTAAAAATAAATAAACAAAGTCTTCTTTCAAAAATTAAAAAAAAAAAAATTTCCGACTCCGTCTGTAAATTCATGGATAATATGCGCCCGAGTTACGTAATCACCGCAAAGAGCGTTGACCTGCTGCACTGGCCATCTGTTATAACTACCTACATAAGTTTTAACTAATTACATCATTGTAATATAGGGTGAAATAATTTTGAGTAAAAATGGAGATTTTACTTAAAAAAAAAAAGATATTTTTTTCATTGAATTTACGTTCTATTAGTGAAACCAAACCACTGGTTTCAGGGATAACGGTGTTTACACTAACACTCTGTATAACTGGCGAAATGTGGGTGTAACGGGTACACCTGTGTCTACCCCGTTGTTATTTTATATGTTGGCATGTGCACCTTCTTTTATATTTTTAAGAATTTCTAAAACCTTAAGGTACATGTAAAATAAGTACAATTTATAAAAAAAAAGGGCAGAAAGGAGGAACCTCATCAGGCATCAAAAAATTCGTCCGCGTCGCTGTCAATGGGGCAAGTGCCCAAAAGACTGACAGCACTGCCACGTTGTATTGCAATGCTGATTCTTTGGCCTGAGGAAAGGCCAGCCCTCTGGTCATGTGAAGAGTCGACCAGTCGCTTAGCGATGTCCCGAAAAATAAGGTGAGCGCTCGGACCCCGTGGCCCCAGTGTTTCAACCCCAAACGGCTCAAACACATGTTGTTAAGTAAGTAAGTTATTTATTGTAGAATGTAAATGTTTTATGTAGAATTAAATTAAATAAATATAGTATTTCTTATCTTCTATTGTGTTTTTGTGTGTTGTGCTGTCTTATGTGTGTACTAAATAAATAGTTTATCTATCTATTTATTTGCGTAGTTACCATAATGTATATAAAAGATTTTACGTGTGCTTAAAGCTAAACTACATACATACTTAAACTCACGCCTTTTTTCCATGGGGGTTTAGGCAGAAACCACAGAACGCCACCTGCTACGATCCTTAGATACTCCTTTCGCCTCATCCATGTTCATACATCTCGTCATACAAGCACGCCGGTTACGGTACTGCGCAACTGACCTTTCTGAACAATCTCACCAATAATGTTAGTGGCTGTAACAAGAAGATGTACATAATGATGGTGTGTAAAAATAATTCTGCCGTACATTGTTCCGAAATAAAAAGTAGCTTATGTGTTATTCCAAATTATAATATATTTCTGTGCTAAATTTCATCCAGATCCGTTCAGTCGTTCTGGTGTGATTGAGTAACAAACATACTTAATATAGTAATAAACAAACTTACAGACAGACGCGAACAGTGGCAGTCACGTGTTGTTGTTGATTTGATTGTAGTATTCTACTTCCTACTACTACCTATTAAAAATGTGAAAGTTTTAAGAAGGGGTGGATGAATGTTTTTTTTTACTCTTAAGGCTAATCAAAAGTAGCTAAGGCAACATACATTACATGAATGTTTGTTACAAAGACAGAATATCTTAAAATATGGGATAATTTATATCCCGTTTCTGTTTCCCTAAGACCATTTAGAACTTTGGCTTAATTCTGATGTCTACACATAAACTAGACTGACATAAATGCCTGATCAATACAATTATGTCACTGTACTGTACTGACAAGTGACCGCTACCGCTTCTGTGCGAGCGACACTTTAATTGTACAAAACAATCGATTTCGAGTCCCAACTGCGGCGCAATTCGGTAATTACTCCGCACAATACAGACACGCAACCACGCTCAGTGTGCACCATCTATTCTTCTTAATGTCCGTGTTACGAACGAACGCAGCGTAGTATTTGCATAATCTCTTTGATTTGCAAAATAATAAACCTACGGAATTTGTGCTTTTAATAATGTACCCTAATATATTGTAATAAAGGGTATTCGTGCATTTGAAGCTTAATCGGTTGTTGTTGTTTGGTTTTGATTTTGCGGAAGAAAGGCTTGATTGGGTTGTGTTTACGCTGATTGGGAAGGGAATTTTAACAATAATTATGTTTTCTTAATTATATGTATTGGCTATCTGGAGATCGGTTGATTGATTTCAGATCGATGGTCGATGCGTAACGGGTGGTTCGGTTACCAGGGATTCAGTATATTATGATTGTAAATCTCCAAGCAATGAAATTTTTTTTTATAATGATCAACAAATGAAAGCATCTTGACTATTTTGATGTGACTGTTAGGCCCTTTTCACATGTATACATTCACGGCACTGCTGCCGTGCCGTGTAAAGTAGAAATATATGAGCTACAATGAGAGCTTTGACGAGACATGGCAACTATGCTTTCCGGGGTTGCGGGACGTCTTAACAGGATACCGTGGCCCTGGAACGTAAAGGGCAACAGAAGGAACAGTGTGGTTTTTTAGTCAGTAAAAGTCTGACAGTCCCTTCCGCCCCGCACAGGGCGGAAGGAGCCATTTGATGATATTAACCACCAAAAAAATAAAAAATAAAAAAATGGCAACCATGCCTTGACCGCATGCATGTGAAAAGGGTCTTAAGCTACGTCTACACCAGTACGATTTCATGTTCATCTTGTCATTTCGTCTGACGCATGCATGAAGCGCAACACCGCATGCGCTAAAACTACTTCAAAACAGCGCATGAACTTAGCGCACGTGCAGTACAGAAGTGTGGACAATAAGCTGGATGCGTCTTAAGGCAATCAATATTGCATGTGCTTGATGCATGATGAATTGAACATAGTTTGACATCACACAGGAATTTTAGGATGTTATCATTGTGTGTATGTAAATCAATAAATAACTTTAGCTGTGGAACCGGGTTGGTTCCCCAGTAAAAGTTACATAACATCACGCCTGTAATCCCCGAAGGGTTAGGCAGAGGTGTACCCATTAGTACATCCCTTGTGATAGGGGGCGAGCCTATTGCCATCAATCGGGCACAAATCCAGACTCCGAGGCTACTACTGAGAATTTCCTCATGGAAAATCCCAATAACACTTTGCCCGACCTGGGAATCGAACCCAAGACCTCATGCACAGCAGTCGCGCTTGCGACCACTAGACCAACGAGGCAGTCAAAGTTGTATTCAGTAAAAATATTCATGAGTAATTTCAACACCTGAAATATGGCCAGTAAATTAAATTAAATAAAACATCCTGTATAGTTCACAGAAACCGCTCAACCCTACATAAGGATATATTCTCTTCCATAAATTAAAACTAGCGAATAAACCCTGCATTCAATACAAAACAAATTTTAAACTATTTAGTTTAAATTCGCCGTGTTTGGAAAGCGGAACTTAATTTAGTACTAAAACTGGACGGTAGCCGGGATCTGGTTTACGTTACCTTATTTGGCTAGATTTTGTGTGGTGATCGGTAGAGGTGATGGTGAATTGGGAAGTTTACGAGCTTTTTTTTTAGGTGGTAAAAATCATCAAACGAGTCCTTCCGCCCTGGGTGGGGCAGAACGGACTGTCAGACTTTTACTGACTAAAAAACCACCCTGTTCCTTCTGTTGCCCTTTACGTTCCGGGGCCACGGTATCCTGTTAAGACGTCTCGCAGGGCTTAAATCGCTTTTTAGACACAGTTTATACATATATTTAAACTTTATGCAACAAAAGTGACAATAACAGACTTAATGCCTCAAGCATTCTCTAACAGTCAACAAGAAGGTTCTCTTTTACATAAATAAAATGAAGTGGATATGTAAAAGTTAATTATATCCCCCATAAGGTTATTAAAAACGATAAATATTTGCGTTTAAAGCGAATGCATGAAGTAGTTCCTGAAAGAACGTAGTAAAGGCGCCGATAGCGAATAAAACTGTAAAACAATCAAGGCACCGCGAAACGCTGAAGGCGTTTTCCACGTAGCTTGAGTGTGGGGCTTGGAATTCTTGGAAAAAGATAAATAAAGAAGAAAATAAATGCCGACAAATTGCTTTGCATTTTGGCAAACATGTTCTATTAAGTTTATAATGATTTTGTTGTTGTTTAAATAATTAAATATTATATTTAAAAAAATAGAACACGAAACTTAATTTCAAGTACTATATAGTTTACATTTTCGTACCAATCTATTGGGTGTATTTAGGTGCAGTGAGCTTGAGATGTGTTGGCATCCTACGATTAAACAAAAACGTAGTTCCATGTGGAGTAATATGATTTTGGACTATGTAAGCAAAGTACACTGACTTGAATTTTATAATTTTACCTTTTCAATATCTTGTCTGGACGTATCCAAACCTTTAATTTCCCTCTAAGCACTCTAAAATAACGTGTTTTCTGTAATCACTACAAAAGTCTACATTATGTAAATAAAGTACTTATAATTTTCACAAAAGAATTACAACTTTGCCTACAGCGAAAACATAAATAAAAGATTCATATTATGATTATATGCCATTAAGTGTAGCGTACAATAAAATACTACAACGTGTTAAAGTAAAACCTCGTATCTCGTGACCCCACATCACGTTGAAGTGCGCCGACACAGCTCATATTAACTCCGGACAGGCAATGATGGCCGACAATTTGTTAGCGCCCGCTTTGTGTTGCAAAGAAAATTACGACGTGCACTGAACCTCCATTATCTGTAGTTAATCACAAATGAAACGGTGGGTCACTGTAAAGCTGGGTGCTCAACGGCGAAACGTTTCTCTTTTAGTTTGTTGTTATTTGCTCTTTTTTTTTTGAGATTGCCTCCTTTGTCTAGTCGTCGCAAAGCGCGACTGCTGAACATGAGATCTTGGTTTCGATTCCCAGTTTGGGCAAAGTGTTATTGGGTTTTTCCATCAGCAATTTCTCAGTGGCAGCCTCGGAGTCTGCATTTGGGACTAAAACATAGCTGAAGAAATGTGGTCAAACTTACCCGTTCTAAATTTCATCAAAATCGGTTCAGTGGTTAAGAGAAAGCCTAAAAAACCGATAAACAGAGTTACCTTTGCATTTATAATATTAGTTAGAATAACACAGTAGGTACAACTATCGCAAAAAAAAAATAGTAGACCTTTTTTTTTTAAAAAACCAATCTACACTTGGCAAAAACAGTGTCAACTTTGCCTAAACCACATTAATGGAAAGATTGTGAGAGAATGGCGATCCTAATTCAGTAGCATAAAACAAAAGATTTATAGACTCCTTTGTCCTTGCTCACAGTGACCTTCATTTTGTAGACTGGCTGTTTTTCAGCAAGAATATTAAATAATCACTATCTTCACTTGTCATTCTTACTTCACACAGAAAAAGCAAATCTGTACTTTTGTTTGTACGGAATATACTGCCTGAATAATATCTGATTTTTAAGCCACTGCGCATTTTTCAGGGACTATTATGTAATGACTATTATGCAACAACAAATGTTTTTCTTTTATTTTTCAGGATTGGCAAAGTTGGTCGTAAACATGAATGAACCCCCTGAAAGATGTGCAGGCAAACTTGGAAATAACGTTGCCACACTTACAGGCAAAGTTAAAATGTTATTTGACATCAGTTATTTTAAATCATACAAAGAAAATAAAACAGGTCCGTCATTAATTGACAAAACAATTAAATAAATCAAGACACAAAAGCAACACTGACAAATTTTTTTACAGTTATTGTATTCCGGGAAAGTACCAATGTATCTATTTCAATTCAAATGTACTTTCTATGTTTATCTTAGACATCACTGACATCGTTCCGTGCCTCGATAAGCACGTTAAACCGTTGGACCCGGCTGTCATACCTACGTGGATCTTTAACAGTCGTTACGGATCGTCAGAAGCCCGAAAATCTGACAACCAGTCTTACCAAGGAGTATCGTATTACCCAGTTACTGGTTTGTGGAGGATAGATAGGCAATCGCTCCATGTAAAATACTGGTATTCAGCTGCATCCGGTTAGACAGGAAGCCGACCCCAACATAATTGAGAAAAGGCTAGGCAGATGATTGTATTCGTGAACATAAAACCTAGATTTTCTCCAAATAAAAGCAATAGCTACACACACAGAATTCCTACTTCTTATTCCAAATCTTTGCCGTACAAAAATAAACTTCACTTCATAAAATCAGGTGAACAATATATGCAAAAAGGGAAAACAACGGAAAACCATTTTCCCAACACAATTTACACTCAGCGTAGACGTTTTTTTTTTTTATTAAAACCCCAGGCGAGCCATAAAGACAAGGGGCTGAGGAAAATTTATTCATTTCGAGATATAATTCTGAGCATATTTTAATAAAAATGTTACTTGAGTACCGGTACAGAGTTCGGAATTTGAATTCTTATGTTGCAATGCCTTATTTCATTTCTCGGGCGCCATCGGCAATGTTCGGAATATACGAACATTCCGGGATTCACTTTGATGTTTGAGGTTATTGGTATAGCCTGTTGGTCTCGTTGTTATAAGCGCGACTGCTGAGCGCGGGGTGTTAGGTTATTGGGTTTTTCCATAAGAATTTTCCTTGTAACAGCCCGGATTTTGAAGTTAATGGTATGACACCCACGTTAAAGCCGTTGGTCCTGCTCCTGATCTCTCCCCAGTCGTGTCGTATTGCCAACCTATCGGACTATGAGAGTAGGGAAAATGGCAGTGCACCTGGATAAAAAACTATTCCAGATTATAATCTATCTCTGTGCCAAAATTTCATCCAGATCCGTTAAGCCGTTCTGGCGTAATTGAGTTACAAACATTCATCAAAATAGTCGCCTTTTAATAGTAAGATTTTGTACTGAGTGCTTAAGTAGTATAAATCTGGCTATCACCTAAATAGAAAGTAGCTCGTTTAAACAAACAAACAAAAAAATCTTCATCTTTTTTATATTTTAATACCTACTAGGGTTGGGGAACCCTAGGGGACTGGGGAGTCTACAAGGGTACATTTTTACTGTTGATTTTCCAAAAAAAATATTTCACGAAATAATTGTTTAGAAAAAATTACGAACAACAACAAAAAAAGAATCAGCCAAATCCGTTCAGCCGTTCTCGAGTTTTGCGCTTAGCAACACATTTAACCATTCATATTTATTAATATACAGGTTAATTAAAAATATACCTGAAACCTTAAAAGGGGTCATTGTAGTCATCAGTATGAACAACTTTTACTATGGGACCAACCCTGAAATCTCAAGCTGATCCATACATTACGACCTTGTCATGTACCATTTTTGTAGGGAACAGCTGTATTTTTTTTGTCATGATTTCAGGGTTTGTCCCATAGTAAAAGTGGTTCATAATGATGAGTACAATGACCCCTTTTAAGGTTTTGGGTATATTTTCAATTACCCTGTATAGATAGATATAGAATAGATGTATACCGACGAAAAAGTAACAGCCTCCTCAGAAAATGAGCTCATAAAAGTAACAAGAAGCACACAGCCTAAAAAGATTGCATCGCATTACAGTATATCAGGTTGTGGGACAGCGGGACCATTAAAATGCAAAGAGTGACTTAACTTGATACTATCTCTGAAGAAATAGGATAAATCTTAGCGAACGTTTTATTTACTTACTGAAAATTATGAGGGTGTGAGCTCTGCAATGTTTGTATTATTTGTTTATATTATTTTTTAACGGTTTTGATTTTAACTAACTATAATTTTGTAAGGACTGATTTTTCAAAAGACAGTTATCTTTTATCCGAAGAATAAATACGACAGTTTGGCGTTTTCGTATTTTCTATACAACAGCTGTCAAACCGCTATATTTAACCGTTTTTTTTTTTTAGTTGGTAAAAATCATCAAATGACTCCTTCCGCCCTGGGTGGGGCTTTTACTGACTAAAAACCACCCTGTTCCTTCTGTTGCCCTTTACGTTCCGGGGCCACGGTATCCTGTTAAGACGTCCCGCAACCCCGGCAGGCGTTGGCCCCGTTGGGAGCCCCGTCCCTGTGGTGACAGCTCTTTGAGGCGCGCGCGAACAGAACGCGCCGTCGACCCGGGCTACCTACCCGGGAACCCTGCGATAAAACTTAATTGATGATTAAAACTTAACTGATGATTGCGCGCTTACGTGCCTT
This sequence comes from Hoplodrina ambigua, assembly GCA_949774945.1. Lineage (NCBI taxonomy): Eukaryota > Metazoa > Arthropoda > Insecta > Lepidoptera > Noctuidae > Hoplodrina > Hoplodrina ambigua. The sequence goes on along the minus strand of OX458974.1, from coordinate 1,969,975 downwards.
TTTTATTTGATATCAATATAAACATTCTTATACATAGGTACTTCTAATACAAGCTAAATATCAGACAGACGGATCAATTTTTTTTTATTCTTTGTTAATTAAAAACATTTTTAGTACTTACCATCCATTATGGAAAGTACATAATGGTGCCGATTCCCTAAGTCACAAACTAAACTAAAATTAGACTATTTCCTTATCTTTTTTGTCGAATAAAATAAGAAAGAGACTAATGTAAATAAGAGCTGTCAAATTTAGTCAATCTGACATATCCATACAATTATAGTTGATATCTTAAAACGTATGGATTAAAAATACGGAAAAGACAAGGCAAAACTAATTTGACATCGCTAACTTAGTTCTTTAATGTCACGGAATGTCACCGTCCTTTCCTTTCGCTGTATGTTAGTAAGAGATGTCAATTCTCTAAATTTAGTCTAGTTTGTGAACAAGGGAATCGGCACTATAATTTACGTATTTATTTAACTACCGTATTTTTTTTAATTGGTGTCCTACTAATAAATAGTTATTTAGAGAAAATATAGGTACCTATGTATTTTTTTTGTTCAGTCACTCTTGAATTGTATATAAATTATGTAAAAAAGAATCGTGACTAAAAACAATTTTTATTTTTGATGTTTGTTTTCAGTGGTTTCAAAGAAGCGGAATCGCTTGCTTATTCTAATTTTTATAATAAAAAACTACAACGTCATTATCATGAGCAGAGGTTAAGGACAAGCGGCAAATAAGATACAGTAGAACAAGTATCTTTTAATTTGCCTTTTTTATTTTATTTTTGTGCCGTCAAAACAATCGCAAACAGTAAAAGGAATCTTTAATAATCAGTACCTATATTCTTGAGTAAATTACTACTCATCATGTTTTTTTTTAAGCATAGACAGCGCACTCTATACATAAGTAACTTAGACATATTTGAATTAATAAGTAATCAAACATATTTTTTTTTATTGAATAAGAACATTAATACCTCGGCTTACTTATAGTTAGTAAGTTTCCCGTTATGTAACTTAGTTTCAAAATTATACGTAACTTAAAAACCTTTAGGTACAGGATTTTCAGTGAACCACAAGCCTAGTTATTTATGCCCTTATCCTATCTACAAAATTCTATTAAGTTTAATTACTTATTGACCAAAATATGACTGCCTCGTTGGTCTAGTGGTCGCAAAGCGCGACTGCTGAACACGAGGTCTTGGGTTCGATTCCCAGGTCGGGCAAAGTGTTATTGAGTTTTTCCATCAGGAATTTCTCAGTAACAGCCTCGGAGTCTGGATTTGTGCCCGGTTGATGGCAATAGGCTCGCCCCCTATTACATGGGACTTAAACATAACTGGCGAAATGTGGGTGTACTAATGGGTACACCTCAGCCTAAACCTTCGGGAATACAGGCGTGATGTTATGTATGTATGTATCACCAAAATATTACTATATTATGTTTGTATGAAGCTGTCAGGAATTTCCTCCGAAACTTCTGCTACATTCTTTCATTGGTCATTATACATAGAGCGGGGAAAGTGTATACTGTATAATATTCACATTATATCCCTCTTTACTGGCGTTTCTATCGGCTATCAGCCGTTGCTCAGCATCTTTGCGGGACTCCAAATGATGTCATTAATGTTTGATGCCCATTTTTACCCATCCTCCCCTTTCGTGGGAGATAGTTTGTTGAATATGTAATGTTGTTATTGATTTTGGAACCGACACAATATTTGTAAGTTTATTTTTTTCTAGGAATAGCCTTGGGCTTTCGGCCTCCAAGACTGGAATAACTTATGAGTCAGTATTTTAAAGGCAGAACCTTATTTATATTAATTTTATTCCCATCTGGGTATGAAGGGACATAGTTTATTCGATGCTTGTTCGTGCAAAATGTAGGTTTTCTGATACGCTGAAAAAGGTCAGATACTTTTTTTGTAATAAACGGTTTTATTTGGCTTCTTCGTTTTCTTCTATAGCGAGTTTTAGAAGTAATTTAAAGCTAAAAAAACTCTATGAAAATTAATAATCTTTCTGAATTTAGGTGAAGTACGAATTATTTGTCATGCCGTATCACCGTTCAGCACTGCAGTACAAGTCAACAAATAATCTATAATAGTCTGTTTGTTACGCTTTCACAATTAAACCTCTATACCGATTTTGATGAAATTCGGTATATAAGTTTAAACCTCAACGAAGGACATAGGCTTCTTTTTATTCGACTTCGACTTCTGCGTTCGCCAATACCGACATTTACGCAGACGAAGTCGCAGGCAAAAGCTAATAGTTAGCAATATTTTCCCCTTACAAAAGCCATGAAATTAATTAAAAACACATCTTCCATCTCAAATGGACTATAATTACTTCACCGTCACCATTTAAAGGCAGTAAGTGCCTTATTTCCATTTAAATGAATCATACTTTTTTTCACAATACACACAAGAGACTACCATTGACACAGAAAGGCACAGTGTTAGTTTCCTTGTAGAAGTCATTCGGGATCGCACACAGTGTTTACTCTGTTGGAATACGGCTTGAGATAATTTTTCAATTAACAAAGTAAATATTTATTTATTCAGACGTCGGAGATGGTGGGGTTTGGGGGGGGGGGGGGTAATTTGAATGAAATTAATTATTAAAGGCTATCTTAATGGGTGTGGCGCCAAATGTGACGTCTTTTGTTTGTTTTCAGAGGAGTTTAATAAAGAATTGCGAGGTGGTTTTCTGCAGACCTTAATGCGAAATGTGGTACTTGCTTTGTTAAATAGTAAATTAAAAATGAATAGTTTATTTTGACTGTCTCGTTGGTTAAGTGGTTGCAAAGCGCTACTGCTGACCATGAGATCTTGTTGGGCAAAGTGTTATTGGGTTTTTCCATCAGGAATTTTTCAGTGGCAGCCTTGGAGTCTAGATTTGGGCCTGGTTGATAGCAATAGGCTTGCCCCCTATTATATGAGACATAAACATAACACGCGAAACGTGGTTGTGCTAATAGGTAAACCTCTGCCTAACCCTTCGGGATTTAAAGGCGTGATATTATGATTAATTTCTTTACCTTATTCCAAATTAACAATACATTATCTACTACAAAATTCTTTCCCTCCAAGCCACATAAAATACGAATCAAAACAAACAAATTGCAACAAAGAAAACAATTGCCGAAACATGCGCACATCCACTATCCAGCAATAATCTGCGAATCAAATCATCCAACCGATTAGGCACATCCATCCGACATCCTCTGCGGGGCTAATTCGGAGAAGCTCTATGTTCCAACATTTATTTGTTCAGCCCACTAAATCGAGAACAGTTTCACGCGTTTAACATACCTCTAACACTCTGAAAGTTTGGTGTGAAATGGTCTTTATACGACACGACATAAGGGTAAAAATATGGTCATTCGAAATGAAAAATTTTAAGAGAAAACTAAACATAAATGATTCAAATACTTTTTCAATGATACCTGACTATAATCGTTACTCGAACTTAGTATTTTTTTTTTTTGGTTCTGTATCCGAAATGTGCTAACGGGACTCTAGCTATTACTTAGACTCCACTGTCCGTAATTCAGATTTTTATTATTACTTAGTACATCCACATTTCGCCAGTTATGTTTAAGTCCCATGTAATAGGGGGCGAGCCTATTGCCACCAACCGGGCACAAATCTAGACTCCGAGGCTGCTACAGAGAAATTCCTGACGCAAAAACCCAATTACACTTTGCCCGACCAGGGAATCGAGCTCAAGACCTTATGCTCAGCAGTCTTTGCGACCACTAGACATATGACGCAGTATTAGAAGTACATACATTAGATAAGTAGAAGAGTAGAAAATATACCCTTTCAAAAATATTATTGTAAGACAGAGAAATCACGCTACGAAAATAACGGGTTCGTTTCTAAAATTGAGACATACAGTTATGGCTGTGAAAAGTTTAACTTATGTTTTATGTGTTGATATTATTATTATGAATGTGAGTTCTCTGAAAATATGGTGGAAATATATGTTCCATTGTCTATTTATATTTAAATAAAAAGTGTATCATTAAACTTTATATTTTGCTAGTTACTTCCCATATTTCAGCCGGTATATTCTGAATGAGTTTGTAAAAAAAACGATGAACTTATCGGTTAAGCTAGCTTGAGGTGAGGTATCATTCTACCGATGCAAATTGACTAACTCACTTCATCTAAATTCGTCGAGGAAAATTTTATTGGTCCCATGTAATAGGAGTAAGCAAATTACTATCAATCAAGCATGAATCCAGCCGTCAAGCGATGACTGAAATGCCTCAATTTATTTCACTTGAACCCACCAATATATCTAAGACCTAACCCCCGAAACAATAGACAATAATGATTAATGATTTTAAAATTTCATATTTGATTATTTCCTTACCTACAACTTTTTTCACCTGCTTTGTTATCTCTTCACCACCTTTGGTTGACTGGTAGAGAACGACTAAGGCATTAAGTCCGCCTTTGTACCTTTTTGTTGCATAAAGTTTAAATAAATGAATAGTCAGCACTTTTTTGTTCCTGAGTGGAATATCTTCATAGATGTTCCTCGCCTTGGGTAAGCGGTGCGGTCTATCATACTATTACTGAATAAAAAACATTGCAGTGTTCTTTTCCTACACTTACGCCATGATGCCTAATTGAAAAGGTAGCCTGTGGAGTATCTTGCTCGTTCTTCTCCATAGACGCCTACCTACGTTTTGGGACGAGCAACTAGCTTCGACTTTCTGACCGACTCCTTGACGATTCTAAAATGCCTGTAAATGGTCTAACTGAAATAAATGTTTTTACTTTGACTTTGAGCGTACACACCTTCCCTGATCCCCGAGCGCTAACAACTACTACACCAACTAATTTACTTTTTTTTTCTTCTAATTAAAAACTAATCCAAATCGTGTCGTGATCGCCACGTAACGTATAAACGCCTTGTGTTAATATCCTTTGGATTAAGTCAAAGTAATGAGGTGTAAAACCCTCTTGTTTAGTGAACTAGTTTCAGCTCATATTATGGCATTTATAGCCTTGCAGGTAGCCATAATGACCCTTAAATTGTGAACAGTAAAGGCTATATTAGCGTGGGGTTAATAGGTATTGGGAATGCTTTTAATGGGACATAAACAATGAAAGTTTTGTAGCAGTTAGTGGTCTTAGTAGGGTAAAGAATACACATAAGTACCATAGAAACTATACTGCAGACATTATAAAGAAAATAATAAAGTAATTTGATGGAGGATGTATATAGGATGGAGAGCAAGAAGAAGGCCAAAGAAAAGATGGATGAATTGTGTGAAGAATGATATGAAAGAAAAGGGAGTCTGTGATTGCATGACAGCTGACAGGACGGAGTGGAAGAAGAGAACGTGTTGCGCCAACCTCGAGCAACATGGGACAAGGGCAGGAAGATGATGAATGAAGTAATTTGACAATTTTAATATTAATAAGTTTAAATTTAATACTAAGTATCTGCTATTACAAGCTAACCTACAACTTCTCTTTAGAAACGAATTCAAATTTTCAAATCAATTATTGCAATCCATGATGTAAGTACACTTAGGTACAGGTGGTAAATAAAAATTAGATATAATAGAAACTGCTGAGCATGAGATCTTGAGTTCAATTCCCAGGTCGGGCAAAGCGGTATTAGGTTTTTCCATTAGGAATTTCTCAGTAGCAGCCTCGGAGTCTGGGTTTGTGCCCGGTTGATGGCAATAAGCTCGCCCCCTACTACATGAGACTTAAACATAACTGGCGAAATGTGGGTGTACTAATGGGTACACCTCTGCCTAACCCTTCGGGGATAACAGGCGTGATGTTACGTAAATAGAAACATGGACCCGGTCGGGCATAGCAATTTTTTGAATAAGCAGAGAGAGGAAGTAATACTTTTAAACGCAAAGGCGCGTACGCACGTACGAACACGAACATAGCGAACACAAACACCAGACCCGAACATTTGGTTCGTACGTATGGACGGCATATTCGAACACGAACGCAAACATAGTTGGAGTCGAGTTCGCGAATAACAGTCGTGAACTCTATCTTAGTAGCCATAGCCCGCCCGCACCCCGCCCAGATCTAGGTATACGAACAGTTTTGTTGCGTAACATTTATTAAAGCTCTTCGAACACCGTCCATACAGAACACACTACAAGGATCGCCGCGAACATGTTTGACGAACAGACTGTTCGATGTTCGATAGTGATACGCACGTGCGAACCAAGTTGTTGCGTATCATGTAACGCAACAAATTTGTTCGTACGTGCGTACGCGGCTCAAGGATAACTAAAGTTTTTTACTTCTTAATTATACAAGGCATAAAACAACCGCATACTAAATTCATAGAGGGAAATATTTTTTACACAATATCACTGCTCTAAAACAAATTAATGCAGGCAGCCATTTCTATTTTACAACGGTAATTGATTAATAACACATAACCTTGTTCTGCGGTTAAAAGCATAAAATAACATCCGCATTAACTTTGTAGCGGGGTTCATAAAGTACCCGTACATAATACAGCGGTAGTTAGTGAGGTAATGCACGTCCGGCCCAAACAGGAAGTGATGTAATTGAGCCAACATTGCTGAATAATTTCAATACAGAGCGCCATCTATGTGGTAAAATGTTGGTAGAAGTTTTGAGGCTAATTTATTGTTCCTCATGACAAAGTTGTGGTGACATCGTATTTATGTAGTTGCGTTTCTTATTTCAAAATAGATTGATCAATTAATTATAAGTTGTTTAAGTTGTTTTTGACATCACTAACATAGGTTACGGAAAACATCGTGAGGAAACCTGGACTTATCAATTATGATAATAAAAGAAGTCAGTCTAGAATTTTTCTAAACTAAAATCAGCTTTATGGTAGTAAAAGTTCCGTCAAACTTGGTCTATTCATTCCAGAGATCAACCGGGACAAACAAACAGACGGATAAACTAAAATTAAAAAAGCTGAGTTTTTGGTGTTTGTATTTAGTAAAAACCTGTTATTATGATATAACAAATACATTTCATTATTTGTATAGATTATTACATCGCCTTCGTATCAACAAACTTACCCTGTAATAGATTTTTATTCACTTGTTTTTCATCAGCGACATAAGGAACACATCGTCCACCAGTTTCTATCTCTAGCATCAAAGCTGTCTGTCTTTAGCATTCGATGGGGTGTTAGAACACCCGAAACTCTAAATTCACACAAGAAGATTTTTTCAGAGCTGGTCTGTTCTGTAAAAATCTTTCTGTGTGAATTTCAGAAAGAAACTTTTTAAGAAATATTATTATTTTATAAAATAACATTCATTTTACATTTCAAACATCCAACAAAATAATCCGTACATCAAAGTACAGTAAATGTTACCTACCTACATGATATTATGTTAAAATCGCGCGTACGTCAATTTAAGCTAAGGTACTACAAAATTTAAGGTACAGTAAATTTTTTACGTCTGTTGTTAGTAGCTTAATAAAGTCCTCGAACATGCTTTAGGTTGACGCTGAGTTTTATCGTTTAGAGATTGACATACATGCACGACTTTGCGACAAATCTAAGACGTCTTAATCTTTATCTTACGAATATTGGTCTTAATTATTATAACCAATTTAAAAAAAAAACCTAAAAGAAGTTAGATGTTTGACCTTCAATTTCCCCGTGACGATAAGGTTGCCAAAGATTTTTGGTAAGACCATGAAACTTATAACTTCGTTTTTATAAAGCCTAAAGGAGGAACGCCTTTTGAGATTTTTCAATGATTTTTTCGACTGAATCCATAACATCCTAGCACGTTCATACCATTCCTTAATAAGGCAAGATTTTTCACACAAAAGTCACATCAAGCTAGCTACAACACTAGCTTGCTAGGATTGTATTCGACTAAATCCTTAAAAATTTCTTCCACATCTAGATAACAGACGATTGGCGGAGCAGACAAATGTTAGAGTAGAGACCACGTTTAGGCAAACGTAGTGTGGGACGCCCTGCTACACGGTAGATCGACGATTTAAAGAAGGTGGCGGGCTGCAGATGGATGTGGGCTGCCCAAGACCGGGATGGTCGGCGTTCTTTGGGGGAGGCCTACTTTCAGCAGTCGACGGCTGATATGATAATGATGATGACAGCCAAGAAATCCTTGATGAAACAAAATAACTCACATCAAAGCAATTCCTGCTTTTTGACGTTCGTAAAACTCTAAAAATCCGTCTGCCAAGAGCCAAACACACATAATGTCATATAATTTTCAACAAAGTGCCAAAATTCAAACAGAATCATACTCATATAAACCCCAAAACATATTCCAAAGTGCATGTAACAAACGTCTTTGGCAACTCAAACGCAAAACTTCACACATAAGTATTTCCTGTGGCTCAGTCGTGGCATGAACAGCGCGCTTTACTCATCATGTTGTTTTGTTGATACAACATAAACCAGGGCTTTATAGAGACCTGTTGATGTGACGTTTTCGCATATAATTTTGTAAGTACGCTGTGTCGCAATCGTTTTATGTTCATTTTAATGTGTCTGCGTTAAGTTTATTTCAGATATTTGCACGGATATGGGTGGGATTATTTTGTTTTATGTTTTGTGTGAATATTTGTGTTTTAGCCTACCGTAATGCGTGGGGAGGGCACAAAGCTCATTGTGGTTGTAAGGGAGGAAGGCGCAGTGTGGCAAGGCCTCCTCCACTAGGTGGACCACGCAGGACGGGTCATTGTGGCTATCTTAAGAGGAGGCCTATGTCCAGCAGTAAACGTCATTCGGCTGATACCTATGATGATAATAATAATAATGATGATGTGATATGAGTGAAAAATATATTCCTAACTACGGGTCCTATGAATAAACAATTGTGTCATTGTTGAAAATTATTTATTAATTCAATCAATGAATAAGTAACGAAAAATCATCAAATTTAAATATATAAAAGCGAAAGGTCACTCACTCACTCACTAATTCAACCACTTACTCATCACGAAATCTCGAAAACCGCTTGACATATAAATATGAAATTTGACAGGTAAGTGGTTTGGTAGTTAGTAGACGTCCGCTAAGAAATGATTTTTGTTAAATTTACCCCTTAAGGGTATGAAACGGAGCTCGCCGTCCGATCAAGCTCGCCGTCCGATCAAGGACCAGGCCCGGGTCGACGGCGCGTTCTGTTCGCGCGCGCCTCAAAGAGCTGTCAGCACAGGGACGGGGCCCCCAACGGGGCCAACGCCCGCCGGGGTTGCGGGACGTCTTAACAGGATACCGTGGCCCCGGAACGTAAAGGGCAACAGAAGGAACAGGGTTGTTTTTTAGTCAGTAAAAGTCTGACAGTCCCTTCCGCCCCACCCAGGGCGGAAGGAGTCATTTGATAATTTTTACCACCACAAAAAAAAAAAAAAAAGGGTATGAAACGGGGGTCATAGTTTGTATGGAGAAATCAATTTTGACGCGGACACTTTCACCTAACATGATAAAAAGCAGTACATCGTATTATTTATTTATATATATGTAAAAGTTACAGTACTCATCAACTTTCGTTCCTGAACGTACTCGCACCCTGTTTCACATATTTCTTATACTATGCGAAGGTTGTAAACACAAAAAAAATAACATTTAATTTTATAGTCTACCAGCTGCTTCGAAAACTGTTTTACTTCTCGAGTAAGAGATCGTAAAAGAGCGGTAATATTACCCAGGTGCTAGAGTAGCATTATTAGGTGTAAAGTTTTCTCCTCATCAGCTATTGGTCTGTAAAAAAGGTATATTGTGTACTAATTTATGTTTCTTTACGGTAAGTAGGGAATCGACGCGCAGTCTGTTATCATGGATTAAATATAATGATGCTGGGCTCCCAGTTTTGAAGTTTTTTGTAGCTTATTAAGAACCGGACATGTGTAATTCGGACTCCGTATCATAACATTCAACAAACTATTTTTTCTTTCATTGTTTGGTGAAATAAAACACATTTCTTGTAGGTATATGCTCCTAATTTTATTCCGACTCTGACCGAACTGACCGACTGGTCCGTTTGGTCCGATTATGACTGCCTCGTTGGTCTAGTGGCCGCAAGCGCGACTGCTGTGCATGAGGTCTTTGGTTCGATTCCCAGGTCGGGCAAAGTGTTATTGGGTTTTCCATCAAGAATTTCTCAGTAGCAGTCTCGGAGTCTGGATTTGTGCCCGGTTGATGGCAATAGGCTCGCCCCCTATTACATGGGACTATAAACATAACTGGCGAAATGTGGGTGTACTAATGGGTACACCTCTGCCTAATCCTTCGGGGATTACAGGCGTGATGGTATGGTAATTTTAGTACGGTTGATGGGAATAGGCGCACCCCCTATTACAAGGGATTTAAACATAACTGACGAAATGTGAACACCGCCTAACCCTTCAGGCATTACAGGCGTGATGTTATGTAACTTTTATTATATATATTTTTTTTGTTATTTTAGACATAGTAATACATTATCTGTGAAGAATTCAAGCTATGACGGTTTAAAATATACAGCCCTATGACAGATGGGCGAATAGACGCACAGACAGACAGCGGAGTCGTAGTATTAGGATCCTGTTTGACATCCTTTGTATACAGACTTCTAAAAACCGACAGACGAAGCGATCCTATGAGGGTTTTATTTTTATCTTTTGAGCCACGGAACCCAGAAAAAAGTTACCTATTGTCTTTTACCTTAACACTAAACTTCCTTCATTTGTAATCAGCCTAAATGAAAACACATCCAAAGTTTCCCAAACTTTCATATCTAAATCACCAAAGCACGGTGACGAAAACCGCTACAAAACATTTAAACTGTTCCCCTTTACTTTGAAACAAACATTTTCTTAGATTTATCATCAGCCGTGGTGATGAAGGGAAATGATGATGTATCAAAACAAACAAATGAACATCTAAACTTCAAGTTACTCCAACAAAACAACTGTCAGCGAGGAGAACTTACAAAGATATCGAAGTCGAAACTGCAGTAAATTCAACCTTATGGCACGCGACATAAGAGTTTGTTGTCCGCGTACGAAAAGTGGAGAGTCTAACTCAATATTTCATAGCGCTGTCGGATACTGGAACTACTAATTGTTCGCGAATTTGAAATGTTTACTCGTATGTATTTCCTTTTGTGTTTGGACTTGGTAATAACATGCATACATAACATCACGCCTGAAATCCACGAAGGGTTAGGCAGAAGTGTATCCATTAATACATCCATAGTCCTCTTTTATACAGAGGAGGCACGAGCATTGATCACCACACTTACTCATAGCGAATTAGCGCCTTCTCTTACAATGTTTTCCTTCACCGATGTCAGTTATGTCCAAGATAAACTTAATTATATGAATTGAAATCGTCATCTTAGTACTTGCCCAGGATCAAACCCTCATACATGAGAGGCGGGGGCCTTAACCAGTGGGCACTGGATCTTTATGGTAACAAAAAAAAACACTATTCTTCTTCCATCATCTGCCTAGCCTTTTCCCAACTATGTTGGGGTCGGCTTCCAGTCTAACCGGATGCAGCTGAGTACCAGTATTTTACATGGAGCGACTGCCTATCTGACCTCCACAACCCAGTAACTGGGTAATACGATACCCCTAGGTAAGACTGGTTGTCAGACTATCAAGCTTCTGACGACTCGTAACGACTGTCAAAGATCCACGTATGACAGCCGGAACCAACAGCTTTACGTGCTTTCCGAGGCACGGAATGATGTCAGTAATGCCTAAGATAAACTTTAGAAAGTACATATGACTTGAAAAAGTCACATTGGTTAACTTGCCCGGATTCGAACCCACAACCTCATGCATGAGAGGCGGGCCGCTAGGCCATAACCGCTAGGCCATTACCGCTAGGCCATCACGACATCTTCCATAACCACTAAAGGCCCGGTTGTTATACCGGTATGACAGAACAATAAAAAATCATTTAAGTATGTCTTATTACGTGGGACTTGAATAATTAATAAAACAAATTTTAAAAAATAGCATACTTTCGTATCAAACTACTTTTTTTATTAAACAGATTTTCGCCCCTACCAATCATAGTAAGGGTTAACGAGTCAAAGTTGTAAAGTTATAATTCTGTCGTAAATCCTTTAGGACATTAAATTTATAAGTTGGGTAGGAGAGGGAGAGATAAGCGCGGCTGCATTTGTGATGAACAAGAATTAGTTCAGAACGCGAGACACGAGCGAACCGCCATGACAGATAGAAAAGCCAGTGATAATTTGAAAATAGATCGCGTCTGTCTTTTGTTTGTTTTCGTTTGTTTTTTTATTTATTTTAATGGCTGGTTTTGGTTTTTATAAAGGAGGTTGGTAGGTGGAGCAGATTTCGTGTTTTGTGAACACAAATATTTGAATACTATGAAATTGGTAAGAGAAGATGTTATTTGAAAGGGAATTAATGCAAAATTCTGAGACTTTTCCATTGTTTTGTTAAACATAGCATCACGCCTGTAATCCCCGAAGGGTTAGGCAGAGGTGTACCCATTAGTACACCCACATTTCGCCAGTTATGTTTAAGTCCCATGTAATAGGGGGCGAGCCTATTGCCATCAACCGGGCACAAATCCAGACTCCGAGGCTGTTACTGAGAAATTCCTGATGGAAAAACTCAATAACACTTTGCCCGACCTGGGAATCGAACCCAAGACCTCGTGTTCAGCAGTCGCGCTTTGCGACCACTAGACCAACGAGGCAGTCATATTTTGGTCAATAAGTAATTAAACTTAATAGAATTTTGTAGATAGGATAAGGGCATAAATAACTAGGCTTGTGGTTCACTGAAAATCCTGTACCTAAAGGTTTTTAAGTTACGTATAATTTTGAAACTAAGTTACATAACGGGAAACTTACTAACTATAAGTAAGCCGAGGTATTAATGTTCTTATTCAATAATTTTTGCAACATTTATGCAAAATCGAAGTCAAAATCGTAATTAATACAAATCTTGGATTCTAAAGTCTTACTCAAACTTTGTATAAGGAACTAAGCTTAGATTATAATTCCATATAATAATCTTACTTTACGATACGAACAAAGTTAGAGTGATAACAGAATTATCAACTTTCAGAGTTGAAAGCAGTTTGCGTTTACGATTCCGTGCCTAAAGTTGTTTGCGAATCAGAATAGGTTTCTTCGGTTTCATTGTAACTGTGATTGAACCTTATCTTGTGGGGTGAAAGATCATTTTCCCGGTTTCTGCAATCGGCAGTGCTATTCTGTTAAAATTTTCCTTCGGTGATTTTATGTAAGGTGAGTGTAAGGTGGGATGACAGCTCACCTTGATTTCACTTCACCTAAAATGACTAAGATAGATTTACATAATTGTTTTTTATTTATTAGTTTGGGATCTACAACAAGAGATATAGATACACAAACATGACATAAAAAGAATTGTCTAGTAAAGCTAAAAAAATATAAGAATAACAAAATAATGTATACAGTTCAAAAGATAAATATAAAAAGATGAACAAGTATAGTATAATTTAAAGTAGGAGACAGGAATCTTAATTACTATAAAAATTAAAAACTTAAAATAAAAATATTAAATTAATGTGTACAGTCTTGACTTCGCTACGACTTTATTAAATGTATAGATTATCTACTAAAACTTTATCGAACTAGGTCTCAGTATAGAATTTTACTCAAGAAAAATAGTTAGTTTCATTTTCTAATTGACCTCAATGGATAAGCATTATTCTCCATTTCTGTAATTTTAGGCGTAACGTTAAAATGAAGTCCACAATGTTATCTCTGGAGCTTTGTAAGACAGAATTAGAGAGATTAAGTCTACTGAGTGGAACAAACCACTCATCTGACTATCGATAACGATAATATTATACTTACACAATACAATTCGTATTCAGTTACGAGCCTGAACATGTATAAAATATGTCGCGATATCTGGTCAAAATAAACGTTCAATTGCACGGTAAGCCTTTTTATTGAACAATGTTATTCAACCACAAATCTATTTTTATAGTATTGACGGCTAGGAATTATCGACCTAATCTAGTTTATAAAAAACCTAGCTATACCCCGCGGATTAACATGCGGTACCCCTACCCTACCCTACACCCCTTTATTTTTATTTTTCTATTGTTTTTCTTTCTCATCTTTTAAACCTTCCCTAGACTTCCACGAACATTTCTAGACCAAGATAAGAAAAATCCGTTCAGCCGTTCTTGAGTTGTAAAATTACAACGAAAAGTGAATTGATTTTTATATAATTATGTATATAGATTATGCAAAATCCTGATGATGAAAATAATATAGTCGAATTCTCTTTTGTTAGCTTTTCATATTGATAAAATGTCGCTGCCGCTGTCCGAGTATGCGGTCACAGGTAATGTAGCCAGAGGTAATAGGTACTGCAGTACTAATTACGAGAATATTAATTATGTTCAAAACAGACTTCCCGAATTGCAAATTCCCGGTATTTTCGTGTTTATGATTACTAAAACCTCATATTATTAACATTAATATTTTTGGTAATTGCAAATTGAGTTCTATTATAATGAATACTAGCACTTTGCACGTGACTACGTCCTCGTAGGTTTTGTACAAACAAACAAACTCAACCCGTGTGAAGGGTAGTTAAAAAAAAAAAACCTCAAACTTTAATATCTACCTTTTTGGATTCGCCTTCATGCCAATAAATACGATTTTTTTTCACACAAAATAACACCCCAATATTTACCCCCTTAGGGGATGAAAGTTTAAAAATCCTTTTTTAATCACATACTTCATTATCATCTCAAAAGAAAGCCGTTCGTAAAATGTCAGATTTTTTAATCCAATAGTTTTGGCTGTAGACTGAGCGTCAGTTTGTCAGGTTCTCCTGTATAAGTTATAAACTTGCTGTGCCCGCGATTTCGCTCACGTAGATCTAAGTCTACGTATGTTAATTTAAATATAATATTTGTTAGTTTGTTTTTTCGTTTTGTGAATTTTATAATACTTCATCATCATCATACCATCCACTGCTGAACGTAGGCCTTATTTATAATACATATGTAGATTGATTAAATTATTTTTATTTCTTCTTTTATTCTTATAAATGTTGGAACACCCACGTCTCCCCTCTAGGAGAAGGACGCTAATTACTGGAACACAGTTTGAAACTGATGTAGCTGTCAACGAACTCATTAATTATTTTTTTAGACTTACCTTATTAGATTTTGATATGTTGATTTATGCTAAGAAAAATTATCACAGTACTCCAAGTAAATCTAGTTAGAGGCTACATAAGTTTAGAACTTTAATGACGAATAACCTTCAGCTAACTTTTTAACCCACACATCAATATAACCGCACCGCCAAAGTTTCGATCGTAAACCTTATTAACAAAGCATTAAGGTTTAATTTCATCCCCACAACCTTTTCACCCGACACTATATTTCATCAAATAAGTCCAGATTAATCCTAATGACCAATTTGTACGATGATATCAATTTCTTTTTTTTTTTGAACCCCTGAGGGTTCGTTTCTTGTACTGATAACAGATGTATGGAGAATAATTAATGATAATAAAAGGGTTTGGACCCACATACATCATGCTGTGGTGGGTACCCTAGCGACAAGAAATCACGAATTAACGGATTTATGGCCGTTGGTCTGAACAAAGAGCTGAAGGTATTATCGTATAAAATTACCCTACGAATGTTGCTTTTAGCGGTGCAGTGCGGAGTTTTGTCCGTGACGTTGCAGTCCCGCGTCTCAAGATGTTATACTACCGTAACCTAAAACGCTCTATACACGGTCCATCTTGCTGCACATCCCGCCAAAGCTTGATGGCAAGGCTTGACATAAATAGGCTTGACGTCAAGCCTATTCATGGTACTTTTGCATCGTGCATGACCTTGGCGGGACGTACCGCAAGATGGACCGTGTATAGAGCGCTTTAGGTGACTATAATCTTTTCTTTATGCAGCAAATTTTTTGCGTTGCCACAAGCTACGACGCCTATTTTGCAGTTGCCGCACCAAAATGCGTTCATGTGTGACGACCCTATAAGACTATCGAACATCGATAAAACTAAAATCAATTTAGTTTGCGAATGTAAAATTAAAATTTCCAGCTGCAATGCAACGGGCAATAACACTACATGACACTGCAGGGCAATTATATTTTCAAACAAATAAATATCTTCCATTCTTTTCTCTCAACCTGACATCATCTTTTCCCTATTTGGTGTACAACACAGAGTATTGTTTTCATTTGAATAATATATATCTATTTATCGAACTGTTAAAACAGCTAATAGATTTCCCATTGTCGTCCCGCAAACGAATAATCAATAATAACCTGTAAAACCTAAAAAATATATCATTTTTATCACATCAAAATATTCAAAGGGGGAGAGACCCGGAAAAACGTCTGAAGTCCTTTTTTCAATAAAAGAACAAGTCAAACGAATAAATCATGAAATTCTCGTGAAAGTTTGCGTTGTGCGGAGAAATAAAGCGGTCTGTGTTTGATGAGCGACGCGAGACGGAGTGCTTCAGCGATTTGAAAAGATAAAAGAAATATAGTTCCGCGATTTTCTGGGGGTTTTTTTGTCTTTTCATTTTATTGAACAGGTGAGTTTTTTAGGGGATGTCTCTATAAAATTGTAATTTTGTGGGTTGCCTTGTTTATTTATTAGCTAGTTTTTTTGAAAAGGAATTAAATCATGCATGCCAATGTCAAAGCATAATAGTGGCAGTGAGCTACAGCTCATAAAGCTTTGGATAATCGTGTTCAGAATTCGAAATTAGACTCTAATTGAATATAAATACAGAATACTTTATTTACTTTGACTAATGTAGTACTTACCTAGTGTTTGAAGTATCCTTTAAGGCATCAAATGCCTTTAAAAGAGTACTTTCCTCTTCTTATATTATATTTATTAAATATAGAAGATTTGCCAGAAGATTTTTAGCTATAAGATTATTTAAAAAATGAAAAAAGGGAAACATTTTAATGTACACTCAACAAAAGAGATAGGTATTCAGGATTGTCAGATATCGTTGAAATTTTCTTAGAAATCGATGGATGTTTTCTAATATAATTTAATTTAAAAAGTAGATAATAAAAAGTTCATTAATAAGTTAAGTTTCAATCGAAGACATCCATCGGTTTCTACGAAAACTTCAACCATTTCTGATGACCCTGGATACTTATATCTTTTGTTTTTTTCTTGACTGTACTTTCTGATTTTATCTAAGACATCGCAAGCAACAAGATGTCATGAAAAAACATACTGCCGAATTGAGAACCTCCTCCTTTTTGAAGTCGGTAGAAAAATACATGAAACCCGCTCCGCCCCTCTCTGCCATGCCCCTCAATTTCATAATATCAGTGCAGTCCACCAACTATCGAGACTGGCTAATTTGTTCTGTAAAGAGTAGGTTAACTATTGTTAATTTATGGCAGTACAAAATGGCCGCGGTGGACGGTAGTTATGAAACTGTAGCTGTAATGTTTTCTCTGTTCCGGACAAGTTTCCCGTCGATTAGCTTTATTTGCTTTTTGTTCGAGAGTGGAATTTTAGCGAGGTAGTTGCTTGTATAGCTAACTAAATACATGGTGTAAATAGACATTACAAAGCCTTTAACTATGCATACTGACGGGCCTGTTGGTCTAGTGGTTAGCGGCCCTGACTGCTAAGCCGGAGGTCGTGGGTTCGATTCCCACCCAGGACAAACTTTGTGTGATGAGCATGATTGTTAGTTCTGTGTCTGGGTGTGACATAACATAACATAACATCACGCCTGTAATCCCAGAAGGGTTAGGCAGAGGTGTACCCATTGTTACACCCACATTTCGCCAGTTATGTTTACGTCCCATGTAATAGGGGGCGAGCCTATTGCCATCAACCGGGCACAAATCCAGACTCCGAAGCTGGTACTGAGAAATTCCTGATGGAAAAACCCAATAACACTTTGCCCGACCTGGGAATCGAACCCAAGAACTCATGCTCAGCAGTCGCGCTTTGCGACCACTAGACCAACGAGGCGGGATTTATCTATAATATGTATGTATTTATAAATTATCTTAATATATATAAATCTCGTGTCACAATGTTTGTCCTCAATGGACTCCTAAACCACTTAACCGGTTATAATAAAATTTGCACACCATGTGCAGTTCGATCCAACTTGAAAGATAGGATAGTTTTATCGCAATTGTTGGTCTTAATATTTTCTGATTACAAACCTGAGCCACAGCAACGCGTGGGCCGGTCAACTAGTATAATATAAGTATGTATATCAGTTGTCTGGTTACCATAACACAAGCTCTGCTTAGCTTGGGATCAGATAGCCGTGTGTGAGTTGTCCCAAGATATTTATTTATTTATTTATTTATACTGCATTATACTGATTCATCTATGTTATTATTACAAGCTTTTATTTAGCTTGCACTGTTTGTATGTAAGTAAGATGTCCTTTCGAAATTGGCGAACCATTTTCGACCATTTGTGGGTATCCGATTGAGCTGAAATTTTGCATACACCTTTAGTTCTGATGACAATACAATGTCCAGTACTTAATATTGTAATAATTACAGATTAAAGCTTGTTTTTTTTTTAATTAATTAGTTTTTTTTATTTTAAACTAGCTTTTGTTCGACTTCGTACGCGTATGTAAATTGATCGAGATGAAAATCGAATAAAAAGAAAACTAAGATCAGTTTCGTTTTCAAAATAACATAAGTAGTACTGTGAGATTAGGGGTAAAATTGCATGATGCATGAAAAGTTAAAATGAACTTTAAACTTTAATAGCATTGAACTCAAATAGCATTGAAATCTTTGGTCACAGGTGATCTCACTGGATGACATGGCCGATTATATATTTGTTTGTGGTACTATTATGTCCTCGTGGGCGTCTTCATGTCTAGACAGAAGCCTACCAAAGAACGTACTTCAAAATAATTTCTGCAATTTTCATAGGACTGGTATACCACTAACTCGGAGTTAGTATAAGTATACAATGATAATATGTTATAATACGCGACTGCTAAGCATGAGGTCTTGGGTTCGATTCCCAGGTCGGACAAAGTATTATTGGATTTTTCCATCAGGAATCTCTCAGTAGCAGCCTCGGAGTCTAGATTTGTGCCCCGTTGATGGCAATAGGCTCGCCCTTTAAAATATTATGGACTTAAACATAACTGGCGAAATGAGGGTGTAATAATGGGTACACCTCTGCCTAACCCTTTGTAGATTACAGGCACATATAAACCTACCTAAGTTTTGGAACAAGCAACTAGCTTCAATTTGCTGACTAACTGACCGACTCCTTGACAATTAAAATGTGGTTTACATTAGTTTGTTACAATAGTGATGGTAGATTCTCAGGTTTGGAAAAGTTATATTGTACTTTTTCATCAACAATTACTCAGTATAAGCTACAAAGACATATTATTAATCCATCAAATAATTAATCATTCAAATTGCTTGCTCGTATGAATACAAGATGCCTAATTAACGTAACACGATGTAATTAATGTTACTCGTAGACTTTACATAGAACGCATCGCAAGAATTTCAAACTCCTAGAGTTCTGTAACATATAGCCTACTAGCTTTAGCCCGCGACTTCGTCCCTGTGATTGTCGTTAATCTGCAAGGGCTTTATTTGTTTGCACGGACTCATTATTATTATTTACATACATAAACTCACGCCTTTTTCCCATGGGGGTAGGCAGAAACTACAGAACGCCACCTGCTACTATCCTTACATACTTCTTTCGCCTCATCTACGTTCATACATCTCGTCATACAAGCACGCCGTTTAGAGTACTATTATTATTTCCTAAATAAAAGAAGCCTAACTTACTTCTTAAAAAGTCCCCGTCAAAATCGGCTCAGCCGTTTCAGAGAAAAGCGTAATAAACGAACAAACAGGCAGCAAAAAATTTAAAATTGCTTTTTTAAAATTTCTGTAAACATTCATTCATATGCATACATTAAAAAACTATTTTTTTACATGACAAACATGATGATGACAAACAGACACTTAAATTTTATATACATGTGAACATTAAATACATAATTAAACACATTAATCACACAAGAAGTCTGACATTTGTCGTTAAAATTACGAAATGGTGTCTCAGTAGAAACAGATTACAAATTATATCAAAAGCTAGCACTGTTCGGAGATAAACTACAGCTATATTTCAAACAGAAGTCGCGGTTCTTGGGTTAAGTTTTGCCCTCACCCTTGGGATTGAGGGTTTAAATCAGGAGTGAACGCGATTGAATTTATACAAGGTCATTGAAAATTTACCCGAAACCTGTAAAGGGGTCATTCTACTCATAATTATGAACAACTATTACTATAGGACCAACCCTGAAATCATGAAAAAAAATCAGCTGTTCCCTACAAAAATGCTACATAACAAGATCGTAATGTATGGATCAGCAGATTCTTTTTTCATGGTTTCTAGGTTGGCCTATAGTAAAAGTTGTTCATAGCGATGAGTTAATGGCCCCTTTTCAGGATTCGGGAAAATTTTCAATTACCCTGTATAACGGAATGTAAAGACACATGGCATAACCGTGTAACGACATCTATTGCACAAAATATGAACTACAACGGACAATTCCTACATCGTGCTATCAAAGTTCGCCGTGACATCAACTTATATTAATTGTACGTCCAGCTTCCTCAGGTGGACTTAGGGCGAGACTCCACCATAGCGGAGACGAGAGGAGATGTCTCGTAATAAACCAATGGCATATTGTATTGTGCTAAAGCTAAGCTGAGCTGTCAAAATGACGCAAGCAAGTGGTTCAGCTGAAGTAAGCCTGTTTGACGCAGCTGTGGCGCACACAATAATATATATTTATATATATGTTTTTTTTTATTATTAAAACAATTATTATTTTTGTGCGAACATTGTCTGTGTCAATAAACATTTTTCTCTTTCTTAGGTTGTAAAAAAAGAAATAAAGTATTTAGTTCAAGAAAAAACCTTTTTTCTATAAAGAAAACCAACATTATGTTTTGTGACATTGGTTCATGGCGGTGTAATATGCAACTGAAAGAATAGCACTGCTGGACCATTTCTAATACGAATATTTTATTTTAATAACTCGCCTACTTTTTAACTTGGGCCATTCAAAACCGCAGTTTGAGGCCTATTTCGCAGCAATGGTAGTTTGTCAGGTCCCGATTAAACAAGCCTCGAGGACATTTCTTTACATTTACACACACAAATAGACAAAACACACACATTCCTAAAGGGTCACCGCCTTATGTCACAGAGGTGGGTCTACAAACTCTGTGGTGTTCCTTAGGGCATATGTTTGCAAGTACAGTGCTTGCAATTCACGTGCCCATGTCATATGGCATTGAAATTACTACTACTTGTTCATCTTATAAATGTGATAGTTTATATGGATGTTAATTTCATAATCACGTTAGAACAGCTGAACGGATTCGGCTGAAATTTGGCACTAATATAAGTTATAGTAAGTTATATTACATAGGTTAATACATCAACTTTGGCGTAAGCTAGTGAGGCGCATAAATGATGTTGCTAGCTGAAAGCTTTATCATGAATGTTCCTTTTTCTTCTTTCTTTATCGTGTGGCCTCTTTTTTTGGTGGTAAAAATCATCAAATGACTCCTTCCGCCCTGGGTGGGGCGGAAGGGACTGTCAGACTTTTACTGACTAAAAAACCACCCTGTTCCTTCTGTTGCCCTTTACGTTCTGGGGCCACGGTATCCTGTTAAGACTTCCCGCGAGTCCGGCAGGCGTTTAGCCCTGTCGGAGCCCCGTCCCTGTGCTGACAGCTCTTTGAGGCATCGTGTGGCCTCTGACATGGTTTGAGTGGAACAATAAATCCAGGTTTCCTCACGATGTTTTCCTTCACCGATGGCAATCATGACCAAATAAACTAAAAAAGAATCATCATCTTGAATTAAAAAGATGATCTTTATTAAACCTTTCTATATTGTCGCATACGACTGTCTGTCGTATGCGACAATATAGAAAGGGTTCGTTCCATCGTCAATATTCCGTGGTCTGTATCTCAAACAAATATAGTTCGTCTTTGATGAAATTTCACGACTCAATGACGATTCTTTGTACCGTGTCAAGTACTGGAATCTTGTTACGACACTTGGGTTTGTGTTGAAAAACAAACAAAGCCTTTGTAGTAAGGTCGTTTTCATTTAAATTATTCAAACAATAATTGGATGAAAACTGTTTGTAATATTAGAGTTGTTATTTTTTTGTTGAATATGTAGGGTGACGGTAATGGCCGATTTTTTTAAACATGATTGAAGTCAGCATTATGAGGCCACGTTTTGGAACAAGCAACCAGCTTCAACTTTCTGACTAACTGTCCGACTCCTTGACAATTCAAAATAGCCTGTAATTGGTCTAATTGAAGTAAAAATTTTGACAATGGTGCCGATTCTCTGGGTCACAAACTAAACTAAAATTAGACTATTTCCATCTTTTTCTGTCCAATAAAACAAGAAAGAAAATAATGTGAATAGAAGCCGGCAAATTTAGTCAATCTGACACATCCATTCAATTGTAGTTGACATCTTAAAACGTATGGATTAAAAATACGGAAAAGTTCAAGACAAAACTAATTTGACATCGCTAACATAGTTCCTTAATAGCACGGAATGTCACCGTTTTTTCCTTTCGCTGTATGTTAGCAAGAGATGTCAATTCTCTAAATTTAGTCTAGTTTGTGAACAAGGGAATCGGCACTATTGACATTCATCCGGGAAAATACTATATTAATTAATCATATAAATAAAAGAGGGGCTTTTAGAAATATAAATAACTGTCAATATTACCAAAAATTAACAAGCAATCCCTTAATCCTGTCAAAACACATGACGATATCTAAAACGTTCCCGATCCGTTGTTCGGTTCATTTACCTACATTTTAATATTACATCAAGCGACGGAACCCTTTGGGATGGACCCAAAACGTTTTTGTGGTCAAGACCACGACATAGATGGCTATCATGCCTATTTTAGGGGTAAATTAAATCTTTACTGGCCCTGTTTTAGGCACAGCCCCGTTTAATGTAGTCAGAACCCTTTTGGTTATAGTTAGATAGATCTAATAAAGATTTTCTCGTCATTTATGGTTGAAATTGGAATTAAACTATGTTAATTAAACTATGTTTGCGCGTACACTTGTGGTCTTTAATATCAAAGACAAAGTAAAAGTCAAGTCGTTTATTTCGATTTGTACCATTAAAAGGTATTTTTAAACGTTTAAATGGTATACAAGAAAATTTAATATAAATTAATATAGGGGGCGAGCTTATTGCCATCAACTGGGCACAAATCTAGACTCCGAGGCTGCTACTGAGAAATCAATGCTAGAAAAAACGCAATAACACTTTGCCCGACCTGGAAATCGAAACCCAAAACCTCATACTCATCAATCACTAGACCAGGTAGGTTTATAAAAACTCTCTTGTAAATTAAAAAAAAAGAAATCATTTAATTCAGGCAAAACCCATAAAAAAATACAGAATACACAACGTCATCATAACTAGAAATAAACAATAGAATGCAATAAAATAAAAAAATTAAGATTATTAAGATTTTATAAAATAAAATTTCATAAAACTGCTACAAAATACAAATATCTCCACGTACAACACTGCAACGGCTCCATTTCCATCAGCTAGACCAGCGTTATTGCCTTCCAATAAAACGAAAAGAACAACAAAAAATGCATCTCCAAAACCCAGATTCTCATTAAGCCGGTAACCGTCACAATCAAACACGCCAGTCAGCAATATCTTCACGGGGCTGGAGACGAGTCAGTCTTACGTAAGTGATACAGTCTGGGGCCCAAATAAATCGGCGGTCGGGCGGCGGCCTGGCTTGAGTTTGTAGTAACAGATGTGGGAGTAGGCAGGGTAGGACGCATTGTTGATTGTGAATGTAAGTACTAGTGGAGCTTTTTCATATTCATACTGGTGCCGATTATCTCGGTCACAAACTAAACTAAAATTACACTATTTCCATCTTTTTCTCTCCAATAAAACAAGAAAGAGACAAATGTAAATAAGAGCTGTCAAATTTAGTCAATCTAACACATCCATACAATTATAGTTGACATCTTACAACGTATGGATTAATAATACGGAGAAGTTCAAAGCAAAACTAATTTAACATCGCTAACTTAGTTCTTTAATGTCACCGTCCTTTCCTTTCCCTGTATGTTAGTAAGAGATGTCAATTCTCTAAATTTAGTCTAGTTTGTGAACAAGGGAATCGGCACCATTATGTACATTTTACCTAAATGTCGTGATAGCCCGACGATAGATGTAAGATATTGCTGTCTGGCGTGTTTGATTGTGGCGGTTGCCGGTTTAGTGAGAATCCGGGTTTGGAGATGCATTTCATGTAGCTCAACGCCAGCCTAGCTGATGGGAATTAGGTGTTGCAGTAATGCCAATAATATAAGACTGTTGTTTTCAATCTTGTTGCCTCGTTGACCTAGTGGTCGCAAAGCGCGACTGCTGAGCATGAGGTCTTGGGTTAGATTCCCAGATTCGGGCAAAGTGTTATTGTGTTTTTCCTTTAGGATTTTTTTTTTAAAAAACCTCGGCGTTTAGATTGATGGCAATAGGCTCGCCGCTACTTGATGAGACTTAAACATAACTGGCGAAATGTGGGTGTATGTATTAGACATACACCTCTGTCTAACCCTTCGCGGATTACAGGCGTGATGTTATGTTATTTTAGACTAAGTTATGCCCGCGACTTCATAAACGTGAATGTCAGGTTTCTGCGAACCATAATTTTTTTCGCAGTACTTAAGAAATAAGTTCAAAGATACCAGGAAGAATTAAACTACAATGTCTTGTCTGTAAACAAAACCCGTATTCCTTAATCTATGAAGGGGGAAAGCTGTATTGATAAATTGAGCAATCGACTGGGACGAAGACGGGGGCACTGCAAGCGACATAATAATTTCCACGGCCCGTCGGGAAGATGAGAAATTCAATCTCGGACTATTGAAGCGCGTTTCTATTTTTTCGGTTCCAATTTTGAATCGATGTTTTAATTATACGTTCTGAGTTTTTAATGTCTGTGCTTCCGTATATTGTAGGAAGTTTAATCAAAGGGTTTAGACTAGGGAGGCAATTCTACTATCTTTAAGGAACGATCGCAAACTAATCTCAATGTCAATCTGTGAAAAATGCCACTAATTATATAAAACTTACATTTTTTGACGTTGATCGTCGCTGAGTTGAGATTGCGACTACGTTTTTAATTAGGACAATAAAATTGGTCTTTAGAAGTGTGTGAAGTGTGGTGAATCTAAGTATTTTCACACTCTATTGTGTTGTTCGTATGTCTCTGATTTTAATTTGAAGAAGTAATAAGAATTGTTACCATTATTGGCATGTTTCTTGATAAAAGTTTTCAATGTTACTATTTCTTTTTCTTATTATTTTATTCTATTGTTATCCAAGTACAAAAAAAATCATATGATTGACATTAGGCATAATGTTAATATTATGATTTTTATTTCTCAGACTTTTAATTCAATTTTATGCATCAAAACCTTCTCCATTGTCAGTCGGATAAAAAAGGCTCAAGCATAAACAATACCTAATTTAAAACTGTAAAGCTAGTTAATATTCCTACCATTTTATTAACTCTCCAACTGAATAATTTGAAAAAAGAATTGTTCATTTATTTAGGAGTCTTCCACACAATTTAACAAATAAAATAAAAACAGTTACAAAATTACATGCAAAAGAAAATTCTAGCGAAGCGCTTTGAACCGGTTCCATCCAGCTTTATCTGGTAAATTGCAGTTAGCACTCGCCGTGACTAGACAACATCTAACTGAGACAATGCAAATGTACTGTGAAATTGGAAATTTTAAATTGATTGCGAAGGAAACTCGAAGGAAAATTAGCTTTGTTTGTGAGAATTATTATTGTAGAAGCTTCCGTAAACGGGTAATTCTTTTCTTGCAATTTGTATCGTCTTTTTCATTCAAAGAACACGTATAATTTTGAAATTATTTTCAAAGTTATTTGACGGTTAACTTACTGACCATAAGCCTAGATAATTATAAGTACCTACCTTTAGTCTATCGACAAAATGTTAAGAAAGAGCGTTTATAACAAGCTTTCAAGTCCTTATTTTTCTAAATTAATGAACCGATTTTAATGAAACTTCCGACACATAAGCAAAATCCATACCTAAGCCAAAGTTTTTTGTGAACATTTCCGAAATATTGTGTTACAAGCTAAAATTTTCCATAGAAACAGAGATTTCCAATTATGTTTTTTTAAATAAAATATTTCAAAAATATTGTCTCTTAACTTTTTAGACCTATATATCCTGCTTATGTGTAGAAATTTTCATTAAAATCGATTTATATATCTCGAAAAATAAAGACTCGAAGTTTGTATAAATAAAAGTAAGAAGTAAACACTCTTAATCAGAAAAGAACAGAAGAGAAGTAAGAAAAAACATAATTTCCTCATAATATTACTACAGAAAATAAAATAAAAAACATTTAAATAATTCCTACTAGCCCGTTTCTCTCATAAATCGCGGGCACCGCTCACCCAGTTTTAACCGGAGATTACCGAGTGCTTTGCGGCTTTCAACCGGACAATATTTTCAACCGGCTTCTTTGTAGGCTTGCGGCCGACCGGCTCCGGGCCGGGCACGAACCGGCTTTGTTTACTTACGATTCTGTGCCTCGTATGGATTGTTATTTTCGACTGTTTATTGGATTTTCTGTTTGGGCTATTGAAATGGTTGATAATGCTAGAATAACCTTCTATATTTTCTTCTATAGTACCTATAATTCTGGCACGCGTAAGTTTTTATTAACTGCTTTGTATTGCTGTAATATTATAATTGTTGACAATAAAATTCTGTCAAGCAATCATAGCCAGCGCGCTTGACAATTCGTCTCTTTAATTTTTCGTTGAAAAACCGAGGTTGAGCACGGATAAACTGACAGTGTTCGTAAGTAGGCGTAAATCGGTAACTTAATCGTAAAGCTGTAATTTTTAACTACTTTTCTTCTTCTATTGTGTGATTTAAAGACTAGAAAACTAACTAAAGAAGAACAAAGTCTATAGAAGCATAGATACTCTTAATTATTAGTTTTTTGTTTTCACAAAAAAAGCCATGCAAATGCTTTTTTATCAATCTTAAGATTTTGAGTTAATTGAATGTACGACACATCCCTCCGTCATCCGACATTTATACACGGTAGAACTACGAATTCAGTACAGGACTTTCGTGATTTTTTTTATTTAATTTACTAAACCATGTGAGACATTGTGACATTTGAGTTGTCAAAAAGTCGGTCTGTTAGTCAGACAGTTGAAGCTAGTTGCTCGTTTCAAAATGTAGGTAAACCTCTACAGAGAAGAACCAGCCAAAAGTAGCTCGTAGGTAGGTTTCTATGGAGAAGAAGGAGCAAGAAACTCCACGGACACTATTTACAATTAAGTTTTTAAAAATCTCAGTTTCATTATTCTTATTACTTTATTGAAAGGTGGGTACAAATTACCCCGCAGGTAGGTAACAGCTTCGCCAAACACGACCAAAATATCTTCCAAAATACCTCAATGTATATTAATTAATTACGAAATTAATCAAATAACTTCTAACTCCGTAATTTAATTAAAACATAGGTATCTACAATTTGTATCAACAATATCATTTAAAGGGATATCAATAGACTGACGCATGAACAATAATATTCTCGTTTATCCATACATATAAATAAAATTGAAGTGTCTGTTTGTAATTATAAAATAAACAGCATTCTTTCAAATTAAATTAATATGAATGTTTTTACGGTACTTACACAAAAACACATTTTTATTTACAGCTAATTCGCTTAATTGAGTCCTCGCCTACGCGAAATAAATAATAAATAGGTACTTACCACTGTGATGTCACTTGTCTTAAGAACTGTCCAGTGCACATTTCGCCTCTTGTGTATCACGCTACTTACGCCCGCCCCCCGCACCTCTCACGGTTCCCGTTCTCGTCTTACCTTCACGCCCCTGTACCCCGCAGACGAAGACTCAATTAAGCGGTGTAGCTATAATTTTTGTCTGTCTGTTTGTTCTGGCTAATCTCCGAAACGGCTGGTAAATCTTGATAGGACTTTCACGGCATATAGCTAATGTTGTAAAGATTAAGTTAGGCTAATATTATTTACAAAAAAAAAATGTTTCGGGCAACAACAAAAAAAAAGTTATAGCTGAAACTCAAGAACGAAGTCGCGATCGTAAACTAGTTTGAAGTAATATCAATAGACTGAAATACGAACAATATTCTCGTCTATTTATTAATATGGCGCTTATTTTTGACGGGGTATGTGAAATACATAACATGAATAATTTACCGAATTAATTTATTTAAGATTTGTGATGTTCACTTTGTTTTTTGTGATATCGTCAAACGGTTGGTCGATTCTTTACATCATGACTAAAGGGCTGGTCTTTTGTTGGACCTAAGAATCTTGGGAGTAAGAATCAGCATTGCCATACAGTGTGGCAATGGCGCCTTTTGTGTGATTGTCCCCTTGACATCGATGTTGACGGGTTTTTTAAATGTTTTAAACCCATTTAATTGTGTCCATGTTGTTTTATTACTTTTATTTACTTACAACCATAATTCAGGCTAGTCATTGCCTACAACTATTAATAAGCTTTGAACCTAGATATTTAATATAAAAAAAATTAACATAACATAACATCCCGCCTGTAATCCCCGAAGGGTTAGGTAGAGGTGTACCCATTAGTACACCAACATTTCGCCAGTTATGTTTAAGTCCCATGTAATAGGGAGCGAGCCTATTGCCATCAACCGGGCACAAATCCAGACTCCGAGGCTGCTACTAAGGAATTTCAAATGGAAAAACCCAATACTTAACACTTTGCCCGACCTGGGAATAGAACCTAAGATCTCATGCTCAGCAGTCGTGCTTTGCGACCACTAGATCAATGAGGCAGGTGGTTATTTTAACATCAAAAATAACAATAATTTTAGAAACAATATACAATCGCAAAAGCATATGCCAACATACAATTGACCCAAGATCTGAGAGTGCCAATTGTACCTTAAATTTATGTATAATTAAGGTTCATTATCAATTAATAAATGAAAACTAGTCGAGCATAATTACTACTCTGTTTGCGTTGACCCTAAGTCAACATTGACGATGTCGCTCCATTATTCTAATTACTATGTAAGTAACTAGCTTTGGCCCGCGACTTCATCCGCGTGGAAGATAATTGTACCGTAAAACATACCTTATGACACTTACGTAATAAAGTGGCTTTCTGTCAGTGAAACATTTTTTGTAATTGTATTTCCAGAGATTGCCTCTTACAAACAAAAATAAAACGATCTTTACCACTTTAAATGTAATATTAGTATAGATTTGGCTACATACGGCTAATTCTATATACTACATTATTAAAAACATTAAAAATTTAGTCACAATTTAATTCTAAGTTTGACTGATTGATTGTCCCTGATACGAGAATATCAATCATTCAAAATACGAAGGTAAATTTTGGCAGATTGAGACTGTGATTAGATTGCAATCGTTGTAGAGTCTGAAACGTTTTGCCAACAGTCGATTGACCCATGAACTGTTGGTCAACATAATCTTTCAACCATGAACTTTTCTTCCAAAGCACTTTTCACCCACGAACGTTTCGCCAACATGATTTTTCTTCAGTGAATGTTTCACCAACAGAATGTTTTGACCACTTACATAGAATTGTCCCCCCCCCCTCCTCCCCTAGGCTCACTAAAATCTAATCTAATCAAAGCGATTAAAGTTTAAAATGAAATAGAAAACAAAAGCACGTCGACGTCGTTTATAAGCGCCAATTGAATTTATTTATTACTAGCTCCCTTGCTAATACGCGCGACTTTATCCGGTTTTCTGCTGTGTTTTTTTTGCGCGGATTTATATTATTTTTCTAAAATAAAAGTAGCCTTAATTACTCCTTACAACATCAGAAAATTGCCCGTAAAAGTCCCATTAATATCGTTTGAAAGATTAACCGGAACAAATATAGATACAGACAGACAAAACATTTATATTTTGTTTCTTTTTTGTATAAGTACCGTGTTCACATAATTATTATACACTAGCTTCTAACCGCAGCTTCGCCCGCGTAATGAGTCACTTTCCGTAAAGTAAGTTGAACTATTATCCCGAAATAACATCCAGGAAATGGTCTATCTATGTGCCAATTTTCATGCAAATTTATGCAACGATTTACGTGTGATTGAGTAAAAAACATCCAAACATCTTCACAAATTTTTACAAAATTATAATTAATTATAATAGGATTTATTAAAAATCTGTCATTTTGACATTACAAACAGACACTCCAATTTTATTTTTTTGTATATATTACAAACAAAGTTCAATTACTTGAGCTGCCATTGCACAGAATTCCATTCAAAAGAAAAATTAAACAGACCCATTGGAATCCAATCGAACGTGCCCAATGAACATGGAAATAGATGGAACGGAATTTTCTTTAATAAATTCAAATGTAAAATGTAAGCGGCTTCTTTTATTGGGTGAATACTTTGAACAGCCAAGCTGTGTGCACGATTTGATAATAGATTCTGGATTACGGGGATACCAATACTATTAATATTTTACATGATTTTGTAAATGTCTGTTGTGTTCTGTTGTAGTGTTTGTCTAAATGACAGGTTTCTATTAAATTCTACTTTTCATAATATTACAATGTGAAAATTCATGAAGATGTTTGGATGTCTGTTAATCAATCACGCGTTAACAGTTGAACAGATTAGGACGAAAATTGGCAATAAGATTGACCATCATCATCTGCCTAGCCTTTTCCCAACTAGATGCAGCTGAGTACCAGTATTTTACATGGAGCGACTGCCTATCTGACCTCCACAACCCAGTAACTGGGTAATACGAGACCCCTAGGTAAGACTGGTTGTCAGACTTTCAAGCTTCTGACGACTCGTAACGACTGCAATTAGATTGACCATTTCTTGGATTTGCACATACGTTTTTCAACCCGGTAATGTGTTCACTTGAGAATAGTTCAACTTACTTTTCGGAAAGTTACTTTTTACGCGGCATTGGGGGATGAGCGTTTATAATAAAAATGTTGCATAGCGTTCATATTCTTCACCTTCTAATAGCTTTGCCGTAAGTAGGTAAAAAAAAACATATCAGACTGCATCGGACTCCGAGACCGATACTAACGGACAGTATTTATTCATGCACTCATGTCTAACCGTTCTGTATACACAAGCGCACATATGCTCTCATCAATTATTACCGACACTTAATGCGCTCTCAGGCCGACGGGCGCCCTATAAATAATGGACAAACCCGACGAAACACCTGACGCTTTTAAACGACATATAAAAACGTAAAAGTTCCGGTTGATGCATTGTTTTACAATGGTTGTTGGTTATTTTTTTGCCGACGATAAGGCAATATTTTTAATTTCTTTTCATTATGTCTGTAGTGTCATTATAAAATTTTTAAGTTACTGTAAAAGTTTGACCTACGATTTATTATCAGATTTACCAATATTTTCAGTAACTCATACATAATTTAACGATGACAACTTTTTCTTTATGCAATTAATTCTAAATATAATGATAAACTGAAAAAAATGCTGGTTTTGTTTTGTTTAAACGTGCTTAATGCTTATCTTCGAAACTGCGTGTCCGATTTTGATGCTGCCATGTCCCTATATTTTATAATCTAAAAAGAATCTATTAGACAATTCATGCAGACGAAATTACTAGCAAAAGCTAGCAACAGAATAAAATTACGGCAGTTTAAATAAGGATACAAAACTCAATTATTGTTTCACAAATACAATTTTGGTTAACATTTCATTAGGAAAACACACAATATTATTTGTATAAAGTGTTCACCACCAAAAACAACAACACTGGACGAAACCACACACGCTAACTCGTTACATCTCTCTTAATTCCAACCATCTTATCTTCCCATCCCAAAGGATCTCGGAGCGAACCCAACTCAACCCGGTTCAAATTCTCGACCCTCATTCAAAACCCCGATTATTTTCCGAGGTGCACAATAACAATATGAACAAACAGCCGGCCAGTTACGAAACATCAAACAGTGATTTTGTTAACAAACTAATTTTCAAACTCTAATTAAATTGTTTACGTTTTCGGGCCAAGTATTCGAAAATTAAGTTAAAAAGTGTTATTAGTTGACAATCTCGTTTTAATTACTTTGTAAGTCGATTTCGTTGTGCTGTCAGGGTGATAACGACTGTTTGTCTTGTCTTGATAAGCCCTCAATTACTTGGTCTTACCGTTGTAGTTTCAAGATTGGCTTTGAGTCGTCAATCCTTTGTTTAAGGTTTAAATTTTACTACAGTCTTGTCGTAGGATTGTATAGTACTTTATACAAAGGTATAAAAAAAAAACTTTAAGGAATTGTTCAGAACACTACATAGATAAACCTGAATGATTCTCATCTCTTTTTTAAGTGTCGATTGACTCAAATTAAATGTTGTCCGATCAGTATTGAGCAACCTGTACATCTCCATCATTGGCCTTGTTAAGATTTTGGATGGTGCAGGTGGATGTGCACGACGGGAGACTAAGGAGGTGTCCTGTGGTGGTACTCCATACTGGTACTCCGTTCGGGATATGTGAGAATGCCCCATTTAACCAGATTTATTTTACAGCGGCCTACCAGGGTCCGAAATCGGCTAAGAGATTTCTAGAATGGCCATTGCAGTTCACATCCAGCGGGGAGGATGTTCTTCAGGAGTGATAAAGTGTGGAAGAGGTGGGTGTTGTGCCTCCACATTGCACACCTCTCGTCTGCAGCTACCGATGAGGTCTACTTCTCATATGATATTACCATTGCAAGACACTAAAAGGAGTTTCAAATTGTGTTCGTTATTGAAGAAGAAATATATAAAAAATTAAAAAACACGACTGCCAAAATTGCACATATTTGTACTTTGTTTACTCGTCAGTTTTTTTTACGACGTTTTTTATTTACAGTGTTACATATTTTTTTAATGTACTTGACAAATTCTAGACGATAAACATAGACATGAACCAGATTCATTAAAAAAAATAATTGAGGCTGGTATTAATTAACGTTTTAAAGTGACCACACAGAATTCTTTTTATTTTTAACTAGCCTATGTTACTCGGAACGATGCAAGGATTGTAACGATACCCCATACATCTTAATCGGTTCAGGCGTTTTAAAGTTATAGTGGAATAAAGAATCTCACATACATATATACATACATACATACATTAACTCTGAACACATAACACTCCTTTTTTTGGGGCAGTCGTGTAAAAGATTATAAAAACAATCGAACAGCAAGTTTTTGGAAATCTCACGACCCACAGGAGCGCAGCAGTAACCAAAGACGTAACTCAACATGGGTAAAATAAAACGTACGAAGTCGCAGGGAGCAGCTAGTTAAGTATAAATTTATTACAAGAATTTGAGGAGAACATTAAACTGTTATTACTGAATAGTAATAAAACACAGCCATAGTTTTGTTGGACGTTACTCGTTAAATTATTCAAAGAGTGTTGGTTGGTTCTTTTCCCAAAACTAAGTTCAATTTATCTATATCAGCAACCCTACTCTACCCATTTTTTGTTCCAACACTAATGCTATCCAATAAGGTTCTGTATCCTCCGATTTGTTCTTGCCATATTTTTTCAGTGACGTCAGAGTGCAAAATGATAAATGATCGTGTACGAACCATCTGAGGGACGGATGCTTCAAATTTAATGACGAAATGAAGTCGGGGGTCTAAGTGATGGTAATACAGCGAAAAAATAAAACTCAAATAATATAATGAGCACTAGTAAAAAGATATCTTGAAAATTTTAGAAAATCTTGCGAAAACGTCGGTAATTTTAATGATTTTTTTTTCATGTACGAAAATCTTATTAAAAATTCTGACGTTTAGTAAATTGCATCCGTGACAGACTTACAGCGACCGGGGGTATACTTGCAAAGTGTTTACAGAGATAACCGTCGGTTGATGTATTATTTGATCTTAAGTAACCATTTTTTTATTCGAGGGCAAGTCCTCATGGGCTGCCTCCGACTCGGTGAAGGTGGAGGGATCTGACTCCTACCGACTAAAACCACGCGGTTTACCTCCAATTACCTTTGGGCATGGAGATCGCTATGATTATTCTTCCGCACCCCATCTAAAGTAACCCCGCAGAAGCCCCTTAGCCTCTGCGAGTTGGCTTCGGTCCGTCGCCTATCAAAGACCGAGATCTCAGGATCCCGAGAAATATAAAATATTAATATTACACGAAATATACAAAAGAGAAAGTCAATAATATTAAATATAAAAGGTAGTTAAAGGTAAAATAATTAGAAAACTACAAGATCGTCTAACAACGAGGTAAACATTACAATAAACTCTAACCGCTCACAACTTAAACACTGGCATAACCGAAAAACGATTTGTTTCGCTGTATCGGGATAATTCGCCATTTTGTTTTTATTTACATCAATCGTGGCAATGCGCTAACTTATTGATACAAGTGTTTTTGTTTGTGTTTTATGGAATATTTTGTCTTGGCATTTTGTTTGTTACCTACCTATATCTATACTAATATTATAAAGAGGTACAGTTTGTGAGTTTGTGTGGTTGTAGGGCGTAATCTCTGGATCTACTGAACCAATTTTGAAAAGTCTTTCACAAAGGATCTTCCATTAATACACATAACATTACGCCTGTAATCCCCGGACGGTTAGGCAGAGGTATACCCATTATTACACCCACATTTCGCCAGTATTTTTAAGTCCCATGTAATAGGGAGCTCGCCTATTGCCATCAACCGGGCACAAATCCAGACTCCGAGGTAGCTACTGAGAAATTCCGGATGGAAAAACTTTGCCCGAACTGGGAATCGAACTCAAGACCTCGCGCTTTGCGACCACTAGCCCAACGAGGTAGTCGTCACTAAATAATTATCGCTATTCTCGTAAAATGCAGTAAAGTTCTACAAATTAGTTATCGATAACGGTTGATATACTCTTAAGAAGGTAATAGCAACTTCGACGAAACGAGCATGGGTACTGGCTGGTGGCAATTTAGTGGGTTCTCGCTTCAGCATTATCTTTAACGATTGTGTTCCAGTTGGGTGCGAAACGCTATCGAAGGTTTGCTGAGATGAGAATCGTTTTATTACATAACTAGAAAGAAAAGAAAGAAAATATAAAAAATAAATTGTACATAATAGCAAAGTAGAAAACGTTTGTATTATATCTAAAAAAATAATTAAATAAATACAAAGAGAAATATGCGCCACTACCGCGCAAAACAACGACTAGCTGTATCCTGCGACTTCGTAATATGATAACTAAATATATAAAGGTGAAAGGTCACTTACTCACCACACATCTAAAATTTCGTGACGAAATTGGGCAAGAAAGAATAAGAAAGGCTAAGAAAGAATTTTCCTAAATTCACCCCCTAAGGGAGTGTAAACGGGGTCATTTACACGAACGAAGTAGACCTTATAAACTTAAATAATTATAAATCAGGCCAGTTGTTCTTGAGATTACCGCATTCAAACAAGCAAACTCTTTAGCTTTATAATATTAAGCACTAGCTTGTGCCCGCGACTTTGTCCGCGTAAATTTCTGTTATCACGGACACAGACGAAGTCGCGGAAAAAATTACCCATGTCCTGTCATTTGAATTCGAAACGACAGGTGGCGCCATCTATGATCATAAGAAAGTTATTGTGATTTTCCTCGGAAACAGTACTTTTTTTTCGGGATTAAAAGTACATACCCTATGTTCGTTCCTGTACACCTAGCAACATATATCCAAAATTTTAGGATGATCGGTTCAGTGAATTAGGCGTAAAATGGTAACAAACAAACTTACTTTCGCATTATAATATTAGTTAGGAATTAGTTAGGATTAGGATAGATTTGAAACATAATTTTGCAAGAAAATTTCAATAAAGAAAAAGTGTTACATTCAATAAATTGTACTCGTGCAAAGACAGGGCGGGTGGCTAGTATCACAATATAATTCTCCGCAGTAGTTCCCCAACTTTGAACTGAAGCCAAAAGTCTCTTGCATGATCAAAAGTCACGTACTCTTATTGACTTATAGTTTTCAGTGTGAGTACTGAAACTTAGTGTCATATCGAGTGAACTTGCTGCAACTGCTTGGTGTAGATATTAATATACGTATTCTTAACTTGGAACTTACAGGGATGTCGCGTTTTTGATATTTCTATACTAATATACTCGTAATAAAGTCGAAGAGTTTTTTTTTTGACCATCTTTACACACCGAGACTCCTCCGTGCCTCGGAAAGCACGTTAAGCCGTTGGTCCCGGCTGTCATACGTGGATCTTTGACAGTCGTTACGGGTCGTCAGAAGCCCGAAAGTCTGACAACCAGTCTTACCTAGGGGTATCATATTACCCAGTTACTGGGTTGTGGAGGTTAGATAGGCAGTCGCTCCATGTAAAATACTGGTATTAAGCTGCATCCGGTTAGACTAGAAGCCGACCCCAACATAGTTGGGAAAAGGCTATGGCTGGCAGATGATGATGAAAGTCGAAGTGTTTTTATAAAAATTTTATTTCATAATAAAACTTAATTAATATATACGATTTACAAGCTTAATAATATAAATAAAATAAAAAATAACCAGAATAAAAAAAAGAAAAACTAAAACTAAATGGCATCAAAAAATTCATCAGCATCGCTGTCCACTGGAAATGTGCCCAAAAGACTGGCCGCATTGCCATGTTGGATGGCAATGCTTAACCCCTGGCCAAGGTAAAAACCAGCCCTTGGGTCAAGTGTTTTTTGGTTGTAAGTTTGTTTAAACGCTTTAATCTCTTGAACTGGAGGTCTGATTAGAAATTGTATTTTTGTGTGTGATAGCTAAATTCATGAGTTAGTTCATGAGTTAGGCTATATAACATCACGCTACGACCTGTCTGTTATTTCTGTGCATTGAGTAAAAATGCAACATAGCACTTTAGTAATGGGAAAGTACACTAACAATAAGTAAAAGCTGACTTAGGCTCTATTGCCTTGTAATAAGGGTTATAACAGACCTATGGTATCTAAGCAGTAACCAAAGACGTAACACGGAGGCAAGTTATTAAAAAAGACAAACTGCATGTAAAAACCGCGGGATCGCGCTGGATGCAAGCCGCTTCTATCCGGTCTTATTGGAAATCTGCAGGAGACGCCTATGTTCAGCAGTAACGTCCTACGCCTAATATGATGATAATGATGATGAAAAAAAAAACAATCGTCTGTGTGTCTGACACCCCCATAGATCCAGTACTGCAAGCAAAATAAAACACACAACACACGAAGTATTTTCCGCATTGGAACACAATCTCAAACCACTGACCCCACGTTTCTTTAGATTTACTTTTCGGTTTAATCTGAAAAGTTTCCCATTTGACGTGGTTACTTTCATGCTTGAATAAATATTCAATGTTTATGTGTTATTTTGCCGTTTTGTGTCCGATGTATGCTGTCCGGAAATACGAGACGGTAGAATGGAGAAAATTGGGAAGAATACAGTCTTTTACGAAGATTTTATTCAATCTTTATGTGGCCGACTGCGTCAAATGATGTTCGATTGTTATGTGGTAAACATTTTTAATAAGTGTCACTAAGGCGGAGTGGCTAACACGTACCGACAGTAACCGTACAGTGTGGGAAGGCCCCCTAAGAGGGGGCGGACGAACTGATATACTGCCTGGGAATCTAACCCACGGACTCCAAACTCAGCAGTCGTGTTTGCTACCACGAGACCAAGTGCATTATATACTACCACAATCACATACATAAGAGCACGCCTGTAATCCCCGAAGGGTTAGGCAGAGGTGTACCTATTGGCTCACATTTCGCCAATTATGTTTAAATCCCATGTAATAGGGGGCGAGCCTATTGCCATCAACCAGGCACTAAAGTCCACACTTCTACAGAGGTCGCAACTGAGAAAACCCAATAACACTGGGCCCGACCTGGGAATCGAGCCCCAAGACCTCATGTTTATCAGTCGCGCTCTGCGAACAGACAGCTAAACCGACCGAGTTTATAATATTAAGTGAGGATTGTTGACCTAGGAAATCTTAGTAGACCTCCACAATCAGATACCACGACAGGGAGATGGGAAGGTGATGCCAAACAACACAGTAATTAATCTCCTTCAGTATAACTAATGAGTGCACCTTGAGGGGGCGGATAAAGCTGGTGAGTTGTGTTTAAACCTACATTTACATAAGACAACGTAAAATCGACTGAGATCCTAAAGCCAGTCTTACGTAATTTAAGTACGTCTTGAACTTTAAGGATATGTAGAAGTATATTTATTAATTTATAATATTATAGTAATTATATTACATTATTACATATTATTATATTAAAAATGTATTTTAATCACTAAATATTATAAAACAAAATCATCCGCCGCGTCTGTCTGTCTATTCAAGATGAAGTCAAAAAGTACTGAACCTATTTTCATGCGGTGTGCACAAATAGATAAAGTGATTAATGAGGAAGGTATATAATATTTATTAAGGTATTGTATAAATAAGTTGAAATATAACGATCATTGTTGTGCGTTTAAACAAAAAAAAAAACAAAGGAAAATCTCTTCTGCTTTATTATAACAATGTAGATTTAAATTATATATATATACTAGCTAACTCGGCCACGCGTTGCTGTGGCTTGATGTAAAGGTATCGAGGTCAATAATCCAAATAAAAATTATCCTTTTTTTTTAATTTGACCAAAATACACTTACTGCGTGTATTTTTTATAAATAAACGATTATTATTATTATTATTTTAGTCAAATGAAAAGATAAAAAAAATGATATATTATATATATTATTATTATTATTGATATATTTCATAAAAAATGATTGATTAGTTTAGGAGTCCATTCCGGACAAACAACGTGACGCGTAATTTATATATATTGAGATATTGTACATAATATATTGTGAATGAAATCAATACTGCCAGCGTACAAAAAATATCTAACTTTTTAAATTTCTATCATTTACATTTCAAAAGATTCTCAATTTCAACAACAACGCAAGAGTACACTTTATCGGCAATCACTCAAACGTGTACAACAATACCTGTGTGCACATTTGCGTACGTGTAGGTGCGCAAACGCGAGTATTAGAGTAAGTAACAAAAGGCCACAACTTCTCTCATTTCGCGCGCGTGTCGTGAAAATCCGGAGAACTTTTTTATCCGTTATTTCCAAGCTTGTG
This sequence comes from Hoplodrina ambigua, assembly GCA_949774945.1. Taxonomy (NCBI): domain Eukaryota; kingdom Metazoa; phylum Arthropoda; class Insecta; order Lepidoptera; family Noctuidae; genus Hoplodrina; species Hoplodrina ambigua. Next base: position 1,930,639 of record OX458974.1, on the reverse strand, counting down.
TAGTTTAAGTTTTGAACTTTTAGCGGGAATAAATATTATGCATTGTTTATTATACCCATAATACGCTCGTATAATGTAATCGGACCCAAAACCAGACCACAGGCTGCAACTGAGAAAAATCTAAAAATAATATTTATAACGAATTTCAGTCACAGCGACCAGTCTCAATAAAAATATTATAGTGCACTAGTGTGTGTGCAAATTTCAAAGTGAGTGCATCTTTCCTCACTGTCATGGTCCGATAGGATGGCAATGCGAATACGTGCTTTTCGAGGCATGGAGATTGGAGATGTCACATCAAAAAAATCCAAACTACGGACTGCTACTAAAAATTCCTAATGGAAATTTCAATGAACATAACAAGGGCTTGTGGGTAACACCAACGAAGCAAATTAAAATACCTACACCAAAATAATAAACTGTGGTCAATAAGTCAGTCAGAAAATTAAAGCTGTTTTAATCCGTATATTTTCCGGGATAAAATTCTGTATGCTTTTCATCCGCTCTAGCGTGTTTGCATCCATCCAAACTTTCGCATTTAAAATAGCAGTAAATTTTAGGTTAAATCATTCATATTGAATCCGCTCCGCTATCACTTATCCTTTCCGCCACAAAATAACGAATGTTTGCACAAATATTTGCGCTTAACTGATGGAAACGGTTCACAACTTTCTATTGTCTACTTTCCATTATATAGTACAAGTTTGTACTGTACACGAAAAGCCTCCCCGTAATGCTGGTTCCAATGTTGGCCCCCAATATTTGCATACGGTAAGACAACACCCCCATGTATTGTACGTACATTATATTAATTAATGCAAATAAGTTTTGTTAGAGTAATGGATTGTATAATATAAACATTTGTATTGCAGCACTCAGGAATATCAAATAAGGTATGTTCACTCTTGGATAGAGCATTCTATGCGCGTCTACGTTTGTGAATTATGCTCGGATTAGTCTTTGAATTTTAAATCAAGGAGAATCACGATTCTAGACTTGTTTAGTTATTGGATTAAGTCGTTATGAATTACAGTTGAGTTTTTTAAATCTAATCATATTCTCTCAGGTCATTGGTCGCGACTCTAGAGCGTGAGGTCGTGGGTCTGATTCTCAGGTCGTACAAAGTGTTATTGGGTTTTTTATTATATTTATTATTTTCTTATTTTTTTAATTTAGGCTGCCTCGTTGGTCTAGTTGCCGCAAAGCGTGACTGCTGAGCACGAGGACTTGGGTTCGATTCCCAGGTCGGGCAAAGTGTTATTGGGTGTTTCCATCAGAAATTTCTCAGTAGCAGCCTCGGAGTCTGGATTTGTGCCCGGTTGATGGCAATAGGCTCGCCCCCTATTACATGGGACTTAAACATAACTGGCGAAATGTGGGTGTACTAATACAATTCTGCCTAACCCTTCGGGGATTACAGGCGTGATATTATGTTATGTTATTATTTATTTTTTTAGGAGGACAGTCGCACCGTTTCAGCCCTAAGAGCTGGTTTACATTAGGTCGGACCGACAGTTTTAATGTTGACCGACTGTCGGCTGTTGCTGTTCACACTAGAAGCTGCCGATCCAACTTAATGTGAACACCACCGTCTTACCGTCAACACACACAGCAACACAAAGCCAACTCACAACTGTTTTGTGACGGTAACGACGGTGGTGACCCTGGATCGGGAGTTGTTTGTCGACAAAGCAGTTGTGAGTTGTTTGTCGTTCCGATAATATTGTCTGTCCGACCTAATGTGAACCGGGCCTAACAGTCCGGCACCAAACGCAAAAATTGGAAAAGACTTCAAATTCTTTCTACCAAATATTTGCCAAGTAAACAATCCATAAGCACTTCGTCCTTAGCCCATTCTCACCAAGTTGTTTCAAAGCTTTCGCCGCGATCATCTCAGGGGAAATAAGCGTTATGATACTTCTGCAAATGAATCGTTTCTTTATATTATAAAAAGAAAAAAGAATGGTTTGCCTTAATGCTAGGAGGTAAAAGGTTTTTTACAATATGCTGGAATAAGTAAGTAGGCAGTTTTAACTAGAGAAACATACATTTTCACTTATTTGCAAATAATAATGTGTATAAAGAAGTTCTATAAGGCTTAAAAATGGCACGGTAATAAACCCTGTTAGGACACAGGTACATAACATATAACATAACATCACGCCTGTAATCTCCGAAGGGTTAGGCAGAGATGTACCCTTTAGTACACCCACATTTCGCAAGTTATGTTTAAGTCCCATGTAATAGGGGGCGAGCCTATTGCCATCAACCAGACACAATCCAGACGCCGAAACTGCTACTGAGAAATTCCTGATGGAAAAAACCAATAACATTTTGCCCGACCTGGGAATCAAACCCAAGACCTTATGTTCACATCACTAAACCAGGCAGTCAGTCCCAAATGAAAACCCTTAATATATCATTTTCTACCAAACACAGATCATCAAACCACAAAATAAACCCGACCAATCAACATCAAGCCACAATTTTCGCATAGCACTCCATCCATTGCGGGCCACACCTGTCAAGTTACATAAGCCGACAAAATAAGCCTTCAATAAAGCACACGTATAACACAATTTCAGGCCAGATGACAGATCTGCTACACAATTCCATTTTGCCAAAAATGAAAGCCAAGCCACAGACTAATGAAATGAATGAAGGTTGGCTTTGTCGCCGCAGTATACTCAGAATGATCATACATTGTCATAGTCTTTTTGTAGTCTATAACCACCTACAAGATGTGTGGATTCTAACATCGCGGTTTATTCAAGTCCACAGATGAAGGGAGCAGGACGGCTGCGTGTATCGATAAATTTTCATCTAAATATATAAAAGCTGAAGGTCACTCATCACGAAATTTCGAAAACTGCTTTTTTTTTAGGTGGTAAAAATCATCAGATGACTCCTTCTGCCCTGGGCCCCACCCAGGGCGGAAGGAGTCATTTGATGATTTTAAGGAAAGGACTGTCAGACTTTTACTGACTAAAAAACTACCCTGTTTCTTCTGTTGCGCTTTACGTTCCGGGGCCACGGTAACCTGTGCTACTGCTTGACGTATAAAGATAAAATTTGGCAGGAAGGTAGTTTATGATTTTTCAAAATTCACCCCTTAAGGGAATGAAAATAGGGTCCAAAGAAATAAAGAAATCAACGATGACGCGGGCAGAAGTTAGTTATATTACAAAATTAGATTTTTACGACTTGGAAATCAATAACTATTGAGACAATTGAGTTGATAAAAAAGTCGGGTTACTTTACCAAGCAAAATCTATGAAACAATCTTGTTTTAACAGATTTATAAAAAGTATCCTATGTCAATTGGTTAGTGGCGTAATACCCAATTCCCAGAAACATCACATAATTTCGCATCGCCATTTTTTTTTATAATCTGAAATGAATGGCAACGCAGCGGCTAGTGGGTCCCGCTGCATGAATAAATGAGATGGCCAGTGATTGTGGCTGAATAATTCAGAAGGGTACTCTTTTTTCTCCAACCGTCGAAATACTCATTCGCTATTCAATATTGTAATCTTCTACTGTTGAATTTAATATAGACTGAACCGCGCTTGATTCAGAATACGGCTCTTAAAAAATCGGGATGAGTACTTTTTTGGTACTTAAGTTCTTTTTCGTGTTGTGACGATTCTTTTATTGTGTCGATTCTGAGTGGTTTGCTATAAACTGTGTTTTATTTATGAGTTATGAATGGAACGGTTGGAAATGTTTATTGGAAATAATAATTTCTATTTGTGTGACTCGTACGTGGAACTAGTATGACGTAATCGATTTGAGTCGATTTTCGAATTGAAAATACGATTGTCCTTTAGGATTTTGGTATAACTTTTATACGACTAGTGCAATAAGAATCACTCAATAATATGAATAAAAGGTTCAAACTAACACAATATTATGCGTGAAACGAGTTTTATTACTAAAACTGGTCGATTTCAAGACAATAAGAAAATTATTTGATTTACAAGTTTGTTTTTAATCAAAACTATCGGCATTTTAAACCCTTTTCTCAGATTTTAAATGATCAATTTGCAACTAGGTTGAGATCTGTAAAAACAAAACAACACACACAAAAAAATTCTCTCACTTTTCGAAGTCATTACAATGATTTTATTTAACGCTGGTTAATTTCAAATTTATACTAAGCATACGTTTTAAATGTTAATTTCACTGTTATTTCTTAATAATGTAACATATTTGGTATTTATTACTAATTTATCTTTATTTTACTATTTTAAACCGATTTATTACAGATTGACTCTCAGCTCAATTCATAAAAATAATTATGTGCTACGTCGCTACGCGCTACGTTGCTACGCGCTATGCCGCTACGCGCTTTTGCTACAAAATCACTACGCCTAAACAAATTATGAAGGCAGGGTATGAAATGCATTCAGAGCAGTATAATACCCAATTTACAGTACTATGCATGTATTTCACAAACCATATATATACACTATATATATGTACAGTTATGTAGTTAACATACACGCAAACAGTTCGATCGTTACGGGGCTAAGTCGCGTTACTAATTGAATTCCATGATTTATGGATCGTGTTCCACCTCTATTTGTATTATAGAGATGTGCAACAATATATGGAGCAAATGTATGTACCTATGTGCTGAGTTTACAGTCATATAGTGTAAATTATGGATGAGTTGTGGAGCAGTGATGCGACTAGTGAAAATAGTCCAAGATCTTGAAGTCGTCACATCTACGTCATTTTAGCATGGATGGAATTGTGGAACAACAAATTTCCTCTTTCAAAATTAATTGAATCTGGATTCAACATCCAAAGTGCCTTTTAATGCATGGTCTAGTTGAAATAAATGATTTGATTTTGACCTTGACTTGGCTTTTTTTCCGTTTCTCCACACTAAGAATTTCTCCTGTATTTTGAATGCGTTCTTTATAAACATATAAATTCAAATACACAAACAACTCGACCCGAAACCACTAACCTAACCATACAAATATTATTTATTTTCATGCGGGAATATAACCCACGATACAGCGCAACAGCAATCGCTCAGCCACTGCGCCAACCATGACGTAAATCTGACGGCTTTGCGATCTTAGACTATCAGTAAAAGTATTCGTTACGATGTCCTATCTACCGTGTTTGGTAGCCTTTACAATGTAAGTACATAGAAAACTGACATGACTGCCTCCATGGTCTAGTAGTTGCAAAGCGCGACTGCTGAACATGAGGTTTTGGGATCGATTCCAAGATCGAGCAAAGTGTTATTTCGCTTTTCCATCAGGAATTTCTCAGTAGCAGCCTCGGAGTCTAGTTTTGTGCGCGGTTGATGGCAATAGGCTCGCCCCATATTACATGAGACATAACTGGCGAAATGTAGGTACACCTCTGCCTAACCGTTCGGGGATTATAGGCGTGATGTTATGTTACATAGAAAAACAACTCTCTCTTAAAACACTTAGCGAATACATCACCCGGCTTCCGCCACCCACAAAGGCGGACCCTTGCATCGCTTGACCGCTTTCTATCGCTTCCTGTCGCTGGCCGTAAATCAGTTTACGTTCACCATTCATCGCTTTTTGCTGGAAGGAATGTGTGTCACGTTTCATTTGTTTTTCTGTTAAGGTTGGCTAGAACTTTGAATGGAATTTATTGCCAGCGCGCTCTGTAAAAAACGTAGTCTTCTTCTATAACAGAAGAACCTGACCGAGTGCACAAGTGTGTGCGCAAAGCCAGATGCACTTCCTCTTTCCTCACTCTCATAATCTGATGGAACGGCAATCCGTCATAACCAGAGAGAGATCTAGCGCAGAACCAATGCCCTTACGTACTTTCGGAGTCATGGTGGTGTCACAAAGGAAAACCTGACTGAGGTTATAGTGCACAAGTGTGTGCACAGACACAGGTACACTCCATCTTCCCTCACTGTCCTAGTAAGATAGGATGGCAATCCGACATAGCAGAGATCAGGCGCAGGACCAATGGCTTTACATGCTTTCCGACTTTCAGACTCCTGACTGCTACTAAGAAATTTTGATGCAAAATCTCAAGTACACTTTGCTCGACGTGGGATTCAAACTCTAGACAAACGCTCGGCAGTCACACTTGTAGTTACGAGACTCAACCGGACAGTGAATCACACACTAGCATGCGGCAGTAGTTCCATTCCCCTTTAGTAGGTAACCACTAGTAGGTACAACGGTTTCCCAACCTTTTTCAGATCGCGACCCATTTATAGGTTTAGTATTTTGTCTCGGCGTCTTAGCGATAGTTGAAATAAGGTGTACCAGAATTCAACTTCCGAAGCCGACCGAACCAATCACACCGAGCTAATCATTGTTGATTAGCTTATGCCGCAACTTCCTTCGCCTGAATGTCAGTTACCACGGGGTTTTTTTTTTCACAAGACCGCAATTTTTTTCTAAAATCAAAGTAGTCTATGTGCACTCCCTATAACATCAGCCAGCGAAAATTCAGTCAATATCGGTCAAGCTGTATCGAAGATTAGTCAGATAGACAGACACAAATTGTATATGAGTAGGTACCATGTAAACATTTAGATTTATTCTGTAAAAGCTATTATTTTAACATTACAAACAGACACTTCAATTTTATTTATTTGTATAGACACACAAGAATACATAAATTTTAATATTAACCTTAACATAAACCCTTGAAGTAAATGTAAAATATGTATAATTTACAAAAAAAAAAGGCAGAAAGGAGAAACCTCACAGGGCCTCAAAAAATTCGTCCGCGTCGCTGTCAAACACAAGTACATAAATTATTTCAGAAACTTAAGAAATAAATTACAACTGGAAACTTAATCAAAGGGATCTTGATATTTTTTTATCAAAGCGGTGTATGGGTTAGTGCCCCCGAGGGGCTACAACACACATACTTTGGGAACCCCTGCACTAGTACATTTCTTACGATCCCTTCAGCATAAAACTCGTTAGTTTTCCTTCTCAATAACCTCCTGGAACTCGGAAACTTATACGTTTTCCTTCCTCCGCATAAATCACACAGCTCCCCATTCAACGCTTTTTTACTTCAGAAAACGAAAAATCTGAATGAAGTTTAACTGCGGTAGTGTGCTTGTGGAACCGAGTCACAGTTTTGAGGTTCAGTTTACTTTTTAATAATAATAATGGTTTTACTTTTATACAAGTATTAGCTTTTGCCTAGTTTTTCTAAGGCAATTAACACACGGCACCGCGCTAAGCCACGGTAGGCCGTGTAAGTGTGAAAGGCAACGACGAATTTCATAGAGGCCAATGCTACATGAGATCCGCTACAATGCCTGCCGCGGCGCGGCTGTGCGCCTAATGCTTCATACGCATAGTTTTTTCACGTACGTCTTTGGTCGACGATTCTAAACCTTATACAGAAGGTATAAATTACAAAACCATATATCATACTTTATTTTTGACTTAGCCTTTTCATTCTTCGTCCATAAAAACCACGAAATAAATAAATAGACACTGAACGAAGACATGAATTTCTGGTTTTCGATTAAAAAATTCTGTCGCATTTTAAAGATGCCCAGCGTCCGGTGACCGGTTGACACCATAAAACCGTTCAGCCGGCAGTTTTACGTACGGCCCGGATGTATCACTTGACTCGTAAATACATCGATGGTAGTTTTAACCTTTCATTTGAAGAACTATTCTGAATGTTTAAAAGTTTTTAAATTGAAATTATACCTATTTTTACAAGCTTTTATTTAGCTTTTCGTATGTATGTAATGTATGTAGGTAAGCTGTCCATTCAAAATTGGCAAACCATTTTTCAACCATTTGTTGGTATCCGATTGAGCTGAAATTTTGCTTACACCTTTAGTTCCGATAACAATACAATATCCAATACTAAATATTGTAATAATTTTAAATTAAAACTTGTTTTTAAAAATGTATTTTGAAATAGTTTTTTTTTTTTTGTTTTGAGTCAATGTCAAAGTGAAATTATTTATTTAAATTACATCAATTCGGTACGTTCGAATGTTATTTACAATTAAAAGGAATTGAATCTCATCAACCGGCACAAATCCAGACTCCGAAGCTGCTACTGAGAATTTTATGGTTTTTTTTTTTCGTTTTTTTTTTTGAAATCATTTACTAGCGACCCAACACGGCTTCGCACGGATGCAATGAGATACATAAACCTTAACTCTTGAATCACTCTATCTATCGATAAAAACCGCATTGAAATCCATTACGGAGTTTGAAAGATCTAAGCATACAGCCGGCGGCAGCGTGATTAAGTTAATTATTAAAAAATAAAATAATATACAGTTTTGATTGAAAAAATAATAATAATCTTGTGACTGCAGTCTTCCTCTAAGGTAATAGCAGTTCCTAAAATACATCTCTCCAGAATAAGTCTTCAAAACTGCATAGCAGTAAAGGAGCATGGTTTTACTACCAACGTGGCGTTACATGTACGAGGTACGGGCCGTCCCCTGCGGATTACCGGACGTTTTATCGCAGGTATTTGGAGTGCGAAACACGTATTTATTTGTCTTATTCAATACTTTTGTGACCTAAGAGCTGCCACCATTTTCCTTCATGAGTAAAATAACAGGTAGGTACCTACAATACCTACATGAAATGTTAGAATTTTTTATTACATTAATAAATAATATCTTTTCGATTAAATTTTTGATCACAGCGGTTAATCTTAAGACATATTATAGTGCACAAGTGTGTGCGCAAACACAGGGGCACTCCCTCTTCCCTCACTCTTAGTCCGATTAGACGGCAATCCGACCGAGAAGAGATTAGGCGCAGGACCAACAGCTTTACGAGCTTTCCGAGGCACGGGGTTGTCAAACCACCAACTTCCAAACTCCGGGTCGGGAATTTCCGGTACTAGGAAATTCCTAACGGAAACAATCAGTTTCCCCGACTTGGGAACCAAATACAGGACTCCACGCTCAGCAATCGCGCGTTCCTAGCACGGTCATAGAATAATACAGTGTAGAGATAAACTACTTAACATGGCACGCCCCTCCATATTACAATTTCAATGTGTGTAGTCATATATCAAGCCGGCAGATTTGTTGTTCAACTAATCATAAACTAGCCAACCGCGTAAAATAACTCACGTGTCATTTTCATAGAGTATGTCAGTGCAGCGCCATACTAATAATAATGAGTCATTAATATTAGCATGGCGACGCTAGCCGAGCAACAAATCGATAATTTGTTTTTGGTTTGAGAGCCGTCTTAGTACGCACACATGCGTTGCGAGTCTTGTATTTACTTTAACACATACTTTCAAACGTTTTGAATTGTAGAGGGGCGCGCCAGGTTATTGTAGTTTATCTCTAATGGACAGATTCCTCTAAGTTCCGAAAACCACGTCCGAACACAACGACATAAGAAAATCAAGATGGCCGTCCCGTTACTAACACTAATTAACTTTATCATAACAACATTTACACCTGTGTATGCTGTTCGTCTCCTGAATATTAACGCAGCATTATAATAATACAGATACTGTACGTCGTTATGTATTTAATAAGACGACAGTTAGCTGATTAAGGCTGTTTTCGGAAAAATGATAGGTACAATAAGTTTCTTCGCGTCTCTTGTACTTGGTTCAGTATAAAAATATTGTGGTTTTATTTGAATGTTGTGATGGCCTAGTGGTTTAGGCGCCCGCCTCTCATGCATGAGATTGTGGATTCGATACCAAATAAGTAAATAATAAATAATAATAATAAATATCTTGGGACAACTCACACACGGCTATCTGATCCCAAGCTAAGCAGAGCTTGTGTTATGGTAACCAGACAACTGATATACATACTTATATAAATTATAAATACATACATATTATAGATAAATCACACCCAGACACAGAACCAACAATCATGCTCATCACACAAAGTTTGTCCTGGGCGGGAATCGAACCCACGACCTCTGGCTTAGCAGTCAGGGCCGCTAACCACTAGACCAACAGGCCCGTCAAAAGTAGTAAAGTGGTTCTATGTACTTCCTAAAAATCACAATATTTCTTTCTTTCAAAATCAAATCACATCACGATAACCAGAATTATTGTTATTTAAAATTTGACTGCCTCGTTGCTTAGTTAGTGGTCGTAAAACACGACTGCTGAGCATGATATCTTGGGTTCTATTCCCAGGTCGGGCAGGTCTCAGTAGCAGTCTCAGAGTCTGGATTTGTGCCCGGTAATGGGAAAAAGGCTCGCCCCCTATTACATGGGACTTCAACAAACTGGCGAAATGTGGGTGTGCTGTAATGGTTACGCCTCTGCCTAACCCTTCGGGGATTACAGGCGTGATGTTATGTTAACTGGGTAGGCTTACACAACAAAACAACACAGACAACAATTCAAAATATATTTTATTACATCAGATAAAAACAGCACCACTTGAAATTTAACGAATGGCCGACAAACTATAAATATTTGTGAACCATTACCGCTATTGTTAGCGTTATTACAAGCAAGACACATGATCTATGTGTAAATGAAACATTGCAACGCGAAAACGCCGTCCAAATAGTTCAGCGCAAATTTAACAAATGGGATTGGCCGCGGGTTGCATTGCAATGCGGAGTTTGGTCCAAGATTTTTAAGGAAAAGAGTTTCTTTTTTCTTTGAAAGTCTTTGAACTATACTAGGAATTTCTCCTGTGTCGTGGGTGTGTGACAAACATACCTAAGTAAAGCAAAGAAACTTGAGATCGGCATATAACAGACTAGCTCCTACACGTTATTTTGTCCCCGTCAAAACTCATATTTACATTATTTAACAGTTACAGTACCAATTACAATAATTAAAGACACTTAAAACTGATAAAAAAAGAAAACAAAAATACACATTTTAAAATACCATATATGTTTTTGTGTTGACAGTCGTTTCGGGTCATCAGCAGCCCGAAAATCCGGTAACTAGTTTTACCAAAGGGTATCGTATTACCCAGTTACTGGGTTGTGGAGGTCAGGTAGGCAGTCGCTCCATGTAAAATACTGGTATACAGCTGCATCCGGTTAGACTGGAAACCGACCCCAAAGTAGTTGAGAAAGGCTAGGCAGATGATGATTTGTAATTATGTATTATCTCACGAAAACCTTAATTTTTTCCGAGATATGTAAAATAATGTTCTCAACCAACTTTTTAGAGCATCATATTCACATATATCATTAAAATCGGATCATTTATTTCGAAAAAAAAGGACTTTCAATCACGGTCTTAAGAAAAATTCTTCGAAATTCAAACTTTAGGAAACCAAACGTCTTAAACCCGATTTTACAAAATTCCTCCGTCTATACGTGGCACCATACGACAAAAGTCCGCGGCTTTTCACGCACATTCAACAATTCAAGTGATTTATACAAGCAGTAAACTAAGCCGGGGTGGCGTTGTGCCCCACTGTAACTGCGGCGACGAGCGATATTACACACCACTTCTGAACTCTAACCCCTTTTGTTGTATTGTTTATTTTATTTAAGAGGAGTTGCAATATTACACTTGGTCGCAATATAATGTGTCATGTTGATATGGGTGTGTATTAAGCTGGGGTTACTTAGTATCTCAGTAAAATTGCCACCTTTATACAAGCTTTTATTTAGCTTGCACTGTTCATATGTAAGTAAGTATGTATTTAAATAAGTACACATACATACATAACATCACGCCTGTAATCCCCGAAGGGTTAGGCAGAGGTGTACCTATTAGTACACCCAAATTTCGCCAGTTATGTTTTAGTCCCATGTAATAGGGGGCGAGCCTATTGCCATCAACCGGGCACAAATCCAGACTCCGAGGCGGCTACTGAGAAATTCCTGATGGTAAAACCCAATAACACTTTGCCCGACCTGGGAATCGAACCCAAGACCTCATGCACAGCAGTCGCGCTTGCGACCACTAGACCAACAAGGCAGTCAGTATTTAAATAAGTGGTCCTTTCAAAATAAAATAAAACAAAAATCAATAAAAAAAAATTGCAAACCATTTTGCGATCATTTGTTGTTATCCGATTGAGCTGAAATTTTGCATACACCTTTAGTTCTGGTGACAAAATAATGTCCAATAAACAATATTGTAGAATTTTGAAATGAAAGCTTGTTTTAAAAAATATTTTTTTGTGATCTAAATGCAGAAAAATCCTATTATTGAGACGTGCATTATGTACTTGGAAAACAATGTAAATATTATTGTAAGTTGGGCTAATTTTTTTTTTTTGTTGCCCCACCAAATTAATATGAACTCAATACATCAAGAAAACGTTGCGATGTGAGGATTGATGACTGTGGCCATGTCTGGATTGAATTATGACAGGTGTCTGGTTTATTTAGATGATCTAATTATTTTTGGACGGAATTTGGATGAGCATAACAGGAATCTTATATCAGTTTTTTCACGCTTGAGGAAAGTAAATCTTAAGCTAAATCCATCCAAATGTGAATTTTTGAAGAAGCAAGTGCTTTATTTGGGACACGTAATTTCGGAGGAAGGTATTTCACCAGATCCGGAGAAGGTAGAAGTCGTAAAAAGTTATCCGCGTCCAACGACGGTTGATGAGGTGAAGAGGTTCGTAGCGTTTGTGAATTATTATAGGAAATTCATACCAAATTTTGCTATTATTTTTCTGCGATAATTTTTATGCGATTAGGAAGTTTGCCGACGGGCTTCGTAATCAGCGTCTAACTACAGTTATTGCGGCGCGGAATTTAACTTGTTTAAAAGATGCTATTAGGGTAGCGGAAGAAGAGGATTGTGCTTCGTCGTCGCAAGTGTTGACGTACCAGCGCTGGCCCGCAAGGCGTGGTTTTTCATCGGGCGTAAGAAATTACGGAAATAACCACAGGCGGCAGATTGTAGAGAGTAGGCACGCGCAGCATGGAACAGCTGTTGAGCGTACGCGCAAAAATGTCAAGACATGGCATAGCAGTGGAATGCGCGGTCGCAGCGATAATGCTCGTCGTGGACGCCAGACTCAGCAAGGTCGACGGCGTGTAGCGTGTTTTGAGCACGCGCGGGGCGATGCTGACTCAGGCGCAGTGTCAATGTCACGGAACGATGAAGGCGGTCAGCTGAGTGAGACTCGGGTTTTTCGTGCCTAAGCATATTTTAGCTTGTGATAGCATTAACTGGGTTAATTTGTTGGTGGATAGTGTAGATACGCAATGGTTAGTGGATACGGGTGCGTCCATATCAGCCGTAAAAAACACTTTTTTAGCGAATAACGCTTTGTGTCATAAAGTGGCTAAGGAAGAGTTGGTGATCAATGGTGTAGGAGGTAGTTTGCGAGCTATAGGTTATGTATATTTAAATTTGGAGTACGGTCGATGTTCGTTCGTGCATAGGTTTTATATATTTGATGAGTTGCCATGTAAGTCGGTAGGCATATTGGGCCAGGATTTTTTGCAGAAATATAGTGGTATTATAGATTTTTCATTGAATAGGTTGTCTCTTAAGGGTATTAAGGGGCAGAAGGTTTCGATGCCGCTCAATTCGTATGATTACCTGTTGACTATTCCTCCGCGTTGTGAAGTAGTTAGGTATTTTCCCGTTAATAGAGCAGAAGATTGTATAGTGGTAAGGAAAGAATTGCGTGGAGGTGTTTTTTTGGCAAGTGTAGTGGCTAGGCCTAGGAATGGGATGATACCCATTAGGATTTTAAACACAAACTCTGAGGAAGTTGTGTGTAGTATGTCCGGTGTAGAAGTTTATCCGTTAAGTGGTTACGATTGTTGTAGTTTTGCGGAGTCGGAAAGGAACGTTGAGCGTGTTAAGGAAATATTTTCTTTGCTTAAACTTGAAATAATACTTTTAAATTTATCGTATAAGGCTTTCGCGTTACTAATTTTCTTATTGAAATTGTCGCCTTTCCGCCTACTAGGACCTAATTTCACAATACTTTCCCTTAATAATTTTAGCTGCACGAACAGCGACGTCAGTTCCACTTCCATTTAAACTTAACATACTATATGTATACTATTGTCTCTAAATTCACCGCTCGGTCATCACACACACTTAAGTTCACGTATTAATAATTAATCACTTAATCACTTACTTCTTGACGAAGGAACGTTACTTCACCCATATCTGGTCAGGCCATCTGCACAGCCTTGCGAACCTCCCGCTGGTTTAGCTGGTCCTCGCATCGCATATCTTTCGTTCAACGGCTGCAAAATTTTATAAGCTTCCGAACTTTCCCCGGCTTGAGAAATAGTCAAATTGACCATCAACTTTTCTATCTCGGCACCAAATTCCGCGACCGATTTATTGTTTTGCCTAGCGCGAGCAAGTTTGGCTTGCACAGCCACGTCCGACTCTACTGTTATTAAATGTTTCCTCATGTCAGCTAGCAGACTGTCCACTGTTGCGTAATTGGAAGACAACCGAATCCTAGCCCCCTGGGTAAGCCGTGTGGTTAGAACGAATTTTACCAAAAGAGTATTATCTGTCCCTTCCAACATAGAACTATATAAACCTATGGCATCAATCAAATCTTGGGTCACCTGCTCATCGCCATTCATTTTTGGTAGCAAGCTAACCGCCGTTTTTAAAGAAAATCTTTCCGCCGCCATCTCTAAATCGATTTTGCCGATGTCTTCAAATTTTATAGTATCTACGTACAAATTTTCTATTTTAACTATCAGCTGTGTTAACTCTTCTGAAAATTTGCCCGAACTTGAAGATGAGAAGTCACGTATGTTGTTCGTCATCGTGTCACGTATGTTGTACATCAGCATGTCACGTACTGTTCAGGGTTAAGTTAAGGTAAATATACTGTTCTCCGTAGGCTTAGTGTTAGCACGTAGTCACGTACTATCTATGTATATTTAAACCACCTATTAAAGGAGAGAGGACAGTTGAGGACTGTAGCTGAGTACAGTTGAGTCGCAGCTCACAATTGACTCTCAAGTAACACACGTCATGTCGTTTACTTAACCCCCCCCCTCCAGTGGCGTGCACAGAGTTTTTAGACAAGGTAGGCAGAACAGTTAAAAGCTATTTAAGCTAGGTAGGTATCTTACCAAACATGTACCTACCTATCATGGTTTTGGTTCTTCGTCTTGTCGACTTAAATAATAAAGTAGATAATTGCCACCTTAAATACCCTAGATTGACTGATTTTGTAGACATATTTTACGGATACCTATATGTTTTGATGTTTCATATTAATTTGAAAATTAAATATGTAATAGCAGTCAAATTAAATAAAATCCGGTGTCATTGACCTTTCACGATCACGTCTTTTTGTCGCCGCGAGTTTTAAAAGCGCATATTTTTTTATTTCCTCTATACACACACCACATGAACAACTTTCACAGTGAATATTATCCATTTTCAACCGACTTCAAAAAGGAGGAGGTTCTCAATTCGACGCGTATGTTTTTTTTTTTTTTTATATATTAATTATATATATTTTTTTTTTGTATATTTGTTCTACGATTACTCCGCCAATTATGAATCGATTTGGATGATTCTTTTTTTGTTTGAAAGAGTATAGTTCGGAATAGGTCCCATAGGAATATTGTCATGATCTGATGATGAACTTTGGAGATATGGAACGGAACTCCTTAAAAAATCACAGCAGAACCGCCGTAACAAGAAAAATTGCTTTGTATATACGTGTAGTCGATGACTGACTGAAGGAAGTGGGGAGGGGGTACGTCAACCCCCCTCCTACCACTTTCCAAAATTAAATATATCGTGTGAGGTATTGTTTGAAAGGGCTTTATGTAAGGATTTTAAACATTAACACACAAGCACTAAAAAGTGAAAAATAAAAAGCTTTTTTACAAAAAAATAGGACCGCCTTCAAAAACTACAAAATAAAAAATAACTTTAGCTTGGAAGTCGGTGGCAATACCTACATAACAAGAAACAAAACCAAAGCCGCCGACTTTCAAGCTAAAGTTATTTTTTATTTTGTAGTTTTTGAAGGCGGTCCTATTTTTTTGTAAAAAAGCTTTTTTTTCACACTAATAACATCGTTAAATCTTAAATATCTGATAACAAAGCACGATCACGTCTTTTTGTCACCGATAGTTTTAAAAACGCATATTTTTTATTTCCTCTATACACACACCACATGAACAACTTTCACAGTGAATATTATACATTTTTTCACACTAATAACATCGTTAAATCTTAAATATCTGATAACAAAGCTCACGACCAAATCAAAACAAACAAACGACTAATGGCCGCTCAAACTACTTGTTTATAAAATACGACAAAAAAAATGGTGCTTTATTTAGAGAAAGTTGAATGAAATAATGTTACTTTTAAAATAGTCGCATAATAAAGCTAGCTTCCGATCGGAAAACTTCGGTAAGTATCGTGATTCTTCGTGTAACAAGTCATGCAGTGTCTATTTGGTGCGTTTGTGTGCGTTATTTGTGACATGTGTGCCTCGTATCTATACGAACGCACACCCATTTAATCCGTATGACCACGAGAGCACACATATACACATTAAGGCACGAATAGTTTGTGTCTTATCCGCGGCAGTCAGCGGCGTAAGCGTAGCGCAATGTGAAATCGCGTCAAATTGTACGAACGAGCTTAACTATTTTGTATCGATGTTAATGTTATTTATACGACACTCGAGAGATGGCGCTGAATTATAATTTAAGTTTTTTTTTGTTTATTGATAAATACTTGTTTAAAAAATAATATTACATATCAGAACAACTTTATAAATATTTATCTGAGTTACGTAGGGTCGGCAGTGTCTTTCTGCCTCTATGGAATGCACGCCACTGCCCCCCTCATCCTCACATCGCATGGCGACCCTGCCAGTCGGCTGGACGGCGTTATAGTTCTCCGTTCGAGGGATTCACAGCAGCAGAAGTCGACTGGGCTTCGGTGAGCTTCGCGTCACATCAGGTCACGGGCCATGGGGAGCACGACGTCGAAGGAAGAAGTGGTCATCGCTCAGACGGCGGCGGGTGGTTCGAATGCCGCAGCGGTTACGCAGGAGCAGGTGACGGCTATCCAAGCGGCGCTGTTATTTATTGCGGTGTGTTTGGCGCTTGTCATCGTTGGTGTGGCAGTCCGGATGTATAGAAGGTGTCACCACAGTTGGATCGAGGACCAGCTAAACCAGCGGGAGGTTCGCAAGGCTGTGCAGATGGCCTGACCAGATATGAGTGAAGTAACGTTCCTTCGTCAAGAAGTAAGTGATTAAGTGATTAATTATTAATACGTGAACTTAAGTGTGTGTGATGACCGAGCGGTAAATTTAGAGACAATAGTATACATATAGTATGTTAAGTTTAAATGGAAGTGGAACTGACGTCGCTGTTCGTGCAGCTAAAATTATTAAGGGAAAGTATTGTGAAATTAGGTCCTAGTAGGCGGAAAGGCGACAATTTCAATAAGAAAATTAGTAACGCGAAAGCCTTATACGATAAATTTAAAAGTATTATTTCAAGTGCGGGCAAATTTTCAGAAGAGTTAACACAGCTGATAGTTAAAATAGAAAATTTGTACGTGGATACTATAAAATTTGAAGACATCGGCAAAATCGAAGAAAATCTTTCCGCCGCCATCTCTAAATCGATTCTGAAAATTTGCCCGAACTTGAAATAATACTTTTAAATTTATCGTATAAGGCTTTCGCGTTACTAATTTTCTTATTGAAATTGTCGCCTTTCCGCCTACTAGGACCTAATTTCACAATACTTTCCCTTAATAATTTTAGCTGCACGAACAGCGACGTCAGTTCCACTTCCATTTAAACTTAACATACTATATGTATACTATTGTCTCTAAATTTACCGCTCGGTCATCACACACACTTAAGTTCACGTATTAATAATTAATCACTTAATCACTTACTTCTTGACGAAGGAACGTTACTTCACCCATATCTGGTCAGGCCATCTGCACAGCCTTGCGAACCTCCCGCTGGTTTAGCTGGTCCTCGATCCAACTGTGGTGACACCTTCTATACATCCGGACTGCCACACCAACGATGACAAGCGCCAAACACACCGCAATAAATAACAGCGCCGCTTGGATGGCCGTCACCTGCTCCTGCGTAACCGCTGCGGCATTCGAACCACCCGCCGCCGTCTGAGCGATGACCACTTCTTCCTTCGACGTCGTGCTCCCCATGGCCCGAGACCTGATGTGACGCGAAGCTCACCGAAGCCCAGTCGACTTCTGCTGCTGTGAATCCCTCGAACGGAGAACTATAACGCCGTCCAGCCGACTGGCAGGGTCGCCATGCGATGTGAGGATGAGGAGGGGTTAAGTAAACGACATGACGTGTGTTACTTGAGAGTCAATTGTGAGCTGCGACTCAACTGTACTCAGCTACAGTCCTCAACTGTCCTCTCTCCTTTAATAGGTGGTTTAAATATACATAGATAGTACGTGACTACGTGCTAACACTAAGCCTACGGAGAACAGTATATTTACCTTAACTTAACCCTGAACAGTACGTGACATGCTGATGTACAACATACGTGACACGATGACGAACAACATACGTGACTTCTCATCACAACGTCACTAACCTTTCACAAAAAAATATTGTGACCAATTGTAAAGCTAGATTATAATTGATCAATAACCAAACACAGCAGTGAGCTTACGGGTATTAACTATTTGTACATTTGTTTTGTGTTGATGTTTTAATAAATCAGGGGAAAATTAGGTTTAACGTAATTATATGCAAGAATTAACCCACTTAGGATAAATTGAAATGTAAAATGATAACTCTATAGCCATCGAAAGCAATCCATAAATTTGGATTGAAATTTCACAGGGGATGTAACTCAGTGGTAGAGTGTCTGCTTCGCATGCTGAAAGTCCTGGGTTCAAATCCCAGCATCTCCAAATCCTTCTTTTTGATATTTTTCTTTTTCGAACATTTTTTAAACTTTTTTGTTATATTTCTGGCAATTTGCTGGATTATTTATAATATCGGGTTGGTAAATATAGGATTTATTATGAAAAAAAGCAGTTAAAAAGTAAAGTTTTTTAAAAATGTAACCTTACTTCTAATAAAACCTTAGGTAATTTCTTTTGAAAGTTAACATTAGTTCCATGAGACAAACAAGTACGCACAAGTAGCTATAAATCTTTGTAAACCGTTCATTCTTATCCCATTTTCGCATCGCCTGTACTTTCAACAAATACCATTCAACATCTGTACCAATGCTTTCAACAATACGTCTAAACTCCCATCAGAATTTTTCCCGAAATACATTCGTGAACAAAATGAAAACTGACAAACTTTGTGCTTAAGAATTTTCAAGTTGCCAGTACTACACCGAGAACCCAGAGTCGCCAGACTTACGTCATATTAGTATGGCTGAATTTTGAGAATAGGATAAAGGAAAATACATGTCGTTAGGTAGGAATACTAACTTATTAGTTTCAATGCTAAATCATTTTTCAAGTATCAGGTACACTAGGTAAGTAAGACCTATCCATTTGCTGCCGAGTGTGATGGTATATAAAAATAATAGTTTGGCGTTTTCTCCATCAAGAATTTCTCAGTAGCAGCCCCGGAGTCAGGATTTGTGCCTGGTCGATGGCAATAGGCTCGCCCCCTATTACATGGGACTTAAACATAACTGGTTAAATGTGGGTGTAGTAACGGGTACACCTCTGCCTAACCCTTTATTACAGGCGTGATGTTATATTTATATTCGTTTACCTATCCTCAAGATTGCTAAAATGACGTAGTTCAGTCGACTATAGGATCTCAGTCTATACCCTCCGGTTATATTGTACTCAGCAGTATACATGACGAGATTCCTACTTTTGCGTTGGCGGCCTTTCTTGACAGGACAAGTTGCAGGTGAACGGGACTAGTACCAAACAAAAAGAAATTACAGTCAAACAAGCCATTTGGTATACGGGCAGCTCAATTGCAACTAAATAAATAAAAATAAAATAGCCTTGTATATACTGCAAAATAAAAAAAAATATAATCAAAAGATGTAAAAAAAAAATTGGATGCAATCACAATTGATGAAACAAATTATTAAAAAAATAAGAGTTTCGTACAAAAACATAATAAGGACAAAATTGCGGGAAAACACTAGAGGAGAAAATAAGAACGAAAAAAAGTTTATAGCCCAAAAACTGTTTCAAAATTCAACACGCATCTTTCAAGAATAAATTACTCAAAAAAAACAAACAGTAAAGTAATTTTCGTTCATTTTAAAATTCTGGAACACTACTTTTCTTTGCATATTCAAATGATGTACGGTGGAAGGTGCAATTTTCAGAATTACACTCTTTTGTGAAATGTGCTGAATGCCATCAGCAGATAACGGAGCAAGAGAGTAGCACTTTGAATGTTTCAGATATTTAGGATATAGTAAGTTTTGGCTTGGAAGTATTAATAAAGCAATAGAGCGCTAATGTAGATTCTGGCATCAGCACTTACATAAATCTGTCAACAGTTTTGCCAAACTCTGTATCAAAGATTGACAAGATTTTTAGGCACATATACAAATTGCGTAGCTTTCTTGAAAACTAAGGCTTTTTTATATAACTTTCTCTTATTTTGCCTAAGTCTGTCTAGTTTTATATTTAGGTAATTTTATGTTTAGTACTTATTTTGCCTAAGTCTGTCTAGTTTTATATTTAGGTAATTTTATGTTTAGTACTTATTTTGCAATGACCGATAACTTGTGTATGTTGTGCAAAGTGTAAATGTAAGTTGGTTATTAATAAATAAATAATTTAGTAGTAGACATAGAAAGGATTTTTTCTCAGAAACTACTATCACCAACACACACATCCCATCACACATGTTTATGACATGCATTTTCAGCCCGGTAACTGGTTATAGCTTTTAATCTTTTTCCTGGTTACCTATAGTAACCAATCTTTAAAAAAACAGAATAATAATAAGTAAATATTAAATTATTATAGATATTTATATTTTTATACATTAAAAAAAAAATATTATTTATGGTTAAAGAAATTTTATTTCTCAATAAGAAATTACACTGATTTCACTTACTTGAGAACATTTTGTAACTTAAATACACTAATTACACTTTGCCGTACAAACTAAGTAGATTAAAATAAAGTGTTTATAATTTAACAAATATAAAATTTTAATTTCGCTATTTGTATTTTTTTATATTACTTCATGTGTAAATTTGTAAAAATAAAAATTGCGGTACATTATAAGAAGATAATATTATGCTTATCCCTTAAACAAGTTGCTCTGCTTATCTTATTCATACTTCAACGCGCTGGACTTGTGGAACAAGCTCATATTTCGTAAGAATCCATTCTCTGAACAGCATTATTGTGCTAGTAAACAATTGAATGCGCAGTTCTAAGATTTGTTCACACGGATGTGAACATTCGAAGATTTGATGCCTGAAAGAGAAAATTCTGTGGAATACTTTATGTTCGCATTACTCGACGAAATGTGTCTTCTTCTTATCGTATCGATGGTAAATTTAGCTATTTTTTTTTAAACATAACTGGCGAAATGTGGGTGTACTAATGGGTACACCTCTGCCTAACCCTTCGGGGATTACAGGCGTGATGTTATGTGTTATGTTGTTTTTTTTTTAACTGCCCTGTTCGTTTCGTCGCTGCAAGCGCGACTGTTGAGCGTGGGGTCTTGGGTTCAATTCCCAGGTCGGGCAAAAAGTGTTATTAGGTTTTTTATTAGCATTTTATCATTTCTAAGTAGTAGCCCGGAGTTTAGAGGTTGGTGGTGTGGCACTCCTGAGCCAAAAATCATTATATTATGTAATATCATTATGTCAAAATAACGTTTACACGAAATAAATATTAATTTTTATACGTTAATTAATTACACGATAATCACACAATCTTTTTGTTTAGTTTTGTCTGTCTGTCTGTTTTTGTTTGTTCCGACTAATCTTCGTAACGGCTGGACCGATTTTGACGAGACTTAACTGGCAGAGAGCTCATGTTTCAAAGAGATTATTTTAGAAAAACGAATTGCTTTCCGCCCATAATAAACCGACATCTACCCGAACAAAATCGCGGCCACAAGCTCCTGAATCATAAAAAAATACGAAGCGCAGAAATCCGTCGGCCATCGCGTAAATGTTTGAGCACAATCACTGACGACTCACTTATTCATGGTGTGACGAGGTCGGCACTTGATGTTGGACCACAATATATGTGGATATACCTCATCCTACAAATATAAAGTGTTACCTACCAAGAAAATACACAGAACATACAGTTAGGTGGATTCTGAGGAAGAGTTGGCATGTTGTTGACTGCCTCATTGGTCTAGTGGCTGTGACTGCTGTGCACGAGGTCTTGGGTTCGATTCCCAGGTCGGACAAAATGTTATTGGGTTTTTCCATCAGGAATTTCTCAGCAGCAGCCTCGGAGTCTGTATTTGTGCCCGGTCGATGGCAATAGGCTCGCCCCCTGTTGCATGGGACTAAAAATATAACTGGCGAAATATGGGTTTACTAATGGGTACACCTCTGCCTAACCCTTCGGGGATTCCAGGCGTGATGTTGGCATGTTATAGGCCAAATACGTATTTACTTTTTAAGAAACCGCTTCCCCGCACTAAGAATTTCTCCTGCATCGTGGTTGCTTTTAGAAACATATAAACTGACATACACAAACAGACAGACCCGGAATAACTATCTGCAGGCCTTACAAATATTTGTTTCGTGTGGGAATCGAACCCACGACACGCAAAACAGCAGCCAATCGCTCAGCCACTGCGCCAACCGTTCCGTCCGTTTCTGATTTGTGAGTTACGTAAATTACGCTACATTCCTTTTCAAACGAAATTCCTGTTGGTGCAACACGGCAAAGCAAAATGAGTTTTAGTTATAGGAATATAACATTCCTTTTCAAACGAAATTCCTGTTTGTGCAACACGGTTCTGCAAAATGAGTTTTAGTTATATATAACTCGCAACTCCCAAAACTATATTCGTCTACTACTATATATTCGTGGTTATTTTTTGTCGGTAATGTCTGACTATTGCCAAAAATGTTGCTGCAACATATTGCAACGAAAGTATTGCAGATTTACAGCCTATTATTGTCCCAATACCTCATAACATACAGAGAAGGCATGAGCATTGATCACCACGCATGCTCAACGCGGATTTCAGACTTAAATTAATTATAACTCCAAGTTTCCTCACGATGTTTTCCTTCACTGAGTCAGTGATGTCCAAGATAAACTTAGAAAGTACATGTGAATTGAAATTATCAGATTCGTTCTTACATGAAAGGCGGGCGTCTTAACCACTGCGCTATCACTTTTTTAGGAGTTTATAATTTAACAGTTAGTTGTTCAGAAACGTAAGACTAAGAGCATTAATTCTTAAAACTCAACGTTAGATGTACAGTCAACAAAAGAGATAGGAGTACAGGGTTGTTTTTTTTTTGTGGTGGTAAAAGTCATCAAATGATTCCTTAAACCCTGGGTGGGGCGGAAGAGACTGTCAGACTTTTACTGGCTAAAAAACCATCCTGTTCCTTCTGTTGCCCTTAAAACGTCCCGCAACCCGGAGTGTGCAGGGTCGTGAGATATAGTTGGGGTTTTCTTGAAAACTGATGGATGTCTTCGATTGAAACTTAACTTAATTAATGAACATTTTATTATCTACTTTATAAATGAAATTACATTTGTTAACATTCATCGGTTTCCAAGAACACCCCAACTATATCTGACGACCCTGCATACCTATCTTCTTTGTTGACTGTACATAAACGCAAAAAAAAAACTAAGGCGCTTTGCACACAGAGCAACTATTGCAGCATCTGGCAACTGGCAACTAGCTGGCAACTAGCTGTTTACATACATTTTAATTGGGCTGCGCACACAGAGCAACTTGAGTTTCGAGTTGCGGCAATCGTCAACAGTTTTCAGTAGCTGCAATCGATGACTAAGTTAGTTGCTAGTTGCCGCAACTAGTAAATTTTAAATATTGTACCGGTTTTTAAAGTTGCCGGTTTCCTCAACCGTCAATCGCAACGCTTCGGGCGATATCACACCCTCCCTCCCTCTCCGTGTGCCCGGCAATGCCAGTGTCGCTACGGCAACGGCATACGGCAACACGGCTATAAAAGTTGCTTACAAATTAACAAAAAGTTGCGGCAACCGGCAACGTTATAGCAACTATCAACTAACAGGAAACTTTTAACGAGTTGCCAGTTGCCTTAACTTAAGTTGCTCCGTGTGCAAAGCGCCTAAACACACAAACATCTCATTTCATTGCCGTGGCTACTATTTACCGAGACCCTCAACCAAGTTCCACTACCCCCCTTTCTCTTCAAAGCCCTTTCCGACTAAAGGAGAGAGACGGGTCAACTGACACTGGTCTTGCATGTAGGCTTTCGGGTCAGTCATGAATACGAGGTGTTCGAGATTTTTTGGGGCACGTCTCGTACCTGTGGGGGGCGTTAAATAGATTGGGTTGGCAACGCATTGCTTATTAATTTTGCTGTGAACATTTTTCTTGTTGATTGGTGGACAGGGGGACGTTTATGTAGCACATTGTGGAGCAAATTGAGTTTTTATTGCGTTTTTAGAGTTCCGTGCTTCAAGAGGTAGAAACGGACTGTTTTAAAGACTAGTTTTTTTTGTTTGTTTTCTGTTCTGTTGGTAAGTCGTAGTGCGTTGTATCTTAGCTCAGGAAATACTATAATAATAAACATCACGCCTATAATTCCCGAAGGGTTAGGCAGAGGTATACTCATTAGTACAACATTTCGCCAGTTATGTTTAAGTCCCATGTATGAGATGAGCCTATTGCCAACAACCCAGCACAAATCTAGTCTCCAAGGCTGCTACTAAGAAATTGCTGATGGAAAAACCCAAAAAAAATGCCCGACCTGGGAATCGTACCCAAGACCTCATGCTTAGAGGTCGCGCTTTGCGACTACTAGACCAACGAGGCAGTCTTAAACTTCAGGCTTTCTAAATAATCTTTCGATTTCGATTGTATCACTGACAAGAAGGCGGTACCTGGAAAATTCGAAATCCGTACAAACCCTTAACAACGAACACCGATTAAGTTACCTAAATCAATTTAAAACAATGCCAAGAACATGTTCAATCAGTCGAATAACATAGCCTGTTTGAGGTCTAGACATGTAATATTGATACGCTGTATCACGCGCCGAACATGTTTGAAACGGGTAAGTTTGTAACGTAGAGGAGAAATTACAGTAAACCCTGTTTGTGATGTCTAAGAATATTGTAACCAGGAATTTGCAAAGTCAAAGTCAAATCATCTATTACAATTAGACCATTAAAAGGCACTTTTGAACGTCATTTACAAGAGAAAGAAAAATTGAATATACATAGTTGCCATTGAATCTAGTTGCAAAAGTTTAATTAAAAGAAACCGTGGAGTTTCTTACTCCGAACCCTTATAAGATCACGGCCCTTATAAGATGACGGGCCTGTTGGTCTAGTGGTTAGCGGCCCTGACTGCTAAGCCGGAGGTCGTGGGTTCGATTCCCACCCAGGACAAACTTTGTGTGATGAGCATGATTGTTAGTTCTGTGTCTGGGTGTGATTTATCTATAGTATGTATGTATTTATAAATTATATAAGTATGTATATCAGTTGTCTGGTTACCATAACACAAGCTCTGCTTAGCTTGGAATCAGATAGCCGTGTGTGAGTTGTCCCAAGATATTTATTTATTTTTACTTTGTTGTCCGTCTGTCAAGAAACTTTTTCTCAGGAACGCGTAGAGGTATCAAGCCAAAATTAATATCAAATACTCAAGTCTGCTACCCCTTGGAGCAGTGAATCAAAGCCTATACGGAATTTCCCGTTGACCTAGAATCATGATATTTGACAAGAAGCAATGTAATGTCGGTAACTTTGGTTCGTCTACGAATCTCCTCATTTCTGATTCGATCACGCAGAGAGACTCCGAGCATAGCCCTCTCCATAGCTCGTTGGGCTATCTCAACGAATTAGCCCAGCGAATTAGCAAGTTGAAGTGGCAGTGGGCAGGCCACATAGCACGCAGAACTGATGGCCGTAAAGTTCTTGAGTGGAGACCACGCACCGGCAAGCGCAGCGTAGGACGTCCACCCACAAGGTGGACAGACGATCTGATAAAGACCGCGGGATCGCGCTGGATGCAGGCCGCTTCCATCCTGTCCTATTGGAAATCAGTAGGGGAGGCCTATGTTCAGCAGTGGACGTCCTACGGCTGATATGATGATGATGATGATGAATGTCATGTAGCATAAGTAAAGGAATAAATCCGAAAACCGTAAATTTGTATTCACATCACAAAATAAATACTTTTTTGAGATTATAAACTAGTTTGTTTCTATGTCGTGTTAAATATTGTAAAGTTGGTACGGAACCCTGTCCGGTTTTTTTATTTATTTTCACCGATTTCTCCGCCAATTATCGATCGATTTTCACAATTCTTCTTTTTCAATGTAATACTTTCAGATATCTCTAATTTTGTACTTCTGCGAATGCTCTCGCCCACCTTATTATATTTTCCAAGAACTGATCCTCTGTAGTGGCACATGCCAACCGTATTGATTACTGAACTAGGCATCTGAATTATGTGGGGCATCCCATTTCATCTGTGAACGATAAGTGACGTCACGGACCTCGGAATTTCATTTGTAAAGGTTAAGTTTGTGAATATTATTCATTTTGAATTCGTCTTTGAAAATTGATGAATAAATTCGGGGTGTAACACGACACACCACATAGCCATCAACTATGCATACTTCACATCAAATAAAGTTATATACACATACATAAGCTCACGCTTTCTACCCATGGGGGTAGGCAGAAACCACATAACGTCACCTGCTACGATCCTTACATGCTACTTTCGCGTCGTCCACGTTCATACATCTCATCATACGAGCACGCCGGTTACGAGTACTGTGCACCTGACCTTTCTGAACGACCTCACCAATAAGGTCAGTGTAGGTCTTCCTAGGGCGACCCCTCCCGGCGTTCCCGGCGACCTCTGCCATATAAATACCTTTTGTCAATCGTCTTTCACTCATCCTCTCAACTTACCGAATCATCTTAGAATACTCTTTCTCTTCCAAACAAAGTAACTATAAGCATAAATACCCGCAAGGTCAAACAGAGATGTGCCCACATTAGTATACCTACCCAGATTTCATCAGTCATGTTTAAGGCATCAACCGGCCACAAATCCAAACTCCGAGGCTGCTACTGAAAAATTGACGGGATTTTCTGGACTGGATTGACTTTGGATTGGAAAAACCCAATAAAACTTTGCCCGATTTGAAACTGAACGCAAGATCTTATGCTGAGTAGTTGCGTTTTACGACCACTAGAGCATCGAGGCAGTTAACTGTGGTTAAATAATAACAGTTTGACAAGTATATTATTTTTCAGTATCAAAGGCAAGTCTTGGAGACTATTTGATAAGTTAAACTAGTTAGAGATAAACTACAATAACATGGCGTGCCTCTTCTCATTTCAAAACGTTTGAAAGTAATAAATTTCTGTAGTTTCTGCCTACCCCCATGGGAAAAAGGCGTGAGTTTATGTATGTATGTGAAAGTGTTTGTGAAAGTATTGAAAAGATTTACAACGCATGTGTGCGTACTGAGACGGTTCTCTAAACAAAAATAAATCAGCGAATCGTTGCTAGACTAGCGGCGTCATTAATCACTCATTATTACTAGTATGGCGCTGCACTGACATACTCTATGAAAATGACAGGTGCGTTTTCTTGCGCGGTCGGCTATTTATGATAACTTAATACGAATCTGCCTTCTACTGAAGGCGATTACTTATACTTTTTCATGCGGATGTGACTACACACATTGAAATAATAATATGTAGGGGCGCGTCATGTTATAGTAGTTTATCTATACAGCACTTCACATTTTTCGGTTCTATACCATTGAGTTGTTTATTTAACTTGTTCAAATCCAAGTGGCTCCAGCTTGAGTTTTTGCGCGCTCGAGAATGCTCTCAAGTTCTCGAGCTATGTAGAAAGTAATGAAGGAGTATTTCTAAGGCTTTTCGAGACTGCACTTCGCCTTTTATTGTTTTAGACTTCATCGTGGGCTTTTGTCGGGGCAAAGACCATTTGTATTTTATTAATTACTACCTTTTGGTTGATATTTTCACCTGCGGAAAGTTACGTCTTCGATTACTGCTTCGCTCCTGTGGGTCGTAGATTAATCTTATATAGCCCATGTTACTCACTGATAATATATAGCTATACTTAGGTAAAACATTTTTTTTAATTGCTCATTTAAACAGAGAGAATTTTTAATATTGGTTAAGTAATTTTTACTTTATCCATTACACACTAATATTCTTTTTTCTTTACACATTTGTTTAAACTAGCCGTTTTCCGTCACTTCGTCTGCGTGAAACTGTTAAGTATTATGTACCTGGATCAAAAGTTAAAATACACTTAAGTACTTATGTGTAGGAAATAAATTTTGTTCAATATTATTTCACAGGCAAATAAAAAATCTCAGTAAGAATATTTTCATTCAAACACGAGCTTAAAGAAATACACAACACAAAATAAAGATAAACAAAACAAAGCTAATAGCATAATAAACAATTAACAAAGTGTCTGCGCTCAAATGCTCTAAACAGTTACTAAGTACATGTATAAGTCATGTTCTTAAACTTTGCATGAAAAGCGAAAATCGACGGTGAAAGTGGAATTAGAATTAATGAAATTAATATCACTCTTGTAAGCGCTTACTTAGTTACTCACACACATAAGTTTTCACTTAAGTTACACATTGAATTTGCTTACGATATCTACGTGACGCGATAAATGTATGTACGGTTTACAGAACAAGCAAAAGCATGTCGTTTAAATTGTAATTTTAATTATAAAACTACTGATTGCCTTGTTGGTCTAGTTGTCACAAACGCGACTGCTGTGCATGAGGTCTTGGGTTCGATTCCCAGGTCGGGCAAAGTGTTATTGGG
The DNA here is from genome assembly GCA_949774945.1 of Hoplodrina ambigua. Classification (NCBI taxonomy): domain Eukaryota; kingdom Metazoa; phylum Arthropoda; class Insecta; order Lepidoptera; family Noctuidae; genus Hoplodrina; species Hoplodrina ambigua. The sequence continues at coordinate 1,901,716 of OX458974.1, read as the reverse complement.
TTTTTCCCATCAGGAAATTCTTAGTAGCAGCTTCGGAGTCTGGATTTGTGCCCGCTTGATGGCAATAGGCTCGCCCCCTATTACATGGGACTAAAAACATAACTGGCGAAATGTGGGTGTACACCTCTGCTTAACCCTTCGGAGATTACAGGCGTTATGTTATGTTATGTTAATTATAAAAAAATATATAAAAAATGAAAGGGAAAAAATTGCGTCATTATTTTTACTTTAAGTTATTCTTTATTTAAAAATATATTTTTTTTAAGGAACTAGAAATACACGCCACTAAGGGTAGCTATTAATCAAAACAACATCACGCCTGCAATCCTCGAAGGGTTAGGCAGAGGTGTAGCCACCAGTACACCCACATTTCGCCAGCCATGTCTAAGTCCCATGTAATAGGGGGGCGAGCCTATTGTTACCAACCGGGCACAAATCTATACTCCGAGGCTGCTACTGAGAAATTCCTGGAAAATCCCAATAACACTAGGAAGCTAGGAAGACAAGGGTAGCTAGGAATTCAGAGTGAGTTACCTCCTTACTATGCATACCGTGTTTAAGACGACCGCTTTTTGCATCTGACTCTTGACCCAGCTGTTGAGCTATAGTTTCTTTAGGTGTTCATTGACTTATATTATTATTACTTTGATTAAACAATAAATGAAACTCAAAACTCAGTTCAATCATGCAAAAGCAATTTGCAACTATGTATGTACTTACGTACGTTTTAATTATTTAATAATGAAATAATTCTCCCCAACTATCTAACTTTGCCAAGCTAACAAGTCAACAGAAACAAGCGCTAGGTATGGTCCGAATCACAAACAACAATAATTACATTTTTAATTAATTACAAAACCCTCATAAACCTTTTTGTCAAACCCTACCTACGTTGCGTGTTCAAACCATTTATTTGCGTATTCGATGTTAGAACATATTTTCAATTAAAGCCGGGATCTAATTAAATCGCGAAAGGAGGCTGTTTTCGACTTGTACAACTTCGTCTTCGTCTTCTACGTGTGGCAACATTATGATGAGACCAGCTTATCCTGACCTCACCCACCCCCCGATCTCTACGACATTAAGACATGAAAGGGGTAAATTGATGAAGATCCAAAGGTCACCTAGCCTGGCCTTGTTACGATTTGGTGGGAATACAAACGATCCCACTTAAAAGTTTTATGGGTTCCGTATAAATTCCATTAATGTTTTATGGTTATACATTTTAAACAGATGTTTTGTAGGAAATTCGCGGTGCAATGACGTTTCGTACTAATATAGATGACTGTAACATAAGATGGATATTGGGAGAACATTTTGGTTTAGTTAAATACCCAAATTGTGAGCACCAGACCCATGTAAGTTTATAGGAACTAACCCAGAAAAATAAATCGATTTTTTATAGAAACCTTAGGTCTCTACGATCAACAACAAAATTCCTTTAACACTTTTGATTTTGCAACTGCTGTGCATGAGGTCTTGGGTTCGATTCCCAGGTCGGGCAAAGTGTTGTTGGGTTTTTCCATCAGGGATTTCTCAGTGGCAGCCTCGGAGTCTGGATTTGTGCCCGGTTGATGGCAATAGGCTCGCCCTCTATTACATGGGACTAAAAACATAACTGGCGAAATGTGGATGCACTAATGGGTACACCTCTGCCTAACCCTTCGGGGATTACAGCCGTGATGTTATGGTATGTTATGTAAAATCAAGAAATGAATTTTAAAATTCAAATATTCAATAAACAATAATCCATTTTTTTTTCTTCTTCTTGTATACTACTAACTTCCAAACTTCGGGTTGCTATTGAGAAATTCCTAATGGAAAATCTCCAATGACACCTGCCTGACCTGGAGATCATATCCAGGATCGTTGCAGTCAGCAGCAGCAATCACAACATCAAAATGTCAATATAAAACAATTTTACCATAACAATCTCATAAAATAAACATGTATAGTAATCGTTTGTCTTCGCTAATCTCTGGAACTAACAGTAGGATTGCAATCAATAGTTTTATATGATATAAAGATTCATGAGCAATAGTAAAAGCTATACAGACTGTTAGTGTAAACACCGCTGTCACTAAAACCATAGGTACTTGATTTATTATAAAAAATGTTTATCTGAATTTAAAAATAAATAAACTAAGTTTTCTTTCAAAAATTAAAGAAAAATCTGTCCGACACCGTCCGTAAATTCATGGATACTATGCGCCCGAGTTACGTAATCACCGCAAAGGGCGTTGACCTGCTGCACTGGCCGTCCGTTATAACTACCTACATAAGTTTTAACTAATTACATCATTGTAATATAGGGTGAAATAATTTTGAGGAAAAATGGAGATTTTACTTTAAAAAAAAAAGGTTTTTTTTTCATTGAATTTACGTTCTATTAGTGAAACCAAACCACTGATTTCAAGGATAACGGTGTTTACACTAACACTCAGTATAACATCACGCTACAACCCACAGGAGCGGAGCAGTAATCAAAGACGTGACTAAACGCGGGTGAAAAAAAACACACCGTTGTAGTTTCATGCGTAGCTATCACAATCACAACTAATATTATAAATGCAAGAGTTTGTTCGTTTGTTACCCTTTCACGCCTAAACCATTGAACAGATCGTCCTAAAATTTTGCATATACGTTGTGTGATACCCAGATGTATAGAAACAGACACATAGGATACCTTTCATCCCGAAAAAAAGTACTGCTCCCGAGGGAAATCACAATAAAGTTCCTATGATGATAGATGGCGCCACATATCTTTGCATTTTTTTATGGCTACACGTCTATAAATTTTATTGAATTAGCTTAAAAATTATGATTTTTACCCCATTTTTATGTTCTCAAACCAATCTACGCAGACGAAGTAGCCGCCACGAAATGACGACCGTAGAACTCGTGCGAGAGTTATTGTCCTGTGCCTCGGTACTGTGGGTGAATGACGTTTCACCTATTAGTCCGGGACAGGCACGCCGACGGCTTACGCTGAAAACCAGCACCGTTGTATTAGTGCCTCCGGGCACTCGCCACGTCATTTTACTGAGCATAAGCCCTTTCGCGCGGTAGTGACGCATATTCCTTTTTGTATTTATTTGATTTTAATTTTTTAGATTTAATGCAAACTTGTTTCTACTTTGTACAATTTGTATTGTCTATTTTTATGTTATGTGCGTCATTTTCGTGTGAATAAACAGTTTTTCTTTCATTCTTTCAAAGTCGCGTTCAAAAGCTAGTGATTTATAAGCGAACAAGACACCTCATCAACGCAACTTCCTTAAGTTGATTGTTCAGAAAAGAATTTACATAGCAATCATCGTGTTTACGTAGATGGACCATTCATTGTGATTGTTACTGGAACTAACTCTTATTTTGTAAATAAACATGCTTGTTGTTCATGACTTGAGTCTTTAGATGGCAGTCGAAGATTTGTTAGCGATTGGAATGGACGGGAAGATATTGTTTGCCATAGTTTTTTTAGTGCTGACTCCCATATTTGTTGTGAGTACATCAATGTTCTTTATTAAGCTCTATAGTTTTTTGTATTGTGTTTGTAGTTTTCTTAGTTTTTCTATATATTTATGGGTTTTTTTGTAATTTAGATGCGATGAACTTTGATTGGTATTTTTTTTGGTGACATTATTTTTTTTTAGTTTAAATGATGTGTGACGAAAAAGTCTTTTCTTAGTTTTTTTCTATATATTTATAGGTTTTTATGTAATTTAGTTGCGACGAACTTTGATTGGTATTTTTTTTGGTGACATTATTTTTTTTTAGTTTAAATGATGTGTGACAAAGTCTTATTAATATTTATTTGTCAATATTTGTACGTCAAACAAAATCTGCTTTTTTTAAACATCTTGCATGGTGACTATTACCATGTTTGCTCAAACAAAATTATCTTACCTTATCTTCTTAACTCGAATGCAAATTGTTTTTATGGTTCAAGCGCAATAAGGTTCAGTGTGTGAAGAACCGATTGTTTTTCACTGATGTATATACAAAGTTGATACGACAGATGGGCTTTCCATTAAACTGCCTATACTAGGTACCATTTTCAAGCTCTGTACCAAATATCAATTAAATAGGAGCAGTAGTTTAGTCGCAAATTATTTTTTAAGTTTTTGCCCCGTTTGAACGCGATGTATCTTTCCTAACAGGTGATTATGTCTATACGCATAGGTCATGCACCTACGTTGCCGTTTTAATACCTAGGTATTGAAGGTCAGTTAAATTTATTTACAAAGGGTGTTTGCATGTTACTCTGATTTGTAAGCTATTTAGTTTGATGTATAGTATACGTAGTGTAATTTAATGCCCCTCTGTCATATCAACTCTGTATAGAACATGGTTGTAGCTTTTAAGGCTGACATACAGGAAAAGTCTTCGCTGTTGGCCTTTTTTTTTCTATATGGTTAAAGTCATCAAATGACTCCTTCCGCCCTGGGTGGGGCGGAAGGGACTGTCAGACTTTTACTGACTAAAAAACCACCCTGTTCCTTCTGTTGCCCTTTACGTTCCGGGGCCACGGTTCGCTGTTGGCCTACCAGATTAGGTTAAGGGTCATTGGATTTTCTCAGTGCCCGGAGTTTAGAAGTTAGTAATGTGACATCCACGTGCTTTAAAAAGCATGTGAAGCCGATGGTCAGTCGCTGAATACCTCCCCAGTCATGTCGGATTGTTGTACCATCAAACTATGATATTGAGAGAAGAAGGATTGCACCTGTGTTTGTGCGCACTCTTGTGCACTATAATAACTCTGTGCACATTCGCTCGAGATAATATTCAAAAGTCAAATCATCAGGCACATTTGTACATCATTTACAAGAGAGTTTTTTTTTTTAATTATGAGTCTGGTTGCCTATTCTAAAAGGAAGTTTCTTATGGAGAAGAACGGGCAAGAAACTCCAAACATAGGTACTCTTAAAACTTTACCTTAAAACATAATTAACATTTATTTCAATATTACTTTGCCTTTCGCACTGATGGATTTTCAACTCTCGGCGCTGATCCGAGCGTTGCAACTGATGCAACAACAAAAATTGCAAAGTAATATTAAAATAATATTGTTTTAAAAGATGGCGGTAGGCGCCCTGAAGGCAGAACTAAAACCCTGCATCTTGTATAAGACTTAAGTATTATTACTTTTTACAGTCAGCATGGTCTTCAAGAGAAGAAAGAAGAGATACACGAGCGATAGATCGAGTCCCGCGCAGGTCTGTCCACTACCACACGAAGCGACACATGCTGCCAGAACCGGACCCTAAGAGAAGAGTCACGACTCCTCGAGCTAGAGATTTCAGGAAAAAGGTACATAAACTGGACCTACTTACGCTAAACGGAACCAACCCACACGATGAAAGTTTTAAGAAAAGGCCATTTTTCTCCGCCTTTTTTCAAAATTAGTTGACGAATAATTTTATTGCATACTTAAAAATAAAAGAAACAATTATTAATAACAACAACAGTTACTGTTGTTGTTATTTCTATTTTATTTTAGTGTTTTATTATTCTTATTATTTTATGTTTCTAAATTTTAGTAAATTTCATTTTGATTACTTGTTAGCTAGTTGTTAACATTATTGTGCATGCTGCGGATTCCTAAAAGTGAAGGATTTTATTAAAAAGAGTGTTTTACATTTTATAACGCAACATAAGCTTCAAATTGACAAACTGACCAACTCCTTGACAATTCAAGTCTCTAAAAATGGTACAACTAAGTTGATTACTCTACGTTACCCTCTATAAGCCTAATGGAACATAAAATCAAATCAAATTCCCTTCCAGCCATCAGGTCACCTAACACCCTTAGAAGAAGACGACATTGACAACGACGAAGTAATCTCAGTCGCCATAGGCCCTCCACCAATCCGACCGAAATACGACAAAGTACACTGGAAACACCCCCCCAAGCCAGTCACCCCCAACGTGTCCAACACAACAGCCTCCAACATCGTGAAAGACGTAATCGTACAACTCGGCAGAGAATTCCTCACAAGACAAGTAAGCGAAGACTTTATCTTTGGACAATATATAGGAAATGCAATGAAAAACTTGACAGCAGAAATCAAACTAAGAATGCAACATGATGTACTTGAACTAGTACTTAAGTACCAGAGGATTAACAGAGGCGACGTTGCTGGTGCCAGCAAACCTGAAGAAGCCAACACAAATAGTTTAGCTATGTTGAAGGATATAAAGATGGATAAAAAATTCGTTACTGGCAATGAGACCGAGGACACGTGGCCAGATTTTTCCAATCTTGCTAAAATTGTTGGTTAATTATTTAATTTGTAAATCACTTTGTTAATACATTTTGTTTTATTACAGTAGTTTGTGTGTTTATTTTGTAGGACTGCTTAGCCATCTTCCTATAACACACTCACCCACTGAGGTCTCACACCCACACATTCCAACTCACTCACTCACAAAGTTCACTATAATAAGCTCAAACTTGTTCCCGCTTACTCATCCATTAGGGATGATTCTCATTAGAGCGGGCCGTGCCCGGGCCATGCCCGGGGCGGGGCCCGGACGGGGCACGGTTTTAACGTGTTACATATATTTTGTATGAATCAATTTATATTACACAGTGCATTATCCGTGTCTCGTCCGGGCCCGCTCGACGCACTTCAATACCAAAATATATGTAACAGATTAAAACCGAGCCCCGTCCGGGCCCCGCCCCGGGCACGGCCCGCTTTAATGAGAATCATCTCTTACGGTTAACTTTTAGAAATTCTATTCCATTTTTTTCGACATAAATACATATTTAATAATCTCTCAAAGTTTTAAAAAAATCTGCTTAATAAAACAGACAAAGGTTTCAGAACTACCTATTGATTTAACCCATTTATTTTTACACAGCAAACATAAAAATACATTTTTCATATATAAATCAAAAATACAAATAACATTCCCATTAAAAAATAGTCGCATTCAGCTATATTTCGATGTAACAACTTCAAACAAATTGAATACGCCAGGAGTTACCAAATTGTGCGTCGCGACGCAAAAAATTTTTTTTTGTTCTCTTTGGAAATCCACCTTTACTTCCTCCGTCGTGCGAATGACAAAGGGACATGCCGTATTCTTACCGGCTAAAATCACCGCAATGTTTCACCCCTGCCTATGACTGGGGGCGCGGGATTCGCATATGCATTCAGGTGACGCAACATCCTAGGACATCGCAGAGCTTTTCTAATGGTGCCGCGAGACAAAACAGCCGTTAAACACAGATCGCCTGCACGCGACGTCCTTATCATTGTTTGTAACTTTCTAGCAAAATCATTGCACTGTTAATATTAATTAAGATCATTGGAGCTTTCTTTAATTAAATGAATAGATAAAGTAATCTTAATGTCTGCGCAGCCCGGTGAACATGCCCACAACCCAAATTCATGAAAATAAACTTAATTTTGAATTAATTATTATAATTGAGCAAGTAGATAAATACATTTTTCCAGTGTAAAATGTATACCAGCTATTAATTAAATCTGTTATGCTTTTAAGCTTCAAAAGTTCAATCAAATCGGTACATTAGTTTAAAGTCTAGACGTAATAATGTAATGATACGCAAACAAAATCACAAACTAAAAGGGAGTCGCAGTAAAATAAATATTGGGAACACCTGGAACACACAACAGCTCAAAATTCTACGAATTAATCAACTATGACTGTTCCATTGAAGTTCTGTTTCCGAGAACAAATTGTCAATGGCTGCTTTTGAAACCACGTTTATTATAATAATCTCCTAACGAAGGTCGGAGCTCCAAATTTTGTGTAGGTATTTTCAAACTATCGTTATCTGACCTCAGTGTTTGACTTTAACCCAACGGCTAAGCTTAATCCCGGATTAAAGGAACAACGGAGATATGCTAAGGGCACTTATGGCTTGAATTCTCTCTTATAACTAAAGGTATAAAATTTATAGCGAGTGTTAGATAAATCTAACCAATAACGTTTATTTGCTAGAACAACGGTAAAACAAAATTAATTTTAAACAAATTATGTAGGTACTGAATTTGATATTACAAATAATTTTGTTCAAAGTCAAAGTCAAGACATTTACTTCAATTAGACCATTTACAGCCACTTTTGAATTGTCAAAGAGTCGGTCAGTTAGTCCGAAAGTTGAAGCTAGTTGCTCGTTCCAAAACGGAGGTAGGCCTCTATGGAGAAGAACGAGCAAGAAACTCCACGGCATTCTTTTAAATTAGGTTTTTACAAAATCCTGGTTACATTATTCCTGTCGATTCTATATGTGATCACAATGTAGATGAATATAAAATATTAATAAAAAATTATAAAGAAATTAAAGCCATAGCAGTTAAGAGATGACCAATCCTAACTGACAGCACTCGTTCACGAGCATGAGGCATGGATTAGCACCACCTAGCTCACCTGTTATAGTATATCCTGCCACAAATAGCATAAATATATTTTCACTGTTAGCAGTGTCAATTAATTTACAGGCTCTATCGACTTATCTTGAAAATTCTAATCAAACACAAACAACTGATAAGGTTGAAAATATGACACGACTAAATTTTTATTTAATATATTATTTTGCCTTTCGTAATAGTCTTTAAATAATATAATTAAGAAAAATATTTTTTTATAGATATAATGTCAATGGTAAGTCTTGGAGACAATTTGGTTAATAATTATAAATATTAATAAGCAATCAAAACACATTACACTACAGTTTCTTCCTCGTTCTTCTCCATGGTCACCTACCTACGACTTGGAATTCAGCTGAGCTTCAACTTTCTAACTGACCGACTCCTTCACAATTCAAAAGTAGCCTATAAATGGCCTATAAGTACCCTATAAATGGTAAAAAATCATGCTGTGACTTTGACTTTAAAAAATAAAATGTGTAAGTTAAAGATTAGATTAAAAGAGACGTTTTAAGTTAATCCTAAAGTATTATTATTTAAATAAAACACATCAATTCTTAGTTTTAATTGGGATAAGTTCAAGCAAAACAGCGTCCAACCTACGCACGTAATTTCACCCAATTTTCGTAGTAACTGTAATGATTTTGGATATTTAACACTGATTAGTTTAAAATCTGTTCGTCGACGTACTCTGAACTGTTACTAGATTGAAATGTTACACATTTAGCATATTGAATCAGTTTGACGTAATTAGTTTAATTATTGAGAGATGTTTGCTGGCTCGTTAGCTCAATTTTGTCCTTTGGAATGCGTGCAAATATTACCAACTAGCATATTATTAGCCCGCGATTTTGTTCACGTAAATATAATTAGGGGATTTAGTTGTTTTTCCGCGAAACCATAATTCGTTTTACAAAAACTAAAGTTATTTAATTACTTCACATATCATCAGCTATTTGCCAGTGGAAGTCCTGTCAAAATTGGTCGAGCCGTTTTGGAGATTAGCCAAAACAAACAGACAGACAAACAAATCTTTTTATTTTTTGTATAAGCTCCGTGTAAACATTCATATGCATTTATACTGTTGTCATATACTGTTGTTAATATTATTATTTTTGAAATCAAATCATTTATTTCAATTAGGCCATTTTATGGCACTTTCGAACGTATTAAGACACTTTTGAACGTCATAATAAGGCACTTTTGACGGTCATAATAAGACACTTTTGAACGTCATAAGGCACTTTCGAACGTCATCATAACGCACTTTTTAACGTCATAGTAGGTATTCATATTATTATCACGTCTTTCCTTTCTAAAATACTTTACCCCACCTGGTTTGTAGCTAGAGAGTGTACCAATGAAAATATACCTAACTAGTGTAATCGCATTACCTTTAATAGGATTATGGCGACCGAATAGTGAACGAAATGTTCTATAGTCGGCCATTTTGATTCCATACTAGGAATTCATTCTTTTGTTTCAACTCGCTTTGTTTAAGGATTTTGTTGAATCCGGCTTGTGGTTGGTGGTCGAATTTTAGAGAGGTTTTCAAAGCTTAGTTAATATATTATGCATTTTTTAAAGCGTTTTAAAAGGTTTTGGATTTGGGACAGCATAAAAAAAAATAATTTAAGAAAATACAGGCTATTAAAAAAACAATTTAAAAAAAAGGCGACTGTCTATTAAGTCAACTTTAAATAAAAAATCATAAAACCAAACTACATATAAAAATTAATAACTTTTAATAAAAAATTACATTACGCCTGCAATCCCCTAAGGGCTAAGCAGAGGCGTGGGTACCCATTAATACAACTCGATTTAGCACGTCATGTTTAACTAGTAATAGGCGAGCTAATTACCATCAATTGGCACAAATCCATAGTCCAAGGCTGCTACTGAGAAATTCCCGATCGAAAAACCCAATAACACTTTGCCCGACCTAGGAATCAAACCCAAGACATCATGATCAGCAGTCGCGCTTTGCGTCCACTAAACCAACGAGGCAGTCGTCACAGCATTCGATTCTAAAATATCCTCTTTACTTGATAAAACTGACAACTGATTCATTGAAATCCTTGTTTTGAAAGCAAAAACAAAAGAAAAATTGGAACCTAATAAATGAAAAGGTACAACAATAATTCATTCAAATATCCATTCAGACAATCGTTCATTCATTCAGTAACCTCGCAGATAATACTATTAAATGGCTTTAAAAATAAATATTCATAGCCAAATTCTGAGCTACCTCTTTGTTAAGTTTCATTATGATCGGTACAGTGGTTTCGTGATGAGGTCACAGACAGATGGACAGACAGAGTTACTTTTGCATTTATAATGTTGGTAACATAACATCACGCCTGTAATCCCTGAAGGGTTAGGCACAGATGTAGCCATTAATACCTACACCCACATTTCGCCTGTTATGTTTAAGACCCAAGTAATAGGAAGCGAGCCTATTGCCATGAACCGGGTACAAATCCCGACTATGAACCTGCTACTGAATAAATCCATATCCAAACTATTATAAATGCGAAAGTAACTCTGTCCATCTGTTAAGCTTTCACGACTAAACCACGGAACCAATTGTGATGAAATTTGGTACGTGGTAGGTAGGTTTGCACCCCAAGAAAAGACAGGTTATTTTTTTTTCCGCGACTTTGTCTGCATTCGTGATAACCGACATTTACGCGGACGAAGTCGCGGGCTAAAGCTAATACATAACATCACGCCTGAAATCCCCGAAAGGTTAGGCAGAGGTGTACCCATTAGTACACCCACATTTCGCCAGTTATGTTTTTAGTTCCATGTAATAGGGGGCGAGCCTATATAACATAGCTAATACAACATCTAAAATATGGTATCCTGTCTTCACACAATTAATAAATTAATTTGAATTTGAACAAAAAAACTGGACACTAAGCGTGACTTACTCCAGCATTACATAAGAGAAAAAATATTACTGCTGATGTTATTTTCAAAGTATATTTTCTTTTATTTTTTATTGGACAAGATACTGACCTCCGGCCTTGACGACACCCCATGGGCACGACGCCAAAAAGGTGTTCAACTGCCCATGAGACGGAAGAGAGGACAGTCTAGTGAGTGTGTTTTGGTGAAATATTAGATTATTTTTCTTGTTAGTACAGTCAAAGGCAAAAATATAAATTTAATAAATTAATAAATCTTTATTCAAAATTAGGTAAATTAGAATAATTTATAAATAGAATACACGGTTAGTATTTTATACCCAAGTAGGCCGCTGCAAACATAACCTAGCAAAATGGGGCATAATAGATCCCACCAATACCCAGTGCGAGTGTGGTGCTCCTGATCAAACGATGGCCCACTTATTGCATTGCCCAAAGTGTCCCTACACCTGTACCCTAGAGGACGTTAACAATGCCACTGTTGCCGCGATAAACGTGACCACCTACTGGGCACAGAAAGTATAATTTGGGGATTGTCCATAATCATCGACTCGAAAAGAACAAGAAGTATTTTATACTAGCTGACCCGTGCCCACTTCGTTGGGCGGTAACCATTTTCTTGTGTTTTTTTTTTTTTTTTGAATTTTTCTCTCCGTAAGAACCATCCTCGTACTTCAAGGAATATTTTAAAAAAAGAATTAGCGAAATCGGTCCAACCGTTCTCTTCATTGTTTGTTTAAAAAATCCCTGTTTGTGTGCACGCAAAACATTGTGCATACGATTATATACATTAAACAATGGTAATGGTCATGAGGATTTATAAACATTTTGAGTCTAATGTAAAAAAAAACACGGTAAAAAAGTTAGAACTATTATTTACTATTGAGTTAAGTAATACTAATAATACTAACTTAGCATATAAGCACAATCTGTTACTAACCACAAACAATGTATGGACTGGTATAGGTCTGAAATAAAGATATATCTTTTTTTTTTATAACCTCAAATATTTACTTTTCCAGGTGAAAAAAAAAATATGACAGTAAGCATTTAACCCTACCATACATTATACGATAAAACTAGTTCAGAATTTTGGTAAGTGTAATAGGTACATACTCTTGTTTGTGACTGTACGCATTGTAAGTCCCTATTGTAATGAATTAATCTGAAAAGGGAAAATTTAATTAAGTATTATTGTATAGCCTCTCTTATGGTAGGTGTGAGGCGGTTTATACAATGGAATATTCTGAACAAAATAATGCGGTCTATTCTGTGATTAATTTAATTTTATCATTTTTCTCGATGAACCACTACTCAACTAGTTATAGTTGAGCATTTACCAGTTGAGCCGTGAGTGGTATTGCTCAACGATATGTAGTTGAGCAATCTAGTTGAGCAGTAGGGAAGAAGCGATTTAATATAGATAGATAGCTTTTGAAATTTCTTCTATCTGTACGTAACCTAACATACATCCTTATTTTTTTAGTATGTGAAATATTCATCAAATTACTTTTTCTGCTCTGGGCGGAGCGGAAGCCGAATTTCATACTCTTACTGACTTAAGCCCATTCGTGTTCTTCAGGGCCGCGCTGATTCTTTCGAACAAATTCCGCAAAACACAACTACCTTGCAGTACTATTCCGTAAAAAAAAATCCTAGATAATTTAGAAGAAATGAACTCCAGATGAGCTATTCTGTAACCAACATACATAACATACATAAACTCACGCCTTTTTCCCATGGGGGTAGGCAGAAACTACAGAACCCCAGACTGCCTCGTTGGTCTAGTGGTCGCAAGCGCGACTACTGTGCTTGGTCTGCGGTCTTGGGTTCGATTCCCAGATCGGGCAAAGTGTTATTGGGTTTTTCCATCAGGAATTTCTCAGTAGCAGCCTCGGAGTCAGGATTTGTGCCCGGTTGTTGGCAATAGGCTCGCCCCCTATTACATGGGACTAAAAACTTAACTGGCAAAATGTGGGTGTACTGATGGACTCACCTCTGCCTAACCCTTCGGGGATTACAGGCGTGATGTTATGTTACGTTCTCTCTTTAACCAACTCGATGAATTTAGTCACCCTACCGATGCAAGATGCTAGAGATTGAAGTTACTGAGGGAGATTATTACAGAATAGCACTTCAAGAGAGTTATTACCTACAGATAGAAGGAATTCCAGAAGCTTTTACGACAGCCATAACAGTACACGCAGAGAAACGTAATCACAGAAACAATCAAAAACTCAATTCTCACGTCTGAACAATTCAATTCAAATTAACACAGGACTACTAAATTCAGTACATTTCACCAGATGTTTACATAATTACCGCTTCTAACATTTATGCAGGTAGCTCGGAGTGGAGTGCTCTAACTAATGGTCCAGTGTGCAGCCCTGTTATTTTAAATTGCTCCGCTCCCAGAGACAGTCGCGAAAATTGCTCCAAAAGCGAAAATTGCACCAAGTTCCTTGTTTAAAAATGTGGCGCTTTTTTTGGTGCTGATAAATTTTAACGCGAACACACCGGCCGCTTTGTGTGGTAAGATATGAAAATTTGAATTGAAATAATTCAGATGCGCTCCTTTTTTAGTGCTTTGCGAGTAAATGCATTTAAATTTTTGGCTCTAATAAGCTTTTTTTTGTAGTTTCCATCTTTTGTTTAGTAGTTTTGAGTAGGAATTGACGATTTTTTGTATGTGATTCTGGTGAACTGACTTGGATACTAGTTTTAACAAGCAACTATAATTAAAAAATTAAAAAACACGACTGCCAAAATTGCACATATTTGTACTTTGTTTACTCGGTAGTTTTTTTTACGACGTTTTTTATTTACAGAGTTATATATTTTTTAAATCTACTTGTCAAATTCTAGACGATAAACATAGACACGGCCAGATTCATTAAAAAAAATATTTGAGGCTGGTATTAATTTACGTTTTAAAGTGACCGCACAGGATTCTTTTTATTTTTAACTAGCCTATGTTACTCGGAACGATGCAAGGATTGTAACGATACCCCATACATCTAAATCGGTTCAGGCGTTCAAAAGTTATGGTGGAATAAAGAACATCACATACATACATACATACATACATACATACATACATACATACATTAACCCTGAACACATAACACTCCTTTTTTTGGGGCAGTCGTGTAAATATAGCTTAGTTTAGGCACTAGTCTTCCATAAATTAAATACATAATTGTGTCTGTAGACTAATATGAATAAAAATCTGTTCTATTTTTTCAATAATTTTATGCTTTCGAATATAAGAAATGGTGGCCAAACTTTTATTACCTCGTCATGTTTCTTCTGCGAAACATAGCTTCGGTCTCATTGACCATGTTTGAATGTAAATGATGTTAAGATGTCACTAATGAGGATATTAAATACAATAAACTATTATGTAATGGCCGAATTTGTTACCAACCATATACATACTGATCAGATATATCTCACCCGATATCATATCATATCTTCCAAACATGTCTATAAATAAATTAGTTTACACAGACTTTTGTAAACTTCACGTCCCTACTCTAATAATAAGATAAAGAACTTTAGTCTCCATTATCCAAAATGTCCTCTTCGTTCTCAAAGCCTGACAAATCACCGACCCTTTCAGGTCATGAATCAGCTTTTTTGATTTATTAATTGATGAAGGACCAACCCAAAGGTTCTGGTCCTTCGATCCGACTATCATTCAAACAATGGATTCCAACTAATCCATTAAACTTAGTAGTTTGGTCTTAGTTTCTTTGAAATACAAATATAAGGATAATTAGGTAGGTCCACTGGTAAAGTTTTGGAAGCGTAACCCAAAAGTCTGGTAAATAAATAATGAAGAGAAAGTAGGAAAGTTGGAGGACCAAAATAAACAGATAGTGGGGATTAAAACACAAACTAAAACTCAAACGGAACATGTTGGCCCTCTGCATCGATTTAAAGCTGAGGAAAAAGTTTGGAGGGTTACCTTCGTACCGTGCACGTTGTTTTTAACAGAAAATGGAAATAAAAAATGTTTATTTGACAAAGACCAAGTGCACACAAAAAAACAATTAACTATGTGTTTTTTATTATTTATTTATTTACTTCTTCATTATTTTCGTGTAGGTACCAAATGAACTGTGTTATTTTTTTTACTTACTTTTTAAGGTACTTTGTGTTGGTATAAACGATTGATCCAATGAGTCGACATGACGACTTTTTTTTAATTTCCCGTTTTTGTCTCCCACTTTTGGGTAAAAAGCCTTCCCTGTATCCTATCCCTTATCTTGTGCCTTCTTTAGCCACGTTTGCCCCGAATACGTTATTTGGTGAACCATTCTACTAACTTTTAGGAACGTCCGCATTCTAATCTTAGTTTAAATCAGAAAAATAAAAATAGGTACTCTTATTTACCAAATTTTTTATACATTGATTGTACTTAAATTGATATTGCATAAAGATTTTTTGAACGTTTATAATTCTGAGAACTGGTCTTTTGATACTTAGATGTGGCTTAGTTCGGTTTGTCCGGACTACAATCAATCAAATACGGTCAGTTATTATTTCCACGAAACCTTTTACAAAACCGGACACTCTCCACCAAAAAGTAAAAGAATATAGAAAATCAAAAGAAAAACTAGTTTATCATTTGTGGGCACACAAAGCTACAGTACGGCGCTGCGTCCATTACCCGATTAGGGTTCCGTCGGCCGCAAGCTTTTAACACTTTGAATGCAACAAAGGAACCCTGATTTCGTTATTGTCTGTATTGTGTCCGTTGAATTTATTTTGTATTGTTGGATGGTTTTTTGTGGTGACAACCTTGGTTTTGTCTTGTTTATGATGTTTGGTAGACGTTATGTGGTTCATCCTCTTGGATTGGCTCCTCCTTATCAGGTCACACCTGACCATATCATCATCTGCCTAGCCTTTTCCCAACTATGTTGGGGTCGGCTTCCAGTCTCACCGGATGCAGCTGAATACCAGTATTTTACATGGCCTATGGGTATTTTTTTTTGCCTATCTGACCTCCACAACCAAGTAACTGGGTAACACGATACCCCTAGGTAAGACTGGTTGTCAGACTCTCAAGCTTCTGACGATTCGTAAGGACTGTCAAAGATTCGTAGACTTCAGAATCAAGTCATAAGTCTGCGTTTACATTAGAATAACATCAAAAATTCTAAATTATCCCAAAGGGACAAAAACAGGATAAAAATCAATATCTACATGTATGCTAAATTTCAGCTAATTTCGTTCTGCCGTTTGAGCGTTAAAGAGTAACAAACATCCATCCATCCAGTCATCCATATATCTTCACAAACTTTCGCACTTAAAATAGTAAGATAGTAAGTTGGATATAGCCAATTATAAGTTTTTACAGACACAGAGAGCAAAAGAGAGTATTGTGCTTCCTTTCTCATTTTATTCGTTATTCGCTAATTAATTTCAAATGTATTCTAAGCACAAGTTACTAATTTAATATATCTTTAACTATTATTGCTATTTAATATATCATTAGCATATTAAATTAGTTAAAGGTTTGCTTGTTTAGACAGAATTAAGCTCAATTAAACGAAAATACTCTTTAGCTTGTTTGATTTGTACAGTGTCCGGATATAAACTGTCCGTAATTACGGGTCTAAGTGTACGTAAGAATGATTTTAGGGAAAGAGGCTCTAATTAGGGTCGTTCCAAAACTTTTATAATTGTACTCCTAGCCTAACCTCCCGGCTTTAAAGTTAGGGGCACACTGGCCGCAGACCAATTTGTGGAAGAATATGTACTGACTTTAGAATTTTAATTGGGGCTTACGTGTCTTATCATCTATATACCTGTATCTGACTGATCTATCAACATACAGCTCAAACCACGAAACGGATTGCGCTGTAATTGCGCAGATAGTCATTATAACGTAGGCCTGCGATGAGGAAGACACATACATAAACTCACGCCTTTTTCCCATGGGGGTAGGCAGAAACTACAGAACGCCACCTGCTACGATCCTTACATACTCCTTTCGCCTCATCTACGTTCATACATCTCGTCATACAAGCACGCCGGTTACGAGTACTCCGCACCTGACCTTTCTGAAGGACCTCATCAATAAGGTAATAGCGATAAGGAAGAATTTTCCAAAATTCAACTTCTAAGGGGATGAAATGGTCCAATGCTGATCAATGCTGACAATTGGTCACTCTGGGTTGTGGAGGTCAGATAGGCAGTCACTCCATGTAAAATACTGGTGTTTCATTTACTGGAGTAGACGGTACCTAAGTATTTAATATATATGAGATTTTTATGAACGTAGATGAGGCGAAAGGAGTATGTAAGGATCGTAGTAGGTGGCGTTCTGTAGTTTCTGCCTACCCCCATGGGAAAAAGGCGTGAATTTATGTATGTGTGTATGTATAATTAAAATCACACTGTTTTTTGGTATTGCTTAACTGAGTCTTCGCCTGCTGACACTGTTCACCGTTTACCACTGTAACATCACATATCTTAAGAACTGCCCAGTGCACATTTCCCCTGTTGTGTATCACGCTACGTGCGCCAGCCGCAGGCACCTCTCCCGGTCTCCGTTCTCGTCCTACCCCCGCGCCCCTGTACCCCGCAGACGAGGACTCAATTAAGCGCTTAATTACTACTAACTTACTATGAATACGAGCAACTTTTATGTCAGAAATATTACTTTTAACGCAAGCGACATAACATAACATCACGCCTGTAATCACTGAAGGGTTAGGCAGAGGTGTACCCATTAGTACAACCACATTTCGCCAGTTATGTTTTTAGTCCCATGTAATAGGGGCGAGCCTATTGCCATCAACCGGGCTCAAATCCAGACTCCGAGGCTGACGCAAGCGAAGCCGCGGAAAAAGTACCCAGTAATTATAATGCCACTTTTCGAATGCCCCAATTCCCAATGTGTCCTCACCTTAATTACGAAATCCATTCTAATTAATCATGATTTATTAAAATTAATTCGCTCAATAAAGGTAATTAAGTCGAAGGAAATTAGAAGACGGAGGGTAGCCATCACGGTAATCCTCTTGGAGGGTGATCAGAGTTCCAGAGTTATTTATTGTAGTAGATGATTGATTTGCCGTCATTTTTGGTTATTTGTAAAATACACAATATCCTTACAAATTGGTTTGAAAGCTGCCTGGTATATTCTATAAAATTCTCCTTTAGAGAATTAGGAAAAGTGAGCTGAGCTTGTATAAACTACTTGAGCTGTTATGTTTTTTTTTTTCTTTGGTTATTTCAGTTGACTGCGGAAAAACACACCAGTTGTGTTTCTACTCGAAAACGCAAGTGCTGCGCACACACGACCGTGTGTGTTTTTCTACGTCGAACACACGCGACTATAAAACCACAATCACTACAACTTGAATCAACATGGCACGAATGTGAACCATTTATTCTTTACCTCATTATCTTCCTAGCCTTTTCCCAACTATGTTGGGGTCGGCTTCCAGTCTAACAAGATGCAGCTGAGTACCAGTATTTTACATGGAGCGACTGCCTATCTGACCTCCACAACCCAGTAACTGAGTAATACGATACCCCTAGGTAAGACTGGTTGTCAGACTTTCAATATGACAGCCGGGACCAACAGCTTAACGTGCTTTCCGAGGCACGGAATTATGTCAGTAATGTCTAAGATAAACTTTAGAAAGTACATATGAATTGAAAAAATCACATTGGTACTTGCCCGGATTCGAACCCACAACCTCATGCATGAGAGGCGGGCGCCTTAACCGCTAGGCCATTACGACATAACCATTTTTTCTTTACCTAAGTCTATAATAAAGTACTTTATTAATTTTACTTACCTTCCTCTCTAAAAATGAGTCAAAAAATAACAATCTATTGCTTTGTGAGATTGCTTCTCCACTTATTACCGCTACTGTACCTATAAAACCTACGTCCTACACATACCAAGTTGCGGGCAAAGTGCTCGAGCCAATCAGAACAGAGACAGTAAAACAGATGACCAATCCGCATTGAGCAAGCATGATGATCAAGAGTTCTTTACCCCGCAGTGGGAGGACATTAATAGCCCTTCATACAACTATCAAAACCACAAATTCAACTAACAAATACCCTAACATTAACTAAAAACTCACCGCTTTCTACTATTTTGTTACCCTTACCCTACATTACCCTAACCATTACAAACACTGCAAAAAGCATTCTCACATCAAAACCAATGGTTATACAGAAGAGAATTTGATTTTACTACATAAAGAGATGCTTGCCATAAGGCTTGGGGCATAATTGCGCGCTCCCAGCGGACTATAAAATTGTGCCTAAAAGCAAATAGTAATAAAAAGAAAGAAAATTATCGTTTACACAGAAAGGTTCGTGAAGGATGAGGTGGGGCGCCACTGTTAGCGGATTTGAGAGAAAATGTAGGTAACTGTAAGATATTCTTCTCCCTCTCGTAATTTTGAGGTACTAGGGCAATCTGCTTTGGATTGTAGGGTCGGTCTTCATCTAATAGGAGTTTCGTTATGCTAGTCCACCATGTAACAGGGGAGCACATTTCTCAGCAGCAGCCTCGGAGCCTGGATTTGTGCCCGGTTGATGGCAATAGGCTCGCCCTATACTACACGGCTTAAACATAACTGGCGAAATGTGAATGTACTAATAGATACACCTCTGCCTAACCCTTCGGGGATTACAGGCTTGTTGTTTTGCATGTTATGTAGGTATGTATTCTGTGAAAAATCTCTCATCTCCCATGCTGTCACGCTAGAGACACTAAGGATTGAACGCTCACTGCTCCTTAATTCATCAAATAATACCTCACATGATATATTTAATTCTGAAAACAATAATACATATCTCCGAAGTTCATTATCAGACAGTATATCATGACAATTTTATTTATTTTTTCTTTGGGACCATATTAAAAGTAAACCCTTTCAGACAAAAAAAAAATCCAAATCGGTTGAGGCGTCTTTAAGTAATCGAGGAACTTAGATAAAAAAAAATACAATTAAGAACCTTCTCCTTTAACTTCCTAACCTCTTGAAGTCAGTTAAAAATTCATTTCCGATTCGCAAAATCAAATAGAGCACAAATGGGCTCTGACCGTTTTGAAGGACGTCACCAATATCGTCAGTGCGAGACCGACTTTAGCTACAGACATCACACCCAAGTAACACTCAAATAAAAACAACATCACTAAACCCTGTAATGTACTCGGTGAATTAATTTCAACCCTCTAAAGACGTTATACCCACCTTCAAAATGCGGAAACAAAACAGTAATTATAGAAAGGGTTGAACCATTTCTGCAAATAAAAAATAATCGTTTTCATCTATGTACGGACACACTGCAGCCATCTTATGCGGTTGGAATAGGAGCGATTATACAACAAAAAGGTTTAGTCTGACGTGCTGGCGACTGTATAAGCGAACAAGCTATTTGGTATGCAGGTAAGTAAGGACGTAACTTTAATTTTTTTTAACATTTTAGGTTAGGGTAGGTACTCTTATCGAGAAAGGTGGAAAATAATTCTTACAGCAATAGTTGTTAGGGCTTCGTACCCAAAGAGTGCCAAACGGGACCCGAAAAAAATATGTTTCGTAAAATCATTGGTCATGGTGCAATAAAATAATTATGTACATATATTACAATATGAACTATTAAA
The DNA here is from genome assembly GCA_949774945.1 of Hoplodrina ambigua. NCBI lineage: Eukaryota > Metazoa > Arthropoda > Insecta > Lepidoptera > Noctuidae > Hoplodrina > Hoplodrina ambigua. The sequence continues at coordinate 1,880,735 of OX458974.1, read as the reverse complement.
ATAATTCAAATAAATGAAGTAAAGGAAATAAATAAACAACGTTGTTACAAGAGCTTTATTTACTTATAAAAGCGTAATCGTACGTATTTGGTCTGTCATGTAATCGTGCTGCACATTTTGGTTTGTCATCTATACATGACCATGACGGTTAAATCATCTGCTACTACACATACAAGTGATGGTCCAGCGGTTAAGACCGCTCATGCATGAATTTCGATACCGAGCATGTATCAATGTGACTTTTTTTCAATTCATATGTAGGTAGGTACTATCTGAGTTTATTTTTGACATCAGCAAAAGAAAACATTGTAAAGAAACCTAGACTTATAATGCATATAAGTTTGAAATCGCCAATCTCCCCTTGAGCAAGCGTGGTGATCAATGCTCGTACAATCTCTGTATGAGAAGAGGCCTTTGCCCTTCATTGGGACAATAATAGGCTGGTATAGCGACTCGCCCGCTCTAGGGATTCAGCCGATGTCAACCTACTACTTAGTAGGCCTGAAGCGAAAACTATCGCAATTTATTCGTAAATGACTACTCCGACATTAATTGCCCCTCTCCACATCACAACACAATAGATCACAATCAAATCCGTTGCCATTATTAGAGATCACGCTAAAATTGAACTAAAATCTCTCTCCGATTCCCGCTATCAAATTGCAATTGAACAGTGAAAAGCCTACAATACGTCACCATCGACAGCTCATTCTCAATAGTCACGAAATAATAGCTGTACAAATTTAAGCATACACGATTCAATCGAAAACCAACCCTATGCGTCTAAAAATACGACGGTAAACGACAGCACTGAAGACATGTTCAGTGACATGAAGCGTCCAGTTTAAAATGATCCGTGACAATGAGTGTTTGAGGTTTAAGTTCAGGTCAGGTGGAAGTGGATGTTGGTAGCAACACATCACACGTCAGCGGAATCGCAACGCTGGACGAGAACAAAGTGCATGTAGTTAAAGCGGGTGCACAATAGCGCCATCTATATTGGCCAGTGCGAACTCTCGTCCCCGATCCAAAATGGCGACCGTGACGAGTTGTCGAAGCCTCGACACATTATTGTGACTGTGAAAATTACAAAGAGTAGTTAAGAGGCAGAGGGGACTAAAAGCTTCATTCAAAGTCAAAGTCAAAACATTTATTTCAATTAGACCATTTACAGGCACTTTCGAATTGTCAAGGAGTCTGTCAGTTAGTCCGAAAGTTGAAGCTAGTTGCTCGTTCCAAAACGGAGGTAGGCCTCTAAGGAGAAGAACGAGCAAGAAACTCCACGGCACTCTTTTAAATTAGGTTTTTACAAAATCCTGGTTACATTATTCTTGTTGTGTTCACATGTATTAAATGTTATATTAGATGGGTTTAGTTCTGTTCAATTTCTACCTTTCTCTGAAGTGATTGTATTGATTTTGAATATTTAACGCTGATTTATTTAAATCCATTCTAAGCATTTAAGTTTTGAGGTACATTGAACTCTTATTGCTGTAGAACTCTTATTACATATTAAACATTATGAATTAGTTTGAAGTATGTATGTGATTAATTTGAATATTGAAAGATTGTGGGTTGTTATGCTCTATAAAAATAAAATTGGAGTGTCTATTTGTAATGTCAAATTATTAGCCTTTTATAAGAATTCATATAAATGTTTGCACAAATCAAATACTTAAATGTTTGTCTGTCTGTCTGTTGTGTATTCCGGCTAATTTCCGAAACGGTCAGACTAATTTTGACGGGGTTTTTACTGACAGGTCCATGTAATAGGGAGCGAGCCTATTGCCATCAACTGGTACAAATACAGACTCCGAGGCTGCTACTGGCAAATTCCTGATGGAAAAACCCAATAAAATGAAAATGAAAAACCCAAAAATATGCCCGACCTGGCAATCGAACCCAAGACCTCATGCTCAGCTGTCGTGCTTTGCGACCACTAGACCAACGAGGCAGTAGCTACACGCAAAAGGAGCAAGTAGATAAAACTAAAACAATTATTAAACTTGCCTACTCTTACTGTGGGGAATATACGGACAATTCTAGTTAAAAAACTTAATGAAAAAAAAGAAAAAAGTTAGTTATTACAAAATACACTCGAGGGCTTGAAAACTTTCACCATATTTTTTACTACTTCAGTACTTTTTTCACGAAACTTTTTTAAAACACTTTCTACTTAGCCCAGAGACAAGTAAATCGTTATGGGAACGATCTTTGTACGAATAAAGATTTAGATTTCAACAAGTTTTAGGATCTACACTGACCTTATTAGTGAGGTCCTTCAGAAAGGTCAGGTGCGGAGTACTCGTAATCGGCGTGCTTGTATGACGAGATGTATGAACGTGGATGAGGCGAAAGGAGTATGTAAGGATCGTAGCAGGTGGCGTTCTGTAGTTTCTGCCTACCTCCATGGTAAAAAGGCTTGAGTTTATGTATGTATGCGTAATCCCCGAAGCCTTGACTAACTACTCAAAATTCTACATCAAAATCATTTAATCCTATGTAGGCAGGCTAGCTTATATACTGGGTACCTAATACAGGCGATATTAGTTCACTATGCCAGTACCATCGACTACAAACGCTGGTTTATTGCCGGCGAGCAAACAGACTGAGACAAAGGAGGCCCACAATATCCTGATATTTCCAACCCCATCTGTACTTATTGAGTTCTAAAGAGTATGTCGGATAGCTGCTTAGTATTTTTTTTCTTTTCTTATTGGTATTCACTATCTTTATGAACATACTAGCTTTAGCCCTGGTGTAACTTGTTTATGTCGTACTTGCATACAAACTTTCACCCCCCTTTTGGCCGCCTTAGAGGGTGGTTTCCGGGATAAAAAAGCTATTCTATGTCCTTCCCCGGGTCTTAAACTATCTCTATACTAAAAATCACTTAAATCGATTCAACGGTTTAAGCGTGAAGAGGACAGACAGACAGACACACTTTCGCATTTATAATATTAGTATGGATTGGTATTGACTATCTTTATGTATAAGTATTCGGCTTTCGCGTGTTTGTGAGCGCTAAATATGATATTATTGAAGATTATAGTGCAACATTTAAAATAGGTATAAAATGGCCTACATAAACTCACGCCTTTTTCGCATTGTGGTAGTCAGAAACCACAGAACGCCACCTGCTACGATCCTCACATACTCCTTTCGCCTCATCCACGTTCATACATCTCGTCATACAAGCACGCCGGTTACGCTGACCTTTCTGAAGAACCTCACCAATAAGGTCAGTGTAGGTCTTCCTAGGGCGACACCTCCCTAAGTTGCGACTCACCTAAAAAAAAATGGCCTATACCTATATATTACCACAAATTATAGCACACTAAGTGAAAGTTGCTTATTCATAGACTTAGTTACATAAGTGAGCGTATTAAGTACTGTGGTCTTTTTACTTGTGAAGGAGTCTCCAACTTGTATACTTTTTACTTTTTTTAATGGAAAGAAACACTTTTCATGAATATGAAGTAATTTTATTTAACAGCGTTTACGCTTAACGGCATTTTCTACAAACTTTCAAGGTCTTATTTTTTGGAAAAAAATGAACCGAATTCAATGAATCTTATTTATTTATTTATTTAAACTTTATGCACATGTAAAAAAATACAATGTACAAAGGCGGACTTAATGCCTTGGGCTTGCCTTGAATCTTCCAACGTATAAGCACGATACATAGGTCTAAAATGTTATCAGAAAACATTTTAAAATCGACCGATTTAATTATTTCCATAAAAACTGAGATTTCCAATTATCTTTCTTTGAACACAACATTTTGACTATATTCGACTGTTTCTTTTTGTTTTCACAGATTTCTCCGCCTCACCATGGCAAAAAAAAAAATCACTGATACTGCCTGATACTGTGCATGGTTTATCTTTAGAAGATCCGACACAGGTGTTGACTGTTGTTTACTTTAGTTTTTTATCTCATAGCCACGTATCTACAAACATAATACATTATCTGATGTGACCTACTTAGGCCCACTTGCATCAAAAACTTAACTCAGAGTTAGTTGCGAAGCAGGTTAAATGAATATATAATCGAAATCGTCTGAAATCGCCAATCCGCCTTAACAAGCGAGGTGATCAATGCTCGTGTCTTCTTTTTATGAGAACGCTCGTGTCTTTGCCCTGCAGTAGGACAATAACAGACTCAAATTACTATATTTTTATTTATAAACCTACAGGTGCCCAGGTGGTCTGACAGTTTACCTATATTCACCGAGGGAGATTTTAAAGGCGCCGCCTTGTCGTTCGGTGTCCACTGGTTGTCGATAGATGTTCCACGCTTGCATGCCGCGTGCCAACCAGTGAACGTAACGAACGTAACTACTCAGGGATCATCACTATGCATACATTCGGGATACGGGAACGCGGCAACGCAAGGCAAGCGTGCAAGGAACGGGTGGTCACTGTATGGTCCACTTACCTGCGAGCCCACGGGCGAGGCGCTCCGAAGTTGATATAATGAGTGTATACACTCATTACTACAACTCAGTACTCCATACAAAGAACACTAACCGCTCGAAGAGAGGCGGTGCTGGTCGGCTGTCAAGTGGCTCTAATGAGCTATGACCTTAAAGGCCTACGCAGACCGAGATGACATGGTAAGGGATTTAATTTTGTTACTAATGGATATTCAAACATATTGCTATAGAAATACGACATAAATCGCTATGGTTTAAAATAATGCCTCCCTTTCGATGCCATGGCATAGTTGCTTCTCATTTGTGACGTCAGCAATCGACATCGACCGTTCCATATATAAAAGCGAGAATTTCCTTTCACTTTCCAATGTAATTCACAGTCTAGGTCATTTATCTCAGTCGCAATTTATATAGACATTACAGCTTGTTAGCCAAGATAAGGACTTATCAGTGATTGGCCGACGGTTGAACGTAAATAGCTGTGATTCGCTCATGAATGAGACGACCAATGATGTAGGACAGTTAAATGAGTTTAGTTTTGTTTTTTTTTTATTCTGTTGTGTTTATAAAAATCAAAGTCAATCAATCAATCAGTCAAATAAGCCATTAAAAGGCTGTTTTCAACGTCAATATACAAGAAAAAAAGAGAATCAATGGTTTACAATATTTGGATACAGAAAATGTATTTAAATGTTATAAAAGACTATAATTTCTTGAACCAATATTTTTATATTAGTTTCAATTCACACTTCTATTGGGACTGTGGGTTTTTATCATTGTTTTATCACTTAGTGGCATGCTACCCCCTTATCGAAATAAAAACTAACCAAGTGCGAATCGAACGGTTCCGGAACACCGTACAATAACAAAACCGAGAAACATTTGGAACAAATAAACACGTTTCTTTTATGGGGACCCCCTTTAATTATTATTTTATTATATTTTTATTATTTCTTGTCGACACGGCCATAATAGTACATACTCTGTAAATTTTAAGTATCTAACTAACACGGTTAAATAAATACGAATCTCTAAAAACTAGATCGCACTAAACAATGTTTTTTTCAGTAGACTTTTGTTTTTAAGCGGTAAACACCTACTAACATTGTTAGTATGCTTACTAGGTTATACCCGCGACTTCGTCCTCTTTGAAGTCGAAGACCTTCCTAATTCGGCCCTGTAGCAAAATTAGTTCTAAACTGACGTCACAATGCAGTTTATGTTTAGTCAGTGAATGAATGCGTGACCTTTCGGTTTAATATGTACTTATATTTAATACAATATGTAAATGAGATTTTAAACATTGTGAAAGTTTAGCATAATATTATCATTAGGCATTGTGGTGTTATTATCATATTAATGGTAGCGTCCGACCAAATAGGTACCCTTTTGAGTATTCGGCCTTTAGGTATAAGCGGAAATAATAATTTCGGCAAAAAATATTTGGCCTGTAGTGCATTTCTGTGAAAATGTCGGTCAATTTAGGTAAAGTGAGCTCATTCCTAATCACCTCAAGCTCACTTCTACCTCAATAGAACTCCAGAACTAAGAGTAAAACGATCTTTAGAAAACGGTTTCGATTAAGGCCGAAAGCCGAAACCGGTTTCTTAAGACTTTTAGGGAAAAAACATGCACGATAAACACTCCATATTATACACATTTCAAAACCTGTGGAGTTATTTCGTAACTTGCCATCTCAAGGATTTTGACAGAGAGAAGTAATCCATTGCTTGATATGTTTAAAAAGTTTGACTACTGGACAACGTAAATAACGCAATGGATATTGTTTTACTGTCAATATGAAAGGCATTGACATTCATTATGAGTTAGGAAATTAAGGCTGTAGATGTACCTACTTCACCACCGATGAGTCTTTTTAAATGACGTGTCACGTGATAACTAGGATATGCCCGCGACTTCGTTTACGCGAATGTCGGTTGGTCACTGGAGATTTTTTTTGTGCGGAACCCTAATTATTTTTCTAAAATAAAGGTCTCTGTTACTCCGTATAACTTTAGCTATATGTTAGTAAAGGTCCCGTCAAAATCATTCAAGCCATTTAGAAGAATAGCTGGAACAAACAGACAAACAGACAGACATACAGTAAGACAGACAGACAAAAAAAACTTATTCTTATTTAAAAGTACCGTATATTTAATCAAAACAAAAACTGTTATTTCGACATTACAAACAGACACTTAAATTTTATTTATTTGTAAAGACTTAACAATTATAACAACGTCATTAATTACGTTGACAATTTAACCCAACCCGTTGAAAACAAGGAAAAAGCATTTTAGAATAATAGGTAGTGCTTTTTCGTCACCACAACAGATAACACGAAGCCGAGTGACGAACTAATGTTTATACTTGAGTACAATATAAGGTAGTCGCTGTGGCATCACCTTACACTAATTTATGAGGTCGCGCCACATACAGTGCTCTTACATCATTGGCTCCAACAACAGTTTATCCACATTGTTACTTTTCTGTTTCAAGTGAAGTGTTTTAAAATAAAAATGAAAACGTTTGTTTTATATTTATTTTTAGGATATTTTGGTTTCTTAAGTGCATCTTTAGAGAGATATGGACCTCTTAACTTCGCTTTGAAGATGGTTAAATGTGAGTATTGTTATTCTTTGTCTTTTTATTTAGAAAGTAGTTTTATAGTTGTATAATAAATTATGACATTGTATTTCTCGTGACGCCTTGACACAAATATAAGATACTATTAGACATTTCATTGATATGTAAAAAAAAAACATAAAAATAAAATAAGATATAAAAAATAACAGTCTCGGCTCGCGATTTAGTCGACATGTGGGATGTGAGTACAGCAATCATTGTGCAGATAGTCGTGACGGCCAATGCCACAATAACCAAGAACCTCGACCAACACCTGAGGAGGCTCTCGCTGGGTGGTTGGATCAAGATCAAGGGCTTGATTCAGTAGCAATAACTCTGGACACAGCCCGCATTGTTAGGGAGGTTCCTTTCTCTGTAGCCCTAGCCACCGGTAGCCTGGACCATGTTTCCGAATACAATTTTAAAAGTTTTTATTTTTGTATTTATGTTTAAAACAAAATTTATTTACCACCTCGCTGCGGGCAGAGCACTATTTTTATTCATTTAAAAAAGAGACTATTATTAGTTTTTTCTTTTTTATTGAAACTAGGTATAAAAAATCTTTAAAAATAAAAAAAAATGTGAAATAAACTCAAATACAAAAAATAAATCTGAAAATTGTATACAATTAAATAATAAAAACACGGGTGGGTTGCATTTGCTAAATTATTTTAATTTGTTTTTATAATACAATTTTAAAATATAAATTAAATGATTGTACACAAATGAATAAACAAATTAAAATAGTTACTTTTAAAGTGTGTATTTAGTAGGATCACGTGGATGTATGTAAGATCAAATACAAAGTTGTTTTGTCTACAAAGAGAAAGACTGTGATAATTATGTTTACAATAGGTTAACACTTCATTAATTAATCAGCTATCATTTACAGTCGAGAAAGTGGTGATTGATATCGCCAGAATCACCATGCCTGGTGTAAATGCACATTTATTACACCAATTCGTTTGAATTGGTGTTTGTAGTACCTAGGTACGTAAAGCCGTGTCTTTGAAGAAATGAATTAAATAAGGCAATGCTTATTATGTTCTTTCACTCACTCACTATACTGTGCGAGTGAAATGTCATCATAAGATCCTTTGTTTGGCCGCAAGTTTTATATTTAATTCTTAACTACACATAATTATATTATATACAATTATATTATATATATTATACACACAAACTTAATTATTTCGTATTAAATATTATAATATTGTTAAGAATTTTGTTCCAAATGTCATCGAAATATTCCTGAATAGATATACAAGTTATGGTTAACTATAATAATTATCATACATCCATACCTGCGCAAGCTCACCATTACTGACGCTTGTCAAGTCTCATCTTTCGTGGCGCGAATTATAAACTAGGTAACCGACGAAATAACGGTTCCGACCTCCATAACGTTATTTTCAATTTAAAATTCCATCATAGTAACGTTTACTTTGCAAACTCGCGCTATGCCCTGCTTATCCCTTTATTATATAAAAGCATGATGCTCCGTCTGTTGTCATCATTAGCTGACTCTTAACGTTACGTGTTAAAGATCAAAGTGGGTCAGATAACCAAAAACAATTTAGGTCTTAAGAGTAATTGAAACCTAGTTAGTCTAACATCATTTTTAAAGCCCGCATATTGTTACTTTGTACACTTTTCTCAGTTCAAATAAACACTGAAAACGTCCTCGATTCTTGTTTTTGTACCTACTTTAAAAACAGTTTGTAATTATTCTTTTTTGTAAGTAGGTAACCCACATTTCACGAGTTATGTTTAGTCCTGTGTAATAATCACAAATCAAGACTCCGAAACTAAAAACGTAATAACACTTTGCCCGACCTGGGAATCGAACCCAGTACATTATTTGAGATAATGATCAAATACTTCTTACTGTCCTGTTCAATGGTGTCCGATCTGCTTTTGATACATTTTTTTTATTGTCACAGGTGAACACAGCAGGGACTTGAAACTCGATGTCAGCGGAATTGACGTGTACTTCTACGACTTCCAAAACAATGTCGTGGAAACCTTTCCTATCAACGAAGCAGCCCAAAGAATACTATCATTAAAGGACCTTGACAAAGTTAGGAAAATATTCATGTTCGTCGGTGGCTTCAAATCACATATCAACAAGAACACAGAAGAACGAGTCAGGGAAGCTTTTAGGAACTTCCCAAATAGCTACCTCATCATCATCGACCATTCTGCCTACACCAACGATAGACAAGGAAGGAAAAAGAGCTACGAACGATCCGTCAAATACGTCTACTACATCGGCCAACAGTTGGGCCAAATGTTGGTCGGTCTCCACGAAGGCGGAATCTCACCCAAAAACATCCACTGTATTGGCCACAGTCTAGGCAGCCAAATGTTGGGACATGTTGGCGAGACATTTTTCAAAGCGACTGGCCAGAAAATTTCAAGGATAACAGCTTTGGATCCTGCTGGACCTTGCTTCCAGAACAGTCTGATTCAGGAGCAAATCAGGTCTGGAGTTGCAGAGTACGTGGAAGTATATCACTGTAATGCTGGTGGGCTGGGCACGACGAGCGTGTTAGGCGACGTCGATTTCTTCGTAAACAAAGGGGAGACACAGCCAAAATGTGGCAACCACCTGATCCCAGGAATCATTGACTCTTCATTTTCAGCCAAATGTAACCACAAGACTTGTGTGATGATGTGGACAGCGTCTGTGGCGCATCCGGACTGGTACAAGGCGTACAAATGTGATAAATACAAGCATTTTAAAGGTGGAATGTGTTCTTTGAACGATAGAACTACTGCTGGTTTCTGGAACCCTGGTAACGCGACCGGAGTGTATTACTTTTCTACTGAGGGATACGATTTTAGTTAATAAGCTAGATGACACCACCTATCAATCAATTGACATAGTTTTTATGAGCTGTCAAAACGCGATTTTCCCAAAGATTTTGTATGGCAACAGACAACTGTGGCTTCATCTTTGTGCCGAATCAATTGACTGACGTTTTAAAAGCAAATAAAAATCGAATTTTAAAGTTAATTGAAAATTTATCGGGTTTTCAGAGCTAAAACAAAGTGTTTCTTTAGATAAGTTATGCCTTGAAATTTATGGGCAATGGTTTCATGTACCCAATTGTAATTTTTTTTCGCGAATGCTGAGGGTGGATCTGTCCCAGTCTACTTCTGTATAGTTTCTACAAACAAGACTTTATTTCATGGCCTACTTGTAAAAAATGTAAATAAAATAATTATGTAAGTGTAATACAGGTTGGCTTTTAATTCATTGCGCATCTTACAGAGGGCAAAAAAACTCAGAACATAACATCACAGTGCTAAGTGTGAATTTTTTCACTGACGTTCGGTTACAAGCGCGTTGGAATTTTATATTTATATAATGCAAGGCGCACCAACGACATATTTACAAATACAACAGCAAGTAATCACAAATTTTCGAGACTGTGTAAATACATCACCTACAGGCACACAACATTCTTATTGTAAGGTCAATAATACCTTAAAAATAAAACATTAGAGACAATATAAATAATTTTAAATTACAATGGATTAACAAAAATAAATTAAATTAAAATAAAAAAGTAATAATTTAATAAATTTATAGTTAGTAATTTATTTAATAAATTTATTTATTGCAATTTTATTGTAATTCATTTTAATTTAATTTGTTTTTGTTAATCCATTGAAATTTAAATTCAATTAAAACATTTTAGGGAAAAGTTATAGCGCCATCAGGTTGTCACTAGGAGAAACCTAATTACCAATACAAAATACTAACGCGCTCGCAATAGAACGTGAGTCGTAAAAACTCACACTTAGCACTCAGGTCTGTAATCCCCGAATGGTTAGGTAGAGGTGCACCAAATAGTACACCCACATTTCGCCAGTTATGTTTAAGTCACATGTATTGTAGTCAGTTATTTTTAAGTCGCAAATAGGGGGCGACTAAAGGAAATGTGGAAAAAATCAGCTGTTCCATACGTTTTGATCTTGTTATGGTGAATTTTAGGCAACAGATAATATTTTTTTACATTTCAGAAATACTTTTTGAAGAGTACATAAACTATTTTTTTTTATCCCCAAAAAATAACTAATGAATAAAAAGTCAATCTGTATTGTAAAATTATTTATTAAATTAGATATTTTTTTATGTAATATACGCAATTTCAATGCCATAATACATTTTAAGAATAATTTATTTATTTATTATTTATTATAATTATAAGTCCATTCAGTTTTTATGACATTCTTTTTAAATAAGAATATAAACTTAGATTTGATATAAGTGCATTGTGATAATAAAGATATTTACAAGTCATTTTGTTTATTTCAAATTTTTAAATTAATATCTATTCGGTATTAGACTAAATAATTGCGGTTAGTTAATTAAATCGTCTTTATATTATCTTCATATTCGGACTTAATTAAAGCAGTAATATTACAAAACATTTAATACAGATAGCAGTCTATAGCATTATTATGTTTGCAGACAGAAATTACTGGTTCTGCGAATGTTTTCAAATGTAATAATGTGTATGTATATAATTTACAAAATAGATAATAAAAAGTTCAATAATTAAGTTTCAACCGAAGACATCCATCGGCTTCTAAGAAAACTTCGACTATATCTGTTAACACTGGATATTTAGATATTTTGTTGACTGTACCTATAAAAGAAAATGTTTCACATTCAGCAAACCAGGTCGAACCAGCTTTTCATGCTCATAACTATTTTAACTATTCTCTTGCAATCCCATCTCAAGAACTAGAATATCATCCCAGTAACACTTAAATGTTGAAATACATATAAAACAATAGAAATCTGTTTCGTGACGTAACATCTGTTTCTCAAAGACGTCGCAGCAGTCACGGGAGACCGCGGTGACGATAAAGCCCTTTCACATTCACTGTTGTGAAACGCTGCGATTTATTTTTTGTTAAATGATGAATCAATTGGTTGACAAAGGATTAATTTAAGTATATATCGAGGTCCAGATTTTCTCACGGTGATTTTCCTTCACCAATGTCAGTGTTGCCTAAGATAAACTTAAAAACTACATTACATAACATGCCTGTAATCCTCGAAAGGCTAGGCAGAGGTGTACCCATTAGCACATCCACATTTCACCAGTTATGTTTAAGTCCCATATAATAGGGGGCGAGCCTATTGCTATCAACCGGCCACAAATCCAGGCTCCAAGGCTGCCACTGAGAAATTCCTGATGGAAAAACCCAAGACCTCTAGCTCAAGCCCACTAGACCAACGACGCAGTCTGCTAGTCATATAAATCAAAATTATAAATAAAGGGTAGTCGTATTTCGATTACTTTTCCATTAGCGCGTCTTAAGTAAAACAAGGAAAAAGCATTGCCATATGACGCGTTCAAGCAACTATGTCCGACCGTTCCTACCCAACAAAAGCCAGTTACAATCAAAACAGAATACATTGTACAATGTCAATGGCATGATTTAAATACAAATGAAAATATTACAATTGATAGCAATTGTTCCTATCATTTACAAAACCGCTACAATACAATAGGTGGTGTCAGATCACGAATGAGTAAAGCGTTCTTCACACTGAACGCGCAACGATCAGCGACTTTACTTTTTATCCGAGTGCACGATGCAAAGGGTTTTTTTTTACCTCAACTGTACCGTGTTCTTCCTAATGCCCTTTGTATTCCAGGCCCGGTTGAACTACATACTTATACTTAGTATTTTAACAGATCAGGGCGCCTACCGTCATCTCTCATAACAATATTATTTTAATATTACTTTGTAATTTCTGTTGTTGCATTTTCAACTCTCAGCGCTGATCCGAGCGTTGAAATCCAACAGTGCGGAAGGCAAAATAATATTAAAATAATATTGCTTTAACAGGTTGTGGTAGGCCCCAAGGTATCGTAGGTAGGATCCTGTGGTATACTGAGTACGTTGTTATATGACGTCACAAAAATTAAATGGCGTCTTAAAACAAGCATAAAATTTAATAAAAAAATACCGTTTTATCCACTTGGTTATTAAGTAGAATTTCTTAATGAGCCCATTAGAATAGAAGCCACATACACACAATGGCATTCAATACATAGTTTTACTTTTTTACATAAAAACACCTAATTTTTTTTTTCTTTAACATATTATGTATAACGCAACGTGACTTCATGACCCGAATATAAGCAGAGGTATTTACACAATTTTTTTACTAATGATGTTTAATTGAGTCCCAAATAATAAGGAGACAAGTAAAAATCGGGTACTAATTAAGAGTTAAGAATGCTTTTATGAAATCATAGATAGAAAAACGCAGCGTTATATTCGTGTGAACAGCTCTAATATGCACTTAGCGCCTAGACACGACAGCTACACACTACACTTTTCTTAAAGGAAAAGCTTTTGTTTTAAAAAATGATATTATATTTCTCTGTCGCGCCAGGGAATGGACAGATTTCCGTATGAAGGCAACGAGAATGTTCTGTTTAGTATGTTTTGGAAATTATTGTTATATTTTTCGACTTTACTTACATGGGACTTAAACATAACTGTCCAAATGTGAGTGATCTAATGGGTACACCTCTGCCTAACCCTTCTGGGATTACAGGCGTGATGTTATTTCGACTTAATTCGGTTTGCTAGTTTAACATAATATTAAGAGCTATTCTGTAAAAATCTCCCACGGTGAAATTCAACCAAGTGAGCTTGAGGTGATTCCGCGACCTGTCAATTTCTAGCATCAGCCGGTGTATACAACTAAAATCTTCTTCTGTGAGCGAGTGTGAGATATAATAGCAGCTTACCTCAAACAGACCAACTACTACGACTAGAAGTTGATCGTAACTAAATTCGAGACACGTCATTACTGTTTACCGGGAAAAATAGGTTCTTATGGTGGTAGTACTTCCCCATACGAACTCTCAAAGAGCTGTCGGAGACAACAACATAGGTTCCTATTCATAAAGGAAATAAGTGTAAACAACTAAGTCTCAAATAACATAGTCGCCAGCCCTACCTCATTTAAGCATGGCTAAAATTTTGAGGATAACATACATACATAAACTCACGTCATTTTTTCCGTACGACACAAATCACAGAACGCCACCTGCTACGATCCTTACACACTCCTTTCTTCTCGTCCACGTTCATACATCTCGTCATACAAACACGCCGGTTACGAGTACTGCGCACCTGACCTTTCTGAAGAACCTCACCGATAAGGTCAGTGTAAGTCTTCCTAGGGTCCCCTCCCTGCGTTGCCACTCACATCCGCCATATAAATACCTTTTGTTAACCTTTCACTCATCCACTTAACATGTGGAGTAATAAGTCGTTAAAAAGTTATGCCTACTCGCTAGCCTTAATGCTGGGACCTTTTCAAGTATCAGGTTAATAAGGTAAGGTACCTTATTAAACTTACTTACGGTCAAGTAAGATGGCTGGGTTTTGACATCATTTTTGCAGATTTTTTATTATTAACTAGATTTTGTCCGCAGCTTCACCCGCGTAACAAGTAAGTTGATCTATTATCCCAAAGGAACATTACCGGGATAAAAATATCTTATTCCAGACTATAATCTAAATCTGTGCCAAATTACATTCCGTTCCGTTCAGCCGTTCTGACGTGATGCAGTCCATCCATTCAAACTGCATTTGTAATAGTAGTAAGACGTAACGTAATATCACCCCTGTAATCCCTGAAGGGTTAGGCAGGGGTGTACCCATTAGTACACCCACATTTCGCCAGTTATGTTCAGTCCCATGTAATAGGGGGCGAGCCGATTGCCATCACCACAAATTCATGCTCTGAGGCTGCTACTAAGAAATTCCTGATGGAAAAACCCAATAATACTTTGCCGGACCTGGGAATCGAACCCTGGACCCCATGCTCAGCAGTCATGTTTTGCGACCACTAGACCAACGAGATCAAAGTCAAAGTCAAATCATTCATTTCAATTAGGCCACTATATGGCACATTTGAACATCATTACAGGAAATTAGTCAGAAATTAGTCTAGTTGCCCCTTCCAAAAGGTAGTTTTGTATGGAGAAGAATGGGGAAGAAACTCCATCCGTACTCTTTTAAAATCAACGTTTTACAATATTCATATTTGAGGCAGTCAACGAACCCGTTTTTGTGTTTCTGTAAGTTAAATTAGAACTTTGACTTAATTCTGAAGTCTACGCAAGCATAGTCGGGTGCAGTAGCTAGTAATTACATATTCCTCTTTCTATCCTCATTTCAGCTTTGGTATAACGACGTTGGTCTGTCGACTCCGATTTCGTAGAATTATAATTAATTTCAGAATGAAAACACGACATGCAAAACATATGTTATTTCTCTCAGAAGTTTTCCCCTTTTACAGTAGTTTGTTTATTACGGACACTGAATCATACATTGTTATTATGTTTGTCTTAGATAGTAGACGTGGGAATCCCTGATACCCTCAATATGGAAAAGACAAGTATGTTATTTATTTTAGCACCGTTTTTCCCCTATACAGAGCGTTAGTGTAAACACCGTTGTCACTAAAACCATAGGTACTTGATTTATTATAAAAAAAATATCTGAATTTAAAAATAAATAAACAAAGTTATCTTTCAAAAATTAAAAAAATATCTGTCCGACACCGTCCTTAAATTCATGGATACTATGCGCCCGGGTTACGTAATCACAGCAAATGCTGCACTGGTCGTCCGTTATAGCTACTAAGTTTTAACTAATTACATCATTGTAATAAGGGTGAAATAATTTTGAGGAAAAATGGAGATTTTACTTTTAAAAAAAAAAAAGATATTTTTTTTCATTGATGTTACGTTCTATTAGTCGAACCAAACCACTGGTTTCAAGGATAACGGTGTTTACACTAACACTCAGTAGAATAGGTCAGTATTAGTTAGGATTAGAGTAAAACTGAGTCGCTAGTTGACACCTCAAACCTTGATATGACACATATCAGTGAAGTCACAGTTCCGGCACCGTCCGGTCCGGTTTCATGTTTACCAGTGAAAAAATATTCTCTCATACATTCTCTATGAACGCGATCGCACTGACGACACAATGCTCTCAGTGTCAGTTCCGGCGCGTTCATAGAAACTGTATGATAGTGGCTTCACTGATATGTATGACTAAGCGTTTAACCAATAATTTCAAAACGCAATTTCTTAAAAAAAAAACGCTTCCGTGAAAACTGGGTTAATGTTAATTAAAAGTAAAATTTGACTTTAAGTTAAAAGGGCAACTGAAGGAACAGGGTCGTTTTTTAGTCAGTAAAAGTCTGACAGTCCCTTCCGCCACACCCAGGGCGGAAGGAGTCATTTGATGATTTTTACCACCTCAAAAAAAAAAAAAAAAGTTACTGTGAAATTAATAAATAGTTTATCAATTAAGTTGAAGTATACTTGACGTCGCAGTTTATTATTGCTATACAAATCGATGAGATATCACGTTTTGACCGCTTATGACAAGTATGTCAATTAATTGGTGAAATCTAGTTCTAGTTAAACCCAATTCTTGCTAAGACAAGTGTAATCACTACTAGAGGAGTTGAAAGTTGCAGAAATTCCTTTTTAAAAAAGAAAAAAAAGAAGAATGCATGATCCTGACCAGATTTCGATCACTGTGGCCAATCTCAATGGAAACTACCCAAGTACGTAGAAGATATTAACCGGTCAACGCCCGGCTGTCATACCGGTACGACAGAACAATAGAAAATCGATTGTATCTCATTGCATGGGACTTGAGTAATTAAAGTACAAAAGTTGTCTGTAAACACAGATGCACTCCCTCTTCCCTCACTCTCATAATCTGATGGGACAACAATCTGACACAAGCTGGCAGTCTGTTGTGAACTACGACAGTTGGGATTGGTCAACCCATCACTGCCATGGCTTGCATCTTTAATATTAATATTTTATTGTTTTATATTCTACTTCATTGTTTTCACATATAGAAACGTCAAATCAAATCATTTATTCATTTACGAATATGGGTACAAAAGAAAAGGTTTTAAAGTACAGGTGGCCCAGCTAAGGACATCCAAACGACAATTTTGGACTCCTCTCTTCTAGCTCCTAAACCGCAAAAAAATCGTAGAACATACATAAGGCATGCAAGAATTATTGTAACCAGGACTTTGTAATTGCTTTTTGCTTTGTAAAGCCATTTTTATTAATAAATACCGAAATACGAACTGTGCGCCCAACTATTTCAATTGAATGAGCTCTATACACAAAGTCGACCACAGATACTCAAGTTTATCCAATATCTGGGGAAGTACATGCGTAGAACTGAAGACACAACTATCTGCACTATTTAATGGAATAACTGGAGAGCGTCTGGGGTGGTGAGCAGAAGTGGTGGTGCACGAGGCATGGGCATGAGGTTTGTGTGTTGAAGTAACATAACATCACGCCTGTAATACCCGAAGAGTTAAGCAGAGGTGTACCCATTAATACACCCACATTTCGTCAGTTATGTTTCTATATACATAAACTCACGCCTTTTTCCCACGGGGGTAGGCAGAAACTACAGAACGCCACCTGCTACGATCCTTACATACTCCTTTCGCCTCATCTACGTTCATACATCTCGTCATACAAGCACGCCGGTTACGAGTACTCCATACCTGACCTTTCTGAAGGACCTCACCAATAAGGTCAGTGTAGGTCTTCCTAGGGCGACCCCACCCGGCGTTGCCACTCACCTCTGCCATATAAATACCTTTTGTCAATCGTCTTTCAGTCATCCTCTCAACATGACCGAACCATCTAAGCATACCCTTTTCTATCTTTGTCACTACATCTTCTGACTGTTTTTATTTGTCTGAATTAATATTTTTTTTAGATAAAAAGTATTTTAAAGAGTTCTCTATATTCAGCGCAAATATTAAATAATTCGCTATTTATTACAGAACCCTCGTCAATTTCTTCCACGGCTAACGCTTAATGGTTCGAGCATAATATAAAGGTTGTTTAATTACTTTCCTTTTTAAGAGCACTTCATTTGTTGTTTTTAATAGGTATTTTTTTCATTAGCAGAGATGAAAATATATTTTTATAGCAGACTTGCTTATACTAAGTTGTTTTGCTCGTTATTAAAATACAGCTATTAAGTTCCTTTTGTTTTTATTTCATTTTGGAATATGTGGATGAATTTTAATAGTTATAGCGACTGTTAGGTTGGGTTTTATTACCTCACTGCAGATGGGGCCTTGGTCTTGTAGATATTAAAAAGGACTATTTTTTGTTTTAATAATTTTATTCTTATGTAATTTTTTCATAACTAGAGTGGTGAGTCGGGAAAATTACGACTCCTACACTGTCGAAATGTAATTTTATTTTTTATGACTTTTTCAAAATATAAACGCATAAACGTGAAAAGTTTTAGTTCCATTCTAAACTCCTTTTTTTTAGGTAGTAAAAATCATCTAATGTGTCCTGGGACTGTCAGACTTTTACTGACAAAAAACCACCCTGTTACTTCTGTTGCCCTTTACGTTCCGGGGCCACGGTATCCTGTTAAGATGTCCCGCGACCCCGGATCTAAACTCCTAGCGTTAATATTTTACTTGAATGAAATGAAAATGAAATGAAATGAATGAAAAATGATGGTATATAAGTTTTCATGAAAGTCTATCCAGACACGTGTGATATTATCACAGGGGAGATAATATCCCAGGTTGTTTACGTCGCCTATGTGTGAAAGATCGTGCGAGATCCGACACTACGTGTTTATTTGTTTAATAAGACTTTTATAATATGTATTAGTTTATTTTTATACGATTATTTTGTGTATTCTTTCTATGGTCCACAGTAGCCTGATAATAAAATGATTTATTATTTATTACTACAGTAGAGCGTCGATTATCCGAACGTCGCTTAACCGAACGACCGCTTATCCGAACTACTACGCCCGCCCGACCCGCGCATGTTTTTCTCCCACCTCCCGCGCTATAGTGCTCACGCACTTGTCGCGACTTGTTAATTGTACTCGTATGTCACTTCCAAGTAACCGCTAGTCGATAAACGAAATTTTGCCGCATGAAAGAAAGCTCTCGATTTAAAATGCCTAAACGTAAACGTGTTGTCCTTTCTATGAAAGATAAATACGAAATAAATAAAAGGTTAGAGGAAGGCGAATCTGCAACCAAGTTATCCCATGAATACCAAGTTGGTAAGTCTACCATTACAGATATAAAAAAACAAAAGACAAGCATAAGTAACTTTATATCCCAGCTTGATTCTTCTGACGGATCTACGAGTCGTAAAACAATGAAACTTGCCTCAAACACAAATTTAGATGATGCTGTATATAAGTGGTTTACTCAAAAAAGATCCCAGGGAGAACCTATTTCAGGCCCAATTTTGTGTGAAAAAGCAGTTCAATTTAACGAAAAACTTGGAGGGCCGTCAAATTTTCAAGCAAGCACAGGCTGGTTAAAACGATTTAAGTCAAGACATGGCATTCGTGAGCTTCAAATACAAGGAGAAAAACTATCTGCTGATTCATCAGCAGCTGATTCATTCAAAATCAAACTAAGGGATATACTGAAGGAAGAAAATTACGCTCTCGAAAACATTTACAATGCAGACGAAACTGGGCTCAATTGGAAAGCTTTGCCACGAAAAACTCTTGCTTCACGTCGTGAATTAGCAGCACCTGGTCCTAAAATAAGCAAGGATCGTATCACTGCCTTAGCATGTGCTAATGCTACTGGCAGCCACCGATTGCCCATGCTTGTCATTGGTAAAAGCAAGAAACCACGTTGTTTCAAACACGTTAATATGTCTGCGATGCCTATCGTTTACACTTCGCAAAAGAATGCTTGGATGGATAGTACAATTTTCATGAAATGGTTTACAGAAACTTTTATACCCTCAGTAAAAACCCATCAATTAAAAAATGGTGAAAGAGAGAAAACATTATTGCTTCTTGATAACGCTCCAACTCATCCATCATGTGACATCTTAAATGAAAAAGACGAGTTTATAAAAGTCATGTTTCTTCCTCCTAACGTGACTTCATTATTACAGCCCATGGATCAAGGCGTTATTGAGACTTTCAAACGGTATTATAGAAAAGAATTGTTACGTAAGTTACTTTTGGAAAAAGAAGAAGAGGGAGAAGAAAGCCTAATTAGAAATCATAAAAAGATTGATTTAAAAGATGCGTCCTACATGATCGGAGCAGCATGGGACAGTGTAAAAGAGCAGAACTTAAAAAAAGCGTGGAATAAAGTTTTGTGTATGGGGGAAAATCCTCAAAGTGAATGTATAAATGAGAGACACGAAGATATGTCTGAAATGATAAATATGCTAAAGAAGCTCGATTGTCACGAATGTGATGAAGAAGAGGTTCAACAATGGATGGATATCGACGATGAAGATCCCGGGTACCAAATTATGCAGGATAGCGAAATTTTAGACCTCATGACTAATAAGGCTGACGGAACCGCTAGCACCTCATCAACTACAAATTCAGATAATGAAGATGAAAACATAATTAGTGCTTCTGAAGCGTTTACTTGTTTAGACATTGCCTTACGTTGGTTTGAAACACAGCCTGAAAGCGACCAGTACCAAATATCTGTCCTAAAAAAAGTACGTGACCTAGCCGCTCGTAAGCGGGTAGGCTTGCTTCGGCAGACGAAGATTGAAGATTTTTTTAAGCGTTAATTTTACCGATTATCCGAAAATACCGGTTTTCCGAACACCTATGTCCCCCAATTAGTTCGGATAATCGACGCTCTACTGTATTATTATTTATGATAGAAATTGTTTTAGTGATAGATACCTTAATAACCCCGTTGAGATAATATCAAAGCTGCGTCAACAGACCTACACAGAGTCCCTTCCACCTCGTATGTGAAAAATATTGTTAAAATAAAGATTACCTACGGAAAACGAATTGTAAATCAAAATAACTAAGTAAGCTATACGACACAAACGTGACACAGTGATATTAAAATGTATGTCTGACGCATTTTATTGCAACAGTCTCTCAAAATTTTGCTGATTAACTAAATTTTAACCACGACATGAGTATTTGAGCAGTTTATTTAGTTCATGTTGATACAGAGAAGTTCCTAAAGTCATGTCGAACGCAATCCCTTTAAACTTGAACATAGCAATGCGAAAAATGTGCATTAGCCACGTAGCGATTTTTAGTAGGGGCAAAATTTATGCCTATGTCTGCATAGATTTCAGAATTAAGCCAAATTTCTGAATTATGCTATGGAAACCGACCATTTTCAAGTTAAAAAGTAGCCTATCTGCTATTTCAGACTATATTCTAATTTTGAGACAAATTTCATCCAAATCCGTACAGCCGTTCTGGCGTGATTGAGTCATCAAAACAAATAGGAGCAAGATAAAATAGTAGAAAAAATAGTGGTAAGATACACGGTTGGTATACCCACTCGACTATATCATGAGCATGTACTCGACTATATCATGAGCATGATAAATAAATTATGAAATTTCAATAATTTATAGGTAGGTACTGTAATTAAATAAACACCTTGATAATTCAAAAGTTCCTATAATCGGTCTAATTGAAATAAATGTTTTGACTTTGAAACATTTTAAAAAAGCAGTTCTTCCAAAGTTTTAAGTTTCACTTCTGTAGGCGCTTCCCATTACTAGGTACCTATTTTTTTAAACGTCCATCTTTAAAAGGTGCTGGCTAGTAAGTACAAAGACAGCTGCTGCTTCAATTTACAATTTAGATGCCGCCTTTTCAAGTCTACTGCAGACCTTTATAGGGCTAAGACAAATAACATGTCTGTAGGCCTAGTACGATCGCGCTAATGGAAAATTAGAAGATTTTCGAATTGGAAAAGCGACTATCAAACCAAAGTCATTTATTTCAATTAAACTAATTAAGTATTTATTATAGACCTTCTAGGATTGTATAAGTTAAGAATGGCAAAAGTGGACAGAAAAACATTTCCCGTAAGTTTAATAGTATCGCATTCAAATCTGTCTTTTTTTTTATATTGATTATCGCTGAGATGAGATTTCGACTAGATTTTTAACGTTTTTAGTTACGAGAATAGGGATGTTGCCTGGGTAAAAATAAATAAATCGATTCGATTTAGTCCCTCGGTAAGATTATTAAAAAATATTCAACACGTATTTTTTGTTTTATCAATTAGATAAAAAATTACAAAGATATATCACATCAAAGTTTAGAAGTGGGGGGCTTTGACGTAATAACGTGGTAAAATTTGTAGCACGGCGTGACGTCATACGTAATTTCCAAGCGCTGTATCTTCGTAAATTTTTGTTTGCCGGACAAAAGAAAAAATACGTATACAATATTTTTTAGTAATCTAACTGATGGACTAAATATATTTTCTTAGTCAACTACCCTATTGGCCTTCTTGACAGTGAGATAAAATTGCGACTTGATTTCGAACGTCATTTAATTAGTAAAATTTCAAAAAGGCAATCCTATAAACTTTCAGGAACGATCGCAAGCCAATATCAGTTTTAAATTGTCAAAAATGCTTATAATTCTGACTGTTGCTAAGATAAGATTGCGACTACACTTTGAACGTTTTTAATTAGTAGAACTGGCCTTTAGCGCCTTCGGTTTTCTACACAACAAAAACACGCCCATTCAGACAAAATTATCAATTTTAATAACACAGTACGGTCTTAATTACAGAAACGGTGTTATGGAAACAATATTTCTGCTTAATAGTCTGTTAAATTTGAATTATATCCGACATTTTAAGGGTGTTTCGTAATAAATATTGCTTAATGTCTTTACTCCGAGGTGTTCTCTTGTAAATGTGAGGTGCTATAACTTGGCAAATTGACCCATTCCAAGTTACACGGTATATGAGAAAATATTGGTTTTATGTATTTAAATAGCGAAGGTTTAATGAGAATAACGGTTATTACACGTGTTTATTTTAAACTAGCGATTGCCCGGGACTACGTCCGCATGAATGTCGATTCTCCTCGTAGATGTAGGTCAATTTTTGTTTTGCGCTGAAACCGAATTATTTATCGAAAATTAAAGTAGCCTTATAAATTAATTTATATAGTTATTTCTCATAATATGGTAGGTATATGTTAAGACTTTGACTAAGTGACTCTGTATGAACACGAGTGTGTCTGATAGACACTCATGTTTATACAGAGACACTTCGATGTATACACTGTGTGTATCGTGTATAGTGTCGTAGTCTAATCGTAACATAAGCTTTATGTCGGTGAAAGTTCGAAGAATAGCCGGAACAAACAGACAGACAGACAGACATTTTAAAATAATATTTTTAGTTGCTATGAAATCAATAAATAGTTAATCAATTGATTTCGCAAATAAGTGACGTCACAATGCCCATTGTCGTAACAAATCTATGGGAGAATCGCGTTTGACAGGTCATAAAAAGTATGTGAATTGTTTGTGGTATCTACACCTACATTGAAATAAGGTTGTACGAATGTGCTGAGTAGTCAATTCTTTTATATTATACTCTGCTTAACACGTTATTTATTACGCAATAAATAAAAATGAACATAAGCAGTTTAGTGGAAAAATGAAATATTTTTGCCTGACGCATACCAAACAGTTTGTTCAAGTGTACTTACATTCGATTGGTAAAGGTGTACCTACGTTTTGGAACGAATAACTAGCTTCAACTTTCTGACTAACTGACGGACTCCTTGACAGTACAAAAGTGCCTAAAAATCGCCATAACAAGTCAGTCCAGGCACTGACAAAGTAATGTGTTTTTTCCATTATTTTTTATATTATGTGCGTCACTTTTGCGAGAATAAACAGTTTTTCTTACTTTTGCTTTATTAGAAATTCATGAGTCTTATTTTGATGTTCTATAAATAATATAAATGTTGAGTTTATCTTGGACGTCTCTGACATCGGTGAAGGAAAACATCGTGAGGAAACCTGGACTTACTGGTCACTCAAACCATGTCAGAGGCTCTTGAGGCGGTTTAGAAACTCTGACAATATGGTATGTGGGGTCATAAGACCTTCCTGCCCACAGGGCAGGACTGTTGATAGAGAAGACCATAACTGTTCCGTTGTTAAAAAGAGATGGTGCTATCGGTTATGAATGGAGCTCAAGAAAGCTACTTTTTATTTCGCGATTTCGTCTAAACATTCGACGCACACGCGGATGAATCTCAAGCAAAAGCTAGCATTTCATAAAATTGCCCCTGCCTTTTCTAATAGAAGAATACGCAAGGTACATAAAACTTTAAATAGAACAAATATAAAATTATTACAGTCTATAAGTTAACAACCTCGTCTGAATAATGTAAACCAGACTCCAAGATACCGTACAATTCCTACAGGTATATTTAAAAGACATTTACCGCTGCGCCAGAGCCTTTGAAAAACGATGCTACGTCGTCATAACCCCTCACCAGCAACCATTACCGTTACTGGCTGGTAGCCAAGCACACGTACAGGCGGTTTTACCAACGGTTTATTATTCAACTTGTTTCATAAAATATTAGCGCAAGATTTAGAATGTAAGTGGAGGCTTATTTATGAGGGGGAGCTGACCCGCTAATGGGTCTAGTAGGAAGTTTTTAATTAGATGTATAATGAGATTTGGTTGGCACCGACACAATTTTTTCAATAATTTTGTTAAATACTTTAAGCTAATTTAGTTGTAGTAGTTTAAGTAATGTAGTAGCTAATTTAATTTATAATCTTAATGAATGCGTATTACCTGTTATTTTAAATTGTATGTAATGTGGCTAATTTTATTTTATTTTATTTATACTATTTTATTTCTATTTTTATTGATTTATTTCTATTTAGTTTTGCCAACAATTGTTAATATGGATTTTATAATTTTAATATGAATATGGATCTTGGATATCTGAAATAAATTAATTTTATTTTATTTATTTTTTTTAATTTTTAGTATCTACGCCACTATTCAACACCAACAGAAGGCTAATTCTCGCAATCTCATCCCAGCGACAATCAATGTTAACCTTATAATGACAGTATTTTAACTGCCCTTTACCGCCTCGTTGGTCTCAACATAATTACTGTATTGAATGTCTCGAATGTTGAGCGTGGTGCCCTGAGTTGGATTCCCTAGTCAGGCAAAAAGTTTTATTGGGTTTTTCCATTAGGAATTTATCAGTAGCAGTCTGGTGACACCCCCGTGCCTCGAAAAGCACATGAAGCCAGAGGTCCTGCTCCTGATTTCTCCTCGGTTGTGGCGGATTGCCGTCCCATAGGACTAAGAGTGAGGAAAGAGGAAACGTTCATGTGTTTGCGCACATACTTGTGCACTATCTTTAGTTTCTGCTGTGTACCTACTTGACTAGTCTCTTTATTAATTACTCTATATTAATTACTTACGTCTCACGTACCTAATGAGACACAATTGATTTTTTATTGTTCTGAATTACCGGTAAGTCAGTCGGGGCTTGAGCGGCTAAGATTGGCCCCGTGTCAATGATCAGTCTAGAGAATATTATATTATTTCTATACTAGTAAACATAACTGGCGAAATGTGGGTGTACTAATGGGTACACCTCTGCCTAACCCTTCGGGGATTACAGGCGTGATGTTATGTTGTTCTATACTAGTTGACCTAGCGAACTTCGTAGCGCCCATTTTTTTTTTCGTCTTTACACTTACATACATGTCAGAAAAGAATTGGTCTAGCTGTTTACGCATGATGCCGTGACCAGGGGAAACAGGGATTCATTTATACGCGGATAATAAAAAAAATCCATTGTCTATTTTGTAATTAATCTGCTCACTTTTCACCTTTCAGCAAAACGATTTAAATCACGATTATTTTCCGTGCCAAGACACACAGGGTGTCTAGAGTTAAGGCGAGACAGCTAAACTGTGTGAGCGCGGGTTCAAATCAGGCCACGTTCCGTTTTAAGCTGCATTACGTGATCACGCCAGTCTGTTGCTCGAACTGATATTATGTGTTTGCTGTCAGGTTGTGGCCCGAGGAGTAAGAAGACAGCAGTTTTAATATTTCTTGTAATGTTTTGATAGAAAAGGAAAGCCCTATCCGACCCATAGATTCAGTACATGATTTTGAACACCGCAACAGGTTTTCCATATATTTTCGTATGTAACAGCTGATTTTTACAACCGGGGTCCGATACAAATATTTGCTCTGTGCGAGAATTGAATCCACGACACGCAGCGTAGCATCCAATCATTCAGCGACTACGCCAGCCGTTTCGCCACATTGCCTAGCCTGGGAAACATACACAGGAACTTACACTCAGCAATCGCCGTTAATAAAATGTAATAGGTAGGTTCATAGTCCTACTTATGTGTTTTCAAAATTAACTTGCGCGATGCAAGTAGTATTGGCGATCACCAAACATTCGCTCGCTCCTTGTACCGTCTAAGAGAAATATGAGCTAGGTAAGTACAATGCCGTCAGAAAGCTCTTTAGACACTGACTTAGAGATTTCTGAGAAAACGTGACGATTATTTTTAGGGTTCCGTAATCAAATTGTACCCTATTACTAAGACTTCGCTGTCTGTCCATCCGTCCGCTTTAAGGGCTATATCTTTTGTTTATTTACCTTTTTTATAAGTAAGAAAAACAGTACGTAAAGTGTGAACAAAAAGTAATAAAAACAAATAAAAGGGCATTTTTCTTGTCAATTATTACTTTGTACGCCATGTTCTATGTAGGACATTTTATTTATTAATTAATTATTTAAAACTTTACGCTTATATACTTGTGTACATATACTATGTTTTATAAATAAAATATCTTTAATCATTTGAACATCATAAAAAAATATCATTGTTTTACAATATTTCTTAGTTTTTTTTCGTATGTAGTGTTAACCCTTCCTTTGCGAGGCCGACTCGCATTTGGTCGGTTTTATAAAAACCGAAAACGTGACATCTTTACAGCCTCCGTTTCAAAGTAATCTTTGTTCTTGCCGTAAAACAATTATAAACCATTTTCGTTAATGAGATTAAAAACAATGATAAAGTAATATTAGTCTAATATAATGATATTTAAATAATTAAAATGATCATTAAATACATTTCAGCATGATAATTATACGACATAATGAATGCATTTAACTGATAAATCATTTATTTAATTGTTGGTCAAATTCGGTAGAATGGACTATTACAAAAGCTTATGATACTTTTATTGACAGCATTTTTATTAAATTTAAATTTAAATGAATGATTTTTTTTTAAATTCTGAGGATTGACATTAAAGAACTAAGTTAGCGATGTCAAATTAGTTTTGCCTTGAACTTTTCCGTATTTTTAATCCATACGTTTTAAGATGTCAGCTATAATTGTATGGATGTGTCAGATTGACTAAATTTGACAGCTCTTATTTACATTCGTCTCTTTCTTGTTTTATTGGGCAGAAAAAGATGGAAATAGTCTAATTTTAATTTAGTTTGTGACCAAGAGAATCGGCACCAAAGTATATTATAATAACCTAGTAATGGTGAATATACGGGGTATAAAAAGACACATTACATCTGTGGTGGTTCAGGGGGGGAGCTAAGGGGCTTTAGAATTGCGTATAATTACGAAATAAAGTTTTTTTTATTGAAAACTGTTCGTCAATTTCAAACCTCAAACCTAGATATTAGTACATTTATCTCATCTACAAAATTACTTCATATCATCATATCAGCCTATATCATCAATGGCCGCCGCCTTCCTTTAAAAAAAATTACTTAATAAAACTTAAATTACTTATTGCCACGTTGTATGGCAATGCGGATTCTTTGGCTCTAAAAAGGCCAGCCCTCTGGTCATTTGAAGAGTCCAGTCAATTGGCGTTGTCCTGAAATAGAATATCTCGAAAAGTTTTAACTTTTTAGACTTAAGTATCCTGCTTATACGTAGAAAGTTTCATTAAAATCGGTTCATTCATTTCGAAAGAAAAAGCACTTGAAACTTTTTAAGAAATGCAGTACGGCATAAACGCTCTTAAGTATAGAAAAAACCCAAAAACACTTTGCCCGACCCGGGTATCGTACCCAGGCCCCATCATACGATGAACATTTGAACACAAAAAAGCAAATACACTAGTTAAGGACCGCAATAACGGACGGTTCGCAACAGAACTAAATACGGTTTCATTATCACCATTTGGAAAACGATGGGAGAGTCCGTTAATGGGAACGTAATTAAGTTAATTTGATCGTTGTTACGTTTTTGTGGTTTTTAGAATAGTTTATGGAATGAGTGTGTGGTAGAGTAGTTTTAGAATATTTGTGAAGCCTGCGTTATCTATGGTTGTTTTGTTTAAAGAAATGTTATTTGTATGGCTCCCTTAAACTATAATAACATGCTTGAACGTACGAAAATATTGGAAAAAATAAATAAATACTAAATTCAAAAACCCCTGCGGCTACCATCTTGGACCGATTTTCATTGAACACTCCCGACTAATTCACCTTTCAAACAAAATCAAAATCGGTTCAGCCCTTTGGGAGCTTCAATGGCACAGACAGACACTTCAAACTTATGACACCCCGTCGTTTTTGCGAGGGGTGTTAAAAACAGCTTACAAAATGACTGTCAAATAAATGTTACTATTCTGTGAAGGAATTCTTGGAAAAGTTATTAGTTATTATGTATGGAATCCATTGTATCTACAAAATGTACATTTTCTTGCCATGTTAAGGCAGAATGTATAAGGATTCTTATACATATTGTTACAAAAGAAAGAAAAAGAATTATTCTTTTTTCTATGATATAAAAACATTTTCATAACAACAACATGTACAGTCAGCAAAAGAGATAGGTATGCACGGTCGTCAGATATAGTTGAAGTTTTCTTAAAAAAGCAATGGATTTCTTGGACCGAAAAAATAACTGCTGTTCCATATAATTATTACGATCGTGTTATGTAGCATTTTTGTAGGGTACAGCTGATTTTTTTTTTCATGATTTCAGGGTTGGTCCCATAGAAAAAGTTGTTCATAAAGATAAAGATAAAAGAGTACAATGACCCCGTTTCAAGATTCGGGTATTTTTTCAATTATACTGTATTTTTTTTTTGTTTGCCTATTCTGTCCCACTCCTGGGCAAAGGCCTCCCTCCACTCCTTCCATCCTTCACAATTCAGTGCGTCATCCCTCCAGTTTTGGAGAAATCCCTCCAGTTCGTCCCGCCATCTCCTTCGTGGCCTGCCGCGGCCCCGACTCCCTGTTTCAGGGCACCAGTTCTGCGCTATTTCGGCCTACCGTTTGTCCAACATGCGGCGGACATGTTCTGCCCAGTCCCATTTAAGTTGAGCAACTTTTTGAACCACGTCAGCTATCCCTGTTTTAGAGCGCAGTATAGTGTTTCGAACTCGGTCCGTTAATTTAACACCTAGTATACTGTATACTTTTTTTTAAATTAAATAACATTTTAAAACATCCATCGGTTTCTAAAAAAACTTCAACTATGTCTAACGACCGCAAACCAATATATTTTCTTGACAGTACACTGTCTCTCCTAATTAATGTTAATAATTACTCATTAGTTTCCCTAAGAGAACATAATTAAACTACCCACAGAGCACATATTCACGGACCCGCGGGGCAGGCTTACCTACACAAGCAGTAATTACCGGTTAGACAAAATAAATACCCGAACCGAACCCGGTTTAAAATCAAACACAAAGATAAACTACATACGGCCAGTAATTACCGGTTCTCATTACCGGACTGGCCCGGTAATGATACCCGGCTGGACCGCAGAACGATTAGAGGTTTAAACCCCTTGTTTGCAGCTAAACATTCTGGCTGGATAATTAGATTTTTATTTCTTCGCTTTTTAATTTTAATTAAGTTGGTCTTAATGACTTTCTGCGGTCGAGTGGTTTGTTTTTCTTTGTAATATGGTTTGTAAAAAGGTTATGAGCAAGACGTTTATGTATTTTCGATTTGAGTTGATTTTTGGATACGAAATACCAAGTCAAATAATTTATTTCAATAACACCATTAAAAGGCACTTTTGATCGTCATTTACAAGAGAAAATATATATTTTTAGTTAAATTTCGAATCTAGTTACCCATTCCAAAAGGTAGCTTATACGACTATACTGTTTTGGTTTTGTTTTTTATACGTATACTTAGTAAGCACAATAAGTATTTGTAGTATATATTGTAGTATAAATAAGCCTTTAAACTTAAGAAATATTATGTGCGGAATGGACATTTTTAATTTGAAAGTCGTCCGAATTTTTATAACGTTTAATTCACGCGCGCGTTTGTCGCCCTGGACCTACGCGTCAATCAGTTTATTATTTTAAATGCGAAAGTTTGTATGGATGGATGTTTCTTGCTCAGAACGGCTGAGCGGATCTTGGCACATAGATATATTGCATAAAATTTGGCTATTTTATCTTTTTTGCCTACTTAAACTGCCTTTGACTGCCTCGTTGGTCTAGTGGTAGCAAGCGCGACTGCTGTGCATGAGGTCTTGGGTTCGAATCCCAGGTCGGGCAAAGTGTTATTGAATTTTTTCTTCAGGAATTTATCAGTAGCAGCCTCGGAGTCTGAATTTGTGCCCGGTTGATGGCTATAGGCTTGCCCCCTATTACGTGGGTCTAAAAAAAAACATAACTGGCGAAATGTTGGTGTACTAATGGGTACCTCTGCCTAACCCTTCGGGGATTACAGACGTGATGTTATGTATGTATGCCTACTTATGAGAGTTCCACATCCTCGTTAGCAACTGACCTGACGTCAAATCAGTTAAACCTGGAGCCAGGGAGTGAATTACATTAGCTTGTTTGGTCTGGCCTAAAGGATAAACTGATTTACTCGCCTGACAATTGGATCGTTGAACGATAGACTGTTAAGGGGATTTCACTGATAGGGCGCTCCGTACAAGAGTCATAATGGTGCCGATTCTCTTGTTCACAAACTAGACTAAATTTAGAAAATTGACATCTCTTACTAACATACAGCGAAAGGAAAGGATGGTGACATTATAGAACTAAGTTAGCGATGTCAAATTAGTTTTGCCTTGAATTTCTCCATATTTTTAATCTATAATTGACCATCCATACAATTTAGTCAACTATAATAATGGTATGGATGTGTCAGATTGACTAAATTTGACAGCTCTTATTTACATTAGTCTCTTTCTTGTTTTATTGGATAGAAAAAGATGGAAATAGTCAAATTTTAATTTAGTTTGTGACCAAGAGAATCGGCACCATTATCATTTATTTTTAGCCTAGCCTAGATATTAGTGTCATTATCCTAACCACAAATTTTCATCCACTCGCTGTGTCAACCAGCCCCTGTTTCAACACGCCAATAAAACACGGGTTACGTTACTAAAAAAAGCCTACAATCTACAATATACGGTGGATTTAATTCAGTAAGCGTTGTGTGAAATACTCGCGTCGCTTGTGGACGCGGAGAATATATGAGGGGTGAACACAGAAGGTAGGAGACGCAAAAGGTTTAGTTTCTATAAACATTATTAAATACTAGCATAACATAACATTACGTTTGTAATCCCCGAAGGGTTAGACAGAGGTGTGCCCATTAGTTACCGTCAACCAGACACAAATCCAGACTTCGAGGCAGCTACTGAGCAATTCCTGATGGAAAAACCCAATAACACTTTGCCCGACTGTTTTCGATGATTTTTAAACGATGGTTTCTACATTCATGTACAATTTTTGCTACTGTCATGTTATCTCTTCACCACCTTTGGTTGACTGTTAGAGAATGCCTAAGGCATTAAGTCCGCCTTTGTACTTTTTGGTTGGATAAAGTTTAAATAAATAAATAAATCGAACCTAAAACCTCATGCTCAGCAGTCGTATGTTGCGATCAGTAGAGCAACACGATGCCACAGATAGACACACGTCATTTTAACACTCACCTCTGCGTCGAGGGTTGAAAAAGATTGAACCTTCTATGTTGTTTTTAAAAGGATTGGAGTAAAAAAACAGCGGAGCGGCAAATTGAGCGCGTCAGCTCAGTCGCTGAGCAGTGTACACGCGCCTGAGTGAGCGTGGGCCGACGCACTAATAACGTTATACCATGACCTCAGGAGGAAAATAAAACGATGTGGAGATCTAGCTTGATACTGAAACCTTGTTTGCAGCTTGTCTGAGGTCGTGCGCACGATTCCCAGGACGACAAAGTGGTGATATGTTAGTCGGCTTTTCTGAAAGGTATTTCTCGATAGCTGTTTGGAGTATGGATTTGAATCCGATTTATGGATAGGTATTGCAAAATTGAATTTTGTCTGAAAAATGTAGGTTTTTTTTTTGTAAAATATTTTCTTAGTTAATGAATAATATAATACATAACAAATCTGTCTTTTATTATTTATTTTAATAGAAAACCGAATTATTCTTTGCTAAGAAAAATCATTTCAAATAATACCTGAATATTTTTTTTTCAGGATATAATTATGTTAATGTTAGGTACTTATTACTAAGATGAGATTTTGAGATCTATATTACACATCGTATGCGACTACTTTAAAGCCCGCTCGTTTATTTTTTAGTTATTATCTTTGTTTTTTGTGACTCATCGTCGGTAACGCCATTAAGGGATGATTCTCATTAGAGCGGGCCGTGCCCGGGCCGGGGCGTGGACGAGCCGATGTGGTATTGAAGTGCGTCGAGAGGGCCCGGACGGGACACGGATAATGCACTGTGTAATATAAATTGATTCATACAAAATATATGTAACAGATTTAAAGCCGTGCCCCGTCCGTGCCCCGTCCGTGCCCCGTCCGGGCTCCGCCCCGGGCACGGCACGCTCTAATGAGAATCATCCCTAAAAACTCCGGAAAAGAAAAACCTATTTACTATTACTTAAGCTTTTATTCAAAAGGCGCTAAAATAAATTGGTAATTTTTTTTATATCTCAATAAAGTCATAAACACTGAAACTAAACAAAATCAATACCTAGCTATTCTTAAACACATAGGTAACAAAATCGTAAAACCACGCCAAAACAAAATCATTTAACAATATCACATGAACTTTATTCACCTAAACGTGTACCTAAACATGTACAAAACACAAAAGCCGTACCTATCAAAATAACAATACACTCTAATGATTAATGTATTATATTCGCATCACACAATGTGTATCAATTTATATGTTCATTATTAGTTAAACAATAGCGTTCAACATTGTCTGTTATAATTATATTCGAAAATAATGAAAGCCTTCATCCCTTACTCCTTCGTTACTTAATATAATAAGCAAAAATAAAAAATGTTTTATCTGAATCATTCTTAATCAGTAATGGAAATAAATGAAACATTCTTGAAGGTTATGATAATTTTTATATTAAATCCTTACTTTTGCTCTTGCTCTCTTGCTTTTGCTTCTGGACTGCCTCGTTGGTCTAGTGGTCGCAAAGTGCGACTGCTGAGCATGAGGTCTTGGGTTCGATTTCCAGGTCGCGCAGTGTATTAAATAGATAGATAGATTAAGTACTAACTTTAAAGCTTATGACTTCGTCCACGTATATTTTCTTTAAAAAAATACATCGAACAAACAATATTAGTAAAAAAATTAATTCTACTTTTTCATAATGTTGTGAAATAAAAAAATGTGATATGAAATTCTTTGTAATGTGTTTCTGCGAAACATGTTTAATTTAAGTAAATAATCTTTGAAACAATAATAATTATTCAACATAAATATGAAAGCACCGAGTATTTTATGAAAATTTTCTGCGAAACGAAATTCTATGAAATTCCTGTCTGCGACACAAGGGGACACAATTTTTATAAAAAAAAAATACATGAAATAAAGAAACTTAGATAGATTTAATTATAACATAACATTACGCCTAAAATCCCTGAAGGGTTAGGCAAAGGTGTACCCATTAGTACACCCACATTTCGCCAGTTATGTTTAAGTCCCATGTAATAGGGGACTGCCTCGTTGATCTAGTGCATGAAGTCGTGGGTTCGATTCCCAGGTCGAGCAAAGTGTTTGGGTTTTTCCATCAGGAATTTTTTAAAAGCAGCCTCGGAGTCTGGATTAGTAACCGGTTGATAGCAATAGGCTTTAATTATAATACGCTCATTAATAGCACAACAAAGCACAATAAGTTCCCAAGTGAAGCAAAAGTGACATTAATTTGTCAAAAGCTCATTACCAGAAACCATTTATGCATAGAACCTACTGTTTCCATGAACCATCATTAGTACCCAGACTCATTATGTAAGACTGCTACACGAAACTAGATATAGGAATGCATTTGGGTAAAGTGGTGAATACATTGGGAAGTAGACTTGATTTTTGGGATTTTGTAGCTACGCAAAGTTTGTTATGCTACGTGATGCTAAGTTGCGCTACGTTATGCTACGCAACGTTACGTCCAAAACCGGACATCCGCAAGCCTCTTGTTCTTCCCATATACAGTAGGTTTCCGCAACCTTTAGAAATAAATAATTTTACCTTATGGAGGACTCACGACGAGGTGTGACGTTGTGTCAACTTTGAATAAAAAGTTTGATTTTGATCATCACGGCAACACGGTCAAAATGTATGAAATAGCTATTTTTTTGATAAACTCGAAAAATGAAAACTTTGGATGATCTAGAATTTATTATGAACTGAATCCACGGTAAAAGTTTATTTTAGGATATGAATAATAGAATAGATATGAATGATAGGAGAATAGAAGGGATTCTATTGTGTATTGATATAACATATCAGTTCTAATACATTTACTTGAATACTCATAAAAATATGTAATTTCTTGCCCATTTTCCTTTTTACAAAGCCATTTTCTTGTAAATGACGTCCAAAACTGTCAAGGTGTAATTAAAATAAATTGACTTGGACTTTAAATAATCGTGGTCCTTCGATACGCAAAACTAGTGTACACACAGCTTAAGTTGCAACCTCACCCGTTAAGGAAGACAGCACATAAATTGTAGCGCACATGCATTACTGCTAATGTGTTCTAGAAAATAATTGAGTGCCTTGCATCGACTTTGTGTTTCGTCGGTGGAAGCACGGTGCTTGAAATTGTATGTTGTATTGTGATTTTGTTGTAACTTTGATTTTGTACAGACTGTCTATTATGGGGTTGAGGATACCTTGAAAAAAAGGGTGTGGAAAGACACTAGGAGCCATTACGCACTGTCGACTTGTCGACAGCGACTGTGACTTTTATTAGTTTAAATAGGTGTTTACCCACTTGGTAGCCTGTCGCGACTGGACAACTCACCGTACAGTGGCGACGCACAAGCGACTGCAAGTCGCCGGCGACTAATCGACAGTGCGTAATGCCTCTTAACAAAGCCAATAGTTATGTACATTTTATTCCCATTATTTTCTTATTTTTTCTAGTGAACCGTCTGATACAAGTTATATTTTCTTACAAAAACAAGTTTCAAATGTAGTAACTAATTTAAAGACCCTATCGCATATAGCCATAAATATAATGTGTTACGGATACATTACACTGCAAACTGCCATAAACAGTGATCTTTAACACCAAAATTAAAAGACTTTTCCCACTCTCCCGCTTAGGTTGATGGGCAGTAATTACTCAAGCCCCACGTAATGAGACACAATTGATTTTCTATTGTTCTGTCATACCGGTAAGACGGCCGGGCCTAACGGCTTTTTAATATGTCTTGTTACACCCCGTATAAAAACAGCTTCAGCTTCATACAGTAAGATTGAATTTTAGTGCCTTTTGTACAAAAATCAACAATGTTTGCTTTGCAAAACTTATTAGCATTGTCCAGCGTAATTTTCAAATAGACCGTTACGTTTCAAACTGAAATGGACCTTAATTCTATACACATAAACTTAACATCACAACGGTAAAAACTCGCTTCAATTAAACAAAAAATAGCAAATAACCTATACAATTCCAACATTTAAAATTAAAACAGACAAAGCGAACAGAACAAGTTAAAATAAAAAAAAATGCAAAAAAAAAAAACAGAATCGCAGCTAAATCGAAACTTTCGTCGTAGTTTAAATGGGAAATAGTATTTTTACAAAGTTTCGGCGCTGGTAACCGAGCAGTGGAATTGTATCAACTCGTACGAGCTCACTCCGTGGTCTGCGGTTAGACCGGAACCCCTACTATTTGTTTTAGTAAAGGCAATTATTATTGCCCCGCTTCAAAAGATAGGGTTGCGTACTATAGCGTGGGCTACCAGTAGCCTATGTAGATATTAGCCTATCTGCGTCGCTGTGTATTTACGATTTCTCAAAAAAAAAAGTTTGAATGAAGTATGTTGAGAATTTTGTTGATCAATTTTTATCTATAGTAAGTTTTACAGTGCAGTCAGTTATAGTAATGACAGAGATTTTTATAACAATTCAGAAATGTTCAGAGATAACTAAATGACGAAAATATAACTTTTCATACTTATTAAAAAAATATCAAATTCAGATTTACAAATAACCTAGCTTTTGCCCAAGTCTACGCCTGCGCGAAAATCAAAGACTGTTTTAATTCGGCTGTGTCGCAAAATACGACTAATAATAATTAATAAACATAATATTAATATTATGTTTATTAATAATAATTAATAAACATAATAATAATTCTTAGCAAAGGGCTTCCACTTGCTCCAACCTGCTAATTTTGAGATTCATAAGCCAAGCAGATTTGAGATTTTGTGTTTAGTCAATGAATTAATGAAAAGATCTCCTGCTTAGATAGATAGTGCACATCACACTATACCGTTTTCTTGTAAAATCGCTCTTATTACAATCGTATTAAGATGCCGCAGTGTTAACCTTAAAGCGACCTTTTAATTCTCCTTCTAATTCTGCTAATTGACTGAAGGACACACAATGAACACAAGCTGCCTTCCGGTCATTATGTCCCATCTCAATTGATACAGTTTAATCAAAGGAAGCTATTATCTACAGTACCCACCTTCGATATTTCACGTTGCAGGTCAAGAGATCTCGCAACTCACGTTATTGAACGACTATTAGGTTTTTTTTCCTGAAATTTACCGGGAACTTTGTTATAAATGTGTAGGTACAACAGTTTTTGAATGGCCAGTAGTAACTATTGGCTTAAAAATGGTCTTTGAGTCAAGAAAGTCTGCCTTAAATTTTTGCAGTATATGTTCCTGTAAAATTGTGAACAAGACGATTAAAAATGCCTTCACTGCCAACATTTTTTTTTAAAGATACTCATAAGTAAGTACAATTTACACATATTCAAAACATTTTTGTATTTTTTATTACCGAAAATTTTTACTCCTATATAAATCAATAGATTTCGACAAAAAAAGAAAAATCAATTCAAATCGAACGGAATTAATAACGTGGTCCTTTTCCGAATCAAAGGACCAATCGCTACTCACAATGAAACGGGTACGTACACCCTCGCTTTTCAGCACATAATTCTTCGGAAACAATCCAATTCCATCTAAAATGTCTCCAAAAAAACAAATAAGGGCTCTAGGGTATTTTTCATGGAAGACATTATACGCACCCCATACAAATATATCTCGCTTACACCATGAAGACCACGTGAGTAATGGAACCCATCATTTCATCTTATTCCAAATGTCTTTATGGATGCGTATAAATTGAATGTAATATGTCAAACTTGGGTGTCGAGGGTGTGGAGGTACCTTGGTACTGTAGACACTCTGGCTGGTTTAGCCATATTTTGTTTCTACAAGCTTCTGCCCGGTCCATGAAAGAAAGAAAACAAAAACTATTTATTTACGCGCAAATGACCTTGGTCCTTGTGATTTTTTTTCACATTTGTTAAGTTAGGTCTTTGGTTACTGCTTGGCTCCTGTGGGCCGTAGCGTGATGTTATATAGCCTATAGGTATTCCACACAGATGCGATATTATAACAAAGAAGATATTGACATAATATGTAGAACAATTTCTTTGAAATCTCGCGCGACCCTTCACACATAGGTGACGTACGCAAGCTGGGATCTCCCCTGTGGTTTAACAGTCATTATCATTGTAGATAGTAACAAAGAATAATAACTATTACCACCTACGTAATAAAAGTGTATTTCCCCGGTCACTGTAGAAACAGTGTAAATCTTTAAGGTAAACTAGATTTTCCTGTGTTCTTTTAAAAATCTGCATAAGGTACTTACTTAATATGCGTAGGTGCCTAACTTTAAGGAAAAATCTTTGAGGAAAATCGCGTTTTGATTTTATTGTTGTCGAAATATTCGAATGTGTTTGTAGATAGTTTTAACTTTATCTTGTCACTAGCTTTCACCCGCGACTTCGTCCGCGTAGAAGTCAAGTATAACCATAAAACAGCCTAAGACACTAGGCAGTATTATACATTTCTATTAATAAAAGATTTTTTGTAATCGGACCTGTAATTTCAGAGATTAGGTACCTCTTACAAACTTAAAATATACACACACACAAAATGCTTTGTCCTAAATGACTGACTAACTGACGGATCAATGCAAAACCTAAAACGCTGATCATAGAGACCTGGTGGCTAACCACCACATCTTATAACAATATTATTTTAATATTACTTTGCCTTTAACACTGTTGGATTTTCAACGCTCGGCTCAACGCCAAGAGTTGAAAATGCAACAACAGAAATTACAAAGTCATATTAAAATAATACTGTTATAAGAGATGGCGGTAGGCACCCTGAAACTTGGAAAGTGTGTCTTTGTATGACGTAGGCATCCGATAAGAAAGGATTTTCCAAAACCTCACCCAAATTACGGTGCAGTGAGTGTGAGCGTGAGGTGAACTGTCATCTTTGTTATTATAATTTCTGATTCAGAACTTAAACATAAATACCTAATTCTCTTTCAAAATTCTTAGATAATACACAAAGGTACTTACAGCTTAATTATGTAGGAATTGCGATAGGCATCTAAAACATGACTATTCACTTATTCAGAAGGTAAGTACCGAGTAAATCATGTGAATGAAAACAATAGGAAGCGGAAATAATTCTCTTTTACTAACAATAACGCCTTTGTCGGTAGGCCAATCATACATTGCGTCAACGTGTTCAGTTAGGTACCATAGTCTATCTATATTAAACTCCTAACAGTATGACAATCGAAGCGTTTTCGCAAATCAATAGAACATAGTTCAAAATTAACGAACCCATAATCTCTTAAGTACTTTTCCATCAGGAATTTCTCAGTAGCAGCCTCGGAGTCTGGATTTGTGCTCGGCAATAGGCTCGCCCTCTATTACATGGGACTTAAACATAACTGGCGAAATGTGGGTGTACTAATGGGTACACCTCTGCCGAATCCTTCGGGGATTATCTTAGGTTATAATCTCTCAAAATGTCGAATGTGTTACATTACTACAAACCTAAAAAATCGATAGGCAATTCTATTACCTTTTAGAAACAATTGTAATTTTTCATATCTAATCATACATTTTGACATTTCGTTAATCTACTGTAAAATGTATCTAGATACACTGTGGCATTATGCAAACTGCATTTTATGTTATTTATGCATATCTAGGTTATATACAGGTAAGTACGAAATCACTTAACTGAAGTCGTTAACCAAGCTAGTTTATATTTTTCTGTGGTTTTTATTCCACAAAACAATTTTCTTATCGATTTATTTTATCTTGTAAAGACTTGAAATAAAATTATGTTCTAAATGATGATAATTACTTTGCCACATTTGTTTGAATATGTAACTTAATCTCCCTATGGTACAGTAGTTAAGGCGCTGGCTTCAATACTTCGAGCTCGATACCGGGCAAGCACCTATGTTCCAATTAATATGTACAGTCAGCAAAAGAAAAAGGTATCGCCAGGGTCGTCAGATATAATTTAAGTTTTCTTAGAAACCCATGGATGTCTGAACTGTCAAAAAATGTTTATCGTCTACTTTTAAATTATTTCACATTTGAAAACATCCATTGGTTTCTTAAAATACTTCAACTATATCTATCGGCCCTGTATGCATATCTCTTTTGTTGACTTTACCATCTAATGTTTATCTTGGACATCACTGACATCGGTAAAGGAAAAAATCGCAAAAAAACGTGGATTTTACATGAATATAAGTCTGAAATCGTCTATCCGCAGCGTTGCCGCTGCAGTGGGTCAATAATAAGCGAATATTAAACATTAATCGTTTATCGTTAGTAGTAATCTTAGTACATATTCGTCTTGTAGAAATTAATAATAATAATAATAATCGTTATTTTGTTTACATAATGAAACGACATAGTGTGTTTACAGTGATACAGTCATAGTTTTAAACAAAACGTTGGACATTACGCGTGTGTTTGAATATCTACGCTTTTAAATACAATTCCAATCAATCAATCCGTTCATACAACATTCCTATGTCGTGATAGGTACTGCACTGGTGTTCCATTATTCTATTCCATACATTTCTGTAGACACATAAAACACACCAGTAGCATTTCCAGGGTTATTATAACCAGCTATCGTGACCTCGTTGGCAGCACATTTACCATCAGAATAATGGTCGTACGAATCACAGGCCCACGCCAAAAATCCATTCTGTAGATGTACAGACATGGAGTAATATCTTACACATGCTTTGTGACTGCACTTTGCTGCGTCACTCTCTCCTTTAGCCGGAATAAAACCTTCATGGCAGGAAGGTTGCTTATGTCCTTTTTTGTTGAAGAAGAAGTCGATATCAGCAAGTACTGAGGTCGTTCCTAAACCTCCGGCATTACAATGGTATACTTCCACGTACTGTGCAACTCCGGACCTGATTTGGTCTTCGATAACACTGTTTGAGAAGCAAGGACCGGCTGGATCCAAGCCTGTGATTCTCCAGATTTTTTCGTTAGTGACTTCAATGTATTTGCTGCCTGTATAGCCCAGCATTTGACTACCTAAACTGTGGCCTATGCAGTGGATTTTATTTGAAGGGAAACCTTTCTTGTGTAGTCCAGCTAAGAAGTTTCCTAGCGCCGTTCCAATGTAGTAAGCATTCTTGACTGAGCGTTCATAGCTGGCAATCTTCCCTCCTTTACTGGACGTGTAGATAGAATGGTCGACGATAATCAGATAAATGTTTGGTACAGTACTGAATGCCTGTCGGAGGAGATCCTCAGTGTTCTTACTGATATGTGACTTGTAGCCTGGCACGAAGAACACCAGTTTTCTAGTGATATCCAAGTTGTAGCTGTTGGTGATGCCTTCGACGGCGCTGTCGATGGGGAACGAAAGGTTGAAGTTATTCTGGAAGTCGTAGAAGAAGATTTGTGTCTCGCTGACGCCGACGTCGAGGGTTTTATCGTGGTCACCTGGAAATTGAAACAAAGTGATTATTGACAATGGATGTAATAAACAAGACACAGTTAAGGAAGAAACAAAACGAAAATATAATAATAACATTCCAAATTTTCCTGTTGCGAATAATATTGAAGCATCAAATATTTAAGCGTTACCTTATATAAGGATAACAATGACTTATTTTTAAGTATATATATATAAGTGAGTACAAGTATTATCTACCTTACCTATACTAAATTGACAAAATTAAATACAACAATGTAAGTAATTGCAATGTATTTTGATTTCATAAAAAAAAAAACGCTAAGATTTTGACGAATTTGCCTGTTGGAATTTTCGTTAATTACCCAAATTACATAATATCTAACATGTTATATAATTACATAGTTACATACTATTATACCTAAGTAGGTACAGTCAAAGAAGCTATTTAGTATACAGGCAACTAACTTGCAAACTTTTAAACAATGGTTCGAGTGTTTCTTTAAATCACTCTTATTTTGAGAGATTTCAAAATTATCACCACAAGCTTAAAACGTGAACACAAAATAACAATGAATGGCAATGTAGCAAAAAGATAAACCAATTAAGTAGCTTATGTTCTCTGCTTATTGTCTGTAAACCAAAATAGCTTGTTCCACCGTACCCACTCTACCTAACGTGTAGTATGTGAGTAAATTAATATCAGTAGGTACTCCAGCGGCATCAATAGTTTACACCTACCATGTTATCTCTTAACCACCTTTGGTCTCCTGGTAGAGAATGCCTAAGGCACGAAGTCCGAATTTGTACTTTATGTTGCATAAAGTTTAAATAAATAAATATTATTAAGAGTTTAGGTACCTACTAATATTTGCTTTTTCAAAAAACAGCGCACAAAAATTTAAGTATTCAAATAAACTATAGCCAGATAAATTGTGCCACATTTGTTATCGGGTCAAACTGTCAAATACAAACAGAGCTTGTTAAGTAAACATCGTGTTTTAATTAACAAAATATTGCAATAAAACTTACAAGAATATAAAATAATATCGACAGCAATATAATATTTGTGCTTTATTCTTTTTATTAAAGCAAAAACTTGTTTTCTATAAAAATTGGTGCTTATAGACTTAGAACCCAGAGTCACTAGAACTATGTCATGTCATTTCATTATGACTGAAATTTCGAGAATCAAAAAAGATTCGGTAAGAGTCCGACATGCCCCTCCGCCACCCCTACGACGGAGGAAGTCTATGAGGACATCCAGCTCCAGCGCGCACAAAAAAAGGATCCCTAGGTTGCCAAGTCAAATCCCAGCAAATAGGTACCAATGTGACTTTTTCAATTCATATTCTTTGACTTTCTAACTTGATCTTGAACATCACTGACATCGGGGAAGAAAAACATCGTGAGGAAACCTGGACTTTTATGTAGGTAACATAAATATAAAATCGCCAATGTGCCTTGAGCAACCATGATGATTAGTGCTTGTACCTTCTCTGTATGAGAAGAAGCCTTTGCCCTGCAATGGGGCAATAATAAGCTGGTATTTTTTAAACACCAATGTAACTCTTAGTACCTATCTAAAGTTTCTTTTTTCAGAAATTCTCACTCTGCATAAATAAACAACTGTATATCCCATTAACGTACCAATCAGAATACGGCAGTAGTAAGTCCATGCAAGGTTATACAACCAATGTCAAATGGAAATTGCAACATTCACGGTTACGCTTACCAGGATTAACCAAACATAAATAAAAAACAAGTTGATTTTATAAGGAAAACCATTTTTATGAACCGCGTAAACAAGTGATTCATCCTTTAATTAAACTAAGAAACTTAAAACAACGGCAACCAGACTAAAACGAAACTAATCGAAGGTTGTCGACCTACTATTGACAAACATAACCTATAAAAACAACAAAATAAAAAATGACGTCACTCACATGTAATCCAATCAGAGTACAGTAACGCTTTAAATGGTCCAGCACACCCACATACTAGCACAGCACTTAAAACAGAACAAAATAAAAAAATATTCATTGTTGATAACCTTTACGTCCGTCGTAGTTGACTAACGAACGATAAATGACACACACGTGAAGACCATACCGACGTAAATCATGCGCGCGCGCCGTATCGAGCAGGAAAACAATAACAAATTGATCTAATTGATCTTTTCATCTGTTACTTGCTTAGTGGCCAGGGACGGACTGTGACTTTATGGGGCCCTGAGCTTACTTGGGGGCCCCCAAATTAATAACTAATTAATTTAAATAATTATGTAAAACTGTGTATAACCTTTATGAAACAGATTAAGACGACATTTATAGTAAATTATGATACTAACCACTTACCTACTACTAATAGTGAATTAAGAATTATTACAGTCGAGGCTAAATTGAAGTACCTAATGGAGATTATAATGGGATATAGGTAGGATTTTTTATAAAATTTGTGTATTCTTCAATCGTGGCAGCCGGCGCCCCTTGAATTTGAAGGGTCCCCCTTGATAATCATGGGGCCCTGCGCGACACCCCAAAAAGCCTATATTATTTTATAGATCCGACCCTGTTAGGTTTACGGGAAAAACACGTAACTAATGTTGTCTTGGCGAGTTATCATGGCGTCTGATAACGAATTAAGATCGCTGCGATGAGTCAATATTATGTTTGTAGGTAAAAATAATGTTCATAATAAATAGGTAGGCGTATGTAAATCACCTGTTTTATCTTTATGAGAACATAACATAACATCACGCCGGCACATAGCATCATGCAGGCAGGTGCAGGTAGGTTCTCATTAGTACACCCACATTTCGCCACAAACGTATTTTGTATGAA
This sequence comes from Hoplodrina ambigua, assembly GCA_949774945.1. NCBI lineage: Eukaryota > Metazoa > Arthropoda > Insecta > Lepidoptera > Noctuidae > Hoplodrina > Hoplodrina ambigua. The sequence goes on along the minus strand of OX458974.1, from coordinate 1,836,647 downwards.
AAGGAATGCAGCGTAAATTACGCGACTCACAACTCACAAAAAATACGTTCGTTTGACCTCACACTTAGTGTTAAACAAATATTGAGATAAACACGGAACGCCTTCATGAATATTAATTTAAAATTAACATAATATTAATATTAAGCTTGTACCCGAAGATGTAGGCAGAATTTAGGTATAAAGGTGTATTTACGTTCTGTTTTGTTTTATCAATTTTGTTTGAATGCACAGAACTCAAAGGGCCTAGTTTGTTTTCCTTTCCATCGTCTTAATGTACTCCACCTATGCCAGGATTATCATCATAATATCAGCTGGATGACGTCCATTGCTGGACATAGACCTTCCCTAAAGATAGCCACAATGACCGATGTTGCGCTGTTCACATCCAGCGGTTCCTGGCGACCGTTACCACATCGGTCCACCTGGTGGAGGGCCTTCCCACACTGCGCCTTCCAGTATATCGTCGCCACTCGAGAGCCTTATGAACCCGAAGACCGCGTATTCTACGAGCTACGTGCCCTGCTAACTGCTACTTCAGTTACGCAATTTTGAGAGCTATGTCGATTACCTAAGATTTAATTTATAAAAATCATCTTTAACAAATCCCATTTTTACGGTCCTTATGACAGCTCCACATTATCGGATGGGCCAACTAATAAATTGTCCATAAAATTCGTCGTAACATTCTGCTGAGATAATGTTCTACACTTAATCTCCTCCACAGGACATTTGACGTTGTAACGACCGCCGCTTTTCTACTAAGTTTTTTTTACATTCGTAATCATTCGTTAAGTGCCGTATATGTGACGACCCTGCGTACCTATTTCTTTTGTTGACTGTACATAATATAAAAGGAGTATTTTTCAGGTTGTTTTAATAATATTTCCTTTTTTTTTGTTAAAGCAGCAATATAAAGATATATACATTTAAAATGTCAACACTACCTATTACAGTTCATGAGATGCAGCCCGCTGACAGACGGACAGACAGCGGAGGCTTAGTAGTAGGGTCCCGTTGGGACCCTTCGTGTACCCCCAAATGAGTTTTACAAAAACTATGAAATGAAACACTTGAATATCAGTACACATTTATTTCTATTTAGGCATTTGCATAAAATATCGACTAGACACGGTTATTGAAATGTTACAGATTGATGTTTAAAAACACCTACCGTATAATAAAAGTTTATGTGATTTAATGACTTCAAAAGGTTTTGCCGCTCACACATTTTGACTAAGGTGATTCGCACACTGAGACACGCGTGCGGGTGCAGATCTGCATCACTTCTCGCACAAACGCGCGGGGCTGCAGTATAATGAGATTGATTGATATCCAAAATCATTACAGTTACTTTTAAAAATGTGAGAATTTTTGACGTGACTTGGTTTTTGTTTGGCATAACTAACTCCATACACGTAATAATATCCATAAATACTTATCCTATAAATGCGAAAGTATTCGTGTTGTGAAGTTTTGTATATTCTTACAAAATATCTATGAAACTTACACTAAGCTTCCTTATGGAAGTCAAGTATATCACTAAGGCTCTAGACAGACGGACTGCATTTCAACTGCACTCCGACTGCAATGAAACTGCCAACTAACTCTGCAGTCGGTGTGCAGTTGGCGACGTTGGCGTGCAGCTCCAACGACTACGCGTACGCCAAGTGCAGCCCGCTTGCAGTTGGTGTGCAGTTGGTAGCAATTTGGCTGTCGGAGTGCAGTTGAAATGCAGTCCGTCTGTCTAAAACCTAAAACATATTCTATGACACTACAACAGTGTAACTACTAAGCGAACTAATTAGCGACTGAGTGAAATAAAATTTCCATTATCAGACCAGGCTTTAAAACAGTATTATTTGAATATAGTATTCAAATATTCAAATATAGTATTCTTCTGCTCGCTACTTCGTCTGCGTCAAAATTGATATATAGCCATGAGAACTTGTACATTTTTCCGGAATAAAAAACCTATATGCTAATCCAGACTATAATCTATATGTGTGCCAAATTCTATCGAGATCCGTTCAGTAGTTTCTGCGTGAAAGAGTAACAAACATAAAAACATCCTCGTAAACTTTCTCATTTATAATATTAGTAGGATTACTTAGTAGCTCGTGGCTAAGTGATAACAGCCGCACGGGGCGATCTGTCAGGTTAAGCTACGCTTGCCTAGGTTGGTCCGTGGATGGGTGACCAACTTTGAACATCGAGACTCATCCGTGCCTCGGACCTTGGTCACGGAATTACTCTAATTCTTTTTTTGTTGTATTTGTAAATGTGAGGAGAAGGTTATTATGAAAGATTTTTTTTTTAAATATGGCGGTACGAAATGCTTTTGGTCAAAATAATACTGTTTTAAGACATGGGTAGGCCCCTTTCCAGAGAATACCTCTTGCAAACTAACAATCATTTTTTTAATAATAGTAGTATACATTCTATAGGCCCATATACATTGGGAGTCAAATACATAATGATATTCAAAACTGGTCAATATTCAATACACACTTATAAAATACATTTTCTACGTACACACTTTCTACTTTTAAATGTAAACAGATACCTGTATTATCACTACTAAGAGTTTTACTTTGGTTTTTATAATACCTCTAACATCGTAGTTAAGAATTGGGTAAATGACACCATTAACTAACCAAAAATTTTAAGACATAACTTCTCTAAAGAAACAGTTTATTTTAGGCCTGAAAACGAAAATTTTTATTTTTAATTTCTTTCAAATTAATTAACTAACACATAACACATAACTGACGAAATGTGGGTGTACTAATGGGTACACCTCTGCCTAACCCTTCGGGGATTACAGGCGTGATGTTATGTTATGTTATTTTATGTTCAAATTAATAAAAAGTTAGTCAATTGAGTCGCCAAAAAAGCGACGTTACTGTTATTTTTGCCATGATAAATGTATGGGCAATCGCGTTTTGCTAAGTCAAAAAGTACGTAAGTTGATTGATGGTGTCATCTACCCTATAATAGTACAAGAAAGTACAAAGAAAAGTCAATGGAAATAGAGCAGCAATATGGTCAAGCAGTTCTCATTTGTTAATTGATAAGAGACTCAAATTCTTTAAAAATAAAGTTGAAAATTGTAAGATATAATTTCGCGCGGCATTTGTTGTATTGTACGTAATTTTTGACTTTATACAGTTGCATTTTAGCTCATTATCAATTAATTATTAAAAATTGCTCAAGCATATTTCTACTGTATTTTCGTTGGCCGTGAGGCATAAAAAACTGCCTTTTTTAAGTTTTTTTACTATCAGGTACTTACTAACATTAAGCACGAAATAAATAAATAAATAAAACTGGTAATTTAATCTTAGACCGAATGTTAAGGCCAATTTTACTAATCAAAAATATTCACAATCTCATCTCGGCGACAGTCAATAATAATAATATCTTGGGACAACTCACACACGGCTATCTGATCCCAAGCTAAGCAGAGCTAGTGTTATGGTAACCAGACAACTGATATACATACTTATATAATTTATTAATACATACATATTATAGATAAATAACACACAGAACTAACAATCATGCTCATCACATAAAGTTTGTCCTGGGTGGGAATCGAACCCACGACCTCAGACTTAGCAGTCTGGGCCGCTAACCACTAGACCAACAGGCCCGTCAAAAAATAGAATGAGACTAAGATTAGATTGTTTCGAAATTAGTAAAATTGCCCCCTATTTTAACCAATCCGTCATGCTAGGGCCGCACTTGCGTCTATCGCCACGAAGCTTCGCGTAATGACACGATAAACGCAGATATGACACGAAGTACATCGAAATTTACGACCCCACTATTTTTGCCACTGCATAGTGCGAGAATGAGATCCCAGTCTCCATTACCTACGTCATTTTAGCATGGCTGAAGTTTGGAGAATAGGTAAAGGAATTACGTTAAGAACGTATGAGTGCTACAAGCTTTAAAGCTGAGTCATACTTCAAGTATCAGGTATTCAAGTGTGATGGCTGAAAATCCTCTAAATATCCTTAAAATTTCAGCCGTGCTAAAATGGCGTAGATCTGGCGAGTGAGGGGTGTTGTACCAGAACATAAGAAGCTTCATGACGAAGACGCAAGTGTGGCCTCAGCATTATAGGTAACTGTTATCTACCTTCCTTTCTACGACCAGTCTTACACTTTTAAAGTTTTTACTTATACACTCTGTGTTACAGCCATTCTTCTTGGGTATATGTGCAATACAATACAGTAGTTTTATGTCCCTGTACGCGACAATTTCACAGTCACAGTCTTAACCAACATCATTTTCCATTTTAAACATACAACAGTACCTAACCTTCAATCGTTTTGGCATTCGGTCCAAGATCCCAGAGTTGTTGATTTTAGAATGGCTGAAATTATGGAAATTTCAGCCATTCTAAAATGACGCAGGTCTGGCAACTCCGGGATCTCAGTCCAATTTATGAAAAACTTACTTATATTACAATCTAAGCTAATATTAACATTATAGCTAAACCGATAAATTGAGTCTCCGTCAGCGGGGTACAGTGGCGCGGGGGGAGGACAAGAACGGAGACCGGGAGAGGTGCGGGTGGCGGGCGCATGTGGCGTGATACACAAGAAGCGAAATCTGCATTGGACAGTTCTTAAAGAATGTGACGTCATAGTAATATATTATTTATTTCCCGCAGGCAAGGACTCGACGCGATTTAGCTAGCCAGTAAACATATTGAACAATTACGGCGTCCACTGCGCCGAAAAGAACCACCGACTCGTATAAAAAACCCCATACGTTCTTAATTAAACGTATTCAAGCTTGTTAAAGGTTGTTTATTTTCAGGAGTATTACCCCCCTTCCTGCTTAACCTAATAATGTATGCATACTCATGTCTTATATCTTAGCATTCATTCATAAAAACATGTATTTTTTAAAGCTGCTACAAGAATACAATTCAGTTGTAAACGTCCCTTTATGCCTGTAGGCCTAGTACTGTTCTGTCTCCAGCTTGTTCGAAGGGAAGTCGATATTATGTTGTTTCATACACCTCCGCTGTTCTTTTCTGATTATTTTTTGAGGGATTCAAGACACTAGGTACACTAGACAGTTGATGCGTTGCAGCAAATCAAACAATCAATCGGCACTGTTGCATTCTGGAGGTGCCATTGGGAATATAGTAGCATAATTGTCCAAAAAAAAGTCTAAACAAGTCACAAAAATAATCAGTGTAAAAATCTATTCGTCAAAACAAAAACATGTGCTTGGTTCATTTTGAATTAGATCCTGTGACGTCATAGCTTGTTGAAAGTATTTTTTTTAACGCCGCCTGTTAGTATATTATTGTTCACTCAATAACTAGAGGTCTTATGCTGGGCCGAGAGTGAGATCTTACTTGGGCTATCTCATGCAGTCTAGTTATTTTCTGTACCCAAGGCTCAACATTAGTCAATATCCATTCCTCAGCACTCCTCTCACCCGTTATTTGAAGAAGAATCTTATGCCCCTCATTCTTGACTAGCATGATCTGTGACAGTGTCCTGAAAATAAACAAAATCGAGGTAAAATCAACCTATTAAAATTGATTCACACATATCATTAAGCACAGTTCCGGCACGGTCCTGTATCAGTGATAAATTATTCTTTCATACATTCTCTATGAACGCGTTCACACCTGTCAGTGTCAGTGTCAGTGACGACACAGTGTTCTCAGTGTCAGTTCCGGCGTATTCATAATCTTTCATACATTCTCATGTTCTGTGTTTTGCCTAAGGCATTAAGTCCGCCTTTGTACAGTGTATTTTTTTACATGTGCTTATAGTTTTAAATAAATAAATAATTCTTATTGCCATACAAAATCTATAGGGAAATAGGATACAGTTGACACCATTAATCAATAATTCCAAGACATAACTTCTCTATAGAAACACCTTATTTTAGCCCCGAGATGATACATTTTTAATTAACTGTAAAATTTGGTTTCTCAAATGACTTAATAGTGAGTAAATTGAATGAGCACAAAAGTCAGAGCAGTGGGTATACTCTTGAACAAAATCGAGAATGAGATTGGAATCGACTGCATGTTTGACTACAGCGATTGACATGAGGTTGCCATACAAATGAAAACGTAAATTACCAAATTTTTAAATATTAAATAACTCGTTAATTCTATAAATAAATGTCTTCTTATATTTATTGGAATTGAAACTGGATCGGATGTACATGTAATGTCGATTCCAATCTCATTCTCGATTTTGTTCAAGAGTAAGCCTACTGGTTTACATTAGGTCGGACCGACAGTTTTACCGCTGACCGACAGTGGGGTGTTACTGTTCACATTAAAAGCTGCCAACCAAACCTAATATGAACACCACCATCGCGACTGTCGTTTTACCACAGCAGAGCCACGCCAAGCCAAGCTCACAACTCGCAGTTGTGAGTGGTTTGTCGGTCCGATCTAATGTGAACCAGGCCTAATGTCAAAGCTGTCTTTTGCCATACAAAATCTCAGAGAGAATCGCGTTTTGACAGGTCATAAAAAGTATTTCAATTGATTGGTGGTGTCAAAGTAACCAATTACGAAGACTCACCGTTCTGCGTTTTCCACGATGATCTGAACGTGGCCCGGTGTTGTGTATTTGCGTGATATCTGCCAAGGATTCAGCCAAGTTTTGACCCTGGAATAATACGGCAAAAGCATTACGCGACAAATTACAGGTCCCCTGGTCCCCACACTAGGGTTCCCTGTGTCGTGGGAACCAGTCTCTTTCTAGTGAAGTACAGTCAACTAAAGAGATAGGTATGCAAGGTCGTTTCGGCCGATGGATGTTTTTAAATGTAATTTAATTTAAAAAGTAGATAATGGTGCCGATTCCCTTGTTCACATACTAGACTAAATTTAGAGAATTGACATCTCTTACTAACATACAGCGGAAGGAAAGGACGGTGACATTCCGTGACATTAAAGAACTAAGTTAGAGATGTCAAATTAGTTTTGCCTTGAACTTCTCCGTATTTTTAATCCACACGTTTTAAGATGTCAACTACAGTAGAGCGTCGATTATCCGAACGTCGCTTAACCGAACGACCGCTTATCCGAACTACTACGCCCGCCCGACCCGCGCATGTTTTTCTCCCACCTCCCGCGCTATAGTGCTCACGCACTTGTCGCGACTTGTTAATTGTACTCGTATGTCACTTCCAAGTAACCGCTAGTCGATAAACGAAATTTTGCCGCATGAAAGAAAGCTCTCGATTTAAAATGCCTAAACGTAAACGTGTTGTCCTTTCTATGAAAGATAAATACGAAATAAATAAAAGGTTAGAGGAAGGCGAATCTGCAACCAAGTTATCCCATGAATACCAAGTTGGTAAGTCTACCATTACAGATATAAAAAAACAAAAGACAAGCATAAGTAACTTTATATCCCAGCTTGATTCTTCTGACGGATCTACGAGTCGTAAAACAATGAAACTTGCCTCAAACACAAATTTAGATGATGCTGTATATAAGTGGTTTACTCAAAAAAGATCCCAGGGAGAACCTATTTCAGGCCCAATTTTGTGTGAAAAAGCAGTTCAATTTAACGAAAAACTTGGAGGGCCGTCAAATTTTCAAGCAAGCACAGGCTGGTTAAAACGATTTAAGTCAAGACATGGCATTCGTGAGCTTCAAATACAAGGAGAAAAACTATCTGCTGATTCATCAGCAGCTGATTCATTCAAAATCAAACTAAGGGATATACTGAAGGAAGAAAATTACGCTCTCGAAAACATTTACAATGCAGACGAAACTGGGCTCAATTGGAAAGCTTTGCCACGAAAAACTCTTGCTTCACGTCGTGAATTAGCAGCACCTGGTCCTAAAATAAGCAAGGATCGTATCACTGCCTTAGCATGTGCTAATGCTACTGGCAGCCACCGATTGCCCATGCTTGTCATTGGTAAAAGCAAGAAACCACGTTGTTTCAAACACGTTAATATGTCTGCGATGCCTATCGTTTACACTTCGCAAAAGAATGCTTGGATGGATAGTACAATTTTCATGAAATGGTTTACAGAAACTTTTATACCCTCAGTAAAAACCCATCAATTAAAAAATGGTGAAAGAGAGAAAACATTATTGCTTCTTGATAACGCTCCAACTCATCCATCATGTGACATCTTAAATGAAAAAGACGAGTTTATAAAAGTCATGTTTCTTCCTCCTAACGTGACTTCATTATTACAGCCCATGGATCAAGGCGTTATTGAGACTTTCAAACGGTATTATAGAAAAGAATTGTTACGTAAGTTACTTTTGGAAAAAGAAGAAGAGGGAGAAGAAAGCCTAATTAGAAATCATAAAAAGATTGATTTAAAAGATGCGTCCTACATGATCGGAGCAGCATGGGACAGTGTAAAAGAGCAGAACTTAAAAAAAGCGTGGAATAAAGTTTTGTGTATGGGGGAAAATCCTCAAAGTGAATGTATAAATGAGAGACACGAAGATATGTCTGAAATGATAAATATGCTAAAGAAGCTCGATTGTCACGAATGTGATGAAGAAGAGGTTCAACAATGGATGGATATCGACGATGAAGATCCCGGGTACCAAATTATGCAGGATAGCGAAATTTTAGACCTCATGACTAATAAGGCTGACGGAACCGCTAGCACCTCATCAACTACAAATTCAGATAATGAAGATGAAAACATAATTAGTGCTTCTGAAGCGTTTACTTGTTTAGACATTGCCTTACGTTGGTTTGAAACACAGCCTGAAAGCGACCAGTACCAAATATCTGTCCTAAAAAAAGTACGTGACCTAGCCGCTCGTAAGCGGGTAGGCTTGCTTCGGCAGACGAAGATTGAAGATTTTTTTAAGCGTTAATTTTACCGATTATCCGAAAATACCGGTTTTCCGAACACCTATGTCCCCCAATTAGTTCGGATAATCGACGCTCTACTGTATAATTGTATGGATGTGTCAGATGGACTAAATTTGACAGCTCTTATTTACATTCTTCTTCTTTCTTATTTTATTGGACGGAAAAAGATGGAAATAGTGTAATTTTAGTTTACTTTGTGACCAAGGGAATCGGCACCATTAAACAGTTCATTAATAAATTAAGTTTCAATCAAAGACATCTATCGGTTTCTAAGAAAACTTGAACTATTTCTGAAGCTGACCCTGCGTACCTATTACTTTTGTTGACTGTATGTAGTTTACTGTTTATAGAGCTAACTACAAAAAGAAAATAATTTATTTTGTTAGGCTAAAAGTGACAAGAAGTAACAAAAAAAAAAGCGTGTGGCTTATGGGCTCGTACACAAAACTGCGATGCGAATTCGCAACGCAGAAAATTACGATACGAATTGCTGCGATGCGATTTCGTGCGACAAGGCGTCTCCCAGGTTGACCATTCCTTCGACGGCCGTCAACCGTACTAAACGTATTTTAAATTGAAAACTAGGTCGTGACATGGATCGTAAAAGGAAGTGCACTTTTGTTATTGCATAAGAGATACAGGAAAAAGAAACAAAAGAAGATTTTGGGTTCATCCATTTATTGCTACTATGAATCCCGATAGGAATTATTTCCATCTAAAATATGAAGAATTGAAAACCGTCAAAAATTTTTTTTCGTGTATTTTAGAATGAGCATATCAACAAGTGTGACGAAACATCGCAGAAATGCGCGATGCGAATCAATTCGCAAGTTCTTGCGATGCGTAGAGGGAGCTCGCACATTTTTGCGATGCGACGTCGCATCGCAGTTTTGTGTACGAGCCCTATGTAAGTGTGAGGCGTGGTGGGAGCGCGTGTAGTGTCGGGTGTAGTGAGGGTGAGTATGGTGTAAGGTACGGTGTAGTGAGGGTGAGTGTGATGTGAGCGTATAGATATGTAAAGGATTCGTGGTGATTTCATAAAAAAGAAACTTACGTTTCACTATTCAAGAGACCATCGCATCGCTCCTCCATGATCATTAATGCGCGGACGCATTCCGCCATTATCTCACCGGGCCACTCCGAGGATGGCAACACTTCATTACTTGGGTCATCTTCTCCTGTAAAATATGTAGGTTAGTATCATTATCATTAGTGATATGCCAAATATCCGTATCCGCAAATCCGCGGATCTTGTGCAGAACTTTTACATCATAAAACTACATATCATCACATTACGCCTGTAATCCCCTAAGGGTTAGGCAGAGGGATACCCATTAGTACACCCATTTTTCGCCAGTTATGTTTAAGTCCCATGTAATAAGGGGCGAGCCTATTGCCATTAGCCGGACACAGATCAAGACTCCGAGGCTGCTACTGAGAAATTCTTGATAGAAAAACTTAATAACGGTTTCGATTACGAAGTCGGGCAAAGTACCCGACCTGGTAATCGAACCCAAGACGCAGCTCAGCAGTCACGCTTTGCGACTACTAGGCCAACTAAGCAGTCGAATTGGTTTTTATCAATTAGAAATTTCAATATTCAGTGAGATTTTTACATCTGCCGGGCGTCCGATGACTATCATAATTTTCTAAAAATATTTCATGTGGTATGTACTTACTTATATTAATTCCATCGACTTCGTTCAAAATTCTCAAGCAAACGCAGAGGCTCGGCAGCGACGTAGGCAGAAGTTCACAGAGAGTGGCATAATGGTCGTATCTGTAAACAAATTATATACTAATATTATAAAATTGATGAGTTGGACGCGCTAATCTCAAGAACTACTAATCCAATATGAGAAAATTGGGTTGTATAACCTGTTTTTAGACGAAAGTATGTTCACGTCTATCATCACGCTATGTCCCACGGGAGCAGAGCAGTAATCAAAGAACGTTGTAACTTACCGCGGGGACTTTGCTATTTCCTTACGTTACACACAAATCGTCAGATTATTGAAATTCACACTTTTCTGCATGTATTTAACTCACCCTGCCTTAATCTGACGCGTCAAAGTCAAGTCAAAGTCAAAGTCAGTTGTTAAGGAGTCGGTCAGTTAGTCAAAAAAATGAAGCTAGTTGCTCGTTCCAAAACGGAGGTAGGCCTCTATGGAAAAGAACGAGCAAGAAACTCCACGGCACTCTTTCTCGCGCTCGAGTAAATTCAACGAACGATTGTTTTTTATTATTCTGATCGACTGCCCTAGACGCGCGGCCCTATCATCATCATCTGCCTAGCCTTTTCCCAACTATGTTGGGGTCGGCTTCCTGTCTAAGCCGGATGCAGCTGAATACCAGTATTTTACATGGAGCGACTGCCTATCTGACCTCCACAACCCAGTAACTGGGTAATATGATACCCCTAGGTAAGACTGGTTGTCAGACTTTCGGGCTTCTGACGACCCGTAACGACTGTCAATGATCCACGTATGACAGCCGGGACCAACGGCTTAACGTGCTTCCCGAGGCACGGAGGAGTCTCGGTGTGTAAAGATGGTCACCCATCCACGGACCAACCCCGGCAAGCGTTGCTTAACCTGACGGATCGACCCGTGCGGCTGTTATTACTTAGCCACGAGCTCCTCACAGACGCGCGGCCCTATATACAGGGCTTATATATGGTGGAGGTACTTAACAGGGAGCAAGGTATTCCCCCTTATATTAATCTGCTGCGCTCGAGTAAATCCAAAAATCCCTTCGTGGGCTCCCCAAATTTACATTTATAATTTTAATCTATTTAATTCAATGAAATTGTAAAGGTTGGTTACCTTGCAATAACAAACCTTATCAAAAATACGTTTACGGATGTACGGAACCCTTCATGTACGGAATTAAATCCGACATATCCGTCTGTCTGTCAACTTTACAAACATTCAACTCGAGGTAGTCATGTTTTGCCGGTAACGAAACCATAGCGCGATTCAGAAATTGGCTCTCATCTAACAACGCCATCTAGGGAGGCCGATGTGAAACTTTTACTTTTACTGACTTTGTAAAGACTGAATTTATTACAATTTTATTTGTTTACCTTGGTATTTGCTTTTCACGGAGTGGTAAAATTTAGAATAATAATTAAAGGAACACTTTAAAAATACTTCTATAAATGGATAAGTTTAAATTATTGCATCATCATCATCAGCCGTAGGACGTCCACTGCTGAACATAGGGCTCCACTACAGATTTCCAATAAGACCGGATGGAAGCGGTTTGCATCCAGCGCGATCCCGCGGTCTTTATCAGATCGTCTGTCCACCTTGTGGGTGGACGTCCTACGCTGCGCTTGCCGGTGCGTGGTCTCCATTCGAGAACTTTACGACCCCATCGGCCATCTGTTCTGCGTGCTATGTGGCCTGCCCACTGCCACTTCAACTTGCTAATTCGCTGGGCTATGTCGGTAACTTTAGGTCGTCTACGAATCTCCTCATTTCTGATTCGATCACGCAGAGAAGAGAGGAATTATTGGTTACTGAAATCAATTACCCAAACACAAATGGGTATTACTGGGAAATCTTAGAAATGTCTTAAGTTCGAGCTGCAACAGATATAATAGTAAGATTACTCTTCTGTGTGGGTCTAGCCCAAAAGTGTGTACATACCTTGACCAGCCGGTGAGTATGGCACCGCAGAATTTAATACTGGGGTTGTTGTTGGCGAACGCAATCCATGCCTTTTGGTTGCTCATGTACCGGCTCACTGGTGACATCATCTGGAAAGGGCCCAAATAGCATAATTTATTTTAGACTAGCTGACTTGACCACGCGTTGCTGTGGCTTGCAGTAAGTAAAAATATTGAGGTCAATAATCGAGATAAAAACTATCCTATATTTTAAGTTAGACCAAATTACACACAGTAAGCCATATTTCATAAAAATAGGTTGAGTAGTTTCGGAGTTCATCCTGGACAAACAACGAGAAAAAACCTAATTTAAAAGAGTGCCGTGGAGTTTATTGCTCGTTCTTCTCCATAGAGGCCTACCTCCGTTTTGAAACGAGCAACTAGCTTCAACTTTCGGATTAACTGACAGACTCCTTGACAATTCAAAAGTGCCTATAAATGGTCTAATTGAAATAAATGTTTTTGACTCTGACATTGTGACGCGTAATTTAAATATATTATGATTGTTACCCGGCAGCTCCCATTGGCTCCTTTGTAAGCTGTTCCAAACATTAGTTGGGGGAACACCTGGGAGTACAAGTTCACCAGTTCTGTGCTCATAATGAAGGTTGGTACAGCGTTGTAGTTCCACCACACTGGCATTACCAACTCTCCCAATTTGTATTCTGGAATTTAAAAAACGTTTTTAGAATAACCTGACATATAAATACTGCCTCGTTGGTCTAGTGGGGTTCGATTCTCAGGTCGGGCAAAGTGTTATTGGGTTTTTCCAACAGGAATTTCTCAGTAGCAGCCTCGGAGTCTGGGTTTCCGTCCATCAATAAACCCAGACCCCCTTCACACACAATTGACAACAGTATATTGGTTGCGGCAGTAGGTGGTGTGTCGTGCATTCAGTACGGGAAAACAAGGCTCACGTAACTTTTTTCCCCGTACTGTGTGCACGAAAGCTCGCTGTGTAATACGTTGCAGGTCATGTAAAAAGAACGCTGGCGGTCAAGCTGCGCATAAGCGATTTATCGGTGTGACAGACAGCCCTCTGTGCAGAGGATGCATGGAGGCGGAAGAAACACCACAGCACGTGCTCTTAAAGAGCAGAAGCGTGGCAGATCAACGGGCACGGACTCTCCAATCGCCGGTATCGCTCCCCGAAGCCTGCAACAGACTGCTGGCATTCTGGGAGGACCTGGGATGGTTGGAGTAACTCCTCAAGGATATTTTTATACGCACAATGGCCCAATAAAGAGGCTAAGTGCGGAAACAGCCCAGCTAACCTAACCTAAGCGATTTATCGGTCTATTTGGTGGTATGAGGTAGGGCGCGGGGCGGGTGAGCCACGCGCTGCATGCAGTGCGCTATTGGTTCGTCAGTTGAGCTTTGCATCCCGCGCAGTGTCCACGTCCAATAACTTTCGTGCGAGACTGTACCCATGTGCAAACACACCCCCACCACTTTCTCCCAGCGTTCTTTTTACGTGACGCGTACTGTACATGACCGGTCAGTTCCCAGCTTAATGAGTATGTCGTACTAACCTTGTAACATCTGCACGGGTAGGGTCCTCAGCATGTCATCCCACATCAGCACAGTTATATCTGGCCTCTTCTCCTTGATATACAAGACGATACTTTGTATATGGTCTAGGTATAGTACAGCCGCCTTGGTGCCGTCGTTCGGGCCTCTCTCTTGGCACTGTGCACACACGCCCATGTGCCAGACCTGAAAAAAAAAACAGATGAGATTCTATTAAGAACTGTTGATATTCTATATTCAAAATGCTGTTGAGTGGCAAATAATCAGAGGGCCAATTTTACTAGTTTTAAGGAACGATAGAAAACTAATCTCAATATCAATTTGTCAAAAGAGCAACTAAAATCTATTTATTGAAAATTAACCTGGTTTACAGGGCTAAAATCAAGAGTCTTTATGGGAAGTTGTATCTTATTCGTTTAGGGTATCAAGTGCCCAGTCCAAAAAGGAGAAGACACTTTCCAATCAAGTTTTTACAAAAGCCGGATTACATAATTCTTGTTTCTTCTATATGCGACTACAATGTAGATAAAGAGCAATTTAAAACAGTTTCTAAAATAAAAGTGGTTGGTAAAGTGTTATAGGGTTTTTTCATCAGGGATTCCTCGGGAGCAACCTCTGAGTGTAGATTCGTGCCCGGTTGCCCGGCACTAAGCTCGATCCTTATTACATAAGGCCTAAACTTCACTGGCGAAATGTGGGTGTGGGTACACCTTAACACGCGTGCCTACCCATTTAGGGATTACAGGCGCGATATTCTATTTCCTTACCTCATCAGCCCCAATATGAAAAAACTTGGCATCAGGCTGTGCATCTAGTGTCTGATTTATCATCTCTCTCACTACTTCTTGAGATCTCGGCCTAGAAGGGCACAGCACAGCGGCCGACTTCGAAATTTCTCGAAGGTCTTTGAACACTGGGTACTTGAGTACAAACTCCATGTGCCCAATGGTCTGGATAAGCTGGATCTGAAGATACATGAATAAAAAGTAAAGTAAGAAAATAATCATTTAAAAATTTTACTGGAAGATGAAAATTAAAAAATAAGGGTTGTCAGGGCTAAAGGTAAGTTTTTTTTTTAATAATTTATATCTTGAAATTATTGATTTATGGTGTCAAATTACCCAATTATTATCTTAAGATATTTTTATGCATACCTACCAATAAATAAGCCTAAAAAACCTTTTATATATGGTCGAACAAACTATTTGGTTTACAGACATCAACAATCTTCAATCTTTCTGCTACACTGCCATTCATTGTTATTTTGTGTTCACTTTTTAAGCTTGCGGTGCCTAATTAATTTTGGAACCTATTTAAATTAATTTAAAAGAGTTGAAATACTCGACAAATTTTAAGTAGTTGAAAGTTAGCTGCTTCAGCTGCTTGTATATCAAATAGCTTGTTCCTCTGTACCTACCATATTTCACACAAATATAGAATAATTCTATTAAATTCTAACAGTCTCAAAATAAAAATGTTTACTTACTGGATCTAAACCATTGTACTTGATGAACTGCAGGATATGCTGCGTTTCTGCCAAGCTGTACATGTTATCACCACCGGCGTTGCTTGAACTGCCAATTTCCATCAGATCTCCAGAGTATGGGAATGTGTCTTCCCATTCCAAGAGGATGCCAGTTGCACCCCATGACTTTAGTCTGACTATCACCTGAAAGATTAAATAATAATAATATGCTATGGTCAATCTCAATGGATACTAGTCAAGTACGCAGGAGATATTACAGTGTACAAATGTGTGCACAAACACAAGTGTAATTTTATTTCCCTCACTCTCATAATACAATGAGACAGTAATCTGACACAATCAATGAGAAATCAAGTGCAGGAATAACTCATTTAAAGTATTAGTATTACATGTTTTTCAGAAGAGGTGGTAATATGACTTAAAGGTGAAAACAATAACAATTTCATTTGGTTATTAAATAGTTATTTGTTATACAAGAGTGCAAAGTTGCTTTTTAACCGCGTGTTCAATTTTGATGACCGAGCAAGCGATGGAACCTAAAATTGAATCACGAGCGCAGCGAGTGATTCAAAATTAGAATTCTGAGCGTTAGCGAGGGAATCAAAAGAGCACGAGGTGAAAAATCTTTGCACTCGAGTGCAACACGTAACTTTTCATTCCACCTCAGCGAGGAAATGACTAAATGCAAAAAAAAACGTAAGTAGATACTGAATGTGCAACTGACTTACTTTTGCCGCCAAATATACGGAATCGGGTACTTCATTAAGAAACTTTTCAATATCAGATACTGTGAAAACCTTCGATTTTTTTGGTTGATGACCAGATGAGGCTCTATTTAAAAATGCCACTAATTTAGGATAGGTATCGATATGTTTGTCTTTTTTCATCTTTATTGTTGCTTTTAGCATCGAATACGTACTCCATAGAGTTCTTGCTTTCTTGTTCTCGGATAATTCTATAAAATATGCCAGCAAAACGTTTTCTGAGAAAGTTTTGGCTCCTTTTGCTAGTCGCCACGTGTTGAACATATCGTACTGTTTTAAATACTTCTCGCGTGATTGTTGAGAAAGCTCATTTGCGCATTATTAACAGTTTCAGTCAATTCTGTTGGCGTCAAGCAAACTTCCTCACTCATTTTAGTTTTTTCACTTGTTTTCAAGTTTTTAATATAAGGTTTAACAATGACGTGAAAAAATGCCGCGTAAAGAACCGCGTACAAAGCAAATTGAAAAAAGAACACCAAGAAGGTTCCGAGTCTGAGTTTTTAACAAATTAAAAAAAAAATGTATGGTATATTCGGCACCATAGAGGTAGCAGTAAATAGGTTTAATGTTTTTTTTAATTCACAAACTTAGTGCACACGATGTTCTAAATTCAATTTACTTTATCCTCTAGAGAATAAAAACGGCTTTTCCACTCAGATATTGAAGATTAAAAATACTCTTTCCAAGATGGTGGGATGAAAAATATATTATATCTATGCCTAGTTATATACTGGATTATATTAATATTACCTAAACTATATGTCAAACATACCCTTATTTGCTGTCATTATATTCTTCAGATAAAAATTATCTGACCATTGAAAAATCAGCCCTAAGCAAACCATTTCCTTTTTGCTGGATCATAGATTTCTTACCTTTTCCAAATATGGAATTCGCGGAGGAGCGCCTTTCAAGTCCAAATGCACAATTCTGGAACAATATTTTTTTTGTAGACATGATATTGTACAAATTTAATCATTTTACCATCGCAGGCGCGGATGTACATTCTTGGGGCTCAAACTATCAAAACAGTTTCTTTCGCATTTATAATAATATTAGTATAGATTATGTATTGTAAATGTGGGTGTACCTCTGCCTAACCCTTGGGTGATTGCAGGCGTGATAGTATGATGATTATGTATTTGAGAAGAAATCTACATCTTTTCAAGAAAGTAAGAGATAAACATAATCTTAATTCCAGAAAAATAGCTTAACCATATTTGACATTGTTACGACTAGGTCATCATCTGCCTAGCCTTTCTCAAACTATGTTGGGGTCGGCTTGCAGTCTAACCGGATGCAGCTGAATACCAGTATTTTACATGGAGCGACTGCCTATCTGACCTCCCAGTAACTGGGTAATACGATACCCCTTAGTGAGAGTGGTCAGATTTTCGGGCTTCTGACGACCCGTAACGACTGTCAAAGAACCACATATGACAGCCGGGACGAACGGCTTAACGTGCTTTCCGAGGCACAGAGGAGTCTCGGTGTGTAAAGATGGTCACCCATCCACGGACCAACCCCGGCAAGAGTAGCTTAACCTGACAGATCGACCTATGCGGTTGTAATTACTTAGCCACGAGCTCCTCCACAAAAAAAAAAAAAAATAAATGAAAAAAATATTAATATGAATTTTTAAATGTTAAATTTAACACAGACAGATTCAACAAATTTTAAAATTAAATGTTAAATGTGTCAATGGAATTTTGTTGTGACATTTGTTGTTTGAATGTAACATTAAAATTAATGTGATAGAAAATTTAAGACACTTTTTTTAAAAGTTCACTTTTTTGCAAACAAGTATAGCAGACTAGAGGATTATATTCAAGATAAGAATGCTTGAAAACATAATTATGCTGGTCCTGGTCCATAGAACAATTCTTCAATGAACTAATGAACTCTCCCCACTGCAATGCAGCATTTATTATTTGGCAAGCAATTTTCAACTCTACATTTATTAAATTTTCAATTAATCAAAACAATAATTGCTTGAGCTTTTTACTGCTATGCTTGTATGACGAGATGTATGAACGTAGATGAGGCGAAAGGAGTATGTAAGGATCGTAGCAGGTGGAGTTCTTTAGTTTCTGCCTACCCCCATGGAAAAAAAGGGGAGTTTATGTATGTATGTATGTTAAAAAAAAATGTACAATGGACATTGGGGGATCATGTACAAAGAAAACTATAGATATATCTACACGCAAGCAAAACATCTTTTGGATGGACGGAAAGACAAGGCCAATGTGACAAAGATTTTAAAGTCCGAGTTCAAAGACATCATTAAAAATTATGTAAAGACGCAGATAGCATAATCAGCCTATAATGTGACCCCTGTTGCATCACAGCCTCAGGCTTTCTGTAGAAGTGTAGACCCTAAAAACCTATGTGTGTATGAGCTCCATAGCTCACTGTCCGTTAAGTCTTCATAAAGGATTGGACAGCAAGGATTGAACTAAAATAATATGACTATTGTATACTTAGACAATAGTCATATTTTAGTTCAATCACTAAACACATGTAAACTTAATGAAATTTTAATAATGTGAGTCTAAATCATACATTTATTAAATTAAATGATTTAATAGGATCAAACCTAGATATTAATTCCTTCACCATAGGTACAAAATTTAATTATTACAAGATTTATTATTTGTCTGAAGTCGGTTAAGTGTGAGGACCATTTAAAAATTTAATAATTTATTAAATATTAATTAATCAAGCTTTTTAATAGGTTTATTTTTAAAAATTAAGATAAAATAGACAGCAGATTCATATTTATACAGATTGATGCTTGTATATCATCCTACATACGTTCGTAACCCGTTAAAAATCTTGACTTTATAGATAAATTAATTAATTAATATTAAAATATGTAATCAAAGTAAAATGCAATTGATGGCTTCCAGCGATTTGAAAAAATCAATAGTCTATATAATATCAATCTTACCTATGCGTTAAATCCAGTTTCTGCAATAAGTTCTGCATTTTGAATTTGGCAAAATAACTAGTCACTTGTTACAAGAAATGAGATTGTTGATTGAAGAATAGAATTAATGAGAATCGTTTGTTTACGTTCTGGCTTCTTTTCATTCGTTTCGATTCCACCCAGTCAGTGTTGCCACTTTTTTCGAAGAAAAATAGTACTAATAAAAACTGCGGAAAACAAAGTACCAACTTTTGAAAAATTTAAGGAAATAAACAGTAGGTTTACATTTATGTTTAACCTTCATTTATTTTTCCAAGTTCAGTTTTTATTACTCTTAGCTTTAGCCATCAGTTCTAATATTTTTAAAATAATTACCGAGGTCTGAGCAACAAAATATATTTATATTAGATTTAATAATTGACTATTCAATTTCTACTCTGAAATGTTGTTGGATTATTTGTTACAAGATTTCCTTTCATTACTTTTACTTTGAAGTCTTTGGATTTTGTGAAATTGCGTTCCATTGAATTTTGATTTTTTAAGCTATTCATTGACAACATTGATACTTACTAGAACCAATGTTACCAATTAACAAATATAGTTCTCCCATAAATTCAGGTTAAAACAACAACTGCAGCCACTAAGTTGTTAGATTTAAATGTAATAATCATTACCTACATATTACGTTTAATTCACCAAATTCATTTTATAATGACTGCCTCGTTGGTGACTGCCTCGTTGGTCTAGTGGTCGCAAGCGCGACTGCTGTGCATGAGGTCTTGGGTTCAATTCCCAGGTCGGGCAAAGTGTTATTGGGTTTTTCCATCAGGAATTTCTCAGTAGCAGCCTCGGAGTCTGGATTTGTGCCCGGTTGACTAAAAACATAACTGGCGAAATGTGGGTGTACTGATTTGTACACCTCTGCCTAACCCTTCGGGGATTACAGGCGTGATGTTATGTTATGTCATTTTATAATCATTGATTTTTTTAAACAATGTTTTTATATTCTCAAACTTGGTGACTGGCGACTTTTCGTTTTCATTCATAAAATATGCGATTATAATACCGATGACTGCCTCGTTGATCTAGTGGTCGCAAAGCGCGACTGCTGAGCATGAGGTCTTGGGTTTGATTCATAAATCGGGCAAACTGTTATTGGGTTTTTCCATCAGGAATTTCTCAGTAGCAGCCTCGGAGTCTGGATTTGTGCCCGGTTGATTTGATAGCAATAGGCTCAACCCCTATCACATGGAACTTAAACACTGGCGAAATGTGGGTGTGCTAATGGGTGTTGCACTTCTACCTAATCCTACGGGGATTATTTTATTACTTTACCGAATAATGTTTTAAGCAGAACCAATAACGTGTGTTTTTCATTGATTCTCATTATTTTGCAATCTTTTTGTAGAAGATAAGTAAGAATTAAAGTATTAATAGGTATAAGGTATAGGTAAATCAAACACATCATATAAAATAGCAAAGTTTAATTTTAATAGCTCATAGGTACATACCTAATACAAGGTATACGAAAAGAGTTTAAATTCTAAGTAAGTAGACAAACTTATTACCTAAAATACTTTCAAAATTTCATGTAAAAAATAAATTCATTATTACCTTGATCGGTGTTTTAAATGGCAAGTATAATTCAGACGAAAGTATCAGGCACTTTTATATAATATAATAATTATAATAATAATCTAAAAAACATACCATTTTCAACAAAAAAAAATACATTAAAAACAGCTAGGGTCTTTTACAAACTTTTATACTATGTAAGTATTTTCGAGGATACAAAATCGATAGGTAGTGCATTCTACAGGTTGTTCGGTAATCTAATACATTCCCTGAAAGGGGGTGAAACTAGAGCTAATTTGTCCCCGAAAACATGCGAAACAAGACAGGGGTAATTTTGATTCATAGTACTTAAGATGTTTCGACTAAAAACTATATTTTGAATAATATTTTTTAGAAAACTCATTGGTTTATAAGCTCTCTAATAAATATTCAATTTACGTCGACAGCTGGATAGATTTGAAAAGTGCAGGTAAACTTAAAAAAAGCGCTTTATCTAAAAATCAACTCAGTTTTGACCTAAAGTTTTTGAGGTTTTTGCCAATTAGCTCTTATTCATTCCCTTTCAATAAATGTATTGTATTACCAATCACCCTGTTTAATGCCTGCTTAAAGTAATTAGGGTATATTTATGGATACATAAGTATTTTAAACTACAAAAAGGCACACAATATTATAACCTCTAAAGTATAAAGGAAAGGAATACTATATCTCCATAGAGACTTTATAAAGGAAATAAATAAATAACATACCTACGAAGGTATATAATATGATAATAAGATAAAATTTTCTAATTTACTCACCACGAACACACACTTGCTACAATAATCAAGGTACTTTTTGATAGATAATAATCTATTAAAATTACTAAAGTCAAAATAATGTAAAAAACAGACCTAACTATCTCTATTTAAATAGGTACCTACTTAGTTATATTTTTGTCTACAAATAAACAAATAATAGATAATGATGACAATGAAATTTTGAACACTGATTGTAATAATTCTAAAATATTGTCTAAAAAACTATAATTAAGTAAGTATACTGATTTCAATTCAATATAAATTAATTCAAATACCTCCGCTAATCACACAATGGATTACATATTTATAACCCCTCAAAAACCTTCTCTAAAGTATATCTATAATGAAAAACACATAAAGTGTATAAGATATAATAATAAGCTTTCCAATCAAAGCAGGAAAAACGTACGTAATATTAAATTATTTTTTTACTATGTCAACACCATAAAACAGTTGTCATATCCAAATTCTCGATGGAATATTTTTAGTGGGCAATAATAATTTTCACCCCTGGATCCGGTTCACCGGCCACGTCTTTTGCGAGGGGCGCGTTACCACAGATACGGAAGTTTTCGGTGAACGGTATAACACCGACCAGGAAACCAGAAATGATGACCCACAAGCCAGCGACGTAAAATGCTGCATCCCAGTGTCCTGTGACGTCTCTCAGCGCACCTGAAATCAATACACGATTTTGTTAAATTCCAGTATATTTATGTATTACGATAGTACCTCAGAGATGCGGTAATTTAGCATTATTATTCAGCGTCTAATAGACTGCAAGAAAATTCCAAAGGAATTTTATGATCTAAAAAAATACTTGACACAGGCAAAGTCATAATTAAAAAGTAAGATGTCAAGTGTAGGTTTATGAGAGGCTAGTGGACACCATCAATCAATTGACATACTTTTTATGGACTGTCAAACGATTCCCCCATAGATTTTGTATGGCAATATCGGACTGTGACGTCACTTATTCGCTAACTCAATTGACTTACTATTTATTGATTTCAAAGCCACAAAAAAATCAAATTTTACATTAAATTGAAAATTAATAGGGTGTCTGCTAAAATAAAGTGTTTTGTTTTTACAGACTTGCAGTATTAACTATAAATATTCACAAACATAAATAATCCTGGCCCATTGTAACGCAGACCTCTTTCATATTATTAAGAAAAAAACTATAAGTACCTACTTAAAATTTAAATAATTTGTAATGGCTGAAAGAAAACCTTGTGACACATTGACATGCAAAGAGCTAAAGTTATACAAACAACATTTGTATTCATTAACGGTGAAGATTATAGCTAGGTTTACGACTGCTCTGCACTTTATTTTACGATTGTGGTTACCGCAACTGATGCGATAAGAACTGCAATATTTATCCTTAGATTTCTCACTTCTTAAAAGAGCGCCCGATTTTGTCCGTTTGTTTTTTTTGTCACCCGCATTAAGTTACGTTTTTGGTAACTGCTCCGCTCTTGTGAGTCGTAGCGTGATGTTATCTAGCCTATACTATTCCTTATGAATCTGGCTATTTTATACAAAAAGATTTTTTCCAATCCGACTGGTAATTTCAGAGATAAGTGCGTTCAAACAAACATACAAAAATTCACTTTAGATTTATTAAAAGTATATAAATAGATCTCTTTACATAGTAACAACAAAGTTGAAGCTAGCTGATTACGTTGCGGCAAATTGTTTCTCATATTCTAAGTGTTATTGATGGAAGAAAACAAATGAGGCATCGGTTGCTGACCATAATGCAGCATTAAAGTATGTGTAACCTAATCCTAGTATTTTAAAAACAATGAACCAAGTAACGGTTTGTTAGTACGTTCTTGTTCACTGTTATTGCGATTATGTTATGCATTGGTTTCTGTGCATTGCGGTAACATCTGAGGGGTATTTTAGTATTTTGAAGAACGTTTGTTTTTAATCTGTATTAATCTGTCAAAAATGCCTCCATTTTTTCTACATTAATTTCTACATTTTAATGTTAAAATTACGGGAATTGATGGATTTAAACAATTCTTTAAGCTTCGCAGAAGAATACATTTATTTTGTTGTATTTATTATTTATTTAAACTTTATGCAACAAATGTACAAAGGCGGACTTAATGCCTTTAATGTATTGTCTGCCTTGTATTTATTGTTAATTAAAATAATTATGTACGATAATTAATAGGATTGCAGGGGTAAATCAGGACGAAACCTTAAAAGGGATTTTAACGTTGAAATTATATAGGTTGTTGTTAACCATGACTTGGTTGACAACAAATGGTTTACGGTTAAAATATCTTAAAGTAAAAACATGAGCCCTTTTTGACAATAAGCTATATTACTTTATCGTTAAAATCTCTTTTAAAGTTTCATCTCAATTCAACCTTTTTTGATCTACCATAATTATTTTCGCTTTACCTAGGTTTTGAAATTAAATCGACAAAAACACATTTAGGTACTCACCGGCCATTGGCGGTCCAATTAGATGTCCAATACCCTGACTCAACAGCACCAATCCATAAGCCATAGTGAATCTTTCCAAAGCGATCAGCTCCACCAAAATGCTCGGCGTATATGAATAGGAGCTTGAGAACATCAGCCCGAACATGACAGCATTTAATGCTAGTATGTAGAAACTGTACGGTGCTTCGGGGTCCATCACACGAATTAACACAGGGAATAAGATGATGGTTACGCCACAAAATATAAGGCACAGTGCGTATGTCTTCGTTACATTCACCCATGGAAGATCACCCATCCAACCCAGGCCGACCTAGAACACAAGAATAATGATTTTAGTAATTTGTCATTTGCTGTGGGAAAACGAGAAATTCACATAGGCAAGTTCTTAGAGAATATGGCAGGAAAGTGACATTATTCAAACTAGGTATACAATATTACCCAAATTGAATCTGAAAAGTAATTGACCAGCTTTTACTTGAAGTACTTTAAAAATCATATTAGGCACTCGGCATTAAAAACCCGTGATTAAAAAAAAAAACAATTTAACTTAGGGCTAATTTTTCAATCGTCAGTTAATGTCAAACTGTCTTAGGTATTAATTCTTCGGATAAAAGTTATCTGACTATTGAAAAATCAGCCCTTAGCCCTAAAAACCCAAATAATATTCAATTAACAGTAAAATTAGACTTTTAGTTGCCTAAAAAGTAATAAATAGTGTATCTACAGATTAACCTGACAAATAAATGACGTCACATTTTCCTACTGCCATACAAAATCTATGAGGGAATCGCGTTTTGGCAGCTCACAAAAAGTATGTCAATTGATTGGTGGTGTCTAGTAGACAATTCAATACTTACGATGCCAATGATAGTTGCAATACCGAACACACTCAACATCCAAGAGCCGTGGACCTCGGAGTATCCACTCATGAGCATAAAATTTGAGATGTAGAAGTAAGGCACAATGAACCAGATGAACAGCACCAAGGTCGACAGATTCATCATCAGGAAATGGAACTCGGTGAACATGTTGAAGTCGAAGGTTTTGTTGATGGTGTCCAGTAAGCGCCGGCCCCAGGTCTGAAAACGAAAAGCATACAAGTGTTACCAAAACATGTGTTTGATAGACCAATTGTTTATTATGTAGCTTACGAAAATGATCAAAAGAATAATAGTTTTTTTAAAGGGAACACTACGAAAATCTCCTTTATCGTGGGTGATTTTACTAATATAAACCATCTGATGATCATACAAGTATTTGTTGCGTGCGGGAATCAAACCCGAAACACGCCGCACAGCAGCCAATCGCTCAGCCACTGCGCCAACCGTGTTATCATTATATAATGTAGGTAAAGAGATGTTAAAAAATTGTTACATTTTCCATATTATCTATTCTGCTTAAAATTTGAAATTTTATTCTTGAATGACAACTAAATAACAAAGGTACTTACAGTTTCTTCCTCAACAGACCACATCGAATTTCTATAAATATCTGGGCAGGATGACGCTCGCAGTTTGTACTTGGCAATATTCATCATGGCACCACGATGCATGATCGAGTTACGATGCACTCGGATACCTCTCAAGTAATGGTGATCAGTAACAAACTGCTTCGTCCACCAATCCTGACGCTCCCTCTGCACAATTACTGCTGGTTTATTCTCCGGTATTGGCTGCAGCAATTTTTCTCTGACCTGATCCAGTTTGGTCTCAAATTCCTTCTTCTTTTCTTTCTCTCTCTTGTTTAGTTTCAACTTCATCGACATTTTAATTGGTTTCGATTTTGAACCTTCTGTGGCTGGTTCTACGTTCAACTTCTGTTCGGATGTACTTTTTAGTGCTAGCAGAGATGGATAGTTTTGTAAAATAATGTTGTAGAGTTTCTTATTAGATTGGAGTTGATCTAATACTTCGGCAGGCACCTGAAACATATAATAAAATCATCAAATATTTTGTTTTAAATGAGAGGCCATTTTATTAGCTTTTATAAACGATAGCAATGTAATATCTGTCTTAATCTGGCAAAATTCCCTCAAATTTACCTTTTTTTGGAATCAATTGTCGTTGAGATGAACGTTTTTAATTAATAGAAATCGCCTTCAGAAACTAGACGTTTAATTGATTATACGTAAATGAATATTACCTTTTCACTTTGTCTCAAGAACGTCGGCAGGTTGATGACAGAACTAACTTTATGATATTGTGACATGTCAGCGTTTCTTTTAGTTGCTGCCTCCAAATCCTCAGCTTGAGCAATAGAAGCCACTAATGTTGTGAGTATATATTCAGGTGTTTCACCGCTCTTCATTAGTGTCTTTAATTCTTCTGCTCCTGGATAAACAGATTCTCCACCACCAGATTTTGCAGATATGGATATAGTACTAGATGCTCTCTTCGACTTATTCAATTTTCTTTGCTTTTTCTGCTCAATTATTAACCATTCAGGATCTCTCATTACAGCACCACATACACACACGTTAAGTACAGTACCAGCTAACAGTAATAACGTACCTCTCCAACCAAATTCTTCCAATAAATAAGTCGTCAACGGGGAATATATGAAAGTACCAAAACCAACTCCACAAGAACCTAATCCAACAGCTAAATTGCGACGTTTCTCAAACCAGTAAGCGATGGATACTACAGCAGTAACGTACAACAAGCCAGTCCCTAGGCCAGCCATAATACCATATGTAACATACAAAACTTCAACAGAATTACTGTATGAAGCTGCAACAAATCCTATAGTTGAAGCTACACCACCAACTATTGTCATACTTCGGCATCCATAACGATCTACTAAAGCACTCATAATGGGTCCTGCTATTAAAGGCACTGATATGAACAAACTCCCAATCAAAGAAGTTTTAGCTTCACTGGATTCAAAATAGATGACAAACTTGTCATGCATTAAGCCATAGGAGAAAGCTAATCCGTCAGCCACGGTAGCGATGAGGAATGATGCAGCTACCACTACCCATCCCCACCCTCCATCGGGGATCGGAGGCACGGAGTCTTGTGGTGGCTTACTTGAACAAATACTGTCATTGTCCCCAAGACCAAAAAATTTAACACCCTCGTTAGTTGAGACGGCATCATCATCAGTTTTTGAATCTTTATGATAACCTACAGAAAGATGGTTATCCTTAGTATTATTCAGTTCCGTTTTCATAGAATTTACAGTATCTAAATCATCTTTAGGCTTTCCCATATCTCTCATTTCATTTCGATCATCATTCACTCCATCTATATACTTGATATCATTGGACCTCTGAAGGAGTGGAGACGTAGTCTTCTCCTCTTCAGACGGTACTTTATGTTCATATTTGCTAGAAGGATCTTTGCCTGGAATTCCATTTGCATACGCTCGTTGTGATTCCATTAGTCTTTTAGACGATCTCTTCTTAAGTACGGTGCTAAGTACGTACTCTGTTGTCGCTAATTCAGTCCTCTAACGGACGTCGTGAACACTACCAGAATTGGATTATTTAATCCAATTAATGAAAATTCTTCTACGTTGAAGAAATCTTTAGTTCTCTCGACCAGTGTCTTAATCTTGGGTCTCTAGCCGAATAACGGCAAAGTCTCTTCGATATACAAAGTGTTAGGGCGCAAGGGTTGTAGCTTGTCGAGTACATCAAGGACCGGCTAGTCCTCGATCTCACACTTTTGAAAAATTCACTTTCTATATTGTCACACGTTCGTCCCGTGAACGTCGTGTACCTTTTTGACATTAATTAAAGTTTTAAAACTTGAAATCTCTGCAACATTTCAAATTTGTTGAAGACAGGGTTGAATCTGTAACAAAAGAAAAAAGTAATTAGTTTTTTTTAATTTAATCTGGCAACAAACGTAATAGTTAATAGGAAGTAAATAAAAGCTTATAAAACAACGGGTAACTTTACTATATCAAGAATCAAGGCTAAAACTCATTTGTCACACGAATAAAACCCATAATGTCACCGAGCCCACCTGCCTGATGTTTAATTAGGTACACATTAACCTTAAAAGAAGA
This sequence comes from Hoplodrina ambigua, assembly GCA_949774945.1. Lineage (NCBI taxonomy): Eukaryota > Metazoa > Arthropoda > Insecta > Lepidoptera > Noctuidae > Hoplodrina > Hoplodrina ambigua. The sequence goes on along the minus strand of OX458974.1, from coordinate 1,808,555 downwards.
TTTATTATGTGAATTAAATGTTTGGCTTCGTGTAAGTAGGTACTAGGTTGGTTATTACTGAAATGGAGGTCACATGAAAACGTATGCTGGTACCTAAAATACTACCTAGGTATGTGTAAACTTAAAAAGCCAAAATTTTAAAAGTGGTCCTTCGAGCCGAATAAAGGATTGGTATGCATTTGTCCCCGTCAAAATTGCCTAATTGTAGAAATTAATTTTATTTCTATGGATTACGAAAGAAAAAAACACGTAATTATTATAAAAAGAAAATCACGTTATTCAAAAGCAGAATCAATTCAATTCAATCGTCTAAAGTAAAACTACGAAAATTTCAGGACCTAGGAATTTTTAATGCCTAATAATATACCTAAGGCTTTAAGTTGCCTTTATATTTTTCGTTGTATAAAGTTTAAATAAATACCTATAATTATCATTTAATCAATAGGTCCAATTATCATAAAAATTTCCGCAAAATGAGTTAAGATGAACGAACAACGGAAAAAAAATTAAGAAATTTTATGAAGACGTCGCGTCGTCGAGCAACATTGTAGGAACCACTTTAATTTGGCACAGTACAGAAAAGTGCTATCGTATTTTTCAAAGTAATTTCCTCACTAACCCATTTTCACTTAGCAAATTATGGTGCCATTAGGCAAAGCAATCATCACTATTTAATGGTGTTATTCTGTAAAAATCTCTTACGGTGAATTTAGAACAAGTGTGCTTAAAGTGGAGGTGACTTGTCATACCACCTAGGTATTCACAGTTCACCTGAATTTACCGGGAAGATTTCTACAGAAAGACAATCCCACCAAAAACATTTTTTTACCGGGAAGATTTCTACAGAAAAGACGGTCTGTTACTTGGGGTTGACAATGACATACACTTCAAGCTCACTTCACCTGAATTCGCCGGGAATTATTTCTACAGAAAAAACGGTCTGATACTTGGAATAAACATACACCTCAAACTCACTTCACCTGAATTCACAGGCAGAGATTTCTACAAGAATATACCGGCTGTTATAATTAAGTGATTGACAAAACATCTAGAGCTTTCACCTGAATTCGCCGAAAGAGATTTTTACAAAATAGCCGAGCTGATGCTAAATATTGACAGCTCACCTCAATTAGCGACGGAGAATTTTACAGAATAAACCGGCAAGTTAACGAGGCTAATTTCAGTAAGTGGAAGGTTATTGACACTTCCAAATCTAGATTTGACTCGATAGATCTCTTGCATTTTACAGAAGTATATATTATGTAAAATCACGGACAATTGCGGCAAACCACTTTTAACCTTTAAGTCTTAGTAATACGGTTGAATAGTGATCAACCGCCAATGCTTCGCTGAATGAGCGGTTTCGGTTTGAAACCTAACTTAATTGAAGATTTTAAGTCATTTTTCTTTATGTATTTTGTTCTATGTCTAAAATAAATAAACAAAAAAAAATAATTAAAAAGAATTGGTATCATCTGACAAGGACAACTCAAACGTTTTAGTTTTATCGACTTATGATGGAACGCAAACAGTAATGAAGTACATAGAACACTAAGTACACAACAGAATGTACTCAACGAGACCTACGTTACGTTATCTTTTATGATAATGTGAGTTGTATGAACTGCATATCAATGACACATGATTCAGAGATAACCGATGTCAGTTCGTCTGGCTGTAACGACGCTGAAATTCTCATGAAATTCGTGATTATTTACGTATTAGGTACATCCTAGCATACTGTAACAACAGTTACCTTATCAACATCCAAAATGATGTAACACGGTAACTAAAACTCGCATTTTTTTCCTAACGAGTGTTTGGTTTATGTATAATGTCAAACTAGTTTTTTCCATACAAACTTTGAGCCACCCTTTCATAACTTTAGAGGGTGAATTTTGGAAAATCTTTTCGTATGAGATGCCTACGTCATACAAAGAACACAACCTCCAAGTTTCAGGTCTCTACGATCAGCAGTTTAGGCTGTGCGTTGACCCGTCAGTCATTCAGTCAGTCATTCATTCGGGACAAGGCATTTTATATGTTTAGATGGACAGATAGATTTTGAAATGATGTTATTTGACTGAAACCTGACTGCTGGCTACAAAATTTCATCGAATTATGTAACTTATTCACATATTACATATACCTACATTATTAGAATACGATTAAATTAAGTTTTGTGTGAAGTGCGGTGTCCGTACAGTTAGTTTTCTAAGGGGAAATTTTTCAACCGTCAGATAACTCATAACGAAGGGATAAATATGGCAGTTTGACAGCTTACCTATAGAAAAATACATCCAAATTCTCATATTTTTTCTTTGGATAAAAGATAACTGGTTATTGAAAAATCAATCCTAATGCCTTTGCACAGTTTCAAAGTCAAAGTCAAAACATTTATTTCAATTAGACCAGTTAGTCCAAAAGCTAAAGCTAGTTGCTCGTTCCAAAAGGAGGTAGGCCTCTATGGAGAAGAACGAGCAAGAAACTCCACGGCACTCTTTTCAATTAGGTTTTTACAAAATACTGGTTACATTATTCTTGTTGTTTCTACATGTTTGTTAGACATGCGGCAGAAAATTTCCCTTTTACTTATTCATAGTTATTATTTCGTACCTTCTAATAATAAACTCCTCAGTTAGCTCGTGCATATTTAATAAATGAAGTCATTAGTCTGAGATCATAGGACCCTCGTCATCATAACAATACATAAAACTAGTACATAGCTACCTACGTCAGAAGTTTCCATAAGGGCTTCAGAGGCACTTGACCTAGTAGCCAATGAGTGGGTGCATTGTATAGGTAACTTAGGACACAATCAGATAAGGGAATGCAGTTCCAATTAAGGTACACAATCGCATCAATACTTCGCTGTAAATAAATCTGCATCGATTTTATTTAAAAGTTCAGAGTTTGTCCTAAAATGGGGTGTAAAAAAGAGACTAATTCAAAAGTGCCTGTAAATGGTCTCATTGAAATAATTTTTTTGACTTAGATATTAACTTTGACACATCTTAAAGCCATTAAGTAGGCATACTGCCCATCACCTAGACATCATGACACTGGGTATCGTAGTGTGGGGTCCAGGCTAAATTAGATCTTAACAAATTATAAAAAAAAATTAGGCACTCATGGGGACTCACAGACGTGAAAACTTAACGTCACATTAGCATGTCGGTGACGCGAACCCATAAGTTTTGACACTGCCAGAAATAACTCAAAAAAGTGGAAAGATTTCAGTTTAAAAAAAATATTGCGGAAGAACGACGATTACTGTTGATATGAAAAATCAGTTTATAGTAGCGCGCAATGCATTGTGCATATCGCATATAATAAGTATAGAGGACATAATATCAAAACATGTTTACTTAAAAAAAAAAACTGTGTGACTTTGACTTTCAATATCTTCATAACCAGAAGATTCCCAGGTATAGTTAAAAAAGTCTTTATTTTACACGTGATTTACTATTTTATCCCCAAGTCCTATAGGTCCCAATTCGTTTAAACAATCCAAAAACAACAGAAAACATTTAAAAATAACCGACGACCGTGATGGTGGGTAAACCGGTATCATTAACAGGTTGATCACGCGACCTCACTTGAGGACGTATGCTAATGAAGCCAGCCGCTGTCTAGTTCAGCAGATTGATGAGACTCGATGAGGCGACAATAACGTTCACGTTATGAGACTGGTGAAGTTTTGCGTTGGTTACTACATGGCATAACTGAGCTTAACCCTCACGACTCTTAAAACGCTGAAGGGAAAAATTTTAAGGATGCCAATGAAAACATTGTCGGGATTCTAACACAACACGCCCAAACAACCCAAATTCTGAGGCTTAAGCCATATTTTTGTTCCATGCAAGAAACGAACTCATGACCTGCAGAGCAGCAGCCAATCTCTCAGCCACTGTGCCAGCCAATCTATAAATTAATACATATATCGTGGGAATGTCGATATTGAACATTAAAATACATATTTCTTGTAATTATAACAATTTATATTATTGCGACACTTACATATGTACTTTTATCAAGGAATAACATATTATTATGCACGTTATTGTCCAGAATAATAATTGATAATGTACAATACGTTTAACAAGTAATAATAAGAATTTATCAATAGACATGTACATACATACATACATACATACAAGGTACAGTTTTGCATCCAAGTCAAGGAGGTAACTCATCATCTGCCTAGTCTTTTCCCAACTATGTTGGGGTCGGCTTCCAGTCTAACCGGATGCAGCTGAATACCAGTATTTTACATGGAGCGACTGCCTATCTGACCTCCACAACCCAGTAATGGGTAATACGATACGTTGTCAGATTTTCGGGCTTCTGACGACCCGTAACGACTGTCAAAGATCCATGTATGACAGCCGGTACCAACGCGCAACGGCTTAACGTGCTTTTCGAGGCACGGAACGATGTCAGTGATGTCTAAGATAAACTTTAGAAAGTAAATATGAATTGAAAAAGTCACATTGATACTTGCCCGGTTTTGAACCCACAACCTCATGCATAAGAGGCGGGCGCCCTAACCACAAGGCCATCATGACACTTTGACATAAAAATATATCGATACCTTACCTATTAGATAAGTGTCCCAATTACTGTTCTAACAGCTGATTTAATCGCACGACATTGAGAGGTCAAGGCTAATCGATAAATTTATGCCATCCCACGACGCCACGGCCCACGAATCGCGATTCCTAAAATAAACTAATCGGGTATCTCCCCCATACCTTTGGGAAATACTTAAAACATTTACGAACATAAATTCTACAAGCTTATGAATAATTTAATAGGTATCAATCGTGTATAGAATTAAGTACATCAATATCACTGGTCTCATAACCAGACTCTAATGTGTCGCGGGACGTCTTAACAGGATACCGTGGCCCCAAAGAAACGCAAAGGGCAACAGAAAGAACAGGGTGGTTTTTTAGTCAGTAAAAATCTGACAGTTCCGCCCCACCCAGGGTGGAAGGTCCCATTTGATGATTTCTACCACCAAAAAAAATAATGTGTAGCCCCCGTGTCTTCTAAAGTACGTAAAGCCGTTGGTCCTGCACCTGATCTCTCTCCGGTCGTATCGGATTACCGTGCCGTCCCATCGGCCTACGAAAGTAAGGGAAGAAGGACTATGTAACATCACGCTACGATCCATAGCGGCAGAGCAGTAACCAAAGACGTATAGCGGAGTATAAATAAAATCGATTTTCATTGCAATGTTTCGCGAGAAATCGAATCAGCAATATCAATCAGTCGTTTCAATTCTTCGGAATGCGTGTCATTGGATGCGACTGTGCGATTGATGCAATTGAAAAGCAATTGAATTGCTTTGAATAGTTTCGAAGAATCAATATTGTATGTATTGTACGTTGCAAGAATTTGTTTGTGCATCCTACTGTACATACTGTTGGTTGTACAGACTGTACTACTGTCCTACTGTACAGACACAGCTACGCGTGGCCGAGGCAGCTAGTAATATTATCATAGAAGAATCTGTAGATCAGCCTTTCCGAAAATAGGCGAAAGTGGGCGCTGCAGGCCTAAAGGGGGGCGGTGAGAGACCCAGAAAAAAATCGAGGCGTTGTGTAGAGGCTTGGGGAGCAATTTGTAATTTCATCTACTAGGTGGTTTTTAAGTAGGTAAAAAAAGGGGGCGTTAGAAAATAATTTATTTTTAAACTGGGCAATAGACAAAATAAGTTTAGAAACACCCTGCTATAGATTATTCATCAAGGTGTCGCGTTTGTGAAAATGGGTATTAAACGTACTATTTAACTATGCATGATGCACCAATTATGCGCCTTGCGTCCAGACCGGCGCGTCTCAATGTCGCGCCAAAGTTTTCCCATAAGAACTTCTAGTTGGGTTTATCCCTAATCATAGATTCCTATCTTACCTCCAGACCTACATTTGCATGGACAAGATAGAGATCTATGTTTATTCCTAGATTTCCTAGAAAAGATATTCATGACTGTCTGTAATTCAAGGTCTAGATTTAAATAGGTATACTGAATACATTAGTGGAGATTTACCTCTTCTTAATGTATAAAGATTTTGTGATTAACTGTCTCGAATGTCTCGATGGTGCAATACTCTCAAGCACTAGGACTGATGAGCATGTGGCCCTAGATTTGATTCCCAAGTCTAGAAATTATGCTAAGTAAATAAATATCCCCTTGTTCGTTAGGCAAGCTTCTTGGGATCGAATTACTTGTGTGACAGATGTCAAAAACGGCATATTGTCTAACGTCAGTTGACCTCAGATTGAGTTTTCCATGCTTAAAGAATTTCTCTGTAGCAGTCTGCAGCAAGTGAATTAAATAAACATAATTAACAAAATGTGACCACTGCTTACACTTGGAAATATAAGCGTGATGTTAATACGATTATGGTCCAAAGTGTCCGAGGCTTGACCTCTGGCAACATGAACATTAGAATAATTTGAGCCGTTTATAAACAATCATTATCTATTCACAATTATTAACCAGTAAAAGGATTATAGTTATCCGTTGTGAATAAAGTATGGCAATGAATTGCATCGTAAATTTAACTACAGTTGATGCTGACGTTGGGACGAGGGGACAATGGGGTGACAGCATCACTCGTTATAGGACTGTGCAATCTTTAGTACTTAGGTACCTACTAGGTAAGTTAAGCGAAACATGATAACTATACTAAATTAACATCCATAGACTTAGTCGAAGTTTTGATGCATCGAAGCTGTGAGAAGTGGTAAAATTGTTGAATATTAAGTACATAACATAACATAACATCACGCCTGTAATCCCCGAAGGGTTATGCAGAGGTGTACCCATTAGTACACCTACATTTCGCCAGTTATGTTTTTAGTCCCATGTAATAGGGGGCGAGCCTATTGCCATCAAACGGGCACAAATCCAGACTCCGAGGCTGCTACTGAGAAATTCTTGATGGAAAAACCCAATAACACTTTGCCCGACCTGGGAATCGAACCCAAGACCTAATGCACAGCAGTCGCGCTTGCGACCACTAGACCAACGAGGCAGTCAACATTAAGTACACACATATAAAACCATTTTTTGAAATTATACTCTTCTCAATCATGCTTTTCTAAAACTGTGGACTTTAAAACATAATTGTATAATTAATTAACATAATATATATTTTTACTGGCACATTAAAATAGTACAAAATCATTTCTCTACAAGTGGTGAAGAGAAAAATGGCGGTTAAATATCCGAATTAAAAAATGAAACAAAATAATAAAGTATGTACTCGCAAAGGCTTGAATTAAAAAAATTATAAAACAAAGAAAAAACGATTAACATTTCAAGTTTTTTTTTATGCGCATTCAAGTTTTAATACTCTGGCTATAAAATATTCCAGATGATTCGATTTTTACCTATTAATTCGCCATACGGCGTCAGACCACCTGTGTGTCGATTGTATTGACTTTCTTAACCTAACCCAATATAACACACTTCCTGCTGTATGTTATGGCGTGTTATTGAGAACGGTGTGTATTGGTTTGTTGATAAAGCTAGCTGATGCCCGAAAAAAAAAAGCAATACTTATTTACTACAAGAAGGGATTACAAAAATAATGTTTTTTTCTGATATTATTATTTTGTTTTTTTTATTGCCTTTTTTGTATTATTTTTATGTGCAACTGTCCACACGGCCTGTGTAAAAAAACATTTTCTTTCTTTCCTAATAACATTGTATAGGATACATATTATTAACGGACTTCTAAGAAGGAGGAGGTTCTCAGTTTTGCCATTTACTGGAATAACAAGTGTAAAAAATTACTTGACGAAGGCGACGTTTTCATGTTCTTTCCAGCATGGCTATATTTTTTTGTTTTAGATCATCTACTTAGAAACCTTGTGGTTATATTGTAAATCAAACTCCTAAATACAATACCTCCAAATGCATTCGTAAATACAATGTTACATTGCATAAACAGCGATTTTTTTCACACCAAATTTTTTTTGTCGTTTCCCAATCATTTCTCTTTTAAACCCCCGTATTAAAATTACATCAGAAACAATTTAGCAAACGATGAAACTTTTACTGATTCTTTTATATCCTACGCGGCAATTTACGTATACATATTACCATAAAAGGAAGTACATGACCACAACATGTTTCTTAACAGGTGACCTGCGGTGAACCTATCCAGTTTTCATCATAACCGACCAGTAACTACTTAGCTCACAGACACATCATTGTTGATTGACACGAATTGCAAACTGCCCATCATTTCCTGCTGAGCCATTGGTTATTGAGATACCTGCTGAGATCTTAGTTGCCTGTGAAGATAGATACCTAATTGGATTTAGTTCTGACGAAACTAACCAACCCGCTTCAAATTTTCTCCGATTTTTCTAAGATATTTTTATGATTTTGGATATATAATGGGCATGTAGCAGTAACCAAAGACCATTTTTTTAAGAATGCATACATAACATCACGCCTGTAATCCCCTAAGGGTTAGACAGAGGTGTACCCATTAGTACACCCACATTTCGCCAGTTATGTTTTTAGTCCCATGTAGACTCCGAGGCTGCTACTGAGAAATTCCTGATGGAAAACCCAATAACACTTTGCCCGACCTGGGAATCGAACCCAAGACCTCATGCACAACAGTCGCGCTTGCGACCACTAGACCAAGAGACACTAGACCGAGGCAGTCAAGAATGGTAAATCATTTATCATCTGAGCGGAGCGGAAGGGAGTGTTAGACTCTTACTAACTAGGTAAAATCCATACGTGTTCCTCCTAATGCCCTTTGCGTTCCAGGGCCGCGGTGACTCTTTCGAACATAATCCGCAACCCTGGCAGGTAAAGACGTAGAAAAAAACAACCACGCGGTCGAAATCGCGGGCAAAAGCAAGTAAATATAAAGCTGTGACCTTGTATTTAAGATTTATTTAACTTAACAAGATAAAAGCAATACATCAGTAATTCGATACCAATAATAACAATCGATCTGATAACAGGTATTAGAACTTTGTCTGATTACCGAAATGTATTGTTTACATATTCGACCTGATAAGATAGGAATTTTCAAGATAACTCTTATTAAACAAAACATTTTGACATCATCAGATAAAATGATTTATGTCGTGATATACAATGGGAATATTTGAAAGGGCAATGAACAGGGTTAATACTCCATCTCTTTGAAAAAAGTAAAGTGGAATTTATTCTTGTACATAAACGGTAGAAAGAGATATCATACCCGGGGTCGCGTGACGTGTTAAAAGGATACCGTGGTCCCGGAACGCAAAGGGCAACAGAAGGAAAAGGGTGGAATTTTAGTCAGTAAAAGTCTGATAGTCCCTTCTGGACTGTCAGACTCATTTGATGATTTCTACCACCCAAAAAAAAAGGGATATCACATGTATAATATGATCAGTAGTCCTATATAATTCTAGATCCCATCAGAAAATAGCTTTGAGCATTGTGTATGAAAAAAACAGATTTTTTTATTAATATCCGATGAAAACTTTAATCGCGTGAGTGTCTATCAATCATATTCATCATGAACAAAATCCATGGTAAAAGGTCTGCGATATCATGTCCCTTCCAGCGTGTATATATATAATTTTATGAATATTATATAAGCAACGGAGTCTTTTATTACCATTCATTACTACGGTGTTGTTTTCCTACTTCCGCGCGGAAGGAATCGCGAACATTCATAATTTATAAATTGTTTATGTAGAAGTCTATCTAAACTCATATTATAAAGCTGAAAGTTTGTTTGTTTGAACGCACTAATCTCCAGAACTGTTGGTCCGATTCTAAAAATTATTTCGCTAATTGGAAGCTGCGTCATCTCTTAGTGCTTAGGCTATATTTTGTTATTTAAAACATGAGCGATTCGTGAGAAAATTTGCGCGGACGAAGTCGCTTGCGAAAACTAGTTTATTTACAAACACGAAACGGATATAAACGTTAAACATCATAAATGGATAATACAGGACGTGTGGATTACAAGAACAGCTAATTTTGGATAGGTACGAACACTTGTTCTTGCTGTTTGTTTAAACAATTAGTATCTAAGTAGATTATTTTTCACACGTTCACCTACCTATGCTAAAACTGGTATTAATAAAAAAAAAATCTGGTGTGGTCAGTTACTGTGATTAAAATTGGAATATCCGAAATATCTTTACTAATAATATAAAGAGGTAAAGTTTGTTTGATTTTTATTTTTTTTCGTTTGAAAGAGGTAATCTCTGGAAGTCCTGTTCCGATTACAAAAAATATTTTACTGATAGAAAGCTACACTATTTCTGAGTGTCACAGGGATGATTCATGATAAGTATACTTCACAGCCATGCGGGTGAATTCGCGGGGAGAAGCTAGTGTCTAATATACCTATAATAACGTTAAAAATATCCGCACATCTTGAATATTATAGTTGGTTTTTCTGTTCAAAAAAAGTTTCTATTATTAGTGTACAATATTTATAGATTTATACACATGATTGTACTCATGATAACAAAGAGTTTCGGAAATAGAATAAAACATTAAAAAAAATTGGCAAAAAAAATTACACTGTATCAGCGGTAATTTAACTTAACTATCCCCTTTTACAAACAAAACTATTCAACTTTAAACATACTCTATTATCAAGTAGCATTTTATTACAATGACCTTTATAAATATTTATTACTAAAGCAGTGCCTACTAGAAACCTATACAATACTGACACCATAGTAATGCTAGTACCAACAAACGATAACAAGAAATTGCAATGTTTGTGTCATTCTCTGCCGACTTACCGACCTATCAAAGGACATGTTTTAGTTCAACAATATACCTAACCAGGAAAACCTTTTCTTGCTAATAGATATGCAATGATTATACTCACAATAAACTAAAGACATTCTAAAAATAAACACTTTGATACCTACTAGTTTGTCTTAGGAATTCAAATGAACTAGAATGAGTTTCGCAGTAATTAACAGTCTATAGAATTGAAATTACTTAAAATGACAATTCTATGAACTTGGTTCTTGTCCAAAACACATGTCGCTGGTTGCGATGGCCCAGTGGTTAAGGCGCCTGCCTCTCATGGCTGAGGTTGCGGGTTCGATACCGGTCAAGTTGCTATGCGACTTTTTTAATTCGTATCGATCGATGCTCAAGCCTTATCTGTAGGAGAAGAGGCCTTTGCCCTGCAGTGGGACAAGAATTGACTGGTATTTTTTTAATCCAAAACATGTATTTTATAGCCAGAGCCTATCAGAGCCAATTAGTAAGAAGACAAGTAGGTAATCATTTAAATATGAGCAATAATTCTGAAATTACCTATTGTAGGTGTATATTGTTTCTATTTAAAGGAAAGAACGGTTGCCTTTTGTTTTTTCAAACAATAAACAGAAACGTTTATAAATAAACCCGTTAGTAGAGATAGTGACCGTTATTGGAATAAAAAATTCGAGGCAAAAAATATCCGCCACTACAAAAAGAAATTGCGGTAAAAAATCCGCTAGATCTATTGTTGACATCACTAATGTTTAAAGCAATCTTACAATTTATTCCAGAAATAAGGCCTAAAAATTAATACCTAACATTTGTCCTTTCATTTCTATTTTATTCTTTTTTCGATATTATGCAAAAGCTTCCTTAAAAAAATACAACAAAAAAATTCAGATCAGACAAGAGATTTCTTTTTCATTACCTACCTACTGCGTCTATTTTCAAACAAAGAATTCTCTGAACGTCGCGCAGCCAGCTGCCAGACAAGAAAGAAAAACAGTTTTTTTTCAGATGCCAGTTTTTTGTACATACGGCCAACATCACGTCAACAGTACGGATTGGACTGAGAAAACAAGCGAAAAGCCAATTTGTTACCATGGCAACAACCAACTTTGAAGTTAACTGTCAAAGCTAAAGTCAGATCGTTTATTTCAATTAATCATTCTTTATTAATTATCTATTATTTATGACTAAAGCTGAAGAGTTATCGGTGACTAATGTTTAGAGTGATTGGGCTAAATAATAAGGAGATTACAATAGACTAAACTGTTTATAAGAGAATGGATTTCCAGTGAGATTTCCATATTTACTTGGATTTTTTTCATAGTTAGTTTACTTAGCAAACTTTGAAGATAAGAGCCCCACCCCTCCCCCCTTCATCTATCCTACCTTCCGTCCCCTATCTACCTCTATGGTATTTTAAAAATTATGTTGTTATTGCAAATACCTATTCATAAAGTGACCTTACCTATTAGCCCATCTAAGGGCTCGTACACAAAACTGCGATGCGATGCGATGCGAATTCGCAACGCAGAAAATTACGACACGAATTGCTGCGATGCGATTTCGTGCGACAAGGCGTCTCCCAGGGTGACCATTCCTTCAACGGCCGTCAACCGTACTAAACGTATTTTAAATTGAAAACTAGGTCGTGACATGGATCGTAAAAAGTGTGCACTTTTGTTATGAGATACAGGAAAAAGTAACAAAGAAGATTTTGGGTTCATCCATTTATTACTACTATGAATCCCGATGGGAATTATTTCCATCTCAAATATGAAGCTTGGAAAACCAAAAAAAAATTTTTTTTGATTATTTTAGAATGAGTATACAAGTCTGACGAAACATCGCAGGAATGCGCGATGCGAATCAATTCGCAAGTTCTTGCGATGCGTAGAGGGAGCTCGCACATTTTTGCGATGCGACGTCGCATCGCAGTTTTGTGTACGAGCCCTTAATCCCCAAATCTCCATTTCGGCACTTGTATTGTTTTTAACTCTCACAATAGGTACAAATGTGGATAAGCCTGATTAATCCAAGTAACAAGCCAAAAGTTTTTGCAGTTGCTAGAACAAGCAACACAGACAGGACGAAGTCGTAGCATAAGCGTTCTTTTTTGAACATTTTAGTACGGAACACTAAAGAAGATACCAGAATCATTCCTTCGAAATAAAAGCTTCTTTAAAATAGCCACAATAACACTGAAAGTTTTATTGAAATGTCGTCAGAAAATGTTTTTCTTAATAAATGACGTAGGTTAAGACTACGAACTCCTGCATCTACGTAAGCACTGAATCGATGTTATTTTTGGTAAATCTGTGAACAGTTAGTGTCATCGCGGTGTGGTGCGTCATCACAACAATCTTGAGATAAAAATAATATAAAGTTTTTTTTAGTTATCATTAAAGAGAAAAAAAACAACGCATGGCCTCCCCATTTTTTGAATTTTATCTTTGTTTTTTTTTGTGTTGCATTTTTCTTGAATATTCATTATGTATGCTGAATTAAAAGAGGTACACATACTATTTATGTTTAGAGGTTATTGTACTCATCGTGATAAACAATGGAATCGACCTTGAAATCGTCGTTCTACTCCAGAATGTAGAAAACAAACGCCATTTTTTTGTTCATTTCAGAGTTAGTCTCACAGTTAAAGTTGTAGTTTAGGTCCCTTCCCTGACTTACACTAAAATAGGTACTTTACCTACAATTAGGGCTAACAGGGTTCATTGTACTCATCATGAGTAAATTTTACCAAGGAAAACAGCTAAAATAAAATTGGGGAAACTTTAGCCCGACTAACAGCAGACTTTTTTTTCGCGATTTCAAAGTTGGTCCCTAAGTAAAAGCTGTTCATTTTCTCTCCCTTAAAGTAAGGCCTACGTTTGAACTTACATACTGTATAGCTAAGGCTAGGGTTGTCATCCATGTGGGTTTCCCCGGATTTCTCCTAGTTTAGAGGCAGTCAGGGGATTAACCGGCAAGTATTTTGACGGGCCTGTTGGTCTAGTGGTTAGTGGCCCTGACTGCTAAGCCGGAGGTCGTGGGTTCGATTCCCACCCAGGACAAACTTTATGTGATGAGCATGATTGTTAGTTCTGTGTCTGGGTGTGATTTATTTATAATATGTATGTATTTATAAATTATATAAGTATGTATATCAGTTGTCTGGTTACCATAACACAAGCTCTGCTTAGCTTGGGATCAGATAGCAGTGTGTGAGTTGTCCCAAGATATTTATTTATTTTATTTTATTTTTATTTAACACAGGAACTGCATCTCACCTAGGAGGTTATTAGTAAACGGACTTTGCAGTGATGCCTTAAAAATGGAGAGCTTAAAATTAATAAACTAACCGATTAGACGCTAAGACCACCCCTCCGTGGGATACGGACCTCGACATCGTTGGGGAAAGATAGCAAGGATGACATCAAAGGGACAGTCAATTTCATCTGAATTTCGAGGTTTTTCAAGTTTTTGTCCAGTGTCAGCAAACTAAGTGTTGGTAGCCCTAGCAAGGGCTTACTTCCATTAAAAGTTATGGCAGTGCGTCTTTAGAAAGCAAATAAATAACCAGTTTCTCAGTATGGTTAGATGTTTAGAATCTGTGATTTATGTGAAACCGTTAAAGTTGTCAAGTTGTCTCTCAGACGGCTTGACTGCTTTGCTGTTGTAGTAGGTATGTGTTATCACTGTAGCTATGGTACATAACATAACATCACGCCTGTAATCCCCGAAGGGTTAGGCATAGGTGTACCCATTAGTACACCCACATTTTGCTAGTTATGTTTAAGCCCCATGTAATAGGGGGCGAGCCTATTGCCATCAATAGGGCACAAATCCAGACTGCATGGTGTTATCTGTTTATAGGTGAAGACATGTTTGAATGAGCTTATGATGACATGAGATGGCGAGATGGGGTCCTCCAGAACTGGAGGGATGAAGCACAGAACTCTGAAGAAAGGTAGGAGTGGAGGGAGGCCTTCGCCCAGTAGTAAAGTAAAACTTGGGCTCCGTAGGTAGTAAGGACTTGCCTTAATATCGAAAAGTATCGAAAAAAATGTATTAAATGGTTTTTTTCTCGCGATTTTAGGGTAAGTCCTATTCTCATAGTAAAAGTTACCTACCTAGTTTAATCTCTTCAATAAAATAACATTCTAGGAACTAATGAGAATCGTCAAGCTAGATTCTGACACAAATAAATTCAAACAAAGTCTTCCCAAAAAAGGTGTTTACTAACAAATTAATCGTAAACAAAACAAAAACACGAAAGAATCCAACAGTGCCGAAAATAAATTTATCTTTCACAACTCAATAGCTGTTGACATTATACAGGCTGACTTTTAATTCACTGCGCATGTTTCAGGAGGTGAAAAAACTCGTAAAACGAACAACTCTTATTTTAGATCCAATCCTGAAATATGAAAAATTGGACTGAAATTATTTATTTATTTATTTAAACATGTAAAAAATACACTGTACAAAGGCGGACTTAATGCCTTAATTATATATTATGTAGTTTCAATAAGGACACATTAATTAAAGTTTTACACGTGTTTTTATTAAAGGTTATACAGCTGGCCGCGCACAATGCTTGCTGCACTGAGAGAAAGAGAAATGAGAGGAAAGGTTGCCTTGACTAAAGTAACAGCTGATTATTTTTCATATTTCAGGTTTAGTTTCATAGTAAAAGTTTGAGGTATTTATGAGTACTTTCACACTCCGAGAGATGCGCAATGAAATGAAAGTCAGCTTGTATTATGCATGTCACGCATTGTTTATCACAAAAACAAAACAATCGATCAATCAATAATCTATCATAATATTATGTTTTTAAAGATTAGAATGTTATAAGGTTTTTGATAAGATTGTTACTATGCAGATAAAGGACATTCAAGACAAGACACTAAGTTTTCCTTCATATTCTAATGGCGCGGCTACACAATCCATCTTAGTTGCGCAAATTGGAATTTGCACAAGAAAAATACGTGGTTGATATTGCGCTTGATCTCTACCTGGTTGTGTCGGATTGCTATCCCATCAGGCTATGAGAGTCAGGAAAGAGAAAGTGCACCTGTGTTTGCGCAACAACAAGATTGGCCACCATGTCAGTAGGATATTTTGCAGTCAGCAGGTATGAAAAATAGTATAGTTTACTGTGTTAACTTATTGCCATGGTGTGGATGCCACGCGCCGTCATGCATTTTGTTTGCGCAGCTGCTTGCGCATGCAAATCGCCGCGTGTACCCGGACCTTTATGGGTCGGTTTTAAATATAGAACACATAATCTTATTAGTAAATAGGTACTTATTGTAATTTAATTCTTTGTAGGTAATCATTAATTCTTTAGGTTTTAATTATTTAGTCTTGGTTCTTGTTAGTTTTTAAGTTTTTTTTTTTAATGTTTGAAGATTAGTTGCCTTGTTTTAAAAGTTGTAGTACGTTTTATAAGTACATGTTGTAAAAAAAAATTGTTATTGGTAAATACCAAACACCATTTTTTTTTGTCTGTCTGTCTGTTTGTTCTAGACACCTGGGCAGATTTTGACGTAACTTTCACTGGCAGAAAGCTGATGAAAGCAGAAACTTACTTTAATTTTGGAAAAATAACTACGCGCAAAAAATTAAACCTATACCTACTGACTCGGACCAAGTCGCGGTCAAAAGCTAGTGCAAAATTCTATTCTGAACTACAAGCAAAAATTTCATCACACACAGCACAGAACCGTCACATTTACGGCCAACAAATCAACATTGAAACATAAAACTTTCTTACGACTGTTACAAATTGGCATCGCATGCTCCCCCTCACGTGCAGTATCTGCTCATGTTTACTGGAAGCAGGCGGTGCCAAATGACGTCACCTGTCGCGTCTCAGCTATTTCCAAAGTCTCCTTGAGACGCCTCGGGCCAGATGATCCAAAAACGTTCGGTCTGAGCAGGGCTTTACGTAGTTACGATGATTTACGCCGGCGTCGCAGTTTAGGGTTAGCGTAGATAGATGAGCAATATTATCGAGCAGTTCTCATTTATTAATAAACTAGATTTTGCTTGCGGCTTCGCTCGCGTTTTATTTGGGTAACATATTTATTTAGTTAAACTTTATGCAACAAAAAAGTACAAAGGCGAACTTAATGCCTTTTTTTTAAGGTTGTAAAAATCATCAAATGAGTCTTCCGCCCTGGGTGGGGCGGGAGGGACTGTCAGTCTTTTTCTGACTAAAAAACAATTCCTTCTGCAGCCCTTTAAATTCCGGGGCCACGGTATCCTGTTAAGAGGTCCCGCGACCCCGGCAGGCGTTTGGCCCTGTTGGGGCCCCGTCCCTGTGCTGACAGCTCTTTGACGTTATCCCTTAGAGGCTAAACTTTAATAAATCCTTTTTAAGCTGTCGTCTACTAACTATAAACTACCTCCCTGTAAAATTTCATCTTCATACGTGAAGCGGTTTTCGATATTTCACGATGAGCGCACACACAGTTTCACACGGTATTTATATCTTTCACTGCATTAAGCAATTTTCGATTCTATTTCTATGGTTTTTTAGTTTATTATCAATTAATTGATTGATGAAAACTGTTAGAGCTTGCGGTTCTGTATGCACTGATCTTTACGTGGCAGTTATGAGCAGGGATTGGGTAAATTCAGATGGTTATTTTAGTGTCCAGTGATGACGTTAGAGTTTGGTGCCGTTTTACGTTTGTATTTTACGCGTTATCATCAAAATATATTTGTATAGAATACCTACTTGGCCATCTTTTACCCCGATCCAGAAATGCTTTTATTTTTTATTTACAAGAAGCCTGAAAAGGGGTCATTGGGGTCTTTGTACTTATTATTATAAACATATATATGTATAGGACTGAAATAAAAATAATGTACAAAATTATTCAAAGTCCATTCATTGTTTGTAACTGCTTAATTTCTAGGTTGGTTTACGTAATAACATACAGGACATTACGCCTGTAATCCCCCAATGTGAAGGAACAGGGTGGTTTTTAGTCAGTAAAAGTCTGACAGTCCCTTCCGCCCCCCGCCCCCCCCCCCAGGCCGGAAGGAGTCATTTGATGATTTTTACAACCTAAAAAAAAAAAACACCTCATGCTCAGCAATTGCGCTTTGCGACCACTAGACCAACGAGGCAGTCTCTAATCAGCTGTCATCTTTCGCACTTGTTCACTTGTATACTCTGTTCCACAAAACCCTATAATCAGGATTTGATGTCGAGCTACTTATTTAGAGATAGTAAAAACACTGATTTCCCTATTCATTCATTTCAATTGAAAATTATACTTTCGTGTGACAGTAATAAGCTCTATTTTCTGCACTTCTGTGCTGATATTCCAAAGCTGACGAGTTTGTTTGGTTGCTTTTTCCTTTGCACGCGCAAATCTCCAGAACTAGGTACTAGTCTGATTCAGAAAATTCAAAGTACATTCTGGTGATTTTGAAAGTTCGATTGAAAATGTTAGTGTGACACCTTCGTATCTTGGAAATCACTTAAAGCCTTTGGTCCTACCGGGACCAATTTTAATAAAAAAATTCTTGACTAACTTTTTAGACCTATGCTGACTTTTTATATCCAGCTTATTATGTGCTGGCAGTTTCATTAGACTTCGGTTCATTCATTAAAAAAAATATGGACTTGAAAATTTATCTTTATGATAAATGATGAGAATATTATTATAACTGCCTAACAATTCACAGAAGATTACTCATAATGATTATTCATTTTCTTCATAATAACATAATAATATTCATGACACAATTATCCTACACTAATCTATGCTAATGAACGCGATGTTCCGAGAAAGAAATTATACGAACGATTATGTTTTACGCGTCTGTTGCGTTTGTTTTGACGCGGAATCTCCGGTGCTAGCAAAATAGGTCACCCGACTCTTTTCTGTGTCATAAAACTGGGTAACTCATTGCTGAGAATAGCTCTTTCTTTAAACTACTTTTACTGAGGCTAGGAAGAATGAAAGGCCTTATTTTAGGCGTTAAAGCTTGATTCACATCTATCAGTGAAGTCACAGTTCCGGCACCATCCCGTATCAGTGATAAATTAGTCTTTCGTACATTCTCTATAAGAAGAAAATTATTAGTCATCGTTTCGTTCATTAGTCGTCGTGTAAAGAAAATATTTGTGCGATCAGAAGCTGACTAACTTCTGATCGCGATGACAAATATTTTCTTTTCGTCATCGGCGTCGCAAAAAAGTGCATCCTTTTTGTTTTGAGTTGGTAAAAATCATCAAATGAGTCCTTCCGCCCTGGGTGGGGCTTTTACTGACTAAAAAACCACCTTGTACCTACTGTTGTCTTTTACGTTCCGGGGCCATGGTATCCTGTTAAGACTTCCCGCAACAAAAAAGGGTGCCGTAGTATAAAAAAGATTGACAATCCCTGGTAAAGATAGTAGATTCATGTTGAACACCACACAATGACTCTCTTCACAAAAATGTAAGTGAACACATTACTCTATTGTTCTTGATAAAGATGAGACCCTCTATTCAAAGAACAATGGCCGTTTGACAGCTAGTCTATGCATTTAAAAACATCATCTACCTAGCACAACGAAGCATTGTTCTTGCAAACTGTAAACAGCAAGACGGGACCAATTATTGGGAAAATTTGAGACGGTCTAAATTTTTTATGGGTCGCAACTGTTTATTTAACAAAATTCTAGACTACTGGATTTGTTTTTCTTTTCAATTTTTATTTAAAGCTTCTTTGTAGTTGGGTTTTTTGATTTTATAGTCATTCGAAATGAAAAATGATAAGCGAAAGCTAAAGATAATTTTCAAATACCTATTCGATGATAACATAGTTCATCGACTTAAATGTTTTTCTTTTCATTTTCTTGTTTTTAGTAACACTTGCAAGATTAAGAAAAATCGATTGACGTAAGAACATCAAAATCGGCACACGCGTTTAGTCTCTAGAGCGCCACAAAGGAACAAACAAACCTACATACATGCAATAAATCTGGCTAATCTTTTCCCAACTACTTATATGGGGTCAGCTGAATACCGCGGCGACTGTCTATTTGACCTCCACAACCCAGTAACTGTACGATACTCTTTGGTAAGACTGGTTTTCAGTCTTATCGGCCTTCTGACGACCCGTAACGACTGTCAAAGATCCACGTATGACAGCCAGGACCAACGTGTTATCGTGCTTTCCAAACATGAAGGAGTCTCGGTGTGTAAAGGTCACCCATCCACGGACCAACCCCCGGCAAGCGACATACATACATAAGCTAAACACATTAATACCCCTTGCGTCGCGCAGTCGGGTAGAATCATCATTACATATCACAACGAAGCATTGTTCTTGTAATTGTAAACACTAAGACGATGTTTGCGTTTCTATGCGGACGAGCATGTCTGGAGTAAATAATACGTGTATAAACACACACCTATCTATTGTGTGTCTGCTCACTGTAGCAACATCACGTACAAACAAAATAATACCTAAAGATACCTATTTGCAGACTGCTAATTCGATTAGGTCAAAACAAATCGACATACGTCAGAATTTCTCCTATTTTTCAGCAAAACATCACGTCTGTAATCCCGTTAGTCAGAGGTGTACCCATTAGTACACCCACATTTCACCAGTTATATGTATATGTCAGTCAGAGAGTCAGATGTCAGTTATGTTTAAGTTCCAGGGGGGGGTAGGGGGCAGGCCTATTGCCAATATTGCGGATTGCCATGCATCAACCGGGCACAAATTCACGCTCCGCCTGAAAAGTTCCTGATGGCAAAACCCAATAACACTTTGCCCGACCTGGGAATTGAGCCCAAGACCTCATGCTCAGTAGTCGCGCTTTGCGTCCATCAGTCCACCAGACCACCAGTCATTCGTATACGAGGCTATTTTTCGAAGTAGTTAATAGTAATTATTTTGGAATGTCCAAAGAGCTGATTTATTTTAAAACTATCTTAAGTATATGTTAGAACAAGAGGTCATTAACTTCCAGGAACGATAGCAATCAAATCTTAGTCTCAATCTGCCAAAAATGCCTCTAACTAGGTAAATTTTTTGACATTGACTATATTTTGAACTTTACTAATTATTTAGTAGAATATTGCCCTTCTGTTATTTCTCTATTACTAATGTTACACATTAGTTTGGTGCAATATAATTATTGAACGACTATGGTATGTTCTTCCAGAACTAGAGCTCAATTAGACCATACTTACGCAAAACGAAACCAGCCTGCCATCCATTTTGCTCTAAAGTACGCAATAATATTACGTGTTAAATAGTTTTATTGTACACATTTGTGTCTAAAATGACTTTTTATCCTCAAAATTTTCACTGTTGTGAGTTGATACCGTTTTGCGTAAGTAGGTCCAATTAAGTTGGCGACCCATCCAATCAGCGACCAAACAGCTGTAACTTAACATCAATTGCGCCAATAACTCTCATTCGACAAACAAGGGTGTCTGGCACTGGCGTGTCTGCTAAGTTATGTACTTAGAGTCTCAAGAGCCTTTTGTTTTTTATTTACTTTTAACACAACTTGATAATTAAGAACAGTTAAGTACGTAAACGTGAACAAGCTGCATTAAAATGTCTACATGCATAACTCTAATTGTTGTTGTACTAATTGTAGGTACTCGTACTAGGAGTAATTTATTAGGAAACAATTATAAGTAAACATAGGTATGTCTCAAAACTACGTAGGTACTTATGTAAGCTTAGCTAATTCATAATTTTGTGTGCACCTTACGGTCAATAAAATAAGTGCGTATTTGCTTTAAAAATAGTATTTTTAGTCACGATTCATAAATACAATAACTACCTAATCTAATGCATTGGCTACAGACATTTTAATGGAACTTCTTCAATATTGTTTCTGGAGTCAACCATACCTCAGTAGAGTATAATGTATGAGTCTATGACTGACTGATCAAAACGATGCAAAATTAACGTGATAAAAAGTCAAACACCCGTAACTACTCTAATTAGTCATTGATATTTGTGTCAAACCAACCACAGCATCTAACACTCTTTAGACAATTTCACATATTAAATCGTTCGTAAAACCCAAAGATATACCTACCTAACTGTTTACACATAATCTGACCAAGAATATCTAAATAAAAAAATTAAGCTGTATTTTATTAGTAAACTTTTTTCAGTTACACTAATAGTAACTGTTTAGAATTTCGGTTATTTGTAAACCGCATCTAATCCGACTTTATAGCCTAAATAAACAAAAACAATATTTTACGGATTCTGGAAGCCAGACAGTTTTGGCGGACGCGCAGTGAGTTTAGTGCCAATACCACTGCATCTAAACATCGAGCATTAACATTATTGAAATAGTTTACTTACCTAGATTAAATTGAATTGTGAACACATTCATAAACTCACGCCTTTTCCCATGAGGGTAGACAGCAACCACAGAATGTCACCTGCTACGATCCTTACATACTCCTTTCGCCAAATTGAATTGAATTCAACGTTAAAATACAATCAATGATTAAATAAATAGTATTTAACACAACATCACGCCAGTGTGGTAGGGTGGGTGGTACTAGGGTGTGTAGGGTCGTAAGGCCTTACTACCCACACGATAAGAAGAAGAAGACGCCTGTAATCCCCGAAGGGTTAGGCAGAGGTGTACCCATTGTACACCCACATTTCGCCAGTTATGTTTAAGTCCCATGTAATAGGGGGCGAGCCTATTGCCATCAACCGGGCACAAATCAATACTCCGAGGCTGCTACTGAGAAATTCCCAATCGAACCCAAGACCTCATGCACAGTAGTCGCGCTTGCGACCACTAGACCAATGAGGCAGTCAAATAGGTATTTGTTTTTTATTTATTTTTCTATGTTTGACAGTATTTCAGAATACATCTCCGTCTAAGAACAGAATCGCCACTTTGCGTATGCTGTCAGTAGTGTCACCTGACTATGTCGCTTGCCTAAACGTAATAAAATACATCATATTTATTTTCCTATTGATTTGTACTGAGAATTGCAAAACTGTACCTTGTATTACCAACACTCAACATCAGATTAGTCGGACCTGTACAATTCACTTCTTCGAAACATAAATGAGAGGTAAAACCATAGACGTTGCATTCTCAGAAACTGAAGGCCAATATGTATAAATGTATACGATCACATGTTATTCTATTTTTATGAGGCAAAGGCGTCCATTTGACTGCCTCTACCAATTGTTCAATTAGAATATATTGAATAGGGCTGTCAAAACAGTTATGTAAAAACATTTTTTGTTGATGAAAATACCAGTGTTTTTTTTTAGTTTGACAAATATATATCAGTTTCTATAACACCTTTACCCGATCTAGGAATTAGAATTTTACATTCATAATACTTTGTACATGGTATAATTAATCATAAGTAGTAGTTTTTATACGTATATTGCATTCACGTGTAATCCTGTATGACTTTGTATACAAAATATTGTAAAAGATTTATTATAAAAAAGAGAAATTAAACTACCTTTCAGAAAAGGCAGCTGGATACAATTATTTTTTCACGTCTGTGACGTCCAAAAGTGCCTTCTAATGGTCTAATTGAAAAGTTATTTAATTTTTTGTCCCAATAAAAAAAAATCTTTAATAATGCCCCTAGTACGTACGATTCCTTTTCTCCGATATAAACACTAACAATTCAAGTAACGTTCGCGTGCCATCCCTAAATTGTAATGGAACAATAAACGTTTGTCAGTGCGCAAAGTGATCCAGACGGAATTGATCCAACTCCATTCAATTTTAGTGGTATACATTATACAACTGTTACTTTCCAGAACTTTCTGAAATAAAGTACACACACAAGTCGAAATGTTTACAATGTACCAAAACAATACATTTTTTAAATGTATGTTTTCTTGTCTGTTTGTTCCGGTTATTCCCCAAAATGGCTGGACCGATTTTGACGGAATTTTCACTGGCAGATAGCTGACATTATAAAGAGTAACTTAGGCTACTTTTATTTCAGCAAAAGCATTAGGGTTCCGCACAAAAATCCCATTTACGCGGATGTAAATCAAAGTCAAATCATTTATTTCAATTAGGCCGCTAAAAGGCACTTTTCAATGTCAAAAAAAGAAATAAAAAATTATCTAGTTGCCCCTTCCAAAAAGTAGTTTTGCATGGAGAAGAATGGGCAAGAAACTCTATACAAACTCTTTGAAGTCGCAGACATTAAGCTAGTAACAATTAAATACAGGCCATTCAGTCATACATCTCCCGATTACAGAAAGATTTTACGGATTGAGACAAAACTGACAATAATACTTGACATTTAAGTGTCATCCTGATGAAGAGTAATGACTGACAGAAGCGAATCATTTTAATTTTGGTTTATGATGTGAAACAGCCGCTTGTGATTTCATTATAAAAGTATGCGTTTGTGGCTAAGACCGTGGAAAAAAATGTGTGTCAGTAAAAATAGATATCTAGAATAACAGATAGTAATAGATACTAAAAAGACAAACAAGAGGGCACAACATAATTATAATATTTTCTATTAATGACAAAAAAGGTGACAGCTCGCGGGGGGCGATGTGCTGTTGAAATACAAAAGCCTATTTGCGAAAATTGACAACAGATTTGGCAACATTTGAGTATTTTTGTAGCACAAGCTAGAAGTAGCCAATGAAATTGCATTATGTAGGTAATATTAATTTTTATTTTGGTTGGTTGACACTTTCCATGTAACCCAAGGTTGGCCAGAGGCTATGCATTGCCATCCAACGTGGCAATGCGGCCAATCTTTTGAACACATTTCCAGTTGACGGCGATGCAGATGAATATTTTGATGCCATTTAGTTTTATTGCTTAAATAAATAAACCATAAATATATTATTTTTTTATTTTTTTCAGGAATAAAAATTGTTTTTTGAGTATATGAGTAGGACTATTCCTATAAAGTTGTGATGGAAAGTAACCTCGAACCATTACGAATAACAGTAAAAAATTAAAAGGTTCTTCCGAATAAACTGTCTACTGCGGCCTTCACAAGTTCATAACTATCAATTTAATCGACTTCTTTTATGGACGTCGGCTTCCAATAACCCCTTAAACGCTGCCACTCCTAGAGACAAAACACCGATTACCCGTGAATGGATAGAATTAACTATATCAAGCCATTACATAAACGCTTTTATAGACCATAAAAATGGTACTATTAACATCAAATGGGCATTTTATTTGATACATGGTAAACAATAAAGGGCCAATATAAGGAACCTAGCTTTGGCCTGCGACTTCATCCGCGAAAATGTTGGTTATTGACGATCTAATCCTGTTTCTACATACAAACTTTGGATCATCTTGTTTCATCCCCTTAGGATAGCGGAATTTGTTCAAAAGAGTTACCGAAGAAAGGAAGAAAGGAAGAAAGGAAGAAGGAACATGGATGGGTTTTAGTCAGTAAAAGTCTGACACTCCCTTGAGGCGATGTTTTAAACTATGAATAAATCCCTACATAGCAGCTATTTCGTAATAAAGTAACAAATATTAGCAATTCTTGGTATGAATAACAGCTCGGTTTACTCCCAAGAGGAAAAAAGTATAAAAGATATAAATAGGTACAAGTACAGACCTACAAGTTAGGTTATGTTTTTTGCCCTGTTCATATTTTATATTTATGGAATTTTTCCTCATTTGTGAATAATTTTACAAACGAATCATTTTATTTCTTCTTTTATCAGGTAACTAAGACTTGAATGCAGCTAGTTGGCCTTCCAACAATATTATGTACAGACAACAAAAGGTCGTTGATATACTTGAAGTTTTCTTAAGAATTCGAAAGAATTCAATAAGAAAACATACATACATAGTTACATACATAAACTCACGCCTTTTTCCCATAGGGGTAGGCAGAAACTACAGAACGCCTCCTACTACGATCCTTACATACTCCTTTCGCCTCATCTACGTCCATACTTACATCTCGTCATACAAGCACGCCGGTTACAAGTACTCCGCACCTGACCTTTCTGAAGAACCTCACCAATAAGGTATAGTTCAGTGTAGGTCTTCCTAGGGTGACCCCTCCTTACGTTCCCAATCACGTATTTCAAAAAGAAAATTAACCGTTAGTTAATTTAACTGATCTGGCTGTTTGTGTTTGCGTCTGTTTGTAAACGCACCCACGAATGCCCACGATACAGAAGAAATTCCTAGTAGATACATTCATCTCATCTGCCTAGCCTTTTCCCAACTATGTTGGGGTCGGCTTCCAGTCTAACCGGATGCAGCTGAATACCAGTATTTTACATGGAGCGACTGCCTATCTGACCTCCACAACCCACTACCCTAGTAGATACATTGATGATACGAATTAAGTTTTCAAAAAAACCTTCATCTATTTCTGATGACCCTAGTCACTTATCTGTGTCACTTAACTTTACCTACCCGTGTATGCCGTATGTACAAATTTACGATTATCATTATGATTTTATCTAAATTTGGCAGATTAATAAATAACAAAGGTACGGTCTATATAGGAGGATAATTGAACAAATTAAATCGTCATTTTCAGGCTATACTTTTGTCTCGTTGATGTGATGAATGATTGAGTTGGAATTTACGAGTATGAATAAACATTTATTTATTTAAACTTTATGCAACAAAAAGGCACAAAGGCGGACTTAATACCTAATACTACCTACCTACTAGTCTATACCTGATTAGGTTTATAGCTTCGCTAACTTTTCCCCGCGACGACGTCCGTGTGGAAATCAAAGTCTGAGCCGTTTTTAGCTGATATCTCACCTACCTATAAACTACCTACCTGCCAAAATTCACGTTCAAAGATAAAGTAGTTTTCGAGATTTTGTGTTTAATCAGTGAGTGAATCACTTTTCGCTCTATAGATTGTTTCCTTTTAGTAGTTCATTTCAACTTACCCAATGTCCCAGCCGTAGGATCACAACCAGAATGGTCCTGCAAAAGAAGGAGAAGAATATAAGCATGATTATTGCAAGTGTATCAGAAAAATACCGGCTCATTATTGGGTCACTGCAGGGCAAAAGCCACTTCTCATACAGAGAAGGCTCAAATCGGTCATGTTAAAGTCCCATGTGATGGGGGCGAGCCTATTGCCATCTGCCGGGCAAATCCAGACTCCGAAGCTGCTACTGAGAAATTCCTGACGGAGAAACTCAATAACACTTTGCCCAACCTGGGAATCCCAAGACCTCATGCTCAGCAGTTGCGCTTTGCGGCCACTAGACCAACGAGGCTATTCATAGTTCATACTACAATACATTCTAAGAGTACAATGTCCTACAAAAAAAACGTCAAATGACACTCGGTTCAAACAAAAGAAATCGATGGTTGAATCAATCAGATGCAGAAGTGAAAACTAATTAAATATTCATGGTCAACATGATTCAGAAAAGCTGACCGTGTAATTCCGGAGTAATCTGAAAGAAACAAACCATCAATCATCAACGATAATAAACAAAGGAACCGCGTGCACAAGCCTCGCTAAACCTGTACTGTACATGTGTGCAGAATACCAGTGCGTCAAGGACTGCCCTCAGTACTTTTCCACTCTGTTGCATTACATCACGAACAAGTCAACGACCTTAGCCAGTTGGACCGCTTGACTCCAAGTTGTTGGCGTGCATATAATTTGCTCGAGGTCGGAGGAAAGTGTTTTTTTTTATTTGTTTACTAGTTTATGCTCGCGACTCATGAATGAAAACTCCGTGATAGCCGTTCACGGGGTTTTATTATTTTTGCACAGAACCTTAATTCTTTTTCTAAAATATAACCTCAGTAACTCCTCATAATATCAGCTATACCAGTGAAAGTCCTGTAAAAATCGGATCAGCCGTTTCGAAGATTAGCCAGAACAAACAGATAGACAAACAGACAATCAAGATTTTTTTTTCGATTTGTAAAAAGCTCTCCTTACAAACAGCCACTTTAATTTTTTACAGTACAAACAGATACTAACCTATTTTTTTAATTTAATTTGCATGGGAAACTGCATATTATGAAGAAGAACAAGTTTGGCCGTGAATAACCAACATTTATTTTATAATATCAGGTGTTTTTGACTAATAATATAATGGTTTTTGAAGCCTAAGACATTGACATAGATACTAAATTACCACATTCAATTTCTATAGTTCAACAATCGTGAATTATCATGGATCCCTGAACTGAGACAAGGTCTTGTTGACTGCGGGAAAACACACCCGTTGTATGTCTATTAGAAATGCACACAATAACATAAACACATACACATAGTCTGGTAGAAAATGCCCAAGTCATTAAGTTTGCCTTTGTGTGCATAAAGTTTAAATAAATAACTGTATGTGGTTTTCTACCGCGAACACACTAACCCAGCCAGCCGCACTACGGGCTTGGCGAAGCGAATGTTCCGCCCGCAGTCAACCAGTACCAACCGAAAAACATCGCAAGGGAGGAATCTCCGGGGTTACGGGACGTCATAG
This sequence comes from Hoplodrina ambigua, assembly GCA_949774945.1. Lineage (NCBI taxonomy): Eukaryota > Metazoa > Arthropoda > Insecta > Lepidoptera > Noctuidae > Hoplodrina > Hoplodrina ambigua. Next base: position 1,780,313 of record OX458974.1, on the reverse strand, counting down.
GATACCGAGGCCCCGGAACGTAAAGGGCAACAGAAGGAACAGGGTGGTTTTTTAGTCAGTAAAAGTCTGGCAGCCCCTTCCGGGCGGAAGGACTCATTTTTACAAGCTTTTATTTTACCACTTCAAAAAAAAAGGTGAGGAATCTATCTGGGGAAAGTCTGAAACTCCCTCCAACTCCGCCCAGAGCGGAAAGAGTCATTTCACGATTTCCCACCCAAAAAAGGGGAAGGGGGGGGGAACCATAGCAAAAGTCTTGGTTACGATACGGTCTTGGTTTCACCTCTTATATTGCTGAATTCTAGAAAAATCTTTAGGAATAGGTAGATTAATATTCTAGCGGTTAAATTAATAGACCACGTTCGCAGCACAGGTTACAAATGTTGCTCAGAAAGCGGCAGAATTAAACTAGTTGGGCTGGGCATCGTTTCTTGCATGCCTAATGAGTTGTTCTCGCGCCATATTACATGGGACTAAAAACATAACTGGCGAAATGTGGGTGTACTAATGAGTACACCTCTGCCTAACCCTTCGGGCATTACAGGCGTGATGTTATATTTGTTATGCTAATGAGTTGTAAACCAAAATATCTACTATATTATGGAGACCTGACACAGCCAACACCGGCAGACCGGGTAAAAGTCGACCTTAAGAAAATGAATAGCCGATGGTAAATACTATATTTTGACGTAGTTTTAATCTTATTCAATACGGGATGATTCTCATTAGAGCGGGCCGTGCCCGGGGCGGGGCCCGGACGGGGCACGGACGGGGCACGGTTTTAAATCTGTTACATATATTTTGTATGAATCAATTTATATTACACAGTGCATTATCCGTGTCCCGTCCGGGCCCCCTCGACGCACTTCAATACCACGTCGGCTGTCCACGCCCCGGCCCGGGCACGGCCCGCTCTAATGAGAATCATCCCTAACTTAACAGTTAAAGGGTTACCAAGTTTTGACAAAAAAAAAGATAGTGAGGTGGTGTAAGAATGAACGAAATTGAATGAACTTAAATAATGTACTTAAATTGGTATTAAACCATTCTTATCATTCGTTTCTTACGCAAAATTGTTCACTACCCCAACACTATTAGTTGTAGTATGGTAACAATATTTTTCTTTGAACTGTCAAGTTACTGAATAGAATTAAAAGTCGAAATATATCTACTTGGTGATGAGATTGAATACAGACAGTTGGCTCCTTTCATATTGGATTGGTCATATAACGGTCATACCACACCATTGCGTCTGTAATCCCTGAAGGGTTAGGCAGAGGTGTACCCGACAATTAGTACACCGACATTTCGCCAATTATGTTTAAGTCCCATGTAATAGGGGGCGAGCCTATTGCCATCAACCGGGCATAAATCCAGACTTCGAGGCTGCTACTGAGAAATCCCTGATGGAAAACCCAATAACACTTTGCCCGACCTGGGAATCGAACGCAAGATCTTATGCTCAGCAGTTGCGCTTTGCGACCACAAGACCTACGAGGCAGTGTGGAGGCAATGTTTTTTAAAAGAAGAACTATGGTCAGTATGTTTATACTATATACATACGAAACCCATATTGATAAGACATGCTTTATTATTTACATAATGATTGCCAATAAACAACCAGTCGCAACTTCAATCACCACAATAGAACAATTATTAGCAGATTGACGAATAACTACACATCCAACGTCTACTCACCTTATAGCAAACAATATTCGACCTTAACACTCAAAGCACAAAGTTCAAATTAAACTGAAAATACCAACCGAAACGATTAAAAAATGTAACAACTTTTCTCACAATAATTGAACTTTGAACTCTGCTTGGTACGAGTAAGGTCGATAATTGTCTGTCAATAAATAGTGCTAGTTGCGACCAAACAGCAAGATAGGCATTCTGGCTCCCAGATAAGGCAGCACGTGCGTACATTTATCACATTCGTATAAATACTAGTTATTATGTGAGGTTATGTAGTTCTAGAGCTGAGTTTATCGATGTGGCTAATGGGTAATTAATTATAACGCCAACCTTAAAATTATAGGCATAACGTATAACGGAATATGCGCAAGAGTAGACGCAAGTTCCTGATGGAAAACCCAATAACATTTTGTCCGACCTGGGAATCGAATACAAGACCTCATGCTCAGAAGTTGATCGTTGCGACCACTACACCAAAGAGGCAGTGCCGTGTGCGTCATTTTCTGATAAAATAAGGTGGGTCTATGACAAATGATAATATGACTACAAGTAGGTAGGTACTTAGATAACACTATGAAAGATATCAATGACTTTTATTCCCAACAAAAGGGTTGAATAAGGCTTCAACGATGGTTTTAGCTTCCCATACACCCAACTAGCAAAAAAAGTTGTATAGTATTTGACTTATACAACTAACAGACATATAAAGGTTTTATAATAGTTTTGTAGCAGTGCCACAGTTTTATAGTAGTGTTCAATTCGACGCATTCATCATCATCTGCCTAGCCTTTTCCCAACTACGTTGGGGTAGGCTTCCAGTCTAACCGGATGCAGCTGTATACCAGTATTTTACATGGAGCGACTGCCTATCTGACCTCCACAACCCAGTTACTGGGTAATACGATACCCCTAGGTAAGACTTTCAAGCTTCTGACGACTCGTAACGATTGTCAAAGATTCACGTATGACAGCCGGGACCAACAGCAATTCGACGCATTATTTATATATTATTTATTTTGCTTGTTGGGCAGTATCGCTTTACATAATCTTTGTACAAAATTATATTTTACTAGCTTTAGCCCGCGACTTCGTCCGCGTGGAAGTCTAGTATGTAACTACTATACAACATAGCCCTGACCTGTGCTATGACAAATTGACAATGGACAATATTGTATCGCTTTAACTGAATGATTTTATGTAATCTGACCAATACTTCCAGAGATTACCTCTAATAAATAAATAACAATTTATAATATTAGTACAGACAAGCTTTAGCCCGCGACTGCGTCCGCGTTGGATAAATTCCTTCCTATAACTACCTATCTGTCAAATTTCAGCTTCATAGGTCAAGTAGTTGTAGAGATTTAACGAGTTCTGTCAATTTGACCTTTCGCTTTTATAATATAAGATTAGGTTCTTACAAAGCCGAGCAAGATAAATACCTAATAAATATTAGGTATTCTGCATTCGAAAGAGCATGTCGTGCACTGTGTGTTCGACATGTTTTACTGCGGCATGACTCGGCATATTAAATTGCTCTACAGTGTATCTACGTGCATAACATAAAATTAATTTGTTGTCATGACATTGTTTCACTACACTGTAGTGCATTTTAAAAGTGTATTTGTTCACTCTTTGACAGGTTCGAAATAGGTTTGAATATATAAAGTCTGGCGAACGACTTATTTAGAAAAAGAATTCGTAGTAAGCTGTTTGTCTGACTTAAGGCTTATTCGCACATGAGCACAGTGAAGCTAGAGTTCCGGCACAGTTCCGGCACCGTCCTAAGAGATCCATATAGAATGTATGAAAGAATAATTATCACTGATACAGGAGGGTGCCGAAACGGTGACTTCACAGATATGTGTGATATGTGTGTATTAAGCTTTTAGGGTGATATATTATTTTTTTACCTTGATTCTGTTTTATTTTCAGCGCACTGCTTTCATAAATTACAGCAAATCAACCGCGATTGCTGCTATAGACAAGCAATATTGCACTAAAAAGTGAAAAATAAAAAGTCGTAAACAATAGGCATGTTCACCAACAAAGGTTCACCCTCCCTGGCTTAAGTATAACTAATTCCGTAATCATGTTTTATTATTTAGGTACCTACCAACGCTTATAAAATTTACCTTGCGGCATTCCGAAGCTAAGCGTGGAAAATATCAGGTACCTAATACCTAAGTACCTACATCACCAGGAAACCCACGTCGCCAGCGATAAAAATAATTGGCTTCGTGTTCTGATAAACATGCTGTGCTCACATCTGAATTCCATGACATCGTCTCGTGACGTCATTTTTTCTGGAAACATCAGTAAGAATTTATTTAAATAAACATAACATCACGCCTGTAATCCCCGAAGGGTTAGGCAGAGGTGTACCCATTAGTACACCCACATTTCGCCAGTTATGTTTTTGCCATCAACCGGGAACAAATCCAGACTCCGAGGCTGCTACTGAGAAATTCCTGATGAAAAAACCCAATAACACTGCTCGACTTGGGAATCGTACCCAAGACCTAATGTTCAGTAGTAGCTCTGTAGTTTATTATTTATTTAGATTTATTTATTTATTTATTTATTCACTTTAAACATACAAATATCCTTACAGGCTAGACCCAATGCGATATTGTAGCATACTAAAAGAAAAAAGAATTTTATAGTTCCGCTATTTAACCATAACAAATTCTATAAGTAGCTGTTCTTGTAAATTCACCCAAAGAGCATGTAGTTATATCTATTGCAATGGCCATTTCGCCAGTTATGTTTAATTCCCATGTAATAGGGGCTGAGAATTCTAGTCGGATTTACTACAAGTCAATAGTCATATCTAGTTCGCAACCACACACGTTCTTGGGACGGGCCACTGAAGCTCTACAAGTGTAGCAATAATACTATTGCAACTAGAATCCGAGTCGCGTCAGTCCATAGCAGGAAACAGTATGACTAAACTATCTTCCGCCCGCGACTTCGTCTGCCTTCGTCGAACCTCCATACATATGTTATTCCAGACTATAGTCTATATTTATGCCAAAATTTCATTCAAATCCTTTCAGCCATTTTGACGTGGTTGAGTAACAAACATGCATCTATTCAAACTTTAGCATTCATAACAACATAACATCACGCTTGTAATCCCCGAAAGGTTAGGCAGAGGTGTACCCATTATGCCAGTTATGTTTTTAGTCCCATGTAATGGGGGGCGAGCCTATTGCCATCGACCGGGCACAAATCCAGACTCCGAGGCTGCTACTGAGAAATTCCTGATGGAAAAACCATTCATAATAGTAGTAAGATTACAGAATTGAATTATCTACCTTATTATATACCTTCGTTCATACTAAGAATTTAAAATAGTGACTGGGACAGACGAACCGCATCTTAACTGCAATCCGACTGCAAATTGCAGTTTGGATGCAATTTTATTGCCGTAGATATAGATATAACTGCCAACCGACTGCATTTCTCGAGCAGGATAATTTATACTTGAAAGCGCCTGCCTCTTAGCACGAGGCTGCGAGTTCACAACCGAGCACAGGCAAGTACCAATGTGACTTTTTCTATTTCATAATGTACTCTCTATGTTTATCTTGGACATCACTGACATCGGTGAAGGAAAAAATCGTGAGGAAATCTGGATGTTGGACGTCTGAAATCGACCATTCGCCTTGAGCAAGCGTGGTGATCAATGCTCATGCTTTCTCTATGTGAGAAGAGGCCTTTGCTGTCCAGTGGGATAATAAAAGGCTGGTTACTGATCATTATTAAAAAAAGAAAAAAAAAAACATGCGGTTTGAATTCAGAACCTATTCCTTTTTTAAATCGGTTAGTAGAACCTGCTGACGTCACTACGTTACGGAAACGCACTCCCAGTAATATTTCAACTGAACTGCGGTCTGGAGAGTGTGCACTTGTGAGTCATTCTGGATATTTACTGCTGCTACGTAATGTTTATGTATGTATTTGAACTATGTGGCTTGTCTACGTATGTGTGTGTTGATATGGAAAAGTTTGATATGCCGTTGTTCATTCATGTTACGTATGAAGTGCATGTGTGTCGGGACAGACGCCTCAATAAGATACTTTGGCTAAGGTCACTGGTGCTTGGTTTAAAGGCGTTTTCACACTGGCGAGGATGGGTGAAAATTGTAATCACGCTGACCCTTTCACATTGAAAGATGTATGGCGCCGACCAGCACTGACACGCGCCGGCTCGTGCAATATTTGTGTATTCATTTTGCAAAGCGATAAATATTCTATTTACGCAATAATTTTATTTATTTTCATCTCGCTAATTTTTGGTGTGAGAAGTCTGGATGCACGTGGATGCCGCGAGGCGAAAATTATATTCCTATATTCCTGCATGAATTTATTAGTTTGACAAATTATAATTATCGCCCATCTAACCCACTCCTTACCTGACCAAAGTGCAGTCACCTTAAATTCGGCTCGAAGGACCATTTTTTATTTTTTTCCTTTTTCACTTTTGATTAAAATTTTGAATTCTCAATCGAACAGACAACTCATATTGTTATTTCCAAAATAACGCCCAACACTAGTACCTCCCGCAATGTCTAAATATACTAACTAAACAGCCCAACCGCGTCTATCCTAACGTCATACAGAATCAAAAATAAACATAGAATACAAGACACTAGATTCTGAACGAGACAATAAACTAGAAACATAATTATTTATAGAAAGAAATCCACTTGAAAGAAAGATATTCATTGTATTAATACTAGGCAGCTATAGGTAAAAGGTTGACTGTCCATGGAATAAAATAAAGTCATCATTCATTTCAATTAAAGCTTATTTTTCAATCATCAGATAACTCTTAGCGGAGGGATAAATATCGAAGTTTGACAGCATTTGTATAGAAAATATGTCAAACTGTCATACTTATTCTTTGGATAAATGCTATCTGAATTTTAAAAAATCAGCCCTTATACCATTAAAAAAGGTACTCATGACGTCATAAATAGGAAGAAGAAATAGAATCTAGTTGCCCCTTCCAAAAGGTAGTTTCGTATGAAGAAGAATGGGCAAGAAACTCTATACTTACTCAGAGATATGGCAAACAGATACTAGGATTGTATAAACGAAAAAGATATGCTTCGCTAACCGAAGTAAATTGGGATAAGGACAGAAGAAAACCTTCATGAAACCCTGGTACCATGCCAAGATTATATTTAGTGGTAAATACGAATGAATTAAACTAAATCCTTGAACAAGGTCCTACATAAAACGGTTAGCTTTAATTTACGCTACAAAACCTAAAATGTTAATAAAAGTAGGAGTGAACTGGCTTCTTCTGGATAAGCTCAGTCCATCGTAGACTTTGTCCCTGTCACTTTGTGGAAAATAAAAGTCTGCCGCGATTCCGATTAACGGAGCCCAGTCTTGCTATAAAACCTACCTAATAAATATTTGAGTGAATTATATTAGGTGGTATTTAAGTTACCCCTGTGCGGATCTAAAGACAAACTTCAATCCAGTCTGATTTTAAGTTTGTATGCAAAAGAAAATGCAGCAAGAAATGATAAAAGTAATATCCCACAGTTTCAGCTAGGTTAAGCTACTTCTTTAATGACTGCTCCATCCCCGTGGATGTTAGCATGACGTTACATAGCCTATAACCTTCCTCAATAAACGACCTATTTATTGCAAAAAAATTGTTCAAATTGGACCAGTAGTTCCTGAGATTAGGGCGTTTAAACAAACTCATCAAGTTTAGTTAATAATACTAGCATTCTTCCCGCGACTTCGTTTGCGTGATTTTTCTTAAAGATCCCTATTTTTTTTTAAATATAGTATAGCCTGTGTCACCCGGAGATAGTGTAGCTTCCCAACCGTGAAAGAATTTTTCAAATCGGTTGAGTAGTTTCGGAGCCTATTCAATGCAAACAAACGAACAGTTAAATCATTCCCCTTTATAATATTAGTATAGATATAATATTATATTACCACTATAATTTTAAACAGTCAAATAAAGATCCCACATCACATGTGGCACATTCTTCAATTTCCAACGGAGTCTTTGAATTATAAACTATTAACAAAGAACGTTTAGAAGGTCAAATCGGCATTATTAATATCCCTTTCATAGAGTGGACAGCTGCCCCTTTACAGCAAGAAGCCGAACATGAGACTTCTAAAGAACTATTATACAAAAGGACAAGTTTGTTTGACTAAAAAGCTTTTGAAAAGATAAAATCTATAGTATAATTATAGTAGATTTACCCCGCCGTTACGTCTTTGATTACTGCTTGGCTTCCGTGAGTCGTAGCGTGATGTTATAAAGCCTATACTATTCTATATGAATCTGGCTATCATAATACAAAAAGAATATTTCCAATCCGACTCAAATTTCCGGAGATTGACGCGTAAACAAAAAAAAATATTTCAGCGCTATATTATTACCTAGTATAGATTAAATAATTCCTAAACTTACAAGGGTTCAATTATATCCGTTTACATTTAAGTTACTGAATCGAAATTTATATAGTGTAAAAGTTTTCTTCATAGCTCGATAGATGGCGTTGTTACGTTTGGGGCGGATTCCTGAATCGCGCTATGGTTTCGTTCACAGTTCTGATATAGTCGAAGCGAGGTTGTTTGGCACACAACACACAAAAAACGTTTATTAGGAAATTTTTGAAAGTTGTGCACCGTAGAACGTGTGCAACTTATTTGTTACTAGCTTCTTTCCGCGACTTCGTCTGCGTGGAAATCATAATCACGCCTGTAGTACATCCACATTTTGCCAGTTTTGTTTTAATCCCAAGTAATAGGGGGCGATGCTATTTCCAACAACTGGGCACAAATTCACACTCCGAGACTGATATGGACAAATTCCTAATGGAAAAAAACCCAAAAAAACTTGCCCGACCTAAGAATCGAACCCAAGACCTCAAGCTCAGCAGTCGCACTTTGTGACCACTAGACCAACGAGGCAGTATAATATAACAATACAGGGATAATCGTCGGTTGGTGTCTTATTTCCTATTAAGCTACTTAAGGGGCCTCTGTGGTTGGCTCCGGCCCCTCGTATCCTCGTACAAAGGACCGGGACCTCAGCTCAGGGTCCCGAGATACATAATAATAATAATAATTAACGTCAATATAACAGGTACCTATCTAATACTTGAAAACGATAGCAAAACGACAGACACGACAAATGAAAAAAAGACAAAGATGCAACGCAAACAGGTTAGTATCAAGATGCAGCGGTTCTACATGTACACATTCTACATCATCAAAATTACTGCTAGACATGCGCTTGCGCCTACCAACGACCGCTTCGATTAACCCTTTCTATGTCTCGTGATCAATAGTGATTGTCTTCGACGAGGACAGTGAACCTATTAAGTACAATTATTAATAATCAATGGAGAAATCTTACTACTATTATGAATGCGAAAGTTTAGATGTATGGATGTTTGTTGCCTAATGACGCCAGAACGCCTGAACGGATCTGGATGTAATTTGGCACAGATATAGATTATAGTCTGGAATAACACTTAAGTTACTTTCTATCCCGGAAAAATGTACTAATCTATGTGTGTAATTAGGTAATCTATGTCTGTGCGAAACATCCATGACATGCATCCATCCAAACATTCGCATCGTAGTAGTGACAGGCGTTTAAAGAATTGTTGACTGTTATATTTTATTTTGTTGTAGGTACCAAATGGCGGCATGTTTCTTTACTAGTTTATATTATTACTAGCTTTTACCCGCGGCTTCGCCCGCGTTTGTTTAGAATTTGACCATCAATTCGGGCTGTACTCGGCTTGTTGTTCGGCCAGATCCAGAATTATTAAATACCTACGGACCAACAGACTGTGATTGTGACTCATAAAAGTCCGTCGGCGTTCAGTTTGCATTTCTGCAAGAGAGGTCCTTCTCGCCTGCGCCTGTTCTGGAGTTTCAGTCGCTGTAGTGGCTGAGCTTGTTCTCTGAGACGAAGTCGTGTAGTCGTGTGTGTTGTGTGTCGTGTGTAAATAGGCGTCTCAGTTGCTCTTACAGCTCTCTGGCTTTCGGCCTGTTCCTCCAAAAGCAATTGCGTTTAGAAGGGCGTCTCAGTCACTCTCAGAGAAGCTTGGCGGGCGGACGGCTAGGCTCTCCAGTCTTTCCTGGCTTTAAGAAAATGTCTCATCAGCTCTCAAATTTGCTTGTCGCTCCGGTTGTGAATGCTATCTTAATGCGGCATGAACGGAAGATTCCGGGGATTGAGCAGTAATTTTTGCTCGGGCTCGCAATGAGCTTTTGCCTGAGTTGGGGCTGTAAGATATTTTTAAATAAAAAAAAGTTCGAAGTTGACTGCCTCGTTGGTCTAGTGGTAGCAAGCGCGACTGCTGTGCATGAGGTCTTGGGTTCGATTCCCAGATCGGGCAAAGTGTTATTGGGTTTTTCCATCAGGAATTTCTCAGTAGCAGCTTCGGAGTCTGGATCTGTGCCCGGTTGATGGCAATAGGCTCGCCCCCTATTACATGGGACTAAAAAAAAACATAACTGGTGAAATGTGGGTGTACTAATGGGTACACCTATGCCTAACCCTTCGGGGATTACAGGCGTGATGTTATGTATGTATGTAAAAAAAAGGAACCTACCTACTCTCATTAAAACACACCGAACATACCTCTTGCGAAAAAATAAACAGTACTGAAGGACAAACTTAACTTTGCCGTTGGAAAACTGTTGTCTACATACATCGACATAGGTCACGGTTAGTGTAGCAACTAACCTCTTTCTTCAGTCAGTCAACGACTGCACGCATCAAACAAAGCAATTTTACTGTTACGACTGTGATCCTATGAGGAGTTCCGTTCCATATCTCCGAAGTTCATCATCAGATCATGACAGTATTTATATGGGTCCAATCCGGAAAAAAATAAATAAAAAAGAATCATCCAAATCAATTCACAATTGACGGAATAATCGCAGATTATGCTTCACTGACGGAGCGTGTTATAAGTGCGCCTTTATTCTTCCATGCATCCTCTATGAATGCGTTTACACCTGTCAGTGTCAGTGACGACACAGTGATGACAGTGTCAGTTACGCAGTTATTCTGTATCCATGACAACGTATATAAGGTGGGTCTCAGACAAACGCGAAATGTTGTGGCGGCCGCGTCAGTTGCAAATTTTAACAACAGGCCGCGTGTACTGCTTTGTAAAATGACACCTAATATGGAAATTATTAATAGAAATAGTTGAATTTAAATAATAATTTCAATTTAACCCACACTTCTTTATTCCTAAGAGTAATATGCGATGCTAATGATGGTAGAGATATGCTACTATAACTACTATAACCTCACACCTCAAGTGTTTAAATTTTTTTCTACTTTTTTTGTCATCTTCTGAGAGGGCTAATGGGTCATGAGAGTAATAAGACAACGTTACAGTTAGCCATATATTGACTGACGTCTGATTGTAGCACAAACACCACGCTAGTGACACTTCAGGCCGCCACTGTGACTGCGGTGGTGTGTTTTTACAGCGGTTGGAGCCGCGGCCTGCGGTTAGCCGCAACCGCAGGTCCGTCCGTCTGGTAGCCACTTTATGCAAAATGTCAGTTTGCTCTTCAGCGGTTTTGGGCATAAAAAATGATTAAGCAAACAACTTTCGTACTCCTAGGTTATTTACTTGAAACTGGTCTATCGACAGTCTAGACTCAAAATGTATTAGATGCTTAAACTTAAAATTTGATCATCATTCGATAGACACGTGGCGCCATCTACTGTCATAAGGACGTTATTGTGATTTCCCTCGGGAACAGTACTTTTTTTCGGGATTAAAAGTACCCTATGTTTGTCCCTGTACACCTGGCAACGTTTATGCAAAATTTCGGGATGATCGGTTCAGTGGCTTAGGCGTAAAGTGGTTACAAACAAACAAACAAACTTACTTTCTCATTTATAATATTAGTTAGGATGTAGCATCTCTCTGCCTACCCCATTACCCAAATAAAATGATTTTGATTTTTGGAGAACAGACATAAATTTCTAAGCCAAACACAACAAGTCGTATCAAATAACAACAACACACTTCAACATAACATCGAACAAGTTTGAAAGCAGACACGGGACAGAGCGGCGCAGGCGCAGTGAATAAACTTTGCGTGCAGGTAGCTGTGGAAACTTCGAGAACGTTAGAGCATTGCATGAAGCGCATGCGCATTGGAACCCTTTGTTCAAGTGGTCCCTTGGCCCTTTGGTACCTATATCTATAGTCCTTTTATACCGTAAGACTTGATACGTTGTAGGATAAAACAGTTTGGATATTATAAAAACCGGTCAAGTGCGAGTCGGAATCGCACACGAAGGGTTCCGTATCATCGTAGAATACATTTTATGTATAAAATATTATCGAGACCAAAAACACAAAAAAGCAGATCTTCTATAAGGACTCCCTTTCATTTTTTTCCTTTATTTATTTGTTGTTATAGCGGCATCTGTGAAATGTTCAACTGTCTAACTATCACGGTATGTGAGATAAAGCCTGGACTGACGGACAGACAGACGAACAGCGGAGTCTTAGTAATAGGGTCCCGTTTTATCCTTTGGATACGGAATCCTAAAAACTAGTTTTGAAATCTCATCCCGCTACCTAATGTGACAGTTCAATAGCAGCCTCGGAGTCTAGATTTGTACCCGGTTCATGGCAATAGGCTCGCTTCTGTAACTGTAACTGGCGGCCTAACCCATCGGGCATTACAGACATAATGTTTATGTATGAATGTATGTAAAAAAAAACAAGTATTTATCAATTATTGAGCAGGTGTAATTTAATTTAATTATTTATGTTTTTTATAACAACCGTCAGAATTTAACTATAGGATGCAAAACTGTATTTAGCTCGTAAGACAAAAAGGATCTGTTAATCCTTAGGGCGAGACTCCACCAAAGCGGAGACGAGAGATGTCTTGTAATTAACCAATAGCATATTGTATTGTGCTCAAGCTAAGCGCTGAGCTGTCAAAATGACGCAAGCTGATTGGTTGTGAGACACATCTCTTCTCGTCTCCGCTTTGGTGGAGTCTCGCCCTAAAACATACAAACTGCAAGTTCACAGTTTTATCTGGAGTACAGGATGACGATCTGAATGCACACATACCAACAATCTCTGGATGTCATGATAACACTGATAACGCTATCTAATCTAGTATTGTTTTTGAGATATCTCTTTATGAGTTTACAGTCTGCTGCAGTCATCGTGTAGACCTTTATTGGGTTTATGGGATGACTGGTGCGAACGTCATAGGATCCAACCAGTGGCGTAGCTAGGGGGGGGGGTCCGTCCCGGGTGCCACCAGTCCGGGGGTGGCACCAAACAGTAAAAAAAAATTGAATATAGGTACATGGGGGTGGTTTGAATAGCCCAAAAAGAGAGGCTCTCAAAAATATAAAAAAAAAATTGCTGGGAAATGATTTTTGATGGAGAATATGACAAAAATTATAATGCGTTCAGCTATATTCTACTAAATCTATCTATCTATTTATTATTATGTATATCTTATGATTTTGGAAACTTTGGATGGATGGATGTTTGTTATTCAATCACGCCAGAACGGCTGATCAGATCTGTATAAAATTTGGAACAGAGATAGATTATATTCTGGAACAGCACAAAGGCTTCTTTTTTATCTCTAATATAAATAAATATTGCAATAGGTGCTCACTTTCCTGCCCGGATTGCGGATTTTGTTCGAAAGAGTTACCGCGGCCCTGGAACGCAAAGGGCATTAGGAGGACCACGGATGGGTCTTAGTCAGTAAGAGTCTGACACTCCCTCTCTTCTGCTCCGCCCAGAGCAGAAGAAGTTATTTGACGATTTAACATGCTCAAAAGAAAGGGCTCATTTTATTGCACAATTTAAACTGTATGACCGAAACCTCAAAAGACTGAACTTGAAAAGAATCTTGCTCATTGGTTACATAAGTAATTACGAATTTCCAACTAATTTTCCGTAACATCTTAGTAAGTGAAAATACAAATTGATTATGCCTACGGAATATTTTATGATTCAAAGTCATGATAGGTACTTGTTACTGTGAGTCATTTTACGAGCGATTTCCATAAAAATGAAAACCATAAAATGTACGTGCTGTGCAAGTTACTGAGAGAGTTAAGAAATCGCTTTTAGGATTCCGTACCCGAAGGGTGCTAACGGGACCCTAACTTTTCAGTAATCTGTGCTATTACTACCTCCGCTGTCCGTCCGTCTTCCAGCTGGAGGAATCTCAAGAACCGTTATAGTTAGAGAGTTGAAATTTTCACAGAATGTGTATTTCTATTGCCGTTGTACTTCTTCTTCTTATCGTGTGGGTAGTAAGGCCTTACGACCCTACACACCCTAGTGTCAGAGTTTTTAAACCGCCTCAAGGGCCTCTGACATGGTTTGAGTGGAACAGTAAGTCCAGGTTTCCTTACGACGTTTTCCTTCACCGATGCCAGTGATGTCCAAGATTAACTTTAGAAAGTACTACATATGAATTGAAAGATTCACATTGGTACTTGCCCGGATTTGAACCCACAACTTCATGCATGAGAGGCGGGCGCCTTAACCACTGGGCCATCACGACACGTGCCGTTGTACTAACAAATAATAAAAATAAATAAAAAATAAAAATGAAAGGGGGTCCCTATACAACAGACCAATTTTGGTGCGTTTTTTGGCTCGATACTATATTGGTAATACTGTACGATTCTACGGTAGTACGATAACCTTAGTGTGCCACTCGCACTTGACCAGTTTTTTTAATCTATCTCCCTCTCTTGTTCTCTCTTTCTTTGTCAGTCTGTTTGCATGTCATTACTGAGTGTAAATACTAAGATGATAATGAAGGCAATTACACGTATCAACTCATTGGATTTAATTAAGATATAGACTTAGATAGGTACAGTTAACGACAGGTTTTGTTATTAGTTGTAGAATATACTTTAATAAAACCTAGATACTAATAAAAATAAAGCTAAAAAATATTTTGATTGTTTCTATACACGCGCTAATTCTGGAACTGACTTACGGATTGGGAAAAATCTTTTTGTTTAAGATAGCTAGATTCATGAGGAATAGTATAGGTTATAAAACATCACGCTACTATATACGGGAGCGGAGCAGTGTAACCAAAGACGGTGAAAAAAACCAAGCGTACGAAGTCCCAAAGAGCAGTCATAAAATAAAGCTACATAGAAATATTATTCCAATATTGTTTACAAAACTATTCCGGTCAACGCTACACTCAAATTACCGAGACCCTGACTCATTGACTTACATTTTTACTATACAAAGGACGTTGACCCTACCAATATCATTCAAACGCTCCACTAAAAGTACAATTCTGTACAAAAATGTAATACACCGATAGGGAGATAACAAGGAACGCAAACACGCAACAAATTGACATCAATTTCTCAGTAAACTGCATGAAATTGAACCGCAAACATTCGAATTATGCTAAAATATACTAACGCACACACCAGACATTCATTCATGAATTCCATGACGCAAGTGCGTTCAAAAACATAAATGAAACACACGAAATAACACCTAATACACTTAAAATAAGTTATAAAATAACTGTACTTACCTCCTTATGGGTCGTAACACAGAGTACACACAATCAGCTGTTCACAATGCGAAAAATTCACACAATATTTTTGTAAATAAGGCAAGCACGTGCGGCCGGCTTGACAGGCAAAACACATCTGGACGGACAGTAAGTTTAGGTCGCCGTTCGAGTCGAGACGCGGGGCTGCCGCGCCTCTAGCCGCAACACCGCATTTTTGTAACACTAAAAGAAAAATACGTTCCCAAAAAAACTTTTCGCACTCAAAATGCGCCCTCACACTTCGGCGTTCCCACTTCGAATGCTATCTTTTACGTTAATTATATTGTTTACACAGTAACAGATATAAATGCTTATTAACTTTAACAATCCTGATAGATAAGAGCGGAATTTTACGTAGGTACTTGGTAATTTTTTTTTCGTTGAGCAAACAGATGTCTTTTTTTCTCAAAATTGCAGTGCGACGGGATAATGACATTGACAGTACGTCAAGGTTATTGTAAAGAGGATCGTAATGAAATGTTAACCTCGTTTTAATTTTGAAAAATAAGATTGGTTCTTTTTTTTAGCTCCAAAAAGTTTGTCGCCAGACCTTTGACCTATATGCTACTCTTTACGTCTGTGCCTCTATGTAGTTACTAGCTTCTGCCCGCGATTTCGTCCGCTACAAAATTGGTTTATTATTATCCCATGGGAACATTTTTCCAGAATAAAAGACTATAATCTATCTCTATGCCAAACTTGCAGATCCATTCAGCCGTTTCAGTGTGATTGAGTACCAAACATCCATATGCATACTTTCGCATTTACAAAAAAGTAGTAGTCGTAATATCAAGGTAGTGCGTTGAAACCTTCGAAGCTAAGTAGTGAGATGTAAAAATAACGCAAACCGATTGGTTGTACGAGACATCTCTCCGTTTTTATGACAAACGGGCTTTGAAGCCACAACTCATAGCCATACGAACAATTCATAAAAAATGATAGCTATAACTAATTTCATCATCATCATCTCAACCGAACGACATCCATTGCTGGACATAAACCATCAGTAGGAAAGGCACCAGATCGTGGGTCCACCTCGTGGGGGGGGGGGCTGCCCATAGTCTTTACATTAAACAATTTTCTCTGCCTGTAACACATAATATTTGTGTCAGTAACAGCTCATGCGGTCACGTTTATCAAACCACGTTTCGTTCATGTTTGCACTGACAATCGTATTGTATTAATTAAACACACACGTAATAATGCATGTCTACATCACACCTACAATCACACTTGTACATTAGAGTCAGAGATAAAAACACGTTTCATTAAAACACTAATTGTACTTACTAGACGCTCTTCGGCCAATTTATTCTACTAATTAAAAACGTTTAAATATCTAGTCACAATCTCATCTCAGCAAGAATCAATGGCCCCGAATAGGTATTTAGGAAATAACATGTGACGAAAAATTTTACTTTTATAATTTTATTTCAATTATTATAAACTATGTAATAATTAAAACTCATTCGAAAGAGCAGGCCATCGATTAATAAATATTCGATGAATCGTTCAGTCGAAGTAGTATTTGGCGATAAAAGATTGTTTCGTAATAAAGTTCATTCGAACAAACGTTCAGTCGACTTTTCGTTAATCGAACATTTATTATGACTCTCGAAGTTACGTTATGGACCCCCATGTAATTGGAGGAGAGCCTATTACCATCAACCGGGCACAAATCCAGACTCCGAGGCTGCTACTGAGGAATTCCTGATGGAAAAACCCAATAACACTTTGCCTGACCTGGAAATCAAACCCAAGACCTCATGCACAGCAGTCGCGCTTGCGACCACTATACCAACGAGGCAGTCGAGGCAGTTTTGGATACTATTGGAATTATTATTTTAGAAGTTGTAAAATGAATAAAACCAGTGCATCAATATAGGTAGGAAATATAAAATTGTTTATTATCCGGGTAATACAGTAATCAGTAGGTCAAACATAAATATAAAATATTACCTAAAGCTCTGATAACAAGGTCGAAAATTGCGTAATAGCGCACGAGATAATAAATGCCAAATGAATTTTTATCTTGCACTCAATTTGCAACTCTATTTATGATAAGTTTTAGGTAAATTATCAAAATTAAAAGTGGTCAAGCATATTGCAAACAACATTGTTACAGGGACCCTATTACTAAGCCTCCGCTGTCCGTCCGTCCATCTGTCAGCAGGCTGTATTTTATGAACCGTTGAGTTGAAATTTCCATAGAATATGTATTTCTTTTGCCGCTCTATCAACAAAATAATAATAATAAAATTTAAAACTGTAATCGGGTCTTGTATGGGATACAAGAGACTTGTTTTTTGCGTTTTTGGCTCGATATTATAATGTTATATCTTCTACCTTGGTACGGAAACCTTCGGATTTTTTTTGAGTACCTACGTTAAATCATCAAATGACTTATACCGCTCTGGGTAGAGCTGAAAGAAGTGTCAGACTCTTACTGACTAAAACCCATCCGTATTCTCATAATGCCCTTTGGATTACAGGGCCGCGGTAACTCTTTTGAACAAAATCCGCAACCCTGGCAACGGACGGAACCCTTCACATGCAAGTCACACACACTTGAACGGTAACTTTTTATATTTTACCGACTGTGTCCCCTTCATCCTAACCCCCAAAAACAAACTAATTACATAGTCAACTTCAGCACCATTGCAAAATTAACGGACCAGTCTTCCACAGTGTTTTTGTATTCAAACATTGCCATCCGTTTCTTAGAACTGTTTGTAACATGAATCTGAACCGTTTGGTAGTTTGACGTGCGTTTCATTCCACGCCTTACTGTTGTGAAATTTTGGAGTGGATTCTTTGTTGTTTAGAAGTCAGGAGGTAGATGTTGCGACATATTGGATTTCTTGGTAACGAATGGTGAGGTATTGGGGAACGAAAAAACTTTAGCATAAACAAAAATAACTTACACTTTAGAACCCTTTGTCACAATATCACTGAAAAGTCAGAGAAAGTAAAATTCACAATTTCTTTTACTTGGATGACATTTTTTTTCAGTTAATTTGATTTAAATACCAAACTGTTAACCTGATTTTGATGAAATTATGGGACCAATCTGAAAGTTTATCAGATTTATAATATCAGTGTAGATGCAGGTATTTTTATTTTTTTCAAACCAATTATTTACATATAATTTATCACGTCTGTAATCCCCGAAGGGTTATTCGGAGGTGTACCCATTAGTACACCCACATTTCGCCAGTTATGTTTAGGGCCTATGTAATAGGAGACGAGCCTATTGACATCAACCGGGCACAAATCCAGACTTCGAGGCTGCTACTGAGAAATTCCTGATGGAAAAACCCAATAACACACAGTATCTATATAATTTACAGTCTATCTAAATTGTATCTGTTATATCAGACTAGTCGACACCTCCATATTATGTCATGGAGATTTTTTGCGAATAAAAAGATAACAACGCACTAATTTCGTGGATTAAGTAGTGAAATTTGCAAATCATTAGCCGGTGCTGTATATAAAAAAATTCATGTAATACTCATTATCATCTGGCTAGCCTTTTTCCAACTATGTTGGGGTCGGCTTCCAGTCTAACCGGATGCAGCTGAATATTCCACACACACATTTTTATTTGTTGCTGAGTATTTCACATGGAGCGACTGCCTATCTGACCTCCACAACCCAGTAACTGGGTAATACGATACCCCTAGGTAAGACTGGTTGTCAGACTTTCAAGCTTCTGACGACTCTTAACGACTGTCAAAGATCCACGTATGACAGCCGGGACCAACGGCTTAACGTGCTTTCCGAGGCACGGAATGATGTCAGTAATGTCAAAGATAAACTTTAGAAAGACATGTAATACTAGAGATTGATAAATAAATCATCATCATCATCATCTTCCTGCCCTTGTCCCATGTTACTTGGGGTCGGCGCAACACGTTTTCCTCTTTCATTCACTGTACGTCATGCAATCACTGACTCCTCTTTCATTCATATCCTTCTTCACACAATCCATCCATCTTTTCTTTGGTCTTCCAGATTGATAAATAAATAAAATAGAATAATACCAGTCTATCATTGTTCTATCCTTTGCAGGGAAAGGCTTCTTCTCATACAGAGAAGGCACGAGCATTGTTCACCACGCTTGCTCAAGGCGGATTGGCGATTACAAACTTACATTAATCAGTCCAGGTTTTCTTACGACGTTTTCCTTCACCGATGTCTGTGATGTACGGAGTGAGCTTGAACCCCAAGGAACGACGTAGGCTAGTTTTTTTTCCACGACTATTGATGCTCACTCCACCTAAATTCCCCAAGGATGATGTTCATATTAAAAAAAAAACTAAATCCAATAAATAAATTTATTAACATTCGATTACATAGGTATACAATATACTTAATAAATAATTAACATGTTCAAAACTCGTAATTTGTTTTTATTTATACAAACTCCAATAATGAGATCTTAATTTGTTTATATATTCATAATTAGACATTAATATTCAATATTATAATATCATTCCAAAATGTTGTGCATATTTATAGTAAATAGTGTTATATGAAATAGTATATATGAATAGTAGTTACATGAACCTATTTTAGAGAAAACTTTACACTATATTATATTGTTTATTGTGCATTATCTACAATTGGGTACAAGACACTATTAACCAATATATATCTAGAATCTAGAATTTAAATATATAAAAGTGAAAGGTCACTCATTCATCACGAAATATCGAAAACCGCTTGACGTATAAAGATGAAATTTGGCAGGGAGGTAGTTTATAATTAGTAGACTTCCGCTATGAAAGCATTTTTTTAAATACCCCCATAGGCACCTCCCATAAAGGCATAAAACGGGGATCCAAAGTTTGTATGGAAAAACATAGGAGAAACGTAGGAGTAAACTACGTTATCCAAATTTAACGCAAGCGAGGCCGCGGGCAAAAGCTAGTTCCAAGATATAACTTCGCTAAAGGAACTCTTTCTTTTAACGTTGAAAATTCGATTAATTTACAATTAACTGTAAAATTAGATTTTTAGTTGCTTTGAAATCAATAAATAGTTAGTCAATTGAGTTGACAAAAAAGTGACGTCACGTTTTACATTTGACAGGTAATAAAAAGTTCATAGTTGGGAAAAGGCTAGGCAGATGATGATGAGGTCATAAAAAGTACTTATGTCATTTGAATGGTAGTGTCTAATACCCAATTCTACATCGTAGAATAATAATAATTCTATTATCTTAGACCGAGAGCTAGCGCCCGACTTTACGTCATCATCATATTAAAATTATATTTAAAAATTATGGCATCGTTAGTGTTCATTAATATCTTTTTATAACTATAAATTTTAAACATAATATCATTATATTGTTCAAAATTCTAAGTTAAATATTAAATTATTTAATATTTAAAAATTGTTGAATTACATAGTTTAATTAAGGCCTTTTTACACCACAAATGACATGATACATTTAGTGCTAAAGGTATTTAAAATGTCGTTCTGTCTCTGGCAATCGTTTGGAGTTGAAAGAGACAGAATGATAATTTAAATGTTTAGCGGACATAAATGTAGAAGTTTTGCAGTTAATGGCACAATATTTTAAAAAAATACTTCAATTACGCTTCCTGTAAAATACAATGACATAGTAAAGTTTAGTAGCTAATTTTTTTATAAATAAATTAATAAATAATTATTTTTTAGTGCAATTAAGACATAATCTAGCCTCCATTATTTTAATGTCGCTAGTTGAACGACCACAAAGTAATTATAGCTATGTGGTCGTTTAATTAAGTACCTACATACCTATAAAATAAATAATACTTTCCCTTGAAAAGGAACGATAACTAAACCGATTGGCATCACATTTTTTTTTACATATTTTTTACACACAATTCCGTAGTAACTGTTCCAAAGAGGATACAGGGGCCCTACTCCCATCTCTTAAAACAATATTATTTTAATAATAATAATTTGCCTTCCGTTCTGTTGGATTTTCAACGCTCGGCTCAGCGCCGGGAGTTGAAAATCCAACAACAGCAATTACAAAGTAATATTGAATTAAATTTTTTTATGAGTTGGTGGTAGGACCCCAGTACCCATATACCGTATTTCTTCGCATTCTTCCTTCGCATTTAATTAATTTCCATAATTTTGAATAAATGTAAGGGAGCAATAACTTCAAACGAAAAATATAAATAAAGATTCATCATCCTTTCAAAATGGCTCGTTCCTTAAACACGTGCTCAACATAACAAGGCGGATTATCTTAATTGCTTTAAATTGGTGTTTAATTAAAATAAATGACCCAATTGACAGTCGCGCCTTCAATTGACTGACAAATTGTAAAGATATCTATTGAACGTCTACCAAAAAGACAACGATAAAAATTATATCGGTTTAAATAAAATAAAAATGTTCTAGGTGGGGGGGCGATCTTTTTTAAGGTTATAAGGTTTTTTTGTGACAACATAACATAACATCACGGCCGTAATCCCCGAAGTATTAGACAGAGGTGTATCCATTAGTACACCCACATTTCGCCAGTTATGTTTTTAGTCCCTTAAATAGGGGGCGAGCCCATTGCCATCAACCGGGCACAAATCCAGACTCCGAGGCTGAGGCTGTTTTTTTGTGACATACTTCTAAAATAAAATATTTTTAGGTAGGTCTAGTAGATATTAAATTTACTTATTTATTATTACCAACCTGGCATCGGCATCGGCTTCAC
Organism: Hoplodrina ambigua; assembly: GCA_949774945.1. NCBI lineage: Eukaryota > Metazoa > Arthropoda > Insecta > Lepidoptera > Noctuidae > Hoplodrina > Hoplodrina ambigua. The sequence goes on along the minus strand of OX458974.1, from coordinate 1,758,277 downwards.
GCGGGTGCTAAGCATCCACTACTCTGATGGATTTTCCAAAAATATTCTTTTCTATAAACCGGTTACTGAAAAATTACGAACAAAGCAAAAAAAGAATCAGCCAACTCCATCCAGCCGTTCTCGAGCTTTGCGCTTAGCAACAAGTATATGCTCACTTTATAGATGTTTATTTAATTTTAGATATCTCCAAATATTGTAAGATTTTTAATATTTTTGTTTACTAGTAGATTTGTAGAATGATTGTACTATCATTGTGAAGGCCGCCGATACGCACGTTGAAATATATGTATGTAACCGTTGCGCGACCCGCTTAGAATAGCACAGTTAGAGAACCCTTGTACACTATTGTATACTTATTATTGGTAACATATTATAACATCACGCCTGTAATCCCCGAAGGGTTAAGCAGAGGTGTACCCATTAGTACACCCACATTTCGCCAGTTATCAGGGACAACATATTATTATTATAAATAAATTTCTACGTTTACACAGCGCCTTAAATTTCATATGAAGGCCTCTCCAAAAACGTGTGACATTATCATATGGGAGACTTTACTTATTTTACTTTAAAATAAAACGGCCAATAACCAATTACTTTTAGTTAAAGACGCTAAGTATACAAGGTGTCACGGAAGTCGACGTCAAGCCGGAATGGAGTAATAGGTCAAGTCATAATAGTTAACAGAAAAATATAATTCGACTTCCGGACACCCTGTATTTATTTAACGATATTCACACGCTTATCTCATATTACACCAAACATACTGACAAGATCGTCTTTCATCCGTCCGCGAACACGTTACAGTAAAGCTTGGCATCCAAGAACCCGGTGGTAAGCGAGGACAGAACACGTGGGATGGGAGACTGGGCACGGATGACGGTGAAAGAAAGAAAGACTGTTTATCTATTAATTGTACGGTGCGACTTACAGAAACGGAAAACAAAGATCCCCCCCCCCCATGAGTTTTACCCTCAATTATTTTTTAACCGGAGCAAATAATTTGGAAAAGTTCACCAAGTAGTTCGGGAGCATCCCTTTTTCCTCACAAGATAATATCCCAGGTCGCGTACAGTCGCCAGCTCATTAGACTATACCTTTTTGTCGTAAAATCGCTCCTATTTCAACCGCATAGAATGCCGCAGTGTTTACCTTAAAACGCTGTTTGTTTCAACGAATAGATAGCTCAATAGAATAGATAGCCCTGTGATAATATCGCAACTATATGGAAAAGCCTTTATTTTTTTTGCAAGTATTTAAATTCCTACTAAAACATAACAACTTCGTTTAGGAAGATCAATTAATTATCAAAACTAGTTAATCTAAATCGTATATGTTTACATACATAACTAGTGGTGTATATACCTACTCTTACAATACTAACTTTATATTTGATTAAAAAATATTATGGGAACCATTAGATTATAATAGGTATTATAATGTGCCATTTAGATGATTAAGTATCATATTTAGGCTTAATTCTGCAAGAAGGGGCCAACCCCCCTCAAACAAATTCAATACTAATGCTATTCGTGTCTATTCAGCGTTCCATCCAGCAATAATAGTTCAAATCCAGCAGTAATAAATGGAGATCCTGGACCTTTGAAAGGCGCACGAGGAGTCGAAGCCAACTCGCAGAGGCCCCTTGGATAGGTTAAAGATGAAATGAAAGTCTTTCCAAGAAGTATCCCTATGCAAGTGCATCCAAGGATAACAATAATCCGGTTGGCGCTGGACTATTGCAGGATATGGGAACAAAGAATAGGAATGTAGCTTAAGTTGACTGGTTACCTGGTACTATGATCTATGTTAGGCAATTTAGACAATCAATAGGCACATTGTTACTAAGCCATGCTTATCACATCCATGGCATCGCGACGCATCTGGTAGGTCCTGACGGGCTGTATGAGTGAGATGAGCATCCCCGCCACCACGATCCATCCACCAGCCAGGTAGAAAGACAATTCCCAGGATAATGTCACGTCGAAAATGAAGCCTGAAATTAAGAACATACCTACATTACTCCTGAAAAGGGATAGCCAGAGCTGCACTTTTTGCTGGTTTTGTTTATAGGAGCAGGGGCCTTACCACAATCTTTTACAAAACATTCTTATTTCGATAACGTTTTGTTTCAAGCTTATAATAACATTACTCATATTCGTACCATGAACTTCAACTTTCAATATTGTTTTATTCCTGCTAAAGTGCTGGGAAAGAACGAACTACTTCTAGGATTTGTCTATTGCCTGCTATAGTAGAAAAGAAACAACGCTATATGAACTGTATAACGCTGTCCCTTTCACACATCGGTCCGAATTCCTACTATGAAGTAGAATTGAGTAAATTATTATTATTTATTTATTTTAAAACATTACTTTGTAGTAGGATCTAATTGTTACGAGTAATTTCCATAAAATGAACCCAAGTATTAAAAAAATTTGCTTTTTAAGCAGAAAAAATAAAATAAAAAAGAGGCTGCGGCTAAATTGTGACAATAGAATCGGAACAATTCTGTTCTTGTCAGCAATGTCTGCTGTCTAACGCGAACGGAATTTAAAAGTCAAAAATTTTAAAATTGATTTTTTTGTGGTTAAACTTATTTTATTTCATCTTACTTACTTAAGATCTGTGTCTCACTTGCATTTTGTAGTCAGTTGGATGTAAAATCATCATGGAATCAAGGTAAGGTTAAACATGGTAACTCAGTGAATAAGTTTATAACAAGGAAATATTTATATGTAAATAATGTTTTGATTATGATAGTTCGAAACAATATGTTTTCAGACTCAGTTATAAGTGTTTTGTTATTAATTTTGCAGCCGAAGAGTTAATCTAGTTAAGAGTTAATCCTGGCGACAGCTAGAGATACTCTGGGAAATTTTAAATTCCAACCGATCAACAACTACTGCCAACGATCGCTATGACAAATATGGAAAAAACAATGTCTTAAAATACTGGTACAAGATATTGGCCAGGGATATGCCAGGTGTTCAGGTGGAACTAGTAAGTAGTTAAGCATAATTTATTGTTATTTATAATATAAAACAAAGATAAAAAGGGTATGCTTACATGGTTCGGTCATGTTGAGAGGAGGAGTGAAAGACGAAGACAAAAGATATTTTTATGGCAGAGGTGAGTGGCAACGCAAGGAAGGGTCGCCCTAGGAAAACCTACACTGACATTATTGGTAAGGTTCTTCAGAAAGGTCAGGTGCGCAGTACTCTTAACCGGCGTGCTTGTATGACGAGATGTATGCATGTAGGAGGTGGCGTTCTTTGGTTTTTGCCTACCCTTTAGGAAAAACATGTGCTATGTGTGTGTGTTAGCCCTGTCGGCGAAGAGACCCGTCGGCGAAGAGACCCGTCGAAGTAGTCTTGTCAGTGTTCAGTCTATCGGCGTTTAGTAATACACTCTTTAAATTATAAACAAAAATAAAACTTATTTTGTTTCAGGATCTTAAATGCCGTCTTCCCCACAGCCGCTGTACAAGAGTTTCACAAGTAACCAAACCCTGCTGCAGAGTGTTGTTGGTACTACGTGGCTGTTCGCTCGCATTGTTTTGTGGCTGTGATTAGGCTTCCCAAATCACATCATTGTTTAATGGTTTTACAGATATTACGTTAGCCCTATTGCAAGTGTCATATTTATAATATAACTTTACAATTGTATACTCGCGTATATTATTATTAGTAAGTGATTAAAGAAATTTTATATTTTTGTTTAAACTTATTGGTCTCTATTTATTTTTGCTTATTTCCAATACCCATATACTAAAATCTCTAGAAATATAATTCAATCGGCAAGTTTACGAAAATAAACACATTTTACTTATTCCTTATAGGATTATTTTGTTATGCGTTTGTCTGTCTGTCCGTCTATCAAGACCCTTTTTCTCAGAACTCGTGGAGGTATCAAGCTGATATTAATTTCAAATACTTAGGTCTACTACCCCTTGAAGCAGTGAAAAAATTAAACTTCTGAGTAAATGTAAAATACATATTTAATATAAACTAGCTTCAAGCAAGCACGTCGTATACACGTCTCGTTGGCGTCGTGTTTCGTTGCGAGGTGCTACGTAATCGATCTCGGAAACATCGGTATACGACACTCGGCCAAAAATCCTCTTCTTATCCTCAAAACCACGAACGATCTATAGTTGATGTCGTGGCGCGATTCCAACTTTTCAACCCTCCAGAGTCCAATTGATCTTCACTCTGATAGACTCCACGACTTCCTCAACCTTTGTGGAGCATTGTAGACGTGAAACTTACAGCTGCGACGTAGACACAGCAGGACCCAGCAGCATGTGCAGCTTTTTTCGTACGTAGTTCAGCATTGGATTCTTCTGAAACCTCTATTCTGGATTGCACCTTGGTTATCTCCACTTTCAATGTAGTAATGTCCTTTAGAAGCGTATATATAACGTCGATGTGATCTAACGTGATGGGGCAGTTTACTGAGATTTCTTGCCACGAATTATTGCACGCCATCCGGGTCTGTCCTCTTCAACATGTCAATGACATCCTGAAGGCTCTTCTCATTTCCATCTCTGCGGCGAGACGGCATCTGGTACAGCTTTTCAAGCGACTGGAACAGCATCAGTTTACCACTGCTGATCTTGTCCTCCTTGAAATTGGACCGAATATCTGCAGGACGCTGACCTCGTGCATGTAGTCAACAGCTTGAACTAAAAAAACCACAATGGAAAACCAGCATTTCATTGAGTGGTTGAGTTGTTTGGAACTAAGTTTCTCCGGTCAGCCGCGATGGCCGCGCAACATGCGAATAAAATTCGTTACGTGCAACGCACTGCACTCCAAAAAACTACATTTAAATATGATAAATTTGCAAGACAATAATACTTCCGTCGAGTCCGAGGAACTTTTTTATGAATGCTAAATTTGACATTAAAACAATATTGCTGGTTGTCAAAAGTCACGTCGTGGTAGGAAAATGAATGAACTTTTAGGGGTGACGTCACCAAAACTGCTAAGAAAATAACATTACTTTAACCTTATTATAAGCTTATTTTAAGGACGTCATGGTACGAAAAGTCGAAGTAATATTATAATAATATTGTTTTAAGAGCTTGTGGTTGGCCCCCAGGTTAGACTATGATTATCAATCAGCAGTTATACAAAATGTAACTGAAATTACTGAAAATCCAAGAACTGGTTATAACACTCATCATTATGATCAGCTTTTACTATGAGATCAATACTGAAATCATTAAAAAATATTCACTGATATTTATTTTAGTTACATGAACATAAACGTACGGCGTTTATGTTCATGTAACTAAATAAAATGTATGGATCAAATAATATTTATTTTTGTGTTTTTAGGGTTAGTCCCATAGTAAAAGTTGTTCATAACGAAAAGTTTAAAGACCTATATTCAGGATTTCAGAAATCACTTACACCTTGTATACAGAAATTCCAGGGTAATAATAATCAACCTAAAATTGTGTATAAATCATCAATCAATCAATCAATAATGAGAAATTCTGTATAAATCACTCAGTCACATTGTGATCAGTACGTGCATACACCTCACTACCAATCAGATAGTAATCAACACTGCCCAAGTTTTAAGACATGTTCTATATTTAAAAATGTCTTACCAGATAACGGTGGTCCAATGAGATGTCCTATCCCCTGAGCGAGCAACACTAGTCCGTACGCCGAAGTAAAGTCATCCAAAGACACCAGCTTCACCAACAAACTAGGTGTGAAGGTGTACGAAGCAGCGAAAAACAACCCAAAAGCTGCAGCTGCAGAGGCTAAAATCCAGTAATTGGTGGCTGCAGCCGGTGGAATAGCAGCGACGGAGGCTCCACAAAGGACCAAGCACACAGCGTACAGACCTCCGATGGATACTTGAGGGAAGTCTCCAATCCAACCCAAACCGACCTGGAAAAGAAAGAGGCCTAGAATCAAGCTTAGGTACATGCTTTTCATCATCATCATATCAGCCGAGCGATGAATAGTCCACTGATGGACATTGGCCTCCCCTAAAGATAGCCACAATGACCGGTCCTGCTCTGCCTTATAATAACACTCTTGTATCAGGTTTATAAGATGATAAGTGAAGAGTCATGCCCAACTGTTAACTGTCACCTTGACCTGCCCTAAACCAAAACCTCGTCAAAATCCTTGACAAAGTTTGTTAGCAAATAATGAACTAAAATAACATGGGCGCCACAATTTTACGTAAATAATGAAATACATTTAGAAAATCGCATTGGCCAGAATTTGGCACAGGCGACGTCCCAAAACATTTGGAAACGGGAGAGCTATCTATTTCTGGACGTCGCAGTTATGTCAAATGTGAAATCACCTCGGATTTTGAGGGCCTTGGAGTAAAACCAGACTGAGTTCGGTCTCGTGATTCGTGGGAAGGTAGACGATGAACAATTTAAAAGGAGACATTCATTATATCAGTGGTGTCTGGGACTGCCAAAATGGTCTGCCAAAAGGCTTAGTCAGCCTTGAATGATTAGCAGTTCACATCTTCCCACTAGAACCTATAGATGTTACTGGATTAAACTTTTAAAACTACCTTTTAATTCACATGCATCGTCTTTACATTCGTATAATCGTATAATTAAACAACTTATTGTAAAACATAATATATTTTTAAAGAATATGTAGGTACGGGGTTTCTTGACCGTTCTTCTCCATACGTAATTACCTTTTGGAATGGACTCAATTCAATATTATTATTTTTTTCTATCTTGTAGAGGTTCAGAAGTGCATTTTCATGGTTTAATTAAAAAAAAAATAACTTTGACTAACAAGCTCTCGTTTCTAAATACTAACTATACAGCGATCTCCGTCATCTACATCTTCATCATTAAGCTGTGTGTGCCAATATCCATCGTATCTACAATTCTGCTTATTATTTTTTTTTTATATGATGAAAGTAAAGTGCCTAATTTTAACAACGCTTTGGAAATTTTCTCCAGCGCTGGCGATGGTCCAAAATTGACGACTCCAATAGAACAAGCCTTTACTTTTGTCGAAGTAGGCGACATGCCAATGAATTAGACACTTGATATTATTTTACAAGTTTTTGGCAGATTATCGGAATTTTAATAGAAATAATGGAACCAATAGATTAATAAATGTGAGTGTGATTTTTGTTGCATTCCTAAATAATTATCTCATCTACGAGATACGAGAATGACTACTCTAAAGCTATTCTCAACTACGAACAATGAGATTTGGCTGCAGATAGTATACTGAAAAACATCTCAGTAAATATGCTTTCTAATTAATAAAAACAAATTTAAGCAGCTCATACAGAGAAGCCACGGTGTGTATAGTATGCACGTGCACACACATACACACGTGGAAACGTAGTGGCACGAGAGAGCCTTATGCCGTTTGTCCTCGCGGCACATTGGTTGATTTTACTGCTAAAACGAGCCAAAAGATGTTCCAAATCGGAATCTTTTAGGAACCGTCCGTTGTCAACGACCGATAGAATATAGAAACTGAGTTGCACTTACCATTCCAATAGTGTTAGTAATTCCAATCAAGCTGAGCATGCCGGCACCGTCGTCTTCGCTGTAGCCCTCGTGTATCATGTGTTCAGCGAGATAGAAGTAAGGCACAATGAACCAAATGAACAGGAGGATGGTACCCAAACACAAGAGGTTGAAGGTCATTCGCTTGAACAGGGTAACGTTGAACATGTCGGCGAGGCAGCTGACGCAGTCGTCGTACCACTTCTGGAAGATATATTTATTATTATTTAGATTTATTTATAAAGGTTGATAGCCAAGTATTATTAAGTTGATAAATCAAGAAAGTTAGTTTATAGCGATTGGGTGACCCATGAGTTGACAAGTTTTAGAGCCAAAATAGAAGAATTAAATATTCATGTTGATTACGAGCTTCTTATAGTTCGGGAGACACTTATAATACTATTACGATGTCACTAACTAATCTAGTAAATAACCGTAACACAACTAAATTAATATCATTTCTTACCTCTTCCTTCTCATCAATAGTTATCATAGAATTCTTAAATATATCCGGACATGATGACGCTTTCAGCCTGTACCTCTTTATATTAAGCATCGCATTTCTATGGCTTATAGAGTTCAAAGGCATTTTCAAATCCTTCAAATAATGGTGGTTCACTGACAGTTGTTTCTTTAGCCAATCTTTCTTATTTTCTTTACTATCCTGCTTTGGTAAATCCTTGTCATCTCTAGTTTCTGATTTAGCCTTCCTGATTTGCCGTTTCTGTGGATTCTTTAATTCATATTTGTCTGAAGTTTTGTCTGTGTTCTCGTATTTTTCTGAGTTAGTTCTTTGTATTGGATGTTTCGTGTATTTAACCATTGGAGGGTCGTTGGATTCGTTGCTTGGTTCCTTTGGCAGTGGCTTTTTGTTTCGGTTTATGGCGAATGATGGATACTTTACTTCGATCCCGTAGTCTCTGCTCGTCTTCTTTACTAAGGTGTCTAATGTTCCCATGGACAGCTGGAATGTGAAAATAAAATTGAAACGTTATGAACAAATATTGGATGTTAATATATTTAAGTTACCGAAACACATACCTGTTCGCTGTAAGTGAGGTAAGTAGGTAAGTTCTCCACGGATTGTGACTTGAGTTTCTCACGTTTATACTTCTTAAGCTTCATAATGTTCTGGTGACGCTTGATACTCTCTGCCTCTTGGCTGATCACCTTTTCAGGAGACACTCCTCTTCTAATCAACCCACCCATACTCTTGCCCCGTGTTGGAGCGTCAAAATCAAAGACGTAAGGATTGGAAATAGAGGCTGAACTTGAATGTCTGGACTTGTCTTCGTCTTTTTTAAGTTTGCCCTCATCTCTGCTATTCCTTTGCCGTTTCTGTTCCTGTATCCACCATTCAGGGTCTCTCATAACGCATCCACAAACACATAGGTTTAAAAGTGTTCCGGATAACAAGAGAATTGTACCTCTCCATCCGTATTCTTCAATGAAATATTGCGTCATAGGAGCGTACACGAATGTTCCGACACCTGTGCCACAGGCTCCCAACCCTACTGCCAAATTTCTTTTCTTTTCAAACCAATAAGCGATAGATACAACAGCAGTAACATACACTAGCCCGAGACCCAAACCAGCAATAACTCCAAATGTAATCATCATCATTTCAAGGGATGTGGAAATCGATGCGAGTACGAAACCCAACGTTGAAATAATGCCACCAAGTATTGTCATGCTTCGACAACCATATCTGTCAACTAAGGCACTCATCACCGGCCCTGAGAGAAGTGGAACAGCAATGAACAGACTGCCTATCCAGGCTGTGGTTGATTTACTAGCTCCAAATTCTTCTAAAAACTCAATGTAGAGTAACCCAAATGAGAAGCTGATTCCATCTGCTATCATGGATATTACGAAAGATGATAGCACAACTACCCATCCCCAGCCACCGTCAGGAATTTTAACTTTATCTTTATTTAATGGTTCGTCATCGTATTTCTTAATATCGATATCTCGATCAGCTGGATTCTCAGTTATTTTAACATGGTTCACTTTTGGCTTGTTCAGCAAAACAGTAACTTCTTCATTGAGGTTAGATGTATTCTTTTTCATCTGGATTGTTGGTAGCCGTTCTCTAGTGCTAAATTCAAAGTCAGGACTTGAGAACGAAGCTGTGCCCACGCTACTAGTATCATCTTCTTCGCCTTTGCATATTCCTGATGTGGATTCAGAAAGTAAGGATTCTCTCACAGCGTTCTCCCTTACCAACTCCCTACTCTTAGGAGTTCTGCTAGATCTCAAAATAACTGGTTCCCAATCTTGTTCCATTTTAAATTTTGTACTACAAATAATACCTTGGAAAAAATACTGGCAGTTTGAGTTTTAATTGGTTTAATTTAAGTTCTTAATCTTGGGTCCCGGGCTGAATATCGACTTGCTTGCCGGGCCGCACTGTTTAGTTTCAATGTGTTTGGCTTATTTTGACCGGCCACCATTAAGAACCAGGGTAGGATCGTCTGCTCAGTGATGTCGTCCATGCACGCGTGTTGCCGGCGAGTGGCGCGATGCTGCGCCACAACAAGGTAACTCGTTAACGCGTACCTCGCGATTAAGTTATTACATCTGCGAAGTAAAAAAAACATGGCAAAATTAAACAAGGTTTCTCGAAACGCAAATCAACGTAAAATAAATTATGGTACGAGGAAGTACATGAGGATTACTAGTTTCAATTTTCGGGCTAACTGACCGACTCCTTGACAATTCAAAAGTGCCTGGAAATGGTTTACTTGACATAAATATTTTAAGTTTGAGTTTACCATCGCACACAACGCGTCCATTAAGGTTTCCTTATCGGAAAAAATGTCTTTAAAGAGCGTACATAATATTCCGCTAAACATTACCTAACTACATAAATTCTGTTCTGAAAAATCAATTCTTGTAATTTTATAGAATAGCATAGATATAAATATCTTATTATATTACGAAGATAACGACTATCTGAACGGTAAACCTAATCTATTTAAGTGGATAGGGGGTGAGGTTTGTTTACCTCGCGGAGGTCACTGCATAATAGGTTGTAGGCTATATAAATTATAGCAACCTTCATATAGAATAACAGAAGGCGGAAGATATTATGCCAAAAGTTGTATGAATATGAATCACGCAGACTCACTGGACGAGCTGAAATTAATTCTGAATTTGTTTGATTTGGCATATAGACCACAGAATATGATCAAGGATCCATTCTGCTAACTTTTAGGAACGATCGCAATATTATCTCAGTCTCAATCTGTCTTTACCAATATTATTTGAGATTGCTCGTCGCTGAGATGAGATTGCGACTACATTAAAATTTAGATTTAATTAAAAGAAAGATAAAAATCGAAAGGTACTTTGCATCGAGAAGGATACGAGTAAAACAACGAACAAAATAGATCTAGACCTAGTATTGTAATAAAATAAAGTTATTTAGAAACAGGACCGGTCATTGTGGCTATTTTCAGAGGAGGCCTCTGTCCAACAGTGGACGTCGTACGGCTGATGATGACTTAGAATCAGAATTTATTTTAACCGATATTAATATGCATAACAAATCTCATTCAAATTACCATAACAAATCTAGAGGGTGCATAGTTAGTGCAATTCCAAAGAGATTACATTTTAGAGGTTGGTAAGTGCAAAATTCCGACGAATGGAAGATATCCTTACAAAGTAAAATGGCACGGAAAATACGGATCAATTTATAAATTACCAGCCGGTCTTTTCTGTAAACATAGATACCTATCCTTCCGTGAGGTTTGGTGAAGTGAGCTGTCATCTCGCCAGCTACTAAATACGAATTGACAGCTCAGCTCAAGTTCACTTCAGCAACTGATATTTTTACAGAATAGTAGGTACTGCTGACATAGCAGTCCACCTAATTAATCCAACAACTGCCTAGCTGATATTTTAGTCTTGATACCTAGGTATAATATAAAAGCTTTTTAGCAGAAGAGGAATATTTATGCATTAAAACATGCAGATGGTCGCTACTATGAGTCAAAACACTGACGAAAAGCTACAAGCATAGACTCGAGCAAGATTCGTAAATTGATTATGTTATTTGCCTTCTATACGGTTGGCATAATACCATTCATATAATTAGAAAATCACACCGAAACGCAAAGATCACAGCATTATCAAACAATTTATAAATGTAGAACAATTTAATAACATAAATTATTATCAATTTATGTCTATAAATAACTCCGACAATGATATATTGTAAATTGAAAACCAAAAAAAGAATAAAAAGATAAACAATCACTGCCACAGGCGCGGGAAACAACAGCTGACAACCATGTTCTATACGATCTTCTTCGAAATTCAAAATTTAAAAGTCGAATAGCAAGTCACTAAGTCACATAAAAAAAACTAGGTACATGTATGCTTCACTCACCTGCATACAGCCTTCAAGAAAACTAATCGTAGGACAGACGAGCGCTCATAACGGTATCCCCGGTCTATATACGACCGGCATGAGACGACGATCAATATGGGGTGGCCAGGGTGGCGCCTCCATAGACACCACCAGCAACCGTGACCTCCCCTACCCCTCCCTACTCAAACCAACGTACAGAGAACGAGGGTTTTGTTCAGCAGGTCAGAGGTCTGCTTAATCTAGACACGTCTGGCTGAAGCCTCGACACGCATCCGTGACGTCACGTAGAAATTTATTGCGATAATGTGCATGAAGGTAGAATGCTCTTCTAAGCATGGTACAAAGGCTATTAGTAATTTATTAGAAAACTAATGTGCGTCATAGAAACGTCATTGACTTGTTGGTAGCGGAACAGTAGACTGGTAGGTACCTACATTTTTTTAATAAATAAAAGCGATTAGTTCCACTAATGCATTTCATCAACTTTGACCTTCCACATTTAATTTATTGATGTTGTTGTTTATGGTTCCAAGAATGAATTGGTGTTTTGTTACTACCTATACTTAAACCTTACAATCCACAGACAATACACAAAATACAAAAAAGTTTTTTTTTATTGAAATGTTCAATTCGTTGCATTTTGTTGACACAGACAAAATTAATGTTTTACAGGGTCTTTTTAGCCAGTCACTTATCTACCTATCTGCTTATTTACTAACTGGTAAACTGATCATACCAATATACCTACAACATGAATATTTTCAGGCATTGCATACTTCTTAGCATAATAATGACTGTATGCGTGAAACTCTAATCTGGAACCTACCATATTTGATTTATATTTATCAGTTATTTTTCCCAATCAAAATACTTAATTGATTGTGAAAAACAACAGAACTACGGACTACGGAAGTGCTCTAAGCATATACAAGGTGTCTTTGCATTTCACTCAACAGATATTCTCACACATATACGAATACAACAATAATAATATATAAATGGTTTATAAAAAAAGAAACGCCTGTACAAAAACTTTTAGCAAAAACGCAAATCTTTAACTTTTCTCGTATTTTTCTCCAATACCATGACCGACTCTTGCCTGCGACTTCGTCCACGTGAATTTATCTTACGGATCCCTAATATAATCCCTAAAATATTAATATTTATAAGTTTACTTCGTTTTAAGGGCAGTATACGTAGTTAAGCAGTTATGTGACGCAGTGACGACCGTGTCTTCTTACACTTCCTATGTTCTCTATGCATCTAATATTTATAATTTAGAATTTTAATAAATAATAGCACAATAAAATAAATAAACTATTTCTTTATTCTTTGCTCGTTGTAGTAGTACAAGCGGGTAGACGCAAAAACCTTTGACGCAAAAGAAGACAGATCCCTCGAGGGCGATTTACCTAATGGTCTGTCAACATACGCAACAAACAAATTGTTAAGCAGGTATATAGGTTCGTACTTATTTATAATGAGACAGCCGATGGAAAACTTCCACATAAGGCGGCTAGTATTTTATTAAAACAAAAAAGGTACAACTTTTATATGATTCATACAACAGCGCTTATAAAACATTCATACTCTTTTCATTCATTATTACTTCCTATTCATTTGTTGACTTCTGTTTCTTTCTCGGTGAAAAGCGAGGTTTGCCGCACAGCCTTATACTAAGGTCAAGGTTAATGCCGTAATAAATAATGCCTTCATGCATGGCAACGACTAGCGACGTACTAGACTTAGACAAAAGCGGCTAAAGAAATCCATTAGAACAAATTTTGTTAAGCATTTGTAGGTACTTACAACCATTGTGTTGTAAGTACTAACGCTTAACAAAATTTAACTTAAAATACTGCTCTTTGGCATTCTCTATTATTGAATAGAGAATAACAAAGAGCAAACGGGTAAAACCATTAAGGACATTTTGTGAAAAAACGGGAGGGATTAGACACAAAACCATCAACTCCCAAACTTGGTGCTGATCATGTAAAAATCCTAAAGGAAAAACTCAAAAACACTTTGCCTGATCTAAGGACCGAACTCTGGACCCTGCGCTCAGCCTGTTTGTCTGTTTAATCAATTACAAAGCCATGTTGTAATTTTGACAAACTTGAGTGAAAATACTTGTTTCTAAAACACAGTTATTATTTTTTGATGGTGCCAAATACATAAAAAGTAATGCAAGAAAAAGTTTGTTGTGGTATTTTTTTCCAGGGGAAAAATAGTTTGGCTTTTTACACCCAAACCAATTTGTAATACAAAAGATATTTTGAACGTAGCTATTATTTCATTAATTTAATTTCGATGAACGTGTTATTTATAAAAATGTTACCAATGAAAAAAATCTACCTGTAAAATAAAATTAAAGTGGCAAAATAATGGTGAAATTATCTACTTGATTGAAAATAATGTCTAATTTTTGTACTTTTAGTTGAATTTAATAAAAAATTGTTACCCATTATATTTTTTTATTCTCTGACAGACAAGTTAGGTTAAAAATATTCATCTTTTAACACTGAGTGGCAACACTGACGCGCCGTTCTTTTTCTCTGAGTGTTGGAGACACGTGCGTCGTTTACGGCGAAATCTCTAAAATAATTCAAAATGACTGAAGGAACAGCAACAATTCGTACGCGCAAATTCATGACCAACAGGTAAATGTGGAAATCTTACGGTTTCGAAGTGGTGCGAGTTAAAATGGTTGCGAAAAGTGGATGCCTCGCCGTGACAGGTTATGTGTGACAACGTTTTTGATATTTTTGTAGATTGTTGGCGCGCAAGCAGATGGTATGCGATGTCCTCCACCCAGGCAAGCCGACCGTCAGCAAAACTGAGATCCGCGAGAAGCTAGCGAAAATGTACAAAGTGACGCCTGATGTTGTTTTCGTGTTCGGCTTCAAGACCAACTTTGGTGGTGGCAAGTCGACTGGCTTCGCCCTGATCTACGACACGCTGGACTTGGCAAAGAAGTTCGAGCCTAAGCACAGACTGGCACGTCACGGCCTGTACGAGAAGAAGAGGCCCACACGCAAGCAGCGCAAGGAACGTAAGAACAGGATGAAGAAGGTACGTGGTACCAAGAAATCTAAAGTAGGCGCCGCCGCCAAGAAGTAAGTGATGCGACTTAGGACTGTAAGTTAATAATAAAATCCAAAAAAACTATTCTGTTGTTTTGTTTCTCTATCTACAGTCCTGAAATTTTGTGATATTCCATCATGAGGTTAGCTTAGATTAATACTTCAGTGTTGTCAATTAGGTAGGCCAATACTGTAGTGCAAATATTGTGAGGATAAATGATTACGGATGATTTTATTGGTGTAAGTGGTCAAAATTCAAGATTTAATTATAATCAAAACCTGTAGGTTCAAAAAATCAAAAAATATTAGTTTACGAATGAATGTTTATTTCAAGTCAACTACTACATTAATTTTATTGACCTTTTACAAATTTGACACAGGGGCAGAGGTCAAAATTAAATAGTAAACATATGGTTTTCTTTACTGTTAAAAACTACCTCAATACATTTAGGTAAAATGTACTGTGATGTTTTTCCCAAGCACCAGGCGGTTGCACCAAACCACCCACTATTATTAGGGACATCAAAATTTAGCAAGGGTGGTTGGTACTGTACTGAACAGTGAATCAGAATAAAACTATAAAAGGAATTTTAACTTTGAAAAATTCTTTGTTGCTAAAACAGACTAATGTTTTAGCAACAAAGATTTTTTTTTCATTTCTTTTTAATTTATGTCAAAATCTAAGCATTTATTTTATTAAGACCATTCAATTTATAGAAACTACTCTTCATGTTGATTGACTCAAATTTTGTCCGACCAATATCAAGCAACCTGTACAGCTCTGTCATTGGCCTGATTAAAGTTTTGAATTCTCAAGAGTTGGTCAGTTATTTTCAAAAGTTGTTGCTTGTTGCTCTTTCTAAACAAAGGTAGGCCTGTATGGACAAAGACGAGCAAGAAATTCCACTGACACTTTTCAGTTAGGTTTTAACAAAATCTTGTTGAATTGTTAATTTTTTTACAAAATTTAATGTTAAAATCCTTAAGTTCACCCCTGCATTCTTATAAGCCTTGTCTGTGATGTGACAGATCTTGCCTCTGCAGAGATACCTTTTATGATGTGGATTTAAATGAAATAATTTTAATCATTATAAATAAATTTAATCATTATAACATTAAAAAGTAAGTCACACAGAAAGCAATTGTAACAGCTTGTTTATTTTCTTCTGAATGTCTTGTTGGACATAATTAGACTCCGACATCTTCTGCACTGTAGACTGAATCAGCAAACATCAAATAGGTAGTCATCAGACTACCGTTGATCTTCACAGGGGCCTGGTAGCAAGTATAAGGAAGTAGCGGAGCATTCTTCTTTATCGCGTGGGCAGTAAGGTCTTACGACCCCACACACCCTAGTGTCAGAGTGTCTAAACCGCCTCAAGGGCCGCAGACATGGTTTGAATGGAACAGTAAGTCCAGGTTTCCTCATGAGCAGAAGCAAGCATTAAAGTTGGATTGTGTGTGATTGGAGAGCCCTATGTTGTAAACTGGAGCTGATGCACACATATACATGTACCTATCTATCTATCAGAGACATCATAGTTCTATGTCAAGTGCTCCTGTTGCTGTCGTAAGTATGTTGGTACTACTCCAGATCGGAGCCTCGGTCTGTTGTGAACTCTCCGCTCGTGTCGGCATATCATCTTTCTGAAAAGATACAGAACATTATTTTTAAGCCATATAATATAAAACACACCTATATTCTCTGAGGGATAGACTGTTTACTTGTATTATTGGGTGATACATAATATAAACAAGTAATTTAGTTCATCATTTGTTTGTAGGTATTTTAGGAAGTACTGAACTAAACAAAAAAATAACCTGTACCATAGGATATATTTTATGTAGTATACCTTACTTCCATGCAGACAAAATCGCAGGCAGAACCTTTTTTTATTTATATGTATGTGAAGGGCTGGCTCTTGACTAGTCTAGGACAGAAGTGACAGAAACAATGTCTATGATGGATTGAGCTTATCCAGAAGAAGTCTGTTCACTCTTAACTTTGAAGAGATTAAGGAGTAATTACAAAATCTATTTAAATTCTAAGATTTTCATATAATATTACATCCAGCCTTTCATATGTCAGAAAGACAACAAACCACTAAACCAACTTAATCAACTTACCTAAAGAGAACCCGTAGAGGAAAGTAATATACATATACTTACATGCACATAGAGTAGGGACCACACACTTACCTAGTAGAAAAGGATTTTCCACATGAATTACAAATATGGGGCTTTGCAGTGCTGTGTTTTGTTGCTAAATGATTCTGAAGAGCCTGTGAAATATAAAAAAAGTTCAGTCATCTTACATTACATTACATTACAATCATGACCTTCTCAAAAGCCACACATCCCGTACACAACATCTACACACTAAATAATGTGCCCCTGAAACGGGTTTCGACTGTACGCGATCTAGGTACTAATTTTGATCCACACCTTACCTTTAACCAGCATATTATACAGACCTGTAACAAATCCCGAAAAAACCTAGGTTTTGTCTTGCGTCAGGCTAAAATCTTCGATAATCGGCTAGCCATATCCATACTGTACAATGCATACATCCGTAGTTTACTAGAAACTAACAGTTCAATCTGGATCCCCCATGAAAAAGCCTATATCCTGCTTATTGAACAGATTCAAAAGTCTTTTGCCCGCTACCTCTATTTGAAATTATATGGATACTATCCATACATGTACCCAACACCATTTGTGCTAGGTATGGTGGCCTACCAGAGTTTGGAAGTTAGGAGAAATTTTGCTCTCGTCAAATATTTTTTCCGTCTGATCCGTGGTTCCCACTTCAATTCCTCGTTATTGTCATACATTACATTTCTAGTTCCGCTTCCTATCAGGCACGCACTTCGCCCTCGCCAGCAACGTCCCCTATTTGCGATACCCCTAGCTAGTACCATGGCCCTTAGAAACAGTCCACTATACCTAGCCCTTTCCCTCATTAATAGCATTTTGCTGCATGATCTTTCATTAGATGTCTTTGCAAGCACTGAACTGAGGCTCCTGAGTGCTGCAAATCGATACCTGGAGTCTATCGCCACCCCCAGCACAATCTCTTTGTCTTAAATTAATTAAATTAATTCATTTTTATTTTTCTATTGTAATTCAGTTAAATTGTATGTTTTATGTTTCTCTTTTTTTATTTTATATTTTTTTATGTTTTTATATTTAGTAAATTATTATTAGCCAAAAACTTGTACGTCTGGTGCACACCGTAAGTGTAAGTTGGTTGTTTTTAAATAAATAAATAAATAAATAAAAATTAACAAAGCATCTAATATTATGAGGTGATGTAAATAAAGGTTTCAGCTAGCACTAACTTATGGCCGCGACTATGTTCGCGTGAATCGTGCCAGGGCTTTATTTTATTTTTTGCGCTGAACTCCTTATAAAATCGGCTAGTAAAATCATCTCAAAATCGGTCCAGCCGTTTCGGAGATTAGCCGGAACAAACAGATTTTAAAAGGTAAAAATACCTAAATACCTTATAAACATTCTTATTTACTTTGACAATTGACAACTTTAATTATTTGTAAAATAATATGAAGTGTTCATGCATGCAAACCATACTAATATTATGAATGCAAAAGTGTCTGTCTGTCTGTTACCTCATCACGCTGGAGATAGTTTCAGACCCAAGGAAGGACATAGAATAGTTTTTATCCCGGAAATCACCCCCTAAGGCGTTGAAAAGGAAGGTGTATGCAAGTACGATATAAATAAGTTCCACGCGGACGTAGTCGCGGGCAAAAGCTAGTAATATAATAATATCTACTAAGATATGGGTATTGTATAAATTAAAAAAACCTTAAAATTTCAAACCAGCCAACAACTGAAATGGAAACTCACCTCCTTAAATCTAAAGCCTTTATTACACATAGGGCAGTGGTAAGCAGGCGGCATGTGCCTGCGCTTGTGTGACGCGAGGTTCGAGGAGTTGAGGAAGGTGGCCGCGCAGTGTGGACAGGTCAGCGGCCGCACGCCACTGTGTGCACGCTCGTGGGCCAGCAGTGCGTACTTCGTGCGCGCACGGTAAGGGCAGTGGGCGCATGGGTAACGGAGCTCTCCCGTGTGGATAAGCCTTTGTGTGAGAAGCTTAGTTAAATAATATGCGACCAAAAATGTCAGTTATGGCTGCTAATCTCAATGATGACTAGACAAGTGTGTGTGCAAACACAGGGTGTAGTCCCCCTTCCCTCACATTCTTAGCCCGATGGCATGGCCAACCGACACTACTGGGTAGAGATCTAGGGCAAGACGAATGGATTGACTTGCTTCTCGGGGCACAGGGGTGTTATAGGGTTATTCCATTACGAATTTCTCAGCAGCAACCCGGGGTTTGAAAATTGGTGGTGTGACACTTGCTTCTGAAAGTATGTAAAGCCGTTGGTCCTGCGCCTAATCTCTCCCCGGTCGTGTCGGATTACCATCGGACTATGAGAGGGAGTGCACCTGTGTTTGCGCACACACTTGCACTAAATCTACGTACTAGGTTAGTGTACATTGAGATTGTCCGCCGTGAACGAAATTAGCTAGAAGAATATTATCAAGAAGGAAGGGAAAGAGTTTCTTTACCTATGTCTCTTCAATCTAGTTATAGACTTCAATTCTAAGCCACATGTCTCACATACAAAAAAGTTGTCACTGCTGCGACAAGTCGGCAAGTTCTCATGTTTCGTGAACTCCTCCTAAAAAGTAAACGATTATAAAAAAAGAATTTACATAGGCAGTCAAGAGCATATTAATAGTAGATTCCCATACCTGGCTATAAAACGTCTGTCGACATTTCCCACAGGCCCATTCCCTCGCAACCTTCGACCCCTGCTTCACGAAGTAACTACCATGAAGAGTGGTCTCTTTAATATCACAGTCCGATGCCATACATGTCACTGTAAAATATTTATAATCATTTTAAACTGTACCTTATCTAGAAATTGAGAATTGGCCAAAACAGAGAGCATTTTCTTTTTACCCTTAGAACCATACCTCACCGGGACACCATAGCAGCTCAATCAAATACTGCCAACATACTAAATGGTGGGTACATAGTCAACCATACTTTTGGCAAAGAAGCTTGGTATGGCTGTCAGTCATATTGAGGCAGGGTTCATATACCTTTTAGGTAAATAATGGTTTAGGATTGCTAGACACTTAAGCAGGTTGGTCTACTTGGTTCAGAATTATCCATACAACCTTGGATATTGTATTGAAAATGCCAAACTAAATTAATGTAACCATTCTGGTGACATATTCTGTAGTTCATACTCTAAATACATACCCATTTCAAGTTCCTGCTGCAACCTCCACTGTGAGACCTCTGCGGTTTGTCTCAGTTGCTCAGCATTTCTCAGCACCTCCTCGCATGATCTGCATATGTACTGTGGTTTACCATCGTTTTTAGCCACCTGAAAGTTACAAATATTGAAGGAACAACACCTACATTTTCGTTTGTGAAACTAAATATTTTAAGAATTACACAAGGTTTCTAAAGTTCTCTGATAGAATCAAGGACCGTAGTTCCCAAATCATGGGTATCATTTAGTTGTGCCCCTTTTTCCTTCATGAAAACCAACAGGTGAGTTCCGAATGTTGGTTCCTTTCTTAAGTGAATTGGGATCCAGTCAACGTTATGTACTACTGGTCTAGAAAGTATATTCTAGTTATGGTCTAATGATTTTAAAATAATAGTATAAACACTGATCATTATGGTCTATAGTTCTTCACAGTATCAGGTTACCAGTCCACTTTATCCACCCAAACCCACTATACCCATTGTTTGTATCCATATCCTGCAATAATCATGCACCAGTTTGGGGTTATCCTTTGATAAACTTGCATACTGCATACAGGGATAATTGTTGGTTAGTGTTTTATTCCATCTTAAGGCTGTCTAAGGGTTGCCTCTGCGAGTTGGCTTTAGCTCCTTAAGTCCCAAGCTACATAAAGTAAATATTAATAACAATTAAAGAGTACCTACCTACCTCTACATGTAGTATTTTTTTGATCCCAGCTACAATATCAAAGTCATGATAATCAGATAGCTTCTTGTAGCCAGGCTTAAGGCACAGTCGGCAAGATTTTTTGTACTCTTGAGATTCTAGTACCTTTCTTAGAGACCTGCAAAAAGGAGAATTTTAGGAGTATTTGATTTTTGGCAATATCTTATACTTCTCTTATGGAGAGACTAGATGACTATGGTCATTCAGGTTTATTAAATAAGCATTAAGTAAATATACTTTTTTTTTTTCTTTTTTATTAGCCTGTTCTGTCTCACTCCTGAGTAAAAGCCTCCCTCCACTCCTTCCATCTTTCACGATTACGTGCTTCATCTTTCCAGTTTTTGAGTCAATCATCCAGCAACCAGCCATCTCCTTCGTGGCCTGCCACGACCCTGTCTTAGTGTGTCAGGCACCAGCTTCGTGTAACTAATCATTAATACAAAATTAGCAACAGAACAAATTAAAACTGTATACTTACGAGACTGTTTTATACATTTTCTCTGCATTATTTGCTTTAAGCCACCTTATTTTATCGTATTCACCTTTGCCTAACTTAACTGACACAAGTTTTTGGACCAACAATAAAGTAGAGGCCATTTGTATTATTAAACTGAGACGTATCAATACATACAAGTTGATTTTAACATGAACAAATAATTTACTATGTACTTATTTATTTTTTACAAATTTCAAACAAACTCATGATACAACGACTTGACACATAAACAATATTTTACAGACGTACTTCAGAATCCAGAGATCATACACTCTGATACAGTGTTACCACACTAGTATTTTAGTGTTACCATTGAATATTAGACTGCCATGCATGTTTATAGACGGCGAAAGCATAAAAGCGCGGTAATCTAGAAATTGATATTATCTGTAGATAAATATTTAAAAGATTTATTTCTTATTTCAGCCAGGTAGTAATAAGCTAAATAACAAACAACCGAATAATAACGAAGTTCATACTGCAAAAGTGATTGAAAAATTACACACACAACACTTTCGGTCAGTGGGTCATCTTAGTTTTTTTTGTGGACAGATTTATTATGGCTGACATCCATACAGCTACAGATGAAAGCCAATGGGAAGAGATAAAAGGAGGTAGGTAAAAGCAATACCTAGTTAAAAGTACGTTTTGGTTTTGTGCAAAATTAGAATCAATTTTTTCTAAGGATTCTTAAAATAAAAACATGTTTAATTATAAACTACTGAACGTTTATTCTGTCTCGTTTACGAATTTGAGAAAATCTCCTTATTAAAAGGAAAGGACCAAAATGGTGACATGAACTTTTGCTACACATCCAAGTTTCTATTAGGTAGGTACTGCTTTTTTTTCTATTTAGCTTTTAAATAAAATAAAACTTTTTGCTACAGATACTTAAATCATTTATTTTGCACTGCTTCAATAGTAGAATAAAACTAATTGACAAATTCAGCTATATTATGGACCTAATAGGTGGGTTTCGTTTCCAATGATGGGTGGGAAAATTCATGATAATACTTAGTATGAATAGTCGGGCAGAAGGCTTGAGCTACTAGCTCATAAACTGACCCTCTTCTAATTGTTTTATTAAAACCTAAATAATTGTACATGTGATACGTGTAAGGGCGACCCAAATCAAAATTGTTCGGAGCACGGTCTTCAAAAATTTCATCAACATCCGGGTAAGCGTGGGGGTAGAATAGCTCGGGGCTGAAAATCACTACTCCTGAAAAAATAATATTATTTTGAATTATGTAGTTGTAAAGTTTTCAAAAGTAATTGTGTCATAATTTTACATAACTCTAGCGTGAGTTTTCTTATGGATTCAATTTTTTTTTTTTTCATAATAGCTCATATCACTAAGGGTTACCGTAACTTCCCATTTTGCGGAACAACAGAGAAAAGCCGAATCAAAGAAATTTAACAAAAAAACCTAAAAATTAAACCAGTCACAGGCACTTTTGAATTGTTAGTCAGTTAGTCAGAAAGTTGAAGCTAGTTGCTCGTTCCAAAAGGTAAGTAGGTCTTAAAGGTCAGCAAGACATTCCACAGACGCGCTTCTACGCTCTTGCACCTCGCATGTTATCTCTTCACCATCTTTGGTTGCCTGGTAGAGATCTCAAATGCCTAAGGCATTAAGTCCGCCTTTGTACCTTTTGTTGCATTAAGTTTAAATAAATAAACTAGGCCCATACCTTTACAGTGACTGATGGGATTCAACAGGTATTCTGAAGACAGCATCACTTTTGGACATAGTCTTAGTAATACTTCTTCGATGGCTTGTGAGCCTATGTCTGACCAATGTGTTGGGTTGTATATTTTACTAATCTCTCTGTTAACAAGAAATAAAGCTACTGTTACGACTCTTTTCAATTTTTTGTTATCCGATTTTAATAAGACTTCCCACGCATATTTGGGATATATAGGTCTAAAAAGTTATAAGAGAACATTATGCGCAGAAAGTTTGAGACAAATCATGGACCTCGATAGTCTAATTAAAATTCAGAAGATGCAAGTAAATCATAAAGAGATAATATAATCATCTAACAAAAAAATCTTACTTGATGATTTCATTTGTCACATAGGTTCCAATTTCGTCTTTCGCAAATGACAGTACCGCTGATGCGACATCATCTTCGCCTTGTTTTGCAACAAAATTTGACGGCAGGTCATCTAATGACCTGGTGACTATCGTATCGGTGTCCAAGTATATACCACCCCATTTGTTCAGGGTTAAAATCCTCAGTACATCCGCCGTATGCTGAATTCGATAACTACTTCTTTTCACATCGTTGAGCAACATCGATTGTACGAGTGTCTCTTTCGCATATTCAGCTAAATGTACTCTCAAGAATTTAACATTGGACATTTTGAGGAGCTCTGCAAGACAGCCAGTCTTTAGCTCGTACGCGGTAACAGGTGCGCTGAACAGCACGTAGACATCTCGCTCCGGGTGAGCCCTGGCAGCTGCTTCCACTGAACAAGCCTGGCGGAAAGTTAGCCCTTTCTGGCATGAGGTCTCGTGGAAGAATATCGATTTTGCTTTCGGAGAAAATCTCGGGTCTTCTGCCGAATGCAATGCGTCTCTCGTTTCAGAGCAATGACACGGTAATGGCCCATTACATATTTTTACGATGTTTCTTTTATACAATGCCATTAATAACATCAACATAAATATTGTTGTGCTAGCAAGATACAGGTGTGGTCTTGTTTGAAATGTTTTAAGCATAGCACACATACTCTCTAATTCCAAGTTCTTTAGCAAAAAACTTATTTGTTAAATTTAAAATATTTTTTAACTTCTGGTGCACTGTACTCGTAAGGTGTACGCACATCACTGTAATCTTGTGAATCCGCTTTCTCGATTATCTGGAATTCCATGTTGTATTGTATCTAGTTACTTAAAACAAACAAATGGCGGTCGAATTTAAGATAAGACATTACTGTTATTATAAACTTCGGATGTAGGTAAATACCGGGTGTAAAAATACACCGAAATGATACAAATAAAAAAGTTATGATACGGCGCTAAAAAATCGGCCATTTTCTTTTTTGTTATTTGGGTATACTCAGTCACAACTGTCACATTGACAATTAAGACCAATCTAGCAACATTTGTCAAGCTAAAATCCACCAAGAACTTTAGGCTACATAGAGTGCCAGAGAAATATATGAATTTTATAATGTCTCTTTCTCAACTAGTGTCGCATTTCTACAGAATTTCACCAGTAAAAATCTTAAGTACCTAAGACATGGTTTGACTTACCTACAGCATATTTTTTGGGTTAAATGTGCTGTAAAGACAGTCCTTAAATCTAGAGGCTATTTTTTTTCCAACCTGGGTTACTTCAGGAAGGAGATTTATAATCTCAGAGACATACAAACTTCCATAATAAGATTTATCGTTTATTGAAAATCAAAATTTATAATAACATAACAGAATACCATTGACGATTAGATACGTCTTACATTTTATTATAATTGAAGAAAATAAAACATAAAATATTTTTCTAATTACGGTGACGTATTATTTGTTTATTGTTTCAAACTTGTCCCGATAAAAACAATTCACTTTGGATGACACTTTACACATTAAAACTAACTAATATACATAATAAATAAAAATATTTGTACCAAAATAATCATTAGTATCACCGCAATACGTATAATTTTTGTGTGAAATATTGTACTGATGCTTTATGCGAGTACTACTCTGCCAAAATTTGATTATCTATAAACTTATTTACTTTTAAAAGTTTCATAATTAAAAAATATAATAAGTTTTCCAAATTCAAAATTTCAAATAACTACAGGCCAGATAACGGTTTTAATATCTTTTTTTTTGTTTATGCATCGTTATTTTACTTTTGCCTTGTAAATATTGGTAAACGAGATTACTACATTTCGGTCGCATCAAACATCAGTAGCCACCAGAGTCGAATAATAATAAAAGATTAAAATGCAATAAGTAAAATAATACATTAATCAGTTAAATCTGTTTGGAATGATTATCTTGTAAACGCTATTTCCGATGCTTACATTTTATACTGAACAATACAGACAGAACTTAGTTCTGCCAAATCGATCCAACCCACAATGATAAAATAAATTACGTCTAAGTAATTTAAAACTTACGCTTAGAATGGATATAAAATTAATCAGCGTTAAATATCTAAAATCATTACAATTGATGCAAAAAAAATAGGAGAAATTTTAACGTGCATTGGTTCGTTACGGCAGAACTAAAACCGAATTAATGAGAAGTTTAAAATTATAATTATTCGATACAATAACGTACTGAAAAGTAGCCAATGACGACAGTCCTATTATAGATACAGTTAACCAAAGAGTAACACAATGTGCATTTACTCTTACTTATGTTCTTTTTTATGTGGTTTGATTTTTCGATTATTTCTTATATTTAATATGGCAATATACTTAATGTGCGTTCTGGGAAACGATATTATAATAACCCTTTATTTCTGAAAGCCTATTTAAGTATCAGATCAGTAAATGAGGTGAGTTTACATGGCACATCGAGTCTAAGAAAAAGTTTGGTTTAGTATATTTCTATTTTTATTTCTTGTACATGGCAATGTTTACAATTCTGTCAATGTCAAAAATGAACTGAAATTGCTAGTGTAAAAAAAAGACAAACCACAGGAGGTTAGCCTCCTATCGTAAGCGGATCCATGGTTTAGGGATGCATAGATGACAATCATTTATCTTTATTTAAATGTTATTCACTTTATGTTATTTAAGGAGTTGCAACATCTAAAATTTGACTTGACAGCAGATTTACTGATCAGATACTTAATTAGGCCCTTAAAATTGTGGAGTCTTAGATTAAAATTGTAAAATAATTGGTAGGTATACAAATATTACCTTTGGATTATGATAAATAATTATTATCAGAATGATTCAACTACCGGTTTCCGGAACGAAAAATTAATGTAAAAAAATGGTCAAGCGCAGCACGCTGTTTTGATTGGTTGACTGAATTTTCATCAACCAATTATAGCAGCTTACGCGTTGATAAATTTATCTCATTAATTTTTCGTTCAAGATTCCAAAAGGTAAGGTAGGATTTCGAAAACGGCTATAAAGCCTACCTTTCGAGGGCCACAGGTTTAAATAGAGGAAGATAGCTTTATCTCAAATGTGGTCACGGATATTTTTTTGTATTTTCGAGGCTTGAATTAAAAATTTATAACCTGTAAAATGATGCGAAAGCTCCGTTATTGCGGATGCGAATATTCATAACATCCCTAGCTCATAACATCTAAAATACCATAATAGCCTCAGGAGACTTTATTTTAACTGCTCAAGGCCCGGCTGTCTAACCGGTATGACAGAACAATAGAAAATCGATTGTGTCTCATTACGTGGGACTTGAGTATTTAAAAAGAAAAAAGTTTAAATGCTTATTGTAAAATGTCACATGGAACGCGCTTCTGCGCCAGCTCTTCACGACATTTGCATGTCGGTCCGTACATTCGTCTTCTTTCAATCCAGACGTAGGTTTATTTAAACCTGTGACCATTTTTAATAACCAGGAACTTACATTAAATAAAACTGGCATAATCTAGGAATAAAATATTCACCCCACCGGGTCATCCGATCTCACTACTTGTTGCCGAAACTGTTTGCACACCAACGAATTTTAATTGGTACTGACATGCACCCAATTGCATAACGCACTACGAATGACATAGATATATAACTATAGAAATGCCCTTGACCTTAAAATACCTGTCAGAACATGTCATGTTTACCATTTTGGGTAACGATAGAAATAAGGTTCATATTTGTCGAAGCGAGTACCATTTAGCGGCCATTTTATGTTTACAAAAATTTCAGGATTGTATAGAATTATCAGCAATTGCGCAATATTAGATTTACATGTAAGAGCACCTTTACATTTTGACAAGTACGACTAAATCTTTGCTATGAAAAAATTGTCTGTTCGATGTTAAAAATATCGCAATGAATATTGTAAATTGACAAAAAAGGATTGGGGGGAGTGTGTTAAGCAATTAGGGTACTGTACAATCATGTCAAGTTACATGTCACATATCATCACCGGGTTATTGTCACGTTTTCGCATTATGCCACTTCATGTAGCGTATATCAAAGCCTCTTCATACAGGTAAGATATTATAACATTGGGGGGGGGGACGACGACATTAAGATATCTATATGTTGAACGTAGCTTGCCTTAGACGGGCCCTGTGTAGGCATTTGATGAGCCCTTCCACCTTACTGCCGCGAAACCCTAATGGAAGGTAAAGATTTTTCCCAAAAGAAACAATATTTTTATTATATCCCGGAAAGTTGCGTATGGCTAAGAGTTTGAGTGAGACAGTGGATAATATGAATTTTTGCTTACACGGGGCCCTATATCTGGGGGCCCATATTTTTGATACGGCGATAGCTACGCCCCTGTCGTTGGACAATTTCTAAATTATCTCGTGCGACAACATGGGATATTATTTCCCCTGTGATAAAATAGCACGTGTGCGAAAAACCCATTAAAATCGCTGGACAGCATTTCTACTAGTTCTTATATTACTATTGTGATATTAAAATATTATTTTATTCTTCTCTAAGTAAGGTATCTTATACTAACGAATGAAATAACGAATAACTTATATTTTAAAATAAATACCGAAGTGTATTTGTGGAGTGTTAAATGTTAAAAGTTATATATAAATTGAAAAACCCCACTGTGTAACGCATAAAATATAGTAACAAGGTGATCTAACGTACAGATTATATGGGGTATATGTACATAATGGTGGTAGGGACAGCATGACAAAATCTTTTACAATGAATTCAGTACAGTCAACAAAATAGATAAGTAAACAGTTTTGTTTTCGTCTCGACCGCCATTTTGTATTTTACTGCCGCCATGTTGGTTTTTTAAAAACCTATACATACAAACACCTCATTGATCAAAATTCATTCAGCCGATGCTTCGAGGGTACAAAGATAACCTGCCATTGCTGTCACACAGTCGGGTAACAAACGCTGCTTTAAAATTGACTCTAGAAATTGACGGCATAATGAATCCACTAAGCTATCGTTGATAGAGTAACAATTTATCTAAAACACCACTCCTTTTTTGGGTAGTCGTGTAAAAAAGTAAGGCTTAATTTTAAGTTAAATTTATTTTCGACTTTTGTAAAAGTCACGAGCAAAAACACACATACATACACTTAGAAGAAAAAAAAAGCGTTTTAATTGAGAAACTAGCGAAAATTCGCACGGGTGAAAATTTCTGACTTTGCTGATGGATTTTTCGGAAAAAAATCTTTCAGGCAAGCCTTGTCCGCGAAATTACGAACACAACAAAAAAGAATTAGCCAAATCGGACCAGCCGTTCTCGAGTTTTGCGCTTACCAACACATTTCACCATTGATTCATTCATTAGGTAAGACTGTATTTTATAGTAGCGAAAAAACAATTTGTAACATCATGACATTTCTATAAAACAGTTTTAGAGAAAATCGCTTTAAAACAATTTTAAGTGTATACATGTTTCTGCTCGCGACTGCACACGTCTGTACTGAACTAATATTGCCATTAATTTTAACCTAAGATCTGCTACTGGACCATCGCAATACATTACTTTCTAATAGGTACAATTAATGTTATGACTATTAATAAAAAGCAACAATTTATTACAGCTTAACGATGAAGATTGACATGAAAAAAAAAATGTCAAGTAGGTACCTATTGTTTTTCGGTTATAATTTAGGGATTGGATAATCGGATGCCTTTTTTTACCTAAACTCGATTTTAGTATCGGAAAAACCCTGCGATTCCTAGAATTTCGTCAGAAATCCTCATACTAGTGTGTTGTCATCCGTACTGTACTTTATTATAAAACTACGGTATTTCAGGGAACCAGAGTACTTTAATTTTTGTTAAGGCAATACCTCCGTCATTATATTTCGACCTTTGAAGTTTAAATTTAATTGTTCATCTACTAAAAGTTAAGCATTTTTTTCGTGAAACGGAACATATCCCATTAAAAAAAAGTTTATGCAAAAACTTTCATTTTGAGATGTTGTATTTTTTTACATTAGAAAGTAAAGGCCATTAAAAATCTCAGAGACTGATTTGACGGCTTTATATGTCAAACTTGAAAAACGTATGCTTCATGTTAAAGTGTCAAAAGCACATTATTGTAATGTTTGACGTATGAAGCTGTCAACTTAGTCTCCGCGATTGAAACACAAACTTTAAAAATACACTACTCGATCAGAAAAAATATGCATCCGACTATACAGTCACTAGTAGATAATAATAAGATTGTACCGCAACTTTTATCTGTAACAACAACTATTTTAGTCCTAAACATCACATCACCAAACAGTTGCGCGATCACAAGGTGCAGCGTTGCATCCTTGTCAAATTTCAACCCTTACGAGCCTAATTCTTTACACAATTTTCTCTATCAAGCTTATCAATTCAGTCCAGGCTAAAAGGCGTCGAAACTTTAAACTTCAATTCATGACTGACGCATAATACTAGTTCTATAGATCGGACCATATTGAAACATTTATAAAAACGGTGTTGTCAAACGAAATTGATCTTAGTTTTATCGTTGATAAGGCATTCATTACCAAGGCTGTTAATCACAACAGGTGACGCTTGAAGTTAGTATTGTATCTCAATCGTAATCTTAATCCCAAATCAGTTAAAAATCGGGTTTCTTGAACGAAAAATTAAAGTGAACAATCATCAAGCACGCGCAAGCTGCTGTGATTGGTTGACTGAATTATCAACAACTAATCACACGCAATTGACAATTTAAGAAACATATTTTTTTCTTTCGAGCACAATACGCGCCACGAAAGATGAGACTTGACAAGCGTCAGTAGTGGGGAGCTTGCGTAGGTATGTATGTACGAAATAGTTATCCATAATTTTTGTATCTATTCAGGGATCTTTCCATTATTTAGATTAAAATTCTTAACAATTATAACTATAATACTTATTACGGAATAATAAATTTTGTGTGGTGTGCCAAGTCTCATCTTTCGTGGCGCGTATTGTACCGGGCTAAATTGGGATTGAGATACAATATGAATGGCCAGCGTTTATCAATACGATCCAATCTATCGATTGACAATTTTAACATTCACAGATCACTATAATTAAGGCTTTTATACATGCATGTAATATTGCCCTTATAAGGTCCTTAACACTAAAAACTATCTTAATAAGTTCGAATATTTTCATATTTTTATTTTCACGCCATTTTAAATTTTCAATAATAACTGAACACTATCTGGCTATAGCCGGTCGATTGTTTACGATAATACTTATTCAACTTGCAGAGAAGCATTGTTATACAAAAAACTTAGATACACAGATAAATTTAAAACAATTTCGACCTTACACCTATTGCATAAAGTCCTTTTTTGAACTAAACGAAATGAGCGCTCATTCTCAGATTGTGCGCTCATTTTTGGAGACGTTTTTGAATTGCTAAGCGTGTATCTTGGTCTTTGTATATCAATGCAGAGAAGCCAAACGTAACTCTGCAATGCGTCGCTTAAATTTAGTTTTTTTTCGTGTAATTTTGAGATCTGCAGCAATTTACAATACAAATAATAATAGTTTTAGTGCCTGTTAATCACTAATATGCAATCTTTGGTCTATAGCCAGTCAAACTGACTTTGCAGAGTTAGTAACATAGATTGCTGAGTTTTCGTGTTTGATTGCAGAGTTAAGTCGAACAATCTCGCAGCTAACTTTGGACATGTGTCGAAGTGAACGTTGGGCCAACATTTTGGTTCAATTGTTTTTTATAAACTTACTGAGGAACCATTTGTTAAGCACGTATCGACATCATTGGGCCAACGTGTTGGCATAGCTTAATACAGATACAAACTTACTGGAACAGCTATTGGAGTGCATTCTGCGTTTGTCTCGTTGGTGAGTGCGCGCGCGCAGGCTCTGAATTGTTTTTGTTTTGAACGTTCCTGTATGGGACATTAAGTTTGATGAGAAATTGATCTGGTGTACATACACCGGTAGCATTTGCCTGTAATGTAACAATTTATGATTCGATTTTGATCATTTTGTTACGATACTGCCTTACTGACGAGCTCTCCTCAGTCACTCATGTAATGTTCGAATCTGAACTGTTACAATATAGGCGAATAATCCTGAAGACGGAACGCCTTTATGCTTAAATTTCATGGTACAAGGACAAAATGGGCATTTTTATTTGTTTTTTTTTCAGTTTTGATATGGATACCTTTCAAAGCTTTGTAGTTATTAAATTAATAAAATGTTATTCTCATTAAGTTCTAGTTAGTTGCCTGTTAAGAGTTCGAGCCTGTTCTTAAATTATTTTCTGTTATGGAGTATAAAGTTACCGGATGACGTCGTCGGTGGTCTGCAGCGTGCCGTGCGCGAGGTGCAGGCGGCGGCCGGAGGGGCGGGGGGGCGCGGCGGGCGCCCACCACTCCACCACGCGCCCCACCACGGGCACGCGACGCAGCAGCCCCTCCTGCCACAGCCGCTCCGCGTTCTCGCGCTCGATGTCCGCTTGCGCTTCTTCAATACCTTTGATGATTATGAATTAAACTTGTGAACTTGTTTACATATTTACATACATATATTATTTGTCAAGTTAAGCTATATACGGCGGACTATTAGTCAGTCCGTCGCCAGAACAGAGACACGCGAGTCAGTGCGGCCGATGAGTGACAGCCGCACCGAATGACAGGACACGCCTTGTGGTGGTTGCAAGACCCCTATGCCCCGGCCAAAGGTAGTAGGAGGAATGAAGTGGGGTTTTCAAATTAAAAATTCAAATTACTTTCTTAGGAAATCCAAGCTAAATAGATAAAAAAACAAAATTCAATATTTTGCACGAAATTGGCTGAAAACTGGAAATTAAATTGTCTCAGCTTATAGATACAGTTCACTTACCCTTCTTCAGTACTTCGGTCATGTCCGTGAGCGCTCGGCTGCTCTCTTCGACTTCCTTGCCCGCTGATATGACGAGGTCAAGCAGCTCATCTACGTCCGTGTCTTCAGTCACCATGCCGAACCTATAAACCAATATTTAGATTTAATTTATTTACAAAGGACACCTAATTTATTTACAGAGGACTTTTTGTTTATTGAAATGTGCTTTTCTATGGACCTACTAGGCCGATTAGAATAAATTCTGTTTGTACATGATAGTCAGATTCATGATGAATAGTTTAGGTTATATAACATCACGTAACGCTCCATGGCTGCGGAGCAGTAACCAAAGACGTAATTTAAAACGGGTGTGAAAAATCACGCGGACGTAGTCAGAAGCTAGTTATTAATAAGTAAAAGTAATAGCTGACCTGACGCACGCCATCCCGTCGTCGGCGTCCCCGCAGGAGAAGGCCCCGTCTGTGGCGCGCAGAGTATCCACGAGCTGGCGGTTGAGCGCGTTCAGCTCCTCCGGCGCCGCGCCCGCCCAGCCCTCCGGCACGTACCGCACGCCGCCCAGACCTGAGGACACACACCAGAAAATCCTCATAAAATAAACCATTCTGCTGTTTGGCTTAAATAACTAATTTGTCACTTTTTTTGATATACATATATAACTGAACAACTTGTAGTCGTCACAAAAATAAAAACTCATTGAGGCGAACTTGGCCCCTTTTACACATTTATGTTTTTGTTGGGTCATTATTTTACAAAAGTGCCACTCTCAAAAAGGTGAAAAAAATAAAAATAAAATTGAACTCATTCGAAGACATCGAATCCACAAACTCCCTGGTTGGATAAGGGAGCATTCCTTCTCATTGCCAAGAGGCTTAAATACTACGTACCGGCCCAGCCGGGCACGTGCACGAGCGCGAGGCTGGGGTGCTGCGCCACGCGCGCCTGGAAGGGCTCGCGCAGCGCCACCGTGGCGTGCAGCACGTGCAGCTGCGCCTCCAGCAGCGCCGCCCAGCTCTCCGCCCCACCGGCCCCACCCGCCCCCGCCGCGCCCGCTCCCTCTAGCGGGCAGTAGCGGAGAACGACACCCTGACTTTCAGTTTCACATACTTCTATGCTTATCTGTGGAGAACGACACAATTTTATAGAGCAATAACCGGTTATAGAACCCAATCCAACAGATAGACAAACATAGGATTTTTTAAAGTAGGTAATTAAAGTAACTTCACAAATGTATGAAAAAAATTTCAAATTCCAAAAGGCGTATTTGAATATTATGAATAGGTATGAACTTTTTATGATCAGGTTTTTGATCAAAAAACGATCACCCAGTCGCGGAAAGATTTTGTTTATTATGGAAAATTATTTATTTCGATTATACACCGTGTATACTTTGTAAAGTTTCACCGACTAATTAAAAAATATACACTGTATACACATGGACTGATATCTGCTCTTACCATATCAGCCTCTCTTTGTAGCACTTGTCCGAGCCAAGAGTTCAGTTTATCGTAATATGGCGGTGGTTTCTCGTTGCCGGGCGGCGCGAACTGGAAAGCTACGCAAGCCGACGCATGGCTTACTGCTGTCTGTAAGCAATATGTAATAAACCCGTTAAAAATAACACTTCTAAACCTTCTTTTAACGTGCTTTGGCAATACAACCTACTCGAATGCCGTGACGACCAACGTTATGATGCTATCATATGGTGATGGCCGACTACGGGCCTCAAATCTGCCGAACTTCCCATGGCGGCAAAATTTAATAATAAATTGAAAAATAACGGCCGTTATTGTGCTATATTGTTAAAATTACTGCATTTTAACATTTTTTTAATGGCTTATAGTCTTAGTTACTTTATATTTATCATTAAATAAAGACGCTTATCATTATTAAATCTTTTTAACAAATAAAACAACGTTTTTTTTAAATAAACTTACGGAAAAGTTGAAAATAAAGTTTGGACGTCAAAGAGAACCAAAGACAAATAAAGTTTAGTTAGGAATGAAATCAATATAAATCACTTACCACAATTCCTACATTTGGTGGTTCGTCGCCGCCAGGTCGGTCGCTCTAAACAGGAATTACAATCAATTTATTTATTCTTTATATTTATTTATACCGCATTATGTAATGCACGTAAAATACTGTGATTACCTGCATAGAAATCATTTAAAGTTTCGTTTTAACATTAGAAAGGGGTTTCCAGTAAAAAAAAAAACAACACAATTTGACTTTCAACCTTTTTTCCAGATGGTCTTCAAGTTTAGCCTAGCACAAAAAAATAATTGAGATATCTGGGAGAATAGAATCTGCGCTTAGTGATGGGTCTTTTTACACCTTGTATAAGTTATGGGTCTTTTTAACCTAAAATAAAGGACAATTTGTACCATTTGTCATCTATCTACAATCTATTTTTTATCTATATACTCGTAAATAAAAAATTAATGACTAAATGTTGTTGTGGTTTAACTAAATCTTTTTTGTTGTTTGTAATTTTCCTGACAAGGTATTTTTTTATGAGAAAACATTTTCGGAAAAACTACGGCGGTTCGCTAGTTTAGAATACAAACCAGTAGCCTCAAGCCGGCGCTGGCGACTACGGCGTGCACGGCGCGCGCGGAGCGGAAGGCGGCGGTGAGGCGCTGCTGCAGCGCTCGCGCCCCCGCGGCGCGCACGCACGTCCACAGCGCCAGCGCGGGCAGGCGCGCGCCGCCGCCCGACAGCCCCGCCAGCGCGGCCAGCGCGCCCTCTCTGCTGCCCGCCTGCGGGGAACCAGCGTGTGTTACTGGATACATGATAATAACGTAACTGGAGTAATACAACAACCGAAATTACGCTACTGAAATTCTGAGTATTTAGGTGTACACATGCAAATTCGGAATAGACAAAAATTACATTACATTTACATGTAAATTATAATTACTGCCCGTTTTTCGGGGGTAAAAAACTCATGAATACTTTAAAAAAAGACGTTGTTCCATACATTTTGATAAGTATTGTACCTATTCAATATTATGTATTCCGATTTCAGAGTTGATATCTTAAAAAAAGTAGTTCATACTTATAAGCACTTTAACATACTGAAAATTATAACCAGTGAATTAAAAGCCAGTCTGTAAAGCCATTCTATTATAAAACGACTTATAACATGAATATTAACATAATTACCGTAAAACGGGGTGTATAGAAAGGTAGGGGTGAATCGAAACGAAACTATAAAAGAGATTTTAATGTTAAAATAATATAGTTTGTTGGCAAAAAAGACTCTCCTTTTTTTTCTGAATTATAATTTACAAATTAGTCTCATTGTTGGCGACCAACTTTATTAGTTTGACTTTAAAATCCCTTTTAAAGTTCCGTCTCGATTCACCCCTGCCTCTCTATTCACCCCGTTTTACTGTAAGTAAAACTAAAATTTTAAGAACAGTCACATGTGTATTGAATGGAATAAATTGAACATATAAAAAAAAACTTTTTTTTTTAGATTCGATATGTTTGTTTTTAGTTTACGTAATAAAAAATTGAATCGCAAATCGATACCAAACACCTATTCTTCATCATGTCCTTCATATTATTAAACCAAACAGCTTTAAAAGAGCGATAAAGGACACTCAGTATCAAAAATAAAATAAAAGGCACTTACCGTATTGACTGCTTTTGATTGGTCGTTCGCCGAAATTGGTTCTGGTATTTTATAAAATGTCTGATACAATATAATAAGGAAATTTAAATGAAAATGGTCACAATATAAGTATTGCCAGTTGGCGATTATATTAAACCTACGTGAGATGCTACTTGCTCGCTGCCCTTCGCACTTGTACAATAGATAATTTGACAGATTTCAAATTTATAAAATTTATGATATTTACGTACATAATAGCTCCTGCTGTGTACTCTTATCAAGTAGTATCGTATTACCCAGTTACTGTGTTGTGGAGGTCAGATAGGCAATCACTCCATGTAAAATACTGGTATTCAGCTGCATCTGGTTAGACTGGAAGCCGACCCCAACATAGTTGGGAAGAGGCTAGTCCGATGATGAATAGCTCCTGCTGGCATATTATCGCGCATGCGTATAAATGTAAAGAGATCCTTACCATATCAGAAAGATACTCTTTTCATCAGGATTGATAGAATATTTTAATATACCCATTTCCTTACAAGTAGTGTGAGGAGTGTTTTATTATAAAGGATACAACAGTAGGCAAGCCTGGAACGCCGAACCATGGTCCTGGTGTGAGTGTCACTGAATCCGGTATGCTAAATGACTGAAAAAAAAAATTTTTTTATATATATTTTAATATTAACCTTTCTTTTTATTTTTATTTACTGCCTCCTTGGTCTAGTGGTCGCAAGCGCGACTGCTGTGCATGAGGTTTTGGGTTCGATTCCCAGGTCGGCAAAGTGTTATTGGGATTTTCCATCAGGATTTTCTCAGTAGCAGCCTCGGAGTCTGGATTTGTGCCCGGTTGATGGCAATAGGCTCGCCCCCTATTACATGGGACTAAAAACATAACTGTCGAAATGTGGGTGTACTACCTAATGGGTACACCTCTGCCTAACCCTTCGAGGATTACAGGCGTGATGTTATGTATGTATGTTATGTGTATTTTAATATTATTTTGTTAATTTACTTAGTTAACAATACGTGACTAGGCTGCTGGTACTTGGCCAGATGGGGGTATTATCGCAAAAGCGTAACAGAGAGCAATTTCTCAGAGTTACTTTCGCATTTATAATATTAGTATAGATTTGACTTCCAATTGGACGAAGTTGTAGGTACTTAGGGTCTTACGACCCTACACATCCTAGTGTCATAGTTACTAAACCGCCTCAAGGGCCTCTGACATGGTTTGAGTGGAACAGTAAGTCCAGGTTTCCTCACGATGTTTTCCTTCACCGATGGCAGTGATGTCCAAGATAAACTTTTGATGCAGATATGCTAGATGATGTACCTAGATGCTTCTATAATATAAGATTAATAAATGTGAAAACTTACTTCGTCCCTCCCCGTAGCACCGGGCAGCGCCAGCGCATGCCCTCTAACATGTAAATGCAGATTCCTCTGGGTGCAAATATCTCCCAACCTCGCTAGTGGAGTCCCCCAGCCCAGCGGCGGGGCCCCTACCTCCCCTAACACCAGCAGGGGGGTTCGGTTGGCGTTCACATCTTCATCACAAAGCTTCTCTAAAGCGTCTAAGTCCATGTCTCGCCCTGAATTGTATTACAGAATTATTATTTTCAGTTTTTATTTATCAATTGATAATAAACTAGAAATCAACAATAATAGAGTTGATAATTGCATAATTATGTGGATGATACTTACTGCCGCTCGGAATTACATCTTGCAGAGAATTTTCAATTCTATTTCTGTTGCGATTAAGTTAATTATCAATTAACAAATGTAAAGTGCAATAGGATATTGCACAAATCATGCAGTCTGCATAATGTATAGCTTTAGTCTATGCTTGGAGTCTCAGAACAGTCGACTCATCTGGCAGCCATACTTAACTGTAGCTGTTTTGTTATTGCATGTGAAGTGCACATGAATTTTGTTGGTAAACAATTAACTTGATGAGTACAACCACTGGGTCTGGTTGTTTGTAAGTTTATGTTTGTAAACGCACTAAAGACACAGAAGAAATTCCTAATGAGAGACAAAGTTTTTTCCCCCTCTACCCTCATACCCTGTTCTACTGCTGGTCAAAAGCTTCTCCCAAGACCTTCCAGGAACATTTTTCCTAACCAACGTTAAAGACCTGCATCGTTGGTCCAGTGTTCGCAAAGCGCGACTGCTGAGCATGAGGTCTTGGGTTCGATTCCCAGGTCGGGTAAAGGGTTATTGGGTTTTTCCATTAGGAATTTGATTAGTGCCCGCTAAACAAAGTTAAAAACCTGCCTCGTTGGTACAGTGTTCGCAAAGCGCGACTGCTGAGCATGAGGTCTTGGGTTCGATTCCCAGGTCGGGTAAAGGGTTATTGGGTTTTTCCATCAGGAATTTTATTAGTGCCCAGTTAATGGACTTAAACATAGCTGGCGAAATATGGGTGTACTATGGGTAGGTACAACTCTGCCTTACCTACGGGGAGTACAGGCGTGATGTTATGTAGTTACCTGATGGATTGACAGGCACCGGCCTCACGCACGCTAGGGGCAGGCCCAGCTGTCTGCACAGATGTTGTACGACGCCGAGTGGACTAGCCACACAGCTGTATATGCAGGGCAACCGGTTTGTGAATGCAATTGCTGAAACAACATTTTAATTTTAAAAATATTGAAGAGATTGATTGAACTGGAGTACTTTGAAGGGAGGTACGTCATAATCACGAGTGATATTATTACATTACTAGCTATATACCAGGGTTTCACCCGCATTAAGTAACATTTTTGATTACTGTTTCGCTTCTGTCCTTACTAATATCTGTCTGTCTGTCTGTTAACCGATATTTGTACGGTCGAAGTCGCAGGCAAAAGCTAGTATGTCATAAGTAATAAGAACTTGACAATGGAACCTTATCGTTAAAATTTAAATGAATTATTGTCGAATTTCGACTACTGTGTGCGACGTTAGTATATTTACGTCACGGATATTTTAAATTAATTTGCGAATCTTCCCAGACTTAAAAATCATAAAAAAAAAGAAAAAAAAAATCTTTTCAAAATTTCAAAGACCTGTAGTAGGCTGTACCCGTCCCGCAGGATGTTAAAAGCAAAAGCAAAAATAATATTTTTCTGAAAACATAACTTCGTGATAAAACAGCTGATCACGGTCGCGTCTGGGGCGTACTGCTAAGTGATTTCCTAGAATATTCCGTACGTGTGACTAATTGTCAGTGACGTCATCGGAAGCTTTGTTTTTGCGAACGATAACAAGCCAATGTTCTAGGAAGACGGGAACAGCGCTAAACACATGTGGATTGCGCACACGCCCTTTTGTAAATAAACATGCGCACGCGCAAGCTAACATGCTATCCTTCATTAATACACGCGAAAAAACTCACGCATGTGTAAATAGCTCTTATATTCTTTACGGGGTATTGGGGTCATCGCCATTATAACAGCATGGCTCTAACACAGCAAATAATTTGCCATTCAATTTAGGACTTTAATACGTGTGCGTCAAAATATTTTTTATAATGACAAGATATAAAAGGTGACGGCTCGCGGGCGGCGTGCCGTCAGTTAACGGTTACATATTTCGAAGTGATGTCGGAGCAGAAGAGAAAATTACAAATCTCCCATTTGTTCTAATAAATAACTTTTAGGTATAACTCGCGTCATTATACATAGATACAAATGAAAACTAGCCAAACAAAGGAGCTTATCGCGCCTTTCACTCGCACAGTATAAACGAGCTTGTAAGAGAAATATTATATGAAAAACGCTGCCATTTTCGAATCGTTTCTTTAATAGCACGGGACTAGGACAAAAACATAAAAAGTCTGATCACCTCCATCTTCCAGGTACCGAGGGTATCTGTGGTGCAGCAACATCCGAGTGACCCTCACGAGACCTTCCAACTGCTCCTGATGGTAGTACGCATTGTAGTCTGCTAGTCTGCAAAAAAAAAAAACAATAGTCTTGAATATTAACAAGTGCGGACGTTCCACCTCTTGTAGGTTTATGGGACTATTATTTGGGCATTTTTTCTAAAGTATAAAATCTTTTCTTTATACTGGCTTCCACTTGCAACCTCGTGAAAATGACTGAAAGTATTATTTCATGGCAAGTAGTTTCATAAAATAAATAATATTTCCGCCAACCAAGTAGTCGCATCATATAATGCATAGGTGTGTGCGCAAACGCAGGTCCACTTCGTTTTTCTCACTATCATAGTCCGATGGGACAGCAATCCGACACTACCGGGGATAGATCAAGTGCATAAATAAATATTACGTGTTTTCTGAAGCACGACGCGACGGTGTCACACCAACAATTATCCCACTCCTAATTCTAGATGCTGCTGAGAATTTTTTATTGGAAAAACCTAATAACACTTTGCCCAACCAGGGAATCAACCCACAAGACCAAAGAGGCAGCCAAACTTTAACTATTATCGCTAAGTATACAGATCGATTCAATTATCAACCGTAAGTACTTTATAAGTCGTAAAAACGATCTACCATATCATAAACATATTCGTAGTAAGCATTTTAATACGAATCGCTATTCAGTGTTCATT
This sequence comes from Hoplodrina ambigua, assembly GCA_949774945.1. Lineage (NCBI taxonomy): Eukaryota > Metazoa > Arthropoda > Insecta > Lepidoptera > Noctuidae > Hoplodrina > Hoplodrina ambigua. The sequence goes on along the minus strand of OX458974.1, from coordinate 1,717,640 downwards.
CCTTTCAAAGAAACGTTTTATCAATAACCTATTATTACTACACTGAAGGTGGTTTTACAGCGGCGAGGTGAAATGTGGATAAAAATATTATTTTGTATGTTACTACTAATATAAATGTATAATTTTAAATGGATGTTTTTTAGTCAATTACGACAGAACGGCTTATCGGATTCGGGATGAAATTTGGGACGGTGAAAGATTATAGTCTGGTATAAAATGTGCGGTTCCTGTGCAATAATAAATATAATATTATTATATTACATAATTATAAATTATAAATATTATTGATGAGGAATAAGTCGCAGGCGGAATCTAGTAATTATTAAATATTCTATTCGTGCAGCAATTTAGTCCTTAGGTGTGAAAGGCCTGGATATGCGAGGCGAGAATTGAAATATCTAAACATTGAACTATATTGATGCACAAATAGAGTATTGATTACTTTGCAATATGGATAAACAAATCCTGCACAAACCGGCGCATGCCAGCGATGATCTCTGCGATACATTTTTCAGTGTGAAATGGTCAGCGTGTTAACAATTCTCGCCTATCCATTCCACTATTCGCCTCGCCAGTGTAAAACACCTGAACACTACTATGTAAATTTTAATATAGCCATAAAGCATGTAATCCATGTTGTTACAATATTACACACATTCAACATGTTACCGTGACGTTTTCTAGGTACCTTTGCATTGTTTATGAGTGAAAGTCATGTGTCTACGTGTATCTAACATGAATTTAAAATGTTATGTGTGTAGTCAGGGAATGCAAAGGTCAAACTTCGCTTGCACCGTTTCTATTGTTATTTTTTTAGGGTTCCGTGTCTCTCCTAAATTTTTGCTGTGCCCGACAGGGTCCATATTGATTTTTTACTTTATTATAAATGTTCGTAATAGGTTTATAAGGAATGCAATAAAAATTGAGTATTGAGTATTAAAAGAGAAAAACCGAAACTTTTTTAAGAACATATTTTTTGTTTGTCAGTCACAAAAGGAGTTTTCTCAAAGTTTAAGCAATGAAGAATTTTTTTAAACATCATCATCTGACTAGGCTTTTCCCAATTATGTTGGAGTCGGTTTCCAGTCTAACCGGATGCAGCTGAATACCAGAATTTTACATGGAGCGATAGCCTATCTGAACTCCACAACCCAGTAACCCATTTTTTTTAAACATAAAAAGTAAAAGCCATAATGGAATATCCCCTAACAATCTCCTTTTAGACACTTGCGTCATTCAGATTTAAATAAAATGTATATGAAACCGCATTTTGACAGCATTTTCATAAAAAGTAAGTCAATTGATTGATGGTGTTTAGTACCGAATTGCTTAGGTTTAGGTTAAGTTAAAAAAAAAAGTCTAACTTCTACAAGTGTTTGTCCCAAGTTACCTACTCATGAAGGACAAGTGATTCTTAATCGATCGTTTCGACCGGTTTGCGACTGAACAGTGTAAGTTGCGGTACAAATGGCCAACGGCTAGGCATGACCTAAACATAATGAGGTTCTCTACGTGTCCTTGTGTTTGGTAATATGGGAATGTGTTATGACAGAATGACACATGATTATTGTAGCAAAGTGCTGACTTTGTTGTGAAGGGTTTTTGGTGTAAGGTAAATAACCGATTAATATCCAATTTACTGTAAAATTAAATTTATAGTTGGTTTAAAATCTTCTTCTTCTTCATCATGTGGGCAGTAAGGTCTTACCCTTGACCCTAGTGACAGAGTTTCGAAACCGCCACAAGGGCCTCTGATATGGTTTGAGTGGGACAGTAATAGGCTGGTGTAAGTCCAGGTTTAAAATCAATAAACATTTAATAGTTGCTTAAATTGCCAAAAGTGTCATCACAGTCTTCTTTTGCCATACGAAATCTATGGGGGAATCGCCTTTTGACAGATCATAAAAAGTACCTATGTCAATTGATAGTGTGTTGTCAAATCCCCAATTCTTAGCCTTCAAACAGGTTAGTTGGTCACCTGCATTCATGGCAGGGTCAGTGTTCAGACAATAGCTGCTAAAGGCCAGACATTAGCGCTAGCCTTCATCATTTATGCATTAAATTCGGTTCGGCAGAACACGCAATGTGTGCTTTTAGGTTGTTGCGGTCTCTACTGAATCAGCCAAAAAGAACTACAATATTCAATTTCTTTATTCTTGTTTTAGGGACGTTCAAAAAATACTTTTAGTAAAAGTCTGACAGTCCCTTCCGCCCAACCCAGGGCGGAAGGAGTCATTGGATGATTTTTGCCACCTAAAAAAAGGGTCTAATTAAAATAAATGAATTGTCTTTAACTTGGCCCTACAATTTTGTTTCTGTGCGAAATCCTCATGGATGCCCTCCGTTTGGGGATAAAGGAGGGTTACAAAGGACTCAACTCAACTCAAACCCTGCTACTATTATGTAAGTCGGGAGCCCGGTAAGACCGAGATGCCATTCGCATTACGCATGATCCACGCCCCCGACTGGTATTGGACCGCCATTGGCGAGCCCATTCACCATGTGCGGCCTGTCCTGCGACCGCAAATTACCCTAGAGATGCGCGCCGCCAAACGTGGGACTCGAACCCCGGACCCAACGCTCAGAAGTCCGCTTGCAACCACAAAACCATCAGAGCAGTCGAGAACAAAGAACAGATAACACTATACAGATTATCTTTAACATGTAGGTAGAATACTAGATTGGTAATATAATGATGAAATATCTATACTTATCTAAACTAATAATATAAAAGTTAAAGAGTTTTTTGTTTGTTTGTTTAAAACGCGCAAATCTCTGCAACTGCCAGTCGGATTGGAATAAATATTTTTGTATATGAAGCTAGATTCATAAGGAGTATAGGCCTATGTAACATCACGCTACGGCCCGACGGAGCGGAGCTGTAGTGAAAGACAACTAAACGCATGTAAAACCGCGGAATACATTGTATGATGAAATATTTCCAATATAATCGATTTAGATTGTAAGCCTAGCGTTGTTTTTATGATCACAATACACATTGACCCATATACATACTTGAAATGTTTCCGTTTTATTGTTGAACTAAAGTATGAACAAAAACGAATCGTTATCAGTGTATGTAAAAACGGTGGAAAATCACAATTATAATTATTTTATCCGTGAAGTACTAATGAGTATCGCATAGTTATGTAAACTTGTAGTTCCATACTAATATTATACATGCGAAAGTAATTTTGTATGTCTGTTATGCTTCCACTACTAAACTACTTAACCGATTTTGATGAAGGATACGGGGTAAGTTGCCATGAACCCCAAGAAAGGACATAGGCTTTTTTTTTTTTTTTTGTTTTTTTTTTTTTTTTTGAGGTGGTAAAAATCATCAAATGACTCCTTCCGCCCTGGGTGGGGCGGAAGGGACTGTCAGACTTTTACTGACTAAAAAACCACCCTGTTCCTTCTGTTGCCCTTTACGCTCCGGGGCCACGGTATCCTGTTAAGACGTCCCGCAACCCCGGCAGGCGTTGGCCCCGTTGGGGGCCCCGTCCCTGTGCTGACAGCTCTTTGAGGCGCGCGCGAACAGAACGCGCCGTCGACCCGGGCTTGGTCCTTGATCGGACGGCGAGCTACCCATTACTCGCCGTCCGCAAGCCCGCGCCTACGGTGGCCGGATGTCGCCTCGCGACGTCCGACGCCCTGGGCGTCTCCCGCGGCGGCTGGGGCGTGAGGTGGTTCTCTCCCTCACGCGGCCCACCTCCTCCTTCGCTAGCATTAAGGACATAGGCTACTTTTCATAGGTTACTTAATCTGCATTCGCGATAACCGACATTTACGCGGGCGAAGTCGCGGGTAATAGCTAGTAGTACATATTTACGGACTAGCTTATGCCCGTGGCTTTGCCCGCGGACTGCCGGTTATCTGCTGTGTTTTCATTTTTTTTGCGCGGTTCTTTAAATAATTTTCTGAAAGTTAGTCCATAAAACATCATATAACTGCCTGTGAAAGTTTTGTCAAATTCGGTCCAGCTGTTTAGGACATTGACTACTTTTTATTCCGCGACTTCGACTGCGTCCACAATAACCGACATTTACGCGGTCAAAGTCACGGACAAAAGCTATTTAAAATAAATGATTTGAATTTGAAAAAAGTTCCCAAATGATGACATAACATACATAACATAACCTCACGCCTGTAATCCCCGAAGGGTTAGGCAGAGGTGCATCCATTAGTACACCCACATTTCGCCAGTTATGTTTAAGTCCCATGAAATGGGGGGCGAGCCAATTGCCATCAACCGGGCACAAATCCAGACTCCGAGGCTGCTACTGAAAAATTCCTGGTGGAAAAACCCAATAACATTTTGCTCGACCTGGGAATCGAACCCAAGACCTCACACTCAGCAGTCGCGCTTTGCGACCACTAGACTAACGAGGCAGTCCAAATGACGACGCTGTCTTTTTAATGTATTAGGAACAAAAATTACAAACATTATCGATTTAATCTAAATTGGTATATCTATTCGTGATAATAAGTAAGCCATAATTTATAGCTGGCTTAGAGGATGACTAGAAACTGTACAGCGACTAGAAATGCTCGAGCAGTTATCATTGATTATTCAATTATGAACTAAAACCAAACTAACATAGAGTCGCAAATTGCATGATGGCGTGCAAGATAATAAATGACGCGCGGAATCTTTCAAACAATTTTCTACTCATTTTGTGATGTATTTTAGTTCATTATCAATTATTAAAATAAAACTGCTCAAGTTTATTGATGCTCTCATATTGGTTCGGTTCAGCATTTTTTTTAAATTATAATAGACTAGCTTCTGCCCGCGACTTCTGCCGCGTGATTTACGTCTTTAGTTACTGCTCCACTCCCATGTGTGGTAGAGCGATGTTACATAGTCTATGGTATTCCTCATGAATTTGGCTATCGTATAGAAAAATTTTTTTTCCAATCAGACTGGTAGAAGTAGGTATTAGCGCGTTTAAACAAATAAACAACCAAAAACCTCTTCGGTTTTATTATTATTTATTAGTATAGATTATATTGAGAATGCCGAACCGAAATTGCCGACCCGCTCAATTTTGTATTACACTTTACTACACTATCTAAATGAAAGTGCATTTTCTCGACTATCGGGGAAATCCCCACGTATAAACGCAACTGTAATCAGTCATGTTAAGGTCTCATTCAATTAAAACTATTTTATTGGCACAAGGCGACCCTGGACAGCTAATGATGTTTAATATTACAAGCTACAATTCCCTGTTTATTAATCTGATTATAAGTAGTTGAGTTAATAAAAGTAGCCTCTTCTCTGTACTCTTAGTACCATTTCAGTTCTCTTATCGGTAGTTGCGATTCCAGGTTTGTCAGTTGGAAGGCTTGATGCCTTTTTTTTTCGCATCCAACACATTAATTGATGACAATAGTACCCTAGGTGGAGTTATATTTGCAAAAAAAAGGTTTAAATTTGGAAAATATCAAGTTCACTTTAAGATTGGTCATGGAAGAACTTAGATGCTTTTGGTGGGCTAGACCTAGCCAACTCTCTTCCTCTCTCTTACTTATTTAAAAATTTGCTGTGCCCAACAGGGTCCATGATTGTGTCTATTTTTATTTTACCACCTATAAATGTACATCATGGATTGCAATAAACGATTTGATTTGATTGGAACTCCTTTGGATCTGCCAATGGTAGCTTCTTTCCGAAAGCCTAATATTTTATCCTAAGCCTAACATCCTACTCTACTACTGTGATAAACGTTTTTGGGGATTGAATTATGTTTGTTACACTTTATTGCAAAAGGGAATTATTTTATTCAGTTGATTTGTTCCCATGGAATAATATAAAACAATAGCTTATTTCTGAAGTCTATACAGAAAAAGTCACAGCCAAGAACTAGTAAAGCAATAATTATTCAATTTACAATCATTTGTAGTTCCCCTTAAAAACCACATCCATTACTCTTATCCACTTTCAATTAGTTTTCAAGGCAACAGATAACACGGTAACATAAAATTATTATACTTCACTAATTTATCAGTTTTAGATCTACACTGTAAATTGGAAAGATGTGTAGATAATCATTAAGATAAAATATAAAACAAATATTAGTGTTCCTAGATTTACGAGGAAGTGATTTTTTTTCAAGACTTCGTCCATGTAAATGTCGGTTGTATCGCGGATGCAGACGAAATCGCGGAATAAAAAGTAGCCTTCATCAAATCACAGCTCAAACCACTGAATCGATTGCCGTGGTGTGGCAGACAGATAGTTATTATGATGTGGGCATGTGCTATGAAAGGATTTTCCAATAAGGAAAATCCTTTGAAAAAAAGGAACTGGAAGAAACAGGGTCTATAGTTCCCATAATCAATATTCACATAGACAAAGACACGGGCATGAGCTAGTAAAGTCATAAAAAGTGTTGACAACCACAGTACCGTCTATTGGCAATAACCTAATCAACTTATCTTGTGTTGGTAGAGAATGAGTGTGTGATTAAAATGTATATTAGTATGTGTGCACACACTGGAAAGGAACGCACAAATACTTTGCAAGATTGCCCAATTTTAGAACCCTTATTGTAGTATATATGAGTCTCTCAATGCAAATGTATAATCTCGTTTGCAAAATACTAGCAGCAACATGGAGTCTTCTTCGTACAAAACTAACTTTTGGAGGCACATAATTCAATTATTTTTTCTTGTATATGACATTCAAAAGAGCCTTTTAATGGTCTAATTGAAATAAATGATTCAACTTAGAAATTACAGATACATTACAAGAGATTACGAATTACATGACTAAAGTGCAGATTATTTTTTACCTCATACATAAACATTATACATTTGTGATAAATAACAGGTATTTCAGTATAATGAACATCAATTAATCCTGTTACGTTTCAATGCCAACAAACAAGCATTCAACGTTAACAAAGAACTTTAGCATTTAACATACTTTAACACTGCTATGAGTGGTGTTTGTATTGTTAAAGTTACAAAGTAAACACACATTCAATAAACATTGCATAAATATTTGGTCAGTTGCTTTCAATTAGATTCCTTTCACTGAAAACCGATAACTAGGTCTGTTTGTTTTTATGTGTTCAACAACGGCCATACTTCCAATTTTAATTGACACATTCTAAGCAATAAAAAGTGAGTTTCTTACCTGAACATATGCGCCATCCACCTCGTCGTCTCGCTGGCAATGTGAGCACCAAGCCTCGCGGCATGACTCCTCTCCAGTCTCCCAAACAAAGCCGCTATACTATGAGACAGTATGGCCGCCCGCGTCACAGGGTCCGTCGGCAACAGCGGCGGCTCCACACTCTCACAACTTGGGTCTGTCTTCAGCACCAGCTCCTCCAAAACCTTCAGAATCTCATCCATTGACGTTTCTTCCGGTTCAAAGAAACCAGCACTGATCTTTCGCGGCTCCGGCTTTTTTTCTTCATCTTGGACATCCTGAGCGTTAACTCCCGCCTCCAAACGGCCTACTACTTCAGAAACTTGGAACTCCAAATCGCCGAAAGGACGCCGGTCCTGAACACAAGCGTCAAAGTTAGAATCTAGACTAACAACAAAACTAACGTACCTATCATCAGGAACCAAAAGGGTGTTTTACCAATTCAGGTGGAACCTCGCTTCCAGGGCTAGGTTTATTGGATTCCGGGTCAGAAACCGATGCATCTCCCATGCTGCGTGGCGATTTATTCGCAAAATTACAGCACCGACATAAAAATGTGTAAACGTCACTTCAATTCCAATGTTTTGACGTGGGTGGCGGGTGTACATTCACAAACAAAAATAGATATTTTAGGCATGGGCTACACGTATTCTCCTTTGTTCCGATTTAGCTTAGTGACGAATTCACTTTATAAAAAAATACATCTAGTTACCTACGTTACGTTGGTTTTTACCTTGGCCAGAGGTTAAGCATTGCCATTCAACGTGGCAATGCGGCCAGTCTTTTGGGCACATTTCCAGTAGACAGCGATGCGGATGAATTTTTTGATGCCATTTAATTTTAGTTTCTCTTTTTTTTATATTCTGGTTGTTTTTTATTTTATTTTTATTATTAAGATTGTAAATATTGTATATATTAAATTAACAAAATTATTAAAGATAAACCTACGTTATGTTTATTCAAGGTGTTAAATTATCATGTCATTATTATTTCTGGATGATACATTGATACATTACTTTTTATTTTTTTCTATTTAGTAAAATATGTGGCTGCATTAGAGGGTAGGGCGGGGATTATCAGAAAAGTAATCGTCGTTTCACACATCGACATCGCTTTTGCAAAACGCAAAAACATTGCGTGTTTTGTTAAAAAAATAGTAGATAGACAAAATTAGTAGAATATTATTTTTGCTTACAATATAATTATCGCTACCTAGCCTTTGTGTAGAACACGCTTAAACGGTATGGTAGTTTCAAGTCCAAGCCTTTGTCAATCTGATGTTTGTGTTTCGTTTGACTTTGACATTCCGATTTTGACGTTTCACTAGCTTTTATTTTTTACTGTCTTGCGTCTTTGTAAGTTGCAAAACGCAATCAATATTACGACGAAAAGCGATTATTTAGTCAGTAGAAAATGTCGTTAGCTAAAATATTTTCTGTATCCTCTCGAGGTAAAGCTCCTTTCCCTTTACCATTCATAAGTTCACTACTTTCAGAAAATTTGTGTTACGCAATTGTTGTTTATAACCTTAATCAATTAGATATTTACCAAAACTCGAGCTATTTTTAGAAGATCTAAAGTGAGACGCATATCATTCTTCATAAATCATGCATATAATTCATGCCTGTTGAAAATCAACAGCAGACAAGTAGGTGTTTGTGACAAAATCTTCAAATTGTATTTTTGTTTTTAGTTCGAGCTACAGGGGCTAGTAGTTTGCTTGTAAGGCATGCCCAGTACAGTACAGAGGGAAAGACGGAGAAGGTTTACCCGCCAAACCTGCCAGGCTACAAGTATGTGAATGCTGAGGACCCCAACATGAGCATGAAGGAAATGTCGAACAGAGCAGCTCAAACTCTGTTCTGGACAGAGCTTGCCAGAGGTTTTGCTGTCACCCTGGCTCATATTTTTAAGGTATGTAGTGTTAAAGCGGTTTTATTTATTGTTACATGTTTAGCAAAGCTTCCTTGGTTGATTATTCAGCCATTTTTATTAGCCCTGTTTACATACAGTTATGAACAGTTTTAATTGCTTGAATAAATTAGAGACAAAGTGAAACATACATGTATACCACATGAAGACTCCAGCTTTATTTTTTTTTAAGTAATGCTAGTTAATATTTTTTTGTTTATTTCTTGAACCATAAATTAAGATAGAAAGTAGAACTAGTACAATGAGTATGTAACAATCACTTCTGTTTCTTTATTTTTAGGAACCAGCAACAATCAACTATCCTTTTGAGAAGGGGCCTCTTTCACCTCGCTTCAGGGGCGAGCATGCCCTCAGGCGGTACCCTTCCGGTGAGGAAAGATGTATTGCTTGCAAGCTCTGCGAGGCCATCTGTCCTGCTCAAGTAAGTTATTGTTTATCTTAGCTTGAAGACAGTTTTATGATTTATAAATTACAAGAGACCAGCTTTTGCAGTGCACAAAAATGGAAAATATCCCAACAATAGTTATTGTCAATCTGCATGTGAAGTTGGACCTCACCCAAATTAGGTTAACTTGATTATATTATACCAATTCCGGTAAAATCTTTCTTAATGTTGGTTGCAATCTTATATTGAATTACAAAAATTCTTAGAAACACTAGAATTGCACCTAGAACTACATATAACTCCCCAACATTTCAGGCCATCACAATCGAAGCTGAGGAGCGTAAGGACGGCTCACGACGAACCACCCGCTACGATATTGACATGACCAAGTGCATCTATTGTGGTTTCTGTCAGGTTTGTTTGTTCTTTACTTTATAATAGAAATCGCAAATCGGTCAGGATTGTTTTTTAAGCATATTTATGCAGATTTAGCATTGCAAAACGTATTCTGAAGTGTGGAAGAAACAGCATGACAGTTTTGCCATGTTGACACAGCATATTATAGGAGGTGGTGCTATTAGACGATTCGCACACTGCCCCGCGCCACGCTTAGGGGTGCGTGGCGACGGAGTCACGCGTGTGCTGCTATTAGGCGATTCGCACACTGCCCCGCGCCATGCTTAGGAGTGCGTGGCGACGGAGTCACGCGTGTGCTGCTATTAGGCGATTCGCACACTGCCCCGCGCCACGATTAGGGGTGCGTGGCGACGGAGTCACGCGTGTGCTGCTATTAGGCGATTCGCACACTGCCCCGCGCCATGCTTAGGAGTGCGTGGCGACGGAGTCACGCGTGTGCTGCTATTAGGCGATTCGCACACTGCCCCGCGCCACGATTAGGGGTGCGTGGCGACGGAGTCACGCGTGTGCTGCTATTAGGCGATTCGCACACTGCCCCGCGCCACGCTTAGGGATGCGTGGCGACGGAGTCACGCGTGCGGGTGCTATCTGCGTGTTGGACTAATGATTTCTATACAAACACAGATACTTGCAAACGTTAGAACACGCATTCCCGCGCTACGCTGCGTGATGCGGGGCAGTGTGCCAATTGCCTATGTCCTTTGTTATGAGTAGTCTACTGCAGCTAAACTTACTCTATAGACTGCCGTCGAGTTTTGACCACCTAGCTTTATAGGAAAACTTTTTTTTATTTATACTGCAGCTGCTAGGATTAGCATGTATGTATGGCATATATTTCCCAAACACGGCACTGTTTTATCTTATGTCATCTTTTCTTTTGTTTACAGGAAGCATGCCCCGTCGACGCTATAGTGGAAGGTCCCAACTTCGAGTTCTCAACAGAAACTCACGAAGAGCTGCTATACAACAAGGAGAAACTTCTGTCAAACGGCGACAAATGGGAGAGCGAGATAGCATCCAACATCAGAGCCGACCATCTCTACCGCTGAACATAATACTTTTTCCGTTAGTATAAATAGCACATCTGAGACCTATTTTGATGCTTTGATATTATTGTTAATCATAAAATGGTATATCATTGAACGATTAAAATAATTTGCATAAAATAGGCCTTAGAATTAGGAATATTAAATTATATTGTTTTTATGATAATTAAAACATATTCTCAGTTAAATCATTGTGTTTTAATTAAAAAATACGCAATCAATTATTAAATTAACAATACACATTTTCATAAAAGTCACTTGAGCCTATTTTTACAAAAATAAATACTAAATTAGAAATTATATCATTGTTAAAGGCCTGCTTTCTAAAATAACAATAATATTATAAGGCTGGAAACACATTTCAACCTTATGTAAATTATCCTAATTAAGATTAATTTATTTAAGTCAAATAAAAGGAACCAAATTTGATTTAAATCAATTTAAACAATAATATGAAAATAAATACTAGATAATTATATATATTTTGCTAGTGAAGTCTATCTATTAAAATTATTCTTTCTAATTTATCCATTTCTTAGCCTAAGACAAGCAGTGCAGCAAGACTGCGTCATGCCGGGGCAGTATATATAGTCAAGTGTCAGAAGCATTATTTTTATGAATTTGTCAAGCCCCTTACTTCATTTAGACAATGATTGTTAAATGATTTTAACAACTAGCATCCTATCCTGTCCTCGCTTAAGAGGCTCAGATCTGGTCTTTCTTCTTTCTTTCTTTTCTGGTCTTTAGACTTTAGAGGAGATTGTAAATGAGAAAGGAAGGCCTTTGCCCAACAGTGGGACAACACAGACTAAGAATAAAATAATATTAACTAGCAAGGATTTATCACCAGTTTACAGTACCCGCATAAGTATACTTACTCTATGAATTAAGTGTGAATTAATAATTTACACATTTTGTCAATCAACACAAATTAAGGCAACGGATTGGCTAATAAAATCACAGCGCTTAAAATGAAAGGGGTAGACAGGTAGCAAATGTCTGCAATAATCTCTACATTGTATAATATGAAGTTGCTTCCCGTATTATGAGTATGGTCAAATAATTTGATTTACATAACAAATTTTAGTGTGATTTTCATAAATATATATGAGTGATTCAAGGAAAAGATTAATCCATTTACAATGCACACATGCGAAGCCGGAGCTAGTTTATAAACATTTTTAAAGCAAGTACAGACATTTACCTATCAGTACCCTAAAATTAGTTTAATTGGTGTGATTACCACCAAGTATTTTGTAGGAATATCTTTCTAAATCTTCCCTGACACAGTCGAGGCCTCTGTCGGCGTCAATCGTTAGCACCTCACAGCCTACATCTGGCGAACCCAACCAGTTTTCATATGATTCATGGACCTGAAGAAATAGTACAGATTATTAAGGTATTCTCTAGACCAAATTTTGAGTCTCGATAGCCAGTCGTGATGGAGACTATTAGTATTCGGGAGATAGTAGGTACAACAAATGCACACAGGTGCACTTAATCTCTGTATCTATACATAACATATCTTTACGCCTGTAATCCCCAAAGGGTTAGGCAGAGGTGTGCCCATTAGTACAGCCATATTTTGTCACTTATTAACTACTCAAGTCCCACATAATGAGACACAATTGATTTTCTATTGTTCTGACTTGCCAGTAAGTTAGCCAGGGCAAGTCCCATGTTATGGGGGCAAAGTTAAGAGCATAAGTTTGTGATAATCTTCTATAAAAAACTAACCTGTTTTAAATATTCTAAAGGTACTTCAGACTCCTCAGCTCTGCCACGTCTCATCATCCTCTCCCAAACTGTCTCAGGTGTTGTTTTTAGATAAACTGTAAAATTAAACAGGGTGGAAGCTTTAAGGGAGGAATCAGACTTAAAATACACTGTGCATTGACCACATTAACATCTTGTGTCCATCAAGTTACTCTTTGTCCCACCCCTACTGGCTACCACATAATTTAATTAAGTTTATTACTTACATTAACTCTTACAAACAACACAACAAACACAACCACACTATTGTTATCATTGAGGTTTATTGATAGCACTAATCACACCTCCAAAAGCATGAGTGGAGTGGTGTCAGGGTGTTACAAGTGTGCAGCTGTTTTTAGTCATAAGTTTAATCACCTCACTGGAAGACAGTATTCACCAAGCTGGTCTAAATTGGTGATTATTCAGATGTACCCAGCCAAACGGCAATCCAATTTAGTATAACAAATTCATGACAGTGGATTGCTTAGCTCGATTTTGTTTGTCATCTACTTGTGACTGTTGGTCAAAAGGATAAATGATTACCTATGAGATCTAAACTGATATCCAAGCACTTCTCGGAGTAATCAAACCAAGCTATCAAAGTCTGGTATTCAGGGTCTTCAAGGAAGTTCTGTTTCTTGGCATTCTCTACAAAACAGTGCCTACTGTTCTGTACAGACCTGAAACAGGATTTGTTATTATCTGTATTTTATATATTTACAAGCAATCTCCTGTGGTTTTACCTGCACAAGGTTATGTATTTGATAACTGTTTCGCTTCCATCAATCCTACAGATAGAACCTTCCTTGATAAAATAGACTACATAATGCAAAAAGATTTTTTCAAATTGGACTAGAAGTTTCTGAGACTAGTATGTTCAAACAAATAAACAAACTTTCAGCTTTGTAATATTTTTAAAGATTTTTAGTTGAGAGTAAATTGAATAGAGATTAATCTTCTGATTCAACATAAAACCTAAATTATTTACCTTTCAAACATCTTTACTGTGATATCAGAGTTGCAAGGCTGGCTGGTCTGTATCTTTAGTCTGCTGAGATGTACATAGTGTTGGAACGGGAAGGTCCACTTGTTCATATCACTATAGAGTAGACCAAGTAGGTTGTGACCGCAAACGTTGCGCCATTCATGTAAGGGTTCCTGGAACGGGTTATTTAGAATACCTAATTAATCAATTCTTGTTAACGGAATAGTGATGAAATGGTGGATGACAGTGATGGTGGTGGTTGTAAACATTCAACTTTATAAGGGAACAACACAATATTCCCAGTTTTCATTAAGACAAGGCAGCAACACCTAAATGAAATGACTAAATATTACTACACTGTTGGATTTTTAACGCTTGGAAAGTAGCAGAGCATTGAAAATCCGTCAACGGCTTTTATTTAAGCACAAGAGTTAGTAATTAGTGAAAATAAAAACTGTACTTCAAAAAAAATAATCCATTTTTTACAAAACATACTTACCCCGTGTTTCTCAACATTAGGATACTTGTCAAAGAACTGGATGCAAGTCGACTTTCCAGAGCCGATGTTACCTTCAATAGAAACCCTGAAAGGTCTCTTTTGTACGGTGCGGGCCGAGTTAGAAATAATCTTCTGAATATTCGCCATCTTTTGACGTAAAGATGTTCGCTTTACAACTGATTTAAATCCTTAGTAGAGTATTCAATTTGTAAAAAATTCGAGCAAGGGTGCAGCCGACTTCGAAGTTGAGAGGACGGGTTGAAACAAGAAGTTATCAATCATAGAATGATTTACTCAAAGGTTATCGCGTTGGCTGACAAAATTATGAATAAAAAAAACAGTTTTGAGAAAACGAATTGAAACTGTTTCTTTGATTTCATTAGGCGTAAAAATAGAAGGGTCACGATAGCAAAAAAACAACAATTTTCTAGAAAAGATCAGGCAAAGTTACACTCCACAGCAGCGATCATTTTGGCGCCACAATTTTTTTATTATTTTGCTGTCAATGCTGTCATGTCAAGTCAATGTCAATGTCAAATTGTTACTCAGACTGTTGTCAGTGTCATCTCATAGTTTTTATTTTTGTGATAGGTAATGGTCTTTTGGCAGATATTTTTGTGCAACAATTTAATAAAATTAACGATAAATGTCTTTTTACTCGTCTCACGTATCGACACCATTAAAGGAAATTATTCACCATTCGCATGAATGCTGTTTTAAATGCACTGCTTTGTTCGAATCCTCTGCGTGCCCCAAAGAGGAAGTAATCCATGAGTAAATAACACAAAACAACATAAAATAGGTACAGTCTATTAATAACTGTACTCCTATTTTGACTGTTGTCGTACTTAAAATGTTACTTACTGGCCGTACAGTTGTTGTACTCAAAGCAGAGTTCACTCTACGGCAAGATTGCACTTTGGCCCATGGGCGTTAGAAAGCTTACTCAATTAGGGAAACCCTGATGTAACTCAAAAACTCGTAGGTAATGAAAAATACGAGTTCTTGTGTTATCGTACTTAGATGTATAATTTTGTAATTAATATATTGTTTGACGAAAGATAAGTCTAGATATGAAAAGGACAATGGCACTACTACCCTTATCCATTCCATAAAATGTACCTAATCAAGTTTAGTTATTTAAGGACTAAAAAATATAAAAGAGATTTCATTATATTGTGTTCTTCTTCTTGTTAATTTGTCTACTATCTAATCATTTTATAATACTAGGATTACACATCAAAAAACTTTTATAAGTAAATTATTATATTGAAACCAGAAAAATAGCAATATCCAATAGTACTTAGTTAAACCAGGGTATCTATGTAATTTTTAAAACTCAAAAGCCTGTGTATGTGCCACTCAATCATCGCAAATTCGAAATATTAAGATTGGCAGTTAATTAAAAAGTGAATCGTGAATGCGGTGCGTGATATACGCTGGTATAACGGCGTTCGACTGAATTTCAGACTCAATTCGATGCAGCACCTGATTCAAACGTGGAGTAGATACGAAAAATTAATTGACGTAGTTTTTTGCGACGAAGTTTCGACGTTGATCTGTTGGTAAAACAAAAAAAGATTGTACGAGTGATGACAGGAGAAGGTTTTTTTTTTAATTGATACTCATGTAGGTAGAGCTTAATTTTATTGGTAGTGGTGTTCGTCCTCTCGTGTGGGTATCGCGTGTCATTAAATCCTAGCCCAGAATGTCGCAGTGTTGTTCTGTAAAATCTTTACCTCAAGTGCATAATTTCATCTAACTTACTGAGGTAGACCGTCTGAATTCTTGGCGAATATTACAATGCTCAGGCCAGCAAAGAATATATACAAGGTGTAATTTAATCAACTGAAAAAAAAAACAGCTATTTATACATGTATGTTCATGTAGCCCAACAGAATGTATGGATGATATCAAAATGATGAGTTCAAAGGGTATTTGCACTCAATATTCTGATCAAGGTTTATTCAAGTTTTTAGTTCATTCAATTACACCTTGTATAAAAAATAAACAAACTTCACTAAGACGATTTCCTCGATTTAAAAAATCCTGCGGAATCCCCAAGGACCTTCCGCTAGTAACAAACAAACCCTATTGTAACAAATTGTTTGGTATCCATACTAATACTAATCATCTAATATAAAAGCCTAAGTAATTATGTTACGCTTTCAAGACTAAACCACTGAACCGATTTTCATGAAATTTGGTGCAGAGTAAGTTTGAACCCCAAGAAAGGACATAGGCTACTTTTTATTCCGCGACTTCGTCTGGGTCCGTGATAACCGACATTTACGCGGACGATGTCGTGGGCTCGTGGGCAAAAGCTAGTAAAGAATATTTTCTAACCTTCTAGTCAGTTTTTTTTGTATCGAGGTTGCATTGTATACTTATATTTTAATTTTAAAGTCATTTGTAACGGCACTAGGCTCATTATATAAATGGAATAATGAACGCATTGTCTGTGCCATTACTGTATACAGTAACAGGCAAGTTCCCTGCCTCTGGGCTTGACGCGAGTCTATTGTCTCTGTTTCATACTTCGTTGCACCGCGAATGAGTGTGGGGATCCGTGAACTGTTTATGGAAGCATAATTTTTTTTATTGTGGCTTTATTTGCTTTTTTTGTTCTGACAAATCGAATCAATTAGGTATGTGAATAAATAATGATTTAAATCAGCTATGTAAAGGGTATATACCAGGTGTTTATCTTACTTTGATGCTATAAATGCGAAAGTTTGGATGGTTGGATGTTTTAATCACACAAGAACTGAAGGGACTAGATCCCTGTTTATTAAAGAAATACATTATATTCCGGAATAGCACAAGGGTACTTTTTATTCAAGAAAAATGTACGGTTTCCGTGGGATAATATGTCAACCTTGAAGGGGACGAAGTCGCAGGCAAAAGCTAGTAATATCATACATTTGACAGAACCTTCCTTTGTCCTGCAACGATTGTACCTATGTCTGATTTTCTATATCTCCGAACTCTATACCACAAACAAAAGAGAAAGCAAAGAGTTTTAACGAAATATAATATATACAACTAACCTCTTTGTCTCCTCCCAGTTTTCAACCGACTTCAAAAAGGAGGAGGTTCTCAATTCGACGCGTATGTTTTTTTTTTTTTTTTTTTTTTTTTTTGTATATTTGTTCTACGATTACTCCGCCAATTATGAATCGATTTGGATGATTCTTTTTTTGTTTGAAAGAGTATAGTTCCGAATAGGTCCCATAGGAATATTGTCATGATCTGATGATGAACTTTGGAGATATGGAACGGAACTCCTTATAAAATCACAGCAGAACCACCGTAACAAGAAAAATTGCTTTGTTTATACGTGTAGTCGATGACTGACTGAAGGAAGTGGGGAGAGGGTACGTCAACCCCCCTCCTACCACTTTCCAAAATTAAATATATCGTGTGAGGTATTGTTTGAAAGGGCTTTATGTAAGGATTTCAAACATTACCACACAAGCACTAAAAAGTGTAAAATAAAAAGCTTTTTTACAAAAAAATATGACCGCCTTCAAAAACTACAAAATAAAAAATAACTTTAGCTTGGAAGTCGGTGGCAATACCTACATAACAAGAAACAAAACCAAAGCCGCCGACTTTCAAGCTAAAGTTATTTTTTATTTTGTAGTTTTTGAAGGCGGTCATATTTTTTTGTAAAAAAGCTTTTATTTTAATTACTTAGTAACCAAATTCTTCACAAAATTCCTACAGGTCCGATATTGAGCTTGAAAGTTTACGCTTTGCACTTAAGTACCTAAGTAATGTTTATTTTCAAGCGCTAATGATAAGATCCTTTTTCTGACTGAATAGATGTCGAGATTTCATTGTAAAACGTAGGTACAACGGTTATACAATAATAACAGTTTTTATTAAGTATTTTTTTAACGTAAAAAAAATACCTTTTGAATTTTAACATAACATCACGCCTGTAATCCCCGAAGGGTTAGGCAGAAGTGTGACAATTAGTACACCCACATTTCGCTTTTGAATTATCAAAACGTAAATAACGCAGTTTATCAACAGTGACCACAACTTACTTAAAACTCTGATACATAAGCACTTAGAAACATGAAAGGAATAAAACAGTTAATTTACATAGAAATCGGTGAACTAAAATATCGTTAGGAAACCGGAACTTGTAATAAATATACGTCTGCAATCGCCAAACTACCTTATAAGCAAACGTATGGTGATCGATGCTCGTGCTTTCTCTAGGTACCTATTATATATGAAAAGAGGCGTTTACCCTGCAGTGGGTCAGTAAATAGGCTAGAATTATGATTAAAGTTTATTTACAACAACAATAAGTACTTAATCTTAATACTAATTTCTAGATGCTACGATGAGTTGGTATCCATCTTTGGGTCTGAGGATGAAGGCCCTCGGTGACAGACGTGGGGAGGCTCGTTGGGCTTTTGTCTTATACATCCTGAGGAATTTCACCAGGAACACCTTGGCTGCTAGCACTGCGAAGCGGGATCCTGAATCGGAAAGAAAAAAGTTTTATAACAATACTTTTTCGGAAAAAAAATATTGTGACAAAATGTCACGCGCACGTAAGCTGCTGTGATTGGTTGCACAAGCGGCTTACGCGCGGTAGGTTAGTTTAAAAAAAAGATACAACATGAAAACATAACCTATTCCTTTTTTGTATAGACAGAAATCTAAGGGTTTTACATCGCGGCGGATAAGGGAAGGATAGCGTCAATTTCACTTGAAGTTGGGCGAAGTCGCGAGAATGCTCGAGGATTGTATTTGACTCTCAATAAGTACCTACACAGTCGGGTTGATAGACGCTTGATTCCGCACTATGAATCGTCGCGTTGTTTCTCGTGAATTGATTACCTATCTGACACCAATCAATGGACATCTAAGACTGACATAGGATTTTTTATGCAATGTCGAAACGTAATTCCCCCACAAATTTTGTATGGCAATAAACTGTGACGTTACTTATTTGACGACTCAATTGATTAACTATTTATTGATTTTAAAATAATTTAAAATCAGAAGTCAGTAAGTAATTTCAAGTTCATTGAACATTTTCGGGTTTTCAGGCCAAAAATAAAGTGTGTTTTTTAAGAATTTGTATCTCGGAATTAATGGTTAATGGTTTCGAATTCCAATGACGTCCCAATAGTGGTTGAAAAAATTCTTGAAAAGACACACTAACCGTTTTTGCCCTCATAACTTTTTTCACGTCATACATAGATAGATAAAAAAAAAATACAATAAAACCTCTTCTCTTATCTAACGCCGCAATGTCCCCTTTTTCACGGAATACCCATCTCAAAATACCTATGGGTTTTCCATCATTGTGATCATTTTTTTTTGTTCCACACCTTACTTGGAAACCTTCTAGTTATAGAGATATTGAAAGTCAAAGTTCTGATTTTTTTTTATTCCATAAGAATTATTGCGATACGATTGTTTTTTTGGGGTCAAAGATGATTTCTATAGCACTAAAACTAAAAGTGGTTTCACAACAATATTTTTTTTCAATCCTATTTAGTTTAGATAAGCATTAGCGTAGCAATAAAATGTGCTTTTTTCCATTACAGTTAAAACCTAATTTTCTTTGACAGCAACTAAATAATCTCGAGCAAGATTTCCAAGCTCCAAGGCAACAAACAGCATTCCTTACCTATACAATGTCGGGGTCCATTTCCGAAAGGCATGTATGTGTAAGGAACTATGTGGGCTCTCCCGTC
The DNA here is from genome assembly GCA_949774945.1 of Hoplodrina ambigua. Lineage (NCBI taxonomy): Eukaryota > Metazoa > Arthropoda > Insecta > Lepidoptera > Noctuidae > Hoplodrina > Hoplodrina ambigua. The sequence goes on along the minus strand of OX458974.1, from coordinate 1,697,724 downwards.
CTTTGAGAAACGCTCTGGTTTACACACATTGGGTTCCGGCCAATACTTCTCGTCACGATGGATCGAGTATATTGGCAGCCATACGTGGATACCTGCTGGGGCCTGTGGGAGGAAATCAACGTGAATATTATATGTCATGATGGCCCCCAGTGGTTAAGGCGCCGGGTGATCAAGGTGACTTTCTAAAGTTTATCTTGGACATCACTGACATATCGGTGAAGGAGAAACATCGTGAGAAAACCTGGACTTACGAGTATACCAGCATAGGCTGGTATACTCGTAAGCGCCTCTGACATGGTTTGAGTGGGACAGTAATAGTACTGTCCCACTCAAACCATGTCAGAGGCGCTTATGGCGGTTAAGAAACACTAATAGTAAGGTCTGTGGGGTCGTAAGGCCTTACTGCCCACACGTTAAACATATACTTTACAAAACCAAAGTAGCATAACACACATAACATCACGCCTGTAATCCCTGAAGGGTTAGGCAGAGGTGTACGAATAAGTATTAAGGCTTAAGTCTGAAATCGCCAATCCGCCTTGAGCAAGCGTGGTGGTCAATGCTCGTGCCTTTTCAGTATGTGAAGAGGTCCCTGCAGTGTGACACCAACAGGCTGGTATTATTTATTAAATGAGTTACGTAAGAAAGAGATCCAGCATCTTCAAATTTAAATCAACAAAAACCAGGCCACCGAAAAATGTAAACAGAATTCATTAAGGTTCCGCCCCCTATTATGTCGTAAACGATCTATTAACACAGAATAAAGGAATTCTCCAGGGCAATGGTGCTATTACGATGCTAAATTACCTATTACCACGCGCCAATGAAGTTATTACTTACAAAATATCGCTGCTATACCTTCTAAGTCATTTGTGGAGATAGCCACTAAAATTAAGTGTTAAAGATTTGCGGGATGGCGGCTGAAAATGTTTCGTTAGTTTATTATCATTGTCGATAATTTCATTTGATTATTAATGTATTCTATTTGAGAAGCTTTTATGTACTTTCATCTGACGTTTCCAAAAATAAACATGGCGGTAGATGCTCTTTTGTTTTAAGTACCGTGGAGTTTCTTGCTCGTTCTTCTCCATAGAGCCTTTTTTTTATTTATTTTTTTAGGTGGTAAAAATCATCAAATGACTCCTTCCGCCCTGGGTGGGGTGGAAGGGACTGTCAGACTTTTACTGACTAAAAACCCACCCTGTTCCTTCTGTTGCCCTTTACGTTCCGGGGCCACGGTATCCTGTTAAGACGTCCCGCAACCCCGGCAGGCGTTCTCCATAGAGCCCACCTCCGTTTTGGAACGAGCAACTAGCTTTAAGTTTCTGACTAACTGACCGACTCCTTGACAATTCAAAAGTGTCTGTAAATGGTCTAATAGTTTTTTTTTTTCGAATTTTCTTTTTAGCTTGACTTTTTAATTAAATAAAAAATATCTCATGATAAGTGGGTACTTACGATGAGTCTGTCTTTGCTTCCTGGATACGTAGGGCCGAAGTCGTATGTTGCAACTGACCGACGATCTGCTGAGCCGACGAGCGGCCATAATCTTAACACCTCTGTAAATTTACAAAATAATAACAATTATAAAGTCGTTTTCTACTAAGTTTTTTTGTTAAGTTGTCTGTACAAAGGTATGTGCCTTGCCTATTGTCACTTGAGTTTTGCCTTAGATGATCTGCAAAACTCCCCATTTCTCCCCATTCGATACGGTAAGAAGTCGATACCCCGAGCATAGCCTCTCCATTGCTCTCTTAGTGACTTTGAGCTTCCTATGAGGCCCCAAAGCAAAGAAAAGGTCTGTTTGTAAAAAAAAAACATTTCTGACAGCCGGACACACAAATCTTGTAAAGGCTCTGTTTTTCCACCGGCTTACGCTGAAAACCAGCGCCGTGGTTTTAGTTCCTCCATGCTCGGGCCACGGCATTATGCTGAGCGTAAGCCCTTTCGCGCGGTAGTGGCGCATATTTATTGTTGTATTATTTTTTTAGTAGAAACTTGTTTCTACTTTGCTACATAACATCATAACATCACGCCTGTAATCCCCGTAGGGTTAGGCAGAGGTGTACCCATTAGAACACCCACATCTACTTTGCTATTTTCTACATTTTTTATTTTTATGTTGTGTGCATCATTTTCTCGTGAATAAACAGTTTTTCTTTCTTTCTTCTTTCTTTCTTTCATCATCATATCAGCCTTAGGACGTCCACTGCTGAACATAGGCCTCTCCTACAGATATCCAATAGGGCTGGTTGGAAACGGCATCCATCCAGCGCGATCCTGCTATCTTTCAAATGCAGAAAACTAAAAAGTACTCACCATTGACACACATCTCCAAGTACTCCAGACCTTGAATAGCTTCATACAGGTCCTTGATCTCATCATCATGAGGCAATCCGTCTAGTTCCTGGTGGAGTTTCTCCTGCACGCCGGGATTGATAGCCATCTCGTAAAGGAAGTAGTAGATGAGGTTGGCAGTGGTGTCATACCCGGCGACGTAAAAAAGAACTGCTTGGGCTACTAGGTCATCGTCTGTGAATTCTGTGGGCACAAGATATAACAGATAGGATTAAAATGGGTAAGTAGAGTTTTACAAATGTACAAAGCAATGCACTAATTTCGCCAGCTACGAGTATGTTAAAGTTCGCGTCATGTTCGGGAACGGGCGCTGTCAGTTGAGATTGGTCATCTCTTAACTGCCAAGACTTTTTTTTATACTTCTATTCACATTTAAATGGTTTTTACTTAAAGAAAAAAACGAGTAGGAACAACGTTGTTTTGGAACAAGCAACTAGCTTCAATTTTCCAACTACTATAGCGATTCTTTCTACCTCGGATAAAATGTACGGTTCCAGTAGAATAATCCTCGTATACCTATTAACTTTGACGTGGACGAAGTTGTGAGTGGAAGCTATCGAAATATATGCATGCCATGTGTATATTTGTGTTTCTAATTCGAAAATCGAGTCGAATGAAACAGTTTTACGCATGCTAACACTAGACCAACAGTCATTTACATAAGACCTGCGTATGTAAGGGTATATTTCGCATTAGAACCGACAGAAACATATTACTAAGCAGTACAGCGTAATCTTTATCCGCAAAACAAATATGTTCCGGTTCTAAGGAATGGCGCAATCCTGGCACAATTCAGACGTCGTGCGCAGAACACGTCATAATTAAAGGCGCGCGTCTCGTCAATCAAGTCAGTGGTAGTGAGTGGGAGCAGGGTTAACAGTGGGACAAGTTGGTGAGGACAATCAAAAGTCAAAAGTCAAATCGTTTCTTTCAATTAGGCCATTGTAAGGCACTTTTGAACGTCATAATACAAAAAGAAAAAGGAATTGAATCTAGTTAAGTGCCCCGTCCAAAAGGTACAATGAGAGTTATATGAAGTCCACAAATCCTAACTTCCTAACTAATATTATAAATGCGAAAGTAATTTTGTTTGTTTGTTTTATTCCGCGACCTCGTTCAGCGTCCGCGATGAACGTTTACGCGCTCGAAGTCGCGGGCAAAAGCTAGTCTTAATGTATATAAATTACGCGTCACGTAGTTTGTTCCTAAAGTAATTAACTGATTTTAATCAAATTTGCACACCGTGTGCAGTTTGATCCAACTTGAAAGATAGGATAGTATTTATCTCAATTATTGGTCTTAATATATTTTGATTGCAAACCTGAGCCACAGCAAAGCGTGGGTGGGTCAGCTAGTATCTATAGTAAAAATCTTCATGAAAGTCAAAGTATAAATTACTTCATTTCTAAAATCAACAAGGGAGATTTTTTCTTTCAACGTCATATACAAGAAAAAAAAATTGAACCTAGTTGCCCCTTCCTAAATGTAGTAGGAAAGAAACTTGATCTACTGTTAAGTCCGTAACCATATAAATGTGAGGAGTAAACAAATTAAAGTTAATCTTACTCTCAGCAATCTTTACGTCCTCATTGTTGTTTGCGTCGCCATCGCTGTCCGCCCTGGGTTTGACTGTACATAAAGTTTTATATTATGTTAGCATTTTTGGTATTCGTATAGAGTAGGAGTAATGATAATACCTATGTCGCAACAGGAGCAGAGTAAGGTTATAATGCTAATTTACTCGAGCATTTTTCATTAACCGATGTTGAACTACAAAAACATCTAGAATAGGGTTTAATATTGCGTGTGAGATAACAAATGCAGTATTAAACTTTGAACACAATATTCAACTTAATTTAAGATGATTTTTAATTCATTCAGTATCAGACTCTTACTAGCTAAAAAATATTCCAGAGTTCTCCACCCACACGCGATCCATGGGGGTGGGGGGGTTGAGGTGTTTGCTATTTAGTAGGTACCCGTAATGACCGTATCAAAGTACCAGGCGAGTATAATAATGAAGGAGTTACATACCATGGGCAGCGTCGACTAGGATCTGAATGAAGTCAGGCCTCGGTTTCACCAGATTCTCTCGCCGAGCCTTTAAAGCTGATTTGAACAGCTGAGAGAACTGTTCCGCGTCTTGCGTGGGGATTATTTTCACTTTCAGGAGCTACAAAATAAATAAACAATTGTTTTGTCAAATGGCTTGTGTTCCTAACATGATTAAAGTAGCTCATGATTTAAGAATGTGAATAATGTTTTCATAGCACTAAGCACATACAGAGCTGATTATGTTCACTTAAAGCGAAGTATTTAAGTTTGAATTATCATTATAGACACAATTAAAACAATATCTACGTAGTGTGCAAATGTTTAATTAAGGCTCATTGAAAATTCCTATGAGACACGAAAACAGACGTTGATCAAAGAGGTGTTCTACGTCCTACGCATGGCGAGGACCCGGATGCATAGGTAAAGGTCCTGGCAAAAATCGCGGGAATCCACTAGATTCGAGAGGCACTTAATAACCGGTTGATGTCGCAATACTTTGACGTAAGTCCAGGAATGGATGTCTTTTTTGCTGAATAAAGACCATGTCTGAGTCCTTCTAACCTTCATAATACTCTTCATGTTCTCATAGCCAAAGAACTTCATGACTTGCGTGGTGTCCTGCACGACTGCTTTCTTTCCCAACCTGAAGATGCAGTTGTTGGGGTCCTTGAGGGAGTCTACTGCGAAGCCAAACGCGCATGATGCTATGACGTCATTTACGTATGACATGGTTATCTGGTAAGCAAAAAAATATAGTTAGTTGTGTAAGCTGTGGAAAGAAATGGTTTTGAATTAAGTGGACCATTTTTTTTTTCTGGGTTGCGCATGTTGCTCTCTCCATTGAGATACTAGGATCCGGTGGTCGACCCACAGTGCCTGGAACTCTCGGGCAATCAGTAGCCTACTACGACCTAGCTCCGCCCGATGCCATAAGTACATTGACGCCAAGACCGCATTAAGATCCGAAGAACGATCATATTAGAAGACTCTCCGCCTCAAAGGAGATCGTACAGTACCTTATCACCTTGACGGCCATCGCTCTTTGAGGTTTTCTCGGTATCGTGATGTTGTGGGTTATCAGGATATCTGCCCACACAGGGGAATTAAGTGCACCTATCATGGTGGACCAAATTAACCACAAATTGTGTGCTGATGAGCTAGGTTTAACCAACAAACAGTGATTCATGATTACGAGCCTTGGGCCGAGAGAACTGGAACTCATGGCGGGGACATGCAGGCTGGTTAGCAACTAGCCATGAAAGTTACGAAAAGCTAATATCCTTATTGTTATGCAATTTTGTGCTTTCTTGCTATTATAAGCTAAGATTCACAATACAAAATTAAACTTACAGTGTTAATATCCATAAATTGCTCGCCTGAAACCTTGTCCCGCAGGTAGGAGAGGACTGCGCATGCGCTCTCTGACATGAGAGGCGCCATGCTGCGACAGCGCGCGCCGGAAAACGCGGGAGACAGTGACACTCTCATTGACCGCCATCTTGAACCTGGGGTGTGAGAAAAGTTTGTAATCACAATTTTGTAATTAGCTCCGAAATAGTGAACACTCTGACAGGATCATTATTTTCATGTTATAGATAAACTACGATAACTAGGCGCGCCCCTCCACAATTAAAACTTTTTAAAGTGTTTGTGAAAGTATATAAAAGACCCACAACGGATGTGTGCGTACTGAGACAGCTTAATAAATCAGCTATTTGTTGTTGACGCGCCATGCTATTGTAGTTTGTCTCTAACATTAAATTTAATTTTAGTAAAAGGAACAAACCCACATAAAAGAACTTTTCTAATTCTTTACCTTTTAACATTATAAAGTCAAAACAGTCTCGATTACTTTTACTTTGTTAAAATGTAGGTACAAACTCTTAGCTTAGCATAAAGTCAACTTGGTGCAAGTCGTCTGAACAACGTTTAATTTTCTAACTAGGTCGACCCCTCGCCCCTTATCATGGGTACGTACAAGGAGCAGTTTTGCATCCAAGTCAAATTGAAGAAAGTCTTTGCTAGTGATTATAACTATGAATAAATCATAAAATAAATAAGTTGTTTTTTTAGCAGGTTTCGAATTCGAACTAGCCATCTTGCCGCTAAGTTTAGGCAGGCGGGGCGATGAACTCGCACGCATACAGTGATATAGTCGCACGACACTGCCTACCGTATACGCAACGGGGCGATTCTGTTCTTAAAAAGAGGTGTATTCTGAAATACTGTCAAGTATTAATTCATTTTGGTCCCGGCTGTCATACGTGGTTCTTTGACAGTCGTTACGGGTCGTCAGAAGCCCGAATGACTGACAACCAGTCTTACTAAGGGGTATCGTAATACTCATTTACTTGATTGTAGAGGGCAGATAGGCAGTCGCTCCATGTAAAATACTGTTATTCAGCTGCATCCGGTTAGACTGGAAGCCGACCCTAACATAGTTGGAAAAAGGCTATGATGGACCAGGTGTCGTAATTTTATTTGGTTATTAATGTCTTTCATGACAACCTCTTGAAAATTGACGAGGCTGGACAACTGCACCTTGTATGATCTCAACTAGTTAGAAAACAGTCGCGTATAAAGAACTTTGAAGAACTCCTTCGGTAATCATGCTAGACGCAGCTGTACAGTCAACAAGAGAGATAAGGACTTGTTTACGTTTTAACTAATGCCGCTTGAACCACTATGTACCTAAGTATTTTGAAATAACGAAGCTTTCGTTATTTCAAAATACTTAGGTACATAGGTACAAACCAATAAAAATAGATCGAATATTGCGTTTACTTCGCGCGCTCGTAACAGTACCTATAATTGTGCTTGTCCTGTTTAAAATAATTCTAAAACGTCTATTAAGCTGATAATGAGAAAAATATGCCATTAAGCCATTAAGTATAAGTAAAGTATAGTGTATAGTGTGTAAAGTTAAGTATAGTTATGTCATTAAGTATGTCATTATTATTTATTTATTATTTTGTTACTTTTAAGAAGGCTTACAGGCTAATTAAAAATTAAAGTTACATACCAAGTAAGTAAGTTAAGTAGATTTCACAAAAAAACGTACAAAATTGAGTCAATGGTCGTTTTCAAATACTAAAAAAGTCAACTCGAATCAGTCGAATCGAATACTTCTAATATGAGCTCGTGATATTGTATGTTACTGTAAAAGACTTTTATCCGAAAATAGGAGGCATTAACAGAGTCAAATAATTAGGGGCTTTGGTTATTCGATTAAAGTATAAATTAACCCCTTTTTTACTCGGTACCGACCTGTCAACATAATAAGGTTCCGTCCAAACAGAGGGTCGCAGTCAGCGTCGATGTGCACCCCTCTATCCGCGAAGTAATTGAAGTCCCGCACCATGATCTGCCGGATGAGCTCCGGGTCTCGCGGTATTAGGGTCGGCACTAGGTACTGGTAGAGGCCGAAATATCTGATAATATTAGGTTATTATTTATTAGTATTCGATTGGATTATTAGGTTTAGTATTTGTATATTATTTATCAGAAACAGCGTGGGGTCTGGATTTGGTAATCATGGAATTAGTAGAAATAAACGTAAGTATGTTTTACAATGAAAATATTACAGCGAAAATAAAGGAGGTCTAATAAAACTAAGATAAAAAGCGAACATAAAGTGTTTCGTATCATTATACAATAAAGCAAAAAACGTCAAAAAAAACATATTTATTGTATTGTCTTAATACAATAAATGTGTTTTTTTCGACGTTTTCAGTAAAACAATAATTTTGTTGTTATAGCAGCCAGTTATATTCACTCTGTGTAGGTGTTGTCCTTTTTGTATAAAACATCAGTTCTTTTTTAAATAACCGACGTTATTTTTCATCTCTGATAAACGTTTTCTTACGATATCCCATTCAGAAACCTGGGAAAAATATTAGCCAGCTAGCTGGTAACGGAGCGACCCGGACTTAAATTCTTGTTAATCAGTCACAGAAACTAACATGATTTGAAATCCGCATGTTGGAGAAAGCCCTGTGATATTATAATCGACGGTATGATATAACTCGATAAAATAATTCCTCAAACAAATTATTTACACGATTAACTACGTGAAATATCGTAAGAAACGACATAATATCCGTGAGAAGAAACGCAGACATGCTCTCAATGGCTGATTTATCATTCGATTCATATACCTTTGATCTTTGAATGCGTCGTATCCAGCCGCGATTGCTTCCACAAAATTTTCCCGCCCGATTGTGACAGCTGTCAAGTTCCCCAAGAACGGAACCGGAGGCAGCGTACACACACCCCTAGACGAGAAGTATCTCAAACGTTTCCGGGAATAGTAGAAGAGGCATGCCACTAACACAATGACCAACCACCACATCACGAGATTTTTAGAAACAAAAAAAAAAGAAACATTTAATTTTATCTGCTTTTTGACAGCGTCACTCACTTTTTTGCGGTACATAAAAAAACGAAATATCAAAACATTAAAAAAAAACAACAAATCACATTCGATTTTTAAACGTCACGTTCTTATTGTAGAGGTTTATTCTGCTAATATTTTTTAAATAAATCGGTGCGAAATAATTTATTAAATAAATCGCACAATCGTATTCGCGCGCGTTTAGTTGCGGAATGTTTGAGTATCAGAAACTGCCTGGTTTAACTAAGAGAAAGTTGTGGAGGTAATGGCTGCACGCTGACACAGCTATTAAATGGTTACATAACAGAAACTAGTACTTACGTCATACATTCGTAACTGGTTTTTGTGTGCTGTGACCCTCTTTGGCAGATGATCGTTATACGTAGTAATATTTTGTTAAGTGGTAGCAAATGAGACTATCGAGCATGACGACTAAGGTCGAGGAAACTGCAATGAAGTTCTTCTTACCCAACTGCAGTATTAATATGTACATCTGTGTTAACATATCTTCTACACGTCGTCAGTGAACAAATGAGGTATCGTTGAAAGAGCCATAATGTTCCACTGGTTATAGGCTTTATGACGTCACAGATATGGTGACTGGCAGCCACATATTACAAGTATCGTCGGCCGCTACAGATGACTTGTGCCTACCATTTTAAAAAACAATATTCTTTGTTTGTCATTACATTATTTTTTGCTGATTTCTGCTTTATAAAATTAAAACACAGTGTACCAACTTGAAATCTTTTTTATTACTTTATGGTGGACGATTTTTAGAAATAATATTGATAAGACAGTTTTTGTTAGTAATGCTAAACGAGAAAATACGCTGGTACGCAACCACACATAATAAACAAATACCAGAAATCAAAACCCTCTTCTAACCTGCAAGCAGCACATAAAACTGTATGAATAAAACAACTTTTATCACAAACAACATGCAATCGCTTCCTGACGGTTTCCGAGGGCACATCCAGAGATAGTTTATAGACACAATAACGCGAGACGAGCAAAGAAACGAATAACCGTTCCTCGTAACGTATACGAGTAATAAACTAGTGAGACAGTGGTGTCCGTGTCCCAGGATTGGTTTGGGAATTGTCTAGCCCTCCACGATTTTATTATACCGTTTGGCTTGGCACTTATTTAGTTTTATATTGTCTTATCTGATTTCTTATTTTGAAGACGCTTTTTATATGATTCTTAAAGTCTTAGCCCATTTGTACCGCGCTGCTCCAGCACAGGAGAAAAATGAACATTCAAATATAGGCATCAACTAAGGGTGTCGACGGAATCCTGTTACTAAGCCTCCATCATGAGAGTTAAAAGCACGATGACAGTTAAAAATGTAATTACAAATAATACGTAGGTAAATAGAATAGAACATAGTGACCTATAGAATAAAACCGTGAGTGTGTGATGAATATTGTATACCTAATCGAGGCTCAGCTATACTAGACTGTCAGATAAAGGGTCTCTAAACGAAAAAAAAAAAACATGAGAGCCAGCCAATACACAATTAAGTTATTTACATATTCAGCAGGTGCTCCATGAATATATTAAACTATGTACATTCAAACAAGGTTCTTTCAGAAAAAATGGCGGAGTACTAAAGTGATACAAATGAAACTAGGTATTTGCAAAATTTAAATAAATTGTTTTCGTGTCGTACGTTTGATTTAAAAGTAATGAAACTTCTCTTTAGATCAATAAATTCGAATGGTACTTGTAATAGGTATCATATTAATTAATGCTTTTGCTTTCATTATATACCACTAGCTTGCGCTCGCGGCTTCTTCTATCCCACGGGAACTGTACATTATTCCGGGATAATAAGTAGCCTAGGTGCTATTCTAAAATGTTACCTATATCTGCGGTAAATTTTATCCAGGTTCGTTAAGCCGTTTGGGCGTGGTTGAGTTACAAACATCCACCCATTAAAATTTTTGCATTTGTAATAGTAATAAGATTGTAAAAGTTGTTCAAAATAATGAGTACAATGACCAGTTTTCAGGTTTCTCGTAAATAAAAAGTAAGGTTGTATATTATTTTGCTATCTCACAAGGTCAATGTCTCTAGCTTGATGTTTATATCTTTGATAAAAGCTTAATCACCGGGATTCTTGCGACAAATTGAGCTCAACACACTACTTTCATAACACAACAACATGAAAGTAGTTACGACCATAATATTTTTTTGCATTGTGTTCATTTTTTTTTGTTACTAACGAACTGCCCCGGCTTCGCTCGGGTGCAACCTTTCAGGTGGATTGTCCAAACAAATTCTTTCATAAAAATCATGTCCGGAAAATTACGAACACAACAAAAAAAGAATCAGCTAAATCGGTCCAGCCGTTTTCCAGTTTTGCGCTTAGCAACACATTCAGCGACTCATTTTTATTATATAGATATGTTTGGTTACACTCACCGTAACTCACTCAATCAGTACACTACACACATACACTATACAGCTACACACATAACACATTTAAAATAAGCAACTTACTATCTTTTATTGTATTTTATTCTATTCCTTTAAAGTGCTTTATTGTTTGTCGCCTCAAAAATTGTAGGATGAAGGAGACTTTCCTCCATGACACAGGGGATCCTAGTGTGGAAACTAGTGTTATATAATTGTAAACTTTTATCTCGACAATAAAGATTTTTATATTTTAATTAATCTGACAAATTGTCAAGCTGATTGGTTGACTGAATTCTCAACAACCAATCACAGCAACTTACGCACGTTTGACAATTTGTCACGTTAATTTTTCAGTTGAAAATCCGAGGGTTAGTCTAAAACAACAAACCCTAAACTTTTTAAATCCCTTTACCCTCTAGGGTCAGTTACAATAAAGCATAAAAAACCGGGAAAAGCGTTTAAGCGAAAGAATTAATTTCTTGTCACATAATACACACATCCGCATTAAATATGGCGGCTTGCTTCATAAAACTTTTTGTTTTGTTTGTAACGTAAATGTGAGGGCTCGAAAGTGTCACTCTTTTCCATTAGCCCAGTGGAGCGGTCACATTATTAAATCTGTTCAACCTTTCTGCGTGAAGTTGGGTGTTTAAAGGCTCACGTGGGTTCTGTATGCTAATGTGTTCTTACCGAGAATTGATTTATGTGTTTAAAAATAGCAGATTAAATAAATATAAGTAAATAGAACAGTTAATGAACCCGAAAGTTATATGTATATTTTTCCCATTACTTCGATCACCTGGGAACGTTTTGGTTACAGAAATATGTATAGGCGAAAGTGTCAACATTTATCCCCGCGAAAATGACACACATAACTAAAAAAGAGAAAATATAAATTGTACATAAAAGCAAAGCAGAAACAATTTTGTACTAAATCTAAAAAATAAAATTCAAATAAATACAAATAAAAATGCGCCACTACCGCGCAAAAGGGCTTCCGCTCAGCATAACAACATAATAACATAACATCACGCCTGCAATTCTCTGAAGGTTTTAGGCAGAGGTGTATCCATTAGTACATCCACATTTTGCCAGTTATGTTTAAGTCCCATGTAATAGGGGGCGAGCCTATTGTCATCAACCGGGCACAAAACCAGACTCCGAAGCTGCTAATTCCTGATGGAAAATTCTAATAACATTTTGCCCGCCTCATGCTCAGCAGTCGCGCTTTGTTACCACTAGACCACTGAGGCAGTATTTTATTTTATTGTAACAATATGAAGTACATTTAATGAGCTTTCACATGACATGAGTTTCATCACTGTTGAAAAATGACCATGGTTTATTTTGTCGCCACTGGGCGGCGAGTCGTCGAGTCGCTCGAGCGACCGGTGACCAAGTGCGTAAACACATTTACAAGCGACTGCCAGTCGCCGGCGACTAGTCGACAGTGCGTAATGGCTCATAATGTAACTTAGTTTGATGGGCATTATAAGGGTATGTAATGTGTCTTCTTGCACCCCGTGTACTCTGTTTGAAACTACAGCCGAGAGGCCAGTTTCAGGTACTAATGAGCGACCATGTAAGCTTTTAAGTAATTTGCTTTTAGCGTCCGTAATAAAAGCTGTTACCTGCCTCGTGTTTTAAAGTCAAGCACTGAATTTGGTACGCATTTTTTTGTTACAAAAAATACTATGTCATTTTCCTTTTCACTGTTCGTTCTCAAAGGACATGCATTAAAGTCAAAGTTGGGAAATGTCTCTGTCGTTACTGTTTATATTTTAATTAACGTCATTTTGCATTACTCGCAAGAAATCGCAGTAGTCTAGTGATACAAGTAAAATGTGAAATAATGTTCTTAAGAAATGAAAGAAATTCAAAACAATTATCACTGAAATAAAGATAAAAAGTACCTAATGTGCCTCCCCAGACTATAATCTATCTCTGTGCCAAATTTTATCCAGATCCGTTCAGCCGTTCTGGCATAATTTAGTAACAAATATGCATCCATTCAAACTTTTGCATTTATTTGGGGCAAAATGCCGATTTCGGCAACAGTGTCTGTCCGAAAAGTCATGAGGGTGGGCTTCAATGTTGCTTATATTATTCTGTTTTGAGCTGAATGTACGTGCACGTCGAGGATACGTCAGAATACTATTGAGATAATGGTATTGTATATTGGAAGGTAACTTGCTTTTGAGGTTGTCATGCTTGTTATCGATATCGTGCTTCCTTTGGTCAAAATCAAATCTTGTATTGCATTAAAAGGCACTTTTGAACGTCATGTAGAAAAATCAATTGTATTGTATCCACTTACCCCTTCTTAAAGGTAGAGTTTTGTGTGGAGAAGAATGGACAAGAAACTCAATACCTACAATTCTTTTTAAATAAAAATAAATAAATACTTAGTCTAAGTACAGGCACCTCACATACTCGTACCTACATTATTAATTTAAAGATTCATGATGTATTTTATCTTCTAACATAACAAAATATAACATAACATCACGCCTATAATCCCCGAAGGGTTAGGCAGAGGTGTACCCATTAGTACACCCACATTTCGCCAGTTATGTTTTTAGTCCCATGTAATAGGGGGCGAGCCTATTGCCATCAACCGGGCACAAATCCAGACTCCGAGGCTGCTACTGAGAAATTCCTGATGGAAAAACCCAATAACACTTTGCCCGACCTGGGAATCGAACCCAAGACCTCACGCACAGTCCAACGAGGTAGTCGAAGCCAGTCAGTTTATCTTCTAAGTTTCTGAGTAAAGATTTATTCTGTTTATTTATTTATTTATATTATAGATCGTAATAAATGACTAAACATTTTCTTACTTCTTTTATTAGTCGTCCGAGTTATAAGCATTAGGTACCTATTTTCCAATGCATTTTGTCCTATTTTCCCAATTCCTTCTCAGCACGCGACGCCATATTTTTCGTTCCGGAACCAATTTAATGTCGTCGTTTCGAAATTCGAACGTTTATTTCTTCTGGCAAAGGCACGAGTGATTAACTTTTATAAAAAAAACACTCGCGATCTTTGGTTGTTTATGTTCAGTTTAAAAGCAGACCTTTTTAGTGAATTATGTTAATTTATTGTTATTTATTTTGATCGTGTCGTACTGATTGAATAATTGGGATTTGGTAGACTAATGAGAACATACGTAGCTCTGTAAGCACGCACGGTTTTATTTAACATTAATTTCTGCGAATGTTATTTGTTAATTTGATGAAGTTAAGAACAAAATGTACCTATTTTCATTAAAATAGACGTTTACTTGCGGCTTATTTTGTATGGGAGTTTACAGAATGTCAATTGTGCTAATTAAAAACGTTAAAAATGTTGTCGTAATCTAATCTTAGCGACAATTAATGCCAAAATTATATTTTTGACAGATTCTTGACAGATTGAGACAGATTATAAGGTAAACTGGTGGAAATTGTCTTAGTGTATTTTTTTACATATTGTGCATAAAGTTTAAATAAATAAATTATATTACAATCGTTCCTAAAAGTTTATAGTATTTCCTCCCCCATGTTAGAGTAGGTATCTATGATGAGCTTACCTGTCCTGCCCTTACTTTTATTCAATGACTCAGATTTCTGTCGGTTGACACCAACAGTCTCTGAATTCACCATAAATAATAATGTTCACGCTCAGTCAAATACCTGCAGCAAGTTTAAACCAAAAAGTACCAGCCGGTCTAATAAGAAAAACAAATTAAAATACCCCCGACGGCGGCCATCTTGGACCGACTTTCATCAATCATTTCCAGAATACCCTCGACTAATTCACCTTTCAAAAAACAAAAAAAAAAAACAAAATCAATATCTGTTCATCCGTTTGGGAGCTACGAGGCCACAGACAGACTCACACACAGACACATAAAACTTATATCATCCCGTCGTTTTTGCGTCGGGGGTAAAAAAGCAAAATTCAAATTAAAAAAAAATCTCAATCCCGCCATTTCGTAACAAAATCGCGCCCTGAAATTGGCGCGTAATTAATAAATGAGCTGCAATTCACCTCCAATGAAGTACTCCAGTAATGTGGGTGACGTCATTTGTTCCTACTAATTTTACTCGCAGTCGAATACTGTGATTCAAATACGGGTGTGTGTAATATATGCACGACTGTATTTTTGTTAGATGGTTGTTACCTACCTTTAATTAACACTTGTTACACGTAGGTACCTATTATTTTCGTTTGTACTATATGCATTATTAGTCGCAAACGGGGTACTAGCTGAAAACCTAGTAGGTACGCCCCACCGTGTCAAAGTCAAAGTCAAAGTCAAAACATTTATTTCAATTAGACCATTTACAGGCACTTTTGAATTGTCAAGGAGTCTGTCAGTTAGTCCGAAAGTTGAAGCTAGTTGCTCGTTCCAAAACGGAGGTAGGCCTCTATGGAGAAGAACGAGCAAGAAACTCCACGGCACTCTTTTAAATTAGGTTTTTACAAAATCCTGGTTACATTATTCTTGTTGATTCTACATGTGATCACAATGAAGATGAATATAAAACCGTAGTAAAAAATAATAAAAATAAAGATGTAAGCAATAGCAGTTAAGAGATGACCAATCCCAACTGACAGCACCCGTTCACGAGCATGACGCATGGATCAGCACCACCTAGCTCAACCATCATGGAGGGAACCAAATGATCCAACACACGCGCCACCATCAGCGAGACATTTGAGTGAGCATGACAAGCTCTCAACTGCCATGCTCATTAGTGTGACGGGTCTCACCTTGTGGTGGTGGCGGGGCAATGCCTGCCGGGGTTTGGAAGAATGCTCAGAGCGACCCTCGTGTGCTCCGGCCATCCGAGACGAAGGAAGTCCATGAGATTAAAAATATTGGGCCACCTCTCACGTTTCTACTCGAAACTCTTTTGTGTACCTAATGAAAAAGAAGTATGTTTTGTATTGAATTAGGTGCACATTGGGATTGACTGCCCCGTTGGTCTAGTGGTCTCAAACCACGACTGCTGTACTGCTGAGCATGAGGTCTTGGGTTCGATTCCCAGGTCGGGCAAAGTGTTATTGGGTTTTTCTATCAGGAATTTCTCAGTAGCAGCCTCGGAGTCTGGATTTGTGCCCGGTTGATGGCAATAGGCTAGCCCCCTGTTACATGGGACTTAAACATAACTGGCGAAATGTGGGTGTACTAATGGGTACACCTCTGCCTAACCCTTCGGGGATTACAGGCGTGATGTTATGTTTATATATTTAAATTATGGGAAAGACAAAAGTTTATACTTTCAGAGAGCCAGACTCTAAGGGGATTAAAAAATATATATTTCAATCGACTGAAATGTTTATTATTATTTATTTACCTACTTATTTAAACTTTATGCACATGTAAAAAATACACTCTGCCTTGGGCTTGCTTAATGTTATATTTGATACGTAGACTAAGTACCTACCTAGTTACTTTAGCAAACAAAGCACATCAATAATGATAGTGGGCGAGACCCAGAACGAGATAGGACAGCGCTACACTGTACATAAGATAAATATTATCCAGGCTACGATAAGATTTAGGCTTAGGGTTAGTCAATTTCTCGTCAAATAACCTAATTTCAAAATGATATACTCAAAATATCTTTCAAGGAAACTGACTAACCACAAGCCTAGACATTAGTTAGACCTTATCCTATACATAAGACGAACAAGGGTCGGAAGTATGGATAAATACATAAATACCCATCAAATAGGCAAATATTGTTAGATTTTCTTACCTCCTAATAACCCATTCTGAAAGAATATTCCATCGATCCACATATGAGCGCCAAAAATCATATGTTCTCATTAACGCGGCAACAGGCTGGTAACATCTGCTACCCTAGTACATTAAATAAATCAATTCCCGTACTAAAAGCAGTAGGGTTCGCAACACAATTACCATATTAATATACCTACATTATGAAAACGATTACAAACAGGGATACAACAGAAGTTCTACTTAACGGAACTTTTTAAAAAGAATCTGATTTTGTAAATCCATATTAGTTGTACCTCGCGGTTCCACCCGCGTTCATACGTGAGGAGGATGTACCTTGAAAAAAATTAGTAAACTACAATACTTTAGCTTAATTAAATAGCTATGCGCCAATGTGACTTTTTCGTATGATATTTACTTTCTATGTTTATCTTGGACTGACTTTTAGTAATACTAATATTAGTCGGAAATCGCCAATAGACGAAGCTTAATCAAGAAAATACTTAAAAAAAGTTTAATGTGATTATAGAAACAAAGGCACTTGCAGTTTTTTAGAGTTCCGTACTCGAAGGCTGCTACCGGGACCCTCTTTTTTACACTTAAAATTTGCACCCTACACTGACCTTATTGGTGAGGTTCTTCAGAAAGGTCAGGTGCGGAGTACTCGTAACCGGCGTGCTTGTATGACGAGATGTATGAACGTGGATAAGGCGAAAGGAGTATGTAAGTATCGTAGCAGGTGGCGTTCTCTGGTTTCAGCCTACCCCCATGGGAAAAAGGCGTGAGTTTATGTATGTATTTAAAACTTCTGCGAAAACTACGTACAATGTTCTAAGGTCTTACATTTAGGTAATTTTGACGAATATGTTTCATAAACAACACACTGTGGTTAATGTTCATGCCAGTGATGTGAGTGGGTGACGAAGAGTCATTTTAGCTAGGCGCTTTAAAATTCTGACCTTTAAAGAGTCTGGCTGAAGTTATGGCACATGCAAAGTGTCTGGCAAGACCTAAACTATATTGGTTTTAACAAAACCCGTACTTGACAGTAAGTGAGTAACTTTTAGGAACGATTCTAATCAAATTTCAGTTTCAATTGGTCTAAAATGCCTCTACTTTGCTCACATATTTTGAAATTGATTGTTATCGAGCTAGTCGCATTGTAATCTCAGCGACAATTTTTGAGATTTGATTGGGATCGTTTCTGAAAGTTAGTAGAAAAGTTTACTCTTTTCATCTCCGATTTCGTGCTGTCTTCCCACAGCTCACCTAAACACACCGATGAAGATTTTTACAGAATAGCACTGCGGGGGTGCGTGTAGTAATGGCCCAGTTGTTAAAACATCCATCATAATGAGGTTTGCGGGTTACATACCGAGGAAGTACCAATGTGGTTTTTACAATTATAGGTACTTTCTCAGTTTATCTTAGGCATCACTGACATCGGTAAAATAAAACATCATAAGGAAACTCGAAGTCTGAAACCGCCAATCCGCCTTGAGTAGTCGTGGTGATCAATGCTCGTGCCTTCTTTGTATGAGAAGAACATTTGCCCTGCAGTAGTACAATAATAGGCTTGGATTATTACTGCAGGAGTAGACTACAATTTAAAATAAGTTTTATTATAATTTCACATGCAATAGGGGTTCTCAGTTTTAATATTCCTCTTGTTCCCAGCTGGTAGTATTTCTCATATGCTCGACACGGCTATGACAGCGTTCGTTGCAAGTTCAACTGAGCGTAAAATTGACACCGCCATATATACTAGGTAATTTTAACGTGATATGCCCGCGTTCATAGAATTTGGAATAGAGTAGAATATTATCTTTATTAGCTTAGAAAGTGGGTGCACTGAATACAGAGATTTAGAATAATTTTTGTGGCTTGTAAAAACCTTTTAAAATTAGGTATTTAAATGGCATAAAATAAAGTCGCTTCCCGCCGTCAAGAGGTAGGTTTATGTGTCTATAATGCACACGTGCGAAGCCGGGGCAGAAGGCTAATTTACAATAAGACACAAACGTTTTTACTTAAATGCATACATATGATACTTATTTTTTTAGGAAAGGCGAGAGAAATATGTAATTTAAAATATATTTTTTGAAGTGTGACCGGGTCGTCCGTAGCCCTTAGGACACCCACACCGTTCCCTTCCGTCCCGCAATTGAAAAAGCACACACACAAACTCACCCTTTTCTCCCATGGGGGTAGGCAGAAACCACAGAACGCCACCTGCTATGATCACGCACATTTTTTATTATTCTGTCTGTTGTGTAAAAATATCTTCAGCATGCACTTTCCATTCAAAATTCTCTTTTGGAGTTTAGTTCTAGGTTCTCACGGCTTAAAAGTGAAAACAGAATCTCTACGTTGGAAGCTCTAGTGTTTGCCTCACTGACGGACATTTTGTTTCCTAATCTTTGCCTGATTGTATGCTGTTTTCTGCAGGCTGCGTAGAGGCCCGTTAGCAGACAACCTCGTATGGGACTTGTATTGTTTTTAAATTCACTACTATGCATGTGCGATAAAAATGAAACACTAGCTGCTCCTTGCTCTGCTCCCGTAGTTCGAAGTATGATGTTAGCCTATACTATTTCTCATGGATCTAGCTATAATATACAAAAAATAAATCCAATCAGACTGGTAGTTTCAGAGATACAACAAATACACAAAGAAACACAACTTACAAAAAACACAACTGGCAAAATGTGGGTGTACTAATGGGTGATCCTCTGCCTAACCCTTCGGGGATTACAGGCGTGATGTTGTGTTATAAACAAACGAATTTCTTCAGCTTTACTATAATAGTATAGATTTGATGATAGGTTTATTGGAATCCGAAACCAAGTAAGCTCGTGAACCAGTTTTTAATATTATAACAAGTTTGATTTCGATATCAAACAGGAAAATGATATCTTATATTCTTTTACGGTTTCGCAATCGGTTAACGAATCACTTCTGCATGAATCTTTCTTAAATTTCTCGTATAAAAATACAAAGTTCTGCATGCAACTCAATCCTTTGTAAAAGTATTGAGTTGCGAACCGATATTTTTTTTATCTTATATACGTTTGAAAAATAAAATTGCTTTACAATCAGAGTTGTTTTTTCATTTTACATGTAAACAACAAGGAGCCTTTATAGTTTCACCATGCCCGCCTGTCTGTCCGTCTGCGGTTTAGCTAAAACTTTTGGTAGGTACTAGACAGCTGTAATTTGGCATGGCTATATAATTATCCGGTAAAGAGAGAGCAGATAAATTTCCGAAAACCACAAATTCTATCCAATGTTACCATTTCCACAGGATCCACTGGTTCTGGAAAATAATGAAGGTCAAGCTTATGACACTTCACTACTTCGAAAAAGTTGTTTTCCAGAAATATTTTTTGCTAAAAGTTACTCAGTTTTATTGGCATTATGCGTTTAGTGATTTGTCTTTTTATATCCCATATTACGCCGACAAAGTGGTAAAATAAAATCTTGAAAAAAAAAAATGTTTTGCCTCACTCCCTATGTTCGGGTATTAAGGTTGAAATTTGCTTTTTGCTACTCTCTTCAATAATACACGTTTGGTTTATGCAAAGCTGTATTGGACACTGACGTATATGAACTATAGAATTAATTACCTACAGACTATAGAACAATACGTACTCGAAATAGTTTTTAATCAAACATACCTTTTGGTCCCATATTTAAAGCAGAGATGGTGAGGGTCTTTTCATTTATTCCTAGATGTGGGATATCATAATAAGTCGGCATTTAACTACGAAATCTTACACTACGTGTGGCCAGACGCACACTAGCCCCCTTTAATACCCCATTACGGCAAAGGCAAAAGGAGGCCTAGCCAGTAAAGATTGTGTGAAACAACAACAGGTGGCATACGACCACAGCTATCATTTAAAAAGTCCTGTCAAATGAATTTTGTTCTTGTTTTATACTTTTCACTGCGCGACTTTTTCGTAGTCGGTTTTAGTTATTTATAACTTATTTTTTTTATTGAACAGTCGGAAAACGGTCTTCTAAGCTTATGTCAATGGTACAGTTAGTAAGTTTTTGTCCCAATGTTTTGTTATATTTGCCGAGCCGTCTAGACATCTTCATTCCCTCAGTCTAGTGCCTTATTGTACTGAATTATGGACAGAGTTTGCATTACTTATTCTTTTTTATTTTTCCTTGAAAATGTTGCGTGAACTAGGAATATATTTTTTGTAAATATGTTGCAAACTTTATGAAAGATAAACGGCTCTGAATTTAGTTGTTAGTTTTGTGAAGAGCTAATGATAATATTGGGACTGTTTGTCCACGTGCTCAAAACCTAGGAAGGTATTTAAGTATTGCAAGTCGGCAATGCATAGGTAATTCCCTGACGTTAACCATGTTAATACTAACGTAATAATTATCTATCTGATATTTAGTCTAAAAGTATCGACACAATATGGTTCTGATCTGTTCTTTTGAAATTATCTCTCAAAGTCACAATTATTAAGAAAATGGAGCCTCTAAACCAAAATAAAATAAGTACCTACATTAAACAACTCACTTTGTAAATACATTAAAGAGATAAAATCAACAATTCGCAACATAAACATCCAATTCATTAACGGGTACGCCTCTACAATAGTCCACAAGCACCTACAAACAAACTAAACGCAAAACAGTTTGTCTAAATCAAAACAAACCCGAACTATATCAATCGATTTACGTTTAATTACATTTTGAACGCCGCGTTGACATTTCGTTCGACGTCAGCTGTGAAATGGAGCCGCCATCTTGAAGTGCCACGAAAACCGCAGGCGTGCCGCTGACTGGGCACTTTCACGCGTGTTTACACATCGCCTCGCACATCTGCTATCCTGGTACCGAACGGACGGATTATTCAGATTGCGAATTGTCGTTTATGGTTCTTGTTTACGAAAAACTGTTTATTCTAAACCATCTCATAATTGTAGGCGGCCATGTTGACATTTGGTCGGCCTTAACATAGTCCACAGGGTCTCTTCCAGGCTCAAGGTTCGATTCCTAAGCCGCGCAAAAAGTATTATTGGGTATTCCCATTAGAAATTTCTTAGTAGCAGCTCAAAGTTTGGAAGTTGATAGTGTGACGCCCCATGACACGGAAAGCTAATCTTTCCCCGGTCAGGTCAGATTTCCCAGAGTGCACCTGTGTTTGCGCACACACTTGTACACTATATTATCCGTTGCATACTTGGTTAGTCTGTATTGAAAAAAAAAAACACGCACAATATTATAAAACAAAAAAGTTTAAAACACCTACCAAAATAATTATCAAAGTTACAAAAGCATTATAAATATTTAATTATCCCATTATTGTCTAGACAAGTTTCCATCTTCATTAATTCCATCCAGTTCGAAAGTAACAATAACAATTTTGTGTACTTTAAGACAACGTTGTTGAAACTCTGGGTAACATATTAATATTTGAAACCAATGGGAATAATATTCATAGAATAGTTAGCATTTATAATTCTAAACTGCGATACAGGACGACATCGGATAATAGGGTGGCCAAGTCCATAATAATTATGACAAGACATTAAGTGCAAGAATTATGTGGTAGTGGAGAACTTAATTATACCACATGTCCTTTATAGTCATGTTACGAGGGCGTCTTAGCGTAGTAATTACATCACAAATGCCTAGACTTGTAGCGGTAGGAGATTGGCTGGTTTCGTTTGTGTATCAGGTGTCAGGAATCGTAATAATTGAACTTAGTTCTGTCAAAACGAGCTAACCTACAATTTCTCAATAATTACGTTAAACTTATTTAACTTACGACCCAAATGCTTAGAAAATATTAATAAGTTATCTGATATAAAAGATTCAAAATCATTACAACTACTTTGAAAATGGGAGTTATTTTGACGTGAGTTATAAAAGTCGAGTTGACTGCCTCGTTGGTCTAGTGGTCGCAAGCGCGACTGCTGTGCATGAGGTCTTGGGTTCGATTCCCAGGTCGGGCAAAGTGTTATTGGGTTTTTCCATCAGGAATTTCTCAGTAGCAGCCTCGGAGTCAGGATTTGTGCCCGGTTGATGGCAATAGGCTCGCCCCCTATTACATGGGTCTTAAAACATAACTGGCGAAATGTGGGTGTACTAATGGGTACACTTCTGCCTAACCCTTCGGGGATTACAGGCGTGATGTTATGTTATAAAAGTCAAAGTCCAAATCAAAATCATTTATTTTAATTAGACCATTAAAATACACATTTGAATGTTATTTACAAGAAAAAAAAGGAATCTAGTTGCCCATTACAAAGAATAGTTTCGTATGGAGAAGTACGGGCAAGAAACTCCATACTTTTTTTTATAAAAAATGTTTACAATCATTTATACATTACATTTATTCAATAATTACAATATTAATGTAAGCGAATGTAATATGACATCAAAACGAAATTTAATGTTATTGGTATTTAAGCAAAAAAAATTAACCACAGGTAGAAAACAGATCTTTATTGATTAACATCTTAAACACAATAAAGAAACGATAAAGCAGAAAGTAGAAGCATTGATTCAAAACATTTCCGTTTATTTTTACAAACGGAGCCAAGTGCCGTTGTAAATCATTTTAGAATCGCTGTTTTTAAAACCTTGGAGATTGGCTAGACAATGACTAATATAGGTAGGGAAGGAAAACTTATTGAAGTTTTCCGTTTTTCCAACGTAACTGGATTTATTGAGAAAATTGGAAATGTTTTATGAGAAATTCTTTGTTTATTTTATGGTAAATTATTGCTGTGTGCTTTAAGGTACAAAATAAAAGATTAAGCAGATTATGATGTAGGCATCCGATAAGAAAGGATTTTCCAAATTTCACCCCCTAAGGGGATAAAATGGGGGTCCAAAGTTTGTAGGGAGAAATCAATTTACTTATAATAATTATGTTTACAGCCGTAATTAATTTTGCTCTTATTAACTTGTGACATTTTAAATTTACAAATGATGCTAACCACTCAGTAATTTACTCCACCGCTCAAAAATCCACAGCTTGACATGTATTAATTAAATTCAAAAGGAGAACGTGCTAAATTTCCCACATTAACACCATAAGCCCGCTAGTTGGCAATGGAATAATTCCACTTTTGACTCGCACACGGCTTCAGAGCGTCGGAAATTCCGTGCGGCTGCGCAATCTCTAAAATAAATAGCCGTCATAATTTAGCAGGACATTGTCCTAAATAACACGTTAATCATGGTGAGTGTGTAAACGTTGGGGTAAGCATGGCGTGGCACAGAGTAAGTATAAGACAGAGGCCGCATTGTACTTAGCTACTGTTTTATTTAGCAGGTCTATGTAAGTGTGATGTCTCAACGGGTAATTTCTTATTTTGCATGTACTATCTGTATTTGCAAGGCTCAGCGAGTGGACAATCTCCAAAATGGTAAAGCAACTACAGTGTCATGGTTTTGTATTAACGAATCCTTTTTGTTTGTTCCGGTTTGGAAAATACATATTATTTTTTTCGTCCTAGGAGGTTCTGTCGGACTCATAATGACTAAAACTACTCCGGTGTTCTCTTTCCACACTTAAGTCGGAGTCCCAGAAAGCGCACCTTCCGCGATCCTCGATACATATCATGATCACTCCATATCAAAAAGATTGTAGTCGATCAACGTCGACCAGTCAATATTAGGTGAAATCATAACATTAAATCCTCACTAATGACTTCAACGAACGCAATCGGGATGCCACATCAACAGCAACATACCTTTTACACATCTGAACGATCGATGTCATTGACCGACCGCAAATTGGTGTCATTTAAGTTTGGACTCTGTAGTATTATCTACTCCCACGTCTCGGATTTTCATATTCATACCTCGGTGTTCTAGTACTTGTTCTAAACGTAACGTGTTTTGCAATTCCTCTGCGCTTTGAAAAATATGTAGATTTGTTGTCTCAGACGATCCTTATTACAGAGGTACGTAAGTGGAATGTCTGATGTGGTTCGGGGAGTCGTCGGGTGTTCTCGGTTGCTGTAACCAGAACTAGTGCGATTGTCTTGAATACGTGATAGGACAATATAGCTTGTAACATGTTCGAAATAAACTTAGTTGTTGATGAACGTTTGTGGGTAATGATTTATAATTATAATTGAAAAATTGTTACAAAATCTGTTGGGTTACGAGTTTGTGCTGTACAAGAAGTATTAAAAAAAATCGTTGGGTTGTGATGTCTCATTTCTAGACATAGGTTATTACTACCAAACAAACTTGCTCTTTTATACTATTGTACCTGAATCATGAAACCCTTTCAATCATACTAAAACCCAAAAATGATGAACACTTATTTCCGTATTATTAATAACTCTTGCGTTCAAAAGGTCAATTCTTGTTAGTAACAAACTATTATAATAAAAAACACGACTGCAAAAATTGCACATAATTATTTGTACTTTGTTTACTCGTCAGTTTTTTTTACGACGTTTTTTATTTACTAGTGTTATATATTTTTTTAATCTACTTGTCTAATTCATTTAGTCTCAACCACGATCAATGTGAATATTTGAATATTAACAAAAATGTAGGTGTTTCTGACTGAGATTTTCGATTTCTAAAAGTTAATAGAATTTACCATCTAATTGTAGATCTATGTATGGAAATGCGTCCCACCTATAAGAATTGTTTGAATAAAACAAATAACGGATATGATATCTCCACCTAGTCTTAATATTTGCCTCCTAAAGCGAGCATCAACGACAGCTATACATTTTGTACCAGCTGAAGAGTCTTTAAGGCACATAGCCCGTATCAAAGTAGGCACTCCTGGCTACTTGGGCAATTTCATACAATATTCATGTTGTGTCATAATATCATCATTCCATTGACAGTTTTATATTTCGACTTCTCAAATCTTGAGATGAAGGCCACGCGATGACATTGAAGTGGGTCCGGTTCAACCTTGAAATTGACGTTGCAGACTTGGATGGTAAATAAAAAATTAAAAAATCATCTATATTTCGGACAAGTAACATCCAAATGTTTGTAAGCAAGAATCTTATAATTATGTTAGTAAACCGTGACTTATCGAGTGTCGCATATCACCACATAGGTACAGTTACAAGCATAAACATGTACGAACTGTTACGAATATCTTATTCTGGATTCCATACTACACTATGAAGTAGTTCTCAGTTCAAAGTTGCAATTGATCATTCATTAACTAAAAAATAGCATTAGTTTTTTGCTAAGTGTATACATGTTTATACACATAAGCGCATAAAGTCTGATTCACACATACAAGTCTCCGGTACCGTCCTGATAATTATTCTTTCATACATTCTCTATGAACGCGCCAGCACTGACACTAAGAGCACTGTGTCACCGCGGGCAGAAGCTTAAAAAATATTGATCTCGCCGTTATTAACCTTAATACAAACAAATCCTTTAACAAATGATGCCACTAATCAACCTCTTAACAAGACGTTAACAAAGTTTTTCCGTGAACCAACCACGCAAAACTCACCAAATATTTAATAACAGTAATTACATATAAACCCGCAAATTGGCTTATCGCCAAAATGATAATATAATTATTCGTAAAGCTGTAACAACATATTCCGTCCATGACGAAGGAAATCCATTTAGGGGTGATACATCTGCCATAATACCATCATAAAATAATCTCATTAGGGTACGAAATGTAATCGGACGTGCGAAGGGCCGGGCCCGGACTTGTGGTGACAGCCCTGCTGACGTTAGGGTTATAAACTTGTTATGAACTTGTTTCGTATGTATTAACAGGGTTTTTGCTCTTTGATTGTGGACAAGAAAATAAAATCCCGTTCCGAAAGGATCCGGGAAACGTTATGCTCTGCAAAAAATTCTAACGATTGGTTGGACTTTACTGAAGCTATCAGTTCTTAGTATAATCAGACACTGCTATAAAAAAAAAATGTTTTCTTAGGGTATAAAAGTGAGTGTCGGTTGCGCAGATCAATGTGTTCCGACTCATGGTGGTATAAGAAACCGTGAGATTTATTTATTTATTTATTTAAACTTTATGCAACAAAAAAGTACAAAGGCGGACTTAATGCCTTAGGCATTCTCTACCAGTCAACCAAAGGTGGTGAAGAGATAACAAAGCAGGTCCAAAGATTTTAGTCGGTAAAAAACATTATATCATAACATCACGCCCGTAATCCTCGAAGGCTTAGACAGAGGTGTGCCCATTAATACCCTTATTTTTTTTGTTATGTTTAAGTCCCATGTCATGGAGGGCGAGCCTATCGCCTTCAAACGGACACATATCCAGACTGTAGCTGCTACTGAGAAATTCCTGATAAAAAATCAAATAAAACTTTGCCCGACCTGAGAATTGAACCCAAGACCTCATGACCACTAGTCCAACGAGGCAGTCCATAGATAGTCGGTAAGAGTTTGAGATAACTCTACGTTTTCTTCAGATGGAAGGTATCCGGATTTTCCTAAAAATAATACAAAAACGAGCATAACAGAAGAAGACACGTCGACAATTTTCATTGCTTTTAGTCGAACCTTTAATTTAATTTCGACAAACTTTACAACAAGAAAACAGATTTCTTAAATGCCTACTTAGGGATTTCTAAGATATCTTTAATATTATAACAGCCTTACAATATTCTTTTACGAATTTACTTTGTAAACTACATACCTTCGTGAAATACCTTTCGCGAGATAACAAATTCTCCTATAAAAATTTTCAATAGCTTTTAGATTCCGATAACTGTTTGTTACTTATTTTTTTACACGTTCAGTTTTTACTAGCTTTTGTCTGCGACTTCGTCCGCGTCAAAGTGTAGGTTTATTATTATCCCACGGGAATCGTATATTTTTCCTGGATAAAAAGCCGTCCTGCAGCGGTCCTGGTGTGATAGATCTTTGACAGTCGTTACGGGTAGTCAGAATCCCGAAAGTCTGACAATCAGTCTCGCCATGGGGTGTCGTGATACCCAGCAACCGAGCTTTGGAGGTTAGATCGGTAGTTGCTCCATGTAAAATACTGGTATTTAGCTGTAGTCTACCCGGATAGGAAGCCGACCCCAAAATAGTTGGATAAAGGCTAGGCAGATGATAGGATAACTATACAGGGTAATTGAAAATATACCCGAAACCTTAATCTTAAAAAAACAGCCGATCCATACATCACGATCTTGTTATGTTATCACATTTTTTGTAGGGTACAGCTGATATTTTTTTTCATGATTTCAGGTTTGGTCTCTTTGTAAAAGGTGTTCATAATAATGAGTAATGACCTTTTTTAGGGTTTCGGGTATATTTTCAATTACCCTGTATATAATTTTCATACAGATTTCATATAGATTTAAGTTTAATAAAATAAATTTACACGGGGGCAAGGATCGTAGCAGGTGGCATTCTGTGGTTTCTGCTTACACCCACAGGAAAAAGGCGTGAGTTTATGTAAGAATATGTGCATTTACACAGCATAGCAAGCATGGTGTGTATAAGTTACAATCGACAGTATCATAAATCACAAAATCAGTATATACAACGTGAGTGACGGAGCATCTCGTGATTGGCAAGTAAGAATCGATCCCGAGTCACGACCAATGATTGATAGCCACTGATAGCTTGGTGTCGTTGACTGTTCCAACCTAGCGAAATGGGGGATTACAGATCCCACCGATATCCAGAGCTAGTGCGGTGCATAGAAGATGGTTCAATTACTGCAGTGGACCAAGGAGTCCCTATACTTGCAATTTGGAGGACATTGAGAGTGCGGTGCTCCTGACCAGAAGATGGTTCAATTACTGCAGTGGCCAAAGTGTCCCTATATTATCAATTAGGAGGACATTAAAAACGCTACTAAAGCTAATAAACATGGCCACCGATTAAGACAAAATCTTCTAATCAAATACTTTAGAAAAAAAGAAAAAGGGATTTACAACTATCGATTCGAAAGAGGAATTGATTGCTCACTTCACTTTTCTAGTACCTAATGCATCATCATCTAATTTTTTCTACTAATTATAAATGCGAAAGTTTGGGTGGATGGATGTTTGACTCAATGACGCCAGAACGGCTGAACGGATCTGGATGAAATTTGACAGAGATAGATTATAGTTTGAAGTTGCACAAAAGCGGCGTGCTTGTATGACGAGATGTATGAACGTAGATGAGGCGAAAGGAGTATGTAAGGATCGTAGCAGGTGGTGTTCTGTAGTTTCTGCCTACCTCCATGGGAAAAAGGCGACAGTTTATGTATGTTGCATATACTCGTAAGCCCCTATTTATCCAGAAAAAATGGCCGGTTCCAGTGGGATAATATGTTAGCAACTAATTCTGAGTTAAAAGATGATTTTGGCTGGTGCATGCTGGACTGCTGGCGTTATTGCGGTAATTTGAAACTAGTAAATGTAATGTCACACACATTTCCACCGTTCTGTTGAAGCTGAACGTTTGACGTTTTACCCTTTGGTAACCCTTTGGTCCAAACAAATGTATTTAGGTTTTTATATGATACGATTTCTAAATGATCATTTTTTTTTATAGTGTGATATAAAGTCATATGATTGTGGCATATGATTTAATTTAAATTTGAGACTGCCTCGTTGGTCTAGCGGTCGCAAAGCGCGACTGTTGCACATGAAGTCTTGAGGTCGATTCCAACGTCGGGCAAAGAGCAGCCTCAAAGTTTGGATTTGTGCCCGGTTGATTGCAATAGGATCACCGCATGGTACTTTAACATAATTGGTGAAATGTGGGTGTACTAATGGGTTACACCTCTGCGTAACTTTTCGGGGATTACAGGCGTGTTATGTATGTATGTATGTGCATTTCTATAATTCTTAATAAATAAATAGTCGCAATATCCATAACTTAATTCAATTTAATTCGTAATTTATATTTATTTTGTTGTATAATTTCGTTCATTTTGTCCTAAATTTTAATTTTGTTATATAACTTTAATTATAAGGTAATACTATGTTGCTGTGCCCCAACAGTGTCCATAATTATTGTACTTAGCTTTAAGCCTTATACATAACATTGTTATAGACATTATGGTATGCAAAAATAAATGAATATGAATATGTTAAATTTAAAATGTGTGTACTATTTCATTAAAATCTGATTAATATTATTTTTTTTAAATTTTGGCCTTGATAAGTACGAGACACTTCGCGGCGGTCCGCTTCTATCTTTTGTCGCTTAGACTCATTAGTGCATACAAAAGTCCAACAATACCGGTAGCATGATTTTTCGCATTATCTTAAACGTTCGTCAACAAAAATGAGGACTTCTAAAGCAATTTTCCTACCCATGATGAGAGTCAAGGACGAACTTCAGTCTGACAGGTGTTTCTCCAAAATTCTTTTGATCTGAAAATTGTGGGTCAGATTTCTTTTTGACGCTTTTAGGCGGAAGATGAAACAGGTTAGTGTAGAAATGTCTTAAAACTTTCTGAGGCGCCGATTCTTCTTAATTCGTTCATACCAGCATTTGCCGCGGTGTTTCCCTGAGTTCCTTTTGATGTAATAAAATTCTTCCGACCGGTTTATCTCCATGATTGTGTAAGGCGAGAATAAACGTCAGATTTTTTCTCGATTTTCTGATCAGACTGTCGGATCTTATTCATTCTATACACGTTCGATTCTTCTGTCCAGTTTCAGAGTTTTCTACATACATGTCATACGGAGCAGACAGAACAGGGGATTAGTGTAATTTTAGTAACTTTTAAGAACAATTGGATCTCTGTTCTTAGTCACAGTCTGCTAAAATTCCTCTATTTTTTCTTATTAATTTACATTTATTGTCGCTAAGATGAGATTGCGACTCGATGTTAAACATTTTAATTAAAAGAATTGGCCTTCTGATGGATGATGAAGTACTGCTTGTTGCTGCTAAGGAAGAAAAACAATCGGTTCAAACAAATAGGTGTATGCCGTGATCGCCTTCTAATAAACGGATAAGACTATCGGATCCGACGATCGCACTGTAAAATCTGACGTATATTCCAGGCCTTACGAACGATATTTAATTGCCATTCTTTCTTTGCTTAAACACATCTAAGGAGTTATTGAAAAATTTTCCTGTAATAGAAAAATATTTTTCTGCTTCTTATTTTTGGGCGAAAAAAATTAAGATTCCGTGTTTGTAGAATTTAATAATAATATCTTGCCGTAAATTCTTAACAAAACGTTTGTAATATATTTATATAAGCAGAATGTTTAATCATATCTCTTTTGTATGTATTTGAGGATATTAAAAATGTTCGTTTCGCTTAAGAAGCTTATAAGAATGGTGAAATATTTTATCAAAAAAACAAATAGATGAGAAGTTCAACTGGAATTCCTCAGTTTCTTTGATATCGCGTACAAGTAAGAAAACTGAATTTCAATGCTAACGGTATTATGCATATGCTTGTGTACTAACAAAAAGAGAAGCTTTTCATGTCTACCCTTTCATTTTTTTTGAGGTGGTAAAATCATCGCAGCAGCATAGCAGTCGTGATGATCTAGCGGTTACGGTGCCCGCCTCTCATGCTTGAGGTTGTAGGTTCGAATCCGGGCAAGTACCAATGTGACTTTTTCAATTCATATGTACTTTCTAAAGTTTATCTTAGACATTACTGACATCATTCCGTGCCTCGGAAAGCACGTTAAACTGTTGGTCCCGGCTGTCATACGTGGATCTTTGACAGTCGTTATGAGTCGTCAGAAGCTTGAAAGTCTGACAACCAGTCTTACCTAGGGGTATCGTATTACCCAGTTACTGGGTTGTGGAGGTCAGATAGGCAGTCGCTCCATGTAAAATACTGGTATTCAGCTGCATCCGGTTACACTGGAAGCCGACCCCAGCATAGTTGGGAAAAGGCTAGGCGAGGCGATGAGGTGGTAAAATCGTCAAATGAGTCCTTCCGCCCTGGGGTAGGCCGGAAGATACCTATTGAGTATAATACTCGTAAAGTGTTATGTAACTTGTACGTTTTTTTTGGGGGTTGGTAAAATTCATCAAATTACTCCTTCCGCTCTAGGTGGGGCGGAAGGGACTGTCAGACTTTTACTAACTAAAAAACCACCCTATTCCTTCTGTTGCCACGGTATACCTCCCGCAAACCCGACAGGTCCCGCAACCCCGGCAGGGGACATGTCTACCCTGAGTTACATTATAGTACACTTGAACAAGTCATTTCGCATACAGCAGCTAATTCTCAACTAATTTTAATTGTAGTGTCAATTTATTTAATCGCTATCTATAAATTTCAAAATTATTAGAAACCACAAGCTTAAAAAGTGATAACAAAATAACAATATATAGCAGAAAGATAATTATTGTTTTCTGTAAACCTTGGTTTACAGACAACAATAATTATCATAGTGTAATGTAGAAGTGTAATTAATGTATTACGATTATACTCAACAGGTAACCGTAGCCTACATTTTATCATATTTTACATCTTCATTTTGTTTCAAAGTCAAAACATTTATTTCAATTAGACCATTTACAGGCACTTTTGAATTGTCAAGGAGTCTGTCAGTTAGTCCGAAAAATGAAGCTAGTTGCTCGTTTCTTCTTTTCATATGGATAAATCTGCTAATCTATAACCCTATTTATACATAACTTCACGCCTGTAATCTCCGAGGGGTTAGGCAGAGATGTACCCATTAGTACACCCACATTTCGCCAGTTATGTTTTAGTCCCATGTAATAGGAGGCGAGCCTATTGTCATTAACCGGGCACAAATCTAGACTCCGAGGCTGCTACTGAGAAATATCTGTTGGAAAAACCTAATAACACTTTGCCTGACCTGGGAATCGAACCCAAGACCTCATGTGCAGATGTCTCGCTTTGCCACTAGACCAACGACGCAGCTATATTTATTCATCTCAAATAATTTTTAACGATCCGTACCACCGACCGTCGTCTTTAAAATTAAATCTCGTTTTTTAAATGATACTTACCTATGTAGAATCGTAGTCGTATCGTCATCACAAAGTAAGCTCGCTAGGCTTTTAGGTGATGAGTCAACATACAACTTCGTTACTATGAAAACACATTGTTTATCTATCTTTGTGCGGGCCTGCGCCCGGGGCGTTAGCGTTAGCCTAAAATATCGTCAGCTTTTGGAAAATACGGACTTTGTTCATTAGTTGTATCGTGTGTTTTCAGTCCAATTCGTTTTGTTTATTCTGTTGCTTTTTTGGTTTTTTTTTCCATTATGTTGCTCTACATGTAGGCCTGTGGAGGCCTTCCCGAAGCACATAGTGACCGGTGCCTCATAAGCAGTGCTTTCTATAAAAATCTCATTCCTTGATTTTGAGTAAACGTCATTTAGATAGTAGGATTCCTCCCCGAATAACCGAGTCGATGATTATACCCGTGGTATTAGGTACTACAGCCATCATTCCACCTAATGCTATGGATTGACAGCTCACCTCAAGTTCACCAAAATTCATCGAAGGAGATTTTTTAGAATAGTACTGCAGAAATGCATGTATGGAGTTTGTCACCCGTTCTTCTCCATACGAAGCTCCCTTTTGGAATGGGCAACTAGATTCAATATCATACAAAAAAAAATCTATTGTTGATGACGTTCAAAAGTGCCTTTTAATGATCTAAACAAAATAAATGATTTGACTTTGACTTTCATGCAACAGACGCATCGGTGTCACGTACATCCCCGGCCTCCCCTATGTTTCGAGTGCACATTATACACATGTCCTCTTTGTATTCATCACCCTTGCGTTACAAAGTGATCCTTTCCTTTTGTTTTACAACCTAATTTTAGTTTGAGTTCCTTTGACTCATTGGAGCCTCGCTTGTGCTAACGGTATTGTATAAACATGTTTTTCGTTGGCTGATGTCAGCCAGACGCTTTAAAGTTCCGACCTTTAAAGTGTTTTTCCAGCTAGGATAGTCGTATTTACAATTCCAAAATCGACTCTAATTATAATACTTTTATGTAAGTGCGCTTATGTACGCAATTCGAAGCCAAACCTTTATTTTATTTAGACCAATACAGGCGATTTTGTATTGTCAAAGAGTCAAACAATTAGTCAGAAAGTTGAAGCTAGTTGCTCGTTCCAAAATTGAGGCTCTATGGAGAACAATTAGAAGCAATTTATTAATTGATAATGAACCAAAGTACATTACGAATTGAGTTAAAATTTGCATGCAAGATGGAATTCCGGACGACACTTACAATCTTGCACAAAGTTATGCAATTTTAAACTCTATTAAAAATAAATTTTAATTTATCACCATGATTAAAGATTGGAGACCGTTATAGATTCGTGGTTAAGTGTCAATATTGAATAGCACCCATCTATTGGTATAGGAAGTTGAGTAGTTAAATAATTTGATTTCAGTGTCCGGGCGTTAGATTTCGTACTGGGTCTATTTGTGTTTGACCGATGTTCGTGTTGCTTATTGAGTTACGGGTTTCTGATTTGTTGTCTCTCTAGAATTTTCAAGGACATTGATAAATTTACTTCTCTTGATCCAAAAACGTTATTAGAACTTTGGATAGGAGGCGTGTATTTCTGGGCCTGAGTGTAATAAGTTAAGATACGGTTTAAAAAGCGTTACTTTATTCTATTTCAAAATGCACTCGTCAACAAAGTCTAGGAAACACGCCCACTACATCAAGTTTAAAAATAAACCTAAAATATAAAACCTAAAATTACTGGCCATCAAGTAAACCTAGGTTATAAGTCTAAATAAATAATTTTCGAAATTCATAAAAATCAAACTTCAAAGTAAGCGCCTTTTGGAATAATATGGAGTAATTAGCTTATTTGCAGCATTCGGATACGAAATTTTCTATAGTGATACGATCAAAGCTTATAAGTATTATAATAACAAATCTTGAGTTTTGTTATTATATAAGCTACTACTTGACACTACTAACATATTTTTATAACCAAGCCCAAGATGGCCTTTGATTTCTGTTCGAACTTAAAACATTCAACGTTTTTTTACCAATATCTACGATCATTTTCAACAAAAGTTCGTCTAGGTATCGAACAAGTCAAGGTTTTGAAAGGCGACGTGCCTTTGGTTTAATCAAAGTTCAAAAACTAAGTTGCGAGGTTAGGAAAAAGTTTTGGTTGCAGGACAGGTTTTTAGTTATTTACAACACGATAAACAGCAATTTCGAGCCAAACTCAAACTAAAGTTTATGTTCTAGTTTTAGGAGCTATTTGTGTTGTTTGATTTTAGTGTGGGTAGGTTTTTAAATTGCTATGGCGATAGTGATTTCGACGAGGGCATGGATAGAATCGTGTATCTATATAATACAAATGAATCGCTAAATGTGTTGCTAAGCACAAAACTCGAAAACTGCTGGACCGATTTGGCTGATTCTTTTTTTGTTGTATTTGCAATTTTCCGCACAAGGTTTATATGAAAAAAAAAATGGAAAATCCATCGGAAATGTCCGTGCGAAGCCGGGGCGGTTCGCTATATTAAATATATAATAATTACTAGCGTCTGCCCTAGACTTCGTCCGAGTCAAAGTTTGTCACACATTCACTGCCGGGTCAAATGTTGAAGGTCTTACCTTCACTAGCATCATGCACATACGCCTGACGCAGCTAACAGGTTAATATAAATGTCTCGTTGGTCTATTGATCTCAAAGCGCGACTGCTGAGCATAAGTCTTGGGTTCGATTCCCAGGTCGAGGTAAAGTGTTATTGGGTTTTTCCATCAGGAATTTCTCAGTAGCAGTATCGGAGTCTGGATTAGGGCCCGGTTGATGGCAATAGGCTCGCCCCCTATTACATGGAACTTAAACATAACTGGCAAAATGTGGGTGTACTAATAGGTACACCTCTGCCTAACCCTTCGGGGACTACAGGCGTGATGTTATGTTATGTAAAAAAAAAATGACAAAAATCTTTGATCGAATTCACTTCAGAAAATTTCGTATGCTACAACCAAGCTAAGTTACCCCATATTATAAAAAAATGCGCTACCTTTTTGGTTATTTTTGTTTGAATTTCGAACAATTATTTAATTTAGTTTTAACCTAGATGTACACCTCTGCCTAACCCCTCGGGGATTACAGGCGTGCAGTTATGTTATATAAATCAAAACTTTATTAGTTTCAACTTCAAAATTAAACGGTCTTGTCAACAGTGACCACGATTTCAAGATTATAATCCCGGGGACACCAAGATCCGTCCAGGGTCGGGCATAATCGACAAACTCGATTACAGATTTCCCCAGGCGACGTTTTTCATTGATCCCCGTTCACTAAGGGCACTCGATTCGAATTCGCGTTCAGTAGTCACGTTTTCAATTGATATCGATTTTTTTAGGGGAAGCTGAAACAAAAGGGAACGTCCTTAGTCCGGTGATTATGTTGCTCGGTTTATACGGTGTACTTTAAATCCCGTTCTTTTTTATTCGGAGCAATTTCCTGATTGTTTATGGTGTTGGCTGGCTTCGGTGA
Organism: Hoplodrina ambigua; assembly: GCA_949774945.1. NCBI lineage: Eukaryota > Metazoa > Arthropoda > Insecta > Lepidoptera > Noctuidae > Hoplodrina > Hoplodrina ambigua. The sequence continues at coordinate 1,661,341 of OX458974.1, read as the reverse complement.
ATATTAATTCGATTGTGGCAAGGTTTTGTATACGTAGATACATAACTACGTAGTTTGTTTAAGTTATGGAAAATCTTATGGTTTATCTACAGGCTAATCGGTAATACGATACGTTCTCTGAAAAGGGATAATATATTATAATATATACCAGTCTGTTATTGTCCTATTTCAGAGCAAAGGCCTCATCTCATACAGAGAAACTAACTCTCATTTGCTCAAGCTGGATCGGTGATTGTAGACTTATGTATGTTAATTTATAATTCCAGGTTTTGTCACGATGTTTTCTTTTATCGATGTCAGCGACGCGACGTCGAAATGAAAATAACCAGAAAATATGAAATAGAATGAGACTTATTGCTATTTGCCTGTACCCGATTGCACACCCACAACCTCGTGCATGAGAGGCGGGCGCTTTAACAACTGGGCCATCACGACTGTATATTAATTATATCGAAAGGAAACAAACATTTGAAACAACGACCTTGATAACTAGGGGTCGATATGGTTTAATTGGGTTATAGCACTTTTTAAGTTTCACGATAATTGATCACGTTTTCGATTAATTGGTTTTAGAAAGGTCAATTTTTATATACGAGTTATACAATGACAATGGCCAATATAATTTTTTTAATTTACATGTACTTTCTAAAGTGTATCTTGGACATCACTGGTATCGGTGAAGAAAAACATCGTGAGGAAACCTGGACTTATTGTTCCACTCAAACCAAGTCAGAGGCCTTTGAGGCGGTTTAGAAACTCTGATGCTAGGGTGTGTGGGGTCGTAAGACGTTACTGCCCACACGATAAAGGAAGAAGAAGATGAGTCACAATAATACATCTAATTATTAGGCAATTTTTTTGGACAGGTTATTTTATACTCGTTTGTTTTTAGAAAGGTAAAATTAGATATCATTATTATGTCCATTAAAGGTTGCTAATGCACATACCTGAGGGAGTCAAAGCTATAAGATAAGAAAAAAAAAATATTAATTGATATTAATTGGTCAATTCTGTATAATTATAATTTACCCTGGCTACCACTAGTATATCCTGTGTCCATAATAAGATAAAAAGTAAATAAAAATTATAATTTATTTTTCGGTCTACTGCATTACTAAAATAATCGACACGTTTAGGTACTTACGTTAATTATTCTTTAAGTACTTATTGAGATGTAATTTTTTTTATTTGAATTTATGATTTCAATGAATAATTTAATTTTTAATTTATGATGGATGTTTGTTATTTGATGTTGTTTTTATTTTAATTTTGGCTGTAATTTGTGATATAATTTTATGTGTTTGTCACCTACCTTTATGGATCCACGTTACCCGAAATAAATGATTTTAATTTGATTTGAAAACTGTTTCATGAATTATTTTTAATGGCAGATTTGTACCAATTTATTTCATTCGTGAACTGAAAATGATGAAAATTTAATTTAAAAATAACAACAATGTTCTAATATGAAATCGAAATTGTATTTTGGTTACAAAGGACTCACGGTTGCTTAAACCAAAGTGCGGATTTGGCTTTTCTCCTTTGTGTCAGAAATATAAAAAAAGGGATGGACAATCTTCTTGTTCGCCAGAGTGGGTACATCAATCGACCCCTCAACCCCAAACTTCAAGCTTAATGATTTAATTTTTACATAGGTATAACAATAATTTCTAATTTCTTACATGACCTTTTTAAAGAAAAATAAGGGTGTTTTTGTGGTATGCTGGTCTTACGCCGATAAGGTAGGTCTGTATTTACAGACAGACACACGAATTACTTTCAGTGGTACAGTGGTTTAGTCAGTTGATAAAATTTGTTACAGGGTAAGTTTGAACCCCAACATAGGACATAGGCTACTTTTTACATTTACGCGAACGAAGTCGCGGGTAAAAGCCAGTAATGCTATAAGAACAACGTTTTGTCTTTATTCAAATGAGAATGACGACAAAACAGAAGTTTAAAAGTACTTAAAATATTGTGCGGTGTTAATGAATTTTATAAGAAAAAAGAATAAGCGTAGAGACTAGAGCAACATTACATGGTCACTTAGACTAAGTGAGGGGCACTCGCATTCCTTTGAGAAAAAGTCATCTCGGTAAGTTGTGGGATGTTGAAAATATACTGATGTGATTTGGAGACGGTGGTTTGCGACTTGGGAAAAGAATCCAACTGAAAAGCTGCTTAGTTCTGCTACAAGGAAAGTCTGTGTAATTAAAGCAATATTCCGACGAATTGAGAACCTCCTCCTTCTTACAAGCTTTTATTTAGCTTGCACTGCTCGTATGTATGTAAAAAATGACAAATTATTTACATACATACGTATGTAAATAATTTGTCCTTTCAAAATTTGCAAACCATGTTTCGACCATTTGTTGTTATCCGACTGAGCTGAAATTTTGCATGCACTTTTAGTTCTGATGACAATACAATGTCCAATAATCAATATTGTAGAATTTTAAATAAAAGCTCGTTTTTTTTTTAAAAAAGTTCACTTGTTTTTAAAAAAAACACTTTTTTTTATTTTGAAGTCCGTTAAGTCAAGATGCTGAATTAAAAAAAAAAAACAGTAGCTTCTGCGTGCGACTTCATCTCCGTCAAAGTTGATGTATACTCAATACTCAATACTTTATTGCATTCCATAATGTATACAAGGCTGGTAGGTAAATTATAGAGAAACAATTATGGACCCTGTCGGGCACAGCAAGTTAGTCTTTAGAGGAGAGGATGAAGCGCTTTTTGTTTAAAAACATTTTTGTGATAAGTTTACGTTTAAGTTTAGTGACTGGTTCGTATGGCAGAATATAGTCGTAATTTTCTGACAACATATATTTTTTACTATTATCGCTGGATGTCAATGTAACACATTCGGTTTATTGATTAAGTTTGAGGTATCAATAATATTATTGAGTCATTAAATCTGCTCGTTTTGTCAGAACTATTAAAAGCTAAATTAACATGGCGTTTCAACCTTTGCTTAAGGCAACCAATGGAGAAAAATCTCAAAGCAATCTCCATTACGTAGTTAACAGAAAAAAACGTACCAACTCACATAAAAAGAAAAACTATTTTTTCTGCCAAAATCCAAGCCAACTCTATCCAATTAGCTGGTCTATCCGATGTACTTTACGACGTCACATCTACATCTTCTTGTCTCCAGGTCGTAAAGAATGGAGTCAACGGTCTTACGTCATGGTTCGTTACCCAGCCCCTCCCCCAACCCTCAGCCCCTCCATTACCCTCCTCATCAAATTTCCACTTTATCTCCCTAACCATTCCATTACGCATAAAATAATTTTTATGTATATCCCATAGAGCCGGTGATTAATGTTGGATTATTGTTGTAAATGAAAGCTTAGGGATGTACCTTGAGGAACCCCTTGTAGGGGGTAGTGGGTAGATCTAACTTAAAGTTAAACGTCTTTGTGGTTGTGTGATTGTGTCGTTGTGACGGGTGTAAAAAAACGATTGACGCAGCCGAAAGTTGTATGTTCATCCCATCATTGTGATCATATTTTTGTTCTAGACCCTACCTGGGAATTTTCTGGTTAGGGAGATATTGAAGGTAAAACATTTTTATACGTTTTAATACATACCTACATACATAAACTCACGCCTTTCCCATGGGGGTAGGTAGAAACCGCAGAACGACATCTGCTACGATCCTTACATACTCCTTTCGCCTTAACGACACGAACGACATACGACATTACGAAAGGTACGCGCATTTTGGTAGATTTCTTCTTTTCTCACTCTCATAGTGCAAAGGAATGGCGATTTGTCACGACCGCGGAAAGTTCAAGAGTAGGACCAATAGCTAGCTACTTGATTTCCGAGGCACGGAGGTGTCACACCACCAACTTCTGAATTCCGGGCTGCTACTGAGTAATCCATATCGATATACTAATAGAAAAACCCAATATCTATAATTATGTGTCCCACAGCTATACCGTCCAGCTGTTAAAGCGTAAAACAGTAATAAACTTACATTCATCTTTCTTTCCATCCATGATACACTAAAAACAATAAATTCTACAAAAAAAATAAAAAAAATAATGGTGTCACTTCATTAAAAAAAAAAACAATTGTCAAACGTCAACCTACACTCCAGTTTTTAGTCACACAAATTAAGTGCCCAAACTAAATCCTGCCTGACCACATTACTCTGGCTGTCTAGAAAAATCACCTCATAAATATTCCTAGAGGTATTTTCGCTCTATTACCATAAAATGTGGATATGACATAGACAAGGCATAGACTATACATCACTAGTGGTGTACGTACACATCTTATAAATAATTTAAAGGGGAGTTCACCTCCGCAGCTAGTTGCAATGTAAACTGAATTAATAGGCTACCTCGGCCAGGGGAAACATGCACTGACCCTAGTGCAGGGTTCTCACTTGATTGGTGTACCATTTAAGTTTTAGCAACGTTTCTTAACACTGCTTGCGTTTAACGTTGTCTGGTAGAAATCGTCACGTAAGGAAAAAGCGTTATGCGGAGGCGTAACGCTTTTTCTTTGCGTGACGATTTCAGGCGACCTTTTTTTTTATTGTCTCTTTCTATCATACTCGGGTGAGGGTGTGTGTAAGATTCGAGCAGCAAGCATTGTGTGCGGCCAGCTGTGTAACGTCAATTTCAAACACTTATCTATTACCTCCGGTTTACGAGATACAGCTCGCTGACAGACACACGGACGGACAGACAGGTTCCCGTTCGCACCTTCGGGAGCCCTAAAAAAAGTACTCGCCACTAAAATAGGCTCTTTGAAACAGTAAATATCTTATCTCCAAAGTACGAATAATATCGATCAATTAAATCATAGTACAATCAGAGCCGAAATGTTCCCATCATGAGAAATTCAGATTTGTTTTAAAACCTCGGCGTAAAATGTCGGCCTCACTAAATGGTGATTTTAATTTTGTTACCGCCATTACCATTCCCTTTCTCAATTTCTATTCATTTTCTTTGATTCCATATTGTTTTAAGGGGCCAGGAGAAATGGAGTATAATCTGCTACTTATTTAAGGTTGAAGGTTGTAATCATTGCTTAAGTAGGTTTAATTTGTTTAATGAAAGACAGATAGAAAGAAAATAGGTTTATTTGTTTCAAAAATCTATACTAATAGAATAAAGCTAATGACTTTTTTGTTCGTTTGTTTAAAAGCGCTAATCTCTGGAACTGTCAGTCGGATTGAAGATTCACTAGACTTGTTATAGGGTGTATAACATCACGCTGAGATGCATGGGATTGGAACAGTAACCAAAGATTACCGCCAGTAAAAAAGCATACGGACGACGCCGCGGGCAGAATCTAGTAACGGATATAACTAGAAAAAGAACGCAAGTTAAAAAAAACATCATGTGATGTCGTGATTGCTTAGTGTTTAGGACGCTCGCCTCTCATGTACGAGGCTGTGAGTTCGAAACCGAGCACAGTCTAGTATCAATGTGACTTTCACTGTTTCATACCTACATATGTACTTTCTAAGTTTATCTTAGACGTCACTAACATCGATTAAGGAAAACCTGAACTTTTTAATTAATATGAGTGAAATCGCCAATCCACCTTGAGCCGGCGTGATCAATGCTCGTGCCTTCTGTGTATGAGAAGAGACCTTTGCCCTGCGGTGGAAAAAAGAAAGGGGAAAAATATCGTAGGCACTAAAATGTTGACGGTTCAAAGTTAAATTAATGTTGTGTTTAATGTTAACTATTCAGGTTTATTAATGAAGCCGCAAAGGCAACGTTATTATGACATATGACTCTAATTCCTCAGATTTATGTTTGTACAACAAAATTACCTTTACAAATAATGGCCCTACATCAGAATCCAGGCAGCGTGGGTAATGTAACTGGCATTGCGTAATATACTCACAGATTCACAATCATCATCTTCATGAATTTCGAGCTATACCTACGCATCCCCTATAGATCGCCACAATGAGCAGTTCCGCGCTGTCCGTATCCAGCAGTTTCTCGCGACCTTGACCAGGTCGTCGATAATAGGTTTATACATAAACCCTATGGATCGATTCACATCTGATGGAAGATACGCCGCGTATCGTCAGTCGCGTAACACAGAAACAGTCAAATAGATAATAAAATATCCAACCATACACTTTTATCCGATGATCCGTTAGTGCTCCGACCATACTAAAGAGGATACGTTCGACGCATCTTCCGACAGATGTGAACTGGCTCTAAGTGTGTTAGAACCACAATGCTTCAACTGGTAAAGCGCAAATTTTAAAATGGCGACTTCTGTAAAAAATGTTATGTTTCGCCGCCCTCTTTAAGTACTACTTGCAGTAATAATAAAAGAAAAACGGATAAAAATAAAGCAAATCAACATTTCTATTATACAAAGTGCCCACAACGGCATTCTAAGAAGTCTGTCTAATGCTCCGTGATGTCTAAGAAACTGTGAACTTTACGAACAACTGCACTTCAAAAGAGTTAGCGGAGAGGTTAAGCAGTACTCGATTAACTATAAACAAAGGCTAGCAACTCATTCGAACCAGCTAGCTGCAGAGCTACTGACGATCAACCATCTTGTGAGGCTAAAACGCAACAACATACCTTGTCGAACTAGATTGACAGAAATAAGTGTATAAGTATCGACTTATTGACAGCCCCGTTTCTCTCCGTTGGTTCTTGTACAAAGTGCTTTTTAGCGGCCTAGAAATAAACTACTATAACACGGCGCGCCCCTACACAAATTTAAAACGTTTGGAAGTATTTGTGAAAATATTTACAAGACTCACAACGCATGTGTGCGCACTGAGACGGCTCTCGTAACAAAAACAAATCAGCGATTTGTTGCTCGTTGATTACTCATTATTATTAGCATGGCGCTGCACTTGAATACTCTATGAAAATGACACGTGCGTTGTCTTACGCGGTTTTGCTAGTTATAATTAGTTGACCAACAATTCTGCCTGCTACTGAAGACGTATATTTACAACTACATAGAAACTTTTTCATATGGATATGACTACACACATTGAAATAGTAATATGGAGGGGCGCGCTATGTTATAGTAGTTTATTTCTAATTGAACTCAATGATTTGACTTTAACTTTGATAGGTGTAAAGAAAAAATTCTAACATCTGGTGTGTGTCAACCCTAACCCATGTTCTGCATAACAGTGGTTTTACACGAGCTACAGATAGGTTTGTAGGCCCCCCCTGTTCCAGTGCTAACATCTATGCTCTGTAACATAGCGTTTGCTCTCGCTGCAGACATTGTCTTAAGTCTCTGATCTTGATGGGAATACGAATTAGGTGTCATGTGTCATCCTGAAGGTATATCTTTGATTGTATTGTCATTGAGAGGAAAATTTGAAGAAAACAAAAAAAATACCTAAATGATAAAATAACATAAGATAACATCACGCCTGTAATCCCCGAAGGGTTAGGCAGATTTGTACTCATCAGCACATTCGTATTTCGCCGTTTATGTTTAAGTCCCATGTAATAGGGGGCGATCCTATTGCCAACAACCAGGCACAAATCCAGCCGAGACGCCCCCGCTGACCGCCTCCGAGACTGCTACTGAGAAATTCCTGATGGGAAAACCCAATAACACTTTGCCCGACCTCAATCGAAACCATGACCTCATGCTCAGCAGTCGTGCTTAGCGACCACTAGACCAACGAGGCAGTTAAAAATCATTATTCTATTCTATTTTCACCCCAAAACGCAGCAAGATTTAACTTTAATATATTCTGAAACAAACGCAAAACGTCATGGTAATGAAAATTATACTAAAGAGGTCTAAAATATTAGGGAACTTTGGACACATTTTTGAATTAAGAAAACGTAAGAAAATTCACGAAAAACGTCTTTTATACTAGGGCCGCCATTTTATAAGATCTTTTCATTACTGTTTTATTCCACAAAGGCGTGCCCTTGGTAGTTATCGTTTTTTTCTTCTTCTAAAATTGGGTAGATGGGCTTTATTTACTTACAGCGTGAATGTTATTGTAATAAATGACTTAAAACGTAGTCCATTGTGCCCCGATATCGCGGATAAGATAAATGTCTTCGTAAAACACAAACAATGTTTGTGAAAGAGATTTTCTTGTAATTTTCTTGGAGCTTAGACATTGTTGTTTTATATTAGATGGAGATTATTCCAGGCTGATCGTTTTTGTTAATATCAGAATTGTTTTTTTATTTTTTTCGGCTTTTTTTGGGAGTTTTTCTGTTAAATTGCCGCTGGGGTTTCTTAAGCTTCTAGAATATAAGTCAAGTCTAATTTAGTCGGCTTATAACCTACCTACGTCTTATGTGTGAAAAAGGGGGACAAAGTTTGTATGGAGAAATAAGATTAGATCGCCAATAACCGACAATTACGTGGACGATGTCGCGGGCAGAAGCTAGTCTCAATATTAGTGACAACTTATTGCATTTGATTAATCTAATAAGAATCATACACAATTTTTTTTTTATAAAACATGTATTGTCCTACAGCTGTGCCCGTGTCTCCCCTATAGCGTTCCACTCATCTCTAATTCGTTAGATACAGGATTAAAATATCAATTAGTAAATGCCTGCTCTCTGGTCCAGGCGAGGTTCACAAAGACGACTGTTGAATATAGTGACGTTTAGTTCCTCGAATTTCCGACTAGGTAATTCTCAGTCGCAATCCCAAATCTATATTCAAGCCAATACCGTTCAGTAAGTAATTAGTGGGAATAGGAATGCCTTCAGAGGGATAGAACGTACTAATACCTCGCATTGGAACGTAGCTGACAAAATGTGGGACTACACAAAATACGACCAATCTTACATACATACATAAACTCACGCCTTTTTCCCATGGGGGTAGGCAGAAACTATAGAACGCCACCTGCTACGATCCTTACATACTCCTTTCGCCTCATCTACGTTCATACATCTCGTCATACAAGCACGCCGGTTACGAGTACTCCGCACCTGACCTTTCTGAAGGACCTCACCAATAAGGTTAGTGTAAGTCTTCCTAGGGCGACCCCTCCCGGCGTTGCCACTCACCTCTGCCATATAAATACGACCAATCTTTAAACCGCTTAAGCCCCGGTTGACTTACCGGTATGACAGAACAATATAAAATCAATTGTGTCTCATTACGTGGGGCTTAAGTAATTAAATAAATAAGCGTTAAAATGTGGGACTACTCAAATACTACATTGTTATTAAAATAAATAAATGTTTTCTTTAAAGAATTTTAACGATAGTTCAGTTTATATCTCTTCTTAAAAATAATATAGGTACTAAATTATATTTAAAAACTAGCTTAATAAGCCGTTCGCATGAATGTCTATAATCTATTTTTGTGAGAAATTTTATCTAGATCCGTTCAGCCGTTCTTGTGTGATTGAGTAAAAAACATCCATTGTAACTTTCGCATTTATAAAAATAAAGTATGATTAGTACCTACGCCATATGACAAGACATAGAGGACCTACTTTTGTAACACCTAACACTGCTTTAAGGGCGGGCATTATTTTTTATCGGATTGGCATCTCGCAGGTCAACTTATAAGGTTGTCGGCTGCTTAACCGGGCTATCCTGTGGTGCCTTAAAGAAAATTAAGGCCTTCAGACAGTGCTTAAAACAACTTACAAACTAAGCGACTACACGCTAAGGGCACCCCCTGTGGGGTACAAGCCTCGGCACAAATAAAACATTCAGATTCTTATTCACACACCGCGGTGTAAATCAGAGAATTCAAACAAACGCCAATCACCTTAATTGTATTTTCTCGAAGTGTCGTCGCGGATAAGGACTTCAAAGGAATTGATTTAGTCCCGCAAGAGGCGTCCCGACTCCGGGATCGGCTATAGATATATCGTAATTGTCTACCATACCGTGTAATGGGGTAGCGGGGCACTGCACTTTGTTTTCATTGACCACTAAATTGAAACGCAGTGTGGGGTCGAACGTAGCAGCTAGATATGTATTGGCTACGTTTAGTATTTTATCGGCAGATGAATTTAATAAAACCACGAATGATACCGTTAGTACTAATAAAGTTTTAAAACTAACCTAACAGAGCCGAACGGTATGCAGGTTCCCAGCATAGTGGTCATATTTTCTTTTATCTATTTAAACTTTATGAAAAAATAAATGTACAAAGGCGGACTTAATGCCTCAGGCATTCTCTATTAGTTAGCCAAAGGTGGTGAGATAGAAAAAGATAACATGGCTAGTGCAAATCATTGAACGACATTAAAAAATACAATTATAGCTTAAAAAAATAAGTAGACCAGGGTTTTTTGAGGGTTGAAAGGCGCAGAGACCAGTAAAAAGACACCTGGACCACCAGTGTAGTTAAAAACCTTATTTACAAATTACGAGCGTGTATGCCGTCCTATGGCATATCATACAAACTTAGTCTAGTAACATACGTACTTAGAGTTAAGTTTGACATTTAAACATTTTCTCAATAAAAATCTTTAATGATTTATTTTCTATATGTGTAATCATTGCTAATAAGCTAAAATTATAATATTATTTGGGCAGGGGAAACTTTTCAGTAATTAAGGATTCAGCAATAAAGTAGATTTCAATCAATAATAACAATGTTGTAATTTGCCAGTACTTCCACAGATTACCTTACAAACAAAAAGACAAACAAACTATCTCCTAATTATTATTATATTAAGTACATAAAGACAAACTAAACGACAGTTATTTCCATTTTATTCCACATCCCAACTATTCCCAACCCCACAATTCCATAAAAGTAGCACATTATTATACAATAGTCGTACAGTAAACAGAAGTCTGAACACATAGCGTATGAAGTATCAACTCCTAGCATTTTGCATGTTGGCGCGGCGCGGGCGGCGCGGGCGGACTGAACGTGTTCATGCATTTTTAATAAGAATTTATTATCGGTGCCGCGCTACACTCAGATCGATTTGTTTCTTCAATATCTTAGATAGTAATAAAGTTTTATATAGGTGCTCTAAGATGCTTTAGAGGGCTAATAGCCTTCTTATTATTCACTACCGCGACTTCGTTCCTACGCGTGCTTTTTTTCACCTGTGACAAGTTATGTCTTTGGTTACTGCTTGGTTCTTGTGGGTCGATCAGCGTGATGTTATACAGCCTATAATACTATTCCTCATCAATCTGCCTATTATTATGGAATTTTTGTGTATGTAAGTTTATAAAATTATGTTTGTAAAAGCATTTATGAAACAGGAGTAATTCCTAGTTCGTGGCAAAAGTTTAAAAGGAATGATGCTGAAATACGCTCCGTTCTTTTGACCCATCCGTCAGTTTATTAATAAACAGCTCAGCAGCTTAAGCTCAGCAGGCAGCTTGCAAGTGTAAAAAGCGATATAATTATATTTTTAAACAAGCATTCATACTGTATTGTCATGTTAAGATTCCAGCATAATCGGGTTTAATTAACTTCCTATAGCCACTTTCATCATCTCCATTATCAGACCACATCTGTGACATCATTATGCTGCATTGTCATGCAAATTGCACATTTACGCGAAATAACAGCTGAACCAAACATCGGGAAGTGAGTAAAATTTTACTTGTAAGATTTGATCAGCCACAGACACCGGGACAGGTAAAAGTAAATAAAAGCAAATTTTGAGTACCTACTTATTTCAGTCACTAATTTTTGTTGTTTTACACTCGTACAATAACTTGCATTTACCATATCATCTCTTCACCACCTTTAGTTGACTGTTTAGCCATTAAGTCCGCCTTTGTACTTTTGTTGCGTAAATATACATAAACTCACGCCCTTTTTCCATGGGGTTAGGCAGAATTCACAGAACGCCTCCTGCTACGATCCTAACATACTCCTTTCGCCTCATCCACGATCATACATCTCGTCATACAAGCACGCCCGTTACGCCTACTGCTCACCTGACCTTTTTGGAGACATACATACATAAACTCACGCTTTTTTCCCATGGGGGTAGACAGAAACTACAGAACGCCACCTGCTACGATCCTTACATACTCCTTTCGCCTCCTTTCGTTTTGAAGAACCTCACCAATAAGGTCAGTGTTAGTCGCATAAAGTTTAAATAAATAAATAAAAGCTTATTTATCTCTGGTACAGCTAACAAATTTTATGTTCCATAAACGAAGAGTGTGAAGGATGGCTAGAATTAAATTGGAAGGCTTCCAAGATGGCCCATATAAATAATAGTTGGTGAAAGATTGAGTCGGCCACAGACTGACAGAGATCCTTCAATTAAGTTACTGTCCTTTATTAGTGCGGACCACGATTCAATATTTCATTGTTGGCTGTGTCACACGAGTAATGGCGCTGTTTAATTTTGGTTAGACTATAAATTTTATTAGCACATACAATATGTCTTTTAAAACGTTAGGTATACATCTTTCAGGGGGTGTAAAAAAAACTCATGATTGTGATCAATTTTTATTAAGGAGCCCAATCTGAACAAACAAATGAAAATATTTTGTAGCTTTCTTATTTATACTTCCATACTAATGTTACATATATACATAAACTAGCCTTTTTCCCATAGGGGTAGGCAGAAACCACAGAACGCCACCTGCTACGATCCTTACATACTCCTTTCGCCTCATCTACGTTCATACATCTCGTCATCAAGCACGCCGGTTACGAATAATACGCACCTGACCTTTCTGAAGAACCTCATCAATAAGGTCAGTGTAGGTCTTCCTACGGCGAACCCTTCCTGCCATACTAATATATTATTCTTTATAATTAATTAATTATAATTTCTTTACACTAATATTTTAAATGCGAAAGTAACTCTGTCTGTCACGTGTTCACGATTAAAGCGCTGAATCAATTTTGATTTAATTTGGTATTGTGTAAGTTCGAACCCCAACAAAAGGACATGTTAGACTACTTTTTGTTTCGCGATATTTAAGCAGACAAAGTCGCGGGCAGAAGCCAGTATATATACATAATATTTACGGGTAATGCTTGAGTTTCCAAGAATCCTAATCCAGGATTACTAACAATTAACAATAATACTCTATATTAGGTAAAGACGAAGTTTAATTAAAATATATATTACACACATATATATGACCTTAGCTTTGTAGTTAAGGTCATATTTGTAATAAGCTCTTGTGAAAAGCGTCTAGTTTATACATCATGACTTTTGATATATGATACTAGCTTCCGTCCACGGGTTTGCCCGTGTAGTTTGTTGATAAAAATTAGCTTACGTCCTTCCCCAGGCTTCAGACTATCCATAACAAACACTATCAATAGTTTCCAATGAAAAACATTACATGGCAATTTTTTTTTACTTATATTTTAGCTATTGCCCGCGATTTTGCCCGTAATGTTGGCTAACGCCGACACAGACAAAGTCGCGAAATAAAAGTTGGCTAGATGCCTTTCATAAGCGAAGCTTTTTATCATAACATAACATCACGCCTGTAATCCCCGAAGGGTTAAGCAGAGGTGTACCCATTTGTACACCCACATTTCGCCAGTTATGTTTTTAGTCCCATGTAATAGGGGGCGAGCCTATTGCCATCAACCGAGCACAAATTCAGACTCCGAGGCTGCTACTGAGAAATTCCTGATGGAAAAATCCAATAACACTTTGCCCGACCTGGGAATCAAGCGAGACCAACGAGGCAGTCAAAGGCTTTTTATCATTTATACTAATATTAAAAATCTAAATGTGAAATTAACTCTAGTCTGTAACGCTCAAACACTGGTTTTTGGCAAAGGTTCCTTTTTATTGGACTTCGACCTCAACATTTACGAGGACGAAGTCGCGGTCAAAAGTTAGTTTTGATATCAAAGTCTGTGTGAAAATTCACACGGTAAAACCTAGTCTTACGTATTTAGCACAGTACATAACAAAAAATAAACAAACAAAAATCCAATAGAAAATCACTGTAGCATAACTTAGCAGACAGTTAAGTTTCTCTAAGCTAAATGAGTGGGCTTCCTCAGAACGTTTTAATTACTTCCTTTGGCTTACTAGATTAGTGGACACAGTCAGACCCGGATACCCGAAGAAAGCGTCGGCTTCGAAGAAGCAAGGATATTAGATTTTTGGAGACAGTAACTTCGGTAATAGAATAATTAGAAGTAAAGTTTACTGTCATTTATAGTCTGTATTTTGGCACACAATGGTGTCGATTCTAATATGCACGAGCTATACTTAATTCAGACTGTTTTTATCTATTTTCTCTCCAATAAAATAAGAAAGGGACGGATGTAAATAAGTGCTATAGTTAGTTAATTTGAAATATCTATGCTATTACAGTTGACATGCCAGAACGTATTGATAAAAAACATGGAGAACTTCAAGGCAAAACCAATTTGACATCTTTAATTTAGTTTTGAAGTGTTACCGTCTTATTCTTTAACTGTATGTTAGTAAGAGAAGCCAATTCTCGAATTTTTGTCTAATTTGTGAACAAGGGAATCGGCACCAAAAACGGGGTATTTTGATGTGCTGTTTTTTTTTGAGTTACGTACGTACGCCAAAAAAGAACCTTATTACTAGGCTGTCCGTTTATCTGTCACAGGGGTGTGTCTTTTGAACCGTTATGAAATAAGGTACTGCCTTTACATCAGACTATAAGAGTGAGAAATGAAGGAGTGCATCTGTATTTTTCTACTCATATTTCCAGCGTCAAGTACGCTGGTGTCCATTTTTCATTTTATTAAGGTGATAAAAATGGTGGGCTCTGTTAAGACGTCCCGCAAGTCCGGCAGTGGCTGGTGTCCTAAGATATGTATGAGCCGCCCGTGACAGAAATTCGGTCGGGACAAAACCACGACTTCATTATAAAACAATTTCAGTACATTGCAGCCTTAGAATCTTTAACACCAACCAAAAACTATTACGCTAATCAGGAGTGGGAAATTTACAGCATGAGCAATCAGTTGCGCGTCGGAAGAGAGCGATAAATCTCTTGTAATGTACCCGGCCGGCGCTGTATATCACGCTAGTCTTTCAGACGTGCGCGCGGTTTATTGCCGCGGTTCCGGACTTTAAGATGAGATGGATTAGGCCCGCTGATTTCTGGAAGAGTGAATATACAGGCTGACTTTTAATTTAATGCGCATCTTTCATGGGATGAAAGTACTCGTGGATGGATAGGAAAGAACCCTGACATAAAAAGAACAGGATTTTCATACATTCTGGAATCAAAAAATGTTTGTTTAATAGTTTACAGTCGATCCTATATAAAAAAAATATCGCATAGGTGCTAAAATAAATCAATTACTTGCACATATGTTTTAGCATCTAAAGTCGAACTAGGAGAAACCTGTATTTCGGTAACAGTGCCCTCTCGAGGTACAGTTAATCTGATTTATTAAGTGCTAGTACCTACCTATTTGTAGGTTTAAAAGAGTTTCTGCAGTAATACTACACTAGTGCAGAAGATATCTGGCAGATATGGGCGCGTAAAATGATCTAGATAATGGTGCCGTCCCTTGTTCACAAACTAGACTTAATTTAGAGAATTGACATATCTTTCTAACTTACAGCGAACGGAAAGGACGGTGACATTAAAGAACTAAGTTAGCGATGTCAAATTAGTTTTGCTTTGAACTTTTCCGTATTTTTAATCCATACGTTTTAAGATGTCAACTATAATTGTATGGATGTGTCAGATTGACTAAATTTGACAGCTCTTATTTACATAAGTCTCTTTCTTGTTTTATTGGACAGAAAAAGATGGAAATAGTTTAATTTTAGTTTAGTTTGTGACCAAAGGAATCGGCACCAATATTCATAATATTTTATCAAAATAAGCATCACGATAGAAAAATGTTTTAAAGGGGTTTAGAATCATGTACTGAACCCATCGCACCTAAAAGCTTTATTACGATATCCCTACCACCCCTCATACAGCACCTAATAACTCCTTAAATACGTACAGTATGATAGAAACTCTACTTTATTACAATAATAATTTAAAGCTACCTTCACTATCGAGGGACTCTGGGTCAGCGCCACTTAATTATTCAAAACCCCGGAGATCGAAGATTTTAGGATTAAAATTGAATCCTTACTGAGAGCTGCTAGTGGAAGCAGTTAATAAGGTTGCCTTTTGCTTAAAATACGTTTTAGAGTGAACGTTGAAGTTATAGAGTTGAAAGACACGGTTGGTGTTGTGGATGGGCGATTGGCTACTGCGCTACGAGTCGTGGGTTCAATTTTAGTTGACAGGTCATATAAAGAACGCCAATTGATTGGTAGTGTCATCTACCCAATTACAGACATGCACAACATTCAAAACAAAATAACAGAAAAAGAACAGTAGGTAGGTACTCACGTTACAAAAAAAAAACTTTAGAATCTGATTAAAAAAACTAAGAAATTTTCAAGCTTCGTGTCCGACTGCACTTTATTTAAACTATATAAATAAGAAATATTAATGGAATTAAACCACTAAAAATTAAGTCAGCAGCTTAATCTTAATCTTTATATTTCTTTATATTTCTTTTATCATAAAAAAAACGGAATTTAGATAATTAGGTGCGTGGTAGTTATTACCGGAATCTTACGCATGAATATTTTAGTAATTGTAAGTACACTGTAAGGGCGCGTTCACACGACACGCGCACGCTCAGCGCACGCCACCCGCGTCCAACTCGCATTGAAATTTGTTAAATAAGAATTTGAGCCTTATAATGCATCAATAGATCTCAAATTGCATTTAACGAGGTCTACACGCGCACGCCATGCGCACGCCCCGCGCCCGCCCTGCGCCAACCCTGCACTCGCCCTGCCCGCGCCCTGCACCCTCCCCGCGTACGCCTTGCGTACGTTGTGACACCTGGAAGCCACTATGCCTAGTGAACGAAGTAGTCCAGTCACTAGTAGTTTAAGCGGGCGCGAGGCGTGTGCGAGGCGGATGCAGCGCGTGTGCGGGTTTAAGGCGGGCACAACGCGTGCACGGGTGCTGTGCGTGATCGGCGCGTGTCATCTGAATACGCCCTAATTGCGTAACCCAATAACCTTACAACAAAATGACTGATAAAGCAACACTATCAGTAATAAACAAAGCCGCCACAAAACAGAGAGGAGTAGAAGGTCAGCTACAACAGCAGAGAAAGGAGCATATGAATTCCAATGCATTAACGTAGGCACCCCACAAAAAAAACGATCCTACGAAGTCCTTAGTGCACTGCGGTTCGGTCTGGATACACATAACATCACGCCTGTAATTCCCGAAGGGTTAGGCAGAGGTGTACCCATTAGTACACCCACATTTCGCCAGTTATGTTTTTAGTTTTAATGTAATAGGGGGCGAGCCTATTGCCATCAACCGGGCACAAATCCAGACACCCAGGCTGCTACTGAGAAATTCCTGTTGGAAAAACCCAATAACACTTTGCCCGACCTGGGAATAGAACCCAAGACCTCATGCATAGCAGTCGCGCTTGCGACCACTAGACCAACGAGGCAGTCGGTCTTGATACGGTCCGATAAATCGGTCCTACAAGAAGTCGGTTATGTGCGTGCACATTATACACTTGTCTGCGTGAATTTTATTATGAATTTTATAGCAAAATATAGCCTATATCACTCAAGAATAACGTAGCTTCTTATTAGTAAAACAATTTTCTTAATCGGACAAGCAGTTCCAGAGTAGCACATTCAAACAAAAAATCAGACATACTTTTTAGCGTTTTGATATTAGTAAAAGAAACATAGGTAGATAATGCAATGGAGCCGACCTTTTGAACATTTTTTTTCTATGGCATAGGGCATTAATTAGAGGCTAGATTAGTTCGTGGCACCTACAAGCGCCACAATGACTGGGTAATCAAGCTGCATTGTCGCCACAATTAATTGCCCATTAGTTTCTAGTATTGTGTGCACCGATTGTTTCCTGAATACTGCATGAGGTTTGCTATCGTTGATCTTGTACTGACGTGCTTTTTGTTAGGTGACATTTGGCAAAAGTATGTACTAGTTTCCTCGCGCCAAAGTTAATATTTTATCTCTGGAGAACATAATAACGAGATAAAAAGTCTGTATTATATATTTCAGACTGTAATCTATCTCTATGCTTAATTTTATCTAGATCCGTTCAGCCGTTCTGACATGATTGAGTGATAAACATCGATCGATCCAAACTTACGTATTTATAAATAGTTGATTGGTAAGTGGAGTGTAAAACCCAGCTCAGAGAGCGACCCAGCAAACTCGTCGGTCTAGTGTTCGCAAAGCGCGACTTCTAAGCACGAAGTCTTGGGTTCGATTCCCAGGTCGGGCAAAGTTTTATTGGATTTTTCCATCAGGAACTTCTTTCTGGATTTGTGCCCAGTTGATGATAATAGGACCGCCCCCTATTACATGGGACTTAAACATAGCTGGCGAAATGTGGGTGTTCTAATGGGTACACCTCTGCCTAACCCTTCGGGAATTACAGGCGTGATGTTATATAAAACTCAGCTCATCCTCATACAAAGCCTAACTACGTACCACTCCAAATTACGTGTCGTCAATCTACATTCTTATACACGGAACAGAAAATGTCTTATTCATAACTCAATTTCCTTAGATTTGCTCGGCAAAGGAAGTGAAGTTCATATGAGGATCGTGGAATTTCTTGTTTGATGAGCGTAACTTAGTTGGTTGAGCATTAGTGAGCCAAGTTGGTTTTCACCTCACGAATGACAGTGAGGGAAGTATGTTATTAGCTTTGCGGCGACCTGTGCTGGATACGGAAAGGAATGGTGGTATTATATTCTCTTGTATGTTTCTGTCGCCCTGGTACTTTTAAGTGAATATCGATGTTTTGTAATGAACAAACTTTGTTAGTAGAGAGTGTTTGTTCGTTGTCGACACCAGCACAGGATTTATAATATAGCCTTTGCCCCCGACTTCACTCGCGTGAATTTTCTTGCGGATTCCTTATTCTTTTGATGATAATATAATTATGTAGGTTATTAGTACTCTGGGATAACGTAGCTTCTTATTAAGTTTTTTTTTTTTTAATCAAACTATTAGTTCCGGAAATTTGCACGTTCAAACAAACTCTTCACCTTTATAATATTGTTTTGGTCGCCTTTGTACTTTATTGTTGCAATAAAGTTTTAATAAATAAATAAAAATAATTTCCTAAATGTCTTATTTAAAAAAAGATTATTGGAAATCTCAGTTTCTATGGAAAAAGTCGGTCGAATTTAGCTGTAACAAATTGTTTCGAAAATGTTCTCTGATAAATTTTAAGACATTATCCTGCTTTTGCTTAGGAAGCTTTAATAAAATCGGTTCATTTATTTAAAAAAATATGGACTTAAAAGTTCTTAGACGAAATTAGTCTTCACTTTTAAATTTTAAAGTTTTGTAAATACATCAATAGTTTTAGTGTTTGAGTCTCCACGGTTTTCGTTAACCAAATCCTGCACGTGATATGTAATAACTCAATTTAAAATTGATGGATGGCTGAAATAATTCTGGGATATCAGTTATTACTATCAAGATTTATGCAGTTGTGCAACATTAATTTGTAAAGGCAGATGCAGACTTAGTTTCAATTAATTGTGTGTCTTTCTTCGGATGCAAGTACATAAACAATGAATAAAAATAACACTTTTAATATAAGATCGAACATAAATTGTAGAAAAAAACTTTGCTGTTTTATATATTTTGATCGTGTTTTTTCTTGGATAACAAATGTTCCCAGCTGTTGTGATAATTGTTAAGGAGCTTACCTTTCATGCATGAGGTTGCGGGTTCAATACGGGGAAAATACCAATGTCTCTTTTTTAATTCATATGTACTTACTATGTTTATCTTGGACATCACAGACATCTGTGAAAACAAACAAACATCGTCAAAAAACCTGGACTAATAAGTCTGAAATCGCCAATCTGCCTTGAGTCTCTTCGTGCCTTCTCTGAATGAGAAGAGGCCTTTACCCTGAAGTGCGACAATAGTAATAGACTGGTAATATTTTATGTTTAAAATATCTTTATAGTAAGATACTTATACCATAAAGACAGTGATTTCCACGATTAATTTATCAAGTAATTTGATTTTTTACTAAGATTGGCTATACTAATAAATATAACATCACGCTTGTAATCCCCGAAGATAGGCAGAGGTGTATCCATTAGAACACCCACATTTCACCAGCTATGTTTAACTTCCATGTAATAGGATAGGATAGGGCGAGCCTATTGCCATCAACCAGGCACAGATTCAGGCAGTCATAAATAACATTTTTATTTATGAAAATAAAGTTTAATATTGTTTGCATTTGGTCCGTTCGGTCAATAGCCTGAAGGTATCGACCAATTTGTATGAAATTTGCTATCGGGGAGTTATTCACGAATGCCTTTAGGTATTTCATTTCGAAGATTTTCTTTTAAATTGAAGGTAGTTACCATACATAACGTTATTTGATTTCTATTGAAATTGCTCTTTATAATATAAGATTCATTGATGCATGAAACTCTTGAATTGCTTATATAAATGAAATCGTTGTTAAATCTTGCATTACTTACTTATTGAATTTCACAAATGATTGGGTTTCAATATAGCTCGGAGAACAATATTGAGTTTCTTAACCGCTTAACAAAAGGAGGTTCTGTTTTTGACTCGTGTATATGTGTGGCTGCAACTTTCTCAAAAACTACTGAATACATTTTTATGTTTTTTTTTAATAACGTAATCTCCGTCCTTTCAGTACTTATAGTCATTAAGTCATTATTTCTCAGAATTATCAGATATATTTATTTATTTATTTAAATATGCATGTTGATAATATTTTCAATACCTAACCATTGTTAATATGGTCATGAAGTAGACACTGAAATGCGGAGCAACATAGGTACTTTAAAAAACCAAACGATTTTAAAAACTATTAACTGGAAGTTATTTTAGTTTCAGAAGTCGACGCCAATAAACCCTTGCCTTTTCCCATGGGGGTAGGCAGAAACCACAGAACGCCACCTGCTATGATCCTTACATACTCCGTTCGCCTCATCCACGTTCATACATCACGTCATACAAGCACGCCAGTTGCGAGTACTACGCACCTGCCCTTTCTGAAGAACCTCACCAATAAGGTCAGTGTAGGTCCTCCTAGGGTGACCCCTTCCTGCGTTGCCTCTCACTTCTGCCAAAAAAACCTTTTGTTAATCGTCTTTCACTCACCCTCGCTCTAAGTAAATAGTTATAATTAAAAAAATACTGTCTTTTACATATAAAAAAACAAACGCCACCGAACGTCCGTTTTTTTTTTTTTTTTTTTTTTTGAGGTGGTATAAATCATCAAATGACTCCTTCCGCCCTGGGTGGGGCGGAAGGGACTGTCAGATTTTTACTGACTAAAAAACCACCCTGTTCCTTCTGTTGCCCTTTACGTTCCGGGGCCACGGTATCCTGTTAAGACGTCCCGCAACCCCGGCAGGCGTTGGCCCCTTTGGGGGCCCCGTCCCTGTGCTGACAGCTCTTTGAGGCGCGCGCGAACAGAACGCGCCGTCGACCCGGGCTTGGTCCTTGATCGGACGGCGAGCTACCCATTACTCGCCGTCCGCAAGCCCGCGCCTACGGTGGCCGGATGTCGCCTCGCGACGTCCGACGCCCTGGGCGTCTCCCGCGGCGGCTGGGGCGTGAGGTGGTTCTCTCCCTCATGCGGCCCGCCTCCTCCTTCGCTAGCATTACTGCTTCGCAGAAGGGGGTGACTGCATCCCATTCCCTCTCGCCCCGGAGCATGGCCTGAACCAGGTCCGGACGCGAGAGGTCGCCGCCGCCTATCGCCTCCGTGAGGACACGGCGGTGGTCTGCCCAAGCGGGGCAGTCTTGCACCGTATGCTCCACCGTGTCCTCCGGGCGATCCAAACAGTGGTGACACCCGGGCGTTTCCTCCCGCCCTATCCGACACAGGAACCTCCCGAAACTACCGTGTCCGGTGAGGACCTGCGTCAGGCGGTAGGTGAGGACGCCGTAGCGTCTCTCCAGCCACTCCTCAAAGAGGGGTCTTACCGCCGCGATTGCGGCGTGCCCGACCGAACGTCCGTATTGTGGTTTTTACTTTTAAAATTCATTGTAACGATACTTTTTAAATATTCTATTAAATTACAACCTGCAGGCTCCTGTCCTCTGATCCCGCTTTCAGGTCGTGGTTCAGAGATAATATGGTTATCGTACTCGACACAAAGTACCTATATATACTCCATGCAAAAATATATTTCCTTATTGGACTTGTGTTAAAGTTGATATCTGTATAAAAATAAATAAAATTTAAGTGTCAGTCTGTATGTAATGTCAAAATAACGGCAGTTCCATAAAATAAAAACTATGTTTTGTTCCGGCAAATTTGACTTAAGTTTCGTTGACAGATAGCTGATCTTATTGGGAGTAACTTATGCTACTTTTATTTTAGACAAAATAATTAGGGATCCGCACAAAAAAATTAAGGTCCACAGATTTAACCGTCATCGCACAGACGGAGTTGTAGGCATACGCTAATTTAAAAATGAGAAAAACGAAGATTAGCCGCAAATAACTTGAACAGAAATGGCGAGAGGTACATTCTTAAGTAAAATATAATTATTTAAAGGAATCCGCCATAAAGTTCAGCTTAGCAAAACTCAAAAAAATGATTTTTCTCGCAGATTGAGGATTAAATACAGCAAAATTATAAAAAAAATATTTCTCACACAGATTGAGGATTAAAGACAAAGTACCTACCTACCTACTTGGCTTATTATAACGAGAAATTACTGGTATAAGACGTATTTCCGAAAGTAACAAAGAAAAATCAGCCCAAATTCGAACATATGACTTGCAATGATAGCCATACCACCTTCTTAAACCAAGCTTAGACTTTACAACGTAAAACATTAAGTTCAAAATGGAGTAACATGAAACGTGAGAAGGATAGGTGTAACATGGTATTTTTAGGAACGGAAGCGTTCATTTGCCATGATTTTGTTCCCATCCTCATTACGTTCTTGGGACAAAATAAAGCTATATTACACGCGAGAGGAAAAAAGCTTTTTAGAAAGCAGTGCAAATATTTTATTGATTAAATTTTTGAGTAGGTATGTGAGATCCGGCGTTGTAGGATTTCATCAAAAGAGTTACCGCGGCCCTGGAACGCAAAAGGCGTTAGGATGGAGGAGAAGAACACGGATGGGTTACAAGCTTGATTCACTCATATCAGTGAAGTCACAATTCCAGCACCGTACCGTATCAGTGGTAAATTATTCTTTCATACATTATCTATGAACGCATTCACACCGGTCAGTGTCAGTGACGATACACTGCTCTTAGTGTCAGTTCAGTCAAGAATGATTTATCACTGATAGGGTACGGTGCTAGAACTGTGACTTCACTGATATGGGTGGAACCTAATGGGAACACCTGTAAGAGTCGTGGCGGTAAAACTTGTAAACACGTTCGAACTTTAATATCTCCGTAATTGCAAGCTTCTTAAGTATGGTCCACAACAAAAAAAAAATCCATTACGGTATCGTTAAATGTCTTTTAACACTCGCTTTGTCCGAACCTACCCCAATATATCTTTGAAGGAAAATGATTAACTTTTTCGACGGAAAAATCTGAACAATATTGCAGAATTAAATCACGTCAATAAATGCAGATTAAAAAAAAAAACAAAATTGGTGACAAAAGCAACTACTTTTATATCCATCCACGGATTTGCATGAAAGTTGCATAATTTTCTCTATAAAATAAAAGCAATGTATAGAAAAAAATGTAACTAGTACAGTTTTTATCTGGTTTTGCTTGTTTTGTTAGCCGTCACCCGATCGTATGTAGCGAAAAATGATTGGGGAGTAGCCCTGGCTGTTTTTTTTTTGTTATTTGCTTCGTGTTTTGATAAAAGTTTTTATGTCAAAAATATTCATGGTGCATATTTGACGTGGGCTTTGCGCAGTTGTTTTTAGATTTCGTAGTTATTTTGTAGGTTTTTTAATGTTATTATTTATTCAGGTGCGCAGCATTCGTACCCGGCGTGCTTGCACGACTAGATTTATGAAAGTGGATGCGGCGAAAGGAGTATGTACGGATCGTAGCAGGTGGCGTTCTGTGGTTCCTGCCTACTCCTGTGGGAAAAAGGCGTGAGTTTATGTAACATAACATCACGCCTGTAATCCCCGGAGGGTTAGGCAGAGGTGTACCCGTATTGGTACACCCACATTTCGCCAGTTATGTTTTTTAGTCCCATGTAATAGGGGGCGAGCCTATTGCCAAGAGTTTATGTATTTATTTATTTTATTTTAGGAAAGCTTACAGACTAATAAAACAATATTAAAAATCATTATATTATTCATGCTCTGTTTACTTGTCATTCTCTATCATAGATTCAAAAAAACATTGATTCGTTATCTTTACATTAACTTTTTAAACGTCTGTCAGAGCTTTTATTACAACATATATGTTCATATTATATGAAAATCAGATGTATACGTCGAAGATATAAATAAATACTAAAAAATCTCGATCGACTTGTAGAAAAAGCTCAAATATACTAAAAGACTAGAAAAGAGTTGATTTACAAACGGCTGAACGAATTTTCTTCAAACTACTAATCAAACCACTGATCAAGCAACCTTTCAAACAAAAAAAAAAACTATCAACATCGGTTCAGTCGTTTGGTAGTTACGACAAATACACACGTCAAATTCATAACACCCCTCTGTTTTCGTCGGGGTTAAAAATCTGAATAAACAAACCTCAAACAAACGTTCACCTTTAGAGTGCTTCACAGACGATTCCGCCGAAACTACTCTAATTACTTACCCTTTCTACCAGGCGCTCATAAAAAGCAAAGAGCGTTCTTCAGGCAGTCAGATTGAATGAGTACATCGGAACAAATGCCGCGTGTTACGGCACTACTGAACAGCTGATCCGAGAACTTACGATCGATGCTCCTTCAATTTCACGCGGTATTTACTTTCACTGTACGCGGGAATGGCTGTGCTGTGTTTAGATTGCTTGTTTAGTTACTGGCGCCAACAATGTTAGTAGTTTGTAAGTTGTGTGGTTTTAAAGTTTCACGTTAGACTGTTTAAGCAGAATTGTATAGGACCTTTGTGATTGCGTTATAAAGGTATTCTGTACAATTAAAGATAAGTAGTGTTTCGACTATGCACAGTTTATGTTTAGTTCCAAAATTATGACAGCGATTTATTTTAGTACAAATGTACGAATTGATTCGTACGTATAAAGTGAAATCGTGTTCTTGACTAATTTTTTCCCACAACTACCAGATTTTTAAAATAATATATAACCGTTATTATTTGCTGATAGTGTAGTGAAAGAATTTTTAAGAAGTTATTTTTGATTTTATCCTTTAAAAAAAATACAAATCTCTTCTCTTTTTAATATAAGTTTATAAGATAAAAAAAAAAATAAACGCAAGGAAATTTTATTAAAAAACTACTTAATAAATCAAATTAAAGAGAAACTTCAATCTACACTTGTACTCTCTCTGGCGCATTCACTAATTGTCCAGTAGCAGTATATGCAAACGAGGCACAGTGAATGAAGGATTTGCTTAGTTTTCTTGCAAATAGACGAAAACATTTTGTTTTATTCTTGTTGAAGACCTTTTCTGGACCGTTGGGCACGCATATATTTCTCTGTGATATGATTTGTTGCTTTCTTGTCATATATTATACAATATGTAAGTTAATGGTGACTCGCTTCTTTGTGTAATCAATGTGAAAGCTAAATTCACTGTCTCATGTTTGTCAATTTGTTGAAATGGAATTGAGAACTTTTTATTAACTTACCTACAGGATTTTTATTAAATTAAATGGTTTCCAAAAAGATATCTCTATTTTAAAATGCTGAAAGAAGAACGTATAAAACTCCTAAACGGCTGAACGGAATTAGCTGAAAGGCACATTGAGGTAGGTATTGATCTTGTTTAACAAGATGATAATTTTGGGCTTTGGCTTTTAAAGCCTACGTAAGCGAAGTCGCAGGCAGCAGCTAGTAATAAAATAAATCTACACTATAAAATAATATTATAAAGAGGAAAAAAATAATATTTTTGTTTGTTTGTTTGTAATGGATAAATTCAAAAATTACTTGACCGATTTTAAAAATTCTTTCACCATTAGAAAGCTGCATTATCTGCAAGTAACAAAGGGTATATTTATTTTATTTTTGCGCGGACGAAGTCGCGGGCATAAGCTAGTCAATAATAAAACATAAAAGACCACAAGACAAAACTAACGCGCAATCCATTTTTAATCTTCCACTAAATTGCAGATCCCGAACTATAATCCTCCTTATCCATTATTTCGAGCCCAATTTCGGCCAAAGACAATCATTTCACCAATCAGAACACGAGAAAACAAGTCGGGACTCACTCTAAACCCAATCAGTGGGCTCCGAGAGTGGGCAACGGGAAAAAACCGGAATTCAATTACAAACCGGCCAGGGTTAATAAAATGGATCGTATTCCACTCGCGCCATTTTACCATTTCTTTGTCCTGTTTTTGAAGTTTTAGATTTTTAGGGTTACGTTTAAAATCTGCCTGTGTTTATTTGTAAAATTTATAACTGGATACTTGATCCTATTATACTATCAATTGGCATACTTTTTTTGATCTGTCAAAACGTGATTTCCAAATATTATAGAAAGAAAAAAAAAATATTAAAAAGTAAATAATAATTTTTGTATGGTCAAAGTAAACTATGACGTCACATTTTCGCCAACTTGATTAACTATTTATTGATTTCAAAGCAACTATAAATCTAATTTTAAAAAACATAACATCACGCCTGTAATCCCCGAAGGGTTAGGCAGAGGTGCACCTATTAAATACATCCACATTTCGCCACTTATTTCATACATGTTTTTACTTAACCCTATTCTTCGCACGGTGGATAATTAATTTGATATATTGTAATACTTTTTGGAAATCTAGAGACGTACAATACGCTCCATGAAAGATGAGACTTGACATACCACACAAATCTTATTATTTCGTAATAAATATTATAATATTGTTAAGAATTTTAATTTAAATGCGATAGAAATTTCCTTGAATAGATACAAAAATTATGGATAACTATTTACATATAACATACCTGCACAAGCTCACCACTACTGACGCTTGCCAAGTCTTATCTTTCGGGGCACGTATTGTACAGGATGGACACATTTAAAGTAAAAACATAATTCCAAAGTAATAATATTTTTTTGCAAAGTTTAGGGTTAAAAGATTCACTACGAATCACCCAATGAATCTTTTAAGCAAGGGCATAAAGTTCTCCCCTCTTCCAGTGCTGAGGTACTGAGAGGGCCCTCATACATGTTTGCTAACATTTTGGTCACGTAATAGAGTAACGACTATTGGTAATGGCGGTACGTGCTTACCAAATTAGCAGCGGTGCATAAGTAACAAGGTGAAGTCTTATCGTTCATTGACCTATTTCACTTTCTTACGCTATCTGTCGCTGTTGTTTGTAGCCCGAATGTCACTGTCAGATAAATTTAAAATTGGAATCTAAATATATGAAAGCGAAAGGTCGCACTCACTTATCACAAAATATCGAAAACCGTTAGACGTAACGTAAAATCACGCCTGTATATTAGTACACCCACGTTTGCCAGTTATGTTTAAGTCCCATGTAATAGGGGGCGAGCCTATTGCCATCAGCCGGGCACAAATCCAGACTCTAAGGCGAGAAATTCCTGATGGAAAATCCCAATAACTCTTTGCCCGACCTGGAAAACGCACCCACGATACATGAGAAACTTTCTCTTTCACCATATTTCATACGGAACTCTAAAAGAGTAACTTTTGTTCAATAACCTTCTAAACCCACACCTTCGCGACATCAGAACGTTCAAAATCTGAAAGTTATTCGTTTGACAAGGGTCAGGAAGTTCCCACCTCTGCAGCTTCGCTATACTGGAACTTTATTGGATTAAAATTTAATTTGTAAATGTTTGGGAATTACTGGTCCTAATTAATTTCATTAAGTTCGGTATTGTAGTGAGTGTTAATTGTTTAATTGATAACTTATATACTGATAACAGTGTGGAATTATAATATTTGGTGTTTGATAACATAACATCTCGCTTGTAATTCCCGAAGGGTTAGGCAGAGGTGTACCCATTAGAATACTCAAATTCCACCAGTTATGTTTAAGTCTCATGTATTATATGTCTATTATTATGTCTATTGCCATTAACTGGGCACAGATTCAGACGTCGAGGCTGGTATTGCGAAAATCTTGATGGAAAAACCCAATAACACTGCCCGATTTGGGAATTGAACCCAAGACCTCATGCTCAGCAGTCGCGCTTTGCGACCATTAGACCAACGAGGCAGTCCAATCACAACTCTAAATTCTTAAGTACTTTTAATATTTTAAAAGCGTGATGGTTACTTGTGGTTGTGGATGGTAATTTATCTTGAATAATTTGTCTAGTTTAGAACCAAAATATTTATTTAATTTTTTATTGTAACTAGGTCACAAACAAATAGCATATTATTATGGTCTTTTAAATGAAGGTATATAAATATTTAAAAAAAAAAACTCAATCTTCTTCCTAAAGAGACGTATACGTAGATGCTACGCCGTAGCTAATGTAGCTGCTACGACGGAAGACTCGTAGCAGTCGTAGCTTACGAACGATGTGCTACGAATTTGTATGTTCTATGATACGATGGTTGAATATTGCTCCATCGAGCTGTGAGTATTTAAATAATAATACCAGTCTGTTACTATTCCACTGCAGGGCAAAGACCCCTTCTCATACAGAGAAGGCACGATCATTGATCACTACGGTTCCTCAAGATATATTGGCAATTTCAGTCTTATACTAATTACAAGTCCAACAGGCCAAGTCTACGACACAAAACGTTCTAAGTAGAAATCTTTAAAAATGTATGTAAATTAGAGCTACACTTGACAGATTGAGACTGTGATTAGACTGCGATCATTCCTAGAAGTTAATAGAATTGCCTTCCAAAAGTTTTCTTCACCAATATTAGTGGCGTTCAATGTAAATAACTTTAAAAACTTTGTACAAAATCATAGGTATTTGGTTTCGAACTCGCAAACACGCATGTCGTAACCATTGATCCATCACAACATGGGACTAAAACCATAACTGGCGAAATGTGGGTGTACTAATGGGTACACCACTGCCAAACCCTTCGGGGATTACAGGCGTGATGTTATGTTATGTATGTTCTTTAATTCGTAATCACACAAGCAGTAAGTAACAAAATACATAAAGCTGCCTCATTAAAACTTTGCTGCACAAACTCTCAGCGAAAATCTCGACACAAATACATACATACATTAAAAACAAGCGACCTTTCTACATTAAAACAATTCAGTTAATCCTTTCGGAGGCTCCCATAACTCGATTGCGAATAATAACTAAATCCACAAACAATGGAGTGGCGGAATCTCGTTGCTGTGCAAGTTAAAACGAAAATTCGGTGCGTAAACTTAATTACAACCTTTGGAGAGCAAATACTTGAGAAGAAGATTACTTTGTTTTGTTTTATTTAAACTTAATGTAACAAACAAGTTTAAAATAAAAAAAAGAAATCTTAAAAGCAAGCTTTTATCATTTTTCTTTTCAACAAGCCCTTTCATTTAATATCCATGTCATGGGAGTGCATGTAAAATAACTAGTCCGCCATCTTGGATTTAGAATGACGTCACTTAACGCACTATGCATTGCCATCCAAACTAGATGTGTATGCAACATTTCAGCTCAATCGGTTAAGGCCAACTGCTTTAAAATTCATTTGCAAGATTTGACTCGAACGAACATACATACTTACATATAATACATTGCAAGTTAAACAAAAGTTTGAAAAAGCTTGTAGAAAAAGTATAAAAGCAGACTTGATGCCTGAGGTATTCTCCACCAGTCAACCAAAGCTGAAGCTGGTGTAGAAATATATGGGTTTATCATGGCAGAAGGTGCAAATTATTATACGAAAGTAAAACAATAAAAAAGAGATTAAAAAAAAACTAAACAACAGAACATGTATTAATTGAAAGCACAAATTAATTAAAATTCTACATACTTAAATATGTATAATAATTTACAGTATAAAACATATTATATGTGTATACATACAGATACATATAAAACATACAATAACTTATTAAAAGAATAGAAAGGGAATTTATGATAAAACTCTTACTACCTCCTGAAAAATATATACGCAATTACCACTTGAAAGCAAACCGACTGTTGTTTCACGATGTTTTGGAGTAATCCTCGTGTGACTGACTCTTGGATTACAATTATTGGGTAGATCGTTAATGTCGGCTTGTGGGTATCGATCTGGGATGCTTGACGGAATTAATTTGCTCGGCAATGAAGAGAAGGGCTTCAGGAGACTGGCGTTTATTTCTTTATTTGTATAGATTTAGTTTAGGTATTTGGTGGTAACAGTTAACATTGGTAACGCCTATATGTCGAAGCAGTAAGGGTTGTTTTTCTCCTTATTTATCGCTTACCATCTTCTGCCCATGACTCCATCTGAGTGGAAGTATAACGATAAAACATGTATAGTACTTGCCAATAGTGTAGCTTTTTATCAGTGAAATAGTTTTTGTAATCGGTGAAGTACTACTAGGAAGTATCTTTTAAAACAAACTGTACCTCTCCTCTTGTCTTAACCAGGGTTTAAGCTGTTTCTATGTTCCTCATATTATATGTTTTGGACCACATCTTGAAACCTTATGAAGATATTAAAGGTCAAAGTTACGATTTTTACGGATTTTGCACCAAGAATAAGTAATTTCCTAGGAATATATTTTTTTCCTTATCACCTGCACAATCCAGTAACTGGGTAATACGATACCCCCTGGTAAGACTGGTTGTCAAAATTTCGGGCTTCTGACGACCCGTATCGACTGTCCACGATCCGCGTATGACAACCGGGAACAAACGGCTTTTCCGAGGCACGGACCGATGTTAGTAATGTCTAAGAAAAACTTAGAAAGCAAAAATGTTTTTACGGCTACATTTTTTTTCCTATATTCATTCACATTAAAACTACACATAAAATAACTTAAACCTGACTCCTACATCTTTCAGAGCATAACTTTAAGACGCAGTAATAAATGATCGCTTCCTGCCAAATTCTCTATACGCCAAATTGAGTTTTAGTTAGAAATAAATTGAGACTATCCTTCTCACTATACCGTTCAGGAGCTACATACATCTATCTTGTTTTGTACGTTATGGTTTATGCTCTTTTCGTTTAATGGGTCTTGTGACCAATTACCCGTGATTGACGTAGTTTTCCGACGTCTGATGGATTGGTTGGGAGTCTGCAGCTTTTCTGAACAGTTGTAGATGTTTTGTAAAAGAGATTAAAGGCCATACTGTATATAAAGACTAGTTTTCTATGACCGGTACATAGGTACAGCGAATGAAACTCACATAGATACTAATACATGATTACGGCTTAAATATAGGTGCACAATATTGCCTCATTCAAAGTCAAAGTCAAATCATTTATTTCAATTAGACCATTAAAAGGCCCTTTTGAACGTCATTTACAAGAGAAAAGAAAAATTATCATATGGAATCTAGTTGCCCATTCCAAAAGGTAGTTTCGTATGGAGAAGAACGGACAAGAAACTCCATACTTACTCTTTTATTAGTCTCGATGTCTGGATTTGTGCCCGGTTGATGGCAATAGGCTCGAACCCTATTACATAGGACTTAAACATAATACATACAATACATATTACAAGCGTGATGTTATTTTATATTATTATAATTATTCCGCATGCTCGTGCTAAATAATCTGGACAGTTTTCTATTAGTTTAAACTAATAAATCAGAGGTGAAGAGGTAACATGGTAGGTTCAAGTTATTGTACGAGAATAAAACATAAAAAAAACATAACATCACGCCTGTAATCCCCGAAGGGTTAGGCAGTGGTGTACCCATTAGTACACCCACATTTCGCCAGTTATGTTTTTAGTCCCATGAAACATCTTTCAAAAAAAATATTTATAATATTACTTACGAACAAATTCAACACATTCGCATAGCTACATTATCCGACACACCTGTACCGTATCTTATCTTGTGAATGCTTACTAAAAATGCACACAAACGTTTTATAATCCCTGCATCGGTCTCAATGCAAAAGAACACCCACAGTCGCCATAGAATCAACAGCCTTAATGCGAACTGAATGGGGCCGGATAAGCTCTATAAAAGCCGAGTAGGTCTGTGACGTAATACCCGGACTTAGGACCCGTATCCACCGGACCTGGGAGGCTGAGAAATATTAATTGGATTTTCAATATTGTGCTCGTACGTAGTTTGAGAATTTTTGGTTATTATCTGGTATGGATATTTACTATGATTAATAATAACTGCAAGCATCTTGTCATACAGAGAAGGCACGAGCATTGATCACAAAGATTGGTTTCTGGGACATAACATCACGTCTGTTATCCCTGAAGGGTTAGGTAGAGGTGTACCCATTAGTACACCTACATTTCGCCAGTTTGTTTAAGTCCCATGTTAGAGGGGGCCTATTGCCATCAACCGGGCACAAATAATTGAAAAACCCAATAACACTGCCCGACCTGGGAATCGAACCCAAGACCTTATGCTTAGCAGTCACGCTTTGCGACCACTAAACATGACTGGCGAAATGTCGGTGGTTTATTTAATAGGTACACCTCTGCCTAACCCTTCAGGGATTTCCGCCGTAATGTTATATTAAACTGCACATCAATAAATTTTGTACTAGGGTAACAGATATAATCAACTAGTAGTTATTCACATTTGGAAATAGTCAGAGACACTCTGGTACGTAGTTACCGTACGCCGGTAAATCAAGTCCAGCGCGACGGGACGAGCTTACTATCGCATTGTGCACTGCATACATTTTATATTATAAACGTATTGGGTCTCTGGCTGTATTTTAAAGGAAGTTTTATTGCAGGTTCTAAAGTTTACATTGACTTTATTGTGCAGAAATTCTTACCTAGTGACTTGAAGATACGTTTGGCGTCGGCACTGAGCGATTCGGAGATCGTGGAGGACGCGTACGTTCCCCTGATCCCCGGCGTAAGTGTGTGAAGGGAACAGCGGGGTGGTTTTTAGTCTGTAGGAGCCTGACAGACCCGTCTGCCTTCCTCAGAGCGGTTGACTTCTAAGAGGACTTTCTAAACGATAAACAAAAAAAAAGGACTGAGCGATGAGCTGCTTACCTTGCATGTCTTGGATTCGATTTGCCAGACATATTCGAATGGCCTACAGATAGTGGATCCGGGTCTGATTGTTCGTTCTGTTCTGTTAGTAAAGATGCGTTTATATGTTAGTAAACGCATCCACGATATATAAGAAATACCTACATAGTCTAGAGAAAAGCAAAAAAAAATGCCTATCTTTTCCTTACTACCACAGCTTCGAAGTCACCTATAATAAACCTAGATATTAGTGCCCTTATTCTATTAATCAACAAAATTTTGATGAGTTTACTTTTATCAAATCAAATACGATTACTTACACTGAATTTGTATGAAGCGAAATATCTTGTAACATTTTTACTATCAGTAGATAAATAAATAATAATATCTAGTGAATAGTATCTATAAAACAATAAGGACGATTTTTTCTATAATCAGATAACTCTTAACGAAGGGATAAATATGGCGATTTGACAGGTTTTGTATAGAAAATACGTCAAACTGTCTTATTTATTCTTTAGATAAAAGTTGTGAGACTATTGAAAAATCAACCCTAATTGAACTTTAGGTACTAAAAACAAATCATGTTTAGTAACAAAATACTTTTAATTCTGGTTTATAGAAAGCCTTTGATTGGTTCAATCCTCGGGTCACCACCTACTGGACTCAATAACGTTATTATCCCCTAGTAGGGCGACAATTGATTTGGGAACAATCGGATAGGTGTCGATTACAAAAAGAATAAAAATAACCGAGTAATCGGATTGCGCAGACGAGATTGTTTTTGCTAAGTGAGTTTTAAGAATAAATTTACATATGTCATTCGGACAATGATGACAAATCGATTGACATTCATTCATCAAAATCAAATAAGTAATTTAGGCGTTACGGTGAAACAAACATTTAAATACAAACACATGTTACTTTTTTTTTAAATGTTGCCCTACTCTAGACATTTCTTCTGTATCGAAGTTGCGTTTAAATACATATAAACATACACAAACCACTAGACCAATTAATGCCTGTTCTGTTGAACCCAAAACCTGAGCTCTGAGACACAGCCTACAGACAAACTCCAGTTACTAACTTAAAGAAAAAACAGCATCTTCGTTAGTCCTTATTAGTTAAACCTAAACGTTGATGTAACTCGTAAAATTAAAGTGAATAGACTACTCTGTGGCGAGGCACTCACTGCTAATGCGTTACTGTTATCGTTCGACATAAAACGTTTTTGCTACACGGATATGTTAGTCCGTTCGACCGTGGCATAAAAGTTTATGGTAAGGTATAGATTATATTGATGCGGCTCTGGTTTTGGGTTCAAAATTGTATATTCTCGGTAATAATATTTTTACCGACCGAATTTTGGTTACGGTGGCTTATCGCAATGGAGACTACCCAAGTATGCAAGAGATATTATAGTAGTGTGGGCAAACACAGGTGCTTTTCTTCTCATAGTCCGATAGGTCGGCAATCCGACACGATCAGGAAGAGATCAGGACCAACGGCTTTACTTGCTTTTCGAAGCACAAATCTCCGGAATGCTACGGAAAAAATCCTAATAGAAAAAATTGAACCATCACGAATTTCTCAACATGGACGTCTTAACAGGATACCGCGGCCCCGGAACGTAAAGGGCAACAGAAGGAACAGGGTGGTTTTTTAGTCAGTAAAAGTCTGACAGTCCCTTCCGCCCCACCCAGGGCGAAAGGAGTCATTTGATGATATTTACCACCTTAAAAAAAAGCATCGAAAACAGGACAATATTCAGCAAATACGCTAGCAATAAGAAGATTAATGAGGCAGTCAAACAAAATTGATTAAAAAAAAATTCCTACCAATCACATATTTCATGGTGACCCCATTGAAAGTCTGTTTGCTGCTTACACTTTGCTCCGACGGCTACTCGACGTCCTATCAAGGAAGGATTGAGACATCGCCGAGAATTCCTTTGAGAAATGCGATAGCTCTTAATGAATTTTTCTTTAAGAAAAGGAATAAGGATTAGAGACGGGACCCACGTATAGAAAGTGGCTTTAAGTGATTTTGTTTCTTTGCAGATGATGGAGTAGGTATCTCGGAGTGTTGGAGAATAATGAGTGAAAAAAAATGGAGCTGTTTTTGGTTCTGAATCATGCCTGCGAACTTTCTCGTTAAAGAGATATTGTAGGTCAAATCTTTAAGTTATTTTTTACAAACTCATCAATATTCTCGCTAATAAATAGCACGCCTGTACTCCCCAAAGAGTTAAGCAAAGGAGTTCCCATTAGTACACCCATATTTTGACAGTTATGTTTAAGTCCCATGTAATGGAACGAACCTATTGCCATCAACCAGGCACAAATCCTGACTCCGAGGTTGATACCGAAACATTCCTGATGGAAAAAACCCAATAACACTTTACTCGAACGGTGATTTTTTACGGCAAAAATAGAAATGTGTATAACCAATATGACTATTACTTTATAGTTTGGTAGATAAGCCGACAGGTTGCCTTTAAATACCAGTCCAAACTTGGATTTCCAGAAATCAAATTTAAAACCGTCTTTTTACCTCATCAATTCTGTAAATTGCTTCAGGCACCTACCAGGCTGGCAGAATTCTCAAGAAGATATTCAATTATAAATTTAAGTTAAATAAAGAATTTCTATACAAAAATGAATCTCAGCTCACCGCTTTCTTGTATACGATCTGTAAATCGATTCCTGCCCGTAACCAATTAAGTTGTAGGTATCTACGATCAACAGATCGTATTACTGAAAGTCGCTCATAAGTCGAGTGAAAAACAAAATTTAATTTTTGATACTGACACCTTCATTCAAATATTTCAAGGAAAGTTACGATAAATTCCACATAATTTCGAACACAGAATTTCATAAATTCCGAAATAGAACATAAAAAAATTGAGTTTTTTTCGGTAGTCGTGACCTTATTTCCCTTCAATCTTTTAAATATATAAAAGCGTAACGTCACTCACTCACTCACTCTGCACGAAGTATCGAAAACCGCTTGACGTTTTAAAAAAATAACACAATCGCCAATACGCCACGACCAAGCGTGGTGATCAATGCTCGGGCCACCTCTGCATGATAAGAGGCCTTTGTCCTGCAGTGGGACAGTAATAGGATGCTTTTATTATTACTATTTTATTTAGAAAACGTCGGCAGACACTTCTATATCTATGTTATGTTAGTCGTAGGCAGACTCTTAGTAATGGCATCATGCGGTAAGGATTTAGTGCAAACGTGACTAGAATGTCGTTTCATACACTTTGTGGTAGCGACGCACCATTCCGAAATGTACCGAAATAATCGGAGCGAATTCAAATTCGAATAAACAGTCTACTTACTTATGATAGTCAAATGATTCGAGATGTTTGCTAAGTTTATCTATTCAATTAATATAATTATAGTAGTTTATTTTTAGATTTTCTTTTTAATTATTACTCGACTGCACGATGCAAAGGGTAATGTGTTTATCACTTTAGGTATGTATGTATGTTTGTTCCCTTGGCAGTGTAGAGACCAAACATGTAGGTGGATCTTATCTTTTGAAAATTCAATATAACGACGCAAGTTCGTGAAAAAACATGAAAGTCGGCGAATTTTGTTAAGTGTGAATTCATATGATTTGATATGATTCACATGTTTATCATTGAATTGGTTTTCGAAAATTATCGGTCTTTAGGTTTTTCTTATCATTTTTCACTTCTAATGACCATTTAGGATCTTTGACAATGAAAAGTGACCTAGCAACCACCCTTGTTAAAAATATAAAATAGAAAATTAAAAAAAACTCGACATTTTACTTTGACTTTGACTGTTCTATCAACTCGCTATAAGTAATGATGTGATCACGCCTATTTCGAAGTACTTGCATTAATTCTATAGACAATGAGCAAAACAAAGAACGATTCTGATGAGGGTGATACCTAAGTAATAAAAGGATAAATAATCTTTATCAATTTACTAGCTATTTCGCGCGACAATATCCGCGAGAATTTTCTTACAATTCTCAATTTTTTTACAGACTTCTTTTTATGATAAAATGTAGCCTATATACACCTATTTGTACTACAGCTTTAGCGCTCTGGGAAAACGCCCTATTATCCAAGAATTCCGAGAATCGGATAAGGAGTTCTGCAAATTGGCGCGTCTAAACAAATAAAAAAAAAACTAACAAGGTCCGCAACTTTATAATATTAGCACAGATTTCTTTTACAGCTTAATTTTAGAAATTGAATCTTAATCGATTTCTAAGAATTTAATCGAGATATTTCTGCCATCGAAACGTTCTTCCCATCTCTATTTTGTCATAAGGCTTTGAGTAACGTTGCCTAAGATTTGCTGACCTTTCAAAACCTTTTTTTTTGTATGTAAGAAGGACAGAGGCTTCATATTTGTGACGTAGAATCTTTGTAATTATGAACGTCTAAGGACTTTCTAGATCTTTTTAGGTTTTCTTTTGTTTTGGTAGGTTCTTTGTTATGATGATTTAAATAACGAGTGAAAGGGACATCGTACAGAAATTAGCTTTTCTATACGTTTTGACCGTGTCAATGTGTAAGTGTACCGTGTAACAGCAGATTTTTAATAATAGAGAAAAAAATTGGACTCTTTACCAATATGACTTTTTCTAATCCATATGTACTTTTTAAGTTTATCTTGGTCATCACTGTCATCGATGAGTTTTTCTTCAACTTTTCCTTCACCGATGTCAGTGATGTCTAAAATTGTAGGAAACCCGCACTTAATAGAAGTCTGAAATCGCCAATCTGCTTTGAGCAAGCGCGTGTCATGTCCTGTGCTTTCTCTGAGAGAGGCCTTTATCTAGCAGCGGGACAGCTAGGCTGGTAATAAGATACTATTTACTTATAATGTACCGTTCCTGCGAATGTTCGACGTAATGCTCAAGGCGAGCGAGCATTCACCTGTAACATTCCTTTTTATTTAATTTCTTCGTTGAAATATCTACGTCACACGTTTTGCTCGCGCTCTCATCTTATCAAAGGTAAGATATAACATTACTAATAATTTAACACACACATAACATCACGCCTGTAATCCACGAAGGGTTAGGCACACGTCCCATGTAATAGGGGGCGAGCCATTAACCGGGCACAAATCCAGCCTCCGAGGCTCCTACTAAGAAATGCCTGATGGAAAATACCTATGCGAGCTAATTATGTTTATAATAATTATATCTACTATCAGTGTGTCAAAATTCAGAACTAAATCGGATATTGGTTCAAAAGCACGTAGTTGTAGAGTTCCTTATAACTTTAGTTATAGTGTTAGATACCTAGTTCGTTTTAGTTTAGTTAGTTCAATAACGAGTAATAGGTGTCAGGATATTACTTGGTGAAATTTCTGTGTTAGTTGTTATTTATTTAAAGAATTATAGTATCTGCAATGCAACACATTCACTGAGGGTGATTTTCGAAGGATATTTTAAAAATCTCCCTTGGTAAAGGAGATAGACAAAATATGCATAATATAGTTTTGTACCGGAAAAAAATGTGTTTGAAAAAAAAAAGAAAAAACATAATGAAAAGTGATTTTCCCTTGTCGAGTGACGTAATCAACTTTATAACCTTCTATCATATAACTTATGTCTACGACTGCTTGGATATAATGCATCTTTTTGATTTATGTAATACAAGCCTTGTACTATTATTGAATGACACTTCGTTTATATCTGTACAAGCCGCCAAGTCCGCCTTTGTACTTTTTTGTTGCATAAAGTTTAAATATAAATAAGCCCATATAATTCTGGAGTACAGTCCCATATAATTTTTGGGCATCTCTTTTAGATGAAGTGAGTTTGAGGTGAACATGCTAGGGATTGACAGCTCACCTCAAGTTCACACCACCTCAATTTTATATTAACTAAGGTAATAATTTTGAACGTGTGAACGACACAGGTTTATGTATTTACATCTTTCCGATTTTCTTCAACGTATTCCGATGATTGCCAATATTTTAGAGAAAGTGTTTGGTTGGGGATCGAACTTGCGACTGCTCTGCTAAGCTCCTTGTATGACTAGCATGATGATATGAATTTCAGTGAGTAAATCGTTAGGTGTCTATCAGCAATATTGTAACATTTTGTCTTGTATTATGATATTATGTACACTATATTCCAGACGCGAACCTAAATAGTAATTACGATAGAATTTCGTTGAAATTACAAACTTTCTTTTGATGTACCTCAAAATATTGCTCCTAAAGCTTTTAAAAGGATAATGGTTACCAGTTTGTAGACAAAGTAAATCGAATATTTAATTAAACGTCAAAAGCCCGACCACGGGCCTTTAAATTGATTTATGATCTCATGAATCGATATAATATTAATAGCTGCTGCTCAAATATTGTATGGAGATGTTTAAAAAGGTTTTTAAGCGTTCTAAGTTGGGTTTGGGTTGATATCATGTTTATCTTTGATGTGTTTATGTATTTAAAGGATACCAAACGGTATTTAAAAGTAACGAAAAGGTAAAAAAAATATAATAAATGGGAGTCGTGATTTAAAATGGCTTACCTTGAATGTGTCTCTTGGAGATAATAAAATGTATTTACATTAATCCGAATAATACAAAAAATATAATAATAACATTCTCCCGACCAAGTTGCGGTCATAGTGGCCGATTGCAAAGGAGACTAGCCAGTTGGCTATACTCTTTTTCCTTCATCGTGCAATCAACATTAAGCGCGACATTAGCAAATATACTTACAAAATCCCGACACTACCTTTTGGACAGTAGCACACCAGAAATAACACCTGTCTGGTCAGAGGATTCTTTTTCAATGCAAGATAAACTTTACACCCTTTTTCTCATAACTCTAAAACTATATTGCTTTAAAACTATATAGCTATTGACTAAGCCCCACTAATATACACATAGTATCTACTCAAAATAAAATTGGTTCCAACATAAATGCATAGGTATCCATTTAATTGACAATCGCTTGTCGAATCAACAGCGTCGATGGATTAATAAATCCGACTATCCGACTAAATTCGTTGGGCTTCCTGACCATCCAACCCTGTTCCTGGCGACACAGATTAAGAATATACAGAAGCGACTCTTTCGCATTTGAAATGCCTAGTTTCGAGCGTAAGATACATTGAGTGCAGTCAGGATGGTAACACTAAGTTAAACCTGCTTTCATTAGGTTCTGGTTTCATTAGTTAAGCTTGGTTCACACATATCCGTGAAGTTTACAGATCCGAGACCGTACCGTCAAGCTTTATACGGGTCGTACCCATTAGTGATGAGCTGCAGTTTTATTAGTAGAACTGTGTCATTAGTTCCTAGCATATGATCAGAAAATTCATCTAAGTTGCCATTCTAGAGACTCTATATTGCCTGACTACATCGACACTGACCATTTGCCATCTTACTCTCTTACTATAAAATTGTCCCTGATGCGTCTAGTGATCTCAAAGCGCGACTACTGAACATGAGTTCGATTCCTAGCTTCTAGGGTTTTTAGGCTTAGGGTACGATTCTGAACTTCTAGGGTTCGATTCCCAGCTCGGGCTAAGTGCTATTGAGTTTTTCTATCAGGAATTTTTCAGTAACAGCCTCTGAGTCTGAATTGTGTCCGGTTGATTGCAATAGACTTGCCCCCTAATACATGGGACTTAAACATAACTAGCGAAATGTCGGTTTACTAATGGGTACCTAAACCTCTGCCTAATTCTTCAGAAATTACAGGCTACAAGTTCCGATTCTGTACGATATTCTTATTCAATGCCGGTGAGTAGGGGATTAAAACTAAATTGTGATCAGTGTACGCCCCTAATACTGGGTCCGACAAACGATCAGCTGGGATGGAATAGGGATGCGTCGTGTCAATCACGGATTTGCGTGGTTACGGCTTAGGCGAATGTTCCTGTATGTATTAATTGGTATGTAGTGGGAACGTCTCTATGCGTGTTGTATTGTGTTCTATGTAGCCTACATATTCAGTGCGGGATTTATATTGCAATTGCTCTTGTGTTCTCTTCTTGGAAGTATTTTGAATAAAGCTGAATATGAGGTTATATTATACATACATACTACATACACAAACTCACACTTTTTTTCCATGGGGGTAGGCAGAAACCACGTCACCTGCTACGATTCTTGCATACTCCTTTATAGTTCAATTATTTGTAGTAACCGGTAAATATTTATATTTTCTTATCATATTTTTAGTATAGTTAGGTGGTAGTTGGTCAAGTGCGCAGTACTCGTAACCGGCGTGCTTGTGTGACGAGATGTATGAACGTAGATGAGGTGAAAGTAGTATGTAAGGATCATAGTAGGTGGCGTTCTGTGGTTTCTGCCTACCCCCATGGGAAAAAGGCGTGAGTTTATGTATGTATGTAGTATAGTTCTAATATTACTTATCTGTGTGTAAATAAATAATTGAAATACACTCCCAAGGAAAAACATAATGATCGATATTTTATAAGTAACGTCCGTAAAATTCTGTTGCTCTAATAAATATTGTACAAGACAACCAAGACAACAAAAGAACATTGAAATAATTCACAAAGTCAAACACAAAAAATAAAGAAAGATATATCTACACGTATAAAAGAAAGACAATACACTCGCAGGAAATTCTATAAGTCGTAAATAAAAATAGACAACGTGAGGAGTGAGAACAGCCCTGTTCAGTGGGCATGTAACGTAGGGATCAATGTGGATGGCCAGACAAATGAGGAATGAGCCTCTTACGTATGTAAACAAGTGTCTTAGGGAAAAACAGAATCGTTTGAATAAATCTTTTAGTTTATACGCCTATGGATATAAGGAAGAGAGTTGAATACGTTAAGTGGAATTTCCAATGGTAAAAGAAACACCAGTTTATTGTCCGACTGCTCAGCAAAAGCCGTTGGTACTGGCGTTAACCCGCAGTACTAGGTTTGTTCCTATCAACTACCAACTGGGTAGTAGCGGTCAGATAGGTAGACGCTTTATGTAAAATACTGGTATTCAGCTGCATCTGGTTAGACTGGAAAACCTCTACATAATTGGGAAAAAGGCTAAGCAGATAATGAGGTAAATCTATATAAAGCTGGAGGAGTTTTTAAGTTCTTTGTTACGCGCTAATCTCTGAAATTACCAGTCGGATAAGAAAAAATATTTTGTATATGATTGCTAGATTCATGAAGAATAGTTTAGATTATATAACATTTTGCTACGACCCACGGGAGTGGACCAGTAACCAAAGACGTAAATGAACGCGGATGGAACCGCGTGATATTCCCATCATAATACTTTTTCCGCTCCGGGTGTTACGAAAGGGAGCGTCAGACCTTAATGCCCTTTGCCTTCCAGGGCCGCGGTAACTCTTTCGAACAAAATCCGCAACCCTAGCAGGCACTGACCCTAGCGGGCCTCGTCTTCTGTGTTGACATCTCTTTGACGCATGGTATAAGTATAACTAGTTACTATGTATATCCCGCGATAAATACAAACTGCAAACATTAAAGGTATCTTCTATCAGAGTCACACACCATAAATACTTGACTTGAAACAAGCGGCGTCGGATACCATTTAAAGAACAATGTAATATAATTTACAACCGCTCCTGGCAGCTCAGGCTCTTTTAGACTTGGACTGCAGCCAGAATTTTACATAATAAAGCTTTTAATAGCATTCTGGTTAGATCTTAAACATCACATACTGCTGTGGTGTTTTATGATGGTAGATGGAGCGAGTTGACTGCCAGAATGGGCTTAAGTTAGTTCCGAGGTGAAATATTGTGCATTCTTTTAGCTTAATGCCGCACTGTGTGGAGATGATTACTGGATTTTTACGTGTTAGAATGGAGATCACGTTTAGC
This sequence comes from Hoplodrina ambigua, assembly GCA_949774945.1. Classification (NCBI taxonomy): domain Eukaryota; kingdom Metazoa; phylum Arthropoda; class Insecta; order Lepidoptera; family Noctuidae; genus Hoplodrina; species Hoplodrina ambigua. The sequence continues at coordinate 1,618,342 of OX458974.1, read as the reverse complement.
TAAACGTAGTGTGGGAAGCCCCGCTGCACGGTGGACTGATGATTTAAAGAAGGTGGTGGGCAGCGGATGGGTGTGGGCTGCCCAAGACCGGGATGTTTGGCGCTCTTCGGGGGAGGCCTACATTCAGCAGAGGACGGTTATAGGCTGATATGATGATGATGATTACTAGTTAATAGTGTCAGTGAACGAAGGTTCTTTGTTTTTGTGTTAAATAATAAAACAGCACGTTCATTGATCATTATGCTTCCTCAATAACGATTGGCGATTTCAGACTTAAATGAATTATCCAGTTCAAGTTTCCTCACGATGTTTTCCTTCGTCGATGTAAGTTACGTCAAAAATAAACGTAGATAATATATATACAATTAAAAAAAAATACCTAGGTATGCATGGTCGTCAGAATTAGTCGAAGTTTTCTTAGAAACCAATGGATGTTTTCAAATGTAATGGAATTTAAAAAGCAGATAATAAACAGTTCATCAAATAAGTTCAATTTTAATAGAAGACATCAATCGGTTTCTCATTATAGGTAACTGACATATATCTATCCTGCATACTATCTCTTTTGTTGACTGTACTTACATGAATTGAAAAAGTCCCATGGTACTCGGGGCTATCACGACACGCAGAAGGGAACAAAAGTCATCATCTGCCTAGCCTTTTCCCAACTATGTTGGGGTTGGCTTCCAGTCTAACCGGATGCAGCAGAAGGGAACAACAGTAATAATTGTAATTCAACAAAAACTTTCAACCCACTTTATCATCATCATATTTATTAGCTGAGCTACGTCCATTGCTGGACATAGGCCTCCCCTAAAGATGGCCACGATGACCGGTCCTGCCCGCATCCAGGAACAAACTTACTCTAATTACGTAGGTATTATTATTTTTTCCATCCATCATTCTGAGAGTAATTTCACGGGCAATTTGTTATTTTTATCGTTAATTGCTTATTATATCGCCCACACTGTGCTTACCTTAAGTATTTTCCTTATGGTTAGCCCGCACAAAAAGGTTATCGTTCATATTCATTTTATCAACCTTATGTGTTATATTACATGTTGTAGTTGTTTATTATCCCATAAAAAATAAAATAAAGTCTTTTTTCTTTTATCGTGTGGGCAGTAAGGTCTTACGACTCCACACACCCTAGTGTCAGAGTTTCTTAACCGCCACAAGGGCCTCTGACATGGTTTGAGTAGAACAGTAAGTCCAGGTTTCTTCACGATGTTTTTCTTCACCGATGTCAATGATGTCTAAAGATAAACTTTTGAAAGTACATATGAATTGAAAAAATCACATTGGTACTTGCCGGGATTTGAACCCACAACCTCATGCATGAGAGGCGGCCTTAACCACTGGGCCATCACGACTTAATAAAATATAGTTCGTAGATTGTCGCTTCACTAATAAAATATATATGTACTTAAGTCTAGTACTTTTAACAAAGGGGTAGTAAATATCTTACTATTTCTTACTTCTTGCTACTAATCTAAATGCGAAAGTTTAGATGAATGGATGTTTTTTTCTCAATCACGCCAGAACGGTTGAACGGATCTGGATGAAAGGCACAGAGATAGATTATGGTGTGGAATAGCAAATTGGCTTTTTATCAGTACACCCACTTTTTGCCAGTTATGTTTAAGTCCCATGTAATAGGGGGCGAGACTATTGACTGCCTCGTTGGTTTAGTGGTCTCGGAACACGACTGCCGAGCATGAGGTCTTGGGTTCGATTCCCAGGTCGGGCAAAGTGTTATTGGGTTTTTCCATAAGGCATTTCTCAGTAGTGCTCTCCGAGTCTGGATTTTTGCCCGGTTGATTTTTTATTATATTAAAATACTACTTATGTAGGTACATAGCGAGAATAGAGCCAGCTCCAATTTCGCCATCTACTCGATACACAAAATCTTCACCGTGAATCCAGAACGACAGCTATGTGGAGAAATCGCAAACACTTTTACTCCAGTAGCTTCGGCTTATCACTTTTGTTTTTGTTTTTCGGCCGTCACACAGCTCTAATTCGGCCTCGATGCGACGTTGTTGTCGGTGTCATACACGTTGTTTTCAGTTAGAATTGGAACGTGGAATAGAAGAGTTCAGAAGGCCAATTCTACCGACTGTAAACCTTTATGTCGAAAAATGTTAGTAAATTAGAGGCATTTTGATGCCCATTTCGGCAAATTCTGTTTGCTGCGGTATACTTGGGCGGGCGGGAATTCCTACCTCCCAGATAGGCCACTGCAGTTCTCTACCGCGAGGCAGGTATCTTCTTCAGGCATTCGTGACGCGGCGGAGATGGCGCGTCGTGGATGAACGTCATATTAAACTAAAATTGTAATCGATAGTGCAATTTAAACTCACTAGTACAAAGTCGAATGTCAAGCGTTGGTAATTTCATATTAATCTCCGATGAATATCTATAAAGCCAGGCTTTATTGATGGCAGCGAACGTTGGCTGCAGAAAAAGATCTTATTTTATAAGGAGTCTATTGTCACACGATTTGTTACCGACTCTTGTCTCGTAAGAATTATGATAATGTCCCCCATTTGAGAATATGGCGGGTGGCGTAGAATTTTATTGCGAAAAATTGTCGAATGTCGAATTTTTACTGTCATACCTATTATGTCTCCTTTAAGTCAAAACAAATCTTTTCTCTCAAATTAGAACATTAAACCCTTACTACTTTCTTACTTTCTTACCCCTCCTAAAAGGTAGTTTCACATAGAGAAGAATGTGCAAGAAACTTCATACTAACTGTAAAAAGAAAATAGTTTTTACAGTAGGTACATTAATTTAAAAAATTAAAACATAACAACAAAAATTCTATGTCAATAAAATTATTTTATTAATTTGAAAATTTATAAAATAAAAACGCAAATAAAAAAATTCAAAAAGCTTCAAAATACTCTTTTACATAGCTATTGACAGCTATGTAAAAGAGTATTTTGAAGCTTTTTGAATTTTTTTATTTGAGTTAGGGACAAGGGCCCCAAAGGCTTTCAGCATTGCCACGTTGTATGGCAATTTACATAAAATTTTACACCATAAGAGTTTTTGTAGAAAGCTCGGAAGAACAATAATAACGTGGCTTAAAAGACACTATCGGCAACAATTTTTCGCCCATATTTTGTCCGATGTAAGAAAATTAACACAAGTATTTTTTCAATTCTCGAGGGTCTCATCCATTTTCTTATAACACTACTTTTAGATACGAATCACTTGAATTACTCCAAGTGTAATAAACTGGCCAAATACGAGTTGGACTACACACAAACGGTTCCGTACCACCATACAATAAGTATTTAACACAACGCACAAAAAAACATAACAAAATACTCATCTCGTAATATCGAAAACCGCTTAACGTATAAAAATTAAATTTGGCAGGAAGGTAGATCATAGTTAGTAGACGTCCACTAAGAAAGGACTATCCAAAATTCACCTCCTAAGCGGATCAAACAGGCGTCCAAAGTTTTTATGAAAGAAATCAACATTAACGCGACGAAGTCGCGGGCAGAAGTTAGTATTTTATATAATAATAACCTTTATTATACAGTGTTAGTGTAAACACCGTTATACTTGAAACCAGTGGTTTGGTGTCTCTAATAGAACGTACATTCAACGAAAAAAAAAATTTTTTTTTAAAGTAAAATCTCCATTTTTCCTCTAAATGATTCACCCTATAAATATTAATAATTAGTTAAAACTTATGTAGGTAGTTATAATGGACGGCCAGTGCAGCAGGTCAACGCCCTTTGCGGTGATTACGTAACTCTGGCGCATAGTATCCATGAAATTACGGACGGTGTCGGACAGATTTTTTTTAATTTTTGAAAGAAAACTTTATTTATTTATTTTTAAATTCAGATAAACATTTTTTTATAATAAATCAAGTAGGTACCTATGGTTTTAGTGACAACGGTGTTTACACTAACAGTCTGTATAAACCTTTATTTCAGGTAACTAAGGCCCATAAAACACAAATGAGTACAATAACTATAAACTACTACACACTACACTACTTTTACTATTATACATATACTTAACTGAACCCTAAAAAGCGGAAAATAATGAAGTACAATGAGTTTCAGAAGCCACGCTCTCCGCTTGCAATTTAAATGTCAAAATGTTTACTTTGACATCCAAGAATGATGTAGGCGGGATGTTCAAGCCATTTAAGTTATTTACAGAATTAATTTCTTTGCCTTTCGTGTTATTTTGTCTAATGGATAGCTAATAAAGTGAGATGAGTAATAAATGAGATAAGAAATGATGTTATCTTCCTGAATTAACGGTTGCCGTGGCCAACCTATAAGGAAATTAGTCTGTGCTTAACCTTTTGGAATTGAGGGGAACATTTGGCAACAAAAAATGTCTTGCCCATAGACTACCAACAAGCAGTTTATTGATTAGTTGTCACCAAACAATTGAAATACTTTTTATAGACTGACAAAACGTTGTCGTCTCAATTGACTATTTACTGATTTCAAATATTACACTAAATTAAAAATTAATCAGGTTTCTACTTAAAGTATTTATTGAGAATTTGAAAGAAAATAAATAAATAAATATCTTGGGACAACTCACACACGGCTATCTGATCCCAAGCTAAGCAGAGCTTGTGTTATGGTAACCAGACAACTGATACTTATATAATTTATAAATACATACATATTATAGATAAATCACACCCAGACACAGAACTAACAATCATGCTCATCACACAAAGTTTGTCCTGGGTGGGAATCGAACCCACGACCTCCGGCTTAGCAGTCGGAGCCGCTAGCCACTAGACCAACAGGCCCGTCAAAAGAAAGAAAGAAAAATTGTTTATTCACGCGAAAATTACGCACATAACATAAGAAGAATACTTGTATGCAAAAGACAACAAACAAGATGGTATTAAATCTAAAAAACTAAGAACAAATAAATACAAATAACAAATACTAAAAACAACAACGGCTGACGCTCAGCATAATCAAATCAATGGTTAATGGTGTCATGATAACAAACCGATTTATCCTACTTAAAGCGCAACAGTAAGTATATTCTGGGACAAAAAGTCAAATAATTACATTCAAAGGCACAAATTGTATAACATAATATATTACATTTAAGCTAGTACCCCATTCCTTTTAACCCCGAGATGAAAGCGGGATCTAATAATTATATAGGTAAAATAAATTTCGCTTGCTGGAATGTCGAGAATCTGTATAATTGGTAGGAATAGGATCGCTGAAGCTTAATTACGCTACTAATCCTTCGCGTCACGATTTAGGGCACTACAAAGTGCTTCAGAGGTGAAGGATGTTGCTTTTGAGATATTCTTTTGTTTTAACGATTTAAGTATAATACCTAAATAGAGGCACAGTATTGAAACTAGCAAGTATAGCTAGCAGGCATACCATCTGATTAGCGAAGGGTTAGGCAGAGTTTTTTTTTAAGAGGCAGGGGTGTTAAATCCTCATGGACGCCTCAAACTGCCTCATCTTTGAAATAGTCTTGGCAGGGCCGGACTTAGTGGCTAAAACCACACTTATGCCTTAGTATGAGCCCCAGCCACACAAGTTACGCAGAGAGTTTATCTGTTCTATTTTTGTAATATTCAATTTTTTAATACTACGTTGCATTACGTTAATTATTTTGAGTTCTAGTTAGGCAGAGATTATGTACCCATTAGTACACCCACATTTCACCAGTTATGTTTAAGTCCTATGCAAGAGGGGGCGAGCCTATTTCCATCAACCGTTCACAAATCCAGATTTCAAGGCTGCTACCGAGAAATTCCTGATGGAAAAACCCAATAACACTTTACCCGACCTGGGAATCGAATGCGACTAGCTCAATTCGCACGTCGAGGTTCACAGAACGACAGCGATAGTTTCATCTAATACTTATTTTTTTTAAAGAATTCTGCCCGCATTTCCTCCTCTTAATACTTGTGTCTATGGTACGAAATAAATTGAAGTCTAACTTATATCAACACTTTCAACGGCTCCTTGAGTTTATTCTGTAAAGGAGGCGAGCGACCGTTGTTCATGTTTCAAATATTTATTATTTCAGATTCTAGAGACTTTGTTTGAACGATAATTTTAAAGGTCGTTCCATTTTGTTTAGTGATTTAATGCTTATCACATTTTCTAATTTCGCTTTTCGTTTTTGTATTGTTTCCGCTGAAAATGTGTTATAATAAAAATTAGGTTTGGTATAAAAATATAGGAAAGAAAAAGGATGAAATTAATTATGTATTAATGTGTATTATTAATATTTGGTAAGCGCAGCTGAACGATTGGTATGCTGTGTGTAGTGAGTTCAAGTTCCTTACGAAAAAATATTTATATGACCGTCAGATCGTTGTTACAAGTCTGGCTATTTGTGTATGTAAGTTTATATCAACTTTTTTAAAATTAGAAGCTAATATTCTTACTTAGACTGCCTCGTTGGTCTAGTGGTCGCAAGCGCGACTGCTGTGCATGAGGTCTTGGGTTCGATTCCCAGGTCGGGCAAAGTGTTATTGGGTTTTTCCATCAGGAATTTCTCAGTACCAGCCTCGGAGTCTGGATTTGTGCCCGGTTGATGGCAATAGGCTCGCCCCCTATTACATGGGACTAAAAACATAACTGGTGAAATGTGGGTGTACTAATGGGTACACCTCTGCCTAACCCTTCGGGGATTACAGGCGTGATGTTATGTTTATTATTCTTACTTAGCCCTTTGCGTTATTAACCACTTAGTTATGATTCAAAGCATTTACCTCTTTATTGCATCTGCTTCATGGGCATTGAAAGCGATAACTCTCTGCACAAACCCACAGTTAGAATCAAACTAACTGAAATGATGAATTTCACAGAGCAATCGCAACACAACGATCGCAAAACCATCGCACAGACTACACAATATCGTCCCGTATGCTCTCTATGCGATTCAAATTGATACGTCAACAGGACGAGGGGTCTAGCAAATACAAGGCTTTACATGTTCAATTTTGTCGATATACTCCACAATCTATAATATCTTAAACCGAAAAGTACCATTCATGTAGTAGGTACACTCTTTTCCATTTTTAGATGAAAGAAGTTACCATTTTTGTGGTAGGACGAAAATAAATACCTATTTTGTATAATATACATAATTAATTATACTTCTGTTATAACTATAGATAAAAAAATGCCTTATGAGCAAATAAAAGTGCAAAATTAAATCTAAACTAATATTATAAAGCTGCAGTGTTTGTTTGTTTGTTTGTTTGAACTGCCGAGTACTGGTCCGATTTGAATGATTCTTTCAGTGTTAGATAGAGTAGTTATCTAGGAAGGCTATAGGCTATATACCATCACGCTAGCTGAGCAGTAACCAAAGACGCGGGTGTAACCGCGGCCGACAGCTATAACTGTAGTGATAAGCATAAAAAAAAACTAATCAAGTTACCCTATGTTCAGACTCTGTGAATTGTAATGGCACTGATCGATTTCCACCTTTTTGAAAAACTCAGCAGTCCAGCCAGTATTTAGAAGTTTCAGTAGTCCAGCCAGTGTTTACATAAGCGGCCACGACCCAGCATTTTGACTAAATTAAAGAATTTGCCAAAATCGTAAATGATCACACATGAACACAAATACGGGAAAAAATGTGTTAGGCTAGATGTTATGTGTGCTTCTGCTTATTCTGTACAGCCGTTGAAGCGTAAAATAGTACCAAACTTTCATCCATCCATCATTCGCGTGAATGGTAGTAGGAAATAGGATTTGATTGCCTACATATTTGACAATAAAGTGGTCAAAACACATCCTTTGAAGACTCAACAGAAAAATATGTCTAACACTAAAACTCAAAGGAACGTTCGCGATCAAATAAAATAAAATTTTCCATGAAAGCAACGTGATGCAATTCTTAACGGAGCATCTAAAACTGGGCCGTTCGTGTAGAAAGTTGTTCGAGTCCTGTCGATCTCACTGTGAGCCTTTGACCCGTTCCTTTGACGTGTCGTCAAAGGAAATACCAGGAGAGCATAGACTAGAGAATGCCTTAGTTCGGTGTGTACTCCAGCGCGGCAGCGGGTTAACTTACAGCGTACAACTGCGATACTTTCGCTTTTATGGAACGTTTTTTCAAATTTCGATTGAAGTGGAGAGATTTGTTGATTGAGTATTTTTTTGTTATGCGATCCTGGTACCTATATGTTGGTAACTCGTTCTCTTGGGTAGTTGAATAAATTAATTAACATCATATATTCTTTATCTTGATTTTAAGATGATTTTGTCTTTATGGAAATTAAAATTATTTATATTTTTCTTTGGTTTGGATGTGGTACGTTTACAAACATATAAACACACATACACAAACAGCCAGACCTGGTACAACTATCTATAAGCCATACAAATATTTGTAACGCTAGGGAATCGAACCCACGACACATAGCGCAGCAGCCAATCACTCAGTCACTGTGCCAACCGTCAATTTGACATCAAAATTGAACATATATTCAAAAAAGGTTCAAATACAATCTTACCAAGACTCTTATCTGCTATATAGTCTTGCCAAATCTTATGTTCGTAAAACATATTCTTGTCAAATTTTATTTTCTGGCAACCACATCTGTCTTAATCCATTACGTTTTGTCTCCGTGTAATGTTAATTCAAGGCAACAGCGTAATTTGTTATTTTTATATCATGTTAGAGTTGCCAGTCTAGAAAAAAAGTATTCACATCTTAAGCCTACTGGAATCCCGTCGTAAAACGTTGAAGGACACTCTAAGACGTTTGTGGAATGCTGGCTGAAAATTCAAATGTATTTTTTTGCTCTTTTTTCGAATACTTTTAAAATGGTTGGCTGGTATTCGAGTAGTGAGAATGATACACGAATTTCCAAGCTATAGTTTGAACGTGGTGTGTTTCTCTGCATTATTAAGATTTATAATACTTTCGTGAACTGTTTCGATTTACCTAAGTACAGCAGATGAACGAGCGCGAATAAATATATTCAAATACCTATAAAATAATACCAGCCTATTACTATCCCACAGCAGGGCAAAGACCTCTTCTCATACAGAGAAGGCACGAGCATTAATCACCACACTTGCTCAAGGCGGACTGGTGATTTCAGACTTACATTAATTAGTTCAGGTTTCCTTCCAAAATAAGAATGTACATAGGAATTGAGAGCCTTATCCGCTGGGTCCTCACGACACATATCTATAGGAAATTATTAAAAAGGATTATATCGATACTAAAATTAATAAAACAAATCATTTAATCGTGTACGTCTTTGTGAAGGCAATCGCGTCTTAACGATTCTCTTTAATCTGGCGAGCACCAAAAAGGTGTGGACATCGGTCGCTGTAATTGGCTTGTAAAAGAACGTAAGTGGAAGATCCGTGACTGCCAACATAGTTTGGCTGTTCCAAAACAGTTTGTTGGACTCTAAAGTTTGTTTGTTAAGGTTGGTTTTCGTTTGTGAGATGTGGTTGAGTATTTTGATTTCTTGGCGAGAACGACCGTGCCACGTCGGGCAAGTTTGAGATAACGTCCCTGTGAGTGTTATCGGCCAATCAGAAGCGACGTGTTAAGGGGACGCTGCGGTAAACTACGGATGTTTGTGTGAAAAAAGTTTTTGTGTTTCTCTTTTCTTTTTTCGTCGAATGTCCCTTCAGATTTTTCTGGAGATCGAATTTGGTGTGTGTTTTATAAAGTGCGCGGCAATATTTGTTCTGTTATTTTTATATGTTTGTTTGTAATCAAAGTTTCAGTTTACTTATGAATTGGGAATCGTTTTAATTTGGAAAGGATATCTAAATTATTAAATTTATATTTACTACAACAGCACTTAATACAAAAGGTTAAGGTTGTCATCAGATTATGGCGCATTTTAATAATGTTTGCTATACCATTATGTGATAAAAATAATATTGGTTATATTGGACAACTGGTATTTAGGATTAGAACGATGATAGTTATAACAAAAGAGAGGTACTAATAGATGACAAGTCAATATAATAAGTCTATGAAAGCTGAAACTAGTTTCCAACATAAGTGGAAACTTGTGATTGGCTATTTATTCTATTTTCTACATAAGTACTTATTGTTTACTCAAATGAACTAGCTGTTAGTTTACTTAGCTGAATGAAATATAATAAACTAAATATCACTTAAGAAACTCATTCCTACTTCGTTGACTGCCTCGTTGGTCTAGTGGTCGCAAGCGCGACTGCTGTGCATGAGGTCTTGGGTTCGATTCCCAGGTCGGGCAAAGTGTTATTGGATTTTTCCATCCTGTTAAGACGTCCCGCAACCCCGGCAGGCGTTGGTCCCGTTGGGGGCTCCGTCCCTGTGCTGACTGCTCTTTGAGGCGCGCGCAAACAGAACGCGCCGTCGACACGGGCTTGGTCCTTGATCGGACGGCGCCTACGGTGGCCAGAGGTGGAACACTGCTGTGGTTTTAGCCGGTAAGAGTCCGGCATGCCCCTCCGTCACCCCCACGACGAAGGAAGTCAACGAGGATTAGGTCCGTGGGGATCAGAAGTCAAGGTATTACGTCAATAGCCAACTAGCTACCAAACCATCATCATCATCTTCCTGCCCTTGTCCCATGTTACTTGGGGTCGCAACACGTTTTCCTCTTCCATTCTGTCCTGTCAGCCGTCATGCAATCACTGACTCCTCTTTCATTCATATCCTTCCTCACTCAATCCATCCATCTTTTATTTGGTCTTCCTCTTGCTCTCCATCCATCCACATTCATATTCATAACTGGCTACCAAACCATCAAACATCACACAAAAGCTCAGTAACAAAAACTAGAACTGCTCCAAATTGCGAAACACAAAACAAATCGTCTCTCAGTGAAATAAATTCCCGATAAATCGAGCTTCTACATCGCCTTAACTTCAGCGTGGCTGCGACAGGGCTAATCAGTGGCTTCAAAGATGAGAGATGCAGTGGATCTGGATCCGATTGAATGGATTCCGAGTTTGGAATAAAACGGAACGGTACCAACTGCAAATGCTTGCTGTTTAATAAAAAAATTTGGCTTGGAAATTCAATACGTGGTGTAAAAAGACACATTACGAAGTCATTAACTACTTGTACAAACTCTGGCTAGTTAAACCTTATCCAACCTAACTTTATATGAACACTATCTGTATTCTGCGATTTCGTACGCATTGACTTTTTCACCCGTATTACGTCATTGCTATATGCAGGCACCTATATATTTTTATCCCGTTTTTGTGTTGACAAGGGATAATTTAGTTACTAAAATTTAAAATGTATGCAGACGAAGTCGTGACCGCAAGATAGTCTGCTAATATGTAAAGGCTAGTATGTAATAGAAACTAAGGCTAAAGGAAAAATCCCCCTAGTTTTACCTTACTTATTTACTCAAAAACTTTGTGTTTCTGTTCGTTTCTTTGTTCCGGCTAATCACCGAAAAAGCTGAAACGATTCTGATGAGACTTTGTTGCAAGGAGAAACTTATGCTTGGGCGTACTGTTATTTTGGAATAAAAAATAAGGATTTCGCGCAGATAAATTTAAAGACGGTAGACTCGACATTTACGTGGACGAAGTCGTGGGCAGAAGATAGTCTTCTAATATAATAAAGTTTCAAATGAATATGTCATGCATGAAATCTTCCTCAGTACAATAATGGCGCGTGTGAAGGCCAGAGGAATGAAACGCGTGAGTTATATCTTACTTTTTTATTACCATCCATTGTCCCATTTATATATTGTCGAAGTTTAATTTAAATTCAGTTCAAAGGCTGACAATAAATCAGTTTGTTTCAAATGACTTGATCCGTTGTACAAAGGATCAAGAAGAACTTTAAGAAGATTTATATTATGAAGTTGGGTTTAGTCATACTAAAACGTACCAATACACGTTAAAATGTTTAAATGAATGAAAATACATTTAACTTAACGTAATAACATCACGCCTATAATCCCCGAAGGGTTAGGCAGATGTGTACGCATTAGTACATACACATTTCGTTTAAGTCCTATGTAATAGGGGGCGAACGTATTGGTATCAACCGGGCATAAATTCAAACTCCTAGGCTGCTACTGAGAAATTGCTGATGGAAAAACCGGATAACACTTTACCCTACCTGGGAATGTAACCCAAGACCTCATGCTCAGCAGTCGCGCTTTGCGACCACTAGATCAACGAGTTAGTCAGTTATACATTTAATAATACAATAAATAATTACTAAAGAACTAGTTACTTAAAGAAGTACTTTGCAAATATTTATTGTATTCACAATTACTTAAAAAAGTGAAAAGCTTTGTAAAAAGACTTACGTACGACGTATCTTCTTTATATGAGAAGAGTGCCTACAGTGGCCGCAATCATTGCCTGGTAACAAATAATTAAATTATTGTGAGTTTATGGGTTGGCTATTTTTTTCAGTACCAACTTCAATAGGCGAGTTGACACCTCCAATCAATTGACGTATTTTTTATAAGCTGTCAAAACGCGATTCTTCCATAGATTATGTATGGTAACATCGAGCTGTGACATCACTTATTTGGCAACTCAATTGACTACCTATTTATTGATTTCAAAGCCACAAATAATTAAAATAATAATATATACAATATTTACAAACTTAATAATAAAAATAAAATAAAAACAACCAGAATAAAAAAAGAGAAACTAAAACTAAATGGCATTAAAAAAATTCATCCACATCGCTGTCCACTGGAAATGTGCCCAAAAGACTGGCCGCATTGCCACGTTGGATGGCAATGGTTAACCTCTGGCGAAGGTAATAAAAAAAAAAACAAATTTTATAGTAAATTGAAAATTGATCGGGTTTGCAGAGCTAACATAAAGTGTTTCTTTTATGAAGTTACGTCTTGGAATTTTTGATTGATGGTGTCAACGACCCAATGGTGATAAGATTGAATTATCCGGAATTAGCGTTGGAATTATCGTCGGACACACTGGCTCCCTCTATCATCGCAGTCTGGTGGCTATAAAAACAAAGTCTTTTCCTCCACTTACACGTTTATACCCTCGAATTACCACCCAATAACAATTGCTACGGCCGACCGCGCCGTTCCCTCTTGACGTGTGGTATAAAATATGAGTGAAATTGCGTCTGAGATTTCTTACGGCATTATTTAAGAAGATGTGTTACTGCTGCTTTATTTTGTAAATATCTTCCTTGGCGAAGAGATTTGTTGCTCTAATGCTTGCTCGACAGGTCACCTCAAGTACATTTTTTTTTTAGCTGGTAAATATCATCAAATAACTCCTTCCGCCCTAGGTGGGGCGGAAGGGACTGTCAGACTTTTACTGACTAAAAACCACCCTGTTCCTTCTGTTGCCCTTTATGTCCCGGGGCCACGGTATCCTGTTAAGCCGTCCCGCAACCCCGGCAGGCGTACCTCAAGTACACTTTACTCTAAGATTCATAGAAGGAGATCTTTTAAAGAATAATACTGCAGGTGGTATGACAGTTTACCAGGTGAAGTAAGCACAACTTACTTCACCTACATTTAAAAAGGGATATTTCTGCAAGGGTCCAGCTGGAGAAGATATACCCCTAATTGAAATAGCGCCTTTTTTGAAAGATTATAACTGTCATCGATTTCTGCTTTCATCTGACATCTGTGGGTAGATTGTTATTTTCCTGTATTATAATGTATCTTTACTTAAAAGGATATTCCTAATAGCGCGTTCCTATAAAAGTGGTATTGTAGACAACAAATAGCATTTTTTAAATTTCGTACGAGTTTTTGAGTAATTATACGTACCTACGTATAATTTTACAATTATTTAACGGAAAACTGAGTAACCACAAGCCTTGATACATATTGTCTTGTTTATGAAGCGAGGAAGAATTACCCAAATATCCTCGATCAATCTCGCAAGCATTAAAGTAAAACAACTGTAGGTCTTAGTACTACGACCCCTCAATTTCCTACAACATCAAAAAAATGTGTGCAAATTGTCAAGAATTCGTAAGGATTGCTATACACATAAGCGAGTCGGGGCATTCGGTTCGGCATTTTAAAAAGTTGTATTGGGGCTGCCTAAGCCGCTGTGATGAGTTCTAGATAATTTTGTCAACCGATCACAATAGCTCACGCTTGACGAATTCAATCTGCCTAGAGTTTTCCCAGCTATTTTGGGATCGGCTTCCAGTCCAACCGGATGTAGCTGAATACCAGTATTTTACATGGAGCGACTGCCTATCTGACCTCCACAACCCAGTAACTGACTATGCCCCTTGGTAAGACCGTTTGTCAGACTTTCGGGCTTCTGACGACCCGTAACAACTACCAAAGATCCACGTATGACAGCTGGGACCAACGTCTTAACGTGCTTTCCGAAGCACGGAACGATGTTAGTGATGTCTAAGATAAACTTAGAAAGTAATACGATCCGCAATATTTTTTTGAGGAATCGGGTGTCAGTTTTCTAAGACTCTTATAATCTAAAACTATTCCCGTGTCCTCTACATCTCCCGACTTACGTCACTCGGGGAAACATGACAGTTAACGCCTCCGCCGTCTCGTTAGCGCTGGTAATGCGATTTTAACTTTCGCCCGCTCCCGCCAATGATAAGGGCCAATTGGTCCTATTACATGAGTTTGTAGTCGTAATTGTTCTGCACTTACGCTCGGCCACTGGATTAGTTGAACGAGATACGTTTTTGTTGGATTCTGGCTAGGTAGGTACTTAATGATTTTACTTGGTTTATTTAGTTAATTGAATGTGTGTTAACGTGTAATAATAATGTGGATAAGACTAGTATCTACGAATAGGCTCCATTGAGGCCTGATGAAGTTAAGCAACCGGTGTAATGTTTTGTTTTGTTAGTTGTCATTATCTTAGTTGAAATATTCTTGTCTGCTTACGAGTGGGCTTAGTCCTGGCATATCGAGCAAATTCATAATCTCTATACTAAATATGTTATTTATTATTATCCAGCAATTACATTAGATTTACGTCCCACACGAATGCTTAGAATAAATATCATAGTTAGTATCCAAAATCCTTATAATTAATAAAAAAAAAAATAGGAGATTTATTTACTTTGAGCAAAAATTATTGACTTTTTTTGTGGTGTGAAAAATTACTGTTCATGGTAGTGCGCATGCTCAAATATTGTAGTTTTGGATGCATGCAATAAGTACAGCGGTCATAGGGGTATGTAAAGCTTAGTTATAACAAAACTGGTTTTCGTAAAAATGGGACAAAAAGTTGGAACTTTGACCTTCAATGTATTCGAAACGAGAAGGTATCCAGAAATGATCCAAAAGGAAAAAGAAAATGATCGCAATGAAGGGAAGAACGAGTCATGTAACTTTCAGCTTTGTCAAACATTAAATAAGAACCAATCGTGACACTTAAACGTAGTTTGTAAGGTGCCTTTGCATTAAAATTAGCAAATACACCTTTATAACTACTTAATTAATTATTCCTCTATATATTCTCAAAATTTCAGCCATGCTAAAATAACGTTGGTCTGGTAACTCCGAGCTCTTGGACCAATGTGTGTAAAGCAAGTGTAAGACATCGAAGTTCAATTAAGAGCGGCCGATTGGACCCCAATTAGGTGTGAGATACGGTCTATTAAGCTAGGTTTACATGGCGCGCGTTCAGGCGGAACTAGTTGCGTTCTAGGAACTTGCAACTTACTTCGTTACTTCATATTTGGATAGGATGGCTCTGAATCCCGTACATTAGGTACCATATGGCAATGTGAAAGCATTTGAAAATGTTATTATCAGGTAAATGACTTTTTAAATGATACTTTTTCACCATGTTATATTGTTTTGGATTAAATATAATTTCAATTAATTTCATTATAATTTGATTTTGTCAATTAAGCTTATAAAGCTAAATTAGTTTATAAAGCTACTGTTTCACATTTTTACTTGGACATTGTAGGTATTTCGTAAATCAATTTGTACGCCGTAATTGGCAAAACATGTAGGTACGTACATATGTTTATAAATTTAAAACCCTGCGTGCCTAACTAATCAGTGTGTAAACGCATGTTTTTTTGACAAATAAATCATCTTTGTCTCTTTCTTTGTTGGTTTATTTATTTATGCTTTATGCAACAAAAAAGTACAAAGGCGGTCTTAATGCCTTAGGCATCCTCTACCAGTCAACCAAAGGTGGTGAAGAGATAACAAAGCAGGTCCTAAAAATTGTACATGAGGGAAACCTTCTTTTACGTAGCCTCGAATAAACAAACTGCTGTGCAATTTGACACAAGATTTTTTGTAATAAGACGTAAACAAAATTAAAAAAGGAGAAAAAATATTAATATCTTTCGTAGCTATAGTTAATTACTAGCTTCTGCTCGCTTCTTTGCCCGCGTAAAAAATAACGTAAGTTAATCTATTATCCCAAGGAAAAAAAAACAAGGATAAAAAGAATCCTATGTGTTAATCCAGGAAATGATTTATCGATGTGCCAATTTAAATCCAAATCTGTTTGATTCTGGGCATAAATCCAGACTCCAAGGATGCTACTGAGAAATCGTTGATGGAAAAACCCAATAACACTTACCCGACCTGGGAATCAAACCCAAAATCTCATGCTGAGCAGTTGCCCTTTACGACCACTAGACCAACGAGGCAGTCAGTGTATATTCAGAGAATTCTAAGTGAAACATGGCCGCGTTAAATAATTCTAAGTAAAATGAACGTCCGTATCAATTAATATAATTGCTTGTCTACCCTGAAGGTTCTTATCAAAGTTTTTGATGAATCGGGAGTTAGCAAACCAATATCCATGATTTGGAACCACAAGCAGCTAATTATAATCAACATCTCAATTTTCTTCCATCAAAATTTAAATTTATTAAACCGCGCGAATTAATAAACAAATAATCCGGCCGGAGTTTGGCGGAGTCAGGAAATTCTTTGGTTTTGTAATTAAGTATATTATCATCAACCAATAACATTCAAGGGGCTTTTCAAAACACGAGTTGTTTCATCGTCGAGTTTTAATTAGGAGCTAAGTGTAGGGACACACCTACTGAAAAAACGCAACTGATACCTGTGAAAATTCATGTTCATATTCATTTATTTGCGTACCATAATGTGTCATAACAGATGTTCCTTATAAGGTTTAAAGCTAAAGTACAATTATGGACCCTGTTAGGGCACAGCAACATAGTATTAGGTACCTTATAATTAAAGTTATTTAACAAAATTATACAACAAAAAGAACAACATTTTACAACAAAATAAATATAAATTACGAATTAAATTGAATTAAGTCATGGATATTGAATAAAAAATAAAATAAATAAATAAATATCTTGGGGCAACTCACACACGGCTATCTGATCCCAAGCTAAGCAGAGCTTGTGTTATGGTAACCAGACAACTGATATAGATACTTATTGCTTATTGAGTTTATTTATTTATTAAGAATTATAGAATATAGTTAAAATTATATTTAAAATCAATAACCAAAACATACCATGCCGAAATTACGTCGCTCCTTGACGTAAGCGTCTGAAATAGTCAGGCGGAACTTTGTCTTGCAACCACGCTTTCATTGATGTTTTATCAGCTTTTATTGTACCACAACTGGGAAAAGGGTTCTTCTCTAAAGGTAAGGCATGTGCATAGATAACCACGCTTAATTAAGGCGGATTAACGAATTAATTATATGTATTTTAATTATAAGTCTAGGTTCGCATACAATGTTTTCCTTCACCGATGTCAGTGATGTCCAAGACAAATTTAGAAAATACATTACGAATTGAACAAGCTACAATAATTAAAAAAAAAAAAAAAAAACCACGGATGCCAAAATTGCACATATTTATTGTACTTTGTTTACTCGTTACTATTTTTTTTTCGTTTTTTATTTACAGTGTTATATGATTTTTAAATCTACTTGTCAAATTCGAAACAATAAACATAGAAACCGCCAGATTCATTAAAGAAAATAATTGAGGCTGGTATTAATTTACGTTTTAAAGTGAACACACATTTTTATTTTATTTTTAAATAGCCTATGTTACTCGGAACGATGCAAGGATTGTAACGATACCCCATATATCTAAATCGGTTCAGGTGTTCAAAAGTTATGATGAAATAAAGAATCTCACATACATACACACATACATTAACCCTGAACACATAACACTCCTTTTTTTGGGGCAGTCGTGTAAAAAGTCACTAAAGAAACTCTACCCAGATTCCAACTCGATGTATGATAGGCGAGGGTGTTAACCAGTGTCACTCAGTTTGCCAAAACTTACGACGCGTAATTTTCGTCGAAGTCTGAATACGCGACGTAATTAAGGGCAGGTGTGTCGCTACACTAAATTGAGTCATAATAGGGCCACCTGTAACTGCCCCGGGATACTCGACCAGATTAATTAGCGCCCCCCCCACTCTCTCACCCCTCTACCGTCTTTTTCTTTCTTTTAAAACATACCAATTTGTCAGACCCGTGTTTTGGTCTCTTTTATAGCGTCCCTTAATTGTGTTTAAACGTTTCATGCCTTGTTGGGTATTTTTTTAATGTTTTTGTAAGCTTTGTCTGCGTTTGTTGATGTTTGAGTTTTTCTTTAAAAATAACTTCTTAAGAAATGTTCTTGAGGAGTATGAATACGTTTAATTCGAAAACCGGAATGTTGACTCGATATTTTATAAGTGAATCGTTTTTTCGTTAAGCATTTTGTTTTAGTTCAAATAACAAAGGACTAAAGTTAAAAATAACCGTAAGATATGCTTTCACATTGGAGTAGACATTTTTTGGATTTCTTTTTGTTTGATAGCTGCCTTCGATTATTCAGTAAAGCAAAATATACTTTCATTAGCTATTGCACGCGACTTCGTCCGACGTCGGTATTTTGTGTTTCATTTCCTTTTTTTTTGCGGTAAATTGCTTCTTCTTAACATCAGCTATCAGCCAGAAAAAGTCCCGTCAAAATCGGTCCAGCTGATTCGGAGACTAGTTTTAGAAAATAAACAGACAGAAATAAGTATTGTTTGGTAAATAAATAAAGTATGTAAACATTCAAATGCATTTACAAAAAAGCTGTTCACATTATTAGCAGGCATTTCAATTTTAATTTTATTTGTATAGATGTATAGAATTATAAACACACTTAGAGTCAAACATCTTATCCCCGGGGGAGAGGAGACAGATACACCTACACACCTACACACCCCATAACATCAAACCTATTAAAATTGCTCAAAATTCCCCACCAAAAGCAAATTAATACAAAATTAATGTAAAAGTAATTAAGTCGCACAAAATCAAAGCTTTATATGATGTAATTAAAAATGTAATTTCCCTTCATTATGTGATTGGAGGCGGTGACGTTTATTAATGGTTTTAGCATCTGTATTAATTTCTAGAAGGCGGTGTGTGAATTAGAAGTGCGGCGTGGAACTGTGAACACATGAAAAGGCCGCAGACCGTAATGATTTATTGAGTAAATAATGTGTGGTTTCACTGCGCGAGCTTTGGCGTTCCAATTACGAGTTCGCGTGTTTCGTTCGCGTTTAATTTTTGAAATTGGACTGTCTTGGTTATTTTTCTTAGAGGTATAGTTTGCAGAATGTTTGAAGTAGTCTGTCTTAGTATTATATTTTAGTCTTTTGTGATATTCATGAATGATGATAGAAATTCCATGTTTTATCTCTGTTGTTTTGTCTTAGATGTAACCTGCGTAAGTACTTGTAATAGGATAAAAGTAAAATTTAACAAATTCTTCGAAAAATAATAAATAGAACCTAACTATTGAGAAAATAAGTAACCTAAACACAAAACTCATAAATTATAATGAAATAATTTACAAAGTATTTTATAAACAATTAATTTAAAAAAAAATGAGAAAGTTCATAGTTCGTTGTTTTTAAATTTTAATTGTAATTGTATGTTAATGTTATGTATAGTTGTATGTATGGATTATTTTATCTGAATTAAATGAATTAATGATTAATAATAAGGCTTCAAAAGCTTCATATACTATTGAAAAGGTTAGAGTTTATTTTTCAATCGTCATTAATTTCTAAAGAATTAGTGATTCACCTCCTATATACATATTTTGTGAAGAAATTCAATTCTTCAGAAATAGCCTAAAAAAATTAGCCCTCACAAAACAAATCCGTATTATTTCTTCCAGTAAAACCAGCCCCTAAGTCGTGACAAAACAAACAGGCGCGACGCGATATCGTGTCGTCGGCACTCCCGCGATAAACTAATGAGCTGCCAACAAAGAGTACAGCCAAGAGAACACAAGCCAGGAGACATAAACCAGACTTCCGTCTGACTTGTCTTCGAGGTGATCAACAGCTCGCGTCCCTGTCATTACCAGTCACCTTTGATAGACGGCAGGGACTTGGTACTGGTAATGAAAATTGCTTATTTTTGCATTAAATATTAATCAGAAAAGAATAGCAGAAGCTTGAGGCTAAGGCGATTAACAGCACCGCGCACCGCTGCGGTATGCGGTGAAGCGCCGTTTATCACACGGCACGACCGTGATTTTTAGTTGGTAGGTACTTTAGTATACGTTGTTGATTGACTAGCTTTGCTAGCAAGTACGTCCGCGTGAATTCTTTCCATTTTTTTTTCAAAATGGATTATAGCGTAAAGTACTCGAGAATAACGTAGCTTTTATAAGTGTAAGAATTTTTAGGATCGGATTAGTAGTTACGGAGATTAGCGCGTTTAAATAAATGAACTGTTTAGCTTTATATATAATAATATTAGTTGAGATTACTCGTAGATTATTAATAGATAAAAAAATCAATCAATTTTTTTAGGCATTCTTGATAATTATTATTGATAGAATTATCTTTCAATTAAAAAGAATGCCTACAAAAATTGAGTTCCAAAATGACTAAATTTACGTATGGAAAAGAACTTTTATGGAACTTCATATTTATTTTAAAAACTACATAAATATACTTACAATATTTTATATAGTTTAATTTATTAGTCCGGTTTAATGGTCCGTTATGAGACTGTCTGAGCTATAATTCCACTTTAATTGTTAGCCAAAACTTAGTGTTGACGAAAATATATTTACATTCTTTTTATCTAAAAACGGAAAATCCTACGAAAACCAGGGCATTTTCACATGAAATTTTCACACTCTCCTCACAGTCTTTAAAACATAAACTTGGTAATATAATATTATGTTCTTTTATGCACATGTTAAGCTGAGTCAGGGATAACGTTACAAAATATTGACACTTTCTTCATTCGTTGATGAGCTCTGGCATAAACATAAGAACGCAATAACGTTCTCGCCTGTTAGGTAAGAACATAATCATTGATG
Organism: Hoplodrina ambigua; assembly: GCA_949774945.1. NCBI lineage: Eukaryota > Metazoa > Arthropoda > Insecta > Lepidoptera > Noctuidae > Hoplodrina > Hoplodrina ambigua. The sequence goes on along the minus strand of OX458974.1, from coordinate 1,597,057 downwards.
CTAAGGTAAAGAAAATGTAAAATACAGACCAGTTTTATCAGACTAGCGACTTTTTGTGTGCGACAAATTACTTTGAAATGCGATGCCGGTTATGAAGTAAAGTCATCTTGATAATAAGCATAATCTAGCGAGATCTCTCTCTTTAGTACGCCCACATTTCGACAGTTATGTTTTAGTCCACGGGGGCGAGCCTATAGACATCAACCGGGTACAAATCCAGAATCCGAGGCTGCTACTGAGAAATTCCTGACGGAAAAACCCAATAACACTGCCTGACCTGGGAATCGAACCTCTGCCAAACCCTTCAGTGATTACAGGCGTGATGTTATGTCATGTTATTTCTGTCTTTAATGATTCAAGGTGCAGTATTGTATCCTCATCAAACTGAAGCATTGGTAGGAGGTTTCTCTCTCTGGAGTTGTGTCAGCGGGTAGCTTGGACCTTGTTCCTGAAGGCCTGCTATTTTTTCTTATGTACAAGCTCGCTTCTGCCCCCGACTTCGTCCGCGCTGAAGTTGATATTTTATTCCACAGAAACCGTACATTTTTCCGGGATGAAAAGTAAAAGAAATTTCATCCAGATCCCTTTAGCCGTTCTGGCGTGATTGAGTAACGAACATCCATCCATCCTTTCGCGTTTATTATAGTAGAAAGATGAATAAACGAGATGTACAAGACATTTTTCATTGAATTTATTCTGCTTGTTTCACGTCAAATATGGCAAAAACTGCTATCCATGAGTGTGATTGCAATGTTTGCATTTCCATTTGTGTCGCAGCAATTATGCTTCAATTTAAACTTTACGCATGGTGCGTAAAATCGACTTTACTTTGTACACAGACCCCATTTAAATACGGCCAACAAAAATCATGCGATGCGCGGATGTGTCCGCCCTCCTCGCAGACTTTTTTAGTGCGACTGACGGCTGATTAAATCGCACAAAAAAGTCGGTCGTCAGCGTTGCCCTTAAACAGTAACCGCAAACCATAGCCGTTATCAAGCACGGTGTGCTCTTTTACAACCGTTTTATGGTACCCATGGTAACTGTGAAAGATCAGGATTAGTGGAATCTATGTGTATTAAAGGAAAAGACTTAAAAGCCTTAAGCCAAAACGTTTAGGTTTCTTTATTTTTAGAATAATTACTTAGGTAAATGGTTAAATATTTTGATCGTATCCTGATTTTTTGGCCAGTTTATTGGGTTGTAAAACACGAGACGAAGACTTCCATACCCATTGCTGCCCTACTGAAAATGGAGTCATCTTATATAGGGACTAACGTGACATAGCGTGGTTTCACTCGCCTTCGGTTACGTCTTTGGTTATTGCTCGATTCCCGTGCGACGTAGCGTGGTGATGTACAGTTTTACTATTCCTCATGAATCCAGCTGTCATATACATGTAAATATACAAGCAAATATTATTTCTTATCCGATTGGTAGTTCCAGAGATTAGTCGCGTAGGAATAAACAAAAAAACAATTTGGCTTTATTATATTAGTATAGATAGACTAGCTTCTGCCCGCGACCCCAACCGCGTGGTTTTTTCACCAGCGTCAAGTTATGACTTTTTTTATTGCTCCACTCTCGTACGTCGTTGCGTGACGATGCCTATACGTATAGCCCAAACAATAGATGTATAGTATAGCTCATGAATCTGGCTTTCATATACAGAAATATTTTTTCATATTCCTATTGGTGATTCCTGATTACCGATCTATTGCCGATTTACCGATTTATTCTATTTTTAACCAACCGTAAAAATAAGTAGAAGGTTTTCTATGTTCGACTGTAAGTACCTATCTTTTATTGTGTAAAACTACCTTATATAAATAACATTACTTGCATATAGTTTTGTAGTAATTTTATTGTGGTAAATCAAAAATGTTAAACAAAACAAAGGTTTGCTGCTGTTGACAGTATATTGATCGTTAATGCCGCATCCACCGCGAGCTGGTCGGTCTCAGAAACAAGTCAATTGATAACCTGATACGGTAAAGCTATTTCACTTGTGGTTTCTATGTTGATTGGTAAAAGGGTCAAGTGTTGGAAAGTGATGATTAAAGTTGAAAGTAAAAAAAAACAGACGGGTTGCACTCCGGGAGTGCCGGCAGAAGTGAAAACTTGATTATTAAGGTTGAGCATGTTTGATATTTTGGAATGGTTAGGGAATAATTTTGCACCAATTGCTTTATCAGTATAAAAGTACTATCATTTATGTGGTAGAATACAATATTCATTTATTGCGCTATCGTACACAAACATGACAATTTATATTACATTAAAAATTTAAAACTATTACAATTATTTTACATTAAAAAGTTATACACGAACATTCGCGCAAGCGCCTTGCGCTGCCTAAACGAAACAGTAGGCCCAGGCATACATTTTCGCCGCGCCGTAGAGAGGGGATAGCAGCAGCTGTCTACTCTCCATCCGTCTTACGCTTTTTCGATCAGGTCACGTGTCCTGACGCGAGTTTAAGATTTTATACCCATTACAGAAAAAGTGCTCAACGCCGCTAAAGAAGTTTTCACTTCAAAAAAATTGTAAAATTCAATTCGCACTTTACCGGTAAAGTGCGAATTGAACTAGCACAGGAAGAATTTCATGTCACCGTATAATATAGTTAGTTAACCGGTTAGCAGAGTCTTAGTAATCCGGGGTTGCGGGACGTCTTAAGAGGATACCGTGGCCCCGGAACGTAAAGGGCAACAGAAGGAACAGGGCGGTTTTTTAGTCAATAAAAGTCTGACAGTCCCTTCCGCCCCACCCAGGGCGGAAGGAGTCATTTGATGATTATTAAACACCTTAAAAAAAATGTCTTAGTAATAAGGTCCCGGTGGCATGCTTTAGCTGCAGAACCTTAATAATGGAAGAACCTCTTTATTTTGACTGACACTCACCGGGTCCGTCCTCATAGAAGATAACTTGCTGTTTTTCGTGTGTAGTGTTAAATACAGTGCAGTAGTAGGATTGCTCTTCATGCCACCTCCGCCACCTCGCACTTGGCTGGTTTATTTTTCAAGTAAGTATTATTTCTACATCATTATCATAGAAGTTACCACACGCTGCCAAAAGACCAAAAATAAACCTACTAACCTTGAACTAAAAGCCTTCCTCAACACAGCAGTTAAGATACGCAAAATGTAGACCAGCAACGACAAAAAACTTCCTAAGTGAACGTGAAATAAAAATTGCCCAGAGCAAGAAAAGCTAATGAAACTTCAACGTAAAATTGCCTATTACCAGAGTATAATGTCCGCCAAGAATTTCGCTCATACTACGGAGTTAAGTACTTAATAATTCCTTTAAGGAAATGTTTTCAAACGGTGTACCTTTTAGTTAAATAGTTTTCTGAGAAGTAGGTACGGAGCCCCGGGTGTCACTTTATGGATTGGTATAAGTAATAAGTTGTGGCGGTTATGTTTTTTTTTTACTTTTTTGTGGTATAGGAACAGGGTGGAAAGTGCCTCATCCTCTATTGAAAAGGGAGGATCCTTCGATCTTACGGGTGTTGCGTCTGGTGGGCTACTGCCTGACGGTTGTTGTCGGGATTTTCTCTGATTCCTGATTTGTTTTTCTTTACCTACTATCTAGTAATTCAAGAAGCGGTAGTTTTTGGGACAACTGTTTTCGAATCGTATAGGTCGCGTCATGTAATAAGAACGCTGGCGGTCAAGCTGCGCATAGGCGATTTGTCGGTCTATTTGGTGCTACCTAATAAGAATAACAAATATGTAGGTACGAAGCCACGACTCACGAGCGATAGCCTAGTTCAAAAATAAAATAATAGGTACGTAACTTTCGTGCGAGACTGTACCCATGCGCAAATACACCTCTCCACCACTTTCTTCCAGCGTACTTTTTACGTGACGCGTACTGTATCTTAGCTTCAATTGGGTTTAGAACGGCGTCGCTATTTCTAGCAATTTCAACGATTTTAGATATTTACCGCTGACTAATTATATTCAGTCTATTCGAAGCATACGATTTGTATGTAATTACATTAAGCCGTTAATTGTGGATAATAATATAACAACATTAGGCATATTCACTTATACGCAATTAATCGAATTGTGTGCTCTGAGTACATAGTCGTGTACAGTGTAGTAGAGAGATATATCAGGCAATAGCTAACTTTCGTCTAGTCAACTGCGAAAGGAAGATTATCCCATGTTAAAAAGCAAAATGCATTTCTTCACGCTTTTACGTCCTACACTTGCTACCAGCATCATAGTCGCGAAGTTTGTAATGTCATTACGTACTTGAAACTCCGCTTTGAGAGCGCAGTCGCTCGGCCTCGCGATATGCCATTTAGATACTACTGTTATTCGTGGAGAACGCGACGCTTCGCTGTGTATGTGTCACTTGTTATCAATGACATCGGTAGGGTAGGGACGTGCTTTGTGGTCGAATGCGTTTGTGATGTCAGGTACGCATTGTGAAATTGGGTACTTAACACCACCAGTCAGTTGACATAATTTTTATGAACTGTTAAAATGAAATTTCTTCATAGATTTTGTACGGCATTAGTAAACTGTGACATCACTTTTTGCTAACTCAATTTAAATAACAATTAGTTAATTATTTTATACTTGTTTTAAAAATTAACAAAAAAAATATTTTTGATGCAATTTTCTAATGTTATGTAGCCTATATTATTGTTCATGAATCTGGCTATCGTGTTAAAACAAACAAAAAAACTCTTTAGATTTATTTTGACCTATATCTTATATAATTATGTGTAGGTATTATTCGTAGTCAAAACCACAAAGCAGATGACATCAACGCTTATTCAGATATTTCCTTTATCCGGTCGCAAGCACCGCGGCTCGTATACGTGTATTGTATGCTCAATCCGATTCGGAGGGTTCGCTCGCTGAAGGGCTTCGACAAGCGATCTCGGCTTACTTGATTTATTTCTCGGCCTTCGCAATAAAACGGCTGAATTCTGAGATATATCCCCTTTTTTGATGATTCTGTGGTTTGACGTCTTTGTTGGTGATTGGCTTTTGATCTTTAACAGTTTTGAGAGGCTTTTTATTGAAGAACGTTTTCAGTCATTCTGGTTTAGAGAATAAATGGGTTTTATACACATAACATCACGCCTACTATCCCCAAAGGGTTAGGCAAAAAGTGTACCTATTAGTACACCCACATTTTACCAGTTAAGTTTAAGTCCCATGTAATAGGGGGTGAGCCTATTGCCATCAACCGGGCATAAATCCAGACTCCAAGGCTGCTACTGAGAAATTTCTGATGGAAAATCCTAATAACACTTTGCCTGACTTGAGAATTGAATCCAAGATCTCATGCTCAGCAGTCGCGCTTTGCGACCACTAGCCCAATGAGGCAGTCGAGGTAAATTGGTTTTGTTGTACCAAAACCAGTTTTAGTTTAATATAAGTTAAATATTTCTCATATTTTTCTTTGTTTGTATAGTTGATTACATTTTAATTATATTTTAAGCTTATAAAAGTTTTGGAGATACTTACAATGTACTTTTTGCAGGATTATAATGTAACACACACATTACACAATAAATTAGTTTGACGTAATTAATTGAATGACTAAGAGCTGGTGTGTTGGCGCGTTACAGTTTGTATTAAGAGTCACCCTTCGTGTGTTACAATTTGTGTTAAGAGTTACTCTTCGTGTCTTACAGTTTATGTTGATAGTGACCATCCGTGTCTCACAGTTTGTCTGCCGTAAGTTACCTAGTATACTGGAATTGCGGTATCCAGTCCAGAGAATTTGGATGTGAAGTCGCTCTGTGGAAATCTGATATTCAACCGCATATTTGGTTTGACGGGCAGTCGACGAGGAACGTAGCTTGTAAAAGGATAGGCTGTTGTTTGCTGACTGGCTTCCTTACTGCAGTATGATAATAATATTGTCCCTATCGAATTTCTGTTATGGAGGCCAATGTTTATGGAGACTCGCCATGTACACAGAAGCTTTTATAGTGGTCTAGGAACTCTTATATTCTGATGGGACGGCAAATGTGGGCACTCCGATACAACCGGGAAAAGATTAGACTCAGGTCCAACGGCTTTGCATCCTTTCCGAGGCATAGGAGTGTCACACAACCAACTTCCAAACTCCAGCAGCTGTTATAGGTACTATTGTAACTTAAAAACTCAATAAAACTTTGCTCGACCTTGGAGCCACGACGCGCTTAGGAGTCACGCTTACGGCCACCAGACCAACGGGCCAGTTAGTATGGTAACGTAAACTAACCTGATTTTTAAGTTTATCTTGATAGTTTATCTTAAAACATCATGAGGAAACCTGGACTTATAAGTCTGAAATCCCAAATTCGCCTTGAGCAAGCGTGGTGATCGATTCCTTCGTCGTGCCTGCCTCGTCCCTTCTCTGTATGGAAAGAGGCTTTTGCCCTGCAATGGGACTATTACAGACTGGTATTATTATTAACGCCTGCATACCAGTTGCTCACGAAAAGTTAACTTACATAAGACCAGACAAAAGGTACGTAATAGCAGAGAACCTGAATGAAAAGCTAAGAAACTTGAAGCAGTGATCACACACGTCCGTTCCCATAAAACGGGTGCTAGAGAAGTGAAAACGGTGTAAATTATTGGCGGCATAACCGACAGGCGCAGGCTACAACTCGGAGTCGTCACTAGTTCACAACTTGTTTAGTGGTGGGACACACGGGGAGGTGGATTGGCAGGATTTTATAAGGGAGTTGGTTGAGGACGAAATTGTATTGAGAACTAGCTGACGCTCGCGATTTTATTCGTATGAACGTCGGCAATAAAGGGGCCAATTTTAAAAAGCAGCTATCCGCCAGTTGAAGTCCCTTTAAAATCGGTTCAGCCGTTTCGAGGATATACCGGGACAACAGACAGATAAAAATTCTATTTTTTTTGGTATAAATGTACACCGTGTATGTATTTAGTAAGAAGCTGTAAAAGTCAATGCTTTTATTTCAATTAGACCATTTATAGGTACTTTTAAATTGTCAAGGATTCGGTCAATTAGTTAGAAAATTGAACATACATACATACATAAACTCACGCCTTTTTCCCATGGGGGTAGGCAGAAACTACAGAACGCCACCTGCTACGATCCTTACATACTCCTTTCACCTCATCTACGTTCATACATCTCGTCATACAAGCACGCCGGTTACGAGTACTCCGCACCTGACCTTTCTGAAGGACCTCACCAATAAGGTCAGTGTAGGTCTTCCTAGGGCGACCCCTCCCGGCGTTGCCACTCACCTCTGCCATATAAATACCTTTTGTCAATCGTCTTTCACTCATCCTCTCAACATGACCGAACCATCTAAGCATACTCTTTTCTATCTTTGTTACTACATCTTCTTTTAATCCGCAACGGTTCCGTATAACCTCATTCCTCACTCTAGAAAGTTGAAGTTCTTTTCAATTACGTTTTTAAATTAAGAACCTCTTCTTTTTTTAGCTCGGTTAGAAAGAGAAGTCTCACAGGCATAAGTAACATTGGAAATTATATTTTGTCTCACTTCTCTTTTCTTATTTTTTTAAATTAATTTCGTTGCGGGATTCAAGAGAGTTGAATTGTTTATCCGGGACTCGTCGGTTCTGGTGGTCGACACTGTAGTTTCTGGCTTTGGAAAGTTGCAGTGGTTAGAAATTATAACTGTCACATGAGTGACAAAGACGTCGCGAACAAAACTAAACTTTTCTAAAACTTGCTTGTTTACAAATTGCTAGTGTCCGCGGCTTCGCCTGTGTGGGAGTCAAGTAGACGCATTAAACATAGCTTATGGCATTTTGCAATAGTATAGCTTTCTATCAGTTAAACATTTTTTGTAATCAGATCAGTACTTTCAGAGTCTACTTCTTTTAAACAAACAAACTTTACCTATCTTCTTATTTAGTAAATAGATAGACCGTATCATTATTTGTATTAACTTTCTAAATTCATGCCATTTTCGTATATGAGGGATGAGTAGTATCAGAATTGGGGCGTTTCTACTCAGTAAGCACTATGATTCAAGAATCCAAGGTCGCCAAATCTACGTAGTTCCTGCATGGATGAAATTATGAGGATCAATAGTGGAATATGTCGATTTAGTGAACGTACGTGTAGAAGGTACCTTTTAAACCTGATATTTCAAAAAGAGCCCAGAATTCAAGCTAGAGGAGATATTAAAATTTTAAAAATAAAAAAATATGAATAAAAAAATAAAGTTTTAAGCATGCTAAAATGATGAGTACTCTGAAATCTCAGGCTATTAGAAGAATACGGTTCATAAAATACCAGTTACACACAAAAAAAAAAACCCACGAATAATTTGGATAGCACACATCATAATAAATTCCATACGTACGTTTTTCGTTTGTGTAATCACAAACCCGTATGTCCCAAATTTCGCACAACCACCAATCTTCCGTCTACACAAGCGAAATTGACCTTTATACCGTCAATATAAAGATAGAAGTTGTGTTTTCATCAGCAGGAATAATATTGTCGCTTTATAAGATTGCTCTATTGAGTTCGAGGTCCCACTTCAGGGAATTTGGGATGCGGTTTCAAGAACTTCATCTTAGTATTGTTAGACGAAGGCATTTGGAGATCTAAAATGTTCGATTATGGCGATTATATCGCTATCCTGTTGCTATGGTATTTTTTTTTGTCCATTTCCGATTTGGGAATATTGGGTTCCACTGGAAATTTCCGCGATCAAATGATCCAATGTTCCGCGAAAAAGGATTTGTGATATGAATTTGTTAGATCATTTTGATTGAATCTTAAAATATTTTCTTATCGAATATCAGTAGCGGCAGGTAATCACAATAGAGGCTAGCCAGATATGCAGGAGATTATTATGGTAGCTACATTAATATGTGTCCAAACACAAGTGCACGCTCTCTTTCCTCACTCTCATAGTTCTATGGGACGGTAATTCGGCACGACCGGGGAAGATTCAACTGCAGGACCAACGGCTTTACATAATTTCTGAGGCACGGGGGTATCACGTCATCAACTTCAAAACTTCGGGGTGCTACTGAGAAATTACTAATGGAAAAATCTAATAATATTTCGTTCGACCTGGGAGTCGATACACTATGGCAAACATGCTCAGTAGTTGCGCTCGAGAGATTGAATATTATGGTATGAGAATGACAACTCGTTTAAGGGCGATTTTATTTAAATGATGACGTTTAACTACTTAAAACCTTGTTCATAAAAAATTTGATATTCTACATTAATAACATGTTTCCTAGTAATTTGAAAACACCTAAGTAATACCAGCCTATTACTGGTCCACCGCAAGGCTAAGGCCTCATAGGTACAGAGAAGGTTTGAGCATTGATCACCACGCTTGCTGAAGGATTGGCGGATTGGCAATCCCAGACTTATTTTAATTACAAGTCCAGGTTTCCTCACGATGTTTTCCTTTACCGCTATCTGTAAATGAGCTTAAAGTGAGGTGTTAATTTTGCAGCATTAGGTGAGATCATAACCTCACCTAAATTAAGAATTTTACAGAATAGCACTACTAAACGTTGCGATTACATGATATTTTTATTGTTCAAACACGCGAACGCTACCAGGCACACATAAACAGTCAACATAAAAAAAAAACAACTCATATACAAATGCTTGCAAAAAAAATACCCACTAAAAATGTAAGTGCAAAGAAAAGCGGCCAGTAAAACGGGAACAGCATTAGCAGCACTGCAGGTGCGGCGTGCATTAGTGGCGGTAAGTGCGTCCGCACTTTGCTACGGACACGTTGATTAATGCCCCCGGTTTATACTTTATTTTGCACTGGAGTGTAAATTTTACGTTATTAGTTAGGCTTTTAATTGGAATGCGTGAGTGGTGGCTAATTATTAATTAATTTAGATATATCTGTGGAATATAAATATGTGAATAAAAGGGGCGACTGCCTTGTTGGTCTAGTAGTTGCAAGCGTGATTGCTATGCTTGAGGTCTTGGGTTGGATTCCCAGGTCGGGCTTAGGTTAGTGCTATTGGGTTTTTCTATCAGGAATTTCTTAGTAGCAGTCTCAGAGAATGGTGTGAAAGAATAATTTATCACTTTACGGGACGGTGCCAGAACTGTGACTTCACGGATCAAGCTTAAGTCCGCCTTTGTACTTTTTTGTTGCATAAAGTTAAATAAATAAATAAAAAAAATATATGATGATGATGATAGTATTAATCTGATTTTATTTTTGACTGAATCTCTTCCACTTCCTCTTCGAAAAGCAATATCTGGCCTCTTCGTAGGCCAGTAACCCAATTCAACAAGTAGATGCCCACCTACCTTCAATATTAACAATATTCCTCCCACGTCACGGCACAGTAAGTGCTTGTATTTTTCCTGCGACAGTGCCTGTTCTCAGATAATAACGTGCTGGAGTGGCGTGTAAATGGTGCCATACATCACACCGTGGGCACTCTACCGGTGTATTTACGTAAGAATTACTTTTAGAGTGAGGATCCGGCTGCAGTTTAGGGTTATCTCTGGTTTTTGGAGCAGAATTGTTAATAGAGAGTAAGCCTTAGTTGATTTTTATTATCGGTTTTAGTTTAGGTTATTTTAAGTATGTTTTATTTCAATATGTTTTTAAAAAAGAAATTACATGTTTCTTTTTTTTTAATGCTCTGCTTACAGCTTTCAACATTTTATTATTCAAACGAATAATGTTAGAATGTTAACGATATGGCTGGTGCAATGATTAAGAGATTGTCTGCTGCGCTGCGTGTCACAACAAGGTACGATTACCACGAGGAATAAATATTTTACAGAGTCTATTCGGAGTCTTGTTGTGAGTCTGTTACCATAAAGGAGAAATTTCTAGTGTAGGACTACAGCGCGCTTCATGCAAACGTAGAGTAGTCATATTTTGATCAACAAGAAAAGTAAAATAAAAATATTTAAAATTGATTTCACAAAGTAGACTTAAAACTGAAAAACCACAAGCCTAGATGTTATTACCTTCATCCTATCTATAAAATGTTGGCCAACTTATTTGTTGCCTATTATATACATATCTTAATATATAGATATAAATTACGTGTCACGTTGTTTGTCCGGGGTGGACTTCTAAACTAATTAACCGATTTTAATAAAATTTGCATACTGTGTGTAGTTTGATCCAACTTGAAAGATAGAATTTTTATCATATAATCTTAATATTTTTTGATTGCAAACCTGAGTCACAACAACGCGTGGGCCGATCAACTAGTAATATTATATAGACAATGTTAGAATAGTGCGCGCTGTCGGGTATATCCTCTAAAATCCCTGCCCAGAGAATATTTAGTTTACTACCGTTTTAAAACCATTTCACATGCGCTCTATGTTGCATCTGACCCAATCAATAAACTCAAAACTTCATACAAAAAACGAACTTCAGCTCAACAAAAAACGTATCAGCACCAATTTCCAAGCCACACACGCTAACCGAAAATGTTTTTCGAATAGGCATTTCTCCCCAATATGCTCCGTCCGGAACGAACCTACAAAACTATTAAACAAAGCGGAAAAAGCGCTAGAACCGGCTTCCCGTAGTTAGCTTTCAGCGCCACAAAGTGTTCGTTTCACTGCTCATATAGATAGGAACTTTCGGGTAATAGCCTTCCTATTGCGGCTTCTGTTTAAGTGGTTATAGTGATCCGGTTTGTGGACGCGTAATGGAATAGAAAATTGTTATGAATTTGGGTCTATGTGTTTAGGTTTAGTGCGGTGTTATTGTGGTGTAACGCGCTGTAGTGCTTGTTTAAATGGGGACAATTTGCTGATTGATTAAAATTAGAGATACAAATGTTATCCTGGTTTCATAAATGAAAAATTAATGTGACAAATTGGGTACTTGATACAACCAATCAATTGACGTACTTTTTATGACCTGTCAAAACGCGATTCGCCTATAGTTTTGTATACAAATAGTGAATTGTTACGTCACTTATTTACCAAGTCAATTGATTAACTATTTATTAATTTCAAAATAACTGAAAGGAACATTTTAAAGTAACTTGAATATTGATCGGGTTTTCAGGGCTAAAAGGCTTTGCCCTGAAGTGTTTTGAGGCCGCGGTAAGTCACTGAGTTTCTATATAAATATTATAAAGAGATAAATCTTGTCTATTTTGTGTTGGTAAAAGGTATTCTTTGGAAGTACAGCCGATTACAAAATTTCTTTTACTTATGTAGAAATCTACATTATTGCAGATTTTTAGTGGTATACTTGCTCCATGCAGTCGCTCCATGTAAAATGCTGGTATTCAGCTGCATCCGGTTGGACTGGAAGCCGACCCCAACATAGTTGGGAAAGGCTAGGCAGATGATGATACTTGCTCCCAACTTGCCATAGACTGCCTGGTCTAGTGGTCGCAAAGCGTGACGGTTAAGCATAAGGGCATGAGTTCAATTCCCAGTTCGGGCAAAGTGTTATTTGTTTTTTTTCATCGGGAATTTTTCATTAACAGCCTCGGAGCCTGAATTTGAGCGCGTTTGATGGCAATAGGCTCGCCTTCTTACATGGGACTTAAACATAAGTGGCGAAATGTGGGTGTACTAATGGGTACACTTCGGCCTAACGCTTCCGGGATAACAAGCGTGATGTTATGTTATGTATGGTATAATACTACCACGTGAACGAAATCGCGCGCAGAAGGTAGTGTATAATTATGTTAGAGTTTTATATTTAAAGTGTACACCTGTGACAGTTTCACACCCGAAAGTTTATATTATTCATTCCAATCGTCCAGCCAGGAGCTCTCATTCTTACGATTTATATATAAAAATAAAAATTGTAGCCCAATGAATATTTAAATCGCAATGAATGCTAGAAGCGTGTCCCTCTCTTTAGAGAATTCAATAATGGATAATGAAAGATATAATATTAATAGAAGGAAAGATTGGAAATGGTAACGTGGTGATTCTATATTTCCATAGAAATTTTCGTGAAGATTGTGTCAGGGCTATTTTACCTTGGCAAGGGATTATCGCTCGGGGCTATATTTTGAATTCTCTGTTACTGTGGAAATTAAATGTCACTATATTTTCGTGGTACAAAATGTTTGCTTTGGTTATTTCTTCTCGTTTCTTGTCAGCCTCACGCACTGAATAGGCCAAAGCTTTCTACTTTGTCTAGCTTTTGATAATGTTTTGTTTTAAAATTAATATTACAAGAAAATAATTTTGCCTCGTGTACAGGTAGGTAGATATGACTAGTTTTCCAAAGCCGGGACAATTATTAGCTTTATAATCGTTTTTACTATCATGACTAAGGCCTGGTTCACATTCGGTCGGGTCGACAGTTTTGCCGTTGATCGTCAAAGTCGATATTTTTTTGCAAATGATATCCAGATTAGGGCTATATAGCATCACGCTACAGCCCGCGGGAGCGGAGCAGTAACCAAGGAGCTAACTTAACGCGGGTACAAAACTAGTCGACTGTAGAAGCTATTCGTAAAGTAACTCTTAACGCTAAAATATGTATAATATAATTAAAGTAGCGTTTCTATCCTGTGAAAGCTAAACTAATAACATAACATAAAATCACACGTGTCCCCTTATGGGGTAAATGCAGGGGCTGTATCGTCGTGGGTCATTCCATGTTGATGGTACCATCAACTTCACCTTAAGGTGCTCCCTCACCGGGAGCATTCACGTGTATCGTAACATTATAGATTCAACTTTGAGCATTACATTACAATAATACCTCCCTGATTAACGAGCGTTTACGTGTAATGTAACATATAGATTCGACTTTGAGCATTACATTACAATAATACCTCCCTGACTAACGAGCATTTACGTGTAATGTAACATATAGATTCGACTTTGAGCATGGAAGTGGAGCGCATTGATGTTACAAGTTGTATCAAGATATTACACATTGTATGATTACAAGGTGCGCATTGTAGTGCTCGGTTCTCCTCCTTCACTGATGTAATGCTCAAATCTGTAACGTTACATTACACGCGAATGCTCCCAGTGAGGGAGCACCTTTAATTTCACCAGAAGAAAGAACAAAGAATTCTTCTTCTCCATTTGGCCGGCTTTTATACATCGACGAAGTTTAGTAGGTAGGTATACAAGTAGGTAGTACTTTCATCAGTAGCAGGTGCTACCAAGGTTGTTAATTTTGAAATAGTACGCGTTTTACATTTCATTTCAGAAGCTGGGATCAGATATCTTTTAAATGAACGTTCTGGGACTTTGTCATATTATTATCTTCCTATCTGATCCTACGTAATACTGTTGTATATTAACGGGCAGATGGATGAATGTTTGTCACGCTCAACGGAATTAACTGAAAATTTGACTGGCTTCATGAAATGTATTTTTTACCCATTACATACAGCATGTAAAAAGACGCTTAATATTTTTTAAATTCAGTCATTGGGTAACTAATTGTGTTAACTAACAAATTACTGAGACTTTTTTATTTTATTTTTATGTAATTTTATTTTACTATTTATTTTTATTACTAATAAACCTATTAACACCATATTCGTAAAAATCTATGGACGTAATAATTATTTCTGAAATAAGGCTAAATTATTTAATTTATTATTTATTGTTTTAGACTTTACTAGAAAACTATTTAATTACATATCTGTATTTAAATTGTGCCGATTCCCTTGGTCACAAACTAAACTAAAATTAGACTATTTCCATCTTGTTCTGTCCAATAAAACAAGAAAGAGACTAATGTAAATAAGAGCTGTCAAATTTAGTCAATCTGACACATCCATACAATTATAGTTGACATCGCTAATTTAGTTCTTTAATGTCACCGTCCTTTCCTTTCGCTGTATCTTAGTAAGAGATGTCAATTCTCTAAATTTAGTCTAGTTTGTGAACAAGGGAATGGGCACCATTGACTTTCAAATTTTTAAAATATTTATTTATGAAATCATCCTTTAAATGTTCTATTTAAACTTTATGGCAGTATGTATAGTAGACGCCTATGTGACGTGTCTTGTTTCACCCCGTATGTCATTACGTTTACAACACCGTTCAAAAGGCCACATTTACAAACTTCTCATTCAAATTATCACATTACACCCACAATGTATAATAATATGTACCTTAACATGCATTTATTAGGTGACATTATCGTGTGTTGTGTTTATCGCATTCAGCAGAAAAGAAATGGCTTTTTAGTTGGTAACAAATTTGAGTCGACACATGCTTGATACGTTTATACGGGGCGCGGTTTTGGGCGGAAACGCTTAAGTTTAAATTAGGACTTTTTCTAGATAAGGTGTCGTTAGCATGGGCGATTTTGTAACGAGAAGTATTTTTTTTAAAACGAAATGACGGCTTTGAAAATCCAGTGCACGGTCCTTTTTTAGTCCGTATTGTTTTTAAGATGATACCCACAACTCAAAGTCAAATGATACGACGTTCAACTAATTTAAAATGCACATGACACATTCAACAATAACAGTTCCAATGTAGTTTTCATTATTAGAACAGATTTCAAATGAAACAGCCATTAAAAATTTTACCATCATTTTATTTCTACCCAAATATCTACCCTATGGGGTCTACAATTATCGTGATGGCCTAGCGGTTAAGGCGCCCGCCTGTCATGCATGAGGTTGTTCGAACCTGGGCAAGTACTAATGTGACTTTTTCAATTATACCTATGTGTACTTTCTAAAGTTTATCTCAGACATTACTGACATCATTCCGTGCCTCGGAAAGCACGTTAAGCTGTTGGTCCCGGCTGTCATAGTAGATCTTTGACAGTCGTTACGAGTCGTCAGAAGTTAAAAAAAGTCTGACTACCAGTCTTACCTAGGGGTATCGTATTACCCATTTACTGGGTTGTGGGGGTCAGATAGGCAGTCGCTCCATGTAAAATACTGGTATTTAGCTGCATCCGGTGAGACTGGAAGCCGACCCCAACATAGTTGGGAAAAGGCTAAGCAGATGATGGGGTCTACAATTATGTACTGAATTTATGATAAAACCCTCGTAGAGGTCCCTTGCACCCCCAATATTAGTGCAGCAGACACTGGTGCCGATTCTCTTGGTCACAAACTAAACGAAAATTAGACTATTTCCATCCTTTTCTGTCCAATAAAATAAGAAAGAGACTAAAATGTAAATTAGGGCTGTCAAATTTAGTCAATCTGACACATCCATACAATTGTAGTTGACATTTTAAAACGTATGGATTAAAAATACGGAAAAGTTCAAGGCAAAACTAATTTGACATCGCTAACTTAGTTCTTTAATGTCACCGTCCTTTCCGTCCGAGATGTCAATTCTCTAAATTTAGTCTAGTTTGTGAACAAGGGAATCGGCACCACTAATGAACTAACTAAACGAAATGTCAGAAGCAGGCGTTTCGCGTCACATTATCTGTCCGTGTGTTTCCCAAAGCCGTCGCCGAGGGACGTTGCTTTAGCGTCACATATTATTATGTCAGGTTTCACAAGCACAGGTACTGTCACATGTCACACGGTTTTACTCGCTTTATGTTTTTATTTTAAACTCACTCACGACTCACGGCTTATTAAGTCAGAATTATGTTTATTAACACAAGTTCTCGCGACTCGTTTTAAAACGAATATTGAGTAAGTGTGAGTCGTTTAGGTAATGTGTTTTTTTATTAGTAAAGGTATGTTGATAAGGTCGCTCTCTATTACAATTGAACTTTGACTCTGCTCTCCTTCGGAGGTTACAGGCGTGATGTTTTTTGTGTAAAGAGATGTAATGGTGAAGTTTAAACTTATTTATTTATTTATTTGAACTTTATGCAACAAATGTACAAAGGCGGACTTAATGCCTACTTAACTTAAAGTTAATCCCCGCTGTTGCGTCTAGTGGTCGCAAAGCGCGACTGCTGAGCATGAGTTCAGGGAGTTCGATTCTCAGGCCTGGCAAAGTGTTATTGGGTATATTTATCAGTAATTATCTCAGTAACAGCCTCGGAGTCTGGATTTGTGCCCGATTGATGGCAATATGATTGCTTACATGGGACTTGAAACATAACTGACGAAATCTGGGTTTGCTAACGAGTACACCTCTGTCTAACCCTTTGGGGATAAGGCGTGATGATGATGATATTTAACCCTGGTTTTTGGAACTGAAAATTAATTTAGTTGATTCACTAAATTATCAATACCCAATCGCAGTAGCGTAGGCTTGTTTATTTCAATTAGACCATTTACAGGCACGTTTAAATTGTCAATGAGTCGGACAGTTAGTCAAAAAGTTGAAGCTTGCTCATTCCAAAACGTAGGTAGGTCTCTATGGAGAAGAAGACTAAAGACATCATAACTTCATTAACAAACCCAACATTTCAAAACCAAGTCGCCATGCAAACGCCCTACATAAAACACCATAAAAAATAGCCATTACTTTTAAGATAACAACTTCACAAACGAGTACATCAGGCAAGCGAGCAGATGGGAAATGAAACACTCAAGCCATCGCGCATGCGCTGACAAGCGACTGAATTATTACTCTTTCCCATCAAACTAAGTGTACTCAGTACAAAATGCTTGTTTGACGCGAGTATGGGTACTTGTCGACTTGGAGCAGGTTGTAGAAGAAAATAGGTGTTTTGTTGAGTTGATAGTAAATTGTGATGGTAGATTCGTTATTTTGGGTAATTACTAGCTTTTGCTCGCCCAGTTACTGGGTTGTGGAGGTCAGATAGGCAGTCGCTCCGTGTAAAATACTGATATTCAGCTACATCCGGTTAGACTGGAAGCCGACCCCAACATAGTTGGGAAAAAGCTAGGCAGATGATGATGATGACTAGCTTTTGCTCGCGTCTTCGTCTACGAATCAAGTATACAATAAAACCTATCCTGTGACACTTCATAAGACATTCAGCAATAAAATAGCCTTCTATAGTGTCTGTACTTAAACTTCTGTAATCGGATCTATAATTCAAAAGATTAGTACAAATAAAAAAAAAACAGCTGTTCGAAAAGAAAAAGAAGAATGAAAAAATCTGAATCAACTGCAGAGTATAGATGTAGGCTACAGAAGGAACAGTGTCGTTTTTTAGGCAGTAAATGTCTGACAGTTCCTTGATGGACTGAGCCTGACATTAAAAAAAAAACAGAAAAAAAGGTATAGATGTGGAGCCGAGTCACAAACAATGCTCTACCTTGAATCTTACCCTCTGTGTCTCAAAACATGCTGCCAAGCGACCTATGTGCTACTACCAACAATGCCGTGGAAGTGGCAACGTTTTGGGCTACCCAAAAACTGTCGTGCCAGCGACACGAAAAAGCAGAACCCTGAAAGAGATAGCAATAGTCCTACTGGCCTTTTCACACTCGTTACACACAAAACTAGAAAGACATTTTTATCGACGAAACCATCCAATCTAATTGATATTTCTACCTCACCAATTAAACTAACATCAAAAGAGATATAAAACATTAAAAGTACCATGTTAATAGTCCCGCTGCGGTGTCTCGTTTTCATTACAAGCCGGCGATGCCCCGTGGAGCTCATTTCCGGCAGCCGTCCCATTACCGGACTACCTTATAGATTATGTTGATTATCATGTGTTGGGAAGAAGCATTTGAGATGGAATGAGACTATTTCTCTTTTTAAGTTCAGTTGTCTTTATAAGTAAGAAATGGATTTTTCAGTTTACGCTCGAATTCTAGGTTTAAAGATATTTATTCTCAAAAAAAGACACAAAGTCACTTACATAAGAATAGAGGACCTTATGCTTCTTTCTTTATCGTGTGGGCAGTAAGGTCTTACGACCCCACACAACCTAGTGTCAGAGTTTCTAAACCGCCTCAAGGGTCTCTGACATGGTTTGAGTGAACAGTAAGTCCAGGTTTCCTCACGATGTTTTCCTTCACCGATGCCAGTAATGTCCAAGATAAACTTTAGAAAGTACATTTGATTTGGATAATTCACATTGGTACTTGCCCGGATTTGAACCCACAACCTTATGCTCGAGACCACCTTACGAGAGCACCTTATGTTAATATTAATAATAGTTTCGTCACTGCATTAGACAATGTTCACGGTACACCCATTCAATACATTCAGGTTTTGAGAAGGGTATTATTTGCTGTTAAAGATACAACTAATAGTGTCTGTCAACTAATAGAGTCTTGAATACATTTGATGAGTGTAAACTTTTCAAACAAGCGGATATTATGTTGTACATCTGTGCTCCTTCAAATGTCAAATGTTTTTTGCCAAACTTAGTTCTCATTTTTGGTAAAATTCTCATAGTCTTTTCTGAATTCGTGGACTAGTGTTCGCAATTGAATATTGTTCACTCACATGCGTCGAAAGTCTTGAAAGTGAATTGTATTGTAGGTATTGCCTTTGGTGTAGCGTTTCACTCTTTGAAAGTAAAGCACAACGAAATAAAAGGTTGGAGTAACATGTAGTTTGCTAATAGTGCTTCTTGGAGCGGCTAACTGCACAGCTCTGAGCATATGAGCAAACTTACTGAGTTTCTTTTATTTCTTTCATTCTTGCTTACACAATATTGGAATTCTGTTCAGCGTTAACCTAATTTTAGGGAACTGTCTGAACAGCTGGTTAACTGCCCCTTGGTCTAGTGGTCGCAAAGCGCAACTGCTGTGCATAAGGTCGTGGATTCGTTTCCCAGGTCGAGCAAAGTGTTATTCGGGTTTTCTATCAGGAATTTCTCAGTAGCAGCTTCGGAGTTTAAATTGTTGTCTTAATTTCAGTTAAAAAATAGATTTTTCTTGAAAAATTAACATCCATAAATAAAAGCGAAAATCGACTTAGAAGCCGACTCTGAACAAACTACTTTCAGGTCTTGCGCAAATTATGTTACACGTGGTATAAACATACATACGCAAACAACCAGATCCGGAACAACTACCTGTGGGCCATATAAATATTTGTTCCGTCCGGGAAGAGAACTTTAATAAATACACAACGCTGACATCCGGCTCCCACCTCTCATGCCTAAGGTTGTGGATTCAGTACCCAGTACCAATGTTACTTTTTCAATTCATATATACTTTTCTATGTTTGTCTTCACATCAACGACATCGGTGAAGGAAGAGAAAGTGAGGAAAAATAGCCTTAAAATTAAAAGCGAAAGATCATGACCCATCACGAAATATCGAAAACCATCATCTGCCTAGCCTTTTCCCAACTATGTTGGGGTCGGCTTCCAGTCTAATTGGATGCAGCTGAATACCAGTATTTTACATGGAGCGACTGCCTATCTGACCTCCACAACCCAGTAACTGGGTAATACGATACCCCTAGGTAAGACTGGTTGTCAGACTTTCAAGCTTCTGACGACTCGTAACTACTGTCAAAGATCCACGTATGACAGCCGGGCCCAACAGCATAACGTGCATTCCGATGCACGGAATGATGTCAGTAATGTCTAAGATAAACTTTAGAAAGCACACATGAGTTGAAAAAGTCACGAAATATCGAAAACCGCTTGACGTAAAAGATGTAATTTGACAGGGAGGTACGGTTAATAGTTTAGTAGACGTCTGCTAAGAAACGTTTTTTTTTATATTTACTCCTTAAGAGGATAAAACGAGGGTCCAAAGTTTGTATGGTAAAACTTAGTAGAAACGTAAGAGCAAACTATGTCACCCGAATTGAACGCGAGCGAAGCCGCGGGCAAAAGCTAGTAATTAATATTAATCTGGATTCCAAATAAATTAATAATAATCAAATAAATTATTAATAATAATAAAATTAATTTAATATTAATCTGGGTCGGGCAAAGTGTTATTGAGTTTTCCATCAGGAATTTCTCAGTAGCAGCCTCGGAGTCTGGATTTTTGCCCGGTTGATGGCAATAGACTCGCCCCCTATAACATGGGACTTAAAAAAAAAACGTAACTGGCGAAATGTGGGTGTACTATTGGGTACACCTCTGCTTAACCCTTCGGGGATTACAGGCGTGATGTAATGTTATGCTCAAATCGCCACCTTGAGCAAGCGCGGTGATCAATGCATCGAACATTGATCACCTTCTCTGTATTAGAAGATATACTTTTGTCTTTGCCCTGCCGTGGCACAATAACAAGTTGGTATTTTTTTAACATTCCTACTTGCCAGAAGGACGTATAAAATCCTGAACAGTTCCTCCGTTACCTTTCATGTTGAAAGACGACTAAGCTAAGACCTGTCGTGTATGTTTGGTAAAGTCTTAAAATTTCCGCCTCCGTGTCCATTCTCTCACGACTATTACCAGCTCAGAGCTTACCCTTTAATAGATTATGTTCTTACGTTCAGACGATGTTCGGTCGAGGAAATAATAACAGATGTGGAGAAAATGAGGTGTTAGTTTAAGATCAAGCGAGATTAATATCAGTCTTCTCAATGTTCAAAGGTAGATAAGGAAATATTGCCATGATAACATAACAACATAACATCACGCCTGTAATCTCCAAAGGCTGAGGTGTACCCAATTATGCCCACATTTCGCCAGATATGTTTTAAGTTTCATGGGGCAAGTCTATTTACATGAAATACTTAGAAAATGATTTTTGATGATAACAAACAAGTACAAGTCAAGTGGAATAGCAAAGTACTTAAGGCTTTGGTTTCTCAGGACGACTAATCACAATACGTACTAGCTAAATATGCAGGAGATGTTTTATTGTACAAGTATGCACGCAAACACACGTGCACTCCCATCTTCCCAACACTCCATAGTGCAATGGGACGACAATCTGACAAAACTGGGGAGAGATCAAACATAGGACCAACAGCTTTACATGCTTATTGAGGCACAGATGTGTGCCTCCATCAACTTCCCAACTCTGCTACTGGAAAATTCGAAACGGAAAACCCATAGCGTTTTTTGCCCGACTTGGAATCCAATCTACCAAACAACACAAGACCAACTGGGCAATCCAAGTGCAGAGTATGCAATCAGACACGAGGGGAGCGATCAGGCGCAGGACCAACAGCCTTACAAACCGAATTCCGAGTTACTGAGATTTTTTTATTAAAAATCGTGCAGGATATGCTCAGCATTTGCGTTTGTGACAACGAGACAGTCAGATTGGTTTTCTTAATACATAAGTCATCTAGCCTTTACCTTACTCCACCATACTTTAGCTTTCACTCCACTGTTATATTTCTCCCGTAGCCATCTTAATCTAAACTTTAAAACTGCAAATAAGTACCTTTCTCAAAATGGCACTCTAAGGAATCCAAACATACTTACCTCATTGAGTTTCCAATACTGCCTTTATTTTCCAAGACGAGCTCTGGTCTTAACGCTCTCCCAGTATAGACACGAGCGCACTCGCGCCAGTAGCTCGACTGCTATTTGAAAACGCTTTTAACCAAATAGACGGTGAGAATTTTTTAAAGTAATTACTTGTGCCAGTGGCCTCCTAATGGTTTTCACACGTTCTTCGAATTTAAAAATTTCAACTGATGGGTTTGGAGTTCTTTTGATGGATTAGCTAAGTTTGTTTTGATCTGAAAATGGTTTTCTATTTAAATAGTAATACCGGCCTATTACTGTCCCACTGCTGGACAAAGGCCTCTCATACAGATAAGGCACGAGCATTGATTACTACGTTTTCTCAAGGCGGATTGAGGATTTCAGATTTCATTCATTTTTTAATTCCGATTTCCTAAAAATGTTTTCCTTCACCGATGTCCAGTGATGGTTAAGATAAACTTAGAAAGTAAATAAAAGAAAAAGTCACAATGGTACTTGACCGGTGTCGAACGCGAAACATTATACATGAGAGGCGAGTGCCTTAGGCACTGGCACTAGGCCACAGCTCGATGTTTGATGTTGAATTTTTTCCCTAACCTAATAAATCCACACGTGGAATTCAGTTGATAAGTTTTGTAAGGAAGTTGAAATCTCGATCCTCACCTCTCCCATTCAATTACCGGTTAAATTGATTCCAAGTTTGAAATAAAAGATGAATATCCAGAGAGCTATACCTATGGAATGGAGATGACATTAACTTTTAAGTGTATGAGGTGAAATATCCGCCATTTTCAGTTGTAGTTATTTTTTTGTTAGTTTCGTTTTATTTTTACTTGGTAAGACTTGACTGTTTATTGACAGGAAAAACTTTTCTTGTATCTGTGACTAAATGTTAAGTAAAATGTGTGATCTTCTATAATTTGTAGTACACAACTTTTATAATTGTGCTAGATTTACTATTGAGATCCAAGTAAACAAATAAATAGTTACCTGATTAAAATAAGGTTTTATACTTATTCGGCGTTTTATTTTGTGTTATTCGAAATTTAAACTCAGCAGCTTTTTCTCGTATAATGGAGTATCCATAGATACAAGTCAATGTAAATATCCCGCTAAAAAGGGGAGATTACAAACTTCAACGTCATATCACTGTCAAAAGCCCCTCCACATGCCACTCCCGACAAAGTCCCAGAGTATGAGTGACGTCACTCGCCCGTAAATTGTCGGGACACGTATTTATTGAGATACCAATAAGGAGCTTTGCACACGGAGCAACTTAAGTGGAGGCAACAATCAACTCTTTAAAAGTTTCCTGTAAAAGTTGATAGTTGCTATAAAGTTGACGTTTGCCGCAACTTTATGGCAATCTGTAAACAAAGAAAGAAAGAACTACTTTTTATTCACGTGAAATTGACGCACGACAGGTACAAACATTTTTTTTTTCTCTGAGCAACTTTCATAGCAGATTTGCTCAATCTACGCACCGATCATTGTTAACGGTATAATATTTAACAGTTGTGGCAATTAGGAACTAACTTAGTCATCGATTGCAGCAACTGAAAACTGTTCACGATTGCCGCAACTCGAAACTTGACTTGCTATGTTTGCGCAGTCCAATTGAAATATATGTTAACAGCTAGTTACCAGTGGCCAGTTGCTGCAATAGTTGCTCTGTGTGCAAAGCGCCTAAGAGCATGAGAGCTCCGGGGACCAATAAAGGCAGTGCATCGATTACGTGAGCGTCGGCGTAATGCAATCTTGTTGCTGTCGTTACTACTTGATATGCGGAAATCTGATAGAAAATTCAATTTTCGCTTATTGACATCCGACTTATAGATGGATGTTGGAGGAGTACGTTGTGGTTTTATGTGTGGGGTTTTTGTTCTGTCTTTAGATAACACGGCAAGATTGTAACGAATGCTAACTAGTTTATGCTCGCAGCTTTGCCCGCGTTAATGTCGGTTACCTTTTTGCGCGGATTGATATTTTTTATTTTTAAAGTAGCCTAAGTTATTCCTTATACCATCAGCTATCTGCTAGTGAAAATCTGTTAGTTAGCTGTTTAGGAGACTAGATGGGAAAAAAAGACAGGCATTTTTAATTGGTTGCAAGTGCCGTGCAAACATTCATTTATCTATAGTTAGTAAAAATCTGTTTTTTAGACATGACAAACAGACACTTCAATTTAATATACCTATTTGTATAGATTCGCTGCGTTCTCTGAAAGGGGATAAACTAGAGCTGGTATGCATCAATTTTGATTCCGAAAACTTGGGATCGATACCGGGTTGCGGTTGGCCCCAGGTTCTCGGAAGGAGAACCTCTGTTCCAGGGGATAACACGGTTGTTATCCCCTTTCTAAGAATGCATTGAATAACCAAACATTTTGTAGGACGGATTATCGGATCGGTCGATTATTCCACAAATACGTAGGACCGACTTTTCGTATAAATAAATGAATTATAACATAACATCACGCCTGTAATCCCCGAAGGGTTAGGCAGAGGTGTATCCATTAGTACACACACATTTCGCCTGTTATGTTTTAAATAAATTATTTCATTTTATATTCAGGTAAATAATATATACATACATATTTTACTCTTTAAGAATTCAAATGCTACGTTATATTCATGTTCCCCGTGTTTGAAAGGTGGTTATTAATTTTATTTAATACTATTTTAAATGCGACAGTTTAAATGGATGTATGTTTGTCACTCAATCACGCCAGAACAGCTGAACGTATCTGGATAAAATTTGGTACAGAGATAGATTATAGTCTGGAATAGTTATACATGGGCTACTTTTTATGCCGAGACAATGTACGGTTCCCGAAGAATAACAGATCAACTTTAACGCGGACAAAGACCCGAGCAGAAGCTAGTTATTCAATTAAATCAAAAATTAAATTCAAAAAAATCTGTCATGGATTTTCAAACTTTACTTTGAGATCAAATACTTCATAAAGGCTGTATAACATTACGCTACGAACTATGGGGGCAGAGCAGTAACCAAAGGCGTTGCTAAACACGGGTGGAATCGCAGTATAGATATAGTTAGAATATAACAGCCAGCTACAAACATGACTATCGTTCAACCGTAAAACATTCTACATAATTATTAAACTCCTAAATCCGACACTTTGAGTTACCTCAAAGCAGTGATACAGTATGATTTTTCCATCAACAATTTGTCAGTAGCAGCCTCGGAGTCTATTTGTGGCCGGTTGAGAGCAATAGGCTTGCCCTTATTCCATGGGACTTTAACTGGCGAAATGTAGGTGTACCTACTAATGGATACACCTCTGCCTAACCCTTCGGAGATTACAAGCGTGGTGTTATGTGTCAAATAAAATTAAAAAAAAACTAATTAGCTTTATGTTTAACAAGATCTTATTTAGTTAGTTATTTATAGAGTCAGTGGTTAGGTAATTGTTCAAAATTTTCATTGTAGTCAAGACAAAATTAAACCAATAAGTTTCAAGTAATTATTTAGCTGTAATATCAAAGATATTGCTACACAAGTGTGCTTGGGGCGTATCATCAGAACTCTTTGCCAATATCTTCTTGTAATCTTGCTAGATGCGGACGTGACTATCCCTCCCTCCTTTCCTCCCCCCATTGAAGAAGGGGAAAGGGGAACATTGAGGTGTTATTAATACCGGGTAGTTGGATTTAACAGGATTTTTTTGTAATATAAAGAGTTCTTTGTTACGTTATAATAGCTTTAACTATTATGTTGTTTAAATGCTCTGTTTATTAAATCTTGTGAGGTTATAGAAAAATGCAGCTTAAGTATTTGTAATTAGTCTGATTTCGGGAAATGTATGGCTTTTGATTACGGATCAGGTAAGTAGATGCATATTTACTTAAAGTTTTTTTCAACGAGAAAGTAGGTATGTATATGACTTCCGAAAATATTTGATTTACAGGAGAGTTTCGCAAATGTCCAATCCATACTAATCCAACGACAGAAGTTTAAGGAAATTTTCCGATTATCCTATCCTTGATTATGATTGACGTAATTAAAAAAAAAGATTATTTTTCAAAGAATTTTTAAAGAAACTGAAGATTCTTTTTTAAAAAAAAATCACAATTTATTTGTGTCAGTTCAAATAATTAACTCATCTTAACGAATCCAATTGAATAAACCTCATACCGCTAGCAAATGAAAGAGAAAAAAATGTATTTTTGTTTGAAATGAAAAAACTCAAAAACCACATAACCGATTTTAAAAATTCTTTCACCTGTTGAAAGCTACATTATCAGCAAGTAACATAAACTATATAACATCACGCTAAGACCTACAGGAGCGGAGCAATAATCAAAGACGTAACTTAACGCAGATGAAACTACGTGGTATTGAAAGTACTTAATAAAAACTGCTTGCATTTCATCTCACGCAATCTTACTAACCATTTGCATCACAAAAAAACTAAGGATGCTTTAAAGCACTATCGAAGAATATTAAGAAGATCTCCAGAACGATCAGTTCATGAATTTCAAGGGGGTAATCGAAATGCATTAACTGGAGGAGAAGCAGCCTTGGAGGACGTCGATGGCCCTCAAATGATTTATGCGGAACCTTTTGGAAAAGCCCGCACGGATATTTGAATCGTATGGATTTAGGTTTAAGGAGGAGTCACAAAAAAGAGCTTTTCAAATTAAAATTTTGTTAGTAATAGTTTTGAACTTAAATGTTAATTACATTGTATGAAAATCAAAATAAATGTGATGTTAAGTGCGTAACTCGAAAACGGCTCGACCGATATGACTGATTATTTTTTTGCTGTGTTCGTAATTTTCTAGGCAAGGTTTTATTGAAAGAATTTTTTTGGAAATTCCATCGCACGTATTGCCATCCAGCCGATTCATAAAGCATGCATGCATACTTCATTCGAATGTATTGGAGACTAATAATAATGTGTTTTATTATGTCATTGCATTAGGTACAGGTTTATTTGACTTTCGCACAAACTTATAGTTAGTTGCTTACTGTGTATAAAGTTGAAAATGTATGAGCACGTGCAGACGCTACCGCGGCGCTCGGAACTTTTTTTTAAATAAGATGCGTTTTCTTTTGACTCTAGTCTTGGTCAGAGGTGACAGAGACAAAGTCTACGATGGAGTGAGATTACCCAGAAGAAGCCTGTTCATTTTAAATTTGACGAGATTAAGATCGAATACGTTCGGAAATACAGACGCAGGTAGAAAGTTCCACTCTTTTGCAGTACGTAATATAAAAGACGTGGTAACACTTAGTGCGAATAGGCGGAATTGCCACAACGTAGGAATGGTAATTTGCAGTGTGTCTTGCAATCAGGGTGCCTTGAAATTGAACCTTATATTGTGGTCTTAACAAGAAAGAGACTCATGGCGGAGACTAAAAGCTAAGAGCTCTGTCAAATTTAGTCAATATGACACATCCATACAAAAATACGAAAAAGTTCAAGGCACAAGCTATTATAATTCAAATATTAAAATACACGACTGCAAAAATTGCACATATTTGTGCTTTGTTTACTCGTCAGTTTTTTTTACGAGGTTTTTTTATTTACAGTGTTAGGTATATATTTTTTAAGTCTACTTGTCAAATTTTAGACGATAAACGGTCGTGTCTATAGGACCAGATTCATAAAATAAAAAATTGAGGCTTGTATTAATTTACGTTTTAAAGTGATCACACAGGATTCTTTTTATTTTTAACTATCTTATATTACTCGGGACGATGCAAGGATTGTAACGATATCCCATACATCTAAATCGGTTCAAGCGTTAAAAAGTTATGGTGGATTAAAGAAACTCACATACATACATTAATCCTGAACACATAACACTCCTTTTTTTGTCGTGTAAAAAGGTTAAGTGATGTGTAATAATTTTGCGGGCTGGTCAAACAAACCGCTCGATCGCGAGGCATCACTTCACCTTAAGATGAATTTGAATTCGTAGACAATTATCAGCTGTGATTTACGCCTTGTTGGCTTTAGTGAGCCCTTCATTTTCAACGTGTTGATTGGATCAATATTATGTTCGAGATTATGGTGATTTAGACTTGTTTTCAGACTTCTGCTTAATTGCTTCCTATAAATAAATGTCGAAATTTGGTGTTACAAACGTGATGTTATGTTATGTTAAATTAATGTTATTATTTTATTTACATAACATAACATTACGTCTGTTGTTGCTGTGTGTGTGTGTGTTTAGTTTTATTAACATTATGCTGACGAAACTAAATTAGTAACAATAGATATTGTACCTACTTTTTGATTACTGTAACTAAAATATATAATTATATAATACTAACTTTTGCCGACTTCGTCCGCGTAAATGTTGGACCCCCGTTTCGCGA
Source organism: Hoplodrina ambigua (assembly GCA_949774945.1). Classification (NCBI taxonomy): domain Eukaryota; kingdom Metazoa; phylum Arthropoda; class Insecta; order Lepidoptera; family Noctuidae; genus Hoplodrina; species Hoplodrina ambigua. The sequence continues at coordinate 1,568,535 of OX458974.1, read as the reverse complement.
ACGAAGACGCAGGCAACAGCTAGTTGATTAGTCCAGGCTTCCTCTCAATATTATTTTCCTTCACCAATGTCAGTGATGTCCAAGATAAACTTAGAAAGTATATCATCATCTACCTTGCCTTTTCCCAAATATGTTGGGATCGGTCTAAACTTAAATAGTACATATATGGAATAGAAAATGTCACTTTGGTACATGCCCATGCCCGGTTGCGAACCCACAGCCTCGTACATGGGAGGCGGAACCCTGAACCACAGGTCCATCACAACGATTACGAATTATTCAATAAGGTTATTGAACTAAACACTTGAGAATTCCAACTAAGTTTAAGCAGATACTTAATCCTGGCTTACTTTGATTGAACTGTATAGATAGATGTATAGATATGTATAAGAGGGCATGGTGCTATCGACTAGAGCTTTACTTGAGTACTTTAGAAGATGTTCCCGAGGTATCTAAGCGCTAATAGGGCTTCTTAGTTAAGTTTAAGGCTTATTAGAGATATTGGCGGAAGGCATTTAAATTTATACATCTGAGCTCAGTTCCAATAAGTAATATTATAAATACGTTAATTTAATTTAATGATGAATTCAATGATAAATGTTGTGATGGAGCAGTAGTTAAGGCGCCCGCCTCTCACCTATAAAGTAGTGGGTTCTCGTACTGATTCAAATTCATAATAGTAGAGGAGACACGGAAAATGGACCTTAACCTATCTGATAATTTGATGAGACATTTTTTTTCTCAAATATAATTTATTAACAAACATGTCTATGAAAAGTTTTCATAGCTATTTTTAATTCATCAAGTTATCTGATGGGTGATGGTCGATCTTCCACGGCTCTCAGCTATAAATCCTTCACTTATAAAAGGCTCTGCTATTTCCAATCACCATAAGCTATGTTTTATGGTATATATTTGCTTAGTAGTCACCAAGCAGACGAAGTCGCGAGCAATAGTTAGTTACTAATAAATATTGAAAATATAGGTATCATAGATAAAATTTAAATCAGCAACATTTTAGTAACGCCCAAAAATACGATACAGACGAAATCGCGGGCAGTAGCTTGTTATTAATAAAAATTGAATAACTATCATAAATTAAATGAGAAATATTTTGGTTACTTACCTACTATAACAAAATCCAAGAAATAAACCCCACAAAACAGGTCAGTTCAACGTTCCAAATACAGAATATCTACCAGTTACTTGCTTTAAAATACATTCTACAATTTATACTTGAACGCACAATGTTCACGCCTACTCCACAATAGCCAGAGTACGTTCTGTACAATAGCCGGAAATTCAGAGAACATTGTAATAAGAGCAAAATTGTGGGAACTGGCATCCAAATACCGCGATACGTCGGTGAGCGCTGTTCGAAAAATAGGATCGGTTGAAAAATACGCGGTGCTAAGGTTTGGAGTACACGAGTGGGACTTGTAACTGTTACTAGTAGTGTAATTGTTATACAGTTGGTTTGGTTAGTAAAATGGCCTCTCATGCATGAGCTTGCGGGTTCGATATCGAGAGTGATTATGTCCCTAGTCACCAATTCGCCTTGAGCAAAAGTGGTCGAGGATTTTTTGTAATCACGTTAAATTACTTCTTTGATTACTACTTATACTATTCCTCATTAATCTGGCTATCATATAGGCAGGCAGTTTTAGAGATTTACGTGTTTAGAAACTAACAAACATACAAAAAGTTCTAAGCTTTACTATTTTATTGTATATTATGAACCATGCCAGGCCATTACGATCTGCTATAACCCTTATTACAAGGCAATAGAGCCTAAGTCAGCTTTTACTTATTGTTAGTGTAGTTTCCCATTATTAAAGTGCTATGTTGCATTTTTACTCAATGCACAGAAATAATATGGATAAATTAGTTAGATTCTGAACGCAGCCTCGTAAACTAGTTGCCCAAATTAAAGGAGCAATTAAGAGGGACATTGCCGAAATTATAAGTACCCAAGAATTTGTGTGTCCGTGATTTTGTGTTGTGGTGAATTAAAGTGGTTCCAGTAGAAACATAGTTTTTCTTAAAAAACCAAACGGGTCGGCTTAGTAACAGACCGATAACTTACAAACATTTTACAAATGAGTACTTGAAACCGTCAATCAATTGACATGCTTTATAAAAGCTGTCAAAACGCGATTGCCACATAGATGTTGTACGGTATTGATAAACTGTGACGTCACTTCTTTGCCAATTTTTTGCTGTTTAACTATTTATTGATTTCCAAGCAACTAAAAATCTAATTTTAAGGTTAATTGAAAATGAATTGGATTTTAAGGGGTTGAAATAAGTGTTTTTTTGAGAACATGTAAATTGAAATTATTGGTATACGTTTGTTTAGGTGGTAAAAGTCATCAAATGTCTCCTTCGGCCCTGGGCGGGGCGGAAGGGACTGTCACATTTTACTGACTAAAAACCACCCTGTCCCTTCTGTAGCCCTTTGCGTTTCGAGGCCACGGTATCCTGTTAAGACGTCCCGCAACCCAATTGGTATACGTATGGTGTCAAATACGCAATTAGGCGATCATCAACAAACGTCGACCCCTAAACCTGTTCACAGTTCAAAGTTTCCCCTAGTCCCAAGTGTGTCCCACACTTTACCATCGCCTACTCCTACCGCCGGAAACGGATGTGGCTCGCGGCTCGTCCTGAGCTGTGTAATTTCGCGCGCTCGCTTTCCGCATTCTATTTTTGAATGTTAGTATGCGTTCCGGTTTTTTTTCCGTTGTTGTATGTTCTGCGGAATTCTTTATGCTGCCCTAGTGTCGCTTGTTAGTAGAGCTTGTGGTAAGGAGAACTGAACTAAATATATACATTTTTCATTTTAAGTTAGTCTGTTTTAAGCTTCATACGAATGGGGAAGTTTATTTCAGTTGGAAGATGCAGTTTTTCATGAAGCAAATGAAAGTTTTATGAAAATGTTTTAAATTATTCCTAAAAAGCTAGGTACCTATTTTTATGTCCTTTTTGCGGGACTAGGGAGGGTTATGATTTTGTTTATGGATGTATGTTCATCTGTGTGCTTATTATATATGCATTTTTTTTTAATATGTTAACGACAAGGTATCGTTGGAAGCGTCATAATGTTCTGCTGGTTTTAGAGTTTATGACGTCACAGATATTTGAAAATGGCGACTTACAGCGGATATAAAATAAGTAATGCCTCGTTGGTCTAGTAGCCGCTAAGCGCGACTGCTGAGCATTAGGTCTTGGGTTCGATTTCCAGGTCGAACTAAGTGTTATTGGGTTTTTCCATCAGGAATTTCTCACTAGCAGCCTCGGAGTCTGTATTTGTGCCCGGTTGACGGCAATATGCTCGCCCGACTACATGAGACTTACACAAAACTGGCGAAATGTGGGTGCACTAATGGGTACACCTCTGCCTACCCCTTTGGAGAATACAGGCGTGTTGTTATTCGTAAAGATTAGTATAGGTTCCGAAAGATAATTTGAAAGACATGTGCAGTTTGGAAAGAGTCGCTAATTAATATGAACACCATAAAATCTGCATAGACCACAGCCTAATTCCATTGGAACAATTTACATCGTACTAATATCCGCACGCCACGGATATTATGTTATCGTAAGCTAATGCCAATAATGCAATATGGTTATGCAATGGAAATATATTTTAACTGAACACAAGCACTGTTACTGAGGATTTGTTTATTTTTTGATATGGTATAGTGATAAGCAGATTTAAATTTGTATACTATAAAATAAATATATAATTATATTATAAAGAGGTAAAAAAAAATATTAACTGCTTTTTAACCCTCGACGCAAAAACGACGGGGTGTTATAAGTTTGACGTGTCTGAGGGTGTTTCTAAGTCAAAGTCAAATCATTTATAAAATCAATTAGGCCATTACAAGAGACTTTTGAACGTCATATATAAAAGATATAGCTGTCAAAACGTCATATATATAGTTGTATACTACATAATACCGGTCACATTAGTACCTATGTACACATTAGTAGCCTAGCTTTGCCAAAATCTACAGTCACTCACTCAGGTTGTGTGCTTCTTAATTGGCGGTATTTGCTTTAGCTACCGGTCTAGGCAAACAGGTCCCTGACCGCAGAAACCTCTCGATTCAGTAACGTAAGCTTAAATACTACACAGGTACAGTCAACGAAGTAGATAGATATGCAGGCTCGTCAGATATGGTTGAAGTTTTCTTGGTAACCGATGGATGTCTTCGATAGAAACTTAATTAATGAACAGTTTATTATCTACTTTTTAAATTAAATTACAATTGGTAACATCCATCGGTTTCTAAGAAAATTACAACTATATCTGACGGCCTTGCATACCTATCTACTTTGTTGCCTGTACCTATTGTATTGTAGATACTTACGAGCTGTTGGGTGAAGGTAACTACTAACAAAAAGAAGAACTACGAACTTTAACGCTAGTTGATAGATAATGATAGTTTTAATCCTAATAATTCATACTTATATATTGTAAATGCGATTGTGAGTCTGTTTATTATTTTGTTTGCTACGCTTTCACCGCTAAACTACTAAATCGATTGTGATGAAATTTGGTTTTGACTAAGCTTAAACCTACATATGCTACTTTTTAATCTTCAACTTCGTCTATATTTGCAATAACCGCCATTAGTACCAGAGTTGAAAATTCAATAACAGAAATTACAAAGTAATATTAAAATGGTACAGTTTTTAGAGATGGATGTAGGCCCGCAGGTTATACCTATATATAATATACTTTTCTCACTTACGTTCAAATATATGAAAATCAGCCGCTACTCGTACAATTACGCTTAATATTTCACTACCCATTCTAAAATTTTAGCCACGCTGAAACTACTCAAATTTGGAACTTTGAAATCTCAGTCCACTAAATTAATCTGGAGCTTAGTCAGCCCAATAGACATACTGTACATTTAAATACAAACACAGAAATCAGAAATTGAAAACATGTTAATAGGTATTAATTATACATAATTCCCTGTTGAATAAAACTTAACTACAAATGAGCTTTTATGATCTAATATAAAATTCCCATTTTCTTAATTACCACAGACTATAAAAGGCGCCAAATGAGGCGTAACTGTCACCATAAAGTTACGTTATATAGCCGTATATAATATACTAGCTTTTACCCGCGGCTTCGCCCGCGTTTGTTTAGAATTCGACAGTCAATTCGGGCTGTACTCGGCTTGTTGTTCGGCCAGATCCAGAATTATTAAATACCTACGGGCCAACAGACTGTGACTCTTAAAAGTCCGTCGGCGTTCAGTTTGCATTTCTGCAAGAGAGGTCCTTCTTGCCTGCGACTGTTCTGGAGTTTCTGTCGCTATAATGGCTGAGCTTGTTCTCTGAGACGAAGTTGTGTTTGAATAGGCGTATCAGTTGCTCTTACAGCTCTCTGGCTTTCGGCTTGTTCCTCCAAAAGCAATTGCGTTTAGAAGGGCGTCTCAGTCACTCTCAGAGAAGCTTGGCGGGAGGACGGCTTGGCTTTCCAATCTTTCCTAGCTTTAAGAAAATGTCCCATCAGCTCTCAAATTTGCTTATCGCTCCGGTTGTGCTTGCCTTCTTAATGCGGCATGAACGGAAGATTCCGGGGATTGAGCAGTAATTTTTGCTCTGGCTTGCAATGAAATTTTAAAATTTAAAGAAGTAACCTACCTACCCTCATTAAAACACACCGAAAATACCTCTTACGAAAAAATTAACAGTACCGAGGGACAAACTTAATTTTGCCGTTGGAAAACTGTTGTCTACATACATCGACATAGGTCACGGTTTTATTTAGCAACTAACCTCTTCCTTCAGTCAATCATCGACTACATGCATTAAACAAAGCAATTTTACTGTTACGACAGTTCTGCTGTGATCCTATGAGGAGTTCCGTTCCATATCTCCGAAGTTCATCATCAGATCATGACAGTATTTATATGGGACCAACTCGGAAAAAATAAACAAAGAATCAACCAAATCAATTCACAATTGGCGGAGTAATCGCAGAGTATGCTTCACTGACTGAGCGTGGTATAAGTTCGCCTTTATTCTTCCATGCATCCTCTATGAATGCGTTTACACCTGTCAGTGTCAGTGATGACACAGTGATGACAGTGTCAGTTACGCAGTTTTTCTGTATCCCTGACAACGTATATAAAGTGGGTCACAGACAAACGCGAAATGTTGTGGCGGCCGCGTCAGTTGCAAATTTTAACAACAGGCCGCGTGTACTGCTTTGTATAATGACGCCAAATATGGAAATTGTAACAGAAATAGTTGAATTTAAATAATAATTTAAATTTAACCTACACTTCTCTATTCCTAAGAGTAATATGCGATGCTAATGATAATATAGGTAGAGATAAACTACTATAACTTGATGCTCCCCTCCATATTACCATTTCAATGTGTGTAGTCACATTTGTATGAAAGAGTTTGTATGTAGTTGTGAGTACTCGTCTTCAGTAGCAGGCTAGGATATTTGGTTGTCAACTAATCATAAATAGTCGATCGTGCAAGACGACGCACCTGTAATTTTCATAGAGAATGTCAGTGCAGCGCCATACTAATAATAATGAGGAATTTTTAACGCCGCTAGTCGGACATCAAATCGTTTTTGTTTCGAGAACCGTCTCAATACGCACACATGCGTTGTAAGTATTTTTAATACTATTACAAACACTTTCAAACGTTTTGAATTGTGGAAGGGCGCGTTATGTTACTGTAGTTTATCTCTACCTCACACCTCAAGTGTTTAAATAAACCGTTTTCCTAACTTTTTTCTCATTTTCCGAGAGGACTAATGACTCATGAGAGTAATAAGACAACGTTACGGTTAGCCATATTGACTGACGTCCGATTGTAGCACAAACACCATGCTAATGACACTACAGGCCGCCACTGTGACCGCGGTGATGTGTTTTTGCAGCAGTTGGAGCCGCGGCCTGCGGTTAGCCGCAACCGCAAGTCCGTCCATCTGGAAGCCACTTTATGCAAAATGTCAGAATACTCTTCAGCGGTTTTGGGCTTGAAAAATTATTAAGCAAACAACTTTCGTACTCCTAGGTTGTTTACTTGAAACAGGTCTATCGACAGTCTAGACTTAAAATGTATTAGATGCATAAACTTAAAATTTGATCATGATTCGATGGACACGTGGCGCCATCTACTGTCATAAGGACGTTATTGTGATTTCCCTCGGGAGCAGTACTTTTTTTCGGGATTAAAAGTACCCTATGTTTGTCCCTGTACACCAGGCAAAGTATATGCAAAATTTCAGGATGATCGGTTTAGTGGCTTAGGCGTAAAATGGTAACAAACAAACAAACAAACTTACTTTCGCATTTATAATATTAGTTAGGATTTAACGAGTAAAATGTAATAATTTTGTCAGAAATGTATTTATTTTATTATTTATTTGAGTCGTTATCAGCGAGATGTTGTGTTGCTGTAGGTACACGGTGATGTTAGGTTGTTTTTATTCGTTTGAGATTTATTTTGTTTTTAGGGGATTCCATACATAGTAATAGTTTAGTCAATAAGTAATAAAAATCTGAGGCTATCGTTCGGGTAGATCAAGGGCTTGATTAAGAAAGCAGTACTTCTAGACACGACGTGTATTGTTAGGAGATTTTATATTTGCCTGCCCAAACGTACTGGTATTCAGCTGCATCCGGTTAGACTGGAAGCTGACCTCAACATAGTTGGGAAAAGGCTAGGCAGATGATGATCTGCCTGCCTAGCCTATCCCTTCTGGTCAACTTCTTCTTAACTTCCAGTCTAACCGGATGCAGCTGAATACCAGTATTTTACCCCTCCCCTCCCTTTTTTGTCAGACTTTCGGGCTTCTGACGATCCGTAACGACTGTCAAAGATCCACGTATGACAGCGGACCAACGGCGTAACGTGCCTTCTGAAGCACGGAGGAGTCATGGTGGGTAAAGATGGTCACCCATCCACGTACCAATCCCGGTAATTTTAATATTTCTATGTAAATATGACGACTTGCGATAACAGTATTCAATCGGAAGTAATATATGCAGATACCGTCATGCAAGGGTCGATGAATAGAGAATAATTTGGATGCAAAAAAATATTTGACAAAGAGTGACGCGTTCCCTCCATTCGCCACCAAAAAACCAGATTTGTGTAAAAATTAACAAAGCCTTGCATTTTACCGATACGTTTATAGGCGAATGGTGGATGCATACGATAGAATATTGCATTCAAAGCCATCAAACCTAGTTATCGATAGACATTATATTTGACTACTGCAGTGTACTAGACGATAAATTTTGGTTATCTACTAACATAGATTTTTATACTCAGTACAGAATGTTTCAAAGTATTTCATACTAACCATGCTTTAAGGGTTATGGAGACGCGGCGCGTTGTAAGTCGCGTGTTTAACTCAAACGTATGGCCAGTTTTAAGAGCATTCATGCAGAGGCGTTTTTTTTAAACTAACTTTAAGTTACATCTTTGGTTATTGCTCTGCTCCAGTAAGTGCTAGCGTGATGATATATAGCCTATACTTTTCTTCATAAATCTGGTTATCTTACACAAAAGGAAATTTTCAAATGCGACTGGTCTTCAAGAGACTGGCGGGTTTAAACAAACAGAAAACCTCATCAGTTTTATTACGAGTACATTAGTATATATAATAGATTGATTAACCACTGGGATAGATGACTTAAGCTAAGCTTAATTAAGCTCATTTCAGACTACGCTCTATTGTAATAGTATAAAGCACATAGTTCATAGCACAACAGTATCGCTCACCATGCATTTGTTTAGAACTCGTTTACACTTTTCTAAACTATACATTATAATGGTACGGAACCCAGATTTTTTTAAAGATAGAAGCCCTGTTGATGACACACGACAACGCAAAATGAGTTGTTAGTTTCGGTAAACTAGGCATCTAAAAAAAACGCGACTCATTACTCACAAAATTACAGGAACAATGAGTAATAATCAAATCAAATCAAATCAAATGTTTATTTGCTAGAGATGCAATCATTGTATAAAGGTAAGTTCTTAAAACCTAAAAAGTTATAGTCCTGCATGCAAGCGTGCAAATTTTTATTTTTATTTTTTACTATTTTATTTAAATTTAGTCTATTCTAATTATACTTAATCATTACAAATTTTTATGTTCCAGAAACTCCTCAATACTATAAAAACAATATTTTTGGAGCCACACTAACAAGAAAGTCAAAAGGTCAAAAAAAAAGTTCAAAATCAAAAGTTTATCCAAAAACAGAGCCTCACTGATCTCCACACAACGTAAACTTCATATCTAGCCAGCCAAAAAACTAGGTCGAATGTCACACTCCGTTCCCATTTGCATTCTAAATGGCGCCGGTATGTTTTTGTTTGGACAGCGCCAGATGGTAGTCGTTCATGACAGTCGGCCACGTTACACGGTGCTTGCCCGAATTGAGTTTGAAGATCGAGGTTGGCTGTCAGTTTGGACTGATGCTGTTTGAGTGTGATTGAATAATGGAGAAACGAAATTTATATTTAAAATTACTAATATCTGCTCGCAACTTCGTTCGTTCAAAGTTGATATTTATTATTTCGCGGGATCCGTACAATTTTCCGGGATTAAACTCCAGACTATAACTGTCTCTGTGCCAAATTTTATCTAGATCCGTTCTGCCATTCTGACGTGATTGAGCAATCAAAATCCCAAGTTTTGCATTTTAAACAGTAGTAAGATTTCCAAACTGACGGCTAACCTTCAGTACTTGAAGAGGCACTGCGAAGAAGAGAAGATTTAGAAAAGCGTAAATCTATCCTGTATACGAATATTGCAAAAGATAAAAAAAAGTTAATATGGAGTGTCTTGCCCATTTTACTCCATTTGAAACTACCTTTTGGAAGCCCCATCTAGATTCAACTTTTTTTACTTGAGTATTACGTTCAAAAATTCCTTCTAATGGTCTGATTTTGACTTTGAATTTTTATACTAGGCGTATTAAAAACGGAAGAGTTTTTTTTTGTGGCTTATTCAAATCTCCGATTTTGAAAATACTGTCATTATTAGGAAGCTCCGTTATTCCTGAGTACTATATTTAAGCTTATTTTGTTATAAAATAATTGGGCTCCGTAACAAAATTCACAAGGGCGGGGTCGCGAGCAAAAGCTTGTTAAACATAACCGCTGAAAACTATCATTACATTACAATTACTATCTAGATCGAACAGAATCATTAGGTAACTAGACAAAGAGGCCTTTGCCACACAATATACCAACAGCAGCAACAGTTAAACCAAACACAGAGAGTACACCCGCATTCTATTCGCAATGACTAGTGTGCTGTGGCACTATTGTCAACTGTTGGGCTTTGAACGTAATTAATGAATTAGGATTATAATCTTGATCAATGTAGACAAACGTTTAAATAATGATTTTTCTTGTATGTACCTTACAATATTCATAATAAGTTTTGCTTTTAATATTTGTATTAGTTTTTAGCTTAAGTTACTTCTTATTACATCAGCTATGTGACGGTGAAAATCCCGTCAAAATCTGTTGAACCGTTTTGGAGGTAAGCCGAAACAAATAGACAGACAGGAAAAAAAAAAGATTTTAGCTTATTCTAAAATCATAAAAACATGTTTTTTTATGATTGATTATGCATTTTGTAAAAAGCTTTTATTTTGGTTTTTACTTAGGTGTGTCCCGCTGAATATCCAGTTAGTGAGACACAGAAGACCAGCTCGATGTTCTATTACAAACAAACACTCAAGTGCATTCTGAATTAAAGGTTAGTAACACAACATCACGCCTGTAATCCCCGAAGGGTAAGGCGGAGGTGTACCCATTAGCACACCCTCATTTCGCCAGTTATGTTTTAGGTCCCATGTAATAGGGGGCGAGCCTATTGCCATCAATAAAGGTTAGTCCTACTTCATTTAAACTCACAGACTCAAAAATAACACGCAAACAACGAGTTGGCAGCAAGTTTGAATTGGATTAGAGTTCACCACAAGCTGACTTGTTACACAGCCATACTTGAAAAGGATTTTCCTTGCGATACTTTTGGTAACGTAAATACAACACCACTTGCACAAGTAAACTTCTGACAGTGCTAACAAATCTAACTTGCAACTTGCCTGACGTGTACATTGTTCTTAAATGTTCCACTCGAGTTTGGTTTACACAGTATGAATACGCAAACGTAGAAGTATTCGATTCGATTCGACTTTTGAAATGGATATACGATTACGAACATAAAATCACACCTGTAATCCCTGAAGGGTGGGCCCCAACAGGGCCAAACGCCTGCCGGGGTTGCGGGCCGTCTTAACAGGATACCGTGGCCCCGGAACGTAAAGAGCAACAGAAGGAACAGGGTGGTTTTTAGTCAGTAAAAGTCTGACAGTCCCTTCCCAGGGCGGAAGGACTAATTTGATGATTTTTACCACCTTAAAAAAAATCTTGAAGGGTTAGGCAGAGGTGTACCCATTAGTATACCCGCATTTCGCCAGTTATGTTTAAGTCCCATGCAATAGGTGGCGAGCTTGTCAACCGGGCACAAATCCAGACTCCGAGGCTGCCATTGAGAAATTCAACAAACATAACATCACGCCTGTAAGCCCCGAAGGGTTAGGTAGAAGTGTACCCATTAGTACACCCACATTTCCCAGTTATATTTAAGTCCCATGCAATAGGGGGCCAGCCTCTAAACCGAAACAAATCCAGGCTCCGAGGCTGCTACTGAGAAATTCCTGATGGTTAAACCCAATAAAACTTTGCCTGACCTGGAAATCGAACCCAAGACCTCAAGCTCAACAGTCGCGCTTTGCGACCACTAGACCAACGAGGTAGTAAAAAGTGACAGGCAGTCGAGAGTGTCAATTCTTCAAACTTTTAGGCACAATCGCAATCTATCTCAGTTTTAATCTGTCAAAAATATCTCTAATTCACCTATATTTTTTGACATTGATTGTCGCTGAGATACGTACAGTACGTGCTTTACATTGCACGTGAACAGTATTTTTGCACACCAAAAATAGAAGTCTTTTTCCGGAACTCAATGTTGCTTAGTTTGATGAGCCGTACGCCTGGTTAAAGGCTATGTGATGTGGCTTTTTACACCTTGTATAGTATCGTTTTAAAGGTATGTTCGCCTTTGAATGGAATGAGATTTAACAATAATCTCTATACAAATATCGACTTATTTTTCATGTAAAAAACCAAGCATATTTTGCTAGTCTATGTTTATAAAACGACTCATTATAACTTGACTAATATTTAGGTAGATACAATATGGGCCTTATATTTAGGTAGGCTACTTCTTTTCAAGACGATGATTTAAGACGATCTCTTTTTTTTACTATTTTTTTTTTGGGCCTTGTACGCGGTCACGTGGCTACTAATTTTTCATTTTTATTTTTTTTTGAGGATTTGAAATGCGTGTACAACTCTTACCAATTGAAACAACTTTAAACATAGCCAGGCCACAAACGCAATTTGCGGCAAAAATACAAGGTGTAATTGAATGAACTGACAACTTGTAAAATAATATCCCATCAGAAATATGAATGTAAAATTAGAGTCAAGTGCAATATTAAGATACATAATAAATTATGCCTTGGTTGTGGACTTCAACGACTAAAGAAGTGAAATCTAAATGGGTGTCAAGTTGAAATAGTCAGTCCTGGAAATTTGAAACAACATAATTTTTTTATAGCAACTTAAAGTATTACTTCTTCTTGAAGTCCAAAGTCTGACTTGGCTAGTTTTCAGTTAAAAGACCACTTTTCAGTTTTTTTTTTTTACACCTTGTATACAACAAAAAACCAAATTAACAATCAACTCACAAAAACCTCGCCTTTGAAATTCTACAAAGATGGCTGCCTAATTTCGCGGTGTATAAATACAGAAGTTGATGGCGGAAGCAAACATTTCGGCTAAGTCTACATAGATGGAGTGCCAAGTCAGCTAGCTGAAACTGACCCCGCACTGAAGTTCGCTGGTTAATTAAAAACCTATCTTGACGTTAAAAATCACAAAAGCTTTTTAGTTAGGGCCTTCACGTTAGCGATTAATTTATAATTTTCCTCCATAAAAACGATTCTCGGACTAAACGATTTCTAATTGGCAATACCCGTTTCGTATATAATGTTCATTTAGTTTGAAGTCTTTTTACATATCAATGGGTGATAATAAGTGTCCTTGTTGCATAAAATTAAATTAAAATGGATAGTCGTATTTCCAATTCCAAAGTTGACTCGAATTGAATTCTTTTAAGTTTGTGCGCTTGTCCAAGGTCCTCAGATAGCCAGTACTCGTTATTAAATACGTTCAAAATTTAGTTGCAATCTGATCGCAACAATCAATGTTACAAAATTGTAGGAAAATGAAGAGTTCCGTCGACGTTCTTAAAGGATACTAAAATTTTCGACAAAATATAAATATTTCTGTGCTATAAATATACGAGCCTTGTATTGTCCCACTGTGGCTCAAATGCAAAGGGCTCATACAGAAAAAGCTCAAGGCAGATTGGCTGCTACCCAGACTAATATTAATTGTAAGTCCAGTTCTACTTACGATGTTTTCCTTCACCGATGTCAGTGATGTCCAAGATGAACTTAGAAAGCATCTAGGTATGTATTAAAAAAGTCACACCCAAAGATCATATTCAAGTTAAAACCTTCTGAAAAAAATCTCTAAATAATAGAAAAAGCCATACGAAAATCCATTATGTAGTTTAGAAAAACTAGGAGGTCAGACGCGATAAGTAACTTGGTTTTATTCTGTTAACCCTTGGCCGAATCCAGTTATATGTCCCCTTCAAGGGATATTGGGTGTAATGCTATATTTACACACAGGGTTTGCTTTTTTCACATGATTGAAGGTTCTTCTCACCACTCATCCGTTAGAACTGTGTGTAAATACTGAATAATGATTAAACCGAAACGTGTGGGCGAATAATTAAACAACTAATAAACCCACGTCTGTCTTTATCTATTCATACATGATTAAAAATGGTCGGTTCGTTTGGTTAATCTATAATTCCTCCGACCGAAATTCAGTCACGGCGTCTGATCACAATGGAGACGAGCCAAGTACACAGGAGGTATAATAGTGCAATAGTGTGACCTCAAATACAGGTGCACTCCCTCTTCCTTCAGGGCGCAGGACCAACAGCTTTACGTGCTTTTTCCGAGGCGCGGAGGTGTGACACCATCAACTTTCAAACACCGGGTTGCCTCAGAAAAAATCCTAATAGAATAAAACATTCACTGATTGAAAGTGGCACTAGTACCGAGAGACACACGACATGATTTATGGCATAACATTTATGGTATATTTGACTTCCGCGCAGAGGGCGACGCGTGCAGACGCTAGTGATTTAGTAATGTAAAATCACTTATAATTTGTTAAAGTCGATTTTCGTAAAGGCAATACGACTGACACGACATTTTTGACTCATTTTATACGACATACATGATATTGATATGAATATAGCCCTCAATTGAAATAAATATTTTGTGAGGAACGGGTAATTCCCATTTGAAAATAAAATTGACATTACAATAATTACTCCGCACGCTTTTGCAAGGCACTCGGATTACTATATATCGTCTTTTAATTCTATTCAGTAACTTGACAGTTCAAAGAAAAATAATGTTAACGTACTACAACTAATAGTGGTGGGGAGTGAACGATTTTACGTAAGGAACGAATGATAAGAATGGTTCAATACCAAGTTAAGTACATTATTTATGTTCATTCAATTTCGTTCATTTTTACACGACCTCACTACCAATTTTTTGACAAAACTTGGTAACCCTTTATCTGTCAATTTACTAAATAGAATTAAAAGTCCAAATTAAAAATTTCATGATAATTATTACGATCACCGAATCACCAGACGAGAGAGATGAATAAAAAAGAGTAATAATATATAAAATTACACTTTAATACCATTGACATAAAGTCGAGTTTTAACGCCCTGAAACCCTCTGTTATAGTGTATTTAAAAAGTTCCTGTCATTACCGTCAACGTCCAAATTATCTTGTGAACTTTAAATTGAGGAAATTCGTATGTTTTTTATTTGTTTTAGCTTTTTTTTTTTATTATTCTGTTTGGTTTATTTGTTTGTTTATTGGAGATGACAAGGTGTTTTTGCGCTTGGGACTGTAATGAAAGTCCAAGAAGTTATTTACAATCTGCACATAAAACGTGAACTGCCAAAAAGAATTAACCTTTATCGATTTTGAATATTTAACGATGATGAATTTTTAATCCGTTTTAACCTTCATGGGCCCAGCTGTAATATAGGTATGACAGAACAATAGATAATCAATTGTGTCTCATTACGTGGGCCTTGAAGTATTAAGCTTATTTTGGATGTAATGGATGTTAGTTTTAGAGCTGCCCTCTGCTAGCCGTCGCGAGCTACCCGTGGTGCTTATATGCCCGAAATCAGTTTTAAAATCTAATGGTATAAAATTATCTTATAAACATAATAATATAACATCGCGCCTGCAATCCTCGAAGGGTTAGGCTACCCATTAGTGTACCCACATTTCGCCAGTAATGTTTAAGTCCCATGTAATAGGCGAGTGTATTGCCATCAACCGGGCACGAATCCAGACTTCGAGGCTGCTGCTGAGAAATTTCTGATGGAAAAATCCAATAACACTTTGGTCGACCTCAAAATCGAAACCAAGACCTCATGCTCAGCAGTCGTGCTTTGCGACCACTAGACCAACGAGGCAGTGAATAATTGGATTCTTTTTGGGTGAAACCGTAAACCGTAAATTCACCGAGTAATATTTTTTATAGAAAATACCAGTTGGTTACGCCACCATGGCATCTCAGTATTAAACCAGGGACCAAGGACAACCCTAGGGGCTATAATGGGTCGTAATAAAAATCGCTTATTTCATAGCCCCACTCTTACATTCTGATCACGTAAGAGAGTCGAAACTTGGCGGGTTTGGCCGACTTTTATTAAGCACATTGTTGCGATAGTTCAAGTTTAGAAAAGTAATAGGAAGCATTGGTTTACTGATTCGATCCTTATCTTTGAACTTGGCTGGTGGCTACTTACGTTTAATAACTATAAGAGTAATACCAACCTATTATTATCCCATGATAATAGCAAAGACCTTTTCGCATCAGAGAGGGCACTAGCATTAATCACCACGCTTGATCAAAGCGGATTGACAGTTCCAGACTTATATTTATTTTAATTCCAAGTTTACTCACGATGTTTCCCTTCACCGATATCAATGATGTCCAAGATAAAATTAGAAAGTACATAATTATGTCACTTTAGTACTCGCTGTGTATCATATTCGCAACCTCATTCATGATGGACGGGCGCCTTAATCAAAGTCAAAGTCAAAGTCAAAACATTTATTTCAATTAGACCATTTACAGCCACTTTTGAATTGTCAAGGAGTCGGTCAGTTAGTCTGAAAGTTGAAGCTAGTTGCTCGTTCCAAAACGGAGGTAGGCCTCTTTGGAGAAGAACGAACAAGAAACTCCACGGCACTCTTTTAAATTAGGTTTTTACAAAATCCTGATTACATAATTCTTGTTGATTATACATCTGATCACAATGAAGATGAATATAAACCGTAGTAAAAAATAATAAAACTAAAGATGTAAGCCATAGCAGTTAAGAGATGACCAATCCCAACTGACAGCACCCGTTCACGAGCATGACGCATGGATTAGCACCACCTAGCTCAACCATCATGGCGGGAACCAAATGAAAATGAAATGAAATCAGTGGGCTATTACGACAATGCTACGTTACTTACGTTATTGCTTCTTATTTATAAAAAAGTTCATTCGATTGTCAACATAGGAGGTGTTATAAGACACATCAAATACCCTACTACATAACATTAGGTCAAAGTCAAAGGTCATAATATATAGGTCATAGGCGCTCGTAGCCGATGTGATGTTGCTACGGCGTAGCTGATGCTACATTGCTACGCTGCATAGCTACGCGTTGTCGTAGTAGGCGCTGCGCGGCATAATAATTATATTTGTTTGCAGTAAATTTACTATTTAATAGTTCTCTTTATCTTGTCCAAATTCTTGAGATCATACAAAAATCCTCTTATTCATTACCTTCATAATTAGCAGCATGTTAATGGCGCCATGATCTGTTTTGTTTGCCATCTTAAAGTAAATGCCTAAATTGCCAAATCGCAAATCGAAATACCCGAAATTAGCTCAATTCCATCAATCCACGTAATCTTTCAACCTAATTCCAACGAATCATCTTACTCGTATAATCGATTTGGAATTTTCAATCAGTACGATATAATCGATTCAGTGTGAGATCGTATGTGAATTGGGTACATTCGTCCGCTCGATGCGGATACTGAGCTATCACCCATAACGATTGATTGGACGATTCTATTCGATTTGAAATTTGACGACCGACGTTCGGCAACGCTTTGACGACGCTTGATTACGAATGGCGTCATTGTACTTAGGTACATGTAGGAAGGTTTAGTTTCTTATGTACCGTTTTTTACAAAGTACTTAAAAGGGAACCTATTACAAAGACTTCGCTGTCTGTCCGTCTGTCTGTCACAGGGCTCTTTTTAACCGAAATAGAGACTGGACATTTTGCCTGTGAGAGTGCATTACTATAGCCGCTACATTAAAAAAGACCCTTTTATATTTAGTTTTTTACCTTTTAAAGTCATGCAAGGTGCCTACTCGTTTTTTGGGCGTTTGTGCTCTAACTTAATATTGTATGATGGTACGGAGCCCTAAGTGTGCGAGTATGACTTGCTCGAAGCCAGTTTTTTTTATTCTTTTAACCCATTGAGTTAATATTTCGAAAGGGTAGTGAATTTTGACTTAAGAAAAATGTCCTGTAGGCCTGAAAGTATTAGATTCAAGTCGATTTTCGAAAGGAAATACGACTTCTGGAAATCTTTTACCATTTTGATTAATTAATGTACATTAAGCATTATAAGTATTACTTATCGATATGAAGAACAAATCATTAATATTATGTGAAGAGCTAATTTAAAAAATGTATGGAACTTACGATGCGGTTCCTCCATGCACTCCATATCTTTTTGTTTATCAATTCCGACCGCTCATTGATTCGACAGCCCTTAAATTCTATCACATATACCGCAATACATTCCCTTGTGGACCAACAAAGAACTAGCCTCAATAGTGTGCTTATCTAAAAACATCAGACACAACAAAATATACCATATCACGTAAGTTACAAGGTTGAGTTTTAGGGGAAGAGTCAAAAGCGGACAATCGCTTTTGTGATGTAGGTGAAATTGCATATGGCGTGCAATGGTGCTTGCACTACCTCAATTTAACGTCATTGATGGAATTGTTTATTCGATTATTGCTTAAAATGGTGTATATAACTAGGTTTTTGAAAGAAAATAAAGGTTTTAGTTTGATCCATTGTAAAAAACTAGATGGCGTCTTGACGGTAAGTGTAATATTTGGTTTGTTATTTAAGTCACATTCATTATGTTAAAGAAAATATAAATTGTAATATAAAAATGTCAATTGTTTTACATCTATATCCATAACTAAATTAACACGTCGCTTAGGTCACTTGGTAATAGTGTAGATTTCTAACAATGAAAGATTTTTTTGAGAGAGAGTTTCCCACTAGTTGAACTATTTTGTTATATAGTACCTATATCGTATTACTAGTGAGAACAAAAACTCCCATTAGTTCTACCGTGGAACTGTTCAGTAGAACTAGTGGGAATACAGAAGTCCCAATAGTTCTACTATTTTGTTATACCTAATATCGTAGAACAAGTGAAAATACTTTTTGTTTACATAGATAAATAGATAGAAGATTGATTTAAGCAAGATAGACACGTTAGAAGGAATACACCTGCGTTCGTTGTTGACCATTATTTGCATATCATGTTAGTGTTTCTTATATTGGACATACTTATTAGTATTATAAATGCGAAAGCAACTATCACTGTCTGTCTGTTACGGTTTCACGGCTAAACTTCTTAACCGATTTTAATAAAATTTGGTACGGAGTAAGTTTTAACACCAAGGCACGATTAGGCTACTTTTTATTCCGCGTCTTCGTCTACATCCGCGATAACCGACATTTATGAAAACAAAGTCGCGGATAAAAGCTAGTTCTAAATAAAAAAAAATAGGTTAGTCAGCGTTAGATAACCAAAAATCAATACGAGATTGCTCTTGCTTGGTCATGGGCGTTCTTGATAAGTTGGTTGGTTGGTTGAGTAATTGTGGATTGGTTCAATGTATCAAAACTAAATCCAATTAAAGTACTAAGGTCGCAGTAAATTTATACATACTCGTAGGTACTCAACCGAATACCATAGCCTATCCTAACATATTATCTTTGGTCGTTTATATCACCCAGGAGACGTGACCTTTTGGTAATCATAGTTTAGAAACCGGAGAGGTTTATTCCGAAACCCTTCGCCAACTTGATCCCATAACTGTAAACTATCAAACAGTTTACAGTTAATCATAACATTATTAGTATCAATGAATAATTTAACGTTGTAATAAAACTAGCTATTGACTCGTGACTTTGTTCGCGTGAATGAAGACGAACTTTCGAGGGGTTCAAGCTTAGCCTGTACCAAATTTCATCAAAATCGGTCCGGAAGTTTTGCCGTCAAAGCGTAACAAACAAACACTTTCGCATTTAATAATTCCCCCGTCCGAATTCGGTCACAGAAGCTAATCGAGCCGGGGTTGCGGGACGTCTTAACAGGATACCGTGGCCCCGGAACGTAAAGGGCAATAGAAGGAACAGGGTGGTTTTTTAGTCAGTAAAAGTCTGACAGTCCCTTCCACCCCACCCAGGGCGGAAGGAGTCATTTGATGATTTTTACCACTTAAAAAAAAAAAAGAGGCTAATCGAAATAGTGATAACCCCAGCTCGCAGGAGATATTATTCGCGTAAACAAAGGTGCATTTCCTCATCCCTTTACTCTCATAGACCGACGGGACACAATGACATAAATAAAGTCTTCAAACTAAATAAATACTACCTGCAAAACGAATATTCCCAAAAAAAATTCGATCGAATTTACGTAGCGTTTACACAGCGCGCCCGCTAGGCCTCCGGCTGTCAAACACTGCACGTTAGTATCGAGGCCGTCAAATACATAATCTATGTCTATTTCAAACAATGAACGTTTGGTGTCCCGCTGTCAAAGGAAGAAATTACAGGCCACCGGTCGAACTGAAGCAAACATTGTGTGTCTATTGTTATGTATGTATGAATAGGGAACTCGTAAGTGGTGACACTTGAGTAACAAAAACAGACTTTATTACTATGTAGAAAAGGCTGTCAATGTCGTATTGTGTGTGTTGTGAGGGAATGAATGTGGCTGTCTAATGGACTTATTTTACAAGCTTTTATTTACTTTCACCTGTCCCGGTGCTTATGGCTAATCAAATCTTACAAGTCTTTTACCTACTTTCCGGTAAACTCTGAGCAAATTCTATTAAATTTTGGGAACAATCGTATCCTAATCCAAGTCTCAATGTGTCAATAATGCCTCAAAATCTACATTTTTGGCATTGACTGTCGCAGAAATGAGATTGTGACTACATTTTAAACGTTTTTATTTAGAAGAATTTTATTGGTCTTTAGGTATTAATAAATTAAATAACATAAACATAAACTGTTTGCTTGTTTATGAGAAGCAATCTCTAAAAGTACTGATTCAATTCCAAAAAAATCTTTCATTGTTAGAAATCTACACTATTGCCAAGTGACCTAAGCGATGTCTTTTAAATACATGTATTTTACACGAACACAGCCACGGGCAGAACTTAATTCATTATAAAGCCAAAATCTCTTAGTTTTCAAAGCAAATATTGAAGTACAATAAAAGTCATCATAATGTTTATAACGTGTACTAAAATATTTTATTTCCACCGCTATGTGTTTTACGATACGTTGCATGTTCTCTGCATATGTTAGTCGTAACGACATGGCTTGGGTGTACATGAGGAGATAGCTTACAGAGACTACTTCACACACACATAATGAAACTACAAAAAAAAACCTGTTAAAACCTACAAAAATGCACTACAAAACGAACAAAATATTTGAAACAGAACAGTTTTTTTTTTACTTTTCAGGGTTGGTCCTACGATAAAAGTTGTTTACTTTCATGAGTACTTACAACTCCTGAAAGATGAGTTGTAATTAAAAGGTCATAGATTGACTGTGTTCGCGGACTAATTGAAGACGATCTGATATGTTTTAGTACTTATTGTGTGTTTAGAACGTCAATTAAATATATGTCTAGTACTAATGTAATTAGCCAATGGCCGTTTTATGGTAAAGTAAATCATCATCATCTGCCTAGCCTCTTCCCAACTACGTTGGGGTCGGCTTCCAGTCTAACCGGATGCAGCTGAATATCAGTATTTTACATGGAGCGACTGCCTATCTGACCTCCACAACCCAGTAACTGAGTAATATGATACCCCTAGGTAAGACTGGTTGTCAGACTTCCGGGCTTCTGACGACCCGTAACGACTGTCAAAGATCCACGTATGACAGCCGGGACCAACGGCTTAACGTGCTTTCCGAGGCACGGAGGAGTCTCGGTGTGTAAAGATGGTCACCCATCCACGGACCAACCCCGGCAAGCGTTGCATAACCTGACGGATCGGCCCGTGCGGCTTTTATTACTTAGCCACGAGCTCCTTTTATGGTAAAGTAAATAATATACCTAATTTCCTCAGTACTTGGACTCTGTAGGAGTATCTACTCCTGTGATATAGTGGCCTGTTTTTCTTGATATCAAGATATACGAGTACGACATTTCCTTTATTTTTGTTTGGTACGGTTGAAGTACCTGTGTGTCCTTTTATAGCTTGGGTATACGACGACTTGGACCTTAGTTCATTGTTAATTTATGTCATGGTGAAGTTATAATTTATGGAGGAATAATAGAACCTTGGTAGTATCGTATAGTTTACATTATAGAGTAAGGGTAACACGGGTTTGTGATCAAGAGTCGACTGGTTTTTTTTTATTGGGTAATAAAGTATTGGTCCTTTTGTTGTACCGAAGGACCATTTTCACTTAGCTTTTTATTGTAAAGTATTTTTTTTATTTGAATTAACAATAATGTTTTGTTCTATCTTATTTGCGTACCGTCTGTATTTGTTAAACCACAGTTGTTTAAAAAAAATTGCTTCGTAGTTTCAATTCTGAATCACTGCAAAAATATTTACTTAACGTATTCCTTGCTCTGAAATAAAGCTTTATCATAACAATAAAAAAAAATTACAATGTGGTTTTAGTTATTTTTCTTTGCCTTTAAAATATTATAATAAATGTGAGTGTAACAATTTATTTTTTTATGAATGTTGCAGACTGTGAATATGCAAATTGTAAATGACACATGCTTAGAAAAGAATAGAATAGCTACCTATTTATCATGCGTGGTAAAAAAACACATCGCATAGCTGTGCCTATTGATTTTTGTAACTGAAAAACTATTATATTAATATATTTCGTGCAGAAAACCATAACGGTAGCGTCGTTTGTTTAACGCTACTTTTATTGTTAAAATACAGTTGAAACTAGGACTTTCAAATTATATCTGTAACCAGAAGGTTCCCAGGTATGGCTCAGAACAAATAAATGATCAAATTAATTAATTTATTTATTTATTTAAACTTTATGCACATGTAAAAAAAAAATACAATGTACAAAGGCGGACTAATGCGGGTATTAATGATGTTAACATTAAAAAAAAACTGTTTATGTAGTTTTAATATCTGTCATACATGTTTTATTAACATTTATAGAAGGGCAAGGGTGTGACTTGTATTGCCATGCTAAAAAGCCATAACTATATGCTTATTCTGAAGGCCAATTACTCATTAAAAACCTTCAAAATCTAGTCGTAATCACATCTCAGTGACAATCAATGTAGGTAAGTTAGAGGCATTTTTGATAAATTAAGAATAAGATTACATGTAATTGTCCCTAAATGTTAGTAGAATTGCTCCCCTGATGTTCAAGTAAAGAAAAATAATGTAAGCTGCTTCCGAAGTATTGTAGTGGCAATTTTATAAAACATCCAATATTATCATACTCGTCCGTAAGTAGCAAACAAAATATCCATATAGCTTGTATGTACTAAGCGGTGTTCCCGTGTTATCGCCCCACACGACCCCTAGCGGCTAAGTTGGGAACTGAATTTAGTAACTATGAAAATTTATCGGTCTTTCACTGTGTTCGCTACGGTTTTGTTATGGCACAAACTGTAGTTTGAAAATTGCAATTTGAATGTTGAACTTCCGTTCTTAGCTGTATTCAAAGCTGTACTATTATTACTTACAATGTGTGTTTACGTTTCCTATTTACTTTTGGTTATCTATTGTTCGTATTACCTAAATATTTGTTTTGTCTGCCCCGTTAACTCAAAGTCACAGCTTTCCAGATCAGGAAAAGGGATATTGCGTGTTAGGAAGTTATGACACCACCGTGCCTCTGAAAGTACGTAAAGCCGTTGGCTATGCACCTGATCTCTCCCCGATCGGGTTTGATAGCCGTCCCATCGGGCTATGAGAGTGAGAGAAGAGGGACTGCATTTGCGTACACATTTGTGCTCTATAACATCTTTTGCGTACCTACTCGGCTTGTCTCCAGGGAGATTAGCCACCGTGACCGAAATTTGTTGAAGTAGACTCTGTGGCTTCGCCGGTCTCCGTTGAGAGAAAATCTAAATAGGTAGTTGTAGTTTTTAACCGATTTCTTAAAAAGGAGGAGGTTCTCAATTCGGATGTTTTTTTTTTTTAAAGAAACATTTTATTATACCGAAACATACTTAGTCATCCCTTTCTCATTTCCAATCCTCCCCTCATATCTTAACCTACACCAACCACAAATAAATGAGTGAAACAATACTTTTACACCACGACAATCTTCCTCATTACATGCCCAAACATACAGAGTCAGAACAAATATGTGTAAGGTCCACCTTCACAAATATTTGTCCAAGTACGTAACCGACCCCAACACCCTGAGTACATAAAGGGGCCGCTCGCCACAAGCCCATTAACTTGTCAAAATATTACAATATTTTACAATCTACTTCCGCAAAAACACTCAGGTTGGAATCGCACCGCCATTGTATTGTAATAAAGAAATTTTTCCCGCTTTCAAACTAAGTAGACGAAATATACGCCTTATAGATCCATATCCAAGCAACTCTTAAGGGAACCTCAGACAGATCCTCCGCTTATTTATACATAATCATAACATATTTCTGCATTTTTTTTCCCTTCAAAACAAAAAAGAACTTTCCCTGAACACGCATATTTCGTGAAATATTTTTTTGGAAAGTAAGTCCCCTAAAAGTTCTAAACATGGCGGCTCCCAGAGGTCACATATTGTTACCACTCGATCGCGGCACCTCGTTTAGAGGGACGCCGTTTTGAGGGTAAAGCCAGAAACTACGTTTGTGAATCAGAGATCACCAGTTTTTGTAACTTTCTTAAATGAAATGTTATATTCGTCATTCGTAAAATATCTCTCATAAAATATTGATAAAGTAATATCGCATATTGGAATAAATACAATATTTTGCAACTGAGAATCGGATTATTTGATGAATGGTATAAAACATAAGTAATTAAAATAATGAATAAAAAAGTTTTAAGAGAGTCAATATTTTTAAACTAAGTATGGATTATTTCTTGATAATAATAATTAGTTATAAATAATAGTGTTTGAAAATAGCATTTATAAGATGGCATCTATTACTTTAATAAACAGTTTTTATTTTTAAAATAATTATGATAATAGGTAAATAAAAAAATAATCTACTTAGCTTGTATGTGGACGATCCCGTAGCGTACCTTTTTGTTCCCTTTCATTCGGATTGACGTTTAACTAGATACGGATAAATAAGCGTGAACATAAAAAATAAATAGAAACAGGTCGGCTTCTAATTTCTTTAGAAATCGGGACAATGTTTGTTCTGATGACTTATTGTCTACATTTTAATAACATTTAATATGTATAATTAAAATGAAGATAAATTTACAATATACGTAAATTATTGAGTTAAGAGAGTTATATAGGTTATACGAAATAGGTGTTCAAGCATTTTTTTAACTGGACGGTGCAAATTTGCCGCCAATCGACTATTGCAAGTGAGAATCATAAAAGGAATGCAACAAAAGGAGCTACGACAACAAATATGCTCGCAGTCAATAAAACTCCTACTATAGTTGCGACATATTAGCATCGCATTTATTTCAATTAGACCACTTACAGGCACTTTTGAATTGTCAAGGAGCCCGTCAGTTAGTCAGAAAGTTGAAGCTAGTTGCTCGTTCCAAAACCTAGGTAGGCCTCTATCTGTCATCTGGCCTTAGTAATAGGCCAGATGACAGATCATCTCAAGCTCCTTTTTCATCCGTAAATATTTTTCATTAATAAAACACGATAATCAGATTTTTATTCGGATTCCAACGAAGAGGTATTAGGAAAAAGCGCAAAAACCGCTATTACCATGCTAAAACGCCGCGACTATACTACCGTAATAAAAATAATTATACCGAACAAAAGTAACAGTAATTGAGAGGAAAAGGACCGAAATTTACAATCTGGTCTTTTGGATCGGATAAAGTGAAAATCATGGCAGTCACTCCATTATTAATAGTGCGACGTCCGAACTTCGTAAGTTGATGACATCTTTGAGAATGTTTCATAAATTATTTATTATCGCGACCGCGAACGAACTGTAATGAGAATTGAATTATGTAGGCGTGTAACGAATATCATTCAATGTCTGGAGAGAATTGTCTGATTTATAAAAATGACTATTTTTACAGACTGGTTTTTCGATATGGCAAAATGGAATTGGGTACTTGACACCATCAATCAATTGACAAGCTTTTTATCATCTATCAAAACGCGGTTTCCCCATAGATTTTCAGAGAGACATCACATTTTTACTAACCTAATTGACTAAACATTAATTTATTGATTTCAAAGCAACAAAAAATTATTATACAGTTAGTTAAAAGATGAGTCCTGGTGTTATTGGTAAATGGAGTGAAATACCCAATTGCATGGTACTTGGATTTAGAAGACAAGAAGTGTAGTTACCTCTAACAGTGCTTGTCTAACGAAAACTTCACAAGGAATTATTCAACCAGGCGTGTGCAGGCACAGTTAAGACTGCTATAGATCCACAACAGTTTACAGTAGCCTCACGGATACTATCTGCTCATTTATTCACGACTGCTTCAAAATGAACAGACAGCTCGCCTCGATCTTGTGGTCTAGGATTCTGACTTGAATTTCTAAGTGTTAATTGGGTTTAGTTCTGTCAAAATTTCCCCCAATTTTTGTGGTTATTGTAATAATTTTGAGTATTTAATAATAATGATAACTGTACTTAATATGGTAACTGCAAATGTTATTCGTTTAATACTTAAAACATTTCATTAAACATTTCTTCGGGTTTTATATATCGAGTTCCAGAGAATTGTTTTATAATTTCTTTTTTGTTTTTATATTTATCTGTATTGTCCCACTACTGGACAAAAGTATCCCCATAGGATCCCACTCATTCCTATGTGTTTTCTTCTTAAGCCAATCTCGTATACAAGTTTCCAAGGCCTTCCACGGTAATGACGCCTCTCTTCAGGCACCTACTGCGTGACAAATACAAAAAAAAGAATTCTTAATCGCTATAAGTCCAAAAATAAATCTTACTTTCAAAGACTTCTAATAAAATCCTGAGCTCATTTTAACATCCAAACCAACTCAAATCTCACACCAAACTTAACCAACGCCAAGAACCATCACCCTCTAATCAAATCTGCGCGTCTAAATCAAATCATTTTGGACAATGTTCATCAGCATGCAGACACAAAATAGACAGGTACAGAAGGACCAATCTATACAACGAACAAAAAACTGCTGCGCAGGTAAACGCTCGTTAGTCTTAATTATTACGTCGAACACAGCGTCGAGCATTCGTAAAAACTTAACATCGAAATAAATAAATAAAAAACTATTTAAAAATAGCGTCGCCTCTCTCCTTCCTCTCACGAATGACTCCTGTAAAGTGGGTGCGTTCACAAACATTATGCATGGATCACGTAAAACAAACATTCAGACCCACAACAACCATCTGTTAGCCATACAAATGCTTGCTCTGCGCAGAATTTGAACCTGAGATACGCAGCGCAGCAGCTACTGCGCCAGCAGTGCCACCAACAAAAAATACTTACAAATGCTTGAGAAAATGTTCTACAACGAGTGCATGCGTGAGCCACGACCGTCATTTGTTTGAGATCACTGTATGTTTGTATGTGTGCTAGTAGTTGCTTTCAACAATTATGAACAGAGTCAGCCTTCTGTAAAGTTCTCTGCGCGTCTATTTTGTGATGCAGAGGACACAAATTCTAACTAGTGTTTGTTCATCTCATTATTGTTCTTTGGTTAGTTAGTTAGTTACGACTTGTTAGTAGCGTCACTACTTGATTTACTTAAGTTTGGTGGACTGTTTGGTCTGAAGTGTGAACGTGCTGGGTTTATGGACGTTTAAGCAAAGATTGTACATATATCTTACTTTGCATGTTAAAGCTGTCTAAGGGGCCCTCTGTGAGTTGTCTTCAGTTCCTACGTCTTTCAAAGGACTGGTACCTAAGGTCCCGAGTTACACATAGATTACGTTGGTCTAGTGATCGCAAAGCGCGACTGCTAAGCATAAGGTCTTGGGTTCGATTCCGACCGGGTGTTATCAGGTATTTCCATTATGAATTTCATAGTAGCAGCCTCGGAGTCTGGATTGGTGCCCGGTTGATGGCAATAGACTCGCCTCCTATTAAATGGGACTTAAACATAATTGGCGAAATGTAGGTTGTACTATTGGGTACACCTCTGCTTAACCCTTCGAGGAATACAGGCGTGATGTTATGTATGTGAATTCTTAAATGATTGTAAACAAACATCTTAAGAATAAACATATATTTTTTTACAAACACTTGAATAAAGGAGAATCATGTCAACATGGTACAGTGAACCATATCCAGGTCACACAAGTGTACCTCCAGCGTCCATTTTATCCAGTTTTCTTTTAATAAAACTGAGTATTGTATATTATTACAGTCCCCGGCGCAAGTGGCCGCGAATGGAATGATAACATGGATATGTTTACCCACATTACGAGTTACATGTCGTGGACTCGGGGCACAAAACAAGAAGGACACGATGCTCGAGCTCCGATATGCAATAAAAACCATGGAGTAGTTAGAAAATGGAGTGTCAACTGTCGCCTCCACTTATTTTTTGTATTGTGTCTGTCTGACTACTAACTAACTAAAATCCACCCCGGTGTTTCCTTCTCATAATTACTTATACTAGGGTATCCGAAATCGCGGAATCGTACGCGCTTTCTACGATTGCCGACGTTGTCCTTCTGCCCTAATCTCTAAGTCGGTGTACTGAGTTTTCTTCTTCCATACTTCTATGAAAAAACGTCGTTTATCCGAGTTATGTGCTTTATTTTATTTACTGTAGGTATCGTATCCAGCTACAACTATTTAGTTAGAAAACTAGCATCAGACAGTACAGCAAAAATGAATCCTTTTGGCGCAGCCGTAAGACACACACTACGTTTTTTAACATTCCCATTTTAATGTAAGCTGTTGGCAAAAAATGTTATCCTTTCTTTCTTTCTTCCATCTAAATAGTCTCTCGTTTCCATCCATGTCATGTTTCACGCAATTCAATTATCCATTGTTTCTTTTGGAATGGAGTGCAGTATATCTACTCCAATGCTTCAAACAATTCAAAGAATAAACGTTCATTGAATAAAAACCATGAAAAACGTTTGTATTTTCAACAAAATTTAATGTCTATAGCGCGGTCACACTTTTAGACTATTAGCTCCGGTTTCACATGGGCGCAATGTAGATGCATAAACCTTTCTCTTAAATCACTGTCTCTTTTGATGAAAACTGCATTTAAATCCTTTCGTAGTTTAAAAGATCTAAGCGTACAGACATCAGGAAGCGACTTTATTTTATACTGTGTAGAGATTTCTAGTTCTACCTGAGCTTTTTCTCGACTATGTTGGGGTCGGTTTCCAGTCTAACCGGATGCAGCTGAATAATAGTATTTTACATGGAGCAGTGTAGAGATTTTTAGAAATTATGAATAATATTTTATACGCTTGCAAGTCTGACAACCAGTCTTACCTAGGGGTCTCGTATTACCCAGTTACTGGGTTGTGGAGGTCAGATAGGCAGTCGCTCCATGTAAAATACTGGTACTCAGCTGTATCCGGTTAGACTGGAAGCCGACCCCAACATAGTTGGGAAAAGGCTAGGCAGATGATGACGCATCATAAGAAAACTGATGGATGAATTGTTTTCAACCGACTTCATAAAGGAGGAGGTTATCAATTCGGCGCGTACCTATGTTCTATTTTTACCAATTTAAACTTGTTGCTCAGAGTTAGCATTCTGTATTTTCTCGCCATGCTCCGTGTGACATGTTGCAACCTGTTTCATGCCGTGTCATCTGTGTGCGACATAGCTTTGTGAGAGGAGCTTTCTGTACCTATTCTCTGTTACTTTACCATTATTATTATTTGTCAACGTTCTAAAGTTACGTAGGTAGGGACATTATAATTACTTTGAGGATTTAAAAAGGGTTTTTCGTTCTTTATAATGTGAATTTTTTTCAACATATTTTATGTGGTGTAAAAAGAGTCAATATCATCGTTAACTGGGTACGTATACTGCCCATCAAACTAAGTAACATTGCGTAAAAATAATTCAGGCAAACGACTTCTTTTTTCACGTAAAAAAACCAGTTTTTCACTCAGAGCAAACCATTGTGTGCTGTCAGCTCTGCAAGGGCTAATAATGAATCAGCGCCTAGCAGGAGCTGACAGATACCTTCGATACTTAAACGAGCATGGCAACAGTTAGGACGGACGGTTCTGCCCATGGGATTTCCAATTAAATACGATTAAAAATATACTTTCTGTTTATTATCATAAGTATCATATTTTAATAACCTATTTACTTGGAGTCCCATAACAGTGCGATATTTGCAGTCAATATTTAAACTATTCATATTTTTTTGTTTTTTTTTTTTCATCTGTGAATATTACTTATATATGAGTTTTCAATATGTTCATAATTCATATAATGTACCTATTTACTGTTCCTCTTTTAATATAATAAAATTTTATAAAAAAAAAGTTTAGACTTTGACCTCGATTTCTCCGCAAACAGAAGGTTCCAGATATAGTCCAGAACAAAAACTTCTTAACAAAAAAACAACAAACAACAGTCTGTGGGTTTGATTCTGTTTGTTGGTTTTGTGTTGCCACAAACTTCCTAAAGTTATTTTTCACTTTGTAGTTTTTGAAGGCTGTTCTCTTAAAATAATTCTTATCATCAAAACTCATTAAGAAATGGTAACAGTTAATAACCTAATCAAAAAAGTGCCTGCCTCGTCGGTCTCGTGGTCGCAAGCGCGACTGCTGTGCACGAGGTCATGGGTTCGATTCCCAGGTCGGGCAAAGTGTTATTGGATTTTTCCATCAGGAATTTCTCAGTAGCAGGATCGGAGTCTGGATTTGTGCCCGGTTGATGGCAATAGGCTCGCCCCCTATTACATGGGAGTAAAAACATAACTGGCGAAATGTGGGTGTACTAATGGGTTCACCTCTGGCTAACCCTTCGGAGATTATAGGCGTGATGTTATGTATGTAAAATGTGCTCCATCTTCCTCACGATATCTCTTTCATTATATATGTACCGTTCGTCGATGAGGAGTTCCATAGGGACTTCGAGATTCATCAGTTGACCAAGGATAGGTAACTTAAACAGCTATTATTTTTGATCTTCAGTACAATAACTAAATCACAATACGTGTACTGTTTGGTATTGAGGAGTTCCATTGTCTATCTACAAAGGTCTACACTTGACTTGAGATTGAAGAGCGTCTTCAATTTGAATTCATTTATTTCAAGATTCTAGGTCAACCGGAACTCCCCTATAGGTTTTGATTCCTCAGCGAGCGTCAAAATATTCGTCATAAATTACTTTATCTTTAAATTGCGTTGACTTAGAAGTTAGATCTTTTCACTACCCAAAAGGTAACCGACCTGAGTATTTGATGTTAATTTCTGCTTGATACGTCCATGCGTTCATGAGTAAAAGGTTCTTAACAGACAGATAGACAGACCAACAACAAAATAATCCTATAAAGGTACAGTTTTTTTCCGTACGGAATCCTAAAAATACGGTCCAGTTTCGACCACTGAGCAACCGCTAGTACTTTGTAAAAGCGAAGGGTCACTCAATCATTTACTCACTGACTCAACACGAAATCTCTGAAATGACTTGACCTTTGAAGCTAAAGGCAGGTTTATAGAGGGGGGGATGTCAACTAAGAACAGATTTGACTTTATCCATAATGCCAAAGGCAAACGCTAGTTTAAAATCACTATGATTTTGGAAATTGTATTTATAATAGAGTATTTATAGCTTTGAACCATAACGCTTTATTATTACGTACTAGCTCGTACCCGCGGCTTCGCGCTAAAAATAACTTTCCGTAAAGTAAGCTGAACTATTATCCCAAGGGAACACATTACCAGGATAAAAAGTATCCTGTTTGTTAATTCAGGAAATAGTTTATCTATGAGCCAATTTTGACTGCCTCATTGGTCTAGTGGTCGCAAGCACGACTGCTGTGCATGAGGTCTTGGGTTCGATTTCCAGGTCGGGCAAAGTGTTATTGGGTTTTTCTATCAGGAATTTCTCAATAGCAGCCTCGGAGTATTGATTTGTGCCCGGTTAATGGCAATAGACTCGCCCCCTATTACATGGGACTAAAAAAACATAACTGGCGAAATGTGGGTGTACTAATGGGTACACTTTTGCCTATCCCTTCGGGGATTACAAGGGTGATGTTATGTATGTGTGTGTATGTATGAGCCAATTTTCATCCAAATCTGTTGAACGGTTTACGCGTGATTGAGTAACAAACATACAAACATTTACGTTTGTTATATTAGTAGGATAGTATTATATTTAGAACTGTGATTAAAATCCGAAACTACATCTACCTACGCAACAAAATAATAGACATTGCCGAATAACTATTTCGTTTGTGGATAACTTACTTACTTAAATGAAAATAGTAATATGACGAGTACAATATTTCGTCTTATAATAACTTGAGTTCTTAGGTAAATGACGTCACTGCCTTTTCCTTTACGTAAAACCTACGCGTACAAAATAAATCGGAAAAGCAAACAGGGGTAAAAGGTTAATTCCTTTATAAGAACGACACTCTGGTTTAAAATGTAGGTAGATAGAATGCAAAAACGAAAGTTCAATGTGAACATTATTTTTACCGATTAACCGGTCAAGGCCCGGTTGACATACCGGTATGACAGAACAATAGAAAATCAATTGTTTCTCATTACGTGGGAATTGAGTAATTAAACCGAAGTTTTCAATTTGAATGCTATTTTTGGGGATCCGTACATCAGTTAGCAAAAACGGAATCCTTATAGGATTACTTTGTTGTTCGTCTATCTACGTCCGTCAAGACCCTTTCTTTCCAAAATGAAATTAATATAAAATACTCAGATCTGATGATACCTCTTGGTGCAGTGAAAAAATCAAACTTCTAAGTCAACGCAAGGTCGTTTATAGCGCATATTTTGACGGTCGCTCGAGAATCAAAACCTGGATGTATTAATTGGGCATCTCTTCCTAACACTTCGGGGATTACAGGCGTAATGTTATGTTAAAAATTAAAGGAGGAAAATGTAACTTTCAGATTCGTTAAATGTCTATTCACACCTGTTATAACTTTAACTACCTATGTCAAAACAAATATGATATAATATTCTTAAAAAGAGCTACAAAGCTGGCACGTGTAATAAAATATAGATAGGCATGCGTACCTAATTAATATTTCGTTAATATCAAATGCAAAACACACACGACACTACGAAGCTTAATAATCCTTACAACGACCCCTCTATTTATTTATAGTTAGGACAATCCGGGGACTTACGCGCGTATCACGGCAGCCCAGGTCCCCATGGGGTCGTCAACAGGTTGTGACCGACCCCCGCTAATTATCGCTCCCCATGTTATCTTTATGAAGCAATGTGTATCGTCATGTAAGCCTGGTACATCCCTAATAGAGGACGTAAAGGGAATGGAACAGATGGGGTTATTGAGGTGTATTACTTTTTTGTGGGCGTAAGGACCAGGGTATAATGTGACAGAAGGCGGTTGTGGCTATGTACCGCGTTTGGTATTAGATGTTTTGTCATCATGTTGGTTTGAGCACGTTTTTGCGGCTATTAAATGAACATGACCTTAAGGTCGAAACACATTAATGCGAATTGATAGCTTCGAGCGATATTAATTCATGTGTCGCTGTTAATAAGACGGCAATTCCTGTTGCTGCTTTCCATGATGTGATGTCGCATCGCAAGCTTTTGCATTTCTACGAATCTAATAGCTAAGTATTGCAGATGTAAACATACCGAAGCCTCACAAAAAAGCTAGTTTTTTAACGTGCTTTATCCTTCATAGTCTTCCAGTCTTTCCTATGCATTGCCTTCTCTGCTTAATCTCTGGTTATCACACCAAATACCTATGCCAACCCTCGGCGATGACGCCCGTCTGCCGGCACTCACCGCGCTATGACTCTGGCCCATCTCTCATTACGCATTCTGCATATATAATCCGCTTAATCCCACTTCAGCCCTGCAGATTTATTGCCCACATCGGCAATTTAATTATTAAGGTATTAATTATATACGATCACATGACAATTTAATACTGGGATATTTTTTAATTGTAAAAATCATAGCGTAAAGGGATAATCGTCGGTTGGTGTCTTATTTCATCTAAAGTTACCTTAGGAGCCTCTGTGGTTGGCTTCGGCCTCTCATACGCTTTCTAAAGGACCCCATAAAATGTAGAGTTAAAATAATAATACCAGCCTATTACTGTCCTACTGCAGGGCTAAGGCTTCATACAGAGAAGGAACGAGCATTGATCACCACGTCTGCTCAAAATGGATTAGCGATTCCAGACATATATTAATTTTAAGTCAAGGTTTCCTCACAATGTTTTCCTTCACCGATGTCAGTGATGTCAAAGGTCAATTTAGAAAGTACAACAACTACAACATTATCTGATCACTTTGATCTTTAACACGTAACGTTAAGGATCAGCTAATGTTGACAACAGACTGTACATGAAATAGAAGAAGTCACATTGGTATTTTCTCGTACTCGGTTGCGAACCCATGACCTCGTTCATGAAAAGCGGGCGCGTTACCCACTGGGCCATCACGACATTTTTAATTAACATGCAACATTTACCAGTCGTTACGGGTACGGCCTTAAATTTTAAAGTAACAACAAAAAAATACAAATCTGTCCCTCTCATAACTTTCGTCCGCAAACTCGGCAGAATATCATTATAAAACATCACCCGTAATAAAGATAATGCACGCGACCATGTTAATGTGACACTCTGGTCGCGACCTGTCCACGACCCTGTTGGGACGTGTGGCTAACCCCTGACGAATCCCCTAGTCCGGGGTCCCCGGGTCCCGGACACCAAGGGTCCGCACGCATTACTGTGTGTAATTAGTTTTGTTTGCTTTTATTATTGAGTAGGTTTAGTTTTAATGGTTTGAGTGAGTTGAATTTTTGTATTTTTCTTAATTTTGCAGTTACGTTTGTAGTTTGGAACTTTGAAGTTATAAGGTTTTCCGCACTTAATTGGTTTGCACTTCAACTACAATTACATAAAGCCCTTTCAAACAATACCTCACACGATATATTTAATTTTGGAAAGTGGTAGGAGGGGGGTTGACGTACCCCCTCCCCATTTCCTTTAGTCAGACATCGACTACAACACAAAAAAATAAAAAAACTAAAAACAAAGCAATGGTATAAACAAAGCAATTTTTCTTGTTACGGCGGTTCTGCTGTGATTTTATAAGGAGTTCCGTTCCATATCTCCAAAGTTCATCATCAGATCATGACAATATTCCTATGGGACCTATTCGGGACTATATTCTTTCAAACAAAAAAAGAATCATCCAAATCGATTCATAATTGGCGGAGTAATCGTAGAACAAATATACAAAAAAAAAAAAAAAAAAGATACGCGTCGAATTGAGAACCTCCTCCTTTTTGAAGTCGGTTGAAAAAATCGACCTTGCTACTACGATATAAAGGAGCTGTGAATCGTACATTAATACCGTAGACGGGTAGTATCAGTATCGATCAAGTTAGGTGCTTACATTTATTGAAAGGTTTATTACATACTAGCCGTTGCCCACGACTTCATTCGAGTAAATGTCGGACCCCCGTTTCATCTTTATACGTCAAGCGGCTTTCGATATTTCGTTATAAATGAATGAGCCTTTCGCTTTTTTATACTGAAAAAAATTAAAACTTATAAATACAACTGCGTATTATATTCAAAACAATTTTATGACAAAACATAACATCACGCCTGTAATCCCTGAAGGTTTAGGCAGAGTTATACCCATTAGTAACACCCACATTTCGCCAGGTATGTTTTTAGTCCCATGTAATAGGGGGCGAGCCTATTGCCATCAACCGGGCACAAATCCAGACTCCGAGGCTGCTACTGAGAAATTCCTGATGGAAAAACCCAATAACACTTAAAACAATTACAAGATAACAACAACTACAATATAACAACAACACAACATATACAACAAAAACAACTAGGTACTTACAATTTTATGATAATTGTATATTTTAAAAATATTAAAAGATGGCTCAAAGGGCATCAAAATCGATGTCAAAAAAAAAAAAAAAAATCTTGACTTTGACTTTGTTTAACATTAATTTAACCATGAACTCATGGGCAACAAACATGGTGTAAGTATCTGATCTATCACATGATTAAAAATGTACCACAGATACAATCTTCATAACACACACTATTACTTATTTAAATTGTAATTAGAAGATATTTCATTGACTTAATACATTAAGTGTAAGTATATTCATTGTTTGCGAAGTGTAATGAGATCGTATTAAGGTTACCGTATTAATTTGAAATGATAATTGAGTTTGAAAATGTTAATTTTCTAATTTAACCCAAGGCTCTACAAATAACATGTTTATGAGATGAATTCTGAATATTAAAAATATTATGTACAGTCGGTTATAGCAGTTATCTAACCCACCTAACTGGCTGAATAAAGTTAGGCGAATTTGAACCTTGTGCAATTAGCGGTGGATAATATATGAATTCGATACGTACTAGCTTAATGAGCTCGAACGACTTGTTCAAGGACGCAAATATTATAGAACACTGTTATGCCAATTTGATCTTTAAAACTTTAAGTTAGGGTAGATAATCTTTTGAATACAGTTATGACACGTAATGGACTTGCTAATTTCAACTTCATTTGTAAAGACGATTTGACCAAATGGTAGCAACATGGTAGTGAGATCAAATCCAAGTTTGCATTTTTGACACTTTTTGTTTACAATATTCATTTATATTTTTTGCTTTCTAAATATTATTTATATTAAATTAAAATACATAGTTAATTAAAATTAACTATTTAAATACAAAAATCACAACAGAAATGAAAAACAGCAATAATTTCGATTACGATTTTATTCAATATGGTTAAAAGTAAAATCATTACTGACAAAAATAATTACTTGTCATATTATAAAGCTAAAACATATAAAACAAGTTAGAATAAATATAAAATAAACTACTTGAGCTAGAACTGGATAAAAAAGTGAAGATTTTTAAAGTAAGTAATAAATTATGTAGTGAATCAACATGTTATATGTTTAGAAATATAATATTTCTATTTCATAACAATAACATCACCACATTAACTGTCATACCTACTTTTCAAATAAAAGTGAAAATAGCACTAAATACTTTGGTGTTTACCTACTTTATAGATTTTTTATAAGTATTTTTTGATTTTTATTATGATTACGATCGTAAAAAGGACCTGCTTATTCAATGTATGAAACACTTCCTTAGAATTTATGATAACAATAGTTTATTTAAAACACACTGACACGTAAGTATTGTTGCCTGCGTTGCTGCCTAATAGCGAAGTGGAGCACCTTCTCTTTCGATATTTGTTGCAAGCGGCTTCGTATACCGCGCACCATGTTCCATCATCAGCATCACTTCCTCTCATGAGTTCCCACGTTGAAGTCACCAGTTGCGCCAAAGAATTATACTGCACTGCAGTTGACGAAGTAGATATAAACGGACGTCTATATGTCTTCTAACAATCGCTCGATGCCGTTCTGATGCGGGAGTGAACATTACAGGTTTGGGTCCAGAACGATCCTTTTGAACTTTTCCTGTTTCTCCAAAACGCCTTAACCACAATCGGACTGTATTTCTCTGAAAGAAATAAATGAAACAGGTGTCACTTCTCTTTTAAGTGTATCAAAATATGTTTGCTTACGTCACGGCATGTAATAGCTTGGTATAAAAACGAAGTATAAAATTAGAAAAATATACTTACTGTTATATTAAGCCTCCTAGCAATCTCTCTAATGCCAAATTTGTCCTCGTGCAAATAGATTATTTTATATTTTAAATAATCACTCAATTGAGACATGATAAAACAATAACAAAATACAAATAAAAACAAATGGAAAAGAGACGATGTTTTTAGCAATTTACTAAGATAAGTTAACAAATGTTCGCGCGTAGTCACTGCAATTGTGCGTAGACTGGCTTAAGTTTTATGGTTACGTTTCATTTTTATTTTTCTACCCATATTGTAACATATGAATACCAGTTTTGTATAACAAATACTCATATTTGTCTTTCAACTACCCACTTATTACAAGTTAGGCGAATATATTACCAATTTAGAAATTTTATATTTGAAGTATGTGGCCGTCGTTCTTTGCAATAATGCAAGAAATATTTACTTAATAAATTCTAAATTGAAAGCAAAACAATATTCCTCAATGCAGGATTTGAACTCGCTTCCCGTTCGCCTCAGCCTTTTACAGTGACCACGAGACCAAAGCTACTTGAATGTGTTATTTAAAATAAGCAATTAGTAGTAATGACATTAAGATTATATCACAATACTCTAATAAACTTTAAGTCTTTATGCATAAAAATCAAAATTGAATAACAAGTTATATGTATCTTAATGCAAACGATTTAAAGTTTAAATTTGCGAATCCATAATATTATTGTATTCGTTCATTAAGAAGCGCTAGTGTGCTGAACTTATACAAATTGAATAAACCTTAACGTTATTGACAAAGGGTTCAAATTCGTTTGTTTTTAGGGTGGGTTAGATAATAGCTATCACCGACTGACGTCGGTCCAGTCACCGTCCAGTGACGAGCAAAAACAAGTATACACTCAGCAAAATTCGAAGCTATTTTCTTCGAATATATTGATTGAAATGTTATGTTTTCAGGAATTTAGTATGTTGAATTCAATACTACTACGAAATAGCTCTTAAATATCAAAGTTACAATCATTATTTCACAAGAAAATCGCTATTGAATTTCGCCAAGTGTATACTTATTTTTGCTTGTACAGTCAGGAAAAGAGGTAGGTATCCAGGGTTGTCAGATCTAATTGAAGTTTTTTCGAAACCAATGGATGTCATCGATTAAAACTTAACTTGATTAATGAACTGTTTTTTATCTACTTTTTAAATTAAATTACATTTGAAAACCGTCCTTCGATTTCTAAGATAACTTCAACTATATCTGAAGATCCTGCATACCTATCTGTTTTGTTGACTGTACCTACCATTTTAGTATATAGTATCTCTCACGATAAATTTTTGGGTGAAGTGAGTTTACATAACCTTATGCTTTGTGCCCTTGGTTGTAGCGGAGGCCTTCTTAGCGGATGCGGATACGGAGTTAATCGAAGGCGGAAATGAAAGCGGAAATGAAAGCGGAAATTAAAAAAAAAGAATAATTTATGATTTATAACAGAAATAGTAAGTCAGAAAGACTTAATTTAAAATAGGCACATAGTTAGAACACTTTTCTGATAATAAGAATAATTATTAAGAAGAGGAAAATTATACTTCACAACGAGAAGTTGATGTGAAAAATCTTGACTATTTCGTTCGCAATAGCGCCGAGCGGCCTTCTCGCGTATGTTGTGTTGGGTCCTGTTCCAACTCCGCAAAAATTTTACGGATGCGGAGGTACGATTTCTTGCGGAAGTTCCGCACTTACGAAAACGGAGATGAGGTGCTGTTAAAACCCTATTAAGAACCTTGGCAGGGGTTTCTGAATATCCGTAACGATTGTCAAAGATCTACAAAAGATAGCCGGGACCTCTATTTTCAGAGGTACGGAGGATATCCAGGTATGAAATAGTTGGTCACCCATCCAGTCACGACCTTGACAGCTTTCGCTTAACCTTGAGCGAAAGACTCGTGTAGAAATCGTTCCTTTTGTTATAACGACCATAGTTCAGAAAGTTTCGAACGACAGTTTAATTAATAGTTTGTATTTTAAACTAAGTTTGTTTATGAGAAAATTTGTATGGTTTTTGGGAAATGTTGATTGCTTTACGTCGAGTACGAGGTACCTACTATATTGTTTCGTTCGACAAGCCGCCATGTTTGTAAAACCGTAATCCTGTGAAAGCCGTTTTGTAGTCTGACGTCAAACATACATAGCGGGTGTAAAAAGACGCTTGAGTGCCCAAAAGTTATAATTATGTTCTTTCCTTAGTAGGCATGATAATCAGCCACTGTCCTCTAAACATAAACATCACGCCTGTAATCCCCGAAGGGTTAGGCAGAGGTGGTACCCATTAATACATCCACATTTCGCCAGTTATGTTTTTAGTCCCATGTAATAGGGGGCGAGCCTATTGCCATCAACCGGGCACAAATCCAGACTCCGAGGCTGCTACTGAGAAATTCCTGATGGAAAAACCCAATAACACTTTGCCCGACCTGGGAATCGAACCCAAGACCTCATGCACAGCAATCGCGCTTGCGACCACTAGACCAACGAGGCAGTCTTTAAGCGGCACTCAGAGCGAAATACGTTATCCAGGTAAAAACACAGCCGTCACTTGTCAACTGCAAGGTTTTAACCAAATCGCCAATCGCTGCAATGCAAAATGATTTTTTCGCCGAATTGACATCACAAGACGTTGCCAAGACACTTACCATGGTTTTGATAAAATCTAAAAAAAGTTTCAAAATTACTAAACATGAATACTGGGAGATTACGGACATAATAAAAAAGAATCGGCGAAATATGTCGAATCGTTCTCGAGGTAGGTATTAACACAGATATTATGAATCGAAAAATCGAAATTCTATTAATATGTTTACAATCAAGAATATGTTATTGATTTGAATCGAATTATAATGTCTGCTTTGTCAACCCTAATTAATTAAATTAATTAATGCTAAAAGCTTAATATAACAACGTACATAATAATGGAAGCTTCTCAGACCCTATTGATCGCATTATAAGCCTTATAAAACATATTAATTAAAGAAAATTGATCTTCTTAACTCAAACTGTTAATGATTTTATAACCACGCATAATATTATATCGAAACTCCTTGACTAAACAAAAGTTTCGTTAACTCAACGTACAAAGGAAATTAAACCTTATAACTTATTAACAGAGTTCAGACTTGAGTGAAGTTGATATTACACTTGAGGCCACAAGTAAGTACACATTCTGGTATGTTGGAATGGCAAGTATGTGAGCAAGAGTAGCGAAGCTTTTACAGAATTTAGTGGGAATGGCACCTTTGGGACTTGAGCTGGGGAAATGGGCAGCCAGTGTAGTATATTATATTTTAAACACAAACCACATAAGTAACCGCTGTTTAGTAGTTACACTGTGGTGCAAAGAGGTACGTGAGTTTGCTTTAATGAAAATTTAATGCGGATGTGGATGAAGAAGGTTTATCTATTTGTCTAAGTGATAAATTTCTGAAGAATTACATATAACATCACGCCTGTAGGTCCCGCAGTGTTAAGCATAGGTGTACCCATTAGTACATCCGCATTTCGTCAGTTATGTTTAAGGTCCAGATCATCAGCAAATCTAGACTCTGAGGCTGCTACTGAAAAATTTCTGATAAAAAACCCAATAACACTTTTCTCGACTTGGGAATCGACCTTATGCTTAGCAATGGCACTTTGCGATCACTATACCAACGAGGTCAAGTCGAGGCCAAGTTCTGAAGGAACGTTATTTTTTTTAATAAATAAAATTGAAGTATCTGTTTGTACTGTCAAAATGCCTAACCCTCTGCCTAACCCTTCCGGGATAACAAGCGTGATGTTATTTAATTAAAGGTTTCAAAAGCATGGTTGAAAAAAAAATACACTAATCACCACCAGTATTGATAAAAACGGTGATTAAATAAACACATTAACTCGATCTCATTACGGCAAAGTACCAGGAGAGCATGACAGACAATTGGTCACTCAATTGCGTTGGGACAGTGTTTGTACTCGACTGGCAAAACATTCCCTTGATTGTCGTTTCTAATCGTGTGTGTCGTTGAAAATCTAATCGGTTTGCGATGAACGAGGGACTCGTTATGATGACAGATGGGTACTGTAGGCGTGTGTCATCGCGTAAACACAATATACATTTAACATAACAACGATAATGGCGACGCGTCTGTGAGGCATCTGGTATTACCGATCCATAGGTGGTAATGCGTAACATCAGAAGCTCAATAATCCTAAGTAATTGGGAATTTATTTTTTCGTGGACATAATCTTAATGGATGCCCTCCGTCTGGGGATAATAGAGAGTTATATCGGACTCATACCGACTAAAACCTAAAGATTAGTTAAAACGAGTTTGAAATGTTTTAACTACTTAATCATTTAAATTGACGGGCCTGTTGGTCTAGTGGTTAATGGCTAAGCCGGAGGTCGATTCGATTCGATCGGTCGGTTCGATTCCCACCCAGGACAAACTTTGTGTGATGAGCATGATTGTTAGTTCTGTGTCTGGGTGTGATTTATGTATAATATGTATGTATTTATAAATTATATAAGTATGTATATCAGTTGTCTGGTTACCATAACACAAGCTCTGCTTAGCTTGGGATCAGATAGCCGTGTGTGAGATGTCCCAAGATATTTATTTATTTATTTATTTAATTAAAAATGAATAAATAACTTTATTTATGTACTACAACATTTCTAATAATTTTTTAGGAAAAAAAGCTTGTCAAAAAGTTGGAATTTTGACATTCAATGTCTCCGTAATTAGATGCTTCCCAGGTATGGTCCAGAAC
Source organism: Hoplodrina ambigua (assembly GCA_949774945.1). NCBI lineage: Eukaryota > Metazoa > Arthropoda > Insecta > Lepidoptera > Noctuidae > Hoplodrina > Hoplodrina ambigua. Next base: position 1,526,167 of record OX458974.1, on the reverse strand, counting down.
AAAAACGAATCCTAAACATGGGAACCATTATGTACCTTTCATATTTTTAAACTATTCCTAAAATATCAGCAATGTCACCCTTAAAAGGCCTGGCAACTCCGGACCTCAGTCCAAAATAATCAGTTTCTCAAATCTTGAGCGAAAACAAAAGAAAAATAAAAATGAAACCTTTCAGATTTACTTCAAAATTAATTAACTTTCTGTGTGTTTGACAAGGAGCAATTTTATGTCAGCTGATTCGTAGGTACCCAAAACTTTTACGCGCAACAAGACTTTTGACCTAAAGGTCAATATCATAAAGTGACATTAATCATTTTTTTTCGTTTTTGAAATGATGATGATGACTGCCTCGTTGGTCTAGTGGTCGCAAGCGCTACTGCTGTGCATGAGGTCTTGGGTGCGATTCCCAGGTCGGGCAAAGTGTTATTGGGTTTTTCCATCAGGAATTTCTCAGTAACAGCCTCGGAGTCTGGATTTGTGCCCGGTTGATGGCAGTAGGCTCGCCCCCTTTTACATGAGACTAAAAACATAACTGGCGAAATGTGGGTGTACTAATGCCTACACCTCTGCCTAACCCTGCAGGGATTACAGGCGTGATGTTATGTATGTATATTTTTATGTTTATACACAATATTTGTACAACTAAAATATACTTACTTAGGTACTTAGTAACTTACTGGAGTGCTTTAGAAAAAAATCAGTAAACGTGAAAATACCCATTAAGCTTGATATACCTGGTACTTAGGTGTACCTGGTGGTGACAGTAATCCTTATTAGGAAATGTCTAAAAATGTTCTAAAAGCTCGTTCAGTAGATATTTAGGAAGACAAATATCAAAAATCGGTAGTCTCCGAAAAATATTATTCACTCAAGTTTTGAGAGAGGGTTTTTTATTTAAAATAAAAGTACTTTTATCAATGTATAATCTAAAATTGACTGACGTAGGCTGGCTTGAAGGAAAGCAAGAAAATAGTGTTTATCGCGCGTAAACTGATATATGATTGGTTGACAGAATCAGCACAGATCACAGCAGAATCAGTCAATTCACACCGAAATGGCAGCGACCGGCAGCAACTGGCAGCCACTGGCAGCGGCCAGCTCGGCAGAGATGACACGCTACGCGGGAGACATCGGAGTGCTCGCGGCGCCGCGGGCGGTCATGCGATCTTGTCATGTTTCTCAAGGGATAACTATGTATTATAGTAATAAAGATAAAATTTAAAATGCGGCGAGCAGTTTCAGTGTCATATTATTATAGACACCTAAACAGCTCGTCGCTTTGCTGCCGGCCGATCTTGGTGTGATTTGAGCGTAGAGCGATAGGGGAGGCGTATGTTCAGCAGTGGACATCGTTTGGCAGAAATGATCATGATGATGATGATAAATAACAGCAGCTTTTAACACGCTCTTTAGAATTTGTCATATTAATTTATCATTCGAAAACCCGGGGATAGTCTTATTATAATCTAGAATGACGTCAATAGGAACAAACTTAGTTCGTATGATATCCTACTACTATTATAATGCGAAAGTTTGTGAGGAAGGATCGATTGATGGATGTTTGTTACTATATCACGCCTAAACGGAATTAGGTGGAATTTGGCACATATATATAATAGAATATAAATATTATAGAGAAGTTTATTTTTGCACACAAAGTAGGTACAAGTTACAGATGTTAAGTTAAAAAATAATCCATATACTAACTACCTTAAAGGTATGATTCCGAACCACGCTGCACGCAGCAGTGCTGCCGCAATAGTGCTGTCGCGGCACTACTGGTTCCCATACAATCTCTTCAATAAAAGCTTAATATAAGATAACATTCCGAGCTAGGCAGAAATGTAGCGGCAGCACTGCTGCGTGCAACGTGGTTCGGAATCATACCTTAACTAAGATAGCAGTCATGGCTTAGCCATTTTATATAGTTGACCGTGTTTGTGTTCTTGTGGGATAATTTAGGGCTTTTAATTCTCAAGGCCTACCTCCGTTTTGATACGAGCAACTAGCTTCAACTTTCGGACTAACTGACCGACTCCTTGACAATTCAAAAGTGCCTGTAAATGGTCATTTACGCAAATATAGTCGCGGGGAAAAGCAGAAAGCGGGATGTAAAACTATAATATCCAAAATACCATAGTTTATACAACAAAAGGCAAGCGATGTAATTACGTTTCCAATTATATTCAACAATATAAACTGATCTAAATATTAATACTAAAACTCGTATATTTAGATACTAGCTATTTTCATTATTTCAGTGATTACATGAGAAAACAATTCTCATTATTATGATGAAAATAATTTTATAACGGTAATAGTATTGAAATCGATCACTAGGTATGTATGATTTGGTTTGTTGAATAATTCTGAATCCTCCCTTCATACCTATCATGACTGCCTCATTGGTGTCGTGGTAAGTTGGTGGTGTGACGCTCCTGTGATTCGGAAAGCACATAAAGCCGTTGGTCTTGGGCTTGATTTCTTCTCGGTCGGATTGCAGTCGCAACGTACATTGTTTCTTAATTGTTTTCACATGTACAAGCAACAAGAATAATGTTACCAGGATTTTGTAAAAACCTAATTGACAAGAGTGCGGTGGAGTTTCTTGTTCCTTCTTCTCCACAGAGGCCTACCTCCGTTTTGGAACGAGCAACTAGCTTCAACTTTCGGACTAACTGACCGACTCCTTGACAATTCAAAAGTCTGCCTGTAAATGGTCTTATTGAAATAAACGTTTTGACTTTGCACTTTTGACTTTTATTTAATTATTTACGAATTGTATTTGAATTCGTAATTAAATAAGATTCTTTTCGAAAAAACAAAGAAACTATCAGTGATTGTCTAAACGCGAGTAGCCTATTTATTAATTGTTACTCATTTAGATTACTGAATACAAAACATTTTGTAGGTCAGTCGTAAACTTTTCAAAGATTTAGAATAAAGCTTACTATGATTTATGTAATCGCGTCGCAAGTTTCGGTCTAAGGCTTTTAACAAAATTACTGTCGAGTCATTTGCTGTCCCTTAATGAACATTCATGTTAATTAATAATTAATTCGTACTGATTAGTTAGGTCTGAATTATTTTGTAAAATGTTTTTAGAGACTGGCTGGTTTAGCCATATCAAACCTTATTATTATAAAACAAACTTTTTTTTAATAAGAAATACTTGACAGTCTACCACGAGGGTGACAGAGCGCGATTTAGCTTAGGGATTGACGCACCGCGCAACGCCGCGGTGGGCGGTGAAGCGGATCTTATGTCGCATTGGCCTCTAGGAAATCCGCTGATGCCTGACACACGTACACCGCCCAACCGCGCGGTCGAGTGGTGCAACACACAACCACACAACAAACGTATCTGTTATTTATGTTGGGGTATGTACCCCAACATAACTAACACATACACAACGCAACTGGCGAAATGTGGGTGTACTATTGGGTACACCTCTGCCTTACCCTTCGGGGATTACAGGCGTGATGCTATGTTATGTAGGTATACAAATCTGAAACGGTAGAAAATATGTTCAAACATAATGATTTCTACGAATTACTAATGCTTATTCTCCTTTGATTTTGTAACGATCAAAATTGAACTCTATGTCTATAACAGTTATAAAAGCCTAATTCACTTAATTGGCCTTATCAAGAGGCTATCCAGCCTCAATAAAATACGTTATAGCAAAATATTGTAAAACAAATATTCGCTACCCTTATAAAAATAAAATTATTTTACATCATTTTCGAGTTTCCTCGCTCGCTTTTATTGGTCGAGCGAGCATTGGCCTCTCCACAACAAATATGGCACATAATCTATTAAAAAAGAGACTTATCTTAATGTTTGTATGTCTGACTCATAAGGTAAAAGGTTGCTCACATACATATACATAAATGAAATTATATGTGTCTGTTTGTAATGTCAAAATAACAGTTTTTTTATTACATTTAAATGAAATAGTTTACACAGTAAAACCAGACAACATTTTTGTCTGTCAGTTTGTACCAGCTAATCTCCGAATTGCCTGGACTGTTTTTGATAAAACTTTCACTCTCATCGTGTGGGCAGTAAGATCTTACGACCCCACACGCCCTATTGTCAAAGTTTTTAAACCGCCTCAAGGGCTTCTGACATGGTTTAAATGGAACAGTAATTGGCTGGTGTAAGTCCTGGTTTCCCCACGATGTTACCTTGGACATCACTGACATCGGTGCAGGAAACTTTCACTAGTAGATAACTCATGTTATAACGAATATTTTAGGCTATTTTTATTAAAAAAAAAAATACGTCACCTAGAATCGACATACACGCGGCAGAGTCGTGGCCATAAGCTAGTTTGCAGTAAAACAGAAGTTACGATTCCGTACCAACGACATATTTTATATTCAACGTGGTTTTACGACAGTTCATATTTGATACATGCTGATGGAATCAATAATGTCGCTTTTATTTTTACTATTATGTCGTATGTCCCAGTTTTAATATCCTTTACGCCCGGGACATGGGAGATGAGTAAGTTTGAAAAGTGTATGGAAAACAAATTCAATTTCATGCTGTAATGGCTTTTGTTGTGGCTAGGATGTTACTACATAGATTGGAACTGATAATGTTGTTTTAAAGTACCTATTGATTTAGGATGAAAGTGACGTAAGTCTCACTAGGGTCGTGAGACTTACGTCATTTTAGTATGAGCGAAATTTTGATGATAGATTAGTAATATGAATCTATGTGACAAAACAGTATTTAAAAAAATTACCTACCTTTACTTTACGTATTAAAGATCAAATTGGCATAACTGTATTCTATAATATTTGTCTCATTGAAAAAGTCGTTCTAACTCATAAAGCTCGTACGTATCGAAAATGTTATGTACTGCTAATTGCAGAAAGTTCAAATTCGTCTAACTTTTAGTGGATCTATTAGGTGGGTAAAAGCTATTACCAACTGTACTTGCTAGTTTTAATATGCAATTTTTATTTATTCAGATATTTAATTAATTTGTCAGCAATACCTGATTGCTGACAAATTAATTAAATATCTAATTATATATCAAAAACGAATTTTTGATTTCGCAAAGTTGAAATTATGTGAATAAAAGTGTTTCATGAAATATTCACTGTTACAGCATTTTCAATATAAAATCAATTGGAAAAGTTACATTTACGTATTGTGACAAATTGTGAAATTCAGCAATCATCGTCGGAATTCTCATACAAATATCTGTTTTATGGAAATTTAATATTGTGAATGAAGTAAGTATTCATTATATCACTGTTACATTATACGATTATTTATTGTATTTTAAAGCATAGTTTAATAAATGGTCATTTAGAATAAATAAAAATGTCTTATCGACAAACCTATAAGTACCACACTTATATTTCGTCAACTTTCTTTTTTTTTTCATAATAATATGGCTTCTGATTGTCACTATTTTGAATTTTGATTGCTGTCATGTATTTAGTGACACTCGCAAGATTTATGGATGATTCTCATTAGAGCGGGCCGTGCCAGGGCCGGGGCGTGGACGAAGTTCCGAAGTATTGAAGTGCGTCGAGCGGGCCCGGACGGGACACGGATAATGCACTGTGTAATATAAATTGATTCATACAAAATATATGTAACAGATTAAAACCGTGTCCCGTCCGGGCCCCGCCCCGGGCATGGCCCGCTCTAATGACAATCATCCATAAATCTTGCGAGTGTCACTAAATACATGACAGCAATCAAAATTCAAAATAGTGACAATCAGAAGCCATATTATTATGAAAAAAAAAAAAAGTTGACAAAATATAAGTGTGGTACTTATAGGTTTGTCGATAAGACATTTTTATTTATTCTAAATGACCATTTATTAAACTATGCTTTAAAATACAATAAATAATCGTATAATGTAACAGTGATATAATGAATACTTACTTCATTCACAATATTAAATTTCCATAAAACAGATATTTGTATGAGAATTCCGACGATGATTGCTGAATTTCACAATTTGTCACAATACGTAAATGTAACTTTTCCAATTGATTTTATATTGAAAATGCTGTAACAGTGAATATTTCATGAAACACTTTTATTCACATAATTTCAACTTTGCGAAATCAAAAATTCGTTTTTGATATATAATTAGATATTTAATTAATTTGTCAGCAATCAGGTATTGCTGACAAATTAATTAAATATCTGAATAAATAAAAATTGCATATTAAAACTAGCAAGTACAGTTGGTAACAGCTTTTACCCACCTAATAGATCCACTAAAAGTTAGACGAATTTGAACTTTCTGCAATTAGCAGTACATAACATTTTCGATACGTACGAGCTTTATGAGTTAGAACGACTTTTTCAATGAGACAAATATTATAGAATACAGTTATGCCAATTTGATCTTTAATACGTAAAGTAAAGGTAGGTAATTTTTTTAAATACTGTTTTGTCACATAGATTCATATTACTAATCTATCATCAAAATTTCGCTCATACTAAAATGACGTAAGTCTCACGACCCTAGTGAGACTTACGTCACTTTCATCCTAAATCAATAGGTACTTTAAAACAACATTATCAGTTCCAATCTATGTAGTAACATCCTAGCCACAACAAAAGCCATTACAGCATGAAATTGAATTTGTTTTCCATACACTTTTCAAACTTACTCATCTCCCATGTCCCGGGCGTAAAGGATATTAAAACTGGGACATACGACATAATAGTAAAAATAAAAGCGACATTATTGATTCCATCAGCATGTATCAAATATGAACTGTCGTAAAACCACGTTGAATATAAAATATGTCGTTGGTACGGAATCGTAAGCGGGCCCGGACGGGACACGGATAATGCACTGTGTAATATAAATTGATTCATACAAAATATATGTAACAGATTAAAACCGTGTCCCGTCCGGGCCCCGCCCCGGGCATGGCCCGCTCTAATGAGAATCATCCCTAAGACAAATTGATTGACGCAAAAATCATCAATATCGGCCTACGCGTTTGGTTTACAGAGCACCACAAAGAAACAAACATGTATTCACTGTAGTTACTACGACTCTTTCTATCATTACCCTACCTTACTTTACCTTACCTTACCTTATCGAGTCAGGTCAATATTCTTTGAAAAGTAAGTATATCTACTTGACCGTTCCGTCACCGACCAATACCGTCGCGTTTCATGCAGTAAGCGTCAACATTGTCTGTTGAAATGCAGTTCATACGTTTTAGTTTGTAGGTTTATAATAGTATCTGTATCTTTCTTTCCGTGCCGGACACGATCATAGTACGGTCATGGTACGGTACCGTGTTGTAGAGGAAATATTCCGTAAACTTTAGATGTGTCTAAAACCAAGCCAACAAAGTGTTAGATAACCTTGACAACCTGACAAATAAAGTTAAAAATGTAAACCAAAGAAATAACTGTATCAGTTACACCGACTGGGGTTACCAGGATGGCATAAATTGTCGAGAGTTAATATTTCAAAAGACGAAGACCGCGGGCGCGGACGTGATGCCACTGCTAATATAAGGCGCGCCGTGTACAGACGGGAATTAAACTTCAGAGGGTGAGGAAAACGTATAGCACTGCGCTTTATATGCTTTTAAAGCTTAAAGCTTGTAAATCAAGGTTACTAGTAAAAATATCCGTAATTTGTTTATAGTTTTGAATAGATTTCAATCGTCAAAGTAAATTATTTCGAATTTATACATATAGCACATAACGAGCCAAATGTGGGTGTATTAATGGGTACACCTCTGCCTAACCCTTCGTGGATTATAGGCGCGATGTTATGATATTATGCTGTACATATAGAAAAAAAAAGCCGAAGAGTTTTTCTTTCTGTTTGTTGAGACGCACTAATCTCTGGAAGTAGCGGTCAGATTAGGGAAATTCTTTTTGTATATGATAGCCAGATTAATGAGAAATATTATAAGTTTTATAAAATCACGCTGCGACCTATGGGAGCGAAGCAGTAGCTGAAGACGTAACTTAACGCGTGCGGAAAAAACCACCATTAAAACCTAACAAGCGCCCACCCTAATTAGCTAAACAGCTTTATTCAATTGAAAAATAAACAAAAATCATTTGAAATTCCTTCAAAGTTAAGTGAAAATCGATAACTCACAAATAAGCCTATGCTTCAAAAAATTACTAAACCAATCCGGCCAATCAATACAGTATTTGTACGTTAAAAGTATATTATTTCCCCACATTCAAGTGTGTAGAGGTCCCAATTTTCTACGCTGCTGATTTTTTCCCTTTGAATCCTCCCCGATCCCTCCCGTGAACTCAAACAAACAAGGATTGTTGACTTATTTCTGCTCCAATAATGTCACTTCCGTAATTCTGTATCGAGATTTTGTTTATTGCGCTGATTTGGGCCACCTTATTTTACGCAAGTATATACTCGGCTTAATTCGCAGAATCCTTTAGGCAATGGAAGACGACGAGGAATGATTTTGCATATCAATTGAATGTACCTACTGATTATTTGGGAATAAATAAGCTTGAACAATCAGCTCATTTTTCCTTTGTGTTCTACCTTGCGCAGGAAATGATGCTGGCTGCAATATGGCGTACAAAAGGAAAAATAATACATCCAAGCCTCCAATCATTACATCCTTGGTTATTACGTACAATATTTTATCTACAATAATGTTTCGAAGAACAGTAACGACGTGGTTTTATGATTGGGTTTATTCGGGACGATAAATATTTGAGATTTTTTTTTTCTCTTCTTTTATTTAATTACTGTTTGCAATCGTGAGTGGCAGAGCTTAAGGTCTTAAGCTCGATCTCTCGTTTATCTTGGAATTCACTGACATCGGTGAAGGAAAACACCGTGAGAAAACATGAACTTATAATTTACGATCGACGCTCATGTCTTCTCTCTATAAGAAGACGCCTTTGTTGGAACGAAATTTCAACAAGGTTTATGTGAAAATAGAGTCCCAGATGATATATGAGTATGAAAATTTTAATCTATGCTAATATAATAAAGTTGAAGGAATATTTTTTGTTCGATGTTTTTTAAATGCGCTAATCTCTGGAATTACTTGTCAGATTATGAGGAATACTAGGCTACAGGCTATATAACATCACGCTACGACCTGCGTTTATGGAGTAGTAACCAAAGACGTATCTAATAAGGCGGTAAAAAAAAAAAAACACGCGGACAAAATCGCATATAGAAGCTATTATTATAATATACTTTTGTATATAAATTAATTCAGCAAATTCAAGCGTGATGTGAGTTTTAAATCCCGAACAGTCTTCATACTTTAGGCGATTGAGTAAAATACGTAATTATGTCTAAAAGTATTTCTGGAAATGTAATAAGCTACCAATGACATTAAAATCAATCAGTAAAGTATTTTCCATTCAATAAAGGGGCCGTGGTTATCGACTGCCAGCCACCTCCCACTGTAGCACTAGCCTTTTGCTGCACTCATGAATGAGGCAGTCGACATCTCGTTTGCTTAATGAAATTCTGTTACGTCCGCCATTCTATAAGATGTTCAGGTTCCCAGTGAAAAGAGGTGACGTAACATGATAATATTTAGTTTATTGACATGTTTCCCTATGCACTATTTTGTTATAAATGTATAATGTTCTCGAAAATTTTCTATATCTGTGCACCTACTATGTTTTGTCTCTGCATCACCCTAAGGTAGACTGGTAGAAAATGCCCAAGGCATTAAGTCCGCCTTTGTACAGTGTATTTTTTTACATGTGCATAAAGTTTAAATAAAATAAAACAAATAAACAAAATAATGTATGCTTGGGTACACGTTCTTCTTCTCCTATCGATGATGATAATAATAATAAAAGTATTCTCCAGACCGATTCCGGTTATAGCGGCCAATATCAATGGAGACTAACCATGCACGGAGGAGATATTATAGTGCACGTGTGTGTACGCAAATGCAAGTCCACTCCGTCTTCCCTCACTCTCATAGCCTGATGGGTCGGCAACCTGGGACAATCGGGGAAAGATCAGGTGCAGGACTAATGACCTTACATGCTTAACGAGGCACGAGGGTGTCACACTACCAACTTCCAAACTCTGTGTTTAATAATATTTGGGCCCAATAAGGGGCCAGGTTTATTGCTGTGTCAGAAGCGTTGTACAGGTCGTCAAGGGTGCAGGTGAAAGGACAATTGGTACACTTAAGCATTATGGTACATAATCTAGTCAGGAGCTCTGCAAACGTACTGCGTGTCAAACGGGTCCATGATTAATAGATTATAAGTAAAAGTTCCAATTCTGTGCATTTGACAAAATAGAAGTTACTGGAGTGAATGACGTCACTTGACTCGCCATGTTAAAAGCCCCCGTTTAGACAATAAAAATTTAATTGCGTTATAAAAATGAATTTGTTTTGTTAATGTTATGGTTTGAGATCCCAGAGTCGCCAGATCTACGTCATTTTAGCATACCTGAAATTTTGAGCAAAGATAGAAGAATACATATGTCGTTAGGTAGGTATGTATGATTGTTTGTTTAAATACTGGGTATTCTTTATGTATAAAAAGTGACCTTACTTATTTACATGATACAGTTAACTTTTAAATGATTGGTTTTCCAACATAATTTCAAAACCTTAATCCAGACGCTTCAAAGGCTAAAACTTCAGATTCATAAAAAAAAGCTTCTAGTATTTCTTTGTTGACAACAACATAGAACTATAATAAGAATACGCGACTCAAACTTCACCGTTTGCCAATTTTTCTTCGACGTTAAGTTATTGTGCCCTAAGAGCAGGTGACGTCATTTTAAAGTGAATTTTCGTGTCGCTTTGGACTTTTGCTACATAAAATTTCCTTCATATTGACGACGGTCTTTGAAAAATCACGTACCAAGCTGATTTGGTGACTAAGGAGTTTCTTAGCGTAGGGGACATGTAAGGACAAGTTTAGATTATGTAATAATAATATTATTCTTCTTTTCTAAAATCGAGTTTGAAATTATCTAACTAAATTTTGAAATACATAACGGATGCATGTATTAAAAGTGCAAAGCCGTGATCGTTCTAAGACGAAGGTAGGCTTCTATAGAGAAGAACGAGCAAGAAACTCCACGGATACTCTTTTAATTAGGTTTTTAAATCCTGGTTTAAATATTGTTGTTGCTTCTATAAGGGAAAACAATGAAGGCGAATATAAAATAATGAAAAGTAAAACAATACAAAATAAAAAGATAATTATAAGCCATGGCAGTTAAGAGATGACCAATCCCAACTGACAGCGCCCATTCACGAACATGACGCGTGGATCAGCACCATTTAGCTCAAATATCTTAAATCATCTAACCCGCGTGCCACCATAAGCGAGACATTTTTGTGTTTTTGAAGCTGGTAAGTGCCTATACATATCTGCTAAATCAGGCAGATTTAGCAGATATGTATAGGCACTTCTCATCATCAACATCTATTCTCAAAATTTCGGCCGTGCTCAAATGACGTAGATCCGGCGACTTAATGATCTTGGACCATTTAGCTTTCTACCATCATCGATTTAACAATAAATCCTGTTTACACGATCCCGATATTCCTGAAAACTTACAATTTTATCCGTCCAAAGATATTCGCGAAAATTGCTAAAGCGATTTCGTTTTATGACCGGAAAGAATATTTCTTCTGGAAGCTTTTAGAGTAACTCCGGGCTTACAGTCCTTGTTTATTTTGTGAAAGTCTTGGTATAAGTTGAATTATGATAATTGCTTACAATTTATTATACTCATGCAAGATTTAAAAGAATTGTGATGTTATTTAATGCCTTTTTTAACTTAATAATTTTTATATATTTTCATTAATTTGAATTCACTGATGAGGTGGTACTTGTTTAATAAGTACTTAATGGAAACCTAGACTTATCCTTTCTTATATTATAATTGAGAAAGTAAGTCTGTCTGTCTGTTACGCTTTCACGACTAAACCACTGAACCGATTTTGATGAAATTTGATACGGGGTAAGTTTGAACCCCAAAGAAGGATAAAGACTACTTTTTATTCCGTGACTTCGTTTGCGTCCGTAATAACCGTGATTAATGAGTACGAAGTCACGAGTAAAAGCTAGTAATAAATACAAGTTTGAAATCACCAACTTCAGCAAACATGGTGATCAATGGTCATGCGTTCTCTGTATGAGAAGAAGCCTTTGCCCTGCAGTACAACAATAATAGGCTGGTATTATTATTTGTGGTTTTATTTTACTGCCTCGTACGTCTAGTTGTCGCAAAACGCGACTGCTGAGCATGAGGATTGGGATCAATTCACAGGTCGGGCAAAGTGATATTGGTTTTTTTCATCACGAATTTGTCAGTAGCAGCCAAGGAGTCTGGATCTGTGCCCGGTAGATGGTAATAGGCTCGCCCCCAATTACGTGGGACTAAAATAAATGACGAAATGTGGGTGTTTTAATGAGTGATGTTATGTTATGTATGAATTATTCTTATTTTTCTTCTAATAAATAGACAGTTTCTCGGAAGCTTCCCTAAAACCTCACAAGGACGATTTATTCGAGTTTTTCTTTATAATATATAGACATGTTACAGACCCATTTATTCTCAAATATACTCCAAACTAACGTGTAAAGTGTTATGATTTACGGGCTATTCGTACGGGGGTAGACAAACTTGAAGCACGTCGTGCGGGTGCGGTGCGATGTGTATCTCTTTTCAGTTTTGTTTACTGAACCTATATTTAAGAGGCAAGTTAAGTTTTGATGTGGCATTAAAATAGAACTTTGTAGTGAAAAGTACTAAATGGTTTTTTAGAAATTTTTCATTATTTGAGACCTTAGCTACTCGTATCTATGTTATATTATAATAGACTAGCGATCCACCCCGGATTCGCACGGGTGTAATGTAGATACTAACTATAAGTTTAAACCCTCCTCTTGAATCATTCTATCTTTTTTTATGAAAACCGCATTAAAATCCGTTATATAGTTAAAAATATATAGCGTATGACGGCGGGAAGCGACTTTATTATTAATTATTTATTTAAACTTTTTGCAACAAAAAAGTACAAAGGCAGACTTAATGCCTTAGGCATTCTCTACCAGCAGGTGCAAAAAATTGTACATGAGGCAATAATCAAATATGAAATTTTAAAAACATTAAAAATAAATATCAAAACAAGTTACATAGTTAGTTGACTTTGTTTTATATTATGTAGAGATACTAATATGTCACAGACGATCACTTCGAACATAAAACAGAATTATTTTGTGTGTGATTATGATCAATGAATCACTTTTGAACGCACTATTTAACTCATATAATGACTAAATATCTGATCGCCATATCCACCACTTATTAGTCCAGAACACCCAATATTACTTCACCAAACTTTGTTATTACTTCAGCCAAGTTTATTTGGTAAATGAACTGAAAACTGGCGTCCAGCGACGCACGCGATTTATGACCCCATACATTACTCCTGACAACCTTGAGCAACGCAAATTTCAATCTTATTACCAACACATAAGGACGATTAAACCGCATAAAAAAATTGGTTGGCTGTTATGGATTTGCCAAATTTTAATGCAGTTTACGTAAAGTAATTTAGTCTTTATTGTTTTAGTTATAGGTGTTTTTGCAATGCCAAATTGGTGATTAAATTCTTAGGTAAGTTCTAATTAGGCAAGGCGAGGGCTCGTTTAAGTGTTTTAGAGGCTTTTAGAGTGAACAGTAAAATGTTAAACACTTTTTACGGTTGATTTGAATACAAAGTAGTGAATAAAACACGTACTTTACAAAATTATTCAACTTAGGAAGAGAGTATTGTTTCTAAGTTATTCAGTTACTATACCTTCTAAGTTAGGTGATCATTTGCTAAAGTTGACCCCTCCCTCTCATCATGCGCTTTATACTTAATATTTTAAAGATGATGAATTTGCTTGTTTGCTTTTTATTTGAGCGCGCTTATCTTTGTAACTAGGTACTGGTCCAAAATTGATGTTTTTTTTTTTGTAAAAGATACCTAAGCTATCCTTCTGTAAAATATTTATAAAAAAAATTAAATCAAAGCTAGGTCATAAAGTTGAGGAACTTATCACTTTTTTTTAAGTAAGTATGTTAAGGATTACGGCATTAATAAAAATAAATCGTAATTCCGAATTTCCTACGAGATTTAAAAATCATTATAAGTCATCAATCTGTTAAATGATTGAGGAGATGAGAGATGAATGAGGAGACTGACTAATCATGCCTTTATCCTATCTACAAAAATTCATCGAATTTAATTACTTATTGACCAAAATATAAGACTTACTTTTAAAAGAAGCGCACTCTCGATACAGTCCCTTAACTGAAAAATGGCGACTCACTCCCCAAGGTAAGTCAACAAATTGTGATGAAGGTTTACGAGTCGTCCACGAAAGCCGTATAAACAATAACGATGCAAAATGTTCCTCTCTTTATGACCGACATTTTACGAGTCCAAACATTACGAGATCGTGTTTTAAATGAGACAGAACTGTTAAAAGCAAGGTCTTTCGAATGAGGGGAATTCCTGAGGGTGTCTGTAGCGCCGACGTCGTTATCGACTGAATAATTAGTAATCTGTTTAAATGGACTGAGGTACTGAAGAGAGGAAAAAATTCGTTTGAATTCCACAATTCGGAGTCTGGATTTGTGCCCGGTTGATGGCAATTGGCTCGCCCCCTATTACATGGGACTTAAACATTACCACACATCCCATCATGGGACTTAACCTTATTGGTGAGGTTCTTCAGAAAAGTCAGGTGCGCAGTACTCGTGATCGGCGTGCTTGTTTGACGAGATGTATGAACCTGGTCGAGGCGTAAGGATCGTGACAGGTGGTGTTCTATGGTTTTTGCCTACCCCCATGGGAAAAAGGCGTGAAGAATAAGGCGTTTATGTATGTTAAACATAACTGGCGTAATGTGGGTGTACTAATGAGTACATCTCTGCCTAAACCTTCAGTGATTACAGGCGTGATTTTATGCTATATTATGTAATTTCTATAAAACCGTATTCCCTATGTAAATTCCAGAATAGCAAAATAGAATTACAGTTTTAAACTTTAGATCCTTGAATTGCCTGGCTCAGGTTCTGGTTCACCATTATAACAATGTCATAGTAACCATTTCTCATCACAACCAAAACACAAAACGAAAAAGTAGCGTTCCGTAAAGTTAGTTAACTATTTATCCTGATAGAATATATTGGGATAAAACGTATCCCATGTGTTAATCCAGGAAATGGTCAATCTATGTGCCAATTTTCATCCAAATCTTTTTAACGGTTTGTTTACGTGATTGAGTAACAAACACCCAAACACCTTCACAAATACCTTGATAATATTAGTAGGATACTAGCCACCGATACCGCCATGGGAAAATAAGTTAAATAAACCAAAAAATGGCTGACAAATCCCAATATTTCACGTCGCTTTATAAAATTCCCATGACGAATATGACGACGGCGGTTGAGTGAATAAAGCCGACGTTTCGGAAAACTTTAAGACAATTTATTATACGTGCCTTCGTTCCTGTGGCTGTGCGCTACTGTTTAACAGAATGAAATATTTAAAAAGTTTTCTTTCCCGCCTCGAATTTTACACTGGGGTTCGATTTTTGAATCGTTCACGCTCAAACTTGTAATTGCAAGTAACTCTCGCGTGACTACGAGGATTGATGTGTTTTTGTTAATACATTAATGGTCATGGATCTCAGAGTCATTAGGCTTAATATCATTTCAGAAGGGCTAAAATTTGAGAATAGACTGAGGAATATTTAGCTGTGAAAGTATGCGTGCGTGTTTGCATAATGGTGCCCACCATTTGTAACTATAGGTATTAAGAATATTAATCAAAATAATTTGAAGATAAATGTGTTTTATATGTATGTATTTTAAGAAATTAAATTACATTTAAACTCTTTTATAATAGCGCAATGAGGTCCATTTTTTGTAACTATGAATATTTTTTTTGATCTTATTATTGAAGAAAAATATTAATAGTCTAGCTTAGTTCTGTCCTGCATTCTATTAATAATTGACTTAATAATGTCAAACTAATTCATTCATACTGAATTATCTTACATTACTAAACCGTAACGCTTGAATGTGCATCCAAAACTTATTCTTAGAATAGAATTAAAATGAATCAGCGTTAAGTTATCCAGAATCATTACAATTGCTAATTTTGACATGGGTTTATTTTTTTGACGAATTACCATAAAATGACTGACAACCCGATACTCACATTACCATAAAAATCGGTCTTCACCGTGGTCATTTCCCTATTTTCCTAATTGAAAACAGTGCCGTGGAATTTCTTGCTCGTTCTTCTTCATAGAGGCCTACCTCCGTTTTGGAACGAGCAACTAGCTTCAGCTTTCAGACTAACTGACCGATTCCTTGACAATTCAAAGGTGCCTGTAAATGGTCTAATTGAATAAAAGTTTTGACTTTGACTTTTCATTGTCTCAGTTATATTCGTATAAAAGACGTATTTCTTTGTTTCAATAGATTGTTCAGTCGCCTGCCAAAATGGGGTAACACGGGTAACGAGCAAAGATAAACAGATAATTGGAAGGTGTTAATGGCAATTAACTGAATACAAGAGGGATTCATTCGTTAATGTTGGCCTATTTATGTATGTTACCCGAGTTCCTTGAGGTTTGAGTTCAAGGAACTAGGGTCTTGGGGTCCTAGGGGAAGGAGGAGGGTTGACTAGGTTTGAGACTGTTTTGTGTTTTTAGTTTATAGAATGAATACGTTTGTATTACGGAAATAAATATATTAGATAAGAAGGATTCGTAAGTGTCTTGATATCCCCGTTATACACAGGATCCAGTCTTAATAAAAGTACGTGGTCATGGTAACTTGAAATCGGCCTGCAAATTGGACTCAATCAGGCGTATCACACTATCTCATCTAGGCTTTAGAGTCTAGTTTTTAGAGTGTGAAAAAGGTTTACGAGCTTTTCTAATTAAAACAGTCAGTGGTGCCGATTCCCTTGTTCACAAACTAAACTAAAATTTAACTATTTCTATCTTTTTCTGTCCAATAAAACAAGAAAGAGACGAATGTAAATATGAGCTGTCAAATTTGGTCAATCTGACACATCCATACAATTATAGTTGACATCTTAAAATGTATAGATTAAAAATACGAAAATGTTCAAACTAATTTGACATCTCTAACTTAGTTCTTAAATGTCATCGTCCTTTCCTTTCGCTGTATGTTAGTAAGAGATGTCAATTCTCCTAATTTAGTCTAGTTTGTAAACAAGGGAATCGGCAGCAATATCAGTGTCCGTGGTCAAAGATGACAAATTATGAAACTTAACGTTAATGGACTATAAGCATTTTCTGCTCCAATAAATATTTATCTCTATTCTAAATCCAGGAAAGGAAACTCTAGCTACAAACTCAGTCCAACCACATCTAGCCCGGACGCAACAACTGGCAACATGGACATCTAAACACTAGTATCATAAAGCTGAAGAGTTTGTTTGTTTGTTGTTTTGTTTGAACGCGCTAATCTCCGGAACTACTAATCCGATTCTGAATATTATTTCGCTTGTAGGAAGCTACTTTATCTTTGAGTACTATTGAGGCTATTTTATTTTCAGAAAATTCATAATCGCTAAGCGGTAGGCCCGCATATCACAAGACTCGCGGCAGGCCGAGGAAAAGATGGCGGGACGTCTTGAATGACTTTCTAAGGAATTAACGAGATGAGAGTGAGGAAAATGGATGAAATGGGGGGGAGGCCTTTGCCCAGGAGAGCAAAGGCTAGCAAAAAGAAAGTGCGGTTAGAGAGACCCGCGTCGTTGTATAATAGAAAGAGACAAAGAGAAAGGGAAGCAGAGGGAAGGTCGCCTTGAGGGCATAACGCTTTTTCCTTACGTGACCATTTCTGCCAGTAGGTCGCCTGGAGAGGACATAATGTTTTTCTTGCCGTGTTAAGGAAATTCGTTACAAAAAGACAACACGCGGGCGAAGTCGCGGACAAAAGCTGTTACTTATCTATCTAAATATTTCACATTTCAAAACTAAAACTTGTTAGAACATGTGACGGGAAACGCGCAGTTAAACAAGTATTTAACCATTCTCGTTGGAAAGTGACTGCGGAGTGAGAGAGAACTGTGGACAACTATTCTGTTGGTATGCATGTTGAACAAAAGATTCAATGTCTGCGCTTCTGTAGTAGTAGGACTGAGATCCAGGTTCGCTTGACCTACGTCATTTTAGCTTGTTAAGAGACTTTCAACTTTCAAAGCCTTGTTTTTCCATGTGAATTAACGAATTTTAATAAAACTCCTTACACTAAGTAGGGTACATAGGTCTACAAAGTTAGTTATAACGTTTTCGAAATGACTTATATAAATAAAAAAATGATAATTGGAAATTTCTGTTTCTATGGATTATTTAAATTAGGTCGGATTTAGTTGTAACTAATTTTTTTTCCTATATTGTTTTCTCATATATACATATAATAAGTATACATACATACATAAACTCACGCCTTTTTCCCATGGGGGTAGGCAGAAACTACAGAACGCCACCCGCTACTATCCTTACATACTCCTTTCGCCTCATCAATAAGCAATAAGTATTTTCTAAAAAAAAAATTGAAAAAACTTACCTACGTTTTGCAACTAGCTTCAACTTTCTGACTAACTGGCCGACTACTCGAAAATTCAAAATTGCCTGTAAATGGTTGAATTGAACTGAAATTCGCAATAATCTTTCCTTAAAATTTCAGCTATGCCAAAATGACGTAGGTCTGGCTACAATGGGATCTTGTACTATACCTACAGCTTATCTTATGTTGTTTCATGTTCCTTGGTTATGTGAGGAATGCGGTTGCTATGTGGCTGGAATGAGGCGTGACTATGACGTAAGTTGGTTTGTAATCAATAACGTAAAAACTAATGTTACTGTTATTAAAATGCGATTTGGATGGATGGATGTTGTTATTTCATCAAGCCTGGACGGCTGAATTTATCTGGATGTCATTTTGTAAAGAGATAGATTATAAGCTGGAATAGTACACTTTACAAGGTTTAAATTGTGGTTATCTTTAAAGAAGGCTTGATGTCCACTAGTGGACGTCGTTAGGCGATTAACACTCGGCACCGCGCACCGCCACGGTTGGCGGTAAAGCGGATTTCACGTCGCATTGGCCTCTAAGAAATTCGTTGATGTCTAACACACGTACTACCGCGCGGTCGAGCGGTGCAATCCGCTTTACCGCCACCGCACTCTGCGGCGGTGCGCAGTGCCTGTTTTTCTCTGATGTTGATGATTAGCAACCAGGCCTGAGCACTTTACGTTAGGAAGGGCAGGATACATATTTTCTTTTCCACACACACACACACATATTTTCTATTAACAAAAGAATAACCGTGTAGCAAAACAGATAATCAAATAACATTTACCTAAAATAGAAAAAAAAAGAATCTGTTAAACCATAGCCTAAAAATACAAAGCTTTCGTTTCTTCTAAATTCCAATTACAGCAAGAGAAAACATAACAAAAGCTTTAATTGTAAAATAAAATATGTTGTAAAAACATAGAATTTAGGATTCGGTACAAAGTTAGGAAACTCATCTGAAAATAACTCTATCATACAAAACGGAATATTCCGATCCATCCATCTGTTCAGATACACACTTTTTTAGATGTGTTTCTGCACGAATTTGATCAAACGCATTGAATTGCTTTTCAGTAGTAACAATTTTGAACAAAAATGGGCAATAACGTTTGTGTAGTATTCAAGTATGTGTATAAAAACCTTTTGCTTTGATGGGGGCTATTGTGTTAGCGCTCAGTTGGTTATGCTCAGTTCTCTGTCAAAATATGCCTATTCGTTCACCAAGCTGAATAAGTCTGCCCCTTGGGGTCGAATTGTCAATGTGACAGATGTCAAAAACGTCATACTTTCTAACGTCAGTTGACTTCATACCAACCCTGATTAACTGAATCCTGAGGTCGGGCAAAATGTGTAGTCGTAGTTTGGAAGTGGATGGTGTGACACTCCCGTGTCTCGGAAAGCACGTAAAGCCATTAGTCCTGCGCCTGATCCCTCCGCGGTCATAGGTATTGGTTTGCGTTTCCGTCTGACTATTAGAGTGAGGGAAGAGGGAGTGTACTTATGTTTGCGCATACACTCTTGTGTGCTATCATATCTCCTGCGCACTTAGCTAGTCTACATTAAGATTGGCAGCCATGACCGGAATTCGGACGGAAGGATATTATTATCATTAAACAAGCTATAGCGATGAGTTGCTGGTCCATACGTCATTGTCGTAAATAGACGCTGTCAGTTGAGATTGGTCATCTCTTTATTACTACCTGCTTACATCGTTATTACGTTGTAACCAGGAATTTATAAGAACTTAATTGAAAAGACTTTTCCATAAACTTCAACGTTGAGAAATAAGTATTTAGCATTAACTTACTGACTGGGCGCCTGTTTAGAGCATTAGAAAGTGTCTATAAATTATATTTTCTAGTAATACGTAAGAAAATTCACACGGGCAAGGTCACGGGCAAAAGCTAGTTTGTCTATGAGCCAAAATGTATTAAAATAAGGTTGAATAAACCTAAACTAGTCAAAGTCTCTAACATTTTATTACTACATAAAATAAATGAAAACCAAATACACCAGATTTTTTCCACATTCGTTCAGATATTTCTGAACGGAACATTGTGTTACAAAACTATATTTTCACAATTCCTGTTTGACGTTATAAAAATGGCCGCCAAACTTGTTGCGACTTAGTTTAACAAAGTTTTGATATACTGCAGTTTTTTATGCTGTTTAACACCATGTGTGAACGGGTGTGAGCCATCTGTTACAGTGTACCCTTTGGTGTCGAAGTTCAAGCAAGTTTTATGGACTAACTGGAGTTTAGTGTTTAGTTTTGTTAGGCTATAAGTTATGGCAGTCATGCGAATATTGTGGGATTAATTTGGGACCCTGTTTGTAATAATTTGGGCTTTGTAAAATGTCGTTGAGTTTAAGATCGCAGTTTTGTTTTTTGGGTGGATTTTTTTGCTTACGTTACATGTTTTGTTTTAAAAACATTATTTATTTATTTCTTAATATTTAATTTTATCTTACAATATTTTGTATCGCCAAACTTGGCAGTTTGATGGCGAGAAGCGCTCGTATAATATTCACAAAAACTAAAATTAAACTATACATTACTATCTTAACATTAACATTTTAGATGTGGACTTAAATTAACCAGCCGGTCATCCTAGTTCAAACCTCAATGTTCACTCATTAGTAAACAATGAATTTCGATCCAAGACACCCGACGACGCATCACATAATATCCACAACATGCATGTAATTTGCTAGATTGATTTTATATAAGTACACGATAGTTGAGCTTACTTCTACTAAAACGAAGCACATTAAAATTTCTCTTATTTTACATAACATAACATAACATCACGCAAAGGTGTACCCTGGTACACCCACATTACGCCAGTTATGTTTAAGTCCCATGTAATAGGGGGCGAGCCTATTGCCATTAACCAGGCACAAATCCAGACTCCGAAGCTGGTACTGAGAAATTCCTGAAAAAAAAAACTGAAAGTAAACATCAAAATTGAAACCATACTTTCTCTTCGGTTTTCGATTAGCCAATAATGTCCCAATGCTGGGCAAAGGCAAGACCTTCCAAGTATTATTTTCCTGCGCCATCTCGAACCAGCCATTCTCTTACTAAAAAGCAAAAATATCTTTAAAAAGACGTCTGATTCTCCTTTTAAATTCCACGAAGCAAGCAGAAAGCCTGCCTCAATTCAATCAATCAAGCGTACTCTAGTCGAGTCTGGCGCACCTCTAGTAACACAGAGAAATAGTGATGTCCCCGCTGATTCCCGTCTAATGCACTCGATAACAGATTTCCCGGGGTAGTCGTTTGTCCCGTGGAATAGACCGCGCATGCGCTCCGCTGCAAATTTGATGGGCCCGTGCAACTTCAGGTGTGTTATAAAATATTATATTTAGTTATCAGTATTGACGGGAACTTTGTTGTGGAAGATATTGAAAAATAATAATACCTGTTTATTTTCCCAAATGCAGGGCAAAGGCCTCTTCTTATACAGAGAAGGCATGAGCATTAATCACCACTCTTGCTTAAGGCGGATTTGCGATTTCATACTTTTATTAAACGGTCAAGCCCTGCTGACTTACTGGTAAGTCAGAACAATAGAAAATCAGTTGTGTCTCATTACGCGGGACTTGAGTAATTAATTACTAACTTTTTCCCGCGTCGCGTCGGCGTGTTATTGGGTTTTTCCATAAAGAATTTCTCAGTAGCAGCCTCGGAGTCTGGATTAGTGCCCGGTTGATGGCAATAGGTTCGCCCCCTATAACATAGGACTAAAAACATAACTGGCGAAATGTAGGTGTACTAATGGGTACACCTCTGCCTAACCCTTTGGGGATTACATGCGTGATATTATGTTATGTTATGTTATGATCCCGCGTCGGTTACAGTGGACGCAGACGAAATCGCGGAATAAAAAGTAGCCTACGTCCTTTATTGGGTTCCAAACTTACCCCGTACCTCATCAAAACCAGTTCAGTAGTTTAGACATGAAAACGTTACAAACAGACAGACAGAGTAACGTTCGTATTTATAATATTAGTATGGATTAGTCCGATGTCAGTGATGTCCAAGATGAACTTAGAATATACATTTGAATTGTAAAAAGTCACACCTTTACCGCTGGTCATTATAACATTGATGCAGGTTGTGAGTAAATCTAAATATATAAAACAAACATACAAACATACATACATACGGTATACATACCGATCAAAATCATAACCTTCCTTTTGGCTTTGCCGTAGTCGGGTAAAAAGGAAAGGCCACACACTCATCACGAAATATTGAAAACCGCTTGACTTATAAAGATGAAATTTGATAGAGAGGATAGTTTATAGTTATAGACGTCCGCTATTTTCCCAAAAAACGGGGGTCCAAAGTTTGTATAGAGAAATCAACTTTGACGCGAACAAAGTCGCAGGCAGAATCTAGTATATAAATAAGTATTTTAAGAGTAAAACTAAATTAGAAATTAATAAAACTCAAAATGAATTGAAATGCACAAAATCATTCTACGAATATTTTATGTTAGATAAAAAAGCGAAATACGCTTTTAAAAATTTAAATTTCTAAATTTTGAAAGCATACTTATCTAAACTCACAGCACCGAAACAAAATACAGATCGTCCCGTTAAATACACACCACAATTTCGGCCGTAGTTGGCCGGCTGTTCATTGCGCCACGTACCGGGTCCCGGGAGGGCCGGGATAATGGGGTAACTCGATAAAAGATTTCCCGGGACGACGATACCTCACAACACTGCCATCGCGGCCATTTTAACTTCATCCCGGAGTGGCAAGTTCGCCGGGATTTACACTTCTGATGGTCCCGCACTGTTATCATAAACAAGAATGGAGTTGGGAAGTTTCGTTATTATTTACATGGTATGTCAAACAGGGTAAGTGGGTCCATGTATGTATGTAACAGGAGGTAAGTGGGATTTGTAGTTTTGACTTTCTGAGCACAAAATTATACCGTTTATTTTACGTAGTTTTAAAGTAATTTTAGTATTACTAACATAATAATGCTGAAGAGCTTTTTCGGATCGAAAAAAATCTTTTTGCGTATGATAGCAAGATTCATGAAGGCTAAATAACATCACGCTACGACTTACGAGAGTGGAGCAGTAGCCAAAGACGTAACTTAACGGCAGAAGCTGGTCTTCATAATTATGGTGTTTACATAACATAACATCACGCCTGTAATCCCCGAAAGGTTAAGCAGAGGTGTACCCATTAGTACACCCACATTTCGCCAGTTATGTTTTTAGTCCTATGTAATAGGGGGCGAGCCTATTGCCATCAACCGGGCATAAATCCAGACTCCGAGGCTGCTACTGAGAAATTCCTGATGGAAAAACCCAATAACACCATGCCCGACCTGGGTATCGAACCCAAGATCTCATGCACAGCAGTCGCGCTTGCTACCACTAGACCAACAAGGCAGTCAGGCGAGGAATAATGGTAAATATTTGTTGAAAAGATAAATGCAGTTGTTGTCAGTTTTATTGCTCATACTGATCTAGACAGGTAGTTTTATACAAAGAAACTGACACTACTTGCTGACATTACTACTTACATTTAACGGAAGGTAATCCGATCGATTTTTAATTGGAGATACTCGTCTCATACATATCTAGGCTTTATTCATTTCAATGGATGTTGCTAATTGTGCTAGTCATATAAAATTAAACCCAGAAAGCTGTAAGATCGTATTTCCACTTCAAAAATGGACTCGAATCGATCTACAGTTGCTATCTCGAATAATAAGCAAACTCAACTTCAATTCAAAGTTCGACTAGCAAATTGAGCGCACCATCCGTATCTACCAATCAAGGCTATATTGCCCGGTCACCAATAACTATACTAGCTATCTTACCAACCTAGATCTCAGGGCTCCCAATAACTTCTCCTAACTGTCTGGGACATATCTCCAGAAACAGTTACCACAAATAAAAGTGCCGTTGTCTGTCCGCCGATAATCAGGACGGAGGCTAATTTTCTCGACGCGAGAATGGCCGAAAAACAGTTTTATCTTGCCCATAAGACCACTAAGGAAGTAATTCCACTAAACAAAGGGTCCCAATAACGATCCTAGTGTTCCGCCATAAGATATTCGCTGATCGGTCCGCTGGATAAGTTTTGGTGTAGAATAAGAAAATTGTATAGAAGCGATACTCTAGTACAGAGGTTCTTAAGAGTTTTCAAGTCATGGATCCCACAAAAAAACCTTAGCTTTACCAGCTTTTGTTGTTTACGATTAAACTTAACATATGAATATTTTTAGTATGACGGTTGCTGCTGCATATGCTGGATTAGAATGTCATGTCAAATGAGGAGTTCATTATACGAGGGGTCCATGGACCACAGGTTAAGAAAGCCTGCTTTAGTAGATCTGGCGTTAAAATTACCTACGAGTATTTTGCCTTAGTGCTTTTACAATGTATGCGTTATGACTGCTGCGGCACGGGAACGGTTACCTTTTTGTCATATATTTGACGTGACTTTTTGTCGTCCCCCTATCGTGCGTGCATGATACGGGTATCGCACGACGCTCTGGACGTGTCAACTTATGAAAAAGATAACCATCTGTGTGCAATCGCAAAAATTGAACTATCTGATTGATGAAACTGTCATATTGAGAGGTAAGACTTATAGGTGACAAAGATAACGTCGATTCTCTGTGTGTATTTTATTTTCTGTCCTGGCTCTGCCGAACGTTTCTTACGCCAAGAATTGTAAGCGTACGTGCGTTCGGAGTTTCGCTTCTGTATAATTATTTATTCTATGATTTGGTAATGCTACGGTTAGGGCGTTTGCATATGGGGCGTAATGTGTAATACCAGCGTGTGGATGCACGGAGGGTTTAATGGAGGTGCTAAGTTACTAAACGGAGTAGGGTTTGTCTTCATATAATAATAGTAAGTTTAATAAAGAAGGACTCTTTGATATGGATAAATTAGTGTTAAAGTTGCTGTTAGGCAATAAATAGAAGATGGGATGAACGATGCTACACTGCAAACATGCAAATTATGACAATTATTTGCACATACATAACATCACGCCTGTAATCCCCGAAGGGTTAGGCAGAGGTGTACCCAACAGTACACCCACATTTCGCCAGTTATGTTTTTAGTCCCATGTAATAGGGGGCGAGCCTATTGCCATCAACCAGGCACAAATCCAGACTCCGAGGCTGCTACTGAGAAATTCCTAATGGAAAAACCCAATAACACAATGACAATTATTTGATTTCTCAAAGACCGATTTGTAAAAATTATGAAGGTATAATCACCCTCAGTAAAATATACCTATACGTAAATAAGTTCTATTAAAATGGTAGACATTTTGTATGTGTCTGCAGTGATAAAATATTCTATTATTTTTACAGTTAACTTCTTATTTTCTTTTTTTAATATTTTAATAAATATTGAAAGAAACTCAATTTGTCAACTATCATACAAGTAATATGTACAATATTTTATTTATTTATATATTACATACCTACAATATTTACAGACTTAATAATAAAAAAAAAACAAACGGAACTAAAAAAAAGAACTTAGTTAAGTTATTATAAAGTGCATACGTAATTAGAAATCAGCTAGGTTAAATTTTGAAGCAACCACCCCAGAATAATAAAGAGGTAAACAAAACAAAATCGGTCCAGCCATTTTTGAGTTTTTCTGAGACTAACCCAACGCAATTAGATTTATATAAAATACAGATTTTTTGTTCTTTTGTTGCCTTTCCATTTTGCTTAAAGGTTTTGATAGACGGATGAAAACAGGTTTAGAAAAAAAAACAAGAGTACAATTTTTTGATATCAAAACATTTTTACACAAAATATGTATTCGTTTTTACAATAATATTGAAGTTCCTATATGTTTCAGGCGTACTGAGCTCGGTTGAATATTTTACGCTAGATCCCAATGGAAAAATTTATTCTCGATGATCGGTAATAAACGTACTTTTATTTCACACAATCTGTTCGCTGTATTTATCCGCAAAGTTTAGTAGGTATGCTTAACGTAATTATATTTTGGTTGTCGCTAAGATACCTATTCAGCTGAAGATTAAGTACAATAATTAACCTAAACACAAAACCTAAGAATAATTATAAAATTATGAAGTATGTACAATTTATAAAAAAGGAAGAAGGGAGGAACTTTATAGGGCATCAAAAAATTTATAAAAATTGTCGCATCACTGTCCATATTTTCCTTTTATTAATATTTTCCTTTTGTAGGTGACTACCTCACCTACAAAAGGAAAATATGATTGCACGTATGCAAAGTGCATCCGTAATGTGAATGTGCCTATGGATCCTTACATACTCAATTGGGGCAATTCAGTTATTGGAAAAAGATGTATTCTAACATACTGACAAAAATAAAAATAGAGGTAATTTAGAGGCAATTATTGACAGATGGAGACTGTGATTAGATTGAAATACTTTGTAAAAATAATAGAATTTCCTCCAAACTAAAACTATAAAACATTAAAAGTTACCCGTTTACAAAAGTCGGATAACTTTTTTCTCCAAACCGTACCATATATCTTTAGAACGCGGGCCCCAACGGCTGAATGGTTGACAATGCGGCATTGAACACGACGAGGCACATATAAACAGGATATAAAATATGTCACCAATAAGCAAGACCAAATGTCGGATGAGGGCGCACATACAGGGGTGCGAACAGCGGGGAATGGAAATGGAATATACATCATCTACAAAATTGAAGATAAAGATGCAGTTATTTGTATAAACATTGTGGATGGAAACGAGCTTAATATTGGATCAACATGAAGATAGGTACCTAATGTAGGGGATTTGAAATGATACACGGTTACTTATAACATTCCCCAAACCGACTTCCGTGACGGTAGCCAATCAGGAGACTAGCCAAGTACGCAGGACATAATAATATTATAGTGCACAAGTGTGTGTGCAAACACAGATGCACTCCCTCTTCCCTTACTCTCATAGTCCGGTGGGTCGGCAATCCGACACGACCGGTGAGAGATCAGGCGCAGGACCAATGGCCTTACGTGCTTTTCGAGTCACACCACCAGCTTCCAAACTCCGGGCTGCTACTGTGAAATCCCTAATGAAAAAACCCATCGCCACTTTTGCCAACCAGGGAATTAGTTTTTGGCGGAAAACTGAACTGACTAATTGATACAGTTCAATTAGTTATTGACCAAATACCTATGATTAGACTACGTTTCATATGGACTGCGCAATAAAAGGAAGAAAGATGGGATGGATTGTATAAGAGTTAATATGAACGAAAATGTAGTGAATGATCTCGTGACAGCATAAAGGGGAATATGGAAGAAGAGAAGGAACTTCACCTCAAATAACATGGATAATCAAAAATAATAGTAAAAAGCATTTATTACGCAATCAGTACAAAGATTCTAGACCCCTCGAAGTTAACTATGTACTCAAAAGATTCTGTACTTTAAAGAAAAACAATGGCAGTTGCTTTAGGTAAAATTCTGGTAGTCGAGTGCATCCGGTTAGACTGGTAGCAGACCCAAATATACTTCGAAAAAAGCAGATAATGATTTGCAAGGGAAATATGAAATCTCTAAGTTAATAATTTTTGTCCGTATAAAGGCTTTGTTTTATTAAATACCAACAAAACACAATTGATTCTGGACCGAGTTACTGGAAGCAGGAGCGGATGGGTTTCTGCTTAAATTAATTTAGTGCATCCTTTCGGCGAATATAGGCAATCAAATATCTGTGTAAATGACCAATTTCTAGGACTTTTCATATTAGTTCTTCATTTGATTAACCTTTTTCAAAAAAGCATGAATGTTCATGGATATTTTCGTCAATTGTGGACTGATGTTGAAAATTCATTTTCGTTTGAAAGGGTATTTA
Source organism: Hoplodrina ambigua (assembly GCA_949774945.1). Taxonomy (NCBI): domain Eukaryota; kingdom Metazoa; phylum Arthropoda; class Insecta; order Lepidoptera; family Noctuidae; genus Hoplodrina; species Hoplodrina ambigua. The sequence goes on along the minus strand of OX458974.1, from coordinate 1,497,658 downwards.
GTCCGAAGTAGGCTCCAGTTCATTTCGTAAAGATCTGATGTAGATTGACGAATGCGACTGTTCTCCTTTATAACGAACAGTACAAGTATTCCGATTTGGTTATTGTACTGAAGATCTAAAAGTGAGTTTAGACTAGAACTTTTACTTGTAACAGAACAACGAGCCGCTCTATGATATGTTCTAGTGTACACCTTACATGAACTAGACGTCGAGCACGCTCGCCGTTTTGTTACAACAATAATTGTACTAAACTAACGAGTGTATCTGTGTAACATTTCGTCGAGCCTTTGCAGGAGCAATTTATTAAGATAAACGCAGCATACGCAACATGTAGGTCCGACATTTCAAGGAAAAATGAACGCAAGGTACAACGAAATGTTACGGGTACATGCACACTCGCTGTGAGCATTACGCCGAGCATTCGCAGGAACGTTACATTACATGGAAATTCTTTGGAAACTGAGCTTTTACCTGTATTGTACCATTCGTAAGAACGTTACATTACACACAAATGCCCGAGAAAATGCTGTAGTCTATACTCACCTTAAGATAATTGTAGGTTACTTATCCGTGGTCAACTAATCATGAACTTTGAGGATACTTCAACCTCATCGATGAACAGATGCACAATTGTATGCAATAAAATAGATAGAACTTTCCTTCAATATCTTTGTAACCACAAGATTCAGTGTGCATCGATGTAATGGAGGAATATGTTTTGGAATTTTTTGCATCCTCATCAAATTCAAAGAGGTGATGAGAGAGTGGGTGTCTTTTCTCTTTTTAATCGTCCACGCAAACATGTTTGTCCAGTTTGTTCAGCTTCCTTTGAGCGAGTTCATGAGCGAGGACGTTCTCTAGAACTCGAGGGGGAGTGTATAGCGTGCGGCATAGAGTAACATTCTCTCACTGGCAACCCAGAGTGGTTACCCGACCGCCCGTAAGAGGGCGCCCGAAAGAAGTAGTTGTGAGTTGGATAAATGGCTACCCGCGAATGTGTGCGCGCGAGTTTAGATATTTTGGTTTTAAGTTGTATCTTGAGTTTACCGGATTAAAATACCGATTCATAGCACCTGCGTTTCTCTTACATTCGTTCCCCGGATGTAAAAGAAACGCGTTATTATTAAGATTTATGACAACCCCCGGAAATATGACTGCAATGGAAACTGAACCGTGTAGAACCCCATCCATATTCAGTTCTGTCTCAATTGTTTCACTTCAAAAATCGCTCTCAGTCGCACAAAGCTCATACCAGTACCAGAGCAACAGTGAAATGTAGCGTAAAAAGAAATCCTTGAGAGGGCCAATGTCGATCCTTATTTATGAGTCAGCGTATTATTATGACTTGCCAATTTTCCGGAAAATAAAACCCGTTACGGCTTCGATCCGGCTCGGAGACGTGACGATGCTGGATCGTGTTCAGATTTTACTGATGCTCTGTATGATAATTTACCGGTTCCGACGGACGAAATGGTAATGTATGATTTGATTTTAACGAATGATCGCTCGAGATTGGCTTGGCTCGCTTTCGTAGGTATGGTGGAAGAAATCAGATTTTTTTTTTCAGTAAAATTTTATTTCGGCGAATTTAGGTTTTTACTTCATAAATGTTCAGAGGAGATAAAAGTACAGGATTTCAGTTGATTTTCGAATTGAATTGATTACTATTATAGTACTTTGGTTTAATTTTATACGACAAGTACCATTTACTAGGTAAGACCCGTTACATAATATGAATAAAAACTAAAAAAATAAACATTACGTACGTAATAACTATTTCTATTTACACGACTGCCCCAAAAAAAGGCGTGTTATGTGTTCAGGGTTAATGTACGCATGTATGTATGTATGTGAGTTTCTTTATTCCACCATAACTTTTAAACGCCTGAACCGATTTGGATGTCTGGAGTATCCCTTGCATCGTTCCGAGTAACATACATAGTAAAAAATAAACTAATAAACAATAATAAACCAGTGTGGTCACTTTAAAACGTAAATTAATACCAGCCTCAATTTATTTTTTTAATGAATCTGGTCGTGTTTATATTTGTCGTCTAGAGGTTGACAAGATTTTAAAAATATATAACACTATAAATAAAAAATGTCTTAAAAAAAACTGACGAGTAAACAAAGTACAAATATGTGCAATTTTCGCAGTCATGTTTTTAATTATAGTAGCTTGTTTACAAGCTTTGATTTAACTTGCAATGCATGTATGTATGTTTGTTCGGATGAAATTTTGCAACTCAATTTTGAAGCATAAATATTCTACCTGCTTTTCTGAAATTCATTAAAAATCTATCGAATTTACACTGGCCATAAATTGTTTTGTATATTTGCCGAGATGAAAGTTGGCAAAGAAACCGTTCACCTTCTAATACTATACAAGCAATAACTACGTATCCTAACTTACCTTGATAACTTGGAATACCAATCTTTCTGACTTCTTGAAATGTTCAAGAACTTTGTCTTTCAAAACGGTTCCCAGTATTTCATACCAAGTTGTGATAAAGTTCTGTGATTGTTAGCCATGTACTTGTGTACGTACGTTTTAGATATTCACGACTATTGGACTTCTATCGGATGGGAGAGATATGCATATTATACATTTTGATCGTGTTTCCAAGTTTATCTTAAACATTACAGACATCGTTCCGTGGCTACGTGGATACGTAGATATTTGACAGTCGTTACCGGTCGTCAGTAGCCCCAACCAGTCTTACCAAGGGGTATCGTTTTACCCAGTTACTGGGAGGTGAGGTAGGTAGACGCTTCATGTATAATACTGGCATTCAGCTCTAACCGGTTAAACGGGAAGCCGACCCTAACATAGTTGAGAAAAAGCTAGGCAGATGATGATGATAGTGATGCACTTTCGTAAGAAACACTTGATTTTTTATGTGATACAACTATTGGCACAGTTCAGCAGTAAACTCGACCAGTTTGCCGTGACTCCAATTGGCATGACGCTCTCTCTTGCCTCGTCTACAGCACCGCTGCCAACTCACTCCTGTATGCGCGCTAGCATACTATACATTCCATTGCTTTTTTTTATTTGATAAAAATCCCCAAAGCGTTACGCAGAGGTGTACCCATTAGTACACCCACATTTCGCCAGTTATGTTTAAGTCTCATGTTATAGCAGCTATGTATGACAGCTAACTTACAGAATAGCTTTGCAGATCATGTAGATTGTAGAGAGACAACATAACATAACATCACGCCTGTAATCCACGAAGGGTTAGGCAGAGGTCTACCCATTAGTACACCCACATTTCGCCAGTTATGTTTTTAGTCCCATGTAATAGGGGGCGAGCCTATTGCCATCAACCGGGCACAAATCCAGACTCCGAGGCTGCTACTGAGAAATTCCTGATGGAAAAACCCAATAACACTTTGCCCGACCTGGGAATCGAACCCAAGACCTCATGCACAGCAGTCACGCTTGCGACCACTAGACCAACGAGGCAGTCACAACAAAAAAAAGTCGAGGTAGAGAGACAATACACATTATTTCTACAACAAAAGCAATCACCATAACTCAAAATAATTATAATATGAAAATTTCCGTGTGAAGAAAAAAATATCTAGAAAAAGAAAAAATATTACTTAAAAAAAGAGCTATCAATATCAACTTTTCAGAAACCAAAGTCTCATTATATTGGACGGACTGAGCTCCGCACTTTTCTATTTATTATGTTTTCGCGGCAAAAACAATTTCCTTCAACGTTTTCGTCGGGGATTTACGAGACACCTTTTTTCGCGTCTCAAAATAGTTTTGGGCGTGTTATATGCTTTTGAAACAGTGGGAAATAGAATTTGGGGTAATCTTATCGATCCTGTTACCGCACACTTGATTTTGTTTCTTTTGAAAACGATATGGATTATTTTTGGGTTTTATAAAAGAGATGTTTATTTTTAGATTTGGTTGAAAGTCGTTTGTAAAAAATAAAGGAACAAACTTGACTCATTGACTGCGGGAAAACACACACGTTGTGTTTCGACTAAAAAACGCGAGTGCGGCGCACGCACGCCGTTTGCTTCTACGGCGAACACGCGAACATTGGTAGCTAGCCGCACTTGCGTTTGGCGTAGCGAATGTTCGCCCGCAGTCTACGGGTTAAAATCTTGTTTTTTTTTATTTATTTTTCTGACTGTGTGTTCCTACTGCTGGGCAAAGGTCTTCCCCATTACCTATAGCCAATAGACTATGGGTAATGACGACAGTAGCACATGGTCCTGTCGACAGCTGAAGTTGGCTCTGTCGACGGCAAAGTGCTGTTCGTCTGTACGACGCCTTAGGTGTGGTGTCAACAGAACTTCCGAATGAACTGTTTGGCAAGAGTCTTTGTCCGGTTGGACAAAGTTGAACATTCATTTAAATTACTGCCTTGTACTACTGCCGGTGTTGATTTTGCAAAGACGCTATTTAACTTACAAAGCCTAAACAAGTCGTTTACAAGTTCCAAGTTAACTGAGTCGATAAGTATTTGGCTCGGAACTGGTTACTGAGTTACTGTGGGCTGTTATTGTATGTATAAGAACGGTTCGTTTAGTAAGGACTGCTTGTTTATTTGGAGAGAACTTGTCTATCTCTGAGCGTCGCTTCTTTACATAGTAACAGTTATTATTATTTTAAACTAGCGAATCGCCTCGGCTTCACAGGGGTGAAAATTTTCTCGACCTTTCTAGGGGAATATTTGAATTTGGAAATTATGAGCACGGTAAAAAAAGAATCAGTTAAATCGGTTTAGACGTTCTGGAGTCCTGCACTTAGTAACACATTAAGACATACATTTTTATTTGTATAGAATGGCTAATGAACCACCCCGGCTTTGCACGGGTGCAAATTTCCGACTTTTCCGAAAGAATTTCCGAAAACGTACTGTGTTATTATAACAAAAAAGAACCAGTGGAATCGGCCCAATCGTTCTCGAGATTTGCGCTTAAAAACACAGTTAACCATTCATTCCATAGAATGAAGATAGATAAAAAAAACGTTACAAATTCTATTTTGCAGGCTCTTTCTATAGAAAAAACAAATATAGCCTGTGGCTAATTGGTATTATTACTAGGGTATGCGAAATACAAGGTAAATTACAATATTTTTTTTTTGTTTTTTTTTTTTAACAAACCCTACACAAGGCATTTCCTTGTATCGTGGGTGCGTTAACAAACATAATTATAAACTCAATATACACCAACAATCAGACCCGATACAACTACCTGTACACTGTAAAAATGAGTAGCTAGTCGCCCAATCACAACTTATTTTTTGTTTCGTGGTGGAGAATACTCATGGATGTCCACCGCCTTGGGAAGAAGGATCTATCACTATCCCGGTGTTCCTTTTCCATACTTATCATGGGAACGTAGGCGCCTTCCGCGATCTCCGACTGGAATCGCTCAATCACTGCGCCAATAGATTTTTTGGCCTAGCCAAATTCAGAGGATACTGCAGTTTTTATTATTTTTTAAGGAACATCAGATTTTTTTATAACCGAAGAGTAATCTAGTTTCATCTACTGAATCCATAGAAAAAGGTTTCGTGACGATATCCCTTCCAACCGTATTTTCTTCCCTGTCCATCCAATTGTGCAGAATAACGTGAGGTAAACCAGTAAACGTCCCCGAAATCAGTCAAGCCACTTGGGATCTTACGAATCAGAAACCGCTGAAATGGAAAGACGGTATGAAATAGTTGAACTGTGACCATTCCATATCGTATTTCTCGGAACTATCAACTCCAATAAATTATGTGGTCCTGGTAACGGCCCACGGATTGACACGTTACCTTTCTGGTTTCGATTTATAATGATTTGTTGGAAGCCCATTGACCCTTACCTGGCTATGTTATTATATCATTTTTACCGACACTCCAGTCAACAGCGCTTTGCTGGCGTTTTCGAATTGAACTTGTTCGTTGACCATTGAGATTGTACTTGAGTCGAGGTTGGTACAATTTACTGTGCTGGCAAAATTTACTGTTATGTTATTTTTTTCCTGGATAAGGGAGGAAATTCTACTAAATTTTAGGAACGTTCGCAATATAATCGCAGTTTCAATCTGTCAAAATGTCTACATTTGTTGGACATTGATTGTTGTTGAGATAAAATTGTTACTAGTTATTGAATGTTTCTAATTAGGAAAATTCTCTGTCTGGTAGTTTTAACTCGATTATCGAGTTTTTCGATAGAGGAAATTTTCGACAGTCAACACTTTATACAAATGTAGATATATTTTTGTCAACAAGTAATTAAGCTTGATTCATTCGTTTATTTCATCAAATATAAGCTAACAGTTACTACACCAAATCGCTTAAATCTATGCTAATTATACAAATTACATTACAGCGTTAATACAAAAATTTATAGACCATAGATTAAATTTTGTAGAAAGAAGAATTACCAACTTAATTTAAAAATGACAATGATGTTAAAAAGTTGTAAGATTTTGAATTACACGTCACTTTAGATTAGATATTATAGCTCTTATCCTGTCTACTTTTAATTAAGCTTTATTACCTATTTACTAAAATCTGATTAAACAATATTTGCATCAAGCGCTCCGTCGGAAAAGTCCTCTTATAAAAACACAATAAGCAAAACATAAAAGATAAATAATCTAGCTCAAATTGCGAGTGAATTTGGGATAAGATTCCTTTGTGTTCTTCGATATTATGATAAGTACCCAATTTCATACTTATACTGATACTAGAATGGGCTGGAACAATAGAATAAAATATTCTTTATTTTATACTAGTTAAACCGTCCGCGCGGTATTTTTTTTTTACCCGCGTTATTTTATGTCTTTCGTTACTGCTCCGCTCCTGTGAGTCATAGTTTGATGTGATATTGCTATTTATTATGAGTGTAGCCATCATACAGGAAAATATTATTTTCAATCCGATTTGTAATTCTAGAGACGAGCGCGTTTAAAAAAAAAAAAACAAAAAATCTCTCCAGCTTTTTTGTATTAGTAAGTTTAGTATTGAAGTATAGATTACTATTAAACATCTGCCTCAGTAGTCTGGCTGTTGGTGAAAAAGAGTTTATATGTTTGTAAACGCATCCACGAAACAAGAGAAATTCCATCTATGGAACAATGTTTTTTGAAAAACACATTACAAATAGGAACTTTCAAAAATTTCAAGGTCAATTTTTATACAGCTTGAGGAGACAGCACCATTTCTTTTTTGGTTTTTCCTCTTTCATACAATAAAAAAATAATATCTGGCTATATTCTAATCGTAAATCTACTCTTGATTAGCTTTCAAAATCGCTTAATCCAAGGATAACAGACGAATATTTTTGTCAAAAAACAGAAACTCATTTCCATTTATGGGCCAGTCTATACAATTCCAGTGTGCGTTCATCTTTTTTTTGTATTACATGGGAATGAGGTCCGAGGCAAAATAAATGACTATAATGTACTGCTATAGTGTATTTGGGGTCCAGTCGAGTAGTTTGGGGGTTTTATGAGAGTTCCGTACGAACGGTTAATTGTCTAAATTGCTATATACCTACGCGAGAGAAAACCACTTTATATTATGTAGTTGGTACGATTTTATGAACGACAACGGCCATTTTGGATACACAGGATGAAAAAAGACATATTATTATCACATACCCGTTAATTACGCATATTGCCCAGCATCATTAGCAACAATTATTGCTGGAAAAAGACTTCTATTTTTGGTGTGAAAAAAAAAATACTGTTTATTGTATCATGCAGTGAATCGCACGCAAGACATTGTGCTCACGAGTTTTCAAGTTTAATTAGAATATTTAAAGCTTGTTTTCGTAAAAGTATGTAAGAAACAATTGGAACGTTGACCTTCAATGTATTTGGAACCAGAAGGTTCTCAGAGGTATGGTCTAGAATAATAAAATGATCACAATTAATGAAAGAATATCTCACCTACGGCTTGGTTGAGTGCCTTGTTAAACATAAAATGGGCCTAGATGATTGGTTTTGGGTGAACAATATTGAAAGCTCTCTTGGAAGAATCTGGGAGCGCCCACCGCAAATTAGTGTAGTGTTAAATTGGAAATATCCGACTAAATTATTGAAGTATAATTTTATTCTAAACAGTTTATAATGTTTCTGCTATGTAGATATTATTGTAGTAATCGTGCTGAAATTATTCAAAAAGAAAACTCGAACCATGTCAGACGGAACTCCAAAAAAATCGAGACAAAAACGTCGTAAACATACATTCAATCTGGGGCCAAATGTTAACTTCATAATAAAGTCATAAAGCCGTGTTATCTGATCGCCATGCGTCACTGGTGTCCTGGTATCTATTCTCCCCCCTTCCCCTCTATATCTGTTTAATTCGCAAACTGGCGTATTTTCGCTTGTTGTTCCGCCATCTTTGTTACTGGATAAAACTTGTCTTTTATGGGGAGAGTGTAATAAGTTGTTGTTTGATAAGGTTAGACCAGAAAACCTTGATAATATCGTCCGAGTTGAGATTGGTACGTGAACTGGTTGGTAAATAAAGTGTGTGATAATTTTGTGGACAATTTTTTTGTTATTTTACTTGACAGGAGCCTAAATGGTACTTCATCTTGCTACTATTATAAATAAGAAAGTTTGAATGGGTGGATGTTTGAACGTGTTTCTACATCTCGCTAGAAAGGCTGAACGCATCTAGATGAGACACGGAGATAGATCATAGTGTGATTTTTTTTTCCCGGCAAAATATACGGTTCCCATTGGATGGTATATCTACTTTGACGTGGACAAAGGAATAAATAAGAGTGCAGTGAATATAGGCATGTTATCAGTAACCAAAAAAAATACTCCTTTCTGCTTTTGACAGGTAATAAAAAAGACTATGAGGAATTATTTTCTTAACGAAGCCGATTCTTCGCAAAGCAGAGAATCTGATAGATATGCAAACTGGCTACCAATCTAAAAGATCCATCAATCACAATAACTGTAATTTGTTGTCAGCCGTATTGTATTTAAACTTGCTCATAACCGGACAATACTTTACTAACAAACAAATAAACTAGCCCAGCTTCGGAAACCTTGTCCGGAAAATTACGAAAACAATAAAAAAGGAATCATCCAAATCGGCTCGGCCACTCTCGATTTTTGCGTTTAGCAATACATTTAGCCATTTATTGGTATTTATATGTAAATAGAAATAGCTGCAACATTTTCGAGTGTGGCCCAACCATACTTAAAATATTACTGGCAATATATTGCAGCCACACCTAACCGGGAAAATATTGCTCGATTAGGAGCACCATAAATGCCCATAAACTCGCAAATAAATAAAGTACGTCAATAGTCCCAAAAGTTAAACGGAAAAGTTTAGGGTGACCATCACGTCTCGACTTTGAATAGTTAACAAGTAGGTACAGTCAACAAAAAAGATAAGTAACCACGGTCATTCGACATAGTTGAAGTTTTCTTAAAAATCGACGGAGAAACTTAATTTAATTAATCTACTGTTTATTATCTACATTTTATATTAAAAAAGTAATTTGGTATGGGGGTCACAAAGCGTGACTGCTGAGCATGAAGTCTTCTGAGTTCGAGTCCCAGGTCGGCCAGTATTATTGGGTTTTTCCGGCAGGAATTTCTCAGTAGCAGCCTCGGAGTCTGGATTTGTGCAAGGTTGATGGCAATAGGGTCGCCCTCTATTACATGGGACTTAAACATAATTGGCGAAATGTGGGTGTAATAATGAGTACACCTCTGCCTAACCCTTTAGGGATTACAGGCGTGAAGCTGTTTTTACATAAACATAACATTAGTACTCATTATAACACCGACATTTCGCCAGTTAAATTAAATTCCATTTGAAAACATCCATCGGTTTCTAAGAAAACTTCAACTGTATCTGACAGCCCTGGTGACTTATTTCTTTTGTTGACTGTACACCAAAACCATCCAGAGAGTGTACTTTCACTGTATTTGCTGTTTCACAAAGAACTAGGTCACAAATTACACAAAAATAACAACATTTTCTTACTGATCACCAAATCTTTTCCAAAACAAATATACGCAAAACTTTCCAAGTACCAGGAAAACAGAAAGCAGGAAACAATATCATACAATAAAACGCAAATAAACTATATTGTCAGCATAAATAAGATGTTGCTATAAATAAGTCCACTCTCCATTATATCGCTATGAGCTGATAGAGGCTTTATGGGCTGCCGAGATGAAGCAGGACTGTGGACACAAATATATGGAATATATGGCCAGCTTAATGGGCTTTCGTCGTGAAATATTTTGAAGAAGATTGGGATTTTTTGAGAGTGATTTTTCTGTAATGGTTGTAAAAAGACAATTAACAAAGCCGAAGGTAAATGATTGTTGTTCCCGTCATTGTCATTTTTTTTTGGACCATTTTGCTTTTTTTTTTCGAAAACAAGTTAGGTTTAGATGTTACCTACTGGATACCAAACTTTTAATTATGCACAATTTTTTGTGTACGTTATATTGTGCGCTTTCAGAAACAGATTTTTTTATACGTACCTATAATAAAAGTCGTTTCACAGCTAACAGCTACATTATTTCATCAGAATTATAAGTAATCAGGATGAGATTGAGAATAGCTACTGTTTCAGCCTTATTTATTGGTTGCCCCAGAAAAATACACCAGTAACATAATAAAAACCAAACTTTGGACTGAATTGTGAATCGCGCAGAAGTTAGACCATAATTATGACAATTAGAACGAAAACCTTTCAAAAGACATAATTTAACTGCAGACGCATTGCACCGCCATCTTAATTTACACTTCCCTTACTATATGATTTCGTAACCAGCAAAACTTCAAAACATGAAATTTGAATTTGGAAACAAATCCCTATCGGTACCAGGAAGTTAAAGCAAAAAGCGCTTTCTGCTTAATTTTTAACTGACTCCAAAGTTGTGATACGAATTTGGTTCGTCGACGTTCCGCTGGATGCAGCGTTGTGCAGTGCTGCAGCGGTTGCAAAGGGAATATGAAATGAGGATAGCTATCTTACCTTTGCTCGGGATTTTACCAAAGAAAATGTATCCAAAGGTGGATGTGAAGAGTAAATAACACTTGATCTTGTGACCCAATGGTGTTTTAGACAACATTTGAGAATTTTAGACGTAGTAAGTGAGTACTTTGTCAACAAAACTGAAGCTGTTGAACCGAGGGAACTGTAGCTTTTTCCGAAATTCAAAGTAGTCTATATGCTATTCAAGACTATAATCTATCACTGTGCCAGATTAAGATCTGTTCAGTGGTTTTGACGTAGGTAATTGAGTAACAAACATCCATCCATCCAAAGTAAGTCTGATTTGAATTTAGGTGAGTTTGAGGTGAACTTTCAATACCTGCTATTAGTAGAATGAAAACTCACACCAAGCTCAGTACACCTAAATACTTAATGATTTTATTGAATAAACCGTCTGGCTTTGATCTTTTCAACTCTTAAAGATATGACGGATGGTCGGCGCCATGGTTGTTTTTAAAAAGAGTGATGTCAGCATTGCTGACATCACACACTTCGTTATTTTCCATCTTCTTCAAATAAAACACTTTCTACACGTTTTTTTTTTTTTACCGATGGGAAATCATCAAATGACTTCCCCCGCCCTGGGCGGGGCGGGAGGGAGTGTCGGACTTTTACTGACTAAAACCCATCCATGTTCCTTCTTGTGCCCTTTGCGTTCCGGGGGCGCGGTATCTCTTTCGAACAACCCGCAGCCCCGGCAGGCATCGGCCCTTAGTGGCCCCTTCAATTGTTTGCTGACATCTCTTTGAGGCGCGCGTGGAACACGAACGCGCCGTCGACACGGTCTGTCGTTATCAACGAACGGACGGTGAGCTACCCATTGCTCACCGCCCACAGACCCGCGTCTACGGTGGCCGGGAGTCGTCTCGCGGCTCCCGACGCCCGGAGCGTCTCCCGCGGCGGCTGGGGCGTGAGGTGGTTCTTTCCCTCACGCGGCCCGCCTCCTCCTTCGCTAGCATTACTGCTTCGCAGAAGGAGGCGACTGCATCCCATTCCCTCTCGCTCCGGACCATGGCTTGCACCAGGGCCGAACGCGAGAGTTCGCCGCCGCCGATGGCCGCCACGAGGACGTCGCGGTGCTCCGCCCAAGCGGGGCACACCGCCACGGTATGCTCCACCGTGTCCTCGGGGCGATCCTCGCAGTGGTGACACCCGGGCGTTTCCTCCCGCCCCACAGTGTTTCGTCTAGTACAAGCTAGCGGGACAAAATTCATGACGTCATTTCCAGGAATTCGTGATAACAACTTGTAAACAACCCTTCCCAGGTAAGGAATTCTAAGAAATCATTTGTTTGTTACTTCAACAAGTCATTTTGTGGAGGGGTTAATGTTAATTATAAAGGAAGCGCAATTTTCATTTGTAAATAAGTTACATTTTTAGCACACTTTTGACACCATCTCAAATAATTGATATTAAAGTGAAACGATTTTTTTGTGATGGATTCTACTTATGAAGGTATGTACTTACTATTTTGACTTGATTTTAAAAGAATACATGTACTTTTTTGCCGTAATTAGAGTTTATAAGTATGTTGAAATAATCCCACATATTTTTTCTTAACTTCAAACTTTAAAGGGTTGCAACTTTTTTTATCCCAATGTATCCGGCTAGATTTTTCTGTATGTTATAATTAAAACATTCAGGCGTAGGTTACTTTATTTTTTGGCTCCCGAAACCGCCCGTAGATAAAGTAATTTGCTTTCTTTCAGAACGAGTCATAGCTATGACAAAATTGGAGTTTTTCGAAGAATGGTTAAAACATAATAAAACTGAAAGAGCAAGTCGCATTTTTGATCATTTATGTGTACAGCATTATCTACTAGATGCTTCTGAAGATTCACTGAGGAAACTCAAGATGAAAATTTCGAGCCTATCATCAAAATTAAACGAAAAGTGGACATCTTCTAAGTGTACTAAGGATGAATTTCTCATCAAACATAAAAAATGGTTAGAAGGATGCGCAATCGAAATGTTAGTGTGTGTGAATAAGCCGTGCCCCTCAACATCATCGGGAGTTCGTTCTGTAGGGCGACCCCAGAAAACCTTTGATGAGTCATCAATAAAAACAAAAAGACGGAGAGTAGACGATCTTTTAGAATCGCGAAGTGCAAATGAACTAATTACTGCAGCAGAATTGGCAACACGGAAAGAAGGGCATCGAAGTGTTGCCAAACAAATTCGAAGTGCCGCGGCCGGTGAAAGTTTAAAAAAAAATAAGTGTTCTGAATCGAGTAGGCGATTGAGTCCAGACGAAGCTTTAGCTTATTATGTAGACTCTAAATTGGACAGCTTTCCGAAGAAGCCCAAGAAGCAAGAAATAAAGACTGTCGTAGATTTAGGGAACGACATACCAGAAAACGATCACGCTGTGCCACGAATACGGGTCTTCTGAGAATGCTTTTGATTACGTCCGATCCTGTAATAAATACATTCAGAGAATTACCGCGAAAAAAATTCACTACATTACCACCAGAAGTTCTGCAGTTGATTGTCCCACCTTCATTACCATCCCAATCAACATCAGTTCGCGAATTTAGTGAAGGGGCTTATTCATTATCGGAAGATTCTAGCGAATTGGAGAGTGGTGATGAGGAATCTTCTGATGATGAGTATTAGATTCGGCTTGGTAGATTTTTCTTTTATTGTTAATATGTTTACCTATTTTATTTTGTAGTAATTTCAACAATGTATTAATTTTAAATTTTATATATAACATTATAGTAGACGGATAATTCTAATTTTGTACGATTTTGTTTCAAGAGTTATATGTATGGATAATTGTTGTTGTCTTGGACTATTATTGTATTTTATTTGATAAAGTGAATAAATAAAAACCAATTTTACACATATTTATGATTTTCATTTTTAAATACCGCGAGACATTTTTGTCTATATATATGTATATATATACTACATGTATAGATAGTGCCTTGCATGCATAATAAGTAGGCAGACGCAGCGAATTATAACAATCAAGGATATCAGTAAAAAAAAGTAGAAAATTTGGTGACTACTTCCATCTTGCATTCACACATCTTTGGACTTAGAGAACACGGGACGGCATAAGACACCTTAAATATACGTAAACAATTAAAATAAGTAAAAAAATAATTTTGTCCCGCTAGCTTGTACTAGACGAAACACTGTGCGCCCGATGATGTGCAGGAACCTCCCGAAACATCCGTGTCCGGTGAGGACCTGCGTCAGGCGGAAGGTGAGGGCGCCGTGGCGCCGCTCAAGCCACTCCTCAAAGAGTGGCTTGAGCTCAAGCCACTCCTCCATGTCACCATGATATCAAGCCGGAGGTCTGTCCGCTGAGCGGCGATTTGCCGCGGCAGCGGAGTTTCCCCCCGGCCTAGTACCTCCACGCGCCACTCGTGCAGGCGCGCGAGGACCAGCGCCTCCAGATCCCACGGCGGCAATCCGGCAAGGAGGCTCGCCGCCTCACCGGAGATCGTGCGGTATCCTCGGATGACCCTTATGGCGATCACCCGTTGGGACGCGTTTAGGTAGTGGGCGGCACGTCGCCTCAACCCCCGCGCCCACACCGGGGCCCCGTAAAGGGCCATCGACCGCACGACCCCCGCGTAGAGCCTCCGGCAGTTTCAGGTAGTTTCAGGCGTTTGGACCCCTCAGGTTGGGTAAGAGCCGCTTGAAGGCGGCCCCAGCCCGTTCCAACTTGGGAGCCAAACGTCGGAAATGCTCAACGAAGTTCCACCGGCTGTCGAGGACGAGTCCCAGGTACTTCATCGTTGACCCGACGCCGATGTGAACCCCTCCCACCGTGATTTGGGATCCCAACGGTGGTGCGTTCCGAGGCCCATGAAAGCACATGACCTCGGACTTGTGCAAAGCCACCTCGAGTCCCAATTGCCGGATCCTCTCTACGACTATCGCAACCCCGCGTGTCATGACGTCGGCCGCCGCCTCGTGCGACCTCCCCTGCGCCAGGACCAGTGTGTCGTCCGCGTAGCAGACAACACTGGCGCCCTCGGGGAGGTCAGCACGCAGCACCCAGTCGTAACCGATGTTCCACAGGAGCGGCCCCAGCACCGATCCCTGTGGAACACCGCACGACATCTCCCGCCGGATCCATTCTCCAGTTCGACCAGGGTAGATCACGGCTCTATCCGTCAGATAGGCCACTTGTTTTTGGTTGGTTGGTTGGATAATGTTTATACTCGTGGGAACAGTAATGGAAAATTATAATAAAATAAATAAAGACGTAGATGGGAGGAAGGGGGATGCTGGGTCGGAGTCCGACTCGGCCCCCAGCGTGGTGAGCGTGGGTAGCTCAGGGAGCTCACGCCGCGCGATGGATGGGCAAGCGCACGGGAAGTTCTTCCGCAAGCGGCCCAGATCGGAGGACGACCGGGCGTCGCTCTCCGAGGAAGAGTCGGCCTCGCAAGATCCCCACCAGCAAACGCGGTGGGGTCCAAGAGCGAGGCCTAGGAAGGGGAATTGCCCGGAGGAGCAGCGTTGCCGGGCGACCAGCGACGCCTGCTGCGGAAGGTCGGCACCTGGGCGAGACCGGTGTCGACATGGCCCATTCCGGGTCATCTTGCGACGAGGTAGGCGCAACTGGCGGCTCCGATGGTGAGCGTAAGGCCAGGTTTGTGGAGGCTGTGGAAGCTGCCGTTGCAAGTGTGGCCCGGAAAAAGGTGAAGGGGTCCGCAACAGGGGCCCGAATGTTGGAGATCCCCGGTGCCACCAGCGGCCCGTCCGCTGACGCTCTGGCTGAAAAGCCCAGAGCGTCCCTAGACGAGGACGAAGCCCGAGTGTCCAGACCCGTCAGATGCGCAGACATGCGCATCCTAGGGCTGGACGATTCGGTCACCGTGGAGGAGGTGGTGGTGGCCGCCGTCGCCAGGACGGATGGATGCCCTGCCGAGCAGGTGAAGGCAGGCACACTTTCTACACTTCGAATAACTTTTATTTAGTGACGTAACAATCAGTATAAATATGACTCACAGAGATGTGTTCCGTCCGACGGCTCGTGCGCAACTGAGCCGTTCTGTGGCCGTCGCCTGTATTTATAGACACTGACCACGTGCTCGGTGCACGTGTTTGAGTTTCTAGGTTAGGATTCAAACTTTGTAAATAAATGATTATTTTTACAATCTTTTGGAGTAAATAAACTGATTATTAATTGAACCATGCAATTATAATTAATTAATCATCAATAATAATTATAATTAATCATCAAAATTAACATAATTTGTGTTTTTAAACAATTAATTCGTGATCATAATTGTAATCAACTCTTAATCTAATTATTCGTTGATGTAGATGCATCTTATATAGTTGACGAGGTTCTTTAAATAATGCACTTGCGCCGATAGATACAATCTTCACAGCATCTTTATCTTAATACTACAATTACGTATCATAACCGTGATACTCTCTTCGTAAACACGTGCTTCATAAAACGCACCTCAGCCGTGAAGAACTGATGAATAAGTTATCGCTTCCTACATGAGTACAGCGTTTAGTATGGTATTAAAAATAAGCTCTCGTTCAAACTCTTCCATTTTTATAGTAAACATAGTTGTTAACATAATCTCTTTTAAGTTTTACAGGATTACAGGCATATTTTTAATTTTATTTATAATATGCCTGTAATTCCCGAACGGTTAGGCAGAGGTGTACCTATTAGTACCTACACCCACATTTCACCAGTTATGTTTAAGTCCCATGTGTGCCCGGTTAATGGCCGAGGCTGCTACTGAGAAATTACTGTTGGAAAAATCTAACAACACTTTGTCCGACCTTGAAATCGAACCCAAGACCTCATGCACAGCAGTCGCGCTTTACGACCGCTAGAGCAACGCGGCAGTCATACAGCTATTACAAAAAAGAAAAAAACTTCACACACACACTCTTTAAAATATAGAATATTAGAATATAGATAAAAGTCGAATACTGGAAAACGAAATCAAATTCTTCAGAACATAAAATTCACAATGTAATCGTATATTGTCAGGGCATCTGCACCGGAACGCCGTGCACTATGACGTAAGCGGACCGAAAAAGCGTCGCAATGCGGTTTATAAAGCAATAAACAGTGACGCTCTACCCATCGTCAGCCTCGAGGAATTTCCATTCGTCTAATTTGTTAATCGTTTAGTGTAATATACTGCGTAAAACTATTTAGAAGAGGCTTTTGTGTTAGTCATTTTGAGCTCTAAAGTTTTGGCATACGGTGGCGTTTTGTGTGAATTGTGTCATAAGCGGTGAGGCTCCGGATCGCTGACTATTCAAAATCCCTGCCGAGGGATACGGGCGTTGCCAATTTTCCGCAAGAAAAGACACCCCTTCCGGTAAACGCTTAAGTATTTGATACCTTAATTGCGTATCTTCACAGTTCTATATTCGGACGTGAAACACGTGTTCTTATTTATTTTGTCTTGTTTCCCTTCCATTTTGAATATCTTAAACAAATAAGCCTCGAGGGAGATTTTTCGTTGTGAGTAAAATGGTACGCTTTTGTCACGATCTGATGGAGGTTTTTCTGATAGAAAAAGGTATGTACAAGGCGCATAGTTTGGGTATTCTCGTGAAATTCAAGAAAAAAACCATCACGTATCAATAATAAAATAAATAAGTTTTTTTTTCTACTAGTCATCTTGCCGCTGGGTTTGGGCAGGCGGGACGATAAACCCGCACGCATACAGTGATATAGTCGCGCGACTCTGCCTACTGCATACGCGATTGGGCGGTTCTGTTCAAATATGTTCTGCTGTCAAATATAAACAACTAAAAAAAACAATCATTTATTAAAATCGAGGTCTTGATATTTTATTTGATTTATTAATGACTTTTATGGCAACGTCCTGAGAGGCAAGGATGTTAAACTGCACCTTATTTACCTATATCTAATGCCCACTTGTGCCAGCCCGGGTTATGTTATTAATCCGAAGTTCGTTGCTAACAAAGCACATGACAAAATTATTTGTAACTTAATCTCGTGTCAGCTAGCTCTATCTAACTATCTTTCGAGTTAAATTAAATTTTGGTGCAAGTAGTCGTAAGAAGATTAAGGCAATATTTGAAACTGAAATGAAATGATATAAAGAACATTCATTGCCTTCATTTAAAAAACATTAAAGTACTTAATGGTTTTAATTAAAGATGCTTTAAAAAAACCACAGAAAAGAGAGTAATACGAATTCTTTATAAACATTTTTATGTTCAAACACGAAAAACTAAACCTTAATAATATCGTTAGAGTTTTTCTTTGGCAATGCAATAGCATTTGCTCGTATGTACTAAATTAATTTTAGTGTACAGTAGCGGTCATAAGTGCAGTAGCAATCTCACCGAGCAATAGATTGACACTTTGGTTTAACTTACAACCTTCCGACGCCGTGTACGTAGGTACTGTGTTAATACATCACACACAGATGTAGGTACGGCCTGTACCGCGTGATCACAACAATTCAAGTCTAAGCATGCTTCTGCACTTATGACCAATTACTGTACATACAAAAAGCTTCGTATCCACATGCAAATGTATTGAAAGTTACCATCAACATGTTTTATTCAACAAAAAAACATGTTCAAAAACAAATTTTAATGGACAATTAAATTCGTGCTATTACTTCAATGTGCTGATAACCCATATGAAAATAAGAAGGTGCATTCTATGCATTTTTTGTGCCACTAGAATACCGAGGACAAGTGGATAACGTAGCAATGTGGATTCTTCAGTACGTGTTACTGTAAGTGGCAGTGAGGTCGACAACCTCGCGCTGTCATCCCGGGGGAAAAGTCTGTCGTAAGATATGGTAAACTTTACAGAGGAAACATACGGGGAACAGTTGTGAGGGGAACTTAAGCGGTTAACTTTGATTCTTCTTCTTACTTACATTTACAATCATAAACTCACGCCTTTTTCCCATTCAAAGTCAAAGTCAAATAATTTATTTTAATAAGGCCATTTTAAGGCACTTTTGAACGTTGCAAGAAAAGAAAAGAATAGAATTGAATTTTCCAGAAATCACAGAACGCTACTACGATCCTTAAATACTCCTTTCGTCACGTCTATGTTCATAAATCCAGATTTATGAACATGGACGTGGCGAAAACAGACATGGCCCCCTTCACTCGTAATCAGCATGCTTTGTACCATGCGTATGACCAGTCATACGCATGGTACAAAGCATGCTGATTACGAGTGAAGTGACCCTCCACGGACCAACCCCGGCAAGCGTAGTATAACCTGATGGACCCGTGCGGCTGTTATTACAATTAAATTTTATATATTTGTCTAGATGAGCGTAGATATAGCACAAAAAGCTGCAAATCTGAAATGGGACTAGGCGGGTCATCTCTGTCGAATGCTAAGCGATGGGCCCGCATATCACAAGAGTGGAGCCCTGACACGGTAAGACGGGGTCGCGGCAGACCAAGGAGGAGATGGCGGGACGCCTTGGATGGCTTCCTCAGGAACTGGCGTGAGGAGGCACAACGCTGAGAAAAGTGGAATGAATGGGGGAGGCCTTTGCCCAGGAGTGGGACAGTAACGGCTAACGCCTAATAAAAAATGCAAAACGTTGAGCGTTTCGACTGCGTACCCTCCCCAATTGTACCGCCATACAATCGTCAAGTGCATACCACGCTCTGCATTGGTAGAGTGGTCTCCCTCACGCTTCGTTACTCCGCAGCCTCAGCGACAAGAGTTTTTGTCTCTTCAAAGGAACGAGAAAATCTGAACATTTTCTTCCCTTTTTTCACAAGATTTTTTGTCTTGAATAAGCGTATTCTCAACAGCTTGTTTTACTTAATTAGTGTGACGCTCGTTAAGGTCGCGACGGTAATGAGTTGGATAGTTCTCTGTTTTCCTTTACGCGGTAAATTGTCAAGTCAAGACGTCCTTGCTTTTGTTCTTTATTATAAGTTGGATTTGTTTTTTGTTGTGTAGTATTTATATTTATACAAAGCACAAGTCATTTAATCTGTTCTCAAGTATTTCTTATTTTGATTTCATAAAGCTCTTACATTATGTACTTTTTAAAGTATATCTTAGACAACACTGTCATCGTTCCTTGCCTCGGAAAGCACGTTTAGCCTTTGGTCCCGACTGATAAACGTGGATATTTGACAGTCTTTACGGTTCGACAGAAGCCCAAAAGTCTGACAACCAGTCTTAGCAAGTGGTATCATATCGTATTACCCAGTTACTGGGCTGTGGAGGTCAGATAGGCAGTATCCTGTTAAACCGACCCTAATATAGTTGCGAGAAGCCTAGGCAGACTGATTGAAAGCTCTTATCGATATATCATCATTTCAGAAGAACAACGTCCACTGCTAGATCTAGGCCTCTGCTACAGATCACCCACAATGATTGGTCCTGTGCTGCCCGCATATAGTGGTTTCCCCCGACCTTTACCAGGACGTCGGTCCACCTTATATCATTAGGGAAGAAACGCGAACATTGTTAAAGCTTTTACACGATAAGTTAAATATTCCTCTTTGTATCTATTGTATTGAGGAAAGATAGAGATGTTTGAGCTTGAACACTTGAGCTTGACGGACGTAACCGAAATTCGGTCGAGATAATTGTATTTATTGTGAGTTTTTATAACGTTTTTGCTTTAAAACCTTGACGTTTGAAATCTCATGCAAAAATTGACTTCAATATAGTCGAGTGAGTCACGTACCTTTTCATTCTCGACACGCACGTAATGCATGCCAATATAGGCGCGTCTGGGATGGCATCCACTCCACCGTGAATAGTAAATGCACGTCTTCTGGCAGCGGTTATTTTATCGAGACACTGGCGTATGTTCGTTTGTGCGGATGTCGGTTATTGTCGGGGTCTTTTATTTTGCGCGGGACCTGAATTATAATTACATACTTTTCTAAAATAAAAGCAGCTCAATTTACTCGTTATAAAATCAGCTATCTGCCAGTGAAAGTCCTGTCGAAGTCGGTCGGATGAGGTCAGCTGCAATAAACAGACAGATAGACAGACAGACCAATTTTTTTATACATTGGTGTTTTTGTATAAGTACTATGTAAACATTCACAGTACTCGTATTTAGCCAAAAGTTCGTAATTAAGTAGGTAGATTTGATCCTCTGGTGAAAAGTGGGTGTACCTAACCCCTCTAGTAAAATAAGCGTGATGTTACGTCACAATACATAGTTTCTTCTCTATAGGATAAACTTCCCAAGATTCAAAGACTTTCGTAATAATAATAAAAAATGTAGTCGAAACTCATTCTCATTACAAAACGACTTCCATCTTTTTGAGCCAGTTATTGTACTTTAAACTTTATATAGATTATTATAAAGCTCTTAATATAAAAACTGACTTTAAACCGAGTGAAATAGATCAAAATTGTATTTAGAGTTTTATTACCGTTAGAATAAATTTCAAAATTCAGTACAACGGTTGAAGAATTTAAGCCTGGACTAAAATTAAAACGCCTTTTGCATGGAGACGGTTAATCTGCGCGTGTCATTGTTTTTCTGATCAGTGAAAGCGAATCTTTCCTCCGTTTTTGTTGTTCAAGTAATTGCTTTTTCAGCTCACGACTGTTTAGATGTCTTTTTGTTGTGTTTTTATAACTTCAAACGGTTTCCTTTTCTATTTTTCAATTAAATGTACCATTTATGTATGACTTCTTATTACTTTTGTATATCTAAAGATGTCAATATCTGCTTTAATCATTTCCAGATTTACTATTTTACGTAATCCTGCGATTTATCGATTTTCGATTACTACTCGCCCGTGAGTCGTAGCGTAGCGTGATGTTATACAGGTTGGGATTTATAAATTTTATTCAGTTCGATTCCCGAGTGTGGTAAAAAAATAAAGGAATGTTTCTTTTGAGTTAAATTTGTTATCTCCAGTATTTAGAGTACTTTCCCTCCAGGTGAGGTGTAAAAATTCCACCCTGTATTTTTAAATAGTCTATGTTACTCCTTGGTAAGACTGGCTTTCATGACTAAACCGATTTTGTTGAAATTTGTTATGGGGTTATTTTAAATGCTAAGAAAGTACAAAGGCTACTTTTTATTCCGCGACTTCGTCTGCATCCGCGATAACCGACATTTACCCGGACGAAGTAACGGGCAAAAGCATACATACAAATTAATATAAAGCTAAAAAAATAACAAGAGCCCTAAAATTTAAACGACAATCATCACAACAAATCTAAATTCAAATGAACCAAGTCTGTACACTAAACAGTCCCAAACGCAACATTTTTAAAACAACCAAATCTCAACAAGGAAAGTACATTAAAACAACAAAAAAACATACTACTAATAACAAAGTTCGTTAAAACAGAGGTGGTTTGTGTACTAGGAGAGCAGCAAGAATGGGGAGATGTGTCCCCGTACTGACATTAGGAGGTCTAATGTTACTTTAGGGGCGGGAGGGGCTTTCACGCGTTATCGTTTCAGTTTCTGGCGGGATGATGGGCGAATCTGTCTCGGTGGACGTTTCACAGTTTTACGGATAGAACGAAACAATGTTATGTTACTTACAGATGTTAGAACAGGTGAGCTTTTTGTTTGTGTCTGTTGTTCTGTCGCTATTATATGAGATGCGGTGTTTTTAATTTTAGACATCTGTCAGATACGAAAAGAAAAACATTGAAAATGAACATTACTATTATTTTTGACATAAATTATATTTTTAATATTAATGAAATAATAGCTCTAAAATAAAATGCTACAAAAAAAAAAAGCGGTCAGGGCTCTAGAAAAAGGATTCTCGCTCAAGGATACCGTTTTCTGAAGCCTTTGATCCAACTGGCCAACGAGAGCTTTCACAGGTTGATCGAAACTCTTGACTATCAAGACAATTCACTGTCGGCACAATATTCGCTGAGTCTACATCTCACATATGCAACTGTGAAATTTGAATCAGGCCATTCACCTTTTCCCGATATTTCAAAATAACCCAGCCATAAACCTAACCCAGTCCACATTTTTACATACAGTCAGCCCAGACCCCTGAGGTGCTTCCGCTGCCAAGTGGGCAACCATGCGGCATGCGTTTGCACCTCGGAGGTGGACCGCAGCGACAAATGCTTCCGCTGCGGTCAGCCCGGTCATATGGCCGGCTCGTGCGACGCCGCGCCGCACTGCTTTGCATGTGCAGCTGCTGGCAAGCCGGCCGATCACCGGGCAGGGGGCAAGGCCTGCGCCCCACCCGCCAAGGCCAGGGGTAGAAGTAGGCCCTCCGCTGCCGCCGCCACTGCCGCCGCCGTCGCCGCCGCTAGAGCGATTCCGCCCTCGAGGAGGGCCCTGGAGGGGGATGTAATGGAGGGCTAGTCACGGCCCCATTGCGCCTCCTCCAGGCTAATATCAACCACTGCGCCGCCGCTCAGGATCTCTTGGTCCAGAGCATGGCGCAGTGGCTGATCAACATCGCGGTGGTCGCCGAGCCGTACTTTGTCCCACCCAGGGATGACTGGGTGGCGGACCTCGACGGCTCGGTGGTCATAATCGCGTCGGCCGCCGCCGGTACCCCGTCTCTCGAGAGCGTCAAGAGAGGACGGGGCTGTGTGGCAGCACGGTTCGGGGAGATCGCCGTGGTAGGCGTTTACTTCTCCCCGAACCGAACTCTCGCCGAGTTCCACGTCTCCCTTAGGGAGCTAGGAGTCGTCGTCGCCGGGTTCGGTTCCCTCCCTGTGTTGGTCCTCGGGGACTTCAATGCCAAGAACGTGGCTTGGGGTTCCCGGTACACGGACCATGCGCGGGGCAAGATGGTGGAGGACTGGGCTCTGGAGACAGGCCTGGTCATCCTGAACCGGGGTTCTGTCCCCACGTGTGTGCGGATGCGGGGCGAGTCGGTGGTGGACATCTCGTTCGCCAGCCCCGCTCTGTCGCCGCGTGTCGTTGACTGGCGCGTAGAGGAGGGGGTGGAGACATATTCCGACCACCGGTACATCCGGTTCGACGTCTCCGCCCAGATCCCAGATACGCCGGTCCGACAGACCCCGAGTGGTCCGCGATGGGCGCTGAAGCAGCTGGACCGGGAGCTCTTCCTGGAAGCCTCGATCGTGCAGGCCTGGGTGTCATCACCAGACAGGCCTGCCGACGTCAACGATGAGGCGGAATGGTTCCAGGAGGCCATGTCCGTGATCTGCGACATGGCAATGCCCCGGGCCCGGCCAGGAAGCGCCCGGCGTCAGGTGTACTGGTGGTCGCGCGAGATAACGGCACTACGCGAGGCGTGCGTTGATGCGCGACGCCTGTACGCCAGGCACCGCCGGTGCCGCATCCGACCTCCGAATGCGGCAGCCATTGAGGCGGAGCTGTACGAGGGGTACAGGGCGGCGAAGACCGCCCTCCGAGATGGGATGCTGCGGGCTAGGAATCTATCCCGCAGGGAGATGCTGGAGGCTCTGGACAGGGACCCATGGGGGCGCCCGTACAAATGGGTGCGGGACAAATTCCGCCCCTGGGCTCCCCCGTTGACGCAGAGTCTCCGGCCCCAACTCGTGGAGGGCGTCGTGAGCGCCCTGTTTCCTTCTCGGGGGGAACATACCCCCCCGCCCATGGCTCCGCCCCTGGCGGTGTCAGACGAAGACGCGGACCATAGCGACGGCGGCGACTACAATGCTCCGGAGGTGGCCGAGGTAGATCTGAGAGTGGCGGTACAACGGCTGAAGGCCAAGAATACCGCCCCGGGACCCGACGGCTTACCTGGGAAAGCCTGGGTCCTGGCCTCGGGGGCTCTCGGTCCTCGACTAGGGGGGCTCTTAAGCGCATGTTTAGAGAGGGGCCAGTTCCCGCTTCGTTGGAAGACGGGGAAACTGGTCCTCCTCAAGAAGCCGGGGCGCCCTGCGGACTCACCGTCCGCATACCGGCCCATCGTGCTGCTCGACGAGGTGGGCAAGCTCTTTGAAAGAGTAATTGCAAACCGCCTCGTCGGGCACCTGGGGAGATCCGGGCCGGACCTTGCGGAGAGCCAGTTCGGTTTCCGCAGGGGGCGCTCCACGGTGGACGCCATCATGCGCGTGAGGGCCCTCACGACGGGGGAAGCAGTATCCCGGGGCAGGGTCGTCTTGGCGGTGTCTCTCGACATCTCCAATGCCTTCAACACCCTGCCCTGGAGTTGCATCAGGGAGGCACTCCGGTATCACCGGATGCCGACCTACCTTCGTCGAGTTGTCGAGGACTATCTGACGGATAGGGCCGTCATCTACCCCGGCCAGCGGGGAGAGTGGAACCGGCGAGAGATGTCGTGCGGTGTCCCACAGGGATCGGTCCTGGGACCGCTTCTGTGGGACATCGGATACGACTGGGTGCTGCGCGCCGACCTCCCTGACGGCGTCAGCGTGGTCTGCTACGCTGACGACACGCTCGTCCTAGCACAGGGAGAGTCGCACCAGGCGGCGGCCGACCTAGCGACGCGAGGGGTTGCGACAGTCGTCGAAAGGATCCGGCAATTGGGACTCGAGGTGGCATTGCACAAATCCGAGGCCATGTGCTTCCATGGTCTTCGGAACGCGCCACCGTCGGGTTCCCAAATAACGGTGGGAGGGGTTCACATCGGCGTCGAGGCGACGATGAAGTATCTGGGTCTCGTCCTCGACAGCCGGTGGAGCTTCAAGGAGCATTTCCGACGTCTGGCTCCGCGATTGGACAGGGCTGGGGCTGCTTTTTGGCGGCTCCTGCCCAACCTCGGGGGACCAGGCGCCTCCTGCCGGAGGCTTTACGCCGGAGTCGTGCGGTCCATGGCCCTCTACGGGGCCCCTGTGTGGGCCCCTACCATCAGGCGGCGGCCACCAGCCAAGTTGGTGGCATGCCAGAGGGTCATGGCCATCCGGATGATCCGGGGATATCGCACGGTCTCCGGCGAAGCGGCAAGCCTCCTTGCCGGATTGCCGCCGTGGGATCTGGAGGCAACAGTCCTCCAGCGCGTCTACGAGTGGCGTGTGGACGCGCAGCGCCGGGGCGAAACCCCGCTGCCGCGGCAAATCGCGGCACTGCGGAGTGAGCTCCGGTGCGATCTCATGGCGGAATGGGAGATGCGACTGTCGCAACCCAAGTTCGGGCACGCCGCAATCGCGGCGATAAGACCCCTCTTTGAGGAGTGGCTGGAGAGGCGCTACGGCGTCCTCACCTACCGCCTGACGCAGGTCCTCACCGGACACGGCTGTTTCGGGAGGTTCCTGTGTCGGATAGGGCGGGAGGAAACGCCCGGGTGTCACCACTGTGTGGATCGCCCGGAGGACACGGTGGAGCATACGGTGCAGGACTGCCCCGCTTGGGCAGAGCACCGCCGTGTCCTCACGGAGGCGATAGGCGGCGGCGACCTCTCGCGTCCGGACCTGGTTCAGGCCATGCTCCGGGGCGAGAGGGAATGGGATGCAGTCACCTCCTTCTGCGAAGCTGTAATGCTAGCGAAGGAGGAGGCGGGCCGCGTGAGGGAGAGAACCACCTCACGCCCCAGCCGCCGCGGGAGACGCCCAGGGCGTCGGACGTCGCGAGGCGACGTCCGGCCACCGTAGGCGCGGGCTTGCGGACGGCGAGTAATGGGTAGCTTGCCGTCCGATCAAGGACCAAGCCCGGGTCGACGGCGCGTTCTGTTCGCGCGCGCCTCAAAGAGCTGTCAGCACAGGGACGGGGCCCCCAACGGGGCCAACGCCTGCCGGGGTTGCGGGACGTCTTAACAGGATACCGTGGCCCCGGAACGTAAAGGGCAACAGAAGGAACAGGGTGGTTTTTTAGTCAGTAAAAGTCTGACAGTCCCTCCCGCCCCACCCAGGGCGGAAGGAGTCATTTGATGATTTTTACCACCTCAAAAAAAAAAAAAAAAAAAGACATCTGTCAGATACGAAAAGAAAAACATTGAAAATGAACATTACTATTATTTTTGACATAAATTATATTTTTAATATTAATGAAATAATAGCTCTAAAATAAAATGCTACAAAAAAAAAAAGCGGTCAGGGCTCTAGAAAAAGGATTCTCGCTCAAGGATACCGTTTTCTGAAGCCTTTGATCCAACTGGCCAACGAGAGCTTTCACAGGTTGATCGAAACTCTTGACTATCAAGACAATTCACTGTCGGCACAATATTCGCTGAGTCTACATCTCACATATGCAACTGTGAAATTTGAATCAGGCCATTCACCTTTTCCCGATATTTCAAAATAACCCAGCCATAAACCTAACCCAGTCCACATTTTTACATACAGTGTTTGTGTAAAATTGTTCGTTCAACAATAAAACTATGTGTCCCAAGAAAACAAAGTAATAAAACTCGACACACTCGCGGTTGGATGTATAATTCATAATGATAATTTTAGTCAGGTTATAACCTTTTCACCGCCACTATACAGGCTGACTTTTTAATTCATTTATCTTTGAGGGTGTACGCAAGTGAAGGTGTTGACCCCGGCTGTCATAAGTGGATCTTTGACAGTCGTTCCGTCAGAAGCCCGAAAGTCTGACAACCAGTCTTACCAAGGGGTATCGATTACACAGTCGCTGTTAATAAATAGACAATCAGACAGAGTTAGTTCAGAGCTTTCGTATCTATCTATACCTGTCGATAAAAAGGAAATACCACTCACCGATTAGTTATGAAATCTTGAGTTATAAAGCTAAAATTTAGCAGGTAGGTAGTTTTAAAATAGGAGACGTCAACTAAGAACGTCTTTGACTTTAAATTCTCGCGGACGCAGTTACCTACGGGAAAATCTAATTTAGAAAATTAGTATGGCTGTTATATTTTTTATCCTCCAACGTTACCGGAAAAGATAAAGTAACAAAACCACCCCATCTTAAATACAAAACCGCGCAGTAACTGATTTTTTCACCTCAAAACCTAATAAAGCACCTCCGTTGCCAATCCTAAACTAACATAAGACCCTGACACGGCCGCAAGCTTCACCAATTTGATCTTTTCAATCTTCAACCTTATAAGTGTCGAAATAAGGGTGTAAAAGAAATTGGCGGTTCATTTTGGCGCCAAACTAAACAAGACTTTCTTACGTGCTCCACAGTCTATTTCAATTTTCGCTTCGTTACCTTGCCCGGTTTCTATCGTGTTTTATTTTTTCTTACATGGCAACTTAAATTCTTTCGTGGAAAGTGATTTTTGTGGCGTGTTTTTTAGGGTTCCGTATTTGAGGCTTGCTAACGGAACTCTATAGGTACCTAAGCCTCCACTGTACGTTTGTCTGTCTAACAGTGGGCTGTATCTCATAAACTGTATTATGTAGAGAGTTGAAATTTTTACAAAGTTTTTTTTTTTTTGTCGCTATAAAAACTAAAATAAAATAAAGTTAAAAATTAAAAACGTTCTATTACAACAATACTGTTTTTACAATCTTTTATTTTTTTTACCTGTCCCGGTGTCTATGGTTAATTAAATCTTACAAGTTTTTTTCTGACTTACCGATGTTTGATCGAGCTGAAATATTTAATAAATAATTATACACATTGCACGACAACGCAATATATAAGCTAGAATATTTTTTTTTTATGTTTTTTTGGTACGGCACCATTCGTTAGCGAGTTCGACTCGCACCTGATCGGTTTTTCTTGACGTCTCTCTCTTGAAGGAGTCTGTATTTCGTCAAGCATAAAGGTCAATGTGAGCTGGCAATGTTAATGTTTTCTCCTAAAATCTTAATGTATTTCTGACTCAAAGTCGAAAGATGGTTTAATCATTGACAAGGTTGAAATAAAAGCGAGATTTCTTTTGGCATTAAATAAATTAGCACTTAGTTCACTTATTTATAAGCGTTATTATTCATTGTAGCCGAAGGATTCAAGGAGAGTAAAATAATGCTGCAGCAGCATTTAATTGATTGATAATCTATAGGTACTCTTATTATAATAAGGCTGAAGTGTTATTTTATTTGTTTGTTTCATCGCACTAATCTCTGGAACTACCAGTCGAATTAGAAAAAATCTTTTTGTAAATGATAGCCAGACTCATGAGAAACAGTATAGGTTATAAGACATCACGCTACGACCCATGAGAGCAGAACAGTAGCCTTAGACATAGTTTGACTTGAAAAACCACGCGCACGAATTCACGATTAGCAGCTAGCCATCTATAAATTAGCAATGAAAACTGCTGCTCGAAAAAATATAGTAGACATAAAAGAATAACATTTCGATTAAAGAAAAATTGTATTCTTAGGGAAATGTGTCAGTTTAGTTATTCTTAAGGAAGTTTGTTTTTGTGTTAGAGACAGGCTAATCAATAAACTAATAATAATTTAATATGATACGATGAGTGAAAGGCGATTAACAAAAAAAAAAATGGCAGACGTGAGTAGTAACGCATGGAGGGGACGCCCTATAAATATATACACTAAGTCACTAACTTTATTGGAGAGTTCCTTTAGAAAGGTCAGGTGCGCAGTACTTGTAACCGGCGTGCTTGTATGACTATATGTATGAACGTGAACGGGGCAAAGAAGCATTTAGGTACCGTAGCAGATGGCGTTGTGGTTTCTGCCTACCTCCATGGGAAAAAGGCGTAAGGCGTAAGAAGTATGTAAGTATGTATGTAAATAATAATTTAAAGCGGACAAACAATCCTGTTCTACAAATGTAACAACAGTAACAACAGTAGACATGAAATAATACCATTCCGTTTAGCAATTGTATCCTTAAGAAAATGTGACAGGAAATGTTTCTTGAGCAATTAAAGTGTTCGGAACTTGGACAGAAACTTTGTGATTTGATCTTTTACAGTCATCTGATTTATCACGAGGAGTTTCAAAGATAAGCTTTGAAAGTCTTTCGGAAAAACTCTACACAAGATCAGAGGAAAAATATAATAAATAATGTATTTCTATGTATATTCATTTTTTCTTTGAGCTGTTTTCTTCATACTTATAAAGCTCAACTTAATAAAGCTGCAAGAGATTATGAGGAGTATCAAGGGTTATTGGGTTTTCCATCAGGAATTTCTTGGTAGCAGCCTCAGAGCCTAGATTTGTGCCCGATTGATGGCAATAGGCTCGCCCCATATTACATGGGACTTGCTATCACATAATTGGCAAAATGTGGGTGTACTAATGCGTTCACCTCTACCTAATCCTTCGGGGATTACAGACATGATGCTATGTTATTTATGTTAATAAAGCTACAGAAGTTGCATCTTTGTTTGTTTGTTTAAACGTGCTAACCTCCGGACCTACCAGTCGGAATAGAAAAATCTATTTTGCATATGATAACCAGTTTCATGAGGAATAGTATAGGCTATGTAACATCACGCTACAACACACGAAGGTGGAGCAGTAATCAAAGAAGTTACTTAATAAGGGTGGAAAAAACCAAATCGCGGGCATAATACACACACACATCTGCATTATACTATGTTATTATTTTATTCTATCTGTGTTACTAGGTAGCTAGTTTTATTACTTTTATTTGTAATCTGTGGAGAACGTAGTGGGTTTCATAATTGTTTAATATTGTACTTTTTAATATATATAATGACTATTTCTTACTGTACTACTGTTTGTTTTTCCTTAAATAAATAAATAATTTCGTTAATAACCGGTCAAGCCCCGGCTTACTTACCGGTATGACAGAATAATAAAAAATGAATTGTGACTCATTACGTGGGACTTGAGTAATTAAGCCAAGTGTAAACACAATAGATCCCTATTGTGTTTACACTTGGCTATTGTGTTTACGTTGCCTGGGTAAAAATAAATCGATTCGATTTAGTCCCTCAGTAAGATTATTAAAAAATATTGAACACGTATTTTTTGTTTTATCAATTAGATAAAAAATTACAAAAGATATATCACATCAAAGTTTAGAAGTGGGGGGCTTTGACGTAATAACGTGGTGAAATTTGTAGCACGGCGTGACGTCATACGAAATTTCCAAGCGCTGTATCTTCGTAATTTTTTGTTTGCCGGACAAAAGAAAACATACGTATACAATATTTTTTAGTAATCTTACTGATGGACTTAATATATTTTCTTAGTCAACTAGCCTATTGCAATATTTTTTAATCATTATTTGAAAGCCTTACTCTTAAATATTTCAGAAGGTAAGATGACCTTTACAAGTTTAACTCAAACTGGGCCGACGAGTAGCCGCGTCGCCGTCCGCCGCAAGCGTAAGCTACCAGGCAAACAGAGCTATTGTGGATCCCTTTATAAAGCTTTTTGTTGAACTTGACCACGCTTAGCGGGAATAGGTCACGTTTTATAGTGTCATCAACTTCTTTTGAGTGCACCTTCTTTGAAAGTGTGAAGGGTCACTGGTCATGTTTTTAATTTGTGGTTGCATGTTTATGGTAGATATTATTTCTTTTTAATTGGCAGAGGTGTACCACCACACCCACACACAGATATTACACACACATTTCGCCAGTTATGTTTAAGTTCCATTATAATAAGGGCGAGCCTATTGCCATCAGCCGGGCACAAATCCAGACTCCGAGGTTGCTGCTGAGAAATTCCAGATGAAAAACCCGAAAACACTTTGCCTGACGTGGGAATCGAACCCAGGACCTCATGCATAACAGTCGCGCTTTGTAACCACTACACCAACTAGGCAGTCTACAAACACAATAATATTTAACCCCCAAACTCTTAAACGACACTTAACTTTAAGACATTCTTAAATGTATCTCTGTCGCTACAACATACCGAAAAGTGATAGAGATAGCATAAGAATTAAAGGAAGCTTAAAATTAAGTCGCGTTTGAAGATTTGACCGTTAATCTGTTTGATTTCACTCGGTTTGAAATTTCCTCAAAAAGGTGGAAGCTCTAATCAGAATTTATTGCACATTGGAGATCGTAATACGCGACCCCAACACCAAAGGTTCACTTAAAAAGGTTTATTACAAAAATTCTTAGATTAATTACTTCTCTGATCATCCCTTTATTGAAAAGGGTACGGCCGGCATTAAGAGATTAATTCGAGAAAGATTCCCAAAGGAGTTTTTGTATAGAAAATCTTATTTACTTCAAGTGAGTTCTAAGAGGGACGCGATTTGTCAGCTGATGGCGGTTTATGACTTGAATATTTTGTTTCTTTTAATTTCTTTTTTAGGATTCCGTACCTTTGTCTGCAAAAACGGAACCCTTTTATTAACACTTTGTTGTCCATCTGTCTATCTGGCCGTCTCTCAAGACCCTTTTTCTTAGAAAATCGTGGAGGTATCAAGCTGAAATTAATATTAAATACTTAGGTCTGTACCCTTTGGAGTTATAGTAAAAAAAAAATAACTTATCAAAACAACAATTCAATCTTGTAGTTACATCACAAAATAAGTACTTTATTGCTATTACAAACTTTGTATGTTGTGCGAGTCCGACTCGCACTTGGCCTTTTTAAATAAAAGTAGCTTAGTAACTCTTCCCAGCATCAGAATCAGAATGATAACAATCGCTGAATGCTGTCAGTTGGGCCCATTCAAGACGCGACTGATCGCGTTCCCGACTCGGACATTTTGTAGTTGATTTTTATTGAAGCAGGAATCGAGAATGTTATTTCGTTGCCTTTATTTTTGATTCGATACAGCTGTGAAATGAGTTTGTGTCGGTGTTTGGAACTTCGATTTGCATTTAAATGTTTCAGGATATTGATACTAGGTAATTCTTTGTGATACTATGAAGAAAATGTTTTGTTGTTTTTAAAGTCATGCAAAAAACTCTTTCTTTGTCATAAATTTTAACATAGCGTGTTCCAAAGTGTGGGTGGTTTTTAAATTAACTATTGTAACAAGATGACGCCGTAGTTAAGGTGACCGCCTTTCATGGTGGCAGGACCGATACCAGCAAAGTATCAATGTGACTTTTCCGTTTCATTTTCAAGTTATATATATAGTTATAGAAACCTGAATATATACACTTAGTTATTTTCACCCGTGTTAAGTTTCGTCTTTGGTAACTTCTCAGCTCCCGTGGGACGTAGCGTTATGTTGCTATTATTCCTCAATATTCCTCATGAATTAAAATGGATATTTTCCAAAGATAAAGGCGTTTAAACATACAAACAAAAAACTCTTCAGCTTTAGTATACAGAGTGTTAGTGTAAACACCATTATCCTTGAAACCAGTGATTTGGTTTCAGTAATAGAACGTAATTTCAATGAAAAAAAATCTTTTTTTTTTTAAGTAAAATCTCCATTTTTCCTCAAAATTATTTCACCCTATATAACAATAATGTAATTAGTTAAAATTTATGTAGGTAGTTATAACGGACGGCCAGTGCAGCAGGTCAACGCCCTTTGCGGTGATTACGTAACTCGGGCGCATGGTATCCATGAATTTACGGACGGTGTCGGACAGATATTTTGTTAAATTTTTGATAGAAAACTTTGTTTATTTATTTTTAAATTCAGATAAACATTTTTTATAATAAATCAAGTACCTACCTATGGTTTTAGTGACAACGGTGTTTACACTAACAGTCTGTATTAGTTAGTATAGACAAGTCTGAAATCGCCAAACCGCCTTGAGTAATTCTGGTGATTAACGTTGGTGCCTTCTCTGTGAATGCTCGTTCTTCCTCTGTTTATGGTCAAAGGCAATATGATGTATATTTATATAACATTACTTATATTAAAACACCAGCTCCTAAATAATATTGTTTTAAGAGATGGCGGTAGGCCTCAGTTTTCTGACCAATAACCAAACTTGATATAACAACAAACCAAAAATAACCTTCTTGAATTGATTGAAATTCTTTGTTAAACGTATACTTAAGCGCATTTATAAGTATTTCGGCAACAGAAATAATTTCAGGAGTATATTTATTGTGAAGTAAAACTATTTAGATTAAAATCCCTGAACAGACTTATTATGTTAAGGAATTGTTGAACAAAAGTTTGGAACTTGTGGGAATTTCACAGTACACGATAAAAGTTTGGAAATTTTCGATTATTTTCCGAGCTTGTTTTTTTTTTTTATTCTCTCTGCGTAATTAAAGTTCGTACTTCGGGAATAGCTAAGTTATTAGCCTGTTCTCCGCTATTATTGTAGAACGGAACAATACAGCTTTATTACGTTATGCTTTTAAAAATACTTTTAAGTCTGTGGAATAACAGCGATACTGGCGCTTTGTGGTTACGAGAAATTCTGTTTTATGCTAATACTTGTACCTTATTAAAGAAATACTGGTATGCAACTTTACAACCAGCTTTGCTCCGAGTTTCTTGCCCTTCTGGGCTTGGGAAATATAGCATGGGGTGGCTTGGAATTGTTAAGAGTTTTAGACTTTGCTTATTAAAAATGTTCCATGAAATAAATTTGATTCTAAATATTAATTCTTTGTATTCTTTCAAGTTATAGAGACTGTGGGCTTCAAAAAGTGTTCGGCATTGACGGGTATTCGTTAAATTAATTGATTACTACCAAAACACCGCGGCTTCATCCGCGTATATTTGATCATCGTGTTATATTATACTAGCTTTCGCCTGCGGCTGCGCTCACGTTAATTTAGGATTTGCCAATCAATTCGGGTTGTACTCTGCTTGAGTGCATGAGTGAACCCTTCATTTTCTGACACCCTAGTACTTTTTTTTGATAAATCCAGAATGTTGACATTTCCACTCTCACTTACTGCCATATAGATATACCTTTTATATGATACCTTAGTACTTTTTCATCTTGGGTAATCGTAAATTGGTTATAATAACCCCGAATTATCAATAATCGATTTTATGACACCCTAGTTGAAGCTGGTCCAACGACACTCAAAGCTATTATCAAAATTTAAACTGTGCTAAAATGATTTAGGTCTATCCACTCTGGGATCTTGCCCACGTAGGTATACTGATCACCTATTATTATTACTAAGCCATCCAGATACCAATTCCACTTTTATTCATTACCAATTACTTACCATACCTTGCCCATTCTAACGTATATAAGAGAATAAATAAAGGGAGTACGGATTTAATGAAAAAATAAAACCTTCTTATATTAATAACACAAGATATGGTTTCTATCGGGAACTGTACGTGTTGTGAATGGGAATTGTTCGTCTAACGCGTACTTATTATGGACAGAATTGTAGCTGAATAGTAACGACATCGATCTACTGCTTCTATGGTCTCCTGGTAGCAACCATGATTTTATGGTATACTGGTAGGAAGTACGACTGTTGAATTTAGGGCCCTGAGTTTCATATAATGTAGATAATTTATTGTAGCGGAATGGTAACGACATCGATCTACTGCTTCTATGGTCTCCTGGTAGTAACCATGATTTATGGTATCCTGGTAGGAAGTACGACTGTTGAACTTAGGGCCCTGAGTTTCATATAATGTAGAGAATTTATTGTAGCTGAATGGTAATCACACCGATCTACTGCCCCTATGGTCTCCTGGTAGCAACCATGACTTGATGAACTCCTGGTCGCAAGCATGACTGCTGAACGTAAAACCATGGGTTTTGTATTATGGAAGGAATTATAGCGAAATGTTAACGACATCAAACTACTGCTCCTATGGTCTCCTGGTAGCAAGCACGACTGTTGAACTAGGACCCTGGGTTTGTTATAATGGAAAGAGTGTAGCTAAAAACATATAAACTTGTTATAACACTAGACCCGGAACAACTATCTGTAGGCCATACAAATATTTGTTCCGTGCGTGAATCGACCCACATCTTTGTTTCCATTATTCGAGATAATTTTAAGCTTTTGAATATTTAACCCTGATCAATTTTAGTTCATAAGTTTTGGATGTACATCTATACTTTCATACTAATATTACAAGCTGAAGAGTTCGTTTTCTTTTAGTTTGAATTCACTAATCTCCGGAACTACTAATCCAATGTTGAAAATTCTTTCGCTAATAGGAAGCTACGTTATCCTCGAGTGCTATTGAGATCCGTAAGAAAATGGACGCAGGCCAAAGCTGAAGCTAAACATTGACCTAATTAATTTTATTAATGAGATATTATATGATCAAGTGTCTTTTGACAAATAACAAACAATTCTGCATACAAAATTTATTTTTTAAATGCTCTTAAAGTTAAAAATCAATTGATTTTGATGTTCGCTCTCTTTTTGCGCTAAGGAAATTGGAAAGCGACGTTATTGTCGCTTTTAAAAGCAATCGCTCGAGACTAACAAAGAGATTTTTCCTAACTGTTTTAAAAGTTAAAGGTTTTTGCTTTAAGAAGGAAAGTTTCCAGTCCAGTAGATTTAAATTTTATTAGCACTAAAGCGAGCTGAAAGAGTTTTAGGGGAACTATTATAGTGAGGAGTACTAGAGGTCTTTGTGCTAGCTCGTCTGGGGAAGTACTAGCAACATACTTATTTCTGCCGCAGAGCAGCGATGCTGAGTTTCAGTTTATAGGGCTGTATGTATGGGCACAGGCACATGAGACATTTCAGATTTATCTCTGATATGGCAATGTCTCTGGTATTGCCAATGTTCACAGGTGGTGCTAGCCACTTAAGAGCTTTTACGCCTTATGAGCTTTTACATACTTTTAAGTCCTCATTTTTCGAATTAAATGAACTGATGAAAATGAAACTTCCTACGCCTAAGCAAGGTCTTAAAATTTATCAGAGAACATCTTGTTTTAGAAAAATAGTGTTATAACTTAATTCGACAGATTTGAGAAACAGAGATTTCCACTTACGTTTTTTTAGATAATACATTTCGAAAATGTTCTCTAATAACTTTTAGTATCCTGGTTCTATCTATCCCCAGTCGTGTCGGTTTGTCGTCCCATCGAACTATGAGAATAACAGAATAAGGAGTGCTCCCGTGTTTGCCTACACACTTGAGCTCCATAATATCTCCTGCGTACTCGGCTAGTCTCCTTTGAGATTAGCCGCCGCGACCTTAATTCGGTCGGGAGAATGTTACTAAAGGCAGCAGGCCCAAATACAACCCATACAAAATACAAATAATTATTCCAAGGTTACAGAAGTATAACTCACAAACGTTACAATGCGTACTTACAAGAGTGAGTAAGAAGTGAAATAATTAA
Organism: Hoplodrina ambigua; assembly: GCA_949774945.1. Lineage (NCBI taxonomy): Eukaryota > Metazoa > Arthropoda > Insecta > Lepidoptera > Noctuidae > Hoplodrina > Hoplodrina ambigua. Next base: position 1,460,726 of record OX458974.1, on the reverse strand, counting down.
TGAATTATCGTTCGATATCGCGTTCCCCGGAATAGGGCCGGCTCCCGTTATTGGATAAGTTGGTTTTACGCGTGATTGGTGCAGACCGGTCACAATATATTGCCATTGTCGTATGGAATACTAAGTGTAGGGCGATTAAACGACGAACCAATCTTTTGGAGATTTCTTGTACACGAAGTTTATTGTCTTTCCTGTTCGTTCGTGTTCCATTTGAGTTTCTTGTTTGTTAGATATTGCCGTGGTTGCTAATGAAAAGTAATTAGGGGCGAAATTTATCCGACTTTTATTTCTAGGATATTTCTCTTATACAAATTCTTAATCTTGTTGTATAATGAAATGGCAGTCAAATGAGATGTAGAAATCATTCAAAAAAGGACACACGTGACATTATTTATTACATAACATAATACCACGCCTGTAATCCCCGAAGGTTTATTCAGAGGTGTACCCATTCGTATAACCACATTTCGCCAGTTATGTTTAAGTCCGATGTAATAGGGGGCGAGCTTAATGCCATCAACCGGGCACAAATCCGGACTCTGAGGACAGTATTTATTGTTATTCAAATGTATTCTTCTTTCTTTAGGTAATTGTGCACGACGAGCAACTGAGGAGGTGACGAATGTCCTGTGATGATGCTCCACACGCACTCGTTTTGGGATGGGCAAAGAATGAAATAGTTACACTGAAAACCGAGCAGGAGCGCGTTAACGTGGGTAGGTTTTTGAATTGGAAACCTTGTAACTTTTTCATTTAATTTTATACTTAAGCCTTGAATACTATGTGCAAAAGAGGTTTTACTAATTATGTCATAAAAGTCGATCGATTTGACATTACGTTTACGTGATCATGCTAGATGCTCCTATCAAGATTTCTAAACCAAGTCAAAACAAGCCATTGTTAAAAAAAAAAAAACAAAAATGCAGAAAGAAGATAAAGCTGTTAACTAAGAAGGAGTTTAAGTCTATTTCCCTCTCATTTCATTGACATTAAAATGACAAAGACAGAAGAAAACAATAAACCTATTTTGAACAGTCGTACCATAATTTCCTTTATGTTCCACAGCTAACATAAAAACCCAGATACGTCGCGTTTCTACGTAAAAAGCATTGAGATTCAATTCCGACATAAAAGAATTCCTCCCCTGCGTTTTAGATTTTTTTTTCCGTGTTCATCGAGTCATTAAAATCGTTCGCAATAAGAGTGTCCTTTTGAGGGAAAAATATGAAAGAAACGTGTAAAGAATTGTTGCTTAAAAATAAATTGTTTGGGCTAACTTTTATGTTCAATTCCAATATTTTGCCAATCCCTTTTGTTGTCCGCTAAATAATCTTGCTTTAATTTTATTTTGCTAACTAAAGTAACTATTATAAGAATTGTATTATAATTTTCCATTTTATTAAATTGTTTAGAGTTACTACCAAACCTGACTGCCTCATTAGTCTAATAGTCGCAAAGCGCGACTGCTGGACAATAAGGTCTTGGCTTATTGGGTTTTTCACTCCAGAAAAAAACCTGAACTTATAATTGATAGAAGTCTGCAATCGCCAATCCGCTTTGAGCAAGCGTTGTGATCAATGCTCGTGCCTTCTCTGTATGAGAAGAGATCTTTTTCCTGCAGTTGGGACAACAATAGCTTGTATTATTTTTATATTATTATTTTAGTATGCCACATCGCAAATTCCATCCATAAAAGTTAACGCATAGTTACAAATAATAGCCAAACGATTATTACTGACCCATTTTGACCGGGTAAAAATGTGGGCGAGCTTAATTGACCTGTCAAATGGGTGCTAACCACACGGGAGGGATTAGTACCATAAATAGGTGCGTGGGAAGGTACCTTTTTCTGGCCATTGTGGTGTTGTGTTGCCGCCTCATTGGTCAGCTACTTCCCTGTTTTATGTGGATGACTTTTTCTGCTTCATTTGATGGTTATTTGGTAGGAAGTTGGGCTATTTTAGTTTTAATTTTAGACTTTATTTGTTTGTTTTCATTTAGTAGGTAAACCCTACGTCACATTAGCATGGCTATAATTTTGAGGATTATTAGAAGGTAACTAGAGAGATGCTTCAAACTAAACTAATGTATACTTACTATTTATACTAATACAGTATGTTTATTTACGATATGATAATTATAGAAATTGAGTAACAAACATCCATCCATCTAAACTTTCGCGTTTATAATAATAGTACGATGAAGGTAATATGGTACAGTTCAGAAGTGTAAATAGTTTACCTATTAAACAATAACAGTTTAGTTTTCGTAATAAAATTGTTTACTACGAAATAAAAGAAAGAAGCAAAAGGTTAGGCGATTTTTGCGTTAATTATTTTTTTATTTTCGATTGGATTTTAAAAAAGAAAAAAATCTTTAATTGTTCAAAAGAAAGGGGTAACCCTACTTGTAAGGGTTGTTTCAAGCAACCCTAGAATGTATATTTCATTATTTGGTTTTGAGGAGTGAATTTTCACGTAGGTACTTACCGTTTCAATTAAGTAGTAATTAGTAATTACACTCTGAAAATATGATTTCGAAGAAAACGTTGACTTAATGTCCTTTCTTACCTGTTCTTCAAACAGCTTCACAAGAAATAATAACAAGCCTTTATCTATATAGAAATAATAAAAGTGTATGTTTGTAATGTCAAAATGATAACGTTTTACTATGTCTGGGCGCAGACGTCCGGTTTCAGAATCAGGTTTCCATAAATTATACATACATACATTTTTTTTTAGATATGTGTGTGTGTATACATAATATACATTTACGCTTCCTGATCTGGAAACCTGATTTGAAAACCGAACGTCTGCGCCCAGCCTAAATGTATATGAATGTTTACACTGTACTCATACCCTACATTTATGAAGAAACAAAACAATTTTAATTAGTTTTCTCTCTCTGTTTGTTCTGGCTATTCTCCGAAACGACTGGACCGATTTTGACGGGACTTTTACGAACTGAACAACACTAGAAAAAGATGTTCCCATTAAAAAAAAAAACTCGTTATTGTTTTATAGTAATCGACATTCTAAACAAACTCGCGGGCATAAGTTAGTTACCAAAATCTACTTTACCTCGGTACCTACTAATTACAAGAAAATTTAATATTAAAATAATTACGCCTGCCGCGTCACGCGGTAAAGGGTAACCTATAACTAATCTAAGTTAACAAAGCCGTGTAATTAAAACTTTGGTTTTAGATGAGAACAATCGTTCGCCCGCGGCATTCGTTCCAGTAATTATTCTCTTGAAATGGTAATGAAGTAAGCACTTGAACGTTTAGATCGAAAATTGAGATTTTATAAGACATCGTCAAGCGGCTGGTCGACTCATCACGTGACCAGAGGTCTGGCCTTTTCTTGGGCGAAAGAATCATCATTGCCATACAACGTGGCAACGTGGCAACGTGGTTTTCTATGCTTTTTTTTATTACAAGCCCGCCACGTAATTCCTAACCACTGCAAGTCCAGAAAGCCAGAATCAACAGTAGCGACTGCTAGAAAAGCGACAAGTCCCGGAGAAACGATTCAAATGTCTTGGACCCCGCAGCGAAATTAATCAAAAATGCTTTATCAATTTAAGTTGAATTATTTAAAGTTAGGTATGAAATTTTTGATCGAAGCAATCTTTTTGGGAAAAGTCCTAGGTCACGATGTAATAATGAAATGACTATAATTATAGCTGCCTTTTGTTATAATTATAGATTGCCTCGTTGGTCTAGTGGTCGCAAGCGCGACTGGTGTGCATGAGGTCTTGGGTTCGATTGCCAGGTCGGGCAAAGTGTTATTGGGTTTTCCATCAGGAATTTTTCAGTAGCAACCTCGGAGTCTGGATTTGTGCCCGGTTGATGGCAATAGGCTCGCTCCCTATTACATGGGAGTAAAAACATAACTGGCGAAATGTGGGTGACTAATGGGTACACCCCTGCCTAACCCTTCGGGGATTACAGGCGTGATGTTATGTTATGTATAATTATAGCAATTAGCTATTCCCTGCGACTTCGTACGCGTGGTATTTTTCACCCGTATTTTGTTACTTTCTTGGTTACTGCGTTGCTTGTACGTTGATGTCATACAGCCCATAATATTCCTTATGGATCTGGCTTTCATATACAAAAATATTGTTTTTTAATCCTACTGGTACTTCGAGGGATTGGCACGTTTCAAACAAAAATTATCTTCAACTTTATTTTATTAGTATACACTCTCATCTTTTGATTCTAATTAAATAAGAAAAAGTCTCTTTAAAAAATATCTTTATTTTAGTTAATTAGCCCGAAAGTCTGACAGCCAGTCTTTCCGAGAGGTATTACACAGTTACTGGATTGTGGTGGAGATCAGATAGTCAACCGCTCCATGTAAAATACTAGTGCTACATGTAATGTAGAAGCCGACCCCAACATAGTTGATTGACAAAAAAGATCTTCAGAAAATTCTTTACAAGTATCTACCTACCTTTCTTACACCTACAAGGCTTTCACGACTCAGTAAAATGACTCAATTATTACTGCAGATTGAAGTCACAACCATTCGCTGGCCAGGCCACGCTATAAACATTCTGCTATAGCCACTTTAAAATTTATCTTGCCCGCAGCGTCAACCAACTGAAAATTGCACTAAAGATTTATTAACCGTCCGATATCCAACCGAATTCTCTGGTACTTCGATCATAACTTCATTTGTCTATCCGGTTCGGCCGATGTCAGTGGAGGAGAACACGGTTGAGTATGGTTTCCTTTATTTTATGGGATGATATACGATGCTTAAAATTGGCTTTGTGTGTAAACAAAGATTCGCGTAAGTAAATGAAAAAGGATTTTAAAGTAAATTACTAATCCAAATTACGGGACACGCAGGATAATACAGGAGATAGTCCGAGTGCTGGTTTTTTTATTAAAAGTATTTATTTAACTTCACTCCTATGTATGTCTTGAAATTTTGCAATCAATGTTTATCATTAAATATTAATGTCGTGATGGCCTAGTGGTTAAGGCGCCCGCCTCTCATGCATGAGGGTGTGGGTTCGAATCCGGGCAAGTACCAATGTGACCTTTTCAATTCATATGTACTTTCTAAAGATTATCTTAGACATTACTGACATTCCGTGCCTCGGAAAGCACGTTAAGCCGTTGGTCCCGGCTGTCATTCGTGGATCTTTGACAGTCGTTACGAATCGTCAGAAGCTTGAGAGTCTGACTACCAGTCTTACCAAGGGGTATCGTGTTACCCAGTTACTGGGTTGTGGAGGTCAGATAGGCAGTCGCTCCATGTAAAATACTGGTATTCAGCTGCATCCGGTGAGACTGGAAGCCGACCCCAACATAGTTGGGAAAAGGGTAGGCAGATGATGATGATGATGTTTATCATTAAATATTAAAATTATAATAAAATAGCAGAAGTCAATGAGCGCCAAAGATTTTATTAAAACGGAGGTACTATTTTATTTTAAAATTATTTTAAAATGTACTATTTTCAGCCTACAATTTAAACAAAAAGTATTTTTTTCCTTTTTGGTACATTTTAAAATTTTATTGGTAAATGAAAGCTACTTTTTTATTTTAACAAACATAACTGGCGAAATGAGGGTGTTCTAATGGGTACACCTCTGCCTAACCCTTCGGTGATTACAGGCGTGATGTTAACAGATGTTAGCAGATTCCCCACTGAAATTTTATGGATGTATAGAGCAATAATATGTAGGTAGTTAAGCAGTGATGCTTACTTGCTAGCTTCAATATTAGATTTTTTTATAGGTATGAAGTATAAAGGTTATATTACTCACTTAATTATACGTTCAAATGAGTCGACAAGTTTTTATATATATTTTTTTTTTTACAGGATATTGTTACAAAACGACATAATTGAGTAAGATACTCTTTATACAGGACGAGCTGAGTAATACCCCGCCGTTTCACTCATGTTCACCGAATCACGCCTTTGATTACTGCTCCGCTTCCGCGGGTGATAGGGTAATGATAAATAGCCTTTTTTTTCCCTGTCAGACTTTTACTGACTAAAAAACCACCCTGTTCCTTCTGTTGCCGTTTACGTTCCGGCCCGAGACGTCCCGCAACCCCGGAGACGACCCGCAACCCCGGAATGTTAAATAGCCTAACAGTTTAAAACATACAATCCTGTGACAGACGGATAGGCTAATGCGGAACCTTAAAAAACTAAATAACGAATCTCTCGAATTCTGACCATTGAGGTAACACTATAAATAAACAAGAAACCAATCAATATACCCAAACTTGACCCCGCACACAAACCAGAGAATAAATAGAGAAAAAAATAACAAAACAAACCGTAGCGAAACGATTCCCGATCTTCATTTTGTTGAGCGATTCTTTTCAAAAATAAGTTGAATGAGGAAAAGCGTTTGTTGTTTGTTATTTTCCGTGTTATGTTTGTAAATAATCGAATTGTTATCATAACAATATGATCTTTCTTTCACCTTAATTATTGTTTAAGCGGTAAGGCTTTTTGTTTCTTTTGAAGATCAGCCAGTTTTTTAGAGGTCAAGAAGGCAAATTAGTAAAGCGAGTCAACAAAAATATCTGTCTTTTTGTAGCTGATGACTCTTACAAACCAGAGTCATCAGATATATGTAGTTGATTTTTTATTAGAAACCGATGGATGTTTTCAAATGTAATGTATTACTATAATTTTAATTTTAATAATATTATAAAGAGGCAACATTTAATTGTTTGTTTGCATTGAATAGGCTTTGAAACTACTGAACCGATTTGAAAAATTCTTTCACTGTAGGAAAGCTACATTATTCCCGGGTGACATGGGCTATATTATATTTTCAAAATCACGCGAACGAAGTTGCGGGGAGAGTGCTAGTAATAGAATACTATTAATTTTATAAAGAAGTAAAGATTGTGAGGTTATAGGGGATAATCTCTGGATCTATTGTTCCGATTTTAAAAAATATTTTGCAAATTGAAGCTACGTTATCACTGAGTGTTATAGCTTATATTTGATCATCAAAAAATTAGGGATCCGTAAGGAAAATCACGTGAACAAAGTCCCGGGGAGAATGCTATTTTAACCACTCAAGGCCTGGCTGACATACCGGTATGACAGAACAATAGAAAATCAATCGTGTTTCATTTGGGACTTGAGTACTTAATTAAAATTAAAAGTAGATAATAAACAGTTGACGACTGCCTCGTTGGTCTAGTGGTCACAAGCGCGACTGCTGTGCATGAGGTCTTGGGTTCGATTCCCAGGTCGGGTAAAGTGTTATTGGGTTTGTCCATCAGGAATTTCTCAGTAGCAGCCTCGGAGTCTGGATTTGTGTCCGGTTGATGGCGATAGGCTCGCCCCCTATTACATGGGACTAAAAACATAACTGGCGAAATGTGGGTGTACTAATTTTGCCTAACCCTTCGGGGATTACAGGCGTGATGTTATGTTACGTAAACAGTTCATCAATTAAATTAATATCTTCTCCTTTCATTCCTATTCGCTTAATATATTTTCTTAGAACACGTCTCACCTATCAGAATACTTATAAGACTTACACCGACCTCTGTTTCTCTCATGAACTAGAATACATTTCAACGCCAGTCAGGTTCCTAGGCTAAAGTCACACGTCGGGTGCCGACGTACGACATACATACGACAAGTCGCCAACGATCTGTCTGTGGTGGGATTGTGTTTTACCAACTTACACGTACGACTGCGCTCCGACAAAACTGGGTGGTATGGTCGTCGATTTTGCGACCGCTTAACCACAGCTTGACGTTATTTTTTGGTGGGTCGAATGTCGTTGAAAAGTGGTTCGTTTGAGTTTAATTTACCTCATATATGTATACCTCTTATATTATAATAAAAAAGAATTTGTTTGTTTGTTTACCTTATCTCAGGAAAAACTGATCCGATTTGAAAAAATCTGTTGGCATTGTATAACCCATTTACCAACGAAGGTTATCTTTACAAGTCCATACTATTATTATAAATGCGAAAGTAACTCTGTATGTCTGTCTGTCTATTACAACTAAACCACAGAACCGATTTAATAAAATTTGGTACAAGGTAAGTTGAACCCCAACAAAGGACATATTATTCTACTTTTTATTCGACTTCGTCAATGACAAAGTCGCGTGCAGAAGTTAGTAGGCTATAATTATAACATCACGTTACGTAACACGGGAGCAGAGCAAGGTAAAACAGTGTGGTACTGCTAGTCTAATTATAAAGGGGTAAAATTGTTTGTTAGAGGATTAAAAGTAAAAAAAAATGCATCAATAAAAAGCTACTCTATTACCTAGTGTCATAGGACATGTTTTATTGTATACTTGTTTTCTATGCGGAAGAAATCTCAAACAAGCTAATTTAATTCAAAAGAAAGAAAGACAAAAGAAAGAAACTGTTTATCCACGTAAAAATGACGCACATAACATTAATTACATAATTTTTTAATAACATAATTTTGATGGCGGTCCTACTTTTGATTACTTATCTATCAGCTTAGTTAACGTAAATTACGTTAAAAATAAAAAACCGACGGAATTCATTAATTCGCGGTCGTGGTGTACAAGAATGTAGAATAGGGTTACAAAAAACAACGAATATTCTAAAAAAAAAATGAATCATAACATAAAGATTTTTAATCCAAAGTCCAAAATAAAAAGAAATTGATCAAACAATCCAAAACAAAAACAAGTTGGTCAAACAATCTCAAAAATAAATAAAATAAAAATATTGTTCTATAGTTCGACTTTCAATAAGTATTGTAAAAAGAACCTTTTCACATACTTTAAGGCTATGCAGATAGATGGTGAGCAGAGCCAAAAGGATCAGAAGGGCTGAGGCAACCCTTTGTCGTACAATGGACAATACGGGTTCCGAATAAAAAGTAGTTCGGAATACCTTTCTATATTGACACGTACAGCGGCTACTGACGTATTACCGTGTTACTGGCTTTCTTGTTATAAAGGGTTAAACAAGATTCTGCGATTACGTGACGGGAGTATTCAATCAGCTTTTTTTTGCATCTGTATGCTTGTTTTTTATAATTCAGTATTGATGACTGACTTGAATCAACAAGTTTAGATTTTGGGTGTAAATAAAAATTCTCTTGCCTATCTTTCTACATGAAACAACTTTTTGAAACATACATAAACTCACGCCTTTTTCCCATGGGGGTAGGCAGAAACTACAGAACGCCACCTGCTACGATCCTTACATACTCCTTTCGCCTCATCTACGAAAGCAACCCAACTTCGAACTGTTTGAAACCAGCAACTAATTATATTTTATTTTCTCTTTAATGAGTTCAAGAGTGCCTTTTAAAAAGGATACATAATTGACGGTTTAATTGACGGATAATTGGCTTCTGCTCCTCGTATGCCTTTCAAAGGTCCGGAATCCTAGAATTCCGAGTTACACTGACTAACTTTTTGGGAACTTTTATCTACAATAATATTACAAAGAGGAAAGATTTGTATTTTATTTATTTTATTTTATTGCTTTTAGGAAAACTTACAGCTAATACATTCAAGTAGTAAGAAGTAATAAGCAGGCGAAAGCCAATTACAAGTTTCCACTTTTTGTGTGTGAGTGGGCTTTGTGTGCATGTTTGTAATGAATAAACTCAAAAATTACAGTGCCGATTTAAAAAAAAAGACCCTTAGAAAGAGATTGTTGGTTGGCTTTCTTTGATAGAACTAACGAGGAAAACTGACAAAACTATCCCAAAACAGGACAATATACAACCTCATAATCAACTACACCGATACCAAGGTTACCAAATTGCTATCGAAAAACTACAAATACACCATGCTCATTAATAAATGTCCCAGCATTGTTTGTCCTCAGATGTCAGCGAAGTGGAATCTTGTTGTTTTTCGACTTATATCTCGGAAGATAAATTACTGGGTTCCGCTATAAGGAAGTAATATAAAGAAAAACTCGTTCAACTTTAAAACTGTTGTGATTTATTTTCGGTACTGCATTTTGGAGTGTCGGATTTAAAAACGAATAGGGAATCCGAAGCGAGGGGGATTTGGTGATGTAAATTCGTGTGTAAGAGGATTTAGTTCAGAAACTTGTTTTAGCTGTTGTTAATCTTGCTGCTAATTAGTCGGTTGTGTTGTTTAGGACCGAAGTCGAGTTAAATAAAAGAAAACGGTCGATTTTGAACGTAGAACGTTTTAAAGCGCGTTGCTGTTTTCGATGTTATCGTATAATGACCAATTGCTGATTCGAAAAGTTGCTGATTGGTCTATATTTTGTTGAAAGTCTGTCGATGTATTTATTTTATTGAACTTTATACAACAAAGTTGGTATATTATCCCACGGGAACCGTTTATTTTTTCTTGGTATAAAAAGTGTGCTATGTGCTATTTCATGATTGAACAAACAACCACACTTTCGAGTTTATAATAGTTTATAAATAGGTACCCATATTTATACATTATTAAATAAATATATGTATACAAGTCAGAAATAGTCAACTGCCTCGCGCGTTGGTCTAGTGCGCTGCTCTTGCCGGTGCGAGGTCTCCATTCGAGAACTTTACGGACCCATCGGCGATCCGTTCTGCGTGCTATGTGGCCTGCCCACTGCCACTTCAACTTGCTAATTTGCTGGGCTATGTCAGTTACTTTGGTTCGTTTACAAATCTCCTCATAGCAGAATACAAAAGGTAAACGTAAAGGCACACATCACGTCGCAAGTTAACACCAGGTGCTATTAGTTTCGACCTGGTAAAACACTATCTCTTGCAAATTGTTTGGCGTCATTTTCAATTAAAAGTTTGTGACGAGGGTACTATGTATTGTATTACGTACGGCAAACTACTACGATTTTGTATGTTTCGTACGTATTTATGAGGTTTCATTTATATTCTTTTTATGCTTGTATTCATTTTCAGTACATATTAGAAGTAAGAGGCCTTCTAAACTGAAACTAGACTTGGGTCAACTTAATAAGTTGAAACTAGTTGTTTATTTTAAAGCTCAGTGGCGCTGATTCCTTTGTTCACAAACTAGATTAAAGAATTGGTATCTCTTACTGACATACAGCGTAAGAGAAGGACGGTGACACTTACAGACTAAGTTAGATTATCAAATTAGTTTCGCCTTCAAATTCACCATATTTTTGATGTCATATACTTACAATGTCAACTATAATTGTATGGATGTGTCAGATTGACTAAATTTGACAGCTCTTATTTTCATCTGTCCCTTTCTTGTTTTATTGGAAAGGAAAGAAACAAACAGTAATAAAAAAAATATGTTTAGTTCGTGCATAATAGAATCGACGCCAACGGTGCCGATTCCCTTGTTCACAAACTAAACTAAAATAAGACTATTTCTATCTTTAACTGTTAAATGAAACAAGAAATAGTCGAATGCAAATAAGACCTGTCAAATTTAGTCAATCTGACACATCCATACAATTAAAGTTGACATCATAATACGTATCGATTAAAAATACGGAAAAATTCTGGGCAATACTAATTTTACATCTCTAACTTAGTTCTAAAATGTGTCTTTTTCTTTAACTGTTAATAAGAGATGCCAATTCTCTAAATTTAGTCTAGTTTGTGAACAAGGGAATCGGCACCAATATCCTTCTAACTAAATATCTAACCTTAAGTTGGGCTGGATCTAGTATAAAACTAGATATAAATACAAACCACTACGAAGACAAATCCAGTTAAGTAAATAAATACCCTTTTACACTCCCCTTATGTTACCAAAGCTTAAATATTCAACCATCAGGAATCTACATCCCGGTAATTTACGATCCGGAACGTTTAATCCTTGTCGTAACTTGTTTGTATAAAAAATATGATTTATTGTACTATATCTGAACAAAATGTCTATGCACAACGCGGCCCGGCTATCTCTGGGGTAATAAATATCTATGTTTGAGTTGAAAGCTATGGAAATATTCGTGTTAAATAAATGAATTGATGTCTTTGTTCATATTGTGTGCGTTTTTGTGTGTGCTAGTATTTTTTTGCCTTTGGGACTTCAAACTGAAAAAAAAAATCTAAAATACTTTCAGTGAAGTACCTTTTGGAAAGGGCAACATAACATGACATCACGCCTGTATTCCCCGAAGGGTTAGGCAGAGGTGTACCCATTAGAACACCCACATTTCGCCAGTTATGAGCCGAGGCTGCTACTGAGAAATTCCTGATGGAAAAACCCAATAACACTTTGCCCGACCTGGGAATCGAACCCAAGACCTCATGCACAGCAGTCGCGCTTGCGACCACTAGCCCAACGAGGCAGTCAAAAAGTCGGAAAGGGCAAGTAGATTCAAAATGTATTCTGTTGTTGTAAATGACGTTAAACAGTGCCTTTCAATGGTATAATTGAAATAAAAGCGTGACTGCTGAGCATGAGGTCTTTGGTACTATTCCCAGGTCTGGCAGTGTTAATGGGTTTTCAGCCTCGAAGTTTGGATTTGTGTCCGGTTGATGGCAATAGGCTCGCCTTCTATTACATGACTTAAACATAACTGGTGAAATGAGTTTGTACTAATAGATACACCTCAGCGACAGCTCTCTACAGCTAATCTGCGGACACTGTTAGCCAGACGAACGGATGGAAACTATAAGGGTTCCTTGTTGAAGTGTTTCTAAACGTCTTTCTATATACGCACAGGAAAGGAGTGGAACTCTCTACTTGCGTCTGTATTTCCGAACGCCGACCCTAACATATTTCAAGTAATAGTGGACAAGCTTCTACTGGGTAAGTTCACCCCATCATAAACTTTGTCTCTGTTTCCTCTGACCTATACTAGAGTCAAGAGCATTTCCATCTTATATAAAAAAAGAACCAGAAAAAGAACGGGTTCAGTATGACACCATAAAGTTACATCAACCAACAATTTAGGTGATCCGATCAAATTGAACACGCACCAAACCTCTAACCACCTAACCATGTGCTAACAATGAATTTATGAGACAAGATTAACCCGTTCACTGAGTCGGGATAAAAAAAATTGTATACGAAATGATTCAGCGAGTGAAAACAGTATCAACTGAGCGTCAATAGGCTGAATGGGGAATGCTAACGATTCAGATCTGCCGTCATTTTTCAATCTATAGGTACAAGGCTTTTGAATACGCGCGTCAGATGTTTTTATGCGGAATTTAATGTGATGATAAATTGTATAGGGTGAGTGGTAATTACTGTAATTAGATACTTAAACATAATTATGATTGTGACTCATAATAACTAACCAATTTCTCTAAGACACCATTTTTTTTTAAATAAAGCGCATGACCTCAATGGAATATTGAGTAAAAAACAAACAGCTTAAATGAAGTTTTTACAAATAAAGTTATTTGATTTTATTTTTTTTATTTTACGGAACAAGTGCGTGCTTACGCCTTGGGGTGATTGGGATCAAGAAGCGTATTGCAAATTAAAAAAAAAAAACATTGTTTAAGCAAATTGTTTGTTAAGATGTAAAAATAACTTCAAATATAATTCAAAATTCTATTAAAATTCTTCAAAATACATACGAAAAAAAAAAAATACAAACGAAAATACATACGAATATTCATTACGAAATAAAAAAGTTTGTGTGGTGTGTCAAGTCTCGTTCGTGGCGCGTATTGTACATAGTGTGAATACCCTCTCTATAAGGTAAGGAGAAAATTAGTTACGTGTTTCTGCACACGTATGCAAGTGAATTTTAAAATAGTATCCACTCTAGAATCTAGCGAAGTGCTACTCATTACATTTGTAAACTTATGCATAGAAACTTTATCTCAGGAGAGAAGTTCTAGTAGGTTAACGTATATTAGTGACTAGTTTGGACTGTTCCGATAGCGAGCTCCACGCAAGAGTAGTCTAGTAATGTTATGGTATATCATATATGGTACGTCATGCTCGTGAACGGGTGCTGTCAGTTGGGATTGGTCATCTCTTAACTGCTATGGCTTACATCTTATTTTTTATTATTTTTTACTACGGTTTTATATTCATCTTCATTGTGATCACATGTAGAATCAACAAGAATTATGTAACCAGGATTTTGTAAAAACCTAATTTAAAAGAGTGCCGTGGAGTTTTTTGCTCGTTCTTCTCCATAGAGGCCTACCTCCGTTTTGGAACGAGCAACTAGCTTCAACTTTGGGACTAACTGACTCCTTGACAATTCAAAAGTGCCTGTAAATGGTCTAATTGAAATAAATGTTTTGACTTTGACTTTGACTTTTATCCAAATATCGTGATCTAATAGCAAAAGGGCATGCACTCACTAGTACCTACTGATATGTTGTTGCCAAATATGGAAGACAGTTTTAAATAATAAACTATGCCGCTTATGGCACTTGCGAAAAATTGGGTAGAGATAAACTACTATAACTTGACGCTCCCCTCCATATTACCATTTCAATGTGTGTAGTCACATTCGTATGAGAGAGTTTGTATGTAGTTGTAAGTAATCGTCTTCAGTAGCAGGCCGTATATTTGTTTGACAACTAATCATAAATAGCCGACCGCGCAAGACAAAGCTCCTGTAATTTTCATAGAGAATGTCAGTGCAGCGCCATACTAATAATAAAGAGTAATTTTTGACGCCGCGAGTTGAGCAACAAATCGCTGATTTGGTTTTGTTTCGAGAGCCGTCTCGATACGCACACATGCGTTATAAGTCTTTTTAATACTACTTATTACAAACATTCAAACGTTTTGAATTGTGGAAGGGCGCGTCATGTTACTGTAGTTAATCTCTACAACGGTATTGCCGAAAGTGGAATACCTCAGGTGCCATTAACTCAGGTGCTATATAAGCGAGTGCCCAATGTGGAAAACATCTACATCTTAAATGATAGAATAGAATAGGTTAGAAATTGTATCGAAGGTCATTTAAATTTAGTTTTTATCTTACTTTATTAGAGACACACACATTAGGACCACACTAGGCCCACACTGACACTAAAGTGTGTGGGATCGTAAGACCTTACTGCCCACACGATAGACAGACATATATTCAGACAGAGACACAAAGTTAAAAATTAAAGAATTGTTTCCTTGTATCATTAAAAAAAACCCCATTGTGCTTGCACCATGAACTCAGTCTTGGAGGCTACAGATGCTAGAAGACAGGGCTAGAAGCGACAATAACTTGGGCAGTAAGTGAATAGGCAAACAGGAAGCATAGCAAGCGCTCCTCATTACACCCAGCGCACAAGCTCCTATAAAGCGGGTATTAGTTCAACGGGATTAATTCTTAGCTAGTGTAGCCGTGCTTTAGACTTAGTCGCTCATAATCCTACTCATAAGGAAAGCTTACACTTTATTTGTGTAATGTAAAGGTTCCTACACACTAGGTGCACAACTCATCTGCTTCCATTGGATTTTTGTTCCAGTTGAAAGTGATCCTATCCTACCTAATGCTAATTAAATTGGGCGTCTAATACGTATTTTTAAAAGATATTCTGTTATCTTAAAATTGTAACTCTTAAATATGTTTTTGTGTAAATATGAACGCACAAATCATTTTTTTTTTATTGATCTTCCGTGGCTTCTCCTAACCCGCGGCTCGCTCAGCCCAGCTATAACAGAGTTGACAACCTGAAGTTATGGTCCCGTTACCCTAGTATCCACAAAAACGTGGATAACGGCTTACTAATAAAGCGTCTAACCACGACCGCAACTGCTCCCGGCTCTAGTGGACAGAGACGGCCGCCGCACGCCGCGCCGCGCCGCCTGTACAGTGAGTAGCAACCTTAATGTGAAACCAAGTGTAATGTTTTTACTCGTTTACAATAATAGCGAGTGTTGTATTCATGTTCATTTCAGTGTGAAAAGAAAATACTAGCGAAACATTTACAGTGGGAAAGTTTCTTATAAGAAAATTATTAAAAAAGGACAGTCAATATCACATTAGAATTTTAAAATTTGTTTATTACCTAGTAATAAATACCGGGTTCATAATAATTACTGGGTTTTGTTTATTAGGTAATTAAAACTAGGGTATGAGAAATATACCTTATAAATATAGTAATAAAACCCAGTAAACGTAAACAAAACAATTAGCCAAAGGCTATATTATATTATTATGTATTTGGTTTTTCTTTATATAAAGAACCTGCAAAACTGGAGCAATTTTAGCAATTTTCGAGTTGCCGAATTACGGCACCGAGGACTGTATGAGCTATTATTCCCTGTTTGTTAAAGACGAATGTTAGATGTCCAATAATAGATAATATCAAAACAGAGGTAACTTTGAAGTAAAGGTGAATGACCTAAATAATAGGCTGTCTCATTTTTCTTGGTAATTCATTTATGTTTAAAGTTCCGTTGTCAATCTGTCCGTCTGTCACAGCCAATTTGCTCCGAATCTATTGGAAATATATTTTTCCAAATTAATTAATATTATGAAAAAGATTTTTAACTTTGTTTGTAATAAATACCCGCTTTTTATAAATTCTTAACCCATGTTAAGCTACAAATCAGCGGAAACATAGGATATAAAACATGATGGGATCAGTAATCAAAGACGCGAAACCACGGTGTATTCCTAGTTGTTTATACTCATGAAATCTTTCTCTCCTTGAGAAATGGCCACTGAATTAAATCAAATTTAATTCTGTAGCCATTTTAATATCGAAGTGGGCATTTTTTTTTTTGGAAATCCTTTCCTTTTTCTCGATGTTTTGTTCCATTTCACCAATTGCTGAGGAAGCCATCCGAGGCGTCCCGCCATCTCCACAGCCTGAAGCGACCCGTCTAACAGCGTCAGGGTCTTGTAACATGCGGGCCCATTGCTTAGCTGGTACCTGGCAGACAAGGCTCAGTTCCATAACAAATGATATACTTTCATAAATTCATTAGCCAATGTGTCGATAAGTTCACACATACGCTGCATAATTGGATATTAACATAATGCAATATTGAGATAATTTAATTATAGTGTGGCCATTAATTGATATACTTAGTATGCAAACAGTTATTAATATTATTAACATTAACTACGTTGGTATTTATAGCTATTGTTTGGAATTTTGGAATATAGCAGAGCCCACGGAATTCAAGATGTATAGGTATAGCCCACGGAATTCATAAGTACCTATGCGTGTAGAATTTTCCCAGATCAACTTTTTCACGAAGATTTACCTAACCGCTACTAAAGACTAATGCCTAATCTAGTAATATTGGAAGTAAAAAAGATAATTATCATATTGCTGATGATTGATTGAATGATTGCTGGGATACGTTCTTTAATTTTTGTGTGGAAAATAACAGTCTGGTCTTCTTCTTATCGTGTGGGCAGTAAGATCTTACGGCCCCACGCACCCTAATGTCAGAGTTTCTCAACCGCCTCAAGGGCCTCTGACATGGTTTGAACGGGACAGTAGTAGTCCTGGTTTCCTCACGATAAACTACTGGTTCATTGGCATGCAATATCTCCGTTTAAGTAACAATATTACATCACGCCTGTAATCCCAGAAGGGTTAAACAGAGGTGTACCCATTAGTATACCTATCCACATTTCGCCACTTATGAAGGTAATAGGAGGCGAGTCAATTGTCATCAACCGGGCACACTTCCAGACTCCGAGGCAGTAACAAAAAGTTTGAAATTTAGTCGCATCTCAGCAGCAATCAATGTCAAAAAATGTAGTTTAATTTAGAGGTATTTTTAGCACAATAAGATTGATATTACATTGCGATCGTTCCTTTTTTTAATGTGTAGAATTTTACCTCGCTTACATAATAGATCATAGTGAACTCAACACTTTTTAGTTTCCAACTTGTTCCATAGATAAACCAGTAAACAAACTAAACGGCTTGGATTGCAATAGAGAGGTTCTCATTAAAACTAGTTTAACTTAGAGATCAGTTTCATTTAACGCTTCAACAAGAACTTAAGTGCAAGCACAAGTTTTATCTGAAGCCGCGTCACGTTGCTTGTGAAAGACAGCTTTGACGGGAGCTCAGCAGGTCAATTGGTTATAGATGATAAACATCGATGAATTACTAGCTTTACATTTTTTTTCTTACTACCACAAAACTGCGTTTATCTGTTGTCTTAGGCGCTTTGCACACAGAGCAACTATTGCAGCAACTGGCAACTGGCAACTGGCAACTAGTTAGCAACTAGCTGTTTACATATATTTCAATAAAACTACGCACACATAGCAACTCGAGTTTCGAGTTGCGGATCGTCAACAGTTTTCAATTGCTGCAATCGATGACTAAGTTAGTTGCTAGTTGCCGCACTGGCACTGGCACTGGCAACTGTTAAATATTTTACCGGTTTTTAAAGATGCCGGTTTCCTCAACCATTAATCGCAACGCGTCGGGTGATTTCACACCCTCCCTCCCTCTTCGTGTGCCCGGCAATGCCAGTATCGCTACGGCAACGGCATACGGCAACTCGGCTGTGAAAGTTGCTCACAGATTGCCATAAAGTTGCGGCAACCGTAATCGTTATATCAACTATCAACTTTTACAGGCAACTTTTAAAGAGTTGATAGTTGCCTCAACTTAGTTGCTCCGTGTGCAAAGCGCCTAAGTTCAACTACTATTAAACAGGATATTCATCCATGAAGTTTGACATAAGACTGACATGTTATCGCGTTGAACTCGCGTGGAACAGTGCCTAAGCTAATGTTTCAATAATGTTTTTTTCACTTATTTTTTGTTTTTTAATTGCCTGTATTATTTTTGTGTGCACGTGGTCTCTGTCAATAAACATTTTTTTCTTTTCTTTCCAATATTAAGCAGTATCCTTATAAACAAACATTATGCAACAAATACATTCTTAATATGACTGCCCTGTTGGTCTAGTGGTCGCAAGCGCGACTGCTGTGCATGAGGTCTTGGGTTCGATTCCCAGGTCGGGCAAAGTGTTATTGGGTTTTTCCATCAGGAATTTCTCAGTAGCAGCCTTGGAGTCTGGATTTGTGCCCGTTTGAAGGCAATAGGTTCGCCCCCTATTACATGGGACTAAAAACATAACTGGCGAAATGTGGGTGTACTAATGGGTACACCTCTGCCTAACCCTTAGGGGATAACAGGCGTGATGTTATGTTATGTTTATGTTACATTCTTAATATTAATGTGAAAAATAGTCTAGTCATTATTTTGATCATTAAATGATTAAATTCGTCTTATCAACGTTTATACCGAACGTTATTTCAAATTATCAATTCCTTATTTTTCGAAACGAATGAACCGATTTGAATGAAGCTTCCTACACATAAGCAAAATGCTTAGTCTAAAAAGTTAGTTGAGAACATTTTCGAAAAAAGGAAGAGACATTTCCAAAATGTTTTTTCTAAATTTCATTCATCCATCCTAACAAACTTTCGCGTTTACAACAGTAGAAGGATAAATCCGTATATTAATAAAAACAGACCAATTACAGCTACAATTATGAAGACTAATAAATGTGTATAATTAATTAATTATTTAATAACAACAATATATGCCAAAGATAACATTATCAATAGTTAATATCAATATAATAATATAACAACGAAGCATAATGAGCTCAAACAACAATAGTATAATTAATTATTAAATAATTATCTGCGCGCGGATCGAAGGACCAATGATTGATATCTGTTACAAATGAATTGGGCGGCGTTTAATTTATTTGTTTAATTACATTTGTCATAATTTGAAATCTTCATACGGTTTTGTATTCAGAGGGAACTCGTTAAATTGGAATTAGGGTTGGAAGATTGTATGTAAATGTATAAATATACAAGGTGTATCTATCTAGTTTTGAATCCTTGACTCGTTTCAGTAGTAGTTGTTCCGTAGTTGCCATATAATAAAATTAATAAGTAAGTACTTGTTATTTTAGTTGTTTATATTCGATAGTATTTCTTACTAGGTACATCTCTTCCAAAAAATTGAATCGCACCAGTGCGTATGTTGTAGGCAGTGCCGCGCGCTTACTGTTATAAAATCATATTACACTTTAAAAAAAAATAACTTATTTTCTTATTGCTTCGTGTTGAGAATTACTAGCCCAATTATCATCTTGAATTTGATGACGATGCGAAGCTGCACTTGTACACGTATTTATACATAGATATACACAGCATATATACAATTCATTACGCTATATGCTAGCCAGAAATCCAACTAACAAGTTTATCGCAAATACTAAATTGCAGAAACTAAAACTGCTAGTTAGCATGTGGGTATTTTTATCTGACATTTAATGTTATTGGCGGCTATTTTATTGTCACTAGTAATTCGAGAACCGATAACGTTATTGGAACCAATTTAATCTACATTTTATTAGTTCAAATAACATTGAATTTATATCATGCTTCTGCCCGCGAGTTTGCCTGGTTTTTTCACCTGCGTTAAGTTTTGTCTTTGATTACTGTTCTGCTCCCTTTAGTCGTAGGGTGTCTATGTATCTATTCCTCATATATCTAGCTATCATATACAAGAAACAAAGACTTTTTCCAATACGACTGGTAGTTATGGTTTAGCGTGTTTTAAAAACAAAAAACCCTTTAGCTTTTTGCTAGTATTATTATAGGATCTCCTATCGCAACGTCATGATACCAGATTGTGTTTTATTTTTATCTTATTGTAGACAGAAAACCAATACATTTATACAAGAGCGGTCAAGCTTTTCATCTTTGGAGAAAACATTATATTATTAACTACCTATTATGTACATAGTACTCAAAGATTCACAGCGGGATCGAATCAGAAATGAGGAGATCCGCAGAAGAACTCAGGTCACCTATACAGCAAAAAGAATAGTCAGGCTTATGTGGCAGTGGGTTGGGCAAATTGCCCGTAGTGATGATCTACGATGGGCCACAAAGGTCCAAGAGTGTCGGCCGGAAACCTGATGACGCAGGGTTGGCAGACCCCCTACAAGGTGGACCTATGACCTGGTGAGAGACACGGTAAGTTGCTGGTTGTGAGCCTTCGGAAAACCTGTGCTCCGCAGTGGCGGTCTTCCTAATAAGGAAGTTCATAATATAAAATACTAATTTTTAATTAAATTATGAAGGCATATTTTCTGTAACATAATTAATTTTTGACAAACGAGAAATATTTTTGCATTGGAAACTCCAACATATTTAAAATTAAATTTTAACTTGCTGTAGAAATAAATTATTATTGAGGCGGAATTTTGTATTTTTAATTGACTTTCAATCATATTTTTTACTCGCACGTCACTCGTACTATAGAGGGGTGCTCAGTACGAAACAAGTACGAAACTCGTGTTGTGGGCTTGTTTAGAACTAGAATAAAGCGAGTTGGGGCAGTAGTTACGGAGCTATACAACTTTTTAATATTGGTCTTTCGTGAGTGACATTCACTATGGTTTTCCCGGATAAAAACATAGTAAAAACTTTTTTATGTATATAAAACTGTTTTTTAATTGTTTCTGATAGGCAGCTTCCATTAAACCTTTAAAGGGAATAAGGGTAGGGATATTTCTCGCGTAAATTTTTCGCTGGTAAATAGACAAAATGAAGCTAGTCACAAAGTGTATTTACTGTAAATAACATCATTCGAAATTCAAACTAATAGTCTCATACAGAACATTCAAATTCAATTTTACCGGCTCAAAGTTAAAGATTAAAATAAATGAATATTTTAAGATGAATATTCAACGCGTCAATTTTGTCGACGCATATTTAAATTTGAAAATATTATGCCGTAATTCATCACTGGTATTTACGAGTGTCAATTTTGACAGAAATATGGCTGAATTCGTATTAAACTATAAGCCTGTCATCGCCTTTAATAAGTACGTATTATCATATCATTCGATAAAATAACAGATTTTTATGTGTAACTAAACTATCGCCCGCGTTATTGTTAGTATACTAGTACCCCATGGGGCACATACATTTTCCGGGATAAAAAGAAGCCATGTGTTATTACATATTACTATTTTCGTTCTGGAATAATTGAGAAAGAAACATCTATCCATTCAAATCTTTGGACTTATAATAGTAGTATGATTAAACAAATAAAGGGTCAACTTCCATGATTGGGGTAAGAAATACAAATAGAAACAAAAAAGAAGATATAATTTAAATCTATACCTACCTATAAATGTGAAAGTCACACTGTCTAACTTTCATGCTTCCTTAGCTAAGTCAGTGATCCGATTTTGACAAAATTTGGTTTGGAGCAAGCATGAACCTCATGAAAAGACTCAGGCATTCGGAAAGGTCATCCGCAACTTCGGCTGCGTCTACAATAATCGACATACACGCGGACAAAGTCGTGTTCGAAAGCTTATTTATTTATTTTAAGATGTTTTACAATATTCTTAAACTCATATATTCTGTTATACTACAATGCAGTTACTTACTTATTTTGTACTACATCACAATAAGACCTTTTCAGTTAAGCATAATATAAAATCATCAGTTGTCTCCTACTAAATGGTTAGTACCTACCTACCCCTTTAGGTTTTAGGATGGCCTAAAGCCTAAAGGGGTAGGTAGGTAGGTAGGCAGGGTGAGGTTCATAAATTTAAAAAAGAGAACGTTACGGTTATATAATGGCTCGGTTATTTGGAGCCTCAGTTATTGAAGTTGGCACAACGGGGCGCAACAGTGGCTAAGTGGCGCAAAATTTAAAAAGTTATCCGCTCCTGACTCCTTGCTAGGAGATTAAAAGCCTGATTACAGATTTGAAGGCATAATCTTTATTAAGTACTTGCTTTACCACGTTTCCGATGAAGGGCTCCAAGGCTGAAAAACTCGGAGTTAAAAAGAGGATTATTTTTTATGGACTTAAGTGCTTTTAAAAAAAAATGTCTTTTTGAGGCGTAACTTTTTTAAGCGTGACATTTATAATTAAGGGATTAATTTTTAATAAATCATTTTATTTTTAGATAAAATATTTTTTTAGCTATCAATATTAAGAGATTAGCCGGTAAAATGGAATAACAACTTTTTGTAGAATTACAAATCTGAAATTATGTTTGCGTATACGAGTTGTATTTGCCCATGAAACTTAGTAACATTCAACAGCAAAAAAAAAAAAATGCTGGGGAATTATTTCTTATTTTTGGTGTGACTAATTAGGTAGTATTTTTGACAGTGCACAAAAACAATACACAAAAAACATTGTGCTTGTGAGTACGTTCGATAATATAGCCGTTAGGGCAATTAAAATTATATCATCGAAAACCTATTTTCTTAAACCTATATCTCGGTTACCTGTACATTCCCAGGTATAACATAACATCACGCCTGTAATCCCCGAAGGGTTAGGCAGAGGTGTACCCATTAGTACAGCCACATTTCGCCAGTTATGTTTTTTTTTTTTAGTCCCATGTAATAGGGGGCGAGCCTATTGCAAATCAACCGGGCACAACAGGTATAGTCTAGAACAAAAACACAAAGGAAAGAACCTGTAACTTTCGGCTTAACTGTTTTTATACAACCGTTATAATATATACCGTTATATTCCACAGGCTTAATAATTATAAGAGTATACAAGTACGTAGGTACTTCAAGCTTAATTAAATTCTCTACGACAATATTATTATCTCATTTCATAACACAATATTCCGCATACGATACAATAGCGAGCGAGTCAACAATACGCCCATTGCACGTTAATGAAAAATGATATTCATGCAACTGGCGGTGTAATCCCTTAATTTAATATTTTTTGGTGCAATAAATATTACGGCTGGCAATATTTCTGAGTCATGCCGCGAAGGCTCGGCGTCGTTTTAATAATGTCCTGCAATGACAAGTGATGAGTTGTTTCCTCCCCTGTAAGGTGGAAGCGGTAGGGAAGATCGTAGAAATAAAATTTTCTTCGGGTGTAAAAAGTCGCATAACGTAGCTGAAGTTACATGTGCTTGATATCTTTGCGATCATTTTTTTTTTAGTTCTGGACTTTATAACATTCTTTTAATTCAGACTTTGCATGTCCATTTGAGGTTATAAACATAACATAACATAACATCACGCCTGTAATCCCCGAAAGGTTAGGCAGAGGTGTACCCATTAGTACACCCACATTTCGCCAGTTATGGTTTTAGTCCCATGTAATAGAGGGCGAGCCTATTGCCATCAACCGGGCACAAATCCAGACTCCGAGGCTGCTACTGAGAAATTCCTGATGAAAAAACCCAATAACACTTTGCCCGACCTGGGAATCGAACCCAAGACCTCATGCACAGCAGTTGCGCTTGCGACCACTAGACCAACGAGGCAATATGAGGTTATATGACAAATTAAATTAGTTAATGAAATTAAATTAAATTAATAATTTATATATGGGAAACTTTTGGTTAAAGAGATATTGAAAGTCAAAGTCCCAACTTTTTAACACATTTTACGAAAATAAATAAAATAAACAAAATTGGGTAATAGATACCACAATGCAAATTACGTACTTTTTATGAACTAGCAAAACGCGATGCCCCCGTAAATCAATTGCAAAAAAAAAACGAACTGCGATGTCACTTATTTACCAACTATTTATTGTTTTCAAAGCTACTAAAAGTCTAATTTACAGTTTTGGAAAAGTAATCAGGTTCACAGGGCTAAAATGTTTTTTTTTTTAGAAGTTGTTGCCTTAGCATTATTAGCCTATTTTGTCTACTACCTAACTGGGGTTTAGGTCATCCTACTTAGGAACACCTACCTAATATGTTGGGGCTGCCTTCAGCACCTAACTCGTACTTACACGTGCCGTATAATTAAAAGCAATTCGTTAAATTTCCTGGAACGTTGATTTTATGAAAACAGTTTCAACCCCGCCATAATGTATTAATTAAGTGCGGTTTGACACGCCTCCCTCTGCTCCCCTGATCGCTGCGGTAATAATGACATTTATTAATTTTTTTTCATTATTTTTCAACCCTCTCGGCTAGTTGGGGGAGGGGGTAAAATATTTTTGTTGCGTATGTTCTGCTTGCAGATTCAGAAAAAATATTACATAGTATAAAAAAGTAAAATCATGTTTTTTTTCGTTGGTTTTCAATTTTTACGTATTCATTTGGTCATTATATTATTTTTTTAAATTTAAATTGTATATAGACAATAATTAACTTAAGGGGGAGGGAGGGGAGTTCTGGATCTTAGACAAATAGTTAGTAATAGTCATTCACACAATCAAGTAGGTCAGAAACGTGTTCTTCATTTCGAATCGGTGTTTTAAGAAAATTTTGAGTCGAATATTTTTTTTTTTAATTTATGTATGAAGCGGTGAGTTACTTGGGGCATAAAGGGGGTGTGTGGGGGAGGTTGACCCAAAAAACCTAACATAAGTTCCTTAGGTACACGGTAGGGAGCTTAAAAAGTTCTTGACGTTGATCGTGCGACTAGGATTTTAAGTACTAGAATTGGTATTCAGAATATTTTTACAAAAATAAACTACCCCTAATTTTTACAATCCCCGTTCGCCCCCTGTGGCTAGTTCTGGTGCAGAATAAAGTTCGTCTCATGAAGAATAACTACAGCTAGTCAGACATCGCGGGATATTGTTGCGTTAAAAATTCATGAACAGGGGTGAAATATGAACGTAGTTTCAGAATGTTGAATATTTTGGGGGTGTATATGATATGAAAGAAGAATTTAATTTAAATTAGTGCGGGTACTACAGAGTTTTTATTATTATTGTAAACGTTATCAAAATTAAGTTACTTTACTAATGAATTCTTTGAATAAATAATTCTTTCGAAGTTTCTAACGGTATTTATGTTTGAATTTTGGTAGTTAAACTTTTTCTGGTTGGTTTTATACACAATACAACATCACGCCTGTAATCTTCGAAGGGTTAGGTAGAGATGTACCCATTAGTACACCCACATTTTGTCAGTTATGTTTAAGGCTCATTGTTATACGAGCCTATTGCCATTAACCGGGCCAAATCCAGACTCCGAGGCTGCTACTGAGAAATTCTTGATGGAAAAACCTGCAACTTGCACCTACCATGTTATCTCTTCACCAACTTTGGTCGACTGTTAGAGACTGCCTGAGGCGTTAAGTCCGCCTTTGTACTTTTGTTGCATAAAGTTTAAATAATAAATAAATAAAAACCCAATAACATTTTGCCCGACCAGTTGGGCACCCGATAAGTCACGCCTTGCGACCACTAGACCAGGGCAGACCTAGGGCAGTTCAAATATTAAACTACAACCATAAATACCGAGGAATCGCGAAGAGTTTGGAAGAAAACCCTACTGACCTGTCGATAACTATCGATCTTTTTCCCGAACATTTAAAAATCAACACATAATATTGTATGTATAACATGTAGGTATAGCTATATGCGGTTTAATTCTGCGCCAGAGCTCAGGGCAGCGACATAAATCTCTCTAAACAACAATATACTGCCCCGCTGCATCCAATGCTCACGATTTATCGCAGAAAAAATATAAGGAAACATATCTTTGTACTGGTAATGATAATATTTACCCAAACTTACGAGGACATTTTGTTAATTCTGACAAATAGTGTATTTATTTTATATTTTTAAAGAATTTATTTAAATAAAATCGTTTATTATAGGCATTTTCAAATTGTCAAGGAATCGGTCAGACAGTTGAAGTTACTTGCCCGTGTGTCGTTGGTTGATCTCAATGAAAAAGACCGAGCAAGAATCGTCATAAACAGTCTTTTCATAAGGTTTTTTTTTTTAAATCGACGCTGCTGCTTAATGATGTTAAGTACTGGGACTACCATTTCATTCCTAGAGAAAAAATAAATATCTAACGAATTTAGGCGTATTTGGTATAAGAAATTGGTACGATGGTCATCATTACCCGGATAACATCTATTACAACAAGGACCTTTTCGTTAAAAAAAAAAACATTGCCCCGCACTAGCAATTTCTCCTGTATCGTGGGTGCGTTTACAAACATATAAAATTACATAAGACAAACAGCCAGACCCAGAACAACTATCTAACTATGTATATGTATAAATATTTGTTCTGTACGGAAATCGAACGCGTGACAAGCAACGCAGCAGCCAATCCTTCAATGTACCAACACCTATAATATAGCCTCATCATCGTCCCGCAACCCATCGGCAAGGCACAGTTGTAACCCGGATTACCATGATTGCCAATCAGGTAGTTAGCTATCTCCCACCATACCTGAGCAACCAGTTGTATTGACAATCGTCACCAAAGTCATTATGTACAATAATAGCCCACCAAATCCTATTAAACAGTCCGTGCCAATATTAATGGGATTGTATTAATGGAATTTGGCAATTGAATGAATTCCGTGTGTAACCTGACTATAATCATTTTAGCTTTTAACGTTTGCCTCGCGGGATGTGTGAGTTATAGGGAATTTATTTCATTGTGTTACATTTGTCATTCATTTGGTTTTGTGTTTTAATACTTGTGGTTATTTATTGTGGGGTATTTTGTAATTGAGACTGACGGTAGTTAGTAGACGGTTATTGTGTATTTTATTGTCGGGTTGGTATTTACCATAATGTGGTAAATATTTTTAAGCTTTTGTGAAACTTTCTTGTTAATAATAATTATTTTATTTGTCAGATTTTGCCTACCGCCTATCAGGGGGACTACCGTCTATCTCTTAAAACAATGGTATTTTTAATATTAATTTGTAATTTTTGTTAATGGATTTTAAACTCTCGGCGCTGAGCCGAACGTTGAAAATCCAACAGAACGGAAGGCTAAGTATTGTTATAATAATATTGTTCTATGAGATGGCGTTAGGCCCCCTGAACAATCCATATTGTTAGAAGGAACATAAACAACTTACAAAGTAGTATTAGTACATAATATAATGTGTGTTTTCATTCACATATTTTTCTTAATTATCCGTATCCATACTTCCTTACTTATATTTTAAATGCAAAAGTAATGAAATGAAATGAAATGATGTTTATTCAGTAAATTGGTTGTAAATAACACTTTCACACGTCACATTTTATACTAGATGAGTCCAGTGTTTCCTAGCCGACTGCTCTGAGAAGAAACACCGAAACAAACTCAGAGATCAAAGTCTCTTTAACTCTGTAGTCAAGTAACTCTGTCTGTCTGTTACGCTTTCCACTGATCTGATTTTGCTGATATTTGGTTCGGGTTAAGTTTGAACCCCCATAAAGGCCATAGATTACTTTTTATTCTGCTACTTCGTCTGTGTCCGCGATGGCCGATATTTGCGCGGACGAAGTCGCGGGCAGAAGCTAGATATTCTATATGTTTTGTAGGTATGTTATTATACAGTTTACTATTTACATAAGCCTATTTCCAATTCTGCCAAAACAAGCCAACACGACCCCTCAATAACTAGGAAATGAAATTAATTCAATATGTTAAATGTGTTTACATGTGTGTAAATTAATATCCAGCAATAACATTTCAAACCAACCAAAACGAGTACTTAGAATAGACTTTGAATTTATCAACTTTAATAACAATTTAAGAAGAAGAAATTTTGACGTGTGAATTGATTTGGTTTAGCAGAATAAAACATAAGGTTTTAGTGGAACTATAACTAATGCCCGAGAGAGTTCCAAAAAAAACAATTTAGGTACTATTCCTAACTAAAGAAAATAAATACTACTGAAACGAAATATTCTCGACTAGAGTCTAAATTAAGTATCATTTACCATCCTAGATTCTCAACCTCAGATTGCATCCGACCTCGAAAATTAAAACCTGGCCACATAAACCAAAAACTCAATAAGCATGGACTTCTCCTAACAAGCTCAACTTCCCCAACGAACAAAACTGAACCATATTTCTTTCACTTAAGGTTCAACTTCCTTCATACCATCCCCACGTCCTAGACCGTACTTAATTTCTTACTTAACTACACAGATTGTCAAAGGGGACGCTAATTACAGTTTAACAAGATGCTGTCCGTCCGCTGATTACAGCCGACGGTTGAATTAACTGACGTTTTCTGTGAAACAATTTACTTTGAACTATGAACGAGTGGAAATACGCTGCATTCTTGGTTACGCGGTTAGTTGAGTGTGAAAATATGAAGGTGATTGTATATTTATTTTTCGAATCGTTATGATTTTTAAAATTGTTTTTTTTTTTTTCGTTTGTGTACCGTAAAATGGGGAGCAGGGATGAATTAGGACGAAACTTTAAATGGAATTTTAATATTTAAAAATGGGCTGAATTAAGATGAAACTTTACATGGGATTTTAATATTTAATATAAATATTTTTTTTAACCTCAGTTTTAATCTGTCAATAATTTACCTTAATTTTTGATATTGATTGTCGCTGACATGACATTCTGACTTGAATGTTTTTAATGTTATTGGCCTTTAAACGTTTTTCTTTCTTCATCTATTTTAAAAAGTAAGTGATGATTTAATTTAAAACTCAGTTAATTAAAATAGAATATAATTATTCCTGATTTCGTTGTTAAACTTAAGTAAACAAAATATTTAAAATTGAATATAAAGTACTGCTTATAAACTAAACCTATTTATTTTTAATGAACACAAACTCTTTAGAGTCTAAGGACATCAAAATTTCAAGCTTTATAAAACTTGTGAAGATATCAAACTGACATAAATTAATATTTGTCTGTGGCAATACCACGTTTTGTCTCTGTAATAATACCAGCCTATTATTGTTCCATTACAGGTCAAAGACCTCTTTTAATGCAAAGAAGGCATGAGCACTGATGGTCACTACGCTTGTTTAAGGCTGATTGGCGATTTTAGACTTATATTTATTACAAGTTAAGGATTTCTTACGATATCTTCCTTCAACGATGTCAGCGATGTCCAAGATAAACATAGAAAGAATTTACATATACTTCAAAAAAGTCACATGGGTACTTGCCTATTTGTGTACGTGAAAGGCGCCTTAACCACTGAGCTATCTATCACAACGCCTTACTCTGTGGAATACAATATTTCATTTTTAAATCATTTATTTATAAATGAATTTATACCAAAAATTCAAATCTAATGTGAAGACATAATAATACATACACACATCCAACACACTTCAAACAAAAACAATCTTCAGTAAAATACAATCCGAGATTACCCCAAACTTGGCAAGCGAACTACCATGCACCTATGAGAACTTGGCAGCTGCACATGTGCACAAAAATATACATAATTTCTTTGTAAATGCATAATATTCTAATTCAAATTGATTTATTTACTAGAGTGTAGGTGTACAATGTATAAACTTGAAGTGGCTCATTTACATTAAATTTAACATACATAACATTACAACGTCACGCCTGTAATCCCCGAAGGGTTAGACAGAGGTGTACCCATTAGTACTCCCACATTTCCTGCCTTGCCTGTTATGTTTTACGTCCTATGTAATAGGGGGTGAGCCTACTGCCATCAACCGGGCACAAATTCAGCCTCCGAGGCTGCTACTGAGAAATTCCTGATGGAAAAAGCCTTTAACACTACCCGTCCTGGGAATCGAATTCAAAACATCATGCTCATGCTATAAAATATGTTATGCAAATATTTATATTTACAATGATTTATCATCATCATAATCGATTCAGCTGAACGACGTCAGCCATGTTTAAAATGACGAAGGTTAGGGTATTATTGGATCCTTGAAAAACATTTTAAACTTAGGAAAACATATTATCAAAAGCTTGTTGCTACGAGATTAGCTACGGCGTAGCTGCTACGCCGTAGCTAAGCGCGTAGCAAGGACCGTTGATACACTGTCATACAATGACTTGTAATTTTCTCTTTTTTCTCTCTTAGTAACATGGTTAACTCCTTTGCAAGTATCTATTTGTTTCAAATTAAATGTTAATTAAAAAGTTACGCAAATAAAACGCATTCATTATTGAAGTGGTAATTTTAAAAAAAAACTTCTGAAAAACGTCTGCAACATGACTAACTATAATACTTGTATATCGTTCCATTTGCACTGCACGGTTAACCACACCTAATATATCGTATCGTTTGCTAAAAACTTACACAGGATTTTAGTACTTACAATCTAAAATATAAGGTCGGTTATCGTTTGCATGTTATGTTGGGACGGCATTGCTTTTGATGCGCGGTGTACTCCGCAGCACTCGGTGGCAACGATCGTGAAATTATATTTTATATGCGAGCTCCCGTTACTGCATGCAATGGAAAGACACGATATTGTTGTAATAAAACCTGTTTCATATTGTATATTTACCAGGTACTTTTACCTTGATAATTAATTAGGGATACGTTATATAAAATATAGACATTTTTTAAAGAGTGTGCATTTTCGTTCTTTTTTTTTAGGAACCTACTGTTTGGAGCAAGCAACTAGCTAGCTAGCTAGTTTTTTTTTCTTTTCGATTTTTTCTTGACAAGGTAGAAAGAAGTGCTTATGAATGGTTTATAAGAAATTAGTTTCTGTACGTGAAGTCAACCACGAGGATGACAAAATTAAATATACTATTAATTTTTTTTTTTTTTTTATTGTAAACGCATTCGCCCATTTCAGAAAATTAGTGACCGATTTTTGTCGGAGAGATATGGAACGTACTTATGGCAAGTGCAATACACATGTCCTACAAAAACTCGGTCCTATGAAACTATGAAATAATCGTCCGATCCAAAAGTCGGTCCTACAACAAGTCTGTCGCGGGCAGAGGCCCAAAGAATGTATTAAAGTGTAAGCCAAAAAAATTGACAGACAGTAACAGGTACTTAACAACTTTTATGAAAACTAATTTCTACTTAGAGATAAACTACTAAAACATGGCGCGCCCCTCCACAAATTCAAAACGTTCAAACGTATTTGTGAAAGTATTTACAAGACTCAGTACCCATGTGTGCGTACTGACGCGACTCTCGTAACAAAAAGAAATCAGCGATTTGTTGCTCAACTAGCGCCGTCATTACTCATCGTTATTAGTATGGCACTGCACTGACATACTCTACGAAAATGACACGTACGTTGTCTTGCGCGGTCTTGCTAGTTGTGATTAGTTGACCAACAAATCGGTAAAGACGAATACTGACAACTACATACAAACTCTTTCATATGGATATGACTACACGGATTGAAATGGTAATATGTATGGGTGCGCCATATTATAGTAGTTTATCTCTACTCTAAATTATACGAAACTCTTTAAAAACAGCGAAAAATAAACATTTTAATAATAGAATTTGTAACATAAATAAAGAATAGAAATGTATTGTGACCCTTTTCATGTTGTTTTTAACCTTGGCAGTGCCTCTGAAATGCTAATGTCTAATTATACGTCAACCAAAATACAGATTGTTTTCGGAATACTCATTTAAATTAAAATTAATTTACCTACAGGTTAATCGTTAAACGCAAACTTGTATCTTATTTTGAAAGTTTTAAAAACATTATTTCTTTGTCTGAAGATTTATCCTGTAATAGTTATAGTGTTACCGCGGCCTTGCAACGCAAAGGGTATTAGGAGGAACACGGATGGGTACTCCCTTCCTTTGCCTAGAAGAAATCATTTGATGATGTCCTAACACAAAATTAAAAGCAAACTATATTCCGTGGTTTCAGCTGCTGAATTGGCGAGACCAATCTAAACTGGCCAAAAGCTGAAGATAAGGAGTTATTTAGGCAACTTTTAGTCTTGAAGAAGACTTAGGTTATCGCACAAAAAATAAGTCACCGCAGATAACTGACATTTATAACGGGCATTTACAAATATTTACTAGAGTTAAAAGCAAAACCCTTATTAATGAAAAAGAAATACGAGGACAACGTCGCAAGCATAAGCTAGTATTAGAAAAAAACACCCTGTATACAAAACTGAATTCCAAAAGAGGCCATAAATACCATCCTACGGTACACGCATTAATTCAAAATTCTATCGAAATGTAAACACCATGTTTTAATACCCCATAACACGTTGTTCTACAATTGTTTAGCTATAAACAAAATAACATGTTTCCGCTAAATTAATGGACATTTGATAACAAACTAAGCAGCTATTCATTGCGTAACAATGCAATTTCATTAATTAACGGCCAGCACGATGCTCCCGCGGGCAACAACTAATAATATGGCCAACATTCAAAGGTTTTGGTTTAAGACATAAGCAGTTGAGTCATAATTCGAAATGACGATTAAAAAAAGGTTAACTAATGTTAATAACACGCTTTCAAAGTCAAAATCAAATCATTTGTTTTAATTACACCATTCTAAGGCACAATTGCAGCCATTTACAATAACAAAAAACATATTTGATCGTCTTGCCCATTTTAAGACGTTTCGTGTTGAGCAATTGCCTGCTGTGCTGTATGTAGAAGGTTCAATACCAATACCAATTTTAAATGGTTATTTGTGTATGTACACGCTCCTACGATAGAAGAGAAATTACTAGTGTATGGCAATTTTTTTTGAGCTAGAATAATCTAATCATTGTGATTATATGAATCTGGGATAATATAGCATTCTATAAGCGAAAAAAAAAATCAAAATCGAACCAGCAATTACAGAGATATGCCTGTAAAAAAAAAACGAACAAACTCTTCAACTTTGTAATATTTAGTACATATAGATAAAAAAGTGTTTTTTTTTTTAATTTTTAATCGCTTTTGTTTGTGAGTTGCGACCCAATTCGGTCCAAAATCAGCACTCACATGTCGAGAAGGACTGATTGAGACTACAACAGCAAGTGTGGTCACCTTGGGAGAGACGTCAGCAGTACACTGCGTAACAACAGTGTTTGAGGGCTCAGGAATAATGAGCGACGTTGCTATTAGAGATGTAAGTTTGTTTGTGGTGCCTGTACGTACAGGAGCGGTCATAAGTGCAGTAGAATGGTTTTTTTTAAGGTTGTAAAAAACATCTAATGACTCCTTCCGCCTTGGGTGGGGCGGAAGGGACTGTCAGACTTTTACTGACTAAAAAACCACCCTGTTCCTTCTATTGCCCTTTAAGTTCCGGGGACACGGTATCCTGTTAAGACGTCCCGCAACCCCGGCAGGCGTTAGCCCCGTTGGGGGCCCCGACCCTGTGCTGACTGAAGGTTTGAATTGCTGTGTACACGGGGTACAGGCCATAGCTACATCTGTGTATATAAGTGATGTATTCAAAGTTAAAGTCAGAGTCAAATCATTTATTTAATTAGGCCATTATAAGGCACTTTTGAACGTAATAACACAGTACCCACGTACACCTCGAAATTCGCACAGGACGTCGAAAGGTCGTAAGTAAAAAAAAGACAATCTACTGCTTTGTGAGATTACTACTCCATTTATGACCGCTACTGTACTTTGGAAACACTTAGGCATCAATTGCTTTGCAATTTAGTGAGAAAATGAAATTCAATTATAGTTATGTCAGTAGGATAGAATTTAACAATTACCTAATGCTTTTATTATTCTAATAGCGTAAACAAATATTATCATTTTTTTTTTTCTAAAATAATAGTAGCCTAACTCGTTAAAATCGATTCAGGCGTTTTGGGGACCCAGAACTACAGTAAAATAGACATACACTTTCATTTTATTTATTTGTATGTATAGTTACTCTATGATCAATGTTTTGTGCATTTACTAATATTCCAAGATCCTTGAGTTGCCAGACGTACGACATTACAGCATGAGGAGAATGTACCTTATTACTCACTAACACACAAGAATGACGGTTTTATAATAGTGACTGGTTTAATAAACAAAGTGTAATTAAATTAACTAAAAATAAAAAGAAATCAAATGGTCCATACATTTCAGATCAGGCTCCCAAAAAAAAAAAATTCGGCCCAGCTGTTTATTTTTTCAGGATTTCAAGGTTAGTCCCATAATAAAAGTTGTTCATAATGAAAAGTTCAAAGACCCTGTTTCAGGTTTTCAGTTAATTAAATTACACCGTGTATATGTTTTAAAGAAAGTAGCAGTATTTTGCAGTAAATTCCACCTTTTACTTATTTTCTTGAATATACTTAATAATCGCACCTAATTAATCGCGCGTAGATAATTAATTAATCTGATTAATTGTAGGTAATCGTATTGGAATTAATCATCTGTTAGTATTAATTTATTAATTACTGTGTTTACGTCTATCGATGTTTGTGTTTGTTTGAAACTTGATATGACTAGTGTATAATTATCATGTTCAATTATCATGTTATCTATATACAGGGTGTTAGGCTAGGTGGCGGACGTACTTTAAGGGATTGTAGTAAATGTAAAATAACTAAATACACTGGTACTATAAATATTGTATGCCAAAACCTGGCAGATAGTTTTTAGGAACAAGACGCCAATTAAGAACGTATTTGACGTTGACTTCCACGAGAACGAAGTCATGGAAGAATATAGATAGGCAGTCATAGGCTGGTATTAATCTTCCTATCTATTATAAGTTTGGATGAATGGATGTTTGTTACCCAATCACGCCAGAATGGCTGAACGAATCTGGATGAAATTTGGCATAAAGATAGATTATAGTCTGAAAAAGTACATAGGCTACTTTTTGTTCGGTTCCTGTGGGAAAATATTAATTTTGACGCTGACGAAGTCGCGGGCAAAAGCATGTTATTATAATTATATTTTTTACTAAGTATGAAATCAAATCGCAGTTACACGTGATAAATGTCAATATTCCTTCGCAAAGACACAATAAAGTATCATTTGATTTGGTTTCCCACACAAATATTTATTTATCTACAAGGAAATCTCATATTTCAGGAACTTATCTATTATCTATTCTCAACATGACAGAAGGCAGTGCCTATCGAGTGTCGCCGCCTATTTTTAGTAGTAAGGCCTCGGACGAGCCCGTTGTTATGTAAATCGGAGCGCCATTTGGCCCGGCCGTTGATAGCGCGATTAGATCAGACCATTTTGATCGATTGGCTCGCTGGCGTTGAACTTATTAAGTTTGTCGAGGGAGTCTCGTGGGATGAATAGTTGAGTAGATGCGGTCTCTAGTATTATAATCGAGTAGAAACTCAGTGTGCAGACAATTTGATAAGTTTCGTTTTGTTTCCTTAACAAGGTAGGTCTGTACGTTTTTAAGAATAAACTCTATTGTCCTGAGATTCTTAGTGCCAAATCTGAGTCTTCAAGTTGTTTATAATTTCATGAAGAAGCTTCTGTTTTAGGTTTAAAATAGTCACCTGGAACAGACAACTTACATTTTACTAGTAATTCATATCTATACTTCTTATAGTTACTCCTCTAGTTACTTCCCTAGGAAAGGACTTAGCTTGACTAAATTTAAGTACCTAACATTTTTAATGACTGATCACTGACCTCTTCAGCCTAAGAATAACGTTACTTTAACCAAATTAAAAAGAAACAGTAACGAAAATTAATCTGATGGTTATAGATTCACATTTGTCGATGTGATTGTAATGATTTTGTATATCTAGCGCTGATTAATTTTAAATCTATGCAAAGCAACATTGTGATGTACATTGAACTGTTACTTCTGGATAGTAATGATATTTTTTTGGCATATTGAATTAGTTACGACATAATTTATTTAACTGTTGTGAGCCTGTGGCTTTGCTTATTTTAACAATACCAATCTCAATCAACATAAATAATTTGACTTTGACTTTGAAATTGCGCAAGCCTCTTCAAAAAGAGAATGCCCAAAAAAACATTATTTCCCTAATCCCATCTGGCGACATTACCCCCATCTGGCCACCACCCAGCCTGGCAACAGTCCCCGCAACTCATCCGTCACGTCCACGCAGTTGCCAACACTGTCGTTGTTATGTAAATAAGAGTCGTTCAATGGCGACGATCGCTGATTCCGATAAACGATTGAACTTTGCATTTGAACTCGAAGAATAAAAATCACACTCGGAACACTCGACATTTTTTAATGTTCTTAACGTGTTTTAGCTTGAAGACAAGGATCCAGGGAACTGTACACGCAGAGAGTAGAGTATGCACGCCAACTACTTTAACAGTATAATTCTTTTAGTAATTAGAGCAGTACTTACCGTGCTACGAAACGCACGTTAAGCTGTTGGTCCCGGCTGTGATACGTGGATCTATGACAGTCGTTACGGGTCGTCAGAAGCCCGAAAGTTTGACGAGTCTTGCCAATACATGTAATACAAGTATTAGTTACAGGAGGAGGTCTAGGACTGCGTAGGTCAGATATGCAAGCGCACCATATAAGAGACTGGCATTCAGCTGCATCCGGTAAGACTGGAAGCTGACACCAACATAGTTGGGAAATGGCTACGCAGATTGATTGGATCAGTACATTGCTTTCAGAGTACAAAAACATTAATTTCAGATTTACAAGTACCAAGAAACAAAACCAGAAATCTAAAAAAGTACTGCGACGTCATAGGTCAGTTGCCTTCAATGTGCCAAAAAAGTAATGCAGATATCAGCTTATATTTTATGGGAATGTAGTTCTCGATCGACTAACGTATGGAAAGAGCATTAATAATGCTCTCTGTGCCGCGCTCAGAAACACTGGAATCCGTTTCACATTTTTACATCGCTCTTATGTAAATCATATCGCCAGTGCACTTACGATTCGAAGCTCGAAGCGCGATATTAATCCCTTTTACATAAATGTTTATAATATTGCTTAGGTACCTTCTCCTTTTTTGAAACGAAGTCCCTTATTGTAGCTTACGGTAGGAGTTAATTTTTAGAAATCGTCACGTAAGGAAAAAGCGTTATGTCCTTGCCTCTTTTTCTCTCTGTTTCTTTTCATTATAAATATACTGGTGGTACTGGTACTGGTGCTGGTACTGGTGGTATATTTCACATGCTTTTCACCAGCAAAATGGATAAGACTAACTTAAACTAAGACCATTTGATATACTCTATTTCATGTGCAATAAATGAATCTGAATCTGAATCTGGTGTATGTGTGTGCGCGCGTGCGATTATCGATATGCGAGTAGCAAGCGTTGTGCGCGAACAGCTTTACAAACTCAATTTTAAACATGTGTAAATTTTATTTAAACTTTTATAAAATAAATTACGCTTACGCCCGCGACTTCGTCCGCGTAAATATCGGACTGCTCCCTTAGGGGGCAAATTTTGGAAAATCCGTTGTTAGCGGACGTCTACTAACTATATTCTATCTCCCTGCCTTCATCTTTATACGTCAAACAGTTTTCTATATTTCGTCATGAGTGAGTGTGTGAATCACTCATCGCGTAGTATCGAAAACCCTTTCGCTTTTATATATTTAGAAGTATATTTTTTTATTTATACGGGACTAGAAATGCCCCACAGCACAAGCTCGCTGTTGACGAAATTAATAATATTACCAAAGGAACTACAGTTTAGTTTCCTACATCGTAAAGTATTTTTACCCAGCAACAAAGTGGAAGTCCCAGAGACTCATTCCTCACATTCACGCCTCGCTGCCTTTGTCATGTAAAACGCGTGTCTTTGTCGCAGCTGTCGTGCGATTAGATCGCGCGTTTGATTACCAATCGCCCGAATTTGCTTCTTAACCGGACCCGTGCATATAAAGTGACAGTGATTGGATGTTCTGTTTAATACAAAGGGTTTGTTTTGTTTTCCTAAGGCTTCTGACAGACGACGCGCAATTTTAACGAGTAACTGTATATAAAAGTAAACGGTTTGTAGAAATAATGACGAATTAACGACGTGTTTATATAAATAACTCACTACCCTTTGCTGCGGGCGAACATTCGCTGCGTCAAACGCAAGTGCGGCTAGCTACCACTGTTTGTGTGTTCGCCGTAGAAAAACACATACGGTGTGTGTGCGCCGCACTTGCGTTTTTTAGTCGAAACACAACGTGTGTGTTTTCCCGTAGTCAAGGGATTAAACAAGCGACTTCGTCCGAGTCAAAATTTTTATATATAATATATATTTTTGTGATATAAAATGTAGCCTATATAATGTAGCCTAATATGTATAATAAATTTAGGCGATCCGTGGCTACTTGTCAAGCTGCTTTATTCATTCGTTCTCTATCATCAAATTAGAACTAAATTCAGACAGTGATAGCACTGCAGACAGGATGACAGCTAACATAAAGCTCCGCTATTCTTTTCTGATTACTTTCGTTGCGGTATCCAAGACAGTTGAATCGGTTCTCTGGGACTCGTCGAGCTTCATTGCCTCGGCGTTTCTGGCTGTCAGAAGTTGCAGTGGTTAGGAAAAGTGTAGCGGGCTTGTCAAAAAGAAAAGAAAATATTAACCCTAAAGTAAGTTAATTTTTTCATTTCTTTCCTAGAGAAAATTTTACAGAATAGACCGACTAAACACTCATAGCTTTAAATTCAAAGCATTCACAAACGGTCAAATATTTAAAGACTTTCAAATGTAGGGCGTATGGAAATAAGCTGCGAGCTATCTCATGCTATGAGTATGTTTATTAAAAGCACAAAATAGTAGAATTTATATGTCTCTGTGCATATTGCGAATATTTTGTAATATTATTAAGAGATAGCTGGACCGTTATTTAAACTGTAAAGTTGCACGAATAAGGTCTGAAATTGCAGATTTATATTGGAAAGTATATTTAAATATTTCGTTACATTTTTGTCAGTCGTGCTAAGTAATTTAAACGATTCTGTCATTCCATATTATTTTTGGTACATATAATGGTGTCTAAAAAATGAATTCAACGAAAATAGGGCTCTGTAAGCAAGTAAAATTTGTATTCAAGGAGATATGATAATGATTCTTAACACGAATCAGTAATAAAATTATAGAACTTTTAATATTTTTAATATGTTTTTACTGCCTCGTTGGTCTAGTGGTCGCAAGCGCGACTGCTGTGCATGAGGTCTTGGGTTCGATTCCCAGGTCGGGCAAAGTGTTATTGGGTTTTTCCATCCAGAATAACTCAGTAGCAGCCTCGGAGTCTGGATTTGTGCCCGGTCGATGGCAATAGGCTCGCCCCCTATTACATGGGACTAAAAACATAACTGGCGAAATGTGGGTGTACTAATGGGTACACCTCTGCCTAACCTTTCGGGGATTACAGGCGTCATGTTATGTTATGTTATGTTTTTCTAATTCGTACCTACTAGCCATCTTGCCGCTGGTTTTTCGTCAGGCAAAGCGATAAACAAGCACGCACACAGTAATATAGTGATTCTGCAATACTGTCAAACATCATCATCATCTTCCTGCCCTTGTCCCAAGTTACTTGGGGTCGGCGCAACACGTTTTCCTCATCCATTCCGTCCTGTCAGCCGTCATGCAATCAAACATATGTCAAACATAAAGAACTACAAACACAATGTATATTCATAAAATTATTGATTGCAGAATTATTACATGTTTATTTTAATTTCATCGTGAAATTTTCTAGTACCTAATAGTTACTCTGCTATTCGGGGCGGAGAAAAATCTAGCAAATCAAAGGTCATAAAACGGATCCAGTTTGTTCTTGTGTAATAAATGGTGTCAATAACCTTATTTTGTTTTATGTATATAGATTTATGTCTTTCATGACAACTTACTGATGTAAAAATGCACCTTGTATTTTGTAGTTTTCAAAGCAAAATTGTCCTTTTAATTAATTATATTAGGTACCCTTTAAATTAAGTAAACTTTCAAAGATGGAATTTGGAAACTCGATCTATTTCGCAAAGCAAATTGTGGGATATTTCGCTAAACAAACTACCTCAAATTAAACACCAATCGACGAACTCCACGTCATAACAAGACGGTTAAACGATTCCAAATATTTGTTCCGTTTCCGAGTTGATTACACAAAAACGTTCAACACAAGATGGCCGCTCCTTTCATAATTAATTATTCAACGATAATTTCGCGAAACGATCGGTGAGTGATCCACCCTTTATGAAATATAATGAGAAAATTAGCAAAACAGCGAGGTTTTGAAATTAACTATTCCCCTCCTTTATTCTTGGATTAAATATCAACCAATTTTCCTTGAATGAAAATGATAGCTATTGTTTGAGGATAAACAATGAACAAAGGGAAGTAAAGATGAAATATAGTTTGACTTTCAGAGGTTGCTTCATGGATAATTATATCATGCAAGTGAATTTATCACGTTCAACTTAATTGTGGTTTGCACGAAAAAAACAGTTTTGCTGTCGCTATTGTTAATCCTGTTAATTCTG
Organism: Hoplodrina ambigua; assembly: GCA_949774945.1. Classification (NCBI taxonomy): domain Eukaryota; kingdom Metazoa; phylum Arthropoda; class Insecta; order Lepidoptera; family Noctuidae; genus Hoplodrina; species Hoplodrina ambigua. The sequence goes on along the minus strand of OX458974.1, from coordinate 1,419,770 downwards.
TTAGTGTGATTGTTACTGCATCACACTTTAGCGACTGAACAAAAGATGAGATTTAGCAGACGGATAGATTAAAACCTGAATAAAAATAAAGGAAACTTTTGACAGGTACCTGAAATAATGCCTTGCCAGTTTAAATACGAAGTGAAATGTCCCAGTGGTTGAGGCGCCCGTCTCTCATGCACGAGGCTGTGGATTCTAAGCCAGACCAATGTGACTTTTTCAATATCATAATTATGTACTTTCAAAGTTTATTTTGGGTATCATTGACATCGATGAAGGAAAACATCGTGAGGAAACCAGGACTTATAAGGCTATATAAATAGGTAATTCTAAACTTCCCTATGCGCCTTGAGCAAGCGTGTAGATCAATGCTCGTGCCTTCTCTGTATGACAAGCGGCCTTTACCTATTTTGGTGAGGACTACTCAAACCATGTCAGAGGCCTTTGAGGCGGTTTAGAAACTCTGACATTAGGGTGTGTAAGACCTTACTGCCTACACGATAAAGAAGAAGAAGAAAGAACAGAAGATTATTGTTTTTTTTCTAGGATGCAAGTGAAACCGTAGTCGTAAGCTAGTAAAATATAATATTCTATTTGCTGAGAGTAGTGGTTTGGAAGTTTATAACAATACCGTATTGCCAACTTTTGACCAACCATAGCTGTGCCAAACCTCATTAGTTAGCGTTTTGGCACTAATTACAACTTTGCTAATGGACTGATAATATAATATTATCAAATATCTACAAAACAGATAATATATTATTCGAAAGCAATTATACTACTCTATTCATCTAAATTCTGAATGTCATATTCCGCACCGTCGCGCGGAAATGTTTTCGGACGTAGTCGCGGGCAAAAGCTATTTAGTAGTCATAACATCACGCCTGTAATCCCCGAAGGGTTGGGCAGATGTTTACCCCATCAGGATACCCACATTTTGCTAGTTATATTTAAGTCTCATGTAATATGGCGAGCCTATTGCCATCAACCGGGCACATGTCCAGACTACGACGCTGCTACTGAGAAATTCCTGATGAAAAAAACGCCAATAACACTTTGCCCGAGCTGGGAATCGAACCCGAAACGTCATGCTCAGTAGTTGCGTTTTGCGACCACTAGACCAACGAAGCAGTCAAATCAGTGAAACAACGAACGAATGAACGTAAACGTTTCGAATGAACTTTAAATTATAATTTCATCAACAGCTCATGGTACATGGCAACTCTTCACTCTAATATAATGATAGTTTATTTGTTATTCGCTTTGTGTTGTTTCATTAATAATAGAATTTTATAGTTATGATTTTACAAAGGTCTGTCAGTGACTTTAGTTCTAGGAAAACTAACCGACCCACGTTGTTTTACACATTTTTCCAAGTAATTTGTTGCGGTGAAAATATAATACGTACTCTTTTAAAATCAATATCAATGTTTTACAATATTAGTAATACAGCTTTGCAATCTGCATTCATTCTTAGCATATTATTCTTTTAATTTAGCTAGAATTGCAGCTACATCAAATGTTTTATGATGCTAAATAGCTTACATTTTAGTGGCCCTCTTTGTCTCCAGCAGTATTTTCACTTTACGCAATAAGTAGCACTTTAATTAACCGCCATCCTGCATTGTAATTCGCACAATATCACGATCTTTATGGTCTACGGAAAATATCTTCATAACGACATATTTCTGGAACTATTTTCAAAATTTCAGTCTTACTAAAATAACACAGCTTCAGTGACTAATTGCCAGGGATTTTTTAGGGATAAAAGTAAGTCAACGTCAATCTCCGAGCGTATACATAGAATATTTTCACAAATATTCGTCGATTCGTTACTCGATAATAACAGAAAAATAAATGAATGAGGATTCTTTCGTCAAACTCCGATAGTTGTCACAAGGCTTGTTTAATTCTTAGAGAACTATTTTTGACATAAGATCCCAAAGTCGCCAGACCTTCGTTATTTTTCCACTAATTCTCGAATTTTCAGCCATCCTAAAACTCTACTACTCAACTAGTGCACTCCCTTAAAGTATTTTACACCGCTGCACCGTGAAGATATACCTAGTACTTTTGGTTAACTAAGAAAAATGATCTTTCAACTCTAGAATCTTAAGCTATAGGTACTGTGATATAATTAGCCCTTACTCAGATAGGACCTTATAAAATATAGCTGCTATAGCCTGCACAAGGAAATGCAAATGATCAGGTTGGTTTCCGACTCAGACGGTGCGCAGACAAAATTATTCATTCTGAATACACATTCTGTTTGGAAGGCGCTGATTAACTGGCGCCTAATTGAGTAACGAACTCCCCTCGACTCACTAAATAGTCGACGGCGACTAGATGATGGGATGTGCCGTGAAAGTGTGAGGGGAGCGGGGCGGGGAGCGGGGCGGAGAGCGGGGTGGACAGCGAGGCAGTAACAGTGACCATTCATAGATTTAAATATCAAAATCTCGCACGAGATTTAAAAATCGTTTTCATATTTAAATTCAATGATCTGACGGGGAGCCTATAATATAATCTATCTACAAAACTTCGAGCTTAATCCTACTAAAATTATAAATGTAAAAGTTTGTAGTAATACAGAGACATAACATAACATCACGCTTGTAATCCCCGAAGGGTTAGGCAGAGGTGTACCCATTAGTACACCCACATTTCGCCAGTTAAGTTTTTAATCCCATGTATTAGGGGTCGAGCCTATTGCCATCAACCGGGCACAAATCCAGACTCCGAGGCTGCTACTGAATAAATCCTGATGGAAAAACCCAATAACACTTTGCCCGACCTGGGAATCGAACCCAAGACCTCATGCACACCTGTCGCGCTTGCGACTACTAGACCAACTGAGGCAGTCAGGTAGTTAAACAGACTGTGTGTTAATCTCAACCTGTCTACCTACTAAGGTTCCAAAGATCTTGATAGAGGTCCCTTTGATAGATGGACAAAAAGACAGACACACAACATTGTCTTAGTAATAAGTTAGTAAAGTAATCCCGTTATTCCTTTTGAGGACAGAACTCTTAAAACTATCAGATACAACATTTCCCTTTTCTAAAGTCGGTTAAATTCAATCAATATTCTACTAACACTTGTCATTTGCAAATTAACACCTAATACCGGATATAATAAACCAATTGATCCGGTATTTCGTACTCAATAGAAACTATCAGTTACCTATTTGAATTACCATTTTGTTGTTGATTTATTTAAATCTACATTGGCACCTGAATCAAATATTGTGTTTTAGGCGTTCATGTCAATATTTAAATGTAAATTCAATCTTGTGAATAAGTAAATAGTAATCAAAATGGTTTAACGGTACCGTTGGTTTCGTGGTTGCAAGTATGGCAACTAAACGCAGGGTTTTGGCTTGGATTCCTTGGTCGGGTAAAGTATTATAATATTACTATGGATTATTAAAAAAAATATATTAATAAGACATGAAAAATAAAACTCCCAAAAAACAAACTCTGTTTTTTTAATAAAATCAAAATTAATTTATGACGACTTAAAACTCTAAAATGTATGGTAAGACCGTGGTTACTTCTGTCATAACTTTCATCCAATTTTAATGAAGAGGAAATGACTTTCTAAAAATTTTGCAGTTGATAAAATACTTCGAGTTTGTCCATTACATTTGAAAACATCCATCGGTTTCTAAGAAAACTTCATCTATATCTGACAACTATGCATACCTATCGCTTTTGTTGACTGAACCCTAATTGCTTTGTGTGAATTAGTTTGACGGAACTAATTCAATTAATTTGTGTTAGAACTTTGTCGAACTGAGCTCATGTGTCTTCTCTAAAAACCGCGATATGTTACACTTTGGGACACAAGAAATGCCCCACTATCTGCGTCTGTGCAAATTCGTTATCACTGCTATTCTTGTTAAATATATTCAAGTTCTAATTGTGATTATGTTCCACAAACTACGCCGTCGTTTTATTCATTTAATATTAAGATTTGCATATGGTTGTTGTATGCACGTTAATTATATTAACATGTGATATGAGACGGCTTGAGAATTTTAATTAAGAAAATTTTAATGCAGTGCAAGGATGAAGGAAGCATGCATTACTTTTCTTTGAATCTTGTTTTATTTTTGAGTAAGATCTTTCTTGACTAATTAAATTTATTATGCAAGTTCATGTTTATGATATGAACGAAGAAAATGTAGTCGTTTCATAAATAAGTAGTATAAGTAAGAAAGTAAGGAACATTGAGCAAAAATTACTTCTGGAATACGACTACTATTTGTGTCAAAACTGACTGTTATGCTGTTGTGTTGTGCCTCGTTGGTTTAGTAGTTGCAAAGCGCGACTGCTGAGCATAAAGTCTTGGTTCGATTCCCAGGTCGGGTAAAGTGTAATTGGGTTTTTCCATCAGCAATTATCAGTAGCAGCCTCGAAGTCTAGATTTGTGCTCAGTTGATGGCACTAGGCTCGTCCCCTATTACATGGGACTTACACATAACTGGCGAAATGTGGATCTACTAATGGGTACACCTCTGCCTAACCCTTCGGCGATTACAGGCGTGATGTTATTTTATGACTGTTTATAGTCGCATTCAAGGTAAAACATGCATAATATTATATGAGAGCTAGCAACATTATAGGAGTCATGGGTGTATTTAAAGTTTAGAAAGAACATTTAACGTCGCGTTCTAGGCGTGGTTTTTTAAATTTATTCCGAACTTGTATCCTCATTTTCTTTGGGTTTGTATCCTCTGTATTAAAGACGTAACTAACATCATGATCACAGATAATCGTTCACGTAACAGCCAATTTGGACTCTTTGCCCTGATACAAAAAGTAAAATGTTACAGCACAGAAGGTTAACTTACATGAGGGGTTAGTTCCTTGACCATTTTGGGGAATATTCTTCTCCAGACCGATTGCGGTCACGGCAGATAAATAAAAGTGCACTCCTTCTTCTCTGACTGTCAAAGTTCTATGGAACGGCCATCTGACACGACCGGAGAGAAATCAGGCGCAGAACCAAAGGCTTTTTTTTTTAGGTGGTAAAAGTCATCAAATGGCTCCTTCCGCCCTGGGTGGCGTAAGGGACTGTCAGACTTTTACTGACTAAAAAACCACCCTGTTCCTTCTGTTGCCCTTTACGTTCCGGGGCCACGGTATCCTGTTAAGACGTCCCGCAACTTAAGACGTCAGGACCAACGGCTTTACGTGATTTCTGAGGCACGGGGAGGTCAAACTTCCAAACTCCAGACTGAGAAAACTGCGAAATTCCTAGTGGAAAAACATCGAGTCATCTTCATCATCTGCCTAGCCTTTTCCCAACTATGTTGGGGTCGGCTTCCAGTCTAACCGGATGCAGCTGAATACCAGAAAAACATCGAGTGTTTATAAAATGAAACATTTTTGCGCAATAACTTATTTCTGAAATAAATAGTATACGAAACGTTGGTTGTAAATTAATTTATCAATGGTGTTTTGGTGAAACATTAGTGAATATATTGCTTATTTTAGGCATAAATCTATCAGAATTTTACGTTCACGTCAAGTAATATTTGAAGCGTCTATATTCATAACCTGTGGGATAATTGGGTACTTGACAGTTTGACACCATTAACCATTAATTCCAATACACAGCTCCTCTTCTAACCTCTGCCCTGAACACCCGATTAATTTTCTATTAACTGTAAAATTCGATTTATAGTTGCTTAGAAATCGATCGATAGTCATATTGATTTGGTAAATACCTAAGTGACGTCACAAGCTTTCACCTTTGGGGGATCGCGGTTTGATAAGTCATAAAAGAAAGTCAAAGAAGTAGAGAAGATTTCTCAGTAGCAGTCTCGGAATCAGGATTCGTGCCTTATTACATGGGACTAAAACATAACTGGCGATGGGTGTACTAATGGGTACACATCTGCCTTACCCTTGAGAGATTACAGGCGTGATGTAATGTTATGTTAAAAAGAAAGTATGTTAATTTGATTGGTCATTTACGGTTCAATAAATTAAGGCTATTTCATGTGGTTGATCTTCTGTGTTCCTCTCTTCAATGTTCCAGCTTCAGATGAGAAGTTTGTCTAGTTAATGGACCACTATGTGTATAAGTCGCTGGTACAGTTTGTTAACTACGGACCTCTGATTGTTAGTGAGGATAGTTGCTCCAAATCTATTGTTTCCGTGATTTATCGGCTGTTTACTTAATGGTTTGTATTTGTATTGAAGTAAATGTACCTACCTAAGGAGTAGATAAAATGTACATGGAATGTACTAGAATATATTTTATAATTTTATATATTTGATAAATAGTTCTGCCGACAGAATTTCGGTCACGGTGGCCATTTTCAGAGGCCATTTAAGCAGTAGATAATATAGTGCGCAAGTATATGCGTTATATCGCCTCCTAATTCTTATAGTTCAATTGTACGGTAATTCGTAACGACCGGTAAGAGATTGGGCACAAGACCGGCAGCTATAAGAAACTCTTTAACCCAAGACTAAGGTCTTGGGTCAAAGTTAATGGTTCATCATTCACGTTTAGATCACCGGAGCAGTCAAAAGAAAATTATTAGTTAACAAAGTCGTGGTGCTACGCGTCAGCTACGGCGTAGGCGCTGCAGCTACATTGCCTACGCTTTCGTAGCACGATGTTCGAGTGGCCATATTGGATTGCCGTCCCATCGGACTATATTAGTAAGTAAGAGCAAGGTTTCATGCCCACATTTGTGCTCTATAATATCTCTTGCGTACTTAGTTAGTCTCCATTGAGATTGACCACACGCCATGACTTAAATCCAGTGGGGAGAATAATATCATATTATTTCGTCGTAGGTACATCTCTGTGAAACTATGCAATGTAAATACAATGATAAAAATAGTAATATTAATTCAAATTACGGTTTTATAGTAATCGATTTTCACAAACATTTCAAATATGGACAAGTGTCGGGAAAAGCATACAAACATTTAAAATAACAAACAAAAAGTATTAATATTAGCGTATATTCGTTTAAAATATTATGTTTAACATATTCGTTCCACAAGCGTACCTGTTCCTCTAAATATTACCCTTTATTTATTTAAAGTTTATGTACATAATGTATTTATGAAGGAGGTACGTGAAAATACACAGAAAATATGTACATCCTAAATGTGGCAGCTATGAAATTGTATATTCAGTGTGTAAAAGTACGATATTGTATTTTTGAATACTGTTGAAGCTTGAAAAAAGAATAGTTTAATATTTGTACGTTGACATTGTTTTAATTTTCCACTTTTGTTCATTTTACCTGAACGAAAGATTCAAAATTAAAAATAGTTTAATTATGCTTCCTCTGTGATTTTGTTTATAACTATTTTAATATTAATTAATGTCAAAGTCAAATTTAAAAGCCCAATCATTTATTTCAATTATACTATTTACAAGGAATTTAAATTTAATAATTAAGTAATTTTACCTGTCATAACGGTCCATTGGAAAAAGCACCCACTTCTCATTTTAATACCAGCTTGTTTTTATTTTGTTTTTGTATATTTTTTTTTATTATGTCATGTGGATCATTTTCGCGTGAATAAACAGTTTTTCTTTTCTTTCTTTCTTCTTTCATTCATACTCAATCGTGATTTACTCTATACATTTGATTATCTTGAACATCACTGACATCGGTGAGGAAACCAAACATAGTCCAGTTGTATTTTGGTCAATAAATCATATTATAAAATTCCGTAAAAAAATTGTAGATAGGATTAATACTAAGATAGATCGTTAACCGTAAAATAACTTAGTTTCAAAATGATACACGATTCCTCAAAAAATCGTATAGAGCGTGCTGTCGCTACAATTGTATTTAAACTCTCTATAAAAGGAACCCGATAACTGTATCCCAAAGATGCATGAACATTCTACGCTCAGCATGAACATGGTACACACAAACAAATAGATTAGTAAGCAGTATTCACCTTCAGCAATGTCATCCACTGACGGGGCAATGGCAAATCTTTACTTCGTACGCACACAATAAAAAATATTATTGGCCATGTACGTTTAACAGGCATAAAAAAAAAAACAAAAAGAAACAATTAGTCAAGATGATTAAAAAATAATGAAGTCAAAAAATTAATTGATCTATTGCGATTATTTGTTTCTGCACCATACCTGGCTTTAATTTGTTTCACTTTATCTCCAAAATAGCTGAAACTGATATAAAATCTAACTTCTTATTCGATATAACCCAAAGCAATACAATAATAATGCGTTTTACACCCCATACACCTACCTCTTTCATCACCAGTACCTATACTAAACATCGGGGCCAGACAATACAATAGAATTCCACCCGCGAGTCCAAATTTCCATCCACCACGACAGTTTGGAAGACGCGCCGAGGTCGCACGTACTACGTCGCGGGGGAAATCTACTATGTCTGCTTATTATTTATATACCCTTTTGTTACAACTTGCGAAGGTAACGTTACTAAATAATACAATGATACCTGAGCACTTCGACCATCCAGTAAGAACTTTTCGAAGTACACGTGTAAAAAAACAACAGTTACATGTGTATGTAAGGTGTAGTAAATATTTTATTTGAAAGGGAGGAAACTGTCTCTAGGTCTATCGATACATTAAGTAGTTCTTAGTAACAGCAGTCTGTAGTGCCTATTGCCTCTTAAGGTGTTGTCGCACTGGGTGCTTTCGGCTGTAATGTAACAGTTCAGATTCGAGCGTTACATCAGTGAGTAAGGAGAACCGAGCGTTACAGGGCGTAACGTGTAATGATACAATTTGTAACAAGATCGCCAAGAACATTCGCATGTAATGTAACAGATGATTTATTACAAACGTCTGCTCGTCGGTCAGTTAGCCAGTATTGTAACGTCACCATCTGCCTAGCCTTTTTCCAACTATGCCATTGTCGGCTTTAAGTCTGACTGGTTGCAGCTGTATACCAGTGTTCTTCATGGAACGACTGCCTATAACACGATACTCCTTGCCTTGACTCAGGTGTCAAGATTTCGGGCTTCTGTCTGTCAAAGATCTACAAAATGTGGCGTAATAGTAAATCTTAGAATGTAACATTAGGTACAGACCAATGCTCGTCAGTTAGTGAGGCAGTATTATAACGGAATGCTAAAAATTGAGTGTTGAATTGTTACATTATAGGCGAATGCTCCCGGTGAAAGACCACCTTAACATGAGACTTATGTTATTACTGCCTTGTCTGAACGTGTAAGTATAGGCATGTCACTTACATGTCTAAAAATTTTTCCGATCTTTCGCAAATGTTTTATCAAAAATATTTTTAAAAGGAATGTAAGGGTCATCGATCATTGTAACAACAAATAAATAATTTGACAAACCAGTTTGGACTTTAAATGTTGTACGTTAAAATATTTTTTATAATGTCACGGCAAAAAAGGTGACGGCTCGCGGGCTGCGATAGCAACTTTTCCGACTGTGTTTTTCAAAATAATAATGATTTGTACATCCCGTACGATTAGTTAAATTTCATATTATTTTAAAATTAAATAATTAGACACTGACTTACTAAAAGCCTAAATAACAATGCCCTTATCGTATCTACTAAGTTTCATCAAGTTTAATTACTTATTGACTAGAATAAACCCGTTAAGTACACTACTTCTGTATGAGGAGCGCTAATAAGAAAGTTCTCTTCAGAAAATGTTCTCGGCAACGCTTTATGCATGCATGATATCGTAGCAAGCTGTCAGCTGTCATAACGTTATTTCAATGACAGCAGAGAGTAGCACTTAGCAACAGCCGCTGGGCTACGCATGTTCAGTTCCATTTTAAAATTCATTCATCATTTCATCGCAGCGAATAGCCTGGCGGCATTCATCATCATCATCATATCAGCCGAACGACGTCCACTGCTGGACATAGCCTAAAGCCACAATGACTGATCCTGCGCTGCCCGCATCCTGTAATTTCCCGCTATTTTTACCAGGTGGGGGGTTTCTCACACTGCGTCTTCCGGTACGTGCGTCTAGCGATTATGCTGCGATCCTTACATACTCCTTTCGCCTTAACATAAATATACATCCAAAAAACGATATGTTTCCAAAAAAGCTTAGTTACAGCTACAAAAGTCATTTATTACTTTTAGCATCATAATAATATATTACTAAACTGGTACAAATCTACTTCTACCTTTATTGTGTTCAATAATTAAATCTATCAATAAAAAAAACAGAAATGTTAAAAGACTTTTCTTGTACACCGTACTAAGTTTTTGTTGCGAACCTTGCTTATTTTCGGAAAACCAATGATAAGATAATTCAATAACTTGATACGTTATCAAAATATCAACTTCTTACGGAGCAAGCTGACACCTGAGTAGGATCCACTTGGCCTCACTCAGGGGCGGAGGCTTCGTTATGTACAGTCAACAAAAGAAATAGGTATGCAGGGTCGTCAGTTAAAAGTTGAAGTTTCTTTAGAAACCGATGGATGTTTTCAAATGTAATTTATTTTAAAAATTAGTTAATAAACAGTTCATTTATTCAGTTGACTTTCAATCGAAGGCATCTATGGGTTTCTAAGAAAACTTCAACTATATCTGACGAACCTGCATACTATCTGTTTTGTTGACTGTACTTCTTACTGGTATTATATTTAAATGCGAAAGTTTGAATGAATGTTTGTTACTCAATCACACTAAAACGGCAGAACGAATCTGGACAAAATTAGGCTCTGAGATAGATTATAATCTGGAATAAAATGTATGGTTTCTGAGGGATAACAGACGCAGACGGAGTCGCGAGTAGCAGCTAGTTTTCGGTAATGTAATGTAGGTATCCAGTTCAAGCTTTTTACTTCGTCAGAAGAGAAATTTTGAGAATTTTATTACATTAGGCTTTATTAGGGATAAAAATCTTTTCGTAGAATTTGTGTCGAACAGAATATTTGATTACTAATTACGTTATCACCTCGCCCCTCCTTCCCCACTTATAATAAACGTTGCTTTTACTTCAGGCAAAATAAACTTAAATTAGGTAAATTTTTGACGTATAACAATAAGTAAAAACAGACTAGCAAGTTGGGTACTTGATACCATTATCCAACGATTTATATATTCATTTTAATTTTCAATTAATAAAAAAATTAAAATTTTGGTCATTCAAATTGGCGGTGACTGCCTCGTTGGTGTAGTGGTCGCAAAGCGCAACCGGTAAGCATGACGTCTTAAGTTCGATTCCCAAGGTCGGGCGTAGTGTTGCTGAGTTATTCCATCAGGAACTTCTTAGTAGCAGCCTTGAAGTCTGGATTTGTGCCTAGTTTATGGTAATAGGCTTGCTCCCTATTACATGGGACTTGAACATAACTGGCGAATGTGGGTGGGGTTCACCTCTGCCTTACCCTTCGGGAATTACAGGCGTGGTGTTATGTAAAATTGTCAAAAAAATGATGTGACAAAAAAGTAGACTTCCATACGACAAAATTATTTCGAACTACCAGGCAACCAGGAAATAAAACAAGCAGTCAAACTCAATACCATAAATATCGTCATTGAGTGCACTGCACTTAATAAACCGTTCCAATTCATTACGGACGGACGCAAATGATTGAATTAACTGTTCCACCAGGACAACAGGATATTGTGACGGCCATGATGAATGTATGCAAAGAATTAAAATTGTACACAATTTTCATCTTTTAATGTTATAAAGCTTATAGTAATGTAATATTGTTTAAAATGTAATAAAATGTATAATATTAATTTAAACGAATGCAATATAAATTTTAAGCAGTAATTAAAGTAATAATTATTATATTTTCGTATTAATTAATATTGTAGGAATTACATCAATCTGTACGGGGTTTGGGAGACATTTATCCAGCAGTGGGGTAGCTGGACAAATGTTTCCTTCATAACCTTTCACTCCATCACGCTACGACGCAGGGGAGCGAACAGTAACTAAAGATGTTACTAGTTTGGGTGAAAAAAATACGTGGACGAAGTCAGAAGCGAGTATGACGACATGGGCGTTGAGGCTGCTGCGCTGCATGTGGGTTCGATAACCGCACGAAACAAATCTTTGTTTAGTCTACAGGTAGTTGTCCCGCGTCTAGTTACTTGTGTGTTTAATTTTATAAAGAGGTAAATTTTGTGAGTTTGTCAGGGGTAATCTCTAGATCTACTGAACCGATTTTGAAAATAATTTTTTTCGCAAATTAAGCACTTAGTGATAAACTAAGTGCTATACACTATATTTTATTACACAAACTTTCTCCCATGATGTGGGGGTAGGCAGAAACCACAGAACGCCACCTGCTACGATCCTTACATACCTCATCCTTACATACCTCTCCTCATCCTTACATCCTTTCGCCTCATCTACGTTCATACATCTCGTCATACAAACACGCCGGTTACGAGTACTGCGCGCCTAACCTTTCTGAAGAACCGCACCAATTTTCTTCTTCTTATCGTGTGGGCAGTACGGTCTTGCGACCACACACCCTAGTGTCAGAGTTTCTAAACCGACTCAAGGGCCTCTGACATGATTTATCTTGGACATCACTGGCATCGGTGAAGGAAAACATCGTGAGGAAACCTGGACCTTACTGTTCCACTCAAAACCGTACCAATAAGGTCCGTATAATCATCCTAGGGCGACCCCTCCCTGCGTTGCTACTCACCTCTGCCATATAAATACCTTTTGTTAATCGTCTTTCATTCATCAAATCACGTGAAAGAAGTCGCAGGGAAAGTGCAAGTTACATGTTTGTAAAAACTCCCACGAAACAGGAAAAATTCCTAGAGTGAAGCAATGTTTGCTCTTTTTTCCTGTATATTTTTGCTTGATTAACAAAACACGCATCCCATTAAAAGACGTGTATCACAATACCCACTCAGGCGGTATCTTTGTAATATAATATTTTCTTACAAAAATATTGACACGAAAATATCATGCAATATCAAAAGGTAAACACTGAAAATTCTTCTCACTGTGATTTGATCTTTAACGTTCAAAGAATAAAGATTAAATTGTACTGTCGATAATTCCGTTGCCGGTAAATATAATTTTACGCGTCATACTTTCATTTTCTTCGAGTACGACCTAAAGCTTTTAGCGGTAAGTCTGTAATGTTTTTATTTGGGCTCCGGGAGCAAACCGGCGAAAATATCGGAATGGAACCGGCAGCGGACCGTATCGAACAGAAACCTGAGTATTAGTGAATGATACATGTTGCTTGGAGAGTAATCGATTGGATTTTGTAAGGTTTATCGCTAGACCTTTGGGGCGATTATTTACTACAATACGTATTTGAGAGATATTTCACCTACATTGACTAGATTGAAGTTCGATTCCCAGGTCGGGCAATGTATTATTGCGTTTTTTTAATGAGGAATTTCTCAGTAGCAGCCTCGGATTCTGGATTTGTGCCCGGTTGATGGCAACAGGCTCGCCCTGCAAATGTGGGTGTGCTAATGGGTACACCTCTGCCTAACCCTTCGGGGATTACAGGCGTGATGTAAAATTATGTTACAATCACAATCTGTGTGTTTACCTGCTCAAATCAATGGGAGGATGCAAATACACAAACAATAGCATCTCAAATATCAGAGTGGGTAGTGAGAGATTAGTGAACCGTTATCCATCGGTAACGTGAGGATTTGTAATGTTGTAGTCATATTGGGGATCAGACTATCAAAGAAATATCTAGAAAATTATAGTACCTATAATTTTTGTACCGATTTTGACGACATGTTGTATGGATGATTGAATATAATAAAAACGAACGCCCAATTCTACTAATTAAAAACGTTTAAAATCTAGTCCAGATCTTATTCCTCAGCGACAAGCCCGCCACACTGTCCCCGTCCACTGCAACTCCTGAAAGCCAGAATCAACAGTGGAGGCAACCAGAAAAGTGCGGAGGCAATGAAGTTCGCGAGTCCCGGAGAAACGATTCAACAGTCTCGTGTCAAGCTATATAATGATTTCTATTTTTTTATACAATTTATAAAAAAAAATAGAAATCATTATATAGCTTTAAGCATTCTGTAACATATTTTTATCAACATTATTCTATGCAATAAATGAATATGAAATTAATCAGAAAGGAATAGCGGAGGAGTAAGAAAAAATAAAATTGTCCGCGGCGACAGTCTATTTTTTTAATGTAATAAATTGGAGGCATTTTTGACAGATTAGGAGGTAGTTTTTTTGTGGCCAGCTCACTCACAGCTGCAATTATATATGTACGTTTATATCCCTTGAGACTTTAGGGCAGACGATTCTAGCCTTACGGGTTACATTTCCCTAACCCACCTTTTAAAAACGCAATCTCTAAAGCTTTACGAGGGATTTAGTGTCCCTTCTGAGCCCTTTTGCATAAAGTAAGATGTGTCAAAGTAACCGCAATATAACATGTCCGGCTTTGGGAGATAGGACGAGAAAAACAATCGTACCTAGTAACGGACAACTGTCTCGTGTGTTTTGATAATCCGACAATTACTTTTTAGTGAAGCAATAACTTCTTGGAACGAAGTTTCTTAACATGGCTTGCGACAGAAACGGCACGTAAGGAAAAAGCGGTATGCCCTGTCCAAGCGACCTTCCCTGTTTTTCTCTCTGTCTCCTTCTATTAAAACGGGTGGATTTACAGAATATCATAACAGGCATCGACAAAAATTAAGGACAGGACCTATAGTAGTTTACTCATTATCTTTTGAAACAAACAATACACTTTGGCACCTACCTTTTTTTTTAAGGATGGGAAATCATCAAATGACTTTTTCCTATCCAGTATGGACCGATTCTTCCTGACTAAACGTGGTGACTCTTACGATCAAAATCCGCAAAGGTTTTCCAGTTTACAAAGAAACTTAGCAAGACATAGCCTGTTTTCAACCGACTTCAAAAAGGAGGAGGTTCTCAATTCGACGCGTATGTTTTTTTTTTTTTTTTTTTGTATATTTGTTCTACGATTACTCCATCGATTTGGATGATTCTTTTTTTGTTTGTAAGAGTATAGTCCGGAATAGGTCCCATAGAAATATTGTCATGATCTGATGATGAACTTTGGAGATATGGAACGGAACTCCTTAAAAAATCACAGCAGAACCGCCGTAACAAGAAAAATTGCTTTGTTTATACGTGTAGTCGATGACTGACTGAAGGAAGTGGGGAGGAGGTACGTCAACCCACCTCCTACCACTTTCCAAAATTAAATATATCGTGTGAGGTATTCTTTGAAAGGGCTTTATGTAAGGATTTCAAACATTAACACACAAGCACTAAAAAGTGAAAAATAAAAAGCTTTTTTACAAAAAAATAGGACCGCCTTCAAAAACTACAAAATAAAAAATAACTTTAGCTTGGAAGTCGGTGGCAATACCTACATAACAAGAAACAAAACCAAAGCCGCCGACTTTCAAGCTAAAGTTATTTTTTATTTTGTAGTTTTTGAAGGCGGTCCTATTTTTTTGTAAAAAAGCTTTTTTTTGAATCAGACATTTCGCCATCAGTCCTATTAATACACCTCCCTACAACACAGACAGCTCTAAGATCGATTACTGGTCGCCTGGTGTCAGTATCGAGATAAATGACTCTCGATTCCAGCTTGCGACTCGGTTGAAACCGCAACGTAATCTGCGCTGTGACGTATGCATCTTCACGTTACAGGGACCGGAATAATTAGTTGATTGTGTGAGGTGGGAAGCGACTTGAGTGTAGTTAGTTACAGTAACAATAACAAGGTGTATGGACTAGAACAGCGTTTCCCAAACTCATCATCTGCCTAGCCATTTTCCAACTATGTTGGGGTCGGCTTCTACTTACTAACCGAATGCAGCTAAACACCAGTAATGTACATGGAGCGACTGCCTATCTGACCTCCACAACCCAGTAACTGGGTAATACGATACCCCTTGGTAAGACTGGTTGTCAGACTTTCGGGCTTCTGACGTAACGACTGCCAAAGATCCACGTATAGCAGCAGGGACCAACAGCGTTTCCCAAACTAGGGGTCGAATATAAAATGAAAATGGAGCCGATGAATATTGGATGCGCCGGCCCTAAAAATGACATGACAATACAGACATGATAAACTTACATCACGTCTGTAGTCCTCGAAGGGTTGGGCAGAGGTGTTACCTTTAGCAAACGCACATTTCGCCAGTTATGTTTCGGGCTTTGGGAACCACTGGTCTAGAATGTATTGAAATTCAACGCTGTATGCGAATTTTGAGGTGTACGTAGATACTGTGTCATCATCACTTACCTACACAGATGTAGGTACGGCCTATACCGCGTGATCACAGCAATTCAAACCTCAGCATGCTACTGCACTTATGACCGGTTGCTGTACCTGATATTTATTTATTTAAACTTTATGCAACAAAAAGGTACAAAGGCGGACTTGATGTATATGCCTGATAGTGGTCTTAGGGCTGTTAAAATGTATAAATAGCTTTGGTGACGAACTGTACACAGTTCAAATATTTACGTTCGTTCCTATCTTGTTTTATTATAGAGAAAGAGACAGAAATATCCTAAAACAAGCTCGTGCACTACACAATCAGCACCAATAAGGATTCCCTACATACATACAAATTCTGTCGCTCAGAAGATTGATGGCTGGCGCTACCTTTGTCATTATTGATATAAATGGCCATTGATAACCCCGGCCGGATTTAATCCATTCACTATCACGGACCTCGACTGTAGCGTAGCCCGTTTTTTTTCTTAAAAAAAATATCGTTGCCTCACACTACGAATTTCTATCGTGGGTGTATTTATAAACATTTAAATTCACATAAATAAACAGCCGGACCCGGAAAAAAATAGTTTCGTTTAGTTAGTTCCGTTTGGGAATCGAAACCGTTTGTATAAACGCACTTATCTCTAGAACTAAAAGTCGGAATGGAAAAAAATCTTCTTGTTTATGATAGCCAGATTGTACAGATTATATAGTATAAGCTATATAACAATACGACAAAATCCTCAGGAGCGGAGCAGTAATCACACACCGGACAGAGTCGGGCAGAAGCTCAAAACAATTCTAAACTTCGAAAAATGGGAAATATTTTAACATGGTTTAGTTTATTCTAAACCTGAACCAAAATAAAGTAACAATCATCTACTTTCAAAGCAGGAAAATACCTGTAGGTACAGTCAACGAAGCAGATCGTCAGATATAGTTGTAGTTTTCTTAGAAAACGGTGGATGTCTTCGATTGAAACTTAACTTAATTAATGAACTGTTTATTATCTACTTTTTAAATTAAATTACATTTGAAAACATCCATCGGTTTCTATTAAATTTCATTTGTATCTGACGATCCTACATACCTATCTGCTTTGTAGACTGTACCTATAATATTACGGGTTCTTTAAACAAACTTTCAATTTTGTTTCCCATCTAAAATAAGCGACGGAAGAATAATGAACAAAGCTTATCTTGGACATATTTTAATAACAACGAAGTGGATACCTACTTGTGTAAAAAATGACTACATTTTCTACTATGTTCATTCAGAATTTTCTTTTTTGTTAGAATAACATAACATCACGCCTGTAATCCCCGAAAGGTTAGGCAGAGGAGTACCCATTAGTACACCCACATTTCGCCAGTTATGTTTTTTTTTTGTCCCGTGTAATAGGGGGCGAGTCTATTGCCATCAACCGGGCACAAATCCAGACTCCGCGGCTACTACTGAGAAATTCCTGATGGAAAAACTCAATAACATTTTGCCCGACCTGGGAATTGAACCCAAGACCAACGAGGCAGTCGAGGTTTTTGCTAGAATTGAAGTGAAAATATAACTTAGCTTATGCACATCACTTCTTCCATGTTTTTTTTTGCTTTTGCGCGGTACTCTAATTTTTTCAAAATAAAAGTAGCTAAGTTGCTTCGTATAACATCAGCTATGTGGCAGTGAAAGTTTCATCAAAATCGGTCCAGCCGTTTTGGAGCTTAGCCGGAATAAACAGACCAACAACTCTTTTTTAATTTAGTTTTTTGTTAGAAATATGCATTTAGTAATAAGCTGTTATTTTTAATATCACAAATGGACACTTTATTTTTATTTATTTATATAAATTGCTAGGTTTCTTATAAATACCTGTTTGTATTTGAATTATTTTTGTTTTGGTAAAAGCTTGGGATTAATTGTCTGGCTTGTCTAACTGTCAGTCTCGTCTGATGAATGGAGATCAAGACCAGCTATTTACTTTAAACGATTATATATATGACCTTGATGTTTGTAGTACTGTTTGCCCCAGGCCTGGGTCACACAATAATATGTTTCTTTTTTGTAGGTATTTTTGTTGAATAGCCTTTTTATTATTATTTTGTCTGCCTCGTTGGTCTAGTGGTCGCAAAGTGCGGCTTATTCTCAGGTTGGGCAAAATATTATTGGGTTTTACCATCAGGAATTTCTCTGTAGCAGTCTCGAAGTCTGGATTTGTACCCAGTTAATGGTAATAGACTCGCCCCTATTACATGGGACTTAATCATAACTCGCGAAATGTAGGAACACTAATGGGTACACTTCTACTTAACCCTTCAGGAATTATTACAGGCGTGATGCTATGATGGTAGTTTTTTTCGTGTGCACATGGTCTGTACCAATAAACATTTTTGCTTTTTAAATAACCTTCTTTATTGTTAAGATAAAATTGAGGCAGTATTTTCAGACCATCGAAGAGGTAGGCAGAAGAGTTCAGTAATATTTTGATCATTTCTCCTGACCAAATTTTGGTCACGGCGCCTAATCTCCGGTCGGGGAGAGATCATGACCAACAGCTTTACGTGCTTTCCGAGACACGGAGGTGTCACACCACAAACTTCCAAACTTCGGGTTGCTACTAAAAAAATTCTTATCGAATACCTACCCTATACCTTTTTGTCCGACCGAGGAATCGAGCCCAGTCTAATGCAATATGTAACATTGTAATAGACTATATGTTTGTCTTCTTCTTGTGAAAGACTTTAACTAAGGCTTAGTAAAATCAATATAAATATTTTTGGAACATTGTTATTGACTGCCTCGTTGGTCTAGTGGTCGCAAGCGCGACTGCTGTGCGTGAGGTCTTGGGTTCGATTCCCAGGTCAGGCAAAGTGTTATTGGGTTTTTCCATCAGGAATTTCTCAGTAGCAGCCTTGGAGTCTGGATTTGTGCCCGGTTGATGGCAATAGGCTCGCCCCCTATTACTTGGCCTAACCCTTCGGGGATTACAGGCGTGATGTTATGTTATGAAACACTGGTACAACACCATACTAGGGGCTGCCGCTAAGAAAATCCTAATGAAAAACCTTATAACATTTTTCCCGACTTGCTCTTTTTCTCTCCTTGGGGAAACCCTCATAGATGCTCATCGTCTGCGGATGATGGAGGGTTAAGTCGAACTCATACCGACTAAACCCCTACGGTTCCTTCTGCTACCATAAGTCGGGACCCCGGTATTCTT
Source organism: Hoplodrina ambigua (assembly GCA_949774945.1). Taxonomy (NCBI): domain Eukaryota; kingdom Metazoa; phylum Arthropoda; class Insecta; order Lepidoptera; family Noctuidae; genus Hoplodrina; species Hoplodrina ambigua. The sequence continues at coordinate 1,400,339 of OX458974.1, read as the reverse complement.
CCGCGCCCCGACTGGTACAGGTAGCCCCTTCACCATGTGCTGCATGTTCTACGACCGGACATTCCACTTGAAAGGCGCGCATGGAACACTGCGCGCCACAATCACAGGCGTGTGGTCGAGCAACGAACTGTCCTAAGTTCACCACTCGCAGGCCACTCTTTACGGTGGCCGGAGATCATTAAAACCCTCCTGCGCCCAGCTGCCTTTCTGACGCGGATGCAGTGAGAGGATCACTCCCTCAGGAATCAGACTCATCACCCCACGCTCAGCAGTCGCACTAGGCCACTAGGTCATCGCTTCATCATGTACCCAGGGTACATATCGAAAATGTGACTTTAATACTTTACCGATATCCTTGTACTTATTTACGAAGCCATTTAATGTTGAGCTCCATCAACAAATCTGTGAAAATCGGACGACGGCCGTGGACGTTTTATGTCGCAGCATTTGGAGCCAGGCCAATGGAATGTACCCTTAATGGAGTAATGGAACGAAGATGGATGCGATCACTTAAATGGATAAAATAAAATTTAATTTATTATGAAGTAAATTGTCGAGTCCTTTTAATGTTTAGGGTGTTTTACATTCTTTTTTTTTTGTTGTTGTTTCCATTACGTTAATCGAATTTTAAAGCAATCAATTAAGTTAATGTTTTATTTATAAGAGAGACTAATTTTTACATTCAAAATAATACCAGCCTATTATTGCCACTGCAGAATACGGACGACTTGCAGGCGGTTGATGAGCAAGGGTGGTGACTTGCTCGAGGCGAATTATTTCAGACTCATATTTATACTCATAGTCTCGTCTTCCTAACGATATTTTCTTTCACCAATATCAGCGATGTCTAAGAAAAACTTACAAAGTACATACCTAATTGAATAAATCAATTTAAAGTCAATTGACAATGAGCACATTGCACGAATTAAATTAGTTTAATCTTTACACCGCAGACTTAGGGTTAAAACTCCTATGTAACCTAACCCCATGTACAAAGTAATTTTCTTATCTAACCCACGGAATTAAGTAAGCCTAAGTTACTCCTTATAATCACAATAATCAAAATCGGCCCAGCTGTTTAGGAGATTAGAAAGACTAAAATAAAACAAATAACACCAGGTAAACTTTAATACGCATTAAGTAAAAAAACTGTTATTTTAACACACACAAACAGACATCAATTTTATTAATTTCTATAGATAAAATCTACGTAAAGTCCTTGATCTAAACACATTATCTTTGCATCGTCTCTGCCTCCTCTTTATTTGAATACGCCGTTAATATAGGCGTCAGGAGCAGGCCTGTCATTACGGCGCGTCAAAGGCGGAATTAATGGAAGTCGCAGAGGCAAACTAAGTCGCCACCATATCACTAGGTTAGCTAGCTTTAACATGATCAAGCTTGCGTAGAATTTGTGATAGTACCTACTGATTGTTGTAACTTTGTCTCGTTGAAAAGCGTAAAGTATCATCTGACAAAAATGTCGACATGAGTTTGTGGAATTTAAAAAGAAATTGGATATCTCTACATAGTATAAAATAATAACGCTTCCCACTGTCTGTACGCCTAGTCCTTTTGAACTTCTCAACGGATTTTAATGCGGTTTTCATCTATAGATACTGATAGAGTGATTCAAGACGATGGTGTGTTTACAACATATAAACTCACAAACACCCAGACTCGGAACAACTACCATGCCATTTAAAATTTTTGTTCAGCATCCAACCGTTTCATTAATACATTAGGTACCTATTTCAATGTAGTTAAAACTAAACTTGCAAATTGATCAGGGTACTAATATACTAGGCATTATGAGGGATAAAAGACCTACCTAGCTGAATATGGATAAAATATAGCTAAACTTTATAGAATGCAGGCACACAGATTAATAGGAACACAGACCCAAGAATTTCCATGTCGCATTCCTACCTCTCTAAATCGACAATGCCTTAACAAAACCACATCGAACCTTCCAATACAACACGAAATCCGCTACCTATATTATAACTATCAGCATGTTCTTCTGAAAGCCTGGTACCTACGACATCGAGCCCCTATAACCACAATTACGGTAAGACCGCGAATCCGTCAGGCGTGGCGCGGACCCTAACCGAATACGGGCTGATAATGTTTCAAATGCGTAACGTGCCTGTTAGCTTTTATGTGAGCCTGGTACCTACTAAATGGATTTCATCGTAACTATGGTGTTAAGGAGGATTTTTGGGCAATTCTATTTCCAATTCGTTTATATTCAAACTTTTGGTAATTTGATTATAGAGTTTCTTATCCCCAATTTTTCAATCCGGAGGACTATTCAAAATTGATTGTAATTCGACATTTTATTTTGATATTTTGTAATACTGACAATATGCAAAAAAAAAAGTAATTTAAATATTTGTAAATACAATATTTTGTTATTTTGACGGAATGTAATTTCGATATTTTATAATTTTGATATATGTTTAATTCGACATTTTTCTAATTCGATTTTCTGTACATTTTATTAGACAACTCGATTAAAAAAACGATCGAAAGAACCTACAGAAGCCATAAGACAGAAGAAGAAGACTACTATCATCTCACTATCAAAGCCCAACTCCATATGACTTCCCGCAACTAATTAAATTACATAATCAAATCAAAACATAACATTACATTAACATCAATCTTAAACAATCAGGGAGGGTTAATCTTTACACTTAATTACAGTACGTTTACTCCGTATCGGTGGAAATTGTTACCCTTTGCTATGAACAGACATACGCAATGTAGGATGACGTCATAATACATACGTTAGCAGGATTACGATGGAAAATTGAGGAACGCTGTCATCCTCCATCGCGTTCTGTAGGGTAACCAGATTGACGGACAAACATGGGATGAATTTGATGACAAATTTTGAAGAGAGAAAAGAAATATAAGTTTTAGAACTTAATCTACCTTTTGGAATGGGTAACTAGATGTTTATTTTTTATTTATTTATTTATTCATTTCTTTTTAGATGCTTTATGATTTTTTTCCTCTCTAGTAAATGACGTTCTTTTAATGGTCTTGTTGAAATAAATAATGACTTTGATGAATAATTATGGAATCAGCGTATTATTATCCCATTGCAGTACAAAACCTCTTCTTATACAGAGAAGGCACGATCATAGATCAGCACGCTTGCTCAAATAAAAATGAATAAGGTAAGTACGTGTTGTTGATAAGTCATGTAGGAGAGAATGTTATTGTTAAAACTAAAAGGAAATATATGTAAATGTTTCAACATTTGTATCGACTAAATAAAATACAGAAAGATTATTTTATATTTAGTATAGCATCTCCCCAGACTAATTTAAGTAGTTGGCTACAAAAACTTTCGCAAAAGTACAATTTGGTTCCATTAGAGGGCTTACTTAGTACTCCTTACTTGCTCCGCGTAAGTAATTTTAAAGTAAATGCGATTTTAAATTGAAAATATCCGTTTTACACAAAGAAAAATATTTAGTTTAAAAGCTTCAATCAAATGAATAAATGGGTAAACTCATTGTCTTGTCATATAAAATATACATAACATACCATAATATCTTGTTATATAAATAACATAACTGTACCATAATGCTACGAGTATTTTTTTTTATTTAAAATACTTTTTTATGATTATTTTTTTACTTTAAATTTGTATGTTATGTGCGTCACTTTCACTTGAATAAATAGTTTTTCTTTATTTCTTTCCGTCTATTGACTAGTCAAATTCAAATTCTAAAACCCACTCGAAATGAATACTTTTACATTTTTAGCTCGTTCGTAGATGGTCTTTTTAGATTATTTTAAACAAACCACCGTTCGTAAGAAAAACAATTCAAGAAGTTGAGTAGCTTGTGTCACGTTGAAATATCCATACAAACGCCATCGCCTGGTCACCGCTCTCCCCATCATCAATTCAATTAGTGACAGCATTAACGTCGACAGATTATCATTTGGAACTCGGCTTTTGAGGCGAACACTGATTATGTACGAATAATCAGCTCGGAGGAATGTCTGCGTGTTTATCTTTCATAGACAGGCGTATTGTCTTTGGTATTATCGATAAACTAGTTTCTAGCCTCAATATTGAGACAAGTTTTGCTAAAACGAACAAACCCGCGGCATTTCTTGCATCAGGAAAAGTAATTGTAGTGCTGTTGGATATTTGACGCTGATTTATTTTTGTGTTATTGGGTTTTTCCATCATAAATTTCTCAATAGCAGCCTCGGAGTCTGAATTTGTGCTCGGTTGATGGCAATAGGCACCCCCTATTACATTGGGGCACTACTCAGCATATAACATTATTCATTCATTTCCCATTCCATTAATTCATTGTAATTTATAAAGAACCCTAAATTCATGTATGGGTACCAAACTACCCAGTACAACCCCTAACTTCTACACCTAAGACCCCAAACAGAGGTCATTATTTCAAACGTAATTAACTCGTTTAACCTGTTAAGAGGTCTCCTGAGGGGGGTGAAATCAACACAATAACCCAACAGAAAGCAACCCGGCCCAATATTTATACCCCCCAAGGGACATATTTGTCTAGAAAAACAACACGAGTAATATCTAGGACAATGTTGTATCGCTAAATAAATCATAATGCTATTGGGAATAAGCCATTTAAATTAGTAATTTTGAATACTTAATACTTAGTGCATTAATTTGAATGTAGGATTTTTTTGTACCGATCTAAGTATATTAGACCGGTTTTAATAACATAATATTAACATATAACATCACACCTGTAATCCCCGAAGGGTTAGGCAGAGGTGTACCCATTAGTACACCGACATTTCGCCAGTTATGTTGTTAGTCCCATGTTGTACGGGGCGAGCCTATTGCCATTAACCGGGCACAAATCCAGACTCCGAGGCTGCTACTGAGAAATTCCTGATGGAAAAACCCAATAACACTTTGCCAGACCTGGGAATCGAACCCAAGACCTCATGCACAGCAGTCGCACTTGCGACCACTAGACCAACGAGGCAGTCGGCTTTAATGTTCCCAGTAATGGGTCCCGACTGTTTCTTAACAAGATTCTAGATTACGGGACTTGCTTCCAGCCGTCACGTTTGTTGGTATTTTTCTACTTTTTTATTTTACTCTTTTTAGTGAGAAGGGTTGCTAGTCAATTTTAAATTGTTATAGATCGTAAATGGTCATTCGAAATGAATAATGATAAGAGAAACCTAAAGTTATTTTTCAAATACCTATCCTAAGCTGCCTGACTATCTTTATTTTGATAATCAACCCGATAGATTTGGAGCAAAAAATAATTTTTGAAAACATTAAATGGAGGGAGGACTTTGCCCAGAAGCGGGCTAGTTTATTATTTTATTATTAATATATTATGACGCCAAAAGTCAGCCAGTTTATATACACAGTATCTCTCTCACAATTAAGACCAATCTAACTACACCACTAAAGCCATTTAGGCTGAACGATCCAAAGAAATATACCTACATACATACACTCGAACAAAATAACCCTTCTTCTGGCGCAGTTGGATAAAAACACAATCCATTCAAAAGAAAAATATATATGGCCCAAATGTTGTTGTTTGCCAACAATATCGAGCAATTTTATTCTTAGCCTTTGGTAAGCAAATATACAATAAAATTGGCGTAGTGCGAGTCGGATTCATACACGAAGCGTTCTATACCGAATAATATTTTAAAACTGAATATTTTTTTAATACTTTAGTAAAAATAAAACAATCCAGTTTCACTATAAAATTTTCAAGTGTGTACCTGTTACAGTTCAAAAGATGTATCAGACAGACGGAGAGACAGACAGCGGAGTCTTAGTAATAGGGTCTCGTTTGGGTACCTACGGAAGCTTAAATATGTTCTATCTGTATAATAGAACATTTTCGTTAACTCTGTGTTTGTATTTGTGCCAAAACTGTTACATAGGACTTAATAATTACATGACTAAACTTGGGGATGTATTCTCCTAGTACGCCTTCTATCATAACATGGAGTCCTATTATTTAAAGGCGTTTACGCCATACAGAATTTCATACAAACATACATAAACTCACGCCTTTTCCAATAGGGGTAGGCAGAAACTACAGAACTCCACTTGCTACTATCCTTACATACTCCTTTCGCCTCATCTACGTTCATACATCTCGTCATACAAGCATGCCGGTTACGAGTACTCCGCACCTGACCTTTCTGAAGGACCTCACCGATAAGGTCAGTGGAGGTCTTCCTAGGGCGACCCCTCCCGGCGTTGCCACTCATCTCTGCCATATAAATACCTTTTGTCAGTCGTCTTTCACTCATCCTCTCAACATGACGATTCATATAACACACGGGGAGATATACAAACAAATTATTCGTTGCGTCATAAAAACAGACTAAATTTACCCCCCTCCCGCCTTAAATCACACTCATCTAGTCCATACTCAATGTCAATTAAAATATATAATAAATTACCGGAAGACTTAAAACAACAAAATAAAACCAATATATTCTTAAATAAATTAAAGCAATTCTTAATTAAAAAAAGCTATTACACAATACACGAATATTTAACGGATAAGTACAATAATAATATATAATTATGAATAACAGATTTTTATTAATTAAAATAACAAAAATAAATTATATAATATACCTATTTAAAAAATATAATAATAGTATAAATATAATATATAAAATAATTATATGAACATAATAATAAACGAGCAGTATCTATGTAAGCATACAAATAAGCAATATTAAATAAAATATAAGATGATTAAATAAATTTTAAATAAATAAATAGCATTGTAATAAAATAATAATCTAAGTAAACAAATAAGCGATATTAAATATAAAATAATTAAACAAATTGTAAATGAATAAATAAAATTTTAATATAATAAGTAAATGAATAGGAATATAAAATACAATATAATATATCTCAAGCATAAGACAATTTAATAAAGCGCTCTTCCTCTCTCCTACTTATTTAAAAATTTGCTGTGCCCGACAGGGTCCATGATTGTTTCTATTTTTATTTTACCACCTATATGTGTACATCATGGATTGCAATAAACGATTTGATTTGATTTGATTTGATGACCGAACCATCTAAGCATACCCTTTTCTATCTTTGTCACAAACTTTGAAGTCCTTATTTTTCTAAATAAATGAACCGATTTTAATGAAACTTCCTACGCAAAAGCAAGATACTCGTATATAGGTCTAAAATGATAACATTTTTGTAAAATTGTATTACAGCTAACTAAATTCGACCGATTTTAAGTTTTCCTTAGATAAAGAGATTTCCAATTATCTTTTTTAAATAAGATATTTAAGAACTTTTATACATAACATAAAATCAAGCCTGTGATCCCCGAAGGGTTAGGCAGAGGTGTACCCATTAGCACACCCACATTTCGCCAGTTATGTTTTTAGTCCCATGTAATAGGGGGCGAGCCTATTGCCATCAACCGGGCACAAATCCAGACTCCGAGGCTGCTACTGAGATATTCCAGATGGAAAAACCCAATAACAGTTTGCCCGACTTGGGAATCGAACCCAAGACCTCATGCACAGCAGTCGCGCTTGCGACCACTAGACCAACGAGGCAGTCAGTAAAAAACTTTTATTTCGGTAAATAATTAGGCTTAAGTGCAAAGACATTTAATTCTATGAAAACCGACATCGAAGTAGCGAACACAAGCCAGTCAGCAAAGTAATAGTGAAACTTGTCAGCGTTCCATCGCATTGTTGCGAGTGGAATTAACCCTCCGGTCGTCACGTGAAGCCGTGCGTGTCGCGCGCGATCGTGTTCATGCGTGCATCGATGACACGTGTGCGTGCCTGACGCATTACGCCTGGCGTGCATCAAAGTAAGGATTAACTCGGAACTTTGACTTGTTGTAGGTAAATTATTTCTTAATTTACACACAAAAATAGCATCGCAACAGTAAAACCAAAGCGCAGCTATGAGTAAAGTAGTAAAACTACACAAAGTTATTATAACAAGAGTACCAAACATGTCAACTGCTTCGTCGGTGTAGTGGCTGCAAAGCGCGACTGCTAAGTATGAGGTTTTGGGTGCGATTCTTAGGTCGGGCAAAGTGTTATTGAGTTCTTCCATCAGGAATTTCTCCATTACATCAATCATCCATCCATCCTCACAAAGTCTTGCATTTATAATATTAGTAGGATAGGATAGTACGGATGTCTATGTAACACCATACGATTCTGTAGTGTTTGTTGAGACACGTTTTTATTTTAGTGTAACTAAAAACCGTTTTTCTTTCGTATTGATATGCAATGTTTAAGAACAGTTGATGCTAAAGATGCACGATAAACATCTTAAAGAAACATGACATCTCTCATGAAATGTTTACATGTCTACACGTGGATAAATACACAATCTCACGTCTGATATACAAGACTCATTTCAAATTGTTATGATAGTGTTTGTACAGTACCACCAACTACTAGAACTAACGTAAATAAACAGCGCTTGGGATGGATCTTGTAAATAATGTTGTGTTTATTCAACATTCAACTATATGTGTGGAAGCTATAGAATCTATTTTAAATTGGGAAGACGTCCACGTGCCTTATATTCTGATTTGTATTTAAATAATGAGTGGGTATACGGTCGTTTTTGATTAACCGTATAGTTCGGAAGCGCCCCCAATTGGACCCGAACACAGAAACCTCCGCCGGCTCGGTAGTGGGTCCAATTGGACCCCAGAGTTCACGCATGCGTCATCCTGACCAATAAGTGTAAATACTGATTATGGTAGCCATCTAATCTCATGTGTGAGCATTAAGTAAAAGAGTTTGATAAAATGTTTAAATGTTAGCGCCATCCAATCTTTTAGATTTAGCACGCGAGTATATAAAATTACCGTTTTAAAATCCAAGTGTGAAAATGCAATCATCGCCATTTTGATGACCATAGTAGTCGAGGCTAAAAAACATAAAAATTGTGGATTTTAGACATCCAAGCTCCACTACAGGAGCAGTAAATAAGTCATTATTTAATTATTTGTCGATTTCATCCATAGTTTAACATAAATTATTACAAAGTCGAAACTTCGCGCCAATCCGTGCGTGTTTACATTTTTGTTTGTCACAAATATCACCACATTTAGATATTATAAAAAACATGACAAATGTCATTAAAAATATAATAAACAACAAGAAAATGCCCAATTCTTAGTGTAAATTACAAACATGGGTCTAAAAACACGGAATATTCATTACCACTGCTCATTTTATGTTCTTAGAAATTGTCGACAATTTTTTTTAAGGCATTAATGTGCGATTGTGATTATGGTAATCGATTTTTTTTTTATTTAACGATTCGAGTAATTAGAATTACTCATATCAGATATCGACTTGTAAAAATTAATATAAATGGAATTTAAGTTTCAATTACAATAAACATTAATTATTTATGCTATCCAGCTCAATTATTAATTATTATTTATAGTTTTCTAGTTCAAGACACAACAGAAAAAAATATATATCTACGATAGGTATAGCTCATTGGCCCTGACCAATGAACTATACCTATCATAGATACCTATATATATTTTTTTTTAATTTAATTAAGAATTTTAATTGTGGTGTATGACCTACTTTTTTAAAATTATTACTTTTTAAATTTATCTCAGATTGGTGTAAATTGTCTTTTTCACACATTTAATAGAACGTCTAATTATTTGCAATAATATTGATAATTAACTTATCTAATTAGTTTGACTGGGGCTGTTACATTGGATTAGGGTTGCGTACCTCCAAATGGAAACGGAAACCTTATAGGATCACGCGTTTGTTCGTCTGTCCGTCCGTTTGTCACAATTAAAATCCAAGATGGCGGCCGCAAAATTTTACAATATATGCATTATGGGTATCGTATCCATGGTTTTCTGGGGTAGTGATGCCGAAAATGAGGTCGAAGTGAAAATCCAAGATGGCGGCCGCTAAATTTAACGACATATGCGTCATGGGTGTCATGTCCATGGTTTTCGGGGGTGCTAATGCCGAAAATGAGGTCGAAATGAAAATCCAAAATGGCGGTCGTGAAATTTTACAAAATATGCGTCATGGGTACTTAAATGTCCATTCGCGAAAATTTCAATATAAAGCCTATAAAGTTCGTGTTGACTTACTGTAGCGCAGCTGGTCCAAATTGGGTAAAATTAGATTTTACGAGTTGTGACAAACAGACGCACAGAGAGACAGGCAGACAGACGGCCATGACGAAATTTTAAGTGTTCCTTGTAGGTTTAAGTCTACGCAAAACAAAAGAATTCAGTTAATATTTAAGCAGATTTATGTATTTAATGAATTATGAACATCCTCCTTTTTGATGTCGGTTAAAAATATCTACGTAAGTAAATCTTATACCTTCTTAAAAATAAGTTACGCTTCTGACTAAGCTTTGCGTAAATTTATCCATTTAATATAAAATATAAATTCTGAGAAATATTATCAAAAGATTTTTTTTCATTAGGACTCCTTTAGCCAACCTCGATTTTATACAAGTATCGATTAGACTGAACGCAACTTTTGAATCGAATTATGAAACTTGGGTAAATGGTCAGCACTAAGAAGTGCTACAATTTTGTGTACATTTTGACAAAATTTGATTGTATTTTTAAAGCACTTATGTATGGATAATGCCAAAAATAACAATGGAGATGGAATGATAATGTCTTTATTTCGTCTGAATGCATCTTTTCAGCAAGCGAAACGTTCTTTATGTACTTAATTTTAGCTAATCTGAGTAGTCTGCCTTTTGATAGGGTGTAGAAATACTTATATTATACCAATTTTGCAGTGATCTGAAGTAGTTTGACCGACCTCAAGTTATAATTTAAGATATTTGCCACAAACTTATTGTATGAAATAGCTGCAAACGTTTATTTTTTTTTTAAATTTGAATCCTGAAAGTTGATGTAAATTCCCGAATTTTATGACGTGATCCACAACACCCTACCGAGTCAAGGGTGTGTCAAATGTCAAAATCTTGTCGAGCAGAGTGGTTAAAATAGTTTTATCTAACAAAACATTGCCGGTCCCGGTGCATTGCCTAGATTTACACACAAAATATTTACCTACTTAATCTCACGTTTTTATTTAATTTTAGGTAGACCTTCAGAAAAACGCATAATTCGCCAATATACAGTCAGAAACACGGTACATATTATACCTTCCTGGCTTCGTTAAGAGTTTACCTAACGAATTATACCATTCAATAAGAAAACATGACTGACCTGAACTCGCAGCGATGTGATATGTTTCCATTTTAATAATTTTCACCCACTTAACCTTGAAAACTTATCACAATATATCGAATACACAGACACTGTCACAAAAAAAATACTTTACTTCGATAACACAATACCTATAGGCAATAATAACAACATTGCTTCCACTTTGAAACAATAACTACACCATAAAAACTATTTGTTTACACAACGAAAACTTGCTTTCCGCGCGGGCGCCATGCCTTACGCACGCGCCGTACACACGCACACTGACCGTTTCTCTAAATGTCAACACGACGCAAAACGTCAACTTCGCAGAACGTCAACTTTTCAAAAATTCAAATGTTCGTGTAATAATAAATATTCGAATTTCGAAAATTAGTGTAGAATTAAATTTAGAATTTTCTAATAACAATAATCATTAATTTATGAGAAGCCGTCATGTTTTTTTGTTAATTAATACAGTTGCCGTTCGTTAGTACGTTTGCCTGCTTCAATTTATACTTCACATGTATCAATAGTAGTCGGTTTTAGTATGTTTTATACCTTTTAACTGAAAATTGTTATTGCCTTCAATATTCCTGCGGTGCTGTGATGGCCCCATACTTACGAATAGTTATCTCAATTCCATGTAAGAGAGAGTTTGGATAAGTTAAGCCTAGTATTCAGTCTCAAAGCAGGTTAAAAACCATTTCTCATACAGAGAAGTCACGAACATTGATCACTACACTTGTTATAGGCGGATTGGCGATCTCAGGCTTATACGTGGGTACCTATAACAATGCTGTAGACCTTTTTGTGACTTTGTTTAAACATGCTATCTCTGAAACTTCTAATTGGTTGCAAAATTTTGTTGTATAAGATAGCCAGATTCATGAACAATAGTATAGGCATAGTGTATAATAATATAATAGTAACATCGCGCTACGACCTTAAAGCGGGTGAAAAATCTAAGCAGTCGAAGTCGAGAGCAAAAGCTAGCCTAGCTAACCTTATTATAAATTCCAAGCTTTCTCGTGATGTTTTAAGACGCTTTCTCGTGATGTTTTAAGACTATCAAAAAAACACAATAAAATTAAATACTTTGTTTTATTTATTAACCTGCTTTTACCCAGTCGAATCCCTTCATGAAAAGCTATACTTTATCAAACAGCAAACGAAAACCGGTAGTAACTTCTCACTTCACTGTCACACATTGCTAGTACCTAATAAAAAAAAACATGATTACCGACCCAGCATATAGCACAGACGCCTTGTCAGTGAACTCTCTAAGAGTTAATCAGGAGAGTGGTTCAATAGTTCGCGTCAGAATTCGAATCTGTGTCAGTTTTGTTCCATTTTGTAACGAACAAACACATGCATGCCGATTTTTCCGCGCCAGCAGTGAACGGGTTAAATGAAGCGAATCAGGCCAATGTCCGGAGTTCTTTTACTGTTGGTGATAGTAATATTTCGTGAATGGTTTTGGATGTTTAATTTTTTTATTGGGGTTAAGTGGTTTTGAATATTAAGTTTTGGATGTTAAGTTACCTTTGGCATGTTAAAAAAGTTAGTTTATAAATAAATTGGTCTAGTGGTGACTACGCAAGCGTGACTGCTGTGCATGAGGTGTTCGGTTCGATTGCCAGGTCGGGCAAAGTGTTATTGGGTTTATCCATCAGGAATATCTCAGTAGCAGCTTCGGAATCTGTATATGTGCCCGGTTGATGGCATTAGGCTCGCCCCCTATTACATAAGACTAAAAACATAACTGGCGAAATGTGGGTGTACTAATGGGTACACCTCTGCCTAACTCTTCGGGGATTACAGGCGTGATGTTAGGTTATAAATAAGTGAAACTTTTCACGGGCCATTTTCCTTTTAAACATTTTTCTACACCTTAATTTAGATGTAAGTTTAATGAATAAAATAAAACACACACTTGTATCATTGAGCTCAACTTTTGTTTAAGTTATAAAAAGTGCCAAAGGATTTTAAACCTTCATATCTATAAAACGACCTTTTTCTTTAAAAAAATCGCAAGTTATCCAAGTTTTAGAGCACTATCGGTGCTAGACCTTTTTCAGATACAGACATCTGTGACAGCAGTTATACGACAGTTTGGAAAAAGTGATAAGGGTTCCGTATATATCGCTGGGACCCATCTACGTTTTATGAAACTGAATTTATAATACGAATGATAAATTTATAAATATTAACTAGATTAGCTCACAGCTTCGCTTGTATGATCTCGTATAGCGAAACTAGTTTTTTTCTTCGTTTAATCATAATTGGTTCGCAGGTTTAACGGTCTTCTTCTTTTTATCGTGTGAGCAGTAAGGTCTTGCGACCCCACACACCCTAGTGTCAAAGTTTCTAAACCGCCTCAAGGGCCTCTGACATGGTTTTGAGTGGAACAGTAAAGTCCAGGTTTCCTCACGATGTTTTCCTTCACCGATGCCAGTAAAAAAATATAGAAAATTACCGTTCATACAGACTAAAAGTAATTTATAAATTACGTTTGTGCATAGTACTGAAATCTATACAACCTTATTTTTTGTTTACTAGAAACCTCAATATATTATCCCATGGGAAAAGTACATATTTTTGGAATAGAAAATATCCTATAAGTTATTCCAGACGTTAATTCATCTCTGTGCCAAATTTCACTCAGATCCGATTCCGTGATGTGATTAAGTAAAACATCCATTCATCTAAACTTTCGCATTTATAACAGTAGTAAAATTAGACAACTCGACTAAATGTATGGAAAGGCAGATTTAGTTTTGCGATTCATCATTGGTCATAATATACCTACCTAGGGGTTATTCATAATGATGATGAATATAATTACCCCTTTTCAGGTTTCTGATAAAAAAGGAACTAAATGTAAAAGCGAAAGGTCACTCATCCATTCACTCACAGATTTCCACCAAATCTCAAAAATAACTTTACTTATGTAGGTAAAGTTTGGCAATTAGTAGGTAGTTTAAGAACAAATTTATGTCTGTGACTTCCACGTGGAACGAAGCCGCAGGCAAAAGCTAGTGTTTTACATTAATAAATATCCCTGTGGACACAAACTGTTAAGAGTTAAAATGAAGGTCGGCACGTGTACGACGGTTCAGAAATTTTAATAAAATAAAGAGGATGGAAAGTTTTGCGACATTACAAGCGTCATAGTTAAAAGGTATAGGTTGAGTAAAGCATTACCACCTACCTAGTTTTTTTCGGGATTAAATTAATTAGGGTTGGCTTCTTATCTAACCGTTATTTTTTTTTGGGGATATCATATGTCATGGACTGCCTTCTGGGGCAGGCGGAAGATTGTGTCGGTCTCCTACTGACTAGAACCCCACGTTCCGCCAACTGCCACAGGCACAAGTGTCGCTCTGACCATTTTTTCGCACTTCGGTTGGTATTGGCCTACCAACACTACCAGCAGAGCCCAGTAACGAGGTGCGTCCGTCAGCTACAGGCCATACTGACTTCAGAAAGGGGAACACCACGCGCGCCTTATTCTTGGGCCTCTCGCTGTTCAAGCGACGACGTTTTAAACATTTTGATCAGCTTCCCAATAATGGGTCCCGGCTGTCAAAATCGCACACACACAAACTCACGCCTTTCTTCCATGGGGGTAGGCAGAAACCACCCTGCGTTGCCACTCACCTCTGCTATATAAATACCTTTTGTTAATCGTCTTTCACTCATCCTCTCAACAAGACCGAACCATCTAAGCATGCCCTTTTCTATCTTTGTCACTACGTCCTCAAAACATTCATGTATCGTATTCCTTATTTCAATTCCAAAACTCAACCGATTTAAAAAAAAAACACTAATTAGTTGTCAAGTAAAAAGACTATTCCTGACCGTTCCGTTTGTTTGGAAAAATGGTTACCAGCAAACGGTCCCAACTTAATAACTGGACCATCACGACAAGCCAAACAAAACAAGGAGCAAATATAAATGAATATGTTACAAAATTATTTGTTAGCCGGCGTAGGCGATTGTTTTCAACAGTAGGTATATTATGAAGGGTTTAAAAGGGTTTTCACTTGGTGGCAACATTGCGAGCGTGGGTTCAGGCTCGATTTAACCTAAGCTATGTAAAAACATACGGGTATACTTGTGTGTTGGGAACTGTTGCGGTGTCCCTTAACTTGTTTGAGCCATTGTTTTCAAGATATTTTAAAGGTTAACTGGAGATTAGTTTATTTGTGTTTTGGTTTTAAAATAGGTTACAAAAATAATTATACCAACCTATTATTGTCCCATTGCAGCCCAAAGGCCTCTTCTCATACAGAAAAGACATTGATCATTGTATTGATCTTTCATTGATCACCAGGCTTGCCCGAGGTGGATAGACGATTTAAGACTTATATTAATTACTAGTCCAAGTTTCCTCACGATGTTTTCCTTTACTGATGTCAGTGATAAACTGAAAATTAGGTAGGTAAGGAACATTGTAATAAAATTGTTTACGATTAAATTAAGGGGGTTCTTAATAAATGAGCGGCTTAATTTCCCGTCTCTTAATAAAAAATGATTATTTTGAACTTACGAAATTCTTTAATTACCAAAATTACGACTTCTGTAATAATTTAATACAAATTAAGTAGAGCTTGTAAAACGTATGAGCCATTTTCAATGATTTTACATAACATGCGGCAATTTATATAATAAAAAGAGATTATTATTTGTGACAAAAAAAAATACACTATGAATATGTCAGTAGCTACACAAAATTATTCGAGCACCCACCAAAAATACCTACTCTGCTCACAAAAATATTCAAATCGAAAATTCGAATTTTAAAAATCTAAATTTCAAACTACCCGCAACATGGTCACGTATGACAACGTTGGTTTACGCTCTAAAGCCACTCAAACATGTTTTAAATGGCTGCCAACTGTGATCACACTCGTAGAATATTCAAAACAATGCCATTTCAATAGGTTTTCCACATTGTTCGACCATCAATTTCGGAAAACGTATTTTTCAATTCATTGGTTTGGTTATCAACCGAATGAACCGTTTGATAGACGTTTTAGCCGATAAACATAGACTGTTTTGGAATAGGTATTAAATATTGATAGCTTTAATTGTTTATACAAATAAATTATTGATGTATGAGTAGTTCTGACCCAAGTATTGTTATCTTAAAATGCTTTAATTTTATTGTGTTGAAATATGCTTTCCTGGTAATCCCGAGTCTTGTGGTAGGTTACTTATTTGGTTGCCATTTTTAAGTTGCAAGTTTAAAACACACTTAATGAAGTCGAAAGTAACAGGTTATTCAACGATGCAATTATTTGTTTTGCTCAAACAAGCAGGAGATGGAACAGAATTAAGCTAATAGGCACAAAAATACGTTTAGAACTGGAAAAAGCCCAGATAGTCAAGCACCTCAGATTACAATTAACGTAAACTAATGGGTCCATATTGTGAACATAACTGACTATAGAAAATATGAGGTTTTTGACATCTGTCACACTGACAATTCGACCCCGAGAAGCAGACTGATTCAGCTTGGTTATCGGATAGGCATACTTTGACAGCGAACTGCCTAACGAACAAGGGGAATATTCTCCTAAACCAGGTAATAAATACCTCCCTCCATACCCCCAAATTCCACACAATCCAACATAAAAACCCTTTTCAAACAGTTATGTCACTAGTGTAACAATGTCCCCATAACTATCTCAAAGTTAACTAGAAGCATGCATATTTGAATAGTATTCGTAGTGCCGCGATAACTTGGACTAACGTTCCGTTAGAGAGGTCCGTCCATTAACTATTCACAGGCTTTAAATAGAATCGAAATCGTGCCAAGTCGGCTGTAACCTTACCATGTTGAGCCACACGATGCGAGTCGTCATATTATATTAATGCTGGAGCCGTATTATGGACGTGTGAATGTAGAGTGGAAGGAGATATGAGATAGACTTACACACCTTTTTTTACCCACGATGGACCGGAGAAGGTGTTTGTGTGTAAACGAAACGAATCTTCCTATTTTGTTAACAGTTTGACCGATTTACACATGGTTTTCTATGAAGGGTTTGTCATTCATCGGCGATGGTTAAGATCATATGAACCAAAAAAATAAGGGTCCAAGCCTCGACATCTCAGTACATCGTTATAAATAGGCTGTATTAGTATTATCATTACTGCTCGTCAGTTGTCAAAAGCTTCAAGTTACTAGTATTTGTTTTTAATTCAAAATTACTCTAACAATATTATCTACTGATATCGATTTGAACCTACCCTTAATTATTGCCGAACAAGTCCTCAAAATAAATAAAACTGTGACACAGATAAGATAAATAAAATATCAGAAATTGGAGTAAGAACTAAAATGGTTCAAACAACCTTTCATGTTGAATACAGCTATTCAAATAACTGTAATCGAATGAAACTACAAACAAACTTAGGTATTCGGATACTCCTCGATGCTAACTTGGAAATGAAGTTAAGAACTTTGAGCCTACTGTATGATATTACCTAATTTCGAGCTTGAAGTAATTTGAGTTGATTACCTAATGATATTCACCGACCAAATTTTGGTTATTGTGGCATATTTAAATGGAGACTAGTCGAGTACGCAGGAGATATTATAGTGTACAGTTGTGTGCTCAAACACAGGTATATGGCAGTCCCCTTTTCCTTGCTCTACTGGGGATAGATCAGGTTTTAACTAACGGTTGTATGTGCTTTCCGAGGCACGGGAGTGTTTCACTGTCACACATCATTTACTTAAAAGTTCCGGAGTGCTATTGACAAATTCCTAATGAAAAAAAACTCAATAACACTTTGCCCGACATGTGAGACACTCCCTGTCTAGGTAAGCACGTAGAACCGTTGATGCTTCGCCTGATATCTCCCCAAAGGCGTTGGATTAACGCTACATAGGACATGAGAAAGAGGAAAGAGAGAGTGCACTTGTATTTGCGCACACAATTGTGCATTATATAATCCCATCTCTCCATCATCATGCCCTCTCTTTACTAATCTCCATTGTTATTGGCCACCGTGACCAAATTCGGTCATGAAATGATACCGTTATATTAACAGTAAGATAATAAAACTGTATCGCACCAAAACCGCCCAAGACGTCCAGAATCCAACCTCACATGTTGCATTATAAAGGTAGTCAAGTTGGTTAGCAATAAATTTAAAAATGTATGCGGAACATCGCACACTCGGGTATTTTATTACGAAGAACCCAATTCAGAGAATATATGGACGAGGTTTTCATTTCAAACATCATCTTTCTATGTTCAGAGTTCTATTCGAATGTAGTAAAGGATCTTAGTATAATGTTTAAATAACATTTGCAAGGATTGTGTCTCAAAATGGCGAGAGGAGGCAGCGGTAGACCACGAAGGATGACTGGGATAACTTCCTCGAAAATTCGAATCACGTAGCGCAAAGTCGCGACCGATGAAAGGTATAGAGGGAGGCCTTAACCCAGCAGTGGGAGAGTTCGGGCTATTTATAATTATGATGAGGATTATGAAGTTAAAGCATAGAAAAAACTGGGTATTGCCCAGGATTGTTGGAAGTTCAAGAGTTGAAAAGGTATTGAAATATTTTTTGTTGGTCTTTAGAGGCTTTGTTACTTATTATTTCCAGGCTTTTATGTACCTATTGTGTGGGTGGCAGTCAGCCGAAATTCTGGTAAGTTAATATTGGCTATAATCTCCTTTTTAACGTTTGGAAGGTTTATTTACTTACACACCTAAATCTAACATTAACAAAATAAATACAATCTCTATAATCTTCTTATAATATTTTTTTTGCAACAAACTAGTGAAGAATCTATTGAATTGTGTACTTTCTTTTATATATACAGTATTTAGGCTCTAATGACGTCTTGTTTTATATAAAGTGTTTGACTTACAAATGGAACAAGATGGAATATATTCTTGGACAACTAAGATATTTCCGTGTGTGTGTGTTCTCTCCGTCTGTCTGTTACCTCATTACGTCAAAACCACTGAACTGATCGTAATGAAAGGAGGATACAAGGAGGTAACTTGGGATCTAGATAGAGACAACGGCTATTTTTTATTCTCCGGCTTCATCTGCGTCACCGCGATAGCCATCATTCTCGAAAATGAAAACAAAACTTTTAAAATTTAAAGTATTTTGTACTTATGTACACTTTATTTTATTTAGTTAAATACTTGGTGTGTAATTTATTTTTTTCAAATCAATTTTTGCTGTTTAGCGCTCGTACTTAAATTTGCACCTACCATGTTATCTCTTCACCACCTTTGGTTGACTGTAAGAGAATGCCTAAGGAATTAAGTCCGCCTTTGTACTTTTGTTGCATAAAGTTTAAATAATTAAATGAACTTTTAAATAAACAAACCACCCTATTTTCTATCTCTTTATTTATTTATTTCTTTCTTTTCTTTCTTTCTTTTTTTTCTTCTTTTTTATTTATTTTATGCACTTCCACATTAAACCAAAACGGTATATCAAAGAGATCCTGACCCTTCTCATTATTAATTCGATTTCGAATACTTTAGGTACACGGATTTTAATATTATATTCCAACCATTATTCTCGGGACCGACCGCCAGCTTTGGGAGCTTTGAACGTATCCAAAGACCGCTTTTGTGATGCCAGACAACCGTGATAAAAACTTCACAGATACTATTACCATGTAACTTATGTAATCCTGGTACAGATTTCGTTAACATACATATTTAAGCTGATGTAAATTGGAATTGTGATGTAATTTGTGTAATTAATTATTCCAATTTATATTCTTCTTATCAATCGGTGAGATAAAAGCCGTCTGGGAAATTATAATAATGATGCTTTAGTTGATCAAACCTTCCTTGTATAAAGTATCTTTTGGTGGCCGATAAAAATAAATCTATTCGGAGAGCAGGATCATTATGGATGTCTGATGATAGATAGGCTCGTACGTAGTAACGATCGCTTTTCTCATTACTATTTCCTTTAATGTAATTTTGTTCAATATTCAATTGAATGTACCAGGAGAGAATAATTCGAGTAGTTCCTAAATGACAAGGTCTATCAAACTAAATCATGATTGATAGGCTGTATCAGAACTGTGATAGAAAAATTGTGATATAATTGTGCGACTATCCCTACTAATATTATTTGTCTGTCTGTTACGCTGTCACGACTAACAACTGAACCGATTTTGATGAAACTTGGTACAGGGTACAATATAAGTAAACACCAACAAAGGACATAGGCTCCTTTTTATTCGAAATCAAAGTCGCAGGAAAACTCTAGTAATAACAAAATATCGTTACGAAGAAACACATACACGCTCTATAATTATACCTCTTAATAATAATCTGTAAACGCCCAAAACACCTACTTATTCAATAGGAGTTTAAGTATGAGTTGCTTATTCAAATTCACGTACCAAAAGACCACAAATTTCACCCATCAAACACTTAACAGGTAGCTTCACGTTCACTTCAGTTCGCTTCCAACACATGTTAATGATAAATTCCGAACTTAGTAACTTAACGAGAACTGGTACTGCGGTGGTAAGCGCATAGCTATCACGTGGAGCGAGAATTAATTACTCGCAATGTGTTCACATGTTACTACCAACAGGTTAACAGCTGACACGAGGTCGAATTTGTGGAAGATATAAGAAATATTGGCACTAAGGACCAATAAAAAATTACTTGACAGAAAATGCTTGTAGAAATCTATGCTTATAATATAATTAGGGACAGGCCATGTAATCACCATGTACTAGGTTATCATCAGCGCCAAGGAGTTTGCAAGGATCTCTAGTATTATCGTCTTGACATAAAACATAAATTGTCTTTACGATAAATAAGCAGATTCAAAAGAGAAAAACGATGATTGTATTCTTAACAATCACTGTAGATTCTCAAAGATTTTTAGATAAATATAAAACTTCTGTATTATTCTCGGCAAAAAAAAATATTGTTCCTAATTTTTTATTAGTCTCCGTCCTCGTTTCAAAAGGGACTGTGTCTGACGACTGTGTGAGTAAACTTTTTCGCATACAATTTTCCTTTGTTTTAATTTCGAGAAAAGAGGAGGCTTACCTGTTTTTGTCTTTTACGTATTTAACATACCAAGCCGACATAAGAACTAGGAGACAATGCGACGAGTCCCACTCGTTAAGTTCTTTGCGCAACCTAAATCCTATCCTGTGTATGTGTGTGTGATAAAAAAAAACACCAGGGGAACATGAAGCGACGTAGTACTGCGATAAAAAACCGCTCTATTCGGAGTTCTCGACCCGTAAATCGTTGCCAGCGTCCCCTTTTCTTCTAATACGCGGTTGGTTTGCGATTCCGTGTTGTTGTACCGTTCAGAATGTTTGTATGAATGGGATAAAAATTGCACAGAGCTGCGTTTGTGTAAAAATGTATTTTTAGTTACCTATAAAATGTAGAAGAATGAATGTTGTTTGTGCTTGGAAATGCTGTGGATAAACGTGTTGGCAATTGTTTTGCAATACGTTAGTTTCTCACGGCAATATTAGCTTTACTGAGCATATTTCTCGGTTGCGTCTTGCTTGTTTTTATGAAGATGATTCAAAATTATAGTCTAACCTGGGCCCTGATTCTACTAGGGAGGTAGAAGTAAGTAATAAATTACAATTCTGGTTTTTGTACAAACTTTATTTTTGGCGAATATAGTAGCAATACTCTACGTTGTATGTAGCAAGCTTGAGGTTGAGTACCATAAAGGGGTTTCATAATTCTTGTTAAAACTAAGTTCAAAGTAGCTTTGAAAGTAAAGGCTAAAGATTAGGTAAGCTAGTTTAAATATTCACAGATTAATGTGTTCATGTTGTTGTTGAGTTGTTAAGAGATTTATTGATAGAAATGCTTTAGCTTTTAGTTCTTTACTAATATACTTAATAAAAATGAAGAGTTTTTGTTTGTTTGTGTAAACGCGATCATCTCTGAAACTACCAGTTTGATTGGGAAAGTCTTTTTGTATATAATAGTCAGATTAATGAGGAATAGTTTAAGTTATATACCATCACGCTACATACCATGGAAGCGGAGCAGTAACTACAAACTTAACGCGGGTCAAGTCACAAGCAACAGCTTGTCAATCTATAATTCCATGTAATATTATATTAATGTTAGGGACTTTTCTAATAATAAATGAAAATGCCAATGAGTTCATTAAATACATTTATTTATCGCCATAGAACGTGACACCCAATGACAATATTAATATGTTACATATATTTATATAATGCAATATTAAACTAACAAACAAATGTATCACAGAATATTTTGATAGTGTTTAAAATTGACCAATATTTATACAACGTGGACGATCACTAATGAAATGAATTACAAAGTCACGTTAAAATTAAATTACAATTACATTTTATTTTAAATAAATTGGGAGAGTAATTAAATTAAAGTAACACAGCTGCAGCAACATTTAAATTAATTAATACAAATAACTATAGCTTTAACTTTCACTTAAAAAGTTAATTAGAACTACTTAGCTTTTATAAGTAAAAGTTAATTTGAGAAACACTTTTTGGTAGAACTGAAATATAGTTATAAAAGTCAACATAATTAAGTATTATAATTAATATTTGCCTTGAATTAAAATGTAAATAGCAACCCTCCGTTTTAGGAATGTACTAATGAGGTTAACGTTATTAATTAAGAACACAGCGAAAAGATCTCCCAATTACTTAAAACAAATCATAAAAAGACTCGTCAATAGATTTTCATAGATTTATTAAATTTAGACATTTTTAACTACCTAGCTGTTTTTAATTTTATATACAATTTACACAATTATAACTTTATATTTATATATTGGCACAACGAGTGACAGAAGATTTTCTTGCATTAAAATGTTTGAAACAACTGAAAGCGTTTCTCCTTTGCAATGTCTCGGAGACAATGTAATATCACGATGTTATTAGCAAAGAAAACTCCGTGAATAAACTTTGAAACTACTACATTTTCATAGTTCACGTTGTTTTTATAACGTTGTGACTACAAATTCCGTCATTCTGAAAAGAAATATAAGTTTCATGTTTCCATGACAAAAGAAAATGAGATGGTGAGGCCTGATCGAGTATATAATGCAAGATAGAAAGACTGCATGTTTACTACAACAAACAAAAACTGTATCTAAATCGGTTAAACTGTTTTGGAGATATATGGGAACAATTATATATTTTTTTATTATTTTATTGTCATGTTTTCACATAAAGAAGCAACAAGAATATTGTAACCAGGATTTTGTTTGACTTTTTTTTGTGCGACTGCTGAACATTGGGACTTGGGTTCGATTTCCAGGTTTGGCAAAGTGATATTGGATTTTTTTCATCAGGAATTTCTCAGTAGCAGCCTCGGAGTCTGGATTTGTGCCCGGTTAATGGCAATAGGCGCGCCCCCTATAACATAGGACTTAAATATAACTGGCGAAATGTGGGATTACAGACGTGATGTTATGTTATGATATAGTAAGAAACTAATTGGAAAGAGTGTTTGATTTTGACTTTAACTTCGACCGCGCACTCGAACCGTCAATCGTGTGGGAGTAATATCACCCTAACATATGACGTAGACCGTATGATCGTAAAAAGTATCTCTTCGACAATGTGTCGACAATGACGAACCCGTCATTTGGTACCTATTGTACTTATTCTCGTCTCTCTCGACCTTGTTACGATTGCACGACCGTACGAATTTCTCGATAGAAATCAAATTTATGCCTTCATTAGCAACCTTATTCTGTTAAGGTCTTAAGAAAAATATCACGAATAATATAGAAGCTAGATTTGCTCCATGTGAGCAGGGCTGCCAAATGTCCGGGATTCCACGGACTTATCCTACTCAGGTTTTTTAGATCGGTAGTGGTTTTCAAAGAGTCCATTTTTTGTGTCAGGAATGTTAAGCAATAAAAAATATAAAAGTGATGGATGTTTTTAGTTTCATTGGAAAAATATTTTTCTCAGGGTATCCGGAAAATAATATCAGCCAAATGTCCGAGGTTTTCGACGGTTTTGTCCGGCATCGGTTAATAAGGCAATGACAGCCCTACATGTGATTGCTGTAGAGTATTGATGAGCATTGATGAGAAAGTCTGCAGACGCAAGTATTGAGAAAATCTTTCTGAGAAAATGTTTATTCGGAATCTTTTTTTGCTTGAGAGTTAAAGATGAAAGTTGCTTGTATAAAGTTATGAGACTATTTCATCAGCGGAAAGTAAGCAGATGAAATAGATTTTTATGGTAAGATTGATATTTTATCTATGACGTTTAATACTCGTATAAGGGATCGCTTCTATGAATTTTATTCAAGTACACGGGCTAAAAATAAACACTGTTCTCTGAATATTATACTTGAATATAATTTTTCTGGTGTTTTTATTAAGGGTAAATTGTTCAATTTTTTTACTTTTTTCTATTTTTATTTTGAGCTCACGACACAGGGCATCCTTGTGTACATTCCAGGTTCCATAATACAGAATATGCCAACTAAAATATATGACTAAAAAAATATCATCATCAGAACGGTCGTGTTACCTACCTTGAACTGAAAGTTACCTGATGATAGAAAATGGGGTCTTACTAGGACATAAGATAACTTCACGCCTGTAATGCCTGAAGGGTTGGGCAGAGGTGTACTCATTAGTACACCCATATTTCGCCAGTTATGTTAACTAGTGTCCTAGTTAACATAACTGGCGAAATGTGGGTGTGTACTATTTAATTACTTATCCCAAAATATTATTCGCGCTTTTAACCGCACAAGTCCCGGCTGTCACACACCGGTATGACAGAACAATAGAAAATCAATCGTGTCTCATTACGTGGGACTTAAAGTATTAAGGGCTATGTGATGTTTATTTTACACCCTTTGGATTAAGTTATGGATCTTCCCTCTCTTTCTTTTTGTTTCCATCTCCTCTTCCCCCCGGACCTCTGAGGAGTTCAGACGCTTTTAAAGACACAGTATTTATTATTTTTTATTCATAATTTTATAATTTTATTCCAATTAAATAAGTTCATAAAAATAGGAGTGCATAAAATCGAGGAGCCTACTCTGTATCGACCGCTCAGTTACTCATCGGCAGTGACTCACCGCTTGACCAGTGTTAACCCCGCCTCAGCGCCAGCAACGCCCACCGCTGCGTGTCTCCAAGCAAAAGGGGCGTGACGAGGACCAACTAATAAGCGGCGCGCGCGCAAGCTCGACAGCGCTAGGGGAGGTACGTGAACTTGCTCCTGGTACTTGCTACGATACTAAGTACGCGTCACACAACTAATTGGTTACCACCTCCGCGTTCTGCTGTTATCCTAGTACACATCAATAACTTTGAAATAACTAAAAATGCCCATAAATCGTACGCCACCGAAGCCACAAATTGGAACGGAGACGGATTCTGAAAGCGTCGATGGCACTGCTTCTGACCAGCAAGCCACCGAAAATCGGACCAACATTAATACGGCGCGTTTGAAGAGAAAACGTGAAAATGAATTAAGTTCTTTCATGGAGGAAGTCCGCGATATGTTCTCGAAATTTGCTTCGGAACAAAGAACTAGACTAGACATTTTGGAGTCGTCTTTGACTGAAATTAAAACGCAAAATGATACGATTAACACATCTATGTCGACTTTATCTGCCAAATACGATGATTTACAATTAGAGTTAGAAAGTTTTAGACAGGAGCGAAAAGAACATATATCTCACATAAAGTCACTGGAAAGTAAGTTGGAAAATCTCGAAAAACAGTCGTGTACAAATAAGCTCGAGATCAGAAATATTCCTAAATTACAAAATGAGACCAAACAGTTACTGTGCGACACCGTTAAAAAAATTGGTACCTCATTAAATATACAATTAGATATATCAGATATAAGAGATGTATATCGTCCGTTTGCTAAACCGGGCGTCACTAAACCCATAGTCGTCGAATTTACTTCAGTTATCACCAAGGAAAACCTAATTAGTAATCTCAAAAAACTCACACAACAGGAGAAAACCGATAAATTAAATACCAGCTTATTCGCCCAAGAAACAAGTGAAACTACACATAAACCAATTTATATTTCGGAATGTCTTACTTCTAAGGGAAGACGACTTTTCTTCCTCGCGAGAGATTTTGCCAGTTTGAATGACTACAAGTATTGCTGGACATCTTACGGCAAGATTTACTTACGGAAAAAGGAAGGAATGGCACACGTCCGTATTGATGAGGAGACTGATCTCACTAAACTGAAGGTCAACACAGTATGACTATTGATAAAAAGATATCTTTTTGTTGTAACTCCGTATAATGTTAATTTTCTTTTTTCTCCCTTAATTTCTATTTTTGAGTTGCTAGCTTTTTTAATTGAAACTCTTATTCTAAAATTGTTTTGTTGTTTAATCGATTTACTCTTTTTACACTATTCAAATATCATTCTGAGGTTTTCGTCATTGAATGCTTTATTCAGACACAAACTTAATACTTTTATTAGACTATCTGCTAATCATTTTCAACAGACAAAAAATACAGGGAATATGTATCTCTATTACATAGGAGTATACGTTCTCAATTATACCGTCCTGAGTTATATCTGCTACACGCATATTGCACATAAATTGAATATCTGTTCCCTTAAAAAAATTGGTCATGTGCTATTACATACCTTCACAAATGGATGATTTGGCTAAGGAAATAGATAGTATATCTGTTTCAGAATCTCGGTCTTGTCATGTTGAGGATTGTAAGCAGCTCATAACGCATCCCGCTGACTGTCTCACTATCATAAATCAAAATATTCGTAGTATTTCGCGAAATTTTGATAGTTTCGTGGTGATGTTAGATAGACTTGGTATTGAATGTGATATACTTGTTTTGACGGAGTGCTGGTTATCGTGCTGTCCTACTGTCCCAAGGTTAGAAGGTTATTGCTCATATGCATCAAAACAAAACAGTAATCAAAATGACGGTGTATCGGTGTACGTTAAAACTACTCTTAATGTGTCTATTGAAGAACCACCTTGTCTAGACTGTAACTGTCTCATTATAAAAATTGGTACTGAAATGGCAATTTTGGCTATTTATAGATCTCCATCACATAAAAACATAGAGAATTTCCTCAACACCCTCGACATTATCTTAACTGAGCTATCCACTTTCAAAAATCTTACCATTGTAGGAGATATTAACATAAACATCTACCCCGGTCAGGTTTCTAGTCTCCAAATGGAGTACCTAAATTTGTGCTCATACCATGGCCTCCTACCAGCGCACACACTGCCTACAAGACATGGCAAGGCATGTCTTGATCACGTGATATTGAAAACAAAGTTTCCAGCTCTTACTTTAGTCTTGCAATCTACGATAACGGATCACGAGCCAGTGCTACTATGCCTTAATTCTAAACCAAAAAGAACGTTTGCTCATATCACCATAAATAAAATAAATACGGAGAGACTAAATAATGACTTGGCCAGCATAAACTGGGAACCAATTTATGCCTCAAACGATGCTAATATTGCCATGAAATACTTCACAAATTCCATCCAACGTGCTATAATTTGTAACTCTGTCTTGACAAAATTATCAAGACGAAATAAAATCATCAAACCGTGGATAACACCAGGACTAGTACGATGTATGCGACATAGGGACGCTCTCCACCAACAAGTGAGACAGTCACCAGGAAATGATGCTCTTAAATTAACGTATAGCAGATATAGAAACTTTTGTAACAACTTGTTGAAAAAAATTAAAATAGCTTATAATAAAAAAATGCTAGACCAGGCGGGTAAAAATAACAAGAAAATATGGGATGCAATAAAAAATATCACTAACTCAACTAAAATAAAAAATCAGGCTTTAGAACTAATTGACTCTTCTTGTCCAGCACAATCAATTGAAGAAGTTAATGAATTCTTTGTCACGGTGGGCAAAAATTTAGCCAGCAAGACTAACAGTTGCCAAAATCCTCGACACTCCGTTCATTCAATTCCTCAATCCACAGGCTCATTAAACTCTTTTGTAATTCTGGACACAGACGAGTCAGAGGTAGAGCGCCTGATATTGGATCTTAAAAATGTCTGTAGTACTGGATGGGACGGTATATCTAACCAACTTCTGAAAGAAAACAGAAACGTTCTCGTCCCTGTTCTGGCTCACATTTTTAATATGTGTTTAAACGAAGGAATATTTCCCACTGTTCTGAAGAAATCGGTCGTCCTTCCGATCCATAAATCTGGCGACAAAGATCGTGTCACCAACTACAGGCCCATTTCTATACTCCCAGCGGTCTCCAAGCTCTTGGAACGCATCATCAATAGTAGATTGGTCAAGTACTTGGAAACTAATAATCTACTCTCAAACAATCAGTTTGGTTTCAGAACTGGCAAGTCAACTTGTGATGCTGTCCACGAGCTTGTAGATTACGTGGTTAGAAATGTTGATTCCGGTAAAAAAACTGTTGGGATATTCTTGGACCTAGCAAAGGCCTTTGACACGGTTTCTGTGCCACTGCTCCTCAATAAATTGGAAAGTATGGGTGTAAGAGGTAAACAGCTAAAATTGTTCAAGGATTACCTCTCGGGACGCTGTCAATGTGTCAAAATCGACAAACTTGTTAGCAGTGACTTGCCTCTCACTTTTGGTGTACCACAGGGCAGTATTTTGGGGCCCAGTCTTTTCCTTGTGTACTTAAACGAACTCTGTGGTCTGACATCTATGGGTGGAAAAGTAATTTCTTACGCAGATGACACTGTTCTGCTGTTTTCGGCTGATACTTGGGAACGGGTCTATGTGGACGCTCAACGTGGCTTTGATACTGTGAGCCACTGGTTGAGGAGTAACAAGCTGACACTAAACGCTGATAAAACTCAGTACATAACATTTTCAATGCGCAACTCTAATTTACCTCCCACAACACTCTCTTTAATTGCCCACAACTGCTGCAACGACGGAACCTGCAAATGTCCGGCTCTGATCAAGACAAAGTTCGTAAAATACTTAGGAATAACAATAGACAACAACCTCTCTTTTAAACCCCATATAGACTTAGTCACAGCTAGAGCTAGAAAACTAATATACGTTTTCAAAAACCTACGCCATGTTGCAGACCCCAAACTAATGAAGCAGGTATATTTGGCACTTGGTCAATCAACTTTATCATACTGTATTTCGGTCTGGGGTGGTGCATCAAAAACCATACTAAAGCCACTTGAAGTAGCCCAAAGAGCTATTCTCAAAGTAAGCACCTTCCGTCCGTATTTGTTCCCAACTTATCAGTTGTTCCTAGCCTGTGAGGTTCTCTCTGTCCGCCAATTATTCGTACTGCACACAGTTCTGATCCAGCACGCGAGAGTACACTTTGAAAAACTACATTTCCCATCCAGGCGACGGAAACCTATATTCAGTACCGACAGATCCATGCTTAAACACTCATTCGTTAATAAATATTTCTGTTTCTTAGGTCCGTACCTTTATGGCCGGATTGATAAGAGTCTCGATATACTTACCTTAAATAGTAGAAGTTGTAAGAATAAAGTGACTGAATACCTTCATAAGCTGACCTATGACGAAACTGAAAACCTCCTAGTTGTTACAAAATAAGTTTCAAATACACACCCTCCTACACACACTCACGCATCTACATTCAATACAAAAGGAGGTCCCCACTCCACTCTTATTTTATTTTAATTCCACTTTTTGATTATTTTTTATTTTTTTTCTGTATGACTATTTTTAATTTGCCAGATCAACAAGAAACAAAATATGTACTTAATTAAAATAGAGAACATTAGTTAAGCTTTCAATGGTATACTTTTAGGGAAGAGCGCTGATGTCTGAGATACAGATATTAATTTATCTAGTTCAGACACAGATGCCTTGCGAAATATGTAATAGTATAAGCTAAGCTAAAATATGTATTCATCATTAATGTAACTTACTTAAATCGAAATAAATTTATTATTATTATTATTATTATTCCATTTATTTATTTTGTATACATAATTATTACATTTTTAAATATTAATATAAAAATAAAAACATTTAAAAATATAAAAAATAGTAGCCCACCGGTGGCGGAAACAGGGTCCAAACCACCGGCGGTCAGGGCTCCAAAGAGAGGAACCTCCTAACTATTCGGGCCGTATCCAGAAGTACTGCTTTCTGGATCAAGCCCTTGATCCAGCCGCCTAACGAGAGCCTCCTAAGATGTTGGTCGAGGCTCTTGGCTATTAAGCCATTGGCAGTGACGACTATCGGCACAATGATCGCTGAGTCCACCTCCCACATGTCGACAACCTCGCGGGCCAAGTCAAGATACTTGATCTGCTTATCTTTCTCGACCTTCACGAGGTTCACGTCATGTGGGACTGCTATGTCAACAATCATTGCGCGCCTCTCTAAGCGATCCACCACCACTATATCAGGTTTATTGGCTACAATAGTCCTGTCAGTGATGATGGATCGGTCCCAGTACAGTGTGACATTGCCATTTTCGAGAACTGGGTCGGGCACATACCTGTAGTACTGTACTTCCGATTCCACAAGGCCGTATTTTAGAGCAAGTTGCTGATGGATAATCCTGGCCACTAGATTGTGTCTATGCAAGTACTCTTCGTTAGCTAGACGAGAACACCCAGAGATAATATGACGGATTGATTCACCCGGCCGGTGGCATGCCCGACAAATGTCAACCGTGCCATCCTTCACAATAAATCTCCGATAGTTATTCGTCATAATAACTTCGTCCATAATTGCACAGACAAAACCTTCGGTTTCCCCAAATAGGTCACCAAATCGGAGCCAGGATACGGACGCTAAGAAATCTACATCGGGCCCATGTTGGGCCCGAAAAAAGCGCCCGTGGAGCTCCTTACTCTGCCATATCTCCTCGCGATCTTTAGTCTCAAGCACTACAGGTTTGCGCCAGTTCTCTTTAGCCAAGGAGAGCGGGGTGAGGCCCTTATCCACCAAAACCACATCTCGGTGCATCCCCACGTCGGCTTCTAGGAAATATTCCCTGAGACTGCATATCTCGCGATTGTGGAGAGTCTTAGCATTCAAGAAGCCACGACCTCCACACTTCCGCGGGATATACAGTCTCATCACCGATGACCGTGGATGATGCATCCGATATGCAGTCAGTAGTTTACGGACCCTCCCGTCCAGAGCGTCAAGTTCCGTTTGAGTCCATTTGAGTATGCCGAAAGAGTACATCAAAACCGGCATGACCCACCCGTTGAAGGCGCGCACCTTATTTCCTCCTGACAAAAGACTATTAAAAACTTTTTTCAGGCGGCCAAAGAAGCGCTCCTTCAACGATTGTTTCATGTCAACAGCATTGATGCCCAACGCTTCCGACATACCCAAATACTTATAGGTCTCGGTTGAAGAAAGGGATCTAAGGTTTATGGAATCCGAGAGTTGAATTCCCTCGGATTCCACAATCCCCCCTCGCTTGACATGCATGACCGCACATTTGTCCACACCAAATCCCATCCTGATGGCGCTACTAAAGGTTTCTGTTACCTTTAATAGTTCCATCAGTTGCAATCTGTTGGGGGCAAAGAGTTTAACGTCATCCATGTAAAGAAGGTGAGATACTACCTGGCCACCTCTCTTCAATCGATAGCCTAGACCTGAATCCTCCAGCAGTGTGCTTAGGGGATTCAAGGCTAAGCAGAACCAAAGCGGACTCAAACTATCGCCCTGAAATATACCTCGCTCAATCCTTATCGGTTCGCTATTCCGCTGGACACGTCGACACCCTGGATAGCGAAGAACCGTCCTCCACTGCCCCATACACGATGTCAGGAAGGCGCGTAGAGTTGCATCGATCTTATACAACTCCAGCACCCTCATGAGCCATGTATGTGGCACGGAATCATAGGCCTTCTTGTAGTCTATCCAGCATGTCGACAAATCCTTACGGGATCGACGAACCTGTTGGCTGATGGCCATGTCAATCAGGAGCAGCTCCTTGGTACCGCGGGACCCTTTCCTACATCCATTCTGAGAGGGAGACATGATATTATTAATGTCTATATGATTGTTAATTTTAGTTCTCAAAATGGATGTAAGAATTTTATAGACCGTCGGCAAACATGTGATTGGTCTATAATTTTTGGGTTCCGCAGTATTACCAGATTTATGGAGCAAGTGGGTTATACCTGTCGTTAGGAACTGGGGTAGCGATCCCGATTCTAAAGCTGACTGAAATCGGGACGCCAAGCAAACGTGCGAGCTTCTGAACCATTTGATCCAGAAGTTATGCAGCCCGTCCGGTCCTGGAGATTTCCAATTAGGCAATGAACGGACCGCACGAGCTACATCTTGGGGGCTGATGTTAATTGCCCCCATTTCCGGTATTGGATCGCACATTCGCTCGACTTCCCGGGTCCAATCACCCTCGGTGTGACTGACAGGCACCGACCAGATGCTGCGCCAAAACGAACACATGGCGTCATCATCCGGCAGGCGCGTATCAGACACACCTTGAATCGGTCGCTTATTATTATTATTATTATCTCTTTGTATTATTTCTATTTATAACTTCTTTCCTAACCGAAGCCAAGTGGTTTTTGTTTTAATAACCTTAAAAAATGTTACCTCTGGAGTATCTAGAATCATGTACCAAATCCATGTTAAAAGTTCGTGTCACGATGCATCCCTTTCAACATGTTTATTACAAGATTGTAACATGTTCTGGTGTGGCGCGCACCCATCCCGCGCCGTCAGAATCACATTACGTTCGGGATTGTTCGGTTTCATGAATTTTGATGACGTCACTGCGATTTCACGCGGGGTATTGCGTTTTTGCAACCGTACGGTGTGGAATATAAAAATTTGATTTTTAGGAATAAAATTAGAAACGCTGTTTTTCACGCTCGTTATTTTTTGGGGTTTTTGTTTAAAATACAATAGGACTGTAGACCAGTAGCAGCAACTTAAGACGTAATTTTACGTGGATAAAGTCGCGGACGTAAGGATCGCAGCAGGTGGCGTTCTGTACTTTCTGCCTACCCCCATGGGAAAAAGGCGTGAGTTTATGTATGTTTGTATGTAAAGTCGCGGGTAGTAAGCTAGTTTATTCATAACAGTAATCTTTGTCTCTCACGGTTCATTTTAAGCTGTCAAAAACATTTTAAAATGCCAAGACTACAGTTTGAGTGATTCACTATAAACAGAATTATCTAATTTTGGCACCAAAGTAATACAACACTATATACAATAGAAGAATTTGAAGAACATCAGAACATGGAAATATACAGAATACGAAAATTATCATCATTGAGGTAACTTACCTACTCATTCAAAATGTTCTCCTGGTAAAGGTGGCCAACTGCAGAAAAAATGTATTTTGATCAGAAACAAAATAACTGATATTTTTATAAATTGCATTTATTTGAAACAAACTTCAATTTTCGAGCAGTGAGCAGTGTACCTATGTCAAAAAAATTATGAACAATGGTGCCGATTCCCTTGGTCACAAACTAAACTAAAATTAGACTATTTCCATCTTTTTCTGTCCAATAAAATAAGAAAGAGACTAATGTAATTAAGAGCTGTCAAATTTAGTCAATCTGACACATCCATACAGTTATAGTTGACATCTTAAAACGTGTGGATTAAAAATACGGAGAAGTTCAAGGCAAAACTTATTTGACATCTCTAACTTAGTTCTTTAATGTCACGGAATGTCACCGTCCTTTCCTTTCGCTGTATGTTAGTAAGAGATGTCAATTCTCTAAATTTAGTCTAGTTTGTGAACAAGGGAATCGGCACCAATATTCGAGTTATTCAAAATTCAAATTTCGAATTTGTAACGGAGACTTTTTAGATAGAAGATGTCAATTTTACTTATCTGTGTAATGTGACATGTATGTCAAATCACTACAATTAGGGTACTTGATACCACCAATCAATTGATATTCTTTTTATGAGCTGTCAAAACACGATTCTGTACGGCAATAGTAAACTGTGACGGCACATTTTTGCAAACTCAAATGACTAACTATTTATTAATTTCAAAGCAACTTAAAATCATTTTTTACTGTCATTTTAAAATTAAATGAATTTTCATGGCTAAGATAAAGTGTTTCTTTAGAAAAGTTATGTCTTGGAATGTTTCTATTAATAGGTTTCAAATACCCAATTATATTACTGCCTCTAAATAACGCATGACGGTACCTGCGTCATAACTCATGAGAAAATTACTTATTAAATGATTGAGTACTGATGTTATTGTTATTATACTCTGCGTTTTTGTTAGATAGTTTCCCAATACTTTTGGCAAGTTTACTCATTCATATAAATTGATCGTTAGGCTGTTTTTATAGTAATTTTATTCTGCATTGCCTGCCTTATTACCAGGATTACAGCAACAAAATAAAAAACAGTCTTGCATTTATAAACTAGTACAAGATTACATACTTATTCTTTCTCTAATAATATAAACATACCTTTAATAAAATGACACAACAGCAACGAAAATTCTAGAACAATATGAAAATACAAAAAAGTAATAAATTCGTTGCGTAAAACTAAACAACGTACAAATAATTTATTCAATAGGTATTCTAACAACAATTTGACAGTTTCGTGTTGACAGTTAAACAAGATGGCGGCGGTACAAAAATACGAAATATGGAATTTATCCGGGAAATATTAAAAAAAGATTACAAAACAAGCAAACAGAGGCTGACGTCGTAAAAGGTAAATCAAACTTGCCTTTAATTATTATTAATTTTTAATAGGATCAGTTCGTTAAAACGGAGCTTTGAGCATTATTTTCAAATTTATATATTTTTTTAATGACACCTAATATCACAATTCACAAGAATAATTAATTCATGGAAGCAAGTTCTAACTGTAAGTATGTCACTGTTTTAGATTTTCTTGTTAGTAGCTAGTTAGAAGTACGAGTGTTATTACACTGGCGATTTTCAGGTGAGTACAAAGCGAGGCGAGAGCGCAGCGGTCTCCCCGCGATTTTGCAGCGAGCGCGCTGCAAACACGCCGCGTGCCGCGGGTGTGCTCCAAGCTCGCTGTGAAAATTACTGTCGCTAGTGTTATATGCCCCTAAAGTGGCTTTAACTTAGCTCACGAACTTAACGCGAAAGTTATACCTACGTGCTTAACTGTCAACATAAGTTGTCAATGCCTTAGTCTGTACATTACATTAACTTATCGTATTCGCATCAGCCCCTTTCCAACATATGTAAATATTACAAATTTTTATTTTTTCTCGTGACATAAAACATCGAAATTCAGTGCTTGCTATTAATTTATAGAATAATTGATTTTATAATATAATTTTATTTTTATGACATTTTTTATTACATTTATCACTAATAACGTAGTTGTATTCTGTCGTTTTATTTTAATTTAAATAATCTAAAAATAATTATATTGAGAACGTGCATACTTATAAAAAGATAATTCTAATTGAGTATAATAGAATGCCTTAACTCCATAACAACTTAAATTTCCACATCACTTCCCTATCTACAATATACTGAGCATTATTTTCACATTAACGCCTATCTAAAACACATCTTCACACAATTCCTTACAGGGAAACAAACAAAAACAAACTTCTAACTCAAATCTCTGCCGTTTACTTCGAAACTTCCATACCGGCCCCCATGAAAAGTCATATCACATCAAATATGAACGTGATAACAGAAAACAGCCCGTTACTGCGAGTAAAACAGTAGGCAGGCCCGGTCAAAGTGCTCTAAAAGCTTATTGAGCCTGACAAAGGCTTGAGCCTCGAATTCCCAGCACCATTTCAAAAGATGTTACAGAAAACAGATGCATGCGGACGGTGCAAACTCACTCAAATATTAACCTTTATTTGCTATGCGATGTTTCAACCCGCGCTGGTCCTGTGAGCCTAGTATTCAAAATGTGGTACGTGGTTGATATCTTAAATTTTATAGCAATCCTTTCTACTTTAGTTTAAGCCAAATTACAAGTTTGGCTTTGTATAACGTTGTCTCTATCTTTTATACTTGAAACTAATAATAAAGCAACCATTTGAATTGGCTACCCAATTTCCAATAAATAACTAGAGATAAAGAGAGCAATATTTAGCTTCAAACTAAACTGGCTGAACGCTGAACAAAATAACCATCGCAGTTAATTTTGAACACAAAATCAAAAATTACATTGAACATCGAAGATCGTCTTTATTACAAATAGCCGAAGCTAACTGATATCTGACCTTTACAACTAGTCATAAATCAACCTTTTAGAGAACATATTTTAGGTGCCTCAAAGGACCAAATTACTTCAGACGTTTCAATTGACCAATCGTGACCACTTACTGGCGAACAATCATGATAATATTGACTATAAATTTTGTCACGATTGTCGTATCCAACGAACAATATCGTGAAACACGTGTCAAGTTCTAACTCCCACAATATTCTTCAATATTGGGTGATATGACTTTTAGGACAATACATTTTGACAAGGGTAGGTACGTGATGTAGTTTCAACAATGGCCAAATCTATTAACAGAATTGCTAGCTGTCTAAAAATAATAAATAAATAATCAAATAGGTACGCTTTTCATCACATACACATTGCAATTTGACACAAACGACGGAATACATCTACGTAAGACAATGTTTACACGCTAAAAGAGACTCTCATTTGAATATACAATGTAGGTACCAGGATTCCATAAATATTGAATGGTGAATGGAAATAAAAGATCACTGAATGTTCCTACGATTTTCCGTGTTATGTATTTACGAGGACAGAATTTGATACGGAGATACTCTTTGACGCTTTCTGCATAAGATTTATTTATGTACTGTTTGAGAATAAAATGCTTTGATGTCGACTGGAATGATAAAATATAAAACTTAACGGTAGCTTCTTCTTTCTTGCAGATGGTACCCGATTTTTTCTTGATCATTAAAGTGATGCTTGCAGAGAAACACCGAGCAACGATGGTTTGTCATTCCTAGTAAAAGCGCTAGTTTTCTTCTGGTTTTCCCCACAAATGGTTATAAGTGCTGTCATTTGCTATTATGAGTACTACGAATAGTGTTATTATGGCAGTTTGAAACTATGGCAACGTCTCGTTCAGTTCCGTATCTTGATTGCGCTTTTACGTCAGTTGTGAAGGGGTACCAGGCTAACAGCGGAAGCAAGGAGAGTGATGATGAAAAATTTTGTCAAACGTAGCTTAGTGGAAAAGTTGCTCAAAATTGAAATTCTGCGAAGCAAGCATTTTACTTTATGTTAAGGCCAAAAGGTACTAAAACTAAAACATTATTCTCCAAATACTTCTGCTGCCCGCTTCACGTTCACCTTTTAGATCAAAGTGAAACAAAAATGTCTGATCTTTATTTTCTTTTTAATTTAGTTGATCTGCAAATACTAATTTTTTGAGAAAAGTAAATCCTACATGTTAGTCCTCTTTCTCATAATATCTTGTTGCAGTACTAAAAAGTAGCGGAGCATCAAAATTCAAAGGCAGGTCTCATTAGGAAACTTCAGTAGGTTTCCTTTAGAAATGCTACTTGAGCAAGAACCCTATCAATTAAAAACCGCTTTTATATCCTTTAAGACTTTTCCCGTCCTTTTCAAAGTAAATTGTTCACATTCTATTTTGTCTTGAACCTTAAGCCTCGCATTCACAAAGTTATATAATATCGTTGCAATTACAGCAATATAATTGTATGTTGCTGGCAACATGTTTTGCACTCAAATTGTAATAAATATTAATAGTGAACCACCCCGGCTTTGCACGGGTGCAAATTTCCCACACTTTCGGAAGATTTTCCAAAGAAAATCTTTCATACAAGCTTTATCCGGAAAATTACGAACACAACAAAAAAATAATCAGCGATATCGGTCCAGCCGTTCTCGAGTTTTGTGCTTAGCAACATATTAAGCCATTCATATAGCAGATAGAAGATAGATTCCCAGCAAATTGCAGAACATGTTGTTGCAACTAAATTTTTTACAATTTTACTTTGAATGTAAGAACTTAAAGTTCATAATCATGCATCACTTTCTGCTTTCTGTTCTCCCCGTGTAAACATTGTCGTGATATTATTGTTACCTAACTATCCTAAACGCTCGATACTTAAGCTGACACCTACAGCATCTGTTAGACTTCACTCAAGGCACTGTATTTAGAAAATATATGTACTGAGATGCACAACGCGAGTATCAGTACTGTTGCATCCAACTTGGTTGAGTTTGAACCTGTGAACAAAGAGATATTGGTTAGTTCGTTATATGTAATTAAAAATAATCATCATCATTATTACTATCATCATATCAGCCGTGGACGTCCACTGCTAAACATAGACCTGTCCTACAGATTTCCAATATGACCGGTTGGAAGCGGCTTTCATCCAGCGCGATCCTGTGCGTCCATTATAATTGTACTACTGCAGGGCAAAGTTTCTTCCCATACAGAGAAGTCACTGATAACCACGCTTGCTCAAGACGGATTAGTGATTGCAGATTTATAGTGATTAAGTCTAGATTTCTTTTCGATGTTTTCCTTCACCGATGTCAGTGATGGCCAAGACGAACTTAGAAAGTACATAAAAAAAAGTCACATTGATTCTTGTGTGCCTATTGGCCTGGTATCGAACCCGCAATCTCATGCATGAGAGGCAGGTATCCCATCACGACCATCCATAGTTCATTCTACCAAATTAAAAGGCCCCGTGGGCCTAGCCACGAGCGCGCTAACGTGTAGATATTCGATTCGAGTTTTGTTTTTTGTGAACCACATAGACTGACAAACTAAAACTATTTTCTCTCTTTTTTCCCTATAGATTTTCAAATTGGAAACACGACTACCTACCGTATAGCATTTTGGTTTATTTTTATACGACAAACACAAAAACGAACCCATTACTAAGAGTATATCCAAGTATTATGTACGAAAAGGGTATTTCTAATTAAAAACTCGATCTAATTTATGTTGCGTTTTCTTCGTGCGCTCATGCTAAAGTCTAATCTCTGTTGCGGGACGTCTTAACAGGATATCGCGGCTTCGGGACGTAAAGGGCAACAGAAGAAACAGGGTAGTTTTTTAGTCAGTAAAAGTCTGACAGTCCTTTCCCCCCCACCCAGGGCGGGAGGAATCATGTGATGATTTTTACCACTTTAAAAAATAAAATAAAAAAGGGTCTTATATCTGGAACTGCAAGTGTGATGGGATTTGTAACCAGATTTATGAGGAATAGTAGAGGCTACATAACACGCTACGACTCTTGAAAGAGTAGTAATCAAGGATGTAAGTTAAAACATGTGAAAAAATCCACGCGCACGATGTCGCGAGCAGAAGCTTAGCAATATAATGAACGGAGTACAGTTAACTTAAATATTCAAAAGACCCACGCATCACAAACCGTTCGCTTTTTACGACAAAGTAAGCATATTTTGAGAAAGAAATCCTAAGTAACATTTACAATAACATTCAAAATCACAAACTCATATCAACTATAGCATTTCTACGATCATTCAACCATAAGCATTCGGGCTATTAACTTTTCTTTGATAACAGGGAAAGTCACTCAACCAATAACAGATTTGTTATCGAACATACAGACGACGGTACACGAGAATCAAGTGCGTCCATGTTAGCTCATAATTGCTCGTACTCCATTGATCATCCATTAGAGCAAGAAATTGCACATGGCTCGATAGAGCTCCTGAAATGGCGAATTTCATGTTGAATCAAAATTGGATTATTACGAGTTTGTTCTTGCAAAATGAAAAAAAAATGTGCCGTGTTTTGTTATGAAATGAACTGTTGGAATACGTGTTTTCACCACTTACATGTTTATAGTATTAAAATTGTCAAAAATGATGCGTAGAATGATTGTATGTCAATAACACATCCAAAATATTTACGCTTAAACTGTTAAATTATTACTACTAATTACAGCTCTTATATTAAGCCATTCTGCAGTTTTTATCAGCTTTTTAAAATATCGTTAATTTAAAATAACGATGACACCAAAATAAACAATTATTTAGCAGCATTCTGCAGTTTTTATCAGCTTTTTAAAATATCGTTAATTTAAAATAACGATGACACCAAAATAGAGGCGTGTCGGTTTCAAATTTCATTTTTATTTTTTACTCGTCTTGTTGATATTTTAGATATTTATTTTGACATGAAAATGTTCGAGCTTTTTACTAGTCCTGTACACAAATTATAGATGCAGGATAAACAGACAAAGTTCCTCAGATCGTGGCTCAAGTATCTCGCGAGTTCCCGAATAGTTGGAAACCTTCACTAAACTCGCGCAGAGTCGAGAACTTATCGCTATTTGAGTTATATTACCCTTTGCAAAATTAGACAAATAATCCTTAAGAGAATCAAGCGGTTTGAGCCAGAATCGTGAAGCGGAATGCAAGTCATCTTCGCCATGTCTTAATTACGTGTACCAGGGTAGCATAGTATATTAATTAATAGATTGACAGAAACTAGTTGTCATAGAAATCTTGTCTTGTTACTAAACCGTGCTTTAAGCAAGGTAAGTTTCATTTATTTATTTTTTGTGTAATCATATTTCTCTCATTTGGTTGTTTTACTCATGTGTCACGGTTGTCTGGTTGAGGAAGCCTAAGCCATTAAGTCCGCTTTGTACTTGTTTATTGCATAAAGTATAAATAAATAAATAAATAAAGATTCCTTCAAAAGAGAATGAAAAATGCCGTCGATCCGTAAACTCACCTGCAGCTGTAAACATTGACAAATGCGGCGACCTCGCAACTACCAGAGTCGCATTTGTAGCCCTCGTGTACGGGGGCCAGGTTGGCTGCGTGGCCTCGCAGCGTAACGCCATGTAGCCTTTGGACGTGGCTACCCGCAGCCGCACGGCCCGCCAGCTCGACCGGAGGCCGAAGTCATTGGCGGAGGAAACTTGGGTGTTGTTTAACATCCCCAGTTCTGTCTGTTGACAATTTAAATAATTTCTATTTAGCCTGCCTATCATCCCTATTGAATATTAATTATTCAAATATTCTCTCGACCTAATTTCGATCACAGCGGCCATCGTCAATGGAAACTAACCAAGGTCGCAGGAGGTATTATATTAATAGCGTCTTAGTGATTAGCGAGAGAACTGATACTGTTCTGCTCAGTAAGTTCACTGCACTTCATGTGTTGCAAGACAAGACCAAGTACGTATAGAGTTTCTTGCCCATTCTTCTTCATACAAAACTGCCTTTTGGAAGGGGCAACTAGATTCAATTCTTTTTTTCTTATGTGTATGACGTTCAACAAAAGTGCCTTTGAGAAACCTGTCTGCCCAACCTGGGAATTGAACCCAGGATCCCACGCTCAGCACTTAAGCTTGATTCCACAAGACCAAGAGCAGTCTGGCAGGCCAAGATCTAAAAGAAAATAAAAAAGAAAGTAAAGCTCTTATTCACGTGAAAGTGACGCACAATACAAAATAATTTTCCACTCCAATTCCCATTTCCATTCATCATTCATTTCCATTTTCTAATCTACTTTTACCATATTCATTTCTATACTAACCCTGTCAGGTCGGCCGTCGATGTACCACATGATGTTGGCAGGCGGCATCGCTGGCTGAGTGGTGCAGTTCAGCAGCACGTCTTCACCGAGCTGCACCGTGCCAGGCACGCCCATGATCACTGGGTTTTCTTTTAACGTCACTGTATACAGAAAAACACAGTTAAGTCTCGTATTCGAAGGAATGCTTAATATTGTTGCAGCAACATATTTTATGTTTCTGGAAACTAGTCGAGAGTAAGTGCTAGTATTAAAAAAAAACTGGCCAAATGGTAACCGAACTCGCATACGTACAAAAAAAAAACACTTAAATTTTTACCTTTTTTAAACCCATTTATAGTTGTTATAGCGGCAAAAGAAATAAACACTTGCCCCTTATTATATGGGAGTTAAACATAACTGGCGAAATGTGGGTGTATTAATGAGTACACCTCTGCCTAACCCTTCGGGGATTACAGGCGTGATGTAGAATAAACACTCTTTGAAACAACTCTCGTCCTATTAGAGCTTATGAAATACAGCCTGTTGACAGATCGTCAGACGGACAAACGGACAGACGGACGTACAGCGGATGCTTAGAAATACGGCCCCATTGGCACCCTTTGGTTACGGAACCTTAAAAAAGAGTAAGAAAACTTACCAGCCACAGTTAAATTCTTGGTCTGCTTGACAACAGCAAACCTGGGGCCTTCCGTTGACACCTCACAAGTGAAAGACAGCTTTGTGTTATAGTTCCTCGGTAGAACCACGCTGATGGCACAGCTGTTTAGGTTGCAGTTGCCTTTGGAGACACCTCCCGCTGTGGAGTTGAAGGTCCTCGTTGGGGGCTGTGAAACAAAATTCATTTTAGAATCGATACTAATAATAAAGTCGAAGAGATTGAATGGAAAAAATAAGTTTGTATATGATAGCCAGATTCATAAGAACTATAGGGACAGTAAAAAAACAAACAGGCAAAAGGCAGTGAGAGTCTAACAATCGGAGACTAACAAATGGTTGAAATGAAAAGACAACTAAGCTTGTAAAACAGCCTCTTTACGTTAGTGGTTACAAGAACGACTGCTTAATATGAGGCCCTGGTAGCTTTTGGCGGAGGAGTCATTTTTCCATTAGAATTTCCTCAGCAGGAATCAGAATAAACACATCTTTTATTATTTGGCAAAAAGTGAGCAAGCACCTATTTAAAGCCTAAGACAATAGAATCGCTAAAATGTGTACAAATAATATGTTCACAGACTTTACGTACACAATCGTTGTATTTGTAGACAAATACTCAAATTCCAGTTATCGCTATTTCATTCACTGTTATTTATTTTCCTGTCCCAAATTTTGTGCTCTAATAAAGCTAAATAGAATAGAATAGAATAGAATAATTTATTGGTTCAAGAAAATACAGTTAATGCATAGCTTCCTGAAACTCACACTAGGATTCCCTGTGTCGTGAGTTCCAGGCTCCTTCGCTCCGTTTACAATTTTTTGTTACAACAAATTCTTAAATTAAGGATAGTACTCGTAATCTTAAAAC
Source organism: Hoplodrina ambigua (assembly GCA_949774945.1). NCBI lineage: Eukaryota > Metazoa > Arthropoda > Insecta > Lepidoptera > Noctuidae > Hoplodrina > Hoplodrina ambigua. The sequence continues at coordinate 1,357,045 of OX458974.1, read as the reverse complement.
AAGGAATACAAAAAATAAAGAAAGTAACAAAATCAAAATAAGAACATTGCGCAATATATATAATGATATATAATATAAATTAATATATGTATATGTTATTATTTATATATATATTTATGAATATGTTATTAATATATAAAATGTGTGTGTGGGGGTGTGTATTTGTGTATGTTTGTATGTATACGTGGGTTACATGCATTTTTAGGATAATAAGCTTTCGGTTGAGTCATAGTCCAGTGTAAGAAGCCATTTAGTTATAGTAATTTTACATTTGTTACGTGTTAGGTGCAGAATTTTATGTTGGTCGTTGAGTTTCGCATAAATGTGTGGTCCCATGAAACTGTAGCACTTTCTGCCGATTGTTTTACGGCATCGAGCTTTTTCCCAATATACCCTTCGACTTGACAGAGAGCAAGTGCTCAGAGAGGTTTGGTGGAATCTCAGAGTGACAGACAGGATGTAAAGCTGTCTGACTCTAAGAACTCCCACTTCAGTGTATAGCGTATTAGTGGGGTACCGGAACGGTCGTCTATAGGCAACTTTGAGCAGAGCTCGCTGAGCTCTTTCTACCCCAATCATTGAGGTTTTACCAGCCGCGCCCCATGCTACTACACAATAGTTAAGCACCGATTGACACAGGGAGTAATAAATCATCTTTAATACTGAGTCATCTGCAATCTTGCCCAGTTGCTTAAAGATCCGAAGCATCTTTCTAATCCTACCCCTTAAAGCAGTTAGATGTGTGGACCATGATAAACGGTGATCGACAAAGACTCCAAGATATTTAATCGTATCTGTTTGCTCGATGTATGGACAAGTACAATTTTCTGGGCTAGAGTGGACAGAGCAGGAGTGTAGCTGTAAACAAGCAACACTTCCTGGAGACGTGCGTTTTGAGATGGCAAAGTTTATTGCCTTCGTTTTGTCTACATTCAGCGTCAGGAGATTATGTTGCAGCCAGTTTGCAACAGCTTTGATCCCGGTTTCAACTGAGAGCTGAACGTCATCCCAAGTTTTCCCGTAAAATACGATTGCAGTGTCGTCCGCATATGTAAAAATTTTAGCTTGGGGGATTTTCATGGCGCATAGTCCGTTAATGTAGACAATGAATAGGGTTGGTCCCAGCACGCTTCCCTGTGGTACACCAAAATGCGCCACAGTAGAGTCGCTAGAATATTCCCCTAAGATGACTTTTTGGGCTCTATTGTTGAGGTATGATGTAAACCAGTCCAAAGCAGCGCCACGAACTCCCAGAAGTGACATTTTTTTAATCAAAAGTTCCCTAGAAATTGTGTCAAATGCTTTGGCGAGGTCCAGGAAGATGCCAGTACATGCCTGACCTTGGCCAAGGTTGAGGGATATGAAATCGGTCAGGTTGGTTACTGCATCCTCCGTGGACCTGCCGACCCTAAAACCGTATTGGTTGTCCGATAATAATCTATTTTTTTCCAGGTATGCGAGTAGTCGCTTGTTCACTACTTTCTCAAGGATTTTAGAGAGAGTTGTCAGCAGAGAAATAGGACGATAATTTGAGGGGACCTTGGGATCTCCATTTTTAAATATTGGGCATATATTTGCAACCTTTGCACAATCAGGCACTATACCCGTAGTTAGGCTTAGGTTGCATAAGAAAGCAATTGGACCGGCTAAAGCATGTGAACATTGCTTTAGGAATGTGTTACTAATGCCATCATAACCAGTTGCTGATGCCGTTTTCAGATGGGAAATAATAGAAAATATTTCTTCATCGTCAGTCGGTGTAAGGAAGAAAGAGTTTGAACCAGGGTTGACAGTACTGTATTGGTCGTTGTTACGTGCTAATTCAGTTTCAGTTAAGCCCAGCTGTGTGAGTGTTTTAGCTGCAAGGGTTTGGCCAACAGTAGAGAAATATTCGTTCACATTATTTAGTGTGGACACAGGATTTGCGGTGTCTGCTAAAAGCTCGATCTTATTGGTTTTTTTATTTTTGATATTGCAAATTTTTTTAATTTCTTGCCAAAGTTTTTTACAGTTGCCCTTTGTTTCCATAAGAAGTTTGCGGTCGTGGTCAAGTTTCAAATTTGTCAGTATATTGTTGCAGTGGTTTCGATATTTCTTATATTCTTGTTGGACAACAACATTATCGCAATTTTCTTTTTTCTTTGCATTAATGTGCATTAGGTCGCGTCGTCTTATGCATCTTAAGAGGTTTTTAGTTATCCACGGCTTGATAATATTGTCTGCGCTACGGGAGACACAGTTGCTGGTGTGTTGTTTAATTTTGGTTGATATAGTTTCGACAAATTTTTGAAATGCAATCGTTACATTGGACTCTTTAAGAAGCCAGTCCCAAGATTCGTTTTCAACATCCTTTTTCAACTTTATGTAGTCAATTCTTGCGTGTCGTTTCTGAACCTTAGCCCTAGCAAAATCTTTGCGAACGCCTAAGACAACCGTCTCGTGATCTGTTATGCCCGTGTCGCACACAATAACAGTTGCTGACTTCTGAGTTTTAAGCATAACATGATCCAGACAGCTGCTGCCACGCGTGGGCAAAGTGTGGCCTGGAAAAAACCCATAGTAACCAGTTAAGTCCAGATACTCAGCGGCGCGTTTGTCAGTGCAATCCGATTTTATATCAATGTTTAGATCCCCAACAATAGCACACGTGGTTGCTTTACACGACTCCATCAGTTTTGTCAAGGATTCGCAAAAGTTACTAATATTATAAAATGATGGAGATCTATATACGGCAATCAGTGAGAGATCGTTTCCGATATTGACAACCAAACAGTTCGAGTCCCTGCACGATGGTTCCACGACAGTGGCCTGAAGAGATGATTTGGTATATACGACTATACCATCGTTTTGATTGAGGCAGTTTTTAGTACAATGGGAATCATAATTATCAATTTCGGGACAGGTATACGTGACGTCAAGCCAACATTCTGTGAATATAATTATATCAGGCGAAAAATTCAGCCGGCATAAAAGAACAGAGAAATTATCAAAATTCTTTTTTATACTGCGTATATTTTGTATCACCACCGTGTACCGACCTCCTGTGTCGCGTAGGTGCAACTCACAGTCGTCTATACAATGTAGTCTCATGCTTGTTGTAAAGGTCGTTTTGTCGATGTCATCGGTAACTAGCGCAATATTAGCCATTAGGAAACTTAAATGTAAATAACGTTATCGTACTAAAAATATAAACGACATTTTATTAACACATTGTAGGTACGAGTACCAGGGTACCACGAAACAAGAAGAGATTTGCTAACAAAATAATGCTCGCTTGTTTAATGTTATATCATCCAGTATCGACTAGGTACGGTTGACGTAAAAAGTGATTGATAATTCTTTTTTTATAAGTATACACTTTCATGGCTGCTTAGCTGACAGGAAGTAGGCGTTATGTTTGAAATAAAAAAGCTTGAATGAAACGGGCATTAAAAGAAAAAACTGAATACTTTTATCATTAACAACAAAACCTATCCTTTTTTCTATAATACATAAGCAAATAATTCTTTAATTGAATAACGTTCAGCATTAAAAGTCATGAAATATTAAACTTTATAACTGGTATTTACAGTTACTAATCAATTGACAATCAAACAAAAAGTTTTTCTTTGGTTGACTGTTAGAGAATGCCTAAGGCATTAAGTCCGCCTTTGTACATTTGTTGCATAAAGTTTAAATAAATAAAAACATAGATAAATAAATTACTTATCTGAAATGTAACGTGATTATTTTGAAATTTACTATTTACATTACTGTATAATTTTAATTGTTTTAAGTACCTAATTTTATTTGCCAACTGTATGTACCTAAATTCATTGCTCGCAGGTACTTTCACCAGGTGTAGAAGGTACATTATATCCCATTAGAGTACTGTTCAAGGGTTTTCTAATACAATTTATTTTCAAAGCACTTTCACCTACTTAAAAGGTTACATATATCGCTGCTTTTTGTTTTATTTTGTTCTTGCTAATGGACTTTTTATTTTAATGGACAGGCTTACATTTGGCCTTCTTTCAGCGGCTACTTGCTTTGACATATTGAAGCAATTACCTACCACTATTCGAAAAAATCTATTTTGTTTGGTTATAAAAACATATATAAAACTAAACAATCTTTGGATCAGTCTGTCGGTTAATCGATATTTACGCGGATGAAGTCGCGGGCAAAAATTAGTAAACTATTTATGTAACATCATGCAGTTGGTTGAGCCGTTGAATAGTTACGAGCTGACATAGAAACGGACATACATACATACAGGTCAAACACATAACCCTCTTTTGATCCTCGCCACAGTCGGGTAAAATACACCATCTTAATCACTGCCACCCACCTGTTGTCCTGGCGTGAACCTGAAGATCTCATTGCTACCCCTATACCACTTGACGGAGTGCAGCGCAGGGTCACCCTGGTCGTTCATGTAATGGCAGATGAGGTTCGCCTCCTGGTGAGGGTCTCCGTAGCGAGGCACCTCGAGGAATGTGATGTTGTGTGCTGTGGCTATTACTGGGGACAAGAGAGAAGAGAATATAAGGATGTGTGGATTCATGCCATCAGTGACACAGAGGAGTTTTCAAATTTTTAAATCCTAATTATTGATCACAATATCAAAGAAAATATGAAATAAATGTAAAAAAAAAACTCTATGCTCTATGCTGGGAAGAAGTGCATTGTGTTATTTCGTATCTAATTAAATTATATGTATTTACAGCGTTAATAGACTTCTGTCGCTGACCGTACTAAGGTACAGTTGAACAAGCTGTTTAAAGATCTTTCGATTGCACTATACGTGCTGCATAAACCCTAATGATTTTCTTAAATGAAATGCGTGTTATAAGTTACTTCTTATAAAATCAGGAATGTGACAGTGAAAATTCCGTCAAAATCGGTCCAGCCGTTTCGGAGATAAGTTCGAACACACAAAGACCAAAAATAAAAATAAATGGATGTATATAAGTACAAGTAGTGCAGACATTCATATGTATTTAGTTGAAACATGTTATTTTGACATTACAAACAGACACTGTTATATTGTTTATTTGTTTGGATACATTTAGTTGGTACGTTGTAATGATTTGGTTCACCGCTGATCCTCAAACTAATGGCTTGTATCTTAAGGGTCGGAACGTATAATATATCCTCGTAATAGGGAGTGAGTCTATTTTCGTTAATTGGACAGAAATGGAGACTCCATGTTACTACTGAAAAAATATTACAGACAATCCCAATAATACTAAGCCCGACTTGGGATCGAAGCCAGGTGTGCACAGTGAACGATTTTGTGAAAGAAATACCAACAACTTCTATGAACGTGGAACACGTAAAAAAAAAATATCAGAAAAAAACGATTCCCAAAATTTTTCATGTGTCATGGTGGTGTTGGAAATAAAGTCTATCAGCAAAATAGAACCGATATTATTCAGGAATTTACCTGTCTACTTCTTTACGAGGTGAAAGTGAATAAATTATATGAGTTTTTTTACAGTACTTAGTCTTCTGTACGTAGCCACGTTTATCTCGGCATCAGTGGTTTCCTTAATGACATTCAAAGTACAGGTGTACACTTTGGGTACTGCATCAAGTGGGCTATTATCTTGCCAAGAGAACCGCGGACTGTTTATCGTCCTTCAATATATGTTATCCTGGTAATTTTTGAAAGCAAGATTAGGTATAGTCAACAAAAGAGATAGGTATTATTTCAGTGTCTATATGATCTAGTTGAAGTTTTCTTAGAAACCGATGGATGTTTTAATAGTAATTAATTAAAAAAAATATATTAAAAAAGGTTCATCAATTAAGTTTCAATCGAAGACATGTATGGGTTTGTAAAAAAACTTCAACTATATCTGACGACCCTAGATACCTATCTCTTTCGTCGACTGTAACTTTTTCTATATCTTTGAGTATCAAAACTAGTGGTCCAAAATGTCACCGTCGCTAGACCTACGTCATTTTAACAAAGCTGAAATTTTCAAAATATTTAAGGAACAGCAAATAAGGTAGCCTAACTTGCTAGGTTAAATGTTGGGCCTTTCTCAGGTACAAAAGGTACATTTCTTAGCTAAGTTTAAGTGTTAAACATACGCATAAAAAGCAGCTATCACATTTAAACGAAAGTAAGCAAGGTAGGTTAGGTAACTTTTGTACCTCGAAAATACGCATGCCTTCTTAATTATATAATTATTCACATTTATTCGTTTTAACACACATAACAACAAGCCTGTACTCCCTGAAGTGTTAGGCAGAGGTGTACCCCAACCCAATAAAACTTTGCCCGACCTGGGAATCGAACACAAGACCTCATACTCAGCAGTCGCTCTTTACGACCACTAGACCTACGAGGCGGTGAGTAATAATCATATGCCTAGCCTTTTTCCATTATCGGGAAACACTAGACACTTAGACTTTCATTTTATTATATTGGGGTCGGCTTCCAGTCTAACCGGATGCAGCTGAAAACCAGTCAGCCAGTCGGTCAGTATTCGTTTTTAATAGGTACATATAATTTACCTAGGTACATTTTTAAATATTTGTATAAAATAACAACATTAAAAAATAACAAAACTAGTAGCCTACCAGCATTGGGAACAACGTCCGAGCTACCGGTGGTCGAGGCCACTGAAAAAGGAATCTCCGAACAATACGCGTCGTGTCCAGAAGTACCGTTTTCGGAATCAAGCCCTTCATTCAACCACCCAACGAGAGCCTCCTCAGATATTGGTCGAGGCTCTTGGCTATTATGCCATTGGCTTAATAAAAAGGGAAGAAAAACTTAAACCTAAAACCTTTTCAGGTTTCTAGTAAGCAAAGAATAACGTTATATATTATTTTAACTTTTTTCAAATGACGTAGGTGTAGCGACTCTAGATCTCGGTACACAGATTATAGCAGTGTCAACACAAAATGATTTTTTAACAAAGAACAATATATTGGATATCTGGCCAAATGTTTATCTTGGAATTTGTGGACCTAGGTAATACAGTGAGTCTTCAGTTTCAAAGGTCAGAAGGCACAGCTGTTGGGTCGCAGACTAAATATAAATGTACCTTTAGCATTTTTTTATCAAAAAAAGAAAATATCCGACTTTGTGTAAGCCGGACTTCACACCGACGGTTGCGTACTACCGTACACTACATGCAAATTAATTAAAATAAATTTTAAATATTAGGCTATATAGGCTATATAGCCTATGTGCTATTCCAGACTATAATCTATGTCTGTGCCAAATCATCCAGGGGGCTTTGGATTTTCAAAGCTGCCGAGAGTTGAAAATCCAACAACAGAAATTTCAAAATAATATTTAATTGTTTTAAGAGATGGCTCCCGATCCGTTCAGTCATTCTTGTAATATTATACGATAGTAAGATAACATAACCGTTAACATGCCTGAAAACTTCACCTTAAAATACTAAGCAACGAAGGTAATAACCAACTACAACAAAATTCATACACTGCGCGAGCAAAGCATTTCAAAAGAGAAATACGAAACGGGCAGAATAAAAACGGTTTGAAAAATGCAATACACGTACCGCACAGTGTTCAAGAGTATCGAACTACATGACAGTTATGTGAAAAAGAAGGACACTGAAACTTTAGTACCACCATATACAATCGGTTCTTATTAAACCGAACTTACTTTAACAGAAGTCGTATCATTTTACGATCAATTCGCAGCTACAAAGAATATTATTGTTATGCTGGAGCTACATCAGCGAGCTTCGGCGAATATTTGTGTTAACGTGAAGAGTGTGGCCGAGTAGATTGTTACAACGCTTATGTAATCGGGCGAAGACGATGTACTCTCGAAGCATTACCGGTAAATAGGCGCGCATCAAAGGGATTTGTCACGACGACATTCGATTGGGTGGCTACACCTATGGCACGATTAATCTTATATTATCTTCACTAATATTAGAGAAGATTTGTATTTTAATACGTTTGTATTTTTTGATTGAGTCACTCAAACTGAATCGATTACAAAAATATATTCACTTTTGGAATGCTACATATATTATCCTTGAGTAACATAGGCGGTATTCATGAGGTTCTCATTCTCATCAATACATAGAGTGATTCAAGAGAAAGGTTTTTACGTATAGTTATGATCTACATTGCATCCGTGCAAAGCTAGGGCAGGTCGCTAGTAATCTATACAATATCTTCTTTATCGTGTGGGCAGTGAGGTCTTACGACCTTACACACCCTAGTGTCAGAGTTTCTAAACCGCCTCAAGGACCTCTGACATGACTTGAACAGTAAGTCCAGGTTTCCTTACGATGTTTGTTTGTTTATACAATATATAATCCTCGTTCCAGATTGTGTTGGTCTCTGTTATGGATCCGTCCCCCTACAAAGTCTGGACGACACTGAAGTAATGTAGGTTATAGCCACCCAAGCAAATATGGTGACGACAATTTCCTTGGCCGAAGCGACACAAATCTTTGCCCGCTAATGCAGCCCCAGCATTACACTTAACAAGCAAGACCATTGTACAGATTTTGCAATATCGATAACATTGTGCAATACACAAGTTTGTGCGAACTTCGTGCAGTTTTTGTTAAGCGTGGACACTGATTAAGAAGTTCCAAACTAATTTTGCACAATGTGCAAAATGTAACAGATTTTAGTTAGTGTCTGTTTGTGTTTTGTATCGTTGTATTGGGAAACAATTTGAAACTTTGTGTATGTTCTTGTGTTGTATTCATTCGGATTAAGTCTGGTGGAATTGAGATTAATGGCGCGTATTGTTAATATTTTTATTCATTAAATTACGTTATTGGCGATTGAGAAAAATTAATTAATCAAATAAAAAGTGTCTGTTTATAATGCCATAATATCAGCTTTTTGCTTATAATTGTTATTTACTCAATAGGTAAGTATCAAGAAAAAAAATTACAAAAAAACTGTCTATGTGTTTGTTTGTTATACGACTAATCCGGCTTCGAAACAGCTGAACCGATTTTGACAGGACTTTTACTGGTATATATCTGATCTTGTTAGGAGTAACTTTTATATTAGAAAAAAAACGGGTACCGCTCAAACAACCATATTCACACAGATAACCGACATAACCGCGGACGAAGTCGCGAGCATAAAAAACCTGTTCTTAATTCTTAATAAAACTGAGCCGCGTCAGTTTTCACCACAAGCAAAGGTTTTTTTTTTTCAATTGGCGTGGTACCAGGCGTGCATAAATGAATAAGTAGTCACCATTCCAGCATCTATATACGCTAATCTCCATTCAGCACAATCGCGTTCATATCGCACATGATGTAGCAACTATCGCTAAGCCTGTACTTAGCAGATTGCTAGCTCAACGCTGAATGCGCTAGATTGTAGAATTAGCATAATACCCCAATTTTGCTGTAGTACGCGATATCTGGCTAATTAGTACAGTGCAGCGAATAGAAAAGCGATTTAATAGGCTAGTTGAGAATTTAATCAATTATGTGCTTCATTGTGTCCTGGTAGATTATGTTGTTTGGCAAGCGGAATGAATTAGAACAATGGAGCTTCCATCACGTGCGATTAAGTTAGGTTAGGTTAGGTTTTTTGAAAGACATATTTGAATGCTTGACATATTTTAGAGGCTAGGTGCATGTAGGTTTTGTGTGTTTTTTTATGAGCTCCTAGTAACGTTCTTAACAGTTACATAGGTAGTAAATAGAGGTACATTAAATCTAGGTGATTATAGATCTCAACTTTGTTATTAAAACTATTTTATATTACTTACATTAAGTACAAATAATTACAAACAAATAAAAACTGTTGTAATGCTTAATGTAACGATAACATTTAAATAATTTAAATAGGACTCGGTCAATTTGGATGTCACGGTTAGCGCAGTGGCTGATCGATCTGCTGCTATGCTGCAAGTTGCTGGTTCGATTCACATATTATGGAACAAATATTTGTGTGGTCTACAGGTACTTGTTTCGGGTCTTTGTGTACGCACCCGCAACCACGACACCGTAAAAATTCCTAGACTGAAAGCCTTTTGGAAGCCATCCATCAGCTTTTAAACGTAAAAATAAATTTTGAATCTACATAGTTATAACTTCCAAAGGCTATTTTCGCAGACACTTGTTTATTAAACAAAAACTAGTTACACTAAAAAACAAATGATTTGCGACTATTTCTGACAGGCGTATGATAACAGCAAATTGAAAATAAACAACCCAATTGTTATTACAAATCTTGGCGTTTCAATTCACCTTCAATACCTACTCTGAACCAAAACCGTGTATTTATTTTACAGATACCTATATTAATCTAAGACAGATTCAAATTGATTCCTCTGATCTAATAATAACAACGATTTTAGAATGGAATATGGTTAGAAATAGAAATTAATATATAAATACAATATTAGATATTTATATTTTAGAATCCAATTCCAAGAATCGTAATAGCTTTTCAGATGTAAAAGAAACATTAGATTTACGAATGAATACTAAAAAACTGGAATTCCTTAGTCAAAATTAATGACTGCTGAACAATCTAAACAATCTTATATACCTACAGGCTGATTTTCAAAACTTGAAAAGCGGAACTTGTACGCATCATTGTGGACAATAAGAAAGAAAGTTTTTAATTTAAAATTAAAACATAAAAGAACACTCCAGACTTATTCACCATTTAAACAAAAAAAAAAACCAAAATCAGTTCATCCATTCCGGAGCTTCAATGCCATATTTTTGCGTCGGAAAGCACGGAGCTGTCATACGTGAATCTTTGACAGTCGTTACGGGTCGTCAGACGCACGTAAGTCTGACAACCAGTCTTATCAAGGGGTTTCGTATTAACTAGGTACTGGATAGACTGGAAGCCAACCCCAACATATATTAGTTGGGAAAAGTCTAGGCAGATTGATTGACTATGAACAACAATAATCTTTGTAACCAGTACCCGGGTAAGGTCCAGAAGAAAAAAAAAGGATCGCAAAATGACATACAAACTTTTTTCATTACGCGTCTTTTTTTACACATTTTACGTAACAAAAGTTCTAGTTTCAAATGAATAAAGGAACTTCAAGTAAATCCCAACACTTTATTAAGTTTTATTTTAGCCAAAAAGTTTTTCAAAACCGGCCAGTGACAGTTTGCAACAGAAAAATCGTTGTTATTCGTATTCATTCGACAGTTTTATCTCGACATATCGTTTTACTTGTGCACTCTGTTTATTTTATTTTGCCTGTGTATACAACCAGATCCGAGAATTAACGGACAATATTGGTTTACTTTTTAATTTCCACAATATTTGAACGGGCATTCTGTTTTTATTGTGCAAATTGCTGCAATGAAACCCTCCAAAAAAAAAATCGTAGTCAATTATTTTTTTCTCTGAAAAATCACTTTATTTTCTCTGAATAACTTTTGCGTCGATTGATCAATTTTATTGAATTTAGGTGTAAAGCAAATTATGGTTTTCATATCAACTTTTCACAAAAAAACCTACTAATTACCTATAATTTTATAAGTAGGTACTTAGGTACATTGTAATATTAGTTACCCTATATTTTAAATCCAGTTTATGTTATTGTTATGTCTGAAAAGTAAGACCCTTATTATACCGCCTACTCAATAAAATTGTAGAGAAGAGAGGTCAGAAAAAGTGTGTAACAATTAATATTGATATTTTTTTTGTAATAGGACAAGATAGAAGCTGTAATTTGCACGGCGGCCATTTTAAAATGTGCCATCTTAATATTTGTATACACAATACATACTTTAAAAATGACAACTATATACCTATTATAGGTAGATACAGCTCGCTGACAGACAGACGGACGGACAGCAGAGGCTTGGTACTAGTGTCCCGTTAGCACAATTTGAGTATTATTAGTATTAAAAAACCTTAGCGTATTTTACGCTAACTTTTTCCTCAGAAAATGCAGCACTAGCAAAATTCCCCCATTGTAAATATAAAGTAGCAGTGAAGAGAAACATAATTAAAACAAAATTCTTCGAGTTCCCAACAACTATTACCAAGAAAGCATAGCACACAAACAATGAATATAAAATTAATTTATGAGATACAAGGAAACAGTTTTGCATCAAAAGTGGAGTCGTAAAATTCCCTTTGCTAATATTTTTATGCTGATGAATCTGTTTATGACCTTATGGGAATTTTAGCTCGTTTATGTATAACTAGATTCAAACCGAAACGCCCCTGGAGTGGGATAAGATTTTATTGCTCGGTATATTCACAAAGCTTAGCGTATGTATCGGGGTTACCTTTATTTTGTGGATAAGATAAGAGGACTACTAGGTATATTCCACACTAATATCATAGTTGTAAAATACGGAATCAGTAATAAGTAAGTAAATTATAACTAGTAAATTAAATAATGTCACCGACTTAGTTATGCGATTCTAATATCCATAGATGAATTACTGACATGTGTCACCCGCACCATCATAGAAAGTATGAAATATAGACCTGCCCAAATCAAAAAATAATGATAATGATTTTAAATCCCGCACAAGATCATTTAGAATAGATGTTTCATTTTAAATTGAATTTATTGAACGGGAAACTGATCGTCGGAATCTGTCGAAAATTATTCACGATTTTCCAAAAAAATAAACTTTTAAGATTGCGATTCTATGTTGAACGTTTTTAATGAGTAGAAATCTTCTTTTACTTACTTCTATGGTCAGTGAGATACACCTTACGTTATTGATATAGATTTTTCTGATAAAATATAATATTTTTAAACCTGTAAGTTTAGTAAAATATTCTTTGATTAAATAGGTACTTTTAGATTTATTTATGGTTCAAATTTTGTACTTTACTCATTCCTTTTCTCCCAACTTTTACAACTTACTTTCCATTTGATTATTTGCTAGTTTTACGGAGTTCTTAATATACTAATAGGTTTCTATAGTGTACAACACTGTTAGCAGTTAGTCCATTGGTGCCAATTGAACCATTGGTTAGTTAGCATTAAACCCAATTTTGCTACACCGGCTTTCCATTGGCTCATCTAGTCTGCTATAGTAGATATACTTAGGTACATACCTTGCAGGTGTAAACCAAGCAAATGATGATTTACAAAAAACATAACCAGCACTTCATGTAACGTAAGAGTTTACCGTCGATGACTACACAACGTAATTCCACTCTCAAAGTATAATTTATGAATATTTTATTCAGTAAATGTTCTTTGTTAAAAGGCACGAAGGTACTTGATAACTTTTCTTAAGTCTCACATAAATTATGAACAAAGGTTAAGCACGGGGATAAGTGGGTCTACTAGGCAAGAGAAATTCTCTGATGAAATTTTCATTACAACGCTGAAAGCTCTAGAAGGGAACACCTCAGTAATCTTTTAACGTAAACGTGATATGATATGGGGTTTGCGAAATTGCTAAAAATAAGCTCGGAGGTAATGGAGTTACCTGTAATGTACGCTCAAAAGTTAATTGTGAAGAAAATGTAGGTAATTAATATCTTAATAATATTTCACAGTGTTTACTTCAAAGACTAGTGGATTTTCTTATTGTAAACTTCAAATAGTACTAAGTGCCTAGTGTAAGATTTTTAATCTATTCGATTGCGCTAACGTTAACGGTAACTTATGTCAGTTAGTTTGAAATGGTTGTGTTTCCGATTGTTGTCACTAGATGGCGCTATTCTAGTTGCAGTACTAAATAGTTTAATGCAATCGAGTACGTATAAAAACTTTCACTAGGCTCGTGTTCCTTCTAAGGCCCTTTGTATTCCAGAGCCGCGGTGACTTTTTCGAACAAAATTCGCAATCCTAATCCTAATCGCTATCCTAATCGCTAAGAAACAAAAATAACACTTTGAAAAAGGAGAACGCCAATAAATAATTCCTTCCTTTAAAAAAAAAGGATTGAAGCACTTACTTAGTTTCTTTCTAAAATGTACAAAAAGCTATCCACTTTGTGTCAGAAATAGGGGCAAGTCAAAAATAAACTGGGTTCATTTTAGGGAACAACATGAAAAAAGGGGTCTTATTTTCTGCCCAGTGGTCACCCTTTGATCTTGCGCACGTAAAATAAATAAATCATGTTCGTTGACTAAGTGACAAGCTTTTGGCCTACTTTGTTTAATAGGCGAGTGTATAGGGCTGTCACACAATGATACATATACAAGTAGATAACTATGCACTAAAAAAAAAACCGGCTAAGAGCAAATCTGGCTCATACAATGGGTTCCGACTGAGCCGTCTATCTAAAACGGCCGCTGGTCCAATGTAATTACTGTACTAAGATTATTGAAGTAAGCCTACATTTAGCTAAAATATTTATTTAAATAACATTGTATCAAGGAAGAAAATCTACACTAAACAAGATAAAATGTTGTTTCCACCAGTAGTTCCCAAAGCATGGGTCGCGAGCGAATTTTGGATGGGCCTTGAACAGTCTCTCATTCTTATAGTTCGACTCTCGTTATCTTCTCGAAAATCAAAAGGTGAGTCACGAATTTGGAACTACAGGTAAATGTGCCGAGTCTGCTTTTTTGTGTATCTGACTTTGTATACGCATTCACGATAGGTAGAGGAGAAATTCCAAATGTGAGATAATGGTCTTTATATAAAAAAAAAAAACGTATTCAGTGAATGTCATAATTAAAATCAGAAGAAAGCTCTTAGCTTCTACTTTACATTACGTAAGTACCTACATCTAGTATCAAAAAGTTAGAAAGTTTCTCACTACAAAATAAATTCCCAATATCAAGACTTTACAGAAAACTTTGTTGCTATTCAGATCTACTTACCTTCCTCTTCAAAAAATAGCGGCATGAAGTTATATATTCGAATAATATAAAGCTGAAGGTTTTTTGTTTGTTTAAACGCGTTTATCTCTGGAACTACTAGTTGTTCCATTCAATAGCCATAATAATAGGAAATAGGCTATTTAACATCACGTTTCGAACCATAGCAGTTTTGCAGTAACCTAGGATCTAACTAAATACAGGTGAGACTGCGGGGTATAACTAGCATGGCGTTTCAGAAAAATAATGTATCTACCAACCCTAAGTGTTGAAATATATGCTAGCATTTCCATAATACATATTTGTGTTGAAGATAATTATTATGACAGTGAATGATGGAAAACTCAGTTGGATTACAAATTCAGGTAACCGTTGATGTAATTTGTTATCGCCGGTTAATTTAAGTCTACCATCAACAGAACTGATGTGTTATTTAAAACTGAACATAATTATGTAACGTGCATTTAATATTTATCATGTTCCTATTACTACAAGTTATTTAATTACTTTTTTTTAAAGTTATTGCTTTATGTTAAATTTACTAACCACTAGATATTAAGTTTTTTACTAACCATTGGACCATTGTAAGTTGTCTTTTGAATTAAATAAGTTTTTATTATTATTTAAATAACATGGAAGACTTACAGTTACAAAAATACAGACTAAGGACGGCAAATTGGATTGACAGTAAATTTCAGGTCTTTACTTACGAAATACAGCACAGTCTTACTACCATAATACTATCAATACAAAAGTTTGAATGAATGGATGTTTGTTACTCATTCACACCAAAACGGCTGAAGGGATTTGGGTGTAGATTATAGTATGGAATACCTAGTTTGTAGGCTATAACTTTTAATGCTGGAAAAATGTACGGATCACGTGAGTTAATTTAGAAATTATATAGCCTTGAAAACGCGAAAAATACTCATTGAATTGTAAAATAAGAATTTGAGTTGATTTCGAATCAATAAATAATTAGTCAATTGAGTTGGGAAATAAGTGACGTCACAGCACCCTATTGACGTATAAAATCGAAGGGGGGAAAATGGGGGGAATCGCGTTTTGACAGATCATAAAAAGTATGTAAATTGATTGGTGGTGTCCATACTCTTATTGTCTCGAGTAACATTAATAAGACTTTTCTTTTTGTTTATATGTATAGTATACTTACTTAGGTTAAAGTATTTATCTATGGGTCTTTGTAACCTGAAAATAAATGTTTTATCATTTTATTCTCCACATTCTTTATTATACCATATTTTAAAAAAAATATTTTTTAATGAATTACAAATAATATAGTTTAATATGAAGGAAATTCATTTGGAATTTAGGAATTTCTCAGTAGCAGCCTCGGAGTCTGAATTTGTGCCCGGTTGATGGCAATAGGCTCGCCCCCTATTACATGGGACTAAAAACATTACTGGCGAAATGTGGGTGTACAGGCGTGATATTATGTATGTTATGTATATTTTAACACATTTTTTTTAAACAAATCACAAGTAATATAGTTTAAAAAGAAAAATGTTTATTTTATTATTACCTATTATTAATAATAGCCAGACCGGTCACGGCTGCCAATCTCAATGGAGACTAGCCAAGTACGCAGGAGATATAGTGCACTCTCACTTTCCTAACTCTCATAATCCGATGTGACGGCAATCCGACACAACCGGAGAGAGATCAGGCGCAGGACCAACGGCTTCACGTGCTTTCTGAAGTACGAGGGGTACTGAGTAACTTTATTAGCTGACTGTACAGTCACGATCAAAAACAAGTATACAATTAGCAACATAACGAAGCTATTTTCTTCGGATATATTGATTAAAATGTCTTGTTTTTAGGATTATAGTGTTTTGAATTCAATACTACTATGAAATAGGTCTTTTATTAAAGTTACAAACATTATTTTAGAAGAAAATCGCTTTTGAATTTTGCTAAGTGTATACTTGTTTTTGCTTGTGACTGTACCCAAATTCTTTGCTCGCAGGTACTTTCACCAGGTGTGCATTATATCCCATTAGAGTACTGTTCAAGGGTTTTCTAATACAATTTATTTTCAAAGCACTTAAACCTACTTAAAAGGTTACATATATCGTAACTTTTTTTGTTTTTGCTAATGGACTTTTTATTTTAATGGACCGAAATCCGAAAGTCGCCAGACGTACGGCATTACTGAAATTTTGAGAATAGATAGAAGAATATGTAGTTAGAGAAAATAAGAGTACTTGCTAGATTCAATATTGGACCCTCTTTAACCGAGTTTAAAAAAGGAGGAGATCTAAATTCAGTTGCATTTTTTTTTGAATAAAATTAAAGTAGTTTTGACAGTAATTAAAATTCAGTTATAAAGGAGGTGGTTATAAATTCGGTTGTCTTTTATATAATAAAAAAATGAGGTGCGGGTATTTACAGCGCATTTACAACTTGTTTTCGTTAAAAAAATTTGGAACTTTGACTTTCAATATCTCCGTAACCAGAACGTTTCCAGGTATGGTGCAAAACTAAAGACAATCACAATGATGGGAAGAGCATGTAACTTTTGGTTTTAGGATATTCAACATTCAGAATATCAGCCAAGCTAAAATGACGTAGATCTGGTGACTGTCTGGTCTTGGACTAAAATGACTTGACAGACTTCCTGATCAAAAATGCCTATCTAGACAGTAAGACTAGCCCTTACACTAATTCATGCCTAAGTAACGCACAAACAGACCAACCATATATAATATGAATGCGTCTGATAAGGCAAACCGTCCGTTGATTCTGTCGTACTATATTATACTATACGTTAACATTATCTACGTGCCGATAGCTTCCCAACCGTCTCTGTAAATAGGTCGAGGCCTCACTAATATCCTAGATATTGAGACCTCGGCTTTAAGTCTTCTAAAGGATCAAGACTTGAATGCTCGGAAATGAAATTCTGTTAGATATTCTATTTTATGAGATCCTGGTAGATTTTATGTTTTCTGGAGTATAGTTAGAGCCTCAGGCTCTGTCAGGCCTATTCTGTTCAGTATTCTCGATGAAATATTTGATAATTTTAGTATTATAAGCACGACTACTGAGCGTGGGGTTCTGGGTTCGATTCTCATGTCAGGTAAATAGTGTTTTTCGGGTTTGTTATTAGAACTTTCTCAGTTGCAGCCCGGAGTTTTGAAGTTGATTGTGTGTCACCTCTGTGCCTCGGAAAGTACGTAAAGCCGTTGTTCCTGTGCCTGATCCCTCCCCGGTCGTGTCGGGTCACCGTCCCATCGGACTATGAGAGTTGGGAATAGGAAATGCACCTGTATTTGTGCACACACTCGTGCTCTCTAATATCTTCTGCGTACTCGGCTAGTCCCCATTGACGTCAACGGAAATCGGTTTGAAAAATATTATTGCTATTAAAAATGCCGAACCGAATGTGCCGACCCGCTTATGTGAATAGCGATCCAATAGCTCGTCTCATCCACTCCGGCTAACATTATAGCTGTTGCCAGCCAATAGGAATACAAAATTAAATTCCAATTTCAAATTCGCAACACAAATGCACACAGTCAGTGAATAAAGGAAGGCAGTGATTATTGAATCTCTCACGGATCGAGGCGGACAAGTGAATAAGTGGCGATGAGGCTTGCACCCTCGCAGTGGCGATATGGGTCAGTATACGCTTGAGCACGTCTTCTTTGCAATGTGAACAAATGACTAACATGATATCACGCCTAGATTACCCGGAAGGGGTTAGGAGAGGTACATAGCAGGTATCTCATATTATGGACATAGGGAAAATCCTCGTGAATCCTCGTCTCTCGATTTGAAGATTTTTTTTTGTGATGAATAGTTTATATAAGTTTTATAACAAAGTTATTTAATTTTTTTTTCCGCAATAATTCAAATGATTCTCCGAAGACACTCCCGAACAAAATCATAATTCGTGTCGTCATAATTTTAGTTTGTCAGGTGACGGATGTCGGGTTACTTCATTGGGCAGCTAAACATTATGACGTCACAACTATGGTGCGTTTAAAGTCACGTGTTTTTTTTTTTAATTTTACCAATTTTAATTGTTTATAATTAACTATTTTTTTTTAGTTTTTTGCCTTTAATTTTAATATTATTAATAATAAAGTTTTAAAATAAACTTTTATATTTATAAAATTTCTAATTTTAATTAAGTATGTTCATATTTTAATCAAAATGCTCACTCAACACGATAACAAGATCCAAACGTATTTCAAATAGACTTACAACAAACGTGACGAATAGCCAAATAATTATGTTCGAGGTTTTCCGTCACCCCAAACTTATATATTATGTTAATCTTAAACATATTATATCTGAGAAGATTGTTGTTATCAAAGCAATTTTTTTTATTTCTCGACATTTACCTACAAGGCATAGTTACTTACAAATTATTTATAACAACACAATGAAAATGTATAGAACAGCTGCCTTTTTTTCGTATTACAGGATTGGTCCTTTATTATAAGACAAAATTTGGACAGCACCTATCCAGCAGTATTTGCGTTATGCTCTAACAAACATACAGACAAACCGACATAAATTGAAAAACAAATCGGCTTTAGAATCGCTGCCGACCTCATAGCAATTACTCTTTTTCAAAAATATTTAACGTACAGATTTGACTTCGCTACGATTTTGTTATATGTATAGATTCGCATTCATGAGTACTCTCACCCCCTGAACAATGGCCGGGGAATTAGAAGTCAACTCGTATTAAAGTCGAGGGGTTGAGCCATTTCACCGGTTGAACTCCAGACTATAGAGAGCTACTAAAAATTTTCCAATAGAAAAATGAAAGTCAAAGTCTGACTTTG
This sequence comes from Hoplodrina ambigua, assembly GCA_949774945.1. Classification (NCBI taxonomy): domain Eukaryota; kingdom Metazoa; phylum Arthropoda; class Insecta; order Lepidoptera; family Noctuidae; genus Hoplodrina; species Hoplodrina ambigua. The sequence continues at coordinate 1,337,480 of OX458974.1, read as the reverse complement.
ACTTTCATTTTTAATTAAGGCACTTTTGAACGTCATAGACAAGAAAAAAATAATAATCTAGTTGCCACTTCCAAAAGGTAGTTTAATTTAGAAAATAAAGAAAAACTATTTATTCACGCGAAAATGACGCACATAACATAAAATAAACATTGAAGACAATTATGAAGAAGAATAGGCAAGAAACTTAGTAGGTACTCATTCTATTCAAATATATTTTTTTACAATATTTGTAAACAGGATCATATAAGATTACACGTGAATGTGATGTACCTTGCATAGAAACTACCATTATATCATAGATTATCTTACTACTATTATGAATCCAAAAATTAGATGGATGTTTGTTCAAACACGCCAGAACGGCTGAACGAATCTAGATGAAAGGCACAGAGATAGATTATAGTCTGAATTAACATACAGGCAACTTTTACTGTGGAAAAACGTACGTTTCCCTTGGGATGAAACATTAACTTTGAGGCGAACAAAGTCGCGGGCAGAATCTAGTAAATCAAATAACTGTAACCCAAGCCTCAACATAACTGCCTTGATGGATTTCTAATTAAACTAGACACATTATTCCAATAAACCATAATCTAATCGTTCAATAACCCTAATGTCTGTAACTGCGGTTAAACTTATCTGTAACTAAAGAACAGTTATCCATAACTAATACATGAACTAACTCTTCAATGACTTGAGTTAGGTCTGGTCTCAAAACTTTGAAGTGTGTTTAGTCAGTAGAAGGTCGTCCAGGTAAATTGGCAATCAAAACCCCAAACGCTCGTCTGCATAGTTTAGCAACGATATCTTACTGCCGAGACTCAATTAAACGTTTGATTTAGGTTTACTTGGCGGTATGGAATATACATATTGGATATGATCGAACATCCGAAGGATGAATCCTGTATTTTTGAGAAGATCTCTCTAATCGGCGACAATCAATGTCAAATTGAAGGCATTTTTGACAGATTGAGTCTGATTACAATGCGTCTAATCTTAGTCGCAATCTGACAAAAATGCCTCCAATTCCTCAAAATCTTTTTGACATTAATTGTTGCGACGAGATTGTGACTTTTTAATGTAAATAAGATTTTTTACGTTTTCAGTTATTGCAATAGACGTTCTGTTGTATCCAATTGTATCACGAATCAATTAATTTATTTAGAGCAATGGGGTGTAATTAAATTACTGCATGAGTGATGTTCAATTAATAATTGGTAGGTTACAAGCAGCAAAATTGCTCAAACAATGTTTTGAGTGTACTGAGCACAGACAACTCACACACTTAATTAGGTAATTTACATCATTCTCTTTAGTATGCCTGCATAAGTTATAAAACTACGAACACAACAAAAACAAATATTGGCAGTGTACTAAAAAAATATATTTTTGGCTGTTCACCAAATAGCTTGTACTGGAAACATCATTTAACAGATGGTAGGAATATTCTAACGAAATTTTTTGCCATGGATTTAGACCATGATTCTAGACCCGACAAAGATGAAATATTCGGTCAGTTCCATACAAAAATACAACACCTACGCGGTCTAAATGCATGGAACAGTTTTTTTTTAATAATCTCGGAAATATGATAAAAGTTTTTGTTACGATATTCTACTGTGACTGCCTCGTTGGTCTAGTGGTGGCAAGCGCGACAGCTGTGCATGAGGTCTTGGGTTCGATTCCATGGTTGTGCAAAGTGTTATTGGGTTTTTCCATCACGAATTTCTCAGTAGCAGCCTCGGAGTCTGTATTTGTGCCCAGTTGATGGCAACAGGCTCGCCCCCTATTACATGGGACTAAAAACATAACTGGCGAAATGTGGGTGTACTAATGGGTACACCTCTGCCTAACCCTTCGGGGATTACAGGTGTGATGTTATGTTATGTTATTCTACTGTGAACAATTTGTAAGTCGCATTGTTAAAATGGCGATAGAAAATCATATATCGTTGTATATTACAATTATATCTATTTATATCTATGTTCTGTATACTAACATATTAGATAAGGAACGATTTCAAAATAAACCAAGGGCAGACGTGATACAATCACAAAACTTTTCCAAATATACAAAGTATTGATTACTCTTCATTTCAGAACAAATTTTATTTTCTGTAACTCGGGACTCTTGGGACTCGGGTCCCGGAGCTTTGTAAAGCGTACGAGGAGCCGCAACCAACTCGCAGAGGCTCCTTATTAACACAACACAGAAACACGTACCAACTGTTTTTTATCTTTAAATGCACTATGCAAGTGTATCCGAGGACATACTCCGACTGGCGCACGACTATTGCAGGATATGGAAACAAAGAATAGGTCTATGGGTTTTGGTTACTTAAATGGACTGGTTACCTGGTATAATTAAGGACTATGGCCCCTGCCTGATCAGTGTTTGTAAGACACGGATCAAATGGCAGGGTACTTGCACACTCAACAAATAATTATAATTATCTGTATTTATTTAACAAAGAATTTTAAAAAAGAGTTTTTTTATACTGATCGTTTTTTTTTAAATTAATCTTGTAAATAATGTACATATAATAATATGTAATAAATTGGCCGTAGTTATACAGAAATAATATGTAAACTAATGTAAGTATGTAATGTTTTACAAAGAATTTATTTCAATACTCAAGAATTTGTTGATATTAAAGTATAAATCAACCAAAATATATATATTTTTTTGTCCTAAAAATATTCTAAATACACGCACCTATAAATTCGGCGGCAAAGATCAGACCTTAGGGTTGACTAATCGCCAATGAACACCTAATCCATTGCACATGGCTGGATTCTTCCACGCCTCATCAGGAGCCGAGAAATGGCTGAAGGAAAAGTTAACGTACGATAAAGTTCACGTTCCATTTGACAACTTTATATCATACGTGGGACTGGAGACATAAAAGTGTTTGAGAACTGACTCCAAGAGATGGAAGTCTTCTTTTCTTTGATATCAAAGTCAAAGTCAAAAAAAATATTTTAACTAGGCAATTAAAAGGCAATTCTAAACGTCATAAAGAAATTGAATTTAGTTGCCCCTTTCAAAAGGTAGTTTTGTATAGAGAAGAATGGGCAATGAACTATGGAGTTTATGGAGAGTACGTATAGACGTAGGTACTCTTTTTTAAACCACGTGCCTGATATGCATAAAACCTAACTCTAACCGACTTTTAAAAATGGCAGAGTTTCTATATTTTTAACCACATGTTTTTTTTTTCTAAGGTCCGGAATGGACGTCGTTTCAAAAAAATGTTTAACTATTCAGTACAAAATTTAAAAAAAAATGACTGATTTTTCAAAGTCATTTTTTTTTCATTTCTATGATATACTAGCACTTTTGAAGAAAAACGAGCAAGAAACTCCACGGACACTCTTATGATTTAAGTTTTTACAAAATCCTGGTTGCAATATTCTTGTTGCTTCTACATGTAAAAACAACAAAGATAAATATAAAAAATATTTTTTACGTCGGTTATTTACAAAAAAAATCTTCTGTTCCATACATGCTAATCATATAGGTATTGCATTTTTATGAAACTTATAATTTTGACATTTCTCGATCGAATTTAATTCTCTAGGTTCAATTACGCTAAATTTGGTTATCGTTTCTATTCAATTAAGTAAATTAATGATAACAATCTCTGATTATTATCATTGCAAGGATTGATATGCGTATCTAATTAGTGTCTGTGTTAATTAACGAGCTACATTAATTAACCTTACAAGCAATAATGTTAGAACTAAACTGCGAACCCTGGCACTTAAAACTAATTAAAATTATGTAAAACTACTTTCTGCGCGCTACTTCATCTGCATTTATTTCAAAATTAAGGTAAGTCCTAAATTATCGCATATTTTATGTTATACAAAAACGGGATAAGAATATCTATGTGTAAGGCTAGATCAATGTGTGTGGATTCATCTAATTCCGTTAAGCGTGAAAGAGTAATAAGCATCTATCCATCCATCAATCCATCCTCAGAAACGTTCACGTTCATAATAGTACTAAAAATATGGGATAAAAAAAGAAAAACGCTAAGTAGTTGTTTATAATCTGTTGTGAATAGGTACCTAACTATAAGAAAACCTGTAGAAGAAACCGGACCAGTGTAAGTCACATACGAAGGGTTCCGTACAACCGCACAATGTTTAACCCTACATACAAAACAACGCATACTTTTACAAGATCCCCCTCAGATATTTAACTTTATTTTATTTAACTATAATGTGTATGTATTTATAAATTATATAAGGATGTATATCAGTTGTCTGGTTACCATAACACAAGCTCTGCTTAGCTTGGGATCAGATAGCCGTGTGTGAGTTGTCCCAAGATATTTATTATTATTATTTTATTTATTTATTATTTTGATTATTATTATTTGTAAAAACACACACTATAAAAATTTAAACTCTCCACCTATTGCGGATCATGAGTTCAGCTCGCTGACAGACAGTCAATGGAGACTAATAGGGGCAGTAATAGGGTCTCGTTGGTACACTTGCACTTTGGAGGATATTAAACTGATGCCGCGAAAAACGTGGCCACTGGAGCAAAGTACTATAAAATAAAAAAAGGAATTACTTAATATCATTTCGAAAAGAAGAAGAGCTTTTAACATTGGGTTACGGATCCCTAAAAATAAAATTCAACTGCGTTAATTAAAACCCTCATCCGTTTGAGGTGATGAAGTAGTCTGTTCGTACTCGACACCGCTAAAGTACTGGAGTGGAAGAGGGAAGTGAAAAAATACTCTTTTTAGTTTTTCCCAGCAATCGGAGCAATGCTTTCAGAATTCCTTTTACAGTGAATAACTTCTTTTATTTAACTTCTTTTACTGTCGTGATAGCCCAGTGGTTAAGGCGCCCGCCTCTCTTGTGCGAGGCTGTGGGTTCATGAGATAGCTATATCTACTTTCTAAATGTTTCTTGGGCCGTCATAATTATTATTAGTCTGAAATCTGCTTTGAGCAACGTGGTGATCAATGCTCGTGCCTTTTCTGTATGAGACGAGACCTTTGCCCTGCAGTGGGACAATACTATAACTAGACAGTATATAGACAGTACTATAGGTATATAGCTTCTTTTATAGACACAAATTTGTTTAAAGATGATTCATTTGTTATCGATTGCCAATCGTTGTTCCGTATTATGAGCAGTTTGTTTGTAATAATGTTTCTCAGCTTCAGCTCTGCCAACGACTTCGTCTACGTTGAAGACAAGTAGACTTTAAGACAAACGGTAAAATTTTGGCTTTGTACTACTGAAAGATTTTTTCAGCACTTCTAGAGATTAGTACTTACAAAAAAATAAAATAAAAAAACCACAAAGCTCTTTATAAGTAGGTATAGATTGCACCTTGTTGTAAAACCTTTATAAAACGAGGGGTAAGGCTCTATATTCATTAAAATTCAAGCTCATTTGCACTACACTTACTAATGCGTACCTACATTTAGCGCTAAACCAACTTAAAACATCATTCTTTCACAGTCAATCATTTGAAGTTGACTGAGATGGAATGCTGTTTTTAATGATCTTTAATTATGTGCGCTAAAATTTTGTGAAGCAAGTTTCAAATCAACTTGCTTTGTATTCAACCGAATGATGTTGATATTTCTAATGAATGTGTGCAATAATTGTCAATTGTTCTACGAGTTAAAATCCGATATACATAACCTATATAAACTTTAAATATATATTTTAAAGTATTGACCTTAAACGCGTTTTGCTTAAGTTTTAGGCTGTAATCCCCAAAGGAATAACTACTATAGATTTTGAACAATATTCTGTGAAACTTAAATAAAAATCAGCCATATCGCTTACTTATTACGCTTACCTTACAATATAGGTATTCCACTATCTAACCCCAAAATAACCAGTCATCCCGAAATGACGTAGGTCTGTCGCCTTTGAGATCTTGAACCATAAGACCCACTTACAATATTCCGAAAAAAAAAGTATTTTATCGAAAACGAAACTTAAAATCTCTAACAATACACCCTACATTCGGAAGACACCTCAATTATCCTATCAGAATCTAACAGGATATCTAGTTTAAAATTCCATAGTCATTACAGATGATTATTTTCGTTTGTAGCACATTCGTCATAGTCACTCAACTAACAATTGAACACCTACATGTTCGTTCATTCATTCGTTCAATCATCATGACTGAGAATGTTCAAGTCGCGAATAAGAAATATGACCGTAAAGTTTATAATCGATTAAAAAAAAACAACTAATCTGGATGGTTATATTAATCAAATTAAAATCCTACTGTCGTTTCAATACGTGTCATTCTGCAGTAATTTTTGCCATTTAAAAAATGCCTATGTTATCACGGGGTTACCGCCCTTTGCCTATAAAATATGCGCTTATTAACGATAACCCTTCCGTCCATACTGCTATAGCAGAAGTGATCCGCATCTGATTATTATCCTTGTGTTTCATGTGCGCCTAGTATTGCGTGGAAATGGCTCATTAAAAAAAAACACTTGATTTTCTTTTTTGTTTTATCCTGTCAAGGCCCGCTTGCGCCAGGCAGGGTTATCTTATAACTTTAAGTTAGTTGCTAACATGTAGAATTGATGAACATGATGTTTTGTAACTAAACCCCGTGTTAGCAACTAACTCTGAGTTAAGTTTCCGGTTCAAGAGGGCATAAAAGTTTTAAAAATTATTAAACTTACCCACAAAAAGTCCAAAAACTAGAAGTACTGGCATATTGAAAATAAAAACTAAATATCCGTAACACAGCAAAAACTTTTTCCTTCACTATACATTTCACATTTTTAACCAAACATTATTCCATTGTATCACTATCCTAACTTTTATTTACAAATAACACATTTGAAGCCATGAGCTAATTCAGAAACACGCACGAAATCCACGAAAATATTTTTCGCAACGCGCGATCGACTGCGAAAACTGAGACGTCGAGACGTGCGGATGGCCCGGGTGCCTTCAGCCGACTGCGGCACAGCATCCAGTCCTGCACCTCCCCTGCCCTCCTCAAATTTCCTCCTTCTCACCCCCTCACGCGCCCTTATCGCGATCCCGTAATTAGATAAATGTCATTGCTTTTGTCTGTGTTTTTTTGCTCTTTCCCCAACGAATTTTGTCGGCCAATGTAATAGACTCCGCGTCGTTTGAGACGCTCATTTACGTAAATGCTGTTTGTCTTGTGCGGCTGCCTGTGTGTGTGTACTTCAATTCCGCGCGAAAATATGTCTCGGCCGTATTGCTAGTACTTTATGAGGCTTCCGTCTCGCAGCTCGCAGTTTCCACCTACTTCAGATTTCTTTTTATCGTCATATTTTTTGAGCAACAATCTTAGTTGTGTTTTGTTTCTGATGGCGTAACAAGTTCGTGAGCGGTTGTTAAAAAGATAATGGACACGTGTATTGTATGAACTGGTCCATAAATGTAATGTGGGATCAAGACTAGATGTGGGTTTATATCTAGGTCATAAAACTGTAGTGCCTATCTCCCACACTGCTTCAGGTTTAAGGTGCTGTCACAGAGTTAGTGCTTATCATACCGCCTAAGTTGTAAAATTTCGGGCAAATGGTCATAGTGTCGCTATTAAAACTGGATCTTATGTAAACATGTCTTCGCTACATAGTATAACGGGTATAAAAAGACACTTAAAAGGAAGCAGAAAGTTATATTTATTCCTTCTTATTATTGTTATCATTTTTTTGTTCTAGACTATACCTGAGAAATTTATGGTTTTGGTAGTTTAAATCAAGTAAAACTTTTTGTTCAGTTTTCTTTCAGTTAAACAATAATGATGTATTAAACTGTAGGTGCCTCCCCGATCCGTGTATGCGCCTTAAGATCACATTTTTAATTTTCATTACAATGAGAACATTTTACAAATATCTTATTTAAAAAAAGTTAATTTGAAATCTCAGTTTCTATAGAAAAGTTAAAATCGGTTGAATTCAACCGTCACACAATTTTTTAAAAATATTTTCTACTAACTTTTGAGATCTATGTAGGTATGCTTATGTGTAGCAAGTTTCATTAAAATCGGTTCATTCATTTTAAAAAATAAGGACTTAAAACTTTATATGAAATGCCGTATAAACGCTCTTAATAATTTTCGCTCAGTGTTATTTAGTGTGTGTTTGTTTGGGTTACTTAGTTTGACGGTCAACTATGTGATGTATATTCTTACACCACATATCTAGGTCATCTTCCGAATGCGCAATGCAAATCGGAAGCAGAAACAAGCAGAACAGTTACGAGAACAACGGAACTAAAACCTCAAGCGCAATTTTTCAATGAATTTAAAGTTTAGCTCCACTCAATAAAGTAAGACCCAAGACTCGTTTGTCAGAGTCAGATCTCCATGCTTTTATATGAAGAGTTTTATGAAAATGAACCTAAAAGACTTGGGGAAGAATATTGCATTCATTTCTCTCACTAGTGATATAGCGTGGGTCTGCACTTCGAAGTCTTTGAAATTCTATCTAAAGAACTCATCTGATTTGATGATGGAACGGATAATGCGCTCTAAGATTCAATTCGTTGCGAAGTGCTGTTATTGGTTTGATGTCTATACGAAATTGGAGCTTTAACATTTTCTTCCTTGGCAATTGAAAAGAGTATTCACATTATCGTTGTTGCTTTGTTACTGTTTCTATTGATTTATTTTGCGTAGTATGCCTTAGTAAATACCTAGATTTAGAATGTTTATTTCTTTTAATTGTTGGCTCTTTATTTTTATTGTTATAGAAGGAACTCATAGTGATATTTTGCGAATGAAGCAATGTGACACAATCGGGTAGAGGTACGATTTCACGTTCTTCCTGAGACACGAGGATGTCACATCACGGTCCAAACTCCGGATTCCAAAATCTAAGCTGTTAAGAAATTTTCAATAGCGATTTTTTTGATCTAGTAACACAAGTCCCTCTGCAGTCACCCTTTTTTTAAGAATGGGAAATCATCAAATTACTTCCTCCGCTCTGGGTGGAGCGGAAGGAACTGACTGAAACCCATCCGTATACTGTATCCGTATACATTTATTTTTTATTTATTTAAACTTTATGCAACAAAAAAGTACAAAGGCGGACTTAATGCCTAAGGCATTCTCTACCAGTCAACCAAAGGCGGTGAAGAAATAACAAAGCAGGTTCAAAAAATAAGGCACATAAGGAAACACACACGCGGACGAAGTCGCAGGCAGAAACTAGTACTTAAACAAACAGCTTTATTCATTTGTTTCGAAATCACAAACCCAATATAAAGTATTAAATTAATCTTAGGGAAACATTAAATCTTACCAAAAAAGGCTTTTATTCCTATCACCAAAAACCACGGTTTAACCGGAATAAAATAGAGGCTTAAAATATTGAGATAATGGATAAGTAGTGACAAATTGCTCGCCTATCGCCTAGCCTGACCCGTTTCCATAAGTAGGCACAAGTCGACAACAAGATAAACACGATGACGCTATACGATTCCCTTTTTAGCGTTGTTTTTCTTATGTTGATAAGGAATTAAAACAGCTTCGATTCTGTAATAAAGAATATAGCGATTTTATTAGGAAACTGTATAGCTTTTTACTTGTTTTACTAGATAGTAGCTTGTGGTCACGAAATCGTCTGCGTTTTTTTTTTCACCTATTTTAAGTTACGTCTTTCGTTACTGCTCCGGTTCCGTAGGTAGTAGCGTGATGTTATATAGCCTATACTTTTCCTTATGTACTAATGGGTACACCTCTGCCTAACCCTTCGGGGATTACAGGCGTGATGTTAGTTTTATTACCTATACTAGTATAAATTAAAAGGTCCAAGTTTTCTAACGATATTTTCCTTCTCACGTAAAATAATTGTTATATTCTATGAAATTCCGATGTTAGAATTAGAATTCTTAAAACCGGTCGCGCTGGCTTTAACAAATCATTAAATGATATTGTGGTTGTGGATATAACAGTCACGCATGACGAGAACCTCGTGAAAGCTGAGAAAGATGAACAAATGAAGTATCTTGACTTAAGTACCTTTACTTGGTTAGCAAAGTTGTCGACCTGTGGGATGTGAATACAGCAATGATTGTGCCAACAGTCATGACGGCCGATGGTATAATAACCAAGAGCCTCAACCAACACCTAAGGAAGCTCTCATTAGGTGGTTAGATCATGGGCTTGATTCAGAAAGCGGTACTCCTGGACACGGCGCGTATTGTTTGGAGATTCCTTTCTCTGGAGCCCTGACCACCAATAGCTTGGACCCTGTTCCCGATGCCGGTTGGGTAGGTACCTGCTATATGTATTTTATATTTTTTAATGTTTTTTATAATTCTATATTTTTAAATGTATCTAATATGTATTGTAAGTGAATAAATGAGAAATAAATAATTGTGCTTAATAACGGCAAAATACCAATACAACTCAATTCCGCCAAAACGAGGCAAGCCACAATCGCTCAATATGTTTGTGGAGGAGCTCGTGGCTAAGTAATAACAGCTGCACGGGTCGATTCATTAGGTTAAGCTACGCTTGCCGGGGTTAGTCCGAGGATGACTGACCATATTCACACACCGAGACTCTTCCGTGCCGCAGAAAGCACTTTAAGCTGTTGGCCCCGGCAGTCATATCAAAAGCCCGAAAATCTGACAAGTAGCCTTAACAATGGGTATCAGAATTACTTAGTTACTGGGTTGTGGAGGTCAGATAGGCAGTCGCTCCATATAAAACACTAGTATTCAGCTGCATCCGGTTAAACTGAAAGCTGACACCAACAGAGCTGGAAAAGGCTAGGTAGATGATGAGTATTTACTTAAATAACACTGTTTTACAGACAAGCTATTATCATTTTCAATTAAGTATGATAACAAAATATTTATTGAAATTTGCAACAAAAAAAGTACTACGGCGGACTTAATGCCTTAGACATTCTTTACCAGTCAACCAAAGGTATAACGTCATAACAGAAAAAAATATTTTTCATCTTAGTTTTTAGCAACATAAATCAAGAAAGTTGTAGCTTTCAGCATCGTTCTTTTGACCTGTGTTAAATAAACGACCCGAAAAAATTTCATGAACACACTAAAACTTGAGGTCTTGTTCTAAGAAAATAAAATAAGAAGAATTTTTGATGATGAATCTCACCTTTTCTTTGAACCAGACAAATACTAGATTTTTTTTATGTAAGTACAGGGAACAAAAGAGATATGTATCCGGGGTCGTATAGTTGCAGTTTTCTAAGAAATAGATAGATGCCTTTGATGTAAACTTCATTTAATTATTGAACTGTCTACTATGTACTTTTTAAATTAAATTGCATTTAAAAACATCCATCGGTTTCTAAGAAAACTTCAACTATACTCGACGATCCTACATACCTTCTCTATAATTTTGTTGACTGTACTTGGAAACTACCATTACGGGTTGTCTCTGAAATACGTAGGTTTTCAGAATATGCTAGAAAAATAGATACGAAAGAAAGAAAGAAAAAGGAAACAAGAGTAACATTCATTGTGTATCAACAGCTTATATGAAACACAATAATTAAAAAAAAATGAACTATTTAAAAATATACTTTGTGTCTTACGGCAAAAAGGTTTATTTTAGCAATAATAGCGGAAATCTGTGAACCCTTGGTGACTGGATCCGAATATTTGCATAAAGATAAAAAGGTACAAAATTTACTAAAGAATTGTATAAGTTCAGTAGATAAATAAATGAACTTGACCAAAGTGTGCACGCACAGGTACCAGGACTTCATAGTACAGCAAGCAAATGCTACATATACACCAGTGACGACACCCGAAAAATATTCCAGCGATAGATTTTGCATTTCAACACGTATCAAAAGGAAACTTTATTCTTTAGGACCCTGTGAAAGTTTTTCGTAGCAACAAAGAAGCAATAAGAAATGGAGTGCCCATGTGAATTGAACAATATACATTTACTACCATCAACGTAGGTAGATATGGCGAATAGGTATGACCAAAACTTTATATGTTTTTGAATGAAAGTCGTATCATTTTACATGACTAATTTAGCTTAGTTATGTCAAAACAACGTTAACGAAATTATATTATAATATTTATAATTATATTATTATAATTTCATATTATAATTACATTATTTTTTTATAATACAAATGAAAATGCCTAATGTGTAACATTACCATTCAGCAATAACATTTCATTGAACATGCATACAAAATATATGTTTAGATTTAAAATCGGTCAGCGTTAAATATCCGAAATCATTATTGAGTTGGTTCGATTTGACAGGACTAAACCCAATTGTTTATTTTATTAATAAAAATAATCGCTAGCAGGCTCGTTTGCATGTACATCACTGGAGTGCCATCCCCACGGATTAAAGTAAATTAAAATAAAGTAACATAGTCTTTTAGTTTACTAACACAATGAGTCCTTGTTACTTGAAAAAATAAAATTATTTATTTATTTGTTATGTGAGAAGGGACAATGAGAAGACGACATTAAGTGAGCACTCCATTTTTACTATTCCATGTTCTCCACCACAGGGATGGTCACGTACTGGACAGTGCGTGGAATGTAAGAATATTCAGTCGGGATCACGTACGGCCGCCGTTAGGGAGTTGCCCTACAGGCCGACAATCGGACAGAATTCCTGGTAATGACTCCACGAGTAGGAAGTTTGTACCATGTTACATGGCGCGTGATTATCTTTTCATACATCTTACGATTTATTGAGTTGTTGAACATGATGCTGATTTTTGGAACTACTTTCTAGGGTTGAGTACTCGAAGGCTACCAAAGGGTTTTTTCTAGGTATTACTAAGCCTCCACTGTCCATTCCTCTGTCTATACGTCCGTCTATTCGTTCGTCTGTCCGTCCATCTGTCCGAAAGTGGACTGTATCTCATGAACTGTAAAAGGAAGAATTAAAAAAAAAAAACAATTAACTCTAAAATTAGATTTTTTGTTGCTTTGAAATTAAGTCCTTTTAAGTGCCATACAAAATCTATGGAGGAATCGCGTTTTGACAGGTCATAAAAAGTACGTTAATTGATTAGTGTCCTATTAAGTACCCAATTCCACGAACTAGACAGTGGAAACATCACAGCTTACTGACAGCTCCATGGAAGCTGACAGACCCTCAGGCATTTTGTCAAACAAAGGGACGGATTTAAGTCCAATGGCACTTAAAAGGACTGCACGGAATTTATTCGTCAGGACAGATTTAAAATCTCATTTCGTGAAAGTTTGGGATATTCTCTCGGATAAAACAAGAGAATTGGATTGTGTTTAATTTTTTAAAAATGTTGAGTTATTTGTTGAAGTTTTGTATAAATACTTATAACCAATGTAAAAAGACATGAAAGGTACATAATTTTCCCATCATTGCGATAGCTTTTTTGTTCTAGACCATACCTGGGAACCTATTAGTTACGGATAATAGGTATATTGAAGGTCTACGTTCCAACTTTTTAACACATAATCTAAAAATATCAAGCTTTTTCAAAGAAATCTTTGGAGTCTTTTATTTGTAGTTAAACAAAAACAACATGTAGTCGCAAACTTGTCAAAACTTTATCTTAAGCAACATTTCCAACAGCTTTTTTTTTAGGTGGTAAAAATCATCAAATGACTCCTTCCGCCCTGGGTGGGGCGGAAGGGACTGTCAGACTTTTACTGACTAAAAAGCCACCCTGTTCCTTCTGTTGCTCTTTACGTTCCGGGTCCAGGGTATCCTGTTAAGACGTCCCGCAACCCCGGATTTCCAACAGCTTAAGACTGACATTAGAAAGCAAAAGTTTCTAGAAATTACTAGAAATGCATCCCTGATTATTCCAAGCTCTGAGAATAAAAATATCGTTTTAAATTCTCAATCTTCTCTATACAAAACACATTTCAATCCAAAACATTTTCGAACAAAAATGGCCGGCCAATCTTTTATTAACCACGAACATGTGAATAAAACCGTTCTTCCGTACTTGTGGATTGTAACAATCTGTAAATACTTACGCCGCAAATATTATGTAAACCGTCCTTTTATTTAACGGTGCGAATATAAGCACTTTTTGTCCGCCATGTTTAAGCGTGGGCGCACGCTTACACAGTTGTCTTACAAGCTTGCTTAACTTTTGTACTTTTAATGGGACAATTATTTTTTAAGGATTCGTTACGTTGGCGGGACCGGTTTTGGAAATTTTAAATCTTAGATCAAAATTTTCCAGGATATATGGACTTATGTATAATCTATACTAATATAATTTTATATGATATAAGACGCACCCCTATGGCTAGATTGTAATGTAAGGCATATTTGATTAGATTGACATGATTTTAATTGTGAGTTGACTCGTTTTGGTTATGCTTAAATAAAGGTTATACTGTTATAAAATAGTTGATATCATAACATTTTTGAGAGAGCTAAAAAACAAAAATTTATCATTAATTATTTCTCCCATAAACTTATATGTTGCTGCCCATTCATGTTTCAAAGCAACCGCAAACCATATTTTGTAGCCATAGTTTAAATAGATATTATACTATGCTAAGTCAAAATCAGTTTAATTAAATACCTAATTTCATGCATTTCCAATAACTATTCTACGTTTCACATATTGTGTTGTTTGCATTGCCTTCTCAGTTATGATATCCTGGTACTATCCACAACGATATCAGGTTTTCACACTAACAATGTAACCTTTTATCAGTGGTTCCATTTCATAAAACCTAACAAAAAACACCATTAAACGCCATAAAATAGTATAAATTATTATTTCTGTCCGTATGTAAATCACTGTTTGGCGCAATGAATGGTAAATTTTCCCCGTCGCAGATGGTATTACCATAAAATACCACTTAAACCCGTTAAGTAGATTTATGTTTACACGGACAGGCAATGTTTTGTTAGTAGATGTTTCTTCGCGATATTAAATTATAGGCACGCTAAAATATTTCGAGGGGAAATACGAAGAGTGTACGGTGGAATTGCCAACAAGTTGATAGTCAGCCAAGGATAGCGTATCTTATGAATCAATTTATTGAACAAGGTGGTAATACATGGAGGTAGACATCGATGCGTAATTTTTACCATAGATTTATTACTTGACAAATGGTTCTATAAAAAAGTGCAATAACTGCAAGATTTTAAATTAAATAAACTTTAACTTTAAAACTTTTAATATTAACTTATAACGTCATTACACAATTAATATGATATAAAAGCTTGACGGATCCAAAAAAGGACAGGCTAATTTTTATTCCGCAAATTCTTCTGCGTCCGCGACAACCGATTTTTAAGCAGGCGAAGTCGCAGGCAAAAGCTAGTAGAGATATGAACATCTCAATTCATAACATAACATCACGCCGGTAATCCCCGAAGGGTTAGGCAGAGGAGTACATGTTAGTACACCCACATTTCACCAGTTATGTTTAAGTCCCATGTTATAGGGGGCGAGCCTATTGCCATCAACCGGGCACAATCCAGACTCTGAGGCTGCCACACGGAAATTCCTGATGGAAAAACCCAATAACTCTTTTCCCGACCTGGGAATCGAAGAACCAAAGACCTCATGCTCAGCAGTCGCGCTTTGCGACCACTTAGCCAACGAGGCATCTCAATTTATATAAACCTTATTCATATCCAACACGTATAAGTTGTTGACATATAAAACAGCTTAGATTTTCCAGGAATAAACATCCAGAAAACATCTATAAGTACATAATATCTCAGTATTAAGATCACAAAGAAAACGTTAGTGAACATATTGTATTCAGGAATAGAGGAACGCAGACTGACGGGCGGAAATTAAGTCTGTAAGCAAAGCTGGGGAACTGAACAATATGAGCTGATTATGTAGCCAGATACTGTTGATCTAGGTATTATCGGCTACTAGCTTCTGCCTGACTCCGTCTGCGCAGACTAGAGAATAAAACAAAAGTCCCAAACTACATTATTAAAATACATGGGGACACCAATACGGGATTAATATCTATGTACAGTACAGTACATGTGAGTCAAATTACAGCCAAATACATCCAGCTGTTTAAGCGTGAATGAATAACAAACATCTGTACTCTCAAACTTTCACATTTATAATACAACAATAAAGAAAGAAACAAGGAAAGAAAGAAAAAAATAACTGTTTAATCATCCAAAAATGACGCACGTAACATAAAAAGAAAAATTGTATACAAAAGCAAAACAAAAATAAGTTGGTATTAACTACTCGTAGCTCTTGCCTGGCAGACAAAGTCACGAAAAAAAAGTAGCCTATGTCTTAGCGTAGCTATGTCCTTAAAGAGTAGCAGAAAGATGGACTGACAGAGTTACATTCGTATTTTTACATTATGGATATATAATTACATAGCATAAAGCATAAATAGTATAGTGCATAGTATCGGGGGGCACGGTAGTGCCCCCGCCAAGACGACCCAAGCAAAGCGCAAGGGCACTACCTACCTTTTCTCGAAGTGTTTCGTCGTTTTTTTTTAACCCTCATAGAGTTGGTTACTGATGTACTAGATAGTTCATATACTCTTACTGATATGTAGAATTTGTGAAGTTAGGGTCAAAGTCAAAGTCAAAACATTTATTTCAATTAGACCATTTACAGGCACTTTTGAATTGTCAAGGAAACAACATGAGATCGGTCGGTACATGAGATCTGATATCTTTTTCATAGGGCAAACCTTATGTGGTTGTCTTGGCAACATTTAACATGAAATGTTTTTGGTGGGATAATATACTATGAATCTAATTCAACATTCAAATTCATTTATTTTGTGAAGACAGGGTATATACAAAAGAAAAAGAAAAGAAAAAAAAAACATGAATGTTAAATATTTGACTACTCAGCGCACTTACAATATTGTTTTAAAGCGTATCAAGTAATTAAATATTAAATGAACGTTAAATTTTCCACTGTAGGTACCATAACAGCACTTTACATTGATAAACTTATCCAGCCTAAATACATTTCTCCGAAAAATACTTCAGTAATTCGAAATACTGATGAAAATGAAGTGCACTCAAATTAAACTGAATATTTTAATGATCGTTCATTTATTGATTCCAGCAACATTTTCGCCAGATATTCTAGGAAAAGTTATATTACCTGTATATATATATATTACCTGACATATCATCACGCCTGTAATTCTCGAAGGGTCTGGCAGAGGTGTAACCATTAATTAGTACATGCACATTTCACCGTCAGAAATTCAGCCTCGGAGCCTGGATTTGTGCCCGGTTGATGAAATAGGCTAGCCCCCCTATTACATGGGACTAAAGATTACTGGGGAAATATGGGTGTACTAATGAATGCACCTCTGCCTAACCCTTCGGGGATTACAAGCGTGATGTTATGTTAAGTAAGCCATCACTTTGTCTTAATAAACGTTTATTTACAAATTATTAAAGTAACAGAACAGCACATATTCGAAAGAGCTCAATATACCTACCAGGATGTCAGACTACTATGAGAGGTGCTCAAGGGCATGTTGCATCGAAATACTAATGACAGCTGGAAATGGATTCCTACTGACCGCTGCATATCGGAATGAATGGAAATTATTGAGTCGTGTCGGTGAAATTGACGTCGTTTATTGTTTAAATGCTCTGTTTTTGGTCTATCTATTTGTATTTTGAAGGTTCGATACCGAGGAAGTGCGAATATGACTTTTTCAATTCATATGTACTTTCTGAGATTATCTTGGACATCACTGATATCGAATGAAGGAAAACATCTTGAGCAACCTGGTCTATAATGAATGGTCTGGTCTGGGCTGAAATCACTATTACCTCATAAATACCCTACCCAGATTTAACCTACTGCCCCCTCTATCATCCAAGAGTTGACATCCAACTT
Organism: Hoplodrina ambigua; assembly: GCA_949774945.1. NCBI lineage: Eukaryota > Metazoa > Arthropoda > Insecta > Lepidoptera > Noctuidae > Hoplodrina > Hoplodrina ambigua. The sequence continues at coordinate 1,319,647 of OX458974.1, read as the reverse complement.
AACTTAATTTACAGGCTAAATCTGAAGTGAAAGCGAGCGACAACAGCCTGTCGAGCGATCCAACGCTCGCTCCGCTCATGACTATACGCTTAAACGGAGTTCCAAAACCTCAATCCTTTCCCTATCAGGTCCATTTGACATGTGCTGTCTACGTCCATTGCGTTACCAGCAGTTTCCATTTACCGGCTTGTCAGAAACAGAACAGCTGAATCCTCTGCCCTATTTTTTAAGAGCTTGCTTCGTTTGAATGTTGCCAGGTATTACGTTTTATTTTTCTGTTTTTTCGTTCACCGGTGCGGTTGCGTTTTTGATCAATATTTTTGGAATTGGAAGCGGTACAATATAGGTTATAGATTGGATTTGAAATCTGTTTGTATCGGAGTTATGTGAGGCGTGAATTTGAACAAATATTGCTTTTGTACAATAGCTAGTAGTATGTAACGATGCAGTCTTCAGTTTTTTACCCAGTTCCGATTCTTTCATTGTTCATTGGTCAAGGTTCCGTACCACATAACATCACGCTTGTAATCCGAGAGGGATTAGGCAGAGGTATACCTCTTAGTACACCCACATTTCGCCAGTTATATCCAAGATCTAGGCAACGTAAGAATCTGAATTTTAGTACAATGTTAGATTTTATTAACTAGTCAAAGCTCTTTTTTTAGGGATCATTTTTATCATCTCTCTAGCCTTTTCCCAACTACATTGGGGCTTTCAGTCTAAATCTAGCCATTATTTTACATGGAGTGACAGACGGACAGTTTAATCCTGAATTTTTTATTTTTAGGTGAAATATGGCGGGAAATGAGTAGATGTTATATACCTACTCATTTTTAGGTACCTTTAGCCCAGCATTCATAGCTAAAATATTTCTAAATATTTTACATATATGCTAAATAACATCACGCCACGACTCACGCGAGCAAACCTGTAATCAAAGATAATGTAAGAATATTTCCAAAAACACATCTCTGTTCAGCATTGACCCTCTGGTCTTTCGATCCGACAATCAACTTGCCCTAACATTATTCTAGCCTCTCAAACAACGTGGTCCTTTAAGAATAACCGTTGGCTATAAAGGCGACCCAATCGCCTGTTATAGCGGTCTTAGCAATGCGGTGCGTTTGACGACTGACTGAGATACCGTAGTCATGGCGCCTACGTCATTGTAGCAAGGATGGAATTTTGAAAATAAATCCATTTCAATATTATAAATGCGTAAGTGTGTCTGTCTGTTACCTCTTCACGCTCGATTTAGCATGGAGATAGTTTAAGACCCGGGGAAGGACATAGGCTACTTTTTATTACACTTCGACTTCATCTGCGTCCGCGATAACCGACATTTGCGTGGACGAAGTCGCGGGCAAAAGCTATTGAAAAAATATGTTGTTAACAATGTATGCATACTTGCTAGTTTTAAAATAGGTCTTTCGGGCTTTAGACGACACGTAACGTCAATGATCTAGGTATCATAGCCGGGACCATCGGCTTAACGTGCTTTCCGAGGCAGAGAGGAGTCTCGGTGTGTATAGACGGTCACCCATCTCCGGACCTAACCTGGCAAGCGTAGCTTAACCTGATAAGGCGACTCCTGCGGCTGTCATTACTTGCCACGAGCTCCACATTATACTCGTACTTATGCATTATTTATTTTATGGTTCACATTTTTGCTATTTTTTATTATTCCCCTATGAGTCTATGCAATCTCAAAAGCGTAGATCTAAGTACACTGGCATCTTAAACCATAAGTACATATTGTTGGGTACGAGTCGCTGGACGTAACGTCAATATTGTGTGAGCTAACAAAAGATGTTTGTTCTAGTCATTGATGACTGTTGTTAGTTGTCAATTCTGGCTACAATGTTGATTGATTGGGATTGGAAGATTGTTAAAAGGGTTTGCTTTGTAAAGATTTTGAAAATTAAATTTTGAATTATTGCCAAGTTATAGTGTTAAGGTTTAAAACATAACATAACGTCACACCTGTAATCCCCGAAGCGTCAGCCAGAGGTGTATCCATTAGTACACCTAATTTCATGTAATAGGGGGCGAGCCAATCCAGACTTCGAGGCTGCTACTGAAATTTCTGATGGAAAAGCCTAATATTACTATGTCCGACCTGGAAATAAACCCATGATCTCATGCTACACCAACGAGGCAGTCAAGTTAGTATAATAATATATAAATCATTCAATAAACGAAATAATACTTAAAAAAGAATATTTCAATCCCGTAGATAGATTATACCGGCACAGTAACACAATAACATCTAATTGAATACAAAACCACAAAAATAAGATAGTGTATAGTCCAATTTCATAGAGCACTACATCTCTCCGTAATTCGGCTTGGTGATTGATAACCGAGGCTGTGTCGGAGGCCTGGCACCCCATCTGTACACGTCGCGGAGACCTTCAAGCCCTTGTTAATTTCACTGATTTATTGTATACTAAAAAATAGATGTCGTTTTATTCCATTGTAGGTGTTTCGAAAAGCTTTGAAGAAGGTACAAATAAAGATAATTAAATAACGCTGATGTAGATGTACCTTTGCTGGTGAAGCGAGATCGTGATGGTCCTGTGTTTGTGGCGCAACCCGAGGTTGTGGGTACGCAACCAGGGATGGGCATATATTTTTGTTATTTTAATATGTATATTTATCCTTACGAATAAATATTAAACTAAAGTAATTTATTTTAAATTATGTATAATTAAAAAAAAAAAGAAAGTGGAATCCTCTATGGGCATCAAAATATTTGTCCGCTTCGCTGTCTGCTATTTTATATGTACCTACTGTCTAAGTTTATTTTGGACGTCACTAACATCGGTGAAGGAAAACATCGAGGGGAAACCTGGACTAGCTTGGATTTTTCAGACTTTAATATAGTGTGATAAATTAAATCTGCAAGCGGCGTGATCAGTACTCGTATATTCTCAGTATAAATACTTATCTTTTTTTCCGTGTGAAAATCCTATTGGTCACTCTCCACCTGGGGTGAACGGAAATTTATGTCGAATTCATGTTGACTCTTGTCTATGTACAGTCAGCCAAACAGGTATGCAGGGTCGTCAGTTATAGTTGAAGTTTTCTTGGAAACCGTTGGACGTTTTCAAATGTAATTTAATTTAAAAAGAATCGAAAACATCCATCGGTTTCTAAGAAAACTTTAGCTATGTCTGACATCCCTGCATACCTATCTGTATTGTTGACTGTACCAAAGGAAACATAAGATGAGATCTTAGAGTCACCAAACCCATGACAGCTAAGCATGGCTGTAATTTACAGAATAGATAGATGAACCGGCACCGGATACCAGTCTCGTGGTGAGCGAACCAGGTCGGGCAAAAAGTCTTACCGGGTTTTTCCATTAGGAATATTTCAGTAGCAGCCCGGAATTCAGAAGTTGGTGGTGTGACACTCTCGTGCTTCGGAAAGTATGAAACGCCGTTGGTCATGCGCCTGATTTCATCCCGGCGATATCAAATTGTCTTTCTATCAGATTATAAGTGCTAGGGAAGAGGGAATGCACCTGTATTTAGGTCCACACGTTGGCTAGTCTGCGTTAAGATTGACCGCCGTGACTGAAATTAGGTCGAGAACTTATAATTACAAAACGCAATGGGTTAATCTTTATATAAATACTTTCTTTATAGTACCTCTAGTTGTATTTCGTTAATGAAGTGTGACCAACTCACTTGCTGCGGGAAGAAATCCTGGAGTCCTGAAATACAGGGTTGCCCTAGCTTAGGCTCCAATTCACTCCATTTATCTAAGCAATGTCTGTAATGTTTTCTTTGCTTTAAAGTGGAAAATAAATGTGTTATTTTAATTATTTTTTTTTACTTCAAATACCTACTCCTTTAACATCTTTCACATCCAAACATCTGGATTCAAAATGGCCGACCATCTTCCCCCTAATAAACATGTTTCCCGTCACACTTTCATTACGAGCACCTACCTATTGGAGCGAATGTTTGCACAAATACCTTGTGGCGGCAATAATATTGTGACCAATATGAACAATATATCATAACGAAGTTTAACTTCGGTCAGTGCGGTTTACTTCACTTTGAGCCCGTCACATAAACGCTGTGATGCAAAATTAAATGGCCGACCACTTTTCGTTTTATGTGTTTTGGTGTAATTACTAGGAGAATTAGAAGTCTGTTTAAATTTTGGTGTGCATACAGAGTTTATTACGCAGTAGTATTTTTTTGATTGCATGTGATGAGTCATATTTTTCTTTGTTACGAACATTATAGAATATAGAAATTACTTACTGAATGTCTTTGTTTTATGTTCAACCTAATCATCAAATATTGCTGTTGTAATGGTCCAGTAGAAGAGGAAGCCCGCTTATAATGAGTGAGATTGCGGGTTCGATACATAAGTGACCTTTTCAATTCATATTAAGTGCTTTCTAAGTTTATCTTGGATATCAATGATATCGGTAATGAATAACATCGTAAGGAAATCTGAACTTAAAATGCATACGTACGTCTGAAACCGAAAATCTGCTTTGAGAAACCACGGTGATCAATGGGTTTCTTTTTGTAGGTGGTAAAAATCATCAAATGACTCCTTCCGCCCTGGGTCGGGCGGAAGAGACTGTCGGACTATAACTGACTCAAAAACCACCCTGTTCCTTCTGTTGCTCTTTACGTTCCGGGGCCATGTTATCCTGTTAAGACGTCCCGCAACCCCGGATGGTGATCAATGCTCGTGCCTACTCAGTATGCGAAAAGGCCATTGCTCTGTAGTGAGTGAGAATAACAAGCCCGGTAAATGGTTATTTAAATACTATTTTTTCATGCGACTTTGTCCGCGTCAAAGTTGAACATCGGAAACCGTACCTTTATTCGGCCAAATTAAGTGACAAACATTCATCTATCTACCTTGATATCTTTTGTGAGCTCATAATTACGTTTTTCCATAGTTCTTTTTGTGAAAAAAATCTCCAAATCATAATAAAATAAAATTCATTTCAAATAAAATGTTATAATATACATGGATGTTTATTAAATGTACACTGAAAGCATGTTTATCACACTAATTAGCTAATTACGAACGATTGTGTCGAGAACTTAATTAGGTAAGGTCCTAACCGTTAATTAAAATGCTCATGAACGAAATAATAACGTGACTTTGTATTAGGGACTGTTTGTATGTGTTTATTCAATTACTTGAAGGCAGCTAACATTTTTCAGGATCATTTTATTTGAATCAGCTTTTTCATTAGATTTGTTTTTTTTTATTTCAATTTTTCAGTTTGTAAGTGTAAATTAATTATTTTACAATTTGAATTTAAAAAACGAAGTGAAAGGGATACTGTAACGTATATGGTTACTATGGTTTCAGTACCTACATGATTCTAGACACCTAAGTGTCAACATTATTCGCAAGTTCTTAAAAAAAAAAAACAGCTGTTTCATGCATTTTGACCGTGTTTGACTTATGTATAAAACATATTTATAGCCTTCTTTTGTTAACCCTGCGGATTTTGAAGCGAATTTGGCTGCTAATCTGGATATCTCCTCAGCTATTATTAAAATAACAACAAACAATAATCTTATGTACCTACAATAAAAAAGCGAAGCCTTAATATGCATCAAAAAAGTCGATAATGTCAATGGGATACGTTCCCAAAACACTGAGGACCATTGCCTCGTTATATGGGGCAATACAGATTCTATGGCCCAACAAGCTAGCCTTTTAGTCAGGAAAGAGTCAATATTTAGTAGATTCGATTCGAAAAACTCAGATCCAAAAAATATTTGAATAACGAAGTGTATTTAAAAAAATTAAGAGATAACAAAATTACTTCTTTCTCTTTCAAATTCGTCGGGTTCATTAGATTCATTAATAATTTCTATTTAATCCTTCAACTAATTATACAACTCTCATCAATTATGGAGTTTCCTTCGTGAACCAATTTGTGCGTCGGTAAACAATGGTACCTATAAACAATATTATTATTGTTTATGAGTTTCATTTACATATGTAGATATGTATATAGTTGATTGGAGAAATATGAATAAACTGACTTCGACCGCGTGTCTTTGATCACTGCACTGCTCCCGTACGTTGTAGCGTGATATTATATAGCCTACACTCTTTTCTCATGAATTTCATATTCTCATGACATCATTTTTCTCATCCGACAAACATTTTAATAAGAGAATATGTTTGTAATAGATTAACTCAAAAACTACTTGACCGATTTTAAAATTTATTTCACCTATGGAAAGCTACATTATTAGTGAGTAACATAGGCATTTTTTTTTAATAACGATGTCGCGGTAAATGTTTGTATTTATATAAGATGAAGCGTATTTACTTAAGGTTGCAAAAGGAGTATACCAGCGCAATATATACAGGGTATGTGCGGTGTCAGCGGCCGGAGATCAAGACACCGCCCACCAGGAAATGAAGCCGACTTAGAGCCACCACGTTATTATACTTTACTATCTACACAATGTTGCTGTAAAGAGATATAAGGAAAATATTACGATTTCCCGCACTGATTTGAGAAATCTTAGCGGTCATAAAAATATATATTTTTTCTGGGATTGTCCATTTTCCAAGATAAATGAAGAGTCGAGGCCTATTTTGCTGTAGCTACAGGCGCTATCTGCATGTTAATTTGTAAAATATAATTTACCAGTCAGAAAAGGTAATCCGATGCTGTTTCAACAGATAACAATTATACTGGTAAGAACTAAGAGACAAAGCCAGTTAAATTGCCGAATTCACAACAAAAATCCGAAAAAACCGGCCAAGTGCGAGTCGAACTCGCATAGGAATGGTTCCGTACCAACGTTCAATATTTAACACTACAATTAAGAAAAACATGTCTGTTCATATGAGAACCACATTTAATATTTAACTTTATTGAGATTTTATTTGTTGCTATAGCGGCCATATACTTAATAAACATTCGTGTGAAAATTTCGCCTTTCTACCTATTCCGGTTCATGAGATAAAGCCCGCTCACAGACAGACGGATGGATTGCGGAAGCGTAGTATTAAGGTCTCATTTGACACCTTCTGGGTACAGAACCCTAAAAAGCATAGATAGTAACTGACATTAAATGAGCATCATTACATACATACAAAAGGCCAGAATGTCGCAGGTACTCCAACATCCCAGAGACAAAACAGAAAACTCTCATATGCCTGTAATTACACCGACGTTCTAAAATCGAGGTAAAATAATACGAGGCCTGTTATTTTCCTACAGCAACAACATTTTGCGTCATTATTTTATCAGATTACAACAGAAAAACACTACTACATGCGATGAAAACAAATAAAAGCTAAGTTTGAAAAGTTACCTTCGCGAATGCCTTGAACCGTATCTCGTAAAACGACCGTTTTCAAACCAGTTTACTTTGAGCTCCTGGGCTCTGATAGTCTGCGGAATTTCGTCCCGTCCGGCAATCGGGGAGAGGGGAAGGGGAGGTCTGTGTAAAGTTGTCGTTAATCATATATTATTCAATATCGTTTCCCCCATTATGTGCCATTTCGTATATCGGAAAGTTTAAGACGCGTGCACAGCTGCTGATGGTTTTCGTCAATGATCGTTATCATTGTTTTTATTAGGGAACTTTGCGGTCATCACGGGTTATTTTAAGGGCGAGTGAATGAATTCTTGATAACTTTGAGCCGACGTAATTCCGTATAATTCTGAGCGTACTTTACTAACTTTAATCTAGGGGTCACCAAATGGCGGACCGCTAACATATTTGACCTTAGGAAAACAGTACACTTTAGACATAAAACCATTATTTTAATATTTCAGAGTACAAAAAATATACCAAAATAAAAAATTGTGGTTATTTAATTTATTTAGCCTACAATTTTTAATAAAACCAATTCATAATTCAGGTTTAATTTTGCTTTATTTGTAACCATAACTGGACCTCGCCTCAAAGTTTTCAAAAACGGACCCACAAAAAACTAATTGGTGACCCCTGCATCCATTTGCATTAAGAAAATAGTGAGTCATCGTTGTCCATTGACACTATCGCTGACATTGACCAATCAGGTCTCTTTTCTTCTCACTTACTCTGTCCACTGTATGTGGGGTCAGTTCTTCTAATTTTAAGGCGTCAGGACATCTGTCTTGGGTCGTCGTTAAGTCATGCTCCACCACGTATCAAGGGTTCGTTCTCTGCCTCTTTTGTATTCTGGCAAACAAATCCGGTTGCCAAAAATATTATTTTTGCGACCTGATTGGTCAATGTCAGTGTCAGTATAGGCATTTACTTATCACGCCAATTACCCAAAAATTCAGTCGATAAACGTCAGAAACTCTTATTATCGTTATGTTAGTTTTCTGTGAACACATCCCCAAACTGCGCATAAAACTTGATGTTTAGAAAAGTGCGAGTGAAGAGATAAAAAAAGTTTTCACCAGGTTTACGACGAACATCAAACTATATGTACCAGGGTGTTATGAAGCAGAAGGAACTATTAAGATATCAGTGGTAACCTGCTAGTTGGCTCACCGATTCAATATTAATGTACCTATATATTCTGTCAATCTTTGTTATACGCCACGCCATTTCCATGCTACTATGTTTGAATAGTACAAGAGCTCATTACAGAACGCGCATTATTTCAGGAGCGTGTCGTGTTACCGACAGCCGGAAATAAAACCGTGCCGCGCGGTGTCGTCGCGTTCGACACTAACCGAAGTCATCATGAGCAAATTATTCGGGGAGCTGCACGGATGTTATGGTATCCTGGTACTCATCGATCATGTTTGTGTTTTAGTTTTGGCATAAACTGTCTACAAAGTTACCACCACTTACTTCATTACATTTCGTTATCGGGGGGCACGGTAGTGCCCCCGCCAATACGAGCCAAGCGCAGCGCAAGGGCATTTATTTATTCATACTTTAAAAATTTTGAAAGATTTTTGGGTAATAGAATTGACCTTTCGGTATTTTCTGACAACATTTGTTGGCAACGAATTTACATCATTCAGTCTTTTTATGAAGTTTTAAACTAGATACTCATTATAAATTAACCCAAAAATCAAGTTACTAAGTCAAGTCATTTTATTGTTGATTTATTAAAAGTAGTTATCAAGTAAACTTCATAATTACTGGAACAACAGAAAATTAATAGCAGTAACTTAGTTTGTAATTATCATATTATCCTCTTTCAAGATCTTATGAATTGATTATTCTATTGTGGGATGAAATAATTTTCCTCTTAAAATAAATTACCGTCTTGGCTGAATCATAAACGCCTTTCTTACACAATTACCTTTGTTGGGTTTCAAGCTTACTAAACTCCTTTTTTTCGATTTCTAAATGAATCTGAGTTTTAACTAAACCCGCCTTTTTCTATTTCTAAATGAATCTGGTCATCTAAAAACTTACTAAGAGATGCCTCGTTATCTTCACTACTAGGAGCACATAAACTAAAGACACTTTCATAGAACCATCTTTTACCTCAAGCCTCACATTTCGCCCATACGTTTAGCTATATTTATTCTAACGTGTGCAACAATAGCCTTGTGAAGAGTTCCGGACTCACGTAACACCTATACAGCTAGAAGTGCTAGAACGTTTAAGAAAACTTAGCGCGCGCTTCATACAAAAATATTTTTTTAATTCTATTTAGTCCTATTTTGGGTAGATAAACTAAAGTAGATGAAATTTTGTATAAACATCTATAGGCCCTAATATTTAGGCTGATGGTTGGTCAGGTTTCCGTCAACTATTCGACATGGTAACATTCTGGTCCTGTCTAAATTCGCCTCAACTTAAGTGGAGTTATATAACGAATGTAAAGAGACACCTAACGAAGCCGAAAAATATCTGTAAGTCTTTTCATCATTGCGATTTTTTTTTTGGTCTTAACCATACCCTGGTATGGTCCTTCTTTTGGTTTCGGAGATATTCAAATTCCAACTTAAGTTACGAAAACAAGTTTTAAAAGTGGCAACTGAACTTTACATACCCCACGACCTCTGAACTATTGCATGCCATAAGTACCTACAATGTTTTGCTATTACTATTATCAAAAATGTTAATAGATTTTAAATATGTGTATAAATAAACATTACTAACCAGTGATACTCGTAGTTGACACCAAAAACCAATCGTATCCGAGCAATAATTTTCTGTCAATGTAACTTAGTTTGATGTGTAAAAGGGTAAGTACGATTGACACGCGGCACCGCGCACCGCCGCGGAGGGCGGTGGCGTTAAAGCGGATTGCACCGCTCGACCGCGCGGTCTGGCGGTGTACGTGTGTACATCAACGAATATCTTAGAGGCCAATGCGACATGAGATCCGCTTCGCCGCCAACCGCGACGGTGCGCGATGCCGTGTGTTAATCGCCTAAGTGATGTGTATTTTTCCACCCCATAAACATCCTTATCGAGTGAAACCGAGGTACAGCGTAGTGTGTGAGCTCATGCCTCTGCACGTCCTGTACGTTTCCTCTATTTTTCAGTTATGTTTATGTGTGGCTGTGTGGCACGCGACCGGAATAGATTGACTCAGTATAAATCTTCACACAGACTCTACGTATTGCCGAACTGTTGAAGATTATGGTAAGCGGCGGAGATATTGTGTTTATTTTGTTTTGGTACGTTTTTATCTGGTGGATTGTAAATATGATGGTCTTTTTTTGGTGTGACTGATCTGTTGGTCTCTTGGTTGTGAGAACGACTGCTGAACAGATCGGGCGAAGTGTTTTACAATTTGCCATCTAGATTTTCTACAGTAGAAGCCTGGAGATTGGAAGTGGTGTAACACCCCCGTGCCTTGGAAAGCACAAAAACTTGTTGGTCAATAGCCCGAAAGTCGGACTACCAGTCCCACCAAGAGATATTGTGTTAACCGGTGACTGGGTTGTGGAGGTCAGATGGGCAGTCGCTCTTACTGGTATTGCTGCATTCGGTTAGACTGGAACCCGACCCCAACATAATTAGGAAAAGGTTAACCAGATGATGGAGCAGAGTAGTGTAAAACTTCTAATCTTTCTTCTTTCTTTATCGTGTAGGCAGTAAGGTCTTACGACCCCACATACCCTAGTGTCAGAGTTTCTAAACCGCCTCAAGCGTCTCTGACATGGTTTAAATGGGACAGTACTAGTAACTTCGAGTCAATCAACTACTTTTCGAGTTATGCGAACAAATACAGAAGCACATTTTTTTATGCGTAAAGATACCGACACCTTCGGCTAACCTAAGCGCCATGTTACGTAAAAGTAAAACAAAATACAAGTCCATCTACATAAAGTCATTGAGACACACATAAAACGTTACACGTGCAGGTCACGTAGTATTTTGAGCTCGCGTTTGTAGCAAGCCGGTGCCTGCAACCTTTATCTTGTGGCACGTCGAATCGTGATAACCTTCACACATGTACGGATTATATTATGCAGAATGTTATGAAGGGTAGGTGTCTAGAATGTCTACTATAGGCAGTTAGTATATTTAGCATGTTCATTAGTTTTCACTTACATACTAAAGTATTGTTTTTTTTCTCCTTACCAAGTTCAAGCTCCCATTGCACCCAATAAAATAACAGCCTGTAAAATACCGATTGTTTGTACTTTTTTTGGTAAGCTGAGGGTCCGTGGTATATGACTATGAAACTACTTAAGTGTTATCAAACTAAAAAAAAAATATGAACTAACCACTTCAGCCACCGAAACCATAATTTGTTTCCATACCTGTAATAGTCCTGCACTGACCGGGGATTGTTCTTGGGTGCATACAGGGAGAATCGTTCGCTGGTGTCCCTTAACCTATAATGCTACCTGTGGGGCCTCTGCGAGTTGACTTCGGCCCCTCGTACGCCTTACAAAGCCCCGAGACCTCAGGGTCCCGAGATATATAAAGTATAGCCTAAAATAATTAAAGGCTAAATTTCCAGCTTTATTCTAAAACCGATTTACATATTTCCAATTCTAATTACGTAAATTATAATTGTCTTGTTAGATATAAATTAATTAAATTATACCTTCACAAATAAATAAATTGGTTTTGAAGCTGTGACTTGAATTAATTTAATATGATTGAAATTATTGTTTGGGGACATACATGATACGTTTATGAGTTACATAATCTAAGCTCTGGCACTAATGAGGGACTAGATAGTGCCCAAATGTAAAAGGGCTGGTGAACCACCGCAATGATATACAAAACCGCAAAATAAATTACATATTCACCCAATTTAAAACAGACTTATTAAATAAGATAACCTATAAACCAATAATAATAAAAAAAGAAACGAAAACTAAGTGGCATTACTAATTTCACTGCATCGCTGTCAATTGGAAATATTCCCAAAGCTCACATTGCCACGTGGGATGGCAATGCTTAGCCTTTGGCCAAGGTAGCCAGCCCTGGGGTAGCGAGCAGTCTGTGAATGTTGTACATAAATAATTTTAATAATCCTCACTCTTACCTTCATCATCATCAGCAGTAGGACGTCCACTGCTGAACATAGGCCTCCCCTAAAGATTTCCAATAACACCGGTTGGAAGCGGCTTGCATCCAATTCTGTAATCTTTATCAAATCGACTCCACCAAAGCGGAAACGAGAAGAGATGTGTCTCACAACCAATCAGCTTTCGTCATTTTGACAGCTCAGCGCTTAGCTTCAGCACAATACAATATGCTATTGATAAATTACGAGACATCTCCTCTCGTCTCCCTTTTGGTGGAGTCTCACCCTTACCCTAAAATATAATACAGCTGAAGAAATTGAAAACATTGTACCTCCAATTTCAGATCTTCAACAAAACAGATTAAATATGTATATGAAAGTACATATTCGATTAGGAGTCTTCAGATACAAAAAGTGAGTAAGAAAAGCCATTTTCTAATTGTGCCCGGGCGACGTTTAAAGTGCGCACATAAAAGTACACGATTCTACTGTATCACTACTGGAATGTTCCGCACTGGACTCTTTGGTACGACTTTTTATTTTCTTGTGTTGCTTTTTAGCTTTTTTAAATCCCTTAGCTACGGTTGCGTAATATCTAGTCAGCTATGCGTTGTTAGCTCTGTGTTCTACATAGCCTGATGTGGTCTATACTACGCCTTGTGTAGTTTTGTATACTTGCTATACTTATTGGTTGGGTGACTTTACCGACAGCGCCCTTCATACAAAACTAGCCTATTTATATTTTGACTGAAAGTCTTGTGCTTGTGGTGAGTCCTTTTACTGACTAACTATCTTCTGTCCGCGACTTCGTCCGCGTCAAAGTTTATTTATCCATACAAACTTTGGACACCCTCTTTATCCCCAAAAGATAACTTAATTTCAAAATGTCATACGAGATAACTCACTAAACACAAGCCTACATATTAGTTACTTATCCTATTTACAAAATTACATCAAGTTTAATAATTAAAATATGTCTTTACTTCATCTGGAATGTCCCCTTGATAATGACACTTTCTAAAAGTCATAATCCCCTTGTTATTTTGGTCAAGCAATCGGCTAACTGGATGCTAGTAAATATGAAAACAAAAGACTCTGTCGGCACGGTCCAGGTAGAACTGGTAATCGGGTATTCTCTGTAGGTACCTACTATTTATTTTTCTGTACATCTAGATCTCTACAATGATCTTGAAGAACGTGTTTAAAGCTAAAAGCATTTATACCCCATCTTTTAAAATAAAATCGTGAGAATGAATTACTATGCTAGGCATGTTACCCGCGTCAATAAAGTCTCAGAGGTCATGCATAGGTCACTCGAATTCCTGAACCAGTGAGTTTTAATGAGGAGAATATTAATTGAGTGGATATTTAAGCTGCGTTTTCACTGAGTGACAAATGTTCAAATATTATATATACTTATTTAAGATAGAAAAGGGTATGCTTAGACGGTTCGGTCATGTTGAGAGGATGAGTGAAAGACGATGAACTAAAGGTATTTATATTATGGCAGAGGTGAGTGGCAACGCAAGGAGGGGCCGCCCTAGGAAGACCTACACTGACATTATTGGTGAGGTTCTTCAGAAAGGTCAGGTGCAGAGTACTCATAACCGGCGTGTTTGTATGACGAGATGTATGAACGTAGATGAGGGCGAAAGGAATATGTAAGGATCGAAGCAGGTGGCGTTCTGTAGTTTCTGCCTACCCCCATGGAAAAAAGGCGTGAGTGTATGTATGTATGTGTATAGTTATTTTAAAGCTATCCAATGGTATTAATAGTTAACTAGTTTTTAACGACGACTGGTTTTTTTTTCACCAGCTTTAATGTGAGTCATTGATTACTGCTCCGCTCCTCTGTGTTGTAGCATAATGTTATAGTTAGCCTATACTATTCCTCACGAATCTGGCTAGCATATACAAAAATATTTTTTACAACCCGCCTAGCATACCTGGAAAAGGGGTAGGCAGATGATGAAAAAGAGTTCATTCTCAGAACAGAACAATGAACAGCTGGTGCTTGGTACTAGGACTTTATAAAAGTTCACAATCCAGCTCAACAGTATTTCAAAGCTTCGTGAACAGTGTCCCCTCTGCTTTACAAGTCATGTTGAAACGACACCATTGGAATTTTTAGTCTAATGGCATTCCACTGTGAACGCGTGCCGACGTTTTAAAATGGAAAATTGTAAAATACTCAACTTAGCTTAAGGTTTAATCTTCAAACTTTAATTGCCGTTTAAAGTCCTTACAGATTTAAATTTAATTTAAGTGGCGTTTAACTTAACTTGGTTAAAGTCTAATTTATTTCGAAATAGTGAATTGTTTCGTGGAATTTTAATTTTTGACCTTGATTTTAGGCTTTCGCTTTCAGAAGCATAAGTTTACTTGCTTTTGCCCGCGAGTTCGTTCGCGTCAAATTTAATCCCTATCACCTAATAAATTGAAATATACGTTACGACCTATTAAATATACATAAAAAATAAAACATAAAAATCGGTCGAGCCATTTTGGAGGAATGCGACCATAAACAGTGACACGAGACTTTTATTATATTCAACGATCTTTTATAAAGTTATGGATCTCAGACTCTTTATAAAATTATAACGATAACAGAGATAATTCTTACTCCAAACATAAAAAAATAGGAATGTATTTAAATCATTTTCTCGCTACATGAATTTCCTATAACATGAATTCGACCTAGATTTCATAGTAACTGGTGCTAATAGGAGCGCACCACACAGATTGCACTTTCGGGCACTTAAAGTAGAAGTCAAAACGTAGTGCAAGACTTAAAAGCTAGTGGCTCAAATTGTTCCCGAGGGATACCGATCGTCTCCGAACTCTTCCGAAGCTGTTCGAAGCTGCTGTGCGTTTTATTTATTTATATATTAAAGACTATCTGTTTTAAAGTATACTATTGCTATTAGTTTAACCGAAAAGAATACTGTACAAGGTGCAGTTTCTCACCCACGTTTTTCAGGGGATTGTATATGGTCTCTATAATAATGAATATTTGTTTTTTTTTTGTTCTTTATGTTTGACAGAATTGAAATACTAATACTGATACTAATTGAGGTCTATTCTGAAGAATAGACCTCTTTCAAAGAGCAGAATTGCCCATTGCGTATGTAAATAGGCAGTGTCGCGCCACTATATCACTATATGTGTGCAAGTTCACCGTCCCGCCTGCGTAAACCCAACGGAAAGATCGTTAGCTCGAATTCGAAAATCACCTACTGATAAAAACCATTACATCACGCCTGTAATCCCTGAAGGTTTAGGTAGAGGTGCACCCATTATCATACCCACATTTCGCCAGTTATGTTTAAGTCTCATGTAATAGGGGGCGAGACTATTAACTGATACCTTGTATATCGTACCTGAAATTAATACTCAAAATAAATCAAAATCTTCATTAAATAAAACAAAAACATAACATAATTACAGAAAATCCAAGAGAGTATTCTTACATAGCTTACAAAAACAAATAATCGTACACAATTTACAGTGCTTATGTAATTGTGCTCCAAGGACTTGGCGCTTTGCATACAGAGCAACTATTGCAGCAACTGGCAACTAGCTGTTTACATATATTTCAATTGGACTGCGCACACATAGCAACTCAAGTTTCGAATTGCGGCAATCGTGAACAGTTTTCAGTTGCTGCAATCGATGACTAAGTTCGTTGCTAATTGCCGCAACTAGCAACTATTTTACCGGTTTTTAAAGACGCCGGTTTCCTCAACCGCCTATCACAACACGTCGGGTGATTTCACACTCTCCTTCCCTCTCCGTGTGCCCGGCAATGCAATTGTCGCTACGGCAACAGCATACGGCAACTCGGCTGTGAAAGTTGCTCACAAATTGCCATAAAGTTGCGGAAACCGTAAACTTTATAGCAACTATCATCTTTTACAGGAAACTTTTAAAGAGTTGATAGTTGCCTCCACTTAAGTTGCTCCGTGTGCAAAGCGCCAAATTACATGTTACTTATTTATAGGTAGTTCCATTTCTGCTTATTCATACGCGATGTTTGCCAAAGAAATTTTTGTTCAACGTTCTATCAATATATTTAGGCTGGTTCTGAGTAAGTTCACATGTAAGGGAACTGTATCGACTGCACGTCGTGGTACTAGGCATAATTTGGTCTATAAGTAATAAAAATCTTCATTTTCTTCTTTTTTTTTGTCTTGGGTACCATTCCCAAGTCGGGCTAAGTGTAATTGGGTTTTACCATCAAGAATTTTTTAATAGCAGCTCCGGAGTCTGAATTTGCCCGGTTGATGGCAATAGGCTGGTCTATCCCCTATTACATGTGACTTAAACATAACTGGTGAAATGAGGGTGTACTAATGGGTACACCTCTGCCTAATCCTTCGGGAATTTCGGGCGAGATGTTATGTTATTTAAAATAGTATTATTTTTTCGCCTTTTCAGGGTTCAACGTACCTAAAAGTTATTCATAATGATGTACATACATGCCCCTTTATTAGGTTTCTGGGAAACAATAACTAAGGTTGTATACTGAATGTAAAAGCTCTCTGCCTGTAGGACAGATTAGAGAATTCTAATAAACTGGGAACGGAGCTCGTTTTCCAAAAACTATCGTACCTTCCGGCGATAGAAAACCTTTCTCCTTTTATGTCATCCTGGTACTTTGTCGCATGTTGCTTTCGCAAAAATACGTATAAAATTCTTAGGAACATGGTAACGATGGAAAAACTGGATAAATTGTTGCTTTGTAAGCTAAGATGCTTTGCCTGGTGAGCTGGTCGGAAGGCCAATTTTATTAATTAGAAACGTTCAAAACCTAGCAGTCAGATTATCTCAGCGACATTATGTCAAAATACCTATCAGATTGAGACTGAGATTAGATTGTAATCGGTCCTAAAAGTTAGTAGAATTGACCTCCTTCATGCATGGTATTCAATTAAACAATTATTGCGTACGATAGTACGATGTACGTTCTACAAAAAAGATAAATAACCAGGATTGGATTGGATTTGAAGTTTCTTTGGAAACCAATGGAATCAATTTATTGTTTTATTGTTTTAATTTACCTATTAAATAATCTGTAATACTATTTGTAATAAGCTAATTTATTTAAGACTGTATGTAGGTATGTAAATACATATTAAATTAAAATGTTCTCAAAATTATGTGCATGATGTCATGAACCCTGCTGAATATTATAATTAAAGTTATACAACTTTTTTCATCATTATTTAATTACTGTAACATTAATATGTCTCTCACGTAGAAGCTACTGAATTCCCGAGACGTATCAAACTTTGCTAGTTACAAACAAAATATTTTGCTAACTAAAAACTTGCTCAGTCCTCTGTCACAGGTGCTCAACGTAAAACTATGAAATTACAGTTACATATTTTGAAACGAAATTGAAACTAAAATAAAGGGTATTCTTGACAATAATGTTACCGTACTTTTAAAAGGTGCAGTTTTTCAGAAGTCTTTCATCTGGTCCATAATTATTTAATACTTATTATACCTCTATGAAAGTACCGTAGAAATACCTTTAGCACCTCATCACATAAAATATGAATTTTGTGTAGGCCCAGTGATTCAGGCACTTCAACTCTCTTACACGAGGTTGTGGATTCGCAATCGGACAAGGGCCAAAGAATCTTAGACATCACTTACACATGTACCTACTGTAGGTGAAAAAACACATAGTGAGGAAACCCGGATTTAAAAATATAATGTAAGCTCGATGATCAATGCTCACGCCTTCTCTGTACAAGAAACGGTGTTATTGTTACTCATTTTATTACAAATTATTTGTTTATCATTTTATTATCTTGGAATTGTTTTTGGTTATTGGATAATAATAATAATAATAATAAATTTATTTGTGAGAATATTGTTATACAAGATGTTACACGAAATTTTATGTCCAAAGTATTCTGCTGTTTCCAGCGTACAAATATTTTTCAGGAATTAAATCAATTTTAAGGAATTACATAGGTACAATGTCAAATGCATACTAATTAGAATGTCAAGAGTTATCGAATACAATATTAACGGTACTAGATAATTTGTCAGGAGTTATTAAATACAATGTCAAGGCAATCTAAATTATAATATCAGGGTTCTCAGATAAAATGTCAAGGAATATAAAATATGTCAGGAATGAGTAAATACAATGTATATAGTAATTCAAAACAATGTCACATAATATTAAAATCAATTCAATCATAAGTGTAAGGGCAAGTCGTCGTCCAATTTAAATTTTGAGTCAAACTTTTCATTTAAGAACTCATCAGTTGAGTAATAACACTTAAACAATAGGAAGTCAAATAATTTCTTTTTAAATTTCATGAAATTAAGATCTTTAAAAACATTGGGTAATTTATTATAAATACGAATTGCCATACAGTAAACATTGTTAGAAAATAGTTTAATTCTTTGTTGGGGTATGGGTTGTGGAATGAAAATATACTATGAAATCATTGCACAATGACGTAAAAACATATTGATTCATTAATAATCCAATAATATCATGACATGTTTTTGTAAGACATGAAGCACAACAAACCAAAAAATACAACAAAGCAAGAAATAAAAATACAAAACAAATTTTCTAATCCACAATTCCTCAAAACCTTACACCGTAATAAAGAACAAATCTTGTGAGTCCAAAGTCATAAAGCCGTCCAATCAAATCATCCCTATAACAATATTACATTTTTGTGTACAATCGTAATGAAGAATCTTGTTCTGGCATCGCTAACTGTCAATAAACCGCGTGGTCTTGGGACGAAACATTAAAATGAAGCACAACAAAATGGAAGCGAGCATGGTACTAGGGCGCCTGCCCATTGGAGCGGTACGCGCCGTAAACTGAGAAGAGCAGTGTTGCGTAGTGTCTGTCTGTGGTGCGAAGCGTCTGCGGAGCGAATTCGTGTAATGAATCAACTAATATACCTGTACAAATTATTGTTAACCATATTTTTTTTTTAAATAATAAATATAGAATTTCTTGCCCTTTCTTTTCCATACGATTAGCTACATTTTGGAACTAAATTCCTTGTAAATAAAGTTCATGGTTGTATTTTAAACCAATAAAAGGCACTTAGACCATAAAATGAAATAATGATTTGAAGGCCATCGAAGAAAATTTAACGGACACTGTTCTGTATACAATTCAAACATAGGCGCTGACTTTTATTTACCACTAGTCTTTGTGGGCAACCACTCGTATACTTGAACAAGTTTCAAATCACACATCAACTCTGAAAAATTAAAAAATGTTTTGTTCCACTCTCTTTAATCATCATGGAGTGCATTTTTGTAGAAAACAGCAGATTTTTTCATACCATACATGGTTAGTAGTATACTGATAATATAAATTATCAGTATAGATGACTTTTAATTAAAGTTTAATTCTTTTTTGTAGAGGTAATCTCTGGAACTACAGGTCCAATAAAAGAAAAAAAAAAGCGACACTATTTTCGAGTATCACAAGCTATGTTTTATGATACCTACCCTTTCTACATAGAAGAAGTCGCGTGCCGAAGCAAGTTTCCTATAAAACTCATTTCCGCTCCGCTTTCGTCACGTCCACTGAAGCAGAGTGGAGGGGAGACGAAATTAAGTGGAATTATTTTGTTTTATATCTTCCCCGCTTCGTTCCTCTTCGGTTCAATGGACAAGCAGCCTTACGAGGCTTACGTAGTCGAAGAGTTTCCAGTAAACAGAGATAACGAGTGTATATCAGGGAATAAAATGGAAATAGATGTAAAAGAGGTGGTTATCTTGTAGCGTTGGCGCTAGTTAGTGAGTTAATGCGCTAATTATCGCGATAGTGAGGTATGTAATGCCAGTTGAGATTAGATGTATGGCTCCATGTACCTACGTGTACAGCCGGAGGCAGTGAACGGTTGAGATACATCAGGAGAGCAATTTTTGTTATTTTTGGGAACGTTCGCATTCCAAATCAAACCTAAATTATTTGATTTCAATTAGACCATTAAAAGGCAAGTCTGAACGTCAATTAATTTACAAGAAAATTGAATGAAGTTACCTCTTCCAAAAGGTAGTTTCGCATGCAGAAGAAACTCGATACATACTCTATTAAAAAAAAAAACTACTAAACTACTCTTTTAAAAAGGTTTTCATTCAAAAAGTGTTTCATTTATACAAGTACCTAAATAAACAGAAGAAAAGTAAGTGTACCTATAATAAGTACCTGTTACAATATGTTTTTTTATTAGCTTGGGATGTCATTCAATGACTTATATCCGTGTTCCTCCTGCCCTTTGTATTCCAAGTCCACGGAGTTTAGTCAGTGCCAAAATTAAGAAATGGGGGTTAAATTAATTATGTTATATTATTCTAATTCTTTGGGGGAAGCCTACGTTCAGCAAGGACGGCCATAGGCTGATATGATGATGATGATGATGATTCTAATTTCAGTCCCAATCGGTAAAAAATGACTATTTTTTACTGAACTAGTTCGTTAATGTAACGTAAAAAGCACACCAAAGCAGTGCGCTAAGAGTCACTATACGAAATCGTGCTGCAAACAGAATGGTACATGTCAATGCAGTAAGTAGGTAAATTGACATGCTTAAGTCATCATTCACATGTATAATTCAATTATCATTCAACATAATAATGAACAAAAAACATTTTAATGATTATAAAAAGCATACAACGGCTTATTTTTAATACGCTTAATATATTAAGCAGAGCGATTCTACACAGATGAATTAAAACGTATCTACATCTTTTCAGCCCAGCGAAGTTATTCATGCATTTCCTAATTGCCTTATTTACGACAGGAGAGACAATATGGGATTATACAGAAAAGGTTTTTCAATGGGAAAACGTTTTCAGGAGAATTTCATAAAATCCAAAATAATTGAAACGCTTTGTTCGTCTTTTATGAGGTTATTTTAAAATGTTGCTTCTGCGTCTTATGAAACCCTGGTAGTTGACAATATCTTTTTTATTAATAGAAACGTAGGATTAGGTAAATAAACTATATTATCAAATACATTTAGGGCTAGTTCTATCAAAATGAACTAACAAACGTCAAAGTTTCTTCCTTTTTCTTAGTCATTGTAATGATTTTAGTTATTTAATTTTTTTTTTTCGTTTATCGGCCATTTTATCCTGCACAATCTATTTCCTACTGTATAATCTATCTTTGCGCCAAGTTTCATCAAGATCCGTTTAGCCGTTCTGACGTGATTGAGTAAAAAACATCCATTCAAACGTTCGCATTTATAATAGTAGTAAGGTTGAGAGGCTGTTTTTGCCTGAAGTTAACTCATGGGCCTTCTAGCCAGGAGGAGCTAAATTAAACTTTAAGAACTTATACATAAGGCCTACGTTCAGCAGTGGACGGCCATAGGCTGATATGATGATGATGATACATAAGTAATGATTTTCTACTTGGCTTGAGATCACAATTTTTTACATAAATTTATTATTTATTGCACATGCACTGCATGTTACTTTATGCACATGTAAAAAATACACTGTACAAAGGCGGACTTAATGCCTTGGGTATTTTCTACCAGTCTACCTTAGGGTGATGCAGAGAAAAAACATTTTAGGTAAAAAATTAACCACTTCATCTGTTGAAATTTAACAGCTCATAAGCTCGCAAATAACAATGCTATTCTACAATTCCTTGTTAACTTAAAGTTTTTGCTTGGCGCCATAACTCATTGGAGTAAACATTGCTTATTCGCGAATCTCCAGCAGAAGCGCCGGATCTATATTAGCTTATGAATGCAAATAAAAAGTCAGACTAACTGGGTTTCCTCGATTGTGTTGAAATACCTAATTTCAATTTTTAACTGTTGGTCTAGTGATCGCAAAAAGAGCATTTGCTGAGCATGAAGTCTTCAGTTCCCAGGTCGGACAAAGTGTTGCTGGGTTTTCCCATCAGGAATTTCTCAGTGGTCCTTAGTTCCTTAGTTTCCTTTAAGTCTGAATTTGTTCTATTACACAGGACTTAATCATAACTAACGAAATGAAGGTGTACTAATGGGTACACCTCTGTCTTACTCTTCAAGGATTACAGGCGTGATATGTGAAATATTAATTATTATAGGATATTAAAATGGTACTAGGCTAGATATGTCTGCCGTATATCGGACGATCTATGGGCCCGTACAGTACAAGATTGGTGGCCCAAAATAGCGGGACGGGGACGCGACAGAACGTGCTGGAGATGGACTTGGTCGGCTTCCTTCAGAATATGCAAGACGTAGGTCGAAGTCGCGATTGATGGAAGGAATGGAATGAGGCCTTTGCCTGGACTGACTGTACCTACTAGCTTATGGCTGAGAATTCGTCTGCGTAAAGTTTATTTGCGAGAATTTATTTTTTTGTAATTCTTTTTCTGAAATAAAAGAAGCCTATGCTATCTGCCCATCTAAATCGGTTGAGACGTTTCGGACACTAGCCAGAAGAAACGGACAGACAGAAAGATAGGGACAAACACAATATAAAAAAAAATGTATTTTGTAATTAGCTTTTATTTTAACATCACTAACGGATACTTTAATTTTATTTATTGTATAAATATAAATAGAATTTCAAAATATATTTCAAGCATATCATTTTTCTATGATGGTTTACCAAAGACCTAGGGTTAGCGTAGACCTAGGGTAGAATCAGGCTGTGTGGAGTGATAATCTTTGCAGGGTGGCTGGTACTAGCTGGACGAACATAGTATCCGAGGGTTTAGTTTAATGGCATTCAGCTGGAAAAGCCTTTATCCAGCCTGTTGATGATTAAGGGGTCAACGACTCCTCACTTAATTCCAAACTGGTCACCAAACTTTTCATAGATCTTAGGACAGACCTTCTCTGCTATTCTAACGTATATTGAACTTGGATGATTTGTATGTTTCCTCTTGTAAAAGGTGTATTCTTCTAGAGATAATGGTTCTTTCTTTGAGGTGTATTTGTAAAACAGAGCAGGGTCTAAGATAAAGATTCCTGAGAAAATAAAAAAAAAGGAATTTAAATATGATCGTTATTCATAAATATTATGCATCAAATTTCTGTATATAGATACCGCTTTAGTTTTTGAGTCATTATCGGTAATTCTTTATTAAACTTATAAACGTTGCACTAAACGGGCGTACATTTAAATTTCTTTTGCTGAAGAAAAACCATATGTTAAAATCCTGATTTGAAACGTTAACATACGTGAACATAAAACACCATTGAAAGTGTCTATAAACGCTGTTTAGTGCAACATATTAATGACCGTTGAAAGACAGATTCATAATTTAAAAGAGTCTGCAATTGCGTGCCTGTATCTGAAGTCTCTAAAGTAATAATATCAATCAATCAGTTACTATACTATTAACTTAGATTCACTTTATCATAGGCCGTTGGAAATTAAACTTTATTGAAGGAGTCCATCACAGCCTGTGGCTAGTACGATATCACCATGTAAAATAAGGTATACTTTCGAATGCCTTGGCAACTTGTTATAAGCTTGAAACATAGTGTCGTTTAAAAGTTTTAAACCGTAGTTTGAATTTATGATGTTTGTTAATTTATCAGAAACATGAAAAGTGGTAATTTTACTTGTTACACCACCAACTTACAAAGTCCGGGCTGCTACTAAGAAATTCATAATTGCAAAAGCTTATACCCTTTTGCCCGACCTGGGCATCAAAGTCAGGACCGACAGTTCAGCAGTAGCGACCACCAGCTTTATATCTCAGTCGAGGTTCTACCACCAGCGGCGTCGAAGGACCTCAATCAGTCGTTAAATTAAGATCATCACACAGAGCATTTTCCTAAAGCTGAAACTATTAAGTACCTTCACATTCTTTGCTACTATACACGCCCGATCCACATCTTTTCACCATTGCTTGATCTATTGCCAATTCTCCATCAAATAACGGATTCTCAGTATTAAACTTCCAAGATATTTCCCTGAACATATAACAACGGAAGATTAATATTAAATTCTTCAGCTACTTAGTATTATTTCTATATTTAAAATGTCTGACGTAATCAGTTATATTGCTCCGTGCCTCCATGGTTTATAAGGAGAGGAAACCTTTGGTTTGTAAGAGATAATCCTCGAAACTACTGATTCAATTACAGAAATTCATTCATAGAAAAGCACACTATTATTGAGTGCCATGGGCTATATTTTATGATATACTTGACTTTGTAAAGGCTAGTAACATTTAAGTATATTTCTGCTATTTAATTTAGCCTCGGAGTCTGGCCTTGTGCACGGTTGATGGCAATAGGCTCGCCCCCTAAAACATAAGACTTAAACATAACTCGCGAAATGTGGGTGTACTAGTAATGATGATGATGATACTACTAATGGTGATGTTGTGCTATTTAATTTTAATTTATGATGATTAAAACTGTCTCTCAAAATATCAATCTCACTCTACTTATGTCCGAAGTTTAAAAAGTGAAAAATTTGAGATTCATCATCCTCACGCTGTTTCCCTGTACTACACAGGCGCCAAAGGTGACCAGCAGTCACATCGACGGAAACAAATAAATACTGGGTATATTTAAGAAAAAGCTTACTGAAGTACATCCTCCGTAAAATAGTGTCCAACCCCGCTTTTGGAGATCCTCAAGACTCCAGAGAAAACATCAGAATATTCTTTCGCAATCCAATTGCTCGGTAATGTATCGATAAATGGTTTCAGCACGAGTACGTCTAGGTCTATGATCACTCCCCCCCACTTGTTCAGAATCAACATCTTCAACATACTTGTACTGAACTGGCCAGCCTTCCACCTGTTCTTCAGTCTCCGGCTGATTATCTGATTTACTTTTGTGTGGTTAGAGAAGCTGAGTGCATGTATTCTAGCAATGTTCATGTTAGAATACTGGAGGAGCTTCACAAGGCAGCTGCTCTCGAACATAGCTTGAGTGACCGGCGCGCTGAACAGCAAGTAAACCTGCCAGTCGGGATGCGCTAGAGCAGCAGACTCAACAGCACACGCCTGATGAGAGTCTATCCCGGCATGACAAGAAGTTATAAGGAAAAATATTGATTTAGACTTTGATGAAAATTTAAAGTCTTCTACAGATTGCAAAGCATCATTCGCTTCTTCACTGTAACACCGTATTCTTTCATCAAGCTCCGTCCAATATATGATCGCATTTGTTTTCGCCATTGAGAATAAAATAATATAAATGATTACGAACACTATAATGACGCAAATAATGTATGTTTGTAATTGTTTTCTGCACATTGTCTTTTATTCAGCAAGGATTTTGTATGTAGGATATTTTATCGCGTTCTTACAACACTATTATGCTGCAATTTGTATTTTATTTACAGTGTGATAAAAATAACAATTTGGTTTGTTACTCATGCGTATTATTGCTAATTATAAACGTAATTAAATTATGTGCTGTAATATTATAAGATCTTCATTATAATTCTACCTAAATAATATCAATATGTACGTCATATTATGCTATTCTCGTCCAAGTAAGAATGGCTTCTGATGTGATAAGCATATTGTATAGTACATCACGAGCGGGGAGGGCGGGCTCGCTACCTAGGGAACGCCGGCCGGACATTTATTTAAGTCACGGTGGCTACATTTTATGAAATAAGTTTTACCTGAATTTCGTTTTATTTACTTATTAACCACAAATTCGGCATTTCTGCAGAATATTCAACACGTGTTGGTAGTTTTTCACGATCTGTGTGAGTTTGTGATGAATGGAACTCTCTGCTTGCGCCTATATTCGCATTTGCATTCTTGGTAAGTTCACTCCATCGTAGACTTTGTGACTGTCACATCTTACTTACACTAGAATCATGAGTGAAGAGAGAAAAAATAGCTGAGTTTAAATCGGACAAAATAAAAAATACTCAGTCATATGGGACTACCGATAGAAGTAAACATTTAACATCATCATTATAGTTTTGCTCAACGCGGCTGACACAAAATGAGAATACAATCTAAAATCCACTAGAATAGAGATCAATTTATAACTAAAACAATGAACAAAGAACACGCTAGTTACACAATAACCACAATATCTAGAAAGCAATCAATATGAGAAGCATCCTCTGAATCATTCCACTACAACAACATTTCAAACGCGATGCAATTTTCTTGAAACATCACTTTAGCACTTGCATTCAAGTTTTTATTTTTATTTAAAGACTAGATTATGCCCGCGACTTTGTACGAGTCTATGTCAGTTTTTCGTTTTTTGCGTGGAGCCCTAATTTTTTTCCGAAGTAGCATCAACTATCAGCTAGTAAAAGACTCGTCAAAATAAGTCCCACCGTTTGTAGATTACCTTTAACAAACAGACAGACAGACAGACATTTTTAATTATTTGTTTAGTTTGAGTACTGTGTAAACTTTTATATGCATTTAGCTAAAAAGTGGTATTTTCAAAGTACATCATGTATTTGTATATATTTGAGGACAATATCAACCCATTTTTAAGGTCTTGTCGAGACGGAGGTACTGTAAGCAATGCAATTTGATAATAATAGCGTAATAAAATGAGATATCGTGGAGCAGAGATGCTGTGTGTGGCACCGAAGGCAGCGGAATGAGACATAAGGACATGTATCTATTGTTAATTGAGACCAGCCAGATTATTCTATAAAATTCTTCCTTGATAAAAAGGAAAGCAAGCTTGAATACACGAATAAGATGGCAAGATGAACAGGATGGCTTCCTCTAAAACTGGAAGGAGGAGGCAGGAAAACGTGAAGGATGGAAGGAGTGGAGGGAAGCCTTTGCCCGGGAGTGGGACAGACAAGGCCAACAAAAAAATGAACTTGAGGTGGACTGTCATCTTACCTATGTAAGAGATTGACAACTTACCTGAATCTCACTTCACTTCACCGAGATAGATTTTTTCAGAATAGAATGTTGAATCATCTCCCTGGGACCCGTCAAGTTTTATTGCTTCGCCGCTTATCAGGTGATTGCCACTTCCGATTCTGGCTTTTGGGAGATGCAGTTGCTGAAAATGGAAGACAATATAATATTGAAGAAGAAAAGAAGCGATAATAGTCTCTATTTTAATGGCCTGACGGGTGTGGCATTTAAATAAACCACAACAAGCAGCTCGTCGGGTCGTTGCACGCGATCTCTGCAGTCAGTCCACATGGCGACTGTACCTCATTCATAATACACACAGCTTTTTATACTCATGCATATTTAAGACAAATTGTCTGAGCAGATTAGGGGGCATCGTGAGATATGGTTTGGCTGACCATGAAACTAAATAAATGTGGAAAATTATTGCATACTAGCTGTGCCCCGCGGTTTATTTAATTTTTGCGCTGTTTATGCATTAATGTGTTTAGCATACAATAGTGCAAAAGCAACAGTATAGGCGTTGTGGTAGTATTATAACTGAAATTGTAATATTTAAATGGATGAAATGGTTTTCGCGAAAAAAAAATTGGAAAATGGTTGGAACATTGACCATCAATATATCTGTAACGAGAAGTTTCCCAGTTATGTTCTACAACAAAAAAAAACATTTAAATATGTTACTTTTATACCTGAAATCAGACCATCAATAAGAAGTTTTAACTATCATTTAATAATTACCTTAATTACAAAGTTACCATCTAAGAAAACACGTGGAAAGCAACAATGATCTTGTGTACTATTGAGTTTTTAATAGAAAAAAAAAATTATGTAGTTGAAGAAATCTAGCTTTAACAATGGTTGACATAGTCCAGTATAATAATATTGTCTTGATAAAAGAGTATTATGGTACACCTAACATCCATCTGACTAAACCCATCCGGGTCCCTCCCACGCCTTTTACGTTCCAGGGCCAGATACCTCTTTCGAAAAAAATCCGAAACCCTGGAACTGTACCTACCTAGCATAAATAGTAAAACTACACCACTGAGTTTATATACCTTGAAAGAACACCAACATTAATTCGAATAATTTCTCGTAATTACACCTAATTAGTCTAATTTATATTCGTCTACATAATAATGTGAAACTTAAAGAAAAAAATTACAGGAGGCTTTTAACGTTTATTTACAGTGTCATCTAGCTCAGGGTGGCTCCTGGCTCCATTAAACCGACCGTAGCGAGGGGGTGTAATGTTTTAAACTCGAAACTTGACTCTCGTTAACTTTGCAGACTGGGACACATAAAGTTGCCAACATTTTGTGTCTTTGTTTTTGTAGGTATGCTTACCTATTAATTTACTACTCTATAATGTCAACTAGAAAAAGAAATTATAATCTACACTTTTCGCACTGCTGCACTTACAATTTTTGTTTTTTGTGTGTGAGACTAATCTGTGGAAGTACTAGTCCGATTTAAAGAAATATATTTCACTGACAGAAAGCCACACTGTTGTTAAGTGTTATAAAAGTGACAGAAAACAAACATTTACATTTATTTGAAGGTGAATGTTTGGTATTCGAAAAATTGATATCCTATCATTCACCATTACTCCATGTCAATTTTCTACTACTTCAATATTCATTAAATATAATTAAGGTTTATTTTACACAACTTTTAGTCGCCCGTCTGTTGCCCCTACAATGTTTATCGCAAATGGGGTTTATTAGGCATAATGAGCGGCGTAGTCGTACATTAGCGTATTATTTGTGACTCCGACGAGGCCAGGCCGAGCATTAGTACGCGTATGGAAACCCTGTAATGTCACCCGTCGCTTGTTTTATTTAATTTAGAAAAAATGTAGCCGTGATAAACTTGATGTTGCTTTTAAGTATAGTGTGATTTTTTACATGTTTTTGCTATCATGTAATTATGAACGTATAACCCGCGTCATTAGAGAAACGAATTGTAAATGGCGGCCAAACAAAGGACTTTATCATTTTTTCACTCGCACAGCGTTATGTACGAGTGAGAGGGGATGATTAGCGCCGCACTGTGGGCTGATATGAGCGTTTCATAGACATTCAAATAATTTTTTCGAAATGGTCATTTTTTTTCACATGGAATGCTAGAGGAGACTAATTACATGCCTAAAAATATACTTTTTATGAAATGGCTGCGTAAACGGAAGTCTGAGATTTTTTTCTTTAAAAAATTGTATGGAGACAACATAAAAAAATACAATAACTCTGCTATCGCACAATTGGCCCTAATATCCTTCTAGGGGATTAATCCTTGAATTATTTAGGATTTTTTGACATACTCGGTATCACGGCCTCAGGTGCGCTTTTTTTTTTAAAAATGTATATATATATATATTTTTTTTTTGGTTTATGTGGCGATTTCGTTGGTCCGATTTGGCTTAATATACATAAATATGATCTAAACAATTAACTAAAACAGTTTTTAACCGACTTCTAAAAAAAGGAGGAGGTTCTCAATTCGGATGTTTGTATTTTTTTTTAGGTTTGTTCGCGCTTAACTCCGTCCCTTGCCAACCGATTTCAAAAATTCTTTTTTTGTTGGAAAGGTTATAATTGCCAAATGGTCCCATGAAAATTTTATCGAAATTGGACAAACGGTTATTGAAAAATTAACAAAAAATATATTATCTACATTGTCTATATTGATGATCTTTTCATTTTTCTTCATTGTTTGTTTGCGCATTATAACTCCGTCATTTTTACGAACCGATTTGGAAAATAAAAAAGAATTTTGCCGAAAATTTACAAGAGCCGTTATAAAACGATGGCAATCAGCACACCGGAAAATTGATAATTTTCGAAGAGATTACGGAAGCTGGCTCGAGGCTGAGATTGATTGGCCAAGCTGTTTCAAAGAAAATCTTCACGAGAATGCAGCTAATATAGCTCATGAAGAATGCGCTGGTACATCCGTTTCTGCGGAGCCATCAACATCAACATGTGGAACGATGACGAAGAGAAAACTTAGCTCTCGGATGCCGTTTGAAGAATTGGGAACGAAGCAAAAAAAAAGACGGAGTGGTGACTTAATGGACCGTAATTCGACGGAACTTGTTTATGCAGCTGTATCCAAACTGAAAGAAGATGGTCAAAACCGTTTTGCATCAATTATTGAATATTTATCAAAACATCCAGAAGCAGTCGACCAATTTCAAGACATGCTACGGAAACCACCTCACAGAGCGATTTTTACTGCTCAAAAGGCTATAGGTTTATTGTTATCCCTCAAACTATCAAAATGGCAATACATTACATTGAGAGAGTCAGCTATTAGAGAGGGTCTTAATAATTTATACCCTTCTTACTATAGAGTGCAGCAAGAAAAGAAAGAGTACTATCCAGCAAGTGACACCATTACAGTAACAGACTCCTCAGCAAAAATTACGCTGCAGGCTTTGTTGGATAATTTTTTTGTGTCATATTTTTTTCTCGTTAAAAAATACAACCAAATTGATAACCTCTTTTTTTATTTTCCAAATCGGTTCGTAAAAATGACGGAGTTATAATGCGCAAACAAACAATGAAGAAAAATGAAAAGATCATCAATATAGACAATGTAGATAATATATTTTTTGTTAATTTTTCAATAACCGTTTGTCCAATTTCGATAAAATTTTCATGGGACCATTTGGCAATTATAACCTTTCCAACAAAAAAAGAATTTTTGAAATCGGTTGGCAAGGGACGGAGTTAAGCGCGAACAAACCTAAAAAAAAATACAAACATCCGAATTGAGAACCTCCTCCTTTTTTTAGAAGTCGGTTAAAAACTGTTTTAGTTAATTGTTTAGATCATATTTATGTATATTAAGCCAAATCGGACCAACGAAATCGCCACATAAACCAAAAAAAAAAATATATATATATATACATTTTTAAAAAAAAAAGCGCACCTGAGGCCGTGATACCGAGTATGTCAAAAAATCCTAAATAATTCAAGGATTAATCCCCTAGAAGGATATTAGGGCCAATTGTGCGATAGCAGAGTTATTGTATTTTTTTATGTTGTCTCCATACAATTTTTTAAAGAAAAAAATCTCAGACTTCCGTTTACGCAGCCATTTCATAAAAAGTATATTTTTAGGCATGTAATTAGTCTCCTCTAGCATTCCATGTGAAAAAAAATGACCATTTCGAAAAAATTATTTGAATGTCTATGAAACGCTCATATCAGCCCACAGTGCGCCGCCCCCTTAGATTCGTTTCCTTAATGGCACCTACGTGTATGTCATTTTTGCACATTACGGGTCAATGAGGTACCAGGATAACATAACCTAAAGCAGGTAACCTGGCTATGTCACCTGTACACAAACGTGAACCAAGATGATGTGGATATTGCTTTTTGTACCCTCTCTGTCAGGCACCATTTTATGCTTATTAGCGTAGACCACATTTCACGTTACGTTTACGCGATGTCAACGCTGTGTAAACAGACTCTAGGTCGCACACACAACCATTTATTAGTGACTAGCGTTCATTTGGGCGGTGTCGACGTCAAACAACGCTAGATTCAAAAGCAAACAATTAGATAGGTCCTATATTATATTACGTGTAGTGACAAGGACAACTATCATTTAACTCTCTTTCTCTCTCCAACAAACCCTAGTACATCGAGATGCCAAAATAAACATAATGGGAAATTCCCATTAATTATGTTACCTTTACCGATGATAAAAATTATAAAATTCCAGCGATCAATGTACCAGGACATCATAAATAAAACTTACTCTTACGTAAGCGCCAATAAAATACCCAAGTTATAGCTATTAAGTCGTATCTTCCTCGAAACTGCGTCTAAGAAGCATCTAAATTCGATTTAAACCCAATACCCTGGATATAATCCCTGCAGATGGAAGTTTAAATCGCAGTTTCGCTATTAAGTTTTTGACTAGTGGCCAATTTATTGTTTATTCGCCAACGCTCGGTTCCGTTTGATGCAGAACTTTATTGTTGTAAGTTTTCATACTTTGATTGTTTAATGTTCATATCGCTTTGTGTTTCTGAAGAGCTTCTGTGGGATATGCTTGCCTGGTATTAGCATATGAAACCTAGTAGGTATATACGAGTACAGAATTATAATTAATCTTTGAAAATAGATAAACTAAAGCTTTTTGACCCAGAAAACTTGGGGTCAAACAACTAAATTGGTTCGATTTATCTTATATTTATTTGGTACTTTGCTTATAAAAAATAGTTTAAAAACCAATTTATTTAGTAGGTATTTATTTATAGAATTTATGGTTAAAAGTTGAACAAAAATAAATCTGTAACTCAAAATCAACCCAGTATCGACCTCAAGTTTTTGGGGTCGTTAAAAAAGTTATTACTTAAGAAAATTAGGTCATAACTTTCGCGTCGCCCTAAAGTTTGAACTTTTTTAGCACAATTATAAAAACACTCTCTTTTTTACATGTTTTTACTTACTTTCACCTGTCCCGGTGTCTGTGGCTAATCAAATCTTACAAGTTAAATTTTAGCCACTTCCCAATGTCCGATTGAGCTGAAATTTTCCATAAATGTGCAATTTGCATGACAATGCAATATAATGATGTCACAGAGCTGGTCTGATGATGTAGCCGAAAAGTGGCCATAGGAACTGAAACAAAAATAACAAGGTAAATTAAAATTTTGAATACATAATAATAATTATGCACATTGCACGATAAACAATGCAATATAAAAAAAATATTTTTGGATAGAGCTTATTTTATTTAAGTGCATATCATACTCTAACATAACTGGCGAAATGTGGGTTTACTAATGGGTACACCTCTGCCTAACCCTTTAAAGATTACAGGTGTGATGTTAAACCATACTTTATTTTTTTCTCCTGAAAAACCAAAACGTACATTTTTTATTCCAAAAAAGGTAGTAGGTACACCCGCTTTTCTGTGAGTGTAGGACAGCATCCACCGGCGGATATTGCTCAAGCAGTTGCCACTCGGTCTGTGCTGACCCTAACAACAGAATTATAAAGTACAGGGTGTTCAATAATAGCAACAGTTTTATTTGCCAGCAAAACGGAGACACGGGAAATTTATAGTCTGTGGTGGGGCCGGCTTCTGCCGGCACTGAATTAACATTAAAATAACTCGCAAATTGTACACTAACTACTTAGAGTGACCATGGTGGCTAATGCATTAGGATAATATAAGTGTTATGAGTTTTTTTTTTATGATTGTCAACTGTGCCCTTTTGGCAGTGTCCGATGTCCATCCGTCTATTTTCTGTCAGCGGGCTGTATTTGGTGAACAGTAATAAGTAAAGAATAAAGTACAATTTTAATTTACACAGAATGTGTCACAGCGAATAAGAGGATAAAAAATTATGCATTTACTTTAATTTACATACAAGAAACGTGTTTTTTCTAGTGGTAATATATAACTAACTAACAATATTTTTTTTATTCCCTTTGTGTGCTAGTTCGACTCGCACTTAGCAGGACTTTTTTTTTGGTTTACTTACATATTTCCTGAAGGATGAATCTTTTTTTTTTAAGATAACATAAGCTATACCTACTATAATAGCATAGCTCAATGTAAAGGTCATTAAGTTAGCGGCAAGCCAAGCAAGCCCAAGGGGCATTAGAAGCATTATGTACTCAACTTAAATAAGACTTAGTACCACGAAGTCATACCTTATATTTTTTTTACGTAACCTCTGCCTAATGATTCACCAAATATTTAGATATTTCACACTTTTTTTATATTTTCCAACATGCAACACAAAAATAATAACACGTCAGATATTTTACCTCTAGTATAAAAAAAACCAGTTTATACACCTTTACTGTAATAAACATAAAACATTGTAGGTAAACGTTCCACGCCGCTGCTAGTCTATTTTTCCGTTATACAACCTTATTAATTTAATAAAAGGAAAATCCTGGCTCTGCCACAAGGTATGGTTATGCTAAGCCGCAGCGGCGCGGCAAGTTAAAATGTGCTTGTTCTAAAAACACGATGAAAGGCTTCCAAATGTACGTTATTTAGCTTTTTAAATATACGGGATCGTATTGCAGCGTGAAACGTTAATAGTCTCCTTACCTATTGCTGTCTTCAAAACACTCATTAGTGTCTGAGGTTAAAGATAAAGGTCTAATAAAGGTAATCTTAAGAAAACAGTTGACAGACAAGTTGAGTTCAGACTAGTGTAAGGTAATGTATCGTTTACGCAAAGTGTGAATGGCACACGACTTTAACGCGATTTGAGCTCTACGACACGAGTTCCCTTGTATTCAATACCAAGCGACCATCACCGGATAAGCGCGAGCACTGACTTGAGCTTAACATGTAATGCTCGCAGCAGTGCGCACTTTTACACATTAAACGTCTGGACTCGGCTTAAGTTGCTAACTAACTTTGAAAAGCTATGAAATATGTGTTGTGGTATATATTATAGAAAACTAGCTTTACCCGTGGCTTCGCTCGCATTCAGGTTGTATTCTAGACTCACAAAATACGAGTATATTAGGTACATAGAAAATTCAATCATGATTCGAAAGACATGTGGTGCCTTCTATTATCAAAAGAATGTTTTTGTTGTATACATACCAATGCGACTTATTCAATTCATGTACTTTATAAAGTTTATCTTGGACATCATTGACATCGATGAAGGAAACACATCGTGAGGAAACCTGAACTTATACCAGCCTATTACAGTCCCACTCAAACCAAGTCAGAAGCCCTTGAGGCGGTTTAGAAACTCTGACACTAGGGTGTGTAGGGTCATAAGACCTTACTGGCCACAAAATAAAATAAAAGGACTGTATATCAAAATAACCGATTGCAGCGATTTTAAACAAAATTCCCTCCCGTATATTCTCCACACTATGTTGATATGGCGTGTGTTTATTTTATGATGGTATTTTGAAAAGTTTTAATGTGCACTTTGATAAAACATCAGTTCAAATTCCGCATGAAATTATCATAATAAATGATGTATTGAAGAGGGTTGTCGTGTATGAGTCTGGCTATCCAGGCAACGTTGTGTAACGCCGGGTATAATAAGACACATAACAGTGCCGAAAATTGCACGTTCTTGCCATCTTGTGATATTTTTTTTCTACCTGGGAACAGTGGGAACCTTACGGAGGCATTGAGAGTTAAACTTCAATTGTTTTTTTTTTAAATTAGGAAATCATTTTTCGAATTTTGAATCTAAGCTTTAAATACTTGGCCCCTGTAATATTGCATGCACCAGGTTTGCGTGCGATACATTGCTCGCTACAATTAATAGTGTTTTTTGAAGAAGTCGTTTCCCAGTACTAATTATTGCACAATGTCATTTAGTTTGTTAAGCAGTAAGATACGTGATGTGTCCTTTTAAACCACAATTTTTTTGCTACAGCTGTGATCAAGTTTGAAAATGATATAGAAAACTCAAAATGGCGAATAAAGGTATCTACGTTATTTAAAAAATCACTAAGTACGCAATAGGCTCGCCCCCTATTACACGAGACTTAAACATAACTGGCGAAATGTGGGTGTACTAATGGGTACGCCTCTGCCTAACCCTTCGAGGATTACAGGCGTGATGTTATCTTATGTCACTAAGTACGGAAAACATTCATGAAACGACTCAAATATAAAATAATCGTCAACAAGAACTATTTGTAAAAAGATTTTTTTGTTTTAAAACCAAGTTTAATTTCTTTAATTCATGAAGCTACACAACATTGAATGAATTCTCCATTTTACAATTTAAAAAATATATCGCTATAGTTTTTTTAATTAAACAACAGAGCAAAGCCGGCACCGGGTAGTCCCTGGCTAATTTAAGGTCTAATGAGTTTAAGCTAATCTCAGAAACTAGCGGAATTTAGTGCAGTTTTCACAACCGCTGAGAGTTGAAGCAAGGTTTAATATATTAAATCTTGGTGCAGCATCTAAAATAATTACGGTTTCGCCATTTTCTGACTTAAGACGAATTGTCTAAGAAAACGTTACAAGTAAGCATGGAAAAATGGGTGCAAAGGAAGCGTAACTATGTAGGGCGTATCATACGACCCGAATCTGTAGGTTTTTTTTTATGGTTTGGAAATCATCAGATGACTTTTTCCACTCTGGGCGGAGCGGAAGGGAATAGCAGGATCTTACTGACTAAAACACCATCCGTGTTTAGTAACTATATTTTCGAGCCGTTTGGGATGGAAACCCTCGAGTCGTGGGGTCCCAATTCCTATAGCCTTTTCAAGGAAATGTGTCAACCAACCGTTTGACATTTTCTATGACCGAAGGGCTGGCTCTGCCTTTAACCAGAGGCTAAGCATTGCCATCCAACGTGGCATGCCGCCAGTCTTTTGAGCACATTTCCAGTTGACGGCAATAGAGAGGAATTTTTTGATGCCATTTTGCTAAATTTTCATTTTTTATTATTATTTGTTTGTTATTATGTGAGTCTGTTAATATTGTAAAGAGCGATATACCTAGATATTTCAACAGTCAGTCAGCAATGCATTCAAAAGTCAGAGACATCTCCTGTTTAGTTCTGATCTCCTGGTACAATTTCTTTTCAAGGTTCTGACAGACAGCCAGATCGTGGATTTAAAATGGGTGACATAGCTTCCCAGAAATACGAAGTATGTTTAAACCGTTATTTTGTACTTAAATCTTGATGAGAAAATAAATGGTTAAGACTAAAATGGCCGAATGCAATTTAGCTGGAATGAAGTTTACAATGAATGGATTTTCTTGGAACTTCTTGAATTTGAATTTACACAATTAGTTTTACTGTTGCAAAGGCAAAATATTTGGTAACGAAACATGTTTTTTTTTTATACTAATAATAATTTTCATACTTAATATAAGTCTGAAATTGCCAATACCCCTTAAGCAAGCGTGGTGATCTATGCTAGTGCCTTCTCTGTATGAGAAGAGGCCTTAACCCTGCAGTGGGATGATAATAGGCTATATAAGTACACAGACTAGCTGATGACAGGTATTCACTTAACCTACCTATATTCTCTGACGGAATTTTTCAGAATAGTCAATGCTGGTAAGTTTTCATACCAGGCTTACAATGGTTGCTTCGAGAGTTAGTTGGTTAGAGAAAGCTAGTTAAATATTCTAGTCTTAAAACTTTCAACTAATGAATATTAATTAATATTTTAGGGAAAGCTTGCGTTTGTGTAAATCGGCTAGTACGAAAATAAAGCGGAAAAACAATGATTTCATTAGGTAGGTATAACCTTTTCATTTAGTAGGTACTTAGGTGATTTATACATATAGGGGGTCTATATTTCTATAATCATCTAGGTATGTTCAATATTAATAGACTTAATTACAAAAAAACAACAATCAGAATAAAAAAAAGAACTAACACTAATTAAGCAATGGTTAGGCAATAGGCTCGCCCCCTATTACATGGGACTTAAAACATAGCTGGCGAAATGTGGGTGTACTAATGGATACACCTCTGCCTTACCCTTCGGGGATTACAGGCGTGATGTTATGTTATGAACTAAAACTAAATAGCATCAAAAAATTCATCCACATCGCCGTCCACTGGAATTGTGCCCAAAAGACTGGCCGCATTGCCACGTTGTATGGCAATGCTTAACCTCTGGCCAAGTTAATAGCCAGCTCTTGGGTCACGGGAAGTGTCAACTAACCATTTGGACAACTACTTGAAAAGGCCACGGGCACACGGTTTTTTTATTCTATGTACTAAATAAAAAGAAGCCCGTGTAGCTGTTGGTCTTTTGTATAAAACAGTAGGTTATTCTTTTAAAACGACTTCGATTTTTGTATTTACAAAAACAAAAGTCTTCTCTTTAAATACCTTTGACCTTTAACAACGAGAGACATGTTAAATTGTGTTTAAATAATCGCCAATCAGGACCAGGCTTACATAATTTTGTAAGGACTACTAAAAACCATGTTTACGAGTGTTTTTTACAAATTAAATAAAGTTAAGTACCTATTGAAATATTTACTGGAGAGTAAGCAAGAAAGCTTTTAATGTTTATTATTTTCAAACAACAAATGGATTGCGAAGGTTTTATTTAAGCATAATTTTTAATGTTTTTGTTTTTGGTGGTCAGGTGAACTCCCTTCCCTCACTGTCGGGTCGGGTACGCGAAAACCCGACGGTATAACCCCCGTTCTATTGTTTTCACATACAGAAGAAACAGAGTTTCTTGCTCGTTCTGCAGAATTTCTTGCTTCTTCATAGATACCTACTTTTTTTTAGGTGGTAAAAATCATCAAATGACTCCTTCCGCCCTGGGTCAGAAGGGACTGTCAGACTTTTACTGACTAAAAAACCACCCTGTTCCTTCTGTTGCCCTTTACGTTCCGGGGCCACGGTATCCTGTTAAGACGTCCCGCAACCCCGATAGATACCTACCTAAGTTTTAGAATGAGCAACCTTCAACATTCCGACAAACCGACCGACTCCTCGACAATTTAAAAGTGCCTATCTTTGACTTTGACTAAAGATGATATAACTACTTATGCATATTTATACTTTGATCTCCATGAGAACTAATTAGTAGGTACCTAAGTAACTAGTTAATTAATGCCAGAGTACTAATCAAAACCTCGACAGACATAATAAATAGTTTCTATTGAATCTGAAGGCGATGTCAACAAAAAACAAACAGCCAAATCAGTTCAACCGTTCTCGAGTTCGACGCTATTCATTTTTTTATAATAATGTGAGACGAAGATAGAAGAAGATTATAAGACTATGTCTACTAGACCGTTCCGTCGCTGATCAACACCGTTGCTTGTCATGCACGGAGCGTTTACATAACGGTTGATACGCTGTCGATATACGTTGTAGGGTATAGTCCGGCGCGGGCTTGCGGACGGCGAGTGATGGGACCAGGCCCGGGTCGACGACGACAGTTTTGTTCCACACGCACCTTAAAGAGCTGTCAGCACATGGACGGGGCCTTAACGGGGCCAAATGTCTGCCGGGGTCGTGGGACGTCTTAACAGGATACCGTGGCCCCGGAACGCAAAAGACAATAGAAGGAACAGGGTGGTTTTTTAGTCAGTCAGAAAGAAACTTTTGATGATATTTACCACCCAAAAAAAAATTGTTTAGTCCGTGTCATGTTTCTTTCTGTGCCTGATACGTTCATAGTACGGTCATGTTGCCATCACGTTTAAATTATATTATCAAGCTTAATGTCAAACGAATTTTCGATTATAGATGGATTTCAACCAATTTAACATTAAATTCAGTTCTGTTTATGAAACTAATTTAAATAGTAATATTTGTATATAAGCTTTCTAACATAAATTCTAAATGAATGGCATGCAATAAAGTGATTCTATGAATATTTTACAGCTCACAAATCAATTTAATCAATAAGCCATTTATTCTGTAAAGGAGAATGAACAAATTCATCCAAATGATTGGTCAAACAAATAGCAAAGATTTACCACTTAGCTCATTTGTAAGATAGGTTTTAGTACATCATAATCATGGAACCTAAAAATACTGTCCTAGAGAAATAATCAGAATGTAATTGAAAAAAATAATTCTCTTTCGGTACCACCACAGATAAACAATAGAACACAGCGATTGCACAAACCCGTATGCACCAACTAGTCTTCAACTTAAGAAGGTTTAAATTCATTAGCATAATGATCTGCGACCGTTCGACCGGAAACTGCTGAAGCGGCACTATGAAGCGGACGGAGGCTTTGAGCGGAAATATTCATCTCCACTTCTGCACTTCGGACGCGACTTCGATAATGACCCTTGTAGGCTATAATTAGTACGACATTTTGTTAGTATTGGAAGCTATTTTTAAGTAAAAAAGGACCAGTAATAGTCTAGATTGTGTTAGAAGAATTCATTAACTACTTAGTTCCCGCGACTACGTCCGAGTGGAAGTCAAATCCATACTAACTCTCTCATAGTAACTCTTGTTTGTCTATCTGCTGGTACGCTTTCACGACTAAACTACTTAATCGATTTATGCTACTTTTTATTTCGCGACATCTACGCAGATTTAGTCACGGACAAAAGTAAGTATACCATAAAACATATACTGAAGACTGAGGAAGTCCATGAGGATTTCGACCACGCACGAAAAAAAAACATGTCTTCAGATAAAACAATAAACTCCAGTGATTATTGTGAAAAAGACAAGATCTGACTGGTCACCACGTTCAATAAACCACCGGCAGCCATATTTGTTCATCCCCAAAAAATATTGAGAGTTTAATCTGCCGAACCCACAGTGTTAAAGTGGTATCGTATGAGGCGGGAGATAGCTAGACGACATATAGTCGTTAGCCGCGATGACGCGCGCGCATCCATGCGGTAATCCGTTCAGCCGGTTTATTTGTTGAAGAGTAAAAATGAAGGTTTATGTGATGGATGCGGCAAAATAAAAAGATATTGACTGCAAGTCCGAGAAAAGGCTAAAATACCAAAGCAATCGATTGGCATAGTGGCTAGACGATCGGCTGCTGTGCTGCGTGTCGCAGATTCGATTCCCGCACTGAACAAATATTTGTAAAGACTACAGTTAGTTGTTAGTTAGTTCCGGGTATAGCTGTTTGTGCATGTAAGATATAAACTCACCCACGAGTCCCACGACACAGAAGAAATTCCAACGTTTTTAAAAAAGAACACTGCGGACGTATTCGCGCGGTAAAGCTAGTATTATATTTTTATATTATATTATTATTTATTACAAAAAAAAAACAAATGTTACTTCAAAAATAAATAAACGAAATATTTTTATCTTTAAGTAAAGAAAGAATACTGTCCAGACTGGTTTCGTGGAAATGGTGATATTAGATAAAATATTTAAGAAAATATCACTAGATTCACATCTGTATTTCAGTTGCCCCTGGCCAGAGATTATATCTGTACCCGAACAGAAAAAACAAAAAAGATTCCGACGAATTGAGAACCTCCTCCTTTTTTTGAACTCGGCTAAAAATAGATCCCACGATAAAACTGTATTTTATCCTTTTTATTTGAAGATAGGATTTATACTCGTAATATATTTTAATCTTTTTATTTTTAACCTTTATAAAGAAAAAAAGTTTTTATAATAAATCGAAAACATTAAATACAATATTTTTATAAGCAGAAAAAAGGGAAGCTTTTACAGTAGATACTAATTTGAAAACATGTTTTATAGAAAAAATAATCAAGTAATATTAAATTGGAAACTTGATCTGTTACAACATTGAATCGATGATATTGTTTTGTACTTATTGTATCTGAAATGTCTACACTACTATAAAAAAACTGGAGAGATTTTTGTTTGTGTGTTTGTTTAAACACGCTAATCTCACATACAATGTATTGAGTCGACGCTCTTTACCGAATAGTCGCCGACTAATCGGATCATCTCTAGTAATAATGGTAACATTTTTTTCTTCGAGTCTTTTAATTAATTTATCTTTTATAATAAGCGTCTTCTATATACAGGGTAATTGAAAATATACCCGAAACCTGAAAATGGGTCATTGTACTCATCATTATGAACAACTTTTACTATGGGGCCAACTCTGAAATCATGAAAAAAACAAACAGCTGTTATCTACAAAAATGCTACATAACAAGATCGTAATGTATGGATCAGATGTTTTTTTTTTACCCTGTATATAGAAGACACGTTAAAATGATCTCTGACAACTTTTTAGACATTTGTAATCTTGCTTATGCGTAGAATATTTCATTAAAATCGGTTCATTCATTTCGAAAAATAAGGACTTGAATGTTTTATAAAATGCGGCCGTACGGCTTAAACGCTCTTAATATAAATATACCACCTCCATCTTTTCATGGCTTCAGCGCAGATTTCCTTCAGGAATGACTGTTAGATTTTTGATAGATGTTCGCGACCAAACCGGGGGAGATGAGACATATTTATCTGCTCCACAAAATAATTTTTCCCAATATATATTTTCTCTCCCCTATCACATTTAGGAGATACGTGATACGTAAGATATTGAATAAACAGTTTGGTCAGATGGGCAAATATTTTTGTGATCTCATATTTTTGGAACCTTAACCCCGACAATCAGAAGGAAAGAATCGATCTAGTATAGAACATAGTGGTTCCAGATACCAGAGTAGTCGAACCTACGTTATCGAAATTTTGAGTATAGGTGGAGAAATATGTTCTTTTTTTCTTTATCTTCTATTTAAATAAAATTAATGGCCAAAATGGTCGCACATAACTTCCTAACGACAGCACCAAATTATTATTTTTTGTGTTCTTTATTGTCAGGGCAAAGGTTGTATAAAAGAAAAAAAAACAGCATTTTTTCTATGGCCGGAACTATAGCCAAAGACGGTGAAAAAAAAAAACACGAACGTTATCGCAGGGAGCAGCTTCATATAATAATATTAATAATGTAACGCAGTATCGTGTATTGCGTTTACTTACTTATAAACCTATAATACACAAACAGCCACACCGCCGTTTTAATTGCAGCAAATAAACATCTTCTTAAGTACAGATTACTTTATCTAATCTTAAAATTTCAGCCATGTTAAAATGACGTAGGTCTAGCAACTGTAGGATCTCAGTCTATATCTATACAGCAAATAAAGTAATGAGCTTTTCACGTCAATTGACAGCCCATTTGTAACATACGCGTTGTATAGGTATTTAATGGTAAGACTAAAGCCAGTTTTCGTGCTTAAAAATGGCTTGTGGAAATAATTTCTATGCTTTTTCTGAAAAAAAGATTGAAAATCTCAATTGGACAGGCTATACCTGCCCATTGGTGTTGTGGTCGCAAAATACGACAGCTGAGCATCAGGTTTGATTCCTATCTCGCATAAAGTATTATTTGGTTTTTCCATCAGGTTTCTTAGTAGTGTTTGAGAGTTTATTTATTTATTTATTTTGATGGTGTAACAATTCTTTCGTTTATTTTTATTTTAGTTATTTCGCTTAACCAACCGTTGGAGAAGGTTACCGTACTAGGATAACAGAAACCTAACGATCTCCTCAAAACACAATGCACCGATCAAGAGTTGGCTCCGTAGCTCGGCAAACTTGCAGGCCGGCCATAACTTGTATAATTCAACAACCAGGGTAACAGAAATCAGTATTGGGCCGGGAGTTCGACGCACGTTAACTCTCCACAGGGTGCGAGCGTGACCTGACTCCTTTGTTAGGTCTGTGCGAGGTGCAAATCACAAGATGATGATGTTATGAGCTTCTGGTCCGTTAACTCCGTTAATTACTCTCGCGTAATGAGACACGATTTTCTATTATTCTGTCATACCGATAAGTCAGCCGGGGCTTGAGCGGCTAAACGATGTTGATATTTGTCCCCTTATTTTACAAAAATTGTATGCTTAAGCTGATCGTATACTTTAAAGTTGTAAATAGGTAAACCCATCGTAAGTATTCTGGGATAAGGCCATTGGGGAGTACATTTTTATAATTTTTATAATTTATTGCTAAATTATTATAATGACAAAATACGTATATAATTTTGTGGTCTGGTAAATAGTTATTCAAAGATTCTTTATTTGTTTACTTTTTATTCATAGGTTTTATTATACCGCGGCATCGTATGAAAATGATAAATGAATTACTGATAACAATTTTCCGCCAAATCTAAACAACTTGGACCAGACCACTCAATACAGTCGCGAGTCGGATACGAAATCAAACAAAATATTGTTTCGCTCGCCTCTTCAGAATCCGATAGTTTTTCATCAAATTCTGCCCAGACGCTCGCAGCTGTTGGCACTGTGATAATTTCTCACGATTCGGGGTAATTACCAGAGGGCCTAGTAGACGTATTCGCTTTGATTTTCGAATTGGAAATACGACTAATCATAAAGTAATTGGTTTATTTTTTTAAAGATAAGCGTTATTAGTATTAGTGTCCCCTTTTGATATGAATAAAGGCTTTAAGGTAAATTAATAATATGTGTGAACCGATCGAACGCCAAAAATACGAACGAATTTTTATCGATTCTTTTACGACGCACACTACAGCTAGGCCTACAGCGTGCCAAGTGAGTTTTTAACGTATGCAATCGGGTTAACGGAAACGTTGACTTATGTTGATTTGTATAGAATCATTTTATTGTAATGCTTTTGATGTCACTGGACGGCGGTATTTCAGCTTTTTTCAATTTAAGGCTTATAGGATCGATCGAATACGTTTAAATAAAAATTCCCTTCTACATTCATTCTTGTATTGAGTTAATGAAAGAATCATTATTGAAAAAAATATCGATACTTATATTGAACATTTTGTTTAGCTGTGGAGGGCTAAAGGCTGATGATGACGATGATGATAACCTTAAAATGCAGTCAATTCCATTGATTTGCAGAGCAGGCCTAATTTGGTGCC
Source organism: Hoplodrina ambigua (assembly GCA_949774945.1). Classification (NCBI taxonomy): domain Eukaryota; kingdom Metazoa; phylum Arthropoda; class Insecta; order Lepidoptera; family Noctuidae; genus Hoplodrina; species Hoplodrina ambigua. The sequence continues at coordinate 1,275,036 of OX458974.1, read as the reverse complement.
TGACACAAAAAAATTTAAACTTATGTACTTAAAAAAGTGTATTATAATATCAAAAATACCTGTCAAATCTCCAACTTATTCACACAATCATCATCTTGTTTGCTAAATAGACACAAAGCAACTCGTTTCCCCTACATTACCAACAGACGGCCTACTAATGAACCCAGCGAGGATTGTTTGCAGTCCCCGGGGTTGTCAATTAAAAAATGCGATATTATTATTCTGTTCTGTTAATGATACACAAACGAATCGGCTGGCCTTGCGGAAATATTGCTGTTATCCGCGATATTATAATTATGGCAAATAATTTGTGGGCTGTTAATGATTGAGATGTAATTAAGTTTTCGTTATTGTATTTTCCTTTTTAGGTTGTCGGTAGAATTTACCTACATTGACCCGTTTTACCTCATTTTCTTGTAAGGTTTTTATAAGCGTAATGATTTTAGAAGTACTAGGAGTTCAGATGCTTCAAGGAGTTCTGGGTTTCCAAAGTTAGTTCTCAGTTGTTGATGAATTATTGTATTCGCCCATTTGCAATTGTTACATTTTTGGCGCTAAATATGACGTATTAAAAACATAATTCTGTCTTTGTCAACTTCAAACTATTTGACAGGGATATAGTGATGTTCATGTCCATGGTGCAAGAGTGTGTTGGAATAAATAAATAATAATAATTATTAAAATGTGTGAAGGTGCTAATCTTCGAAACTTCTGAGCCGATTCTGAATTTTTTTAACTTAAAGAAAACTAAGTTATCCTGAGTACGATAGGTCTTATTCTATTATCAAAAATAATTAGGGATTCATAAGATACAAGCGGAGGAACTCACGGAAAAAAACACAAAAAAATATAACGCTATTGATAAGTTTCTTCTAGACAATGAATATTTTTCTAAGGTTATTGCCCTGTCTTACAGACTGTTATTGATTAAATCGCACTACCGAGCTCAAAGTGAAAATTTCTTAGTTTGGAATCTCACAAAGTCACAAGGTATTACAGCTCGTTGCCAGGTAAAATTGCTTCAATGTTTAGTACTGCTGTATTACTGCCAAATACCTTTGTATTTGGCAGTAATACAGCAGTACTAAACACAACTATAGAATACCTCTGTCCCTTTGGGACAGAGGTATTCTATTTCCTGCCTCGTTGGTCTGGTGTTCGCATAGCGCGACTACTGAGCATGAGATCTTGGATTCTTTTCCCAGATCGGGAAAAGTATTATTGGGTTTTTCCATCAGGAATTTTTCAGTAGCAGTTTCGGAATCTGGATTTGTGCCCGGTTGGTGGCAATAGGCTCGCCCCCAATTACAAGAGACTTAAACATAACTGTCGAAATGTGTGTGTACTAATAGATAATACTTCTGCATAACCCTTCGGTGATTACAGCCGTGATGTTTTAAAAACTAAAACCGAAATCGCCCTAGCAGCCTATTTTCTAACACAGTTAAAAAAAAAGACAGGAATATCAGTAAAAAAATCATCTGTCTGCGTACAAAAAAGGCAACAATAACTCATAGGATTGTGATTCTAAAGGCACACATCACGCCAATTAAATCGTTGTGGGACAGAATGGTATTTCCTGGTACCCAAAACATTTGTCAAAGCGAACGGGACGCTTGAAAAATTTCAACTGAGGCAATACGGCACGAATGAAAGATTAAATCGGAGCTGACATGGATGTACGAGTGGTGGAAGCGGCAACATCATGCGCTATCTTCGATAATTATTTACATTTAAACAGAGCAACGCCATCTAGCGAGCTATGGTATACCTTAGTTAGTGTTGGTTGCTTTGTAGCAATTTTGTCCTCTATATGTTTTTATGAATGCTAACTAAACTTATAATTGGCGTATACATAACAAATTACAATGCTTAATGTATATGCTGTTGGTTTACTTTATTGAATAAATAAAAAGTCTTAATTTCCAATTAAGTGCAAAAGGGCTTTGATCTATCCAAGGACCTACGCTTAAGCCGTTATTGTAATTACAAGGAAGCATAGTATATGCAGTAAGCAAAGTATACAAATGTAGTATCTTCTAGCTGTTCCGTCTTTCTTTATTCACAAAAACTGAAAAAAAAGACTCGGCTAGAATATAACATGGTTTCATCATTTCCCTCTATCGATCTATGTAAAAAGAGGAAGTGAATGTTGTACACTTTAGCAATCTCTTTCCGAAAAAATAACGTTTCACAAAACAAAAGAATTATTCAAGGACACAGTAAAAGGAATTTCATTTCCTCTATTTACTTCGTAAATAACTCACCCTTTTGAGAGACACGAAAAATGTAGAAATGTGAATATTTAATGGTTCTTTAGACACGAGATGAGTGAATCGTTCCAGTGAATCAATGTTTGTTGTGTATTATTTTAACCATCTGCTCCCTACGACCTCGAAAGCGTTGTTTTTATCACCCGTGTTAGGTTACGTCTTTGGTTACTGCTCCTCTCCTGTGGGTTGTAGCGTGATGTTATATGGCCTAGGCTCTTCTTTATTAATCTGGCTATCATATTTTAGAAGATTTTTTTAATCCAAGATATTTTTTTAGAGATTAGCGTGTTTAAACAAACGCGCTGAGTTTTATAATGCCAAGTTTTTAATGTAAGAAAATTATATTAATTATACTTATGGATTGTAATAGTAATACTCTGAAGGTCTATTCTACTAATTAAAATCTTGTCACAATTTCATCTCTGGACAAATGTTTGAAAATTAGAAGCATTTTTTAAGATTGATATTGGAATTAATTGCGATCGTTCCTAAAAGTTTGTAGAATTGCCTTATTGATTTTATTTATTAACACATCATAAGGTATTATTACCCGATCATTTATAGCCTTAGTAATTATTTACTATTCTTGTTTCGAAGAATTTCTAAAAATAGTTTTTTTTAGAAATCGCAGAATATACGGACTTTTTCCGATATCGATAATGTTGAGATGATGATGATGCATTTATTTTAACGAACTAAAATAGCCCCTGTACTCCTAGTCCCATCCAGTACACACACCTAGTTCTGTGCACAAAATCCTGGGCGCATCGCTTTATCATTTTAATCGGTTTCCGGGCGGGCAGGTGCGACGTCGTCGCGTTTCAACAATTTCATTTAACACCCGCGATCAAACTGCACGCTATAACCAGGGTACTAGGGTATCAGGATATACGAATAGGTAGGTTTTATCTTATCGGATATTGTGCGACATTATGCATTGATGCGGATTTATATCGGAGTAAGGATTAGTTTTGCGTTTAGTGCTTAGTTATATCTGGGGACTAGCTTCTGCCTGTTTATCTCTGTCTGTATGTCTGTTACGCTTTCAAAGTCAAAGTCAAATCTTATATTTCAATTAGGCCATTAAAAGGCATTTTTGAACGTCATATACAAAAAGAAAAAAGGAATTGAATCTATTGACCCTTCCAAAAGGTAGTTTTGTATGGAGAAGAATGGGCAAGAAACTCCATACGTACGCTTAAAATGTTTAAGTACCATGTAATAGGGGGCGACCCTATAGCCATCAACCGGGCACAAATCCAGACTCCAAGACTACTACTACTGTGAAACTGGTGGAAAGATCCAAATAACACTTTGCTCAACCTGGGAATCGAACCCAAAAATCGATCGCCTCTAAAAAACCAATCGTTAACTGCAAACTCGCCGCCCGCAAACCGTCACCTTTTTTACCTTATCATTAAAAAAAATACTTTAATACACACGATTTAAGGCCGTAACTTATGCTGTGTCAGAACCATGCTGCTATAGTAAGCGATGACCTTAAAGCTACTGTTTGCTTATTGATGACATTTTTACATTCACGTTCGGACACCTGCCTCTCAGTTCATGAGACGTGACGTGAATGAGGAACAGGAATTGCACCTGTTCCAAGTGTTAAATCGATATGGCAACACCGAATGTGTAATGTGTGTTGCTACAAATAAATAAAATTCATTTATTTCAGATTCCATATTTAATTTAAATGTGAAACTTAATTTTTATATCTGAGTATAGAAAATTATTCCTTGTCGCAAAGTCAAATCACCATTAAAAGGCACTTTTGAACGTCATTATTACAAGGAAAAGAAATAGAATTGAATCTAGTTGCCCACATATATAGCCCCATATATTCATTAGAATACTTTTGACCTTATTGGTAAGGTTCTTCAGAAAGGTCAGATGCGCAGTACTCATAACCGGCGTGCTTGTATGACGAGATGTATGAACGTAGATAAGGCGAAAGGAGTACGTAAGGATCGTAGCAGGTGGCGTTCTGTGGTTTTTGCACCATGGGAAAAAGGCGTTAGTTTATGTATGTATGATACTTTTCCTCCTGGTAATGTGTTCCCTTGGAATAATAGTTCAACTTACTTTATGGAAAGTTACTTACAGTTAGCACGGGCGAAGCAGCGGGCATAAACTAGTGACTTATAAACGTGGCCACCTACTGAGGCTAAGTAGTATAAAAATCTGAAAAAGGGATTAAGCTACTTTTGACTGGCCTGCTGGTCTAGTAGTTAGTGACCCTGACTGCTAGGACGGAAGTCGTGGGTTCGATTCCCACCCAGGACAAATCTTTGTGTGTTGAGCACGATGATTTTTTCTGTGTCTGGGTGTAATTTATCTATAATATGTATGTAACATAACATAACATAACATCACGCCTGTAATCCCCGAAGGGTTAGGCAGAGGTGTACCCATTAGTACACTCACATTTCGCCAGTTATGTTTTTAGTCCCATGTAATAGGGGGCGAGCCTATAATATGTATGTATTTACAAATATTTATGTATATTTATCAGTTGTCTGGTTACCATAGTACAGGCTCTGCCTAGTTTGTAATCAGATGGCGATGTGTTGGTTGTCCTAAGATATTATTATATTATTATTACTTAAACTATCGATTTAAAAATAATGAGATTTTAATATTACTTTTTTTTTATCGTCGACCTACCTACCCAAATTGAATAAGATTACCAACTAAGTAGTAGCTTCTTGTCAATCAGCTCAGCGGTATATTTGGTTATACCTAATCCAGACATCGGCTTACAGACGTCAATTAAGATTCCAATTAGTTCACTTAATTACTGACTCAGTACTTAATAGACTTGTGACGATGTAACTGTCTAGACTTTGATAAGAATTTCGTGTAACACATCATCAACATAACCCATAAGCTGGTATTTCTCGTCTACAGTTCCAATAAATAAATATGCATCTTTTGAACATAATTTTGATTTTAACTTTATAATTAAATTAAAAACCGCTTGACGTAAAAAGATTAGATTAGGAGGTAGTTTATAGTTACTAAACATCCACATTACTAAACTATAAAAAATAATTAAAAAGCGTCATAAAAATTTTGGAGATGCTGGGATTTGAACCCAGGACTTTCAGCATGCGAAGCAGACACTCTACCACTGAGTTACATCCCCGACGATTAAGAACGCGAAATATCGGTTCTATTACAGAATCGTACTATCAAATCAATTTATCCGTGGGCTGTGTACTTTCACTAACCTTCATGTCGGTGGCAACATAACATTGTATCATACCTACTAGCTATACCCCGAAATTTCAAACACGTTCATTTACATTTTTGGTTACTGCTCCGCCCCCGTAGGTCGTAGCGTGATGTCATAAAGCCTAAGCTATTCCTCATGAATCTAGTTATCATATACAACAATATTGTTTCCAATCTGACTGGTAGTTTTAGAGATTAGCGTGATTAATAAACAAACAAATAAGTCTTTGGCTTTATTATATTAGAAAGTATAGATATAAATAGACTGTATAAGTAGAACTTCTTACAGCCGAGTGCGATTAGCTTTTTACCTGGAAGTCTGGAACGAAGTTTATAGTTCCTAAACAGATTTTCGTGGAATTTTTTTTCTCCTTTTCCAGAGGTAAGAAAAAAAAGAAAAAAATTTATACTTACATAAGACTTTTTTCTACTACTGTTCACATTACTTGAAGGAACACAAAAATTAATTGAAAAAATGTTTAAATAATACTGCTATTCTAATAACATCCCATATCTACCAAGTCGTTCAAGGAAAAACAAAGCGCGCATCGGCAATCAAATCAAGACATCATGGCCAATGATCTGAACAGAAATCAAACGTTAGGTACCAGGGCGGCAGAGGCAGTGAGAGATGGCACTATAACGCGAAGTAAGGCAGTTGGGGGTCCGTATCGTAAAAAAGACCGAACGATCGACGTCCGGAGCTCTCGCCATTAAAGTGCGCACGGTCGGTGTGAGGTGTACGGAGAAAGCGGAAGTGGGAGCGGGAAACGAATTAAGTAATATATATGAACTAGGTATACCCCGCGGTTCGATACGCGCTATATCTTTGGTTACTGCTTCGATCCCGTGAGTGGTGGCGTGAAAAGATTTGTTTTACGACTGGTAGACCCAAATATTAGCGCTTTTTAAATAATAAACACAAAAAACTCTTCATATCTACTATATGGTTGCTATTTTAGATAGCACCATAGAATTTTTGTGAAAGTAGTTATTTACTATCATCACATAATTATATTTAATTTTATTACATTCCCTTTCATTTTGAAAAATAATAATACATTTCGCAATATTTACTACAGTTCAATTGTGAATTGTAGTAAATGTAAGTAAATTGTATTGAAATGTTGTAGGTAAAATATTTGTAGGTTAAATATTTGTATTCTTGTATGAATATTCTAAAACAACCTCTTCTCGCTTTAAGCGTAACACTTAAACCCCAATCGTTAGCTGAATCCCATGGACTTAAACTATGGAAGCGATTCTTGAAGTAACGCCTTTGAATGCCTTTGCGTCACTTTTGCGAAAAAATAACGGAAAATTGCGTTCCTTAAAGTAAAATGTAAAGGTTTTAGATCGTATTACGTGTTTTAAAGCAAAATTTATTTTCATTTTGTTTGGAATAACGCAGTTATCCAGGACAGTAAGAAGATTATCGAGAATTTTATGTAATACAAAATGGTGTCTGGAAAAAGTCTCAAAATAACGAAGAACAATCAAAATGTCGTGTGTCAGGGCCATTCAAATTTGAAACGATATGTTAATATTAATAAAGTTTATTTATAAAAAAAAAAAAAAAACATTGTGGTGGTCTTCTTAATATAGATAACTGTAGCAGATGACCTCCCTCTTCTATACCTATTTGTGAAAACAATAATGCCTGTATGTACTATAAAATTAAGTATATAAATATAATAAAACTGAAAGGTTTGTTTTGTTTGTTTACACGCGCTAATCTGTGGAACTACCAGTCGAATTGGAAAATTCTTTTTGTGTATGTATAGGCTATATAACTATGAATTGTGCTCATGAGTTTCAAAGACCTGAATAAATAGTTTTTCAATAAACTGTTATCAAAGAAGAATCCTTCCTCTCATTCCATTCCCACTGATTTTCAATCGTCTTTACCAAATAAGTCCTAGTAGACCGAGATCCCGTAATCGCCAGACCAACGTTATTTAAGTATGCCTAAAATTTGAGAATAGGCGCATTTTTTTTTTAGTTGGTAAAAGTAATCAAATGACTCCTTCCGCCCAGGGTGGGGCGGAAGTAGGGTTGCCAACTCTTTGTCGGTCAAATATAGTAATTCTAAAATTCTTACCCATAAAAATATAGTAGGTAAGGAAAATGTTTAAAAAAATATAGTAGGTTCCAAAATAGGTACTTTATTTCTTAATTAAATGAATATTTTTGCTTAAGCGTTTGATGCCTTAAAAATATAGTAGTTTCGCCTACTATATCTTTTTCTTAAAAATATAGTAGGCAGGGGCTCTAATATAGTAGGATACTATATTATATAGTAGGGTTGGCAACCCTAGGCGGAAGGGACTGTCAGACTTTTACTGACTAAAAAACCACCCTGTTCCTTCTGTAGGTAGACCTTTGCGTTCCGGGGCCACGGTATCCTGTTAAGACGTCCCGCAACCCCGGCAGGCGTTTGGCCCCGTCGGGGCCCCGTCCCTGTGCTGACAGCTCTTTGAATGCCAGCTGAATGACAGCTGACAGAATAGGCGCATGAAGTTTTTAATGGTAGTTGATTTTTTAGGTATCAGCTACAAAAGATACTTTACTCACTAACGTTCAACTGTGACAACTGAAAGCAATAAACGTTTTACAGGATATTGTTAAAAACCAACAATAATTATTGCACTTTACATACGCCATATCTTCAATAAGCTAGCGACTGTTCTTCATACCTTGTGAACTACATATTGAGAATATGAATATAGGTAGAAGATATTCATATTCTCAATATTTTGCAATAATAATAATTATTGTAACCAAAATCTTGTATTGAAAAGAAAATCCGTAGAGTTACTTGCTAGCTAGATCTTCTTCATAGAAGTCAACCTACGTTTGGACCGAGGAACTAGTTTCAACTTTCTGACTGAACTGACCTAACACAATAATCTAATGGAAATAAATGCTTTGACTTTGACTTCAGTCATGCTTAAATGACGTATGTCTGGCAACGCTGGGATCTTGGACCGTAAGTGAGCTAACTAATAACCTTACTACTTTATAGTCCAGACTCTAGAACAATGGTCTTACAGTCGGACTCCAGATATTGGAGATTCAAATGATAGCTCTTAAAGTCCTCATTTTAGAGTTCCTTAGTAAAGGAATATCTTGAGTAGAATAATGGTTTAGTCGTTTGGCCTTTTGTGCACTGCGCGCCTAGTCCTATCAATCTAATAACAAACCTTATCTATACAAATATTTCAAAGCTTGATTAAGAGTTTGGTTGTTTTATGTTTATATGCGCTAATCTCTAGAACTGCTGGTCTGATGCTGAAAATTACTTCACTGATAAAAAGCTACGTTATCGTTAAGTTCTATAGGCATCTAACTTTTTAGACTATGCATCCTACTTAAGTGTAGAAAGTTTCATTAAATTCGGTTCATTCATTTCGAAAAATAAGGACTTCAAATTTGTATGAAAACCCGTAAGGTGTAAACGCTCTTATGCTATAGTCCTAAATTACCCCTCGGGAACACAAAACTGGGATAAATATCCTTTATGTATTGAGCTAGATCAATACCTTAAATATGTGTCAAAATTCAGCAAATTCCGTTTATCCGTGAAAGAATAACAAACATCCATCCATCCACCATCCATTAATCCATTTTAACTTTCACATTTATAATAGTAAGTACCAGGACTACAGAACCCCAAGCGTATGTTCGACACGAACTTAGGTAGCAGGTTTTTTACAATCTCGCCAGACCTTACAAATAGGTTTTTTTTTTCTCTCAATGTCGATAGTAAGCAATAAAAAGGGTGAATGCTCCTAATTTGCTCCACTTAAGCGTGATTTATTTTTATTAAAGACTTTTAGCTTTAAATTGGAGCCACTTTGGCCTTTTAATTCTATTGTTTCGTCTGGAGTGGTATTGTGGTAAGTTTTAAGGCTTTTTGAAGCGAATAAATACTTAATTTTCTGTGTTTCATAATTTGAGACGAATTTAATTTTGTTACTTCATAAATTTTATTACATTCTATTCATTAAACATTGAATTTTATTTTATTAATTTACCTTAATTATCATAAATCGAATTCGTGGTGGCCCAGTGGTTAGGGCACCCGCCTCTTATGCATAAGGTTGCGGGTTCGTTAACAGACAGGTGCTAGTGTAATATTTTTAACTCACATGGACATATCTGACATCGATGAAGGAACACATTGTGAGGTAACCTGGACTGGCCTGGACTTATAATTAATATGAGTCCGAAATTGCCAATCCGTAGAGAGGCCTTTGCCCTGCAGTGGGACAATAATAGGTTAGTAATATATTTTAATCACAAATAGATAGTTTTGCAACTAAAAAATCCAAAAGTTTATAAACCTAAAATATTCTCTAAAGTACTCTCTCCTCAATTCCATTCGGCGACCATTCAGCTATATTATAGTAATTATAATTAACTAATCCCATTTCCAAAGTGGTCTCAATATGGAGGGACTTACAAAATCCCCTCTCGAGGTCTCGGCAAAGCATCAAAAGCTCCAAACTGTGCTGCAACTGGATCTTGTACTAATTAAAACTTTCGACCAATCGCCGAACGCTAATTCCAACTCTGCGAGTTACTTATCCATTTAGACTTGAGATGGCAATTGTACACTTCACCCTATCTTGTGTTTGTGTTTGGATTGCAATTCTTTTTAGTGTTAACTTTTATTAAGTAATTATGTTCTTTTTTACTTTATCTTAAAATATTATTCAATTAAAATAGTCGGGTTACTCATCTCTCGCAGTGTTAAGAATAAGTAGGTATAAATTAGCAATCCTAAAGTCACTGTCAAGTCACTGGCGAAAAGGAAAAAAAAAAAAATGAGTTAGAAATAAGTTAGGTTATGAGTTTAGAAATGTACACTATCGCAATAGGTTTCCCTGTAATGATAGATGTAAGATGGAAAATAAATAAATAAATAATACATTTTCAGTACCTTTTTTTTTTTCGAAATAAAGAGTAGCCTATTTGCTATACCAGAGTATATCTATCTCTGTGCCTTTCATCCAGATCTGTTGAGCCGTTCTAGCGTTATTCAGTAACAAACATCTATCCATCCAAATCGCATTTATAATAGGAGTAAGATTGTTTTATTATCGAGAAATACATACATAACATCACGCCTATAATCCCCGAAGGGTTAGTCAGAGGTGTACCCATTGTACACCCACAGCCAGTTTTGTTTTTGTTTTGTTTGTGCCCGGTTGATTGCAATAGGCTCCCCCTATCGTGAAATAACGATGTTTATTACAAGCTAACATTGATATAACGAAAGCATTAAAACGATATTTGACTTATTTTATACCAACTGGAGTAAGTACTCAATTAAATTTAAGACCATAATTACTTAAATCATGCACAAACACACACATACACATTATTAATTAACTTGCTCTAAACGCCTAGTTCGTCGACCCAAGTGGAGTTTACGAGCGTCAAAGTACTAAGGAAACATGACTACATAATAGTATCCAGTCCCCTTCCTTAGGCGATTGTAGACTATTCAAAAGACTTGATAGTTGTCGAGACCCTCGACGGTGCCCGTCATCTGTTGCATCGTATATTCAAAACTATATCTGCTTCTAGCGACTTTGTATGGTTTTTTCACCCGTTTTGTCACGTCTTCGATGACTGCTCCGCTCCTTAGGTCGTAGCGTAATGTTATATTTCTCATGAATCTGGCTATCATAATACAAAAACTGGTAAATACTTGTACCTTTATTATTTTTAAATGGCCCATACTTACACTACAAAGTCCGCATCTATCTCAAATTAATGGTCCTTAATATGATGGGCTATATAGCCCTCACTTTCCTCCCGCTACATCTTTATGCTCCTGCGCAGCCAGTCTGGTCCCGGCGCGCGGCCCATGTCAACATGATATTAGAAATACTAATAATTTCTTTAACTACCGTAGTAGGGTACTACTTTTACAAGCAAAAACAAATACATGACTCTTTAAAGACAAGAGGAGTGAAATTCTTGCCTGGGGTGCCTTTTTTCGGCAATTTGTACCAATCTACGTTTTGGAAAAAGCATTTTTTGGACGAACTTCAAGAAATACATGATGCGTTCCCGCAAGAAAAGTGAGTAGAATTATTTAGCTGTAATTTATTTAGTATTATTCAAAACTAAGATGATAAAATTATATAGACTTCTGAGCCTAATGCGAGCGCGCAGAATAAACGTAACGTAAAAATCTTAACGTATAATTATTTAATTAGTGTAAAGACTATAATAATATACATTCCATAGGCTGTGCTTGTCCTATAATTAAACCAGGAAGCTACAAGAATTTTTAGTTTGAAAATTGTCCTTAATCGATATTTTTACTAGGATGTCAGAAAGCACCATAGTGTTAATTAGAATCTGTTTATGCATATTGTTTCTATAAAGGCGATTATTGCACGTAAAGAACAAAGCTCGAAGCTCGAAGCTCGAGAAGCTCGTTGGATACAAAACCACGGACACTAACATTTAGAGCAACAATTTGTATGAATTGCAAATGGCCACCATCCTGTCTTCAATATAGTGTAATGTATAAATGAAATACGTTAGAGGTAGGTAGGTACTATTAAGGAACCAGGAACCCTGCCGACCTCTGAAGGTAATGAAGTGAGTTTTACGAGCGACACAGTATCATGAGCTGAACTTTATAACGAGGTATCCAGTTCCTCCAAGATGGTGTAAATATGTAAATGTCGCGACAGTTACCTTGCGCTGAGATCCGGTAACGCCACCTATCGGCTTAGTTGGCAACTACCGGTATAACGTGGGTCAGAAAATGCGCCATTTAGAAAATTATTCTTCCATTGCTTTTTATAATGCGCCGTACATTGGGATTTCTTCTACAGTTATTTTAAAAACACTCGTCCTTAATCAAAACAGTTGAACATGGGTTGGTGGGTTTTTTTTAATAGTGAGGCGGAATTCAGTTTTCAAAGGTAATAAATACGTCTTAGAAAAATACTCATAATATTATCAAATCTACCAGGGTCACAGACCAAGAAGAAGGTATCTCAATCCAGCGAATTTAGAACGAATTGACTTGGCTCGATTTAGCTTCAGCCCCCAGGCATAACTGCGCCATTCTCCTCGGCTAATGACTGCGGTGTCACCTTCAAATTGATGAATTGGTACCAAAATGGCTCAGTGTATACAGGAATTGTCCAATTAAACTAACATTGAGTTACTAGGCTACTTTATTCTTTCATTTCGTAATAAACATAGATAAAGGTATCAGGATCGCATCGTGGCAAGGAACTCAATATTAAATTACGTCCATTTGAATGAACAGTCCAGTTGCCACTAACTCCCGAGTCAGTTCAATTCTCAAATGCTATTGACAAAGTTATCCAGTAAGATTACTTAAGGAAATACGTCTTGATTACTTGGTACGTTTTAGATCGACCAGATCTAAAACGTACCAAGAAGAGACAAGTGGGACTTTATAGACTAACCTGGCATAATTCATTATCATTTTCTGTGTCTATAAAAGTTGGTCATTTAATCAAAACTCAAAGTTTACTGCCATGTTTTTAAATACTAAAACAAGTTGTCAAAAACATCATAAATGGGAACGAAATAGTGCACAAAACATGTTTGAAACAATGTCAATACACGTGTGTCGTTTAAAAACATGATATGTTTTGAAAAGGACGATGACGGACGTCTCTTTTTTAACAAATTTTGTATTCAGTTATCAAGATTATGACTATATATATAGAGGATTAGGGGTGCCACAGAGGTTTTTTACCTGTGTTTAAAACAGACCCTTGCTAGAGTACCAAACATTCTCTCCATATACCAGGAGCAAATAAAAGGAGTAGCGGTGATGAAATGACACGGCGCGGTGAATAAATCACGCTGTGTATGAGAGCGTTTAATCAAAATTCGCTTAAATCACAGTTGATGGAAGTTAGTTCCTGAGACGTGTGGGAACATGTTACTGTATAAACTGCTCCTAGTTGCTTGGGGTAGTTTCGGAAAGGACAATGAGTTCGATACTCAAAAATGAAGGGATGTAACGAATGTATTTTTCTATAAATGTAAGACTTCTTCTCTGTGTCGAATTCATTAAGGCACTTTTAAACGTCATATCCAAGAAAAAAGAATTTATCTAGTTGCCCCTTCCAAAAATTCGTTTCGTATGGAAAAGAAACTCCATACAAACACTAATAAAATGAATGTTTTGACAACTATTATAAATGCATGAACCTGCACAGCTGTAATATTTATGTATGATAAGACAAATTTTAATCTATTTATGTACCTATAACACGCTCCATATAAATGTATATGCATGCCCTACATATCTACAGTGCATACTGCATATCTGCAATCTATAAGCGAAAAGTAAGAGTACCTATGTAAGTGCAAATTAGTGTTTACAAAGATAGTATGTGACAATAAAGCAAGTCAAAAGCAAGCATAAGCAAGCAAGCAGCAGTAAGCAAGTATTTATATGATTTCATTTATTGGCTTCTGTTTGTCTCTTAACAGAATGAATTTCATGTAATCAGCTAATTCCGTCTAGTCAACCCTACCACAATAATTGCAATACAAGTCAAATTCACAATGCAGTTGAACCTACATGGCATAAAATTGCATGATGATTCTCTTTTGTATAAAAACTAGGTACTCCTCAGTGATTTTTCTTAGGGATCCCTAATTTTTTGATTACAAAATATAATACTCAGTGATAACGTAGCTTAGTTACCAATTTGAAAAAGAATTTTATAAATTGTTTTAGTAGATCCAGAGATTACTTTAAATGAGAGCTTGAAATGACGTCACACACTCGAGCAAATTTCACTGACCGACAATTTTGACAGATGAAGTCAATCTAACATTCAAAGCTCATTAAAAATCGAATCTTGTAAGTAAAACATTACAAGAAGCATCAAAACCGGCGACATCACCAAGAACATCAGTCTACTCTCGCTTAATCTGAATTTATGACGCGCCCGACACCTCCCACAGAGCTGTCGTATCAGACGAAATGAATACAAAGTTTGTTATGAATGAGTTGTGCCTTTACTTACGTGTGCAAAATACGCCGCGGAAATATCGCCCGAGAAAGAAGCATAATGACAGCAGTGCCTTGTGTGTGGACTATTTGTACAGATTTTTTATGAGTTCATGAATAGGTCGTTTTTGTGGAAATTTTTCATTTAATTAATGTTTAAATATCCTTTTCTTTAATTTATAGATATGGACTACGCATTGGGGCGTTACACTGTCAAACAAAAAAAAGTTATTATTCAATTTAATTATTTACTGGATTATACAGATTGCCGGTAACATATACAATACATTTTAATTCTAAAACAACAACAGTTACCTATATACAGTTATATTATATCTTAACAAAACAGTGAAACACGATGAAAGAAATATTGTGTTTCAAACTTTTACAGTAAATTCAGTTATGATTCTAGACGCCCAGGCGTTAAAACAGCTGTGCCCTACAAAGCTGCATGACCCCACGGTTAAAATGTAAAAAACAGCATTTTTTTTATCGATGGAGTCATGAACTGATTCAATAGTAAACATTTCAGCCCTTTCACCGTGTATACACCACAGCTTGTCAAAAATAGTCTAAACAAATAAAATGGTCCACGTTTTACGTGGACCATTTTATTTGCCATTTTTAGACCATTTTTAGATGCAAAACGGGAACCAGCGATAGGCTTCAAAAGCCTTGTTATCCTTCCACAAATACAGCCCAATGATGTTTGTTAACGAGAATATTGCTTCCGTAGCCCAAAGCTCCAATATTGCCGTGCAACGTCAAACTACATGCATTCCGGTTTTAATTTAAAATTAAACATGATGAAGCATGGCAAAGTTACCTTTAACTAGCAAACCCCAGTGAAAATCACTTAATTTATAACATGACCAGTTAAACAATACAAAACTTTATCTTTATAAGGATAAGGTAGGTATTGTAGTGATTGATTTTGCGTTTCCTTATTTGAATAGTACAGGCCATAAAGTACGCGGGAGATAAATATGTCTTTCTCTGTAAATGTATGTTTGTTGGAATCTAAGGAGGATTTTAAGGGGACTGAATTTAAAGTGAGGTCCATACAAAAGTGGTCTAGTAAGATGGCTAATAAGTTATTTTAAACTTGAGGAAAGTAGACACGATAGTGGCACTAACTGAATATTTAAGTACGTATCATTTTGTATTAAGTTATTCAGTTTAATTAAGTTATCCAGCCTAGTTATTAGTGTAAATATCTTATCTACAAAATTTTCATTCAGTTTTTACTTATTCGGCTGCCTCGTTTGTCGAGTAAAATGTTATTGGGTTTTTCCATAGTGGATTTCTCAGTCACAGCCTCGACGTCTGAATGTTTGCTCGGTAGATGGCAATAGGCTCGCCCATTACATGAGACTTAAACATAACTGACGAAATAAGCGTGAACTAATGTGTCCCTACATCTCTGCCTAACAATGCCCTCATAGATATGACTATTATTTACTGTTGAATGTTAAAATCAGCACTGGTCCTGGAAACTGGATTTTTATTGAACACAAAAATTTTTTCAATAGTCTTCAGTGAAATAAAATTTACTACATTAGCGTAGAGTAGGATTACGTTTTATAAAAAAAAAACTGAAAATTATGAATGAATTTCATTTAAAGGGGAAAAATATTGTTAATGAATCTACAAATCTGTGGAATCATTAAAACCAAATTGTATTACCTACCCCAAACAAAATTCAGAAAAACTTTTAATACTGCCTAAAATTCTCAAGCACTTTTAAAATTTCACCGTGACGGGATAAGCAGCACAAATTAAACCACAACGCTAGTTTTTTAGCCTCGGGCGAGAACCCCTAAACGGCGGGGCGTGGCAGGCGGCCAATTAAAAGTTTTACCAATTAACCGGTACCAATGACGCCGCACACAGTTGCAAGCTGTTTGTTACCTACAACTTTACGACATGCATAACATATCCGTGTGTTATGGCACAATGCAAGTTGCTACTGTATAATAATAATATCAGCCTATTATTGTCCTGCAGGGCAAAAGCCTCTTCTTACACAAATAATGGTGATCAATGCTCGGACAAAAATAACTAAGACACTTCTGTTTTCTTCGGGGGTTTAAATAAATATGGCCATATTGATGACGACATACAAACAAGACAAGAGACTTCTCAGCTACCAGGAGCACAGTACAGGTAGGAGACATCAATTAGATTGATAAACTGTCATGACCAAGGCTCATCTTGTGACTATTGTCTGCGTGCTCGTTGATACTTTTGTGTTAATAAAAACAAGACGAAAGACTTCTTAGTTACCAGGAGTACAGGAAAGGTAGAAGACATCGATTACATTGATTTGATTGATAGACAAATTGGCATGAGTCGGCTCATCTAGTCATCTTGTATATTTATAAAAATAAGACAAGAGACTTCTAAGGTACCAGGAGTTAAGGGCAAGCAGGAGACATCGATTACCGCTCGTTACCTACCACGCACTGAAATAAATTAAACATCTAGCAGGATTTATGCCATAGTGAAGGTACGGTAGGTAAAGTTTACTTGCGCTCAATATTAGGAATGACAACGTTTATTAGGTACCTATAATATTAATTTCTAGATTGACAATATGGCTATGGTATCCTAAATAGCAACAATTTAGTAACTAATCGTAGGACAGGTAGTAATAAATATTTTCACTAGTAAGAAAATCTTTATTGAAACAATTGAAACATTTATCATCCACTACTAGATTTTTTGTCAGGATTTAACATAACATTCTCATCCTCAAACAACAAAATCCAACCCAACAAAATCCTTTATGTAAAATGAATTCATCAGTTTAAACAATTTAAACATCCAACATAAAATAAAATCATCTTTCAACAGCCTCAAAAATTCACGCACTAACGAATTTATTTCAGTTGACTTACCGCTTATTCATCGACTGGGGCGGAGGCTCGTTCAAATTCAACACTGGCTCCGTCCGTGGCGGGGGATTTTCCCGGGATTACGTCGAATCCCGTGACGTCATCGGCCCGTGGCTTATACCCGGCTGACTTATCCGGGCACGTTTTTTTCTCCGCGGAAAATATCGTCTTCACAGTCGCTTAGCTGTTACCAGAGTGACGCCTCTGAATTTTAATTTGCTTAGTCTGTGATGAATGAAATTTGAATTTTTTGTATTGATTTTTTGTTACATTTTCTAGGATTTCATTTTATTTGTGAATTTAATACGTATTCATATTCATTTATTTACGTACGAAACCTCTCGAAGGCTACTGCGTCCAGAATTCAAAAACTTCTATGTATTTAATTCCATATTTATTTTCTCTCATACGTTTTAAATTGCTTGAGGTCATTGCCTCCTGTAGTACGGACATACACAGATGTAGAACCACTAAACTAGCAAGCATCACAGTCTTGGTAGAAATAATAAATGGCAGCGAGCTAAACCCTGATAAGCTGACGTGAGCTAAGGCTCATCTTGTAACTGTGGTCTGTGTGCTTGGGAATACTTTTGTGTTTACTCGAGGTTATCGTTGCACTTCGTTTCTATACAATATGAAGAAAATTGTAAAATCTGTGTAAACATTAAAGTTCACTAGCTTCGTCTTCGACTTCGTCCGGGTCAAAGTTGATATTTTGTTCACGGGAACTGTACATTTTGCCGGAATAAAAAGTAGCCGTGCTATTCCAGCCTATAATCTATTCAGCCGTATATATATTATTCAGCCGTATATATAATATTCAGCCGTATATTGCGTAAGAAACATCCGTTCTTCCAAAATTTCCCATTTATAATAGTTTTAAGAATTTTTGGGTATTGCTAACCGGATGTACCAAACCAACATCTTTTTTGAACCTTGTGCTGTAACTACTTATTAATTCCATGTTCAACCTTCAAAGAAAACACAAAAATACAAACAAACCATTTGTACAAAGACAAACATAATTAAAATCAGAACAATGGGCTTTTAAAAAGACCTTCGCATAAAAATAGACGGTAAACAACAATACGGGTGGACAGGGAAATCCCATAAAGGGCCTGCCTGCGGCGAGAAACTACCAGGTGACGAGAACACGCGAGGAGATAAAAAAGTAACGTACCATCGCTCATAATCAACGTTGTGCGCAGAACAAAGCGAACACAACGAGAAAGATTATATTTGCGGAACAGTGTGAAGCAAGAAAAGGAGTACAGTAACAATTATCGTGAGTTCGTAATGGATGGTCAAAGTCAAAGTCAATTCATATTTATTTTATTTGAAGCAATAACAGGTGACTAAATTGTCAAGGAGTCCGTCAGTTAGTCAGGAATTTGAAGTTAGTTGCTTGTTCCTAAACGTAGCAGGGCCTCTATGGAGAAATACGAGAAAGAAACTCCACGGACACTCTTTTCAATTAGGTTTCTACAAAATCCTGGTAAAAAATATTCTTGTTGCTTCTACATGTGAAGACAATCAAGATGAATACAATAACAAAAAAATATTTAATTGTATAAAAATGTCAGTCATGGCAGTTAAGAGATGGCCAATCCCAACTGACAGCGGTCTTTCACGAACATGACTGTACAAAAATATACTGCATAATAATATACCTCTGGACAAAACTGAATACTAAAAAGGACGCTTTTTATTTCAAATAAGGTAATTTTGCAAACGCATACCATTAAAACCAACAATATAAAAATTGCAAAACGCTTTTATCTGCATCACAATGATACAAAAATGTTGAGTTATGAGTAAGTACTTAGTATGTAAAACGTTGCACTGCCATCCGTCTGTCGACTTGCACAGCGCACGACTACCACGAAGATTAAATAATACCCGACGAGGTTGCGAATGCATTTTATTGTCCCTTTGAAATGTTAAATTTTGTAAAAAATCAGAAAACAGCTGTTAAAAATTTCTGAATAATAAAGCCAAAATTTAACCTGTGTATTCGTTCGTCTGTTTGGTGACATATTACGAATGATATTAATAATTGGCACAGACGTAGCCTAGCAGTTTGTTAGAGAGATAGGTACTAACTAATCAACACAAAAAATTAGGTGTCATATCGTCACTACAAAGGTACGGTTATAATAGTGTGACAGTGACATTCAATTTCGTTCAATTACAAAAATACATAGAACTAATTTTTTAACAAAGTAAACACCAATTTGTGCTGATACTGGTATAGCGCCGTGTAGTGACAACTACCTTAAGGGAAACATAATTATTTCAAACTAATTGACGTAATATGTAAACGTTTATAATTATTGCACAAACAAATTTGAAAAACTCACATTTGGCATTGTGGATCTTTTTGTTGCTGCAACTGATAAACTAAAAGTTGACAGTTGCGTCAACTAAAATTGCAGCGTCTGTGTAGCGCCTAAAGGATCAAAATAAATCCCTCTCCCTTGTGTCCCGTTAGGGAAGTAGGAGCAAAAGGGATTAATTTTCATTTTCCATGAAACATGACATCAAACAAAGTTCATTAGCACTAGTAGCACCTAATATTTGGAGTTAATCTTTCTTGACCTTAACGAGTAGACTATATAAGACTACTACTATATTAGACCACTAAGTTTGTTTCAAAAGTTTATTAATAATTCATTCAATAATTTGAAGTTGTAAAACAGTCGACAATTTGCTTGACATTATACAATGTGTACCAGGGTTCCATAATTTATAAAGAGTCTATAATAATACAAAACTATTATTACCCAGCAACAGGGCAAAAGCCTCATAGTAATAAAGGCACGAGTATTGATCACCACGCTTGCTCAAGGCGGATTGGAGATTTCAGACTTAACTTAATTTTAAGTGTAGGTTTCCAATATTGTGCAAAAATTATTGCTGGGAAACGACTTCCTTTTTTGTTTTAAAGGGAAGTCGTTTTATGGTGCCATGCAATGTAAAACACACATATTTTCGTGCTCATTGCATACAACAGTACAGGGCTGGATATTTAAAGGTAAGTTAGAACATTAAAAACCTGTATCTTTGTAACCTTTATTGAAAACGTTCTATGATGGTGCGGGTGACACATGTCAGCAATTCATCTATGGATGTCAGAATCTCATAATTATGTCAGTGACATTATTTAAGTTACTAGTTATTTACTTACTTATTACTGTTTTGGTATTTTACGACTATGATATTAGTGTGCAGTTAAAATATTCAATATTCATTGTAAATCCCCGTATCGTTCAAGAGTGAAAGGAACAGTTTGACAACTGTCACCGACACCACCTACAGCGTGAGGAATATAACCATACGGTCGACAGCAAAAATAATGATCGCAACATGAAACACATACGGTTTCGATAAGCGTCTTTTTACCCCCGATATGTATAGGTAAGTAATCGATCATTAAAGAAAATTCCTAGAAACTACACGATGCTATAGTTAAACCACATCCTCACAGCCCATAAAAGACCCTTACACCCTAATGATGTAGTCATCATAAACCGTTATGTTGCCCCAATATCCTCTGGCCTTTACAAGAAGAAAACTCCGGTGAAAAGTAATCTAATATAGCGGCTGTATACCGCACTTTGTCCGCCATTGTTTCCCTGCGGTAAACCTCGGCGTTATCCGCCATACGCGCGTCATCTGTTTTGATTACCTCTCCGGTAATGCGTTATATTATTTATATTGCACAACCAGAAACTATGTTAGGGTAACTTGATGTGGGACTATTTTTAAGTAAAGTTATAGTTGGCGAAACAATTTGTTAAATAATACCTATTTAATATGAAATTGGCTTTTGCCAGTGTGGTTTTTTTCACCCGATGTTTTGTTACTGCTCCGTTCCTGTAAGTGTCCTAGCGCGATGTTATAGGTACTATTCCTCATGAATCTGGCTATCATATACAAAATCATTTTTTCCTACCGTCAGGTAGTTCCAGAGATTAGCGCCTTTAAACAAATATACAAAAAACTTTTCAGCTATGATATATTTTAAAGTATAAACTGGATAACGCTATCTGTCTGATGGACATGAGTTTTTGTAACCTGTCACACCCCGGCAAATACTCGACGTGGTTTGACGGATCGAAGAACCATAAAAACTTAACTCAACTACACATACATTAGTATCTAGTTGGCAGAATAAGTATTTTTTACACATTGTAGGTATTACCTACCCTTGATTAAACGAGGAATGTACCCAGTGCGTTAGCTGAGCTGCTAGGCAGACTTCGTCCCATATGCTAAAGTGTTCTAATTCTGAGTTCACCAGCACCTATGGGGACAACGTCTTTAACGCAGCAAAAAACGTAGTCACCTACTGGGCCCTACATAACATATTTAACATCACACCTGTAATCCCCAAAGGGTAAGACAGAGAGGCAGGTAACATATATTGCTCTAATGTATAATAATTATTAAGAGTAATTATGACTTACTTAACAAAATGGTTATTTCATAATAAAATGAGGAAGTTCGCTACTTGAATGAAATCGTTCAGCGCAACACGTGTGTAGCCGAGTCACTGGCGCGGATTTACCTGCCGTGTGTTACCTTATTTGTGCTTACAGGGCTGCTACACTTTGAGGTCCGCTTGTCAAAGTCAAAGCATTTATTTTAATAAAACCAGGAACTAGGAAATTCACAGCCACTAGAAATTTCAACTGCATCGTGTGGGTGCGTCTACAAAGATAACTTACATACGCAAATAGTCTGGCTATTTGTACATCCCGGATATTTGGATATCCCGGAACATCTGTAGGCCATATAAATATTTGATTCGTGCCAGAATCGTACCCTCGACACACAGCGCAGCGGCTAGTGACTCAGCCACTGCGACAACAGTGTCATCTTTATATTATCAAGAAGTCGGTTAGATAGTCAAAAAGTTGAAGCTGCTCAAAAAGCCATAGGTTGGTCTGGAGAAGAACGAGCAAGAAACGTAAAAATGATTTTTTTATATTAGAGTTATACACCTAACAGACATGTAAAGGTTTTATAATAGTTTTGTAGCAGTAAACAGTTATATAGTAGTGTTCAATTCGACGCATTAGTTATCTATTTTTTATTTTCCTAGTTAGATTTCCACCCAGCAATTGACAGCTATCTTATTACACTTTGAGCACAGAGACAGTGCCAGCCCTACGAGAAACCGCCAAAGATGTATGTCTCCATTAGTACTCGCGTGAAATGTACCGTGTGCCGTGCTGTCAACTGCGAGAGCACATAATTTTTGTAGCACGCGTCATTTCAACAGAACTTTACGAGCTGAACTCAGCTGAGAGAGCTATAACCCTCGTGGAGGAGTAGAAGGTTGCTTTTTTTATAAGTAAATTAGTTAAGTACCTATAAGTCAAGTGGCTGGTCGACTCTGTCCGTGACCAAAGGTCTAGTTTATTCTTTTTGCACTAAGGAATCAGCAGTGTCATGCATAGATTTTGGCAAAGCTGCCGTGTGGTAATCATAGATCAACACGGGCCATCCCGCCGGTGGCCCTTGTTGCTCTATGGTGCTAATTGTGAATACCAATATAAAAAGTCCGTTTATCAGGTAAATGGCAAGAGCGATAATTGATAATGACAACTAATTTCTAATTTATGTGACACTGACTAATTGATAGATGTTCCTAAAATCCAAAATGATTGATCACATAATGATGGCCCTATTTCAGGTGCACACATAGACGCGTAAATTAGTAAGAACTAGCTCTTATCCGCGTAAATGTCAGTTATGAGGAAGCGCAAGGAAAAGACGCGGAATAAAAAGTAGCCTATGTCTTTTCTTGGGGTTCAAACATACCTCTTCCATCAAAATCATGAAGTGGTTTCACTGAGAACCGATCTAGGCAACGTCTGACACTTTCAAGAGTAACAGTCGTGAAAGTGTCAAACAGAGTTATTTTCGCATTTATAATATAAAGTATAAAAGTATGGACATAAACGAATCTTTTTTACATGCTGAAAAAATGTCGATAGGTATTTAAATTTATTTCTACGATCAGTGGATTTTGTACCAAACACGAGATTTTCTAGAGGTTTCTCTAAGGTGAGAATCAACAGCTGTGTAAAGGAGAAAGGTAGAAGGCATTGCATGTGTTTAGATTTGTTCAAACTACAAGCAACACAATGCCTCACCGCCCCTTGCACCCTTTCCGCGCTCAACGCTCTCTCGGTCTGTAATCCTTTGTCGGTTATCTATGCCTTTGATGGATTGAATACGATCTTGTCGTACAGACTTGATCGTATTCCATCTATGGTGTTATAGGAGTATAAAACATCACGCCTCAGGTAATCCCCGAAGTGTAACCTTTAGTACACCTACATTTCGCCAGTTATGTTTAAGTCCCATGTAATAGGGGCAACCTATCGCATCACCTGGGCACAAATCCAGACTCCAAGGCTGCTACTGCGAAATAACAAAAAAAAAGAAAGAAAAATGCTTCGCAGCGATGTAGTATTTACGCAATCTGACAATGGTTAAGGACCTAGTACGAGGAACCTTCTAGTACTAACTAACTACAATTAAAAAGTAAGAAAATAGTCTAATTTAAATAAATGCTTCGGCTTTGACTTATTTACTTTATCATTTATCTTTACCTAATGTAGGTCATTGGATGATAGCCTTTTTACGTAAAATAAACATAAACAAATAAATACAAAAGTAAATAAACTAACGAATTTAAAAACAAATATTCCTAGCTCAAATCCATGTTTTATTGATTCCAAAATTTATTTCACAAACGCTACATGTAAATAACGAAACGCCAAAGCAAATTGTTACTGTAAAAAACCCTGTATGTACTGTAAACATAAACATACATAATTTACACGTCCAACTGTTCTCGTAAATCTGAAATCGTCCCTGTACAACGATTTGTCACGATATTTGACATATTACCAACGGATCGCATTGGTAAAAAAGTTGAAAAATCGTTGGTAAACTTTTTTACAAATGTGCATGTAAACTATGGCATTGTACAGTTTCGTGATTTGTTCGTGATATATGGTGATTTGTAAATTGTTCGTTTTGTTAGGTAAAACTGTTCGATAAAACAAAACGCGATTCTAGATAAAATGTATTTTTATGGAAAATTTTATTGTGTTTTAGATGTCTAAAGTGTGTTAATGTCGACGTATTTAAATTAAACAGTTTACATTTAGTTAGATAATTTCTTCAGAACTATACCAGCCCTGAAGGCTAAATAGCCAACAAAAGTAAGTTTGGAGTTTCATCCACAGTCTTCTTTATAAGAAACTACCTTTTGAAAGGAGCAACTGAATTCAATTCTTTTTCTCGTTAATGACGTTCAAAAGTACCTGTTAAAATCTAATATAAACAAATGATTTAGCTTTGTAAAGTATGTTTATGTAATCTCAACCACGTAAAATAAACAACTATAAAGCAAAACTAATTTGTAAAAATGAATTTCATTCAGACCAGACGTAGTTAAAATTAATTTATATATTTTCAACCATCTGTCAAATACAGCTGACATGCACTATGCAGTATGTGAGCTCCCAACATGCCAACGCATATTTTATAATAAAGCCTAATTGGAGTCAGCGCACTAAATATTACAAAAGCTTGCATCCATTAGTTGCACCGTATTTTAACACATACAATGATACATTTGGCTTGTGGCATAAATGCCGTGTGTTGTTGGCTCCGAAACAAAATATACTTCTCGTGGATAACGCAAAAACGAATGCCAACTTCATCATTTTTTATGTAGGTGCCTAAGTTGAATATTTATTGCGAATGTAGTAGGTACCTAAAAGCCCCTTAAGACCATCGCAGCAATCCATTAGCCATTATTGGAGCGATCTATGGGGATTTTGTAGACTATATAACAAAATGCGTAGGTAGGTACAAACTTAAATGCGCTGTAGGCATTTTCTTCAAATTGTAGGAGTACTCTGAAAACCAATTTTGGGGTGGAAATAGAAAGAAGTCTCTTTGTTTTATTGTTTGTCAACACATTATGCTAAATTGCTTGGTTTATTTTCATTAAATACTTATGTTTCACAAAAATATAGCTTAGCAAAAGGACATAAGATACTCAAAACTTTAACGTGAACTAGATATTTTGGGGGCTACAGTGTACAAAAAAAATATTGTAAGCTTTCTCTTCATTAATAAAAGATTCATCCTTCCACATAACTCGTACAAAATAAAAATGTAAAGCTCCGGTACTTATATCTTAAGCTGACGTATGTTATACTTCTGCGAGAGCTCATATATTAAAATAAAGTCTAGCTGGGCTCAGCGCTCGCCAAATAACGTGGTATAAAACAGTACATTACTTTTGCAGTAATTTGACAATACGCGCACCACAGCAGTGTAGTTTGCCAGCACGCGTTGACTGCATTTTGATTTATATTAGTACCTATATCGTTTACATAATTTCTTTTTAAGAAACTATGTTATGGTTTAAGGAATGAGGGGCCACATATTGTGCTTACTTTTTCCCGCGACTCCGACCGCGTGAATTTACTCAAGGTGCACTAATTTTTTGAAAAATAAAATATAGCCTGTAGCAGGCGAGTACTTCCAGAGATGCCTTTAAACAAATTCACAAACAAACCCTTCAGTTATATTATCTTCTTTAAATATAAAAACCTCGCTTCACGATGTTTGTCCGAAAAAAACTCTGAAACTACTTACCTAACCAATTTTATTTGTAGGATATTCGACTTACTGTGTATAATTTGGTCAAACTTAAAAGATAGGATATTTTTAATCTCGATTTTTGACCTCAATATTTTTTTATTTCACACAGCAACGCGTGGCCGGGCTAGTGAGTATTAGTATAGATTTGTTATATTATACATATAATACTTACTCAATATCAATAAGTACCTTATGCATATGTAATGCAAAATCCAGATACATAAATTATTATGGCAACATTAACATTTAGATGGTGATGTAATAATATTTTACGGGATTCCAATAGCCGGCACAAGTCATTAGTGCCATAATGGCGGTAATTGAATGGCATATAGTATGTAGATAACACGCTATAATATGCCGTACACGTCTGCCATTGCATCAATGGTCATTACAATAATCGAATTTTGCAATTATACAGGCTGGAAAAAATCTATGGGCCCTGAGGAACACTTCTTTTAATCCTTATAGCTTATTTTACTTAGGTAACTTTTGTCCAAAGAATAAATATGACTGTTTGACATATTTTCTGTACAAAAGCTGTTAAACTTTTATTTTTCAAAACAAAACAAACGGTTTTCCTTAGTAAAAATTTTTCGGCTGGTATTAATTTACGTTTTAAAGTGACCACACCGCTTTTTGTTATTTTTCACCTAGCCTATGTTACTCGGAACGATGCAAGGATTGTAACGATACCCCATACATCTAAATCGGTTCAGGCGTTTAAAAGTTATGGTGGAATAAAGAATCCCACATACACACATACATTAACCCTAAACACATAACACTCCTTTTTTTGGGGCAGTCGTGTAAAAATAGGTATTTTATTTGTTATCACCGAGTGGACCTCGACCGTCACATAATTTTCAAATACGAACCCGCAATATAACTAATAGGTGACTCCTGAACTACTGCTACTTGAAAGAGGTGTATTCTGAAATACTTTCAAACAAAAAAAAGTACCTATTACTAATATTTATCAGGTTAAGGTTAGGTTAGGTCAGGTCATTTATTTCTCAAAACAGAATAATACATTCACTTATAATGAGAAACACTAGTTAGCCTAAATAGGTACATTACTTGGTCGTTCGTAAGGAACAAGCATCTAAACGGTAGTCTAATTTTAAAGGTATATTTATGTTAGTTATTCTTTTAAATCTATGTTAGTAATACGATAAACTTTTCAATGAAATGGTGTAGGTATATATATATTGTTTTTTTTTGTTTTTCCTAAATTAATACTCAATAAATGAGTAGATATACTAAAAGAAGAAAAAAATTATATACATATATTTATCAGATTTATTTGATTATTTTTGTTTTTTAAGACAACCTCTTGTACAATTATACGAAAATGACAACTGTACCTTGTATGAAGATAATTAGTACGAAGAAATGACCAGTTATTGTATCATACAATTAAACCAAAGTAATCGTTATTCCCATAGAACAAACACAAAAATGTAGTAACACAATATTCTTTAAGCACACACTCGGAACGTTCCAGACGGTGTACAAAAAAGAATACCTAAGCAACTGCAATTAACAACCACTTTTTAATACAAAAAGTTGATTGCCTTCTCATTCAGTCAATGCAAAACTGCTTATGTGTGAGGGAGACAGGCGAAACATTGTCGGCTCGCATCTGCGTCCCCCACTTACAGTTTTTCCTGCATTTTTCCCACCTACAGGGGATTTTTATGCTAGTGTGTCGGTTATGCGGTGTTCTGATTAATGCAAAAACGTTAGATACTGTTTTAAATTTAAAATATAATATTTATAATGTTACTAGCTTCTGCTCGCGACTTCATCCGCGTGATTATTTTGCCTAACGCACCTAGCGTTGTAAAATGTACTTTAGGTACGATATGACGTTTTCAAACCTACCAAATAAAAATTATTTATTTATTTATTTTTTAATTTTTGTTATACTGTCTGTTTGACTGAGGAGACGAAGAGAAACATTAAAATGTGAATATTGTTGTAATTAATTCAATTAAATTGATTTTGTTATGGATATGGCACTACAAACTACATAGCTTTAAATATCCATGTTTGTGGTCAAACATCGTGACACACTGACACGAGATTTGTACGCAATCATTTTTGTAAAATTTTAAATTTTTGTTACTTGAAAGGTCAAATTTAACAAGTGGGATACTGCGGCATCGGTGTAATTTATGCTTTATTATAAACTCATTATCGTTGTAATTGCAACGCTTATTTACACAAGTAAATGGTTACCAGATTTTTTTGACTACCGTGTAAAACACAAGTAACAAAAAGGTATACAAGAGTCATAAAATACAAAAAGAATGTTAAAAAAAGACGTGCACGTTAAAAGAGCTCTAGAGTAAAACAATTAATTTAAAAAGCCCCCGACGATGGCCATCTTGGACCGATTTTCATCAAACATAGCTAAGAACACGCCCGACTCTTTCACCTTCCAAATAAAAATTACAAAATCAAAATCGGTTCATCCGTTCGCGAGCTACGATGCCACTAACAGACACGACAAACATTACTTTGTCGTGTCTGATGCAAAAAAGTTGGAATGTTATAAAACATCCGAACTTTTTTTTGGGGTGTTAAAAACTATAATACAAAAAAAAAATTAGCCGATAAACTCTTAATAATATGGCAATTAACCCCCTCCCCTCTCCGTCCTCTAAAAGTCACAATAAAATTTATTGCCAGCTCTAAAATATATCTTAACTACACAAAAGCTTGTCTCTGCTATCTACCAATTTCCAAAGAGAAAATTATGTCTTGAAAAGATCTCAATCGAACAGATTTAATGCCATGTTATCAAGATAAGTGTAAAATAATGGATTTTTCCGGCTGTCTCTGCTTTGTAATTTATTTTCCGTTCATTTAGTGACTGTCTTTAGTTATGTGTGTACTTAGATTAAGGGCCTTCGTCTTTGTTTAATTTGAAATCGAAGTATGAGGTGAGAACGATTTCAAAAGAGTTTGTTGGTAATGTGATACGATTTTTTAAAATCTATAGAGTATGATTTTCTACTGTCTCGTTGGTCTAGTGGTCGCAAGCGCGACTGCTGTGCATGAGGTCTTGGGTCCGATTCCCAGGTCTAAAAACATAACTGGCGAAATGTGGATGTACTAATGGGTACACCTCTGCCTAACCCTTCGGGGATTACAGACGTATTGTTATGTATTTTTTTTAATATTTTTTATTTTATTTTTTAAGATATGTACAGCTAGGTTGTAGAGGAAACAGCGAAATGACTGATCCTACAAAATCATTCTTAAATGTTAGTAGAATTTCCCCCCGAACACAAACACAAAAACGAATATAGCGTAATTCAGCTCTAATGCATGTTCATAAACAGCAATGCGGTTGTGTTCCACTTTTCCCCACGTTACCCTTCCATTACTCTATTATGATGAGCGAATGTTTTGTCGTTTGCACGCCTCTCTGCCTGAATTATCCGTTTTTGTTATACTTTTCATTAAAAATATTTTTTTCAACTTGACATTTCGATAAAACGCGGTTCTTAACGGTTGGGCAATAATAACCTTTCAGGCTCTGTGGAGGCTTTTATCTGTTATTAGAGTATTTTGTGCTTCAATCTAAATAAACGCTAATTTTTATAAAATGTTTACAAATAAATAAAATGTATGTGTCTATATGTAAGGTCAAAATAACAGCTTACTTTACAAATTAATAGAAATATTAAAAAATTAAACAAAAAAAAATGTTGTCTGTTTATTCCGGCTACTCTCCGAAACGGCTAGACGCATTTTAACAGGACTTTCACTGGCAGATAGCTGATTTTATAAGGAGCAACTTCAGGTACTTTTATTTTTAAAAAAGAATTAGGGTTCCACGCAAAAACAAAATCTCTTGATAACCGATATTCATGCAAACGAAGTCTCTGGCTAAGCTAGTCTTAATACTTTAAAAATGCGAATGTTTGGATGGATGTTTGTTACTAAATCACGCCAGAACGGCTGAACAGATAAAGATGAAGTTTAGCACAATGATAGATTATAATCTGGAATAGCACTTAGGCTAGTTCTTGTCTCGGATAAAGATACGATTCCCGTGGGATAATATAATTAACAAATAATATAATAAATAATAGTAAACAAAGTAGTTAGCTATACTGCCGTGCTAAGAACTGCCACAGCTGTCGCAAAAAGGCATCTTCATTCATTTTGTAAATCACAACTGAGCCATTTTATACGACGCTTTGGAAGCTGGCTCAGTGCTGTTAATAAAATCGATGGGATGACGTTGTAACTCTTATAGAGAAGAAAAAGTAGGGCGGAAGATAGGAGGAAAGATTTGTAATGGTGTAACAATGTAAGGTTGCTTCAAAGAGCCTTTTGTATGACGTGAAAGACGGGTTACATTGCAATAAATTAGTTTCCCCTGTATTTTTGAAAGGTGACCCATAAGATTACGTAACCATCTGGTTAAGGGTTTAGTCAGGAGATTTAGCCATGTTAATGGGCAAGGCTCTATAAATAACAGAAACAAACAAAAAAAAATAAGAATTAAACTTAACTAAATATATAGGTATCGGCTTGTATGCCCTAAGGGCGGGACGTAACTGATCACAATTTAGTTTTTTAAGGCCTGTATTATGTATCCACAATAAAGATATCTATTGAATAAAAGATATATATTCAATTTGTATATTTATAGATATCTAATATGTCTGTTCGCATATTTTATACTTATCCTAGTTGACAAGGGAAACCTTTTATTAGTCATACAATGCTGTAAGGTTGCCTTTCTTTGCATTATAATTATTTATAATCACTATCACTACATTATTATAAAACAAGTTTGCGCTAAACTAAAAAAGTACTGAATGGATTTTCATGCAGTTTTTGCCAATAGAGAGAGTAATTCAAAAGGAGGTTTGAAGTGTATAATTCATCAAGGTTTTGTATAAATTAATTAAAATAATAAAAATCTTTTAATTAGTTCATAATTGTTGAAAGTGTCGGAAAAAGTCAAGTCGCCGGAAGTTTTCACCGACTATATCACCCGTGTGAAGCCGGGGAGAATCGCTAGTAAGTAATACAATAAATAAATTTTACTTATAATAAAACTTTGATAAATAAATAACTCAAATGCCCAAGTTCCATCTTCCAAAATCATAAATAATGGCGAGGTTAAATTCCCCCATTTTACATTATAATTTCTCAGCAATATTACTCAAACGGAAACATTATTCTTTCAAATTAAATACAGAACAAGAAACTCTTAACACTCCATGGGCCAGGCTTAAGACTTCGACTTCCAAAGTCAGCGACTTTTGAAGTCTTGTCAAAATATTTTGTTGGGCACTACGAGTCTGTGTGTCGACAAAGTTGGCTAAAGTTTTACTGTCGTATTTATGACTGTTGTTCATTCATTGTTTTAATGTCACTAAATCTACAAAACTAAGTTTGTTTCGCGTTTTATTTGACTTAGATATTATGCATGTGATATTTATGGTTGTATAGGAAAGATATAAAAGAATAAACAAACATTTTAAGTATTTTGAAGCACTTCTTAACGAGCTAAACACTTTTTATTGTTTCTAAGCAATTTCGAATTACTTGTCTACTAACTTTTTTCCACGACTAGGTAGTCTGCATAAACGTCGTGGAATAAAAAGTACCCTATGTACTTCCTTCGACTTTAAAATTACCCCGTGCCAAAGCCCGTCTAATACGGTTTTGTGGTTCACTCGTAGAAGCGTAGCAGACAGACAGACAGAGCTACTTGCACATTTATAATATTAGTAAGGATTATGACATTTATGAATAAAAAGCTGAAGATATACACTCAATGTGTAAACCACTGTTCATGTTTAGCAGAAAGCGGTTTTTTTTAGTTTTTCAGAAAACAAGAGGTTTAAAAAATCTTTAATAGAGAGCATCAAACAAAATAAAAATATGAGCAATCTGTAATATAAAGGCATTTTCAGCAAATTAAAATATTAAATAAAATCTTGATTATCTGGCTCACATGCACCAGAAACTTAACTCAGTAACTAACACGAGGTTAAATCCTACTAGCTATTCTACTGTCTTACTCCTACTACTATTATAAACGCGAATATTCCTAAAAATGAATATATTTGTTAATCTTTAACGCTTTAAAGGATGAACAAAATCAGCTTGGCTTGTAGGGGTATTAACATTGATCTAACTTAACACAGGATCATTTTTATCCCAGTCTGATATTGCCGTGATATAATTTAGGACTTTGCTTAATTCTGAAATGTACACAAACGAAATTACAGACTGAAGTTAGTTACAAACCCTAATGGCACACACGTGAGCATCTTATGAAGCGACTTAGTCTTCGACCAAGCTCTTTAAATAATAATTTTATAAAATAAAATGTCATACGCAAGAGCCTGTGCTAGCAACTAATTCGAGGTTAGTATGATAACCCTGGCTGGCGCAAGTGGGCCCAACTATCTCAGATACAAGACAAGAGCTAGACGTTCGAAATGATAAGTAAATTGTCACAAAAGTTATTTTGTAGCTGCCACTTGCCGTTCTAAGAATAAATTAGTAGAAGTTTAATGATTACGTTGTTAGAAAACTTTGTCTAACATAAATTACACGTCTCTTGGAGATCACTGTACCTAAAACTGTCGGCAGACGGAGACTGTATTATGTACTATTGCTCTATGAAAAGAACGATCCACACACACACTCAATGAATCAGATCTTTTTCACATACGGTCGCCGTGCCTTGAAAACTCTCATGTCATGTCTACTGTATGAACTACTTCATACATTACTTCTTTACACAGCACGGCGGCGATGCCGTGACCATATAAAGGCATATGAAAACAGGCTAAGTCTTTTTTTGATAACGTTGATACTTATTAGCAAAATCATTTTCAGAATTGGACCAGTAGATCCGGAGATTAGCGAGGTCAAACAAATAGTCAAACTTTATAATATTAGTACAGGTCATTGTCCCATAGTCAAAATTGTCGATGATCGTCGACATTTTATAATAACCAAATTTTTTTTTCACAACTTTAAAATTGTAGTTATTATTGAGCCGCAGAAACGCAAAATCTAATTTCAACCACGCAGCGTGTATGATTGTCAAATTATAATGCCACCAAGTGTTGGCCCAACATACATTGTGGTGAAACTTGCGCAAAGGGCCCCCGCCTTACTCTTTCATGGTTTAACTTGCTAACTCCATATAAACAACCGTTCAGCGGAGTATAATGAAGCTGGGTAAACTCCGCTCCGGTTAGTTAAACTAACAAATATTTTACGTAAATAGTAGAAGGAAATCCCTACTTTACAGTATGATGACGTGATCAGCTTCTGCCTGTGGCTTGGTCTGCTTTTCCTGAAGAATTATGCCAAAGCCAAATTCGATGGGACCATGTGAATTTGTAATGTTATTTGTGGTTGTGAGTTTATGTGTTTGTGCATCGATATTTGCTCAAAAATATCTATGTATTTCGAGTATCGATATCGCGGTCCCTGGTGCTTTCACGGTATAGAAAAAATCTAAAACAAAGAGAAAATTTGAAACAAATGTGGCAATGTGTCTTCTTCTTCTTATCGTAGGGTAGTAAGGCCTTACGACCCTACACACTCTAGTGTCAGAGTTTCTAAACCGCCTCAAGGGCCAATGGCAATGTGTAAAGGCACGCCTCGTGTTCAGGTTGCAGGTTCTATATCGGGTAAGTACCAATGTGACTTATTCAACTCACATGTACTTTTTAGGTTTATCTCGGACATCACTAACATCGGTAAAGGAAAACATCGTGAGGAAACCTGGACTTACTTGTACAATTAATTGGCCTTCATCAAGCGCGGTGATCAATGCTCGTGCCTTCTCTGTATGAGACTCTTTTTATTCCGAGAAGTGGAAAAGGCACCATCTCTATTGGATCGAAACAGCATTGTTTTATGTCTAAACTTTAACACTAAGGGCCTTATCATACTAGCGGATATAGTATATTAGCGTAGACGCCATTTTGTACTGTCTTGTCAAACGCCAGCCCGTCCGCCCCGGCCTACAAACACACGACGAAAACGTTGCGAATTTGCCACGCGTCCGCGACGACTTCGGTGTGCAGCCGCGGCGTGTTCGCGACGCATTCGCTGCGCGCCCGCCCCGCCCCACAGCCGCTCGCAAACCGCTAGATGATAAGGCCCTAATACCTACCAGCGGCTTAAACTAATAAAATAATTTACACTGATTTTAAACAACTTCGAATAACACGAAATCAGATTCAATCACAACTATATAATTATGTCTGTCGTGGTTACAATTAGTCCGACACTAATTAACTAATTGTATCTGTACCTACTCATTGGAGATCAAAGCGTGTATTTAGGTAGGTACGTGTAGTAGGTACCTACAGCAGTGTGACCTCGTAATTGGAAGGTCAATCGAACTCATTGACTTATGAACCTGATGATATTATATCTGATTTGATGAAATTTTTATTGACTAGTTTGTGGCCGTGACCTCGTCCGCATAATCTTCAGAATTAGGCTATAGTCCTAAAGTTTCTTACAGGCACATAAAATGGGAATAAAATAATTCTGAGTATAGCTATTATTCTATTTTATGTGTATGAAATTTCTGCTAATTCCGTTTAGCCTGTTAAGCGAGAAAACGTCGCGCATTTAAGATACAAAACTTTAATTCTTACTTTAAATAAAAAAAATAACAGAAAGTAAATATGAAAAGTCAGAACTGAGTCAGAACTCAAATTGGTCAAAATTCAAACTCAAATCGTTTACTTGAAATTGACAAGCATTTTGGAATTATCATGAAGTCGGTCAGTCTGAAAGCCAAAGCTAGAACTTACTAACACCTACTAACTTTATAACTTACACCTACCATGTTATCTCTTCACCACCTTTGGTTGACTGTTAGAGAATGCCTGCTCAATAAATAAATAACTGCTCGTCTAAACAGTAGGTTAAAGAAACTCCATAACCACTCTTTGGAAATAAAATATTATTAAAAGTTTACTTCATCATTCATGTTAAATCGATGTATGGTATAGAACACTAACAATTCGCTTCCATATTTAATGATTATTTTAAGAAAAAATTCAAACGACTTAGTCCGACCTAGAGATCGAACCCAGGACCTCAGTGTTCAGTTGTCGCCCTTTTCAACACTAGACACACGATGCAGTCCAAACATAACAAAGAACAACAATGACAATGCAATTTCGATCGTCTTGAGTGTGGCGTAAATATGTGTTATCACAAAACCTGTTTACAACAGACAGTCAGACAGTACCTACATATTACATACATATGAACAATGACAATGCAATATCCATGGAGATATCAAAGAGCCTAGCACAAACGCACGGATAACGGAAATTCGATAGATTTCCAAATTGGAAATGCCTACCCGTTTCGAACATAACTTTTGTTTTGTTTAAGACTAGTAATACCCATGTGGTCCAAGATCCTTAAAGTCAACAGACTTACGTCATAATAGCATATCTGAAATATTCTGAATAAATAGAGAGATAATAATAAATAAAATAACCTTTATTTAGGACATGTAACAGCCATAGAAATCTTGACTATGTTAGTAAAGCTTAATATTTTGTGACAAGATTTTTCTGAGAGATAGATACATCTCTTAATAATGCTATACATTATCGAAGAGTCGTATCTCCCAGCTATGATAATATTATGTTGATAAGAAGGTATGCGTTCTTCTAATTCCTGGGGTCTTTTTGCCCGACTATGGCAATGCCAAAAAGCCGGTTAAGATTTTTTTAAGGTGCCAGGTCTAAAAAGTACCTTTCTAGCGTTCATGTTCGCTTGGTTTTATATGTTCTACAAAATCTTATCAAAAACTGTTATTCATCATTCAGCTGGACGACGCTGTTTTGTCTTTTGAAGCGTCTAGCCTTCAGAAGGTGACTGTCAATATTATGAGATGATTTTTAAACATCATCACACCTAAAAGCAACTGATCAAGGCTTACCTTTTTTCACGTTATACCTAAAAATTGAACAAGCAAGTCCTCTTCATATTCTCAAATTTTGACGTAGGTCTAGCGACTCTGGGATCTTTGACTATAGTCGTAGCTATTTTCAATTCTGAAATCGACTCGAATCGAACACTCATACTAGCCCGCTGTTATCACAAGAGTTGTTTACAACATTCTATTATTATTATTTTCATGAGCAATGCCCTTATTATCACTATAGGTATAAACAATACTTTTATAAATGACGGCCAATCTAAAATGTAACTTATGTTTAATAGATATGGTCGCATCTTCTTTTTCTTCGATGAGTTGCCCCTTGAAATTGTAGCTACTTTATCAATTGAAGATATTATGGCCAATGGCCCAATTGATGAAATTAAAGCTAAGTACTTATGTGGTGATAGATACCTATTTTTAGTTCTAGATTTGTTTTGTTTTCTAGTTTTTTAGTTCTAGATTTGTAATCCCTGAATGGTTAGGCAGAGGTAGTACACCCACATTTCGCCAGTTATGTTTAAGTCCCATGTTATAGGGGCGAACCTATTGCCATTAACCGGGAACAAATCCAGACTGCGAGGCTGCTACTGAAAAATTCCTGATGGGAAAAACCCAATAACACTTTGCCCGACCTGGGTATCGAACCCAAGACCTCATGCTCGATAGTCACGCCTTGCGACCACTAAACCAATGAGGCAGATTTGATATCTAGCTATACCCCGCGGCTTCACCTGCGTTTAATTACGTCTGTGTTACTGCTTCACTCCCGTGGGCCGTGGTCATGAATCTGGCTATCATATACAAAAAAAATAGAAAAAAAAGTTTAAGTTCAAGTTTTTCTTCAATCCGACTAGCAGTTCCAGATATTAGCACGTTAAAACAAACAAAATCTCTATTTAGCTTGTTCATATTAATATAAATAATAGATAAACTAACGGCCTATGTAACGATATAATGCCTCTATTTCCTTTCTGTATGCCCCTGCGCAGTCGCAGCCGTTACAATCAGTCTGCTCCCGGCGCGCGGCACATGTCAACATGATACTCGAAATATTAATATTTTTAGTAACTGTCCTGGTAGGGTACTACATCTATACTTTTAAACGAGTAAATAACTTTTTCAAGGAACGAGGCTTGAAATATATTCCGGGCGTACCGTTTTTTGGCAATATGTATAACACAACGTTCCAGAAAAAACATTTTCTGGATGAAATGCAAGCAGTACATGATGCGTTCCCGGATGAAAAGTGAGTAACTTGTTGTAGATCAAAGGCAAAAGGCTTTTTTTTAATTGAAACTTTTATATAAATACTAGTTAGCCAAACCCGACCACGCTTCGCGGCTCAGTCTGATAAAAAGTAATAAAGCAGTATTCTGTTAAAATGCAATGTTTTGTAAAAACTTCAAGTCATCGACTGTTATCCAAGTTTGGCGGACATAAAAATACGGAAGCTGGAATTTTTGTATCGAAAGATAATTAAATCATAAATCAATATAAATCATACAGCATCAATCAAATTTATTTTGTTTTGTTTCTCTAGAGTTGGCCTTTTTAGCACACTTGCAGCAAACAATTAAATATAATAGAATGAAATACAAACCATAATTAAATGTTTTAATAGTTTATTTAAAAAAAATACAGGCCTTTTTAGGCTTAAGAGTGACAAACACAAAATACAATAGCTGCCAAAAACATTTAAAATTAATAAAATTGTATTACAATAAAAAATATTACAAGCGATAATAGTCGTGAATATGAACATTTGAAAAATATTTAATTTGCTTCTAAAAGTCAAAGTCAAAAACATTTATTTGTTTTACATACGGTAGGTATGCAAAAGAAGGTACCAACATAAATTGTTAGAGCAACGACATTATATCGCTAAAAATGTTGCTAACAATATTCTGATTACTAATGAACACATTTTTGAACATTTGGGTAATGATAAAGAAAAAAAGAGAGGAAAAACATTTATTGACACTGTACTTACTTACTGTCCTGCCCTCCATCAAATCTTGCAAGTTAAATTTGATTCACTTTCCGGTTTTCGATTGAGCTGAAATTTTGCATGCATGTGTAAATCGGAGAACAATTCAATATTATCATGACATGGAGCTGATCTGATGATGGAGCTTGAAGGTAGCTATAGGAACTCTGTAATAAAACGACACAACTCCATCGAGTTTGGGATCGTTTGATTTGTCTTAATTAATCCTTAGTAAATCCCGCATAATGAATAAGTACTAACAAGATAAGAAGAAAAAAAAAGGAGTGGTATATTAGGACGTCAGGAGCAATAAAGAAGGATTATATTATTTACACGATTGTATATAAGCTTGGTAATAAAACCTTGTTTTTAAAAACGTCTTTTTAATTCATTTTTTTTTTATCACAGGTTCATGAATAAGTTAGAAATCCCTACGCTAGGCTGTCGGTCACAGCGCAATTTTTTAATTTAAATTATTTATATTATATCCAGATACGTTGGTTTTTTGGAGTTCACGATGCCCGTACTCCTGATCCGGGATCCTGACCTGATCAAGACCATCACCGTGAAGGACTTTGACCACTTCACGGATCACCGGGAGTTCTTCAGCGAAGAGTTGGATCCTCTGTTTGCTGGCAGTCTGCTGCTGATGAAGGGTAAGTCGTTAGTTGTAATATACCTAGCCATTTTTAACGGCCCCTTTCTCAATACCGACAATAACATATAATACTATGTGTTTTTTTTTTATGCCATAGGTACTAACTTAAACAGACAATACCACTTTTCTTTACTAGAATTATACATACATACTAATAAGTTTATTTCAAATTCATTTTCCTCACAATCACACAAAATAAACTACAATATTTCTCATTTCATAAGAAATGATGTATTGAAATAAAACATAATTATTAATTTTACTTCTGTATAATTGAGAGATAAATAATTTAAGGAATTTTTGACTGCGTCGTTGGTCTAGTGGTCGCAAGCGCGACTGCTGTGCATGAGGTCTTGGGTTCAATTCCCAGGTCGGTCAATGTGTTATTGGGTTTTTCCATCAGGAATTTCTCAGTAGCAGCTTCGGAGTCTGGATTTGTGCCCGGTTGATTTATTTATTTAAACTTTATGCACATGTAAAAAAATACACTGTACAAAGGCGGACTTAATGCCTTGGGCATTTTCTACCAGTCTACCTTAGGGTGATGCAGAGACAAAACGTAGTAGGTGCAGAAAATACAGAAAAATGTTGATATTAAAATAAAATAAAATATATAAATAAATACATATATACATACATACAAACAAAATATATAGGGTAGAGAGAGATAAAAAATATATAGGTGGTGAAGTACGACAAATTAATTGTGGGACGAGTCTGCCAACTTCTTACGTAAGTGTTCGCGAGCTTTTACCTTAAAAGTGAACCGACTGGTGGCCTTCCTGATATTCTGAGGGAGTTCATTCCATAAGAAAACCGCCTGGACTAGAAAAGAAGATTTGAGAAAACCAGAGCGGTGGGAAGGACATCGCAGAATACGATTATTAGAGGAACGAAGATTCTTGGTGTGCGCAGAGCATAAATATTGAAAGTGAGAAGTCAGGTAAGAAGGAGAACTAGGTTTTTCAAGGAGAGAAAATAAGGTTGTCAAAGCCCTTAACGCTCTGCGCTGCCTGATGGGAAACCATTTTAAGAGTAATCGATGTGCGGACACATGATCATACTTACGGAGATTGAATACGAATCGAATGCAGTTATTAAGAAGTCGGTCTAATTTATTGAGAAGATCTGCATTCAGGTCATAGTAACACACATCGCCATAATCAAGTATGGGGAAGATAAGCGACTGAACCAGCATAGCCTTAATGTGTGATGGGAGAACATTTTTCAACCTATAAAGCGACCGCAACGTCCCGGTGACTTTTTTGCTCACAGTCGCGACCTGCTTACGCCAGCTCAGGCAAGTGTCAACATACAAGCCCAAATCCTTGACGTCGGAGCTAAACGGGATGACTGTGCCATCAAAGGTAACCGGTGGTACCGCTAAACTATTAAGCCTTCGCAGGCTATGGGCGCTCCCTACAATAATAGCCTGGCACTTGGTTGGGTTAACCGCTACCCCGAAACGATCTGACCAATTTTTCACCGTTGTTAAATTCCGGTTTAGCTCCTCAATCGCATCGGACAAGTTGTCAACACTCGCCTGACTGTAAAGCTGCAAGTCATCAGCGTAAAGATGATACGCACACTGAAGTTCGGTAGTGATAAGATCTATAAAAATGATGGCAATAGGCTCGCCCCCTATTACATGGGACTAAAACATAACTGGCTAAATGTGGGTGTACTAATGGGTACACCTCTGCCTAACCCTTCGGGGATTACAGGCGTGATGTTATGTTATGTTAAATAATTAAGGATTTTGGCTTAATATTAATTAAAGTCTATGCAGACGAGCTAGCGTGCAGAACCTAGTATTTTATAATTAATAAGTAACTCAAAACCATTAAATAAAATTAAGCTTGAGCGTTATTCCAGCCCACTTACTACATTGCCCAAAGTGTCGCTACACCTGCACTTTAGAGGACATTAAAAACCCAACGATGCCGCAATAAACATGGCCACCTTACTGTGCCCAAAGACAAAAGAAAAAGAAAGGATTATCTAGAACCACTTACTCGAAAAGAAGAAGAAGCAGAAGTTTGAATTATATGTATAACTATACATTCTCACACCTGACTTTGACCCATATAGATGCGCATGCACAGTCTGTATGATCGTGTTACTGTGGCTCCCCTCCAATTTGTTCATTATGTCACAAGCTGTGTCAATGTCAAGTGTGTCATAAATTGCGGCCGCATGAGTTGATTGTGTCCGGTATAATTTTGACTAGAGGGAGAAAAAATTGGGCCGTAATCTGTTATGAACAGTTTTGGAAGAGGGGGGGGGAGGTTGAATAAAGGCTTAGATTACGGCTAATGGAGACTGATGTATGGAATAAGCAGATATGCTTTGAAAATGCTAAATAACGGGTGGTCGTAACAATTTTTTTATCATGGATTCAGATTGGATCATACATTAGTTTAAACCCTACTAGAATTGTTTAGTGGGTTATTAAAAAAAAACACGGTCAAAATGTTTGAAACGGCTGTTCGCGGGCAAAAGATAGTAGGTAATAATTAATTGTAATAAAAAGCCATTGTAATAACCATTTAAATTGTTAATAAATAACCACTTACAAATCAAAGATGTTTATTTATCATTCAAAATAATGTTAATACATTGTTATAATTCTCCTAAATATTGATTTAAACCCGTTAAGAACATTTTCTTCAGTATTCCTTACATATAGGTACATCAAAGCCTAAATTAGGCATTTTTTAAACACGTTTTATCACGTTTCTCATTTCGACGATGTAGATGTTTAAAGGCTTTACTTTGTGTATAAAGTTATTAAGTAATTTTCGTAACCGAAATTATATTCTGTTGAACGTCGAATTATAATATTATACCGAAGTAATATCGTATTCTGATTCTGTAAACCTTGGATAATAATTACAGAGTTTAATTCGTTTTGTTTTTTTTTTGTACAGTTTGAAATATAAACAGAAATTTATGAATTTATACCAGTCGTCACTTGAGCCTTACTTAGACAT
Source organism: Hoplodrina ambigua (assembly GCA_949774945.1). NCBI lineage: Eukaryota > Metazoa > Arthropoda > Insecta > Lepidoptera > Noctuidae > Hoplodrina > Hoplodrina ambigua. Next base: position 1,233,266 of record OX458974.1, on the reverse strand, counting down.
TTACTAGGACCTATTAAAACCTGTTAACTGGAAAAAAGGCCCAGCATTAAAAATTACAAGTAGGTACGCATACCTTCTTAACAAATATATCTACCCTCAAAACTTGAGACTTGGTAAAATGACGTAGGTGTGCTAATTCTAAGATCTTGGACCATTTTCATACTAATATGGTAAATGCTACAGTGACCTTGTTTGTTACTCTATCACGGTTAAACTACTGAACCGATTTTAATGAAATTTGGCACAGGCTACGATTAAATCTCAAGAAAGAACATAGGCTACTTATTTAATACGATAACCGACATTTCAATTTTAATAAAGCTAGTCATCATTTAAATCACAATTAGACCATAATTAAAGTAAAGTATTTTTTTTCTATTACAGACAAAAATGTATGTTATTTCAGGTGACAGATGGCGAGAGATGAGGGCCAATTTGAGTCCCGCATTCACTGGTTCCAAGATGAAAATGATGCTGCCGTTAATTGTGGAAAATTCTAACAACATTATCGAGTACCTTCATGGTATGTATGAACCTACGTACAGGGTAGAAAATAATATCTCGAGTATAAAGTTAGCGATTTTATGAAGGTAATAGATTCAATACCGGTAAAGTACCAAAGTGACATTTTCAATATTGATAATTGTGTACTTTCTAAGTTTATCTCGGACATCATGCACTGACATTAATGGTGGAGGAAAACATCGTGAGGAAACTTAAACTTTCTAAAAAAGCTTCTAATTGAATTGTAGGTACTAGGCGCACAGACCTCCGGGAGAGATGGTTATTAGAACCTTTAATGTATGAAAGTGGCAGTATAGAATAATAACCCTTGTATTGATAGATAATCATTTTTTTAATTTAATTCCGACCGACATTTTGAATGGAGAGTGATTCTAAACCACATACATTTTTCACCCTATTTGTATAGCAAATGGTCTACGCTTCCAGATCATCAATCTGAAAACATTGAAGTAGATGACCTGATGCGTCGGTACACCAACGACGTCATCGCGTCAGCAGGCTTCGGACTCAAGATCAACTCCTTAGAGGACCGAGACAACGAGTTCTATAAAATTGGCAACAACATATTCGATTTCAACCTTAGACAAAGAATGTTATTAATTTTGGTTACTATATTACCAGAATTGACTAAGGTAAGTGCTTGTTATGTTTGTCCAACCGTGGGCCGGTGTGGGCTTAATAAATAATCCGATAATCTGATTCTTACTCATTACTAATTTAGTTTTTTTTTTCTCTTAAAGAAATTACGCTTAACTTTATTCCCCGAGAAAACTTACAATTTCTTCAGGAATCTTGTGGCATCTACCATAGAGTATAGAAAGAAGGAACACGTGGAGCGACCTGATATGATTCAACTACTCATGGAGGCTAAAGGAGGTCAGTTTATATCAAGTAACATGACCCATTAGTACAATACACAGATAAAAACACAAAACTAAAAAACCACGAGTTACGAGTACCAGCAAAAATTATTTTGCTAATAGCTTTCTTGCTGTGTTTGCATTGCATATTAGCAGAACCTTATAATATGTCACCAGCAAGTTAGAAGATTCAGAGCGACGGCAGGCAAAATGATTGCCTTCTGCTTAGTAAGGCATGAGATGCTAAAACGTGGGCATTGAAAGAGTTCACACTACGATATGAACACGAACATGATCCGGAAACCTACCAGAATCTCCAACATTTAAAGTTAACCACCGGTAGTGACAGTGAGTCATAACATTTTTCATTAATTTCTGTTACCCTTTGCAGAATGGTCTCCAGACGAGTTGACTGGGCAAGTGTTTATATTCTTCGCTGCTGGTTTCGACACTTCAGCATCTGTTCTAGTGATGATCATCCACGAGCTTGCTATAAACCCCGAAATCCAAGAGAGATTGTACCAGGAGTGCAGGCAATCGAAAGAGAACAAGGAGTTCTCGTTCGATAGTCTGAGCGAACTTAAATATTTAGACTGTGTTATCAATGGTAGGTCACTTTACATATGTAGGTACCTATTTTATAATGGAAGTTAAAATTAAGGTTTAATTAAAGGCTTTTAAATTAATATACAAGTGTACTCTGGTCAGTTCCAATATCTGCAAAAATGTTCTTTGCCACCGAAAATAACAACAAAAACTTGGCCGCCGACGCCTTTACACCGGGATTCTAAAACCCTAGTTTGTTTGTTCTTTCTCGTATGAAAGACAATTTTTATACGAAATAAAGACCAATACAAAAAGCTAAATAATATTTTATAGAAACTTATGTAGTAGTATCCAATTATCTCTAATCATAGATTAGGAACACAGTTTAGATTAAACAACTGCAAAAAAAAAAAAGTATAGAGACTTTCCGTTTCTAGTTAAAAATACTCTCTATCTGATTAAAAGTATTTTCTTACTTTTAGAAACCCTGAGGAAATGGAGTCCAGCTATATTTATGGACAGATCCTGTGTGAAGACGTATGAGTTGCCGCCACCGAGTGAGGGAGGCAAGCCTTACACTGTAAGATAAACAAGATATCGTGGGTGATGCCTTCCTAGTAACTTTAATTAATTTGTTAAATAATCTGTTGGTAGTTGAAACCCGGAGATATCGTCTACAACATGGTGAACTGTCTCCACATGGATCCGCGTTACTTTCCCGACCCACACAAGTTCGATCCTGAGAGGTTTTCTGATGAGAACAAGCATAATATCAAACCGTGCACCTTCTCACCCTTCGGAGGCGGCCCGAGAATATGCATCGGTAAGTCATCAAATACGTTCTGTAATAAGTAAATAAGTTCTGTAATCCGATTGTAAGAGTACTAGGCATGTATAACTTACTAGGCGGTTATTTTACAGGAATGAGGTTCGCAGTGATGGAGCTCAAAACCCTTATATTCCACATCATGGTCAACTTTACTATCGTGAAGACTGAGAAGACTATGGATCCAATTAAGTTGAAGCCTCATAACTTTAACATCAAGGCCGTTGATGGGACTTGGGTCAAATTCCAGAAGAGAGAATAATTAATTAAAACTGCTATGTGTTTTTTTTTAATTATCGTGCCATTTTTTTTACAACTCATTTCATCGTTGTCGTCATTGGAGAGTGAGTCCATAACTGACAAAATATATCTTTAGATTTACGAGTCATTAAATAATTTTTATTTAATTTTTGTACATCTAGACTAGATCTATGATGCTATTTTCTAGGCATCTCCTACTGCATTGTACTACAAAATGTTGAATAAATAAATATCTACAAAAAATATTATTATTTCTCATTCACCATAACGTTCGTAATAACACGAAATAAACAGAAACTTACAAGGAAATAATATTCAGTTTTTAATTAAGTGACTTAATTACGTACGAGGCAAACAGTCCTTTACACAGAAGAGGGTCAACATTTTCACCAAGTTTCTACTTTATAATAATGTAGAATATGAATAAATAAAAAGTTTCAGTAGTAGCGAGCATTGGGGAATTTCTAGGCAAGTAATTCGTCGAGTTGGTTTTTAAACCTAATTTTTATTTATTAACTTTTAGTTTGACGCTAATTAGCTTTATTTTACTGTGATGTAATGTAAAAAGGAGTTAAGGATTTTACATTCTGCCTCTATGCCGTCTATTTTTTTTTTTTTTTTTTTTTTTTTTGTGCAATTAAATAAATAAATAAATATCTTGGGACAACTCACACACGGCTATCTGATCCCAAGCTAAGCAGAGCTTGTGTTATGGTAACCAGACAACTGATATACATACTTATATAATTTATAAATACATACATAGTATAGACAAATCACACCCAGACACAGAACTAACAATCATGCTCATCACACAAAGTTTGTCCTGGGTGGGAATCGAACCCACGACCTCCGGCTTAGCAGTCAGGGCCACTAACCACTAGACCAACAGGCCCGTCAATTAAAATTAATATGTGTAGATTCAATAAAACTGCACATTTCAGAAGTTAAGCTACTAGGACCACATGAATATAAAAGAGTGTCCGTTTAAATTTCAATCAATCCGATGGCGTCAATAAAGATAATAAATTCGTGTTGTGTTGAACGTTTCATTTGAGATCAAACGACAACAATTTTAGATTATGTAGGTAGGTAATCGTTTGGGTATTAAAACATTGGGAATGAACTGTGCAAATTCAACACATCTGTCCATAATCCATATTGACACTGCCGCGTTGATTGTGTTTGTAAACGCAATTCTGAATAGGTTCTGAATTGTAAATAGGATCGAATTACCTCTATCCTTTTATAATACCCTGGTAACATTACTCTGAACTCTGATTTTGTATTCTCACTACTATTTTATAAATGCGAAAGTTTGGAGGAATTGAGGTTTGTTACTCAATCACACCAGAACGGCTGAACCGATCTGGATGAATTTGGCACAGAGATATATAGTCTGGAACACTACATACTTTTCATCCCGGGAAATGTACAGTTACCGTGGAATAATTTAGAACAGTTGGCTTAGTTACATTATTAAATCTACGCAAACGAAGTCGCTGACAAAAGCTATATAATAAAAATAAAGAACAAAATATGGAGCAAGTACTAGACAGAAACATCGCAAAAATCCCCCCCCCCCCCCTCCCATTAGCACAAAAAACTTAGTTAATTTTGTTGCTACACGTGTCCCATGGGTCCGTATTAAACTTACTAGGAGTAAAGAGATAACTCTGAACTGCTACACGCGAATAAAATTCACAAGGATCCAGAGTTCTACTTCCTAGCAATCAATTGTACGTATTCCAAAGTATGTTAGCGTTACAAAAAAGAGAGAGAGAAGATTGTAAGAGTTTCGCTGAAGTCAATTAAATCTGTCTAAAGTTATCGCGTTCTTCGCGAACTCGACCCACTTTGATTTGTGAATATTAATACCCGAGTAACAAATGTCAAAGGTCCAAAGTTTTGTAATTAAGGCTACGATTTCCTTCTTTAACTTTAATGAGAATGAAAGGCATAAACATTTGTGTTATTCTTACTTAAGGGAAAGTGTGGAAATCGTGTTAAAATTCATTGAAAAAGGCGGTAAATGCGTAATTGTAACCGTTATTAAATGAGCTCGATTGCCCATTCCGTCACTTCGCATTATATAAGAGGTACTAGCTTTTGCTTTTTTTCGTTCACGTGAATAAAAAAGTGAAAAAAGTAAAGTCGCGTTTAAAAAGTAGCATTTGTTCTTTCTTGTGGTTCAAGCTTAGCTACACGGTGCCAAATTTTGTCATAATCGGTTAAGAGGTTCATTGAAACCGTAACAGTATCAGTGTTTAGTAGATCACGTTGTATAATGACTGTAATGCAGGCTAAATACACGTAACGGAATACTTGCACTTGTGAAAATTTGGACTTGTGCAAGCATGCATTAATGTGCCGGAGATGAATTAGTGCAAGTATATAAGCCATGTGTGGGTTTTGTCTGCTGACTTGCTGACTATACATATACATAGTAACGTGTGTGGCTAGCATAGCTGCAAGGAAATACTTTCGACTATTCTTTAAGATGGCATTATCCGAACTACATTGAAAACAATCTTGCGAAAATTATGTTCATCAAAGTCAAACTCAAAACATTTATTTCAATTAGACCATTTACAGGCACTTTTGAATTTCCAAGGAGTCGGTCAGTTAGTCCGAAAAATGAAGCTAGTTGCTCGTTCCAAAACGTAGGTAGGCCTCTATGGAAAAGAACGAGCAAAAAACTCCACGGCCCCCTTTTTAAATTAGGTTTTTACAAAATCCGTCACAACAGGCTTCCAACTACACTCAAAACTAAATAAGTAAAAAGGGTTCAAACTTTCCACAAAACCCTTTTATTGAAGGATACAAATAAAACAAAATATAAAACCACAAACTATTTGTCCACGTTCGCGAGGCCCTAACAAAGAGATTTCAATTTAAGTAAAGCAATCCAATTTCACACGGCCATGGATATAAATGGGTGTAATTTTATACCGCGGATGTAAGCCCTACTTTAAATTAACGACTGTTAGTTATGACGACCTGGTAGCTGCTGACTGATATTTCATTAGTTTTCATTGAAGATTGAGTTTTTTTTCTCGGTCAGAAATTTTAGTCTTCTTGTAAAATTAATTTATCAAGAAGACTAAAATTTAAAGGGCCCTTACTGCTTGAACATTTTCCCTCTAGTGAGCGGAATTTGAACTTTAGACTACATTGTACCCTATATTTTGTTAAAGGTAAATAAAATGTAAGCTGTATTGTGAACATTGGAGTATTTTAGATAGCCTGCGCCTGTCTGTAGCCTGTCGTCGACATCCGAGAGGCGTCCCAACCTACTGGTTGAGAACGTAACGTTACGTGCCGGGTATTATTAATTATTTTTTACTAGCTTTTACCCGCGGCTTCGCCCGCGTTTGTTTAGAATTTGACAAACAATTCGGGCTGTACTCGGCTTGTGCCAGATCCAGAATTATTAAATACGGACCAACTGTGACTCATAAAAGTCCGTCGGCGTTCAGTTTGCATTTCTGCCAGAGAGGTCCTTCTCGCGTCTGTTCTGGAGTTTCTGATGCTGTAATGGCTGAGCTTGTTTTCTGAGACGAAGTTGTGTTTGAACAGGCGTCTCAGTTGCTCTTACAGCTCTCTGGCTTTCCGCTTGTTCCTCCAAAAGCAATTGCGTTTGGAAGGGAGTCACAGTCACTCTCAGAGAAACTTGGCGGGATTGGCTCTCCAGTCTTTCTTGGCTTTAAGAAAATGTCTCATCAGCTCTCAAAGCTGCTTGTCTCTCCGGTTGTGCTTGCCTTCTTAATGCGACGTGAACGGAAGATTCCTGGGATTGAGAAGTAAGTTTTGCTCGGGCTCGCAATGAGCTTTTGCCTGAGTTGGATCTGCGAGATATTTTAAAATAAAAATAAATTAATCTACCTACCCTAATTAAAACACAACGAACATACCTCTAACGAAAAAATTAATAGTACTGAGGGACAAACTTAACTTTGCCGTTGAAAAACTGTTGTCTACATACATCGACATAGGTCACGGTTAGTTTAGCAACTAAGCTTTTCCTTCAGTTAGACATCGACTACACGCATTAAACAAAGCAGTTTTACTTGTTACGACAGTCCTGCTGTGATCCTATGAGGAGTTCCGTTCCATATCTCCGAAGTTAATCATCAGATCATGACAATATTTATATGGGACCAATTCGAAAAAAAAAAACAACTCTCAAACAAAAAAAAAATCAATCATCCAAATCAATTTTCACAATAATTGGCGGAGTAATCGCGGAGTACGCTTCACTGACACACTCCAAAGTTCTGCAAGGGGTTCTAAAGGAAATACCACTCCTGGAGGCACCCATGGACAGGACTTCATGTCACCACATCTTTGATCGAAGATATGGTATCCAACTTAAAGCGGAAGCTGAAGACTACTCTGGCATCAATGAAGTTTGGATATACACAGACGGGTCCAAAAACAATTATGGTACTGGAGCTGGAGTCTTCTCAAACGACTTAAACATCAAAATGTCAACAACTTTAGATAAACTAAACACGATCTTCCAAGCAGAATGCATTGGCATCACCAGAGCGGCTCAATCAGTTGCAGCCAGAGACGTCAGAGATCTCAACATCAAAATTATCTCAGACAGTTCATCGGTGCTTCAAGCGCTACAAAACAACACTATAACTTCTGCCCTCGTTTTGGAATGTCATAATACACTCCAACACATTGCGATCACAAACAAAGTAACCCTGCAATGGATAAAAGGGCACAGTAACTCACTGGGTAATGACGCAGCCGATGAATTGGCTAAAAGAGGCGATGAGAGGCTATCTGAAGACAGAACAAAACAGTATACGGCCCGGAACCGCTGCTCCCCATACCTCAAGCCCAAATAAAATCATGGCTACGTAAGAAAACCGAGGAAACACACCAAACGGAATGGAGAAACAGTGTAACCTGCAGGCAAACAAAGAATGCAGTTCCGGAAGCATCAAAAAGACTTGCCCTCAGCCTTATTAGATTGAAACGGGACGAAATTCGGAAGATCATAGGCATCATAACCAGCCACTGTCCCCTAAACAAACACCTATTCACCATAGGTGTGACAGACAGCCCTCTGTGCAGAGGATGCATGGAGGCAGAAGAAACACCACAGCACGTGCTCTTGGGAGTGCAGAAGCGTGGCAGATCAACGGGCACGGACTCTCCAATCGCCGGTATCGTTCCCCGAAGCCTGCAACAGTCTGAAAAGACTGCTGGCATTCTGGGAGGATCTGGGATGGTTGGAGTAACTCCTTAAGGATATTCTTTTCATACGTACAATGGCCCAATAAAGAGGCTAAGTGCGGAAACAGCCCAGCTAACCTAACCTAACCTAACCATGCTTTACTGACGGGTCATGTTATAAGTTCGCCTTTATACTTCCATACTTCCTCTATGAATGTGTTTACACCTGCCAAGTGTCAGCGACGATACAGTAATGTCAGTGTCAGTTATGCAGTTTTTCTGTATCCCTGACAACGTAAATAAAGTGGGTCCCAGACAAACGCGTAATGTTGTGGCGGCCGCGTCTTTTGCAAATTTTAACAACAGACCGCGAGTACTGCTTTGTAAAATATAGAAATTGTAATAGAAATAGTTAAATTTTAATAATAATTTAAATTTAATCCACACTTCACATTCCTAAGAGTAATATGCGATGCTAATGATAATATAGATAAGTACCTCACACCTCAAGTGTTTTTTCCTACCTTTTTTCTCATCTTCTGAGAGGAGAGAATGAGTCATGAATGTAATAAGACAACGTTACGGTTAGCCATATTGACTGACATCCGGTTATAGCACAAACACCACGCTAATGACACTTCAGGCCGCCACTGTGACCGCGGTGGTGTGTTTTTGCAGCGGTTGGAGCCGCGGCCTGCGGTTTGCCGCAACCGCAGGTCCGTCCGTCTGGAAGCCACTTTATGCAAAATGTCAGGATACTCTTCAGCGGTTTTGGGCATGAAAAATTATAAAGCAAACAACTTTCGTACTCCTAGGTTGTTTACTTGAAACTGGTCTATCGACAGTCTAGACTCAAAATGTATTGGATGCGTAAACTTAAAATTTAATCATGATCCGATAGACACGTGGCGCCATCTACTGTCATAAGGACGTTTTTGTGATTTCCCTCGGGAACAGTACTTTTTTTCGGGATTAAAGGTACCCTATGTTCGTCCCTGTACACCTGGCAACGTATATGCAAAATTTCAGGATGATCGGTTCAGTGGTTTAGGCGTAAAATGGTAGCAAACAAACAAACAAACTTACTTTCACATTTATAATATTAGTTAGGATAAGTACTCATAATTTTATTTAATAAAATTTCAGTTTGAGTGTTTTTTTTTGCGTGGCTGCCTCGTCGATCTTAGTAAGCACTGACGCAATTGCTGGGTTGCTAGGATTTCTTAGTAGTACTGGGTAATCTAGATTTGAAGCTGTTTTATTGCTCGCCCCTCGTAAATTTATCAACTAGCGAAATGTAATTCTAAGAATAAAGAATTGAGTATTGCGTAGATTCCATTCCGTAGTTACGTAATTCTTTCCTAAAGAGCCACCATGGACAGACAAATCTAATGAGTGTACGTACGTTACGTGCTAGCGTCGTACAAGTCGGTCACGTCACTGAACGGATTAACGCTACGTCAAGCGCCCCGATACACCTGTTGGGTGCACTGACGTCAGTTCCACGCAATGTACTCCATTATCATCTCCGTCTGTTCATGTCGCCTTGGTAACCACAATAAGGTTCTGCCTGCAGCCCTAGGAACGTAAAGGGCAACAGAAGGAATAGGGTGGTTTTTTAGTCAGTAAAAGTCTGACAGCCCCGCCCAGGGCGGAAGGAGCGATTTGATGATTTTTACCACCTAAAAAAAAAAGCCCTAGCTTTGTAAAAACCTACCTTTTCTTCTATTATTACAAGCCTTTGTTTACCTGTCCGGCTCATTACTTCCCGATGTTTGATTAAAATGAAATTTTGCATACCTGTTCAATTTGCATGATACCACAGAGTTGGTCTAATGATAGAGCTGGAAAGTGGGCATAGGAAATTAATCTTTTACAAGTTAAGTTTGACCCACTTCCTGGTGTTCGAATTTTGAATACATATGTAAATTGCATGACAATGTAATTACGTAACACAAAAGCATATATTTTCATAAAACCTAAAACTTATTTGACTTTTTCCAAACTATGTTAGCGACCCCAAAATACTCGTAGTTCGCCAGAAGTTAAATGAGTCTTCCAGTCTAACCGGATTCAGCTGATAGATACCAGTGTTTAACATGGAGTAAATGCTATCTGACCTCCACAACCCAGTAACTTGGTACCACGATACTTCTTGGTAAGACTGGTTGCAGTTTTGCCAGGGCGGTCCGCTAGTGACAGATAAAAATGAATACACATTAAGTACGATAGTTATACCACGTACTTCGAATGACTGATGTATTCACATTTCCGCGTTTATATGGTGTACCTAAATGGCTTTTTGCAAACGCCATCGATCATCATACATCATAAACTTGACAAATAAACATATAAAAATTTCGAATGTGTAATTTTTTGTGTCCGAATTTATAAGTTTAGTGAAAACACAATTAAAACTTATTAATTGGAAACTGGCGATCTTGTTTCTAATTGTTTTTAAGTTTTAACTAAGTATTTTATTAATCACTAGCTTTTGCCCGCGACTTCGTCCGCGTAAATTTCGGTTATTGCAGACACAGACGAAGGTGCCGAAAAAATTACCCTTGTCCTGTCATTTTAATTCGAAGCGACACGTGGCGCCATCTATGATCATAAGAACGTTATTGTGATTTCCCTCGGAAACAGTACTTTTTTTCGGAATTAAAGGTACCCTATGTTCGTTCCTGTACACCTGGCAACGTATATGCAAAATTTCAGGATGATCGGTTCAGTGGCTTAGGCGTAAAATGGTAACAAACAAACAAACAAACTTACTTCCGCATTTATAATATTAGTTAGAATTTTGCAACGGTACGTTTTATGCTCTGGACTATTTGAGTTATTATCGTGTCTACCTTTTTATCATGGTCTCCTAGTATTTATATTCAGGATCCGTCTAGAGTAAGCTACGCTACTGCTTGTAACCTTGAAGTGATTTGCCATACCCTAGAGGGTGGTATGACAGCTCACCCCAAACTCACTTCACCTAAAAAAGTCTTTGACTTTTACAGAATAGACCAGCTGGATAGTGAAACAAGAAACGTGATTACAACTATCCCCACCCCGCAAGCTGCCGACAAAATGTGTAAATAGCGTTCCCGCTTAAAGTTGCAGCGCACACCGGTCCAAGCCAGTTTAAACTAGTTGTAAATGTTAGGGGCGCTGTTGCGAAACTAAAGTTTGTACTAAAAATTATCGTTGTTACATACAATTGTTGTTCTTTTTACTTCGTTTGTACCGTGGCCGTGGGTGCCTATTCTTGTATTTAACATTTTGCCTACTTAGTGGTCCATGTAATGTATAATAATACCAGCTTATTATTTTTCCAATTCAGGGCAAACGTCTTTTCTCATAAAGAGAAGGCACGAAGGCGGATTGAAGGATTCAGGAGGACTTACATTTATTACAAGTCTAGGTTTCCCCACGATGTTTACCTTTACCGATGTCAGTGATGTCCAAGATAAAATTAGCAAGATACACTTGTACTTGTCGGTATCTAACTCACAGCCTCATGCATGACAAATGGGAGCCAAACTTTCGAGCATCATGATATATAATATATATTTTTTATTGAGACGTTCGCGACGTTCTTTTAGCTAACAACTAGCTTAATAAACAAAATAACGGCGCAACAAGAAGTATTAATCCAAATACTTATTCCTAAAAAATCTTTCTACAAAAATCTATGACGAAATTAAACTTTCCAAAAATAACTCTCAAATCCCTATTCACACAAGAAATGTAGTGTCCTAAAGGTTATGTCTGTAAATCCTTGTAATATATAGAGCCATGCCCATAGGCCTTCCGCCGGTTCATAATTCGGTCACGGATCCACCAGTGACACGTACCAACACTCGACACAATTATGACCTACTACGTGACGCTTGTGTAGGGCATCACGAAGCATACCATATATACAGGGTGTAAAAGACACATCATATACCGTTAACAACGCATACTACCCATCACGCTAAGTAAGTTTGAGCCCAAATTATTGCTGGGAAGAAACTTTTATTTTAAGTGTGAAAATCACTGATTTTGTGGTTTGCAATGTTACGCTTGCAAAATATTGTTCTTATAGGTCCATGTTTGGTTGTTGTTGTTCAGCTGGTACATGGTAAGAAAACATGGATGGAGATTGTGTGAAGAATGATATGAAAGAAAAGAGAGCCAGTGATTGCATGACGGCTGACAGGACGGAATGGAAGAAGAAAACGTGTTGCGTCCACCCCAAGTAACATGGAAAAAGGGCAGGAAGATGATAAGGTGCATGTTTAATTACAAGATTAGTTACAAGTGTTAAAATTTTTTTTCTTATAAATTCGTTAGTAAAGTTTAAAATTTCGACCTTCAATATCTCCGTAACCAAAAGATATTCCTCAGGTATGGCCCAAAATAAAAAATAAAATATCGTAATGATGTAAAGAACTCCCTGCCTGCGACTGATATCCGAACGTATTCGACCCTAATCTCTTTAAAGTTAGAGTGATCAGTTTATTCTAGGTAAGCTCACTCCACCGTAGACTTTGTCTATTATACCTATGTTACTTCTGACCTAGACTAGAGTCAAGAGCAAACCCATATTATATAAAAAATAAAATAAAAAACGTAACTTTCGGCTTTGTTACGCATGTTTTAACATCCTTTATTACAAACTTAGTTTTTTTTTATCATAACTCTGAAGGGATCATTGTACTTATAAAATGAGTGTAGACCATGTAGACACTATCAATCAATCATAGAGCAACGCAGGCCTCCTCAATCAAATGACATACTTTTCTTGACCTGTCAAAACGCGACTCCCCCGATTTCCCCCTGTTTGACCTTTTCTCTGGTCTAATAAAAACTGATAAAAAATACTGCTTTAAAGTTAAAACATCTTTATAATTCTTTTAAAAATAATATAGGTAATGCTTGTCCTAAAATAAAATTAATTCTCTTATGACATCAAAGTTTTTCAAAGTCATTATAATTATTGTGTCCTTGGTAACAGAACTATAGCATTGATATAAGACTGTGGACTTGAACACCTCCATAGATTTTATGCGGCAATCGGATACTGTGACGTCACTTATTTGAAAACTCAATTGACTAACTATTTATTGGTTACAAAGCAACTAAAAATCTCATTTTACAGTTCATTGAAAATTAATCGGGTTTTCGGGCTAAAATAAATTGATTTTTCAGTGAAGTTGCGTCCTGGAATTATTAGGTAATGGTGTATACGATGTATGGTAATGTGTAATTTATATGTTCACATTAACTGTTGTTATTATTTTTTATTTTATTTTATTATATTATGTTAGTTGATTTAACTTGTAAATTGAACACTATGTTGCTGTGTCCTAACAGGGTCCATATCTGTACTTTATCGTTAAGCATTCTGTAACATCTTTATAAACACATGGTATAAATAAATATGAATATGGTGTATCAGTATTATGAACAACTTTTACTATGGGACCAACCCCGAAAAGACGAAAAAAACTGCTAATCTATGTATATTTATGGTAATACCGTGAAATACATATATGTATAGGTAGAACAGCAGATATTTCTCGCGATTTCAGTTTAAATGGCCCCTTTTTGGGTGTCATGTGTTTTTCAATCATAAAGAATATAACATAACACCTGTATTTCCTAAACGGATGGACAGAGGTGTAAAGTACCTGCCACATTACGCGAAAAATGTCCCATGTACGTTATACAGTTATACGGTGTTATTTATGCCAATGAATCAATCTTCTTCTTACTACTTACAGTACATAAGTAAGGTTGTATACGTTTCAGCCATTACACAGATTTATACAAGTACATAATATATATATTTAGGGAAGTGCCATTCAGAGTTGTTGAGATGCGAGTTGTCGAGATTCACTTCGGGTCCTTCACAATTGTCATTGTAAGTGAGAGGGGAGGCTGTTGAGAGACGAGGGTTTAGGACCCTGAGCTCTTGCTGATGTGCGGTCATGAGGTCACAGGGTTATTATGGTGAAGTAACGATCTTTGAGCACCATGCCTGCTTGATAGCTAGCCAGATAAAACCATCGACATTTGTGGAGGATTTTGACATTCAAAAGTGCCTCTTATCGGTCAAATTGAAATAAATTTAACTTTGATTTCGTTGCTAATTTAAATCTTAAACCAATCAATGGTATTCCATTTTCATAACATACTTCTATAATAATTAAAACTTACAGCAATTGAAATTCCATTAGAACAATGTAAGGAATTTCAATAATAAATCACTCAGAACTATGTTTGGCTGTAGATGAACTCATTTATTGGAGTACCTACCCACCTACCCAAGTTATTTTCACAGAAGTAACCGATCGATCAGATTGCTCCGTGAGCCCTTGGGCGCAACATTTATTCTCATTCCGAGTCCCACAATTCAATATCATAAACCTAATTTTCCGGATGGTATCACAATTTACAAGTACTTGCCTAGATTTGCGAGGAAAATGCCAACAGTTATAATGGAAGCAACATTGGCAAAATACTTCAAAGGAACGGTACAGTTCATTACTTTCCGCTGAATAAAAATATAATAGTATATATGCTTCTGTTTGATAAAATACTTACATACGTATTTAAATACATACTATACCTACTTATTATTTCGTGCAATATTTTGTTAAATCCGATTTTTATTAAATAGTATAATTATGCTCCTGTACTATTTTAAATCTGCTTAGGTATAAATCCACTTCTTGTCACTCATTACACCCTGGTACTCGAAGATCAGGTTCGACCTTTACCTTTGACATATCCTTTCTTTCCCATCACCTCAATGTCAAAAAATAAAGAGACAAAGAATAATATTCGAAAGCACACATTGAGCCACACAATCTGAGACACCGCATCACAAACAGTGAAGACATTTTTTCAACAGAGCGAAACGTTGCCCTCCATAAAACGTATCATATGAAATTCTCAAAGAAAATAAAACCTGCTACGCGCGCTATCTTTATCCCTTTTATGACAGAGCGCGGGCAGAGAGAAAAAAATACAATATTTCTTTCATGAAATGACTGTGCCCCTCAAACCGTTGAAGAGGAAAATACAAGTTTTCATATGAAAGAATTGTATATTACATGTAGCTCGCGATGTCAATGTTATAGTTTGGTACTATATTAAAAATCAAATCTAATAATGTGACTCAATAAATGGAAGAATGGGAGATACCTACCTATCATCCCGCACCTATACTCTAGGTACCTACTACTAATTACTTGGCATAAATATTGTTAACTATGCAGTAACTATACTAGCCATACTGTCACTAAATTTTCTTCGTAATTATACAAAAGAAGAGCTATTATCACTTAAGTAGTGTACATAGAAATGTTATGATATGTTAGTACAATCAGCAGCGAAAGTTATATCTTTTATTTAAATCTTAATAAAATTAGGGATTCGGAATAAGACAAGACTTCGGATTTTATTTTATGCCACCTCATCACAATCATGCCCCATCCGCCTATTCCGCCTATGCGAAATCACTGTAATTTATTTCCTTTGGTTGACAACCTAATAATAAACTGTCAGACCTAAGCATTGTTGTGTTATTTATAGTTGCGAAATAGGGGAGCACGTACTAGGACTATAAGAAGTCCGAAGAGGAAACTAGGTGGCTAAAATTAGATGTTTTCAATTTTAACTTTTTTAATTTCCCTCATCAAATTCGCTTCTCTCCAACTCTTTCACCGCGGCTAGCGCGCACTCGCGAGCTACACTCAATCACAAGTTGAACTCGAACCTAGTTCAGAACGTGCACAATTATCTACTAACTAACCAACTAACGAGAAAGTTAACCAGCACTTAAACAGCCACTTCGCCTCGGGCTTTTTGTTTACGATAGTACTCGCTTACTTCTAGTGTAAGTTCTATAACACGACTTCAATTTGATTTGTTTATGCATTTGTGAACTACTTAGGTTTGCTGTTATCCTGGTACCAAGTTTGTTGAACGTGTCAGATTCCTTGGGGCTTACCTTGAGAACTGAGGTAGGTCTATTAGTAGGAAAGTGCTAAAGAATAATGCCCGGTATACATGAGACTTACTTCTACGAAATTATTGAGCTAGTAAGTTAGTGTTCTGGGTTATAAAGAGCGAGTAAGTCAAGAAAGTAAAGCCAAACTAGAAGAAAAGCAAGCTACTTGGAATACTATCCTAGCTTCGTAAAACTAGCGTCATGTACACTAATATGGGATGGTGTTATATCCTGTATAGATACTAGCTCACGCACAGCGACAATAACATTTTTGATAAATTGGATAGAACACATTAACCAATATTTCCAAGACATAATTGCTCTTAAAAAGCACTTTATTGTAGCCGTGAAAATCCGAGTAGGTAGGTAGTAATAATTATGATTTTAATTTATTAAAATTAGTTTGTTTTCCTTTGATAAAGTTAGCAAGTACCTAAGCGACGTCACAGATTGCTATCGCCATACAAAATCTATAACATATAGGGAAATCAGGTTTCGACAGTTCATAAAAAGTAAGTTAATTGA
Organism: Hoplodrina ambigua; assembly: GCA_949774945.1. Taxonomy (NCBI): domain Eukaryota; kingdom Metazoa; phylum Arthropoda; class Insecta; order Lepidoptera; family Noctuidae; genus Hoplodrina; species Hoplodrina ambigua. Next base: position 1,216,534 of record OX458974.1, on the reverse strand, counting down.
TCTGTGGTGTGTACTACCGGTCTCCCAAACTACATTCGCTGTGTACCATTTTTTTAAAGAAATACCAAGAAATTAATTAAGACCTAAAATTTCAGAGGACACGTTCAATTTTCAACTAAACTATTTAACTCAAACAGACGACACAGGTTTCCGCGTGACATCGTTCCAGAAAGTTCGACACAACAGGGAACTTGGAACTACTTTCCCCTTCAGAGTGCCTTAAAAGCTTCTGACTTACCTTCACAACTAACATTACTCCACGACATAGTTCCAAACTATAGTTTTAATGCTTTCTGGATATGTAGGCAGGTAAGTGAAGAAATAAGTTTGACGTTCGCTAACCATTTATTTCCATTTTCTTTGAGAAGTACCAAATACAGGTACTTCAAATTACTAAAGGAGTTTAAAGATTTAAACTAGATGACGAAATTACCTCTTGAAAAGGGCAACTAGATTCAATTCTTTTTTCTTGCATGAATGATTTGAGTTTGATTTTCTGAAAAGTATGCGAAATATGGCTGTTCTTTTATACAACTCTACCTAAACCGACGAGGAGAATAGGCGTGATATTGTGTTATCATTTACTCATAAGTGTTACCTACTTACGTACATTAGTTAGTAACTAAGTGATTGATTGATATAATAACCTGTTATTTTTTCCAACATCATAATATAACAGCAAAGTTATTCTGTAGAAATCTCCCTTGATGAAATATGGTGAAGCACCTCATGCTCAGTTAGCCAAGATCATCGGTAGACATTTTTAACCGACTGCTTCGAAACTCAAAAGGAGGGTTAAGTCTTTCACCTGTAGGTATGTCCGTTCATAATATCCGCTCGTAATACTCAACGGCTCAACAGATTTTGAAAATTTAGATCGACTTCCCAAAATGGGTCTCAGCAGTGAGTCTAGGCAGTATTTAAAATCTAAAGTAATTTACTGTTTTTTATCTTTTTAGTTCCTAATAAAATTGGAGTTCATATTTTAAAAGGTCGGGTTATTTAAATAAATGACAATAATTAAATTTGTTTTCTATTGAATAGATATTGTAAGGACCTAATTTACTTACAATAATAGCCTTTCGAAAATATGTAACCAACACACAATCATCAGATCACTGAACCATACAGTAGTAGAATCAGAGTCCAGTTGTCATGCGCGATAATTGAATTCCCGTGAACCGTCTCGCCCCACAATATCTATCGTGGAATAATTCAGATGCAACCAACATCTGTATCAAACGGTAACTGAATGCAAGGAGCTCATTACCTCTCATTCACAGAGTATTGGAAATTTCACGCATCACCAGGCATTGGAGGACTCAATAATAATGTGGTTTTATGAACTGCAAGACTGGTTTCTACAGACTGCAGTGTTCTTGGCGCTACTACTTGTATACATACGACTTTTGGAATAGTTCAATTATTATTTTATACTAGCGACTCGCCTCGGCTTCGCACGGATGCAAAACTGTCAAACTGATTGTATTTTTTTTTATATTGGGGTTTTCGCGAAAATTTTCAACTTTCAAGTAGATTTTAGGTCGAACGGTTGTCAAGTAATGATAAAACTATCTTTTGAAAGGGGCAACTAGATTAAATTCCTGGTTCTTGTAAATTTTAACGTTCAAAAGAAATTATGATACTAGTGAGGTCTGATTTGCACCTCAAGCTGAGAATTCAACACACTATTGTTGAATTCAATGACATTTCATAAACTTCAGTATTTTAAACAAAGATTTGAGAAAAATGACGCGCAGACTAATCAAAACTTTGAACTCTGACGATTGCTCGCTGCGGTAACTAAACAGCCTGACTAAAAGAATAAAAAGTGATTATTTTTCTCAAATAGAACACAAATTGACTTTCGACTTATTTTTGATAGTTTCTAGTTAGCATTTTAGAAACAAGCTTTGTACAGTGCATGCAGCTATTTCAAAAACAAAAAAATATTCAATTACGACAGCCATGAATCGATATTTGCCACTTACCGCGCGCTACCCTGTCGTGTCTCGGCATACTAATACAAACAGCTTCGCTAGTGGTTCAAAAGAACCTTTCACAGGCACTTGTGTCGTGAATATTTTAACGGTGCTAATTGGTTTACATTGCTTCCCCTACCATATCTACCCCTTTTAATTGGCTATCGTGTTTTTCGTGTATACGGTGTAATTAGTACGTCGGACTATGTATACCGGCTAGACTATACTATGAATTTAGAATCAGTTTTACTGTAGGTCAAACATCAATAAACAGATTGATAATTTAAATATGATAGGGACTGCCACCATATCAATTTGAAAGCTGACAGGTACAGCTAAGTTGTAGGTACTTATTAGATTCTTACAAATAAAATAACGGTAATAAATTCTCCTTGAATATTATGCTATCCTGGTATGCAGATCTAATAAGTTCACACATTAGGTTCAATTTTTTCAATGGTTTTTATCGATTACCTACTTAACGATCACAAAAAGCAAAGTTATTTTTGAAAACCCGTTCTATTTCAAAATGAAACTTGTTAGATTGCCCCCATTTTAAAGTAACTTATATCTAAAGAATATGAATTTCGTTGTTTCAAATAACCACGATTCTTACAAAGTTCCCCCTAAAACTCAATATTAAACATTCTACGAGATTCCACATATATTTTCATATTATACCTGCTATCTCTCCTGTCAACTGTACCTACGTAACACAAAAAGCTCTGTATCTCTTTTATTGCGCATCATATTTCACGAATCCACAGCAACCGGATAACCGTCGTTATGTCGGAGCACGCCATAGTGCCATATTTACGCCATGTCATCTGATTAAGTTGGGAAATCGAGCTGAACCTGATTGATGGATGGAAGCATCGTTAATTACGCTATACAGATGATCTTGTTGCCAAAATATGGTTAAACCTTTTGAAATAAAGAGAAAATAGGTTATAAACAAGTAGATGAAGAAACATCGTTAATTTACGGTCATTTTAAAAGGCACATCATTTAAATATCTACTAGGCTAACATAAAACCACACTAATCAATACAGCTTAAAGCGCAAACCAGCAAATAGCAAGCTATGCAGCAAAGTACGTGTGCATACGGCTTGAACACAATGCTCCTTGAATATATATGCTATCCTGGTACGCGGGACAAATTAGTAAGCATTATAACATAGCAGGAATAAATATTTATTATTATTGTTATTTTACTCACACAATAGCGAAATTAAATCCTTAATTGAAAAAAAATAAATGTTTTTAACAGAATATTAGCCGTCTGAAGACAGTCTTTGTAACGAAATAAAAATAAGTACTTACTTCTATGGAACAGCCTTTGTATAAGGTACATTATGCCTGCTTTCTTCAAAGGTAGGTTGGGTACGCCGGTTAAAGTAACTATGTGGAAGCCTATAATATAAATTTAGCCGGGTAGCTAGTTCCAGAGTACAAACTGCTATTGAGAAATTCCGTTTGGAAAAACTCAATACCTTGTTATTATACCTCAAATAAATTTTGGTAATAATATGAGGCTCAAGTCAACAGGGATTAGGTACCTACCAACTAATTAGTAATGCGTAATTTATGTACATTTGTCTATTTATTTACTTAAAGCTATGTGACATCGAAAACGTTGGCCATTACTCAGATGGGCTTAACTCGCTGAATTTTAACTGGGATTTAGTTTAAACGCTCGTTCACGTTCATGTTGAGTGTATGCTAGTTACTTGAGCAAGTAGCTGACACTTGCGGATTACAGGCGATTTCATAACATTGATGATACCTAACTGTGATTTTGTGTGGAAAACTAACTTAACTAAATAATTGCTTTTAAAATCACGTTAAAAGATAGTGCTAGTAACTTATGTCGCCAAGTCTAAATCAAATCATGTCTCAAATAGACGATTAAAAGGCACTTTTGAACGTTATTTACTTAACTTAACATCACGCCTGCACTCCCCGAAGGGTTAAGCAGAAGTGTATCCATTAGACCTACACCCACATTTACAAGAAAGAATTCAGAAATTAAAGAACCGCGACGAGGTCGTTAATGAGAATAATTTTATATTACAATTCGAATTATGGTAGATAAGTACCGATCTATTTACCCACACACCGTATTACGAATATTATGCGTTTGTTCTAAATTGCGTGTAATTCTGCCAATCTCTAACCAACTCTATTCAAATTTCGATATATTCAATATTTACACAAATAACGCTGATTAATTATAAATTTGATCTGTTCTATGCACGCATTTTGAATGAACATTGAACTGTTATTTCTGATTCAAATTTCAAACCACACTATTCCCAATCACTACAACTCCTGAAAGCTAGAGTGGCTTATTGAATTATATTAACATAATTATTTTTTCACTGGCGTTATAGTGGTCGATTAAATTTCACAGAACTTTCTCAATCTCAACAATCCGTGTGAACGAGGCACGAAGACAAAGGCCTTGTTTCGGTATTTACGATTTAAAATAAATGGTTGGGATTGGCGGCTAAGGCCCTGTGCGACAACGACGGCCTACTCCAACCTAAGGGATAAAACGATACCGACAAACTGTTCCCTTCTTGAATTCAAGACCTTTGCTTTCTTACCTAGATGAAATCACGCCTTTATTTCTGATTAGTACGCCACAATTTGGGGTTGGAAGCCTAGATAGAATGATATAATTTGAGAACAGTAGGTTTAAAATGTTAACTTAGATATTCTAGATATAAAATTTTTGTTTGTCACTATTACTCCATTTTTTTTTATTTGTGTTTTTAGCATCAATAGCTGACTTCCTTACTACCATTATAAATGCGAAAGTGTAACTTTGTCCGTCTGTCTGTTAGGTTTTCATGACTAAACCACTGAAGCGATCTTGATGAAATTTGGTACGGTAGTTTGAACCCCAAGGAAGAACATTAGCTACTTTTTACTCCTGCGTCCGCGATAACTGACATTTATGCGGAAGAAGTCGCGTGCAAAACTTAGTAGTGAATAGGTCGTTGGAGAGCCTTTAAAGATCAGGTTGTCTGTAAGAACCTACCTCGGTGGATATAGTAAAAAAGTGAGGTCGATGAGAGCTGTCATCCTACTTAATGCTACGGATTGACAGTTAAATTCTACTAACTAAATAACATTCAAATTCATAGTCGCAATCAACTCTCTTAAATCACAACGTTAAAAATCTAGGCGCAATTTTATCTCAGCGACAATCAATGTTAGAAACTTGTCAAAAATTGGGAAAATTAGTTATTTTTGACAGATTAAGGTAGATTAGAATGCGAATGATCCCAAAAGTTATTAGAATTGCCCCCGTGATCTGTCTCTAGTCGTGTCTCAATGGATCAAAAGAATGTTATTTTATGAGAATTTTAAGAATTCTTTCGACAAAATGTGAGCAATCCCTTTCTTCATATAATTTTTGGGCCCAGTTGGTGGCCATCTTTATGACAAAAGTAATGGAGACTTAAGTCAAAAGAAAAGAAAAGTCAAAAGAAAAGAAAAGTCAAAAGAAAAGTCTCCATCCGGGTAGGTAAAAAAAAAAAAACACTTAATTAAAAACCTTTTTAATTAAAACTTCGTAATAAAATTCCTTATTTACAAAATATCAACAAATTGTACTAAATAATCATAATCAAAACCACAATACAATAAAGAAATATTTTCATCAAAAATTTGCGTCTATCGATTTTAACTAACATTATAAATAGTTTAAATTAACTATACGATCGAAAAAATAACTCTTCCATACATTTTGACCTTGACCTTGCACTTTTGTATGGAAGAGCTGTTTTGTATTTAATAAGTGACAATTTCTATCCTAGGTCTAGAATCATGTACTAAATCTGGATCCGAGTTTACTTACACCTCTATCAAATTCATAATAATGGTTACTTTTATCACATTTAATATCACTTACATTTAAATTATTTACAAAATTAAATCGTTATAATACAAGGTCAAATTTATATTCACACAATGTATAACGTCAACACATATCGTTATTTTAATGTTAGCATGTATTAATCATCTTCGTTATTTCACGATAAATACAAAGCAATGTAGGTAAACTAAGTATTTGATATACTAAATTACTAACATTACAAAAATATTACTAATATGCAGATATTTCAACAATATAACATACCTAATATTTATCCGAAACAAATGAAGTATTATTGTCCACCTTTATGAAGTTAACTGGTGAAATGTGAGTGTTTTAATGGGTACACCTCTGTCTAACGCTTCGAGGATTACAGCCGTAGTGTTGTGTCTTTATGAAGTTCGGTGCAATAGAATTTGACCTTGTATGTCCTTTTAATGGAATGAACTATTGAGCACGACTTATAATTATAATACGGAACATAAGAAAGTAAAGTAAGTATAACAGCTAAGAAACGGATTTTTATTTTTATTAGAAACGAAATATCACTGGGTAGAACAACATTACAATAAGGTCTAGCACGAGCGTGGTAATTTAAAAATATTCGATTCCAGTCGAATTTTGAATCAAATTAAATAAATATGATGGGTTTTTCCAATTTGAAAATCGATTGCGTTTTTATAACGGTTACTCCGCGCGCTTGTGCTAGGCCCTCAGATCATTCACATTGGCACATCAACAGCTACAATACTGCAACTTGGAACCACATTCAACACTTGTGTTAACCGACTTTTCGGAGTGATATCACTAATTATTCAGCTGAAAGTGCACGTTTACGGTATTTTTGACTTTGACAGCGCCTTTATTAGCAGTAGGAGCTGTTTTTGCAGTTCTGTCGCGTGGAAGACCGAATTTCGTATGACCGTCAGTGTTCGGATTTATAGTGACAGAAGCATAGGTAGGTAGGTAGGTACTTACTGAAGAATCTTCTTACCTGAAACAAATTTACATCAACGTGGAATATTCGCCATTTTGTGTATCAGTTTATCGATTGAAACATAGTTCATAGTCGTATGAAATGCGCCGAACCACGTACTTCCCGTTCCCGGCGGCCATTTTGTATCTCAAAACGCCATATTTTTTTCGTAGTTGGGATCTGTCCTTTAGGTAGTCAGTAGCTTACCGCGCCTTGTTCAGCTGTATCTGGAATCACTGGGTGACCACCCAAAAGGTGACTTGGTATAGTCTAGTATCACAGCCTCGAAATGGTTGGCGGGATTTCGGTCTGGCCGTTGTTACGTGGCGCAACTGCAAAAAATATTATAAATTAATATAGTGCCTTCATAGGTTGTTTTATATTGAGAAGAAACTCCATTCTTACGAATAAGGTGGTAACATGAGATAAGTTGTAAAATAACTAAGCTGTAAGCAAAGATTTTTGCTCAATTGTGGTATCTTATGAACTTGAATGTTCAAAAAATCAGCCAGTATAAGTTGTAACAGAAAAGACATTTTAGTATCTTAGTGGACCGAACATTCACGACGCAAGTTTGTAACACCACTTGCGCTATTATGTGTTCCTAGTACATGACATAAGAAAGCATTGATACGTTTACAGGAAAAATCATAATATTTACCTAAAATATGCTGGTCAATACTGGGTCCGTCCACGAAGCGGCTCTCGAACCCTCGGTGGATATCCTCCATCAACCTCTTATGGTTCTCCTTGAAGTTCCAGCAGAGGAACTTGTGGCCTCCTTTCTCTAGATCTACTATCACAGATATTAAGTTCTGGAAACAAATTAAATAAAGAAGTGAGATTAGTCAGATAAAGAGGGAGGAGATTCGGATCAAGTTTTTGCACAAACCGTATACGATGTTGCGACCAACACGTTTCTCGCAACATAAAAACATGTTGTTGAAACAATGCTATTCAACTTTTACCACAAAATTCGTAAGAGAAATTTTCAGGATAATTGTAATAATTTTGAATATTTAACGCTGAGTTAACTGTTATTGTGCATACGAATATTCCCATAAATCTCCAAAACAGTTTGACCGATTTAGATACACTTTTCTATAAAAGGTTTGACATTATTATGAACCGAGGTCAAGTGAATTATTTGTGAGTGATTGGGTTGATTGTTAATCTCCGACGCAAAAATGACGGGGTGTTAAAAGTTTGACGTGACTGTGTGTGTGCCTGTCGCTGGCATCGTACCTTCGGAACGGATGAACTGATATTGATTTTGATTTTTTTTTTGTTTGAGTCGGGAGTGTTCTTAGTTTTGTTTGATAAAAATCGGACCAAGATGGCCGCCGACAGGAAATTTGAAAATTTATAATTTGTTGTTATAAAAATAGTTTTGTTATTAACATAGATTTAAGTTAACTGCTACTAACATAATATGGACATACATATTCTGAATTCAATGATAAATAAATTATCCTCAGGTCCATCTTACCTCAGCGACACCCAGGTCCATGGAATACAGTTGCCGTGCGTCCACTATCACCACGGCGACGTACGTGGGCACGTGCTGACGTATCTTTTTCTGTACGTGTTGCGAGCTCGAGTACGACAGCGCGCCTGACAACGTGATGGACACGCAGTCTTGGTTTCCCACCTGTGGGATCGATATAACATGAAATGCTTGTATTCCGCTTAGGTAAAGCTCGTATTGTTAGATTTAATTAATTAAGTTTTAAAATCGTATAATAGCATGGATTAAATACTATTCCAATGCTGGACAAAGACATTTCTAAATATTTTTAAACAACGGCAATGTGATATGAGGGAATAAATTTTTTTGGCTTGCATACTAATTCATACTTTTAATAAGTGTAATGACAGAGGTAAGCAAAAACATACTTATATATGTATATAGATAAGAGCTAGGTTCCCATTACCTTGAAGGCAGTAGCGTGTACGGGCACGCGCGCCGCCTGCGCCAGCGCGCGCGCTGCGTCAGCCGCCGCGCCGCACACGATGCCGTACTCCAGCCCCGCGCACGCGCCCGTCACCACCGTCACCGCGTACACCAGCAGCTCCACCTCTGTAGGAAGGACCACAGGTATAGGGAACTCATGCGCATCTAGCAAGACTTACTTATATCTTTATATTTTTTTTATGAAAGCTACGAAACACGGTATTTGGTAATTTAATGTACCTATACCTTGATTACACTAAAACTATTTTGCAACGACATCGATGAACCCAACAAAAAATTGATTGATAACCAGTTACAAAACGTCTTCTTTCACATGAGAAAAAAACGTGTCTTACTTACTGCTATTCCTCCACAGCCTGGTGATGATGGCGAGCTCCATGAGCGAGAACATGGCGACGATGATGATGCCGGCCAGGGTCGCGCGGGGGATGAAGTAGAACGCGTCCGACAGCAGGGTCACAGCCAGCAGCACTAGCATCGCTGGGAGACGCATGCGTACAAGAACCAACATAAACGTTGCTGACAACATTGCAATAACAATAGAACAAATCATTGCATACTTGACGTGTCGTTGCTTTTTAAAAACTTGGTAAACAGTTGCTTAGAGCTAAGATTCGGAAAATCAAATTAGGACATGTCCCAAGCAATAAGTTGGTCAATTGAATTGGCAAATAAGTGACGTCACGTCGAATTTCGTTTTGACAAATTATAAAAAACAAGTCATTTGATTAGCACTATCTTTTACCCAATTCTTAAATCTTAGTTTAGTTTATGAACAATAGGCACAATAGGCATTGTAGTCAAAGTTTAGGGCTGTTCACATATACCAGATTTGAAGCAATAACAATGAATTTACCTTTAAAGAAGCAGCCCGCCGGTGTGACCACTCCGCTGGCGTGGTTGAGCGCCGTGCGAGTGAACGAGCCAGTGGACGGCATGCTCTGTGCGAACGACGACACTAAGTTACACATGCCGATGGCAAGCATCTCTTGTGTTGCATCTACTGTAGTGCTGCCGGCTATACAAATACAAAAAAAAAACATTAAACCCATTTTCTGTTATCCTAGTAGTTAAAGCACGTATCTCTCAAGCACTAGGAGGGCATGTAAGATGAGATACTCAGTTGCGAAGGCACGAAGTTCAATCAATGTGACTTCCTGGCCATCGGTAAAGTAAAACATAAAACGTAAGGAAACCCGGATTAAAAATAAATACAAGCCTGAAATCGCCAAGCCGCCTTGATTCTCATGATTTTTTTGCATGAGAGGCATTTACCCTGCAGTAATGGCAGGTATTATTTTGTAACTATTTTTACGTAAAAATCCTTACCAAATGCCTTTGCGATGGCGATGCTCTCCAGTATAGCAACGAGAGGCATCACCACCCCCTCCCCGCCGAACACCGCTAGCATGTCGTCGAAGTACAGCGTCTCATTGTTCACCTCCGTTCGGAACGGAGGTGGTCCGAACCTGGGCAGGCCGCCCTGAATTGTACCTAAAGAAAGGTAAAAAAAAAATCTTTGACGTACAATATGTATAGGAATGGATTTTTTATGCTATATGGTGATGAGAGTCCTAAAAGCCTTTAACATCGCATGCCATTATACGCTATTATAGTACATGCGTGCACGTTGCGTGCCCAAAAATGTTACCAGGAGATCAGCACATACAGGAACTTCACTCCCATATCACACGCCACAAGCTAGCACGTGAGTGCGAGCACATCGCGTGCCCGAACCCTACGCTACCAGGATCACAGCAAATACAGGTGGTGTTTAACTCACCAGTGAGAGCGAAGGGAGTGATTCCTTTAAAATTGAGTACGTAAGCTAATATGGCGGCTGCGAACACAACGAGCGCGTTTCGGGCGCGCACGACGTTTAGCCAACAGCCTGCCAGCCGTGCGCGACACGGAGTTGCGTTGGTCGACACGGCTATTGTAGCTCGCTGTAAATAACAAAGAAGAAAATATTAAAATAACTTCTAAATGAGTATTATGACTAACATATAATCGATAGAAGAATAATATTAATACTCGCTTTAAGTAACAATAAAGCTACAATGGTGCTGATGCCTAACACTGTATCCCATAGCTGTACTGTCTTCAAGTTTTTGAAAAAGTTAATTATAGCGTCGAAGAATGTGTTTCCCGAGGAGCCTGGAAAGAAAAAATATAAACTAAGAATTCGGTCCTAGGTAAGTGAAGACTGATTAGCACGAAAACTACGTAAATTCGATCGATTTTTTTAATTGGAACTACCTGCTACTTGTCTGAAAGCTTTATTCATATTCATTTGATTTCATTGTTACCTGCTATCCTAAAAAGAGACTTGAGTTGTGAAGCGCTGATCTGAAGCGCGGCCGCTGTCGTGAACCCACTAATAACCGGCTTCGATATAAAGTCCAAAAGAAAACCTGAAACCAATCATTATTTATGAGAACGAAGCTATTACATATTAACATTTCATTTCAAGTTGTAACAATTATACAGCCTTTATTATCGTTCTTGTATGTTCCATCTTGAGTCCGCGTATTTATTGAAAACAATGTTGAGAAACAGTTGTGCAACATTGTTGCCCGTAACGTCAATGTTTCTAGCACCAATGTCGTGCTCGTTTCGAACAACGAGTGTTCTGCACTGCAACATTCCATGTTGCCAGCAACACACAAATTTACAAAAACACAAACAGATATGTTGCTGTAACAACGTTGCGCAACATAGTCATCTATCTCCCTTTCAAACAAACATAACAACAAACATTAACATAAACAAAACAAGAAAATTAAAATATCATTTTGTTTTGTATGCAACATGAAAAACATTGTAACATCACGGATGAATGCATAGCCTTGCAATGGTTTGTTGTTAATTATATTGAGTTCAAGGCTAAATTAACGACACCTAGTTTACAGTAGAATGGTAGAAACAACAAAACAAAGAATAAAATAACTAGTGAACTAGAAAACTAATTAGTTTCTTTGTCATAATTATTATTATCAGCTCTTAAACTTGAACTACTAAACCTAGACATTAGCAATATTATCTATTCTGTATAAAGACACTTGTACAAGTAAATAAGTGTTTATAGACGAAGCGGGCCCAACGTTGTTCAATGAAGGACGTTCTCTTGGTTTCGAAACAAATTCAAAGATCTATTCCAGACATTGAGGGGGAATATTATGCGCGGGTCTAACAATATATGGCCACGTCCGGAGTAACTTTTTGAACCACCATTTTGCTGCTGCTTTACTTTATTTAACCACTGTCGCGAGAGATGGCGTGACTTAACCCTATTTTAGGGATCTCAAGAACCCGTCGCCTTGCGCGAAAGTACCAGGCTGACAGAACTTGTGTGAAGTTCATATTGCTACTCTTTTGTGCATCTAACCTTATCTAGGATACTTTATTGGAGGTTTATTATCTTCGACTTATATTCGGTTCGAATATTTATGCTGTTTTATCCCATAGTACTATTTATGCTGCAATTGCTATGAGAAACTGTTTATGTATCCAAACAGTTTCTCAACAAAAACAATGAACGCCAGAAGTTCAGTGTCTTGCATACATTAGCATAACACCACTTTCTCTTTACGTAACAGGGCGACAGATGCCGAAGGAGTTGTTAACACGCGATAGATGTTATGCTAATGAAGCAATTTGAATATGCTCGTTTCTTTCTGATATGAAGAACCATACTAATGATTGAGTACTAATTTGACAAAGTTTTTTTCCATTTGAGTACTTCCTTACATGCAACTTGTTAGACAGTTATAAGATAGATTCGGAATATACCCAACGACATTAAAATCAGACCTCCCAAAAATGGTGTTTTAGAAACAATATTCTTCATTCATAAAAGTGCGATTGAAAAGAAATTGTCCCAAGGGGCCGAGGCCCAATTTTTTCCGCTATAAAAATCGATAGAGATATAGATTATGGCATTAAGCATTATAAGTAATATAATCTTTTACATATGACTTTTATTTTCCCAATCATAGTCAATTTTTTTAACAGGTAGGTAACCTAAATAAAATAAGTAAAATTATTATCAATAGTTTATTCCTAAAATAATGGTTTGAAACATAAATAAAAGATATTAGAAGGTATTCTTGCAACAAAAGATTTGACTTTTTTGACGTCGAGTGTTCTTTTGAATAACACAATATTTATATTATTGTTATGCAGTCAACATAACACCGTTCAAAGACCTGTAATTATGTCACGCTTTGGCAATTTTAGCCAAAAGATGCCTAAATCAAATTATTGCTCACCGCAAACGCTAATCGAATATTTTTTGTTAAGGAAATCCAAAACTTGTTTCAAGCATTATACGGGTATTTATGGATAATCGATCATCTTTTTTTGAACGTTAATTTAAAAATCTAAGATAATTATAGAAGCAGAAAATTGCTTCTAAAAATAGTTTTGTTCATTTTGATGTTGGACGAAACAATAAGTAAGTATTGATACGAGTATTTATTATCATTAGCCTAAGTAATTCTTCAATGGTTACCCATTTTGTAGTAAGACCGTTCCGTTGATCTTGCAGTCGACTCCCAGGACGGGCAAAGTGTTATTGGATTTTCCATTACGAATTTCTCAGTAGCAGCCCGGAGTTTGGAACTTGATGGTTTGGCACCACCGTGCCCCATAAGGCACATCAAGCCGTTGGTCCTGCGCCTGATCTCTCTACAGTCGTGTCAAATTGCCGTCCCATCGGACTATAAGGGTTATGGAAGAGGAGGTGCACCTGTGTTTCAGCATTTGTGCACTATCATATCTCCTGCGTACGTGCCATGGCTAATCTCCATTGTCTCCAAAATCGTTCTGGAGAATATTATTAGGTAATACAGTAGGTAGTACAATAATGACAATACTTATTGCTACAGTACTTATATGAATATACTTGACTTCAATAGCTTTGCGTGTGATAACGAGCTGATAACGGTGGAAATTCAGTACAGTATGCTGAAATTTCAGTTATCATTCAGGTAGCTAAAATGTTGAAATGTTATTTATTATCATGCAGCCGCGCATGGCATGAGGTTTGTTCGATATCTGGCAAGTACCAATATGACTTTAAATTCATATGTACTTTCCTTTTTATTTATTAAAAAAACATCGTAGGGCAACCTGGACTTATACGGATTATAAGTCTGAAACCGCCAATCCGCCTTGAGCAAGAGTGGTGATCAATGCTCATGCCTTCTGTGTATGAGAAGTGGCCTTTATCCACTGAGACAATAATAGTCCGGTATTATTTTATTTATACATTCATACAAGCTGCAGTTTAGCATCCTCGTCAGATGCAGGATGTTGTTATAAAATACATAAACAATCAAATAAAATGACGATTTTTATAGGTCAACAGTTTTTGAGAATGGTATGCGGTAGTGTCTAGCGACTATATCACTGCGGACTTCATCGCCCCGCCCGTCTAAACCCGACAGAAAGGTGGTTAGTCCAAATTTAAAAATCACCTAAAAAAAACTTTTACAATTTTATTATTGACTCGTGTTGAGAATTACTAGCATAGTTACCTATTTGAATTTGTCAAGGATGTGAAACTGCACTTTGTATAAATATTCGCTAAAAACTTGAGGTTGCGAAATTGCGATACATTACGTAGGACATGTCAAGTGTAAATAAAGGCGTTTTCCTTTAAAAAATCGTTACAACATTTGGCAGATGACATCACTGCGCAATGAAGCTTTTTTAAAATAATAATTTTATGTATCATTGCCAGTCTTAAAACACACTGCCACAGAGTCATTCTACCGATACTCGAATGCGGGCTTACGACTGAGTTGCCCGCATTTGAGGAGTTCGTAACAAAATGACTACCCAAATTCATCACGCATCAAATGCGTTTATGCCACTACTAACCTATACGGGTACCGGCCGGTGTTATGAGAAGTTCTTGAGACATTTCAGTCTTTCAAAGTCAAAACATTTATATCAATCCAGTTACAAGCACTTTTGAATCATCAATAAGTTCGTTAGAAAGTTAAAGCTTGTTTCAAACGTAGGAAGGTCTCTATGTACGCAACACTACTGGTATTGCAGGTGCCCATAATAACGACTATACCATCACGCTAATCTTCGTTATCCATAAAATAAACTGTCATTACACTTACCTAACTGTAGTATCCCAAGCAGTAATATAACGCATCCTGATAGAAAAGCAGCCAAGTATGCGAAGTCAGCAGACTTGGCGACATACTTGGCCAGTAAGGCGGCCAAGATGGCGGTGGGGCCTACGGTGACGTCCTTACAGCTGCCGAACAGCATGTACATGAGGCCTGGGAATATGCTGGAGTACAGGCCGACCTGGAAGGAAGATGGCATGGTTTAGGAACATGAATGGTTTTCTTTTTGTTAGCCTATTCTGTCCCACTCCTGGGCAAAGACCTTCCTCCACTTTATCTTTCGCGATGCCGTGCTTCATTCCTCCAGTTTCGAAGGAATCCTTCCCGTTCGTCTCATGAATCTGGTTCTGGTTCTTTTATTATTTGCCCAGATATTTTAGTCCAGGTCCACTGATCTGATCATACTGACCATTGTTTGTAAATTTCCATGGAGTCATATTAAAAATAATATTGAGTGTTATGTCATACTAGGTACTTGTTTTTTTTTTCTTAAAGATTTATTGCTTTATAGTTGACTCAACTTTATTGTCGTTTATTGTCAACCGGATGTGTGAAGCTGTCAAAAACAAGGAGTAGATTAGTTCTATAAATCAAACCTTAACAAAGGTAGATTGAAGATAAGGAGGCCAAAGAGATGAAGAAATAATTACCTGTGGAGGTAACCCAGCCACCATAGCATACGCGATGCCCTGGGGTATTGAGGTCAAACCCACTGTGATACCTGCAAAAATAAAGATAAATCTTAATAGCCATAAAAAAATACATAATTCTTTACATGTTTCCTTTTAACTAATCTGGCAATGATTTATAGATTGGTTTTCCTCTATGAACAAGTACATACAATACAAGGTCAAGTGAAGTGCGAATTTCTTTTCCTCAATGATTCTGAGAACATCAGATAAGGCTTTACATTTTGACGCCATACCTTTAGCTTTGCCCTTGCTACCAATATTTCAAATTCGAGTTATTTCTCAAATGTTACGATTATGGAGATAGCCTTCCTTAGACTATTATTTTAATGTATAGGTATTTTCGTAAAACATAAACGAGAGGAATTATTTTTATTTGTTTCTGGCCTTGAACTACAGAATTAGTCATCAACACCATGATAAATACGGTAGGTACACCAGGCACTCGGTTACGGCTACTAAACTTCATAAATCGAAATACTATTCAAATTAACATTGAGTCTACGAGTGTTAAATACATATTATTGTCGTCACCTATACTGCATTGTATTTGAAATCTTCATCATCGAAATCTATTCTCTGCCGAGTGCCTTTTGTTCCGTGCTTTAATGGTTTCTGCTAATGAGATTCTCAGATACCAGGGAAGCATATTAGGTTATACGCGTTTCATATTTGTTGTTATTTTGGACAACTAAATACAATAATTAAAACGATATTAGACGGCGATTTCAAGTCTGCAAGAGACTTCATCAGGTTAACAGAAGTTACCTAATCATTTCCAATCTCTTATAAGAAACGTAACGTTGATGTCCCAGCCCAGCCCATCTCCAAAGCCATGACTCACAGGTCATTGACGTAAGAATGCAAGACATGACACAACAAGACTTAGAGTGTCAAAATCAAGTGATTCCTAAATCAAAACATCAAGTTCTACATCTTCAGATCCGGTTCACACCAGATTGATATGACGAGGAGCTGGAATGAAATCAGTACTAGGTACAGCCTGTTTCCATAATTCCGTGGGAAGATAAGAGATAACATTATATTCATTCGAGATTATCTATAAATCCCAGACGTGCACAGTTTATAACCGCGGTATGTTTACGAAGTTAAGTTAACTTATACAGACAATTAAAATTCTGAACGCACAGGATATTACGGTTATTAGTTGGCACTTAGCGAGGTAATGTGTTGATTGTTTCTTAACAGGCTTATTTGTCGGTCAGGCGGACACATTCGAAAATTTAGATAGGGTTAATACATTGTTATATTAAAGTACACTTTGTTAACGTAAGATGTGCTGCCTTAATGTGAGCCTGGTAGGAACAATGTACCATCGCGATATCTATGAAAGCGGCGACATCATTTCATTCTTATGGGAACGAGTGATGTCATAGTGAAACGAAAAGAACGCTTATTCCTTCCACATTTCAACAAACTCAACATAAAGATGGTTCTTTTATGACGATCTCATTGATTTTTCATTAATTTACATATAGTATATATATAGTATACCTACTAGCTAGATTGCAGAATGAAGCCAAAAGTTCTAAATAATCCCATGGGAACAATACATTTTCACCTGTTCCTTACAGTGTTGAAGAATAAAATAACCAGTTGTACCATAAAGTCATAAATAAACGTTAGTTGTTTATGACTTTATGACCAAGTTCCTGTTATAACCATTAAGAGTAGATAGAGGCTTTAAAAACACAATAGTTACAGAGACGTGATTAATAGTGGATAATTATATATTATCAGATACAATTTTAATATAATAATCGAACTCTTAATGGGCATGAAAGTCAAACCTACGTCGCTATTGCATCTTTCAAAAATATGTATGACGAAGGTCAGGCTTTAGTACGTATTCGGTAAAATACCTACCAGGGTAAAAGAAAAACTAAAAGCTTATTCCAACTGGCAATGTCATCACACTAGAGTTCACTAGACAGAACTATTCAAAGCATAACTTAAGCCTCTTCAGGGTATTTTACGATCGCAGCAGAACCTACATGCCGTTGAACTACCTGACATACCAGGATAACAGAGAACACTGCATACTCATAAGTACATAACACAGCAAAGCAGATTCAATGAATGACACTCTTGTCAAGGAAAAATGAGTCTATAAGGAAAACTTGTACCAGGATGATATAAGACATGAGGAAGTGTAAGTATCTCACCCGCAATGGCGTCTCGTAGTAGAAACTCCAAGCTGTATTTTGGCAGCCATATTGTGATCGGCAGCCTTCTCTTCCAAGACTCCATGCTACATAGCTTGGAGGACATCCGCTGTAGTCTGCTGTTCGTCTGGTGGACATGTCCTGGATTGAGAGAAAGAAAGGCAGAAAGTGAGAAAGTGAATCTTCAATGTAAGTAAGGTGCATCCTCATTAAATTCAAGATGATAACTACGTAGTGATTCTTAACACGAATCATTATTAAAATAAATCGTTTTTTTTTGTAGATTATTTTCAAATTCGAACTTCTTAGCATTCTAGCCGCAGTAATGTAATTGCCCGACATTACTTAAAGCGTAAGCAACAGGGCGATTCTGTTCTTTGAAAGAAGTGTATTCTGAACAAATACTGTTAAACAGAAAGAACTATAAATACAAGTATTTATTGATTATTGACCATGTTGTAATTTTAGTTTTTTTTAGTTAATGTTATACAATTTTACAAGAACGTAACTGCACTTTGTATAAATGTAAATACAATTATCACAATAATACCTGTTATTGTATTAACAACGTAAGGTTTTTTTAATCAGCGTAATCATTGTTATAGCAGTTTCTTGCCAAGCCAATGATAGTGCAAATCTTAACTATACCTACTTACATAAGACGCACTAATAAACAATATAACATCTTGTAGATTCACGACTTATGAAGAAACTAGCTTATGCCCGCGACTTCGTCCACGAGATTGTCTGCTACCGCGGAAGCAGGCGAAGTCGCGAATTAAAAAGTAGCCTATGTCCTTCCCTAGGGTACAGGCTTACTCTGTACCTAATTTCATCAAAATCGACCCAGTGGTTTATTACTAAAGCGCAACAGACAAACAGACTTACTTTCGCATTTCAAAAATTAGTATAGATTTAAGCTGAACTAGGTAGTACGTACCTACAATACAAACATAAATAAGTACCTACATCAATTCCCATTTTGTAACATAAAAAGGGTAATAACCTTTTATCACTGACGTTCATGTGAATACAAACAGAAAAAAGTAAAAAATCAAAGAATCAACAATCAGTGTTTTTTTTTATTTTATAATCGCTATGAAAATCAAAGTAAAGCACACACTGAAAGAAAGATTCCTGCCTGACAGTCAACTATCGTGATAAAGTAAACATTGATAGTACTAATACGATGTTTGCCAAGTTTTAACTGTAACTGTTTAAGAGGATTGTGGCAATAAACTATGATTGTTTTAAAACCCATCGCGATTATGCAGCAGATTACTTACTCATCTACTTATGCATATGTATAATACAGGAAAATGGTACATAGGGTGCAAAGAAACACATAACGAAGCCAAAGCACGTACCATACCTGGGAATCGTTACGGAGGTATAAACAAAAAAGTTTGAAATTTTGTAACATAACATCACGCTTGTAATCCCCGAAGGCTTAGGTATAGCTGTACCCATTTGAACACCTACATTTCGCCAGTATAGTCTCATGTAATAAGGGGCGAGCCTATTGCCATCAACCGGGCACAAATCCAGACTACGAGGCTGCTACTGAGAAAATCCTGATAGCAAAAGACAATAATACTTTCGAACCGAACTCAAGACTTCATGCTCAGCAATCGCGTTTTGCGACTACTAGACCAACGACAACTAAACTTTAAATACTTCCATGAACACTACGCCTCTGAACTATTGGATGCACTCGTCATCACAATGTTTGAATGCATAACATTGTACACTACCATAAGTAGTGATTTTGGCACATCAAAATAAAAGTCGCCAGACCTCAAAATTTCAGCTATTCTAAAATAGCGCAGGACTATGGGATCTCAGTCTATTAGGGCCGAAACATATAACTGCAATGCGGCGTGGCATTGCAGAAATCTGCTAGAAATTCAGGTCGCAGCTCTCTGTATTGCGAATTCTAATACTGTAAATCGCGCCCATTCGCAGTTTTTAGAGTTGCGTACCCGAACTTTACTAACCTATTACTAAGCCTCCGCTGTTGGTCCGTACGTCCGTCTGTCAGTACGCTGTATCTCATGAATCGTAATAGCTCGAGAGTTGAAATTTTCACAGAATGTGTATTTATATTGCCACTCTAATAACAATAGTAAAAATAAATAAAATTTAAAACTGAAAGGGGTCCCAATCCCATTACAAGAGACCCGTTTTTGGCTTGATACAAGGTATAATGGCAACACTTTTATACCTTCTTCAATGGTAAGGAACCCTTCTTGTATAAGTCCGATCCGCATTTAGTCAGTTTTTATTCAGACCTGGGTTTTGAAAGTGCTAGTGTATTTACAGGGATATGAGATTATTTGGACTCTAGTATAATTAAGGCATTTGTGATACCTCTCGTATTATAGATGTGGAAAGTGGCGGTGGCCAGTTACTATCAGATGGACCGCCTCCTTGTTTACTACTTCTATGTAAATACACTATGCTACTACTGGTTACTTTTAATTGCAATAACAATGACCGTTTACCACAAATGTACCTACATACATACCTACATTTTTGTCTAAAGTGCACTTAAGAGGAAAATTGCTTTTACTCAAAACTTTCATTGTGTGTGTTGATTCCGTTGTGCCTAACTAGGTCTAAATTACTTCTAAACTGCCGACGAAAAGTTTGAATTAAAGAATCTTTTGCACAAAGCACATGTTTCCAAGTTAATTTATCCAAATGTGATACATTACAAAAATTTTCGAATAGGTACTGACGCGGAGCCTATCTAGTCCTTGGAGAATAGATACATAATAGAACAAATCGATTACGTCAAGTGATTACCTGCAAGTGTGTTATCTACAGAAGAACTTTAATTACTTTTAATAAAATATCCATAAACCCCACTTGAAATACAATAAACTAGCTTTTGTCCGCGACTTCCTTCGCGTCAAAGTTGGTTTCTCCATACAAACTTTGGGCCCCGATTCATCCCCTTAAGGGGTGTATTGAAAAATCCTTTCTGAGCGGACGTCAACTAACTATAAACTACCTCCCTGCCTTCATCTTTAAACGTCATGCGGATTTAGATATTTCTTGGTGAGTGAGTGAGTGTCTTTTCGCTTCTATATAATTAGAAGATTAAAAAGAAGCCTGTCCTTTTCAGGATCCCAGACCCTTTGTTTAACGATCAATTAAGTGGTTCTGCCGTTTTCAGGTAACAGATCGTCAGACAGACATCGACATAACATCATAACATCACGCCTGTAATCCCCGCAGGGTTAGGCAGAGGTGTACCCATTAGTACACCCACATTTCGCCAGTTATGTTTTTAGTCCCATGTAATAGGGGGCGAGCCTATTGCCATCAACCGGGCACAAATCCAAACTCCGAGGCTGCTACTGAAAAATTCCTGATGGAAAAACCCAATAACACTTTGCCCGACCTGGGAATCAAACCTAAGACCTCATGCACAGCAGTCGCGCTTGCGACCACCGAGGCAGTCAACAGACATGGATGTTTGGATAAAATAATTATGGTAATTTAAAAGCATTAAATTGCACCAACATAAGATTTGCAGATATTTCAAAGTCAAAGTCAAATCATTTATTTCAATTATACCATTAAAAGGCACTTTCAAACGATTTCATTATGGTAATGAAAATGCAGAACTGATAGGGACCATTAGTCAGCAGTTTAATGAGGCGAATCAGCTTCCTTCGCCATTGTTTGTAGACATTGTTAGAAAATGTTATCGTATTGTACGTTGTTACGAGTGTAATCCCATTTATCTTACTTATTATTATAAATACTAAAGTTTTAATGGATGAATGATTGTTATTGAATCGCGCCACAACTACTGAACGGATCTGAATGAAATTTAGCACAGACGTTGATTATAGTCTAGAATAGCGTATAGTCTACTTTTTATGCCACGAAAATATAAGATTCCCGTGTTTTATTAACTTTGACGCGGACGAAGTCGAGGTCGGAAGCTAGTTTTTCATATATTTTCAAAAGGTATAAACAGGTACTTAAAAAATAACTCGAGAATATTAACAACTAAAAGGTCTATTCTGAAAAATAATACCCTTCGTTATTTCAGATACCTTCAAATAAGCTTTCATCCCTGACAGCTGTCGTTACTCACCGAAGGATTTTGTTACAGAATAACAATGCTAATCGTACAACAGAAGAAGATCGTAGAACAGAAGCTATGGTAAAAAACCAAGACCACCAATCCATTAAGCCAAGAGAATCGCAACAATCGACAAAAAAGTGAACACAAGATAACTATGAACAAAATTCCCAAAGGTCGAACCACAAAATGAATTATTATTGTATTGTAAGTAACTACCCACGTCTTAGCAAAAAGTTAAACCAACCATAAAAAAAAGGTTTTCCCTTATTAAAAAACATACAACAATAATTTATGAAACAACAATTGCCACGTTACCTATAACTTCAATCATTTTCGCATAAAAAAGTGAACACAAATGAAACTGTATCAATTTCCACGCGTTACATTTCGAAAAACATTTCTAACTAGCCGTAAAGAAAATACGATAAATTGTACGTTTTTTCGCGTCGGACGTACAACTGTCGTCTTCGGAGTTTCAAAACATACTAAGCCGGTAAGCATAATATAAGAAGCATCGCGTCTTGGCGGTCCAACATTTGTTGAATTCAAATGTTGGCTGGCCAACATCATTAGAACACCGTCGTCCTATTGCTTACAAGATTGACCAAACACTTGAATACAAATGCAGTGTTGGATAGCGCTCAATTGTCATGTTGGCTGACCATACCAACTGTGATACTGGCACTTCACTTGTCGTATTTGTGCAAATATTTGCATTTTTCCCGTTTTGTAAAATCTACTTAATCATAATTTTCATAGGGTATATTTTTGATGTCTCAAGTTAAGCGAATGTTTGGACAAATACGCCAAGTGAAGTGATACTTGAAGGCAACAGCAACAAATCAACGCACGAAGCAAGAGATAATAATTAAATTTTAATTAAGCATCAGGTGGGATTACAGCTCACCTTAAACTCACTTCATCAAAATTCACTGAGGGAGATTTTTACAAAATAGAAGGGCTGGGAAACTTACTGGAAATAGTGTACGTTTATATTGAAAAGGTGCATATTGCCATCTCACTAACGTGTTCAGATTATGGCTAGAAACTTTAGATTGAGTTGAGAAGCCAGATATTCCAATATACTGAGCTTTTCGTCCTGTATCCATCTCATTACCGCACAGGGACTTTTATTTTTAATCGGGATGGCATCTCTCAAATCAAGCTAGGAGATGTTGTTACGAGTGTAATCCCATTTATCTTACTTATTATTATAAATACTAAAGTTTTAATGGATGAATGATTGTTATTGAATCGCGCCACAACTACTGAACGGATCTGAATGAAATTTAGCACAGACGTTGATTATAGTCTAGAATAGCGTATAGTCTACTTTTTATGCCACGAAAATATAAGATTCCCGTGTTTTATTAACTTTGACGCGGACGAAGTCGAGGTCGGAAGCTAGTTTTTCATATATTTTCAAAAGGTATAAACAGGTACTTAAAAAATAACTCGAGAATATTAACAACTAAAAGGTCTATTCTGAAAAATAATACCCTTCGTTATTTCAGATACCTTCAAATAAGCTTTCATCCCTGACAGCTGTCGTTACTCACCGAAGGATTTTGTTACAGAATAACAATGCTAATCGTACAACAGAAGAAGATCGTAGAACAGAAGCTATGGTAAAAAACCAAGACCACCAATCCATTAAGCCAAGAGAATCGCAACAATCGACAAAAAAGTGAACACAAGATAACTATGAACAAAATTCCCAAAGGTCGAACCACAAAATGAATTATTATTGTATTGTAAGTAACTACCCACGTCTTAGCAAAAAGTTAAACCAACCATAAAAAAAAGGTTTTCCCTTATTAAAAAACATACAACAATAATTTATGAAACAACAATTGCCACGTTACCTATAACTTCAATCATTTTCGCATAAAAAAGTGAACACAAATGAAACTGTATCAATTTCCACGCGTTACATTTCGAAAAACATTTCTAACTAGCCGTAAAGAAAATACGATAAATTGTACGTTTTTTCGCGTCGGACGTACAACTGTCGTCTTCGGAGTTTCAAAACATACTAAGCCGGTAAGCATAATATAAGAAGCATCGCGTCTTGGCGGTCCAACATTTGTTGAATTCAAATGTTGGCTGGCCAACATCATTAGAACACCGTCGTCCTATTGCTTACAAGATTGACCAAACACTTGAATACAAATGCAGTGTTGGATAGCGCTCAATTGTCATGTTGGCTGACCATACCAACTGTGATACTGGCACTTCACTTGTCGTATTTGTGCAAATATTTGCATTTTTCCCGTTTTGTAAAATCTACTTAATCATAATTTTCATAGGGTATATTTTTGATGTCTCAAGTTAAGCGAATGTTTGGACAAATACGCCAAGTGAAGTGATACTTGAAGGCAACAGCAACAAATCAACGCACGAAGCAAGAGATAATAATTAAATTTTAATTAAGCATCAGGTGGGATTACAGCTCACCTTAAACTCACTTCATCAAAATTCACTGAGGGAGATTTTTACAAAATAGAAGGGCTGGGAAACTTACTGGAAATAGTGTACGTTTATATTGAAAAGGTGCATATTGCCATCTCACTAACGTGTTCAGATTATGGCTAGAAACTTTAGATTGAGTTGAGAAGCCAGATATTCCAATATACTGAGCTTTTCGTCCTGTATCCATCTCATTACCGCACAGGGACTTTTATTTTTAATCGGGATGGCATCTCTCAAATCAAGCTAGGAGATTTCCGATACTAACCAGACTATGATGCCTTAAAAATTATGGCCTCGAAGCACGGCTTCAAAGTTATAATCAGTATAAAGCTATGAACATCTACAATATCAAAATGCATTGCTATTTCCGCAAAAAAGCTTCGGGAATCCGGGAGATTTGCCTTTTTAGATAAAAAGTAGGTAGGTATTGTAGGAACGGCTAAAAGGGAAGTTAGGCTGGCTGTCAAGGATATTTTTCTATATTAAACTTTAACAAATTGTAACTAATCGGTCCGTTATAAATAATCCGCATTCTTCACGGCGACGTAATAATTACTTCTGGTTCGTAAAGTTTTTATTATATTTGTGTTATAAACCTGATTGGAATAAGAGTTATTAGCAATTAAAGCGCAGAAATAATTACTTAACACTTTGATTATAGCCGAGAACTGACTACCTCGTTGTCTCGTGGTCGCATGTGGGAGCGTGGCCCTGGGTTCGATGTCGGTTGGGAAAAAAGTATTATTAGCTTATTCCATTAGGCATTTCTTAGTTTCCTAGCCCGGAGTTTGGAACTTGGTTAAGTTGTGACACCCTGCCGTATGTGAATTTATGTTTGAACGCACCTACGATACAGCAGATACATGAGGCAACGTTTTAATTTAAAACAAATACTTTTTTCCGTTAGACTAAGGTTCACGTGAGCGAAGCTGCGGACACAGCTAGTTTATAAATATTTGCAAATGAGAATCATAATGGCGTGGAGGAGGATTGAGTTCGATCGCAACTTGAAAATCTTATGTTCTGATTTTGATAAATTTCTGAGGTAGGTTATACCGCAATTTTTTTTAGAAAGGCAAAATTATTATTTTTATTAACTTTTATCACATTCAAAATCAAAGTAAAATATTAATGTTATCCATATAAGTTACAACATAACATCACGCCTGTCATCCCACATTTCGCCAGTTATGTTTTTAGTCCCATGTAATAGGGGGCGAGCCTATTGCCATCAACCGGGCACAAATCCAGACTCCGAGGCTGCTACTGAGAAATTCCTGATGGAAAAACCCAATAACACTTTGCCCGACCTGGGAATCGAACCCAAGACCTCATGCACAGCAGTCGCGCTTGCGACCACTAGACCAACGAGGCAGTCATATAAGCCATATAAGTTACTATGATAATTTATCAAACTGCTATATTAATACATGTAAATAATGGAGGACCATGATTTGTGTGAAAATAAAGACTGTGAGCCTTACAAGTTTACAATCTTCAAACAGATTTGAGTAAACCGGTGAGGGTTATCTCCTTGAACAAGTAAGTCAACATAAATATTTAAGATTTAAATAATCTTTATTTAATCTTTCATTTGAACATAGCCTTAAATGAAAACGATGATGATATATTTTAATTTAAAAGCTTCTTTTAATACGCCTAAGGTCCGCCTTTTTAACTTTTGTTGCATACATTTTAATTAATTAATAATTAATTATTTGGTACATTTTTGCAATTTTTATCAAAATAAGTTTGTTAAAAAAATTGTTGAATGATCTACATAAAAAGCAGGCATGTATGTAAGCATGAGGTCTTGGGTTCGATTCCCGGGTCGGGCAAAGTGTTATTGGGTTTTTACATCAGTAATTCCTTAGTAGCAGCCTCAGAGTCTGACATTTACATAAGACTTAAACATAACTGACGAAATGTGGGTGTACTTATGAGTAAACATCTGCCTAAGCATTCTCTACCAGGCAGCTAAAGGCGGTGAAGAGATATCATGGCAGGTGAAAATTATTGTACAAGTATAAAAAATTGGCAAAAATACCCAGAATAATTTCAAAAGGTCTAAGAAATAAATAAACAGATTTCCTCACTGAATTGGCTTCCATAAGAAAATTTCACGTAGTCACTATTTTCCTACAAAGTCATGCTTATTATTTTTTCTTTTATAACCAGACAGTTAAGCAAATAAAAGATTACAAACTTGCAAAGTATGAACAGACCATTTTATAGTACGCTCAGGTTTGTAAATAGATAAGGTTTTAATACCATTAGTTAGGGTTTTAGTTATATTATTATTTGGTTTAGGCTTTATATATAAAAGT
This sequence comes from Hoplodrina ambigua, assembly GCA_949774945.1. Taxonomy (NCBI): domain Eukaryota; kingdom Metazoa; phylum Arthropoda; class Insecta; order Lepidoptera; family Noctuidae; genus Hoplodrina; species Hoplodrina ambigua. The sequence continues at coordinate 1,189,786 of OX458974.1, read as the reverse complement.
ATTTTTTATCTTATATAATAAAAGCTAGAGGTCACTTACTAAGTAAATACAAACTCTTGTAAACTACTTGACCTATGAAGCTGTTTAGTATGTGGCGAGCAGAATCTAGCTTTATATTTATTGTACTAAAATCTATCTGCTGTATGTCTTAATGACTTATGGCCTGCTTTATGATGGTACATAAGGCAGGTTGCATAAAAGTATAATAAATAAGTACTTAATTAATACATGAAATAGTCACCATCTAATAATCAAAGTTTTATTTACACTCAGACACTTTAATTTGTTCCCTAGTGTGCCTATAGGTACTACTTAGGTACCGCAATACCATGGGTATTTTTACTTAATAAACTTTTCTCCTAAACAAATATGAATTCTTCTCTATGGGAATATTTATATGCTGTTAAGAAAGTTATGGAAACAACGAAGATGTCTATTGTACCGTAGTGTGTGAAAATTATGAATTGTTGTACAGAATGATGCATTGGCGATTTCTGACTAATATTTTATTAAACATTTTAATAATCGCTCATATCTTCTCTGCGAGAGAATATGCTTTGTCCTAAAGTAGAACAATTACAGGCCAGTATTATTGTTTAATTACGAAATGGTTACAGTTTTAGATAAATAAAATGGAACAAAATAGACAGAGACAACACAGTCACTAAAGAACTGTGTCAGATTTAAAGAAACGGGTTGGTTTTCGTAATGCCTATGATAAGATATACCTTTTATAAATCTTCGTAATACTGGTCCAGGTTAAAAACATAATATCAAGAGAAATGGAGCAACCTCAAAAAAAGAAAGAAGTTTGTACCTACATAATCATCATTTAATTTCTTTTTTTTTTTATATCTTAAGCGTGTTAAACAAAAGATAGCTTTGTTAGAAGTAAGTACAAACACTGTTTTTTTTTTAAACTAAGAATAAAGGCATTAATTTAAACAAAATCATGATAACTTTACGTTCAAACTTGGATAAAATATTTTACGTACCTAACAGCGGTCTCCGAGGGTCGTCAGCATCCATTTTCTGTACACTATAGCATCTCCGGACACGTGATACTCGCACATTTATGTCATTTAAATTAACTTATCTATTATTGATAGCATTTGTGATAGAATTACATATTACTTTGTTATTGTTTACTATGATAACAATGCCTTTTGTTTGACATCATAATGTCTTTGAATGACATTAACGTTTGACACTGACAGTGAAGTGCCTGTCAGTGACAATTGATAAGAGTTTACGTTTGGATATATTGTTTGAATCGAATAGTTGAAAAGTGCTGGCGATAAAAAGCATTGCAAAATAATGGAAATAATAACTTAAGTATTATTATTGATGAATTGAATGAATGAATGAATTTCTTTGAGCAGAGATGTGAATGTGAAATTAAGAAAAATATGCTATGGTTGCAAAGTTAATAATAGGTATAAGTTCATACCACGTGGTATGAACTTATAAAGTGCGTGTATCCAAAACAAGACAGATAAAGGTGTTTACGGTGATCCCTACACGAAGTAATATAATTTTATAAAAGCCGTGTAAAAAAACAAAGATATATTAATAAAAAACGAATTACTTATAATACAATCACTAAAATAATATACTCATACATACACTTTTAATTTTAAATTTACACATTCAATGCGATAGCAAAATAAAATTATCCTAATACAATTTTTGCCTTTTTATTTGTCTTTACATATTCATGTTAGCAGCTAATACATTTTTTTTTAATTGAGCTGGTGGTTAGGTCTCGTCATATTGAACAAATTTTAGCTTTAATCTTTTCGCAATTTCGTTACGTAAATCAATGATAACCCAATGAACAATAATCGTACAGAACTAATGTAATTTGCCTTATAAATAATAATTAACTATCAAAACATCTATTTAGCGAGCAATGATCAAATGTACAACGCGCGTGGGACCTGGATTCTTCTCATAGATAACCTATTGTCTAGACTCAAGTCACATTCTACCAACTATAACTGGTTAAGATTGACAAACAAATTGTTCTGATAACTGCTCTAACTTTTAACATTCACATCAATAAAAATTTAAGTTCACCTTTTTTCTTAAAAAGTTTAGCCAATCTGCGTAGCCTTTTCTCAACTATGTTGGGGTCGGCTTCCAGTCTAACCGGATTTAGCTGAATACAGACATGCAGACTTTGAATACGTTACTTTTACCTATTTTACATGGAAGACTGCCTATCTGACCTCCACAACTCAGTAATGGCTTTCGAGCTTCTAATGACCCGTAATAACTGTCAATGATCCACGTATGACAACCGGCACTAACCGCGGCTTATTGTGCTTTCCGAGGCACGAAGGAGTCTCGGTGTGTAAAGATGGTTACCCATCCACTGGCCAACCCTGGCAAGCGTAGCTTAACCAATGGATCGACCCGTGCACCTGTTATTACTTAGCCACGAGCTTTTCTTAAAAAGGTGATTGACGTGTAGGTATGGGCAACTCTTGAAACCGTATTTATAGAATCTGGTAGCGTTATCATTGTTATTTAAATACCTACCCTAAATAAAATTGATGAGGCCAAGTCAATACATTTTATCTATGGGCCAAGGCTAAAATGGAGATACTTATTTATCAAAAGCGCCTTACCTTTTAATTATGGCAATCTGCGTAACTGTGTAATTGTCTATCTCTTTTCTCTTCCTTGATTTACTCTACTAAGGACTTTGAATACGTTACTTTTAACTCAATAAAAATTGCAGAACGTTCAAAATACCTCTTAAGTTGATGTAAGAACTACCGAGACTGAGGTCTACATGAAAAAGATACGCTGCACCTGCGCACCCCTTATGCCATTCGTTTTATAATAAACCCCTTTGCATAGATAAGTACTAGACCTACTAATCGTACGAGACGGAGACTACATGCTTATAACTACACTCCCGTAGGTCGTAGTCGTAGCGTAATGTTAGCTGTTCTGTCATAATTATCTAATTATCTAATCCGACTAGTAGTTCAAGATTAACGCGTTTAAACAAACAAAAAACTCTTTAGCTTTATTATAATTAGTACAGATTAAGTTAAGTATATTAATAAATATAGAAAGGTAGGGATTATCTGTGGTTAGGGGTAGGTTAAGTTAAATTAGGTACCTACGTATATCTAAGTACTTATCTGAAAGTGTAATTCGTTGCTGACTATACATACTTTAGGTTACGTAAAGTTGTTTGTCTAAATATATAAGTATAAGATTTTTTTTTGTTGTTGTAGGTAAAGTTGGTTGTGAAATTGTTGATTTATCAAACAGTTTCATTCATAGATATCTGAATAAAAATTGGCTTAGTGACCTATCTCAGAATGTTGTTTGTAAACATGTTTGTTTTTGTTTTGTTAACATGATCTTATTTGGATAGGAAAATTCTTCTATGTCCTTCACTCCTAGTCCCATATTTTGTGTCTAAACGTAAAAATCAATGTAAGAAACCCAAGACCCTTATTTTTTACGATTCTAAGCAAAATTTACTTTAACTCAATATAAATAGGTATGTATAATAGGTATGTACTCACAGAATCATACAGTCTTTGGATAATACCTACAGATAAATACCTACTGTCCAAGTGCGTAAGTGTACACAACTATTTTATTTAGAACATGGAGTGATCGCGTCATAAACATCAACACAAACAAAACATCTCCACTGTTCACTGCGCGCCTGGTGCAAAGGTTCCGCGTGTTACATCAGACCCGTTACAGAATTACTACAATACTGCTTACAATGCACTTCCTATTGTCTATGTGGTCCTATTACTGATCGTGTATGGTAATATTACATTCCATACATTTTTACTATGTAGGTGCTAGTTGCACTTTTTAAAAGTTATTGTTATTTTTTTAGTTTACACTAGAAAAGTACAGCCTGCTCTCTCTTTACCCTACTAAAAGGTTTGGAACAGAATAGGACACTTAGAAATGCCAAGAAATTGACCAGACCCCCTGCAAAATACACGTGAAGATTTTTTTTCTAAATTCATGCAGATGAAATCTCGAGCTTATGGCTAGTAAATATTTTTTTTTTCGAAACTTTTATCCAGATTCTATAGGTATAAAAATACCTACCTGAAAAACTGAATTCAGTTAAACTTTCACAAGTCCCTACCTATTATGTAAGTGTTTGTAAAAGCCATTTCTCTCTCTTCCTAATGTAAGTTGTTACCATGTTGCATTAGTCACCGTTGTTTGCTTCTAATCAACAAATTTCTACGACATCGTGCAACATGGAATGCCTTCACTTTATGCATTTGTATACATTTCGACACGCCACTTGTAAATCAATGGTTTATTTCATCAGATTGTTACAATTCTATAGGAATTTCCATGATATCAATAAATTAAACATGAAATTAATTTGATTTTGAGCTGAAACTTTATACCTAATTTTCCTTTATTTTGTATGGTAACGCTATTCTACTCCCCGTCTTTTTAAACCATTTTAGCTTTCCTCTTTGAATGAAAAATAAACTGATTACAAAAGATATCTAGTTTATTTAAGAACCTTTGATTTACTTGCTCCTGTCCCGGTGTCTGTGGCTAAACAAATTTTACAATTTATATTTGAGCCTCTTCCCGGTGTTCAAATAAACGGGAATTTTGGATACAATAAGAACATTGTATGACATAATATACCTATACATAAATAAACACATAAAAGAATAATTTAAAAATCGATAGAACTTAACAAAACGTTAGGTCGTTGAAGTTTTAAAAGGTGCGTTAGAAAATTGTAACCACTGTAGAATAAACCTAATACGACTAGACAAGGACAGCGTTATTGTTTATATTGCCATCTTGCTCACACCGGAAGGTGTCTATTGCAAGGCGCTTGGCTAGTTTCGTCATACATAGTGACCACTTTAAATGGGTCTGTCATAACTCCCTTTTGTATGCACCGTTAGCAGAAACCCTATAAAACTAGAGGTCTCTTTAGAATAGCTACCAGGCTCACAGCAATATCTAGGACAGAGGACAGTAAGATCACGAGGTTGCCAATAGCTTCGGCCCTTTTACGAAATTCTTTAATGTTTATTATTTTACATTAATTATGAAGTTTTGTGACATACTCTGATTTATCAAGTTATACGCGTAGGCAAGTATATGGATGCTTAGAAGATAAGGTGAAATGGTGCTATAAAAAATATTTACCTAATCATCTCGAAGAATATTAATTTTTCACCTAACGAGACGCCATGGTACCAGGAAAGTAGGATCCATCGGAGTCTATTGATAAAAAAGTACATAATTAATTTATAGTCCTTTCATTCATTGAGATACGACAGTGCATACGTCTAGGTACCTACTAACTTATCTATTTAAGATTATCTCATATCGAGGCAAAAGGTCAATATAATCAGGCCATAATTATCAGCTAAATGCAACAAAAATTATTATAAAAAAATTACTAAATGCTACAGATTTTTTTTTAATCAGGTTGTTTGTTCACTGACCTAATAACCTATATAAAATATTATCAACACACATGCAATTAAAAGAAAACTTTATTAAAAGCAATACATTTTTTAATAAAAATATTTAGATTGCGCTTTTCTACAAATGAAAAGTCTATTGCATTGAAGAAAATATTATGATGCGTCTGCAGCTGATGGCAAATAAAACCGCATCGCGCATGCGTCTACAGCATTTGCTTACCAAACGTTGCCCAGTGAGGTCGTGAACCTAAATACGTCACAGTTTTAGTTATTGACATTTGAGTGCATAATATTTTGTTGTTAATAAACCAGTGATTTTATTTTTAAACAAAGGTAGGTTCAATTTATTATTCTTTCACTATTTATTAATTCCCGAAAAAAAAGACATCTATGATTCATTAGTACCTAATTAATTACCTAAACTTAATATTTGAAAGATGTTTAAAAATATTTTTTCATTCAATTTTCTATGTGTAAAATTGTCGGCTATTTCCCAGCGGCCCTTGCGCGTGCGCCAAAGAGATTCGAAAGAATCGCTTACTTGATATTGAACCCGCTTCAAGAATGTTTATAAAAATCTAAATTAATTAACAGAGATGTATTCTTTATGGTTCATCATAACACCATTATTTTCCTTAAAAACATGGTTATAAAATATAACCCCATAGGTTACCTAGCTCTATAATAATAGGGCTAAATTTTGAAATCATGCGTGTGATTCTTGTATCGTGATTCAGTGTAATGGGTATAGTCCTCTAATACTATCTATGAACCGGACACCAGTCCTCGTGCTACTATTAATAAGCTCGTGTTTTTTCATAAATACATTACCTGTACTGAGAATCGAACTCAGGAGCCCTCGCTTAGCAGTTGCGCTTACGAAATACTAAGGAAGTAAAGAAGCAGTCCCTTATTTACGGATTTTATAAAATGTTCATTTTACCTCGTAATGTCGATTACTGAGGTCATTGATCGCTTCGCTACCTAAAGATCGGAAAATTCGGTTCGGCTCTTTTTTCATAACTTTGCCCCACACTAGGAATTGCTCCTGGATTTTGAGTGGGTTTACAAATATTTATAATAAAGTCACATAGACAAACAACCAGACCCGGAACACCTACGAACTGTCAAACAAATTCCTTTTTCGTGTGGGAGACGAACCCGTAACACGCAGCAACATTCGCTCAGCCACTGCGCCATCCGTGTCATTAATCTTTATTAACGCTGTTTTGAAAATGCCGAACCTAACAATCCAAACCAAATACTGACCGGCTATATGCATAGTGACTCTAACGAGCAGGTAAGCTTGAGCAAGCGTCAAATTATAGTCTAGGGACCCTAGGTAACCTAAAGTTACGAAATGTCTAAGTAATAGCAGGAAACTCCATTAATTTTACAAATTACACTGAAAGCAATTTGTAATTTATAGTTGAGTAACGCTTACCTGGGATTAAAATGAGCGAGATTGAAGATTGATTGATTTAAGCAAGACATTTCAAGTTACCTAAGTAATTTGAAGTTAGTAGGAATAACTTTTGATATTAACCATTATAACCATTATTTGGAAGCATTTAATTTTGTAAGTTAGAGTGAACAGGCTTCTCCTGGGTAAGCTTATTCCATCGACTTTGTCTCTGTCACATCTGACATAGACTAGAGTCAAGATTATAACCAGACATCGACAATTTTTACTGTAATTTACCTAAAGGATTTTATTATGAACTAGCTTTTACTCTCCTTAATTTACCTACAAGGGACATAAAAGTATAATAATATAGGTTCTAGCACTCAGGTGTAACATAGCTTTCTATTAACCAAAGAATTGGACAAGGAGTTTCGGAGATAAACGAGTTCAAAAAAACAAACTCTGTAAATTTTATTTTGCTTAAATAAACAAACATGTCCATGAGACAGTAAAACATGAAGATCTGTTACTTAATTACGCAAGCATCTAATACTGTGTACCCATATTTGTAAAATAATTAGCTGATTTGATTCAGTGACGTACTGACGTGATGCTCGGATGCAACAGTCTGCCACTAACTAGTTCAAATTCGCTCTTTATCACATAACCTCTACGCTCATACTTTTCAATGAACTTATACCCTGACAGTTGCAAGTTTGTTACTCTTATCAACAAATAGACTGCGCCCGCGCTTTCGTCCGCGTGAAATTTCTTTTTTTTTTGCATTAATATGTGGTAATATAACGTAAACGACTCAAGGATAAAATAATTTTCAGAATCGTACCAGTAATTTCGAAGATAAGCGCGTTCAAACAAACAAATAAACTCTTTAGCTTTGTCATAATATATTAGTGTTGGTTTTCTGGGAGGTTTTATATTTTTGGGTTCAAACCCAAAAGTCGCCTTAGTGACCTACTTCTTATAACATCAGCTATTTGCCAGTAAAAGTCCCTTTCAAATTAGTCCAACCTTTCTAGAAATTAGCTGGAACAGACAGGCAATTTTTTTAAATAGTTTTATCGTTTAGTTACCATGTAAACATTCATATTTATTAAGTAAAAAAACTGTTATTTTGACTTTACAAACAGACACTGCTTTAATATTTTTTATTTGTAAGCTTGTATGTACGTATTTATGTATTGTATGTCTATAAGATATTATTTTCACTCCTCGTAGCTGTTGTTCTGCGGGCAGTGCTCCAACTCATAAGAGATTGCTGCCAAAATATCGATATCGGAAATCATTGTCAAGATCATTAAGTTTTCTCTCCTATCATTTGGTAGGTACCTACTTGAAGGTTCTTTTAAGTTTGAAGTATTTTTATGAACTTTGAGTGTGGACTTACAGTTTTGACTTATTAAGTAAGTACTTAGATTACTTAAATAATCATGTGAGTAACAATAATGGAATTACTATTAGGTATCCGACTATCCGCTAATAATAAATAGTAATGTTCATTCATTAATTTGGCTAGATTTATTTTCTTGTGTGAGGTTAGGACTGCTCGACTTCGATCACAATATTGTAACTAAATTAGCTCCATGTATCTATAGACATAGTTTGCTGTCATTGCTTTGTAAGTAATTCTTATTTTAGGTAAAAATTATTGAATTAAAGTAATATTTTAATAGATAGACCGTTACCACGGAGGAGTTTGTGGCTAAGTAATAACAGTCGCACTGGTCGATCCATCAGGTTAAGCTACGCTTGCCGGTGTTGGTCCGTGGATGGGTGACCATCTTTCCACACCGAGAGTCCGAGACTCCTCCGTGCTTCGTAATGCACGTTAAACTTTCGGTCGTGGCTGTCATACGTACGTCGATCTTTGACAGTCGTTACGGGACGTAAGAACCCCGAAAGCCTGACAACCAGTCTTACCTACCCAGTTACTGGGTTGTAGAGGTCAGATAGGCAGTCGCTCCATGTAAAATACTGGTATTCAGCTGCATCCGGTTAGATTGGAAGCCGACCCCAACTAATTGGAAAAGGCTAGGCAGATTGATTGAGTCACAATTAATGTCAAAGACTTGACAAAATTGAATGTAAATTATTGTTATTTTTGACAGATTGAAACTGACAATAAAATGCAAACGTTTTTAAAAATTTGCTGCCTTTATTCCTATTATTTTATTAGTAGCGTGTAATGCATTCCATGGAATTTTCTGTCCGATAAGCCGAATGCTACTTTTCCATAGTAAACAATGCATCGACAGTAGTTAAACGCATGTTATTTGACCTTAACATTACGACTGCTTCCTTCATGCCTTTATTCGGAGCGGAGGTAGTTTCTCCACATCGGAAGGTGTTGTAATAAGAATTACTTACTTAATTAGCTATATCCGGTTGTTTTCATAAGATACATCGTTTAGAAAAAATTAATTAAAAGTAAATATCGATTAATTTTTTACTTCGTAGTTTGAATTAATCCGCGCGATATTTTACACAAATCTTTGTCGAAAATACTGAAATTCGTAAAAGATTATTTTATTTTCCTCACGAGTGTGCTGTAAAACGTCGTATGAAACGCGTGAGCATTATAATTATATTCATGTTCCCGGTTTTATTACGGCCTCACCTTTGGCTCGGGCTGCAACTTAGCCTAGACCATAATGACAAACTTACTACACTAGTTTCATAATTTCTATACTATTAATAAACTACAAAGTTTTGAAGCGGTTATCTCGCGTTTTTAAAATTTTAAAGAGTTAATTGAAATTTTCCTATTTATCTTACTAATTAGGGAGGTATTACTATGCTGATAAATATAGGTAAAAATCATGGTAGGTAGTGCTTTTTTTTAAACTGATATGATACTATAGTTTACTTATTGATAAGAGTTGTCAGGCTTCCCTAACAATAATATTTTAAGTTTTGATCAGACGCATCTGTAGACGTTTCAAAGTACCTTACCTAAGTACTTACTAAACACGTTACTACTTCTTAAACTAAGCTCGCACTACGAAATTTAATCGTTATAAACTTTTATAATGCAAAATGAAAGCGCAAACACAATACCACTGTACTTGAGCGTGCAGTTTTCAGATTCTAGTACCTATATTAATATTGCTGTCAGATTGGCAATATTACCCGTAACTATTGACATTCTAGTGCGAGAAAACAACCAAGCCACTGGTCTTTTATTTTTTATAAAATAAAAGTAAAAACCAGTATAAAAAAGCTATAAGAAAAGGTTGCAACATTTAGCATTTAACATTTAAACTTTGAGACACTTTGACATTATTTTTGTGATAGATATTGATACATTACTACCAGGCTCTCATAACTTGTAACAACTTCCTCTTCAGCAATGGCTCGTGTATGCGTGATCGGAGCGGGCGCGGCTGGCCTGTGTGCCGCTCGTCACCTTTTAGAAGAGCCCTGCGTCAGCCAGGTGGACATCCTGGAGCAGGCACCGCAGCTCGGCGGCACCTGGGTCTACACCGAGAATGTTGGATATGATGACTTTGGACTACCCATTCACACGAGCATGTACAAGAGTTTGAGGTACCTACTTAAGTTTCTATATTATTTGTTCCCCACCTGTCCGGATGTCATGATGGCCTAGTATACGCGCCTCTCATGCACGAGGTTGTGTATCTGATACCGAGCAAGTAACAATGTCACTTTCAACACTAAGTAGATACTTTTATAATTTATCTTGGACATCACTGACATAGGTGAAGGATAAACTAATAAGTAATATAAGTCTTAAATCGCCAATCCGCCTTGAGCAAGCATGGTGATCAATTCTCGTATGAGAAGAGGCCTTGTTTTTTTCTCATTAATTCACTTTTTCTTGACTGCAAAACTCCAGTCAGAATGCTGAAACTGCATTTATTTTCCCAAGCACTCGTCAATTTGTTATGTCTGTCTGGCAGTCTGTCTGTCTCCGCTATCAGGATATTCCACTCATAAACTTAACATTGTAATCAAAAATATTTTTATCGTAAGTTATTTATTTATAAAAGTGTGCTTCACCGTCAGCATAGCAACAATAACAAGATCTCAGCTTACGCCACGCTCGTATCGAGGGTCGGAGGCTATCAGGGTAGCATAGCTTGCTGGGAGATATTTACGAGCATTTCGTACATTCTAGTAATGTGTGATTAGAAACGTGATTAGGTTAGAGTGTTCTATATTCTAAGGTTTGTGAGCATGTACCACATAATGTACTTTCATGTCTATGAAATTTCTTCATCCGTTAAATCCGTCTACTAATGGAATTTACATTAAAAAGGTCAGGAAGAGATAAATCCCAAAGGCATTTGCAAAAGTTAGTAAAAAAATAGTAAGTTTTAACCAATTTTGTATGACTACTTAATACGAAGTGATTCGTTAAATTGTTTTGTTATACAAGAACCTAGGAACCTGCGCTATCTGATCTATGCAACGTATTATGATATCGTACCTAACCGTTACGTACACAAACTCAAATGTTTACTTGACGACGTCCGTCAAAACAATTCCATAGCAATGCTGTTCCGTAAATATTCACATTTATCGAAATAAAATTGATTTACGATTCCACGTGGTTCAAGGTGGTGATTGCAGGCTTCAGATTGTTTGTCATAATTAATTATCCGTTCATTGTTGTATTATGAAGATAATACGACAAACAATGTAGGGTCAACGGAGGGGAAACAAGACAATAATAAAGTTTATTTTCTCTCACTAGTTAATAGAAAAAAATAATGTTTTTTTTTTTTAACAATTATGAATAATAAGACGGTAGCTAAAACTAATCAAAAACCTGCGTTACGGGTCTCCTGGACTCCATTATTATTATGTCGAATATTTTTTTGAGTTTATAATAATAACTCCCCTTTTACCAATTTGTTTTCAAGCCCACTTAATGCAATTGCAGTGCTGTTTCATTATTGCACTTCATAATATAGCTTCTACCTGTCTAGCTACACCGTATTATACCACTAGGCGTTTAATTTAAAAATACCTTTATTTCCTCAAATTAAATAAATCATTTATTTCAAACAAACCATTTACTTACAGGCATTTTGAATTGTCAATCAGTCAGTTTTGAAGCTACGAGTAGATGCTTCTTCCCAACAGACCGTATTAATGAATCTTGTAATCAAAGCAACTGTCATAAGAATCTGACCTTCGTTCGCACATTATTTTTCTAGTGGTTTTTGGGAGTAAGAACTTAAGAAGATACCCGTTATGTGTCTTCAAAATGTAAAAGGCATTTTTTGTTTCAGAACTAATCTTCCTAAAGAAATAATGGGTTTCCCTGACTTCCCTATACCGGAGAGCGACAAGTCTTACCTGCCAGCTAAAGATATGCTGGCATTTCTGAAGTTATATGCTGACAAACACGGCGTCACGCAGAAAATTAAGGTAAATAAAGTCTTAGAATAAAGTTCATAAATCAAAATATTTTGCTTTAAGCCCAATAAATTATTAAAACTATAAGACATGGTGTAGATGTATCCTTTAGAAAGTGCCAGAGGTTTCTTTTTCAAAGTATAGTAAATTAACTTTAAGGAAGGATCGCAATCTAATCTCAATCTCAATCTGTTAAAAATACCTATTAGATAACATAAATATTTTGACAGATAATTATTTTATTAGAAATGTTATAACGAAAATTGGCCTTCTGATATGCTCCAGAACATAAAATAATATCACAATGATGGAAAAAAACATGCAACTCTTGCTTTCCGATAAGTGTATTTATATACCCGTTATACACACCACTCAAATCCCTCCAGTTTCAAATTGTTAATTGTAAATTGTACCTAGTAGCAAATATAATAATGTTGTGTTTCATTCACAGTTTAGCCACCACGTGCAGCTAGTCATACCAAAGCAAGGCCCTTCTGGGGAGCTTTGGGATGTAACCTTCAAGAGTATGATCACCGGAGTCACGGAGACCAGGGAATACGACTACGTGTTCGTTTGCAATGGCCATTACAATACGCCGTTTATACCTCACATACCAGGGCTGAAGGAATTCAAAGGTTAGTTTGGATAGAATGTTTAGAACAATCTCAACCAACTTCAAAAATCTTTCATTCAGTTCTAATAGACAAAATAACCCGCAGGTGACGTAATGCACAGCCATGACTACCGAGTTCCTGATGTCTTCACGGACAAACGGGTCCTGGTCATCGGCGCCGGACCTTCAGGCATGGACATCGCTTTGGAACTGACCAGCGTCTCCAAAAAAGTCATCCTCAGCCACCATTTAAAAGAACATCCTCGGACGGTATTTCCTGAGAATTTAGAACAGAAACCTGATGTGGAAAGGCTTGAGGGTAGTAAGGCGTACTTCCTTGATGGCAGTGAAGATGAAATTGATGTTGTGTTCTTATGTACTGGTGAGTTCTGTTTTTACTTCAACTAATATGCTGATTCTGTTAGGATACCAAGTAGGCACCAGCACCTACGCTACAATCGTTAAGGAACAGAGTTTTGACACAGACTGTTACACGGGGTCTGAGTGACAGATATGATATTCCTACAAAGTCCAACTTTTTCTAAAACTTCGTATGCCATTAACAGTTGAGTAAGAAAGCAATGTAAGGAGAAATAAAATGATTTGACCGATATGGTAGCTTGTAACTTTATCTTATCCTATGTTTAGTAGATACCTATTCTAAAATGTCGTCAACATCTCTTAATTTGATTACCACATTTGTTTTTTTGTTTTGTCTGCAAGAAAAAAGACAATAATATGTCTCAAGTCCTTAGTCCTGCTAACACTTCTACTAACTTCTCAAAAGTCAATTTATTATTTTCAATTATTATCCTCAGGTTATCAGTACAACTTCCCGTTCCTCCACGAGTCGTGCGACATAGTGGTGGAGGACAACTGCGTGGAGCCTCTGTACAAGCACGTCGTCAACATGAACCATCCCTCCATGTGCTTCATTGGTGTCCCCTACTACGTGTGTGCATTCTCCATGTTCGATTTGCAGGTGAATAAACTGTTTGTTATGTTGTTAAGTGCTCTTTGATCTGTAAAATGTAGCTACGGATCATGGAAACATAGATCTATTCTCCCAGTCGGGCGAAGTGTTGTTGGATCTTGAATTTTGCCCAGTTGATGGCCATAGGCCGTGTGAAATGGCATTTAACTTGAGTGGCGAATGACGGGTTGGGAGGCCCGAACAGAGACAGTCTCGAGAGTAACTAGCCTTTCTAAGTAAGTATTGCTGGTGGGTAGAACACCATGGGGTTTTAGTCGAAAGGAATCCGACACACCCCTTCGCCTTCCCCGTAGCGGGGGCAATCATGAGGGTTTCCATCTTCTTTAACTGTGAACTCCTATGATCCAGGTCCGCTACTACGTCCGTTCGATGAACGGCACCTTCAGTCTGCCAACTCCTGAGGAGATGGCCGAACATTGGGAAGAGGAGAAGAGAGACCGAGCAGCGAGAGGGTACACGAAACGACAGGCACATATGATGGGCCCGGACCAGGTAATCAGAACTGAATTACTATTACCTAAAGTATCCGGATGATATGTTTAAAGACATATCGTTTTGGACACAGACTGTCCAAATAACTGAACTGAGGCTTTGCAAAGTCGATTTTAGTAAAACATAATTCAGGCACCCTTTGAAAGACCACTTTTCACTCCTAGTCACTGGTCAGTTACTCTTCCATATGGGGCATATCTTAATGATGAAGTTATCATGTCGAAAATACGTTCAACAGGATTTGACTCATTTTGATCAAATCAAAATCAGAATTATGCTCGCCCGACTAGCATGCAATACCTAGTAAAATAAAATACTGCCTTTTTATCTAAAGCTGGTAGGTATGTTATCCGATAGATAACAATAACAGTTCACTATTGATCTATCACTCTTGGCTTTTGACATTCGAAACAGTATTTTCTTGTCCCCGTTGGTCGTTGACTGCCCTATTTCGTCATCGGAAGTTTGTCTGCAACGTAAAGGCTAACTAGGTAATATAATACCTATACAGGCTAGGTATACTCGAGTCCGCGGTGTCAGAGGTAATGTGAACATTTTGACCAAGCTAGCCTAGCGGCTAGCTTGGTCAAAATGCGCTACGCTAGTAGCGTAGAATAGAAAATAAAAAACAACAAGTATGTCCAAGTATCAATAAACAACAAATTAAAAATTTAGACCGGCTCAAATATTCCCAGACAGCTTTTTTATTTTTTTTGGGGTGGTAAAATCATCAAATAATTCCTTCCGCCCTGGGTGGAGAGGGAGGGACTGTCAGACTTTTACTGACTAAAAATCAACCCTGTTCCTTCTTGCCCTTTGCGTTCAAGGGCCGCGGTATCCTGTTAGGAGATCCCGCAACTCCCAAACGGTACCGTTTGTTACTGAACAGAAGTCCAGACTACTGTACTTGTTTTTTATTTTCAGTTTTTATTTAAAATACATGTACAATGCTGTCGGGATTTTTGAAGTTCTAAATTGGCTACAGAGCGGGCTAAAAAAATATACTTAGATACATATACATACACTTCGATAACAGAACCCTCCTTCTAGCGCAGTCGGATAAAAAGCCAGTTTATAAAAAAAGCAAGTAAAGTAAGTAGTAGCAAGTTTTAAAGTGCGACTGTACTACGTGGTGACTTAGCGAGTGCATGTGAAAGGTACTGCAACCTTTATGTTGTAAAAGTGAAACTGCTCACCGAAGGCTTTACCGGAATAGTTTTCTTGCGTAATTACTAGAGAGACAAAAGTAAGCATGCCTAAAAATGGCTGAAAACGGATATTATTATCTATTGATTTTGATTACCATTTGTAGTATCGGAACGGCAGACAATAAAGTATTCTAAACAATATAAATTAAGAGTCTACAATGATAATTATGTTGACGAAAATACGAGAGTTATGCATCAAACTCCATATGTCATGGAAAATTAGTAATAAGACTGGTGCACGGATAATCTATAGGTACTACCTATTATTATAAAGAGGTAAAGTTTGCTTGTTTATTTTTTGTTTCTGTCAGGTGATTTAATTAAAATGTATTTTTTGATAGACAGCATTTGCTATTTGCAAGTGTACGTTTCGTAGTACACTTGAATACCTACCACTCGGACGAAGGAGCGGGGCAGAAGCCAGTGTAGAATAAAATAAATAAATAAATCGTCATTCAAACTTAAACTTATGGTGGCACTGTAAGTTCACAATTTTAATTGCTTGTAATGAATATGGAACTGAAGTTTTCCAGTGCAAATAGCCACCTAGGTAGACACTCCTTCATTTGCATGGCGTACCTAATAAGCGTTTGCGAGTGTAATTCTCTGTGCCCCTAGTCTATTGACTTCTTCATTCAACATCTAGGCTGACTACTACGTGTCCCTGGCGCAGGAGTCTGGCACTGATCCCCTGCCACCTGTCTTCACGAAGGTACACAATGACAGCAGTCAGAAATTCCTGGATAACCTTACAGAGTATAGGAATGACGTGTATTGTATCTTGGATGATGATCATTTTATCTGTTACTGAGACTAGAATCATAGGATTTTTGATCTTTGTTTTGCCAAAATGAGCGAACCCACAATACGTCACGATTATGAGATTACGGCATTGCTATCTAACAATAATATAATTGCTCAATGTCTATCTGTTTAGAGTAGATCTAAAATTAATCAGCGTTAAATATCGAAAATCATAAAAAAACATTGACGTGGGTTGGTTTGTTTTGGCAGAATTAACCTCAATTTATTTAGGCATTTTAATTCTGCAAAATATTTACAGTTTTATTTACTTTTGAATAAATACTTCGGTGTAATCATAAAGTAAGTCTAGTAAATGTAAACATATATAAATAATATTGTTTACTAATTAAATATAATTAGTGCTTACTTATATGTATATTTACTCAGTCATTGTTCTTATTTTTAATTAGTAAAATAATTAGAAGACGAAACAATAAATATTGCAACAACGACTTTTTTTCCTTTAGAAGAAACATGATATACATTTTCACCAACCAATTGGGGGTTAGTTCTACTAACTTTTATCAAGAACGATCTCAAATTAATCTCAGTCGCAATCTGTCAAAAATGCCTATAATATACGTACATTTTTTTAAATTGATTGTCGTTGAAATGAGATTGATACTAGAATTAGAACATTTTTAATTAGTAGAAATGTCATTTTCACAATTCAATTCCTAGTAGACAAAAGTTAAAATATTTTAACAATCATTTTTTTATTTACTTAGTTAATATTGGAAATACTGTGCTACTGGCGGATCCAAGATGGTCAATCGTTTCACCGACACAATATGTCGGCCTTTACCGTCTCGGCGCTTTTCTGGTGGTTGCCACTGTTTATTCTAGCTATCAGGAGTTGCAATGGTTGGGAAGCAACATTTCACATCTCAACTATTAATAATTATTATGTTATTAATGGGTATAATAGAAATGTAATATAGTATAATAGGAATGGGTATAATAAAAGAAGAAGAAGCATCTACAAAATTCGGTATAGAATTGAGAACTTTTTTATCTTTTGGAATTATCCGAATATTGATTCGAGGTTTTTCACCTATCCAGTACCAAAATCTAATTCTTAAATCTCTGTCAAAATCTACACTCATGAACATTCAGGATATCAGGTATCACTATTTAAATATTGAGTCAGGCAATGAATCCCTCAGGATCTTCTGAGCTCCTGGTCCAACCGTTGAATTTCCTTTTTTACGCATGAACAGGCCGTAATGACTAGCAAAATCTAGTTCTCTTTCACTCGCACATCTCTCGCAGACTTAACCAAGTCTACGTACCAATCAAGTATACCTCTATGAACTGAATTTTGGTTTAGATTCTCCACAATCATTTCTGACCCAACAAAGATTTTAAGCTATCTTCAATTTTCAACCGACTTCAAAAAGGAGGAGGTTCTCAATTCGACGCGTATGTGTTTTTTTTTTTTTTTTTTTTTGTATATTTGTTCTACGATTACTCCGCCAATTATGAATCGATTTGGATGATTCTTTTTTTGTTCGAAAGAGTATAGTCCCGAATAGGTCCCATAGGAATATTGTCATGATCTGATGATGAACTTTGGAGATATGGAACGGAACTCCTTATAAAATCACAGCAGAACCGCCGTAACAAGAAAAATTGCTTTGTTTATACCTGTAGTCGATGACTGACTAAAGGAAGTGGGGAGGGGGTATGTCAACCCCCCTCCTACCACTTTCCAAAATTAAATATATCGTGTGAGATATTGTTTGAAAGGGCTTTATGTAAGGATTTCAAACATTAACACACAAGCACTAAAAATTTAAAAATAAAAAGCTTTTTTACAAAAAAAGATCACCGCCTTCAAAAACCACAAAATAAAAAATAACTTTAGCTTGGAAGTCGGTGGCAATACCTACATAACAAGAAACAAAACCAAAGCCGCCGACTTCCAAGCTAAAGTTATTTTTTATTTTGTGGTTTTTTAAAATTAGTAATAATACTTACGGTATTCTTTAGCTCCTCCATCTATCCGGCTTACCATTTCTGAACCATCTAATATTGTTCCTCTGCATCCTTGTAGTCCTAGTACTGCCGCGGTCACTATGTCATGGTTTACCTTGTATAGTAATATCGGGGTTGGCCTCGTATAATTTGCGGTATGAATTTAACTTGGATGTCTGTAGAACTAATAAGTATTGCAAATCTGTTTCTACGTTAAGTTCAGGTTTTTTTACTAAAGGGTACTAAACACCTGCCACACCTATTTATTGCCTAGTAGCCTAGTAGGCACTAAACCCCTACCACAACTATTAATTGCCTGCACCTAATGAGGTATTAACTTATTTTATTTTATCTTCTTGCTTGCCTGCCGTATCTTTCTGCACCTGATCAAAGTTGACTTGCGATACATACCTACTGAAAATCCCGATTGTCCCAGAATCTGTTTGTTACTCATGGGGTAATTTTAGTTTGTACACTAGACAGAGGCCACAGAGGCATTGATAGTCAGAGAAGATATTTCAATAAGTGCTGTGTTACAACACAATTGGTATTGTCGCACACATTTTTTTCAATATTTGAATTTATTTAAATGAATAAGAATACAAATGATTGATTTATTAACTTACCTCGTTACAGGGTGAACGTTATTTACTTAATCCAATAAAAAACAAAAGAAACAATCATTTATTTTTCATAAACACAACAATCAATTATATTCAAATACCAGGAGTTCAGAAACCGCAAGCGATTGCAGAACGCTCAATTAAACAACGATAAATTATAGTCCGTGCGCCACGTCTTGATACAATCTGCACTTGTTTTACACTACTGACTGACTTGCCGTTTACTTCAAGTAAGTTTATTTCGTTGCACTATAGTTCAACCCAGTTGGAGGCGAGGTTATCGAATGTTTGCCTTGGCTCGATCGTTTACTGCGAATATCGGTCTGCGTCTTCCTTACTTTAATCAAAACAAGGATATGTGTTTGTTAACTAGCCAAGTTTGCCGAGTAGGTACTTCCTCTGAAGCGATCTTTTGTTAATGTTTATCGTTTTCTTTTATAATAACATGACAGTTTTGTCATTGTTGGTAAGATTTTATGTTATGTTTACGTTTTTACTACAACCAAACATCGATATTTATTAGGTAATAAGTGGATTGTTCAACAGATTATTTAAACAAGAGTAGATGGTCTACTTTTTACTATGTGTGATGTACCTATAATCTATTCTATCCAAATTAGTTGACAAAATATTTCTCCCCTTGATTCAAGCCTGCCATAGTTAAACTTTTTAATAATATTCAATTTAAAACTTGTTCCAGGAAAAATACTACGCGTCACTGGCAATAGAAGCGAAAACAAAAACTCTGCCTTCAGTGCTGACGAAGATCAGGGACGAGAGCTCGATAAGGTTCCTCCACAACTTGAAGCACTACCGACAAGACGTGTACAAGATCATCGATGACGACACATACGAGATCATTAGTAATGGGAAAAGAGAAGTTATTTGTTGAGTCTAAACTGCGATCTAAGCTTACGAGTAATAAGTTAGTCTTAGTCTATCATTTACTTTAGATTTTACCATTTTAATAGCAATAACGGTCTGGTATTAATAAAAAATCGAATTACTTAATTATGTGGTACTTGTTCTTTTATTTCGGTCGACAGTTAAATATTTATTTGCGTAAGTACTTTAATTTATTAATTTACTTTTAAAGTCACATGTTAAGCTACATGCATTGTATTAACCATCATTCTAAAAGTACAATAAAGTCTAGTACATACCTAAAAATAAGTGTGTAGTTTTAATAAAACACCAAATTCAGCCAAAAATATTTTATTTAAGCGTATTTATAATCTTTATATTATCAATGCTGATATATTATTAATCTTTAATTCTAATATTTTTATGGCTTTCCCCATTCTATTACACGCTAAGATTGATAGGAATAATTCATAAAATTTACAACAGTCTTATAATGTAGCTTGCAATATCGTCCGTTTACTGCTTTTTAAGGCTGTTTTAACTTTTAATGAATTAAACCAGTGTTAGTATACGTACACTGGGCCGAGCCAAATATCTTTCATCAACAAGTTTGTACTTATTGTAATAATAACTTCGCTTCACATACTTTAAGTTTAAAAATAAAAATGTTACTTTTACGTTTAATATAAAAATACCACATTTTTCAATATTGTTACCGAAATTCGCACTTTTGTTTCTCTAATATATTTGTCTCAATTTTTGTCACCAATATTATCAATTTTTGTCAGTATGCAAAATTATAAAGTAATTAACTTAAAACTTACAACAAAACTTACATCTAAAGCTATTTATTCGTTAACAAAAGTACGACGCACGCCAAATAATAATATAAAATTGTGTTTTTAACTAAAATAAACTGGAGACCTGAATATTACAATCGTAATCCAACTTACACTCATTTGGCCACATTCTCAGATAAATACCGTTCCTTGATGTTAGAGTTATCGATATAACAGGCAATCTTTAGGCTAAACCATTTGCAACATTTTCTTATAAACCTTCTGGCCAATTCGTACAAAACCTACCCTACAGTCCTACCCTTGGTCGACCTACCTACATCCCTGTCTTTTCAGTCCCTTAAACTTCACAATATAAATAAAAAGGATCGAAAGAAGGGCTCAATCATACCCTGTCGAAATAATATAGTTATGTACTAATTAAAAATATATATAATATTAGATTTTACAGTAAAATGGCAACGTTTTAAGAGTACAAGCAGATGAAATGAAAATTCAGAACGAACCGTAAAGTTACACATACCAACTAGTTTTCCAAACTTATTTATATACAATCTTAAGTTACTACGGCGAAACGTAAACGAGTAGCATCAAGCGTCTAGCACCATTTCGATATAAAAGTATACTTTAATTAACATAATAATTATCAACCAAGAAAAATAAAAAAAATCATTGATAAAAACAATAAAATAACAAACAACTCCAAGAACCTTGCAAGACATTATTTCCATTTATTTCTCCGAAATCATTCAAAATAAGACTAATGTAAATCACTGGTAAATTTTGAATCAAAAAGTGGACTAGCTGAAAAAGTATTGCATTTTAAGATAATAGACATTTATATCAAGGAAAACTACGTATACATAAAATCTACTTGAATAATATACATGAAAAATACAATTATACACTGAGATTACAGCGTTACACGTATAAAAAATAAAATCACATGTCATCACCTTCGGTCGCACAACAATCGACCAACAGTTCACACAGATCAACATCGCGCCTCACTCACTCGGCCCATAAACCAGAATTATTCAACATTCCAAATGGATACCACTAAATATAACGTAACGAGGGTAACTTTTTAAGATAATTCGAGTTTTATACGTCAATATATCGTCTCCTAAGGACGGGTGAATGTGAAAAAATTGCCACAATTTGAGCCTCAAAAATCTACATTGTACTTTAAGACGGTGAATCTCCAAGCTACGATCAATTAAATGGAAGAAACACATTGATATTGTAAAAATCTATTTTAAACACGCTAACACCGAGATAGATAAAATTGTGTACTTTTAAATTACGGCGCCACGATACAGTGACTGTACTGCGACTTTAGTAAATAAAACATTAAACGATCAAAATCGTTATTGCACTCTGTAAAATTAAACTTGCAATTTTATTACATTTTCCTTCACTCGATTACAATGACGTTGATGTCAAAGTACTAGGAGGACAGTTCTGATTAGGAGGTCGTTTTGTTTGCGAACGGTATGTCTGGTTCCATTCGCAAAGTTTGTGGTGTCGGGTCATAGTTGCCTGCTAGGTAGTACACGTCATTATTATCGTACACTGTGCTGTACTTGACTGGGTCGTCGCCCATGCGGTCCTTGTACTGAGCAAGCGGCAACACCTCGCACTTGTGAGATATCGTTTGAACGTCATTCTCGTCCGTGTGTGGAGATTCAAACAGGCCACCCTGAAAAGAATAGGAAAAGTATTATTATTTTATTGAATTTTGATCAACCTTCACCTGGTAGGTCAAGGCCCGTTTACAAAACATGTTATGTACAATTAAAAAAATTAAATTCCATGTGATAGGTAGAAATAATTTATTAGGTAATCTGAGTTCCAATAATTAGTCGAATTGGTTTGATTCATTGTCCAAAACTCCAAATAAAACATGTTCTGACTTTCTGAGGTATCTATAACGTATAACGTCTTATATAAACTCAAGTTAATTTATTTATTAGTCGATTTTGGTAAAATTTGCCCTTACAAGGAAGTGCAGTGGTAACAAATCTGATGTAATAATCGGTTTCTTTGTACCAGGCGCACAGTGAACGGAGGAAGTGTTTTGTTCGTGTTGATGTCATGTATGCTGACGCGAACAGGTTACTCCTATTCTATAAAGATTGGCATGTTTTATGCAAATGTGTGCATACCGGATAGTGCAGCTGGTCTGTAAATCCAACAGTCTCTTCGGGGTGGTAGAACCATTTGACGCGCACGGCCATGGCACCACGAGCCTCCCATAGCGCCACGATGCGTCCGATGTACGGCCGGTCCGGCCGCCCCGTGGACAGGAATACTGCTGCATCGCCAACCTGGAAAAACATTAGTAAAATCGAATAAAATCAAAGAAGCGAGGTTTATTTAAGACTTGAGTTAACTAGGCACGACAGGTCAAGTGTGGCTAAAGTAAGTAAAATATTCGTTTATTAGTTTTCTGAAAAAGAGAGTGAGTGCGACTTATAACTGATGGAACCCAAATAAGTACAGTTGGTGACAATTGTGACAAATGACCAATAATTTGGCATCAATTAGTCTTCAAGACTGTGATTGATAGATTGATTTGATTGATAGACAACTGCAATCTTTATTGATTAAATAAAGTACACCAACATCATAATTATTCATCAAACATTGTCAGTACAGTACAGAAGTAATATACATATACACCAAATATAGGTATACCATTTACAAATAGTCGCAAAGGGCAGAAGCTGCTAATAAACTAAGTAAAAGTTCCGATGAAATATAGTCTACGTTAGAGATAAGATAATCTCTTGTTAAGCATCTTATAAGATACTGATCTAATGAGTGGATCACAGACACCGATGTTATACTAGGATCTTAGGAACTGCAGGAGCTTCGACTTACATTCAAAACCTCCTCCCCCCTCTGTATGGCCCGGTAGAACAGCTTGCGGTGTCGCGGGCGCGCGGTGCGCCTGTACGCGGCGCCGTGCCAGCGCCACAGCGCGCCGCCCGGCAGGAAGGCGGCCATCTTGCTCACGCCGCCGCCGCCGCCCTCCGACGACGTTGATGATACTGTGCGACGCTTCGCCTTCTGAAGAGGAAATGGAAGAACCAAGTAGTGACGACATGGAAACTATTGAATTAGAGTGAAAACTCAATCTTCTCTTTCTAACATATCGTGGTTTTATGAAAAAACATACCTTTTTAGCATCACTAGTGGATGCAACCGCTGCTTCATCTTCCAATCCTATTCCACTATCTTTCAAATTGTCTTTACTTTCTTCTTCCTTCTTTAACGTTACTTTGCCCAAATTGCTAAAGTCCAAAACTGCGTTTTTGACCAAACTCTTTTTGGACAATACCGCTTTCTTTATCACAGTCTTCATTTTATCTTCTGGAGACTTCTCCACAGCGATTAAAGTGGAAAGTTTGTCATTAGAATCAACCGAGTCTTCATTTGATTTGTTTGAGTCGAGGTAGTCGGAAGAAGACTTGACTCGTTGTTGATCATCACCAGAGGAACTAGAATGTTCCTTGCAGCTTGAATGATGTCTTTTCCTGTGTTTCCTATGGTGTTTCTTATGATGCCGCCTGTGTTTACAGTGTTCTTCGCAACATTTATGTTTCTTCTTTTTCTTCTTCACGTATTCCACCGAGTTGGGATCATCTTCGCTTGAATGTCGCTTTATTTTGTCTTTTCGATGCTTTTTAAGTTTCTTTCTGTCTTTGTGTCGGTCTTCATCTTCTTTTGAGGCCGCGACCACCGGTTCTGCTGCAGGTGGTTTAACTTCAGCGCTTGTACTTGGCACTGCAGGTACGACAGCTGCAGCGATGACTTTCTTCTCATCTGTGCTTACACCGCTAACACTGGTATTTCGTCTTCTTTTACCAAGAGTGAACAACGGGTTTTCATATTCTGAAAAATATAAAATTCACTGTAGAAGATAGAAGTTGAAGGACTAAGGCGATATAATTTACAAGATATAGGTGAATTACTGACCCACAACGGGATAGTTTGGTTCCAAGAACCTAATATCCTCGATAGCAATTCTGCCTGAATCTCCATCATCAAATTCCACGGCGACGAACTTATCATCGTGAGGGTCTGGAGACGAGACTGCCACGGTACCTGGGTATAGGCACCGGTACTGTTGTGACCAATACGCGCAAACTCTCGTACCAGACGGTAGTTCTGTTACTGATGTGGGGCTTACTTCCAAGATCTGAAGTAAGTGAAAAATTGATTAATATGGTTTTAACGAGTACAAAAAAATGTGGATATTAGAAATTTAGAATATTATTGGTTTAAAAACTTACAGCATCTCGTAACGTTTCCTCTCTTGACATAATATGTGGTTTGTTTCCTCGTTCTCCATCAAGAGTGATGGCATACACGTCGGGTGCGGTCACAGCACTCAGTTTCCCTGCATAGAACAACCCTCCCATTGCAGTAAGTACTCGAGGCGACTGGTCTACTTTATCTTCTGTCAATGTACACTTAGATGCCGGTGGCGGAGCAGCCGGCTCTGCAGGTGTTACTTTTGCTTCCTCATCAGTCCTCTCTTTTGATTTGTGACTCTTTCGTCTCTTTTTCGCACGCCGCTTTTCTTTGTCGCTGTCACTTGAAGCACTAGCTCGTCGTAACGCGAATTCAAGCTCGGGCATGTCATCCCGCGAATGTTTCCGAGCTAAGCGATCAACCTTCTCTCTATTTTTCTGTCGGACTTCGTTGAGACTTTCCATTGAAGAACTCGCTGATCGGTTAAGCGCCCATTCAGCTTCTTCCAGGTCAGAACTTGCCTTCATAATCGGTTCAGCTTTCAACTTGGGACGCACTTTGCTTGTCCGGTTGACCTCCTCTCTTGAAGGCTCTCCTCTTGTGCACAATATTCCACCTTTAAGCTTACCCTTTGCCAAAAGATAGCCTACAAGACTGCTTTTGGATTTAGGCTTCTTTGCCACTATTGTCTCAGTGGAATCTGGACTGGAGACCTTTCGCGGTCTTCCAACTTTACGTTTCTTGGACGATCCCCTATCAGAGTCAGGCGACAATGCTGGAGGGGATGGTGCCGCCGATGGCGATAATGTGGGTAAAGGTGGATTTAAAGCTTTTAACTGGGCTTTTCTTTCATCGAACTGTCTTTCCAGGGCTAAAAGTCTCTCGCGCATGTCTTTTTCTATTGCACTGGCGAGCGCATGAGCTGAGCGGACATTAGTGTTGTGCGTACACGTCACGGAATTACAAGAACAAGCCGTGACGCGTCTCAGACTTGTCTCCAATTCTCCTCCACTATTTCTTCCCTCGTCTCTTTCTCTATCTCTTTTTTGTCGACGCATTTTTTCCAGTTTGTGTCGTAATCTCTCTTCTCGGTCATGGCTTCTTATTTTTCTCCTTTCGCCACTAGAATCACCATCCCTATGTCTATGTCTGTCTTTTTTATTTATGGATGAATCTGCTGAACGACTTCTATCGGTGGGACTTAATAAGGGTTCACTTTTAATGAAAGGGCGTGAAGCAATAGGTATATTTGCTGGAGGGTTTTCCACTACTTCCTCCATAAACCTCTGTTCTGCTAGAGCACACAATAAGCCCAAGCCATCAAGCGAAGGTTTGCCTTGTTCACTGGTAGTGGGATCTGTCGGTGGAAACTCGAAGCGCCTGTGAGGCTCTGCTTCGGTTCGTGGTGGTGATTTGGGTGATGTCTTTATTAAAATATTTAATTTAGTTGGTGTTCTCGTATCAACTGTCAACGGTGTCGGATCTAACGACGGCATGCTAGTTCCTGGTGTGGTACGTTCGAACTGCTCGATACTGTTTGAGAGTAACTCCAAACCACTTACATCTACTGGTGGTCTGGTATTTTGTGGAGCGTGTGGAACTGGCGTCGTCCTTGCCGTATCTATCACTAGATCATTGGAAGCATTACTGCTAGAGTTGTCTAAACCATCATCTCTTTCTATTGCATCCATTACTTTGTCTACAGTTCCTGTTATCGTCAGGCCCTCCGATGAAGATTCTTCAGCATTATCAATAGGGGGGTGATGTAATAATTGCGTGTGACTTTGCATCATATTGTCTTCGGGGTAGTGTGCTACTCCAACGCATGCCACATCCCTTTCATCTTCATCAGCGTGATTCGGGGATTCATCATCCTCGTCGATATGATCTGTTTGGTTGGATGCATCCCTATGTGCTGGAAGCTCAGGAGCTTCAGGAGGTGGCGTCGGAGGAGCAGCTGGTGATGTTGCTTGACTCCGACACGCCTGCTCTGAGTAATCAGGCTGGTAATATAAGTGCGTCGTGATCATTGGCTGCTGAACCGGTTCTGGTGCATAGGTTGGCTGTGGTTTCTCATGTTGTGGTTCTGGTTCGATTTTTATCAAATGTGGCGTGATGAGTGGCTGCATAATTGGTTTTCTCTTGTCTGCTGTATGTGCTGGGTGGGGTTGCGGCTGGGGGGCCGGCGCGAGGGTTACCAGACGCGTAGAATGCGTGTGAGTATGTTGTAACGTCGCTGTACTGGCGAGGAGGTCGCCTGGCAGCAGTTGTAGGTGGTGTGACGGGTGCGGCGCTTGCGGAAGGAGCAGCGGTGCTGATTGGTAAGGCATTCCGCCCCAGACCACCGCGTGGGGTAGGTCGGGGGGCGCAGGCAGCAGTAGCAATGCGCCTGACGTGGGCTCCCGCACCAGCTGGAAGCCGCCGGACATGCCGCCACCCACGGACCCGACGCCGCCGACGCCGACACCGCCGACCATCATGCTTTCCATTGACATTTGAGCTGTAAATAGAGATCGATTGTATTGTAGACGTTAAAAAAAAAAGCATTATACAGTCTTATACCAAGGTAACATAACAATAAAGCAAGCGACATTTATGCTGACGGAGACTACGGAGTAAATAATGAATGGAGTGTCAATGGACAATTAAACTCGTTAAAATGTTTACGACCTAGCCACACACAGCACACGATGTCTGAAAAAGGTGCACTGCGTTCGCATATCAATACTCTATTAGTTTATTTAGTAGTCTGTGTGTATAGCTCATCACTTAGTCACAATACAGCATACGAGCCGATCACTTAATATTCAGAGGCCGCGCTTCCGGAGACGAGGAAGAATGTTAATGTTTACGGTGGGAAATTACTCTTTATGTCGCCTTACCGATGGCTATCACCATATTGGGAAAATATACCGCCGAACTATGAATTTTAAAACCACAATAATGAAGCAGTCTGTTTGATTAGGGACCCTTACACAATTATCATTCCATTTTATGACTTATTTTTATATAATTCGGTTACTTTATAGCAGTTTACTGAGCCCAAAACACATTGCCTATCTGTACTTCTATACTAATATTTTAAGTGTATATTAAAGCTGAAGAGATTTTTGTTTGTTTGTTTGTTTAAACGCGCTAATCTCTGGACCTACCAGTGGAATTGAAAAAAAATCTTTTAGCAAATGATGGGCAGATTCATAAGCAATAGTATAGACACACGGGAGTTGAGCAGTAACCAAAGACGTAAAGTACGAGGGTGAAGAATTCCACACGAACAAGCATATTACATGTGTGTATATTTAATCTACGTACCTACGTAATTAATATTTTTTATAGTTACTTCATTTAAAATTCATAAATACATAGTCATTTACTTACATAAAATGTGTAAGACTTAAACTATGTAAGTAAGTACCTATGTAACATACAATACTAGCTATATCCCCTACAGGTGTAATAATAAATAATTACGTTAAAATTGATGAAGAAAAAACAGTCATTAAAATTGTACAAAGAATATTAATTAAGTTGAGGTAATAAATAATTCGCAGACGTTGTTTGCTCATTGCGGATTTCGCAATTAACTCTAAAACAGATGCATAATAATACAACATTATTATCCCACTAAAGAGTAAATGCTTATTCTCTTACGGAAACGACACGAGCATTGATCTCCCCGCTTGCTAAACGCCGATATTTCAGACTTATATCATGTAACAACACACACTCTTAAACATTACTGGCTTAATGTGGACTAATGAGTACACCTCTGGCTAACCCTTCGGGGATTACAGGTGTGATGTTATGTTGTTATTATTTAAGTCCAGGTTTTCTTACAACGTTTTCCTTCACCGATGTCAGTGATGAAAAAGATAAACTTAGAAAGTCGGTACCTACATAAGATTTCAAAACGTCATCTCGGTACTTGTCCGGTATCAAACCCAGGCGTAAGCGGTGGACGCCGTAACCACTGGGCCATCACGACGAAATTGATGCATACCGCAACATAAACTCAAAATTGAATCGTTAAAAACAAACAGTTGATTGTTTAAAATTCATTTCAAAATGCTCTGAGTCCAAACACATCTTAATGACTTGCATTTTACTGTTCCAATTAATCCATTATTCTTTTCACATCTCTACCGTGAGCGAACGAGATGGCGCATACAAGGAACAGGTGCGTTAGAACGAGATAAAACAAAACCATCGCATCGCTTTAATTTTAAACGATTCTGAAAAGCGGCCGGTTTTTTAAATAGTTTTGATTTAGTTTAAATTGAGTGATGCATTGAATGTGAAATGGTTTGGATGTTTATGATGTGAAGGATTTTTTGTAAGGCGCCTTTGTCAAGTATTGTATACGAACCAATTTATTAAAATAAATAATGAGATTTGAAATTTAGTTTGTTATAACTATGTATTTGCTTGAACAGTGATAATAGGTTACAGGTTTACATTTTTGTCTACGAGTGAGATGACAGAAGTCCAATTTTCGTCACTAAGAACGTTGAAAATCTGGTCTTAATCTCATCTCAGCGACAATCAGTGTCAAAACTTCTCAATAATGTGTAGGATATTAAATAGGTATATTTTAAAGTTCAGAATGCAAACATTCTTAAAAATACGGGAATTGCACCCCTGATCATTAAACAGACCCATCTATACTAATATGTCAAAGCTAAAGAGTTTTTGCATGGTATCGGTAATCGGATTGGCAATAAAAATGTAGGTATATAATAGCCAGATTCATGAGGAATACTATGGGCTATATAATATCACGCAACGGCCCACGGGAGCGGAGCAGTACTTAACCAAAGACGTAACTTAACGCAGGCGATCGACATCGCGGGCTCGTCTCACATGAAAGAATACACGTTGCCAAATTACTACTTACAAAAGTCAGTAAAGAAGGTAAGTACAATTCTGCTCCTAACTATAGGATTTAAAACACAATGAACAGTTCCAGCAGTCAGATGCGTGATTGCCTGCAGGCGGTATTACCGTGTTGGCTGCTGAGCCCAACCTCATTATTAAATAGGCTATTTTCTCTTAGTTATACGAGATCCGAGTCAGATAGATTGCTACATTTCGACAGAGTTATGTAGGAGGGAACCACAGATGCAAGATCGCTTTCGCAACGAAAGATAAGTAGAACTAAGTATGTACGCAGTTTCTCTATTGAATATCACACAACATTTTGTAGGTATTAGAATTTTCAAACCAATTTCGACTTTGGAGTTAGCTTATCTGTGAACTAAACATGAAGAATGTTTAACAATCTTGGCAAATTGACTGTAAGTAACACTTGTAAGAAGGACCTATTTGCCGAAGGATGAGGTCATGAAACCAAGAAGAACATTTCACTGTTCAGGTATTCGTGCAAGCAGAATGTTTAGTCGCAGTTTTTGAGTAATTGCTCCATTTTTACTTTACTCCGTGGCAATTTTTTAGTCATTATTTGAAAGAAATCTATCGTAAAATACTAGACTCGTAGACTACCTCGTTGGTCTAGTGGTCGCAAAACGCGACTGCTGAGCATGAAGTCTTGGGTTCGATTCCCAGGTCTTAGGTTTTTCCATCAGAAATTTCTCAGTAGCAGCCTAGGAGTCAGGTTTCACTTCACCAAGATTTCAAGATTTTAAAGAAATAGACCATCTGAACAAGTTAGTAGTAGAACTTCAATAAGTATCCATTTGGAAAAACATCGGCGGACGGGACGGTATGTGCAGGTACGGTAGACAACAGAAGTGTGAATCATTCATTACTTATGTTGTATCAATCATATGTCTAGCTAGGTACGTGAATCAATCATTAATCAACATCTTTGGAGTATTTTAGGTATGTTTAACCTATTAGCAATTGACTGCCGTGCATGATTGATTAATAATCAATCAAACTATCTATAGGTATCTATACCTACTAATATTTTAAGAGATTTACAAATATATATTTCTTTGTTTGTAAGCTTATTTAGTTTTTTTTTTCGTGGAGATATCCTTACTGAAACGGTCCATCTGGGGAGGGTAACTTCGGACTTTTACTCGTTTATAAAATAATATTACATATCAGAACAAAATTATAAATATTTATCTGAGTTATGTAGGGTCGGCAGTGTCTTTCTGCCTCTATGGTATGCACGCCACTGTTACTTACCTACAAGTTGGGATACGGATACCTACCCAAAAAGGTAGCTACTCTTAATCTTCAATCGTGTGGCGTATTGACGTTAGCTTAGCTGGTCGCTACTCTTAGGCTCTCTTATACTATTAACGCTCTTTTAAAGGTACCTACGTTATACGTACCTAATATGTACTATTTACATATACCTAATATGTTAACTAGTTCTTTTTTAAGTACTTAGTGAGTTAGTGCCTAGATAAGTAGACAATCGAGATTATTGGAAATACGTAACTGGATGGAAATAATTCCAACTAACCTACAAAGTCGATTGAAACTATCAAGATATCTTTTAATTTTCCTGTTTACTAAACTTAATCACGAACTAAACACCTATTAAACTGTACTTAATTTCCTTATCAGATATGTATCAAAGGCACCAATTACGATGCCATCAATCATTGTGGTGAACGTTATTTCTTCAACGGTCGCGTGAGGTGTCAAACGTGCGACGCGCGTTCAAGACGCGGCAAAAATCACCATTACCGCACCGCTTGGTACAAGAAAAACATAAACGCAAAAAACTCATTCACAACACTAAAAAGACCGAGGCGGCGAAGATGAAGCACTGCCTTCAGACGCGCGACGGCTTCTTATTGGCCGAGACGCTCAGTAGGCGGAGTCTCGTAGGCGGAGCTACCAAAGTTAGGGCTGCACGTAAGTCGACTCCGGTTTTATCGATAAATGAGTTTTTATGTTTTTTTATGGTGTTATAATTTATGGTGTGGAAGTGACAGAGTTCCGTTCATGGGGAACAATTTAGCGGATGGATGCGGGTGAGCGATGGATGTGGACGGTATAGTTTTTTACCTCGCCTTAAGACGCATGACGTCATTTATTTTAAATTGGTCAATACGTGAGAAATATTCGGCGATTACTGTATTATGAGTAGTTTTACGAGTTAATAATTTTTTATGGTTTCTTAAGAACCGGTTTGTGGATTTAGATAACTTTTTTTATGAACTGTTACTTTTTTTTTTACTTTGATAGTTTCGATGTTTTTGCAGGAAAATTAATGTGAAGATTATAATTTGCAGTAGATAGAGATATACCTACCTAACCGTTGTTATTCAAGAAGTGACTTGAAATATGAATCAAAGTGTAGACATTAATATTAACGTATTCTAATGCCTCATTGCCACTATGGGTGGGCAAGTAAGTACCTACACCTGCCTAGGTAACTAATATTTCTCTATTATCTATGCATTAACCTTGGAATTGGAAATCTAGTTTAGCTGGCAACTGGAGAACTGCCTCTGTTTGTATACAGATATATTATGTAAATATTAATATATTTTACTGATCAGCAATACTAGGATTTTATTAGGATCAGTAGCATGGAAATCGCTTCTCTTTAGTCTACTATATCTGCATCCACAAATAATATTTTTTATCCGAGTTTTGTATAACCGTGAGATACTTAATTTAGAACTGTGGCTTAATTCTAAAGTCTATGCAGGCAAAGACGTGGAAAGAAGCTAGTAAAAATTTAAACCTCGTAAAAATCTAAGCCTATACTTCAAGTATCTAATCAAGTAAAAACAAATTAGTTTCATTAGATCCATTTACACCTTGCCGGGGGAGCGGAATGCTTACGCGAATCCCGCACTCCTGGCCATAGGCAGAGGTGGAACACTGTCGTGGTTTTAGCCGGTTAGAGTCTTGGTACACACGAAGCCGGGCTGGTAAGCTAATGGCTCGTCCTTACTGCCTTGACTAAGCACAAGCTTACTAGCTCAGAAATTAAGCCAGATAGCCAGCTACGAAGCTATTAACTCGATAGCTTAGGTATTAGTGTGTCGATTGCATCGTTCGATAGCAATAGAATATCATAGCATATAGGTAGGTACGTACGATGACAATCCTAGGCTTCCTCATTTATCAACCATGTGAACAGTACCACCTACCTAGTATCATAAAACATCGATTCTTGAATTGATGTCTAAAATACGAACTGAACACGGGAATATTGGGGATCTGTAGGTACTTAACTAGATTCTAAGTACCTATGGCAAACACTTCCTTTTCTAGATTCCCAGATGTTCCTATTACTTTTAACCCTAGTTTTCTAATCATTTAGGTAAATAGAAAATAGCAAAAAAACACATTCCAAAAATGTATAATTATGACATTCATTCATTCGATCGAAATACGTCACATCCACTAATTAACTTTTGTCGTCGAGCATACCTGTTCCATTCATCTATACAATCAGTACAGTCGAGTGCGAAACTCGACGCCGTCGTTTTAATGGCAAAGGGTTTTCATTAATTTATACCTAATGATGAGAAAGAGATAAAAAAGTACGAATGAAAAGACCCGATGTGGCCCGATCCACATTATAAACGCGATCGGGTTACGGGTAGAGGAGGCTGTTTAGTGCTGCTGCGTGTGCGTGGTTCCGCATAAAATAAAATACCTAAAACTTTTAGTTATTTTTACTATTTTTGAAGTTTTGAAAACAATTTTTGAATGATCACAAATATAATTATAAAATAATGATCTTGGTTTCATTGATACCTACCTACCTAGGTGGAAAATCAACGAACTAAGTAAACGACTAAAAGACTTATAAAAATAATGCAGATCCATTTTCTATTTTGCTAAAAAGAAAAAATATTATTTTCTTACTACCTATCTTAAAAAAATAATGGGATATAATAGAACTTAACAGTCGTAGCACCATTTTTGTAAAAATAGATTATTTAGAATTATACAACTAATAATAATAATAATACCAACTAAGATATACCTACTTAAATTACGCATAAATAAATAAAGAAATGGCAGTTTGATAGCTTTTACGTGAAGAATAATGAAAACCTGACACATTTATGGTTCAGATAAAAGTTATTTGACTACATAATATATCTACCTTCCTCGGTACCTAAGTATACCGATATATACAGACATGGGCAGGTTTCTGGTGACCTAAAGGCCTATTACCAAAATGACAATTTTTTATCAAATCTTGTCAATATCAAACTAAAATGAAGAAAATTGAAGGAATTTTTGACAGATTGAGAAAGAGATTAGAATGTGAACATTCTTTAAAATATCCGAGAATTGTCCCCTCAATAATCTAGGCACCTACCTAATTAAAGTTACTAAATATTATTATTACCTACTTAGTCTCAACTTAAAAATATAACCGGATATGGGTGTGTTTAATTAAGAATGCACAAGCAAAAAGGAACCCTGTAAAAAATAAAAAGAAGTAATGCAAAAAAAAGCGCCAAGGTAGCCACGCGCGAATTTGCCGTCATTATAAATACAACTTGACCAATTTAAACAGACATCGTATTTTACGCGTTTCAGTGAAACTAGTAGCCACCTCACTCGGCCGGTTAACCCAAACCGGTCAACGACGATTATTGACCGGACGAGTACAGTTGCAATGCTGCTACCAAAGCAACATGACTGAAGAGGTGGTATATCTAAACGGACGGCATTCTCATTCAGAATTAGGCGCCTTTTTCCTTAGACCTATTTTCTATCTCTTTTTAATTTTAGAATTGAGAAAGAAATAGATAGACCGGTTTAGGAAAGTGTGCCGGGTATTAAATTTTTATTTCTGGTCGGGGTCCGATGTCGCTGAAACGGCGGTCTCGCAATGCAGTTGGCGCGTAGCTACCAGGGTCGCAGATATCAGTAGGAGGTGACTCACCAGGGTAGGGCCAGAGGGACGCGGGCGGCGCGGCAGGGGGCGGGGCCGGCCACGCCAGGGGGGCGGGGCGTTCGTCGCACAGCACGTTCGCCACGCCGACCGTCATGGCCGCCTGCGCCGCTTCTGCACAACAACACAGTGACGTGGCGGCTGCAACGCGCGTCACGCGTACAACACATGAATTATAACTTCACACGTTAAAATAATTATAACTCTTCTAAAACCTGGCGTCCTGGTTTTCGCAGTCTAATTGCACACATTCGTTTAAATAAAAAAGAAGGCGAATTCTTTACATCGTTAAAAACATGTTGCATGAGCAGCATAAATTTTGTTTTTTTTTTTTTTGAAACTTGAAACTACGTAACAATAAAATTATCTAATTATGGAGTTAGTATTGGGCCATGTTATAAAATTACCACTGGACTGATTCCTAGCTCTTTTTAAAATAATGGAAAGAGATAAAAGGGCTACAACAATGTCCCTACGTAGTACTTAACTAGTTAAACTAAGCTTAGGTTATAAACAGTACTAGATCTAATAGACTAGACCTCTTTCTATCTCTGTTAACCTCAAGTCTCAACTGTAAGTAAATACGACCAATTTCTAAGTTTACTGTTAACATTTTATTCCGTTCATTAGCAAAAATATTAAAACCAGTCGAACATAAAAAGGTTTTCGCATGCAAATCTGTGATACAGTAAGCAAACTGTAGACGCGTTTTTTACGAAAGATACAATTAACGTATATTAATTAATATGCAAATGAACACAAGAAACGCACTCGTAAAACCAGCTTTCTCATGAAACGATAATGACTACGGTCAGGTTGCGTGTGCCGTTGTTTTTAAACGTTCGTAGTTATGGGTGCTTAGTACTTACATAAGTATCGAAATTATAAATGCAGCTAAGATCAATTAATTAAAACGAGATCAAAATAGGATGTTTTTTAATTAATCTCTACTGATAAATAAAACTAATCTTCTTTCAATGGCGTAGAAATCGCAAAAAGATAGGTTTCTAATCCTACGTAATAAACAGACTGTCAAGTCCAGGTTAGGACCATACGCAGTACCAACTATCTAAGTTTAACTTGGACATCACTGAAATCAGTGAAAGAAAAATCGAGAGAAAATCTTGATTTATAAATAGTTTACCTACGTCTGAATCACCAATCCGCCCTGAGCGAGCGTGGTAATCAATGCTCGTGCCTTCTCCGTATGACATGAGCCCTTTGCCTATCAGTAGGACTATACCTAATACACTGTTGTTATTATTATTACGTTTCATATAATCCGCCTTTTCCCCAACTATGTTGGAGCCACATCCGACGTCCACAACCGAGTTACTGGGTAACTCGATACCGAAGATGTAAAACATAAATAAACATACTTATCGATACGACTGATGGTAAAGAATCTGTGAATGAATTGAACGACGTGATGACATGAAAGATGTTATGGTCAGAAAGGGGAAAGAAAGAGTAATGAGATGATAACTAACAGAGATTTATAGAAAAAGACGACCATTATTCACGAATTTCTTCAGAGAGAGTCTTTCAGAGAGATAGAGTGAACTATGGATCTCCCTTTCTCCACTAGAAGATAAAGATAGACAAGAGCGTGAGGATGATGATAATGATTCAGATTCAACTAAAGGTATTTGATTCAAAATCCTACGGATAGACCCAAAGCAACAGATTGGAACCTATATAATATTACTAAGTCGCATGGAGAATAACACCACAGAAGACTGGATGATGTCATATAAGAGGTTTACCGGTTCATGATTAGGATGTAATATAAAATTTGATTGAAAATAATGTAATAATGAAAATAATGTGGAGTTTCTTTATTCGTTCTTCTCCGTAGAGACCTACCTACGTTTTGGAATGAGCAACTAGCTTCAACTTTCTGACCAACTGACGAACTCCTTTTCATTCAAAGTACCTGTAAATGGTTAGACTTTGACTGTGATAATACATCTTTACCATATGTTTCGGAACATAAGTAAATTGAAACCTTGAGATTTATACCTTGATCCTACATAAATACTACATCGCTTTAAAAACTTGTTAGGTTTTCAGAGATTCTTATCTATAAAATGAAAGTCCCGTATCAAAGAATGAATCATTGATTTAATCACATAGATATCAATGAAGCCGATTCCGAATGAAGCATGTATTTTAATTTAACGATCTAAGTAAATCAAGATAGTCAGAATACATTATGTTCTTATCAAATTGATTAAGAATACCAAATGTCCAAAGGTATTTCTTACGTCAAAGCTTCGATAGCATCTTTGGAAGGTGTAGGAGTCATAGATTTTTATATTGGTGAGTTAAGTGGTAGAAAAAAATTAATGTCTGAATCACTAAACAAATGCAAATAACTATAGAACTATTAAAAGTCTCCATGCCATCACCTTGAGAATGAAAATAAAATTGTTCCACTGCAGCGCAAAGATATCTTTTCAAACAGAGAAGGCACGAGCATTGATCATCACGCTTGCTCAAGACGGAGACAATTAAATAGCGTTTGAAAGATATCATTCAGCACATTCAAATAAAGAATGCGTAACAGGTAGTTTCAAACCGGCGAGGTGAGAAATGGATTAAATACGAGAATTTAAATCAAGCTGACCCTTTCACATCGAGAGATGCCGCGGCTCGCGCGAGATTTGTGTATCGAGTTCGCAAATTAATAAATACTCTATTCCTGCAGCAATATAACTCAATGTTGTACGAACAAATAATTCACTCTCACCTCGCATGTCCACGCGCATCCAGACCTTTCCCACCAAAGATTGGCGAAACGTGAATTGAAATATTTGTTCCTACAACATTGGACTATATTGCTACACATAAAGAGTATTTTTTACTAACAATAATTTCAATTTTAATAGTATTACAATTACACCATCTGCTTTCATGGCAATTCCGATTAAAGGATTAAAATCAGGTGAATACACCGCAATAACGACCACCCCTATTGTTAGAATTTCCTGTGAAAGAAGGGGTGCTGCGGTTAAACCAGAAACAAGCCATATGGGTACAGGAATAGGTCATACGTACTCGTAGGGGATCTAAAAGGGCAAAAAGAGGACACGACAGGTATGAATGATAACGACAAAAAAAATGACACGTTCGTTACATAAGCTTCGTAAAACCGATAATTTCCGAATCATTTGGGCGTAAAATGCAGACTATTATGGGGTTTTCCCTTGGCTAAGTTTCTTGCCCATTCTTTTCCATACGAAACTACCTTTTGAAAAGGGCAACTCTCTTGTAAATGGCGTTGAAAACTGCATTTTATTATAATATAGGTATTTGAGTTAGATTTAGAATGGCAACTTATCGAATCGTTGTGTATTTAATAGAATAACTAACTCCTTAAAGGTTTAAGTTATTCAACAATTTGTCATAATTAGTTAGTTTATTATCATTTAATTGATATCAATTGATATCGACTTCTAATTTAAAACACGGACAAGTTTCCAAAGCTTAATTAAAAGGAATCTGAAAAGGTGGTTTTTTTACCCGCGTCTTGTCGTCTTTGGTGTTATTGTTTTTTAGTAGCATAGTTCTTTGTTAGTAGCATGGTGTTATTCCTCATTAATCTGGCTTTGATATGCAAACATTTTTTTCCAATAGGACTGGTAAGTAGTTCCAGAGATAAGCACATTTAAATAAACACAAAATCTCTTCAGCTTAATTATATTAGTATAGATTTTGGTGGGATTCTCTTGGGTACTAAAATTTTGCGACCTAAATTTTAGTTAGAATAACTTTGCCATCTACTTATCTACATGTCAGTAAATCTGACTGTAGATTCTCATACCACCTACTGGACGTGGTCCTACACACATCTATAGTACGTAGGTATGTGACCTGACCGGGCTGCCCAGCTGATCGGAAACCGGTCCAGACCGGTTCCCAACTAATTTACAAATATTGTAATTCATTTGGACTCGTGGACTCGTTATTAAAGCCCAATGGCCCTTAGCTTAGTTGGCTATAAATTGTGGACAAACAAGGTCTTGGTAGCCCACTCGTTTTCTAGAACAGGAATAGAATGCATTTATTGTTAGGCGAGTATGTTGCCTTAGTATGTATGATTACTATTTCCCGAGTTCCTGTCTCCCTGGTAATTAACCAGAAGTGTTTAAAACTTTAGTCACAGTTAAAGTCAAAGTTTTATACAAAAATCTTGGTTTATTAAATCTAAATCTAAGTTATTATACCAACCTAACTCATTTTTTCTACACCAATTTTTTAAAAATTATCTAGACAACAAAGCAGGAAACTTAAAAAAAAAAAATTACGTACATAACAGTGTGATTCACTATCAACAAGAAACAAATAATAAATAAAAATATAAGTGTTATTTCTCACGAAACAAATTCCCACAATGAGATGAAATATCGGAGTGGCAGTGAGCGGGGCGAGGAGCCAAAACAAAAATTATGAAAGGAAGCACGTGCTGGTACTTCTGTCTCACTCTAATGTATAGCGCTGTCTTACTCCGTCACTTGTCGTACTACAAAGTGTAACGTATTTATATAAAAAAATAAACATCGACGGCTTCAGTATTCATAACGTTGCTTTTCTCACAAACAATAAATACATGGTTATTAAGTTTACGTCATTTTTATAATTAATAATAATCTTTTAAATAAGACAATAAAATTTTAAAATCAGTGCCAAAACCAAAAGATATCAAAAAGTGCCTATCTGATCAAACTATTTGTTAAATAAAATATCCATTTTCTTTATCGCGTCAATAATCTTGATACGTGTACGTTTCATCTACGCTTGAATTACACTGTGTATCCTATTATCAATTGACCTTCACCGTAACGTCTCTGTCTAACGCTAGCATTCCAAGCGCAAGTGCGTCTCTTTCACTCCTACGGCTACACTCGCCGCGGCGCTTCGTACAACTCCTCGTGCTTACTGCAAGCCTAGTATCACGCGCGCTGAAGAAAAGGGTTTATCCGACGCCGAATGACCCGGATGGAACTAGGATTTTCCGAGCAAAGAAACCATTTAGTTTTTCGCGATACAAACTTTATTTTTCCGATAGAAAAATCTACGAGTATTTTTAAATTTATTTTGTTTTATTTTTGATTAATAATATTGGTATTATTACAGGTGAATGTCACACTAAATTGGTTAAGTTTCGATTTTTTTTGTGGCAAAATTGCAATGGAAGTTACATTATATTTCAGCTAGGAAATCTAGGCCACAGTAATAGCGTCCCTATTCTAGAATTAAAATAGCTGCACGTCGCATCGTCGCGTTACTTGGTCAGCGTACGGTAGTAAAGCGTACCGTAGCGTAAATAGACTGACTTGTCGTTGTCGCTTGTCGCCCAGCTAGGCAAC
Organism: Hoplodrina ambigua; assembly: GCA_949774945.1. Classification (NCBI taxonomy): domain Eukaryota; kingdom Metazoa; phylum Arthropoda; class Insecta; order Lepidoptera; family Noctuidae; genus Hoplodrina; species Hoplodrina ambigua. Next base: position 1,149,650 of record OX458974.1, on the reverse strand, counting down.
TAGTTGCTTTCAAATTGCCGATCAGTCAATATCTATAAGCGATATTTCTATGAAAACTGTGAGTATTTTTTCAGATTTGAGACTGGTTTGACAATTTATTAATTAGTTTGATCCTTTAAAATTAAGCTTTTTACAGTGAATGAGAATTAGGTAGCGTGTAAGCTATAAAAAGCATTATTAAGTTCCTTCTTTTTGATTTCTTCAGCGAATAAATAAAGATTAATTAAATTAAAAACCGATACAAAATCAAGATAAATGATCAGATTGAACTTAAAAAAAAAATTATATGAATATAAAAAAAATCTCTGAACCAACGTTATCGTCAATCGTCATCCAATTCGATCGCATTCAAATTGAGTTTCGAGAGTGTAGCACGATCGAACTCCTACAAAAATCTACCAGGGCGCCATGGTAGGCGTGGAGTTGGTTATGTATTAGTACGCCGAGCGACTTGTTGTTTCCGTTGATTCAGGCAAATATGGACTTTAATTGTACTATGTTGTGGTATAAATTCGCATAACGAAGTTATTTCGTTTTAAGTTTTAGTTCAGAAAAGTGCATGCATTGGTGCAAAGTAATACTGATGCGCCTGTGCAATAGGTATATTCTACAATTAACAATTTTAAGATAAAATTATGTTTATCCTAATATAAATAGAAAGAAAATAAACTTTTTTATGCATAAATTACGTATTTCTGTAGACCCCAATTAGTGATTGTTTGACCATCCACTTAAGTGGGAGCAGATTAGGTATCTGAAATTACAATTACAATACAAATAAATGTCAACATGCACATTTAATAGCAAAGTCAACATTTTTTTTATCCAAACAACATGGGCTGGGTTGAGATTATAGCACCCTCTTTGTGCCACCCCTCATAGCCCAAAGCTTCATTGAAATATAACATTTATAACCACGAATCAAGGTATAGAACTCCTCGGCAAAGTTTAGGAGGGGTTCGTTTGGTTTATTCGAAAATGTTAGGCATGCATTTAGGGAATTGAAACTTTATGGAAGTGCAAATTTCTATACTTACCTAAATATCCAAGGTTTAAGAAGTGTGATTTATAACTCCGTTTTTTATGGCTTAACTATTCAGAACAATCGGAACTCAGGAGTACCTTCAATACCGAGTGTAAAAAAGCGCTCAAGGTAGATTCTTCCCATCATTGCGATCATATTTTAGTTCTAGACCATATCTGGTTACAAAGATATTGAAGGTCAAAGTGTTAACTTTTTGACAGGTTTTTTTTACGAAAACAAGTTTTAAATTTTGAACTTTAAATACTACCACGACCATTTATTGTTGCATGCATCATGCACCCGAAAGCACAATGCGTGCTTTATATTGCTCGTTATCAAAAAGAGAGACTATTCACACCAAAAAAAAAATCGTTTCTCAGTAAAAGTTTTTACTCAAAATTACTTAGTTTTATGGAGAGTATGCGTAGTTAACAAGTATGTACCTAATGTGTTTTAGTTTAACAATAAATGGTGTTACATTTAGTAAAATAAAGTTGTACATGCTAATAGATTTTTAATTGGGATTCCCTCTTCTGAAAATGGACTCTTCGCCACTGCTGAGCAGGTACCTACCGCTGATTCATTTGTTTTGATAAGCTTTTGCAGCCGTTTCGGGAAAGCAAAGTAGATAAACAGATATAGGCAAGCCCAACCTCTTAATAAACATAATCTTTTAAGTTATTGTTGAAACTGAATTTAAATGATTACTAAGTAATATAAATACCGTGTTAATGCATATATTATACTCGGTTTTCCTCGACGATAAATTGTTGTAATCGCCCATTGAGAGGACACCTTTGATTGCATGCTCGTTAGAAAATCGCCTTTTATGGCCCGTATCGATTAAATATTAAAACATGTAGGTATCTGTGAGACCCGATGATGCTCATACATGACTGTGCTTATAAGTTATGGTGCTAATATTCTTTATGAGTTTAGTATGTATAAATTTTACGCGTAGAAGTGAAAATCTACGAGTATCTATCTTGGTAACAACGTTGCCAGGATGTCCCGATATTTTAATTGAAATTCAATACCCGCGCAGGACAAGCTTTGTTTTTTGTTTTTTTGACAGTTCAGCGTGAATTAGCTAAAGTTTTAATGTGCTGAGTTTTATAACATTACAAAAGAAAAGAAGGAAACTTTAAGAGCAGGTACATGTACTTACTGGAATATTTATTAAAATAAATATTTTTTTTTTCAAAAATTTAATTTAAGAAAATCAAAAATCCGACTTCCCGAAATAAAATCTGGCGCCGCTTCTAAGTAGTTAGGTAAAATTGTTGAAGAACCAACCCAAAATTGTTTATTAGAACTTCTTTGTCTTTAAAAAGTACAGAAGATAAGTACACAGACAACAGAATTCGATTGGGATAACTGATAACATTTTTAGTCGAGAGTTGTTAACCAAGTACGAGCGGGTATGTAATTACGTTTCTTTCTATGATTGATGCATTAGCATTGAGAGCTTAATTAGTAAATTAACCGACGGGCGTTTGTCTGTTTATTAATTAAAATACAATTTCCTAACAGTAATTTATTCATACACCATGTATTTTTCTATATAATGAAATAAAATTATATTATCAATGTCTTGGCGATTTTACGCTCAATACTTGCAATGTATTTAAACCGCGTTTTATTTTCCTAGTGTCTATTAATTGATAATTATGAATTATTATTTTATGAATATGATAACTAAAAAAGACGCGGCAAAGTTATCCAAAAAATATTGGCGAAAAAACTGCAAGGTTGGTTGGTAGGTAGCTTCATCGATTATTCTGTACAAATAAATACTGTACAAAAAACGTGACGTCATAAATGATTATCATGATTACATTATCATAACATCAAAATCTGAAACTGCCAACCTCCCAACTTCTCTTCACTTATTTATCGCTCGATTGTCTGTCTGTCTATCTCTATCTATCGTCTCTGCCCTACTCGACGTAGACGGATGGATAGAAACGTCACGGAATGTACCAGGGGCGCAGTAGCGGGCAAGCGGTATGTTTGTAATCCGCTCGACAGTCGCCGACTCTACGACTAGGGTCGAGCGAGGGTCGCTGTGCGGGGGAGACTGTCTTGTAAGTGACTTCGAGGGTTGTCAACTATTGTATTATTTGTTACACAGAAAAAGGTTTATTTTATAGGTACAATCCTATATCTATCGATACGAACTTGGGAATTTTATTGTCTGTTTTCAATGCAGTTTATGAATCTTTTAATTAGGTTTTTTTTTCTTTCTAGCAAATATATTCCTGTATACGATACAATATAAGAAGCGCCTATATCCCGCGATTATCACAATATCATTGTAAATAACAACAAACCTATTTATTACAATCTAAATGTTAGCACCCAATGGAATTTATTTACTGGTACAGACTACAGCTCAACATAGACTGTCAGATATCCGAATAAATAAATAACTAAGACTTTTTTCCACCACGGTATATTTTTGTACTTACATAAACTAAGATACTGAATAACCGCTAAAATCGCAGTAAGTAGGTAATGTTATCTGCCAAATGTCATAGTGTGGTTAGTAAAAAACTGTGTAATGACATAAATTGGCAGGCGTTACCAGCCCTGGGCCGCGGATTGGCGGGAAGCGCGCCAAATGTTTGTGACGGGCGGTCGGGGGCCGAATTGCTACGACGTGATTAGAAATATTCTACTCGTTGGTTGCATCACGCCAGCCGCTGGCGATGAAGACAACCTCGGGCTTAGAGATACCTACTCCTACGGTCTACTCTCGAATTTCCTTGACAGCATAAGGGATCTCGAAGTTTTGATGTGCGTTCGTTCTCATAAGCCAGAAGGAATTGCTAAATTTATAATTTGCTAAGGGTAAAAAAATTTATTAACCTCTTAAGTCTAAAATGTTTTTCTCTGCTGCACCAGAAAGAGAAATATTATTTTTGGAGTGAAAACTTCTTTAGCCGTGTTGGGCGGGTTTGTTCGCGTCACCGATATGTTAATGTGGCGTTTAGTTTTTACTTCTGTAAACAATCCCTATGACTACTTTTTTTTTTCAAAAGCACTTATCTAGGTAGGTACGTATCTTCTTCTTAAGTAGGTAGGTAGGTATACATTACTGAACATCTGAATGACATGGTACAGTCAACCGCACTGTTGTGAACTGGTTACTGGTAACAAAACCAGTACATAGGTACAGATTTTGCTACCTAAATTGGCCTCTTATTCACGGTCCATCTTTGATAGGTACGCTAGACCGGCTCAAGGTCAAAGTTTTAGCACTACAGCGACGTGCACTCGACTGTAACAGTGCTTACCTAATGAACACTTTGTTGTGTTCTACCTACCTGTAGGTACCTACCTACTTACAAAGATGTACGTAGACAAGCCCCACACCCATCTCTACAACGAAGTGTCTGTTTGTAATGTCAAAATAACATCTTATTACTAAATGCATAATGAACGTTTACTCGGTGCTCTTACGTCTGTCTGTTTGTTCCGGCTAATCCTAAACGGCTGGACCGATTCTGACAGGACGTAGGTACCTATACTGATATATAGCTGATGTTATAAGGTGTAACTTAGGCCTACTTTAATTTAAGAAAAGAAAATAGTAGGGGCCACAAAAAAAAAATCGAATTTCACGCGGACGAAGCCGCGGGCATAAATAAGCTATTTCAAAATAAAATATTTCCCATATTTCTGAGCCAGCCAGCGTTGTCCAGTTCATTCGTTTGGTTACCCGACACTATCGTTCGCTTCTCAGGTGAAATCCTTGAGTAAGTAATACGGGTAAGACAGTTTATGTACTTGCTAGGTAATTAATGTTTCTTAAAAGTTTCGAATTTGTATCATTACGATACAAAATATGAATGATGCGAAGTTTTTTTTAAAGTTTGAACGCGCTAATTTTTAGAAATTCGGATTGGTAAATTTTTGTACCTATAAGATAGCCAGATTCTTAAGGAATATTTTAAGCTATATAACATCACGCTACGACCTGCGGGAGTGGAGTAGTAACCAAAGAAGTAATATAACGCGGGTAAAAAAAAACCAAGCGGACGAAGTCGCGTGCAGGAGCTAGTTAAAAATGAGCGTCAGCTTACGACGAACCAGCAAAATAAAAATGATTCATCTTAACAGATCGATTCAAAAAAACATTATAGACAAATATATTTATAAATAAACAATGACGACAGCCCTAATTTAAAATGCCAATTAGGTAAAATACACAAACACTTCATTTCAGCATTCCTAGTACTGAACGTATCAAAATACAAGGAATTCATAATGATCGTCATAGTATACCCACATGTTTTTGACCACTTGCTGTGTGGCATTTATTTATCTAATCGTTCTCATATCTTTCATAAGCAAAATTAGACTCTATATCTATAAACTTAAGAGTCAATTTCACCGATTCAATTTAAATGTGATTCAATCGCTCTATAATGAAACGTATTTACTTCTCAAAATTCGTGGTGCCCTGGTATATGAAAGTCAACTTTGTAGTTGCGACAGAAAATCTCATTTCGCAGGAGAACACAGGATTTCTGTGCGTGCCCTGCATTTAAATATAATATTATTTTTAAATTAAATCCTACTATAATTTTAAATAGAGATTTCAGATCAAGACATTATACCTAACAGATAACAAATTAACGTGTGATACTTTTTAGTTGTAGGTAAACAAACAAAGTTGCGAATATTTCAAATCGATAAAGGCTGGAGCCCTAATGATTTCGTTCTACATGCAAGGGAAACATAATTTGGAAAGTCGCATGTCGAGCACACATAGTCAACCACGCATACATATACAGCGTGCTCAAAGAATAAAAACAAAATACATTATTTTTTTATTGTTTCATTCATGTATTATAAAAACCGCCGCGAGCGGAGTTACAGTAATTGTAAAACTGTGATTAGCATGTAATTGGTAGGAGCCGGTGCGTTTTTGCAGTGTAAATAATTTTGAACGTGATAATATCCGTTCGCTTTCGCGATGTTATCTGTGTAGAACGGGAGCGAGGTCCGTATTCCGTACAATGTTGCTGTATAAAATATTATTTAATTATTTCGAAGCTTTTTTCTTGGTGAACTAATTAGGTAGTTAGGTAGGTACAATAAAAGTTTAATAAGAATTAAAATATATTAACATAATTTAGCAACATTTAAATATTACAGTTTTGTTATAACACTACTTCGAACGCTTTTAACTACTTATAAGAAGTCGCCACTTAGGTATCTTATAACTTATAAAACGTGCAGAATAATAACGGTAAGGTTAGGTATTAATTAACTTAGTTCATAATGGCGCTTTATTATGTCACGGACACCGTTGTCGTAAAAGGGCTAGTCAAAATGTTAAGTGTAACATAAAATTTAACGATTTATGGCTTATATTACGTTACGCCTAATACCTTCTAGGTTACAATTATTTACGTCTCCATAAGCTTTATGCACCGGCTAGCTCAAATATTATAACGATTACGATTAATAATTTTAGAATTTACTATTTTTATTTTACATAAGAACAACAAATTGTATTGAAAAACTCTTGACAACTGACTTACGTAAACAAAAAATTATTAAGAAATAAAAGCAACTTCACTATAGCACTAAAAATATAAAACTATGGCTTCATGAAGGCAGTTGCAAGCCAAAATAGTAATAAAATTGATCGTAATTTAGTCATTGAATTAACAAACGTTGTTTATGTCGTCAATAATGTTAGCATACATGGCGGCGGCAGGTGTCGGCATAACGTCCTACACTTATACACCGTTCAACCCCTTCGTATCGATTTGGTCATGCAATGGCATATTTGTAAGTTTTATACGATATTTTTTATTATATTGCCACTTTATTTTGAACTGGGTTGTAAAACAAGCAAATATTGTAAAGATTTTATCGGAATGTATTATTTATGCACTTTTTATTGCATTTATGTCGTGCATGTGTTGATGTGTCTCATAACGCAAAGGTATACTTGGTCGGAACGTGTGATGTAATTTGCCATAATATTTGAGTTTAAAATTGTAGCCACATAGCCGCTTTTATGCAAAAGGGTTCACATTCGTAGTTAGATAGCTTCTTTTTATGTAGGTAATTAAATAATTGAGATTATTAAATAAATGTTTTCCTACGGACATGGTACAAAGAAAGTTTTCCTTTACAATATGACTGACAACGTTCTAATAAAAGCTTATAAATAACATCAAGAGGTCTATTATTTTGTTATAATGTGGTAATTGGACCATTATCTTAAATATTAAGTATACATTAAGTTTCAATTCGCAGTATACTGCTTGTATAATATACGAATACCTATATTATATTCTGTGCACGATGGTCGATACCATCTATGGTAAGCTATTTACAATAATGAGTTCCGCTAGAATATTAAATTTAATATTCATTTAATAATTGCAATTTCCAGCCGAAACAGTGTCTGCCATATCGTAATTGTAAAAAAACCACCTGCTTGGTAAATAAATTGATATAGTTTAATGAGTTTATTCAGTAACAAAGTGCGTTTATTTTAATTTGAATAAACTTTTTATTATTTTCTCTATTCATCATTATTGAAATGTGTAAAAAATTCATGAAAATACAAGAATACCTCGCTGTATACTCATGGCTACTTGCAACATGGAACTCGAACGTTACGTTCGTTACAAACAATCCTGCAATATCTGATTAGCATATAATTGTCGGATACAGACGCGCTTTTATGCCATAAATCTCTTTTACAAAGGCCGATACGCACATACATAATTATAACTATACTTATTGGCCGTAAATTAAACGTTAAGCTATTCTCTTGGAACTGTAGAGGAAAACCCTACTTACATAGTTTGATCGTTCGACATGATCGGGTAAGGTATGCAAGTTTTTTTAATGAAAAACAGGGAAAATTATAGCGTGGTATGTAACGACTTTATAAAATTCATTTGCGTTTCATGAGAGTGTATAGAACCCGTTTAGGACATGCATGGTTATTCCATAATTATCAATATACCTACCTATAGACCTATAATAACACGTAGGGTCGCTCAGGTTTTCATCTGTCTACAACCTTAGACTCTAGTCCTTTTTGCTAATAACATTAGAGTCGATTTTTTGTCCAACTAGATAGACTACTTATTAGTATAATAATGTTTGATTCTGTCTAACAAAGGGATTCAGGGGCATTCTTACAGAATTATTCGATTTTTGTGGTAATAATTGTATGTAGACATGTTTCTAAAGTTAACTAACAGAATAATGGGGCCTTTCATAAATTGCATCTCATGATTCTTGCAAGACATAAAAACTTTTGTATTTTTTAGTAAACATGTCATTGCCGATTTCAAACTGACGCGAAACTTTCGTGAGACGAACCTAAATACTAAATCTTAGTGGAAACAGTAGCAATTTAACGTCAAATACGCGATCCAAAGCGGTAGTATAACAAAAGCTAATTTGAAATAATGGCGATTCGAATTCCTAAATAGGTAAACGTTTCGATTTTAAAATTCGATCGATGAACACAAAACGTCTATGCCTAACGGCGCCATTCAATACAGTAGCATGCTATTAATGTCGGTTCCAAATTCAAATTAAGATCCTCAAATAAAATTATGTGAAGAAAGATTGATTTGTTTATTTATCCGATATCAAGTTACGGTTGTGTTTAGTTGTATTGAAGGATAATATAAAATATAATAAGTTCCTAGAAATTAGTAAGCACGGAAACACGACATCATATTTATCGCGCTTCGTTATCGATATCGGTAAGTTAAATAAGTACATGAGATTTATTATGTTTACCAAATAACAAAATAATTATGGATAAACATAATTATTTTGTTGATTTAAGATTCACAAAACAAGATTTTTAATTCCATTTTCATTAAATGAACAAAAGCTTCTAAATTCGTAACAATGTAGCGCTTATTATTTATGCTTGCACATAAATAATGTACATTAGGCACAACGACTGTTGTTATTTATTCATTGGATGTATGTAGCAATAATTCAAGTACATAGTATCAAAAACTGTGCTCGCGTGATCGAAGCGATTCGGCGCGATGCCGCGATAACAGCGCGATTTCATTTCAAACGCGCAATCAATTAAACTAGACATTTGACTTACGACTCCGAACGTTCGATTTTGTTTTTATTGGTTTCAGCGGAACGAAATCTATCTACGTCGATTTTTTATTCAAACTTGCGAGCAAATATTAACGGAACACAGAAGCCTTCGTAATAAACTACAAAAAGTGGAGCAACCTGTAATTTGCTAAAATCGCCACCCTTTCCACCATATTGAACTTTAGCTTCATAGCTATAAGTGCATTTTTCGAATGCTATGATTTGGCCTTCAATAAATTCATTTTTTCATTACCAAGCGCATCTTAGTAAATACATAGAGGTACCAGGTCAACAGAGATAGCAAAGAGGTTGTAGTTTATAACTTACCGATATCGTGCATACGTTGTTGGTTGTCTTTTTGAGACAGTGCTGCGAGGAGGCCGGCATCGCCTACTCGTTGTCGTGCGACCGCGATACCGACGGGAATAGAACCTGCGATAAAAATGTAAACAATTGACAAATACTGTGAGTCTGTGACGGATGAAGATGATTTTTTTTGTTAATTTTTCTATCCCCTAATAAATTATCTTTATCCAACATGCTCAACCACGACTAAGATATCAAATTAATTCCAAAACTAATTTTAACTAATTAATATTATTAAAATTATTTATTTAGATGCTCATAGTTAGAAAAATAAAGAATGCACACTGACATTTAAATTTCGATTTTTTGTTTAGACACCCCGGATTGTATAGCTTTTTCACCGCTGTCTCGCATAATATGGTACGAATGTACTAGGCGAGCATGACATCGGGGAAGCTTACCGTTGTTTAGCGACGCCGGTATCGCCGGAGGCGGGTGGTCTGGCTTGTTACCAGGCGACGCTTGCTCAAGCTTGACGGCAACCAGTTCTGAAACTTGGACATGCTGCGGTTCTCGTTTCACCTGAACTTGCACATTTTGTCCCGCAACCCCAAGCCAGGTTACAGGATTTGTTCGACTACAACCACTGTCTGCATGCATAACCTATGGAGGAAAATGATTTCATCAGTAAAATAATAGTAGCTTATAAAATCAAATCAAAATAAAAAATGCCTATGCTAATAATAAAAAATAAAATCGTTTCTTACAAAAAATATAGCAGTATTGATATCCATTTTCGCTACCTTTTTAGGAGAATTTGTGAGGCAAGTGTTGCATGACCGTTTTGCCTGTTCGGTCTTGATAGTAAGCGGCTGCATGACGCCAATATTGTCCAGCATCTGTCGCTGGTCACCAGGACAACATAAAGAATCGGGAAGACAAGCTTTGCCCAGTTTCGCTTCTTCCATCTTATTGTGATCCCTGTCAAGAAAAGCACTAGAATTACTTACACCAGTATTTTTGAGTAGTTGCCAGTAAACACAGCAAGTTTTATTTTATCGTTAGCTATACCTACTATATACCATAAAAACCAGGTCATTATCATCTAATACTTACTTGTCGGTGAGGAGCACCCGCTGCGAGCAGTTGAGTAACTCCAGTTGTAGCGGCGAATAGGGCGAGTTGGGTGGAGGAGTCGGCACGCCGAACGTTGACAACGACGTCGAAAACAAACTCTCCGTCACTGGAACAACTGGATTCATTAACCTTTTGAGTTATGTTACCTTAGTACATCTTAGTATTTTAGTGCTTAAACTATGTAGAAGTTCGTATTAGGTACTGTTGCCCTAGTAGTTAGGTCTTTCATTTGAGCACTAAGATCTGAAGTATTTCTATCTCTCTCTAACAAGCGGGCGTTGACATTCAGTTCATGAAATGGAAATACATTACTTAAATCATAATATCTAACATTACGCCTGTATTTCTCGTAAGGTTAGACAGAATTGGGTATTTACCATTTCAAACCATCTGTGATATTTACCATTTCAATTGATCAACTATGTTAATTGATTTTAAAAGTAATGTACAGTTAATTGAAAATAAATCGGGTCGATAGGGCTATTGGGTCTTGGAATTATTTGTTAATGGTGTCCAAAATCAGCATTTAACCAGTTCTATAAATCCCATAATAAGTACCCATGTAGAGCAAAATTGGATCATTTAACAAATTACATAATTATAACTTTTTACTGGCAGTGCTTAAATAATTGTTGGTTAATTTTGTCTGGAAAAAGGTCACCTCCCCAAATGACTTTATAATCTAAGTATTCAATATACATAATATCTATGTGTATTATCTTCAGAGTAATTGCATAACTAGCCATGCTGGTAATCCAGCATCAAAAAACTTTCAACATATTTTTTCTTGTACATTCTTTGTGTCAAAGCAAGGAAGTCTCCTAAAATACGAACGAAAGCGACCCAGCGACTAACAAAATAAACTAAACATGAACTCTTTGGGCATTAGCGAACAAAGAATCTATTTCTGTCGAGGCCCAAGGGATCTAAGACCTTAATTACTGAGTGTCACTCGACAGCCGGCAACTCCCGCGCACGCACATGTGTTCATATTTATGTCACATACCTACTTGTGATGTATGAACGTATTTTGTCTACACAGTTGAATATTTCGCAATATATAAACGTTAATTTAAACATTGTAATGCTTAAACGTCAAAAAATATGTTTGCGCAGACTAACCAATATTATGCAACTTTAATAAATACAGTGATTGTTAAAGTACATAATATTATTCTGGTATTTTCCTACTTATAAAAGACCTAAAGGTGAAAAAAATAAATTATAACAGAGCCCACAAAATCTCTACAAACTTTTCCAGTTACAACAATCGGAAACTTTTCGTTTAAGTTCTTGAAAGATTTTTCGGCTTCATGTTTTACATTGATATCGTTTTTCGTTTAAGCTAAGTTTTGTTAAAAATGTTTAAGTAATATTGGAAAGAGAAGGAAATCGATAGCAAACAGCAAAAACATTGGGGTCACTATAGACCTCCTAAAGAAACGATGATGTTGTACTGAACATGGGCTAGCTGTCTTCAACCGAGTCATGAATTGAATGAAAGATGAACATGGCTAGTAAGGGGGTTAATTCCTGAGATGATAATAGTTAAGTAATAGAAAAGGTTGGTAATATAGAAGACATGCTGTGTCTAAATTGCGATAGAAAAGGGCATGGGATAATGAAAATTACCATTGCTAAGGCAGAGCAGTGTGACAGACGAACAAAATAATGAAAAGATGAGCATATTGAGATATTTCCTACCAAACGATTTGTTACACAAAGTCCAAAAAATTATTTCCGCTAAATAAATTGAAGCTAAAAATCATCTACTACTCCTATGAGTTGAACTAAGCTACCAGGAAAACATACTGTTCAAACAATACTTCACAAAAATTCTGACAGCTCACTACTTTGTAGGCGGATCAAGTGCGCAAACATTAATAACTACAGATACTTCCACCCATCACTTCTTGGATCCGGTTGTATATCAGTATCAGTGCACAAATCCTGTTACAGAAAATAACCTGAATTTTTCTAAGCTGTAGAAGTGTACCTACGATAATAATTTAAACAAAACAAGAAATTTTCGTCGTGAGTCGGTCGGTATGTTACATCGGTCGTCCATTACACGGGTGTCATGTCACTCAGTTTGCTCGCGCCGCGTAACTAATCGTCTTAATTCGGAACTTCAAAGTGTTGCTTTGATTTTACACGCATGTCTTACTCGAAAAAATGTCTTACATACCTACTACCGTTTAAAGTTTTTGGATACCTAGTAGAAGCCTGATGATCCATGTAATACCGAGTCAGTTGAATTATTCAGTCCCTACTTAAAGGACCTCCTGTCTTAAGTTATTACGTAATTAGAAAATCTAAAAGCATCATTAGTGGCCACGTTAATATTAAAAATCTTTATCTTTATTGTGTAGTGCGATATCAAAGTCGCGCTGACTGAGTGGCGAGACTATTTTTTTTTACAAGTATTGTTTTTGATGGCATTGTGTTTTCAAAAGATGGCCAAGTCAATCTATTTTATTTTAAAATTTCACCTATGCTAACATGAAGTAGGACTGTTTATTTTGGGACCTCAGTCCATCGACTTTATCCAATGCTTGTTACTTGACCGCTAGACCGTTATTTTCAAAGGAATCCTATGGTTAACTTCAAGTGTATGTAAACGAGCTATCATAACATCGGCGCGAGCCAAGTGACGGACGGTCCTTCGTTGACACGACTTGTTTACTTATTTACACGCCGTAAGTTGAAAAACCAGTCAAATGTCAAGCGTACGAGACGTCGTTCCATATTTAGGAAAGTTGAACCCTGCTGAATCCTCACTCAAACTAATTTAATTATTTACATAACATAAAATCAAAGGTTTGTGAGCCCTGGCCTCTGACTAACCGAACCTAAACATTTTGATTGTTAATCTTTTATCAAGAAAAGGTTGCTTTATGGTGCTCTCGTACTTGCGAACAAATATGTACCTAGTAATTACACATCCACAGACAACAGTCGATGAAATTGTAGGGATAGTTCTGTTTTAGCAGATTTATTTTTGGCGCAGTCGATCATTGTATTTATTTTAGCAATAGGTACGACGAATTGGAATAAAAACTTCTATCTTTTTTTATCGGACTATCCTCTATTGACTGTTCTTCCTTTATTCTGTAGGCAAAAGTGGTTATTCTGTAAATAAATCCACAGTCCACAGTAGCAGCCTCGGATTCTGGATTTGTGCCCGGTTGATGGCAATAGGCTCGCCCCCTATTACACGGGACTAAAAACATAACTGGCGAAATGTGGGTGTACTCATAGGTATACCTCTGCCTAACCCTTCGGGGATTACAGGCGTGATGTTATGTTATGTTATGCTGTAAATAAATCCCTTAGAGATTTTTTTATTTATTTATTTTATCCAGCATTATAGTTTTGATGACAGTTCACCTTAAGCTCATTTCTCCTTTCGGCTGTAGAAACTACCTAGGTACTAGGTATGCATAATGCATTGCTGTACTTAATACTTATAAATTTCACATAGGTCAATTGGTTACTGTGATTCTTGATAACTAACAATAAAGACATCACACACATGCATTTACTACTATTATTTAAACGTCTCCGTGAATGTTATGCATCCCTGGTCACAACGATCTGTGCCCTCAGGAGCGTTTACACTCCAAACATAATATCGGCGGCTAAACCACCGGTGAGCCGTCTGTCAGAAACGTCACGTCAAACATATCCTCACGCCCGTCGCCCGGGGGGCAGGCAGGCATCACGCGATGTGTAACCCGGTTACGAGAACAACATTAACGTATACATTCTTTGTTTTGTATCTGCTGTATTAAAATGTTGCATGTGGTTACTGTGGTATCTTCTACATATTTTAAGAATCGCTTACTCAAACATTTAAAATTTTATTAGGCAAATTAGTTATTTAAACATAACATAACATAATATAACATCACGCCTGTAATCCCCGAAGGGTTAGGCAGAGCTGTACCTATTAGTATACCCACATTTCGCCAGTTTTGTTTTCTGTTGTTGGTTATTTAAACTCTTACCATTGCATGTTTTATTCACTATGTGTTAAATTAATGCTATCTAATTTATATTTACAATAACACACACGTTTAGAGAACTTTTTTTATCCTTGTAAATTATTGTTTTTTCCCAAATGAAGAAAATACTGCGATTATCTAGCGAATTTCCGATTACTAGAATCAGTAATCGATCTGCGTTTTCGACAGTAGAAGGCTACACAAGTACCTAAGTAAACGGCTGAAATCACAAAGTCGCCAGTCCTTCGTTATTTTACTATTGTTGAGATTTTGACAGAATAGTTAGGAATATAGTTACATTCAATGCTGAGTCCCTAGTACGTTCTTGAGTTACACCTACTGAAAGTATATTTCAGAGTGCGCCTAGGTAATTAAATAATCTACCTACGTTAGTAAGGTTTCAAAACTAAAACAAAGGTACCTTTTATTCACAGTACACTGAGTTGACTCAGTGTCCTTTGAATAAAGTCTAAATAAGTTAGTTAGCTAACCGTTCAGTTTGAACCCACCTTTGTGTATCGTGGGTCGGTTGCCGGCCTGCGTCGGGAACAGAGAGTACAGAGGGAACCGAGCCACACCTGTGAAAGAAATATATTTTAACTACCGTACTATAAACCTGTTTACCTACAGTAATAATGTAAATTGAGTAGCTAAGGTACGTAATTAACGTTGAAGTACCTTCCACAAATTGAAACAAACAAAGAAGTAATTAGTTGTAGAATAGGTTAAGTTAATATTATTTTATTGCTTATTTTATTTTATGATCTTTGTTATTATTCAATTTAATAAAACAAGTTCTATCTAAAAAAAAAATGTTTTTCATGACAAGCTATTCTATTGCATTGTCGTTCATTGCATTTATGTATTAAATTTCAGCTCAATCAAACACGAAAATTGCGTCAAATTTTTGAAAGATTTGGTTAAGGTCATTTGCCCACTTTCCCAACATCAGACCAGGTCTGTAGAATCATTTATTGAAATGTCATGCAAATTACACATTTACGCAAAAAATCATTATAATGCAAACATTTTTTTATTAAGGTTCAATAAAAAATATTAGAGTTTCAGTACCGAGAGTACTAGGATAGCATACCTTGCTGGAGATCAGTGGGCGGGCGGGAGCGGGCGCCCCCCGCCGCCCCGCCCAGCATCGCCTCTCGTGTTGAACCACCTCACCACCTGTGAACATACCACACGTTATTACTATGTCCATTACAAACAAATATTACACGCAGGCATAAAAATGAAAAGGGTAGAAGTAAAAAATATCTAAGTTTGTTGGAAATGTGGGTAAATATAAATACCCAAATAAAACCTTAAACTCCAGTTCTGTTAGTTCATAGATTCGACACGCGACTGTAAATAATACCTACATATTATGCTGATACGAAAATAGAACTGGAATCAATCGATCCTTCATACGTAGTTCATTAACACGCGGCTGAAATTATAACTTGATAAATTGTAAACAATCTAAAATGCCACTAAATTAGCAGTGAGTCATCATCATTGAGCGCCGCGAAAGAATACATTGAGATTTAAGTAATCATGCTCTTTTGATATCTGTTGCCTTGGTACAACGAATCTTCGTTCACTTTCAAATCAAGAATCAATTCGGTGTGCGCTCGAATCAGACGAAGTTGTATTCAACGTTTACGTCCTATTCAAACTCAAGTTTTATTTATTAAGTTTTATAAAATAATTAAACAATATTAATTTGGCATTATAGTTAACATGCTGTTTATCTAATTAGTAAAATGAAGAAGCTAAACATTTTGCGTTTTTAATTTTATGCGACTAAACGCAAAAAAAACAATATTTTAGTATTTTGCGCTTAATTTTACACAGTCGCTCGTTAAGCGATAATAAAAGGTGTTTCTCTTAACATTCTTCTTCAAAACAAAGTAATACGTTGTGGCTAGGTAGTTTGGAGGCAATTAAATTATCATTTAATAAGGAGAGTCTCGCCTAGCGGTACTAAGCTAGGCGGACACAGAGTAGGAAACGAGGAAAATGGAGTGATAAGCGTGAGTAACATAGGTATGGGAGCTGACAAATATCGCAATAATATGACGTAAGAAACGGTATTGATGAGTGATTACAACAACAAACGACACAACACAACAACAAACAACATTATAATATCTGTAATACCATAGACACAAAAATAAACGATATTCTATTCTGGTCTATTCTATTTTCTTCTGAATAAAACACCGTTAATTCAACCTTACAATAAAATAATTGCATTTACTGCAGACAATAGCGCTTTTCTGCTTAATTATGTGTAACAATAACAACAAACAGTATTGTGTTCGAATTTAGAAAAGAAGGCCACTTAAACTAATTAAAAACTTTCAAAATCTAGTCACAATCTAATCTCAGTGACAATCAATGTCAAAAACGTAGATAAATTAGAGTCATATTTGTCAGAATGAGACTGAAATTAGATTACGATCGTTTCAAAAAGTTGGTAAAATTGTCTCAATTTTAAATATTTATTATATACATCATTGAAAAAACACGAACGTATTAACTTATCTTGTCGTCTCACGTTAGGCAATCCCAACCTTTGTATACACAGTATTTCGATCTAGGTCGCTCCATTTCCTACATACTCCGTGGTTTTTTTAGATACTATGGGAACGTAACGGTGTTTTATGACATATTACAATTATGTTGTAAAATGTTTCCACTAATTATCATATTAAATAGATATTCCCAAGATGTATTGCGGCAGCTCGCCGGACCGCCCACAACTTGGTATGTCACAACTTCAAGAATATACATAAAATTATGGAATACGGTGATAACAAATGTTGTTCGTGACATACAGACAGTGAAACATTGCGAGATTTAGATTAATCTAGTACCTAAATACATACTCATTTCTAAGACTACATTTCGGTGCGTCAGACATGTAAATGTCATGTCATTTCAGCATTGCAGAAAATAATAATAATAAATAGGCAGTTATGGGAACTGCCGACAAAAGTGAAAACTCAACGTCAGTGTAGCATGTTGGTTATGCGGTCACATTCGCATGTCGGTGATTTGCGTCACCGACATGCGAAAGCGGATTTCGCAAAAAAGTTTTCACCTCAAACAATAATTTCTCTCTCCACAAGGTTTATTAATTAACACCTAAGGTCTAAAATAATAAGTGCAGGTAAAAAAGCTTCTTTGTGATAGACTGAAGTCCGTACTAGCGACACCCTGTGTTACGGATTACCAGGCTCCCAGAAACAAAAGTGTATAACAAAGTTATATGATCGCGCAAAAAATCGGCAACACTTCAAACTCAAACAAGCGAAATACTCACTCAAACATTCTGATCCGTTTCACGTAACCGTTCAGAAAATCGCATCCCGCAACAAAAACGTATTCTCCTCCCGTTTTTCAAACAGCGCTAATAAACTCCACGAGGTTCAATTAACAAAAAACGGTTGTTAACTCGCCAACGTAACAAAAAACGGATCAAAAGAACTAATCATTCGAAATTGTGAAATAAGAAATACACGGACGTCCTTCGTTTAACAGACGGACACGGACCGGGACGGGATGAGACGAGAAAAAAAAACCGGCTAAGCGCGAGCTGACTCGTAAATGAAGGGTTCAGTACCACCGTACAATATTAAGAGACAGAGAAAAAAATGCCGAAAGAAAGAAACATGTATTGACCCCCCTTTAATTTCTAACTTTATTTAATTTTGCTGTAGCTGTGGCTGTCAATTTTATTGAACGCACCTTTTAATGTCTTTACCTGCAACCACTTCATAATTATTACTTATTTGTTGCTATAGCGGCCACATTCTGTCAAAATATCAAGTAACTATACAGCGTTGTAGCAGTGTGACAAATAAACGGACGGAGGAGCAAAAGCAATAAGGCTCCGTTCAAACCCTTTCTATAAGGAACCCACAAAAAACTGGTGTCCTATTAAACAGTGAGAGATGCAGAGAATAAATTATGCTAACCCATTTGAAAAGTTAAGGGCATCGTATAAAAGGCCGGTGTTAGGTCCTTCCCGGAATACCGGCGCAATTCCCGAAGCGCCATTAGAATACCATTTTAGAATAGTTCGTGAAGTTAATTGAAGTGTTCGTGTCTCTGGTTGGAGCCGTGTGCGCATTGCATTCGGAGATCTGTCACGATTGGCGAGATTTTGCAACACTTTGTGGCTGGTCTGGCATTAGGTACCTATTCCTTTTTTTGAGCCAGAATTGGAAGTTTCAAGTGCCTTGTAACGTGTTTACTTGCTTTTACGCCCGTTCTTTGCGATTCTTATGAAAAGGGATATTTATATTTTTTCTGGGGGGCAATTCTAGTCACTTTTAGTAATGATCGCAATCTAATCTCAGTCTCAACCTGTCAAAAATGTCTTAACATTGATCGCCGCTTAAATGAGACTGTAACTAGATTTTGTACGCCAGTGAAGATAAAGTATAAAAAAGTAAATATCCCGCAGTTCCGAGAATAAAATTATATTTTATATTACCTATATCTTATTTTATAACTAAGGTTAGATGGACGTTAATAGTTTATGTACCTGTCTTAGTACCTACCTTTAATTATGAAGTAAGTACAATAAAGATGTAGTTTCTCTTAGGGAGACATAATATTATTTTTCAATATTACATGTCACTGACATTATTTCGCGGACATTGGTTTTGGTTACAGATTTGTCTAGCTTTAAAATGAATTCTGTCGTATTTTAAAATAATTATCTGTGTATTTTTTTCTAAAGAAATGAAATAAAATAAAATATTGGTAACAGGGACCATAATTTCGATATTGAAAGTTAAATCTTGAAAAGTCTACTTATAATTCGGACAGGGCAGGGTAATCGGTATCGCGCGATCAATTATAACTTATCGTAAGATCTCCACGCGATCCGTCACACGATAGTATCGCGTGTGGGTTTATGCGCTAATGATATGAAGGGCAACACGATTATACTGAAAACATATCATCGAAAGTTAAGCAAATAATGTTAACATCGTAAGCTTTGGATAAGTTTGAAATGAACTTAATTTTGTAAAAGCGAGTCAACCCAAAATCTCTCAATAGTTCAATTTATTACGTCAAACCACCAACAATAACAGAGATCAATATACGGATGACAACGCTTTAAAATAAATACTGTACTGCATCATATGCGGTGGTAATAAGAGCAATTATACAACAAAAAAGTATGGTCTGATATGCTGGTGGGGCATACTAAACTTAATATGCTTAGAATACACAGAACAGACAGAACTAAATCAAAATCTTATTAATATCTAATCTTATAATTTATTTCTCTAACAATTTTTACGGCTGGTTCCATTCGGTTACCACCATGCACGGTAATCGAGAAAGATGATACGCATTACCCCTGGATTCTGCTAATCATCCATCACAAGAATTTATTCGCAACTCAACACCTGCGCACCACCGCGGTGGTCCATTCATAACTCAAGAAGACACGTAAGACAAATTAATTGAACAAAACTGGCAATAAAATGTTTAGTACGTATGCAGTAATTTGTGTTTATGTGTCGAACAATGGTGCAGACAATAGGTTCTAATAAACGGTGACCGGAGATGTGAACGGATGCAAATGCGTGAGGTCTAGTGCCTCAGGTCGAAATGCCTCGTAAATGTTCAAATGCCTATTCTTGGACGACAAAGAACTTCTCTCCGGTCATAGAAGGTATTGGATTAGTCGACAGCTTGAAAGTGTTGCTACTAAAAGCGTGATTTATTTAGAAGCCTAGAACTGGGATTCTGTAAATATTTTTTAAGTACAAGTAGATGTAAAGTACAATATATGTATGTATATCTATTGGCAGAATGTGTGTTGGTTGACAATGATAGGATAGGTTTAATAGTCTTTAAAATCTACGGGTGATAAAAAGCCTTTTATTTTTCTTTGTCAGGGGAAAAAAGAAAGGTTATGTCGGTATCTTACCGACTGAAACCCCACAGTTCCTTCAACCACAATGAGTCGCAAGCCCGGTATACATTTGACGCATGATCCACGCTTCCGACTGATGATGAAGTAGCCTGATGTCTTGATGAGTCTTTAGTTTTGAAATATTGTATAGGAAGATACTAGATTTTGATGAAATAGTTATTTCATACTACAAATGATGCCTATTATATATTTACCAACCCTATTTTATCAATCAACCCTATTTTATAAAGCAATCGTTGAGGACAGGATACTAAAACCAGTCTGAATTAATTGTAGAAGATACGCCAAACACTTAAAAATTTCGACACTGAAAACGTTGCCTACATTTTCCATGTTGGAATTTCCTAGTTGCGCAAAAATCAGAAATCTGCGAATAGTCTCGCAATGAATGCGGTTCCATTACACACTTGCCGAGGGCCAAACATAAAGCGAACTCATTTTAATTACAGCCATCAACGCGACGGTATCTCGGGAATGTGCCCTGTGGCCTTTATTACTTAGGATTTCACAGTGGACCAACAAAAATTATAAAGACGAGAAGTAGAGAGAGAACAAAATTACACCAAGCACTCAGCAGCTACTATGATGAACGGAAAAATAAATAAAACGTATTGCAAGGTACTCTTTTTAACTGTTTTTCTTCTCTTTTCACACAGAACGGAAATGATAAGTCCTTTTCGCAGTTCGAAATAACGAAAACATCTCTTTGGCAGTAAAGAGAAAATCTTTCTACAGCAGCTGCAAAAATTTAAAGTATCTCTATCGCTACTGCAACGCAAACAAACTTTGTGTTTACCATTATGTAACTTGACGATATTAAAGTTATGTCTGAACATAAATGAATGTTATTCACATTTAAAGCTTTTTAATACGTTACATCTGGGTGGTATGGTTTTATGTAGATAGGTACGGATTATATATGCATATATTTTGTCACGTACAACCTAAATGACTGAACCAAATTGGTGTACCGTTGAATTCATCTGCATATTATGCAACGAACACATTTTGGACAGCCATTTTAGAATAACTTCGTATTTAATGTTTATATTATTTCCATGTTATTTTTTTATGTTTAAAGATTTTCTATGTTGTTGATAGGCTGTTCAAATGTTTTTTTTTTATCTAATTCTAAATGATGCAGCAGAAATTTCATTGGAAGTTGAGAAAATTGTATGTTTTTAATGTTCCTTTCTAGAAATAATCTTAGTAAAATAAATATTTTAGTACCACCACGTAGCGCCATCAGTACCAGGCGCCCATACCGTCAGAGTAGTCGTTATCAGGAGATTAATAAAAGTTTGTTCTCAAATATGTGAAGACTCACTGTTAATTTATACATGAACAGGATAAGGCTAGCGCATTAAACAAACTTTTAACTTAGCTAGATACCATGCTTGAAGCAATTTGCCGAGATGAAATCCATTAGTTAGGGGAAGTTTATACAAAAAGTTCTTTCTTAAATATATCCTTTGTTGCATAAAGTTTAAATAATATATACGAGTATAAAGCCGATTGGAAAAAAATATTTGAATACGACACCCAGATTCATGAGAAATAGTGTAGGCTGTATACCATACCTCGGGTTGAAAAAAAAACCACGCGTTCGAAGTCACTTGCCTAACAAAAGAATATATATGACCAACCACTAAAACCAATCTACAAAACGTTTTGTTCCAATTCGTAATTACATCCATTCTATTCGTAATTAACAATTCACGATAATGTAAACACCAGGGATGCATGAAACTCATAAAAGCTTTTATTAATAATCATAATACCGAAAATCGATTAATTCGCCAATACAAATTGCGGGCGATGTCTCTCCGGGGTTGCTATGCGACCCCTGAGTCCAACCCCCACCCCTGGCGGCACCCTTGTCCAAGCGAAGATTATTTATTTGTTTATTTATGAAATATCGTAACTTTATTGTGTTTGTTATCGTTTTATGACAAAAGGCTACTTTCGCAGAAATATAAAATAATCCGTCTGTGTAATAGTCGAGGAAAAACTGCCTCATTTCTACTTGTGTGAGGTCTTGGGTTTTACCTTCAGGTCGAGCAGTGCTAGGAATTTCTCAGTAGATACTCAGGGTTAGATTTTTTAAATAATAAACTTGCAATAACCCGGTTTATGACAATAAACTGTCCCCTGAGACTTGTGGGTGATACGTGAATGTAAGAGGACTGCACACCTCTGCCAAACCCTTCTGGGAGTGTAGGCATGATATAATATTTCAGTCAGAATGGCTTTAGTTCCTCTAAACTTGGATGTTTGATACACTTTATAGGGTTTAGAAAGGAGGGTAAGAGTGTTCGAATTAATTTACATAATATAGATACTCCTAGTGCTAATATTTTTTTTTTTTTTAGCCACATTAAGATACGAGAAGACATTTTACGAAGTAATTATAATGATTTTGGATATTTAACACTTATTAATTTTTAATCTGTTGTAACCAAGAGATTGGGAAGAACATTTTACTATTATAGATGAGTTAAGTATAACATTTGTTAAAGGTTTAAAATCAGTTTGAAGTAATTATGGAGAGCTTGTGTGTTGATTCATTTTGGCAGAACTAAGTTTATGTGATCTTTATCTCAAAGCGTGCTGCCGCTACTCCGCTAGGTTTTCCTTTTCCAAGTTCGCTGCGTATTCCACACACGAAACCTGCTAGACGTCGAGCGTCATCGCTCAGTGTTATCTTTAGTCAGAGGTGTTTACCCTATATCACTGCGCATCTTTCAGGGGATGACAGTACTCATGAATACCAAACACTTTTATTATAGGACCAACCCTGAAATATTAAATGGGTTCTTATTTTATTTAATATTAAAATATAGGTTATAATTATTATCATTTATTATTAATAAAATAATTGTAAGGTAATATACGACTCAGGGATAACGTAGTCGTACTAGGGAAATAATTTTTAGGATCGGACCAGTAGTTTCGGAGATTTGAACATTGAAACAAAAATGCAAACCAACTCTTCAATTTTATAATATTATTAGAAGATAGACTAAGTAAAATATTTAAGAATAATATATTTAAGTAGTTAATATAGCCGTATGTATTGGAAACATTTACCTACAACTTTAATTACATGACTAAGTACGTAAAATATTCTGTGAAGGTTGCAAATTGCAATCTCTGTAAGGGAATCGACATTAAAAATAGGTTCTCGCGCAGTTGTTTTGCCCCCACTCAAATGTGAGCTTGTTATTCTAATACAAATACAGAAGTTTTCTAATAAGTCTTTCTTTCCATTCAAGAATTAAGTTTGGAGCTCCGTTCACTCAAATCTGCTACCCCAGTCACAAGTAAAGTGACCACAGTACCTACACACTTGATAAAGGCACACCCGGCCTTCATAAGGTAGAGAGAGGTACCTCTGTATTGTTGAATTGTCAAAATATTCTCATTCCAAGTCAGTTACGGCCCAAGATTCCAGAGTCGCCGGACCTACGTCATTTTAGCATGGCTGACATTTTGAAGATAGATAGCGAAATATGTCGCTAAGAAGGTATGCATAACTTGCTAGTTTCAATGCTGGGTCATTTTCAGGTAGATTTTAAGTATAAAAGGTAACTTACTTACGTTCAAGTGAGAGACAGTGGATACACCAAATTGTAATACATTGATCATGATGATTCTCGGTTACGCTGACCAATCTAAATAGAGTATAGCCAAGTACAAAGAAAATATTTAAGTGCTTAGGTGCACTCCCACTTCTGTCACTCTCGTAGTCCGATAGGTTGGTAATTCGACAAGGCCATTCTAAAATCAGGCGCAGGACCAATCGCTTTACACATGCTTTCCGAGGCATAGGGGTATCTCACCACCAACTTAAAACTCCGGGCTTCTACTGAGAAATCTAACAGAAAATCTCAATTACCACTCTATCTTAAACTCAGGAGTCGTGCTTGTAACCTCGAGACCAACAGGACAGTTAAGTACCTAACTATAATGGTTGATCAATCTCGTGTGATATCAAGAACATGAGTATCGAGTCTATAGAGCTCCATCATCTCTCGCAGGCAGCATCGCGCTCAATTGTGACGCCGTTTAACCTCAATTGGTTAATTCACACTTTGCTTAGCGTCAATTAAATATAATTACTTGATTATAGCCGGGGTGGCTCGTCATTGTTATACTTTGTTTTACACGCGGGTGCTGTTCGCTTTTTTACCCGACATTTTAATACTGTGTTTTCAGGAAGCTGCAAGCAAGTAACAAGGTTCTCAGCTTTAAGGGACTGATTAACTATTTAGCTAGTGAACCCCAAAAAAAGGAGCAAAGGATGTTGTCATTACTTTCGTGCTGGTGAGATGTACATTGTAACTGTTATAACTCGACAAAATGGCCAGTTTAAATTCAAAAATCACGAAAAAAAACTTTTTGTTTGTTGAAGAGTGCAAATTCTCGACATTTTTGATTTTTGAAAAAATCTTTCATAAAAACCTTTTCCAGAAAATTCCGTACACACCGAAACAAGAATCAGCCAAAAATAGACAGATTCGTGTTAAAAATCATTGGCATAGTTACCTCCTGGAATTTGACAAAGATGTAAAACTGCACCTTTTTAAAGAACACGACGAAGCAAACAATCGTTCTAAATCTTCCCGTTTCACAGGTACCAGTAGATTCGAACCAGTCATCGTCAGCCACCATTGTCTGGCACCACAAACATTTTAACTGCACTCGAGAAAAGTTACAGTTCAACATTAACGGAATTTATGAGCGTGACTCAGCGGAGCCGAGTTAAAGTCAACACAGTCAGCAAGTTCACGAACACTTTACCAGTAAGTATTTCTTGAATTTAAAAGTGTAGTGTAGGTTTAAATTATGGGTGGAAAGTTTGATATTTAAAGGACAAATCAAATAGTTGTTATGTTGATTTGAATATTGAATGATTGAAAAAAGTTTAAACATTGATAAGGATATTCTCCTGTCTTCTATCAATGCGGACTAGCCAAGTTCATAGGAAATATTGTAGCATAAACACTAGTGCATTCCCTTTTCCCCTTACTCATAGTCAGATGGGACGGTAATCTGACACGACCGAGGAGAGATTAGGCGCAGGACCAACGACATTATGTGATTTTTGAAACACAGGAGTGTCACACCATCAATTTCTAAACTCCGGGTCAAACTCTAATAATTATAAGACTGGGTAATCGTTGGAAAGAGGAAGGTAAATAGGTATATAGGTTGAACAGCCCAGGATGTATAATGGAAGAAGTCAAACGGTAAGGTATGGTTGTCGCAAAAACATTTGAAACAGTGGACTAACAGCCAATCAAGTACCTAATACGTACCTAAGTACCTATACACGTCCCGAATAATATTATTATCTGGCTAAATATGACGAATGATAAAAGTAACTACAATTAAATGACATTGAAGCTGCGAATACAAATAAAGAAATTTCTTTTAATAGCCAGAACTTTATAAAAAATCTATATATAAATAGTCTAAATATCAAAGATATATATGGAGTCAGATATTTAGCGTCTTTCAGACATGAGAGTAATATCTAAGGATTAAGGTCCAATATAGCTTTTCACCTACCTCAATACCTAGACACGATTTAAGTTCGGAGTAGAGAAGCGTGTCTCGAACTTGGTAAGACAAACTTTAACAAGTTAATAACTTATGCTTAATTTATAAAGCTCAAGAGTTTTTGTTTTTTTTTTTGTTTGAACGCGCTACTCTCCAGAACTAGTGGTCTGATTTTGATGATCCTTCAATAAAATGAATGTATTCATTTATATTTATTTTTTTATAAATTGATTGTCACTAAGATGTCACTGCTACAAGATTTTGAACGTTTACAAATTAGAAGAATTGAGTCAGATCAAAACTGTTAATACATGACTGTGCATTCGCTGTATTTACATTGAAATAGTTTCAGATAATACCATAACTTTTTTCAAAGTCAAACAACGTTAAACTGAGTTCAAATTTCACCAAATTGTAAGTAATGCTGTATATGTATTCAGTTGGCATTACTTTATATTTAAAAAAAATACACTTTATTCATGTATTCAGCATTCACAAAGTGGAATAAAAATACGCGTCAAGCCATTCTTGTTCCAACAAATATAATAAATAAATAACTAATATGAACAATGTACGTTATTTAATATTTCACGGGTACATACGTTATACGAGTAACAATAATATTATTTATCGCTTTCCCGGAACCGGTGATAACGGTTATCAAGCAGGGCTGCCGCGTGCTGCTACGAATAGGCACGCTTTACTTAAAAATTTAATAAGCTATGACAGATAAGAAACTTCTTCTTGGGAGTTTCTTCTTACTGTTTATCTAAATACAGAAAAGATAATTATGTATATATTTATTTTATCTTTTTCTTTTATTCTTTATCTATAATTTTATAAAAGATTTTTGTGTGCGCTTTAAAAATTACCAGACGTTTTATATTTCATATTTAGTAGGTACGTGAAAATGTTTGTAAAATAGAAGTTGGCAATCAGGGAGTCAGCTGATGGGAGAGAAAACTTAAAACTTTGGAATAACTGTCGCCAGTCCAGCGCAACATGTCACGTTTGCATCTTGGTGACGCGGTCACATTAGCATGTCGGTGACGTAAACCCAAAAGTTTCACCCCTACCAAACATCTCCCAACGAGGCTAATGAAGTTTTCATTTTAACAATTTAATTACCATTAAGTAAGTACTGCTTTGTTAATTCCTAATGAATGCTTATAATATTTCTCATAATTAAATAATTATCAGTAGAAGTCGCAGCCCTAATTGATAACGCTCAACAGTTAGCGGACAGCCCTGCGGTAGTATCGCAATATAATATTATGCGAGTCGAACGCGTGACACTCGAGAACGCGGCTCTCGTAACACAATAAGTATTACCACGAATGACCACTAGTAATCATACAGTTTACAAAATGGAGTGATAGGCAAATTGTATATGTTAACAGACACTCAATTGGTGGCAAAGAACATATTCTTAAATCGAATGAACGAAATGCGAAAGTTTGAATGGATCACGCCAGAACGGCGGTATGGATCTGGATAAAATTTGGCAAAGAGACAGATTAGAGTCTGGAATAACATATAGGCTACGTATTATCCTGGAAAAATGTACTGTTCCCGTGTGATAATATACTGACTTTGACGCGGACGAAGTCAAACTTAGTAATAACAATACGAATATGTCTGTCTTTTACATTTATTACATTTAACGGCTAAGCTACTGAACCGATTTTAATGAAAATTTGGTACATTGTAAACTTAAATCTCCTAAAAGACATAGGCTACATTTTTATCCGCCACTTCGTCTTTGTCCACCGACATTTACGCGGATAAAGTGACTTGCCAAAACTAGTGCCAAATCTATGAAAAATACGGTAATTATTTGCGACTATATTGATTGCGGCAACGGATATTTGCGAAGGCCTGAAGATATATCCCTTTTACTAAGTACGTAACTAATATCTGACTCTTCAGAACGTGATTCTTTCACGAGTATCCAGAAGGATAAATCAAATACCTATCCGTCAATAGAACGACTGGCTCGATGAACTGTTTAATAGAGATTGAGCTCCATTTATTTTTATTACGCACTCTCTAGGGGTAGAACTGTAGTTCTGCCAACTTATTACCCGAAAATATCAACCTGCAAGCTTATAATTAAAACGTTGCAGAGTTCCAATGCTGACGTGAATTATTCGATACTGAATCGGATTTCAATGGTTAATGAAATGCTATTGTATCATGTAACGTATGTAGGTATCTTTTATGTGGTACGTGATCGAGTGTTGCTGGATATTTAACTTTGTTGTGGTGATATTTCATTATTTTCACTCAAAGGTTATTATTTATTTGTTCAAATCAGACGGTTAGTTTTTCGGTAACGTTTCTTTCTACTTTTAAAGTGTTTGTCTGGCTGAATGTATGAGCCACGGAGTGTTTGTTCTACCTATGTATACTTTTTTTTATCGTGTTAGCCAGTTACTGGGTTGTGGAGGTCAGATAGGCAGTCGCTCCATGTAAAATACTGGTATTCAGCTGCATCCGGTTAAACTGGAAGCCGACCCCAACATAGTTAGGAAAAGGCTAGGCAGATGATGATGATGTAGTCACACATTGATATAGTCAATATCTTGATATTGTTTCTTAGAGTGTTACTAAATTGCAACAGGGTCGCTGATTCGATAAAGTAATAGATGGTTTAGGTTGTGATTTGTATTATGTACCTACAAAACTCTCGTGGCAGCTTCTCTACCCAATGAAAAAGCACTGTGTATAAAAACCAGTCGTTACACTTGACCGTAAGTTAGTAAAGGTACCTTTTATAGCTGATACTTGAATTAAGGCCGAGTATTAAAACTAGCAAGTACACACACATACATTTTTAACGACATTCCCCTACCTATCCTCAAAATTTCAGCCATGATGAAATGTGGTCTGGCGACTCATGATTGCCTACTAGGTACACATACGTTGCTGTGCATAAATCGCATCGATCATCATTATACTGTTGCGTTACAGCGTTTCTGTTTTCAATAACATACTTTTATTTAATTGTTTTTTTAATAAATACAATTTAGGACTCCTATGTCATTACCGCCAAATTGACATCTATAGGAAAATCATTTCGAACTACACAAAGCACTTCAAAGGCTTACCAAATACGCTACTAGAGACGGAGTACACCTCTCCATCTATCTGCGAGCCTAATACCAGGTAGGTATAACTAAGCACCGGCGAGACATGAGCGAAAGTCCCTCGCTGCGCTATAATTCGAATACCTACCTCCGCTACCGGGGGTACAGACAGCAGATTAAGTTTCCTTTGACGTTTCAATTAATATTAGAGGTATTAACTTCTTGTTTGAAACGCTATTAACTTTTTGTATCTTTTTTTTTTTAAGGAAGTGAATTTTTGAAGATTTGGTTTTAACATTTGTAGTAATACGGCTGAGACGCTATGAGAGCAGTTTAAAAAAAACTGTTATAATAGATGATCATTCAAAATGTTAGATATATTACAATCAGTATCCCTAGTAGGTAATGGAGGTAAGTAATAGAAGAAGCTGTAACTTATAAACAATAATTAATTGTATCGTGTTCTCCTGAAGGCATTACATTTATTATTTATTGGAAACTACTAGATGCGATTACGTCTTCTTTTTAATAGAATCATAAATATAGGAAAAAGATAGAACCCCCCCCCCCCCTAATATAGAACTTACACATACACTACACTTAGGTACCTTCTGAAATATTTTTTTAATTGAACATTCATACTCGTATGACTGTTGATTTTGAACCTAGCTTAGTAATTCAATTTAATAACCTGTTTTATTAGATTATGAAGAAGTTTACGTATTATTTGAATAATTAATTATAATGACTCATAATAGAAACAGTACGTAGGTAAACCGTAAAAAAAAACATAAAATTTCATCCATTAAATTAATTTAACGACTAACTACCTCTTTGCTCTTGGAAAATTCTATGAAAACTTTGAAAATAATGCTATAACATTTTTTATAGCAAAAGAAATAAAAGCAAGTTTGTGTGCAAACGTTACCGCCTCCCCGCGTAGTTTTTCAGCGCAGTGAGAGTGGAGTGGGATTATACATAATTGTGTGTTTATTTAGGGTTTCCTGCCAGACGCTGCCTGCGTACTACTGCGCGCCTATGCCGCCCTGGTACTCGCTCACGTAATTATATCTGGTGGGGCTCTCCCCTTGCCTTTTGCCGTACGAGACGGGCGGCGGGCGGCACTTTATTATTATGCTGTTTGCTACGCCTTATTTGCTGTTGTCTGGATAGTTCCTGAAACTACTCAACGTAATAACACGTTATCATTTCTTAGAATTAAGTATATCAACGTTAAATATGCATAAAATCCGCAAGAATTTAAGACTAGAGAAAAAACACTCGGTCCCATTTTAATAGTCAAAAAGGTATTCCCGTATAACTTCTAGCTACCAGGGTACTATAAGTAATGGAAACTCACTTTAAAACAGTATAAAGAAAGTCTAATAACTTAAAACTTGTAGGTCCAAGAGCGTTGCCTTGTAGAACTCCGCCCGCATTAACTTAATGCGCTCGACTCGGCAATTAGTGCAGTTGCGTTTTGAACTTACAACGAACTTAAACTATTTAAAATATACCTTTGTAACATTTTTTTGCAAAAAAAGTGCCAAAAATTTGAATGGAACGCGCATAGTAACTAGTGCTTACTTAATAAAATGGCTTGATTAGTTCTATTAGTACTAAACTTGTAGTTACAATTCAAGCAGCTGGTGAATCACAATAATTTTATTGTGAATAGTTATAAGATTTTTCTTCGAAATGCATACCGACGAAATTATCGATAAGAATTACTTATTGTAAATAAAAACTATCTTAGTTACGACCGTCCTACATACATTATAATTATCAAACATGTGAATCTGATTATTAAAAATCGTTATTGGAAATGTTTGGGAACGGAAAAATTGAGATGGAAGAAGATTAATTTACAAATCTACGCAGACAAAGTTGCAAGCAAACGTTACATTACCTATACATAAATAAATTATGGTTAAAAAGTACACAAATACATAAAATATTTTTAAATAATTAAGATTTTTTAACTCAAAAGCAGGAGCAACCGAAATATGGCAAAAAGTATCGTAGTTTACATACTGAGATGGTTAATCAATTTTATTTATTGATTTACATTTGATAAGCAAAGCAATACACAATAATAATATAACAAGCAAATAATTCGTAAACGCGTTACTTATATTCAATTGGTTCCATAATGGCGATACTAAAATCATATCATATATAATATGTATATTGTGGATTATACAAAGAATTTGAAATTGCTGATGCTATGGAATCAATATTAGTAAATCAATGGAGTTTTCAAATAAATGACGTCACAGTTTACTATAGCCATACAAAATCTATGGGGAAAACACGTTTTGACAGCACGTAAAAAGTAACCTTAGCTTACAGTTATTTTATAGTGTATTTTGTACAAAGAGATTAAAAATCAAACACATTTCAACATCAACTTCGTCTCAATCGTTGAACTTGTTTCACATTTGAATAAGACTTTTCCACAACTTTATACCTTTACAAAAATCTCCTAAAGGCTAAAATACACACATTCATCTCTGTTTCCTTATTCATCAATGTTTAACCTCCACCGTGTC
Source organism: Hoplodrina ambigua (assembly GCA_949774945.1). Lineage (NCBI taxonomy): Eukaryota > Metazoa > Arthropoda > Insecta > Lepidoptera > Noctuidae > Hoplodrina > Hoplodrina ambigua. The sequence goes on along the minus strand of OX458974.1, from coordinate 1,117,893 downwards.
CCGTACATTAACGATTTTTAATGCGCCGTGTAGCGTCGGGCCGGCTAATGAAGCAATCTGTCTGTCTCCCGTCATTATTCATTATATTGTGCTGGAGTCGGGTTTATTCCAATACTGTCTGATCGTCTGCCGGGATCGAGATAGCGGAAACAAGTTTAATTGTTTTCATTTAATGCTGTTCGAGCGGGATACGATACGAGTGAGATTTGTTGTAATTTACTTGTGTATAGTGATTTTGTACGATTTGCTGGGTTTGTGGTTTTGGTAAATAGAGTATATTGAGTAAAAATGGGCTTCGAACAATTCAAAATAGTACCAGTTGAAGACAACGTTAACAAAGATGAAGAAAATCTGTTAAAGTATAATGATGCGTGTAATGTTAATGACATTATAAAAAAAATGCCTAAACTAAATTTATATTAAAAACCAGATCTTTCACAAAGCTAATGAATATAAAAGAGAAGAGAGAGAACGTTTCTAAAGGTGAGCTTAACTTTACATCAATGGTAAGACGGTGGTAAAGAAAAATGTATCAAGCGACAATTTGGGCGTATTGAAATTTCAAACTTAATTGATGTGTATAATCTAATACAAAAAAGCTATAAGGCGTGTCATTGAATTATGTGACCCCCTATTAGAAAAAAAAGAAGAGAGTTGACAAGAATCGATTTAAGAGTACACACCATAACTTTTTGTGTTAAGTCTATCTTAGAAGGTTGGATATACTCGTATAACACGACTAAATTGTCGGTTAGTAAATTTTTCCTTTCCACCTTCGATATAGAAGTAGCTATGGCCATCAATACATGAGCTCCGTTCGGTATGTGTCCAAAACTTCAACTAAAAACTTAATTCAAATTCATAAACATCGCGTTAGGATAGGACCGGGCGATAAGGCGGCCTTCTAAGTCCTTCATAAAAAATATTCAATACTTATTATTCGTGCGATAGAAAAAACCTATCGTGGCGGTGGGAAGTGGGAATATCGAGCTAGGGATGTGTGTTATTCTTTTCTTAGAATATATCGATGTCTGTTGTGTGTGTTATGTTATTCTTAACAATAGCTTTAATTTAAACATAACTGGCGAAAGGGTGTACTAAAAACCTCTGCCTAACCCTTCGAGGGTTAGAGGCATGATGTTCTGTTATGTAGCTTTAATTTGCTATACTATAGCTTCTAAGCGCGAATTTGTCCGCGTGAAACCTTTGCTAGTGTAGCTTTTTATCAGTGAAAGAATTTTTGTAATCAGCTCAGTAGTTCCAGAGATACATTTTACAAATTAACAATACAACTATATAATGTTAAATTCAATGTAACGCTTTGTTAAATTCTTGTAACATCGAAGAGTTACCTACTAAATATTTAATTAATACGAAATATTTTTTTTATGCTATTCAGATTTAGTTTTTTTTTATTGTTTTAAAATATTTAATGAATCATTTTAAAATGCACATAATTATGTTTTCCCCCTAATTAATGTAAAAAAAATAGTTGGTAATATTAATTAAGTACAAATTGATCTGTAGTTTTCTCAGATCATAACATTATGTAAGTACAATTTAAGAAATCAAGCTAAAATATTTCCATTATTTTCCTATTGAGTTTTACAAGCCATCATTTAAAATTACTTCAGTAGATATATCGATTTAATCATCGATAACGGAATAAAAACTGATCTGATTTACAACAAACCAAGTATGGAGTATGCAAAAAGCTAAACTTGTTACGATCATTCAACGTTATTTACTCGTTCATCGCCATACCGGTACGACTGGAATTGCTGGATGAAATGCAACTGGTTTTTAGAAATATGCGATCTCTTATCATCGGACTATACACTGAATCAAAGTAACTTCTTCTTATCTTTGTTAGAAAAGATTATAATATAATGTATGGTCTGTAAACAATCACGTTAATTGAGAAAATATCTTTTAGAATAGTAATAATAATTCATGTAGATGATTACTACTAGAATGTCTGAATAATAAAAATTATAATCCAGGGTACCTATCTCTTATTTCAAGAATTTTGCCCATAGTATCGTTAGAACTTTTGGTCTTAATTTTTTCTGCCTAGCCCCCTTTCGCAACAATCGCAACGCGCGATAAGGAACTTCGTTCCAAAAAAAACTAGTAGGCAACATTTGGATGCCATTCTGTTTTAGTTTTCCTTCAAAATTTTATTTGTTACGGTTATATTATAGGTAAAAAAGACGTGAGTGACATTATCGACACATTCAGCACGCGAAGCACATCCCTAATATTTTTTTTCGTGAGGTTTAGGGCGCTACCTGGCTCCTTGTAGGTAGGCGTTTCTGGGAACCGTCGACACTCGATAACTGCGATAGTAAACGCGCCCGCAACAGGACGCGCGTTCCTTATGAGAACTGTGCCTTATTACGTGCAGGTTATTGGATACTGTGTGCCTATTGTTCATTAGAAATGTCTTGATTTATTAAATGGCAGAAGTGTTTTATATGGTAATTATTTTATGGGAAGGCAGAGAATAATGGGTACTACATTATGATTACAATGCAGAATTCTAATTCTCGAACCTAATTAAAAACTTTCACAAGCTAGTCGCGATCTCATCTCAGCGACAATCAATCTTAAAAACGTAGGTAAAAAAGTAGATTTAAAAATAAATCAATTAAATCATTGAAATGTAGCAGCATCTTTTATGTCACCTATCTGAGAACACTTGGACCAATGAGCCGAATCTAACGATAGGTACTTTAGTTAAAGAAATTGAGTGGTTTGAAAGATATGAGAGAACAAAAAATATTACAAAACAAACATACACAGATAGGCGCGAAAAACATCACCTTTTCTTTGCAAACGTGTAAATAAAGGCATTTTTGACATATTAAGACTGAGATAAAAAGTTACTAAAACCAATACCTAGATATATTCGGTCAAGTATTAATTACAAACATCCTAAATTAGACATAATAAGTACGTAATTAGTTTTTAAGTACAAAACAACAAATAACTCGCAGTTATTAAGCATCCCTAATTTCCTATAATCAGTTGTTTATGAACTGTTAACACGAAAAGGGTAACCGGTCGATTATTAGTAGTACGTACCTTACCGACCGGTAAAACCTAAGTTCCGCGGCTCGCGTGACTGTAAACTTTCCAGTGATTTAGCTATTTCCCCATAATTCTAACGTCCATTGGGTCTAGTAATTAATCTGTACCTAGCTAATTGTTGTTACAACGCTTCTCAATTAATTATTAGTTGTTTATTTCTGGAATAATATTGCTACAAGCAATATTATTCCAGAAACGACTGACGAGACGATTGACGAGATGTATGAACGTAGATGAGGCGAAAGGAGTATGTAAGGATCGTAGCAGGTGGCGTTCTGTAGTTTCTGCCTACCCCCATGGGGAAAAGGCGTGAGTTTATGTATGTATGTATTTCTGGAATTAATGATAGTCTTCTAAAATTATTGGAAATTGCGACTTTACGCGTTTTTTTTTAACCGTCTTCGTTACGTCTTTACTGCTCTGCTCCCCTGGGTCGTAGCGTAATGTTACTTAGCCTTTACTATGCCTTATGAACTTGGCTATCATATCCGATAAGATTTTTTCCAATCCGACTGGCAATTCTAGAGAATAGCGTGTTCAAACAAACTAAAAATCTCTTTAGATGTATTATACTAAAGGAAAGAATTGATTATTGAGGACTTACAAATTCAATTTTTACTTACAAAGTCTATTTCTTACATCTGCCAAAATAGGTACAATAGGTATACCTAACCAAACAAACTATCTTCCAACTAAACTCCTAAATAGTCAAGTGTGTTGATTAAGTGCAGATCAAAGGGCCGGCCGCTCGCAGCAAGCTGTTAACTCGTTCTATTGACTGACACTGGCATCGAACGTCACTCCATGTCCTACGACTGTCGAATGTTGACACTCCACATATTTGACTGAAGTGCTCTCAGTCAAACTGATAAGTGAGGATTGTGAGGAATCTCCACTCGATTCCTTAGCGCCTGGTACAAATAATTTTAGCGCTGGAATATCATCAAAGGTAGACTAGTAACTAAAGCCTATTTTAATTAAATTACTCTTTGAAGTAAGTAAATTAAATATTAACCACTCTGCTCGACAAGATTTTGACATTTGACACATCCCTTGACTCGGCAGGGTGTTGTGGATCACGTCATAAAATTCTGGAATTTACATCAACTTTCAGGATTCAATTTTTGAAGAAAAATTAACGTTTGCAGCTATTTTATAGAATAAGTTTGTGGCATATATCTTTAATTATAACTCGAGGTCGGTTAAACCACTTCAGATCACTGCAAAATTGGTACAATATAAGTTTTTCTGCACCCTATCCAAAGGCAGACCACTCAGATTAGCTAACATTAAGTACATAAAGAACCTCCTCGCTTGCTGAAAAGATGCATTCAGACGAAATAAAGACATTACCATTCCATCTCCATTGTTGTTTTTGGCATTATCCATACATAAGTACTTTAAAAATACAATCAAATTTTAACAAAATTTACACAAAATTGTGGCACTTCTTAGTGCTGACCGTTTACCCAAGTTTCATAATTCGATTCAAAAGTCGCGTTCAGCCTAATCGATACTTGAAATAAAATCGAGGTTGGCCAAAGGAGTCCGAATGAAAAAAAAAACCTTTTGATAATATTACTCAGGATTTATATTTTATATTAATTGGATAAATAAACGCAAAGCTTAATCAGGAGCGTAAGTTATTTTTAATAAGGATTTACTTAAATAGATATTTTAACCGACTTCAAAAAGGAAGATGTTCATAATTTGTTAAATACATAATTATGCATAAATCTGCTAAAATATTAGCTGAATTATTTTGTTTTGCGTAGACTTAAAATAATGAGGTCTAAGTGAAAATCCAAGATGGCGGTCGTGAAATTTTACAAAATATGCGTCATGGGTGTTGGTTCCTTGGTTTTGGGTTTATTTCGTGGTCACGAACCCATGACGCATCTTTTGTAAAATTTCACGACCGCCATCTTGGATTTTCACTTCGACCTCATTTTCGGCATTAGCACCCCCGAAAACCATGGACATGAATGACACCCATGACGCATATGTCGTTAAATTTAGCGGCCGCCATCTTGGATTTTCACTTCAACCTCAATTTCGGCATCACCACCCCCGAAAACCATGGATACGATACCCATAATGCATATGTTGTAAAATTTTGCGGCCGCCATCTTGGATTTTGATTGTGACAAACGGACGGACAGACGAACACACGCGTGATCCTATAAGGTTTCCGTTTTCATTTGGACGTACGCAACCCTAATCCAATGTTACAGCCCCAGTCAAACTAATTAGATAAGTTAATTATTAATATTGATGCAAATAGTTAGACGTTCTATTAAATGTGTGAAAAACGCGATATACACCAAGCTGAGATAAATGTATACTGTGCACGCTGCATCAAATTTTAAAAAAGTAGGCAACGCACCAAAATTAAAATATTAATTAAATTTAATATAAAATTTCAGAAAAAAAAATATAGGTAGGTATCATAGGTATAGTTCATTGGTAAGGACCAATGAAATATACCTATCGTAGATACATATTTTTTCTGTTGAGTCTTGAACTAGAAAACTATAAATAACAATTATTAACTGAGCTGGATAGCATAAATAATTAATGTTTATTGTAATTTAACCTTAAATTCCATTTATATTAATTTTTACGAGTCGATATCTGATATGAGTAATTTTAATTACTCGAATCGATTGAAATAAAAAAAATAATCGATTGACATAATCACAATCGCACATCAATGCATTAAAAAAAAAATGGTTGACAATTTCTAAGAACACAAAATGAGTAGTGGTAATGACTATTCCGTGTTTTTAGACCCGTGTTTGTAATTTACACTAAGATTTGGGCATTTTCTTGTTGTTTATTATATTTTGAATGACATTTGTCATATTTTTAATAATATCTAAATGTATTATAGTGATATTTGTGACAAACAAAAATGTAAACACGCACGGATTGGCGCGAAGTTTCGACTTTAGATATCAAAAACTTTATTACCACTACTAATTTATGTTAAACTATGGATGAAATCGACAAATAAATCAATTATGAGTTATTTACTGCTCCTGTAGTGAAGCTTGGATGTCTAAAATCCACAATTTTTATGTTTTTTAGCCTCGACTACTATGGTCTTCAAAATGGCGATGATTGCATTTTCACACTTGGATTTTAAAACGGTAATTTTATATACTCGCGTGCTAAATCTAAAAGAGTGGATGGCGCTAACATTTAAATATTTTATCTAACTCTGTTACTTAATGCTCACACATGAGATTAGATGGCTACCATAATCAGTATTTACACTTATTGGTCAGCATGACGCATGCGCGAACTCCGGGGTCCAATTGGACCCACTACCGAGCCGGCGGAGGTTTCTGTGTTCGGGTCCAATTGGGGGCGCTTCCGAACTATACGGTTAATCCTCTTTATTTTTTTCTTTCTTTTTGATATTAAATAAAATATAATGATCTTTGCATTATGTTATTGCGTACTTCATTTACGAAACCACGACAAAAGTTACCAAAGAGCTCTTTTCATTTCACCAATTTCAATCCACAGTCCGAAATTTAAAATTTTATCGACAAAATATGAAAATGAAACCATTTTCCGAATCGACGCGACAGTAAAAATTGCGTGGGTTTGCACAAAAGTTGAAAACAGCGGGGTCGGGCTTCAAGATCGATGGTGGGTGCATTTTTTATGGTAATGTACTCGCCCCGGGCCACCGCTGTTCAGCGCTGCCCATTGTACGAACTACATGCCTTTGTAATACCTACACTGAAATATGGGCTCCTAGTACTCCGAAATGTAAGTCTTCCCAGAAATATTTTGATATGACGTCATTTCAGATTAAAAAAAAATTGTTAAAAGTAATCGGAAGGCCAATTCTCCTTATTAAAAATGTTCAACGTCTAGATGCTATCTCATCGTAGCGACAATCAATGTCAGTAATGTAGGGGAAGAGAGGAGGCATCTTTATATGCATCTTTGACAGTTACATTTGAATGCAAAACGTTACAAGATTATAATTATATTTTGTATCGGTGAAAGGACATGGGAAAAGCGACGATTTTACAACTTCAAATCATAATAAATATAACATTACTTAGAACGCTAATGTAAAATTACTATTTACTGCTAATTAGTATCAACGGAAAAGCAGTAAAGGCTAACTTGCTTAAGACGAAGTTGCAGTTTGTGGTAATATGCTGCGAGACCAACTGTTTAACTATAGTACCTATACAAGTAAGAGTACCTATATGACTTCAGAAATAGTGACGAAGTACTACCTACAAGTAGGTACTAAACCAAACTTACTTAGTACCTACGTTTACCCACTGGAGTATATACAAGCGAAACCGAAATATAGCTGAATGATTTTGGTACTGGCAATAGCGTTCCAGCTTAACCTTTATCAGAGAAAGCCTGAATGTTAAAATAGACTAACTTGTCAAAATAGCAGTCAAGCAAAGATTGTGTGTTAATATGATCCATAATAACATGGTCAATTTCAATCAAATTTCGATAAAAAAGCTAATGTAAAAACAATAAACCTACTCGTGCTATTTACAGTACAAATAGACAAATGCATCCAATTAAATTGAATGATAGCACTATTTCAACAAAGCTATATTAAACTACAATACTAAAACACTAATTAAAACTACATTGAATCAAAACATTCTACTACACCACCAACACAGAATAAGTTTCTAAATTTTTCTACAACTTAAAAACTAAAATAAATCATTAGCAAAAAAGGCTGAGATCAATTAAGATTGTCTGTTGTTCCTTTCTTTAATTACATCAGCATATCAAATTATAACGATATCAACTATTAAGTAATAATTCAAAATTTACCGAGTGTGTGTGTGCTTAGCCATTCCCCACCTGCGGGCTTATACCCCCATCGGCTGCGCAAGCGCTCAAATATCAAACATCCGATTAAGCTTGATAAAGTATCAATTAATAACGAGCAGGCTACGTTTACAACGTTGTACACTAATACTTATTAAAGGAACACCTGTCTTATAGGCATAGGCTTCGTGTACACTGGATACTCGAGGCATTCATTTCTGTTGCCACGTCAAGTTTTTCAAAGCTCTTCAGTTAAAGATAAGCTACCAAATTAATGTCAAATTGGTTCAACGCGTCAACCATTCTGTCTTACCGAAAACCACTTCAAATATCTTAACCTAAATCAGTTTGAACAGCTATTCCAATTAGACTCTCTTCGTCTACACATCATTCGATTCTATCAACAGCAGATTCTTGACCGCAAAATAATTTCTGACAGTCAAGACAAAAATACTCAGTAATAAAGTTAGTGATGCACAAAGACCTAGCAATTTATCTAACGAATGCAGTGTCACGATTATCGTGACAGCAGATTAGAAGGTGTAGGATAAAGCTGGTTGTTTGTTTATGCTAAGGCTAAAGGCTAGGGTACGCCTACGCCGTAAGCACCAACAACGACGCTAGGACGGAAAATACGTTCAGCGACTTCAACAATAAGTAGAATAATTTTAATCAAGGTAATCAAGAGATACTACCGTCATCATATAATGAGATGACAACAGAGTCAAATTGACCACCTCACCTCTGTTTAAATTCTAATCTATGATGATCTATGTTTGTGAACGGGCGGTATCAGTTCGGATTGGTCATCTCTTAACTGCCATGGCTTACTTATAACCTTATTCCCTATAATGCTTCGACTTTAACATTAAAGTAATATAAATACCATGAATCAGAAACCTCTTACTAAGTAATAATTGTCAAACACAACACTGAACTAATTGCTGCTTCGAAAGTGTCCTGCATCACAAAGGAGTATTGTAAACTTCAACGGAACCTTAGTCGCAAGTGACCGCAACTACAAAGTCGTAATCGTAGCCCCGTACCCATTGCCCGAGGCAACTGAGTTGCCCGCCGCATTTGCATTTACTTCATAGCACCGGAAACCGGGCTAGTTCGGACTTGTTGCCATAAAAATGCAGGCACTCCAATTAGAATAATGTCTAGCTTTTATACCATGAAATAATACATTGGTACATGTTAACCGAATTCATGCATGAGATTACTTACTTGATTTCAAACAAGTGACAGTTTGAAAAGAAAATGGGGGATTGGTTTGTAAAAATAATGTATAATTACCTGAATATGAATGACTCTAACGATGATGGCAAATAAATAAGGAATGTATCGATTACGTGTCACGCAACGCAAGTCTGGTAAGTTGTGACTGTGAGTTATCGACACGCTGAACATGTTGTCAATACTCTGTGAAAGCCTGTCATCACAATAGACAGACTTTACAAACAAAACAAACTTTTAATCAGCGACTAACACGCAAAAGATGGTAGATACTGAAATGGTTTCACAGTTCGTAGCACTTCGTTTATCTTACCAGAAGATCATAATAAGTGAGATGATATAATAGATACTATAGGAATTACAGATCTATGAAGGCGTGAGAGAGAAAATAGGTAACAAAGAGCTAAACTCTGTGCAACACTGTAATTGCAATTAAAAGTTTAGAAGCGCAGTTGTGGACTATGTTTGTATACCTACCCACATCAAACGGTAGTTCTACTCGTGTGTCACAAATGCACGTAATAAAGGAAGTATTTAAAAAGAACTTTGAATGAATTTAGTACAGTTGACCCGATATTAAATGATGTAACTTTTAAAAACCAAAAATGAATGCAAGACTCATTTTCCAGTTAGAAAATCTTTGTGTAAAGTTTCGGAGGGATCTAAACTTTAGTGCCTTGATCATGCAAAGACTCGCTTACAATCAGATAGCATCATCAGTGAAATACTACCTGGTCATACGATAGATTGCCTACACGCAACTGAAACCTGACTGTATCGTTGCGTGTGCGGCCATCTTAAGCACCGCTGCAAAGTGTTTTCCGAGAGGATCGCAAGCGTGACTGCAATTTTGCAGAACTAACCTTTTTTCAAGGGAATACTTAAGCAGTGACATTTAAAGAAACCAGTCAATTACTAGTAACTAGTACGCCACGTTTCCCGTATCGCTGGCTGCGCGTGATTCACTTAGTTGCACTCAGTGCCACTGAGTCGATTCTTTGCTATTTCCGTCCATTAGTGTAACATTGTACTTTTTGTGACTAATGCAAGTCTTTGTTACCGATAAATTGGAAATATGTATTTTTAAAGCTGATTTGGTTTGCTAATTTCCTTATTGGAAGAAAACCACATTCGGCTAAAATAATATAATATTATAAAGATCTATCACAAAAGCAGTATGACCAAATAGCAATATAGATTGTTGCTATGTAGTCGTTTTATAAAGGTAAAATTTTCAAAAACAGGAACTAGTAAAAGGGTTTTCATGTACCAAGCTCATTCATGATTATATTGTTACAAAAATAACAATATAATTTAAAGGTATGTGTTTCAAAAGTCGGCTGTTTTAATAGTTAAATGATGATAGATGTGTAGCTATTGGAATACAGGATATCGCACATCTATACTTGATATAATAAAGCTGAAGAGTTTATTTATTTTAACGCGCTAATCTCTGAAACTGACAGTCGGATCGAAAAAAAAAATAAAAATTAAATTTTGTATGTCATGAGGAATAGTATAGTTTATATACCATCAGGCAACGATGCACGGGAGCGGAGCAGTAGCCAGAGAACTTAACGCAAGTGAAAAAACTACACAAACGAAATCGCAAGCAAAAGCTAGTAACTTATAAGGTGATGTATTGACTAGAAAGGGCTATACGTGGTTGCCTTCACGATGGCTATAAACCAGAGGTACTAGCAGAATGCCAAGCGTTCACATCCATGATTAACGTCTAGACAGTCTTACGTCAACCGCACACCGAATTCACTGAAGCAATAATTGTGCTGGACTATTCGTTGTACTGAGGCGAGTTTTCTTTAGCGGTTAACTTTTTAACTTTATGGGAGCGAATGATGTTATTTTTATCAGCATTTAAGAAAGAGGCTGTTTTTTCAACCTATTTTCTGGTTTCAATGGAGTTAAAAATTGGTACTACATAATGTATCAACAGCCATATAGTTAAGGGGTAAAATCAAATACGGTTTTAATATTATCTCATCTGCCTAGAGCAAAAAGGGGATCAGGGACCAAAATACGTGGCCCAGAGATTATTAACTCCGTTCAATTTGAAGGGGAGACGAAAATCTCATTAAGCACAGTCTGATGGAGAATTTAGAGTTGTAGATGTAATTTACGAGGGCTTAAAGTATAACTTGAATTCCTGATTAACCATGAAACACGATGTTTACCTGAAACAGAAACAAATTGGAAATTAGTACCGCAATGTTGTATTACAAAGATCGGCAACTTTTATGATGAGTGTTTGTTTTAATAGTTAAAACTATTTTCATAATATTCTCAGGATACCAGGAATGCAGATTTTTCCTTCTATTTCGACTTAATTAAAAGATCCTACATCCATCTTGTTCTGATATCCTTTAAGGAATTGCCAGGAATTTCATTAGAAGTGAGATTATTGAAAAAAATTAATCAGTCGAAGATACCCAAACACATCCAAGGAAATATAAAAAACTGGAGTTCACTCTAACTAAAAAGTCCAATAAAACGAAGATATCCATCTCCGGACATACGTGCGTACTTCCAGTACATATAATTCCCATCGTTACTGCGGCAACAAAACCAGGACTACATAATAGAGAGGAGCACATGTGGCGAATCGAATTACCCACACATTAGAGCTGTTTAACGTTTTATTTGTTTTTTAAACGCGGGCGCCGGCGCGTCGCTATCCTTTATGACCGGTAACTATGGGCACTAGTCTGGGTGTATGGGGCCCTGGTACACTGGGCTCAATTTAAATAGAATGATTGTTGGGTAAACCTTTTCATTAAAGCTGGGAATTGTTACTACCGAATGTAAAGTTGTTAAGTTCAGCATCAAGAATGTTATATTTGTTTTATTCTTAACCACGTAATTAAAATAGATGTATAGCTTAACGAATGACTCGTATTAGGTAAAGACATAATATAAGGCTACACAACACATTGTCTAACAGATTTTCAACCATGTAATGATTATACATTGTTCCTATAGACTCAACAGGAATGATATAACTTTTTGTAATATTTTAGTAATAATCAAAAGAGTATTCACAGTGTTTCATGCTCGTTATTTTCCATAGAAATGTACCCTTTGGAATGAGCAATTAGATTCTACTTTCTGCCTGATAGATTCCTTGACAATTCACAAGTGCCTATAAATGGTTTCTTTGAAATAAATGAAATGATTCAATTCGTGGAATATTAATATCTAGTTACAAGCATGGCACAAATCATAAAGTATAACATGTAGGTAAGTGGACCTAATCTATAATCAACTTTAAGCTCAAAATCCCAATGAACCAATCCACCACATTCGTGGATGATTACATAAGCAATCCTACAAAAGAAACTGTTTGTATTTTTAAACCCGTTCATCTTCAGTGTCGTCATTTCCCTGGTTGAGAAAGGGCTGTCCCACAGCGGCGCGACAATTACCGCGGCGACACATCACCGCGACGCGTCTTAAGCACCGCAATCATTTCGCCAGTTTTCTTCACCACTGGCGGTATCACACAAGTTATGAGCGCAAAGCGGGTTTTGGTTATACATGAGAAAAAAAATCTGAAGGGATTCTATTTTTGTCGAATTTACAGAAACGGTAAAGTAAACGTGAGGCCGAGATACGTAAGTAGTAGCAGTAAGCAAGTTTTTGTTGTCTGTACCAATATTTTAAACAAACGAACCCGGTATATTATGGTCCGTATTTTTACGTATACAATGGTTATGGCTAACTAATCTATAAATAGTCTTAATGTAGAACTGTATCCCTCAAAACTTCACAATAAAAATTTAGTAACACTTTTAAAACTAGCTAGTGTCTTTGGTTAGTATTTTGTCACTTTTGATCTTTGTATTTTTCATTACAAAGCTCTGCACTCTATAATAAAATCAGAATTCTCATCTACCGCTACTCTTATAACTTGCACCAACATCGTCTGGTCCCAAGGCGCTCGTCGTAGTCCCGCCACTACGCGACATTACTCATCGGTCAAGTGCGCCTTTGGGACAGAGCGAGACACAACTAGCTCCGTCTCTTTCTACACACACGATCCAAATATTACGCATTTCTATTTGGACTTCGTAACGTGAAAATCACGTCTACGACAGTTCAACCACTTTTTAGTCTTGGAAAGCTTGTAACTGATTAAATTAACCAATCATTGTTGAAAACTTAACTTCTCGCTATTATTTCAACCAAATAGGACACTCGGTCTGAAAAATATGTAGCTCACTGCAACTGTCGTGGAGGTTTCGTCCATATAATATAGCTAGCGAGTATGAAAAGGCAATTAACGAAGCCAATAGTTACATAATCTTTCCATCAATGCGACCATTTTTAGTCTGGACCATAGCTTCTGGTTTCAGTCAAAGTTTCAACTAATTGTGACACGAAAACCAATTTTAAATTAACTTTAAACACCCCCACGAACCCTATCTGTACTGTTTTATACGTACCCGAAAGTACGAGTACAATGTTTAGCGTCTGTGATTTTTTGCACCGACATTAAAAGACTTTTCCCAGCAATCACTTTAGCACATCACACAAAGAGAGGATCAGACTACTCAATATAATAACACTTCTAAATAAATATGTAACACTCAATAGTTTTGTAAAATTCTAGAATTTGAAGTACCAGTTCTACTGTAACTCGAGGGGGTTGGTGCTGTAAGCCGAAATACAGGTTCCTCCTAGTTCGGCAACACCTGCTAAAACTTTTGTGTACTATATACTGTTATATCATAGCATCTATCTGTAAACCTTGTAAGTTCCTTATATTGTGTGAAATAAATAAATAAAGATTATTATTAATAATCATAACATCATAACACATAACATAACATCACGCCTGTAATCCCCGAAGGGTTAGGCAGAGGTGTACCCATTAGTACACCCACATTTCGCCAGTTATGTTTTTAGTTCCATGGAATAGGGGGCGAGCCTATTGCCATCAACCGGGCACAAATCCAGACTCCGAGGCTGCTACTGAGAAATTCCTGATGGAAAAGCCCAATAACACTTTGCCCGACCTGGGAATCGAACCCAAGACCTCATGCACAGCAGTCGCGCTTACGACCACTGGACCAACGAGGCAGTATTAATAATCATTTTTGCTCAATGACACTTAGTTTGATAGCCTATGCGTAGTTGAAGAGTATATGATGTGTCTTTTGACAACCTAGATTTTGATAAGTTAGACAATTCATCTAATGAAACTATAGCAATTAATCCCAGCCACAGTCATTACTGCTAACAAAGATGAAGTGCATCTATTTCCATTGCCGATCTATCTGCAACAGCTATTTGACTGAAATAGATGCAACTATGTAGGTCTTTCCGACATTTACGATCACTATTCGTCGAAATAGATTCCATTTCGGCGTCATTTCGTATTTATTGGTCTACGATAAGTTTATATGATAATATATAATATGGCGGGTGTCTATGATGAAGCATGTATTTTCTAAGAAGTCTTTTCCGCCCAGTTTTACAGACAAATACTTTCGTACTACGAAAGTATTTGTCATTATTTCTCAACTTCCATTCATTTATTTATTATGGAAGATGGAAGACTTACACCTAAAGAAAACATATTAGGAGCAGTAAATTAATCTGACAGCCAGTTATAAACTTTCGCTTATAAAATACAGAACAATACTATATCTATTTTATGAACATTTCAGAAGCCAAAATAAAAAACAAAAGAGCATCAAGAAAAAGACGACTGAATAACACACTACCCACGCTCTACATAACAACCTTCATACTATTTTAAACTAGCCACCCGCCCCAGCTTCGCACTGGCCCATTGTAGATATATTAAACCTTCCTCTTGAATCACTGTATCTACTGTTGAAAACCGCATCAAAATCCGTTGCGTAGTTTAAACGATTTTAGCGTACAGACGGCGGGAAGCGAATTTCTTTTATACTAGCTGAAAAAGTTTCCTCATAAGCACTTTCTGACCGAGGACACACTAGTTTTCGTATACCTACGAATCCTTTCTGTATCAGATTATAATATCACTTCCACATTTCGATTTATCTTCTCGACGAACTGATGTTAATTACTTTAAACAATTCATTGATCCAAAAAATTATTTTCTATCAGACTAGTTCCAAATTCGCTAATT
Organism: Hoplodrina ambigua; assembly: GCA_949774945.1. Lineage (NCBI taxonomy): Eukaryota > Metazoa > Arthropoda > Insecta > Lepidoptera > Noctuidae > Hoplodrina > Hoplodrina ambigua. Next base: position 1,102,592 of record OX458974.1, on the reverse strand, counting down.
ACTATGAGTGAGTCCAATATGAACAGTTTGAATTAGTGATTAGCGTTAAAATTAGCATTTTCATCGTAACACGATGGCGTGTGGGTGACAATTTATATGAGCTTAAATAAAAATACCCGCTTATTACTGTCCCACTGCAGGGAAAAGGCCTCTTCCCTTACAGAGAAGGCAAGAGCATCGATCACCACACTTGCTCAAGGCGGATTGGCGATTTTAGACTTATAAGTCCAGGTCTCCTCACGATGTTTTCCTAAACCGATGTCGGTGATGTCCAAGATAAAGTTTAAAAAAAAACTTTAAAAAACTCACATTGGTACTTGCCCGTACCCGGTTACGAATCCACAGCTTTGTGCATTAGAGGCGGGCGCCTTAACTACTGGTCCAGCACACCGATTCTTTTAGCTTGTTTAGGTTTTATTACTTTATCTCTTGTAGCTGTTTATCATACCTTTACGTCATCGTTAAACCTATTCCTAAGTTCAGAAATCAATACAACACCATAGCAGATAATTGGTACCAAGGTTTTTGTACATCTTGTCATCGACGCGACGTTACACGATATGTTACGCTTACCCTAAAACAGGGGTGGCTAACCTTATTAGACCCTAGATCTACTGGTTGCTGCCTGGCTCTGTCCACCAATTGCATAATCAGTACTTCTTTGTAAACTCAACATAAAAACATTGTTATGACCTCTCTGCTTATTGTTTTTAATAAGTGTGTTTATTTTGATGTTTGTTTTTGTTCTTTTGTTTTGTTCTTGCTTTCATTGTCACCTTTTTCCAAGTAATTTTTCTGTGTAATATTTTCTTTTTACCATTATGTTCTGTTTCCAAGCTTTTTTTCATTTGAACATAAACAAACGTATTTTACATGGTTACCTTTAGAAATTTTATCTTAACAGTATTTCTTTTTTAAATGCTTACCTGATATAACATAATTCTTAGTAACTACATATTAATATATTACTGCGAGCATTGCGTCTTCAATCGACTCGACTAATAGTTGCGATCGATCGGTTGGCCATCCCTGTCCTAGAAAACAATAATAGTAGGTACACATTGACAGACAAATACCTCGTCATAACAATACAGTAACATAATATCCATCGACGGCTGCACGTCCTTAGTTCAGCCACATCGCATCCCACAAGCAGCTATGCAAGGCTTGCGTCAATAGCTATCTGGTGGGTAACCACTAGTCGTATAAGCACAATACGATGACACTGTACCTAGTTGCCACAACTATTAGCTACCGTGGAATAATACGATAATAGGTATTATATAAAAGCCTAGCTAGATTCTATATTCGAATAGGCGACATAGTACTAACGATACCCTCTTACATTGTCCTTACGGCTGTCGTTAAATATGTTTCGCCCCTATTCGCTTAATCGATAAATCTTACAATAGCACGATGTGCTAAGAGGGTTAATGTTATGTTCGATGGTTTTTCTTTCGCATCCATTTAGAAAAAAAACAAAAGACCAACCTCTCTATCGCGTTAACTAGTCGCTACACAGAGACAAAGCGATTTTAGCGGATGTAATGGAACCATTCGAACCCTTTCTGTGATACAAAAAGCGTTCAGGGGATAACCGAGGGATAGACGCGGACAGGGTGACAGAACGGAATCGATATTATTAGCATATACCGACAGTAAACCGTGGGTATAGTCTCCGATGACCATTCCTTGACAGCATTTGAAACTGAAAATATTCAAGTACAAAAGACTTTTTGCACGACTGGCACAAAAAGAGCACACAGCATAGACTGCCAGATAGTATTTCCAGCAAATGACGTAAGTACCTACGCCAATGTGCGTCAGCGCGGATTTCGCTATGAAATCGTAATTGGATCCAGTCGCCTGCCCCGTCAGCGTTACGAGGGCTATTGTCTTATTAGACGCTAATTAATACGTGGCGCAAATGTACAGGTTGTGCGAACATACCTAGTATTAGGAACCATGGAATTATAGAGGTACTAGATAATGCTAATGCTGGTAATACTGCAGTGCGAAAAAAAGGCTTGACAGCTGTTTTAAGAGCATGTTGGCAAAAGCCGAGATTAATAACACCAGGCTCACAAGGCTGTAATAGCTACACTTTTTCGTTCTAAATTCTAGCAACTGTAAATAACAGTAAAACATGTGCCGAGCGTTGCTGTTTTTTCTGGAGGCGAGAACCCTAAGTGCGCGTCCAAATGAGAATGAATGAATATAGGCCACAGCGAGGCCAAGAAAATGGGAATATTTTCCACAAAAATATGTTCATTTTACTAACAAAAACATTATCCACCTACCATTTTTTGGTTAAACCTATTTTAGGCAACGAAACACAAAATGCTTGCTTAAAACTGGTGTATAACAGCCAGACTTTCAAGGTTCTAGAAACCTAACCGTTGGCAACAGAGCACTAAAAATTCCGCATTTCGTTTATCCATTAAGTTTTTATGTTCCACCATAAACTCGGGCTGGGATTAAGGTCAGAATAAGTTCGAATTCTGTCAGCAATTAAAGGCAGTGTCTTCAGAATCCCACGTCTAACGCGTGGGCAGGTTTTGAACCCGGTATATTAGAGGCCCGCCTTTTCTCGCGAACAATGGTTTTGGATCAGTGATCTTTAGATAGTCGTAATGAAGAATTTTAACCGTCGAAGCTGCATTACTTGTATTTTTTTGTGAGATATATTATTTCTGCCAATTATCACTTTAATAACTACAGATATAAATAAAACATTTCCTCGCATATCTTCAAAGTGGACAAAGGATTCATAACAGTGCGAGCAATTAGAACTTTTTGTGAAGGATATAATTTTACGATGCCAATTAAAAGTGAGCTTGCTAAGAATAATTATGATTCGCGCTGTGTAAATCTTAGTCCGATGCGGTGCGGTAACAAAGCAATAAATACTTGTGTAATTTACTACTACAGTCAAGAATTAGCATAGACACCTTGAGCGTGTTATAGATCTGATCTTATTTATGTAGAGGCACGATTTTATCAGGTCGAGGACTGGCTCTGAGAACCCCGCACAGCTCACCTGAGTCCTACTATGAATGATGGATGGATGGATGGGTGGAACTATATATAGATGACGTACAGAATAGATATTCATCTAGACAAACTCATTTTTATTCTGTTTTGTATCCCCGTAGAATATGTAAACGAAATCGCGGGCCGAAGCTAGAATAAAATAAAATAAACAAAACCTAAGTGACATGACAGATGTGAACCTTCCAGAAGGTAGTAACACACCCTCCTAAGCAATCTAACATGAAGAGGTAATGATACCAGGGTTGCATAATGCATAAAGCAAAATATTTACATTCTTCCCCTTCCTGGAATGAGCAATTCACATAAAAAATGATAACAGTGTTCGTTCCACACCTCTAACAATTCATTACTATTGCATGGACAGTTGGTTCGTTCCCAGAGCGAGTATTACGTGACCGTTTGAAAGGACATGGATGGAAGTACTACTGGTACACATAAAGTTTCGCGTGAAATGCCGACTAGTAGCGAGACTTTACACTTAAGTGTTAATAAAGGATCAGAACTGGTTTTCGTGGTACTAGGGTAGAATAAGGTCGTAGAAATATAATCGATGAAAGTGAAGAATGTTGGGGTTGTACTTGCGATAGTTTTTTCTGAGGTGCTATTGTGGATACGAAACGTAATGATATTGATACATGATTATTTTTTAATTAAAAATGAACGTTGCCAGGTGTTTCTTCAACATCTGAAGAATCATTTGCACGTTTGGTTTAACAAGACTGAGTATGATGCTCAACCAAAAGTACAAGACTTAAACTTATCGTGTGAAACTCAAAAAAATATAATCTACGTTATCTCAATCTCAATTTTGAAACTACCAGTCTGATTGGAAAAGTACTTTAGACTTGTATATTATGATAGCTAGATTCATAAGGAATAGTTATAAGAATAGGCTAGATTGACTGCCTCGTTGGTCTACTGGTCTATCTATCTATCTATCTAGCTATCGCATCTCAGCAGTCGGTTTTGGGTTCGATTCCCCGGTCGGGAAAAGTTTTATTGGGTTTTTCTATCAGAAATTTTTCAGTAGCAGCCTCGGACTCTGAATTTGTGTCCCGTTGATGGCTCGCCCGTATCATAGGGACAAACATAACTGGCGAAAAGTGGGTGTACTAATGGGAACACCTCTGTCTAACTTTTCGAGGATTACAGGCTAATATTATGATGATATGTAGTATAAGCTATATGAAATCATGCTACGATCCACGGGAGCGGATCAGTAACCAAAGGCATAACATAATGCAGGGGAAAAAACTACGCGAACGAAATCGTACGCAGAAACTAGTATCATTTACGATTTCATTAATGACAAAGCTAACGTTGTAACGTTTCATTCAACTGTACTTCCAGTTCATCCTGCATTCCTCCGAAGCTTGATAGCACTAGTACAAACTACAAACTTAATTATTCCAATCCGGTTTGAACCAGTTGTGTAACTTTGTACTCCATACATTGATAAAGCCAAGCGGACTGAGCGTATGATAATATGCTGTATCAGTATCTGATGTTGAATGTATTATTAAATCTACGAATATTTTTGTCGTTATATCATATTACGTAGCAATCTTAGATTCAGATCTACATTTAGAAGAGATATCTGACACCAGGAGGTAAGATTTAGATCCTTATGTGGAAGCAACTAATGGGAGCTAAAGATATTATCAATGTTACTAATTAATTATACTAAATTAAAAAAGCTAGTATTAAGCCAATAACTAGAATAGACTATTAGTTACATAAAGATGATCATTAAACCAGATAACGGAAATGTAGAACCGGCCTAAATGAATAATGAAGAATTAGATATTAAAAAAAAGGAGACAAGTGTGTGCGCAATCATAGTGCACTCTCCCCTCACTCTCAAAATCCGATTTAACGGCAATTCGACACAACCGGGGAGAGATGCTTCAGGCGCAGGACCAACGACTTTACGTGATTTCTGAAGCACGGTGGTATCACATAACCACCTTCCAAATCCCGGGCTGCTATTGAGAAACTAATAAACTAAAACACCACTTCGCACTAAGCGTTTCCAAACGTCTTTTATAATACGCACAGCAAAGGAGTACAACTCTCTACCTGCGTCTGTATTTCCGAAGGCATTAAACGCAAATCTCTTCAAAGTTAGAGCGAACAGGCTTCTGGGTAAGCTTACTCCATCGATCGACTTTGTCTCTGTCACTGCGACTAGAGTCAAGAGCAAAAACCCAATAAAACTTTTTGCCCGACCTAGAAGTCGAAACCAAAATCCCATGCTCAGCAGTCACGCTTGCGACCACGAGACCAACAAGGCAATTAATGAAGAATTGAAGATACACTAACGAAAACAAGTCGCAACGAAATACGTCGTCGTCGATTTGAATGAATTTGTCGTGTCCTTACTATCACTGTGACCTACATAAGTAATGCCGTGATTGTTCGTATAAATTATAATGTTTTGAATGAACTATTTCATAACACATTGTTGAACAAAACAATTTGCGTAACGTGTGTACTACGGTGTTCCTGTTATCATCCGGCCACTGTTTTGTTTAGATATTAAATGTGCTATACTAAAGATAGTTTGTTGTTATACTATTTATGTATAAAACAAACAGTAGTATACTAAGAATACTCAAAGTTCCCTAACATATAACTTCAGAAATTCGTAACTAAATGTTGGAACTTTGAACAACAATATCTTCGTAACCAGATGATTCCTAGGTATACAAACTGATCAGTAAACGTTAACTGTAGTCAGGGTGCCTACTAGTGGTAAAGATAAAGAAACCTTTTCTGAATGTAGATAATATATGTGAGAGTTCTTACTGATGTCATCCATTTCAGAAGACCCCGCGTTTTAATGTTTTTAAGTTATTGAACTTCGCTGTACCGCAATGTTGAGTTTGTGACCTAATTTAAACATGTTTCCTTTTAAAAGCTTCAATTTATCAAAATCAATAACAGATTTGGCTCTTGAAAATATTTTGTTCATCCAACCTAAATATGGCATAGTCACGGACGTCTACATTGATCTAGAAAGTTCCGCCCATAGCATTTCCATTCGCAACAGACGTGCGGTCCCCTCGGCCCATGGACGGCAACTGAACCGTAGACCTCAGGTGCTGCTTCTGGGTTCAACACGCATGCGCATTGCGAACCAGGTCTGCATGCAACCAACCAACAACATTTACGGTGAGCAAAACTCCCGCTACAGAAAACTGAGTTTTAGCTCCATAGACACAAGACATTGATTTGATTTCGTAACAACAATGTCTCCTGACTTCTTTATAACCCTTCGTAGATGTTATGCAAAACTGCGGCCACCTATTCGGAACGTTGTGATCAGGTGATGGAAACAACGTGATAAGCATCTCGGATTGTAGGTTCTATTTGTACAAGGAGGAACTAAGCCTTTTTGTCGAGAAGTATTTGTTGAAAGCTTACTCTCAACTTGGGAAATACGTGAAATATTGTCAAAAGGAACAAGAGATACTCTCTCGTTCAGTAACGAATATATTTTTGATGTAGACAACGATGAATTCTGCGCCACATTTGGTCGTGACTTAGCGGAAACGTGGGACAGTATCAAACTAAGTGGGAAATGGGTCATAACCACGGGCTGATGTCATAGCAACATTCAATACGCCGCGGTCGTCTGGGTAAGAGACCGAATGTAAATATTATACGATCGTGAATGAAACCGACCTTCGCTAATTCAAATGAGTGGCGGCTCCGAACCTTGGGAATTGCTGAAATTGTAATAAGTCTAAATTGTCAATGGTTTGTGTGAGTGGGTATAAAGGACGCTGATTTTTAAGCGTAGACAGAGATATTGCGTCGTTTGAAACATTCCTTTTTGTACAATATTCCCCGTTGTGTTAGCATCAAACTGTTTTGTATAACACGGGGTGTAAAAAGACACATCACATAAGTTACTTTACATCACATAAATACTTATAACATATGAAACGTGTCAAAAAGTTGTATCGTTCACCTACAATATCACCGTAATCAGAAAATTCTCAAGTAGGGATTACAACAAAAAAAACACGTGAATTGTGCGAAGAATAATTATGTAAGATTCTCGTGAAGGAATATCGACGAAAATATTTAGCGTATCTAAGCTATGAATATTTCCAAAACTTGATACTCTTTTATCATAATCGGATATTGTAAAGTCTAATATAATATAATCAATTTCCTGAATTAATCTGAACAGCGACAGAGCAAACGCCTCGTAAATTTTCCAAAATTAATTTCAGTCAACACTATCTTTTCTCTGCGACGCAATTACGTCTAAAAGCAACCCAATAAGAGGGTAGTAGACGGGAGCCCAGCCTCTACTAACAAAAAGAGGAGGAAATTGATTAAGGAATAGCTTCTCTGTTTACATTTTAATATTCCACAGCACACATAGCAATCCAATAAGGTAGGTAGTTTCAAGGAGGCCCAACAAATTCACGTTTACTTTGAAAGATATAAAGGAATTAAATGCAGAGTAGATTATGTACGTGCGTGTGTATGAATCTCATATCTTTGCAGTTAGAAAAACCCGTGGTATAGATTTTTATTCATTGTGTTTGAGTTGATCTAATTGACCTCTAAAGAATACAGCAAAGATTTTGGACTTTAAAGCGTAGTGGTTAACGCCCACTCCTTTGCTTTCTACAAAGTAGCCTATTCAATACATAACACCTAAAGAAGTCTTATATTTATCATTGGAAAGACTTCAAGTAGCCATAGAAAAATATACAATGAGTGCTGCTGACGAAACCTACACAACTTTGTATAAAGTATGACCTGTCTACGTCCTGTCTCGATCGAATGTTTTCATAACAAAAGAATGGAAAATATCTTCCCTATAGAGTTCTCCGTAGGAATTACTGCGCAGTTTAGAAGCTGTTTATAATTCCTCATTAAGGAAACTTTGTAAGCATTTGTGGAAATATTGCCGTTAATAATATACATAATATTAATTCTGTAACATCCTGTTTTGTTCGATACATTGGAAGGATTATAGTTATGGCTAGGCTAGCGACATAGGTCTCAAGTTGCACATTGAAGAGAATCTTAACGAATGGGAGAGAGTTAATACTTGTGGTGAATAGGTTTATGTAGGGGCACTGGAAATTCAATCAGAATACGATGCCTTGAATAAAAGCGTTTACGATATCATGGTCTCTACAATGAGAAGTAATTCTGCTAAAGACTATACACCTGACATTCTATCCTATAAATTATAAACGCGAAAGTTTGTGAGAATGGATGAATGTTTGCTACTTTAATAGAATAGAATAATCTGAAATTTGCCGCTGATATAGATATCGATCTACATAAACAGCACAGCATGATTTTTATGCTGTCTTTGTGTACCTGTAGCTTAATTATGAAGTCTAAGCAGACGAAATCCCTAGTGTTTTATTTTGTGTTTGGACATTTATTTGTCACTAAATAGGGTCCAATTTCGTAAATTTAACCCAAACCACGATTTACTTTGAAGATCCCAATTCTCAACATTGTTTCGACTGGCACTTGGAATTGTTTGACTTTCTCGCTACTTCCGATTGTTTTTCTTACAACTTTACTTAGAGGAAAGCTTAATCAATTGTTTATGTTAACAGAGCTTTAAATCTGAGTGTACAAGAAACAGTATGGTTAACAGAAGTAACATTGTTCTACTTAGAAGTATCTACTAAGTGTTAAGGACTTTCCAAGTGTAGACTTAAAGGAAGGCGTAATTCCTTAGCATTTATTATTTTCCACTAAAAGTATTTTACATGAACTTAAGTGTAATGTAAGGAAATAAGTATGGAATACAGTGTGTCGTTATAATTCTCCAAGTGAACGCTGAAAGCTATGATAGTGGGGTTTCTTAACTACCTTATTTAAAAGGTTATTTGAAAGCAAGTAGTATATCTTCTCCTAACACTACTCTAAAGAGAACAAATCACAGTTGCTTTATAAAACCTGTCTGTCCTATTCTTATGTACATAAACGTCTCACAGGCCTAGCTACAGATGCCTGTGAGATATCCACCTACAGAAGAATACGAACTTTTTAAAGAGTTAGGCAATTAGACGATATAGTACACAATTGTTTCAGATTTATTTAAGACAAAAATGTAATGATTTATTTTCCGTGATGTATATCTTATGAAAATAGGGAAACATTTTCAATCGTTACTAACAGGAAACGTTCAACAGCTTGTACGAACGTAGGTACTTGACGAAAATATGTAAAAGAATATAAAAAATATGGGATTTATCACAGATCAATAAGCATTAGGAGATGAAAATACAACAACAAAAGTTACCACGTCTTATCCTCGAAATAGAATTTCCGTAGTTCCCGTTTCCTGGTTCCCGTTACCCTAGTTACCTGTAACGAGAAGGTAAAACGACTATTTTCCTTATCATTCTATATGGACAAACTTTCCTAAACATTTTGTGAATCAAGAATTTGTATCGGCAAGGACGAGCCGCGTCTGTGTGTCAAACTTGAGATGTTCACACCAACTTTGTTTTGCTTGAAACTGTCCTAACTTTGTTCTGAACAGATACTTTGTTTGTGTCGTAATGTGGATGCAAAAGAATATAATTATAGAGAAGGTTGAAAAAGTATGGTTTGTAGCAATCAAAATGTCTAATGCGATGGTTTTGATGACCATAACACTTTAAAAGTAGTAAGAGAAAATAATATTTTTAATAGTCATATGCTTTTTCAATTCACACGACTTTATTTCCTAGATGACTCTTATTTCCTGGGTGAGATTTCTTTGTGTAATTTTACCGAACTGAAAATAAGAACATTATTTTCATTCTCTTCAAAGTTACAGTGAACAGGCTTCTTTTCGATAAGCTCACTTTATCGTAGACTTTGTCTCTATCACCTCTGACATAGACTAGAGCAAACTCATCTTAGAAAAAAGAGAGGCAATACCTAAATTTTTAAAATATGCCAATTTGTTTTTTAATCTGTCTCAATTGTCAAAAACATCTCTAATATACCAAATTTTTCATGTGTCGCTAAGTTAAAATTGCGACTAGATATTGAACAATTTTAATTACGAGAATTCTCCTTCGCTCAGTAAACCTTCTGCGTATGCCTTTCAACAGCACAGCCCTACTATTTTTAGTTTGCCGTTTAATTAAAAAAGCCGTCAAGCGTGAATTGCACTCTGGTAATACGGATTTCACATCGACAGCAATTTGTTTGAAGTTGTATTATGTTACATGGTATTATGTAACTATTAATTAATTTTATAGATTTGACCACAGAACACAGTATTCGTGTGTGATCATACACATGTCGATATACCTATAGGTAAGTAGAAAGGGCACGTGGCACGTATTAAAGCTACTGAGGGCTGTGCTCTATTTGGTTGGTATAGTTGGCATGTTAAATTGGTCTGAACAGTTATTTTAAACTTACTTCTGCTCGCGACTTCGTTAGCTTGATTGTTTTCACCCGCGTTATGTTCCGTCTTTGGTTACTGCTCCGCTCCCGTGAGCAGAAGTGTGATGTTATACAATAGCTTTTTCTATACCTCATGAATTTGGCCATCTTAAACTTAAATGTTTTTCCAATTCGACTTGTAGTTCCAGAGAACAAACAAAGGAAAGCTTATCAGCTTTATTATATAAGTATAGAAGAGTGAATATGGAGTTTCTTGGCCATTCTTCTCCATACGAAACTACCTTTTGGAAAGGGATTATTTCTAGATTTATAATAAACACTGTTGATTTCTCCATACAAACTTTGGAACCCCGTTTCATCCCCTTACGGGGTGATTTTTGGAAATCCTTTCTTAGCGGACGTCTACTAACTATAAACTACGTTCTTGACAAAATTCATCGTTCTACGTCAAGCAGTGTTCGATATTTCGTGATGAGTGAATGAGTGACTTTTAGCTTTTATATATTTAGATACATATTTATTATACCTATCTCTACCTACCTACCTCTTGCTACCTCTAACGTATCTGTCCTCGTAGCAAAACCATATCCATATGCATAATCAAAACTGACTTTTAGAATAAATTAGGAGCATGTCGTCTGTAATTCTTCCACATCATTCGACATGACGTGGCCCATGTACATTTACTTACAACGAGTACACTGTAAACATCAGAATATTAATGAATCCGAAAGTTACATGTTGTTTCCATACCTGGGATCCTGGTAGATCTTGAAGGTACGTATTGACCCGGGAAGAAATTGAGGGTCAGAGGTCCAAGTTTTATTAAAGGTTTTTTACTAAATCAAATGCAAAATATACTTTAACCGGTCAAGCCCCCCCCCGGCTGACTTACCGGTATGACAGAACAATAGAAAATCTATTGTGTCTCATTAGGTACCTACGTGGGACTTGAGTAATTAAATACCCCAACCCGTAAGCTCTGTTTGCGTGCGTGACGTTGCGCACTCCCTTAAACAGTGATTTTTCACACCGTAAATATGTGTACCTAAATATATGTATTATGTTCACCTACCATCGCTATCTCTTGACTGGCTCATTAGTCTTGTGGTCGCAAGCTCGACTGGCGTGACGTGGCGTCCTGGATTTGATTCCTAAGTCGGATTTACGAGAGGGGAAGAGGAAGTGCACCTGTGTTTGCGCACCCACTTGCACACTTTAATTCCTATCTCTTGCGCACTTGGCTAGACTCCACTGAGATTGGCCGCCGTGACCAAAATTAGGTGAGGAGGATATTGTATTATTATTATCTCTTGCGCATATTATGCTGTCCATTTCGTGACCACTATGGTACTCAAAACTATATTGATAAAGCCAACTACCTATTGTGCCTAACGTTAAGCAACCTCTGTGAGGACATAATATGACGTCAACATTTTAGCAGTCTATGCATAGAGACCACATTGTTATCACCGGTGCATATCTATCAGTACTTCATCATTGTAAGTTGTGACTGTAATAAAGTTTAGGTGAACCGATGAGCTTGTACCTATTGTCTATGTCTGATGTTCAAGTTGATTTTTTTAACAGTTTTTGCAGCAAGATGAGTTAGCGTTATTTTTTGTAGATACTATTGTTGTGCATTCATGTTACATTTTTTTAAAGTTTAATTATGAAACACTATTATGTGAAGATAGTCTTGCTTTCCATCTTAGATCTCCCCTAGAGCTTGCCATACTGTGCTTGTCATCTCCAAGTAAAACCCGCTATTCTGCTATCGTGTTCCCCTAATCTACGACACTGTCAACCTGTTTTTCTATTGTGTTGCCTTGGTCACCAGTGCTTTACTCTATTACGTCTCTAGACCATTTATCTTTTTGCTCCTAATCATATGGTCTGCCCACCTCCTATTAAGTTTACCAAAATCTTTGTGTTCTTTCGTTTCAGCCCGAGCCACGTCAAAATGTTCGAATGATTTTCTAGTATATACTTCCAAGTATTTTTGCTGGGAAGAAGTGGTCATCATCCCTAACACTTGACGTAATTACGCATAGTCTCTGGTCTACGCACATGCTCAGCGACCTCCCTGTTATCACTAGTGCATATCTATCAGTTACATCACCAAGTTGCAAACAGACGGCTAGATTTATACCTAACGCTTGGCTTCCTCTGTGAGGACACGCTACGTCATCGGCTAAATTTGAAATGCACCGCCGTAGTTGTGAATGTACGTAGCTATGTTCTATGGTGTGCCGTCTAATGGGTGACGTTCTCTGAGAGAATACGTATGAGCTCATCGCTGCGATCGAACTGCATAATCTACCAATAGTATTCCGACTTTGTGAAGTTTGTGTAGGCGGTGTGTGATCGACAGACCGACTACGTCGCATAATCTGAAGAGGCTGTCGTGAAAACAGATTTCTTTCTCACTACAGTGCTGTTTTGGTTTGGTAACATAAATCGGGTATTGGTACCAACTAAATATCTTATGTTGTATGCAGTTTTTGGATTGATATGGTAGCTTTTACAACTTTAAAGTTTTTAAAATATGTGATTTAAAACCATTAATTTTTGATCGTTACTCCGCTATTCACTGACTGCTGTGCACATACTGTAAAAAGAGATTGATGATCTTGGATTGCTCATTCTTCTGAAGAAGCAAACTGAGCAATTCAACACAAAGCATCTTTTCATTCACCAAACATAAAGACACAGCCGACCCACGCATCCATAGCACTGACCTATCTGCTGACTGATCTATGTGGTTCCCGATCTCCATACAATGGGTGGGGTCGGCCGCGCGGGCGCAGCGCGCATTACTACGGCTGGCTGCGCGCATGCGCGCTGATCGACACCCGCCACGCATTACAACGACGCACATTTTCCACGAACACGTATAAATAAAGTCGTCGGAGAACTGCCGCAATTTACTTAGCCTTCTGTGAATCAGCGATAATTATGAGATAAAAACCACGTCTAGAAACTTTATCGTCTAGGAAATTGACGATGTGAATTATGATAGTGCTCCACTGGAGAGATCTGACATACTAGTGACAGTAAGCAGTGATCCAACAATGAGCGCGATAGAAAAGTATTCAAGTAAACAATTCACAATAAATTGTAAACTAAGTCACGACGCACAGCCTGCTCAGAGAAACCTGTTTCAAAAGAAAAGTGAACGAGTGTTTGAACATGCGCGCTCTTTGGGATAAGCGTCGAATGAATGTTGGAGTCCCATCACAGTAAGCTGCCTCGCAGATCACTGTTTATGGAACTTTCTCACGATCGGGCTAGAAAAATCTGGTATGAGAGTAGTAACCGACATGACAGAATAGGGATTAATCGATACTTTAGCCGCGGTTCACATACAACTAGTTTATTAGAAAACTTTAAGAAAATTCCAATAATACGCAGTACCTGGTCCTACAAAACTAGATTCAAATTCAGCCATTTTTACAGCTGTAATGAAGAAAAGTAGTTGTTTTTCCTTCTCTGCAGTATGAAACTTAATTACTGTAAAATTAACTACGGAAAAAACAACGTCAGATACTTTAAAATTTTCGAGATAACGAAATTCTCAGAAAAAGACATAGTCATGAGTTCAAACTAGCTGGTGTTTATTTTCGATGCAATCTACGATAATCAATGTGGGGAACGAGTGGTGACTAACATACGGTACGGTGTTGCCATCATCGAACCTTTGATCACTGAACATTAATAGGTTCTTACGCGATAAAATTACGAAAGCACCATGTTTATAATACGTTTATTAACGATTTTACACGCAAAAGATTAATAGTTAATGAAAAATAGCCGTGACAACAGTTGTCAAGCCGATGTCTGGTCCACTGAGTTCCAAGAAACTAACACTAACTACGTGTTTGTAGAAATGATTAAGTTCTTCGACGTAATTATCGAATATGAAAGTAAACATACTGGTAACAATGGTATCGGATGAAATCTTTTTATATCGCCACGCCACCCACAAAGGGTATCGGTTCACAACTGAAAAGTCAGCCATCATAAACATCAGTTGATTGAGATGGAAAACTTGTAACGAAGTATTTATTATTTACATTCGAAACTGTTACGATTCCGGGAGGTAGCAGCATTGATTTTTTGAAGCAGATTTGTAAGATCGAAATTAATGAATTACGTGAAAGGACGGGTAAAACTTGTCCTTTCGAAGAATTCCTTAGGTTCGGGATTTTAGAGTTTACTTTAGAGTGGCTACAATCTCACCAAAAAACGATTACTTTCTTCATCCTTACTCATTCAAACCTTTCTATATCTATTTTAAGTACTTTTTATTTGTTACTGCGTCCATTAGAATTTTAAAATTCGCGACCTTAAAGAAACGGAGCATCTGCGTGTTGTTTGTTGATCTTTGTTGAATATTGATTAGTGATTTACAAGTCACATTAATTGGAGCACGTATTTGGCGAGCTCACTCGGCGGTCTGACTATGTGGATTGATTGCCTTCACGAAAGGGAGGTGCGGAGCGAAAGATTACATTGATTTAGTTCCAGAAGCGGCTAAAAGTTATGTTCTATATTCCATCCTGTCTGTAGTCTCTTCGGTGTGACTACAACACTTAATAAAAGTCACAAGGCTAGTAATATAAGCCATAATTCATGGGAGAGTATCTCCGTAAGACGCAGTAACGAGGCGGCCAGATGTGTGCCGCACTTACGAGATATAAAGCGCACATGACGCGCACTTTTATAACTATAGCGTCATCTATATGACAGTCCGAATGTAACGCGGGAGGCCGGGGTACCAGGGTCATATGAAATTGAAGGGGTCCTAAAGTATGGTGTTGTGTTTTTCTATTCTGGGGATCCCAAAGTGTCGGAGTTGGAATAGATAGACAGACTTTTAGATATCGTTTGATTTTAATCGGACGGATCAAGCAAATTTCGAAACTAGTTCACAATAATTATTCGAAAATTAAGGTAACACATCTATTTCAAAATCTTAAAGAATGAGCTTTTTCAAAGACAGACCTAACGAATCCTACCCGAATTGGCTTGCAAACCAAATTCTCATTTTTGAATAGATTTGGTCTAACTGCATGGAGCCAAAATTCATCCGGACATTTAGTTTTCCTGTTATGTATTTACGATACCACTAATATGTATATTAGGTATTAAAGTATGCGAAATATCGCTGCAGCTGCCAATGGTCGACGTAAAGCGAATGGACGTTTTTACAGCTCAGCGTTTTAGTGCTCAGTCGGGGCTCTGAAGTTATTTACTGGTGGTTACGTGGTGCAAGACATGAGAGTAGCGACAAGCGAATGAACGACGTCGTGAAATATTTTTTGGCGATATATGCATATTAATAGTAGTGTCAGTCACTTAGCAGAATTTTGAATGGATTTGCAGATCTTAATGTTAATAAAAACATTTTTAGTAGCATAATTCTAATCTAGAAGTTTTACTGATTGCAAAATCTTATTAATCCGGAACAATAAATTAACATCAGCTACTTTCTGACATTAAAACAATACTTTGGAGTCATATCATAAAATATTGCGATTCTTTAAAGAGATAGCACCTACCTAAATAATTGCAGTTGACCACAACAAGTTAGCCGGAATGGTAAATCGAGACCAGTCATTAATGTCAAGAGGTTAATTTGGGCACATTCCAGCGGAGATTGGTCCAGTTTAAACGAAAGTAACTAATCGAGGCACAAGATACCGATAGAACAGGTTTTTGTGTAGGTAGAATTTAGTTTTAAAATCGTTTAACTTTAATGGTAAAATGAAATATTGTGACAAGTCAAGCAAAAAATAGCAAAAAAAAAAAATCATTTGCGTGAAAGTAAAATCATGGATCTACTAGTAACTAAAACATAATATAAGTTACTATTTTATGTAGATCGATATGCGAAGTTGAAATGCCAATTTTTGTTTTATCGAAATAGTTTCTACGTTTCAAATTCATTTATTACAGTAACTTGTAACTTCTACAATATGGCATTCATAGGAGTCTCCTCTTATGTATATAAAATACCTGTGCTAGTAGGTTAGAAGTTATAGATCAAATCGCTATAAGTCCATACTCTGTACCGCGTTTTAAACTAAAAATTGGTGGCTGTGTCGGCCCCGTCGCCCGCATCGGTCGGGCCGCACCGTGTTATTACGGGCCGACCCGACGGATTGCCCAACTTTACAACATGTTGTTATTAAGTCATTTTGTTTTGTTCCCCGTCACTGTGCCCAATAGTTCCCTCGCCTACTTCTTACATCTCATCGCCTACTTCTGTAAGTTTCTTAACTCCTGTGGGTACCGTTTATTTATGTTTTTTAATTAGTTGTATAATTTTATTAGGTACTTACACTACCTACTTACAAACTCTTTTTATTTAATTTGCATAATTTAAGTTATTATAATATGCATAGAAAAACTACGGTTTCCTTTAGATTGTATTCTTATGTAAAATACTTTTCGTAGATGTTTTATTTGGAGCAAATTGACTTTTTTTGTAGAATCGAAAGCTTACTACGACTCCTGAGAGTGCACTGACGAAGGTAAAAATATATTCGATTTGAGTTGATTTTTAAATTGGTAATAGGTACAACCATAAGTTACTTTTATTCCGGAAAAATGTACGGTTCCCAAGGGATAATATAATAACTTTGACGCGGACGAAATCGCGGGCGGCTAGTATGTAAGTAAATTGCCTTTAAAGCTAATAAACACGACCGAAACAGGTATGTATTTCCAATTAAAAAATCTATTGAACTTACGTAACGTTTATTCCCTCGTAGGTACTAGGCTCTCAGAAACATAATCCGTAAAAATTCGCGAAAAATCAACTAAGATTTCAAATTCCGGACCGGACGACAGAAATAATGAAACGCTTTCACATTGCCAATTTTGTTGCGGAACACGGAACCCTAAAAAGGCCCGACTACAGTTTCACAGAGAAGTAGGTACAACAATTTATCACGGCCGAGATTCTTTGTTAGTTCATTTATTTAAAATGTTCTACGAGTAAATTATATAACACGTTTGGTGTTTGTAAACGTTACGTTTTAAAGGCATTGGCCGTGTCAGATGAAAGTTGATCAGTTACCTAATTATGCAACTTTTAATCTTTTACGATAGGTATATTTAGAAATAACAAAAGCAAATACAGATGCTTGATTTAATCAAAACCCTTTACATTTTAACACTTCATACAAGATCTTTAATTTCAATGAAATTAACATTAATTCTTTTATAGAGGTGTTTTTTGAACCCCTATTTTTTATTAGTAACAAAATTAAAGTTATTTTACACTTTGAGTGTATAATTAAAACAGCTGCTTGTTAGTTTTTAATCTACAGTATATTTTATTGTTAAAATAAAAAAATGTAATGTATTTTTTAAGAAAAGTAAAGGAAAACTGCTCTCTTTAGTTAATTCAGATTCAATGAATGTACGACAGTAGATACCAGGACATCATAACTCGCTGAATGCATCTCAAATAAACACAAAATGTAAAAACATAGGTAGCTATTCTACATCGCGCAGGATCCCCTTATTCTTGGAAACGTGTATATTTCACAAGTTATCCGAGGAGGCGAGAAGGCGTCTAATAAAAAACCCAGTGGACGTTATGTACGCCATGTTTCCTGCGCGATAAGCCGCTGATGGATCACTTCCTATGGATTAGGGATGCTCGATACAGCTACAATGCACACTGATTCCAATTATACTAGCCAGAGTCCTGGCGCCTTCTGCTCGCCTGGTATCTCATACAGAAATCAATGAGATTAAAATGGCTTACACTTAACGTGATTCCAACGTGGGTGTTGTATGATTGGTTATCAAAAATTCAAAAGAATATTTGTATGAAGTATGAGAATATTCGAACCGTTTGAGAATATTATTAATGAAAAAATACCGTTTCAATTTGCTTTTAGAAATCAATATTAAAAAGAATATACATACCTACCTATGTAAAGGAAGTAAATGTACTTATTTGTGTTTGTATCATAGAAATGGATATTTCGTTTCATGTACGAAGGTAATGTAAATATTGTGATAAGTACAAAATGATAACTAGGTGAGTAAATAAATATCATTGATCCAAAACTGAATGAAAAGAAGAAATAACATTACGAAATCCTGCCCACACGCGATGTCAATATATCCTCTATTGACGCAAGCATTTAACCGAACAGTCTTGATAAAACTTTATCAATAAAAACATTACGCACATTTGTTTACTCTAAAATATGGTGCAACGGACTTTGTCGGTCAAGAGGTACGATTCCCCTCCAATGCTGCTTTATCTACTGCTTGCTTCAAAGTTTTACGATCCAAGCAAGCAATGGAAAGTATTTAAGTAGATGTCTCGAGTTGATGATCCAATGTTTGTTGGCGATGTAGTAGTAGAAGATATTCATATGGTAAAGACTCATATTATTATTATTAAGTCTCGTCACGCTAGCAGAAATGTCGGTAACACGAATAAAAACCGATGAAGCAATTAGGGGAACTATTTGAGTGCAATTTAACGTGTCATTTGCAGCTGCTCTCGACACACATGTGGCCAGTGATGACTGCTGAGTCTTGAGTTTTTCATGAGGACCAATAGTTATGGTAGCAATATCATCTGACGATAACCGTAACACAGAACCTAACTCAAAGCTCAACCATTGCTGGGAAACTAGATTCAACCAATCAAATTGCTTTGCGCACGGCAAGATCAGAGCTTGAGTATCGTACTGTAATTGTCTGTAATACTGGTCGTATTAGGTAGGTAAATAAAATTTTAAAGGAATTTCGTTTTATATTTTTGGAACATATGGCTTTTACATTGAAATAACAGCTACTAATGAATAAGAGAGCTAGATAATAGAGAGCTTAAAAGTATAACTGGGGCAGGAAAACTAAGAAGTAACCAATTGTAATAGTGTAGAGTAGAGATGCTGTAAAAAGGAATATATAAGAATCTTTAGACACAAGAAGAATGTGAAGCTTTGAAAGAGCATGTCTAAAAAGATGGAAGGATTGTGTGAAAAATTATAATCGGGTGTAAAAAGACATTTAAAGTTGAATGAAAGTTGCATGTACTTTACATTATCGCGATAATTTTTTGTTCTGCAACATAACTTGAAGAGTAACTACGAACGAAAATTTGCTTTAAATATTCTAAATAAACTTTACAACTTTACGACCCTACTGCTCCTGTACTCTTGTGCGATACATTTCAAGCTACCACAAAGAGTATCACAGCAAAAGTAAAATTTGTTTCCCAGCAAGAATTTTTGTTACTTTGTTTAATGGTCAGTATGTGATTGATCTTTTTCACTCCGTATAGTTTTTGAAGAAGTAAATTTTAATAGGTGGTAGAAGAAAAGTAAGTCTTCAAGTCTAAATATTTATAAGCGGAAGGTCACTTACCTACTCACTGACATATTCATTATGAAATCTCGAAAACCTCTTGACGTATAAAGATGAAATTTGACAGGGATATAGTATATAGTCGTCTTCTAAAAAATAATTTCCAAATTTCACCCCTTCAGGGGATGAAACGAGGGTCCTAAGTTTGTATGGAGAAATCAACTTTGACGCGGAAGAAGTTAATTAAGCTAGATATTGGAATAAGAACAATGTCATGAGAATGATGAATATTGATGAACAAACCGCGACTACTAAGGTCTTAGAAGAATCACATTTACGGCATATTGCAGAATTACAAAAATAAACTTTAAATATAGTAGACAACCAACCGCCTTTAACGGAGGCATAACTTCTACATCGGCGGTACGGTCGGTGAATGAATAATGTCTTTTTTGGTCAACAAAAACTTAGCGCGGAGTTATTATAATTGTAAAGCCGAAGAGATTTTTTGTTTGTTTGTTTAAACGAGTTAATATCGGGAACTGCTAGTCCGATTGGAAAAAATCTTTTTGTATATGATAGCCAGATTTATGAGGAATAGTATAGACTATGTAACATCATGCTAGCACCCACGAGAGCGGAGCAGCGACCTAAAACAAACGCGGGTGAAAATATCCACGCGTACGACGATGTCACAGAGAACAGTTTAAGATATTCCGACCGTCGATGTTAAAGCTAACAATGCTTCACACCTACAACAGTTTGTAGTAACAACAGTCTCAGTGTTGTCTGAGACTGTGCTGTTTGTACAGTCGATCCCAAAGTTATGCATAACTTAGGAGTAGGTATATGAATTTTATCGACGCCATGTTTTTTAGGGTTCCGTACTAAAAGGTGCCAACGGGATCCTTTAGTTAAATTAATAAACACACAATTTTTACAAATTAGTTTTAATTTTTTCGGCATTTGGCCTCCTTTGTACCAGAAATGAAATAGATAAAACTAAAAAAGCTAAACATACGTAGATAATTGTCAATTTAAACTAAAAAATATTTAATTTACTTCAATATTGTATGAAAAGAGTTCTGACCATGGCAGGAGTGTGGTTTTAGCCGGTAACAGGCCGGCACTGCCCAGACTGACTTATCAGTGAAGCAATCTGGGTGTCCTTAAGGATTTCACAACGACGAGAGAATAAAATCGAGGCCCTATTACTAAGCCTACGCTGTTCATCCGTCTGTCAGTGGGCTGTATCTTATGAACCGTAATAGGTAGAAATAAGACGAAATTTTCACCGAGTGTGTATCACTATGACCACAACAATAACAAAAAAAAAATATATAGACGCGTTTTTGCATAAAGTGTAAAAAAAAAATTGTACCATGATACGGAACCCTTTGGCACTTGGCTTGGTTTTTATCACTTCCATTTTACATATTTTCGTAAACTATACCTTGTTGTTTCTCACGATACTTTAGGTTATAGCTTTATTATGCTAAAATATATTTTATAACATTAAAATATTCCTTTCAATTTGGCAATAACACTCAGATATCGATGCTGCTCGCTTCATTTAATTTTCCTTATACTTTCCGTAACGAATGAAAGAATTTATAGTGTTGTTTATGTACGATAATATTTTATTGTCAATAAATAGTTTATGTAAGTAGTAATCTTATCTAAAAAAATAAATTTTGTGTTCTGTCGTTACTATTTTTTTTTTTTGTGACGTTTTGTTCAAAACAAATGAGACAGAACCACAAAGCGCCTTCCTTTTGTTTTTGAGTTCCAAGTATTAATTATGCGGTACTTACTTTTATTTGAATTTTTGTGGTGAGCAAGTGTCTTTGTAATTTCTTAAATGACTTTACAAATGGAAATATTTAAAGTAAAGAGTAAATAGAGGCACCCGAAATACTGACGGAGAATGAACGTTATTTAAGTTACGTCTTTGGCTACTGCTCAGCTCTCGTGAGTCGTAGCGTGATGTGATATAACTTGTACTATTTCTCATAAATGTAGCTATACTAAAAGATTTTTTCCAGTCGGACTACCCTTTGACTGCGGACGAACATTCGCTGCGCCAAACGCCAGTGCTGCTAGCTACCACCGTACGCGTGTTCGCCGTAGAAAAACACATAGGGTGAACTCATCTAACTTCGTGACAAAGGCATTTGAGTAATGAAATACCAATTAATTATTAATCAATTTAATTCAGTCTCAGCATGAGTTTTAATTAGTCTTTTATGAGGAATATTAGCACAAATAATCAGATTTTTTTCTAGAAACCTAAGAGTTATACCAAATTTACTAAACCAAGTCAACTTGCCTAATTCCGTGGTGACCTCTTTAAGTCCGTGATAGCTAATACTTTAATTCTGATATAACGGAATTAGGCAAGTTAACTTTATTTAAGTAGTACAATATTAATATTATAATAAAATTAACATAAACATAAAAGTCATTGTTGAACTCAAAACATTTTCAACAGCGGTTTTGAGATCGGTCTCCGAGTATTTTCTGTTCTTCTTGTTGGGGTCATCCATGATATATCTGAAAGTAAACATGCAAATTAAAATAATAAATACGTACCTACCTGCTTAGATTTTAGCGTCTGCCCAAATTTGAGCTCATATTAATAAAAAAAAAGCTGCGAAATTTGGTAAATTTCTCACGCAATTACGTGACAAGTCCAAAAAAAGTGTCACCCAATTCCGTGATAGCAAAATATAATTTTGGCTCAAAGTCGTCATTTTAATTAAGACCAGATAAAAGTAATAAAATGGCATCGATCTTGTCTACTACACTCAAAATAAGTCAATAATTTCAGTTAAAACCACAAATATTTGTACATAACTACTATAATTCTGTGATAGCACAGAAACCACTCAACCGCTAAAACGCTAATATTTTCGACGAACAAAATAAGCTCTAACACGAAAAAGACGCAGAACTATGACGATTTTTTTACTGCCACATCAAGGAAATATCAATTACAATTCATTTTATTAGAAAGAAGCTAAAAAATCGGTTAAATACTTACATAAATACAGCAAAGTTCGCCACCAATTCACAAACACTGCCGAAACCGGCGAAATTCGCGCGCGAACTGACAAAACCGTTAGCTGTTTCTATCTCGCTCACTCGAGCATCCCCAAACTTTACAGACGAATTTGAACTTTATCACAGAGGCAGGGGGTTGTATTTCAAACCATTGATTTCACTCGTATAGCCCTATGATAGCGCTCAAACCAAATATCACCGAATTAGGCGAGTCACAGAATTAGATGAGTTCACCCTACAGTGTGTGTGCGCCGCACTTGCGTATTTAGTCGAAACACAACGTGTGTGTTTTCCCGCAGTCAACGAGTTACAAACAAAAAATCTCTTCAGCATTATTATATTTTTTGTGAACTTTTTCCATTATTTAGACTTCAAAATTCTATCAGCACTGCGCAGTCGTAGAGGGGATTTTCCCGACAACGCACTCCATGCTATTGTAGCCTAGTCATATTTTGATCAATAAGTAATTAGACTCCATTAAACTTTGTAGACAGGAAAGACAGTTTCCCGTTAAATAACTGAACTACAAATTGATTTGTGATTTTTAATCTCGCTAGAATAGACTACTTTTCTACGAAGCGCGCTGCCTTTCGAGTGTCGATATAATGTAATTCCTTTAAAAAATAATGAATAAGAATATAGAAGTGTTATCCCTTTAAATTGTTAATACTTGAAATATCATACTAGTACTTGATTAGGTAAAATACCTACCTAGTTTACTTCAAATGCTCTAATGCATAAGTGTGTAAAGTATGAACCATTTATCGCAATTTTCCGTCTTAATTTTCAGTCTTCAAACAAATGTGTTCCTAACCTAATATTTTAAGCTTTGTCTAGCTAACGCTAGCTTGATAAACCTTATACCAGGGACTCAGAAAAGGACAGTTATTAAATACAAATATTTTATACGACGGACGTCTTACCCGAACATAGGCTTACAGTGTTTCCTACCAAGTCAAATTGTAACTCTAAGCCATCAAAGGACCCAATGAAACACTCGCAAAAAAATCATTAATATCGGTCCAGTCGTTTAGGAGAAGTTCAGTGACATGCACTCATACAGAAGAATTATACATATAAAGATCTACAGAAATCAGTTATCTACAAACGAGGCTCATTTCTCAGTAACATGGAGCTATCGTGTTCACTGCAAACGGTCGGGAAGTAGCTTTATCACCATTATTATTTACACTAGCCTGCTTATCTGTACTGCTGGGGGTGTTGGCTTGAGACATAGGATTTCTTTACTGACGTTTTAATTGGTCTTGTTACCGTTTCTTCATGTATTGGGATGATAGGCAGTGTAATGTATGCTGTTTTACCAATATTCATGGTTGACTAGCCAAAATAGTACCTCGCAGACCGACAGTCGACGACGACAGACAACGTCTACTCACCCATTTTTTTTTCGGAATGTCATCTCGCTAGTCAACCTATGAGGTTGTCGGCTGCTTAACCGGACTATCCTGTGGTGCCTTAAAAATTAAGGCCTCCAGCCAAGGCTTGACTACTCGCCCACTACTCGGACCGGTATTTATAACCTGAGCGACGTATGCGCCCGAAGCAACTGGTACTCAAAAGTGAATAAAAAAGATTTTTGACAAAAAAACTACCGCTTTAAAAAACTACAAATTCGAGGTGATAAGGTTTCCGAGTTGGTCATGTTTTCTTTCTTGCTTACTGGTTGTGTGTCATTTTTTAGATGACCACTAAAATCTAGCGCTGTGCTGGTCTTTTATAGCACAGCATTATGATGATTGATCCATCCGTGTTCCTAATAACCTTTGCATTCCAGGGCCGCGGTAAATCTTTCGAACAAAATCCGCAACCATGGATGGCGATTGACCTACCGTCACAGTAACGACGTGCAGCTGTCAACTACACTTCCTAACATGCGTAAGGATTGAAAGATGACCAAGAGATAAAAAACCAGAACTGTTCTTGCTAGGTGTTTGATTGCTCGACAGAGCAGAAACTTTGAAGGTAGGAAGTATTAAGTTCTCTTTTGTTATTGTTACCCGTTTGTGTAAGTAATAAACTTTGTCGATGAAAGTTCTACTATTATATAGCTACTTACCATGATATCATTTCTAAATTGATATTCAAAGCTTAGTAAGTAAATAATTTAGTCTGGAAAATAAGGCGTTGTTTTTACAACCAACATACATTAAAATATTTCACACGATTTTAGCTGAACGCACGCAAATTTCCACGAGCCATATTCAACTAAATTAAGTTAAGGCAAAATTTTAGGGAAAATTTAATAGAAATATCTAGCTCTCGCATGTTTGGGGAGCGAGGCTGACATCATCCCGTCCCAGGGGGCTGAGAGCGCGTGCCGAAACAGCTGATTGCCGAGCGACCACCATAAAAAATCGTATAAAACAAACTCCAGCCAAACTTCAACCTTATCCTAACAGTTCAGGTTCTAATTTACCATGCTGCCTTCCAAACGACCCTTAATACAAAAGTCTCTATACAACTCTCAACTCTAACACAGAGCAGATGGGTCTAAAATCGTTTGCTCACTTTTTTCCCCGTCCATGTCACCTCCAGAATAAAATAAGTAGTGCTACTAAAATTGAACTCTAACACCGGAGCAGACGGCTAGTTTTCGTGTGTTCGGGGTTGTTAACGAGATAAAACAGAATGGATTTTGTGCATTTCACTTGGTTGGAGGCCGGTGCGTGCCTCGAGCGATCAAGTTCTGCTGCATTCGGCTCCGTTGGCTAATAAATGAGAATATTTCGTACGAGAAGATGGATCGCTCGTAATTGTTCAGCTACGGTGTTACTGGTAAGAAACACACGAGATTTTACGCTTCGTGATTCAATAAAACATCGATGTTTTGATTACAGTACAAATAATGTAGTAGAAGAGATGATATAATAAGGTGTGTTATTAATATAAGTAGAGCTATTAATATAAGTAATTATAATGGTCAATTAAGTGGTTTTACTGTATCGAGGTTGGTGGTTCAAGAAGTTCATTAGACCACCGCCAGAGATGATTGTTGGCATCACGCAACGTTTTTTGTGTATTATAAAATAACTCATTCGAAACCACAAGTACTTACAGCAAATAATATTTTTTAAACATTAGAGGCATTTTTATTAAGTTAAATACCAAGATAAACAGGTAAAACAACTAAACTAACTAAATAAAAGCAAGTCAGAAGGCTATGTTTCACATAAACAAGATTCAAAATAGAGCACAGTCTAAAGTTCTAAACTGATTATAAAGAGGAAAAAAAAATATTTTTGTTTGTAACGGATAAGCTCAAAACTTCTAAACTTATTTAAAAAAAATCTTTCACCTATGAAAAGCTACATGATCAGTAAGTAACATAGGCTATACTATGTTTTCGAAATAATTAAGAATCCGTAAAAAAAAAACCAAGCGGACGAAAGCCAGTTAATTTTAATTGACATCTATTTTAGCATTGCTTATAACTTAGAACGACACGAGAACAATTCACAAAAACAAAAATAACATAAGTTTAAATTACGAAAGACTACATAATACAGCAAGTCAACTACTTCAAGAAGCCGAAACATTTAAGGCATAGAAATTCAAGTCACATTCACTACAAAGTTGACATACAACGTAGAATGTGCACGTGGTTTTGATATTAATATGCTTTAAGATACCAAAGAGCAAACAAACAGTAATTCGAATGATAGAAACGGCGTCGAACGATCGGTAACAGTCTGCTATCCTGTCATTTACCTCCAAATTTCGCTCGTGGCTATGCAACGGTCGCTCCATAGCCTCATTCAATCAATCAATCAATTTCTCTAGCCTGTCGTCACTGCCACAGGCTGTGGTCAGATATCGGTTATTTCAGGATTTGCATTCACTGCTTCACTTTCTCCGTGTACATTTGAGCTTTTATATAAGTATCAATGTGACTTTTTCAACTTATACGTACTTTTTAGTTATCAAGTTTATCTCAAACATCATTGACATCGGTAAAGGAAAACATCGTGAGAAAACCTGAACTGAATATAAGTAAACAAACGCCAATCCGAATTGAGCAAGCATGGTCATCAATACTTAGGTATTTTAATTAACATTAAAGGCAGTAATATAGCTTCTATAGGTATGTTCATAATCTTTCTGAATGCAATTAGCAAAGAATCAAAGGGTTCTAATACTCTCAATGTTAAAAACATCGATTATCCAAGATCAAAGTGTAAAATATCGTAATCTTTTGATCCGAATGCTTAGTTTATCGGACCTCTTGTAATTAACTACCTATCCTACTCGATCAAATGAAAGTTACTTGAAATAACTGGAACCTACGTGACTGTATGCGGAGATCAGTGGAACCGTGGAAGCTTTAGATTGCCTCATTGGTCTAGCGCAGGGATTGCCAACCGGCAAAAGTCGAGTCGATTACAGCTGCAACGCTCACACTAAAGTAGTTACTGAAAATAATGTTCAATTTAGTTATATTTTCCTTGTTAATATAATAAAAAATACTACTCGTAAGAAAACTGTTTCCTAAAAAATTTAAAATGAATGAATGAATGTTAATTATGTGAAATACGATTAAATGACAAACTTATGAATACCTAAGTACTGATTTTGTAATTACCTAGTAGTTAGCACAGAATGTGGCTGTAAAGTCGATCTTGCGTCCTTTTGAGTTGCCCACCCCTGATCTAAAGAGTTTCGATTTATACGATCAGATTAGATTGTAAAAGTCATCAGCTTCTGATACAGATAGTAATATTACATGTTCAATGTTTTGTGCTTCTCATTGTTGATAATTGTGAACGAAATGTTGTCATAAAACCCGAGATTGGAATTGTCCGACCCGAAAAGGGTGTCCGCATCACCCCTGCTACAATCATGTGCTACACAGTTATACAACTGAACGTTTTGTTTAGGGTCTTTGGTTTAGGAACAGATCTCGTAACACCTGACACACTGAATATTTCGTAGATGTTAATGTAAAATATTATCTACATAATAATATTATAAAACAAAGTCGCTACCATCTGTCTGTACGTTTATATCTTTTTAACTACGCAACGGATTTTAATGCGTTTTCAACAATATATAGAGTGATTCAAGAGGAAGGTTTTGTACGTATAGTACAAAACCTGGTGTAGTACTCTACACTACGTGTAGTATTCTACATTGCCTCCGCACGAAGCCAGGGTGAGTAGCTAGTTCTCAATAAATATAAATTTAGAAGAAGTTTTACAATCCAGGATGTTTCTAACTCTTATGATCAGTAATAAACAGACATTCCCGACAACAAGGGGAACTCACAGAATGATACAACGAAGAAATCGATATCAATATAGTAAAGCTAAGAGTTTTCTGGACTGCTTGTTCAAACGCGAAACTGCTAGTAGGATTAGAAAAATACTTTCGTATATGATAGCCAGATTCATGATGAATACTATTGGTTATATAACATCAAGCTACAACGGATCGGAGCAGTAACCAAAGAAGTAACTTAACAAGGGTAAAAAAAACACGCGTATGAAGTAACAGGGAGCATCTAAAACTCCGTGACAAGACTTTCTGTGCTTCATTCATTTGCATTTCGCATGCGTAATCAGGAATTCTGTCTAAATACGCTATTGTATTGCAATATACTTTGTTTTCGTTTAACAGATCTGTCATACGCCGTACGCCGTAAGCTTGTTTATAGGAATTCCAAACAATAGATGTGCGGTTTGGTGAATAGGCTTTGATGAGAGTTCGTAGACCTTCGAGTAATGCGCGGTATAATAGTACATCTAATTTAAGGTTATGCGACAAATTATTGATTGACGTAAGCGAGGAATGTTGTGGCTTCCTAACTAGTACTAAGGCAACTTTGACAAAGAGAATATAGTACTATTTTGATTGTGTTTTTACTTCAAATTAGCAGATTTCCAATTTGCATTTTTTTTTGTAACCTCTCAATTTTTTTTTTGTATTTTTTTTTTTTTAATAAATTATTTTTTAATTTTTTTGTATTGTTTTTATTTTGGTCAATTGGTTAATTGGTAGAAATCGTATCAAAATCGGTTTAATAGTTAGGATTTTGTTTTTCTATTTAGTTATAAAAATAAAATGATGTGAATAAGAGGCTGCCTTGATATAAAATAGCATAGAATTAAATAAAGAAGAAAACAAAACTACCTGAAAGTAATCAAGGACAAGTTCTTCATTTTCTTTGTATCATTAAGCATTACTACTACGGCTACTAGTCCAAGTATGAAACTTCCTCTGAGCAAATGCATAGTGTAGTAAACTTGAATATGGCCCTCTGTTTTAGAGACTACTTATTCTTTTGTCTTGACAATGTAGACGCCAGCAGCGCATTCCATTCCTCAGAATTTGCATCGCAACTTAGAATATATGGTCATTGTGTTTGGAGCCCTTCAAAAAAGGCTTCAGGAATGCAAGACTCAATGTTCTGGGAATAGATTTCAAGACTACATTGAATAAACTTCATAAAAATAGGACATCCTACGATGTTATGGCTACCTGGTACCTTAAACTCTTTTGCAAATTATAGTATGAGGTTTGCATATTAAAACATCGAATGTTCCAGCTTGTGTAAGATGCAACTTAATATAACGTAATCATTTTGATTTATAATAACT
The DNA here is from genome assembly GCA_949774945.1 of Hoplodrina ambigua. Taxonomy (NCBI): domain Eukaryota; kingdom Metazoa; phylum Arthropoda; class Insecta; order Lepidoptera; family Noctuidae; genus Hoplodrina; species Hoplodrina ambigua. Next base: position 1,073,118 of record OX458974.1, on the reverse strand, counting down.
GGAGAAGGATTTATGTGTAGTTTAACCATTATTTATGTCGCTAAAAACGTAAATAATAGTATGTGATTTAAAATAACTCATGCAAACATGCTAAGTAAAGCTTTTAACTATTTGATTACAATCTAACGAACTATTTCTGAAATTGTTATTCATACGGGTGGTACATTGTTTACCATTTCATTTTCTGTTCAATGCCGTGGAAGTCTCAAAATGAAAGAGGTAACACTATGCTTAGTGATTCTTACACAAATCAATAAAAAAAAGGGATTTTTTGGATGTGATTTTCGAAATTCGTACTAGCCATCTCGTCGCTGGGTTTAGGCAGGCGGAGTTATAAACTCACAAAGTGATATAGTGGCGCGACACTGCCTACCGCATAAGCAACGGGGCTATTCTGTTCTTTAAAAGAGGGAGTATTCTGAAATACTGTCAAACATAAAAATACAAAAAAAAAATGGTATTTTTTATTTATGACACCCTGAAATTAACAGAGAATTCAAAACTGTATCTTCTATATCTGTCAGTAATGACGACATTAGTATAAAAGGATCTTAGCCCGGAAACGTATCGATAACACGCTTCTATAATAAACGTGGCTCCGGAAACTATTGAGTCATCATCATTCAAATCATTATTCTGTGGTGTGAATAAAAATTCAACACTCAATTACTTACTGTGGTCCAAACCATTCAATCTCAGTTTTCTTTAAAAAGTTGGGATCACTAACTTCAATTACTGTGTCTAAAATTAAAATTTGATCGGTAGCTTAAATTACTGTCTTTAGAATTTAATTAGTCAGGTGCTGCATTAATTTTAGACGTAATTTCTCATGAGCTTAATTTTTTGTCAATTGATACTCCAATACACTCGGCTGTCAATCTACATCATTGACGCACACACTAACAGTCACATTTATGAATGTGTGTGTTCACGAAATTCCTTTTATTATAACATCAAGGGGAGAGTGGCTGCAATTGCGGACTTTGTTTGATCCCCAGGGAATCAGTAAAGAGTGGTCGTTATCAACTTTAATAAGATAGCAATATAATGTTTCTCTGTTCTCTCTTTATTGTAGAAAATATCATTTCTATTCGCTTCTCTTTCTTGATTGGTAGGTCTACCGAGACCGCAATATATCTTAATTATATTTACCACGTTTAAAATGTTTCTGAGATAGTGTTTTACTGCGTTTTCACGGTTCGGTTTCACGCGTAGTCACAAACCCGAAAGTCTAACAACCAGTCTTACCAAGGGGTATCGTGTAACTGGTTGTGGAGGTCAGGTAGGCAGTCGCTCCATGTAAAGTACTGGTATTTAACTGCATCTGGTTAGACTGGTAGCCGACTCCAAGATAGTTGGGAAAAGAGACAGAAGCAGATGGTTACGAAATTAATATGACACATCGACTCTTACTTTGGACTCTTTATTTAGGACCTAGCTTTCTTCTCCTGCTAAAGAGAACTTCTCCTTAGCGATATTTTTGTTGGTCTAGCTCTTATCACAACTATCATCTCCTACCTATTCTTCTTTCTGCTTTTTACAATGTAACTTTTGATTGATATTTAAAAGGGTATTCAATATACCTGTGCATCTCAATATGTGGGTACAGCTACTACCTTTTTCATGAAATTAACAAAAAATAAAGTGCTCTAATCATTACAAGAGTTGGTCAGTCCATAAAACACTTTGTATTACTTGTTTTTTCGATACAATTCATTATCAATCCATTTTCTTCATGATAGAAAACTGTCCACTTTTTCTGTTCTGACACACCAACGCAATTGTGCAATAAAACCTAATGTTGGTACAAAAATTCTCGTGAAATCAGGAGCAAAAACTGTTTCAAGTGGTCATTCTCCTTTCCAGCAAACTTGCAAAAAACGTTAAAGCGTAGATAACAAATGGCTACTGTACCGGAACTCAGTTTGAAGCGCTGTATCGCTAGATAACGCGCAAAACCTTATCACGCCAGGAACGAACACGTCTGATGTGCTGTACTAATGGAAAATCACAAAAAACTTATCGTTTATTCCAGTTTTAAAGACGAACACAATTGCTGAAGGTGCCGAGCCACGTTTAAGAAGGGTGAGGTACTGCCAAATATCTTAGTTACATACCCAGGTACTTAACTATTTTCCCCCCTTTGAGTCTATATTGAAATGGTAGCTAGAAATTTGGGGTAGAAAGAATTTCTTCATATTTGATTTTTTAAGACAATATTTTAAACAATTCGAACCGAGTCTTCAAGCGTTTGAGGTACTCTCAAAAACTGTTTGTATGACTTAAACGTTATTGCTACGACGCTGCATTAAAACATTCAGTTAGCAAATCCTATATTGCGTTAGATTTATAAATCGAGAATGTTATCTTGTTCACGAGAAGTCTTTGTTTCTCTCTGAGCGTGTGGTTTCCGATCCAGTTCAATAGCATTCGCAGCCGGGCGTGTACGAGGGGAGCAGGACTGGTAGGGAGCGCGCAGTCGGCTTCTCTGACGTGGCTGTATAGCGATATGTGCACACGAAGCATGAGCTTGTTTCAGTAGATGCTTTTGAATGTAAAAGAGGAAACAACTTTCTAGTTGTAGTTTGAAGACTTAATGTTTTGGTTTAGCACCAAAATGTACTTAATTAATGAAGGTCCAAACTCCAAATATAGTAACTAAATGTACACAAGGAATTAAACTAGGGCAGGAACAAAGCTCGTAAAAGTTTTTGTTTGTCTTGTTCAATTCAGATCACAAACAAGTTATTCGATCAACATTCAAACGTTATCTTTTGTCAAAAGAAATCAATTCTTCGCTGGCTTTAGTTCCATAAGCACGCTAATATGCATCTTCTTTTTATGTTTGCTTTTATTCCAAGAACATCTCGGGGAAATAAAATTAAAACGTCTTCGTCTCGGGAACTTTTATTTTTTAACTATCTGCCCGCGGCTACGCTGGTCTGGAGGTAACTGGCTTTTTCTTCTATTTCTTAACTTCCTGTCGCAGTATTAAGAAGTTGTGTGCGAAGTCAAGTCTGCAGTCTGGGCCCCGGAAATTAAGAAGTATCGATTTAAGTGGAAAAGTCGTCTAGAGTGCCGGTTTTTATTCTTACTGTGAAACGTAGACATAGTCGAAATTGCAAGGACGGTTTCTTTACGGATCTTTGGATTTTAAACTTGCATCGTTAAAGGAATAGGACGTAATTGGGTCGTTATCATTGCGATTAAGGTGTTAAGATTACTTTGCTACTTTAGATCTCATATTGTTCTTTAATATGACCTAAGTTACAATTCCCAAGTCCTTCCCTAATTAAAATCAAAGGCCTTTTCTCAATACGCGTTCTAAGCAGAGCCGCAATCTAAACTATAGTCAGTCTTCACAGCGTCAAATCTTAGCGTTACATCTCGATTATGTAACGTTAATTGAATTGCCGCATGTGGCAACACTGAGTATTGCATCGAAAGGTCGTTGGCTGCACGTGCAGTGATTGGTTGTGAATTCTTCGCGTAGGTACGGCTGAAGCATTGACTCGCCTTGATACTTGGAAAACTTTTGCAGGAATAATACTTAGCTCTGACCGTGCCTTTTGCTCTGTTAGTAATGGATGTAGATTTATTACGATATAGTCACAGAAAGGGGAAGATTTTCTATTTCATATAACGACTATTTCAATTCATTGCATGTACTTCATAAATTTACCATACACATCACTGAAATTAGTGATAGAAAACATCATGAGGAAACCTGGACTTATATCTAATGTAAGACTGAAATCGCCAGTCCGCCTTGAGCAGGCGTGGCGGTCCTTTGAAGAAGCCTTTGCCCTGCAGAGGGACATAGTAATCTGGTAATAATACCAGATTATCCAATGAATCCAGGATTCATAGAGTAACCATCGTAATATTATTATTACGATGGTTACTCTATGAATCCTGGATTCATTGGATACTACAAGTCGCCAATATTTTTCTGTTAGGATATAGTTTAGTTGTTTAGTACCTATTAGAAGACTGAAAGGATTGTGAAGTAAAAGTCGTTTTTCAAAGACATAAGATAGAGTAGTTCAAAAGTTAGTTAGGTAAAATAATCATGGGACGAGTCGAAATATACATAACGGCAAGGTACAAGTTGTGGGACCCACTGGTCTTCAGCAATTAACACAAAACCGAAGCTTTCGGGCTTTGAAACAGAATTTCTGGACAAGACATAGAGCAATACTCTGTTTCGTGTCTGTCAGGCTGCTCAAAAACTTTGTACATTTATACGTAGGTACTTACATAAAGTTTAGCCCAAAAGCTTACCGGTACTTAGATATTTCTACTTGGATCACATTTTCAATCAATTCTTTTTGTTTTCCTAAAGGAGAGTTTCTTAATTACATCTATATTTCGATGTAATCCAAATATTCCCGTCTGCAGCTCTATAGAAACTAAATTCGTTTGTCATTTTGGTCTTTTTTGTTAGTTTCTCTTAGCTAGTCGTGTCTTTTAACTATTTTACTAGCTAAAATCTTGAAGCCATTATCATCTTTTCACTGAATACTGCAAAATACTCGGTTTGCCCTTAGGGTGTTACTGAAGCGGGTAGACACATGATCAAGCTTGGATTGGTTATCAAAACACCAAAGCTTTTCATCCCATTTTTACTTTAGGCAGGTATACATGTAACATGAGTATTCATCTAGTATAAACTTACGAATATAATGATGTGCTGTTAAGAAACCCAGGTTTTGGTATTAGTAAAGTATTGACACCTTAGAGCTTTCAATAAGAACGTTTAGGTACCTACTATCTCTACTAAAATAAAACTCAGGTAACGATGGAAAGATTGGAGGATTATTGGAACTATTCAATGAGAATCTACCAGTCACGTCACTATCCTTCTTTTTTCAATTAACTTATCTATCTCTTATCTCTTTATGAAGAATCAAATACAAAAAAACCCATGTTCAATCTTATTTTAACTTTAGTTTAACTTAACTAACCAGAGTCTGCAGCACCTAGGTTTAAAGGATCTAAATATTGTTCTACAAACATTACGAATATTTCTGGGAATACGTGTTGGCGGTTTTATATTTCCCGTATTTTCCTTATCTGTCCTATTTTAAAAATGGCGGTATAATAAAGAGCTTTGCCGGTTTACTCACAAAGTAAACCTTTTTGTTCTCTCTGACACAATGTAAGTTAGATCTCTACTTTGTTTAAAACGATGTAATATTTCTATACCTAGTCCATTTTATGTGGCGTGCAATCTCCATTTTATTTGTTAATTTGATGCATCAAAAGGAAGTAACCCAATTCTAACTTTAAAAGAAAATATTTTGATTAAAACGCATCCCTATCATAACACATCTACCAGGGTAGCAAAATCATTAAAGACTCCTGTTGCAGTCTGTAATCATTCCATTTCGGTATTGTCTTGTTTTTTCCCGGGATTGCCCAGCACGGTTGTCTTTGCTTGTCGGCTTCCAAAAATACCTCCGCTGAGTTGCCTACTGAAGCTGACGTTGGCTATTTTGCGTGCTGGCATGATTCCAGCCTCTGTACCAGAGTTACACACACTGCCATAGACACGTAACATCACCAGTCTTGATTTTGACGTCACCTTCCAACTCCACAATTATGTCAGAAGTCTGCGATGAACTAACTTTTTCATAAGATTTTTATCTTTTCATTCCACATTTCGTCTTCCTAAACACGAGTAACAATGTCGACTAAATGTAGAAACTGTTTCAAACAATGTTTCGGAATCTTACGCAAACTTGTACGACTTGTATCACGGTTAATTTTAGTTTCTGACTTGGTATTTTTACTGAAAAGTAATCCAATAAAACAGTTAAAGAAATTAAAATAGTTTAAAAGCTTGTAAGAGTAACTATAGCCTAAAATGGACAAGTAGAAAAGTTTACGGAAACGCAACTAGAGAGTGGACGGGTGCACGATTAGGCCTACAGTTTGGCGGGGCACCGCTGAGCTTAGCCAGCACCAAACTCCGCTTATAACTTAAATCTCACACACAAATTCAAATAAATACGAATAAAATCACAGTCTTACCTTACTATCAGGTCCCAATCCAGATCGTCGAAAAAAATCCAATTGATAAAACACAGTTTTACACTGAATTTTGAACCAACACACTTGCAACGAGTGCAATGAACTGTTGGGAACTGCAATCGTTCCAACGATGTTTTGAATTATTTTTTTAATTCGTAGTTGTCAAAACACAAGCTAATGAAATCCACTATATTTTCACTAAGAATCCTAAAATTTCAACTTTACGCGTCAAGTCCGAAAATTTCCTTAAAAGATCCTGTGAGCCGGAACTGGTTTATGTCATGTTTAAAAGTATTTTTAAATTCGTAATTTAACACGACACCATAATCTCGTCACACAAGGAAAAAGTAAAACAACTACGCCGAACAGCGAAGTGCTTCCGCATCCCCAAAACAGCTGTTCGGGACTAGTGACGTCCAAAAATCGATAACAACCGGATTAGGACAACCGTAATTACACCACACAACTTTTTCACAACACAGATTACCGGTTTCACTATACTTTAATGCATGTCTTCACTGTTCACAGTTGTAAAAATAAGGTTTAGAGATTTTATTTGGAATAATATGATTTGTAGGAGATAAATTTTAATGGAGGGAGAAATTATTTTTTTGAAGAATAGTAAAGTATGTGCGTTAGAAATCATATATTTTGTTTTGTTTATGATGGTGATTCTTTTGTGAGCACATCTCAGTTGTGGAGCTGCACAGCGCACGCGGTCGCGCTCGGTCGCGGACTGGCGGCGTCGGCGCGGGGCGCGCGGGCAGGGCGGGGGGCGGGGCGCGGGCGGGCCCGAGCCAGCGGAATGCTATTGTAGGCGAACTTGTCCGCCACTTTTTTTCTCAATTCTGGTCAAACAAGTTTTGTATACAACCTGCATTGTAAGGATTCCGCCATTCTTCGTACGAGGCAACGGTCTTTCTAAACTTCGTGAAGTATAAGGTTTCGCTGAAACTTCAAAATCAAAGAACGTAACAGGATAAGTATATCTACTGACTACTATTGCAAAGCTGCTGTGACACAAACACTGACATAGCTTATTTTTGAACCACAATTCTAATAATAAGCAGTAATCATTTATCCAATCGCCAATTCACCAATTATATGCTGGTGCAGTTTTCAACTTAATTAAGCTGATGATGATGACAAACTATTAAGTAACAAGAACTGTTCATACTTAAAAAATGTATAATTGTAAAAATTACCCGAATCTTATAGCGATCAAACCAGAATTGTTAAAAGATCATCTAAGTATTAATTAGCTACAAATGCAACAAATCCAAACAATATCGAAATATATCTTCTTATTTATGCTTAGTCGACATTCATAATGTACTCTAGGAGATGTGGAGACCAACCTGAATACATACAATACTTAACGTCTTACAGAAAAAAGTAAGTAGCATTATTATCAAGATATTATCTGCACACGAATAAGAATCTAATAACATTTTTGTAAAAGCCGATAAGCTCTGCCAACGAAAGCCCATCCTCTTTAACGACCCAAGTAAAGAGTTTCCAATTAATTTGGGCAAGTAGCTCGCTTACTTCTACAATCAGTAAAGGTAAATGTACCATACAAATATCCCTAACTTGTGTTAGTTCTATAAACATCGCAGTCACTAGCCACGACAATCAGGCAGGTATTATTTGCCAAGACCTGAGTAGAATTCCAACATTCAAGGTTAGAAGGGAACTTCTAAACTAAGTATTTGAAGAGCGATAAACGAACTTCCAAGAGGTCGGATAGACTCGGCTCCGAAAGGGACAGCCTCATTGCTCGCTTTCGACGACAAAAAGAGATGGTACGATTTATTTTATTTATTGCCATATCAAGTTACGTCGCGGGTTCTGTATCACGGTTGTGTGAAAGAGACGAATATATAAATATATTGTTCCCCTTGACCTCGTCAGCGGGAGATGCTGTTGATCAGATTTTTTGGAAATTAAACTTTTTTAATTAGTTAACCCGAAACAGGTTTATCGTATGGGAACCTATTAATGAAGTATTGGTTGAAGCTGCGAAGATATATTGTGTAGATCGGGACACCTATGAAATTGAGTGTTCTGGGACTAATGCACTTAATGAATAATGATAAAAAATGGAGAACGCAAGAAAGAGTTATGTCAGATGAGGTAATAGACATGGGGTCAAGCATATTAAACGAGATAATCTGAAGCGAAGGCTCATTGTGGAAACCCACTGAAGTCCCATGCAACACAGAAACAAAGCCCCACTCCATTAGCCAGTGATTTGTGGTCCACAAGATAATACAGATACTAAGACTTGGAGAGAGATTGGTTTTTTGTTTTTGAGGAAATAGAATTCTTACAATAATCTAAAAATAGAAAGATCTTCGTTTTTATATCAAATAAGTTTATAAATCAAACTGTAACATACAGATTTACAGACAACAATAATTACAAATTCACGACAGCGTACCTAGTAATATTAGCGAACTCATGTTCATTTCAAAATTACGTAGGTTATATTGCAAAAGCTGCGCTAGTTTGCAAATCTAGCAATTTATTGCCCAACAAATAGTACATCCTGTCAAACTTCATCCTGCTTTACATTTAGCGAGAATTGCTGGGACTTGCTAAATGACTTTATTTGTTTCCTTTGCTTTGTAAAATCTCTGTATTTCAGACTTATAATTTTGAGCTATTCTAGCGCATTTGAAAATTGAAAATTAAACATCAGAATCGACTAGATGTAGCATGACGACAGTTTTACTCCTAATAAGCTTTCTGACAGCGTTCTACACTACAGCAACAATAGCCTTTCCTTGTTCATAGTTTAGTACCATTAAAACTTAAGCTTCCCTTCAAGTTCTTATCTTTCTCGCGTTAAGTTTACAAGGGCCAAAGTTTCAATTGTTTTTTTTACTATTGTTTGTAACAATGTATTGCGTTGCTTTAGAAGTGTAATTTTGTCAGTATGTGTCTTGGATCCTAACAGTCCCAAATAACTACATGGTATCCCGAAGGTTTTCGTTGAAAATCTCATTCATTTTGATCATTTCGTTGACGACAAAAGCAAGGGGGCAGTTACTACTAACTTTTTAGAACGATTACTAGCTAAACTTAGTTGTGAGTCTGTCAAAAATGCTTCTAATTTACGTAAAGTGTCTTGCGTCTGGTCTCTCCTTGTTCATCGTTGGATTGCATTGATTGCATTTCCATCGAATTTTAAGAGCGAGGGAAGTGGAACCCCTCTCCCCTCACTCGTGTTTGTACACACACACACTATAATATCTCCTGCGTACTTGGCTATTCTCCATTTAGTTTGGTCACCGTGTCCATTCGGTCAGGAGAATATTACAATTTAGCCCTAAAACTTCAGAAAAAAAGCAGGATGATTATCAAAGATTGCAAGACTTTACGATCATTTCTTCTATAAAAATGTGGTAACGATAATTTATTTGGTTCTACAGAAGCTTAAACTGGAAATATTTTTACGACTTAATAAATCTCAACGATATTACAGCTAGGTAGTACATTTTTTTACACACTTCCAAAAGCTCACAGGCCAAATACTCTACGATGATCCAAATATATTCGGTCAACAACTTAAAAATACTGTTGTATTGCCTTCTTTTTTAAGTGCACAAAGGCCCTGTGTGCAAGTATTTTAAACGTAACTGTATGTGTAGCTGGATGATTCATTGTTATTCACTATTATTTTCAACATTTTTTGAGGGTGTAGAGCTGAAAACACGATAGCACTACTACGGGTAAAACGGATTTGCTCTTAAATTAAACTTTAAATTGGAGTTACTTCAATTGTGGTCTCAAAATATAACTGGAGTCAATATTTTTTGTATAATGTGAGGTGTATATTCAATTCCTCTTATCTTGCAGGTGAGAGGAGAAAAACATTACTAAAAAAACATCTTCTGGTTATTTTGCTTTTCTTCGCTGTAGGTAGATTACAGAATAGATTTCAATAAAATTCAGTGATACTATGACTAAAATGATCTTTTGGTATGCGTATACAATATGCCAATGATGATAAAAGTCTCCAAGAAGCTAAGGTGTATAACTAATTCTAATTAACATAGAGGAAGAGAGACGTACAGATAAATAAATTCACAACACGTAACCGTACAGTATAGCCATAGGACAGCAAAACAATTGAAATACAAGCAGAACATGATCTATGTAATAGAACCCAAGCTTTAATATTCAAGCGAGTTTCAGCTTTACAACTGCACAATAACAGTAATGAATACATACACTAACATAGAAACGCAATCACACTGAATCAAAGATAGAAAAGGTCGTTACATTCAATAAAAATCAAATTGTCAACACCGACGAGTCGTAACTGACACGTAATTCTACAGTTTAACGTCGATTCCAGTTCAAACAACCGGTTATTTAGTTCCAAAGAATAGAATGTCAACAGGTTGTACTGAGAATTCTTACAAAGCGGATGAAAGCTAGACATTACCAGCTACGATTGTACAAATATAAATGATACCTTTTGTTTTGTGAAACAAACACGTGATGTTGAAGTTTTTGGTGTTCTGTTTAGTCTGAAACTTCGAATTGTTTAGTTTGTGGTTTGAGAAACGTGAGCTTTTGAATTGGTAGTACGTACTCAGGGCCATGAATTATGAAATGGATTTGAAGGAAGCCTAAGAATTTACTTTTGTTTCTGTTTCGTTTAGATTTTTTACAGGAAATATTGACAGAGCTTCTTTTAGCCAAGCAATCATCTTAGATATGCATGTGAAGAATATTGGATTAGATAGAGATATGTATTAATACGATGAATATGATAGGATCGATTTTGTCTCATTCCTCGTTCTATTTTATTAGTTCAGCAGGATAATAAAACTTTTACAAACCTGCAAATACGCGGAAATTATAGTTTTGTTATGAACTATGGGCGGGTGTAAACCTACCAAAACCGATAAGAAGAGATCAGTTTGCAGCAACTATCCTAAAACAGATTAAGTACAACTCTTTCTTAAGCTCCTTATCACTAAGATCTCATTATGTTTTTGTTTGTATATACCACACAAAGCTCAAAACTGCTGACCAAAAACACCCAGATAACACAAACAAAAACCACAATAGATGAATCAGCCGTTTCACCTAATGCACAAGTTGCCAGTGACAACTGTGGAAGTGCTCGGAAACAGGCCGGGGCTCCGGGGTGACGCACAATGAGTGACGGATTGACGACCATTGTTGCCGACAAAGACGAGACAAATCAAAGAATAGTCCCCTCAGCGGACTCCCGGGAACCGCCGCTACGGGATGGGAATCCCCCTTTGTAATATCTCGTTATAGTTATTTAATTAAGTGCAATGTTGGGATTCTTGCTCTTTAATAACGAGGGCTAGATATTAAATATTTTCTGTGCTTAAGATAAACAATGGTGGAAGCAGAAAAATGTGAGTTGCCAGGACATTCAAACCTGGCTTTAATACTCTTATACATCTCCATCAAATTACTAATGAAAGAGACATAAGCACCCCTCTAATAAGGAGGTATTAAGATTGATATGTTTGATTCCTTATGATGTTTGGTTCAATGAAATAAGGAAAAAGAAATATCCAAAGCGAATATTTTATGATTGCCTCGAGCAAATTACAACAGGAGAGACCAAAATAGACCAGCACCTAAGACCTATACGTAATAGTTTTAACATAAAGCAATATTTATGCTTATTTGTAACCAAGACTGGAACAATAGGTGTTTGAAAATCTATTAACTTTAAATATAAAATAAAGCATGCAATATATTTGACTTGGCCATTTTTAAGAGGCTTTCCATACTTTATTTTGAAATCGATTTTACGGGTGAACAATAAAGCTAAACATATATTATTATTATTCGACGAAACATATTAACGCTGAGGGTCTAGCTAGCAGTAAGTCCATGGTAAAAGTATTCGTTACGGTTTATGTAATTAATCTCACTTACAGCCAGCAACCCACGTAATCAATGCTTCTTCATCTTCTTCTTCTGCATCGTGTGGGCAGTAAGCTCTTACGACCCCACACACCCTAGTGTCGGAGTTACTAAACCGCCAACATAAAACATACCTAAACATAACATCACGCCTGTAATCCCCAATGGGTTAGGCAGAAGTGTACGCATTAGTACACCCACATTTCGCCAGTTATGTTTTTAGTCCCATGTAATAGGGGGCGAGCCTATTGCCATCAACCGGGCACAAATCCAGACTCCGAGGCTGCTACTGAGAAATTCCTGATAGAAAAACCCAATAACACTTTGCCCGACCTGGGAATCGAACCCAAGACCTCATGCACAGCAGTCGCGCTTGCAACCACTAGACCAACGAGGCAGTAAACCGCCAAAATACGCTATAATCAATAATACAATCAACAATATAACTTTTTATACAACTCCCAAAAATAAAACAGGTAAGTATGAAGGAAATTGACCAGCAAACTTTTTCCTCCAAAAGTTAATATTACCATAATAATACTCATAATTTGCTTGCACGAGGGAAATGCGTCCATCAGAACTTAACAAATTGCTACGTCGACATATCTCATCATATCTAATCAAATTGATTCTACATAACCTAGCCTAACTTGTACTGCGATGTGCTATTGTTTTTAGGGTTCAGTAACGAACGGTGCCAACGGGACCGTAATATTAAACCTCCGCTGTCCGTCCGTCTGCCTGTCAGCGGGCGGTTTTCATTGAACCGTAATAGGTAGAGAGTTGACATTTTTACGGTGTCTTTGGCCGATTGGCCGCTGTAACAACAAATTAATAAAGAAAATAAAATAAATAAAGGGGTACAAGAAACGAGTTTCTTGGCATGAGTAGTACGGAACTCTGTGTGTGTGAGTCCACCTCGAACTTAACCGATTTTTTTCCGTTTACTGAATTTTGGTGCAGTTCTGTTTTGGACTTATTGCTATAACTAGGTAGGTAGGTACCACGTAACAGCGTCAAATTATTTTGTAGTTCCATATTTTGCCAATTAAAATTTTGGTTAGTCCTACCTACTTATTTGTTTTGGTTGAAGTTGAAATCAATTTTAATTAGCACTCCGAACTTTTACCCGTTTTGCAAATGGACTTAATTTATTTTAAGTGAGGTCTGAAACAAATTGAAATCCCCTTTCGAAAAAGCTTTCAAAAAAATGTGGAAATGAATCAGTGAAATGCAAAAGCAAGCATCGTTCACGTTCGCACTCTAGCGATAACAATAAGAACTAAAAAACGAACGTGTCACTTACTAATGAAAGATCGGTAATTTACGGTAATTAAGCTTTTAGTGCTTCACTATTGCAAGTAAAACCTGTCGGAGGTGCGCGGCGGGAGAGGAATCGATTCCCGGCGCGCGGCCGGCTCGGTGCGACGTTGCCGTTCTGTCGCGCGTGTTTTGTTTGGGTTGTATGCAGCGGCAACAGGCCGCGCGCGCCGCTCCCCCGCACCCCGCGCGTCCCGCCAAACGTCATCGTTATAAAAAGTTTGAAACCTAACTTACTGCAAGGCAACCGCAACTTGTTTTTTGTTCGCTTTGCTATTATAATACACAAACTATTCAGACTATAGCATAGTTTGGTAACTTTGGCTTGAGTTATGTGACTCCACGTGTTTCGTGAGAGGTATTTAGATTAGGGGCGGCGTTTCGGTTCTCTCTCCGTCTAGTTCGACAAACTTGCACCGTGCATGCGTCCCATGGCCGTGACCTATTTGTTCCACCCTGACAATGGAGGGGCATTGATTAACTTGCGCCCCATTTAACTTACCTACCTAGCACGGTTTTAAAAAATTCCAAATAGCTCTTTGGAAAATATTTTGGAGACAATCTTACCAGTATTTAAGTACCTAACTAAAGTGGTAAGGAGACTAAATAAATCAACAGATAATTACAAAAAAAATCGGTTAGATAGAATATAGCAAAGCTGATATACCGAATTTAGCACTCATTTAAATAGGTAGATATAAACCAACGCTTTCAAAAGGGATTATTTATCTAGTTCGCGGAAGACTGCTGACCACCCAAAGCTTTTATGAAGTTTACCCGAGGAACTAATTACTTTGGTACCTACCTAGAATTACTAAGCCTTTACCTACCTTAGTTTCACTCTGCCGCTTTCATATTCCGACTTACAGGTGTGACAGAGATCTGGGGATCAGTTCTACTAACTTTAAGGATCGATCGCAATCTCATCTGTTTCTATCCGAAACATAGGTGTCAGTACGTACCTACGTAGAATTTAGGGTTAGGAGTTCGATTCTTATCTGGGAATATACAGGGTGTAACAAGACACGCTGTTAAGTATGCATACTGCTTATCAAACTAAGTAACTTTGAACAAAAATAATTGCAGGGAAACACGTTTTTTTTTTTGTGTGAAAAATCAGTTTTTGATAGTGCGCTAGCTAACGAACGCAAAATATTGTGCTTATTGGTGCATGAAGAGGGGTGGTAGAGTACTTTCGGGGGGTTGTAAAAAACCGGAAAAAAGTTGGAACTTTGACCTTCAATAATCACTGTAACAAGGTTCCCAGAACAAAAAAAAATATTGCAACCATGGGAATTTTTTTTTTAGTTCATTAGTGTATTTTTACACCCGTTTTGTTTTGCAGCAAAACAGACAGATATTGGAATAGGTACAAAGTAGGTATTGTTGGTAGCGAAATATTTGTTAGTAAGTAGCTACTACGTATCTATTTATTCTTACTTTTTCATTTTTTATAATCAACTAGCATCTGCACGCGCCTTCATCCTCGTCTATTTCACCCGCGTTAAGTTACATCTTTGATTACTGCTCCGCTCCCACGAATCTCTGCGTGATGTTTTATAGCCTATACTATTCCTCATGAAACTCGCTTTCATATACTAAAATATATTTTTTAATTCTTACCTACAACTGGCAGTTCAAGAGAAACGTCTTCATTATTATTATATCATTATGGATTTAGGATGAAGTAAGTACTGTGCAGTGTGCACTTTGTACTGAAATGTTATGTTTAAAAATAAAACTACCTGCTTATCCCAAACGTAGTATTTATTACCAGCTCACATTACATCAAGTAACAAATATAATGAACCGTTATTCAACTTCAATCTACTATAAAATAAAAATATAACTTATTCGTATAATAAAGTTAGCTTATTGTAGCGCTTAGAACAATTTAATTCTGAACAAATTAAGATAAAAGAACTTAACTCTAACTTGAATCACTTAAGATCGATTATTCAATGGATAACTCTTAACGGAGGAATAAATATGACAGTTCGACAGGGTTTTTTTTAAAGAAAACTAGATTTTGGCCTTTGTGGGACAAGCCCGTCACACTACTCCCAATCACTGCAACTTCTGAAAGCCAGAAGCAACAGTGTTGACCGCCAGAAAAGCGCCGAGGTAATTAAGCTCGACGGACAAACGATTCAACTTTAGTGTAAATGAAAGTCAAATCAGTTCTTAGGTGACATTATCTACTTACTTAACTGCTACTAACGGAAACCTGATTAAAAAAAAAATATAGCCTATGTTACTCGCTGGTAATGCAGCTGTCAATTGATGAAAGAATTTCTAAAATGGAAGAGCAATTTTTGAGGTTAACTAATTGTTTTTTTTATTTGTGCGCTGTAGGAATTTTCATGGACTTCTATCGTTGTGGGGTTGACGGAAGGGCACGCTGGACTCTTACCGGCTAAAACCACTACAATGTTCCACCTCTGCCTATGGCCGGGAATGCGGGATTCGCATAAGCATTCACGAGAAGTGTCTATTTAGACTTATTTGCCAAATTGCAACTTCATAGAATTTTTCGATTTTGTAAAATCTACTTGGGTATAAGTCAAACTTCCATATTTATTGTTCAGATAAAAGTTAAAAAAATCAAACCTGACAAAAGATGAACAGTTACAATAATACTCGTATACGTATATAACGTTTTCAGTGAGTACCTTTGATTATCACATATTTTTTTGAACAAAAAGAGTTAACTGGCAGAAAACGTCAGGTAAGGAATAATGTCAGTAACTACGTTTCTGTTTGTTAATACAGTAATAGTAAAACAGAGTCAATTAGAATGAAAGTATTTATCTAATTTCTTACAAATGTAACAATTATTAAAAGAGATGTTTCAATTTAAAGCTGCACTCCCGTCCACTAAATTCTCTAACAAATAATTGGGTAGTTAGTAGACTCCATTAACCAATAATTTCAAGACAAAAATATCAAAAATTAATAATATTAGAGTTCTAAACCCGATTAATTCTTAAGTAAAAAAAATATTTTTAGTTGCTTTGAAATCAATAAATTGTTAGTTAATTGACTTGGTAAATAATGACGTCACACTTTACTATAGCCATACAAAATCTATGGGGGAATCGCGTTTTGATATCTCATAAAATGTACGTCAATTGATTGGTGGCATCTAAGAATAGTGCAAGGAGTGCAATTTTAAAATAAAACATCCCTACTTAGTAGGTTCCTCTAAAAAATATACATTTCTTTAGTTTTTATTCTTATTTTGGTAACATAACAACTAACAGACATTAACCATGACCTTAAGATGTTCAAAATAAAAAGAAAAGCAAAATAATGATTAACAGTAAGAAAAATTACCAAAGCGCAGCCTGTAATCAGTAAACAATTTAATAGGGCTTGGAATTGAATGAAGAAAAGGAATCGGTAACGGAAATTCTTTCCATGGATTTAGTACATGATACCTCCAGGGGAAACATTGATTGATAGGTATGGAAAAAACAACTGCTGTTTCAAAGATTTTGACCATGTAAGTCGTGCATACATTTTATATGGAACATCATATTTGATACGACGTAAGAAGAGCATTTCTCGCCAAATTAAAAATAAGTTTATTTTTAGACACACCAAATTGGACACCTAAATTGTTACTGATAAATATCGAAGACGTACTTAAACTAGCTAAAACGCGCATGTTTCCTGCTGAAAGAACTGTATTAGCACTAAACAGTAAAGCAGGGGTAAAAAGACCTGGATAACACAGAAAAGATTGAATAGGAAACAGATATCAACTAAGGTAACTAGGAAGGCAGGGACGGAAGGGTCAGGTTCGTCTTCATATATACATTTTTCCTACGTCATTATTATACTTACAAACATCTCCATACACAAGCGATATTATTACAGGGGCGATACACGAGGTACAATAAGACACATCACATAAATAACCGTTAACTACGCATACACATCGGTGACTTTGAGAAAAATTGTTGCAACAAAACGATATATTTTTGGTACGGAATGAAACGCATGCAACTTATCGTGCGTTTGAATGCATGCATCAAGACGTGCAACAATACAGGAGTCACTTAGTTACAATATTGAAAACATGTTAACCTTCATTATCGGCATATCCAGAAGATTCCCAGTTATGATCCAGACCCTAAAATATGGTAGTAATGATAGGAAGAACATGTGCTTTCGACTTAAGTGTCTTTTTACAACCTGTATATCTATCCATAGAACAAATTATATTACGACTTTGCTTGCGAAATTATCGCCCGTGCGCGGGGAAGCCTTTTAAGTTTCAAACTTCAGAAAGAACTTGCGTAGTTGACGAAGTATGAAAGTTTTCTTAGGGAGAGCAAAAAAAAGGAGTTAACAATAGCCATTTTTGGACTGCAAAGAAAACTTTCATTCTTCGCCTTTGGCACAGTACCTCAGCTTAACTATTAACTTACTTACAAAAGTAGCGAAGTTTCTTTATAATTGAACTTCAGTACCAAGGAAGCATTTTGTATTCTTCAGCAATTTACAATCACAAACATATTTTTATTCAGTCTTCATTACGGAAATTTTATATACCCTTTATATCATTCACACTCACTTAAATACGTGTTAAACAATTAGTCTTTGATAACTTAATAGTATGTTTTGTGCTCCACAAATCGTGGTATTTTGACCATCTTAACTGACATCGTAGATGAGTTAAATGCGGTGTGGAAACTATCTTATTTAATCACACCAGGGGGGCCTACCACTATCTCTTAACACAGTATTAATATAATATTATTTTGTCATGTACATTACACTGTTGGATTTTCATCGCTCGGATCCACCATATCCATATCTTTAACCATGAGCTGTCACGACGACGTAAACAAAATAAATATGCAAAAAATCAAAAAGTTATAAATCTTTTAAGACATTTTGGTAGGCTCCCAGTACCTCGGACGAACCGATGCAGCTAAAAACATTGTTATAATAAACATACTTGAAAGATCGCCGTATATCGTCAGTAGCATACAGGAAGCTGAAATCCATCATTGACGATCTTGAACGCATACTGCGGTTGAAAGAAATACAGTACAACCTCAATACAACGATTTCCTCGATTAAACAAATTCTGCGCAATCCCCCTAGAACCCCCAACTAGTAACAAATAAACCCTATTCTAACAGATTGTTTGGTAAACGAATATTTTCTAATCCCTTTCAGCTTTGGTTGCACTGTATTTGTTTCTTTTCACTTTCTATCATAAACATTAGCCCATCGATATCCCTTTGGTATTGTTTTAAACATTGTCACTTCACTCCACTCACACTTTGTTTTTCATTTTAGCCTTAATAAGGCAATTAACTCTTCTTCGCAATAATTTGGCTAGCTGACGACTGTGCAGCAATCTCATTCAGCAACATATCTTGCATTTTACTTCTCACTACCAGCTTTCTAATCGGGTCCAGTTTTTTGAAATATGGTGCTAGGGACTTCAAGAACATTACATCATAGTCTGAATCGGACAGTTTCGCTACCTTGTCTGGAATGGGATCTTCTTCTAAAGATTCGTCGAGGTACTCTTCTACTTCGTCGTTCTCTTCTGCTGTTCGTTCTTGGACTTCGAATTCAAATACTTCATCTTCATCAACTACCTCTACTTTCGCTTCAACACGACTCTCTTCGTTCCCATTGGGTTTGTTGTTAACGCTACCGTTGTTCTTGTTTGCGTTGTCGGTTGTAACGTTAATAAACTTCAATAACTTAAAATGCCGCCATTTACCCGTGTATTGATCATCAGAACCGAACTTCTTGATTTCTTTCTTGAAAAGATCGCGGAGATTCTTCCATTTTACTCGTAGACGATCTTCTGTAATAGAAATGGTACATTTGAAAAATTGAGGTAGGGTTTGTTTAAAATGACTCTTTTGGGATATAATAGTTAGAGTAGTGGTTTCCAAAGTTAGCTGCACCACGACCCATCTATCAAAACCTTCAAAATTTGAAACTCATGGAGAATGAGATACAATTGAATATTATAATAGTTAATTAAATACAAGTAGTTTTATTTCAATGAAAAGGATGTTTTCCTTTTCTGCATTCATTGTCATGTCATGTTTGGGGGTTTATCCAAAGTCTGCTCGTGACTCACCAGTGGATCGCGACCTATAGTTTTTGAAAATGCTGAGTTAGAATATTTTGTTTTTTAAATATGTAGGTAATTAAGTTCCTAGTACCCAAGTGGTAGGTAAATAAGGAATTTCCCACATAAAGCGAAGGGTCTTCTGAATCTCTCCACTCGACGTGCGATTTGTACGAGGATCAATGTTATCATAATAGACCTATCGTATAAATATGATGCGGGACAATTGTGTAATAGTGAAATAACCAGACGAGTTGCAACGCACTTAATTTTTTTGTGAGTTAACGCTAATAATAGGGGAGCATAAATGCTGAGCCAACAGATTTCTATGAGAACCATTGATATGAGGAGGTACGATTAAAAAACATTTGAGTGTTAAATAAACAGCTATAGCCGAATTGATAATTCCCTGGTACCCTTTAAAATAGTTGAGTTCATTGATGCTGATTTAAGCATCATGTTCGTGAACGAACGCTGTAGGTTGAGTCATTTTTTAACTGTCATAATATACCTAAATCTCTGTTTTTTAATCATTTTATATTGCTCTTTGCCCACATTGTTACCACATAATAATATGCACAACTCATTACAAGAATACAATTGTGTAAAAACTTCATTGAATAATGTCCGTGGTGTTTCTTGTTCATTCTACGATTTAAAGACCTAGGTACTTTTCTGACTAACTAACGGACTGGTTCATAATTCAAAAATGCCTTGTTTTGTTAAACAATTTGACTTACCTACTCGTAGGTGTTTTATTTACATATGTACCTACCTACTAACTTCAAGCAGTACCAAACCAACTTGTCTGTTAGAAATAAGCCATCACTAGCCTAATATAACTAAGTTATTTTTGTAAATAGGTAGGTTATTTACCTATTACTTTGAACTATGACAATTATTGTAGTTAGGTCCTACAGCTATTAATTTAACTTTTGAATAAATAATACTAATTTATTAATTACCATTATATAAATGTCTGTTGTTGAAAAATGAAAATTAAACTGCACAACATAATACAAGTAGTACGACAGCAACACAATATACATAGGTATGTGGTAATAGTTATTATTATTTAGCAAAAGTGCTAAACTCGAGACTACTACCGCCATCTACATTCCTACGGAGACACTAAGTAGTGTGGACGTACCACGTGGTACATAAACAAGTCGCACTTACCTGGCAGTTCCAGCACGTCGGCTATCTCCATCCAAGCTTTGGCCATTTGATACCTATCGTTGTACCTATCATGGTTCGGATTCCACAAACACTCTCTCTTTTTCACTTCTTTCACAAGTTTCTTTAAAGTTTGATCAGATAACACCATTTTCTGCGGCATGATGTCGTCACAAATTTTGAAATAAAACGCGTCGCGTCTCAACGTACCGCGCGGCTAGAGTTCGCCGCGGCAACTGGCGAGTGGCGTCTGGCGCCCGGGCGAGCGTCACGAACGATCAATGTATGATAAGGTTGGGTACAGACGGAGCGGTCGCGCGGCTGTCTGAAAAATTAAATACACTAGATGTATTTGGATTTACATAACATAACATCACGCCCGTAGTCCCCGAAGAGTTAGGCAGAGGTGAAGGTACCTATTTGTACACCCACATTTCGCCAGTTATGTTTTTAGTCCCATGTAACAGGGGCGAGCCTGTTGCCACCAACCGGGCACAAATCCAGACTCCGAGGCTGCTACAGAGTAATTCCTGATGGAAAAACCCAATAACACTTTGCCCGACCTGGGAATCGAACCCAAGACCTCATGCACACTAGTCGCGCTTGCGACCACTAGACCAACGAGGCAGTCATCAGTCAGTATTTGGATTTATCTTTAGCTTTCTTATCTTTATGAATCACTATTTTTTAATTTTTTTGTACTTATGTGGATTTTAGTTTCCGCTGTGTTCACTACTTACTACTTAATGAAATATTGATAAATAGGTAGGTAAGTAAATAACATTCTAGACAAGCGGACGTATTATGATTACTTTTCAAAGCGCAGCTTAATTGGGTACTTGACACCATTAACAAATAATTACAACTTACCTTCTTCTCTTAAAAAAAAAACATATTCTAGCCCAGTATAGATTTTTAGTTGCTAAGAAATCAATCAAACAATAATTAGTTAGTCAATAAAATTGTCACAGTTTACTATTGCGATACAAAGTATATGGAGAATCAGTTCATAGAAAGTATATCTATTGATTTGATTCCTCTAATGATCAATTATGGCTATCTGTAGAAAGTACCTTTTGTACATATTATACCTAACAAGTTTTTAAGTCTTAAACCGTTAATCTCTAGAATATTTAAATTGCTGTACTCCACAGCAACTCACTTTTTAACCATTTGCCACTAAAATATAGTTATCTGTCAATACACATACATACATAACATAACATCACGCCTGTAATCCCCGAAGGGTTAGGCAGAGGCGTACCCATTAGTACACCCACATTTCGCCAGTTATGTTTAAGTCCCATGTAATAGGGGGCGAGCCTATTGCCATCAACCGGGCATAAATCCAGACTCCGAGGCTGCTACTGAGTAATTCCTGATAGAAAAACCCAATAACACTTTGCCCGACCTGGGAATCGAACCCAAGACCTCAAGCTCAGCAGTCGTGCTTAGCGACCATTAGACCAACAAGGTAGTCAATAAACTGTACAAAATACTGTTATTGTTTTATTATCATTATTTATTTGGCTTTTTAAATACCTACTCTGATACAATGAATAAAGGTTACTCACTGTGTACTGTACTTACCTACAGATATTTATAATAATACATGCTACTCCAGAAAACTCCAAAAATCATCACCAAAAATTACAAACTAAACGATTCAGCCAATTAAACGCTACGTGTGAACAAGCCAGGCGCGTCGAGTCGTCGAGCGAGGCCTTGCGAGGCGCGCGATCACGCGACGCGACGTTGCCGCGCTGTGCCAGAATAATCGCGGTTTATCGCAACGCGGGGCGACTACGCGTCGGTGTTGATGTAGGTGGCACCGGCAATCTACCTACTAATCATTTACCGAACCGTATGATACGCATAATATTAATTAATCATCATGATTGTGTAGGTATTGTTGTACCTAATCATAATGTGTAATTTTACCTACCTTCTTTAGCCTGTGGTGAACTTTACTCGTTCAAACAGAATACGAATACAAGTTTGTATTAAAACAAATTGGTGGCCAAACAAAGAACACAAATTATTTTAATATTGACAGAAAGATTAAAGGCGGCTGACAGAATAACGAAAACCATTACAAAACCATTGCGACTTTCAAAAAGTTTTAATAACAACTTTTGAAAACCTTGTTCGTAAAACCGGCATCTAGCGACGATTTGAAGAACTTGTAAGTACAAACTGCAACATTTTGTATTACAAGAAAGTTCCTTTGCGTGAGTTCAAAAATATGTTTCGCTGCAGCGCAGCGCCATCTGTCATACACATATTACATCACACATACCGAAATAATTTCAATAAGTACACAACTTAGCCGTAAGAGGTCACGACGGTATTTTCTATTAGAATATCTTAGTTGCTTGAACATTATTATACTCTTGCCATTCCACTAGGGATGCGTGAGGCAGCTAAGCGGCGAAGCTAAGCTTCGTAACTATAATTGTGTCTCCTTCTACCAGAGCTAAACGGAATAGCGGTAAAATGTGCTATGAAATTCAAGCGCTTTGCGAGTAGATAATATCTAGTCTTTAAACATGCTATTTGTGGGAAAATCTTTGGGTGCTTTATAGGTTCACATTATTATTTTCTATCTTTCACTAGCTCTTCAGATTCTTCATTTTACAGTACCCGGCAATTCATTATGACTAGTGTGCATCGAATGTTAGAAAAAGTGCGGCTTTGTAGATTGTCTTCCTTATCATTTTAATTAACGATCATCAATCCTAAATTAATGACAGTTAGCTTCTTTTTAACTTGCTCTATGGTTTAAACATGTAATGTAAGTAAATATTCTAGAATATAACTGCCGGTGCGCGATGAGACTTAGAAACTCTGATACTAGGGTGTTAGGAGTCGTAAGTCCTTACTGCCCACACGATAGAGAAGAAGAAGACTGCCGGTTTGGAAAACAGTATTTTGTAAACTTTACTGCAATAAAATTTTATTTTAATTGTAGTCCTTCTTTTCCCTATAATGCATCTGCACATTCCATTTTCATTTTATGTTTAATTTATTGTTAGGTACCTAATTTAAATACTTCAGGTTTAAATCTGTACTTTGGCTTAAAACAAAGTTTTAAATGTTAGTAACACAATAAAAATTAAAGGCTTGTAAAAAAACCATACTTCCTAACATCATATTGTGTAACTTCGTCTGAGGCATTTGACTGGATTTACCGTGCACAGTTTTACATGACTACTACTGTATGTAATCATAAGCAAAGCTCGTGATGGTTTTGTGATTCTTTATTCGCACAGAAGAAAGCACTAGATTAATGTTACTTGTGAGATATTATAGTTCCAGAGACGGAACGGTTAAAATTAAGTTTGGTTTTCCACAGGGTGCAATTCTAGGGCCACAAAAATATATATTTTTGATTAAGTATTTGTGCATACTTAATCCGCTTACGGCTTCACATGGCAAAGTTTAAGCATCATTGTGACCTATTCATCTACCTGTGCGATTGAATGACTGAAACTTCATGATATATATTACTTTATTGATAGAAAAGTCTTTCTCGTAATTAGTTGATTTGTAATTTTTACGATGATTTTCTTTCAATCTTTTTAGAAAGTTTTATAAGGTCAGTTACGTGTGGGATAGAAGAGATAAGGGTATTGAAAGTCTACATCTTGTTCACATTTTATTTAGAGACATCGGTATAAAATATATGAGATATAAAACAGCACAGTCGTGATAAAATGAAAATATATCATAATATACTATAATATAAAATACGTCAATATTATATTAAAATCAATATTTTAAAGTGTAAGATTTTATTGAGACGTAGTGGGTTAATCGAGTGAGGTCAGTTTTTACATTTTTTTCTATTAAACTGACTCCTTGAACATACAATATAAAATAAAATTTAATAAATTAAATAAAATGGTTTTTGGACAATAGGCATAGAATTAAATATTTTATTCACTGTGATATTATTAAAGTTTATAAAATTTTTCATTCGTCAATCGAAAAAACTGCCGTAAACGACGGAAGTATAGAAAAATTATACAAACATTTTATATTGATTTTTAAATTTATATTTTACTTTTATTCTTACAATTATTTTATCACAGTGAATAGAGCTTAGGTGTGGGAATCAAAAGTGTGGAGTGTCGAGAGTAAACCCCTAAAGTGGGGTCTAGTCAAGAACAGATAATATATGCCGTGTCATAACAACGGATATGGTAACATTAATTACATATGTATGTTAATGATAATATATTGTTATATCCTAACACTAACTAAGTAATGCATTTCACATTATTATATACGTTTAATATAATATATGACCATCAATTGAAACATACAAAGCGGCGGAATGTCTCATACAACACGTCAAAGGAAACAAGACGATCTGCAAAAACAGACCAAACATGACTACTTGAACATTTATAATAGCATAGCATTATCTATCTATAGCGTCCATATATACTTTTAATACAGATATAAAAGTACTATCAAAATAATAACTTAAGTTCTAAGTAAATCCGTGACAGATAAAATTATATAAAAAGTAATTACGTATTACGTTTCAGTTAAAGTTAATTCTGCTAACATCCTAGAGTGTGTGGTGTCAGGTGTCGGTGATGAACCTCAGGATCAGTCGGTGGTGGCTCTCTTGATAAGTTGTCAGATCACCATGTGATAATTGTGATATTGTGAACATATAGCAGAATTAACAAAAAAAAAAAATTACATCAAATATAAATATAATTCCTATAATCTCCATAGATAACCTTTCAATTCCCGACAGTATGTATGATAAAGCTTTAATATATATTTTAATAAATTAAACAATTCTCTTAAATACATATGGTTAAACCATGTTAACTTTGGCACGGCAATTTATTTAAACTAAAAGGCTAACAGCATAACAGAAGATATATAATATATAATATTTTATAATATATAAATTCTATAACAACTTTAATTCGGCTATAATCGATTGGCCAATCAAATGCTTGGATTTAAATTTAGATCTTCAACTGTCAATTTTGAAGTAAGATAGGTAGTAGTTGTACTGCTAGATACACAATTTATGTTTTATTTATAATTCAAGCATCTAGTTGTTCAAACTTATTAAAGCGTGTCAAAATAAATAAATATCTTTGGCAACGTTCCCCAAGCTAAATTGAGGCTCTAAAGCTCATAATGCAGATTTAAAATAACGTTATATAATATATATTATAATTACAGACTATAATTACCAGTTATAATACAATACACTACTTTCTTCTTATTCTAACACATCAAAGAACATAAATATCATTAGGTATAATATGGAATACTTTGTGGGAGCGACTGAGGGACGCCTAGTAGAGAACATTATAGAAATGCAAACACGATTTGGATTGCAATATTAAGATAACTCATCAAGTTATTTCATCCAAGACAAGTATGCATCAATGCCAGATAAGAATAACAAGTTTAATATCTCAAATAACTAGATTCACTTGAAGGAATGTAACGAAATAGTCATCAATACTAATTTCCTTAAGTGCTCGTGAGCAGAGCCACGGATACAGCTAGTTCCAAATAATTCCAATCTTTTCTTTCCCAAAACCAAAACCGTTCACCAGTCGCTCCCACAACTTAAATAAACATTCATAAACATTGATACCAGTACAACATACAATGTCTTCATTGTTACTCCTAATCAATAAACATATAATAACAGTAAATCATTTCCCCTTCATGAAGTATCTTTCAATGTTACAGCACAGTAAAATTCGCCTCATACATTTTACATCCAATCCTTACTCAATTCCAACTTTTCCTTATCATGGAACAAACTATAGAAAGAAAATAGTGTAGAACACTATAAGCCCATAACCATTTGGATATCAAAGATGTATGAGACCAATTCATCGCTCGACTAGACCACAATCCATAGATGTTTCGCATCTCCAGAAACTAAACTAACAAATAAAATAATACTTAACACCTAATAAATTTAATATCAGAAAAACGAGTAAGTAATTAAGTCAAAAGTGCTTCTTTTAAAACTAAAATAAGCATTCATATTCCAATACATATTTTGATTTTTTCTGGACCAATCATTGGACCCCACGATGGTAATGAATTCAATCCGTACTCCAAAACAAATGGTTGTGTAAATGATGACTATCAAATGATTGCACCGTAGAAGGTCAAATGATCAAAATTGGAAAAAAATAACGTTTTCTTTGAAATTTATTTTAGAACACTCTTCTCAGTCTCTTAGGGTAAAAATTCCAAGATTTTCAAAATTATCAAAAGTAAAATGCAACTTGCCTAATGAGAAACGGTGAAGTAACATGAACATGATATCCCACAATCCACACATAAGTATACTGACACTATATTATACGATGATGATACATTGGTCTATTTAATTATCCTCGTTAATAATAAAACATCGAGACACAACATCAAATTTTAATGTAAACACGAACAGCTATTGTATTGATATTGTATTTATATTCTTTAAAATGATTAAAATGTTATGTAACTCTACTTAGACAGAAACGATCAGGGACTGGGACTGAAGAAGGAATGGTCAGGTAGTATTTGAAGACGCTGATACTTTCGTATCGATGCTGTGAAACAGGATAATGTTGGATAGTAAAGGAAATGGAAGAAAAACAGAGGGTTTACGAGAATTAGTCGCTGAAGCCGTCGGGGCTTAATCTCAACTATTAATACTTGGAAGGATCGCCAGTCAGTTTACTTTAAATTTTATTAGGATAAATATAAGTCGCGTTTAAAATTATCTAGGTCTTACATTAGTTAATGAGCATAATATGAGGTATAAAGGAAATTTGGAAGAAGATGTGTGAGGGAAAAACGGAACGTTTCTTCATGTTGTATCATTTTCTCTTTGAATTACATTACTAAGCTCTTTTATTGGTACTGCATGCAATCAGTGGTAGAATTCTTGAAACTTTTAGGAACATTCAAATTCTAATCACAGTCTTAATCTGTCAACAATATTTTACTAGATTTTGCACGTCATCTCATCTTAGCGACAGTAAGTGGTATCAAAGATGTAGGCTAAATAGAGGCATTGAGACAGATTGAGACTAATTTTGCATTGCGATCGTACCTAAAAGTTAGAAGAATCGCCTCCCAGATTAACTGTACCACATGGTTATAATCATTTGTGTTCTGTAAATGATGCAGTTTTAATTTTTTTTTAAATCCATACGGTACTCACGGACGGTAAGGCTTAAATTTCATTTTTTAATATTTTTACACATCGCTTTTAGTGAGAAGTTTGTTAAGGGGTCACTAAAATAATAATTAAGTACAATAATTTTAATTTAGACTTCAGGTTGTAAATTTTTCAAAAATATATTACTCAGAAATTATAAATATTCCGAATCAAAAATTTTGATGAGTGTAAAATAAAGAAGCAAGTACCAAAATATTTTGAAAATATAAAATGATCAGTGAGAGCTACATGTGAATAAATGGTAGGTCCTAATTAAAATGATATGTAACTAACATTGTATATATACCATAATTTTACATACAAAAGACAATAATTATGTAGACACATTACAAAATATTTACAAGTTAAATTACAGTAAGGGATACGTGAGAACAGACTGGAAGATATACTATGAAATAACTGTAAGGATATTGAAGAATAAGTCGTCAAATGTATATATACAACCATGATGGATATGATACTCATTCACGCGAACAAACTGCTAATACAGACACACGAAATGGAGGCGATTCCATGTTAAAATTCCATACGTGATAGTATAATTAAAATTAAACTGTAAGTATATTTAAAATTACTTTTAGTAGACTCTACTAAAATCTAAATACTAGAATGTTCCAAGTTACGTTATAAGAAAATAAACTGTGTATCTTAGGTAATACTTGTGTGGTATAACAAAATGAAATGTTAGTGTTATTTTGTTAAACGTTTGTTTAGTGTAAGTTTGACGTCAGTAGACGTGGTGTGTACTTGTGAAACTATTTGAAAACGCGACTGGGAATTTTAAATGTTGAAGAAATCATTACAAAATGTAAGAATCATCTTGTCTGTGAGCTCAAAGATTTGAAACTGACTGCTATGAAAATACACGAGATAGTATTTGAAATTTAAGAAGACAATTATAGTATAGACGCGCTTGCAGCAAGTCGAGCAGGTTCGACAGACGTATAGAGAACTATGGTCAAGAGACACAAATCTAATATATTGAGTAATGAATACACAATCAACATTGCCGCGACATCATAAAGTATACGAGTAAATGATGTGGGCTATACTGTAGCCCACGGGTTTCCTTACATGAATCAGCGGTACACGAACGCTTAAGATACGTTACTCTAGTGGTCGGGACTTAGCTTAGGTGTCGCTGGCGGCTGACGGCTGCTTGATCAGATCTACACTACGTCCCACACTGGCCTGGGTCTTCAGTTTTGGCTTATCAACGACCTTGTGGTCATGGCCATGCTTGTCATGTTTATGATCATGTCCGAGCTTAGGTTCGTGTGCAATCTTGGGTTCGTGTACGATCTTAGGTTCGTGTACAGTTTTAGGTTCGTGTGCGGTTTTGGGTTCGTGTCCGGTCTTATGGTCGTGTCCGGTCTTGTGATCGTGTCCGGTCTTGTGGTCATGATGGCCAGGTTTGTGGTCGGGTCCGCTCTCGACTACGCTAACTCCGTTCTTGTGGGTCGTCGGTTCAGGGTCTTCTTCGGTGTCAGCACGGAATTTGCGGTTGTACCAGTGAAGGCAGATGCATCTGAAAGTCATCATTTATAAAAATTAATATATTGAACAATGTAAACTCTTTGAAAAACGTCGTGTTATAAAGTGTTACAACTAGTTTTAGCTTCCACTTTATTTGAACTATCGTTAACTCCGACTGACACGAAGTAGATAGCAGGTTACTAAAAATAACACCAGGTCAAGGCTTCGTATGAACTTTAAAGCCTCTATGAATTTAATACCAGTCTATTTATTACTGTCCTATTGCAAGCAAAGCTTCCCATACAGAGAAGGCACGAGCATCGATTACCACGCTTGCTCAAGGCATTTTCGACTTATGTATATTTTTTATAAATTCCAGGTTTCCCGCAATGTTAAAGTCAAGGTAATTATAAATGATATAGCGAAAACGCCTAAAGAATTACAACGAGGGCCATCAGTTACAGTTGAAGCTATTAGCAAATAACAATGCGACTTCAGCAGTCGCTTTGTTTATTTGTTTTGCATAACAACCTATAGGACGGACAGAGATTGAAGTGGCACGACGTTCTCGGTTTTTAATTCAAACTTAATTAACGTCACCGAAATGGCCTCCACCATTTTTTAGGGTTCCGTGCCAGAAGGGTCTCAAAGCCTCCTCTGTCCGTCCGTCTGTATGTCTAGGTACTTGTAGGTAGAAACTTGAAAATTTCACAATATATGTGGATATTTCTATGGCGGTTACAACAAAAATAAAAATGTAAAACTAAAAAAATAAAGGGGGTCCCCATATAAGAAACGTATTTTTGTAAGTAATTACTGCTGTGACAAATGCGAAAGTATGGATGGATGTTTGTTACTCAATTACGCTAGAACGTCTGAAAGGTTCTGGATGAAATTTGGCATGGAGATAGAAAGTAGTAGTCTTATCCAGGAAAAATGTACGTTTCCTGTGGAATAATAAATCAACTTTGATGCAGACGAAGTCGTGGGTGTTAAATATTATTCGGTGATACGGAACCCTATGAATTCGAGTCCGACTCGCACTTGGCCGGTGTTTTGTATATTAAAAAGACCGTGCTTGAGTTACATTATAAACAAAAAAGCTTTAAGAAAAAAAATCTTAATCTTTTCGAAAGAAATGTTTGCTGTATTTTCTTTTCTTGTTGGTGTTTAGAATTGCCAATTTAAAGTATTTTTATGTAAATGAGTTTTAATATCTGTGTTCTGATTACGTAATTAAGACAAGGTATTGTAAGCTTCTTTATTATGATACTAGCTTATGCCCGCGAGTTCGTTCGGTTTTATTTATTTTGCGCGGAACCCTAATTAAAACGGTCGTATCGGATAGCCGTCTTAACGGAGTATGAGAGTGAAGGAAGAGGGAATGCACTTGTGTTTGCACACACACTTGTGCACGATAATATCTTCTGAAACTCGGCCGGGAAAACATTATTTTTATTACAGTACTTAAGAAACATGTAGAAATATTCATGAGAATCTTTAACACGTAAAACCTGATCCCTGCTTATCGGATCGTAAAAGTATCCCACGCATATAAATATAATGTAACTAGTAAATGGTGGCACGGATAAAGCCATCAATCTCATAAATGTCGGAGCATGGCCGCTCCTGATACCAGGCAAATATGAAAAGAAAGAGTTTCGAATGGGCGACACTACCGTAATAACTTTCTTATCTTTAGGACATTTTCCCATGACGTAGTTGGCAAGAACATTGGGCCAAGCGAAATCTTTTGCTTTGGGGCTGGATTATAATCTCTGAAAGTTGTTGTAGTGGAATTTATGAGGAGTCTTACATTTTGTCGGCTGCTGTCTACTTATGTTTGCCGCATTAGGAATTCGCCAGTCGAAACTACAGCACTACTAGGAACTCGCACCTACAGCGCTGTTGCGATTTAAAGCGCGTTATTTACCTAAGATTCAACCTAGCTTTATTTTATATCTGCTCTCTGTCGCCTATCTCTAATTTCTACCACTTCCACCACACACATCATCATCATCTATCTACTACACAGTTAACTACTGACACTACTCATTAAATTAAATTAGGCAAAAATGTGTAGTGTGAAAAAACATTGTTTATAAAACATTATGCTAACAGATGCAACAGTAGACATTTGGAGTTGTGGAGGTATTTAAAGTTTGGTTATAACATTTAAAACCAGATATCGTAAAACCACATAAAAGTAGTTTAAGTTTAATATCTCCGTGAGCGTGTTTTATAACACAAAAATGATCGCAACGATTGAAATAATATGTAAACTATCTTTGAACGCCTGTTTATAAATATCATCAGTGTACCCTTTATAAAGATAAAAGTAACAAATAAATATCTTGATAACTCCCAAGTCGTAATGGGAATTACTCCTAATTACACCATAAAACATTACCCCCTGCGACCCGCGGTACTTCACTAACTTGCCTTTCAGGTTGAATTAAAAGCGTTGTGCTATTGGCGTGTATTTCATTTGCCTAATTGGCTGGGGCCAGTTTATCGTTAATTTTCCTAAGTGTACCCACTTTAATTGTAGTCTTCACGTCACGTTGTTGTGGGTAAGTCTTCCATTTTGTAAATACACGAGTATCTACGTGAACTAGGCCTTGGCGCACGCGGGTTGCGAACTATAGTTTTCATACAGTATACAGGGTAATTTAAAAAATACCCGAAACCTTGTACTCATCATTATGCACAACTTTTACTATGTGACCAAACCTGAAATCATGAAAAAAAATCAGCTGTTGTTCCCTAAAAAAATGCTACATAACACGATCGTAATGTATGGAACAGCTGATTTTTTTTTCATGATTTCGGGGTTGGTCCCATAGTAAAAGTTGTTCATAATGATGAGTACAATGACCCCTTTTCACGTTTCGGTTATTTTTTCAATTACCCTGTATATTAGCTCGCCGTGCACGGGGACATGTGTGGTTGGTACGTGCCACGAGGCATCGCTTCCTCATGAAGCCATCACAGGTAGGTACTAGGTAATAGTGTAACTTTGTATCAGTGAAAGATTTTTTGTAATTGGATCAAACATTTTTGTCTAATTTGGTTAGATTGCAATAATACCTACGTATACTTTACATTCAACCGAAAAATTATTCTAAGACTTTTACAAAAAGCAATAATCAAGGGTGTTGTCAGCCGATGGTCCGAAAGGGGACGTTTATATATTGTTTAAATTGTGGAAACAGACCAGAGCACAGTAATAAAAAAAATATAATTGGAATTAGCAAAGTAATTGGAATAGAATTATTAAATTCATTCTAGTTTTGACATAAAACCCCTCGACCCTCTTTAGCAACGCTAATGCCAATAATCATTTACCTTGACTACGTCATAGCTACACGCCACACAGATGATCAAGTCGCACGTCACACAAACCTGATCAAGTCGCACGTGACGTCACACAGCTGTTCAAAGTTCACGTCAGTTGACTTTAGACGGAATAACTTTACAAATTAACAACTTATAATGAACCCGATATCGACTGATTCCTACTAACTAATTTACTATTTCTGAGAAATACTTGTTAATTGTATAACTTAGGAATGACCCAGAGACCTTTAAATGTCACAGGTTAGGAACACATCTTTGTAATTGATGTTTTCGTTATAAGCTGTAATAAGAGAATAATCATTTGAAGTAATTCCAAGTTAATTTATGACATGTTTGTATCCATCATTGTTTTTTAAACTTGTAAGCTTTGAAAGCTCGATGGTGATTTTATGGTAGTACGAGTAGATTCCTTTCAATTTATGACGTCCTGGTACTTATCTAAGAACAGCACGTGTGACGGTTTGTAACATTGGTTTCTTCAACCCAGTGTAGCGCTACACTTCACTTTCGAACGTCTGTTTCACCCTTCATGTATTATGTTATCCTGGTACCCACCTCAAAATAGCGCCAAGTACACCAGCTCCAACCAGCGCAGCGCCAGCCCCCATCAGATAGTAGCGATGTTGGGCGGCCTCTGCTCCTGGTGACAGTTGCACCAGCCCCACCACCAACACCACGATCCCTAGCAGAAGGGATCCCACTACCGCATGAAGGGCTGCCACCTGCGCATACTAATAACATTTGAAGAAGCTTTAAAGATGAGTGTTAAACATTGATCTCCTCTAGTATTAACACCAATTACGAAGGAGGGAAAGAAGGAAGGAGAAGAATGTTACAGATTTTTGGAAAGTGTTCCTGATGCTATGAAAGTACTCTTACGGATTCTTTCAAACTCAAACTATAAATTACCAGGGAGTCAGTCAAAAAGCTAGTTGCTTGTCCCAAACAATAGCTTCAAATAATATTACAGTGTTTGGAAAGAAAAGAAAAATAATCTGTGAAAGTACTTTCTTCAGAAAGAGAGGGAGAGTGACCCACACAACACACAAGAGAGGGATGACGATACATCATGCAAAGGGTATTTGTTACCTTGTTAGTGTTCAATGCACAAAGTTAGTAGCACGGGGCAGATTTCTGCCACGCTCAACGCTGTCAACATACACGACTCCCATAGAAGCCAACAGTTTAATAAAGCCTGGATATAACGTGTTTACTGCTAATTTAGATAAGATTATGAAAGCCAATTTCTATATTTTAACCAATTAAATTAAACATGCAATAAATGTATTAGAATTTCTCTACTACTACCAAGAATATTAATGGATACTTCTTGTGATAACACTACTTTCCAACAATTTTATAAAAACGGCATCATGATGCCAAATTAATAAAATGTTCATTTAAAAATAAGCAGGTACTTTTTGACCTCTTGATTTCCTGATCTCCTGCTTTCTAGTACTACATCCCAAATATTTAATTTTTAAACTTCTGACCACCGATTAAAAAAGTGATACTTTTTAGTATTTAGAACTTTCTGATTAGTTAGTTGACATTGTTTAATTACACATGCTTCAAAGAAAATGATTGGTATCGAAAACTGATACAGGATCGAAGGACGCAACGGCGCGGGTATAAAACAGTAAGATTGTGGTATAATTAAATTTTTTAACATCTAAAATGTCTCTGATACCTCTGTGTGATCTCAATGCATTATTCCCGAGTTGTCACGTACAGTGTCTCCTAAAGATGTATGCAGGATTGGTAGCTCACCTTGCCGCAAACGTATAGTTCATTCCTCAGCCGGTGATGGTCTGGCGAGGGCGTCGCATCGGGGTCGAGGGGGCGGCCGAGCTGCAGAGGCAGCTGCGATGGTCTCCGCCCCCCTCCTCCGCGCTTTTCATTGCGTCGTCTCTCATGGCGAACCGCCACCGCTGGCATAGCACCAATCATCTTCGCTGTACAACACCAGGCCTTCAGAGGCGTGATGGAGGCCCATGCTTAGAAGTCATGCTTTTAAACACGGGCCTCCTCCACTCTTCGCATGATTAAACACCATTTACATATCCTACCTGGATCAAGAATACTGATTAGTATTGTAAAAATCTATTCTTTTTAACATTTTGCCATTATTAGATTCAAACTTAGGCTCTTCATTGCTGGATTAAGACCTCTACCAACATCTAAATAGCTTATCGGTATCCATAAGGATGCACTACAGGTGTTTTGACAGTGATTAGAGATACCTTCTGTCTTTCATTATTATTTTTTTCTTTAGAAAACTACCCCACATACTAGGAATTAAAAAGTCCTGTATCATGGGAACGTTTCCAAACATATAAATAAACTGATATATACAAACAACCAGACTAGAAATAACTACCTGTAGCTAATAGCTCTGCCATTTTTCTTCATGAAGAAATCATTATTCATAAGGCACGCAATGACATCATTCACACTACGCAGTAACCAAGTCAGGACTCCACTCCCTCGATGCCTGACATCAACACACACTAAACCTCACATATATCTATCGCTGTCTTACTTTAGTGGACATAAACAGAATATATGGGCCTCTAGCTTTTTATCTTTCATACTGAAATATGTGAACTTTAATATATTGTCTGTAGGTATATTGTTTGTGACTTTTTTACAGGGGAAGGGGGCAATTTTTTTTAAAACTTTCTAGTTACAGTGACCTCTTCTTAGTGGGTATAGGAAGGTCAATAATAGACCTTAAATTACACTTTCTATAAAATACTATCTTTTATTGGCTTTCGATATTGTAATGTTCTTCTATCATTTTGTCTTTCGATTCTTTCACGCTCATCTTTCGAACAAAATCTTTGTAAAAAGTATTTTACAATAAACCTTTAGAAATACCTTCAAAGTGATGTCCCTACCTGATAAATGTAAAGGAATACTTACACCGTTGATTATCTCTTGGCTGAAGTAAGGACTGGAGCATATCTGCAACAAGCAATTTGATGTCAAGAGAATGTTCAAAGATGGCTGTCTGACAAAACAATAAAAAGTTGAGCGTCTCGTAAAAAATTAGCTATAAAACCATCTTTATGTGTTTCGCTTGTGTTATGGGTTTTGCTACGGTTTTATGTACAATTATCTTATATTTATTTGTTCTTGTTTCTGTTGTTCTTGGTAAGTTGACAAAGAATGCTTTTGATGAAATTAAGTTTTATTAATTCACGCTGCACACAATTTCTGAAAGCTTTACGTATGTACATAGATAGCTACCTTACTGTGTGAGTTAGTCAGGGAACTGACTCACCAATAGTCTGATTTTCGAATGCCGAAAACCAAAAGTGAATTTCTCAAAGAAGAAGGGCGTAGCGCCATGTTGAGAGTTGACAATATTAAAAATGGAGTCCTTTTTATAGGCAATCATAATATTGTTTTAATCAATTAATTATTCGTATTTTAGGCGACAGTTATCTTTATAACTTCAGTCGACAGGTGAAGCTGTCTACCGGCTCGGACACCGTACCCATACTGCAGTAAGATCGCAGGCCGAACAACACGACACGCCTCCATTAATAGCATCATCCATCGTGCTTTTGCCTCTGCCGAAGTGCCAGCTGTTTTGAAACCAATTGGCTAGGCATAGGTGGTAGGCGACGGTGGTAAGACACCAGATGGTATGACCATAATGCCTTGCAAGTTGGATAAGCCTTTGGTGTAGGATGTAACATGTGTCGACACCCTCGAATCATCCCATCTACGTCTCTCATCTTAATAAAAAGAATTATGGAATGAAGAACTTGATAAGTTATGATTTTTTCTAAAAAACTGTGCTGATTACTGTGTAGTAAATGAACATGAACTTCGAAAAGTGCTGAATACCCTCTTTTACTTTTAACACTTTTCCAATATTCCCTAGCTGACGGTAGGATTCTGTGGCATGACAGGCACTAATGCACTTTGTAAAATAAACAGTCTACCGATCTGTACTCACCTTCTCTACATAGTACAAAACAAAGTCGCTTCCCGCTTAGATCTTTTAAACTACGCAACGGATTTTAATGCGGTTTTTATCATTAGATATAGTGATTAAAGAAGAAGGTTTATACGTATAGTTAATATCTACATTGCACCCGTGAGAAGCCGGGGTGCGGCGCTAGTATCTCATAAATAAAATGCTGAAATAAAAACGTACAATACGTAGCCGATTATGCCTCATTGCGTTTAAAATAAGCTCAGTCGTGTACACTAGAGCGTCCTTCCACGACTTTTTGTATACACATAGATGTTTTTGTTTGGCTGTTCGTCCCGATATCAATTGTTTGCTTTTATATTACGTCCGTTCCCAGAAACGGTCGACTGTTCCTATAGGAACAAACATGTTTTTGTTCAGAAAATGTCGAATTTTCAGTTAGCTATAATGAAAAACGTGAAATATTTTTCGAAACAAATAAACTTTTGATGAAGCGTAGGTATCTCTATCTATGACGGTATTTCATTTTGATATTCCGTTCGTATTATATTATTTGTTCCGTTTTCCATTTCCATGATTATAAAAATGTAATTTTGTATTTCTGAATTCCTTTCTTTTCAGAGAATTTTCAATATTAAATCAAATAGTACCTATTCAGCTATTGATTCATTACGAAGTTTTTCATGCAGCAGACGTAGGTTATTATGAGGAAATATTTAGTAATGCTAGAATGGCGTTAGTCTGGCGATCTCAGTCCATTAGCTCGGTTGTAACCTTGCACACTATTTTGAACTTGAACTAAATTTCTCGTAAAAGTAGAACTTCTTGTTTTTTATCTGGTTACCTACACGTATATTTTATACTTCCTACAAATCTGCCTAGCCTTTTCTCGGCTATGTTGGGGTCAGCTTCCAGTCTAACCGAATGCACCTGATTACAATTATTTTACATGCAGCAGCTACCCAAGTCGAAGTTAGATTATTTTTTTCATTTAAAGGCACTTATTAACAACAAGAAAATCTAGTTGCCCCTTCCAGAAGGTAGTTTTCTAAGGTGAAGAGTGGTCAAGAAATTCCATACAGACTATTCAAATTTTTTTTTTAAATATTATGCATACAAACAGGATCTTCTTTGGTAACTTAGCTGTTTCAGTCACAACTATCAAAAACCAACGAATGACAGCCGACCAACGGCTTTCCGGCTCGAGCTTCTCCCATCATAAATAATAATTTAGGTAGATACCTTTCCCTGACTCATTTCTGATAAGTGTCTTATGACATTTATGTCGTATTTGTCCCCATAAATAACATCTCGGTGTAACGCTACACGATATAGCGAAAATATTCAGTGCGACGAAGTTGTACCCTTAGGGTGATACTCCACCGAAGCGAAGAGGAACGGAGTGGAAGAATATTAACCAATAGGGTCCCTCTTGAGCGGAGCGGACCCGTTTAAATATTGGAACGTTATTGGTAAAGTTTTCTTCGCTACGCTCGGTGGAGTGCCACCCTTATTACGGATAACAACGTGGGGTTAACGTACAACAGTGCCGGGCGACGGTCGCAGGAGGATTGCGCGACCGTCGCTTTTGTTTACCGAACAATAAAGTGAAATTGTGTTCGGGATATAAGTAGTTTTATTTGATTTGTGAGACAAGAATTTGTCAACAAAGAAAAAACGTGATGCAGCAACGGTTTCTGCTCTGTAGTGTATAAGTGGCTGCAGACAACTTTTAATAAAAATACCAGTATTATTGTCCCAATGCGGGGCAAAGGTCTCTTCTCATAAAGAGAAGGCACGAGCATTGATCTTTACGCTTACTCAAGGCGGATTGGCGAATGACACTTATATTAATTACAGTTCAATTTTCTTCAAATTTTCCTTCGCCCATGTCAGTAATGTCCAAGATAATTTTGGAAAGTACATATGAATTGGAAAGGTCACATTAATACTTACTCTCATGCATGACAGGCTGCTTTTATCACTATGCCCATTTTATCTGAGACCCAGATTCTGGGCGAACCATTGTCCTCTATAAATAAACTTATAATCGACGATGTTTGATCATACAAGGAGTGATATATGACGATTTGTTGTATGTAAATATGAAAAGGTTCTCATGATATTGATCTTTTGTCCTCTTCAATGACTCCCACGCATTCCGACAGGGTCCTAATCAAAACCACACGGTACACTAACTTCTACTTAAGATCGCCAATCAGGCTGTTATGTCAGTGTCCCAGTGGTTAGGCATCTATCACGTTACAATCTTGACCTTTTAGCTATATTACATGTCACCCCTGGACTAAACAGACTAAGGATTACTTAAGGGGTTTCCAGTTAATTAAGGTATGCTTTCTGAGCTTTTAAATATTATTGCAAAACTGAGGTTCCCCCGACTGGCAACTACTGAGCGTAGAGTTCTATTCCCAGGTCGGGAAAACTGATAATGGTGCCGATTCCCGTGGTCACTAAACAAAAATTAGACTATTTCCATCTTTTTCTGTCCAATAAAACGAGAAAGAGGCTAATGTAAATAAGATCTGTCAAATTTAGTCAATCTGACATATCCATACAATTATAGTTGACATCTTAAAACGTATGGATTAAAAATACGGAAAAGTTCAAGGCAAAACTAATTTTACATCGCTAACTTAGTTTTTTAATGGTGCCGATTCCCTTGGTCACAAACTAAACTAAAATTAGACTATTTCTTTTTCTGTCCAATAAAACAAGAAAGAGACTAAAATAAATAAATCAGAGCTGTCAAATTTAGTCAACCTGACACATCCATACAATTATAGTTGACATCTTAAAACGTATGGATTAAAAATACGGAGAAGTTCAAGGCATAGCTAATTTTACATCGCTAACTTAGTTCTTCAATTCTTCAAACAAAGATGTCAATTCTCTAAATTTAGTCTAGTTTGTGAACAAGGGAATCGGCACCATTGTGTTTTTTCATTAGGAATAAGTAAGTAACCCGGGAAGTAGCCCGGATTTTGGTAGTTGGTGATGTGACATCCTCGTGCCTTAGGAAGTACGTAAAGCTGTTAATTCTATGCCGAATCTCTTGAACTGTGAGAGTAAGGAAAGGGAGAGTGCACCAGTGTTTGCACACACACTTGTGCACTATATCTCCTGCGTACTTAGTCAGGCTTCATTGAGATTAACCGCCTCAACGTAAATTCAGTCGAGAATATTATTATTATTTTTAAAACAGACATGCTCAAGTGACGTACATCTGGTAACATCGGGATCTTAGTCCAACAGTTACGATACAAAAAGCTCGTGTAATATACATAACAAATAAATAGCGTTGACTATTCCCAATCCAATGTGCTTTCAACTTGAGCAACTTCTCAAATTGCCCCCGACTGTCGAGCTGGGGCAATAACATACATGTGATATAATGTAGTCGATATTGTCTACGAGCTACGAGGCTACGGCGCTACGGGCTACGACGCTACGAGGGTCGGATGGCTACGCATAAAACATGTGACCGACATACACCCTCATTGTTATTGACGTGTGTGCGACGGGAAGGTTCCCTTTCTTACACGTTTTATGGTGTTTTTTTTTACTTTGCTTTGCTTTGAATGGAGAGTAATTGTACTTTGTTCTGCTAAAATTAATTATTCTTAATCTTTTCATATTTAAATGAATTATGTAAACTAATTAAATATTGCCAAATTTTTATAGTACTCACAGCAAAACAGGTAGGTATACAGGGTCGTCAGATATAGTTGAAGTTTTCTTAGAAGTCGATGGATGTCTTTGACTGAAACTTAATTTAATTAATAAACAGTTTATTATCTACGTTTTAAATTAATTTACATTCGAAAAAATCTATCGGTTTCTTTGAAAACTTCAACTATATCTGACGACCCTGCATACCCATCAGTATTGCTGACTGAACATTCAAAGCGTAAGCTTATAAATAGAACTAAACATAAAATCATTACAATCATTAAAAAAAATGTGAGATATTTTAACGGGGGTTGGTTCGTATTGGCAAAAAATCCTAATTTTTATGACATTTTCATCTAATTAAGTATAATAAAAACAACAAACAATTTGATTAGGTTCAATTCTAATCTCTAAACTATTAGTCTAATAAGTTATCGTCTTAATTTAATGATCTATCGGCATGTTCTTTTAGCTGGTGTTAATAAATAGCAAAAGATTTTTAATAAAAC
Organism: Hoplodrina ambigua; assembly: GCA_949774945.1. NCBI lineage: Eukaryota > Metazoa > Arthropoda > Insecta > Lepidoptera > Noctuidae > Hoplodrina > Hoplodrina ambigua. The sequence goes on along the minus strand of OX458974.1, from coordinate 1,032,328 downwards.
ACTCGCCTTTTTTGTAATAATTAGTTTATTTAATAATAAATGTGTAATAAATTGAGTGAAATAAATTATATTTGCCTAACGTGGAATGATTTGTGACTCGAGATAAAATCGTTTGCCGCGGGGAAAGCGACCCATGTAAGGTTTTATAATTTATAAGTTAATAGCTTAGTCGAAAATTACCGTAAAAGTACATTAATTTTATGATTTATATAACTTTACGTTAATTTATTAACGTTAAATTAAATGAGGTTTAGTTATGTTATCGCTTTCCCCTCAGTAAAACCGTTAAATACAAAAGTACTTCGTTTAATTTACAGAAAACTATTTAATTTTACATAATTTTTATAATTTATACTTTAGTTAGATGACTAGATTGAAAAGAAAAGAGTACCTAAGTACTACTTAATCTCTTTTAAAATTTGTATCGAGTAGGACAAATTCGAATTCATTATTATAAAGTTAGGACTACGATTCGATTCTCAATCTAGTAATTATATTCTTATAAACTTATATATTTTTGGTGTTTTTTGTTTTTTGTATTTCAGATTTTCTCCTATAGTTAGTATCACTTTGTGATTAAAATAACAACAGATATAGGTAACTTCGGACTTAAAACAGTAGGAATTACAAAATGACAACGATTAGGTAAAGATTTAAAAATGAATACGTAATAGAAGTCCATTCAAAAACGTTTATAAAACTTCAACTAATTACTTATTGCTTGGTAAGTGTTGTTGGTGATTAAAAAAATAAATTTTCACCTTATGGCACTATAGTTTGTAAACAAAACGCGTCACTAATCAATGAAATATTATTAAAGTGCTTTACGAGTGTATATAGTTTTATTTAAAAAATGCGCAAAAGCGTTCATATAAATATCTCCACGACACCGAAATGGAATTTAAAAAAATCACAACTAAGTAACACGTTTTGAGCTATAACGCGACACCAAAACATTTGGACAACAAAACGGACACTACAAATTATAAGCTAGAGATTTACTAATCACAATGATGTAGATATTAGACAATACAACCTTATTTTTTGTTTACGACAATCTTGAAATTATGCACATCTTATACCATAAGACCAACTAAGGAAAAATATAAAAAATGTTTCAAAGATTTATTATAAGTTATTTTTACTTAATATAATGAGGATCATGTTTTTTTATTTCATAATTTTAACAAATTTGTTTATGCATATACCTTTTGAATTGTATAAGTAAATTATTTATATATTTTTTTTTTTTTTTTTAATTATTATTTAACTTATAGTTAACGAAATTAGTTGTTAACGAACTTTGTTGGGCATGCTTTGATCTTTGTGAAAGATAACACCTAAGATTATTTCTTGATCATTATTTGAATGTAACGATTAATCTTTTGTTGGAGATCCTAAATAAATAACTCTTGAAATTACAAAAAACATCAACGGATTAATACATTTTGTTAAGTTAAGCGAACAGATCGATTTATATATCAGCAGATTTTTTTTCACGATTTCAGTTTTCTTTCTACAGTAAAAGTTATTCATAACAATGAGTACAATTACCTCTTTTCAAGTTTCTGTTAAACAAAAAATAAGTTTGTATTTTTTTTTTATGTTTAAAGCATTCAGCATTATTCTGCTTATGCTATGAATTTGTTTATCATGTAAGACTAGAATGTCATCACTGACTCACTGTCGAAGGCATTGTTTTGTAGGACGAGGGATGATCGCATGGTATGTACACGTGACACTTACAGCCAAGTACTCCAATTAAATTATCCTATCAAAATTACCTAAATATAAAAGTATAGGCACAAGAAATTTCATAATTAATTTGTGCAAACACTATATTTTGCGCTATCATAATGTGCATCAGAATGTAGTATACAATAAAGTAATTAATTATTATTAAACGTTATTAAATTATGTGTTTAGTAATGCATTGTTTTAGTTGGACATTCTTTAAGCGGTGTGGTAATATGTTTATAGTTACAAAAGTAATAAAATGTAATTAGAGTTATGCGGAGAAATGTAAATAGCCACTGCCCACATAATGCAGTGTGCTCTAGATACTATAGTTTCTGATTGAAAACTGCCATTAATAGATAACTGACTAGTGTAAAAAGACCCTTGACGTAACCTAAAGTTTCATGTTGTACCAATTATTGCGGTTTTTTTTTAATATTCTAGACCTTCATACCTAGGATTCTAGTTACGACGATTTTGAAGGTCCGAAATATTATAAATTTTAAATATAAATTTCAATTCATTTTCATCTCTCTTATTTAGTACAACACGAAGCTAGCTTTTCTAGACATTCAGGCGACAGAATATAAATACACAATTAAATATTTAGTGTCCATTAGGAGGATACTAGAGCTGATTAAACATTCCCATTTAATTTGGATTCTAGTTAGAAAAATTAAACATTTTGCAAATTTGTCAATTCTTACTTACCCACCATTTTGAACTGTCGTTGTAACAAGATAAAACAAGTTTTCACGTTATTATTTATTTGTCCATTATAATAAATTCCTATTTTATAATTTGTAGGTTAAAATATGTTACTATACTTTTGTTCATTAGGTATATTGAGTTTGAAAAGATGGCAGTGCATATAGACACTACACAGACACTACTTTGTAAGTTCGTATACATTATACTTATACATTAACACCCGGTTTCTCGATCGAAAAATTAATCTGACATATATTGTCAAGCGCACGTAAGCTGCTGTAATGGACGACTGAATTATCATCTTGATCACGGTTGAAGCGGTATACGAGCACTTGACAATTTGTTTCATTAATTTTGCATTGATTTTCGTCGAGAAACCGAGGGAAACTGTTGTCATTTCCCAGTCATTTTGTAAACTCATACAACGACAGATTTACAGAAGTTTTCCCTCTCCACTACTCAGCTCAGTATCCTTCTAATGAACCTTACACCTACCTATCAAAAATTACCGAAAATTGTGCCATTACAATTACACAATATTAATATTCGTGAAATATTTATTTAATAAGGCAATGTTTTATAGACAGCACTTACAGTAAGAGACAGATATTAGATACCCGCTAGTAGGTACGAAATAATTTGCGAAATTGGTGTTCTCTGACAAACTTTCCGTCAAATTACAACAGTTGTTTTTAATTTACCCTATATTTTTGTTTTAATTAGGAACAATTTGCCAAAAAACATCAATTTCATCTAATAATAAGGGAAGAGTAAAAGAGAAAAGTACTAGGAGAGAAGTAATGGAAAGGGGTGTAAACCTAATAATTTAAAACTTGAGCATTGTGAAGCTAAGCTCGTGTGTGTAAGCTTAATATTAATATCAATGTTTAATAATGTGTACATATTTATATAATTTGACATCTCGATTATAATGGAAAATATTTCACAGCCCCAAATAAAAATAAACCTAACGACAACCAAGATAAGTCCTAATTTTACAACATAAACGGTGGGACGAAGATAAGAATCTAAGTCAAAAAGGTACATCTTAAAATCGACCTTATGCCTTTGTAATTTGAGATGGAATTAGATGCAAACATTCTTGTTTACTTATCAATACATTTCGTAGCACAAGTTTGGAAGAGAATGACAGATACAACCATTCAGTCGGTTTTAAGAAAATACTACTTGCAATGAACAAAAACATTTGCATTTTATAATATACTTAACGTTAATTAAAGTCAATAAAAATAGCACTGCCATGAAACCTTTGGCACAGATCTGTGTAAAAAGAAACAAAGTGCACACAGTGAGTGCTTTAAAATATTTACCCCTCCCCCATACTTAAAAACGTTGCTTAAAGTTATGTAATGATTAGTGTCTGCTTGACCATGAGTTTTTAACATTTTGCCTCCGACTTCGTCCGCGTAACTGTCGGTTTTCGCGAACACACACGAAGTAGCGGAATAAAAAGTAGCTTATGTCCTTTCTTGGAGTTCAGACTTACCCCGTACCAAATTTCATCAAAATCAATTCAGTAGTTTGGTAGTGAAAGCAAAACAAAAAGACAGTTACTTTCGCATTTATAATATTAAGTGATGGATGTCTTAACTTGCAACGTTTATCAGTAAGGGGGTTAGTATTTACTTATAATATAAATAACTAGCTTTTACCCGCGGCTTCGCCCGCGTTTGTTTAGAATTTGACAAACAATTCGGGCTGTACTCGGCTTGTGCCAGATCCAGAATTATTAAATACGGACCAACTGTGACTCATAAAAGTCCGTCGGCGTTCAGTTTGCATTTCTGCCAGAGAGGTCCTTCTCGCGTCTGTTCTGGAGTTTCTGATGCTGTAATGGCTGAGCTTGTTTTCTGAGACGAAGTTGTGTTTGAACAGGCGTCTCAGTTGCTCTTACAGCTCTCTGGCTTTCCGCTTGTTCCTCCAAAAGCAATTGCGTTTGGAAGGGAGTCACAGTCACTCTCAGAGAAACTTGGCGGGATTGGCTCTCCAGTCTTTCTTGGCTTTAAGAAAATGTCTCATCAGCTCTCAAAGCTGCTTGTCTCTCCGGTTGTGCTTGCCTTCTTAATGCGACGTGAACGGAAGATTCCTGGGATTGAGAAGTAAGTTTTGCTCGGGCTCGCAATGAGCTTTTGCCTGAGTTGGATCTGCGAGATATTTTAAAATAAAAATAAATTAATCTACCTACCCTAATTAAAACACAACGAACATACCTCTAACGAAAAAATTAATAGTACTGAGGGACAAACTTAACTTTGCCGTTGAAAAACTGTTGTCTACATACATCGACATAGGTCACGGTTAGTTTAGCAACTAAGCTTTTCCTTCAGTTAGACATCGACTACACGCATTAAACAAAGCAGTTTTACTTGTTACGACAGTCCTGCTGTGATCCTATGAGGAGTTCCGTTCCATATCTCCGAAGTTAATCATCAGATCATGACAATATTTATATGGGACCAATTCGAAAAAAAAAAACAACTCTCAAACAAAAAAAAAATCAATCATCCAAATCAATTTTCACAATAATTGGCGGAGTAATCGCGGAGTACGCTTCACTGACACACTCCAAAGTTCTGCAAGGGGTTCTAAAGGAAATACCACTCCTGGAGGCACCCATGGACAGGACTTCATGTCACCACATCTTTGATCGAAGATATGGTATCCAACTTAAAGCGGAAGCTGAAGACTACTCTGGCATCAATGAAGTTTGGATATACACAGACGGGTCCAAAAACAATTATGGTACTGGAGCTGGAGTCTTCTCAAACGACTTAAACATCAAAATGTCAACAATTTTAGATAAACTAAACACGATCTTCCAAGCAGAATGCATTGGCATCACCAGAGCGGCTCAATCAGTTGCAGCCAGAGACGTCAGAGATCTCAACATCAAAATTATCTCAGACAGTTCATCGGTGCTTCAAGCGCTACAAAACAACACTATAACTTCTGCCCTCGTTTTGGAATGTCATAATACACTCCAACACATTGCGATCACAAACAAAGTAACCCTGCAATGGATAAAAGGGCACAGTAACTCACTGGGTAACGACGCAGCCGATGAATTGGCTAAAAGAGACGATGAGAGGCTATCTGAAGACAGAACAAAACAGTATACGGCCCGGAACCGCTGCTCCCCATACCTCAAGCCCAAATAAAATCATGGCTACGTAAGAAAACCGAGGAAACACACCAAACGGAATGGAGAAACAGTGTAACCTGCAGGCAAACAAAGAATGCAGTTCCGGAAGCATCAAAAAGACTTGCCCTCAGCCTTATTAGATTGAAACGGGACGAAATTCGGAAGATCATAGGCATCATAACCAGCCACTGTCCCCTAAACAAACACCTATTCACCATAGGTGTGACAGACAGCCCTCTGTGCAGAGGATGCATGGAGGCAGAAGAAACACCACAGCACGTGCTCTTGGGAGTGCAGAAGCGTGGCAGATCAACGGGCACGGACTCTCCAATCGCCGGTATCGTTCCCCGAAGCCTGCAACAGTCTGAAAAGACTGCTGGCATTCTGGGAGGATCTGGGATGGTTGGAGTAACTCCTTAAGGATATTCTTTTCATACGTACAATGGCCCAATAAAGAGGCTAAGTGCGGAAACAGCCCAGCTAACCTAACCTAACCTAACCATGCTTTACTGACGGGTCATGTTATAAGTTCGCCTTTATACTTCCATACTTCCTCTATGAATGTGTTTACACCTGCCAAGTGTCAGCGACGATACAGTAATGTCAGTGTCAGTTATGCAGTTTTTCTGTATCCCTGACAACGTAAATAAAGTGGGTCCCAGACAAACGCGTAATGTTGTGGCGGCCGCGTGTTTTGCAAATTTTAACAACAGACCGCGAGTACTGCTTTGTAAAATATAGAAATTGTAATAGAAATAGTTAAATTTTAATAATAATTTAAATTTAATCCACACTTCACATTCCTAAGAGTAATATGCGATGCTAATGATAATATAGATAAGTACCTCACACCTCAAGTGTTTTTTCCTACCTTTTTTCTTATCTTCTGAGAGGAGAGAATGAGTCATGAATGTAATAAGACAACGTTACGGTTAGCCATATTGACTGACATCCGGTTATAGCACAAACACCACGCTAATGACACTTCAGGCCGCCACTGTGACCGCGGTGGTGTGTTTTTGCAGCGGTTGGAGCCGCGGCCTGCGGTTTGCCGCAACCGCAGGTCCGTCCGTCTGGAAGCCACTTTATGCAAAATGTCAGGATACTCTTCAGCGGTTTTGGGCATGAAAAATTATAAAGCAAACAACTTTCATACTCCTAGGTTGTTTACTTGAAACTGGTCTATCGACAGTCTAGACTCAAAATGTATTGGATGCGTAAACTTAAAATTTAATCATGATCCGATAGACACGTGGCGCCATCTACTGTCATAAGGACGTTTTTGTGATTTCCCTCGGGAACAGTACTTTTTTTCGGGATTAAAGGTACCCTATGTTCGTCCCTGTACACCTGGCAACGTATATGCAAAATTTCAGGATGATCGGTTCAGTGGTTTAGGCGTAAAATGGTAGCAAACAAACAAACAAACTTACTTTTTCATTTATAATATTAGTTAGGATTTAGATGATTATGTTTTAGGCACTATTTAGATACATCGGGCTGTATTGGAACAATTGTCTTTATCTATTTGAATTTCTATCTAATACAAAATGCGTTTCTATCTAATACATTGCTTTCAGAGGAAACCGTCTTTAACAAATTGTATTTTTTTTTCGTAACCGTCTAATGTTCTGATTTCCTGGTAAAAGTATCTACATATGTATGTATATTAATATGTCCTATTCATGACTAAATATCTCTAAAGAAAAGTCTCAATGTATTTGGGCTACTGATTTGGTAATTTCGAGATTTGAATCCAAAAGAGATAAAAAAACTATACTCCATGAATTTGTAAATAATGTCATAGTTCTATGTCCCCCTTGTATCTAAACAGTAAACTAATTAATAATAGAAGACAAACAAACACACAATATTATATAAAATCGTCAGGTATATAAGAACAGTATATAACAATCAGTCTCAAGCCAATACATGCGGAATTCCAATGTTAATTTAATTAAATATACACGATCACTCGCTCACAACTGCAGTCTCTGTGTGAAACAATGGAAAGAACAAACAAATGGCTTCTCGTGTTTATTTGTTCAGGAATCATATTGTTTGGACTATCGCGTACTATAGTCGCCACGTTTTATTTTAATGGCGTATTTTCGGCTTTTACAAATAAACAGTCTAACTCCACCGACGAACGTCAACGATTGTTATTCTTTGTTTCACAACAGAACGGCGAAATAAAAGAAAAGTTCCGTGTCACGCGATGTCAGCCATTGATCTGACTTTAGCTACTGCAGTTATAAACGAGCTCACAATACAACTTACTGCTAAAGTCTACCAAAGAGTTGGTCCGTCTGTTAAAATATAAAATAGAGAAGCGTTCCCCGGACACAATCCAGACATCCATTGAAACGTCGAAGCATCGAAGCTATAACCAAATAGCAGGACAGTTACATAGAAACGTTGTTAACGAAAGTAGCGGTAGTAGAAATACGAGCTCAATCACAAGACACATAGAGTTCATTTCACTTTGCCGCGATTCATATGTTAGAGGTGAAGGAGGTAATTTTCGACAATTCTGATTCCGAGCATTTTGAGATTTAAGAACGGAAGTTGAGGAAATGGGCTCGAACTGTAACGGTTCCTGAACCGTCGGAGGAACGAAAACGCGTTATACTAAGTACATTGTACTTTGTGGGAATGAACAGTCACTCGCCTAGCGTCCCTACGAGGCAGAGATGAGATTTGAGATGTACTTATCGTTTATCTTTGTGCAATTCTTAGTAAAACCACACGAATAATCACACAATAGCGTGCACAAAGTTTGGGGCACAACGTTTAGCTACAAAAACAATACAAAGAATCTCATATTAGGCGAGATAGCTCGGAACCAATGCATTGTCGACTTAGGTGGCTCACATGCGCGACATGATCATGTACCGTCCGTCGGCCAGCAGCTCACGCGTGTCGGAGGGCGAGCCGGGGCTGAGCGACGGCGCCACGGACGGCGACGAGTACGTGTCCTTGTTGAACTTGCCGAGCCTCACTCCGCCCTCTGACGTCACGGATATCTCCTCCTCCACGATCTGCTCCAGCGGCAGCTCGCGCAACACGTCGCCGTTCAGCGCCAAAGCGTTCACGAAGCCGTGCGCGCGCTCGATGGGCGGCTCACTGTACGTCTCCGTCACCACTTCCGCCTCCGCTTCACAGGCGCGCGCACGACGCGCGTTCTTTGTGCGCATGATGCCCGTCTCTGCGTCCCTCTCCAATCTGTGTCCTGACCGAGATCTTGTCAACTGCCTCTGGACGTAGTCCTCTAGGGCGTCCTCCTCACTCTTCATCAGGTATTTATGCAGAATTATCAGAAACACGCCGATGCCCACCGCGAACATTCCCGAGCAGACCAGCTCGTTAAACCAGCTTACGGAGCCGACAGTGCTCCAGGACGTGACGTTGTCGGGCAAGAACCCGGAGCCGAGGAGAAACAGGCCCAGAACGAGGAACACCACCCCGAGGTGGAGCATACCGACCGTCGACACGACCTCATTCTCGGTAGGATGCGGCTTTCTGAAGCGACGCCTCTCCAAGCTGCCGGTGGAGCAGTGCGGGGAGGTCACTCCCGACTCTGAGGACTGTAGCGAGTAGCGGCGCTCGCGTGCGCGCTGCTGCTCGGCGCGGCGCTTGCGCTCGCGCCGGATGGCGAGCGCCGAGTGCAGGCCCACCGCGTGCATCCTGCAAGCACGGGCACGGGTGAGTGGCGCTGGTCACGTCGCGTCGCACGCGCAGCGCGGGAGCGCGGTGCGGGTGCGGCGCGGTGCGGGGGCCGCAGGCGCGGGTAGCCACACGCCTGGCGGAGTGACCGCCGACCCGTGCCCGTGCCGTGCCGCATACATGGAGGAAGGAACTTGACGTGTGCTTCACAACAATGCAGCATAGTGCTGCAGCTGACGAGACAACTTCTATTAAATGAACAAACACAACTTAGACTAGCGCCTGCCGTATGAATACAATGCACTACTTAAGTTTATAACATCAAGTCCGTTCCTATACACATAATAGTTTATAACAGAGATAATATCGTAGAACAGTGTCGCACATAAAAATAAAATCAGTGTCATCGGTTTCAACAACCGTGACGCGTCGTAAGCGTAACACTTTAGAATTATACCAGTGAACATCGGTAATGTATTTGAAAATTGTCCTAAAATATTAAATAAGTTGATGTTTTCGCTGAGCAACTGTACAAAGTACATTTGTACAACATTTAAGAGGGTCACAGATTATGGGCCTCTGTTAAATTATTCACGGAGTCGTCCTCAATCCGCGTAGGTCTTGGTGGAAGGATACTTTGAGGATGTCCAAATAAACGTTAATGACATCAAAAGAAAATATAATTCACAGCTCGACTTAGCTTCTGAGCGTTAAATAGTTAGTATTTTGCCAGTTTATCTAAATTAAAATGATGAAGGTCTTAGTTTCATTATGTTAAACGGGAGAAATACAGCGCTTGCCTAGTTTCCACAATACGTTCTTGCAGAATAGACTATAAGAAACTAAAAAAACTAAAAAGCTTACTACTTTTGCCGAAAAATATAATATTTCAGCTGATTCTTTTTTAGGGTTTGACCTATTGTAAAGTTGCTCATTATGAGCTCATTCGGGCTTATGGTAAACAAAAACTTATTGTTAGTTTGTATATAATAATATGTATGTAAAAACCTGACAGCGGATCCTTTTCCGAAGTTTGCCCTGCAGTAAAAGTTGTTCGTACTAAAATGCTCCTTAAATGTTATGTCATATAGTTTATTATCTTTTATTTTGTGAAATGTCTTTTTATTACTTTCCAATTTAATGAAATCACGTTTGCAACACAACCTCGCACCTATTCAAGGTACTTGTGTTATAACTGTAGCGCCAAGCGTTCGTGACGTCACAGAACGTCGCACAAAGGTTCATTTTCAGGTGTTCCGAGTACCGGCACATTGAAATGTCCCAGTGAATACCGAGAGTTGAATGAGGCCTCGCTGAAAGCTTGAAAGCGCCTGAATTTCATAATGTCGGCTGAATTTTTTGAATAAACATGACGATGTACGGCTTAGTTTGAATGCTTGTTTTTTTGTTAAAGTTTTTTGTAAAAGATAATTATGTTTTGTTTTGCCAAAACTAACGACCCACGATAGTTTCAAATAATTCAATTTGCTGTTATTAAGTTGCCTCGCCATATTTTCCTTCACCGATGTCAGAAATGTCCAAAATTAACTTAGAAAGTATATAAAAAATTGAAAAAGGTGCATCGAAAGAAATGCTTCTAAAACTCGCTCCCTATAACATGGGACTTAAACATAACTGGCGAAATGTGGGTGTACCAACTATTGGATACACCTCTGCCTAATCCTTCGGGGATTACAGGCGAGATGTTAAATTCTTCTAAAACAGTTGACAATTTATCCAAAGCTGTTAGCTGTTCTTGGCGAATAACTAATTCATAGTCTACTTGCGCCCACTCTTGACCCTTTGCCCGCCCCCCAGCACAATACTGGCCTGGATGACCTGGATCCTTGCCAACCACGACAAGCCTGTTAATCATATCTACTGCTGCGTAAATTAGAACTGCGGATGAATTGCTACGGTCGGTAAAATCTACACTCATTTGTTTGCCGTGTTTGCCTAGCGGTCAACGCAGTATTTATTGATTAATTGAAAATGAATTAAAATTCAACAGATATAGAGTCGATAATTGTGCGATTGAATGCAAGATAATGCCATGCAGAATTATATTTTGCATGCAATTTTTAACTTTGTTCCTAATGTGTTTTGGTTCATTATCTATACTCATATTGTAAAGATAAAAAGTACGATTACATAAATTCTTTCACTGATAGAAAGCTATTGCCGAGTACCATATGCATACTACACATATATTATGTTTAATGGTTTGCTTGACTCCCACGTGAACGAAAATTAGGTAGAAGCCAGTCAGTTATAAAAAATCCGCGGAAAATAATGACACCAAATATTTATATTTACGCTGTAAATATACAGCGTTTCAACTCGACTACTTTTTTTAAGAATACCTGAAAACACAACACAATAAGACCCTACTGTTTTGGCTTCACCCTTGGGGAATAAACGCGTTGTTGTGCGACAAAGTCCGCGTCAGAGTTGATATATTATCCCTTAGAAACACAAAAACGGGATAAAAACAAAATCAAAAATCACAAAATCTATAAGCGAGCCAAATTACAGTTGATCTCGGAGTTGCAAACATCCATCCATCCTCACAAACTTTCGCATTCGTAATAGTAGTAGGATAGGTAGGTGCTCTTTGACTGAAGGCTGATAACAATGGATGAGAGTGGTCGAGTAGAATAGCGTGGGATAGGATAAACCTATACCCAATTGTCCATTGTCCAACCGTAGAATAGATACTGCCTGTAGATTAATAATCACGAATTGATGAATTTGGGGTAGTTGGAGGTATATTTGAGCGGTTTTTTCTTCAATGCTATTTGGATCACGAAAGTAAATTAACTTCTTTCAAGTACAAAATCTTTTATGTCGTGAAACTTTTATCGTCCATTTTAACAAAGATGGCTTTTCTCTTTCTACATTTTGCAAAACTATTGTGATAGCACTACCTTCAAAGAAATTATTTCTTGGTACTGCAGAGATTCTGTCCGAGTTAGTATATCAAACATTACGTCATATAAATATTCCTATGATATATAAATTATGTATAAAAGAAGAAAGACTTGACAGTTTGCCATGAGGGCTGACAAGACGTTTTAAGACATATTAAAATATAGCTAATTAAGTAACCCAAGAACTTAACATAACGCGGGTGAAATCGTGGGGTATAACTAGTATAAAAGTTAATTCAGTCAATATAATAAACTAAAGCAAACTGTGCATTTCAATTACACACGTAAGTCCGGTACCAGTACCACGATCACTTGCACAGCAACCACAATATTTTCATCAACCATCTAACCATTTAACCATCTCGATAATAATTGTAACAGTTTCTAGAAATATCAAACCAATTACTGAATAATAGATTCCCTTAATTGGCAAACAAATAGAGAAAACTGAAAACTTTTCCACTAACGATACCTCTTCAGTAGTTTTCCAGTAGCCTGTATAATCAATACTGACTTTGCAACAAGACCAGTAACTAGTTTAATGGTTGACCTAGCAAATATAAGGGTGCTTACGGCAGTGTTATTAAGTGAAAAATTTCCTTTAGTGAAGCGAGTTTGAAGTGAGTTGTCGATCCCTAGCATTAACTGAGTCATTCTGTAAAAACGTCTCTCGGTGATTCAGGTGACGTGACCTTTAAACACTTTCCTCGGTTAACGTAAAAAGTTTTTGCCATATCGGTCCAGCAGTTTCTGAGAACAAACAAATCTACTTTATCTACTTCGTCCGCGTAAATGTCGGTTATTAACGATCTAATCTTGTTTCTCCGTAAAAACTTTGAACCCCCGTTTCATCCCCTAAAGGGGTTAATTTTGGAAAACCCTTTCTTAGCGCATGCTTACGTCATAATAACTATCTAAGTGCTTATCAGAGCATTCCGTTTAATGGTTTGAGTCTGTTGCCTCTTATATAAATGTAGGTACAACAGAATTAGCACTTCACCGAAGGAGATATTACAGAATAGACCAGCTGATATATTGTACAAAAGCTCATGTTCAAACGTACAATGAAAGTTGAAAGCTGGATTTATAACGACATAAGTTTAATGCTATAGTTAGTCAAAGGAACTTGTTAGTTCTGCTCACAGCATCACACGCTGTTGCACAATTCAATGTTAGTTAACGAATGTCAGAAGGCCTTAACACAAACGAGCGGAGAAAATATAAAGTAAATCAGATCAGGAATCAGGAATTAATATACAGGCTGACATTTTTTCAAATTCAATGTCGTTATTTCAGGAGCTCAAAGTACATATAAATATGAGAAAAAGACACTGAAATAAGATAAAGAAATTGACTGTTTCACACGTTTTAGTTGGGTTGTAAGGCAATTTTGTAGGGAATAGCAGATATTTTTTCCCTGAAAGATCGGAATCGAATTAAAATTCATGTTGTATATTTAATTTAAAGGCTTTTTAAATATTTTTGGATAATATTAACCGTGCTGTACGTAGAAAATTTTAGGAATTTAGGAAGCAAATCCCCGTCATATTATGATTATAAAGTATTTACTGTACATACATTATGTTCCTACTTAATTTAGTGGTTAATCTAGTTCCCCATTAGTCCCATACTGGGGCATTGGATACTTGCCACTGTGGCGTATAATTAATAATTGTTTTGCTTTTGTTTTTCTGGTAGATGTAAGTACTAACACTAGTTTTTAAGTTGTGTGTTGTAAGTACTAACCAAATGGACTTTGTCCGAAAACAAAGAATTTTATTTATTTATTTTTATTAAAATTGTGTTTCAAACTCCGAAGAACTTTCACATTGCACGTAAAACTTCTCCGGTGTAAACCTCAAAGCAAACTTATCAACCGCTGACTACAAAGTAAGCAACTTTAACCCACTGTGCAAATGAGTGGCATCGCCTTTGCCGCGCACAGTGCGGTAACTTGCCGGCGCGCACGATTAAAGTCGATCTATGTAAATGCAACTTTAAACTTGCAGAGAAGCAACTTTATTCCTTATTTTCTTTTTTACTTGTGTAAAGGATTGCTTGAGGTAGAACAAAGACGGGTGTAAATGGTTGTACGATCGTTCTTTGTTACAGATAAAATAGAAACGTGGTCTGCTTTCTGTGTCTTTGGCAGAATGTGGCAATTTAAGGTATACATAACATAACATAACATCACGCCTGTAATCCCCGAAGGGTTAGGCAGAGGTGTTCCCATTAGTACACCCACATTTCGCCAGTTATGTTTTTTAGTCCCATGTAATAGGGGGCGAGCCTATTGCCATCAACCGGGCACAAATCCAGACTCCGAGGCTGCTACTGAGAAATTCCTGATGGAAAAACCCAATAACACTTTGCCCGACCTGGGAATCGAACCCAAGACCTCATGCACAGCAGTCGCGCTTGCGACCACTAGACCAACGAGGCAGTCTAAGGTATAATGGGTGGGTTAATAGGTATAAGGATAGTAGCAGGTGACGTTCTGTGGTTTCTGCCTACCCCCATGGGAAAAAGGCGTGAGTTTATGTATGTATTGTTTGTATATATGTAAAGAAAATATACTTTCTTTATTTATTTTATTTAAGCCGCGCTACTACAACCTTTACGGTAGCAGACTACATTGTCATCCGCCTGATGTCTGTGGTCGTGTCAGAACATTATAAAAAGATATTAGCTGATTATTTTTTGTTAGAAAATGGGAATGGTGATCAGATTATAAATAAGAGCATTAAATGTCGTTTTTCTTATTACAGGTAAGAATTTAATTCATAGTTAGTAATGCAATGTAATATTTGGTATTCCAAGTAAATAAAAAATGTCATTTCTTATTACAGAAAAACTCAATTGTGTTCTTAATTCCTTGCTGACCCTCCTGACTATCAAACAAATAACATTATAAAACGACATTTCTTGTAAATATCAAGAAAATGGAGAAACTAAAGTTTGTATTTAAATCAAAAGCATCAAAAGACGGGAAGTCGACTTATATCGCTATAACCTCCATTATAACAAAAGATGACAAAGTTTTTCTTATCCCTGAAGAGTATGAAGCAGTGTCACATCACAAACATATTCTGAACTCCAAAGCTTACAATACAGTGCGAAATTCAATTAAGAAAAGACATCAAACTAGAAGTGTTTGGATTACATTGACAGCCGATATGGTAAACACATATTTTGATGAAGATGACAACTTGATCTTTGAAAACCAATATCTAGAAGAAATTACCCAAGAACAATTGGCAAATAGCAACAAGTACAGTTCAGAAGATCACTTGGTGAAAATTTTGGAAAAATTAGTTGAAAGTCAACAAAGAAAGGAAAAACAAAATGTAAAAAAATTAGCGGACAGATTTGTACTTGAAAAATTTGATGGCAAGAATGTTAGTGCATGTCAATGGATGGATAATTTTGAAAAAGAATGCAAAAGATTTGATATATTAGAAGATGAAGAGAAAATTGAAATCTTCAGATTATTTTTAGACAAATCATGCACAGATTGGTATGCTTCCATGATGATTAAATATAGTTTGCAATCCGAATGGTCTGGATGGAAATCAAACTTTGTAGAAACCTATGCAAATAAGGGTTGGGCTGGTAGCAAATATGCTATAGCTTTTAAATATCAATTTGGATCTTTATTGGAATATTCCATTAAAAAGGAAAAACTTCTACTTGAAATAAGAAAGACAATTGATCAAGGAACCTTGATTGATCTAATTGCATCCGGTTTACCAGACTTTATAACGGATAGGATTAACAAAGAAGAAATTCTAGAAACAAAAGATTTATTTAATGAAGTTGGAAAATTAGAACATTTGATTATGAAGAAAAAGTATCCGAAAAATAAAGATGATATTAAGCCATTGAAAGAAAAGATGCAAAAATGTACCATCTGTGAAAAACTAAAGAAAGGAGTACGGTATCACCCAGAAGATTTATGTTGGTTTAAAACAGAAGACAAGAAGAATGATGAAAAAAAACAAATTAAACTCATAAATAACTCTGAATTAGAGTTAGATTGTGAACTTCATGGGGAAATTCCAAAAAACTAATGGTGCCGCCATTGATTAGAGTAAGGTTAGTATTGAATAAAACTCTTGAAGTATTTGGAATCTATGATTCAGGGTCTAATGTATCACTGATAAATTCAAGATTGCTGAAATATAAGCATAAAACATTAAGCAGTGACAACAATACTAATTTAAAAACAATTAATGGCGTTAAAAAAGCAATTGGTATAGTAACACTAGACGTAAACATTTTCAATATAGAAAAAAAAATGGATGTCTTTGTAATTGATCAAGAAAATTTTGATTATGATTTTCTAATCGGACTTGACTGTATAAAAAATTTCTACTTAAATCAAAATGAAAATTTAGAAATCAGTCAAAAAGATCCCAAACAGGAAAATAAAATTGAAAATTCAGAGACAATCTATATTTCTAAGGAAATTAAAAATAAAGACACAAACATGAAAAATGAAACAATTACAAAGGAAATAAAATCTTTGAATTCTCAAAACAATGACAGAAACCATATAAACTTTAATGAAAATATTAACACTGATAATATCAAAATCCGGATACATCACTTAGACTATGACAAACAGGCAATAATTGATGAGCTAGTAAAAAACAATAAATCAGTATTTGCAAAAGATAAATATGATATTGGCACAGTAAAGGATTATGAAGCACACATTGATCTAATAGTAGAAAAATATTGTAGTAAAAGACCCTATCGTTGCACAATCGAAGATAAAAAGGAAATTGAACAACAGATTGCACAATTATTAAAACGAAAAATGATCGAAGAATCATATAGTCCATTTGCAGCTCCAGTTACGTTAGCTTACAAAAAAGAAGAAAATACAAGATCAAGACTGTGCATAGATTTTCGTGACTTAAACAAAATTGTTGTGCCACAATCACAACCGTTTCCTCTTATTGAGGACCTAATGA
Organism: Hoplodrina ambigua; assembly: GCA_949774945.1. Classification (NCBI taxonomy): domain Eukaryota; kingdom Metazoa; phylum Arthropoda; class Insecta; order Lepidoptera; family Noctuidae; genus Hoplodrina; species Hoplodrina ambigua. Next base: position 1,015,142 of record OX458974.1, on the reverse strand, counting down.
TCAAAACAAGGGATTGTAAATATTTCTCCACACTGGACATAAACTCAGCATTTTGGTCGATACCTCTACGTATCACAGATAGACACAAAACTGCATTTGTCACACAAGAAGGTCATTACCAGTGGACTTGTTTACCATTCGGTTTGAAAACCTCACCTGCAATATTTCAGAGAATATTGTGTAACATAATAAGAAAACATAACCTTACAGAGTTCACAGTCAATTATATTGATGATATTTTAATCTTCTCCAAGACTTTCGCAGATCATGTCAAGCATCTAACACTTCTTTTTCAAGCAATTAAAAGTGAAGGATTAAGACTTAAATTTTCAAAATGCACATTTGCAGCTGACACAGTTAAATATCTAGGTCACATAATACAGAATAATTCAGTTAGTCCTTTAAAAGACAACTTGATATCGATTAAGAATTTTCCCACACCAAAGACACAAAAAAATGTGAGACAATTTTTAGGAAAGATAAATTTTTATCATAAATATGTACCAAAAATAGCCATAAAATTGGATCCATTGCATAACCTTTTGAGGAAAGGACAAGCCTTTAATTGGACCAAAGCATGCCAAGAATCATTTGATGAAATGAAAAAAATATTATGTTCACAACCAATATTAACTATTTTTGATCCAAAACTACCTATACATATATACACAGATGCTAGTATATTAGGAGTGGGGGCCGTCTTAAAACAGGTGCAAGAAAACAAAGAAGAAAAGCCTGTAGCATACTTTTCAAAAAAATTGAATGAAGTGCAAAAAAGGAAGAAGGCTATATACCTGGAATGCCTAGCAATAAAAGAATGTGTAAAATATTGGCAACATCTGTTGATAGGTAGAAAATTCATTGTCTTTTCAGACCACAAACCGTTGGAAAACATGAACATAAAATCAAGAACAGACGAAGAACTAGGAGATTTAACATACTACCTATCACAATACGATTTTGAAATAAAATATTCTCCAGGACGATGCAACTTGGAAGCTGATTGCCTGAGCAGGAATCCAGTTATAGATGCTAATGAAAATCAAGAAGAACAGTTGAAAGTGGTCAACTTAATAAAATTAAAAGATATTGTAGAAGATCAAGAGAAAAATGAATATATACAATCCAGAAAAGAAAAACTAAAATTAGACCACAATGTTTATTATAAAAAAGTCAAGAAAAAAGATAAGATAATCCTCTCAGAACAATTTAGCATGGAATTCATTAAAAGAATACATACGAACCAAGGTCACTTAGGAATAAATCAAATGCTAAAAGCAATAAGTTCATTGTATACAGCAGAAAATTTAACAAAGAATATAAAAAATACTTGTAATAATTGTACAGTATGCATAAAAAATAAATCAAGAAAACAAAACAAATTTGGAATGATGTCACACTTGGGCCCGGCTACAAAACCTTTTGAGATATGCTCTATAGATACAATAGGAGGATTCGGAGGTTCCCGGTCCACAAAAAGATACTTGCACCTGCTATCAGACCATTTCACGAGGTACGCATTTATTTTGACATCAAAAACACAAAATGCGAATGATTTTATAAAATTAATAAAGAATACTGCAGCAACTGATGACATTGGCATGATTCTCTCAGATCAATACCCAGGCATTAATTCTAAGGAATTCAAAAAATATTTAGAAGATAATAATATTCAACTTATTTTTACTGCAGTGAATTCACCCTTTTCGAATGGTTTAAATGAACGTTTAAATCAAACATTAGTTAATAAAATTAGATGCAAAATCAACGAAAATGATACCAAAGTAGCATGGACAACCATAGCACAAAATTGTGTAAAAAAATATAATGAAACGGAACATACTGTCACTGGATACGCTCCTTCGTATCTACTATATGGTATCGATGTTACGATTATGCCAAATGAGCTAAAACCAAAGAAGACAGAGACCGATTGGAATCAAGACAAGGAAAAGGCTTTAGCAAATACACTACAGTCTCACAATTACAACAAGAAACTTTATGATAAAAATCGTAAACAGTTCGACTTCAAAGTGGGTGATATGGTGTTTGTGGACAATGGTAACAAGCTGAATAGAAAAAAGTTAGATGAATTAAGAATCGGACCATACAGAATTGTGGAAAAATTGTCAAATACGATTTATAGGATCGACACTGGCCATAAAAAACCAGAGTCAAACTTTTTCCACATCTCGAAATTGGCTCCAGCACCAACACCTGACGAAGACGACTAAGAAGTATAGTTATAATTTAAGTTTTTATTTTTTTTCTCTTATTAGATTTATAATATTTTGTTAGTACTATCTTTCCCAGGGGGGAGATGTAAAGAAAATATACTTTCTTTATTTATTTTATTTAAGCCGCGCTACTACAACCTTTACGGTAGCAGACTACATTGTCATCCGCCTGATGTCTGTGGTCGTGTCAGAACATTATAAAAAGATATTAGCTGATTATTTTTTGTTAGAAAATGGGAATGGTGATCAGATTATAAATAAGAGCATTAAATGTCGTTTTTCTTATTACAGGTAAGAATTTAATTCATAGTTAGTAATGCAATGTAATATTTGGTATTCCAAGTAAATAAAAAATGTCATTTCTTATTACAGAAAAACTCAATTGTGTTCTTAATTCCTTGCTGACCCTCCTGACTATCAAACAAATAACATTATATATATTTTAACTGTCTACAATTGGTATGCACCTGGTTTCATTTGCTATTACGAGTAGTATTTTAGGGTTTATTTATTACCAGCTTCTGTCCGCGATCTCGTCGTCGTCAAAGTTGATTTCTCCATACAAACTTTGAACCCCCGTTAAACCCCTTTAGGGGATGAATTTTGGAAAATCCGGTCGTATTAGCTGCCAAGTCAAAGTCAAAACATTTATTTCAATTAGACCATTTACAGGCTCTTTTGAATTGTCAAGGAGTCGGTCAGTTAGTCCGAAAGTTGAAACTAGTTGCTCGTTCCAAAACGGAGGTAGGCCTCTATGGAGAAGAACGAAAGACTTTTAGGTTTTTACAAAATTCTGGTTACATTATTCTTGTTGATTCTACATGTGATCTGCTACTAAATATAATCTACCTCCCTGCTAAATTTCATCTTTGTCTGATCAAACTGACTTTTCAAAAAGACAAAGTAATGTAGTTTATCCGGTATGAAGTACTTATTGTATCTGAACGAAATCCGATAAATAAAATAAACACATCCATTAAAACTTCTCTGTTCCTAACAAAATGACAGGAACAGATATATCTTATTGGCAACTGTATTTGGCAGGCTGCCACCCCTCGTAGGCTTAGTTTAAGGCCTGTTGCGAGCCCCAGGGGATACCCAGGAGAGGGGGGCGAGAAAGGGGGGGTATCTAATATCTGTCTAGACGGAAAGCCTTTGTGCAGTCGTCAAGTTGAAGTAGACTGCACTTGAAGCACTTTTACTTATCGTTAAGCAGGATTGGCATGAAATTTCTTGGCTTGCTTTTAAAAAAAAACGTTGCCTCACACTAGCATTTTTTCCTTGTGACGTTGGTGCGTTTACAAACGTATAAACTCACACACACACACACACACCCGAAACCCCTATCTGTAGGTCATACAAATATTTGTTCCGTGCAAGAATCGAACTTGTGTCACGCAGCGCAGTAACTAATCGTTTAGCCACTGCGCTAACTGCACCGCCGAAATAAAATGGAATAAAAAATGGTGTAAAATTTTACGTCTTTTGTGAAACAACGATTGAACTGGGTCATTAGCGGATAGAATGTAATAAAATACTCGTTATTGTACAGCAAAACAATTGCAATCACAAACTTTTAAGTGGTACAAGGGTGTCACAATTGGCCGTCTTATCTCTAAACGCGATCTTAAACTGGTGTTGTTGAAAAGTTGGTGGTCGAGCTCAAAACATGGAATCTGGCAGTGATATTCTGTAAAATTGTTCCTCGGTGAGTTTAGGTGAGCTTGTGGTGATATGGATCATGTAGGTAAGGAGTTTTAACTGTTACTCTTTTAAAATAAATGATTTATAAAATGTTATAAACATTTATTTGAAAAAAAAAATACATATTTACATAATTGGCGAATAATGGTGTACTAATAGGTACACCTCTGCCTAACCCTCTAGGGATTACAGGCGTGATGTTATGTTATGTTTTATAATACATAAACATAATGATGTATGTGTATACAGGATCTAATGCGATGTTGCATAATAACTAGTCTAGTACACTCGTGCAGGATATTTTTGGATGTGTTATATATTTTCTTAGTAAAAGTCTTGTTAATTTCCTGCGTGACCCATAAAATAGTTTCCTTTCTTTCTTTTGCACAAGGGTTGCCAAGCAGTCCATCCCGACCACGCCTTTCTCAACTTCGTGGTACAAAATGGAAATTCAGCCTTCCTCTGTTCCTAGCAGGCTAGCACAGTATTCTAATGGCCTAGTTGGCGGCGATCCAAAGCGTATTGTTTTTGTCGGCACTACTACAATGCAGAAGTTCTTAAAAGGACCATTATGAGATATAGAACCAGCTCGTTGGTTTTTTGTCGAAAGCGTTAGTGCGGTTGTGTGTTAAACTTCTCTTCTTCTAGAATTCAGCAGTTTCCAACAGGCAAGTGAGATATAGTTATACATTATACGGTGAGTACAAAGACACATCACATAGACCTTAACTACGCTTATTGCCCATGAAATTGTGTAACATTGAACACAAATTGTTGCTGGGAAAAAATTTTTGTTTCTGTTGTAAAAAATCTGTTTGTGATAGCGCACATTGCAATGCACGTTTAAAACATTGTGTTTGTGTGCATGCAACAAAAAAGCGTCAAGTTACAACATTTAAAACGTGTTTTCGTAAAAACGCAAAAATAAGTAACAAAAAGTTCGTACTAGCAACGGTGTCCAGATATGATACAAAACAACAAAAAAAAATGATTGGTTCTAATACTTATTTTCAAATAGACAAGTTTGTATTATTATGGCTAATTAAGGAAGAAACTAACAATAATAAATAATGCGTAGATAAATGTATGTAAAGCAGTAACATGAGCAATTCTAGATAATTGCAATACTACTTCAGGTCATCACCGTCGACACCTAACCCTACAACAAAATTGGCAGTTCCTAATGTGGTCTCAAAAAAAAGCCAGAATGGCCATCCACTTTGTAGTGAAGTGGAGCCGACTGGCGCCACTCATTAGCACTCAATAGCTCATCAATTTATCAACACTCACCGAGCTTTTACGTAAAGGGTGACTTTCAAAGCATTTTGTAATTAATTGTGATATTATCCGGAGCGGAGTGGCTGTAAAGTATCGAATTCGCTTATTGATCAATCGGCGTCGTTTAAAGCTCGGGGAAGTATTTTTACGTTGCTGTGTAAATGTATTTTTAGATGTTGTTTACATAACATTGTGTTATTTATAGACGTTGAGTCTTTTAAGAAAAATTGTGTTTTGTACCTACGTTATATACTATCTTCTCTTTAGTAACATAATGTACATATACATAAGTATACATTATTCATCATATTGGTTTTTAGCATCCATGCATGGCTAAAAATTGAGTATTTTATTCAAAGGGATCTTATACTAAGGCTTTTCTGTCAGTCCGTCTGTTACAAGGCTGTATGTTTTATACCGTAAGCACTTGAAATTTTCACAGAGAGTGTATTACAATGGCTATAACATCAAATACCACGCAATAATATAAAATCAATAATGAGGGTCTTTATTCATATAAGTGTCGGTTTTATATTAACCCTTCGTGTGAGCAATAACCGGTATTTTTCTAAAAGTTACGTATCCGCATTGCATAGTTAATACCTATCTAAACTTCTGTAATTAAATACCTTCCCTTACCGTTAATTGCATTCCCCAACCACGTTCAATTTAGTTAAACAGAACAAAGTTTAAACTGAACTGCCAGCTCCAATTAACTAACCATATTGATTACGATAAACAATTTAACTTGTTCAAACAACCGTTTATTTTACAGATGTTTTCCATTACTCATTGCACGTTGAGTCCATAAAATAGAAGTAGAACATAATCAATCATAGTTATTACGATGTGAGAGAGCAGGACGGACGGTTTGTTTAAAGTAAACATATGAAAAATCTCAAGAGACTGTGTGTGAGCCAAAATAGATGTTCGGTCAGACTGTGGGACGCCTAATTTTAAACGTTGGATGTGTACGAGTGTGCCACAGCTTAACTAACCCCTGGGGCCTACCCCCATCTCCTAAAACAGTATTCTTTTTTTTAATATTTCTTTGCTTGTTGGATTTTTAACGCTCGGCTCAGCGCCGAGAATTGAAAATCCAGCAACAGAAATTACAAAGTAATATTAAAATGATATTATTTAAGAAAAAGCAGTAAAATTATTGAATGTTTCATGTCATCCATCACGTTAACTTGCTGCAATCGCCCGCGCACCCTGAGGATTCCTTCGCCATCAAGGTATAGCCTAAGCGTGGTGTTTTCTTTAACAGAAAAAAACAGGCCCCCTAAGGTTTAACAAAAAATGTATGTAGCAAACTGTTGAGAGCGCGTTGATTGGCTGAATTATCAACAATCAATCACAGCAGACAGACTGGCAGTTGACAATTCGTCCAATTAATTTTTCGTTCAAAAACGTTCCCAATACCTCTACAGTACATCCCAAACTTAGAATAGATTTAGAATAAACAGCGTATTTCTAATACCTCCGTAAATTACTTCGAACAATGCGAGATATTTTGACGTGGGATAATTCATTTTGGTAGAACACACAAGGACTATCATAACAAACTTCTGCATTTCTAGATTGTATTGTACCTACTAAGCAATTATAATATAAATACCACTAGCAGCCAATTGTAAAGCTGAACCGTCTATGTAGGTCTTAAAAAGAATGCACTCAATGAACTAATGAAAAAGTACTTACGTACCACTGCGATTCAATACTTATACGACTTCCGCCCAGTAGATAGATACTTATTGTACTTAAGAATCAGCTACGTGTGTGACTAACGGATAATCTCCAGCTATTATGGGAGATCATTGTAACGAAAAGTTCTACCAAATCCTTAAGGTATTTAATCTTGAATAAAGTAATAAGGGTAAGTTACAAGTTCTGTCTTGTGGGGAACAAGTTAGAAATAGCTGCATTGATAACTTTCGTGCAGTTGAGGAAAGCATCTAACAAAGTCAAAGTCAACCATTATTAATTTGGTCAGTGAAACTATAGGAGCCTGTGTAGTCAATGTTCAGAACTGATAAACAGAACTTCATCAAAGACCCTTGCTTAGAGGAAATCTTTTCTAAAAAACTATGTTAATACTCTTGAAAAATTAGAAATTCAAAGATAATGATGAATTAAGTAATAGTAGTCAGCTCGACAACATTCATAACGCAATAAATACTTTTATTGTCAAAATTAATAGAATTACACAACAATAATATGACGGCAATAACTTTGCCGTCATATTTTAATTTGTGTTACGCGGTTAGGCTTTTGGTAAACTACCCGTAACATTTTCAAGGGATATTGATGGATATTGATGAATCCATCTTTATGCCTCGATAAAACGATTGCCTAGGCAGGACATGAACAACTCAACACAAAGACACACACCCTTTTCCTCTTTTCAGTTGAAATTCAGTTTAAAACATGAAAGTGAACTGACGTATTACGTGAACAAGACTAATGGTGGTAAAGTATTCAGTAGCCAGTCAGGTGTGCAGCGGCCGGTGTAGTCGACAGGTGGCGGTGCACGCTCGGGCTAGCACTGGCCCACTGCCAAGACAGCGCCCACCACAGGGCTGGCAGACAGCGGACTGGTCGAGTAGAACGAGTGCTTTTAATAAGGTTATTGGAATGGTAACAGATGGAAGTGGATATTATGTTCCAATTGCCTGATTCGATGTCGAATGATGTCTATCGGCAGTGCTATTCTGTAACAATCTCTCTCAGTGTATTTAGGTGAAGTAAACTGTCTTCCCCCCTTTCGTCCTTAATTTTAATATTGTATAATAACATCTCATTTAAAATAAGGTATAAATGTTACCCTAGTCATTAAGTTTAGTAATGTTTATGTGTTGGTTAACCTAAATAAATAATAAAATTCCCATGCTAAGAATTGTCAAGCTTACTTTTCACTAAGAAAGATTTTTAAGTAAAGTGGTTCTTTTTGGCATAATGCCACCACTGTAGTCCTGAAAGCCAGAATCAACTTCAATTTACAAAATCATTAAAAACCAAAAGATTTGCAGATTGCGACTGGATTTTAAACTTTTTATTTAGTAGAATTTTCCTTAATAATGGTAATAAAGTTGTTGGTTTATTCTTATCTGAAAAAATGATCAGGTACAGCAGAACGTTGTGCTTTTATTATGTAAGTAAACATTTTTTTTTAATGAATAAATATAACCTTTCCGTTTCAGTGGGGCCGAGCGCGGGCGGCGGGTGGAGTACGAAAACATGCACCGTTTTAATTAAAATAACCCGTTTTAAAACCACACATGTGAGATTGTTGACCTTTTATTTTAAAATTGAGAGGTTCTCGTATATGTTCGTTTTTCGTTCGTATTGGTAGGTAAAATCAATTCATTATAGTACAATTACACATAATGGATTTGGTATTTACGATATTATTTTAATACTTATGTTGCAGTTTTATTCCAGAATATATCCACAACCTCGTTCGTGTGAATATTGGTTACCTGTGAGGATTTCGTTATTTTTTTTGGGCCCTCTAAATTTTTCGAATAAAAAAATAATTCTTATAACATCAGCCATATACCAGCGAAAATTGGTCCAGTCGTTTCAAAGATAAACCGAAACAAACAGACAGAAACAGAAAAAATCTAATAAAAATTATTATCTGAATAAGTACCGTGTCGGTTACACAGTAAAAAAAAATGTGGGTAAATTCGCATATAAAATTAAATCAGTTATTTTGACTTTAGAAACAGACACTTCAGTTTTATATTTATACAATTTTTCCATCACATAATCAGGTCAAATGTAAATTATATGAAAGTCAAAAATAGCCATCAAACTATATAGCTTCCACATCAATAAACTTCGACGTTTAATACTGAAAAACAGGCCTACAGCCATAACCGAATTAGCTATAAATATTTCTTGTTCGGGGCAGCCCTACCAGCGGCGGGTGAACGGTCCTAACTGAGTCATAACCCGGTCGAGCTGATTGATTCAAACATCGAGTGGTTTGTTTATATTTACCAGACACATAATCACCAGATACATTTATGATCTCAAATATTTAATGTACAAACATGTTTAATGTTTGTGAGTGACATCGATGGGCTGCAATTAAGGAGATATTATTGACAGGTTACTCTATACATAATTATTCTAATCTTTTTTGGTTAATAAAGTGATCTATCTCAATGTTTGTAGAAAAAGTTCCGGTAAGTCAGATTCCCGTCAAATAACAACACAATAAGGTTTTAAATGATGTATCGTTTTGAAGTTAAGTAAAATAACATAACATCACGCCTGTAATTCTCTGAAGGGTTAAGCAGAGGTGTACCAATTAGTACACCCACATTTTGCCACTCATGTTTAATATCACATTATAAAACGCCTTAAAAAAGAAGAAGAGAAGGATCTCAAATGATTTCTTTCATGAAACTCTACAAGTATACCACAAAGAAGGCCTGAAGATTTCATATTTGATTTTCTGTCGGTGTGAGTAATGCTCAAGGGTATTAATTAAACGCCACAAAAGCGCCTTAACAATGACATTGTTGGAATAATTTTGAAGTGTTTATACTAGCGCATGCCAACGACTTCATCAACGTGTTTTTCACCCTCATTAAGTTACTGCCTCGTTGGTCTAGTGGTCGCAAAGCGCGACTGCTGAGCATGAGGTCTTGAGTTCGATTTCCAAGTCTGGCAAAGTGTTATTGGATTTTTCCACCAGGAATTTCTCAGTAGCAGCCTCGGAGTCTGGATTTGTTCCTGGTTGATGGCAGTAGGCTTGTCCCCTATTACATGGGACTTAAACAGAAGTGGCAAAATTTGGGTATACTAATAAGTACACCTCTGACTTGAGTTAAAGACATAAACACATTATATAAGTACAAAGACAAAATGTATGTATTAAGTTACGTCTTTGGTTACTGCTTCTCTCCCGAGGGTCGTAGCGTGATGATATTGCACTTTTTTCATAAATCCGACTATACAAAAATAAATGACCCAATCCGACCGACAGTTCCAGAAATTTGCGCGTTTAAACCAACAAACAAAAAACCCTTCAGTTTTATTATATTAGTATGATAGGAATTCATGTAATGAAGTTTATCTCACCAATACATGCAGCTTACAAGCACTTATACATTTACGTAGCTATGTTTGTGTGTGTGTGGTGACTTTCAGATAAAAATAACCGTTCCATCTCATGTTATCCCTTTGGTATCGTAAGTTGTGAGTAAGGGTAACGACTTTAGGGGCCTTTTCTACCCCCAACCCTTTTGCATAGTAACTCTGGGTAGTATGCCCGTATAAAATTGTATTTTTTTTTTATGTAATTGGGTTGTAAAATAGTCGATGACCCACCTGATGTTGAGTGGTCACTGCCGCTTAGATATCTGTAATACCAGAGGCCTCGCAAATGCAATACCATACCAGAGACTCAGACGAAATATCACATGTGCCCTAAAAAACCCGATGAATTTTTCATTAACGTTAAAATTCAATATTTAGTTGCTAAGAAATCAATAATAATCTTAGAATTCTGAGTAGCGGTCTCTGAGTTTGGATTTGTGCCCGGTTGATAGCAATAGGCTCGCCCCCTATTACATGTGACTTAAACATAACGGGCGAAATGTGTGTGTACTAATGGGATCACCTCTGCCTAACCCTTCGGGAATAACAGGCTTGATGTTGTGTATATGTTAAGTCATTAAATAGTTAGTCAATAGAGTTGGCAAAAAGTGAGGTCACAATTTACTATTGCCATGTAAAATCTATGTCTATGTCAATTGACCCATTACACCCGCATCACTTGACAGCAGGAAGAGTATGGTGATCGTACTTCCTCAGACAAGATCTTTTATAAAGACCTTTACTACTACTCTCTTTAATGGAAACCGTAGTTCTTTCATTTTTGGTCACGTTGGTAATAAAAAGGCTCTGAATGTTGAACCGTAAAGTAGATTACATGAAGCGGAGATAGATGTGTGAAGTGACCAAAATGGATAAGGTGAGAAATGAGTACATTAGAGGAAGTTTGAAAGTGGCGCCAGTGAAAAAACAGTTGAAAGGGAATCGTTTGTCTTGCTTTGGTACAGGAGGGATAAAACGCATGTGACTAAAAGAGTTATGAATATAAATGTGAATGAATGGAGAGGGAGAGGAAAGATAAACAAATAAAAAGATGCATAGATTGTGTGAAGAATGATTTGAAAGAAAAGGGAGTCAGTGATAGCATGACGGCTGACAAGACGAAATGGCAGAAGAAAGCGTGTTGCGCCGACCCCAAGTAACATTGAACAAGAGGAAGATGATGTTACTAACAAAAAAATGTTTAACTCCTCATTCCATAATAATGTGAAAACTACTGTTCGGGCAGAACATTTCAATAGACAAAAATAGTTATGGAGAATTTCTAAATATAAGTCAGTTGTCATTCACTGACCTTGCTTGATGCCAGTCTGTAGAAACAGACTAGCTTCAAGCTTCTCCAGGTTCTGCGGTAATGGACATCAAACTATTTATAAACGTCGGGATATTTCAATCGATACAATAAAATGTTCGCGTTACATCGCTGTTTATGTGTGCCAATCGTGCGTCACTGCGTTTCCGGGTTGTGTTGTATTGTAAACATTGAAACTGGGTCGTTAGGGCTTTTCTACACGTGGTGAAATTGTATCGATGGAAACGGAAATAAGATTGTCGCATGGCTTGATTTGTTTGTATGGTTCTATAGCTGCAATAGTGTAGGCAATACATTATTATCTTTATGTAAAAGAAGGAAATTAAGCTTCAGTATATTAGACTTTTTATCGATTTCAAAAACATGAGGAGGTTCTACATTCGATCGTATGTATCTTTTTCAAGTATTTTCACTGATATCTCTGCCAATTGTCGACCGATTTTCAAAATTCTTTTATATTCTTTTATTTTGAAAGTCGGTGGCAATACAAAATAAAACCAAAGCGGCCGACTTCCGAAACAAATTATTTTTCACTCTGTAGTTTCCGAAGGCGATTTCCTATTATGTAAAAAAATATCTTTTAAAAAGGAACGGCTATTTCCAACTTTAATTCTGAGAAGGACGTAATAAACTGCGCGCGGAGCGTTTTTTTTTCATTTTATTTCCACTGCATTGGCCTTTGATTAAATTTCAAATTAAATCCTTACAAAGTCTACTGCAGACGCGATTGAAGTAAATGTAAGTTTAATAAAAATGTTGGAAACTAGAAAAATATACGGCTTCGTAGCTTAGACTATTATTACCATTGAAATTCTTTTAGGAATAGTTTCAATCTATATATTAATTTCTAAACTAGGTTTAAACAAGGAAGGTTTTTGAGATGGCGCAGTAAGGGCCTAACAGCAACGAACTAATGCCTAAAAACTAAACTCAGACTTCGTAAGTTAGAGTTAGCAACTAACTTAGAGTTAAAAATACTAACACTGTCTAACCTTTTGCTTTGTAAAATGTTTGTCGTTATTAGTTTATTTTTGTAATATCCTATTTAGTTATTAAACTATATATTGTTTTTTTTTATCTGATTCTGAAAAATATATTATTCTTATAAAAAAGATGGCCGACCGTCAGATGTTTTAAAAGAAAAACTAATTAGATTTTATTACTAAATACTCTTCCATTTTTCATTCCATATATAACAATTTAATTGCGTCGTTCCCTCCTAAAAACATGGATTTAAAATTAACATACACAGCGTTAAAGTACTAGGGTCGCATGAGTATGAGGGGTTGAATGCGGCAGCTCGGCATTTCCGCGGGGATACGTTTTAAAACCAATTGGAGCGTGGCGTGGCTGAGATCCCTCGGTACTATGTAGCTCGGCGCTAACCCACATAAAATTAATATCGCACTGCACGAGTACTTTTTGTTTTAAAACGAAATACTTAATGTTATGGTCGCCTAGTAGGTTAAGTGCTGTTTGTATCTAATGTTGTAAAGCAAAAGCTAGGGAATGCTTACGTAATTTATAATTATTGGGCTCTAAACTTTATGAGCACTAATAATTACAACATAAAATGTTTCAACAGTTTACTCAAAAAATATTTCAGAAAACTAGAAAAATCAGAGAGCGCAATGCATGTTTTCGCAAAGTCATCTCCTATTTAGGTACTTATATGTACTTTGGTGTAGTACCTAATAGGAGTTGTAGTATGCAATGTGTTATGGAAACGAAGATCGTCTGGAAAGAAATAGCATCATAAGGTGTTAGCGGGAGAAAGACAGAGAGAGAAAATTATAATGGGGAAGACAGTGGCATTGTGCGGCGTGTTAGTAGGAAGGAGATGTAAAAGATTGAACATTTTATCTAGACTTAATGAAACTTAGACTTAAAGCACAATAAAATTAAATGTGATATATTGTGCAACACTCTTAAGCTACTCTATTTGGTTGTTGAAGTCAACAAATCACACCGCGTGTCTATTTGTCAAATTAATTTCTCATCCGCCCGCAGTCAACGGGTTAAGAAACCAGGGTTTAGTATTGCAGGAGTTTCTAGGCGTTTCTCACACACCCCTAGTTGAGCAGTTTGCTTGTTTGCAATCCAATAACATTAAACTAAGTATAGCTAACCTGACATTTACGCTACGTACATAATTTAAGCTTGGAGTAACACAAACATTTACCGACACGCACTGTAATGTCCGACATTGTTCTGCCACGTCACGGGTGTAAAAACCTCATCAATTCATATTACAAGCGATAATAACCACGTTTGTTTGGCTCGGAGATTCAACAATGATTAACGTTTATCAAATGTGAGTAAAAAGTGTTTGTGAGATGATGGTTTATGTGGCAATTTGAGGCTTGCGAATGTAAAATAATGAGTTATCTATTTACATGTTGTTTTAATTCTTCTGTACGTGTCACTGAACCTCTCCTAAAGGGACGGACTTTAATGTTTTTTTTTCGTATGTCAAAAAAATAAAAATAAAAAAATCTTTTTAGTTCAGGCATATTTGGCCCATAATATTGTTAGTAGTATGACTTAAAAAAGGGCGGTGCGTCTAAGTGGGTCCCTGGACGGTTTAGATTCAAGTCTGCAAGTATTTTTTTCTGCTACATTGCCATTCATTGTTATTTTTTGTTTACTTTTGAAGCTTGTAGTGTCTAATAATTTTGGAACTTATTTAAAGTGATTTAAAAGAATAGAAACACTCGAAACATTCTTTAAATTAGTTGCAAGTTTGTGATCTGTATACCAAATAGCTTGTTTGAGTGTACAAATGTAAACCTCAACTGTTTTCATTATGATCGTTTGACTATGGTAATTAGGGTTTTAAAACACTCCGTTTTGTAATTCAATGCATCACTAAACACAATTTCAGGCTTAACCTACATACCCTGACCCTCATCCATGGTTCTTTCAACACTAATTTAAAGCATCAATAGCTCGTTGTACTCCTTATTATAAGAGAAGAAAAGTAACAAAACGTTTTGAACCATAAAATGGATTTACCAGAAAACGTTAGGCGAAAATTTTTCATTTTAACACAATTTCTTTAGATAAATTTAACACCGAGATTTCGCGATCGTCCGCGCGCCGATCAACTTCGGGCGATGGCAGACAGAGACAGCCGATAAGCAGCATTGAGATATCAGTACCCGACCTTTCTGATCATAAATAATTCCACCTCCGACACCCGAGCTGCTGGTGAATCGACGAAGCCTATCTGCCAAATATTCACGAAACATTTTCACTGATAAAATTGTATAGACTAACAATAAAGCGCTTTCTATCTAACAACTCATACAAACATTGGTTCACCAGTGGCTATTCAACGTCCATCGCTTCAAAGCGCTGCGCTGTAGGATTATGTGTTACGTTTCAGACTACCTATTCCATTTTGCTTTGAACTGGCATTTCGGATTCCCTTTACTTTCAAAGCTCAATCAACGTCACATGCATGTATAAACATTCTATCATGCATTCAGAATAAGCCCGAACCCGCCATTTTGACTAGTATAAACATTAACAGGGCTTTAACAAAAATATTTATTTCAGCAAGTGGCCGCGAGCTTGTAAATACACTGGCTTTCAGCGAATAGAGTGAACATCCCGAACAGAGGTCAACGACCGTTATCCTGGGGTCCTGGGTCCGGGCGAATGTCAACTTAGTATGTACTAGAGAAATATTGTATTGTGTGGAATTTACATAACGAATAGTTGAAGTTAACAATGAAGGTCTACAAGTGACTTGTTGTATGTTCTGCTACCCTGGTAGTGTAAAGACGGATGTGAGTTTAATTTGCGGCTTTTCGAATTAAAAATTAATGTGACAAAGTCAAAAAGGTGAGTAAAAAAACATCACAATAAGTCACGCTTGACATCAATTTCAATCATCAGTTTTTTAGATGATTTTCTTTGGCAGAGAGGCAGTGAGGTCAATCTGGAAGATTTTGATACCCAAAATAATGAGTCAGTTAACAAGTAAAGTCTCGCGTTACTTTTTCATCAGACGGCAATGGGTACCAAATTATGACTCATAGTAAGCCTATGATACAACAAACAGTATCATTGAAGTAGTATCATCTCGTCTAATAAAAAAATAGGCTATTATAAAGGTGCGCTACGTAAGTATCTAGTTAGAACGGGTCATCAAAGTTTTATCCTTTATTATTTTATTGCACACTTCAGTGAACAGGATGGTTTAGATAAGGATGGTGATAACAGTAAATAAGAGTGACGCGTCACATTATATCGACTAGCACGAGTGTGCAAATTAATAGAGTTCAACGTTTCAGAATAAGGGAGAGAACTGAGTTCGATAACCGTCAATAATTCAAAGAGTTACGTGAAACTAATTAAACACTTCTAATGTACTATAGTAACAAAACTTATGGTTTCAATAGATTTAAAATTAATGAGCGTTAAATAATAAGACCATTACAATAACTTCGAAAAATTGTAGAAATTTTGACGTGATAAGGTTTGTTTCAAACAGTACTAAAATCAATTCATAGTCTAATTTTATTGTCCTTTGTCCGATAGTAGAACAATCTTAGAGAATACTTTTAAAATTTGAATTCAATCCCCTCTCCAGACTATTCTAATGGCCCATTCGGTCCTATGGCTTCCATGCAGTTGGGGTCGAGGATTTCCCTTTTCACTATTAAAAAAAAAATACACAAAAATAATATTAAGTAACCTATATGGATATAACAGATTCCTAGTTTTTAATTTTAAAAAAAGTTATGGACTAACAAGTTATATTTATGAAGTTATTATATTGTTTTCATTTCACTGTACTGTCTGTTTCACTGTATCAGTCGAAATATGGACCATTGTCTAGGACGTTAAGGACAGACAGACTAACGAACGATATAGTTCCATGATAAGAGTTAACAACTGATTGAAACCATTATTAAAATGAAACTGCGTCATTCAGACCAATAAAACATATGAACTCATGAACATATAACCATATCAACCTGTAATATATTGGACTACTTGCAATCAATCTAGGACTCCTGCTGTGTGGCAAATAGGTAAGGGCGTCGCCAGCTGATGATTCAAGGGGTTAATAAAAATGGAGGATGAGTAAAGTACGGTAATTATGTAGACGCAATACAGAGCATATTATATTTGGAATTAAAATAGGAAAACAAATGAATGAGAATGAATGCGAACTAAGTATATGATCGGGTCATGCAAGCCACGCGAGCGGACTTACCTAGTTGTTTTGATTTTAGCTATATATTTTTATCTGTAGGAAGGGGGGGCGCAGATGCCCCTCTCTATACCCCCTTGGCTTTTGCAAATAGGCATTCCTAATTCTTCTCAATCAATGATTAAAAAAATACTATAGATTTAACCACATACTAAAATGCCTCTATTTGCTTTACACTAACATTAATTGTCACTGAGATGAAATGCGATTACATTTTAAAACATTTTTAATTGCGAGTATTATTTTCTGCCTGTTACTAGATATATTATATTATTGTATTGTTTCTCGAATTCAATTAATATCGACAAATTTCATGTCAACTTCAAAAAACAGTTCTCTATGGAAGAAATCGTTCTAAGATAAGATTTAAATCTATAACACTTTTTGATCAATAGTTCAGTAAATAAACACACAATCTGTTTCAAAATTCAAAATAAGAATGTCGCCGATTCGCCACAGATTATGCAAACCGGCGATAAAAGCGGATGAAAGATTGTGAGAGTCTGCGGTCCATACCCGGCACGCGGGATGAATACTAATCTGTTCGCATGAACAAAGGAACATGCTGTATAACATAGTGAGTGAGTTAATTCCTCTTTTTGTCTCTGTTACTGTTGCTGTGAGAGAATTAAACCGTTTTAGATTGAGTTTACCCCGTTTACCCGCTTTTATCTGCGCCTTGGGTATGGAAGTATTTTCTTGTGTCTTTCATTTTCATTATTGTATAGATTAAACAAGATATCTGCGGCTTTTTCTGGTACTACGGTAGCTACTAGGTGGAGGTACTTGTGACAAGGACTTATAAGTAGGTATTTTTAATACTAGCTATGCCCTCGACTTCGTCCGCGTCAATGTCGGTTATTTGCGGGTTACTCCTTACAACGTTAGCTATCTGCCAGTGGAAGCCACGTTAAACTCGGTCCAGCAGTTTGTGAACAAATAGACAGACAGATTAAAAGAAAAAAACACGCAAACATTCGTAATACATAAACATACGTACTTAGTAAATGTTATGTTATTTGACATCAAACATCCACTTTCATTTTATTTGTTGCTATACAGATGTGTGCTTTTTAAAAAGTAACTAACAAAGTAACAGGTGAACTAGAAATCCAATTAAAACTAAACTAATTAAAACTACATGAGACTGGGAATCAGCAATTTTTGCACGACGATAATCAATCACAGCTTATAAAACGTTTACCTTTTCTCTATAAGGATGTATACAGTTTTCTAATAATATAACATAACATAACGCCTGTAATCCCCGATGTGTTAAGCAGAGGTGTAACCATTAGAACACTAACATTTCAACAGTTATGTTCAAGTCCCATGTAATAGGGGGCTAGCCTATTGTCATCAACCGGGCACAAATCCAGACTCCAAGGCTGCTACTTAGGAATAATAATACAGGAATAGGTTTATATTCCGCATCATTCTATATCCACATAAGATATTCCGTTTGCAAGCCTAGTACTTAGTGATAAGTCGCACGAGCTTACCCGAGCTAGGGGTGAGTTACATGACGGTTTAACCCTAACTGGGAGAGAACATAATAATTCAACTACCGAGCTGCCAAGCCGTGTCCTGGCCACTTGGCGCTGTGGTTGCCAAGTCGTAATTATCTTACCTGAGATAAGGTATGAAGGAGAAGGTAGTAGATTGTGTTTTTGCTAACTACTTATTGATAGTAAGTTTCTTGTTGGTTTCACATACAAGAGAACGTGTTTTTTTATGTATGTTGTGTTTTGTATTTGTTTTTTAGTTTAGTAATGTATGCAGTCAGAAGGACGGACAGACGGACGGACAACGGAGGCACACTTCGTAACGCTAATAATTGATTGATTGACGGCTATTTTAACAACTTTTTAAATGTATCTACCAATCACATGCAACAGAGACATAATATGTCTCTGTTGCATGATCTGATTTGAAGTTCAACCAATGTGATTGGTAGATCTCTGCACATCTTCTCTCCGCTCCGCTCATCTCCGCCTGAGTTAAGTAGGTATCACCCTTATGACAGATAGAGGAGATCTCAATATATTCACCCCCCCCCCCCCCCCAACGATTTATGAAATAAGTCTCTTTGAACAAAGCCGCCACAAAATGATAGCATCTAATATCTGATGCTAATAAAATCGACGATAAGATACGATATAATATAGAATTGATACGTCAATAAAAATAATGAGATGGATAAAAAGAATTCCATGCTTCCACACAGAAAGTAACAGAAGTTCTACTTAAGAAGTTCTAAGTTAAGTCGTGGGTTTGATTCCCACCCAGGATAAACTTTGTGTGATGAGCATGATTGTTAGTTCTGTGTCTGGGTGTGATTTATCTATAATATGTATGCATTTATAAATTATATAAGTATGTATATCAGTTGTCTGGTTACAATAACACAAGCTCTGCTTAGCTTGGGATCAGATAGCCGTGTGTGAGTTGTCCCAAGATATTTATTTATTTATGTATATTTAATAACGCTCTACAAAATGTATCGCGGAAATATTGTATCTGAGCCTTAGTAACAGTATAGTACCGTACCGTAGTTATAGTATAGTACCTATGACTGCCCTGATGGTTATGTGGTTACAAGCGCAAGCATATTATGAGGATTAAGGGGTTAGGATGTTTCGGGTTTTTTCATTCGGATTTTTTTTCAGTGGCAGCCGGAAGTTGAAAGTAGGTGGTGTGACACCCCCGTGCCTCGAAAGTATGTAAAGCCGTTGATCCTGCGCCTGATCTCTCTAAGGTCGTGTAGGATTTTTGTCCCGAAGAGGGGGTGCACCTGTGTTTACGCACACACTTGTGCACTACGAGTATGATATTTGATGGCAAAACAAAGCCTTTAATTCCCCACTAAAACAGAATCTTAAAAAAAAAAATATAATGTTATTGGGTTTTTCTATCGGGGATTTCTCAGTAACAAACTCGGAGTCCATATTCCTGTCCGGTTGATGGCAATAGGCTCGCCCCCTATTACATGGCGTTTAAACATAACTGGCGAAATGTGGGTGTACAAATGGGTAGGTAAACCTCTGCCGAACCTTTCGGGGATTACAGGCGTATGTAATACTTCAAGTTTAACCCTTAATGTCTACTTAAACGATATTATTTCTCGGTTTCCGTTTCGGCTCATATCAACAAATACTACAATTTCCTCAGTTTTACAAACTACCCTTTGTACGAACCGTTACAGCGGTTGCCAACTTTGCCAGTCAACACTTCCGTTTATTTTTCCTCTGTAAAGAAAACTTATGTAAGGTAACAAAAAGAATATTAAACCAACCTCACGTTGTGGCGCTTTATATGAAATAATTTTACTTTCCTCTTACCGTTTTGTTTAGATTAATTAGTGGTGAAACATTCAGTGAAATCTAACAAAGGGCCTAACACGAGCGTGCGGAGCAAACGTGACTTTTACAGGTTGGAAAAAATAAATGAGCTTTGAAAGGAAACCGTTATAAATCTAAAGATAGATTTTTTTGTCAGCTATATGTTTACACATCATATGCCCCTTTTTTAATACTATATTAACGTGCAACGCTTAAACTGTCAAAATGTATGGAACAAGTGAAATTCTCAATTATTGCATTGAGTTCTCGGATTATGTCGTAAATCCATTTTAAAAGTTTTCTGAATACTACCTATATAAGTAACAATTTAATTTATTTCAACAAACTAAGTAGCGAGTACCAACAATATGGTGGACGGAATTGGTAGCTTACAGTGTCGTAAATCAACAAAGGGTATAAAATAAAGGAAGATTACAACTTGGAAAGTCTTATTAATTTGTCCTTATGTACACAAGGCAGTGTTTGTACGGGAACGTCTTCACTTCGACCCAAGACATTGTCATTATTAAATACTATGTTATTTTTACGTTACACAAGAATATAATAAAACTAGCGACCCACCCCGGCTTCGCACGGGTGCAATATACATACTAACTATACGCATAAACCTTCCTCTTGAATTACTCTATCTATTGATGAAAACCGCATTAAAATCTGTTGCGTAGTTTATAAGATGTAAGCGTACAGACAGCGGGAAGCGATTTTTTTATACTATGTACTTTTGATTGTACAGCAAAACCAATTGCAAACACAAACGTTTAAGTGGTACAGGGGTGTTACAATTGGCCATTTTATCGCTAAACGTGATCCTAACGGATGTTGTTGAAAAGTTGGCCATTAAAAATCTAGACCGGCGCACATCTTCCAAATAATAGATCTTCCCTCCTTCTGGCGCAGTCGGGTAATTATTATCTATACTAATATTATAAAGAGGTAACGTTTGTAAGTTTGTGAGGTTGTAGAGGTAATCGCTGAATCTACTGAACCGATTCTGAAAATTCTTTCGCAAATTGTAAACTACGTTATCACCGAGTGCTATATGCTATATTTTATATTCAAAATAAAAGGAATCTGTAACAAAAATCACGCGAACAAAGTCGTGAAGAGAGTGCTAGTGCTTCATATACTTACACCATACAAAGGATCTTGTTAATCCATCCAACTGAGCTCAATACACAGCCACAATAAGCTAATATGTAACCACACCCTTAGTTCGGAAGTTCTCATAAGAATAAGGTCACAAGTTCACTGTCTTTATAACAATAGGACCTCACTAACTTGTCGTTCTTCGTTTAAAATTTGCAACAATATAACCGGGAGCAACTATGTGCAACTACGTGCATTGTTACGCTATGTGCAACTGAGGCCGGCCCACATCCGCACCGATCAAAGGCATCCCATCTAATTTGGTTCAGTATCGCGTCACTACTCGACCAATAATATAAACTAAAACATTGTTTAACATGTTCTACAATCGTTCGAGAGCTATGGCTTCCGTTCTTAGTACAATAATTCTTTAAATACCACTATAGGAACTGGGTTAGTGCGACGAATAATGCAATGGGAATTTGTATACCTAGTGTTTTAGTTTGGGTCGAATTTGGTAAAAGTACCTAGGAAGTCATGATGGCCCAGTGGTCAAGGCCAGACCTCTCATACACGAGGTTTTGAGATCGCAACCTCATGCCCGGTTGCAAGTTCCAATGTGACTTTTTCTATTTCATATTTACTCTCTAAGTTTATCACAAGTGACGACCAACAACACTGAAATCGGTGAAGCAAAATATCGTAAAGAAACCTAGACTGATAATTAATATAAATCTGAACTCTCTAAACTACCTTTGGCAAGCGTGGTGATCAATGCTCGTGCTTTCTTTGTATGAGAAGAGCCTTTTATCCTGTTATCCTGTAGTAGAACAGTAATAGGCTGGTATTATTATTAATTATCATTTACCTTGGTCTTTTTCTTATCCTGCCTTATTCTTCTTTACCTTGGTAAAGATAAAGTTCAATTATTGTCTTCAACATGAGTAGATTACAATAAAAATGTATGCATGTAATGGTGTTAAATATAAGCCCGTGCTACATGCTATAACTATATAGCAACAGTACGTATCCTTCGCACCGTAGAGAGTCAACCCCGCAGCAAACTTTGTTGTTATTTTCCTCGGTATAAACGTACAAATTACCGTACAGCTCGCCTTAGTTGATTGTCAAGAAAAAAAGGAAAGAATACGTTTTCCAAAAAAGCTTCAGTTGTCAAAAGAAAACACAGGCATTTTCCTCAAAACAAACGCAAAACAGGAAAATAACAATGAAATAAAAATCCTTCAGTTCGACATGCCAGCAAGCCGTTTTTGACCTTACTCTCTTTTTAAAATTGTTCTCCACTGATTCTTTACACTTATGAATCTTGAATACAGTTTCATTTAAATTGGTTCACCAATTTACTTGCTTGTATGAGATAGTGTCCCGCATAAACGCTTTTAACCTTTTAAAAACCATCTCATGTAAAGTATAAATTCTGACTGACGAAAGTAAAGTAATTAATTTTGCTCATGTTACTCATAAAAAGTAATAACATAACAAATTATAAGGAAAAAATCTACAAGCAAAATTCGCGACGTAAGCCAAACACAAATTAGCAAAGTTGTTGAAAAGTGTTCGCGCTCCTAACTTCGCATCTGTTTTGGAAACAAAGCGTGTTCACTGCTTGCACCCCTATTAAGGGCGTTTTAGCTCCACATTATAATATTTCAAGGTTTAAGTACAAACAAGGATTTATTCAAACACCTTTTTTGGGGAAAGAATGAATTTTAGATTCTATTTGTTCGCAGTGGATTTTCTCGTAGAAATGTTTTATAAGAGGTAGGTTATAAATCCATCTGTTACTAAATCTGCCCAAATAATTCCTAGTTTCTGACAGGGTTGGAAAGCTACAGACAGATTTACGTACTGATAAAACTACCCTATGACACCTCACCCTTCTCAGACAGTATTATTTATTATTCACTTGTTTCAAATTCACCATCCATTCTTGTACAATAATTATAATTACTTAATATTATGTTGGCAACAACTTAATGACTATATTGTAAGTAGTAAAATTATCATTAAATTATAATACTAAATTGAAAGAAAAAAGCATTAAAATCTTCTCCTATGATCTGACCATTAAAACAGTATGGACTAAAGACAGAGCAACACAGCCACCTGACTAAAAACAAGAAATCTATGAATTTGTTTCTGTTTTTCATTTTATTTTAAATGCCTTTTTTTCACTATTTTCAGAATAAAATTCATTAACCCAATGAAAGAAGACCCATAGCGGCCCAATGGATGTCCTACTCTTTTAAAAACATAAATCAAAAATAAGTTTCAGGAAATAGTATCCTTGTTTTTGACGTGCTTATAAAAGGTATATTTATAGAACAAGTCTCATTAATTTTTTTCGAAGTCATGGCCATAATATACGTTGCCCATTAATAAATTATTCATACATCTAAGAAATACTTAATTAAAGGCTTCGAAGGAACTATTCAATAATAAAGTTATAACTAGCAACTTAATAATTTTTCCTAAAGGTTTATACGTTTCAATGGAAAATAAGGTCAAATGGAAAGTTATTATGTAACTTTTTCCGACTCTAAAGAACTCTTTAACAATGAAAGTAGGGGTGAATTAGGGTGAAACAGGGGTGGAAATAAAAGTTAAAATTAATTGCGGGGTGTAATTAAAAGAAATGTGAAATTGCCACTGAAATATGAACATAATAAAAATTGTTGTTACTTGAATAGGGTGAATTCGGAGAAAGAGAACTGTGCCTAATGTATTTTGTGTGCTTTGGTTTTAAAGCAAAGAAGGCGGAAAGCGACTGTTTACAGATATAGATACATAACATCATCGCGCCTGTAATCCCCGAACGCTCAGGCGGCAGAGGTATACCCATTATAAGGACACCCAGATACAAGATAGATACAAGTCATAAAATATTTACGTGAGTTAAAAAACTTAATTCCTAAAGACCGGAACTGACCACATCCCTAAATATGAGAGGCCCTATCCAATACACAAAATCTCACCAAGTTTAATTTCTGTTGACCAAAACATGAATAGAACTTAAGCTTTAGACCTTAAACTACAGACCCTCGCAGTTTCATTTACAGCCAGCATTGTCCAAATCAGACCAACTTCTGAATAAATTTAAAAAACCCGTCAATCCTTTCAAGCATTAGTTCCGTTCAATAACAAGCTCTAACCTTGAACTGTGCTTCATTTTCTATTACAATAGTTTACAACAAAACCAATAAATCTCTCGTGTCACAATAGTGCTGGATATTAATCCAGCTGTACGTACACACGCTGCTAATGGAATGCAAATGTTCAGAAATATCGATCGACAGCTGTCGATTGTACTGTTTACATGTCACAACCGCTAACTGTTCATGCTATCCTGGTACCGCATCTGTTACAATGTAATTTGGCGACTGAAATTATTGTGGTCTTTTGATCCGGATATCTAACAAAGCGCTCAAAATGAGTACAAAAGGACCAGAAATTCGTACTGTAGGACCAACATTTTTTCTTTTTGTGAATTCAGCACAGCACTTTGTTCACACGAATCGAATTGGGTGTTAATGTTACAACTGAACTAGGTCGTGTCGTGCAATTTCATCTTCCATTTTCGAAACAAAAAGAATTGCAGCTCCATTTTCAGTAGAACTGCAATTCGCTGTTGAAAAATAACGAAGGACCATTGTAGGAACAAATGAGTTGGTGTGACGTCACGTTACGTCAACTACATTAAGTTTTAATGAGTCATTAACACACTAATACCAACTCTTCAATATCAACTAAGTTATTAAACCTAAAGGTTACCCGAAATGGAAACATTTTATTTAGGTACTAACAAATACCTAAATATTTCTGATCGATCCACATGCTGACGTAAATAAAGGTGTTTGCTCACAGGCGCGTCGGTCAATATTGAGCAAGATCGAACAGCAACCCCAGCCTTAGGTTATGGCATGTTTGTTCATATAAATTGCGATGGGGTTTATATAAGTTGTAAGGAGGGAAGTTTCCAACAATACGTAATCCATATTCTAAATGCTAAAGTAACTTTGTCTGATTGTTTGCTACGCTTTCCCGACTAAACCACTAAACCGATTTTGGTGAAATTTGGCACGGGGAAACTTTGAACCCCAAGAAAGACTACTTTTTATTCCGCGACTTACGTAGGCAAAACCGCGGGCAGAAGCTATTGAAATATTTGCAAGTTGTAACGCGATGTTTAGGTCAAAGTTTAAATTGTATGTTTATGTAGCGGTTGATCCGGCCGCATTAACGAAACTTATCTCCGGTTTCTGCAACCCTAGTAATGAAGTAACTTGGTAAGTCATTAAAATTAATAAATAGGCTTTTAGAAACTAGAAGCTGGTTAACTATGTAAGTCTATTGCTCCATAAAATCCCCAGTTTTCATATAAGTAAGTACTGTTTCATGTAGGTATTATTAAGTTTTGTAGTCTTAGGGCTCGTTTTTCAATAGTCAGATTACTTTTATGCAAAGAATAAATATGACAGTTTGACATATTTTGCATAAAAAAAGCTGTCAAGCTTCCATATTGTTTATCCCTCTGTAACTTTTAACACTTTAAAAATTAGCTATTTTTAAACTGTTTGCTTGTGACGATTTAAAAATTAGCTATTATTAAGCTGTTTCTTTTTACAAAGTCATGATAAATTAATATATCACAATTAAACAACACACAATTCACAACTCATTCCATAAAATAATGACATACAAAATAATCGTTCCGATAAGCCGGTGAAATCCGGTTGCTGCCACGCCGGACGTCCGGATCGGAACGATACCGTGCGGACCGGAGCGGAACGGAAGCGAAAAATCACAGCGCCGCGATCACGCTTTCCGGATAAAGCGAAATAAGCGAAACGAGCTATTATCGGGAGTGTGTGCCGGGGTTTATATGCGATAATGTATTGTGTTTCAGTAGCAATGTTTCAGCTAAGATGTAAAGGGAATAATACACACCTAACGAACCGGCGTGCTTGTATGACGATATGTATCATGAACGTAGATGAGGCGAAAAGAGTATATAAGGATCGTAGCAGGTGGAATTCTGTGGTTTCTACCTTCCCCCATGGGAAAAAGGCGTGAGTTTATGCAAACAAAGCCGAAAGTTACATGTTGTTCCCATCATTGCGATCAGTTTTTTGTTTCGGATGTAACTCCCTTCTTGTTTCGGAAATATTAAAGGTCAACGTTCCTTCATTTCTATAGCTATGATTTTTTAGGAAAACTTTAATTGTTCTAACTAGTCTATAAATATATTTTTAGAGACCATGATTTCTGTTCAGGGGCCTACTCCCCATCTAATAAAACAGTATTATATTTGTCTTTGGCACTATTGGATTTTCAACGCTCGGCTCAGCGTCTAAAGTTAAAAATCTAGCAACAGAAAATATAAAGTAATAATAAAATGGCACTGTTTTAAGAGATGGCCCCATATAAACGGAAGCACAAAGCATTGCGTGTGCGAAAATTGTTTGTAACACCAAAAATAAAAATGGTTTCCCAGAAAATGTAAACTGTTTTCATTAATTAAACAAATATTGTTATAACGTTAACGTTATTTAGCATGCAATAAGCTTCATTATTTCGCAATAAATATAAAGTAATGCGAACTATTTGCCATTTACATAAAAATAATCCTATAATGCAGTTATATAGGTGCTGATTCCCTTGTTCACAAACTAAAATTAGACTATTTCTATCTTTTTCTGTCCAATAAAACAAGAAAGAGACTAATGTAAAAAATAGCTGTCAAATTTAGTCAATCTGACACATCCTTACAATTTTAGTTGACATCTTAAAATATGTAGATAAAAATACGGAAAAGTTCAAGGCAAAACTAATTTGAAATCTCTAACTTAGTTCTTAAATGTCGCCGTCCTTTTCTTTCGCTGTATGTTAATTCACTAAATTTAGTCTAGTTTGTGAACAAGGGAATCGGCACCATTATCCTATATTTCAACAATATAATCCTAAAAAAAATTGAGTTTAGTATAATTTCATCATCAATTATATAGTATTTTTTACGTTACAAACATCAACATATTTCTGGAATACACCTATCATCATTGTTTTTTCAGATAAATAGAAAATTCGTCGACATTGATTTGTAAAATTAAAGTTCGTTTTATCGTCTGCATTGCTCCAGTCTTTCTATTCCTGCAATAGCACAAATATTAGCTTGACCTTTGAATGTTAATTTTGCAATATTTCTGAATATTCATGGATCGTGGGATTTGTCGAGATTGATAGTTTCGTACAGGACTGTGAATGCAGAGGCACGTACGAAATAGAGTGCTTTTGGGAAATTGAAAATGGATTTGTTTAACTAACATCGCATAGAATTTAAGTTTTCATAGTGGATGTTTTTTTAATACACGAATATGAAAACGCAGATATATTAATATCAATTTTTCTACATTCTTTTTTATTAGTACCTAAATGTCTGAAATCGCCAAACCGCCTTGAGCCAAGCGTAGTGGTCAATGCTTGCGCCTTCTCTGTATGAGAATAGGCCTGTACCCTGCAGTGGGACAGTAATAGGCTGGTATTATTATTTTATTGATTTTGTGAACTTTTGTTCATGGCAGTTCCATTGATACTTAAAATAAGTTTTACTTCACATCATAATCTTACTAATAACCTACAGGTAAATAATAACAAATTAAACTAATTAAAACTAGATTATAAATATAGATTATAAATATAGATTATATATTAACTTCACCAAAGCTTTCAAGCAAAGATGCCTAGCATTATTTTATCAAAATCGCCATAAAATTTCAATTTGTTTGTTTAATTCCTATAAGATCTCAACGTGAATGGCTGTTTGTTGTCGTTCTGCCAAGACTCACACTACCACTGTTTTATTTCACATTCAAACAACGACGCTCATAAATAAATCGTAAAATAAACTGGCGAATAAAATGCAACGTTTACTTTCAATATTGTGTTCTGTTTCCGCAGACGAATACACATTAATATTATATTCTTCTGTCTGTCAGTGATTTAGTATATGAATTTATAGTTTCGTACGGAATTCTGTACTAAAAGAGAAGTTTTACATACTAGAATTATATTAAAACAGACTAAGCGTTATAACATCACGAGTAAAATGTATTTCTGAAATACTTATGTTATGTGAATCAAATTAGATAATATGCTACAGGAAAAAATTTGGCATATAAGTAAATAACAAGCTTTTATTTTTAAATTAAAACCATTTTTATTATGGCACCCACGGTTGGCGTAGTGGCTGAGCGATTGCCAGCTGTGCTACGCCTCGTGCGTTTGATTACCACAAGGAACAATATCTGTATGGCCTACAGGTTTGTGTATGAGAGCAATCTATACATAGGTACTACAGTAGAAATTCGCAATGTGGGGCAACGTTTAAAAAAGATCCAGGTGTAACTAAAGGTTAAAATTGGAGGCAATACTAAACCATTTGGTTTAAACATGCATGCAGAAGATTCTGTCGATAGCTGAGAGAGTGCAGAACTATTCATGAGAGTGGTTCCATTACTTCGTTCGTTCCGTCTAACTGCAATCCCCAGGGTTAAGTGTGAGACCTAGCCTCTATCGTATTCATGGGTTCCTAGTACTATCGAGTCTGTATACCTGGTTAATTTGGAACTGTTAAATTAATGAGATGTAAATTAATGTTACTGCGGCTGCATAAAGGCGAAAGTATAGTAACTTTATTGGTAGCTATATTCGAGCTGTTTGGGGTGGAAACCCTCGGGTCGTGGGGTCCGTGTGCCCTTAGCCTTTTTAAAAAGCTAGGGGCAGGGGAAGTTTCAACCTATGTTGCCAGTATCAGAGTCGTGTGTCGCACTCGCAAATGACGCAAGTTTTAAATTCGAGTATCACATAAACATAACATCATAACATCACGCCTGTAATCCCCGAAGGGTTAAGCAGAGGTGTACCCATTAGTATCGCGAGTGTCAGAAGTGTCACAAATTCCCAATACAGGTACTAAAACAAGCGCTTACAAAAACTAGACAAAAGAGAAGAAAAATAATGTCAGACTGCGAGTTTGTGACCAAAGCATGTACAAAGCCTGTCTTGATAGAATATTGTTTGTTGAAGCTTATAAGTGAATGCAGACGATCACGTTCCTGCCTTGCGGCTTGCAAGCCATTTTAATGCTTGAACTTTGCCCGCATCCACGTAGTTCTTACTAGAATTAAATAGGCTGTGTCTGAATTTTCATCTTAGAAATGAGCTAACATTTAAAATGAAAACTATGCTCTGAAAAGATAATGGAATCTTGTGTAAGACTTTTTTAATAAATTTTTGCTTTACTATTATTTTAAGGACTTTGGTGTTTAATCATTTACAATAAAATAATTTAAGATTTTTAATTTTTATTGTTGACATGATAATTGTTTTTCAGTCTTCATAACTTATTTTTGTTTTTAAATTAGATACGAGTCAGTCACTAGATTGCATGACGGCTGACAGGTCGGAATGGAAGAACAAAACTTGATGTGCCGACCCCAAGTAACATGGGACAAGGGTAGGAAGATGATGACAAGGAAAACATCGTATGGAAACTTGGACTTATAATACAAATGCGATTTAGTTTGAAATACCAAATCCACCTCGAGCAAGCGTGGTAGTCTCTATACGATATTATTAGAATTACTTAAAACTTGTGTAGTTTCGTGGACCTGCCAGCGGTTCATTATGGACAGGTGTATTTAACTTTTAATCCTCAGAAGTATGTCATCCTAGTACCACTCGAATGGATTCACTATTTTTAGATAAGAGAAGATTGTGAAGTAGTAGCCATGTAAGGTTTTATCTATAATATAACGTTATCTTTTCAAGCGTGTAGCGGAAAAATGGATACAGAACTGATTGGATTTTGTGTTCCTGTTCGTAAAAACCTATTAGTATGTTATTTATCTTTCATATGTCCAATATTACGAAGGGATTCATAGTAGAGATAGCTAATAGTCTGATAGACTAGATGGTCTGATTTAATTAATAAAGATTTCTTGTCACCGGTAAACGCGATTACTTTAATTTAAGGCTGTAACATAAGATATCATCACGCCTGTAATCCCCAAAGGGTTAGGCAGAGGTGTACCCATTTGTACACCCACAATTCCCCAGCTTTGTTTAAGTCTCATGTAATGGGGGGCGACTGGCGAGCCTATAAATATCAACTGTTAAAAAAGCTGCAGAACTAGATTAATTAATTAAATGACGACTAAGACATTTTTTTATAGATCACTAGCTTTCGCCCGCGGCTTCGCTTACGTTAATTTAGAATTTTCCAAACAATTCGGGTTGTACTTTGCTTGAGTGCATGAGTGAACCCTTCATTTTCTAATATCCTAGTACTTTTTTTGATAAACCCAGAATGTTGACCTTGTGATGTTTTAGTCAGAGTGGAACTCTGACTAAAACTTCTTATTTCTACTGCCATACCTTCTTTATGACACCCTAGTACTTTTTTTTGGGTAATCGTATATTGTAATAACCCCATATTATCAATAATCGATTTTATGACACCCTAGTAGAAGCTGGTCTATCGACATTCAAAACTCACAAAATATATTACTTTAATTTACTTTAATTTAAAGTTACTTTAATTTAAAATTCGAACATGATTCCGAAAGACATGTGGCGCCATCTATCACCACAAGAAGGTTATCGGGTTTCCCTCGGGAATAGTACTTTTTTTCGGGATGAAAGGTACCCTATGTTTGTAGTTGTACACCTGGCAATGTATATGCAAAATTTCAGGATGATCGGTTCAGTGGCTTAGGCGTAAAGTGGTAACAAACAAACAAACAAACTTACTTTCTCATTTATAATATTAGTTAGGAAGTTAGGATTAGTTGCTGCCCGCGACTTCGCTTACGATATTTTTTTTTTGCCAGGGTCGTTCACTGTCGTTTGCAGAACATCCCACCAAAGTTTCATCGCAATCAGATCAATGGTTTAGGACAAACATACTGACATTTATTTTTATTTATAACGATTTTATGTACATGTTTCAATATACATATATTTATACGACGTACTAACATTTACATCAGACATAAATATAAAAACAGTACATAATATTATTGTGGGAGGCGGAAGATGCCTCATCTTGCCAAAAGCCTGTTCCAGGACACATGCCAAAAAAGCATTCTTGTAATAAACGTTCAAGCTAATAAATTATAACTTCGTTCAACTTGACCTCGAAACAAACGCAATACAAGCCCTGGTACTTTCTCCCCATAACAGCAGTGAGCTCACTGAGCTCAGTGAGCCACATTAATGGCTTGTAAAGTATGGAATGTGCACAATAAACAACTCGTAACTTCGTTTCATGGCGTATCGGATGAGACCGACAAGTTACACTTTATTAGGCACAGTTGGTTACGTCATTGGCGCCAATTTTGGTTAATTGAACTAATGGTTATTGAGATTTTCGTTATTGCAAAGACTGTGTGACCCCTTAGGGGTTATAAAAAGGCACAGGTGTACCCATTAGTACACCCACATTTTGCCAGTTACGTTTAAGTCCCATCCAGTCCCAAAAATCATTGCTTAAAAAAAAACTAAAATAAAAAAAAAACTTACTAATCCTATTTTCTAAAAAGTAATATTTGCTTTAAGCACTCACCGATCAAGTACCTTACTATTAGCAAAAGAATTTTGAGAATCGGAACAGAAGTTTCGGAGATTATCGAACTCAAAATAAAAAGGACACTTCATTACCTCCTAATTAAAACATTGTAGGAAAATATAACACTTGAACAAAATTCTAAGTCTCATCTATAAATATCATTTATATCGTTTTATATTAGAATGTTACAACTTACAGCAACTGAGCTTAAAAGAAATTAATATTGTAGGACTCGAGGTCTTACGCTGAGACCTATCTGACCTATCTGGCCCTTAGGGAGACAAATGCAGCGGTGCATCCAATTAACATAATCCCTAATCGCCTTAGCTTTGTCTGGGGAACAATGGCGAGGTACCATGACCTGCGGAGAAGCTTATTTCATACTTATAGCTTCTGCCAGCGACTTACTATACATGTGAAAAGGGCCTACCTCTACGCCAAGTTTTATCCACATCCGTACAGCTGTTCTAGCGTAATTGAGTGACAAACCATTACCACAACCACCACCAACCACCTACGCAACCGTGACAACCACCTACGCATTAGTAATACCTAGTAGTAAGATATATCTTAAAAACTTTCAGATATAATGGAAAGCTGAATGCCAATTTCTATTTTAACGAAGCCAAAAGTAACATTTTCTTCCTATAATTGTTACGAAAATTATGTAGATCTAAGTTTCAATGTTTTTTTTGTATTTTTTTCTTACAGAATCAAATTTTACATATTATAGCTAAAGTTGCTAAAAGTAAAAAACCTTAGACCGTCTACTTAACTACTTAATTTGCGTGGTTAACGACAAAGTGATGGGTCTTTTTACACCTTGTATTTAATAATGAACTTAATGAAAATATTTAACTAAGATTTACGAATTATTAGCTTTTCCTCGCGACTTGGTCCGCGTAAATGTCGGTTGTCGCGGACGCAGACAAAGTCGTGAAATAAAAAGTAGCCTATGTCCTTTCTTGGAATTCAAACTTATCCCGTACCAAATTTCATCGAAATCGGTTCAGTGGTTTAGTCGTGAAACGAAACTGACGGATCGATAAACAGACAAAGTTACTTTCACATTTTACTATTAATAGGGATTTCATAAAATGTGCCTCGGCTTCATTTCTTGCCATACCAGCAAAGATATTTCTTTTAACCAAGGAAATACCAGCACGCACTACCATACACGTAATCATTTACCCGTGTGATCGATCAAAAATACCCTTCTGTCTACTATGACATGAATACGACGCGATAAATCAGCGTCAAATCACTTCCATTGACGCGCGAGCACGTTTAGAGCGAAGTGGTTTAGAGAGATTCACGTAATGTACTCCGTGTTTGTTCAACAAAACGTTTAATTGAATGTTAACTGGTGGGTGAGTAATGGATTGTGGGAATGTCGGGTGTTAAGTAGAACTATATGATTGCCTCGTTGATCCTGTGGTTACAAGCGTGACTGATTCCCAGCTCAAGCAAAAAGTGTTATTGCGATTTTCCATTATGACTTGTGCTGTAGAAGCCCGGAGTTTGGAAATTCGTAGTGTGACACCCCTGTGGGAAGCACGTAAAGCCGTTGGTCCTGCGCCAGATCGCACTATGTGAGTAAGGGAAGAGAGAGTGCACCTGTATTTGCGCATGCACTTGTGCACTATAATATCTCCTACGTACTGGACTAGTCTCCATTGAGATTAGCCTCCGTGGCCAAAATCCAACAAACATCCGAGATTTTTAAGCTTTTCTTCTAAAAGTCTTTAAATAATCACCGCCTGAGTAGTAGTGTTAAATTGGGCTATCTGGATCACAGGAGATCCAGATACCCCAATTTTAACTTCTCGAGAAGTGATTTTGAGTTTTTGAGAACTGATTGTCGTTCTTTCAATAACTTGATCTATTCAGACCGCTTTTCTTAGCAACATCTACAGAACTGATTTCGTTTTCTCTAGAACTGAATCATTCAAACATTTTTGTCTCGATCATTCAAATACGAAGATTCAGATACACACAACTTTAACTACTCGAGAAGCGATTTTTAGTTTTTGAGAACTGATTGCTGTTCTTTTAATAACTTGATCTATTCAAGCCGTTTTTTAGCAACATCTACAGAACTGAATCATTCATCCTTTTTGTCTCGATCATTCAAATACTTACTAAAAAAATATCCTCTAAAAATCTGTTTGAGAACTGCGGAACGGACATGTTCATAAATCTTCCATAATACTCAATGATAAATAATTAATCAATTTTTATTATAACTTAACAATACTAGAAACAGTTTACTTCTCGAAAACTGGTGTCTGTTTCTGATTGATACTAATTTAAACATACGGTATACTGAATCAGTTGCTCTCGCTCAGCACGCAGCAACTCTATAAAGTATGTATGATGAGAACTTATCATATCGAGAATTGAAATATATTTATTTATTTATGGGTAATATAATAATATTTGGTACGATAGCCTAAATAGATTCTGATCTGCATTACATTCCAAATGGATAATGATTCAAGTATAAAACTGTGTGATTGGTGTTAGGGGTCTCACAAGTCTTTTATTAAATAAAACTAAAAATGTTAATTTAACAATTTATTTGCGTTCTACATTACTACTATTGTACAATTTATATGAAACAAATTTCATTTCCCGGCAGTATCTCGTAGCAATCAAAATCAGATTTCACTGACTGAGACATTATAGATTAATATCAATAAATATAGTTATTTATTTATGAGATAAATTTAAAAATTGAACCTTTACACTGTAGTGAAATGGCTGCGGTGCACGACATCTCTATAATATGTACACAAATTTAACTCATTTTAAGTGCAATATACATACATAATATATTCTAATAGGGTAAATATAATCCGACTCGGAGCACAATGCAATAGCGCATATTCTAATAGAGTAATTGTTTCAGACAGTTATTAATATAATATATTCCTTTCACGGCATTCAAATAAAAACATTGAGGAAAATGTATAGCATGTTGCATCCAGGGATCATCGTAAATCTCCCAATCTTCTATAACACCTCCACATGAGAAACACGCTGCTTTATCATTTACACTATTTCCATAATAAAAAAATCCGGCTTCAGCCATTTCCATCACCAACCTTCTCCTTGAATTAGCCGTTGCCCAATAATGTCTAAATGAAATCTCACGCATTTTATACGCATTATACATGTCATAACGAGGGCTACATTTATTTTGAGACATTTTCTCACTCGCTATATAGTTCTTCATACAGATAATTATAAAGGTGAAATGATATCGTACTGCTGTAGCCAGCAATTTATAATGATTAACATTTGAGGGAATTGGTAGGGATAGAGAATTTTAAAATTAAAGAAGCGAATATTTATTTCAAAATTTATTATCTATACACCATTTATTTAAACATGTTACATTTTTTAAAGCACATATTTTATCATGATAAATACAACTATACACATCATGAGAATGTTCATATTTATTGTACAAGCTTAATAAATTAGGACAACCTTCATCTTCTAAATTATTTATATTCTTATTATTATTATTCAAAATATTTTTTAGCCACAACACTTTTTCTAAACCTTTGGTGTAAACACTTTTATCTCTTAAAATATCTACAATCAAATTCTGATGATTTGAGTAGGGCACAAATCCGTCTCTCCAGTATATCCTTCTATTACGTTCAATCCAACTGACTTGTCGTTTTTCAGGTTTCGTTAAATCGTAAAATGGAAATGGTGGCTTAATTAAGAACACCTGAATTTTTTTATTTAACAATACAGCAAATTCTTTAATTATAAATTCATTTGTTTCTGTTTTAAAACCTTGAACATCTACAATGGCTGTCATGATAATCTGCGCACTATGTTACTTAAAGGTTTATATTCCACAAGTCGATCGTTAATAATTAAACAATATCCAGTTGTGTTATCTGGTATTGGTGCTGAACAATCAATCTCCAACCGTACATCTACGGGGCCTGTTTTCAAACTATCGTTTTGTCTTGAACAGTCTATAATAAAGAGAGGGGCTTTCTCCTTGAAATCAACCAAATTAAGCAAGGGGTCTGCAGGACAATTGTAATACGACTGACGAAATTTCACGTACATTTCATATAATATATTGTATTTGTTCTCAGAAAAATTTAAGCTTAGAGGCTCGTAAGGATAATACTGTGAATTCAAAAATAGTGTTACGTTAGTAACCCCACAATGATCAAACAGAGAACTGTCTTTGGTTTTATTATTTTTTCTGTTGGTTTGCAAGCAAAAAATTACATATCGAGGTTTCTCTAATTGCGATGCAGTCTTAACTGACCAAGAATGTTTTGTAGTTTTAGGGAGCAAAGGATACTCATATAAATCCCAATTTCGAAACGCTATTTGAATAGGTTTATCTCTCTCCAAGTGTTTTAGTAGTGTCAGTCGTTCACGGTCTGACACTTTTATATGTGGTACACGCCATTGCAATCTTTGTATGTCTATTTGAAAATTCGCAATATCATCAGTTGCTATGATAATGTTTAAGTTAGAGTTACTTCTGTTCAAAATAAGTTCATGTTTACAATTTATCACAATTTTATTGTAATCCTCCGCAAATCCTAAAATCTTATTAAGAGGTACAATAGCACTAAAATGACCATCACTTTTGAATCCATCTAGGTTCCAACCCCACAGAGCAGCAACTTTATTTTCTCCATCATTCATTGAAACGTATGACTTTATTGTCGACGTTATTCCAGAATTTTTAATGCGATCTATTTCAATGCCATTTATTTCGTATCGGATATCTTGAAACAAAAACATAACAGGGTTGTTACTGAACGTAATATTTTTCTTAATCGGTTTTCCATCTTTGTCGAAGAACTTTGCTTGACCCTCGACGTAAATTGAACTGGCTGATGGTAACACGTATATGTCTTGTTGGTGTATGGGAATTCTGATTTCATCGTTTTCTCTAAAGCTGTTAGTGTAGGGATTGTATGTGTGGACTTCATAGCTTTCAATCGAACTATCGAAGTGAGGTAATTCAGTAATTTGTAGTATATTCATACTTTAAAACCTAGAGCTTTAAGAAAAGCTTTATTTGCTTCACTCAATTTCTTGACTTTTTTCTTACGTCTATGCACCTTAATGGTCGTAGATGGAATAAGACGTCTGATTTTCACAGGAGTGTTTTTATAATAAACTATCATTTTGTTTTTCTTAAATGAAGGCGCAATTGAATATGTTCTTCACCAAAGTTAATACAGTTATCAAGTTGATCAACAATCCTAATAGATATAGATGAAATTATATTTTTGTTCACTGGGAAGTAAATAACGTTCTGGGGTATTTCTGTGTACTGACTCGAAGCAGTATTAGATATGAATTCATGAATAAAATGAGTCGGTAATCCGTTGTAATATGAACCGCACACAAGATCACATTCAATTCTGATTACAGCTGGTAAACTGCTGTTATTAACGGGCACATTCGGCCTTGTTTTTAATACTGAAAAGTATAGTAAACCGCACTCGTATTTATCAGTTAAATGAAGAGGTGGTTGAAAATACGAGACCAGTTCTGATTTATTTCCAGAGATGGTAACCGTAGTAGACATGCTTGCATACTGAGCTCTTTTAAATGAGCCTGTTTATTTTATTTCTTGATTATACCAAAAATTCTTTAGGAAATTTAAACATAGATGTCCACAGTTGAAGGGGTGATCACGTTGTATATTTTCATAATTATATTGAATGTTAGAACCTACATATTTTATAAATTCCTTTGGAGGTTTAAGATTTCCATAACTATCGAAATACTCAACATAATCATTATATTTTGCATAGGCTACCCAATGAGAACCAGTATTTTTAGAACTATCTAAATTAATAACTCCACATTCTTTTTTATATGGATATTTAGGGAGCTCATCTCTCATAAAGACACCTCTAAAATAAGGAATTCTATTTCCATACTTTAAAATGTCAAAGTTAGTTAAGGCCCGTTTGGGTAGCCGATATCTTAGTTTTTTTCTTTTGATACGAAAATTCCAAGGCCGCTTTTATGTGGTTTAAGGTGTAGTCCTTTCCCGATACATAGAGCTTCCATTTTTTCATTGTGTCTCCTCGATTCCTCATACAGCTTTTTAGCCATTTTGAATTCATTTATGGTTTTGGCAATACCAGCTGCACCGCCTGCTAAAGCTCCCACCGCTGATAATCCCGCAAAAATAGGAATCAGAGGTAGTACTCCCCCAGTTTTTGGAATAGGAATAACACGAGGGAGCTTAATCGATGAATCATCAGCTAATTCTCTGGTAGCAGCAATAGCTAATTCTATAGCCATTTTCTTGCTCTTAGGTTTTAATTTTTTTATGTGTCTTTTTGCTTTTGTAATAACAGTTTTTAATTTACTTTTTAATCCTTTTCCAGATGTAACTTTTGGAAAACGCTTTTTGCTCAAACCAGAACCAGTTTTAATTTTTGCTGACATAGCCTTCCTTACTAACCGTGCCGCGAGTCTTTCGCCTATACTAGCATCGGAAGCAAACGCTCGCTCTTTCGCCATTTTTAACAAAATTAAATCAGCCTTATGTCGATCTTTCAAGTTTGATGACTTGTGATATGCAATATCGTGATCTTTGCAATATTCGTCCAATTTATTTACGCCGTTATCTCCTTGTGCAAGCCTTTTTATTAATTTAGTGCCAGGACCATAGTAATTATATCCTGGTAAGTGTAATTCAAATGGTAAATTATTAATAAGCCAATTGAGTAGACTACTCTCTCCAAAACACATTATAAGACTGATGATTCCGGTTTGAATACTTTAATAAATAGTTATCGATTCAAGTTTGTTGCTAATATTATTTATAATATTACATTCGATTTATCAATCCAACTGCTTTCAGCCGAAGACAAACCTAACCATTTTACTAAAACTCTGTTACCTTTTCTTCTAAGAACTTTCTCAACTAAATATACATTAGGATGTTTTGTTTTTTGAAGTTCTTGCGTATAAAATGCGCCTAAAATAGGGTGACCTCTGATAGTATCTTCAATTAAATAAGTTATGGGAGTTGTTTTTTGTATTTTACGAATTTTAAATATTTCTGTTGACCAGTTGGGAGTGTAACCTTTTTCAAATGTTCCTTTGTATTTACTGATACGCATATAATCACCTACTTTGTACTTGCTTTTTAAATTATATTTTTTATGCAACTTTAAATACCTTTCTAATATCATTTTTTTATTAATATTGTCCACATTAGCAGGGATTTCATTAATAGTGCGATGGTGAGTGTGATTGTATTTGTAAATGACGTCATTTAGGGTATTATTTATCCAATTGTAATTGCCTTTTAAACTAAATTCCTTATAAACTTTAGATTTCAATGTCCTGATGAATCGTTCAACTATTGAAGCCTTTTTTGTTGAGAAGGTTGAATAATGGTTAATATTATATGATTTCATAAGCTTCTGAAATTTGTTATTATAAAATTCAGCTCCATTATCCGTTTGCAGATTTTTAGGAACACGCCCTTTATCCAACAAAGTTTTGAAAGAGTTACACACATCATCTTTGGTTTTACTTCTCATAGGAAAGGCCCAAGCATATTTCGAAAATGTATCAATAACGGCAAGAATATATCTGTAATTCTTATTTTCTTTTGAAATTGATTGCATATCAATTAAGTCTGCTTGCCACAAGTCATCTATATCTTTCATGATAACATGTCTTCGTGGATAGTTCACCCTCGCATTTTTATGAATTTCGTTTACCACGTCAGCTTTGCTCATGTTCACAATTCAGTATACTTGTCTTGAACTCAGCTATTATACTGAATAAAAAGCATATTATTATGAGTATTTATTATTTAATTATATCAGCTTCTTTTAATTCTTCGATTATTGATAAAATTTCATTATCATGGTTAGTATTACCAGCATCTCGGGAAGCAATTAATAGTTTCAATCTCTCAACCAGTTCGTTAGGATCATCCCAATATACCAAGTCAGTGTTATTTTTGTATTTCTTTAGCGTTGGTAAGCTTCCTCCAAATTTAGTGATAATATTATTGTTTAACGATTCAGAAAACAATGGTCTAATTATTTCACGATATTTTATACCTTTATCACCTCTAATTTGTCCATTAGGATTGAAATCTCTCTTATGTGCATTTGTATAATGCAACATATCTTTATAGACAAGTTTATCTTTGCTCGATATTAGTTTCAAATCAGGTTTTCTTCGAAGTAAGAGTTCTTTTAAACCAGGGGTTAAATTGTAGCTTTTGTCACCAACTTTAATTAAAATGACATTATCATCATTCACACTATCTATTTTAGAAAATGAAACTATTGAATTACCCATTAGTAATTTTTTGTTTGCACTCCTTATTCCAAATGGTATATTTACCCCATCATAAATATCATGGATATCACAGCCCTCTAATGATATTTCTAAATCTTCCAGTAGTTCTGTCTGGGGAGACTTTTTAACGAACTGTATAGAATTCAGTTCTGGATCGCAGCATTCTTCAAACTTTGTAGATGAGCTAGTATTATTAATGTCATCCGATTCCATGTCTTCAAAATTAGAGTGTGTATTTTCTACATTTTGTATTTTTTCCATTGTTTTGCTCGAATCAACTAGGGTTTTAAGGGGATCTGTGACAGGTTTTAACATTTTGTCAAGTGACAAGTTCATTAAGTGTTCCTGGTTTTTCATTTGTTTTATTTTCTTCTTTATGGAATCTACAGACTTCATTAATTCTATTTTAATATTTTTCTCCATGTTGTGCCTATTATAACACCTGTATTAAGCTAAAGATCAAATTATACTGAATTTAATTTTGCATGTTTTTACTTATATGTACATATAAACAGTCAGTCAAATTTAAAAAACATATCAAAATTCTGTCTATACCTACCGTTATTTAATGATGATTCTTTATTAATAAGTAGAAAATTGTAAGGTTTACTCCAAACGGTATGACAAAGATTTCTGAACTCTTTCCATTGTAAATCAGAACTAACGTTCTCTTCATAAATATGCTTTAAATTTACATCATCTTGTTTGAATATAATAAGAAAATTAACATTGTCTCGTAACAGTTGCTTCGGAATTTTTGAATAAGTTTGAGATAAATAGAAACAATCTATTTGTTTATGTCTACCCATACAGAAATAATTGCGGATATTTATTTGATTTTCACAAGCAACATCATCGAAAATAAATACAGAATTTGTTAAAGCTTCACTCGGAGAAATGACATCTTTATCATCATTGAACTCGTAGAAATTAACCTGCGGTACTCGTCTCAATACTTCAGTCAAGAAACGGTATTTAGGTTGAAAAGAAGTTTTCGAGTAAAGATACAGATTTCTAAATTTGAGCCCATTTTCATGCAGCAGTAAACTAATCATAGCATTCGTTTTACCACAGTTCGACGGACCACATATTATACAGCGAATGGTATTCGGCAATAAAGTGCTATGTCTGATGTAGTGGGTAGAGTCACTTAATCTTATATTATTAACATTTAGGGATATGGGTTGCTTGATCAACTTCATCTTGTCGATTAAATCAAATACTGTTTAGCATTCACATATATACATAATATGCAAAATATTAGGACGAATTAAAAATAAATTTAATTCAAGTATGCCACCTTTGCAAGAATGATGTTATTCTTATCACAGATTAATATATTCTTTTTTTAATTTTATTTTTAAAGGTAACATAAATAAAAACAGGTTTGTAGGTAAAAAGTATTTTATTTAAGTATGATAAAACATGTTATATGCTAAATATGTACTTATATCTATGTTTGAACTATAACCATATTTATGTAATCCAATTATAATTACAATATAG
Source organism: Hoplodrina ambigua (assembly GCA_949774945.1). NCBI lineage: Eukaryota > Metazoa > Arthropoda > Insecta > Lepidoptera > Noctuidae > Hoplodrina > Hoplodrina ambigua. The sequence continues at coordinate 973,306 of OX458974.1, read as the reverse complement.
TAAACAAAATATAAGGTTGTATATGAATAATATATTTTTTCTCATTCTTAATGATTAAAATACATTTAAATATAGATTAAATTAAATGTAGCGCAGTTGTACATACAACATAATCTTAAATTCATTTGATAGATTTGTAGTGCCCCCAAGGTAAAGTATATATTTGGTTTGGTAAAATTTGCCTTTTGTCATCATTTCTATTTAATGCTACTTTATTAATTTCTTGGGTATACAGAACATGTTTCATCGATTTTATAATCATCATTTTATGTTTATATGTCTTGTCATTCAACAAGGCTGTCTTGTAGTTAGCTGATGATAATTTTCTTGTTACATTCTTCGTAATGCCTTTTGCTTTCTTTATATGTGTTTTAACACTGCTTATACAATATAATTTAGCTCTAAGCCCAACAAATTCAGAAATTACATCACCTCCTAGTTCGTCTTTAAATAAACCAGGAACCTTTGCATTCATTTTTAAAATTCCATAAGGGTTATCTTCAGAAAAATTACTAGTATCAAATTGTGAAATATTTTGACTAATATCAGCATAAAAATCATTAGTATGTATATAATAAAGTAGACTATCGGTATCTGTGTAGCAAAGCATTGTTTGATTTTTATACTTATTTTTAATAAAATCATAGTGAAACTGATACAAATGTTGTTTTGCATATTCTAAAACAGTAAAACCAATATATATTGGCCTATCTAAGGTTACTTTTTCCTGATTCAATTGAATAACTACAAAATTTTCATTTAATATATAGATGTTTTTTAAATTTGGTTTTGAAATTAACTTTTCAGCACCTACATTTTTATTCGTTAAATTTTTCGTGTCTGCCCATTGTGATATTAACCTCACGTCTTTTTGTTTTCGTCTATTTTCAATTGTTTTACCAAAAATAGCATTATTTAGTAATTTAAAAAAGTCTTTTTCGAATGTTGAATTACATGTTTGACGTAACTGAGTATTCAAATCAATGTATTTTTTCAGAAAACAGTCTTGACGAAAAGCTAATATACGATGGATCTTTTTTAAAATCAATCCATGTTTTATGCATTGTTTTAAGTTTGTATAGTGAATAACATATTTGGTTTTATCATATAAATTTGCTATTAGTTTATAAGTTTTTCCGCCTGGAGGTATTATTTTTTCGGGCGCAAAAGGTAAATCACTGTGAGAATCGTGCAAGTGATGTGGATAACATAAATCTACTTCTAAAATATAACCATAATCTGCATCATCTGCGGCGTTAAACAGATCAAATTTTGATATTTCATTTTCATTTAATAAATAAAAGTTTGATATCGGCATCTTTTTGGTCATGGCATGCCCGTACAAATTATTAGCATCAAGATATATTAAAAAAGAAGAAGGTTCAGTTACGTCATAATCTGGTAGGTATTTGTTATTAGATTTGGCATATCGAAGTGAACATTGAGCCAAACCGCCACGTATTCCATTTTCTAATAATTCGTATATTTCCAAATCAGAAATCAAATCTAATTGAACTCCTGTGTATAAAAGCATAGCATCCCAACTTAAGCCAGGTGAAGATACATAATGAGCTGGGTCTAATTTGTAATATTTCAAGCACATTTGTCTAAATTTTTCAAATATATCACAAAGTAATAATACATCACTCTTTAAATATAAGTCATTATATCTACCAAGAGTATCAATCTTAAAAACATTCCAAATTTTTTGTGCACGTTGGTATTCAGCATCTGTTATATGCTCTGATGTTAAACTATTAAAAAATGTATATTTAGCTGGAAGCTCCTTTTCATCATATTTAGCCCACGAATCAATGTACTCGTAAGGAAAAACACCCTTTTCTTTCAGTAACACGAATTGATCATAATTTCTGAATTCACTGGCAAGATGTACATTTTCTTCTTTTGTTAAAGATTTTGATAATGTATCTAAACTACAACTTAAAAATTGAAATGAATCTATAAATTTTATTTGTATGTGGCGAGACAACTTTTCATAATAGATGTTTTTCGTTATCGACATATATTTTTCTTTCGATTTAGGTATTACCTTGATGTCGCCCTCATAGTTAGTTAATTCTTTTATAAAAAGATGACTATCATATCCAGATAAATTGTGAAAAACTACTGGAATGAATGGACATACTTTGTAAGTTAAATTACAATGAGTATGCGCTGCGCCGCGATACTCACCAGTAATATGATCGTGATCAAGAACTTTATCTCCTAATAAAGGCTGTTCGCAGATATGACATACATTGGCCATATCATAGTTGTCTCTTTGCTCTTCAGATAATGAAGACAAAGACTTTTTATTTGATAATATTCTATAGATTCGTTTCACATCTCTAATTAAGTTTTTTATAAATATTTCAATACAGTCTGGACCTCTATGCCAAACATATTTATTCAAGCTACAATCATGAGAACAGCAAATATAATAACCAAAAGATGACGGTTGATGCAATTTTATGTTAGTTGTATTATTAACACTTGATTTTGTATCACAATCTAACAATATGCTTTCGAAATCTGCGTATACTATAAAATTAATTTTTAATTTTCTTTCATAGTGCTGAAACTTTAATTTACTATTTTCACCTGGTAATATTGCTAAAATTTCAGAACATTTATGGGAATTATATCGAGACTTACTTGCAAAAAACTGTAAACATGAATCACAAAACTCTAGTTTTCCATTATGTTTAGTAATTTGACGTCTTACTAGTCGGGGGAGATCTTTAATAAGACAGTAATGACCCTTTTCTTCTTTTTCTATATATAATAAATTTATATGATTAACTTTCTTTAAACTACTCAAATAAAGAGGCCCAGTAACATTACATTTTTTATCTAGTCCGTAAACATTGATACTTAAATCAGGATTTTGTTTCTCTAAAAGTTTCAAATCATTAATAGTAGGCGGAAATGTGATCCCTTCAATATTGAGAACTTCTGAAAAATGAGGATAGGATGTAGTTCTACATACGTTACTTCTAGCAGGATACAGCGAAGCTACGATGCTCCATAACAAACAGTATTTATCATCGTTTTTAATGTTTATGCAACTTTTAGTATTTTTTATAACTGAAGGTAATTCTAAATAACTACCTCCTTTCATAGGTGAATATTTATTTATATTAATTTCTAAATGATTTACTTTAAAAAATGACCAACCGGACTCGCAGTGTTCAAATGCAATCATTTTTTCTACCAAAATATTTATTATTTTAATAATCATACAATTTATATCTGTACTACAGCATACAATTTCAAATTTTGTATTAAATGATTTAAGCTGTTGTTCATCTGACTTGGGTAAAATAAAATAAGCAAATAGCTCAAAATTAACTTTGATACACTTATGTTTTGCTAATGATAGTTCAATAATTCTATTTATATCATTCTTATAATAGCACAGGAACGCCTCTGGTGTGAGGTGCTCGTCTTCCTGTAGTGGACTTAGTCTGTATGTAACTATTCTATTCTTAAATGCAGTAGCAATTATTTTAATACTTTCAAATTCGGTACTCAATAGACAGTTCGACTTATGTAAATTAGATCTGGTATGATTTTTGAATTTTCGTTTTAATATTCTTAAATTGCATTTCTCACATAACATAAAATTAATTTTATCGGGTTCATCCTCATGATGTAGGGTAACTGTAAACAATTAAAAATTTATAAGAATATTTTATTATTTAATAAGTAACAAGAAGAATAATATATTATTATGTATATATTTATACAATAATATTTCACTATTTATCTAAATGTTATGGGTTCAAAAAGAAACCTTAAACCCACTATATCTCTTACACCTAACGAATACATAGTTTTATTTTATAAATCATAAAACTGTTTTACTAGAAATGTTATATAGTATAATAGTTATATAATGTGTGTAGTTATGCATAGTTAAACTACACAGCTATTAATGTATGCTATTATGTTTTATTTAATTAATTATAAGAATTAATAATCATAGAGGGGTAGTTTTTAAATTCTTTACGAATGGCACTCAAATAAGCAGATAAGTGACGCCAACTTTCGGTATCAATATCTGTTCTATTCTTTACGGTAACAATTGCATGACGCCACCTATTCATAGGGGACACATTTTCTATTTCCTCACATTTGTATATTTTTAACTCAATGAAATGTGTCCCCGGTTTTAATGCATTAGATTGGCGCGAATATCCATTCGTAACGCGTCTCATTACATAAGAAGTTAAAGGGGGTACTTTTTTACCGATTTCGTTATCAAGAGAAGTGTGATCATCTTCACTATCAGAGCCAAACAGAGCCGCCGCGCTGCTCCTTTTCTCGGCTTTAGCCCGCTTAATGTCCCGGTCGGAGCGAGCGCTGGCACCGCCGCCGGTGCGTACACCACTGCTCGACGGCTCTGAGCGATGAGATCTCTTCTTCGTGCTCTTTTTTTCGACCCGCTTCTTTTCCGGCTCTTCAGCGGATGACACCTCGTCCGTTGGGTAAATGTCGTCTACAAGTTTCGACCTGTAAAGAAAAAAATACATGATAATTTATTTGACACTGTATTTAGATGTAAATACGCATATGATAGTGGAACCTATTCAAATTTAGATTTTATCTAAAACTATTTTTTAGCATTTTAAGTTGATAGAAGTTTTTGATCTATGTTTAAACATTACAAAAAACTACGACAATTGATTTATAAAATACAATTATAAATACCTATTATTAAAAATATATTAATAAAAATTATAAATATTATTATAATTTTCGGTTATTATATTCATTGTTATATTTATTAATTAAGATATTTAAACTATAATTCTAAAACTGAAATACCAAAGATGTTGTTATTGGGAATGAAGTCGATAGTTCGAAGGCTAGTAATAAACCTATATGATAAATTTATATGATAAGACACATCACATTTAAATTAATAGTAGTGAGAAACGTATTACAAAAATATTCAGACCAGACAAATATCAACTAGTCTGTGTGGGAATCGAACCCACAATCACTCGGTTTAAATGGTTGAAAAACATGTTATATTGTGTTCAATATTGATTGAGGCTTTTAACAAGTAAATAACATTAAAATAATACTTACATAATGAACTGATGAATTTATCGAATAGTTGTTTCGAAAACTGATACTTCTTGATGATGAAGTTATTGAATAGTTATTTCACTAGAAAAACTAATACTTCTTGATGAGTATATGCACTGTCACAAACACGTACGTAACTTGAAGTGTTTACTAGCAGCTCTAAGCAGAAAGTATTGAACCATAGAATTTAACATCTCTATTAATAGGCACCAATACTTCATTAGTGTGAACGCATTAGTATTTCATCCCTATACGTGTGTGTAAAAAAATGATGACCAGAAGGAAAATTATGTCAAGTTTGACTACTTATACGAATGAGGGTTCTGTCCACATTAATTCCTTATGATTTATATTAATCAATGTTCGAATAACTTGAGATTAGTCATTGCTCAACGAGGATGATACCTCCCCGACGGAATTCTAAAAATATTGCTAAGGTAGCAATAATACGCAATGAATATACGACTAGTTTCACGTGGTTTTGCTTTGCATTTAATTTATGAAAAAAGTCGTTCATTACAATACATTACTATGGGTGTACATTCGTACGACACTTATTAATTTATTACTAGAGAAATTTGTAAACACAGGCAGGCTCAGATTGCATCCGACGCCTCTCTGGCGCTACTAAGTCTACACAAAGTCTAAATAAGGAGTGAGTCTATTTTCAAATCCTAAATCAATGCACACACAACGACACAACAAGCTGAACTTTCCAGTATAAACTGAACCATTATTACACGGGAAGCATATACAATGTGAGACCATGTTTTATTGGAAATGTGTAGCTATGTGTCGGTGTACTGTACAAAGGTGAGTAACAAAGACAAAAAATGTTCCAAAATGAAGCTTTAAACTACAGACTAGAGTATGTTATTCTTTAGTTGTTATTCTTTAATAATATTTGGTACGTGTAAGCCGTGTGTGACAGAAATTGTTAAATTATGAATTCGGTAAGTATTTTATTGTACTTTTTACACATACATACATTTATTGTATTTTTTGTATTTTGTGTATGTTATATATGTAATACACAATTTTATCTACGTACTTATAAATATTCCACTTTTTTTCTAATGTATATAAGTCACCTCGTACCGTGATTGCTATATTTGTTTCGCAATACTTATTATAAAATTATGAACACTGTTTTCTTCTCTCTCGATTCAACTTTGGAACTGTCGCGATGCATATCTCATTGTTTAAATTTTATTTTTTCAGGATTCAGAAGAACCATTATTCAACTTTGTTCCCATGGAAGCAGTACATTCAGAAAGAAACAAGGGGGATCGATTGCATCTTAAAAGACCAAATGGTGAAGATAACAATGTGACTTCGTATACATTTATAAAAAAACCTGCCCTGGGATTCAAGGTTGTACGCATTGAAATATATGATGCCAAAGATTTCATGGACCGGGAAGACACCCTCTGCAAATGTAAAGCGGAGTTGTGTGCGCAGCATGTCGTAAAACATGTATTATTTGATGATATTTACAAATCCGCAAATGAATTAATTCAAAAAATTCAAAATAATTTAGAGAATTAAAGAAATAAATGCTTAGATATAAATTTTGTTTTATTTGTTAAAAGATTCACTACAATACCTTGATATGTAAGAATATAATTATTCTTATTATATTACCCATAAATAAATAAATATATTTCAATTCTCGATATGATAAGTTCTCATCATACATACTTTATAGAGTTGCTGCGTGCTGAGCGAGAGCAACTGATTCAGTATACCGTATGTTTAAATTAGTATCAATCAGAAACAGACACCAGTTTTCGAGAAGTAAACTGTTTCTAGTATTGTTAAGTTATAATAAAAATTGATTAATTATTTATCATTGAGTATTATGGAAGACTAGCTTCTGCCCGCGACTTCGTCCGCGTCACAGTTGATGTGTTATCCTACGGGTACCGTACATTTTCCCGGGATAAAAAGTAGCCTATGTGTTATTCCAGACTATAATCTATCTTTGTGCCAAATTTCATCCAGATCCATTCAGCCGTTTAAGCGTGAAAGAGTAACAAACATCCATACATCCATACATCCATACTTACAAACTTTCGCCTTTATAATAGTAGTAGGATTTATGAACATGTCCGTTCCGCAGTTCTCAAACAGATTTTTAGAGGATATTTTTTAGTAAGTATTTGAATGATCGAGACAAAAAGGATGAATGATTCAGTTCTAGAGAAAACGAAATCAGTTCTGTATATGTTGCTAAAAAACGGCTTGAATAGATCAAGTTATTAAAAGAACAACAATCAGTTCTCAAAAACTAAAAATCGCTTCTCGAGTAGTTAAAGTTGTGTGTATCTGAATCTCCGTATTTGAATGATCGAGACAAAAATGTTTGAATGATTCAGTTCTAGAGAAAACGAAATCAGTTCTGTAGATGTTGCTAAGAAAAGCGGTCTGAATAGATCAAGTTATTGAAAGAACGACAATCAGTTCTCAAAAACTCAAAATCACTTCTCGAGAAGTTAAAATTGGGGGTATCTGGATCTCCTGTGATCCAGATAGCCCAATTTAACACTACTCGCCTGTATAGCAAAATAGACCAGTCAACGGCACACACGTGCTTACAATACCAACAATAAACATATGTGTAAGACTTCATTACCACAATAGGCCGAAGGGTTCATTTGGACCCACGACCTCTTAATGACCGGAAAACCCTGTAACTAACGCGACTATTGTCATAGTTTGTCCCTTGTCACACGTAGGTTAAAGTTGAAATATGTCGCACGATGTAGCACGACACGTGCCGATGGTGTATTTCCGACTACAGTACGAGTGCGAGTTTCTATAGGGATGAACGTAACGTGTTTCTCGGTAGATGTTTATGTTTGTCAAGACTGTTTAGTTCCGTAACTAGCTTTGACATCGGCAGTCACTGTGTATTCTTTCTAATGTTAATCTGTAAAGCTAAATGTCAAGTCAAGTAATTTGAATGGCTTATGTTATTTCCGTCAGCCAAATGACTATCAAACAATTGACGTAATTTTTATGATTTGACAAAACACGATTCTCTGAAAGATTTTGTATGGCAAAAGACAACAGACTCAATTGACTAGCTATTTACTCATTTGAAAGCCATTAAAAATCAACTTTTCCAGTTAATTGAAAATTAATCGTGTTTTGAGGTATAAAATAAAGTGTTTCTGTATAGATGTTTGTCTTTGCATTAATTGATCAAGGATTTAATTGCTTATAAAAGGGGCCTTAAGAGACTATAACAATTCATAAGCATCTGAAATGTATATCAGTGACAAAAAACATTGAAAGGAAACCTGGACTTATTTCTACATAGTATAAAACAAAGTCACTTCCCGCCGTCTGTAGACTTAGATCTTTTAAACTACGTAACGGATTATAATCCGTCACACAATAATCACTCTATATTGATTCAAGAGGAAGGCTTATAGTTAGTATCTACATCGCATCCCTGTGAAACCGGGACGGCTCGCCAAAAATGAATATAAGTCTGCAATCGCCAATCTGCCTTCAGCAAGCGTGGAGATCAATGCTCGTGCCTTCTCTGTATGAGAGAGGCCTTTGCCCTGCAGTGGGATAATAATAGGAATATCAGAACCCGGATATAAGTTGAGGGGGACCTGCGTCGTGAGTCTATCTTACTTGACTTGCGTGACGTCACCTCCCTTGCGCAAGCGCGTGTTTGTGTGTGCGCCTTTAACGAGCTATTTCCAGTTTGTTGACGTGTAGTTGTTGTAAATCACCAGAACCGATCTGTACTCTTTATTACACAATGAACCGACGAATTTGTGGTGTTTTTGTCTATAGATATATACCTATAATGCGATGAAAGTCAGTTGGTATGTAAATCTTATCTTTTATATGTTTTTACTTTTTATTTAAACTAGAAGATTAAACAGAGAAGTCGTTTTGAATTTATTTTAACTTGAATTCATTTTTAAATATTATTAAAAAATAAAACTTGTCTACGTCACTGTCAATGGGACAAATGCTCAAAATGCTGGCAGCATTGCCACGTTGTATGACTTGTTTGGCTATGCTCTTTCTTTGGCCAGTCCTCTGGTCATTTCCCGGAAAAAAGGTGTAATCTCAGACCTAGTGTTTCAACCACAAATGACCCAAAGTGAACCAAAGCAAAAAACTAAGTCATCATCATCTGCCTAGCCTTTTCCCAACTATGTTGGGGTCGGCTTCCAGTCTCACCGGATGCAGCTGAATACCATTATTTTACATGGAGCGACTGCCTATCTGACCTCCACAACCCAGTAACTGGGTAACACGATACCCCTAGGTAAGACTGGTTGTCAGACTCTCAAGCTTCTGACGATTCGTAACGACTGTCAAAGATCCACGAATGACAGCCGGGACCAACGGCTTAACGTGCTTTCCGAGGCACGGAATGTCAGTAATGTCTAAGATAAACTTTAGAAAGTAATTGAAAAAGTCACATTGGTACTTGCCCGGATTCGAACCCACACCCTTATGCATGAGAGGCGGGCGCCTTAACCACTAGGCCATCACGACACGACAAAGCAAAAAACTAAGTAAGTACACCAAAAACCTCATGTCATGTGTTTTACAGCATGCAAATTCAGCTCTTATTGTATTGATAGCAGTGTGTATTTCTGCTTAAATATCTCTCTAGCTTAAAAATACGCTAGGAAAGCTTTTGAAAGAAAATTAGGCGCATTCGACTACACACCAAGGAAAACAGATTTTTTACCCAAAAATTGCTTACATTTCCATCCTTTTTACAAGCAAAGTCGGTAACTTTTGCTAGAGTAGTGAGAATATAAAATACTGTTATTTTCAGCTAAGTATGTTGATTGCTGAACATTTTACGGCTCGTTCCGAACGCTAATTAACGCGATTGAAATAGTTTTTTCTAAAAAACAATTGACGGCGCACTCGCTGGAAATGTTATTTGATGTTTAACTACAAATTAGTTTGTGTCGGTATATTCGCTAAGTATGTAATGCTTTTATTAGATATTTACTGAATACTGCCTGTATACTTAAAGAGATATTTTAAGCAATTAACGTGCTGTTTTTCTAAACAATCAATAAAGTCATTTGTTAATTTCCCATCTTTAAAGAAAAAGGTGTAGGTACTAAGTAATCAGGTCATAGACATCATACGATACGATGAAATCATAACGCACACAATACTTACAAATAAACTGACACAGTGTAAAGAGTTTTTGTTTTTCTATTATTTAAATTAGCCTCTGCCCGCAACTGTCTCCGCGTAGTTTTTTCCACCCGCTTTACGTCTTTAATTACTGCTACGCTCCCGTGGGTAGTATCACATAACATCACCCGATAACTATAAAACATCACCCGATGTTGTATAGCCTTTACTATGCCTCTTGAATCTGGCTAAATCGTCATATACAATCCGACTAGTAGTTCCAGAAATTAATGCGTTTAAACTACCAAGACAGCTGTTCAGTGTTATCATAATTTTTATGAGTATGGAAGTATAGATTTATTTAATAAGTCTGAAATCCGCCTTCGTGCGTTCTCAGTATGAGCATAAGTCTATGCCCTGCCAGAGGGACAATAATAGGTTGGAAGCGGAAATATTAATATTTTTGCCAATCGATAACTTCATTCTCTTTTTTGTAAGGCAGGTACTACAATATAGCCACAAAACAAACACCATTAGCCGTGTTTAATGCTTCTAAACGATGAGCATACTGCAGGCCATTACAAAAGGCTTACCACAGGACTGCCATAGCGTCCTGAGGGGATTGTTTGTACATCGCTTATCAGTGCCCCCCAGTCAAGTGTTTGCGCCCTTTGTTCTAGGATACGCCTTGTTAAGTAGCGATTATGAGAGATCAGACAAGTTTAATGCGTTAACAGAATAATGGTGCCTACATGTGTTCAAGGCTTGATGTTTAAGCAATTAAGTTGTTTAAATAAATAAATAAAAATAAACATTATTTTACTGGTTCAATTGATTGTTATTTTATTATGTAATGTGCAAATTATGTTTGTGCCTTCTCTGCATGAAAAGATCCCTTTGCCCCAAAGTGAGACATTGAGAGGCTGGTATTATTATTTTATTTTTATAAAGGTCAACTACAGAAGATTTTAAAAGGCTACGTTGTTTAATAACAGTCATTTGTCTGTAACTTCCATCTTATTTACAACATGTATGCACTGTATTAGGTACTGTTTAGTGTAAATTATGGTACAAAAACCCCAAAACAAATAAAGATGAAAAAAAAAATGCAAGAACCAATGTCCGAATCTCAATTACGCTTCAAAATTATGTTGCAACTTATTTTTATAATAGAAAAAGTAATTTCGTCGACAAAATTGCCAATTCAACTTCATTTCTTCGTACAAACTGAAAACATGAAGCGACTTTTAACAAGCTTCATGAGCACTTTTCTTCGGAAACGTGAAAGAGTAACGATATTTGTGCAGCGCCCACTGTGTTGACACGAAGCGCCTCTCGTGCTCACAGCATCCCGCGAGATGTGGAGCACTCTTCATATTCACAGTTAACAAACATTTTTATAAAATAATGACAGATTTTTTTTGTAAATACTACAATATTTTTTTATGGTAGAATGTTTTATCTTTTTGACTCTTTTCGTATAGGAGTTAGTTTTTACAGCCTTACCTAACCTAACCTACCTACATATATCTACGGGGTTAAAGAGACATCGTAATGAAAACTTGAACCGTTCAGTACATTCAGTTAATCAAAAAAATTAGGTGTTCCGTACTATAGTGGAACACCGACGCGGTCATAATCTATGGAACTGCTGACTGACGAAAAATAATGATGCTGGAAGTCTAGAATCATATACGTATACAAAATTATGATGTCTCTTCCACCCGATGACGACTAATATTATAAAGAGCAAAATTTTGTTTGTTTCTACGTTTTTTGGTTATGTGAAGTAATTTCTTTAAGTACTTACTAATCCGATTACAGAAAATCTTTCACTAATACAAAGCTGTACTAATGCTGAGCATCATAGGATATGTTTTATGAAATAACTGATAAGGATTCATATGTTATTGACTGTAACAGATTTCACTGGTTTAAAAATCTTTCAAATATTAACAAGAATAATTGAAAATCGTGTCAACTTTAACATTACTTCAACTCAGGAATGAAAACTTAAATAAAACAATCTATCTTGTCTTGTATCAAAATGGTTGAGAGATTTTCTTTTCATTCACATCGGGGTGTCGTTTTCTCCCGATCTCAAACGCGGTATTGGCAAACTTCGGACAGATACGCCAAATAAGATTACAGCATAAAGTGGGTCGTTCCACTTGTTTGGCATCTGTTAAACTTTCATAAGCGATCGCTTTCCGCATTACTGGCAATCGGTGCGCGCGCCAAATGTTGATTGCGGATTTTCACAGTGGTTTTCATTTTCTACAATGAATGTGAAACGTTATTCAGAACAATGAAATATGGACTTATTTGATGCAGTAATGTTTGATCTTGCCTTACTCTTTGGTCTAATCAAGCGTGATGATATTGAATGATTTATGATGATTGTGTTCTTACTATTTTCAATGGATCATTATTTTGGTGCCGACATCCGAAATTCGTATTTTTCTTTTGTTTTCAATTTACCTATTTGATGTTGACATGGTACGTTTATTTTTCAGATAATTTTGTTAAGCTAGCTTCTAAAAAAAAAATAGTTAAGTTACATCAATATCAATTTGTGTGCCACAGCTAGATAATTCTAACTCTAGCAAACATCCATCTATCATTACGAACTTTCACGTTTTTATTAATTATAGAATAGGATAAGACATAAAATAACAAAGGCATTTTATAAAACCACCGATAAAAGACAGTTTCACTGCTGCCAAAATTACTGACACACACAGCCATTGCCAAAAACAAAATACTACTAGCAAAATCCATCTCGCCAAACACTCCAACATCTTTAAAACAATTAAGGGTCTACAGCCACGAAACAGGCCGGCCTCATTACCCGCTACTAATGACTCGTGCCACACTGCACATGCATTTTGCGGCCACGCTGTTAAAACGCCAGCACACGCCCGTAAAACGCCAGTAACATGAGCTTTGAGTATTCTGTGTTCATTAGACATCATTAGGGTTGATTTCACGCTTGGCTTTTACGCTTTAAAATTAATAAATATTTTATGAAGCTGTTTGCTTTGGGTAACATTGAATATTTATTCTATTTTAAGTGTGTTGTAATGATACTATATTATGGCATGTAAAACTTATATGGTCTATTCAGTAGTTACGAGATATCTGTTGTCCAAGATCATAGAATTATTTTAGTATGGCTGTAATTTTGAGAATAGAATACCTACCGGTATAAAGGTAGTTGTGAAACTACTACTGGGTACTTGTGAAACATATAGGCTGATTTTTCACTGACGATCTTTCTGAGGAATATGAACACTTATTGTAAGACCAAATCTAGAAATAAAATCTATATACTGTACTTTTTTTCATGTTGTAGTGCATTTTTGTAGAAAATCGTTGATAATTTGTCATAGGTATTGTTGATCTGATAGTGAAAGTAGTTAATTTTAATGACTACTTTCCCTCCTTAATTAGTGGGCGATTAAAAATAATGTTGTAATTAAAAACCAGCCGTCTCACTTAAACGAAATTGAGTAAGGTAGCTTTTAAATCTGATATTTGAAGAAGGGCACAGCATTTTACCTTCTTTGAACGTTATACCTATTACTCTATGTATCCTTAAAATTTCTGCTGTTAAAATGACGCAGAGCTAGAGACTCTGGGTTCTCGGTCTAGTAATATAGAAGAAAATTATAGAAACGTGTTCCCGGTAAGAACGTTTAGGTGTTCAAACGAAAAATACAACTATTAACATAAAACTTTATTACTGAGCAATTATTCCGCTTTTCAAGCCAAATTTAACCAAAGCGCCAGTAAAACGTTTTTCATTTCAAATATTCTCATCTGGCAACCCTAAGCAGCTGTCGGAACTGGGTCACTGCACTCTTGCGCAAACTCCCGCGCATGATTTACTACCAAACTTTTACGATTAGTTTATTTTTCTACCAAGTACTCACGTCTAATATGAAGTAGACATAATTATTAGATACAGACAGGTTTATAACTTTGCCTTAAGATATAGGTTAGGCTAGCATTTTCTCGCGACCTTGTCGCGATATGTCAGTAGTCGGAGATTTTGAGCCTAAAAATCTCCGACCCCTAAGATACAGGTCTGCGTACCTAGTTTGGGAGCCCGGAAAACTGACAACAATTTTAAACTTGGTAGTAGAATCCACTGTTTTCTTATGCTATATGTTGTTTTTTATGTACTAATAAGGTTATTTATAATTATTTTCGATTTTTCGTTTTTTGCTTATTTTAATGTTGAATATTGTACGAAGTAGAGATTATAATAAATCACTACCTTGTAGTACCTTCTGTTTTCTTTTTAACTCTTATTGATGTAAGTCAACCTCATTTTTCTAAGCTAAGCTTTTCAAGTAAACTAACTGAAGTGTTATGACATCGCATGGTGTGTTACGATCGGTAACTGTACCGTGTCGGTAATCATAATGATCGTCCTTCAACGTAATACATGTATCTGTATTATCATCAAATACTTAATGTATTTTTTACTAGCTTTGGTCCTCGACTTCGTCCGCGGGAGTGTCAGTTATCGCTTATGCAGATGAAGACGCGGGTTAAAAAGTAGTCTATGTCCTTATCCAATTCCCAAGCTACTTCTTTGTCACATTTCATTACAATCGGTTCAGCGGTTTTGCCGGTATAAAGTAACAAACACAGTTACTTACTTTCTTATATTTAATAATATTACTACCTTCTTGATATATTATTCTATAGTAACCGTCAATTTTTTTGGGATATAAACAAGCCTATCAGGTATTTCAGATTATAATCTATCTCTGTGCTAAATGTCATCCAAATTCGTTTAGCCGTTCTGGCGTGATTGAGTAACAAACATACAAGCATCCATCCAAACTTTCACATTTATAATACATACCCACATAGTAGTAAGATACTTTAAAGTGTGAATTCATGAATGAATATTTTATAACGTGGGTGTCTCGCGGGTTTTAGACCAATCACCTACGCTTCTAAAATACACACGCACGTTAAGCTGTTGGTCCCGGCTGTCATACGTGGATCTTTGATAGTCGTTACGAGTCGTCAGAAGCTTGAAAGTCTGACAACCAGTCTTGCCTAGGGGTATCGTATTACCCAGTTACTGGGTTATGGAGGTTAGATAGGCAGTCGCTCCATGTAAAATACTGGTACTCAGCTGCATCCGGTTAGACTGCAAGCCGACCCCAACATAGTGAGGAAAAGACTCGGCAGATGATGATGACCTACGCTTCTAAAATATGTATTGTGGCACTTCCCTTACCCGTTTATAAACATCATTTTAATTCGTAGAGGTGCATCAAATATCTTTGAAAGTATGAAAGTAGGAATACTCCAGTGTGATCTGCGCCGGGTAGTAAACTGAGAGTTGTAAGTTGTAATCCCAGCAAAATAATATTATTGTTAACCTAATCCAGTTTTACTTTCAAATCTTAGCAAATAATTTACTCATAAATTACTAGGTTAATAGTAACAGAATCGTTAGGAATGTACCAAGCTTCACAGATGATAAACTTTAATAATTTCAAAATTCAGTTTGAGTACAGTGAGTGAAAATATCGTGAGAATATCGTGAAGTCTGAAATCACCAATCCGCCTTGTGCAAGCGTGGCCTTCTGTGTATGAGAAAAAGCCTTTCTCCTGCATTGGAACAATAATAGGCTGGTATTATTTATTTGTATAGTAGCTGTACTGCCTCGTTGGTCTAGTGGTCGCAAGCGCGACTGCTGTGTATGAGGTCTTGGGTTCGATTCCCAGGTCGGACGAAGTGTTATTGGGTTTTTCCATTAGGTATTTCTCAGTAGCAGCCTCGGAGTCTGGATTTGTGCCCGGTTGATGGCAATAGGCTCGCCCCTATTACATGGGACTAAAAACATAACTGGCGAAATGTGGGTGTACTAATACCTCTGCCTAACCCTTCGGGGATTACAGGCGTGATGTTATGTACAGTAGCAGTCATAAGCAATCTCACAAAGCAATCGATTGTAATTTTTTTACTCACGACCTTTCGAATTCTGAGGTATTCGCAAGTAGGTACTGTGCTAACACATAATCGCAGTGATAGTTTAATATTAATGTAACCTTTTTATCGGATGGAAAAAACGCAAAGAACATATCAAAGTTTATGAGTTTCTTATAGCTCTGTAACAAACACCTATAAAGATTCTCTCTATTTTACATTTTACTGAAATCCGCATTGAATAGAAATTAATTACACTTAACCTTGGTAGATCAGCTGCCAATTGAATCCCGATCACCCACAGACCGATACGGCAACACAAACAAACATACAGACGCCCGATCAGCGCGATCTATAAAACGCCTTGGACATAAACGATGAAATAACAACGTAAATATAGATCGCCGCGTCACGGGATTATGTGCAGAAAGTGAAATTGACAGCAGCGTAGGCGCAGTGGCTGAGCCATTGTTTGATGCGTGTCGCGGGTTCGAATACCAAACGAAATAAAATAATATTGGGGCTATTTATAAAATTCACTAGCGTCTGTTTACGAATTTGTCTGTTCCGACTTCGAATAAAGCCATTGTAGATTGCACAATAAAAAAAATAGATATCTCGTGGGCGAAGTTGCAGGAAAATGCTAGTATTGTGTAAGCGATAGAATCTACAATAATTCAGTAAATGCTATGAATACTAAATGGGAGGCCTTGCCTTCTCTCGTGACCATAGCCATTCCGACCTGTCTGATATTGAAATAATTCACTAAAGTTCAGTGGAAAAATCGATGCCATCAAATTGTTTGCTATCATGATTACTAATGAACAAAGATTGTTTTGTGTTTGTATTAAGTTATTAAGTTATAATATTTCAAAGTCAAAGTCAAACAATTTATTTCAATTAGACCATTGTAAGGCAACCTTAAATGTCAGGAAAGTTAAAAATAATATTGAATATCCAAAAGGTAGTTTCGAATGGACAGGCAACTAAATTATTATATATTATACAAAACCGACCATTACGTACGAAGTTTTAGTAATAGTATTTTTAGACGTAGTTATAATAAAGAGTAGGTATTTATCATATTGCCTAGATATTCCAAGTGTGACAAAATACGATCCAATAACATCAAGTATCAAAAAGACCACGTATCAAAGGACCAATTATCAAAAGGACCAAGTTGAATTCTCGACGTTCAACTGTCAAAACATTATTTTTTTACTCTGCAAATCACATTCAAGCTACTTCATGACATAGGTATTTTGTTTCGATAAAACATTGACCTTTTAATAAAACGGTTTTAAAATCACAGTTACTCCTATAGTATTCAGTAGAGTTAAGGTCTTTGGTCCAGAATAGTCTATGAAAATCTCAAGTTTAAACCAGTATTCTGCACAAAAATGCCAGGAGGAGTTAGTCAGTTGGGAACACGACCTACGTTATATCATTGGTTTCTATTTGAACCCGATAACCAACCGATGTGGTTAAGATCAGTACTAAGTAATTAGCAGTAATTTATGAAAACGTAATTTTGACATTTATAATTAGGGTCTGTGCATTATTTTTTGTTAGAGAACATTTCTGTATTTAATATCTTGTATGCAATGTATGTACACTATGTTTATACAACTAAAATAAACTTACTTACTTTCTAACATTGGGCTATTAGTATATTATGTAATATTTACAATATTTACAAGCTTATTAATAAAATTAAATAAAAAACAACCAGAATATAAAAAAAAGAGAAACTAAAATTAAATGGCATCAAAAAATTCATCCGCATCGCTGTCTACTGGAAATGTGCCCAAAAGACTGGCCGCATTGCCACGTTGAATGGCAATGCTTAACCTCTGGCCAAGGTAAAAACCAGCCCTTGGGTCACGGGAAGAATCAACCAATCGTTTGGCCAACTCCTTGAAAAGGCCATGGGCACACGGACCCCACGACCCGAGAGTTTCCACCCCAAACGGCTCGAAAATATAGTTACCTGAAAGGGTACTATACTTACGCCGTTTGAGGTTTTCTGCAGCCGCAGCAGCAGCGCCAGCACAGCACGCCGAACTAGGAAGATGGGATGGCGCAAGAGTATCGACACATGTAGCGTCCCACACTAAAGGCCTACCCAACTTCCACGGAAACAGAGACATCCCGTCCGGTCTCTTGCCATCGTCGCGTGCCAAGCCGTTGGGTTCTAAGACAGCCGGAACGCCGACGGCAGCAAGAGCACGTCGAATGATGTCATTAATATTCGCATGGCGTGCTATACGGCCCGCACTTCGGCTGCACGACAAGCCGTGGTGTCCGAGACTGGTGACAACTTCCCCACAGCGACAGCGATGAGGAGAACAACATGAAGCCCCTAAACGTAAGGAAGCAGCGAGGCGGAAAGTAGTGTCGTCGAACATAGTACCAATGTTCGACGACGGTAGTGCCAGAAGCCAAAGACCCGACTCCCATTTAGCCACAGCAAGCAGGCGCGCTCGCTCTGCAGATGAAGCAGATGTAGTAAATAAGTTTTCTTGTACTACTCTGCAGAGCGGCTCATCCCACCGTCTCTGGGAAGATGGGTTGTCGGGTAAATCAGTGCTCGGGCAAGCAAGTTTCCATTGGGCTATATATTATAAGCTCACCTCAAGCTGAATTATCCGGTGGAGACTTTTGCTAAGTACCGCTGTCTCGTTGGTACAGTAATCATAAGGTACGATCGCTAAGCGTGGAATCTTGGGTTTTAACTTCTTAGTTCTTAGTCTACTTTGCCATTAACACCTACAAGCATTAAACACTAATAACATCTACCCACATAGTAAAACTTGAAGCGGTTTCGCTATACTTGCGCGAATGTGTATTTCGTCCCTTACAGTGAGTATATTTAGCGCGGTTCTGTTTAGTGTCGGCGATCGCTGCGCGCGCGCCGCAAACAAACGCCATTGTAACAAGCCATACACTCTCCGATTTATTGCTCAACGTATCCAGAGATGGATTGCAAGTCTGGAGAAAATTCTTAACATACCACTCGTTAATGATGTTCCTCTTATGCCAATTGAGTAGTTCACACCATTATTAAGCAATAATTCTAAGACATAACTTCTTTAAAGCAACACTTCATTTTAGCCCTAAAAACCTGATTAATTTACTATTAACAGTAAAATTTGATTTTTGTGGCTTACAAATCAATAAATAGTTAGTCAATTGAGTTACCAAATAAGTGACGTCACAGTTCGATATTGCCATACAAATCTATGGAAGATTCGTTTTGGCAGGACATAAAAAATACGTCAATTGATCTAGCCTTGATTTTTGGTTCATTTACAAAGCCTAGTATTTCGTCAATAGTCAATTTGCATTATTGCAGACACATGCCGTGACCTATAACTTCAGACAGACGCTATAAAGATACGACCTTTTAAAACTATACAAACGAAGCTGTCAAACTCAAACGTAAGTAAGTAAGGTACGGTCAACAACGAAAGTCGATTAACAATGTTACTTTTTTATATCATTTTTACAGACACTAATCACATATAATGTACTGGCTTTCAGAACTTTACAACTTTAACTTTACTTAATAATTAGGATTTAAAAATCATAAATGTAAATCGACTTCTATTGCTGAGTGTACCTTTTATACCAGACCCCCGAAAAAATGAATGAATGAATCGAATCCAGTAATAATATCTATCTAGTAAGGGCGCAAACCTTCATAACTACATATTGTTTTATCTATCTATATATCCAGCAACTTTGGGAAAACACAAATCAAATTACCATTAACGCGGAACAACAAACTACATCCATCCTCAGTTCTTACATCAACAAATAAATACTAACGCAAACTATTTCGTCCATAAACTACATACAATTAACAAGTAAGCAATATAAGGTTTTGTACACAATATCGACATAAACAATCCATTACACTAATGTCAGTGGTATCGGGTTTCAGTGTCGAGTGTCAAATGGTGTTACGTAATGTGCGATCTTTGTCCGACGCGTCGCTAACCTAAAGTGCTCATATACAGGATGTTACGGAAAATTGAGATGTTTTAAGTACAAAAAAAAAATGAGATTGTCAGAAGAATCTTAAAGTTACATTACCATGTCGGTGGCGCGGTCACATACGCGTGTCGGTGAAGCTAATCAATAATTTTGCCCTTATCAAAAATCGTTAACGTAATTAAAGAAGCTGTCTATTCAATAACATCTTTGTGACAGACGAACGAAAAGTGATCCTATAACTTCTTTTCTTTTAAAGTTAAGAACTCTAAAAAAGTGGGAGTTGAGATTACTAGGTAAAAGTTTATAAACTTTTAAATTGTTGGTTATAATAGGTAATAAAAAAACTTACGATTTTAAGACTTTTTTATCTTAAGCTCTAATAAATTTGGCACTAACGTTCAGTTAAATGTAAAGGCCAATAAGAGCTTAATAAAAAAACCTAAAACTTTGAAAGTAAAACATAATGTCATCAACTGCTAGGACTTCCTCTACCCAGTCGCAATTTCAAGCATTATTTAATGTTGATATGTGTGTGATTGATTTATGAACTGTTTCACCCACTCGCTGTGTAGGAGTAGGAAAATTCGTTGTTCGGGCTATTCTAAAATAAACCTAATTGCAGTGGTATAAATGTAGGTTATCTAAATGTCGTAGGTTACAGGTCAAAATAGCCCGCCCTTTAGAGCTATTCTTCATACATACAAAGTGAAACATACCTATCTACATCGTACTTGTTCATTATATTCACATACAAAAGCAACAAAAATATTTTTATCAGAATTTTGTAAAAACCTAATTGAAAAGAGTGTCCTTGGAGTTTCTTGATCGTTCTTCTTCATAGAAGAAAACCTACGTTTTAAAACGAGAAACAGTAACTAGCTTCAACTTTCTGACTGTGGACCGACTCCTTGACACTTTAAAACTGACTGTAAATAAATGGTCTAATTGAAATGAAACCTTTGACTATAACAAACATAGGTGTAGGCACTTCCAAAAATAATTTGAATTAATTTTTAAACATTTCATAATCTTCTCGCCTGCAAGCTTACTAGCCAGTTGACTCCACAGCAGATAATCGCTAAACAGGTCACCTAATGCGTGAAATCGTCTTCAAAACATAAGGGCGATTACAAGCGGTCGACAAACGCGGGATCGGTCGTAAAGCGCACTCGTAACACGCATGGCTCGACTGTGTGTATCGGAAATGGGCCGGTTGTAACACATTTACGGAGTCCGGTCCATTTAATACTGTATTACCGTTCAAATTATTTTTTATGTGCAACTGGTTGAATCGCCTCTGGTTGGCTGTGTGTAATCGCCAATCCAACTTCAGCAAATGTGGTGATCAATGCTCATGTCTGCTCTGTGTGAGAAGAGGCAGACAATGATAGGTCGGGATATACTGGATGTAAAAAGATATATCATAGCCAGCATCATTCTGTCGAAACTAAGTAATATTAAGCAAATATTATTGCTGGAAAAAGACTTTTATTTTGATGTTAAAAAACACTGTAGACAAAATCACTTTACAGAGGTCGTAGAGATAGTCAAGGTTTAGTTATAATTTAGTTTCCAGGTATGGTCCTGAACAAAAATAATATTGCAATTATGAAAGAACGGAAAGAACAAATAATTTTTAGCGCCATTATGTATCTTTATACACCTGTTATTAACTTGTATACGCTTGTACAATAAACGTATCTGAAAAATACAGTACCAGGCTTGCATAAACACGTCAAGTTCCCATCGCGTATCACAGTACAGATAACGTAGAGTGTAGCACATCAATTTGTTGTTTGGAGAGCTCTCGAGCTGGCGAGCCCATCCGCGCTGTTTGCGCGCCCATCGCGAATGACACTGATTCCGATCATAATGGCCCCGCGGAACCGAGGACCGGGCTTTAGTTATTTATAATGTATTAGACATACCGTTGTTTGCGAATAATTAATTATTTCATGTCGTACACGCATTTACTTTTCCAGTTTATCTTTTACTTTCCTTGCTGCTAAGGACTATTTCTTTTTAAAAGAAACCCTTTTTTCATGTCCCTATTAAATGTTTCATCGGAATTAAGTGTAATATCTTCAATCATCATTATTTATCGCTCAATAATGTTCCTTTAAAATGGAGTCGCTAATCTGTTGAGTCTCTGGTGTCAAGATAAAACAACTTTACATTTTAAAATCCAATTAGCCTCGCTCCTTATTTTAAATCGATACCCCGAATCTGTACTCATAAAAACATCAAGCCTTACCAGTTTGTAAACATTTCAAATTATATTAAACATGGAAAGGAATTTCGTAAAATGTTAACGAGTTTATGGAGATATGTATGTATAATAAACTGTATCAAATGAATAAAACATGACGTTGTCAAAACAGAAGCATGTTACTTAATTACTGATAAACATGATGTCAGGTCTGCGTAGGACCAGTAGGGCTGCCAGACATCCGCGATTCTCAGGGTTTCTCCTAGTTTCGTCAGAAAGGGGTTTTTATGTGTCGCTTTATGTGTAATGGAAATACTGATTATTTAAAAGATAAGCAATAAATATGAGATTGCATGATATTAACTTTTTTTACTTAAAAGTCACCACGAACTATGCACTAAATATAAACGCGAGAGTTTGAGTCACAAAAATAAGATTATTTACAGAAATACATAGACGGGATAAAATCAAATTTGAAGTCTCAAAGAAATCATAAAATAAATTATGCTAAAAAAATGTAGTGTAATAATATAAGTATCCTGTATTTCTTACGTTATCAGGTACACGTAAGTATTTATCTATATTTATATACACTTGCATGTGTCGGGGGCTTCCGTACGGAGTGTTTATGGCTGACGCATTCCGTTACAGACTGCATCGCATTTGCATTTGTATTTAAAGTCGAGTATTAAACCCGGTAATGCGGTTGTTTTATTGTTAGAACTTGGTTGGATTAATTATCTATCAATAAATCAAATAGTAACTTCTTAAAATTAAATGATTAAGTAATTTTTAGTCCTTTGAGCCAGATTTTGTTAAAAATTTTCAGGTTTCAGTCAGGTTTTGGTAAAATAATAATATCAGACTATTATTATTATACCACCGCAAGATAAAAGCCTCTTCTCATACAGAGAAGACATGAGCATTGATCGCAATGCTTGCTCAAGATCGTTTCTGTCTTATTTTAATTACAAGTCCAGGTTATTCAGGTCCAGGGAACCAACTCAAATATGTATAGAAAAATAACAGACAGTATTTTTAACACACTTTTTTTTAGGGAACGATCGGTAGGGTTACCACTCACCATAAAGATCAAATGTCTCGAATAAAAATGGGTGCTGAATTTGAGGAAGATCCGTAAAAACATGAATAGTATAGGTTTATAAAGTAAAAAATATATTTGAGGTATAACTCCATCATCCACCATTTTAGATATAACTTCTATTTAAATATTGTTAATAAACATATGAACAAAATAAATCATACTCTTATTGTTTATTTACTCGTACGTTATAAAAAGATTAAAGAATCTCCTTCTTGTGGCCCGTACATATTGGTTTATGATACATTATTATAAACTTGCTGAATCCAGTAACGTAAACCGTAATAATTTAAATATATATTTTTATACAACGAAAGGCAGACGCTGTCTTGTCCAAATTCTTGAGTTCTATATACATGATTTCCAGAGAAAAAAATGCACTTTCTTTTCCGAATTCTTCACTTTTACGACTTGTCTTTCCCTAAGAGCATTATTCGGACTTTTTCAAACAGAAAAAAAGCCATTATGCCAATCGTTGCCGTTGTTCTTAAGTGATGCACAAACGATGATTACCAACAAACAACAGTTCATTATTGCTTCAATTTCATCATTTTTAGCTAACAACTAGTTAAGGCAGTAATACGGCGAGCTTTACCAGAGTATTATCTTAGTTCCAATATGCCAAATGTCAGGATCATTACTGTCCAGTAAAAACAGTTCAAATAATACTAGCCTATTATTGTCCACTTGCAGAGCAAAGAGAGCGTTGATCACTACGATTGCTCAAGGCGAATTGACGATTTATGACTTCAAATTAATCAACGTTAAATATCCAAAATCAATACAATTATTCAAGAAAAATGGGCCATTTTTGACGTAGGTGTTTTGGTAAAACTAAACCCAGTTATTATATGGAAACGCACCCTACCACTGATTATAAGGAAGTATTCTCATAATTCAAGATGGCGGCGTGTCACCCAGCCGTTATCCTCGCGCCTTGGATCAGCTGACGTTGTGCCATGAATGTCTAAGTAGGTGACAGCATGCCATGCCGACTGGCGCGGAAGTTATGACAGGGTTGCCAGTAAACAATATTGCTGCACGTTGTATTTGTATTTTGGTGATGGTCAATTGAGATGTCGAAGACTGGTGCTAGCTCCTGCACATGTTTAAATAACTATTTGATAAATTGGTTCAACCAGAAAGAAAACGCAATTTATTTGTCGAATATGAAATTAAAATATTTGTTTAATTAAGATAAGATATTCTTTTTTTATGACATGGTAGCATGGTATGACACAGCCGCCATACGGCATACAAATGTACAAAATTCAGGAGAGATCCTAAGACCTAGATCGATGTTAGACCACTAATATGCACATATTTTAACACTTCGAATACAAAAAAAAATGATACTATTATAAGCCTGAAATATCCAGAAATATTGCTGTACTAAATCTAGAACAATACGCCATTCTTTTTTAAGCTGAAATATTGTTTAAGCGAAGCTTCACTAATAGAACATTGAAACCTAAATACCAAACGGGAAGGTTAAAATGCAGGCTACGAAAGATAAAGCTACGGCGTAGCCGTCTATAGAGCCGCAGTAGCTACGACGTAGACGCTACGCCGTAGCGCCCTTGTAAAATCTAGTTGGGGTCTGAATCGATCCGATGAATTTCAAATGTGTAATTCTCTTTCGATAAGTTAAAATTTGTATAAAAATAACACTAGCTGATTATTGCAGTGCCACTGCATAGCATAGGCCTCTTTTCACTCAGAAAAGGCACGAGTATTGATTATAACAAGCGTGCTCAAACTGGATTGGCAATTTCAGACTTATATTGAAGTCTAGGTTTCCTCACAATATTTTCCTTCACAAGTCTCATTGCCTGGTATTGAGCCCGCAACTTAACACATAAAAGGCGGGCGCTTTACCCACTGAGCCACTTTACTTTATATGGTAAATTATTTTATTTTAAGTAATAATCAGGGCGCAAATTCTAGTAACTTTTATGAATGATCGTAATCTAATCTCAGTGTCAATCTGTTAGATATGCCTCTAAACCTTCTTTTTTTACATGCATTGTCGCTGAGATGAGATTGCGACTAGGTTATGTACGTATTTAATTAATTAGTAGAATTGGTCTTCTGGTTCGTATACTGGTCCTTATGTTACTGTAAAACCTTGTAGAATAATTAGAGCCTGATTAAAAACCGCAGCAATAAATTAATGTTTATAAAATCATAAATCTTTAAAAAGTTAACAAACTTGTACTCAGTACAACAGCGGAACGATTTATTATTAAAGTAGTGAAAGAAACGTAATTAAAACTAGTTTATTTATAGCTTCGTGTGGTTTAATACCATAAACACAGTTCACTAGTGTTACTATTTTTAGTTACAATTTATTAAATATTTCCACGTTTTTAGTTTCAAGGTAATTCTGAATTAGTTAGTCACAGTGATTAACTACACTAATTCAACTTTTGCCCATAAAAAAACAGTTAAAAAGTTTTCAATGTAATCGCAATCTCATCTCAACGACAATCAATGTCAAAAAAATTACGGCATTTTTACCCGACGATAAAGGGCTATGTGTTTGTCAGCAGATGTATGTATGTTTGTTTTTAAAACTAAATGCGTGCGATTGGACTAGATCTTATGTCCATCGCAGTAGTCGGGACCCTTTAAAATTTTCTAGCCTACTGGACTTGTTCCTTTTTTTCAGTTTTTATTTATAGTTACGCAGTCGGGATTTAAATTTTTAACATTTTCTTTTCGACAGATTAAAACTAATATTAGATTGCGATCGTTCCTAAAATATTGTGGAAATGCGCTCCCGATGCCTAGCGGAGTATAAAATGTATGTATATTATGTTTTACAGACTTTTATATCATTTCTTTCAGTTGATCTTACACCTAATGAGAGGAACATTAATATCCGGCAAAAACAGTTTAATATACATCCGTAGAATGCTGAACGGATGTGAACATATTTCCATACAAAAATTATGTTTTCTATGGACTAAGTGTAGTTAGTATGTTAGCCTTCAAACAGTTTTGAACGTATTTGTTATTTCAACGCTAACTATATCAGATCGGAGCAATCAAAAAACGATTAGTTTCATTACTCCGGTACTATTCATAACTAAATTCTTATTAACTACATGAAAGCTCAATTTTCTGACAAGCAGCTCAGTGATTGATGACAGTTTATTATTAATTTGGTAGACAAAAGTAGTGTTTATCCATATTAGACGTATGATATCCTAATAAAAATAAATGTTCACTTTTGAGGGTCACTATAAACTATGTATGTAGGATGACTTAAACACATGATTGTACTCATGATAACAAACAATTATCTCAAAGTAGTGTTTTTTTTTTTATTAATTTGTAACCTTTAATAACGGTTAAATTTAAAAAAATGCATGATAAACGTTAAACAGTTTTGTTTGTAAAAAGGGATAAGTAATTAAACTAAATTTTCAGCTGATTGTGTGTTGTTTTTGTCACTTAATAATTTTTTGGGCGATTTACACTACTTACCACAGTGATTTTTCACAAAAATAACTGTTTGTGGCAGTCTGAAATATAACACACAAAATATGGTTGTGCATAAAACAAAATAGGGCCCGTGTGGATGTTTAAAGTTTAGTTAGAACATTGAAATATTAAATTCGTAAAAAAAGAACAAATAAAGAAGTTGGAACTTGATTCCCAGTTATGGTTCAAGATAAAAATAAATTATCACAAAGTAAAGAACCACATATCATTTTTGGCAAAAAATTATATGTGGTAAAAAAAATCACAAAGTAAGGACTTGTGATTTTTTTTTTTTGACTTTGTGATTATTTTTTTTTACTTAGCGATGCCTCGTTAAGTATCTTTTTGCCTCAGTAATATGACTAGATTCTTCTTTATGGATGTCTGTACATTCCCCTAATAACTCTGACCATGTTCAATGTGCGGCATAGCTTTTATAACAATGATGAACGACCTTCAAGTCTGCCGAGGACAGACGGCCGTAATGGATAGGCTAGCCGAGACGGTAGCCCAGCCAGACACTATGTGTGCTCTATGGTATTTCTTTACGTAATGGGGACGGGGAAGATGGATTATTTGTATTAAGGTGGTGCTATCACTTTACTTTGGTGTTACAGATTACTTTGTATGTATCCATTCTTAGATTTCATTTTAGGCTTAGTGTTAATACCTACTTATGTCGAATTAATTTCGATATTTGAATTAATTTAAAAATTCTGCGAAAAGTCATGTAGTCTTAGTTTTTCATGTCTTATTTTGTGCGATATCTTGGTTATATTAAGATCTCCCATGTGTAGTTTACAATAAAGTATTGACAAATATCTATGATGTGATCCCACTACTGTTATGAATGAAAAATAAATGGGTGGACATGTTTGTTACTCAGAACAGAAATAGCTGGCTTTGGATATTAATGTAAGCTACATTATCACATAACTTTAATTCCACAGAACTTTGCCTTCATTCTGAAATCTACGCAGACCAACTCGAAGTTATGCTAATATTAAACTACTAGTAAACATGTCAAATTCAAAAAGCTCATTTTCCTCATATAAACGTATCGCTCTCACTATCTCATCGCTAAATCCCGGAACGGAGTCACATTACCGTCACTCAGCAATCACTCGTGAGCGATAAGTCCGCAAAAAGCGGGATTAGTTCACCTCTATGCTCTATGGACACGGCTGTAGATTGGACGAGCTGCCCGATAAATGGATTAACGTATTTGGACACTCTTGACTCGTGAATTGGTCAAGTTACATAGTATAACACAATATGTAAGCTTATTATGTTTGTTGACCTCGCAGTGTACCGTTTTCGTATTTAGGTCAACTTTTAGGGCATAAGCAACAGTGTAATTAATTTATTAATAGGCCAACACCAATTAAACTATTCAAACAAAAACTGTAAGGATTGGGGTTGAGTTCGCAGGGTGGAAGAGGAATAGACGCGCAAAATTTGGCTACAAATCACCCCCAGTGCACAGAGTTAGATTGTGTCATCATTTATGAAAAACAAATTATGCGATTTCGGAGGAATTGCAATAATGACACAATAAATTAAAACCATATGAATTTAAAAAAAAAATAAGTTCATTTACTTTGAACTGAGGTTAAACAGCTGGCCGCGCACCAAGCTTGCTGCTCGAATCTCAATACTGGCTCCTTTAAATGAGCCTTTGTCGATCTCTAATTTTGATCTTCTCTTCATCGTGTGGGCAGTAAGGTCTTACGACCCCACACACCCTAGTGTCAGAGTTTCTGAACCGCCTCAAGGGCCTCTGATATGTTTTGAGTGGGACAGTACTAGGCTGGTATAATTTTGATTAACTATTAGAAAGCAGCCAAACCCCCGATTTCTCGAACGAAAAATGTTATATGATAAACTGTTTAAAGTACCTAAGCCGCTGTAATTGGATACCAAAATTATTTATAACCAATCGCAACAGCTTAAGCGCGCTTGACAATTTGTCGCATAAATTTTGGTTGATATTCGTTCGAGAATCCGCGGGTCTTTTGCCCGGCTATATCATAGTGATGCGACATCATGGCGCCTCCAGTTCACAGCTGTTTACTCGTCATAACAATTATGTAAATGAGCCATTACACTAAGTTGCTGATTCAATGGTTCAGTTCGAGATTTCCACGATTTTCTGACAATTCTTAGTAAGAATGAGAGCTATAAAATAAATATAGGTACTTGTTTTGTAATTCTGTTAGTGTTCAAACAAATTATTTTGTAAGTCCACTAAAGGAAATACAAAATTGTTTCAACAACTCTTCCGAGAAGCAATGAATAAAGTTTACAAATTAAATGTTCTGTTTTAAATAAATGACTACGTTTTGAGACTTTGTAAGCTGTATGATTGGTCACGGCTGCGACCGCAAGGAATATAAAATATTACTTCGTAAATATGATAAGATTATTGCGGAAATTGTCCAAAATGAGGCTGATGTTAACGCATAAAGTAAACATAAACTCACACCTTTTTCTCATGGGGGTAAGCAGAAACCACAGAACGCCACCTGCTACAATCCTTACATACTCCTTTCGCCTCATCTACGTTCATACATCTCATTATACAAGCACGCCGATTACGAGTACTGCGCACCTGACCTCTCTGAAGAACCTCACCAAACACATAGTACGACAAACTGCATACTTTCATGTTTACCTTTTGAAGGACAAAAACATAAACGTGAATGCACTATGGTACGATCATTTTATTATTCAAGTGTGTCCCAATTTAAATATTTTTCTTTGTTTCTTTCTTAATGTAGTGAAATACCAAAATGTTTGTGTTTAGTATAACAGATAGATAGTAGGTATTATAGATAGTATTGGTCCCGATTAGCTCAAAATATCTCGAGCATTGGAACGGAGCAATTGAGACATTTGCCCTGCAGTGAAACGACACAGGCTAAAAGTAAAATAAATAAATAAATACTTTTTAATTATGTAGCACATAACATCAATTAAAAACCTCCACCTTTACAAATATCAATGAGTAACATTTGATTTGTAATCTTTCTCGGAAATTTCTGCGAAATAATTATGTTGTTTATTACTTTTCTTCATAAATACTCTTTCGTCACCCATGTAACTGGAAATTAAATCAGTTAATCAACGTGTTTTATTTTTTGCGGTAACAGTTACCGAGCACTCAAACTCAATTAGTTTGTAGGGCATATTGATTGGCGTCGGATATTGTACTGATCTGATTAGATTTTTCTACTGCCTTCTTTTTCAATTGGGAGCTTGTGTTAATTAGGGCTGATTTTTTAATAGTTAATTACATAAGTTTTACTTGAAATTTGAAGAATAAGTGTGCATAGTTACCCGTTAAATGTGCATACTGTCCATCCATCTAAGCAACATTGAGCAAAAATTATTGCTAGGAAATGACTTTTATTTTTGGTTCAAAAATCACTGCAGTGCACAAAGTAACGCACGCAATTTATTGTACTTACGGGTACATTCTTAAGGACATGAGTTTTGTTAGAACATTTCAAACTTTGTAAAAAAAAGTAGGAACTTTGACCTTTAATAGCTACATAAGCAGAAGCCCATAAAGTCGTATTAAATCAGAATCATAATAGGTCGCACAAGCCCTAAAGCTTATCTGTGGCTTGTAAGCACCCCTACCTCTTTTCTTGTTTATAACATTTTTATCTTCACATTCTTCTTGCAACATATTATTTTCCTTATTAAAAACATTGTCCTTCTATGATGAAAATGATTCGTGATGATCTATCGTTCTATGATGAAAGGAAAGACTCATGAGGAAATACAAACTTAGGAGCTGATACTTCAAATAAATTTATTGCAAAAACGTTTTAGTCAAAATCTATTGAGCTTGTGGCACCGGAAAAATATACGTCAATCTCGAAAATATTTATACATACATACATACATAAACTCACGCCTTTTTCCCATCCTTACATACTCCCCTCGCCTCATCCACGTTCATACATCTCGTCATACAAGCACGCCGGTTACGAGTAATCCGCACCTGACCTTTCTGAAGGACCTCACCAATAAGGTCAGGTCGCTTTCTGAGAATTCTGCTTTTAAACACAATATTACTCGATACAAAATATGGTAAAGTAACCTTACCTTTCCACAGAAAAAAACTATTACAGTACAACATTTTGCTGTTATTTCTTTTGTTTCTTAACTTACTTTTGTGTATAATTGATTTATATTTTGTAAATTAATTACAAGCATTGTGTCATCTCTCGTCTCTTTCTATGCAATCTGACAGAGACCGTGCTTCAGATGTTGTCTACGTCTTAAAGATTCTAAATCGCTAACACGCAATAATCGAGGGTGAATCAGATAAGCTTCCGCCATTTAGAATAAGCTTTGTCCTACAGTTGCAAAGCAGAATACTAGCTATGATAAAAATCTGCTGATATTGTTAATGACTCATTAATGTTAAACCTGATGAAATATCCACGAAACTTGCGATTTTTTTAAGAAAAAAGTTCTGGATTTTCTCGTCTATTAGTAAAATGCTCGTCATTGATCATTGATAAAATTATTGATTCCTAATATCCTTTTTACTAAAGCAAAAAAGTCTGGTCTATAAATATATAAGCGTTTTGGTTCCTGTAGCTTATATAATAGTGCTATTGATTAAATATATAAATATGGCTATAAATATTTATGTGTTGTTGTCATTAACTGAACTCAGTGATCTTGCCTCTAAACTAAATGCGTCTTAACAGTTTCACACGTAAGCCCGCAGATTTTACATGATGCTTCTTCAAAGTTCAGAGCCTTAATAGTTTTATAAGCAATAGGACTTATCCGTACTAAAAAAAAATAGACACATTACCTAAAAGGATATCTTAGGTATAAAAGGTCCCTTTCTCAGACAACAACACAAAACAATCTTTTACCGCAAGCTCCTAGTAAAACTGTAAAGATAAAAATGTTGTGGGCTATAAAATTGATTAAAAAGCTGTACTGCGCATAATGTGATTTATCGTAAAGGTCTAGAGTTCAAATTGAACCCTGTTGCACAACGCAGGCGCGACGGTGCCTATTTGTATTGCAGCACGTAGGCAATAACGCAGGAGACGAGATGAAGAAGATTAGTATTTTCTACCTCAGATTTACCTTTAAAGTAAAATCTTGATGTTTATACATCAAGATCTTACTTTTAATCTAGATATATAATCTTGTTTTCTAAATAAAAGATTATATATCGAGATTTCCTATCATTAACATACCTATGGCAAAGGTTGTTGGTAAAGCCGCAGCTGTTTCGTCCTTAATTTAAGAAAGTCAGAGTCCTCAATCAATAGTATTCCCTCTAAAATCGATTGTTATTTTACACGCAGTTTCAACAACAGACTTCGTATATTTGGAGAGCGCATTAAAATCGCGCGTGGCCGCGGAATGTGATGCTCCCAAGCGAACACAAGGCGCGGATGACGCTGTGCGTCAAAATATAATAAATGAACAGTTACTGCTAATCACACGGGGCTCGTAAATCTTGTGAGTCATCGGGAACCGTCGGGAGGCGCGACTAGTCTGACAGCGACTGATCTAGGACGTGCTAACAAAGGAACGCTCCTTTCCTAATGGAAAATATTTTTCTTTTGCGCCGTTAGTGTTTGGCGCGGCGACAAAGGAGTTTCATGTTTTTTTAAACATTTTGAGTCAATTTATTTGTTTTGAAACGATTTAAGTAGAAATTGAATCGGGTGAGCCATTCACAAAGTATTTTTTAATTTGCGGTCAATTACGTTTTTCGAAGAATCGTCTCGAAAAATTGATTCATTATGTAGTCAAACATTAGAATCTAGCCAACGTCAAATAAGGATCACTTTTAAATAGTTAAATCTTCCAGAAACATAGTCCTTCCAAATTGTAAACACCCCCTCCTTTGAAAATTGCGAAGTAGAAAAATACAGACGCAGACGCGTAAAAACGCTGTCAATTCGAGGAAAGTCGCCTACTAGTTCCTCCTTAAATTAGACGCTCCACTGAAGGATTCACTTCGTATATTGACTTATTTACCAAACTAAATTAAACAGGCCCCTTTAAAAAATACGTTTAATTTATCACACCTAAAAATTTCAGGACCTGCCTCAATTAACGCACCTAATCGACTCAAACAAAACAACTCAACCCTAAACTGCAGCAAAAAAAATAATAGTATATATTTACCTGAAGCGTTTCTCTCACTGCGGCCAGCGCGTTGCCGGCAACTGCATGTCGATGTTGATCACAAGAACTGCACTGGGCACGGGACTCACTAGCGCGACACTGACACGGCCTCCGGCGAGAGACGAGCGGCCGAGACTGCCTGATGCCTCGCCCCGGTCCGCGGCCGGTCGATACGCGCGCACAACAGGTTAGTATGCGTGCGCCGAAATGTAAACACTCCTTCACTCGTGTGCAACTCAACACTAATGGACCTAAATCCGTATTGGTCCGTGTCAACTGCAAGGTTTGCACTCCCTTTCAAATGTTCCCGCTCACAGTTTCTGGGATGGAAATGACATTTATGTCGGAGCTTTCTATTGCGCAGTTTCATCTGAACGATTAGGTTGGAAATAGGAAAGAATCCAACCTAGTATACTACGAGACATAGACTGATTGATCTTTCTAGTCTTGGTCCTTTTATCTCCCATTTTCGTAGAACATTGTAGTTTCATTAGGACCATTCCCAACACTCTATCTCCAGTAAGCCAGAATCTGGTTCTACAGTAGAAATCACCAAAAAGCGCCAAGTCAATCAAGCTTCCCGCAGAAAATATTCCACTGACTTTAAACGCGTAACAAAAACCGCAATTTCCGAAGCATATTACTTACAAAACTATGGTCTTTAAACAGATAAAGATGCCAGAGAATTAACTTATAAATGCGTATTTCCCCAGCAGTGGGTTCACACACTCAGTAATTACCTTCCCACTGAAAGTAAGTGAGCCGTTAAAGCGTTTATGTTACGTTCACCGTTCACAAATGTACGCACGTGTAACATTCAAGTTATAACTATGTATAAAAACAATTCGGTATTTAAAAGTGAACTTAATTCCCAGAGACCAGAGAAGTATTATTAGTATAAATGATTTTTTTAGAATAAATAGAGGAATACCTATGTAGTTAATAAATATGGGTACTTGCTAAGTTCAGTTTAACTTCACAGACTGGGTTGTCGTTAGAGGGAGACTAACGGAGACGCGGGAGCACTTTTTTCTAGTTTGCATCTACCCTCACTTAGTTCTGAATTGTATTGGTATTCTTACGGTGTGTCCTCTATGTGTGTTCAATTATGTAAAACAACAGGAACGAAATTCCTGACACCCGTATTTAAAATACAGAAAAAAATATGAGTACTACTCTGCCTAACCCTTCGGGGATTACAGGCGTGATGTTATAATGTTTATGTTACGATTTCTACTAGTTAACTGCTACTGCATGCCGCACTTAGGAATTTTGTTCCAATAAATAAACAAGTGCTGATTTTTCACTAAAACATGTAGGTAGTTCAAAAATAAGTAAGGCGTATATTTCCTAAACCGACGTTGTCAAACTGTCATACCCACTTATTCCTCAGATAAAAGTTTTCTAACAACTGAAGGCTGTGCGTCACATATTCAATCAAAACTGTGATTACCTACTCAACCCTCCTATTGGCGGTGTAAATAACAATTATTTATCCGATATTATCACCCTCCCCGCAAGAGATAGCCATCAGTACCGTCAAACTCACGTCCGCTGTGGTAGCACCAAAATAGACCTTAATGCTACGACATAAAGGGGACCGACAAACTCAATTAGTTACCATGGAGGTGTGGGGGAGAGTAGCGGTCGCGTTACGTGTCAACGCGGACGTTTGACGGATTTGCCTGATCAGCTACGTTTTATTTGTACTATGGTAATCTGAAATTATGGGTACCTACGATTGATAGACAATTTATAAATACATTTGGTGGCAAATATAAATAGTACCAGCCTATTATTGTCCCACTACGGAGCAAAGGTCTTTGCTCATTCGGAGAAAACACGGGTATTGACCACCACGCTTGCTGAAGGCGGTTGGAGACTCAGACTTACATTAACTATGTATACCTATCAGTCCAGGTTTCCTCATGATGTTTTCCTTCGCCGATGTCAGTGGAGTTCTAGATAAACCACATGCAGGAAAGACCAGTGGGCCATCACGAAAATCCGGTGGAAAATATAATGCATGTATAAAATAT
Organism: Hoplodrina ambigua; assembly: GCA_949774945.1. Classification (NCBI taxonomy): domain Eukaryota; kingdom Metazoa; phylum Arthropoda; class Insecta; order Lepidoptera; family Noctuidae; genus Hoplodrina; species Hoplodrina ambigua. Next base: position 938,093 of record OX458974.1, on the reverse strand, counting down.
CCTGTATGTATGTACATAATTATGTATTACTAGCTTTGGCCCGCGACTACGTCCGCGCAGAAATAAAATAAAATATAGCCTATGTTACTCGCAGATAATGTAAGTAGCTTTCTAATGGTGAAAGAATTTTTAAAATCGGTCCAGTGTTTTTAGTTTATCCATTACAAATAAACAAACAAACAAAAATACAAATTTTTCCTCTTTATAATATTAGTGTTAATACGAAAACCAGCCGTCTTACTTAAAATTAAGTGAGTAAGGTACATTTTATACTGAATACCTGAAAAAGGGTCCATTATAAAACCTAACAAGTACGCACACCTTCTTAACAACATATTCCTTTGTCTACCCTCAACTTTTCAATTATGTTAAAATGATATAGGTCTGTGACTCTGCGATCTCATTATTATCAAACTGAACAGTTTTTTTTGTTTGTTCGTTTGAATAGGCTAATCTTTAGAACCACTTGTCAGATAGGGAAAAACTCTTTGACGTATTCCAATAGTATAGACTAGGCATCACATTATGAACCACGTAAAAAAAACCATGCAGACGAAGTCGCAGGCAGAAGCTAGTCCATTTAAAACTGTTTATTAGTAAGGAGGGATATAAACATAACATAAATAAACACAAGCCTTTTTCCAACAGGGAAAAGCAGAAACCACAGAAGCGGGCACCTGCTACGATCCTTGCATACTCCTTTCGCCACACAACGACACAAGGAGTGACACAACGTAAAAATGGAGACAGCAATTAGGGATTCCTCAGAATGACGTCACAAATTCGTCACCTAAGCGTAGGCAGTGAATGAGCTGTTCTGAAAAACTTTTGACCTAAAAACGTATACCATGTACACGTATACTATACTGACTCATTACCCAAACTTGTGGGATAATGCTGTTAGCACAGTGACCTTTTAGTTGCCAAAGAAGGCAGTTTTCTCTCCAGCGAGCCTCCCAATGGACCATTCACAAACTACGACGCTTGTCAAAAAAATATTCGCAAGAGTTTTATGTAAACAGAAAATAAACCTTTTATTCTTTTAAGTCACATTTTTTATCCACGTGTACAGTCACAAGTACAGTCAAGCGCACAGTAAACGTGCTGGAGTTTGACAGCGCCCGTCTTTCATAACAAAAAAAAATCTGCCAGAAGGAACTATTCTACGTCAAAATATCTCCCCTAACGCTGATTTATTTTAAATATTTTCTCGGCAACAATTTTAAGATTTACATTGATTTGACCTGTTTTTTTCTGGATAAGACAAATTGGGCACATTTATTTAGTTTGTTTATTTAATCAATTGAATTATTAAGAGATTGTGGGTTGGCTCGTTTTGGCAGAACTAAGTACGAAGAGGGACAAAACAGGCCAAAAAAATGAATCTTACTACTATTATATTATAATGCTATTTGTTACTCAATCACGCCAGAACGGCTGAACGGATCTCACTGAAATTTGGCACAGAGAAAAAGGCATTCCCGTGGGATAATATGTATATCAACTTTGACACAGACTATGTCACGGACAGAAGCTAGTGAATAAAAAATAGGCAGTCGGTTTTTATACTTTAAGTGTTTCTACCCGTACCAACTCTGTTATTTTCAGTGAATTTTACGTCAATATTTCAATTAGGTGATTATAGGATTATCAACACTTTACCAACCAGTTTCCGAAAAGCCTGGAGCACTCTAAGGCTCAAGCTTCTCAACCCCCGGCCACGTGTTAGCAAACCGTCTGGCCCGTCTCAGGTGCCGTGCCGGCATCGTTACGACACTCGTTTAAGAATTCCGACAACGCAAGCTTGACCTTTTCATTCCCTCGTATACCTTCCCTGGGCGTTACACGCGGCAGGTGAGCTTATACGGGCAATTGTTTTCAGCAATAGTCGGCAACAGTTGCCGGAGATAGTAGAGTAATTTGTGGAGCAATTTAGATACTTAAATTCCTGAAAATTAAATCGTTCGATAGTATACATATATTTCTGTTAATTACTCTTTATATGTATATACTTGTTATCATCTGCCTAGCCTTTTCCCACCTATAACGGTGACGGCTTCCAGTTGAACAGTCGGATCTGAAGCCGACTGTTAGTAAAAATACACATTGGTCTAATCCAAACACTGGTATTCAGCTGCCTGAATACCAGCGTTTTACAGGAAGCGATTCCCTATCTGACCTCCACAACCCAATAACTGGGCAACACGATACCTCTTGGTACGACTGATTGTCTGTGCTTCCTAATTATTCCTTATATTATTTATTACCTAGTTTATTAAGCTGTTCCATATCGCTCAATGCAGTAACATATGTCTCATGTTGTGACGTCATGTTTAGCTAATATTGAGTTATAAAGTTGCCCGTGTACTCGTACCCTAACTCACACATCGACAGGCGAGAACTACGTAATACCTTCTGTAGAACGATTCTGCGGGACTGTTTGTCTGTATGTGTAAATAGCAGCGGTGACGTAGGTAAGTAAAATATGGGAATGATATCTATTTACTGGGGGTCCGAGTTTTAGATACCTTAGGCCCGCTTGCGTCAATAGTTAACTTAGAGTTAGTTGGTAGTTTGATGTTAAATAAAACAAAATAAACTCGTGCTAGCAAATAACTTGAAGTTAATAAGGCAACCCTAGCAAGCGGACCTAAATAATTTTAAAGTTCTTTTACGTGTATGATTTAATTGTGTCGGTTTCTTACAGACTAAATAAATATTTTTGTCTAGACAGTGTAAGACTTCAAGTGGTGTCTATTTCTTATTTAGGGTTCCAAACCTAAAGGATGCGAAATGGATCCTATTACTAAGACTCCGCTGTCTATCTGTACGTCCGTCTATCACAGGGATGTATCCGTAAGGAATCTTTCGTGTGCTAGTCCTGCTTATAGTTGGCCGGTGAGTCTTCATTCCACCAAATTTTATACTACCTGGCAGCAGATGTAGTGCAATATTAATAAATCTAGATCACATATTCGCGGCTGCATAGTGACAACTCGTTGCCAACATAGCAGGTGTACTCACCTATCTTACTACTATTATAAATGCAAAACTTTGGATGTATGAATGTTTGTTACTCAATTACGCAAAAACGGCTGAACGGACTTGAATGAAATTTATTTAACACATTGATAGATTATAGTCTGGAATAGCATAAAGGCTACTTTTTGTGCTGAAAAAATATACAGTACTAGTGGGATAATATTAACTTTAATAAGAACGAAGTCGGGGCGGTAGCTAGTGTTTTATCATTTCAGCTAGCCCTTATTTTCATCATGCGTTCTTTTTATTTATTAAGAATGAGGTTTTATTTTGCCCAAATTGAAATTTAAGATATAGACTGCGCTACAGCGCGGATTTCATTTATTTTTTGATAATGGACTAAAATACATTGCGGCTAAAGTCGTAAATTGTATGCAAGATGCAAGGTACCTATAATAAATTACGCGCGGCATTTGTTATCTTACAAGCAATTACACAATGTTTTACTCCATTTCTGTTGTAGATATTTTAGTATTTAGCATATTGCTGACTACCTCGGACTTAAGTCAAAGTCAAAGCATTTATTTCTTATTTTTTTTTTGTTATTTTTGTTTGTTTAACGCGTTTAATCTCTAGAACTACCAGACGGATTCGATAAATTCCTTTTGTATTTGATGACCATTATCCATGTGGAATAGTATAGGCATATATAACATTACGCTATAACCCACAGGAGCAGAGCAGTAAGCAAAGATGTAACTTAACAATGTTGAAAATTACCACGCGGACGAAGTCGCCGAGAAAAGGTACCTACTTGGAAAATAAAACATTATCAATTCAGTTTAAAGCCCGCCCTTTCATTTGTCCCTAGCAGCCCACTGAACCCACTGGTATATAGGTCATATTCCGCGTTTCATGTTTACTTTAATTAATTTGATGACACAACAGCTGTTTCAATCTCCGTGTCAAATACAGTCATCGTATTTGACGACGTGATTTGGCTCTCAGAGCGACTGTCAGTGGTATACGCCACCCCCAATGGCCCGGACGTGACGTCAGACACGACACAACGGATTCATTGTCGTCTATTAAACGTTGACTCAACTTCCATGGCATTTGGTTTTTATAAAACTGGATGTTTCCGTCACAGGAGATTAAATATCATTTATATTTGCATTTCATTAGAGTTCCTGTAAGTAACGTAAAGAATTTGTAAAGAAGGTGGACCTTCTTTACGAATTCCAGTTTTATACGTTACTAGCTTCGGCCGGCGACTTCGTCCGCGCAAAAATAAAATAAATTATAACCTATATGTTACTCGCAGATAATGTAACTTTCTAATGGTGAAACAATTTTTAAAATCAGTCCAGTAGTTTTTGCGTTTATCCATTACAAACAAACATAACATAACATCAGTACCCATTAGTACACCCACATTTCGCCAGTTCAGTACAAACAACCAAACAAAAATATATTTTTTTCCTCTTTATAATATTAGTGAAGATAACTCAACGTTTAATACTTCTATGAGCGCTGTACTGTTGCGTGCATAACACTTTTCACGGGTTCTATAATCTATTGCATAAATAATATGCTTTTTCACATCAAAAATAAAAAAGCGTTTTCTTGCAATAATTTTTGCTCAATGTAAGTTAGTTTTAATGGGCAGTATGCATTGTTAACGGCTATGTGATGTCTCTTTGTACAATCCGTATTATACACTAAATAACAATAAACAAGACATTTCTCAAATCGTCTTGCTTACACCAAGAGAGTCACAGTGTCACAAATAGCCCGATCTTCCCCGAAGTCGTCCGAAGTTCTTTTTCCATTTCACGTTCCATTACGCGTTGTGTCAATTATAGCGGCGACACTTATTGATGACTCTGAATCAATAGTACAATAGAATGAAATCTTTTCTTTACACACATATACCTATATTTAGTGACCGCTCTATTTTCGAAGATTTATTGCCTCTTGGAGTGTCATCTCTGGAGATAGAAAATGGATTATAGGAGACGTCAAAAGTTGATTAGGTATAGCGTCTATGTATAATATTCTAGGCTATGAAAGACACACGGTCTGCTTGTCGCGAGTTCAATTTGGACATGAAACAAATATTTGAAAGGAGTACAGATAGTTGTTTCGGATCTGGCTGTTTGTATATGTGAATTTATGTTTGTAAATGCACCCACGATACAGGAGAAATTCCTAGTGGGGTGCCCACCCACTAGGAATTTCTATACGTAGGTATAAAAAATAAAATAAAGAAATTGCACGGAGAAATGTTAACGAAAGGTCTGGTTTATCAATAGTCAGATAACTTTTAATAAAATTACAAATTCCCGTAAGTTTAACAACGATCGCATTCTAAACCCAGACTTAATTTGGCAAAAATTCAAAGACATTCTAAAAAACAAATTTCGTTTCGCACAATAATAAAAACAAAACAATACAAGCATCTAAGATTACTACAGCGAAATACTGATATTGAACACAACGAACTTACAAAAATACTGGAATGACACGAGATTAGGGGTCACATATTTTCTTTTTACGAGTACTGTGGAACCAGCTTACACTGATAATCCAGTCCTCACCCGTCATACAAACAGACTTATCATCTCATAAAAGGCTGGTGTTAAGGATCCAGTTTATGTTAGAATATTTTGATCTTACTCTCATGTAAGCCAGGGTTTCAGTAGCTTCTCGCCAAGGACCGCCTCATATTGTCATCCTATTACATCGCTGCTGTGAACCTATATTATAATAAACTAATATTATAAAGCTGAAGGGTTTTTTTGTTTGTTTCAACGCATCTAATCTCTTGAACTGCAAGTCGGATTGGAAAATATGTTTTGTATATCATAGCCAGATTTATGAGAAATTTAGCGTTACGTTACGACCTACGGAAGCACAGCAGTAACGAAAGACGGTACTTAACCGAGGTCAACCACGCGGACGAAGTTACGGACAGAACCTAGTTTCTATATAATTATTGTTACGGAGGTTTTCTATAAAAATCTCTTTCGGTCATTTTAGGTGATGTAAGTGAGCTTGAGGTGGATTGTCATCATTAAGTCAAAGCCCAAAGGATTTTTTTATAGAATAGCAATGCACATAGGAAAGGTTTAAAAACGCTATCAGACTGTTTAAAAAACGATATTGTTTTGAACTTTTAAGTTGTTTTTAAAGTCACGTTTTTTATAGTGCTTATAAACCTAGATTGCTCACCCGTTTGTTTGTGGTGTCTAATTAAATTTTAATCTCCTAGCGCCTTTCATATCCTATCTCCTAGGTTTTCTTGAAAAATAATGCGTTATTGAAAAGTAGGTCAGTACTTTTTCCTATCGCGTGTTGGTACCTATATTTTATATAGGCGTGTAGTCTTGCACCCGCGAGCCGAGGACACAGGATATTAAAATAGCTTCAAAGACGTGACCAAAGCATCCAGCGGCCCCACTATATTGTAAGTTATTGAGGGTAGAATATAGTTGTGTTGGAAAACTGTTTTGACACAGTTTATTATTTACTATCAGTTGAGAGTAACTTATCGTGTAGCCTGTAAAGAACATTTCTGAACAAGAGTAAAAGCCGTAAACAACTCAAAAGAGGTTAATCAGGAGATTTTTTAAATTTGTATATAGAAAAACTTTAAATCGCTTTACATTAGCTACAAAAGCTCTTTTGGAAACTACAGTAGGTACTTATACGAGGTAAAAAGACACATCACATAGCCGTTAACATAAAACCATGCATTCATGCATGCTGACCGTAAAACTAAACTTTGAACAAAAGTGATTGTTGTGGAATGACTTTTATTTTTAATGTAAATATCACTGTTTATGGTATGGATGCATACAACAGAACAGAAGTCGTGGGGGTATTTAAACATAACATATATATAACATCACGCCTGTAATCCCCGAAGGGTCAGGCAGAGGTGTACCCGTATTAGTACACCCACGTTTCGCCAGTTATGTTTTTTAGTCCCATGTAATAGGGGGCGAGCCTATTGCCATCAACTGGGCACAAATCCAGACTCCGAGGCTGCTACTGAGAAATTCCTTATGGAAAAATCCAATAACACTTTGCCCGACCTGGGAATCGAATCCAAGACCTCATGCACAGCAGTCGCGCTTGCGACCATTAGACCAACGAGGCAGTATTAAAAGTTTATTTAAACTGTTATTCTTAAAAAAAAACTTGTCAAAAGGTTGTAACTTTGACTTTCAATATCGCCGTAACCAAAAAGTTCCCAGTTATGGCCCAAAATAAAAAAGAATTGCATTAATGGAAAGAATATGTCACCTCCAACTTCGTTCCATGTCATATTACAACCGTTATTTATACATATAAAAATCAAAATCGTCATTTTTCGCACAGAAAGCTACATCGCATTTTCAGACCAATATAAAATCGTTCATTTATCAATCTTTATTGCTTGCGATACCAGTCCACTACAGAACAGAATCAATAAACTTCTTAACACGAACGAACGACGGAACGTGTAGGTACCTAAAATAATCAAAAACTCATTAGATCGCTTTTTATCGCCATTTATTTTAAAATCGATTCTAATTTATGTTTTACATGTTGCTACTTATTTTAATGATACTTATAATGTCTTTATCATACAATGATGCAGTAATTAACGTTATATTGTGAAATAGTAATAAGAATGTATAAATTAATAGGTATTTTTACTAAAAGCAGTTATATCTCATCAATTCATTTCAGTTGGCGGACTGCCGAATGAGCGAACATCCGGTTCAGACCTCACTTATCATTGACCAATTTTCTAACAACATAAATCTTTATTTTACCAAAACGAGCCAACCCACAATTACCAAGAATTAAACGCAAAATTAAAGTTCGGAATAAATTTTGAAATTAACCTATTTCGAAAAATTAGAGAAAATACGTGGGTTGGTTCATTAAGGTCGAAGATAACCCAATTAGTAGAGTTTACATCGAATACTAGTAACATGTAAATGAGCTTGTATCACTCTGGTACAGTAACGATTGGACCCTGAATACTCAACAATTGATTCAACTAAATTAAGTACGTCTAGTCTACACGATCATAGCTCTTTCTTCGTAAACAATGCGGTGAACTTCCCAGCTTGGTACGTTGGCATGAACGGTAGATATTGGGTCCATTTCCACCTTAAAGTGTAATAATAAAAGCGTCATTTCTCATGCTTAGAAAGTAGGAACATAAATCACCACAATCGGGTACACAACATTACCCAAAAATGTTAACATTTAAAGGAGCACAGTTATTCAACGAAATACCCTCATGTATAAAGAGTGTACAGTCGCCAGCACATCAGACTATACCTTTTTGTTGTAAAATCGCTCCTATTACAACCGCATAAGATGTCGCAGTGTTTACCTATGCGCTGACGTCCGTACACTCATTCAAGAATCGATTAGCCTAATACATGTTTAACGATCACGCATGCATACGAGAAAGCTAGACCTATATTTCCAGTAGAAACTGACCGCGCTTTAAAGCTTTGGTTTATGTGAAAACCTCACCTTCGTATCAGTCCCATTCCTACTGGGAAGTCATAGGTGTCTCCCTCTTCCGACGCTCCGGCTGCGTCCAGACACATCTCTTTAGCCCACGCTGCTAGTCCACGCTCCTCGTCCGTACCTGATATCATATTAGCATTAACCATCTCTTTTATCCAATAATCATGAAAACTAGCTTCTTCTTCAGAGCTAAGTATCTCCTATAACACTCGGTAGTAGGGCAGTTAAAAATGTATTGGAATCCAAAAATCAGATCCGATCAGTACTTTCAGGGGTTACCTCTTACAAACAAAGAATTTGACCTCTTTATAATTTGAGATGTCCACCGGAAAGTTCAACTCTGGTAACTCCCCTACACGAGGGTAGGGGAGTTCCCAGAGTTGAACTTTCCGGTGGACAAATCCACGTGGTGGATAGAAAAGGTAGGGGGAGCGCTGGATACAGGAGGAACAAGATCGGTCGATGTAGCAAAACCTAAGTGAGGCCTATGTCCAGCAGTGGACGTCTTTAAACAGAATGATGAATTCCTACCTGGTATCAAATTATCAAGTAAACAGCCAATAATCCCGCCCACTAATATGGACGTGGACAGCAACACTTGCAGCACAGCATCCAGGGCTTCAGCTCCCGTCTGTATGACCCCGCTGTGCGCCGCCATCCAGCGCGTCAGCACCAGCGGGAAGAAGATGCTGAACCCGATGATGTACAGGTTCCGCGAGCTGTTCAGGTTCACGTACTGAAGTGCTGATAAGCCTGGATATGTAATGGATATGATGATAGTACTGTCCCTAACGCGCTACTTCCACAAAGAGCTGTATCTGTCTTTCATATTCTATCTATGTAAATAAAAATAAATGGCTAAAGTTTTGCTAAGCGCAAAACTCGAAAACGGCTGGACCGACTGGGCAAGTTCTTTTTTTTATGTGTTTACGATTTCCCGGACAAGTTTTGCGAGAAATATTTTTTTTTTTAATATCCACGAGAAAAGTCAGAATTTTAGTCGATTAACTAGTTACTAATATAACTCACCGAAAGCCGAAATCATTCCGAACATGACACAGAAGAGCCCTCCCACAATGGGTTGCGGGATGATGATGAACACGGCGCCGAGCTTGCCCACCACGCCCTGCACCACCATCAGACCTGCCGCCCACTGCACCACGCGACGAGAACCAACCTGTGCCAAATGTCATAGGGATGACGACTATAGGGTGACGCCAAAATATGGCAGACTTCGACCGATGAGGTTTTTGTTGTTATTCTCATCTCCTTAAGATAACAATGGAACTACAGTTGGGTTCTTTATTCAACCCTTCAAAAAACACGACTATTTGCCTTCATAGACAATTCTGCTGATAGAACGTTGACTATATCAGATATTGTACTTTTATCTTTAACGAACAAAATCTACTTTGTAAGAAATTAATCCTCGGTACAAACGGTTTCTCGAACGAAAAATTAATTTAATATGATAAAATATCAAGCGCGTAAGTTGCTGTGATTGGTTGACTGGATTATCAACCACCAATCACAGCAGCTTCTGTGGATTGTCAACAACCTAGCAGCTTACTGTCACATTAATTCAAAAATGTTGGTTCGGGGGTTAACCGCACATTATAATTATATTTTTGACATTTCGAAGCTGTTAAAAGCCAAATCAAAATGAAATAATTTATTTAATGAAATTCTCAAACAAATAGCGAATATATTTTATGATTTAAAACCAAGTAAACCAATATTAAGAGCAAACTCCCCAATATTTGCGCAAACCACAAAGTAATTAAAACCCGCCACCGCACTACTGCGTCGGTCCGACCGTCCAATGCTTTTAGCGATGTTACCACAACGTTTGAGTAAAGGTACACAACCGCGCTTGCTGCCGACACCTGTCGTGTGCACTGCCTCTTGCTTAATTAACGGAAAATAACAAAATGTTATGCGCTTTGTTATTATTCAGAAATTCTTACGTTTAGATGAGTCATACTGATTTTAAAATCTTAGCAAGTTAGTTATCTACTTTTAGAGTGGGAACTGAATGGTTCAGGGTGTTATAATGTTTATGCCATTCTTTTTCCTGTGCTAAAGAGAGACAGAGTTATTACATGACTGATAGCACCATCCCTTTTCCGCAACGGAATAAAGATGGCATTTTAACGTCATTATTTAGGTACCGCCATCCTATGACTGATTAATTTATTTCTAAAATTGAATTATGTAAGTGATTTAATTAAGTACTATCGATGGTTGCGAAACGAATTTTGATCTTAGCGAAATCGATTTTATCAAGAAAACTGTTTTGTTATCTTCGATTCCCTTCGCAACTCCTTTTACCCATAACTTCAGTGTTCTAACAATCCCATATCCTATAGGGACCTACAGAGTGGGATACTACGTCGTACGTACCTTGGTGACTCCGATGGCACCCACGTTCTCCCCGAAGGTGTTGGTCCCGTTCCCCGAGCCCCACAGCCCCGCCAGCACGGTGCCGAGCCCCTCCGTGCCGAGCCCGCGGTTGATGGCGTGCAGCGGCGGCGGGGGGGCCGCTGTGGCAGGGGAAACTTAGATTTACTTAACCAAAACATAGAAAAGGAAGCCCATTTTCTAAATAAATTATAAATTATAAATTATAAATATTATTGCAGTATTGAATATTCAACTCTCGGCCCTGAACCGAGTGTTGACAATTCAACGGTGTGTTTTTGTGTAGGCACTACTTTAGATGTCGCCTAGTATAGGGAAAAAGGGGATTAGTCATGTTGTAAGACTCCTCTCCTCACTGAGCGCCCTTGACCCCAAAAGCCGGCCACTGTTCACAAAGTAGAGTACCTAGACCCAACATACTCGTAACATTATAATACAGGCTGACTGGCTTTCATTTTTCGAGGCTTTAATTTCGCCACGCGACAAAAAATCTGCTGTTCCATACATTTTGGTGCGTTTTTATAGGGTACAGCTAATTAAGTTTTTCGTATTCGTGAGTACTTTCACGCCATGTAAAATGGTTATAGAATTAAAAACCTACCTATATGTTTAATTTCTAACGGCTTTAGTTTGTAAGGACTCACCGCACATCCTGGCTGTGGTGGGGTAATAGCTGATGGACTCCACGGTGCAGGCGAGCACTCCCGCTAACATGCCCAGCACCCCTGCCACACTCACTGTGGGGACGCCCCATTGACCTGGCATATGTGAAACAAGGGAATACAATACATAATTTATCATCTACACTTGGACACACACACACTGGACATAGTAGTAAAGTACAATATAATGATTTCGCGTTAGCGGATTCTAAAGGAAAATGTTGCGTAGTCTATTTCAAAAGGAGCTTTAATCCATAAAAAGTCAAACTAAAGGTCATCGCTCCGCCACAGCAACAGCCCGGTCAGCAGCGTCTAGGAAAATCCAACGTCTAGCCACCAATGCACCACCCGCGAGTATCAAATATTTTATCTTGTCATTATAAAATATGATTTAAGGCCTTAATTAATTTGAACCGCAAATTATTTGCTATATCGGAGCGGTACTATTGTAGCGAGCCTTTATTTTCCTTTTAAAATGAAGTTTTAGGTCTAATATCATGTAAAGCCTATATGAAAATCTTCATCAAGACTTACCAGGGTATGGTACTCTGAACCAGGGAGCATCCTCAATGATGTTGAGCTTCACATCCGTCCGGGCCGGGTGTTCAGGCGGGAACACGCCCGTGACGGTGAGCACAGCGCACAACGCCCACATGATCACTATAGTTAGCAATACCTGCGAACAAACAGTTCGAGAGAGGAAACAATATATTTCTAGGAACGACGGATATCGTATTTGTACAGAAATAAAACGTTTCCCGGAACGGTTCTAACGAGTTTTATGATTTGACTTATTGACATTCAATACAAACAGAATACATTACAAAAACATGGAATTCTACTTTGATTAAAAAATAAATAAAACAGCAAAATATTAATGAAACCACAGGCTTTTATTTCGAAGAAGAAGCAGGGGACAATTCTCGCATCTTTTAGAAACGATCGCATTCGAATCTCAGTCTCAATCCGGCAAAAATGTTTCTATTTGACCTAAATTTTTGAGAAGTTTTTGACATTGAATGTCGTTGTGATCAGATTGCGACTAGATTTTGAACGATACAAAGTACCAGAATTGACTTTCTGGGGTAAAAGTCGAAAACGTAAAACGTAAAACCACTAAATTACATATGTAAATTGTATGTGTTGAAAAGGTATAAGCTTAATTTTTGCTATTCTTATTCTGTTTCACTCAGGGTTTGCTTACCGGGAACAGTTTAAAAAGAGGGAACCACGCAATGCTGATCCCTTGCCCCCTCTTCCACGTCAGGGTCGGTATGGTCACGTTGGTCATGCATTGTGAGAATATTGTAAGCAAGGTGAATGTCCTGTAATCAAAAAGTTTTTGTACACTTCCTGAAGTAATCAATTATTTAGAAGATAATGGTTAATGAAGAGTTGGGGTTGCGTCTGTAGGTATCTAAAGTTAGTCTGATTTTTTTTAAGGCTTTAAAAAAACACAAACCAGACAAAAATGCCAAAAAAAAACAAAAATGACAACAAAAAACAAAAATGTTTCCCTTTTAAAGAAAAGGGAAACATTTTTGTCTTTGTTCTATCTGTTCTATTCAGTTTATTGAACAAAAGTAATAAGTAATAGATATGTACAGCCAGGCTGAGTCAGGCCAATTTATTAACCTTAGTTCGTATAGCTTTCATCTTTGTCTATGTTTGTGAAGTAATCTGAAATTCAAAGAGAATATAATATCTGCCAAGTGTAAGCTAACTACTACGCGATGTGAGTGAACATCTACTTGTCGAGAAAAAAAACATGTTATCCACTAGATAGAGCGATGGGGATGGTTTAAAAAACATATAACGTATATTCCTTACGTGACGATCTCTGCCAATTAACTACTACCGCAAGCCGCATTAAACAACTTTGTCCCAAAAACCTATACCTCAAAATGAATTACAGATATGTTTACAAAAAGCGGTACTCTTGCTTTTTATGAAGACATTAATAAGTTGATCGCTAAGAAGTATAATTTATTGAAAAAGATACAATGATAAATATAAGCATGAAATAAGAATTATTGAAACATGTAAATCTTCCATTTTATTCAAAGTACCATTTTATTCGAAGCACTTTTCTTGTTCAGCCGCGTTTGAACAAGTCTGGGAATAGGTTTCGTTTAAGCGCGCCACTGGCTCGCTCAAGTGGAGAGATTAGACAAGTCTAGATCCTTTTGTAACCAGCCACCTGATTCACTACTATTCTAAGCTAAACTTTGTTCACAATCTAGTTTTCAAACATATAAACGAACTAGCTTGTGCCCGCGCCTTTGTCTGCGGAGATTTCAGAATTAAACTAAACGTACAAAATTATCTCACGGGGACCTTATATTTTTCCGGAATAAAATGCCTGGTATAGCCTGTGTGCTATAACAGGCTATAATGTATCTATGTGCTGAATTACATCCTAATCCGTTCAGCAGTTCATTCCTGACAGGGATCCCCGAAACGCACAATTTTTTTTTCTTGTCATTACAAAATATATTTTAACAGACACGATTTAAAGCCCTAACTTGAATAGCAATTATTTGAGCTGTTGAGAAATGACCTTAAACAGTTCGTAGTAACAAATTGTTTAGCTAGTAAAACACGTGCAGACTTATTAAGATAGGTACGTTCGTATTTATTTCTTCCGTTTCTAACGTTTTAAATAAATATGTGCTGAAGCAATCACACGTTCCTTTAGCTGTGGACCAGGGCTGAGACTGGTTTATTCAATTACTGGATCACGTAATCTGATCAAATTGTCTGGAGAAAAATAAGAAAATGTATCTATTGGGTTTTATTTGTCATTTGACTGACTGGTCTAGCGGTCACAAAGCGCGACTGCTGAGAATGAGGTCTTGAGTTCGATACCCAGGTCGACCAAAGTGTTATTGATATTTTCCGTCAGTAGCAGCCCGGGAGACTAGATTTGTGCCCAATAGATAGCAATAGACTCGCCCCCTATTACATGGAACTTAAACATAACTGGCGAAATAGGGTGTATTAATGGGTACACCTCTGCCAAACCCTTCGGGGATTACAGGCATGATATTATCTTATGTTGTTAACAATATGACGACACGGTTGGCGCAATAGCTGAGCGATTGGCTGCTGCAAAGCGTGTCGCGGGTTTGATTCTCGCAAGGTGCAAATATTTTGATGTCGTACAGATACGTAGTTTTTCTAGCCTGGCTGTATGTGTATGGAAGTTTAATTGTTTCCCAACGGTTTTTTTTATAAAGGAAGAAAGAAAAATTGAAGATTTTCCTTAACAATAAGTAACACAAAAAATTCGCTTTCACAATTGGTTATCCAAACTTTCCTCAAATAGTGATCCTACGCCATTCCGACGTACATAGACGCGTGGATACATAGAGATTTATACATTTGTTTCTTTCTTACAAATAGAATATCCTCGCCAGCCGGCAGGCGGGCACCCCTGCGGCACTGTCAACGCAAATATTTCCAATCGCGGAATTGCACCGCTCACGCAATCCTCATTCCATTGTTCAGATGAAATAGGTAAATTAAATTTTAAAGCCGTTAGAGCGATCTGTGCGGTGTAGGTGTACGTCAGGGAATATATTCGTTTAGGTTTCGTTATTGCATCTACTCATACAGGTTAAAAAACAATCTAGGTATTGTGTTAACCACAAAAAAAATTAAGATAGATACTTCAGGGTAGGCCCCCTTATAGAAGTGTATGAGTTACAAAGGTACAGTAAAATGCAACTTAAACTTTTCTAAAGCAACTTACATTATGAAAATAAGGCTTTCAAATCTATGTTGTTTGTGTGCCATAATGTACGAAACCATCGAATATTGAGTAATTTAAAATAAGATCAATTCAAAAACCGTTGATTAACCTATCTAAAGTAATATTAAAAAACGGGATTTGTTGTTTGTAAGAGGTAATCTCCGAAAGTACTGATCCGGTAACAAAAAATCTTTAACAATGCCACAAGATATACGTTTGGCGGATGACTTCTTGACGGACAAACTCAAGCGCAGAAGAAGCTAAGAAATAATATTCAAAGGACTCATGTGCTTGCGGGAAATCAAAAATCGAATGCAGTACCGTCATGTTAGCAGCCCCTTTGTGGCGGGCGCCATTGTTTGCGCAGACAAAGCAGCGCGACTGCATAATCTGCAGCGCCGCACTGAACGCCCACTTCAATCACCAGAGAACGAGTTGTATGCCTTCCTCACTCGCTTTGACAGAGTAGTTGGGAATTATTGTCACCCATAAAGTCTGACTTAAATCACTGGCCGTCTTTCTGAAGGGGAAAGTTCTCAAGAATATAGGAAGACCTACACTGAACTTATTGGTGCGGTTCTTCAGAAAGGTCAGGTGCGCAGTACTCTTAACCGGCGTGCTTGTATGACGAGATATATGAACGTAGATGAGGCGAAAGGAGTATGTAAGGATCGTAGCAGGTGGCATTCTGTGATTTCTGCCTACCCCCATGGGAAAGACGTGAGTTTATGTATGTTGTAAAACCAATTCTCGATGCCGGTGGGCTACTATTTTTTATATTTTTAAATGTTTTTATGTTTTTTATATTGATATTTAATAATGAAATTAATTTGTATGGAAAATAACATAACATAACATAACATCACGCCTGTAATCCCCGAAGGGTTAGGCAGAGGTGTACCCATTAGTACACCCACATTTCGCCAGTTATGTTTATAGTCCCATGTAATAGGGGGCGAGCCTATTGCCATCAACCGGGCACAAATCCAGACTCCGAGGCTGCTACTGAGAAATTCCTGATGTAAAAACCCAATAACACTTTGCCCGACCTGGGAATCGAACCCAAGACCTCATGCACAGCAGTCGCGCTTGCGACCACTAGACCAACGAGGCAGTAAATAAATAAATAGAATAATAAAGCAATAAAAAAAAAATGCGGTCCCCGTGGAATTAACGCGGACGACGTTGCGGGCAAATTTATATGTATAACAAAACCTAGGAGTATAATTCTAGGAATCCGCCATATTGCATTATTCGTTCAAAGAACGTTATTCGTATGAAATCCATTGCTATTTCAATCGAGGTTCTGGAAAAAGGAAAATTAGCGCGAACTTATAAGTGGATCAACTTTTCTTCCCAGGCGATTTGTGGCTTTGCACTTTGATTCTTGTTCCTTGGGATTTTCTTGATCATGTTATAAGAATTTCACGGAATATTAATCTAGAAATCGTTCGCATTACTGTAGGTTTCTTCCTAGAGATTTCTGACGGAAAATTCCACTAACCAAATGACGTTCAGGTCGCTATGTACTCTTAATGTCAAGAAGGCCAATTCTCGTAACTATAAACTAGTCGCAATCTCATCTAAGCGACAGTCAATGTCAAAAATGTAGGCAAATTAGAGTAATTTTTTACAAATTAAGACTGGGATTAAATGCAATCGTTGTTCAATTTTCCAGAACCGACCCTCTGCGCCACGTACGGCTGAACCTTTGTTTAGCTGTTGGTAATTAATCCCCTTCTCTTGTTTTTCGCTTGTTACTTCATAGCACAAAAAAACGCTTTATCTTTCTCATCGCGTCGTGGGTACATAGAGCCGTTAATTGTTTAAGCCCAGTACATGAATGAATTTATAATTTTATTAGCTTCCGCCCGCAAGATCGTCCGTGTTTTTCCGGGATAAAATCGTCTGCGTAGATTTCAGAATTATGCTAAACGTTCTAAATTATCTCATGGGTACTGTACAAATTTCCGGGATAAAAATAGCCAATATGCTATTCCAGACTATAATTTTACTCTGTGCCAAATTTCATTCAGTACTGTTCAGCCGTTCTGGCGTGATTGAGTAACAAACATCCATTTTCTCCAAACCTTCGCATTTTTAATAGTGGTAAGATAGTAAGATTGAAAATACGATCAGCTGAAAACACAGAAATTCATCAAAATAAATTATACATACTTTATGGGATAGTTAAACACAAATGCTTATTCCAAAAATAATTATGCTTGAATACCTAGTGTACCTACGTAATATTTGATCGAGTGTTACTGTGCATTAATGAATTTCGTTCCGTAAACTGAATGCCGGCGTGACGGAGGACCTGTCAGCTTGAACGATCCAAAGCTTAGACATTTTCTGGAAATTCCTTTCGGATGAGTGAACACCACTATATATTTTACCTTTCCATAAATTTGGGACTTTCAAATTAACGACTTTCCTTATTGAACATTAAAGTTTAAAATCCAAATTAACAATATTCCTAGGTACATAACAAAGGGCCGGAAGCTTAATTATTTACCAAATTACCTGTTACTAGTGTTAACGTACAATGTATGCTCAAACATAATTCCTGACCTACCCTCATTCACCGAAGGTTTAAAATCCAGGTAACAACAGGTTTACCGCTAAAGTGCGTTTAATTACAAAATCCAGCGAAGATCAAAGGAGACGGTAATCCGAAATGAACTCGCTAGTATTACATGGAGGGAAGTATACTGTGAAATGTGAGGATAATGAAAGTGGGTGGAGTTTCAGGACCCTTTGTGAGGTTCATGATATTGACAGGTAAAGGCAAGTTGGTTGTGGGGAATCCAATCTTGAGAAATAGCAAGCTAGTGGCTTTAATAGTTACAATAATCGAAGACTAGGTGATGAAAATTACTGCCCTGTTGGTCTCGTAGTCGCCAGTGCGATTGTTGAGTAAGAGGCAGCGAAACCGGTAAAGAGAATGTTATCAGAGGATGATTAGAGGATACTAGTGTTTAGCACAATTAATTTAGTTTTTGGAGTTCCTTCAGCACATACCGCAGATCCCTTTAAAGACAAATAACTTGAAACAGTTCCCCATAACCAAAAACAAATAAACAACATTCGCTCTTGTTGAAATAATTCAAAAGGAAAGGTTCAAAATTCTACAAAAATGTCCAGAACGTTAAATCAAGAAACAATTTTATCTTAAATCAATATCAATTTCCCGTATTACGCATCCAAACTTCTTGGGAATATAAACTTGTCAAACCAAATTGCGAAATCTTGTCCCGCGTCGAATAAAAGGCTGCTTCCCAACTAGCAATACGCGAACGACAAGTTTTGAGGAACAATTTGCATTAATTTAATTAAAACAATACCAGTCTATTATCACACAAAGAAGGCACGAGCATTGAGCATCACCACGCTCAAGTCAGATTGGCCATTCAAACTTATACTTATGTATCTATAAGTTTCTCCCGGGGTTTTTAATGCGGGAGCAATTAAAAATTGTATTATATTGTTTTTTTATTATAGATACATCGTCTTCACATTTCTATAATTTTTGAATAAATGTACAAGCTGTGCATCTTTTTGTAAAAGGTATACACATATTTTTTAAAGAATACGTATGGAGTTTCTTGGCAATGGGCAAGAATGGAGAAGAATGTGTTTCCATTCGAAACTACCTTTTGGAAAGGACAAATAGATTCAATATCAATATTTTTTTTTCTTTATTGTAGGTAATAAGTCATTACCTTCAATTCGACCTTCATATGGCACTTTTGAACGTCATTACTAATGACGTTCAAAAGTGCCTTATGAAGGTCGAATTGAAATAAATTATTTGAGTTAAACTTTGATTGGAGGCGTTAAGAAATTGTCGAGTTGGGATGTAGCCGAATAAAGCTGCGGGGTAAATGTACCCTCCTTTCATACATTTCTATGTAAAGTATTCGCTTTTATATTTTAAAGTCAAAGCACCGTCTTCACAGAACTTTTATTATTAATCCTTTTAGAATATTAGTGTTTATGTAACGTAATTGAAAGGGATGTTAAGAATTATGCAGCATTTAATAAAATGGCGGATTTCGTACTTTATCCTGACTTTATTTAATAAATAGAGTTTGGATCTCCCTAATTCTTGAATTTAGAATGCCTAAATAAGCTGAATCGATATTTTCACAAGACCATGAGCATTTCAATGAAAAGTATAGGTATATTATTTTTTTTAATTTAATTTACAACGGTTAAACCAATTATAGTAAATAAATCTGAAAAACGAATCGACGAATTGTATTATAATGATTGTTGACAGGAATTAATAAGGTGATCATAATATTACTGAGACTGATTTGTTTGTTGGAGTACCTGCGTAACAGCAGACAGAGAAAACGCTGGTACTTTGCTGTTACTGCCAATAAGATATCACCATTCTATGTCAAAAACTGCATCATAATACCAACGTTCTTATACATACAAACCGACTTTTAATTTATTACTTATCTTCAGAGGGTGAAAGAACACATGAATATGAGCAACTTTTACTATGGGAGTAACAACCCCGAAATATGTGGAGAAACTCAGCTATTCCATACATATTCTTCACTATCTGATCCCCGCGACTTCATTCAGAAGAATGTTGATTATCACTGGGTTTTATTTTTGTATTCCTAATTCTTCTCGTAACCTCAGTTACTCTTTATAACATCAGCCATCTACCAGTGAAAATCCTATCAAAATCGGTCCAGACGTCGTTTCGAAGATTAGCCAGAACAAAAATTTATAAATATATTTTTGTGAGTACCGTGTAAAAAATTTGGTAATACAGTTATTTTAATTCTACAAATAAATAAAATTGCAGTGGCTGTTTGCCACTGCAATTTTATTTATTTGTATAGATTAGTACTTTTACCCCCAACAAGTTCGGTGGTAAATTAATAGTCACATAGTGTTATTAGCCACATAAAATGGTTATAAGCCTACCAAAAACCCAGTCCATTATATCGCTAATTAACTGATAGCGCACAGCCGTAAGTCAATAGTGTCGCAACAGTTAATTAGCGGCGTATTTGGTAGCTAATAACAGCGTCGCGTGGCTCACATAACTTTAATGACATGGCGAAATTATAATTGGCTTATTAAGTTGTCCTTGTTTGGGTGAAAAGGCTATGCTTTTGCTGTGGGTGACGTAAGAGGTGATTAGGCTTAGAAGATAACTAATTAATTATTTGAATTTCTAAACTGTTCTTTTGAAACTTCTTTGTAACTAAATTTTTAAGTGTTAATTATGAGCCCCTGTAGGAAATCCATTTAGGTAAATAAATAAAGAATTACTGCCTTTTTAACTTGCAACATGGCAATATTTTCTTTTTTCTTATTTTTTCTCTCTCTAGCCTACGCTGTCGGCTATCCCATTACTGGGCAAAGCCCCCCACAAGTCCTTCAAAGAACATTTTCCCGCACCAGGTCAAGGAAGAGGTGGCTAGAGCGTCTTCGTCCTGGACCGGCCTCGGGCATCTTAAGGCAACTATTGCTCGGAGACTCATGCCCAGCAGTAACTATACATGCGGTTTTTGTGACCCGCCCAATTCCAATAGAGGCTAGCTGCGTTTTTGCCATAATCATATAAAATTTAAAGAACCAACAGTTGAACGAAAATACGTAGTTTCAAAGAATTTCTCACATATCCATGAAATAAGAAAATTTTCAGTTCAAGCGCTAAATCGTCAAAGAAAACCGTGATTCAGTCCCAAGAAGGACATTTAGAGTGTAAAGCTATTTTATTGCTACACATTTTACAAGTAACGAGCAATTCTTTACTGCGCAGTGGGACACAGCAATATAAGTTGTAGACTACTCTCTGAAATCTGTAGTGTGCTAGTAACAATGTCAGGACGTTGACATCGCTTGAATTTTCTTCATTAATATTATGAAGCTGAAGAGTTTTCTTGTTTGTTTGTTCAAATACGCTAATCCCTGGATCTTTCAATCGGATTGGACTAATTATTTTTGTATATAATAGCCAGATTTATGAGGAATAGTATAAACTATACAACATAACGCTACACCCTACGGGAGTGGAGCAGTAAATAAAGCCGTAATTTAAAGCTGGTAAAAAAACCACGCGGACAAAAGCTAGTGGATTTATAAAATGAAATCGGTGAACCAAGAAAAGTCATTAGAATTAATCAGGAGGGGTGAGGATTTTCCATCAAATGTTAATAGGATCAAACCAAAAGTGATTTAATTAATACTTTCTATGATATTTTTTTCCGTAGTTGTTATTTTTTTATTATAAAGAAAGCGCAAAAATACTCTAACTACAGCATTAGGATCACAGGATTGTGAGGAGGTTTGAGAACGCCCTGAAGTGGTTCTAGAATATAGATGTTTTAAGTTGCTAGACACTTCTATAGACAACAATTTAAGAAAATTAATAGCATTCTAAAGAACCTTACTAGCACTGATAATCAGCAATTAGAATGGACCAGAAATCCCCATCATAACCATTTTTCACACAACAGCCTCTGTTCATGTTTTAGCTACAAAATGGTGTTTAAATATTCTCGTTCGTTAATATTTTACCTGCGTTACATGAAGTGAAGTACAACGTAGTTAGTGGCTGGGGCTGGATGCAGATGAAATCAATAGAGCGCACTTGTTGCAGGGAGAGGCCGCGCGGCCGGCGACCCGGTTGCCATGACGACAGCTCACCTCGCTCGACCTACGTGTTCCCATTTATGATATCCTGGTACCGGACGCGGGAACAAAGAGCTTTTGGCAAGGCTTCGACGAAATATTTTTAATAATGGAAAGTCAGGAAATCTTGTTAAAAACTTATTTACGTTTTTGATGTATATTAAAACTCGATATCTTTAACTAAATAACTTTAAAATGTTAATGAGAACGAGTATTTACAGTAGACGTATTAATTTGCGCTTTGACATTATAAATTTCCCCAATCAGATTAGAACAAAGGATATAATGAAACTTAATACCGTTTATTTTACGTTGTTACCGTTTCTTACAAAATTTAATAAGTACCTACCCCTGTTTAGTAATCTGTACCGTTAACTGCCAACAAACCAAATTAGATCCAATCACGAAAACTTACAAAGGAAATTGGAACCGCCATTTCTAAATTACCAAACTTGGGCTTTACAATACAAGGCGGGATTTCCACTGCTGCGTAGAATGTGTATGATATTACGCACGTTACTTGAGAAACGTTCTAATAGGGTCAATTTTAGGCAATTCTAATTTTGAATATATTCACCTACAATAACTGGATATTAGTCAAATATTACCAAACCGACTCAATACAATTAATAACGGTATTATACGTACCTATTTTCCATTAAAGAGTATGCATGAATTCATATACCTTTTACCTACGTAAAACCATGATTAATTTTCCCTTCATACTTTACGGCCTCGCACAGACTGATAGAATAGCATTGTTTGGCAAACTTACTCGCACGACAAGCAAACAGCCGCCTACCGGTAGTTGTAATAGAAGACATTTTTAATCATATTGATATATTCACCTCGCTCTCTAGGCTAACGTACTTAAGCACGTGTCTTTCGCAGTATTTGACTAATATCGGGCAGCCTAATAAGTCAGATTCGCATACTCCTAATATAGCCTAAAATACCTCGACTGCCTCGTTCCTGAGCATGAGGTGTTGGGTACGATTCCCTGGTCGGGTGTTATTGGGTTTTTCCATCAGAAATTTCTCATTAGCAGTCTCGGAGTCTGGATTTGTGCCCGGCAATAGGCTTGCCGCCTATTACATAGGACGTAAAACATAACTGTCGAAATGTGGGTGTACCCATAGTATACACAGGCGTGTACCCATAAGTATTACGAATATAATTACGTGTATTCGTTACACTTCTTGTTAAGGATTTCATTTGGATCCCGCCTACATTTTCATACAAAGCGAGACTAAGTACAAGTGCGTAACTTAGACGTGGCCAGCTATGGAGCAGCACCTTTATGGCAACGGTTGCGTGCGATGTCAACAAGTGGCCAGTTTGCCAACATTAATAACCCTCACTTATTGACCGGAACAACTTTAACACGATAACTATTCATTAGCATCGAGAAGTACTGAAATATGTGAAGAAACGGAACTGGGCTTATTTGTTCCAATAATGTTGTAGTTTCGCTAAGACTTGAAGTCAGACATGATGCAAAAGGATATCGTCTTATTTTATAATAATAATAAATTCATTTATATTCAGGTAAATAGCACACATTGCCATACATTAAACATAAGTCAGAAATTAAAAAATAAGTTACATTATTTATTTTTTTCCCATAATAAAAAAATATGGTGGCGTTCTGTAGTTTCTGCCTACCCCCATGGGAAAAAGACGTGAGTTTGTATGTATGTAATAAAAAAATAAAACAATAAAACATTAACTACAATTATTAAATCAAATAAATAAAATCAAAGTAAATAAATTTATTGCACCGTTTTTTTTTTCAATAAAATGCTGTGTGGCCTGTTTTTTCTTATTTTTGCTTTATCTTCTTATCGATCTTGTGGATTCGATACCGGACAAATACTAATGTGATTCTTTCAATTTATAATGATTTCTATGTTTATCTTGGCCATAAATGACATCGGTAAAAGAACACGTCGTGAAGAAACCTGGACTTTAATTAATAAAAAAAATCCGCATCAATTCTTCTCAACATGAGAAGAGGCCTTTGCACTACAGTGGAACAATAATAGGCTGGTATTATTATTATTTTAAAGTCCAATTAATAATGACGTTAGTCTATTTACATCAGGATGAGAATAACTGTGGACCAGTTACGACAATCATGATTAACTTAGGCAGCAGTGGATGTAGGTTGAAGTATAAAAATGCTAGCGATACCTTAAATGCATTTTCATGTAAAACTATTTTAGCCTGGAAAAACACAACTGAAAATAAGTCTAGGCTAAATGTGACAGTTTAAATTATTGCATTTGAAAAGTTTCAGTTGGAAATAGTTTTTATTTTACTGAAAGATAGATGGAACTAGTATTAGTTGAAACTAGGTCTTAAATAAATAAGGCATTTCTATTGAGATTCTTAATTTTCCAGTCTAAAGCATAGCACTTAGTGTCCTCACATCTCATACAAATCTACATCTAAAATGTATTGGTTCAATAAAACGGCCATTGGCAATTTACATTAGTTGGCCCTTGAGGCGGTTTAAAAACTCTGGCACTAGGGTGTGTGGGGTCTTAAGACCTTACTGCCCACACGATAAAGGAAAAGGATTAGTTTAAATACATATATTTACGACACACGCTCATCTCACAATACTCCAAAAATACATAATAGTGTCAAATCAAACCCTAAAATTTATTTTACTGGTGGACTTACTGTTCCTCTCAAACCATGTCAGAGGCCCTTGAGGCGGTTTCGAAATTCTGACACTAGGGTGTGTGGGGTCGTAAGACCTTCCTGCCCACATGATAAGGAAGAAGATCTTACTTGTAGAAGAAAATATAACGTATAAAATTTTCGAATAAATATTAAACTCTGCTATAAGTTTTCCATTAGCGTGGACGCTAATAGGGTTATTTGCCCCTACTCGCCGCCCCCCGCCCGCTCCCCCGCTGCCCCGTATAATCTATTAGTCGAGACTCCTCGTGGAACCCTTCCTTAAGCCAGTTTCGTTGATAAAAGCATAGGGACTTGATAATCTGTTTTGCTTGTTTATTTGTCTTTTTTTTATGAACTCTTTTTATACGCACTTTCTAAATAACTGCCTGGATTAACTAGACTTATAATTAATTTGTAATAACGATATCTTTATATCATAGTTAGGTACTATTTAAATTATATTCTTGACTAAGTGTTGAATAATCCTGGTTCCAGAAGCATTTCTTTGTTTTGTTCTTTTTCCAATTTCTAGATACTCGTATTATCATAGTTACCCTTATTGGCGGCAGTATAAGACCGTAACTGATAATTTATTGTAATTAAGATCTTGTGTATAAAGAAGCTGATGGCTAACCTCGATAAATAAATAGATACAAAGACGCTAGTGGTTGTGAACTTGTGATCGTTTTAGATAGGTCTCAGAAGCTGCGCCGAGTCTGGATTTATGATCTGTTAATAACAAAAGACTCACCTCCTCCGCTTCTATTACAGAGGACTTACAACATAACTAGCGCTATATGGGCGTACCTATCAAACACCGTTCCCGAGCGATTGGAAAATACTTGACATACATTCCCCCGGGCGGACGGCACTGCAGCTTAAAAACCCGTTGCCATGCAAATGAATTTATTGCGAACAGAATAATTCCCAGTGATTGACATTTAGCTCAACATATCAATCAACAAATCGCTGGACATGTCGACTGGCCTATATTCACCGGGACACTGATAACTAACTACAGATACGGATCGATGGAGCCTGCAGGCTAGTGCGTTAACCTCTGACATTCAGTGCGAGCTGCCCGGTGCTAACAGTGCGAAAACCACCTGACCTACGTACCTATACATGAATTTCTACACCAATTTACTTGATCAACGATCTCAACGAACAACAACTCACTAATCTCTCTATTAACATTATGTTCCTATTGAATTTGTACCTGGTTATGTATTCTATAAGTAAATAGTAGATTTGTAGACACACAACTAGCTGCAGTAACACTGCTTTGTCTCTCAAAAGTTGTCTGTAACTCTGTAAAATATTGCTTCTAGCGATAAGATCGCCCATTGTAACATCCTTATGTAACTTTCAAAAATCCAAGTTATTACAGATTATGAATAATTCTTGTTCTCGTGCGGCAAAGTTTTTAGACCACGTGAGACACGTAACAACTTCACAGAAGAGCAAAAATACTAAAATTTTACATAGGTACCATTACAATACTATTTTTTTTTACTTGTGTACACCTCAAATTAGATCTATTAAATGTAAATTATTATTTATTACAAAAAAACATTACTTAGTACAAAATGAAATTAAACCAACTTTTTTGTCATACATTGCGATACCTTATTTGAATACCCAAATTGACTTACTGATGTAACAATTTGTAGATACAAAATGCAGATACAAATACAAGAAATAAAAACATACAGAAAATGGAGAAATCATCGTAAAAGGTCGCCCTTTCAGAAACGTTTCCATTTAATTTTGTCGCGAGTTCCGGAATTTGCTGAACGTGATTGCTTTGCAAAGTGAATCCTGGTTTACAAGCGTTACTCTCAAACATGTAATGTGTGGGCTGACTGCGACATACGTACATCTTACAAACACATGTTTAACTCGTCGAAGCCTCAAAGGCAAAGTTACGAGGGAAAGCTCGCTTTGAAACTGCATAATACGTATAATCATTTGGAATTAGGACGGATATGTGGGTTACGAGGACGCCAATTTGGTTTCAAGAAAACATCAATTTGACATCAACGTCACCAACTTAACGACCGCCTTCTTCGGGAAGTAGGTTTCTGAGGCGGAAGTTTTCGGGACGACTTGAATTATACATGTGATCGTTTGTTATGCGCACACAACCGCAGGATGGGAAATTTTGGAGTAAAACAATCATTACTACGTAAAGAAATTCTAAGTGTAAGTATACTACAGATCGTAAGTTCGATTCCTGCAAGAAACAAATATTTGTATGCCTGCAGATCGTAGGTAGTTATTACCTATCGTTTTCTTCTTCTATATTGTCACGCACAACCTTATTATACTCATATTATAAATGTTAAAGTGTTTATTTGTTTGTTGGTTTGTTGCAGTATCAGATCGAGGTAGATTTTTGCTAAGATAGAGAAACTTTAAAGGCCAGAATGTGACATAGGGTTCATTTTCAGCGCAGCCACGAATTCAAGCTAATAGTCCATTAAGACTCACCCAGCCGCGATGCCCCACTGCTGCGAGGCTGCGTCAGCCGCGTGCTCGAACAGGGTCAGCCCCACCAGAGCCACCGTAGGCGCTATCGTCAGGGGGGTCACGAAGCGCAGCAGGGAACCAATCACACCGAAGTAACCTGAGGAAATAAAACCAGTAGTATAGTATAATATGGTATGATTTATCATACAAATGTCTGTTCTCTTCGGTAGTGACTAATAAGCCACTGCGACTGCCACGGCCAGTCAGTTCAGAATGACTGTTTTTTAGATTCCAACAGCTTATAATATCGACTTTGTTTCTGTGTGGTTTTTTTTTCTTAATGATACATGATATCAAAAACGATATAAGTACCATGTAGGTTAGCGGTCTTCTAAAAAAAAAACCACGCAGATTTGTCTACACTTTTCAAAGTTGTAATATCTTACGAACATCAGGCCTAAAGACGAGGTAATACCTAAATAAAAAAATAGAGATAGGAAAGGATATAAGCTCTACCCGTTCTACAAATCTCAAGTTCCTAATCGCTCTCTGACACTACACTATACCTAGTCGTAGATCGATTATATCAAGATTGCAGGCTGCTCTGAGCAAACTGAAACATGAAACTTTAATAGTAGTGGAGATATAGGTCACCCGTGACGATCTAGGTCACCTGATTGATCTGCTAGTTGTAAGCTCGGCTTAGAACTGAAGATAGTTAAGCCTTAGATTCACACATCGTGTACATTTTATACAGCTTTGTTGTAGATGTAAATAGAGACAGTTTTTCTTAAGCTTTGATTAAAGATTTCATTAATAATAACCAGTTGAATTTCCCGTTTGATAAATAGCCCGTGTTTTTGAGGCTTACTTTCTGCCATCATAAAAAAGGTGAATATTTTCATCTAACAAAAACAGTAAACAGAAAAGCTAGTTAAGATTTTAATTTTCTTAGTTGCAACTTGAGAATTAAGTTTACCGTATGATTAAATAATTATTACATGTATATTGGGTTATTTGATTCTTGAATACATTGAATGAGTATCATACAAGGAGATATTTGTTGAATAACTGTGCTCCTTGAAACGTATTTCTTTTTTCCAGACTTAGTTCTCATTTTAAAAACTAACTTCCACAAATACGTAATCATTACTAAAACTTTCCCCACAAGACTGTTCTCTAATAACAACCACTTAGTAGATGATGACGCGTATGAAAAAGTCTCTCAAAGTTCTGTTTAAAAAAAAACAAGGCAAAGGTAAATGAGAGTGCACTTTTAAAAAGTAATGTTTGCATCAAAGCTCTGCGGCGGTCTGCGCTTGCGCGGGAACATAGCCCTAATTTAGTTACGGAGGCTGGAACAGTAAAAACTCTTTGCTCGGGAAAGCCTATTAGTTTATTACTCTGTTAGCAAAAACTACGTCCTCTCAGAGCTAATTAAATTCTTGTTGGAGAATACAAGTTTGTTATGAGATGTTTTTATAGAATTTATTTTGCGTATGTTTTACCTACATCTAGTCTTAAGTTAGTTTGTTTATCTTGAGTAACTTAACCGCTCAAGGCCCGGTTTCAATAGAAAATCAATTGTATCTCATTACGTAGGTCTTGAGTAATTAAGTAACATAACATCACGCCTGTAATCCCCGAAGGGTTAGGCAGAGGTGTACCCATTAGTACACCCACATTTCGCCAGTTATATTTTTAGCCCCATGTAATAGGGGGCGAGCCTATTGCCATCAACTGGGCACAAATCCAGACTCCGAGGCTGCTACTGAGAAATATCTTACGAACATCAGACTGCCTCGTTGGTCTAGTGGTCGCAAGCGCGACTGCTGTGCTTGAGGTCTTGGGTTCGATTCCCAGGTCGGGCAAAGTGTTATTGGGTTTAAATTAAATAGTAATAATGAGGAATATGGATGGACGGTCTGACATGACCTCTGTAGCAATGGCAACCAATTAATTCACGGTTCCAAAAGACGTGCGGTGTGTTTACAAAAACGGATGGATGGGGGCGTAACTAGAATTCGCCTGTCGACTCTTGCCTTGAGAAGTTATAAACAGTAGGGATATTAAGTTAGAGGTTACTTCATTTTACGAAATCAAGTTGTAAAAGTTATAACTAAATGTTAGGTACATACGGCCCCTGTACTGTTACAAGTACAAGGTTTAGTGTGCATTATACTGCACTCGGAGCCTCGGAGTCTGGATTTGTGCCCGGCTTAACAGAATAGGTTCGCCCTCTATTACATGGGACTTAAAACATAACTGGCGAAATGTAGGTAGGCGTATTAATAGGTACCTTCACCTCAACATAACCCATCGGTGTTTACAGGCGTAATGCTATGTTATACTACACTCTATCAAAATAATATTTTTTGTAATGTTACCTCGTGTATCAACTACTAGCTTTTGCTTGCGGCTTTGCTTGCGTTAATTTAGAATTTGACAATCAGTTTAATTCAATCATGATTTGAAAGACAAGTGGCGCCATCTATGGTCTTAAGGACATTATTGTGATTTCTCTCGAGAACAGCAGCTTTTTCTCGGGATGAAAGGTACCCAAAGTCCGTCTCTGTACACCTGACAACGTATATTCCTAATTTCAGGATAATCGGTTCAGTGGTGTAGGCGTGAAAAGGTAACAAACAAACTACTTCCGCATTTATAATATTAGTTAGGATTTGATAACTTACCAAGAAACACTTGGAACAGTGCCGACACGGCGATGGCTCCGGACAGCTCGCACATCCTGCTCATCCACACCGCCTTCTGCTCATCATCCGTCATGGCATCCAGCACATCGTCAGCCGGACACTGCCACATCGGCAGGTTGAGGATCGCCAGCGTCGGTACCAGGAAGGAGATGGTCCCGCCTTGTACAATGGGGAGACGACAGCCGAATGTCGCTTGAAGCCATGTTATTAAACCTGGTGGGGAAAAGAAATAAGTTACTATTTTCATAGAAACAACACACACAACATGATGCCTGTATTCATAACAGGGTTGGGCAGAGATGTGAAATAAAAATACAGAGGAACGTAAAACCTTTTTCGATTTTCTCGGTATTAAAATCGCTAACAATAACAATCAACTATAATTAAAAAATTAAAAAACACGACTGCCAAAATTGCACATATTTGTACCTTGTTTACTCGATAGTTTTTTTTAGGACGTTTTATATTTACAGTGTTATATATTTTTTAAATCTACTTGTCAAATTCTAGACGATAAAAATAGACACGGGCAGATCGATTAAAAAAAATAATTGAGGCTGGTATTAATTTACGTTTTAAAGTGACCACACCGGATTCTTTTCATTTTTAACTAGCCTATGTTACTCGGAACGATGCAAGGATTGTAACGATACCTCATACATCTAAGTCGGTTCAGGCGTTCGAAAGTTATGGTGGAATAAAGAACATCACATACATACATACATACATATATACATACATACATTAACCCTGAACACATAACACTCCTTTTTTTGGGGCAGTCGTGTAATAACACTCCTTTTTTTGGGGCAGTCGTGTAAAAATAGCTAAAATTCATTTGTTTGAATGAATATTTTTGATGGATCAATCCTCGATCGGGCATCTAATAAGTTATGGAGTAAAGGGAAGTAGTAGTTCTTGTCAAATTTTTTTTGAGCTACATTTTTCGATATGGCGAGTGCTTTTTTTTAGTTGGTAAAATCATCAAATGACTCCTTCCGGCCTGGGTGGGGCGGAAGAGACTGTCAGATTTTTACTGACTAAAAAACCACCTTGTTCCTTCTGTTGCCTTTTACGTTTTGGGGCCACGGTATCCTGTTAAGACGTCTCGCAACATAAAGGGGGAGCTAAAGTCCCCAAAATAATGGCAATGAAAAAGGATAAGAATTATTTTGAAATTCCTGCTGAATTGAAAAACTTGTTTACAATTCAAGCTAGCCCTTGAACTTAAACTGTCATACAACCAATTTTAATGTTATATGTCCCTACTACCTACGTATACAAACAAGTAAGCCAAGTTGGCAAGCATGTAGATACATTAGGTTGCCTCGCCCGCGGCAGTGAAAGTGGGCAACTAGTAGAATACAAATTACAAACACGGCAATGTGTATCAAACACTATTTACGAACGGACTAGTAGCCGGGGGTGTAACTCAGTGGTAGAGTGTCTGCTTCGCATGCTGAAAGTCCTGGGTTCAAATCCCAGCACCTCCAAAAAAGTATTTTTTCCTATTTTTTGATATTTATGTGGATTTATATCTTTTTTTTTTCGATCATAACTTTAAATATGATTAGTGTGTTGCATTATTCAGTGAAGCCAAGCAAAGCAGCCCTCGAATTGTTAGTTATAGATTGATAATGAACTATAAAATAGCATCGAAAATTACGTAATTGCGTTCAAGATATAATTCTACATGATGTGATGTTTTTAGTTCAATTAGTTCATTATCTATAGTAATCTAGGCTTAAGGTATATGTAATCTATACTTATAAGT
The DNA here is from genome assembly GCA_949774945.1 of Hoplodrina ambigua. Classification (NCBI taxonomy): domain Eukaryota; kingdom Metazoa; phylum Arthropoda; class Insecta; order Lepidoptera; family Noctuidae; genus Hoplodrina; species Hoplodrina ambigua. The sequence continues at coordinate 906,413 of OX458974.1, read as the reverse complement.
AAATAAACTGAAGAGTGTTTTCGTTTGTTGGTTTGTTAACACGCGTTAATCTCAGTAACTACCAGTCGGATTGGATTTTTTTTTGTGTATGATAGCCAGATTCATGAGAAATAGTATAGTATAGGCTACATAACGTCACGCTGCGACCCACAGGAGCGGAGCAGTAACCAAAGACGTACTTAACTAGTCGAGTACGATAACTAACTATCCTCTCTCTTTATAAAGTACAACTCAACAAAACTTTACAATAGGTATTCTTGAACAACGTCCAGCTGCATCGGAGTGCACGCTTTATTATTACTATTCCTATTAAAATGCTGAGCCATAAGTAACAAGGCAAACTTTCAGACAATTTCAGTGAAACTACGGGAACAAGCCCAGCGAACTGTACTGTGTAATAAAAGATGAAAAAGAAAATTGTCTCGTTGAGTAATGTTATTTCATTTGTGAGCTAATGACTTTGTAAAAAATGAAATTAAAATTATTATTTCTCTACAGGCCAAAGACGTCATCTCGTACTAAGAGCATTCTGTATGAGAATGAAGAAGTAATAGCAGTTAGATTAGTTTTATTTTAGAAAAATAAATAGGGATTCCACTCAAAAAATATATAATTCCGCTGATTATCGCGATTTTCGCAGGCAAGGTCGAGGGCATAAGCTAGTTAATTACATGAAAGGTATACCTAACACTTCTGAAGGCTCTCCATCCAGCTTTATTTGTAAAGATAGTTACGGAAACTCTAACACCTCGTAACTAAACTGAAATAGACACACACACTTCCTGATTGTTTCTTGTATCTACAAGTATACAGTGACGTCATTGTATAAAGACACGGTTTACAGCCCTATTAAGTGCAGTTGCTTAGCATTAAATGCACCTGTTATCATTGTTATCATATCCTATATGAGTAGGAATTAATTTCAACAGCAAGATCAATGCCACTTGCGTGTTTCTGGGAAAATTTCCTATCTCTTGCTGTAGACGAATCTTTTAATTACTCAAGGGCCACGAAATGAGACACAATTGAGTTTCTATTGTTCTGTCATACCGGTATGGCAGCTGGGGCTTGACCAGTTGACAGACAATAATCACTGACATCAGTGAAGGGAAACAACGTGTGACTGAACTTTTTCAATATAAGTCTGAAATCGCCAATCCGCTTTGAGCAAACGTGATTAATGCTCGTGCCTTCTCTGAATGAAATTCTCACTATTTTGGGAAATCCTTTCTTATCGGATGCCTAAGTCATACAAAGAACACACCCTCCAAGTGTCAAGTCTCTACAATCAGCGGTTTAGGCTGTGTGACGGATCAATATCCGTCAGTCAGTCAGACTGACATTCAGAACAAAGCATTTTATATGTATATGTGTAGATTATTATATAAAGGTGTGTAAAAAAAGCAGACTTTACAAACCAGTAACGAATATCATAGTTGATATGATGTTGGACCTGTCCGGGTCGGTCTCCGCCATGCACAGCGCTGGGCACAAGATGAACGGGATCGCCACTATGGCGCCGATCATCGTCAGGTAATGCTGGAAACAGAATTTGGTACTGTGTATTAGCAGCGGCAGAGCGGATGTATACGTTGACATTTAGTGCAAGTTTCAAAAGTTGTTTCACTCATAGGACGCTATTGCCCCACTCAAATGAAAACCTGCCTAGGCCCATGCATCGGTATATGAATCATATTCACTCTGGACGCTCTAGAAAGCCAATTTTCGAAATAAGAATTAGTTTTGTGATATGAAAAAATTCTACGTTTTTAGTAAAGTTTCTATAAATGGGATTTTTAAAGAATTACATTATTTAGACATCTTTTTCAGTTTTAATAAAGAGGCTATTAGTTACTTACTCTTTTAATATCAATAATTAAAGCACAAAATTTTTCGAACGGGTCATAAGAAGCCTCAAGAAACTATCAAGCCTTGTGAGTACCATGTACCTACCTACATTAGATCATTAGGTACGTAGTTAATAGTTACAACCAATTCCAGAATAAGGTAACGACAAATACTTACAAAATTACAGGTTACTTTACAATTTTTCATAAAACAACAGAGGCATTATAAAACGTCTTTTACAAAGTCCCTTCGTTTAATATCCATTCGTAACGTAAACTTCTCCCGGCCAGGCCTAGTCGGGTAATTGCATGGCCGAGCGCGGCCAGCCGCGGGCGGTCCTGTCCGGTACAAGTGCGGACGGACAGAACTAATTTATAAAGGGGTGGAGGGGATAACGTAACAAAAAGTTTTATCATGAATTCAGTATGATGCTAAGAGCCTCTTCAGGGATAACATTTACGTTTCTAAATTATTAAAAAATGCATGCACTTTTGTATGGAATTACTGTTTTATTTTATATTTTTTATTTAACCTTAAAGTGTCGCATGTCGCATGACACCGTATAGGTCCATAAGCGTATACCTAGATAAACGCACGCATGGCGCTATGCGGTGTCAGTTGAAGATCTGAAATCGTGAACTGAATCCATTGTACATTTTTTTGGTTACGATGGCCCTTCCGATCCAACGCGTATGTTTTCATTCATAAGAAACAATTGTGGATTAACATTTTTATTGCGCCGTATGGTGGTTTCATAGCGAAGGGTTTTGACCAACCTCTAGAGAAATTATCGCCTAACAGCTGAGTCAAGAGTCGGGTGCCAAAGGCGGTTGTCCTGGATACAATACAACACACATTGTGTGGACGGATCACTGAACGGCCCTACCAGGCTCAGTACTCTTTGGAGTTTTACTGTTTATTATTTTTAAATATTATAAAATAAAATTGGATTCCTACTATATCATTAAATTGAGATAGTAATGTGGCAGCAAGTACCTGTAAAGCCATGAAGATGCACAGGTACCACGGCGGTATGTCGTCGATGCCGTACGTGACGTTTCCTTTCCTCTCGCCATCTTGATCGCCTTCACCTTCAGGCACCTGTTGTTACATTATTATGCAATATGATTATGATAATACCCTGTAGGTATGTAGTAGGAGTAATTTTATATCTTCGTCAATTTTAGGAGGTTCTTATAAAAGATATGAATAAAATTACGACACCTGGCCTACTTGTGTTTTTAGTTGTTTGTTTCATAGTACATATTTCCGAATACGCCTCTTTCAAAGAGCAGAATCGCGTAGTTGTGAATTCGTTAGGCAGTGAAGCGCTATTGTATTACTGTGTGCGTGCGGGTTCATCGACCTGCCCTCGTAAGCTCAACGCAAGATCGAATTCATAAATGATGTGCTAAAAAACCCTATTTATTTTATTATTCGATTCGTGGTGGGGATCTCTACCTCACTACAGCATGGTTACCTCCTTTTATTTCACGAGTTTGTTTGTAAAAGGTAATCATTGGAAGCACTGATCCGATTCCAAAAAATCCACCGACAAAAGGTTTCACTATTCCCGGTTGTCATTAAATATTTTATGGTAGGTATAGGTAATTGAGTTCAATGCGGACGAAGTCAAAGGCAGAAGTACCTAGAAGCTATGTATAACTAAGTATCTACTGAATAAAGTTGTAACAGAAACCGTGAACTCCAATTTAAACTCTGAAACTTTTTTACAGGACTGCTCAAAAAATGGCGATGAGTGCGAGATGAGGTATTGTATGAAGTCCTTAACTTTAGAAAAAATTCTCACATAGCCTGAAAACGACCCTCCCCCTCACTCCACTAGCACTCTAAAAAAGTCTCTTCAAAAACCAAATGCAAATAATATAAAACCTCCAGCCCAAAAGCATAATCATAATGAAAATTATGACATGGAAATGGACTTCCGCAAAATACCTCTTCATTCCATTATTTATCTTATAAATTATCAAGTCTTGGCGAGTTTTTCCACGCATAATCATTACGGGTCAAGTAACTACCTCTCTAATTACCTAGATCAACAATAAGAATATAAATCTGTTAAGAAGTACCTACTGTAGTACTGTTCGTATTTCGAAACATATTGAGTAAGATATAAATACCTATTAACATAGGGTCGAGGTCGTGGCGATTTCCTCAAAGGAAGGTACATAAGTAGACCATACCTATTATGCTATAGCTAACATACAAGATAGTATACTTATTACATCAAACTTATGCTATTCTTGTACCCACGGTACTGTTATAAATTGTATGACAGCCCTAATCATATATAATATAGACGCTGACACTGCAGGAGCGTCATAATACGTTTCCCTATAGTTGTTGTCATACCTGCCCGGTACCAGTACCTACCCCTGCCTACATATTATACTTGCCTATTGCAAAATGTGCACTATTTACCTGAGCACTAGTTTGTTATTTGTTTAAAGTCATATTTTTAAACAATGCAGAAGAAACGATCGGCTCTGATATTTATCAAACATGTAACAAATCACATAAATCTATATAACCTATAAATGAACCCTGACACAAATTAGCAGTACTTGATCTGTTTACAAGTAAATAAGGCTACGAACAATATGTCCACTCCTGTCATTGACAGATATCACTACAAACACACACTTTGTTTAAGACTTGAGGCTAATCTAGTATACCTCCTTAGTTACTTATATTCATTTTACATAAAACAATCCACCATGAGAATCACTCATTAGGCTGCTTATATGCAGAAAACAAAAGACGAGCGTGTTTACGGTACCTATTTGATTATACTTTCCCTAAATTAATTAAACTTATAATATCAAATTCGTTGTAGAAATATCCTACCTTACTACTAACTATACTGTACGAACACTGACACTGACTCATATCGAAGGTTATAATTCAAAACTGAGAGGTTTTTATGGCAAAGTTATCGCTGTGTGTGTAATTGTTTCATGGTTCTAGCGATGAAATGCATTAGTGTGCAGTTTAACGGTATGACACAAGTAAACTGACCGTTCATAAAAGTTACTGACTTGCAAGTATTTTTTACTTAAGTAATACTAGCTGCTGTTCGCGATTCTGCCGCGTGGTTTTCTGCTTCCGCAGATAGTGTAATGTTTATACAACGTGTTCCTTTTGATATCCCATAACTCTAGGGATTGAGACCATGTCAAAGTAGCAGACATAGATATTAGGTACGTGTCGTAGGAACAAACGAAGCCTTGGGCTTCTTGAGCAGTTTGGTTTTATTTACACTGGCCTTATTTTAAGTCATTTTCTTCAAAATGAAAACCGAAAAAGGAAAATAATCCACATGCCAGTTGATTCGTTGACATGGTCTCTTTAATACCCTAGAGTTATGACGTATGAAAAGGAACACGGTATAATCTATACAATTCATCATGAATCTGGCATCAATCTACAATGATTTTTTCTATTCCAACTGGTAGTTACAGAGATTAGCGCTGTTAAACAAACAAAAAACTCTATAGTTTTATTATATTAAGTATAGATTTTGTAATGTTTTCATATGCTTACCTGAATTTTCATTGAAACAAGTAAAAAGAGATTTTTTCAGTAGGTATTATCACTTTAGTAATCTGTATCACTTATCACTTCAAAATATTTTCGTTTTTTTTTTAAACGCAGATGTATTAAGAACACTAACTTAAAATGTTCACTTCTTTTGGGGCAGTCTTATAAAAACCTATTTCGCTGTCAAAAACGGAAATCTTCTACAGATCACTGAAAACACAATGAGTGTTTGTAAACAAACACCGACTGACTATCTAGTACTACATTATTGAACTTGGGAATATCATCGCCAACGTTCTAAAAATAGAATGCATATAAAATTGGCCCCGTTCGGTAGCAACAAGACAATCGTAGCTCTGCTGATTGACTTCTAAAACACCTCTGCCAATATCTAGCGTGAAGGAGTTTTGTTACAATAACATACATTATAAGCAAACACAGGGTCATTGATTGATCGATATGTCAAGCCTATTATGGAAGAACATCGTAAGCGACAGTTATTATTTTTTACAAGAAAGGATTTTTTTTTGTTTTCTTTTTTAAAGGCCACTTTCCCGTGATTTTTGCAAATATTACAGAATACGTTACGCTCTACATTAATCAATTGAATTTGTCTCGATGTATGCCGGGGATCGAACTCAGGACTTCAAACAGCAGTAATACAAGGCACCCATTATTGTGTCGCATCTCATAAGAAAAAGATAATATTTTCCCCATCGAGTTTCGGTCACGGCAGCCGAACGAGATATTACAGTGCACACGTGTGCGCAAACACACGATTCTTCCCACAGACTCATAGTCCCATGGGACGGCATTCGAAAACGACCGGGGAGAGATCAAGCGTCGGATCAACAGCTTTACAAGCTTTCAAAGGCACAGGGGTGTCACACCACCAACTTCCGGATTCCGGGCTGCGGAGTAATTAATTCTGGGAAAAAACAATTAAGACTTCGCCGACCTGAGAATTGAACCAAGGACTCCACGCTTAGCAGCTACGTTTGCAACCACAAAACCAACGGGGCTGTCCAATTACGGTAGAATGAGATACCTAAAGGTACGGAATGGATGATAATTTCATTGATATTTATATCCATGCCAGTAAAAGTCTAGACAGCAATTTCTACCTACTGGCGCCAGACTTTCATTCTTTAGCTAAAGTATTTACACTTTATTTCCTCTAACAATACTCGTGACTTCGTGAGCAATCCTCACAGGAATACCACCCTTATCTTCAGTACTAAAAGCGAAAAATCCCTTGTGATTTCATAACAAGATGGTTAACAAGGTGAACCGTCGAGTTTCTCGGTACCTGCGCAAACATGATAAATATTGTCCCTATCTATTTTTCTGTAATGGAAGGTTATATTTCGTGTTGAGTGACAGAGACGCAGGGGCGTAGCTACCGACGTATAGGCCGATAAAAGATACGGGCCCCCACTTACAGAGACCCCGAAAAAAATCGTAAAATATTATCCACTATCTCACTCAAACTACTAGGCCGTACGCTAACCTTCCCCCAAAAAAATAAACATCTTTTTTTTTCTGCCCCTTTGGTCTAGTGGTCGCAAGCACGACTGCTGTGCAACATTTCCCAGGTTGGGCAAAGTGTTACTGGGTTTTTCCATCAGGAATTTCTCAGGAATATTATGTTATGTTACATATATTTTTTATTGCGAAAAATATTTTCCCTCCATTTCAGCTTCGCAATTAGATAGAAGGGTAAACAATTATGATACAGGGCCCAGCTAGAGCAAGGTACTTACACTACTGCAGAGACGCGTCTGAATGATAATAAGATATTGCGCTATTGACTGAAACTGAAAAAGCTTTCAAAATACTTCTACTTTTGATTTAATTATAAAGAAAGTTGAATAGACTTGAAAATTGCAAATTGAATTGAAATTGAACATGTCTCCTGAATCTTACAACTATTATAAATATGCGAGTTTGGATGGATAGATGTTTGTTGCTCAGTCACACCAGAACGGCTGAACGAATCTGAATGTTTGGCACAGAGATAGATTAAAATCTAGAATAGAACATCATTCCTGTTTATGGGTTCCGGAAGGAAAAATTAGGACGTTGGCTTAAATCTGAAATCACGAAGCTAGTAAAACGAAAATAACAAATACTCATTTTACAACAGTAATAACAAATACTTATGCCTTATTTAGTGGTTTTTCTTTTTCATACTGATGACTTTTAATACGATCAATTAGTTAGTGCTACTTAGTCATATTTGACAATGATGAAGCCTTTTATCCACATTGTTTATTGATATGATGCCACTTACTTCAAAATCAACTCTTGGCGAAACCCCAGTCCACTGATACATGTCACGAAGATAGGAATAAGGCTTTCTTCTACATTACTACAGATTCCTACACTTATCACACGACAATAAACTTTAGTTTAACATTTATGATTGCCAAACATTTACCGTCACAATCAGCTTAGACGGGGTTAGCTGAAAACGCGTGAAGATCAATGCACTTAGGATTACTACTAAGTAAAGAAGTACTAGTGTCTATATTTTGCGGAAAATATGTACAGCACCTACAGTGGAAAACTTAAACTAAAAATGTAAACACACCAAGCTCTAAACTACAAAATAAATAAATTGTGAGTGCATATAATTACAGTGTTAGTAACATTTAATATTTATAACCAGCATGTAGATTAACCGATAAATACTAAAATAGTAAAATCGTGATTGAATGGTTAAGTACGAGTACCTACCTAGGTCCAGTCAAGGGCAAAAATACATTGTTACCCTTAGAAAAATTCAAAACAGTTTCTCGGAAAATAGGAGTCATAGAGTGGAAATATCTGTAGAAAAATGTAAGAAGTAACTACACACTTAAGGTTATTTATTGGATTCAACACTTCAGAAAAAAAATGTTATTACATTTTACTATTTGCCCGTGCAGTGTGTGTTTTGTTTCCATTTAGTTATGTTTGCCCTGGACTGTACATGGTATTTTTAGCTTATTAACTAATAAATATCAATATATAATAACTTACTGAGTGAATTACGCCTTCAAGTCCAATGGGAATGTTCGTTATATCAATAGCGTGGACCATTTTTGTCGCTAAAATTAAAATATATAAAACATTTTTATTTAAATAAACCTATCTATCATTGAAAAATGTATGCATGTGTCACGCAAGTAGGTACACCTTGCAAGTATTTAAAATGGATTGGATGCTAATTTAGTTAAAGGACGGTAGTTATCAAAGCGGTTTGAATCCATGCAGCTAACATTTTTTTTTAAGTCATAGATAGTTCTTTTACGTTAAAACATCGACAAATAAGACGACACAGCAATCTTTACTTAGAAAGTTTTATAATTTAAGGTATTTTTTTTAGCGAAACTTAAAAATATTTATAACGTAAATAAGAAAAAATAAATTAGCAACTACCCACAGACTTACCTTTGTTTTTTTTACAAAATCAAACACATCACAAGCAACACAACACGCGGCCAAGTTTTATTTGAACCAATTTAATTTCTGTCATCACAATAATGATCTTTTAGATAAGGAACAAGATACGCGCGCCGATTGACTGGTGGAGAGGCTGACTGAATGTGAGGAGCGTCTTTAAGTGTCAATTAAACGAGCAAAGTATAAGAGAATCAAACAGCGTGGTATATTGAACGAGACTGATTAGCGAGGAATTGTGAATGTCGTGTCTGTTATATTTTGTACACACATTTATTTATATCTTACTAGCTTCTGCCGCTACTTCGTCTGTTTCAAAGTAGATATATCGATGGCCGTATCGAATAAACGTCCAAAAGCCATTGCATATATTTTTTTGTTTGTGTTTTTGTTTCCTTTGCCATCCTCCTATACCCTCTAATTTATTTTTTACAGTTTAGTCTAAAAATAATTAAGTAATACATTGTATAGACAATTGACAAGGAACTCCGCGTTATTAAGGATTAAACGTTTTTATTTTCTCCTGTAAAATTGACTTTTTTCACTTGCACGTTTATTCAATGCGGCCATCAATATTATCCCATGGAACAGTACATTTTACCGGGATGAAAACTATTGCCTATGTGCTATTCCAGTCTATAATCTATCTCTGTGCCCACTGCCAAATTTCGTCCAGATCCGTTCAGCCGTTATGATTGTGTTACAAACATTTCCATCCAAATCTTTCGCATTTTTGTAAGAGTAGTAAAATATTAATTGATATTAACAGCATCGTTATTTTGAGAGCAATAAGGGCTGTTTTTGTAATTTAAGAATTACATGTGTTTTTTTTTTAATGTCGTTCCTATGTACCTTTAAGCCAAGTTAAGTTTTAGGCTGAATACTATCTCAATAATATACTGGTTCAACATTCTTTATTTCAATAAGAGTAAGGTAAGGTTTGACTTGACCAGGTCAACCTAGCCCAAATCGGTAAGGATGCGTAACAATGGGTCTACTTATAAAGAAACTCAGTACAGCACATCAAAACATTATTTTATTGTTTTCTTACTCAATGTCATGCATTTATGAACACAGATAAATTTTCAAATTCTTAATACATATTTATTAAGACTCCTACACACAGTGACGGCAGGGCCGCTGGCCAAGCCACGGTGCGCCCGGCGGCTTATAAAGCCGCACGCTTTACCGCACAAAGGATCCGCCAGCATGGCCGCCCGGGTTGCAAGGACAGTTCGCTATGGACAACTAACAACTTGAATGATGCTCCGCGGCTTTGTGCAAGTTTCTGCGGCACATGCCGGCGGCACAAATGCCCGGCACTGTGTGTAGTAGCCTTTATGTAGGTAGCTACTTTCTTAGTTAATCTTGGACATCACTAACATACGGCGATGAAGATCAAATACATCGTGAGCAAACCCGGACTTAAATAAATAAGTCTAAATTCGAAAAGTTGAATGGAATTTCCTTAAAGATAAAATATCAATAAATAATCTTTAAATGTTCTAATTTACAAATACTTTTTCTTATATTAATTATCAGCTAGAATTAGGTAAAATAAATAAATCAACCTTATTGACGTTGAAATAAAGTCAAATAGTAAACTTTTCGCGTGCCTCTGCAGATTTTGGTGCTCTGCGACGTTTGATAATTTAATTTACTGACGACTTTAATGTTACGTTCATAAGGTTGACTTTTGGCTAGTCCACGCTACGCCGGGTAATACTAAAAAAATAATCCATGAGAAAACGAGAGTTTCTCATGTATACAGAAATAGATGTTACTTCAGATAAAGATATCTGTCTATTTGAATAACATTAGGTTCTTACTTCTTACAACTATGGGTACCTAAGTTACAGACATTCACTTAATATACGTTGAGTTCCACACATAGAATAGAATGTTTCTGACTTTCTTACTAAAAATTACAGTTAAAAGTTAACTTAATTTACAGATACAATTTTGTATATAATTTGCGGAAGACGGGTGCCTAAACTAAGAGTATCTCTAAAAGGATGTGATGAGAAATATCTGTAAAGTTTAGCGCGTGCAATATTGAGTGCGCGCGTTTACTGGACGCAGCCTGGCGCCCTGAGTGTCTAGGGGGTTCCCTTACTTATTTTTGACGCCCAGATAATAATTTTCAGACAGTCAGAAAAAGTACTTTACATTTTTTTATTGCGAAAATGTTGACATGTCTTACTTTTAAATCTAAGTATATATATAATTTATTAAGTGTGTATCAAATGCTGTATGTACGGCGTAAACTGTAAATAAAGTCCTTAATTACACTGGGCGTCCTACTTTGAAAACCCCTGATCTAGACTCATGCGCATATACACAAAGTAACTTAGCAAGTTCAATTATCTCGAAGAAAAGCGTATTTGTACGCGCGGAAAACGCCCGTGTCTACACAAAACGTTATTTTTTATTTATTCGTTTGTTTGTTCTCAATACACATACAATACATTCAAAATGATGCAAATATAAACTCTTTAGTTTTACCGAGCCTCATACATGATCATCGACCACATAATTTAAAAGGAAAAAAAAACATAACAAGGTCAAGTCATACTTTATCGATAGTTACAACGATCTGTACCCAAGCGGTACACGTTTCATTCCAAGCAAATACTTTAAGCACGCATATTTTAGATAAATAACAAATAAATTTCAGTCCCACATTTGGTCATCTAGCAAAATAAATACAAGTCCTTAAATTCAATTCAAGTCTAGACGGAACAACCCTGTTTTAAGGGGGATGCGCTAAAATTGAGGCGAAATTTAAAATTCTTACGTTTTTTTGCAATTTCCAACTCAGTATCAGGCTTAAGGTATGATAAATATTATAATTAGATGCAACAATATTGAATTTTCAGAATTAAAATCATTGTCTAACACTGTCAAATTATAATTGGCTGCAAACGTCTTAACATATACTATTTATTGGTTACAAAGCAATTACAAAGCAAGCAAGCCTATTTATTTCTCAGTAGCAGCCTCGGAGTCTGGATTTGTGCCCGGTTGATGGCAATAGGCTCGCCCCCTATTACATGGGACTAAAAACATAACTGGCGAAATGTGGGTATACTAATAGGTACACCTCTGCCTAACCCTTCGGGGATTACAGGCGTGATGTTATGTTGTAGTTACAAAGCAACAAAAAAAATAATTATACAATAACTAAAAATGGATGATTTCATGGTAAATAAAGTGTGTTTTGAAGATGTGTCTGGGTATTAAATATGTTTATAGATGGGTAAACACCCAGGTAAACCCCACGCATGGGCGCTTTCCGATCCGGGTTATCACCCATTTCTGTAGGTGAAAACTATAAAAAATACAAGTGCACAGGTACAGGTATACAGGTTGGTAACTGGGTAACTCATGCGTGGGATTTTACCCGGGTGGTTACCCAACCCTAATTGTGTTAATACATATACCTAGTGTCGCGTCTATATATTTTTTACCATACAACCCGATACTAAGCAATAAAATGCAAAAAAAAACAAGAAAATTAGAATTCCGCAGGTTACCTAGCGCTTTCACCTTAACTCTAGACCAATAGTGGCTAGCACATACTTGTTACTTGTAACTCAGTAACAAGTTTTAAATAGTTTAATAAAATAAATGCATTCTCAGATCTTATTCCAATTCTTATTCCTTAATGCCAATATACAGTTTTGTGCGGTAAGTGACAGCAATGTGACGTCATCTCCTACTGGAGATGTACTGCTTGATGGTAGTATGTCACCGTGCTTACATCCATTAATCACGTGATGCTTTTTTGCAACTTTTTAATCTCTCCCCCTTAGTGGTACATGATGCTCTTAACATTAACCCCCAAAAATCAGGTGTATTTCTTTGGTATTTCTTACTACTTAGTATATTAGGTATTTTTTTTCCGTAATCCTTCCCTCCACCTTTCGAGCCTCACGTGATTAATTGACCTGATCCCTCAACCGCGGTTTGTCAAACGAAATTCAACGAAATTATCAAGCACGTGTTAGCTGCTGTAGTTGTTAATTCAGTCGACCAATCACAGCGGCTTACGTGCGCTTGATCATTTGTTACGTTAATTTTTCGTTCGACAAACACAAGGCGCGCGCTGATAATTCTTACGTTTTCTTAAAATATTTGACAGTTCCACTGATTTATCACATTTACATACATTCAAGATTAGTAAAAAATACTTTACAATAAAACAATTAATCCAAATGGATGACTAGACCGCGGTCTTTTTATATCACAGACCCAGATACAAACCACATAAATGGTAATCACAATTTGTTCAGTTTTTCATAAATTTGGGTTCCACCCTAAGTTAGTCTTTCATTACAATTCGACCAATTTACTTTACAATATTATGGAGTTTTCTGCCCATTTTTCTCCATACGAAACTACCTTTTGAAATAGGAAAATAGATACAGTACTTTTTTTTTTCACGGCCGTTTCTAGTACATAGGGGGTCTTAAAAAAATATATATTACTTATGACATAGGAGACAGAGATAGCGCTTTACAAAAACCCAAACTTTTTCTGAAAATCGATGGGAAATATAAAACGTTATTTTATTGTACATGAAACCTCTTGTTTTTTTATTGTATGACAAATTGTTAGTATGCATCATCGGTCAACAATGTACTAGATTAAGGATAAAGAACAAATTCATATCGCAAAAATAGCCACGAATGTTTGTCCGTAAACCTTAATGTTTAGGTAACAATTCGCTTGAAGTACGAAGAAATAAATACTAAATCTTCCGTGGAAAAATCGAAGCTGCCAAAATGAATGGTGAACGCCTAGCCTGACTGTGATGTGTTCGCAGACAGAAGACGGTTTTGCCAGTACGTTTGAAGTATTATGAGATGAACGTGTGAAAGTCATGTAATTAATATAAGATATTTTAGATTGCTATTTTTTTAAATATAATCAGCATCAGCCGTATTTTACAAGATGGCAATCAAAAGTACACCAGAGATGCTAAGAAAATATTTATAAAATCAATTAACTTACTACGTATTGGAATTACATACATAAATAAATGTTTGGACTTTGACATACACTATAAGATCATAAATGATCTATTGGCCAATGGCCGATTTAAGATTAAGTAAAAAAAATAAAAAATAAAAACTATATCCATCGTAGGTATGTTGACAGAAATACAAAAACTCACTCAGACTTTCTTCAGACTTTTTAAAATAAATACCTAGGTACCTTCAGACAGTTATACAATCTGCACAGCGGAATGTATCGTTAGGAAATCTACAAATAAAAATAATTTAAAAGTCCTACTCTACCCTGTTCCCTAATAAAACAGTCAATGTTTGGCACAATTGTTTGAGTGTTGCACCAAATTCTGGTAAAAGTAACCAAAAGCATATTTTTTTTATATATCACATGTTATATTCTACTTTTACTAAAGAAATAAATACTTATTAGTAATAATATACCTAAAAAGATATTCCTATCAAAATCTTTGTATAGCGATGGTTATTTTTTCAATTTTTTAATGCGTAATTTTTGACGTGTCCATTTTGACTACGATTGGACCACACTAAATTCAAATAAGACCACAAACTTGTGCTCTTATTTTACGGGCAGTTTTTGAAGCACTAATCGTGAATCTATTACATTGTTGAAGGAAGACATGGTCATCATGTTGGCATGTATATTTTTTGTATGTACAACAACACATAACTTTTTAGGGTCGATTTCAAATTTGGGGCCAAGAAACCAATTCTCGTAGATGTTAATAAATTACTATCATTAGTGTTAGTGTAACTCGAGTTCTCGTCGGTAAATCGCAAAATATCATCATATAAATTTTATATCATTTGTGTCATTAAAACTTGATTTATGCGTTTTATTTTTAATAAATAAGTAGTATCGTTGATTTCATGTATTTTTTTAGTTACCGAATACACCTACAATACAAAAAAAAACAGGAAATATCAAATTACTTTTTTTGCCTTTTTGAAAACGACTCTACAGAATACTCCTACTTTGATCATTATTTTTATGATAGTGGAAACCTGTTCAGATGTTGTAGCCGTGTTTAGCTGTGACGATGCACACGATGCAGTCGCCCGGCATCAGGTGACGATGCTCAGTCAAGTACACGTCGAAAGCTGTTGAAGGAAAAGTGGTTTTTAACTCAAGAGGAATGGAATTCTTCAATAGATAAAAGAAAATCATCATTAAATATTAAAAATTCTTTACTAAAGTAAATGTCGCCGCGTCAGCACAAATAAAGTCATGGTTACGCGACAGCAGCACAGCGTCAACGAGGCGATAATGTAAGAATAACTAAGTCTAAAAGCGCAGACATACTCTTATAAGCTGTCGAGGCTCGATTCCCCATAGATTTTATATGTCATTTATTCACCAATTTAATTGAATGACTATTTATTGATTTCGAAGCAACATTTTTTTATTTTCTGTGATAGTAATTTTAAATAAACATTGTGTTATGGAATTATTGGTTAATGGTGACAAGTACCCAATTGTAAACAACAAAACAAATCATTTCTTACAAGCAGACAAAACATATCATTTCTACTGCAATTAATGCGCAAGCAGATTTCGCCAATATAACATAACACTATAAATAAAGATGAGCTTATTGTCATCAACTGATCATAGACCATTTCTCTAGGCTGCTACTCAGAATTTCCTTACTGAACCCGTATTTACCGTACCCAAGGGTCGAACCCAGAATGCACACTCAACAATCAGCACATGCAACCACTAAACCAATAAGCAATAATAATCAGATGGATGAAACAAACTTAAGATGGTTCAAAAATAAATAAAGCAAAAGAAATCTACCACATTCTCTATCTGGGGAAGACATAATACCATGATCACAGGGACTGCCAAGCTCTGCCCTCAGTTTTCTGAAAAAGAAAAATAGACTATGTAATAATACAGTAATTATTTACTTTTGTATGTGCCAAATGTGCGTGTGAATGTATCAAAAATAGGTATATATAAAATAAAATAAATTAAAATATAAAATAAATTAAAACCAGATTTTAAATGTAAATACTATATTTATAGTATGTAAAAGAATAAAAATAATAAAATGGGTTGTAGGTGGGTGTGCTGGTGGGTACACCTCTGCCTAAACCCATAGGGTTGATGTTATATTATGTTAAGTTAAAATAATAATCATACATTTTTCTATGACATCTCTTTCTGATCTCCTAAAACAAACTGCAACACTGCACTGCAACTGTATATCTACAAAAGACGGACTGTGGGACTAACACTACTTTTTTGTACATGGAAACTTTTGGAAAGAAATTAGGCCAATAATAATCCAATAAGATACAAGTTAGCTAAGCTCATCATTAAGTTGAGCCTGAACGAGGGCTAGGGGCCCTTTACATTCTCAGGGCCCAGGACTCCAGCCCAAAATGCTTTTATATAGATCCTCCACCGGATGAATGTGTCAAATGTGGTGTAATTAATAGTTGGTGATAAAATAGTAAAAAAATCAAATAATATAATTACTGTGGGTAATAGTTATCTCTATTAGCACTTACTTCCTCTCATCAATTTCCTTCATTTTACGTTCAAGTCCTGTCCAAATGTCTTCTTTAAACTGCTCTCTTGTCATGCTATTCTGCACGTACTTCTTATAATACTCATTAGCACGCGTCGATGGAACATACTGCTGACCTTTCTCTGGTGACGATATATTTGAGGGTGATACTTTATCGCTCTTATCATCAGTACAGTTTGCAGCTTTTTTCTTAAACATTGTAGGAATAACATCTTTAGGAACAGGCCTACTGGCTGATAGCTCAGCTTTTTTAGAAGTTATGATGGATGATAGAGCCACATTTTTTTTTATTTTCTTTTGTATATGGAGTGGCACAAACTCTGGGGAATGTGGGTCTAGATCACTGGAGAGGCTGGTATCCTTTACATCGTCTTTACTTTGTTTAACCTGAAAATGTTTAAAGTTTCTTATGAGACCTAAATATAGAAATACCGACCAGACCGGTCATTGTGGTTATCTTATGGAGAGACCATGTCCAGCAGTGGATGTCAGCCTGCTGATATGATGATGATGATGATAGATTTGATAGATAACAATTTTGTGTATGTACATAATTGAATTAGATAACAAACTTCTTTAGAATAAAATAAAATCTCAGGAACAAAAGTTAAGAAAAATTTAAATAAATTTGAGTACTATGGGATAATAACTTTCTAAGAAATGTAATATTCTCGTTGCATTAATTGATTACATCCTAATTTATCTTCATGCAAAATTATTTGGCTGTGTTTTATTACTTAAATATTCTAATTTTGACTCAGTTCACTCATGCTTTTGGAACTCAAAACTTACCATCTCAAGCATTTTTTTAATCATTTCAAAGTCAGGCGCCACAATGTCCCCTCCACCTCCACCTTCACATTCATAGTAAGCTCGTTCTTCTCTATCTGTTAAATAAGATTGTTACAACTACTATTATAAAAACCATACAAAATAAAAAAAAAGTATTTTCACACTTTGTATAAAAGTAACAATGGGCTACATTAATGTGGCTGCCTGTGCGTTGATAGATATTTATAAAAGATTAGCTGTTGCCCGTTACTTTCCAGGGGTATGAAATATTATTTACGACCTATTCTCATAACTATCAAGTAGACTATTTGTCAGATGAATTATACCTACTTAGAATACATGAATTAAATCATCTATCAAATAAATCCTAATTAGATAAATCCATATACATGCTCCAGTAATCTGCAGACAAATTTCTGATATCCTATACATACATATATATTTGTAGTTTTGTTTATGTTTGTGATGTTTATGTTTATTTTGTTTTTACTGAAAGTGATATCAAAAATCCTTGAATATAAGCTTTTAAAATAGTGATATACTTAAGCATATGCATAGCATAATATTAAATAATTTTTAATAACATATATTTAGTTTTGTAACTGTTAACCAACATGTTAGTATATTCTTATTAATATTTAAATTATTTTTTTACCAGAAGAAACATGTTTACATTTTTTTCAGGCTTGGGGGGCCTACCTGATGCAGGTCCCCTCCGCATTTGCCTACTCTGCCTCACTCTACTACTCTACCCTCTACTTTGATAATCCGGCTTTGCATGGAATTACATACCTACTTCCTCAATGCTATAAGCTGGAGGTTCGGTAGCAGAATATGCCTCCAAGGCTGCCGGCACACTGTAGCCTTGTGCCACAGACAGATCTTGCATTATCTCTTCCAAGTTGGTCCAATCACTCATGGTTGTTTACTTAACTTTATTCAACTTGATCTAAGAGACCCTCTGACCGATCTTGTGGCTTCTGTGGAGAAGTCAAAACGATGTCAATGGTCAAATACACACTTTCTGCATTGAATTCACAATTTGTTTTCACTTGGGGGTTTAGGAGTAGTACATAAGTATGGGACAATCCATTCAAACTCCTGATATATCTTCTCAGCGACTTTCGCAAAAGACGACACTGACAGAAATGCACAATAAAATCGATTCTGATATCCAACGACATAATATTCAGAATTTCTCGGAATATCTAGTAAGTCGTTTCAAAATAATGAATACATCGTCGTCGTCTGTCATAAGATTTTGTGTTGAGTTCCTAGAGGTGAGGAAAGGAAATCCAAAAAAAAAAGCTAGCCTCAAAATTTACCTTCCACCGAGTAATAATTTGTAATTCGACGAATAATTTAATAATAATTAAATAGCATGGTAGTATGGCCCATTTTCAACCAATTAGTGGAACTGAGGAATATAGTGTAAAGGCCATCTGCGGCCATCATATTCGAAAAATAGCGGTTTTTTTAAATAGCTGCGTCTCTCTAAGCCTGTTTTATTTGATGTTTTGTCCAGTAGATACATAGTACAGTCTGCGCTGTGGTACTGTAATAGTTATTAGAACAAAAAAGCAGGAACTAAAGAGTTACATGCGGCAACAAGTTGACGAATAACAAACAAAAACGGCCTAGTTAGGTACGTTGACGTTTTATACGTCTACGACCCATCTTTAAGTCTCACTTGACACTCGAGCTCTGGGTTGCCAGAAATACATTTTTTCTTCGTACACAGATGAAAATCTCGTCCTATATCATAATAATTATCTACAGTGTGCAAAGACACTGAATATATTTTTGCTGACTAACGTTAGTGGAATAAAGGCCTAGTAGCCAAAGGAACAGACATTTTTATGGCCTAATAAATACATTTATACTGGGTCTCGCAGTTTGTGTAAATCAATACAAGTTTGTTAACGCGCCCATGGTCCAGGAGAAATTCCAAGCGTGGGGCAACGTTTTCTCATTGACAAAGATAATAAAATTAAAACTTTAATTACGGTTCAAAAGATGCAGCCCCCTGTCTCACGGACGGACAGACAGACAGCGGAGACCTATTAATAGGGTGCCAACCTTTTTGGTACGGAATCCTAAAAAGGACTTTGCCTCCAAAAACACTAACCAACTATGCAATGCGTCAGTTTCCTTTATCACAAGAATGTGAAAACACTTGGCGTGACCATTATTTACGTCTATTCTTGGGTATTTGAATCCACCCTTCCGTCAGGCGGCCCGTGTTGCTCTATGGAACCCACCAATCAACTGACTTACTTTTTTATGAACCATCAAAATGTAAAAAAAATCCCCTAGAGATGTGTGACAATGACAATAGTAAACTGACGTCACTTACTTACCAACTCAATTGAATAACCATTTATTGATTTCAAACAAACTAAAAATATATTTTACTGCTAATTAAACATTTATTGGGTGCTTAGTGCTAAGTGTTTTTTATTGTCTTGGAATTATGGGTTTATGGTGGCATGTACCCATTTGGTTCAAATTTACATATAGGTACATTCTTGTGCTGTTTGATCATAAGAATAAAATGATCTTTCAAAGTCAACGTTAATGTTGAATCATTTATTTCAATTAGACCCTTAAAGCTATTTTTGAATGTCATTACAAGAAAACACAACAACCAAAAGGTATTTTCGTTTATTATAGAAAAATGGGTAGGTAATAAAGTTCATACTACATTACACATGCTATATTATTACACTTTAAAAATGTTTTACAAAATATTTCATATGTTATATGCACAATTAATAATATATATGCACGATGCTCACATTTATACGTCCAAGTGAAACATTTTATTTTTTTTAGACCATCAAAAGGCACTTTGGAACGTCATTTACAAGAAAACGAATTGAATCTAATTGCCCCTTCCATAAGGTAGTTTTGTATGGAGAAGAAAGGCAAGAAGTTCATACTAGACTATACTACAACTACATACTAGAACTGTACTTAAAAAATACATTTTAAAATCAAATTATTTAGTTTAAGTTTATTTAGTGTAAATTATTAAGTTTCGTGTGGAGAAGAATGAGCAAGAAAATCCAAACTTATTTTTTAAATCAATAATTATAATAGGGTGACTGGTTATTAGTGTACGATATTTATACACATGATTGTACTTATGACTCAAACAGTTTCCGAAAAAAAAAAATTACTTGTTTATCGCATCATCCCCCCCACCCTCCGAATAACACACCAGTTCACCAACAGCAGTAATTTTATTCAGTTATCCCTTTTTACATCCAGCGCGATCCCGCGGTCTTTATCAGATCGTCTGTCCGCCTTGTGGGTGGACGTCCTACGCTGCGCTTGCCGGTGCGTGGTCTCCATTCGAGAACTTTACGGCCCCATCGGCCATCCGTTCTGCGTGCTATGTGGCCTGCCCACTGCCACTTCAACTTGCTAATTCGCTGGGCTATGTCGGTAACTTTGGTTCGTCTACGAATCTCCTCATTTCTGATTCGATCACGCAGAGAGACTCCGAGCATAGTCCTCTCCATAGCTCGTTGGGCTATCTTGAGCTTGCTAATGAGGCCCACCGTAAGAGACCACGCTGGATGCAAGCCGCTTCCATCCGGTCTTATTGGAAATCTGTAGGGGAGGCCTATGTTCAGCAGTGGACGTCCTACGGCTGATATGATGATGATCCCTTTTTAAAAACAAAAGTTTTCACCGTTTACAATGCATTATAACTGGAACCCGACTCCCAACATAGTTGGAAAAAGGCTAGGCAGGTGATGACAATGCATTATAACATTTTTTCATCAAGTAACAGTGCAATTTTTGAAAGCACCGTCATGCCGCCTTAGCAGGCGGCATGTCGGTGCTTTCAAAAATTGCACACTTGGACTAACTCGCAGTGTAACTGTACGGCATTACGCACGCAGTTTGTGCGCATTGCTCTTCGCACTGTTACATGATACGGTAGTACAGCCCACATGAAACGGGTCATCGAACGGCCCCTCTCGGATCAGCTGATATCGCAACATGCGTTCCGTATAGTTGATATTTGAAGGAAAAAATAATAAATGGTAGAAGTTGAATATCTTTGTTTGTAAAAAGGGATAACTAAATGGAATTACCTCTGATGGTGTGTTATTTTTGTTACTTTGGGGGTCATGCGACTAGTATATAATTTATTTTTTGTTCACCCTATATAAAAATGCAGACGATGAACCTAAAACTAAAATCACTTTAAAGTATTACAATAAGTACCGAGCGCTACAAATTAAGAAACAATATGACCTTACATACATTAAGATAACTTGTAACTTCACTATGTGACATGTGACCCCCCCCGGCACCAAAGCTGGATCCGCCCTTGGTCGAGTGTCAAGACAAAATGCTCAAACGTTTCATACGACATTTTCAACATACTAGTGACGAATAAACAATGTTATAAATTCATTGGGTCGGCTTCCAGTCAAACCAGATTACCTAAATAAATAAAGTCTACAGATAGTTGTTCATGGTTGCTTGTGTATGTGTGTTTTATACGTTTTTAAATGCATTAACGATATAGGTGAAATTCCTAGTAAGCGGCAATGTTTTTAAAGAAGGGAAGATAAGAAAGAAAATAATTTTGATCAAGAAAAAATTGCATTTTTGTATAGATCACCTAATATTATGTTTGTAGCGACATCTGTCGCTACAAACATAATATTAGGTGTAGTATGTGAACTAAGGCGTCTACAACTGACAAAGGTGCCGATTCTCTTGTTCACAAACTAGACTAAATTTGAGAATTGACATCTCTTACTAACAAACAGCGAAAGGAAAGGACGGTGACATTAAAGAACTAAGTTAGCGATGTCAAATTAGTTTTGCCTTGAACATTTATGTGTTTTTAATCCATACGTTTTAAGATGTCAACTATAATTGTATGGATGTGTCAGATTAAGTAAATTTGACAGCTCTTATTTACATTCGTCTCTTTCTTATTTGATTGGACAGAAAAAGATGGAAGTAGTATTATTTTAGTTTACTTTGTGAACAAGGGAATCGGCACCAATGTCTACATCGCGCTATCAGAGTTTGCCGCGACATTCGCATATACAGGGTGCCCGGTAATGAATGGATCCTCTTGTGATGGGTCATGGTAGAAGTAATGACCATTTAGAAAAAAAATATAAATAAAAAAAAAAGAAGAACTAAAGATATGATTCATTTAATAATATTCGATGTTTTTTGTTACCTTATTTTACATTCTTGTACACCGCGACCACCAATTAATTAATTCAAACGGTTTTTTATTGTTAACGTAATTTACGTTAACTAAGCTGATAGATAAGTAATCTGCTAAAAGTAGGACTGCTATTACACGGTTTTGAAAAACATCATGAAAAATTTTCTTTTTGAGAAAGTTTAAGCGTCCGTAGTTTGAAAAAAATGTATCGAAACACAAGTGGCCAATATTTTTTTTTAATTATTTGCTTATAGCCGATTTCAAAATGGTATGATGCATTATTGTACCTAGTGTAAATAGTGAATTATTGCTATTCGTTTTCAAAAGATTTTTTTCTGAATGGCCATAAGTTCTACTATGACCCTTTTCAAGATTATCCATTAATTACCAGACACCCGATATACAAAATCCCGACAACAACCGTCGAGCAGTCAAGCCCACCAGACACTCCGTCTGGTCGGAGGAACCTCCCTTTTTAATGGAGGATGAGAAACTTTACACCCTGTTTCTCATACTTCCCAATGTTATTAAATATTTCATATTCAGTTCCATAGCACTAAATTAACATCTAGACACACAGCAGTGTATCAGCCAAGTTCGGCGAACACTGGAGTGTGTATATTACACAAGACATTTCGAGCTTCTTTTGTCACGGGCGCCCATTACAAAAAACTATAAGATCTACTTACGTGCAACCTTGTATGGCTTATAAAGCTCCCATATAGTTATAGTTATGGAATTATTAAGGCCCAAAAAGTGTAATTTGTATCACTGACTCGATCATCCAAAACCTAGACACCGATGTCGATTCTATTATGCACGAACTAAACTTAATTTAGACTGTTTCTCTCTTTTTTTCTCCAATTAAACAAGAAAAGGACGAATGTAAATAAGAACAGTCAAATATAGTCAAACTGACATATCCATACAATTATAATTGACATCTTAGAACGTATAGATTGAAAATATGGCGAAGTTGATCTGTAACTCATCTGTAACTTAATTTGACATCAAGGAAGATCATTAAGCATTTACAAAGAAAAAATAAACACTTAAAAGCTAAATTACTATCGAGGTTAATAACATTTAAAACGAACATCACATCACACCTCACAATAACAGCATGGTGGTAAAAGGATTCAGGTTAAAGGATTTTTAAATGCCTAAATAAAATCATACCCATTCATTAAATTTAAAAAAATATTCCAAAAAAACATTAATGTGAAAAATAGGCTAAGTTCGGTAGCAATAAGCTTTGAGGTAGTTGGTATCATCGATAAAAGAGTTAAGATTTAACGAGGGCCAAGTTCCATAGCAGTTTGTTGGTTGTTGCTACCGAACTTTGCGTCATTTTTACATTTATGTTTTCGTTAGATTACACTTAATAGCTCTCACTTGATGTAAAATAACACATGTACACAGTACTTAAGTACTAAAGTCAGCCTAGCAAAAGTGTCCGTTATGAAAGCACTCACATTACATAATTCTGCATGGAATTTTGTTAAAGTTTCAAACTACTTATATTATTTTAAAAAGCACTATGAACATTTTAAAATGGAAACCGTAATAAAAAAAAAAATATAATTATTATAACATAAATATCTACTCCATTAAAAGTCTTTGAAGAAATAATATTTTGCTATTTTATAATGTTCAATTAAAATAAATAATTTCTTCCGTTAAAACATACTGTCAGGCAATTACATCTTAAATTCCGTCCTAATTTACAAAGTACACTAGTAACAGCGGAATGCATCAAACGACAAATTATTAATTTGTAAGGCGTACAGTCAGCAACTTAAATCGTTGAACTTGTGAAACGTTATACAAGTCGTTAACACCTTATGCAACAAATGTCGCTGAATAGTCAGAGCCACACAATACGGTGCACATGTCAAGTGAACAAATATCTATGATTGACATATAAAACATTGTTAACTGCACATGTCAATATTTACTACAAAATTCGGTTGACTTTTGCAAATTAGAATATTAATTGTATTAAGAAGGAAGGAAAGTCGAAGAAGGAAGTCGTGATGGCCCATCGGTTAAAGCATCCGCCTCTCATGCATGAGGTTGTGGGTTCAAACCTGGGCAAGTACCAAAGTGACTTTTCAATTCACATGTACTTTCTAAAGTTTATCTTGGACATAATTGACATCGCTGAAGGAAAACATCATGAGGAAACCTGGACTTACTGTTCCACCCAAACCATGTCAGAGGCCTTTGAGGCGGTTTAGAAACTCTGACACTAAGATGTGTGGGGTCGTACCTAAGACCTTACAGCCTTTTGACCGCCACTTCAAAAAAGCGTGCCCTCAGAACCAAGCTACGCATTCGAAACTTTATAATTTGTATTCGTTTTTTGTGTAATATGGAAAAACAAGTTCAACTAATATAAAATAAATTAAAATGAGGAACACAACTAGCAAAAGCAATAAATAAATCGATGTTGTTTTATGAGCTTTATTTACGTAGGTATTTATAAAATGTAGTCGTGACAGTAACGTGCTGGGTACATTTTGGTTGGTCAAAAGGTTAAAATTAAACGAATTTTGTAAAGTGTGCAGTTAACATGTTTTAAGACGATCACCCATACAAGGTGCAGTTTTATATCCTCTTCAAATTAAAGAAGGCAACTATGCTAGGGAGGGATTTTCAACACGAATCAATAATCAAATAATTAGGTTTTTTTTTATTTTCCAATTTGAACTAGCCATCTTGTTGCTGGATTTAGGAAGGCGGGGCGATGGACCCGCACGCACACAATAATATAGTGACGCGCCCTGCGCGACACAGTTCTATCACATTCGCAACGAGTCGATTATGTTCTTTAAAAGAAGTGTATTTTGAAATGCTTTCAAACATACATAACTAAAAAAAAATATTGATTTATGTCTATATGACAACCTCCTAAAATTTTACGAGCATGTAAAACTGTACCTTGTACAAATATCAAACTTAGGAAAGTGGAACCTCAACATGCTCAGCGTCTTTTGTCGCTGACTGTACTTCTTGCCACAGGAGTAGATGTAAAACTGTTAATTTTGTGAGGTACTTGCTACAAGATACCTACTTGTTTAATTGGTCTATAAGGTCATAAACATATTCTTATTGCACATGATTATTAAATCAAAATTACAACAACTATAGTTTAATTATTTTTAGCACGCGTAATTTGTATCACAACAGATTATTAAGTTAATTAAAATAATTAATATTATATTCAAAATTCGCTAACGGTAACGTTGAGATATTGTGTTAGGCTCCGTAAAACTTGGGTCAGCCCAGTCAGGGCTGCAGTAAACTGGAGCAGTTTTAAGTTATTAGTTGCTATTGAAATGCTGTGTAATCCCAAAATTATACTTACTTACTATAGAATGTAGGCTTTGAACCCCTTTAGATTCAAAGCACAAGGGTGCAGTACTGTCATATTAGTATTTCGTATTGTTTATAGTTTGATGCAACCCGCTGTTAGTATTTTTAAGAATCAGTGGCTAATGCTCATTCTTGTAAGCGTTTTTTTATCATTAAGTCTTTTTCCTTCAACACTTCCTCAAGGTTCTCCCATGTAGCTTCTTTCTTCTTGGATTCCATGGCCTTGCTCCGTTCGAGGTACTGTTTGCCGAGTTCTGCGGCATATTTTGACGGTTTGTATTGCTTGCTATCGTCAGGCTTTGGAGTTTTCGGCGAGGTGTTACTGACTGGAGATTTACAGCTAATACGCTCTTTCCGTTTAAAAGGGATTGGTCCAAGGCACACGCCTGGGGAATTCTTCTTTGTTGGCTCCCCTAACCATCTATTAACTTTCTCTATGGATTTTTTAATCTCTGGGTCTATTTTTGTTTTAGGTGACAATGTTTCGTTGGGCGTTGTCGAACTTGACGGTAAAGTCGTTGACCTATCTTTAGGTGAAGACGATGAACTTGATGAGGCGATATCCAACGGTGCTTCGACCTTTACCACGTTTGGGTAATTTTCTTTTTTGCTTTCGAAATATTCTGGAGTACACAACTTTAAGGGTGCTGTGCTTTTAATAGGGGAAGTGTTGTTCTCCGCATAAAGCCGCAAAAGTGTGGCAATAGCGACGTTCTTTTGTTTTTTAACTTCAAACGTATTTGATTTTGCCCCATCGCTTATTTGCTTCTTCAGCGTCGCTGCAATATCTTGAACATCGCTTTCTTTGACATGTTCGTCTACGTGTACATGTTGACTTTCGTCATGTTCACTAGTAACGGCGGTTGCCTTTATATTTGATAATTCAGTGTCGTCAACAGTCTGTTCAACAACATTAGAGTTAATGTCCTCATTAATAGTATGGCTACCGGCTCTAGGTGAGATAACGCCATTCGGTTGGAATTCCTCGACGTTAGGGTTTAATTTACTAACTTTGGTAATAGCTATTACGCAGTCCTTGCAGTCGGCAGCGTCCCTGGTATCGTCATCATCGCCGCTGTTGAACTCTTGCATCTGAAAGAGAGCAAAACGTATTACTAGAAGGAACTTCTCATATATCATGAGAAGTGAAACATAAAGCTGGTAGAAATATACGCTCATTGCTTCTGAATAAATTACGAGTATAAGTCATGGCATCAAATGAATGCAGTTGTAGGTATAAGATTGACCTAGTCATAGGGCAATGTGTTTAAAAAGTCGATGAATAATCAAAAATAAATTCTAACAAACTCAACAAAAACAAAAACTTTTCAAAGTTTAATTTTGCAGTTTTAGCAAATATGTATTATTTAAATACATAGAAGAATAGATATCTACATACCTACCCTCATGTAATACTTTGAACATACAAGTAACAAATGATTACCACAATCTACCCTACCAGAATTAGATGGCATAAAAATAAAACAAATTATGATTTTCATACGGCAATATCAATTGCCACCTATCACCTGACTTAAAGCTCATTATAGAATTGACCAGCATTTGCTATGAAATTCTGGTAGGTCTTTTAATTAAAAACTCGACATAAAAACTCTTTACGACATAATCTGATATTTTACGATGACATTTATGTCACAAACTCACAAGAGTGTGAGCACACACAGGTGCGCCGTCTGTTCCCCTACTCTTTTTTTGACGGGACCGCAACACGAGCGAGCAGACACTCACGCGCAAGACAGACCGATATACGTTTATACGTTTATACGGTTTTCAAAGCAAGGAGTTACCGAATATTTCTTGAGAGAAAAACTTGTTTTATAAACCAAAGCAAGTGACTCACCATTCGTAACATTTGCTGAATGCCTGCAAGATCTGGTGTGACGTCTTCCTCTGTCTCTATAGTATTTCTGCTTGCTGCTTCCCCGAAGAGGATTTGCATCTCAGCATCTGTTCCATAATAATTTTATTCACGAGAGTTCGTCGTACTGGTACACTGCGTTCCAACCCGATAGTTTTTATTCAATTTAGATTTTTTAATTCATTAAGCAAACCTGTGTTCCGAAGCTAGTCTCAAATGTTTATTTGTGGTTACAGAGCACTCGTTGTTCATATCAAAATATCGCGTATTGCGGTACGGCCGCGGCCGACCGCAATGAGATAGCGGACCTTGTTAACGAAAAAATAATTTCGAGGTTTCTTTCTACTGACTATGATAGCCTATGGACAAGCAAACCACAAAGAGGACGCAAATAATATGATGTATTCTATGAAGACTGGACCTATTTACGACCTCCACAGTCGAATATCTTACTACTATTATAAATGGGAATGTTTGGGTGGATGTTTGGTATTCAATCGCGCCAGAACGGCTGAACGGATCTGGATGGAATATAGCACAGAGATAGATTATAGACTGGAAACGGCACATACTTTTAATCTTGGAAAAACGTACAGTTCCCGAGGAATCATTTATAAACTTTGATGCGGAGCGGAAAAGGTTGTGGGGGCAAGCTAATAAGCAATAAATAATATCTACTGTCCACTTCGCTTATACGACACATCGTATTTTTACGACTTTTGGTCGTCCTCATTGTATAAGTAGATATATTCGTCAAGGTTATGGCTTTGTCGGATTCCAGCACAAAGGTCAGGGGCATGGTAACTGGCTTAATCCGTCTAAAGATTAAACTATGAATATTACTTTTTAAAAACCACTATTTCTGATATGGGACAGACCACAGGTCAGTTCACAGTCACACCTGACTCTGCTCGCATTTTTTAAGATAGCTTTAGAATTTATTTACCTGCTACACAAAAAGGTACCTACAAAGTACAGTACAAATCAGTCCCTCAGAAACTGGTACAATAAGTTAGTATTTTAAATATATAGGGGTATTTTTTAAACCACTATTTCTAGAATATGAAGACTGACAACGTTCCAGTAATTGGTAGTGTGAATAGGTCATACTACTAACATGATGAGTGCATCATCTAATAATTTTGTATTTTAAGAATAATGGACAGAGATATAACTATTACAGTTTAATAATTTATGTATATTAATATATGTACAAATAATCATTCCAGAATAAATTCTCTAAACCACATAAAAGCCACTCTTCAGTTTTGCAAAACTAAGCCTAAAAACAGACAGACACAAAAATCAAAATTGTTTTACTTTGTTTATAAAGTTCAATATTATAATTGTTAATTAGCCAATCCCAAAGCAAACAATAAACATGCAGCTGAGATATGCAAAAAAAAAGTAACTACCTATAAATAACATAATGAAGGTAGAGTGGCGACAATGTTGTTGGAATTTGTACCATAAGTTGTAGTAGAAAAGGATGCTTATTGCTTTACTGTAAGCTGTTGTCATGTTACAACACAATTTTACTTGTAAAAACATGATGAAACATAACACTATGACACTGCATTTCCATATTCAGAATGAAGAATGCTATAACAACTAAAACATTGCATGCCTTATATTCATAAACTGTCTATGTCAGCAGTGTATGTTCATTGCACTGCATTAACAAAAACAATCACTATCCTGACTGCAAGAACCCTATCTATTCCATTTTTATAATTAACTCATTGACTGCGGGAAAACACACACGTTGTGTTTCGACTAAAAAACGCGAGTGCGGCGCACACACACCGTATGTGTATTTCTATGGCGAACACACGAACATTGGTAGCTAGCCGCACTTGCGTTTGGCGTAGCGAATGTTCGCCCGCAGTCATCGGGTTAACTAGGTAGCTTCTGCCAATGACTACACACTTGGCAATTGTATTTCTTACAGTAGGAAATTAAATGTTTATTTTGGACCAGTATTTTCCGAGATACTTAAGATAAATAGATAGTTAGATAAAACATTTATTCGGTGCACACAAAAGACACATCACAACACTAAAGTACAATCGATCAGCGATGGACTAAGACAAAGTGTGTGTCTCAAGTTGCACCATATGGTAGTCCAGCTCAGCATGTGCCAGGCAAATATACCTGACTCTGATATTCTGCTGAATCCCTGCAGCAGTGGCATGCGGACGTTGAGCAGATGAGATATATTCGTGTTGTGGCAAAGTTTTAAGTTTTGTTAATAATTACTCATACCCACAATTACAATTATATTGTATTCTACAATAAGTTTTGCATTTAAACTTAATATCTTACAAACAAAAAAATACAAGCCAACTACTTCTATATATTATTATAGATGCAAGAATCAATTTATAAAATAATGATTACCTTCGTCTTCAGGGATTATAGGTGGAGGGGCATCACCTATCACCAGGTAGCCTTCATCCAGATCGTCTTTCTTCCACATTCTCCTGCCAGATGCTCTCGCGAGGTCTTTCAGCACCTCCTTCTTTGTTGACCAAGTCTTCACATAAGCCATATTGCACTACAATCATAAAATGACGTTACTGTTTCGTTACTTGCGTTTAATTTGATTTTGCATTTAAATCGGCGAAGGTAGATGGTAGGTAAGAAGGTATGTAATGAAATGATATTATTGATTTAATGTCAAAAAAAATTTTTTGCACACTTCTCAGTGAAAATTATTGCAATAAAAAATTTAATGGAATTACTAATTATTTTGAATTCAATTAAACGCTAACTTATAACTAACGAGACGCGAGCGAGCTTGCACAAAATAATACCTTATTCTAATACACGGACATAAACATGTATCAACCTGAACGAGAGAAACAAACAACGCCGAAGGTCAGAAAAACTGGGGTAATACCATCATATTTTTTGACGAACACTATGACATCTTGACTTTTCTAACAAGTGACATTGACAAAAACTTTGTTATGTTGTCAGTGGTTGTAAGACATAATCTACTATGTACTCAATTTGAGGGTACGAATTTTAGCACCGACACTGTTATTAATATTAAAAATTGATTCCCAATTAGACTGTTCATCATTGAAAAAAAATCCCTTTATTAAGATGCTGGCACTAAGGAGTATAAAATATAAACCTCCACCACTGGCCTAGATAGGAGCCAAGAGAAAACCCATCTTATACAATAAAAAAAACACAATAAATTTCTCTTGCACCACTTTTTAACTAATTAAATATTTTCATTGGAACTACGACAAAATGTGTAAATCCTATCTTTGTTGATAGATACGGGACACTAGTAAATAAAACACTGGCCGTTAGCGGTTTCGCATCTTGCCGCCATAAGTAATAATATTACATTATAATACTCGGAAGTAGATAAAATAAACTGATAGTCTGTTATTAGTGTTATTACAGTCTGCTATGTATTTTTCTTTTCTTGGCAGTCCAAAGCTGCTGGTTTTGAAAGAAACATTGCCGAATTCAGATTTTACAAAAATTCTACTACTTTAGAATCATTTTATCTGGGGATTACCGGATTTATTTTTCCTGAACATTGCTACAGTACGTACATACAGGGTGTCCGGTTTTCAATGGATTATCTTGAAATGGGTTATGGTAGAACTAATGACAAATCTGGAAAAAAATACAAATAAAAAAAAAACCAAGTAGTACCAAAGATATGATTCACTTAATAAGATTCGTTGTTTTTTGTGACCTTTTTTTACATTCTTGTACACCACGACCACGAATTAATGAATTCTGTCGGTTTTTTATTGTTAACGTAATTTACGTTAACTAAGCTGATAGATAAGTAATCAAAAATAGGACTGCTATTACACGGTTTTGAAAAAAAAAACAACTTGAACTATGTTCTTTTGAAAAAAATCGTAAAAAAAATTCTTTTTGAGCAAGTTTAAACGTCCGTAGCTTAAAAAAGATGTATCGAAACACAAGTGGCCAATAATTTTATAAGATTATGTGTTTATAGCCGATTTCAAAATGGTATGATTCAGTTTTGTACCTAATATAAATAGTGAATTATTGCTATTCGTTTTCAAAAGGAGCGAAATTTGGGTAAACAACAAAGTTTGAGATTTTAGAATATTTACTTACATTAAATGTATCTGGTCATTGGGGTTTAATAAAAATCAGCATTTGATATTAATTACACTGTTTTTGACTGCTAAGCATGAGGTTTTGGGTTCGATTGCCAGGTCGAGCAGTGTTATTGGGTAAAGTGTTATAACTGGTGAAATGTGGCTACACCTCTGCCCTTCAGGGATTACAGGCGTGATGTTAAAACTGTATTCGTTGTAAATTACATTCTTTGTAAATTGTCTGCCACCCATTCTGATTCAGACCCTACATTTTAGAATAAATGCTCTCCTAAGTAGTCGTATATCACGTCGATCGCTTATTTTTGATGTGGTTGACCGGACACGGCTACCTAAGTCTTTCAAGGCTCGACTTCGCGTAATAATTTTCCTTAAGACAGCCCAATTAAAAAAAAAAAAACACGGTCACACCATATTTTCATCATATCACATCCCACAAGTCGCATTACAGGTTAACCAAGCTTTCCTATTAATTACTAACGTCTACAAATCTTTTTATTTAAACCCTGATGGTCAGGTTCATCTAATGTTCAAATTTGTTACAATATTGCAAACTTTGTCGTTTAACCAAATTCCGCTCCTTTTGAAAACGAATAGCAATAATTCACTATTTACATTAGGTACAAAACTGAATCATACCATTTTGAAATCGGCTATAAACACATAAGTTTTTAAAATTATTGGCCACTTGTGTTTTGATACATTTTTTTTAAACTACGGACGCTTAAACTTTTTCAAAAATAATTTTTTTCACAATTTTTTCCAAAAGAACATACTTTAAATCCGGTACATTGTTTGCTGGGTACTAAATGACCCACGATTAAAGGACCGTTGCTTGTTTCGCGGGTGCTTTAGTGTCCAATGGGTGCATGTCGAAATTATGTCTATTTCGTTCTAACCTTTACATTTACTCGTTTAAACGTATGTTTTGTCCTTTTCTCTGATAAATAATACGTATTTTTGCCGAAGGTGGCACTAGTTTTCGGTTATTAGATTGCGAGAAATTCTCATTCAAAGTTGAATGACCTCTTGTTGTTTTCCGTGAGCTCAGGTGGTATACTATTTAGAGTTTTTGAGGTAAAATAGTGTATCGGACGCATCAAGAACGGTAAAATCGATTTACTTACGTGTCTAGGAACACTGTGTGGTGTGTGTATGTAATACGGTAAGCATTAATCATACATTTTTCGTAATAAAATACGACGTCGGTCGTTCAAATTGAACTTTTATCGAAAATATTACCGTTTTTTGAAGTTTTGTTTTGTTACTGCACCTGCTTACTGTAAAAATATAAGTAAAGCATTTCATTACGATTATTTTGATATAATAATCATGATTGATTAGTCTCATTTGAGTTCATACAAAACAAAAACAAACTTTGTGTCTTCGATTTTGAATGAACAATGGCGTCATAGCCGCCATCTTGTCATTTTTTGTAGTGAGGATCGGCACACACGGGTTGTTCGGTACGGTGAATATTTTTTTATGGTTTTATACTTTTCTTTATTTTTACTTAAATTTTTATTCTATTTGATTTTTTGTTGCGAATATTTAATTTTGGCTTGTTAATAATGGAATGTTCGTAATTAATTGATCACAATTTTTTTTTTTTTACTGTTTCCTTGAAAATTTACCCGAAAAGGGGTCAGTAAGAACAACTTTTACTACGGGACCAACCTTAATTTAATTTATTTAGGTTCATTTACGAACAAAATGTTAGTAAAACTTAACTTTATAACTACAATAATTATCATAATGTACTGGATCGGTTCGAGCGCAAAAACCCCCCCGTGTGTACCGCCGCGCGTCGGCCCTGTTTTTGCTAGTCTCGAATGGCGTTTGGCGCCAATTGTCTTTTTTTTATCAATAGATTTTTTGTTTACGTTGTAGATACTTGTGTTAAACCTCGTTTGAGAGGGAGTAAAATTTGACAACCATTCATGCAATCGTAAAAAACGGCCATTACTTTTTTTTTAACAAAAAGAGGTTTTAACCTAAACATACTTTTTTGCATGCGAAGCTGCATGTCAGTATTTATGTAGATATGTTCTTGAAGATAAGTTTATTTAAAAATATGTTTTACGTTAGTTAACGTAGATTAAATAGGCTTTCTAAAAATATACATATTTATGTAGTAGCTATCCTAATTCAATAACATTTTATGCTTTTTGATACCTTTGAAAATTTTTCGCGGGCGAAAATTTTTGTCAAACTTTAACTATCTATAACTTAAGCTGCAATCGTAATAATTGTATTGTGTTTGTTTTATATGGTAGGGTACATTATTAACATTAGATCAATAAAATAAAATGTATAGGCTATCGCTCTATATTTTTAAATAAACACAGTTTTGTGGCACATGATACGAAAAAGTGAGCATTTAATGTTTGTGTGTATGAAAAATAAATACTGTTGCTATTATTAACTTACATCTTTGTTTAATCCTAAAGCCCTATTATCGAACTACATAAAAAACATAACATAAGCGGTCTCAAAGATGTTTACGGGTCGGTAAACAGATGATTCATTATAAGCGAGCGATAAGCGCGCGAAACCCGACACCGCTTGAACAGCCGACCGCCCCGCCCCCCCCGCCCCCCCCGCGACTATAAACAAGTAAGCGGTTAAGTTGTTTTTTTTCAAAACCGTGTAATAGCAGTCCTACTTTTGATTACTTATCTATTAGCTTAGTTAACGTAAATTACGTTAACAATAAAAAACCGACGGGATTCATTAATTCGTGGTCGTGGTGTACAAGAATGTAAAATAAAGTAACAAAAAACAATGAATATTATTAAATTAGTCATATCTTTGGTACTACTTGTTTTTATTTTTTAATGTATTTTTTTTCTGAATCGCCATTAGTTCTACTATCACCCATTTCAAGATAATCCATTCTTTACCGGACACCCGATATAACAATAGAACGTGACTTCTGAATCTGAATGTTATAATTTTTTTTGTTTGAATAATAATAATAATTATAATATTTGGATAGACTGACTCGACTGGATTCCTGACAGTTTGTTTGTTTGATGGATTGACAGTTTGACAGTTTCACTTTGACACTGTTGAAGTGGCATTGAGGATATTCTGTTGATTGTGTTTGGACTTTGTTTAAAATTTGCAAATATCTTATCGGTTATCGCAAATGGGAGACGAAAAGCAGACCGACGATGTTCAATCAGACTTATCTAACGCAACGGAGAGTTTAAAAATTGAAGGTGACCAAAAAGAGAATGGAGACTCCTCTAAATCGGACAAAGTGAAAAGTAAGATATTGTTGTATTTTGCAGCCAAGTTCATGAGGAATGAATGCAATTATTCCAATCAGTTATGATTAATAGCATTTATTAAACCAACGGTGTAAAAGTATTAAGTGCCACAATTATACAACCAATCTTCTGCATGTTCTGGTCCCAGGTTAGGTATACGCCTCCTTCTTTCCATCATAACATACGTCACTCAATTTAATATCTAACTATATCCACCTACTTCTAGAAAATAACTACATTAGTAAAATGTAACTTAATTAGTAAAAAGTTAAAAAGTACAAAAAATATTTTATCTATTACAGTTGACATCCTGCTGAAAGCTACGGGAAATGCTCCAATTATGAAAAAAAAGAAGTGGGCTGTAGATGCTGAGAAACCAATCGGATGGATCATGGAGTTTGTGAAGAAATATCTTAAATTAGAAGCTGATGAGAAACTGGTAGGTAACACACATCATTTTAATTTTGTAGAAATATATATTCTTTAGAAAAATAATAATAATGTTGCACAAGCAGGTCAGGCAGGTGTACTTGTTTACTTACTACCTAAGTATGTACATTGTAGAATGTGACACAAAAATTGATTGACTGCGAGTATTACACAGCTAAGGGTAGACCAATACAGCAATTAACTAGCTAGCTAGCTGCTGATTAACAAAGGTCAGGACAGTTGCCAGAATCAAGCACCTAGATAGAGATCTTTATTTTTGTGTCTTCTGCAGAAGTATCTTTACCATACTGCTCATTTAAATAAATTGATGAACTGAAATTGACTTTTCCCTGTGTAAGTAAAAATATATGAGACATTTAATTATAAATTCATTGTCTGTGAGGCTCTTTGCCGGGCAGTGAGAAAATAATATTATGCTGGTATTAATACTATTCTAAAATACACATTCAAAACTTAATTAACATGATAATTTTATCTTTCCAGTTTCTCTATGTGAACCAGACATTCGCTCCTTCTCCAGACCAGTTAGTGAAGAACTTGTATGAGTGTTTTGGTACTGATGGGAAACTAGTGTTGCACTATTGTAAGAGTCAAGCGTGGGGCTGAACTGTGCTTCATTGTGTACGGAACTGAGCTGCGGCAAATATTAAGACAATTTTAAATGTAAGAGATGCTGGTTGTATATTTTAATCATGTAAAGGTTTTCAACATTGAATGTTTTGTCTGTATATCTATATTGTATATTTTGACACTAAATAACTGAGCCAATTACGATGAAAGGATGGAAAAAGTTGTATAGTTGTTGCTTATATCAATAGGGATTTTTGGTAATATATTTTGCATGTTGAATGATTGATTTTAATTGATTAAATCCTTATAAACTTGTTTTAGTTAGCTTCTAGTCATAGTATAATTATCATTCTTGTGCTAAGAACCAATTTATTTTCTTTAACACCTATTTCTGTAAAGCCTGAACCTTTGGCACATGCCTAATGTTATGTTTACCAAACTCAATAACTCTTGCACATTATGTCAGATAGTTGAGATGCAAAATTTGTAATATATAATTTCTCTTTACTATATAATATTCCCTTCAATTTTTTTATGTAAATCATTTTCCTTACTTCTTTGTATCACTATTT
The DNA here is from genome assembly GCA_949774945.1 of Hoplodrina ambigua. Taxonomy (NCBI): domain Eukaryota; kingdom Metazoa; phylum Arthropoda; class Insecta; order Lepidoptera; family Noctuidae; genus Hoplodrina; species Hoplodrina ambigua. The sequence goes on along the minus strand of OX458974.1, from coordinate 869,735 downwards.
CTGATACAAAGTACTAAGGACAGACAACAATCTAAGCAAGATTGTGAAGCTATGCACAGTTGTCTAGAGAACTGAACACTCTGAATTCTTTGCATTCCTGTAAAACAGACATTTAAGGCTTTTTGAAGGTGACAATGAACTTGTGAGTCTTAAAATGCTTGTGAGAATGCTTATCGATGTGCATTTGTAAATTTGTGATATTTTGTAACATAACTAGATGTAAGTGTATGTAATAAAGATATATTGAACAATTTGTAAGAAGGTATTGTTTTTTTTTGTTGTGTTCTTTGTCTTTACCCGACTGCGGCGAAATCCACAAGGAGGGTCATGTGGGTGTGTTTGATCTGTATGTGTGTATGTCCGGCTCGTGACTACATTGATTCGTCTGGGTACATTCCTTAATCTTACAAAATCAAAATGGCGGATTCTTAACAGTTTCTGGATTAAAATCCGCCATTTTGACTTTTTGTAAAATAAAAAAAGTTTTATTCCTAAAACACGTTTATTTACGAAGACATAATTCGGTAATAATGAACACTTAGTCACAACATTGTATACTGAACTGCATGCTTACTTCTTGTCGCCGCTGCCACTTACAAACTCCTTACTTGTCGTTCGCGTCGGTAGGTTATCTGGAAAAGTAAATATCGGCTTGTATGACAGAATCTAACTGAAGATTCGAGTATTGCTATAATTCGTTTTGACCAATTAACTGGCTTATGAGTAAGTAGGTAATGCTTCAGTTTTAGAATGGAATGTATTCGGTGATAGCATATTACCTTCGTAATATAGTAAAAACAGCGTGGATACGAAATATTTTTCGAACTTAGAAAAGAGTTAAGGAGGAAAGATCTAAACTTCAAGCTGCTACTCTATAATACTGCTATCGAAATTATTAGATCAGTTGCTCGTCCTGTCAGTACCTGGCGGTCTGCAACACTTAATGCGCCCACTGGGCTTGGGGCTGGGTTTCTCCGAGCTTTTCTTACTGTTGTCACTTCGTGCTGTATCGTCACACGGACAACACGCGACCACGCTGCCGCGCGTCGTGTCCATTGCTTCGATTTTCTCTGTCTGGAAACAGAATAAATGTCCCTTATTATTTTATTGCCTGCTAGAATCAAATGGGAAAGGGTGGGTTACGTCAGTCGCATGAACAGCGACTGCTGGTTGGAGTCGCCGAGGCCGGCCCAGGAAGAGCTGGCGTGATAAACACGCACCGAGAGGGCTAGTTCGAGGCAACGAAAAAAAAAAGCAGTGGGACAGGCTAGTTAAAAAATAAAAAGTATATGATGGGATGATTTATTAATAAACGTGGTTCAATGAACAGTTAGATGCATAAGGTACAATATTGCGTGACACTTGACTTTTCGTTTAATGTTTACCTGCTTTAGGTACTAGTGTAAGTAGTTCTATTTTTTTATCAAAGTTTACCTTATTAGGTGCAGACGGGACATAGGGTCGGTCTCCGGCAGCCTTCTGTGCTGTTTTCTCAGCTAGAGGTAGCCTCAACTCCTCTTCTAACGTCTTCGGAGCAGCCGTCTGATCAGCTGTCTGCGGCGGCGGCGCCGCTTCTTTAATGTATTGCTGTTAACGAAATAAAGCTGTTGGTTAAGCACAATTTTTATAACATAGCAACTAGCCAGATGTAGCTTGGCCACGGTTTACTTAGACGACATCAATCTGATTTGGAGGAAGTTTTCCCTCAAAAGTGTAAAAAAAAACAAGCTACAAGCTACGCTAAGGAAGCAGCAGTACGTCAACGCTCTATGCGTGACATGTATCCCTGGTAGTTTTACAGACCTGAGGCACCTTCCACACGATGATACTGCCGGCGGCGCAGCTGCTAACGATGAAGCGCGCATCCGGACTGAACCGGACGCACGTCACCGCTCCTGCGTGGCCCAGACCCATGTGCGTGTATATACCTTCCTGGTACTTCCACAGCTAAAGAGAAAAAAACAGCTTTATAAATATGTAAGTACAAGCTGGTTTCTAAACCAATAATAGCGTAGAAAGCACGAGTATTTCGAATTAATAACAGTGTTCACAACTAATCTACTAGTTATTATTTTACAAGCCACTGTTCTGTTCTGTCCCGACTTACCTTAACCATCTGATCGTTGGCTCCCGTAGCGAACAATTCGCCGTTCTGCGTGATATGCAGTCCGTTGACAGCGCCCACTTTACTTGCTTCCAGCTAAAATAAACATACAGTACGGGGTGTATAAAGACATGTCACAAAGCCGTACATCTACAATACGGACAAAAATCATTGAGCAAAGAATGTTGTTGGTGGAAAACTGCTTTTATTTTTGGTGTAAAAAGCACTGTTTATGGTAACGATGGTAAGGGGGGGGGGGGAGGCCTTTGCCCAGGAGTGCGACAGTAACGGCTAGGTAATACATAAAAATATCGTAACAGTACAGAGGTCATGGGGGTATCACTTCAAATAGTAGGGATAGGTCACTCTAGAGTTCTAAATGGACAAATGAGGGTATTTCGCTAGGTAAAAAATATTGTAAATGGAATTTTACGCTATTCACAAAATTCTACCCGAGATGCAGTTAACTACGACTAGCTGCTGGTAACCCCTTTCTCCCCTTACCTCTCTGGCAAGGTTGCCACTGCCGGTCTCCCAGTACGCAACCCGTCTGTCGGAGCCGCCTGTGAGTAGCTGACAACCATGCGGCTCGAAACATACGCACATGAACAGCGTGTTTGCGTACATTACTTGGCGACGGCATAGCGAACTGCGGAATAAAATACATTTCTTTATTATTATTACTATTATTTATTTATTTTAAAATGTAAGTTACAGTGCTTGCGGCCAAATCACTTACATTTTATTAGCTTAAAATTAACTTATGACATATTTATTTAAGAGTAATAAATCATAAACAAATAATAGTGGTGGCTGAGCCAAGAGTTAATTTGTATTTGTTTTTGGGTTTTGAGAAGATTGCAGAACAAGGGCTGCATGAGTGAATGCGCAGGTACTGTAAATTCTTCTTCACAAAACTCACACAAGATCCCATATGATGCAAGAGCCGTCAGTCCCAGCGCTGACAGCCTCCGTGTTATTGGGCGACACCTGGATGGCAGACACTGGACTCTTGTGCTCCTTGAGGACCTTTTTCAGAGTCTGGCGTTCGGGCTTTATGTCCCACACGCGGACCTGGAGTATTTACACCTTGCTATAAAGTATTTACAGTAAACAAAAGATGCACAATGTTGTTTTTCGGCAAAATTTTGACATTGAAATCCGGGCCGGTCCTAAATAAAACAACTGTCACCTGTCCCTCGCAACCACCGGAGATGAGCGTCGTGCCGTCGCTAGTCATGTCCAGTGCCGAGGTCCCTTTGTTATGTGTGTTGAAGATGACGTAGATCAGGCGCCCAGTGAGGGGAGTGAACGCGCGGATGTTCCCGTCGTTCCAGGCTGCGAAACAAATAAAAGTATAAGTCCTGCAGTAGTCCGTTGTTACTATAGATAATAATTTAAGATGGATTACTTGAAAACATAATGAAGCAGGTCAGTCCAGGAAATATTTTAGTTAAATAGTTTAGGGGCTTGGAGCGGAGAGCTTAATGGAGACCAGTTCCATCATACCTGACACAATAGACTTGCCGTCGCCAGAGAATAGGACAGTGGAACACGTAAAGTTGGGCACTACGATTCGAAGTAGTTCCTGGCAGGTCTCCAGACACCACACTCGGACATCACCTGTTCCAGCAGTGGCGAATACGCCGGACATACCTCTGAAATATAACGGTTATAATATCGCAGGTATATAACCTATCTTGAGTGATATTGAGAACGACGGAGACAGGATTTGTGACATTTATTCAGTAGCTTTGAATTCAAAACTACTTTTCCATGTGAGAACCGTTAAAAGTCTTAGGCGATTAACACACGGCACCGCGCACCGCCGCGGTTGGCGGTGACGCGGATCGCATGTCGCATTGGCCGCTACGAAATCCGTTGACGCCTCACACACGTACACCGCCCGACCCCGTGGTCGAGCGGTGTGTGTTAATCGCCTTATGCAGGACCTCTTTCAAAAATGGAATAATACACATATCCACTAAGTCTCACAGTAGGTATTATGTAGCTATGCTCAAGACAACGATCAATGTAGCGATAAAAGTAATAAGCGAGGGAAAAGGTAGTAAAAAGGGGCACAAAAAAAATCTACACGTCATTATCTCGAGGAAATTGTAGGCACCTACTTTCAGAAAACCACCTTTTTAGAAACCCGACACGCATACACCAGGAGATTTTCGAAAGGTAAAAATGATAGCTAGGCCTTAGAAACATACTGCGGAAACGCGATATCATTGATGGCGCATCGATGGCAGGTGACGACGAGGTTCGTCTCAAACGTGGCGATGTTGACGGCATAGATCTCGCTGCCGCGCGTCCCGGCCAGTAACAGACGTTTTTTACCCTGCAGTGCCGGAGACTCCATCATCTCCAGGGATGTTATGCTGCCTGGTAGTTTAGTTGATTTTAGCTGGAAGAAAAATTAAGTAGGTAAGGCCTAGATTTCTCTACAAAATGTAGGGAAGAATGTGTATTATGGGGACAAAGCATCGGACAAAGTCATCCTACTTATATCGAGCAGTAATTTTTGTTTGTTTTCTAAAATAAATTTAAAACTATAATATCCCAAAAAATATAATAAGTACAAAGGTTCAGTTTGCAATATTTTTATTTTATATTTTGCTGTGGCAGGTGACCGATCTACCGACACATAAAGTGATCCCATAGGTTAAGTATCGTTTTGCATCCGGACGTACTAAACAATAAAAATGGAAATTAAGCTAGAAAGCTACGTGAGCAAGGTGTCAAAGATACTCACAGCTTTGAAATGTGGCCTGTTAGGGTCGAGTACTTTGCCTTTAGGGAAGGCTCCCTTCCAGTTGATCTCGTCCAGGATATCGATGGTACCGTCTCCAGAACCCACGATGAGGCACCCGTCATCCATAATGAGGATTGATTCAATTCCTGGAAGACAATGCTTAATAAGCAGTATTACCTTTTGCTAAAAATACTTAAATTCACAATTTTTTTATACAAGCTCCTGAAATTTGACGAGAATACCAAAATGTACCTTGTATATTGATTCTTTGAGTGGACTGAAAGTTATTTTAAAACTTTATCGATCTCTTAAAAGTGTGTACAACAATAGAAACCTTGACTATAGCAGAGAGACTCTGGCCTCTTGCCCTTCTTCCAAGGCCCGCACTTGGCGAGGCAACCAAGCAGCGACGGCTTGATGGTAGCTACCGAAGCCATTGGGTCGGGTGGGTAGTTTATTGAGAACTTTATCATGTCACCCGTCCTAGTGGAGAAAAATAAGGATTATATTGGAGTGTAAAAAATATTACCAAAAATACTGAGAACACTCACGTGGTCCCCGCGTATCCGTAAGTGTCATCTTTACTGATGGTGATGCAACGGACGGTGCGTCGGAGTTTGCCCAGTGCCACATCCACCACATCCAGATTTTTGCTCTCAGCGCGAATGTTCCACACCCTGAGGTTAGCTTGGAAATAATAATAAGAAATTTAAAAAATGCCCGTCGATGTCACAGTCATCTAAGGTCATCCCAGATTGCTATTTCTAGATTAAGTAGATCCAGGCACAACCACTAGCATAGCTAGTTACCTCCTTCATTTAACGAGGATGCTAAACAATCAGACCGCGATCAACAGGACCGTGCCTGTCGCGCGCGTGACATGTAATTTTGGGCTAATAATCGGGATTTGGCTATACCTGGGTCGAAGTGACCAGCTTTTATGTCATAGCATGACCTATTCTTGCATCTAAAGTTCCGTCTAAAGAGAAAACGTAGGAACATACATAATTATAGCCGTCTTAATAACACTCACAATCACCCCCCGTAACAAAAGCGTTAACCCTCAAGTTCAACGCAGTCAGGGTCATGGCGTCTCCCGTGGTCAGCTTGGATGCCGCAGCGGTGCCTGTAGCCGCGCCCGCGAAGCAATCCCATAGCACCACGCACCCGTCATCACGACCCCCCAACGATATCATGTAGCGCTCGTCTGACGAGAATGTCAACGCTTCCACGCGTACCTGGTAATGGAAAAAGAGAATAATGAGAAGGAAGCTACTAAACACTAAATATAGGTTTTGCTTACATTTTGGTTCGCTACCATTAAGTCAAAAGACGTGAAAAAACGTGTGACTTAGGTTAACTATGTCAGAGGCCTTTGAGGCGGTATAGAAACACTACTAGGGTGTGTGGGGTCGTAAGACCTTACTGCCCACACGATAAAGAAAGAAGCTTCAGGTACTTAATCAGGAAATGTAGGAACATGCTTACGAACATTGAAAGATAAATCGATATGCCTCTCCATTTCGACTTACTTTTTTTTATAAAATTTACAAATTCGCTTGCCTTATGCAACTCATGACTCCCAAGTAGGATCTTCTTCTTAAAGTCCCACACTTTAGCAGCAGCTTTGAATCCAATGTGATTTATTTGACCTGATCCTACAAATGTGCCTTTAGGGGAAAGAGCGACCGTCACGACACTGTTGCTGTGGCCGCTGAGGAAGTACATCTTCTTCGTCTTCCACTCCTGGATGCAGACCTTGTTGCCCATCGGGTAGACAATGTGCTCACTGTCTGGATGGATTTTGAGGCCTCTGATGGCAGATCCTGTAAGGAAGAGTAAAGTTTTTAACAACTTCTCTACATAGTATAACACCAAAGCCGCATTTTGCCCTCTGTACGCCTAAAGCTTCTTAACTACGCAACGGATTTTAATGCGGCTTTCATCAATAGATAGAGTGACCTGAGGAAGGTCCAAGAAGGTTTATGTATCTACATTGCACGCGTGCGAAAATTGGGCAGGTTGCTAGTTGATTTATAAAAGTAAGTAGGTACATAAAGGTGGTGGGCGATTTAATTCCGTGTTAGTATGAAAATAAAGTGCAAAAATATTTTTCACCCAATGCAGAAGGAAACAGTAAGCAAGGCTGAGAGGGAAGGTTATCAGTTCTAACAAGTTTTGTTTACTACAATATGAACAGTTTACAAGAAATTGTAACAAAAATTCCTTACCATCAAATCCAATAATAGCATATGACTCCAAACTCTTCACATCACCCATCTTTAATTAGGTACCTACTTCAGTCTTTTCTTTTTATTGTCAAATATAATATGTAATATTTGTATAATAAAATATGAAATAGAAAATAAGTATTGTCAGTACATGGGACTTGGCGTTTGTTATGGCAGTTGCTAGGTAACATGTAAACAAACTTTTTAATCATGGTTTATTGACTTTGTGATCAGAAAGTTTGCTATATAGAGGATTAAGGTTAGTTTAGACAGTGCAACAACATACAAAAGCAGATTTTATTGATAATGAACTAGAATACATCAAAGATAAAGTTGAAAATTACAAATTTACATCACAAATGGCATATGGATCTCCATCCGATTTTCAACCATATCTGTGACAAATTTAATTTCATTTTTAATAAATGAAAACTAACCAAGCATTTTGAAATCCTTTTAAAAGAAAAAAAATATACACTACAGGTCTATAAACATTTTATTGATACACTCATACATTCAGTCAATGCATTAAAATTAATTTATTCAAATATTCTAAATCTAATTATGATATTTTTCCAAGAAACCATGATAGCCGCCTAGCTAGCATTTATTATTTTTTAACCTGTTGACTGCAAGAAAATACACCCATTGTTTTTGTACTAAAACACACACAACCATAATTATGTGTTTTCCCACAGCCAACACACAGTGTGTGTAGGCATCCGCTTTTCAGACAGGGAATAGGGAATGTTCGCCTGCAGTCAACATAGTAATATCTTCATGATCAAGTTAGTCTCATTTTCTGCCTAGGCATCGTCTTCGAACTGCTTTAGCTTTGTCATCGACCCTTTCTTTAGCTTCCTCAGCAATGCGCTTGGTTTCATTGATCATGTACTGTTTTATTACTGACAGGAATTCTGAAAGCTAGAAAAACAAACTTTTTTTTTAATGTTGTCAAACATTCATGGGTTATGAAATCTGAAGGAACTTTGGGAGCACTTCTCGCGAATTCATAGGTACTTGTATTTTGCCTTAGCAGTATGGAGAGATTGTTAGCCGAATATTTCAAGCACAGTGATGAGCAGTGATGAGCAATGCTGCTTTCCTACTGACGTACTCTGTAAAGACTAGTAAATGATACCAACCAGCAAGTCATCTTCTTTCTTTCCAAGTTGAACGAATGCACATTTCATAGCATGGCTTTTGTGTTCCGCCCACGGATCATCACTAGCTTCCCAACCATCCAGCTCCTTGCCACAGAGGAAGCATTTGGCGGCATCAGCATCGTCGGCACCCGTCGCTACCGAATAAAATCCGGCCTCCGCCATGTTACGAACATTACACTGACTTTTATCATTAAATGGCCAGTTCTTAAAGGTTTTTATTCTTTCTTCAACTAAAAATAAAGGCGGACTTTCTAGTACAGCCTTTGCCATTGTCGGGCAGAGATTATTTTCTTAATTAATTACAATTCGTCAGCGATAAATAAATACGATACAATAGCGGTTGAAGTTGAAAATTCAAATAAAAATATTACGAGCACGTTTAGTTAGCTGTCATTTTAAACAAGTGCTTTAGTTCCAACCGGCATAACGAAACGTTGAATTGTGGTTTTATAAAATAATAGATTTTTCTGAAATGAAATGAAACGTTTATAAAATACTTATTTATTTTAATGTAAGTAAAATAAACTAAATTACATTTTACAAGTAGTTCATAAATCGAATCAAACACATTAGTCGATTGGTTGAGCTCGTAGCTATTTCTGAATGTGTGTGTGCGCTACAGCGCCACCAACTGAGTGTTGCTGCTCTCCTCTAGTCCTCTTTATTTATTTCATTTCCATTCTCTAGAGTCGCTCGTCGGAGTTTTTAGATAGGATTTTTGCGGATTTTAGGTTTGTTGGATTTTAACCAATAAAGCTTTGATAAAGTAAATAGTAACTAAAATACATAACGTTTTCTACTAATACTTGTAATTCTAGTTGTAAAAAAAGTTCATTACCTCTCGACAGAGCGATCAAAAACGAAACCAAGTGCCTAACATTTTACAATCTTTTGTTGTTTCCATTAATTATCGACTTTCATTTGTTTTCGTTTGGTGTTTAGTGATTTTCCGCGAATATTGCGATGATCCGAGCTGTTTTCTAGCATCGTCCAGTCGAGTAAAGTATTTTGGTAAGTGATTTTTTAATTTTTCTTTTTGTGGACTGTGTTTTCGGTAGCCATGCATTAATTTTAACTAAATTATTCGTTACGTGTATTATGAACTAACCCAGACTACGGATTTTATAATTTTTATTACTTAACGGTAACTTCGAAAGTCCTCGAAATTACGAAGTTAATTGGGTACCTACCTTAGTTAAAAGTATGCATTTCAAAAATATTTCGTCGGAAATATTAACATAAAATAATTCTCATTCATAATGTAGTACAGAGCACTTTTTCGAGACATAACCCCCAAAAATCGTAAGTTGCGACCATGGCATGGCAAATCACATGTCTAGATAAACTTTGCTATGATAGAGGTAGGTCAAGCAGCTGTCAGAATTATACTTTGAAAAATTTACCTATCTTTAAGGATAAGAAAAAGCAATTATATGTTATATAATTTTATTAGTATGTAAAACTAGGTTTACAATGGTTAATTTTATTTGTCTAAAAAAAATGTGGGGATTCTTACATTGACAAAATATAGTACCTACCTAAAGAATAATTAGAGGCATGCATAGTTATTAGATGTGCCAGTGTTCTGCACTTTCTAAATGTTAACTATGCGAAGGTTTCTTATTAAGTGTTCTCAAACATGTTTTGAGGATCAATATGGGATCCATACCTCTTTGTGCTTTTACTCAATATAAAAATGGCTACTTATTTAGTTATATCATTTTTATTTTGTAGACTCTTCATTACCTTCCATATCCTTCTCTCATATGCTTCCTTATGTGATGCAAAAAGACTTAAAATATTTATTAACTCTTATTGAGTCAATCCTAATTTTTAAGTATTCTTTTTAAATAGGTAGTTCTGCTAGTTTAATATTCATATCTCAAGAAAACAAAGCCTCCTTTTTCTGGTAAAAATAAATTGGGTTTAAAAATAATTAAAATGTTTTTGATGGGAAAATTAATGTTTATTATTTCTTCAAGCTATTTAAAGTACTTACTCGGTCCATTTCTAGAGTCGTGATTCATTAGCTGTTCATTTATTTATAGCTTATCTTGTGCCCTGTTTATGAATGTCCATCCCTACATTGTTACAAACCCTATATACTATTTTGTAGATATTAAACTAGCAATCACACCATTAATATGTCTATAATTTGGTTTAATTAGCTCTTTAATTACATTACTGATAACTAACTATAATTTATTAGATACATACTTTCCAAAGAAAAAAAAACTGTTTTTATTTTGCATTGGAATTCAATATTTCACTGGGTATATAACTTTTTTGTTTTCATTCAAGGAGACTTAACAATAATTTAAGTTTCCAGATCCAAACCATATCAGGTACCTCTTCCTCATTAGTATCTACAACCAAATAAACATTCTTGCTAAATCAAGCTTTAAATTATTATTACCTAAATGCAATTACTTGGCGCATGCTATATTCAAATCTAGAACCTTCACAGTTGGTGCCCACTTATTTACAGAAAATCAATTTTAGAACAGAATTTTTGGCGGTTATTATCTGCAATTGCGCATTTGGCGCGCGTTATAGATTCCCTCATCCAACAGACTATTAATTTTATTTCTGTGTTTTCGTCTGGGACACCGTCATGACGCGACGTGGCCGCGTCACGCGTTAACGCACCATATGTTTGCGTGTGGATTGAGAACCACTTGTAGTGGAAAATGTCACCACGGTACTAGTCACGAGCCCGCGACTCTCCAAATATATAGCCTTGACTATACAGCTAGAGATAATTAGAGATTGCTATGCAGTAAGATTACCTGGAATAGTAACTTTAGCCCTTGAAAAAGCTAATAATTAAAGGGTAATATTTTATTTGTTTGTCGTGTTTACAAGTAATGGCGAAGTAATAACGGAGTAGTCAAACAGAGCATAGTTTGGTAATAATACCAGCCTATTATTGCCCCACAGCAGGCCAATTGCTTCTTCTCATACAAAAAAGGTACGAGCATTCATCATCAGCAAGCTTGCTCAAGACGAAATAACGATTTCAGACATTATTGATTCCTAGCTTCTTCTTAAGACTTCATCCGCGTGGAAGTCAAGTATACCATACACCATAGCTTATGTCATAGGTAGGTATATCGATCGGCAAAAGTGTAGCTTTCTATTAGTGAAAGTTATTCTAACAAACAAACAAAAAATATATTACCTTCCAAAACACCAAACAAATTTTACCTTCAATATTAGTAAAGATCTAGTTTCCTTCAATAGTATAATATAACTCAGTACTTTTATTAGAATTTTAGGCAGAACTTTGCTGCCTTGATGGTTAGTGGTACTGTTTCAGACATCCTCAGCTAACTGTACTATAGCACTCCACTGCTTTAAATACTCTCATTCAGCTCTGTAACCAACGACTTCCGAAGACCGTCGCTTCGTACCAACAAATAGCCCGACAACAGAAATCTACTTACATAAACGTACAACTAAAAAACTATTTAAGCTAAAGTCCAAAAAATATCAAGTACCTACCTACGTAAATTCTACGAATACATTATTATAACATACTTAATTCGTTAAGTCTAGGTTAATCTTAATCAATTTTATTTACTGTCAACCGATTACCTAAACAGATGATTATAATATCGTTTTAGAGATAAAAATACCGGTATGAAACATCTAAGTAGTTCATTGTCTAAAAAAAAACCGTCGGTGATTTTTGATTATCACGATCAAATTATTAGTTTATTTTTTATATGAGGGAATTACCCTGCAAACTTAAAACTTTAACTCAGAGGTCCAGTGGGAGGTCAGTGTCCATCGCCTGCATACAGATTGAATGTTTTTTTTTATCGGGTGAAAAAGGTCACTGCACGAAGTGAATCGAAGCTCAGTCCATCTCATACACGATTCTTTTTGTTCTGTAATTGAATTTAGCTCCCAAAGGCTTTATTTTTCCCTGGGGCCTTCATCCATTCCTCACTGGCAAAGTCTCGGACGAAAGCTCAGCAACAGTTCTTGTAAATAGTTCAAATACAAACATTATCATTGTTACAAAGGAGTGTTGCAATTTGTAATGTTCTTTGAATGCGGTTGCAGCCCACAAAACAATGATCGCGTTGTATTTCGTCTTATATTATGCCAAACGGATCACGTGTGAAATGGCTTAACGCGATACTGTTTACTAATAGCGAAGAGCTGGCCCGTCACGGCAAATGTGTCGTTGCAAAATGATGAAATATACACCAGAACGATGCAAAAAGCCAAAAATCATGGTCGCATGACTTATACGTGGAAGAAATCAAGGGGAAAACCCGAGACAACTATTTTTTAATTAAGATTCTTTTTAACAAGCTTTTATATAATTACCTAATTGGATTGCGGTGGCTGCGCTGTTATTTTGAACAAATTGGCGTGTTTGCCAATATATTCAAACACAACGAAAATTATACGATTGTGATTATGTAACAGAGATGTAGATTAAAATCTTTACACTGATGAAGTAAAATGCCAATGCAAGGTAGTGCGGGTTTCATCCTACCGTCGCGGTCGGTGCGTGTGCGGTACCGGTGTCGCGAGGCACCCTCGACGTGTCACTGTATGCAAAAACAACCGTCTATATGCAGTCCGCCACCCGCACTGCTTCAGCACCGTAGCAGTCCGGCACCAAACATAGAAATTGAAGAGCCATAAGATTGTGTATTCTGGACAAATTCACAATAACTGAAAAAGTTGCCAGAAATAACGAAATTAAAAGTCAACATTTTAGAAATTCCAAATTCGCTTTGAAAATATGAGCGTACTTCAGAAACGCTATCACACAACAGATAATTTTAACATTTGCCAAACGCTCCTGCAAGATTCACTTTAGAATGAGGTCACTTTCTAGATACGGATGAAATCCTTGCGTGATTTCTGAAGTGCTATCGGGCGTAAATCACCATGTAGCCGGCGACAACAAGCCTGATTTATTTTATGATCCGCCAGGCAAGTTGCGACAAATATCCCGACGAGAACGACTGCCATGAAAAGGAAATGTTATGACGTTTGTTCTGTAACTCTGAAACTCGATGACTATGACTCGATCAACTGAAGTTGGATTACTTTCTGCATATTTTGCGATTTTGTTTCGCTTTGGGGTTGATTTGTAACGGCTGTTTAGGTTTTAAGCGTTTTTGTTATTTCATTTGTTTTTAGACTTTACCGCAATTCATGTTGTTAAGTTTTAAAAACCCCGTATGTAGTTGTGAGTAAAATCTTATGCCGATAGGTGATGTACGTAAAATTGACGTAACTAATTTATATCCGTACATGATGGTGTTAATGCATACTTTATTGACAAAAGATTTACTAAGCACTGTCGTTTGTGACAATTTACCGGTGGTTAACTGAAGGACAAAAAAAAAAAGAAAAATATTCAATGTCACGGACTACACATCACGCTCGGTTCCGATGGTCTGTAAACTTGTATAACTAGGTTGGTTAAACGTTGACGCACGACTCACTTGGTAATACGTTAATTAAACAAGAGTTTTTGACAATGAAAATGTTTACTTATCATGAAATTATAAAACACAATCCCACATAAAAACATAGCATTGAAAAGAGATCAGAAGCGAACAAAAGCTAACCCACGCAGTTGCTTAAATTGGATTTTGTATCCTTAAGCACTTGGTTATATTAGGAGGAATAAGACGTTCCGTAAACGCTCCAATTCCTGTCTACAATAATTTTCAGAACATTTCGTGTAGGAGGATCATGTTCGGCCTCCAGCCAGGTTAAATGGCCCGGTGGTTTCCGGGATGGCTCGGGATAGGCCTGACGATCGATGCGGCGCCGCACTGCGGCTCATCTCGGGTTCAACGAGCCTTAACTAGTTTGGAAGTATTCAGTTCAGGAATGACTAACAAGGAATTTTTTAATCTAACCACTACTGCAAAAGTTGGTATTGACCAGGATTACAGGTTATCTGAACTGAAAATTTCCGAAACAGCACTGGTTATTCTTTGAAAGCGAGATAGTTGATGTCAATCGCAAAAACAATAGTAAGTAAGTAATAAAATCAAAACACATCGCACCAATGAAGAAAACCCGGAAACATATTCAGCTAAAAATCAAAAATATTTAATGTTACAAACTCCAGTTTGCACTTTTAAAAACTTTTAACTGTCCAACTTGATTCTTGAGCCGATCTTAACCTCGTGCAATGGTTTTTCTCGAAGTTTCTCGTCTAACTTTCAGGAAGTTGAACTAATTGTATCAAACCTAGGCCTGGTCATTCTAATAGATTGTTTACAAGGGAATCATGTAGGTACTGTTGCAATCAATCAATTGATGTCAATGACGGACAATTGACTTAAATTAGCTGTTTCGAAGTCGTCGAGGAGTGATACGCCACGTAGTGATTTAGAAGTTGCACCATAAACTACTTTAGGAGGCGTTTCGTGCTACATAATGTCCGCTGGCCGATTTTAGGGTACCGATCTTCAAAAGAAAAAAATGAAACCCCAAAAAAAATTTATACGTCTGTAACGAACGGCTTTTCTCCAGATCTATGCAACGTAGAAATTTGAATATTGGCACAATGGTAGGATCTTGATAACACGCACACTTATGGCCAATTAAAGACAAAACACAAATATTTGAATGCGAAGCCGACTTGCTATTGCTCAGTTCTTTTGTATGCTCTGCCTATCTATCTCGAAATCAAGTCCATGTTTCTGCAATTTTACCATTTAGCATGTCCGACCCTCCATTTTGCTTGTTAGTATTCGTTAGTACTCCAAACCCTGATCTAATTTATGAACCAACAGTAACCCGATTACCGATCGCCCACATGAAAATAAAGCTGATACATAATATACATATTATATTCCTACTAGCTTTCGCCCGCGGCTTCGCTCACGTTAATTTAGAATTTGCCAATCAATTCGGGTTGAACTCGGCTTGATTGCATGTGTGAACCCTTCATTTTCTGACACCCTAGTACTTTTTTTGATAAATTCAGAATGTTGACCTTTCCACTCTGACTAAAACTTTTTATTTCTACTGCCATAGAGATGTACCTTTTTATGATACCCTAGTACTTTTTTTTTCTTGGGTAATCGTAAGTTGGTTTAATAACTCCGAATTATCAATAATCGATTTCATGACACCCTAGTTGAAGCTGGTCCATCGACACTCAAAACTCACAAAATGTATTAGGTACTTAAATTTAAAATTCGAACATGATTCGAAAGACATGTGGCGCCATCTATCACCAAAAGTAGGTTATTGTGATTTCCCACGGGAACAGTATTTTTTTTCGGGATTAAAGGGACCCTATGTTCGTTCCTGTACACCTGGCAATGTATATGCAAAATTTCGGGATGATCGGTTCAGTGGCTTAGACGTAAAATGGTAACAAACAAACAAACAAACTTACTTTCGCATTTATAATATTAGTTAGGATGTACAAGTACAGCTGCTAATGTACTCGAAATTGAGCGATCATTACGAGTAATGAGCTGTGTTAAAGTGTGCGTTTAGGCTTTAGCATCGTCGACGAGGGATTATGTTTGTCCAACTGATACATAATATTTGATCATTCGAGAAGCGGTACTGCGTATTACTGCGATTTGCGAACAGTAGGCAAGTTTCTTGACAATTCGACATAGTTATACTATCTGACATAATAGACATAATTCATAAGTTAATCAAGAGACAAATTCTTTTTGGTTCCTCACTAGGCATTTCAAATAAGTTAATCCTCTCCGAAAAAGGGTTTATCGGCTCACGTACCAATCGATAGTAATTATAAGTAATGACTTTCCTTGGATATGCTTTGGAGAGGGCTATCTTGGCTTAGCAGCCAATTACAAGTTTCTTCCTTTCCTAGCGTGGAAGTTTTTCTGCCGTCGTTAATGATTTCCTTCTCTTGACGTCAATAAAATTGAGTTCTTAGCTCATGTCAAGCTGACTTTTTTTATTACCGTCATAATTATTATTTATCATTTAGAATGCCTGGACTTCGTCCGCCAACATGCTTAAGGGCCTTAGGCATGTTGGCGGACAAAGACAATAGTGTAGCTTTTTGTAATTTTGTAAAACCAAAATACCTCTTTTAACTTCAGATAACCACCCAAAATCTAATTTAACGGGCAGCTCTGTAGAGACCTTCCTACAATTTTGGTATACCTAATACACTTTCGCAAACTGTGGTAATCTCATCCAAATACATCGATTTCCGACTTAGCACAGCCGTGTACATTTTGTCGTTATATTTTCAGCATCGGTATCAAGTGTCAAGCCATTGACTATATGGGTCAAGCTGTCTGTCATAGGCTATATTTGAATAGGACCACAAATTAGGTTGAATGTTAATTTAAGACCAATTGAACTGACGGTCTCAGCTTCAATAAGCATAACTTGAAAAGTTGTTAATGATCTAAAGTATCTTTGTATCGATGTACTATTACAATTTATACTGTGTGTAGTAAGCCGTAAATTATCGTTTATGAAAATAAGGCTAAATACCTACATAGTTAAAAGGAGAAGTTTCACAACCACGTTTTAATCAATTTTGGTCGTCAAGTCGCTGTAGATTTCGACATTTTCGACAGCGTTCCCTACGTAGCTACATATCTGGTTTTTTAAATAATAATTATATGCCCCGATTGTGGCAATATTTTTGCAGATCCAAGGATAGTATTTGACTTGTACCTCCTCATTACAACGCATTTGTACTTCCTGACATACTACTCTTGAGTCATCTCTTACAACATCTTCAGGAAGTGAATATTAACGTTGACTAGCTGTTGCCAAAACAACCCGCACATAAAATTAATATGTAGTAGTAAAATTAAAACTGTTTTTGTCTTCTTTGACAGTGAACGAGAGTATTCCATAGTGCACGTTCAAAATAGCCAATCGACCTAAATTAAATTGAGTGCAGAGTGTCTTGGGTCGGCCCATCCAGTATTCCATTTAAATAGAACCATGAGCCTTTAATAAACCTATTTAGATGCACTTCGATGAGCACGATATGAGGAAATCGGCACAATAATTTAAAATAACACCTTTCTTTTTTCCTTCAAATAAATTTAAGTATATCTATTGCGCATACTCAACACTGTTGCATAATGTGATAACGTTCGCACACAGGCGTTTAACTACATATTTACCGCAAGATACTTTACACTTTATTAAGCGGGTAATAAACCAGATAATTGATTGCGCCAAGCTAGTCATGGAAAACGTCAGTATGCATATAATATTATTTGTTTTGTTTATAAAAGGAACACGTGTACTGTGTTGTAGTAGATTATAGCCGTCCCAAAGTCTCTTTGTTATAAAAACATACAATACATACTTTGCTTTATTGTAGTCCTATTGTTTATACAGTTATTGAACCGTTATTATCGTTTTGTCATACTTGAAGCAGTTTTATCAGAATTTCCAATTTGGTTCCTCCCTATCTCTGATAACCCACATGTGGAACCACGGTGGTGGCCTAGTTTGTGTTTTGAACTGCTTTGTTTTCCTTAAATATAAATATATCAGTGTCATTTCTACCCTTCTATTCATTTGCCTTGTTAATGGCTTCTTATGACGCTCCACGACTTTTATTTTTGTCTTTGGTATTTGAGTAATTTCAGCTGTTAATCATTTGAGAAACTGACCTCAGTCGTTACGAAATTTTCCTTACAAAATACGATTGGAATGAATCATCGTCTGTTTCCATCCGCGAATAAAGATCCTTTTAAGTAAGCCCCCAGAGATATTAATTCCTTATAATCTCATTCTGTCCCACTGAGTTATTGCGACATGAATTATATTATACTTTCAAACTTTTATTTCATAGACTGGAGATGAAAATATGTCGGAAAATTTCCTAAACGAAATGAATCTCCGGCGACGCCGCCGCTACAGAGACAAAAATAATGTGAGTGAAGACATGCGATTAGCATAATACAGAGTTTTTGATATTATTATGTGACGCTTGACTAGACACGTGACATTTGCTCATCGGAATGAAGCAAAAAATGGCTAATTTCGATTTCTAGCAGATATTTTTGTTTCACATTTGTTCCAGCGGGTCGCGTTTGACCTCCATACATCTTTCTGTCATACGCAAAAGGTTCTCCCTAGTGGTTTTCTCTCATTAAACCTAGAAGCTCGCAGAATTTTTCGTGTTTTTGTTTAATAATGTAAAAGGGTATTGTTTGTCCCTACCTCAATTTTATTTAAGAGTGATTTTTTGTCCAGAATATAGTATTTTTAGATTTATAAGTATTTTTTTTTATTAATATTTGCCTCGAATTCTTGTATTTGAACATTAGAACGCTTATAAACATGTTTTTACCTTTACCATTCTAGCTTGTGGTAACTAGGTACCTATTATTTTAGCACAATAACCGCTAGCTAGCATTTATGTTTTGAACGTTAACAAAATATCATTCATGGCCTGACTTTAAAACTTACTACAATGAATAGTTTTAAATATTCATAGTAACGTTGCAGCCGTAACAGCGTAAAATATCATTAAAAATCTGTGCTTATAAAGTAAATTCATAAAGCCCTTTTCTTATTAACAACTCCCAAAAAGCTATAAAAGTACGCCGAATTTCCCAACACACTAATTTAGACTAATTCTTTTAGCAGTTGGGGCCGGAGCACTTAGCTGTTCTTACAAAGTTGTCCTTGAGCTAGGCGTCCTTGACCTTCTCGTAATGGTGCTCCAAAGAGGGCTGCTCTTAGAGCTCAAAATATACCCCTTGATAGAATACTATGTCGAAAAAATTTTATAGAGTGACTTTACAACGCAATATCGTTAACTCTACGTCGAATTTTCTTATCAGAAATAAGAAAGTAATGAGTTAAGAAACTAATTTTTACGCTACGAATTCCGAAAACTTTATTTATCCCATGAAACACAAAAAAACTCAGATAGCTAAATTGCATATTTTAAGCCTCATAAACTGGGGTATTGTTTGTACAGGCTTTTTGTATTTTTTTCTATTAACACGAGCTCAATAGCGCCAGCTTCGCTTTTCATCGCTCGTCCTAAAATGTGTAATCATATTTCTGGAACCTTTTTTCTTGCTAAATTGTCTGGACCAATATTAGTTGTAGGTTCTTTGAAATGAAGGATTTCTCAACATGTTACATTGTTACCAGATCATTCAATTTGAGGTAAATAAGAGAGATTTGGTAAAAGGAGAACGTTATTCAAAACTGTAAAAGAAAGAATTGACATAAATTCAGTGTCGTCTGGGGAAGCTCATGATATGGCGTCAGGCTGCGATTTCCCGACCTCCCCTGAAGGTCACACGTGGGTTGTATGTCAATTGTCTCGGAGCTGTGTCGTTAACCCTCGCCTTGTTCCCGAGAAAGGCTCGGATTTTCAGCAGTAAAATATTCAACGTCTCTGGCGCAGAAAAGTAACGAGACCTACAAGATGTTATGGTATGATTTTATTATTTATTCTTTTGATAATATTTGAGCTGAGTCAGTTATTTTTTCAGCAGGGTTTGTAACAGTCGTCGGATTTTCATTATTACAGTCTGAATGTATCATCCTTAGTATGACATTTGTCTTTATATTATTCTTCATTACTTCATTGCAATGTTTAACATTTAGCTTTATTGTATACGGTGTTGGAGTTTCTTTGTATCTTTAACACGCAAACTTGTATTTAGCGGTACCCACCTGATCTATTTCTGTTGTTTCTTTGAAAAGTTAATGAGGGCGCACCTGTAATATTTGCTGTTATCGTAAGAACTATTTTAAATGCGCATTCATTAAGTTAAAGGTGTCAGCATTTGACATTCATTGTACAACTGTACAAAGAGTACAATGCCGCAAAAGAAGTCTATCTAGCAGACTAGCTCCTTGAAATCTACACGGGATTGCTGAACTGAATAATACATGTAACAGAATAAACTTTCTAAAGTATTTCTTTAAAAATATCTCTATAAAATGAAGTTTGAACAGTTGGGTACGCGTAAAGTTTTCTGCATGTAGTTGTCTGATTGCCTCCCCAGATGTCAGTCGCAGCTGAGTGCATTTCATTGCCGTCCGTCGACCTCTGGAACATTATAGAATATTCTAGAACTCATTATTATGCCCTGGTTACTTAGCTTTGTCATGCATTTAATTTGAAAACTGTTTCTCTTAATGGAAATTGTATGCTCCATTTGTTTCTCGTTGCGGTACTTGTTTCATTAGTCTTGGAGACAATTTGGCTTGGAAGAAAAGTCGTTTTTTCAAACGTTTAATTTTAGACCTTAAAGCGATCTGAATTGTTTCAATACTGTAACCGTTTTTATGTACTTACTGTATGACAATATCATTGATATTGACTTTAGTGACTGTCATTGCATGTGTTAAGATGTGTGTTCAGTTATATGTAACTACAATAACTTGTCACTTTCAACCACTACTCCACATAGTATCAATAGCTAAGTTTCTCGGCTCCTCTTCCCTTTCTGCACTCAGTCTACCAGAATTGCCTTCTTCAAATTGACCATTTTCTTTTTAAGCAGTGAACAAATCGTTTTCCTTTCACTTTTCAATGGATTCAAAACCAAATCCTTAGCTTAGTAGAGCGACGATATTAGAGAAAAGTGAATAATGATCGTCGATTGTTCTCTATTGGAGCAAAAACATCGAGTCATCCATCATTTGAGCACAGACTTTAATAAGAGTTTCGTCTGTAAATATACTGATATTTTCTTTCGTTACATAAAATGATTGAGAGGGCTTTGCTGTTAATGCTTTTGATGTTACTTGGTTGTAGCCTAATGAAAATATCATGTCATCGCGTTACTTGTCAGCTATTAAACGATTAACTGAGGCTAAGATAAGTGTTCTTTTCATTCATAGATTAAAATAACGTTTGCTGATGTGAGTTAATGTTAATGATAAAATATTAATTATAACTTTGTAATCAACTCCATGACAAACAACAATTTAAAGGCAAATAATATTAATTATCTATTAAGACATACAAGCATTGTTACTGTATACCTATTTAAACGTACAAATTCAGTCCAAACAAATAGTCTTATGTATTTAAACATGACGACAATTATATAATGTCGTCGGTATAAACTACAGAATAGAACAATAGACAGTTAAACTATGGAACTGGGCACAATATCATTAACGAATTTCACAGCACATGTGCCTATGTGAGTGTCATTTGCATTATATTTTATTCTGGCTTTTTCCAGATAGCCTAGAAATGAGATGGTGGCAGTGTGGCTTATACTCAAATATAATAGTGATAGCAAATGCACGTGCCACGTGAATAAAAATTATCTTAGCTGTATCTGCGAGTCTGATTGTTAAATTGTCGTGTTTCGTAGATAAGAAAAAAAAATTGCGGCGCCACATAAAAATGTAATTCAGCAGCATTGCGATTAGCAATAAAGTACCAGAAAATATTCAACAGCCACAAACGAGGCAGCGTGGCTTTTATTGGGCACCAAATAACGAATCCGGTTATTGCTCTACGTGAAACAACTGCCATATTGGATGACCACAGCAATATACTGTATTTGGCATCGATACATGTTTGCAAAAATTTGGAAATTCTGTCTATAAATTACTGAAAATACTTGGGAAAGAGTGAAGGCACATGTTCAGTATTCTATTGCTTCTTGGAAGATCAACCTCTTCCAAGAAGCAAAATGAAATCTTTTCTATACAGATCTGGAACTAGACGATAAACACGAATCTCTTATTTATCCGTCTGTGTAAGTGGCGGAGGGCCAGCTAAAGTAAGTGGCATGTGGTTTTCACATACTTGCTCATATGGCATCTTTCTATTTTCCTCTGCACATGAATTCTTTTCTGTGTAATATTGAATTGAATTTCTAGCAGCCTTGCCTTGCTTCTTTCTTTTCTTGTCTGAACGTGGACATTTGTTTGAATTTTGAAACCGCTAATTTATACTTTTATACGAGTGTTGCTTTAAAACACTAAGTACCTACAACAAGATGAAAAATGTAGTGAAACGCGCCACTTCCTCGATGGCTGGCATGGATAACGTTATCAGTGACATTACTTTGTCCAAATTATCATGTAGGTAATTCCAAATACACTTCGGGCATTTGATTATTCAGCGGCGAAAAATTAGCTAATATATTTACTGTTTAGGCACCCAACCTTTAACACGTTACCTGTTCTTTATCGAAATATGGCAATCGGTTAAGCACGTGACCTACAGACCGATTTGCAATATTTCAAGGTTTTTTTGTGTAATATATTTCCGGATCAAACCGATTTTATCAGTGTTACCTTACCTTTTATTTATTCTTAATCATCGATAACACTCATATCATATCGTAAATCGTTCGTATATCGAGTACTTCACTTCACACGACACATTAACTCCAGTGCCTCTTGATAGAAAGTTCTATAATATTATGAAAACAGATATCATAGTAACAAAAGAAAGAAAACCATTTCATAGTAATTACATTGTAAGTAACGAAGAGATAGTTGTTTGTTATTATCTTGCCGACTCTATGCTACCCGTGTTCCGTTATATAAATACTTATAACAAACACCACGTGGAGTAATGAGATTCCTGGAACAACAAGATAACATACGACTAATGTTTATCTAATTACATCATTAGGTGGGTACACTGTGTTTTTTTCAGTTAACGAATTTAGTAAGTAATTAATTACTTAGCATTGAATTGATACTTCTTATAATAATTGTAACGACACGTATATAGTAATTTAATTAGAAGAGCATCTTTTATGTATTTCAATCCTGGGTTTTTGCAATTTACTTTAGTGAAACTCATCTAATCGGATGAAATGTTTGTCCAATCAATAAGGGTGACAATTCGTTACCACATCTAATATACTTATGTTTGAGTGTCTCACAACATGTCGACGAACCGTCTTATTCTTTTTATATACACATACCTAACTCATTATTAGAGGTCCCAATTTCTGGCGTGTTATCTCCGTTGACGACGTTTATCTTTCTAGTGTGTGGCGGGTACGTTTATAGACCTTTTGAGATATCACTGTCAGTTTCGTCGCGTTGATTACTAGGTTAAGTAGTGTCCGTTATAATTTTATTCATCGTTATTATTCTTTAATTTTGCACTCCGTCGGATTTTTACAGAGAGTGATTTTGTAGTTCGAGGTGTTAGTGCTGTTTATTGTGGAATGGAGATCCATTTTTCAATGTTGCATGTCTGAAGTGCTATCCATTCTGTCCAGAAATAGACTTTTTGACAGTTTTCCCTTTAACCTCAGCCCCTGTGTCCAATTTTGCATACTTCGATCTTTAAGGCGCGAAGGTGAGAACTATTGACCTCTGTGTTCATGTAACTAAGTGGTGTTCAGTGATAAATACGTAATTTAATGTCATATTGACCGAGGACGCTCAATAGATAATCTTTTATCTGACTATTAAATAATGAGCGGCCGGGAGCACGCGTACCGCCGACCACTTCGCGAGTGCGCCCGCGCTAGTTCGGAGACGGACGCCCGTCGAGCGCTCTCATATCTCATTTGACACCATATACATCTTAGACTTGCAATACCTTTCGAACTCATCCCATAAAGTGACAAATATAAGTGATATCTTCAACTACGTAACATAACTTTGTGTCTCCAGAAATAACGTGTTTGTGGGTCTGTGTGGAAGAGACAAAATGTGCGAATTTAACTATCAGATAATAATTGCGTGAGAAATGTGGTTGTATACATTGAAAATACCGGGATTTGGCAAACACGCGTTATACGAAGAGAGTGCCAAAATGTCGGCGCAAACAGAGGTGCGTCTTGTTTTTATTTACATTGCCTGTTGTTGTGCATGGTGTTAAAGACTCGAATCTTCTAAATTCCTTGTAAATGACAATCAGCTAACTCTTCAATGCCAATGTCCGTTTCTACGAAGGTCGTTTCACATTCTTCACCATCGATCCCATTTGTCGTGAGACACGCTTCAAAAGATTTTAATAAATTTACTTTTTCCTTATTTTTTTGCAATCGTCTGTTAGGACCAAAAGCTTTACCTAGAAACAATCGAGTGTGTACGAGGAACTCAACTAACAAGCTGTTGGCATTCTTTACGAGTACTTTGTGTCCGTTGGCAACAATTTGTGGAATTGTGCTGCTCACAATAGTAGATAGCCTTTGTAAAGTGTTTGATTGACGTAACTGGTTCAGTTGATGATTGAGGACCCGTCAATGATATGGGTAGCACCAGCATAAATCCATAAATCGGCGCCAACGAAGATTGTTGCTTACAAGCCACAATAATAATATGTAGATTTCAACTTTTTAATACACAATTATGAGAAATATCCACTTGTATCATTGTCGTTAGCTTGCTCATTAGTTTTTTATTCAGTATTGTATTTCGTTATCGGCCGTTTAGGTAAGTTTTCATCAGAATTCCATCTACAGTATTAGGGTAAATATACCGACAACCATTGCTGGCTCGTCAACAATTTTAGCTGTAAAGTCGTCGGCTTTTATAGTCGTATTTACGCTAATGATTTTCGGTGTAATCAAGGGAAATAATTTACACTCGACTTGTCTTTAATACTTACTACGCATTTTACGATTTCATATTTATCACATTTAACACGAATTGAGGAAAATCGATCAATATAATACGAGTACTATGAATGATTAAAATTATCACAAAACCTAATGGCGACTTACTGCAAATCGTTGTCTTTAATATAATTGTTTACTTCTTCTTATACATCTCTTGGAAAGGGGTGAGCCGAATGTTGATAGCCTGAAAATATTTCTTCTCTGATAGTAACTGGAATTTTATCAACCTCTTCTACTTGAGTTTTATCACAGTTAATTACATTGTTTAATATATTTGCTGCCCCTTTAAACTGAGCGATATTTAGAAGCTGATACCAGTTAGTTCCTGAACCGTTATCTTCTTTGTTATCTTGGTTTGCCTGATTGTGCCAAAAATATTCGTTACTTGGTAATTGCCTAGTTTTTCGAAATCTGAATAGACGTACGAAAATACTCGTAGATAAAAGTACTTCATGTTTGTCTGAGAGCTGTGTAGGTTACGTCTTGGATCATTTCCTTCAAAGAGTACATTATCACCACAAATTATGTAATTATTATACCTACGCCTCTTAGTCATTCAATATGTCGCAATCATCTTGCTATCTTGTCAAAACATTTATATCCATATCGGAGGTGTCGGGGGTTAAACTTCCATTTTCATCTCGAATGTACGATAGACTGGTTATCAAACTTTCGTAATGCGTTCAAATAAATAATTGGCAAAAATTTCCACGATAGTGTTGCGTGCTTCTGTTGTCTTGTTAATAAACAGATCCACGTGTATAACGATTTTAATGACTTGTAGGTCTGTACTTACATCAAAACGTGTATCTACGTAACGATCAGGTAAGCATGGAAACTCCAAAGTCCAAAGTACAAATCAAATTAAAAAGTTTGTTTATTGAAGAGCAAATGAAAAACTTTTACAGTGTTCTCAAAAATTTCCATGGAAACAAGGAAATTCTTACAAAATACAACATAATTAAGGATGTTCTAGAACGCAAAGATGTTGTTCAAAATAATAGTAAGATAGGGAAACGGACAATCATCATTTGCTCTCTGCAGCATACCTTGACCGGGCCAGCTAGTTGTACAATGTGCTTCAATATTTCCGCCACTTATGATTTCTCCCCCTTCCTTGGGAACAGTTCCTAGTAACTACTTACATTTAAGCTTTTTTAATTTTACTAAAAAAACGATATCGCTTTTACCGATAAATCAAAAAGAATATTTCTGCTTGAACATAGTTTTAACGCACCATGAACATTGAATCTTGCGAGCACGGGTACAGTTGTGTTAAAATTATGTAGTGACTCTAAGATCTCAGGCCATGCAAATCCAATCTATGTATTTCTAAGTACGGCGACTTATCCGAAGTACATGAGTACTAATGATTTCCGTCACCTCAGCCATTCATTCAACTTGGCCATCGAACCGCACCACATGACGTCTGCTAGTGCACGATAACGTATCAACACGACCCTCGACACGAGATTGTGAATTTTTATTGCTTGGGTATAGTAATATCGGTTAACAAGAATTTTTAGTATTTTTCATAGTTATGATAATTAATACGTGATCGTTACTGATGTAGATGTTAACTACATACTGTGTTGCGAATAGGTTAATTTAAATTAATAATTATTAAAACAATGGAAGGTATAAATATGGTCTAGTAGAAATGTCGCATGATAACATCATGAAATATCGATTTTCCTCATAATAACGCAGATCTTTATCTTAGAAATGTGATTACTGATTTTGAGCTAAACCTTTTGTTTTTAACAAATGTTACTTACTGCTCTAGACCAAGTTCGAGAAAAGCCTTCGTAACTATTATGTAACACATCCGCAGATCCCGACCAACCTGGCACGGTGCCAAGCCAGCCTAGGTTTTTTATGCCGCAGGATATGACCTTTATTTCCACCCCTCTACGGCATAATTTATCTTGCCCAGCCACTATAGTTCAGGGGTAAATGATTCTGAAATGTTAATGTCACCAGTAAATCAAGAGTGCTGAGAACTGTGCCTCTTTTTTCGTTTATCTGTTCGTATAGAGGTTTCGGAGCCATTTTCTGAAATAGCGGTGTGGTTGATTATATTAATAGGTTTTGATGGAAGATCAAGATTGTCACAATTTAATAAAATAAAATGATCTTGAGATCTGCCTTTCGATTCTGTAAAATAACTTCCTCGGTGGAAGTGACAACTCACTTCAAGTTCGGCTTACCAAAATTCATCGAGATTTTTACAGAATAGCTATCCTCCTGATATCTGTTTAATAGTACGCATATCGAGATTTCTGCAGTTAGTTAGATATCATAGTAAATAACTAGGCAGAGCATATATGTTGCTCTGCTTAATTATTACTAACTAAGAAATGTTAAGATACCGTCATAATTCAGATCCTGAAAGTTATATGTATATCTAGTGAAGCTTAAAGTTAATTTCCGACGTCTTCCATCTTTTAGTGGACATTATATTGATCGATTATCGGCTTCATTAGATAGACGAATAGAAAATCTTCAATTTGCTTCCATGTTTTTATTTTTTTCCATGCTTTGTCTATATAATTTTGTTAAAGATCTAAAAGGAAAGCAATATAAGCATAATTGAAAGTAAATTAAAAACAAGGCAGGCACGATATAAGATGAGTAATTATATAGCATTCAAAACGAAGATTTGACTGTGGCTGCAAAAACGTAGTATAAGATAATAAAACACAAGACCTAAAATAAGTTTAGACAAGCGCCCATATACATACACATCTAGTAGATTGGATTGCCTCTCTAACGCCGGCGCTGCAGTTATGCTGATTGTTTTAAGGATCGTTATCAATTGAGCCCCCGCGCGACAGGACGCCGGTTGTCACTCAATTGAAGTACTCCTGACTAACTCAACTACCTGCTGATTCATAAAGGTCCAGGAGTTCCGTATAACCATGACTGTGGAAGCGAGACAAGAACCAAGGAAAATTCCAAACATTTAGACTAGGTTATTACATACAATATCTAATGAAAAAGTAATTTAAATAGGTACTAAAGTATATCTTACAATGAAATTTAATTTTCTTACACATAGTATTTTTTCAAATAGGTACAATAAGAAATTCAATTTGTCCGCGTATTGTTACGGCTTCTTCTGGTGCTTTTCCGCTAGTGAAGGTCGTCAATATTGTTGGCACGAGTAGAGCTAAGTTTATCGTTGATACGGTTGATTATATACTAAAGCAAATGGGATAGAAAAAAGTAAAAGATTCGTAAAGAGTCATAAAAGATTTATAGATATTAGAGCACTGGAAATTCTGATGTACTTGATTAAATGGTTTTGTTGTCTGAAAAAACAATGCAGTGTTGATATGAAATATTTCCTTTTTACTCTTTTCCTACAATGGTTCTGTTTCTAACAAATACACTCCCTGCTTTCGTTCGTAACTTTCTATTGTTGCTAAATAATTTTCTATATGCTGCGGCACCTACGCTGTGTTCTAAACAATGTCGATTCATACAATCCGAGGGTTTCTTTCACTGTTCACAGTAACTACATGGTTTCTTTTAAACATTTTACCTGAAGTTTTATTAATTCTAACCTTGATACCTTCTATGATATCTTTTATTCAAGAGCTAATGTTAGTAGATTTTCCTGATATAAAATAAAGATTTATTAATAGTGTTTTCGGTAAGTAACAGACTAGTTGGCGCTGGTGATTGTTAGACGGTAAGTTTTAAAGCAACATGTTATTGTTTAGGATCAGTGAACTTTGCGATTGTCTCAACAGAGTTATATTCAACTTATGAATGAAGAAATTTCTGAAATGAGAGAATGTTATCTGACAGAGGTTCTGTAAGAGGAAAATTATTATGATTTAGGTAATAAAATTAATTCTCATGAAATATGAAAGAAAATGAATACTTTATATTACAAGAATGTGGGGAGGGATGGAGAATTTTAATGATCACATTTGTAGTTGCACTTCAAACGTTACAATTTACGCAAATAAATGTAATTCATATAAATGATCTTGTTTGTGTCCACTTTGAATTTCTTTTAAACAATTTTCTCAAAACAATATTTTCAAAAAAGAAGCAGTCTGTTCCACCTTTCTCACGAGTTACATGTATTGCCAAACATTCGTATTATTTATAGTATTTGACGTAAACTGTGTCTGGAAGATGGCCAGTCGCTCTGTCATGTGTCTTGTGCCATGTGTTCGGTATTAGCGCCTATAATCGCGTGATTTCTAAATAAATAATGTACACGTGCGAATTTGATTCTAACTGTTTATACGGAATTGTACCGTACGTTCCGGTTTCGGTTTGGTGTGGGTACGATCCATTTGTATTTTAAAGTTGTTTCTTTTAAATATTTCCTTTTCTGTCGTATGGCTTGAGTGCTAACTGTCGTGGTTGGTTTTGACTCTTAATTATGTAATATAATTATTGCTATGCAGTGATCACTTAATTCCAGTTTTGCTACGGTGTCGGTGTAGGTAAAGATATAACACTACTTTTTCAAATTTACATAAATTAAACATCATCGAGGAAGTTTAATATTTGTATTCTAAAATAAAATTATTACTTTAGTGACCTCCAGACCAAGGTCTAGAGCAAGGCGTTCTAGACGGATCTATGTTTTGGAGAAGTAGGTACATTTTTTTTAGGATGCATCTCAATTATTGTTCACTAAAATATTTTGTAGATGATTCAGATAAACTCTTAGCTTCTAATATTGAATATAAAATTCCTAATATACTTCTGACGATACGTGTGATTAGATTTTAGAGTTTATTTCTGTTCTTATAGGTGGGTAGTTTTTACTTTTGCATATTATTGCAGTGAGGGACTTAGTCATAATAATATATTTATTTTAACTTTTAGCTAGGCAAGATTTATGAGTTATTTATCATAAGTTTTTACAGATACATATTGTGTAAGTATGAAATATTTTAAAACAAACGATATACCTATAAAATGGACACAGTAATGGACATTATGCCAAAACATATGGTGTGTCATATAGTACCTACTTATGTCATTTAACCATTAAAATATATTTAAGCCTAATGAGATTATTTACTGTCTAAATAAACTAATTAATTAAAACAAGTGAAATAAACAACATCTTTTTCTAATTACTTTCGAATGGTCTAATCCTGTCCGCGAACAGATTGCTAATTCAGTCTTAATTAGTCCCATTATGCTAATAGCTAATTGTGAGGTATCTATGTGCTTAATGGTTAGCTGTAGTCAATTTATTCTAGCTATTCTCGGTAATGGAAATGTAGTGAAATAGTGCCACTTAAATGGCAGACGATTGTTTTAAAACCTTTGTAGCTTAAGCTTGTAAAATAAAGGTTTATTGCTTTGTTGTCTATGTTTAGAAATTGGTTTTAAAATAAAATAAAAGCTTTGCCCAACACTAGGATTTTCCCATGTATCGTGAGTGCGTTTACAAACATTTAACTCACATACACAAGCAACTATCTGTAGGCCATTCAAATAAGTTTTTTTTTAAGCGTTGCCCTACACTAGGAATTTCTCCTGTGGCGTGGGTGCGTAGGTATGCTAATATAAAAACATATTTATATTTATCCCGTGCGGGAACACGTAGCACAGCAGCCAATTGCTCAGCCACTGCGTCAACAGTGTCTACCCTTATTAATCCTTGTTAAATTAAATTCATCCTCTCCTTGGTTCCCTCTTGTTGGTGGAACCTTCATGTCAATGCGATATTTCTGAGTCTGAGAAATGCATGGTTATAGTGGAGCAAGAATTTTTTTATCTGATTCTACCGACAACTCGGCTTCGCACGGGTGCAATGTAGATACAAACTACGTACGTTTATATCTTCCTCTTAAATCACTCGATCTATTGATGAAAACCGCATTATAAATCCGTTACGTAGTTCAAAAGATCTAAGCGTACAGACGACGGGAAGCGAATTTGTTTTATCCTATGTAGAAATAGACTCACATTTTCCTCTAAGCGTATCAATCTTAAACTCATCATCGATTAGGTAAGCTGTAAAGTTAGTACACGTAGCTAGACAATTCAATTTACTAGCCATTTCACCTATAAATTGGAGGAATGAAGTAAGTTGCGTAGTTACGCAACATTCTCTGGGCCAGGAAGCATTAAATATTTAAAGGGCAAGTCAGACTCCAAACCCGCATTACATCAGGCGGGTTCTGCATGTATTTTTCATGGTCGTAAAGTTTTAATGTCTTGTTACGGTTTTGGGAAAGAAAAAGAAAGTTGGTTCTGTAGCTCTCAAATAAATGTTAAGATTTATTTTATTTTTGACCTATGTATTTGATTCATATTCAGTTATTTGCGTACTATAATGTGTTTCATAGATGCCATATAATTATCAAAGGTTAAATAAAGTTATGGACATTGTTAGGTATTGTGTAAAAACCTCCGTGCATGAATTTACATGACGTTAGGTTGAGATGAACTGTCATCACACTGGTCTTTATTTTTAAGTCGGAGGGGTGTGTTTGTGTCGTACTCCTACCGACTAAAAAAACCCCACAGTGTTCCTCTAATTGCCTTTGGCCAGGGCACGGAGGTCGCTCTGAGCATTATTTCGCACGGAAGGTATATTAACCCGCCACCGCCACAAGGCGGGTCCGGTCACCCACTGGCCGATCACTGATGCTAGAGATTGACAGCTCAATATTTTACTATGTTGATTTCCTATAGCAAATATAAACATCGAGTACCTATGGTTCATAAGCGAATGTCACTTTACATAAATAACACGCCACCCGTATCTTCCGCGAAATACGAGGCTAATACTAAATTTAATGTAATTGCTCTGTTATTCTGATGTGCACTCTCTCGTGACACGCGTCACGGTCGCCAGCCGTAACATAACGACGTATTGGGCACAAAATGCAGTGTCCTATCTCCTTGTTGGCTTATTCATTGGCACTGTTTGCAAGATTTGGTTTCATGATTTATAAATGCTTCAAGTTCAATCGGTAAATATTAGTCTTTGCTCGAGAAATAAACATTTGCGGCCAATTTGTAATGAATGAGCTACCCATAATCCACCGTAGATGCCATGGCCCGTCTAGATCTCATCTCATAAAGTTAGCCATAAGAGCTTAATATAAGTGTCCATGATTGTTGCTATTTTTATTTTACCACCTGTAAGTGTACATCATGGATTGCAATAAATGATTTGATTTGAATTTCAAAATGATACTTGATTCAAAATCTCGTATATTAGTACCTTTATTCTTTCCAAAAAAAAGTCATCGAGTTAAATTACTTATTGACCAAACTATAACTTGTCTACTTCTAAATAGAGCGCGCTGACGATGTCTAGTAGTCCCCTTTAAACACAAACGTTTCTTTAGCAGAGATAAAGTACTAGCAATAATCTTCACATGTTGAATTTGCATTAAAAAGGCCAAGGATACCTAGAACACATTCACGTGTAGTTCAAAGAGCCTTCACAAACGAATAAATGAATAAATAGCTAAGCGCATGATTACAAGTTTCGTTTTAAACTTCATTTCGTAATTAAGGTCTGAAAAATAAAAGCAAAACGTTTCAAAGTGAAAACGCCCTTCCATTTACTTTAAAAAATAAAACAGAGCGCTGTGCTCACCCTTGTTCTATTAAAGCTTTCCATTGAGCTGCATTGTTGTTTTATTTTCAGTGGAAAATAAAACTCTCATACATTCGAATGAACAGCGCACCGCACGTTTTGTGTTCTATAAATTGTTCACTTTTAGACCTGGAGCTGTTACAGCGGATAACCACAAAACTTTGTAAATGGTAAACATGTTTTTCGGTGACCTTTTGTCGTCACTACTTTTTGTTATGCGACCCTGTGGTGTGAGCCCAATAGAATTACAGTCACTGCGACGACTACGCAATAGGCGAACATAAAAAATAATGCCCACATTCTCGCTTACTCCAAAACAATCTTATATTATGATCCAGATTGTGAAACAGTCTGTAAGCAATACAAAGCAAATCCGTTTAAATATGCAGCTTCATTTGTTTAGAAAACATAATTTATGATCGAGCAGGCTCGGCCTTCTTGGGCACGTTTTAATCTCACCTTAGCAACAAAACAACACTCTGTATACGCCTTTTAAACATGCTGCTTAATCAGAGAAATAGGCTAATGCAGGCTGGCGGTGCAGGTGACCCTGTTCCAAAACAGGTCACACCACACATGGTGCATTGCGGTCGGTAGCACAGGACATAACCCGCAGATAAAGTAAATTCACGGCTGGATTTGAAATTCCTATGATTTATTTCAATACGCTGCCAAAAATAGAGCCAAGGCGCTTCTGGGAATGTTCTAAAAGTACTCCCCGACTTACCGATGTATCTGTTATCCACGGACAAGTTCATAATTCGAAATCCCTTGGCATAATTTGTTTCTCAAGACTCATTGTTTATCGGGAGGCGAATTACAAACTCATGTAAATTAATTACTAGCTTCTGCCGGTGATTTTGCCCATCGTCATATTCAAAAAGTATTTTTCTAGAATTACCGGTTTATTCTTCGTTCGGCCCACTGAGTTTCGTCCCACATAAAAAAATCCTGGTTCGTCCTAAGCAATATGCTTCCTTCGTCCCAAATTATAATTTTAAATATTTTATTCTTGTTTCGTCCTATTTTATATTCCTTCTACGGCCCATATTTTTTATTGTATAAGCTAAACTTACTTTTATGTACAATCTGCAAAAAAAATTAATTTGAATATATCTCTTAGTTTAGTTTACTGTTGCTTAAATTTTTAGTTTATTAATGCTGTTTTTTAAAATGCTTGTTTTATGCATGATTATTAGTAATAATCACAATTTTTTCGACTTTTCGTTAGTACTTTTTACCAGTATTTTTTACTACCAGGAATGCAGAAATTAACTGGAACTAGATCCTTAAGCGACTTACTACTTAGCTCGATAATGGTTAAAATACAGGTTTTGAAATTGAATTATTTATTGTTTTAAAAAGTACCAGGGTGACAGAAATGAACAGAAGGTAGGCCCCTAAACGATCTCAATAGAAAGAAAAACAAACATATTAATTCACATACACAAACAGCCAGACCCGAAACAACTACTTATCTGTATTTGACGTATTTGTAAAAATTTCAAATACGTATCTTTTTTGTTTGTTGACCGTACCTTTAAAGTACTTGTAATTTGGGACGAATCACCAATTCAATAGTCATATGGGACGAACTAAGAATTTTTTGGAATGTGGGACAAAACTTCGGGACGAACGAAGAATAAACCGAATTACCTTCGAGAAGTTAGCACGCTTAAACTAACAAAAAAATCTTCAGATTTCTTATATTAGTAAAGATAAGAATCTTTCCATTTTAATAAACCTGTCAGTCTCATCGTCTCTTTTACCTGGACATGTCACAAAAACTCCTCACATCCCAGAAAACGTGCAGTCGGTCCCTACAAAAAGCATTAACGAGCGATTATAAACCGCTGTGAGACTACATAGAGGCAGGCTCCAACAGCTACCAAAAGTTTACTCTGTAACGAAGGATTACTGCGAAGTTGACAGATTAATTAGTTAATTAGCATCACGTAACGAACCTCCCCATTCGTTTTTGCCCTTCGGTCCCTCGTTACACGTGTGCGACGTCCCTCGCTAATATTGAAATACTAATTCAAAGCTTATTGTGCGGACTGAAACTAGTTTCGCATTTATTTATATGGAATCCGTTATTGCTCCCCAAGTTACAAAGTTTGAATATTTCAGCTTTATTCAACACAAAACTTTACCTTAAACGTCCAAACTTTTCTAATTTTAAAGTGTTTCTGTGGGCTTAACTGAGAATATTGTTGAACCTCAACGCTGCATTACGAAAAGGCTACAAGTGCTCTTTGTTCTCATAGGTCGTCGAAACAATAGGCAGGTTGACGCCACTACCAGACGTGACCGAGAACTTTTTGACGCATTCGTGAGTTGCCAGATGTTAAAAATATGTCTGAAAAAAGATACCTTTTTTTTGGGCATCAC
This sequence comes from Hoplodrina ambigua, assembly GCA_949774945.1. Taxonomy (NCBI): domain Eukaryota; kingdom Metazoa; phylum Arthropoda; class Insecta; order Lepidoptera; family Noctuidae; genus Hoplodrina; species Hoplodrina ambigua. Next base: position 834,932 of record OX458974.1, on the reverse strand, counting down.
CTTTTTGTTTTACTCAGTTTTTTCTGCCTCGAGGGCAAAAAACGTGTGTTCTAAGGGTCCTTTTGTTTTCTTGGAAATGATGTTTCTTTTGGGAACTTAAATATATATGCTTTACAATGTAAAAGTCGTTAATAAATTCGTCTGTGAATGTCTTTAGCCGTCTTATTATTATAATCAATAAATAATAGTATTCACACGTACACAATTATCGTCGACCCTGAAGTAAAACAATTAAGACGAAGCAACTGGCAGAGGTCGAGTTAATTAGGGTTTAGGACGATGTTGCGACGTTGAAAATCTCGTAGCAGACTGAGTGCCTTGATAATGTGACGCCAATTATGTCTCCAATGTAATTATGAGACACATTATGTAAGATATATTAATGTTAATCGCCTTGAAGAACATTGTCACAAGTTATCTTCACGATTATAAGAAAACGAGAGTTGAAATTTTTACAAAATATTGCACATTTTGCAATCTACAATGCGCTAATGTTACATTATAATAGGTTGAGCAAGAAATTGCACATTTTTAGTGTAACCTGACCTTTAGTTTCGCTTCTGTAACCTATTTCCGTGAAGTACCATAAGCCTACTAAAACTACATCACATTATGTATCAACGTTATCACAATGAACGACAGTTGAATGCTCCCTAAGCTGTTCACATTCACATCTATAAATACAAGAAGCGTTCTTTGCATGGCCTCCCGGCGCGACCATTGTACACCAATCAGCGGTCTCTGCAGATCGACGATTTAGCACTTGGAGCATCCGCTGCAGATGAACGAACGTCCATTATACTCGTTTCCTATTTCAGTAGATAGAAAAGAGCCAATTAGAGACGGCTCTGGGCGCTCGTCTTATTCGTAAGTGCGTAGGTCAGGTGACAAGTCACCGCTTGAATATAAATCAAATATCTCTCTCTCTGTGCAGTGGTAAGTACATTAAATGTACCAGTAAAATGGTAAGTCTTGCCAACTGTGGGTTAAGGTATAGGTAGTTGCCATAAATCGCCACGTTACAAGTGTATGTAATATTAATGTGTGTTTTGTGTTGTTTCAGCATGAGGTCACGGCGGTGGTGTGGTGTCCGCATGGAAGCCCGGCGGACTGCTGATCACGCGCTGCACACGTTGCGTGCGCAGTTCCGTCGCGCCCTGCCGGAATGGACCGCGCGCGCCTCTCGCCGACGCCGGACTGCGCGAACCATCGGCCGCTCCAAGGAGGACCCCACGAAACCATCGATACCGCAGCCCCGCCCGCGGAGGCCTTAAACGACCCAGAGACTCCGCGGCCCGCGCCGCGCGCGTTAGCCTCTATCCCCGAGAGTGAGCCTTTGCTCCGCGAGCCGCTCAGTGTCAGTGCTATCAGTGAGAATGTCTTGCGCAAGCACAACGGGCGGCCGCTGCACGTGCAGTTCGACGCGCAGTCGCCGCCCGCGCCCGCCTCGCTGTCATCCAGCGGCTCCAGCTCGTCCGACGACGAGGACGTGTCCATCGCCGAGGCGCGCCCTCCCGACGGCGGCTGGGGCTGGGTCATCGTGTTCGCCTCCTTCATGGTCAACCTCATCGCTGACGGAATCACCTTCAGCTTCGGTGTTTTCTTCCCACACTTTTTGGAATATTTCGGCGAGAGTAAAGGCAAGACGGCCTGGATCGCTGGCATCTTCATGGCGATGCCGCTGCTGTCCGGCCCCATCGCCAGCTTTCTTACGGACAGATACGGGTGTCGGCGGATGACCATATTCGGCTCGATCCTAGCCGCTACAGGATTCGTCATATCCGCCTTCGTAGATAATATGGAGACATTGTTTTTGACGTTCGGCATAATGGCCGGGTTCGGATTAAGTCTGTGTTACGTGGCGGCGGTAGTTATAGTCGCGTATTACTTTGAGAAAAAACGTTCTTTAGCCACCGGAATTTCGGTCTGCGGTAGCGGCATCGGCACGTTCGTGTTCGCCCCCTTGACCTATGTATTATTAGATGAATATGGGTGGCGTGGAACCACGTTAATATTAGCTGGTTTATTTCTAAATATGGCAGTGTGTGGACTGTTGTTCAGAGATCTGCCGTGGACGACGACGATGAATGAAGAAAGAGCGAAAGAGAGGAAAAGGAAAAGAGAAAGAAAGCGGCTAAAACGTTACCAAGCGGCTCAAGCGTCATCGGCGGATAGTGTTTCGGACAGTAAGAGTAGTCCGGCGGCCTCGACGAAAGCGAACGAGACCGCCGATATCGAGACTGTGACATCGCCTATAGTGCCGCAGTTCAGTTCTCTGGTAGACTTGCCGACGTTCATGACGGGCGGGGAGGGGGTGTCGCTGGAGGTGTTCGAGTTGATGTCGAACAGAGGCCGGGCGTACGCCATCTTAGCCCAGAACTACCCCGGGGTCATGTTGCCCTCACGCAGCTTTAGCGACAGCGGGCGCCTGCACGAGATGTCTCCGCCGCGCGCGCTCATGTCGCCGGGCGCCGCGCCGGCCGCGCCCGCGCCCGCGCCGCGCCAGGCGCCCATCAACGACAAGGCGGCGCTGTCCCTGTGGCTGCGGCGCCAGGCCGGGGGAGGCTCCACTAAGAAGCCGCCCGCCTTCCTCAAAGACCTGCGCGTACACCGCCACTCCCTCACGTACAGGGGCGCCATGCTCAACATCAACCGGTACCGGCTCAGGGCGTCCTCCTGCCCCAACATCTTCAGGAACTCCATGACGACCATTGCTAAAGAAAAGGTGAGAACTGTCATTTACTTCTGTATAAGTAATCTAGGATATGAATTTAACATCTTCTAAAAGCAAACAATAATAAGCGGCATCTACTACATATAATATAATAACTTACCTAGCAGTACAAGCCTGAAAACAATTTGAACTTTTATAACTTCAGTGCAAAGGATGTCACAACTTTAACCATCACCGTGAATAACGCCAACTTGTGTAACTCTTCCAGGTCCAATGGTACGCCGGCCTCTGGGACTTCTGGGACCTGGTAGTAGATGTCCTGGACTTCTCCCACTTCTCCAATCCTGCGTTCCTGATCTTCGCCGTGTCCAACTTCCTGTTGTACATGTGGTACGACGTGCCGTACGTGTACATCGCTGACAACGGCATGAGCATGGGCTTCAATGAGTCGCAGTCCTCAATGTTGATATCTATTATTGGAATATTGAATATGTTTGGCGAGGTGAGTACTTTTCTTCAATTTTCTTGATGTTGGTTGATGAAAGCACTTATCGTTGGACCTGATCTCTCCTCGGTCGTGACGGATTGCCTTCCTATAGGACTATGACAGTAAAGGCAGAAGAAAGACTGCCTCGTTGGTCTAGTGGTCGCAAACGCGACTGCTGTGCATGAGGTCTTGGGTTCGATTCCCAGGTCGGGCAAAGTGTTACTGGGTTTTTCCATCAGGAATTTCTCAGTAGCAGCCTCGGAGTCTGGATTTGTGCCCGGTTGATGGCAATAGGCTCGCCCCCTATTACATGGGACTAAAAACATAACTGGCGAAATGTGGGTGTACTAATGTACACCTCTGCCTAACCCTTCGGGGATTACAGGCGTGATGTTATGTATGTTATGTTATTACATGCCTGATTGAAGCTTGACTTGGTTTAAAATTATACGATTAAATTAAAAGGCAACCTTAAGTTATCTACCCACCGGTGGAGCTTCAAGGAGCATTTCCGACGTCTGGCTCCTCGATTGGACAGGGCTGGGGCCGCTTTTTGGCGGCTCCTGCCCAACCTCGGGGGACCAGGCGCCTCCTGCCGGAGGCTTTACGCCGGAGTCGTGCGGTCCATGGCCCTCTACGGGGCCCCTGTGTGGGCCCCTACCATCAGGCGGCGGCCACCAGCCAAGTTGGTGGCATGCCAGAGGGTCATGGCCATCCGGATAATCCGGGGATACCGTACGGTCTCCGGCGAAGCGGCAAGCCTCCTTGCCGGATTGCCGCCGTGGGATCTGGAGGCAACAGTCCTCCAGCGCGTCTACGAGTGGCGTGTGGACGCGCTGCGCCGGGGTGAAGCCCCGCTGCCGCGGCAAATCGCGGCACTGCGGGGCGAGCTCCGGTGCGATCTCATGGCGGAATGGGAGATGCGACTGTCGCAACCCAAGTTCGGGCACGCCGCAATCGCGGCGGTAAGACCCCTCTTTGAGGAGTGGCTGGAGAGGCGCTATGGCGTCCTCACCTACCGCCTGACGCAGGTCCTCACCGGACACGGTAGTTTCGGGAGGTTCCTGTGTCGGATAGGGCGGGAGGAAACGCCCGGGTGTCACCACTGTGTGGATCGCCCGGAGGACACGGTGGAGCATACGGTGCAGGACTGTCCCGCTTGGGCAGACCACCGCCGTGTCCTCACGGAGGCGATAGGCGGCGGCGACCTCTCGCGTCCGGACCTGGTTCAGGCCATGCTCCGGGGCGAGAGGGAATGGGATGCAGTCACCTCCTTCTGCGAAGCAGTAATGCTAGCGAAGGAGGAGGCGGGCCGCGTGAGGGAGAGAACCACCTCACGCCCCAGCCGCCGCGGGAGACGCCCAGGGCGTCGGACGTCGCGAGGCGACATCCGGCCACCGTAGGCGCGGGCTTGCGGACGGCGAGTAATGGGTAGCTCGCCGTCCGATCAAGGACCAAGCCCGGGTCGACGGCGCGTTCTGTTCGCGCGCGCCTCAAAGAGCTGTCAGCACAGGGACGGGGCCCCCAACGGGGCCAACGCCTGCCGGGGTTGCGGGACGTCTTAACAGGATACCGTGGCCCCGGAACGTAAAGGGCAACAGAAGGAACAGGGTGGTTTTTTAGTCAGTAAAAGTCTGACAGTCCCTTCCGCCCCACCCAGGGCGGAAGGAGTCATTTGATGATTTTTACCACCTCAAAAAAAAAAAAAAAAAAAGTTATCTACCCAAAAAGCCGTAATTTACGATTTATCGACAGCCTTTCCACTAACACTATCGCGCTAACAATAGTAATAATATGACATTTAAAACCGTGCGAAATAACATACAAAAATGACTCAGTATTCTTCATCAGTTTTTACTGCTATCTCAATAAGAAGAGGAAGCAATTACCTGCACATAGCAATAGGCCTGTGTCAGTCACATTATCAGCTGTTATCAGCAACAGGCATTGTTTAACTTGACCCACTTCAATCATCTCCCGTGATAATGTCCTGCTGATAACAACGAGACATGGATTGTTGCGCAATTGATATTTGTATCTTGGAGATTTTGTGTAGTCATTAATTGAATTTTTGATTATGTATCAGACAAGATTGGGATGAATAAAAATACAGGACTTGTTTGTTACGTTATTCTCCCATTATAATCATAGATTTAACATAATTATGTGATGTATATGTAGCGCTACCGTTGTTCTTAGCGTATTGTTATATAACCTATACTATTCCTATGAATTATTATATTTTAAACAAAAAGATTTTTTCCAGTCCATGTGGTACTTCCAGAGACTAACGCGTTTAAGCATCTAAAAAAGTCTTCAGCTTTGTTATAATTATTACTATAGAATAGATCGTAAGACTAATAGTAAAAATAATAATTAACTGTCTTAATAAATAATTAATAAGACTTATCTATTTATTAACAACACTAACTACTTATTTACTAATACATTTAAGGGTACTTTAACATCTTATTATTAATCCAATGATTAACAATATGTTAAAATTGTAAAGAGACTTGCACAATAAATTAACATATCGTTAGCATGCCAATGGCTGTGGCTATAATGTGTTGCACTAACAATTTATTACCATCTTTTTCAAACGGCATTTAAATGTTTGAACTTTGGTATTTCCAGATCCTGCTGGGCTGGGTGGGCGACTTCCAGTGCGTGAACGCGAGCATCGTGTACGCGGGCTGCATGGTGGCGTGCGGCGCGGTGACGCTGGTGATGCCGCTGCTGCGCGGCTACGGCTGGCTGGCGGCGTCGGCCGGCGCGTTCGGCGCCTGCATCGCCGCCAACTACTCGCTCACCAGCATCATCCTCGTGGAGCAGATCACGCTCGAGAAGTTCACCAACGCCTACGGCCTACTGCTGCTCATACAGGGACTTGCCAATCTGATTGGACCGCCATTGGCTGGTTAGTAGATTATGGCATTTCTGAAATTGCTCTTTGACTTAATTAAGTAAAAAATACTGCGTAATTCTGCTAAAATAAAACTACAATTATATGAGAGATAATAGTAGAGATAATCATATGATTGCTGAGATTAAAAAAAAAAATGATTAGTTACAAGTTCTATCAAATGTGTTATATATTTGATAGAACTTGTAACAGAGACATGGTGGCATTTCATTAGTTGTCAAAAATACAAATAATATTTTTGAAAAAATTGTCATTACCTAACCCTCAATGTCAAATCAGTTATTTCAATTAGACCATTAAAATGCGCTTTTCACGTCATATTAAAAAATAAATTGAATCTTGTTGCCCTTTCCGAAAGGTGAACCTTTTATGGACAAGATTGGGCTAGAAACTACATACTTACTAAATGTATTGGAACTAGACGATCACTTTTGACATTTCAACTAACTATGAAATCAGGTTCCTATGGCTCTCTAAGCCACCGATTGTTTAATATAATGTCAACGTTTTTGTTACTTAACTGCTGACCAGTCAGTGATTCAAAACTACTATCTACTAAATAACAGAAAAGTTACTACCTGCCGCCATTATAACCAAAACTTTGTAATTTCCAGGTTGGGTATACGACGTGACGGGCTCGTACGACCTGTCCTTCTACCTCGCGGGAGTGTTCATCGGCGTGTCCGGCCTCGTGCTGTTCGTGACGCCGCTCATCCGCTGCGTGAAGTACTGCGCGCGCAAGCCACAGACAGAGCCGCTCGAGGACAAGCCCAACGGCGATGTCAAGCAGAATGGAAAGCTCATGGTATAGGGAACAGAACTTGGTTAGAAATTCAAGCGGAAAAGGGAAATTATGTAAATCATGGAAGTAAGAAGAGTGCTGCTGATTGGCTAATTAGGCATATGTGAATAGGGCCACAGTTGATACAGAAATAATTATACTAAAAATTATGGATTTCGTACAGCTAATTTTTTCGAAAATTATTCATCTAATATAAAAAAATCATAGCTTTTTGATACATGTTTTAGTTGTTTTAGTGTTGTAGTTTTTTAGTCTATGTTTAATAGTCTATCAGTTAAATAAAATATTACATTGAAAAATGAAATTCGTGCTAATAATTATAAAATCAAAGCACTCATCAAACCAGTGTACCATAGCCAGGAAACTGGAAGTGTCAGCACACACTGGCCTAAATACTCAAGGTCCCTCCGCTCAATATTAGAACTTCCTTACAATTATAGCCACGTAAGTATTTCTAGTGTTTTATACATCTTAGTGTCAATAAACTATATCAAAACATTCTTCGAAAATCTAATGAAAGTGAATTAGTCTAGTAATTGTGGAGTTAATTCAATGTTATTTATTATAATGGATATAGCTGTGTAATTTGTACCTCCCAGTTTCTCGGACGAAACCCAACGCAAAATTAATGTGTCATGAATTTTTCTTCGAGAAACTGAGGGTTAGTGACGGTGGAAAGAAAAATGAATCGAATTTGTTATGGTAGTGGAAGTGAGACTCGGCTCTAAGGGTTCCGTATCACGAAAATGGTTACCATTTCTATATGACAGCTTACAAAATTGAAATCATTTGGCCTTTTCGGGGACGGAACCCAAAAAATATAACATTGTATAACTGAGAACAAAGTTGTGACTTTAAAGGCACTTGTAGCAATTAAAATCAAGTTTCTAATTAATTAGTAGTATTTATAAGGATAATTGAAATTGTAAGAAAAGCTAATTACCTATTAGATACGTGTGGACTGTTAAAGAACGGTATAGTAAAAAATTGTGGTTAATGTGTGAAATGAGAACGCATATGTTTTTAACAGTGAGTGCTACAATACCAATACTAATAATAAGCTATTAGAAGTTAGACGAAATAATCATTGACACAAGAATGTGACTTTGGCAGTGCATCTACTAAATCCGAACATTTTCAGCAATTTTTAAATGCTAATACATCAATTGCGTCAGATTTAATATTAAATTAATCCAGGCTTAATATTAAACTTAAAAATCGATGAAAAACTTTAAATTGTATCACCAAAGACTGCCCATGTATATAAAAATCAGAAGGAATAGATCTTCCCGTAGTTTGTTAGAAGTTAGAGGTTGAATTGTAAACTCCTTTGCTCCAGTGCTCGTCGCCGAGTCAATAGTTGGTAAAGGAATTCACGTTCAGCTTATGTTAATGTGTCTGTTGTTGTTTATGCGATATTGTATTAGTGTTTGTTACAATACAAAAATGGGAATAACTAGTTTTTTATTTATTTAAATAATTTCTTAGAACTAACGAGGATAGTTCAAATTTTGCTAGCGTTAAGACCTGTGTGTGCCCTGGTTTTAAATTTTATAAGAATTTTATTAAAATGTCGCATAAATAACGAGAACGAATACTCCTATAGCTAAACCGCTTAATTGAGTCCTCGGCTGCCGGGTACAGGGGCGCCGGGGTAACACGAGAACCGGGAGAGGTGCGGTGATGCACAAGAGACGAAATGTGCACTGAACAGTTCTTAAGATATGTGACGTCACTGTGGTTAACGGTGAACGGTGTTAGCAGGCGAGGACTCGGATAAGCGGTTTAACAATAGATAGATACATTACTTATGTGTGTAATGGAATGATTATAGTGTAAGATATGATACGAGGGAAAAATAAACAAATTGTGTACCAAAAAAAATAACGTTATTATGTAGCTTTGTTTGCATTTTGTGTAGTCTTAGGTGTTATATTAGAGTTAATGCCTTCAACGCTAACAATGAGCGAGTGTATCACAAGTATTTCTTAAATCTTGTAACTGACAAATGTACCATTACTTACCAGATGCCTTTGTAAGACCAGTAGCTGTTGTATAATATTGTAGTGCTATTTGAAAGACACAAATAAATAATCTTAGTACTCCAGTGCTACATTTTTATTATCTATTTTTACAAATTACTATTTCCTACTATATTTACTCGTATCGATTATTTTTTAATAAGTACGACAAAGTAGTATGCCAATGTAACTTTGTAACTTTTTTCTCGATCTGTTTCAAGTTTCAAAGTAGACAATATTATCGGAACGAGAAAATATTGCTTACCGAACTTTGAGCCATAACTATCCGTCGTGACTTAAATTTAATTAAATAGTATTCAAATCTTATGAATAATATTGTACTTTTAAATATCTTGACAAACAATTCGAATGCAAACAATTATATTCTTAATTCTTATATCCATATATAGTTTTATTTTAATAATTTTTCATTAAATTCAGAGAGCTCTTGCCATAATTATAGCAGAGTATGCAAGGTTGTTTAAAAAAAAAAGCATATTTTTAAAGAAGCTTGCATGACAGCATGTAATATACTGTTCAAATATATCAACGTATATGTATTTGGAATAAGTTTGTGGCCCCGTTTCCCATGGGAATGAATTTGAATGGTTAATTTGATAAAGAGTGCATGTCTCAGCTGTTTTACTATCATGTAAATCTTTTAAAAAATATGCCTGTCAACGTTACCTGCGATAAGCAGTATCATTGCGCACATACTGCACATAGGAATCTTTAAAAAACCACGATTGCCCATCATTTGTTTGTAATTATGAACTCTATTTCATACGCATTAAACTAGATATTTAAGATCATTTCGACATCTCAAGTGACCCATGCGTGGACTTTATTATCCTCTGTTATTAGTAAGTAGAACTTTAAAGCAAATAATGTTTTTCTATGGTAATAAAAACGAATGTCTTGTTTTTAAGTAGTTAAAATAGTGTCAATAAGTGTTTATGTGTGTTTTGTTTGCATGTGTGGGCCAACGACATGTAAAGTGATTGTACTAAACGGGTATACAAACAAAATGTATTATGTATATATCTGATGCACTCTGTCGTGTGTGTATGTTAGTAAAATTCTTTTTTTTAGTTATCTTTTTATTTGTTTTATTTTTCTTGTCCTTACTCTTCATAATTTTGTGTAGTTTCAGATAATTATAGTTTTTTTTTGACTTGGCTATGGGCAGTGTTTAGTTTTATTTGTTACTAAATCGTTCTTTGTTGCAATCATGCGCATGTTCCCTTGGCGTGAACGAGTGGTTATATTGTGACACTTATATTATATTTTTGAATATCTAGACAATATTTATATCATTTTCTGCATAGTGTGGCTTGAAGTATTTAAAGTCTTGTATCATTAACAAATTGTCTAAAAACAAAATTGTGATAATAAAAAGAGAAATCCTAATGAGTATCGAAGTTAAATAAATACTAATTATTAAGCATAGCTAGTTAAAAGGTAGTCATTGAAAAGTAGATTGAATTTTGATCAAGAAAGTAAATTTTGCATTATTTAAACAGCTAGATTTAGGAGTCAAAAAACTTTTGTGACCTTATACACTAGATATTTTCGATTATAATAATTCTTCAGAGAGAAAGTTAACTGCAATAATATTGTAATTATAAAATGAGAATAACATTAAAAGTTCTTCCATAGTATTTTTTGCACTATCTAGAATATTGGCACAACTTAGAATCAAAACCTAGGTTGTAATGATTAAAGACTAATAATACAGATACGTTTTTTAAACAATTCTTATCTCCGGTTTCTCGAACAAAACATTATGACAAATGCTAGTAGGTTGTTGTGATTGGTTGCCTAAATTATCAACCACCAATCACAGCACCCGCGCGATTGACAATTTGTCACATTAATTTTTCGTTCGAGAAGCAGGGGGTCATAGCACTAACCATTTGATAACAATTATAATCTGCAAAATAATATTGAAGATTGAATAAATGCATCATATTACTTACGAAAAAGGACGATATGCGCATAAAAATTTTACATAATTTATTAAAACTAAAATATTTGTGATCATTATAACTGTTTACACCAAAAAATAAGCAATCATTTGCCTACTTGATAATATTATTATATTGTAATAAGTCAAATTCGATTAAATATTTATTGTAGAAGTTGTTAATGAATAAATACCTCATAAAGATAGCATTATATTTTATTGATCGTGGTCTTTTCGTATTGGCTATTTGAGACCCTACTATTTAAAGATTCATAATTATGTATGATTATAATAAAGACCATTTTAGCTTGGATTTGTCTTTTTCTTTTTAACAAGCAGCCAGTAGTTTAGTACCAAATGACCATAATTATCTTTATGATGAAGGTCGCGGGAAACCGCTGGATGCGGCGCAGAAACGGATAATGTGGTTATATTCAAGGAAGGTCTATGTCGAACAGTTGACGTCGCTTGGCTGAGATGATGATAATGATGACCATATCTATCTATCTGAATTTTCTTCCTAGTGTTTTATACAGGTATCTGTCTTTGTCGAGTGTATAGACCTTCATGGAACTTGCTACTAAAACCCACACACACTTTGGCACATGCAGAGAAGCTTCTTACATAATTAAGTCTGGTAAAAGAATATTCATTTTACATTGAATTGTTATTGGGTTTTTCCATCAGGAATTTCTCAGTAGCAGCTCGGAGTCTGGATTTGTGCCCGGTTGATGGCAATAGGCTCGCCCCCTATTACATGGGACGTAAACATAACTGGCGAAATGTGGGTGTACTAATGGGTACACCTCTGCCTAACCCTTCGGGGATTACAGGCGTGATGTTATGTTAAAGAATATTCCCCGAATTAAAATTACAATAATAATAAACCTTTATTTCAGGCCCACAAAACACATAAATAAGTATAAAAACTATAAACATACATATTTTATATCATAACCCTATAAAAACTATCCCCCCCCCCCTATAAAACTGCTCACTAGATCGTTCCGTCCATCAAATATTCAACAATCATTGAAAGTCAACAATAATTGCCGGTTGATTGATACGCTGCTGATACCTTCTAGTGGGCATTAAGCATGCTCATGGTATGGTACGGTGTAGTGGGCAGACTCTTACCTTTTTTTTTCGTCCTGCCTGACCAGTTCACATTAGATGCAAGATGCAACTGATTATCTCAGAATCTAATATTTTTATTTACATTTACAAAAGAACCTCGACCTCATTAGCCATACTCAACCTGCGGCCTAGACCTGGATAGTTTGTGTTTGGCCCACGTGAAATTACAAAATGATCAACATTTTAAAATTTCGCGCTCATGAAAGAAACGGCGCGTTGAGTTAATTTTTAAATTATTTTTTTATAATAACACCGCTCGTGACGCCATGACTGAAATGACTGAAACCTATGAATCACTATAACAAAAAGTTAAATATGGCTGCTCTAGCCTATAGGTACCTAAATATCTACACGATTGATCAAATTAAATTATCAATCTGCGAAGCAGTTTTAATTAATTATTGTAACGAGCCATGGTTAGCATTATAAGGTTAACTTATTTAATATTCAACGGCGTAAGCGCAAAGACAAACGTAAGTAATTAAATTATCTACGCCATGCTTCCTATATCACGTCTGTAATTTATTATTCTATGACGACTCTGTTACCTACCTACCTATTCATTCTGCTCGCACTGGAAGTTGTGAAATTATAAATGTTTCGTTTCGAAACGGGTAAAACAATACATTTTCGCATTTTCGGAACTTCCAAATACAGGTTGAAATAATATGACATACTTAATTAAAAATCGTTCTCCACATTAGGATTTCTCAGAAGGCCGGGAGGCCTGGCCAGGATCGTGACAAGGGCAAACCATTTTACCTAATTATCATTATAAAAATATTGTAATTCGTTTTAAGTAGATAGGTAAGTACCTACTCAGTTGTATCACAAAAACGTTGTTTAAAAACAAAGTTAGGTAAATGATCAAATGAAGACTTAAAAAAATCTAGTTTTAAACAATACTTATTAGCGATACTCCTTAGTCCATTAATAGATAAAAAAAATATGTATAAAAGTTGTGCATCCGTCATTTAGGTATTTTGTAGCAGGCAGGAATTCTAGTTGATAGACCGTACAAAAGGGACTTGTGGGTCAATCACCGTACTTTTTAATTAAGTGAAGTTTTTAAGTTTGATACTTAAATCAGCAGATTGTATGTAGACTTTCTAAGTCGTTTTACCATGGCATTTAAGATGTGCGTAAACTTCTATTATGGTGATGAAAATCAGTCCCATGCCATAAAAATGTTTTTTTTTTTAGGAAATTTAAAGAGTTCGGAATTCAAATGAAAGCGTCTTTGATAATGCTCAAATACGTTTCGTCCAATCACAAGCCTTTACAAGCCGAAGTTTTCCCCTAAACTGTCATGGCGTCAGAGTTGATTTCGCCGGCGCATGAAAATATGCGATTCGAAGTAAAGTACGAAAGAGACGATGTTTTTAAGTTCTTCGCATGTGACATCTTTACATATAAACATGTGTGTGAGTGTGTGTTGTGTAAATAAGTAGGTACCTACTAGCCGATCAAAAATATCAACAGGGCAGGGTGCAAAGTTTCCCGTCCGCTTTATAATCCGTCCGTAGTCCCGCGTTTATTTCAGTGCAGTTTTTAACTAGGTACCTAGGTAGGTATCAAAAATATTCACGGATTTCGACACAATGACTATAAAGTTTTGTTTCGTTACCTAATACAACTGATTTTTGAAGCCCCTCGATTCTATAATAATTTAGTAGGTAGGTCTAGGTAGTAAGTGCAAGTGAAAACTATTGTTGCTCAACTATCGATTGACCCTCGATACTCTATCAATGCTTTTGTAGATAGTACTTAATATACAGTTTAATAACCACAAGCTTTTGCTCGCGCCTTCGTCCGCGTAAACGACGGAATATTGCGGACGCATAGTGCATACGAAGTCGCGGAATATAAAGTAGCCTACCTACATCCGTTCTTGGGATACAAAATACTTAAATACCTACCCATATAGCCATACTAGGTAGGTATAATCATGTCGACAAATGTATTTCAGTGTCATTTGGCGGTTCGCATTTGTACCTAATAAAACGGTGATCTCCAAACTAGGCGACCCGCGATAGGCGCCTGTATTCTAGGGATTTGAGTCTTGTTTTGTTTTTCGCTTGATAGTTAGGTAGGTATAACTAAAATCAAAAGATCAACTCGATAGTCAGGCAACAATAGTGCAAACTAAGTGTGTTGTGATACGATATTCGTTTGTAAAGCTGGAAGTGGGAGAGCTCACAGTGCTGCAGTAGCGTACAACGTGCATATTCAAAGGTAAGGATTCATTTTCTAATGGCAGTATATTCCTAAACAATATGGTGGCTACCACCTAGGGTTGCCAACCCTACTATATAATATAGTATCCTACTATATTAGAGCCCCCGCCTACTATATTTTTCAGAAAAAGATATAGTAGGCGAAACTACTATATTTTAAAGGCATCCAACTCTTAAGCAATAATATTAATTGAATTAAGAAATAAAGAACCTATTTTGGAACCTACTATATTTTTTGACTGCCTCGTTGGTCTAGTGGTCGCAAGCGCGACTGCTGTGCATGAGGTCTTGGGTTCGATTCCCAGGTCGGGCAAAGTGTTATTGGGTTTTTCCATCAGGAATTTCTCAGTATCAGCCTCGGAGTCTGGATTTGTGCCCGGTTGATGGCAATAGGCTCGCCCCCTATTACATGGGACTAAAAACATAACTGGCGAAATGTGGGTGTTCTAATAGGTACACCTCTGCCTAACGCTTCGGGGATTATAGGCGTGATGTTATGTTATATTTTTTTAAACATTTTCCTTACCTACTATATTTTTAAGGGTAAGAATTTTAGAACTACTATATTTGACAGACAAAGAGTTGGTAACCCTACTACCACCCCATGGTTTACAACTTTACATTGTGTAGGTAGTCTAGCACGGATTATTTGAAATCGAATGACAGGAGATCGCGAATAACAAACTCGATAGGTAAATGGAATCGAAGAATTATGAGCTAGAGTACAAAATAATGAAAACGCCGATTTCGTATGAGACGCGTACGTGTCCGTTCAGCTATCCGCGTCTGAACGCATGCGATACAAAAAAGTTGTTTTCTATGGACAAAAGCTGAATGGAGCTGAATAAGTGTGCGTAGTTCTAAATCGCCTGTTGGTGTTGGCGCCTCTTATTATGATCCTCTCACCAAAGACCATAGCACTTACAAACTAAATAAACATTTCTCAATTATGTCGGCAGAATTGTTTGCAGTGTCACAGGCATATATGGTACAAAAGTATCCAATGCGAACCTCTTCATATCCCGTGGTTTATAAATGCTAAATTAAGTAGACATCAAATTGTGACCGCATGTCGGTTGCGTTCCGGACACATTCCTAATAAAAGTTTTGCCTTCTTAATGAAGAAAGTGGATTCACCGAATTGCGAGATATGTGGGAAAATAGACGATGTACAACATCTATTAATGGAGTGTGTCCGTAATGCTGATAAAAGGGACCAAATGGTTAGACAATTTAAGTTGAATTGTGTAAATGTTGGTGCCTTTCATAGCATTTTAGCTGAACCAAATTCGGATGCAGCTAAAGTGCTATACTCATTTAAGATTAATTAAGGACGAGTGTAAGTAGCTTATAATCAAGTTAGAAAACTTTAGGATAAGGCACGATGGGATTGTCATCGTCATTTTATGTACAAAAATCCCTTTGTAAATCAATAAAGAAAAAAAAAAAAAAAAAAAAAAAAAAGTGTGTAGTGCGTAGTTCCTTAAGTAGATATGTGGTGTAGAAACATTTTAAACTATAATCATGGATATATAAGAAATATCTTAGAAGCTACGATACAAATACCTACTAGGTACGTGTAACGTAGACTGTAGACATTTAAAACTACCCTCATCAGATTATAGGTACTTGATTTATATTTCTACGTGTTGTTTCATTATTTTGTACTCAAATAAAAATCCTTAAAGACTCATCGGGCGTATTCAGATGACACGCGCCGATCACGCACAGCACCCGTGCACGCGTTGTGCCCGCCTTAAACCCGCACACGCGCTGCATCCGCCTCGCGCCCACTTAAACTACTAGTGACTGGACTACTTCGTTCACTAGGCATAGTGTCTTCCAGGCTATGCCAGCCATCGCGCGGGCGCAAGGCGTACGCGGGGAGGGTGCAGAGCGCGAGCAGGGCGAGTGCAGGGTTGGCGCGAGGCGGGCGCGGGGCGTGCGCATGGCGTGCGCGTGTAGACCTCGTTAAATGCAATTTGAGATCTATTGATGCATTATAAGGCTCAAATTCTTATTTAACAAATTTCAACGCGAGTTGGCCGCGGGTGGCGTGCGCTGAGCGCGCGTGTCGTGTGAACGCGCCCTAAATCGATTAGATGGTCGTTCGAGAAATGATGTTTCAAGATAATGGGCCTTCGCGTTGCCGATGATTCGAACTTATAGTTTTGCAGCGTTTGTTTTTAATTTGATTTTATTAACTAGTTGAATAGTACTTACCTAAAATTCTTTCGAAAATGAAAAATAATGAGACATTATCATACATAAACCGTTTTCGACCCAGTGACCTCGAATTCTAACAAAAGCCCAAAAGGTGAAACGACAAGTTTACAAACTGAGCAGATATTTCATGAATACATTTATGAAAGTTGATAAAACAAAAGAATTGCGGAATTCCCTTAGCTACAGGCGCAGGCGGCGGGCGTTCGGTCGACCCGACGACCTCGCAAGGGAGGACTATCCCATGATCTTACGAAATATACAAAGCTACATGTGGGACTATTGCTACAAAAGAATATTATCATGTTGCATTTTGTAGTTTATAAAACGGTTGTACAAATTGCGGGTCCCTTACATCGCTGTGTTTCGGGCAAAGGGTCTTAGGTCGATAAGCATTTGATGAAGCCGATAGGCTAGTAATACAGTAGGTACAATAGTTGGAAACTACTTTGTGTAGGTCTGCAGCTAGGTGCCTTCTTACTTGTGCCGAGAACAAGAAGGTTTTGAACTAATACGGGGTGGAAACCAGTTCATAATTCTAGACACGCAGGGTTTTTGCAATTTGTCGTTGTTTATTAAATAAAAAAATCTGTTTCGTAGATTTAAATCGTGTACAACTTTCGTATACTGCTAAAAAATGGACCCCAAACAAAACGGGACCCTTTTGTAAATCCGCTGTCCGTCTGTCTGTCACCCTTAACCTCTATTTCATCTGATGGTGAGCGATGATGTGTTGTGTAACCTAGATCTTCTTTCGATAACGGCAATTCTTAAAGCCAACAGCTAAAGTCTAGAATATTTGTGTCGGAGCTAAAAGTAGTTACCTACTTAGTTTTGGATATAAATGTGTGGTAGTAAGTCGGTGTGTCAGGGCCTGTTAGTTTCACGACGCGTCGCTTCGGGCATTCGACCCGTTCCCCGGTCTCTAAGGCATTGCAACTAAACTTCGGTCACATTTCCTTGAATTCTCTTACATGGACGTATTTTGCCATAGTTGCTGTTTTATTCAATACTGTTTTGTTTTCTTAGTAAAGAAAAAAACATTATTAGGTGACCATTGAAAACTAAGCTATATAATATAACATCACGCCTGTAATAATCCCCGAAGGGTTAGGCAAAGGTAAACCCAATAGTAGGTACACCCACATTTTGCCAGTTATGTTTAAGTCGCATGTAATAGCGAGCCTATTGCCATCAACCGGGCACAAATTCAGACTCCGGGGCTGTTACTGAGAAATTCCTGATGAAAAAACCCAATAACACTTTGCCCGACCTGGGAATAAAACTCAAGACCTTGCGCTCAGCAGTTGCGGTTCGTGATCACTAGACCACCGAGGCAGTCAAGTAAGCTATATTAAATTACGTTCCAAACAGATTTTGATGCCCCTAAATATAATGGTATTAAAACAATCGAACACATACCTTAACAAGTGTTTTAATAAACCCAGCTAGGATATAAAACTACGCCGCAGTGCAATTCGTTCTATTTGTTAGTAGTCCACGCAAAACAAATACGGAAACCTCTGCCAAGTTGTGTTGAACAACGTAAATGTAGGGGTTATCCGTACTCAAATAAAATGCTGCGGAATATGTATGTACTTAGCTTAGATAAATATATTCAGCCAGTTAAATCATAGACTAGATAGAAATCTACATTTCCTTTGGTATACTTTCGTATTTTTTTGGTTTACTTTTGGTGCCGCTCTTTTACTGGACGACTGATATCAACACACGAGTCTGTGAAAAGAGCAGTGTCTTTTGTCATGTAGAAGGGATGTTCAGCGTTAGCTATTTATTTAGTACTGAATTAACTTCAAATACGAAGTTAAATTATGCATATAGACATGCGAAATTGATGAAAGTTATATTTATCCCAACGTCCTTCTAAAAAATATAATTCATTGCGCTAACGAAAAGAGTAGGAATACAATAGTCTGTGCGGACAGTTCTGTGACGTCAGGTTACTAACACACGTGTTCCAAATTCAAACGAACAGTTTTTTGAATTCGAATTCGGAACACGAGAACACGTTGCTAAGCTTTTTAGTTTGTGCAACGCGAACTAAATCACATGAAAAACTAGAATGAAAGGTAGGTATATTACCTACTGTTAAAATTGAGATAAGCATGAAAAAAAAGACAAGATAGGTACATGTTGGGTAAGGAACTTAGTTTTATACGAAACATCTTATCATCAGCCTCAGCATGAGACTAGACAACACAACGTCGTACTGCGCCAAACCCAAATAAATTGGGATGAGGGTAGTGCGGACATTATAACGACCTTCAATGACATTGAGAGAGAGCTGGTTATTCTAAATAACTTATTACATTGTTTCATTATTGGATAAATTTAGAATTGTAATAAATCTTGGTAATTAACTAAAATTTTATTTTACCTAGTCTGCCTCTAGCCGCATATGATTGTTGAAAAAAATAAGCGATATAATATAGGTATAACGCCTACCAATTAGGTATGTATTCCCAGTGAATAAACGTGAAATAGGCACATAGGTACCAAGAAATACTCAAAGATTTATAAGTCTAGACAATATTGTCCTGTTCTCTTCAAAGATTCAATATAGGTTGCCAAGATCGGATTGACGTGGATGCTGTGAGCCATCCCAAACCGTCATATCACAGATATCCGGGTGAGATTACATTCCTTGCGGATAAATCTCTGGAAATGTATTAGGAAATTGATACAAGGTTGGGACTTTTTTGTGAAAATATTTTAGGTAGAAAATCGTAACAAAATAATGTAGGTTTGGTACATGATATACGAGAAAGAATAGGAATTGTGATGAACACACAAAACAATTATGTTTAATTACAAAAACTATTTTCATGAAGGTCATGTTAATAATAATAACTACGGTCTATTTTTGTCCCACTGCAGGGCGAAGGACATACAGAGAAGGCATGAGCATTGATCACCACGTGTGTGGATTGGAAATTTCCGAAATACCTATATTGATTTATAGGTCTAGGTTTCCTTACGATGTTGTCCTTGGCCAATGTCAGTGAAGGCCAAGATTAACTTGAATATATATGTTTATATATAATTTCCATTTATATTTCTGTAAAAAAACAGATCTTCTATTTAAAAATAACATTATAAAATATTTATAAAAGAATGAGGAAAGCTCATTGTTTTTTGCATATTTAAATGATTTCGTACATAAATGAAAATTATGAAAGTACCATTTTAACAATTTACTTTGAGTTGAACAATTGAATCGTGTGAACTCCGAAACAATTAAAAATATCAACATGAACGCGTCGCCCGCTGATATTTCGAGTGAAAATTATTTCCGATATGTTTTCGTTGTATATTTTTCAGACTGACAGAGATACGAGTGGAAGGAACGTAGTAAGAAATTTTTTTGACGTGGATTCAGTAAATAATTTCCCCTCCTGATTAGGGGAATTTACCCCTAAGTAAGGCGGTAATTAAAAAAAGGAATTAGCTGTTACTACATGTATGGAACAGCTTGTTTTTTTTTTTAATATCCTTTTTATTTTTACATTTTCTATACTAACATGATAATCATGATATATGCTTACGTTATATGATATACCAGTATACATAGCAGCACGCACATTTTTATTACGAGATTAGGTACTTGATCGGGGGTTTCCACGTAGGCGCGTAGCTACGTAGGCTCCTATCACGTAGCAGTACTACCTTATACACTTCTTCTTTATCGTGTGGGCAGTAAGGTCTTACGACCCCATACACCCTAGTGTCAGAGTTTCTAAACCGCCTCAAGGGCCTCTGACATGGTTTGAATGGAACAGTAAGTCCAGGTTTTCTCACGATGTTTTCCTTCACCGATGTCAGTGATGTCCAAGATAAACTTTAGAAAGTACATATGAATTGAAAAATTCACATTGGTACTTGCCCGGATTTGAACCCACAACCTCATGCATGAGAGGCGGGCGCCTTAACCACTGAGCCATCACGACCTTATACACTGAGATCCTGGAAATGTTGCCAACAACTTAACACAATCCATGTTGATAGCAACATGCCTCTCGCATCAGAAAAGCTTGTTGCTGAAACGATGTACCTCGACAATGATTTCCAATAAATACGAAGCTTTAAAGTGTCTTTTATACTTGAAACCTGAAAAAGGTAGGTATGCACCTTAAAAACATAATATTTTTTTTGTCTATTAATACAAAAATCACTTCGAACGTAACGTACACGTCTGCTATTCACTTACATATTACATTATTGCCGCTCTCCGATACAAGTTCGATAAATCGACTACCTAGATTCCTAGAATATTAACAACTTTCCTTGCCAAGAAAAATGTAGAACTCGTATTTTATATGTTACTTCACGAAACACGATTAATTTCCCTGAACGTGAAGTAAATGTTCCTCTTTTTGTTTTCAAATCACAGACTTCAGCTTGTCAAGCTGTTTCTTAGCTTTACAAGTAAAATAAACTGGTTTGTTTCGAAACTCGTTTTAAACTAGATACGTTTGAATAAAACGTGACCGTTTTTATGGAGTTAAGACAAGATAATACGATTATAGTACAAGCTGTATATTGCTTTCTAGCTTCTTCCTCCGCGTGGTTTTTTCATCCGTGTTAAGTTACGTCTTTGGTTACTGCTCCGCTCCTATAGGTCGTAGCGTGATGTTATGTAGCCTATTCTATTCCTCATGACTCTGGCTATCATATACAAAAAGATTTCTTTAAATCCGACTTGTAGTTCCAGGGATTACCGCGTTTAAACAAACAAACAAAAACTTTTCAGCTTTATAATATAAGAAGTATAGATAGTCTAAGTATAGATCTACTGGTCTCAGCCCACCTTCGAAAACAAGCTAAAATGCTGCTCTATTGCAAGAAATTAATCTAATTAACATGAACGACATAACAAGAGGGCCTAGCACAAGCGCGCGGAGTAAACGCAACGTCTATTCGGTCGATTTTTAAATTGGAAATTTTCATTTCACAGACATTATTTGTTTAATTGGAAGGTATACATGTCAATGGGCAATACTACGTATTAAATGCTTTAGGATAGTGTATTTCCAATTCGAAAATTAACGTGAATCGAATAGTCAAACATTAGCGCGTCAGTGCGATGCCTACTGCACCTATCTCTATTTCCCATCGATGGTCACGTCAGTCCATCCACATTAGTATTCCTCCTAGAGAACCGAGCCTATCCCCAAGGAGTTATGTGGTCGGGTCACCTCCGTTCAAGATGGTCGGTAGCATTTTTTGTTGGAGTACGGGTTCCTAAGCGAGGTTCCATGAGCGAGCTAGTATTTCAATTGATAACATGACTTACCTTTGAGGTTGTATTGATTGAAGATTTTGGTGTGTAGTGGATATGGTTTGGAAAATATAGGTAACTATTGTTATGTTGTTATTAGTTACTTTTAAGTAGTAGGTATACTATGTCAGAAAAATACGGGGTGTAAAAAGATACATGAAAGAAAGAAAGAAATACTGTTTATTCAAGCGAAAATGACGCACATACAATAAAAGAAAGGAAAAATTGAACATAAAAGCAAAGTAGAAACAAGTTTATTTCACATCAAACTAAGTACCCTTGTCCACAAATTTTTGCAGGGAAACGACTTTTATTTTTGTTGTGAAACACCGATTGTGTTAGGGCACGAGTGCATTCAACAGTTCAAGCGACTCGGGGGTGTTAAAACTTTAGGGAGAATAATTATTATAAAACTTGTCGCAAAAAAAAAGTAAAAGAAAAGATTGGAACTTCGACCTGCGATATCTTGTCCAGACGGTTCCCAAGTATGGTCTAAATATTTAAATGATGGGAAGAATGTGTTTACCTTTGTCTCCGTTAAGTGTCTCTTTACACGCTTTTATAGTCTGTCAAACAACATACAACAAACCTATAGTACCAAAAAAAGAATTGATGTATAAATTACTTTTAATTCATTACCTGCTAACATTCTATTTTGAACTTAAATAAACAAATGAAACTAATTAAGTAATTTCTGAGCACAAAGATATTTTTTCTTCAAGAATCTTACAGCAATTCTGTGAGAAGGAATCAGAAAATAAACAAAGATGAGAGACTTCTTTAAACAAAACTTCATTTAATAACACTGAAAGGAACTAATTAATTAGATTTAAAATACAAATCAGACAATTGTTAAGAAAACAAGAATGTCTGAATTAGAACTAAGTCAAAGTATTTATTTATTACAATTCGACCAGTCGAATTCCGAATGGATTCCGAATAGAGTCGGTCAGTTGTCAGAAAGTTGAAGTTAGTTGCTCGTTCCAAAACAGAGGTACCTACTCTATGGAGGTGAACGAGAAAGAAACTCCACGGACACTCTTTTCAATTAGGTTTTTACAAAATCCTGTAACCAAAAACAAACAATGTTCAAACACAATTCTATTCGGAAAGCTGTTCAACCAGTAATGGAAAACTGGTACAACAGAATACGGTACTTGAACAAAAGCGTACAAAAAACTGCGGTGATTTAAAAGCTTGACTAACTGGACCATCGCACATAAATCGGTTATCGGCTTACAAATCCCTTTATCGGTTTAGTGTTGAGTCGTTAGCTCGAATATGAGGTCCTGGGTTGTTTTTATTACTTGACTAACTGTTCCCCGCGGTTTCACCCGCGTAAACAGTAACTTTCTGTAAAGTAAGTTGGAACAAGGGAACACATCACCGAAATAAAAGTGTCCTATGTTACGGTCTATCTATGTGCCAATTTTTATCCAAATGATTGTGTTCCACGGTTTACGCGTGATTAAGTAACAAACATCTAAACATCTTCACAAAGTTTCAAATTAATAATATTGGTAGGATAGCCTATTGAATTCTTCATGAATCTGGCAATCACGAGACACAAATATTTTTCCAATTCGACTGGTACTTAAAGAGATAAGCGCGTTTTATTGTTAAAAAACGTTACAAACAACATTATTAACATTCTAGCGGGATATAGGTACAAGTACACACATTTATTTTATAAGCACAATCCGAATAAAATTAATCTGAAAAACTAATATGAAAGTAAGTCAATTGTAAGGAATTGGTTTGATTTGATTTTTGAATCATTACACAATAATTATGTACCTACTATTACAAACGCGATGGTTTGTGGGGATGGATGAGTATTCACTCTTTCACGGTTATACGGCAGAACGGAAAAAGCTAAAATTTGCGCACATATAGATCTAGGTTAACAGATAGAATAATTTTATCTTGCTTGTCGTGAGATAATAAATTATAATCTTCATTATAAAACTTCGACTTACATGGGACTTAAACATAACTGGCGAAATGTGGGTGTACTAATGGGTACACCTCTGCCTAACCCTTCGGGGATTACAGGCGTGAAGTTATGTTATGCTATGTTTATGTTACTTCGACCTAATTCAAAGCAGATGAAGGCACGGCACTTGTAATTCATATTGATAATTTCTCAGCATCTATTTAAATATCAAGCATTCTATAAAATAACTTTTCCAATTCGCAAAACCACCATGCACGAAATAAAATAAAACCATAAAGTTAATTTTAACTCTAAAACCCGCCATTCTGAAACATTGATGACATGGAGTACTCGTTTTACTAGAAATAATAAAAATGTCGCATGAAAAATAACTCTAAACATTATATTCATACAGAGTCACGTAACATACGTCACCGCGCTAGGGTTGTTACGTGACTGTTACTGGTGGTATTAAAATTGGTATTTTATTTATTCAATTAAACTTTATGCAACTAAAGTACAAAGGCGGACTTAATGCCTTAGGCATTCTCTAACAGTCAACCAAAGGTGGTGACATGGTAGATGATCATTAATGAACGAGCGCTAAACAGCAAAATTGCACGTCCACACGTCCGTCCGTTCGTCCGTCCGTCCGTCCGTCCGTCGTTCCACACGTTCCACTGGCAAATAAGTTTAGTTAAAATCCTTAAATCACCATTACAATATTTTAAATCAATACTTGTCGCACCTACTTTTACCTAGTAATACAAATTGTGGGCAAAACTTGTCAACATAATAAATTATTAGAAACACCACGCTTGCTCAAGGCGAATTGGCAATCAAGACTTATCTAAGTATAAGTCCACGATTCCCCAAGATTTGTTCTTGACCCATGTCAATGATGTCCAAGAAAAAGTTAGGAAGTACCCACATATTCATTGAAACAAGCACATTGGTACTTGCTTGGTATTTAACTCGCTAAAGGGATGGGATTAACCACTTAACCATTAGTCTATCACGAGATTTTTACAACATAATAATAACTTGAAAGAACTAGGATAGAACTTTTGGTGATTGATTGTGTGTCCTTGATTTGGGACTTCTTCGTTATCAACTGTATGAAAAAAATCATACATTAAAATCTTTTCACCATTGACCATCGATTGCCCTCTTCATTTTCAAGCGTAAAAAAATATTAACTGCCCTTCACAAGTTCGCTCACACCATTAGCGAGGTAACCCTATCATCTTCTAATACTCAAATTGTCTGTCTGTACATAAAAACGTATTAACATTTTTACAACTTCGATATGGTAAATTGGAAACGTACTCCAACTTGTTTTGGACGTAACAAAATTTTATATGCCAACAAGTTGGTATAAAACATGTTCTGTTTACGATATTCCAAAGATATACAATGTTGATCAGGGTTATCGGGGACTACGGAAAAGTTGTCGGAGCTGCTGTTAAGTGTGGATGGACCTTTTTGTTTTGCATGGCATGTTTTTATGTTATTTTCATGTGGATTTTGCGGCTCGAAATGCAGTAAATATCGAAAGTGATAATCATTTTTGGCGTTTTATATTTTTTGTAAGTATTTTATCTTATTGACAACTCGCTTATTTCCAGTATAACTTGAGTTTCTCCCGACTTCTGATATTATTGAGATTAATCTGTGTTTCAAATAAAGTGTTCTGTGACCAGAAGTCAAAAGTCAAAGTCAAATAATTTATTTCAATTAGACAATTAATAGGCACTTCAGAACGCAAAGCAAAGAAAAAAGGATTCTAGTTGCCCCTTCCAAAAGGATCCAATTACAGCGATTAAAGTAAAGGTGTGTTACTTTTTAATACTGTTTCAGAGACCCATTCTCGTAGAACAAACTATTTTATTCCATTAATAGCTAACCTACATAAACTATATTGCTAAGTAGATCAAACCAGAAATAAGAGAACTTTCGGAACTAATTACTAACATGAGTGAGCCATTAATGATGTGCAAGCTAATGAACTGGGATTAAAAATAGTTAATGAGTGGCATGCTGTCGGTTTATTACGAAGGAGTGGGAGCGCCACTATGCTGGATTAATTATTTAATTAGGTGAGATTATGCGTAGCTTCTTGTGTATGTGAAAGTTTCCCTTTTTTAGCTGTATTTTATATGTATAACGTTCTATAAACTAGAATTTCGATTGCAACCAATGGCTACATAAACAAGCCAAGCAAGTATGTAAAAGATATAGCATACAAGTGGGTTCATTACACACAGGTGAACCTATTCCCGTTCTTTTACTCTCAGAGCCCGATGGGTCGGCCATCTGAGACGGTCTGGGAGATCTCAGGCGTAAGACTAACTGTTTAACGTTCTTTCCAAGGCACTGGTCATACCATTGACTTCCAAACTTCGGGAAATTCCTTGTGAAAAATCCCAATAACCATTGACCCCACGCTCAGTAGTCGTGCTTGCGACCACAAGACCGACAGGGCACTAAAAAATAATCTGTACTTTAGAACTGAAAAGGTAGCTGCGAATTCGTGCAACACTGATTTATATCTGTTACCTCTCCACAATTCATATCTACTACGAAAATCTGTTACATCGTTAGTTATTTCATCAAGCCAGCTTTTAGCAATAAACGCGAAAGTTGTGAGCCTCTGGGGCGTAATAGCGGCACACTGTGATACCAACATTACAGATAACGTAAAACAACAATATTATCTGGAACAATCCCGTATTTCACGTCTCGATTCACGCGACACATCCGGAAATTAATTTAATAATACAACGTTTAATATTAAAGTGGGCGAGCTTAAGTCATAGAAGAAAGCGGGATATACCTGTTTATCGTGTTATTCTGTAAAATGATAATGTGTTCACTTCACCTAAACCGAGGGAGATTTTTTACAGAATAGTCACACTAATACTATCTTTAGACCAAGTGTTTAGCTACGTTGCTATCACTTTTGATAAATGCATGGTGCTAATTATGTGAACATAGCTTTCTTTCATATTATCCAAACGAAAAGGCTGTATTAGTTATTATTATTTGTACCAGACTGAGTTTAATACATTTTCGAAATACAAACAATAATAGACGAGTTGCTAGAAAAATTACAAAAAATTACTCCTTTTTCATAAAAATTAAAATGCCCATTTAAAATAGATCTAGATACTTGACTCATAATAAAATTAAACCGCTGTCCGCCCATGACGGTGCCACAGCCGCCTGCATCCACAGCGCTCGGGCCGCTAGATTACCCATTGTGGTCTAAAAGAGCAGTTTTTCGGGCAGATTTTAATAAGTGCTACCCCCGAATAGGATTTAATTTCGCCCTGTCACTGGCAGCGAACAGGCGAGCACTCCAAAAGAATTCGTTGCCAAAATAAAAATATAAGTAGAAGTTGCTTTAGAATTTAAATCGGCGACCGGCGACCCCGTGACCCGAACTGGAGTGACGGGAATTACTTGCTTGGGGGTTGTGCGTGATTGTATGGTGGTTTGTCACAAGATGTTTCAACATTTACTTGAAAAAAAAAGTGTGAAGTGTCGTCATGCTTTTTTTTTTTTTTTTGAGGTGGTAAAAATCATCAAATGACTCCTTCCGCCCTGGGTGGGGCGGAAGGGACTGTCAGACTTTTACTGACTAAAAAACCACCCTAGATGGTGTTAGCATATCATCCTGTTTGTTTGTTTCAGTTGCTTGTGTACAGCTATTAAATTCCTTTTCAACCCATTTTATTTTTTTGGTCAGCTACATGCCCAAAAGGCCTCATTGATTGCACCATCATTCAGTCCTTGTTCTTTAAAGTACAGATGTAGGAAACTTGGCCACTGTAGTGAGTGGGCCATCGTCTGATAAGCTATTAAATTGTAAATCCGTAATTATCTGTAAAAGTAAAGTTTATAAAGAGCTGTAAATAAATAAAATTATAATATTTAAAACAGTCAGGATGGAGCTTTTTGCTCATTCATCTCCATACAAAACTACCTTTTGGAAAGAGGGAACAAAATTCAATTCTTTTCTTGTAAATGACTTTCAAAAGTGCCTTTTAAATAGTCTAATTTAAATAAATAATTTGACTTTGCATAACCAAGTTAGTAGTACGACCAATTGTGCTTTTATGGCAATAAAGCTGCTGTTTTTTTTAAGAAAGACTTGAAGAAGTGCACATATACAGACTGTTAGTGTAAACACCGTTGTCACTAAAACCATAGGTACTTGATTTATTATACAAATTGTTTATCTGAATTTAAAAATAAATAAACAGTTTTCGTTCATAAATTAAAAAAAATTCTGTCCGACACCGTCCGTAAATTCATGGATACTACGGGCCCGAGTTACGTAATCATCGCAAAGGGCGTTGACCTGCTGCACTGGCCGTCCGTTATAACTACCTACATAAGTTTTAACTAATTACATCATTGTAATATAGGGTGAAATAATTCTGAGGAAAAATGGAGATTTTACTTTAAAAAAGAAAGATTTTTTTTAGTTAACTGACTTCACCCTTTTCACCTCTATTTAAATAGAACAGACGTTAATTAATAATGTGACCTATGTATGTTAATTCTGCCGCCTATGGAAATGAATGGATTAGCTTATTTAGATTAGGAGGCAGCGAACCGAACGCTTGGATTAAAGGGTAGTCGTGGAGCACGGCAGATTGTATTTTTGACGCCGTTCAAAATTATGTATCTCATTACCATTTCATGTTTGATATGAAACTTAAAATGTTATGTCATGAGTACGTAGTGGGTGGAATAATTGCATTTTAAATCTGGCTTTGGTTACTATTCTGCTCCCGTAAGTCATATCGTGATGCTTTCCTTCTTTAAACAGGCTAAACAATACAAAAGGATTTTGACAATTCGGGCCAGAAGGATACTGAGATTAGCGCGTTTTACAACAAACAAACTTTTCAGCCTTATAAAATTTAGTACCGATAAGTATAGAAATAAACGTTTTACCTTACCAAATACTTGGACGTTATCTTCGGCAAAACATTGCTCGAATATGATCCTTCTACAAATAATCGAACGCAAATCCAGTTACCTACTCCTATTCCCCGTGTGAAGTTAATTATTAGCATAAACAAAAGTGAAGCAATTAGTGCTTTTGAGTCCAATATTTCGAACTCACTGAATAGCGTGAGCAAAACAGCTTGTTTCAGCGTTTAGTCCATGAGCTGTTTATGATTTCCAGGTTTTAATTAATTGAGAAATTCTTGTTTTTAAGCCCAAGTAGCTCAAAATATTTTAATTGATTTTAACTTTATGCAATATGTGTGCACGTTAGAAGTTTTAAAGTAGGTCTACGCTTATATATTCTGTTTTGTATATAACAAGGTGCTTTATGGAAAATGGAGTTAAACATTAACACAAATAGGTCGAAATCGAACAGATTCCAAGACAGCATACCCTTTTAATTAAAACAAGAATGTTGATCGCTGGAATACCTCCTTACGCAAAACATTCGTACCTACCGAACTCCATCAGCTACCGAACCGAGCCATTCTAAGAAAAACTTCGCGATTTAATGCCATTTTAGCCTCTATTCGTTCGCGTTAATGGCTATAATGGCGTAACTTCTGGTCGGTAAGACAGGAAAGCTGTCAAAAGTGTACGTGCCACGATCATTCTCTTATAAAGATTGTTGAGACGCTACAAAGGGATATTGTAAGGAGTGGAAAAATGCTTGCGACGTGCCCCCTCGCGAGAAGATAGAGGTGACAGAGAGGAATGTGGGCAAGATGACGTGGTATCGCATCGTGACGTCACAACGGAGAAGGGGGTAAGACGCTATGCCGTTTAAGTTTCAGATTTATCGGCGCAGCGTACGATTAATCTGATGTTAAGCTGAGATTATGTTCTGTTTCAGCCGCATAGCTTGAGGCAGTGAATTAATGACACGTTTTACTTTAACGATTTACGACAAAATTGCCCACTTATAGTTGATCCCGGATTAGGGTGTTATGGCAAGTGAGATGAGATGAAAAAAAGTTGGAACTTTGACCTTCAATATCGCCGTAACCAGAAAGTTAAGCATTAAGAGGCATTAAGTCCGCCTTTGTACTTTTTTGTTGCATAAAGTTTAAATAAATTAAATGACAAAATAAATAAAGTTAACAGTATGACCAATAAATCGCAATGACTATTAAAACAAAGTATTTCTGTTTGAGCACCTATGCAGTGAGCACCAATCAATATTTTAATGTGGTGTTAGATCACCACTCCACCGACACCTTTGGTGCTTAAAAAAGGAATACCTCACAAAAACATGTAACAAAGTTATAAGCAAAATAATTAAAACGTAAGAAAAATATTGTAAAAAACAAACCAGAAAATAATAAAACTAGTATCGCTTTACCGAATAGCTGTGAACATTGTAACCTTTATTTGGTCGTATTGAACCCTTTCGTGTCCTTATCGCCACTTTACACCAATGCTCTAACCTAGATCATTCGGTTACGGCTACAATGTAATTGGATTCCTCACAATTTGTGATTATAATCGCAAGTGGTGTGCGTACGATTTGGTTTTTGTACAAAGTGAAATGTTCCCCTGTGTGATTTGGTGATATGCTTTGATCCTAGGTTTTAATAATAGATTGAATGGTGTGATTATTCGAGGATAACAATTTTAACTCTAAACTAGTTTCTGCTCACGACTTAGTTCACGTCAGAAGTTATGAAACACACTGTTAAACATATCCTGTAGCAAACGGTAGTAGTGTAGGTTTCTATCAATCAGTGAAAATTTTTTCTAACTTTAGTAGGTTAGGTATTTTCTGAGATTAATTCATACAAACAAAAAATCAACTTTAACACTTCAAAGTTAAGTCTTTAATTCATTAAGTCACCATTAAGTCCTTTAAAAGGCACTGTTGATATTTGACCGTAACATTACATGAAAAAAATAGAGTCTCGTTGCCCCTTTCACTGGGTAGTTTTGTATACTTTTAAAATAAATGTCTTACAATATTTTGTACACAGGATCATACACGTTAATAGGATGTACCTTACATAATTAGTGATGTATTGGTTTAAAAAAAAATGTTTTTTCAATGTAAATAATTCCGATTTTCCGATGCATCTTCTTCCTCGTATTTAGAAAGAAACCATACCGCACCAGTCTTGGAGGTAAAGGCAAGTATTTAATTGAGTGTTTCGAACTAAGTGTATTTTAAAAAAAGGACGAGACGGTTTTATTTCAAAAACATCGACGTTGCTAATTAACGCCTTTGAATGTAGGTACAATTTTTCAGTACGCCTTCCGCTTTAGACGGGTTGAATTTAAATTACTTACTTTATTATTTTTATTTTTTTAAGCTCCGCTCGCTCTGCTCCGCTCGGGTGAGTGTTTGTCTTTCTATCTCATTAATTTCTCAGCTTTCTTTGCTTTTGTCCGGTGTTGCCAGACTTACGATGTACCCTACAAAGCGACGTTAAAAATAAACGGTACCTAGGTACTTTGCCCGGATAATAGGAGTTACCTAACGTAAATTATGTGAACCGAACACTTTGTTTAAATTTATTCTGTGGCTCGGTTATTAATTGGTTTACTGTCGGTGACATGGTGATTTTTATTCATAGTAAACAATTAATAATAATTTTTCACTTCGCTGTCATTAAGTTATGTCGTCGTATACCGAGGCGGTGATATTGCCAATTTATCTTGTTTGATTGAAGGCAAAAGATATTTAATTACAGTCTGTTTCATAGATTAATATTAAACGTAGTGAAGGCAACTCCGCTACTTAATGCAATTTTTTTTAAACGTTGTCTCTCAATGTATTTACAAACATATAAGCTGACGTACACAATACCCACATCTTGAACAACTACCTACAGGCCATACAAATAATTGTCCTGTAGGAGAATCGCTCAACCACCTCGCCGCGTCTTCTTTTTCTTATAACTTTTATCGATTATTAAACTAACAGATAACAACTGAAACTTTTTGCATTCTCCCTTCTTCTTAAGTCACGTAGTACCTACTTAGATTTATTTGATTAAACCCACAATTGTGAGGCTAAAGTTTACCGAATTATATAGAAATTGGGCAATTTATTGTTGGACTACTTCCAAAGTGCGTTAGCCATTGTGTGCGAATTTGAGAAAAAGTTATTAAGTTAGCAAGTTGATGAATCGACGTAAATCTTGGTAAACGGTTAGAAGTTTGGACGTGAATGATGGTAGGTTATGAATGGGTCTGTTTTATTGTATTGAGTAATGTGTTACTGTTTGTGTTTACATTTTAATTAGTAAAAGATTCTTTTACTCAATTGGAGGAATTTTGTTTATTCTTCTATGAACCAAGTTAAGTAATCTTTTGATTTTCCAACATCATTTAATTAAGCTTAGTTCTTCCAAAATGAACCAACCCACAATAATTAATTCATAGTCAAATAAATCAATATGCCAAATGTGTTACATTGTTACTATCCCGTAATAATAGTTTAATGACGCACATCTCAAAACTACGCTAAGAAAAACAATGTATAGGTATTAGGTATAGGAAATCTAAAATCTTTACAATTACTTAAAATGTTTGTAGTAATTTCCACGTGAGTTTGTTAGTTTTGGAAGAATTTACCCCAATTACCTATTAAAGTCTTACGGATGCCAATTTTTTTATAATAAAATATTTGCTTATAGCTTGCAGCATTCGAAGCAAACGTAGATTCCTTTTAGCAAAATATTTTCAGAAACGGACCAGTAGTTTTGGCAATCGACACATTCAAACAAAACAAACAAACGAACTCTTCATAAAAAAATCCTAATGGAAAAACTTAATAACACTTTGCCCGATCTGGGACTCGACCTAAGACGTCATGCTCAGCAGTCGCGTTATGCGACCACTAGACCAATGAGGCAGTTGCTTATAAAATTAAGTACAGATAACAGCATCTACTCGTTAAATTTTGTTTGTTAACTTTCTCCCAGAAATGTCGCCAAATACAACGTTTACTGTTTTCATTCGGTCTTCAATCTAAACCTTCCTTTTAGTCTTTCAAAATAGCTCAAAGGGTAAACGTAAAGCTGTGCCATGATTACGTTAGTGTTCGACTCAAAGCCTTGCTGTAAGGCCTGTAAATAAATACTGCACAGCGACGGCGGCTTTGCTAAGCTGATCAGGTGTTCCTACCACGCTGACCGGGCGCCCCTACCGCGCAAACAAAGTAAAACATTGGAAGGTTTTTCGTTTTATGAAAGAAGCTTTAGGCTACAGAGTGCACACAAGCCTTGATAAGAACTAAGAAGCAAAACGATAAACAAAGCAATGGTTTACTAATGATTTTCTTTTTAAATGACAATTTGGCCTGTATCGTGGGTACGTTTACAGTGAAATAAAGTCACATAAACAAACAACCTGATGTAAAACAGCTACCTGTAGTTCATATAAATGACATGAATTGTTCCTCATTCCTTTTTTTTAATAAAAAGAAAAAATACATATGTATATATATATTAATTTTAATTTGGAATTTAAATTTTAAGTTAAGTTTATTTAAGTTTTAACTATCTGTGCCCTAACAGGGCCCATAACTGTACTTTAGCTTTAAGTATTATGTAACATATTTTTATACACAATATGGTATGCAATAATTGTATATGAATATGGAATCGAACTCGAGACTCATAGCGCTGCAGTCAATCAGTCAGACGCTGTGCCAGCCGTAACGTCCCAACCCCATTTCGCATTTTTGCTATGACCAGAATGTTTGCTGTTAAAATATTAGTTTAACCGAATAGTAATCACACGAATCCAATTTGCAGTGATTGCAAAGTAATCAAAAAACAGAAATAACATTTTTTTTTTCCTAAAAAGAAATATTAAAACCATTCCAATATCGAGATAACAGTTCTAGTTAGTTTAATTTGAGCATTTTTTAATAAAATATTGGCGCCATAGTCACGTTCGTTAGGAATAGCCGGTACATGTCTATTTAAATAATTTAAACGCGGAAAAGCAATTTTGTTCACAAAACGTTTGCGAACTTTACAACGAGTGTTTTTACAACACCCACGTGGGTTGAATACTTGTCCGACTTGAATATTATATGGGATGACTGGTAATTAGTTAGCGATACTTATTCACATGATTGTACTCATGATAACAAAGTACTTTCCCCAAGAAACGTTATTTTTTAAATTTGTGTTTGTATGGTGAATTGTAGGTGTGTTTTTTTTAAGGATGGGTGCGAAAGGAAGTTTCGTACTGAACCCTGAAATGACTGAACTGTCTGACTGGTGTCTGACTAAAACCCATCCGTGTTCATGTTGATGCCTCTTTTTTTTTTACTAAGGGCCGCGGTGAATCCTTTGAAAAAAATGAACCTAGACCCTAGCGGGTCCCGATGGTAAATGAATGTCAGATGATACTGTCAGAATGGTTGAATTTTCGTGAGAAGAATGCATGACTGTGTTAAATAAATTATGTAATGTTCAAATAGTGTTATTAGCTTCTGCCGTTCTTTTTAAAAATAAACCAATGGTTAATAGTAGCTTGGGATCTGAATAAAACCAGGCTAATTATGGTCCGCAATAACCGACATTGAAACGAAGTCGCGGGCAAAAGCTAGTTATTTATAACTAATGCTATACACGGCAGGTACTTTGTTCTGGATACAAGGCACTTATCTGGCAGCCAACCGCAATTGTGGTCTTAGTTGTAAGCGCCCTAGTTCCTCTCAGGTGTCTGCTAATATCTTATCGGTGTGGTAATTGGTGGTGTGGCTGCGGGCTGTGGTCTCCGCTCTAATTACTCTTGCAGCAGGATTTGGCCTTTTTGTTAAGATTTTCCACCTATAGGTAGAAAAGATTCTGCTCGAGACTTCGTCAGCATCAAAGTTGACATATTATCCCTCGGGAACCGTACATGTAAATAGAAAATAATAATAATATACTGTCTTTGTAACATTGACTCAAAATTATTTTTGTGAAACGACTTTTATTTCTGATGTGAAAAATAACTGTTTTCATATAAAACATTGTGCACTTGTATCTCTAACATCAGTCGTGGAAAAAACGTAACAAGAACTCGGAATTTTAACCTTCAATATCTCCGTAAATAGAATGAATGGTCGGAAACAAAAATAATGATCGCAATGATGGAGGACATGAAACTTTTGGCTCAGTTAAGTGTTTTTTTACAACCCTTAAAGACCCTCGTTCACCTCCGTTCCAATATCAATTTACGAATATTTTGTAGCTGTAAGACACATTTATTATTATTAAGTTAAACTGCCCCAAACGATAAGCTACACGTGAGCAATTCAATTCAAACATTTAATACACAAGCGAATGCTCGTAAAACACGGAGCAATATTCATAAAGTCTTATTTTGTAATACAGTAATAGCTCCCCCGTCTCACTCATAGACGATCGTCATTTTTCATTAGGGAGAATATAAAAAAAATATTATCGCGGGAATACCGCGCGATGGCTGGACTTATATTAAAGTAAGCGGATCAGGGTTTTAATAATAGTCCGTTTTAATATTAAAATATGGTAGTTGTGATGTTTTGTAGAAAACTGACAGGGTTTAATAATCGTGAGGAAAAATATTACAACATTTTTTCTCCTTGGATTTCTCGCTGGGTCAGTCATAATTAATGGATCTGTTGATGTGTCTTGATCATCTAAACTTGTTTTTCTTTAGAAATCAGTTTAAAGAAGGTTTTATGTGTTTTATTACACTTTTGTAAAATAAAAGAAAAATAAAATATAGTAAAAATAACGAGGTACAAAACGCACCACGAAAGATGAGATGGGACACAATTTTAATAACTTTTATGAACACATTAAAATTTAAGACTTAATCTGTCAAAAATACCTCTACTTACCTACACTTAAGGCAAGATTTTGGCATTGATTGTCACTGAGATGAGATTGCGACTAGATTTTAAACGTTTTTAATTAGTAGAATTGACCTTCAGACTTCACTTCACAGAACGACATCTTTTACGAAGCTTTGAAGTAAGAATATTGTTGTTTGTTTTATCAGATTAGCCCCGTATGGCGATTACAGGACATAAATAAAAATATAATCTAAACATGATTATTATCCTCGGTCTCCTAAAACCATGTACATAAAAGCTTTAAAAAAATTAGCTTCACCTAAAAACTTCAAAACTTCGGCAAAGCGAAACCGCTATTCATATTTAACCGACCAAAGCGTAATTATCTTTCAACTAGCGCACAGCGGCGGCCGCAGGCGAGAGTGTACAAGTCGAAACTTTGTCGTATTAGTGGCGACTGGGATTACGTTATCTATGGGGACGATGCATGAACTACTTACTAGCTGCTCACTACGGCTTCGCTCGTTTAGAGATTGTCACGAACTGTACATTTCAGAAAACAAAAAAAAATCTAGGTAAAAGCTACTCGGGAATAGCGTAACTTTTTTTGCAAGATCTTTTTTGTAATTGAACCAAACCAAATTCAAAAATAAGTTTTAGAAAAATATTTATGTAAGCAAATTATTACAGTCAAATTCAAAATTAACTATTAGAAAAATATTTATATAAGCATATTATTACAGTAACTACGAGTACATAAATAAAATTGTATTATAGCTACTCTAGATAGCTACTCTAAGTGATTTGGTAGCTAATAAATATTTTATTATATCTAGGTTTTTTATCCTAAGTATTTTGCCTACGCTTTAAACATCTAGAATTCTTTAAATAAAACATGAAGAATGAACGAGTTATTTAGATCTCGTAGTACTGCCGAATGCCTTTAATATTTCTAGCTACAAAATATTATTAATATTGTTAACTTTTCATAAAAATATCTGGAGCCGTTTGAAAGCGATAAAGTCTTTAGCAACCGTAATAAATATGTAACTATTTTTCTTAATATTAAACAGAACTAAAAATAAAAGTAGGAGCGTTACCTACTCGCGTTATTAATACTTTGAGATTAATTACGCGAGTTTTTTTTCTAGAATTTATTTAAGGAGGTCACACTCATCACACAGCACGACAGGGCATCGGTAACGTGCGTGTCGCTTGGTAAGTGCCTACAGTCGTGCTCAGTAGCATGATCTTTATTACTTCAAACAGTGCGGATGCAGAGCTCCATAATGGACCGTGTACTATTTGCAAGAGGGTCTCAAATCTTCGTTCACAATTCAAAATACCGATCCATTGCGAGTCGCACTTGAAGCGTTCCGTACCACCGCTTTAATTCCTAATTTTAATGTATTTTCATTATTTGTTGTTATAATTGGAAATCTGTAGGGGAGTCCTATATTCAGCCGGTACGGGATGATGATAGTGGCAATTATAATTAATATACGCTCTGTGAAAATTGTTCATAATATACGACGGACGGTCAGACGGACAGACAGTGGAGTCTTGGTAATAGTTAGGTTCCGTTTAACACCCTTTGGGTACAGAACCATAAAAGGTAACATTATATTGAAAATTTAAATTGCTTTTGAATTAATTCTTGCCGTTTCCCGATCGTTCCCACAAGGACAAAAGGCTCGACCAAATCTGAACTTTTCACGTTATTACACGTGTCCGAGGTCCGACAGGACCACAGACACGTGTAATAAAACATATTGTAATTATATTAGCCTCTAGCCATCTCCGGGGAACTTTAGCGTGAAGGTCAATATCTTGTATAATTCGTATAAGTGCTTCGGTAATGGACTCAAAACCCAGTGTCACCTCACCTACGTCATTAAAGCATGGTTGAAATTTAGTGAACAGTTAGAGAAATGTGTAGTTGGATGGTATTTGCTAGATTTATGGGCCCCTTTTTTCTGATATTCGGTAGGAAAGATACCTAACTCGCAGACGACATTAGACAATGTCGTATGTTTTACAGGATATTATTTAAAAACATTATTTGTTATCGACAGCACTTTTGACCTTTAAAGCGTCTGGCTAAGCGTATTCTACACTAATATTATAAAGAGGAAAAAAAAAATATTTTTGTTTGATTGTTTATTTGTAATGGATAAACTCAAAACTACTGGACCGATTTTAAAAATTCTTTCACCATTTGAAAGCTACATTATCTGCGATTAACATAATCTATATTTTATTTTATTTTTGCGCGGACGTAGTCGCGGGCAAACGCTAGTATAGTATAATTCCAAAAACATTTCAGATCTGGCAACTTGGGTTCTTGGACCGGTCCGTAATACACACAGTAAGTATACAAGTAGAATATTATTTATTTGTAGTAAGCTGGAGTCGGGTCAAAACGTTAAGCTTACCGTCCCGAGTTGCTGAGTGGAACTAATGTACATAACGTATACTTAAACACATGCATACCTTGTGTATGTGTGGTATCTATTTGTATGAGAAGTCTTAAATAGTTCGTTACTATGCCTGTACTTATATTACGATTGTATCTGATGAAGTTATATTTTGAAACTAGTGACCTGCCCTTGCATTGCCCGATTGTCGTTTGTCTCGTTGTTATTTAGATTTTCATACAAAAAGCCATTCTTTCTGACTCTTCTGGTAGAATTTCCAAAAAACATAATTCATGCAAACCTCGTCCTGACAATAACGAACACAACTTACTATCAACCAAATCGGTTGACTAGGTTTTCAAGTGACGATCTTGCATGTGTACGTTGATTGATTTTTATTTAAATAGAAGACAGATGAGTCTGTGTTACGTACTCGTAGCTTATTCCGAAGATATTGCATCTGTTTAATCATCTATTCTCTGTTTAATGAGGATAACACTACAAAAACTGTTTGATTGGTAGGCGCAGTATTTACTGCTCAAGTGCTTCTTGCATTATTAATTAGCCCTGGTTTTTGTCGAGAGCGACCACAATCACATGCCCAAATTAATTCAATAAAATCCCTGCATACTTACTGATAATGTTATTAATATTGATATAAGTACTTTTAATTTCAATATACGACGCAAATACCTGATTTAAAATGACATACATTTTAAATGAGCTATAAATGCCAAAATTACATCAATAGTACCAGGGCAGCATGAATATGAGGAGCTTTATTCATAGTCAGGGTACAAACTGATTAATTTATAAGTGGATTCGGATCTACTGTATAATTCACTTGATGTTTAATCCGTATTCATAGTTATGATTAACAAGCATCAGTTAACGTGAAAGTACTTAAGAATTAATGAACTGACTAGAACGTTGTGACTATTCTATGTGTGTTACGTGTGTGTGCCTGTAAAAGGTTGATTTATGACGAAATTTAAGATGGCTTATATCTGTTGAACTATATCAATGATTGCTAATAAAAGTTTTAAATCCTATATTAGGGATACTGATAAAAATTGTAAATGATACTAATACACATTATTATACTTATTACAATAAACAACTTCAGCAAATAAACGATGTTTTTTTTCACAAAAATAGATTATAGTTTCAAATACCACATAGGCTATTTTTCCCGGAAAAACGTACGGTTCTCGTGGGAAAACAAATCAACTTCCACGCAGACGACTTCGGCTAGTCACCTCGTCTTTAATAAACCTGAAAATAAACCCAGAATATTATAAGATATACAACTAAGAAGGATTTGGCAGCAACACAAGTACACACATGTACTTGAAACACTGTATATATTAAGTTGGGACCTTCGAGTGATAAATGACGAAGTATATTGCTCTAGCGAGTTTGTAAGCACTTAAAAGTTAAATGTTATTTGTTAATATTACTTTTTTGAGTACCCATTTGATGGTTCACAGATCTTTAAAGTTATTATTATGTCTGAACTTTTCTACTACATCAATTATATTAAAGTTGACTTACAGCTATTACACAGGAGGTATCAATGTTATAGTTTAACAGCGCCTTAGATCTGATAGGTGCATTAGCGTGGGGTCATGGGTTTGATTCTCAGGTAGCGCAAAAAGTGTTATTGAGTATTTCCATATTAAGGATTTTTTCAGTAGCAGCCCAGTTAGGGAGTTGGTGGAGTGACACCCCCGTGCCTCAGAAAGCATGTAAAGCCGTTGGTCCTGCGCCTGATCTTTCTCCGATCTTGTCGGATTGCCGTCCAATCGGACACAAGAATCTAAATATAAATAACTTGAAAACAAAAATGAAACTTTCTATTTATGAATGATCTTAATAACCTTTTACTCTATTAAATATCAGCTAACTTATTTCTACTTTAAATATACTGATTAACTTATAATAAACTGATGTATAATTAACAGATCATAACGTCAGGCAACATCGGAGTCTCATTAATAAACATAGCTTACAACGAGAAATTATTTATCATATATTCACACCAAGTCTGTTTACTTAGCATGTCTTACCTTATATTTAGGCGCCTCTACACATAAAGTGTAATCTTTGTACTTTAAGCTTACATTGAGAACACACCATGAACCGTTTTGAATATTTTAACTGCCTCTTGTGATTGCTGAGCTTTGAGTCCTGGGTGCGATATCTAGGTCGGGCAAAAAGTGTTATTGGGTTTTTCAATTACGAATTTCACAGTAGCAACCCGGAGTTTGGAAGTGAGTGGTATGCCACCCCCTTGCCTCGGACCGTTGGCCCTGCGCCGGATCTCTCCCCGATCGTGTCGGATTGCCGTCCCATCGGACTATTATGAGAGCGAGGGAAGAGGGAGTGCACCTGTGTTTGCGCACGCACTTGTGCACTATAATATATCTTGCACACTATGCTAGTCTCCATTTAGATAGACTGTCGGAACCGTGGAAGTCAAAGTCAAACCAGTTCTTAGCTGACGTCTCCTACCTATAAACTACTTACTGACACCTACTATATCAAAGTCAAGTGTTTTTTGAGATAATTATCACCCATCAATACTCAAAAACTTTTTTTTTTATAATAGTAGTAGGATAGCATAACTAACTCACTTAGATTACATAATCATTACGAAATTGTTCAATGCTTACTTTTCTCAAAATCTAATTTATTGTTGTTTTATTATATTGTGTATTTGATATTGAAGCCTATAAGAATTCCTTCCTTTTTCCTTTATTGAATAAAATTTGTGAGTCATTCATCTTTGGTAGCACAATTTCGTTACTTTGCAATCATTCGTTACTTTGTATTGTTACTAGAGTCCATACTTGTTTGATCTTTTTAGAAGTTGTGTCAATGTTTGTACAGTCAACAAAACATAGGTATGCAGGGTCGTCAGATATAGTTGAACTTTTCTCAGAAACTGATGGATGTTTTCAAATGTAATTTAATTTAAGAAGTAGATAATAACCAGTTCATAAATTAAGTTTCAATCGAAGACATCCATCGATTTCTAAGAAAACTTCAACCAAATCTAACGACTCTATACCTATCTCCTTTGTTGACTGTACATTGATGAGTAGGACTTTTCCCTTTTCGTTATGTAAGTACTTGTAGGGGTGTAATCAGACGCATAATATAGCCGTAAGCTAAGCATACTGCTCATTAAACTAAATAACATTAAGCAAAAATATTTTCTGAGAAACGACTTTTATATTTGGCGTGAAAATGTACTGTTTCTCTAACACGGAATTGAACTCTTTGCATGACCTGGGAATGTAATCTGCTCAGCAGTCGCGCTCACGACCAAGATACCCTTTTTTTTTTAAATCCTCTTAGACTTCCCCCGCCGTGGGGGACGAAGGGGCATGATGGACTATACCGGCTAAAACCATCGCAGTGTTCCATCTCTGCCTATGATCGGAGGTGCGGACATAAGCATTCACCGCTCCACGGTGCAGTCATTCGGCAAATATTTCAACAGAGTCAACAATACATCTCGGCGTGTTTCCACTTCAGTAAATACAGGTGTTATGTATGTAGCATATGTATTGTAATAAATAGGACTAAAAGCGAGTCACCACACTCGCGTACGGGTTCAATTTTCATTTAACATGTATTCCGCTAAAATACACACAATTTCCCAAAGAGGTCTGAGAAGCCTTCAAGGTATTTATGGCTTTGCCAAAGAATACACAGAGCTCTTTATTTTCAAATATTCACATGAAACCGTGGAGAATTTAGACACCGCGTTTCAGGAAAATACAAAAATGCACAACTCCGTCTTTCCAATGCAAAATATGTCATTTTTGCATTTGACACAATTGATATTTAACACACACTTTGTGAAACGCACTAATTAATTATTTATTTTACTTAAATAAATTGTCTAACTGCTCTCTGCGACTTCGTACTGGTCCGCTTCCTTGGGTCATAACGTGATATTTTATAGCAAGAAATGGATGGATGGATGAATGAATGTTTGTTACTGTTTCACGCTTAAACTCCTGAACAGATCTAGTTGAAGTTCGACATTCAAATAGATAATGATCTAGCCTAACACCTACGACATATTTAATCCCAGTTCGCGTTTCCAAGGGATAACTTATTTTGAGCTTAATTTTAAATTGTAAATTCCACGCAGTCAAAGTCGCGGGTAGAAGCTAGTACTTCATAAACTCATCTCCTCCACCCATACATTTCGTAAAGTTCGACAGTTTCTGTGAGAATATGAACAACTGTTGCTTCATTTAGTTGTTTCTTCAACACTCTTTTACGGGCAATTCTTTTGTTATGTTTGTTAAAGTTATCGGTTCTTCTTTGACCTAATATGAAGAGTTTTCCGCTATCGATGTCAGGGATAGTCCGTTTTATGAAAGGCATAAATTATTTAAACTTGAATGATATTGTAATTCACTTGAGGAAATGGAATTAATTTGATTAGATAATGTTCTTTTGTGATATTTATTTGAATTTATTTTTTCAGTACAATCCTTAGTTTACTTGATTGAAAGAACAGCCTAATGGAGTAAGATGCTTATGTGTAAACTATTTATTAGAAAGTGACGTATTGAAAATCTACAAATTGCAACATTTTAAATTGTAACATTATCACAGGTAGGTGTTTGTAGTCATTG
This sequence comes from Hoplodrina ambigua, assembly GCA_949774945.1. Classification (NCBI taxonomy): domain Eukaryota; kingdom Metazoa; phylum Arthropoda; class Insecta; order Lepidoptera; family Noctuidae; genus Hoplodrina; species Hoplodrina ambigua. Next base: position 792,343 of record OX458974.1, on the reverse strand, counting down.
TACTTATACCGTGAATTCACATTTGACACACAACTGTATTAAGTTTGTAAGGACACACCAATGTAACATGTGCAAGCTGTAATTTGAATAGTTTATCAAATTGCTCATTTTGACTTCTCGAACATGCGAACATAAAACGAACATCATTAACACCTGCAAAATCACGGGACATCACTAGAACGTTCTCGTAAAACACGGAAATCTCGTCTGAAATACGTCCTGACTGCAACAAACTGAATTACCGCAGGATTTCAGGAAGGTAACAAATGTGTTGTAAAGTGCTGCCCCCTGCCGGCGCAGCGCCGTTGCCACCCACTGCAAACTGTGAAAACGGCTGACTGCACACATCTGTTCACTGACGTCACTGACTAAATAAGTGCAGAAGGCTAGCTTCGTTCAACTGGCGTAAGCGGGCGGGCTCACACAGGGATGCCGTTTACGTTAAGCGCTGTCAAACTATTCATTCGAATGCTAGACGCGAGTGTTCCATTTTATGACTTTTTACGGTACCGTCAGTGAGTCTATATAACAAAAATATTTATAGGTAATATAAACAATGCAACACCAAATAATTGACAAACACATTAACACACATATAAATTTACATTCACAGACCATCAGATCCGGAACAACTACGTAGAAGTTCATACAAATATTTGTAGACGCAATCGAATCACGCACCGCAACAACCAATCTGTCAGCCACTGTGTCAAGAGTACCGTTTATTATATGCGTGTGTTGTGCGGACCCAACCTTCTGTACTTACCTATTTTGCGCTGAGGGGTTACATTGTAAAAACTTTCATGTTATTTGATGGAAAGTTTTTGCGTACGGTCCTAATGTAATAAGTTTGTTTAAAGGCAAGTTTTGGTTTATTAGGGCTATGTGCAAAAACTGACAGATTTGCTAGACTGTTGTGGAAATGCACGGTTATGGTGGCGTCGCAAACAATGATTGCATGTGTAAATGAAAGAAAAAAATGGCTATAGATTTTGGAAGTTGTGTAATTTCACACGGCATTAAAAATATCTGCAAAACAAAGCAATTTAACAGTGAACATACATACATACATAAACTCACGCCTTTTTCCCATAGGGGTAGGCAGAAACTATAGAACGCCACCTGCTACGATCCTTACATACTCCTTTCGCCTCATCTACGTTCATTGTTCACGTAACAGTGAATTTAATAACATTTTACTTATTTAGTCATTAGCACTCAAGATACCTAGATAAATAGACTTGACTGTTGAACATAGGCCTCTAATAAAGATAGCCACAATGGGCGGTCCTGTGCTGCCCGCATCCAGTAATTACCAGGTCTTCACACTGCGTCTTCTGGTACGTGGTCGCCACTCGAGTGCCCTGCAACTCCAACGGCCGTCTACTCTACAAGCTATGTACCCTTTCCATTGCCGCTTGAGTTTTGCAACAATAAATTATTCTCCACTAATCAACCAAAGGTGGTGAAGAGATAACATCACAGGTGCAAAAAACCAACAAAACAATCGACGATTGCTATTATGAATCTTCTCCCATAAACCAAAGACTTCTAATTCTTAGGGTCCTTGTTGTTGTACCAACTACAAAATTAAAATTACAATAGAGACAGACAACAAAAGTATCTCAAAACACAAACACAATTCAACTTAGTATAGTCATTAAACTTATCAACAATTCAATGAACGACGACCTCTTTCATTCGAACCACGAGCCCCCTAATAATGAAATTCTCCGCCACCATTTTGTTTTTTTGACCAAACTCAGTCATTTGCGATGACAGAGAAGTTCAGAGACGTCCTCGTCTGAATTTTATTGTGTTAATAAGGTTAGCCGCGTTAATTAAACTTAAGACAAAACGCGACGAATTTACCTAACGCAGGGACTAACGTTAGGGGAGGCTGTTCGCGCGATACAAGTGCGCGCTTTGGAAGTTTCAATAACATTGCCATATGATGTGGCAATGCTGCCAGCCTTTTGGATACTTCTCTCATTGAGAACGAGTTTCTTGATACAAATATTCTTTAAATTATATTTAGCCAAGCAAAGCTGCGGGATCAGCTAGTGTAAAATATAAATTACAAAGCAATCTATTAATTCTTGTGAACTAAGATATTGGTTCGCAACCGTCGTCGCAGCGGCAGGTCGCGTCGTAGACGCCTACGCGCTACGGCGTAGCACGTGAATCGTTAATCATTCCTGACTCAGATATAATTGCCAATACAGGGTGTTCTGTAAATTGTGGACAATCTATGAACAATCGACAGTTTTGATACATTACTATCATAATTGGGTTTCGTTTTGTCAAATGGATCAAATTTACGAGCAAATTTCTTCCGTTTTTGCAGTAAACGTTACTATGTTTTATGCTGATTAATTTTAAATCTCTACAGAGCATAAGTTCGCGATGTACATTGAAACGTAGGATAGGAATGGAATACGTTAGCATATAGAATCAATTATGATTTGAATTTTGATTTACTTTAATTCTAACATGTAGGAACACGCAAGCTGCGATAAGGAATTTTGTTACAAAATAGTTTTTCGAATTTTTCCTTTCGTGACGCCAGTTAACTGGCAGGCATCGTCACGAAAGGAAAAAGCGTTATGCCCATTCCAGGCGACCTTGCTTCCCTTTCTCTTTGTCTCTTTCTGTGAAAAATAATAAACTATATAATAAAATTAAATATATGACGGATGGTCGGCGCCATGGTCGTTTTTAAAAAGAGTGACGTCAGCATACTGTCGCAACCCAAGTTCGGGCACGCCGCAATCGCGGCGGTAAGACCCCTCTTTGAGGAGGGGCTGGAGAGGCGCTACGGCGTCCTCATCTACCGCCTGACGCAGGTCCTCACCGGACACGGTAGTTTCGGGAGGTTCCTGTGTCGGATAGGGCGGGAGGAAACGCCCGGGTGTCACCACTATGTGGATCGCCCGGAGGACACAGTGGAGCATACGGTGCAGGACTGCCCCGCTTGGGCAGACCACCGCCGTGTCCTCACGGAGGCGATAGGCGGAGGCGACCTCTCGCGTCCGGACCTGGTTCAGGCCATGCTCCGGGGCGAGAGGGAATGGGATGCAGTCACCTCCTTCTGCGAAGCAGTAATGCGAGCGAAGGACGAGGCGGGCCGCGTGAGGGAGAGAACCACCTCATGCCCCAGCCGCCGCGGGAGACGCCCAGGGCGTCGGACGACGCGAGGCGACATCCGGCCACCGTAGGCGCGGGCTTGCGGACGGCGAGTAATGGGTAGCTCGCCGTCCGATTAAGGACCAAGCCCGGGTCGACGGCGCGTTCTGTTCGCGCGCGCCTCAAAGAGCTGTCAGCACAGGGACGGGGCCCCCAACGGGGCCAACGCCTGCCGGGGTTGCGGGACGTCTTATCAGGATACCGTGGCCCCGGAACGTAAAGGGCAACAGAAGGAACAGGGTGGTTTTTTTGTCAGTAAAAGTCTAACAGTCCCCTCCGCTCCACTCAGGGCGGAAGGAGTCATTTGATGATTTTCACGACATCCAAAAAAAAAAAAAGCATTGCTGACATCACACTCTTGGTTATTTTCCATCTTCTTCAAATAAAACACTTTCTACACTTCGAATAACTTTTATTTAGTGACGTAACAATCAGTATAACAACGACAGTATAAATATGACTCACCGAGATGTGTTCCGTCCGACGGCTCGTGCGCAACTGAGCCGCTCTGTGGCTGTCGCCTGTATTTATAGACACTAACCACGTGCTCGGCGCACGTGTTTGAGTTTTTAGGTTAGGATTCAAACTTTGTAAATAAATGATTATTTTTACAATCTTTTGGAGTAAATAAACTGATAATTAATTGAACCATGCAATTATAATTAATTAATCATCAATAATAATTAATTAACGTGTTTTTAAACAATTAATTCGTGATCATAATTGTAATCAACTCTTAATCTAATTATTCGTTGATGTAGCTGCATCTGATATAGTTGACGAGGTTCTTTAAATAACGCACTTGCGCCGATATATATAATAGAATTGGTCCTCAGTACACCTAGTACGCGCTGGAGTCTGCCGCGTGTACATTAGCGGAGTCGTCTTAATCCTCATATTTATCCGCTCGCCGCAGCCGCGAGCTGCTAATTATTCCAGACAGACTGAGCAACACAATCCATTGTTAACGTGCAAAATTACGTAGATGTGGTGTTCACATTACTATTGTAACTGGAAATGGTGACCTGTAGGCTATTAGTGGGGTTATTAGGTCAAGTTGATGATGGAAATTGAAAAAGAAATAAAATGAATGAATGGGAATGTCATAACAAAGCTCTACTTATGACTTTGTTCACGTAAATGTAGCCTAATTTATTCTTTTTATCATTAACCACCTGCCAGTGAAAATCGGTCCAGTCGTTTCGGAGATTTTCCTGAACAAACAGACAGACAGACAAACATTTTAATTATTTGCTTGTCGTGAAGTACCTTGTAAAAAAGCATAAGTTTTTCATTACAAACATACACTAGTTTTATTAATTTATATAGATCATGAATAAGACTTAAAAGATATCTTAAATATCGCTTATAGTCTCAATGTATTTAGTGTAAATAATTCAAATCATTTAGATTATATTAGACCATTAAAATGGTAAACGTCATTTACAAAGAAAAAAAAAGAAAAATTAAATCTAGTTGCCTAATTCAAATAGTTGTTTAGTATTATTACCACCTTCAACCCTATGACCACTTACATCCTAGACACAAGAACGGATGGCAGTTCGAGCGAGCTTTGGCAAACACAAAGTTCGTTTAGTCAACTCGTAGCGCGGCGCGTAGCACCGTAGCGACGTAGCAGTGTGTGAATTGTGGCACCTCGTAGACAACTCGTAGCGCGTACTATTGTGTGCTACGAAGTTGTGTGTGTTGTAGATTTATCTAGCAATTAGAAAACGTAGTGGTAATATAAATAAATTCATTTCTTTTCCATTAATTTTATTGTGCGGCCGTTTAATTGTAATTAGTGTTGATGAATTTTGAAATATTAATATGTTGTTTTTATGAATTTTTATTTAGTCTGATTTTATTTTACTATGGATGAATTTACTGTCGGTTATTATACTACGTATCTGCTATGGATTTTTTTCATCAGCGATAAGTAAAGTTTTTAGTTACTGCTCCACTCCCGTGAGTCGCAGCGTTATATAACTTATATTATTCCTTATAAATCTGACATGATTTGCAAAGGTGTATTTTTTATGAAATGTTCCTATTTACTTACATCATTATGAACAGCTTCTACAAAAAGAAATTGCAGAAACATTTGAAAATTTATTTATTTTTGGATGAAATTAAACTTACCCGATTGAAGACAATGCTTCCAAATGCGGTAGTATGGAAAACAGTAAAGATAAAATATCTGTGGCCAATGAAACGCGTGAAATGTTCACAGAACATAAAAGAAGTAATATTGGAAAATTGGCATTTTAAACGGAACAAAAGCAATACTCCTTTTTGTGTGCCAAATGTAAATAGCACATTGGCAAATGCAATTGAATGGCGCTTTATACTATGGTCCATGTTTTACTATTTTAATGTGGGACTGCTCTGCTTGTTCCTTCCCTCGGTATTGTCATTGGCAAAGTATTCAACATTGCAACTAAATTATATTGTTATATTTTTTGTGAAACCTTAGGTTATAGTTTCGGTAAATTTTGATGTTAATCACATACGCACACAGTTGAAAATTCGCATCATGTGTTTGTAAAGTATTGTACTAATTAATGTCCATCAGCAGTAATGGATTTGATATATAAAATGGCATCGATATAACCCACTTTTATATATAAAATGAGATAAAGTTCTCCTAATCAATTTGCTTCAACAAATCATACATGAAATTAGCCGTATTCACTTGAACCTCGCACCCACGTTACGCAAGCAACGCCGCGTGAACAGTGCTAGTAATAAGTGTGCCAAGTTCCCGCCAACTGAAGATACGGTCCGCGTGAACTCATCAGCTGGCCATTGTTGTTCCGATCGGTACGGCTCCACTGTTACACAAGATACGGTAATTGAACTGACGATAATCAAACTGCTTGGTTAAAGTATCATCAAGACATTAAGGGGGAAATCTTACTTATTTTTAAAAACGATCACCGCGTATTTTCAATCTCAAATGCCTCTAATTTTTTGACACTGATCGCTAAGATAAGATTACCTAGATTTTCAATGTTTTTAAATAGTAGAACTTGCCTTCTAATCCTCGCAATATTAACCAATCATTTGTGTGAAATGTGGGTGTACTAATTAATGGTTACACCTCTGCCTAACCCTTCGAGGATTAGAGGCGTGATGATGTAATGAGCACGATTTCGGCCTCAGGTGTACTACTTTATTGAAAATACATAAGTATACAAATCTAGGATAAAATCATACCTACTTACCTATATCGAAGTCAGACATCAGGTTTGACTACCAGAGGCTAATAAATCAGCGCAACAAAAACCATTAAAAACCTCCGACCCACATCAATCCGGCAAAAATATCATTTTAATTTCTCCATCGCAGCGAACATCTCAACTCCCCAGTGCATTGGAAACCGATATTATTCCAATAGCAACCGATCTCGGCGCATGATTGGCGAGGAATGTATCGGCGCGTTCATTGATTACGTCATCACGACCCGATACCGGCAGCGCTGGAGTCAATTGGAAACTACTGTTTTACATTTTACAACGACATGTGTTGTGTTAATGGTTGGCGCTTAGAAGTAAATATTCATGCAAACGTTGCACACACACTAAGAATTTCTTCTGTACTATGGGTGCGTTTCTAAACTAAAATTATTATAAAGAGGAACTCAAACAATCAGATTTGATTGTTTGTTTGCATTGAATACGCTCCGAAACTACTGAACTGTTTTGAAATCTATCCCCAGGTGACATAGGCTATATTATAGGCTTATTTCAACTTTGACACGGTTGAAAATTAGTACAATTTTATACAAAATTCCTCTAGTCACTTCAAAGGCAACAGGAACCAGATTCTCCTGAAGAAGAATGTTCAGCAGACAGTACACAAGACAATGTACAAGCGCATAATAATAAAGTTAACGACGTCACGCAGTAACATTTTATTTCAGTCTGTTCTTTGTTTCCTTTTTGCTGTTTTTTTCCGATTTCTGGACGCTGTCGAAACATTTACATCGTACATCTAGTTATTTTACAAATGAAAATATGTCATTCAGTTTAAAGTTTCAAGAATGATGAAAGTCAAAGTCAAGTCATTTATTTCAGTTAGGCCACAATAAGGGACTTTTGAACGTCATTACAAGAAAAAAAAATTGAATTGAATCTAGTTGCCCGGGAACGCAGGAAACTCCATTCTTTCCTTTTTTTAAATCAACGTTTTACAATATTATTATTTGTATACAGAGTCATACGTAATTACATTCGATTTTCTTTCAGTGCTATGAAATAGTTAATTTACAGAGAATTTAAGAACAGTGCTTTTCCAAAATGCATTCTCTTTCAACAATATAACACAATAATTGCCAATAATTGGCCGTTATTTTGCTAATGCTATAATGCAAGAAATATTACTATAATGCAAGGGATTGACAGTTTAGGTACTTTAAGCTCACATCTCCTAAATTCACCCAGGGAGATGAGCACTGCTGATGTAAATGTGAAAATATTATATTACAGTTGTAAAGACAATAAAAAACGAAATTCACAAAAACTTTATTCAATAAACGAAATATTATAAAAAAGGAAACAAATCTCTGTGACCAACACACCATATCCGGGTGTTAATTTAATACCAGGTTCAAACCGGTTGGGAGCAGTAATATCGGCTGGTAATAACTGGAATCAACGGGATTACGGACCGCAATATCTGTTATATCGGTCGCTAGTACCCTGACTGTGGATCCGCCCGTTTATATCATCTTAAACTTTTAATGAGTTCCGGAATTTTAAAATGTGGTGCGAGGTTTTTTAAGTGACGCATTTTTGTGGCAGCTCTTGAGTAATGGCGTCGTTGAGAAGTCGATAAAGTTTATCGTATACTTCAGATAAATTGATTTCAGTGCTCTTGAAACTGCGGCAAAATAAAATACATGACGATTAATATATTATTATAATAATAGGTAATTTAATGTATAAAATTGAAAAAAAATCATTTACTGATTAATCACGAAATCTCGAAAACCACTTGAAATTTAGCAGGTAGGTTGTTTACAGGTAGGAGACATCAGCTAGGAACGGATTTAACTTTGGCTTTCACGCGACCGAAGTTGCGGACAAAAGCTAGTGATATTATTATAATATTGCAAACAATGCGGCCAAAAAAGAATTAAAACTCAGCACTTCATGAGCTTGCACGAGGTTGCGGCTTCGACTCAAGGCAAGTACCAGATATTACCTCTCCCATTGCATATGTTCTTTCTAAGTTTATCTTGGACATCACTGACAAAGGTGAAGGAAAACTTCGATAAGAAACTTGGACTTGTAATAAATGTTTGGTGATCAATATTCGTGTCTTCTGTGTATGAGACGAAACTTTTATAACGGTACACCAGCTCCCAAGGTAATTCCCAAAGGGTTAGGCAGAGGTGTACCCATTAGTACACCCACATTTCGATTTTCACTTTTGTTCAACAATATATTTTTTTACTCCCTTTTTGTTTTTTTTTCTTTAAACAAAATATGGATATACTTTTGCCAGACACACATTTTAATATCTACAAAACCTACGCATTTGGGCAGAGACATCGTATTAAACTCGAGACAGTCACTGAGCAGGCCATGATAGCCGATTGGCCACACAATAGAGGCACAATGGCTTAAATTGACACTTGAACCGTGACGCAGATAGTCTGTTGTCGACAGGAATCAACGACCCAATGACTACTGTTAATTGCCCGTATTTTAGTTATTTCGAAACATCACGCTTATTGTCCAAAGGGATTGGCAGAGGTGTATTGTACCTACACTAATAATTTCACAGTTCATTTAGAAGATGTATTTTGTAAAAATTGGAAAACATAAGAAAATATCCCTGGCTCAGGTATTAATTTCATGATGTCCAAGATAAACATAGAAAGTACATCAAATTAACTCGATTGAAAAGTCTTGAGAAAACCTGGACTTAATAAAAGTCTGCAATGAAATCGTCAATCCGCCTTGAGCAAGCGTGGTGATTAATGCTCGTGCCTTTTCTGTAGGAAAAGCCCTTTGCCCTTCAGTGGGACTTTATAAGCTATTATTGTTATGTAATTGATTCGAATCAAATAATTTTATTCGCTGTAATTAGGTAGTGGTCGTGGTTGCGCGGTTATCCGCTTATTTACGAAAATGGAGCACGTTTTATTGTAATTTAATTAATTATTAATAGGAGTTTATTTAGTATTCAATGTATTGAGCTTATATTTTATAATTTGTATGACATATTTGATCAAAAGTATAGTTCTGTGTGTTTATATCAAACTGTTATCATCAATGATCTATATATATCCATAGCCTGGTAATTATACTCGTATTTAAATACAAAAAATAAGTAAGTAATAGAAAGTCCGCATTTTTAATGAAACCATAGTTCATCGTAATCCAAAAAAGACGAAGATGTCTATGTAAACTACATAAAAAACTGTCTGTATTTAAAAGTCTTGAAGAAGAGACTGGTCCCTAGGAGCCAGGGGATTCATACCTAAATGTTTTATAAACCCTGCTTATGTCAATATAACATTATATTATTATTATTAAAGTAGAACAAAACCCACAACTTTGTATTATTAAAAACAGACACAGCATCAAAAATTCTCTCAATTTCTTAAATGTCAAATGTTTGAGAGTAAAATGTCAAACTCATTGCACAAGTTTGATAGGTGCTAAACAGTTTTACAGACAGACGGACGGTCTCATAACATTTTATTATTATGAAAGGGAACATTTTTTCGCTGTAACAGACCCCCGCGACTTAACGACGACTTTTTAATTACTGCTTTTAATTGATTCGCGTTAAATGAGTAGTCTAGCGAGGAATATTGTTATATCAGCTGTTTTTTACGACAGCCGGGGTACATGGATTTGGTTTTAATTTTGATTTATTGTTCGGGTATTTATGAGGCTTGTCATGGTGCCATTTATATTCCTCCATTATAAACCTGCTAGGATCCAATTACAAAAAAAGTACAATTTAAATAATGAAAGCTAAAATGTTTATTAAATAATTTAATATAAATTTTATAAAATTATTTCTCATACAATTTTTTTTTTAAAATTATATTTTTCAAATATCATGGAATACAATTACAGGGTTCTGAAACAAGTGTTTGTTTCTAATATCGAAATAACAACTTTTTACATCATAATTACTAATGTTAACGGTGTTACACTTTACTTTTAATTTTGTTTGTCTGAATATCTCTTTGTTCCGGCTAATCTCCGAAAAGGCTGGACCAATTTTGATGGGACTCACTGGCACATAGCTGATGCTATAAGAAGTAACTTAGGCTTTTTACTTTTATTTTCTTATTTTCTATTTTTATTTTAGAAAAACAATTAGGGCAAAAATATAAAACCCTTTGAAAACCGACATTCTACAAACGAAGTCGCCTGCGTAAGCTAGTAAATAAATATAACGCGTAAACCGCCGCAGTACCAGTTAGTTCGCAGACCGTTTAGTATAATTGAAAACAGTGATAATCCAGATTATACTGATGAAATCGCAAACTACTGCCTTTATGTTTATGGAGCATCCTTTTTATACCTGCCCCAGAATTTATTGAGACGTAAGAGGTCGATTGAATATATTATGATAGTGTTGTGCGGTTCACGAAACTGTTTTAAGCAATGCGTGGCCAGTGAACTGTGGAATATAGTTCACATAATAATCCGTTCTTTATTTTAATACTCGTATTATAAATGCGAAAGTAACATTGTCTGTCTGTTACGCTTTCACGTCTAAATTACTGAACCGCTTCTGATGAAACTTTGAACCCTAAAGGAAGAACATAAGCTACTTTTTATTACAATAATATTCGAACTTAAAAAAAAACTCAATAACACTTGGCTTAATTCGAGATTCAAAATACCTAGATCAGTAGATGCGCTTGCAGCCACAAGACCAAAGGGGCAGATTAGGTCACTCTTAAAAGTTAAATTGTCATTTAAGATGGTGAGCAATAAACCAGTATTGTTTGTCTTTAACAGGTTAAATGTTGTTTGATACTTCGCATTTTACCCAAAATAATAACAATAAGTCCATTGGAATCGAAAACGAATCTGCTCCGCCAAACTTAAGAGGTAGGTAGTACTTTTTCATCGCTCAACAGAACGTAGACCCTTTGAGTCTCGTATTTGACCTAAGCCCTCGACTCCCTAGACTATTTTTCCTCAGACCTCTTGAAGCAGTAAATAGTGTACCTACCTACCTAGTACGTTTGGTGAATAAAATAGATTTTTCATCGAGAAGTTACTCGGGGGGAATACTAATACGTTACACTGTCATAACTATGAAGAACGGGTTCGCGTGATTGGGATATTGTAGGGTGGATAGCTCTTGTGATGAATGTAGGACAGTCTTCGTACTTACAAAGTTTCAATAGGAATACAGGCCAGCTTATACCGCTTTTAAAAATCATTTTACGTAATTTACGTATTAAAAATAATAATAATAATATTATATGTAGACGTACGTATTGTACTTATTGACTTAGTGATCGCAAATGCACATCCAAAGAATGAGGCCGCCGGTTTGGTAACAGATAGAGCTCAAATGTTTCAATTTTTAGATTGTGGGACCCACTTGTGGATAAAATATTTTGGAACTTGCAATCCGCAAAGGTACACCTAATCACGTTTTTATCAATGTGTTGCAGTCCCAAGAGTAAGCAACAAAACATATTACTTTTTTGTGGACTATCCTTATTTTACCCAGAAGCGTGTTGACCCTGATATATAAATAATGTTTCACTTCACTGAATCTTCTTTAGTCAGATTTCTGCCAATTGCGATCGTATGTATTTTTATGTATGGTAATAACTACAGTGTTTCCGATATTGTGTAGTCAACAGTCCTTCAGCCAAATATACATAGAAAATATGTAAATCTGATGTTTGCGCGTAGGTACTAAGTTAGACATGTCGGGTCAGTGAATCTGATATCTAATTTTATGCTAACCGTTGTAGTTTTTTGTAAGATAAACCAATCGCTTGACATTTATTTGAATTAATTAGCCTTTTAAGAACCAAAGGTCGCCTTATCAGTTTGTAAGGTATTCAAAAGTTATAAAATAAAAACAATTACTTATCTTAATTTTAATTTCTGCGACTACCCTAAAGTATCTATCACAGAGCCCATCTGTGTAGGCTGCGGTATCCAGTCAGATGGGCGCATTTCCATGTGGGTACCGTTTTACAATTCGGTGCGGAACACTAAAAAGGTGATAAATGGCGCCGTCCGGATTAAGAAACCCGGACGCGGGTGTCGTAAGCCGAACAAATAGGGACCAGCGAATTTGTTAAATTACGGATTTGCTGCGTTGGGAACATTCGCCGGAAATTTTTGAATAAAAATGTGATGAACGATTATTGTGGACTTGGTGTGTGTGCGTGTTATTGTATGGGTACACGCTTAATGGCGTGCCTGCACACAGAACTTTTGTCAGTGTCCAGTAGTGGACTTGAAATATAGGTATAGGATGACTTTAATTTCAATGCGTATCTGTAAGGCCGGTGGAAGTGCTCATAAATACTTTAATTATTAAACTTTTATTGCGGCAATGATAGTACCTCTACCTACTCTGTCAATTTCAAAACTATAACAATAAAATGTTCGAGACCGTTTATTTTACAAAACATAGCAGATACATTTCCCGGCAAGGACTCAGTGATAGTTACATCGCTAAAAGCACTAGGTATCCAACAGATCGATAGCTCTAGGTTGTACCACAAACATTTAATAACTTGAACATGAGCCATAAATAATTAGGAGCAAGTTTCATTGTGTAATGAAACTTGGCCTAATACCCGAATGTTCTAATTTGTTACATATTTGTAGATGGCACGTGTATGTTTTCCCGTGGGAGTGATAAATCATATTTTTATATTTCGGTGCTCCAAATGGCCTTGGGTCTTTTGGTAGGACAATCTACATTTAATCTAATAAAGCTGGAGAGTTTTCCTTTCTTTGTTTTAACGTAGTACTAATCTCTGAAACTACCAGTCGTATTGATAAGAATATTTTTGTATATGATAGCCAAAATAAAGATGATTGAACCACACGTACGAAGTCGCAGCTAATAATATTATAAGGAGGTAAAGTTTTTTTTTGTAGTCTATGTAATAGTTCGATAATAAAAAAAAAATTCGACCGGTAGAAAGATAACACTATTGCCAAGTGTCATAAGATATAATATGTTTCATGGTATGTTTGACTTCCACGTGAACGAAGTCGCAAGCAGAAGCTAGTTATTTAAAAGACAAATAGGTGACCCAAGATTGTCTACTGTGTTCTTTTCTTTACAAAAGTCAAAATTAGAAAGAGATATCTTAAAAAGTCACAAACAATATGATTGCGTAATGTTCAAAACATAAAAGTGGTCTACGGTCGAAACAAATCCAATTCATTTGAAGTTTTATATTATTATATCAAGTTTTCACAAACCAATCGTTAAAATAAATGTTACTTATTTCATAAATCGCAGCAAATTCCCTCTTATTTCAATAATATTCACCTTCAGACCAAAAAAATAAAATGAAACGGTTCCCAGTACACCTCTCCATCGGGAGAGTATGCTAGCATATTTTTTATGGCTAGTTATACTTATTACAAAGTACTTGGAGTAGTTTGAGCTTCCAAGAGCTCCCAAGAGCTTCGCCTCAAGATCTCATCTTGGAAGAGATGTAAATTAATACGGGGAAACATTATGCTAACTATGCCAAGTGGGTGTTCTTAGCTGAGTACCAACCTCGTTACCTTTCAATTTTATTTTAATTTGTAATGCTCTTATAAAGTTTGCGCTTAGAGAGAGAGGGACTACGTGGTTTAGGTACATTCCTTCTAGTTTTTTCATTTGAAAATCTTTTGTTTCTTGGTCTGCATTGTCATCATTATCATATTTACCTACAAAAGTTGTGGATTCAGTATCAACCTATTTTTATCCCAATGCAATGTGAAGGCATCCATTCATACAGAGAAGGCATGAGCATTGATCACCACGCTGCTTAAGGCGGATGCAATTTCAGACTAATTTTATGTTCAGATCCAGATTTCCTTACGATGTCTTCCTTCACCGACGACAATAATGTCCATGATTAAACTTAGAAAGCGAATTAATCGAAAAAATCACATTTGGTGTTTGCCCGGTGCCAAATTCGAAACCTTATGCATGAACCATTGATATCAATATTAGTTGAATATGTCCACCAGACTTTCCGTTCATATCTGAATAAAGGACAATTCTCCAAACTTGTCCACCCTTGTGAACAACAGATCCTAATTATCTATAATACATAAATTAATACCAATAAAACCTTACGGCCCATATGTCAGTACAAATCATTGCGCTAATTAATGACCAATGCTTACGGCTGATTGCGCGCGATTAGAAATGCGATTAGTACCTAAGGTATCTATTATAATATAATGATAGCTCATTATGTATCTTATATGGCATTGTATATGATTACTAGCTTTTGACCGCGACTTCGAGCGCGTGATTTTTCTTACGATACCTAATTGGGATAATAAAATAAAGCATTTAAGCATAACTTAGCTTCCTATTATTGAGTCGAAGCTTTCGTTTCGGAGGTTAACGCATTCAACAAAATAATAAATACACAAACTCTTTAATTCAGAACACTTTATAATATTAAGTCAATCTCAATGTAGACTAGCCAAGTACGTAGGAGATATTGTGGTGCGCAAACACAGGTACACTCCCTCTTCCCTTACTCTCATAGTCCGATGGGAAGGCAATTTGTCGCAACCAGGAAGAGATCAGGACAAACGACCATACGTGCTTTCCAAGGCACGGGCGTGTAACACTACCATCTTTTAAACTCCGGGCCGCTACCGAAAAATACCTAGTGGAAAAACGTAATAACACTTTGCCCGACCTGAGAATAGGACTCAGGATCCCAACGCACAGCAGTCGCGCTTGCGGCCATAAGATCGACAAGACAATCAATGACATTGTATAATTATGTAGCTCAAACATACCACGCTAATATACAATTAACCAAATGTCTATCGAATTACGATGTAATTCAGGCACTAACGCAGAATGATCAAGTCTCCACATTACTAATTCCAAGCGACCGCTAATTCCTTTACTAAATAACGAATTCCATTAACACTGACGATATGGAATGCGTGCCGCCGCGTCGTGCGGCGCATTGTGTTTGATTGACGCACGTTCGAACGCATGTGTCGGTCGTGTCGGTCGGAATTCCAACCAATTACTGCTCCCAATCACGGGTAACAAGTTTTACAAACACAGGTGGTATTCTGATGTCGGTGTTGTTATTAGAATATTGTGTAGTAGTGTTCTTAGTAATATACATCGACGGTATGGCTCGGTAGCTGAGTGATTGGCTGTAGCGCTGCGTATCGTAGGCTCAAATATTTCTATGGTGTATAGGCAGTTTTTACGGATTTTATTTCTTACTTTACAGTTAGGTCGGAGATGTGTCCTAGTGGAAAGCATGTAAAGCCGGTGATCCTTTTTTTCAATTTAAGTATTTTAGTGCTTGAGGAAAAGGTGAGCGCATCTGTGTCTGCGCACACACTTGTGCATTATTATATATTCAGCATACTAGGCTAGTCTCCATTGAGAAATTGAATCGGGGAATATTTTATTTACTTATTTTTATTGTTTACCTGCGACAATCATATCATTGCTTGTTTGTCACTAAATATCATAAAAAACCGCCCTTTACTTGTTTGTGAATGTTCTGAAATGCGGCTAAAGGATTAGTGAACTGATAAGCAGCAGTGACTCCTTGTTTGTTAGTTCAAACTGCGACCATTAATCAGTCTGTCTGATTATGGTAATTTTCACTTCTGATAGTTTAACTAGCTTTTACATTCGACGTCGTCTGCGTGAATCTCGTCTATCGAGGATGCTTAATAATGCAAAAGTAGCCTATGTTGCTCCAGAAGGAAAGCTGGTAGGAATAGAGTTGTATGAAGTCCTCAGCATTGCTATGTCCTTACCAGATCCTAAGCTACCTTTTTACCAAACAATACAATAGCTTCTGTAGTTATGAAAAACAAACAGACAGTTACTTTTGCATGTTGATTGGGTCATTGCGGTGTTTATCTTTAACATTGGAAATAGACGAAGACGAGAAAGAAGGCTGGAGCCGGCAATGTAGCTTGAATAAAAACCTGAATCTCTTACTAATGACAGAAATATGACATGACATTAAAATTACATAATTATGCCTAATTTCATCGGGCTGGCTTTAAAGGCTAAGTCATTACTTATGCTAAGTTATTTATGCTAAGCCGTGGACACCGATCTAAATGATAAGGTAAACAATGGTCTGGCTGGTAGGCTGCATAATTACTGTTTTTAATGATTTCCATATTTAAATATTTATTAAAAACAAAACATGAAGACACATTTTTGTTTTTACCTTTCGGGACACGGGAGGGTTGGTGCGGTGCGATGTCAGAGAGCATCTGACATGATGATTGTTTGCAACGTCGCAGTAAGCTGCAGTGCGCTGTTTTGCCACAATGCGCGTAACGCACGTTACGCCCGATGCGTTGCGTGCGTGTGGCGTCACTCATAAATATTTTCAAAATTCATTACCGCAGCAACATCGCACATGTCATCTGGAATACTCCCCTGCCTCGTCCGCATCACCCTCGACGCATGACAGACATGTTTCAAGATTAGCCAGTGACGTCACATGAAAACGACGTTCCTCATAACATTTTTTTACACTTTTTCGCGCTCGATTTATTTCGAAACGTTACAGTTTTTGTACAGTAAATCATTCCGTCTGATAAACTTCGGGCTGTGTGCTTAGGTACTGAAATATTAGTGTGAGTAAGAGCTTAGGTTTTGTCGGGTTTTCTCGTCTTTACTGATGATGTTAATTTTTTGTTGGATTATTTTTGTTGAGTATGTGAATTACCACAGATGTGCATGCGCAAAATACTTAAAAACAATACTTTATACAGGCAAAGAAAAGCTACAAGGGAATGTCGTAGTAAACTACACAAAATTCTGTCATAAAATGAATAAATTATACCTTTGTTCTTAAGCGACAATAAGGTTCAGGGTTACCAATATCCCTAATGGAACACAGGTAACGTCTAACCCACCAAATCTTATAAAATACTA
Organism: Hoplodrina ambigua; assembly: GCA_949774945.1. NCBI lineage: Eukaryota > Metazoa > Arthropoda > Insecta > Lepidoptera > Noctuidae > Hoplodrina > Hoplodrina ambigua. The sequence continues at coordinate 775,012 of OX458974.1, read as the reverse complement.
GTTTCTGCCTGCGATTTGGTCCGCCTAAAAGTCACATGCACCATTCAACATATCCTAGTATGACACTGAAACTGTATAGCTCAGTAAAAGATTTTTTTGTGATGGGACCAATACTTCTAAGGTCTCTTTACCATTTCAAACTATTTCACCTATTTATTATAATATTAGCATACCTACATAATAATATAACGAGACTAACAAAAGTACTAAATGTTAGTAAAAATATTAAAAAAAGCCATCACAGTACAATCAACTTTATAGATAAAACATTAAAACATTTCTTTAAAAATTGATGTTTAGAACCGAAACAGTTTAACACCACATTCAATCCGAACCACAAATAATAAATACAGGCTGAAATATACGCTAAACCCTGTCCAACCTTAAGTTATTTCAATTACATCTTGCAAATCAAATTCTAGGGAAATATTGGTCCTTCGGGAACCAATAGTGGGTCACGGGAGGGTTATATTAAAACAAATCTGTCGCTATCTTCGACGTTCGAGGATCTTTTGAAGTACCGTATTTTATTTGATTTCGCTTTCAGTTTTGTAAGGCTTTTGTCAATTTCGAATAAATGGATTATTGTTTGAACTTAGACGAGATTATGGCTTCTGCTGTGTAGTCGATTTGTTATTGTGTTATCAATGAATTTTATAACTACGTAAAAAAAATCTCACATAGTAAAACGTTATCATCTACCTATACAAATTAATAGAATTGTAGTTTTTGATTTTCATGGCATGGTACTTTTAAACACATTTTTTAAATTATTGTCTGTCTGTCTGGCTGCTTGATCCGGCTAATCTCCGAAATAATTGGACCGATTTAAACGTGACCTTCACTGGCAGATAGCTGATGTTACGCGGGTAAGCCAGTTTTAAAATAATCCATTTTTGATTGCGTGATTGATTTAATTAGCAATCATTACAATTTCACTACATAATTAGATACTTACAACTGTATTACCTTTTTTGTTAATTTATAAGCAATACCTTTTACCTAACGACTAACTAAATAAAATACTTTGTTCTAAAAAAAGCAAAAATAAAACGTTACACAAAAAATCTCAGGTTTTTTCGCAGTCTCCTTATAACAATACTCAGGTAAAAATACAAAGGTGTCACAGTGTAGACGTTAAAATTTAAATAATGGACGCGAAATGATGTTACAAAAATCAGGGGTCTCTAAATGTCGTGCCCTCGTGCCAAGGGGAAGACTCGTGTCATGAATGAAATAACCGTGTCCTTGCCAATGAAAGTAGACAACGATTTGTGGGAGAATGAAAGAAAAGGGCGGACGAAAGAATATTGGCGTATTCTAGGCATTGCTCCTATAGCTACGTTCTTATATGCCATCGTTGGGTCTATGGTAGATGGTTATTGAAACTGATTGATGCTTTGTCCTGAATGACTGACGGATCAGCGCACAGCATAAACCGCTGATCGTAGAGACTTGAAACTTGGAGAGTGTGGACGTTGTGAAAATTATTTTTTTGTTAATTTTCGACTTCTACGTGGACGTGAAGTCGCTGACAAAAGCTAGTGTCATAATAATCAATCGCTTGCGGTTAATGTTCTGAGGGTCGTAGAGCTGGAGTCGTGCCACAACACTAAGGCGTTCGTCGTGCGGTTTCCGATTCAGCGTGAGGAGACTTTCCTCAAAGAAAAGTTTTGGTTGACGGGTGTCATGTTTCGACAATTTCGCGGAAGACTACGTGACACCTCGCAGCGTAACTTGACGCCGCGCCGTCGCTTCGTGTGCAGTGTTGTTAAGATTTAAAGTTTGTTTGTTTGATTTATTTTAATATCAAAATCAAAATACGCGGTTCAGGTTTATTATGATTAGTATAGTTAGATTTGTCTTTGGTTTAAATTTGGTGAATGAATCAATTATTCTTATGATTTTATTAATAATTCCCATTGAGTGACTAAGATTTTAACTGAATTATTTTAAATGATTTAAGCAATAATTATGTGTATCTACATATTCTCTCTCTCTCTGTCTTGTGGCCAGTAAGGTCTTACGACCCCACACACCCTAGTGTCAGAGTTTCTAAACAGCCTCAAGGGCCTCTGACATGGTTTGAGAGGAACAGTAAGTCCAGGTTTCCTCACGATGTTTTCCTCCACCGATGCCAGTGATGTCCAATATAAACTCGGAAAGTATACGTACCTACCTATTAAATGATCTTAAAAAGTGTGACTTGTAATTATTTCGTAAATAAATGTGTATATCTGTTTATCTGCAGGATCGGGGATCGTTAGAGAGGATGACGCGGGAGCGGCGGCGTAGCGGGTAAGTCAAATATATGATTAAATCAAGAACATTACATAGCAAAATTAAAAAAAAATGTTTGTAGATAATCTCAAAATAAGATTCAAAGCGAACCTACTCATGTATATGATTAGTAGCTCTGCATTTTGCTCATCCCAGTAGTTACCTATATGGATGGTTACGATATGTAAAAGAAAAATAATCCAAAGTCAAGAACATAAGAAATAACATAGTTCAGTGGTATTGAAACTGTTAAACCAATTTTAAATTACAGCTAAGTGCTTTTTTTTATTGAAATAAAATAACAAAAGGCCAAAATTTTTAAGTAGATAATAGATTTGTTCTAAGCACATAATTTTTTGCGTACTTTTGAGGGTTTCGTTAAAAGCCTAAAGAAATTTGTTAAAGGCTAGACAAAAGAGATTTTTAAGAGCAAAAGTAATTTGGTCTTTTTGTCCGGAGCGAGTAATTTTGAACCGCTGGGCCGTTTTAACTGCTTGTATTGCATGTAAAACTGTTTTATGTTAACATAAAGGAATTTTTAGTAGTTTTTTTGACACTCTTAATGTACCCTGGTTTCGTAATGGTAAATTACATTAGTTACTTTATTTTTATTCATTCTTGTTTGTTCATTTCGGAAAAAGGCTAGGTTTCATGGACAATGATGACGAAACTTATAATTCATGCAAGATTCTAGGCTTTTGTCTATATTTAGCCTACTTTAAATTATTGGCCAAGTTTAAGAGTAAGTCTCTCGTAGGTATAAAACTATTAACGAAATTGGAATCTTTAATTTTACTTTTACTTACATACTTTCTTTAAACTGCTACCTTGTTTGGTGGCAGGTATTAGTAATGCTTCAGAGACAATCATTTAGCAACAGCTGCCTCAGCAATAACGGGTGTAAAATGACCCTGTTTTCCCCATCATTACGAACTTTTTTTGTTCAGGACCATACCCGGAATCCTTTCTAGTAATGGTCAAAGTTCCAAATTTATTTTAAGTATTTTTACTAAAACTAGTTTTAAATGTTATAACTAAACTTTAAATAGGTACCCCCATGGCCCCTGTACAGTGGTCAACACCCGTAGGCACAAAGTTTTGCTTACGTTATATTGCGCGCTACCAAGTCGTTTCCCAACAATATTTTTTGCTCAATGTTAGTTAAGTAGTTTCATCGAAGGAGTTTAATTTAGGAAAACTGGTAATTAGTGACCGATACAATCACATCAGCCGATATCACAAAGGCGTGCACACGCGCGCGTCTACGGTTGATAGTTGAACGAAAAAATAATGATGCATGATAAAAGTTGGTTGGTTAATATAAAAGAATAATTTATAACTTACAGGTGATGATAGTGTGTTATTTTTGTTATTCAAATTCTATTGGAGCGACGGAAGTCGTGAGCTCATTCAATAAAAAAATATCGATACTCTTGCGCCATCCCATCTTCCTAGTTCGGCGTGCTGTGCTGGCGCTGCTGCTGCGGCTGCAGAAAACCTCAAACGGCGTAAGTATAGTACCCTTTCAGGTAACTATATTTTCGAGCCGTTTGGGGTGGAAACTCTCGGGTCGTGGGGTCCGTGTGCCCATGGCCTTTTCAAGGAGTTGGCCAAACGATTGGTTGATTCTTCCCGTGACCCAAGGGCTGGTTTTTACCTTGGCCAGAGGTTAAGCATTGCCATTCAACGTGGCAATGCGGCCAGTCTTTTGGGCACATTTCCAGTAGACAGCGATGCGGATGAATTTTTTGATGCCATTTAATTTTAGTTTCTCTTTTTTTTATATTCTGGTTGTTTTTTATTTAATTTTATTATTAAGCTTGTAAATATTACCTTTTAACATTATAAATTCTTTGGAAAACTTGTTTCTTGTTATGAGTACAATCATGTATTTAGGTATCGGTCACTATAATCACCAGTCATACCATATATTTATCGTAACGTCTCAACAAATTTTCAATGGCAAGTCGGCAATCGACAACAGTCAACAAACCAGCTACGTACTAACAAACATCCCTCAAAACACACATGTTATTTCTGACTTTAACGCGATGGACAAACTTTAGTATAAACCATTTGCATATTGTAAATACGGGCAGTTAGACAGTTTAGACAGAACAACTCCAGAATACGGTTATATTTGAACGTATGGCGTGCACTTGTGTTGTACATATTCACTATTTACATCAAGTGTGAAAGAGAAATAAGCTTTACAGTTCTGGGAGGTCGAAAGCAAAGCCGTAAAGCGGAGCTAGTATAGACATTTTAGAACGATTTGAACCGATATTGTTTTACACGAAGTGTGTCATTTTTTTTTAGCAATAAATCACATTTAATTACAAAAAACAACATTTAACCAAAAACGTAACTTAACGCGGGTGATAAAAACGACGTGGACGAAGTCACGGACAGAAACTAGTCTTTAATAATTGTAGAAAGACATGCAACACTAAAATACGATTTATCTAAACAATGAACGTTGCGTGAAACAATACCTATGAGATTTTCTTTTATATCTTTGCCGATTATTTTAGAAAATAAATATCACGCCATTTCATTGAAGTTTATCAATTACTTCAGCTGTCTTTCAATCACTACACCCACACTATGATCAATTGTTCCCAAAACAGAACGTCATACATCAGCAAGCAGCTGTAGATTGATGACGCCCTAGTACACACTGTTCACATCTCAGTATTTGGGTACATTTGTGCTAAGTCACGCAAAGCCTATTCAGCGAACCATTCATTCATGATCTCCTAATTAAGTAATTGCTAATCAGCGTTATAGTCTAATCCATTGATAAAGAATTAAGCTCTATTCTTTTTTTATGTTGTTAATCCCTCCTACGAATAACTATCAGATTGTGACATCTATCTAAGCTAGCTTATCATTTCTCTTCTAGAATATCCTAACTTACTATTAGTTAAAGTTTTGTTTAATAAACGTGAAAGTTTGTATATCCTCGTTGGGCAAATTATGATTTTGGTTTAATTTATAAGTCTACGCAGATGAAGTCGCGGGCAAAGGCTTGTTTTTTTTTAATTGTACAAAGGCTTCTCCAAATCTCTAATCGAACACATTTTATTTGGCTATCGGCTACTACCAACTAAAACTACTGTTATCAACCTTATAAAGACCGTCGCACCAGCAAGCCTATTTCAAGTACCTATTCCCAAAGTGATATTGATTGCCAAAATCTAATTTGTAGTAGATACTTCATGTACCTACATATTATAGGTACGTAACATAAAACTATTCCCTCGCTACACAGCAACATTGGGCACCTACGCTCGTTTCGCCGTACCGCGCCGCCATGAAAGCGGTTTTATCGAATTTAACACTTTACACAGCGCGACACAGCGCTTAATGGAATTTTCGACGACAAATCTAACGCCGATGCAAACTGTCGTGAAAGAGAATTGCTACTTTGATTCTAGCCAGAAGAGATAAAGTTTGGAACACGTGTTTAGAGCTGGCTAAATTAGATTCCGTGTCGAGATTTGCGGATTATTTTGTTCGAGTTCAAAAGATAGGGAAAATAAGAAACTTTCATCTTTTTTGTGTTCTACCTAAAGCTAACGATATCTAAAGTTATCCTTAATAAAACTAATATAGCTTCTTTTTACTGAGTTACTTTTTGCTTACAATATTTTGGATATCATGAAATAGACACCTATTTAATTTAAGTTTTTATTTTAGTTCGTTTTTGTAATCGCAGTTACGTTTCGTTTTTATTACTGTCTTGTTTAACTGGTTTAGTACGCTTAAAAGCCGACAATTTTGCAAGTAAAAACGTTGTCTTTTACTTAAAAAAAAAAGACAAAAGGGAATAAAATAAAATGACATAGTAAAATAAAGTGGACAGTACATATTACAAAATTGTTCTCTTGCTCCGACAAAATAGTCGCTAAGTAATTTGCACTTCATTATACACTGAATGGGTGCCGCAGAGTTTGACAGGGAAGCCATTGTTGACCTAATTAAAATAGTTTTGTCGATAACCGGAAGCGCACAGTTATACTCTTTGATTGTCCAAGCGTTTTATTATAATATAACTAGAAAATGTTCTATAACACGCAGTTTAGGTTAGATTCAAAAGTCAGTGTCCAAGTGAGCGTAGCCGCGAGCAAAACTAGTAATATAATGTATTGGTAATCGGTTGGTGACTGCCTCGTAGGTCTAGTGGTCGCAAGCGCGACTGCTGTGCATGAGGTCTTAGGTTCGATTCCCAGGTCGGGCAAAGTGTTATTGGATTTTTCCATCAGGAGTTTCTCAGTAGCAGCCTCGGAGTCTGGATTTGTGCCCGATTGATGGCAATAGGCTCGCCCCCTATTACATGGGACTAAAACATAACTGGCGAAATGTGGGTGTACTAATGGGTACATCTCTGCCTAACCCTTCGGGAATTACAGGCGTGATGTTATGTTTATGGTAAATCAGTCGTTCGAATATATGTATGTAAATGTTTATTGGTACAGTCACATTTAGTAAACAATAATCAGTCTTAAGTCCTAATTGCAATGTAACACACAAATCTCAAACTGGGATGCCAATGAAAATTTGCCTTTGCTTCCATTCCATTGCCCATTAGCAAATTCGAGGCCAACGAAACAGCTACAGATTGCAACATTACCATTTACCTACCATGAGCGCAAATACCCTTTGCTTATAAACCAACCCTCTCCTCTATTAGGCTCGCCATGTTTGCGTTTACATTTCATCGCCACACATCCATCATTCCCGTCTGACACGTGCGACTTCCGCCATATTGCATTTTGAAAAACAGCACTTCGTGACATTTCTGACGCACGCAGGGATTTGATTGGGACAATATTTCAACCGGATAGCTTAGTTTAGTTTTGGACATGTGATTTAGTAAAAGTGTGGTGTTTTTGTTTGTTCATCAGACTCAACTTTGGTTTTTGTCTCTAAATATTCTTATCTGCATAATTTGGGTAATGGCTCAGTGGTCTAGTGGCCGCAAAGCGCGACTGCTGAGCACGAGGTCTTGGGTTCGATTCCCAAGTCGGGCAAAGTGATATTGAGTTTTTCCATCAGAAATTTCTCAGTAGCAGCCTCGGAGTCTGGATTCGTGCCCGGTTGATGGCAATAGGCTCGCCCCCTATTACATGGGACTTAAACATAACTGGCGAAATGTGGGTGTACTAATGGGTACACCTCTGCCTAACCCTTCGGGGATTACAGGCGTGATGTTATGTTATGGCTCAGTGGTTCAGGCTCCTGAGTTGCCGCTGGTTGTGGGTTCGATACAGGGTATGTACGACTGCGTCAAAAAATATCCTTGAAGTATAGACTTACTTCATTTGCCCGCATCTTCGGAAAATAGATAATCGCTTGCGCAGATGAAATCGCGAATAAAAACTAACCTATGTCCCTATGCCCTTTTCCAGACCATAAGCTAGCTCTGTGCCTTTAGTTATGTTTGGTTTTGTGTTTTTTTTGCGATGAGGTAACAAACAAAAAGTTAAGATTAACAAATTGTTCACAAACGTAACAAAAAAAAAAACACAATTTAATTTAAATACTCTAGCAGACATTTACAAGGCATATAAATAAAGAAGAAACTGATACATAATTATTTATTTAACATAAATACATACAATGTAACCATCTACATTAAATAACTTAGGTATACCTATCGAGGTACCCAAGTAATTTTAGAAACACATGCGTATATCAATAGACCTACATTAATGGGTCTCCTAAATCAATTAACCCACTTTGTCCGATGTGGTGGTCACGACCTTATCGCTTAGGCAAAATGCATTATAGGACCTTTATGTTATACTCTGTACGGAACGTACAAACATAAAGTACTTACGAGTACATAGGTCCTAAATGAAATTGTAATTCTAAGCTGATTTTGATATTAGGTAATAATTTTGTAAATTGAATTTAGGAAATTGCTTTTATCATACTAACATGAATATTTTGATCTGTTTTTTTCGTATTGAATATTAATTTTATGGTCATTTTTCAGAGGCATTAAGTAGTCATGAATGTGATCAACTTTTATCATGGACACACACTGAAATATAAAAAAACCCTTCATAAATTTAAATACAAAAGTGTATATACTTTAACACGATCACAATGTATGAACGCTTATTTGTGTATATTTCCTGGGTTGGTCTCTTCGATTGGCCAGAAAATAAAATACTCAAAAAAAGTTAATATGTAACAGTAAAATTACGACGTGTGTACTGTATAGCGTTGAATAAACTGTACTATTAAGTTGAAACGACTACAAATCAATTGAGATAATAATGGAAACTGATGAAATGTCAGATCCTCAAAGACACATTACTGGCTGAAATATTATTCTATACTCCTTGGATATAAAGTCGAGTACATCCAAAGTCAGTTGCGACGTAACATGACGCATTTACCTAAATAAAAACATTCCAAAAATAATTTAATCAAAAGTTTTAAACTTTTCCTACGCTTTTTTTGGCTTCAACTGGCACGTTTTTTGGTCAGCTTACAGTAGGTACCTACCCACGTAGGGATTATTTTTGTTTTTCGGTTACTTTGGTAAAGGAATTTAAAAAAATGGTAAAAAGCCTCAATGTATGTAGATGAAACTGGGCTGTATGGATAATCCGGGGTACCTACAGGGTAATCTAAAAACGACAAAATGTACTAAAATAGCAGCTACATTTGAATATTATAATGTATGTAGACAAAGTCGAAGAATTTATTTGAATTAGTCCATTTCCACGCAATTTCTAATTGTCAAGGAATCGGTCAGTTAGTCAGAATGTTGAAGCTAGTTGCTCGTTCCAAAACGTAGGCCTCTATAATATTTGTTATAATAATCCAGGGTCAGAATGTTGAAGCTAGTTGCTCGTTCCAAAACGTAGGCCTCTATAATATTTGTTATAATAATCCAGGGCCGATACTGAAGCATGATGCACGTCGTCTCTTCTTATAGAGAAGGGACATTGATCACCGCTCTTGCTCAAGGCATATTGGTGATTTCAGACTTAAATTAATTATAAGTCCAGAAGATGTTTTCGATGTTTTCCTTCATCGATGTCAGTGATGTTCAAGAAAAACTTAGAAAGTACATATGAATTTACAATCATATTGGTACTTGCTCGATCGCATGACAGGCGGGCGCCTTCACAACTGGGCCATCACGACAGTCTATACAAGTTATACCCTTGAAAAAAAAAAACGCAATAACATTGACCTTCGTCGACGTCGCGCGTCGCTTCGGACCCAAAGTGATCGTTCCACAAATCTTTCATTTTCCACGACTGTCCTATCGAAAAGATTTACGCATCCCAAAAATCGTTTACAAGAAAAAACAATTTAAATATGTAAATGTTGCTTTGTTTAGTGAAAAGTTTAGCCTTTTACAATGAGAAAAATATGGTAATGCAACGTCTAAGGTCAATTTCTATATAAATGTATAATTTCGTGTTAAAAGTTAGCTTTGCTCTTTAATACATTAAAAGGGAATCTAGTTTCAGGTTGGCGAAAATTCCAAGTTGATGCGGTTTTGGTTATGAATAGATTTAGCGCGTGTTAGTTAATTTAGGTTTCATAATGGGAGCAAATAATAGAGAGAAAATACCGTGAATTTAGGTTAAAATACTTAGGCGACTGAAATATGCGCAAGTAGATCATAATTATTATTTAAATGCGTGGGTTCTGTTTAGTTCCTGTACGGTACAAAATAACGATTTTGGAGTTGTTTTGGATTTAGGATTTATTTCCTTTTTTGAACGTACAGGAAAAAATGTAGTAAAAAAATATTATTATTAATTTTATCACTAAGTAGGTTTTGCCCGTGACTTCGTCTCCATGAAAGTGTACCGCATAACATAGCCAATCGCAAACGGCAATATTGTAGACTTCTCTCAGTGAAAACAAAATTATAATCTGGTCCGATTACAATTTTGTTTTCACGGAGAGAAGTCTACAATATTGTCGTTTCACTCACGCATTTCCAGAGATTACCTCACAAAAATAAAAAACAAAATAAACATTTATTTCCACAACCCACATTTTATAATATTAATATAGGTTGTGACCTATTACCAACTTTTGCCGAAAAATCCTATATTATTTAACAACCGCACGCAAATGTAACTACTCTATACACAGCTTTACACCTCAATTTAGCAGAGCAACACCTACGAGGTAAAGCTTAGCAATTAGCGAGGCCAGTATCAGATGGAAATTTCCATACGGCTCTGTTAATGTACTGTTTGATGCCCAATACTGTTTTGCGGTACAATTAATTTTACAGCTAATATAGTCTGCCAGTATTTCATAATACAGCTCCTAATTAAGCCAACTTTGCAATATGCTGCACATCAGAACTAGTAATTTGTGAACTATTTTGGCTCATAATGTTTGCTGCGGAAATACGTGCTTTTGAAGGCTAATTAGTTTTTGTTTTCAGATGCAAGTATCTCCGTAATATTGAGTTTTAAACATGTTTTGTGTGTATTGACTTTGTTTAATAGTTGCGGCTATAACTTCTTTTTTTTATCTGATACTTTTTTCTGTTTTAATGTTAATTTTGCTTACCTACTCTTTTTGTCAGCCGTCCTAATCTATTTGTATAATCTATGTTATGTATTTTATTGAAAGAAAAGAAAGAGGGAAAAACTGTTTATTCACGCGAAAATGACGCACATAACATTAAAAGAAAAACTGTACATAATAGCAAAGTATAAACAAGTCTGTAAAACTAAAAATCAAATAAATACAAAAAGAAATTTATTTATAAATTTATTATTTTATTTTATTTATTTTAAATGAATGAATTAAGTTCATACATTAGAAGTAGTTACTACTTTAAGCCTATTTTAGTTGTATATATTGAATAAATAAATGTTCTACCTGGTTTAGAACGTTACTCACTTACCTTGATGAATCTGGTTCTCTAGTAAACCATCTTTAAGTTATCTTTATTACAACATTAAGGTCTGAATTGTATCTGTCGTGAAGGATGTTGCTACAATCACGATTGATCCATTCATATAATCATTCAGTTGCCCTATTACTAAAATACCATAATACCATAAATTATCATGAAACCAATCCCTCAAAAACTCCAGTAATTAACATAACACCGCAAAGAAACTCCAACTTACACCCGAAATTCGGCAAAAAAGTAAATTAAAAACTGCCAAAGTTAGGCCCACGGCGTCCTTCGCTAATAAGGATGCTAATCACGTTTTTGTCCAAAATCCTGGCGATATTAAAGTCTTGGACTAGTTAAATATCTAAGCGCAGTCCGATATTATTTCCTGCTCGGATTGTAGACAAAGCTTGGCCCTAATGAGTTTACTACGCTTATAAATCCTATTTGGATGCGCAGGGGGGTGGGGGGAGGTCCAAATGGAAATTGTAAACGTTTGCAATGAAATTCTGATGAGACGCGTTCGTAGTTGCTTCGTGTCTGTTTCGTCTTTTTTTCCGTTCCATTCTAATTATGTTAATTGTTTGAGGCAAATACTCGTACTTTCTGATTATTTTGGTCTTTGTTTTATTTTAGTGTACCGAGTAAAGTGGGAACGTTCAGAAGAATGAATTGTCTTAAGCTCTCTGTTAATGTACGTACGCAGACCTTGGTTTTAATGAGATACGGCTATGTGAGGCAGTTCGATGGTAACCTTATAGATAGTTTACTCACCCTAGCCCCGTTCCCAGACTAAATTGATTCATTTTAAAAGGTTAGCTCGACTCCTTCATTGGTTTAGTGGCAAGCACAACTGCTTACTGATGGATTTAATCTAACACTGATCAGAAAAACACTATTGGTTTTTTTCTTAATTTCCCTGATGCAGTCCGAAGTCTCAATTAGCGCCCAATTGATGGCAATATTTTCTCCTATTACAAGGGATTCAATCATGTTGAAACTATTCAAAGGTAGACTGGACCTACACCTCTGTATGTCCTTTCGGGTAATACAAGCACGATGTTATGTTAGCAAACGATTCACGTGGCGGTAATTAACCACAAGCCACTCAAGAAAGTCCCCCTCCCCATTCTAAATCGGTTCAGTTTAAGCTCTAAAGAAGCCGGGCTGTGGAAGTTAGAAGCTCTAATTGTTGGCCCCGATTAATGTTGAATTTATTCAATGCTTTGTTGTGCGTTGTTATTGACATTTTGCGTGTTTTCATTGTTGTGGCTCATTAAGCTTTTAACATACACTTACCTGCTGTTTGATGTTCATGTTTAATTGTTTCAAATTACGCTCAGAAACAATCTATTAGCGTTGTGTTGAATACTGAATAACATTATTTTGTGTGTTTATGACTGACTGCCCCGTTGGTCTCGTGGTCATAAGTGTGACTGCGGAGCGTGGAGTCCTAGATTCGATTGTCAGGTCGAGCAGTGTTATTAGGATTTTTCATTAGGATTTTTTTCAGTAGCAGCTCGGAGTTTGAAAGCTGGTCTGCTGCACCTGATGTTTCCCCGGTAGTAATGTATGCCGTCTTATGGAAGTATGAGAGTGAGGGAAGAGGGAGTGCACTTCAATTAGATCAGAAGAATATTACCTATTATAGTGCTTATGATGTAATAGTTGTTGTGATTAGTAGTTGATATTAAAGGAGGAGAACTGAGTATGTGACGCGTTTAGAAACTACGGCAATTAACATTAATTATCTACTTTGCTACCTATTTTTTAAAGAGATGCCGATAAATAACCTTTTTTACATTCTTGTTTTTCCCCAAGTTTTATTTCGGGTAGCTTTTTTAATTCAGTTTTGCATCAAATGACATTTCTTTTTGAATGATAAAAACATTTTTCTGTCCTTTGTATTTTTTCAGATACTTATGTTATTGCGTCGCAGCGTCGCTTTGTCAACACAAGACCTCGTCTCGTCCTTGAGTTACAGTTTAATAATCATTTGTCGTGTGATGAGTATCTCGTTGTATCGCGGTTCACTTAATAATGAACGGCGTATGATTGCTGCAGCTCTCGCTCTAACAGATTACATTCTGGCGCACTCCAATCAATCCGCGCCTGCCGTTAGTTAGTCCTGTGGTACAGTGGCAGCGTTGTACAATGATTATGCTTTAGAATTAATAACTAGCTCCACTATCTAACTTAAGTTGACAATCCAAAAATATCTGTTAACTGCGTGAATAAACTTGCGAAATAAAAGGTAGCTTTTGTTCTTATCCAGATCCTAAACTATCTCTTTGTCAAACATTATGATCGGTTCAGTGGTTTTGTCGTGATAAGATAACAAACATACAGACAGAGTAACTTTCGAATTTATACCTAACACTAGTTTCCACCCGCGACTTCTTCGGCGTCAAAGTTAATATATTATCTAACGGTAACCGATTTTATTTCCGGGATAAAAAGTAACCTGTGTACTATTCCACCTTACAGTCTATCTTTCCGCCAAATTTCATCCAGATCCATTCAGTCGTTCTGGTGTGATTGACTAAAAAATTATACATCCTAATGTTAGTAAGAAGTAAGATTGGTTCGACTAATTTTACTGAACTGTTTAACTGACAAGTTTAACTGAACAACACAAATTATTTCTCCAATAAGATCAAAAGTGTTGCTAAGGTTCAGATTTTATGCTCCATGTAATAGGTGTGATTATTACTCGGGTTGCTACTAAAAAATCTTGATGGAAAAGCCTAATTAAACCTTTCTTGACCTAGGGATCAAACACAGAGCAGCGGTCAGAGCGTGTGAGTTTAATATTCTCTAAACTTACATGTCCATCAAATACTTGTGTTGTGTCTATTTGAACGCGTGTCTACTATTTGGCTTGAGCACATTTGTGCGACTGATGAATGTTTAAAGTAAGACCATTATATTGAACTAGCTTCTGCCCGCGACTTAGTCCGTGTTCGACACGGACTAAGTCGCGGGCAGCTCCGTGACAAAGTGACTTATCAATTGCCAAATTTCAACCAGATCCGTTCAGCCGTTCTGGCGTGATTAAGTACCAAACATCCGGCCATCCAAACTTTCGCATTTGTGATAGTAGTAAGGTTAACAAAGGTTAGAATTCTTATTAAAATATACTACAAATGTAGGACTTAATAACGTAAATTTTATATAGAACACAGTACATATTTGTCACGTTTAATGTACAATTTAGGCAAACCAGATTGTTGATTTACTTCTTCGCTTTGGAGAATATTCACGAATATGACTACATTAATGATAATTAATTTCCTCTTCGACTATAACTCAAATTAATATTCGCTCAAAAGATTAACTCACGTTCGTGAAAATAATTCAATGTAATTGGAATTTCAGTCTTTACTAAATTAAATTCCCATTTCAGAAATGTACCTCGTACTTCTTTAGTTATATTTCGGAACATGTGACAATCAAACGAGTGGCGTAACCAACCTCACATACAATTGTGTATTTGATTGGTTTATGACTTGAAATCTAGAATCTGTCAAATCGCATTTGATCATGTAGAAAGATGAAGGCGCTTTGAAGAAAAAAATGTATTGTGTGTTTGTTTGTAATGGATTAACTCAATATCTACTGGACCGATTTAAAAAATCTTTTACCATTAGAAAACTACATTATCTGCGAGTAACATAAGCTATATTTTATTTTATTTTTGCGCGGACGACGTCGCGGGCGAATTCTGGTGTCTAATATATACAGGCTGACTTTTAATTAACTGTCCTTTTTTCAGGGGGTATAACTAAAGAATATAAACAACTTTTACTATCGTACCAACCCAGCAATGTGAAATAGCCAGCTGCTTCTAGATTTTGAACGTGTGTGGGATACATTTTTGGACAATCTAAGCATAATTTTCGAATAACCTATTTTTGGTAATATATTTGAAGTAATTAACTGAATTATTGAAGAATAACTTATTTTTGGTATATATTTGAAGGAATTAACCGAATTATTGAATGATTTTGAGTTAGCTCTTTTAAGCAGAACTGAGCTCAATTTGATTTATTCAAAAACGTATTATATCGCTCATATTTTCTATAGCTTCTAGTACAACATCACCTCTAGCCGCTACTGAGCGCTTATTGACGAACTGTAGATGGGATAGCGTTGTATCCCATGCTAAGCGAGTACGTACGTACCTGTGTTTACGTTCGTTTTACACGATCAACTACACCTGCTGTAACATTCAATGTTGACAGAATATAATGAAAACAGTATTTGATTACGATTCCATATTAACTTGATGTATCCCGCTGCTTTGCCTGCGTGATATGTTTCAAGTATAGTATGCTCGTGTACAGTTAAGAGGCTTACTTTTCCATGAAGCCATGATAATGTACTTACAGACAAGTATATTAAAGTATTATGTAATATTTACTTTAGCGGTTATACTTGTTCATTTATTGCTATGAGACGTTAAAGTAAAGGATAGCAAGAAATATCTAAACAAATGCATAGCAGAATAGTTATAGCAAGTTGTATGTTTGTTTAACTGATATTTGTATGGATTTTTAGTTGGTGATTTTTTTAATTCAAGCTCTCCATCTTTCCGCTGGGTTTGGGCAGGCGGGGCTATGAACCCACACGCACACAGTAATATATAGGTATGAATGAATGAATGATAACTTTATTTGCCAGAATATTAGTACAGAAGTCGCACGAAACTGCCTACGGCATAAGCCACAGGGCGATTTAGTTTTTTGAAAGAGCTATATTCTGAAATATTGTCAAACGCAAAAAAAACAAATAGCGAGTATTTGTTGTTTATGAACAGTCGCCGTAATTTTATTTGACTCTTCATGTATTTTAAGAAAACTTCCTGAAATTCGACGAGAATGCAAAACTGCACTTTGTAAACTGTGTAGCTATCGGATATTTGCTGATAGATAAATGTATAAACTGTGTACGCAATTTCCATCAAAGCTTCATTCACTATTTATTCAATTTCAGACCAAAATCAATATTGCTGCCTCGTCTATCACTGAAGGCAATATTGCAATAATCAGCCTCTCTCCATTTCTATTCATCTCAATGCAAATAGATATTATACTAATAAAATGGACGGCTACCAATATCTTGGAGCACTAGAAGTAACCCAAAATAATATTCTGACAATAATCAATTTGGTTTGGGAGCCTGATATCATAGAACGTCGCTGCAAATTAGGGCAAGAATAAAATAATACAGTCAATATATTTTAGCTTTTCTTTGTCGATCTGTAGTGTAAATAAATTAAATACCTTTTTGCTTATTAATTACTCAAGTCCCACGTAATGAGACACAATTGATTTTTTATGGTTCTGACTTACCGGTATGACAACCGGGCCTTGAGCGGATAAGGCCTTTTATTAGATATCAAACAAGATATTATTACTTTAATTTTATTTTCTGATTAGATACGTGTTTAGTGTCCGCTGTAAGCCGCCATTTTGAATTTATTGTGATATCACATACGAGTAACTTGTAATCAGCGGACGACCAAGATGCTTTTAGAAGTTTAGTAGGTAGTTATGATGGAACAGATGAACATACATACCAGTCAAAATGATAACCCTCCTTTTTGATTTGCCGTAGGATATAAAAGGACGAATTTTGATAACCATGCTTCCATGATCCCGTGAGCCGGCGTGACTCTAAGCTTGCATCAGTACGTAGCGGCCTACGATAGTAAGCTGGTATAACACCGGTATTCATCAGGGCCACGGCCGGATTGGGCTAATTTTAAATGCATACACCTACCCTCTTGGCATGCAGACTGGCTGGATGTTACACCGTTGCGTGACACCATATGACTTGTATGTAAAAAACATTTACACCCTGCAATTTAATTGCCTGATTAATGCAGTAATGTTGCGTACCTTTTAAACATTATTTTGATCAAGCAAGTTTTAATGTATTGAATTAATGAGTAATGTAGTGAATTTATGACTTCATCGACCTGTTTTGTCGTCGTATTTCATTCTGCATTGCCTATGTAGGTAAATTATATTATAAATATATTAAAGCTGAAGAGTAATTTTATCTTTGTTTAAACGAGCTTATCCCTGGAAGACTAGTCGGGTTGGAAGAATTATTTTAAGATGGTCATATTCATGAGGAATAATAATCTAAGATAACTGAAGACAGGTGAAAAAAAAAACGCGGACAAAGCCGTGAGCAGAAGCTAGTAGTAAATATTTATTTTTAATTTATAAAAAAGATTTTGTTAAGATATCCGATGATAGACAAATGGACCACGTTACAATAAATTCTTCTCAAAATAAGATGGGAACACAACTGTTTTATAATCACCAGTCGCTTGGTATGCTGATATACTTGTTTATCAGACTCTGAATTATGAATTTAAACTACATCTCTAATTTGGTTGACGCCATGTAAGCGTATTTATTTAGTCGCTCTTTGTGTATTATTTGAGCCCATCTTTATTCATAAGCGTAATAATTACAACGTACTTTAATAAAAGACTTAATTAATATAAACAGAGGTGGAGGAAGTGACTCGGTCTCGCCGCCTACGCACCAAACTCTAGACATAATAATATTTTATGAATCTGTGTAAATAATAAATAACGTTTTATGTTATCAGTTGGTAAAATTTATGAAATGTGGATACGTAGGAAACGTACAGGTTGTTAATTAAATAAAAGAGGACAAGGATAATAAAAAACCTATCTTTCCTTTAAAAATATTCAATACCTCTTGCGTACATAATACCATTAATACCCATCTGTTATTGTTTCACTGCAGGGCAAAGGCCTCTTCTCATACAGAGAAGGTACGAGCATTAATCACTACGCTTGCTCAAGGCGGATTGGCGATTTCAGACTTATATTATTCTCTATATTCTCTAATAATAAGTAAAGGTTTCCTCACGATATTTTCCTTCACCGATGTCAGTAAAGTCCAAGATAAACTTAAAAAGTACATGTATGAACTAGAAAAAGTCACAATGGTACTTGCCCGTGCTCGGTTCCGAAAACGACATCGTGTACATAGGTACTTGCGAAGTCAAAGTCAAATCATTTATTTCAATTAGGCCATTGTAAGGCGCTTTTGAACGTCATATTGCGTATAGGTACCTAATATTTGCACTTGTTGTGTAAAGGTTAAAAACAATGACACATCAGCAACATGGTGCTAACGTCCATGCTATCTTAGTACTGTCAAAAAGAACACTCAATTCAATCTTGACAAATTAATCCACCAAGAACACAATAGTACAAAAATCCACTGTTCCTAATAAATCTATTTCGGTCACAAAGTTCTCTAATCACCTCTTACACCGACGACTAGCAAAGCAGTGATCTATTCACACCCGACCCAAAGCCACAATTACTGTGCATTCACTTCCGCATTTTATTGACGGCGACAAGATTAATTCGCGGCAATTTTCCGCGCGCTTTTATTACGCGTTGGTGTGACGGGCGGCCTGATGTACGGGCGAGTTGGATCGGAGATAGATTACTTCATTCATTACGTCGCCGTGACGTCATGGAGGCTAGAAACTAATAGCGTACATAACAGCACACCAGATTATATTTGGGGGAGATGGAATGGTCGTGGTGGTGGGTTCAAGAAGTTAAGCAACCTAGGCGTTGAACAAGCACGAAATGTAGGTTTTTTTATTACTTGTGTTTATAATTATGCAATATTTTAAAACGATTTCCCCTTTCGAAATAGACGCCCATGTCAATCTATAACACAAAATGAAATAGAACGGCGGTTTGTACCTAGTGTCAAAATATAAATGTTTACATAGAAAAATGTTTTTTTTTTTTTTAATTTATTCTGTCCCTTTGTTTGTTCCGGTTAATCTTCAAAACGGCAAGCCCGATTTTGACGGGGCTTTTACTGGTTATAATGAGTAGAGTACGCCTCTTATTGTAGAGTAGGAATTAGGGTTCAGTTACAAAAACCTCGTGATGTTCCTCGTTTATGCGAACGAATTGGTAGTAATAGTATTAAAAAAAAACCATGAAATCACCACAAAAAAGCAATTAATAACCAAACGGCGTAACAAACAGTTTCAATCACGAACTACTATTTCGTCAGTTTCACTAAAAACTTCATATTCGCTATGGAAACACTTTAATTAAAACTTAAGATTGGATCATAATCGAAGTTTAGCGCAACCCACAAGTTTGGCCACAGAACTTCACAATGACTTGCTAGGATCACTGAAGGTTGTTTAAGCCAAGCACGCGACACATAGTTTGTGGTAAGTGTATCGGTTCGATCGTCTCAGGAATTACTAACTAGGACTGTTAGATGGTCCAAATTGTTTTGAAAGTCTCGAGTTTTTGGGCTATAGGTCAAAGAAGACGGATCAAGTTTATGTTATAAAACCAAACTGCTTCTTTTTCAAAACAAAACTTGATTTTCTACTTCTACTTTACTTTCTGGTCGCAAAACGCGACTATTGAGCAATGAGGTCTTGAATTTAATTGCCAGGTCTGGCAAATGTTATCGCATCCATTATGAATTTTCCAGTAGCAGCCACGGAGTTTACATTTATGCCCAGTTGATGGCAATAGGGTCGCTGTGTGTGTACAATTGTAGGTACATGTAATGTGGGTGTACTAACTTTTGCCTAACCATTCGCGGATTACCTATACTTTCAAACTTATTTGTGTTATTAGCGCTTTCTTTTACCTTGATCCTGTTATTATTTTATATGTTTACAGATAGATAACATTTAATTGACCTTAATTTTGTTCCTCACTTCACATAATCTTACGTTTACCTGGCTTTATGATTTCCGTATAAAGACAAAAATAACGCTGATTAATTTTAAATCTATTCTAACTATAAGTTTAGAATGTAAATTGCTGGATAATAATGTGACACATTCGGCATTTATTGAATTAGTTCTAGACGTAAGTAATTGATATAGATAGATTGGTTAGTTTTGGCAGAATTAAGCATAATTTATTTGCTAATAAACTACAAAAATTGTCGAATTTTTAAAAATTTTGGGGCAACATTTTATTTTACATCTTTAAAACAAACATATTTCACTCTTTCTTTACCTATCATTATTCCATATTACTATGACATAAGAAGGTATGTAATAGTAATGTGTCACAAGTTAATATTGGTGGCTTTGTCCTGACGCAATGGCACATGCTCCGCGGATTCCAATCAGCGCAATCCATAAATGTCAGCCATGTATTATGGTGAACATTATGGGAAGCAGTGAGGCAAATGTAGCTTATATTGTAATAGATATCTTTTGCTTATTGTATTTTAACAAATATCTATTAATATATAAGCCATATTGCGGTATTTTATTGCATTTTGCATATTGCGGTATTTAAACATAAATTAAAACTACTATTTATTCTATCTATATTTTGTTTTCTTTTTGTAAGAATTTCTTCCGATAAAATTGAGGAATTGTCGGAATGGAATGACTGCCCGGTTGGTCTTGTGGGCTCGATTCTCAAGTTGGGCAAATTGTTATTGGGTATTTTCATTAGGAATTTCTCAGTAGCCGCCTGAGGTTTGAAAGTTGGCGGTTTGATATCCCCGTGCCTCGGAGAGCACGTAAAGCCTGCACTAAAATATTTCCTGCATCCTTGGCTAGTCTTCATTGAGATTGGAAACCGTCACTGAAATTCAGTCCGGCAATATATTATATATTATTGTAATGAATATCACGAAGGTTATTCCGGTTAGATCCCAAAATAAATCCCCCATGGTATAAATCTTTAATTGTTTTATTAATGGCGGATCACTTTGGAGGATCTGACCGGAATGTATCCATTTCAAATGAACGATACGTAATCGTAATCCTTATAATACGTAATCCTGCGCACGGACTAAATAAGTTTTATCCTAAGATATTTATTATTAGAAATGGACAAAATCATTTATTAAACTTGCATTTCTAGTGTCGTTTTTCCAAACAATGACTCCAGAAAGTTATTTATTAAAAGTTAACCTTTGGTGTTAACAACAACAATTTTAGGTCAACAACCTTTTGCATTGTGATACGAACAAAAGTTATAGGTTACCTAACTACCAACAAATAAATATTTAAAAATCAAAGTCAATCAAAATGTCGTTAACCCAGCCATCATAATACAATGAGTAATTAACAATAATAATCTTTAATCACTTCATTTTTTTATCTCAATTTTCCAATATTTGAACTTACGACGAAAATACGATTTTCTCAAACAAACGTTTAAACCCGATCCCTCCCCAGTTCAAAAATATCCTTTCTTCACCCTCTCACTCATCAACTTAAACTGTGAAGTGTTCTTTCAGTTACAACATGGAACTTAATCATACTTACAATTCAACTTTTCTTGCGGTTTTGTGAATCAAAAGATGGTGTATCAAGCCCCACTACACAGATCGTGACATCTGACCGAATTCGGACTCGCCGGATTTTCCCATCAGTCTGTAACACCACCTGAAACGAAAGTTCAGTCTCTAGACTTCCAGACAAATCGTTTTTGTGTTCGATGGACTTTAACCACATCATCTGCTTACCAGGCAAACATGAAACATCACGAGTGCCACTAATTCGACATCCACATTCACGCAATCAATCAGTGTCTGCTGGCCATTGGATATGCGAAGAAGTGTGACGGTGATCGATCCTCACAGACCCCACTCAATATTCCGTCCACTCTAAGTAATAGTGCCCATTGACTGGGCTGAATAGATGAGAAGCCGCCCTGAAATAGGTGTGACAAATTTTGGGAACTAACGTTACTTGATTGAAAATACCTGTAGTGTGACGGAAATCAAGCAGTATTGTAAATATTGTGGAAGGGGATGTGGTGCGTGTCGTGTTTGGTACACATGGTGACACCAGGGTTACTCGCGTCACCGGTTCACAACGGCTAGTATCCTTACTATGCGTTACTAAAGCTTGGAAACATGCTGGTCTTTCTCCATGGGACAATTCAGCGTCTTTATAAAATGCACTGGTTGCTGATTTAAATCTGACTTTTACTAAACTCTTGACGACGCTAATGTGTGTGACGCCATTGTGACTACAGAAATAAAAACTAAGAAATCAAACTGCGCAATCATAACCAGAACAATTCATTTGTGTATAAAAAATGTAATACGTTTATTTTTTCTAATAAAAGTAGACATTTATCAAACAAATTCGTAAATTGTCGCCACACTGCGACTATGTACGCTAATGTCTGTCTTTAACTCGCTCTACGTACTTATTCCCCGCACGTCATCAAACAAAGCGCCTTACCAAGCCGTGCTGTTAATTGAAAATAATAATACCATCCGTGAACATTCCTGCCTCGTAGGTACCATAATTCCCTCTAAGTAAAGGTATTTAAATAAAACATCAGATAACTGTGAAGGCAGCATGTGCGTAGCTGACACTCATACATTATCGTACATCCGAGCTTAAGATTACGTGCCTCGCGTAAAACTCGTTTTCTCTCTACCTATAGTAACGACCTGAAGGAAAAATGATGCGTTAAGCGAGATACATGTGTCTATGAATAATTTAACACCCGTCTTTTGCTGAGTCTAAGTGGGACTTTCACCCTATAACGTTGCGGCTATATCGGCTAGTTTGTCGTACATTGCTAGTTATAGTAAAATAAAAAAATAAAACATACAATGGATGCGGTAATGTATGTCAAACATGGTTCTACATAAATAAGGTGGATGTCCCGAATATTGACCATCGGAGTGTGAGTCGCAACCGAAAGTTTTTTACGATTTGACTTCGTTTTACTTGGGCTGCGCTTAAGGCTCGCTTCAGCGCAAATCGTCTAAATAAAACGCGTCTTAAATATTTTCGTGTGGAATGAGCCGAATAACGCCCTTTATGGGGCTTTGGAAAAAGTTTTTACGACGTTCTTAAGGCAATTCGCAAGTAAACTAAAACAAGGTGATTTTGATGTAAAATGTGCATTGACGACGATTTTTGGGAGACCTTAATAAATTGGTTCCAGGTTTTTTAATTTTCGCCTCTGAAACACATTGAGTGTAATTAATGGCTAGCAATTTACTTTATTAAAATACGATTATTATTTGAATTTGAATTAAATCGTGTTTGTTTTATATCTTATTATAAACTGCAAGTAATTTTAATTACGGTTAAATTTCAAACTAATGATATCCATAAGCCCATAAAGTATGTATATAATTATTGGGGACGTTCAATACTTTAATTCATTTGGGATAATTAAGTAAGGTTATTTGTGGCTGAGTGTGAAAATAAAAATTGCATCATATTATTTCGGCTAAAATGCGACAGCTTTTTACAGCTACAGTTAACAGCCAAAGTATTCATGTTATTAATAGATTTCGCAGGCAAAAAACCTAGATGTGAAAACAAAATAATATTCGGCAAAAATGTATGGAAGCTGAAGATATTATACATATAAAGCAATACAACATCTGACGTTAGATTTTTCTTCTTACCATAATAACTATTAAATACTATGTCAGCTCGACATCAAAATCACGTTGAAATCAAAAACTTATGGCGAATGAACAATTTAAAAATAGTAGAAACTAGTCTGATAATATTACGAACTAGTCCGAATCCTCATCATCTGCTTAGCCTTTTCCCAAAGGCTTAGTCGTGGCCGCTCCGATAATAGGTAGTAGAATCTTAGAAAGTAGTCGGCCAATAGTAGAAATTAGTCCAGATATAGAAAGTAGTCTGGACATAGAAACTACTCAGATATAATAGTAGAAACTAGATGGGCAATAGTAGAAACTAGTCGGACAATAGTAGAAACTAGTCAGACAATAGTAGAAAATGTAAAAAACCAGTCCAGTGAAATTGTCACTATCGGTAGAAATATTATAAGTGGTTTTTATTAGTCAAGTAGAATATTTAATTCTCCTT
Organism: Hoplodrina ambigua; assembly: GCA_949774945.1. NCBI lineage: Eukaryota > Metazoa > Arthropoda > Insecta > Lepidoptera > Noctuidae > Hoplodrina > Hoplodrina ambigua. The sequence goes on along the minus strand of OX458974.1, from coordinate 750,933 downwards.
TCAAAAGTATGATATTTTTGGTAACATACCTACATTTTTTCAATTCAATAATAATTTAAGGCCAGTTCTACTTTGTACCTGGGGTATTCTTCCCCAAATATTTTTTTGGTAGCACAATAATTCTGTCGCTTGCAAAAAATACTCCTGAATTAATAAATAAAGACATTAAAATGACTTTGTTGTTTTATGTTTCCCTGGTCCATCGTACATCAAAATTAGTGCTCTTTCATCTTCGCGGGGTCTCGGTACTAAAATCATAAGTACTGCATATATTTCAGAAAGATCCTCTTAGCTGGCTCCCTGAGGGAATGCGATAAAAAAAATCTTACATACTTTTTACAGGATTTGCTCAAAGGGAGGTGAACAAAGGAAGAAAATAAATTATTTTGTTCTACACAGTAAGAATGGCAGAAAGTCTTTTTTTATATTGTGTTATTCGAAAATACCAAAATATTGAAGTTTTCTAAATGTTTAAAATTCTCGTATGTTAATATAGTGACTTTGCATTGCATTGTCGCGAACATTTTTTCGAGCCAGCAACTATTTTAACAATCTACCAGAATTTCATCACAATCGGATGACTGGTTTAGAATCGCATAGAAGGGAATGTACAAAGATTTTTATTTATAGAGATCGATTACAAATTTTACTGAATTATGAACAAAAAGACATCGGATGGAAACAAAGTACTCATAATTATTTAAAATTAAAACATTATTAGTTCTTTCAGATAGTCAAATAGGCATTAATTGTAATGTTCAGCTAAAACGTGCGAGAGCTCTAAAGTAATCAATTAACATTAATTATTTGTGTTAATTAAATCGTCTTAAACGTACCTTCAGCATTTAATAAGACTTATATTCATCAATCTATAGTTTATCAAGACGAGGGGCACACTAACAGCTCCAGAGGCTTACCATGAGCGCTCAAGGGACACGTAAAGTAATTTCGTTTTAAATTGGAAATACTTCTTTTGTACATAATATACAAGCTGATTTTTGGTTTACCTGAAACCTGAAAAGGGGTCATTGTACTCATTATGAACAACTTTTTAAAAGGGGTCGAGGAAAAAACAATATAGCCGTAATAAAAAATACTTCTATTCTATAATCAGGTTTCTGGTTACAAAAAAGAAGGCTGTATATTTAGTTTGAAGACTTAATATATCAATCAGTGATACTAATTGTTCTTGTCGTAGAAAATTCGTGTTTCTATTTTTAAAAAACGACTCGAATCGAATAATTTTACTTCGGCGCGTTCGTTCTAGACCAATATAACCGATTACTTACTTGTCAGTCATATACGACATTGTTCCTAACTCAATTGTCTTCTCAACCTTGAACCCGGCGCTTCAGATAACCCCAAATCTCCCCTTTTTAACCAACTAAGTTATGAACTGTGGGACTCGCAGTACCTACATAAGTTTTGCGCGTAAATTATAATTTGGCAAAATTTATGGGCCCCGAGATCCCAGCCCAGTTCGTGTGTATTTATATTTTACTAGCTAACAAACTAAGTCAAACAGTAACTGGTTTCAGCTAGTTTAGTACTGTTTAGTTTCAAGGCTATATCGTGATTGGTGTCTGTTACTTTTTATTAACTTGTAAAATTTTTATTTGGAGCAAAACTTAAGTGCGAACCTTCTTTTGTGAAGAAATCTGAACTTGTTTTTAATATAAGTCGGTTTGGCAGTATTTCAAAATACACCTCTTTCGAAGAAGAGAATCGCCCCGTTGTGTATGCGGTAGGCAGTGTCGCGAGACTATATCACTGTGTGCGTGCAAGTTCATCGCTCTGCTTGCCTAAACCCAGCGGAAAGATGGCTAGTTCGAAATCGAAAATCAAAAAGAATTAAAAAAAAATCTGTTTATTTTATTATTGATTCATGTTTTGAATCACTAGCATTGTTATTGGATTGAAATTGACGAGGGTACATAATTCGTCACTGGAGGAGGCACCCCTTTTGTTACCCACTGTAATTACAAAATTAATTAAATCAAAACTATTAGAAGCAAAGCGTCGAATCTTTTAGTTAAGTTACGTTTAGCAATTATATTATTGGGAACGAGGCAGTCGAGAAGAAAACTAATTTACTTAATTACCGTACTTATAATTAATTATTGTAGTTAGTGTTTCTGGCGTAATTAGGCGAGAACTGAGTTTCGCGACAAAAGGTTTGGTCGCGTCTTTTGTGTTTACAATTAATTTGTGGATCCGGGGGACTAAATAAATGCTTATTTTACTAATTATGGTGTAATATGTTTCTCACCAAAATGAAGAAGAATCAACGATTTAAAAGTATTATAGTACTAATAGTTCCAGTAAGCAGTTCCAGAGATATGCCCGTTTAAAGAACCAAAAAACCTTTAAGCTTTAATGAAGCCTTTATGCTTAGATCAAGGGTTTTGAGGTTCCTGCAGTATTTTCTTGACAATGAATGGAATGTGTAAATTACTAACTTTATATCAGTTTAAAGCTCCACGTATACCTAATGATTTAGTTATTTAATTGAAATAAATGGTCTCAGTTTTGTACTCTGTCTTATTGTAAGTTAACAGACTTGTTATAATTTATTTTATTTTAAAACAGTGTTTTTTGCTCGTCTTTATAGGAACGTACTGTTTGGAACGAGCAACTAGTTTCAGCTTTTTGACCCTCGACTCCTTCATAATTTAATAATGCCTGTAAATGATTTATATGGAACTAATTCATTTGCTTTTTTGAGATTGAATAAACTATACCTACTCGTAGGTAGGTATCTACTAAAAATTATATGAACTTTAGAAACAAGCAATATAATGCAGAAAGCATAAAAACATGTTCAGATGAATCTAGTATCCACCCTAAAATGGAAATTAGGAAAATTGAGTCATATTACGACACTCGACATACGTTGATATATTGCCTTAACAAGTTAACATCATGTCCTGCGTCAATCTTCACCTGAAAGAAGTTACGTACGCTGCTAAGGGGCTAAACACATTTATTTAGTTTGAAGTTTCTTACATATAAATGGGTAAAACAAATTGTGTTTGTTGTTTTAAATTAATAATCGGTTCGAATAGAATTATTTATGTAAGCGCGCTCGGCCTTCGGGCCTAAATAACACCAGCGAAGGAATAAGGACAGCATCTGAAAATAACACCATCAATGGACTATGAGAACCTTCATCAAAGTAAATCTGTGAAGGGTTACAATCTGGTAACAACATAAAACAGTTCTAAGTATTACATTAAAGTAGAACTTTTAACATTTCATGGTAAAGGCGGTCTTTAGCGCCATCTTTCACTACGGGACACAAAGGCCACTTGAAGTCTGTCGTTACAAATTATGTTAGGAATAAAACATTTTATTGGCAACCCCGCCCTGGACGAGTAGCTGTAAATTCAGCAGCTTTATTAAAATGTTTGATGTTCAGCGTTAACTGACTATGGTCTATTTTTGGTCGATTTCAATGTTACTACAGCGCTGCGGTGGAGGTCGCTTTTTATGCTTTATTGCAAGTTTGTTGCCAGTTTTCTGTCTATATCATAGGTGCTCATTTCAGTAACTACCTACTAATGTTATTGACTTGTTTAAAATGGCTGTAACTAATGTCTGCCGTCGAAAACTTGAAATGTAAGTATCTATTTGTTATCCTACGGTAATATGATCCAAGGCTAAGCACTTAAATACCATCAAAGATTAAAATTAAAAATCTGCTGTCTAATCTTCCTATCTACTTACTATCTAACAGCAACTCTTGCCATAACCTTTAAAAAAAAATTTATTCAGCATCTTAAAAAATGCAATAATGAAAAATGATAATGAATCTGAAATTAACAATGTAGGGTTATCGTATTGACGATCAAAAGGTAATAATTATTTATTCACAGATTTTAACATGAAAATATTTACCCAGACATTTCATCTAAAGTTGTGAGCAAATCCGCGTAACCCTAAGCCTGGTGTAGCGAGCATCGGGCTTAGCCTAAAGTCCGTTCACCCCTAGACCCGCTCAGCTCAGACTTACATGGTTCAGACAGAGAATACATCGTGTCTTTGATAGATTAACTTCATATTTGTATTTATGGGATTGCTGTTTCTACAAATAGGTAGGTACTGGCTGTTAGTTCATGAATTCATTGTAGATGTTCTTGATTTATTTTGTTTACTACAGTTTGTTTACGACGACGCGTCGTTCCGTCTGGGTTCAAAATAATGAGCTCATGGTCATCCTCGAAAATATCCGTTGATTTCGCATGAGAATGGTAATCGTTGATATAACCATAATGAATGGCAAGTGGTTTTTTCTTTTGAAAAAATCAATTAAAAATAGGTTAAAATAACGGGTGAAAAATTTTACGTATTTTTTTTTTAAACCTGTTGATTTTAGTTTTTCCAAGCCGAATACTCTAGGATGATACACATAAACAAACTCGGAGGTCTGCTAATTGTCAGTAACAAGAAAATTACTTTACTTTAAAAAATCCCTCGCTAAGAATTTCGCCTGTATCGTGGTTGCAAACATACCTATACATATACTTACAAACACAAATTACCAGACCGGGAACAACTACTTGTAGGCTATATAAATATTTGTTCCGTGCAGGACTGAACTCGCACCATGCAGCGCAGCAGCCCCTCGTTCAGCCGCAGGATTTTAAGAGTAAATTAGCTGTAACGCTTATTACACTAAAGATAGCGTAACATGGAATAGAAACGTTCACACGTACGGAGACAGTAAAGCCCAAACAATAAAGTAACCACAAAAAAACCGGAATCAAACATAATATAATAAAATAAACATAAAAATAAGGGAATCGCCTCACGCACGCCGTTCCGGACGTTTTCATTGTAATGACGTTCTATCTCGCGTAAAAATATGAGTGGGTAATACCTCGATGCGTAAACAGAATAACGGTTTTATCGCCGGACGATATTAGCCGGAACGGGCGGACGGCCACTATCGCCGGTTTGCCCTACGACCGATCTGTGACTATACGCGTTTACCCTTATAGAGTGGATATTATTATGTTGGTATAGGAAGTAAGATGCGTTATGATAAATTGGCACCTAACACAGGGAAATGTCTTCCAAAATACATTCAATCGAGTGGCAACCACGTACCAGAAGCCGCATTGTGGGAAGGCCCCCACGAGGTGGACTTATGACCTAATTAAGGTTGCGGGAAACTGCTGGATGCGGGCAGCATTTCAGGAAAAAGTTAAGAGTTTATCGTATCTTAATTTTACGTCTATTACATATCTCCTTTAATATTGTACCCAATCATTAGTGTTACGAATTTTGTTGTTCACAACAAAGTGCCAGTGTATCGACGAGTGCAAAACGCAATGCATGATTTATTAGCGCGGTCAACGACCTTTAAAACTTAGCTTTTGATAGTTTCCAGGGTTAGTTTACAAGGTCTTTAGAAAGTCAAGGTTAAAGTTGTATTGTATAACGGGGTGGTGTCCGCAACTCCTCGTCCTGGCCCGCATTTTGAGTAATGATAAAGTTAAGATGGTGCTAAAATAATTACTTAGGTTGATGCGGTTCATCTTTGACGAAGAAAGGGCGGGTGTGTGTCGAGGATTAGTTAAAATCCCGTTGCTTTAAGTAATTAGATGGGTATATCTATGTGTCGTGGTGATTTACAGACACTAATCTTACAGAGACAGATACCAAGAAATATACTTTATAAAAATGAGCATAGAAATAATCAAATTAATGATTTTGTTTTGATCTGTTCATCTGTTGGCTAAAATCATTAATCATCATCTCTAGAGGTTACTAGGAAACCTTTCGCTTACCAGTTAGGTGAAGAGTCAGATGCAGAACGCGATAGTCTTAGTCTTTGAAGTTCCTCTTTCTAGATGTTTAACCACCATCAGGGTCTAATCATATGACAACGATAAAAAAAATACATAATTTTATTTCAAAATATATTATGTCTAAAAATAATAATATCTATGTAAAATGTATGACTACTAGAAACATTGTTAAAAAATACTTAAAAGTTCAGCTTACGTATCTACCTACTTACTTATTTTACGGGCAGCGTTGTAGCCTTAATGTTATAACTAACCGACTCATCGCGTAAGTCAAGGTTAACTGTCGCGTATTCCCCTTAATGCGTGTCATTTGTCGGCTGGAGTGACGCGGGCAAAGGTCGCGCCCCACCAACCCTTGTAAAGCTTCATAATCCTGAATGACATACTAGACAAAAACTTAGGCTAAATAGAGCTGACATTTTTTGTTGTCGGACTGCCTCGTTGGTCTAGTGGTCGCAAACGCGACTGCTGTGCATGAGGTCTTGGGTTCGATTCCCAGGTCGGGCAAAGTGTTATTGGGTTTTTCCATAAGGAATTTCTCAGTAGCAGCCTCGGAGTCTGGATTTGTGCCCGGTAGATGGCAATAGGCTCGCCCCCTATTACATGGGACTAAAAACATAACTGGCGAAATGTGGGTGTACTAATGGGTACACCTCTGCCTAACCCTTCGGGGATTACAGGCGTGATGTTATGTTATGTTATGTTATGTTATTTTTTGTTGTTTTGAAACTAAAGCTGAGAGGTGACCATGGTATGTTGGAGCTAGCTTCTTCCAACCAGATGTGGCAAAATATCAGATGGATATTTTAACTTAGTACTGCCAAAAGAAGCCAAACCACAATATCTCAATGTTGAAATTAATTCAATCTTTCAAATGTGTTACATTATTATCTAGCAATAACAATGCAAAAACAAACGTACATAATATGCTCAGTAGAGATTCACAGCGTTTAATAATTTTATGTCTCAAAAATATAATAAAATTTGACGTGGATTGGTTCGTTTTGACAGAACTAACCCCATGTGCTGAATGAGACTTAGATCAGGTATTGAAATATAGTGGGATCGATACGGTTTCATGTACTTTCCGGGACACATTAACTACGTTGTGTAAAAAAGTTAATCAAAAAGTTAATTATCCGTTCAAGACTATATAAAGTATCTGCGATAATATCAGTTTAACTTTAAAGATAAATCGCTCATCATTTAGGAACAGAGACAATCTGTTAGACACATCTGCCCAAAAAACAGCGCTGAAACACTTCTTACAAGCAATAACCTCTCAATATTCTAAACGGAAATTAAGGTTCAAAACTTGGCAGAAACTGTCCAAACTTGACAACAACATCTTGCCTACTTTTTGCGTTCCAACTTGTCTAAAACATTTATTCGTATAAAAGTGACTATATCGATCAATGTCACACACAGACAGTTTATTCCCGAAACAACATGTTCTGCACAATTTGTGAAGGCAAATATGATTTCGTATCTTATTTTCTGTCGCTATGACGTAAAAAGGCACCTTCGATGTTGTTTCGATCTGTCAATGTTTGTGTCTTTTGTTTATTTTTGAAATATAGGTTACCCTTATCTTTTCTGTAAGTACTTACAATCTTTATGACACTTCTAATCTGATTAGTATTATAAATGCGAAAGTTTGAATGGATGGGTGTTTGTTACTCAATTACGCCATAACGATTGAATGGATATGTATGAAATTAGGCACAAAGATAGGTCATAGTTAGAAACATAGGCTACTATTTAGTCTGGAAGAATGTCAGGTTCCCGTGGATGATATAATATCATCTTTCGGGCGGAAGCTAGTGTCACATATCCTTTGATTAATAGTTATTTTCCCATTTCATTTGGTATTTTTTACAGTTCAAAAAAATGTATTCAAAGCTTATAGGTTAAAAAAAATATTTATTTGCACTGGATTTTCAGCTTTACTTTGCGCTTTTCATTCACGCATAAATGCGTCACGTGTCGACACACACATCGACAAATTAAATTCAACAAACCAGCCGACGGCGACGTGACTTTGCACCGTCGTCGGCGTCGCTGTCAAGGGTGTCGCGATATAAACCGGCCGCGCTCTCTCCGTAATGATACCGCAGTAAAAAGCGATGCCATACAACCACTCAACTTTGAGCAAATTACGGTAATTGTGGGCGTAATTACGTTCTAAAAATTTAATGATTAGATGGATGTATGGGCGAAGTTGTGCCACCGCGCTGTACTTCGGCTTGTGTACACTGTTGCTCTCTAGGTAAACGAAGTTATTTTTAATGAAAATGTTTCTTTGGAATATAAAATTACTTTTTAGTATAATAGCCTGGAAGTGTGTTTGAAGGCGGCTATGGATTAGTGTAATGAAGTCTTTGTGACATTACTAAGCAGATTATTGTGGTTGGTTCTGCTATAATGAGTCAACCCACAGACAGTAATATTGTTTAACAACGTCAAACAATATTACTGTCTTGCAATAACAGTTTAATGTACGTCCCAAATCCTTGATCTGCATTTTAAATTAATTTGTGTTAAATATAGGTTCAACTTTATTACGATTAAGTTATTCGATAAATAGTATTAAAACTGACGTGGGTTGGTTTGACAAACCCAAACCCAACAATACCCACATTTTCCGGGACTCTGAGCACATTATTATTGAGAGGCGAACTTGCTCATCTCAAACAATATTAATAATATTAAGAAGTACTGTACAAAAACAAAATGGAGTCACCATGCTTTACTAATGGCACAGGCAAGAAAATACAATAACACTAATAACACAACAATGTCACCCCATAACAAAGCCCGATAAAAGCACAATTCAAAGCTCCATACAAATTGCTGCAACGGCACAACACGACAAAATTTCAAAAGCAAACGAGCAGCGTAACTTCAAAAAGACCTATCATCAAGCCAAGCGCAGATCTCCTTGCAACAGCGCAGGAAATTATTCTTTTGAAGCACAAATTCGTCACCTCTATTCATTGGAATCGTATTCATGTGCTGTAGACTGCGACGATTTAATTGCCACTAATTGGCAGCCGGTGTTTGTACTTATGCAGCCTGGAGAAATGTCTGCCATCAATCAATTAAGCCTGTTCGATGTCTGAATAGGTCGTCTTGGTTACAGATATGTATCGTGTAAGGGACGGATTTGGATTTGACGTTTGATATGTTTGATTGGAAATCGATGATTAAACTTAGCCATGCTGTGGATTATTGTAATTGGCACTATGCAATGCAATTTGTAACATATATCCTTTATTATATAAGGTAATTTGAAAGTATTAAGTATTTAATTATGGCTGTGTTATTTTACAATTTATATTTGCGTACCAGATATAGAGTATGCCGGATTTATACTATTGTTTTTTTTTAACATCACATAACATCACGCCTGTAATCCCCGAAGGGTTAGGCAGAGGTATACCCATTAAGTAGTACACCCACATTTCGCCAGTTATGTTTTTAGTCCCATGTAATAGGGGGCAAGCCTATTGCCATCAACCAGGCACAAATCCAGACTCCGAGGCTGCTACTGAAAAATTCCTGATGGAAAAATCCAATAATACTTTGCCCGACCTGGGAATTGAACCCAAGACCTCATGCGCAGCAGTCGCGCTTGCGACCACTAGACCAACGAGGCAGTCAAAGTTTTTTTTTAAAATATTGTTTATTCGTAAACGAATGTTTTAGAATCACGAGGTTTTAATATTAAATCGCTCATATTATAGATACTTTACCATTATTTCTTAGTCAAAAGATTACAGCCCGAGACAAAGAAAAAAAAAATCATTGCATTCATCAAGATCATTGACGGCCTTGTTTCACTCACTGCCCAGGCTTCCTCTCTTTTGTGCCAAGAGTTGAAGTATTCGTTCGTAAAGAGATTGCGTGATGAGCTAATTATAGATACCTACAGTAAAACAGCTTGCTTCCCCGTCTAAATCTATCTATTTTTAAACATACACGTATAAGAGAAATGATAAAAGAACTCCTAGAAACCACCAGCACAACTAATTGCGAAGCAATCTTGCACAGAACCAAGAAAATTGGCGACCGCCTCGACGTAATTAAATTACTCAGATCAAAAACCGACGTTACTCGGAGTTCCTCGAGTTTGTTCGAATCGACTTGAGTGCGGGGAAGTTGCGGAACTCTTATAAACTATTGCTTTGATGCTACCACTTGCTGGTTCACGATGTCAGTGAGATGCAGCCGGTTTGTATGTTTATTTTGCAGGCAATTACAAGTGAAGACAAGTGATTTAAAAAGTTACCTAATCTGACCTCAAAAGCATACCTAAGGTACGCAAACTTAAAGGGCAACAGAAGGAAAAGGGTGGTTTTTTAGTCAGTAAAAGTCTGACTGTCCTTTCCGCCCAATGTAATTATTGGATAAACAATCAAAGACCAATTTGTTAAAACGACACCTTTCATTAAAAATCAGGTGTTAATATTTAAAATACGTCGGTACCTACTTATATTTTAGGTGTCAAATACGTCTGACCTTCAAAAGCCCTGACGTAATTGACGTCGTGATTTATAGAGCTCCACTTATATGAGGTCCAAGACCTGAGTCTGTGAGCTTCATAATGGCAAATGGAGGGTAGTATTACTTAGGGCCGTAAACTAGCCAGCAGTGAGTGCTCATTTTATAGGTCCACGCGCCGGATATTACGGAGTCTGACGGACTCCGACAAATGGATATACGTCTACCTATGTAGGTTTGTAGGTTAGTATGCATACAGAATAGGTGTGTTTACGAAGATATAGAAGTGGGTTTTTTCTGTTGTTTTTGTCTATGAAGTTTTATAGAGAAAGTGTGGCATTATTATTCTTCTTTTCGAATGGATAGTTTAAGTTAATCGGTTATTTTCTAGTAATATATTTCTCAGTAGGTTGACAATGGCATCGCCGGGTCGGTTGCGTTTAAAATGTCCACAATAGTTCGTGGTTTTCAAAATTGACACTAGCTTATTCATTTAAAAAGGGTTTTAGAAGGGTTTCCTTTGAAAATAACTTTTAAACATTACAGCGCCGTGAAAATGAACTCATGTTACTGAAATGGTTCTCTTTTCTATAAAATTCTTTGCTATCTGCATTTACCCAAGATTTAGTTTTTCTCTTTCATTTAAGTTCCCAGTGACCCCATTTTCTATTGTACGGTCCCCAATTTATTTACGAAAGTGGCATATACGTATTAATATTAACAATGTTCCTAGTTTTATCCTCGTACAAACGAAATAGGATGCAAGCACGCGCCAGCGTACAGTCACTAACAAACTTGTCGGACGCACAAAACGGCGCACGGTTGTGGAAACTGTGATATTAAACAAAGTTCTAACACACAACTTGCAAATTGCAAAACCTAGCGCAGAGGACGGACAAGGATTTTGATAAAGTTTCTTGGCTTATTCATTTTATGTGTTTTTCTAACAATGTCTTTTAATATTGCCAGGGTTAGAAAGAGGAAGAAAAATATCCAAACAGGCGTATTTTTTCACCAGTCACGAGTACAAGAATTACATAAAAAAGTGGTGAAGATACATGTAAAACGAAACTCATGATGGTTACGAAAACGTAGGATTGTACTTAATGATAACAGGAAAAGATGTAAACAATACAGTAGGTTCCTATTTATTTATTACTAGCATAACACCGCGGTTTCACCCGCGTAAGGCTACGTCTTTGACTACTGCTCCGTTCCTGTGGAGTGTAGCGTAATGTTATATAATAAACGCGCTATATAACTTAAAAATAAATATCTAATAGGCCCAGTAGTTCCGTAGACATTACCGCGTTCAAACACACAAACAAACTCTTTAGCTTTATAGAACTAGATGTAAACACGAACGCAAAAGTTATAAAGGTGTACAAAATGTACTGCCAGAACAATGACCCATCTTAAGATCTGAAAGATTTTTTAATAAAAACGCTATTCTTACAATAAGATCAGAAATAAAGCAGAATTATGAAATATGTGTTAGAACAAAGGGCATGAAACTGGCTGACAAAGAAAAAAACGCCCACAAAGCAGTATCTTTTATCTAAAAGAAAAGTAATTTATAGACTTCTGCCGTACATTGTTTAAAATACAGTTAAACCCATAAAGTAGTTTCAGAGATATCGGACAAAAACCTGCGAAATGATGTCTCTTCCAAACGAATAAAGATATAAAAATCTTTCTAAGAGACAAATGTCACTGGTTTATCAACGATTTTTTTTTGGGGTATGAAAACTGAAAACATCTTTCAGTCTTACAATAAAACAGATATTTGTAATTAAGCTTAGCATTTCTTCCCAGTTTAGTAATTAAATACTGCATAATAATAGGGCTAACCCTACTCTAACGGTATTATAACGTAGTAATTGCTTTAGAATTGTACTACTAAAAATTTTATTTAAAGTTATCAAAAAATACGTCATTACAATACGGCTAAGCTGCATAACTATGATATAATCAAGTAATGACTGTAAAATTAAGGTTTAGCCCCTTGGTTTATAAACAAGTTAAGGCACTTAGTGATCATTATAATCAAGTAATTGTGTAATAATATATTAAGCGGCGTCAAGTTAAACGGTATTGCTTACTTAAAACAAGGCTACTCATACTTCGCTCGCGGTTAGCCGTTTTATAGATAAGCAATGACTTACAATTATTCGAGAAAAAAAAAGAAAACAAGCAAGCAAATTAAACAAATTATTTATTAATCATTTATTTCAAACAATTTTAAATGGTTATCAATAACATAAATAATTATTTTTGACATTTGGGCTTAGTAATATTCATAATTAAATCACAATATTATCTTAATATCAAAACATTCTCTAACTTAAAACCCTGGAGTGAAAAGTGTCTTAAGATAATAAAAAAATATAACCATCTATCTCACTAGCTGCAGTTGTCATAAAACAACCTGCTATAACAATTTTCTTCAGTCTTAAGACTATTATATAGCTTTCTAAATTTTACAATATAATCAGTCTTTAACTAAAAAAATATCACAATCATGTAATCAACTGAGTCTTCTATATAGAATTAAATCTAATAGGGGTCCCTATTAGGTTTAATATGTAATATAATTAATAATTAGTAATAAATATATAATAATAAAGACTAAATAATTTAATATATAATATAATTATTTAGTCTTATGGCACTAAGTAATATATACATTTAAGTAGTTATATTAAAATAAAAAAAGAATTGTAGGTACTTGGGTATTTAAAATGGCTTTCTTAGGTTTAGGTAGTCCTCCTTGAATTTTTGGTCGTTTCTGTGTTATTGTTTGTAGGCAATCCATTCCAAAATACCATTTTATGTTTTGGAATGATAGGCGACAATTTAGTTATTAAGTTAGATTTACGTTCCTCATCAATGCCTTTCGGCTGTGTCCGGAAGCTTATGTTGGTACGTGGATTTCTTAAGTACTTGTCATTTAAAAATTTAAAACTTGAGTATTCATCACTAAAATCATTTTTATACAACATGTCATAACTTGACCTCTTAAACGAGACTTGTGTTATATTTTTCAGATAGACTCTAGGGCATGCTTGCTGAATTCGCCGCTCAGAGACATTATTGGGTAAATTGAGAAATTCATTTGCTTGTAGCGCTTTGACAGTTACTCTGCCATTGTTTGCAGAGGCTACAGCTTCCTCAAAATCTGAAAAGTCATATATTTTACCCTTCTTTTTCATTGCAAGTTCCACTTGATGGTGGAACTGGTCGCAGCTCATGAAGGTGTGGCCGGGTTCGAAGTAGTGTAAAGTTATTGTTTCTGTACTTATAACGTCACTGTTTACTAGGTCGACTAACATGGAATAAAACAGCCAATTCTTGTTCTGTGATGTACAATTATCTAACCAGATATTAACATTCTGAACGTCTCGATGACGAAGGAAAAAACTGTAGAACGCGCTCATAATATCCTCTTGTTTTCTACCGGCTATTCCGTCGTGCCAAATTGCAGCAAGAGGTTTCGATTCCTTTGATATTTTTCCAACCGGTGCAAAGGATTGGTTAAAGAGCGTCAAACGGGGACAAAATATAACCGCTTTGAACATCTCCATTCTAGGCAGCATGATAACTTTTTCTAGATCGCCGCTGAAATAAATACTATTTTCGTTTTGCTTTATAGCTTTGTGAGCATCATAAAGGGCTCTAGCTTTTTTGTATCGATCATGATGCTTAGCCCAAGCCAAGCAAGTGTCACAATCAGGAAAACATTGCTTACGAACATCATGGCTTGTTTCTTTAGTGTGATGTTTGTATGATTCGCACTGTTCGCACTCCTCATTCCCGAGCCGAGTGAAAGATATATTCATTGATTTTAAGTGAGATCGATATAAGTCATAACTGAGTTTTGACTCGGGATTTTTTGAACAAAAGTCTTTATACATAAAATTTATATTAATGTCATTGGGCAAATAACGCCGATTTGGTGCGTGCTCTCTACGGTAATGAGGAGCGCTGGGATTGAATGATTCAACATGTTGGTTGAGTAAATCACGATTAAACGCCGGTTTCTTGGTATGTTTACCACGTTTATCTGTATCTTTTTCAGTATCGAGACAGGTGGTAAGTATAAGATCATTGTTTCTATTGAAACCTAAAGTTGTTAAAAAAAAAATTTTACATACTTGTCTTACGGTTCCGTCATTTTTCTGCAGCGTAAAAGTTCTTTTGGGGTTTCTTTTAGGGTCAGATGTGTACTTACGCTTGGGAATGGCTACAATATAGTTTGACCTTATAAACATTCTCATTTCCCCGCGTTGCAGACTCCAATATGTTTTATTTATATTCTCACGTTCAGATTCATCAAATACAGAACTACATTTTTTTATACATTTCTCGTCACATCCAGGTTTTACAGTATATTTCAAAAGTTTTTGTTTTTTTCTTTGGATTTCTCGCTGTTTCACACTGCTATTGTACTTTTTTCGTTTCCGCGCTGTTGAACCTTCTTCACCTTCATTATCACTGGTGGCTGGGTTGTCAAATGGTGGCATTGATATAATAACAGCAGCATCAGTCGACGCTCGTCTCTTTTTGAAAACAGGATCGTGAACAGCAGCTCTTTCGCCATTGTTAAATGAGTGACGTCGAGATATAACTTTATTGGGAAAGGAAGGCACACATTTTTCTTTCTCTGCTTTAGAGCTTCTCTTACCTTTTCTTTGAGATATGCATTTTATTTGGGACTTATGAGCAAGTGTTTTTTTAATATTCCTGTCCGTATCACTCTCTTCACTTGAATCGACGTAATTAGATGTAACCTCGTAGTCCTTGTCCTTAACCGAATCATCCGAATCAAAGTCACAGAAGATTGGAGACAGAGAATGTAAAGACGGCGGTATAGTTTCATCGCAGTACAGGAAACTGGAATCCGAAACTTTTGATGTACCAGGTTGAGGATTTGCATATAAATCGATGCCATTATTAGCTGAAGGACTAGAAGGATCACTTTCATTTAATGAATTTGGCATGCTTGTTAAGCCAATGATTTGTTCTTGAATACGTAATTTGGGTGGTTCGACAGGTACGACCTCTCTATTCACAATGCTCATCATGTTCTGAATTCTTTGTGGAACCCCGGAGCGTCTACAATAATGACAGACACAATTAGTTAAATACCTAATTTAAAAAAAAAAAATATTTAAAAAAACTTATAGGTAGGTACTTTATTATTCTATATCCTCGTCGTCAACGCAATAATGCGTAAGAATAGGAAAGAAGGTAAAAAGCAAAAAAGCGCGCGAAAGCCCATGTCCGATAGGTATTCGTTTCAAACATACCGCCCCAACGCGCTGCACCTACTCATCGTTGACCCTGACTCGAGATGCGTGTGATTTCATAGCGGCTTCAGAACGATAAGAAAAAGGATTATTTCGTTCCAATCAAATATTTATAAGCTAAAGGTTATATACCTGTCACCTACCACTACGTAATTGAATGAATGTAATACTTATTTTAAGAAAATATTATAAATATCGATTATCTACATACTAATTACATAGGTTATTAAATTCACTGATGCATCTATTCTATTTAGTGAAATTATAAAAACCTTACCTTGAGTACGTATGACGCGACATGGTAAAACATTTATGGCGCGCCGCCGCTCCGCTCCACACACCCACGAGCGCTCCCCGTCGTCGCTGGTAGCGAAATGGCCGAGGAAACCGGGAACGCGGGGGACCGCGGTTCAAAAATGTTTCTGGGTTTAACTAGATTTTAATCTAGCATATCTGTATAGTCGTATTTTAGTAAAGAATTTTACACTTTAATCCATCGATAAACTTTATTGAAAAAAGGCTAAATGCCTATAACTATAATGTAATGTATTATTCTATAGTAACTTTATTATAACATAGTTTTTGTTCTCAGACACACCTGTAAGTACTTGATTATAACACGGTTATGGTCGTATAGCTTAATTTAAGTGCAGCATTGTGTGATAACTGTATTATAATAAATTAATATCGCTTGGAACGATCCGTGATAATAACGTTACCATCCTTTTGCCGTGTTATAACATAAATTTGAGGAATAGCTGTTAAATAATAAAGTAAACTGTAAAAAATATGTTACTTAACGGTTCACACCCGCTCTATATCTCGGAAAGTAAAAGTCGTACAGTAATGGGACCCAGCACAAAAGATAGAGAATTTTTCAAAACGTAATGTGTGATTCAAAACTAAAAAATGGCAGTTTGAGGCTTAACCGTGTTTTAAGTAACGTACGGCAGACTTGTGTTGGAGCATTCGACACGAAATTGAGCCCTTTGTCTGTACTACGTGTGTATTGTTTTATTAATATATTTTGGAAAGATATAAATCAGTTTGAGTTACGTGTGTCATTCGTGTAGGCTTTTTTACACAATTTTGCTTTAGGTTTCCAGTCGAACCATACAATGTTAGCAAAGTTTAGGTAAATAACGTTGAAAAATCAATCCATATTATAGTAACTCTGTCTGCCTATTAAGCTTTCACGATTAAACTACTGAACCGATTTTAACCAAATTTAATACGGGGTAAGTTTGAACCTTAACAAAAGGCTACTTTTTTATTCGACTTCGACTTCATCTGCGTTCATGATAACCGACATTTACACGGACGAAGTCATTAGCTAAAACTAGTGTTATATAATTCCATGTGAACAAGGTCATTATTTGACCCTCGTGTAAAAATGAGCATTTAATCTCTAGAGAAAAATGGGAAAATTATTGTGGCTATTTTCAAAGTGACTGCATATATTTTCCTTAATCAGGTCTTGTAAATATCCAGCAGGCCGTAGTAAAGGAAAAACAAGGTAAGAAAAGCCAGGGTACTTTATTTACGTCAGTACAGGCGTGTAACAACGACAAAACTAGTCTGTAATTACAATCAATGTATAACAAAAAGAAGGCATAGACTAGGACACGCTTATAATCAATGAGGAATATTTAATGTTTATTACGCACACAACTTTAGTAATGAGCACAGACAAAGTAATAAATAAATATGTAGGTACTATTGAATACAAAACTGTTTGGGAATATTTTTATGTCATTATACCATACATCATTTTGGAAAAGCGAAATATTTCTTAGTCTGAATACAAGGTTAGCAACTATGGTGATCAAAAGTAGTTTCTTCTCTGAATTATAGAGAATGCCATGGGTCTCCTAACTTTAGAGATGAGTAGTCCTTTTTGTATAGCGATTCACTAAACTGATGTGTCTATGTATGTATCTTCGCCCTAGGAAGACCTAAACTGACCTTATTGGTGAGGTCCTTCAGAAAGGTCAGGTGCGGAGTACTCGTAACCGGCGTGCTTGTATGACGAGATGTATGAACGTTGATGACGCGAAAGAAGTATGTAAGGATCGTAGCAGGTGGCGTTCTGTAGTTTCTGCCTACCCCCATGGGAAAAAGGCGTATGTATGTATGTATGTAAACTGATGTACATAAGTGGGAAATCCTTCTACGAGGTCGACCGAAGATCTGAATAGGTCGCGGGAAACCGCTGGATGCTGGCAGCGGAGGACGGAACATTGTGGTTATCTTTAGGAGAGGCGTTTGTCCAGCAGTGGACATCGTTCGACTGATACGATGATGATGATGATGATGGTCAAACTGATGTGAATTCTTGTGAGATTCATATATGTACGAACATGCAATAATCAAAGTGATCGTAAAAGAGTTCCGTTTTTTTTCTTTTTGAGTTGCAAGTTATAATTCAATTGCGATTGAGAAAGTAAAATCAGTAGGTACTCTTTATAATCAAAATTTTATTACTGGTAATCACGAACTATTGTGGACTTGATTAAGCTATTTTCAGCAGCAAAATTCCACGAACTCCAAATAATGGAATTTCAGGTCGTGAACCGAATGGACCTGTAACGTTCAAAAAAGCTTAAAATACCACGTCATCAAAACTGATGAATGTAAATGATTAATGAATATAACGTGGAAAGCATCCATAAAGATAATTGAAACTGATTAACTCAATTAATTTGTGTTGCCTTTATTTTATTGAAAAATATTAATTAATACGACTACATTTTGGATTTGAATATTAATATGTTAATGTGTTTTTGTAAAATTCTGAATAAACTAATAATAATACTTATTTAAATGTAATATTGCTAACTTCTGCCCGTAACTTCGTCTGCGTGGAACTTAAATATACGTATATACCTATGGCACTCCGCAATAGTGGACAGTTCACTATACCCTTATGTTTTACAGACAAAAAACAAACAAACTTTATTTCAAACATTAAGCAGGTACTTACTATTAGGTACCGAGTACTTAAAACCGAATACCAAGCATAAGTAGACCTCTCTGTAAGCTCTGTACAAAATAAACATTCCCACATTATTGGTTAAGCTAAAATATCATCCCATAAATAAAATATTAGCCATTCTACGAGAACATTTTTAATTCCACGTTCACGTCTGCGCTTGACTGTACCGCGTCTCAACTCTAAGAGACGGATACTAATATTACGTACATTTATGATAAAACTTTTGCAATAATTGTTTTCTTTCTGTTTCATAATATTATAATATTTATTCCGTTCAGGACTACAAAGGCATTTTTTATTGCTATTTTTTGCTAAAGTAAAAACAATAAAAAGATGAAATACGATCCGAAATTTAGAATACTGGGGCCATTAGACAACAGTTTAGGGTAGGTAGGGCTTGTATTGCTGAAGCCAGCGCTAGTAAGTAAGTGTTTTCATTGTATTCTGAGCTCGTACATAACCTTTTCTAGGGTAGTTTAAATACTGGATTAGGTAAGCTACGAGTATCACTAAAGAATGAAGATTTTTTGGCCATTGTTCTCCATGCGAAACTACCTTTTAGAAAGGCTAGGTACAATTATTGTAACTCATGTATATTTTGCAATTTCTTTTGACTTTCAAAAGTTTTATTGCAAGGGGTTAAAATTAAATACCTACTTCGATTAACAAGCCAATTTAAATCAAGTAAACTATAAAAAAAACAACGAACTAACCTAACCTAACTTTGCATACTAGTATATTATAAAGAAGTCGCTTATTGACATTACATGTAGGTAATCTCGAAAACTACTTGACCTATGAAGTTGTTTGGTAGATAGGTAGTTTATAACGTAGGAGACGTCATAGACAGGGTCGAATTAAGGGGTCTTTGACTTCTACGGCGAGCGAAGTCGCGGTCTAAAACTAGTTTCCGTCAAAATCCAAATATATGTGCGGTTCACATTCCGCGCATTAAATCCCTATCGCTGTCGCACTTACTGCTTCATTTAATTAGTCATATTCCCATAAAACGTACCTTTACTACGCCAACTTTACATAACCCATGGGTACTTTCCAGTCCCTTGTTCCCATAAAACGGATAAACGGTACGGCCAATGTTCGGCATGTTCCTAACGATTATTGCGCGACAACGTTGCAAGGTATAATTAAAATTGAACGAGCGACGCCGCGGTATCGCGCTCTATTTGCGCAAATTATCACTCGCGAGGGCTGTCATGTTGGGATATTAATAATCATAACTAGCGCTGGCTTACGTGATCGCAGTGAACTGGGGAATATAGAATTATAATTTGGTACAATAGTCAAAGTCAAAGTCAAATCATTTGTTTTAATTAGGCATAAGCAACATAAGCGTATAAAAAAACGCAAGTGAGGCGCCCGAAGTGTAAGGCGCTTTTAAAATTCATTTAAAAGAAACAAAGAATTGAAACTAGTTGCTCCTTCCAAAAGGTTCGTATGGAGGAAAGTGGGCAAGAAACTGCATACATACTCTTTTGAAAACAATATTTGTAAACAGGATCATACAGAATAAAGATAAGTATTACTTACTTAGAGACGTAATTGACTGAAATTCTACCAAAACAAATCAATCCACGTTCAACATTTCTAATATAATAAAGCAGAAGAGATTTTTTTGTTTGTTTGTTCGTATGTATAATCTCTGGTACTACTTACTCTACTACAGAATCCAACTGGGATTGGAAAAAATCTTTTGTATATGATAATCAAATTCATCATTCACGCTATGACCCGTACGAAGTCGCAGGGAGCCGCTAGTGAATTATACTGATGTTAAACTGTTTTCGACATTAATAGCAACTAAGTATCCGTTAATTAACCTAATCTCTAAGTTTCTAGGGGATCAACAGAATACTAGATCAAGTACACTCAGAGTTCAAATAGTTATCGAAACCCCGTCTTAAGCCCCGTCGAGCTCACTTAACCTAGTTATAAGGCTTACGAATTGTGATATTAGATTTATAGATAATGGAGATTGAATAGATAATAGCCTATACTCAGTTCATTTCATGAAAATTGATATAGGTCATCAAATAAAAAATGGCTTCTACTGGACATAGGTTATGATTGAAATGTCGCATCATAATATAGAGAGGACCCTTTCCACCCTATCTGTATATATACCCCATCGTAACGACAATTTTTACTATGGATTTGTTACCGATTACTGATAGACGAAAATTTTCATCTCTGAAGTGTCTACTCAGAGATGAAAATTTTCGTCTGTTAATAAAAATATCTGCTGTTTCATTCAAAAGTACGAGTATCAAAATGTATGAAACAGGTGATTTATTTAATATATATTCGTCAAATTAACTACTTTTGGACTAAGTTGCCGCAGTCGCCAGAACTACCAAATTTTAGCATGACTAAAATTTTGATGATACATAGGGGTATTTTGTTCTTAAGTTCTTCATAAGTACTACACTACTACGTCATTGTTACTTATCAACGCCCTTAAAGGGGGTCACCTTTAAGGGTGTTGGTAAGTAACAACGACAAAGTAATGTTTTTTGTTGATCTAGCTTTTCATTCAAATCTTTCGCCAATCACACTTGAACGGTGTAAGTTGTTTTGAAAAACTGTTGACGTGGTGTTTAAGTTTGTCAGAACAGTCAACATAAAATAAACAGAGGGTAATGGCTAAGACAAGTGGATTAATCGGCTGGAATTACAAACTTATCTTGATTTTTCTCCGTTCATTCATCATTATTACCATCTTAACCGAAGGGTGTCCATGTTTGTGAGAGATATGTGCGCTGCGCAGCTTAGGTGTAATATTTTAGCTCGGTTAGATCAAAACAAGTAGATAGCCTACGCCTATTTACGTTAGAGCAGCATTTCTCAAACTATCGCGACCCTCTTATAAGTGGATAGATTGGGTACTAAAAATGACATGAAAATGACAAAAAATCGAAACAAATACATCTTTCGCATTACCTTGCATATAGGTACATATTTAAATATTAAGATTTTTTTTCTTATTTAATCGCTTCTTCCTTAATACCATGCCTCTTTTTCTTTAAGATAGCAAAAAGGTGAGTTCCAAATTTAAAAAGTTTTGTTAGACGGGTCGCGGTACCAGTTAACTTTGAGAACGACTATGTTAGATAGTTAATAGTAAATATGAAAATTAACAATGCTAATATCCGTTGTATGTTTGTTTAAATTCAGATCAGTTACAGAACTATGTACAAGCTGCTACGTACTAATTAGCATAGCTCATCATAGACATGTTTGAGTAACGGAACTGTTACATTATCATATGCTATGGTATTTCTATCATTAGGAACCTACATATTAGAGCGGTTTGCTTACTTAGTATTTATTTGTTTATAATTCCGAGGCACATTATTTTCACTTCAATGTAGGTAGGTATTACAAATGTATGTAGTTTTGCTAAAGGGAGCCAAATAAAAAAAAAAAAAAAAAAATATCTTGGGACATCTCACACACGGCTATCTGATCCCAAGCTAAGCAGAGCTTGTGTTATGGTAACCAGACAACTGATATACAAACTAAATAGATCCCAATAATTTAATTAATTTGTTTTGCTAAATGTGTTACTTTAGGCACTATCCAGCGAGAACTTGTCAATCCACATCCAAAATGTAGACTGAGAATATATATAACATTAATGTTTGATATATTCTAATTAGCGTTAAACTTCGAAAAATAGGAGAATAATTTTGACGTGAGTTAATTTTGGTAGAATTAAAGCCAAATGCTGTCTTACCTAAAAGCCTATCTAGATTTTGTGCCTGTGGTTTTGTACAATTGAAAAGTACAAAGATTCAGAAGAAGCCATGAGAACAAAAAAAAAAGAAATATTTGGCAGATGTACTTAAGTGAGAGCTGTTCTACTATCCCGTTGGTAAATCCTCGGTACTTAGTGTAACCTAAATTCTAGCCGAGCGGCTAACCGTTATCATAAGTATTCTTTAAGGCAATCAATAACCCGGAGCCGGCTCTTTTGGGGAATATAAACAAAAGCGTCACGTTTTATGACGTTTACAGATTTTATCCGTGCCTTTGTCTTCCTCCCCCCGAGACACATCACGAAGCCCTAGTTTATAAGAAACCTTCCAAAATGTTATCTCAAAGTGAAAAGCTAAAGAAATCTTTATTCGTAATTGAATTGGAGATTTAGATGAATAAGACTGAGAATTCTTTTCATTAAGTAATCAAAAAGTTGAGGATTTAAAAATAATGGTTCCTTTTTTGTGTTGGAATTTTGAGCTTTACGGTATATTAATATTGCATGGAATTAAGTCTTAAATCAGAATACACGAAGGGCCTTAGTCTACGACGGTACAAACACGTGTGTAAGCCTTAGGTAATTATGTATTTACGTAGGTTCAAAATTCATAATATATTTATACACAGAGGTACAATCCGTTAGGTTTAATAATGATGTTGTTGGTTTGCATGACACATGACAAATGGCTATGCACGATGTGTGGAAAAACTAATATAACGAACGAAAAAATATATGTTTTTCATACATTGGGAATTGACTTACCTACGTCTATTTTTGAAAGAATTTTATTTTAACTTTAAATGTCGTTGTCTTCTTTCTTTATCGTGTAGGCAGTAAGGTCTTACGACCCCACATACCCCAGTGTCAGAGTTTTTAAACCGCCTCAAGGGCCTCTGCCATGGTTTGAGTTCCCAGCAGTTAAAGAATTATTCAAATCGGTTCAGTAGTTTCGGAGCCTATTCAATCCAAACAAACAAATAATCTTGTGCAAAATATCGACGATTTGTGCCGTCGGAACCTATCTAACGTGATTAGACATTTCATATACTAGCCTATTATAGATCTTCACGCTTGTTTGCAAGATGAATTGTTTACAATTTTGTGCAAAACATTCTTAAATAACTTTTAGGAACAAGAATAATATTCTTCAGGTTTGTAAAAATAATACTGAAAATGTTTCAAGATTTAAAATAAGATTTATTGCGAATATTTTTGTCTGCGATCTCCTGAGATTTGAAGCTATTATTATTATTAAAACCCTTGAGTACCTAGTATCTCGTTATTTTAGTCTGGCACTTTTAAACCTCTTGATAATTTTCTGAAATACTAATTTATTATTACTTTGAGATGTTCAGCCTTCCAGATTCAAGTAGTCTAAGTCTAGACCAATTATATTATCATCAGCGACATGTGGTGCCGACGCTTAATGGATTACTTAGGTACTTACTATACATTAGTTGTAAAATAGTTTCCTGAACAAAGTGATATGGTAGGTATAGGCGACGAATTTACGGCATACTTAATTATGTATATCCAAACAGTTTATGTACGATCGAGTTTTAGAATTTGTAGAGCATCATTTCTGTCACTCTGACCTGTGTGTCTCTTTCTTATCAATAGTAGTTCGACGTTGTAAAAAGTCTACCTATTATGAGTCATATAGGTAGTGATTCATTGTTTTTCTGTCTGCATGTTAGTTACTTTTTCACCGGTATCGTTTTTGACGTTTAGTACGATGTAAGTTCGAACCCCAAGAAAAACATAAGCTACCGTTTTTAATTGATTTCTATCATTGCTAGATCCTTAATATTATCTGAATATCTATAAACGTGCAGAAATCACCATAAAAAGTGGACTTCAGATTCGTAGGTTTACAATGACAGAGGTATCGCTGCCGCTGATACGTCACTGTCTTAAATAGCTGAAATATCTCATGTGCCTGTAATTCTATGAGCACCCCATAAAACGGAACACAGCAACACTTTTTAGCCACAGAAATGGGTACAGTAATAAACTTCCCCAGACGAGCTACTCTGTGAAGTGCTCTACTGTTTAAAAAGTATTATAATCCAAACCATATTTCGCAAAACACTTAAACTTTAAAATAGAATGTTCCTCTCTACTATATTTTGCAAAGTTAAAAGTTAGGCGGGGTCGGGCGGAAAAGTTATTGGTATAACAATAAATGAGAGTTTTAACGTTGTTTAGGTACCTACATACACGTATAATGGTACTGTTAGTCAGATGTATATAGCAGTGGATTTAAATACAGATAGATTTACGCAACTTCATGATAAAAAATAACATTATAAATTTTTGGAAGACGAATTTAAACAACTTTTTTGTCGTATCGATTTGAAATTTTGCAGAAGTATCTAGTACCCATGACAATACAATAATATGGTATCATCGACTTGATCTAATAATGGTGGACATGGGAAGTAAGTACTGAAACTGTACAACGGCAAAATGTATTCTAGTAGTGTTTCGGGTTAGAATTGTCTTGATATGTACTTTAGCTTTCTAGGTCTGATGATGAAGCTGGAAGGAAGACACTCTACCTATAGTCACAATGTTTGTTAAAAAACTTCGTTTCTTTGAGTGCACTTTTTCTTATTTGGCTTTTGGTTTTTAGTGTAGTACCTCCGAAAGCATGTTTTTTTTTTATTTATTGCCATCAAGTTTTTCTGTTAAATTCTGTGCCGAAGAAACGGATAGGAGCAATTTACATTTACAGTAATTTAAGTAAAAGGAAAATTCACATCATTTGTGTGTGAATACTCATATTTATTGAAATGGTACCATTTATTTTTTAATAATATTAATGTAGGTACACATGGCAGTGATAGCTCATTTAAATCATCTACATAGTATATAGACCATAGTAATCGTTCACGATAGTGTGCCATTACCATTTATAGCCATAGAGTAGCTTTTACTTTTTTATGAGCACTCAAAAGAAATGAATTTATCGGGTTAAAATATAGCTGTAACAATAGCTACATAAATAAACTGACTTCTTCATTAGCTAAGAGGATTTGGATATATTTTTGGGTACGGAACCAAACTGCTCCAATTAGAGTTTCACATGGCCCCCTCATTGGTTAGCGATTATGACATCACACCGTCTTATTAACTATTAAAAAAGCGAAAGTTTGGATAGATGTTTGTTAATCAATCACGACAGAATGGCTGAACAGATCTGGATAAGATTTTGCACAGAGACAGATTAAAGACTGGAATAGCACATAGGCAACGGTTTCCATGGGTCAAAAATATTATCTTTGATCCAGACAAAGTCGCGGGCAGAAGCTTCTTTCCTAAAAGGGAATCGCATAGTAGGTGTACTAAAGACATATTATACGTCCCCTTTCACCAGATATTTTTAGTCCCAGATAGGGCGCTAGCCAATTGCCGACCGAGCAAAATCCAGACTACGGGCGTTCGCAGATAAACCCAAAAACACAACTTTCAGCAGTCGCGCTTGCAACCATTAGACTAACTTGGTTTAATTGGAGGATTATGATGACATAATATTCAATACTTATAGTAACTAGTCTATGTGTGGATCTACTTTTCCGCTTTTCAGTTCAGTTTCAATAAAGTATGTTTGTACGTATGTACAACAAGTATTATGTAAAGAATTATTTTTTAGGAAGAAGCACAAGCATTTCTATGTTGCATTCTGTTGCAATATGCATATTGTATATTAACAATTTCAACGCCGGGAAGTAGCTCAAATCTAACTAGCAAAGTTTGATTTGCCAGACACTGGTACAGGCGAAAGTGAATAAAAGCTTGTAATAATGTAACTAAGATCAGGGAGGCAATTTCAGTAACTTTTAGGAAAGATCGCATTCTAATATCAGTCTCTCTATGTTTGACTTTGATTGTCGCTGCGAGAGTACTTACCTACATTAATTTCAGCAACAATTAATGAAGACCGTCTTGCTGTCTGTATTTCAAACTAGGCACATCATCTCGACACTACAGCCTACAATTCTACAGTGCCTAGTCACAATCGTTCCAATTCCAAGCACCCACAACGTTCTATGATTCGTTGACACTGAGATACCACCAAATATCCGGAGTACAGTCGGCGAGCCCTGAATACGTTATGATATTGTTTGCACTCCCCCTGCCATGAATTTATTATTGTTTGCAAACAGTATTGTTCCTCGTTGCTCAATAGCGGGTGTATGTTCACAATTTTCGTGTTTAACCTGTTTCATGCATTTGCTGGTCTTTGTTTGTAATTTAAAGGGTATTTTACTTACCTTGATTTGTATTGTTATCAGCATAATGTGGGTGAAACGATGGAAAGTGAGCTAAATGAAGAGAGGAACGGTGACTGTTGTTTATATGTGTCAGCTTTTCAATTTGATGGGTAATTGTATAAAGTTCTATTTCAGAAGAGTATTTATTTAAACTTGGTTACCTTAGGAAGATTTGACGTTCACTTGTATAACAATCAACTACCTATAAACATTTAAATCTTGAATTCGGGGACGTAAATCTGCAAATGCGACGCTTTTAAAAACTGCTATCGCGGAGCCAGCGGCGCGTTGGCCGGACCAGCCCGTAGATCACACGACAATGCCAAGATTTGGTCCATTCGGTCCACCAGACCCGCATCTGTTATAATTCTATGATTAATCTCATGACATTCATTGTGCTTTTTGGCAATTTGAATGTCAGCGAGTTCTGCTTAGAAGATTTTGATGTAAGATAAAGGTTGGGTTAGACAGTTCAACTGTTTTGTAAGTTAAGCTATGTAGTGTTTACTAACTGGACTGATAGAAATAAAACTGCAACGGAAATCGAACCTGTATAGGTGAAAAAAAACTAAAGAATTACTTTATATTTTTGACGTCGTTAGAATCTTTGTAGCTCTTAAAAGAATTTTCTTTTTATCAATTATTAGCCTGTTCTCTCCCAGTCCTGCAGGAATCCATTACGTTTAATTTTACTCTATTAGGATGCGAAACAGTTACACGTTACATAGTATAAAGTATGAAAATATTAATTTTAAGGCTAGACAAATGAAACTAACACCAGTGTCCGCAAAATAATGTTATCAAAAATAGCGAGGTACTTGAATTTATGTTTTTATTAAGAAATTTAATTAAATAAATCTTATTCCGTGGTAATTTCCTCGCATCTATAATAAGATAATAATCTCCACATTCTCGGCGGACGTTTATTACTCAATTCTACTCATTAAGACGGCTTTAATGAAGATCGGATTGTATTTAATAATTACATTCGGATTAGCCCTTTACTCTAGATAATCATGTAACCATAATTGATGATACTTGAAACCAATTTAGCGGATAAGCGCTGGCGCCTACTACTGTTACGTCGTTTGATCTCAATTTAACACGTTAATGCTGCTTGCTTGCTTTTGATGTTGTTATGACTAATGTGTGGGAATCGAACTCATACTTTTAGCATCCACATGTACGGGCTTGAGTTATGTTCAGAGGTCCAAATAAAACGAGTGTGTGGAAAACGAAAATTTGATCAATTTTCAAATGGAAAATACCTGGGCTCCCGGGTATTTTTAATTGAAAAGTTTGCTCCGCGTTCTTATGCTAGGCCCTCTAAACGAGATAAAAACCCAATAGTACTATCGAACATTTAGAAACCGTATTGAAGTACTAAAGTTATGTCTAACTAGGTATTTCCCTCGTATAATTAAGAACGTTCGGATTGTAATCTCGGTCTCAATCTGTAAAAACAATATGTAAATGATGAAATGAGATTGAGACTACATTTTAAATATTTTCAATAACGGGAATTTGTCCTCTCAAAATAAGAAGACAGTAATTTTGTAAGAACGTTAGTTTTAAAGTTAGTGACCTACAAGTAGTTGTCCCAAAGTCCAAGCTCGTCTACGAATATGTTCTACAATTAGCGACGACAGCAAATTACTTCATAACGTTCAAGAAACTAACTGCACTGACCAGATGTTACTCCAAATAGAGAAAAGTTTTACGCCATTTTCCTTCTTATAACTTCAACGTTAAAGTCGATAATCGTGTGCGTGCTAGGTAGCCTTATCATTAGGTGAGATGACACTGTCTTTAGTACCTAAAGATTATGTTAGGATTATGTTGTAGTTTCCTTTGAGTTGATTGCTTGGGAGTTTATAATGTATGTACTTATATTGCGGATGTTGAGGTAAATTGAGCTCAGTTTTGCTAAAAGGGGCCATCCCAATTAATACAGTAATAACAGTTCTATCTACGTCACAAACTTATGTTGTGGCGTGTCTTGGTTCGTTTTGGTAGAACTAACCCAACCTCTGTTGAAAATCTGTTCCTTTGGGTACATTTCAGATTTATAAATGTCACCAGTGGCAATATACTTTTATACAAAAAAAAAATGACGTACAAACTTAATAACAACATCTTATTATAATTTTAATGACTGTCCCTTCTCACTTCCAAACGTATAATGAGTAATTTTCGGAATATTAAATCCAATTTTCCTTTCCAAAGTTTCTCTTCGCAGAATGTGTATCTTATGAAGTTGGTAAAGAAATAGAACTAACTTTTATTAATAAAAGGCAGTACATACGAGGACATGTACTCTTACGGAAAAATCGCGAGCAATTTTAGTAATGGACTCGCAAATGTCGCCTTTTCAACTTTCCTAACATTATAAGATCTGTGTGTATTGAAAGTTGTGAACAGCGTGACGTTCTACTCGTCGAAAGAGGAACTGAAATACAGGAGTTGTCAACCATTTAATGTTGTGTGTCGGAAAATGAAATGTCCATTCATCTTACACGCCCCAGCACGACATGCTGTGCTGGGGAGGTTGCTGCTGGCGCCGAGAACCTCTAACGGCGTAATGTAACATTCTTTTTGGAGGCTCCCACAGCTTCCAAAACTAATGTTATATTAGCGCCGTTTGTGATAATTAAGCCCAATTTACATTACAG
This sequence comes from Hoplodrina ambigua, assembly GCA_949774945.1. Taxonomy (NCBI): domain Eukaryota; kingdom Metazoa; phylum Arthropoda; class Insecta; order Lepidoptera; family Noctuidae; genus Hoplodrina; species Hoplodrina ambigua. The sequence continues at coordinate 721,586 of OX458974.1, read as the reverse complement.
GCTTAATTACACACAGGTCTCTCAAACAGAAGAACATCTTCGAAATATTGCTTAATTAGTCTCGCCTTAACTGATGAGATACGATTTATTACCGATCGTTACGACACCCCCGGGAAGTCAACGCGCAACAATGATTTACTTTAACTCTTTGTTTTTTTGGATTTAAATAAAACCCGTGCATATTTTAACATAACATCACGCCTGTAATCCCCGAAGGGTTAAGCAGAGGTGCACTCATTAGTACACCCACATTTTGCCAGTTATGTTTAAGTCCCATGTAATAGGGAGCGAGCCTATTGCCATCAACTGGGCACAAATCCAGACTCCGAGGCTGCTACTGAGAAATTTCTGATAGAAAATCCCAATAATACTTTGCCCGACTTAGGAATCGAACCCAAGACCTCATGTTCAGCAGTCGAGCTTTGCGACAACAAGACCAACGAGGTAGTAATGCATATTTTAATAAGTGCCTTAATTCGGTTGTTAGGTTTGACACCCCTGTACTCCTTTCGATTTTTAAGGGTTCAAAGATAAATCATACGGTGAAGGGTATTCGCATGACCTCCTCCAGGACATATTCGTGATGAATAAGATTACTTTGCGTAATGGAGGCCTTAAATTGGTCCGGTCTTTAATGTTTGTTTGCGTGGCATGTACGAGTAGGTTCATAAGAGAGCCTAGCACGAGAACGCGGAATAATCGTAATGTAAATTCGAAAGATTTTTTAAAATTGCAATTTAAATTAAATCAAAACAAGGAGAACTAGGATATTCGTACTTCCAGTTCGAAAATTGACTTGAAGCGAATGCTTTTACGGTAGCGCGCTCGTATTAGGCTTACTGCTCGAATATTTTCAACTGATATTAACATGACATTAATTTTGAAAAACCGATCCAACTCACACTTTAAACATAGTAATTGACTATCAAGCACACGCAAAAGCAAATCTAAAACTTGACGTGGGTCGCTTTGTCTCAACTGAATTAAAGCCAATTATGCCAATATATCTATCAGCAGCGCAGCACTTCACAAACACATCGCACAACTCACTGTTCAGTCACCATCATACCAACCTTCCTAACTCACGTCCCATTATGTTAGCAACATAAATTTTTGGCACACATCAGAACAATGCTACCATTATGACGAACAAAGCAGTGTCTAAGTTCAGCGAACATTCAGCGTATAATTTAGAGACGTATCGCGGGCGTTCTGGTGATTTACTTGTTATGGCTTGTGTGCGTGTGTCATTACAATGCCAGGAAAACATATTGGCGGATAGAAAGGTTCGATTTCAAGGTGAGATGTGTTTTTATTAAACACTTAGGGGCCCACTGAAAACCAGCGCTGCGTGTATCTTAGTGGTCTTTTGATAAAAAACAAATTTTCTAAAAATTATTATATATGCTAAAGTATGAATAGATCGATGGATGTTTGTTACTTAATCACATCAGAATGGCTGAATGAATCCGGATAAAATTGAATAAATATAAATTATAATCTGGAATAGCACATACGCTATTTCTCAATCCGAAAAAATGTATGATTCCCGTGGGATAATACATAAATTTTCAAGCAGTCGAACTTGCGGGCAAAGCTAGTACTTTATACTACATATTATAATGGGAGACTTCGTGATCGTATCACAAGAACGGGTTGCTAAAATCACCAGATTTTTGTATAGTAGATAGGAGACAGGAAAATCTGCAAACGAGATATTTTCTTCGATAACAAAAAACTTGTTTAAAAGTGCCAGGAGCTTAAACTAATACCGACTCTCTTAGAAGGAGCATCTTACCTTTCCTTGCAGATGTTATCATATACGTTTGCATTTACCGTTGTCTGCAACCCTCACAAAGCGAGCAAGAAGTCCAGGTAAATAGATAATATAGCCGAGTGTTTATGTAAGTTACCTGGTTGCAGTAACCTTGGCAGCACGCTCGCTGATAAGCAGCGCTAAAGAATGGCGAAGACAAGAATATTAAACGAATGAAATGATAAGGGAAATGTATGCAGCGGAGAAATGACTCTCAGTTAAGTTAAGATTAAGGTGAGTAATACTTGAGAATAAACCCAGATGGCGAAAGTATACAAGGTACAGGTTAGCATCCTCGTCTTTCAGGTTTTTAAAAGAAACATAAATAGTCGAATATAATATGACACCTGACTAATAATTTCTGCAGTAATGGTGAATTGTTATGGTTTTGGATAATTAAAGCTTAAAAGATTTCACATAAATTCTAAGCATAAGTTTGGGATATACGATTGAACTGTTATTGCTGGATAATAATGTTACACTTTATAAATTTAATTATTGAGAAATTTTTGGCTAGCTCGTTTTGGCAGACTTCTAAGAAGAAACTTTTGCCTTGAGACTTGATTAAAGTATTAGTATTAAGATAAAGGAGAACACCCAACATTTCTAGGACTTAATTCAGATTTCAGTCGTAAGTCGGCATTTACGATGATAGGTCATCGTCTTCAGCATATCGCTGGACCGGGCCCATTACCTGACCTCTATAAACACACGCCACAACCAGGCGCCTCCCTACGGTTTTGTTCAACGTGGAGAAACACAAAGCCTTTTAAAAAACATCATACCGCAAATAGGTACATTCGTATGGAGCGTACGTCAAAGTGAATGTAAACAGCAACCTTTAAATGGCAACATCTTTTCATGACTAACAATACACTGCACGTACCTACCTTCCTACTTACCTACGTACGTATGTACTTGGTGTACAAACGTCGACTACCCGCAGTATCGCACAATGGCCGTGTGTAATTGTTTTGCTAAAACGCAAAACGTGTTAATTTCCCGGCAGCGCACAAAAGAGCGAGATAGCATTCATCTGGCGTCGCGATAACGCCGACAAAGTGGTTCACGAGGGGCCAACTTGCCGCAGTGGCAGGAACACGGAGAGACAACTCCGATCTGTACTGAGATTTGTATGTATTTATAAACTAGCTTCAGCCCGCGACTTCGTACGCATAGCTTTAGAATTAAGCCAAAAGTTCTAAATTATCCTAGGGGTACTGTACATTTCTGGGATCAAGCCTATATGCTCTTATAGATTATAGTCTATGTCTGTGTCAAATTTGATTCAGATCTGTTCAGCTGTTCTGGAGTGATTGAGTAAAGAAAGTAGAAAAGATTAAAAGAGTATATTCTTGAGGTGGTTTCATTTTAATTTCCTTAAAGATAAACAATGAAAATTCTCAAAAATCAACCAAAAAATCTACACGTATTGTGATTTGGTTATTCTACTAAAGATTAACTATGTCAAGTCTATCTATGGGTTATCTCTCTTAGTCTTTTTTTTTTGTATAAAAAAGTTTCTTTTGCGAAAATGTCATCTGTAACAATTCCAATAAATAAACTTGTCCTACTGTATTCGAACGCACTATATAAAGAACACAGATGTAAATAACGTTGGACATCGCTTTGCTTACAGTTCAGAACACTTGGAGCCATTTCTAGACATTACACGTTTAATGCGACCCGCTGATAGCACACACAATGTTGGACGCACCTAGCTGATGAGTTCTTCCACTACAACAGCACTGATAACACGAATTGATGGGGCTGCGGGTTTCTATGGTGGTTTGTAAAGAAAACGCGATGTTATAAGAGTTTCTTAATTAAATCTAGTCTTTTTGATCAGAATGCAAGGTGATATTTTTGCTTACATGTATTAAAAACGTTCGATTTTTTTTAACTTAATCTTACTTAATTATAATGACACTTTTAAGTTAAAAATCCGCTATTTTATATTGAACCCAGTGACACTTGCGATGTCAATATGAATTTATGTATCATTTATCAAAATCGGTTAAGCTGTTCAGTAGTTACGAGATGACATAGAAACGGACATACCTTTCCATACATACCTACATGTGAAACACATAACTTCACAGCTTCACAGCCTCACAGCATAAACCTCAATAGCGCCCGCATGTTGGTGCTACGGGCTTGCTACGGCGTAGCTTGCGATGTGCTACGGCGTAGCTTGCGATGTGCTACGGCGTAGCCCACACTGTGCTACGGTCGCCGAGTCGTGTCGTTTTCATATACGACTTTCAAAAGTTTATGTTACTTTTTATCTTAAGTCATATTAGTTACACCTCACTACTTCATAGGTCTGAATCAGTTTGCGTGTCTTAAGATTCATTTTAAACACGGCTGTGTTCGGCAATGGTAATTGGTAACAATAAGCACCATCCAAGTGAAAGTAGTACCCCGGTTATTTAGGTCGTAAATAATTGAAACAGATTGGACCCAGTTCTCACTTCAGTTGCTTACCAATCAGCTGGCAGACAGCTGAGCGAGCAGATCAATTAATAGATAACTTTCTGACCTATTTTTGTTTAGTGAACGAGAAGGGACCTCTTATTGTTTACCCATCTTCAGCAAAGGAGAAAGTACGAACTATTTCTATTTTCTTTCATTTTTATAAATATTAAACTGTTGTCTTCATACTTCAAAACACTAGTACATTTTATCTTTTAAAGCCATTGTAACAAAAGTATGAACTGAACTCTCAGACATCTCGAACTATAGCCAGAAACTTTAAAGCGTCTGACTAAAGTTATTGCCCCGGAAAGTGTCGGGCGATAACATACATATAATGGTTTACAACAATGTGCTATAAAACATTAAACGCAAGTGGGTCAGATCCCTTGTGTACCTGATAACTGAAAAAATAGCCCAACATTGAAACATGCCTTTTTAACTACATATTCCTCTATATATTCCCAAAGTTCCAGCCCCGCTAGAATGACGTAGATCTGGCGACTCTGGGTTTTAGTGGTCATGTCCTTATCTATAGGATAGATAATAACAATTATAGGAAAGACAAACGATCAGTTTTTGGTCATAAAAACCGCCTATAAGTCCTCACTAAGTCTATAAACTGTCAGGTTCGCTTACAGAGATCGAAGTGGAAAGTCATAACGTCATCAAATAAGTTAGGGGTCGAACCCACACCGTCTGCCGCCACACTCGATAAGTCACGGCCAAGGGCACGAGGCCTGGAAGGTCCCTTTTAGAGCTCCGTGTTAAAACAGGGAACTTGTGAGCCACGTGCAACCTTGAACTATAATGGTCTAAAAGCCTAGACTACGTGAATACAGGCTTCCATTTGTATTCCCGATGTTATTATTAGTTAGTTTGCTTTTGGAATAACTGACAACCCTTAATGAAGGAGCTTAAGAGAATTCTAAGGGCGGCGCAATATTCAGATTTAGTCCAGCCATTTTTTAAGAAATAAGTAATTAACGAGAGTAAAGGTTTTCCGTCAAAAAACCTTATTTCAAAAGTAACGGTAACTCAAAAACTTTAAAGGTTTATTTTCTTATTTTTCGTGTAAATTGATAGGATAAGGAAGGTAGTGAACACAAGATGACGGCTGATAGAAGCATAAAAGGAAAATATGTACTAAGCCGAACCCTATGAAAGAAAACGATGATAATTTTTTGACTATTAATTAAAGTACGGAGTTATTGTCGTAAATCAGGGGGGGGGGGGTAATTCTACTAACTTTAAGGAACAACTGAAAACTTACGAGTATCTTGTTGTTTGATTTTCTTTGTGTACAAATAAATATTTATTTATTCACTTTTTTTTTAATAAATTCATGCTGTCAATAATGCTTTTTATTCAACTACATTTTTTACATTAACCGCTCAAGGCCCGGCTGTCATACCGGTGCGACAGAACAATAGATAATCAATTGGGTCTCATTACGTGGGACTTGAGTAATTATGATGAGATTGCGACTAGCTTTTCATCATCATTATATCAGACTATAGCCACTGCTGAACTAGGTATTGGATAATTTTGTAATTAATAGAATTATTCTTCAAGTCCATTATTACCCCTATTTACACCTTTTAGGTATATGTTACGTACATATTGATTAATTAGCGCGTTCGGTCCCGATAATGAATGACCCAAAATCTGTGTCCAACCTTTGTTCCAACGTCATCCGCCAACAACAACAGTGTAACTTACATTGCGTGTCAAAATACCAAAGAGTCGTGCTGAGTACGAGAAATTAAAAGCATGTCTGCGTGGGACTGAAACAATTAAGCTATTCTCAACTTTAAGTAATTGCATTAAGTTTTTAAAAATGGTTTGTATTGTAAGCTTGCCTTGCCTTCGTTAGCTCCCATTACGGATAAAGGGAAAAATTAAAGGAAATCCATTAGCATTATCTGTGGAACTTTGACTGTACAGGTACATAGGATTCTCGTGGTGAAACGTGTGTAGAAAGACGTTTACCTTTTATTTCCGGATTCGTTTTGTTTAATTTGCTTGTAAATGGCTGAATGGTTTCTTTTCGGATTTATTTTAGATCTAAATTTCAAAATATCTCTTTATTTCTCAAGATTTACTATTTATTTAATTTGTATGCAACAAAAAAGTACGAAGGCGGACTTAAGTCCTTAGGCATTCTCTACCTGTCAACTAAAGGTAGTGAAGAGATAACATGGCTGGTGCAAAAAAAATTACATGAGAAAATAATCAAATAAGAGATTTAAAAAATTATTGAAAACAAATATCTAAATAAATTTAAACAAGACAAGATCTACTTGCGTAGTATATTTCTGTGTCATATAATAAAACGTAGCTCATGTCTCTTCCCGGTTGTGTCGGATTGCTGTCCCATCGGACTATGAGAACGAAAGGAGAGAGAGTGCACTTGTGTTTAGGGACACATTTGTGCACTGTGATCTGTCCTGTGTACTTGGCTAGTCTTCGTTGATTGACCGCTTTGAAAGGAATTCGGTTTAGAGAATATTATTATTACAATATGTTCTAACATAACATCACGCCTGTAATCCCCGAAGGGTTGGGCAGAGGTGTACCCCTTAGTACACCCACATTTCGCTAGATATTTTTAAGTCCCATCTAATAGGGGGCGAGCCTATTGCCATTAACCGGGCACAAATCCAGACTCCGAGGCTGCTACTGAGAAATTCCTGATGGAAGAACCCAATAGCACTTTGCCCGACCTGGGAATCGAACCCAAGACCTCATGCACAGCAGTCGCGCTTGCGACCACTAGACCAACGAGGCAGTCTAATAATTATGTTCTATAAAAAATTATATCGTGTTATCAACGTTTAGCTACTAGACAAAGAAACCTTATCAATCATTATACATAACTTAATAAGGTATAATACAAAATTAACATAAAATAGTAGAAATTATAGATAGATTTCAAAATATCTAAATACTTGTCACCCGACCCATCGCATAAAGGTACTTTTGACATTAGATACATCTGATTTTGGAGCGATTTTAATATGAGTTCGGGCAACGTTCCGAATCCGTCTATCTAGCACAATCCGTGCTCAGATAATGTATTATCTGGCCGTAGCCAGAGAACTGATATTCTGTCCTAATATTATTTGCTTGAGAAAATGTATTTTAACCGTTGAAATTTTGAGTACGTTTCTCTATAGGAATCTACTGTTTGGAAGGAGTTTCATTCAACTTTCTTTGACTGGTCCTGAAAAGTACCTGTAAATGGTTTATTTGAAATTAATGGGCTTGAAATTCAAACCCATTTATTTCAAATAAACCATTTAAACATTTCAATGAATTTGTTACAACGAATCTTTCATAAAATTGTGAGTTTATGGTATTTTTTTTTGCACATAAACTATTTTTTTAATCGACAGAAATAAAGATATTGTAGTAAATCACACGATTGCTAGTAATCCCTTAAGCCTCATTTACACGATGCCGGTTTCTTGTCTGAGGCATACTATAAAATTGAAGCTACAAAATGACTTGCATCGTCTAAACACTGTTTACTTATTAAATGGAATCGTTTACCTAAAGACTGATTGTCTTTAGGTACAGGTTGAAAACATTAAAAGCTACAGTCACAGTTTTTTTTAATGTTTTTCAAAATTAAGTGTAGGAACGAACAGTTAATCCTCTATATATTAGACACTTCATTCCTCATCTCCACAACTTTATTCCTTTCAAGCACTACCACTAAAGCTTTCAACATGACCTAAATAAACTACCGGCGACATTATCTATGGGTGACAGGCCGAAGATTACTCCAGGTCTCCAAGGCGTTATCTATCTTGATAAGGTCGCGACTGTACATAGGATGGAACTCTTTTGAAATAACAAATAACCGGGAAGAACGAATCTGCGGGAATAAATGACTAAAGGATGGATGTGGAGGGGTTGGGATGTCGTTTGTCACTTCAATGGAGATTGGATTGGGTTTCTCATTCTTAGTGTTTTGTTTTGGCCTCAGAGAAGCTATGATGAATGATGATGATGAAATGGGGGAGCAATCATTTGTGATTTTGAAAATTTAGCTAGAAATGAGCTCACATTAAATTCGGTTGACTGAAAAAAACATTTAATATATTTCTTAACATCCATATTTACATTAAATGTCAACCTATTGTAATGTAAGATCCAATAAAATAAATACATATAATAAGATCCAATAAGAATAATATCAGCCATATCGCATTTATAACTCCTTAAGGTTAAAGGCTTTATCAAACTTAAATATCAAAGGACGATTCTAATTGTGCTTGTCGTATAAAATTAAACCAAAATGCTTTCTGATAGTAGTATTTCCAATTCGAAAATCGACTCGAATTTAATACTTGTTAGGTACTAGTTTCAGACTTCGAAACTGAGCGATTAGTTTCTAAGTCAATTCCTGCACACAATATTTTTTATTTGACGTTATGATAACTTTTGTTCAAGATCTTAATTGAGTGATCAGAAGGCCAATTCTAATTAAACATAACATCATCACGCCTGTAATTCCCGGAGGGTTAGGCAGAGGTGTACCTATTAGTATACCCACATTTCGCCAGTTCAAGTTCCATGTACCTAATAAGGAGCTAGCCAATTGCCATCAACCGGGCATATATCTAGACTACTAAGAAATTCCTGATGGAACAACCCAAAAACACTATGCCAGACCTGGGAATTGAACCCAAGACCTTATCCTCACCAGTCTTGTTTTGCGACCACTAGACCAACGAGCCAGGCAGTCGTGTACCTTCAAAATCTTGTACTTAGCAATCTCATTTAAGCAACAATCATTGTCAAAAAATGAAGGTAACTTAGATACATTTTTGACAGATAGACACCGAGAATAGATTGCAATCGTTTCTAAAAAATAGTATGATGAAATTGTACTTTAATTTAATTGTATTAAGTTACGTTTGTTATTAAGACAGTCTCGCGATGTGGATATGCTCCAAGTGTAAGCATCGTTTTCACCAACAAAAAAGAACACCCAAACCCTCGAAAGTAAATGAGTCCTCACCGCTACAGAAATAAAACTTTTTGCCTCCAGCGGCAATCGACCTCAATCCTCTTGTCCACACAGATTCGTCACGTCATGTTACTAAGCCGAGTCATGCTAAACTTATTTCCCATTTATTTTCCCAAGGGATCATAGCGTTGGGACATAGGATTAAGGGTGATATCACACCGGCGTCACACGCGGCGTCAGCCGACGTCAGTGGACGTCAGACAGCGTGTAAGTCAATGTCTATTTTAAAAGGACAAAGGTTTCTGTAAGAGAAAGAGCTGTCAGTCCATTGTGCTTTAAAAGCGTCAGTTGAGATAAAAGGTGTTCTGGACTTCACTTTGTAACGAGTTATATTAAATGTTTACAGGTTGAAGTACAGTCGTGTCTCTTTTGTTTAGTTTCAATGACGCAAAGCGGCGATCATGATTAAAATTATTAAACGAACGAGTCATCCACAAAATCTCTCAATAATTAAGTTAATAACGTCAAACTTATTTAATATGCCAAATGTATTACATTACTATCCAGCATTATTACTCGTAGAATAGATTTGCATTTTATCAGCAGATTTTTAAAAGACAGAGAAAGTTTAACGTGTGTTTGTTGGTTTTAGTGGAACTAACCCCAGATAAAGTTAGCTATTAGTCGGATAAACGACGAGCCTCGACCCGTCCAGAGTGCACTAAATGCACTTATATCGTCACTTGTACTAACTTTATTGATGCCTTAAAAAAAGGTCAAACTCACATGTCGAAATCTGCCTGTAATTCCAGAGACGCGAAACATTTTGATTAAATCATTCAGGGTATAATGTAATCGTCTGCTTTTACCGTTGAATCAGTGACGGCACAAATAAATAATGAATTCGATCACTCGGTTTAAATCTGACTCCTGCATCTGAATGCCGGATTTCTCATTTTTTCGTAATGATCGAAATACATACTTCAATACGGATTCCTCATTATTTATTGGAATACTCATTTTGTAAAAGGATACGGACAATTTTGAATGAATATTATTCGTATCAATGGAATGTGAGGTTTCAGGTATAATTTCATGGTTAAATTGTACGTACGCTTGCCTTTTTGGGACCAGCATTATTAATTGAAAATATTTCATACATATTTTTGGATGGTTAAAGTTATTTGAGATATTTAAATTATAACTGTTCTAAATACTTACAAGTTCAACTATTATCAAATATTATATTTATTTTGATATGTTGACGTACACAGCCTGGTACTTTAATAATACTAAAATAAGAAAGTTTTTTTTCGTAATTGCCTCATAATGAAACAAAATTTTTGTCTCTCAGTCTTCTAAAGTTCCTTCTTTCTTAGTACCTAATCAGATTTGGGAAATGTCAGTAAAAGTGCGGACATTTTCAAAACTGTAGTGTAGTTCTATCCTAACAACGTAGTCCGCAGCGGCAATTTACTTTTTCATAGGATACCGGCCCAAGAGGGCAGTTCTGTTTATATTTGTACAAAATATGATAATATCTCCGCGCCTCTGGGACTCTCGGCTTAGCTTACGAAAGATGTCTTTTATCAAACAAGTTTTTGTTAAGCGGCCTTTTGTTCAATTTGCAAAGATGCTTTTGAATGTGTGAGACGAGTGTACCTCTTGTCAAAACGTATTGTCCCATAGTATTGCCCCTATAAATATTAAAAATAAAACAGATTTAGCTTCGTCAGCCTCTATTTTTTATCTTTAGTCAGTTTTTTTAGGCAATATTGAAATAATCGCAGTCTCGACGACTCTCGGAGCTCATATAAATAAATAAGCTGACAGGCGACGGCAGGCTTTCCGCCGTATAATTTTGTATAAATTATGCTACACTTGAGTATCAAACTGCCTCGTTGGTCTAGTGGTCGCAAGCGCGACTACTGTGCATGAGGTCCTGGGTTCGATTCCCAGGTCGGGCAAAGTGTTATTGGGTTTTTCCATCAGGAATTTCTCAGTAGCAGCCTCGGAGTCTGGATTTGAGCCCGGTTGATGGCAATAGGCTCGCCCCCTATTACATGGGACTAAAAAAATTACTGGCGAAATGTGGGTGTACTAATGGGTACACCTCTGCCTAACCCTTCGGGGATTACAGGCGTGATGTTATGTTATGTTATGTTGAGTATCAAAATTTTATACCTAAGTATCAAAACGCAGTACACTTGGCAATAGTGTAGCTTTCAATCAGTGAAAGAATTCTCGTAATCGGAGCTATACTTTCAGATGTTACACTAAACAAACAAACAATGTTCCTTTTTTATAATATTAGTTTAGATGTTACTCGAACTTTTTGGTTACTGTAAAAAGAAACTTTAATAGTTGTTTCTCTGCCAATAAAAGCCCATAACCATATTTAACCTTAACAATAAAATACAATCAAAAACAATAATGTCCCCAACAATACAAAGGGAACAATCCAGCCGCTGAAGCGCCATCAAGTAATGCGCCTGAATAGCGTTCAGCGTTCATTGCATTTTGTCTGCTCCGCGCGTAATATATTTCACTGCAACTGCACAGTAATGCCAGTGTTTAGACCCGGATATAAACATTCAGTTCTGGATTAAACCGGTATGTGCGTTGTTTAGGAGGATATTAAACGCACATTCGTAGTCCTGCACTTGGAGGATATCCGGGATTTTGAACATTGGCACGTTGAATGGATTTTTTTGTAAGTATGAAGCGATTGAGTTTAAAATTGTTTCTACTTTTTTTAACGTTGCAAGAATAGTTAGTGATGACTGACTGTTTTCAAAACGAAAGCTTTTTAATACGTTATCCCACACTATGAATACCTCTTGTATCGTGGGTGCGTTTATAAACATATAAAGTCACATACACAAACAGCCAGACCCGGAACAACTATTTGTAGGCCATAAAATAATTGATCCGTGCGGGTATCGAAGCCGCGACACGCACCACAACAGCCAATCGCGTACCCACTGCACCAACCGTGTCGTTCCAGGCCTCCTTCATTAATATTAATAGGGTTGTTATTTATCATTGTTTTAGTCTTACAATTTATGAATTTACCACTATGGTGCTCAGTGGTCTGGAGATTACTAGCTGTAAGTCAATAATTTTCGCATTATTACATACTTATTTATAACCATTACAATAACGGCTATTTTGACTATTTTTCTTTACCACGATACATAAGAAATTCCTAGTATAGGCTAATGTTCTTTATTACAAAACAAAACTATCGACTCTACCCACTTTTCTTCGGTTTAAAGAATTTATTTCTCATAAGAACTTACAGTCAGCTTATAATATATTAACAGATACAAATATTAACTTAATACCTATTAGAAGTTATTATTACACACATGTTGCTGAAGCTTATTTTTTAAATAGATTAATGTTAACGCATTCTTTTATACTTTTTCTTCAATACCTAGAATGGCAACGTACAACTAAGAGAGCACTATATCGGGTGTGCCCCAAACAAGTTGGTTAAGAGCTAAGTGAATTGTATGACCAAACAGGCGCACTGGCACTGAGGCCAACACTGCCAGTGATTGCACTACACAAGAAAGTGCAGAAGTCCGACTTTTAACGAGGGAATAAATTAAATAAAAAGAGTGCGAAGAGTACCTGTGTTGTTTTAGTGATAGTTGTATCAGTAAAACAACACAGGTACTCTGACTTGACTTAGCAAAATAAAAGTTTCTTACTTATTAGAAAAGCACTTTTGGTGGCCCTAAAGGTACTCCATTCTTATTTTTTTGTGCACCAATTATGTTAATTACTTGCAAATATGATGTAGGTACTTAGAATACTAGAATAGGTACAAAACAAAACAAAATTAAGAAATGACAGCTAAGTTATATTAGAAGATACATAGTGTTAACATGTTTACAAATATTACCTGAATACATACGCAAGTGAGGGTTAGAGCTCGACTTAATCGCTGGCATAATTTGATTTTTGACTCATTTATTTTCAGGCAGATCTTGGGCCGGTAGTTTTTTTTTAATGCGAACTTTATTTATTAACATCTGCTATTTTATGAGAAGCAGTAACTTACTCCTTATAACCTAAACATTAGCCACCTTCTTAAACTGTCTGGAACTTCTGTCCTAACCTCCTTCCTGCACCAGGAGCCTAACAAAGACACGTTCCAGATACAATCAGCCTGAGTGCTCCCGCGACTGCCTTTGTGTCTTCAGGGTAAGGACATCAAAAGGCGAACCAGCCGTGACACTGGTTCGGGACCATTTTGAAGGTGGTGGAAGATTGGAACATGCGAGAACAAATAAACAATGCGGCCAACTGTTGAATGCATGTCTCATTAAAAAATTGGTTGAATGTAGTTTTTGTGCGATGATGGATTTAGAATTTAGAAAGTTATTGGGTTTCGGATTTCCTGACTTTGAGAATGATGAACCTTATGTGTTGTGATTAGTCATTAATTTTCCTATATTATACGGTTATTGTAGTATCCAAAGTTTAAATAGAACTACAGGATTATGTCCAAAAACTGTCTCAAATTTTTGGACATATTTTTCAGACATCATCTGAATAGTTCTATATCATTTCAAACAGTAACTGAATATGCAGAAATATAAAATGCAACATATTGACTTCAATTTCAACTCGACTTATTTGTCATACCAATTTACCATGTTCCAAGTCATATTCTTCAATATTGCCACTATGATATTTTATGGAAGTTATAAAATCTAGATTTGTAGAAATACAGCTTGTCGGGACCTTCTGAAAACTGTAAACTTCGCAGTAAAATCCAAAATTTAAAAAGAAGCGAGAGATTCTAGCAATGCGAGCATTTATTGGATGTAGGTAGGTTCGTATTTCTTTGAATTCTTTGGTGGAATTTTCAGAATTTGTAGAAGTGTTGTCCTGTATTCTTTGGTTCGTAAAAACTTGCCTCCTATTTTAGGAAATATAACTGGTGTTATTTAGGTCGCAGACGCCGAATTCACGTCAAGATTTTTACCGATTGCGTAGAAAATAAAAACAAAATTGCCATTTTACACAATTTGTTAAAAAATTGCCATTTTGACCTTTTAAGAATTTAGTACTTGTCACTTGCGCAATCAAGGCGAATTTAATGAAGTATTGTTTATCAAAATCGGACGAGCCGTTAAGTAGTTCACAGAAGCAAACATACATTTCGAACACAAGCTTCCCTTTGGAGGAAGGGTTTCGCTAACATTTTTATATTGAACCTAAAAGGTTACCCCTTTATAGCTTCTTTTGACATCACTCTTGTAGACTACATGAATAGATAAAACATTCAACACAAAAACTTCGTATTTTATATCAATGAACAAAAACATTCAATAAAAAACGAATTAACCGCACCGATTCGAGATATATCTTCGAAAGCTTTTACTATAGAAGGCGTTGTGATCGTGAGCAGTCTCCAGGGTGGGTCACGTATCGCCCCCAATATCCGGCTCCGGCTAATGGAAGCCGACGGAAACGCCCGCCAAAGTCGAACGACTTGCATCTCGAAGCCGGTTTTAATAAAAGAATCGGGAGACAAGTGCAGTCCTGAGTTTTAACTAGGATAAACCTGGAACAGTTTTGGAAGGAGGAATTGGAATCTTAAAGTGACTTACTTAGTTGTGGGCTAAGTACCTATAGTACGAGTCAATATATTTTATGCTAGAGACTCTTTATATCCCGGAAAAAAATACGGTTCCCGTGGAATAATGTATCAACATTGACGCGGGCAAAGTTAGAAGTTAGTATTTTATATTTATACATGCATCTACGGTACCTACAGGACAAGGCCTTACGTGGGGCAAGGTTTAACAAAAAATCCGTGGAATTCTAATCTTCTTTCTAAAGCTTACTAACTCTTCACAATTGTAAAAGTAGCTAGTTCGTGAAAACGATACAGCAACATCGGCCAGGCACTCTTACGCCTACAGAGCTTACTCCTCACTCAAAACATGCGAACATGAGGTAACCCGGAGCCCCGCGCGCAGATCCCTTCATTTCAACCAGAGATTTATTCGAACGACATGGGTTGGTAATACAATCTATTATGTAGTTATTTTAGATGCTGCTGCGCAAACGAAAGTGCGTGCATGCATAAACTGGTGTGAAAAAGTGTTATTAAATTTTTCTATAACGAATTTCTCAGTAGCAGCCCGGAGTTTCGAAGTTAGTGATGTGTCACCCCCTTGCCTTGGACAGCACGTACGGGTAAAGCTGTTGGTGCTGCGCCTGTTCCCCGGTTGTGTCGGATTGCCGTCCCATCGGACTGAGAGTGAGTTTGGAAGAGGAGAGTGCACCTGTGTTTGCGCACACACTTATGCACTAAAATGTCTCCGTTGAGATTAGTCACCGTGACCGAAATCGGTCTGGCGAATATTAGGATACAACAAGTATATTATGATTCAATTAACTCAAATTGATTTAAGCAATATATACCTACGTTTTAAATAAACTTTGAAATTGTGACCTTTACCTATAAATGTATAATCTATTATTTATCTGAAATCCTGCAATCAAAAGGTCAGTTAATGGCCGCCATGTTCTACCCACCGCTGAGATTAGGGCTTCTCCCTTTCGATCTATGGTTCCCTGGTCGGTTAGAGTCTTATTCAAATCTTACTCATGATCTTTTGTAGGATGTCCACCCATATAATTTGCTTTTGGGCTGCTAACCAAAAAAGTCGGTAGGTACTTCAATCATCTTAAAAAACCAGTATTATTTCATGTATTATTATATTCTGAAACCGAACTAAAACTCTATATTCTAGGCACCTCACATCATGTAATCGTAAGATAAACAAACTTAAAAAGTTAAACCAACTCACAGGAAGAAAGAAATACTTTTTTATTTGATTTACAGCCAAAGTTGCAGATAAAAATAATGTTACAAGGCCACCGTAACGTCACAGTTACAGCACGATCGTGTAACTTCGCCAAGTTACGACCCTCAATACGTCATGTTCGGCTATCATCGGAATTACGAACATTATCGAAGTTGGAACGCGGAATTTATTTTTGAAATATAATATTGGAATGGGACCGTTTGGATTTAACGGTGGGTACTTTTTGTTTGTGTATTTAGGATGTTATTTCACGAGTAAGTGCTAGCAATAGACGTAGGCTTAATCCCTTGATTGATTGAGACTGAGTTCAAATCTTACTTGGTTAACGACTGTTTGTTAACCCACTTCTGGTACAAACGTTAAATAGGTTTGTGGAGGGATGGAGGGCTTTACAGGAATAGTAATGAGCACCATAGCTAGTATTTGTGTGTTTAGGAGCTCATTTCCCGTATTGGCAACGACTGGGTTTTGTAATTCTGCATCAGTTGACGTTTCTCAGAAAAGTAGGTACTAGGAATTGAAGCCTGAAGAATAATTCACCTATTAGATAAATAAACTAATCAAACCTTTTCCGTGCGGAATGGTATTTCCAAGTAATAAATGGTAGGTTTTGCAGCGATATCTAATTTATTTATCTACCAAGCGACTTTGTTTTGTTTTTTCTCTAAAATAATGTTTCTATTGCATTATTTTTATGAAGTAAGTAAGATATTATACTTTTGATAGATCATATATTTCGCTTTATCGTTCAAGTTATACTTAAACCGATAGATACTTTTATGTATGATAAAGAACACACTTTATTTGAGTGGAATTGTAACATTTAATGTTAAAACTACGAGAAAAATATTTTTTCCAATAAATATAAGTATGTAACGCATTTCATCTGTCCTGTAACATCTCAATATCGTAAAAGGTTGTAGTGAATTGGTTGAAAACCTTCACTTTAGTCGCGACCTTCTTTACAATGAAATTCTGAAGCTACGTCTCTTATATTTTTTGAAGACACGAATATTCATGACAATGCATTCTAATGTTCGATATTAGAATTTTTAAAAATGTGTAGTTAGTGTTTTGTTTTTGAAACTGTACGATGAGCTTGACTGTTCAAATAATTTTTTAGCGTGTTTCTTCAAACTTCACGAAGTTTTAACGTAAGTTTTCTTAACTTAATGTTTTAAAGAGGTAAACTTGTTTGTCTGTTGTTAGAAGTAATAGTCCGATTACAAAAATGTTTTATTTAAATATAAAACTACTTTATATTAGAGTGTTATAGACTAAGTTGTATAATATACTTGACTACATGGCGGACAAATTAATGGGCAAAAGCAAGTGAAAAAAATATGACAACATAATTATTTACGGTGAATAATAGAATTTTAGATCGTAAAACCGAATGAAACATTACAGGCGATATATAAAACCTGATACAATCAAATGAACTGTCGGTTCCCATACAAATTACAGTTGTGTAATTGACACAGCTCACACGGCCGGCCTATTTGGTTATTGACACGATAACAACGCAAATTGCTCTAGTAATTTAGATACGAGTAAATGTCCATGTGTAAATTGTAGTTTTACTAAACAATAGCTGCTATGTTTAAGTAGGAATAAAGTTGTAAGATGTTGGATAGGGCCCGGTGACTGACTGATATGACTCACGGATGAGATAAACAATTTTTTGCAATATAGTTTTTTGGAGTCAGTTTTTTGACTTCAAAAAACCGGCAGTGTGTGGGACTCGCTCACAAAAAGTTTTATTATTTCAACTTTATGGAGCAAAAAGTACAAAGGCGGACTTAATGCCTTTGGCCCAAAAGTTCCTTGTCGTACAATATTTAATACTACGAACAAAAATAACACTACTTCATCCCAGAGACCGTCCTTTTCCAACCTTATGTTCAAAATATTTACATCTAAAACAATTAAATCTATAAAAATCAAAACACCTAAGCAACTTTTAACCCGAACGTGCCATAAAATAAAACAAAATGCAGATCCGATACGTATTTGTAAAGTTTCAAATTAATCAAAGAATTTTTTATTTGAGTCGTCCAATAAATCTCTCAAACATAAAGAGTTAAAAGCGTCCAAAAAGTTAATGTTGACCAACAGTTTAAACAAGGAGCTAGAAACACAAAGGCAGCTATTGATTACTCATCCCCAACTCCACGGCACTCCGGATGAATGCCTCCATCCAAAGATAAAAGAGAAAGAAAAACCTTTTGTCAATCATTACACCTTTTATAAGCCCTTCTCGTCTCTTGTTTATTGACTTGTCGTTGCGAGCGAACTTCCTAATTGCGCCCCTAGAGTGTTTGGGACTGTCAACACAGAATAAACAGGTACAGAAGTCCGACTTCATTCAACGAGAGAAAACGCACACACACACAGACACGCTACACGAACAGCGACTGCAAGTGGCGGCATTTGAGTTCTTCAGGGGTTTGGCGCTAGTTGCATGGACCTTCTGTGCTTATCAATGTCGTGCTGTCGATGTGAGAGCATACCGAATCCAGTTAAAGTAAACTTTGTATTGGTCGTAAAAATTCGAGTAAATTACTCCCATATGGGATGAGTATAAAATAATATTGGTGTTATTGTAATTGGTGAATTGTAGGTATGTTAACTTTTTAATGTATTTTGTTTCGTGTTGTAAAGTAATGAATTATGTGTATGAATATATTTATAGTGGATTTGTGCTGTTTTAAATTAAATAGTTGAATTAAATTGATGTCTTCATTTTGATAAAAGACTATGTTGGCATGAAAACATTCGTTTCGTGTTCGTGAGTGAATTCGCAAGAGTTTTGTTAAATTTTGTTAGTTATAATTAGAATTAATAATAATAATAAGTTACATGAAGTTAGAAATTATATTAGTTTAGATTATTTATTTATGTCTAATTTTTAATAGGTTTTAGTTTATTGATTTAAATTTTTTGTTTATGTTTTTTAGTATTAGTTTGTAGTAGATAAGTCTAGATTTAATTATTTTTTAGAAACACTCTATTGTTTTGGGTTCCACCTGTAAAATAGTGTGTGTTAGTTGAATAAATAAATAAATAATAACAATAGTAATTAGAAAATGCAGCATTGACACTGCTGGCTTTTTGAAATCCTTTAAAAATATTTATCTAAATAGGCATGCCATGCACAGTGATCGCTGGATAATAGTCTCCACGCAATGAGTGTCTGAGGGTGGTCTGCGTTGCCAAAGCCGGCCCATGAAGGGTTACGAGATGACTTAGACACGCGCCACGAGGGCTGGGTCGAGGTTCAAGTAGGCTTTTGCCACGCGGTAGAACATTACAGGCTAGCTAAAAATGTATATACAAATTTTTACGAGGGCAACATTACATTACATAACTTGATACAATGATGTAAACTCAAATAAAAGAAAAAAGGAAACGTAAAAAAATACATAAAAATATTATATTTTAACCTTCTCTTACTTTTATGAACACGATCTGTACATAAATGTAATTGACTAAAACCGTAAAATGTTTATCCGAAGATAAGTGTCGTAAAAGGCTACTTAGGTAGGTATATGACAAGAAGGATAGGTATCATGGTGTAATAACATACCTAAAGTACTCATCAATCACAAAATATGTCGGACAGCCAATTAGTCATGGCGGGTAACTATTGTTATCTACATGTATGTACTACTAGATTTGCCCGCGACTGCGTCCGCATCACAGTAAATATGTTACCCCACGGGAACTGTACATTTTTTCGGAATAAAAAGTATAGTATAGCCTATGGTCTATTCCAGACTATAATCTATCTCTCTTGTTTATTTGTGTATTTGGATGCGTTAACCTCTGGAATTACTGTACTGGTCCGATTTTGAAAATTCTCTTGCAAATTGGAGCTACGTTATCTATATATTTAGGCTGAATGTTAATTTACCAAAATACTGTAAAGGGGTCATTGTACTCATCGTTATGAACAACTTTTACTATAGGACCTGATATCATGAAAAAAAAAAACACCTGTTCAACAGATTTTTTTATGCGTAATTAAATTCAGGCGGACGAAGTCGTGGACAAAAGGTATGTATTAATTTATGTACGTAAAAGTTTGTGAACGTTGTATAATAAGCTGACGGGATTTGGTTTGATGAGAAAAAAAAAATCCCTTAGTGAATTTAGGTAAAGTAAGTTTGAAATGAGATGTCATCTCATCTGGTGCCCGGTTGATGGCAATAGGCTCGCCCCCTATTACATGGGACTAAAAAAAACATAACTGGCGAAATGTGGGTGTACTAATGGGTACACCTCTGCCTAACCCTTCGGGGATAACAGGCGTGATGTTATGTTATGTTATCTCATCTGATGATAGGAATTGCTCACCAAAATCCATCGAGGTTGTTTTTCGCAGAATAATATACACAGATACCAGTAATAAATTCAATAACATCCTGTAATCTAGATAGAACCACAACGCCATGCTGTATCTACTATAGAACCACCCTTATGACATCTAAAAACAAAACGTAAGAATCTTACTGACACCACTCACACACATGACACCATCCATTTTTCTTACTACAAGAAAATTCAACATCTACATTTTACAACCTCGAAATGTTTATGCCGAAAACCAACATGGTAAGTTACTTAAAACATTTTATCCTGATATCATCTGAAGGCGAGCGGGACTCCCGACACGGCTTATGCATTTACTCCCCAGTTTACGGTCGCTGTGGAGTTTGTTATGTAAGCATCTAATGAGCCGGGCGCAATGGGAGCTCATTTAGCTCGCTGACACTCTGTCACACGCAGTTATGAAGAAAAATTGTTGGCGTTAAAAGTTTGAGCTGTGTCGTAGAGCAGGCTAACTAGTTCTGAGTACATTATGTTGTTTTGTAATCTGAGAACTTGAGCTGTTATTAATAAGAAGCGTGGAAGATTATGCGAAGAAGTTTTTCTAGGATGTAGGTGCAACATTTCATTAGCAATAGTCAGATAACGCTACAAGTAAATCACTAACAAGTAACGTCATCTCTTCCCTAACGCATAGTATTGGTAAAGTTAACCGACTCAGCAATTTTCACCGTGAGAACCAACCTAAAGTAAAACTATTTGCACTACTACTCGGCTTCCTTTGTCCAGTGTTCAATCGAAGCAGAAAGGCCTAGGACATCCTAAACTGAGGGCCTAGTACGAACTCGCGTGGGAATTTTAACGCCAATTCGTTCGAATTTTCAATTTTCAATACCCGTTTCTCACATATTTATTTAGTTGGAGGCTTTATTCATATCAATGGGTGGTACTTATTGTGCTTGTCACATAAAACTAAATCAAAATGCTATAGGATAGCTGTATTTTCAATGTGAAAATTGAGTCGGGTCGAATACTTTAATGTCAGTGCATTTGTGCTAGGCCCTCTGTTCGGTATTTTCTTTGGAGAGTTCAGTATTGGCTGGCTGAGCCACTAACCGCTGGATAAAGGCATTCCTGTAAGGGAACGCCACTCAATAACTCACGTTATAAATATTCTGTGCGCAGTATGGCGTCGTGATGGATAGTAATAATTAACACAGGCTTGCTCGATACTTTGCCTCTTTTATTAATATACTGCGAAGTGATACATAAAAAATATGAGTGTATACACGAGTTTTATGCACATACGATATAAAATTTTTATTATTTTTTACACAGCATCTCCATTTACAAATTGACGCTTTCATCGACAGTTTCCATTTTAATTAAAAACGGCACAAAATGATCTTGATAGTATTGACAGTAAATAATTGATACTCATATTGATTGTGATATCCGGAGGAAATTCGGACGATATACTGCGCGTGACCGTGGCTTCGGATCACCCCAAATAAACTCCCAAATCCGAGATTACTATAGATTTAAACGTAACTACCCTTTCCGGTTTATTTACGGCACGATAAATGCCGATTGCGGCGTGTGCGTGTGTCACGCGGCCGATTGTAAATCAAACGGGTGTTAGGGTTGTGATGCATAGCGCGGTCCGCTCCGAAGCGGCGCGGTCCGGCCCGGACCGGTGCGGCCGCTGCGCCGGACGTGCTGGTGGTTCCGGAGTGACGTCAGAGTACAGCTACGTCACGGATGGCACACTATTACTTTGGGATAGTGAATGATGGGTTTGAAGAGGTTGGAAAACAAAGGAAATAACACTGTGCGGATTTTTGAAGAGCAAATATTATTTATTAGAGTTTTTTTTGATTCAGTTTTTATTGTAAACTAGCTCATAAATGTTGGTAATCGCGGATGGCGGCGGCATAAAAAGTAGCATATTATGTCCTTCCTTAGGGTCCAAATTTACCCTGTACTAAATTTCATCAAAATCGGTTCAGTAGTTTAGTCGTGAAAGCGTAAAAGATAGAAAGACTAAGTTAGGTAAAAATGGCATATTTAATTCACTTGTTTAACCATTTATGTCCACACATGTAAACAGACAAGAAAAAGGAACAGAGAAATACGCACAAAGGTTGTAAAAATCATAAGTATGATATTTTACCTATGTCTCTTGATTGCATATTGCATTGTGAGAACAAACCACTTCATGTTTATGGTGACGATGGGGCGGTAACCACTTTCCATCGGACAGTGTTTGTTAGCCAACCTTTTACATAAAAACGCCTCTCCCGCAGGGTATGGCAACACTAAGTGCTGTCTACTCTTTAGATTGTTGCTTGTAGCATAACAAGCGGTCACTATATACTTACATAGGCAAGTACTTCACGTGTAATAATTATCTATTAGGTATTTCCTTTTCAAAATATTAAACATTTGTTAGGTAATTTAAAAATAATAGCAAGTAGCATACAAAAAAAATCGCAGTAACGGGGACTGTCAACAAAATTTAGAATATTATATAACGTCTCATCAGCATGTTGGTGACGCGGTCACATTAGTATCTCGACGCGAACCCACAAGTTTTGCCTCTATCAAAAACCGCTCATCGCCGCTAAAGAAGTTTTTACTTCAAAAATATGTATGTACTACCTATATGTACATTGGCTTGTACACACTAATCTCAACCACTGCAGATCCTGAAAGCCAGAATCAACAGTGTCGAGTGTGGCGACCACTGAATTGCTTTTAACTAAACAACGTTACCCAACATTTTTTTCTAAATGAGTTTACACCAACCCATGTCAAAATGTTTCGCATTTTAACTGTAATATTTTAGGATATTTATCGCTGATTAATCTTTACTAATAATATTATAAAGACAATTGATATTATATAACGATTCTTTTTGTTTGTTTAAATACTAATCTCTAGAACTACCAGTCCGATTGGAAAAAATGAATTAGTTTGCATTAGGAAGATATTCTAAGTTGCTTCGGATTTAAAAGTTATGGTCAACCGTAAAATATTTCCATTCTCACACAGCAGTCCGTCCATCAAAATCTATCGCTTCATAGACTCCAAATAGTGGGATCGTGCCGATACACACGAGGCGCTTCTAACCCCCTAATACTGGGGCGATTAACTGTGCCGATTACTGATACACATTGTTTAGATCACTTGTTCAACCGCACTCATTTGTTAGTTAGCTTCCAGTGTTTGTTCATCAATTAGGGTTGTAATTGGATTGATTGATGCGAACGGTTTTGCTTTTGAAATGTTAAAGGTAGGTACATAAATACCAAATATATGCTTAAATGTGAGAGCAGTAGATACTGACTTCTCTGACTGATTTTAATAAGACTGTTTCTTTTTAGACTTTAGGGTTAAAGTTTATTATAAAAGTCACACTAATGTACCTAGCAATAAACACTAGATACTAGCAATTATCTCTTCTTGAAATTATGGGGAAAAGCTAATTAATAAGCATGAATTAAAACGTAATGATCTATTGAAACCTTGAAAACGAATTTCTCCATGTACAGTATTGTTCAACGAAAACTAAATTTACATAAGATGGATTGATTAGGTTTCTTTTACATCCATACATACATAACATCACGCCTGTAATCCCCGAAGGGTTAGGCAGTGGTACCTATTAGTACACCCACATTTCGCCAGTTATGTTTTTAGTCCCATGTAATAGGGGGCGAGCCTATTGCCATCAACCGGGCACAAATCCAGACTCCAAGGCTGCTACTGAGAAATTCCTGATGGAAGAACCTAATAGCACTTTGCCCGACCTGGGATTCGAACCCAAGACCTCATGCACAGCAGTCGCACTTGCGACCACTAGACCAACGAGGCAGTTTCAGCAGGTTCGCAGGTTTCTTTTTTACTTTATAAACTTTCAAAATGTGATTCCGAAACTAATCTTCGACATTCCGATTAACCGTCAGAACCGTTCGTTTTGTGCGGTGATATAATATTTAAATGTTCGGCGCACCCCGAACCGTTTAAAGTGGGCTAATATTTTAACGATCAATGCAAGAGAGGATTATGTGGGATCTGGACGCGATTAACTGTATCGATCAGAGAAAGAAGAGAAGACCACTTGTTTCGGCTTCCAATATTGGTTTCTCAATTACCAACGTAATTGAATTAATTGACATTGATGGACAAGCTATCGTTTGGGAAATATAGTAAAAAGTGATTTGTATTTCATTGTATTTTTATATGTCAATTAAAAATTACAATATTTTTTACTTGGTTTTGAATTCAGAGGAGCTAATAATTTTATTGAAGAGTTAAAGTTACATATATGGGTTACTAGGTTTTATTTAGCATTGATGTTAGGTATTATATCATATGGAGTCCCATGTGTTATACACATTTTTATTTTGTATCACTGCAATATTTCATTTCCATTTGAATGACCAGCACCCGGAAAAGTGTAATTTTCCGGGTGTATAAAAGTCGGTCTCTTACTTTTATATTTGGCCATATTTACATGTTTTTACCGCCCTATTTATAAATAACTCCAAATTGAAACATAAACATCTGTTAAGTTATTGTTTGAAAATTAAGGTACAATTAAGAAAGAATAAAAAAGCAATAACTTTTAAGGAAAACCACCTCTCTTTCAATCTAAGGTACCAGGATAACATAAATTACAAGAGGTCTTTAGCAGCGCCCTAAATCATTAGACTAACGAACTTATAACAAGCAATATAATTCGAGCCACTTGTATAGGCTGCCTCAATTCTCGGGGTCATTAGTTAGCACAGCCTCCGGTTTTGATTGCAATACCCATTATGTGGAACTTCATTAACTCGATTATCTATCAGGAAACTTTCTGGGTTCCTCGAAAATTGCTCGAGCAATTTGTATAGAGAAATTAGTTGGTATTGATGTTTGACATTGTAGCCACTTTTGGGGTTAACAAACCGATGTACCCATTTTTTTATTGATTTACCAGCAGTTTAAAAGAACAAAGCACTTTTCTGTGATTTTAGGAAAAAAACGTATGTAACTCTAATTTGCCATTCCAGTTCGAAATACCAGAATCAATGAACCTGAAAAAAAAAACGACGGAAACTATATAAGATACGTTACTACGTAGGACTAAAACATATTTCCTCATAAGGAGTCTCCTAACACAGGCTTTTTTGCTTAAAAGGAGGCTCCAATCACTAGTTGTTAAGTTTACTTGTAAAACAAATAAAACATTTTTCATTTTTTTTTCATTTTCATTTCATAAGAGGAAATTATGGAGGGCGTGTAAATACATGGTTTGATGGATCTGCTCACCCTGCCGCGCCTAATGGCAGACAGACTCAGGCGTGATCGAGCTGTAACATGCTCAAGGACTTACAATCTGCTAACCGATGGAGAATCCTTAAAATTAAAGATTAGACGCAACCTCTCGGTTAAAGTAGGATTAAAAGGATTGCATGACGTGGCAGATTTTACGGGAAAAAGTGATTTTTCTTAGAAAATGTAATATGCAATCAAAATTGACTCTGTCTTCGGAGAGAATAACGATTTTTTATACAGATGGGGCTCTTGTTAAGTCTTTATTGTCGATACAAGTTGGATATTATACTCGTATAATAATAGTACGGTTTTCCTTAACACATAAATAAGCCTATAAATATCCACAGTTCCAAATGGAATGTCATAGCATAAATGATTAAATAACTATGGTTGGTTAATAGGATGGTGATCACATACCTATTGTTGTTATGTTAGGAGTTTGGAGAATATTTCTTGCACATTCTATTGTCCTGCTGCAGGGCAAAGGCCTTTTGCAGGCCTTTTTTTTTGCAGGGAAGGCACGAGTAGGTATTGATCACCACGCTTGTTCAAGGCTGATTGGCAATTTTAGATGTATATTAATTACGTTTTCCTTGAGTGATGTCCTATATAAACTTAAGAAATACAAATGAATTGAAAAAGTTACATGATAGGTCGGGTAAAATTCTATCGCAAACCACAGCCAACCATACAGTTGTACCCATAAACATATGATAAAGACCAACCGACTTCCTAATATTTCTTTATTCACCTCGTACGACACCTACGGGAAATCACAGCATAGTCTATTATTCATAGCCGATACACCAGCCAACGTACTTCTCATACAAAGTTAATATATTCTACTTATATTCACATTTATCAAAATTAGCTGTAATCCCCCAACAACGGAGTTCGGTGCAGACAAAGACAGTGCCGTATTCTAAATGTAACACAAAACTGCAGTGCACAAGAAATATAGCCACTAACTACTGACAGAAGTACATAACAACAATATACGAGAGTTATAGGGATATGCAGAAGATTCACTTTGCACAAGATTTGGGCGCTCTGGCCGCTGCTAGAAACATATTGAATTGACATCATTGTTCAAACGAATAGTTTGTCATAGTTTGAATTATCATTGGTTTCAAACTCTGATTTAAAATTGGTCATAGAATAGGTAAACGATGACATAGTCGTTCACACACAAACCTTAAACTTTCTGTTAGATCGACTAAGGGGGTTAAGTTTTAGGAATACCTTATTTATTTTTTTATAAGGATTTTTGTTAATCGCCCATCCACCATTTAGCAAGAGTGGTGATCAATATGCATTCATTTTCTGCATGAGAAGAGGCTTTTGCTCTGCAGCGGGACACCGGCTGGATATTTTTTTATAAGAATCATAATTTATATTTTCTTTGTTCTGTTGTTTGGACCGCAGTTTGTCAATTAACCTTCTAATATGTTTCTGTTTAGTATTCCCAGTTAATTAAAGTGCACATTATATCAACTTAATTATCAAGTGGTATTTTTTGGTGTCTTGCCAAGTACAAGCGCATTTCCTCCCGGCGCTTGTTATTTGAGTGAGAGATGGTTCCGGCTCGTTTGGACTTCCGAATAATACTTGCTTTACTGGAGCATGTCTTGTATTGTTTAGTGCTGAAGAGTCGGCTTTCGGCTTGTTAACATTTGTACGTGTTGATGAGTCTGTTTGAAGATTTCATGACATCTTTGATTGATCGTTGGTCGTGGAGAAATGTCATGTCGTTTTGAATATGTATTGTGTAGTTCTTATTGTATTGTTGAATTATTAACCTTGTAACGTTATTGTAAGGAATTATTTTCGTTATTAATTCCTACCCGATAAATCTAAGAAACACTTCACTGGCACTTTTGTTTTCAACCAATCTAGCCTAACGAATGAACCTTTAATTTTAAGTCCGAAATTTCAGTTTTGTTCTAAGGTCAAACTTCCAAACTGTCTTGTTTTAGCGATTCTGATGTTTAATATCTTTGAAACAAATTCTCTTTATAATTTAGACGCCCTTTCCCAGACGGAGAGTTTCTAAACTTTTGGAGTACCTTCTTACGATCAAAACTACGAGTGAAACTATATGTTTGAATGGCTCTAGTTGTGCCTAAATGTGGCCATTTCTTCACGAGCTAGGCGCTATTTACGTCCCTCATACATCTCCGCTGAAATCCCGCACGGTTTACCCTGAAATGTTGTTTTCTTTGCTATTAAGAAATAAATAAGATGGCATTATGTCGACGATCGCTGCCTAGTTATGGGCATTTTTTCCTTTGGCACGCCGTCCCGGGCTCTTATTACGTCCCTACCCTTTCCTTGAGTTACATGTCCATTACTTCTTATATAGCGGCCACTTAAAAGCTATTGTTTGGGAGACAAGCAATGTATATCGATAGTTACAATGCGGTTTTTGTTTAACATATTGGTCGGGAGTAGGGGGTCGGATTCGTGGTCAAGATAAGGCCCAATGAGTTGTGACAAAATTGGCTGTCGTGTTATTGTGCTCGTTGCCAGATATAAAATGCTTTTGGCCGAGTATTCAGTCGTTTGATCGTAGCTATTGTGGGGGCCGGCCCATTGTCGGCCAGTGTATTGTCCTAGTAAGGGGTCGCTCGCAACTTACGTGACTGCGTACGAAAGTGCATTTTTGAGGCTTCAACAAGTAGGTAGGTCCGATAACTATCTGTGGTACGATTTTATGGTATTTGTATTGAGTTTTCGTCTCTGGTGATTTATGTTTGTATAAATCATGCTTGAATGGGCCTGTAACTTTGTCAAATTAACTGTATTGCTTTAATGCAATTGTTTTCTAGAAGTTATGGTTAGTATTGCATGCTAAGTTTTTTATTTATTCGATTAAATTGTGTTATTCGTCATATAATGCTTACGCAAAGCAGTAGCAATATCCTTCAAATTATCTTCCCTCAAGTAACAGAAACGCTTCTGCTACAGTATAAAATCACACCAAAGTCACCTTCGAGTTCATAAAACATTTTAAAATTTCCTTTGTACTCTGAAACGAAATAAAACGACGAAAGTTGAGAATAGAAAGTCTTTCGTTTCTTGATTGAAAGTGAAGTGAAAAGGCACACACTGTGAAGAAAGCGGATTTTCATTCCTTTCAAATCGCAGCCAACTCTTTGCTGTATCTGGAGTCTTGGTATTTGTTAAAGCGGTGAGAGTTCATGACTTTGGAAAATTTAAATATAACGCTGTCGCAGTAAATAATGTTATGTTTATTTTAAGACTCGTCACCATGCTGGACCGATACAGGTGATTGGTAAATAGATATAGGTATTTCTTAAATCGTGAAAGACTATAGAGCTCAAGCTAATAAAAATACCCTGAAAAACCCTTATTTTCAGAATGCAGATCCAACAAATATCTTAGTTATGTTTATAAGAGCTCATTTCAAAATTTCATTACATACTTATGAAACAATGCAAATCACATGCAACGTATGGCAACACGAGTGCCCTGCGGAGGTCCAAAAAACTAAATTACTTGATGAGACGCCAGATGTCGTTAAACACATGCACTTGCTCTCCTCAACTTGTGCCGTTCGGGGAGATTTGCATATGTCTATGATAGGCTTGATTAATGCAATACACCACTGATTTAGGTTTCCTTTGTATATTTGAATGAACAAAAGGAATGTACATCCCATCGTCGGCTGCATCATTACTGATAAGGTCAATGGTTTCTCGAAAAGTGACTTAAATAATACCATGTATGGTATGAGCGTACGGTTCTCTTTGGATCTTGTCGAAATAAAACGACTATTTGGTAATTCATGTTTTACTGAGACTCAAAGATCGAGCTCCAACCAGAAGATGGAGTACTCAAAATCTAAGATATATACACTGTCATTGCCTAGTAGTTTAGTAGCCACTAAAAGAGTAGCTGTTAATCAACTGCGTATTTTTGGGGGGTATAAGAACTCATAAATACCTACGTACAACTTTTATTACGTGGTCAACCATGGAATATGAAAAAATATCGTATTTCGATGGGGTTGTAGTGCCTTTATGTAGGGAACAGCTGTTTCCTTCTCATATTTTAGGGTTGACCCAACAACAAACGTTATTTTAATTCATGAGAACTTTCGCCCCCTAAAAGGTGCACTGTGATCAAGGGCGAGACTCCACCAAAGCGGAGACGAGAATTTTATGCCGCACAAACAATCAGCTTGCGTCATCTTGACAGCTCAGCGCTTAGCTTCAGCACAGTACAATATGCTATTGGTTAATTAGAAGACATATCCTCTCGCTTTGGCGGAGTCATCCTAAAAGTCAGTCTGTATAAACTTTGGACTACGCTAGCTCAGTCTGTGTGTTAATTATATCAGCTGACACTAGCGAGATAGTTTGTTTATTTCTTCTTTATGTATAAACAGGCGTTTACCCCACGATGTAACGACTACCCGCTGATATTATTATAGTCTTCGTCTCGTAATCTTACCCTAAACTGGTAACAAAGGACATATTATCTTGTCCAGCCTAAATTAACGCATGTTTCTCGGCTGTTGCCCTGTTAACGGAGGGTAGTTTATTAATATTTATTACTTTCTTGAGGCAAGGGTTAGTAATTATTCCACCATCTATCACTCGAAGCGAAAGAATGGGAGGAGATTGCGTCAAACTATATTTTATACAAGAGAATATATTGTTATGAGTGTGCTGGTTTTAGTTAGCTTGTAGGTATTATAACCTGCTATTCGTTGTCCGCTTAGCAGTAGCATTTTACTGTACTTACATGTTCAGTTAAAATTGTACGTGTAACATAGCTTAATTTCTTCTTTATGTGCCTTATGCAGTAAAAAACTACCTATAACGCGCGCCTTGCACTTAACGAAATCGCGGAAGGGACAGACCTATTTTCCTGTTCCTTGAATGAGCTCACAAAAATTACATTACATGAATATATGTTATTTGAAATGTTGTAGCAGACCACACTACCGATTTTGGGTAACCTGTTATTATAGTTGTGTTGTGGAAAATAAATACATAAAATAAGAAATAACTTAATTTTGTGGTATCAGTAAGACCTTAATTTCAATATCCTGTATTGCATTATCTAATAAGATAAAATCTTGCTTCAGTATTCTATACTTTTAGGTACCTACATACTAAAATGTATAAAATTGCGCCCCACCCGCAGAGAAGTCGTGTGCTAAAATTGTATTGTAACAATTAATGCAACTTCTAGTAATTCTAGAAACATTTCAGTTGAAAGTGGCACGCCAATAATTTTGCACTACGCACATATAATATAGTGTTAAAAGTTGATAAAACTGCAGTATATCAGTACCAAGTTTAATGTTCAACCCTTTCACTGCTGCCAAGTTCAATGGGAAAACTTTCCCTGTGTGGAATTTTATGATTTGTCGCACCGAAATCTATTTCCCAACCATGAACGTTAAAGAATTTGTCGTATCTGCGTTATTGTCTTACACATTTCTCAGCTGTGTTATAACACTGTTGCTCTTGCTTACAATAGCTGAGCATGGCGTCCTGGGTTCGTATACCTAATCGGTCAATTTTTTCTTAGGCTCTCAATTAGGAATTTGAGTGTAAAAGTTGGTAATGTAAAACTCCGTTGGTCCTGTATCTGATCTCTTCCGGGTTTGTAGGAATGCCGTCTCATCGGACTATGAGAGTGAGGAAAGAGACTGCACCAAACTTTCTCATTTATAATAGTAGGTAGTAGTAACAGTAAGATTACAACTTTTACTAATTAATTTCAGTGAGTGTTTGCTGTTTCACGAATCAAAGTCCCCTGACTACCAAAATCAAACCTGATTGAATTCCTCCCCTAATGCCCGAACAGATTGCCATTGATAAATACTTGTGCATACGACAAAACTGTCAAAGAACACGGCCATTTAATTACGGAAGGCTTACGGGATCCCAACACGATGGAGCCACAGTATCTTGTAGTAAGCAGTAGAACAAGTATACACAAATGCTCGAATTGGTGCACTCATGCTGCGTTTTACACAGGATTAAAATACGGAAGTTGAAACGTTTAGGCAGGTTAGACGCTGTTTTATGCACTCTTTTTTATCGTGGGAACTCACTCATGGATACCGTCTATCTGGCGAGAAAGGCGGGTTATGTCGGACTGTTACCAATTAAAACCCCACAATGCTTTCTGAAAACATGAGTTGCGAGCCCGGTATTTGCTTAGCGCAATAAATTGGCACTAATAACTACTACCAAAATTCTAATTAACATCAAAATTGTCTAGCTGAGCTTCTGTTTTGTATTGATACTGTGGCAGAACGTTCATTCGAGATTGAGCTCTTTGACTCATTTCCAATCGTGGATTTGCTTAGCAAGGAAATAAAGTTCGATGGATTGGGGATCCCATTGAGGTGTTTGATGTAATGATTCGAATCTGCTGAGTTATTTTGTAAATGATGGGGAATCGTGGTATTATTTGTGGAAGTGGAAATCTTACTGAGCGATGCTTTTATCAAAGGATAAGCTAAAGTGACAGGTTTGTATTATCTTCAGGCGAGATGCTGACAGAGAAGAACGCTTAATTTTCATACGGGAATAACATTATCTCTGAATTAAACAAGTACCTACGTATATACGAAAAGTACAGACAACTGCTGTAATTTATTACACCTTATGCATTAAAATATCTCAGCAAACAAGGTAACCAACGAATGCCGCTGTCTGTACCTACTTGATGAGTACTAGAATAAAACAAACGTTTATTGTCTCCAGTATTACAGCTAGTAGAAGGTACAGAACTATAATTCAAATAGCTTCTATTAACAAACTTATAACTATTTTAAAATATACGTTTTGTATAAGAACTCGCTAGTGAGTTTGGTTTGCTTTTCAGCAGAGAACTGTGTATACCCGAAGCAAAAGCTTTAAGCATCAGCATTATGCTTAGGTCCCCCTAGAGTGTTGGTAAGCGCTGGTTTTCAGCTTAAACCCTTGACTCCTGTAGTTTCAGTAGTTCACGATTCTCGCGCGAAAGCGAGACCTAACTCATTAATAAATTCATTAATGTATCTATTTGACTACCCCGTTGGTCTCGTGGTCGCAAGGGCGTCAGCTGAGCGTTAGATCCTGGGTTCGATTCCCAGGTCGGGCAAAAAGTGTTCCATTAGGAATTTCTCAGTAGCAGTTCGGAGTATGGAAGTTAGTGGTGTGCTTTGAAAGGCACGGGATGATAAGAAGAAGAAAAGTACGTCAGTAGTGAAAATCAGGTAAAGTCGTTGGTCCTGCGCCAGATCTCTTCCCGGTCGTGTCGGATTGTCGTCCTGTCGGACTAAAGGAAGTGCATTTGATTCTACGGATACACTTATTGTACCTAATATATGTATTAACTGAGTACTTGGCTAATCCCCATTAAGATTGTCCGCCGTGACCAAATCTTTCTGGAGAATATATTATTATTAATTTAACCATCAGGCAATACAAACTATTAAATACAAATCCTACAACTAACTTCTAGTTGAATATATTCTCACGGAACAGGGAGACATTTACCTAAGCATGTATTAGGTACGTCACAAGTCAGTGTAACAAGCCCGAAGGCGATGGGAACTAAGTAGTCACGACTCTTGTCTTTGATTTGTGATTGTATTTGAAGTAGAAAGCTTAATACATCACCTTGTAGCTCCCAAAGCTAGGTGTAACATCCTGTAGCTAGAGATAAACTACGATAACTTGGCGCGCCCCTCCACAATTTAAAACTTTCGAAAGTATTTAAAAGACTCACAACGCATGTGTGCGTACTGAGACGACTCTCGAAACAAAAACAAATCAGCGTGTCATTGTTGCTTGACTAGCCGCGTCGTTAATCACTTATTATTATTGAAAAAAGTGATATGGAAGGGCGCGCCATGTTATAGTAGTTTATCTCTACGCAAAGGAATAAGAAAGATAGGGAAAAATGAAAAGAGCTAATAGTGCAACTGCTGACGAATAAATGGAAGTGAATGAAAGATGTCTTTGCATCTTATTTATTAAATCGGACTCAACTGTTTTATTCCTGTTATCTAGAATTAAACAGACTATTCTTTGTTCTTTAATTTTTTTATTTTATATCGTTTTTACATGTATTAATAAACAATAGTAAATGTACCCATATAAATTATTTTAATATTTTTTCTTTCTTAAATTGAAAGTATTTTTTGAATATTCTTCTCCATTTATACTGGTTATTTTATTGGTCATTCACGCTGGTTATATTTTTGCAATTCTTTCAAAATTATTATGTTAGTAAAATTAATTACAAAAAACATTAATAACAAAAATGAACCTTAATGCTTCAAAGTGTCACACCGGATAAACTATATCCGACCAAATACTTTTAAAGTGGAAGCCAGTTTGTTTGTTCCACCGTGAATGTGGGACGAACTTATACGAGTATTTATTTGGACACGTCTTTGTGAAACTTCGAAACGATGCATAACCGACTGTATGTGCAGATATTTGTAAAAATGACCAATCAGAGAAGAACTTTTCGCAGCTTATAATATTGACAAAAAATCAGAGACATCAAGATTTCCCGAGGCTCGAAATATTTTTTTTGTATTTAAAAATATCCTCTGTTGCCGCTACTGGTCTAATAACAGTGTGACTGAATATTGTGAGATTCCATTTTATATCTTTGATTTCTTACCTCTTATAAGTTAAATTAACCCTCTTTCTGACTAGTAGTGAGGACCACAAAGTGTGGTTTTTACAGCTTCAAATTGTTTTTAAACCAACAGCTTTACAAACGTTTACGATTAGTAAACAAAACTTCGAAATTACCCATTTCACAACAGAAAACAAGTCTTAATTAAATTCGCATTAACTGCCCGGGCCGGTAAGAATTAGCACTCTTTCGTTCCGCGGTAATATCACATAAATAACTCAGAAAACGAATTTTATTTCAAGTCCAACTTTAAATTCGTTGCTCGTTCCCTATGAGTTATAGCTTGCCCACCACTACTTCAATGTCACAAAGTTAACTGAACAGTTCACATAACTCTTAACATCGTACATATAAGTGTTATTTTCCTTTGCTAGCGTTTGGTTTAAGTTTGTGTACAGTATGTCACACGCAGGGTTACCCCTTAATTTTCATTTCAACCACGCCCGGCAAGTTGTGTAATGTAATTAACAAACAAGACGATTTATTTGCCGTTTGTTTTTGTCCAACATGTAGTTAGAGACCTATTTTCACCTAAGTTTAGTCACGAAGGTAATCGTTTATTTGGTACCGGCCTTAATTTATTGTTTATAGGTGTCGAAAGGTTAAAGTCACAGTGGAGTTTCAATTTATGGTCGTTGCTGCCATAAACCTGAATGGAAACTAATGTGATCCTTTATTTCTGATAGGGGTGTGTTAAATGAACCAAAACAAATGTCAGCGATGAGTGGACTGTATTAGTGAAATAAAGTTTTGATACTGAAATGAACACAATTTATTTGGTAAAAATAAATTAAGTATATTACGCGGAATTAATACATGGAAAAAAGTTACAATGAAAGCAAGAAGAAATAAATTAAAAATACTTATATAAAAACAGTTCATAGCAGTGCTATATTCGAGTCAGACATGAGATATTTGACAAGACATTCGAAGCTAGCTAGACATAGGCAGTCCACAATTATCACATCGACCATTCCTGCTGCGGTGCCCGCATTCAGTAGATTCCCCCCGCAACCTTCAGGAGGTAGCCATCCTGCAACTTTACTAATTACCAAAGAATTTCATAATAACGCTTTTTTTTTATAAGGTCATGCTGACTGAAGATGCCTTTCGATTCTCCCATCCTATGTGAGATTCCCTTAAATAAATACAGAATTATAGTATATGACATCAAAGTGAGACTTCTATAGGAGAAAATGTTAAATAAAACAACATGTAAATAAAGCAAACGTGTACCTACTTCGTGTGTTTGACTTTTTGCAAATACAACTCGTATCTAGATTTTCATTCCTATTCAGTTTAGCAGAAAACTTATTGAATTGTAAATATCGTAATAGAGTATTGATATATTTACAAGTCCAATTTCGCGTTTCGTGTGAGGAGAATATTATTCTGAGTGATATTTTTAGAACCACCCGTTTTTCAAGAACGCTAAATAATATATGTATTTACTTGCCTCGAATAAAAAAATACCTTTCAAGCCAAAATGTCAATGTTTAATTTTA
This sequence comes from Hoplodrina ambigua, assembly GCA_949774945.1. Taxonomy (NCBI): domain Eukaryota; kingdom Metazoa; phylum Arthropoda; class Insecta; order Lepidoptera; family Noctuidae; genus Hoplodrina; species Hoplodrina ambigua. Next base: position 685,610 of record OX458974.1, on the reverse strand, counting down.
ACCACAAAACATTTCAGGCAAATGTAAATGCAGCAACAATTCTTAAAAAATATGGGCACTATAAAACCGAAAAACTGGTACAAATATATAAATTCAGTGAGGAAAAACTATCGATATTGGCATACCAGATTCCGGCTGCACACAACTGACACTGGTACAAATTGTGGTGCCATGCGGCTGAGTAAGTACTTGGCATCGCGCATCGCACTGAAATCCGACGTCTTTTATTAAAACTTTTATTGGTCGAACGTTCTTTTGTTTTCGGTCAAAGTTTCGATGGTTTCGATCAAGTGGTTTGTTGATTTTGTTTAGGTTGTTTTAGTCGCGTACTAAACCAACAGCATCTACATGAAGTCCAACTTTGTCAAATATATTTTTATATTTATGTTCTCAGGATTCTGTAACCGAACGGTGCCAACGTGCCAACGAGGCTCATTAAAATTTTGAATAAATTAATTTTCCAACTATTATGATAAATCCTAACTAATATTATAAATGCGAAAGTAAGTTTGTTTGTTTGTTTGTAACCACTTTACGTCTAAGCCACTAAACCGATCATCCCGAAATTTTGCATAAACGTTGCCAGGTGATCAGGGACAAACATAGGGTACTTTTAATCCCGAAAAAAAGTACTGTTCCCGAGGGCAATCACAATAACATCCTAATGACAGTAGATGGCGCCACGTGTCTATTGAATCATGATCAAATTTTAAGTTTAAGCATCTAATACATTTTGAGTCTAGACTGTCGATAGACCAGTTTCAAGTATACAACCTAGGAGTACGGAGTTGTTTGCTTAATCATTTTTTATGCCCAAAACCGCTGAAGAGCATACTGACATTTTGCATAAAGTGGCTACCAGACGGACCGACCTGCGGTTGCGACTAACCGCAGGCCGCGGTTCCAACCGCTGTAAAAACACACCACCGCGGTCACAGTGGCGGCCTTTTTTTTTTTTTTTTTGAGGTGGTAAAAATCATCAAATGACTCCTTCCGCCCTGGGTGGGGCGGAAGGGACTGTCAGACTTTTACTGACTAAAAAACCACCCTGTTCCTTCTGTTGCCCTTTACGTTCCGGGGCCACGGTATCCTGTTAAGACGTCCCGCAACCCCGGCAGGCGTTGGCCCCGTTGGGGGCCCCGTCCCTGTGCTGACAGCTCTTTGAGGCGCGCGCGAACAGAGCGCGCCGTCGACCCGGGCTTGGTCCTTGATCGGACGGCGTGCTACCCATTACTCGCCGTCCGCAAGCCCGCGCCTACGGTGGCCGGATGTCGCCTCGCGACGTCCGACGCCCTGGGCGTCTCCCGCGGCGGCTGGGGCGATAGGTGGTTCTCTCCCTCACGCGGCCCGTCTCCTCCTTCGCTAGCATTACAGCTTCGCAGAAGGAGGTGACTGCATCCCATTCCCTCTCGCCCCGGAGCATGGCCTGAACCAGGTCCGGACGCGAGAGGTCGCCGCCGCCTATCGACTCCGTGAGGACACGGCGGTGCTCTGCCCAAGCGGGGCAGTCCTGCACCGTATGCTCCACCGTGTCCTCCGGGCGATCCACACAGTGGTGACACCCGGGCGTTTCCTCCCGCCCTATCCGACACAGGAACCTCCCAAAACAACCGTGTCCGGTGAGGACCTGCGTCAGGCGGTAGGTGAGGACGCCGTAGCGCCTCTCCAGCCACTCCTCAAAGAGGGGTCTTAACGCCGCGATTGCGGCGTGCCCGACAGTGGCGGCCTGAAGTGTCATTAGCGCGGTGTTAGTGCCACAATCGGACGTCAGTCAATATGGCTAACCGTAACGTTGTCTTATTACTCTCATGACTCATTAGCCCTCTCAGAAGATGAGAAAAAAGGTAGAAAAAAACCGTTTACTTAAACACTTAAGGTGGTGAGTGGTGTGAGGTTATAGTAGTTATAGTAGTTTATCTCTACCTATATTATCATTAGCATCGCATATTACTCTTAGGAATAGAGAAGTGTGGGTTAAATTTAAATTATTATTTAAATTCAACTATTTCTATTACAATTTTCATATTTGGTGTCATTTTACAAAGCAGTACACGCGGCCTGTTGTTAAAATTTGCAACTGACGCGGCCGCCACAACATTTCGCGTTTGTCTGTGACCCACTTTATATACGTTGTCAGGGATACAGAAAAACTGCGTAACTGACACTGTCATCACTGTGTCATCACTGACACTGACAGATGTAAACGCATTCATAGAGGATGCATGGAAGAATAAAGGCGAACTTATAACACGCTCCGCCATTGTGAATTGATTTGGATGATTCTTTTTTTGTTTATTTTTTCGGAATTGGTCCCATATAAATACTGTCATGATCTGATGATGAACTTCGGAGATATGGAACGGAATTACCCCATAGGATCACAGCAGAACTGTCGTAACAGTAAAATTGCTTTGTTTAATGCGTTTAGTCGATGACTGACTGAAGGAAGAGGTTATAGTTGCTAAACTAACCGTGACCTATGTCGATGTAGATGTGTAGACAACAGTTTTCCAACGGCGAAGTTAAGTTTGTCCCTCAGTACTGTTTATGTTTTCTTTAGAGGTCTGTTCGGTGTATTTTAATGACGGTAGGTAGGTTCCTTTTTTTTTTAATTGTCTCACAGCTCCAACTCAGGCAAAAGCTCTTTGCTAGCCCGAGCAAAAATTACTGCTCAATCCCCGGAATCTTCCGTTCATGCCGCATTAAGAAAGCAAGCACAACCGGAGCGACAAGCAAATTTGAGAGCGATGAGACATTTTATTAAAGACGGGAAAGCCAAGCCGCCATGCTTCTCTGAGAGTGACTGAGACGCCCTTCTAAACGCAATTGCTTTTGGAGGAACAAACGGAAAGCCAGAGAGCTGTAAGAGCAACTGAGACGCCTATTCAAACATGACTTCGTCTCAGAGAACAAGCTCAGCCATTACAGCGACAGAAACTCCAGAACAGTCGCAGGCGAGAAGGACCTCTCTTGCAGAAATGACTTTTTTTTATGAGCCACAGTCTGTTGGTCCGTAGGTATTTAATAATTCTGGATCTGGCCGAGCAACAAGCCGGGTACAGCCCGAATTGATTGTCAAATTCTAAACCAACGCGGGCGAAGCCGCGGGTAAAAGCTAGTGATATAATATAAAGTCTTAAAGTTATAATGAATGAATGTTTTTTTAGGGAGACGATATTATGTGGTATTTCCTGACTCTTTTTATTTTATAAGAAGAGGTTTTCTTAAGCTGGGTAGGTAATTCACTACAATGGCTTCTCGGAGACTGAGACAGTACAGTTTTTAATAATAGATTTGAAGGTGTTAATATGCTTAAAAGCGTAAGAGTGTGGAAAACATCAGTCTTACGAATACATTCTCTTTTATCACTTGTGTAACTTTTAACACTTCAGTACTTGGATCACATATACTTTACTGACACAGATATATTTTCCAATGTAAATATAACAGTTATATTTAAATGTAGCAAACATTTAACTGTTTGTCATTCGCAAACCATTTCATCGCTCCGTTTGTACGTGTTGTTACAAATAACTAAAGGATTATGTACATCAGGTATGTATTAGGTTACAATCCCTATCTCTGTTTTGATAACTGAATTGGTACAAGTGATGCTACCATATTGAGTACCTACTAGCTTATGCCTGTGATTTCATCCTCATAAATGTCGGTTGTCGCGGATGCAGGCAAAGTTGAAGTGGGAAGCTTATGTCCTTTATTGAGATTTAAACTTACCTTGTACCAAATTACATTAAAATTGGTTCAGTGGTTTAGTCGTGAAAGCTTAACAAACAGACAGATAGACAAAGTAACTTTCGCATTTATAATACTAGTAAAAGTAAACGTTGGAAGTTCTTGGTGCGATAAAAGTAGGTATAATATATCCTAACCTAGGTCATGGTTTTCCAGTGTGCCTCATCCAAATCTGTTTAGCTGATAAGGTGTCATTGTTCAAGAAACATTCCAATTTAGAAAAATACAGACTTTCATGTAAAATACTATCATCTGCTTCTGTCAAAGTTATTATTCAACGGGAAACGGATATTTTTTAGAAGATATAAAGTACCCTATGTGCTGTTCTAGGTTATAATCATTTCTATGTCAAATTACATCCAGATTATTACGTTCAGCCGTTCTGGTGTGATTGAGCAATTAACATCCATCTATCTAAACATCAATATAGATGCGATAGTTGTAAGATAGTATAATAATATAAGTTGAAATTAGGATTCACTAAGCCTGAGTTTTATATGAAGATTCTAATGCAGACAATAAACACAGGTAATTGCAAAATACATTTAATCATAAAAGAAAAGTGTTCAAAATCGCGTGTTTTGATAAAATCAACAGAAAGTTTATAAGAAACCCTAAGTGTTAATTGAGGCGTGTAAAACCGTTGACAAGTTCAGTGATTTATTTGGCTTCGAAATTATATCAGTTCTAGGTCACAAAACAAAATAGGGGTGGCCCGGTTATAATAGACTGAGATACCAGAGTTGTCAACTAAGATCTCTACGTAATTTTAAGACGGCTGAAATTTTCAGAATAGGTAGAGCAGCCTTTCCCGAAGTGGGCGATAACGCCTCCTTGTGGGCGCTACAGGCCTAAAGGGGGGCAGTAAGAGACCCAGAAAAAATAATCAAAGCGTTGTGTAGGGGCTTGGGGGACAAATTGTAATTTTATCTACTAGGTGGTTTTTTAAGTAGGTGTAAAAATGGGGGCGCTAGAAAAAAATATAAATTATTTTTAAATATAAATTATTAATTATTCTCAATGTAGGCAGTAGACAAAATAATTTTAAGAGCCCCTGAGGTAGAGGAATATATCGTTAAGATGGTACGCGTACTTAATAATTTTAATGTTAGGCCATTTTTTTAGGTATTAAGTACAATAGGTCTTCCTATCTTTTTTTATCGTGTGGGCAGTGGGTCTTACGACCCCCACACACCCTAGTGTCACAGTTCCTAAACCATTTCAAGGGCAAAAGGTACTTGATAGGTACGGTCAACAAAAGAGGTATCCAGGGTCTTCAGATATTCTAAACCGATGGATGTCTTCGATTGAAACTTAACTTAATTAATGAACTGTTTATTATCTACTTGTCAAATTGAAAACATCTATAGGTTTCTAAGAAAACTTCAACTTTTTAATATTATGGCAAGATACATAATTATGGTTTATCCACTTAAGCATAAGGAACATTAATGCGATACCTGAAAAAGACCCAGTGTTGATACTTTCTTAAATACATATTTCTCTATATGGGTTAAAAATTTTACCTCTGTTACAATGATGGTCCGGTGACTTTGGGATCTTGGACTATAACTCAGAAAATAGTACCTAATATATTATTTACCTTAAATCAGAGTTAACAAGTGCGTTTATCCTTTGTTCACTTCAGTTTATTTGTAATCTAATGTTTGAAATTAAGAGAGTAATGTTTAAAATTCAAACCATCGTTACGGTGAAAGGAATTATAGCCGGCTGACTTTTGATCGCCATTTAAATATTGAAGCGCACTGCACGGCCACCTAGCCGCCGCCGATATCGGCTACACTTTCTAGTAGCTCTGAATTAACCATAAGACTAACGTGAACTGAACTCTGTTTACGGGAATCAGGCGTTATTAATATACTGTATTGCAATGGATTTTTGTGGTTTATTTGTTTATTGAAGCTGGAATTAAGATTTTCTTTTGAATGGCTGCTTTGTTGGTAAACGTGACCCCGGTTTATCGAACGAATATTAATATGTTGTTATTGAATGTTTGTCAAGTGTGCGTAAGCTGGCTGTGATTGGTTATTAGGTACTGTCGTCACTATGACGTGACGTGGTACCGAAATCGCCTCTTGGATCTGTGTGGTCTTTTTCAGGGCACAAATATGGAATCATTAGTGTTAAACTATGTATTAAAGATAGACTTTTGACTCTACTACTCCCTGCAGAGCGAATGACCAAACAATTGAAATCATAGAAAATATTTTATTCTAACGTAGATCTAGACGTATGTTCTTAACTCTATGACAAATCATTCGTATTTAGAATTCTAAATACGAATGATTTGTCATAGAGTTAAGAACATACGTCTTTCAGCTTGCTTGCTTTAGCAAGCAACTTTCACAGAACACACGGTTGGCACAGTGGCTGAGCGATTGACTGTTGCGTAGCGTGTCGCAAGATCGATTTAAAATATTTGTAAGGACTTAAAATATTTATTTATTTATTTATTTATTTATTTAATGCACAATGTACACAACATAGTTTACACGCTAGGCTTAGAACTAGTCAGTACATTACCCTGTTAGGGCGCAGCAAGATAACTTAAGACTAATAATAATATTGCAGCTTGTATTTATTATCTAATATCACATAATATATAAGTAATATACATAATTTTTATATAATATATTAGGAACTTTTGCAATTAAATACTTTTATAACTTAAATTTAACTATATATATATGTATATATTATAAGGAAAATATTATATTTAATTAATTAAATTAACACACAGGTACACATAAAACTATTTTAACATTTTGTCTTCCATAAATTCTTGAATACTATAATAACATTTTTTTATTAGTAATGACTTTAACCTAGCTTTAAATAAACATGGTTTTCTCGTGGACCGTATATTTTCAGGTAATTTGTTATATATTTATATACTTCGATATTCTGGGCTATTTTTGTACATTTGTAGTCTTGGTGCTGGTAGAATTAATTTGGTTTTACGGCGCTCATTCTTGTCAAAATTAAATAGATTTAGGTTTATCTTAACAAAAGTGGAAGTTTCTAGTATGTAAATGGAGGGCAGGGATAATATTTTTTCTTTTATAAAGTGGGGTTTGCAGCTTTCTTTAGGTTTTATTAGAAATAGTATTCGCATACATTTCTTCTGTGCAACAAATAAATCATTCGCATCTACACTATGTCCCCACATGATAATACCGTATCGAAGTCACGCGTAGGCATATGCGTAGTATGCAGAGAGGGCACACTGAGTTTGTGTATTTGTTTTTAGGACTCTAAGTCCATATGAAAATTGTGACAATTTTATTTTAGTTTTTTCGACATGTTTTTTCCAATTTAAGTGAGAGTCCAGTGTAATACCTAATAATTTAAATTCTTCAACTTCTTCAATTTGAATGGTGTCTGTTACATTTTTTAAGTTTATTTTTTTTATTGTAGTTGTTTCGGTTCTGGCTGTCACTGTAAAGGGTTTTTTTAAATATAAATGACTTAATCACGCTCACGTCAGCCGCCTGATACCGGTCGTCGTCGCTAAGACCGCCCCAGGTAGAGGCGGCGGGATGATCTAGACGCGCACCAAGAGGAGTGAGTTAGCTCAAGGGGCGCAAGAAAAGAATACTTGCAAGGACTCACCAGAGCCCTTTGCCCAGGAGTGAGACATAATAGGTTAATTAAATAAAAGAAACAACAGAATGATCGTGATTGTTGTTGTATGTTCGTGTTAAATGTTCCTGTAAACAACATAAAGTAAACTTACAACGCAACAAAATCAGAAAACAATAAACAAAAACCTTCCACACAACCTTCAGATTACGCCGCCTAACACACGTCATAATAAATTGTAAAGTGCGAACTTTATATAACGTTATAAATTAACTTAAATCTCACATAACGAACGGGAATAAATTATTTTAACTGAAACACGCGATGGTTTCCGTGACATGCAACACAAACGTAGCTAATCAAATGTTGAGGCACTTTTCTTTCCTTACTTTGTCTGTGGACACGATTTTGTGTTTACTTGAATCGTTGTTTTTTGTTTGTCATGTTTCGTGTTGAAAGAGGAATGTAAGGGTAAGTGTCTATTGTTAAAGTAGTGGCATGAATATATAAAATGCTTACAGTTATATTTTTTGCCTTTTGTAGGCGACGAATGAATTTCATGTAATGGTTGAAAATGAAATAAAGCTTTGGTACTGAAATGAACACAATGTAATGGGTAAACAAAAAATATTACTTGGAATTATTGCAATGGAGAAAAGATGACATTGAAAAGCAACAAAAACCAAAAGAACATCATTTAAACGTCAAAATAAAAAATACTTAGGTACCTATCAAAAAACCATAACCAAAGAGTTCCTAATACTTTTGACTAAAACGTTTGTCGGAAGCTCGACCGAACGCTAAACTCCGCAAACATACGAATGCCAGTGCTCTGACTTTCCGGGAAAACGGCTTGCTAGTCAACGTATTTACCGCAACTGAGCCACAGCGTAAACCCACCCGAAAGTCTCCAAAACGCGACGCGGCATTGATCCAGTCGCAAAATCGCTGGTCGCCGATGCTTAAATCATAGTGCCTCTTACAAATCTAATTTACAGGGATTATTACATTTAGCCACAACGTAAAAATGTTCATAAAAATTTTTGGCAAGTCAAAAATTTTTTCAAACGCAATCGGACGCAGCAACAACACAAAACGATTTCAATAAAGCATTCTAAACACAGAACCAATTTCCAAATACATTTCGCACAACAGATACAAGTTTTCCTTTTAATTCAATCGAAATAAACTAATGTTTTCAACACGTGACTCCTTTCAGTGGAATTTCTTTTGAAGAAAATGAAATCTAGAAAATTTTCTGTAGAAACATACACTAGGAGTTTCGAAAGCCGATCATTCGTGAGCGCAGAGCGTCCGCTCGATACAGCGCCAGAGAGATATTTCAAAATGTTGCAACATTCAAACGCGTTGGGATATTTAATTTGATGTATGCTGCGGTCGTTTTCAGGAAATATTGTAGTGAGAGAGTATGTTACTGCGAAACAGTTACAGTGATAATACTGAGTGCTTTTTCGCGCAATCTAATATTGTAAAGCCGAAGAGTTTGTTTTTTTGAAGACGGTTATCTCAGGAACAACTGGTCTGAATCGAGAAAATCATTTTGTGCTTTATAGCTTATTTATAGAGGAAGATAATAGGCTATAAATCATCACGCTACAATCCATGGGAGCGGAGTAGTAATCAAAAATGTAACTAAACGCTGCTAAAACTGCGAGGTAAAGTGAGTCTTTTTATATTCATGGTTTTAGTTATGTGGTAAAGTCAAGAATAAAAATCTTGCAATAATGCTTACCGTTACCGGATATCCAAACATAGCAAGGCATCATCATTGACGTTGAAAACAGGTCCAGGCTCCACCATGAGGTGTAGGTACTTAAAGAAACAGTTCAGAATATTTTAAGACATTATTACACATAGCCAACGTAGACAATTTCGATTAATACAAAAACGAAATATCAATTAAACTGTTAGATTAATATTAGCCTGTTTTAGACTTCATCACGCAAACTAAATTGTGATGAATTCATTTTACAGTAATTAAAATTTTAATGAGTTACTTTGTTCAACTAAAACTATATTAATTTAAAGTTCTTGCGAGTTAATGATAAAAATGAATAACTTTAACGTTAACGTGAAACTGAATTTCAAAAAATAACAGGAAAATTATGTTTTTTTTTAAACCTGTAGAATTAAATCGATTTTGAACTCTAACCAGGAATGTGATACCTATTCCAATTAGGAAAATAAAGGCAACATGCAAATTTCATGTAACAAATAAATATTTGTTTTTGCAACACAGGAATACCAAACCTTTTACATACAAACTCATAGTTAGTAATGGATAAAATATATCTGTTCAATAACAAACATAAAATCCAATCAAACGGCTTCTAATTTTAGTCTGCTCGTGTCAACCTATCAGAGGTCAGAAATCTTTAATTTAATCCGACTTGGGGCTAGCCACATGGAAACCCTTATCACAAAGTTCGCAAATTAAATTTTGTTCGCGAAAACACGTACTATTAAAGTCATTGATTTGGAAACTGCTCTGCCTCATCAGCTCATTGGTCCGGCGGCTGAACGAGACGAGATCATGTGTTAGAAATAATCTCCGGTTATTATCCCTAATCGGGTTTAAGTGGTCGATAAAAGGTGATGGGCTTATCCTTTACACATGACTGGGTAATCCAATAGCAGTTTGTCTAACATTTAGCTGCGGAGAGATGTATCAAATTCAGGAAATCGAAATGGGAAGTAGTTTGGCCGTGGTGAATTGACGTTATCAGAATTCAATGTCAGTTTACTGTATAAGGGTTAGTTAGTAGTGTAGGTATAGTTTAAATATAGACGTTTAAAAGGTTTAATGGCCGTTGCTGACTTTTGGTATGACAGTACGATTTGGCTAGAATAATTTTGTTCTTATGTTATTATTTTATACATTTCTCTCTATTTCTATTTTTATCATTTTATACTTTGTATAACTCAGTAGGTACTTAATGGTGCCCGGACCTTTGAAGTTGTACGTTTAACTCGCAAAGGTTCTTTAGGGAATATTAGATGAAATTATTCATATTATTTTTTGTTTTCATTTACTTGATCTAGATATTGTTCGACACCTTTATGATGTGTCACCACGTCACCTCATAAACAATCATATTAAATTCAAAACAACTTGAAAAACAAGTTCTAAAATTCGAATTATATTAAATTCAGAGCGCATAACAACAATGCCGAATGGCTCTGCTGAACTGTTTGGATGTTAAATTACCATAAATCTACATAGTTTTAATATAGAGAGTGGTCTGTTGTAAATAGGCCAGATAAGCTATAGAATTAGATTAGGTAAGTTCGTCATAAGCGTGTCAATATTTTGATTCCATTTATTGGATATGAAGGGTTCAAGCCTCAGCTAAGTACGGTTGAACCTTTTCCAATAGGTTTTGATCGTTTATTTCACAGGGTCAAATGGTTTACCAATTTTGTAAGGTATAAAAGCTGAGTGTGAAAACGATAAGATGAAGGCTTGTTACTTATCTTATCTCACCACTTTGTGATCAGCCGGTCTGTGAAGCGAGCTTGAGGTGAGCTGTCATTCCACTTTGTGTGTATGGCTCCTTTTGCCTAATACCAAGAATGATTAAAGAACAACCTTTAACTTTTAAGTCCTTATTTTTCTGAATGAAACCGATTTTAATGATACTTCCTACGCACAAGCAGGATACAGAAACATGAACAGATACAGGTACATTCTCGAAACGACTTATTAAACAAGCAACTATAATTAAAAAATTAAAAAAAAACGACTGCCAAAATTGCACGTATTTGTACTTTGTTTACTCGTTAGTTTTTTTTACGACGTTTTTTATTTACAGTGTTATAGATTTTTTAAATCTACTTGTCAAATTCTAGACGATAAACATAGAAACGGCCAGATTCAATAAAAAAAAAAATTGAGGCTGGTATTAATTTACGTTTTAAAGTGACCACACATTCTTTTTACTTTTAACCTGCCCATGTTACTCGAAACGATGCAAGGATTGTGATAAATCGGTTCGGGCGTTAAAAAGTTATGGTGGAATAAAGAATCTCACATACATACATATATACATACGTAACACTGAACACATAACACTCCTTTTTTTGGAGCAGTCGTGTAAATAACACTCCTTTTTTTGGGGCAGTCGTGTAAAAAAAGATAGGTACCTAATTGGAAATTACCGTTTCTATGGAAAACTTTATCATTTGAATTAACATCTCACCTTGATTTTGCGAAAGTGCCTGAAAGTCTTTACATAAAATAATAGTTTACACCATTTAACATTATTCAAATTTTCTACTAAACCATCCAAAATAATAATCCAACTACTTAATAATCCTAATCACAAATCATTGGCCCGTTACTACCAGGAGCCCATACACTCGAACCAATAATATTTACTATCAATAGTATTTGTTTGGTCATTTACCCAATAATTAGCTCTGCATGACGTATAACATTCACCGACCAATCCAATTTGTTATCATGTTATCCGTATTTTCTCGACTCACTGGTCTAATAGTAATAATGATGGTAATAATTCGGTGTAATGGAGGTTATTTAAGTTGAAGACACGTTTCTTTGCTATCATTATCAGTCATTGATCTAAGATCAAGGTCAATTTGATTCAAAATACCACTTAGGTACTGTGTGTTTTCAGTGATTGCCAAATTTTTTTCCTGAGAATTTAATGTGTTACGGATAGAGTTAAATTGGTGTTAGTAATGCTCGCACTCTGTGCATTTATGCGATCCACTGATTCTATCTTTTTGACTGACGATTTTTTTACCTCATTTCGAAGTCCTAGAGCAGGAGTAAAAAAAAACGGACCGCGGACGTATTATATATTGTGCAGACCATAAGAAAATATTAAACTTCATACCTAAAACTATTTTCAAATAAGCCAGAATATAATGTATGTGAATAAAAAAATAAAAACATTTGGCATTTCAATTTAGCCCAATAAAAATATGTGTTTTATTTTGTTATCACCAAGTGGACTGCGACAGTCTCATAATTTTCATACACGGACGTCCAATAAAATTAATTGGTGACCCCTGTCCTAAAGTATCAGCAATATTGCTTATCCCTTTTCACATGGAACTTAAAACATTACTGGAGAAATGTAGAATTTCATTTCAGTTACAAAAATAAAGGCGTAATATTTTAACAAAGATAAATAATCAGTTTTACCCAGCTAGAATAACATTTTGAAAATAAACAACCATTTTTGCTTGATCTACCTGAATGAAAGGGCCAAAAGACGCAATTTCCGACCATTTTATTATCAAACAAGTGTCTATTTCTCTCACGTAATGTTCGCGGCTCGGTGGCGCGGCTATCCGTTGCTTTCCAATTACTGTGGCCAGCTAATTATACAATTTTGTATTAAACTCAATTGTTTGCATCAAGTTATTTGATAACGATTGGTTTATTTTTAATAGAAGATGATATTAACGGCGGCTGTTGGTTTTGTGAGTTCATTTGAATTTGTTTATCCCTTAATTCCAGAGTTTAATTTGAATAAATACTGACCTATACAAATTGAGTCCAAAATTAACGTTGTTACGTCAGACTTGAGGGGCAGTTCCCATAAGTTAAACAACAATCGTATTCTATTCCCAGTCTCAATTAATCAAGAATACTTTTTACTAGTCAAAATATTTGACCAGTTTTTAATAGAGGTACATTATCGCTGAGTTACTATTGCGAATACATTAAGAACGTTATACGAGAATTAGCCTTCTGAAGTAATGAATGATCAAATTGATTTTTTTATCTATCAGTTATCATAAAGCAATTGAATTTACATCTTCTACAAGTTTCCACAAAAACTTTGCGTACTATCAGGCCATTCATGGTTTCTCTAACGGTAATTAATATTTATTGGCCATAACATCTAACAGGAACCCTCCGCCATATCTCAGTAACCAGATTTGCAAAGTCAGATATTATCACAGTAAAGATAAATGGGGAACTGTGTGGTCTGATTAGTATTCCACGTGTGTGAGACGAGTTCCTCGTATGCGTAGGACTATAATGTACTTCAAACAATCCTTACAAGATCCACGTTAACACAAGTTAGGGATGAGAGGAAGTGGCTGGAGTATGACAGTTTATGTTCGTTTATAAGTTTGTATTGTGTTACTTTACGAAGTTTCAAGTAAGTGGTTAGCACTGCCTACACGTTTAGTAGAATATTGAATAACAGAGGCACGAGGCTTTACGCAAATTAATATTATTACGACTAAATTGTTACGAATTGCTATTTTATTTCGGTTAGACTGTAGTAACTACTGTTACTTTGACAATTTCGTAATCAGGATTTCATTGTCTCGTTTATTTTAAGGGACAAAAAGTATAAATCCGTTCTGAGGTTTTCACAATCTAGTTATCCCTTCCTGTAGTATTAACACGATCGCGCTGACGCAAAAACAAAATACAACTAAGTATTATTTAATTTTATATGAATACGAATTATCTTTTGATTTAAATAGCGCTAAAATAATGTGCGATACGTATAGTATTTTTAATTAAAAAATCGATCGAATTTACGTTGCATTTACTTATTTCTGCAGTCGTTCTAGTGTGTTAGCTTAAAAATTCAAATTTTAATATTTGCATTATCTGGAAGGTATATTGTAACGAGAACATTTATCATATTACTAGCTTTCGCCCGCGGCTTCGCTCACGTTAATTTAGGATTTGCTAATCAATTCGGGTTGTACTCTGCTTGAGTGAACCCTTAATTTTCTGACACCCTAGTACTTTTTTTTGATAAACCCAGAATGTTGACCTCACTCTGACTAAAACTTCTTATTTCTACTGCCATAGAGATATACCTTTTTATTGCACCCTAGTACTTTTTTTCTTGGGTAATCGTAAATTGGTTGTACTAACCCCGAATTATCAATAATTGATTTTATGACACCCTAGTTGAAGCTAGTCCATCGACACTCAAAACTCACAAAATGTATTAGGTACTTAAATTTAAAATTCGAACATGATTTCGAAAGACATGTGGCGCCATCTATCACCAAAAGTAAGTTATTGTGATTTTCCTCAGGAACAGTACTTTTTTTCGGGATGAAAGGTACCCTATGTTTGTTCCTGTACACCTGGCAATGTATATGCAAAATTTCAGGATGATCGGTTCAGTGGCTTAGGCGTGAAATGGTAACAAACAAACAAACAAACTTACTTTCGCATTTATAATATTAGTTAGGATAATATTTTTATTTTATTGATCTTTATAATTGCTGTACATAGGCCTCCCTTAAAGATCGCCTTAATGACCGGTTCTACGCAAAACAATAACCGACTAAAGCTGTTAGCCCTTGGGGTCTAGAATCATCTACTGAATCAATGGTGTAAAAGTCTTCGTTACGACGTCCCTTCCACTGCGTATTCCTGTAGATAGGTTTATGTATGCTCAGAATCCTTTATCCTACTCAAAAACACACACTACCTCGTGTCTCAACAAATCATCCTCAAACCGCCACATGATTGCCTAATGGCGTGTCTACGGCCTTTAACCTGTCCCTTCGTATTTATGTTATCCTAGTACCTACTGCCCACCTTTACGTCGGGATAATTAAAATATACTTCGCCCTTGTTTGTTCACGGGGATCAGCATTATTTTTGGTTAAAATATAATGTAGGTTCAGTGTGCTTAGTGGGGTTAGCAGACGTGTACTTAAGTCTCCAGAGATTTAAGTATTACTTAGGGAGCATGTGCTCATCTCATTGTCATCAGGTGAGGTTAGTTATTAAACGCAAAGTACAATCTCTTGCACTATTAATTTTACTAACAAAAAGGTTACATTAAAAACATCGGCTAAAAAACTATACGAATGTAATAAAGCTTAAAAGCTTTTTTGTTTATTTAATGCGCTAATCTCTGAAACCACCAGTCCGAATGTAAAAAATATTTGTAAATAATAGCTAAATTCATGAAGAGTAACATCACGCTACGACTTACGGGAGCGGAACAGTAACCACGACTTTATGCGTTTGTAAAAAACCACTCTGACGAAGTCCTGTGCAGATACTAGTATTACAATCTTTTCAGTCTTCACTATCCGCTTTTAAAAAAATCCGAGTCCTGAAATGTGTCACATTTTCATCGGAGTTTTATAGGCTTTAAACAGTATATCAATGTGTAGCACGCACACGAGAATGTCTCACGGCATTCGATGAATTTACACATTCATAAAATGTGTGCTACCTCCAAAAAAAATCCTATCGATTCAAAAGAAACTTACATACTACTGAACGTAGGTACTAAACTTTATTCCTAGTGCTTTATGACATAGGTCTAGGATTTGTAGGATTGCGTGAAAAGGTTCCCTTCGATTGCTTTTGTTTTTATTGTTATTAGCCGAGGATACAGGGTCGGGTTTATCTCAAGTTGTGTCGGATATTTATTGTACCGTATTTTTGGGATATTGTAGGCAAATAGATGAGATGTCACTTCCGACGATAGATCTTTATAGTAGAAGATAAGGATTATTGTGTTTTAGCCGTAAATAATAAAGAAAGAATAATAGGTACTTAAGTATGTTTACAAAAAGATTAAATTATAATAAACGAAATGTAGTTAAAATTCCATTCTTAAACTGGTACCTACTACAACCTAAGCACATACTACAAAAAGGAAAAACTTGAAAGATATATTGAGTAGGTGTCTATAATGTTATATTCCGAAATGTTAAGGAAAGGAGGAGGAGGAGGTCATGTGCGGAGTACTCGTAACCGGCGTGCTTGTATGACGAGATGTATTAACGTAGATGAGGCGAAAGGAGAATGTAAGGATCGTAGCAGGTGGCGTTCTGTAGTTTCTGCCTACCCCCATGGGAAAAAGGTGTGGCACGCCTTTTCCCTTTATATTACATTTTTCCTTAATAGGAAAAATGTAATATAAAAGGACACCAATACGCTTGAACAGTTTTTAACGAACTATGTTACTCATCACATATAGAGTTGCAAATTGTGTGCATGAAATAATTTTGCGTGGCAATTATTATCTTGCACGTAATAACGCCATTTTAAACTTTATCACTGTTGCATTTTGGTTCATTATCGATTAATCAATGAACACTGTTCGAATATATTGCTGTTATTATGACAATCTCCTGTTTTAAGTAAGATGCAAAACTGCACCTTTTATAAAAAGAGAACGTGACTGACTGACGTATCAGCGCGAGCAATGATTACTGGAATTAGAAAAGTGATGAGCACTAAGAAAGGATTTTTTGGAAATTCAACCCCTAAAGGGGTTAAAATACATCAATTGTTAAAAAAATATATTTCTTGCAAATCAGGTACGTAGCCTACACAGGTGAAGTCGCGGCCAAAGTGTTATTTATTTATTTAAACTTTATGCAACAAATGTACAAAGGCGGACTTAATGCCTTAGGCATTCTCTAACAGTCAACCAGTGGTGGAGTGTTAGTTTTACATAATTAATTTATTAATATTGTGGTTAACTGTATCGATGAACTAGTCTCATTAATTCCACACGTGTTACGCATCGGTCTGAATTCAAGTAATTACGCCTCTGTTTACCTCATTAGTGTAAATTAGCGTGATGTTATTTATTTATCTGTTGTTAATTTGAGATATTACTGCAAATAGTAATTGAAAATTTAATTGTGTAAATCAATAAGGCTTATAATAAAATCCCTTGATAATAACTTCTCATTATAATCATGTAAATATTTCTTAACTAGCTTCTGGCTTCAACTTCGTCTGCGTTAAAGTCAAAGACACCCTTAATTCGGCTCTGTCGTAAAATCCATTCTTATCTCATGTCTCCTGTCAAGATTTTCATGTTTATTTTCATGTTGATTTAGAAAATTCATGTTTTTTATTTTTTTTTTTTTTATTTTTATTAATGATCAAAAAGGCACATATTAAGTTTTATAACGTACACAATGTCCAACAAAACTATTACACATAGTTTGTCTGTTGGATCAAACTTATTACTATTTACTTATTATCTTATGAACTAAATTAGCAATACATATAGGATTTATAGTGTATTTTTATAAATTCTAAATATCGTATAGTAGGATTATATAATTGTTTATTCAGTGACTGTATATTAAAATGTGACCTTACCTTTTTATAGATATGATAAACCATCTTTATAAGCAGGTTAGTCTGAAAATAGAACCAGCGATGAATCCAAGAGATGTATGTATATGGTTATCTTCGGCCTTCCCATGGTTTTGACGGAAGATTGCTAAGTACCTTCCATGCTCACAAGTTCTAGGAAAACGTTTATTGTTAGGAGCCGGCGAGATAGTCTGATGATGAAAATATTAATAATTCTTTTGGATCATAACAATGAAAAAATACTTCATTAGGTACCTTACCTACTTACTTCCTTTCATCATTCAAAAAAAGCTTGGGTTTGTTTAGCAATCCATGTAATTTTTAGCTCTTGTTAAATATTTAAGGAGGCTTTAATTGTTTCAGAGCCTTTTGACATGGGTTTTTCCGTGTTCAAATGTCAAGGTCGAATAAATTGTTTGAAATTACTGCCACAATGATGGAGTATATTACGTGGGATCCCTCCTAGAGCAAGAACCTTCTGGATTTCACTGTCTAACAAAGAATCGTATTTCTAAATACAAAAAGACAAAGATCCGTGAAAAAATAAATAATATTAGAGATCCACGAAGGTAGCAACCAGGCTTCAAAACATTGAGTAACAGAGCATTACAAAGAAACTGTTGCGACTGGAACGGCCCTTTTAACTGTAATAATATTACTGACTGCCCCCTGGTCATATGGCTGGTAGCGTGATTTCTAAACGGGTGGTCCTGATTTCGATTCCCTGGTAAGGCAAAAAAAATGTTGCTGCGTTTTTCCATTAGGATTTAAGTAGCAGCCCGCGTTTAGGAAATTAGTAAAAGCCGTTGGTCCTGCGTTTCATCTCTTCCCTCGTGTCGGATTGCAGTCTTATTGGAATATGAGAGTGAGAACAGATTGAGTGCATCTGTGTTTGTGCTCTGTATTAATTATACCTCTCCTTCGTACCTACTTGGCTAGTCTGCATAGAACTCGGCTGCTGTGACGGATAATATTACTAATATATTATATAGGTCGGAATAAACTTTTTACCGTTGACCCTTGTGAGAGAAAAACCTTAGTTATATTTCCATTCTACATATTTTCAATCTCCACCAGTGATTATTACATACAATACCTTTGACCTTTCCCTTACAAACGCTCGTTTTACAAACCTCGTTGTATCACTATTTGAGGTTTATTTCCAGCTGACGCCAACCGGTTATCATTGTTATTTCTTCAAGCTTTTACTTCCTTTTTGTCATTGTTACAATAAGAAAACCGTAATCTCAGGAACTTTTTCTTATCTTTGCAAGTACCTGAATATAATACGTCTAAACTACAATACATTCTTCCTTCCCGGATCAAGCTTACCTGAAAATCCTTCGAAGCACAAAGAAAATATCATAACATTGTCCACAATACATATCGAATGTGTTTTACATCCTACACACAATAATTCGTTTATTCTAACACCGAACACTTTCAAACTTGAACCCTAACATTAGTCAGCCAGAGTTTATTTCAGGTCAACGGAGGTAGTCCATGACGTCCGCCTGAGGCATACGTTTTATAGCGGGGTTTAAAATATTCCAACTTGAAATAGACGCATGATTCCCCTGCCTCAGCCGTCTGTTTAGAGAAGACCACAAAGGAAGCCCGTTCTGACTGGATCCTTTTAACTGTCAGTTTGGACACACTTGTGACGTCACGTGACTTTATCTAGCGGATCTTTATTTGTCGTTTTGGAAAGGACGTGTGGGAGATGAAGATAAAATTGTGTTTGTGTTCATTTCCTGGTTCATTATGTAGATAATCTTTACAATTGTATAAAATGCAGCCGACTGGAAAGTACTTAAATAAACATAACATAACATCACGCCAGTAATCTTTGAAGGGTTAGGCAGAGATATGCCCATTATTAGTATACCACATGTCGGCAGTTATGAAAGTACCTTTGTCTCTATAGAGAACTAAAGATACTATAAAGGTAACCAAATATATGTTTTTTTTTATTATAGTCCTTCTGACCCCAACCACCCCAAAGGCGTGAGTACGCGCGCGTGCTGTACATTTGATGGTAAAAATTGTATAGTTTTGTTCGTAATATGGGAAAAGTATAAAAAAAATTGTATCGGTCACCAATACCAGTCACTCTATATAAATTAAATGTTCTTTGTTTGTACAAATAACATGCAGAAGGCTTGTATTGTTGCAAGTTCTAATTAATATTACTAATTAAGCTTAGTTGTACCAAAACCCACAATGTCTCAATAATGAAATTAATTAAACAAATTCAATATAGGTACCAAATGACTGTGTTAAATTACTATGCAGCAATAACAGTTTAATATACTTCCAAAACTAATGCGTATAACAGATTTAATTAATCAGCATTAAATATCCAAAATCATTACTCAAAACAAAATGAGAGAAAATTAGATGTTGGGTTCGTTTTGGTAGAACTAAACCCGATTATGAGAGTGCGCATTTAAGAGTATGAATTGAAATAACTATAGAGTCACAATGACGTTATTTTTTTATAAGTTGAATATGACTCGGTCAGTCGGGTCGGTCACTGCCTCGTTGGTCTAGTAGTCGCAAGCGCGACTGCTGTGCATGATGTCTTGGGTTCGATTCCCAGGTCAGGCAAAGTGTTATTGCCTATATGCAGCCTCGGAGTCTGGATTTGTGCCCGGTTGATGGCAATAGGCTCGCCCCCTATTACATGGGACTAAAAAAACATAACTGGCGTAATGTGGGTGTACTAATAGGTACACCTCTGCTTAACCCTTCGGGGATTTCAGGCGTGATGTTATCTATGTAAGTTAAATATATGTTTTTCTACTCATTCATTGAAGCGGATACATACTTTACAGTGCAGGATTCATTATGTTCCTGGTTTCATACATTAATTTTACCTATGCTACCCTGTTTATGTATTTTGGAATTACCGTAAGCTGTAGTAGAGAGCGGAACATGTTTGTAATTACAAATAGCACTAGGTGACGGCGCAGCCTTACAAATTACCTACCATATTTAGCACTACGGACTACCTCTTTCATGTTCTTCACTCCTGGTATAAACGGCTGTGTTGCTACTAATGAGACTTAACCATAACATGGCGCTAGATTTATGAAGTACTTAGAAAACGTAATTATTTGCTGTCAAAAACCATGGAAAATTAAGCTGGACATGCAATTTGGAAGTTATGTAGCTTACATTATGCATGTACAACCTAATAACAACTATTTATATAAATATCTAGTTTCTGGGGCGGTGTACTGTGTGTGGCGGTGTGTTAATCGCCTAAGAGTGCGAGAGAAACGTCAAAATTGATATACCAGGGCGCCTACCGCCATCTCTTAAAACAATATTATTTTAATATTACCTACTTTGTAATTTCTGTTGTTGCATTTTCAACTTTCGGCGCTGAGCCGAGCGTTGAAAATCCAACAGTGCTAAAGGCAAAGTAATATTAAAATAATATTGCTCTAAGAGGTGGTGGTTGGCCCCCTGGTCTTGGAATTGAAGTTCACAAATCTATCAACATGATGACCCAGAGATTAAGCCCAGTTACTACTACACACTCAGCACTCGAAACCACTAGATCGATCTGACCGGGTCTTGTTTGTTAAAGTTTTTGAAATTAAATATGGTTTGCCCAAACCGAGTATAGGTACTCCTCTAATAGTCAACTCCGGATAATTCGTAAATAACTTTGAAAAGCGTCACTCGACTAGACTCACTGCAAATGCACATAGTTTCACTACAAATTAGTCGCGCCACGCAGCGAGCTACCTTGATGTCATGCTAGCCTGGTAATTGCAGGTTTTGCCTAATGAGCTTGTAGCATTTAGGTCAATGTGTTTATAATATTTATTAATTAGGTATGCATGTATGTCATGGTCTGGTCAAGTTAAATTAATGAAAAGTAATAAGTAACGTGCATGTTTAAAACATTATTGTAGTAAAGAATTAAAAATACGATTGTAATTATTTTTAATGGTATTATTATTTTATAACACAGCTGATTGTTTTGCCATGGCTGTACTATTTGATCACATGGTTGGCACAGTGGCTCAGCGATTGACAGCTCTACGTGCCGCGAATTCGATGCTTGCACAGAAAAAATGTTTATGTGGCCTACAGATAGTAGTTCCGGATCTGCCTATTTGTGATACAAGAAAAAATATTAGTGTGGGGAAAAAAAGAAACTTAGTAAGTAGACTACGTTTTTCCATATTCATATTTTGTTGTTTGCCTGTGACAAAAATTATTTCAGCAAAATAAATTGCTCAAAAATTTGCAGTAACATTATTATATTTGTAACACAATCAGAAAAAGTGACATTTAATTTTGTCCCGACCTTTGAACAACGTCTGTATGTAACAAAATTGCAATCTGTCTGTGATATTGTGAGATGGTAGAAATTGCATACAAAGCGACCGAAACATTGTAAGTAACGTCGACAATACACGTCCAGACTAAAAAGTTTTATCGCCTTAATTCGTCGAATGAATAAGCAGATACACAAAAAGCAATTTGCATTCTCGTCAAAATCAAGGAGGGAACTATGCTAGTGAGTGATTCACAACACGAATCGAACAATAAAATAAATACTTAAGTTCTTTTTTTAGCATGTGAAATATTTTGAAACATAAACTAATTATTTTGTTCATTGTACGTTGGCGATTTCAGACTTATATTAATTGAAAGTTTAGGTTTCCCCACGATGTTTTCCTTCACCAATGCCAGTGATGTCCAAGATATTAATATAGTCCAAGATAAATCTAGAAAATATATTACATGAATTGAAAAAGTCACATTGATACTTGCCGGTATCGAACTCCCTGGGCTATTACGAGACATAATATAAAAACTTAATTAAGATACAATTAAAGCAGCAATCAGTGATATTAATATTAAAAGGTCTCGTGACATTTTGTCTTTCATAGTTATGTATAATGAATACCTATCTAGGTGTAGGCATAAATAGATTATTGAAGGCATTATCTCAACGCGCCAGAGCTCCAAATATTTGGACACTAAACCAAATATTTGTGCCAAGTCTGGTTGGTGTGAGACAACCTTCAAACGTGGTAGCTAATCTAAAGAGCTTGCAATATCTTTGACAAAGAAGAAAACGCTCTTTATTTTCATTAGTTCATTATTTATTGTTTTGTGTCTGTCTGTTATTACTTCTTTACTCTAAAACTGAAAAATCTGCTTTCTATACATGTTGTCGATTTATGTTAACAGAATGTATGGAACAGCTCTGTCAGTGCCAGTTAATGTTTGTGTTTACAGCCGAGAAAATGTCGTATTTTACCGGATCAAGTGAAAAAACCGACCTCTATATAGTTTCTAAAAACATGTGCGAAACATCTAATAAACACAATTTGGCCTCAAGTTTTCTACGTAACCCTAGCCTAAATTGAGTGAAGCCACGATCCCAACTTAGCTATAAATAATTAATATAGCGCTTACTAATATATACGAGTAAAGCGGCCTGAGGGTAACGATGCGTGCAGTGTTTTAATTCAATCAATATTGGTAGGGTCACCTTGTGAATTATTGAGGTCTGACCCGAGCAAGAGGCCCTCAATAGGGACCTGTGTTATTGAGATAATGATTGGATAAAAATCTATAAATATTCATAATCAATCAACGAGCTTAGATTACAAAGACCCAACATACATGCCATGACTATGCAATCTCGGTAACAAGGGCGTTCCTAATATTATCTAAGCTGCTGTGCGTGATGGAGCAATTTTAAAGTACCAAATTAAACATGGTTTGTTTAATTTGGTTCTTTAGAATAGCATTTTTAAACTCAAAAAAACTGTTAACTACTCATCAAACTATGTAAAATTGAACAAAGAGCAGCTGGAAAACGACTTTTATTTTTGTGTGTGAAATCACTGTTTATGATAGCGCTCAATGTAACGCACGCAAATCAATGTGCTTACTTACGGGTGCATAATTTGACAGTTGTCGTAGGGGTATTTAAAGTTGAATTAAATATTTAAGACGGGGTTTCATAAATAGAAAGGTATGGCCTCTTAGGTATGGCCCAAAACAAAATAAAATAACATGATGAAAAAAACCCGTAACTTTCGTTAAGCGTATTTTTGCAACCGTAATACAGCATACATTTTAGTCAAATAATAATAGTAGGTACCTAAAATTATATTCCTTGTGTCGTCCCAAACACAAATTGTCTATAAAACATATGTTTGCATTGCACTGTGCGTCACCACACACTCTTCACAGTGCACACAATGTTCTCGGCCTATTTAGAGCAATTTTATCTTTTAACCAGCCATATTAATGCCAAATCGCGGTTTCTAGCCGTGCCAGTGGTTTGGCGCTGTTTTAACTGTGCGTGTTGACCGCTGCAGTGATTTAGATGCTCATTCCATTGCAGCGGATTTTGTTTGTGCCAAAACTTATATATAGTGTGTGTGTGGCTTAACACTATTTTTATTTTAATACCAACCATATTTTTCTTTTAGTTAAATGCTAGAAAAGGAAATAATAAATGAACTAAAAATGTACAATAATTATTTCAATACACCCTTCATATTTTTTCCAAGCATTGTATCTCAAGATTGTTATCTATTCAGCTTCCATAATTAACCTTTATTCTTCAAATATATAGTCAATGCAGAATGTCTCAGTAATTAAATTAACGTCAAACTAATTTAATATGTGTATGATTTATATTACCTGTGATAAAAACTTATAAATGCTTAGCATAGATTTAAAATTAAACCACATTAAATATCCAAAATCGGAAAAATGGTAGACATTTTGACGTGGTTCGTTTTAACAGAACTAAACTCAACTAAAACATTACATTTTCTTCATCAGTAACTAACTTCCACACATTTCTTTTGAAACAATCTTGCTTGCCACAGAACATAAGAAGTATCTCCTTAGTTACCACAAGTACGTAGAGGTACCTGTAAAAGTGGCATAAAGTAGATAACACAGAAGTAAGGGCGGGAAGTTTGCTCGATTGCCAATGAGAGCACGCCAACCACTGATAACAAGTATTTTTAAGGGTGGGTTGTGTTCGTTAGGCGAAGTTTTTGTGACAGTGTGTGCAGCGAATGTTACTGATAACGCTATCTGAGTAGGTAACTGGGCATGCGTCTTGATGAGGTCTGATCCTATATATTTTATTTTAGTTTTTACTAGCTTCTGCAAAGTTGATACATTATCCCACCATATATTTTTCCGAGAAAAAAGGGGCCCGACTATAATCTATCTCTGTGCTTTTTTTCCAGTTCCATTCATCCGTTCTGACATTATTGAGTCACAAACATCCAGCTAAACTTTCACTTTATTAGTAGTAAGAAGTAAAACTTACAGCTAGGTACGAAAGTAAGATTACGTAAGTAACAATATTAAGGCTAATTAAAAGTTTTTACAGATAGAAAATACATATGAACAGATACAACAAGGTAGAAGACAGCGCTACTAACATAAAATATGTTTGAAAGTATAGGAAAAGCAGAAGTTGAAAGTTAGACAGAGTATTTTCTTGTCTATGTTTTTGTTTTGGAGGGCCTAACATGAGCCCGCTGAGTAAACGTAAGTAACGTAAATTCGATCAATTTTGAAAATGGAAATACCCGTTTCGTACATAATGTTTATTTAGTTTGCAGGCTCTGTTCACAATATTGGGTGATAATAATTGTGCTTGACGTATAAAATATAATCAATATGCTATAGGGTAGTCGTATTTCTAATTCAATAATCGACTTGAATTTATTACTTTTACGTTAGTAGGTACCTACAGAGTATACCGTGTCTTACCGTGGGCACAGGAATTTCTCAGTAACAGTTTGAAATTTACAAAGTCATTTAATTTCAATTATACCAGTCAAACACTTTTGAATTGTCAAACAGTTGGTCAGTCATTTGTTCCTTGTTGGCAAAATTTGCTTTAAGGGACTTGAACATTATACATAGGCACATCTCTGCCAACCCTTCGATGGTAACAGATGTAATATTATGTTTCGTGTTATTTGCCAAGTTTTAAATAAACTCTTGTGTTTGTTTTCGCTCTGGCTACATTCCATAATATGAACGCTTTCTATAAGCGTCGAGTAATTACTTTGGTTTTTAAAGAAAGCATTGTTTTGCAATTAAAAGTCAACTGTAGTAGTTACCGCAAGAGATAATTGTTTCATTTCCATTTTTTTTTTCAAATAGGTACTTTTCTTACATTTATTTTTCTTTTACGAACTACATGTTTAGTCTATAGTCATTCCTCCTTTTATTTATTTAATTAATTGGAAGTTCTATAGTAAACTAGCAATGAAAAATATTCAAATGAATGTTGATTGGACTCAAAATTCATTCATCTCATAACAAAAAAATCGACTAAGAAATCAGATAAAAAAAAGCAGATGCCTCAAGTCCCGAGAGAGCTTCGTCTTAATGAAACGACACTTATTTCACGGTCCGAATCGAAATTCAGTAATAAAACTAGTGAATTTGTTCGGAGCGGCAATAAATTTTATTTATCCGCCCGCGTACCCCGCCGCCAGCCCCCCCTCGCCCCTGACTTACGACGAGAATATTTTATTATCGTCATGGCGCATCAAAGTTCCGGTTCATACTTCTTTATACCCTTTTTCATTATATTAGTAGATCGTAAGTCGTAACTTCGGCCATGTGGATACGGGTGCAGAATCTTGCGCAGTGCCGTATGATTCATAGGGGTAGAAATAATGTCAGACGGATCTGCATTAGGTAGTAATGTCGCGTTGGTTTATGGCAAGCAACAAAATACCGGTTAAACGTGGATATCATGGTTTATCGAGAGAAAATGGTTCGTATGGAAGAGTAAGCATATTTGGACGTAGTTACGTAAAAGGATCCAACCCACTAAAACCCCGAAATTAAGTTGAACTTTCTGAAGGCATCTTAGAGGTCGATACACTGAATTCACTTGAAAATGACGTTCAAAAGTGCATTTTAATTGTCTAATTGAAATAAATGATTTGACTTTGACACCTATTTTTGTACAGTAAAAATTACCCAAAGATAAAAAAAGAAAACATGGACGTCTGTATGAATACAAGGTATGGCTGGTATCTATCTTGTGCTGATACACACGTGTATGTGTCATTCAGTTTTAAGTTTTTGGGTTGAGTCCAATTTAAAATACCCAAAAATCTATCAGTAAACAAAATAATAAGCAAATCTTTTTATAGGATTGTATGAATTCGTTTAACCTTTAAATCTATTTCAAGATATCATGAAGATCGCAGGGAAAATTATGTTCTGAAAATAAATACACCAAAGTATACCCAAGATCTCGTAAGATTGTCATATTTTGAGGTCAACTAAAAATAAGTAATACATAATCTTCAAGAACTCGTAAAAAAATCTCATATTTTCAAGAAGGTCGTGTATCTTCTTTGTAATCTCGTTTGAGCGTTGACAAAATAATATCTTTCTTATTTACTGCGTATATCTTCACGCAAGATACAGGCATTTTTAAGGGTGAACAGAGACTTGAATTGTACCTTTAAAACCTCTTGTTTTGTTTCTTAAAAGATACAAACAAGTAGGTATTCATGTTTATTTTCTTGTTTTGTGTTTTAGTGATGAAAGCTATCATTGATAATATATTTAAACACATTTATTTATTTTTTTAATGCGTACAGCTTATGCTTATTGCAAAAGGTGTAGAACTATGAAGACTTTTACAAAACTTGTTTTTAAGAGATACCTAGATAGGTACGCACGTTCTTAAATGTGTTGTTACTAGCTTCTGCCAGCGACTTCGTCCACGTCAAAAGTTGAAATATAATCCCACGCGAACTAAACATTTATTCGAGATAAAAAGCCAATGTTTGCAAAAGGCTTTTTATCCCGGGCCTAACTTATATTATGTGCTATTCCAGACTGTAATCTACCTTTGTGCCAAATTTCTCCCAGATCCGTTTTACCATTCTGGCGCAATTGAGTAACACACATCCATCGAAACTTTCGCATTCATAATAATAGTAAGATTATGTTCTTTGTAGGTATTCTATGAGCTAACAACGTTAACGGCCGAGAAGCAGCTAATAGCCACGCTACACGCCCTCACATACCAGGCTCGCATAAAACTCAAGGAGTTCCCAGAAACAGTGAAGCATAAAGAAATAGTACCGAGAAAACGTTTAACAATGTGAACGGTAGTTGAAATAAAAACGACGTCGTCCGGGAACCGAACACCTGCGGCATGTTAGTGCTGTGTATTAAATATTCACTAACTGTAGTTACTGAACGTTTGAAATGGAGTGTGTGAGTATTGTTTATGGTACATTACTGAGGTAATAAGAAGGAATGGATGGCTTTGAAATATGTTTCGCTATTTTGGCTTCATTAGTACAAATATCTATATAGTCTATGCGGCGTGTGGTCAGTAGAAGCGAGCGCGCTAATAACATATTCGAATCTATTCTCGAATTCGAAGTACGACTATCGTCTAAATAGTATTTTGGTTAAATTACTACCCTATGGGCTGTATTCATGTCAATGAGTGATAATTATAGTACCTACTTCGTAATTAGTACTCCGTCGTATAATTACAAGTACAATAAGAACCACCTATTGACATGAAAAAGCCTTCAAACTAAATAAATATTATTATGTAAGAAACGAGTACGTTCAATTTATAAATCGATTGATATTACTCCGTGCGATCGTGGTAGGCCCTCAGATAGAGTATAAAAATATGTAAAGATTTTAACAGGGAAAACATGTCAATGATTGCCTCAAATAATGGGTCGACTACCTACCTAGGTACTCCTTAGGTTACTGTTATTACGTATAAAGAAAGAAAGAAAGAAGAAAGACTATTATAAATGCAAAAGTTTGTATGAAAGTTTGTTTGTTCCACAATCACGACAGAACAGCTGAAAGAATATGGATGGAATTGGGCACAGAGATAGATTATTTATAGTCTGAAATAACATATAGGATTTTTTTTTGGTTTTCTTCGAATTATAACAACTTCGATAATAATCATCTTGGACGCGGACGAAGTCATGGGCAGAAGAATATGTGTATAGGTACACCTATTGTAATTAATATTATGAAGAATAGAAGACCATCAGAGGGATATTCTACTAACTTTAGGAACGATCACAATCAAGCTCAGTCTCAACTCTCAATCTGTCGAAAATGCTGTCGGTGAGATGAGATTGTGACAGATTTTAAACGTTTTTTTAAATTACAGGATTTGGCCTTCAGACCTTACATTGGTCGTTGCTGTATCACATTAGTTCTGCACGCTTATGTTTCCCTTCATTCTGATGGAACACGCACGCTTGCATGCATGGACCCGTGTGCTACGCACGGAGCAAACAATTATTTTGAAAAATGTAAGGATCTAGCGGGATATATATTAACTTTGACGCGGGCAGAAGCTGGTTCAAAATATTAAATATTTTTTTATAAACTTAACATGACAAATTAATAAGATTTTTATTTTATTTCTCATTAGTATTCTCTGAATGTGAAACTTAGTACCTATAGAATATAATTTCATCAAAGCTAAATCAAACTAAATATTTGATCAAGTTATCTCCATCGCAGAATTTAATGTAGGTTAAGATTGGGACCTCGTCTAGCTAAATATTGACGGCGAGTATCTAGTGTTTTGTCAACCGTTCAGTTGGCGTCCCCGAGTCCCCGGGATCATAATTCACGGTCATCTCTCATAGCTGTTGTCTTATTATTAAGTCACTTGTACAATGAAACATTAACTTATGATCTTTTTTCTCTTATTACTAATTATAACTATACGGTATGGCGTTGGACGTACATTACATTACTGCCCCTTAAAGCAATTCCTTTAAAAAAAAAACGTTGCCCTACTCTAGGAACTTCTCCGGTATCGTGGGAGAGTTTACAAACATCCAGGCTGACTTTTAATTTACTGCTAACTTTAAGAGGGCGAGTGTATTCATGATAACAAGTTTTATTATGAAACCAATCTTTAAATGTGAAAAACAATCAGCCGTTCCATACATTTGAATGCGTGTTTTAAGTAGTCCATTTTTGTAAAACATTTTTTATTTATGAGTAAAATCACCCTTAATTAGAAATTATCCTGTATAAACTCTCATACACGAACAGCTAGACCCGGAACAAAAACTTGTGGACCATACAAATATTTGCGTCGTCCGAAAATTTTACCAGTTCGCAAACTGTGAGAATCGTGAAGTACAACAAAAAATAATTAAGGCGGTCCATGTTTCCCCCTATTCCTGTCGCGTATAATTAGGTTGTGGGACTTGTAGCAGTGTAGCGATGTTAATTGACGCGTGTAAATTATTAATGATGACTTGTAGGTCGTGAATGCAAATGCCTCAAAATAACGATATTTGAATATCAGCCATCCCTATTTCAATCTTTGCCATGAAACTGACCAGATAATTAAGAAGGTTGTACCGTAGAAAAGATCTTCAACCACTTATAACCTTCAACTAGTTGAAGAAATAGAAAACAAATCGGTGTTCATTTACTACATCATTTTAAAAGAATGGAAGAATTGCAATCGGCAAAAACCTTCTTCACGTAACTTCTCAGTTTCAACTATGAAACTCTTCCCTCGGACCGGCTCTGTCTCAAACAAATACGTCGGAAAATAAAACTTTATGTAGGTAAACTGTAGGTGCAGTTTCTGTTACAACTGTTCCCCGGGCGGTCGGTACCCTGTACGTACAGTGTATTCGCTTTCTCCGTTAAAACTGCACCCGTTCCGTGCAATGAAAGCCGTCTTAGGAATTTTAGTTACGTTACAAATGATTTTGTTTTGTAAATATTATTTTTATAAGATTTTGTAAGAAATAACAGCAAAATACACCTAGTTTTTAGAACTTTGAATAGTGAGTAGCTGGTCATTTTATTCTAGCACAACAAAACCAAAATGGAAAAAATTGTGAGTAATGGTCGTTCCAGATAATATAAAACGCTGTGGTCTTCATTACAAAATTGACGATGTTGTAAAATATTCATATTCTGTAAGCTAATGCCAGCTGTTAATACCAGGTCGACCATTAACCGTCCGCTAAATGGGTTAAAGAGCTTACAATTTTACGACACTAACCCAGGTATCAAATAGTGCATAAATTATGTAACGTCTGAGGTATAACCATAAAAAACCTTTCATTGTCCACCGACGCAAACCTTCCATAGAAAAATATTATACAATGTTACAAACATCGGGATCGCATAAAACAGTTCACTGATTAAGGCGTGAATAGGTGTGCCCCTTTACCATATATCGGGCAGAAATCCAATCGGGACTAAGCGGGAATTTATCGAGAAAAACCCAATTATAACAACCCGGATACTCGGGCCAGGGGAACGAACTTCGTGAACTTTCCATTTTTACTCTCAAAATGTACCTGCTCCCTATTCAAATGAAATAACGTTATAATAAGAGTATGTGCAAAGTCATTGTTAGGCTTCTAAATTATGACTGCCAAACATGAAAAATATTAGAATAAAACCTGACGACGTTATTCAGGTAGCCTAGTTTAGTTTCAGTCATTTTTAAGCTTTCAATATTCGTTTATTTACCAATACATATGTGGGTACTGTGGTCACTTTGCCAGGAGACCAAAGTACCAGGTATAGCTTTTGTTAGTGCGCAGGACTTTGATTTCGTTTAACACTGAATCACTTTTTATACTATTCCTATTGATTTAATATTGAAATTACGTGCTGACGTTACGAGCGGGCTAAAAATAACTGCCCAATAAAAAAAAAACAATCGTTTATTATTTTAAAATTCCAATCCCAAATGATTGGATTTAAAAACGTTTCAGCCAGGTTGCCGTGCTATGCAATCTCACAGTACGAACATAACCCAAAGTAATACTCGGTAAACAAAAACAAAGATAAGTCCACCGGAGAAACGTCCCGTCCAACACTCAGAAATGAAACTGAAATACGATCTTCAATTGTACAAACTCCTTTAAGAAAGGGTCCAACTCACAATTGTGGCTCTTAATAATTGTATCCATCGGTGGCACGGCGGGGCGTCCGCAAACAAGAGGGTTCTTATCGGCCGCAAGACATTTGAATGATGAATTGCGATCTCCAGCAGGATATTGAAGACCACTCTTGGAATAACTTTGTAGGTATTGTTTTGGTCTTAAAACAGATTGTTATGACTAATGGGAAAAGGGGTACTTGTTAATTACAAATGGGTATATATACAGGGTGTTGGGTGCATCGTTTGCCAAATCGAATTGGCCCATAGGAGAGGCCATTCGCTATCTCTTCACGCCTAATGACTGTTTCTACCGACTGAACAACAAACATACATGCGTTTTTATAACAAATTTTTATTTCAAATTTTAAAAAAATAGTTATTTCTATAGTCTTCAAATTTAATTTTAATTGTAATGTGTATGTTTCTATCAAATTCAAAATTACTTTATAGTAACGTTTATTTTCATTTTTAATAACTCGTGAAGTTTTTGTTCTAAAAAACGCTTTTATATAGGCAGTTCAAAATTTACAACAAAAAGTGTGTTACTTTTATGTTATTGTAATTGTAATATTGACGCGTAACTTAAAGGGTCGAGTCAATAATAGGTTTGGTTGTGGTATTAACCAAGTACAAAATGCTATCTTTCCCATTCTATGAGCAACATTTCCTATAGATAAAGAAAAAATAACATTTCAATTAATATGGTTTGTAGGTACTAAAGATAAATTCAAGAGACTAAGGACACTACGCATGACAGCTGATGCCTACTAAGTTTTATAAAAAGGGACGTGAATTAAAAAAAAACTTTGAAGCTAACCGCTTAGCAAGCCCATTGAAATTCCACGTTAAACAAAAAAGTTGGTCAAAGAAGAAGTTCGTAACTTCACTGGAGAAGGAAGAACTTTCTTCACTTCCCGGTTTTGTGTAAACAACTCTAAAATTAAGTTGTTCTTAATGAGTTCAGCGATCTACTAACTAAAATCAGAATCTGCTGGTTTTTGTTTGTTGGAGATCTTTTAATTGCTGAAATATTGTTTCCGGATATAAGATTACATATACTTCAAAAATGTTTAATCCGTTAATGAAAACTATAACGTACCTATATAATAATACATGGGCAAATATTTTAATATTTATTAAATGTAATGGAATATATTGAAACAGAATCCAGTAAGACTGTCATTGTTAAACATTCAACAAGATTTTGCAGACCTCTGTCGTGATGTCCCAGTGGTTAAGGCACATGCCTTTCATGCATTATTTAAGTTGTGGATTTAATACCAGGCACGTACCAACGTGACTTCAATTCATTTGCACTTTCTAAGTTTATTTTGGACATCGCTGACGTCGGCGAAAGAAAACACCGCCTTGAACACAATCAATGCTCGTGCCTTCTCTGTATGAGAAAAGGCATTTGCCCTGCAGTAGGACAGTAATAGTTTAGTATTATTTTATCATTATTATACTTAATTTAAAAAGGGATATCTACTACTATTTTAAAGAAGAACCCTAAGAACCAATCTCAAACAGTTCCCAATATTACAGACTAAATTAACTTAAGTAAATACCAGTTCGTAAGGCACAGCGAAGAGTTGCCGGTTGCTCGTTGCTTGTTGCAGAGTTCGCTAACTTCAAAGTCTGTTTACTCAGGTAAACGATTGTTCTTCTACACTTTATGTACCTACTTGAACTTTAACTATTTCCTGCAAAGCTAATAACAGAGGGAAAAGATTTTTGTCCATACGTTTTGCTGGATGAGTTGAAATTTAGTTAAGTTTTTATTTTTTTCACTAGCTTTTGCCATCGTCTTTGTCCGTGCATCAAAATATGTATTTGCTTATATTTGCTTAGGAGTACTCTTAACAAGCTTTAAATCAAAATGCCTTTGTAATATTACTTTTTCAAACAAAATGTCACCTCCATTTTACCATTTCTAGGGTTAAATTTTGAAATACCCTTCCTTATTCCTCGTATAAGATCATTAGGTAACTTCTGCGCATTTCAGCTTTCTAGGTCTAGCCCTCGCGGTGCGCGTCCAGGTTATATCGTATTTTTTTTCTGGACCTAGCCGGTCGTTTAAGATTAGAAAGATCTACTACTTTACTGTGCCCATATATAACCCAGCCAATTCGAAGGTAGCCGAAGAAACCTACCTAATCAGCGTAGGTACCAAAGATTTTCTTTATCGGTTGACACGCATGGCGGGCCTGGTCCCG
The DNA here is from genome assembly GCA_949774945.1 of Hoplodrina ambigua. Classification (NCBI taxonomy): domain Eukaryota; kingdom Metazoa; phylum Arthropoda; class Insecta; order Lepidoptera; family Noctuidae; genus Hoplodrina; species Hoplodrina ambigua. The sequence continues at coordinate 651,943 of OX458974.1, read as the reverse complement.
ACTCACGTACACAGCCATGAAAGCATCCCACGTTCCCTTTGATTGGCCCGACCGACGTTTGAAGCCAATCAAAATACGAGATAAATGCTAGAATACGGTTATTTCTATTTAATCAAAATTATATAAATAACGTTGTCGGTATTGCACTTATAAATTCCTACTTCCAAGTATGATAAAAATGTTGAAATTTATTCAAAAGACAGTGTTGACAAACTTGAAAATCAAACAAGGATTTCCAAGAAATCTTCTTTTTTACTAAAGTAAAGAAAACTTATTAAGTAAGACGCTAAGATAGTTCAAAGTTAATGGAATTTCTATAAAGGAGCTTGAGCAATTAAGTAGGTTTTCCATCTCGGAAATTGAGTCTTCAAGCGACTTTTTAGCTTTCACCGAGTGCTTGGAAAGTCCCGTTAAAAAGTACTAAAAATCTGTCGTTGAATGTTCGCGAAGACGATTTGAGGGAAGTATGAAGAATTAATTATGTATGAGTAAAGTTGAGAGGTATTGTCTTGGGTAAAAGTACCCGAGCTGCCTTTCATAGCAGAGTGTTACAAGGACTTAGGAAGTGTTGTCAAAAAGATCTACAACAAAAAGGTATTATGTATATACCTACTTGACTTGAAACAGTTTTCTTCTTGTCTTTGAGTTCAAGAGGGTTATTAAAAAGATATTTTATAATAATCTTAGTCATAATTCTGACAAGTGCTGAAGTTATACCGATGACATAATATGTTAATCAAAATGTTTAATATTATATTTGATTTTACACAATTTTCCAGCTACCCTTGACAGTTAAAAAGTGCCTGTAAATGGTTTATTTGAAATAAATGATTTGATTTTGTTACTAATGCATTCTTCAAGCATGGTTTTTATCAAATATAAGTATTGGTTGTGACATTAAGACATTAAAAACATTATTCTAGCAGTATGCGACCTAGGTATGTAAAAAAAAATATATATTGAACAAAACCCTACATATGAGTATAATGTTATTATTATAAACTAATCAGCTTATGTTAAGCTCAACACATTGAAAGCCGGGTCTTCAAACTAGGGGTGTCCCTGTATCTTAGAGATTTGTCTGACTAAAGTAATGTCACAAGACAATATTTATAACACATGAACTATTAAAAAGATCGTAAACGTATAGTTAGTTACCTATGATATTCAGAAGCTTGAGACTATTTGGTACCAGGAGACAAGAAATACTTAAAAGTAAACGGCTTACACAAATGAAATAACATAGAATGTTGCTTGAATAGTCGGAATTACCATATTTACATACAAACAGTTTAGGTAATATTCAGAATCAGGACAGTAAATGTAAATAATGTTTGTGCCCCTACCATGTAGGGTAATTATTTAATTATATGACCTGTTGTGGGACCCCGGGGAGGCGGGATCAGGCCTAGTTCAGGGTCTATCTTATGAAGGTCCTGTTGTAACATTATTATCACTAAACTCGGGATATTTAGCGCAATTTAAATGAAAATGTATACTGAATTAGAATACTGTTTAATGTATTTTAGACCTTTTAGGGTTCTTCGTTAAAAATAGGTTATTAGGTACAAAGGTACGATAATTTTATCATGACTTATAACATTGTTGATTTAGATCCCTAAGTAATCAGACCGACGGCATTTTAGCACGGCTGAAATTTTAAAAATAGATTAGGTAGGTATGTGTAGTTGTTTTGTATCCTTTTTCAAGTATCAGGTAGAAAAGGTAAAGTTGGTACTCAATTTTCTCTTAGTTAAAGAATAAAAAATCTCGTTATTTAAAAATATTCATAATCACATTGCGGTACGATCTCATTTAACTCAATAGTACATATTATACTTAATATAGTTTAAAGCATAATAATATTATACTTTGTTTTGTACATTAAACATGACTTGTAAGAGCCTAGATCTTCATATACTCAAGTATAAATATTTTATTAATTAGATCCTAATTGTGTTTAAATTGAGGATAACAAACAATGAAAAACATTAATAATAAAGTCGTCTTCGTTGAAAATGGTAAACGGTTACCTTAATTTCGTATTGTTCTGTGACTAACATAACGTAATGTCTTCGTCAAACGGGACGATTTCTAGGAAACTTCACTACGACATTGTTGCTACTTTTTTCTAGAAAACGAAGAGTAATTTATAAAGTAGTTTATTCGAAAGTTCGCGGTTTTTAACTACATAATAACGTTAGCCTATTATTGTCCTACTGCAGGGAAAAGGCTTCTTCTCACACAGAGAAGGCATGAGCATCGATCACCACATTAGCGAATTGGAGATTCCAAACTTATATTCATTACAAGTCCAGATTTTCTCTCGATTTTTGCTACCATTAATGTCAGTGATGTTCAAGATTAACTCTAAAGTACAATTATGTGAAATAGACAAATTCGCATTGATACTTGCCCCAAACTTACCTACATAGTAAAGTTAGTATCGGTTATCCAAATTTAATTAAATTTCATTCCACGAATAATCAATAAATTGTTACAGACAAGTCGCAGACAAACCTTTGTCTATACATAGAATTATTCCGAGAAGCTCAAAGCTGCCCCCGCTACACCAATTTCCTAGAAATAGCTTATAAATTCTAGTTCACACAGCGCAACTACAAAGTTGCCGTCAGTTTCTCAGCCCGTCAACACTAACTCTGGAGTAACATCTAAATATTCATCGTCTATTGCTTTTGCTAAGTTCTACCAGATTTAAATGTATATTAGCTAGCAGGTTTCTACAAATTATGCCCCTAAGTAACTAAGTAGGTTAGTATCAGCAATCGTTAAAAAAAACTATGACAGGTATTTTGCAAGTACGTAACTATTTTACGTATTGTTAGGACCAGTAAAAATCCCACGTGGTCATCATACATGAAAGGAGGGTGAGTACATAAATATTACTTTATTAAATATTATTATAATAGCCCCAACTGTCCCACTGCTGGACAAAGGCCTCCCCCCATTTCCTTCCATCGGTCGCGACTTTGCGCTACGTCTTTCAAATCTCAAAGAAGCCGTCGAATTCGTCCCGCCATCTCCTTCGTGATCAACCGAGGCCCCGTCTCGCTTTTTCAGGACACCAGTCTTGCTTGCAAATATTACTTGATTAATTTTAAATATTATTTTATTGTACAGCGATACAACAATATTTAACACAAATAAACTCCATCGTACAATATTAATCACTGCCTGCTTCTTTGTTTTTACTAGTAGAAAAGCAGCGCAAATAGCTAAGTTTACAAGTTACTCTAACTTGTATCGGAAGTTACGCTACGTAGTCTAAACATAAACCAAGTTTGTGAATACTGCAACAAGATTCGCTGCATTGCTGTATTGAGAATTGAGATTCACAAAACGTTTACTTGAGTTGATTAAATTAACTTGTCAGATTCCATAAAGTTCTATGACTGCCTGATTGAAAATAATAATATACTCTAAACCGAATTTCGGTCACAGAGTCCAATATAAACGAAGACTTATCTAAGCACGCATCAAGTTTCCATTGCATGTAAGGTCAATAAAGAGCTTTAAATAACTAATTAATGTTAGACTGTGTTGCCAGATGTACTGGAAGATTTTTATTTTAAGTCAGAAGTTCCATAACGCTCCTTAACGATTTCTGCCAGTTAACTACGCAAGCCGCAATATAGAACTTCGTTCCAAAAACGTTCAAGATCAGAGGCCCAATGTTTGTCTCTAAAATTTTTATAAAAAGAAGTGAAATACTATTATTTCACTAGTGAAATACTATTATTTCACTTCATTGTAGTGTCACAGTTGGTGTTATTACACCAATAAGAAGAGGGCAAACAATAAAGGTTCACTATTCCGGATTTAAATTGCTTCCGATTATAATTGGCAATTAGTTTGCGTGTACATTGTGTACATGCGACAACGTGCATTATAATACTGAGCAGTGTGTATTGAACAGCAACGGAGAGCGAAAGTGCATTATTGCCTCCTCGACACAGTTACGACGTGTAACTGCCAATTAATTTCTGTCCTGTGCTATCTAGATGAGGAGTCTTTCTATACGAACGTATTTCAGAGACAATAAACAATTTTTCTTTCTTTCATTACGACAATGAGAACTTGGTTCCGTGAAGAATAGCCATATATGTGTATTTGTTTTAGAAACACAAAACAGAATAGAGACAATACATACGAGTACATAAGTAAAACCAAGTATTTATTATAATGATACAAGCTACTGTCCGCAACATCGTCCGCGTCCAAAATTAAAAGTAGTAGAATATAATCTATCTTTGTGCCAGATTTCATCCAGACCCGTTTAACCAACCATTCTGACGTGATTCAGTAACAGACATCCATCCAATCAAACTTTCGCATTTATAATAGTAGTAAGATTACAGTTCTGATCAAAAATATACTTCTAATCAGTGCACACAACATGACAAATATAAAAAGTAAACAAGACTGTTAGAAAAGTTAATGATAAAAGCTAATATTTATGGCTATAATATCTCCTATGTACTTGGTTAGTTCCCGTTGAGATTAACCGCCCGCGCCGTAATCGAAATTTGGTCGGGAGAAGAATATTACTCGTATTATTTTAAATTCTGGGTTTTTACATTTTCTGGTTTTTCGATAAACTCTACCCAATCTTACGGAAACTCAACAGAATATTGTGTCACGAACAAAAGCTAAGATTCATTGTCAAGGTTACTACAGTCCATACATCATCACAGCGAAGAAAATCTTTTCATTTTCGATACGCACGGGGAGGCCTCTTGAGTTATGGCCGCGGTATACGTACGGACACCGTCCGGCCCGGCGTCCGGCCCGTCCGGACAGTGTCCGTTATCGTCCACACCGGACAACGACCTCTGAAATTTATTGCTTTATCTTCCCTAGTTTTAATATTCGTGCGAGGAGAAATTTATCGTTTACTCTGGCGGCTATTTCCTCCTCAATTTCGTTGTGTATGCAAGTTGTACTGTAGTGGATGTAGTGGAGGGTGCAAAGCTTTGTCAGGTTTGTTCTTACGATAGTATTACAATATGATTTACCATTTTGCTTACATCTTTACGTCGGTGGTCATAAGCACCAGGTAAGTTTTTAGCATAATGATTAAATGCATTCAAATTAATGTAAAATTATATTGATACGATATTTGTTTTCGTTATTTATTTATTTATTTAAACTTTATGCAACAAAAAGGTACAAAGGCGGACTTAACGCGTTATTGTTGTGACATCTAAGACAAAGCAGAATACTTTGAAATAATCCTTTTTTTTACTTTAATGTATCCATTTGAGCATTTAAACAACTTTATCTTATGTTAATCATCAAACTACATCTCAGTCAAAGATTGAACAAGGTATAATAATTTCCCGATGAATGTTATCGTATCGACTCAATTTCTCACAAATAATACTATGGTCCAAGATCCCCGAATCGTCAGACCTATGCCATTTTAGAATAGCTGAAATTTTGGGCATAGACAGAGGAATATGGTATCAAAGAGAAACCGCACTTGCCAGTTTTTCAAGTAATCTTTCAGGAACATATGATTCATCATTGAAACTAACATGTTACATGGATATCTTTTTAACTACACATTCCTCTATCTGTTCTCAAATGACGTAGGCTTGGCGGCTCTTGGATCTGAGATCACTAGTAGGATTACATAGATGCCAATCCCCGGTGTTGAACCTAAGAGCGTTAGATCAGGAAGCGAATATTCCGCCTTCGGGCACGTAATAGTAACGGAGTCAGTTTACATTGAAACCTTATATATTTGGGGATGGGGATCCTTTTGTTAAACTATCTGATACTTACTCGTATATCGAGGATATTGTTCTGGGTATGTAATATAGTAATTTCGAGTTAGTTTTCAGTTAATTCTTGTTTATGTATGAGCGGTACCTAAATAGTTGCAGAAAGTAATGAAATACAAGTAACAAGATTTCTTTCTAAGACTGCCTTGATAAAACAATCCTGAACAACTGCAATAAAGGAGTCTCGAGACAAAGCAATGTTGTTTTTTTTTCAACGATAAACAGAACCAGCTGTTTCTAAGACTGCGCATAGTCTAAGCCAGTTCCTTATGTATACTACTTAATGAATTCAAGCTAATTTACAAGGCTAAATTTTATCTAAAACTTGGAGTTGTAAATAGGGTTACCTATTTATATCGTGAAGATTCCAGTAAATACATTTTTACTCTTCAAAAACAGCATCCGTCAATGACATAGGTCTAGGGACTCAGGGATTTTGGGTCATAATATTTGTATGTTAAAAAACTTCCAGAATCTATCAACATTTTTGAAATACATTTTGACATCGAGAAACATGCAAACATTGTGTTTGCCATAGTCACTACTTCAACTACGAGCGTAGCCGCGTAGTCGACATTTCTATGTTGCAATGCTACGCCGTAGCGAACTACGACGCGCGACGCTACGAGGAATGTGCTACAAAGTGTCAGCTATAAAATTAAGTTTACACATGCTACGCTTGCATCAATAACATCATTGTATTGTAGTTTATGTAAAAAAGTGGAGAAAGTACTGACTACTGTGGTAAATAAAGTACTTACTATGTTAAAATGGGATAATTAAGATAATGGATCTAGATGGTAGGTATAGTTAGGGTGAATATTTAATGTTAAAGCAGTAATAAATTAAGACAAGTGACAGTATTATCAGTAATAAAATATAAGAAATACGTAAGTAGGAGTTTATTTTTTATCATTCAGGCCGTATGAACGTTACATTAAAATAATGTAAACTACGACTTTTATCGCGAATTTCACAAATCAAATTATACGTTATCAGAAGGCATATTCCTGAAATAAAATTCGTCAAAATCTAGTCGCAATCTCATCTCAGTGCCAATGGATGTCGAAAAAATATCAAAAAAAATACAAAAAATATGGGTTTGGGGGCTGTCAGCATCTATATTTCAGTACAATAATGACTGCGTTCTCTTTTTATTGGTAAAATTCGCCCTTGATTGCTGCATTGTGCCGATGTCGTTCAATTCAAACCATTAACAAATTGTTCTAAGACACAACCACTTAAAAAAAAACACTTTATTTTAGGCCTAAAACCCCGATTAATTTTCAGTTAACAATAATCAAGTCAATAATTGAGTTTGCAATAATATGACGACACAATTTACTTTTGCCATACCAAATCTATGGAGAATCGCGTTTTGACGGATCATAAAAAGTATGTCAATTGATTGGTGTCAAGTACCAATTCATTTATTGCAGCGATAATCCAATCAGAATCGTCGACACTATTGAAATATTTATCATATTTTTCCATTACGTACATTTCATTCGTCATGTTAAGTATTTAAAGCAAACAGCGCTGCGTGCAGCGATAGTGATTTTTTCATACTTTTAATCCTTTTCACTTTTTGACGGGTATTTTATAAAATATATTTGACACATTTCGATCGTCGGACAAACGATGGACCCAAATAGCGCAGAATTGGTGCCCTGAAATAGGGAGTCGGGGCCGCGGCAGGCCACGAAGGAGATGGCGGGACGTACTGGATGGATTTCTCCAAAACTGGAGGGATGAGGCACTGAATCGTGAAGGATGGAAGGAGTGGAGGGAGGCCTTTGCCCAGGAGTGGGACAGAATAAGCTAACAAAAAAAAAAACATTTCTTTATGTTATTGCAAATGAAACAATACATTTTGCTCGTGAATTTAGATAAAGTTGTCATTATACCTGTGCCAGTGAAGCGTGGATTTTAGTTTGAAATGTCAGACAGTTTGTTTAGTATTTTAATTAATATTTATGTTTGCTGAAAATGAAATGTCAATAAATAATATTAAAATAACAAAGTTTATTAACTTAATAAATAAATAAACTAGTAGAAGTATCTGTTGTTCATTACAATATCTGTATTCAAATTAAATCCATAATGAAATATTTATGAAGTTTAATCATAAAATTGATTACGTAGGATTCTTTTCCACCTGGGTTGTTGAAGCGATCATGAAATTGTGCAACGGTGAACCCTAGTGAACTTAAATATTGAGATACTGTCAATAAAGTCATTTAATCTATACAAATTAATAAAATTTAATTGTTTGTTACTAACGTCAAAATAAAAGCACTTTACTAAGTGCATATGAATGGTTACACGTTACTTATACGAAGACACCTTTTTTATATTTTGTCTGTTTAGGTATCTGTCGTTCCGGGTAATCTCCGAAACCGGCTGTACCGATTTTGACTGGCAAATAGCTAATGTAATGGATTGATGTAATGAATGGATGGAGTAACTAAGGCCACTTTAATCCTTGAAAAATAATTGGTGTTCGTGTGTGTAGCCAGTGATAACCGACATTCACACGAACGAAGTCGCGGGCATAAGATAGTCCTTAATAAATGTGTCGATCATCACCAATGTGTAGCAAATCTTTTCTATTTTTATAACAACATGCAACAGGGACAAAAGTGACAAAAAATAAATCAAAAGTATGCTCAAGCAGCATAATCTCATAACAAAGTTCCTCTCCGTTTCGCTAGCACAGCAACATTAGAAGGAATACAAAAGTCTTTTGATACCAGCTCGCATTGTTTTATAAAACAGCCAAAAGAAAGCTAAAATAAAAGCTTAAAAAATAAAAGTTTAAAGTTAAAATTGTCGCGTAATTACGTTGCTGGACAAAAGATAGGAATGTTGCACATGAAAACTAAATTTCTGTTCAACAGTTTATAAAAGTGCAAGTTTAAATGGAAGTCTTAGTAAACTTTTAGAAAATTATGTATTATTTTCGATCAAAATAATATATAGGGTGGCAAATAGACCAAAGTCTAGTCTAATCTTACTTGCAAACCTTAATGATAATAAATTGTAACGCATTTAATTTGAAACCGTAATATAAGTAACTAGATTCTGCCCGCGACTTCGTCCGCGTCAAAGTTGATATGTTCCTGTTGATATTTTATCCCGGGAACCGAGCATTTTCTGGCATAAAAAGTGCATAAAAATAAAAGCCTATTTACTTTTCTACACTATAATCTATCTTTTTGCCTCGAATCCATCCTCTATGCTCCAAACTTTCGCATTTATAATAGTAGTAAAATTAGCAATGAAGTGCCTTTCCTCAAACTGTTTTTAAAAAACACTTTTAATTAATAACATATTTCTCTAGTGTTTGACTTTTACACTGCACGCCATTCTATTAGTCTTCTTACTTTCTAATTTTTCCCTAACACTATGATCAAGCAGGTTTAGTTTTGTATTGCAGGGTTAATTTAGCATTCTAAATACCATCCTGTTGTCTAGTCTGCAAAGGGCATTAGCATTACTTAAAAGGTTTCATATGACCTCAGTAAACTCGAGTATCGAAGGCGTATAACACGTCCTTCAGCTAATTCCAAAGACATATTTAACTACATGTTATCTGAAGCCCATATTTCACACAAATGTCATATAAATAGGTCACGTTTAATATATTCGAAGGGAAATTTATGCAGAATCCGGTTTGAACATGTATTTTAGATTTCTAAATCTGAAGTGAAAAGATGAAAATGAAATTAAAAATGGATTTTTAAATCTAATGTGTGATCAATTATAAGCCATTGCAATAATATAGTAATTTTATTTCACTAATTCGTGTTAGTAGTATTTTCTGAAGGAAATTCAATAGATTATCATTCTCTTTTTGGGTACCTAGTCGTGTAAACGTGCACAACAAAATGCGGTACGAGCAAATAAACGTACTTATTACTCGACGGTCTAATTCGCTCGAGTGTCACTCCAAGTGCGCGAACTTTAAGGGTTACATGTGGACGCAAGAGACGGTCAAGTACATGTACTTTTCTCGCATGGCTTTCAGCCACCTAAATGTCCTAATGTGATCTAGGCTAATTTGGTTATAACTTGGAAGTCATCAGACTGGTCTTTGCCGAGCGGTGAGATGATGCAGGCTACCAGTAACCAGTAAGCAGAAAGCATCGATAAAAAGATAGCATGTTATTTTCAAAATTTGCCTTTCTTTAGCGATCCCGACAGACATTGTCATGCGTGAACGTTGGCTTGCAGCATTTGAACAGTTCCAATAGTTAATTTAAACCATCATGGGAACTACGCAAACACTCAAAAATTTATGAAAATCGGTCTAGCCAAGTGACATACACACTTACAGAAGAATAAAATCTTTATATATTGATATATAAAGACATTATGTAACATTGAGTATATTGGCTGACATTAAATAAAAACCAAGTGATGACCTCCATTTAATAACGCCTCTTGAATCCCACAATACCGTCGAACAATAATACTTAACTCGATTTAATTAAGTATTTGATTGATTTTAGACTCCGTAGAGGCTGACAATAGAATAGCTTCGGGGTAGGAGATCGATAAGTCCTATTATGTTTGTGAAGAACCACGATTGGGTTCATTTGGTTCATTCAATGTCATGCACAGGTATTTTTAACACGTATTATAAAGAAAGAACTGCTGTATTGTTAAAAATATACGTGTATTTAAAAAGGCAACGTATGTAGGTGGGCATAGAACAGAAATTAGTTGACAGCTGCACGTCGCAACTGTGACTAGCAGGCTACCACTCAGAATTACGTGGTGTTAGGTGGGACACAGCACAACTCTGAACTTTTCCGTATTTTTAATCCATACGTTTTAAGATGTCAACTATAATTGTATGGATGTGTCAGATTGACTAAATTTGACAGCCCTTATTTAAATTAGTCTCTTTCTTGTTTTATTGGACACAAAAAGATGGAAATAGTCTAATTTTAGTTTAGTTTGTGACCAAGAGAATCGGCACCAATATTTACTTAAAATACTGTCGAAAACCAGAATATCTCTTTCAGGCGGGCAGAATTTCTCACGTAAAATCATTCAATTCGTAGTCGTATTCAGAACTTTTATGGGACTTACAAACATACTGTTTCATGAGAATTAAAATCAAAACGTTGGGCTTACACGGGCAACAAAATAGCGCAATTCTTGGTAATGACCATATGTTTTTAGTATTGCCGTTACTTAATCGGTGTTGCCAAGACGTTATAGTTCAACTAATGATGAGATGACTTAGACGCGTACCACGGGGTACTTTGAGGGACTTGCCCAGCAGTGCGATAGAGGGCGCTAAAAAATAGATTAGCCATTCGCTCAGTCACTGCCTCGAAAATGTCCTTGGTTATCTTCAAGTTTTCTGTAATGAAACATAAACTTATAATGAAATACACAAGTTAATTATTTTCCCTAAATGAAGTTACTAAATCGAAAACAAATAAAATAAATGTCTTACTAAAGTATTATTAATAAAGTTTAGGAACAACATCGAACTTCTTTGAAGTAGTCTTTACAAACAACTTATAAAAATAATATGAGAGTATTCGTCGGCATATCTAAGTAACGTGTGTTCTTCAAGAACTTATTTAATTTCAACAAATTCCCTGAAACTTAAGTATTAATATTGCCACTTGGCGCTCGACCAAAAATATAACATAAGTAGCACCTAAAAGTACTTGTTTTTATGTTCAAAAGTACCTTAAAGCAAGACTAGGTACCTAATCTGTCTTTTCGTCGATGTTATAAATTGGCGAGTAAGGGATAAATGCTGAGAAGGCGGCCATGGCCCGTGTCCTTTGTGTGCTAATAAAAATGTTCTGCGGTCACCAATCTTAGTAAGTAATAATACTGTTCTTGTAATATAACAGGAATAAATAGTAAGACACTTGATGAAGTTGAAAGTTAGAGGAAAGTAACCAAATATGGAATACCATTTTGTTTTTGTGTTATAAAAAAAAAGACATTGTAAATTAAAAACTTTTATTCTTATTTATTGTCAGCCATACAGTTGCGCTTAACTTATTGACAGTTTTGTTTTACATATATTAATTTAAAATATAAAATTTTCTCAAAAACAAAATCAACATAAAGGCACCTAATTATGGAATAGGTACCCAAATATGGACTACTGTAAAACTATGAATAATAAACCGTTATTTTTATGAGATCTACAGGAACTTTGGTCAATTTTAATTAAGTTACTTGCAGAAATCACAAATCCATGTATCGAACTCTGCACCTGCGCAATCACCATGTGCCCAGAGCCTGCACATGAGGCATTTGATCCATGTCTCTCCTTGAGTATCTTGAGAAAACAGGCTGTTACAGAACATACACTCTGCATCTTCTGAGTCAGAAACTTCCAGTTCTATGACGGCATCAGGCTCACTGTCTGTGTCAAATCGTATAATAAACGTATGTGTACAATAGTCCATATTCGGAAATTTCAAACTAATCAAAACATATAACAGATTTTTTTACTAAACACAATCAGACAAGAAAAAATCTCTAAAACAATCAAATAAACATGTAATCAATGCATAGTCATAGTATACAATATTATTTTCAATCACGTTTTGAGAGAAATACTTAGTTTTTACGTACCTTAAAAAAAATTCTCACAACACCAAAACAAAACACTCTCACCGCAGCCACAACGTTCGCCCGACTGACAAATCAAAACCTGTACGCGAGTATAATGATGGAAGGATACAGAAGATCACTGTCTTTTGCAACTAGGAGTATTCGTTTCCGAGAGATGGCGGTATTCCATTTTAGGGATACTATTCCATATTTGGTTACTTTCCTCTACATGTATATGTCACCGGAAAATAACAAGATCCGTAAGTTTATCAATTTACTAGGAAGTTTATAAACTTTCGTAAGATTCTAAACGGGAGATAAATTGTAATATTTTACGTCCACATTTTCGTAAATTTATCAATTTCCGACGTCATACGGTAAATTTATAAACTAACGAATATCTATTCGTAAGATTTTATATGGTTCGACCAATCACAGAAACTCTTTTAAATATACGATCTTTGAAATACGTAAAATAACACACTGCTCTCTGATTGGTCAATGTTCATAGTGGCAATGCTTTTGGGTGTCCGCAGCTTGTAGGTCACTCATTATGGGTACTGCTAGATAATCTTAACAAAATAAAGCTATTTTTCACAGTTGCAACACAGTTCAACATTCAAAACTAATAAAAATGCACGAGCAAACCGGTTTGTTTATGTTCCGTGGCCAGCAATGGCGGCCGCGAGGAAGGAGAAGTGACACGTGACAGCCAACCAATCAGATCGCGCGTAGCGTTTGGTTACTGCTTACTTATTATTTTACGAGTGAGTTCAGTAAGTTTATCAATTTACGAAAATGTGGACGTAAAATATTACAATTTATCTCCCGTTTAGAATCTTACGAAAGTTTATAAACTTCCTAGTAAATTGATAAACTTACGGATCTTGTTATTTTCCGGTGACATATATACCCAAGTATAGGTCTAGAACAAAAAATAACTCAAAGAAGTAATCTATATTTGGGTATCTTCTAGTTACGAGGATATTGTAGGTCAAAGTTTCAGCTTGTTATGTTTTAACGTATACAAGTTTAGAATGTTGTAACTAACCTTTAAATATACCACGACTTCTGGGGGCCTACCGCCAAGTCTTAAAGCAATATTATTTTAATATTACTTTGCCTTCTGCACTGTTGGATTTTTAACGCTCGGTTCAGCGCCAAGAGTTGAAAATCCTACAGCCAATATTACAAAGTAATATTAAAAAAATACTGTTTTAAGAGTTGGCGGTAGGCCCCCTGCTCTACAATGCATGCAAGATGCACAATGTAGCGCGCTATCTAAACATACATCATCATCTTCCTGCCCTTGTCCCATGTTAGCATAAACATAAATATTACACCAAAAATAAAATTCGTTTCCCAGCAAGAATATTGCTTAGATAGATGGGCAGTATGCTCAGTAAACGGCTATATGATCCGTATAAGTACCTAGTTACTTAGCTATCTACTCACTAAAGCATGTTCTGTACCTACTAGTTAAAAGTCTAAAATTAAAGCAACGCTCAAATAACGTCCCTATTTTAATACCGTGTTATTAAAAGTAATTTCATATTAGTTCATAAGCTCTGAAGTCTACCTACCAATCTGTATGGATTGCTGCATCTTGGCATACGTACATGTGACAGCAGTGATATTGTGCTAAGATATGAGACTGAAAAATTCATACAAAAAGCTATTTATATTCAAGAAGAGTTTCAGTTCCAGGTTCATCTGCGAGCAAATGAGAAACGTTGTATGTTTTACTTGCATATCGAGCTGCATGAATAATGCTGACGTTCGTACATGCGACAACACTTCAAACTATTCGACTCCAGTATAAGCGGATCTCGCATTGCACACACTCTCTGCACAACTAAAGGTCAGCGTAAACTGGAAATTCTTGTTGTGTTGTCGTGCTTATATGGAAAAGAAAATATAGGTCAATTTAAAATTAAAATGGTGTACAACTCAGGAAGTTTTAAGTGCCAGTGTTTGCCACATACGACGAACATCTAGATTGAACTGCAATTAGAGAGAGTTTCTTCTTGTTATCTTCTTGCTCTTTTATCGTGTTAGCTACTGCTGAGCATGAGGTCTTCGTCTAGGTTCGAATCCTTAAAATAGCAACACACGTAAGATGAAATATCAAAATTATCTATCATAGTTTTTATGTATTCAAAACATAAAACAATTGAACACAGAACTGTACATACAGCACACAAAAAATATCGCGAGAGTAGAAAATATGGCAACTTATTTTCAAGGAACAAGTTTTTGTTTTAAGATCTCAACACTGTAAAAACCAACGATCTCCTTGCTTCACGAATTACGTTGAAAAGAAAGTAAGCAAACCGAATAACTCAACCGTAAGTCCCAATCTTATCACAACTAACTTTAAACTCGTTCTAACTCCTACAAAACCACAATTTTGCTGATTTAATACTTTTAGTTTGCTACTTATGTCACCGACTGCAGAACTACAAGTTCGTGGTTATATTTTCTTTGTATTTTTTAGGTTCTGTACTCAATGGGATCGGAACTGTTTTGAATAAGACTTCACAGTCTGTTCGTCCGTCCATATGTCTTTCACAGGGCTGTATATATTGAACAGTAATAGATGACACTTAAAATTTTCATGAAGTATGTATTACTATGGCCGCTATAACATTTATGGGTAGGTACCTAATAAAAAAATTAAATTGAAATTAGGAAGCGTGGTGATCAATGCTCATATCTGCCCTGTACCTATAAGAAAAGCTTTTACTCAGCAATGGGACAATAAGCCAGTATTATTATTAAACATTGACACACAAAAATTCTAAGTTGTCTAGCAGAAATTGCCTAAAGCGATAGTGCCGACTTTTATTTATCTGCCTTTCATTTTTCGTGTTCTATTTTACTAACATTTTTATCATATTTCTATCCATGTTTATGTTTTATAAATAGGCTGAAGGCAAACAAAATTGAAGTAAATAAAGAATACCTACTGTACGGTCTCATCGTCGTACATTTTTCTGCGTAGGTACTCTGTAACCTTATTTAGGCTAACGACGCGTGTCATAATTTAGCATTATAAAATAACACGACAAATGAATTTAATTATAGTGAACGCATAACAACAAATCTGAGATAAATAATCGCCTTCTTCGAAACTTACTCAAAACTTAAACTTAACTATTTAATCTTAGTAAAGTGTTTCTCTATACTAACTTCCAAAAAATCGTCACGCAAAATCGTTGTCTGTCCTTTATGTTTTAGTTCCTTATCATAGCTGTCTCTGAATTAGCCTTTATTGCTTATAAAAAAGGAATAAAAGAAAGGGGAAATAGATAAACTAGTATCTTACTGCTCAGCTGTGTTGCAGAAAATGTGAGAGAATGTAATAAATAAAACTGCTTTTGTTACTTTACTAGCTCTAAATGTTATGGGCATTTGAGTGACGAAACAAATGCGGTCAGCACTCGGAACCATTCAAGAGCTGTCGATGTCAATATTCCAGTACAATGGTGGCACTGACAGCTTTTGAATAAGGTTTACATAATGCCAATCTAGTTCAGTTTTTTGTTGGTGAAATGCGCCATAAGACATTATCAAAGACTAGGTCTGCCTATCTGTGTCTTTGTTCCAGCTAGTCTCCAAAACAGCTGGACCTACTTTGGGCCTTTCACTAGTAGTTAACTGTGTTATAAGGAGGTACTTGGGGTACTTTTATCTTAGAAAATAATTTGGATTCCGCAGATAAAAATAAAACCCCGTGATATCCAACATTCAAGCGAATGAAGTCGCGGACATAAGTAAATCTACACAATTGCATACATATAATAAAAGTGTAATAATATAAGAATAATCGAGAAAGGATAATATTTATAATATCTAGGGGGATATTTTATAAAAATAATATACATAATAAGAAAATGGCGAAATGTGGGTGTACTAATGAGAACACCTCTACCTAACCCTTCGTTCGGGGATTACAGGCGTGATGATGTTATGTTACATAATAAGAATAAACGAGGAATACTTATTTTATGATTCCTGCAAACATTATTTTTCAATTATTTTAAAGCGATCCCCTGATGGTAAGTCATCATAGCCTGAACACGTGTAAGACTAGAAAATTGGATAATAGGTCACCGACCTTTTGGAAGGTCTTCGATAATAATAACAAAGCTCCCGCGATAAGTAAGTACCTATAAAAGGTACCTATGGGTGACAAAGATGGCGATCTCTAGTCTTTTTTTTTTAAACTCTTATTTGCCTTTTAAGCGACCGTGTACTGTACGTTTGCACCAACCATGAACTTATCTGAACATAACATGACGCCTGTAATCCCCGAAGAGGTTAAGCAGAGGTCTACCCTTTAGTACCCACACCTCGCCAGTTATGTTTAAGTCTCATGTAATAGGCGGCCAGCTTATTGCTATCAACCGGGCATAAATCGAGACTCCATCAGTTCCTAAAGCTTACAGGATCAGGACTCGTAGAACGTGATAACAGATATTCCTATGGTTCAGGACCATATTTGCACTCCAGCCTGGATTCATCTATAAATCTCTACTTAACGCTATATTAAAAGAGCTTCTAACTAATTGGTTTATGAAATTACTTAATTTAACTTTTACAACTATGCATTACTATGCATAATACACCCATCAGAAAACCGATATGAATAAAATCACAAAATCATATATTATTATATCGCAAGCTACTTTCAACCGGTTGAGAGGTTCGCCATCCTTGCCAAATACTTGACAAGAATATGGGTACATATGCAAAGAAAACAGAATCCCTTTCCAAATAAATATTTGTAGTCTTCATGGGACCTCTAAATATTGATAGAGGTGAAGCTGCGGAGTATATAACGATGGTTTTGTACATTTCTATTGCTTTACAAAAATATAATGTATATTTTGAAGGCTTTAGTTTTACATCCTCGTTGCCTCGTCGTTGTTGACTACGCCGTTGGTCTAGTGCTCGCAAAGCGCGACTGTTGAGCATGAGGTATTGGGTTCGATTTCCGGTATTGGTATTATTATTCGGTTATTCCATTAGGAATTTCTCAGTAGCATGCTCGGAGTCTAGATTTGTGCCCGATTGATGGCAATAGAGTCGCCCCCTATTACATGGGACTAAAACATAACTGCCGAAATGTGGGCGTTCTAATAGGAACATCTCTGCCTAGCCCTTTGGTATTTACAGGTATCACACCTGTTGTTGCTGTTATGTTTTTTGTTTAAAATAGTGTAAATGTCTACTGAATAAAAAAAACTTCCATCCTAATTTATCTAAACAAGGCTTCCAGAGGTATTTCCACGAAAATGCGTATTTTTTTATCATTATAAAAGATGTGTAGAGCCTATAGGCATTATAATATTCCTTGAATTGCTCACGTAAAAATCACCAGTCTATAAGTAGTCTGCAGTATATATAGGCAAAGTAAAAAGGATCCTTTCTCGCATAAAATATTTGCAACAGCAAGCGCCGTCACATGACAAGACATAATTTCATATAAAATTCACACTTACCGGCAAACTAAGGTGAAACGACAGGTGTTCCGCCTTCAAGTATATGGAGGAGCCGCCGATATTGTGTTAAGTGAAAATGTAGTCTCATGTCAACGTATTTTTGGTAGAAACTCGAAATGGAACACTGTTTTCTTTACATAACCGTTTTCGGAAGAATATAATCTTCAAAATGGTGTAAGTACTTGTAGTCATCCTTGGTTATTTATGTTGTCATAGAAACCTTTTCTTTTATTATTCTAGACTTTTATTATTTTATCTACAAGATTGTAGTAAATAAAAATCTCTCTCCAACAATAATAGTAGTTGTTAGAACGAAATTGAAACTATCAAATGACGTCCTATTGTCACGTGCTCTCCCAGTCCGGTCTAGTTTATGTCGAATCAAAATAAATTGGTCAGATACGATCTGCGAACATTTTGATACTACACTTATAGGTCAGGGTTCAAATAAATTTCAACAATCATGTACTGGAATTGTTTTTATTAATGACATTCAGACATTTCAATTTATTCTGTACAATATACAATGTATTTTATAACGTCTGGCGTACCCCCTACGATTTTGGCAACATTGTTTTGTTTTACCTAATGGCGTCCTTTCATTTCAAGTTGAAATATCTACGTAAAATAAACTATGTTAAAATACAATAAATGAAATATCATAGAACAAGACAAGTCACAATCAAATTAATTCAAGAAAACTGTGTTTTTAGAAAGCTCTTCTTGGAATATGAAACTTGGAATTTTAAAAATACACGTCTATTTTGATTCATTTTCTTTGTATAAAAGTATCTCAAACGTAAATACGAAGGTTGTTGATTAAGTTACAGGTTTCTTTTTATCTATCTTGTTCTTTAAAAAATTAATAATTATATCAATACATTATGTTGCTACTGCAGGCCATACACAGAAGTCATGAGGATCACACCACTTGCTTAAGGCGGATTAATGTTTTCAGATTTAGATTAATTGTCGTCATTAAAAGTCCTAGTTTCCTCACTATGTTCTTTTCACCGATGTCAGTGATGTCCAAGATAAACTTAGAATGTATACATATTCAAGGTGAACTTGAATATTGGTACTTGCCGGGCTTCGAACTCACTTACGACTAGGCCATCACGACTTACTCAATATTTTCTTTGTATGGTGCAAATATTGGCCAGTCTACAAGGTAACATATTAGTGTATCAAATCACCATGAATGGTAATCAAAAGGCCACTAAAGACCTACAACAGGTCGAAGCTGGGTTAACCAGGGTGATCCTTTAAATTTAAATATCTATTACACAAGTAGGTCTTGATACGGAGCCTCGTATTCGAAAGACGTAGATCGCGGTAACGAACCCGATCCAATTACCTGATGCAGGGTATGGCTGCACGAGTGTGCGTGGGTCTTTGAAGACTGCAGCATCAAATTGAGTTTAAGAGTCGTGGCTGGGCAGGTCGCCTTTTACTTATAAGCCATAATAAATTGAATCCCAGGGGTGTCTTTGTCGGCCATTTCATATAACTTCATTATGTACTTCTGATAGTGTGGACTGGGAAGGTTTTAATTGCCACACAATTATTGGTTAATATGGTCCATAATCCATAATTCATCATAATTTGTCATAAAATTACTACAATTTGTCATACGACGAATTGTAGGTATGTAGTTAAAATTCAAATCCATTAAAATTTGTAATTATAATAATTGGTAACGTCAATTAGGTTGTACAGTTATAGAATACAAAATATTGTAAATACATTTGTTTTTAAAAAGTAAGCAGTAACTTTTTTGTCCATTCTTCTCTATATAAAATTAATTTTGGAAATGGCAACTAGGCTTAGTTATTATTTTTTTTGTTAAAAAGGGCCGGTTATGGTTTATTTGAAATTAATAATTTGACTTTGACTTTGCTTGTTTGTGTCGGTTTGCCAGATATATAATACACGACTGTTCTGTCGTTTTGTAAACCACTCCTAAGTCATCGTGACAAATAAACCTGTTGTAGATTGTGACATGCGACCACTTGACTTGAAAGTGTGTCTTCCCTTCTGTAAGGAAATGAATAGACTGAAGATTGTAATAAATCGAGCACAGGAAGCCAAATTACGCTATAATATTTTGGAGTGAATACAGTAAAAAATTGAAATTTATAAATTATATATATCCGTTCAATCTATAAGGCATGTGCACACATAATCGGGGAGTACGCCAACATAATTTAAAATTGACAACATTTATGCAAAATATGAAAACATCAATAAACAATTTGGGTTTAAACAAGTAATAACGTGATTTGTAGCTTATTAACAAATTGGCACGTCCACTTAATTACATTATATTTACAAATAAAATGTACATGTTTATTTATCACACTGCATCGTATTTGTTAATAATGCGTGGTAGAAAGTTCAATCTGTTTTATGATGAAAGCCATTCTAATTATTACCTATATACGCGTGAATTTGAAATGTTTATTAATTTTAGGCTAATTGATAAAAAAAAATTAAAAATTATTATTATTTGTAAATTAGTTCATTTGAAAGGACTAGCGCTTGAAGTGTTCTATTATTTGGAAACACTAGCCTCATCGTCGGTTTCTGACGGCCTAATCAAGTTTCTGAATATTCATTCTGTAAGACTCAGACATAAGGTGGGCAATTCTGCTAACTTTTAGATACGATCTCAATCTAATCTCATTTTCAGTCTGAATCTGTCAAAAACTTGAAGAGTTTTTCAGACTTTAGGTACCTACATAACATTTTTGACATTGATGATTGCGACTAGATTTTGAAGTTTTTAATAGTAAAATTGGCGTTCAGCTAAAGTGCGGACACTGTCAGACTGCTTAAAATACAAAGAGAAGTGCGATGACTTGATTAGTTTCATGGATTTAATACAGAGTATGAAGCAATTATCGATTTACTGAAAAATAAGTTCAGTAATGAAAATTAAAAAAACTACTATATTTTTCATTTAAATATGATACCTTATTTTATAATGTTTTTTTATCTAGACATTAAAAAGAAAATATGTTTCAAAACCAGCAGAATTCTCAGAAATATGTTCAAGTATAACGAACATCTCTTTTTTGCACTGCCATAAACTCAATAGATGTGGCTAAAAACATAATCCTGTTTAGAGTATCGAGGTCTTGTCAGCGCCTTAACATGTTGTTGTATGTCATAGCTATGTCAAGTCTTGAGTTAGGTACCTACATCTAAAGTTTTTCAAATTCGTAGGTGCTTTATTTAGTGCTTTTGTGCCAAAATTGTTAAATTTAATTGTTTTAAATAATAGAATAGTATTTCTTTCTACCACGCATTGCGTTCTTACCCTGGGAGTCGTTCCGTGGTCGTTTGATGTCGCACTGTGGTTACTTTAGACGTTGCCGTGGTCCTAATGCGACTTCAAACTTCAAAGTTGTGCCAACATAACAAAACCACAAACGACTGTCTGTTTTCACTTTTATCATAAATACATCGTCGTCAACCGCAAACGGAGTCTAGGTTGACTTTAATACCTTAATTTTATATTTATAACATTGTTTATTTCATTTCCGCCAACTTAAAAGACTAAAGTAACTTCAAACAATAGTACAAAAGTTCTAAATTAATTTGCGCAGTCCATTGCTCGCTTTATACGAGTTAATTAACAGAACGTAATTGGAAAACGCAGTGGATTGCAACGAAAGGTTTAATCTCGATTCTTCGTAGTTTCTTTAGGTTCTAAAGATTTTTATTTACAATTATATTCTATCTAGAGGCGACTTCAAGTCTGTGGGGTGTCGACAAAGGCCAGCGCTGCTTTCAGTTCAGTCTTGTCACGTCTCGCGGCACACTGTGGTCTTTTAAAGCCGTTTCTCAAGAATGGCGCGATAGGTGTATAGAAACTGGTAAAATTGAATAAATCGAACAAGTGTACTGGTACGTACTGGAAATACGTTTTAGCTTTCTAGTGTTGTAACTGGAACGGAAATTTCTTTTTGCTTTGATTGTTGTTTGTTGTTCGGAGAAATGTCAAGGGAAATAAAGTGTGTACATGAAATCACAAAAAATCTACTTTCATGGTTATGAAGTACCATAGTTTTGGCCAGTACATAAGGTGACTGATAAAAAGTGACCGATACCTATACCTGCACATGATTTTACTCATGATAACAAACCACTTTCTCAAATAACTGATTTCTTATAATTTACTAAGCCCTAATTACCCTAAATATAACTTTGAGTAACAAAAATAACACACCATCAGCTGTTATTTAATTTACATGTCATTTTATACAAACAAAACTTTTCAACTTTACCTATGGATTATTCTTTTGTCAGTCAACTATCATCGCCTTTGCGATATCAGCTGTATGTTAGAAAAAAATCGTGTACTAAAAAATCGTTTCTTCCGGAAACTTGTATGTTATCATGAATAGAATCATGTGCTTAAGCATTTATCACTAATTATATCAGTCACTCTATACGTTATTACATACGTCAAAGTTTAACATATAACTATAATAAGTGTAAAAAAAATATTACTGGCAAAATGTGGGTATACTAATGGGTAAATTTGGTACCTTTTTGTTGCATAAAGTTTAAATAAGTAATACATAAATAATGGGTAGAAAAAAAATAAACTAATTATAATATAATGAAACAAAGATTTCATTATAATTAGTTTATTTTTTGCAAAATAATGTACCTAGCGATAGACTTATTAGTGTGTACATGTTACAGCACTCTAAGCAAAAAGAGTAATACCCAGCCAAGTACCTACTGTGTTACATAACTAAACAGTAATAAGTAGAGCACTGGCAAGTCTTCAGACGGTATATGGGTGTAGTTACATTTGTATGTGGCTTGGCAACTTATCCAAGAAACAACATAATAATATACGAGTTCAGAATAATTATGGGCATTTTGTTACGTTGAATGTGGCATGAAGTAGGCCGAATACATGCTTTTGATGGCACTATTGACCAATTTATACAGGTCACATTTATAATTACTGGTTTAGTTTTATAATTTTGGGTTTAATAATGGGCATTTTTCTTGTCGTCAGCAATGACAACAGGGGGCAATTTTACGAACGAACGAACGATCGCAACCTAATCTTAGTCTCAATCTGACTAAAATTCTTCTAATATATCTAATTCAATTTATTGACATTGACTGTCGCTGAGATGAGATTGCGACAATGTTTTAACATTTTTATTTAGTAGAATTGGCCTATTTCTGACGTTTGATTGATTTATAAATTTCAAAATTATGTGGACAAAACTATGAAATGAAAGTAGTGCTAGCCTTGAAAAACAATTAATATAATAAATAACAATTGAGCAAAGGACTTGATATATTCTTGTAATTTATCTAATTTAGAATGTTAGAGTTTGCGTGCTCATATTAAACAGATTTAAAGTGTGTCTTTATTAGCCTCATGAAAATATATTATTTCTTTACATAATTATAACGGATTATCTCACAGCAGAATATAAATAACTTTCTTTTACATAACTTGTATGGTGGAGTGTTTGCGTTGATTGAATCTATTTACATTTTTGAATAATACTAGCAATGTTTATATGCGTTAGGCCGTACAACTAATTAGATGTTCTTAATTTAATTCTTAATGTATTTAATTTACAGTTTTATTTCAAGTTAAACTACCTAAAATAAAGGTAGGCCGATTCGTTTTAGGTTAGGCCCGAGTGACAATGATTTCTGGCCTTATCAGTTCCAATAAAAAACAAATGGTTTTCTTTGCCCTACAGTAAAAAAAATCAGGTCAATACTAAACAACAGTACAAAAATCACTTCGTTATTTTTTATGAGAACAATTAATTAACAATTAAACACAAAGTGTGAAGGCGTCGTACTGTTTGAATAGCTAAGCAACCCGTTCTTATTAAGTTGAATATGTTTGAGTAGGTAAACCACAGCTGCTTAATTGGGTAGATTTAAACTTACTATCGCCACACAACACTATTGTTGAAGGATTATAGTTACATAATTACTAAGCTGTTTCAATATTTACGATGTTACGATATTTCCTACATCAGCGTCTTAAGATTCTTTTTCATGAGAAAAAAGTAAGTACTTTCTTGTTTGATTGGTTATAAATACATCAGTAGTGTGGTCAAACACTTTCACAATAATCATTTCATTGTAAATCGTTGTTTAGTGAATAAGAACGTCCATTTTAAAACTTTCAAGAGACATCGACTATTTTCTACGAATTGTTTTTGCTGGTGATATAAAATCGTACTAAATTACCGATTAAATTTTTAAAGTGTAATCCACAGGCTTTTTACATAAAATTTATAGAAAAAGTGGGTATACTATATTATTACACCTCGGCCTCACGACGTTTACGCCTGTATTTCCAGAAGGTACAAGGGCTACAAATGTGATAATGTAGCAAACAACATTATAAATAAGATATTTATTCAACGAATCCTCTCTTAATATCTCCACATAAACCATTGCTAGTA
This sequence comes from Hoplodrina ambigua, assembly GCA_949774945.1. NCBI lineage: Eukaryota > Metazoa > Arthropoda > Insecta > Lepidoptera > Noctuidae > Hoplodrina > Hoplodrina ambigua. Next base: position 627,559 of record OX458974.1, on the reverse strand, counting down.
TTCTCCAAACTTCTCCAACGCAGACACTCCTAACACTCCGCAACTTAACACCGTAACACTCACAGCACTCGCTAGTCTGTCCGTATGTCACAATACACTAGCACTTTACTTCACAATTGAAGGCACTTGTCTTCTCACTAAAAATAACAACGTCCATACAGCTGTCTCTATGCGCAGCCGGGAGCTACTGCTCGGTACTGCATCTGTGAACAAAGGGAACGATAAGACAGAGCTGAAGAGGCTCTAAATCAAATCAAATCATTTGTTACGACATGGGTAGGTACAAAATTATTTTCAGTCACCAAAAACACTCTGAATCACCAACTTTAGTTTAAATAGAATACTGCAATCTTTCACTAACAAACAGCGTGGGAAAGGGACAGAAATTGCTTTGACATTGCATTTGAGCTGTCAAACTAGTTGACGTTTTGAACGATAGTGTAAAGGATACGTGTTTTGATGTGAGTCGATTAGTAAAGTTTTATTATTGCAGCTGAAATTGTGTGTATAACGTAATTTTTAGCATGGCTATATACCTATTTTTATTTGGAATTAACAACGGTAAGGCCAATTAAAAGTTTTCACTGATAGAAAAATGTATACGTGTATAAACTTATGTACGTACTTATAAATAAGTACACGAAGGTTGAAAACAGCTACTTAATATGAATAAGATAGAAAGAGGTAAAGTAAAATTAGTAAAGTTAGGCTCTGTTTTCGAAAAGTGTTTCAGCAGTGTTGAATATTATATCGAAGTCGACGACTCGGCAGTCTGCATTATTGCAGGTTGCTATCTACCAACATGTTATAATAAACCTTTGTAAAGCACACCAATATTCATATTCCTTAATCCCGATTATTTTACAAGAATGACGTGTAAGTATCTGTTAGAAATTATTTATTGAATAAACGATTACTGAACCGATAAAACGGCCAGCCGGCTTATCAATTTTCTCTTTTGGGAACGGTGCCAAGCGTGAGGTTCAATTGTTTTTTTTTTTTAACAAAAGCTGTGCCAATATCGTGTAGCCTAATTTTGAAATAAAATCTTGCATTTCTTTAGTGAAACCGTAGATTGTTCGAATTTAGTATTATTTGCATTTAAAGTGAACACAATTAGGGATTAGTTTATACCCCCAAGTCTTCTTTAAAAATAATAATTTGAAAAAATAAATTACAAATAATATTTAACAAAATGTATAAAATAGGGCTCCGCTCGCAGCGTAGTGGTAAGTCACAAGCTGAGGATAGTTAGGTTTCCAGAGTGATGAACCTCCCTCACTACGCGTGCCGTGTCCAAGACCATCGCCTTCTGCATTTGACTCTTGATCCCGTTGTTGAGAGTTTCTTTAGGTATTGTCCTAGAGAAACTCTCAAGTCGGAACTTCTCGCTATCAAACCATTTACTGACACAACTTTCGGCATAATTATTGTTGAGTCCGTAATTCCAAATTACTATAACAAACTAAAAATCCAATTGGCAATATGTCGCTAAAAGTAACCAAAAACATATTTCTAACCTTGCCAAGAAACATACTTGAACATAGAATAATCGGAAACATAATGATGTATCGAAAAAGCAAACACAATTTTCGATCCTCCTTCCGAAGTTAATAAAACATGAATTTCCCTAATATCTGTCGAAAATTAAACTTAATATTACAAGAATATATAGCTTGCGTCACTTCCAGCAGATACGTCACGATCGGGGACGAAACCCAAACAGTAACTCATTTACATAACAAATTCAGAAGACACATTGGTAAGGAATTCCAGAAAGCCAGCTTTGCGTTTTCCGTGTTATCTCACACCGTTTTTCTTATTGTCGATGGTAAAAATGTCTCAAGTATGATTTCAAGAGGTCAGGCACCAATATCTGTGAACAAGTATCTATGCTCTTGTGCTATTTACGTGATGCCTCATTTTGTAGCCGGGCTCTAAAAATGAAGCTACATTTTCTGTTTGCGATAAACCAGCAGTGAATCATATACCTTTTATTTTAGTAAAATTATATACTTAAATATATAAAAGTAGTCAATTCAAAACTTATTGAAAATCAACGTCAGACAGTATCTTTTTAGTATTATTGTTGAAAAGGTCCTATAAGGTGCTGTTTTTTTAAATAATGGTAATTTGTATTCGTAATCTTGTAAAACCGTGTTATTTCTCTGTGCCAAATAATTCGTTTTTATTTCTTTCTAAATTGGTAATTAATTTTATCAAATTCGTGTATCGCAGTGACCATGAAAAAAGGTAACACAGAGTTCTAACTTAATTATATATTTTTTTATTGATATGGCCTTTGTGTCGGAATCAAATAAATGAATGTTGCCTGTCTGGCAGTTATAATGTGTGTTTCTCTGTAATTATGAAGGTGAAGTTGTCCTTCTATGTTTATTTATTTAGCGGCATCATGTGACGTGAGCTAAACGCGATTTTTACAACTTGATAATTACATCGGTGAAACTTTTTCGTTTTATATTCGCGTCACCAGGGAGTGTAGTTTTATGGACTATAATGTACGAAATTCGTGTGTAGGAATCCCATAAAAAGTAAGGTAAAATATACCTACCTATGTGGATTTGCTAATGTAGTCGTAAAATGTTGAAAGGGTAGGCCTTAAAATTGATTTAGATAGCTTGGAATATGTAAAATAAACATTGTTTTATGCCAAGTTTTACTAATTAATATAACTGTATCTGTATGTGGATTCTGGCTTTTGTAAAGCGAAAATTAGATTGTGATTTCAAATATTAGTACTTATTACCCAAGTTGAGTAATCGGTACTTCCCAGTTTAGAGAAAATGGGTTCTGGGAAAATTTCTGGTACATAAGCTATTGTTATATGTAGATAACATATGTAACATTACGCCTGTAATCCCCGAAGGGTTAGGCAGGTGTACCCATTAGTAAACACACATTTCGCCAGTTATGTTTAAGACCCATGTAATAGGGGGCGAGCCTATTGTATTGTTATATGCACCTAGATAGCATCAGCAAATGCTGTGATGCGTTTTTAACCGCCAAAATTTATACACTAACTTTATTATTTTGATATTAAAATAAATGATAAATAAATGGTTTGAATTTCCTTCACCCTTAATTTAAATGTTATTTTATTCTCCCCCGACAGATCATTTACCCCTGAGTATCATTTTAATAATCATGTTAATTATGTTTAAGCCCTCTTCAATTCACCTAAAGGAGGCTAGACTTCCACAGTACCTAAGTACCTATAGTTGTATTGTTCAGGGCGATATTGATAGATATACAAACTGTCAATATTAATTGAACTTGTCGAAGGGATGGTAGATGTCTACTCATTATTATAGAAGACGTCAATAATTGTTTAGGTTTCACAAATTTTGTTATGAAGAAAATTATAAGTTATTTATTTATTTATTCTTTATGCACATGTAAATAATACACTGTACAAAGGCGGACTAAATGCCTTAGGCATTTTCTACCAGTCTACCTTAGGGTGATGCAGAGATAAAACATAGTAGGTGCACAGATATAGAAAATTTCCGAGAATAAATTATAATAATAAATACATATAATATACAAACATACAAATAAAAAGGTTATTTATTTAAGGGTTGATTTTTTGATAGTCTAAAAACTTATATTTGAAGAATTTAATTATGACAATATTTTCTAAAATTCCTTCATTGTGAGTTGTCTAGTAATTTAAAAATAGGCTATTAACGGCGTATCTACTTCAATTACCTATTTGAATTCTTGCACTTCATGAAAACATCTACAAACCAAGCTATTTTATAGATTAAGAGAATATCCGCTTTTAAGCACCTTCCAAATAAAAAGTATAAAGACATATTTAACTTTTCACATAAACGAAAATAAGCCGTCACTTAACAACAAAAAGTTACTTCCAAGTCGACTCTAAATGCTTTTGAGTTTACCTTATTAAATTACATTTTTTCTTAATACCTCCCTCAAAGTGTACGAAATTCCGCGGATTTTGTTAAAAGCAGGCTCTTCCCTAAACGAGATTTTTTAAGTCCCAAATATTTAAATTAAAAAATATATAATCTTTGCTCTTTAGTCATCATTTCGCGCCATGTTCTGGTTAACCAATCTGGGATTTAAAAGGGAAAAGGTTTTAATCAAACCGGGAAGTTATTATTTCCGTGGTTGTTGGTCGAACATACCGCTTTTATAATTAAATTTATACATGTAATTATATGGTTTTTGTATACTGTAGCCTAATTGGATGTAGGTACCTACGATTGTTCTCGAAAAAACTGTTTCGGAGTTTTACGCTGTAACTGTATTATGTGGTTTACATGCTTACAGGCATACTGAGAATCTATTCTAGAGTAGTGGTTTTATTCAAGGTCTTATATACCTACATAGTCGTAACGTGTATATATATCGATATATACAAGATCTTGTAATACATTTATTTAAGCATTAGGTACTTACTTTTGAAAGGGGCACTTGTTTCATTTTTTTTTCTTGTAAACATTAAATAGTTAATTTTAATTATCTAATTCTCTAGTAAATAACTTGATGTTAACTTTAATCTGCGAAACAGTGACGTAATATATTATATCTTTAGGTAAGTAAGAAACTTGATGAATACTTACTATTTTTACTAAACATATACGAGGATATATGTGGTCTAGCGGCGACGTACAGTCGCACCGACATGCTGCGCACGTGCGGCGGTCGCGTGGGCAGCGTTGCCCGACACCGGAGCGCCAGGTACCCGCGGTGCGTCGGGTAGTCGTCGGGGTACACGTGGAGGGTCCGCCATGATGCCTGGAGACCGTCGCCGTCGGCTCCTGACACCACCGTGCCGGGAGTTATTAGAGGATCCTGGTGCAGAAAAACTGAAATTAGGATTTGAATACCATTGCGGGACAGCTTAACAGGATACCGTGGCCCCGGAACGAAAAGGGCAACAGAAGGAACAGGGTGGTTTCTTAGTCAGTAAAAGTCTGACAGTCCCTTCCGTCCCACCCAGGGCGGAAGGAGTCATTTGATGATTTTTACCACCTACAAAAAAAAGGATTTGAATACAAGGACGTTAAATTATCATAGTAGGTGAAGTAGAATGATGGCATTGAATTAGGAATTGAAAAATATTGAGTTACCCAGGTAAAGCGCTACAACTACATACAATAAATAACATACAATTACAACTGTCTAACAAACTGCATCGTCATTTCCGATAGTTCATGATAAGGAGCAATGTTTTAACTGCATTTTGAAAATATCGTCATGAAAGTACTTTTAAAAACTCCACAAACTCGAGCACAATCTTGCCCCTCTAACTTACAAAGCATGCACTCAATTTACCAAGTTTTTACTTACTTACAAAACTCGGGCCAGCACTTATAAATTCATAAAAATCTGCCACAAACCGTATTTTCCTTCACAAATACTTCATCGAAGCCGCAATAGTTTGCTATTATTGTTGCCGACGAATACAGAAAGTTAGTCTTTGTGTCTGTTTGTCGGCAAACTGTGCACTTACGAGCAATTTCATCTCTTAAAATTTTCTCTGAAGCGACTAACTTATGTAGCGAATTTCTTGACCTACATTCACTATTTTTCGAGAAACGATTGATTGAATTATCTTATTGTGTTGTAGTTTACGCAAGTGTTTTTTTCTTTTGGAGTTAGATTGAATGATTTATTACTCAAACTTCTGAGCATATTTCATTGTTTGTCAACTTGGAGCTTTAACTTTTCTCGAGGGCGAGAACTGAGAACTTATCTCAACTTATCAGACAAATAAACAAATATCTCTAGGCATAATGCTCTTTAAAGTTTGCTACAGAGGTATGGCAGAATGGTCTTATTCTAATCCAAAAGCTACACAAAGTGTGCTAGGAATAAAGGAACGGATTCTGAGCTAGCTAATGAGAATATGGACAAGTCCTTTGACCAGCTTTACAATGCATCTGCCCATTAGCCTTTGATCATACAGCACTGTACATTATGTAAGCATAACTATTGAACAGACGTAGTAGTATAGTTTGAGTTTATTAAATTTATACGGGGTGTACAAGGCACACAACATAACCGTCAACTACGTGTACTGCTCGTAGTAATAATTATGTGACGCACGCTAAACATTGTATTTGGGGGTATTACTAAAAAAGTTAAAAAAGCACTTTAAAAATCTTAGTAACTATCTGAAAGTTATCAGATATGGTCCAGGACAAAACATATAAGTAATAAGTTAAGGCGCAATTACCGCATTGGGATGTCTTGTAATGGTATTTGTAAGAAGATAAAAAAAAAAAAAAAATATTGTAATGATGGTAAGAATAATTATGTAACTTTCAACTTCGTTTAGTGTCTTTTTTACCAGTTTTGATGGTTTTCTTACCTTTGAAAAAATATCTATAGAAAACTTAAAAACTCTATTAAATTTTCGTTAAATCAAATCATCATTTACGGTGTTGGGAATAATAAAATGACCTACATTATCTACATACTATATACGTAGTTCTAAAGAAAAACCTAATTAGGTTTCATATTTTCTTTCACCTTCGTTTCTAATAGGTACCTCAACTCAATTATTTTCTGGGAATGGAAACCGTCTAGCCTCGAGCCTAGGTTCTATAGAAATGTGGACAAGTAATTGAATACTTAGGTACCGATTTATTAAATTACCTTACTGGGTACGCTTAAGTATTTCTTTGAAATATACAAAAAAAAAACTTGTGTAATTCTAAGCAAATGTTGGTTTAGGAACCTTTCAAGTTGTTATAGGTACTCTGCAAATGCCTTAGAGGTCCAATTTACCCTATCAAACCAATAGGGCAAATTGGCCATAAGAGTTTCTTTCGTTCCTTAAAGGAAGTAGAAACCTGTTTAGAAATAAAACGAAATAACATCACGCCTATATTCCCTGAAGTCGTAAGCAGAGGTAGGTAGGTAAGTCGTAAGCGGAGGTAGGTACTACCTATAGGACTAATTTTTAATTTGAATACTTTGTAAATATTATGATATAGTACTTTTTATGCAAGGTACATCGCGTGTCACGTGTTATTCTTTATGCAAATATTGTAAAACATTTATTCTAAAAGAGTAAGTGTAAAAGTTGTTGCCCATTCGACGCTACCTTTTGCAAAGGGCAACTAGATTCAAATATTTTTTCATGCATGAACGACAGCGCTTTAAGGCCTTTACACCAAAAATATAGATAGATATGGTCTGATGGGCTGGCGACTGTACATGACGTTCAAAAGTGCCTTTTAATGGTCTAATTGAAATAAATGATTTCGGCTTTGTCTTTTACTCCTTGTCGCCAGTTATATTTTAAATTGCCATCAATCGGACCCAAATTCGAAATTCGGTCGGAAATTCTTACCGCTATTGTGAAATTCCTCAAAGTCAAAGTATTTATTTCAATTAAACCATCGAGCAGCCATTTTTGAAATGTCAAGAAGTCTGCCAGTTAGAGATTTGGAGTTAGTTGCCCGTTTGCTCGGTGCCACCTACGTTTTGGGACAGGTAACTAGGAGAACAACGAGCAGGAAACTCCGAGAATCCTGATGGAAAAGCCTAATAATCTATTTTCTGACATAGGGATCGATCCCAAAATCCCATGGTCAACAAACGCCTGAGATAACAAAACCAACAAGACAGATAAGGAAAAAGAAATAAAATATCGGTGAAATTCAACTTTGCCTTCATTCAAAGGTAAAGTTTGTCAGTCAGGTAGGGTCCCGGGTCCCTGGGGACTGGTTAGTATTCAGTGGCTGTGCCTGTTGTATGCAAATAAATGTGATCCATACATCGAGACACTTTGTCGGACACTTGACGACGACGTGTTGAGCTGTTTATGTGGGGGGTGAGCAGAGATCGTGAAAAAAACCTGGTTATATTTTTTTAAAGCGTGATTCACTACATAACCTGTGTTTCTTGATTATTTTTTCACAGCACGAACACAAACATGAACATTTATATCTATAAATAATGGTTAAAATTCAAAGTTATTGTCTAAAGTGATGCTGATAAGAATGCAGTTCTTAAACTAAAAAGTCAAATTGTATAAGGCAACATCTATGCGTAGTCGGAGTACTTAGCTAATTAAGCTCGGCCTCTAGCAAATACCTCAACCAACCCCATTAAAAACTGATAAAAACCTATCCCATTACGAAGTAAAACTTTATTTTTAAACTCCTATCTGTTCCACAGGACTCGTCCGTCTGTGTCCTATCGGATCTGATAGCATCCATGAGGAATGGATCCGGTCGGGCCCGCTCGGGATCCGCGCGTATCCGCCGCCGCGTCGCCCGCTACTAATCTGATTCCGATACGACTAACAACTTTTATTCAAATGTAATGATGTTTTTAGAGTACCTAGGAATGAAATGAAAGTCTCTGTCAGACTAGATTTTCTTTCGATTACGTAAAAAAAAGAAAAAAATATAAATGGGACTAGGATGAGATGTATTTTGAGCGGATAGCTGTTTATCAGAGCTTCACTAACTGATTACTCAGAACCTAAGATCATAAATATTCTTTAAATGTATATTCTTTTTTTGATTGACAAATATACAGATTCTTGTAAGTAATGGCATATTGGTAAGTCGAGGAGAAAGCATTTTATTACTCTTCAATGCATTCAAATACTTATAATACAAGCCTATTACGGCCCCACTGCAGGGCAAAGGCTTCTTATCTTAGAAGCACATGTTTTCTTGTACTGATGTCCAAGATAAAATTAGAAAGAACCAAAATAGTTTTTTCCATTCATATTATGTACTTGCTTCGAACCCCCGAACACAAGTAGCGGGTGCCATAACCGCTAGACCATCACGACTATTTCAAAGAACTAATGCCATATTCCAGGGTTTTGTACATAATGCTAAACTTATATAACATAACATTACAACACAAGTAATTAAGTACTGAGTAAGCAACAATACCCGCAGTATTCCCTGGTACGAATAAATCGTTTAGCTTAGTTAGGAATAAAGTTGAGACATTGTATGAGAAGCTATAACTTGCCGTGTGCCTGTTTAATTCTCTGGGTGGTTTGATTCTATTTGAATCTATGATATTACATTCTATATTAAGGGAAGGATTATTCCATCTGTTCAAAATAGATTTTTTCTGTTGCACAGGCCACTGAGCAATTGTTGTAATAAAAAGATTGTCCAGTGAGCAAGTCTGTCTTAGGAATACAAATATCAGATTGTCTGGATTTCTTTAGAGGAGCTTAGAGACAGCGTGCTTTAAAAGTTGTAGGTAGGTAGGTATACATAATTATTTTCTTCAATAAGTATGAAACTGAATTAAATTTCGTTTTTAAGATAAGGGAAATCTCGGGGTAGGGAGGATATTTACAAACTTAATTTCAGTTTAAGTAAAGTGACAACAAGAGAAGATAATATAAGTGCTGTTTTCCTTTTCGTATACAAAATTTCATTGAGTTTAATTGCTTATTGATCGAAATACAACTAGACTATTTCTGTATGAAGCACGACATCGATTAAGTTCCCCTTCCAACATAATGAGCAAGAGTGGAGATAATCAATCAGTCCTACTCGTATTGGGAAACAGCTTCGCCCTACAGAGGAACAGTAACAAACTGACACATAAATATTTAGTATAATGTACGTTTGAGAACCCTCGCAGCAGAACAATAATCTCCTCTCTAAGTGATCCCCGAGTAAAGTTTAGATCCGGACGTCTTTAATTCAATTAAATAATTTTACGACCATGTCCGTACACAAATTAAACGTTTGTGAGAGTCGTTCGACTTTGTCTAAGGCTAAACGTTTACTGGTCGTTTTGTCGAAACTACTACGGTAATATAAACTATTCAGTTTCTATTTAGGTACTGTTTGGAGTTAAAACATGCCTTGGAAAGCAGGTTCTTAGCTTGTGTTTCGGGACATCGTCAAGCTATGGTCGACTCTTCACAAATGACCGGAGGAAATTATTTTTGGGTTAAATATGGGCTAATCAATGAGGCATTGATGTCAACCTACAATTAAGAAATAATCAGTGCCTGTGCTACTAAAACTAATGAGGTTCAAATCTAGGCGCCATCTCAACTCAGTAACAATCAATATCAATTAATAGTCTAAATAGAATTGCAACAACGAACTCGCTAATCCACTCAAGTTCTTATCTGTGAACTATTTCCTGATTCGGTTAATGGTGTTTCACACAGACACATTACAATGTGTTGCTTCCACACAGACTAAGCACGTTAATTTTCTGGTTAGTTTATTTCATCTTAAAGGCCCCAATAAGAAAAGGCAGAAAAATAACAAAATCCTATTGTACCGGCTGACTGGACGCTGAGCCGCGCAGGGCAACAATTCCCAAAGTAATGACTTAAGAGTCCGATGGCCGGCTCGCCTACTTCCCCAAGCCATCAACGAACCTAATTCTAATTGTTTTCAGTTCATTTTAATAATTAAACACAAACTCGCCATTACTGAATACAAAAGTAAATTCCTCATGATCGTTTACGTAGTAAGGTTTAATTTCCTTTATTGAGGCCGCGCCCTCATAATCCGAACAAAAGGTCTCTAAAATTAATGAGATTTTTTGATGATTGGCTGTTTTATTAATGTTACATTGACTGATGGGGTTGTTTTGGCGTGAAATTGAGAATGGTTTTTCGAATCAATCATTTGTGACTTTGTGGATTGAAAATGAAACTCATAGAAATAATGAAATTACTAAAAAAATACAATAGCTTTTTGGTTAATTGAATTCTAGAATGGCTACTGATACCTCGAATTAGACTCGGTTTCCACTCAAGCAAATAATGGCGGTGTATTAGGGTGGCAATTCTACTTTTTGAACGATCGCAATTTAATCTCTGCTGAAAAACGCCTCTAATTTACCTACATTTTTGACATTGAACGGGTTAATTGCCGCTTTTTTTTTTTTTTTTTGTTTTTTTTTTTAGGTGGTAAAAATCATCAAATGACTCCTTCTCCTTCAAATGAATCTCCGAAACGGCTGGATCGATTTTCAATGGCAGGTGGTTAATGATATTAAGAATAACTTAGGCTACATTTACGTGAACAAAGGTCATAAGTAAAGCTTTGTTATGACATTCCCATTTCATAATTTATTCATTTTCTTTCTTTTTTTTTTCAATTTCCACCATCAACTTGACCTAATAACCCCACTAATAGCCTACAGGTCACCATTTCCAGTTACAATAGTAATGTGAACACCACATCTAGGACTGCCTCGTTGGTCTAGTGGTCGCAAGCGCGGCTGCTGTGCATGAGGTCTTGGGTTCGATTCCCAGGTCGGGCAAAGTGTTATTGGGTTTTTCCATCAGGAATTTCTCAGTAGCAGCCTCGGAGTCTGGATTTGTGCCCGGTTGATGGCAATAGGCTCGCAACCTATTACATGGGACTAAAAACATAACTGGCGAAATGTGGGTGTACTACTAATGGGTACACCTCTGCCTAACCCTTCGGGGATTACAGGCGTGATGTTATGTATGTTATGTATGTATGCACATCTACGTAATTTTGCACGTTAACAATGGATTGTGTTGCCCAGTCTGTCTGGAATAATTAGCAGCTCGCGGCTGCGGCGAGCGGATAAATATGAGGATTAAGACGACTTCGCTAATGTACACGCGGCAGACTCCAGCGCGTACTAGGTGTACTGAGGACCAATTCTATTATATATATCGGCGCAAGTGCGTTATTTAAAGAACCTCGTCAACTATATAAGATGCAGCTACATCAACGAATAATTAGATTAAGAGTTGATTACAATTATGATCACGAATTAATTGTTTAAAAACACAAATTATGTTAATGTTATTTATTTTGATGGTTAATTAATTATTATTGATGATTAATTAATTATAATTTCATGGTTCAATTAATTATCAGTTTATTTACTCCAAAAGATTGTAAAAATAATAATTTATTTACAAAGTTTGAATTCTAACCTAAAAACTCAAACACGTGCGCCGAGCACGTGGTTAGTGTCTATAAATACAGGCGACAGCCACAGAGCGGCTCAGTTGCGCACGAGCCGTCGGACGGAACACATCTCGGTGAGTCATATTTATACTGTCGTCGTTATACTGATTGTTACGTCACTAAATTAAAGTTATTCGAAGTGTAGAAAGTGTTTTATTTGAAGAAGATGGAAAATAACCAAGAGTGTGATGTCAGCAATGCTTTTTTTTTTTTTTTTTGATGTGGTAAAAATCATCAAATGACTCCATCCGCCCTGAGTGGGGCGGAGGGGACTGTCAGACTTTTACTGACAAAAAAACCACCCTGTTCCTTCTGTTGCCCTTTACGTTCCGGGGCCACGGTATCCTGTTAAGACGTCCCGCAACCCCGGCAGGCGTTGGCCCCGTTGGGAGCCCCGTCCCTGTGCTGACAGCTCTTTGAGGCGCGCGCGAACAGAACGCGCCGTCGACCCGGGCTTGGTCCTTGATCGGACGGCGAACTACCCATTACTCGCCGTCCGCAAGCCCGCGCCTACGGTGGCCGGATGTCGCCTCGCGACGTCCGACGCCCTGGGCGTCTCCCGCGGCGGCTGGGGCGTGAGGTGGTTCTCTCCCTCACGCGGGCCGCCTCCTCCTTCGCTAGCATTACTGCTTCGCAGAAGGAGGTGACTGCATCCCATTCCCTCTCGCCCCGGAGCATGGCCTGAACCAGGTCCGGACGCGAGAGGTCGCCGCCGCCTATCGCCTCCATGAGGACACGGCGGTGCTCTGCCCAAGCGGGGCAGTCCTGCACCGTATGCTCCACCGTGTCCGTGTCGTATCCACACAGTGGTGACACCCGGGCGTTTCCTCCCGCCCTATCCGACACAGGAACCTCCCGAAACAACCGTGTCCGGTGAGGACGCCGTAGCGCCTCTCCAGCCACTCCTCAAAGAGGGGTCTTATCGCCGCGATTGCGGCGTGCCCGAACTTGGGTTCCGACAGTCGCATCTCCCATTCCGCCATGAGATCGCACCGGAGCTCACTCCGCAGTGCCGCGATTTGCCGCGGCAGCGGGGTTTCGCCCCGGCGCTGCGCGTCCACACGCCACTCGTAGACGCGCTGGAAGACTGTTACCTCCAGATCCCACGGCGGCAATCCGGCAAGGAGGCTTGCCGCTTCGCCGGAGACCGTGCGATATCCCCGGATCATCCGGATGGCCATGACCCTCTGGCATGCCACCAACTTGGCTGGTGGCCGCCGCCTGATGGTAGGGGCCCACACAGGGGCCCCGTAGAGGGCCATGGACCGCACGACTCCGGCGTAAAGCCTCCGGCAGGAGGCGCCTGGTCCCCCGAGGTTGGGCAGGAGCCGCCAAAAAGCAGCCCCAGCCCTGTCCAATCGCGGAGCCAGACGTCGGAAATGCTCCTTGAAGCTCCACCGGCTGTCGAGGACGAGACCCAGATACTTCATCGTCGCCTCGACGCCGATGTGAACCCCTCCAACCGTTATTTGGGAACCCGACGGTGGCGCGTTCCGAAGACCATGAAAGCACATGGCCTCGGATTTGTGCAATGCCACCTCGAGTCCCAATTGCCGGATCCTTTCGACGACTGTCGCAACCCCTCGCGTCGCTAAGTCGGCCGCCGCCTGGTGCGACTCTCCCTGTGCCAGGACGAGCGTGTCGTCAGCGTAGCAGACCACGCTGACGCCGTCAGGGAGGTCGGCGCGCAGCACCCAGTCGTATCCGATGTCCCACAGAAGCGGTCCCAGGACCGATCCCTGTGGGACACCGCACGACATTTCTCGCCGGTTCCACTCTCCCCGCTGGCCGGGGTAGATGACGGCCCTATCCGTCAGATAGTCCTCGACAACTCGACGAAGATAGGTCGGCATCCGGTGATACCGGAGTGCCTCCCTGATGCAACTCCAGGGCAGGGTGTTGAAGGCATTGGAGATGTCGAGAGACACCGCCAAGACGACCCTGCCCCGGGATACTGCTTCCCCCGTCGTGAGGGTCCTCACGCGCATGATGGCGTCCACCGTGGAGCGCCCCCTGCGGAAGCCGAACTGGCTTTCCCAGGTAAGCCGTCGGGTCCCGGGGCGGTATTCTTGGCCTTCAGCCGTTGTACCGCCACTCTCAGATCTACCTCGGCCACCTCCGGAGCATTGTAGTCGCCGCCGTCGCTATGGTCCATGGGCGGGGGGGTATGTTCCCCCCGAGAAGGAAACAGGGCGCTCACGACGCCCTCCACGAGTTGGGGCCGGAGACTCTGCGTCAACGGGGGAGCCCAGGGGCGGAATTTGTCCCGCACCCATTTGTACGGGCGCCCCCATGGGTCCCTGTCCAGAGCCTCCAGCATCTCCCTGCGGGATAGATTCCTAGCCCGCAGCATCCCATCTCGGAGGGCGGTCTTCGCCGCCCTGTACCCCTCGTACAGCTCCGCCTCAATGGCTGCCGCATTCGGAGGTCGGATGCGGCAGCGGCGGTGCCTGGCGTACAGGCGTCGCGCATCAACGCACGCCTCGCGTAGTGCCGTTATCTCGCGCGACCACCAGTACACCTGACACCGGGCGCTTCCTGGCCGGGCCCGGGGCATTGCCATGTCGCAGATCACGGACATGGCCTCCTGGAACCACTCCGCCTCATCGTTGACGTCGGCAGGCCTGTCTGGTGATGACACCCAGGCCTGCACGATCGAGGCTTCCAGGAAGAGCTCCCGGTCCAGCTGCTTCAGCGCCCATCGCGGACCACTCGGGGTTTGTCGGACCGGCGTATCTGGGATCTGGGCGGAGACGTCGAACCGGATGTACCGGTGGTCGGAATATGTCTCCACCCCCTCCTCTACGCGCCAGTCAACGACACGCGGTGACAGAGCGGGGCTGGCGAACGAGATGTCCACCACCGACTTGCCCCGCATCCGCACACACGTGGGGACAGAACCCCGGTTCAGGATGACCAGGCCTGTCTCCAGAGCCCAGTCCTCCACCATCTTGCCCCTCGCATGGTCCGTGTACCGGGAACCCCAAGCCACGTTCTTGGCATTGAAGTCCCCGAGGACCAACACAGGGAGGGAACTGAACCCGGCGACGACGACTCCTAGCTCCCTAAGGGACACGTGGAACTCGACGAGAGTTCGGTTCGGGGAGAAGTAAACGCCTACCACGGCGATCTCCCCGAACCGTGCTGCCACACAGCCCCGTCCTCTCTTGACGCTCTCGAGAGACGGGGTACCGGCGGCGGCCGACGCGATTATGACCACCGAGCCGTCGAGGTCCGCCACCCAGTCATCCCTGGGTGGGACAAAGTACGGCTCGGCGACCACCGCGATGTTGATCAGCCACTGCGCCATGCTCTGGACCAAGAGATCCTGAGCGGCGGCGCAGTGGTTGATATTAGCCTGGAGGAGGCGCAATGGGGCCGTGACTACCTCTACCCCTGGCCTTGGCGGGTGGGGCGCAGGCCTTGCCCCCTGCCCGGAGATCGCACGAGCCGGCCATATGACCGGGCTGACCGCAGCGGAAGCATTTGTCGCTGCGGTCCACCTCCGAGGTGCAAACGCATGCCGCATGGTTGCCCACTTGGCAGCGGAAGCACCTCAGGGGTCTGGGCTCGAGCAGTTTGACCTGCGCCGAAACCCAGCCCACCAGGAGCCTTCGACCCTCCGCTATCCTTTTGGCCGCCGACACGGGGCAACTAACCATAGCGGTTCGAAGCCCCGCGAAGTCAGGGCGGATGGCGCCGACCTTGACTTGGTCGGCAGCGCACTCTCCAGTCCTGACGACGGCTGCCCTTAGGTCGACCTCCGTTACGGAGTCGTCCAGGCCCATTATGCGCATGTCGGCGCACTTGATGGGCCTGGACACTCGGGCCTCCTCCGCAACCAGAGACGCCCTGAGCCTTTCAGCCAGAGCGTCGGCGATGGGGCCACTGGCCGCTCCGGGAACCTCCAGCATCCGGGCGCCTGTGGCGGTGACCCTCAGCCGGAGGCCTCCGGCGGTCCCGAGCTCCTGGAGGTTTACCGCCTCCTTCGCCTTTGCGAGCACGTCGCGGTACGACACGCCCTTCTTTACCGCGTCTGGCTGTAGTGTGATAACTACAGCCGCGGTCTTCGGGGCGCGGAGTCGCGCCGCGACGCTGCGCTCTTTGCGCTGCCGCCTCCTCCTCGCAGATCTGGCCTCCTTGCCAGCCCTCCTCGCCTCCCCAGCCACCTGCCAACCGGCATAGGCTGCACGGGGCACAAGGGGCGGGGGAGGCCGGGTCGACGGGTTTGCCGCCGAAGCCTCCTTTGCCCTCTTTCGCCGGCCACCTTTTATCGTCGGCTTGGCCGCGGCCGGGGCCGGCCCGGCCAGAACCGGCTTTGCCGGAACCGATCCCGCCGGAACCGGCTTTGCTGGAACCGATGCCGCCGGAACAGGCCGTGCCGGGGCCGGTCCCGGAGCCGCCTTTGACGTCTTTGCCGGTTTTGCGGCGGCGGCAGCTGCGGCGTAAGAGGTCGCCGCAAGTGGGGGGAGCAGAACCCGGCTCTCCAGCACCGAGAACCTCTGGTTGAAGGAGGCCAGCTCCTGCCGCACCAGGTTGAGGAGAGGGCTCTCCTCTGGCGCGGGCTGGCTTGGCCTAGCGGTCTCCCCCTGAGGCGCCCCCCGACGGCCGGCTCCTTGGAGCCCGGCCAGGTCCGCCTTCAGCCGGAGGTTCTCCTTCCGGACTGCCACGGCGGTTAAGCCAAGACCCTCGACCCCCGTCAAAAGTCAGAGCTACGAGAACAGCGGTGGCAGAAGGAGGTACGAGACTTCCTCCTGCCAGCCCGGCGGCAGGGTAAGTGCACACCGAGCCCACTCTTACTCCGCCACTGTGCCCTCTGCTAAACAGAGGGGCACGCGTTGGAGCGACCACCCGACAGAATATTTGCATGCGGGCAAAGAGACCCCTAAAAGGGGGAGTTTTTGCCCGCACCCCAGGATGCACCGTACCGAAAAACTGGCCTTCCCCCCGGACGTATCCGAAAGGGAACTCCAGTTCACGGGCACACGGGGAGGTTTTCTGTGTTTTGTAGATTAAAAAGTTTTGAATTGGTAGAATTAACCTTCTGGTACAGTTTATCGACTTGCGTTATTTTCATTAAACCACTTCAAACTAACTAATATAATACAATGACTCCATTAAAAGTTTCAGCAAAATAATCTCAAAAGGTCTTAACAAATCAGTACCGAAGATTAACAAAACAAACGAATATGTGTATCTAAGCAGTTTCCACGTGAAAGCAACTTGTTGTCGTGTTAAATAAGTTAATTGCTTAATTAAAATTATTGCTTTAAAATCTTGCAAATAAGACTTAATTGAAGAGCTACGAAAATATTGAGGTTTTGCCGTGATTAATATTGGAAAAAGAAATTAGAGTTGTAAAACAACGGAAGGCTCTGTCTTTGCATTTGTTTTTGTTTTAAATGGCTCCAGCTGTACCTAACATGTTTCTTATTTTTTAATGATTTATTCAAATGATTTTGTCACGAGACACAAACAGTGCAGTTATTGAGTGGTTGACTGCCGCGCTACGTGTGACGAGGTCGATTCCCGCACTAAAGTATGTAAGGAAGGGCAGAAATTTAAATTAAACAATAAAAATATATTGATTTAGACCCGGCACGTCAGTACACGTTAAGTTATATAAAAATGAATAACACCAAATACAGTTTAACGATGACGGATGAGGTTTCTAAAAGCAAAAAAATGTCTTCGCTAGAATTTCTGAGAAAAAATATTCAGATATTTTCCAGTCTTTTAACATCACCTTTCAGAGAGGATCGTGACAAATCGATGCGCTGTCGGTGACTTTGACATTCTCGCACTTTGTGGATAAAATCCGCGTATCAAAATTCTGCGCGCGAACGGAGATGTCGGGACTCATCACATGTAATTTAAACAAATTCTATCCGTCGATCAATGACAAACACATACATTTGAATTTTAAATCTTCAAATTGGTCAAAGATGTGATAAGCATAAAAAATAAGATATTATTTGAGATTTCAGTAAAGACACATCACATAGACATTAACAACACATACTACTCGAGCTAAGTAACATTCAGCAAAAATTATTGATGGGAAACGACTTCTATTTTTGATGTGCAAACTCACCGTTGATGGTAATGCACATGTAAGCACAATGTTTTGTAACAGTATAAGAGTCGTTGGGGGTATATAATAACTCCGTAACCAGAAAGTTCTTATGGTATGGTTCAGAAGAAAATATGATGGGAAGACCAACGGTTTCGTTGAGTGTCTTTTAATACTTGTTATTTTCACAAGACCACATGAGCATCGAAGAGGGTTCAGAACGGGAACCATAAACTGGATTACATTGCATGTGTGTGTGTGTGTATTTTGCATTGCGGCTGGCTGTCGAGACTTTCGGCGTTGCGGTTTGTATATCCTTACTTTTGGAAGATTGATGATACACCCTAGCTTACTGTTTTAATTTCAAGAATGATAAATTGAATGTGAGGAATGTACTCGCGAGTGCTTAACAGAAGTACTTACTGTATTACTAATGGTGGGAAAGAGGCAAGTGCATTGTGGAGGAGTTCTACGATTAATGTGCCGTAATGCTGGCTTGGTTATAGCTTGCATTAAATGGACTAGTAGGTATATTATTTTAAATCATCTGCGTCGTGTAGCTTAACCAATAAAACACATGAGATTCTTTGCTTTTGCATAAAATATGTCTTGATCTTATTATGTTTTACGTTTTAATTATGTTGTCGATGGTAATAAGGGACAGTGAAACTCTAATGAGTTTATTGTTTGTTAGTTAGTTGATGTTTACATCAGTCTGAATGTATTAAATATATATTTAGTAATATTATAAAGAGGAAAAATTTAATTGTTTGTTTGCATTGAATAGGCTCCGAAACTACTGAACCGATTTGAACAATTCTTTAACTGTTGGGAAGCTTTACTATCCCCAGGTGACATAAGCTATATTATAGGCTACATTTTATTATAATGAAATTAGGGATCCACAAAACACAACACGAGCGATGTCGCGGGGAGAGTGCTAGTAATAAATAAATTTGATATTACATTTTTCAATTCAATATTTAAAATTCTAACCAACATGTGTTAATACAATGCAAATTCAGAATATAATAGTCGTTGAATAAATTGAACAAAACTGAAACTACGGAACGAAATACCTGACAATCAGCAACGATTTTCCGAAATTAAATTTCAACCATACATAAATAAACATTTTAACAGAATCCAGCGTAAACTCGGTTCACGTGTTCATAATCTTACGTCACAGCGGGACATAGGTAGCTAATCAGGTTAGGTCTAGACCCAGACTGAGTTAGTACACCTAACTCGATTGTGGACGACACAAACCAGAAGCTAAATGTATTTAAGGGAATAAACTTAGAGAACAAAGTATTACAACAAGACCACAAGTATAATGTCATATTGGATTAAAAATCACAATTATAAAGCTTGAGACAAGGATATTTTATTGAATTTGTTGCCTAAGAACTAGAAAGACAAATTAGAAGTTATCGATAAAATACTGTTCTGTTTTACGTTTTTCTTTAGAATAGAATAGTATAGAATAGAATACATATTTATAGTTTATTAGATTTTAGGACAGAAAGAAAATATCTCTCTAAAAGGTAATAAAAAGAGGTAAAAAAATCCCATTCAACTTTGTCCAAATATGTACCTCGAGGTATACACATGCACCAAATCGTAGAAAAAATAGAGGATTTTGAAAATAATTTTACTTTTATTCATACATCTTTTAACTATTTAATAAATTATTCAAATATCACCTAATAACCTGTTATACAATTAAAACATGTCACAACATTGCATGTACGATTGCGTTTTCATTGATTGTCACGCGGGTTGACATTTCATAAATGTCATTTTGTTTTGCTTTTGTTGACACTTGATACACGTCATTCCGTTCGTTTATGCGTTTCGGGGTACTCGTCTATCAATTTTACTGTTTTTTTTACGATTAAAAGATATTTCATTATCTTCCCCAGGCAACTTTAGAAATAATTTTAAGAGTGCAATATTATTCAGTGTAATCTAGTGTATACTAAGTGTACACTAAGTGTACCTTTTGTACAAAATTGGGCAGATTCTTTTGAACTTCTTTTATAATAGGTATAATAAAGCTGAAGAGTATTTTTGTTTGTTTATTTAAACGCGCTAATCTCTGGAACTTTCAGTTGTTTTTTTTTATATATATATGATATCCAGAATAATGAGGAATAGTAAAAGCTATATGACAGTACGCTACCTACGACCCTCAGAAGCGGAGCAGTAACCAAACATGTTACTGAACGCGGGCCAGGTATACCTAGTAATCTATAGGAATGTGAGATACCTCTTTTTTGTAATAAAACGAGTAAATGATTATGAGTACCTACGAGTATTTATGAGTTCTTTTTAGAAACGTCAAACAAAAGTTGTTTATCAATCGTAATTAGGTTCTTACATTGTTTTTAATGGCGATGCTCTGCGTGACATGGCCTAGATTACTTAGTTCACTCTTAAAGTGAAGCCGCTTCGGCGCAACCTAATTCTAACTTAGATGTCTTACATAAAACAATAGACATAAAAGTAGTAGCTAGTAAAAGTACTGTAGATATTATTATAAAGTATATTTTCAAAGTCACTTTTCGTATCGGTCTGTTTAGCCGGCTGTTTTGTTCAAAACTACACAGTACCTTTTTGTGGTTTTCATTATTATTTAGAAAATGTATTCTGGAAGGTTTATATTTGTAAGCAGTATTATATTTAACTTGGAAATAGTACTGACTAGCATCTGTCTGCGACTTTGTCTGCGTTAAAGATACCTAATTAGAACCACGGCAACAAAATTGGGAATAGAACTTGTCCTAAGTGATAAGCCAGATCAATTGTGTTAAATTTCAGCCAATTCCGTTCAGCCACTTAAGTGTGAAAGAGTTACAAATATGAACCCATTCATTAATTCTCACAAATTGTCTCTATTATAATAGTAAAAAGGAAGTAAAATATGTGATACTCTCTACGTTTTGACATGTCACCACACTGGTAGATTACATCCCTGAGCAGGGCCGCCCCCTAGAGTTGTATAAAGTAAACAGATGAAGACCGCAACAAAAATAACAAACATTTTGTCCCAAGAAATAAGACTCCTCTCGGTTTTCAAAATCTAATTTATTTGAAGTCCATTGAGGATTGTCATAAAGTTTACAAACGTTTACCGCAGTTATAAAGTTCATTTGTTTCTCTTTCCCGTTTTTATTTATTTATTTAAACTTTATGCAACATAAAAGTACAATGGCGGACTTAATGCCTTAGGCATTCTCCGGCATTCATCGGCATTCATTTTTGATTTTTAGCCTTTCCTTTTCCGTCTTTTACTATTTAATTATTCTTAGAGTAAGTTTCTGTAACTAAGTCAGTGGATCTGTTAAGTAAGTAATTCATTTATAATGAATTGATATAAGAAACCGGATTTTTAAAGCTAAAGTGTACTGACATGGCGCGGCGGCGGTAGTTAAGAGTTCAGAGAGCCAATGAAATATCTTTTAGATAGAAATGGATTACATTTTTGCTATGATTACTGTCAGCAGAACTTGTCAAAATAAATTCGATAATCTATTTCAAAGTCATATAATCAGAAAAGACGAAGATGTATTTTTGGTTTAAGATACAAGCTTCTGCCAATGACTTCGTCCGCGTGGTTGTTTTTCGCCTGCATTAAGTTACGATCATAGCTTAATATCATTGATATATCATATATAAAAATATTTTTTCTAATATGAAGGGTAGTTTCATATAATATCGCGTTTTAAGAAATAAACAAACAAAAACCTCTCCAGCTTAATTATTTAAGTATACATGAAATCGAATGTCACATTAATAAATGACAACAGAATAATGTGACATGGAGGTAAAAATCAATATAAAATACTCCCAAAAAAAAATCATTATTAAAACTGAATAAATAATACTTTCATACGTTGAAGCCTACAATAATGACACCTATTACATTAACATAACAAATAGTTATAAGGAAAAGGTTACACGTGTCGAAAGACTTCACGAGTTAAATAAATGATTATAACACAAGAAAAGTTATGTAAAGAAAATAAGTATATTTATGGAAATACCTACTTTACGGCGTAAATAATAAGATGTATTTAGAATTTAACAAAGTAGCTAAGCTTATTACAGCTTTGACTCGGGTAATAAATACTGTAATTTCCGACTCAAGGCAAGATTTTCAAGATATTTCAGATTCTAATTATCTATACTAATAAACTAAAGCTGAAGAATGTTTGTTTGTTTAAACGCGTTAATCTCTTTAACTACTAGTCGAATGGGAATTCTACTTGATAGCCAGATAGTACAGTATAGAACACCGCCGGGAGCATCAGCTAGTAAATTATAACACGAGAAAAGTTAACTGTAGAAAGTAAGTATAATATTAAAATATTTTAGGGCGTTAATAATAGCATGTATTTAGAATTAGGTATACAAGGCAGCTTAGTTTATTACAGACTTGACTGAGTCTAATAACTACATAATTAACACTGTAATTGACGTCTCAAGGCAAGATTTTAAGACATTTCATATGGTAGTAATAACGTTAGGTATACGTTTTGTAGACGCAAAGAGTTTTAAGTGATTCATGTAAGAGATTTTGTTCGCGTTCGTGAACAAGAAAATGATAACCAAAGGCCTCTTCATGGTTCGTGCCTTCTTTGTTCATGCCTTCTTTGTATAAAGAAGGCACGAGCATTAATGATCACTCTTAGAGCGAGACTCCACCAAGGCGGAGACGAGAAGAGATGTGTCACATAACCAATCAGCTTGCGTCATTTTGACAGCTCAACGCTTAGCTTCAGAGCAATACAATATGCTATTGGTTAATTAGGAGACATCTCCTCTCGTCTCCGCTTTGGTGGAGTCTCGCCCTTACTTAGGCGGAATGGCGATTTCAGAATTTTATTGTAAGTCCAGGTTTTCTCACGATATTTTCCTTCACCGATGTCAGTAATGTCCAAGAAAAAGGGTTAGAAAGTATACCCAATTAATAGAAAAAGTATTGGTATTTACCCGATATGGAATCCGCAACCTTACGCTTGAGAGGCGGGCGTCATACACTGGGCCATCACGACCTTTTTTTGTGTATTTATGGTAGGTACAAAGCTAAGACATAGAAATTTGGCACAGATATAGAACATAGTCCGGAAAACCAGTTTTGATGTCGAAATAAAGTACAATACCCGTGGGACAATATTCATCTTTAAAATGGACGGCGTCGCAGGTAAAAGCTAGTTTAATTCAAATAATAAATACCAGTCCTACACAACTAGTACTGACGACGTCGCATTTGAAAACACGACAGCACCCTTATTCCGTTGAAGTAGAATCTCACCACAGTCGAGAGATCTCTCTTTAACGGACTCCTGCCTTTAAAAATATATCACCAAATTCTTTTATACGAAATCAAATATACCGGCTTTAGGGGAGTTGGAACTGACAAAAGGCGAACGTAGACGCCGATACCCGAGCTCTGAAAGGAAAAATCGTTAGCCCAACAATGGCTCGGAGAAATTAAAATAATTTCTAGCACAACAGGTCGTTTGGACCGTGAATAGATCGCGGCATTTGTTTGATAAATGTGTTTGAACTGAAGCTCTCCGTCTGATCAATTATTTTATTACTACACGTGTTCTGTAATTTATTATGTAGACATGACATGTTAAAGGGGGTCGAGGGGTACATTTTAAGGAAAATTACCTATTAAGTTAAATTAAAATTCTGATCATTTATCTATTCTAATATTATAAAGTGGTCAGTAACGAAGTCTCTTACATTGTTGCACTAATAATAATAGAAAGAGACAGGGAGAAAGGAAAACAAGGGATGGTCGCCTGAAGGGGGCATAAAGATTTTTCCTTAAGTGACGATTCCTGTCAGTTAACTCCTACCACAAGTCGCCTTAGGGAACTTCGTTGTAACAAAATCTTTTATAGGCTATGTTTTGTAGTACCTAATATACTTGACTTCTACGCGAATGACGTCACGGTTAGAATCTAGTCAAATAAACCATTTAAAGGTTCTTTTGAATTTAATCCAGTCAGTCAGAAAGTTAAAGCTTACGCGAATGACGTCACGGGTAGAATCTAGTTTTAAATAAACCATTTTTACGTTCTTTTGAATTTGATCCAGTCAGTCAGAAAGTTAAGAAGTTGCTCGTTCTAAACAGTAGATCCATATGGAGAAGAACGTGCAAGGGACACTAACATACTTTCCTTTGTAAAAAATAAATACTAATGATAACATCATTCAAGTCGAATGTATGGCTAAAATAACACATACAAGTAAGCACACAACATAAATTAACAGGAAAACGTTCAGCGAAAAGGGTATTAACGATGATGAATCCATTTATGACAAACAATTCGAAGCTGTTATTTGAAACCGACTGATAAAATAAATCCATGAATTCATGGCAAGTCTTGATGACGAAATATAAAAAACTGGCCAAGTTCGAAACGAACTCGTACACAAAGGGTTCCGTACCATATGACAATACATATAAATAAAATAATATATATATATGTATATATTTAAACAAGCTTTAATTTAAAATAATCACAAATTGAATATTAGACATTGTATTGTCATCAGATCTAACAGCTCAATCAAATATCTACAAATGGTCGAAAAAATGGTTTGCAAATTTTGAAAGGACATATTACTTACATACAGACGAGCAGTTTAAGCCAAGTAAAAGCTTAAAAAAAGAATACTTTATCCTTTAATTTTTAAAGAAAGAAAGAAAAATTGTTAACATTACTTTATTTTTATTACCTATTTGTTGTTATAGCGGCAACAATAATACACATTCTATGAATAACCTATTACGGTTCATAAGATACAGTCCGCTGACAAACGGAGACTTAGTAATAGGATTCCATTTCATCACCCTTCAGTTACAGAACCCTAAAAAGTCTTCAAAGTAAACATAAAATTTCAACAATCCAGGTTATACTTCACCGCTCCACTGACATCAGAGGGTAATGTCAGCTTTTCAACGAGAACGGCTATAGGTTTCCAATAAAATAAATAGCTCGCTGGTGGTTATACCTGTGAACTCAGCTTTTACGAACTGAGAGCTATATTTATTTGAAAATCGATAAGAGCTAAGCTCGAATGTAAGTCGTTATTCTGATGGTAGTCGTGTAGTACACTCAAGTGCTGTGGCTGGAGCACAAAAGGCAATGTAAATAAAGTACTTGGAAAAATATTTGCTTTACTGTTTTTGCGCCGAAATTTGGAAAACAGCCTTTGTGTAATGTATTTAATTATTTATACCTAGATTTTGCCGGTGACTTTTGAAGCTGAAGTCCCGCGACAAAAAACAGCCTATATTGTTTCTTGGGGTTCAAACTTACCCCGTACCTAATTTTATCAAAAATCGGTTCAGTGGTTTAGTTATCAAAGCGAAACAAACAGACAGACACACAGAGTTACTTCTGTGCAGCAGTAGCATTTATGATATTAGTATGGAAAAGTATGGAGTATCTTATTATTTATTGTTTTTACCAGTTTTGAACTTCAGACGTAAAAAAAACACTTCAATGAAAAGTTCTTGATAACATGGCGTTCTTAACGACACAGTTGGCACAGTGGCTAAGTGAATGGCTGCTGTGCTGCGTGTCACGGGTTTGAGTTTCGCACGGAACAAGTATTTAGTATGGCTTCCAAATAGTTTCTCCAGGCCTGGCTATTTGTGTATGAGAGTACCTATGTTTATAAACGTATCTATATTAAAGGAGAAATTCCTAATGTGGGGTCAACATATTACAAACCAAGAAAAAATAAATGAAATCCTTTGGTTTGATATATAGGAAAATGTAGCTGTATGTATTCCAATTTTATTGTTAGAAAAGAAACCGCAAAGCGTAGGATGGACCGTAGCCGAGGTTAGGCCTTTAAGTACTTGTTTGTTTTTATGTGGTCTGGTGACCTTCAAAGATCTATTTTAGGTCTCATTTATGAATAAGATCTAAGTGAGCCCCATTGGGCTACGGTTTTAATCAATTTTTTTTTTAATGGTTCTACGTTTTTAAAAACAATTAATTTAATATAATTATACAAGATTATATTAATAGTGCAAACTGGCGAATCGGCTTTCGGGATTACAGGCGTGATGTTACGTTTATTAATAGTTATTTCCCCATTGTGCGCTCTATCCAAAAGTAGTCATATTTTGATAAAAAAATATTAAATGGTAAAAATTAAACGGTTTTGTTCATAACAATGGATAAATAAGTAAATTAAATTATATCTAATTGTGTTATTTTTATTACTCAGCTTATTTTATTAAGCTAGACACCCTATATACAAAACATCAAGTTAACTCACTTAGACCAAAATACGACTACATACATGCATGGAGTGCGCTGCAATTAATAAGCAGCTGAAGAGTGTGTAATTGACCAGTATTTCCTCACCTCTTGGGGCTCCGAATCGACGAACCAGTCGATGGTTGCCGGTGGCAGCGAGTAGTCTGACGTGCAGTTGACCAGCGCTTGCTCCCCAACTTGCACTAGCGTAGGCAGGCCCGTGATCAAGGGGTCGTACTCTGGCATCACTGGTGGAAAAAAAGGTCTTTATTATTCTCAGGTATATTGTGTCAAAAATGAAAAAAAGAGACAATATGAACTGTGCAGTTTGACACCACCAAACAAAAGACATAGTTTTTATGACCTGTCAAAACGTGAAACCCTAATGTATGGCTATAGCAAACTATGACGCCACTTATTTGGCAATTCAATCCACTAACTACCTATTTATTAATTTCAAAGCAACTAAAAATCTACAGGTTGGTATAGTTAACAGTTAATGAATCGGGTTTCCACGGATAAAATTTAGTGTTTCGAAGTGTTGCTTCGGCTTCCCTCTCACAACAATTAACTCTTCGCTATTGATGATAAGAAAAATGTTATAATAACATATTTTATACATACATATTGGCTATTAGATTTTGCCCGTAACTTCGTCCGCGTGGGAGACAAAGTCAAATCCGTTCTTAGCTGACGCTTTCTACCTATAAACTACTTGTCTTTCAGCTTTACAGATCAAGTAGTTTTCGTGATTTAGTCAAGTTAGTTTTACCGCTTTTAAAATATAGTTAGGTGTTAAAGTGATATGTATAAACTTGTATAGTGTTTTCTTAAAGCCTGTCGTATTTTATTTATTGTGGAAAAAAGCGATATTACATTACATATAACACCTAATAGTCTGGTATATAAAAACAACATAATCAATGTAATAATTACAACATTTTACACATATTAACAAAGAGATTTGCTATGCTGTCTTGCGGACTTCCTGAGTGTTCCACTTTATGATCATAGTTTTATGGCTTACAGTTTTATTTAAAGAAATATAAAACATAAGAATGTCCCATGTTACTTGTAAGCACATCATAATCGTTGTGGCAATCTTTAGGGGAGGCCTATGTCCAGCAGTGAACATCGATAGGCTGATATCATGATTATGAGGCCATAAATAATATTTTCAAAAACAAATAAAAATAATGCCTACCATGCTAACGTACTTATTTTTGAAATATAAAACCGAGGGTATGACCAAATAATCAATACTAAAGTGGATGGCTTGTAGTGAAACCCTTTCCTAACTTTTAATTCGACTGTTATTGTGTTGTTACGGGCATAACAAGGGGTATCCAATATATTTTGGGTAGGCTTACCTATATCAAAGAATAATACCTTTTAATACGTACATAACGTCTATACAGGTGTTAAAAGACACACCTTAGAGCCTTTAACTATAAATAACTTTTATTTTTGGTTATTGTGACGTTTTAAGCCGGTCTGTTTAAGTCGCTATGTTCTATGCTTTTGAATTTATTATTCGTTCAATTGTTTTTTTTTTTTCTATAAAATTTTTGTTTAGTTTTCAGTTTTACGCACTTTTATTATTGTTATAATAATTATATTCTATTGTATTCCTCACTAATGTATGTAGCTTTTGACTGTAATTTAGTTTTAGTTTATTTTCTTTATTATTATTTATTGGTTATCTTATTTATTAAGTACATATTATTGAATATCCAATAATTAGATCACATAAATTCCATTTTCAGTTTTATTCGGAAATCATATTTTGTTAGAAAACGTCTTTGTCGAAAGTCGAAAGGAAACTACATCTGAAATGTAAGATTTAATACCATTTCCGCTCCCTGCCTCCCTAGTACCATTAACGTAGATTCTGGCTTCCACACGATAATCTCCAGTACAGAACGACGTTATTATATTGGCCTCATCATAATGAGATAATGTTCCGTAAAGCAAATAATATTTGTCTGTATGGATTATTATGTTACGTGGGATTGCGTATTAATATAAAGTTGTGGTCTTTCTTGTTCATTGATATGAATATTGTTGGATTAGGATACGGTTTTTGTTTTTACATAAAACGGGTTTATTTTTCTTTGAAATTATGTTATGTTTCTTTTTAACTTTTCTTCCTTAACGTGCTGACAAGACACAAATACTCCAAATAAGTTTCAAACTTGTTTTTATCCTAATCTTTTGAGTTTGTGGCGGGGGATATAGTTATTTATGTTAAGCTTTTGTTGTTGAACTTGCTATTGTAATAAATTACCTCCCAGTATAATTTGATCAACACATTTTAAGTGAACTAAAGTGGTGTATATTCCCAAAAAACATTAATGAGAAATATTCTCTCTATAGAAATACGTAAACGGTAAACTAATCCCCCTGCCTTTAATCCTCAATCATCTGTTATATTTATCAACGTCCTTTGGAAAAAATATTAAAAAATAACGTATGCTACGTTATTTTTTTAATACGGATACGTTGGATACGTATCGAATGTATTTTCTTTAATTTTGTATACTACCTTTATTTATTTTTTAATAAAATATCTAAAACTATTTTACAAGCATCATGACATTGCTTTTCTTTTTATTTTATGCAGTTTCGACAGTGATCGCTCTTTTATTGTGGTTTACATTTTAAGATGTTATCTCCGAAATATTAAGTCAGATGATCCAGGAATCAACTATTTGATAAGCTAAGTTACTAGGGCAGCATACTAACCAGCCAGTGTCATATTCGCAGATCGCTTGTCAACCGCGAACCGAGGCCCTTCGCTGGAGACTTCGCACGTGTACTTGGCAGTCCCTCGCTCAGGCCTGACTGTGATGACACACACCTCAGGGTCACACGAACTGTTTGTCACGGATATGTCTGTGCTGTTGAATATTCTTGTTTCTAGCTGTGGACAAAATGTATGATTAGAAGAAGATAGTGAATTGGTCGATGGCACAATGGGGAAGCACTGTGGACCGGTTTTTGTATAACGGAGTTTGTTTTTCTTATAAATACCTAAAATAATTTAAATATCACTCCTTATCATTGTTTGAAGGAGTTGTGGTGGCCCAGTGATTGAGGCCACTCTGTGAGACATGAGGTTGCGGATTCAATAGCGGGCAGTACCAATGTGATATTTTTAATTCATATCTATTTTCTAAGTTTATCTTTGACATCGATAAGTGTGTTGATCAATGCTCGTGCCTTCTCTGAATAAGAATAGGCCTATACCCTGCAGTGGGACAATAAAAAGCTAGTATGGTGGTTGGTAGGTTTGGTATAACTAATATTAATGCATCTGTGAGAGCTCCAGCTTTCACAGACGGTCATGATTCATCTTCGCCGCGAATAGATCATGCCATTTTATTTCCCAGGGGTGTCGTTTGAACAGATAACCCTTTCTCACACTTAAATTTTACGACTTTTGCGGGATGACAAAAAGCCCATACATCGTTGTTTTGCAAGTGGCTTCGTAAGCACAGCTTTCTTCTCGAGCTTTATTTAATTCTGAAAATATTATAAAGCTGTGCCCGCAGCTTGGTACACGTGCAATGGATTTTATTTTCCGAAATGAAAATTATCCAATGTATGCTACGTTAAGCTGTGAGTTCGTAACAAATTGAATGAGGGAATCTTTTGGATTTATAACAGGTGTTAGTGACGATATACGTCTTTTAATTCTCACATGTGCTGGTAAATCATTTTAAACTGAGGAGCTAAAGACCTCCGCAAACCAGCGCACCTAATTATAGCACCTTTTCAATCCCCGCTGCATAGACGTAACAAAATACATCTCGCAGATTACCAGCACGGGTTTTAAAAGCTGTTGAAAGGCTCTTCAGTCTTACAGAGCCCTCACTTCGACCTCATTCCGTAAAATATTTCCTAGTCGTAGATTCAAAAGGTGGTTCGTAACATTTACCGTAAAATAACGTTTATAAAAATGTTATACGTGTTCCGCGTTCAGGTTTTTCTTGTTCAACTATTTTTTTTGTGACCGTTCGCGTGATGAGCGCAATATACGGACGGCGCCGCGCGCTCATGTGAAACGAAAATATATTTTTTGAAGCTTTTCGTTTATTGAGGGAGTGATTTTTTTTAAATTACGTAGTGATACTCAAAAGTTATTAACGTTGGTGTGAGTTTCGTTTAAAAAATGTGTCAAACTAGAGCCACTAAAACGCAAAATACAATGCAGTAAAAAATAACACGAGAAAAGTTCTTTATGAGTAAGGAATACGTACAGCCAACGTGATTATGGCAAAAAGTGAGATACGTTGCGGTTTGGGTCAACTTAATACATGCTAGGACAGTTTTTACACGCGCTCCGCTGTCGCCCTTATGACAAGTAGGCTAGTGCACTAATGACTTTATACCGAGCAGTTTGCTCCGACACATACTGTATCTTTAAATTAATTCGTTTTACATCGGCTCAATACACAGCATAAAAAACTGTACTAATAAAATACAGCTGAAGAGCTTTTTTGTTTGTTTGTTTAAAGACACTAATCTCTTAAAGTAACAGTCGGATTGGAAAAAAATCTGTTCGTTTATGATATCCAGATTCATAAGAAATAGTACCTATATAACATCACACTACAATCCACGGGAGCAGAGCAGTAACTGCAGACGCAACTTAATGCAGATTAAAAAACCACGCACACAAAGCCGCGGCTAAAATGTAGTATCAAATAAAAGAACACCTACCCCTATATCTAAAGATGTATAGAAATTTATTATGAATTCTAAAAACTGTATATTTGTTTGAAATTTCACAAATACAAAGTACATGACTAACCTTTGTATAAATGAACTATACAAAAAAGCCCACACAGTTAAATACATAGATACACAGAATTATTCAAAAGATGAAACGATCTTTTGTATGAACGAAGACAGTCATAAATTTAAATTAAGATTTTACAGTAAAAACAGAAATCGGTTACTTGAATGCTTTTAGTACTAAGGAAAGCTCTCCGAGCAGAAGTCTAATCATATTAAAATTCATGTTGGAACATTAAGGCTTCACAAAAGAGGCTTATTCAAGTATTTCTCGTTTTTTTTTGCCTCCCTAATGGTGCCTAGACTCTTTTAGGCTTTCGAATTGGACTCGGATAAAACTTAATTTATTTGGATACTAATTTGAAAGTTTTGATTTTAGAAATAAAAAATATAGCATTCAAATTATTAGTTTTTCAGAAAATCTGTGCATGTATTTACAAAGTATGGCGAATTAAAAAACTTAAAACTACGTATACTGCCTATTAAACTAAGTAACAATGAGAAAAAGTTACTGCTGGAAAACGACTTATATTTCCCGCGCAATGTTACGCGCGCCAAAACTTAATGCTTTACGGTACATGCAACCGTACAGGTTTAAAAACTGAATTTCGAAAAAAAAATAAAAAAGGATTGACCTTAAACCTGCAATATTTCCGTATTTATAATTTTATTAATTATTTATAAAATGCATATACTATCATCACAGGCTTATTTTATACAATAGTGTTAAATACGAGAAACAAAGCTTAGATTAAAGTAACTTTACAAATTGCGACCCATGTTGTTATTATTGTGCTGAGAATCACTAAGATAGTAACATCTTTGAATTAGACAAGGATCGAAAACTGCACATAAAGTTATAAAAATTCTAAAATAAACAAAATTAAACAAAAAAAGTGATCCCCTAACTCCTGCGGTACCTATAGGTAATAGTACCTATGTTACAGGAACCAGTGTCTTCTCCCATTTACATGAGTCAAGTTTTGTGCAATAAGAATCCATTTAATTCACAAATGCAAAATACCTCGGGGCTCAGGCCTATACATTAAAACCCTGTAAGTTAAAATCTACAGTGTTGACACTAGAACAGCGACGAGACATTTAAGCTTCACAAGTCCCAGAGAAATAATTCAACAGCCTTGCCATACCCCCGGGTACAAAATTTCCACAGCCATCAACACTAGTTACCTGCCAACATTGTACTGTTTCACCTAATTAATGTAACTTGCCTCCAAATTAAATTCTATTGAAGACGAAATATTTATTCAAAGAAAGGTCAAAGGACAACTTCAAATTAATTAATATAATTCAATATTCAGAATAATTTCATAATGAATACAAATTCTATCATAGTATTTTCAATTTATTTTACGTAACCCGATAGTTTTTGTTGGGAGAAATTATTAATTAATTAGATTGTAAAACAAATTAGTTCTAGAATACTGTTTGTCTTTAAGAGTTTGAATTTCTATGACGTTTATAATTGGGTTAATAATATTGTTACAATTGCACAAAATAATTATTTTCTCAAGCGTCTGTTTTTTTTGGACTGTGTTTTTTATTTTAGTTAAACATAATTGTAGTATCTTGTGGCTGGTGTGCAGGTGGTTACATGTATAACCACCTGCACACCAGCCACAAGATAAACTTCAATTATGTAGCTTGCAGCTGCCATACCTAATGTTATTGCAATAACTGATATAACTTATTCAGAGATTCTTCAATTCTTCTTCGTATTTTATACCTACTGAAACAAGTATTGTCTTACCTATTTAGTAGATCCACAAATAAAACAAAAATATGACTTGTTTTTGTTTGCTTTCGTTCTAAACGGCATGTGACACACCGATTTCGTCCGATCCCCGTTCTGATAACATGAAAATTTAATAAATAAAGTAAAACATAGTAAGTATTATCTACGGAACGAGCCGGGTACACAGGTGAAGCCTTATGAATAAAAATGAACCCCGTATGAATCATGGCTTCGGAAATAAGTGCCCGACTACACGACCAATTATGTAGCAATGGCGCTGAATTGCCGCAATATCATGTTTCAATTTACCGTGTAAGCTATCGATTCAGTATCGCTCTAGTTATGAAAAGAAGTTAATTTGTAGGAAAACGTTGAGGATAATACATAATAAAACGAGATATAAAGAGAAGGACGATTCCGAGAACTTAATAGTAGTAAAACAAACGTTATTTTTACGATCATAATAAAATTAAAATTCACTCTTTCACCTCTGTGAAGTTTACACAAAATTTCCTAATAAAACTTTCACCCAATCATAATGCCGAAAGTTAGTACAATCAAAGTGTATCACACTATAAAATAAACGTTTCACAACAATGCAACGTGGCGCCGCGTGCAGCTAGCAAGCGCTGCCGTCGGCCCGTGTGTACGAGCACTAAAAGAACGGGCTCTAAATAATTCACTCGTGAATTACGATCCGCTACGGATATACGTTGAATGTTTCAAAACGTTCAACTTTGTGTTTGGCTTTGTTGCGGCGCTGCTCAAATTGAATAGTTTTTTGCTCTTTTTCCATTGAAGATTAGTCTATAGATTTGTGTTTTTTAGTTTTTAGGTACGCCTTTTATTGCCTTAGCTTCTAATTACATGCAAAAATGCAGTTGCAAGTATACATTTACAGAAAAATAATAATCACCTTATAAGCCGAACAACGTTCACTGCTGGACATAGGCCTTCCCTAAAGATAGCCACAATGATTGGTCGAGGAACGTGCGTTGCCCTGCCACTCGGATTTCGCAATTCTGGGAGCTACGTCGGTAACCTTAGTTATTTTGCAGACCTCATTAGTATTCGAGGGAAGAAAAATAATGAGTATTCAATAATGAAACTGAATATTTTTCTTTCATTACAATAAAACGTATCTCAAAACGTAAACGTACAAATAAATTATTAAGACTTTCAATTATAAAAGTCCTATTCCGCTGCCTGTACAGCCCGAGCATCAGGTATATTTAATATGTAAACTCAATTACGGATGTTTTCACGTAATTTTTACCGTATTCCGGGGCGGCTCGTTTAAAATTACGTTTTGTATATTTTTTTATATCACCCCGCGAGAATTTAAATAACGTTGCAGCCGTGTTCATCTGTCCTGTCATTATAGACTTCAAAGATGGGGGTTAGAGGTTTCAGACTTCAAAAAAAAAAAGAGGGGAGGCCGCCTTCAAAATCCTCGTGACTTCGTTGTTTGATGTACTGCTTGCTTTGTTCTTGATGTTTTTATTTGAACTTGTTAGGAATGAAGAATTGTTTTGTATTTTGTTTTAAAGCTGGTATCGCTCAAGTTAACAAAGTAAATAATAATTTCTTTGTTGGTGTTGGTTTCTAATAAAGCTGAAGATTTTTTTGTTTGTGTGTATTAAACGTGCTAATATCTGAACTACCAGCCAGATTAGTAAAATTCTTTGTATATGATAACCAGATACACGAGGAATACGATAGGACATCACGATATAACATCACGCAACCACCCACGGGAGCGGAGCAGTAACCTAAGACATAGTACGAACTTTCAGGGAGCAGCTAGTATTATAATAAATTCCATATATTAAGTAAAGGACATAAAGTATATCTTCCCATAACGCCAAATTTGCGCTGTCACCATAATATTCGACGTAAATTGCTAAACTTTTGTTTTATAAACATCGAGAGGAAACCTCGACTAAGTTAACATAGTTTAATATTTAATCTCCGAGGTTTTACGGTGAGGAATTTTCTCAGAAGTGGAATAATTCTGTAACGTAACGGCAAATCATGGGATTAAACCTTGCAAGAGATCTAATTCGCCAGGGGCGAACTCGACAGAATTGGAATGGAAACGGAATTTCTTTTTTAAACTATTACCTAGTTGACTTTATGGCCGGTATTATGTATATAATGATAGGTTTGTTATATAACATATATTATACGAAAAAGCTATTATTATATATATAACGAGTGTAAAAAGACCTATAGCATAGCCCAAAGTTGCAAACTCTTCCCATCATTGCTATGCTTTTTATAGACCGATTTTAAAGGTAAAAGTTCTAACTGTTGACACGTTTTTTTTTCACAATATACCAGTTTTTAATATTATAACTTTAAGTACACCATGACCCCTGTACTGTTGTAGTGCACTTTCCAATAGACAGTGACTTTCACACCGAAAATAAAAATCGTAAAAATAATGTTGAGAGAATTAATTTTTGCTCAAAGTGGTTTAGTTTGATTGGCAGTAAGTGTAGTTAACGGATATGCGCTGTTTTTTTTTAACCCCGTATTTATCATTTATTTGCAGAGACGTTACAGTACTTTCTATACGTTTGATGCTGGTAGGTGGCTGGGAGCAGTACGGGTTTCGGACTGCACACGGACTGTTATAATTTTTCATGCAGTTGTTTACTGGTATACTTGACCCCCACGTGAACGAAGTCACGGGCAAAGCAAGTACACAATAAAGAAAAAGCATAAATAAACAGCCATGTAATACGTTCTAACCCCATAAAATGTTATAACATAATTACTGTCTATTTTCCTCTGGCAACACCTGACTCCATTAACTAATTAAATTCGCCACGAGCCGCTCAGTGTGGCCAACACGAATAAAAGGGAACTCGTTTAGTTCACAGTGCGCGGAAGCAACGTGGCAATAACGGTAAGTAGAAGTCGTGTTTAAAATAAGTGGTTGGTGTATAAACACTATAAACTTAATAATTATACATAACTTATGAACTGAGATCCCACCGTCGCCAGACATACGTCATTTTGTCATGGCTGAAATTTGGAGGATAGATAGTGGATGGATCAATTAATTTTTGGTAACTATTGTTTTTCTTTCCATTGTTTTTACCGTTACAAATTTATAATCTATACTAATATTATAAAGCTGAATAGATTATTTTTGTTTAAAAGCGTAAATCTCTAGAACTACCCATCGGATTGTAAAAAATAATTTTTATATGATACCCAGATTCATAGGGAATAGTAAAAGCTATAAAGTATGCAGTGTTACTAGCTGCACCAGAAATCAACCTCAATTTTCTACAGCGGCCCGTGGGCCTTACACTTGACATGATTTAAAGCAAGGTTTCAAAATGTAAATAATAACCGTTATGCTAACACTTTCCCATAAGCACGGACGTTTTGTATTAAAACTTTGT
Organism: Hoplodrina ambigua; assembly: GCA_949774945.1. Taxonomy (NCBI): domain Eukaryota; kingdom Metazoa; phylum Arthropoda; class Insecta; order Lepidoptera; family Noctuidae; genus Hoplodrina; species Hoplodrina ambigua. The sequence goes on along the minus strand of OX458974.1, from coordinate 591,251 downwards.
TGTACGGAAGCTAATAGCGTTAAAAAACAAGATAGCGCATCATTATGCACGCTCACGAAGTTTACTAACTATTGACGCGTTATTGTAAGTAAACGAATATGAAACTTGATGGGTCGGATACCTGCCAACAAGTTATGGGGATACTGATTGAAGGGGTATTTGACAGGTTCTATTAAGAGGATATTAGCGCGCTGCTGTGCACTGCATAGAATCTAAAGTAACAACAAGTGAAACGTATCTTGAAATTGAACTGAATGGAACCGACGCGCGATGTTTTCTCTGCGCGCGTGGCGGGACAATATCTACCGGGGTGCGGAAGAACGGTTTGAGTGACCCCCGACCAATAGTTGGAGGAACACCTCGGGAGTTTTAATCGGTAGAAAATCGACACACCTTTCCGGCATCACCGAGGTGGCGACCGTCCATCGTAGACATTTTGTCGAATTTAGTTATTGTCCAAAATTTCACTAGACTGCATCATGTATGGATCGTGTTGTGTCTCAATAATCATATCAATTGTCTAAAGAGGTCAGATTTTGCTTAGAAATAAGTGTAAGTATATTTTTTAAAGATAACTTTTAGAAACGCTCCTTCCACTCAAAAAAACTTTGTTTTTAATTCGTCAAGATTATCTTACACAGCAGTATCTCTTATCTTATATTATGTAATCTGAATGATAGTAATAATACGTTAATTACACTACTTACTGAAAACAGACAAATTATTACAGGAAAGATATTATGTCTCAGATAGTGACTGACTTTTCAAGCGGAAATAAGTAGAGGTAATTTTTTTTTTTCAATTCTGCTCATACTTTTCTTTAGTTTCACGTGACACATCTCTATCCTCTTAATTTACAACCCTGTGAATACAACAGAATAATCCAAATACATATTAAATAACGATATATAGTTACAAAAGTTGGGTCGTTTCACGTTTTTAATGTGATTTTTATACGGATAACGTAAAGTGTACCGGTTTCATTCCTGTCTCGCGAACTTTTAATATATGTGGGTTTTATCGTTATCTCGCGATTTATTTAAATGGCGATGGGTGATGGCGGCTGTGACGCGAGAGGGTCGATGTTTTTTTAATGTCCCGTAATAGGATTTTTCCTGTATCAAGCGAGCGTTCTCCTGTCCTGTCGGTTTAGGTTAAATGAGAATTGATCGTGCTACGATAGAAAGACTCACGAGGCGAGGCGGGGTTGGTATTTTGTCTGTCTGCTATGAATAGCATAATTATTGTGTTTCAATTCAATTCAGTTTGTTTCAATTCAACTTCAAACTCTCCTCTGGTCTGCCCACGGAAAGAAACATGTCACTGACTACTACGTCCATATACTGATGCCCATTAGAACTTATCAACAGCGTATGAGCCAACAATTGTTGACGGTTCGTGCAATATTTCAAAATACTCATGTGTGCGCTTCAAAACACAAACAATTTACGTGGTTCAAAAGGCTGCTAAAATGGGGCAGGGCTGCACATGTCTCCTGCATACCGAATGATCTTTGGGCTTGTAGAGCCTAAGATTGGTGCCCAACATTGGAGTACATAACAGATGAATACCATCAAATTATTCAAGTAAATGTAACGAGTATATTCACGTATTAATAATAAAGTCACACATGTGTAGTGACCTGAGAACGCAGATAATGCCAGAGGTTCTGGCAACTGCTCGCGACGTAAACCGAAGCCGGATTCATTGCGCACTCATGACTGAATTATTGACATTTTATATCTTTGACTTTACTGTAAGCTTGTACTCGTAATAACTTGTTTTATTTATGACACAATCATCTGATAGGGGAAACTACTGTCGTTGTTAAGTTATTAGATTAAGATTTTAGTTTCGTCAGACTAATGTACCAAATTGTTCAAAGTTAATAAATTATTCCACGGGAACAATACATTTTACCAGGATAAAAAGTATGTGCTGTTCCAGATTATAATCTATCTCTGTGATTTCCTTTAGATCCGTTCAGCCGTTCTGGCGTTACTGAGTAACAAACTCAATAATCAATCCAAACTTTCGTATTTATTAAAGTAGTAATAAATACCTAGGATAATAAGATTAGTCCAAATTTATAAAGAGTTGCCATGTGTATTAAAAAAATACAATAAATACCTCGTACAAAATGTTGTAAAAAAGATTTCAGACATTTTTCTGAATTGTCTTTCCTATACCTAAGCTAAATAAGCGGTTACCTCCCCACCTGCCCGTTCTCATTACAATAAAAAGAATACTATAACAAAATTTTGTTCAGAAACACCTGAAAAAAAAAACGAATTTCATACTTTACATGCCGAGACCGCGCGCCAAATCTTTTTACGCGAAAATTACGCGAGTTGGTGCCACAAGCTGCGACATTTTTACCTCTATATTTATGCGCATAAGCGTGAAAAAATGACGCTCATTATTCCTAGTTGTGCGCACAGTTTTCGAGAGTGTGGTCCAAGCGAAGACGGGTAGCGGGTAGTAGCTTTTAAAAAAGAATTGCTGATCAATATTGCCTTTTATAAAATTAAACCACAGAATAATTATATCGAGGTGATTAATGCTGCAGAAATGGCACAATGTACTTAGCCACAGTTTGTAATTACAATAATGCACTTTCGCAATTGGTACTTAGCTGATGAATAACCTAGTAAGTGTCATAAAGCACTCTTTTAAATTACTTTGTTTTTAAAATTAAATATTAACGCAAAAGCTATTATTACTTGAAATTACAAACACCTGTAAGAACGATAATAACTAACCCTTTTGCTTCTACACTTTTATAAAATATATTTTACCTACCTAGCTTTTGTGCTTCAACTTGGGTCTGATTTGAAGTAAAATATCTATCCCAAAAAGTACGCGAACTACAAAAAGGGACATCAATGTATTAATGTTTTTTTCCCATGACGTGAACCTTGATGATTTACATTTTAGAAACCACTATTCAACAAGATCTTTTCTCAAATCGACTTGACGCCAAAACGCTGTCGCTTGTGTTTTAAACCACAGACTAAGAAGACCGCGAGTGAGGCCATCGTTCAGAGGATCACGAGCCGGATAGATATGACGGGCCTGCGATTTTTAACATGCTACAGTCGTAAGAAAAGTAAGACTAATTTGTCTTACTGGTTTAAATGTAAGAATGTGTCTGCCACACTCTGATAAAAAGGATTGCAGGGAATATTTATGTATTTGTTTTATTTAAATCTGGGTGCAATAATATTATATACAAGAGAAATTAAATAGTTGAAGTAATACATGAATCATGTAGAAGTCAAGGGAGTCGGTTGGAAGTAAATTTTGTTTTCAACCGACTTCAAAAAGGAGGAGGTTCTCAATTCGACGCGTATGTTTTTTTTTTTTTTGTATATTTGTTCAACGATTACTCCGCCAATTATGAATCGATTTGGATGATTCTTTTTTTGTTTCAAAGAGTATAGTCCCGAATAGGTTCCATAGGGATATTGTCATGTTCTGATGATGAACTTTGGAGATATGGAACGGAACTCTTTATAAAATCACAGCAGAACCGCCGTAACAAGAAAAACTGCTTTGTTTATACGTGTAGTCGATGACTGTCTAAAGGAAGTGGGGAGGGGGTACGTCAACCCCCCTCCTACCACTTTCCAAAATTAAATATATCGTTTGAGGTATTGTTTGAAAGGGCTTTATGTAAGGATTTCAAACATTAACACACAAGCACTAAAAAGTGAAAAATAAAAAGCTTTTTTAAAAAAAAAGATCACCGCATTCAAAAACCACAAAATAAAAAATAACTTTAGCTTGGAAGTCGGTGGCAATACCTAAATAACAAGAAACAAAACCAAAGCCGCCGACTTCCAAGCTAAAGTTATTTTTTATTTTGTGGTTTTTGAAGGCGGTGATCTTTTTTTTTAAAAAGCTTTTTTTGTACAGACAGTTGAATAGAATAGAACAATCACCGTCTTTAGTTTCCGATCAAGTCTTTATAAACGTGACAGTTGGTTATTCGACTGTTCAAGTTAAAGAAAATTTTATTATTTAAAAGTAATGATCACTTACAAATAAATATAGTGTTGATCAGATAACTGGTTGACTGGTAGAGAATGCCTAAGGCATTAAGCCGTCATTGTACTTTATTTGTTGCATTTTTGTTAGATAAACTTTAAAACCATACTTCCATACTTAATATTATAAATGCGAAAGGAACTCTGTCTGTCTATACTACTGAACAGAATTTCCAACAAAGAACATAGGCTACTCTTATTTGACTTCCCCTGCGTCTGCAATAACCAAGATTTATGCGGACAATAAGCTATAGTAATTCAATAAATATGTAAGTATTATTATTTTAAAGTTATTTAGTGGCTTCCTTTGTCTTTCACACATTCCTATCCCCGTTGACGATGCATTACACTGCACATTATTTAAGGCTAATCCCTTGTTCCCGCATTCTCCTCAACCGACACATTTATCGTTGTACAACCTGCCTTATATTTCAAATAGGAACTTACACCACTACACCGACCGACGTGCTAAGAATTTATTATTAAAACGTTGGTTTCTACGATCTTCGTCCGTGTTGAGCGTTACGAGGTACTTACCTGTATGTGTTCCACGGTTACTTGTGTGTGATTCAGGTGTTTGTTCACTACATAATATATTATATTCTGTTTTTTGATATAATGTGTGCTTTAATACAAATAGGATTTTTTGCGTCAGCACTTAGCAACGAGGAATAACTTTGTATCTTTTGTCGCTATTTTCACGAATGTTTTCATCTTGTAGTTTACGAGATGACACATTTTCGTGAGACACACATTTAATGGCACTACTCGATGGCGAATGCAGAATGCATTAAGTACGATCGCAATCTCAATAAAAATGCGTTTAATTTACCTACATTTTTTTAACATTTCTTGTCGCTGAGATGAGATTGCGACTAGATTTTAAACGTTTTTAATTAGTAGATATAGACCTAGGAATTTTACAGTTTATTAACTAGCTAAATCTAAAAAGCAAAGGTTATGTAATTTCGGTAAACAACTAACACACATAACACACCTAAAATAAAAAAATAAATGCTTCTAAAATAAATCCTACAATATACTCTAGAATGCATGATTCACTAGATAATGAGAATTCCGTGCACAAGGGAGTTGCATTTACACTCATATTTACACAAGTTACTTCGAGAAGTTACTGCGGAATCCTGTTAAGCATGATGAAGTGCTGGATTTAGTTGTTACTATAATTTTGTAGATTATGCCCGCATAATAGAATTATTTTCAGTTAAGTATATTCTCATATAGAAATACAGTAGTGTATTTGAATGTGCAAATAATGTTGTTAAGAAATAAAAAGGTAAGTAAGCAACATAGCTAAAAACTTTTAGTATGGGAGTTGTAAGTAAAAATTCTGATAATTATGAGAATAAGAACTGCGGGGTCTCGTAGCATCGCTACGCAAAACGTAGCACGACACGCTACGGCGTAGCTCGCACTGTGCTACAACAGCGTAGTACCAAATTCGGAACTTTTTGTTGGATAAATTCATGCCCTTTGTTAATGGTTAAATCATTGTTTGCGGGGCGTGTGCAAACTTCCTTTTATTTCCTTTAATAATAATTCATGACAGGAACGTTACTCGTATTAGTAAGGGAGAATCAAAACTGTTTGTTTTTTTCCATGAATAAAATATTTATTTGTGTACAACAAAGTAATTTTTTAGAACAAAAGGATCTTTAGCAGAATTACAAAGCGTGTTTGACTTTAATTTCGGTCACCCACGCGTATCTTTAAAAACTCTTGAGGAATCTGAAATAACCTCAGGATTCATTACGTAGGTACTGGAGTAATTTTATGGAATATTTTAATAAAAGTTTTTTTTGTAATGAATTAATGAAATGTAAATAAGGTAATGATGTTCCTAAGTAAATATTTTTTTTCTGTTCAGTCTATTTTTGCGTCATAATTTGAAGATTGTTTCTTTTAAGAAAATTTCCATTTAATTTCCTCCCAGTTACTGATTAAGATTACATAAACACACTAAAGACTGGTTTTGCAACTGTACTGGATTTAAGTTGGTACAAATTAACCAACGCTAGTAAGTAACTATTCTTTTTCTTTTTTTTAAACTATAGCTATTCTTATTTTTTTTTCTAAATTCTTGTTGCCAGTAAGTGGCCATATTTATCGCGGTGTCAGGAGCTTTTTATAATTGTTTAAGGTGCAGGTGTAGGGACACTTTGGGTACTGTGTGTCTGAGTCTTGAAAAAGGTGTTCTGAAATACTGTCAAACATAAACAACTTCATTTGATTATGCATAACATCTAGCCTGTAATCCCCGAAGGGTTTGGCAGAAGCGTGCACATTAGTACACCCACATTTCGCCAGTTATGTTTAACTCCCATGTAATAAAAGCGAGCCTATTGCACAAATCCAGACTCTGAGGCTGCTACTGAGAAATTCTTGATGGAAAAACAGAATAACACTTTTCCCGACCTGGGAATCGAAACCAAGATCTCATGCTCAGCAGTCGCGCTTTGCGACCACTAGACCAACGAGGCCAACGCAACGAGGCAACGAGTCTGTTATGACAACGTCCTGAAATTCCACACAAAAGATCACGTTCGAATAACAGGTGTTCCTCGGGTTGAACGATGGTGAGTGATTGGGTGGTGTTCCATCCATGATTTACTTCTATCATCTTCATTTTCTATGTAAATGGGAACCTGTTTTTTTTTTATTTGGCTATGGATATTATAAGATCAACTTAAAAGAATTGACATAAGAATTATGGATATACCTTTCAGCTTTCTAACGGTCCCAAGTGTGACTATAATGCCATGTTCTCCATGTCATGTTTGTAGTACGTATCTTATAGCAACTAGAATGTTATCCGTACAATATTAACGTGAACACGTCACAAGAGGCTACTTTACCTGTTCACTTGCCCCGTGTAGCTGTCTTGCTGTCTTAAGGCGGTGGTACACTGACTTGACTGGCGGGGTGTTAGGTTGGTTTTAAACAACTTATATTCAACTGTGTGCAGTCATGGCTAGAGTGACATTTTTGTTTATACAAAAAGTTGCCACATGCCTACTAAGATTTTTTCCTGTATCGTAGGTGCGATTTCGTAGATATATACACTCACATACACAAATAACCAGACCCAAAATAACTGCCTGTAGATCATACAAATATTTGTTCCGTGCAAGAATCGAATCTGCAGCAATCGCTCAGTTACTTCGTCAATAATTCCGTCAAACTCACTATTGTACAATAAGCAACACTGAACAATAATAAATGATTTGTAGTAACATTAACCAGCTTCAGCTATAATTAAAATTAAGTTCATCTATCAAATTCAAGATAAAATTCATCCAAAAATCTAAATCAGTCTGTCACCTCCTTTACAAGTTCCACTCTGCAAGTCTAAAGCGTGCCTACACATGCATAAGCAGAGTCTTAGGCCCACACGACGTCTGGCCTTGCTCCCAAAACATACATATTTATACTGACGACGACATATTTATTCAAATCAGTGCTGCGTTTCCGGCAGTAGGCGATGTACTAAAACTAGGGAACTCATTTCTCAAGGAATGTTCTTCGAAAATATTTCCTTTAGACTTTTTTTTATTAAGGAAAATAGTGAAAAATCCTCTTTGAAAAAAAAGTGGAGCGTTTTTGTTTGTTCTCATATTCCCTCTTTATGTCGAGATTGCTTTGAGTCGTGCGTCTAAATATAGGACTGATTGTTATCTCGCTAAAGGCAATTAGTGCTATACTGCCTCCGTTCTAAATAATTCTGTCAGTTGTTTGAAGTTCTGAGAGACATGTAATTATTTAAGAGAGCGAGTGCGTCTAATAAATAAGTACAAAGTCTATTTATAAAGTGGGCTTAGTTCTTACAAAACGAGCCAACCTACTCGTATACTCTCTGTATAGTTAAATTAAATTAATGATATTCAATTATATGTATATTTTATATGAGTTATTATCCAGCAATTACAGTCCGGATGAAAGTACATATAATACAAAACTTATGATCAGAATAGATTTATAATTAATCAGCGTTGGATACCGAAAATAATAACAATTTAATAACAGAGACATTATTTGAAAGTTTGATGTAGGTTGGTGCGTTCTGACAGAAGAAACCCCGCCTTATAATATATACACCGCGATTTTTTTTTCTGCTATGTCTTTTTTTTAACCTCACGCGACGATCACGTTAGCGGAGCAGTTACCAAAGACGTAACTTAACGCGGGCGGAAACTAGTCTCCAATAAAAACTAACAAAAACCAATAGTTGAACTACCCTGTCGCTTTAGTTGAGCCAATATAATCTCAATAATGATTATTAAAGCAGTATTAATTAAACAGCTCTATTTAAAAGCTTTTCCTCTCCTTGCTCCGCGGAGGCGTATTTATTAATAGCGCTGATTTACGGAGCTATTAATAAATACAGTAGGTACTGTCTAAGCTGGCGGCCCAATTCAGCGGCTAATCTGCGGCGCTTTTAATGGCGTAACGAATGGATCCTTATCGTCCGCCCCATTTAGCAGGAGGGTACCCGATTGGACCAACAGATCGGCTGTTGAAACATCATCAATATAATGCTTGCATATCTAGAAAACAGGTTATATTTATATATATAATGCAGAATTTGATTTAATTCCGTATGTCAAACATTTTCCCACATTTCGAAATAAATGTGTATTTTTAAAAAAAAAATGTTGTTTTTGTGTTTTTGTTTTTTTTTTTTTGTAATTTGTGTGTGTGAATGTGATTTTGGATACTTAACGATGATCATTTTTAACCCATTTTAAGCATAGTTTTGTGGTAATAAATACAAAAAACTCTACTTAAGTTCTATTAGAGCATTTTGTTTTTCCTATCAGATTTCTAGCGCTGTTAAGGTTGTTGGTTTGTAATATTATTCGATTTCACCACATCGCCACATCGACCAGGCCTGTGCTTTTTGCATCCAACGGAGAAGGTTATAGCTCTTCTATAAATACTAAGAACTCCATTTGTAAATCTATTTTAACATTTACAGGTTAATAACGCGTCCCAAAAACCTAAATCTTGTTTAAGCTAAACTGGATTTTTCATCTAAACGACTCCGAATTAGTCCAAAATACCCTCAAAGTGTGAATTATTTCGTGGCTCTAATAAGTCAGGGTTTGCAAGCATTTTGTTGGCTTTGCGTCCATTAGTCACCGAGCCCAGTGTAAGTCGTGAGTAATAAGGACAAAAACGTTCTGACACTGTGACACGACTCTGCTCTGCAAATGACGCGTGAGCAGATTAATGAAATGAAACTCTGCAAGATTGTGCTTGTGTACTGTTGTTCCGGGAACTTTTGTCGCGAACAATAGTTAGAGCACCTACTGATTGTGTCGTGATTGTGACGTTGTAATCGTTGTGAGCCATGTGACGTGAACTTACTTTCAGGATCAAGGGCAAAGTTTATAGATGCTGTGAGAAATACTCACGGGATAGTGAATCCGGGAATTATGCTATCCTTCTTAATTTCCGAGATATTAAGTTTTATGTTGATAGAGTGTAAGTCAAATAGTAATTGTTCTAAATAATTTTAATTACTTTTCATTTATTATAAATTTTAATACAATTCTAAAGTTTCGTTGTAATTAAGATGTTTGTAGATGTGTCTAAAATAACCCATTTGTTATCCAATTACAAATCTATTTTATTATTTCATCATATTAGGTAAATAAACTTTGATTTAAATCAGAAGTAATTATTTTACTACAATAACATAATAATAATGCCACAAACTGCAGAGCTGCAGACTAGTTTCGTCTACCACAACCTTAAGATAACTACTGCAGCAAGTCAAAGGTAACCCAATGAGAAACGACGTCTATTCTTCAAGGCTTACTGAGTTTTATGAATACTGCTCTGCGCTCTGCTGAGCTTAAAATATTATGTGCGTAAGCGATATTATGGCTTAAATACCGCGGCGTCTCTCAGGGATGTTTTAAGATAATTTTCGTACTAAGTGTTGGCATTAAGTTGTAATATCTTTAAGGAGAAAGAAGCTTTGTTGTTTCATACATTTTTAAGAGTTTGAAGTTCTCAATATTTTCTTTTTGTTTAGATAGAAAGAAGTTCTTGATAAAGCTTGTAAATATTTTAGTATTTTTGATAATGTTTGAGTTGTACCTTTTACTTACTTTTAGTCTTAAATGAGGAAGTTATGGAAAAACTAAACTGTGTAAAAATATACAAGAAACAACGCTCAGCAGCGTCAGTATGCTAACGTGAAGATCTATGGCTAAATACAGGCCTTTAGGTTTGCTACCGGAAGAGTTTCCGGCAGTTTTTCATTTTGACAAAGTCAAAGTCAAAGTCAAATCATTTATTTCAATTAGGCCACTATAAGGCACTTTTGAACGTCATTACATGAAAAAAAAAAATAATAGAATTGAATCTAGTTGCCCCTTCCAAAAGGTAGTTTTGTATGGAGAAGAATGAGCAAGAAACTCCATACGTACTCTTTTAAAATCAATGTTTTACAATGTTATTATTTGTATACATAGTCATACGTAATTACATGTGAATACAATGTACCTTCTATAAAAAAAAAAAAAACTACTGTACACACAAAAATAATTTATATTACAAATTAGGAATTCAAGCTAAAAATATGTTTAAAGTTACATCATGTTCACATGTTAACAAATATTGGAACTGTAGACAACCACTCTCAACATCTCAACCAACAATGAAACAGCGTGTGAGCCTGCGCAATCCCATAGTAAAAGTCAAATAAAAAATAAAAATATAATAAAAATGTCAAAAGAAAAAAGGAAATATATATACACATATATATATATATATATATTAAAATTAATATTAACCAGCTTGATTTTGTCTAGAATGAATAGTAATTGTCCTATGGAGCAGGACCAGCATGTTTCCAAGCAGTCTTATCTTGAATATAATCCTCTAATTTATAATATGCTTGGTTGCAAAGTGTACTTTTAATATGTGTCTTAAATTTTCTTTCATTTAATTTTAATATATCAGAAGGTATTTTGTTGTAACATTTAACACAGTACCCCATAAAAGATGTATTTACTTTAGACAATCTAAAATAAGGTTGAGCTATTTTATCTTTATTTCTGGTATTAATATTATGTCTATCACATATTTTCTTAAAAAGTTTTAGATTTTTTCTCACGTACATAATATTTTCATAAATAAATTGGCAAGGCACTGTCATAATATTAATCTTCTTAAATACTTCCCTAAGAGATTCGCGACGAGGTAGATTGTAAATGGCTCTGACAGCTCTCTTCTGTAAAATAAAAATGGTTTCAATGTCAGCAGCCCGACCCCACAATAAAATGCCATAAGACATAATGCTATGAAAGTAGCTGAAATAGACTAATCGCGCAGTCTCTACATCTGTCAACTGTCTTATCTTTCTAACAGCATACGCTGCTGAACTTAACCGTCCCGCAATAGATGTTATATGAGGTCCCCATTGTAATTTGTTGTCGAGCGTGATTCCTAGGAAAACCGTTTGATTAATAAATTCCAGTTTTTCTCCATTCAATATTATATCACATTCGCTACTTCTAACGTTTGGTAAACTGAATCTAATACATTTAGTTTTTTTTTCATTTAATACTAAATTATTAACTGTAAACCAATTTTGGACCTGAAGAATAGAGTTATTCACGTCGTCAAGATTTTGTGACCGCCTGTCTATTTTAAAAATCAATGAGGTGTCATCTGCAAATAACACCATCTTCGGTTCATTTTCCAGTAATTGAGGCAAATCATTTATATAAACTAGAAATAGAAATGGACCCAATATCGAACCTTGAGGAACGCCCATAGTCGTTTCAGACCCCAATGAGTTTACGCCGTTTACCTGAACTTTAGCCTGTCTACCTATCAGATATGACCTTAGTAAACCAAGAGATGTTTTACTAATCCCGTAGTACTCCAGCTTCAACAAAAGTGTCTCATGGTTAACGCAATCGAACGCCTTTGAGAGGTCGCAAAAGATTCCAACGGCATCTTGAGCTTCCTCCCAGGCGTTAAAAATGTTCTTTAGTAGGGTGACACCAGCGTCAGTTGTACAACGCCCTTTGGTGAAACCGTACTGTTGTTCATGAAAGATGGAATTTTTATTAAAGTGACGTAACATTTGATTGAGCATTAACTTTTCAAATACCTTACTGAGAACTGGGAGAATCGACACAGGCCTATAATTGTTGGGTTCCTTACTATCACCCGCTTTAAACAATGGTACGACTTTACTGTGTTTCATCAGATCGGGAAAGACTCCTTGGTCTACACTGGTGTTAAATATTAAGGCTAAATAGGGCGCAATGGTTTCGATAATAGACCCACTAACTTTTACAGACATTCCCCAAAGATCTTCTGTTGATTTAATTTTAAGATCTTTAAAAGTTTTTATGACAGCCTGGAGGTTAGTATGTTGAAATCTAAATTCCACAGGGCAAGCCTTAACATTATTTTTAAGTAAGGCAGCAGAGAGAGCGGGGGAGGAATTCAAAGCCTCAGTAGTTTGAAGGGGAATATTAGCAAAAAAAGTTTCAAATTCCTGGGCTACTTCTATATCTGTATTAATAGGGCCATGTGCAGTCTCTAAATTAAATTCAGTATTACGCTGTTTTTTTCTACCTGTTTCATTGTTTATTATTTGCCAAGTAGTTTTTATTTTGTCATCAGCTGACTTTATTTTTTTACTTATGTGAAGAGCTTTCGCTATTTTACAAACACTTTTAAAAAGCTTTGAATATTTGGAAACATACTTATGAAAATTTATATTAATTATATGTTGCTTTAGTCCATAAAGTTCAAATAGTTTTTCTCTGCTTTTACGAATACCTGGAGTCGCCCAGTCGCTAAATAAGAACTTTGTGTAAATACTTTTAGTTTTTAGCGGAAAATTGTCATTAAATTGGATTTTTAAAATTGAAAAAAATTCGGCATAAAACTCATTTGAGTCACCTATATTATTGAAACTATGAGTGCATAATTTACTGGACAAAGAATTATTAAATTTTTCTAAACTTTTACAATTAATTGGCCTAAACCTAATTTGAGTTTTTTGTAGTGGTACGTAGGCACAGAACGTAATTGATTGTCCACAATGATCAGATGGCAGCCTGTTAACAATTTCTTTATGAAGGTATTCACAATTACAAAATATATTGTCAATACAAGTGGCAGAAGAAGCTGTCACTCGGGTAGGCTCACTAAAAACATTTGACAAATCAAATGATTTGAAAAGGCTTAATAATCTGATACTACTAGTGTTACTTTCTAACAAATTAATATTAAAGTCACCACATATAATGATTGATTTACTACTAATACTAACTCTTTTTAATACATCTTCCATTACAAGATCAAACACAGATAAATTCTGGTAACTGGGAGGTCTGTATACACAAACTATAACATGCTTATCAAGCTCAACACAGGACAATTCAATGGTGTGTTCAACCGATAGTCTAACAATGTCTTTACGTTCTTTAGATTTAATTGAATTTTTAATAAGTATTAATGAGCCACCATGTATCATCTGTTTCCGGCTGAAGTGACTAACTACACAATAATTTTCATAATTAATAGACATTACTTGGTTATCTTTAAGCCAATGTTCGGTAAAACAAACAATATCAAACTTGGTTTTTTCTAGAAACATCTCAATTTCTAGTAATTTGGAAGAGCAACCTTGAATATTTTGACTAAACAATTTTAAAGTATGTTGCTTTCCCTTACATGCTACCTTGCCAGAAGATACCTTTTTATTATTCAGTAATAATAAGTGATTATTTGAAGAGGTAACTTCTGTTGTCTCACAATTTAGTTTAAAGAGTTATCCGGAGTGACCCCCACAACCTCAACCGAAGAGTTAAAGATACCGGTGTGTGTTTCAGCAGAGAGAGAATACCCTATCTGGCTGGTATTGGCCTCCAAAGGTATTGGTATTATTGGTGGACACTCCTTCGTACACAGTAAAAATTCACAACAATCAATCACTGTGTTGTTAGCAGAAGTATACAACACAGTTTCGTCACTTATCCTACATTGTGTTATATTTGCTATAACAATGTTAATATTATATGCTATCAACATAGCAATCAAATGTCTACATTCTCCAGACAGGGATAAAGTTCCCTGAGTTAACTTAAAACCACTAACAAATTTATTAGTGTCAAAAAACAATAATTTGTCACTATGACAACATGTCAACCGATGAATAATACTATTCAGCTTAAAAATATGATTGTTCTCAAAATCTGATAAAGTATCAGAATAGGGAAAAGCACACAACATTAGCTTCCCTATATTTAGCTTTAATAAGGTGTTAACACCATCCAGTATGTCCTTTTTGGTGGTACCAGTACTATTACCTAATAGTAAAACCAGTGTGGAGTAATGGTCTAGTTTTGAATCTACTATTTTTTTAATAATTTGTTGAAAACTTATATTATGGTAACTATGATTCATAAAACTATGGCTAAGGTAATTGTGTAGTATTTTCCCAAAGCCTGACCCTAGTTCATCACAGAATATGATAGTTTTATTAATTTCCTGCATTTGTGTATTATCACAGGTAGGTATCACAGGAGTCACTGCCGGTGAAGACATGTCAATCAGAGGCTGAGGGAGCCGCGGTTGGTCAGCACAGCTGCATGAGAGATTATTTGTCAGAGACTCATACCTCTCAGCATTGTACTTAACCAAGTCCAGTAGTTCCCCAGCCTCAAATAATCGATCGGTTAATTGTTGTTGTGACAATTCATATTTTTCAAAAATATCTTTCAGCATGTAACAGCATGTGACAGTTAAGTAGTTGGCAAATAAAAGGCTAGTACTTCAGTAAACAGCAGTTTCACTGTAACTTCAGCACAGACCAAAAAAACCAGACCCACATAAAATCTCTTTGCAAAATAATGAATCCGTAACCAATTAATGAATTACCCGGATCCATTTCAATTAATTAAATTATCGTAATAAACATTCATCTAACCACACAATTGAAGACTTTTACGCGAATCGCTCCATTCACAGCGATTCTTTTATTACAAAGATAAAAGGAGCAGTTTTTAATTTGATGTCTGTAGAGGCGAACTTTATTCAATTAGCAGAGGAAATTAATCTTCAAGTTTTGTGAGAGTTTTTTTAAGGTAGGAAGCAGGGACACATTGTTTTGGAGCTGGGGGGAAGCTAATTCGTATCGGGTAGGTCCGACTAAGTTTTATTTATGAGTATGGGTATAAACTGACTAAATAAAATGCGGGAACATAGACTCTCCTCCCGTTTGCGTAGTATCATCATAAGACTTAATGTTACTATTTCATAATTATTTTCTTCACCATCATATCAACTAGGCGCTCACTGCTAGGCCTATCTATGTAGTATATCGCTCTATCTATGTAGTATATGCCCCTGGTAATTAGTAACCGATGCTTATAAACATAATTGTACTCATAGTGACAAAAAACATTTCCAAAATACGATTTTTCTAAATTTGTAAGCGCATGACACCAGTCACCCCAATGGTGTGCGTAACTGCGCACGCGAGTGTTGAAATAAAAAATAAAAAAATGCATGGTAGAAGTTAAATAGTTTTGTTTGTAAAACGGGTTATGCAACTTAATTAAATTACTAATTATTCTATTGAGATGACTGTGGTGATGCGCTTTGCAAATTAAAACAATTATTTCTTTGGGAAAGTTGTTATCATGATCACAATCATCGATCAGTAATTATCAGTCTCTAGACAGACTATTTTAAAAAGTTGAAGTCTTTATAAGTATAGCTCAACTTTGAGTCACAACACAAATGTTTCTTAAATTACAAACAGCTGGCGCGACCGCAACTAAAAGTATTTCAATAAATTACATTAATTAGTTCTTTAACAATCTTAACTAAGTGCACGCGAAGTTGTAACAGAGTTCTTTAGTTGTAAATCAATATTGATTGAGCTTGAAACAATAACTGTGAGAATGGGTTTACCCTTCGGCGTACTTTGACCTTTGGGCACAGCTAAAGGGCAAGAGTCAATAGTATAAAAATAAAGTGAAATAAAACGCGGACTTTTAGTACGGCGACGTTAAAAGCATCGTTTGGTATCGTGAAGAGAATTGTATAACGAAGTTACCGCCGATGTGGGGGTGGAATAAATACTGAATACAAGTACAAGCTGGTTGAGATATGAGATTATTAGATTCGTCAGAAGACATGTTGTCACCAAGTGTCTTGGCAAGGAACAGAGCGTAAATGCGGAGAAAAAGGTGGCTGTAGACTTTGACGAGAAGATATTAACACTTGAAAAGCGTGGGTAAAAAGGGGCTGATTTTACCAAAGTCAAATATCTTTTATCCGTGGAATAAAATTAACGTTTGACAGTTTTTGTATTGGAAAACTGTAAAAAGTAATATATTCGCAAAATGTTTGAAACTAGGGCCGAGCGGGAGCGCGCGGAGTAACGAAACGTAAATTCGATCAATTTTAAAATTGAATATATTCGTTTCGTGGATAATGTTTATTTATTTGGAGGATTTTATTCATATCAATGTGTGATTCCAATCGTGATTGTTTGATGGATTAGGATAGTTGTAGTTCCTATTCCAAAATCTACTAGAATTGAATACTTTAACATAAGCGAGTTCGTACCAGGCCTATCGCTGCAAATCATTTTCTAATTAGCCATTTTAAATTTATTACTTCTACGTTTTAGGTCCAAAATCTTGAGTTAGGATTATCAAATTAAAACTGTATAAGTTCATTTACCGTAACGCAATTATCACAAGCATTTAATTCTGACTATACATCAGAACACAGCTGTTGACGATATTAAAAGACTAGAATAGTAGATCTCGAAGAAAGCTAAGATAAATAACATAGGGTAGACACCCAGTGCCCCCGACATTCCCTAAAGGGACTAGCTGTCTTATTAAAGTTGTGCTTCGTTCCCTTGCTTATTTACCTTGTTTTCTTTCGCAGAGTGAACTGAATACTAAATCTAAACAAGATATAAATCAGTGCCTTTAGTATTACGGGTGTAAATCAAAGTTTTCTTCGCTTATAAAGCTTGAGAAGCCATGTTTGATATTCAAGCGCGGATATCACCTCTATTAACGTATTGTCGTAGGTAAATTAGGTGATTATGTTGGCCCCATCCTGGAATTAGCAGTGAAAATATTAAAAACTTACAGGATGTTTAATTTAACGGTGGCTTCTCAATTCAAACGGGTAAATGTTGTAATCATACATATTTTTTTTTTAATATGTATGATTTAGTAGTATTTATGTATTATCTGTACACAAAAGGAGTTGTTCGCCTGCTTTCACTCATCTACATTCAGACAGTATCTACATCTGTGCAGTCTCACAGATCAGTCCAGACTACATCCACAAAATGTCAACTGGCAGTTAAAACTGGTACCTAACATAAAAAAGCTGTCTCTAACGACGTTTTCTCTGAAAAGCAATTGGAATTCGAATTTCGAACGTACCGTGAATTTGTTTGAAAAATTCTAGAATGTTTAAAGTTCGTACAGCGCTAGAAGGAAACAAGCATACGTTAAATGTTGTTTGTAGGATACAACATTCTTCCAAACACTCCAAGCAACTTGAACATTTCTCGCATTGTTCTAAGTGATGGTAATGGTTTTGGATATTTAACGGTGATTTGAAATATTTCGATATATTATATTGATTTCTTTTCGTTGGTCTGTAATTTAATCAGATTGAGATAATGAGTTTAAATAATGAGAGATTATGGATTAGCTTGTTTTGGCAGATCCAAGCTCAATTTGACTCGTGATTTTTATTATACTTTCCATACCGTACCTTATAGCTATAGGTACCTACTTTCGATTATAAAAAACAAGTTAAATACAAAGGAAATAATAAACATCAAACCAATATTCCACAATTATGCCATAACCAAACAAAGCTCTGAAATACACTAAACATTTTAGTATTTTCCGTATTCAGTGTGGATCGGATCGCTCCGCAGTGGTTTTGTTTTGACAGCATCCATCCGGCAGAGTGACGCGTTGAACACAAACACACACGATCAGCTTTGAGCGTAGCCCGCACAAAAGTGATATCGCTGATGGCCTGAGGGGTAAACAGACATAACTCTCCCGAACTATTTAACGCAAATATTTTGATAGTAATTCGGATTTCATTTATTTGCTTACAACATTTTTGAACTGGCCAAAACGCGAGTGTTAACACACTCCGGTTGCCTGAACTATAAAATGACACTTGAGAACGGTACCGGTTTTACACTGCACTCTCGATGGTTCAACTGTATGAAAAAAAAAACAACCGCCCGTGTACAGTACGATACTCGCATCGCTCTGGCGCCGCAACACTCCGTCAACAAACGTAAAAATTTCTTTCATATATACCTATATACATTTTGCACTAAATCGAATGACCTAGTTAACAAAATAAAACCTAATTTATATAAAATGAGGTAACAATAAATACAACCTCAGTGCCCCTATGCAGAACGTTAACACCACATTAATATCGGAACCGCAAACGGATCGCTGTGACAGCGCCAATCTGAGCGTGATAATGAAGCGATGGTTACGGATACGTGATCACTGTGATTTCATTTTAATTGTTATGCTAGATTCCTGTATCTGACCAACCATTAATGGTTAAACTAGGGCAACCAATATGGCGGGAATCGCGGAAGGTGCGGATGCTCCCGGCATCCCCGGCGTAAGAGTAGGAAGGAAACACTGGGGTAGGTTTTAGTTGGTAAGAGTCTGACAGACCCCGGAACAAAAATGAGTACGTAATATAAGTTAACGAATGAGGACGTTTGATGGATGGCACCTATCAAAATTTTGAAAATAACCGAAAAGTTTAACTAAATTATATGTTTTTTTTTTTACAAAGCTCTATTAGCTTAAATCTAATATAATATCTGCCAAACTGCAACGCAATTTATCGACAGTGTGTTGTCATGGGTTATACGAGTACATTTTATGCTAGATCTTTTCTCGGGAATCGGGTATAAAGTCATTTTACTCATTTTTGTCCAAGCGTCTGGTGACTTTGGGATCATGTCGAACTATCATGTGCACCAAGTTAGCACATTATGTTAGTAAAGTACTTAATCCAAAAACTTTTTCCCACAAAACATTCAAAACCCACAAAAACTGCCTAGGTAGATACATGAAAAAGTTGTCCAAATGATTTGTAATCTACAGTCGGCATGACGCTGCGCGCATCCGTCTGTTCCTGACCTCAAACAAACGGAACACGTCATGTTTCCGTGTCACTGTCAACTGTTTTAGCACAGAACCGTTTTCCGAAATAGAACTTTATGCTAAATAACTTGTTAGATAAATCCCGCTACGTTTTTGCAATGGAAAAGTTGAGAAGAATGTCTTGACAGCTTGGTCAATAAATAAATAATTGTTTTGTACACCTCTTTAAAAGATTCCGGCTCTATATGATTAACAACAACACGAACTGATTCGAAATGATTTCAAGCCTTGTCAAATAACGTATACTGAATATAGAAGTGCACGCGTTTTCGTTTGTTGCATGGAACCGACTTTCTGCAAGTATATTATCAGAGATCTAACGATTATCAGCTAACGACCTATGATGTCTTTCATGAAATTCACTCACAATTGTTTTATTATTAGACACGCCTTCAGTATAAATAATTTTAACGTTGCTTTTTTTTTGGAAAATATATACAAAGTGATTTTATGATACATTTTAGTTTTGTTTCTGTATTGAAGATAACGTTAAATATTTCTATACCTTTTAAATATTAGTTTATTTAATGCATGAATAAATAATAAATAAATATTACTGAATTGTGTATGGTAGAGAATTTATTACGAATTAAAGCTAGGTACTGACCACCTGTGGTGTGTATCTGAAGATCTCGTCCAGGTCTCTGTACCATTTGACAGAATGTAGCGGTGGTTCGTGCTGCTGTCTTATGTATTGACACCTGAGCTCAGCCTCGCGCCGCGGGTCTGCCCACAGGGGCACTTCCAGCGTTGTGATCGTGTGGGATACACTCCGAGCTGGAACAAAACGAAAACGTTGATATAGAAATAATGCATTTTTGTTTAATGAAAAAATATATATGTGTATTTATGAAAAACCAAAAAAAAACATTTCAAAAAGTCAAAAAACAAAGATAGGATAATTCAAATATTCTTAAAATAAAACCGCCATAGCGTATTTGAATAAAACAAAAGAAAAACTAAATCAGTATCAATCTCTAAGGTAACAAAGTTGAAAATGATATCACATCTGAAACTTGTGAAAATCCACAAAAATCGTCGCCTCGTTCGAGAAAACATGGAGTTTCACGCGTCTATCTCATGAAGCCATCAAAGACCTTCCTCGTATTGATGCGAGTTTGTTACCAACTTTAGCAGAAACATGTCGAGAATTTAAGCTCAATTTATAAGTTAGTTAAGTTGTTATCTTGGAACAGATCAATTTACTATCCGAATGGCCCGAATTCCTACGTTATGTTATTTCTTATCTTCATCTATCGCTTCTTGCTGCTTCCAATTACTGGTACGCTCAACTTCTGCCGATAGTTTCTCTAACGTTAACACAGTTTGCAGACCGCAATAGAGTAATTAAACAACAAATTGTAGTTTCAACAGATTTTAGTTCTGTTGTTTCGTTATTTGGATTGAAACTATGAGTATAGCGTATGTTATTGGTTACAAAGAAGATAGTTATAGTGTGGGTTTTAATGTCTGTCTTGAATAAATAAAAATAATAATAGGCCTCTTCTTATACACAGAAGTCTCGAGTATTGTTTACCACGCTTGCTCAAGGTGGATTAACGATTCCAGACTTATAATAATTATAAGTCCTGGTTTCCTCACGATGTATTCCTTCACCGATGTAAGTAAGATAAACTTAGAAAGTACACATTTAAATTGGAAAAGTTTCATTGATACTTGCCCGGATTCGAACCCACAACCTAGTGCACAAGACGCGGATGCCTCAACCACTGGGTCATCACAACAATCTCCTATCAATCAATGTCAATCTGATTTAATTTTAGTTGCTGTAAGAACAAAGCAACAATATAATCTTTTATTTACTTATTCTTTGTACACCAACAACAGCCAAAAGGTATTCGATCAGGAAAAATCCTTTTTTTATCCTCGTTTAACAAATTCCACGCCATTTATAAATATCCTCTCGAGTTTTTCGACGTATTACGCAGAAATATGGCAAAAATATTGAAACACGGCTTTATTTGCCTCAGTGATATTATTCTTAGATAGTCCATTGTAAGAACAAGAAATTGCGGGAGTGGATACGTTTTATTACAACTGAAATTCTGTATAATAGAGCATTTTATTTATGATTTTATGCATAAATCATTATCTGAAAATGTTTCTTATCTAAATCTTTTATTACATTTCTATGTTCGATTAGAAATTTTATTTACATACTAGTTGTACCTCATGGTTTCTAAGTTACTTCTTCGGTTACTGTTGTGTTTTGTGACTCGTATCATGATGTAATATAGCCTGTAACCTTCCTCGATAAACGGGCTATATAACATAAAATGATCGTTTCAAATAGGACCAGCAGTTCCTGAAATTAGCGCGTTAAAACAAACAAACTCTTCAGCTTTAAAATATTTGTTTTCGAATCCGTTCGCCCTACATAGTATTCTCTTAAATTGTTGTTTCTATTGACACAAGTCGAGGACCTCTGCCCACTACAGGCAATAATAGTGTGTAGTTATTCATGGCATGCCCCTAACCACGTATTTACGAGGCTGTGGTATTCGAAATAAAAACGATTGTACGTCGCCGAGTCCTTTTCGGCTTCTTTTTATCTTCTTGGAGATGTTGTTTATTTTTAGCCGCCGGGCTCAGACCCTCCAGTTTTATCTAGGCAACATCTATTTTATATTATGTAAAAATAAAAGGAAAATCTTGTTTGGTTTCTTGGAATCAGTAACTGTAATGTTTGTAGAATTACGAAGTGTGTTGTTTTAGTTGAGCGGTAAGTACCTACGCGTATCAAAGAGATATAATAAAATAAAGTGACTGTACGTAATTAGACTCACGTATTGATTGATAATCTTTTCCATAAAGATCGTGTGAACTATTCAACATTATGGAATATTAAGCGTTGCTAAAGGTTAAATTTTAGTTTTTTTCAAGTTTAACAGACAGAAACCTAACTAACATTTGAGAAAGTTCTAAATAAGCCAACGAACTAATTTCCATCGTTAGTAGCAATTTACAAAACAAAGTTCAAGTTAAAAAGACTGAAGACCAATTTGAAACTTAATTTTCGTAGCTAATTTATAACTAAGATTAATTAGAGGTAAGATATTCCGAAGGAAGAGAAGCAAACCTTCATAGCTTCATCAAACTTTATAGTTTCACCAAATGCTCGAAACAGACTGTATAATGAAATCGTTACTGCGATGCAAATTTCACTTGCGCGATTCAGATCTTAATACCAAATTCAGTAACGCCATCTATTGTTTATTACCGCAAGCTTAACCCATTACTTTGTCGTTGAGCAACATTATACAATGTTTCCTTACGTACGTACTTACTGTAAGCCGAGCACAAGAGCCAAGCACAACCACGCGAATTAAACGAAACGTAACTACGATAAATCAAAGCTGGAATTACATTTCGTACGTTATAATTATTAATTTAGTTTCAAGGCCTCATTCATATTAAGGAGTCAGACTATCTGTGCTTGTCGTATTAAATTAATCCAAAATGTTGTATTAATATTTTTATTTAATTTGAAGATCGATATCTTAAACGTAAGCGCGCTCGCGCTAGGCCCTCCGGTCATTCGCTCTAACGTAGTATATTGTTTCCAAACCCGACCCCTACTGATTTAATAGTCATAAAACGCAAACAAGGCCACGCATATAAAGTGGGGATTTTGCAGTTTACGTCAAGTCGTCGTCGTGAGTAATTATTTTAGGATCATGCCGAAATGAAGCGCCAAGCCCATCATTGTCTATAAGCGATGTGTTCCCAGTAAGTGGCACACAACCCTCGTATTATCAGTTATTGCTGTTTGATGTGTGTAACGTATTGTGATATAAAGTTGTCCCATAATCACTGATCAAGGTCCGTTGTGTACATTGTATGGAGGAAATTGCTGGCAAATTGGAGTTGGGCAAACTACAGACTTGGCACTATTGATCATATTGATTGTTGCTTTTTGTATACTTTGAAGATGTTCTTTTTTGTTGGAGTAGGTAAAAAAGATTTTGTACAAAAGAAGTAATTTTATGTAAATACACGACATGTGTAAATCCGCTACATTCCACAAAATTTTCCGAGAGCTTAAGCAAAAAATGTGTACACATAAAAAGATTACCCACCGATAAAACGGTTCGTTGAAACACAAACAAATCTGAAAGTGTTCGTTCTAACACTCAATGTAATCTCAAACACGATCCCGATCACGATTTAGCCTCGAAAGAATACGCTAAGTCTTTTCGCTTTTCATAATCTCCTTTCGTGATACAGATTAGTATTACTATTCAATGGCTGGCTTCTTTTTCCTCCGAAGTAACCGCTGCAATATCGTAGCGTGGGAGCTTCATAAAACATTCAATCGCGGCGACCCTTCTTATGTGCTCTCTATAAATTTTAATACGGTCCAGGTATAAGAAGATGGAAAAACATTAATACAGTGTGTAGTGAAATGTGTCTTGGATTTGCATAAATACGAGCTCCGGGCTGTAAAATATTCTGTTAGGTGGTGTTGTTTTAAACGGTAATGCGGAGGTCTAATGGATTCGGCCGCGATTACGGCGTATCGCTTTTATCCTTTGTTGGAAGAGCGTGTGAAGGGTGGATATGATGGTTTTTTTTTTTGCTTATACCTAATGTCGTGTTACATTTTTACTAAGTTTTATTTACCTTCATCGCTAAAAATACAGATGCCTCGGGATACAGATAGGCACAACTTTTACGAACACACGTTACAACCTTTCTTTTTTCAATAAAAATTTTGATCTTTGTTTATTTTAGACAACACTAACTTAATAATACGAATATTCAATCTAAATTGTAAACTATTTAAAAATGTATAAACAGATAACAGGTAAATAAGGTTTTAAGATTTTGAAGAGCTTGTTTCTGAAGTTCGTTCAGTTAGCTACTTTCGCTGTATTTTTTCCCCTACAAGCGCTCACCCAGTTTCTGTCGTAGTTTGTTGCAAGCTCAGGTTTTAAAACTTTCCTTTAAAAACCAACCGTTAAGATAAGCAGGAACTACTTCAAACTGCAGTTGTCCACAATTAGCTCCAAAATTCGAGCTCAGCGACCAAAATAAATTCTCCCTAGTTACGTACAAAACTGTGGAAGAGTGGCTAAACTTGGCTATCTTTGCATCTTTCCGAAAACATGTCAAGTATTCCATGCAATTGTAAACAGAAAATGAGAAGACAGTAATACTTTCCTTATTAAATTAACTAGTTCCCCTCTTAGCCTGAGACAGATGCAATTTTTCGCGACAAGAACTGGCGTGTCCCACTTTCGCTCCGTCTGTTTTGTACTCCAAACATGGAGAACATTTTTGTTTTCTCGAGACGGATGGAAATGAAGAAGAAGTGGGTTATAGTGCTCTTGGAGAGGTTACGAATGTTACGTAGTTGCATAAAGCTTACTTAAATGTTTTAATTAACTGATTTAGTTTAAATTGTCTGGTGTCGTGATAGCCCAGTGGTGAACCACTTTTAAACCTCTCAAGCATAAGGTTGTGGGTTCGATATCGGGCAAGTTTCAATGTGACTTTTTCAATTCATGTGTAGGTATAATTTTCTAAGTTTATCTTGGATATCACTGACATCGGTAAAAGTAAAACATGGTATGGAGACCTGGACTTTTATGTGAAGTCGCCTATCTTTAGCTACTTTACCTACCGAATGGCTTATCTACATAAGACTTTGCTCTGCAGTAGGACAAATATAGGTTAGCGTTTACTGGGTTTATTCCTAAGACAGTAAATCGAACGCACAACACGCGACCGCACAGCGGTGTTCTTGAAAACTTATAAACCTACTTCTTTTTCTTTTCCTGTCTCAATTTAGCTCTTTAAACCTACTTCCGAACTATTCCTTAATTCCCCCTTCATCTGCTGATATCATTCAATAATACAGTCGTGGAAAATAAAAAAATAACTGGCTCGTCGCGTTCGGAACCAGATGCCCTGTTTTACGGCTCTCCACGCTAGAGCCATCATTTGTGAAAGGATATTGGATGAAAACTTCCTTATTTTACGAAACGCAATTCTCCAAGTGTTTTGTTTTTCGTAGATCTTCGTTTCTTTTGTGATTGGAATGATTTGTTCAATTCTATTTCAAAATTGAAGTGTAATCGTGACGAGACTGATTCGAAATTGTAAGAGGTTTAAGTTTCAGCGCTGCTGGCGGACTCGTACTATGAATAATTTGAAGCTAATCTTGCATGAAACGAGGAAGAAACTGTGAGTTTAGAAGAGCTTCTGGAATAGGTGCAGTTACTGAATGGATCATTAAACTAATGTGGTGGTTTTGTGAAAAGATTTATGTTATACGTAGGTATTGTGATCACTCTACTTACTACTATGATCACAGTACGGGCTCCAAGCTAAACTAGACTAAAATACAGACTGATTTTTTTCTATTATATTGAAATGACCAGATTATCAAGAGAGCCAACACAAATTGCCTATATAAAAAAGCCGATCACCTATTCTTCCAATTTAAACCCTTCTGAAATTCGCCGCTGTGTTCGGATAAAACCTACAAAACTTTTTGATAAGAATTACTCGAATATTCGGCCTGTTAGCATCGCCATACAACCTTTACTACCTACAATACACACAACACAATATTGTTGGATGGACATGCGTGCCATCTAAGCAACCTTCATTATTTATAACAATCAGTAAGTTTTTTAATCAGAGCTCATGCAGAAAACAATAATCCTACCTAGACATAAAATTATTAGATCCAATAAATCGCGAAACGATCCACGACTAATCCATAGCAGAAACTTTGATTATTCTTCGCGATAACTTCGCTAATCCCGAGGCGAATAGTTGCGAGCAAGACGAAAGTTTTAAAAGAGATCGGGCATGACATAATAGGTGACGTACAACCAAGTTTGTCTGGTCTTGCGGTAAATTAGAAAGGGTCTGACGCGTCATCGTGATGCTGAATTTGGAGCATGATATGGCGTAAAGTTTGAAGATGCTTCATTGGATGGTTGGGAACAGCGATTAGTGGACCGAAAAAAGTTGAATATTTTTGTGCAAGTGATCAGGAGATTAGGACCAACATAGCCTATACCTCCTGAGTCCTAGAACATTTTAAGGACTCAGGAGTAACTAGTGTTGAATCAGGAGGGAAATTATGTGAAAATATGGTGATTTCTTTCCTTGTACAGCTTTGGTTAAGATCCGCTGTTGTTTAAATAATAGTATAAAGCCGTAAATAGTATTATTATCAAGATGTTTACTATCAAGCACTGAAAGCCTTGATTCTTAAACATCTAACTAACTATTACTATATACTAATAAACTAGGATTGTATCTTATATAACAAATATTATTATTTATTACATATCTTTTTATATTACTATTTATCCATCACAAATGTGCTGTTTTTTATACTATTCTGTTCCTTCTTCTTGTCTGTTATAATGTGTATGTGTAAATATGATTAAATAAAAAAACTCCTTACCAATAATTCCATATTCTCTGTTATGACGTAAGTATTTAAAATGCATTTATGTATCTCAGGTTTCTTAGCCACAATGTTCCACAGCTAAACAACACTCACTTCTTAAAAGTACGAAAAAATAAACCTATTGGCGTACTAGAAGAGTACGAGTGTACCTAACGATAGAAGTAACACGATATTGTTTGTTTAACAATCCAGGGAACAAACATCTTGAGCGGTAAACATAAAGTTACTTATTTTCTGTTATAAGAGAAATATAATGGAGATAAAAAGTACACTTTGGAAGTTCGATGGTCCTTTTGGAAAAGAATCTCTTTGAGATACTAGTCTCTCATGATTGTAAGAAAAGAGTAGCAGTCGATTTTGCGGGTTAAGCATGATCAATGTTCTCCCAGAGTTAGTTTTATAAAACCCTCTAAAATATATTGTTAGCGTGTTAATATTTTGTAGTTGTTATACATATTGAACTGAGATCTCAAAATCGCCAGATCTACGTCATATTAGCATTTGAAAATAGAATAGATAGAGGAATGATCATATTAACAAAATATTGTCAAACATGTGTTTTACAAGAGTAATCATCAAGTTTCATGCCCATTCTTCTCCATACGAAACTGTCTTTTAAAAGGAGTAACTAGATTCAATTCTTTTTTCTTAGATATGATGTTAAAAGTGCCTTTGAATGGTTTCATTAGGATAAATGATTTGACTTGACTTGAATATGTAGTTAAGAAAGTATGATTGCCCTTTAAAACCTACTTCTACACTTCTTACCCAAACCCTTTATCTTTTCTTACAATATCAGCCATGCGACGTAAGATTGGCGACATGAGAATCTTGGACCATGATAATTATGCTATTTACAGTCAAGCGTTACTCTTATCTTCTTCATTTAACCAGATTTTAAGTCCATTTCTACAATATTAGTGTATTTTAATATTATATTTTAAATTAAACAAATGTTTCTAAATCCGTTCGAATAAAATAAAATAGATAGTAAAAAGAGAAGAAAAAGATGCGACTCTTAGATAAAGAGAAGCAAAGATACTCCACGATCGTTAGTGCAAAAAATAAATAAGAGAGAACTAGATTTCAGCTACTGAGAAATAAAGCGCTGCAGCGCTGCAGGCAACACCATCGGAGGTACCTAATAATACACCTCGTCCGGAAACATTTCGAATTCTTAAACGAATAACTGAAATATTTCAACTTCTATTCCGACACAAAATTCAATTAAAATTTTACTTTTCGCTGCAAGTTATATCGATTGCAGAAAATAGGTCAGCAAGGTACTGGACGCGAGTCTGCAAGCTGTCACTGCCTCACTAATAGTACTTCAGGATTGAGAGCCAATAATATTGGTTGTTTTCAAGCAAGGCGGTGTGGTTACCGCTCCGGGATTCGTAACTGTACAAGTATTGTTTTCAATAGGTGAGCGAAGTTTCAAGTTCAGTTAGTTAACTGAACTGAAGTTCTATCAATATTTGCATTGTAATTAGTTGGTGTTTTGACTGTGGGTTGCCCTGGGGGTGGACGGACCAATTCCTGTTAGAAGCAAATTTTATTTTAAGACGTCTCTACGTGTGATTTCTGAGTAAACTGTTTTATGTCTGATATAAGTACAACAGTAAGTAACAAGCTTACATATACCGCAAGTAATTCATCAGGGTTGCACAAATTTTTTAAATTAAAGATTTGGTAATAATAATTAAACATACATAAGAATAATTTCAATGACATTTAAAAAATAAAGCGATTTTATAAGCAATAGTAAAAAGAAATATATATTAAACGATTAGCAAGCCAGCAATTAGCAATGTTAATAACATAGCTTATTTCCAACGTGCCACAGACGCACGTGACTGAAATAATTTTACTAACGAAATAAATATTGATTACAATCAACTTATCTCAGCAAAAATACTAATTATGTCCTTCAAAAAACCGTAAAAACACACCTATTAAGTAATAGGGTTAATACAGCAGCGTCAAACACAGCATCGTTGAATTATGCAAACAGTGGCATACATAATCCCCTTTCAAAATTATCATAATACTAGCTTTTACCCGCGGCTTCGCCCGCGTTTGTTTAGAATTTGACAATCAGTTTGGGCTGTACTCGGCTTGTTGTTCGGCCAGATCCAGAATTAATAAATACCTATGGACCAACAGATTGTGACTCATAAAAGTCCGTCGGCGTTCAGTTTGCATTTCTGCAAGAGAGGTCCTTCTCGCCTGCGTCTGTTTTGGGGTTTCAGTAGCTGTAATGGCTTCTTTTTTTTAGGTGGTAAAAATCATCAAATGACTCCTTCCGCCCTGAGTGGGGCGGAAGGGACTGTCAGACTTTTACTGACTAAAAACCCACCCTGTTCCTTCTGTTGCCCTTTACGTTCCGGGGCCGCGGTATCCTGTTAAGACGTCCCGCAACCCCGGCAGGCGTTAGCCTCGTTGGGGGCCCCGTCCCTGTGCTGACAGCTCTTTGAGACGCGCCCGAACAGAACGCGCCGTCGACCCGGGCTTGGTCCTTGATCGGACGGCAAGCTACCCATTACTCGCCGTCCGCAAGCCCGCGTCTCCCGCGGCGGCTGGGGCATAAGGTGGTTCTCTCCCTCACGCGGCCCGCCTCCTCCTTCGCTAGCATTACTGCTTCGCAGAAGGAGGTGACTGCATCCCATTCCCTCTCGCCTCGGAGCATGGCCTGAACCAGGTCCGGACGCGAGAGATCGCCGCCGCCTATCGCCTCCGTGAGGACACGGCGGAGCTCTGCCCAAGCGGGGCAGTCCTGCACCGTATGCTCCACCGTGTCTTCCGGGCGATCCACACAGTGGTGACACCCGGGCGTTTCCTCCCGCCCTATCCGACACAGGAACCTCCCGAAACAATCGTGTCCGGTGAGGACCTGCGTCAGGCGGTAGGTGAGGACGCCGTAGCGCCTCTCCAGCCACTCCTCAAAGAGGGATCTTACAGCTATAATGGCTGAGCTTGTTCTCTGAGACGAAGTCGTGTAGCCGTGTGTGTTGTGTGTCGTGTGTGAATAGGCGTCTTAGTTGCTCTTACAGCTCTCTGGCTTTCGGCTTGTTCCTCCAAAAGCAATTGCGTTTAGAAGGGCGTCTCAGTCACTCTCAGAGAAGCTTGGCGGGCGGACAGTTTGGCTCTCCAGTCTTTCCTGGCTTTAAGAAAATGTCTCATCAGCTCTCAAATTTGCTTGTCGCTCCGGTTGTGCTTACCTTCTTAATGCGGCATGAACGGAAGATTCCGGGGATTGAGCAGTAATTTTTGCTCGGGCTCGCAATGAGCTTTTGCCTGAGTTGGAGCTGTGAGATATTTTAAAATAAAAAAAAGAATCGAAGTTGACTGCCTCGTTGGTCTAGTGGTCGCAAGCGCGACTGCTGTGCATGAGGTCTTGGGTTCGATTTACAGGTCGGTTCGATTTCTCAGTAGCAGCTTCGGAGTCTGGATTTTTGCCCGGTTAATGGCAATAGGCTCGCCCCCTATTACATGGGACTAAAATAAAACATAACTGGCGAAATGTGGGTGTACTAATGGGTACACCTCTGCCTGACCCTTCGGGGATTACAGGCGTGATGTTATGTATGTATGTAAGAAAAAGTAACCTACCTACCCTCATTAAAACACACCGAACATACCTCTTACGAAAAAATAAACAGTACTGAAGGACAAACTTAACTTTGCCGTTGGAAAACTGTTGCTTACATACATCGACATAGGTCACGGTTAGTTTAGCAACTCACCTCTTCCTTCAGTCATTAATCGACTACACGCATCAAACAAAGCAATTTTACTGTTACGACAGTTCTGCTGTGATCCTATGAGGAGTTCCGTTCCATATCTCCAAAGTTCATCATCAGATCATGACAGTATTTATATGGGACCATCATCATCTGCCTAGCCTTTTCCCAACTATGTTGGGGTCGGCTTCCAGTCTAACCGGATGCAGCTGAATACCAATATTTTACATGGAGCGACTGCCTATCTGACCTCCACAACCCAGTTACTGGGTAATATGATAACCCTAGGTAAGACTGGTTGTCAGACTTTCGGGCTTCTGACGACCCGTAACGACTGTCAAAGATCCACGTATGACAGCCGGGACCAACGGCTTAACGTGCTTTCCGAGGCAAGGAGGAGTCTCGGTGTGTAAAGATGGTCACCCATCCACGGACCAACCCCGGCAAGCGTAGCTTAACCTGACGGATCGACCCGTGCGGCTGTTGTTACTTAGCCACGAGCTCCTCACAGTATTACAGTATTTATATGGGACCAATTCGGAAAAAAATAAATAAAAAAGAATCATCCAAATCAATTCACAATTGGCGGAGTAATCGCAGAGTATGCTTCACTGACGGAGCGTGTTATAAGTTCGCCTTTATTCTTCCATGCATCCTCTATGCAATGCGTTTACACCTGTCAGTGTCAGTGACGACACAGTGATGTCAGTGTCAATTACGCAGTTTTTCTGTATCCCTGACAACGTATATAAAGTGGGTCCCAGACAAACGCGGAATGTTGTGGCAGCCGCGTCAGTTGCAAATTTTAACAACAGGCCGCGTGTACTGCTTTGTAAAATGACACCAAATATGGAAATCGTAATAGAAATAGTTGAATTTAAATAATAATATCAATTTAACCCACACTTCTCTATTCCTAAGAGTAATATGCGATGCTAATGATAATATAGGTAGAGATAAACTACTATAACTACTATAACCTCACACCTCAAGTGTTTAAATAAACAGTTTTTTTCTACCTTTTTTCTCATCTTCTGAGAGGGCTAATGAGTCATGAGAATAATAAGACAACTTTACGGTTAGCCATATTGACTGACGTCCGATTGTAGCACAAACACCACGCTAATGACACTTCAGGCTGCCACTGTGACCGCGGTGGTGTGTTTTTACAGCGGTTGGAGCCGCGGCCTGCGGTTAGCCGCAACCGCAGGTCCGTCCGTCTGGTAGCCACTTTATGGAAAATGTCAGTATGCTCTTCAACGGTTTTGGGCATAAAAAATGATTAAGCAAACAACTTTCGTACTCCTAGGTTGTTTACTTGAAACTGGTCTATCGACAGTCTAGACTCAAAATGTATTAAATGCTTAAACTTAAAATTTGATCACGATTCGATAGACACGTGGCGCCATCTACTGTCATAAGGACGTTATTGTGATTTCCCTCGGGAACAGTACTTTTTTTCGGGATTAAAAGTACCCTATGTTTGTCCCTGGTCACCTGGCAACGTTTATGCAAAATTTCGGGATGATCGGTTCAGTGGCTTAGGCGTAAAGTGGTTACAAACAAACAAACAAACTTACTTTCGCATTTATAATATTAGTTAGGATTCGTCGCGTGTTAGTTAAAATTGCACGACGCTTCGTTGCGCGTTTTATTATATTGCAAATGTATTCTGCCCCGTATAACAACGTAATGTACGTGCAATTATGGTAAGAGATAAGCTCGTTGAATATACATCATTAGTTAATTGAAATGTCAATGTGACAATAATAGTTGTAAATATTAGTTGTATTGTGGTAGGGACGGTCTCTATTTGGTGCCCATTATAATTGTTTAGTAAGTACTGAGGTGTTATGTTTGAGATCATGATAAAAGATTTGTACTATTATTTAAAAAAAAATCTATAGTACATAATATTGTTAAACTAGCATTTACAGAATCTTCTTTATATAAAACTATATAGCTTCTGTATGTTAGTCCTCAAAACTCAGAAAGTAGTCGATGGATTGACATGGATTTGTTACACAATATTGCATTTTACTACTAGGTTGGTGTAGTTGGTTTTTGTTACTAGGTTGTGGAGGTTAGATAGGCAGTCGCTCCATGTAAGATACTGGTATTTAGCTGCATCCGGTTAGACTGGAAGCCGACCCCAACATAGTTGTGAAAAGGCTAGGCAGATGATGATTTCATTATAACACGAAGAGTGTGTAAATCATACAGGTTTTATTCTGAATTTTCGTTTTGTTTACTTCATCATCATCATATCAGCCAAACGATGTCGACTTCACCGACGGACATATTTACTTACCTAATAAATATTTTCAGACTGAAGTATAATTATTGTATAAAGTACTAGCTAAACCTGGCCGGGATTAGCTAGTACTTCATACAATAATTATGATTATTTGTTCTTTGAAAAAAGCTTTTAACAAAAAAAGATGACCGCCTTCAAAAACTACAAAATAAAAAATAACTTTAGCTTGGAATTCGGCGGCTTTGGTTTTGTTTCTTGTTATGTAGGTATTGCCACCGACTTCCAAGCTAAAGTTATTTTTTATTTTGTAGTTTTTGAAGGCGGTCATCTTTTTTTGTTAAAAAGCTTTTTATTTTTCAATTTTTAGTGTTTGTGTGATAATGTTTGAAATACTTACATAAAGCCCTTTCAAACAATACCTCACACGATATATTTAATTTTGGAAAGTGGTAGGGTACGTCAACCCCCCTGGGTTGACGTACCCCCTCCCCACTTCCTTCAGTCAGTCATCGACTTGTTACGGCGGTTCTGCTGCAATTTTATAAGGAGTTCCGTTCCATATCTCCAAAGTTCATCATCAGATCATGATAATATTCCTATGGGACCTATTCCCAACTATACTCTTTCAAACAAAAAAAGAATCATCCAAATCGATTCATAATTGGCGGAGTAATCGTAGAACAAATATACAAAAAAAAAAAAAAACAAAAAAAAAAACATACGCGTCGAATTGAGAACCTCCTCCTTTTTGAAGTCGGTTGAAAATATATACCGACTACTAGTAGGTACAGTCAGCAACAAAAGTCGATTAACATTTATGATTTTCAAATTCTAATTAACATAACATCACGCCTGTAATCCCTGAAGGGTTAGGCAGAGGTACTAATGGGTACACAACACCTACATTTCGCCAGTTATGTTTTCAATTTTTAAATTCTAATTACTAAGTACAATATTAAAAGTAAAACGCAATGAATATAAAATTAAGATATAATAAACCCTTAGCTAGTGTCTGTTTAAATGATATACAAAAGTAACATTGTTAATCGACTTTTGTTGCCGACTGTACCTTCCCATAATAGGTAAGACAGAAATGAAACATAATATGTATATAAAAAATTACGTACGATCTATAGTATCCATACGATAAGTGACCATTATCATTATTATTACTAAATTTATTTTTTCTTTCATTTCAGGCAATAATGGCCGCCAAAAGTGGTAAGTAGCTCAAGTAATTACGACAGCAGCTGTTCCAAACATCAACAAAAGATAAACAACAAAAAATGTTACATCACTTAGATCTTTTGTAAATATCTTTACTTCCTGTTTGCTTTTTTCTTTAAACAGAAGACTTGTGCCTGCGGCTTACGGAAAAAACTCTTTCCTTCTTCCGAGAGTCTCAGGAATTGTTTTATTCTAGACTCTAAACTCTTAACATATATTTTTTTTAAATGTTATCTGTTGACAAAAATAGAAAAATAATAGAGGAACATTCCTAATAACAGTAAGAGAAACTATAACGAATTATCGTTTCATAGTAACAGTGTATTTTAGGGATTTGTTATACTTTTTAACACTAGGGGTTGTTTCTATTACAATGGTGATTTCAGAAAGCCTAGGGCGAGCGTACCGACTTAAAAATAAGGGGGTCAATCGCCTCGTGGAAAACCAGTAATCGCCAAGCTGGTCTAACTTGGCGATCATGCAGAAGTACCCAACCCATAAGGGTAGTCACTTGTCAAACCATATGAACACGCAATTAATAAAAACAGTATTCGATTTCCGAATTGGAAATACGATTATCATAAAGCATTTTGTTTTAATTTAACAGAAAGACCATTCATATAATAATGTGAATAAAATCTTCTAACTAAATAAGTGCGCTCCAAAACGAGTCTCTCCAATTTAAAAAGCGATGGAATTTACGTTACCTTAGGACCTTTGGTTTGATTTTAAAACGCATAGTCTCATTCCTTACAAAGTAATGCCCTCTCCCGCTTGCATTTTAATGAAGAGACTATAGCAGTGAGACCGTAAGCGGTAGATTATTACTGCGATAATAATGTGCTATGCAAAATACTGGAATTAACGGTCTTGCGTCGGAATCTGTTTGAATAAATTCCTTTCATCCTCTTTCTGTACTCATAATTTATGGCAAGCACCAGTTCTTATGCCAAGGATTGAGATTATAGCAGGTTTTGTTCTTTTTATTCGTGTTAAAAAGTTGATCAGTAGATTATGTATATTTAGCTGCTTCGTTAGCCTCCTGCTCGCAAGTTCTACCTACTGCTGAGCATGGGGTCCTAGTTTCGATACCCAAGTCGGGATATTGAGTTTTTTCGAAAGATTATTCACCACGAAAATTGGAAATTGATGATTTAATCGTAGTAATCTCCTTAACTACTGGTTTCATCCTGAAAACTAGTGTGGGTAAGTGCTATAGGCTTTTATTATAAAAACAAAATAGTAATCGGTTTGAAAATTCACATGAGCTGTTAAATAAATAATTCGAATGATGTACAGCAATTTAATTTCGCCATCTTGACCTTCCTATGGGCATATGATTGGCATTCAGTAAAATTTCTTCTTTTTGTCGACAATTTCTTTTTTATTGTTCAATGGGTAGGTAATGTCAGGTTGTCAGACCATCGCCTGTCGTTTAGTGCCAGTAACCCTTCCCTACTCAAGTTTACGATCCGCGCAGAATGCTAAGCAGCTGACGAAACTTGGCAGCTCTCAACTGCCTCCGTTTCGAAACTAGTTCTGTGGTGACGGTTTAACTTGGTTTGGTTATCTTATTGGGTTAAGTAATAAATTGGACAAATGTTTTTATAAGTGATCTTTATCGTTACCAAATGGGCGTGCTTTTTCAATATAGGCATAATGCAACCACAAGTTTTGTGTTTTTTATTTATTACTAGGGCTTTTCCTGCGACTTCTTTCGCGAGATTTTTCTTACGGAACCCTAATTTTTTAATAATAAAATATAATATAGCCTACGTTACCCGGGGATAGTGTAGCTTCCTAACAGTAAAATAATTTTTCAAATCGGTTCAGTAGTTTCGGAGCGTGCAATGCAAACTAACCAACAAACAATCAAATCTTTCCTCTTTATAATATTAGTATAAATGTAATTGTAAAACGTTTATTTTATAAGAATAAGTATGGAGTTTCTTGCCTTCTCTTTATGAAACTACCTTTTAGATGAGGCAACTGGATTAAATTAAATTTTCTCTAAATGATATTCAATGAAACCTTATTTTGACTTTGACGACCAAACATGACATAAAAATACAACAATTTGAATTTCCAACAAAGTAAACAAGCCTGGAATTATAACAAAAACTTTGAAAGTACAAAGCAAAGAGAAAATCTGCTAAGCTTAAAGAAGTTACTAGAAAATACCGAGCATTATTATATACAAGATTATAAAGAGAAGTAGGTAATAAAGACACAGCCCATGTTACGATGCCATTACATTTGAAACGGAGTATAAGTGCTTGCTTACAGGTGCGCTAGACCCGATTAAGACCATCTAGATTCTTATCTTTTACACACATAAAAGGAAAAAGGATAAGATATAAATTTTCTTTTATTATCTCTTTTAGTCGCAGAACGAGAAACTAAGCGTTGTTAAGGTACAGGATCATGTTAGTATTATTTAATTAGTACTATAACAGTGGCGTAGGTACTTATTATGATAAAATAATTAGTAGTATCTTTTTATTCCATTGTCTAATTATTGCTGACATAAGAAGGTCAGATTTAAGATTATTACAAGTTGATATTTTAGTTATAACATAACATCACGCCTGTAATCCTCGAAGGGTTAAGCAGAGCTGTTGCTATTACTACACCCACATTTTGCCAGTTATGTTATTTTAGTTACTGTTATGTGTTATCTTTTTCTTATACATGTCCACAGCAGATTATATTAGACATACACGCACCTAGACCTTCGATGTGTTTGTCTTCGAAGTATGCACGCCGTGCCGTTTTGTGGAAATAAACTACTAAACTACTATAAACTACATTAAGCCCGAGTTTAGAAGTCATTAGTAGCGTCCAACAATTCCTGAAGGCTTTACTATTTAACAACGTTTGACAGCGACAAAGTAAAAAAAAATTGGTAAATTAAAGTTATTTTGACAGATGGAGACAGATTAGATTGCCTCCCTGAAGAGAGCAAGTTGTAAGTCATTGCCATAGAAAAAAAAAAGTATGCTGGTTAGGCCAGTTGGGTAAATACCTAAAATCTCAACACTTACAAAATGGAAGAGCATGCCTTCACAATTTAAAATAGTTAGTAGTAACATCAACAGTTTTTCTTTCTTTCATTCCCTCTTTCTCTCTTTCATTCTTTCTTTCTAATTTGCTTCTTCTAAAAATTATGTATTCGCACACTCGCTCCTTCCGCCGCACTGCACTATGACACTTTACTCGCTAATCTTTCTCCCGCGACTTGAGATAATCTCGCACCGACACGAGAGCATTCTAGTAGATAAGTACCTAGTAGTATAATATCAAACAGGTGAAAATGCTGTACCACTCGACACGAGTGTGTTCAGTAAACAGAGCCCAAAAGTGAGGATGTATCTCGTGTTACGTCAAAACTCGCGGGTAGTGTGCGAGCTCTTGTTTGTTAATATTATCACGTAGTGGTCCAAGAACCCGAAGTCGCCAGACCTATGTCATTTCAGCATGGTTGAAATTTGGAGAATAGAAACAGGAATATCGTTAAGAAGGCTTGCTAGATCCTTTTTTCGGTATAGTTACCTTACTCACTTAAGTTTAATATTAATAATAACATCTTTAATTTAGACATTTACAGTCCAAATT
Organism: Hoplodrina ambigua; assembly: GCA_949774945.1. Taxonomy (NCBI): domain Eukaryota; kingdom Metazoa; phylum Arthropoda; class Insecta; order Lepidoptera; family Noctuidae; genus Hoplodrina; species Hoplodrina ambigua. The sequence continues at coordinate 553,644 of OX458974.1, read as the reverse complement.
AAGAATAGAATTAGGTACCTATTTTGTAGGTGCACATCACATCTTTAACTGGTAACACTAAATCAAATATTATTACTACTTACTTACTTACTTTGGTACTACTTTTAAAAATTTGTAAGTTTGGATGGAATAAATGGTCTGGTGACACTGGGATCTCGGTCCATAGGGTTGAGAAAGGGCAAAAACTACAAGTAAGTGCGTTTATCTAGTTAATAGACCTTTGTACTTAATATACTTTATACACTCGACTACACGCCTCATCAAACCACAGATTCATATGAAGTCGTGCAATTAATTTTAATGCCTTGGAAATATGAATAAAACCTAGTAGAATACAGAAATTCATATTACCCACTAGCGAACTGCCCCGGATTTACTCGGGTGAAAATTCCGACGGTACTGGTCGATTTTTCAAAAATTTGCTGTCTTACAAACCGTGTCCGGGAAATAACGAACACAACAAAAAAGAATCAGCAAAATCGTTCCAGCCATTCATTTTTATTTATATAGAAGTTGATAGAAGATACATAGATATTGCTATTATTTCCCTCTGCAGGGATAAATAACAACAAACAGTCATAAATATCTCCGAATCATCAAGTAAACACAATTTACTTGGTAATCCATCTCGAACAATAGTCTATCACCGAAGACGTACGTTTATGTGGCACTAAAACATATGTGATAGCTCTGGAATATTAGTCCCGGTGATAAAAACACTCGCCACATCACACTATGGCCTACATGTCAGATGAGGTTATAAATCCGCCGCGCTATGATTAGGGATGTGCTCAGGTGTATCATAAGAGTAAAATATGATACGAATATTTTTACTAGAAGGTGTGATGTCAAATGATGTCGTAAATCCGCGCTGGTGCGGTTAGGGACGTGCTTGAGTCGGATATTAAAGATATAGTAGGTTATCATAAAAATAGTAAATTACTATAGTAATATGACGATACACGGTGAGGTAACAAGAACATTTGAACGTCATTTGCGTAGCATTTTTAAAGTTTGCAAGAATCATAAATCTAGGGATCAAGGTAATATAGTTGTAGAAAGATTAGCCTAGCAGCGCAATTTTAGCGCGACTACACAGACTTTTGTTGAGAAATTTGATTCAAAATTCGAAAAGGATGTATAATTTTTCTTTAGAGTTAAAATCCTCTGAGTTCTACTTTTTATATTAAGTCAAAATTAGATTATTTCATTCAATTAGACTATTATTAGGCACTTTTGGACGCCATCGGCAAGAGAAAAAATATTTTTCCAAGTTGTTATGGCCCAATGGTTAAGGCACCCGCCTCTTAAGTATGAGGTTGTGAGTTTGGTACCAGCCACGGAAAATTACCTATTCAATTCATAATTATGTACCTACTCTCTAAGCTTACCTTGAACACCACTGACATTAGTAAAGGATAATTTCGGGAGAAAACCAGTTATAATTAAAGTGAGAATAAAATCGCCAATTTGCTTTAAGAAATCGTGTTGATTCATGCTCATGCCTTCTCTGTATGAGAAGAGGCCTTTTCCTGCAGTGGTGAAATAATAGGCTGTAGTAGTTAGTTTAACCCTTCCAAAAGATAGTCTCGAATGGAGAAGAATGTGCAAGAAACAGCATTATAATAGTTTGTAGTTCATATTTTGAATTACATAAGTGTTTCCCCAGATGTGCATCTCGTTTTCGCACCAGTGGTTCGTATTCACACAACAGGTGCAGGGGAGTTTCATCTGCATACGTGCACGAGTTACAATGTCTATGTAACAATAGGCTAGTGTGAACTAGATGAGGAAGGATGTGGAATTAAGCTCTTAAACATACGATACTAGGAAGTGAATTGATTGATGGTGTAAGAAATATTTGCAAAGCATTGGTACGTTGCTTTAATGTACGTTCTTTGAAGAAGCTACTAGTGCCGATTCCCTTGTTCACAAACTAGAATAAATTTAGAGAATTGACATCTCTTACTAACATATAGCGAAAGGAAAGGACGGTGACATTTCGTGACATTAAAGAACTAAGTTAGAGATGTCAAATTAGTTTTGCCTTGAACTTCTCCGTATTTTTAATCCACACGTTTTAAGATGTCAACTATAACTGTATGGATGCGTCAGATGGACTAAATTTGACAACTCTTATTTACATTAGTCTCTTTCTTATTTTATTGGACAGAAAAAGATGGAAATAGTCTAATTTTAGTTTAGTTTGTGACCAAGGGAATCGGCACCATTGTCGTGCGGTATTTAATTCGTTGGCCTAAATGCAAAAGTAGCTCTGTCTATCTGTCCACTACTAAACCACTGTACCGAATTTGATATTTGGTACGGGGTAACTTTGAACCCATAGATTGGACATGTTATTCCGCGATATTGCCTGCGTCAGTAATAACTGACATCGCGGTCGAAGTCGCGGGCAAAAGCTAGTTTCTAAATAATCTTGTAACGATGTAAATTGCTCGGCCATGAACGATTTAGAGTCAACAGGAATTCTATTTATGGTAGATAGTCACTTAGCATATTCATGTACCTACCTAGGTAAATACTATGCGCGGCTAACCACTGTTTATTTGGGATCACAGATCTACTCAAGTAGTGTCGCTATGTTGATAGAGAAACCTCTGAGCGTTAAACTAAGACTTACCGCATAAGATGACTATGCTTAAGTGGTTACTTTTTAAAATAAAGTAACACCCACTGATTTTTTGTTTTAGATAGATAAAGCTCTACTTAATGTATTGATAGCGAATCAAAATCGCCACTTTCATATAATTTGAACCTAAAAACGTGCACAAAAAATATCTTATTACAAGTTCCATCAATATCTAACACGAAGATGACTTATCATATCTGTATCGGTAATCCGCGGACCAAATATCCGCCGTTCAAGTTCACGTGCTCGATCATTTCCGCGTAACATCCCTACGTCCCGATGGCTATCAATTTGTTACTATCTATGACGTTTTTACGCGATCACCGGCGGCTCGGCGCGGCAATGTGCGGTTATTGATAAACTTGCCTGCCCACCGACTACGCCCGTTGACACATCGATAACAATATTTTCCACGCTTTTTATTGCTTTCAATTTTTATAAATCACTTTATCGATTAAAATTTGCATATTTTTATAGAGGTTTACGAACGATGGGTGCGGATAAAATTTAAATTTGTTTGGATACGGATAGGATTGTACATCCCTAGGCATGTTTAATATTGTAATACTTCATTATTATTTATGTAGATACATTTCCTTTTAACATTGTTCTGTTTTAGCGTTATGCTTTTGTAATTTCATTGTGCTCCCGGAAACTATTTGCGGGAATAAAACGATGAAACTGTTGTAAAAATCGCGGAGGAAAAACAAAACACGAACCGCTAGGAAATTCGCACACAACAATATGCAGTTAAAAAACAGTATTTCTCACATTTATGCAGTGAAGTAAAAACTGAATAATAGAAGTAAATGTGGCGACGAACTCAGTGAGAGTCCCGGCAACTTGTCAAGGACTGCGGTTCGATTGCAGGCATTGTGGTCTCACGGATTTTATTAAAACTTTTTTTTAGTTATCAAACATTCATACTTTACGGGGCCCAAGTTTTATTTGTCCCCGACGCTTTCCTTTAGCGAATAATTTAATTTTTTGCGCCCACGAAGCTTCGGATTACGTAAAGGTCTGTAACAAGTTTTTGCTCTAGAAAATTAAGTCTTTGATCGTCTCGGGATTTTTTTACATTGAACGAATCAATCATCCGTTGACGTCGTTTTAAAATAATGTGGTTTTTGATTGCTTGGATCTAGATAATTAATCTTATTTATTCGGATTTATATTGTTACGTTTAATAAATTATTTAGATTATTAAAAATTCTTTTGATATTTCAACAGACCAAGTAACTTAAATGAATAACATTAAATCATTTGGTTCCAATAAATCGTAGCTGCCTCGTCAAACGCTTCTAAAAGCTAATAAATCTTCTCGCCCAGATATTTTTTACGAATGAATCAGAAAACCATTACAACCATTTAGTAAGATAGACAAAAAACGGCTATTATTATTGCCTACAGACTTTATTTAAACATAGTACCTTAGTCTCAATTTAATCATAACCATTGCCAAAATATTTATCATCTTATCAATAAACTTAAAGTAAAGTTATACCTCAAATGGCTTAACCGAAATTAACACTGGCTGTAACTTTACTCTGTTCATTAACCAGTTATGTTAGTATATTAACACGCAAACTTTTTATGAAAATAACAGTTGAACTTCCTCCTTACGACCCTACGAACCGAAAAAGGCTGTACCATAACCCTGTAAAGATATCGCGAAACACTCCACCTCATATCAACAAGTTGATAATACACCCTCAGATTGAAGGGGTCCGGAAAGAATACTAATCTCTTCCGCCTTTGAACATGGGGCTTCAAAGGTGCACACCCGGAACACTGTTCAACCCGAGGAGGGTTCAACTTGCAACTGGGGCTATATGAGTGGCGATTACTTTTATCAGTACATCCTCTATGGATGGGTTGCAGAAAGGGGCGAGTTGAAGGGTGTAAAAGTTCTAGCAAAAAAAGTATAACCTTGGCTCCGCTTGCCGTGAAAATATTCGTTTAAGCGGTTTTCACTTTGCACGAGTTGATAAAGTGATTGTGTTGCATTCATTAAGACCGTCCATTGTACACTAATTATAAAAAAGGTCGTATTACGTCTATTACGTGTCGTATACTAAAATGCAATAAAAAATTACGTAGGTAAAAATTAAAGAAAACATACCTATATTTAAAAAAAAAATATGTATGTAGTTTCTTGCCCTTTCTTCTGCCATACGAAATTGCCTTCTGGAAGGGGCAACTAGATTCAATATTATTATTTATTTTTTCATAATAAGGTTTTGACTTAAATGGATTATTCCGTGATACAAACAATACAAAGCAGTGAGCTTTCTTTTTTATCTTTTATGAGAGCTATCAAAGTATAACAGACTAATAAATAATTGGACCATGGTCGTATCACCAAAAAGAACCCTTAGAGCCAACCGTCCATTACTAATGACCATTTTAACCATCAAGTGCTTTATGATAATCAATCACGAGGTCCCTTAGGCCTCATTCTCACAAAATTCACCGAATCCAAAGAAACTTCCAAGGCGACCATTCCCATAAAACTAAGTGAACGTGTACCTTCCTCCATCGTATTATTAAGGAGCACCATACCCCCATTCCCTCTGTCGACCCTCACGAGTTACGGGTGAGATAAGCAGCTGATATATACTTTTTCTTTTCGAAGTTCTAGATATGAAAATATATGTTCCTATGTTATTTCTCGCAAGGGACATTATGGAATGCCTTCTGTACTCGTATAGTGGGGTAATCAAAATGCCCTAATGCCCAGTTTTTAATTAAAAAATAAGTCAATTATGTATTATATACCTAACAATTCTTTGAATATCTAAGGATAAACCTATGACGTCCACTAATCTCAAAAAACTAAGGGGCTAACCCATTTTCTTATAAAAATAACATGACATGTATCTTAAACCTTTCAAACACTAGCTAAAATATCCATAATAATAAAACCAAAAAGACAAAAATATTATAATGCACAAACACTGGAAAAGTGCAAACAACAGCATCGCATCAAAGGTACAAGAACAACCTACTAAGCCGGCAATCTCATTTAACAGCACAGTGTTCAAGAAAAAGAAGATTTTCTGCTCGCTGCACCGTTCTATCAATAACTAGCCTTAGCCTCCCAAGAGTACACTAACTTTTATTTTAACATAATGAAAACATGACGCCCCACCACAGAATAGATTGGCACAGAAGGCCGGGTTCACACAATGGGCGTAAACTGACCCACACATACATGCATACGTAGTTATAAGTGCGCTTGCAACTAATACGTGAGCCGTGTGTTTGTGTGCGCGCGGTTTCGCTCTTTACACGTAGCCGGAATTCTGTACCTATCTAGTTCATGGCGCCGTCTTGGATGTACAACGATGAATCTGTTCCCTCGTAAATATTACTTTAGTTGCTTCCAAGGGGTTTATAGCCATTCTGAGAGTATGTGAAAGGATTTTATGATGTTGTTAAAATGTTTTTGGTCGTTTCACGGTTCCTTCAAATTGTGGCGACAGTGTTGCGGATTGGATTGAAGTTTGATTTGTCTACATCATTATTCTTCGGTCGTTTTATGGATTGAAAAACTGGTTGATTTTTCCCCAGGTAGATGTTAGTGATAGGTTATTGTTGCCGTTGGATATTTGTAGTGCTTCACAATAAATTGAATTTTGTCTGTCTTGCCATCCATCTAACCCTCACGTGTTTTTGGCGGTCAAAATAGATCTATGACAATACAACAAGGTCAACTACTCACAAATGAGAAGTGAATTTAAACATCACCATATTTTCTGATATCGTACCAACTGCTTATACAAAACTTGATCCTACAACAGTGTCTCCCGAGTTAGACTCGTGCGTCTAACTTGATGCTATATTGATTTTTAATATTCAAAGTTTGCTAACTGGAGCGCGCGCCTCGCAACTTTTTATGACTTGGTATTGACACCGCCCGAAGCTCTGCATACTTCGCAAGAATAGACTAACAATATTGCCGGGAGGAATAAAGCACAATACTTAGAATATAAAACCAGTTCCGGGAAAAGACTGGAAATAGTAGAATTTCTGATGAATCCGATTTAGGTCGTTCAGTTTCGTTCGAGTCGGATTGATCCGAGCAAGAGCGATGTTTGCGGGATCCACAAATCCTCGCCTTCAATCCTCGATAGCTCCTGTCTCAGAAAATATCGTTCAGAAACCGTTATTTATTATCAGATTAGCAGAATTGCCGCTATCTCGTGTATCGCGGAAGCTGCGAATCAAGGGATTAGAACATTTTTTCTCCCTAAAACTCCCCACAATGAATAACTTAAGCCAAAACGAATTGACGTGATGATTCTTGGTCTTAATTGCGGCGGAAAATTATTCCTATCTGGCTTCCGTATTTATTTAGGATTTACTTTTCGAGATAGTAAACAAGATAAATCCGAGAGATGTCAGGCGGAAAATTCAAGAAAACGTGGAAATACAGACGTCGCGAATTTTCCACCGATATGGAATGAATGGTCGGGAGGTTTTTTTTATCCTTCTTATCTGTAGCGCGCCTCGAGCTAAGGTTTGATGGAACCGGGCGGGGTCGGGCACGCTGTTAGTTTTACGTTGTTTATCTGACGTTGGCATTAAACCTAAGATAAGTTTTATTTGAAAAAAATTAAGTCACTATCTGCTTCTAAACTACGTGAACTGCTTTTAAAGGAAGGTGGAAAGTTTTTAAAACAAAATAAAAACACCTACCATAAAATTATGTGTCGTTGTGGAAAAAAGCATGTATGAAATGTTCAACCTTGTTAAAACTTTACTTGCAACTTGCGAATAGTTTTGACTTCGCGCTCACTATGAGTTAGTAACGTTTTATTTAGAGTCACTTAAATTAACTTTAAAAGCGAGTTTTTAGACAGACGACATTAACATTATTATCTCAGGTTAAACTTGGATGACGCTGACACGAGAGTGTGGAGATCGGCACAAACGAAGTAAGGCCAAACCCAGCAGTGGGTGAAGTCGGACTGTGGATGACGATAACGCAGCTTAAGCAACAAATAAAAATACGAAATTACATATTTCGAAACGTGATATTCTGTGAGCCCTGTGGGAGAAATTACGATATCCGAGAATATTTAGAACATAGAACTGATAGAATTTCTGACAATATAATGTAACTTTTGTTTCTTTAATTGAAACAGCCCGAATTTCCTGAAATTCTCTAACGCTCAACGAGTTTAGTGCGACGTCCGTGCACTAAAGCAGAATTAGTCACACGAATTATTTCACGATATATGTAGTTTCATTTCCATTTAGTAATGAGAGCTCATACAGTGGAACCCACTCGTCCGCTCGCGATTTTAAGCTTTGCACAGTGAAATATCGACACGGAATGAGAAGAAAGCGATAAAAATAACGTATTAGCCATTCAACGAGGACGAACGTCAAACTGCATCGTATTGATAAATTCAAAGCCAAATCTATTCAAACAGACATTAAAATGTATTTTTGAACGTTGCCCATTCCAAAAAGGTAGTTTCGATATAAAGAGTTCTTTATATGCACTATATTGTACACTAAAACATAATACTAAACGAATATTAACTCGTTACTGAAACCTCACGATGTTTTAAACAAAATATGAAAATGAAATAGTTCATTTTTCCACAAGAACCCAAAAAGTATTATTAAACCAAGTCGCAACAAAATACCATATTTCATACAGCCCAATCAACAGGAACATCAGGCAAAAATCCAGCGCTAATATCATATATAATTCAGGGCCACTTCTCTTAATTTTATGATCATGTCGGATTTTTTCCCAACATTATGTACGAGCTCTCAGGTACGTACCGAAAGGTTCATTTACACGATGAGATTTTCTCGTCCTTCGATAAACGAGTTTATTCTTGCAATCTCACACAAGCGAGAAAAACCTTACCTAAAAAATATCATACGAGAATCGTCACGCAATTTTCCCGAATTTGATTTGATAACTTGAGTTACGATCTTTTGATTACACAAACGATTTCAATTTTTTAAAGCTGGATTGATTTTCGTTTTTCGACACGCGAGGTTTTAGACGAGTTACTTTTTATCATCTCTACCTACTTATATACCTATCTCGAACCGAGAGTCTCTTCTGGTGTAAAAGAGCCGTAATCGTGGGGGTGCTACGAATTATTTAGACGCAACTTTTGCTCCAGACTTTCTTTATACAAAGTATAGCCGAGATTCGCTCGGCTATAGTTAAACTCCCTTTTGCACTTTTGTAAGTTAACATCACTAGGTCAGGAATCAGTATAGTAGCGTGTTTTGTGAGGTTTTTAATTGTAGGGTTCTAATAGGGATGTTTTGTGAGAGTTTAAAGAGAATAAAGCTATTATTAAATAGTTTTTCGTTTAATGCAGGCATTGGAATTCACGCGACTTTACCCGCGTCAAAGTTAATATGTTATCCTACAGGAACTGTACATTTTTCTGGGATAATAAGTAACTTATGTGTTATTCCAGATTATAATCTATCTTTGTGCCAAATTACATCCAGATCCATTCAGCCGTTCTGGCGTGATTGGGTAATAAACATCCATCCATACTTTACGTACGCATGGAAGATTGTTACTTTTGTTTCAGAACATCTTTCTACAACTTTTATTCATAAATCACTTTTCGGCAAATGCCAATGTCATCGTATTCTAAAGTATTAAACTTTTGAAAAAAATATAGCTAAGTTCAAGAAAGAATATACCTTTATAATAAGTATAAGACATAGTATAATGTTAACGTGTTACAAATGTGGCTTGAAGGCGGGCACGTAATATTGAATCCAATTTTAACTTCCCCGATACGGAAGAGTGGGAATATGATAAGGATATTTACTACGCGCATACATATTACAGTGTGTAGCCTTCTTCTTCTTTTTTCTCAGCCTTTTTCACATAATTGAATATGTGTACTAGGTGTTGGCCTCATTCATACTAATACTATAAATGCGAATGTGACTCTGTATGTTTGTTAGCTCAACGCGGAAAACTTTTGAACCAATTGTAATGAAAATAAAGATAATTTTTTAATGAAAAAGGACAGGTTACTTTTTAAACTACTTACAACTTTATCGGTGTTTGCTGTAACTGACATTCAATATGGCTTTTTCAATTCATATGTACTTTCTTTGTTTATTTTGGACATTGCTGACGGTTAAGGAAAAACATCATGAGGAAACCTGGTCGTATAATAAATGAAATTCAGAAATCGCTAATCCACCTTGACCAAGTGTGGCGATCAATGCTCGTGCCTTCTTTGCATGAGAAGAGGTCTTTGCCCGATAGTGGGATAATTTTAGGCTGATGTAACACCAAAGATTGTCACTGAAATTCTTTTACCTACCGTAATAACCTCCATCTTGAAAAGTATTGCCTTCAGTCGTTTGAAATCGAAAATACAGAACTTATTGAAATATTTTACTCACACGAGCTTAAATAGGTACACGTACTAACTATTGAACGGTTTCCTCTGAGAGGTAATGCATAAATATGCATTAACGTCAAAACCAACAGCCGGGCGCTCGTGCCGTTAAGACATTCATACAAGGCACATCGCTACACCTGGAAAAGTAATTTTCTGTTTCTTTTTTGTGTGAAAATTTTACGTGGTGTACATGAATGTTCAATAAGTAGCATTGATTGGAATATTTACAAGATTTTCTTTTATTGCTATGGCTATGTGGAATTTAAGGCTCAGGTAAAGACACTCCAATATAGGTACAATGAACGAGCATAAATCACCGTACTCAAGGCATGTTGGTGATATTTGGCTAAATTCACATCAAATGTGCAATTCCAATTATTCATAACTAATCCATTTCATTTCTAATTACTGTATCCAATTACTTCATAAACGAATTTGATTGGTGCTCGCGCTCTATATTACCGCGCCGGCCGATACTGTCGCAGATTATATTACGCGAACGATATTATATTACAAAACTTGGAATACAGTTACAAACTGTGGACGTCGTAATACAGTGACTGTTCAAGTTTAGTTATTATACTAGCCTCTCTGAAACGCGTTACCAGTTGCTTAGTGAGTTCGCTTACACTTTGGATAGCTTGCAGCGTCTAAATGAAACTTAACTTGCACAAACTTAATATGTGAGTGTGGCCACTAACTTGGCTTAATATTTGGTTGTGTGTTTCTTGGAAAAAGGTTTTCTTAGTATGGGAAAGTGTTTATATTATATCTTTTTGTTTTAAAAAAGCATTACTGTGCTTCTCTTTGAAGAGCGTGTGAAATTAAATGAGAATACTTTTTTATTTATTTTCTTCTTCTTTTCAATAGGTATTCTGTTTGTTATTACATTTAACCATCAGCGGTCCTAGCTCTCAGTTCTATTACTTTCCAGGGTAAAGAAGTTCTCTCTAGTATATTTCCCAATAAACTTACAAAAGAAATAGTGTAACAAAATATATACCTTTATAACCTATATTTGGGCCCATGTTCGTGCAGACCAATATTTCTTATAATTTATTCAGAACCACCCTTTAGTGTACGGCGGCGTACACTGGCGACCACGAAATTGACCAACAAATGAAATATTTAATAAACCATCCATCGTGCTAAATAAATACTTGCTTTATAGATTTATTTTGCTGGCCACGTAAAATTAATGTTTATTTTATTGTGATGGATTGAATCCACATTTATTATTAAGTTTATTAAAATGATTTCGATTTATCTATTTGCGTGTGATAATTAATTATAACTAAATTATTCGACGCTATTATTGATTCTATCATTTTATTAAAATAAACATTTGTATTTTCACTGTAATTAGCTAAGTACTAATTATTCATCAATTATGGTATTTTGTTTCTAAAATGTGTACTAGAGACCATTATCACAATTAATTGTCTATTATTGGAAATGTATCAGCTGGTAGGCGTTAGTTGCTTTTAGAGAGTTAGTTGCTTTAATACTTTCATGTTAGTTGAATGTTCCATAAGTAACTTTACAATTAAACAGTAGTTTTTTTAAGAATAAACAGCGTAGGTACCGTGGTTTTTATGTTACGTTTTTGTGCGCAGAATAAATATAATATTATATTATTATTATCAAGCATTTATAACATAGAACCGGTACAACAAACCACTAAAAATGTACTTATCGTATTATAATATATTACAATGGATATGTACCATATAAAAGCACAAAAATTGAAACCAATCACAATCCACTAAATCCGGTCTCAAACATGCAAAGGCTTTTTTCATAATTCTTCACGTAAAGTCATTATTCCTTAAACGTAACAAAAATTATCATCAAAGCGACGCTGTAAAAACGCAGTGGAACGTAAAATAAAAGGCGAACGGCGGTATTCCGTGACCCGTAGGCACTTAAGCTGAGACCAACGATACGTCGCGGGCAAAAGCAAGTCATTACGCCTAATGCTAAAATATCCTATTCTCGGCCTCCGCGTATTGAATACGCAACAATACGTGCCTTTCTTGCAATAAAGGTTTAATCCCCGATGTATACTTTTCTTCGGCCTCTAGTGTACTTATGAGATCAAAAGAAATATTCGCTTTGCTCAGTTTTTTTGTTTCGTAGGAAGCAAGTTGTAGTGTACATGCGTTATGCATTAGACTACGCACTTTGGGGTGGCGGACAGAGAACTTTATGAGCTCAGCTATCCCCCGTTGTATGGCAATATTTTTCTGGTATAACGTGAAATTCTTATCTTAAAGTTTGAATTGGGATAATGAGAATAAACTTAAGTCCATTACAGCTTATAACTTTGGTTATGGCTTTGCTTTTTGATAGGGCCAGGGGACATATCATTGCCGAAGAAACGCAGGATTTCTTACCCTATCTTTCCCAGTAAGGCACGTGTGTGATTGATATTGATGAAAATGCGGGTATTATTGAGAAAGTCCTCAATACTTACCTACTAATCCTATTAAGTACTAGGACTACATGATAGCCGGAGAGTCAAGGTCTAGTGTCTTCTGCAGCCTCTAGCTAAACTGAAATCTCTAAATCACCGGTCAACACTTATTCCTTCAGGGCCTCGTTATTTCTTTAATATGGCCCAACATTCTTGTAAAGTCATTAATTCAATTAGTTTTGTCGATTTATCGTCGTCGCCAGTTGGCCTTAATCGGCTACGTGATTATTTTTCAACCATTTTCTACAACGAAATCTTAATTGGTGAAATTGCCTCATTAACTACTAACGATTAAACAATTTTAGGGGAGCCACTTGAACTTTGAACTTCAACGCTCTTGAATTTTGGTAGGAGGGATTAGGCGGTATTCGGTCTCGGGATAGAAATCCAATAATTATCAGAAATAACGACGTACTGAGCCGTTTAATTTTGTATTAGCTTTCGCCTTTAGCTCCGATTTATATGGTACGCACTTTCCAAAGTAAACGTATCAATAATACCTAATGCTCTTATAGGTAATATTAACGAGGCGAAAAGAAAAAAGTTTCGAAGAATTTTCGTGTAATGCTAATAATAAACAACGGGCTTGCCTGTTTGTACCTAAAAATAACCGAAATGTTGGAATTGCCTTCTTCTCTGCCGATAAAATCCTAGTATGTTTACTTTTAATCTCCCGTATAGGGAATTGATAATACAAAACTTGGAATCAAACAACCATTTCGTTACTAAAGCAAGATTCGTAATAACAGAAGAACAGTTAGAATAAAGAATAGAATAGTTACCATTGCCACTATTGGATACAGAGTATTCTAAATGTATCACAACCACCGTTTCTCACTACATTGAGAGTGTCCATAAAAAAAGTCTTTTAAAAACAATCCGTACCAAACGGGCAGACTTAATGGCTTAACTTATGCAACAGCCAAATGCCAGATATATCGACGGTTGCACCCTCCAAACCACACCGGACGACCACAACTTGCCAGTTGCCAATTTTATATAACGGCACTGCATTTGGCAACCCTGTACTCTGCTTACGAACATAGCCTATCCGTCCGGACCATTTTACGATCAGCGATGCATAGAATTGTTTCCCCTGTTTAGGCTTTTAGCACCATGAGTGAGCAGTGAACAGCCCTTGATATTCTGGAATTTCTCGCAAATACTAGCTTTTTGCCTGCGTAAGTGGAATTTGATGCTGGCTGGATTGGCTTGTCACGACCTGTAATATTGAGTGTCATGTACCTTAATAGTCTTGCATGACATGTATTGTCTGTAGGATCATTAAGAGCTTTTTTGTTGTTTTTGAGAAAGAATTTTATGCAGAGATAAGGTAGTTCATGTTAAAAGTGATTGATCTGAGGATGACTCAGATTTTCTTAAATTTTGTTCTTAGATTTTCTTGTCATTATTAAGTTTTATTCAACATCTATTTGATCGATGAGTAGTCAGAGGAGAATTACGAAAATCATCGTGTTTATGGACAGAACGGAGATTGACGATGTTGCTCATGCTGTTGACGTAAACACGAAGACTAAGGACCAAGGTAGGTAGGACGCATAGATTCTGTAGGTGACCTAGATCCTAGGTCACCTTCCATAATCTGCGCGTGAGAATATTGGGTTTGTTTTTGACGCAAAACCAAACAAAACTCCTAACTAACACGGAACTCATAAATGATAATAAGTCTTTGAAACTTTACGCCAAATATCCTTAAACAAAACACCAAAGACGTCCACGTATTTCATTATTCCCTGGTACCACAAAACTTGTTCGTAATCAAAGTTTTATTGAAATTTCACTTTGGCTCCCGATTTCAACGTGCGGTTGGCGACTGTTCGTTGTGTAACACGAAATGCGAGTTTTATAGACAACACGACTTCCGTAGCGTCACGTTTGCCTTGTTTTAAAACTAATCTAGGTTATCGTTTATGCTAGATTTTATTAGGTAAGTTTACCTTTTCTGGTTTAGAGAAATAACCATTTCTCTAAACGAGAAAAGGTAACGTCAACGTCAGCGGTAAGAAAATTAGATAAGTAGGATATATTGCAATGATTGGAGTGTGTTGTGTTATATAGTGTTGTAAAAAATGAACGTCGGCTGGTACTAACAGTATCATCCAATACTTTGTGATGCATTTTATTGTTTCACAAATATTTGTATTCCAATTCTTTGCTGGCTTTAACCCTTGTCATAAACACACAGAATGTTAATTTTGAGCATGTCAGATCGAGGATCACTTCATGGAACTCTGTTGATCAATACCAAATATTATTTGTTTCATTATATAACCAAATATTTATTTTTTATCTACAGGTCCATACTAATATTATAAAGAGGAAATATTTGATTGTTTGTTTGCATTGAATAGACTCCGAAACTACTGAACTGATTTGAAAAATTATTTCACTGTTGGGAAGCTACACTATATTACATATTATTTAAAAAATTAAAAATTCGTAAGAAAAATCACAAGAGCGACTTCGCGGGGAGAGTGTTAGTGTGTAATACTTTCCCTATATATGGTGCTTGTTCATTCATCCTAGAATATATTGTTCTTCTACTAAATCATTTTGTCTGTTTACTAAGAGATATGCGAGGGCCATGTTTACGGATGTTTTCTACCATCTTAGTTCAGTTTATGAGCTGTGAGCCTATAGCATGTGTACTAGCAGTTTTCACGGATGGCTCGGGTTCAGCGCCGACGGCCCATTACGCTTGACGACCTTTTAAGGGATATGGAAACATGTGATCTTTGTTTAACAGTCTAGAAATATTGTGTAGTGGAGGTTTTTGTTTTGTTTGTAGAGTCGACAGAACATTGGTGATACATTTGGCCCAAGGAATGATAAAGGACGTAAAACAAAGGGACCCTAACCGCCCTTCGTCAATTCATCGTGCCCCGCTTCGTTCAGCACGTATGCAGGCACGGCAGTTTAAACCTAGAAATAGAATTGTAACACGACACGCCACGAGAGTTCAATGAAGCGTGCTCATTGGCCACTTTTCGTCTTTGATAAGTCTCCGTCAAATTTTTATCAAAAACAAATCATAGATAAGGCAATTTTGTAAGCGTTTACAAGAAAAGGAAAATAATCTACAGGCCCTTACCAAAAGGAAGTTTTGTACGGAAAAGAAAGAAAACTCCATGCTTACTCTTTATAAAAAAAAAATGTATTGCAATTTGTACGGGAACATATATTCATTTATGTTGTTAATCTATTTATGCAATTAATAATGTCATTGGATTAATTTAAAATTGTTATTCATGTGGAACCTTTAAAAGCTCCACTTCACAAATGTTCCATGAATAACAATTTTGTACACCTCAGTAAAGAAATTACTTATTTATGTATGCAGGGAAACGGATATAAACATGTCTACCCCAATTTTACACATTAAGAATAAGTACTTTTACATAAACGTATAAACGCGCATTTCCCAAATGCTTTAACTAAAAGCATCTTGAATTACCCGCTTAAAGTATTACCCTACTTCACGTCACTAACGCTTGCCATGAAACCCAATACTTTGGTTACCCGCACACACAGACATATTGAACGTACGCAAAAATAATCCGCACGCACACACCCTCACATCATTTTTGATGGATGTCATGTACGCCCAGCAAAGGTAATTGAACAACAAAAGTTATTGCTGTTCAGGGGCAGCCCTGACTGTTCGTACTACCAGAAACTAATGTAGCGCACCCCTAACTAATCATAATTTTGTTTCACCGCCACCTGTGAATTGAGCTGTCACTTCTAATAAACGTTGGTTATTCAATTTTGTATCTTCTTATGTTCGTAGTAAAGTTAATATTTAGTTGGGGTGTTTCAGTGGTATATTTTAAAAGTTCAGCCTACGTTAAGCTCAATTTAATTAGCATGTTAACACAATAGTGACAACGAAGTACTCCGGAATAATTGTGGCTAGCGAGACGAGATTTCCTTTTATGTAAAGGTTTTAAATCTGTAGTAGAGAAAAAATATTTATAATATTACAAGTTTATTAAAAACTTGATGGGAACTAGAATTTTTTTTGCTTCAGTGTTATTACGGATGAAAAAATAAACCTACTACTAGGTATTGAAATGTGACAGTTGGTAAGAATGGATGGATCTTTGTTACTCTTTCACACTAAAACGGCTGAACGGAATTAGCTATGTAGCGTCCTGTATAGAAATTAATCTAGCTTAACACATTGGAAAATTTTATCCTGTTTTCTTTTTGTTCCCGTAGGATTATTGAAAGCTTATTTCTAAAGTCTACAGACGAAGTCACAGGCAGAAACTAGATTTTCTCGAGTAAGTAAACAGAGATATAGGTAACTATAATACTTAACACTTATTCGACTTCGACTGCGTCCGTGATAACCGATATTTACAAGGACGAGTCGCGGACAAAAGCTAGTTAATAATAATACTATTCAAGAAAAACTCTGTCTCATGTAAAGGTAGGTACGTCATATTTCATTCAACAGTTCTGCAGCCACACATACATGCCAGTTCACACCAGCTTACCTCACCTGCATTTTACACATCTGCTAAGTGCTGCACTTATGGGAATAACCGCACAGAATAATATATACTGTAGGCGCATGTGTATGACGTCACTGTGTGGGGCTTGTGTGAAGCTTTACCTTTGAGTAATCTTTAACTGATTTCTGACTTTTAACATTGCTTGCTAAGAAAAAAGTCAATCTCTAAAGATTTACATTGTTAGTAGACGTTTTCCAATTTTAAAGTCTATACAAATTAAATTCAACTTAGTTTTGATAGTTTTATGTACAATATTTACACAGTTAATATAAACACTGTTAATAAAATAATGATGAAACTAAAACAAAATGGCGGCGATAATTCATCCGCATCGCCGTTAACTGGAAATATGCCCAATTCAATTAATTACATGTAACCAATTAAATTTGACAAATGTGTTACATTATTTTCTACCATCAGGAACAGTTCAATGCGAGTACTTGGAAAACTATAATGATTCTGGGATGACTTCGAGAATTGTGCAACACATAGATATTATGACTTGCGAGAATTAACAGGGTGGTTTTTTAGTCAGTAAAAGACTGACAGTCCCTTCCACCCCACCCACGCTGGAAGGAGTCATTTGATGATGTTTACCACCTTAAAAAAAAACCACGTTGAGTCAAATTTATAAACAGCTACCACGATATTATTGTCACTCTGCCAACGATCCTCTAAACAATCTCCAATAAAAGGCGGAACTCCCAAAATATCTACGAAACGTCACAATATTATTATACAAATATTGTTCAAAGACAAACAGACACCGTCCCGCACCAGCCTAAACAATCAAAATCTATAATAACAACAAAATCTCACACAACTTTAATATAACATCCTGTACATACGGCGCTCATACAAAAACTTTGAAGACAACGAACAATATCCGTCTTCATACATAATAAAAACTTACTGGACTGCGAAGCTCCCATTTGAGATGTACTCAGAAAGACAGTGACAACGCTATATTAAAGTATATCTCTATCTTGTTCTGTCTGAGGAGTGATCGCTTTAACACATGATAGTACTTCCGATCGTATCATATAAGTGAAACACAAAGTAAGGACATAAGTGAATGCATAAGTTATAAGTAAGGGACTTAGAGTGAACTGTTTCAAGAATAATATCATTGATCATGGACTCATTGTTTTAGGAATGTTATAAGGGCTTTCTTTTGTGGTACATACTTGTAGGGACAAGGTCAGACTCGGACAAATCTAATCACAAAACGCATCACAACTACAACGTAACATAACATCACGCCTTTATTCCCCGAAGATGTTTATAAGGTGGTCACACATTTTCTCGATCGTCACGTGTGATCAAACCAAACAATTCAAATAATAATAATGTCATCAGTCAGCAGTCGCGACTGCGGCCACGAGACCAACGGGCAGTCAAATAAAATCAAATACCTATAAACGACGTCGCGTCATAAAAACAGACTAAATTTACCCCCCTCCCGCCTTAAATCACACTCATCTAGTCCATACTCAATGTCAATTAAAATATATAATAAATTACCGGAAGACTTAAAACAACAAAATAAAACCAATATATTCTTATATAAATTAAAGCAATTCTTAATTAAAAGAAGCTATTACACAATTACACGAATATTTAACGGATAAGTACAATAATAATACATAATTATGAATAAAAGATTTTTATTAATTAAAATAACAAAAATAAATTATATAATATACCTATATAAAAAATATAATAATAAGTATAAATATAATATATAAAATAATTATATGATCACAATAATAAACGAGAAGTATCTATGTAAGCATACAAATAAGCAATATTAAATATATTATAAGATGATTAAATAAATTTTAAATAAATAAATAGCATTGTAATAAAATAATAATCTAAGAAAACAAAAGCGATATTAAATATAAAATAATTAAACAAATTTTAAATGAACAAATAGCATTGTAATATAATAAGTAGATAAATGAATAGGAATATAAAATATAATATATCTCAAGAATAAGACAATCTAATAAAGCGCTCTTCCTCTCTCTTACTTATTTAAAAACTTGCTGTGCCCGACAGGGTCCATGATTGTTTCTATTTTTATTTTACCACCTATATGTGTACATCATGGATTGCAATAAACAATTTGATTTGATTTGACATCGCGCAAATTTGTAGGTACCTTTAAACACAATCATTTGTCGCCAATTAGGTTTGTTTTTCAGGTATTAAACTAGGCTCGCATATGACTATTAATCAGGCACATGTGGAAAGCTCCTCGCTGGTAATGAAAAATTTGTGGATCCTTTATCTTCATCACAACCATGCTCATGATGACGTTCACATAAACCAAAGCTAGAAGCTGCATATACATTAAAGCTGTCACCACTAAGCCGGTCCGCAAACGTCCTTTTCCACGTAAGCCTCAAAGTTCCAAGCCCGACCTCCGCCTCTACCTGCTCCCCTTGAGGGATTATAAACATGAAATTAAATATGTATGTAGTACTAACAATAGACGAGCCTTCAACTCTTTTACCCCCCCTTCCCCCCGTCCGCCCTTGACTCGCTTTCGACCATGTAATAACATGCATATTAAAAATTCGCACAAGTCCGCAATAACAAAATGGAGTCAAGGTTTCATGGTGTGGGTAGCCAAGATTGTAGTTATCGATAGTTTGAAAATTGGCTATGGATGGCTTTATAGAGACACTAGCTTTTGCCCGCGATTTCGTACGCGTTTTTTAAGTCGCGTTAAGTTACGTCATTGGATACTGCTCCGCTCTCATGGGCCGCAGCGTGATGTTATATAGCCTATATTATGCCCCATGATTCTGGCTATCATATCCTACAAGAAATTAACGAGTTTAAAGAAACAAACAAAAAACTCTTTAGTTTTATTATTTTAGGTTAAAACATTAAATAAACATTCTATAGAAATAAAAATATTTTCGAATTAGAACAAGAATTAGATAACTAAAAAAACCAGTTTGAAAAATTCAGTTGATTTCATCACATCACATAGTTTAAAAACATAACAATATAAATCACGTACAGCAGACCCCGGCCGTGCTTACACAACCGCGGCCAAATCCTAGCACGTCTTACATTATAGCCCAGATGATCGTAAACTAACACAAGACTAGACTGAGAAAATGAATACATACATAGGTATATATAGGAGAACATAAACCGTAGGTACGTAAGTGTAAAAGCTAAGTAAAGAAATCGGGTTACGGCTCGTAATTCGTTAACTAGTCCTTTTACTATTTAAGTACGTACGAGTAGAAGCCTACCTACTGTTATTTGCTCCGTGATAAGGTACGTACCCTCGTAATTTTCTGAGTGCTTGTGTTGCTGTCTTGGTCTGATTATTATTATCATTGCGCCTGAATAATGTAATAATAGGAATGTACAGAAAGAGGTACCTCTTGTATTATAGTAATATTTCATTTAAATAAGTAACTAATTTGTCGTGTTGGCCCAGTGGTTCAGGCCACCGCCTCTCATAGTAATGGGTTTGTTAATGGACACAGAAAGTTCCAATGTAGCCCTTTTAAACTCATATATACTTTTAAGTTGATTTTGAACATCCGTGAGGAAAACCGTCGTAAGGAAACCTGGACTTTATAACACTAAATATAAGTCTGAAATCACCAATCCGCCTCGATCTTTTATGTATAGAAAGCTGCCTTTGCTCTGTAGTAGGACAATAATCATTATCATCATCATTTCAGCCGAACGACGTCCACTGCTGGACATAGGCCTCCCCTATAGATCGCCACAATGACCAGTCCAGAGCTGCTCGATTCAAGCATTCAGGTTGAATCGGTAAAATGAGAAGAACTCAGAAACTCGAGTGGGACAATTAGGC
Source organism: Hoplodrina ambigua (assembly GCA_949774945.1). Classification (NCBI taxonomy): domain Eukaryota; kingdom Metazoa; phylum Arthropoda; class Insecta; order Lepidoptera; family Noctuidae; genus Hoplodrina; species Hoplodrina ambigua. The sequence goes on along the minus strand of OX458974.1, from coordinate 532,706 downwards.
CGATATTATTTTTGAACCAACGGATATTTTACATGTGTTCTTAAATAAATAAATCATGTGTCATGTCACCCTACAATGAACAGAGATTGATAATAATAATAGTCAAAATGAACAAATACACTATTAGCCATCAACATTTTACTACGGTTTTATTTACTGAAAGAATAAATAAACAACTATTTTTGCTTCACCCAGACAATAAACCGCCACAATCCGTCTTTTAATACATCACTATCTTTCTTTTGTTCGAAACCAATGGCAGCAATACATTCTAGTACATATTTATGCGGAAGATTCAAATGGTTTTACTACGTGATTGACTGAAAGAACTGAGACTGACTGAGACGGACTGATACTAAATTCCAGCAAGTCCGCTTGACTATGAGAAAGCGGAGCGTTGAGTGAGAAAAAATCCAGCAATAGAATCACGCCATTTTGAATGCGAAAAAATTCCATTTGTGGACTTATTCCTAGCCCATCGATTTGAACTCTTCTCTGATGGAAAGCTAGGCTAACAGAGTATTTTTCTACCCTCTTTAAAAAATGTTAGACCTATTGGCCCAGATTTAGGCAAAAAACTGACGCGTTTTTTTGCCGGAACCTTGAAGATCGTAACTTTGATATAAGGCTGATATTATGCGCATTTTTTGCGAAGCCATTTTTATATAGGTATTTATAAGATTTAGCTATTCGTGAAGTAAGTTTATATAAGAAGATTTTCCGACTGTTGAAATATGAAAATGAAGCTATTGTGTAGTTGATTAAAAATGAATGAATTTTGTTTTGTAATTTCGGGAAAAAGGTAAAACTAATATACAGGATAGGTCTCTTTGTTTGATAAACTAACGAGATTGCTAACATGTAAATGAGCTTAGCAGTCAAATTTCCACATTTAATGAAGCTACGTCTACTTTGTATATTGCTAGGAATATGTGCTTTAAATACAAAAAAGTCAAAATTACGTAACGTTACCTTGAAAAATTATTTACGGTACCTGATTTCATACAATATTCATAACTAGCCTGCTGCCCTGAACATTTTCCACGTGTAAGTTAAGTATGTAGTCATAAAAATACCTATGGCACGCGGCAATCATGTAGGTTTGCGATACTGAAAGATTTTCTATAATCGGACCAGTACTATTGAGTTTATGTCTTATGTATGGAAAACCATACATATATTAAATGTAAATGGTAAATGGTAACCGTAAATGGTATCCTATCATGTCCACTTTGTGCTTTAAGTTTCTCTAGCAAAGTTGGATATGTTAGTCACATGAGGACACAATGAATGAGCAACATGTCTGCGCCGACCACGTTGACCAGAAGTCGCTGTGGCCGAAATCTGCTCATCGTTATGGAAAACAACAAATCGTCGTTGATAGTCCAATTCCGCTTAACTAATATTGTTAAAAACCGCGTATGCACACTTTCGCAGATTTTACATGAGGGCCAAAAACTTCGTTTCTATAGGACGGGTAAATACTCAATGTCGTTTAAAAATTCTGAATGAGTTTTGAATGATTTTCGTTCATAAATTGTCATACGGGTCGATGCCAATCACAATCAGTTACCAACAGCCGCGATATCTATTTTTTCCTTTTATTGTACACTTGCTTTTGCCAGCGGCTTTGCCCGCGTACTATTATTTCAAGGGAACACATTACCTGAATGAAAAGTATCTTATGTGTTAATCCGAAAAAAAAACGTATCTATATGTCAATTATCATCCAAATCTGTTCAAAGGTTTACGCGTGATTGAGTAACAAACATACAAACATCTTCACGAACATTTACATTTAATGATAATTTAATTTAATTTTATTTTATTTTAATTTAATTTTTATATAATGTTAGTAAGAAGTAGGATTCAATGTTAGTTACGCGGTTTTGGACGATCAACGACGAAGTTATATTCTAGCAATTTCCCAAAAATAAATTAGCGACACATTTTCAATAACCGATATTAATCCGCATAAAAACATTAAGCTGATTACCGCGAAACGTTGATCAATGGAACAAACGTTCATTTATCATTTATCACTTAAACTCAATCCCTTATATTTGTAAAAAAGTGATCAATCAATCAGAACAGCTGTCATATTTTTTCGTCCTTATAACCTAGTTTAAAACGAGGGTCGGGAATTATTATATTTTTAATGTAAGAAACTTTGTTCCTTCTAGAACTTGCTGGATTACTGGTTTATTTATCAATAATTAATTTTCTTTTCGAGTAGATGATTTCAGATAATTTATTTATTTATTTAACTTTATGCACATGTAAAAATACACTGTACAAAGGCGGACTTAATGCCTTGGGCATTTTCTACCAGTCTACCTAGGGCGATACAGAGATAAAACATGGTAATCCTTTTTTTTTTCTTGTAATTTTTGGGCCCAGCCAAGCTTATCACGTTATCAATAGCGTTATTATTTATCAATACTAGTGGTCGAATAACGTATTTTTTGGAATTATTTAAGCTTTCTGTTTTACTGTTCTATAAAAACGTAAATTGTGCCATCTCTCAGACCCTTTTGGTGCGCGTAATATTCTTAAAAAGGGGTACAAAGTTTTCTGTTCACGTGTATTCTATAGATTGTAGTTCTAATAAAGTATATTTCAACACTTAACATTCTGATAAGTTTACCTTGAAATATCAATTGCAAACGACAAAAGAATAAGTTTAGCTACAGATTTTTTATCTATTATAAGTTGCTAGAGCTGTTAAAATAAAACACAATCGTGTAACTAAGCCAAGAAAACGTTACAAGAGGTTCTATATTTTAAAAGAAACCTGGACAGTCTTTAAGTAATAAATTCCAGAACAGCCCTAGCGAATTGCTTATTATTTTTATCATGGCCTCACTAACTCATATTTATCTCCTGTGTAAAGAAGATTTAGACGTCTTGATCTTACAAATAATAGAACAAAAATATAATCCTCCTTCTGTAAGTCAGGTAAAAAGTCAATACGCAACGGCTGATTAAATATATTCAAACACATAGACATACTATTAAAAAGTTAACCAAACTCACCAACAAACATGCCGATTAATAACAACAACATTGTTAATAATAATAATTCACTGCACAGTTCTTCTGTCACATTATTCAGAACTTATAATAATTCACCAAAGTGTTACAACTCCGTAGTTTCACATTACTTTAAAACTCGCGTATTTATTTGCCTATCGAACCGCGGAGGGACGTGCGGCCGGCGCGCGCGTCAGTTGTCAACTGCCAGATGCTAGATGATAAGATACCGGGTTGGGGTTGCTACATGTAAACCGCAAATACCAAGAATTTATTTCATTTTAAGTAGTTTACAGGCTGAATATAAAATCAAGTTTATGATTCATACGTAGACCCACAAAATCTTAAATTAATAAAGTTTTTCTGTGTTCAATTTAACAATTGTGGTTTTTAACATTAATAAATTATAAAACATTAAAAGAATTTAACAGGCTTCTGATTCTTTTTTCCTAACGAGAAGAAAGCTACGCGGCGGCTACGGCGTAGCATGCTGCTACGTTTGCTACGAGACCGTAGCAGATACAGGTTTTGACTTTACTAGTAGGCTTAGATTTCATTAATGGTCCAATAAATGATTATTAACGCTATTAAATAATGAAGACTTGTAATAAAAGAATCTGGGTGCGTATTATTCTAATTTTGTATTCTTAACACGAACATTTAACATTTCCGCTCCATTGCAACTCGCTATGGTATTCATGTAATTTTCTCTTCATTTCCCTTTATTTTCGGGAAACCATTTCTAAATCTGGCAATACATATTTAATTGAGAGCCGGCCGGCCGGCGCGCGCATGCGTACTGCAACCGTGACATTTTTATGAAAACAATATGTTGACACTTTATTTTTGGAGTCAGACCTTTACGTTTTGGAATTAAATAAAGGTATAATGTAATGTATAATGTACAAAGGCTAAGGGTATGTAAATAGAAGACAGTCAAATATAGGCTTTATTTTTAGTAATGTTTCTTTTTTATTTTATTTTAATACTGTGTTAGTTTTTCATTTATGTAGATACCAAAGTAGTTTATGTCCTCCCTTGGGGTTCAAACTTACCTCGTATCAAATTTCATCTAAATCGGATCAGTGGTGTAGTTGGAAAAGCATAACAGATATACGGGCAGAGTTACTTTCGCGTGTACAATATTAGTATGGATTAATTTCAAGAGTTTAATATAAAAATTTACCTCACATACATTTTCCGGCGAAGAATTTACAGAAAGCAGCAGGTCGGGATCCTGACATCACACCACAAAGTTCACCTCACTCTCACCTCACCTAAATTCACCGATAGACATTCTTACAGAATAGACAGGCTGTTTATTATTGCAGTGACGCACAGAAACCGTCTGTTTGTTGACACTTCAAGCTTTGCTTACCTATCATCTGGGAGGCTGTCTGTAACGTCCAAACACGCGCCCACTGGAACAAAAGCGTCTACCAGCTAGAGAACAACATTTGTAGGAATAACAATTAAAAGACGTAGGTGGACATTACGTTGCAGTCCGACGCGGCCTACGCATGTTTTTGAAATTATATTATCTTATCTCATAATGTTATGTTATTTTGTATTATATCCTTTAACAAAGGAAAGTTTATTATAATACTAGCTGCTTTCTGTGCTGTTCTTACTACATACGTTTCTTTCATCCGAGGTAAGTTACATTTTTGGCTACTGTTCTACTCTCGTGGTTTGTAGTGTGATGCTATATACTCGTAGCATATAGTGTTTCTTATGAAATGCCTAACATATACCCACAAAAAGATTTTCCCAATCCGACTAGTAGTAGTTCCAGAGATTAACGCATTTAACAAAAAAACAAAAGAAAATCTTTAGCTTTGTTTTATTAACATAGATTTTCGAAATCGAGATGAAATTGTTTGTTTGTAAGTTCTAGTTCGATTACAAAATATCTTTCATTTATAAAAATCTACATTATTACGAAGTGGGGCCGAACGTACAGACACGACTGGGGAGGTATCAGGCACCGGACGTCCAGGGTATCACACCTACCAAATTACTAACTCCGTGATGCTACTAAAAAATTCCTAACGGAAAAGAACAATGACACTTTTCCCAACCTATGAATTGAAGCCAGGGCCCCACGCTCAGCAGTCGCGTTTACGACCACAAAACTAACAAGGCACTCAAACTAAAAGATTGCCACTTCATCAAATTCATAATATATACTTTAAAAAACCCTTTTATTCAATAAACCTTCACAGATTGAAAAAGAGACAAATCTAGATAAGTTATAAGAAAAGGGGAGTCCCTCTAATTCCCTTTCCCCCTCATCTGGTGCACGGGCACTTGGCGCCACTGATCACATTAAGCTGTGCAGTGCATTTTTCACTCACCCCGTGCATTTGATTGTAAAAAAGCAAACTCAATCTACGTTATGTACTAAGCTGCTCCCGAAACGTTGATTGGTTCTCGATCGTTCACTAGTACGCTTCAATCGGAATTTTGTAAAATACCAGCTTTATATTCTAAAATATTTTTAACAAACAAAATAGGATTTTGGCACAACTTTTTTGTAGGTACCGATTCAATTTCGGTGAAAACAATTGTATCAGTTAATATTTGAACAGTTAGGTACTAACGTAAAAATGGCCGCTTAAAATCGGTAAAAAGTTTCTGCTGTAATAACCTTGTAGACTGATTTGCTATTCTCTCTTTTTGTTATTATTTTTTCGTATTATTTTTACATTTTAAAATATTATATGAAATTTGAAAACATTTAGGAATAAAAAAAAATATATAGGTAGCCTAGAGGTAGCCACACGATAGAATAATTATATCGTGGTCTAGGTTTAGTCTAGGATACCTAAACCACTAAACAAATCTCATAAGTTAGGCTATAACCAACACACTTGGCAAGCGAATAAAACCACGCCATTCGTTCGGCAATAAAAAATGCATCAGTAAGTGCACAAATACATATTTTCAGTCAATATAAATGGCACTGGCTTCCCGTTCGGGTGTACATAATGCATTTTAATATGCAATATATCAGAATATCCAGGCCACAAGCGATCCAAGGAAATTGCCAGATAATTTCCTATATTGGCGGTCTTATTTACATTTTGTATCGCGTAACGGGTTGTTAATTATTTAAATTAGAAGTTAGGGTTATCTGTAGTTCTATACTGATATTATAAAGAGGTATCTAACCTTTGTTTTACGTTTTTGTAAGAAGTAAGCTTCGGAAATCCTGTCCGCATACAAAAAATATTTTTCTGATTGAAATCCTTTGCCGAGTATCTTAGGCTATGTTTTATGATATACTTGACCTCCAAGCGGACGAACTTGCGGGCAGAAGCTAGGATAAATGTTTTTTGTTCATCTTGACTCATGTTACTACTTATTGCCTCTAAATAATCTGTAAATAAGAGCGCTTATGTCACAATGCCAAAATTTTAATTTCTAGACTCTAGTTTAATTAAAATCGGTTCATAAATTTCCGAGATTTTGACCCTCAAAGTTAGTATGAGAAATACTGGGCTGAGTAAACGTTATTAAGAGCTAGCCTCACTCTACTATGTTGGTTATGTATAGTGATAGATGTATGGTATTCTGTGGAAATAAAGGATAGTGAGATAGTACCTACGCTTAAAATTTTAATAACTGACAGCATAACATTACGCCTGTAATCCTCGAAGGGTAGGCTAGGTAGAGGTGTACCCACACTAGTACACCCACATTTCGCCGATTATGTTTGAGTCCCATGTAATAGAGGGCCAGCCTATTGCCATCAACCGGGCACAAATCCACACTCCGAGGTTGCCACTGAGATAACTAACAGATTATGGAAAACTGATTTTAATTACAGCTTAAGGGTCTTTTTCTAACGGAAAACCCTACTTAGAACATGTCTTTTTAAATGTGACTACTGAGTATGAGAAACGTCCTCATACTCAGTAGTCTCATTTAAAAGCAGTAAAACATCAAGGTAGTATGTCCAAGTGTCATGCGCACTAACAAAGAAAACCATACTTTATTGTAAGTACAGTCGCGTCGATATTTCTCAATCACCGTTACGGTAACTATCTGTTTCTCACGACATTAGCTGCCTTTATTTATCTGTCCTGTCTCCGTATCTCTTTAGCGGGTATTGGATCGTCCTTTACTCAGCCATTTTAACGGTGAAGGGTTCTTGTTTTTTAGAATTGATAGTTATAGTTTTAACCCTTTTTTACTACATCGGCCCAGAAGGTGGGCTGCAAGGTACAAATATTTTTTCAGTATCAGCCCCTTTTGGTATACCTAAATAAAATAATAATTAATCCACCTAATTCAAACTCATAAAACTTACGAAATTTAAAAAACATTCAAATCAAATTCCTTACAATATAATTATCTATCATAAACGTCAAAACGCTGCCTCGGAAATTCACGACTCCCTAAGGCCAAAAAAGATAATAATTCAAAAAACCAACGTCAATTTTTGTCGCAAAATCCGTAATAATATCGAGTATCTCATAAGCCTCATACGTCGAGATTAGGCCTGGGAATTTAAACCACAATATATTTTGGCCTCGGCCTTCCAAAAGAAGAAAGCTCGGCGATTTCTTCCGTTATTTGACTTTGCACTTAACTTAGAGCAATTTGAACAAAAAATCATACTTAGGTAACGTTGAATAGAATACTTAAAGTCGGTCAACTGAATATTGGGGTTATGTTGCTTTTTATGATCGTTTTAGTGACGGGCATAAGGAAATTGGACGGACTGGCTTGACTATGAATACAACACCTTTTTAATTCGACCGTAAAGGTGATTGGGACTTTTGATTTATACTTATTTGAACTATACGATATTTAAAATAATATAGCTGAAATGATTTTTTTGTTCGTTTATCGGTTTTTTTGGTTTAAATGTGTTTATCTCTGGTACTAATAGTAGGATTGCAATAAATGCTCTTTGCACCTTTACGATAGCTAGATTCATGAGAAATAGTATAGGGTACGACTCAAGGGAGTAGAGCAGTAACCACAGAATTTACACGGGTGAAAAAACCACGCAGACGAAGTCACAGGGAGCAGCTAGTATAAAATAAAATTCCCCAGCTGAGCCTGTTGGGAACCAGGACCCTGGACGTACTCCACAAGACACTTCTCTACCAATTAGTGAAGTATCCTGACCTACTTTCAGTTCTCGTATATTAAAAATGTAGTAATTAAAAACTCTGTAATACATTACGTTCTAAGTCATTAATTAATGAATTACTCAAGTGAATAACTTGCCAGAGAGTTTAACAATACTGAATTAAATTATGTAAATGTAAAGTGGTTACGAATTTCGTGCATTGCAGTATTTCAGCACTTATGTCGTTATTAAAATGCTACTAATTTTGCTAGTCTTCAGTAATTGATAGGCCAGCAATAAGACCGCATCATCGCACTAATCTGTTCAACCGCCTCAAAGGGTGCTCCATTAACAGTAGCTATGAAAGATCTGGGAGTCTCATTCGACAGAAAGCTCACCTTCCACGGTCACATTCTTACGGTGGCTAAGGAATCCTACCAAAGGCTGGGTTTTGTCATGCGTAATTGCCGTGATTTTCGTACCTCTCTTCCTATTAAGATTATATATAATGCACTCGTTCGCAGCAAATTAGAATCCAGCTCCTGCGTGTGGAATCCCCACGAGAGTACCTATGCAGTTTTGTTGGAAAAGGTACAAAAAGCGTTCCTTAGGTTTATTTATAAGCGCATACATGGCTATTATCCTTACCTATACCCAACGAAATTTCTACTGGGATGCCTCGGATATAATTCGCTAGAGGTAAGGCGAGCACGAGATCAGCTTACTATAGCCTGTAAAACTTTGCGTGGCACTATTGACGCACCTGATCTGCATACTGCACTGGCTTGCTTTTTTGTCCCGACTAATTACTGCCGCGGCAGAAAGCACAAGCTATTTGCTGTGCCTTCTTGTCGCACCGTTGCGCGCGCTAAGTCCCCAGTACCTCGCACTCTGTCTGTACTTAACGATCTCTTGGATTCTAATCCAACAAACGATCTGTTTGCGGATGAATGGACGAAGATTTTGTCGGTATGTCAGAAGTACTGTGAGGTGAATTTATGAAAGGGATGAAGTTATTTTGTTCTGTTTGTAAATGTATATTCGTGTTTTCTTTTTTATATTTTTACTTTTATCTGTCTTCTGTGTCTTTAATTATTTTAATTGGTTTATAACCGTTTTAATTAAAGTTAAATAATAAAATAAATAAAATAAATAAATTAAAAGTGTATTAACAAATTTGCCTCACTCGAAATAGTTTAATTGGCTATCACAGTTGGTTCCAGTAGGTACTCTTCCTATTATATTATTAACCCTAATAATCATTTACGACACGTGGTACCTACGTGATTTGCTTGCCAGTATGATTAGAATCTGATCAAACTAACGAAATAGTAAAAACCCATTTAGTCATTAGAACTGCAAATTACACTAGCAGCAAATGTGTGGATTTTTACCTTCTTGTATTTTAGACTTTTTAGTTAAAAGTCCGCAATTTTGATGTACTATGGATCTAATGAAGTATCATTTATCAAAATAGATCGAGCCGTTGATAAGTAACGAGCCGACAAAGGAACGGATATTTATACGTACAGTAGGATATATAGGTGTATGTATGCAGTGTGCAGTCTGTGTATGCATTTTTCTACATACTGCAGTCGGATAAAAACAATCTTGCATTCTCAAAACGTTATATTAAAACCAAAAATCTTTGCCACCACAAGACGTCAGACAACGAGGTAAGAGTGTAACGTAAGAACGTAATTCTAGGTACACGAAAGAGACAAAAAACTTGATTAGCATACAGTAGCCTGCCATTTATATGCAGATGCACTGAACCAATTATGCAACGGACGATAATTCCCACTGCTGGGCTACTGCAATTGGATTTACGTCGCTCTAAGGATCTAAGCGATCCGTTTAAAGAAATTACTTTTTTTTTTAATTTGTGAAGTTCTGATTGCCTTTTATTCTCTTTAAAATCGTGACGTGATGACCCAATGGTTTTAGGCATTCGTTTCTCATGCTTGAAGTTCTGGGCTATCTTAAAATATAATGTACTTTCTAAATTTATCTTGATATCAGTGAAGAAAAACATCGTGAGGACAACTAAAATAAATACCTGATATCACCAATTCAAATTGTCCAAGCGTGGTGATCAATGCTCGTAAATTTTCTGTTTAAGAACATAGCTTTGCTCTTGGGATCTAGAAACATGAAAAATAATAACTTAAAACATGAAAACTCAGACAAAGTTAGTTGCCTTCCTGAATGGTACTAAAAATATAGAAGTAGGTTCATTTAAAAACATAAAACTTACGTTGAAGAGCACTTAGCAAGAAAAACAGAAGGGTGGAAGCAGCTAAGGGTGAAAGTAAGTAAGAAGAAACAGTAACTAAGTTTGCTTACGAGCCGCTCCAGGGGTCACTACTGTATAATAACAATTTTATAAAAGATTTTAATTTATTTTGTTTGCATATCTATCTTGTTTTATGTGCTCGAGGCGTTGGGGTAGCGTCTATTAAAAATGAAAAGATATATTAATACCAGCCTATTTCTGTCCCACTGCGGGCAAAGGCCTCTTTTTATACAGGTATTAGGCCTTTACGGTTGGGCATTCCAACAGACATTAATTATTATTAGCTTTAAAACATTATGTAAAAAATACTTATTTTTAAAATAATTTATTATTATTGTTTATTTATAGTTAATTAAAACGGTTACAAACCAATTACAATAATTAACCTAGAACACAATACTAATATTATTATAATAAAGCCAATGAGTTTGTTCATAAATATGTATATTTTAAAAATAAGAAAAAATACTGCCTTTTCAAACACAATATACAACTCTGTTAAAGTCAGCACGTGCACATAAAGGATCGTGTCAGACAAAGCTATGCTACGCGACGCTAACACGCGATCCACGATATTTATGAACGAGCCACTTTTTCCGGTACACTGTTTTAATGCATGTCTTGCAAGTTAATGGTCCTTCTTTTTAATAAATGGTCCTTTTTTGCAGTTGTTTTACGTGCCAAAACGTAGTTGAATTTTTTATAATCATTTATAGCTTTAAAATGGACTATGAATACGGCGCAATTGCATGTCTTTTGTTATAAGAAGTTGGTACTGTTTAACCTTTACTAAGTTAAGCAAGTACATTTAAGATTTTGCATTTATTAAACAAATACTAATAACGGACTCCAATTAACACGTTAAACAAGATAACAGAATTATAACTTCGTTGTGCGTAAGATTCAACAAATTGTGAAGGTACGCCTACCTAGTTACGAGGATCTAAGCAATTTGTGCTCGCAAGAAGCAATTTCATAAGAAACCTGTACAAAAGAATTTTGATAAAACAATTCCTGTCAGCCATAATATGCCCAAATCCTTTGACTACAACAAAACTTATTAGATTTTTTTTCTATTTATTTGTTCCACTAATAAGACATTTTGACGGATTTAATAAACGTTTACTGCCAGGAAAATTTTAATTAAGGTCGAAATATAGGCTTTCATCATAGGCTGTATTTCATTTAAAAAGAAAAGAAGGAAACAAAAGCTTGTTTAATATGAGGTGTCAGTCAGAAAATATTTTCAATTAGTTGCCTGGAATTTCACAAGTTTACAAAATACTTAGTAAATTTAAATTAAAACGTTTCTGTAAATTAATTTATCATTTCAATACAAGGTGTGTTTTGATTTAGTTTTCTTGGAATTCGAGCTCAATGTTCAAAATTTGTTCATAATTTGCGCTTTTAAACCTTGAAACTAGTTTTTAGCCTGAATTATGTTAAATATTATATAATAATAATGAAATCAGCCTATTATTGTCCCGCTGCACTGCCTTTTACTATACGGAGAAGGTTTATTAATTGTGTGCTCATATGCTTTATTTATAGGGGGCATGCTTGCTCGAGAAAGATTAATGATTTCAGAATTAAATTAATTTTATGTCCAGGTTTCCTTATAATGATTTCTTTCTCCGCATCAAAGCACTAGAATGTTTTTATGGTATTTATATTTAAAACTACACTCGCTGACTGACTGACACCGGCTGACTGACTCGCAAAACGTTGCTATGTCCAAATTCCAACCTAGTTTGATTTGTACGCTTACCAACGTACAGTGTAAGTATCAGGTGATGAAAAAAGTAAAAGAAAAATTACGGCGAACCGAATTTTGTTTCGTTTTTTATCGGACCGATTTTGCCCCGAGTTGTTTGACTGCCGGCTCTTTGACATGTTTCCTGTAAAAAAAGCACTACACGAAAATTTTCTAGAGCTACTGTATCGTGTGATTTGGTGAGTAAACTAGTAAAAACGAATGCTAAGTCTGTTTGAACAGGTATGTCCAACTATTTTATGCAAATAATGTCAATCAAAAAGGAATTCTTATGTATGAGTATTATAGCAATAGGATTTAATTAAAACAAAACAACAACATCTTAATTAATCACTTTGCAATAAACAAACCTTTAATCTATGCCAATGTAAAAATCAGAAGAGGTTTTGCGCGCTAATAACTGTAACTACCAATCGGGTTGAAAAAAAAATATATTTGTTATATGGTAGTCAGAATCATGCAAAATAGTATAGGCTATAACACACTACGGCTCACTGGAGCGGAGATAGTAACCAAAGATGTAATTTAACGCGGGTGAGAAAACCCAACGCGCACGAAGTCCCGGGCAGGAGCTAGGAGAAAAATAATCTAGACCCTCTCGAAATACGTTACACTGAAATAAGAAATAATATCTTCAACATAGCTACAAAGCATTAATGATGTAGCTTACACTGGATTGGAAGCTCTTTACTGGCGATTATGATAGTTGGAAAAGTTTTGATCGGTAGTGGGACCACCATTGTGACATAATGAAAGTGAAAATTGAGGTGGCACTACGCGGTACCAAGTGACACGTCTGATGGAAACTCAAATATTTAACTTAAACTCCGATGACTCTTGGGAGAACTCTTTTAAACATTTTAATAGCTATCTTAAAACTAACCTGAGTCAATCATGATAACTTTAAGCCATGTTAATTAATCCGTTTGATTTTTAAATTGCTTTTAGTACACATAACATCACGCCTGTAATTCCCGAAAGGTTAGGCAGAGGTCCACTAATTAGACCCACACCTACATTTTGCCAGTTATGTTTATGTCCCATGTAATGGGGGACGAGCCGCAAAAATGTTCGCTGAGAAACTAGTTTTTTATAATAAAAAATCTTTTATAAAATATAATAAATAAAGAATTCTGAGTCTTAAAAGTTAATGTAATAATTACTTTATCGCGTCACTAACTTAAATAAAATATCAGTAATGGTTTAGTGGACACATTAGTCGGCTGGAACTGTGGTGTAATGGACCATTACACGTTTTAGATAGCTTTGTGTTAATGGAATAAAATGATGCCACAATGGAGGATTCGGACAATCACGTTTAATGTTCAGACTACAAGAACTAATGTTAAATTAAATGTTTGATAGCAGACAATAATGGTGCTAACATTATACTATTTTTAGAAAGACCTTTTTAGCTTTACTTGAGAAAAAAAAAAAAACAATTTTCGCCTATTTTAAAGGTGATTTGTAGGTGCTGCTGGTTTCAGTTACTTAAAATTTTACTATTTTATTGATAAAGTTTCTTGCTCGATCTTTTCCATAGAAACTTTTACTTACTATTTGGAACGACGAACTAGCTTCTACTTACCGACTGATTTCTTGACGCTTCAAAAGTGCTTGTAAATAGTTTATTTGAAATACGAATTATATTTCTTTTATAACGCTTGCGGATGGATCTTGTGATTAGGATCTTGGTGAGGAGTTTAGCGACACCGCACTTCAAATAAAACGCATACGTCAAATAAGTCTCGATGAAATTTTATAGACAAAACAATGACATTGATATTTAGGCTTGTGGTCACTCGAAAACTATTAATGTAAAATACTAGCTTATGAGTTAACATGTTTTTGTATTCAACATGAAATTGATAGAGTCATCCAGAATATCAAAAGTTTGATATCTGTGAATATCTATACTAATTTTATATAAGGTAAAGTTTGTTTATAAGAGATACCTCTGGAAGAACCGGTTCAATTACAAAAAATCATTTATTGTACAACGAGACCTAAGCAACTACAGAACTAGAGAATATATCTACCAATACGCCTACGACCAACACCATTAACTATCTCAACCTCCTCATCTTGTCAAATGATTCCCACGATCTGTCCCAAAAGTTGGTGCATTCCTGAAGTGTGTGTTAGTCTTAGTTTAAAAAGTAAGGGATGGTTCGCATCGCTTGTCCCGTCGTCGGATGCCTCGGCTTCTCTCCTTCTGAACTATTTTCAAACTGTGGCTTCACTTTTGTAGATGTATTGTTTGAATTGGAGGAGCGATGGTTGTGCGACTGTTGCAAGAGAATCGTTTGGTAAACAACTAGTGTTTTTGGTTGCTGTCGGCTTAGTTTCTCCCGCCTTATGTCTCAATTATATCTAAATTTGTTTATTGAAAATTAATCTATCTTTCTAATGGGCACATAGCAATTTAATAGCTGTTTGGTGGTAAGAAATATTTATGGCAGCTCTTCACAGCATGAACATATTTACTTGTCCTTAATAACATATTCTAAGACAACGATGCCGATGTCTTAGTATTGCTAGCAAACCTGAAAGCAACCAGTAGCTTTTACGTAATATAGTTCACGAAGTGTGTCCGTAGGATTTCTCGCAAACTATAGCGCAAAGCTAAACGATTCCGTCGTAACGGTTGTTCAAACTCCGTCTATAATTTACGAAACCAACATTTACGATTTTTCACATTTATTTAGTTCATATATTTTTGAAGTATTACTTTCTTTGCTAGCCATTATTATAAGCAGTAAACACAAGCAATAATAAAGTTACTTTTCCATAGTAAAGTACATAGAAATTTCAAAGGATTTGGTAATCACATTTAGCTGGCACCCGGAGTATGCCGGAAGAACCGCTCAGTTGGTTCTTGAAAGCTCTTCAAACACATCTCTTATTATGAAGCAAGTCTCATTAATGGTTGATTATGGTCGTTTAAATGTTAAATAATAGGCTTAGTACTAAGCGCTTTTCAACACAAAATGAATAATTTTATGTCTTTAAGTTTTGATGGAAATATTATGTATATTATCTAGGTACTCTTAGGAACCCCCAGGGTGACAGTAATATAGGCTAGCCGGCGAAATATGGGTGTGTACTATACACACCCATACCCGACCTTTACCTTTCAGAGAATATAGGCTTACGTACGTTATGTATCACAAATTATTAACTATATTCATATTAGATTCTACCCGCGATTTCATCTGCATAGATGACAGAAGTAAGCTAAAGTACTTAATTGTCCCTGGGAAACACAAAAACGGAATAAAAGCCTATAAGCTTATAACAGACTATAAACTATCTCTGCGCCTTTCATCCAAATCCGTTCAGCAGTTCTGGCGTTATTGAGTAACAAGCATCTATTCATCCAAACCTTTGCATTTAATATATAAACGCATTTATGGATCGAAGGATAGTAGTAAGATAACCACAGAATCATACTTTTATAAATCTAAAATATCTGCAAGAACCCACATATTTACTTTACCATCTATCATTTCATATTAGACGTATTTTAATGCACTTTTATATCAAACGTACTGCCACAATATTCGGATATTGAATATTGAAAAATGTAATAACAATTATTTGTCGCGTTTCCTATTGGTCTTCGGTTTTAGAAAGAGCGAATGGCGAATTAGACATCTGGAAACGGATTTTATTGGTCCATTTGTAGTGATTCTAATCGCATTTAAAATGAGCCGATTTTACAATATGCAGTATCGTTACGTCTTTTCTTTTAAATAGAAGACTTTCTTGTGTAGTTAAGAATAATTATGCTCTGTAGATAGCAAAAGACCAACGAATAAGAATGAACAACCTTAGCACATCAAAGTCATCCTATAACTATTCATGATTGATTTTTCTTTTATCATTTTGTAATGTATTAAAATATCAATTAAGATAAATCCATATTAATATGATCAATGTGAAAGTAACTGTCTTTTTGTTACGCTTTCACGACTAAACAACAACAACTGAACCGATTTTAATAAATCTTGAAACGGCCGCCGACATTTACGCTGGCGAAGTCGCACGCGGATGCTAGTATTATTTCATTTGAGGTCTGTCTCAAAAGTAAGCTCCATATAAAAGTGGTCTATGTAAAGTATAAGGGCGATTATATCAAAAGCTTTTGCTTAGTCAGTTAAAATATCCTGATTTTAAATTAAACTTAATTTTAAATCGTGTAATAACGATTTCCAAAATGTAATTGTAATTATAAAATAATAATTATTTAAAAAATAAGTTGTAAGTACTGTTGGGTTCCCCATCACCCGCTCCCAGTCCGACCAGTGCCCATGTATCGTTTGACGATTCGAGTATAGTAGGTACAGTTGCGCACAGATGCACACTTCATCTTTTACATAACAATTTTCGTATTCCCTTTGCACGGTACGTGCAGCCGTGTTTCGTTCGGTACAGGTGGACACTGAAGTGATTTCATTTCTTATTCGTTTCGAGTGTCAGTGCATTTTGTTTTGGCTTTGAATTTTATGTGTCACGGAGTGTGATTGGTTTAAATTTTATGCGGAGTTATGTCATATACTTATATGCATGAGTGTGAGTGCAACTTATTCGATGTTGGACGTCATCGTTGATGTTGATTGATATATCAAACACTTCATGTTGGTAATTGTTTTAAGTCCGCCTTTGTACTATTATATGTATTTACTATTTACCTACCTGAGCATAAAAAAATATGAATAAATAAATGTGAATAGTGTAGTATTCCAAAATAATGATTCCTTTTCAAGTTTTTTTCTTATTTCTATTTTTCTTTCTTATTCAATTCATTTATGTCTTTGGACATAAATGAATTGGCTATTTTGCTGCAGAAATAGATATATATTTAATAATAATTAATTTGAAAGGTAATTTACTGGTACTTATACTGTTCTCAAATTTTAACTAAAATAAATCTTAGCCTAAAGTACAAAACTGAACATTTTGCAATGTTGATAATGTTCATAAACCAGTAAATTGTCTACTAACTCAGCTGAAACGATGATAATATTATTTCACCTTTGTTTGTCTTTCACCAAGTACGTAATAAAATGACATTTATTACTGAATTACTCGTATCTAAGACTAATAAAACTTATTATAAGTATTTCAGTGCCTAAAGATAAATCACCTAATTGAGCTAAGTATTGATGGGTACTGGAGGCATTTATAGGTTTTATCACTGCGCGTAACACAAATAAGATTAATGATAGAGATATCATGAAGTTTGTACCTAATTTAGAGAAGTAGAAAAAAAAATAACTTAATGGGACTACCTGTAGGAATTTCTTATAAATAATCAAAACTACATGAAACTACAAATCAAAAGCCATATTATTAATAAAAAATTAAAAAAAACTTGGAGTTAAATGTAAAACCGAAATATCTCTCTTAACAAATATTTCGCCATTCATTACACTAGAAATCAAAAATAATAGTTGTGAAAGTTTTGAGTTCGCCAGTACGCCAGGGGCGGACTTGCCAAAGAACGCCAGTCCCGCTTTGACTCGCTTTCCGTATTAAATTAACTTTTGTTCTGCAGTGTACCGCGGCTGCACGATTCGAACGTTCCGTTTTCCCTGTTTTCGTGAAATGCTACATGTTAATGCATGTTTGTAGTTTTTTGGTCCTTTTTTAGTGTTCAGAACTTTGTGTAAAAATAATTGAAAAGGTAGGACACAGAGAGATTTGCGCTTGCAGCAACTGGCTTTTCGGCTTCACTTTGTTTAAAACATTATTCAGCTTTTGAAAAATTATTTAATTGCATTGTGTACTCTTATGATTGTTTGTTACGATTGCTTGTAATGTTAACATAACATTCTATTTGGTTTCAGAGTCTTAATGAAGCTTGCAGAATTCTGGGTAAGTGCTTGATTTTTTTTTGACAGTACTGTTTAATCATTTGGTGACATTGACTAAGCGTGCGAGCTTTCCCTAAGGTCTGAAAACGATAAGGAATCGAAAGAAGATCTCTCAAGGACTAAACCCTAAACAAAACCGCCATAAAGATAACTGCCCACAGAAAACGTTAACGCACTTTGACGCGACCGAAAAATGTCGGACCCTATAAAAACGATACTTCAAACCCACCTATATTCCTCATACAATATTTAGCAACGGTTTAGAACATAAAGAAACCACTTTATCGGTGAACGTAGTAGTTAATTTCCCCGTGAATTTAGATGCCTTGTAAAAGTGTCGAATGTTACCTGTTTTTATTATATTGATTTTTGTTGGGAATTTGGACGTAACCGGTAGTTCGTTGGTGAATATTTTAGGCTTATAAGGGCGAATTTCACCAATCTTTTTACTTGCGTATCAATTTAGAATGTTTAATAGTTTTTTCACAAAACTAGTATTAAAACATTTTGGTGCACTCATCAACTTCCTTATCCGAGACTTTTGAAACATAAATAAGGTTATGTGGGTTTGCAATTTCTATCTTTATTGTTATTTCACAATATTTGCTCCGTTGCGTTGTCACAGTTGTAATGCCTTTGTTGCCTTGGTTGGTTGCCGCGCTACTGTTCTCTTCGATTCCCGTACATCTTATTGCCTATAGTGTACTATATCCTGTTCACAGTCATAATCTAACCCTACACTTAAAGATACACTAACCTTTCAGAAATCGTCACATAAGGAAAAAATGATTATGCCACCTCTAGATTATTTCGCTCTGTCTCTTTCTAAGATAAGTATACAGGTGTCCCTCGACCGCAAATATATCTATAATTGTTTCTTTTCGTATTATTTCCTGGACACGTAATTGTTTCGAACGACTCACTAACGGGAATGTCGGTAAGTTTTTCTTATAACATTGAATCTTACCTTCCATTCAATAGAACCTTTATCGATCATCCGATATACTCTCATTTTCCTCCACAAAGTTTTCAGTAACAAGGTTATAAGCCAAATAAGCTGAACATAAACGTGATTGTCTTACTGTGCTCTGATTTATATCCAATCGGAGGCCGCGCCGATACTTGCTTATTTATTCTATGAGTGGGCCGGAAGGGCACTCGCCCGGATGTGGTTGTTGAACGGTACGCGGGCTAAGTTATGAGCAGCAAGAGATATAAGTATTTTATGAGCTGGATAGGGAAAAAAAGAATAAAGCTTAATTCAGACTACGCTATAATATAATCTTTAATGTATATAAATTACACGTCACGTTGTTTGTCCGGGATGGACTCCTAAACTACTTAACCGATTTTAATCAAATTCGCACACCGTGTGCACTTTGATCCAACTTGAAAGAGTTTTTTTGTCTCAATTATTTATTCGTCTTAATATTTTTTTATTGGAAATCTGAGCCACAGCAACGCGTGGGCCGGTCAGCTAGTAGCATATAGTTCATAGCACAACAAAATCGCTCACCATACATTTATTTAAAACACGTTCACATTTTGCTATACTTTAAGTTATGGTCTGAATTGAGCTTCAGGTACAGGGAGAGAGAGAGAGGGAGAGACACTTTACTGCAGTTTAAAAGTTTTATGACGTTGCAAATACTGATGACGTCACCCGAAGTATTTCTTAAGGAAATAAAGTGATGTGATAAATTTTTTTGTACATTTTTTTATATTTCTTTATAACTTATTTTTTAATTTTATTTTGTTTCTGTACGCTACTGAAATGTTCATAGAATAAAATTAAATGTAGTTTTATTCTGTATTTTAGAAGTGAAGACCTGTAGTTGGCTGGCAATATAATTTACAGTTACTAGTCGGCTGAGCTGTCTTTCAAATTAATTAAATAAATAAAGATCAAAGCTTAGGCTCAGTCTACTGGCTAACTTCAACCTAAAGAGAGACAAGTTCCTGACGGCCTTGAAGTCTATTATCTAATACAAGTAGCATCTCAACGGCAAGTAATGAAAATCTTCTGAAGGCTCAAATCCAGATATTAAGATGCTCGAATAAGTAGAAATCTTACTACTATTATAAATGCGAAAGTTTGCATGGATGTTTGTTTCTCATTCACGCCACAAAGGCTACACGGATCTGGATGAAATTTCGCACAGAGATGGATTATAGTCTGGAATAGCACATAGGCTAATGCTAAGACTTTTTGTTTCAAAAATGTACGGTTCCCGTGGGATAATATATCAATTCAGATGCAGACAAAAGTCACGGACAGAAGCTAGTGGTTATATTTTTATAGCGATTCTCTCATAACCTGTACCATGGAACGTGCTGGAAACATATTTAGGGCGTACTTCCTGTGTCAGAAATATTGCTTTGGTACGCACCACGTTTATTTGGCGGCGGGCGGTGGAGCCGTCACTCTTGGCCGAAACGACCCGAGGGTACGCGCACCTGATGATTTTCAGGATATTATGCTAAAGATTTTTGCTTCGTAGAGATAAAGGGAAATATAATTCTTTCTGTATCAAAAGCTGTAGTGTTTAAGCAACTCAATAGAAGAAAGAATAGAGAACTAAATTGAAAAAAAAAAACAACAAATAAGTAACTGCTTAATGTTTTTTCTTTTATTATACACCATACCTACTATCTATACTAATATGCTGAAAAATTTTTTAATCGTTGGAAAAGCATATAGGCGAATTCGCGAGCAGAAGCTAGTAATTTTATATACAGCCTTTTGTCTACTAGATTATAGGAAATATCCCGTAAAAAAAACATTGTGTATGTAGCGTTATTCACTCCTAGTTGCCGTATTTTGCATTCAGCCTCTTCTATAATGAGGTCATTATATTCAGACGCCGTACTCGAGTGGGAATCAGTCGTACTCAGCCGATGTGTCGGTAAGTGGAACTCGAGAACATCTCGCCTCTAATACTCGTGTCTGTGTCAATAGACCAATCACGGTACATTGCTGAACATACACGTTCGATTGCTGGTTATTATAAGACTGCCAAGAGCCTCTTATGGACAAAATTTGAGCATTTTGACTGCGTGTTAGCGATTTGAGAGAAAGACCAGCTTTTTTTAAGATGATTTTGATCTTCAAACACCCTTTAGTTTGCCAATGTTTTATTCCACTCTAATATTATAAATGCGATAATGTCTTTTTGTTACCGCCCTTATCATGGTAATACCACTGAACTGATAATGATGAAATTTGACGAGGAGGTAGCTTAGGATTTAGATAAAGACATTAGTTTGTAGGCATTCCCGGACAAAGTCACGGAAAAAAGATTCTTCAATTATAAAAGAAAACATTGTGACATTCAGATCTGAGTATTGGAAATACAAATAAGACACAAAAGACCTATTTTTGCAAACTTTTTTATTAGTTACGAATACCGATTATCATAAACCACTCACATACAAAAACAGAATCACACACGCGCAGGTGGCACATTTACAGCCATTCGCAACTCTCAACTTATTCCCAAGTTGTAGGCGGAGAATTTTTTATTCTATTACCAAATTCCTTAATCGGTTCGTGGGAGGGGTGGAAACTTTAGTTCGCCCCTTGAGGGGCAATCATCCCCAGTTAGAGCAGTTATCGTTTTCTGCGGCTCCTCTAAATGCTATTATTACTCGGGCTTTTACGCGTTCAATTATTCTTTTCGACGAAAAGTTTACAGTCAACAGACGGATTACAGGACATTTTAGCGAATTATTTTCGAAATTGTTATTTTTGCGGTTCGTTTCGTTTTTAATGCGATTAGTTGGAAGGCAATGTTTATTCATGTGGAATTGTTTTGTTAACAGATGATACCTATGTCTGGGGTCTTGTGGACCTAAGAATTAAAAGAGCAAGAAATAGATAATTTAAAACTATGTATTGTAATATCACATTTATGTGAACGTGTGCCGTCAGTTGGGGCTGGCATTTCTTTGCAGTCATGGCTATTTTGAATTGTTTTTTACCATACAATATTTTTTTTCACACTAGACCTTCATCTTTTTACGTACATACATGACATGTTAAATTGTTTTCTCATTTAACCCATAGATTCAATATTCATGGTGTAATCTAAAGTACTTTTTTATTTTGAAAGAATATTCATAGAGTTCCTTGCTCGTTCATCTTTATAGGAACCTACTGTTTGGAACGAGCAACTTTCTTAAACTTTCTGGCTGACCGACTCCCTAACTATTCAAAAGTGCCTGTAAATGGTTTATTTGAATTCAATTATTTGAGTTGAGTCCAAAGTACAAAGCTAAAAAAGAAGGTCTAAAATCTTTTAATTCTGAAAGTGGCTCTTTGAAATTGTATTAATTTATCAACCACTTGATCCTCAGTGCATTATTAGGACGGTTCATTTATCGTTCAATTAACAAAGGATTTAAATAATTGAGTCGGTTCCACTGAATCTGTCAGAAACTCTAATTGGTGGCTAAACTTTCTATAACTCCGATGGAATCGTATTTCGGGGAAATCAGAGACAATCCGTAATAAGGGAGGATTAATTAATATTATCGGGGTAACTTTTACTCACCGTTTACATGTTGCTGGATTTGCACTGAGCAACTGATTTTTAATTACTACATATAACACAATATGAGTACGCAAATCAGACTTTTCCAACAGCGTTTCTAAAAAAAGTTATCTAGTCGATATTTTGGTCAATATATAATTAATTCGGTAAATAAATGTAGAAAGGGTAAAGGCACTAATGTGTGGCTTGTATTGAAATAACTTAATTTTAGAATGATACGTAACTAAAAACTGACGCGACGGAAAACTGTCTATTCTCAAATCCCCTTAATATAGGCCCTAACAGCACTATACTTGCATAATAATAAAATTAAACATCAAAAAGATTTTAGTCATCATAGTTAGTCAACTGTCTGCCTGTTGTGTTCTAGTTTAAGGAATTAACTGATAAAATTCCAAGCATTTTTGTCTACGATCTTGGGGTGATTTATATCTACATGAATCGACAACTTTGCACCAAGGGGCACAAGCCCGTATGTCATCACGTCCTAAAGAATATATACAATATTCTACGTAAAACATGCGAGCTTGTTATTCAGAATTCAACAGAAACTTGTGAACTGGCAAAAAGCTTACAAACGAAGCAAATATATCCGTAAATAATGAACAGCTTCCAATATCGTTTGTTGAAACGTTCCCGTTTTCGACTGTTTAAAGTATCATTTAACAGCGTTCACTGCAAACTTTAAATGCCAGAACACAACTGAAATGTTCTGGAAAAGTATTGGAATTATGGAAAAAAGAGAGATTTTTTTTCCGTCTAATTTGTAAATAGCTTAAATTATAAACGGCGCATAAATATTTGGTTTTATTTTACCGCGGCAAAGGCTTCTTCTCATCCTAAAAAAACAAGAATTGATGGCTAAGCTTGCTCTACCCTTGTTTGCGATTTTAAACCAGTCCATAATAATTTTAATTATTATATTTTCTTCACTGGGATGCTCGGGGCTAAGTAACAATAGCCGCAAGGGTCGATCTATTAGGTTAAGCAACGCTTGCCGGGGTTGGTCAGTAGATGGGTGACCATCTTTACAGAGACTCCTCCGTGCCCCGGAAAGAACGTTAAGCAGTTGGTCTCGGCGGTCATACGTGCATCTTTGACAGTTGTTACAGGTCGTCAGAAGCCCGAAAGTCTAATAACCAGTCTTACCATGGGGTATAGTATTTCCCAGTTACTGGGTTTTGGAGGGTAGATAGGCAGTCAATCTATGTAAAATACTGGTATTCAGCTGCATCCGGTTAGGCTGGAAGCCGACCTCAACATATTCAGGAAAAGGCTAGGTAGATTGTTTGATATTTTCTTCACTGAATACAGATACGTATCAAATAGTAGGTACCTACGTAGGTACTACCTGACTCTTGAATAAATAAAACAATACTTCGAATATCACAAAAGAACTGTTTATAATCACAAAACAGCGGCAAAACGATATGAAGACTTCCTCTTAGAAATTGCCAGTATGTAAAAATCTCCCCCGGTGACTTAAGGTGAAATGAGCGCTAGATGAACTGACATCATACCAATACTAATTGGCAGCTCACATAAAGTCACTTAGTTTAAAGGGAAATATTATAAGCACGTAAGTACCTTGCAAACCTGTCCTGACATTAGACGTTCGTAATTAATTCAGCCAATAATAGCTCACTTGCTCAGGAATCTGAATTCATGGAATTGTAAGCTGCTTTGACGAAATAGGTCGTATAGTAGATCTGTAAAACACCCTTTTACAAATCCACTATTCTAAAGACCATGGTAGCACTAGTAAGCGTTACAAGGGGGGTTCTGGGTTGGCCTGCAGGGCCTGTGTGAATTTAGTGGAGACGCCATTTTTTTAAAATTTGTTTTACTGACAAAAACTTTACTTTAAAATATAACAGTTCTTACGACAGCAGCCCACCTATCGTATTTATTTGCTACTAATATACTAGGTTTGTGAACATGATATAGTGAAATGTGAACGTAAGAGTGAGGGAAGGAGTGCCCCGGGTACTATAATATCTCGTGCTTACTTGGCTCATCTCCATTGAGATAAAGAATATTATTGTTACGTTTAAACCATATTCTACATTATCTCAACACTCCGGTTAAAAAGGAACAGATTTTAATTTGTCACCCAGGCGTTCTATAATCCAGGTTGTATAAAAAAGGCTGAAACACTCAGTCATCAAGAATTTAAAGAATTTTCTGGCTTTAACGCTGAGTAGAGGTAAGCTTATTGTTAAGCTGGCGCGAGTGGCTTCGCTGATAATTTCACTCAAACTGCTTTAATAAAAGAAGTAATTAATGGTTTATATTGTACTTTTGGCGCTTCACTGTTAGCTTTTTGTGTTAAGTCGTTTCTGAAACTTTAAACATTTTACATTTCCGTTTGGTGAAGGATTAAAAGACATTTTCCATTCTTGATCTTTTGTAAAACTGCAGACTATTTAATATTACATATTTTCTCATTTATAACGCAACAGAGTTAAATCTTTTTATTTCAATTTACAACTGTTCGACTATATTTACTTTTCAATTCGTTTACCTTCTTAAATTGTTGATAATTATGTAAACATACTATTCTGTAAACTCAATCAACTCAATAGTCTAATAACTTTAGCCTCCGTCATAAAACAGACATAACTTCAATACTTTGATATTAAAATCTGTATTTATTTTGTACAACAGTGGAACTGAGTAACTGCGTACTAAGAAAGGCTATTTTATTACTTCTTATATTCCTTAGTGAACAGTCAACACAATGGAACACAACAATAAGCGTAGAACAAAATAGATAGATGGTCTTCTGGACAAAAGACTGCATTCACAAAACACATTTTAGTGAATACTTTCATTTTGAAACGACATAATGTTACAATACAATGCTGAATTGTAATTTATTACAATAACAAGTAAAGAAGGTTAGTAATGGACAAGTTTTTAACTTTATTTCTGCTCGGAAATTGTTATTTTTAGTAGGCTTACTCTTGAACAAAATCGAGAATGAGATTGGAATCGACTGCATGTTTGACTACAGCGATTGACTTGAGGTTGCCATACAAATGAAAACGTAAATTACCAAATTTTAAAATATTAAATAACTCGTTAATTCTATAAAAAAATTTCTTCTTGTATCTATTGGAATTGAAACTGGATCGGATGTACATGTAATGTCGATTCCAATCTCATTCTCGATTTTGTTCAAGAGTATGCCTACAGGTCTCGTTAAGAGAATTTTGGACTTAAAACATTAAACTTTCCGCTACCCTATGTTGTAGTTTTAAGCCTACATCTTTTAGTCTAAGGTAATCGGGATAAGACGTTTTACAAGAGAAAGTAAACAAGTAGGAATTTCCGTTTAATGATTAAAAATCTTTTTTTTTTTTCAATTATTTACGGTTTAATAAAATACAAATTGATCAAATGAAAAGTATTTATAATGTCAAACAGCTATTTACAAAATAAATATAAATGTACACGGCACGGTATACACGGTACCCAACCGGTATAAAATATTTATTTTTAATTTTTGTTCAGTCTGTTTGTTCCGCCTTATCTCCGAAACTGCTGGATCGATTTTGACGGAAATTTCAATAGCAGAATAAAGCTTGACGTTTTTAATTTTCTTTTAACTACCCCTAAAGAGGATCCAAGGGACATTGAGTGTGTAGGGGAAGGATTTAATCTACGCGGGCGAGGTCGTATGCAGAGTAGGTATTCAAAAACCTCCATGGATAATTTTTGTACGTTTTCTGACAACACAAACAAAGAACCTGAGGCTCAAACAACCGCACATGCAATCGCCAGACTAATGAAACAGTCTTTCCATTCCATCTACAAAACCCTTTCCCTTCTTATAAACAAAATACATCCGTTTTTATCCCGTTATCAGCATACATGTTCCCTTCAGTCTGTTCTCTCCGCGCTGTCACAACTGCCATCAATCTTATCGGTGAATATTTCTTGATTCCAACCCTCGAACGGCATCAAAAAAATATGCCACACGAATATTTTTATTCACGTCGTAGATACGTACGGTGTAGTGATGGGATTTCACGGGGTTTTGATGTCATCTTACTGCTATTATAAATGCGAAAGTTTGGATGGATGGATGTTTCTTACTCATTCATGCCAGAACGGCTAAACGTATCGGAAATTTGGTACAAAGATAGATTATAGTCTAGAATAGCACATAGGTTACTTTTGTATTCCGGAAAAGTGTACGGTTCCCGTGGGGTTAACTTGGACGCAGACGAAGTCGCAGGCGGAAGCAAGTAATTTTATAAATACCACGGGAATGTGAATAGGTATACCTTTTTTGTTGTAATCAGTCTAAACACTGTGGTGGGTACATAATACTTGATTGAAACCTTAATTAACAGCTTCCCATTCGCAATGTTATGATTAAAACTGAACGACTATTGTAAGGCTAATTAACTATGAACTCTTGCGAATGTTACTAATAGGGCTACCGATTGATTTACTCAGCCAAGTCCGAACGACGTCACTTAATCTAAAAGATCTCTTTTCCCTAATTCCCGTAATGTAAGCCACGAGTAACATCCCTAGCGGTGACGTCACAATGTGTCGGAGCGACGCTACGCGGTTGACAAGCGCTTAATCAAGATGGCCGGAATTCCCGCGTTTTTTCCTCCATTAACAATGTTGACGGTTAGTGCGAGACAAGCGATCGGTAATTACTTGCATATTTAAATGTAGCTTTAATATGTGGGAAAACACTTTAGTATCTGCCATGTATGTCCGGAAGCGGATAGTATTACATACCACTAGTAATTTATAGCAATGCGTAACTAGTTCTTTGAACATGCAACGGGTTGAAAGGGATTTTTTTCTGTTGATAATCTGTAACCGTATATTGCTCTCTATTGAAAGTGAGAAAGGAATTCGCATTAAACACAATAAGGGGGCTTCAAATCAGGCTTTTGTTGTCACGTTTAAATTAGGTTTTCACAAAGTGTATTTAATGATGAAATTTTACGAAATTTACACACTTCGACAGATTACTTATTTGCTTAGCATCTTTAACAAAAACCCATACACCAACAAAACATTCCATTTTTCACCTCTAAACGATCCAAATCTAAACGATGTACGAATCTCATGGCTTGTGGAAATATAAAAGAATAAGAAAGCTAATTCCCGCGCCACACGTTATCATACACGGAACGAGCAAATAATGGTATCGGCGACGAGAGATCCGAATTTGTGGGGAGACCGAAACCAGGACCGAGATACCGGCGGAGATTAGCTGGGTGAAGGGAGAATACTAATCCTGTCCTGAAGATTCGGAAAATGTGTGAGGTATGTTTTGTTAGGGTTCTTTCGCGTCTCATGTTGTGTAGAATGAATTTGGGAAGCTTACAGCTGGCTTGTGTAAATATTAAGCTCTGGGAAATTGACTGTAGGAAAGTGATGATATTTGAAATTGTGTATAAGCAAGCGTCGTCGTAACCGCTGGGTTACCACGACGCATACTTCACCAACAAACGCCCGCCTCTTATACATAAGGTTGATGTGTATACATGGGTCCAAATCTGGGCTGGTGACTTTTTTTAAATTCAAATGTACTTTTTAAGTTAATCTTGGACATCACTGACATTTTAATAGAACGTGGACTTATATCTAATTTTCAATCCGCCTTGAGCAGCCGTGGTGATCAATGCTCGTGCCTTCTCTGTATGAGAAGAGACCTTTGTTCTGCAATAGGACATTAAAAAGCTGTATTATTTTTATAAGTAAGCTTTGCTGAAGGACATTCTGCAAGATAATCCTTCATGTTGTCGTTAATAATAGGTATCTTTTTAAATATTGTACGGATTGTTAATGGGCAGTTTTACTGTTCTAATTTATCATATTCGCCAATTGACGCCCAAAGATAAGCTAATATTAGAAATAACCTCGCCTTTTTTGCTTATACATGTTCCTCGCAAAAGACTCCCATTCACTTTTCCGTCCCTTAGATAATGATGTTACCCAACCGTCCTCATAACCCAAACAATCGAAACACAACCCATCCTTATTGAATAGACTGAACCTAGCCTACGAACCTAAGATACAATCGACCATCCAATCAACGTCTAGATTGTAATCAAGCGCGTTGGCAAACACACAATTATGGCGAGGAAGTCATTACGCACTTAGGCCTGCACGGAATTACGCAGCCGGCAGCTAATGGTCTCTGCATAAAGGAAACTAGCCCGGATATAAGGCTATGTGGTGACTTAATGTAGACTTTCACTTACTGATTCAGTTTTATTTGGAGTAGCGGCGCGAGAAAACTACTGCTTTAATTATAATATATCTGTTTTCCATAGAACCAGGAAAGTAAATTAATTGGTATTTATATGTATATTGACTATTGTACCTAATATTAGAATATAGCAATTTCATGTTAGGGATGAGCCCGGTTTGGCACAACCATCATTAAATAAAATAGGTAACTTGTATCTATAGTGCATTCAAAAAAATAATAATATATATAATATAGAAAGCCTTTGGTACTACCTACTATTACTATTTGTTTTGTCTTCATTGCAAATTTAGCAGCCCTAGCAACATACAGCTCTTTGCATACTGCAAAAAGGAGATTATGATCTATTCTAGGTAGTTCGGAATAATTGCGTATATACATCCTAGAAAGGCACACAATCGTATAACACCTTGCATGTATTTAAGTTCACTTTACATGTCTTTTCTTAGTTTCTTGCCACCTTTTCCCAGACCCAAGTCTTTAATCACCTCTAACCACTAAACGGGAGCAGCGGCTCCTATTCACAAAGACGTTGCGCGTTCATTAGGTACCTTAAACAACAAACTGAAGGCCAAACACCGCACTTACCGAACGTTGGAACTGCTAACTTGTACTATCTTTGCTAACTCAAACCACCGTTATTTAAGTTTGAATTGTGTAGCTTAAGTATCAGGTTTTGTTTCTCAGTGTTTGAGTACCTGAGCTTTTGACGGGTTACGATCTGTCCATAACTTTGAAAATTCAATAAATTAAGGAAGTTTCCGTTGCTAAAAATAAGTAATTTTACCCTGTGGAACTCTTAAAAGAAAATATATATTGAGGGAGTAAAGGTAACTAAATGAGAGGCGCCAGCACACAACGAGATATAAAACTTCTTGAATGAAAATCAACTACGTTAAAGAAGTAAATCTTAGGAAGGCATTAATGAAGAAGACACTTGGTATAGATAAGGATATATATAAGGATGTGGAGAATACTCGATACCTACCTGCAACCAACTCAAAAGGTATAATTATACCTAAGTGATTATCAAGAAAACAGACGTCAAGCAGCGGGAGAACAACTGACGATAATGATCCCAAAAAATATGAAACAGTAATATAATACCTTTCAGATAAATCCTCTGCCCGTTAAATTTAATCAAAGAGTGATATATCAGAACTGTTGCTGTTAAACCACTTTGCTCAAACTCAAACGAATCCGATTAAAGTTTGTTTTGATGTCTTTGTGTTCTATTCATGTTCAAACTTCATTTGCAAGCTTCTTGTTTACTTGTTAAGTATAATTCTCAGGTATTGAGAGGGAAAGTCTTAATGATGTTTACAAGCGTCCTGAAGATGGACGGCGTCGCCAAGACTGACCCAGAAACAAGTGAGATGACCTGGATGTAACCACGAGGCCTGGTTCTAGGTAGTGTTGGAAAAAAAGTACCTGGAAGGAATTGGGGAGGCTTTTGCCAAGAAACAAGATTGTAAAAGAAGTGTTGTTGCTTATGCAATATCAAATACAAATGAGATTCTGGACTTCCATTTGATTCATGGTTTACAGCCCGACTTTCTGATAATACATTTGAAGTTTTAATTTAGGGGAATAGAAAGAACTGTGGAAGGTCAGGGATTGGATAGTGGAAGCGGCAATCAGGCACAAAAAAGAGACTATTCACTGGCTAGTATTACAGCTGAACCTAAAACATTGAAGATAAAACCCTATTTACAATTTCGACATCAAATATGTTGTAAATTATTAAATATGAAATCGGTACTTTATTAAATATAATCTGTGCCTTTTGGAGAGTAATATCAGGCCGTGTATTACAAAGCAGACGGTTTTTGTTCGCGGCTCATCCAACTTCCGATACAACGAGTTGGGGCTGCAGTGTGAGCGATTGTGGAGAAATATTATTTGATAATGAAACAAAGTGATGGTTTTTTTTTTATTGATCACCGTTCCGTTAATTAGTACAGCTATGGTGGAAAGCTAGATTCACTTTTATGGGTTTTTTATTACTTACTTGTCCCTTTGGTCATGTAGTCGCAAGCGTCAATCACGCTTGCGACTACATGACCAAAGGGAGCATGAAGTCCTGGGTTCGATATCAAAGTATGCTCCGAGTTTGGACGTTAGTGGTGTGTCTCCACCGTACTTTGCACTTCAGAAAGAAACTAAAACCATCCGTCCTGCTCCTGATCTCTACCCGGTCGTGTCGGAATGTTCAAATGTTGGGCGACACCAACATTTGTGCACTATTATATCTCCTGCAGTCTCGATTAAGATTGGCTGCCGTGACCGAAATTCAATCGGTAGAATATTATAATTTTCCATTTGTGAACACTTTCACTAAGCCCACATCTCACACCACGCTGAAGGGAATATACGTTAAAAACGCGGATTAATGAGCTGCGGCAGCGCATCCATTCGAACGAGACGAATCTGGTTCGCTATTGAATGATTGTGATTAATGTTAGCGTGTATCGCTTCCCCAGCGAGCGGGCGATGGGGAAGAAAGCAGCTATTCGTTTTAGAGTATTAGAGGGAAAATTTTAAAATCTGGCTCGGTAAATTCCTGTACGGTTGGTATTCTGGTAATTTGGGGAACGTTGGAAGACCTCCCACAAAGTGGAGCGATGTCTAGAGGGACAATTCTAATATCTTCAAGGAACGTTCGTATTCTAATCTAGGTCTCAATCTGTCAAAAATACGTTATATCTTTATGTATAATTTTGCATCACGATGTTTCTGCAATTTGGTCACAATTTGGTCAATTTGGTCTTTAGCGACAATCAAACATTGATTGTCGCTTAGAAGACATTTTAAACGTTTTTAGTTATGAGAATTGACTTCCTAATGTCTCATATATCAGGAGGCCAATTCTCAGGCCGCGGAAATTCCCTGGATGCAAGAAGTACCTACACAACCCTTCTTTGTGTCTACGTTTAGGGGAGGCCTTTTTCCAGCATTGATGTTTTTCGAATCTGATGATGAGCTCTAAAGGGCTGAGCAAGTTTAATATCATGGGCGATCCTACTGATTTACTTGTAGAACATTACATAGTATCCGTCACCTAACATACGAGCGTTTTTGTTCCTGGACTTGCGATTAGGAATAATCCCGCAAGTGCTGATAAATAGGGCTCCACGAACCAATTACAGCTGAACATAAGTAGACGGTCTGGTTTTTGCACCCCAATGACTAGACGATAGATTCTAGATTCCCAAGAATATTAGACTACTAAAAACGAAAGTCATGCTATAATATCCGGTATGGGCAAGGGAATCCTAAAATACGGTCCGTCACCTCAAATAACGGAGTTTTTTTAGGCGACTAACACATGGCACGGCGCAACGCCAGCGCCGCAGAGGGAGGTGGATCAACGGATTTCTTAGAGGCCAGTGCAACATGAGATCCGCTTCACCGCTAACCGCGGCGGTGCGCGGCGCCATGTGTTAATCGCCTTAACCACGAGCCCCACTGTCTGTTCTAATAAGTGGCTACCATGAACCATTTTACATTTGCCCCTTACTTCTGCATCAGCGCGTACTTCGTACAATATCAGTATATATCTTGTTTCCGTATTGAGAATCTGTGAAAAATTGAACTCATTTTTCTCACAAATTGTAACTGAAGTAGAGGAAATAGATGAGCTTCGAGCTTGTCGATAGTTTAAACACTTGTCGGGTGAGTTAATACTGTTATTAAGTGTATCGATATTCATTTTAAAAGGAAATGTGGGTGGTCTTTTCTCCATACAAACGCTCTCGTTGGTTTTCTGTTTGATTTATGACTCTAATGCAATATATTTTTACAAAAAGTTAATATCAGCTATTGGTTTCCTACGTTTTATACGGAAAATGCTTAAAATTGCCTATTGATGGATAGTTGTGTGAAGAATGATCAATGAAAGGGGAGTCAGTGATTGCATGACGGCTGACAGGACAGAGTGAAAGAGGAAAACGTGTTGCGCCGACCCCAAGTAACTTGGGACAAGGGTAGGAAGATGATGATGCTTAAAATTGCCTATTCATACTGCTGTCAACTAACTATAACGATAACTATAGGCCTAGTGTAAAATTTTGAAAACTGTTATGATGAAAGAATAGCATACGGATACAGAACAATCTTTCTTAGTCAGTGTTAGAAATATCTTTTATGTTGGTTTAATATTGAATCAACAGAAGAAATAGTAGAAGGAAAGGCCAGACCTCGATTTATAACTTTTACTATTCTTATTTATCTGAATCTGCAGTTGTCCGTGCAGTTGTGCCTTAAACTCAATAATAATCTAGCTTTCTATCAATTAAAAAATGTTTGTAATCTGACCAGGACTTCCCGAGATTACCTAGTCTTACAAACAAACAAACAATCTTATTCCTTTATAATACGAGTATTAGGTTAGTATCATACACATAAGATATATTCATAATTAAATAATTTAATTTTGTGTTCATAATATGATTTCAGCATTCAACGTGATTAAATTATATGATTCATCACTTGATATAAACCACCACTTGAGTACCTACGACGTAATGTGGTGTACGGGACCCTCAGGGGCCTTTTTGTGGGGATCCGCGTAGAGTGGCAAGACCGACGTCGTTGGTCGAATGGGAACACGTCAATATAATTTAGAGCAAAGCTACCGCTGATGATGTATCGTGTAACTAACGACGGCAACTGATTGTTTTGTATTCGTAAGATTAAACTCATTGGCTAACGGGTGATATTGTTATCTGTTATAATGTAAAAGTTGATGAAGATAGGTTGACTTAATGTATGTGTTTAAAACAAAATACTTAATTTATTTTCTATGATGTGACGATTGTAAAGATTTTTTTTTTTTGTTTTTTTCAAAATCTGAGACATAATAATGAATTTAATATGTAATATAAAAATCATTCCACAGATTAATTACATTTATTTATTCATTTGAACTTTAGGCAACAAAGAAGTAATAACAAAACAGTTAAATAAATAAATAGAAATGTACATAAACAAGAACAAAATAATTTAAATTCTATATACATACTTATATGTATATAACAGCATCACCCACAGAAACACTACCTAATGTTCAAACAAAATGTGTCTACCACAATAATGACTTCAAAAATGTTTATGCGTTGTCGAGGTCAAAAGAACAATAAAGAAAATTGCAACAACCAGCAATTCAGTTTCAATAGCGTCTAGTCGCAGTTTCATTGTCTGTATTATGTCTTATCTTATTCTTTATCCTCCGTTACATTTTACGACGCGCATAGAACAATATCACAAGCGACCAGTACTGTCTCAAGTTTTAAAGTTACGAACGTTGAATTTTCAAATGTTTTTACTGTAATTGTTATTTCTATAAAATAAGATTGTTGTACTCTTGTTATATGTCCGTCTGCAACAGGGTCAAAGGCCTATTTTTGTTTAGATAAAGCACGAGCATTGATCACCGCGCTTGCTCAAGGGGGATTAACGATGTCAGTGATTCGCAAAATAAAGTTGAAAAGTACATAATTAAGAATAAGCATTTCTCAGTAGCAGCCTCGAAGCCTGAATTTGTGCCCGGTTGATGGCAATAGGCTCGTCCCATATTACACGGGACTTAACATAATAGGCGAAATGTGGGTGTACTAAAGGGTACACCTTCGCATAATCCTTCGGGGATTATCACAGATGTGATGGGTATTGATATTACTATTGATGATGTCGTTATCTAATAAAATAAAAAACGCCTGAACTATCTCGATCTATCGAACTATCTCGATCACGTCAGCTTTCACAAGTAAACCGCATTAAAATCGGTCCATTCGTTTAAAAACTATACAACATAAAAAGTCAGCGAGCAACTGGTACGTATCAATCGCGCGACGATCGCTGCCATGAGCTACGTGATAGGCGCTTTACCCGCTGGATTATCGAGTCTTACCGCAAGCTCTAATACTCCTCTAACGCAGTTATTGGGGCCGGTGTAAGGGCGGCCACACACGCTTGATTGGAAACGCGACCCGCTTTTGTCGCGTAAATAGATGTAATCTATTGATGTTAGGTAGCTCATTAAGTGTGTAGCACGCCTAAAGGCTGAAATATGATGCTAATATATATTTGGGCGCTTTTGTTGTGCCTTTAAATTATCTGTTTTGGTGTACGATATAGATTTTCGTTTTCTAATTTGAATTTATCCAGTTAAAATCCAAATTATGTTATTTATCCAGTGTTTGTGAAAGTATTTTTAGCGATCTGTCTGTAGTGAATGAAAGACATTTTTATTAAATAAAGCATCGTACAAGGAAAACGTAAGAATAAAAGTCTATTTCCCAGTTATTCAAACTGACATAAAGGCAAATCTTTGATAAGTTGAGATTTTGTTTAAGGAAAAAAAAATCATCGTTTTCACAATTTTAACCGACAATTTATAAAATTGCTGTTAACAGAGTTTCTTTGTTTCTCTCAATGGAAAACATAATGGGTTTCTACAACTCGCTATGAACAAGTACAGTTGATCCGCCCTCGCGAAAATCTACATTTACGAAACCTTAAAATAGCAGCACTTAGTTAATGGTGCCGCATTTAGAATGGAGTACAAAAAAAAACTTTGCCTACTCGTCCTCAATACTACCTCCTACGTTTAGTATTATTAGTTCAATTTATTTTCTTTTGGACGGTTCACATAGATCGGTCACATGATTTAAAGTGGCTGTTATGAGAATTTCAAGACACTAGAAACTTTTTACCTGAAAGCCATTTCCTGTAATTAAAAACGTTTTGAATCCAGTCGCAGTCTTATCTCAACGACAATCAATGTCTAAAACTTGTCAAAAATGACGGTAAGTTTTGACAGATTGAGACAGTTTAAAATTCGAACGTTCTTAAAAATACGGGGTTTACTTACCGCTCTCCGCTCTCGTTTCGGCCTTCGAATAAATGTTAATTAAGAATTAATCAATTAATTTGTAGCACCTATTATTGTAGTATTATTTTTATTCTAGGTCTATACATAGTCTAAACTTCATATAATTATTGAATTACATTTATATTCTTTAAAAATAAAAAACGAATGAAGTTTCTTGCTTATTACACCTATACAAAACCAGATTCAATATTTATTTTCTCTAGTAAATGATGTTCAAAACTGCCTTTTAATGATTTAATTAATGAAAACTATTTGTGACTTTGGCTTTTATTTTCCTTACAAATGATATAGCCTTAATAATACTCCTTAATTAACATTACCTATTATCAAGTCGTATGTTAAGCACCTATAAGTTATGGATAGTAAGTAAACTCCGCCTTGCTTAAGATATATGATTGGCAAACTTGCTTTTATGTCCAATAACGGACACTAAAATCCCAAAATTAATTCCCACACATTTTGGACCATAATTTAAACACGTCTATAAAATTGTATGCAAATTAGTTCGGAATTACTCTCCGCGGGAGGAAGTTATGAAGTTTAAATTATGCACGTTGCGCTTATAATAAATCTGTATAGGAGATGAAAGACTTCTAGGTTTTATTGTACGTACTATTTTAAATCTTGTATGTAATGACATTACGTTGATAATTGAATAGAGAGTAAGGTGCTAGAAACGAGTCTAAGTCTATTTCTTTATTTTAATTAGATAAGACCAGTAAAAAGCACTTTTGAACGTCATTTACATGTAAAAGGAAACGAACCTATGCAATTTAATTATTAATTTAATAAATTATTAAACCATTATTAATTTAATTACTTTTAATTATTTAATACCTGTGCAATTTAATTTAGGTACTTACATTCAAGTTTATTTTACATTAAAAAACTGTCAGGCGAATATAAAATTAATAGGTTTATAATAATACTACATAAATGTCACATTTTTAATTATATTTCTACAAAATAGGTATATATAAAATGTATAATATAGATACTTAATAATATGTACAAAATATGAAACCAATATTTCAATCATCAGCCGATCAATTAAGTAAATGTCTTCCTCAGTGAATTTCGGAGAAGTGGAATCGAAGTGACCCATCAATATTCCACGCACTAGTGAGATCAAAAGTCAAACTCACTTCATCTAAATTCACCAAGCAAGATTTTACTGAATAGTTATCACTTTTATTCGTAAATCAAATATAGCTGTTTGACTTTTTTTTTACAAAAGCTGTGAAACCGCAGCAAATGAAAACTAATATAATAAAGCGAAAAATATTTTTTGTTTGTTTGTTCGCTAATACATATATGGAACTATCATTCGGATTGAAAAATAATATTTTTGTACTAGTATATCGACGCCCCCAAGGAATAAACCTGTATTATACTATTACTGACTTTTTACTGTTATTCCATTTTCGGAATCTATGGGTCGGGATACACCTATGCAATTTTTTTCGTATTTTTTCTGCGGTAATTTCCAACGATTTTCCTTGTAACACTTTTGTTCTTTGGAAATTTTCCATTTTTTATTTACTAGAAAAATAACGTTATACATTATTACAATTTAAGTTCTGTGGCTACATTTCGGTAAAGTAATATTACTGTAAAATATTTAAAAAAAAAACTTGGTTAATGCGATTACAGGTTTATTATCGTAAATTTTGTGGTACACATTTTCGCGTATTGGTCGCTTGGTCGCCGAGCGCGACCAAGTTACCGCCAAATTTAAAAACACCTCAAAAGTAATTGATACTCCCCCTACTATGGGGGAGTATCAATCTCTCTCTCTCTCTGTAATGAAAAAAAAACGTTCAATAATCCAGTAAAGCAATATTATGCCAATAAGTTTTAAGAAATTTACAAGAATAAATCGGTAAGTAAACATTACTGGAATAATATTGATAAGTCAGGATCGTAAGATATATACCCTAAAAATTTTATGAAACCATTTTCGGTAATATGTATTTTGGTGAATAACTTATTCTGTGTATATTTAATAGTTACACTTAATACTTTAAACTTTTCGGGTAAAAATTATCTTTTCCGTCATATAACAATGTTCTCATAATCACCTTTTGTTGAAGAGATATACGCCAAAAACACTAAATCATTTTTCCTGTAAAATTTGATTTTTGCGATTACCGGTTTATTCCTCGGGGACGTCGATATGTAAACCTGATTCACGAGGAATAGTTTAAGCTATATCTATATCATCACGCTACGACCCAAGGGTGCGGAGCAGTAACCAAAAACGTAACTAAACGTGGGTGAAGAAACCATGCAGACGAAGTCGCGGGCAAAAGCTAGCACCTATTTAATAAACATCTGATGATTGAAGATTCGGACTGTCCTCGTAACGAATTTAATAATTAATTTCACTTCCGAACCCTGAAGCGAACGTATTCTCCTCCTTGGATCTTCAAATTAAAGCTATTCTTAGCTAGTGTCGCCGGTATTTGGGTCTTCGCGCAAGGGGACACTTCCATTTGCTGGAACAGCTGATAAACCATCACCTTGACCTCGCAGAGAGCGAATCTTGATCCTGAAATTAAATAAATTATTATATTTTTTTACCTTGTAAAATATTCACAACTTAATAATTGGGATAGCGCCATTAATAGACATCCTTTTTTGAAGTTACAAAACCCTCCATAGATATTGTATGGCAATAAATGTGACGTCACTTATATGTGTATTCCGATACTATTAATTTCATAGCAACAACAAATTTAATTTTGCAGTTATTTTAATATTAATCGGATTTTCAGAGATATACCTAATATGGTGCTTTTAGTGAAGTTGTGTCTGCGAATTATCGGTTATTTGTGTCTACTAACCAATTGGTAGGTTACATGTTTTTAGTCTAAAATACCTACTTATCATGACCTGAATGCATGCCTGGGTTTCAACTCCATTCATCTAACCTCAGTGGTGCTCCACACATTTGTACCTGCTTAATTAAAATAGGTTTACATACTTGCTGACACTGACGACAAGTGAAATATTTCTACCTACTCATTCGGAAAATACGTATCGCGATGACGTCATTGTCATGCTTGAAAAAGTATCGTTATCACAGACATAATATTAGATTTAGAAACCAATTTCGGACCATTCACGAGTCAGCACCTTCGTAGACATTCAATATTCAAATATATTGATATTCACAAAACTTGCTGATAATAAAATAGAAACCATATTGATAGAAGAATTTGTAATATTACATCGATCAAAAGACTATTTTCGCATCTGAATCTGTAAGTTATATGTATGTCCCTCTTGAATATGTTGTGGATATGCTGGAGTTGCGTATATCGTTATGAAGTAATGCGTGCCAAAGCTTCGTATGCTTTGCTCGGAACTTTCATCATTTGTGTCAAACTGATGTGTCTTTATTCGCTTTACATCAAAGCACGAAGCTTCGCCTCGATATATGCAGATACAGTTGTAGGATGTAAGCTATATACAACAATATAAACGCATGTTTAATTAATAAAAGTTCAGTTGTTATTAAGCAGTCAGAGCGTTTCATTCCATCTACAATCCCAACCTTACATGGCGACTCTGCCATGTGTGGTGATGGGGCGACGGCGTCCGGTAGCGTACTAGTGTCGCCTACTTACGGACTTTGATCAACCCAGTACCAGCATAACAAGAGCATGAAATATTGTCTTCAAACCTCCTAAGAAGGGCTGCACACATGCATATTTAATAAAGCCTGACCCCTAGAATTGTCTGTACCAATTTCTGTATCAGAATTCCGAATAGGTACTTAGTTGAATTCTTTCAGGGCAACCTTCGGATTCGATATGAATATTTATGACCGAAATAGCTTTGATGTTCCTTAAAGGCAGAAGGTCGCTGGTAACCAAATGCTAAATTAATGGTCACGGTGTCATCCATAAAGGGTTAGGCAAAGATAATCTTTAATAGTATTGCTTTAGCAGTAAATTTGAAAAATAATACATATTATTGTTTGCCAATTTACATTAGGGTGTCGACGTGAATTGGGTCTATTGGAATTTAATGTAAGAGTCAAAGGATTCCTAGAATCTGTCGTGCTGCGGCGTTATTGTTTAGTAAATTAACCGA
Organism: Hoplodrina ambigua; assembly: GCA_949774945.1. Lineage (NCBI taxonomy): Eukaryota > Metazoa > Arthropoda > Insecta > Lepidoptera > Noctuidae > Hoplodrina > Hoplodrina ambigua. Next base: position 492,839 of record OX458974.1, on the reverse strand, counting down.
CGATACGGACTTTAGCTCTAAGGCTATGACAACATTATTCCCTGATTTCAACTGGATACCTATTACGTTTAACAAGACAGATGGACTTACGAACAGACAGACGGCGTAGGCTTTGAAATAGGTTTATGTTTCACTATTTGAGTACGATGCCCTAAAAAAGTTCCGTCTATGAACGTCAAATTCGATTTAATTTATGTATGTAAATGGACAAGCATTTTTTAGCCCATATTATCCGACTGCTGGTAAAAACCAGAGCTCCATGCTTAAAGATGCCCAGTCTTTGTTTAACCCTTACCAATGCAGTTCCTGGGTCCAAGTCCAAACGGTATGTAAGTGAACGGCTTTATTTTGTGCTTATTCTGTTCCGAGAATCGTTCAGGGTCAAACTTGTAGGGATCCGGGAAGAATTCAGGATCGTGGTGGAAAGCCCACGAGGGAATGACCGCGGCTTCTCCTTTGCGGATCTAGAAGAGTAAAAATATGCTTTACAAAGTAATCTTCTCCTTAGTGTGTTTGTTATAATGGACATTGTTGCTTAGCAGAAAAAATAAAGAGAACGTAAGCCTTTGCAATGATAGTGTAATTACACTATTCTTTGCTGCCAGATTCACGAGCAATAGTACGTATATATATATAATCACACTGCGATTCACGGGAACAAAGAAGTAACCAAGAAAGTAACTTAACGCGGCCGCGTAAAACCACGCGGACGATGTCGCGGCCAAAAGCCTAATAAAACGAAATATGCCTCTGACAAAATTTCTAGGATTTGTAACGGATTTGAATTTGTAACGATCTTTATTAAAAGCTACCAAATCAGTCTCACTTACAATATAGTCCTTGTCAGCTTTGGCGTTGGCTTTCCCCAAGTTGTAGTCTTTTGTACACAGTCTATCCAACCCAGGAGCTGGTGGCCACAACCTCAACACCTCTGAAAAAGAAACACCAAAGAATATAAAAATTATGCCCTGATATTAAAACATTCTAAGAAAATATTGCATCTTTAACAGCCATCCTGGTTACAAGATTTAAGCTGTTCTCATTCTATTCTTCTAAGTTTTTGGAAGGTCAAATTATTTTTGATTTCTCACCTGAAATAACCATATCCAGATAAGGCAAGTTCTGTATAGAGTTGAAGTCAAATTTGCCGCCGTTCTTAGCGTCATTATCTCTGATCTCCTTCACAAGACGCTCCTGCGCGTCAGGGTTCACAGCCAGCTCGTACAATAGGAACGACATCGCCGTTGATACGGTTTCAAAGCCCGCGACGAAGAACAGGATAGCTTGGGCGATCAGGTCGGTGTCAGACCATTCTGCGAACATAAAGTTAAAGTTTACATTAGCCGAACAAAGTTAAAAAACTTTTGCAACATAATTATGTTTCTGGAAACAACAAATAATTGGAATACGTCTGTGACTGTCTAAGTGGCCTGTGGAAGTTAGCTTCGGAGCCTCGTACGCCTTTCAAAGGTCCGGGACCCGAATTACAGAAATTAAATATAAATAATGAATGAATGAATGAATAATACGTTTATTTGCAAGATACTCCGATTATAACGAATTATACTCCGACTTCTAGGGTTTATATCAAACCGTCACTTTGCAAGAGGGACTCTGCCCTAATATGGACTGGTGGACATCACAGTCCTATCTACAAACACAAGATCAGCTCACTACCTTATAGCCTGTAAAATTTTACGTGACGCAATATTCTTATGTTGGGCACTATTAGTAGTGATGTAATGAGTAGTATGAGTGGGTGAGCAGAAGCATTATTGACTGATAAAATCATACTAACCTCTTTTGTTATTTCTTTTTCCAACTTCAGATTCCTCAACGGTTGCAAATCCAGTGTTAGCTTTCTCATCTGATTTTTCTTCATGTGTAAGTTTTCCTGAAAAAAAAAAAGCAAAAGTCAAGTTGTTTGTATCACTAATACAACATAATGCACAGAGAAACTTAAACATGATTTTCAAATACCTCATTTTTAATTAATTAATTTTAATTTAAAAAAAAATTCAAAAAACTATGATTTAATGGGATGTTACTGATCCCATTAAATCATAGTTTTTTGAATTATTATTTTTTCTTTTACACTGGTGATGGGCATATTATTAGTAATATAAAAATCATCAAAATCGGCCCAGCCGTTTGGTCTCTAGAGCCCCACAAACGTACATACATACAAATGCTGATAAACACATTAGGCTTTGCGTAGCGCAGTCGGGTGTAAAGTGCATTAATTATAATATGACATTCACAAACGTCAACCGGTTACATAAAATGGCGTCAACAAGATGACCTTGGTTACTCGAAGTACCTACTTCGTTTGGATTAGATACTTATCTATAATTAGGTTCACTTCAACATAAACACTTCCTGATTTGGTTGAATGTAACGACTCGAAGGTTATTCATCTATGTATACATCTGTTCAAATAAATAAAATTGAAGTGAGTTTTTGTAATGTCTAAATAAAAGCTTTTTATCCTATTTTATTTTAATGCATATGAATGCTTACACGGAACTTATTCCAAGAGCACAATTCTCAGAATTTCTGTGTTTCTTTTTGTTTGTTCCGGCTAATTTCTGAAACGACTGAACGGATTTTGACGGGACTTACACTGGCATATAGCTGATGTTACTTTACTTACTTTTAAAGTATTAGGTAGGGAGATAACCGATATTACGCAGACGAAATGGCGGGCATTAGCTAGACAAATATTAATGGCTACTGGTATTTTTTGAATAATCATTATATAGAAATTTATGTAATGATCATCAAAATATCAGAAGTCAAAGTCAAAGATTTTAATCAAAGATTTTAAGAAGTCAAAGATTTTAATTTTTATTTAATATTCATATAATATTAGCAAAGTTTATAAAAGTTATTACTTTTTATAAAAATCTGATTAAATTGTATTAGAATGCCCTGAAAACTGTAAAATTCGATTTTTAGTTGATTTAAAATCAATAAATAGAGTTAGACAAGTAAATGACGTCACAATTTTCTATTGCTATCTAAAATCGCGTTTTGACAGCTCATAAAAAGTATGTCAAAATAATGATGGTGACTGGACTAGTACCCAATAGAGTACTTACTTAATAATGTAATTGTATAATCATTCTTTATTTATAAAAGTGTAAACACATGTTAGGTACCTTTCTTGGCTTCCATGAGGAAATGTATCATGTCAGGTCTTAATATATTCTTCTTCTGTCGTTCGTCCATAGTATTCAATACTATGCTCTTGAAGAAGTTCGTCGTGGCCTCCGAAAACAGTTTCACGTTGAATTTCTGTAAAGTCAAAGTGCAATTATTTATTTCAATTAGAACATTAAAAGGCTGGTTTGAACGTCATTGACAAGAAAGAGAAAAAAAAGTAATATTATATTTAGTTAAAACAAAATATGAAACTGCCTGGCAAGGCATTAAGTCCGCCTTTGTACAGTGTATTTTTTTTTACATGTGCATAAAGTTTTAATAAATAAATAATATTCATATATTCAAACTTTGTGCTTTTCTCTACCTAATCTTCTAAATCTCTACAACAATTGGATAAAAATATAAAAACAATAAAATTACCGCAGTGAACCTACTAAAAAATAATTAGAATGTAATTATGAAAGTGTGTGTCATCATTATTCAATAAAAAACCTTTTAATTCTCCGAATGTGTTGTCTTTGCAATTATAACATCACGCCTATAATCCCCGAAGGGCTAGGCAGAGATGTACCGATTAGTACACCCACATTTCGCCAGTTATGTTTTTAGTCCCATGTAATAAGGGGCTAGCCTATTGCCTATTGCAAATACAAATAAAGTATAAATATTTCTTGCATAATGTGATGATCACAAAGACATTTAATTGATTAGGTATAATCATTAAAGTGTCACTCGATAGCTATATTCTATTCCTAGCAATCTGTTAATGGTTATTAGTACAGCGCAGTTTTTCATAATCCCTAACAACATACCTTCATAATAGCTGGGAATGACGTATACCCGAGAAAGATCAGGATCCTTTTGAAGCCAGAAGTAGCAGTCTCGTAGCCAACGGAGTAGAACTGGTTGTCCTTGTCATCATGCGAGTTCACCTTCAGGCCAAAGGCACAGGAAGCTATGACGTCATTGGCGTAGCGTGTCGTCAGGTCCTTAGAGTCTACGTCCACGTAGTCAACTGTGGAATTCAAAGGTTTTTTATTTTGTCAGTGCTGAATTTAGGCTTGTCTTAGGAACCATCAACCTGCATTTACATTATCATCATCCTCAATAGAAAAGGTCATATTTTTATTCAAATCAATCAACTACTCACAATAATAACTGCTATAATTATGTTAATGAATACTATTATAAATGCGAAAGTTTGAATTGATGTTCGTTACTTAATCATACTAGAACTGCTAAAAGGATTTGGATATAATTTAGCAGAGAGATAGATTGTAGCCTGAAATATAATTACACGCTTTTTATCCCTTAAAAATGTACCTACGGTTCCCATACGAGCGCAAGTAATTTGTTAATAGAACGTTTGAACCGTCTTCAAACTAACCTCCAGATTCCTTGATCAGTTTCTTCAAAGACCCAATCATCTGATCGCTGACCTCCATCATGAAGGGCACCATCCCGCGCATCTTGGAGCTGGTGAAGGCTGGACTCAATGTGGAGCGCATGTCTTTCCATTCTTCACCTGTATTTTAACGATTTTTAGATGCTGAGGTTTGAGACGCTGACCTTTAGCATTATATAGGTTTAGAGATACAATAGTGTCACTATATTATTATACAACTTTGAAATGTACCAAGACTTAGAACCTACCGGGTGTCCTATTAGGTACGAAGCAATCTTTACGCGAGCACATTGTTTACTTAACTACTCAACATTCTTTATTAGAGTACCTATTACATGATTACATGATTATATTCTGTAAAACTCAGGACTAGTCATACCTCTCAAAGAGAACAAATTCCTGCCGAACAAAGGCTCCACAGAATCATCGATCAGCATGCGATGATCCAGGAAGTGCTCGAAGTCTTTCACTGCGATCTTTTTCACCAATTCTAGATCTCGAATCATTACAACACCCTTCGTGAATTCATATCTGCCTACGAACCTGGAAAAAATAGGTAATATAAAAGATAGATAAAAGACGGTCTTTGGAGAAAACCCTCAACTAGGTATCTTTGATAGCTATTACATATAGTAGATTTTTTAGGCAAGGATCGATCTAAAGATTACATTATTTATGAAAATGGTCAATCGAAGAAAACATTGCTTTTTTGAAAAACTGATTTTTGCGAAAATTCTTTAGCCGGTATAAAACTGACAGCCCCTTTTTTTAAAAAAATAATTATACATTTTTATAGCATCTAAAATGCAAGCGATTTGGTCGCAGACACACTCTGAGTTTTAAATATATAAATAGGTGTATAAAGCATAGGAGCATAAATGCATTAATATTTTTTTTTTCTTATCATACATTAGAGACCATAAGAATAATATAAAAATATTTTTTTAATATACATAGTAGACATAATAATTAGTAACTAAAAAAGCAATGTACTCGTACCTCTCTTCCGGGAAACTTTGGTACATATCATTCAAAGTTTCAGCAATATGTTTTTGCCGCATCAGCTCCTTCATCAGAGTGCCCACCGGCGGGATTATCTTGAAATGCTTCACGCCGTACCGGCTGAACCTCGAGTAAGCTCGGCGCAGGTACAGCCCTACCGCCGCGATGATCACGCCTAGCCATATTAGGGCTATCATTATCTGGAACTTTAGACCGACACAATTAATGGGCGGCAGTGTCTTCGAACTTGATACGGGATCATTACTTGCAGGGTATCTTGGTGATGATGAACGGTAAGTCTTATCACCAATCAGCGTGAAATCGTCGTGTTTACAACATAGGGTTACTAGAATATAAAACTGTTAATATTACAAACTATCCTATTTCTTCCAAACTGGAAAACTATATCTATTTCTATACTAATATTATAAAGAAGAAAGATTTGATAGTTTGTTTGCATTGAATAGGCTCAGAAACTACTGAACCGTATTGAAAAAATATTTCACTGTTGGGAAGCTACACTATACCGGGGTGACATAGGCTATATTATAGGCTACATTTTATTATAAAAAAAATAGGGAACCGCAAGAAACATCACGCGAACTAAATTGCTGGAAGTGTTAGTTATAATTAAATCTAAATCTAATCTAAATAAAATCTATTCACAATCTCATATCATAGACAAGCAATGTTAAAAAATTAGGAAAATTAGAGGATATTTTTGGCAGATTGAGACTGTGATTAGATTGCGATCTTTCCTGAAAGTTATTAGAATTACCCCCCAGCGCGACGCTATTTTAATTATAGCCACCCATGATAATAGCGGGGTTGGCACGATTTAAAACAAGAACGTGTTGATAAGGCTAATATTTACAGAGTTTGCTAATATTTTGTTTATTACAAATAGCTAGCAATAACATTAACGTTATCAATTATGATAACAAAAATGTTAATACAACGATTCATTAAATAAATTGAAAAGCTAACCATTTGACAAACTCAATATCTGCACCGGAATGATTAAGAAACTAAATTGATTTGAAAATCGAGAAAACTTTAAATTGAATCGAAAAGTTTAATAAAGTCTCCTATCCGTCCTGACGGGGAGTTTACCTTTGGTGTATAAATTATAGTAGTTCCGAAGAATCATCGACAATATACACATATTAAATTATTGTTATCAACCATTGAACTATTTATTGTTTACATTTCACAAAAACACTCTAATTCAACTAAAATTTTAACAATTTAAACGATTAAAACTAAATAAACTACTCACAGATTAAAACACGAGTGATTTTGACAGAAGACTCCTACGGTATGCAAAAAAAATTGTTTGTTTGATTCCGGTACTGACAGGTTTTATATTATGTGTTGTTATAGGTAACGCCAGATAAATACTTGCGTAATCTTTGTTTTGTTGATACTATTATATTATCGTTGTGTGTCATACATACATATCTACATGTATATCTATTGTATAATCTATAGCTGCTCGATGAATATTATAGAAACATTGTGTAGACGTTCTTGTTTATAAAGTTTTAAAGTTGATTTTTGCTTGCACGGGTAGTTGAAGAAACCAATACTGAGACTAGATTGATACTTGAATTTGATCATCATTAGTAGATTTGGCCTTCAGATTTTTAATAATTATGTGCGTAATGACAATGTAAAAAACTTGTGAGTAACACGATTATATACCTTATAGGTTCGTGTAGGTATATCCCTAAGTACGTAGTGACATCTATCGTCTCCTATAGGTATTAATTAGAATGAATAGCTAAATGTGTTGCTAAGCACAAAACTCCAGAACAACTGGATCGACTTTTGCTGATTCTATTTCTGTTGTGTTCATAATTTCACGGTCTAGGTTTTTTTTTTTTGGAAATGTTATTTTTCCAGATATTTTTGTATGAAACGGACCTGACCTTTAGTGTTATCGCAAAACCAAAGTGCTTTTCAAGTCATGTGGGTGACATACCACCAACTCCCAATTGCAGGCTGCTACCTAATAATTCTTTTGCCCTACCTACGAATCGAACCTACGACCCGCGCTAAGCAGCTCCTTATTACCTACTTACATTAACAGATAAACTCACACATTGACATCTGATTAGGCACGTGTATTAGATTAAGAACATAATCTACGAATCTTAAAAACCTCTTTTGAAGAACGTTATTCAGTAACCGCCAGTCATCATGATAAACATATTTAACCATGACTGGCTTGTAAGTACATCGTTTATTTAAAGACTAGCTTCTACCCGCGACATCCACCGCGTCGTTTTTTTTACCCGCTTTTTCAAGGTTACGAAATCATTAAATGACTTCTTCCGCTCTGGATGGAGCAGAAGGGAGTGTCAGACTCATACTGACTAAAACCCATCCGTGTTCCTCCTAATGCCTTTTTGGTTTCAGGGCCGCTGTAACTCTTTCGAACTAAATCCGCAACCCTGGCAGCGTCTTTGGGTACTGCTCCGCTCCTCCACGTCATAGTGTGATGTTATATAGCTTATACTTTTACTTTCGAATTTCGCTATCATATACCTAGAATTTTCCAATGCGATTTTCACACTCGTAGTTCCAAAGATTAACACCTTTAAACATACAAAGAAACATAAAAACTGTTCAGCTTTATTGTATTAGTATAGACATAGTAACAAGTCTCAATGTAAAGGTCGATCAGCTATTAAAAAAAAACGGTCACGTGTTAGTCGTATCACGCACTGTAGTTTGCGTACCATCAAAACCTATTTCTGTACATTATTTACTAGCTGTACCCCGCGGTTTTACCCGCTTTTGGTTACGTCTATGGTTACTGCTCCACTCCCGTGGGTCGTCGCTTGATGTTGTCCATAGCATTCCTCGTTACATGCGCTATTATAACCCAAAGATTTCGTACATATTTGAGAGTCGTTACGGGTAGTCAGAAGCCCGAAAGTCTGGCAACCAGTCTTACTAGGGGGATAGGCAGATAGGCAGTCGCTTCATGTAAAATACTGGTATTCAGGTGCATCCAGTTAGACTTCAAACCGACCCCAACATAGTTTGGAAATGGCTCGCAGGTGGTGATGGTGATGATGAAGAAAAGTAATAAATTAGGGTTTTCAATTTAAGTCTTGACTTACGAGCATGACAGACGGATAATTAATGTTTGACCCCCGGGGGTCCAAATCTCGTAAAACAATATATTAAAACGGAATAGACAAAAAGCAATTATTTTTCAACAAACGTTTTAAGGTACTGTAGAAATAAAAGGTAGTTTTCTGATCATAAATATTAAAAATTATTCATAGGTTTACATTGGAAGCTGGTCTAGACAGAGTAATATGAAAATGAATCATAATGTTGCTACATTAAAAATATTAATATCCTTAGTATGATCGTGTTTCCAGAGGTTTAGAGATACGTTTTATGTTGAGGGCAAAATGGTTTTATTTACTAAAGGTTAGTTAAATTATACTTTTACGAGCAGATCTTATTTATTAATTTACTAGCTTGCGGCTTCGTTCGCTTCATAGTCTTAATTTTTTTTTGTCAAATAAATCTTTTTTAGGCTTAGTGACTCCTTATAATATCAGCTATCTTCTATTGAAAGTTCTGTCAAAATCGGTCCAGCCGTTTCGGAGATTACCCGGAACAACCAGACAGGCAGATAGAGAAACAGAATTAAAAAAATAGTTTTTATGTATGTAAAAACAGTGTCAACATTCAAAATAACAGCTTTTTATAAAATAAATAATTTATAAAAAGCTAAATAGCTTTTTATAAATTATTTATATATAATAATATTATTAAAAACAGACACTTTACATTTATTAATTTGTATAGCTAATAGCTAGTCTAACGGAATAGAGTTGAAATTTGCGTAATTGCGTGTAAGATGATAATTGCCGTGCGGAATTATATCCTGCACACAATTTTCCACTCTATTTGTGAGATTGTAGTTCCTTATCATTCAATGAAAACTGATATAACATAACATCGCGCCTGTAATCCCCAAAGGGTTAGGCAGAGGTGTATTCTAGTACACTAACATTTCAAAATCTTGACGTTGTTACGATGTAAATGAAGTGATTAAATTGCCTTTGACATCAAAAGCTCAAGATCAACTTCAAACTCCACAAACCTTATGAAACAGTTCCAACCTGCCTGCGTAAGCCGACCCTCCTCATTACGCAGTCAAGTCTACGCGCGTTCATTACGCGCGACGCGTCATCCATTGCGCGATCGGCTCAGGATTAAAAGATAGAAAAAGGTGAAAAATTACGGGACGCACCGGCGGAGATTACAAGCTGGATTACCTTTGTGTCATTTATCAACTTCATCTCGGAGCTGTTGGAGTTAGGGAGCGCTGTGTTCCAAAGATATTTAGAAGCGATTCTATGAGCAAACTACTTTATTTTAAGTGGAATATAGGTACTTCTTGTAGGATAATTTCATAGTGCTATTCCTTGCAGTGGCCTTTATGGCAAGCACTGTCAAGTAGGTTGCAGCAAACACAACCTAGCGAAATGGGGGATCATAGATCTCACAAACACCCAGTGCGAGTGCGGTGCTCCTGACCATAGACGATGGACCACTTGCTACTGCACCCAAGTCGTCCCGAAGACTGCACTTAAAAAGATATTAAATACGCCAGTGACGCCAAGCAACTCTAGAATATTTTCCTGCATGCAAATAGGAAAATGCTTTGCTTGGCTATCTTATTAGGTGGGGAAGTAAGAGTCTCGGGGTCACTATTTTCGTCACTTTTTTCACACAAACAACCGATCCGGAACCCATAAGCCATACGATTTTTAGTTTCGTGCGGGAATCAAACCCGAATCACACAGCGCAGCAACCAATTGCTGAACCGCTGTGCCAACATATTTCAGTGGTTTCACAGTTCAACAACAGAAACTTACAGAAATATCATCTTTTCAAAACCCTTTCGCTTATCACTTGCTCCACAGTCCAATGCCGCCCCGCGACAGTGACGCTAGGGCGGGCAAACATCCCGATAACTAATACTTGCCCTGGAATATTTGACACCAAGAAAAACTATCCTAATACAATTCCTCTTATACTTATTTTGTAAATTTCGTGCTTATTATTTACAAGTTACAAAAGTTGTTCAACAAAAAAGTTTGCTGAATAAAAAAACATAAAAAATATTGTTTTTATTCTGAATGAGCTTAAGCTGTGAAAGTTTTTTATAGTCTATGAATAAGATATTGTTACATAATTTTCTTGCTATCTACTTAGTCTTTGTTTATGCGATGTTTAAGTCCAGTAGGTAACTTCCTAGGGTATAATATCGTTTGGAAAAGACACAGGTAAAATAAATTAAGAATTTTAATGTATAGAAATTCTTACCTATTCTTCTCCACACGAAATTACCTATTGGAGGTGGCAACTATATTAAATTATTTCTTTTAATTCTTGTATATGACAATGATTTTACTTTGACTTTAACTACCTAGTTAATTATATTCTATTTTAATTATGTGTTTAATAACAAAAGCAAAACAATTCCTCTCTAACCGTCTTCATTGCTATAATCTAGTTATACTTTTGTCTAGTATTAACTCCAAAAGTTATCTTAAATTCATTTTGTCTAGGGTTATATCTATTCTCTAGAAAGTCATCTAGAATTTCTACAGACGAGATGCCATGAAGAAACTTGTAATTAACTAGCTTATGGCCGCGACTTCGTTAATTTCGTCTAATTTTCTCAGAAATGAAAATAGCCCAAGTAACTCTTCAGAACATCTTAAGCTATCTGCCAGTGAAAGTCCCATCTAAATCGGTTGATCAATTTCGGAGATTAATAACTAATAGACAGACAGGCATAAATTTTAAAGATTGGTGTTTTGGTTAATACCAAAACCACATTTGTTTTCACATATGTACTGTACTTATTTAAAAATGTATTAAATGAAAAAGCTGTTATTTTGACATTACAAACAAACATTTTAATTAAATTTTTATAAAGATTAATATAACAGCTGAAACCTTAGAGTTTATTTTCGAATGGCATATTGATCTTTACATAGCGACATGGATCACGATCCGACTCATATCAGTGTGAAGTGGTTATCGAAGAGTTCGTTAGTTTTACTTTTATTTTAATTGTAACGGTCATGTAGAGTCAACAATAACATTTTTAAAAATGGAATACTAGTTACTATTATTTCGAGGTTTTTTAGCTCTCATTACTTAATTGCGGTATTTTGTTCTGTTGTAGTATAGCATTATGAGTATATTAATAAACTGTTTTTAGGAGTAGGTACTTAGTATGTAGTTTCTAGCCCTTTCTGCTGTATGCGAAACTCCCTGTTAGAACAAGGTTACAACAAGATTCAATATTCTTTTTCTTGTAAATGTCGTTCAAAATTAACTCGAAACGGTTTCAATGAAATAAATTCAAAGTCAAAGGCCAATAAGGCACTTTTGAACGTCATACACAAAAAACAAAATAGGATTGAATCTAGTTGCCCCTTCCAAAAGGTAGTTTTGTATGGAGAAGAATGGGCAAGAAACTCCATACGTACTCTTTTAAAATCAATGTTTACAACATTTGTTTACAGAATCATACACGACATGTCACGTGAAAGCAATGTATGTACCCTATAAAAATGTACCCTATAAATTATTTGACTTGTCGTTGACTTCATCTATGTAGGTACCTACTCGGTTTTACAAATCCCAATTTTGTTTGTAAATGAAATATAGCCTATGTTAGTCTTACTTGCTGATAATGTTAAGTTTCCTTATGTGAAATAATTTTTAAAACCTTTAACAAACAAAAATACAAATCTTTTCTCGATATAATATCTTTTAGTTTAGATATCTACTCAAAAAACCTGAAACATTCACTTTTTAACATAGCATTCACGCGTGTGTGTTTGTTCCACGGGCTGGTAACATTTACAGGCAAAATTCACTCACCATTTCTTTCCGATAATAAACGACCCACATCGTATGAGCTGAGCGGAACATTATTAGCACTAAATTGAGCTTGTTTATCGCTTTCTTCAACATTACTTGATCATTAATCATCATGCTGATCATTTATTATTGCAAACAGATCATCACAGCGTTTTCTCCGGAGATGTAGTCAATGGTGTCTTAGTAGTCCACACACACTTTGTCGGGCATGTTATAAATCCCATGTGACACCCCGGGGGTAAAACCATTGCTATTATATTCTGTGCACACATCCATGGGTTGTGCTGAAACCGCGTTAACCTTATTATTGTATTTTATCTTTACCCCACGAGTAACCTTGGCGGTACAAGTACCTGGAAGAATGGCTGTGCTGGTGATACTGTCGCTACGGTCCAGGAAACAATGTATTTTCTGTATAAAACAGCATAACGAAATGTAAAATATTATAGACGATGGAACGGACTTCGTAACCGAGTAAATGATTCGAAACCACATAGCGTTAACACCTTCTTCAGATAAAATAAAACAGTTTCTCCGTACATTTAAGCTTTGTTGGTGTTGCATTTTTGTATTGAACACCTGACTTTTCGTCAGTTCATGAATCCATTGCAAAAGTTTTCGTTACAAAATCTCTTCCACGGTCAAGGTTTGAAATCCTCAACACTCGGTGAAGCAATGCTTCGTCACGTTCGCTCAACACCGAAGAAAATAAAAATAAAAGTGTTTTTTTGCTTTGCGAACGGTACGACAGCTAGCGACATCTATCTGTAGCAATTAAAGGTGACAGTAACGAGTGTGTACTCGTCAAAATCGGAGCACCTTGTTATTTTCGTTATTTTTATACTTTTCAGCGTATTATTATTATTAATGAACTCTATAGGTACTATTAAACTCGAGAATATATTATAATTATGCTACCAACTTTCAGGATTTCAGTTGAAAAGTTGAAAATTGACAACTTTCGACAAAGTTATCGATGATTTTAAAGATCACAGAAGATACCTAAAGATCCTTTTAAAGTCAACAATTAATTTATTTACAGGTAAGCTATCGTGCTACAAACAAAACTCTGTAAAGTTTAATAAAAAATCAACCCTAATCCAATAAACGATGACATTTTCGTGTCCAAAACAAACAAGCGGAAAAAGTGTTGCGGAGTCAGCGACGCATCACACACCTACCCTTATATTGCAACGTTCACTTATTTCTATTGTCCTCTCTCTACAGACGTAGCGAGTAAGCGAAACACCTGCGTCAAGCGATATTTGGGTTTAATGTTAATATTTTTTGTGAAAAGTATTATTTATTTAAACTTAATGCTATAAAAGATACAAAGGCAGATTTAATGCCTTTGGCATCTAGGCCTTGGCCTGTTGACATTCCAACAATGCTCTCAAATGAATGCGGTGAAATATGGAACAAACATAAAAATATACTGAAAGTCAAAGTGAAAGCGTTTATTTCATTTAGGCCATTTACAGACACTTTTAAATTGTCAAGAAGTGAAAAGAAAATGTGAAACTCCTATCAAACTTCTGTCAAATAAATGTCAAACAGCTGTCAAACTTCCGTCAAATACCTGTCAAACATCTTGAGAACATCTGTTAATGAATTGTCAAACATCTGTTAAATACCCGTCAAACGCCTGTCAAATTCCTGTCAAAATCCAGACAAAAGTTCCACGTTCATAAAAGGGCATGTCAGACTATGTTAGGTACTGCTTTAATACATTATTTTACTTAAACTTACACTTTGAAACATTATAATCCCCTTTACTAACACCTAACACTTAAAAGCGTCAAAGTATACATTATAAGCTTATCAATACACATTTTTTGTACTCTCTCGTTGAAGCTTGACGTGTGACGTTGTCGTAAGCGGTTTACATGTAAATTAGTTCGCATGCCCTGCGAGCTTGTTAACTATAACAAGGCGAGTATGTTGAATGTTGCCTCTTGTACTCTGTGTACTTCTTATGCTTATTTACAACATATGAGGGTTGTATGGTACCTACTTGGAATAAGGTGGTCGTTACAATTGGGTATTTGACATCATTAGTTCATAACGCCTAGTTATAATTTCCCTAAAAATTTGATTGTAAAACCGATTTTTTTGGAGTAAAATTATATTTTACGCAATCGTTAAAGTAAATAATGTATTATTTACAAATAAACACAACAGATCTACTTAAAAAATTTCTATGTGCTTTGAAAATTGTGAAATGTTTAGTGAGATTACTTAATTATTGATGATGGCAACTATACTTGAGTAAGACATTGTTTTGTGTGTGTATTTTTTAAAATTACCTAAAACATAACTACTACATAATCAAAGATACAGTAAACGTGACTGCTGTGATGATCATGCAGTCGGTCGGTCCAACTGATTTGTTATCGCAAACGATAAGTGCAGAAATATTATTGCAGACAAAAGAAACGTTGTTTTATTCGCTCATAATTTCATGATAGCAAAACTGGTGGCAGTGTTCAGTTCACTAAAATAATGAAAGCATCTCTCAAGAATAAAGTAGTGATAGTGGCAGGAGGAGCTCAAGGCATTGGATATGGAATAGCCGATCAGTTCTTGCTACACGACACCAAAGCTGTTATTATACTGGATATTGATGAAATAAAAGGAGCCAAAGCAAGTAAAAACTTAACAGACAAGCATGGAGAAGGTAAAGTTGTATTCATAAAATGTGATGTAACTACTGATTTAGATCAAGTATCGAAAGTTATCATCGATAATTACAAGACCGTTGATGTGTTAGTTATGAGCGTTAGCACTGACACTTTGACGGATTCAAGAAAAATGATAAACGTATATCTTACAGCTGTTATAGAATGGTCTATGAAGTTTCAAGAGCACATGAGTAAGAATAACGGTGGAAATGGAGGAACGATCATGTTAATATCGTCAATATTGGGGTTTCGATCTTCACCTTATACTCCAGCTTATCATGCAGCGAAATTCGGTTTGATTGGCTTTACTAAATCTTTGGGACATATTGACAATTATGAGAAAACTGAAGTCCGTGTCTTGGCTTTGTGTCCAGGATTTACTGAAACCGCACGAACCTTACAGTTGCGAGATCCTGAACTTCAAAAAGCCCTGCCTGAAGATTTGGTGAAATACGCGAACTCGTTTCCTTGGCAAAAGATTGAAGACGTTGGTATTGCCGCTGTAGAAGTGTACACAAGAGCTGATAGTGGAACTGTGTGGTTAATTGAAGGTGGTGAACCTATAACACAAATTCCATGAAGAAGTCTGGAGGTGTCACGAGCTACATGCTGCACACCCTAAAAAAATACCGATTATTAGACTTATGACATGAGAATTCTTTTCTAGAGTAAAACAAATAAAGGGAAAAAACTTAAATGATAAAATTAATGGCTTTTATTTTAATTGTGTTTCCTCAAATAAATATTTTACGAGTCGTAAATCGTATTTATTTAATAATACAATAAAATTATATGAAATAAAAATAATAGTACCTTTGAGTTTAATTCAACTGACTTTTATCTGTTTTTTTTTTAAGAACTAAATTATTTTTTTGCTATCACATAATTTAATGATTTGATGGGTCTGGGGCAACTTATACCTTTGAATTGACTCTTTCGATGGTCTGTACCTTAATAGCATATGAAATTATATTAAAGCATTATTTGCTAGGATTAAAAAGCAAGCAAACATAGAGTTTCTAAATTTGATTAGAATACGCGCGTGCGCTTTTATACGCGCTGTCATTATTGAACTACTTTTCATTTCAAAATAGGAACTTTGTAATGCGTGTGGATAGATATACTGTTTACTTTCGATAAGCTTGACCCCTAAGTATGACGTTATTAGGTTAGGTTTCTTATATATCAACACTTATCTACGTTTAGTAGATAGTTGGTATAATTTATCTCACCATTTTATACGAGCTGCTGATTTACATCCTTGTCTTTCAGGAGATTGTTATAAAACGCAAAGTACTTGTTTTTATAGTTGTTTATGATTGACAGTATTTTAGAATTTCAGAAACCGGGCGATTCTGGTCTTTGAAAGAGGTGTCTCTTTCAAAGACCAGAATAGCCCGGTTGCGTATGAAACAGGCAGTTTCGCGCGTCTATATCACTGCATGCGGGTTCAACGCCCCGCCCAGCTCCTGCCTAAACCCAGCGGCAAATTTAAAAATCACGTACTATATTAAATAGTTATCTATGTAATGATTTTCTAAAGTTATGCCAATTGTCAATCGGTTTGATATTTTACTTCAATGGTAGGTTTCTATCTACTAGATAAGTTTATTGTTTATTTATTCATGGATTTTAATTGTAAAGCAAATTATATAATATTATTATTTTCGTTGATATGCTTGGTTCACGTCAGTTATACAGTATACGGATGGAATTAAATATCTGTCGCTCGCCAGTTAGCTGCGCTCATCGATCGTCTAGGTACTGCCCCTTACTATCACTAGTATCACTGTACATGATATCAAATTATTGTTTTCCTAGTTCCTACATTTAAAATTAAATAAACGCAGCATTTGACCTCTCATCAATATATTTCTTCTTATCTGTATAAATTGCTTCCAATGTTTGTTCAAGATAATGCAGTTTAAATGGTGCAGTAATGATAATAAGCTAGCGGCGTTTTTTGAGCAGAGATTAAGTGATAATATTGTTTTTAGGGTTCCGTACCACAATCGGTAAAACAGACCTTTATAGAATCACTTTGTTGTCCGTCCGTCTGTCTGTCAGGACCATTTTTCAAGCTGAAATTAGTATCAAATACTCAGGTCGGCAATCCCCTGGAGCAGTGAAAAAGCAAACTTCTTAGCCAACGCAGTCTAAAGATAAGAATTGCCTCAATATAGATGGGGTGGTTAGCACAACAGTGTATAAAATAAAATATATTAAAAATATTATTAAACATTACATATGAAAGTTAATTCTTTGACATGGTCGCATTAATACCCTACGGGTATGGGGTATCAAAAGGAACATGTTGTAAAAATTATAAGATAAAGTATCGTCTGTACACACTCGTCTCCACTGCTGCGAGGTGTTAGCTGAGCCGGTGACCTTGCAGTTGTGATGCCAGGAACTATTTTTTGGTTTCTGTTTTTGCTTCACAAACATAGTAGTAATTAAATTGAACATCATGAGTCTTGGTACTTGAGAATAAATCATGTATTGTTCTACACAATCTCTCAAACTAATATAATTAAATGAAAAAAAAAGTATTTTGTTTTGTAAAGGACGTACCTACATTAGAATAAATGTTTGTTCTTATGAAAATTAAAGAGGCTGGCCTCTCTCCGCACGAGTATGCTAGCAAACAGCTTTATTCTGTTCTTTCACGTCTTTGTTGCTTGTTGCCATTATATGAAATGAAGTACTGTATAAAACAGACTCCGCACCCAAGACAGCCGCAGCAAAGAGAATCTCCAAACGCAGGGTTTCGCAGAATGCACCGGCCTTCAGTGCCGATGCGGCGTCCACCTATATCTTGCGCCGCGAGGCCTGTTACCTGCACACATGAAGACCTAATGACTGCTTCAGCGGACTGTGTTGTTGTAGCTAAATACTGGACCAACCAGAAAATTTTACAAACAATATTAGTATATATTTTTACCATCGATACGTTAAGAAGTAGGTACTAATTATAAACTTTTATACGAAATGTATATCATGACTATTGATCGTTCACTTATTTTGACCAAGACTCTTACAGCCATGCTAAAATAAAGAAGTTATTAATAGACACCGAATTCAATTTGCCAAACTTTTTATCTCAATGTGTATAACCAAACGAGTTAGTAGTTATCATTAATTAATTGACATAGGTGTGCAGAAGATATTTGTGCACAATTCATAAATACACGTAATTTGATTTGACAAACTCAGACGTAGTTAAGTAATATGTACAATATTTACAGACTTAATTATAAAAAAAACTATCAAATAAACTAAAAGAAACTAAAAAGCATCATAAAATTCATCCGCATCGCCGTCAACTGGAAATGTGCCCAAGCATTGCCATCCAACGTGGTAGCTAGCCCTTGGGTCACGGGAAGTGTCAACCAATCGTTTGGACAACTCTATGAGAAGGCTAATTGCACACGGGCCCCACGACCCTAGGGTTACCATCCCAAACGACTCGAAAATATAGTTACCAGCATATATACCGGGTATTATACTTACGCCGTTTGAGGTTCTGGTTTTTGTAACACGTAATACATTTATTAGGTGTAATAAGAGCCACTTTACGAGCAAGTGTGTTAAAAATACTTGTGACTTTCTTCCAGCTCCATATTATTCATTCCTTATAGGGGATTTACCAACAATATTATTGATAATAAACACTAACTAAACACAAAGATACTGTTAATTATGAAAACTAGATTAAATATCACGCAAGTTCAATAATGATTTATCTATCAATTTATAGTTTAACAACATAATGTTAAAACATTGAACGCAATAACAGAATAATTGCTTGTTTTTCATCAATTATCACATTCTGTGCGTTATATATTCCTCGCTCCGTTTCTAAACCTATTAGTCGTCGAAGTACATTCCACTAAACAACAACATGGCGAGAGACTTAACAAACAAAGTCGTTGTGATAACCGGTGGAGCTGACGGAATCGGCTACGAGATCGCCGACAAATACCTTCAAAAAGGAGCCAGAATTACCATTCTACTAGACATCAACGAAAAACTCGGAGCTGAAGCAGTGAAAAAATTAACAGCTAAATACGGTAACAACAAAGCAGCGTTCCTTAGATGCGACGTGACGTCAGATATAAAAACTGTTTCAAAGTGGATTTTTGATACATACAAAGTAGATGTTCTTGTCAACAATGCTGGAATACTCAACGACCGAGCCCTTAAGAAGACTATTGACATCAACGTCACAGCTGTTGTTGAATGGGGACTGACCTTCTGGGACCACATGAGGAAAGATAAAGGGGGAAATGGAGGAACAATCATCAACCTTGCTTCAATTTACGGCTACAGAGTTGACCAGTTTCTACCGATTTATCAAGCATCAAAGTTCGCTGTTATGGGATTCACAAAGTCGCTGGGACATGTTGCTAACTATGACAGGACTGGTGTGCGAGTAGTGGCCATATGCCCAGGATTTACTGAAACCAAGTTGACGGAGCAGCCTGCCGCCTGGGACATGGGCCAAGACACAGAGTTCGGCAAGTTCCTTAAGGCTCAAGCGTGGCAGAAAGTGGAATCAGTAGGCAATGCAGCGGTGGACATCTACCAGAGAGCTAACAGTGGAACAGCTTGGCTCATTGAAGGGGACAAGCCCATCGTAGAAGTTGCCAAGTAACTCAATATAAGCTGTTGTGATATAATACTATCTCGGTAAATATTATATTACTATAATGATTTTTTTTATTAGAATATGCGATCGACTTTTATTAAACCATGTTTTTCCTTTTACTTTAATAAAGTTAGTAAAATATTATGGATTTATTACCTCAGCTGTGTAATTATTTATTCCAGTTTAGATCTTTATCAGCTGCGGTGATATCAAACACCGATCAATCTCACATTGTTGCACAAACTCTTACCGTGGTTTTCTAAGGAACTCAAAATAAAACTGCATTAATTATCCTGAGATGTTCCGTTAATGTTTTATAGGGTCGTTCTTTTTTAAGTCTGGTAAAAATATCAGATCATAATGTGAACTTCTTATTTTTGATCATTGCCCAACTACAAAATCCAGGACCTGTAAATTGTATGTAGTAGAATTCAGACACCATTAAAAAAAAATAGTGAATCTACTAAAAATACATCGCATGTTTAAAAAAACCTAAACAAATACGGAGTATAAAAAGACAATCACATAATTGTTAACTACGCATGCCCAAAAAAGTAATTCGAGCAAAAATATTGCTTAGAAACGACTTCCATTTTTGGTGTGATTAGCGCTGTTTATAATGTAAAGTACACAAAATATTAACCTTATAGGTTCCAAAAGTGCAGAAAACTTGTTTTAACTTTATTCTTCACTATTTCTGTAACCAGAAAGCGAACCTTCTGGTTAAGGGCGCTTTCAATTTAATGCGTTTCGTGTCGGACCGCTGCGGTGCCGAAGCGGTGCGTTAGACGTACTGCGCACGGACGATCCTCTTTTTTCATACAAAACGCTCGGTGCGGCAACAGTGCGGCGCCGGTACCGCGAACGCTCGACAACAGGACGGCAACGTCGCAAGCATCACGTGTTCATTTCCGTGTTTGAATAGTGCAGTGAATAGACGTTAGAGCTAATTGCATCAAATTTTCATTTACGTATTTGCTAAAAATGGATGATATAAACGTGGAAGATTTTATAAATGAAATTGAAATACATCCTGCTATATGGAACTCCAAAAGTGACAAACACAGCAATCGCACGGAAACAAAAAATGCTTGGGAAGGCGTCTGTGAGAAATTTGTGGAAGATTTTAAAAATAAAACTAGTGGTGAAAAAAATTCAGCAGGTATTTATTCAATCAAATTTTGTTATTTTGCCATGATAATTGTCCTTCGTTAACAAAGTATTCTGCAAATTTATCGCGAATTGATGTTGCTGACAAATTCTGTTCATTTTGAACTTCCTCATTTATTTGATTGGCTTGAATTAAGAGATTACTATTAGAAAGTTCTTCACCGTCACGTTGTAAGAAATTATGTAAAACACAGATAGCTTGAACAATATCTGTCACTAACGATATGTCTACATTTATTGGTCGATGTAATATTCGCCATTTATTAGTCATAATTCCGAACGTACACTCTATGTATCTTCGAGCACGTGACAAGCGGTAGTTAAAAATTTTTTGTTGGTTATTCAAAAAATTGCCACTATAGGGGCGTTGTATGAAATTACTGATGCCGAATGCTTCATCACCGACAAAAACAAACGGTAGTGGTGCACCATTTTCTGTTATTGCCGTAGGACTTGGTATATTTAGACCGTTTTCTTGCAATTTCTCGAAAAAATCACTGTTTCTAAATATTTGTGAATCAGAAGATTTTCCATATGAACCGACATCAATGAATATGAATTTGTAATTTGAATCACAAATGGCCAACAATACAATAGAAAAAAAGTTTTTATAGTTGTAATAAAGCGAACCGCTTTTAGGGGGCTTAATTATTCTTATATGTTTACCATCTATGGCGCCCAAACAATTAGGGAAGTTTGCATTGGTTGCAAAACCGTGTGCAATTCTTAACCAATCCTCTTTTTTCAGTTCAGGTAAACAAATTTCTCGTAGGGTTAGGTAAATCTGTTGACACGTATCTTTCACAATTCCAGAAATTGTTGAAATACCATGTTGATAAGAATGGTGCAATTCAGTCATACTGCAACCAGCGGCTAAGTATCTGTAACAATATTTTTTATTTTTATTTCAGCAATTGTTCTTCAAAAAAAATGGAGACACAAAAGAGATGCATTTGCAAGAGAGTTGAAAAAACAGCGACAGTCAAAAAGTGGATCTGCAGCAAACAGACATCGACCCTATGTTTATTTTGATCGGCTGCAATTTTTGTCGCAACTATATGAAACAAAACCTGATTCAAATGAAAAAAATAAACAGTCTGGTGACGGTCCTACTGCGTCGACATCGAAAACTACAACTAAAAGTTCATCTGCTAACGATACAAATGAAACTAACAGGCTTTTAAAAATACTCGCAGAAAGACTACAAAACAAAAAAGATGCAAGAGAAGATGTTTCCGAAGATGGGGACAGATATTTTTTAATGTCTTTGTTAAACGATTTTAAAAGAATCCCAGAAAGTCGTAAAATGGATGCCAAATATGACATTATTGGAATTATCCGAAAATACGCGATGCCACAATCGTATACTCGAGATTATTATAACTTAGGTTCGGAATTGTATGAACAACCCGGCTATTTTACGAATCAATCTTCAGGATCTCAGACACTGACAAATGCTCAGCTTCAGTCCACATCAGATGAACTTGCAGCAACCTCATCCGTATCTAATTTAAGTGGAGATTCTGATGCTTCCATATATAGTGACCTTTTTATAGATGATATTTCTAAATAATAATTTTTGTTTTGATTTTTCTTTCCGCGGTTTGTCAGGGATTTCTATTTGAAAGTTGTTTGTATTTAATGATTGATTAAGTACAGTTCAATTCACGAGTTATGGCGGGTGTGAAGTTAGCCGCTAGCAACTTTAGCGCTTATATACTCGTAAAAAAGTTTTAAAAAATAAATGCCATTAGCTGTTGTTATTGCTGTTATCAACGGTTATTTGCATTTATTTTTTTAAAACCATTTCTTTTTTTTACGAGTATACAAGCGCTAAAGTTGCTAGCGGCTAACTTCACACCCGCCATAATTCGTGACTTGAACTGTAATTCTGTACTAATTATATATTGATCGTACTGATTCTTCTTATCATTATCTTATAATGATGAGATACTAAAAGATTTTATGAAAAAAATTAATAACCATAAAAATAATTGTAGTAATAAATAATAACTCAATATCAAAATACAAATTGTTTACTTTACTTACCTCAATGTTATTACCAGTCTTTCTTCAGCTGATATAGTATGCTTAAAAACAGATTCTTGCCGCTGAATTCTAGTTTTAAGTAATTGAAGTAGTTCGTAGAAACATTCCCTAGACATTCTTAGATAATTAAAAAACTTGCTTGGATCTTGTTTTAACCTAGGGTAAAGATTATGGAAATCACCAGAATTACATGTTAAAGAAAACATCGGTGCTGCTCTTTTACGGGGGCGTCGTTTTTGCTTCTCTTTGATGATCAACACGAGCACTAACAGTAATGTTTCTTCGTCAGAGTCCATGGCTTGACTGATGTCACATCACTGGGATAAAAACGCACGGCTGTAAATTACGCTTTCAATTTAGACGTTCGGTGTCGGACTGCAACCGTACCGCAGCGGCCCGACAGCGAGATATAACCAGCGGCACGTTAAGCGTGCGGCAGCGGTCCGACACGAAACGCATAAATTGAAAGCGCCCTAAGGGTATTTATTTATTATTTATTTAAACTATATGCAACAAAAAGGTACAAAGGCGGTCTTAATGCCTTAGGCATTCTCTACCAGTCAACCAAAGGGGGTGAAGAGATAACATGGCAGGTGCAAAAAATTGTATATGAAAAAAAATAACAAAAAAGAGATTTAAAAATCATTGAAAGCAAATAATATTCTAAATAAATTTAGACGTACACAAGTACTAAATAATTACAATTCATGTATAAATGGCTATACATAAACTCCTATATAATATAAATATATAATATATCATTTAAATATAAGTACTCATAAATACATATCCTATAATAAGAATAGAAATAATGTTTATGATAGAACTCTTACAAGCATGGTCCTAACAAAAGAAATTATCGTAATGTTGGGAAGTTCTTAAAATGTAACTTTCAGCTTCGCTAAGCGGGGGATTTTACACCCATTATTTATAGAAAGATACATATTTATTGAGAAATTTTGATTGTATTAATTTTGCCCTTATCTCCTTAATTACAAAATTGTTATCGGTGTTTTCATGATAAGACGCAAAAGTAAATATTTTAAACGATTATGCTCGTATATTAGCTACCTAGCTTACTTATTTTAACATTTAGCTTGTCACAAGCTGACCGCACAGTTCACTCCGCGTCACACTCGACATGGAGCGCGATCCTAAGAATAAAGTAGTCGCAGTCACAGGAGGAGCGAGAGGCATCGGATACGAGATCGCAGACCAGTTTCTAAAGCATGGAGCTAAAACACTGGTTATCCTGGACATTATTGAATCTGTCGGTGTTGAAGCTGCAAAAACATTAAACGATACATACGGCGAAGACAAAGCCATTTTTATAAAATGGGACGTAACCAAAGATTTAGATAAAGTAACCGAAGAAATATTCAAAAAGTATCAAGTTGATGTTCTTGTAAACAACGCAGGAGTTTTGGACGAAGAGTCGTTTAGAAGGACTTTAGAAATCAACTGCTGTGCTGTTGTTGAATGGAGTATGAAGTTTTGGGAATACACGAGGAAGGACAAAGGCGGTCGTGGAGGCACCATCTACAATGTAGCGTCCATCTACGGCTACCAGTTCAATCCATGGGCAGTATTTTACAAGACATCGAAACACGCCGTATTAGGTTTCACAAGATCATTGGGACATCCTTACAATTATAAGAAAACTGGTGTAAGGGTCATTGCTATTTGTCCAGGATACACCGAAACTGCCATACTATCGGGCAATTTGTGGGACTGGCAAAAAGAAGACTTCTTTAATTTTTTGAAGTCAGAAATCACATTGCAGACACCGGCTGCAATTGGAGAGGCTGTAGTGGAGATTTTTACCTTTGCAGAAACGTCGACAGTGTGGGTTAAGGAAGATGATGAACCTATTAAATTGGCTCCAATGTGTTAAGTACAAGTCACGTTATTCTTTCATGTTGTATTATTCCTAGAAACTAGTGTTTACATAGTGGTCAAAATTCGTCTGTAATCATAAATTAAAATATTTTTACTATCTGTGCCTACTCATTCTCCATATTATAAACGCGGAATCCCACACACCGTGCACGCTCACTTACTATTATAGTAAAGAAAGCTATTATTACTTGACTTTTCAAACATTCATAGAAGTTATAGAACCTTGATGGCGAAACAGTGACTTGAAAAACACCATATTAAAGCGTTTGTGCAAAAGTAAGTAAGAATGAAAAAATATTTTATTTAAAAACAAAAAAAAATGTTATCTCTAATGTTGTTATGCAACCTCGACTTTTTCTTTTTGTCTTCAAAAACAATTAACCGATAATCTTTTTGATAGCAGTGATTTGATGATAAATTATTATATTTATTTTGTAAGTGTGTTGTAATCACACAACACATCAAACATTATAAACGAGATAAAATCGATATTTCTTATTTACCTACTCTGTGTAGAAAAACTGAATATAAATCAGGACTATTCAAGTTCGGACATTCTTAGGTACCACAATTATAAATGCGAAAGTTTGGATAGATGAATATTTGTTACTCAATCACGCCAAAACAGTTGAACGTATCTGGATGAAATTTGGCACTGAGATATATTATAGTCTGAAATAGCACATAGGCTACTTATATTTTCGCAAAATTGTACGGTATATATCATCTTTAACGTGGACAAAGTCACGGGCAGAAGCTAGTTTCTTATAATGGTTAGCACAAAGGGTACATGATCTTGTTATTCTTGTTGTCACAAGTGCTATTATCGAGTATGAGGCGCTGCAGTGCTATTCGGTCAAGATTTCCCTCTTTGAATTTAGGTGAAGTGAGCTGTCAATCCCTATCATTAGTAGTGTATATTGGGTTTTCCTCTATCAGAAACAGCTCTGCATCTGGCTCTGCTCCCGGTTGATTTTAAAGTGCCGATCGCTTCGGCAGGCGTAATGTAATGTAAATGTGTCCCTTGACCTCAATTCTAGTTACCAAAAGACATAAACACAAGCCCACAACATTATCCCTTAAACAAATTAGTTAACTTCACGTCCTCAAGACATTTTTCTAGAAGTTTCCAA
The DNA here is from genome assembly GCA_949774945.1 of Hoplodrina ambigua. NCBI lineage: Eukaryota > Metazoa > Arthropoda > Insecta > Lepidoptera > Noctuidae > Hoplodrina > Hoplodrina ambigua. Next base: position 466,748 of record OX458974.1, on the reverse strand, counting down.
ACAACCGTTTGTTGTTTATGTGACGCGTAATGAGGGGCATTGTATGACGACAGGTGGCGGGGCGCGGGGGGGTGTAGCTAAAAGCTTTGCAACATTAGTTCCTATCAACTGCGCTACAGACTTAGCGGACTTTGGAGAATAAGGGGAAGAAGTAGAAGGAGCGACTTTAGTAGATTTTAGTGAAGATTATGTAAATATCTCTTCTGTAGAAGAGTTCAAATCTCATATTGCTCAGATTTTATTTTTCAATATCTCTCTAGTTTCTTAGTTGATAGATAGGTGCTCTACAGTTGTTGGGATTCACTATATGAGTCCAACAGTGCGTAATAGCAGAACACCCATTTATGAAGACCCTAATCTACTATTAGCGATATTTTGGTGTCATCATCATAGCAACCGAACGATGTCCACTGCTGTACATAGGCCTCCCCTAACGATATCCACAAGAAACAGTCCTGAGGTACCTGTATCCAGCGGTTTCCCCCATTTAGATGTCAACAAAAAAAAATCTTGCGAAGATTCATTCATCCATGTATGTATCTCTGGCTGATAATGGTGAAGGGTTTGTACCGCAACACGCTTGACGTTCTTCATTCCCGTGTGTGTCTGAGGTCTCGCCTCGTAAACCGGCTGTTTCCACAAAGTTGTTCCTACACTTTTATTATACTGTGTTTGTGTGCCTCCGCGGGATTTCTACGTTAATCTAAGCTTTAAAACATCATCACTCATAGATTTTCTTGAACGGCTGGCTGTTTTACTTAGCTTTTGACAGGGTTTATGATATATTTTTAATGTGTTACGCGTCTTCCTGCGTATGTAAGAAACATTTTTGAAGGATGAGGGAAACTATTAAGATTCATAAGTAAATAGTACATACTCATGGTAGATTTAAACTGTTCATATCAGCATTGCTAACCGGTATCAAAGGACTTATCTTGCAACTTGTAGTAAAGCATTTAGATTTTGCATACAGCTATTGAAAGACTAAGCAAGGCATCAAGTCCGCCTTTGTCCTTTTTTGTTGTATAAAGTTTAAATAAATAAATAGAGACAAAAGCTAAAATCAAGGATTTCCCGTGCAACAACTACGACTAACAGAACGATCCTAATGAAACCATTTGCTTATTAACTGCAAGTACTTTAACCAACCAATAAACAATCAACAAAACAAAGATTACTTAGGAAATAAATAACGCGCCTTTAATCAGTGAAGCGATGTACAAACTTTATCTCGGCAGTTTGGTGGAGAAATTCCTCCGTCTAATGAGCCCCGTGACGTATGCTCATTGGACTTGGCTACACTGCCGGCCGCGATTAACGAACCCTTAACGCCCATCGACGACGTCTTTACGGTCCATTGTGTTGCATTTGTTTATTGAGATGCGTCTCAGTGAGCTTTTAAGGTCCATGAATGAGATACTGGTGAAGATGATAATACAATTACATTATTGCTGCTGGATGACTTTTAGACAATCCTTGAGAAGATGAGAGGTAAAAAATCTGTTTTTTTACCTCTCATCTTCAAAGGCTAGTAAACGATATAACTAAGGAATAAGTATCGATGCGGTTGAATATTATTTTTAAAATGCCATGAGGCAACTACCTCATCGATTTTGATAAAATTCGGGAGAGAGGCAACACATTTTATACACTGAATAAAAAAATAAACAATGGTAAGCACTGCCTGCCTGTGGCATGTAAAACCGCAACACTATATTTATGACCATGTACTATGCTATAGGTACCTACCTACATTCAAAAAAATAAATCATTCAAATTTTTATAAAGCTTTGTGTAGTTTGTCATCCCAGTGCCAGGACATACGTCATTGTAGCTTGGCTGTATTTTTTTATATACTTGTACATACAATGCCAAGTGCAGTTTTGCATTTTCGGTAAATTCAAGGAGGTAAATACTAGCGATTCACAACACGAATTAATAATTTAAAAAAACTTTTTTTTTTAATTGTGATTTTTGAATTCGAGAAACCATTTTTAAGGCCGGCGGAGTGATGAACTCACACCCACATTGATATACCCCATACGCAAAGGCGCAGTTCTGTTCTTTGAAAGAGGTGTTTACTGAATTACTATCAATCATAAAAAATAAGTATTTGTATTGACTAAAATAACGTAAGGTCTGGCGACTTTGCAATCTCTGTCTATAATTTGGCTATTTTCGTAATCATTAAATTCCTCCCCGTAGCAGTGGACAGAAGTTCCGCGGTTGCACGACAGCATGTTGGCACGACAACGACACGACAGGAGTTATCACTAGCCGCGATTTGTATTTGGTGGAAGCGAACAAAGTGAAATAGACGCTGTGTAGATGCTCCAAGTTATTAAACTTTCTTAATAAAACTTAGAAAATGGTTTTATTTTTTATTAAAAGAAACTAGCTTCGTAACCAAATAAAATCTAATCTTCTAAATCTTCTAGGTATATCAAAGCTAAAGGTCATCACTCACTCACTCACACATCGCAAAATCGACGTATCAAGATGAAACTCATCGATGTAGTTTACAGTTAGTAGACGTCCGCTAAGAAAGGATTTTCCAAAATTCACCCTCCGCTAGGATGAAACAGGGGTTCTAAATTTGTATTGACACGGACAAAATCGCGGGTAGGGTTATCTGATGCAGACTTCAGCAAAGTAGGAAGGAGGAACCTCTGTTTATGACGCTTCTGTGTTTTCCTAGCTCTGTTGTCCACTACGCTTCTCCCTCGCGAATGACACGCGTCTGCCCGTGACGTCACCCGCATCATTAATCATCTGCCGCGGCGCAGTAACATGCTGTGTAACATCCGCCACATGCTAAATATGTACAGCACAAAAAATGTTAGTTATAAACAGTATGCTAACAAAGAATAACTTTGCAAACCTAGACTGTGGCACTCGAGATAATGTATTCAGGAGACTTATTCGTGCCTGCGTGTTGAGAGTTCGAGTAATGTACAGGGAATCGTAAATTTTGTCACAGATGTGAACTTATTCAAATATACTTCTCCCCGCGGGACACGGGTACGGGATTAGATGTTTGCCATAATATGGTAAAATTGTGTTCGGATCATTTTATACTATTTTTTATTTAGTTGCCGAACCTATAAATTATGTTGAATAAGTTTAATATTAAATTAGGATAAAGTATACAACCATAAAACCATCAACTAAACGTGAAGGAATAAATACGAATGAACCAAGTTCTACTATTTGTAATCACTATCATGGCATGAGCAACCACGACAGGTGATCACAAAATGTTATTCTACATTTGATTACGAAGCTCACATCCGACATTCTTCACTTTGTCTCTAAAAGCCGATTTGTAAAACTGTCATCAAGGGGTCATTAGCGCAATGAAAACAAATGAATAATGCAAGAGAAAACAAAGTAGCGACCGGATTGGCTGCAACAGTCGACCGCTCATTTACATAATAAATTCGAAAATATACCAGACTGCTGACCGCGGGCGGAAGTTTTAAGTTAATAAGTACCCAAAATAAAAGCATAAACTATTATTTCAGTGCAGTTTGATTGAATGTCTCTGCTTGTCTAGATTGCGTAGCTATGAACCTGGAGAAACGAGGGATAAGTTGCATGACGCTGGAAATAGATGATGGTACTAGAAATAACTAATGGATTAAGTGAAAGTTAATCGAAGGGTTGTAAAGATATTAGAAACGAATGCGGCAAATTCTTCTAAAATTGCTTCAATTAGAAAAGGTGAGAAGTTATCGACTCTCATGACGCGGATATTTATGTGATGAGAAGAAATAAAGAGTACCTATGTACGTATGGATTGAATGAATGATGAAAGGGCTGGGAAGGAAGCGAACACTGAGACACCGCTACAGATGTATATGCTAGAAAAATAACCAAGCCAACCATCCAACCATACATTATGAACAAAGTTGCCTGAACTAAAGGAATTATTATTATTAAAAAGGCACTCTTCAGGCGAGCAGGAGAGCGTAATGTAACAAGAACCATTGATAGAGTCATAGAGAGTAAGTAGCCATAACTTTTTAAATAACTACTACATTAACCAAGGTCATTTTCAGTCCAGTGCACCCAAACGTTGAAAATATAGGTACTTCGGCAACTGACGTAATTGGCCGACGTTGTAATTAACCCGAGTAATGAATACGGCTCGCGCGGTCACCCGTGACGAACGTTGATGTATTATGACAAACACACATGGATTTATTACTGTAACGAGATTTACAAAAATGATATTACGAAATGTTGTTTGTGAACTAATTAATTATATTTTAAAATTTCTGGAGGAAACACTTAATTTGATGTTGATGCAAGAATTGAAATGATTTAAGGGTTTAGTTGTAGCAAGGATAACGGAGAGGTAGTTCTAATTTAGGAATGATCCCAACCTAATCTGTCAAAAAACTCTTCTACCAATTTTATTAATCGTTAACCTGTTTTAGTTCTTTTTTTGAACATTATCATGAAATCGAACACCATTTTTCAAGACAAAAAAAAAGCCGTTCTGTACCATATTTTTTAACAAGAATCATGACCATGATATTTATAATATTTTATGTAAAAAATTAGGTAATATATAAGTAGGTAATATAAATAGCAATCATATTTATTTACTCGCTGGACAGGGTCATCATGTTGAATATTGACAATAAGTTCCTAACAGAAAAACTCCTCCGCACGAACCTAGTTAAAAATACTTTTAATCATGGAGCAGCATCATACAGTGAACATTCTCCAAGGTCATACCTTTACAATTCTTAGGTCCAGCGCCTTAAAGCATTTAGGTTAGAGGATTGAACTTGATTATTTTCTTCATAGAAATGGTCAGAACCAAACTTGTCTGGCTCAAGGAAGAACTGGTCGTGGTGGAAGGCATTGATACGGTATTAAGTTTCTTTTGTTTTGACATTCAAAGTGTCTTTAAATATCATAAAGTGCTAGAACCGTTCAATACAAGACACTTACAGACACCCACCACTGCTTCTGTCCGTCATAAAGGCAAGTGTGCAGTGTCAGTCGCTCAAAGATGCCCTATTATCTGGTACCATACACTTAACCACTAGCGAGTGTCAGGATACCTATGCTCAAGTAACAGTATGTCGTCGAGTGTCAGACACTTACCAATACATACCCGGAAGTGTCTAACACACACAACCTATCTGCTTGCAAAAATGTTGCGACAACTTACATACATACATATATACATTATGTATGTACGAACAGTGCAAATAAAAGCTTGTAAAAATATTTTTCATTTATATATTACAGTCTGGACACGTGCCGAGGAAATCATGCCTCCCTTCCATTATCACAATTTGTTGATGTTTACCGTAGAATAAAAATATACTACCGTTGTAGTAAAATGATTCTTGTGTCTTTATTAAATAAAATTGAAAATTTAAATAATCAGTTCAGATGGTTTCACTTCCTCAGACTTAACCTGAGCCAATGTCCTCCCTGTAGCCTGAGGTTAAAGCTATCAGGAGAAAGCTTGGCAGGGATGCAGGTCTTCTCACAAGGAGATAGTTCTATATGCCGCAGAAGCTGGTAAGCCATCACCTTCACCTCGCAGAGAGCAAACCTTGACCCTGTTAATAGAAATATAGGTTGATGAGAAATAATTCTTTTTTAGTATTGCTTTATAGTTATTTAATTTTTGATTCCAAGGTTTCAAAGAGAATGCCACTTTTAAGTACCTTATATTTACGTTAGACAAATATTTAAAAAGTTATGATTTGCGGGATGTAATGTCCTCACCTATGCAATTCCTAGGCCCGATACCAAAAGGCATGTATGTCATTGGATTGACCTTGTGTTTATTTTCTTCGGAGAAACGTTCAGGGTTGAACTTGTCAGGCTCAGGGTAATACTCAGGGTCGCGGTGGAAGGCCAAGCTCGGTATCCATATTTCAGCGCCTTTTCGCAACTGTAAAGTAAAAATGGGCAAAAATTAACTACATATTTTTAATCATCACTTTATTTGCAGTTTGTAGATTCGAGGCAGAAACAAATTAAAAAAAGACTAAAATTAAAGACTACAAAGAAAGAAAAATTGATATATTTTACAGAAAAACGTTCATATAAAAATGAAAACAAAATTTAAACAATATGGCAACTTGGATGGGCACAGGGCAGTAATTAGTTGTCCATCATAACTGTGACAAGTAGGCTACCAACTAGGGCACAGCACAGCACTGGTCACAGTGTTCGTTATAAAAGTATAATAGATAGGCTTTAAGTATGGATAAAAACTCAAAATTAACCTATAAGTACCAACGTGAGGTCTGCTAGACCAACATAATATTTACTCACGAAAAAAATTATGTTTTTTGAAATTCTTCTATAAAGAATTATTTTATGTACTGTTAATATATCTCGTTACTGTGTTAAACAAAGTATAAAAGATTTCACATTTATTACTAAGTAAACTAGAACAGCACTTCGGTACTTAAAGGTTAAGGTAAAATAAAACGAGTGTGCAAACGTTTTATCAGGATCCTAAAACTATTAAATAGTACCTAAAGGTCATATATAGACCAAAGTAACAATAACTTTTTTAGTTTACGCAGAAACACCACACACGCACTCTACCACCGCTTATACTTGCTCCGTCAGACTGTAAATTCTAGTAAAAACTAGGCATGTTTTTTGGGAAAAGTCATGCCATAATTAATATAAATGAAACGAAACTTACGATAAAATCCTTATTGGCGGTGTCGTTCGGTTTCCCGAGGTTGTAATCTTTGGTGCATTGTCTGTCCAACACCACAAAAGGTGGCCACTTTCTTAAGACCTCTGCAAAGATATATTATTGCCATTACTTTCTTGAATATTTAAATAATAACCAGTATATAACTGATCCACTGCTGTGACTCGGGTCCCTTCTGTATGAGTCTCTCTCATACAGAAGAGGCCCGAGTCACAGTATGTTATCCACAACGTGAGTCGTGATTCACTCCGTGAGCCTACGGACGGTGCGAACAAAACATGTGTCATATCAGTTAAAAGGTCTAGCACAAACCTTCATATACTTAAAGATCATTATAGTATGATCACAATTACGACAACTTGTCTTTGAATATTTCATTGTTGAATATTTCACAATGGAATTAATAGTTACAGTCGTTGTTTTTAATTGTTTATATTAAGCAAACAGAAATAACCTAATTTAAATCGAAATTATTTAATTAAATTTTTACCAGATACAACCATATCCAAATATGTCATGCTTTGGATAACATTGAAGTCAAACTTGCCGCCGTTCTTAGCGTCATGTTCCCTGATCTCCTGCACCAAGCGCTCCTGCACGTCAGGGTTCACCCCCAGCTCGTACAATAAGAAAGACATGCTGGACGAAATAGATTCAAAGCCAGCAACAAAGAATAGGAATGCTTGGGCGACCAGGTCATCATCTTTCCAAACTGTAAAAAAGTGCAAGAAATTAAATATAATCGTATTCTTTTACCTTGACTAGAGGCTTAGCATTGACATCCAACATGGCCATGACGCCCGACTTTTGGACACTTTCCAGCTGACGGCGATTCAGAGGAATTTTTTGATCCCACTAAGTTTTAGTTTCATTTTTTATAATTATTTGTTTGTTATAGGTTATCATGATAGGATTGCAATGTCCGAAATATAATAGCTATACCTCTGTTCTGTTGCTTTCTTCCTACAGAAGACTCTTCAACGGTGGCGAATCCAGTAGCGTCATCCTTGATCTTAGTATCATCGTGAGATAATTTGCCTGGAAGTGGAAATATAAAAAACATCTATACTGATAATTATTCTAAAGTGGTAAAATTGTTTGTTTGTAAGAGACAACTCTGGAAGTACTAGTCCGATTTTAAAAAACGGGGGCTGTATCGATCGTTGTTGCGTATGTATGTTACGGTGAGTGTGATTACACCGTAACATAAGCTAACGTCGGCGAGAACTCCAGTTGTAGTTCGTATGTTGAGCGATAGATGTCGCTACCTACAGACTAAATACATATAAGTACTAGTACATATTTTTTTCTAATTTCACCTTTTTTGGCTTCCATGAGTAGATGGATCATATCAGGTCTGTTAATATTTCCCTTCTCGCGCTCCTTCATGGTTTCTGACACCAAATTCCTAAAGAAATCCTGCGCTGACTTTGGTATGAAGTCAAAGTCTAAAATCTGTAAAAGTAAAAAAAAAACATTTAGATACCTATTGTTATGCCACTGAAAGTTATTTTGCAATTCCATTGTTTTAAAAAAGAAATCTTCAAGAAGTAAACTCACATCTTTGTTCAACTATATGCATACCAGTTTTGCTTGTTCTTATAAAAAAATGGGTTTGGATTACCAAACCCATTTTTTTATAAGATGGCTACCAAGCCATCTAAGCCAAACCATCTCTTATAAGTTATAACGCACCCAAAAGCCCAACATTCGTCTCATATCTGTTAGCCTTACTAGTTATATTATCTGAAACATGATGTGATTGAAACTTGGGAATTTGAATAAACCTAATTAATTAAGAATCATGGTAAATGTGGACTGTATGGACTTTGGAATAAACTAATGAAGTAGTACACTTAAAGTCGTACATACCTTCAACAGATATGGCACACAACCTAGCAATATGAACAAGAGTATCCGAGAAAGCTTGAAATCGGCGATTTTCTTGCCCATCGCGTAGAATTTGTTATCCTCATCGGAGTGAGAGTCTACCTTCAGACCGAACGCGCACGAAGCTATCACATCGTTAGTGTAGCGCGTCGTGAGGTCCTTGCAGTCAATGTCTAAGAAGTCATCTGGAAACAGAAATTAACAATGGATATAATACGAACTTAATAACTGATAAGTTGTAAAGCTATGGTGGCTGTGGTTATTTAGTTTTATAATAGTTAGGTATGCTAATAATGAAAGTGTGTCATATTACAATTAATATAAGTTGGAATTGGAAGTGTCATTGCGGGACAGTGGTCCAACTATAACGTCCAAACGCACGAGTACCTATGTAGTGTTAGTTTTTTCCTCACCTTTGGAATCCTCAAGCTTCTTCTTGAGTGACTTTATCATCTGATCGCCGACTTCTACCATAAAAGGCACCATCAGACGCATCTTGGAACTTGTGAACGCTGGACTTAATGTGGAGCGCATGTCTTTCCATTCTTCACCTATTAGAAATGGGCTGAGTTAGTCGAAATTACAAAAAACTGTATAGGTAATAAATATAACATTTCGGAGATGCCTTTACGTAAACAATATGTAGATAAAGTATTCTATCTTTCACCTCTCAAAAAGAACAAACTCCTGGTTATAAACGATTCGGGTCCATTGATGGAGTGGTCAACAAAATGGTCGAAGTCTTTGATGGTTATCTTTTTTAATAGTTCAATGTCCCGAATTAAAATCACCTCTTTCAAGAATTCATACCTGCCCACGAACCTGGAAAAATAAATAGTGATTATGTATTATTTATTTTTGAAGTTCCATTAATAAGCGAAATATTAACCTTTTAATGACTGTCCCCTATTTTATTCAAGCGCGGGCCGTTGTCGTTTTAATGGCACGGTGGACATGCCAAATTCGCAAAAACATTTCCATATAATACCTATTTTTTTTTTCAATCCTTGTTCTTACCTTTCATCCGGGAAACTGTTGTATAAGTTTGCGATATCATGACCGATATGTTCTTTGGGTTTCACCATCCTGACTATGTCATCGACCAGTGGCACCGATTTGTGGTGCTTGATGCCGTATCGGTCGAATGTGGAGAGAGCCTGCCGGAGGTACAGCACCACCACGCCGACCAACACCATCGCCCATATCAGTAAGATTATCATTGTCTGAAAGTAAGTTGCTATTGATAATTCCTTGGTTGAATGTGTTGCCATAATTGATTTCTGGTCTTTGATGTTCACTCTAAGCATTTTGAACAGCCAAGTTTTTGTTTACATTATGATTACAATCAAAACCGCTCATAACAACAACAAGTTCTCAAAAATGTAACTAGATGGCGTTGGCGTCAAATTAGAAATTGCTATGATTTCATTACACTGATTTGGGTCCTGTGATTTTTACTTAATATGCTTGTACCTATAGAACTGTATACAGTAGTTATTTTATTTAAACCCTACACTTATACATATTAAGTTCAAATTAATAAGTACTGGGTATCATCATCTATAACACATTGGCTTATTAATATAGTGTATTTATTCGGATAATAATGCAGCATTATAACAGTAATAATACAATTTGATTAAGGTTTTGGTGTGATTCAACAATGAAGGACAAACATGTAGTCATGTACCAAAACTGTCGCGTGAATATTTTAACAGCTAGCGGTCACGGTCATGCTATCAGTCTTGTGTTTATTTTGTATTGATCTGCCGCTCTGTTTTACCGCGTCATAACACTCCAGTCGCTTGTTCACTAAAAGCTTTTGTAATTTTATCAATGATGCCATTAGATAGTTCTTTAATCGGTATTCTCAACAACTTTTTTTTATAATATCCATAATCTATGTATTTAAAAAATAAATGAATGGCTAAATGTGTTGCTAAGCACAAAACTCAAGAACGACTCGACCGAATAGGCTGATTCTTTTTTTGTAATATTCACAATTTCTCGGACAAGATTTACATGAAAAAACATGTTTGGAAAATCCACTTTTTGTTTTACTGTTTATTTCATAATGTGGAACAATAATAACATTTAAAAGTGTAAGTGAATAATTAACCTTAAAAACGTTTAAATACAATAATATCACAATTAACTTTTAGCAATCGAACATTCTTCAGAAAGAATAACAAAGAAAAAATACAAATCTTACTTTAAATAACAGTCTCAGGTACGTAAATAATAACTACACTGTATGTGAACAAATGCTTCAAAAACATTCAGTATAAACGTGTCACTTAACGCACTGACCGACTCGCACTGAGCGTGAACTCTAAAGCATCATACACCATCTGCTATTTATATACCTACCTACGGATGGTAGATTAGATTAGACTGTATTTTCAACCATTTTTTTAAATATTTCATCATCTCCGTACGTTATCACTGGAAACTGTAGTGAGGACTCCCTTTAGGTACTATTAGGTCCCAAATAGTAAAAAAAAGTTGATCTTGTTTACCGTGAAGTAGAATTCTTCAACTCAGTCACGGTATGTACTCCCAGCAGATATAAAGACTACTAACGATATATTTATAGTTTTAATTTAAATTAAACCAAACCACTCGCTTTCATTTACGGCTTTATCGTTCATCGTCAGTACTCAGTATACTGACGCCGATGTACTGCCTCACCCGGTCATAATAAACAGCTGTGCTCAGTGTGCTAACTACTTCGCTGACGCTCACGTGGGAGTCGTAAAACAAAATTCAATCTAAGCGTTAGCTTGCCTACGTCAGACAATCGGTGTTCGTTTTTTTTGTCTGAGAGAAGGGAACATCTGAATTCTAATATACCAACGCTGATGATCTATATGTAGGTATAAAGTTGGTTCTACGAAACTACTGGAACTGGTCGATTAATGTATAATGTTTGTTTGTTAGAGGTAATGTCTGGAAGTCCTGTTAGAAAGCTACTTTATCGACAAGTGCTATACACGGTTACTTTTAGGTCGTTCTGGAACCGAAAGCCATAAACTCGATCATCAAACTCGAAATGATTGGAACCATCTTTTCCAACAAGTAACAATAAAAAAAATCAGCTGTTCAGTACATTTATGTTCGTCTAACTCGTCAAAGTGTACTGAACAGCTGATTTTTTCAGTTCCAGAACGACCTAAAAGTAAACGTGTATATAGATAGGCTTTGTTTTATAATATAGGTACACGGGCAAAATATATTTATGTATATTCGTATATTGTTATGTGTATTCGTTGTCGTATGTGTATTCGTATTGCATTTCAATTTTTCCCTTTAGTGAGACAACATGAAAGACAAATCACGTGACGATATAAATCAAACGATTTTAGAAAAAAAAAAGATCTTTATAGATTAACAGAGCAATTAAAAAATGTAATGTTAGTTAAAATTGTACATCTAGGTTGCACTACTTTCTCAGTCTGAACCTAAGCCAGTGTCCTCCTTCCAGCCTGATGTTTATATTGTTAGTAGCGAGCTTGGGGGGGATGCAGGTCTTCTCACAAGGAGATAGCTCTATATGCCGCAGAAGCTGATATACCATCACCTTTACCTCGCAGAGAGCAAATCTTGATCCTGTTAATAAAGACAATAGTTTAATTTAGCAATCAATCAGAGACCTTCCGCTACTACATGTATTATGACGTTTATAACAGTATAACTGTAGAACCTCACCTATGCAATTTCTAGGTCCAACACCAAAAGGCATGTAGGTGAGCGGATTGATCTTGTGTTTGTTTTCTTCAGAGAACCGTTCAGGGTCAAACTTGTCTGGCTCAGGGAAGAACTCAGGGTCGCGGTGGAAGGCAAAGGTCGGTATCACAACTGCTGAGCCTTTGCGTAACTGTAAGGAAATACTCATAATAGGTAAATACACTACAATTTTAATACCATCCGTTGAAAAACTGATAATAAATGGCGGTAAAACTTACAATGAAATCTTTTTCGGCAGTCTTGTTTGGTTTTCCCAAGTTATAATCCTTGTTGCACTCTCTATCCGTACCTATAGCTGGTGGCCACAGCCTTAAGACCTCTAAAATAATAGCATATTTTTAGTTATTTAGATGATATTATTGCTTTTTTTGAAAGATTACTGGGTACCCCAAATGTTACCTGAAACAACCATATCCAAATATTTCATGTTTTGTATGGAGTTGAAGTCAAACTTGCCGCCGTTCTTAGCGTCATGTTCCCTGATCTCCTGCACCAAGCGCTCCTGCACGTCAGGGTTCACCCCCAGCTCGTACATTAAAAAAGACATGCTGGACGAGACAGTTTCAAAGCCAGCAAGAAAGAATAGGAATGCTTGGGCGACTAGGTCGGTGTCTTTCCATTCTGTAAGATACAATGCCAGAATTAAAATTGAGTACTTATATTTTGTTCATTGTTAAATACTTCTGTACTTTAAAGTTTCCCTTTACCTCGACTGATTTCCTTTTTTCCAATTGAAGATTCTTCAACAGTGGCGAATCCAGCAGCTTCATCACTAGACTTAACATCTTCGTGAGATAGTTTGCCTGTAAGAACACGCATGATTTACTTGCCGTTAACATATAAATATGATGACATACATTTCTTATAGCTTCTAAAATACTATTTTATTTGCACCTTTTTTGGCTTCCATAAGCAAGTGGATCATATCAGGTCTTATAATGTGGCGCATCTCGCGATCCTTCATTGTGTCCAACACCAAATTCATGAAGAAATTCTTAACCTTATCTGGAACTACATCCCATTTAAGGATCTGTGAGCGAATTGAAATAATTAAAAAGGTATACAAGTAAAAAACATACGTTAACATTTTGGATGGTCAACCTATTAATTAAGTGGAGTAATCCGACAAGTATATGGCAGCTGTCTGTTAGCTTTGTAAAATAATATGGTCGTATTCAATGTATTGTAAACTTTAAACTAATATCAAGACATATTTAATATCACAAATATAAATTGATTAGGAAAACTGAAATCATAACTTAATTGTACTCCAGGGTACTGATAATTTTAGGATCTTTAATTCAAATTCACCTTCATGAGTCTAGGAACATTAGCAAGGAGGATGAACATAATTATCTGGCGAAGCTTAAAAGTAGTAACAGTCTTGCCCATCGCGTAGAATTGGTTATTTTCATCCGTGTGGGAGTCTACTTTCAGACCGAAAGCGCACGAAGCTATAACATCGTTAGCGTAGCGCGTTGTGAGGTCCTTGCAATCAATGTCTACGAAGTCATCTGAAAACAGAAATAATACGTTTGCTGTATACTAGTAAAACTACAAAATTTCGTTTATATTATCCAGAAACAGGCTCGTGAAGGGTTTGTGCTAAAGGAAATATAGTAGATCTTATAATATACCTTTTGAATTCTCAATCTTGTCTTTGAGTGAGCGTATCATCTGATCGCCGACCTCCACCATGAAAGGCACCATCAGACGTATCTTGGAGCTTGTGAATGCTGGACTCAATGTTGAACGCATGTCTTTCCATTCTTGACCTGTTAGAATTTTTTATTGCCATTTAGTTTTTTTTATCATACATTTTAATTTATGATATGGTTGTTTTATGTGTCGTGATGGCCCAGTGGTTAAGGCGCCCGCCTCTCATGCATGAGGTTGTGGGTTCAAATCCGGGCAAGTACCAATGTGAATTTTTCAATTCATATGTACTTTCTAAAGTTTATCTTGGACAACATTGGCATCGGTGAAGGAAAACATCGTGAGGAAACCTGGACTTACTGTTCCACTCAAACCATGTCAGAGGCCCTTGAGGCGGTTTAGAAACTCTGACACAAGGGTGTGTAGGGTCGTAAGGTCTTACTACCCACACGATAAGAAGAAGATTTGTTTTATGAAGTTTGTAAATATTTCACAAAAGTAAAATAGAGATATTTAAGATCTTGGTAATGATAAAATTACAAATCACAAAATAAATATAATCGTAGTTACCTTGCATTAAGAACAAAGTTCTGCCAAAGAATGATTCGTTCTTAAAACTGCGGTGATCGACAAAGTATTCAAAGTCTTTGACAGTGATCTTCTTCACCAGCTCAAGGTCACGGATTACTACCGCCTCATTTAAGAATTCAAATCTTCCCACGAACCTGAGAAACAATGTTTTTTACTTTAGTTACTTGAAATATGTATAAAACGCACATTATGTACTCAAGCATATTATGAGTTAGAAGTTAATATCACTGATGACAAAAATGCTGGGCTTAGTGCTGGTCCTGCTCCACAGCCACTCGGACTAACTTATTCGAAAACACACGGCGTTGATAATGTTGATATAATCTATGTATGCTCATAGGATTTGTGGGAAATTATGAGGGAGCCTTTGCCAGTATATAGGATGACTGGTAATTTGTGACCGATTAATTTCCGAAACGTACAACAGCAATCCCCCCAAAGGCGAGCGCGTAACGAACGATAAATAATTATAATTAAATAAAAAATGTATGTTTAATGCATGTTAAAAGTTAAATACCTAGCTTTATTTGTATAAAAGCATAAGTAACAAAAAAGATGACAGTGTTGTGGTGTGTTATTTTTGTTACTCCATATTCTATTGATGATGAAAAGTTGTTCAATATCAGAAGTACAGTCATTTGTATAAGTATCGGTCAGTTATTGCCAGTCACCCTATCTATCATAAGAAAATATATCATCCGTTGCATTATGCGAAGCCAATCATATTACTAGAACTTTTTCAGAATATTTTTTTTACCATATGGCGTCCCCGCTCAGCAAAGTTGCTCAATCTTTTTGTCTCTTTGTTTCTCACCTTTCTTCCGGGAAGCTGCTATATAAGTCAACAAGATCATAAGCCATGTGTCTAAGGCGAAGTATGACCTTCCCCATGTTACCCAGTAGTGGGACAGGCTTGAAGTGCTTCACGCCATG
Source organism: Hoplodrina ambigua (assembly GCA_949774945.1). NCBI lineage: Eukaryota > Metazoa > Arthropoda > Insecta > Lepidoptera > Noctuidae > Hoplodrina > Hoplodrina ambigua. The sequence goes on along the minus strand of OX458974.1, from coordinate 451,222 downwards.
TCGGCTGAACGTGGAGTACACTTGCCGGAGGTACAGCACCACCACGGCGATCAAAACGACCACCCAGATTAACAAGATTATCATTGTCTGGAAGAAAATTATAACTTCATCATCTTCCTGCCCTTGTCCCATGTTACTTGGGGTCTGCGCAACACATTGTCTTCTTCCATGCCGTCCTGCAATCACTGAATCCTCATATAATTCTTCACAAAATACATCTTTTCGTTGGCCTTCCTCTTGCTCTCCATCCATCCACATAACATCACGCCGGTAATTCCCGAAGGGTTAGGCAGAGATGTACCCATTAGTACACCCACATTTCGCCAGTTATGTTTTAGTCCCATGTAATAGGGGGCGAGCCTATTGCCATCAACCGGGCACAAATCCAGACTCCGAGGCTGCTACTGAGAAATTTCTGATGGAAAAACCCAATAACACTTTGCCCGACCTGGGAATCGAACCCAAGACCTCATGCACAGCAGTCGCGCTTGCGACCACTAGACCAACGAGGCAGTCACCACATCCACATCCACACACACCACACCACATCCAACACACCATCCACATTAATTTTCATAAAAAAGGGAAGAAAATAACGGAAATAAGAAAAGAAAATGGGATAATTTTTACCAATTATTATCCCATTTCAAAGCAAAGGCTCTCAGAAAAGGTACGTTAGTTAATAACCATGCTAGCTTAAGGTTTAATTAAAAGTCAAGGTTTGTTTACAATGTTGTCCTTCACATCAGTGAAAAGTAAGTTTATATTGGCCATCATTGACATCAGTCAGTGATGGCCAATATAAACTAAAAAGGATCATAATTATTATGATTCGTAAAAATCACATGAGTATTTGTCCGGTATCTATCCCGCAATATCATGCTTGGCAATTAATTTAAAAAAAAACCAGTCAAGAAACGTCTACCTGCAACTTTTTTAAATGATCCAATATTTTGACATTAAATTGACCACAACGTTAAATACATACTTAGTAGAATGTTTTTGTACTAGCTAGATATCGTAGGTTTTTAAATACTGACCTTGAAGCTCCCAAATGTCGATAAAGAACAACGTATACCTAAATGTTTCTATTTATATTTTCCTTCATAAAATTGTTAAAAAGTCACACTTAACTCTAGAAAATATAACTAAAAACAATCTTACCTATGATAACAATGACGGAACAGACCCATAAATAAAATGTAAACAAAACAAACGATCCGAGCGTGTTACTCAATTCACTGACCAACCCACTCTGAGTGTGGTAGATGAACTTGGAAACAAGATACTACATACGCATATCTGCTTAGTAGCTAGTTATATAATAGGCTGTATTAGGTACTTGGTAGATCAGATTATAATTATTATTTCAGCGTTAATTTCTTAGTTTGTGATGTTCAGAGCGTGTTATTGATGGTGTGTGTTAAGGCTTTTGATAACTTACAAAGAATTCAGCCACGAGTTTTCTTCTTCCTACATTAGAAGTTGGGTTGAGATATTGATCGATATTCCTATACATGCTGATATTAGATCATACCAATGCTTTATTACCCTTTACCTCAGCTACTTTCGGCTTACTCAAAGAACAATGAAATTTAACAATTAACGGCAGTTGAAGTCAAATGATGTCTCACAATTGCTTATCGTCGTTTGTGTGGGAGTCTACCTGCCTACGGCTGGTTGATTAGATTAGACAGTGTATTCAACGATTATTGTATTATTTTAACATCTTGAAGCGTGTTGTGAATGAAAACTGTTGTGAAGATTCGTCCCTCAAGGCACTATTAGGTCCCAAAAATAAAACATATTCTAATGATCCTTTTTTTTCGCTTTCCTTATTTAATTTGTACACCGTAAAGAAGATTTATTCTACTCAGTCACGTTACTCTTAGAGCAGAAAGGAAAACCAGCTGTAACGGTATGTAGTTTTCATTTTAATCAAATGAAGTCAACTCGCTTTCATTTACGTCTCTGAAGTTCATTGTCATTACGGCCGTACCCCAAGACACTGCTCCACCCGGTTTTTTAAATAGCTTTTAGTTTTTAGACACAACATTCAATTAAATATATTTTATCTATGAATCGTTCGTAAGGCATTGTTGTTTGAGAGTCAGAGCGTACATGAAAATTTTTCGGAATCGAGTAATCACCAACTGTAACAGTCAATGTAGAGAATAATATTCTTCTATGTACGATTCTTTTCGTCTTTACTAAGCCGCTATCTTAAAAAATCAATGTAAATATCCCAAGAAATCAATGAAACAATTTTGCGAAAGGCAATTACATCTTTATTGATTAACAATACATTTCAAAAGTATTGTGTTTAGTCATTACTTAATGCCTGATATTAATTTTACAACTTATGAATCTAGATTGTACTACTACTTTCTCAGTCTGAACCTAAGCCAGTGTCCTCCCTCTAGTCTGATGTTAATATTGTCGGTAGCGAGCTTGGGGGGGATGCAGGTCCTCTCACAGGGAGATAGTTTTATATGCCGCAGAAGCTGATATATCATCACCTTCACCTCGCAGAGAGCAAACCTCGATCCTGTTAATAAAGACAATAGTTTAATTTAGCAATCAATCAGAGACCTTCTGCTACTGGTCGTATTATGACGTCTAAATGTATGAATAAAGGACCTCACCTATGCAATTTCTAGGTCCAGCACCAAAAGGCATGTAGGTGAGAGGATTGATCTTGTGTTTGTTTTCTTCAGAGAAACGTTCAGGGTCAAACTTGTCTGGCTCAGGGAAGAACTCAGGGTCGTGGTGGATGGCGAAAATCGGTATCATAACTACAGAGCCTTTTTGTAACTGTGAGGAAAAAATCATAATATGTAGGTACACTTCAATATTATTAACATCTGTTTAAACTATATTTTGGTATAAATCTTACAATGAAATCATTTTCGGCAGTCTTGTTTGGTTTTCCCAAGTTATAATCCTTGTTGCACACTCTATCCGTACCTATAGCTGGTGGCCACAGCCTTAATACCTCTGAAAAATATTATATTTGCAGTTATTTTGATGAAAATATTTGGTTTATTTGAAACATTTCCGGATACCCCAAATGTTACCTGAAACAACCATATCCAAATATTTCATGTTTTGTATGGAGTTAAAGTCAAACTTGCCGCCGTTCTTAGCGTCATGTTCCCTGATCTCCTGCACCAAGCGCTCCTGCACGTCAGGGTTCACTGCCAGCTCGTACATTAAGAAAGACATGGTGGCCGAGACAGTTTCAAAACCAGCAACAAAGAATACGAATGCTTGGGCGACTAGATCAGGGTCTTTCCATTCTGTAAGATAAAATGCCAGAATTTGAATGGAGTACAACATTTTTGTTAGGTGTTTATTGTTAAAAACATCTATACTTTAAGTTTCCCTTTACCTCGACTGATTTCCTTCATTCCAACTGAAGACTCTTCGACAGTAGCGAATCCAGCAGCTTCATCATTAGACTTAACATCTTCGTGAGATAGTTTGCCTGAAAGAACACGCACGATATACTTGCCGTTAACATATAAATATGACGACATACATTTCTTATAGCCTCTAAAATACTATTTTATTTGCACCTTTTTTGGCTTCCATAAGCAAGTGGATCATATCAGGTCTAATAATGTGGCGCATCTCTCGGTCCTTCATAGTGTCCAACACTAAATTCATGAAGAAATTCTTGACATCACTTGATATTATATCCCATTTAAGAATCTGTAAGCAATTTTTTTTTCGACACTCAAACTTTAAAGCGCCATACATATTCACCCAAAGCACAAATTACTACTATGTTTGTCCACTAGTCATATACGATGAAATGTCGAGAGATCGAATTATTAATTCTCTGGAATAAACTAACAGGTATCTAATACAACCATTTGATTTTCAAGGTGACATTTACACATGACGGTATGCTCCAAGAAATTGATAATTCATGTATAGGTAATTCAAATTCACCTTCATAACTTTGGGGGCGTTAATAAGGAGGAAGAACATGAACATCTGACGCAAGTTGAAATCTGTAGCAGTCTTGCCCATCGCTAAGAATTGGTTGTTTGCATCCGCGTGGGAGTCTACCTTCAGACCGAAAGCGCACGAAGCTATCACATCGTTAGCGTAGCGCGTCGTGAGGTCCTTGCAGTCAATGTCTACGAAATCATCTGGAAACAGAAATAATACGTATGCTGTACTAGTAAAACCACAAATTTTCATTCTGAGTGCTAAGTGTGAGTTTTCACCCACGTTCGATTGCGAGCGCGTTAGAATTTTATACGGGAAAAAGATATAGCGCCATCTGGTGGTCACTAGGAAAACCTTATTTTAGCACTCTGATCTTGAAACAGGCTCGTGAAGTGTTCGCGCTAAAGCAAATATAGTAGATGTTATAATATACCTTTTGAATTCTCAATCTTGTCCTTGAGTGAGCGTATCATCTGATCGCCGACCTCCACCATGAAAGGCACCATCAGACGTATCTTGGAGCTTGTGAATGCTGGGCTCAATGTTGAACGCATGTCTTTCCATTCTTGACCTGAAGAGAATTAAAAATAATATAATTTACTTGATGAGATAGACAATTATTATGAGACAGTGTTTGGCAATCATAACTTTATGATGTCTGAAAACAATCGTTTATTTGATTACGGTATTTAATCGCAACTTGGTAGAGGCACGAGGCATATCAGTGCTATTTAATCATAGGAATTTAAACCTTTGATTAATACAAATCAATTGAAAATCTAGTGAGTTTGTTTGAAAATATTATGACTCATATCATATATAAAAAAAATACAGATATTTTTTTTATTTAATTATTCGTTAAGAATTGTAGGTATAGGTAATAATTTACCTTGTAATAAGATCAAAGTTCTCCCCAAGAATGAGTCGTTCTTAAAATTGCGGTGATCGACAAAGTATTCAAAGTCTTTGACAGTGATCTTCTTCACCAGCTCAACGTCCCGGATTACTACCGCCTCATTTAAGAATTCAAATCTTCCCACGAACCTGAGAAACAATGTTTCGTACTTTCTACATTATAATATATGTATGTACTGCATTAAATATCATGTTTTTCGTTCACATTAACGTGATTGAAAAAAACTTAGTGTTTTTTGTGATTAGAAATTGGTAAATGATTGTTTTTGTTTGAAAGCAAACTATTTGTTTTTAATCTATGTATGTTCATAAGTTTTGTAGGCAATGACGAGGGAGAGCACGTCAATATATAATATTATATCGAAGGTATAAATCCCACCCTTTGTGCTATTAATAATTGAAGTGAACCCGATCATCTTACTACCACATTCCTGCTCCCCTCCCCTCCCCGGAACATTTCCACAGCGTTACTTAATTTTTTTGTTATTGTCTCTTTATTTCTCACCTTTCTCCCGGGAAGCTGCTATATAAGCTAGCAACATCATAAGCCATGTGATTAAGGCGAAACGCGACCTTGCCCATGTTGCCCAGTAGTGGGACAGGCTTGAAGTGCTTTACGCCATGTCGGCTGAACGTGGAGTATACCTGCCGGAGGTACAGCACCACCACGGCGATCAAAACGACCACCCAGATCAACAAGATGATCATTGTCTGGAAGGAAAATTATAACTTATTTCAGTAAATCGATACCAGCCCATGTATCACTGCAAAGCAGATGCCTTTTCTAATACAGGTAGGAACATTGATCACCATGCTTGCTCAAGACGGATTAACAAGTTAGATTTGTATTAGGTAATTTGTCCAGGTTTCCTCACGATGTTTGATTTTGAATTTGTCCAGGTTTCCTTCTCGTTGTCAGTGATGTCCAACAAAAACTTAAAAAGAACATAAGACTCCAAAAAATCACCTGAGTATTAGTCCGGTATCGAAAGTGCAAACTCATGCATGAGAGGCATTAATTAAAAAAATATTTTCCAGCCAATCGTCTTTTGAACCTGCAGCTTTTTCAAAGAATCCAATGTTTTTACATTTAATTAATTGACTACAACGTAATATTGTTGAATATTTGTGCGCTAGCATAGCTACTATAGGTTTATTAATTACTCTTCTTAAAACTTCTCTTTTTTTAAACTCGATCTTGAAACTCCCAATTGTTGAAAACAAAAAATTAAATAAAAATATTTCCATTCGAATTTTCCTAAAAAAAATTGTTTAATCCATTTGGCTTAAAGATATTTTTTCTTTAAAATATAACTAAAATTAATCTTACCTAGAATAGTAATGGCGGAACAGACACAAATGTAAACAAAACAATCGGTGTAAGCGCGCTACTCGATACACTGACCAATTCGCTCTGGGTGTGGTGGATGAACTCGTAAACTTGATAGTACATAAACATACGCACAGCTATATCTGCTCTGTAGATAGTTATATAATAGATAGTCGGTAGATTAGATAATAACATTATTTCAGCGTTTACTTCTGTTTTGTTCTGTTTAGTTATGATCTGAGCGTGTCATTGATGGTGTCTGTCTTGTCTTCTAATATTCAGCTTTTACATTTCCACATGGAAGTCAAGAATTCGCATAGTAAAGGTGCCTAATTATTAGTTAAAAAATATGTTTTAGTTCTAAGTAGTATTTCTGTATTAATTATTCAAATCCCACGTAATGAGACACAATAGATTTTCCATTGTTCTGTCTGCCTTTGTACTTTTTTGTTGCATAAAGTTTAAATAACTAAATAATAATAAATAAATATACCGGTAAGTCAGCAGCTTGATTTGTTAGGCTTTGTCACTGGAATCTATTTTGAGGCCAAGTATTATTTTCTTTATTTAGTTTGTTCAACCTTAAGTGGAATTATTGAACTCATTCACGGTACTGGGAGTAACGAGCAGAAAGGAATATCTATAACGGTATGTTTATAGTTTTAATTTTATGTGAGTGAAACCAACTCGCGTCCTTGTACGTCTCTTTGCCCCACCCAGTTTTTATAAACAGCTGTGCTCACTATTTTACTCACGTGGGAGTCGGAAAACAACATTCAATTAAATATATTTTAGGTATGACTTGTTCGTAAGGCATTGTTATTGTTGGAGAGTCAGAGCGTACTCATAAAGATTTTTGGGAGTCGAGTAGTGTGGAGAATAATGTTCCTCTGTACGCCTTTTTCGTCTTCATTAACTCACAATACAATTTATATATTTATAGACAATTTATATATCCCACGAAATAAAGCAAACAACTTTACGAAAATCAAGATCCTCTTTATTGATTATATTAACATTACATTTTAAGAGCATTGTGTTTATAAAAAGAAATAGTCATAACTAAATATTTCATGTCAATTTTACATCTTATAAATCCAGGTTGTACTACTTCCTCAGTCTGAACCTAAGCCAGTGTCCTCCTACCAGCCTGATGTTAAGATTATCAGTAGCTAGCTTGGGGGGGATGCCGGTCCTCTCACATGGAGATAGCTCTATATGGAGCAGAAGCTGGTAAACCATCACCTTCACCTCGCAGAGAGCAAATCTTGATCCTGAGGTATTAAGAGAGAGAAAATATTTAGAGATATTAAGTTTATTTATGAATCAATCAAAGACATTCCGTTACTAATTGAATTATGACGTCTGATAGTATGACTAAAGGACCTCACCTATGCAATTCCTAGGTCCCAAACCAAAAGGCATGTAGGTGAACGGATTGATCTTGTGCTTGTTTTCTTCAGAGAAACGTTCAGGGTCAAACTTGTCTGGCTCAGGGAAGAACTCAGGGTCGTAGTGGAAGGCAAAGATCGGTATCATAACTACTGAGCCTTTGCGTAACTGTAAGGAAATATTCATTATAGGTAGGCACACTACAACTTTAATATAATCCATTACAAAGTTGATAGTGAATGGCGGTAAAACTTGCAATGAAATCTTTTTCGGCAGTCTTGTTTGGTTTTCCCAAGTTATAATCCTTGTCGCACACTCTTTCCGTAACTATTGGTGGCGGCCACCGCCTTAATACCTCTGAAATATCAATATATTTACACTTATTCAGATGAATACTACATTAATTGAACCAAAGTTTGCTACCCTAAACCTTACCCGAAACAACCATATCCAAGTACGTCATGTTTTGTATGGAATTGAAGTCAAACTTGCCGCCGTTCTTAGCGTCATGCTCCCTGATCTCCTGCACCAAGCGCTCCTGCACGTCAGGGTGCACTGCCAGCTCGTACATTAAGAAAGACATGGTGGCCGAGACAGTTTCGAAGCCAGCAACAAAAAATAGGAATGCTTGAGCGACCAGATCAGAGTCTTTCCATTCTGTAAGATACATTGTCAAAAATGGAGTTAAAATTCGTAGAGTACTAATATTTTGTTCACTATTAAATACATCTGTACTTTACGTTCCCCTTTACCTCGATTGATTTCCTTTTTTCCAATTGAAGACTCTTCAACAGTAGCGAATCCAGCAGCTTCATTATTAGACTTAACATCTTCGTGAGATAGTTTGCCTATAAGAACACCGACGATGTAGTTGCCATTAGCATATAAATATGATGACAAAAAATTTTTATGCCCTCCAAAATACTACTTGTACCTTTTTTGGCTTCCATAAGCAATTGTATCATATCAGGTCTAATAATGTGGTGCATTTCGCGGTCCTTCATCGTGTCCAACACTAAGTTTGAGAAGAATATCTTGACATCATCTGATACTACATCCCATTTCAAAATCTGTAAACACTTTGAAGTTTTTCAAATTTTCTAAAATAAAAAACTACGATATTCACCAAGAATACGAATACTACATTTGTCCACTAATCGTCATTTACACTAAAATGTCGGGTGGTTGAATTATTAATTTACTGGAATAAACTGACAGGTATCTAAAATCATTCAATTGTCAAGGTGACATGACACAGATACATATGCCAGAGTACTCTAGGAAATTAATGATTCTTGTATGGTTAATTCAAATTCACCTTCATAAGTTTGGGAACATTAGCAAGGAGGAAGAACTTAAGTATCTGACGGAAGTTGAAAGAAGTAGCAGCCTTGCCCATCGCGTAGAATTGGTTATTTTCATCCGTGTGGGAGTCTACTTTCAAACCGAAAGCGCACGAAGCTATCACATCGTTAGCGTAGCGCGTCGTGAGGTCCTTACAGTCAATGACTACGAAATCATCTGGAAACAGAAATGTTACATACGATGTATACTAGTAAAACTACAAAATTTCTTCAAGCGAAGAAGCGAAGCGAAGTAGTGTTAGTGCCAAAGCAAATATAGTACATATTAAAATATACCTTTCGAATTCTTAATCTTGTCCTTGAGTGAGCGTATCATCTGATCGCCGACCTCCACCATGAAAGGCACCATCAGACGTATCTTGGAGCTTGTGAATGCTGGGCTCAATGTTGAACGCATGTCTTTCCATTCTTGACCTGTGAGCCATTTAATTTTTTTTTTCTTATACCGGTTGGTTAGCAAAAAAATAACAGCTTCATTTTTATTTAATTAAATAATATTATTATGCCATTACAATACAAATAGGTATACCGTGCAATAAGAGCAAAGTTCTGGAAAAGAATGATTCGGTTCCAAAACTCCGGTGATCGATAAAGTATTCAAAGTCTTTGACGGTGATCTTCTTCACCAGCTCAATGTCCCGGATTACTATCGCCTCACTTAAGAATTCAAATCTGCCGACGAACCTGAGAAACAATGTTTTTGCTATCATCATCGAAATTATAAAATGCCATTGCTTTGACTCACATTTCCGTGGATTTTTTGTTCTGTGATGAAAAAATGGTTAACTATAAAATAAGTGAAAATTGAATTAGGCGAAATCAGCGTTGTCATTGTTTTTCATTTTACTAACCATTTGAAACAAACGGCGTTAATTATGCTCATTTATAACAGTTCAATCAATGCTCTTGAGTTTTATGGAAAACGACAAGAGAGGAAACTACTGTATATTGTACCTTCAAATATTAATTGCAGTGTTTGAATCAGATGATGTCATGGTAATAGAAGCAGTATTTTCATAAACGAAATCCACCATTCAGTCAAGAATAATTTTGGTAGACGGAGGATACTATCAGTATTCCCTTTCATTTTGCCATTTTTCAAGATTGAATCGATTAAAGTGAATTCCAAATAACTATAGAGATAACAAAAGCTTTTTTACAAAAAAACATGACCGCCTTCAAAAACTACAAAATAACTTTAGCTTGAAAGTCGGCGGCTTTGGTTTTGTTTCTTGTTATGTAGGTATTGCCACCGACTTCCAAGCTAAAGTTATTTTGTAGTTTTTGAAGGCGGTCATGTTTTTTTGTAAAAAAGCTTTTATTTTTCACTTTTTAGTGCTTATGTGTTAATGTTTGAAATCCTTACATAAAGCCCTTTCAAACAATACCTCACACGATATATTAAATTTTGGAAAGTGGTAGGAGGGGGGTTGACGTACCCCCTCCCCACTTCCTTCAGTCAGTCATCGACTACACGTATAAACAAAGCAATTTGTCTTGTTACGGCGGTTCTGCTGTGATTTTATAAGGAGTTCCGTTCCATATCTCCAAAGTTCATCATCAGATCATGACAATATTCCTATGGGACCTATTCGGAACTATACTCTTTCAAACAAAAAAAGAATCATCCAAATCGATTCATAATTGGCGGAGTAATCGTAGAACAAACACACAAAAAAAAAACATACGCGTCGAATTGAGAACCTCCTCCTTTTTGAAGTCGGTTGAAAACTATAGAAGTTCTGAAGAAAATAAATACGTTATGGATGCTAATACTTGAGCCTAGCAACAGGTGCTAACAATTTATCATAAGTCTACATCCCACCCGTTGTAATAATTGAAGTGAACCAATTGAAGTGAACCCAATCATATCTACAATACATATTTCTCTCTATACTAGAATGTTTTGATTTGCAGAATTACATGATATTTTTTATGATCAGAGATCATTAACGGGTATATACTGTGTCCTTTAACTCCCGTATCTCAGTGACCCTGGCTCCACAAATGTAGACTATTTAAACTATAATAAGTTCTAGCTCATTATCGTTACTTAATTTTATTGTTGTCTCACCTTTCTTCCGGAAAGCTGCTATATAAGTTAATCATATCATAAGCCATGTGATTAAGGCGAAACAAGACCTTGCCCATGTTGCCCAGTACTGGAATAGGCCTAAAGTGCTTCACGCCATGTCGGCTGAATGTGGAGTAGACCTGCCGGAGGTACAGCACCAGCACAGCGATCAAAACGACCACCCAGATCAACAAGATAATCATTGTCTTGAAAAAAAATTCTAACTTATTTATTTTTATTAGTCCGCCTTTGTAGTTTTGTTGCATAAAGTTTAAATGAACTTATTTCAATTAATCAATACCAGTTCATAATTTGTTCCAACGCAAAGCAAAGGCCTCTTCTCATACAAAGAAGATACGAGCTATGATCACCATGCTTGCTCAAGGCAGATTGCAAGCTTGTATTAGTTAGTTGTAAGTTTTTCCCACGATGTTTTTCTTCACCGATATCAGCACTGTCCAAGATAAACTTATTTTAAAGAACATAATGACTCAATTTTGATATTGGTACTTGCCCGGTATAGAAACAGCAATCGCATGCATAAGAAGCAAGCGCCTTAACAACGGGGCCATCACGGCACTTCAAAAATTAAAAACTATATTTTTTACCAATCATGATCAGAATTTTTCAAATGACATTTTTTATATTTAATCGACTACAATGTAACAATGTGTTTAATTGAATGTGTTTTGTACCAGCTAGCTATCGTAGGACCTACTGACCTTGAACATCCCAGTTGTTAATACAAACCAATGTTAAAAGGTTTCTATTCATATTTTCCTTAAAAAATAGGTAAGAAATCCCACTTAGCCTATTTACAATAAGACATAGTCTCTAGAAAACATAACTAAAAAATAATCTTACCTAGAATGACAATCAAATGGCGGAACAGACACAAAACACAAATGAAAACAAAATCAGTGCGAGCGTGTTACTCAATACACTGACCAAGTGACTCTGGGTTTGGTGGATGAACACATAGACATGATAGGTACATGTTCTTGTACCTATTACGCGTAATCATGTGTACGTATCTGCTGAATAGAGTTGGCAGACAAGATTAGAAAATTGTTCTAATGTGTGTTGTTTGTCCGGCGTGTCATTGATGGTGTCTGTTAAGTGGAAAGCCACAAGGCCTGTCAATTTTAACGACGTAAAATGAATCCAGCTACGAGTTTTCGTCTTTGTATCTTTGAAGTTCTCGAAGTGTACCTCGTTGAAGGAGGCGACGAACTGAACAACAACAATAATATAAGTAAACATAAACTAAGCGGCATTATTGAAGAAATCAATGGATATTGTAGGTATTCGGGAAGGAATGAAATGGATGAAATATAACTTTTTCAACAAGTTCATGGGGGAAAAAAGAGATTCTGCTGGTTAAGCAATCAGTGACGTACCTTTCTATTGGGGAACAGTGCATGAGCCAAATGTGGTTTGGATGAAAAGTGAATAGTCAAAACATTCTATTGACCAACAGTTCACGAACCAATCGACTGTTGGCAAACTGCTTCAGACTCAAAAAGAATCATAGTGTAATAATCAACATATTTGTTTACTTCATGCATTTGCGTGAGTTTGTTTAACGTAAAGCGGAAATTTTAACTCAGGCACGGTATTGCCAGAGCAGCAATGAAAACCATCTATAACGGTATATTTATAGTTTTAATTTGAATTGAACGAATCCAACTCGCTGCCATTTTCTCTGTTGTTCATTGTCATTAAACTGACGGCGCGGCGTTTTGCCTGGAGATTGCCGCTCTCGGTTTTTATAAGTGGCTGCGTGTGTGTACTTTACTTAGCGGGAGTCGGAAAACAACGAGTAATCAATAACTGTAACAGTCAGTATAGAGAATGATGTTCTTCTCTGTACGATTCTTTTAGTTTTTCTTGCATCACTATTTTAGAAGGCAATATATGTATTCATCCCACGAAATAAATCAATCAAATATACGATAAACAATATCCTATTTATTGATTAACATTACATTTTAAGAGTATTGTGTTTAAAAAATACTAATAGGCACTACTAAATGCTTCATATCATTTCTGCATCTTATAAAAATCCAGGTTGTTCTACTTTCTCAGTCTGAACCTAAGCCAGTGTCCTCCTTCCAGCCTAATGTTGAGATTATCAGTAGCGAGCTTGGGGGGGATGCCGGTCCTCTCACAAGGAGATAGCTCTATATGCCGCAGAAGCTGGTAAACCATCACCTTCACTTCGCAGAGAGCAAACCTTGATCCTGTTAAAGAAGATAGTAGTTTAATTTAGCAATCAATCAGAGACCTTCCATTACTGCTTGTATTATGATGTTTGATAGTATAACTGTAGAACCTCACCTATGCAATTCCTAGGTCCCAAACCAAAAGGCATGTACGCGAGCGGATTGATCTTGTGTTTGTTTTCTTCAGAGAACCGTTCAGGGTCAAACTTGTCTGGCTCAGGGAAGAACTCAGGGTCGTAGTGGAATGCAAAGATCGGTATCATAACTACTGAGCCTTTTCGTAACTGTAAGAAAATATTCATTAAAGGTACACTACAATGTTAATATAATCTGTTGGAAAGCTAATAATAAATGGCGGTAAAACTTACAATGAAATCTTTTTCGGCAGTCTTGTTTGGTTTTCCCAAGTTATAATCCTTGTTGCACACTCTGTCCGTAACTAAGGGCGGCGGCCACCGCCTTAATACCTCTGAAATATCAATATATTTACACTTATTCAGATGAATACTACATTAATTGAACCAAAGTTTGCTACCCTAAACCTTACCCGAAACAACCATATCCAAGTACGTCATGTTTTGTATGCAATTGAAGTCAAACTTGCCGCCGTTCTTAGCGTCATGCTCCCTGATCTCCTGCACCAAGCGCTCCTGCACGTCAGGGTGCACTGCCAGCTCGTACATTAAGAAAGACATGCTGGACGAGACAGTTTCGAAGCCAGCAACAAAGAATAGGAATGCTTGGGCGACCAGGTCGGTGTCTTTCCATTCTGTAAGTTACAATGTCAAACATGGAGTTAGAGTTCGTAGAGTAGAGAGATTTGTTTATTTTATAATATACATCTGTACTTATGTTTCCCAGTTCCCTTTACCTCGATTAATTTCCTTTTTTCCAATTGAAGACTCTTCAACAGTAGCGAATCCAGCAGCTTCATCATTAGACTTAACGTCTTCGTGAGACAGTTTACCTGTAAGAACACGAATGAAATAATACCGTTAAAATTGATAAACATGACGACATACATTTCTTGAAGCCTCTAAAATACTACATGTACCTTTTTTGGCTTCCATAAGTAAGTGTATCATATCAGGTCTAATAATGTGGCGCATCTCTCGGTCCTTCATTGTATCCAACACCAAGTTTGAGAAGAATTTCTTGACCTCATCGGATACTATATCCCATTTAATAATCTGTAAGCGCTTTAAAGTTATTTTAAATGGTTCTAAAACTAAAAACCTTAATATTAACCAAAAACAAATACTGCGTTTATCTACTAGTCGTTATTGACGCCGAAATGTCGGGTAGTGACTTTATCACCTGTCAGTGTACATGGATAATTTGCATATAGTAATTTCATATTCACCTTTAAAAGTTTGGGAGCATTTATAAGGAGGAAGAACATGATTATCTGACGAAAGTTAAAATTCGTGGCAGTTTTCCCCATCGCGTAAAATTCGTTATTTTCATCCGTGTGGGAGTCTACCTTCAGACCGAAAGCGCACGAAGCTATCACATCGTTAGCGTAGCGCGTCGTGAGGTCCTTGCAGTCAACGTCTACGAAGTTATCTGGAAACAGAAATAATACGTATGCCGTGAACTAGTAAAACTACAAAATTTCGTTATAAGTATCTGATTTTAATGTGTTTGTGCTTAAGCAAATATAGTAGATCTTATAATATACCTTTAGAATTCTCAATCTTGTCCTTGAGTGAGCGTATCATCTGATCGCCGACCTCCACCATGAAAGGCACCATCAGACGTATCTTGGAGCTTGTGAATGCTGGGCTCAATGTTGAACGCATGTCTTTCCATTCTTGACCTGTGAGAGAATTAAAAATAAAATAATTCACTTGATACTTGAGGGAAACTTTCGACAGTTTTCAAGATAACTTCTTCAAATGAAATAAAAACATAACTCTACACGCAGAAAATAAATAAAATATGACACCTATGAGAGGAATGAAGAATGAGCTGAAATGTTCTTTATTTAAAAAAGAATGCAGTTTCATTTTTAAAACCATTTGTACCCATGACAATTTACCTTGCAATAAGAACAAGGTTCTGCCAAAGAATGAATCGGTTCCAAAACTGCGGTGATCGACAAAGTATTCAAAGTCTTTGACAGTGATCTTCTTCACCAGTTCAAGGTCCCGGATTACTACCGCCTCATTTAAGAATTCAAATCTGCCCACGAACCTGAGAAACAGTTTTATTAAATTCTACATTAAATGCAATGTATTTATGACCTTATTGAATTAACCAAATTCATTGTATTATAATTATAAATAGTTTATAATTAACTATTTGAAACAATTGGTGCTGATTATACTAATATAAAAACAGTTTAATCTGTGCTCATGAATTTTGTGGGAAATGACGAGGTAGCGCTCGCCTGTAGGTATATTGTTGACAACATAATTACATTAGTGTCCTAGGTAGCCTTCGAATGATAATTGCAGTGTGTGTGTGTGTGTGTGTGTGTGTGTGTGTGTGTGTGTGTGTGTGTGTGTGTGTGTGTGTGTGTGTGTGTGTGTGTTTGATGATATCACGGAAATAGAAGCAGTACTTTTGTGAAGTCAAACCACCATGCATTAAAAAAAGACGGGTTGCACTCCGGTAGTGCCGGCAGAAATGAAAACTTGATTATTAACGTTGAGCATGTTTGATATTAAAACTATTACAATTATTTTACATTAAAAAATTATACACGAACATTCGCGCAAGCGCCCTGCGCTGCCTAAACGAAACAGTAGGCCCAGGCATACATTTTCGCCGCGCCGTAGAGAGGGGATAGCTGTCTACTCTCCATCCGTCTTACGCTTTTTCGATCAGGTCACGTGTCCTGACGCGAGTTTAAGATTTTATAGCCATTACAGAAAAAGTGCTCAACGCCGCTAAAGAAGTTTTCACTTCAAAAAATACTATTGATTAACATGCATAACTTTAAAATATTATAAATCCTGCAACTTATTGCGTAGAGAATGGACACTGACAGTTTCCTCTTGGAGTATTGAACAAGACAACATGTCAGCCGTTCCTAATTTGTATGTATTAATATTATCTAATTTATCATAAATGCTAAATGTTATTTATTAATTAATTACCTAAAACCCAAGTATGGATAATTTATGTAAATTTTAATATATCTGAAATAAATGATTTGAATTGAATTGAAATATATACTTTCAACGTTACGTCAAATATTTGAGCAATATTTTTTGGTGGGTTAACTAGCGTTTATTTATTTGCATACCTTATTGTGTATGAAAGATGTTACATATGGGCACAGCAACTTAGTACTTGATAAAAAATAAATTCAGCAACTGTCTATTCCTATTTACAGTAGAAAACGTTTTACAATAGTTATAGTTACTGTGATCTATTTTATTATATCTCAATTATTTGCCATTCAGATCTATGCTAGTTCTAGAGATACAAAATACGTATTGCTGTGCTGGTGGATTGGTGATATGAGATTAGACTGATGTTAAAGGCCAAAAATTTAAATCTAGTGAACAATAATAGAAATCACAACAATATTTTGGTTTTATAGAATAATATTTTTTATAATCATACGATACGAATCTCAGTAGTTGCTAGCTTAGCAAATACTATTATCAAAATATTGAGTTCAGACTCAAAAAAGATTTTTTATTTTATTTTCTCACCGTTCTTCCGGAAAGCTGCTATATAAATTAACAAGATCATACGCAATATGATTTTGGCGAAGCAAGACCTTGCCCATGTTGCCTAGTATTGGAAAAGGCTTGAAGTGTTTGATGCCATGTCGGCTGAACGTGGAGTACACTTGCCGGAGGTACAGCACCACCACGGCGATCAAAACGACCACCCAGATCAACAAAATGATCATTGTCTGGAAGAAAATTTTTTAAATTATACCTAAGTACTTACTGCAAACTTTTAATTTTGTCAGTACGACAGACACGCGCCGACTTCTTCCTAATTTGATAATGACCAATTGAAGCTAATAAAGTTTAAATTGGTCGTTATCAGAATTATACTTTCTCACTGCAAAGTTATGTTTCTCACATTCATGATTTCGCTTTAAGAATCTAAAGCAGAAATTAATACAATTTAGATTTTTCAAATGAGAGAGAATTTTTCAAATCCATACGATGTTAGATACTTGTCCTCTTTGGGTATGTTCAAAGGTATGTAGCAGGTTTATTTTTTTAATCAAGGACATAATTGCAACTGTCTCAAGAACATGTATACAACGTGAGGTTAATGTCACGTTCATTTATCAATAAAGCGTTTGTGTTTACCTAGTTTGTATTGGTTCGACATCAACGTAATCATAGCAAATTGTACTTGAAAAGTGATCAGAAACCTAAAACGAGGATATGAGAAAAGCCGACTTAAAAAATTGCGAATTATAGGAAGATGGAGAATTAATCTACTAGCGCGAAAATACAGTTGAAATATGCTCAATTTAAAAATAATATGTTCCACCGGTCATCAACAGAATTTTCAATTATTTAAAAGGATCAAATCGTTTGACCTTTAATTAACCACAACGTGAACTAATTGAGTTTTTTTGTCCTTGCCTGGCTATCGTAGTTTTTGTAACTACTGACCTTGAAACTCCTAATTGTCAATCAAAAACAACGTATTTTGTTGCTATTCATATATTCCTTAAAAAAGATAGCTAAACAAACATCACTAACCCTACTTTACCTAATACATATTTTGTAGAAAATATTATTAAAAATAAACTTACTTAGGATGACAAGGGCAGAACTGACACAAAGTTTCAACAAACGTAAACCGAATAATCGGTGCTAACGTGAAGTAGCGTGTTACTCAATTCACTGACCAATTTAATCTGAGTGTTGTGGATGGACTCGTAGGTATGATAGGTACATGAACATACGCACATATCTGCTCTAGGCAAATTGTTTTAGCGATTATTTCATAATTGTTGTGGATGGGGCTGTGAACTTTTCATTGATTGAGGTCTGCTACATGGAGAATCACAAGGCACAAAATAAATATGATAGTTAGTGGAAACATTAAGTTTTTAATGTTTAGCTACAATGTCGTGAGTACATATTGTTATCCCATCAAAAACGCACATGTGAAATGACAGCCAAGTCCAATATTATGATATATGGCTTTGTTATTGACTTCAACGACAGAAGAAGTGAGATCAAAATGGGTGCCAAGTGAAATACCTATACTAAAATTTATTTATAACAACATAAAATATTTTATAACAAAAAAAGAACAACTTAAAAAATATCATTTCTTCTTATAACTTAGGATAATATATTAAAGCTTAAATTCTGACTTGGCTTGCGAAAATAAGGTAACTAATAAAAAAACGAAACATTTTTTTGTTTTGGAGTAATAATTACTAGGAATAATTTAAATAGTTGCACAGAATTTAGATACGCCAGTAAAGAACAGCTGTCGAGGTTCAATGACACACAACAAACACTGTTTGTAAACAGAATACAACACTTATATCAGTGACACACGTGTTACTCGATCCACTGCCGAATTCACTGTGAGTTAGACCTCTAAATAAAGCGCCCGCCTCTCATGCTTGAGGTTGTGGGTTCGAATCCGGGCAAGTACCAATGTGACTTTTTCAATTCATATGTACTTTCTAAAGTTTATCTTAGACATTACTGACATCATTCCGTGCCTCGGAAAGCACGTTAAGCTGTTGGTCCCGGCGGCTGTCATACGTGGATCTTTGACAGTCGTTACGAGTCGTCAGAAGCTTGGAAGTCTGACAACCAGTCTTACCTAGGGGTATCGTATTACCCAGTTACTGGGTTGTGGAGGTCAGATAGGCAGTCGCTCCATGTAAAATACTGGTATTCAGCTGCATCCGGTTAGACTGAAGCCGACCCCATCATACCTAGTTGGGAAAAAGGCTAGGCAGATGATGATGAAATTAGGTACTAATATTTTTCCAACATTGATCTAATACAACCGGGATAGAGCACTTTTTCCAGTGTTAATTTTGTAATTTCATTAGTTCAAAGTAATTTTTTTTGTCAGTGTATTGTCAGGTAGTCTTCAAAGACTTGGTCACTTGGTCAGCTATCGAAATGATTAATGATTACTAGGCCGCATTCACATCAAACGTTACGCAGCAGTCAATCAGCGGCTGACTTTGAATTTGAAAGCGGCCTGATGCCATTGCAGTACTGTAATTCTGACCAGGGTATTTCTTTACTTAAATAATTTCTATGGACGAATTTTATGCAATTATTATCAAGTAATTTTGATAGTTAAATTAACAATTAAAATAAACAGGCATACTTTCTTTTTTATCATTTGAAAAAATAAATTATTTTATTTATCTTATCTTTGCACTCCTTTCCAAGATTTTTAATTATCGTAATACATTTGGTAGGTCAGGTGCGGAGTACTCGTAACCGGCGTGCTTGTATGACGAGATGTATGAACGTAGATGAGGCGAAAGGAGTATGTAAGGATCGTAGCAGGTGGCGATCTGTAGTTTCTGCCTACCCTCATAAGAAAAAGGCGTGAGTTTCGGTATGTATGTGTGTAATACATCCAGGTTGCGACATGATTTTTCTCTCAGCAATGTCAATGATGGTCAAGATAAACTTAGAAAGCACATATGAAAAAGGTCACATTGGTCCCTACGTGCCTGATACTGAACTCACAACCTCATTCATGAAATATGGCCGCCTTCACCACTGGTCTATCACGACACGTAGGTAGTATTGTAATTATGCACAGACATAATTACAATACAATTTTAATTGTTTTGTCTAGGAATTTGTTACTGACTTATATGATGTTGTATGTCTAAGAATAAAATGGTCAGCGAGAAGATGTGAGATTAAGCTGATAGAGATGTATGAAAGAATGAAACATACTTATCGACTTCGAATGAATTGAGTTAAGCGCTGGGGATTGTTATTGATGGTAATGAAAACAACAACTTATAAATTAATATTTTTATACAGAAAAAACGTCTTTACAATTGTCTTTTTGTGGAATTATATTCTAAAATTACATCATCTATAGATTATAAATATAATATCAAATAATCTCAGAGATTAATACAAAAAGAGAGTTATCACTAAAGTGCTACACATCGAACAAAGCCTATGTTTTCATATTTTAATTACTAAGCGTTGTGGTGGGAACTGTAGCGACATCTACTTTAATATAGCTACACTAAGTTCGGCGACAGCTAGCGAACTACTAACTGCAGAAGGCGCCACTGCCTGTGACGCGCATCGCCTATGCAATATTAATTTGAAAAAGTTGAATACGCTTTACATTACCCGTCATCTGAGTAATATCTTATTGTTTCTTTAAAATTGTGACGCAAAGTAATCTAAATAATTGTAGTACTGGCTTAGCTTTGGTTATGTTTGACCACATTGCATTTTTATTACATCAACTATTTTTTAGATTAAAGCCATACAATTTGAAATTCATCATTCAGAACAATGTCGACATAGAAAGTTATAAAGAAAAAAAGCAAGAAATAATATGTGTGACCACACATTACTTCCTGCTTCTTTTGAGTTTAGGGTAGTAACCCCAAAACCAAATTATAAATAAATGCTATCACGAACCTCACATCGTACATTGTAACATACATATATCTAATGGCTTTTATGACACAAAACTCACTAAATATATCTCAGAATGTTTTAGATTTATCACAATCATTATCTTTTCTACTTCCTGGCTCTGAACCTGAGCCAATGTCCTCCTTCTAGTCTAATGTTAAAGGTCTCTTTACATAGCTTGGCAGGGATGCAGGTCTTCTCACAAGGGGACACCTCCATATGCAAAAGCACCTGGTACGCCATGACCTTCATCTCGCAGAGAGCAAATCGTGACCCTGAGAAATAATAATTAAGGTTTACATATTATACATATATGTGCTAATATTGTTTAGTAAAATGTACTAGTTTATAAAGTGATGTAGAAAATTAAAGATCTAGGAAAATTGATGAATGAATGGTGTGTAAATCATTAATGATTTTTTCTTGTCTTGATCTAGTGATGTATAATGCTGTTAAGGAAGGCACAACAATTCTTTATTCACTCCAGTTTCTCTCTATCACCTTCCTTATAATTCGCTCATTTGATACTAAAACAATTATCATTATTTGATTGATTGATTTATTTTAATAATAAACTCACCGATACAATTTCTGGGTCCAAGGCCGAAGGGCATGTATGTGAACGGCTGGATTTTATGCTTGTTTTCTTCAGAAAAGCGCTCAGGGTCGAATTTGGTAGGGTTGGGGAAGAACTGGGGGTCACGGTGAAAGGCAATCGCAGGCATCCACAAACCTGTACCTTTACGAACCTAAAAAATATTAATATTATGTAGGTTCTAAATTTTCAAAGTTAAATGATCCTGCAAGGTTGGTTTTCGATATTAAAGTACAATACAATACAACAGACTTACAATAAAATCCTTTTCAGCCTTCTCATTAGGCTTTCCTAAATTGTAATCTTTAGTGCAAATCCTGTCCAGAGCAATACCAGGCGGCCACAGTCGTAAAACTTCTGTAAAACGAAAACGCATGCTTTATACCAGATTTCAGATGACATGATGATAGTATTATGTCATGCAGTAAATTCTACCTCTTCAATAGTTTAAAATTAAATCTTTTTTCAGCGAAACACAATCAATATCGAACTTGCTACTTTAAAAAATCATTTAAATCTTACCAGATACAACCATATCCATATACTGCATGTTCTGAATGGAGTTGAAGTCAAACTTGCCGCCGTTCTTAGCGTCGTTCTCCTTGATCTCTTGTGCCAGACGCTCTTGTACGTCAGGGTTCAACGCCAGTTCATAGAGCAGAAACGACATGCCAGATGAAACAGTTTCGAAACCAGCTATGAAGAACAGCACCGCTTGGGCGACGAGGTCGTCGTCAGTCCACACTGAAAGTAGATTAATTCTTAAATAAGTATGCGACTGTAACAAAACTAGAATAATTGTAAAAATGATTGTATATGCCAAGATGGTACAAAAGTAAGTGGACACGATCGCTTAAGGACATCCACATTTATAGAAGCATCATAAATGAACTAACGATGCTTCTAGTAATTATGTTAGACTGAAGCTGAAGCTGTGCTTAGAGCTGAATTATCTGATGTGCTTGAATGAACTGAAACACAGCTACACTGCTTGGTGGCTGGGATTGATATTCTTAGTGACAGTATGTCCCTGAACGAACCCCTTTTGAGAGAATGTCCCATCTCCCTCCACCACTCCTAATTATTTTTATTAACCTTTGGTGCTCTTATTGTGTATGTTGTTCACACCAAGGCCAGAACTCGTCACGGCATCTTAGTTCTACTACAGATATTCAGTTACTTTATGTAACTCTACACTACTAAAGTGGTTGTATTACTATTATCTTTTTGCTGATACATTCCACCCAGATGTATGTATCAGTACCAAACCTTGGGAACTGGAAAATGTTGTTTTTTTTTACTATAAGTGATTATGATCTAACGAGATTTTAATTTAACTGTCATTATTTTAAGGACTTCTACAGAGATTATTCATGATTCACTATTATTTTGTCAAATTTAAAAGCGTATTACATATTGGAAAACACACTGCAGACGTTCAGTGTGTACACTTTAAAAAGTTAGAGTCCGTACTATGTCTACCTAATACTTGAATAAAATAATGGGTTCTAGCTTTGTTTCAGTTTTTGCGGTTTTATAAAAATACTCACCTCTAGTAATTTCTTTTTGCCCAACAGAAGATTCCTCAACTGTCGCGAACCCTGCAGCTTCATCATTAGATTTGTTGTCTTCATGGGTCAGTTTACCTAGAATCACATTTAAACGTGCCTATGGAATTTGTCGCTATTGGTAATTATGACATACGAGTTTGCTATTGAGAAAGGTCACTAGATTTTCATTAATAATTTTCTGATCAAATAATATAATTGTTGGATAGAAAATATTTGAAAGTCTGCTCAAAGGAGGTAAGTACGTACCTTTCTTGGCTTCCATAAGCAAGTGAATCATATCGGGTCTGATAATATTAAGCATGTCGCGATTTGCCATCGTTTCCAAAACTAATTTCCTGAAGAAATTCTTCGACATCTCCGAAAGGAATTCCAACTTTAAAATCTGTAACATAAAGTAGACTAAATTTTTGAATAATTTTTCCATTAGGTTGTTTTCTTACTGAACCTATTAGTCTTGAGCCTCGACTCTTATTATTTTCAAGAAGACGATTATATGAGATGAATGATATACCTATGTTCGTCGCTATTAATACTTTGATTGCGTTTTCTTGTCCACTAACTGCAACATTAGTTAACCTTGTAGCCTCGCGATATGGTTTTGAATCCACATTAGCCATCATTATGTGATTCAATATTTACGCGTCAATTATATATTTTTTTCATTATTATTTTTTCATTGCAATATTTATTCAATATTTATCAGATATTGTTGATCTATTGTTATTGTTATAATTACGATAACTTTTAAATGATGATTATCGCTAATCTTCTGTTGCGAAACTATTGTTTGATTAGTGAGATCTGATCAGCTTTATCATCTTTGTAACTATAGATATCATTATTTTGTCCACAAGGACTACTTGTATTCCACAAGAGACACTAATCTGTACAAGTGTCTGCACCTACACTATGCAGTAACATGATATTAAACGTAAAAGTTTAATATTAACAATAAGAATAAAGCTACTCAATGCAATGCATACCTTTGCAATCCTTGGCGCGTTAGCCATTAAGAAGAACATTAGCAGTTGGCGGAAATTGAAAGTGGATGACTCCTTGCCCATTGCGTAGAACTCATTATCCACGTCGTTGTGGGAGTCAACCTTCAGACCGAAGGCACAGGAGGCTATCACGTCGTTGGCGTAGCGCGTCGTAAGATCTTTGCAATCTATGTCTATGTAGCCAGCTGTCAACAATGTTAAAGTTATTGAAGCTCAAGGTTTCATAATGTACAGTGTTACTAACACTATAATTAAGTATATTATTATGAAATGGTTCAAAACGAATTCTTCAGTGCTACTGAAGAATTCGTTTGCTATATCATCTGCCTAGCCTTTTCCCAACTATGTTGGGGTCGGCTTCCAGTCTAACCGGATGCAGCTGAATACCAGTATTTTACATGGAGCGACTGCCTATCTGACCTCCACAACCCAGTAACTGGGTAATACGATACCCCTTGGTGAGACTAGTTGTCAGATTTTCGGGCTTCTGACGACCCGTTACGACTGTCAAAGATCCACATATGACGGCCGGGACCAACGGCTTAACGTGCTTTCCGAGGCACGGAGGAGTCTCGGTGTGTAAAGATGGTCACCCATCCACGGACCAAACCCGGCAAGCGTAGCTTAACCTGACGGATCGACCCATGCGGCTGTTATTACTTAGCCACGAGCTCCTCTAATTCGTTTGCTATATATAAATTGCCAATTTAAATCTCTTTATCTTAAAATCCGCCCGACAGTAATATGTACATACAGTTTTTCACGATTTTACTTACATTTAGATTCTTCAATCTTTTTCTTAAGCGAGCTCATCATCTGATCGCCAACCTCCACCATGAAAGGCACCATCACACGTATCTTGGAGCTCGTGAACGCTGGACTCAACGTGGAGCGCATATCTTTCCATTCTTGTCCTGTAGGTACGAGATATAATATTATTTTAGTCTACAAGAACCGTAAACATGAGTTTGTTTCCTAGCTATTAGATAAACTTTACTTCATTATGGTTTTGCTGATAAAGTTTTTAACTTTTCTTACTTATAACATTTTACAAGACAATCTATTTGAATTGCTTTGCTCCACCCAAGAGTACCTGTCAGACATAATGCTATACTGAGAGAATCGTATTTCTGATACCAATTTTACTCTTACCTTTTAATGAGAACAAGTTTCTTGAAAAGAACGAGTCACTGGTGCTGAAGATGGAGCGGTGATCGAGGAAATGCTCGAAGTCTTTGACAGCTATTTTCTTTACCAGTTCAAGGTCACGGATCATTACCAACTCAGAGGTGAATTCAAATCTTCCGACGAACCTGATGAATGAAAGAGATACTTTGAAAACACTGGTAAACATAATTATGCAAGGTGTAATTGAATTAACTAAAATTTCGTACTGGGATCGTTAAAATCTTCTCCCAACGAATGTCGCCATTTAACGCTTATCTATGCGCATATGTTCCTATGCCGTACGCGCGAAATTCAAGAGACAAGACCAACTCTGAAAAAATAAAATTAGCTGGTCTATAAAAATTTTATTGGGCTTTGTGTACATAAATGTATAGATCAGTTCAAGTTCCTGTTAGAAATGGAACGCATTCATAATAGTATATGTCATTGTACGCATGCTCTCCGTGGGTATCGCCACTGTCTTATCTGCTTCCATTTTGATTATTGTTGTATATTTTTATATTTTTTTACTATTACTTGTATTTCAATGTAATCCTACATGGAGCAGAGCGTGATTGTCCTATTTTGGTTTTTATTTAGATAAATTACACCTCGTATTAATGATGCGCTACCGAGCAACTTGGTGAGGCATAGAAATGCATTCTTAATAAGACAATTAGTATAATTTCTTACCTCTCTCCAGGAAATCCGTTATAAAGATCCAAAACATCATCAACGATGTGATTAACGCGAAACAGGACCCTGGTCATGTTACCCAGCACGGGGACGGGCTTGAAATGTTTGACGCCATAGCGTCTGAACCTCGAGTAGATTTGCCGGAGATATAAGCCCACCACGGCGATGAGCACCGCCACCCAGATGAGGAGTAGTATCATGATCTGTATTTACAATAAAATTGTGATACAATGGTTAAAACTCTATTTACATTAAAATTAAGCCTGTATTTACTCAACGAAGTCTCTTAGATGACCGATGGTGCTATTTTGTCGTTTCTTTTTAAAAATAATTAAGATGAACTCTGCAATGCAGGTGTTAGTTATTAACCGCCTTATCATTAAATTCGGAGCATATATTAAGCTAAAGCTACTTCTGGTGTAACTTTTGGCAAAATAGGGGTTGCGGGACATCTTAACACGATACCGTGGCCCCGGAACGTAAAGGGCAACAGAAGGAATAGGGTGGTTTTTTATTCAGCCAAAGTCTGACAGTCTCTTCCGCCCCACCCAGGGCGGAAGGAGACATTTGATGATTTTTACCACCTAAAAAAAAATGGCAATATAATATTCGGGTCAGAGCTTTAAACTAAGTGGGCAGAAGATACAAACTCTTTGACAACAGCGACACGAGGCATCAATTTGTCTACCTGAATTGGTAAATTATTAACTTCCGTAAAAAAGTCAGATGTTTCTTTCTTGTCCTCATTGTTTTATGGCTAGTATAATGGTCGTAATCGTAACGTTACGTAAATAATTTCTATGTGCGGATTGTGAACCTGTAGTTATTAATCTAATGTTGATACGACAATAATGTGCCTTATTGTCTAGAAAATAACATTTAAGTACAATCACGTTTTAATGTGTTTGCTATCACGTAATACTTGTCAGTGTCAAGGTAACCCACTCTTCTCCGAACAAAGTCCGTCCATCAACCTAATGAATTGAGCACTGGTCTGAAATTGTATCAATTAAAACTAATTATTTTTAGAGCAACTGTCTGTGGTTGGATTGTGTCAAAGATGGTAATTTTTATGTTTGCTACTGAGATAGCAGCTCATAGAGACGGTATGGAAGACGGAGATAGTCTACGCAGCAGTATAGCAGAATATAGAATAGCTACGCATGCAAGTCACTTGCACAAAAGTATGCAAGTTACTATGACATACCCATATTATCAGTAATCTGGGGGCAGTTCTACTAATGATCCGGAACGATAGTAATCTAATCTCAATCTCAATCTATCAAAAATGCCTATGCCAATAATTTACCAACATTTGTTTATATTGATTACTGTGAGTCTTACTCACAAAAAAAATCTATACATTTATGCAGGTTACGTTTGAAGCATGAATGGCCGCTATTTTTCCTGACTGAAATTAGATACTATTACAGATGCCATCGAGACCATTTAATAATATTTTACAATTAATCACTTATGAAGTACCTAGCAAATAAAATTCTAAACAAAATACGGTGTTACACTCAAAATTATCTACAAGTGAATGAACAATGCAAACAAAACCACGATAGAAACGAATATTTTTTTTATATTTTTGATATTCCTGATGTATTTGCCTATCTTATAGTATGTCAAACTATAATATTATGATAATTAATTTACTTTAATTAGCAGCCGCCTAACACCCAGTACGTAGGTATTAAAGCACGCTTATTTATTTTAATAAGTGAATCAATCAAAAAGCTAATCTTTGTTTACTCATTATCATACAATGAAACACACAGGTATTATGTAGTTATGTACCGACAGGTGGTTCGAAAAATAAGTATTAATCAAATAAAATTACGACTCGTTGTCAAAATCAAAATCAAATCAAATCATTTATTTGCGTAATACATGTATAAAAGGTGTTACAAAATAATAGGAAGTACACTGTATTATAACCTATTTAAGGTGTGCAAATTTAAATCATAGACGCAAATCAATTAAGTTTTAAGTTGGATACATAATGAAAAACGTCAAGTTAGAAAATGTCAAAAATAGGAATAATAAAATGACAAAAATTAATATGAACAAGTAAATATATATTGGATTATTATAGTCATGTCACATAGTTTATTGTTACAGTAATAAGGTAAATTAAATTTTGATATTCTTAAATTGAAATATTTGTATCCTCCAAGTACTCTTTAATTGTATAATAAACTTGTGTAGTTTCGCCTTGAACCGGGGATTTAGTTTTTATTTGTTGAATTTCTATTGTACTAACACTATGGATTTTGAAGAAGTCTAAAATAAAAAGTTTTTTTTTTATATTTTTCGGAATCAATTTCTTTCAAAGATCAAAATCGCCCTGTTGCGTATGCGGTAAGCAGTGTCACGCAAATTCATCGCCCCGCCTTCCTAAGCCCAACGGCAAGATGTCTATTTCGAAATGAATTTCTGGATATGGTTTAATAATTAAAACGGTTCCCGTAAGATGACTTATCGACTATGACGCAGACCAACTCGTGGACAGTGTAGAGCTAGTCTATTAGAATGTAATAAATAATAATTGAACACATATTACGTAAATGAGGAATTAAAATATAACTTACTATGTCGTCACAAGCACAACTATAGATTGTTAACACACTATAATTGTTAACAAATAAAATACTGCGCAATTGAGAACGAGCTCCGAACGTGTCTCTCTGAGCAAGAGCCGAAGGCACCTGAGCGTAGCGAGTGGGGGTTTGAGTTCATATATTACGTCATGTTATCAATTCGGTTTTTAAATGTACAAAAATAGATGTAGTATCTGTTATCACTGATAAAGGGAATGTACAAATACACAGAATTCGGATTTAGAAAATTAGTAATGCATTGTTGTTTTGTTGACAGCGATTATGGTTAAAGTCATTCATGATCTCAATGTAGGAAGGTGTATACGTATCTAAAGCCTCGATAACTTCCTTGTCCTACTTTATCTCTTGCAAAGAAATGTTTATTTTCTATTGGTTTTTTTAAACGATTAAAGCCTTATAGTAACAAGTCTTTTATTTGTATAAAATTGTAATAAAATTTGTAAATGAAAGGTGTGTGGTGGTGATTTGTGTAAACGTTATCACATTTAAGATTCAAAATAATGACAACAAACACCTCTATAGTGGTAATAACATATAGTTAGGGCCCCACACTATTGTTGTTAACAAACAGTTCATTTGTAAACATTCAAAGTGCTAAGTCATAATGATTTTAATAATTCAATAAATATTATAATCATTATGACTGAGCACTTACAAGCAATTGAAACATGGTTCCCCCCTTTCCCCATCTCTCCACTCAATACGAAATAATCACTTTAAAAAATAGCTTGATATATTTACATGAATCTAATCAGCAGTTTTCGAGTTTTTGATAGATAGATAGGAGTTATACGTTAGGACTAAGTAAAATAATAATCTTATATTTTGTGGTTTGTAACGTATACTTTTCAATCGTATTACTTTTTGCTGCAACTCAATCTTTGCGTGATACTAACTAGTCACATGTTCATAAGATTTTTTTATCACTCATCATATCAATTATTGGGGCATAAAATCCAAGATGTAATAAAAGACTAGGGGACATTAATTTGTTCTAGAATCACACTAAATGACGAATGCATCAATTGTGCCCAAAATAAACTAAGCTGGGGCCAGTGACGTAGCTTGCACTGGAGGGGTCCAGTATCAAAATTTATATTGAGGCCTATCTATTTAACTGTGGCGAAGGCCAAATGGCAATATATATTTTTTTTCCCGAGAAGTTAATAATGTGAGTTAAGTTTACCGTACGGCCTAAGAATTTGAGTAAGATAGTGGATAATAAGCGGGGCCCCTGTAGGAGCTCGACTTTTATACAGTTTGATGCAGTAATTTGCTACTCGCCTGCTTATTGAGTTTTTCTATGTATTCAGCTTTTTGAGTAAATGTTAAACCAAAAGAGCCTGTATTTTAATGAACATACAGTCAGTAGCTCTCAGTCCTACAGTATCTTCTCTTCGTCTGCCCATGGTGGTAAGTGGTGGTAACGAAAACAACAACGTATAAATTAATATTATGTATTCAAAAAAACGTCTTTAAAATGCTATCACTTTTTATGAAATTATGTTCTTAAATTACATCGTCCTTACATAATAAATATGGTATCACATAATCTCAAAGATTAATACAATAAAAGAATCCTGCCTCGTTGGTCTAGTGGTCGCAAGCGCGACTGCTGTGCATGAGGTCTTGGGTTCGATTCCCAGGTCGGGCAAAGTGTTATTGGGTTTTTCCATCAGGAATATCTCAGTAGCAGCCTCGGAGTCTGGATTTGTGCCCGGTTGATGGCAATAGGCTCGCCCCCTATTACATGGGACTAAAAAACATAACTGGCGAAATGTGGGTGTACTAATGGGTAGTACACCTCTGCCTAACCTTTCGGGGATTACAGGCGTGATGTTATGTTATGTTAATAAAAGAATTATCACCAAAGTGATACACATCGAACAAAGCCTATGATTTCATATTTTAATTACTAAACGTTGTGGTGGGAACTGTAGCGACATCTACTTTAATATAGCTACACTAAGTTCGTCGACAGCTAGCGAACTACTAACTGCAGATGGCGCCACTACCTGTGCCTCACACAATTCTACATCGCATGAAGTATTAGTTGGAAAAAGTTGAATACGCTTTACATTACCCGTCATCTGAGTAATATCTCATTGTTCCTCTAAAATTGTGACGCAAAATAATCTAAATAAACGTAGTACTGGCTTAGCTTTGGTTATTTATTTATTTTATTTTATTATTTACAAAAATACAATTATAACGCCTTTGCAGTAAAAAATCAAAACGATGCTATAAATAATATTAGATTTAAGTTGAAAATATCAATAGAAAACTAAATAAAATATAGAAATATACTAGGGTACATATATAACACAATACTAGGTACTAATAAAATAACACTTAAAATATTATAATTTTTCCATAAATAATTTTACATTTTGGAACAATTTCGACAGGTTTTGCCCAAAAATATCTTCCGACATACCTATAATATTAATAAGACGTTACGAACACGCAACCGTAATGCTTCCAGCACCTCGTGGTGATGTAGCAACCCTCGCAACACGCTTGTCACGTATTTAACAAGCGCAACGTCCCTCCTCACAGCCACAGTTGTGGTTGACTACGTTGCATTTCTACTACATCAACCATTTTTTGGAGTAACGCCATACAATTTGAAATTCATCATTCAAAACCATGTCGGCATAGAAAATCATGAATAACATATTACGAGTATTTCCTGCTTCTTATGATTTTTGGGTGTAAACGCCAAAACCCAATTAAAAATAAATAAACAAACTTACTTTCGCATTTATAATATTAGTTAGGATGCTATCACCAACCTCATATTGTACATTGTAACTTATATCTACGGCATTTTATGACACCAAGCTCACATTTTTAATTTATCACAATCATTAACTTTTCTACTTCCTGGCTCTGAACCTGAGCCAATGTCCTCCTTCTAGTCTGATGTTAAAGCTCTCTTTACATAGCTTGGCAGGAATGCAGGTCTTCTCACAAGGGGATACCTCCATATGCAAAAGGACCTGGTACGCCATGACCTTCATCTCGCAGAGAGCAAATCGTGACCCTGAGAAATAGTGGTTAAGGTTTACATTTATTTGCTAATATTGTTTAGTAAAATGTACTAGTATCATAAAGAGATCTAGAAAATTAAAGATCTAGTAAAAATAATTTTGTTGAATGAATCATTAATTACAATAATGTTTTCTTGTCTTGATCTGGTGATGTAGAATATTGTTATTGGAAGGCACAACAATTCTTTATTCTCTCCGGTTTTTCCCATCAACCGTCCTTATAATTTGCTCATTTTACATGATGAATATTTATTGATTTATTTTAAAAATAAACTCACCGATACAATTTCTGGGTCCAAGGCCGAAGGGCATGTATGTGAACGGCTGGATTTTATGCTTGTTTTCTTCAGAGAAGCGCTCAGGGTCGAATTTGGTAGGGTTGGGGAAGAACTGGGGGTCACGGTGGAAGCCAATTGTAGGTATCCACATACCTGTACCTTTACGGATCTAAAAAAAATATTAATATTTAGTAAGTGCTGAATTTTTTAAAGTTAAATGACCCTGCAGTATTGGTTTTCAAAATAAAAGTACAATACAATACAACAGACTTACAATAAAATCCTTTTCAGCCTTCTCATTAGGCTTTCCCAAATTGTAATCTTTAGTGCAAATCCTGTCCAGAGCAATACCAGGCGGCCACAGTCGTAAAACTTCTGTAAAACGAAAACGCTTTCTTTATACCAGATTTCAGATGACATGATGTCATCCAGTAAATTCTACCTCTTCAATAATTTAAAACTGAAACTTTCTTCATCAAAATACAAAAAAAAATGAACCTACTTTAAAAAGTAATTTGAATCTTACCAGATACAACCATATCCATATACTGCATGTTCTGAATGGAGTTGAAGTCAAACTTGCCGCCGTTCTTAGCGTCGTTCTCTTTGATCTCTTGTGCCAGACGCTCCTGTACGTCAGGGTTCAACGCCAGTTCATAGAGTAGGAACGACATGCCAGATGAAACGGTTTCGAAACCAGCTATGAAGAACAGCACCGCTTGGGCGACGAGATCGTCGTCAGTCCACACTGAAAGTTGATTAATTCTTAAATAAGTATGCGACTGTAACAAAACTAGAATAATTGTAAAAATGATTGTATATGCCAAGATGGTACAAAAGGAAGTGGACACCATCCTTATGGACATCCACATTTAAAGAAGCATCGTAAATGAACTAACAATGCTTCTAGTAATTATGTTAGACTGAAGCTGAAGCTGAAGCTGTGCTTAGAGCTGAATTATCTGATGTGCTTGAATTAACTGAAACACAGCTACACTGCTTAGTAGGGTGGGATTGATATTCTTAGTGTCAGTATGTTCTTGAACGAGCCCCTTTAGAGAGAATGTCTTACCTCCACCTCTCCTAATTATTTTTAAAATATTTTTTTAATAAAAATATTTGGTGCTCTTATTATGAACTTGGTGTAAACAACATTGTTTACACCAAGGCCAGAACTCGTCACGGCATCTTTGTTCTACTACAGATATTCAGTTACTTCATGTAACTCTACACTACTAAAGTGGTTGTATTTCTATTCATTTTTTGCTGATACATCCGACCCAGATGTTTGTATCAGTAACAAACTCATTATTCTAAGGACTTTTACAGAGATTATTCATGATTTCATTGTATGCTTCACTATTATTTTGTCAAATTTAAAAGCGTATTACATCTTGGGAAACTGCAGGCGTTCAGTGTGTATACTTTAAAAAGATAGAGCCTGTACTATGTCTACCTTACACTTAAATAAAATAAAGAGTTCTATCTTTGTTTAAGTTTTGCGGTTTTATAAAAATACTCACCTCTAGTAATTTCTTTTTGCCCAACAGAAGATTCCTCAACTGTCGCGAATCCTGCAGCTTCATCATGAGATTTGTTGTCTTCATGGGTCAGTTTACCTGGAATCACATTTAAACGTGCCTATGGAATTTGTCGCTACTGGTAATTATTACATACGGGTTTACTATTAGTAATGTATTGAGAAAGGTCACTAGATTTTCAATAATAATTTTCTGTTCAAATAATATAATTGTTGGATACAAAATGTTTGAAAGTCTGCTCAAAGGTGGTACGTACCTTTCTTGGCTTCCATAAGCAAGTGAATCATATCGGGTCTGATAATATTAAGCAAGTCGCGATTTGCCATCGTTTCTAAAACCAATTTCTTGAAGAAATTCTTCGACATCTCCGAAAGGAAATCCAACTTTAAAATCTGTAACATAAAGTAGAGACTAAGTTATTGCATAAGTTTTCGATTAGGTTGTTTTCTTTCGGTACCTATTGGTCTTGAGCCTCGACAATAGAGTAATATAACCCTCATTATTTTTAAGAAGACGACTATACGATAGGAATGACATACCTATATTCGTTACTTTGATTGCGGCATTAGTTACCCTTGTAGCCTCGCGATGTGATTTCTAATCAACATTAGAAAACATCACATGATTCAATATTTACACGTTAATTACCATGATTATTTTATTATTTGTAAGATTATCATTCATTATTATTTTTCATTGTAATATTGATTCAATATTTATCAGATATTGTCGATCTATTGTTATTGTAATTACGATAACTTTGGAATGTACGTTCACCTTTAAGAGATTTTTATTTATCTTTTGATACAAAGCTATTGATTGATTAATGAGATCTAATCTGCCTTATCGTTTTGGTTACCAAATATCATTATTTTAGCCAAAAGGACTACTTGTGTTCTCAAAAGTATGTGTATCTGCACCTAGATTGTACAGTACCATGATTAAACGTAGAAGTTTGATATTAACAATAAGAATATGACTACTCATTGATAACCTACCTTTGCAATTTTTGGCGCGTTAGAGATTACGAAGAAAGTTAGCATTTGGCGGAAATTGAAAGTGGATGACTCCTTGCCCATTGCGTAGAACTCGTTATCCACGTCGTTGTGGGAGTCAACCTTCAGACCGAAGGCACAGGAGGCTATCACGTCGTTGGCGTAGCGCGTCGTCAGGTCCTTGCACTCTATGTCTATGTAGCCAGCTGTCAACAATGTTAAGTTATAGGAGCAGAAGTTTCATAATTCTTTTAAAATGTACAGTGATACTAACTCGGAGTTGTAATATTGTTACAAAATGGTTCAAAACGGTTTCAGTAGTAATCTTTTTATTAGAACTTTGGTGTCCAAAAGTTTTAAAAATCCATCAGATAGTAACGTACGTATATACAGTTTTTCATAATTTTACTTACATTTAGATTCCTTAATCTTTTTCTTAAGCGAGCTCATCATCCGATCGCCGACCTCCACCATGAAAGGCACCATCAGACGCATCTTAGAGCTCGTGAACGCTGGACTCAACGTGGAGCGCATATCTTTCCATTCTTGTCCTGTAGGTACGAGATATAATATTATTTTAGTCTACATGAACCGTAAACATGAATTTGTTTCCTATCTATACTGCCCTAAAAATAATGTTCAACTATACTTCAAAACGCTTTTACTGATAAAGTTTTTAACTTTTCTTAGTACATTTTACAAGACAATCAATTAAAATTGATTGTCTTGTAATTGATTGTCTTGTCTCAGTATAGCATTATGTCTGACAGGTAACTCCTGTTACCTGTCAGACATAATGCTATACTGAGAGAATCGTATTTCTGATACCAATTTTACTCTTACCCTTTAATGAGAACAAGTTTCTAGAAAAAAATGAGTCACTGGTGCTGAAGATGGAGCGATGGTCGAGGAAATGCTCAAAGTCTTTGACAGCGATTTTCTTTACGAGTTCAAGGTCACGGATCACTACCAACTCAGTGATGAATTCAAATCTTCCGACGAACCTGATGAATGAAAGAGATACTTTGAAAACACTGGTAAACATGTACACAAGGTGTTATTGAATTAACTGAAATCCCGAAATGGGATCGTTAAAAACCATAGATTCTTTATAAACCGCGACCGATCCTGTTGTATGTTATGGAGGTAATCGTACATGGTAGCAGAGCACGATTGTCCTATTTGCGTTATTATTCAAATAAATTACACCTTGTATTAATGACGCGCTACCGAGCAACTTGATGAGGCATAGAAATGCATTCTTAATAAGACAATGAATATAATTTCTTACCTCTCTCCAGGAAATCCATTATAAAGATCCAATACATCATCAACGATGTGATTAAAGCGAAACAGGACCCTGGTCATGTTACCCAGCACGGGGACGGGCTTGAAATGTTTGACGCCATAGCGTCTGAACCTGGAGTAGATTTGCCGGAGATATAAGGCCACCACGGCGATGAGCACCGCCACCCAGATGAGGAGTAGTATCATGATCTGAAATAACATTAAAGTTTTGATTCAATGGCAGAAACTCTATTTTCATCTAAATTAAACCTGTATTTGCTAGTAACTAACCGCCTTATCATCAAATTCGAAGTAAATATTAAACTGAAACTGCTTCTGGTTGGCAAAATAATCTTCGGGCCAGACCTTTATACTAAGTGGGCTGGAGGTAGAAACTCTTTGACAACAGTATCACAAGGCATCAAATTGTCTACCTGAATTGGTAAATTATTATCTTCCGTACCAAAGTCAGTACCTGATTGTTTTATTGCCAGTATATTAGTCGTAATCGTTACTCCTATACGGTAGGTAACAAAAACTTCATCAAGGTCATCCCCTCAATAATTTCTATGTGCGGAATGTGGACCTGTACTTATTGATCTAATGCTGATACGACAATAATGTGCCTTATTATCTAAATAATAACGTTTAAGTACAATCAAGTTTTTTTGTGTTCGCTAGTACGTAATATTTGTCAGTGTCAAGGTAACCCACTCTTCTACGGGCAAAGTCCGTCCATCAACTTAATGAATTGAGCATTGGTCAGGAATGGTATCAATTAAAAATAATTATTAGTTGGATTGTGACAAAGATGATAATTATTATGTTTTGTACTAAAATAGCGACGAGGATATTGTACGAAGATAGTCTACACAGCAGTAGACTCCATAATTGTCATCAAGTTAGGAATAGCTACGTACGCAAGTCACATGCATAAAAGTATGCAAGTTACTATGACATACCCAAAATTAGTTACCATAACAGATAACATCGAGACAATAAAATTATATCGTACAGTTAATAACTAAATAGGTTCCTATATGC
Organism: Hoplodrina ambigua; assembly: GCA_949774945.1. Taxonomy (NCBI): domain Eukaryota; kingdom Metazoa; phylum Arthropoda; class Insecta; order Lepidoptera; family Noctuidae; genus Hoplodrina; species Hoplodrina ambigua. The sequence goes on along the minus strand of OX458974.1, from coordinate 414,515 downwards.
AAAAAAAAAATTAAACAAAAATCGGTTTTAAACCCAAAATTATCTACAAGAGAATGAACAATGTAAACAAAAAGACTTATTTTTTTTATACTTTCGACTATCGTAAAGTACCTATTTGTCTATCTAATAGTATGACATGATTGTAACGCGTGTCAAACTATAATTATGATAAATAATTTACTTTAATTTGGAGCCGTCTGACACTCAGTACGTAGGTACTAAAGCATACTTATTTATTTTATCAAGTGAATCAATCAAAAAGCTAATCTTAGTTTACTAATTATCATACAATGAAACACACACATCATTATGTGTGTGTTTCTTTGTATGATAATTGCCGACAAGTGGTTCGAAAAATAATAAAAAAAAAATATAATAAATATAATTTAAAAATCTCTAGTTAAAAAAGCATATTATACAATTAACGAATACATATGACAAAAACATTTCTTTAATACAAACAGACACAATACAAAGTTAGTTGATAAACAATACCATCCTACAATACATAATGACATTTTCGATTATACCTATTTTTCAACCGACTTCAAAAAAGAGTAGGTTCTCAATTCGACGCGTATGTTTTTTTTTGTGTGTTTGTTCTACGATTACTCCGCCAATTATGAATCGATTTGGATGATTCTTTTTTGTTTGAGAGAGTATAGTTCCGAATAGGTCCCATAGGAATATTGTCATGATCTGATGATGAACTTTGGAGATATGGAACGGAACTCTTTATAAAATCACAGCAGAACCGCCGTAACAAGACAAATTGCTTTGTTTATACGTGAAGTCGATGACTGACTAAAGGAAGTGGGGAGGGGTTACGTCAACCCCCCTCCTACCACTTTCCAAAATTTAATATATCGTGTGAGGTATTGTTTGAAAGGGCTTTATGTAAGGATTTCAAACATTAACACACAAGCACTAAAAAGTGAAAAATAAAAAACCTTTTTACAAAAATTTCTCTAATCTTTTTTATTTATTTTCTTTTAATTTTTATGAAAATGGTGAGTATTGATGAGACATATTAATAAATGTTTTAACATAATATTTAATAATTATTAATACAACTGACATAATTATTTTTCATATAATTTTATTGTTATATTTTATTTATTTTTGGCATTTTGCTGTGCCACACAGGGTTCATAATTGTGCCTAGCTCTAAGCCATAATTTTAAGACCTCATTAACATTGTGGAATGCAAATAAATAATATGAATATGAATAATTATAATGTATGTAATGTACGTGGTCAAAAATGATTAAATTTTTGTTTATGTTTGAGAGTATTTAATTTTAGTTTTTATTTGTTTAAGTTCTATTGTAGTTCTATTGTAGTGTCACGCAACTTCATCGCCCCGAATGCCTAAACCAAATGGCAAGATGGCTATTTCGAAATCTGAAATAAACTACAAAAAAAAACTATTTTGTTATTGATTCGTGTAGAGAATCACTAGCATAGTTGCCTCCTTGGTTTTATAAATAAAAGTTGTATTGTCAAAGTGTTCTTAGGATATTATAGCCTTCACTTGTAGTGTCCTAAACGTGCTTGAGACTCACTTTCCGTATTTTACACGGAACATAAACACATAAACGTAACCAGTTTATTCTCGCTCTACTTATCTGTATAATTTTCTAATTATGACATAACAGCAGTAACAGTAATCTTTTTGTAAACAACTTAGTAACCTTATAATGCATCTGAGAGTGAAATGTAAGAACAGGCAGTTACACTGTTCTTAAAGGGACGGTACAACCGGTTCGGCATTCTTAATCCCTTTGATAACATTGCCGAGCCGAAAGTGCCGACCCGCTTATTGGCATAGCGGCCCTAACAGGTATAAATTCTTTGAACAATTTATTTGATTGACGAGTTTTTACCTTTTACGTTAAACGGCTAAATACAATTAAAAAGAGTGACGAGATATTTAATAATTCAGACGAGTTATATATAATTATGCAGTTTTTGCTGCGTCAATTTTTTTTGTAGGACGTCCTCCGACGCCGACGCCCCGCAGCCCAATATGTATCGACGGCTAATCACTGTTGATTACTATACACTATCAACATTACTGAACCGCATAATTTTGACACACTTCACTTGACCAGAGAGCTCCTTTCCTTGGCTCAAAGAAGCCAGGCTTATGGCAATGGTTGTTGTTGGCATGGATAGATATATGTTTGTTACACAATCAAACCAGAACAGAGGAACGGGTCTTGATGAAATTGCGCATAGAGATAGATTATAATAGGCTGTTTATAATGGAACAATGTACGGTTCCCGTAAGATCATACATATATCCACTTAGACGTGGATCAAGTCATGGACAGTCGAGGGCTAGTCTATTATAATGTAATAAATTATCATTAATAAGAAGAATTTAAAACTGTCGCGGTATTAATTTATCAGGAGATATTTCTTGTTAGAAGCTTTACAAATATACACTCTTGACACATTTGATGAAGATTTTCTACTCTGTGAAACACATATTACGTAAATAAGGTATACAAAAATATAACTTACTATGTCGTCACAAGCACAACTATAGGTTGTAAACACACGGTATTATTGTTAACAAATAAAATACTGCGCAATTAAGAACGAGCTCCGAACGTGTCTCTCTGAGCAAGAGCCGAAGGCACCTGAGCGTGGCGAGTGGGGGTTTGAGTTCATATATTACGTCATGTTATCAGTTCGGTTTTCAAATGTACAAAAATAGACGTAGTATCTGTTATCACTGATAAAGGGAATACGCAAATACATAGAATCCGGATTTAGAAAATTAGTAATGTATTGTTGTTTTGTTAACAGCGATTATGGTTAAAGTTATTTATGATCCCAATGTAGGAAGGTAATACCTATCTAAAGCCTCGATTACTTCTTTATTCAACTTTATCTCCTGCGAAGATTTTTTTTATTTTTTATACGATTATAAACAGAATTTGCATACGATACTTTAATCTTTTTTTCATTTTTTTATATACATATAAACCAAAAAGTCGAGTCTGTTCGAACACTTATAACTCTAGAAAGGCTGTACCCATTTTCATGGTTTTTGTTTTTTTTTTGTGTTTGTGTCTGTCCCGAATAGCAAAATAACTATTAAAAACACATATATATATAATATATACATAACATATACAAAACCTTTTTCCATTGATTTTCCCATACAAAATGTTCATGGGTTTCGTAACTAATAAGGACTGGGTAGGGTAGAGGTACTGTTGGGGTAGTGTAGGCCTGTAGGGTAAGGGTAGGGTATCGGCAGTAAAGAGGTGGGAGCATCGTTTGGGTAGGAGTAGAGTACCTAGTGGTTTATAAAATAAATGGCGGTACGAAATTCTCTGGGTCAGCTAGCTTGTAAAAAAAAATGTGGAGTTTATCACATTTAAGATTTAAAATAGTGTTAACAAACACCTCTGCAGTGATAACGACATACAGTTTTGACCCCACACTACTGTTGTTAACAAACACGTTGATATTCATTTGTAAACATTCAAAGTGCCAAATCATAATGATTTTAATAATTCAATATATATTATAATCATTATGACTGAGCACTTACAAGCAATTGAACCATTCCCCCCCCCTCCACCCAAAAACCATTGTTATATTTACATAAATCTAATCAACAGTTTTCGAGTTATAAGTGCTTTGATAAATAGACAGAAGTTAAACGTTAGGACTAATTAAAATCATCATGAATAGCCTTTTCCCAACTACGTTGTTGGGGTCGACTGCCAGTCTAACCGGATGCAGCTGAATACCAGTATTTTACATGGAGCGACTGCCTTCTTGACCTACACAACCCAGTAACTGGGTAATACGATCTCCTAGGTTAGGACTAAGTAAAATAATAATCTTATGTCTTGTGGTTTGTAACATATAGTTTCCAATCGTTTTTTTTTTTTTGCTGTAACTTAATCTTTGCGTGACACTAACTTGTCACATGTTCATAAGATTTTTTATCACTCATCCCCACCATCACATCGATTATTGGGGCAAAAATTCAAGATGGAATAAAAGACAAGGGGACATTAATTTGTTCTACAATACACTAAATGAGGAATGCATCAATTGTGCCCAAAATAGAGTAAGCTCGGGCCAGTGACGTAGCTTGCACTAGACGGGCTCAGTATCAATATTTATTTTGAGGCCTATCTATCTAACTGCGGTGAAGCCTAAATGGAGGGTTTTCCAGAAAAGAAACAATGTATTTATTTTTCCCCGATAAATTTAGCGTACGGCGGCGTAAGAGTTTGAGTGAGATAGTAAATATATATATTTTTTTAATTCTTAATGCAACAAAAAAATACAAAGACGGTCTTAATGCCTTAGGCATTCTTTACCAGTCAACCAAGGTGGTGAAATAACAAAGCAGCAATAAGCAGCATAATATTATACGATTTTTTGGTTTGCGGGGCCCTGTAGCTAGGAGTTGCATCTAGGATACAGTTGATACGGCGGCGTTGTAATTTGCTACTCGCCTGCTTGTTGAGTATTCTTATGTATTCGGCTTTCTGGGTAAATGTTCAATTCAAACTCCTCACACTCCCTCGTTGGAGTGCATCGTTGCTCTAGTGGTCACAAAGCGCGACTGCTGAGCATAAGGTCTTGGGTTCGATTCCCAGGCCAGGCAAAGTGTTATTGGGATTTTCCATCAGGAATTTCGCAATAGCAGCTTCGGAGTCCGGATTTGTGCCCGATTGATGGCAATAGGCTCGCCCCCTATTACATGGGACTTAAAACATAACTGGCGAAATGTGGGCGTACTAATGGGTACACCTCTACTTAATCCTTCGGGGATTACAGGCGTGATATTATGATGAAAACAAGGATCTAACCATTATTACTAGTAGGATGAATAATATTAAGATTTTACTTATCATACTTATTCCACAGAATTACACGAACTAGGAATTCCTGAAAAGTCTCCTACTTCAAGTATATTAAGAGAGTAATCATATCACTATTACTTTATTTTCAAGAGCCTGATAACAATTTTATCTGTCAGATAATTTTCTTATTGAGGAAAATAGTAACTTACTTATACTATAGAAAACTTCAGTACCTATTTAAAAAATATCTCAGATTTACTCTTTACATTAGAGGTCGTTTCGGCGATGACAAATCTTAAATTTAAAAGTTCCTTTTATTATAAAACGAGTTCTATAATCGATGAGGTCTTGGGTTCGATTCCCAGGTCTGGCAGAGTGTTGTTGGGTTTTTCCATCAGGAATTTCTCAGCAGCAACCTCGGAGTCTGGATTTGTGCCCGGTTGATGGCAATAGGCTCGCCCCTCATTACATGGGACTTAAACATAACTGGCGAAATGTGGGTGTACTAATGGGCACACCTCTGCTTAATCCTTCGGGGATTACAGGCGTGATTTGCAATACTGCCAAGCAAGCCTGCTTTTCTTCACTATCTCTCACTCACAATATTGCAACCTTAAACACAGATGTTAACGTTCTTATATATTTAAAATAAGATATTTAAAACTTTACGACATGTCCTCCCTACAAACATAAATAAAAAAGTGGGTCCTAATAGAAATCTCCTAAATGAAGTCTATGTGGCACTTGTGCAATCAGTTTTACTTTACTGCATCCCCATTTGGGGCGGCGCTTCTAAATCAAGATTTATAGACGTTGAAAGAGCGCAACGAGCACTAATCAAAATTATGTACTTTAAAAAGAGAAGATACCCAACGGACAGTCTTTACCAGATTAGTGGTCTGCTTTCTGTTCGAAAGCTGTACATTACATATACAGTCCTAAAAAAACATAGGACACTTCCTTGCGATATAAATATCATTTCAAAAAGACGAAAACATTATTGCTCAAGTCCCACATACTAAAACTAAATTTGCTGCTATGCAATGCAACACACGTTCTGCTCAACTATACAACAGAATAAACAAAGAGATTTACATATACACTAAACAAAAACATTCATGTAAAAAAATTCTAATAAATTGGATTAAACCACTTCTTTATGAAGATATTGAGGCTCTGTTACAACACATAAATTGACTTTTTCACTACTCTCAACACAAACATACACACACACATACGCAAACAAACATACACACACACACATACACAACCAAACATACACACACAGACATACATACACACACATACAAACAAACACATTTATTTTGTATTCTTGAATTCTTTAATATTTTATATTTGTTTTTACTAGATGTGAAAGAGCGGAGCCTCCTAACACAGGCATTTTTTGCTTACAAGGGGGCTCCAATCACTAACGTGTTTGTAAAATTGTGATTATGAAATATAATTTTTTTTTTTTTTTTTTTTAATTCTATTAAATTGCACCAAATTTCATAAGCGTAAATATATTTTCGCAATAAAAAATAACAGATAAATTCCAAGTGTTCGTTTTCCTTATACTTAGGTAGGTCACTCGCGCACTCATCGGCGCTGGCGCCACATTACACAATCTTTATTTTTTATTACATGTGTTATTTAATGCAGTGCAACAAACTAAATTAATTCATCCCAAAATTTCTTCTGCATTCCTTATTCTCCTCAGCTTTAAGGTACCTTTCAATCATTTTATTTTTACATCATTATTGCTCTTCACTTGCATCATTTACCTGCGAACCTGTTTCCAATGAGGATGATTCATTTGCATGGACTAGCGATATTAACCCTAATGGCTAATACGTTAAAGTTTAATTTAAGTTGCCAATAAATTCAATCCAATGTTTAGTGGTCAACAACGATCAAGGACAGAGCAATGCCTTTTATGAAATTATTTTGATTACGTCTAGCCCATTCTTATCAGTTTTTCGGTGTTGCAGACTTATCATAAAATATCCCGTCGTATCTAAATTAACACTAGCCATCTAATTTAATAACGTCAATAGCTAATTAGCAACTTACGTCATTTCATATATCTATTAAGTATACTCTCCACTTAGCAGTAGCCAAACGACAATGTAAATATTAAGTTCCTCAGTGAACAAATCATTGGAGATTAAGACAAGCAAAGATCGGTACTCCATTTAAAAGAAACGTACCTACTTATCGAGTCTAAATTAATTGAGACCAGGGCTGGGGATGGTATCGAAAAAAACAACAAGTTATAAATCAATATGTTTTTCCAAAAAATAATCGTCTTTACATTACTATCACTTTTAATGAAATAATATTCTTAAATTACATCATCCTAACATCATAAATATGGTACCACATAATCTCAAAGATTAATAAAAAAAAAAAGAATTTTCACCGAAGTGAAGAAAGCTATGTTTTCATATTTTAATTAGAGAATAAGCGTTGTGTGGTGGGAACTGGAATAACGTGATGATTTATATCTACTGTCAAGTAATAACGTATCAGACCATATCACTTATCCGGAGATGACATTTCTATATCGGAGAGTTATCTCATTTCGTTCCTCTATAAGTAACCTAAACAAACATAATTAGTTCTACCTCAGTTTCGTTTGTAACTAGTGTGTTTTTATTACAATCCTTTTGTTTTTGTTACACCGGATATTAAAGGAAATTCATGAAACAATTTTTTGATTATCGTCAAGTACAATATTTTCTACTATTCTTACTTTCTGATACACGAAGCCCCAATATGCAATCATCAACTTTTATATTATTATATGGCACTCACTAAAATAATCTCTGAACAGTTTAGATAATCACAATCATTAACATTTCTACTTCCTTGCTCTGAACCTGAGCCAATGACCTCCTTTTAGTCTGAGCTGAAAGGACGTTGTACACAGCTTGGCAGGGATGCAAGTCTTCTCACAAGGGGACAGCTCCATATGCAGGAGGATTTGGTACGCTATGACCTTGATTTCGCAGAGAGCAAATCTTGACCCTGTGAAATAGAAGGTTAAAAATGCATTTGTTAACACAGATTAGTAGAATGTTCAAGCTCTTTTCAGATTAAGCTTCTAGTAACAATAGAATGGTGGTTTTGGAAGGCACAATAATAATGGTTTCTCTTCGTTCTTCCTCCATCAGCTGTCATCTTATCATTCAGTCTCCAGTTATTTTATTTAGACATTTCACACTACTAAGTCTTCATATTTTAATTTATAATGTCTATAATACACTCACCAATACAATTTCTAGGTCCAACACCGAAGGGCATGTACGCGAACGGATGGATTTTATGCTTGTTTGCTTCAGAGAAGCGCTCTGGATCGAATTTGTTAGGGTTGGGGAAGAACTGGGGATCTCGGTGGAAAGCAAAGATTGGCAGCCAGAGACCTGTACCTTTACGTACCTAAAAAAATTGTGTCTCATTAATAATATTGTAGTTCGTGGATTGTCAAAGTAAAGCTGTGTTGCATTTTTGCGGCCTTGCCGTGTTGAGTTTGAAGATATAAATAAATTGGCTTACAATGAAGTCCTTTTCAGCCTTCTCGTTAGGTTTTCCTAAATTGTAATCTTTAGTGCAAATCCTGTCCATAGCAATACCAGCCGGCCATAGTCTCAAAAGTTCTGTAAAACGAAAACGCTAGTTTTATGACAGATTTTAAAATTAATATTCATTCATAATCCATTTGGATTTAAATATCTTAAGTACCTTTCCAACAATCTCGTACTAATTATTTCAACTGAAAAGCTTAATTAATTTTAAAATCATTTAAATCTTACCAGATACAACCATATCCAAATACTGCATGTTCTGAATGGAGTTGAAGTCAAACTTGCCGCCGTTCTTATCATTATTCTCCTTGATCTCTTGTGCCAGACGCTCTTGTACGTCAGGGTTCAGCGCCAACTCGTAAAGCAGGAACGACATGCCCGATGAAACACCTTCAAAACCAGCTATGAAGAACAGCACTGCTTGAGCAATGAGATCGTCGTCACTCCACACTGAAAGCAAAACATGATGAATTGAAACAAGCAAAATCGTATGCCTCTGCGATTTCGATGACAGACAGAAACTATTTATGCAACACTTCTTTAAATTATAAATGCTTTTCTTATGTTAACTTATGGCAAAATATACTGAAGAACAGCCCACCAATTTTCGATTCGTTTAAGTTTTCAGTTTTATATAAATACACACCTCTGGTAACTTCTTTCTGACCAACAGAAGATTCCTCAACAGTCGCGAACCCTGCAGCTTCATCATTAGATTTGACGTCTTCATGGGTCAGTTTACCTAGAATCACATTTGAATTTATAGGATGCTTGCTGTTGGTAGTTATTACATAAAGATTTACAGTAAGTAATGTTTTGAAAAAGGTACGGTCTGTTTATTAGATTTTCATTAAAAAAAATTGTACCATGTCTTGATAGCCCATTGATTAAGGCGGGTCTGCAACTAGGTATAGGCACTTGTCTATGCCCTGTCGCAAATGTAACTTTCTCTATTTCATACTTATTTTCAAGTTCATTAAGGACGTCATTGACATTAGTGAAAAAAAATTGTGAATGTAGGGCTTATAATTAAAATAAGTCTGAAATCACCAATGAGCCTTGACCCTTTGTGCTTTCTCATTATGACAAGAAGACTTTGTGCTGGATTTAGGATAATAATAAGTTGGTATTATTAATTTACAAATTGTTTGAGCATTTACTCAATGAGGGTATGTACCTTTCTTGGCTTCCATAAGCAAGTGAATCATATCAGGTCTGATAATATTACGCATCTCGCGATTTGCCATTGTTTCCGTAACCAACTCTCTGAAGAATTTTTTCGACGCCTTCGGAAGGAAATCCAATTTTAAGATCTGCAACATAAAGAAGACATTTTTTTTAAGAAAATGGTTACGAAGTAGTACATAAATACTTTATACATATGTTGAAGTATCAAGCAAATACCACTGAATAGATTCTGTTCAGCCTGTATTTTTCCTCCTGGTCTAGTCAGTCTATACATTATCAAGACATTTGCTACGGGATAATGCTGTAAAATTATATCTGTTTACTTTCACAGTTTTCTACGGGAATTCTTTAGGACGTGTCAATATTGCACATTAGTTAAGTAAATATCTTAACGTCTTTCAGCAGCCGCATGTTTGCACATGCGGCTGAAAGATGTTTTGACCGACTGGGTTCACTAGCACAAGTATTTCATATATAAGTCCGTTACGTTTAGGTGCGTGAGTGACCTGAGCCACATAAGCGAAGCCGGGCAGGCATGCCTTGCATATTTTTCATAACGTCTTTTGTGCAGACTTTGCCAGGTTTATTATTTCCTGCACCTATTTATCTCAGGCCTCAACTATCACTCTTTTTATGATCGAGTTAACCAGTATATGAGATGAATAGCATGGTGATCCTCACCACTAATACTTTGATTGAGTACTTGTCCATTCGTTCGCTAACTGCGACATCGCAGTTAGCCTTGTAGCTTCTCGTGATGTTAATTTGAATCCACATTAGCTATGTGATTCATTATTTAGGTACACGTCGATTTCAATGTCAGAGTCACTGATATTTATTATCATTGAAAAATAATCGAATATTATTGATCTATGTTAATTGTAATTATGATAACTTGGTAATGTACAGTCACCAGCTCATCTGACTACACCTTTTTGTAGTAAAATCGCTCCTATTGTAACAGCATAAGATACCACAGTGTTTATCTTAAAGCGCTGTCGTCCGTACATTCACCTTTAAAAGATTATTGTTTATCTTTGTTACTAAGCTGTATATCGTCTTTATTACCAGATATTATTATTATTTTGTCTACAAGTACTATTTGTTTTCTACTATAGATACATAATACATATATAATCTCTATGTTTAAACAGATTGTACGTAATCATAAAAATAACCCTGAAAATGTATAACCCATGTCAAGAATAAAGCGAGTCAGTGATACTTTACCTTAGCTACACTTGGCACGTTAGCCATTATGAAGAACATTAGCAATTGACGGAAATTGAAAGCAGATGACTTCTTGCCCATTGCGTAGAACTCGTTATCCACATCGTTGTGGGAGTCAACCTTCAGACCGAAGGCACAGGAGGCTATCACGTCGTTGGCGTAGCGCGTCGTCAGGTCCTTGCACTCTATGTCTATGTAGCCAGCTGTCAACAATGTTAAAGTTATTGGAGCACAAGTTTCATAATTCGTTGCAAATGTACAGTGTTACTAACATTGTCTAAGAAATAAAGTAAATTATTATAAAATGCGTATGCTACAAATGCTAAATTCTCTTTATAAGACATTTCAATCTCTTTGGGTATCTACTATAGTTGAATTCCAAAAGTCTTGAAAATCCATTGAACAGTAACGTTGGAACAGATTTCCATCATGTGACTTACATTTTGATTCTTTGATTTTTTTCTGAAGCGAGCTCATCATCCGATCGCCGACCTCCACCATAAAAGGCACCATCAGACGCATCTTAGAGCTCGTGAAAGCTGGACTCAACGTGGAGCGCATATCTTTCCATTCTTGACCTGCACGAGGTTTAAATAATTATGTTTTTATCTGTGTGAACTTTAAATATGAATATTTCGCCTACTCATAATGTCCTGGAAAATAATGTTAAACTGTACTTGAAAATGCTTGACGTAATATTGAATTAATTAAGTATTGAATTTTTCCTATAACGTTTCAAGTGTCATTGAAATCATAAGATAAATAAATACAAGTAGTAAGTGTTAATATTGTACTAAGAGAACCATTACTCCGATACCTATTTTATTCATACCTTTTAAAGAGAACAAGTTTCTAGCGAAGAATGAGTCACTGGAGCTGAAGATGGAGCGGTGATCGAGGAAGTGCTCGAAGTCTTTGACACCGATTTTCTTTACGAGATCGATGTCTCGGACCAGTATCATTTCATTGACGAATTCAAATCTTCCCACGAACCTGATGAATGAGATACAAACCACTTGGTGAGACAGAAGTTCATTTTTAATCAGATCAATAAATAAAGTCATTTACTTACCTTTCATTAGGAAAACTGTTATACAGCTCCATGATATCATCACTCATGTGATTAATACCTAACAGGAGCTTGGTTATGTTGCCCAGCAAGGGGACGGGCGTGAAGTGCTTCACGCCATAGCGACTAAACTTGGAGTAGATTTGCCGGAGGTACAAGACCACCGCGGCTATGAGCACTGCCACCCAGATGAGAAGAATTATCATGATCTGTAACAACATTAAATTTTCGAATCCATAGTTGAACCTTATATTCATATAAGAAACTTCTATATTTGGTCAAGTCTTTTAGACGCAAGGTTCTTCTTTGTTAAAACAAAGGAGAAATCTCCATAATGCAGCTGCTAGACTCTAAGACCTAGTTAAGCGAAATAAATGTATTTTATTTATTTGTTAAGCTAAAATATCACCAGTAATGTATGGTTTACTGGTTTAACTTTAATCAAGGTAATCTTTATTAATAGAGGGGCCAGAATTTTTAACTACTTGGACATGGAATACGGCGTCACAATGTCCCAAATTGTCTGTCTGAATTGTTAAATTATTATCTTCCGTACCGAAGTCAGTTCCTCATTGTTTTATTGCTGGTATAACGTTCGTATTCGTCACTTTACTATCAATTAATTTTAGAGCAGCTAGAGATCATGGACATATTCATTAATTATATTGTTTACTTAACTAGGTACGTTTTTAAATATTTGTATTAAAAAATATAACGTATGAAGTAGTAGCTCACCTTTCACCTGCTTTGTAGCCATAAAAATATTATTTCTATCTTGCTCTTTCTCACTGGGCAATTGGGTCAAGCTTGAACCCTGTTCCCGCCCTTAATCTAACTGCGTAAAGAGGCATCGTTAGGCAGTTAGATTAAGGATTAGAGCTATAGATGTTCTACTTAAAATTTTTATTTTAACTAAATTATAAAAATAAGATAAATAAAATAAAAATATACTTACTATCTTGTCACAAGCACGCAAGTTTGTCAACACACGGTACAATCTTGAATAAATATAAATTCTGCGTAGTTTTAAATCTTCAATTGGGTTCCAAATATTGTGTTACTCGGAGCACAAACCAAGGGCCTCTGAGCGTAGCAAGTGGTGATTTGAGAATATATAATATGTCATGTTATCATTTGTTTTTAAATAGACGTAGTATTTATTATCACTAATAAAAGCTTTGGGTAAATAGAAAACAGGTTTAAAAATCGTATGTACATATGTATTGGAAATGTAGTGTTATGTTTTTGTTATTGTTTTGTTTGTGAATATAGTCATGATCTTAAAGTAGGTATAAATATACCTACTTATCTAAAGCCTCGATAACTCTTTTTACCTACGTTATTTCCTGTATGGAAATATTTATTTTCTATTGTTTCAAACTATTTCAAACCATAGATTTTGTGTATGACAACAAGATTTTCATTTATAAACAGAATGTAGACCTTATCAATAACATTAAAATAGGGTCACACACCTCTACGCGGATAATGACAAATTGCTGGTCATTTATTTGTAAACATTGAAAGTGCTGAGTTATAATGATTGTTTAAAAGTTATTTTTTCACTATGTAGTAGTTTCACTATCTAGTGTACCTACTTCCTATCATCCCAATGCATGAAGAAACTAACAGCAACAAGATAAACAACACTGAAAAGTCACAAAAATACGCAATTTCTTTTACTTGGATGACATTTTTTTTTTTCAGTAATTAAGATTTAAAAACCAAAGTACCAAAACGCAAAAATAGAGTTACAGTACCCGTAGTATTTTTGAATTGTCATGAAATCGGTCAGAATGTCAGGAAGTTGAAGCTAGATGCTTATTTTAAAAAGTAAGTGGGCCTCTATGATACATAGGACACTCTTTTCAATTAGGTTTTTAGTAATTGCAATGATACAATTCAGCTTAGAAGGAAATGAACACTGAGAAGACGGATGACAGTGATGAATGAAAAAGAAAGACGTACTTTGCCGACTCCAATTGTGTTGAGTTAAAGGTACATTACGACACACCTAATATGTTTTTCAAACGTTCAGGTCTAAGAAAGAAAAAATTGCGGTGCTCTCACTCGCACACTCAAGACATATGTACTACAAGTAAGAGATCATAATTAGCGTCTCTATTTGAATTCGTCTAAATTGGCACAGTAACAATTGTTGTACTTACTGTACGAGGATAATGATGATAGTGATAAAGCAAAGAAAAACTTATCAAAACACATTATTTTCTTTATTTTTACACAAATACAAAAAAAAATCGTCATGACAGTCACGTGGCACTAAAGTTTTATGAAAAAGTTGTCAGTAGTAGCATAAAGGCGCGCTCATGGTAGATATAATTATATCCTAGTTAACTTTGGTCCAGAATTGAGAAAAAACAACATGTAACTATACTGTGCTATGTTTGTGGAAAATTTATTTCGTGATTGACTTGGTAATCACGAAATAAATACTATGAATACGGTATCAACAAAGTTTCACAAATGAATCTCTGAACATTTTAAATCATTCACTTTTCCAGTGCCGTGGTCTTAGTCTGAGCCAATGTCCTCCTTTTAGCTGCACGTTGAAGGTTTCTTTACTTAGTATGGGGGGGATGCAAGTCTTTTCACAAGGAGAGATCTCCATGTGCTGAAGGATCTGGTACGCCATAACCTTGATCTCGCAGAGAGCAAATCTTGACCCTAAGAAATAATGAATGTGGTTAAAATTATTATTTACATCGTTTAATAAAACTCACTAGCGCTCCATTTAAGGATTGTGGAAGATTATTTTGTATGGGAGTATTAAATGCTGCTGATCCACGCTTCTTCATTTAACATTACTTACATTGTAATCTAAAACATAGAAACAACAATAATAATGTATCCAGGGATTTGGTGAAATTTAATTGAAAATAGTGTCCGTGGCACGTCTAGCTCATTTTTATCCATAGAGAAAACAGAACAGTTTCAACTTGTGACTAATTGACTTCTGAATCATTCAAAAGTGCCTGTAAAAGGCTGAATTGAAAGAAATGCTTTTAACATTTACTTAGAGTAAAAAGAGCACAAACTATGTTTTTAAATAAAATTGCCCATTGGTGGGGGTTGACAGCGTGACTACTACTACGCATGGGATTCTTGATTCGAAATTCAGGTCAGGCACAGTTGTATTGGCTTTTGCCCGTTAAAAATCTTCTATTACCTTTTTTTTTTTTTTTTTTTTTTTTTTGAGGTGGTAAAAATCATCAAATGAATCCTTCCGCCCTGGGTGGGGCGGAAGGGACTGTCAGACTTTTACTGACTAAAAAACCACCCTGTTCCTTCTGTTGCCCTTTACGTTCCGGGGCCACGGTATCCTGTTAAGACGTCCCGCAACCCCGGCAGGCGTTGGCCCCGTTGGGGGCCCCGTCCCTGTGCTGACAGCTCTTTGAGGCGCGCGCGAACAGAACGCGCCGTCGACCCGGGCTTGGTCCTTGATCGGACGGCGAGCTACCCATTACTCGCCGTCCGCAAGCCCGCGCCTACGGTGGCCGGATGTCGCCTCGCGACGTCCGACGCCCTGGGCGTCTCCCGCGGCGGCTGGGGCGTGAGGTGGTTCTCTCCCTCACGCGGCCCGCCTCCTCCTTCGCTAGCATTACTGCTTCGCAGAAGGAGGTGACTGCATCCCATTCCCTCTCGCCCCGGAGCATGGCCTGAACCAGGTCCGGACGCGAGAGGTCGCCGCCGCCTATCGCCTCCGTGAGGACACGGCGGTGGTCTGCCCAAGCGGGGCAGTCCTGCACCGTATGCTCCACCGTGTCCTCCGGGCGATCCACACAGTGGTGACACCCGGGCGTTTCCTCCCGCCCTATCCGACACAGGAACCTCCCGAAACTACCGTGTCCGGTGAGGACCTGCGTCAGGCGGTAGGTGAGGACGCCATAGCGCCTCTCCAGCCACTCCTCAAAGAGGGGTCTTACCGCCGCGATTGCGGCGTGCCCGAACTTGGGTTGCGACAGTCGCATCTCCCATTCCGCCATGAGATCGCACCGGAGCTCGCCCCGCAGTGCCGCGATTTGCCGCGGCAGCGGGGCTTCACCCCGGCGCAGCGCGTCCACACGCCATCTTCTATTACCTGGGACTAACAAGGCGTGATGTGGTTACCATAACATCAGTACATACGTTATTATGGACTCACCAATACAATTTCGGGGTCCAACACCGAAGGGCATGTATGCAGACGTCTGGAGATGTGGTTTGTTTTCTTCAGAGAAGCGTTCAGGGTCGAACTTTTCAGGGTTGGGGAAGAACTTGGGGTCACGGTGGAAAGCAATCATTGGTATCACAACACCTGTGCCTTTACGGACCTATGAAAATAAATATTAAAAAGGAAATGACATCATTCGATTTTTTTTCTATTATTCAGGGTTTTAGCTATATTAGAAGTATTAGAACCCAATGGGTTGGCAGGCAATGGAGACCTATAAAAAGTAATTTCGCTCTTCAAAATAATATGTACTTACAATATAATCTTTTTCAACGTTCTCGTTAGGTTTTCCCAAATTATAATCTTTAGTGCAAGCTCTGTCTGTACCAAGAACGGGCGGCCACAGTCGTAAGGCCTCTGCAAAACGAAAACATTGGTAAAAACAGAACAACCAGGTTTTACTTGGCTCTAGAGCAAAGATATTGTGTTTTATATCAATCGAGATCCTAAAATCTTATATTTTCTAAAGCCTAAATGGCACACTTACCTGGACATAGGGCAGCCCATTGTGAGATTGTAAATTTTACCGCTAAAGGCTTTGCTGTCATATCGGTATGACATAACAATAAATAATTAATTGTGACTGCCTCGTTGGTCTAGTGGTCGCAAGCGCGACTGCTGTGCATGAGGTCTTGAGTTCGATTCCCGACCTGGGAATCGAACTCAAGACCTCATGCACAGCAGTCGGGCAAAGTGTTATTGGGTTTTTCCATCAGGAATTTCTCAGTAGCAGCCTCGGAGTCTGGATTTGTGCCCGGTTGATGGCAATAGGCTCGCCCCCTATTACATAGGACTAAAAACATAACTGGCCAAATGTGGGTGTACTAATGGGTACACCTCTGCCTAACCCTTCGGGAATTACAGGCGTGATGTTATGTTAAGTAATTAATTGTGTCTCATACGCGGGCTTTTAAATCTTACCAGATACGACCATATCCATATACTGCATATTCTGAATGGAGTTGAAGTCAAACTTGCCGCCGTTCTTGGCGTCGTTCTGTTTGATCTCTTGTGCCAGACGCTCCTGTACGTCAGGGTTCATCGCTAGTTCGTAGAGCAGGAACGACATGCCAGTTGATACAGTTTCAAAACCAGCCATGAAGAACAGCATCGCTTGGGCGATGAGATCCTCGTCATTCCACACTACAGCAAAATAGAGTATGTATAAAAAGACACCTAACGATGCTGAAAGGTACGTGTCTTAGTCAACATTGCGATATCTTTTTTGTTTTGGACCATACATGGGACCCTTCTGGTTATGAAGATATTGAAAGTCAAACTTCAATAAGAATTTTGAAATGTTCTAATTAAACTTGAAATATTCCCATGACCCATAATAATTAATAAATTAGTCATGCCTTTTCTTAGGAGAAAAGGACTTCACACTGCAGAGTTACAACATAGTAACTAATAGTCATTTATTATGTACTATGTTGGTTTTATATTATGCATGACCAAAAGACATTTTGACCTCTATTATTAATATAATCATTATTTTATAAAACTTTGTCTTAACGTCGTCGTGATAGCAAGTTGGCTTCCGTTTTAATTTGGTTTTTAATGGATATTTATATAAAACTATATAAATACCCAATTACGCACCTCTGTGATGCTGTTCTTTCTTCCCAACAGAATATTCTTCAACTGTCGCGAATCCAGTTGCTTTATCATTGGATTTGGCGTCGTCATGGGTCAATTTACCTAGAACCACATTTAATAATCTTTAATCCTTAATATTTACAAGTAGGTTTATACGATTTTATAATGAACGATATGATCTCCAGAATTTGCTTAAACAACTATCTATATTACTCACCCTTCTTGGCTTCCATAAGCAAGTGAATCATGTCGGGTCTAATGATTTTCCGCTTCTCGCGGTCCTCCATCGTTCCTAAAACTAAATTCTTAAAGAAGTTTTGCGATGCGTGGGAAAGTATATCCAATTTTAACATCTGAAATAATAAGATAGATATATATTAATAATGCAGATAGAAATATTAAAATATTCAAGTATGGACATCACTATAATATTATATTTATCAGTCCCATCCATGCGACCATTGTAGCATTGACATTAACCTTGGGCCTGGTTATGTAAAATTAAAAAGCAAGTCTATGGAAGCCACAGGTGCAGATGGCGAGACAAACTCAAATGCTTCATAAAAGATTGGACCACAATCATAACAGGAAACTGTCATAAAAAGTGCCAAGAGTGGAAGGAGGCCTAGCAGTGGAACATTATAAGCGGTAAGCTAGTACAGTAATAGGAATTTGGTTTAAATAGTCTACTTCCAAATACTTGAGAGAGGCTAGAGTAAATACTAGTTATGAAGGATACCTTAATGGAACATTATGGATTTGTACATATTCCTCATAGTTACTAATGTGTGACTAAAACCTATTTTATTACGCTTTACCTAAATTCTTTTAAAACTTCATATTGAGAAAGTAAGAACTTAGAAACGTTGTAAATTACTTTTACTTAAATAATTATTATAATTACTCAAACGTACCTTCGTCACGGATAATGGTAATATCAGAATTAAGAAGAACAGAAGTATCTGGCGATAGCTGACGGTTGATGACTTCTTGCCCATTGCGTAGAACTCATTATCCTCGTCATTGTGGGAGTCAACCTTCAGACCGAAGGCACAGGAGGCTATCACGTCGTTCGTGTATCGTGTCATCAGATCCTTACATTCCAAGTCTATGTACCCAGCTGTACAATGTGGAGAATAAAATGGAAAAACCTTAATAATAGTCAATCAATCATTTCATAGGGACAGGCGAGAGAAGGTACAACACAAAGGGAAGTGGAAGGCATGGGGGGCATGGGGGCCTTTGCCCAGGAGTGGGACAGTAAAGGCTATAAAAAAAAACCTTTTAAATGATACGACAGTTACATATTTTTGGTTTTTAAAAATGACACAAAAGCCGTCGAGGATTTAAATAGATTATCGAAAAACTACTTACTTTCGGATTCCTTGATCTTTTTCTGAAGCGAGCGGATCATCTGATCTCCAACCTCCACCATGAAAGGCACCATGTGTCGTATTTTGGAACTCGTGAACGCTGGACTTAATGTGGAGCGCATATCTTTCCATTCTTGTCCTGTAAGAAATTAAAATACATTTCCTCTAAATTAATCTAGAATCTTCTGCCCAAACAATAATAACTTCAAAAAGATTTTTTTTGTCACATCAAAACAACTGGTATTCAAAAGAAATGATATAAAATATTGTGAGATTTTCCTGCTGGAACAAGAATTTTCACAATTCTTTTCCACGTACCTTCTAAGGCTAACAAGCTCCTGGTAAAATACGAGTCACCGGTTTTAAGTACAGCGTTGTGATCAAGGAAATGCTCGAAGTCTTTGACAGCGATCTTTTTCACCAGATCGAGGTCGCGGATCATTATCGAAGCCTGGGCGAACTCATATTTTCCCACAAATCTATAGAAAAAAAAAACAACTTTCATAAATGGCTTCTTAACGATTTGTTGAGACCTACTTGTATTTTGAAAAGGACTTTAAAATAAGCAAATCTCAAACCTTTCTTCAGGAAAAGCTCTATACAGCTTCAGGATATCATCTGCAACGTGATCCAGACGAAACAAGACCCTGAACATGTTACCCAACAAGGGAACCGGCGTGAAATGCTTGATGCCATGACGACTGAGCTTGGAGTAGATCTGCTGGAAGTATATATACAGCACGGCGATGAGCACCGCCACCCACACGAGAATGATCATGATCTGTAATGATCACATAACAATACAAGTACTTACTTAGCTTTAAAGATAAAAATATTATTTATAATAATATGCTCGCGATCGAATTTCCAGATAGAAACTAGCCAAGTACTTAGCAGATATTAAAGTGTATTATTGTGTGCTTAAACACAGGTGCACTCCCTTTTCCATTCGAATGGCCGACACGACCGGGGAGAGATTAGGCTCAGAAACAACGGCTTAACGTGCACCCCTAGCTAGGGAATGTCACACCACTACCTTCCAAACTCCGGCCTGGTACTGCGAAATTCCAGAACCTCACGTTCAGCAGTCGCGACCACTAGACCAGCGGAGAAGTTACGTATTGTTTAAGAGCATAACGTGATGATCTGCCGCCAATGTCACATTATTGTCCTCAGTACCAACCTCAGAAATTGCTCACCTGTTGTTCGTAGCTATAGTGTGAGTTCGCATAAACTTTATCACGGTCATCGCATACCGTAATAGTTCCTTTGAAAAAAATACCTGTGTAACCGTGTAGGTACTTAACTTATCAATCTCAGGGGGGTAGATCAACTTACAATTTATCTTTAACTCCTCATAATGTCACAGTGGCGCCACTAACAAGGCTTCCAGCCATTATTGTTTTTATTTTTTGTTTTCAATAATCAGTATTACATAATTACATATGTATACATATTGCACAATATTAATTGTAACACTATTAAAAGTAATTTAATATTGTGCAGGAAAATTGTCTTGTTTGTATACGTTGGTAGTTTTATCATAAAACCTTGTAAATAACTAACTAACTAGTTTGTAATTTAATTAGTATTATAAGTTTTGTGTTTAGATTAATTATTGTAAATAAATTAATAGTTTTTTTTAAGTAGTAAATAATTAACTTAGAAACTACTTAATACTTGTCCCACTGCGGGGCGAAAGCGTCTTCTCATACAGAGGAGGCACGAGCATTTAATATCACTCTTGCTGAAGGCGAAATAATGATCAACAATAAATTAAATCTAGATAACATAATTACGTTAATTATGCGCTCAATTTATGAATAAACAATACCAGCACTTGTTGTTATTTTTAAGCGATCATAGGATATATTGAAACGATCACTGAACTCAAATCAAAACGAAACAGATGACAAAAAAACTAGCTTTTGCCCGCGACTTTGTCCGCGAGGTTTTTTTTTTGCCCGCGTTGAGTACATCTTTGATTACTCCTGTCTTGAGGGTCTTAGCGTAATGTTATATTTAATCCCTCTCGAATCTGACTATCATGTACGAAGATTTTTTTTCCAATCAGACTGGTAGTTTCAGAGATTAGCGCGTTTAAACATACAAATAAAAAAGTCGTCAGCTTTATTATTAGTACAGATATAATATAGATTGTATAACTTACTATTTTGCCAAAACACTACTTATCACACAAACAGTATTAGTTTATTAAAATTCACGGGGAGCACGTGCGGCGTCTAGCGTACCAAAACAGTGTTTGACTTTAATATTATGTCATGTTATCGCTATGTAGGTGGCCACGCGCCTCTTTTGTGATAATGTGTTTGTTGACAACGATATCTACAGTCGCCATGACCATCAAAATACCCCGATAACAGCTTATCCATATCTTGCTCAATTTTACCCAATATTATTTATTTATTTAAACTTTATGCAACAAAAGTACAAAGGCGGACTTAATGCCTTAGGTCTAGGTGCTCCAACAGTCAACCAAAGATAGTGACGAGATAACACAATATTAAAAGTACCTAAGTAGGTCCTAACTCCCTAAATCAGAACGAGCGCACTACAGTAATGATATTCGAATCGCGTTGATTTTTTTTGAATTGGGAATAGGACTTGGAATTACTTACTATTCTTATTTTCTGTTTTTGTTATCACAATACGTAGATATGTAGTCACTAGTGCGGAGTGCCACATTACACAATAGGTATTTTTTTTTCTTTTAAGGTTAATTTGTACAGTGCAAAACCTAAAATATTTGCCCCAACAAAACTTTCTTTTATATTCTATAATTATGCTCCTCGTTAACCTACAATTATTTCGATTTTTGCATCATGATATGTGAATATTGTGTTGAGTTTTTGTAACATTACCAAATCAGTCATCAAATAAGACACTACTACTATCACAGTTGCAAAAAACATATTTACTTAAAAAAATAGTAATCTGTACATTATAATATCATTCGTTAAAAAAGTTTTAAAAATAAAAACACAAACAAATCATCATTTCTGTACATTAAAATAGTCAACTTCATTGTTTTCTCTACTTCCGTGGTCTAAATCGGAGCCAGTGTCCTCCTTCTAGCCTCAGGTTGAAGGTATCCTTAGATAGCTTGGCAGGGATGCAGGTCTTCTCATAGGGGGAAACCTCCATATGCAGGAGGATCTGGTATGCCATGACCTTCATCTCGCAGAGAGCAAACCTTGACCCTGAAAATTAATTACTGAGTTTTTAAATACAAATATTTTGTTAAAGGTCAATGTTACCCAATGGTACTCCATAAAATGAAAGTAAAGGGAATTCTGAATGCTGGTAAAAAGTGGTCGCAAACGTAACTGAGTGCATGAGTCCTAATCCCAGATCAGGCAAAAACTAATTGGGTAGAACTTTTTAGTGGCATTATAAACTCACCAATACAATTTCTGGGTCCAACACCGAAGGGCATGTATGCAGACTGCTGGATATTGTGTTTGTTTTCTTCAGAGAAGCGCTCAGGGTCGAATTTATCAGGGTTGGGGAAGAACTGAGGGTCACGGTGAAAAGCAATCGCTGGTATCTCAATACTTGTACCTTTGCGGACCTGCGGAAACATTTTTTTTAATATCCTTTTTCTAGATTGTCATGGTAATTTAACTGTTCAAAATGTAATATTGACTTACAATATAATCTTTTTCAGCCTTCTCGTTAGGTTTCCCCAAATTGTAATCTTTATTGCAAACCCTATCTAGTTCATGAGCAGGCGGCCACAGTCGTAATACCTCTGAAAAACGAAAACAATGATTATAAAACAGGTTTTACAAAAACATTATTGCTTCATATCAATCAGGGTCCTAATCTACGTTTTGTAAAGCTCACAAGGTCAGTGCTCATGAATGTGTAAATCACGTACCATGTTGCATCAAAGTCAATCTTTGTTTTTCATTAATTAATTACAATCGTCATATTAACGCCTAAAAAACCAGGTCTATCGAGTTGTTCAAAAAAAAAAACAAATAACCTAAAAAATAGATACTTATGACTCGACATAATATATTTTCATAATGAACATAACATAAAATCACGCCTGTAATCTATGAAGAATATGGCAGAGGTGTACCCATTGGTACACCAACATTTCGCCAGTTATGTCCTATGTAATACGGGACGAGCGTATTGCCATCGACCGGGCACAAATCCAGACTCTGAGGCTGCTACTGAGAAATTTCTGATAGAAAAATTGAATAACACTGCTCGACTTCGGAATCAAACCCAAGACCTCCTGCTCAGCAGTCGCGCTTTGCGTTTATTAGACCAAGGAGGCAGTTTGACGTATTTCACAATGAAAAAAAACATAGAAGTAAGTTCTTTGTGAACCTAAGAGTTATTGTGAATTTACAACTATACAAACAAGTTCTACTTCTCAACGCACACACAATAATTAATTAATCTCAATTACTCTCAAAAACACAGACGGACGTATTCTCTTGCGCGGGCGTAAACGAAGCTAGATCGGACGAAGTTAGATCAAATGTTAAAAACCTGAGTGGGGATTAAGGGAAGTGATGGATAAATCAAAATCTATAGTAAGAAAATTGATTTTGTGTCAATTAACAATACTAAATCACTTTGGTGTACTGATATTGTTACTGTTATTCAACATAAATTGTTTCTATTGCGTTCTACATTTCTAATATGACCGGCTGTGAACGGCCAATCAGCTATAGATAAAAAATGATAATAGTTTAAATAAAAACTCTAATCTGTTCTAATCTAAGTAATTTTAATTAATGTTGAATCAGCAATGTCAAGACATCAAGACACAAAAATTCAAGGTTATATTAATTATAACAGGTGAAACGAAACGTCATAGTAACAGAATAAAATAATATCAATACTTTTTGGCGTACAATTAAATTCGCTGTTCAAAAATCAAATCCCTGACGCGTAATGTCGTAAATAAATATGAAATTAATTACTATAATATATTGATCTTGATGCATTAGAATTTGGTACTACTTTAGGCCATTCTCTTTTTGGAGTATCATTTCTTGTGCATAATACATAGATATAATACAATCATGGATATTCTACACCGAATGCAGATTTTAAAATTATCAAAATCTTACCAGATACAACCATATCCATATATTGCATATTCTGAACGGAGTTGAAGTCAAACTTGCCGCCGTTCTTAGCATTATTCTCCTTGATCTCTTGTGCCAGACGCTCTTGTACGTCAGGGTTCAACGCCAGTTCGTAGAGCAGGAACGACATGCCAGTTGATACAGTTTCGAAACCAGCTAGGAAGAACAGCACCGCTTGAGCGATGAGGTCGTCGTCAGTCCACACTGAAAGTAAATTATAATTATGGTATTATTAAGGTAAGACCAGAGTTACAGAACAGACTTCTGTTAAACTTAGTTCTATTATAGGTTGGTAGGTACGAGATACGTTCACTAAAATCATGATAACACTTTGATTTAGGTCTCACTTTCATATTTATGAGTTGTATATGTATAAATACTCACCTCTGGTAACTTCTTTCTGCCCAACAGAAGATTCTTCAACTGTCGCGAACCCTGCAGTTTCATCATTAGATTTGACGTCTTCATGGGTCAGCTTACCTGAAATCATATTTAATTTCCTTTCATCTTTTTAATAGCTTTACAGAATTATGTAGGTACCAGATTTAAATTATAATTAATTTGAAATCACAAACTAATGTTTGTGATTTCTGCTCAACATTCAGCAGTTGCTCTAATAAGTAAGTATATATCATTCACCCTTCTTGGCTTCCATAAGCAAGTGAATCATGTCGGGTCTGATGAGATTCCGCATCTCGCGATCCTTCATCGTTTCTAGAACTAGCTTTCTAAAGAAATTTTGTGTCGCCTCAGAAAATAAATCCAATTTCAAAATCTGAAAAAGAACAAACAACATAAGTAAGGTCACGGATGTTACTCAGTTTACTAAGTTTAAGTGGAATTTAACCAACAGATGTCTACCGCATGTCAGGTGTGCTAAAACAACTACCAAGCGAGTCAGCTCTGGCAGGAGGACACTAGGAGAACACTAGGCAAATATGAAAGTGGAGACCAAGGTGTAGATGAAGGTAACTGAGGTAACCGCATTAGCAGAAAATAGACATATAAATCGAAAAGGAAGACAGAGGCTTTTGACCTGCAGAGGCATCACAGAGGCTAGGATTAGGATTATACAGAGTTGATATGACAGAAAGGCATTAAATAACACTACGTATACTATACTTGTTTAATATTAATTCGATACGGTATAAAATATAAATAAAAATGAGTATTTTTTCAAACAAAGTAAACAGAACAAACAAATCAGAGTAAAACGCAAACACCCTTTGTAAATAAATTTAACTGACCTTAGATACCTAGGTATTAAAGCGGCAACGTAGGTGCATGATCTATGGGTATAGACATAATCAGCTGTTTGGAAATATACATCGTGTTCAAACGGGGCAAAAACTTAAAAAATCACAATTTTTGGTATGGGCTTTCCTTTAAACTTGCCTAGTATACTTAGGCAAGTTTAAAGGAAAGCCCATCTGTCGTATCAACTTTGTATAACGAATATTATTGATCCATTGTAATTTTAATTACAACAAGTCACGTTCACTTCCGAAATGCGTAAAATTTTAGATGTATTTAATAATTAATAAAGATCTAATCAGTTTTTGTCTTTGTCCTCAGATCATTACCTATTTTTTTCAAATGGAAAAACTTTATGTGCTTTGTTTTGAAACTTCACATCCACGAAGTAGAAATATAAAAACGTTCCAAATGTTTTAAGAAGTAATTAATTAATCAAACGAACCTTTGTCACGTATGGCATGGATATCATCATAAAGAATACCAGCATCTGGCGGAGACCGATGGTTGATGATACTTTGCCCATTGCGTAGAACTCGTTATCCACGTCGTTGTGGGAGTCAACCTTCAGACCGAAGGCACAGGAGGCTATCACGTCGTTGGCGTAGCGCGTCGTTAGATCTTTGCACTCCACGTCTATGTAGCCAGCTGTACAACGTGAGGCATAGTTAAATCTTAGTGTTTAGGAATTCACTGCCACTGTTACCTTCTAATCTAGCATTAAAACGATTTTTGACAAATTACTTACTTTTGGATTCTTTGATATTTTTCTGTAGCGAGCGCATCATCTGATCTCCAACCTCTACAATGAAAGGCACCATGTGTCGTATCTTGGAACTCGTGAACGCAGGACTTAATGTGGAGCGCAAATCTTTCCATTCTTGTCCTGCGCGAGATAATAATATATTTTACTCTAAATTAACCTAAATAATTTTCTTCCGGAGCAGCACTTTCCAAAAATAGACGTTATTTTTAGAGAAAGAAATAATAATTATTTCTAACTCATAGTTTCAGTCACATGCCACACCAACAGTCAAATCAAATGTTACATGTAGGTATAGTGTTAGATCTCCAAGATAACCGACATTTTCATGGTTATTTTCTACGTACCTTCTAATGATATCAGGGTTCTGGTGATGAACGAATTGCCGGCTCTAAATATGGGGCGGTGATTAAGGAAATGCTCGAAGTCTTTGACAGCGATCTTTTTCACCAGATCGAGGTCGCGGATCATTATCGACTCCTGGGTAAACTCATATTTTCCCACAAACCTATAAGAAAAAAAATTAATGTAACGGCTGCTGAACGACTTGTTGGAAACTTAAAAATAAGCAGAAATTCGTAATGACCTTTCTTCAGGAAAAGCTCTATACAGCTTCAGGACATCAACAGCAACGTGATCCACCCGGAACAGGACCCTGAACATGTTGCCCAATAAGGGAACCGGAGTGAAATGCTTGATGCCATGACGACTGAACTTGGAGTAGATCTGCCGGAAGTACATGAACAGCACGGCGATGAGCACCGCTACCCACACGAGAAGAATCATGATCTGTAACGATCACGTAATAATTTATAGATTTAACTAACAATAAATAAACACACATTTTCAAAAGAATACATTTTGATTCTCCTGACGAAACAGCCAACATGGCCTTTAATTTATATTTTTTGTATTTTTTTTTTTGGCCTACATTTACGAGTATAACATAATTATGAGAAAACTATCAATTTATATTTTAAACAAGGCAATTTTACTCAACAGTATTAAATGAATTTTAACAGGTAACAATTAGGTAAACCTATATACAATAAGGTATATCACATAAACCTCGTAATTAAACTACATAATATATGTAATTGTTCCAGTGCAATGAAAAGCCTCTTCTCATCCAGAGAAGGCAAGTGCATTTATCACCAAACTTACTCAAGGCGGAATAATGATCAACAATAATTTCAATAAAATTACATAATAATTAGTAGATTTTTATTTTTTTATTATAGGGTATTTCGATACATTCAATGTACGCTAATCGAAAGGACAACACAAGTATAAATATATGACAGAACTTACTATATCGTCTCGACGCTAGTTTACACATAAACAGTATTAAAGTATTTCCAAAATTAACGGAGTGCACGTGCGTTGTCTAGCGTAACTAAACAGGGTTTAAGTTTATATTTATTATGTCATGTTATCGCTATGTACCGTGTCTCTTTAGTGATAATAATTATATTCGTTGACAACAACATTTAAAGTCATCATGACCATCAAATAACCCGGCACGTGCTTACCGATATCTTGCCTAATTTGGATCTATATTATAAGTGCCTAGATACTGTAGTCCTCACACGAGTGCACTACAGTAAAAATATTCGGTACGAATTCGTTTTTTTTATTCGACATACGACTTTCTTATTATGTACTTTGCGAGTACGTTCTAAATTTGGTTAAAATCTAAACACAGCCCTCCGAGTTGCAGGACGTCTTAACAGGATACCGTGGCCCTGAAACGTAAAGGGCAACAGAAGGAACAGGGTGGTTTTTGAGTCAGCAAAAGTCTGACAGAGCGGAAGATCTCATTAGATGATTTATACCACATTAAAAAAAATAACCTTACCAGAAAGGCAGCATTTATTTTTAACTCATCATATTTTGTAAAGTCCGTAGATATTAGTTTAAAAAAAATAAACAGTACATTCTAATAATTGGTACCAGAACTTATTCATGTGAACATAATTATGTAATCAAAATGATAAATAAATTACGTGTTTCCGTTCACCTTATCTCAATACGTTGGTGTATTGAAGATACACCAACGTATTGACTGGGGCCACTTTACACGTTTTATTTATTTTAATTTAGAGTTATTTAGTAACTCTATTAACCTTAAAAAACTTTCTTCTATATTCCTTTCGCTCCTCGACTTTCAGGATAACCATCCTACAAATACTTTGATTTTTGCATCACTGCTGCTATTGGGACCTATTGCCAGCAAGGCGGATTCAATCGCATAAGTTAGGAATTTTATAATGGTCGAATTAAGGACCTTCTCCTTTTTAAGTCGATAAAAATACAATAGATACCATGATAAGACTTGCATTTCAAATGTATCGGAATATTGGGGTATCGAACGTTTTATGAAATTACATTATCATTCACACATAAAATAAATTAAATAATATAGATGCTTAGATGAAATAGAATTATGAGTAAAGCACTATATTGTCCACGAGGATGGCTAAATCATTGCTATCATAAAGTCGCGTTCATGGTAGATGCCACGTACTGTTGGTCCAGAATAAAATAATCGTAAGAACGGTAAGAATTTAAAAATAATTGCATGCAATATATGTGTTCATGTGCGTTTGTTTGTGGAACCTTACCAAGTTAGTCCAGCAATTAAAACAATCATGGCTGTAACAACATCTTTACTCATAAAAATAATACATTATATGTTACGTTTAAAATACACTAATTAATCTCTGTACATTAAAATAGTCAAGTAAATTGTCTTCTTTACTTCCGTGGTCTAAATCTGAGCGTTGGTCCTCCTTCTAGCTTCACGTTAAAAGACTCTGTACTCAGCTTGGCCGGGATGCAGGTCCTCTCGCAAGGGGTGATCTCCATGTGCTGGAGGATCTGGTACGCCATGACCTTCAACTCGCAGAGAGCAA
Source organism: Hoplodrina ambigua (assembly GCA_949774945.1). Classification (NCBI taxonomy): domain Eukaryota; kingdom Metazoa; phylum Arthropoda; class Insecta; order Lepidoptera; family Noctuidae; genus Hoplodrina; species Hoplodrina ambigua. Next base: position 385,327 of record OX458974.1, on the reverse strand, counting down.
AACGCGACCCTGAGAAATAATTACTGAACTTTAAAAATACAGACATAATTTTGTTCATATTGTGTGGTAAAACTAAAGCTCAAGTGTTGTTGCGTTTTGTCCTTTTAAAATTAACTCTCCTATCAGTAGCTGCCTGAAATTACATGGAACTAAAATGGCTTGATGTGGTGGTAAAGTATTACTGTTATTATGACTCACCGATACAATTTCTGGGACCAAGTCCGAATGGCATGTACGCGAACGGCAGGATATTGTGCTTGTTTTCTTCTGAGAAGCGTTCAGGGTCAAATTTATCAGGGTTAGGGAAGAACTGGGGGTCACGGTGGAAAGCAATCGCTGGTATCCCAAGACCTATACCTTTGCGGATCTGTAAAAACATTTTTTTAATAATCTGCTTCCAGATTGTCATTTTGATTTCAGTCTTCAAAAGTATTAACTTACAATATAATCTTTTTCAGCCTTCTCGTTAGGCTTTCCCAAATTGTAATCTTTAGTGCAAACCCTGTCTAGAGCAAGAGCAGGCGGCCATAGTCGTAACAGTTCTGAAAAATTAAAACAGTGATCATAAATCAGGTTTTACGAAGCAACTGTTTTGGCCCTAATAAATATTTTGTAAAGCCTGAAAGGCAAGGTCGCCTTGATAAGTTAAATTGTTTTTGAGTATAATTTTTCTGGTGCATAATATATAATACCATCATGCAGTAATATTATTATATTCTTCATTGGTGGTTTTTTGATTTTTACCACCTAAAAAAAAATGCTGATTTGAAAATGATCAAAATCTTACCAGATACAACCATATCCATATACTGCATATTTTGAACGGAGTTGAAGTCAAACTTGCCGCCGTTCTTAGCATTATTCTCTTTGATCTCTTGTGCCAGACGCTCCTGTACGTCAGGGTTCAGCGCCAGTTCGTACAGCAAGAACGACATGCCAGTTGATACAGTTTCGAAACCAGCTATGAAGAACAGCACCGCTTGAGCGATGAGGTCGTCGTCAGTCCACACTGTAAGTAAATTAATTTTTAAATAATTACCTATGTGGCTGTAACAAAATCAGAATAAATTTTGATTTGTATTAATATAACTTAATTAAACTTTATCTTAAAATCATAATAACACGTCGTTTTAAGTCTTGTTTCTATTTTTGTAAATACACACCTCTGGTAACTTCTTTCTGTCCAACAGAAGATTCTTCAACTGTCGCGAACCCTGCAGCTTCATCATTAGATTTGACGTCTTCATGGGTCAGTTTACCTAGAAATACATTTAAATAACCTTCATTTACTCAATCAATATTACAGAAATTTGATCGAGATTATCAAATATGTTTTATTAATTTATTTGTGATTTGTACTAATTATTCATGCAGTTGCTCAAATAGGTATATATCATTTACCCTTCTTGGCTTCCATAAGCAAGTGAATCATGTCGGGTCTGATGAGATTCCGCATCTCGCGATCCTTCATCGTTTCTAGAACTAACTTTCTAAAGAAGTTCTTTGAGGACTCGGAAAATAAATCCAATTTTAAAAACTGAAAAAGAAAATATAAAATACATAAACGCCATGAATGATAAATACGAATACATGAATACGGTGGATCTATTGTAATTTTCATTTTATTTTTATAATTAATTAGATCTTATTAGCTTTATTGTCATTGTCTCCGGCTATCTGTATATATAGAAGCTAGTCAGCTATATAGAAGTAGAAATTTAAGAATCGTCCTATTCATTACAAATGTTTTAGTGAATGATTGATAATCCCTCAAACAAACCTTTGTCACAACTGATGGCATGGATATCATTAAGAAGAATAGTAACATCTGGCGGAAACTGAAGGTGGCCGACTTCTTGCCCATTGCGTAGAACTCATTATCCACGTCGTTGTGGGAGTCAACCTTGAGACCGAAAGCACAGGAGGCTATCACGTCGTTCGTGTATCGTGTCGTAAGATCTTTGCACTCCACGTCTATGTAGCCAGCTGTACAAAGTGGAGAATATTGAAACCTCATTATTTAGTCAGTCACTACTCCTATGTTTGGAGTGAAAAGTTACAAAGTTAAAAACACATTAAGCAATAAAATAGATAAAACTACTTACTTTTGGATTCTTTGATCTTTTCCTTAAGCGAGCGCATCATCTGATCTCCAACCTCTACAATTAAAGGCACCATGTGTCGTATCTTGGAGCTCGTGAACGCTGGACTCAATGTGGAGCGCATATCTTTCCATTCTTGTCCTGCACAATATTAAAATTGGTATGTTTTACCCTAAATTGATCTAAAAAATGCTCACTCCAAGCAGCCCTTTCCAAAAATAATTTAAAAAAGAAACAATATTATATCTAACTCATAGATGAGTCAAATGCTACATATTGAACTATCATTATCTTGGTTACTTTCTACGTAGTTACCTTCTAGAGATATCAAGCTTCTGGTGAAGATCGAGTTGCCAGATCTAAATATGGGGCGGTGATCCAGGAAATGTTCGAAGTCTTTGACAGCGATCTTTTTAACCAGGTCAATGTCACGGATCATTATCAACTCATTTGCAAATTCATATCTTCCCACGAACCTTCAATCATTTTTTAAAATTATTTATTGGTTTCCGAATAACGTTTAGACATCATTGTATTTTGAACAAAACATGAAAATAATTCAACAAGTCGTTATTACCTTTCTTCGGGGAAAGCTCTATACAGCCTCAGAACATCATCAGAAATGTGTTCCATACGAAACAAGACCCTGAACATGTTGCCCAAGAAGGGAATTGGCTTGAAATGCTTGACGCCATGACGACTGAGCTTGGAGTAAGTCTGCCGGTAGTGTATGACCAGCACGGCGATGAGTACCGCCACCCAGACGAGAACTATCATGTTCTGTAACGATCACATAACAAAATTTAACACAGACACATAAGTAGATTAAAGGTTCCAATATTAAAAAGGACAATTTTCTGTAATATACGTTAACTTATTTGATAGTTTCAGGTTACTTCTAATTGATAATATTCCCTCGTCGAAATTTCGCATGCTGGAGATATCACAGTGAACTAGTGTGTGCACAAATATATGTACGTGCGCCAACACGACAGTGAAGAGATTAGACCAACCATCTCTGCCCCGCGGGTCTCGTGGTCGCATGCACGACTGCTGGGCTTGGGGCCTTGGGTTTAAGTCCTAGGCCCATTTAAGTGAGTTTCTGAGCAGCTGCCCGGAGTTCGGAAATCGGCGATGTGAAACATTATCGTGCTGACGTCTCCACATTTATTCATTGTTACATTGCTGTCAGCAGTACCGCCCTCCGTAATTGCTTGTCTGTAGTATATCTGTAGTGTATTGTGTTCGGAGGTACTGTGTGTGATGTCGCAAAACTTTATCAAGGTTATTCCTTATCGAATAGTTCTTTTGTTAGAAATACCTGTATCTATTTAGTAATATCAATCTTTTGTCATTAATTCAATCTTTTATCATACAACGAACTATATTTTATCTTGAAAATTAAGCTGTTTAAGTAGGTACGTACATACTGATGAAATATGTATGTAAGTAGTTTTTTATAATAATAATTACCAAGATACATTACTTTGCTTTCAAATATTTACAAGAATAGGTTCCTAATCCTCATACAATGGTCAGTCAAATTGTTTTATTTAAAATATAACTTGGCAATAAGTTTTTATCAGCAACAAAAATTTAAATCTAAAATAAATGTTTTCATAAAATAATTATACCAACATTTACTTTTGTTTTTTTGTTTCGAGATTACCTATTTGATATTTTGACAACAAACAAATATAAATAAATGATGCAAACTTACTATATGGTCACTACACTTGTGTACATACACACAATCAGCACGATATTGTCAACAAAATACGGCGTAACTAACTTCACTATGTGTCCGTGTTTCTGTAAGCACGAGCGATACGCCTCTGAGCGAACGCACATACTGTTTGACTTTATATTATGTCATGTTATCATATACGCGTCTATTTATGTTTTAAATTCATTAATAATAGTAATTATGTACTTATTTGTTGACAACTCTGTAAATTGTAAAGTCATCATGAGAGTCTAATACCTCAATGAGTCCTTTACCCTTAAATTACGATGGGAGGACGGTATATGCGTATAATAATCCCTATAATAATACTGAGTACTGCCTCTAATGGTTGGGGCTCGATCTTTGGAAGTAACACAACATGAATTACCAAATACTGAGTTGTTATATTCTGACAAGGCCCAATGATAATCGCTCGCCAGAGCGAATGATTAACATTGGGCCTTGTGTGGCCTTGTGTGGTAGTGGCTAAGCACTAGTCAGAACTAGTGCTTAGCCACTGATCGGTCAAACACACGTCTCCCTAACATACATTATTGCTTGCCATGCGCTCTATATTAAGTACTTACATGTGTCATTACAAATTTCGAAAACATTTTTCAATTTAATAACGATTTTTACCTACATTTGTAACTCCACATCAGGTGTTGAATGAATATTATTCACTAGCATGCGACCACGCTTTTGAATATTGTCTAGTAGATAAAGTAACAAATGGGTGTTACTTTTATTTTTGTTGTTTATTTATGTTTGTTTTTATCATTGTTCCTATTCACTTGGGAACCTATAGCTAACTAGGCGGTTTCATTCGCATAAGTTAGGATTTTAGTACAACGTTTAAGGTTCCTTTCTTATCAGATTTATGGTGATATGGATTACGGGTGATATTGAAAAGTATAGTCTCGTAATCGTCGAATTAAGGACCTTCTCCTTTTTTAAGTCGATAAAAATACAACACCATGATAAGACTTGCATTTTATATGTACAGGAATATTGGGATAAAGACTATATAATATGTAATTAAATAATCATTAAATCATAATATAAAATTAAATTTTCTCGATGATTTTGATTTTGATTTTTTCTAAGCACTACATTCTTCGAGAGAGAAGAATCTAAGCTAATGCTATCACAAAGGCGCGTTCATGGTAGACATATATTTCAAATACAGTATCCAGGATAAAAATAATCGTAAGGATGGAAAGACTAGTTACATGCAATGTACAATGTATTCATGGGCGTATGTTGCGCTATGTTTGTGGAACCTTAGCAAGTTAGTCAAGCAATTAAAACTATCATAGCTGTAACGACATCTTTACTCATAAAAATAATACATTAATGTTATGTTTAAAATACACTAATTAATCTCTGTACATTAAAATAGCCAACTTCATTATGTTTATAACTTCCGTGGTCTAAATCTGAGCCAATGTCCTCCTTCTAGCTTCACGTTAAAAGTCTCTGTACTCAGCTTGGCCGGGATGCAGGTCCTCTCGCAAGGGGAGACCTCCATGTGCTGGAAGATCTGGTACGCCATGACTTTCATCTCACAAAGAGCAAAACGCGACCCTGAGAAATAATTATTGAGCTTTAAATACAGACATGGTTTTGTTCACATTGTATGGTAAAACTCGAGCTCAAGTGTCGTTGCGTTTTTTGTCCTTTTAAAATTAACTCTCCTATCAGTAGCTGCCTGAAATTACATGGAACTAAAATGGCGTGATGTGGTGGTACTGTATTACTGTTATTATGACTCACCGATACAATTTCTGGGACCAAGTCCGAATGGCATGTACGCGAACGGCAGGATATTGTGCTTGTTTTCTTCAGAGAAGCGCTCAGGGTCGAATTTATCCGGGTTGGGGAAGAACTGAGGGTCACGGTGGAAAGCCATCGTTGGTATCCCAAGACCTGTACCTTTGCGGATCTGCAAAAACATATTTATAATACCAATTCTGCTTCTAGATTAACATTTAGATTTCATTCTTCAAAAATATTGACTTACAATATAATCTTTTTCAGCCTTTTCGTTAGGTTTTCCTAAATTGTAATCTTTAGTGCAAACCCTGTCCAGAGCAACAGCAGGCGGCCACAGTCGTAAGAGCTCTGAAATACGAAAACACTGATCATAAGTCAGGTTTTGTAAAGTAACATTTTTGGTCCTTATATACATTTTGTAAAGCCTGAAAGGCAAGGTTGCCTGGATATTGGTAAGTTACAAACTTTGCAGTATTATTTTTGGTGCATAACACAAAGAATTATATCATCATGGAGTATTATAATATTCTACACCACATGCTGATTTGAAAATGATCAAAATCTTACCAGATACAACCATATCCATATACTGCATATTCTGAACGGAGTTGAAGTCAAACTTGCCGCCGTTCTTAGCATTATTCTCTTTGATCTCTTGTGCCAGACGCTCCTGTACGTCAGGGTTCAGCGCCAGTTCGTACAGCAAGAACGACATGCCAGTTGAAATAGTTTCGAAGCCAGCTATGAAGAACAGCATCGCTTGGGCAATGAGGTCGTCGTCAGTCCATACTGAAAGTTAGTTATCTTTTAAATAAACACGTGGCTGTTACAAAACTAGAATAATATTCACCTACCTAACCTAAACTTATAACTAATATTACTCAAATTAACTTTGTCTTAAAATCATGAAACACGTTAGTTTATGCCTTCTTCCCATTTTATCAGTTTTATATGAATACTAACCTCTGGTAACCTTTTTCTGTCCAACAAAAGATTCCTCAACCGTCGCGAACCCTGCAGTTTCATCATTAGATTTGACGTCTTCATGGGTCAGTTTACCTAGAAATACATTTAAATTATCTTTACCTTTTGAATGGGTTTACAGAATGTTGTACCTACTAGATTTTAATTAATTAGTTACCCTTCTTGGCTTCCATAAGCAAGTGAATCATATCGGGTCTAATGAGATTCCGCATCTCGCGATCCTTCATCGTTTCTAGGACTAGTTTTCTAAAGAAGTTTTTTGTTGATTCAGGAAAAATATCCAATTTTAAAATCTGAAAAAATATTTTAATTAAATACATGAACACCGTATGTAAAGTGAAACTGTTGATCTTTTGCAATTTTGCCATTACGATAAGTCACATTCAATGTTTGAAATCGTAGATTATTAAGTACTCACCTCTTTATCACAAAGATATTGAATAAATAATAATTAAAATCTTATAATATTTTGTGGCTTTGTCTTTATCTACTTACATCTATTGTGTTCAAAATAAATGCTTTAAATGCATTGTTTTGAAACTGCATTTCCAAGAAGTGGAAGCGTTCTAAGAATTATTTATAATTACTATCCAAAAAACACACATTGGTCACGGCTGATGGCATGGATATTATGAAGAAGAATAGCAGCGTCTGGCGGAAACCGAAGGTGGATGACTTCTTGCCCATTGCGTAGAACTCATTATCCTCGTCATTGTGGGAGTCAACCTTCAGACCGAAGGCACAGGAGGCTATCACGTCGTTGGTATAGCGCGTCGTAAGATCTTTGCACTCCACGTCTATGTAGCCAGCTGTACAACATGAAAGATAGTTAAATCTTGGTATTTGGTCATTCACTTCTTCTGGTTATGGTGTTTAAAATGACGAAGTTAAAATCCATCAAACAGTCAAACAGATTTTCAAAAAAAATACTCACTTTTGGATTCTTTGATCTTTTCCTTAAGCGAGCGCATCATCTGATCTCCAACCTCTACAATGAAAGGCACCATGTGACGTATCTTGGAGCTTGTGAACGCTGGACTCAATGTAGAGCGCATATCTTTCCATTCTTGTCCTGCACAATATTAAAATATGTTTTACACTCAATTAAAAAAAAAATCTTACTCCAAGCAGCCCTTTTCAAAAATATATTAATTTGAAAAGGAAAATGTTCAAATGCTCTAAAGTCTTGGATTTTACCGAAAACCGTAATTTTCATGGTTATTTTCTACGTACCTTCTAAAGATATCAAGCTTCTGGCGAAGAACGAATTGCCGGCTCTAAATATGGGGCGGTGATCCAGGAAATGTTCGAAGTCTTTGATAGCGATCTTTTTCACCAGGTCGATGTCACGGACTATTATCAACTCCTTGGCGAATTCATATCTTCCCACGAACCTGCATTAGGTTTTTCTTAATAACACCTTGTTGCCGAATGGTTAGTTTAGTTTTCATTGTATTTTGAACAAAATATAAAAATAATCAAAGAGTCACATACCTTTCTTCAGGAAAAGCTCTATACAGCCTCAGAACATCATCAGAAATGTGTTCCATACGGAACAGGACCCTGAACATGTTGCCCAAGAAGGGAATGGGCTTGAAATGCTTGATGCCATGACGACTGAATTTGGAGTAAGTCTGCCGGTGGTATATAACCAGCACGGCGATGAGCACCGCCACCCAGACGAGAACTATCATGATCTGTAACGATCACATATCAAAATGTAACATAGAGAGCATTAGTAAAACATGTATTTTCCTTTTCACGTTTAGTTGATAATTTCAGGTTACTCCCATAACCTAATATTACCAGTATTTTTTTTTATGTATGTAATAATATACTCCCGACAGAATTTTGCATGCAGGAGATATCACAGTGAACTAGTGTGTGCACAAGTATATGTACGAGCGCCAACTCTTCTTTCACGCTCATAATCCGAAACGACAGAGAAGAGATCAGACGCAAGACCAACCATCTCTGCCCCGCGGGTCTCTTGGTCGCATGCACGACTGCTGGGCTTGAGACCTTGAGTTTAAGTCCTAGGCCCATTAAAATATGTTTCTGAGCAGCAGCTCGGAGTTCGGAAGTTGGTGGAGTGAAACATTTCTAGTGTTGACGTCTCCACATTTGTTCATTGTTTGCTGTCAGCAGTATGGACCTCAGTAATTGCTTGTCTGTAGTATATCTGTAGTGTATTGTGTTTGTAGCTACTGTGTACGATGTGGCAAAACTGTATCAACCATATCATACTTTTAAATCTCAATCTTATGTCATTATAAAGATACTACTACAACGAACTATTTATCTTGAAAATTATGCTGATTACGTAGGTACGTACATATTATCTACTGATGTAGTGCGTTTATAAGTAGATACACAATGTTTATAATTATTTAATATAAAAAAAAGAATTTAGTAGGTACCTGCCCACTAAATTCTATTTTTTTATATTAAATAGTTACTTTGCTTTCAAATATTTACAAGAATAGGTTCCTAATCATAATACAATGTGCAGTCAAATTTTCTAATTTGAAATATAACTTGGCAATAAGATTTATATCATTAGCAAAAAATTCAATCTAGTAGAGATGTGTCAATGATACTTTATTTTGTTTTTTTTGTTTTGTTTCGAGATTACCTATTTGATATTTTGGCAACAAACAAATATAAATAAATGATGCAAACTTACTATTTGGTCACTACACTTGTGTACATACACACAATCAGCACGATATTGTCAACAAAATACTGCGTAATTAACTTCACTATGAGTCCGTGTTGCTGTAAGCACGAGCGATACGCCTCTGAGCGAACGCAGATACTGTTTGACTTTATATTATGTCATGTTATCAAATACGCGACTATTTATGTTTTAAATTCATTAATAATAGTAATTATGTATTTAGTTGTTGACAACTTTGTGAAATGTAAAGTCATCATGAGAGTCTAATACCTCGATAAGTTAAATTACGATCGGAGGACGGCGATTATCCCTGTAATAATATTGAATACCGCCTCATATGGTTGAGGCTCGATCTTGAGATGTCTCAAATACAACATGAATTACCAAATAGTTGTTGTATTCTGACAATGCCCAAAGAGAATCGTTCGGTCTGACCAGTGCTCAGCGATTGGTCGGTCAAACATACGTCTCGCTAACATATATTATTGCTTGCCATGCGCTCTGACTTTTTTTTTTACGTAAGTACAAATCTCTAAGAAACGTTTAAAAAAACGATCAAAATACCTACATTTTCAAATCAACATCAGTTATCAGTTGTTGAATGAATATTATCCACAAGCTTATGCCTGCCCTAAGAATATTGTCTAATAGATAAAGAAATAACTAGCTATATGTATTAATGTACCTATGGCTTACCCTTTAGAAAAAAACAGGCGTGATGTTATGTCTGGATGGAGTCTAATTTATCAAATTTCGCAGAAATATATTTCGCGCAAGTCTTGATTCGCGGAAATGTCTTTCACGAACATCCATTCACGAGAATTTCTGTTTACAGAAATGTATATTCGCGCAAGCGTTCGTGGAAATATCTCCATGTGTCCTTATACCGCAATTTGGTATGTATCGGAATATTAGTATTTGGGACGTTTTATGGAACTACATAATCATTCACTCTTAAATAGTCATAATATAAATTTAAATAATCTCGATAATTAGATGAAATAGAATTTTGAGTATAGCACTAGATAATCCACGAGAGAAGTTAAGCCAGTGCTATAACAAAGGTGTTTTCAGGGTAGATAATATCTCAAGTACCTTTAGTCCAGAATAAAATTAAGGCCGGGAAGAATAGTTACGATGTATTGAATGTATGTGCGTATGTCGTGCGGATTTTGTGAAACCTTACCAAATAAGTCAAGAAATGAATACTATCATGGCTGTAATAACAACTTTATTTTTAAAATAATACATAATATATAAAGGTGCTCCCTCACCGGGAGCATTCGCGTGTAATGTAACGTTACAGATTTGAGCATTACATCAGTGAAGGAGGAGAACCGAGCATTACAATGCGCACCTTGTAATGATACAATGTGTAATATCTTGATACAACTTGTAACATCAATGCGCTCCACTTCCAATGTAATGCTGAAAGTCGAATCTATATGTTACATTACACGCGAATGCTCCCGGTGAGGGAGCACCTTTACGTTTAAAACACACTAATTAATCTTCTCTGTACAATACAATCGTCAACTTTGTCTTCTATTTCCGTGGTCTAAATCTGAGCCAATCTCCTCCTTCTAGCTTCACGTTAAAAGACTCTTTACTCAGCTTTGCCGGGATGCAGGTCCTCTCACAAGGGGTGATCTCCATGTGCTGGATGATCTGGTACGCCATGACCTTCAACTCGCAGAGAGCAAAACGTGACCCTAAGAAATAATTAGTGAAATCAAATATTTAGAAAAATGAGAAACAGAGTGTAAAGTTTATCATCCTCCGTTGAAAAGGGAGCTTTCTTCAACCAGACGGGTATAGTGTCTGGTGGACTACTGCTCGACAGCCGTTGTCGAAATTTTGTATATATCCTACCGGTGCTGCGTTGCGGCGAACTTTGATTGTGCGATGTAGGACTTGTCAGTTGTAGTTCATATTCTGAGCGATAGATGACGCTACAAATACATACATTATTTTGTTCACATTGTGTTGTAAAACTCATGCTCATGTGTAATTGCGTTTTGTCCTTTTAAAATTAGCTCTCTTATCAGAAGCTGCCTAAAATTATATAGGACTAACATGGCGGTGGTGGTACTGTATTACTGTTGTTCACCAATCACCAATACATCAATACAATTCAACTCACCAATACAATTTCTGGGACCAAGACCGAAGGGCATGTACGCAAACGGCGGGATACTGTGCTTGTTTTCTTCTGAGAAGCGCTCAGGGTCGAATTTATCAGGGTTGGGGAAGAACTGCGGGTCACGGTGGAAAGCAATAGCTGGTATCCCAAGACCTGTACCTTTGCGGATCTGCAAAAACATTTTTTATAATACCAATTCTGCTTCTAGATTAACATTTAGATTTCGTTCCACAAAAATATTGACTTACAATATAATCTTTTTCAGCCTTTTCGTTTGGTTTTCCTAAATTGTAATCTTTAGTGCAAACCCTGTCTAGAGTAAAGGCAGGCGGCCACAGTCGTAAAAGCTCTGAAAAACAAAAACAGGGATTATAAAACAGGTTTTACAAAGCAACATTTTTGGTCCTTATATACATTTTGTAAAACCTTAAAGGCAAGGTTGCCTGGATATTGGTAAGTTATTTTTTGGATTAATATTTCTGGTGCATACCATTGAACCACCATGGCGGGTGGATAATACCATCATGGATCATATTTCAAATCAGCATGTGGTGAAAATGCTGATTTGAAAATGATCAAAATCTTACCAGATACTACCATATCCATATACTGCATATTCTGAACGGAGTTGAAGTCAAACTTGCCGCCGTTCTTAGCGTCGTTCTCTTTGATCTCTTGTGCCAGACGCTCCTGAACGTCAGGGTTCAGCGCCAGTTCGTAGAGCAGGAACGACATGCCAGTTGAGATAGTTTCAAAACCAGCTATGAAGAACAGCATCGCTTGGGCGATAAGGTCGTCATCAGTCCACACTGAAAGTTAATTATCTTTCAAATAACTACGAGGCAGTTACAAAATCAGAATAATATTCAACTGATTAACCTAAACTTATGACTAATATTACTTTATTAGACTTCTACTAAAATCATGATAACTCGTTCCCATTTTATCAGTTTTATATAAATACACACCTCTGGTAACTTTTTTCTGTCCAACAGAAGATTCCTCAACTGTCGCGAACCCTGCAGTTTCATTATTAGATTTGAAGTCTTCATGGGTCAGTTGTCCTGGAATCACAATTAAATTACCTTCATTTTTTAATCATTATCATTTATAGTTTGTCCTAAATTACTGACTAGGTTTTTATTAATTAGTTTGTGTTTGTGCATAAAGGTGTATATCATTTACCCTTCTTGGCTTCCATAAGCAAGTGAATCATGTCGGGTCTGATGAGATTCCGCATCTCGCGATCCTTCATCGTTTCTAGAACTAGCTTTCTAAAGAAGTTCTTTGATGACTCGGACAGCAAATCCAATTTTAAAATCTGAAAAAAAAATATATAATGAAATACGTGAACGCCGTATGTGAAGTGAAACTGTTGATCTATTTTTCCATTACGACGACATTCACTTTCAAAATGCTTGACAGTTTAGGTTTTTGCTTGCCTCTTATCAAAACGTTTATGTGCATTGTTTTGAAACTGCATATCCAAGAAGTGGAAATGTTTTAAATATAATTTATAATCACTTAAACAAACCTTCGACAAAATTGATGGCATGGATACCAATAAGAAGAATACGAGTATCTGGCGGAAATCGAAGGTGGCTGTCTTCTTGCCCATTGCGTAGAACTCATTATCCTCATTGTTGTGAGAGTCCACCTTCAGACCGAAGGCGCAGGAGGCTATCACGTCGTTGGTATAGCGCGTCGTTAGATCTTTGCACTCCACGTCTATGTAGCCAGCTGTACAACGTGAAGGATAGGTATAAGGCTTGGTACGTAGGTTTTTAGTTATTTGGTCATTCATTTCTCCTGGTTAAAAGTGACGGAAATTAAAGTCCATTAAGCGGTAAAACATATAAAAAAAAAACTCACTCTTGGATTCTTTGATCTTTTTCTGTAGCGAGCGCATCATCTGATCTCCAACCTCTACAATGAAAGGCACCATGTGTCGTATCTTGGAGCTTGTGAACGCTGGACTCAATGTGGAGCGCATATCTTTCCATTCTTGTCCTGAGATAATTTTTGAAAAGACTTTTACTCTAAGTCAACCTAAATAATTCTCTCTTCAAGAAACTCTTCTCGAACGTAATATAATGTTAAAAGGGGAAAATTATTATTTCTAACTCTTAGACGACTCAAATGCTATAACGTGTTAGATTACAAGAACAGTAATTTTCTTGGTTATATTCTACGTACCGTTTAAAGCTATCAAGCTTCTGGTGAACAACGAATCACCGGCTATGGGGCGGTGATCCAGGAAATGCTCGAAGTCTTTGATAGCGATCTTTTTCACTAGGTCGATGTCGCGGACTATTATCAACTCCTTGGCGAATTCATATCTTCCCACGAACCTGCATTAGGTTTTTCTTATTATATTATAATTTGTTGCCGAATGACTTGATGACGGTACATTGTATTTTGATCTAACTTAAAAATAAGCAAGTGGTTGCAATTACCTTTCTTCAGGAAAATCTCTATACAGCCTCATGAGATTTTCAGGCAGGGCTTCCATTCGAAACAGGACCCTGAACATGTTGCCTAAGAAGGGAACCGGCGTAAAATGCTTGACGCCATGACGACTGAGTTTGGAGTAAGTTTGCCGGTGGTATATAACCAGCACGGCGATCAGCACCGCCACCCAGACGAGAACTATCATGATCTGTAACGGTCACATAACAAAATTAAATATAATATATGAGTACACTATAGGTGCAATAATAAATGATAGAATTTAAAAAAACCCGACGGCTGCCTTCTTGTACCGATTTTCATCAAACATAGCTATATAAGAACACTCCCGAATATTTCACCTTTCAAACGAAAAAAAACAATATCAGTTCATCCGCTCGGTAGCTTCGATGCCACAGGCAGACACACCCACAGGCAACTCATTACACCCCGTCGTTTTTATGTCGGGGATTAAACAAGTTGGTCTTGTTTACATAAAAAAGATTGTTAATTTAATATTTTATATGGCATTTAGTACCGGTGAAACGACAATGCAAATAAAAATAAATCACAAAACTTACTATTTACTCACTTCGCTTGTTTACAAACACACAATCAGTACAATATTGTCAACAAAATAATGCGTAACTAATGTCACGGTGCTGCTGTAAGCACGAGCGATATGCCTGTGAGCTAACCCAGACACTTTTTGACTTTATACTATGTCATGTTATCATATACGCGTCTATTTAAATGTTTTAAAAATAATAATAGTATTTATGTACTTATTTGTTGACAACTCTGTAAATTGTAAAGTCATCATGAGAGTCTACATCTTTACGTCTTTCACCTACCTAGGCATTATCAATCTTTAGCACACGTTTGCCCAATTTACAAAAATCATCCTGCCTAGCCTTTTTTCCGTCTGAATTGGGGTCGGCTTCTAGTGTAACCGGATGCAGCTGAATATTAGTATTTTTCATGGAGCGACTGCCTATCTGCCCTCCACAACCCAGTAACTGGGTAATACGATACCCCATGGTAAGACGACCATTCTTTGCGACCTTACGACTGTCAAGGATCCACGTATCATACGTGGATCCTTGACAGTCGTAAAGAATGGTCGTCTAAAGCCAGTCGAAAGCCAGGACCAATGGCTTAATGTGCTTTCCGAGGCACGGAAGAGTCTCGGTATGTAAATATGGTCGCCCATCCACGGACTAACCCCGGCAAGCGTAGCTTAACCTGATGGACCGACCCGTGCGCCTGTTGATGTGTAGCCACGAGCTGCTCCTCAATTTAACAACTATTCAAATTATTTACCAACATTCTTTACTTAACATCAGCTGTCAAAATTAACTTGCCAAGTAGTATCTCTCACCACACGGTATTGTTCCTATGCTTTGATATTATATCGTGTGTAAAAAGACACTTCGCGAAACCAAAAGTAAAGGTTTTTCTAATCATTGCGATCGCTTTTTGTTTCGTACGAATGGTACAGTTGCTCCATGTAAAACACTGGTATTCTGCTGCATCCGGTTAGACTGGAAGCCAACCCCAACATACCTAGTTTGGAAAAGGCTAGGCAGATGATGACGAATTGTCCAGAACAAAAAAAAACTGATAGCGAAGATATTAGGTAAAGTTCCAAAAAATAATGGGGATATTTCAAGTTTAGCTACAACACATCATTTTATTTGTTTTCCTAATTGTGTTGTTTTTTTTTAAAATTTTGAACTTATTGTACACGCAAATTATTGTACTTATGGATACATGGCACCATAAACAGAAATCACCAAAAATACATATTAAAAATAATGACAAGCCAAATGTAAGTTCCCTCGTAACGGTTTAGTGGTTCACGAGTAGAGTAGGTACCTGTAGTCCTACAGGTAAAACTAATTATTCATTGTGGCAGGTAACTTGATTAAGTAATCATATTTTTTTTGTGTGCAACTTAATCATTTCTTGATTCCGGTTTAATACCAGTCTTTATAAGTTAAGTTTTTTGTGAGTTATCCGTGTTTTTTTCTACACTGTATTACATTTTTCGTGGTGCAAAGTGCAAAATGTTTTTTTCGGGCTGTAATACAAACGCACTTAGGCCTGCCTGCACGTGAGTAATATACCTACAATATACAGTCTCAGAGTAACATGACCGTAACCTTTAAAGATGTGTTGTTTTTAATCATCTTTATAACGATCATCCTGGAAACAAAATTGTATTTTTTTTCAAATGGACTTGGGCAACCTGGGTGAGGCTGGTACAGGCGAGTCTAATTGGTACATGCCTTAATTCACGAATTCTGGCAAATGTGCAATTAAACAGAAACAAATACAAAAAAAAAAGCAAAACTAATGGGCTCGTCCGGGATTTGAACCCGGGACCTCTCGCACCCTAAGCGAAAATCATACCCCTAGACCAACGAGCCATCTGAAGAGTTTAATCAAATTAATATCCTCTTTTCCACGACGCGTACTATTGTCAAAATAAACATGTAATAAAATGTCTATTGTTGACCCACTGCAGCGCAAAGGTCTCTTCTCGTACAAAAAAGGCGCGAGCATTGATCACCACGCTTGCTCAAGGCTGATTGGTGATTTCAGACTTATGTTAATTATAAGTCCAGGTTTGTCACAAAGTTGACCAAGGTAAAAAGTACATATGAAATAGAAAAAGTCACGTTGCTGCTTGCCCTTACCCAGTTACAGACCCACAGCCTCGTGCATGAGACGTGGGTAAGACGAGGAATAAAATAATAATATGATGACTCTGTATGCAAATACTCATATTATAAAACATTGGTTTTAAAAGAGTACGTATGAAAGCAATGGAAGGAATTACCGTTAGTAATGTTTAAGAACAGGCTCCGAAGCTTTTTAACGCATAAAGCATACTATAATGTCAGCGAATTCCTTACTGAGAAAGAATTTATTTGTTGTAGGTACGAATTGATTTGCTTTTTCCCCTTTTTTTGACTTTGTATTCAATTTTAAGTTTTACAGTATAATTTTGAAAATATTTATTTGACATATTATTTTGACAGTATTTCTTTTTTTTTCCGACTTTGCAATAAATTTTTGTATTAAACGACAATGGTAATTACAATTAATATAAATTTTGACATTGTTATTTTTTATTTTTATTATTTGTTTCTCGATTACGATTAATTTTATATAATTTTATGACACAATGACAAATCATGTACTCTTCACATTAATTATAAGACTGTAATAAATAGTAGTAGCTATGCATATAGGGTGAGATTTAAACTCTTATGTATCTTAACTGCCTTTGTTGTTTTAGCGTCAAACTCTAACTAGATATTTGCATGCGTAAATTGTAAAATATGGCCGAACCTATCTGTTAACAAATTATCACCATTTACTGTACCCATGTTTGCAAAATAAACGACTTACTTACTTATGGTGTTTGTTGCCCATTCTTCTCCATACTACTACCTTTTGGAAGGGGCAATTTGAATCAATTCAATTTTTTTTCTGTTCTTGTTTAATGCGTTCAAGACTGCCTTGGATAATTGAAACAAATGATTTGACTTTTTAATATAATTATTTTACTCGTAGTCGTTTATTCGTTGTCAAAACAGCTATAGTAATACACTCTGTGAGAATTTCAACTCTCCACCTATAACGATTCATGAGATACAGCCCGTTAACAGACAGACGTACTAACAAACGGAGGCTTAGTATAGGGTCCCGTTGGCACATTCGTGTACAGAAAAGCTATTTAAGTTTCGAAATTGAAAATTCTGCGAAGTAGGTATTTATTTAATCATTACCAATCAACTTACTATCCCGGATCTAACGATAACGTTCAAGTCTATATTTAAATGTTATCGTAGATCCGGGATGTAAGTAAAGTGACTTGCCAAATATACTATACCTACCTACGTATCAAATTATTCTTAAGTGCCTGATTATATAGTTTGATAATCATTTTCTTATCCCCACACAACACGAGACTTTACAAAATCTAATCCTACCATCTTACTTACTGTTTAATCTGCCTAGCCTTTTCCCGACTACGTTGGGGTCGGCTTAAGGTCTAACCGGATACGACTGAATACCAGTATTTTACATAGAGCAACTGCCATCTGATCTCCGCGACCCAGTAACTGGGTAATAAGCTAGTAAAAGAAAGAGTGACAAGAAATGGGATTTTACATGGTTATTGGTTTATTTAATTATATTATTTCCAGCTTCCGCCCTCGACATCGTCCGTATCAAAGTTAGTATATTATCTGCCGGGCACCGTTCGTTTTTCCGAGATGAAAAGTAGCCTACGTACTATTCCAGACTAATCAATCTTTGAGCCTTTCACCCAGATCGGTTCAGCAGTTCTGGCGGGACTGAGTAACAAACATCCAAACTTTCGCATTTGTTACAGTAGTTAAATAAACAACACATGATTGTGTCACTGTCCTACTTAAGATTATAAAACTGTAAATTGTAGACTTAAACAAGATATTTATTATTATTACTACTTTAGTTTCTCTTGTCATCATGATTTTTCATTAATATCAAAAAAGGATTCTCATTGTTTCTATAATCTCTGTTGATATTGTTAACCCCTAATATATTTTTCTAATTGTCATCATTACTGTACATATTGTGTTGCAGTATTTTGATTGCCACACGCAGAGGATAAGCCAAAAACATATAACTACGAATGGGTTCTGTTAATTCAATCAATCTGCTCCTTCTCTCCTGGTACCTTGAACAGCGCAAAATCTCAATAACAATGCAATTGAGACGTCACAGAGGTTGCGCACATGCGAAATTAACAAGAACATCCGCCTCGCAGTGCTATATTGCTCTGCAAACGTAGATTGACTGTAACGTTACGTGGTTTTAAAAATCAATATTCGTAATATAGTAAAAATAATGCAGCTACTGCAAAGCAAATCCTCTTCTCATACAAAGAAGGCACGACCATTGACCATCACACTTGCATAAGGCAGATTGATAATTTCAGACTTATTTTAATTATAAGTTCAGGTGGTGCCCCCGGGCCGTGTCTAAGAAAGCTGTTCTGCGCCTATCGGTCCGGTCGTGTAGGATTCCGTCTCATTGGACTATGAGGGTCAAGGAAGTTTAGTTCCATCACCTTTTGTTGACAATATTTTCATACAAAAACTGTCAGGCGTTAACTTAAATCCACGTATAAAAAAATAAACTAGCTTTATAACATTCATGAGCCCCTAGAGCAAATACTCCGAAAAGACGAAAGCACTTCGAGTGCGCAATATCTGAAAGGCGTTGTACTATAACAGTAACGAGGAGATCAGAAGAGTTGTTACTTAAAAACAGGCTAGGATAAATGGACAATAGTTAGGCACGAGTTTTGCTAAATATTATTCCCGTCACTGTCACACAACTATCAAAAAACAACGTGCAAAATAGAGACAGAAACATAGCTTGACAAAAGTAGGTACGTGCTAAATAACTTTTATTTGTCTCGGCCTCAGATTGATGCTTGTTCATTATAATTGCACCAAAATAACCCTTCTTTAATCAGCAGAACGTGTACATAAATACACTTATTTACGACCACACAGCAAACAAGTCTGTCAGTCACACCAAAGCAGTGCGAGCGCCGGCTGTTTTGTACTTTGCGTCAGTTAATTGTACGGATTTTTGGAGGTTAGTTGTATTATTGTAAGGCGCTACTGTTTTATTATAATTTGTAATTATACTATATCATTAAGACCATATTATTATACTTGATAACTGTTTCTGAACTTACTGTCAATAGTTCAGAGACCTGTGCAAGTGATCATATCAGTTTTATTGCGTTTTATTTTGTTTTGTTTTTGAATTTTATCGCTTCAACCGGTATGCTTGTTTTTTCACTTCAATTGAAAGATAGATAAATCATATCTTTGCTAGTTATTTAATCAAAACGAATATCTTTTTGTAACGTTATCAATCAGCTGTTTCCAAGGCGATACTGGTGGCCTTTACGTTATTGTTTTCATAACGTTATCACTGCCTAATTCTTGACTAGTGTTGTTTATATTTTAGTCATGCTTCTGACATACACATGGCTTGTGGTTGCCGTTACGGCGCTAGTGTTGTACTTGCGTCAGGTGTACTCGAAGCTATCTCGAAATGGGGTCAACCACCTGCCCGTAGTACCGATCTTTGGAAACCTCTTCTGGGTGTTCATGAAGAAGGAGCACATGATTGATTGCTTCGTGAGGTCCATTAATGCGTTTCCTGATGATAGGTAAGTTTCAACTGTTTTTTCTGATTTAGAAGATTACGTACGAGTTTTCAAGAATTTGTTATAGTCTGAATAGGTTATTCAGTCAAATATTTTTGCATTATCGTTTGCAAAAACTATCCTGTTTCCAAAGGATTATTCTATTAACACAATAAAAAAAGGATCAGCCGGAACGGTCCAGCCGTTCTCGACTTTTGCGCCTAGCAACACATGGAGCCAATCATTTTTATTTATATGGTAGATTACCTAAATTTTCTATCACTCTATTTTATGTTTCCAGGATAATAGGACACTATGATTTTGTGACTCCGATATATTTAGTTCGTGACGTTGAAGCGCTGAAGCGTATCGCCATCAAAGACTTCGAGCATTTCGTGGACCGGCGCGGGTTCACCAGCAAGTTCGACCGCATGTTCGGGAGAGGGCTGCTACTGATGCACGGTGCGCATTTTACTTTTGATCCTACAGTTTTCCCCTTCGACATGACCTTTGACTTTGGCTTTATGTAGTGTGAAACAAAAATGAGTCAGCTTTTTTCTTGCTTTAACTTTTTGTACCATTGATGATAATTATTATACCTACGACCTTTTCTTGTCTCCATCTATGAATTACTATGAATCTCATAGGCCTTGATACTAGTAAAAAATGGCTTTTGTTAGTTGTATCAGCGCTTTTTTTAGTGGTGACCTAAAGCTTTTACAGTTAGTTAACGAGGATAAAGACAAAACAATAAAACATGTTCAAAGATCCAATAATTTAATAAAAGTAAGAAGCAAGACTCGAATACTAAAGGCTATCCACTACATTGTGACTCCGTGTTGTGATAAACGTCAATTACCTACTCGCTATCTCAAGCACCTACTTATTTTAATAGCATTGATAAGGGTACAAACACTACATGATTGTCTGTGATATGTTTATTTGTTTAACACATAAGTATCTTAATGACTGTATATTTTTGTGTTATTCACATTAAACTGATAAAGATTATTTCGAAATCTGATGCGTGGTGTTTGAGGATTAAGTGGATAACAAGACTTCTCTTCTCTCTCTCTCTCTTCTCTCTTTTCTTCTAATTAACAACTATGCAAAGCAGTTAACCTTGGTTACGAAATCCTTGAAATATTGCATACCTTAGATAATTGTTTCCAAACAACTTGTTAGTCAAATATGTTGATGTATGATGATATTTTCGCTGTAGGTGACGAATGGAAAGCAATGAGGTCCACGATGAGTCCTGCTTTCACTAGCTCCAAGATCCGTTTGATGGTGCCATTCATGGAGGAGGTCGGTTTGGAGATGATCAAAGTGCTCAAGGAGAAGATTAAGGATTCTGGAAGTAAATATAATAATACTGAGACAATTTATATAAAACACATACTCGTATTTTCGGTCGTATATCTTTCTACGAGTAGATCAAACGGAGTGTTAAACATAACATTATACTCAAATAAAGTCGCAGAACTTAAAACTATATTTGAATAATAATAATATTAGCAAGGTACTAAATAAATATACCTAACATTAATCCTACAGACCTTTACATCGACGTGGAGACAAAAGACGTGATGAGTAGGTATGCCAATGACGTCATAGCCTCTTGTGCCTTCGGCCTGAAGGTCAACTCACAAACAGTAGACCACGAATTCTATGTGAATAGCAAAGGAATCACAACATTCACCTTCGGACGAATCATGAAGATATTTTTATTTAGATGTTTACCCAGTCTTGCTAAGGTCAGTGGATTTTTTGGTTTAAACTAATCTATATTTTTGATGCAGTACTAGACTATTCTTTACTTAGTTATGGATGTTTCTATGTCTCCAACCACCGAAATTTAAAACTCAGGTTAACAACACGTTTCGAAAGGAAAAATAAATAAAGCTAGGTTTCAATCTTTTTAGTTGATGAAACTTTCTCTCGTGTCGCGCGAGACATCAGATTACTTCACTAATGTGGTTCTTGGCACAATGGAGGACCGAGAGAAGAATCATATCGTCAGGAATGACATGATCAATATTCTGATGGAAGTGAAGAAAGGTGAGCCTTATTTTTCATTTGCACTAGATATAATAGGTAGGCTAAATGTTATGCGACCTCCAATCCATAGCTTGAGAGCACAATTTTGCATATCATATTTAAACCTTACTGGATAAATACTTGATCGTTATAAGAAACATAAAAATAATCATATAATATAAACTGAACTGCCTCGTTGGTCTAGTGGTCGGAAGCGCGACTGCTGTGCATGAGGTCTTGGGTTCGATTCCCAGGTCGGGTAAAGTGTTATTGGGTTTTCCCATCAGGAATTTCTCAGTAGCAGCCTTGGAGTCTGGATTTGTGCCCGGTTGATGGCAATAGGCTCGCCCCCTATTACATGGGACTAAAAACATAACTGGCGAAATGTGGGTGTACTAATGAGTACACCTCTGCCTAACCCTTCGGGGATTACAGGCGTGATGTTATGTTATGTTATGTTATAATATAAACAGGTCAACTCACTCACGAGAAAGACGATGAGGACACCGATGCTGGTTTCGCAACAGTTACAGAATCACATATTGGCAAAAAACAACATAATTATGGTAAGCACACTGTGATTGCTTTCAAAGTGATTTTTGTATGCTACAAGATAAATTAATAAAATGAAACAATATTTGTATGAAATTATATGTTAGTTAAGGTATCTGGAATTAACCCTCAGGAGATTAAACAAGCTTAAATTACTTGACAAATTCCCCTTATTCTTTATTACTTATTTTAGTTATAAGTATTTCATGTTCTGGATTGTCAAGTCTGAAATACTGAAAACTCTTTTCCAGAATGGACAGATACTGATCTAGTTGCCCAAGCAGCGTTATTCCTTTTCGCTGGCTTCGACACAGCTTCCACGTCTATGTCGTTCCTCTTGTATGAGCTGGCGGTGAACCCTGACGTGCAGAGCCGCCTCGTGCAGGAGATCATGGAACAAGACGCGAAGAACGGCGGCAAGATCGACTACAACTCTATACAGAGCATGATTTATTTAGATATGGTGGTTTCCGGTAAGATGGTGTTGGTAATGGGAATAATAAGTTAAGTGGCTTCAAAAATGTAGCAAGAGTTACATAAAAAAATAGATAAGTATTTAGAAATCACCTACACTTGAACTAAAAGGAAGGACATTATCACAGACTGAATAGTTTTGGGTATGTTTGCTTAAGATTATAAGTTTTAAATGCAATCTATCTATCAATCCGATTCACTTTATCCAGGTGATCCACAAGGACAAAGGAATTTAATCAAGGACCCTAAGGAAGCTCACTAGTCATGCCCGCGATTAATATATCAACACAGCATTGACGTAAAACTATACGATAGTGATCAATATTATTCTTGACTGTATTATCCCTACGTACTGTTATGCATTTGTTGATTAGTTTATATTTTCAGAGGCACTACGGCTCTGGCCTCCAGCACCGTTTATAGACCGAAAATGTGTAAAAGATTACAATTTTGGTAGACTCAACAGCCAAGCTACAAAGGATTTGATTGTGAGTAAAAAAGACTGCTATCTGGTTCGTGATTATTGGATACTGAATCGTTTTACAAAAGGAATTATGACTTGATCATCGTAATAACATCCTAAGGCTGCGGTTCCACTTAAACACCAATAAGATTGCTTTATCTTCGCAGCTAAAAATAATACAGTAATCTAAGCTAAGCTAAAAAAATATATATTGGTGTATAACAGACATTTTTTCTTAGCAACATAGCCTAGCATAGCTCAAGTGGAATCGCAGCCTAAGTCTTCACACAGGAGTTATAACAGTCCGAGTTGTACCCCAAGGCATTTGGAGGTAGTTGTTCTAACAACATTCTTCTTTGAAACCAACCCTTTTTTTATTCGACAGATTCGAAAAGGCGAGTGTGTCGCTCTTCCAGCTTGGTATTTTCATAGAAATCCAAAGTACTTTCCCGATCCTGCTAAGTTTGACCCTGAAAGGTTTTCGCCGGAAAACCGAGACAAGATAATACCTTTTACGTACTTTCCTTTCGGAATGGGGCCTAGGAACTGTATTGGTGAGTGCAAGTTCGAGTTTAATTTATTTTTATTCTTTCTTTGACGGGCCTGTTGGTCTAGTGGTTAGCGGCCCTGACTGCTAAGCCGGAGCGTGGGTTCGACTCCCACCCAGGACAAACTTTGTGTGATGAGCATGATTGTTAGTTCTGTGTCTTGGTGTGATTTATCTATAATATGTATGTATTTATACATTATATAAGTATGTATATCAGTTGTCTGGTTACCATAACACAAGCTCTGCTTAGCTTGGGATCAGATAGCCGTGTGTGAGTTGTCCCAAGATATTTATTTATTTTATTTTTTATCCATTTCGTATTTCCTTTTTATTGTGCTCAATAATTAGGGTTTATAATTAAAATATTAATCGACTTTTGATGCTGACCTAGTACCTACCTCATCCGAAACTGTTACTGATGTTAAAGTTTAGAAAGTGTTAGGAGAAGTGATTTATATTTGTTTTATTGAAAATATTTATGTAGACATTTAATTTTTAAAAAAGCCAGACTGCCTGTTGGTAGTCTGGACATAACTCATTGAATGAAACTCTTGAACTAAACATTAAAACATGGCGTTGTTAGTACTTGCATCTCTTGTTCAATAGATTTCGTTAATCTCATTTTTAACATTTCCAGGTTCTCGCTTCGCGTTGTGCGAGGTGAAGGTGTTGGCTTACCTGTTCCTCCGAGAAATGGAGGTATATCCTTGTGAAAAAACATGTTTTCCAGCCGAGTTGACGAAAGATGGATTTAACATGCAGTTAAGAGGAGGCGCCTGGGCGAGAATCAGAGTTCGACCTGTCAATAAATCATGAAAGACTTGAATTTGAGTACTGTACTCTGTACGGCCGTAAATCTTGACACATCGTGTTTCAGAAACTGTTTGGCTTTATAGAGCGTTGTCTCTCTCTCTCTCTTACCTGTGTGACAGATTCTTTTATAACCCGTGTCACCAGTATACCTGTGTGTCTTATTAACGCCTGGATAGGTGCTACATACTGCGATAGGTATTAACTAACAACTAACTAAGTATAGTGTTATATCACTTCATACTAATTTCGATTAAGAATACTCGTGAGGTTTGAAGTGGCTGTGCATTGGTACACAAATAATTGTGGTTAGCAACATATATATTTTTTTTTATTTACACAAAAATGATTAAAAATAAACTGAAAACTAAAATTGTATTGAAATACCTAATTAACGCCCTCTATGTCAATAATTATGAACTAATCAATCTGAGTCAGTAATGCCATCTGTTGTTGAATAGTAATATGAAACACTTTCGATGTAAATGATGTAACTATTCGTCAGCAGATGGCGTGACGGATAGCAATATATCCGACTATCCTGTGACTGACTATGTGATGCGCGATTGTTTAACTTTAATTTTAATGTGACTGTTACTTTGGCTATTTGGTTTGGTTTTTTCAAATCCACGTTGATAACTTTGTAACCTACCTACTTTTATAAATTCTGAACTGAATACGCCAACGCGCTTGTGTGTATAGTACTAATTCTTAATATTAAAGTTAAAAAATTAAAGTGTACCTATGAGTACACCTACATTTCGCCAATTATATTTAAGTCCCATGTAATTGGGTGCGAACCCAGACTCCGAGGCTACTACTGAGAAATTCCTGATGGAAAACCCCAATAACAATTTTCCCGACCTGGGAATCGAAACCAAGAGTTCATGTTCAGAAGTCGCGCTTTGCGACCACTAGGCCAACGAGGCACTTAATATTATAGTGATAGAAAATAAACTATAAAATGTAGAGGTTTATCTCAGCCATTCCAACCTACGTACGGAGCTGACCTAATGTGCTAGCTTCTAGGTCGTCTTCTATTTTGCCAAATGACGTACAAAACTTTTAATGAACTAATTGATGGAAATATTTTGACTTTCACCTTGACTTTTACTTTTTAATACAAGACTCAAGTAGTCTAAATGGGCTAACTATCCGAAAGGGGTGATAGAAGCTACTAAGTAAATTAGTAAGCCAGTAACACATAAAAAGAATATACCTACTTACCTACTTAATTAAAAAGAGAGGATCAACATTGGCACGTGATCAACGCTCCTTCTCTATAAACAGTGCAATGAGCTAGTGGCACATAACTCAGCTGATCAATAAAAAAGTCCAACACCCAGACCAGCGTTTCTTAAACTGTTAGTGCTGCCCTCAGCACTAAAAAGCATTTGACAAAATGGTTGTCTTGCCAAACACCACTAACTGTTTGGCGATAATATTCGCATTGTGCCTATTCGTAGTTATGTGTTTTGTGTCGAATCGGTATTATTTGATGATTACGTGATGACGTCGCGGACAACTTCTAGTGCATTCAGGGACCAAGGGGTTAAGAACTACTGACCTAGATAGTCAAAATGTATGATGAGTCAGTTTTTTTTTCTTTGAATAACCGTCTTAACTAACTGATAACTTCTAACTTTGGGAATAATGAATAGAATCATGTACTGAGTCCATGGTAAAAGTTTTTGTTGCCCTTCATATATACTAGTAGGTGTTACATATTCCATATAATTCGCTGTATAATTCCTATTCCCCTACTAGGAAGAAATGAGCCACAGTTGCATCGGTAAGTACCTACACACAGCTATGACGTGCGACAGATCGCTGCGGTTACAGAAATTCCCGAAATAACGTAATTATTATATAGTTATCATTTATACATTTAATTAAACACCTACCTACGGGTTTTACGTTTCAACAATAATGAATCCAATTAAAATATATGTGGTATATATACTGGATAACGACTCTAATACCATAATAATATTCCTTATGCAAAACTAAAGGAAGTTTTCGTTAAAAAAGTTTATTTAGGAACATTTTTAATTAACTTATTTATCAGTTGGTTAATTAAATTTTAAGCTAGCAAATGTAAGGTTTTTTAAACCCCAACGCTAAAAGAGGGTTGTTATTATTCCCAGGGGTTTGCAAAATGTGGGGCTGGCGAAATTGGTAAAACCATGTTTTGTATGCGTATGAAAATAGGTGTCTACTGATTTTCAGCATCTGATTAGAGACTACTTGAGACATAGGATAATAAGATTTACGAGTTTAAAAAAGAGAGATAGGCTTTGCATAGACTTGACCTAACCTTTTAGACTTAGGTATTATATGAAATTATAGATGATTCTGTTTTCGGTTTTTATTTGTTTGGCGTAGAGGATTAATTAAAACAATGTATTTAATTCACATTCATAAATCGTATATTTCTCTTCTTATTTTCACATAATAATTACGAAATAATACATAAAAATCTGTCTTTTCATCAATCGCATGATGATCATACAACTACATAATGCATTCTTAAAAATAAAGAAAAAATCTTATAATAAATGAACATAATACGAAACAAAATGTTTAACGCCTATAAATACTTAATAACTGGAATTATGCTCACAAACTATTATTATTGGATCAACATTGAGAAATTAAAACAATAGAGGCTGACTTCAGATAAAAAGACAATTTAGCCAAGTTGTCAAACTGTTCAATATTAAATGCAATCGACTGACTTTAATGCTTTCTGAACTCTGTAACATAACGCGGTGCATTATTTTTTAAAATGTTTAAAAAAATCTCAAATTTCACATAATATCTCTATCGATTCAGGATAAACTTTTGTCAATAACTAAATCAGCCAATATATCTAAAATCTACATAAGATTATAGAAAAAAAAATGCTTTAAAAATTAAAAGAAAATAAAATAAGTACACTATGTATTTAATTTAATTTTTTTTCAAAGTGAATCCACATTAACGTTAATTCAAATATCAAGTTTCACTACAATAGACTAGCCATAACTTAGATATTAATAAATTCAAATGAACTGATTATTTTATTGTAAAGAGAGTTAAAATCGTTGTTCTAATAAGACACAGGCTTTGTACTGTCACTTTGTATAACGATACATAAATAAAATATCATAAAATCAATCTTATTATTAATAATTATCTGTACTTCAATAAATATATTAGTTTTTGTGTAAGAATGAAAGGTTAATATAATATTTCCGATTCTTGTATACATATTAAAAATATATGGCTACCTACAACTGTTTGAACTGGGTAGTTGTTAGTGATGACGACTGAAAGGAACTATTTACAGAAAAAATATGTTTTAAATTTATCTTACATCACAGCGTGTGCCTGAGAGTCGCAAACTTAAATACTAAACAATATTAAAATTAAATTGTCAAAATATGTATTTTACTTTTTAAATCTTAAATTAAAAACTCTTTTTCATCAAAACTAATCTTTGGCCTGCAGATCTTTTTGTCATTTTATTTTTATTTGCACGAAAGCGCATTTTTATCTTAAGATTTTTAAACTAACACTGAGACGGGAATTTTAAATAACAGTATAAAATTTATTTAAATTACAATTAGAGATGAATCTTATCATAAAATATTAGAGGTCGACAAATGACATGAATTGAAAGAAACTATGAAATTAAGTACATTATCGTTTTACGTATACAATACATATGGCAACTCGAAATATGCTTAACATTATTATAAAGTAACTGGACACTAAACAACTTAAACCTATAGTTTATAAATTAATTGGAATGTTCGCATTATCATAACACTCTACGTATTACACACACGTATCATACGGTAACAACAATTAAAAATACTTTATCAAAAATTCGTAAAGTTTCTACGTAAACAACCATCAAAATTTTTGTTCGACAGTACAATTGTACATCGAGAATAAAATACTAATATAATTACTTAAAAAAATAATATGGACATACCAACGGGTTGGTACGGGTTAATTGACGGGACAATCCAACCGATCGGTGTCCAACAGATCGGTATCCAACCAATTATATATCCAACAAGTAATTGATCCAACATCCACGAGTACAACCATTGAAACTATTTCGATTCGAACATTGAGCCTATCTTAGCTAATTACATTCATATAACTTTTCAAAAACACCTAACATTGAGACCACCTCCAATTTGCCAATTATGGTCGAATGTCCTACAAATATTTGGACTGTAGGTCTAGAGCTTTATCATAAGAAGAAAAGAATATAATAATTCTATATTATTACGTACAAAGAAGGGTATAATAGATTACTAATATAGCCCCGGACAACTTGTATACTCATAGTTCTAGTAACATCAAAAATGTTAGTAGCCATCCTCTAACTAAACGATGGTCGTGTCGTAATTACCCAACAAGACCATATCTTGACCATCCAGGTTTGGAGGTGATCCCACTTCTTTTCATATATTAACCTGATTATAACTATTCATTTCATTCAATAGTGTCCTTGGATGTAACAATGTATTTATGGAAAACACAATTGACATTGTCTACTAGATAAATCATTACTTATCTCTTCTCGACACATTAACAATCATTTTAATCACTTCTTTATGTACTTTTGATCAAATGTTTACCAAACGTCCAGGACTTCTCTGCTCCTAACTTACTTACTATTACTGTATTTTCGAATATTCCTCCTCAAACCAAACTCTCCAAGGACAAGACTGTACTAACCTCGTACATAACCATCGACATATCACTGTTTATCTTACTCTGAGCATCGACTTTTAACAAATTTTTAGTCTAATTCTTTTTTAACTTAAACTAAGAGTAGGACATATCGCTTAGGTTTTCTGATTTGACTTTGACGAAGTTGGGGTTGTCGGTCTTGAAGTCGGGTCCTTTGTGGCCGAACTGGTACACGAGGCGAGCCGTGGGCACGGACACCAGCACTGCCTGCCTGTAGTGGTACCTCATGGCTCTGCTGAACTTCTCGAAGGTCATATTTTCGTTCTGCTTCATGTGGCCCCACAGCTTTGCCACCTCGTCCGGTTTCACGAACCTGCAATGAAAAATGCTTTGTTAGTCTAATTCTATTTATGTTAACGAAATGCGCTGTGAATTATGCATTTGCAACATTGTCACAGGCCACGTGCTCTGTGTTATTGTGTGAGATCTATATATTCGAATACATATTACCGACTGTTAAACGATAAAGCGCAAGTATATTTATGTTCTAAATCTTGTTGTGAAGGTTTATTATGCTTTTATGGTTTGTGCATCGTTTAATTTCACCTATAAGGTTGCTCAATCGTAGGCCGCGTCAGTTTATTTCTTGGAAATGTAATTACTAAATACAATACTATCTTCAGTGTCGGTTATTGTGATTCATTGCTCAACTTTTAAAGAGTTAAACCTTTTTAATTTCAACCAGTGCACGACACCCTCTTTGTAGTGACTGCACTCGTCGGAAGTGTGTCGCCGTAGCTGGAAGACAAGCAACCTCTATCTGTACGTGACCCCCATTCAAGTAACCAAAGGATAATGAAACTTTGACACTTAGTATCAAGGTCCAAACTGCAACCTGAGCATCGCTGAGGTTCACACACAATAATGCAGTTTTTAGTTTTCCATAGAATACTATGATATTGTTGTTAGACCATCAAGTGAGTCGTATATAACATCGATGAATAAACAATTATAATCAAGTCAAGTTCAACTAGAAACGATAATAACACAGCTCGTCATATAATTTAATGCTCATTAAATGAATTCTCAACCTTTATTGGTTAGACTTATATAGTTGTTGTGGCATAAAAGTATGTGTATAAGCAACCGTGTCAAGTTCTGATGCAAAGTGTCCAGATAATTGTGTGCAGAGTCAAGGATATCTTGTTGCAGTCATTATCGGCATAGTTAGCAAACGTGACGAGGAGACCGACAAGCGAGCGGACAATGCAGACGCCGATGTGAGATCAAATAAATATTATTCTGAATGCTCTACTGAGGCGTAGCAACGCGCGCCGCGACGATGCGCCCGCCGAACAATGCGTTGTGACAAATGATTAACTATCGTCCATGTGGCCTACTATTTACATTAATGATTATATTAATTTTGCTTTAACGATTACCGCATTAGCTTTTTGCTCCTGCTTTATAACCTTTTTTTAATGTTTGTTTTACTTGTTCGGTAACTAGGTAGCAACTCATTAATATATTGGATTGTTAAAAACTGTGTTTTGCATAAATCCACATGTTAGTGTCTACGTACCACCAGTTCATCAACTCGACGCGTGAGTATTTGATCAACAAAAAAATTTATTTATAACTTTCCTTTTGCGTTAAACAGTGTTTAACATTGAGAGTCTAGGTCGAATGCAAATTATTGAACGATTCGATATCGCAAAGGGAATTACGTGTTAGCGTCTATTTTATTGCTCTCCATAAAACTGTTGGAAGTCAGCCGTGGCATTGGCGTGGCGTGTCCGAAGCCGTTTTTTCTTCGACTCATCTGTTATAATTACGTTTTTTCTCTTGTACAGTGATCTGTCATTGGGCCACAATGCCACATCCTGATCGATTGCCACACCGAACCTTAGCTGATAATAACTGGTCGTTTGTTTCGCTTCCGACATCGTTGTTTAAAGTTTATTGACTAATTCACTTTGTGTTTTGTGTAATCTACGTAATCGTCGGTCCACCTGTTCAGTACGGTCAG
Source organism: Hoplodrina ambigua (assembly GCA_949774945.1). Classification (NCBI taxonomy): domain Eukaryota; kingdom Metazoa; phylum Arthropoda; class Insecta; order Lepidoptera; family Noctuidae; genus Hoplodrina; species Hoplodrina ambigua. Next base: position 353,629 of record OX458974.1, on the reverse strand, counting down.
AAAATGTATCTCATTGTTGCTTATACATACTAAATTAATTAATTAATATTACGGATTCCGATCGTAACTATTTTGTTAGTCTAAACAATGTAATATGGCGCGCGTCTAGCTTCCTCCTAGATATAACAGGAAATGCAGGTGCATAGTTATAACGAACACTTAATCATATCAATTTGTCAGACATGTTAAATAACAATAATTCTGTTTTAAAAGTTGTTCAACGTCATCAATAAGCATACAAAATCATGAATAGAATAATGGTTTAAGTACTTTTAAAGACTAGCAGAATTTTCTTCATTTATTTAAAACAATAGGATGTCATTTTGAAAAACCAACAAGTAAGTGTATTATATCATTAACCTTGTATGAGCGTGGTATGAACTATAAAAAATGTGATTCATACGAATTTGGATGCTCGTTGCGTACGAACGAGGCCGGCTGGCGGCCTTGTGTTGTATCGCTGCATCAGTTGGGCCAAGGATCGAGTGTGACCCTACGTGACACGCATGGATACCAAATGTACGGTGAAAACTGTGAGGATGATACGAGTGATGCTATTGACGAAGATATTAAGGCAAGAGACGGCACGTCACACACATCAAACAGACTGCACATTTAAGGACGAAGCACACTTCGTGCCTTGACGAAGTTATAAAATATTTATCGAAATGCTACATTCAAATAAAACAAATTGAGGTGCCGCTTTTAAGTGTCCATAATGCCTTTCGAAGTATCGGCCACAGCAAAATGACTTCGCAGAATTCATTTAATGCCAACACAGGAACCCAAAATTTGATCAATTTAAGAGTCGTTTGGACTTGAATGACGCGCAATAACACATACATATTATGTATATGTATATGTAAACAGTAACCTGTTTGACCCCCCTCTCGGAAATATCCCCCGCGTACAAGTAAACTTGCAAAACGTGACTCTGGCTTTCGTAAACAAGTTTTCGGAGACCTCCTTTGGTTTTTTTACCGAAACTTATCTGATGGTGCTCGTCCTTTGTTGCTGTGTATGCAAATCAGGGGCTTGAACATGATGGGATGGTATGTTTGTACCTACTTGTGTACTTCTTACTATTGCTTTACATCTGTTTCACTTCAGTGAAACATCATTCTTTGTTTAAGATAGGTAATAAAATATGATTGTACATAAATAATTGTAACGTAATAAAATCTTCCCCCAAACTGTTTGTCTTATAACCGAGGGAAGTAAAGTGCGTTAGCTGTGCATTTTTGCAGAGCTCAGTACGTTGTCGTATATTAGAAATGACGGATTTTTTTAATGTAATTTTCGGTTATCATTTGGTGATAGCGGCCACGCGCACATATCCCGTGTTGTTGCTGATGACAATCGTTATTAATTCGTCAGTGAAATAAGTGATCGGTGGCAGGCAACCCTGTATCTTAACTCGTATCTAACAAGTCCTATCAAATCTTTTGTCAGTTCAGTAAAACACAGGAGCCATGTTCCTCCGACAATCATTGCAAAACATCTCATCTTTGACAACTTGCATACCATCACATGCAAGCTTTCTCTTCATTCTCCTTGGCCGTATAAATCAACGACCCCTTTACAGAACTTACTAATTTATGTCGTAGCACCAAGCTGTAAAGCAAGCCTACTTAATTTAATAAGGCGACCCGCTTACGTCATCCGTCTATACCTTTATCACATCATATCGGTGCATTGACAGATAAAGCCTTGGCAGCATTCGCCTTGGCAAACGGTGCGTTTAAAATGCAAATATATGCGTGCACATAGAGTGAATTACCTGTGAATTTGTCTTTTTGTTTCACATCTGTAGAAGGGACATACCCGCGGGGACGAACCGATCTCAATGATATAGCGATTAATTTGCACACTGTACACGATTCCTGGTACTCGGTAGCGTGAATAGGCGTAATTGGCATATTTGTGTGTGGTTTTTGTAAAAGATACGGTTTCCAAAAGAATTTTAAAGTACCACAAACATGTTTGGTGTTTGTTTTTTGCTGAATTCTTTTCATAAAGATAATACATTTTTTTATCAAACTATACTATAGCACTGGATAGATACCGGTTTCGTTAATACATTTATCACGGTCAGTTGCTACCCAGTGCGGCTGATGCTACTACGTGCAAACTGAGGCGAACTCGTTCAGATAAGCCATTAGCATGCTGGTTGGTGTAGTTACCACACCAACATTGTGTGTATCATTTTTTTTTTTCAAATCATAAACTGAACCTGTTTCGACAACCGGTTTTCATTTTGGTTTATAAACTCGTAAATAAATATTCGTATAAACGTCTTTGAATTGAGGTGCTTGGATTTATATTCTGTTATTAATATTTATGATTTTGTTAATCCATTTCATGTGATGCTTTAAAATATTTAAAAGAGAAAATTGAGCATAAATATATTCAAAAACTTTTGTTTCTTGAGACTTTATCAGGTACAACAGTCTGTAGGAAAGGTTGATGATGATGATCATACTAGAGCTGTGATCCAAGCTACTGATGGGAAATTTACCCTTGTGTAGTTTACGTGATATGGGAAACTAACAATTTATTTATTCCTATTAAAATTGTATTATTGTGAAACCCAACACGTCAATGCTCTTTGTGGCTTTGACTAATGATGACGCATGCACTTAACAGTTTTCTTTTCAGAGAAGTTTCATAGCAAAGCTTTCAAATGATGTAATTTGAAAAGTTATTTATGATTATTTACTTTAACAAAACAAAGATATTTTTTAACTAGTCAATTTTTCACTTTATTTTACTGAACTTTTCTATTAACTTTCTAATATATTTGCGGCTGCGTTCTCTAGCTACGATTGGCAGCGAAGTTTAATCCAGTGCTGGTTCATTAATAGTACGAACCTTTGCCATAGGGTCGGCAACTTGTAGATAGCTGATAGCCTTATCAGTGTGTTAACGACTTGAATCATTAGGGTTATCGGATATATCGGAGTTTGGTAGACGTGACGTCTAAATAGCAGTGAACTTTTCTCATATTTACTATTTAAATGTAACTCGCTTACAAATTCATTTTGTTCTACGTTGTTGTACTATACACGGACATTTTCAAAATTCTAATTAGTTCCCAGTAGCTCTATTCCGTCTCTTTGTTATTTCAATGTTAGCACGTCAATATTTTGTTTTGCTAATCTCCGAATTGGTTCTACTGTTGCTGGTCGATAGAATTGTTTAATGCTATGAGATTGTTATTTCTCTGTCAGTTATCAGGAGATTCTTGATACAAACCCTCGCAGTAGCGGATTATAAGAAACATATAACCCCTCTTTTATATAACTTACTAGCTTGCATTGCGATATCTTATCACTTCATAGAAGCAATGCAGTAATCTATTCCTTTTGCGATATGTTATTACTCAATGCTTCGTCCACTTCTATACAAATAGAGGAATTAAGTTTATCCATATTTGTAGCGATCACATCACTGGTATCAAGTCCTTCTTCTTATGTTTTGGTTATAAGCAATTAATCGTGAAGACATTTCAATAGCTTTCTGTTATTTTTCAAGACTAATTATGAAACCTTTTTAGAAGTTTTTTTAAGAAATACTTGGACGATTTTAGAAATATTTGCGAAACTTGATAGGTTGGTTGATTTAGGGCAGCCATATTTGATCCTCGATTCTAATTTGGTTATTGTATTTGATGATTCATCTTGCACATGTTGTAAAAGAATTTTTAAAAGCCACATAAGCATATGGCCAAGTATCAGATGTCTCATTTGGCTCTATCAAACTTAAGATTTTAATTGTAGTGAAGAGTTCCTATTGCTCATCTCTCAGCAAACTGTTGTTTTAGCTAAGTTGCCTTTAAATTCTACTTATTTACCAGGTTCAGCATCCAGAGTGTAGTTATTTGTTAACCAAAGTGTAGTAAAAGCTGTTTCATTGCAACATTCTGAAGACATTAGTTAAAAGTTGTGGTGGAAATTTTTGGCAAGGCGCTCCACACACCTACGCTTAACCCGAACAAACAAATTTTGACTCTGTGCGTGTCGATTTAAAGTTTAGTTTCTTCTGCAGTGATGTACCGTACGATTGTTTTAAATTCTGAGCATGTCTGAATTAATGCGTTCCAGGTATTGTGTGTAGTTGCGTACGTAAACAAGAGATGTTCGCGAACAGTTTGATTTCTTTTTTAGAGTTTTTTTTCTTTTAAGTTACTTCTGTTAACCGCAAAGTTTACCGTCCACTCGGTCATTTCACTGGTGACTTTACATTGTTCAAAAACGTCATAAATAAATATTAGTTTTTTATACTTTTGTTTGCGAATGTTGAATCGCAAGGGAGAGAAATTGTTGTGTTTACTAGTATTACGGTAGTAGTAAACACAGTCTTCTATGTGTAACTTATTAGAAAGTTAGTGGTTAGGAGATCGGCGACCATATTAACAATGCTAGGTATATTGTGTTTCTTCCAATCAATTTCTTATGGTGACTAAAAACCTGTCATGATGTCTGTTGGTTCAGCTACAGTCACCGACAGATGGGTTTGAGAGAGAAAGTTATCTTTTACAAAAGCAGTTAGTTATGAATGCAGTATCGTAGGTGTTCATCAAAAGATGTATTTCATAACATCGGTAGGTGTTCAATTATGTATAAGTTCTTCGATACCACTCAGTTCTACTAAAATCCGCCTCCTAAACAAGTTCACGTCACATTTACACTAAAATCCAAAAACTAAACCAACCAGTTCTCAGAAAAACAGAAAAAAGATTAGCTTATGTTCAAAATTCAACACATTTAGGTATTTAATAAATCGTACCATGAATTTGTAATTATTAGCATATTAATTAACATAATGAAATACAATAGTTGTACGAAACGGATGTTTCAAACTGCTCATTTAGATGACTTCCGAGAAAATGCAAATCACTCGGTCAACAGCTGTGTGTATTACACGAACAAATACACACATAGGAACAGACTATGTACATAAAGAATAACATTATGTATTGGTACTATTATTATGTACAAACGTGTCCATACAACAATGTATTGGCGTTTACTATCACTGTCGCAGTCATAACGCTTTTCAGTCGTATCAACTATTGTCGTGGTTCCATTTTCAACTGTTTAAAATTCGAACTGCGCGCGCGCCTCACGTGCTGCCATTTTTTACAAACACCTTGAGTCCGCTTTGCGTCATCGCTCTGTTTTTACAAAAATACGGCTAAACTAACTTAGTTCACTAATTTGGTACTAAAGCTCGTAGATGACCCTACTTAACCCTAAGGTCGGATTACATTGTTACGTTTGCTGATAAGATTGATGGAAAATTAGGGTCACCAAAACTCGTCATTTCGAAAACAGGTCGAAATTTAAGTGACGTCGCCGCATAATCTCTGATCGTTCGATTCCAACGCATTCTGATAGCGATGATACCGATATCGTTGTGTTTACTATTTTATTTCACGTTTTCCTCAAGCTATCTCGCTCTGGCGCGTCGGTGGACAGACAGCGCCACTTTAATTGCTATAGTGAACGGTATTTATATCGTGACCCGTATTTTTGCAATAAAGTCGCGTCATAGGGTGTTAAAAAATCGCATTTTTTCAGAGATTACTAACAGCTGGGCTTATGTATTGAGGTTGTGTTGGTTTGCGGTTGAATTAAACAGAAACTTGCAATGTTATGAGTCTTGTCAACATTGCACTTACGTACTTGACACGAAGTACAATGCTTCAATGGACAGTTGTGACAGAAGAGCACATACCTACCTACCATGTACAAGAGTGTTTACTTTAACATTTATCATCATCACATGTTTCACAAAGTATTGTTTTGATTTGTTTCTACGAACACGTTTTAACACCAATTTGCGACTGTGATTTTTAAAACCTGTTTATTGATAAAATCTTGTTTGTATTAATTTAGTAAGGTTAAGAAAAGTTTGTCAACTTCACAAAGAGACACAAGTTCTAATCATTGCTTTGCGCATGATTCATCATTATTGACAGAGATAAGCCAGTTATCAGCTATGTTGTGAGAAAAGACTATTGAGAGATAATCTGTTAATAAACATGCGTCGTTTTTTACTCATTACTCGCGGTCACATTGACTAATCAACAAAAGAACGGAATAAATAAAATAATACTCAAATGTGGACGTATCTTTGTGTACGTTCAGTTCGGCGCACGCGCCGCCGCGGTTGCGTCCTACGTAGCGGATAAAACATGAAACATGACTTTCAGGAAAGATAGAATGTTTCCCACCATCTTGCCGTTACAAAATCGCATCGTAAAAAGCAATGAACCACGACAGAACATGCCAGGAAGACTGTTACGTTACGCTTGACTCCACAGCGAAAATCATAAGAATTTTATAAACGAAAATAGCTGGACAGCTTGTAATCTTGATACTTCGATTAGGTTTGATATAATCGTGCAACGTTTATCTGTGATATCTTTATCAATAATGAGCATAATAAAAATACTAATCAACAACATTGTTGTGATATTTCTGGGAAGCTTTAATATTCAACAACAAACAAGCTACATAACTTGACTATTATACGCATTTGTACATACATCGCAAGTATTCGCACACAGCTATTTAATTGCGTAGATTTCTCAGCCGTTCTAGTTCTACATTCAATCGAGATGACTCACATATTTTTTGCAGGTATAAAAAATCTTAAACCATTTTCCTCATTAAAGGATCATTTTAAAATATTCTTATCACATATTTGGTGTTACGTAATTTATGATACCGTTATAACATAAAACTAGACATTATTAATGAAGTTGATTTGCATAATTGACGGTGGCACACGTCAGCGCGCGCGTGCTACACGCGGCAGGTGTCTGTGTGCGTGTGATGTGATAGTGTGGGAAATCGGCCGCGGGGGAATCCCGACGTGCAAAATACTTGTATATCTACGATTATGTTTTAAGAAAACGTGGGAGTTGGATCTGTTTTTTTTTATAGTTGTCACAGGGTTATCACACAGTGATTATAGGGTGTCAATATTTTTATAAAGCGTAATCTTAAACACATTTAAAAAAACCAGCTGCTTATCAACAGACTTATGACGAAAGATAAACATGACATGTCATTTAAAAGCATTGTTTAGCATTAATAATATAACTAATTAAGATACATGGACTTCCCTAGTCAAAGATCTCCTAAGCCATTGTTGGCTACAACTGTACTTATTATTATATTGTTTTATCTTTCACTTTATTACTTCTGTCAGAACTAAAGTCAACACATTATAAGCTCGAGTACATTTTAACTTTCACTTATTATACGACTTTGTTACCTAAGAGCTGTATCCGCCTAACATAGTCCGCGTATGTTGTTCTGTCATATATCCACTACTGCTTCACTATATACTTTAAATTAAAGATAACTCGTGTAATAAATCAGAGATAATAATGGTATGGAAGCGCTTTGATTAAAAACCGACTAATGTCAGTCATATTTCTCATTATTCCTCAAAACTAACACGTTAGTCTTCAAACTGAAAGTTAACTGTTCAGCTACATCGAAACTTTACAAACCACTTTCACGTTACTTATACAACATTCAAAAGACATTTAAGTTTACTTCAAAAAGTTTTCCATTGATTGTACTTAATACTTAATTTCAGAAGTATAGTTTAGAATTTTCTAAAGTTCCAGCATTTTTCCATCCTTTAAGACTAAGTAGTTCCATGAAACCCTCTACTAATTATGTTAAAAGGAACAACACAACCCTTTCTACTTGAGCTCAAGTAAATACTCATTTACTACCAAAACAGTAGCGTAAAAACAAAGACATTGCTAAGAAAAAAAATCTTGCAAAAGACACTGGCCTCCCCGGAAGAAGGGAGACTTACTAATCAATATAATAGAGCCACTATGAGAAAAAATACATATATACGCACCAAGGCGTCTGGTACATGCGAAATGACGCCCTCTGTATATAGCGTTAAGGTACATAATGCTGAAAGTAGGTAGCACGAGGCTGCCCTAGTTATAAATAGATTTTCACGAAAAAGAAATGTTACAGGGAATTTGGTGCAAACCGGGCACAGAGTAATGAATGAGGTAGAAGGTGCTTGGTGCAACATTGTTTTGTACTTTTTTCGTTTAGGATATTTTTTTGGGTTTTTTGTTTATTTTTCCTATTCATATTATAGTCAAGGCAGCAAGTAATACGATGAAAATATTTATAATAAGTAGAGGCAAAGTATTGTTATTTGTTTTCCAAAAAAAAAAACAATGCTTTAGGTTTTTATCCTTAAAAGGACTGTTTAATAAATTATTTATTTTGATATGGATACAATGGCACTTGTTTATATATGAATTGTAGGTTTTATGTAAGGGGAAAATAGATAATATTATTTAAAAATATATTTTCCAGATTATTATATTTAGAGTCCGTTACACTTTTATCATATTATGTCATTGTTATTTAAACGGTTTATCAGAATTAATAATGATTTTGGTTTATATTTATATATTTAGTTGCTAATTGCTCGCATCATTTAAAATGAACATTTATCATATTTATACTTGTTTATATGCGAATATATATTTATATATTGGAATATTACGTCGGTGAAGATACCTATATAATATTAATTAGTGGTGTAAACACAATAATATTGTACACTAATTGGCTTGTTACTCCGACGTATAAACAGTGCTTAGTTTAGTAACAAGGTCAAAAGATTAGGGCTTATCTTAACACCATATGGGTCGCAGCCTTTACGACCTCTCGTTATATTTTTTATTGTTAAAAACTAATTTAATTGTATTCCTTGATAAAGAATATCATTTTACTTTTAAGTGATAAAGTTTGTAATTAAAAGGTTTAACAGTCAACGCCAAATTTGTGTTGATGATTTAATTATATAAAAGAGCTTATTTTTTAGGGATATCAAATTAACTAGCTGGCATATTTTTTTCTTTTGTTCATTAGCTGGTCCCGATAACCAGTTTTATCCTTTGTAAAATTGAATTCATTTTGTATATACCATAGGTACCTACAGAGTACTTCGCGTTAAAGTACAAATAGTTTAAGGAAACACTGAAAACTAGTTAACATTTTAAAATAATAACATGACATAGTGATGTCATGACTATGGAATGAAATGCCAGAAGGAGTCTATTTTCCTGAAACTTCTCATTTCAGAACAAAATAACTGAAAACAAATTAACAGAAAAGAACCTATTTTAATTTATATCCCTTATCGCAACATTAATTATTACACCAAACAGCCTCATGACAAAAATAAAATAAATGAAAAATATTATATTTCCAAAAAGAAATTGTCTGAAACATCGCTACACGCGCTCTAATTTCTCTGGACCACACTCACAGACGCAATTAAGTCGCGTACACGAGCTGTCGGGGGCGAGGGTGGCTGCACGAGTAACCCTCCCCCGGGAGTGGGGGGCGGGAGAAAAAATGCGCGTGGAACGAGAGAAAAAGAAAAACGCGAAAAGCGGAAACAAGTTCCCGCGACACGTGACTGTAGGCTTCCCGGGAACGTTGCCATGGCAACGGTCAGGGCTGCCGCGTAAATACGCCGCTCTTTGTCGAATAGCACTGCAATTGCTTCTTTTTCTTGCGTAATCTGTGTTATGTTATGTTCTTGTAACTTTATTGTGTATTCCTAATGTGTTTTGTGTTTTTCTCCACATAGTATGAGATTATAGTGAACAAATTACTAACTCATCTTTAAGTAAAAATTGGTTTAATGATTAAGTATTAAAGTTCAAAATAGCATGTATTATTTGAGGACTTCGTTATTTAATGTGACCTCAAAAGTGACACGTAGAGTAAATTCAGACTACAGTATGTCACTGCGGGACTTCCTTTATGTACCTACTTAGCTAAGTTCCCAAATTATAAGTAAAAAAGAACATATATGTAATGTTTAGTAGTTATGACTACTGTTAGTTAACTAGTTAAACAATAAATATAAAAGTATCCATTACCTCAAACAAAGAAAAAAGTGCTCCCAAAAACAAAATATTAAGTTACAAAAATAACACAACATCTTCCTATCCAATTACAATATCCCTCAGACCTCTAAATTAATAACTACCCACAGAAAAGTAAGCAAAACATTTTTCTTCGGGTATTTCATCGATAAAAATAGGCGAACCGTCCACGTGTATCCCAGTGAAGTAACCGGAAGCTCGTACCGGCCTTGGCGGTGCGTAGCAACCCCGGAAGAAAAAGAAAAAATCTATAATAGTACTACGGTGCAGGGGGGGCGCCCTAGTTGCGGCCCGGCTACCCTTCGCGAGGAACTGTATGTACCAGGCCCAGGCCCTCGGCGCACAACATCCAGTTTTAGTTAATAACATAGACTAAAGTTTTGATCAAACAATTTCAGAATTGAACTTCTTTAATAAGTTGGGAGTTTGATGTGCAGTGCACTCTTGTTTTACTTGTTTCAGCCTCAAATAACTTGGCTATAATCTACGTAGTACCTACTTCTAATATGTTTCAGGCAATGTGATCGCCTGTTTCCCCATATTACCAAAAGAAAAACAACTTTATAAACTTTTTAACAATAAATGATTAATTAATTTGTATAGTGATTAAACCGTTACACGTTCCGCAGTAATCTGCCTACTTGAAGGGTCAACTCAATTCACGTGCCTACCTCAGCAATATTTCTAAATATTGGAGGCAAATTCTGGGAAAAGCCGAGGAAAACGCGTGGGAAAGCGCTGTTCCCGGAATTCGTTCCATTATAAGTGGGTACATTTTTGTGATACTTATCAAAGCGGCACGAGTAAAACATTGACCTAATATTGAATAGACGTAAGTGACGGGGTTGTGAAAAGGAAAAATGGTTGCAAATAAGATGAAATATAGAGTTGAATATTATATTGATATTTTCTTTGTTTACCTGATAGACCTTGCATTGCGATATAGATTTTAGAGATAATAATCATATTTTACGTGATATTTTGAACTAATGAAACTGCTATTCAAATGCAAGCACATTAAAGTTTGAATTGATAAGTTTGAAGCTAAATCGCTTCCTAGCGCTTTAACCAGTTTCGGGCTATAAAAACCGCGAGGTCGAGACGAGACGGGCAAAAACGCACCATCGTAAAATAATACAATAACACAGACAAAAAACCAAAGCTCGGAGAACCAATAAACATTTAATACTTGGGCGCGTATTGACATGATTACTTGAATTTACCATTCAGTGACCTTTAATAAGATATATATATTACCAGGATTTTGGTATTGGTCAGTCAGTTTTCAAACATTATGAATTCACATTTGATTGTTACATCGTGAGCAGTTTTAATTAACGACGTAGTTAGTTCATTATTATTACGAATTTACGATAAAAACAAATTGGACTCCACTACGCTAATTTCAATAATTTCGTTGCGATCATAAATTATGATGTCAATGAAAACTTGATAGAAGGTGCAATACTTGATGCTTATTTACTAATAGGTATCACCTATCTCATCTAGATAGACGTGTATCTATGACGATTCGAGCGTTGGTATTTTTTCCTTTGCTTTGAAAGTTTTGGGATTATATAGGATTACAATTTATCAACACGATTGTGTTTATATCTTTTATATTATTATAGGTATCTTCGTATAATGTTGATATTATCTTCAAATAATTATGTCCCAATGAGTCAGGTGCTCAATTTAAAGAAAGTACAAAGAGATGCCAATTTGGAAGCACTTTGCATTTCATTCGCAGTGATTGGTCATCTCGTTAGCATACTGTGGCTAGGAATTCCCCAGCACATGTAATGTGTTATCTGTGTACTACTATCCAGACGTGGTTTGCTCTTTGACATAGTTTATCAAAGTTTGCACCGACTTCTTTGTCGATAAGTCGTGGAAACGGATGTCAGATTTTAGAGACGTTAGGTAAATCTTTGATCATTGCTGACTTTGAAATAACAGCAAAGAAGGAGAAGGTTTTTTTAATTCATTTGTATTGGAATTTTAGCTTATTAGTTCATTAATTTATGCTCATTTGCTCGATTTCTGAGTTGACGCTAATCAAGTTCTTTTAGGGTATAATTATCAAGTTTCTCTAATATCGGTAATTCTCTTTTTAATATAATTTTCTTTTTAAAGTAATAATATCATAGGAATCAAACTAGTGCTCATAATATATTTGATTAGTATACATGAAGTCAGCATTAATTATCGTAAAGTAAACTCGCATTAAATTCTAAGGCTGGGAATGTATTGAAGTGGCGACAGCGGTGCAGATGTAATGGACATGCGTTGTTATATTACATTACTTGTCCCATTAACAATAAATTGTTTCCGCTTAACCAACCACATTCCTGAGTATTATTGCATTAAAAACAAAACATTTGAGCAAGATTTTAAATCCCTTTCAATACGTGTCCTGCATTGTTCGCGTAGCTACTAAATCGCCTCCGCCTCGCTACTGTAGCCTCATCCTAAATCTAGTTAAATCTAACATAGAAACCGGTTGCGAGATCTTCAGGCCACCTCGAACGGCCAATAAAAACCGCATACAGTCATACTTAATGATAATACTAGTGTATATTACTGTGTTGACCTTTGAGAATATGATGAAGAAAACGTTCAGCTGAAAACTATGAATCTTTAAGTAGTTACTAGGGTACTGTGTGAGGGAGATGAAAGTAGAACATTTTCGTTCGAGCGTAACTCTATAGAGAAACTAATATCTGTCGCAAATTAGATTTTAGTAAGGCTAGTTATGAGTTTACTTATTACAATTTTAAAAGAGTACGTATGGAGTTTCTTGCCCATTCTTCTCCATACAAAACTACCTTTTTGAAGGGGCAAGTAGATTCAATTCTATTTTGTTTTTTGTGTTTGACGTTCAAAAGTGCCTTATTGGCCTAATTGAAATAAATGATTTGACTTTGACTTTACAATTCGTTAATAAAAGTATTTAAAAAACTTTTGTCGATTTAATATCGTAGTTTGCTTTTTACTTTTGCAAAAATGCAGCTAGTCAGTTTTGATTTAGTAGCACCCTAACCATTTGTGTTCATTTACTATTTTTGACACTATAGTTAATAGTATTAGAGCTAACCAGTAAAGCGAAACGTTCCCACTGAAATGCGAATTGCACTTAAGTTCTCGTGCAAAGAAAAATAATTCTAACGCCTATAACAATAAGCACCATACTCAAATAAAACGAGATCCATACATTGATAAATGAAGTTGTAAAATGTTTGACAAGACCCGATAAGATAATTTAGACTTAAATGTGGTACAAATAAGATCGAATTTTAATGAGTGAAGTTATATCATCAACATGTGAACCATTGAGCGAGGCCAGCGTCGAACCGGCACGGCAAGGTTGAGGCGACAGATAAAAACAACAAACAAAACCACAGAATAAGTTATTGTGAGGACTTGAGAATATTTGCTAAACCGATGATTTATTTGGATGATCCTTTAAAAGGCGATGGGTCAGTGTATATGAAAGCCAACGAACTTGAAACACACCGAACGGGTTAAGAAGAATTTTGAACATTTGAAGAAGTAATTGATGTTGAAAAAATGTCATAAATCATGAGGGTAAAAACACACGTAGGTGTCGATAAATATCTTACAATAATACAATTTTAAATTGTGATAATATACGAGTAATATTTTCTAATTATATTCCTACCGAGTTGCATACTCCTGCTGCGGGAGCGGCGGAGGTGAGTGCCCCTATAAAACAGTCGTTAAATGGCTATTAAAGCTACTGATCTTGACATTAGGATCTTGCAAACTTTCTTGAACAACAAAGAAAGGGACTTCAAAAGAAAACAAATGTATGCGAAACTTTGCAACACCTCCTCGAATGTCCTAACAAATAATATTGTGCTATCGTTTATAAACCAATTAGATGTAAACATTTAATTACTGATTCATTGGTAACGATCGCGTGTCAAATGATCCTTAATAATGACCTCTGTTGAGATAAGCAAGGCCACTTGCTCGTTGTCTTTATAAGTGTTATAGAAAAGGGCAAAAATTATAGAATGATGGCCTTCCATCGATGTCCTTTGTTAAAGTATTTTCAAAGTTATAAGGATATTATTTGTCGTAAATTAATTATGGTAAAAATAATTTAAGATTCAACTATGCTTCCAGTTACTTTATCCAGATAATCGATCTGCTTAACTAAATATTGCTGATAGTTACTCTGTACCAGCAGATTTTGAACTCACAACAACACTAATTTTAGAATCATCCAAATATTTCAAAGATTACGTTCCGCTCGTCGCGGTGGGCGAAAACTATTAATCTTTCAAACTTTCTTTCAAGAATAGTTTTCAGAGTTTTCACAGGAACACGTTTTTTATATTATATTCTAACTATAAATTAAGCTAATTATTAATGCAAAGTCAACGTTTAATTGAAAGAAATTATTTGATGCGTAATGCAGGTCGTCATCTGCATATAGAACAGGACGACCCTGCATGTAAAATTACATTGTACCTTGATCACTCGCCACAAATGAAGACTGATCGCTAGCTAACCAATGAATAATTGCAAGTTAGCTGTACTTCTTCAGAATCAAGGAGTTGTTTTGACCAGTTTAGTGACCATTATTGTAATCGAAAGGATGATAAGATTCTAATAAGAATGATTAAACAGCTAGATATTAGAGTCAGAACACAATATACTTGACACCATTGCAAACATTATCTTGTGGAGACAATTCAACGCCACACATACAAAACGTGTAAGACTCAAACTAATGATCAATAAGCATCCACTGAGCACATTGCAACTTCAATAGTTTAGCAGTAAAATAGTCTATTGTTGACCAGTGCGCCACCACGTGCCTCGGACGTGATAAATAATGTATGAGCGAAACAGCGAGATGTGGCCACAGTAAACAAATCTTCAAGTCACGACAACTTACTTATTGCAACTCCCTCGTAACTTGTCATGCGCAAAAAATATATAAATGTTTGTAAAACTCACCTAAACTTTCCCTGAGAGTGGTCCTCCCACTTGATGATAGATGGGCAGTATTTGGAGTCCAGCAGCAGATTCCTCAAGAACTCGGGCACGGAGACGCTCCTGGGGCGCTTGAAGGTCTTCCTGCCGCTGCCTTTCGGCCTGCCGGGCGGTCTTTTGAATATTTTTCTCTTGTCATCTTCGTCCCCAGACTTGCTTCCGTCGCTGCCATATGAGCACTCGGGGGAAGCGGTCTCTGATGAGCGGAACGGGTCGTCAGCGTCGTCACTCGAATCAGTTTGATGCAAGAGAGTGCTGTCGTTAGGAGTGTAGTCCGAGGTGTAAAGTCTGTTCTTGTGGTCCAGAGAGTCCAAGTCGAGCATCGTGTTGGCCGACTCGTGGCTGTGGTAAGGATCCACATCTGCGTACCTTATGATTGAGGACTGACGCAGTATTTCTTCGTTGAGGCGATTGTGCAACTTCTCAAACACACTGTCCGCAATCCGTCTCGAGGTGACCTGGTCAGCGCTCGGGTGAAGCATCCTGTTCAACACATCCTCTCTCTTCATAGCTCTCAGCTCATAACCTTTAACTCTGAAGTTGTAGAACGGTATTTCAGTTTCACAAAATCCCATGCATTGAACCGTGTCTATCATCCAGGACACGGTGTCATCCTCGTTCCAGGCGTCCACGACTTTGTACTTCCAGTCATCCCTGTTGTCCCGAGGGTACTCGCGACAGCTGACCAGGTTGTGGTACACGTTCATGGCGCTATCGATGTCGGGTTCTGCGTACGCGTCGTAAGAAGCGTTGGTGTAGTAGTTCCCGTAGATGTGAGAAGCAGTTCCTTTCTTGAAAACTTGGAAGTCGTCAAGGCGCGCGGGCGCGGGCGAAGTTGAAGGGAAATATAGATCGCAAGGCATGCTTTGGTCGTATAGGGGGCGCGCGTAATCGATCATGGTTGCGACGTACGTGCGGCTGTGCCGGCGGTTCGCGGCGGAATGGGCGGTAGGCGGTGAGCGCGCCTTATGACTATCCACGCTACTGGCGTGGCGTACTGTTTTGTTTACAAGATGCGTTTGGTGAGTTCGCCGCAGCGACGAGTCGAGTACGTGGGCAGAGCGCCGCTAATCAAGATCGCTGCGTTATAGTGGAGTGCAATTTTTTCGCGATTTATTAGGCCAAGTCGCTTTACTTAAGTAATGTTTATGTTTGTCAATGCAAATAGTGGTTGTCGCCAAGGCGAACTGCGACAGAGATGACTAAATAGGTTATTGCTTATCTTATATTCAGATGGTTATGTCTTTAAACTTATTATTATTACATGATGCATGGTCAACAAGATACCGCAGGACATAATTATATTTTTTGTTATTATTTAAATAGATAGATACGAGACATTATATAGCAAAAGGTACTTAACATTTTTTGTCCTATTCCGTTATCAGTACATTTGTAAATATAGAATTAGTAATTGTTTTTATAACATGACTATAAAAGATAATAAATACAAAATGAGATAAGTTCGAACTTTTTCAAAGTCATTAAAGAATTTATATGGAATTAGGGGAAAATATATTATCATTGGAATATTTAATTAACCACAACTAAAATACATATTATTACAAAATGCAGATAAACACGTAGAAACAAAACTAACCTTTAAATATATGTACATATTAGATACATAACAGTCATTTGTAACCGACAGACGGGTTTCTCGGCCTATTTTGGAAAACCCACCAGTGAGAGCAGGTTTTAAAAACACCTGAGCTACTAGAAATACTAGAACCGTTGTGGAAATGGAATACCTAAAAAAAATATATTATATAAATATTTATTTCATAATTATTTTAATAGTTAAAATTTTATAAATATAAAAATACGAATACTTACCCTAATATGAAAGTTTTACTACAAAAAATCGTAGACCATTGCTACGGAACAGTGCTCGTAGCACGTAGCATGCCCGTGAGCTACGCACGTTTACCAATATTGAAATTAAGATGTACTTGTAGAAAGTAACACGAATTTTACTTAGTACGATAGACAATTAACTACTTATCAATAAATAGTACTTTTCATTACTTAAAAACAGTACTTTTAAATATTTATTTTTAATATTGCGTATAATATTTCAATTCAAATGTACTTTGTAAGTTTATCTTGGCCATCAGCTAGCACTGGTGAAGGAAAACATTGTAAGGAAACATGGACAATTTTTTTTTATTATTATTTTAGTTTGGTTATTTTCAGTGTCAACTTCTAAATGACCTTTAATTTTGTATATTTCAAGAGCACTGTTTTATGCTAGTTGTAAGTATACTGATTAATGTAAAATAAAAATCACAAAAGAATTCTGATGAAGTAAATGAATATTGATGATGCAAATATAATCATTAACGCAATAAATAAATATTACAATTCTATTCACACCCTTTGATCTCTGCAGCATACATCTTGTAAGTACTTAGCTAACTGATGCATTATTAGAACAATATTATTATAATACTAGCTTCTGCTCGCGACTTCGGCCTCGTGGTCACTTCTTTGATTACTGCTCCGCTTTCGAGGGTCGTAGCGTGATGTTATAAAGCTTACAGATACTATTCCTCATGAATTTGGCTGTTACATTACACAAAAAATATTTTTCCAATCCTACTGGTAGTTCCAGAGATTAGCGCGTTCAAACAAACAAACAAAAAACACATTAACCTCATTATATTATTAGTATAGAGCCAATTAGAGCATTTGCATTGAAGTCGTTAGTATCGAATACATTAAACATAATTAATAGTATAATTTTTTAATGTTTTTTTTTTATTGGCTTCTTCGTATAATTTGAGGAGTGTGTCTCATAGGTGTAAGCAACATGACCGTGGTCCGCTACCAAAATCCAAAGGAGCTCCCTTTATATGTACGTAACACGTTCACAACAGGGGCGCGATTCCAGAACATTTCAATTCGCGATCTTTCCAATGTTTTCCTTCAACGAAAGTAGGTCGTCTCTAAGATTAACGCAAAAAGTACATCATTATGCGACCCAAAGGGTCACGTGACCAGTACACTTGACAGGTTTCGACATCTCGTGTTTGCGAAGTTCCCAACAAAGTTATAACTCACATTTCACACTTTTTGTTGTGCTACTGTAAACCGTCTCAAAATGTCAATGCCAACTTAAAGAAACATGAAAAAATATTAAAAAAATACGAATATCTGGTGGGAAACATGCCTTACTGCTCTGGTGGTGGAAAGTGCAACTGTGTATGTACCTACATGTGCTATGGCTACTGGAGTCGTGAGTTCGTTTTCCAGGTTGGAAAAATCTTTTTTTTTTCTTTTAGCATATTCTCAGTAACAAACCTGTGGTGTAGGAGTTGTGTTCAGTAAGTGGACTTGCTTTATAAGATCTAATTGACAACACCTAAGTGAGTATAAGGGTAGTATGCCAATGGTTAAAGAAGATAACGTACCTTTGACTTATTGGCCTAGCTCTGTACCGTCGCCTTCTTGATATAGAGGGAAAAGCAAATTATGTTTTACTTTTCGCTTTTCTTAAATAAAATTATATTTAAACGTCACGCCTGTAATCCCTGAAGGGTTAGGCAGAGGTGTACCCATTAGTACACCCACATTTCGCCAGTTGTTTTTTTTTTTTTAGTTCATGTAATAGGGCGCGAGCCTATTGCCATCAACCGGGCACAAATCCAGACTCCGAGGCTGCTACTGAGAAATTCCTGATGGAAAAACCCAATAACACTTTGCTTGACCTGGCAATCGAACCCAAGATCTCATGCACAGCAGTCGCGCTTACGACCACAAGACCATCGAGGCAGTCAGTCAGTCAGTTTTTTTTTCTTAATCTCCATTTTATGTAGGTATTAGTTAAAGTACGGTCTAAAATTTCGTCAAAGTAACAAAATGATAACGAAGTGAACTCTTGTATATAACTTAAAGGAAAACGATGCTGAATGAATGAATTGATGAATGAAAGATGCGTCGCCTTGTACGTCACGATGGTATGTACTCACATATGGCGCGGTTACATTAGTAATGGTAGATCAATTTCTTTGCGAATTCGTTTTTCTGGGGAAGTACCGCAGTACTTATTTCTTCTTTCTGCAAAAGCCGTGTACCTGTATGTTGAATTAATATGGTGCATTCAATACAATACTGTGTTTCAATGCATACAATTTTTCAACGATTCGCTGCTATACTGCATGTCTCGGGTTCGATTTCCGGACGAGACAAATAGGTATTTGTATGGTACAGTTGTTCGGAGTCTGGTTGTTTGTGTATGTGAGTCTATATTCTTGTAAAAGCACCCACGATAAAGCTTAATGGTACCTAAATGGTGCAATTGTCGAGCGACTGACTGCAGCGCTGAGGTCAATTCTCGAGCGGAGAAATTTAACTACTATTACAAATGCAAAATTTTGGATATATGAACGTCTGTTGCTCAACCTGGAACGGAATCGGATAAAATTTGGCACAGAGATAGGTTATTTTCTGGGATGGCACATAGGCTTTTTATCCCGGAAAATGTACGGTTCCCGTGGAATATATATCAACATAGACGCGGAAGAAGTCACGGGCAGAAGCTAGTATAACACATTTAAATGACTTGAGGATTAATAATCGTTTCAGTGGTACTTTTAAGGTTTGCATCTGTTATAATTGACTCAGATGTTTTGATGTTCACCTATAAAACATAAAGATGTCATCGCAACTGAACGCGTATACCTACAGTTTGAACTCACTAGGCCAAGGTTCCTTAACAGCTTTTTAAAAACAACTGTCCCTGAAATAGTTTTAAAGTTCAGAGAATAAAGCACCGCTCGGTTAGGAGCGTGTTATTTATTCTTTTGGTATATAAAGAGATGGTAACAAATAAACAAATGAAAATCTCACTTAAATATTGCTTTATGTTACTACAATTAACTTGATTTAAAAACATAGTATCCACACAAGCAACTCACAAAGCATAAACAAACAAAGTGTAAGAGTGCCTACGAGCTAAAACCGCAGATTGTGTTCGGACGTAATAGAATGTTTCGAGTGAATCAGTCGGTTCCCGGTAGGTACCTAGCTGCTAGACTTGGTGGCTACTCGCTATGAAACATTGTTGTCTGTGGTTAGGCTCTGACAGTGAATGTCAAACTTTTTTTCTAACTTATTTTTATGGCCGTCACTGACAACTGTGAAGGAAAACACCTTGAGGAAACCTGGAATTAATTAATATAAGTCCAGGTAAGAAATCGCCAATCCGCCTTGAGCGAACGTGGTGATCAATGCTCGTGTCTTTTCTATATGAGAAAAGGCCTTTGCCCTGCAGTAAGACAAATAATCATGGTATTTTTTTTTTACAGAGTGACTAGTAATTAGTGGCCGAAACTTACACACGTGATTTTACTCACTAAAAAAAACACCTTTCCCAAAAAAACGACTTTTGTTAACTAAGCTCATAACCCTAGTACATAGAATCGTTTCTGTGGGTAATTCCATCAATCTACCCATCACAATATTGGGTAACGAAAATAACAACAGCTGTTAGTTAATTAGGTTATCCTTGTATACAAACAATACTATAAAACTTTTACCATGCATTGTTCATTTCGACCATCAACTGTAAGAAAAGCGCACGTGTGCGCCGTAGGTACCTAGTGTTATCGGCTGAACGTTAAAAAAAATGTGTGTTAAAAAATCGCTTTTTTGGGGAAATTGTTTGTTATCATTACTACAATCATGTGTTTAAATATCGGCCAGTTGGTAATCACCAGTCACTCTATAAATTATTTCGATTATATTTATGTTTATGGTGATCTGTTTTTGTTATTTTTATATCTCTTGCATGCCGACTTTTAAATCACCGATTGAACAACAACAATCAATCTTATCTTATGTAAATACTTATCTTATCTAAGCCTATCAGCATGTTGGTACAGCGGCTGCTGACCATCGGTCGAATGCTGCGTGAAAGCTGTTTTATTGCACCCTAAATGAGAGCTCTGCTAACAATGCTCTGTTGCTTTTAATCTTATTATACTTTACGACCAACGACACGTGGCCTTAAAATATGTTTTCATTTTATAGTTGCATCATCACATGTAGGCTATCTGAATAAACAATGTTGGTTTTTTTTATGGAATTAAAATTCTTTACAATTTTTAATAATATCTCTATACAATACACTATGAATTTCTCCTGTATAGTGCGGTGCGTTTACAAACACAATAGAGCCACATGCACAAACAGCCAGAACCGGAAAAACTACTTGTGGACCATACAAATTTTTATTCCGTGCGGGAATCGAACCCGCGTCACACAGCGCAGTAGTCAATCGCTGAATCACTGCGCCAATCATGCCCACAATATACAACAGACTTCAAAACTATTAAATTCTTTAAGAGTGAATTTTACCTACAGTTTTTTATGGAAAAACCATCGATTGATGGGAAAAATTCATCATGTACCCACAGGTTAAGACATGCTAGGTATAAAAGCTTGGTATCATTTGTCCTAAGTCCGTTAGTTACTACCAACTAGCTGGATGTGACATCCACGCAGAAATGATTACCATGACGTAATCTTTTTTGGACACTGTGTAAATATTGATGTTGTTTGCCACAGTGAATACACACAGGTAGCCACTTCATATTTGTATTTCTGCCAGTAAAGTAAACGTCTCATGTTGAGTAACACTGCTCTGTGATAAGACAGTGATAGCTTAAGTAATTACAATAATTGTACTTACAGAGTAATTATTTTGTCGAAGACAATACTACCTTTGTTATGCCTTCTATTGTTGCTTCCTCGTAAGAAGCTGCACTATGATCCTTACTGATCTGTTCTTAATTCGCAGTACTTTATACCTTTTGTGGTTTTTATTTTAGGTCTATCATCTTGACATTTTTATTATTTAATTAGTCTATCTATATAAATACTAGCTTCTGCTCGCGACTTTGTTAGCGTCAAAATTAATATATTATCTCACGGGAACTGGTAAAAAGCCTTTGGCTATTTTGAGCCAGACTTTTATCTATCTCTGAGCCAAATTTCATCCGGGTCCGTCAAGCCGTTCTGGCGTGATGAAGTAACAAACATCTATCCATCCTTTGGCATTAATTAACAGACTTCAAAAAAGAAAGAGTTTCTATGGGCGAGGACTCAATTAAGCTTTTTAGCTATAGCCCAAAGAACCATATTCGTTAGCCTGTCTACAAAGTAATAAAAAGGCTCTTAAATTGCACATTACATACAATATGTAATCTATTATCAGTCATTTAAGATGGCTATTACGATACAAAACGTTTTCCTCATCGCGTCTTGCGTCCATTGAGAACCCGCCGGGCTGACCCGCGTGTACTGGTCTAACACTTCTTACATAAACAAGCGTTTTCCTTTCATTATTATAAATTAATTATTGGTTTATACAACAGTAATTGCTTATAATGTAGTCTGAATGTGTAGGTTTAATTGTTATCGTGTATGTAGCACATCTATACTATTATATACAATATTATATAATATATAATAAAGCAGAAAAGCTTTTTGTTTGTGTGTTTGTTTAAACGCACTAATCTTTGGAACTAACGGTCGATTTGAAAAAAAAATTATTGTATGTAAAAGCCAGACTCATGAGGAATAGTATAGGCTATGTAACATCATGCTACGATCCACAGGAGCGGAGCAGTAACCAAAGACGTAATTTAACGCGGGTGAAAAAACCACGCGCACCATGTCGCGGTTAGTAGCTAGTAATAAAATATGGTTGTTTCAATAAATGACTGTTTTTATTATTGCGTCTCTTTTGTAGTACATAATAGCTTGAAGAGCCGTCATTAACTGTAGCGTGTCTTTCGGTATTATAAAACCAAGTAAATACTGGTCTGAGGAAGCCCAAATCATTTATTTTAATTAGGCTAAGGATTAGATTTTTTGAACGTCAAATGTTTACAAAAACTACATGTCAAACTTCTTCTACTAACATCCAAAAAAAGTTATTAAAAAAAAGTCGGCGGCTTTGGTTTTGTTTCTTGTTATGTAGGTATTGCCACCGACTTCCAAGCTAAAGTTATTTTTTATTTTGTGATTTTTGAAGGCGGTGATATTTTTTTGTAAAAAAGCTTTTTATTTTTCACTTTTTAGTGCTTGTGTGTTAATGTTTGAAATCCTCACATAAAGCCCTTTCAAACAATACCACACACGATATATTTAATTTTGGAAAGTGATAGGAGGGGGGTTGACGTACCCCCTCCCCACTTCCTTTAGTCAGTCATCGACTACACGTATAAACAAAGCAATTTTTCTTGTTACGGCGGTTATGCTGTGATTTTACAAGGAGTTCCGTTCCATATCTCCAAAGTTCATAATCATGACGATATTCCTATGGGACCTATTCGGGACTATACTCTTTCAAACAAAAAAGAATCATCCAAATCTATTCATAATTGGCGGAGTAATCGTTGAACAAATACACAAAAAAAAACATACGCGTCGAATTGAGAACCTCCTCCTTTTTGAAGTCGGTTGAAAATAGCCTCCCATAGTAGGAATTGATCCCGAGTCGTGTGTGTTTACAGTTACATACACAAATACCATATTCGGAACAACTACCTGTAGGCCATACAGCTGAAATATTTATTCCGTGCGAAAATCGAACCCAAAACGCACTACAGCAGTCAAGACAAAGCCTTTAGCTATCCATGGTCATGAACAGATAATAAAATATTTAAAAACTAACAGAATACAGCACTCTCGAGTCCTTCGTAATTTTGTCACAAGTACCCTGCAGGCGCAAATAGAAACTTTTTAGTTTTATGAACTTTAATCTCACACCCTTTTGTTACCACATTGTTACATGTACCTACCCCATGGAATTTCACCTTCGAGACTAAGTTCAGAAGTCAGCACCAACGTTAATTGGCGAGAAAAGTAAGCGTAGTCGCTAAACTTACTTTCCGCACCTTGCGCAACATGCGAAGCAAAAACTCTAACTTAAATGGTGATGTCCAACATTCAAAAACTTGATTCACCATTTGATTTAATAACTGCGCGGCCATCTTTTGTGATTTGCATCATTTTAGC
The DNA here is from genome assembly GCA_949774945.1 of Hoplodrina ambigua. Classification (NCBI taxonomy): domain Eukaryota; kingdom Metazoa; phylum Arthropoda; class Insecta; order Lepidoptera; family Noctuidae; genus Hoplodrina; species Hoplodrina ambigua. The sequence goes on along the minus strand of OX458974.1, from coordinate 329,613 downwards.
ATCACGTTTATTGTTGCTATCAATATTTTATTTTGGTTTTTATTGGACTCGTATGCAGCTAACGTGACGTCAACAAGTCGGCACACCTGCGCACGAGCCCTCAGCATAGATTTAAAATACATACGTCATGAAGGCTGTGGCATGCTGTAGTTTGACGTAGCTATAATAATTTGTGTCGAGACGTCACAGATTTAAGAACGGATACACAGAGTAAAAAATAGTGAAATTAAACCAGTTCTTCAAACGCGAGACTTGATTTACGGAATGCGTCAATGTTTTAATTTAATGCGTTTGCGCAAGAGAATAAAATAAAATTAGGCCGAAAAACACTCAACAGGTCGGTGTCGTCACAAGCGAAAAACTTTGAATTCGTAGATATCTTCCATTAGCCGATTTAATTTCAATACAAAAAATAAACACCGAAGCGATTATCGAAGGAAATCAAGAATCTCATACTATGTGTTTGTGCAGCTCGATCTATCAACTCCTCAATAAATACCTATGATTGTAAACTGCTATGGGGGGCAATAAAGTGATTTATCTTTTATGTTTATAATAATTCACACCATGGTGCCAATACTACTTAAGAATTAATAAGTTATTTTATCGCTAAACATTTTGTTGTTCGTTAGTACACATGCACTTCACAATACAACCTTATTTTTTGTTTACAAGAAACCTGAAAAGGGGTCATTGTATGTACCCACGATTATGAACATCTTTTACAATGGGACGAACCGCGAAAAAACCATCCACTGATCCATATCTTTGGTTGACTTATGAGAACAGATACCTATGCATCAACTGATATTTTTTTCGTGATGTCGTGGTTGGTCTTACAGTATGAGTTGTTCATAATTACGAGAACACACAATGACCCCTTTTGTGTCCCTCCCCCCCCCCCCCCAGGGCGGAATGAGGCATTTGATGATTTTTACCACCTTAAAAAAAAAGGGTGTGTAGGGTTGTAAGACCTTACTGCCCGCACGAAAATGAAAAGGAATGACTATACAAATCGAGTCAGCAAAAAAATCAGCAATGAGTTTGGCACTTTCAACAACCTTCTAAATAACACGAGCAACGAAACTGAACACGTATGTACAGACATAACTTCGTCCTAAGTAACGGTTGCACCTCACAGAAGATACTAGAAATCAGATATCTAGTTATAAAACACATTAATAGATGAGTTGGAACCTCGCCCAGGTAGAGTGGCGCTGAAAGTTTACGAGAGAAACCAAAGTAAAAGTTAATGTTACGTGCGACGATGATAGAATCGTAAGTGGCATTGTCACCTGGCAGGATGGACATGGGCACGTGTGTCTACTGATTATGTACTCATTAATGGAGAGACGCTTTGTGAAGTTCATCGTAGTATGTTTACTTCGCTACGTACCGGTGCTATGACCCTTGTCATTGATTTGAAGCTACTAAGAAAGAAGTAACCGAACGCGAGTGAAACCATGGGGTTCGGTTACTTCACTGAATGAATCTGGCTATGAGCAGCTAGTTTCGTCATAATACAAATACAAAACAATTGAACTACGACATGCGTATGCAACTGCTCATTTATTTTCAGGGATTTCACTCGCAATTGTTATGGTCAGTTGTGGTAATGATGACAGAATGTTAGTAGGTGTGTCTCCGCGCCATCCACTGAGGAAAATAGTGAATTATGACAAATACTTTCCGTCCAAGTGTTTTCCCGGTTCATGTCTGAAATGTAGCAGCATGACGTGTTCTACGTAAGACTAACTGCTATTGTTCTGCGTCAGCTGGTGGTAACGCGCAGCCGACGTACAGTCACCTGTATGCGCAAGTTAACATTTTCCCTTCTTTCTTTATCTTTCTTTCTTTCTCTGTCCAAGTTTGGGTTGTGAGCATAATAATTATATAACAATTTTTAATTATTAATTATTATCTTTTATAATTATTTTATAACAATTTAATTATAATATATATTTGTGCACATATATCTATTACAGTTTCAAATATTAAAACCATTTTAAAATATCAAATTAGTAGCCCACCTATATCGGGATCCAGCTCCAAGCTACCGGTAGTCAGGGCTCCTATTATAATATAAGTTATTAATTAATTAATGTATTTATTATGCAATCACATTCAATTAATTTTCTACATGAAAAGTACTAATATGGTAGGCATTTCAACGTATTTATACAATGAAATACGAATTCCTGGCGGTAAGTAAACAATGCGAACCCGCTTAAAACAATGCTAGGCTAAAGTACTTCATACCATACAACATACGTACTGATAATAAGCGCAAGTACTTGGCTCGGCTGCAAGTAATATCAGTGCATATCTGGGGTCAATGGCCGGCTTGCATCACGTCGCATTGCTCGCGTCGCAGGCTAGTTGCGCGTGCGCTTGTAAAACGCGGAGGAAAATCCACGGTGCGCGGGATTACCACGGGTGGGGGGCGGTAGTATGCCGCCGCTTAAACTGTTTGTAGACAGTTGTTGTGGCTGGTGAAAGCATTTTAGTTTTATATTGAAAAAAGGCTGTTTTATGTTTTAGTGTGACTTTATACTTTGTCATATTACAAGAGTTTGGTTTTATTACAAGAATTCTGATTCGTCATTTGTTTCTTTTTCAGCGGGGTTAACTTTTTGGAATATAACCTTCAACACTCCGACAGTATAAGTACAAACTAAGTATAATCCAAATGTTAATGTCCATTAATGATATATTATAATAACACGTAAAATATTAAATTATTGTACAAAAAGTCACACACAAACCAGTTTTAGTACACATCATGAAACTCGATATAAATTATTCAAAAAAAAGATGAAAAATGATAAGCGTAAACATTAGATAACAGGTTTTTATTTATCAATTTTTTGTACGAAAACGAGCGCACTTAAAAAATCTAGACAAAAAGTATTAATAAAAAACACGCTGATTACTCATACGAATAATAACTAAGAATGTAAGTAGTTAAAACAATTGCAGCTGGTTGTTTTGCTAGCGTTATTTTAGCGGCCCCGCGCGAACGCACCTTACATTTGCGCACGCGACTATTCACGTTTGGCAGACCCACTTACAAATGGACTTATTAAAACTTAGTAAACGAATAACATTACGTATGCTTTTAAGGTTTATTATGGTACGAATTATTTATCTTGTGAATATATAAAAGCGAAAGGTCACTCACTCACTCATCTAGAAATATCGCAAACCGATTGAAGTACAAAGTTGTAATATGGCAGGGTGGTAGATAGTAGGCGTTCGCTCAAGAAAGCATTTTTTTTTATTATCCCCTAATAGGTTGCAACGGGGGTCCAAAGTTTGTATGGCAACATCACAAACATAACATCTCAGAGCCTGGCTCACCGAAAATTGTTTTTATAATATTAAAGAATTCATGGATTTTAAGTGAAAGGGTTGCATGACATTAATTATTTTTCTTTTTTTTTTGACATTTGTAATTTAATTTAAATTTTCTCGGACATTTATACCCTGTTACGGACGATTTTTTTTTTTTTTGTTTTTATTTTTGGTAATTCTTTGATTTGTTGGCATTAATATTTCATTGTTTGGTTTAAATTTATAATAATTTTATATGGAAATTTGTATGACATGATAATTCAAGTTGACATTGTAATTTAATTATTTTAATATGTTTTTTAAAAATTTGCATGCCGAATTCAGTAAGCGGAATATGAAGAACGCGTATATGTTATGACATCTGTAGAATACCATATTTCAGGCAAATGAATAAATGAATGAATGAATGAATGAAAAACTTAGGAGAAACGAAGGAGTAAATTACCCGAATTTAAAGCAAGCGGAGCCGCGGGCAAATACTAGTTTTATAATAGTACAATATAGGTTTTCATCGAAACAGTTGGAACCTTCCGAATAAAGCAACAGGTACTATAGGTACTGTACGTGTGCTTATGCTGTGTAATATCGTTAACATAAGCTATAAAAATTACAACGTGTAAAGTCCCATTATAAAAACTAGTTGAACAGATTTATTACCAAGCACGTGCACACGCGCATAGAATGATAATTAGTCAGTCATTAAACAAAACGATGCAGTTTTATTAATGACTTGAGTTGAATCTTGACGGCTGGGCGGTGATCGGTGATCAGCCATATCATATGCTGAGTAGCGCCTATTTTATTTATCTCATAATTTTGCGAGAACAACGCCGCCGCTCACCCCCCTCCCCCCACCCTCGCGATTGAGATCCACGTGAATCAGATTAAATCTATTTCTACGTACGCATGGCGGTGACCTATTTAATTTCTTCAAATAAATCCGTTTTAGATAAGGCCTCATTTTCAGCCACTAAAGTCAAAGAAATCGCTTATTCTCTTTGATATGCATAAGTAGGAACGAGTTACAGTTAGGTTTACTTAAAGATATTAATTAGTGATTTTATACCTAGGGAGTTGCTACGTAGCTATAATAATTATTATTATAAAGAGGTAACATTTTATTTCGCATCCGTGGAGTTTTTGCTCGTTCATCTCCATAGAGATTTACGTTTTTTAAGGAGCAACTAGCTTCCACTTTCTTACTGAGTAACTGACCGGTTGATAATTTAGTGTTGAGATAGGATATTATTATGTTTTTTGGTATACTAGCTTATGCCCGCATACCTTGGACCTCAGTTTCATCCTCTTAGAAGGTGATTTTAGGAAAATCCTTTCTTAGCGCATGCCTACGTCATAATAACCATCTTCGTGCCAAATGCAGCGCAATCCGTTCAGTGGTTTGAGCTGTGTGTTGATGGATCAGTCAGTCAGTAAGGATATTTCCACACCAGTGTGCTTTCATGTTCATCTTGCGTCTTCAACTTTTAATTCGTCTCGCGTGTAGCGCGTGCAATATTGACTGTCTTAAGACACATGCAGCTTATTGTATAGACAATAAGCTGCATGTGTCTTTTGACTTCAGCACATGACCGTACACAGGTATAGACCTGTGTACGGTCATGTGCTGTTTTAAAAGACAAATGCTTTTAGCACATGCCTTATTGCATGCGCATTTGCTGTTCGTGCATGCGCAGACGAAAAGGCAAGATGAACATGAAAGCGCACTAGTGTGGACATAGCTTAACGGTTGTCTTTTATAGATTTATTATTAGTAATTTCTTTTTAAATTGAGCAGGTAAAGATAAATAACAACGGCACGTGTATCTTATGTACCAGAATGTTTAGATTAAATTGAGTAATATTTAGAGTGACTTTAATTGGCATTATCATAGAAATAAAATAAAAACATTTTTTTTACCTTCTCAATATTTTTCGTCGGCTTTAACAAGAGTCGTATGCTAGAGAGATGAGACACGTTGGGCAATGTCGCAAAAAACGGTTAACTTTACTGACCGTCACTATTCTGTGACTTTATACCTACATCGCCAATCTATACATATAAAAAAACAGAAGTGTCTGTTTGTAATGTCAAAATAACAGCTTTTTACTAAATACAAAAATACAATTATTAAATTTTTGTCTGTCTGTCTATTTGTTCCAGCTAATCTCCGATTGTGACGGGACTTTCACTGGCAGATAGCTTATGTTATAAGGAGTTACTTATTATTAGGTACTTAATAATAGGCTAGTATTATTATAGACATGCCGTCGCTTCATTAATCTACACTTTAATAAAATTAAGATTCAGGATCCTTTTTCAAACTGCTATACCCTGTACCTACATATAACTGTAGGCCATACAAATATTTGTTCCCTGTGGGAATCAAACCCACGACAAGCAGCTCGGTACCCAATCACTCAGTCAATAGGCTAACAGCGTCGTTTTGTTTGAAAATTCAGTTGTTATGGCTCTGTTCTATGAAACATTATCACTTTAAACTTGAAAGTGAAACTCTGCTACATAGAATCCAGTAGGCTCTTCGAACTACATCAGAGAATGTGAAGCGAAAATCCTTAATATATCAATGTTTTTTGCCTATCATGAACGAGTTGTACCTACTAGGGAAAAACATGATATATTTTTGAGTCAACGATTTCAGTAAATCGTGTCAATATTATGCCTGAAATTCAAATCGTGTACAGCAAAGTCCAACTATAATAACCTTACCAGTTCCGAAAATGTTCTATTAGGTATAAACGCGAAAGTTTGTGAGGATGGATGAAATAATGAATTGATGGATGGATGTTTGTTTGATACTATTTCACGATTAAACGACAGAACGAAATTAGATGAATTTGAAATACGAATCATAGAATATTTTTAACCTTTAAGGCGCAGACGAAGTCGCGGGCGGAAGCTAGTGTCACATAGTTTAATGGAAGTAAGTATGCGTAGTTAACTGCTATATGATATGTCATTTCAGACCCCGTATTGTAAAATATCTCCTTTAACCGATCTTCCCAGCGGACCTATAGAGGTCCATGAAATGCCCATGTGAGTAGACGTGTACTCACCCACACAATGAAACAATGTTTTTGAACCTCTCTGGGGAAAAACCAGCCGTGAAGGTCAGCTTACGTAATATAAACATTCTTCGCTAGGTCTAAAGAAAACAAACAAGCTCCTCGTAGCTCATTATTGCAAAAAATAACTAGATATTCTAGTCATACCGGTTCAGTCTAGTTCTCGATGAACACCAGTATCGATCAGTCACTGGACTCCGTTGTTCCTATGTCAGATTATTGTGCTTGTCAGATGTAATTATGCAGTGTAACTCCGATATTATTTAATCTTATCATAAAAATACAAATTATTGATTAATTTACAGGTACAAATGCTAATCATGTTTACAATGCACACTGTTTTTTTATGAGGACGCTGTCAGACACACTCCCGCACAGTATGAGGTGAAGAAACGACACTACAAAGCCGCCTGTTTTCTGAAATTAGTATTTAAAGGTTACTCTGTTAGGATTACTTCTGAATTTTTGAACGTTCACTGATTCTCATGTTTTGTTTTGGTACAGAACTGGTACATCTGTATGACATAGAAACATTTCGATACCTCTGAGCTTATAGGTCGGAAAAGACACAACACACAATATCTCTACGACCTTTGAACTCGGAGGCATCGATTTGTTCTGCGTGGGCATCGAACCTTCCAACCGTAGCCCTGTTTCCACACAAAACGTTAACATTGTTAAAAAAAAGATTTAAAGGATAAATTGCTCATTATATTTGGCAAATAAATTTTATTGTATTATTTTTGCAAAGTCTAATACAGCCTGAGGAAAGTGTGAGACTTTTCCTCATCTCCGTAAAAAAGATGGTGAATAAATTCCCAGTGCATGGTGATGACGTCAGCAGGTGAGCTTACGGCGAGCTGCTCACTTTGTGATGACGTCGGTGTAATGAACTCACGCAGTTTCAAATATGTGGTCCAACCGTATGACGCGAGTAGTGTGGTAGGCATGACCCCACCACACCTACTAAAAAAGTAAAGGTCGTAATGGTAAAGTGTTTAAGGCACCCACTTCTCATGCACGAGGCTTCTCTAGTACCAATGCGATTTTTCTATTTTAAATTAACAAAAAAAAATAATAAATAATAAATAAATAAATATAATTAAATTAAATATATAATTAAATTTATCTTAAACGACACTTAAATCACACCAGTAAATGAATTTGAATTTGAAAGACTTATAGTCGTCGTGGTCAATGCTTATGCCTTATTCTGCATGAGGACTATAAAACAATGGTATTATTATTATAAGATACAAAAAAATTGGTGATTGAAGTTGCCGATAAATCTTAAAAAGATAAGGTCCAGCTACTGAGATGACAAATCAAAGAAAACAAAAAAATAAACAGAGAAAAGAAAAGAAAGGGGCAACATCGATGAAATTAATTTTTGACGCGAAGTCAACTTGGCATATGCCGCATAGACCATGTGAACTCTTTCTTATAAGAAAATGCAAGTTGGTAACGATCTAATTAGATCTATGTCCCACACTTCTCTTCGGAATCGAATCCGAAACACACAGCACAGCAACCAATCGCTCAACAATGCACCAACAGCCGCCTTAGTGCTTAGCCTATAGAACTTAGCAGTAGGCAAGCCGAATGATGACTTTTATGCCGCGTGATAAACTTCATTTTTAAATGCTATGACTAATTCAACTGTTTACTAGAATAGCTTAATTAGTACCAAGATGGCCGCCGTGTTTTAAGCTTACCTATACTCTAAGATTTAACCGCATTATTCATCACCTAAAATTATCCTCAAAAATATAATAAACAGATCATTCGATATCCTAATAGTCAAGATCTACGTAATACGTGATCTTTCCTTGTCTATTTACATGAATTTCCAAGAAGTCCAATTAATTACTCAACACTTTTTATACATCATGTGTTTGAGTCACTGTCGGACGTAATATAACGGTACTTGGACCTTGAGAACAGATTCACTGTCAAGGTTGAGGAAAAGGCGTCGTCGATGAAGTTTCCTGCGGTTTTACCTTATAAATATACCTAATCAGATAGTCGGTGTGAGAAGAACCGTACATTCAAACCACAAAAACTGTAAGAGTCATCGGCTAAGTGGTGCGAAAATAGTGATTTCAAGGTCCTTTGATTGTCAAAGGGACAATAAAAGTAACCAGTTAGTCCAGAACGAAAAGAACAAAATTATTGATCGCCTGAGCTTTTGGAAATCATTAAAGACGAAGAAGAAGGAAAGCAAGAAAAGGCAAAGAAAAGCAAAGAAAAGCAAAGCAAAGCAAAGCAAAGCAAAGAAAAGCAAAGAAAAGCAAAGAAAAGCAAAGAAAAGCAAAGAAAAGCAAAGAAAAGCAAAGAAAAGCAAAGAAAAGCAAAGAAAAGCAAAGAAAAGCAAAGAAAAGCAAAGAAAAGCAAAGAAAAGCAAAGAAAAGCAGAGAAAAGCAAAGAAAAGCAAAGAAAAGCAAAGAAAAGCAAAGAAAAGCAAAGAAAAACAAAGAAAAGCAAAGAAAAGCAAAGAAAAGCAAAGAAAAGCAAATAAAAACAAATAAAAGCTAAGAAAAGCAAGTGTATATTTCTTTTCTTTGACATCGTATATCACAATGAAGACGGCAGACATTTTCATCGTTACCTCACAACATTAGAAAGCTCTAGCTTTAACAAAGCTCACATTGTAAAAGCTTTTTTAATGAATATTTTCTTAGCTTAGCTTAGCTGAGCTTAAAAAAAAAATACGAACGGCCTTACACCTATAAGTTTGCTCGAGTATCTAATTAATTAACTTGCGTCAATTTGACAGATGTAAAGCTGTCTGACACAAGATACACCTTGCGGTATCGTAAGGCACTTATATAAGGAAAAATAGTTACAAGTGTGTGTGCCTTAGGCGCAACTATAAAAACAATCATAATCCCATTTTTTATAAAAATTTGCATAACAAAATATTAACGGAAAATATTGGAATTCCCGCAGCGGTAAATACGTTGTTTAACAGTTTTTTTTGCACATTAATAATGCTAAGAACTTTACTTTAGAAATGATACAGCTCACTAACACATAAGGCGATTTTGGCTTGTTTAAAGTTTTTCACGGGGAAAACACAAGTTAATTGCATAGGTATCACATAGTCGATAGAATGATTGATACTTTGTTATTCCTTGCTGTCGTATTATTCCATAAGTTTTTGCGCAGTAGATGAGGTGGTCGCTGATAGGCATCTGTAGTTTTTGCTACCTAAACGTTTCTTGCAGAAGGCTTCCCGCATTTGTTTTTGATTTTCGTAAATGCAAAGGCTCAGTTTTAGTTAATAATTAAGTATTATTTGAGTACCTACATCCTATATTTTAGTTTTTAGTATATCAAACAAAAAGATTCCAATGAATGAATATCAGCCATAGACTCACAGCCCCGCCGAGCCCCCAGAAGTCAGCAATCATACATAACAGCCACACCTGCTGAACACATAGTACAGATAGTTGGTTCTTCCTGAGCGCACAAAAACCCGCGGCGACCGACGCGTGCGCACCACGTGTTTATCTTACGCAACTCCATAAGATATAGTGCATAATTAAGTTTTCCTAGTAAATTGTTGTATGCTTTTTCGATTTCTTGTGTAGGTTTGTTTTTACTTGTTCTTTTCGTTTAAGATTGCTGCATGCGAGGAGGGCAAACCGTGAAGTAGTCGTCAGACGATACCCTTTCGTTGTTTACAAAGGTTTTACTGCTTCGTTGATTTAGTGGCAGCAAGCGACTATTGACCGTGGGGTCCTGGGTTCGATTACTGGGTCGGACAGTAATGTTGGTTTCTGTTAGTAAATTATTATGATCAGAATAAGTTTTCTATCCTCTGCCTACTATGTCGGGGACTAAGGGGGTTAGAATTAAGGAGTCGTTTAATTAGTCAAAAAGTAGAAGCCAGACGCCCGTTCCAAAACTAAGATCTCTATGGAGAGGAGGCAAGGAACTGGTTGCAATGTTCTTTTTGCTTTTACATGTGTGTTAGAACATTACATGCAAATATTTAAACAGTTTACCATAAAATTAAAAAGAATTTGAGAATACATAGATTAAGCCAGTTAAGAAATGACCAGTCCCGACAGCGCCTTTCTGTTCCAATATATGAAGGAAAGAAAAATAACACGAAAGATAGGTATTTGAAGGGCACCGAAAGATCCCTCGCACCAACCACCACCAGCGACTCATTTGAGTACAATCGTCAAGTTTCAGGACACAGGAAACCATATTTGTGTCCGCAATTAAGTCTAGGAAAATTAACAATAACTAGTCAACTAGATCCACAATTCAATTATAATAAACATAACAATAAGGTATATTGTTAAATACAAACTTATTATATAAAGGTAAGTATTAAATAGTTCTATATGGGCCATATGGCACACTGGTACGGGTAGGCTCTTCCGCGACACGTGTAACTTGTTGCCACGGAAATTGTGGTATTTGTTGTCATGTCCATGTGGATTGTTTACACGGAATACAAAAGCTTTTACTTTTTGTCTCTGTTAGTCCTGGATTCGCAAATCTCAAACGTAGATCTATGTATGTAGTTTGTTAGAGCGCTAGAAGTGCCTTAAGCTGTGACAACTAAGTGGAAGCTTACAAGAGGGTTTTAAAGCATTTGGATCGTAAGGCACAGAAGGTGACGTCAGAATACGCAGAGGTCTCAAAACCATACGAAGTCGCGAAATAACGTTACAGAAGGACAATTACCATAGTTAAAAGTACATACACATACATAACATCACGCCTGTAATTCCCGAAGGGTTAGGCAGATGTGTAACCATACCCAGTACACCCACATTTCGCCATTTATGTTTTTAGTCCCAAGTAATAGGGGGCGAGCCTATTGCCATCAACTGGGCACAAATCCAGACTCCGAGGCTGCTACTGAGAAATTCCTGATCGAAAAACCCAATAACACTAAAAAGCAAAAAAGCCAAAAGGCAAAAAAAAGCCAAACCAAGCCAAGCTAGTTAAAAGTATTCGAAATCAATATCAAAAACTGGTCAATAATGTAGGCATTCTCGATAGATTGAGGCGAAGATCACGCCTGTTGTTCCGCAAGCACAGACATGTCTATAAGGTTTATCCACTAATGGGATTTAAAGGTACTAGGTATAGAGAGGCTGACAGAAAGCGCGATTTTTATAAATAGACTAGCTTTAAAATATAATATAATAGCCTAAGTTACTCGCAGATAATGTAGCTTCCTAATGGTGAAAGAATTTTTGAAATCGGTCCAGTAGTTTTTGAGTTCATCCATTACAAACAAAAATATATTTTTTTCCTCTTTATAATATTAGAGTAGATGTAGATAAAATGATTCGAAAGAAACGTTTATATATTCCATATTTTACTCGTATGACGCCGGGTCACTAGAATTTTTTATTATAAAGCCAAAAAGTTTGTTTGTCTAATAAGTACACCTCTGCCTAACCCTTCGGGAATTACAGGCGTGATGGTATGTATGTAAAGTTTGTTTGTTTAAACATGCTAACCTCTGGATGTAGTGGTCCGATTTGAAACAATCTTTTTGCGTAATGTAGCGCGTTTATTAAGGAAGACCAACGTAACCAGAACAGTACTCAAAGACGTAACTCAACCCAGTTGAAACCGCGGCGTATTGCTAGTTTTAATATAGCACCATAATAATGAATCTCAAACATCACACGTTAACAACAAAAAAACGTTTTGCAAAGAGGTGTATCATTATCAAAACCCATTGTCCCGTGTACAATAGAACAAATAAATAGGTATTACCTAGTTTGTGTTATTGTAGTGGTAGAATTTTCAAAACCGCTGCTTGTGACGTGTTTGAGTGATATCATATGAGTCGCAGGGAATTTAATACTCGCATTATTGTTACCTAAACTTTAAAGTGGCTTCTTGTGGTGCTACACAGGCGAGGCCCCCATCCCTGGGGTCTCTTTGATAATATAATATGAATAACCAATAGATTTCGAGTATTTAAACAAGCTCCGTTCATAGGTAATGTACACCACCGAACAATTATCATACTTTTTATGAGATGTCAAAGCGCAATTACGCCATATAGACAATAGCAAACTGTAACGCTGTAACGTCACTTATTTGGCAACCCAATAGATAGTTCGCTAAGTTGTCAAATAATTTATTAATTGCAAAGCAACTAAAATCTAAATAGTTAAGTAATTGAAAATGAATCAGGTTTTCAGTGCTAAAATAAGGAGAAGTTGTGTATTGGAATGATTGGTTAATAGTGTGTAAGTACTACCCAATTGTAATGTAGATGTCGCATACCCTCAGGCCGTACCTCAGCTACCGTCACCCAGAAACATTGCTGACTATAGGTACTTCAGAAAACGAAGCTTTTTAAATCTTTTACTTTGTTGCCATCAGAAATTGCGATAACAAGCATACCTAACTGCGACATAGCGACAGCGATACGAACACATGCCATACGACTACCATTTTCCTTCAGGAAGTTAGTTTTATTAATGATGAATTTAGCTTAACCAACTAAATTAACATTTAAAATAAAGGAAAACCAGAATCGAAAGGCTACGTGCTGATAGTCGGATATGTGAAATAACTACTGAGTTTATTATTCATAACTTATCCGATGTAGGCATGAACTCAAAGACCGCAAATGAATGTCATAGTAGCCCCCCTTGGCTGACGGACTAGTGACCGCCCGTATAGTTTTGAAGACAGGCAGGACCATACTGCTAACTACCGACACTAGCCAGATGTACGCCGCTACCCATGGGTTCGGTGCCCTTCTGATTAAAGGCCCGCAGTTTCCTGGAAGGGAAATAAGAATAAAGTCTCTTAGAAAATAAAGCTGTGATTTATTGATTACGAACTTAATATATCGTGCACTGTGCCTATTAAGTTCAGATCGAGACCTAATACTCAGTGTGGACAAAGCCTAACATTGCCTACATCAACAGTTGTTTGATACGTAAATACTTTTCGGACCTAATTAACTTTTTACACAAGACGATAAGAACCGAAAATATTACACATCCGTTTTCCTTCCCCGAGTACCGTAACTTCAGATCTACGTAGATGATTGAAATGTTAGATTAAAATAATTAGGTGACTAAAGGTTCTATGAGCGTCATCACGCCACCAATGACGATAGACGGTTTTGAGGAAACTAGTTTGAAAACATATCTGCATTATATAAATAAAGACGATAATAAAACGTTTTAGGGGGTGCTCTCAACCAACCTTGGATGTAGACCTAGTTGATCTGATTTTCGCTAAAGGAAGATAGGACATCGACTGTAAACCTGGACTAATTCACCTAAATTGCTGAAGAAGCTGATGATCAATCCTCGTGATTGAAAGACGAGAATTTCCTTTGACACACCTTTTATTTGCTGACGTCAGCGAAAGTCCGAGAAGATCTGACGCACTGTAAGACACGGAACAGGAAAGTGGTGGAAAAGAAGGAGTTGTGGCAGTACCTACTGCTGCTAATGGCGAAGAATGAGATCTTAGTATGAAATACCTGCATCAATAATAATATAATGAAGACGAATAGTTTCTTTGTTTGTTTATTTAGAAGCACTAATCTCTGAAACTACTGCCGAACTGGATTTTTGTTTTGTATATAGTAGCCAGATTAGAACGGGCACGGGCAGAACTAGTGATGAATATCTGGAGAAAAAACATCCCAAACATGAACATGTAAAAAACGGTGTCCTCATATTTCGCAGGAAGATATTTCATAAAAAAAAAAAACATTTAATGTTCGGTCCTATTATTTTTATTTTCGAATATTATTGTTTCAACAACTACTTGTATTTACTTGAAAGAAACATATTTTACTGAATTTTATCATCAATTTTTTTTTTGTTTTGTGACCGCGGTTTTGCCAAATATATGAATTGAAACGTTTAGAAAATGTCATTCGATAAAACATTTTTCTTGGAAATACGTTAAATATTTATGAACAAATTATGACAATAAAGAATATTTGATTTGTTATTCTATGATATGAATATTTTATGATATCAATATTATTTGTAACAAATATCAAGGATTATTTTTTTTCAAACTAAGTATTCTGCATCAGTGTTTTGTGCAATAGGGTCCCTCTGTCTAACCCTTAGGGAATCACAAGCGTGATGTAATGTGTGTATCTACGTTTTGATTATTCTATGAAATGCTGCTATGAGTAAAATTTTATGTGAAACAAAATTCTATAAAACTATTTTCTATAAGAACGTGAAACTGTAAAAAACATACTCAGATAAAATTCGATGAAATTAAATTATTATAATTATGTGACAATATCACATAGGCAATGATTAATTATCATACTTATACAACAAATTAAAATGCTCATTCTACATAATTATATTATGGTAAGAGAATATTTGTTTGAACACTGGCTTCCGATGACACTTCAAAGTGCAGGTAAAACATTTAAGAGAAGGTAAAAACGTCTGCTACGAAGTTTAATAAATCCTTTGTGTTACATACATACATACATAAACTCACGCCTTTTTCCCATGGGGGTAGGCAGAAACTACAGAACGCCACCTGCTACAATCCTTACATACTCCTTTCGCCTCATCTACGTTCATACATCTCGTCATACAAGCACGCCGGTCATACAAGCATCCTTTGTGTTGTACATCAATATTAATACTACATAATAAATTGAACAGGCCTTATACAGTGGAAATCAAAAACCTAATACTAAAACCGGTTTAGTAAAAATCGTAACTCGACTTTTGGGTTTTTGCTTCGTACATTTTTTTTGTTTTTGTTCGTGTGTGACCTTCAAACTCGACTCATGCAAAATTACAATGAGGCGTTTTTGGATTTTTGATTGCGTAATGGTACTTTGTTTTGGTGTAAGCTACTAGTAGCGATTGAACTTGATAAATCATATGTTCTTACATATCTACATACATAACATAACATCACGCCTGTAATCCCCGAAGGGTTAGGCAGAGGTGTACCCATTAGTACACCCACATTTCGCCAGTTATGTTTTTAGTCCCATGTAATGGGGGGCGAGCCTATTGCCATCAACCGGGCACAAATCCAGACTCCGAGGCTGCTACTGAGAAATTCCTGATGGAAAAACCCAATAACACTTTGCCCGACCTGGGAATCGAACCCAAGATCTCAGCAGTTGCGCTTTACCAACGACGGCTTAGACCAACGAGGCAGTCATCTTACATATCTAATAGGTTTATAAACGGCTACTATTTTAATACTATATATTAATCGTGATGTCCTAGCGGTTAAGACGCCCGCCTCTCACGCATGAGGTGGCGGGTTCGATACCAGACAAGTTCCAATTTGACTTTTCCAATTCACATGTACTTCCTGTGTTTATCATGGACGTCACTGACATCGGTGAAGTAAAACATTGTGAGGGAAACCTGGACTTAAAATTAACATAATCTGAAACCGCCAATCCGCCTTGAGCAAGCGCGATGATCAATGCTCGCGCCTTCTCTGTACGAGAGTTAAACGCTTCTTCCTTTGCTCTGCACCCTGTGGGGTATAAATAAGGTCGGATCATAAACGACTACAATGGAACAGCGTAGCACTTGCTTCTAGATTCTGATAATGCAGTTTTACGGAATCAGTATATTAAATGGTCACATTTAATATACCACTGCCGAGATGAGACAAAAACTGTTATGTACTCAAAGGGGTCACACGAACACTATTATGTAATAGGGCAATAAAACCATCAAGGTATATAAGCTCGTCCAAAAAACCAGTTACAATGAAATACGTTGTACCTAATCTTTTTTGCAGCAATGTAAACAAGACCAAAAATCTGTGTATGTATTGCTGACTGCCTCGTTGTTCTTATGGTCGATAAGCGCTACTGCTGAGCACGAGGTCTTGGGTTCGATTCCCAGGTCAGTCAAAGTGTTGTTGGGTTTTTCCACCAGGATTTTTTCCGTAGTATCCTCGGAGTCTGGATGCGAGCCCGGTTGACGGCAATAGACTCGCCCCCTATTACATGGGACTTGAAAATATAACTGGCGAAATATGGGTTTATAAACGGGTAGGTACACCTCTACCTAACCAATCGAGGATTAGGCGTGATATAATATATGTTATGTATTGTTGAGAGAAAAACATGTAATGTATCATCCAGTGATTCACGATCACTCGCACGTCAGTGGTAAAAGTGGTGGTTCACGAACATCGGTCATAATTGATGATGACGAAGAGAGTACCTATGATATTATAATTGCGACGCAATGCAATAGGATGATGAAATTATACATGCAATGATTCGGATGCACTTCGCCTTAGAGTCAATGTATTATGTAATTTGTATAAAAAAACTCAAGTAAACGTTTGCTGCTGAACTTGATTCACCTAGTAATCAACAACAATCAGCGGTCAAAAGAGTAATTTATGAAATCACCTCATTCGGACTGATGATCGCTGTGGTCAGACTGATGATCGCTGTGGTCAGACTGGTGATCACTGTTGGTCAGACTGGTGATCACTGTTTGCCCAACTGGTGATCACTGTTGATTGGCTTGGTGAGCACTGTTTATTCGGATTGGTGATCACTGTTGGTCAGATTGGAGATCACTGTTTGTCAGACTGCTGTGTATACTACTTTTTCTGTCTTCCAATTCAATAGTTTAAACATTGACATTAAATACATAGTAGTTTTAATTGTTTTAAAAGACTACACTCCATTCATATAACATGAAAAAATAACATTACAATTTTATCGTTATTTCAGTGTAAGCGTATAATAAGCTACGTTATTTCGTGCTAAACAAAAATCAATGTAATTAGCTATTTACCAAAATAAATATGTACAAAAAACTGTCTTTTCAACAATATAACACAATAACTGTCGTTATTCGGCCGTAATTTTTTTAATGTATAATTTTAGTACGGCATGGTTTGATTTTCTTTGGGTTTATTTAAGGAAAAACTTCACCATAAACACATATTATTATACGAGCAGCATGGTGTTTACTTTTGCGCTCGGCATTACAAAAACTTCGACATTGATTTGAAGCTTTGCGTACCCTTTTTCCTTGCATTGTTTATTTATCCTATATTTTTTTCATTTTCAATTCAATTGAACTCAAAACCTTAGTTTTTATAATGTTTACACTCAGTTATACTAATTTAAAGTGAAAAAGCAATGGGCTTAATTTTTAAGGCTAAAAAAACATGTTCACATTTTCAGAAACTTAAAGGTCAAACCAAAGATATTGCATATCATTATTATACATATGCAAAGTTTATGATGTTAGGAATAATACTAACGAGAGCCGGTCAGACCTGACCGACTGGTCGGCCCTGAGTTTGTTGCACTACGCTCCGACTCGTAATCTCATCAATTTCGGGCTTGTCCTTAGTTTCCCTTTCTTGTGGTGTTTATATTATTATATTGTAATTATTCAATACTTTATGTTTTATTTTTATTGTTGCTGGTGTGATTCATCCTGGCTTTTGGCAGGTTCTGATATCATATTTTCTCATACACCTTCCTCAATTGATTGTCAAATATCTTTATTGCTTGCTAGCTTCTGCTCTCGACTTCGTCCGCGAGGTTTGTGTTACCCGCGCTTTAAGTTACGTCTTTGGTTACTGCGCCGCTCCCAACAGTCGTAGGGTCATTTTATATAGCGTAAACAATCCCTCATGAATTTGGCAACCATACACAAAATGTTTATTTCAATCTGATTTTCAGTTCCACAGTTAAGCGTGTTTAAAGAAACAAACATAAAACTCTTTAGCTTTATTGTATTAGTAAAGATGAGAACAATTAACAAAATGCACTTATGCTATGCTGCGTTGATATTTGTAATTAAAGACTCTTTGTGATGCTATCGATTCACCTTTAAAAGCTTAATATTTTTCATCTTGCATTTTTAATTATCTTGATAACCGGTAGTCCATTCGTTCGTAGACAAGTAATTTTGATTAACCTTCCAAAATTCGCAGACACGTTCAAGCATTATAGACAGCAATAAAATATTAAATGTTAAATGGTAAAGGCATGCGGATATATTAAGTTAAAAAGGATTTTCACAAATTTTCCGGAAATTGTTTACCATAATATAGGTACCTATAAAGCTGGGCGTAAACGTTCGGTTTCATACATTAACATACATACACGCACATGTAAAAAAATATATGGATGTGTAATTTATGTATGTGTATGTATGTACTTAAACGCTTCCGATCCGGAAACCTGATTCAGAAACCGGACGTCTGCGGCCTGCTTAAAGAGACTGAGACACACTCGCACTATGGTTCACTAAACGTTCGCGTTAAACGCGTTGACTGCCTCGTTGGTCTAGTGGTCGCAAGCGCGACTGCTGTGCATGAGGTCTTGGGTTCGATTCCCAGGTCGAGCAAAATGTTATTGGGTTTTTCCATCAGGAATTTCTCAGTGGTTCCTCGGAGTCTGGATTTGTGCCCGGTTGATGGCAATAGGCTGGCCCCCTATTACATGGGACTAAAAACATAACTGGCGAAATGTGGGTGTACTAATGGGTATACCTCTGCCTAACTCTTCGGGGATTACAGGCGTGATGTTATGTATGCATCCCAGTGTAACTGTTTGAAGTTGACACTTGACAGAGACAGAATGTTTTAAATAGTTTTAGCGCTAAATATATTATGTTCAGCTATCAGTGATGCAAGTGAACCCTAGTGTATATTTTTCTTCCTCGTTCAATAGGAAACCGTGTAGTATATCAATTAGGTATCTTAAAAGAACACGCATAAACAGGGTTATTCACTTAAAATCGCCGCCGTGAAGGTCATACTTTGAAAATTCTACAACTTACAAAAAGTGGTTTACGTTAAGGTGTGCTCACCAGTCTGTGTCATTTGATAATTAAATATTTAAATCTCTGCAACATAAGATACAATACAAGGCATGCATTTAATATTTCTAGCGAATATTTATTTATTAAACGGCGCTAATGAAACTGCTACCTCTGGCCAAAGTATAAGCAAGCTCTTAGGTCACGGAAAGTGTCAACTAACAGTTTAGATAATCCCTTAAAAAGGCTAGGGCATACGGACCCCATGACCCGAAGGTTTTCACCTCAAGCGGCTCGAAAACATTGTTACCGATAAAGGTATTAACTGTGAAAGTACATAAATGAATACAAAAAGTTGTTACTTCCCCGTTATCATTACATGATACTTTCTGATAACGTGGTTAAAACTCTTATCAATCGATCTTGTATGTCCAATTGTTTCTTTTCTGTTCAGTCGAACGCAACAACGGAATTTAAGAAAAAATAAACTGATAATTTTGATCGATCTTTGCATAAACTAAGGATGAGTCAAATATCATCCAAATGCAAAGCGGTCGATGAGTTTACTGATATAAGCAGTTGCAAACATCCCTTTGTACCTAATGACCTCGTTCTGTTCTGTCTCCTGCTTGTTTGGAGGGAAGTGGAAATTATATTTTTCTTACTCCTCCGCTATTCTTTTCTGATTAATTTCGTTGCGGGACCCAAGACAGTTAATCGTTTCTCTGGGACTTGTTGAGCTTCATTGCCTCTGCGCTTTTCTGGTGGCCTCCACTGTTGATTCTGGCTTTCAAGAGTTGCAGTGGATGGGAACAGTGTGGCGGGCTTGTCCCATAAAAAAAAAGCACCTGTTTTACATAATAAGAGGAAAAAAATTAAAAGTACTTTACCAAAACGAACACGTGCCGAGTATTTATATAAATAGTAGGTATGTCTTCATTAAATGTCCTCCTGGAACGCTCGACAAACGCGGAAAAACTCTTCTTTTAATTTTATATCCATAACAGGAAAGTACCTACTACAACTCAAGTTATATTAGCGTCAAAAAACGACATCTGAAATCATTTTACCTCGTGTATCTGTAGCAATCTTAGAACTGTTATAATATGGAAAAAAAATAAAACGCAACATAATGGCTGTTTAAAAAATATCTTAATAAAATAGCGGACCCGACAGACGTTGTCCCTTCCGAACGTTGGCTTGCAGCGCCACCTACCGGATCCAATCATGTATTCACTTATCAGCAAGAAAATCAGCAGAAACTTAAGTTTTTATATAGGCAAAGTAAAGTCATTTATTTGGCACTTTTGAATGATATACAACGTATACAAAAAAAAAAACAATTGAATCTATTAGCCCCTTCCAAAAGGTAATTTTGTATAGAGAAAAATGGGGATGAAACTTCATACATACTCTTTAAAAATTGATGTTAAGTATAGTAAAGACAAAAGCTCATGTAAAAATTGAGTAAGGATGATAACATGATCTAGTGTTCAAACAGTCGTGATCGCCATACTAACTGCTCCGGTTGCGGGGAATAACGTGTGATGGCTGAAACCTAGCCACAGGTGATGAACCTCAGCCAAAAGTGATCAGAATATTATAAAGCTATTAGCATAACGTTTGAAGTGACAAAGTTTTGTGAATTGGCATTTGAAGAAAAATGTTTCTGACTCAAGCGTTTTTTCTGTCCCAAAATTCAGATTTGTAAAATAGAATATATGATGGAGTATTAGACATTACCAGCATAATGAGATAGTCCATCTTCATATTATAGAGGTTGCTACGAACTTGCGATGTGATGTGGTATTGCAAATCTTCATGTCTATATCCCACCTGGATGGAAATGGTCCCCACCTGTTCCTTTCCAACTAAATAACACAAACATTTTGATATGAATATGAGTGAAAACCCCATAACATTGTGAGCAAGACTTTATTCCAAATTACTGTCTAGGAATGTAAAATGTATATAACTGCTAATAGTGAGTAACCGTTCAGGTTTTTGAGTTTTTGTTGACCAAATTTTGAATAATATAATGAAGTAGGTACCTATGTTGTTTTGTGAAACAAAAACTCAAAATCCGGTGACGCTAATTATGACGAAAGAAAAAAATGTAGGTAATATGTAATCTTATTATGTGATTCCCCGTAAATAATTAAACACTTCAGGCAGTGAATGAAGGAGGAGGGTATAGTCATCCTCCGATGATCATTCGGTTATAACTACAACAGATTGAACTGACGACGAGCTTCTACAACGTAACATCCATGAAAAAACGGTAACACTACGTAAATTTAAAGCAAATGAGTTGAATCTTCCGCATGGTCCCCGTTCAGCTGTGCGTGCTGTTCATCGATGAGGAGTTCCATGCTGTATCTTAGAAGACCGTGATTAGTTGACCACAGATAGGTAACTAACCAGCAATTATCTTTGATCTTCAGTGCAATAAACAACTCACAATACTTATACTGTTCATTAAGGATTTTCATTGTTTATCTCCGAAGGTCTACATTCAATCTTCAAATTAATATGAAACCTAAAAGTGTGAAATTCCGAACTTAAATAATCATCAAAATCAATTTATAATTAGCGGAATAAACGCGTTGCAAACATAGAGTCGAATTCAAGAACCTCCTCCTTTTTGAAGTCGGTTAAGAGGAATCTACGTGAAGGTGTTTGGGTTGTTGTCGATTCTCTAACAAAGTGTTTATTTAGTTCCGTGACCCATCTTGACACGTCGCGACCCTTAATGAGTCATGGATCTCTAGAAGACACAAGACGCAATGAAAATTATGTCAAGGACCACTTAATAGCTTTATAATATTCCGATCACCTTTAGCTGAGGTTTATCACCTGCTACCAGGTTTCAGCCTTCACACGTTATTCCCCGCATCCAGAGGCGTTAGTATGGCGATCACGTCGCGCTGTCACGATTACATCGCTGGCCAAGGTCAGGGGCGCGAGACTTGACCAGGCGATCAGCCTTACATGTAGCACGATAGACTGGTGGTTGCAGAAGATCCATGGTGGCTTACAGATTTGAAGAAAAAGGTAAATAAATCTTTATAGGGAAACCGTGTGGTCTGACAAGCGAGAGGTCGTGAGTTTAAACCCCGCTTTGTGCTAACGTGAACTTTATTAATTGCCACCACAAATGTGATTAAATTAGCAAAGCCTAACAAGTTAAAACTATTAAAAATACCTATATTATAAACCGGTCATATTATTCAGATAAGTATTCAGATAAGATTTTAACACGCAAATCATTTTGGCGAAAATTCAAGTCTCAGGTCGAGTAAAGTAACACTGGGCTTTTTCGTTAGGAATTTCGTAGTAGCAGCCCGGAGTATGGAAGTTGGTGGTGCAACACTCCTGTACCTCGGCAAGCACGTGGCACCATCGGTCTTGGGCGTGTCGGATTGCTGTTTCATCGGACTATAAGTGTGAGAGTAGACCTGGACCTGTGTTGTCGCATACACTTGTCTCGTACACTATAATAATTTCTTGCTTCCTAGGCTAGTCTCCATTGAGATTTGCTGGAATCACCTCAAATCGGTCGGAAAAATTATTGTTCTTTTTAACTGTGATTTTTTTTAGAAGCTCGCCTTCTGTTATTTAGTTATGACACTCATCTACATAATTTTTGCTTTTACGTCGCTTTGATGTGCCTTTAATGTGACAAACTAGTTGTGGAGCACTTTGTAGTGCCTTACATCGCACAATTAGAAGCCAGTCTTGTTAATCGAGGTTCCATTATATATTTTGGTCAATTTTCCTCATAAGTTATGTGCAATATGTTTATGCACTATTTGTAGGTATGTAGTACAACCTTAGATAATAAATGACGTTATTTTTCCCTCGTAGGGGACGACAGAAATGTGGTATAAACACACTACATCATACTTTATACATAATTCTCCAGTCAACTGTTCCAGGCTTCGGTACCCAAGTGTTTTTGGGATTTTCATTAGAAGTTTTTCAGAAGCTATTATGGTGACATTTGTACTTATTAGTATATTGTTAGTCGTCCCTGTTAGGCGCACCGTCCTCCATGCCCAGTCTGCCAGCCCGCGTCTTCTGTCCGCGCTTAACGCTCTGTTGGACGCCAAGCCTGACTGTGACGTGTTCGCGGACGAATGGAACACGATCTTGTCAGTATATTTGTAGCATTGTGAGATGAGCGTGTGAATGTCGTTAAATTATATGCCTTTAACTAAAGTAATTGGATAATGGCCGTTTTATGTTAAAGTACAAAGATGGAAGCAGGAGATTATTTGTTCGGTGACTCCTTGGACACTCAGATACCAACACAGTTCTCACTCACGTCTAGAACGTAAACAGAACCTCTTGAAAGGACCATGGAAATTCCCTCCATCTTTACCTTGGAATACCAAGAGCTGTCGATTTAACCCATCATCTATAAAACCACAGTCAAGGTAATGATTTAGTAAACAAACAATAGTTTATCTCAATCTCGGGGCCAAACGCACCCATTACGGAGCACAATGTGTTCCTAAATACATGTTAACATGTACATTACATAAAACATAATGCCGCTACGTGACACCAGGTGGCGCTACCAAGGAAACTATTTATTTTTATGAACTTTGCCGTCACATGGTTCTTCCTCTAAATGTTGTACAGGTATACATCGCACTACGTTACATGCGTTTGTACTCCTTGTACCTACGTAATAGCAGCATATTTTTGTAAGGACTTGAGAAGACGACAGACTTTTTGTGCGATCGAGTCCTCGATGCATTAGGTCTGTGAGGTCTTTATAACAATCTTTGGTGAACTCACAAGCCAGGCACTCTTTGTGGTTGTTTATCATTTATTACTTATATTTGTGGTATTTGGGAATTTATAAAGTGCGTCACGAAATGCCCGTCATTCATGACACACGGAGTCCTAAACGTAGATCGTTTGGTCTTCAAACTTTATGGCACAAAAAGCCTGTTTGTTGTCAGCGTAAGACCTATATAATAGTAATTTTTAAAGAGGAAAATAAACATGGTAATAGCATCTGGGATAAAAGCAATGAGTAGGTTTAAGGCTTTTATTTGAATGTTAAAACAAAGATACACCTAAAAGTGCCTTACCACTTTCCCTAGAACAGCCGATGATATTCATCATGCTGATATGAACAATAATTTCTTAAATATGCTTGCCGAGAGACACGTCACAAAACATCCACACTCATATTCTAAATGCAAAAGTAACACTGTTACTTTGTCTGTCTGTTACTTTATCATGACAAAACCACTGAACTGATCTTAATGAAAGACAAAGCGATAGCATGAGACTTGGATAAGGATCTTCTGCGAGGAGGTGATGGCGGCTAAAGAGGCGACGGAACGGGAGAGAGATGCTTTTTATTTATTTATTTAAACTTTATGCAACAAAAGTACAAAAGCGGATTGGGACCTTAGGTATTTTCTAACAGTCGACCAAAGGTGGTGAAGAGAAAAAATGGAAGGTGCCATTTGTTTTTTCCTCTCATCCCAACCACAGTAGATGCACCAGGCGCCGATCTCCGGCCACCGTGAAATGGGGCTTGCGGGCGGCGGACTTGGGGGCAGTCCGACGCCCGAACAAAGACAGCCACGAAAGTAAGGCGCGCGTGGTGTTCCCTGCGCACCTTTATGGAGCCAGTGCGGCCGGTGGGTGATGACCGCACCGGGTGACGGGACCCGCCTTGTGGCGGTGGCAGGTCAATATCTGCCGGGGTGCGGAAGAATGCTTTGAACGGTCCCGTGCCCCGGTTAAAGATAATTGAAGAAACACCTTGGGGTTTGAGTCGGTAGGAGTCCGACACACCCCTGCGTCTTTCCCCAAGGTGGACTCAGTCCATGAGGATTTCCCAACGAAAAACAAAAGAAAACATCTGGATACGTCTACGTCAACGATAACGTCACGTCACGCGACGAAGTCACGAGACCAATCTAATAAACAAAAAACTTTGTTTCCATCACGTGATTTAAAAATATCTGTGAAAAAAGGGGTTGCTGGTAAGTTTCCTTTACAATGTAACTCTCCCTTTGTGTTACGCAACTGGTCTCCTGGTACCTTACCCTCAATTGTTTGTTACTTGCACAAGCACGTGCGACTTCTGGAATAATTATAATGAAGCTTTTTGCTATAAAAAGTGACTGCGTGATTACCTACGTCAAAAATATAAATATCTGTTTACAAATGTATGTTAAGTGGGGTTTTGTTGGGCAACAAACTTTGTATTTTTGATTTGTTGTGTACTTGTAAATATATACTTTTAAATACTTATTACGTAAAGAGAAGTGAGATGCCTTGATTACGCGTACCGAGTACTCTAGTCAGGCATTGAAATTTTCAAACAAACAAATTTGACTGTTCTATGGTAATCCTTGGACACGGGATTATAATGAAGGGATACTCTCTCACGTATATTGAATCAATTACAGTTAAATATGAGCTAACATCACTCGTGACAGACTACCAAGTGATCCTCATTATAGCATTCTCTCATAGGCATAAAGTAAATACATATGGTTGAATATAGATCATTCAGCCATAGCCTTTTCAGGAACTATCTGAATAACTATTTTAGTTCTTTATATCTGTCAGCAGCATGTAACTTTTTGTATACATAGCCAGAAACAGACGCAAATTCATACTAATTATAAATACTTCAATATTATTATGTATTTTACTGTGGTGGTCCTTATGTAGGTACATATTATTTTTTTGCAAATAAATATATTATTATTATATATATCACCAAGAAAGTGACCTACTTTAAAATATGAAATATTAATAAACAACATTTTATAAAAATATTACCTCACAGGTTTAATCTAGACAATGGGGGTGGGCCGGGGCGGAGGGTCTAGTAGACATTCCCCAGGTTAGGCCCCACCCAGCTTAGAATAAGCAACTGTTTCCATTGTAACTAACTGTAGTTATTAAATTAAATTGATACTAACAAAACATTAAAGGAAATTCTATAATAAATGTTTATTATTATTATAATGAGTGACAGAGACAACGCTCTATAAAGCTGGTCTTTCCTAAAACCCAAACAATTAATTTTCAAAATGGAATGTCAAATAAGAATATCTCAGTATCTTTCTAATATGAAGAATGGTAAGTACTATAGAGGCTGGCTGATTTAGTCATAGCCAAGCTTATTTGATTCCTGTTCTAAATTAGAATAAAAAATGCAGGCAAAATGGTTTTGCTTAAAATTATATATTATAATTAGCTCTAGCTCAATATATGAAGTACCTAATAAGGAAAATTGTGTTCCCATCAAGTAGATTGAACCCGCCGATACCGTGATCACGTGATCGTAGCGGTACTTGTAAACGACATGAAAGGTGGTTGTTGATGGTAAAAGTGTGTAGCCCACCACTATTTTTTTTTTCAGTTTTTTCAATCTTTATACCTATAATACCTACTGTTCAGGTCAGGGATGAACGGGGTTGAACCGAAATCGCGTTCGTAATAATAAAACAACGATACGATGTAAACTTAATTGGATTTTTTATTTAATTTAGTTCATGCCTGACCTGAACATGACTATGACTTGACCGACGTCATCATTGTATTAGGTTCTGATTACGCAAACAGATTTTCTCATGCTCATATTACCCGACCGGTGACCGAGGCCCTGAGGGACCGTTGATAACAAAGCATTTATTTGTGTGTGCCCCTTTGTAC
This sequence comes from Hoplodrina ambigua, assembly GCA_949774945.1. Lineage (NCBI taxonomy): Eukaryota > Metazoa > Arthropoda > Insecta > Lepidoptera > Noctuidae > Hoplodrina > Hoplodrina ambigua. The sequence goes on along the minus strand of OX458974.1, from coordinate 302,701 downwards.
GCATACTTTAAAATATGTATGCAAACAAAAAATGGAGGGGCCCAATTTTTGCTTGAACGATCCCAATGCATCACGGCCTTGATAAAAAATATACATCCATTATAATATGTTTAAAAAAGCGCAGTAGCAAAACTTACTAAAGGCGTACGCTAAAGTATGCGCGGGTGCACGGGGCCTGCGAGCGAACACTCTCGTCGTACGCGTCAGCGTAAAGGCGCTGCTCATACTATTTTTTTTTTTATATAATCACTCGTAAGTGGCGTGGCGTGCCCTAAAAGCCTAAGCAAACCTTAACCAAAATGTAGCCAAAAGACTATTCAAAATATAAAAAAAAGTTAATTAAGGCCGGAACACTTCCGTGCGGTCCAGTTTTAAATCAGTGACCCAAATTGAATAGACACCGTCTCTCCACCTGACTAATTGAAAGGTTTTAGTGTCCATTGTTAGTTTTTTATTGCGACACATTATTCAAGATTGACTAATCCTGCCTAAATACTATGAGAAGCAGGAAGGCCATAGTTAGCGTGTTTTTTAAGACGAGTTGACTAACGAATTCTCTACGTGTAATTATGTTACGCTTTTTTCTCGTAAAATAGTAGAAAATTATCTGTGAAAGAATTTTCCCAGAAAAGTATACGTAAGTACCTATTCCTGTGCTAAGCAGCTTTGCTCTGTTGCTGCTTGTACGATAGGGTTGTCGGTGTATTAGGGATGGCACTCCCCTGTAGCGTAAACGAGTGGATCGGAGGAACATTAACCAAAGATTACCAATATTGAAAGTGGTCTACTCCGCTCCGCTCCTCTCCGCAGCGATGGAGTGACACCCTTACAATCACATGAAATAGCTTTGCATCTGGGATGACAACGCATCTGTGATATCCCTGATAGGTTTTACACATGTTAATCAGCCGCGGGATGGCCTATCAGCTCCATTTCACGCAGAATTTTCGAAGCCCCGCGCAAGGTCATCAACATGTCAGCTGGATGAGCTCTTTGACATGATCCGGGATAAATTAATATACTTGCGTAGTAAGACGAACATTATTTATTATTCACATTGTTTGTATGTACGTATAGTCGCGAGAGCACTGCATATGTATTATTATTATGTTCCTCCCATATAAAGCGATTCATTAAACATCTCATCTGCTAGATCAAAGGAAGCAGCATCCTCATCATGCATGATGACGTCATTTTGGCAAAATTTAGGTTTTCGGGTTCCGCTAATAAAAATCAGACAAAATTACATTTATTAAAATCTGGATGAAAATACTTTTTAAAGTGCTTTTTGAACAACCAAATATAGCAGTTTTTACTCATTCCAAGCGTTATTGTAAAAATCATATTGTTTATAAAATGTGACTGTTAAAATCTGAGTGAATACAAAAATTCTGTATTTTTATTTGTAATAAATATGTCGACACGTATACAAATATAACTAACTGCCTATTATTTAAATGTACATTTTCAGTACAGTATCAGCTGCCCCACAAAATGACCATGGTAACAATATTTTCCTGTTAATTCCACATCAAAACACCGTAGGTACTCACTAGGGCCATTGAATCCAAACATAAAATAATTTAAATGACTTCTGTGATACCTTCTATAGGTATTCTCTGATTTTCCTCCATTTGATGATGTGTTTAAAATGTAATACACCTACAAATCTGTAACAAAACAGGTATTCAACAATTCAATAATGTGTGCATGTAATAAAGCACAAGCTCCATTACATAACAATAATTAATGACTTGGCTTATCTTACGAGATGAGCATCTTTGAACACTAATGTACAGTCGCGACCATAAGTAAGTTGCAGTTACCTCGCCAGAGAAATAACAATTGTAAGTTTAAGAAAATACATATTTTGTGAATAGGTCAAAAAATGTGGTCGTAACATTATACCTACTATCAAATAAAAGTCAAAACATTAATTTCAATTCGACCATTTACAGGCACTTTTGAATGGTCAAAGAATCGGTCAGTTAGCTAAAAAATTTAAGCTAGTTGCTCGTTCTAAAACGTAGGTAGGCCTCTACCGAGAAGAACGAGCAAGAAACTCCACGGACACTCTTTTCAATTAAGGTTTTTACAAAATCCGTCGTAACATTCTTATTGTATGTGAAAACAATGCAGGTGAATATAAAACAATAACAAAATAATAATAAAGATGTGATCCATGACAGGTGAGGGATGGTCAATCTTAAGAAAATTCGCTATTCATAACATCACGCCTGTAATCCCCGAAGGGTTAGGCAGAGGTGTACCCATTAGTACACCCACATTTCGCCAGTTATGTTTTTAGTCCCATGTAATAGGGGGCGAGCCTATTGCCATCAATCGGGCACAAATCCAGACTCCGAGGCTGCTACTGAGATTCCTGATGGAAAAACCCAATAACACTTTGCCCGACCTGGGAATCGAACCCAAGACCTCATGCACAGCAGTGGCGCTTGCGACCACTAGACCAACGAGGCAGTCGCTATTCAATGTCGCATATTTGTCAAATAGGTACTTATGCTTGTGACTGTACAACTCTACAACGACTTGCCTATAATATGATAACTATATTCTACGATTATACTTAATGTTCAAAGAAACAGAAGTTCACTACTGCGTGCAAAAAACTCTTGTGCATTGAATGTGCACCTTGCTTTATCTGCTCAAGTCAATATTTCCAATAAGTATAAAATATTTTTTTACGTACTTAGCTTATTTACCTAGTATTTTAAATCTTCCCTTATCTCATTTATTATGCTATACAGATGACTTTCATTAAACGGGAAAAGTATTTCTTAAATAAAAAATCGTACTAATAAATACCTACTAAATAAGTAACAGTCCCTGCGAAAATACACTACGACACGATCAATGATCGTCATTTACATAAAAAAAGATTAAAATTTAGTTGTATGGAACTGCAGATTTGTTTTAATATTTCAGTGCTGGTCTCATGATAATAGTACTTTCACCCCCTGAAGGATGCGCAGTGACATCAAAAATCTGCCTAAATATTTGCCTAATAGAAAAGCGTCGCAAAAAAATTACAACTCGTAAACGGATAAAAAATGATTGGGAACTCCTGACCTATTTTGCAAAAGGTAATTGGGTATTAATCCTTTCTAGAGATTCAACTTTTGCACATAATTATGTACGTTACCTTCGATTCATCACTTTCTCTACTCTTGATAACTATCCTTATCCATAATTAAATGTCCAGAGAAATAATTAAAAAACAAAACGGCTTTAGAAAAAATTGCGAAAGATGTCGTATAAAGGAGTCGGGAACAGAATTTTCTGCGACTCGCTATGAAAGGGTGCCGGTGAAGTACCTAACAGGCACGTGAGAATATTTATGGTTTTTTTTCTATGTACCTATAACTTTGGGTCAGGTGAAAAAAGGCCGTGGCTCACGGTGAAGCCCGGCAGTTTACATTATTTATTTTACCTACTTACCCTTTTTTTACACAAAGCGAAAAGTCGAGAAACTCCATCCAAACATCACAGTTTTTTTGTATGTTGTTGCACGAATTTATTATTCATAATTTCCTCAAACTTAATATAAACACACACAAAAAACCATATGTACAAAAAATCTTTAAATATCTATCATCTTACATCACGCAAAATTTTACAAGGAAAATTGATATTGAAAGTTATTAATACTTTATTTGTAAAACGCAAAGACTATTTGACAAACGTTACTTAGCACAATTACATGTTTGGCTAACCCTGTCACTGTTCTATAATTGTCAATCTACGATAGCAAGATGGAAATGGGAACATAGCTAAGACAAAGTACCTGTTATGTATCCATCATTTATGTATCTCGGTCTAAGACCGCAGTCTTATTATCCGCAAGTAGGTACTGAAAATAATTTCAAGAATTGTTTTATCATTATCACTAAGTGTAACCCTACCCGTCCTGCACGTGCTGCTGTGGACCTTCCAATTAGTGCAGCTATAAAAGAGGCCACATGCCATAATCCCGAGAGTAGGCGAAAGGTTTGGTAATAATAGTCACGATTGATTATGGAGGCAGGAAAATGGATTTTTCCAATGCCAATTTTCAAATTTTTTTCTCTGGCTGGTGATTTTTTCAAATTTTAATCATCAACATCTTCCTGCTCATATACCCATATGTTAGTGATGGACGCAACTTCTACTACATCCCTTAGCGATCACTATGGTAAACATGGCGTTTATAGCCATATCATCTTACATACAATGAACATCATTTATTACTATATTAATCAGGTTTAAACTTAACGATATATAATATTTTTACCAGCATTGCCATATATTTTTAGTCTGCGTCATACTTGGGAATCATATGGTTAATGAAAAAAGTATTGAAAGTGATCTTTAAGAAAACGAGTTTAAATATGATAACTAATCTTGATATACGTCTGCGACCCTTGTGCAGGCACCCGTAAATACAATGTTTTAGGAGTTACAAAACGAGTGGTAACGCAACTATTATTTAAAGAAAAATATGAAGTGGTTTCCCAACAATAATTTTTGCTCATTGTTACTAAATTTGATGGGCAGTATGCGTAGTTAACGGCTTTTTAATGTGTCGTTTTACACCCCGTATATGAGTGAATATATGTACCTACTCGCCACGTGTAAATACCTATTATTATGTTAGTTGCACTAGCAGCGCCCACGGTATCTGACAGGTAGTTAATTATGCAATGTCAGTGGTTGCATAATGTTTAATGCGCCATTACCCATGCAGTGCTAGTTTTATTATGGCAACTAATTCCTCTTAGTTTTATTAGTAACTCTTCATATTTCATAATCACGCGAATTAAAATAAACTATCTTTGACAGCAAAGTCACCAAACCGCCTTAATACATGAAATTAGTAGGAAGGTACTATATTTGTATGCCAATACAACCTAGCAAACAAGTTAAGTGTTATCCAAATACTAAAGTGAATTTCAGGAAAGATTCAAATAAAAATAAAAATAGTCGATTGTTTTTTTCATATTGTTGAGTAGTTGTTAGCTCAGACTCACGCACTGAGCATGCTATCTATACTAATATTATAACGCTGAAGAGTTGGTTTGAACGGGTTAATTAATCCCAAGAACTACTAGTCCAATAGGTAGGAACAAATATTTTTTCGAAGAAAGTTAAAAGATATAATATATCATCACGCTACGACACACAGCAGCGAAGCACCAAAGTTACTTAAGGCGGGTGAAAAAAGACACGCGTACGAATTCGCGCTCAGAACAGTTTAAAAATATAGTTCAAATTATACTTTGTCCAAAGTATACTTTGGCGCCCCACACATACACATAAACCCAGTACCTCGATCACGGCCCAGCGATCACAGTACCTAACTCTACAACAGGTACCTACAGCACATCAAGCCTACGTGCTAAAATGTAAGGCTACCTGTCCACACGCTAAAAGGTAAAAAATGCTTGAACCTAAACAAGTTTGCGCCGTACCTATACCGGTAAGACCTGTACTCAAGTCCAAGGTCACCTCGCTAAATGTTCACCCAGATTTTAGGGTACACTTAGACACTGTTATTGAAGGCATTGTGTATTTAAGTAAAAGTCTAATTGACGTGGTGTAGTCAACAAAAGATTTTAGCACTACGCCGGAAATGACATTGCTATGATGCGCAGTGACTACGGTTATTGGACTTCCTTTTATTTGATATGATATGGTGCTGATGGCAAAAACTTGCACTTCCAGCTCTCCCATATTAGTCAAAGCATTTTTTCAATTCGGCCATTTACAGGCACTTTTGAATTGTCAAGGAGTCGATCAGTTAGAAAGTTGATGCTCGTTCCAAAACGGAGGTAGGCCTCTATGGAGAAGAACGAGCAAGAAACTCCACGACACTCTTTAAGTTAGTTCTAAAGTAAGTAGGTAAGTTAGTACCTATACATAACTATGTGTTGTATTCTATGATATCATTTACCAACTCACTGGACCACCAAGATTCCCACAAAATACAAGTTTTGAAACAAAGGCAAAATAATTGGAGTTGGAGATAAATTAAATATGTGTTTTATTATACCTAACTAAAAACTCTTCGAAGAATTTAATCAAAGATTGTATCAAAAACTTTAATTGAAATGACTTTGTTTCGTTTTATGAATATTTAAGGATTTGGTTTAAGGAGTTCCAAATGACCTAAGACTAGAATTGTGCAGAAACTTTTGCTGGTTGTGTTATTGAAATTCAAGTCACAAGTCAATGCGCACGCGTCGACGGCGCTTTTAAACGGCTTCGTCTTAACAGCAAAATCATACTGTTTCCGATAAGTGAAACGAGTTGATAAAATTATTGTATTTCTGATAAATCTTGTTGCACTTCATTTACATACTAACATAATTTATGCAAGGTCAACATCATAACGCTAATATACTACCAGTCATATATCAATATCGACTGGTATACGACTGGTATATTATAGCTCTTAATAACCATTACAATATTAGCTAGGATATCGATCCTAGATAATATGCTTATATTATAGTGGCAGTTGTTAAGAGGTATACGGTCAGCAGCCAAAGTCGATCCGTCATCAACAGCAGCATAAAGCCGATGTCCACTTTTGGACATAGATCAAGTGTCAATTACGAATTTAACGTGATACGAGTAACTGAGTGTCGCTGCTGACAGTACGTCCGAAGTGTTGCGAGCTCGAGGCTATTATTAAGTGTTATTAAGTATGATCTATTATGTATAATATTATGTATTGTGCTATATCAATACACTAGCTGCTCCCTGCGACTTCGTACGCTTGGTTTATCTTACTTTTTTGTGCTGTTATACAGCCTTTACTATTTCTCATGAATCTGAATATCATGTACTTAATAAATTTTTCCAATCCGACTTGTAGTTCCTGAGATTAGCGCGTTTAAACAAACAAACATAAAATCTCTTCAGCTGTATAATATTAAATAGATAATGTTACATAGATTCAGTTATGTAATGTAAGTGTAATCGGGATCACAGTATGTTGTTTATCATCAATCATCACAAAGGTTGAGCTGCAGGTCGGATCTGGAGATTAAGAACTGGTTCAGCAACACTTGGAGAATCCAACGGGAAGAACGAAATCAAAGTAGGAGTAACCTTTTTTAGGCGCAAGTAAAGTTTGTGTGAATTTAACTCAGACGGAAAACAAGCAAAGGTAAGACTGTCGTGATTGATTAAAATAGGTCCACAGCTCGGGCAGCCACGGCGGTGTGGACCCGTCCATACAAACACTACTGCAGTATCAGACCGTGACCTCGTAGCAAATTGTCACTCAAGTGCAAACTGCGCATTTACACGGCGTGCATTCGTCCCAATGACCTACGCCTGTGTCGTATTCGCACACGCAAAATCATTCCATCTAAATAGCATGCAGATCCTTAAAAACCGATACTTGCGAATGGCCACGGGAGCCCGTCGCAATATACAATCTCCTAATCGACCTCATAGTCCCCACCATGTAACAGTTCATGGAACACATTTTCAAGCGTTTCTTTGATTCTGCTGAAAAGGCCTTTACGATCAAAGGGTTTAAAAATTAAGGCCTTTGCGATCAAACCCTTTGATCGCAAAGGCCTTAATTTTTAAAGCACCATAGGAAAGACCGGTTAAGCAGCCGACAACCTCACAGGTTAAATTGTGACACGTCATTCCAAAAGAAAAATGGCCGCTGCTGGCTAAGCCTTAAACCATTCAACTAAATATTTATTATCTACATCTACATTACAGTGATTGCTCTACTCCTTTACTTTTTATAAAACTCCCCGGCAGCCAATCACAGCACAACAACGTAGTATCTCCACGTGGTCCATTCAGTAACTACGAGATTGCGCAACATTCCTGCACCATGCGCGTGCGCTTACCGAGTATTGGGAAATCCTTTATGGACGAATAACTGTTTTCGCTTCGTAGAACCTCCATTATCCTTGTAACATCTCAAGGTCGATCACTCAGAATTTTTATAAACTGCTTTTTAGAGTCCCGTCTTAAAATAAGAAATTATACCATGTATGTACTTATAGTTGCATATTACAATATCTTTGTTCATAATCTCATAAAGACAAAGAGTGTCCTCGTAATTTTTACTATTGAAATAAATACTGTGTTTCTTTACATGTTTCGACTTTGATTATCTTTCAGCTAAAGAGGTAGTACTTATTTTCTGCATTGACCCAAAATAAATTTCTCTTCTCAGTGCACAAATCGGACCCTTCAGAAATCCCTTCGGAATTAGAATTTTTTAAACTTTGCATCTTAATAAAGTCGACGGAACCTTACGCACTAGCCAAGTGGCTTTTTTTTAATTGTAAAAAAGAACCAACAGCTTTCATACACGGGGATAGCCCGAGATTAGTATTCAAGATTCGATGACCATGAAGACCTTGAATAATTGTTCGTCTTTCTTTTGTTGAGGAAAAACCCAGAGGCAGTCAATGGAGGAGTAGGTCTGTTGGTCGCGTGTGGAATCTGATTGAGATCGTATTGAGATAACATTGTATGTGGAGCATCAATTACTTGTATGCAGCTATTAAAATAAAATAGGTACTATAATTGATTAGGGAAAACTGTACTTTGTCTTTCATGTACGACCTGCTTTCAGGAACGTGTTATCTAACACCAGTCTACCTATTTTAACTGACTTCAAAAAGGATGGGCTTTTCGATTCGCCTCTGTTTTTTTTTTTCACGATTATTCCGCCAATTCTTATAAATTGATTTTGATTATTTTTTGTTGGGTAAAAAATAACTTTAGTTTTGAAAGTCGGTATCAATACAAAACAGCAAACCGAACTACAGCCGTCGACATCCAAAACTAAAGTTATTTTTCATTTCGTAGTTTTTGAAGGCGGTTGTCTTTATTGTGTTTCAAAGGAATAATCAAAGCCACAGTAAACTTCTCTTTTCTTCGGCTCGCACTTGGCCGGTTTTTTTTAAGTAGGAACGTGGTCCCAATTGGTGCTACGTTTATCGCGGCATCAGTCACGTGTTTCATCGGCTGTTTAAATGTCGTCTAAAGTGCAGGTGTTCCTAACGTTTTGGGCACTCACACTGGATGTCGGTGAGATCTATAGGTAATCCCTTATTTACTCATATATGCCACTGCAGATCATGTCCTATTATCCGTCACAGGAAGTAAATTAGAGGCATAGTTGCTGAAAAAGGCTCAGGAAACTATCGTTGATGTCTAGAAGCGACACTGACTACTGGCTGCACTGAATTAAAGGCGTGACCACAATGACGTCGTGGCACAGGGTCGTCCTTGACCTACGATAGCCATATTAGCCCAAAGTCTTATTCCTTCCTTCCCTCTGGTGACGTTGCAGAGGAATATCCTCAAGTTTTCCCTCCCCGTTCAGTTTATTGAACTTTGAACATGTCGTCAGGAGCCAAGTGCTCCAAGTCTTATCCTCCTGATTATCCTGTTAGGTATTAACATTAGTTAATCATATAAGGTAGTTAGGTTGGTACACTGCCCGACCGTATATGTGACACGTCGAGCATAGACAGAGGCTGACACAAGTAAGGGAGACAGACAAAACAATCTACATAGACAAACTTTCTCTAAATTTCTTTGTGCCATTTAAATTCTGAAATGAAATGAAATGATGTAATGAAATGAAATGAAAAGTATTCTTTCCGTCGAGTAGTCAAACTTATTTAAAACTGAATTGTATTTATTCGCAGTACGGGCAAGGGGTCACTTTTCAGATGATAAGTTTACCTCTCTGTCTAACCTGCATTATCCCACTGCTGTGCAGAAGCCTCTCTTTTCAATATTAGGTGCTATTTGTTTATTTTACTAAGAAGAAAGTGGAAAACTTTCTATGACTTTCTCATATCTTTAATATTTTTTTTTATAATCAATTGGATAAAATATGTACAATTTATAAAAAAAAAATGAAAGGGGAAACCTCATAGGGCATCAAAAAATTCGTCCGCGTCACTCTCAATATTTATTAGGTAGTAATCAAAATAATCATATTTAAGTATTGTAAAATAAAAAAGTGATTGGACAAATATATAAGCATATTAGCAGAGGAGTACAGCCTTGTTGGTTTAGTAGTCGTAGTAGTTATGTCTAGGGCCACTGTTATAAGTTTTCTTCCGAAATTTCTCCATAATGACCCCAGAATGTTAGACATGTATGTATAGAAACGGACAGAAAAAGTTGATGATGATGTTGTTGTTGTTGTTTGATGTTGTGTGTTGTTGTGTTGCACGTTACCTCTCGGGGTAAACGAGCGTGATACTGTGGTGTCACTAAAATACTTCAAAAACAGCTGCGTCAAAGCTCTTGACAATATCCCAATTCGTGGTTTATCTGAGCACCGATACGTGGCCTGCCCACTGCATGCAACACACGCGTGACAGCTCCTTAGCCTAAACAAACATTTTTCAGAAAAACCTAAAACGCGCGGCCATATACACAATGAGAACAATAAGGCCGATAATATTACTGCGTCTACAAATATTTCAGGTATTTCCATTAATTATATTCTATACATAAAGGTACAATGATATTGGTTCTCTGAAATTCACCTTTGTATTATTCATTATAGAATAGAATAGAATAGAGTTTTTATTTTGCAAATATGGGTAATACATAATAGTTCTTGAGATTACATTTAGCTCAGCCACATTTTACCACTCGGCATGCAAACATTTAAAATTATTTATATCACTTAAGTAAATCAATTCATAAATTATTATTATAAAATTCTTAAATTTAGATATATGTTTGTATTAAAAGAAAAATATAGATCAGTATCATGTCATTACTATTACAAATGTCATACACCATTATCATTGTCATTGTATGTACAGTTACTGCACATTTGATATAAGGTAATTTAATCTATACACTAACATGTTTTTCTTTTGTTATAGGATGGTGCACATGCCTGCAAGACCTGAAGGATCAGGGTTTAGACAATATAAAGGTGAGCACAAACTAAATCGTTCACTTAAATTAACACTAGCAAGTACTTACTTTCAAGATACCTGCAGTACCAAATGTGGCGCTTTATGCTAGCCATAAATACATTTACCTACAATTCCACACAATTCCTACAAACCAGTATGTACCGGCTTAAAGGCTGCTGTATGTCAGAAGTAAATAAGTTAGGACTAGCACTCATCCTCAATGTTCGAATGTTCACTAGGTTCAATAATGCGAACCTCAATAAAGGTTCAAAATGGTTAATAAAGGTTCAAAATTCCCCGAAATATTTACGTGTCAATTCGTTATGATTTTTTTATAAGGTAGGTAATATAGTTTTTAATTCCATGAATATTCTAATTTAATGCGAAGACGTTATGTCATTTTCAGTTTGACTCACACTTTGTAATAATCGTTCACTTTTTGTGCGGTGACTGGACTCTGAGTGTCAAATGCTTTGATATGTTCTATAGACCATGATATGTTCACCTACCAACACAGCGCGTGAAAAAACACTATTTTAATTTTAGAAGGTGCAACTTACAAACATTTGTTTTAATCAGTTACTCCTTAAATCAAGCGTGTTGGTAATTAATTTACTCACTTCTGCCCGCGACTTTGTCCGCGTGGTATTTCTCATCTCATTGTGTCGTGATGGCCCAGTGGTTAAGGCGCCCGCCTCTCATGCATGAGGTTGTGGGTTCAAAGCCGGGCAAGTACCAATGTGAATTTTTCAATTCATATGTACTTTCTAAAGTTTATCTTGGACATCACTGGCATCGGTGAAGGAAAACATCGTGAGGAAACCTGGACTTACTGTTCCACTCAAACCATGTCAGAGGCCCTTGAGGCGGTTTAGAAACTCTGACACTAGGGTGTGTAGGGTCGTAAGGCCTTACTACCCACACGATAAGAAGATATCTCATCCGCATTTAACTAAGTTATATTTCTGGTTACTGCTCCGCATAGCGTGATGTTATATAGCCTGAACTATTCCTCATGAATCTGACTAACAGCAACAAACATTTAACAGCAACGTAGCCAGCTTTTTAAACAAAGAAACAAAAAGACTCTTCAGTTTTGTTACATTACACAAATATAGCCCATTTATTTTTAAATGGCAGATAACTCTTATGTATCAGTTGAGCTGTACAGTGACAGTTACCTGTTAACTAACAATGTGGGCTAACTGTACAGTTCTAGTTACAAGTATGTACATATTACAATGGCTATTTATGGTGAAATGATCACGTGTTGCGTCACCACGCACACACGCGCACGCCGCGGCCCATGGGTGATTGTGTTAATTAGCACTGCGGTCAAATAATCGTTGAGGACGCTTATAGCTAGGCTTCATTATTATTTATTATTATATATACTGTATTTTACGTGGTTTGGCTGAACTACTTTGATACTTACTGCTCCGCTTAGTCGAACAGTATTCATCTAGTTAGTGACCCATGGTTCAAGTATGAATTTCTGCGCCCAAAACATGAACAAACTCATAAATCTTGTACTTCTTGCAATATGCTATGATTGCAATAGTCCCTTACAAACATATACTTATATACACAAAATAACCAGACCTAAAACAACACCAACAAAGGCAAAACAAATATGGAATGACTGATCATTAAATACTCTAAAAAATAAGCTAACGAAAAATTACCCTTCAATAGGTATATGTTACCCTTTTGTTAATATCGGCCATGACGTTTATAATGAGCACTTAAACCCACACCACAATAACATAACATTAAACTCATTTATCGCTACATGACCACATAAGGATACTAAATCGTTATAGAAATGACCAATTTCCATTCTAGTCGTAACTTCAGCACGTAATGAAATGATTAAATGTAGTCCTGGCCTTCTGCCAAGTGCCTGCTGACGGACTAACAAGCGAGCTAGCTTATTTCACTTTAAAATATATGATGCGAGATGTAACCTGCCTACTTTCAATAAAAGTATTTTGTGTGACACCCCATGGCTGCGCCACAGTGGTGTAAAAAATATGTGTCTAGGAAAAAAAATGTATGTATGTGCGGAGTATCACACGTAATTTTGCATTGAATTTCATGTTCTTTTCCTATTGTACTTTCTCAAACGCGGAACAACGCAGCCTCCCGATGTCCAGGGAGCATAAAGCTCAAGCCGCTGTAGGTGCTAACACGTCCTAGATCTGTGTTTCCACATTTTACAAATAAAACAGTACCTACTATAGGTACGGGTTTCCCAGCGGGTAGTAGTCGCCATGTGGTGTCGGTTGCTATAGGGACTACTACTGCTACGCTTTATTATTAATTATAATACAATATTGTTACTATTTACTGTTTTCCTGTTTATATTAATAAACTGATTCGGCTGAAAATTTTCGACCATGGGGTGCCTGTGCGCTAGAATATACCTATAAGAGCTAGAAGAGCTAGCAGGGCATACAACTCAATGTGTCGGCGTATTGTTGACCTTGATTTATTCTCCACCAGTTTACCTAAACTAAAAACAAAATTATGTAATAACTTCTTTGGAAATCACTGAAGCTTGTTCAGTATTTTCTTGATTCTGTTTAGAGTGCCTACTTCTTACTTTCGCTTGCCTGTCTACGGGTTTTTGTGCTTCTCTTATGTTATCAGTGAAAACTTTTAATTGGCCTTCTTTCACTGACTGTAAACTATCTGTATCCTAGCTGTAAGTTTTCTTAAGAAATCAAATCAAATCAAATATTACTTCTGCGTGTTAAGTGGAAAGAAAAAGTTGTGCTTTCCAAAGCACAATGACGGTGTATGTCATTATAATAGCTGCGGTCTAGCAGTCAGGTGGTGAGCGCACGTGACCAGGAGCATGCACTTTACCTGTAACGTCATATAACGCTGAGTTCATCATTAAATAACCACCAACTTTACTCAATATGAACCTTATTACATTGGTCGGCCGTGCCCGGGCCGGGGCGTGGACGAGCCGCCGTGGTATTAAAGTGCGTCGAGAGGGCCCGGACGGGACACGGATAATGCACTGTGTAATATAAATTGATTCATACAAAATATATGTAACAGATTTAAAACCGTGCCCCGTCCGTGCCCCGTCCGGGCCCCGCCCCGCGCACGGCACGCTCTAATGAGAATCATCCCTTAAAAGGGACCGAAAGATGCCGTTGTTGAGGTGAACGGCGCCAACTACAACCAACGTGTTGATAAAGAACCTACAGACGAGCATCTTTGGGCAGATCACGAAAATCAGTCTTCTCAACTGCAGGATGTGTCTTATCAACATTCCTGAGAACGCAGTAACAATTAGTATTATGTAGTATTTTCGTCAACCAGTCTTGTCTTTGTCCTCGCCATTTCTGATACCAGGGAGGCAATTCTAATAACTTCTAGGAACGGTCACTTTCAAATCTCAGTCTGAACCTGTAAAAAACGTGAAGGTTTTCAATAAGGTATTAGGATTAGCCTTCGGATTTCCGATTTTCCCTTTATCTATTATAAATCGCTTCTAACAGTACCAGTTCATTACCTGATATTAGGTACGGAGCTAAGATATTTTCCTTTTACTGACCTTTATAAAAAGCCTCGTTGGTCTAGTAGTCGCAAAGCGCGATTGCTGAGCATGAGGTTTTAGTTTCGATTTCCAGGTCGGGCAAAGTGTCATTGGGTCTTTCCGTCAGGAATTTCTCGGAAGCAGCATCGGAGTCGGGATTTGTGCCCGGTTGATGGCAATAGGCTCGCCCCCTTTCACTAAAATATCTTTAGCTGCTTACCACGATCCAGTATAACAATAAAATTAACGTCCTTGCAGTAGACTTGATAATTTAACTTTAGTATGCTTAAGTGGTATCTGAATTTGCTTGGCGGTACTTCTTCTGAAAGAAAAGCTTTTGTGTACGGCTTTATTCAGTTCAATAATTACACATTGTCTCATGAAATAATGAATGGGCCCATGTGGCCACACGGGTGCTACATCTTGAGTCATTGAACTAACGAATGAACCCTACACGGGTGGCTATCTCTTGACTCACTGATAGCAGTGCGTACGCGTTGTGGCCAGTGAATCATCTGAGGACTTTCTATCGTCATAGACTTTGTTTGTATCGGTCGGTACGCTAGCGGCCCTAGTGTAGTGACTGGGTGACGGGGGGCAATGGTAGTTATTGATTATGATAAGCATGGTAATGTTGTATTGTCGGAAACACTAAGTATGGTACAATTTGCTTCTTCTTCGTTATTATTGAGGTTTCTGTTTTAAATGAGCCAACAAGAAATCTCTCAATAATTAAACTGATTCAAAATGCCATGTGTTACTTTACTCATCATCATCTGCCTAGCCTTTTCCTAACTGTGTTGAGGTTAGCTTCCAGTGTAACCGAATGCAGCTGAATACCAGTATTTTACATGGAGCGACTGCCTATCAGACCTCCACAACCCAGTAACTGGGTAATACGATACCCCTTGTGTTACTTTACTATTACTGTAATAATATAAATATCCTGACTGAAATGCAGCCACGACGGTCGATATCAGTGGAGACTTAAAACCCAAAAACATATAAAAGCCCCACGCTCAGCAGTGGCACTTGCGACTATGTGCTTAATGGGAAAGTCCTGCAATAAATCTTTCAACATAAATAGAAATCGGAAACAAAAAAAAATGTCGTGGCTTGGTTTATTAACGTTGAACTAAACCCAATTGTGTTTCTATAAAGTAGTTACTGGTTTCGAGCAAACAATCCTGACTGAAATTGGGTATTTGGCACCACATCCACCACCACACAACAACTGTGTTTTTGTCGGCGTTTTCTGCAATGTATCATGTAGTACTTTGCCGATTCATTTTATTTTAAACTTAACATGCAAGATTTGCGTTTTTTACTTTTTGCACGTATTTACCTTAGACATAGTCTAAAGCTGTAGCGCTGGTACCTAACTGCAGTAATTTGTCATTAGCATTGAGAGCCGATTTCCATGTTCAAAAATGCTATGCTACACGGCTTAGTATTCAACACGTAATCGGTTCCATTTAGGTACTGCCTTGTGTCGACCCCAGCAGCCAGGGCCGCCGCTCGACACTGACCGACGACGTTCAAAACATGCGTGAGCGCATCTTAACGCGACCACATCATATGCAGGGTTGACAACTATGGTGCTGTAATAATTATTTATTTAATAAAAAGTTCTAATGTAGTTTCTGGTTAATCATTATTTTCGACACAGTATGTAGAGATAAACTACTTTTACATGGCGCGCCCCTCCTTACTATTTCAATAATAATGAATAATATAGTCTGTGTCACCCGTTGATAGTGTAGCTTTCCAACAGTGAAATATTTTTTCAAATCGGTTCAATGGTTTCGGAGCCTATTCAATGCAAACAAACAAACTATCAAATCTTTCCTCTTTATCATATAAGTACATATAGATGTAAAAACCTAAGAACACTTTTTGCCCGGCCTGGGTAACAAGGCGAGGACCCTACGTTTAACCTTAAGATGAGTCGTCGTTATTTATTATTTATTTATTTTTACGTTATGACATTAATTCCACATACTAAGTAGGTATTACTGAAAAGCTTTAAAAATTATAGAGCAAAACATGAGCCAACCCTAGCAGTAAACAATTAGTATGTGTGTCGCGAGCTGACCAAGGGGAGCTCAGGGCTCGTCATGTCATGAACTTGAGTGTAAGGATAACCAGCGCAGGCGCTGCCGCCGTTACATAAGGACACACCGTGCGTCTGCATCGGCGGACGGGAAAACCTTTCAGTGCAGGTCCGTGCTCCAATTTTTAAGTTCCGTACCTCAAAATGAAAAAAGGGATCCCTTATAAAATCATTTTATATTCCGCCTGTTTGTCAGTCAAGACTCATTTTCTGAGGAACGCGTGGAGGTATCAAGTTAAAATTAATTTCAAATACCTACTTACATCTGCAATCCCTTGGAGCTGTGAAAAATCAAACTTTGAAGTCAGTCAAAAGATACGACAGTTTATGCTCCGTTTATGGCGCATATTTTGTCACTCGCAAGGAAATCAAATCCTATAGGGTACTTTCGTTGACCTAGAGTCATGAAAATTGGCGAATATCTTAAAGCACAAGTGAAGCTAAATCTGTCTATTTATTTTACAGCTTTAAACTTATTTGCAGTTGGTAAACTGACCACTTCTATGTTGAGGTATGGGGATAACAATTTTCCAGCGGCGGAAAACTTGTACGGAGCCCTCTGTGCGCGAGTTCGACTGACACTTGCCCGGTGTTCTTTTTTTCTTTGGAGACGCGGTTACCGAGGAGAGGACACGACAAAAAAAAATCCGCATTTAAATCATGTGCATGATCGACACATGTGACACCATAGACACCAGAAAAGTCATAAATGATTTCAGTAGACCTAAGTCCCTACCGCTCCTCTATTGTATGTTTATCTTAGGATGATTATTTTCTTCACGACATAAGTAGTTATTGTGGGAACTGTTACATTTTTTGGATACAGTACCTAAAAGTCTCGTGTTGTCGGTCAGCCTCAGGGTCACAGGACGCGGTAGTTGATGTGGAACCCTTAAGAGGTAATGCGAATGTTCTTTTTTCCATAGAGATGTTCTCTCGCTTGGTTTCTTTCTAGTTTATAATTCTAATGCAATGAGTTTTTAAAGTAAAATAAATATCTACTATTTGTAGTTATGTCCCTATGTTTTCCATTATAATGACACATTATTTTTATAAGAACTAGATAAGAACCCACAGATGCTCAAAATGGCCTACTTATACCGCTGTCAACAGAGGCTTTCAGTCAAAATTTAGAAAAAAATGCATTTATGTAACATTTCAGGTGAAACAATCTTTTATATCAATTCAATATGAGAAGGGAATACGCGAGAGCCGAACTCCGAATTACATCATTTTAGTTAGGCTATTCAGTTGGATCTGCAGTTGTCCTTTCAGCACCGAGCTTTCGCAGGCGACAGCGAAACTTTTTTCGATTACCTCATTTTTTAAAATCTCTTCGCCCGCGTGTCCTCTTAAGCTTGGGCCGACTGAATCGTGCAGAAGTCTGTTGATTGTATAACCATGCGTGTTTTTGCGACCGCTTGTTTTGAGATCACCAGCTTAACCTTCTTGTAAAATTAAATTATTTACGAAACTCATTTCTGGAATAATTATAAACAAGCATTGATGATCATTCAGGTAGATTAATACGAATTTTGTTTTACAGCACTTGCTTCAACACGTTATTGTAAATAGCGCCACCTAACAACGAGTAGGTGAACTCATCCAGACACAAAGTTGACTAACCGTAGCGGTAGGTTGGCCATTCAACACTAGATGGTAGTATTCTTAGTTTAGAGATACATAATATACATAGATGACTATTTATCTACACGACGAAAGCGATAATTAAATCGAGGGTCTGCAGCAGAATGATGTCATCAATCACACATGAAAGCATTTTCTGTTGACATAAAAACAATGATTAAAATAGTTGTTATTATTGTCCAACGGCAGGCAGGGCAAAGGCTCATGTATTGATTACCACGCATAAACAAGTTGGATTAGCCATTTCAGACTTGTTTATTTATTAAATACTTCTAAAATGTAGCAAAGTTTTTGGTAGCTTAAACATTTTCTACTAGGATGCAGAGACATACCTACAATCTTTGTACCTACTCAGTCTTCCTCACGTTGTTATTCTTTAAAGTATGTCAGTGATGTCCAAGATTTTATTAAACTAAGAATAACATATTAATTTTAGAAATTCATATTTAATTATAAAAATTATATATTAATTATAGAAAGTCACAAACATTTTTGTACTTTGGCGGATACAAACATGCAGCGGGGATTTACCTCGGAACACAGATAGTGACATAGTGACGTAGTGTAAAAAGATAAAGTCTATCTGTAACCTGACTAATCTGTTAGATTCCTTACCCCTGGCTACCTCGTCGGCTTTGTGGTTGCAAGTGCTACTGCTAAGCGTATAGTCTTGGGTTCAATTTCTAGGTTGGGTAAAATGTTATTGGTTTATATTATCCATTAAGACTTCCAAAGTAGCATTCCGGAGTTTGGAAATTGGTGGTGATTGATTGATTTATTTATTTGTGGAAACATGAGTTACATGCGCAAGCGGAATCCATCCTTCTGAAACCGCCCAGCGAGAGTCTCTTTCAGCTCTTGGATACTATGCTATTGGCTGTAACGACTATCAGCACAGTGGTCGCCGAGTGCACATGTCGCACCTAGCGACTGAAGCCAAGATGCTACATTACTATTATTCCTCTGCACCAATCTTCTCAAAATCAGTCGTCATTAACCCGTCATAACCGATAAGTATTCGGAGTTTTCCACAGTGCAATAATTTAGTGCAGTCGCGAATACTTGGCACTATGTATGTACTGTAATGTATGCTACATTAAACAATACACTATAATGTATGCTACATTAAACAATAACAATTTTACTCAAAACGCCTTCTTAAACGCCGTATTATCGTTAGCTAAATGACTATAAATATCGAATCTGATAAATTATTTAATCTAACAGATATGATATCTCAAGTAGGTCCTTTCCAACCAATCAGTCATTACAACCAAATGTATTGTGGCAGAGGACAGTGAAGTCGTGCACGGTGAAATATTAAGTGCAGCCCTATATACACTTTAGCACAATTCAATCAAATAATTAGAATTTAAATCAACGTACCTCCGTAAGCGATATCATCTACTAAATTAAAAAGATTTAAGACATCATGGCACAAAAAAATGAAAATGGTCCCCGTCCAAGCAAGAGACCAAATACAAATGCCGCTTCACCGGAAGAAGAAGATAACAAAGACGTACAGTTGGTGAGAATGATCTGCGTGGACTTGTTACCTCGTTACTTATTTGAAGGATATGGCTTTCAAGAATTTATTAAAAAAATATCAAATTACGCCATTCCTCCTATGAAAAGTATTTCTCATGAAATAATATTTGATGAATACAAAAGAACAATAATAAAGCTAAGGACAATCTTGGCGTCAGTTCATCACGTGGCGGTCACTCTAGACACCTGGATGTGGGGCGTGACCGGCCGGAGAAGTGGGCGTAACATGCTGACCGCGACTGTACATTTTGTTCATCAAGATAAACTCATATCCCAGATTTTATTTACAAAAGAAGCAAACTTGCGAAAGGAAGAGAGTATAGCCAACCACATAAAGCAAGAATTAAACACATTCAGAGTCTTAGGAAAAGTGGTATGTTTTATTACTAATAGCGAAAAGGATGATTGTCCAATAAAAGACGCAGCCAGGTATAGCTAGCACAAACATTACTTAAAATGTGTGGCTTCTACATTCAACGTAGTTATTCAAAAAGTTTTGAATTACGTATGTGAACATTCAGCCTTGAATCAATCGAAGAACAATAAAGATAAGCCCGCCAGCTGGATCAGCCTATATAACGAGTTAGAAAATATAAGTAAAGGCAAAGTCTTCGGCCCTGGGCCTCTCGAATATTATACACCGACTGAACAAAAAGAGCTCTATGAATGCTATCAACTTACAAAGCCCTTTGAAGAATTTAATAACATTTTGTCTAATGGGCAATACCAAACTTTATCTTATGTAATCCCCCTCATTGTCGATTTAAAATCAAAAATAAGTAAATGCTTACCAACTACTGAACTGGCCATAAATTTTCAGAACGAAATTGTGGCCTTGATTGGTAAATATTTCTCATCGTATGAAAATGATAAAATTGCAACGAAGGCAACATTTATGGATCCCAGATTTAATAAATACGCTGTTTTTATTACACAAGAGAAAGTAGATTCTGTGAAGCTTGATGTTTTGAACGAATTAAAGGAATGTGAAACTCCCCTGTCCCATCAGCAGAGTGCAGGGCCTTCAACTTCCCACAAGCAATCTGCAGAAAAAGATAATAAATTGGGCGATGATGCAGATCATATTGACAACCGTTATTCTCGTAAGAATTACTCAAGAATTGCAGTGGAGCAACTTGTTGGCAGACCGGACTCAAACACTGACGAAAACCCATATAAATATTGGGAAGAGTTTAATCGTGTCACTAAGTGCAATGAACTTTACATCATGTCTCAAAAGTACTTATGTATTCCTGCGACTGCAACACCTGTAGATCCGTCTGAAGAATTTTTCGGAAAAAAAAATGCTTCAAATAATATAAATTTTAATGAACGTAGAAATTTAATGGATCTTGAAAATATCAACGAAATATTATTTTTACATAGTTACTATACCAGAAATAACTTGTGAATAATCAAAACCAACTGTCTCTTAAATTATAGTGACTTTTTCTGTTTCATAACTAAGTATTGTAAATTGATCTATTAAATCTAAATATTATCTTATGAAATCGGTGAAAGAATACAAAAGAAGTAAGAGGAAACAAACGAAGAATGCTATGACGCTGATGGGAAGAATACCACCAGCATCAAAGCGGTATTATTTTTCTGGACAGTACCTACCTACCCTGAAGCGTTTTAGTAAAAAATATTAATTCAAAAGTTCTACTTCTTTTACGTTCTTTTACGGAATTATTATTATTATAACTATCCCGTACTGTCCACTGCTGGGCAAAGGGCTCCCTCCATTTCTTCCATCTATTTGCGTGCGTGACATTGCGCGCCACCAGTAATATTTTTTGCATTAAATATAGGTATTTTGGTTCTATGGGCAATACTTAGTTAACGGCTAAATAATGAGTGTGTCGGTTTACATCGCACAGAATTGTTAAATATTTATATTGTTATCTATATATATATTTATAATATTGTCTAATATTTATTCAGCATGTAATGCTAAGGCATCAATCGACAGAGTCAATGATTATGGTCAAATTGATGTCTTCTGAATATTGTAGGCATTCATTGTTAATAATATATTGTTCATTTAGATATACGTAACTAAGTAGGTACTTAAAAGAAAATACTAAGTTAGTTGTTTATTTACTTTTATTCTGTTTGCTACTGTTTTTCTTTTTATTGTTTGTTGGTCTGTTGGTGTACTAATAAAATTAATGAAACGTAATAATTTTAATTATTTATTTAAACTTTATGCAACAAATAAAGTACAAAGGCGGTCTTAATGCCTTAGGCATTATCTACCAGTCAACCAAAGGTGGTGAAGAGATAAACAAAGCAGGTGCAAAAAACTGTATATGAGGAAATAATCAAATATGAAATCTTAAAATCATTAAAAACAAATATCTAAACAAGTTTAAACGTACACAAGTACATAAACTCATATATACCAACAACAACTCAAAAAACAAAAATATAGTACCTACGTTATCCACACCATGCCATCCAAAATCTAATATTTATCTCGGATTCGCCAGGACATGAAGAATAAGAATATGTACCGTAATGGTTTGCGTTTCTGTTAGGTACCTACCAGAACCCTACGTTTGAGAGCGGCCCGTGGCGGGTGCCTTACTGACAAGGGGTTAACATAACAATATTATAACCACAGTTATAACGGTGATGGAGCTCGATGCTTATTGCACATGTTGTTAGAAAACATTAAGGTAGGTAGGTATTAATTTATAGATTTTTGCATTCAAAAACTAAATAAATTGAAGCCAACGAGAATCCGATCCCAGAAACACAAAATGAATGGGAAATGGACCATGCTGATGCCGTCATTCCTTCCTGAGTCTCTGGCCGACACTCCTGACACTCTCCTAGACACCGCGAAGCTCTTGACACTCGAAACTTTTTTAACGGTGCCTTCGAAAGCACTGCGTCTAATAATATGACACAACTCATTGTTAAATGAATGATAAATAAAACAGAGTACTCTAACTGTAACACCGTCGCCGACGTTTTGTATATAGGGTTTATGTAATCGCGTACTTGTGTTTTACGACAAATAATGCGGTTCAGTCTACGAGGCGTTATTATTTAATACGGAGTAATGTCAGGACAATGAGCGGCGCAGCGGGACAGCGTGCGTCATGCCGGCCCTACCTACCTACTCATGCTACTACAGCGTGTTCTAGAACAGCCTCATGCTCACATACATACCACGCTATGGATGACAGTCCCTGGACTCTATGGATGAGGACACCCGTAGTATCCCCGGCAGCTTGAGGGTGGTTTTACATCGGCGAGGCGAGAAGTGGATTGGGTGAGATAGAATTCAAAAAGTAATAAATACTCTATTCATGCAATGCAGCTGAAACTTGACACAACTAACTAACTAAACAAAACTTAACTGGCAAAATATGGTAACTAATGGCACCTCTTTTGATGCGCGAGGATGTGCTAGGCGAGAATTGAAATATTTATTCGTACAAGATTGAACTATATTTTTGCATAAATAGATATCGGCTCAGTGTGACACCAATTCTTGTCCATACAATCCATCAACCACCTTAATATAATGCTGTCTCTGACAGTGCTAAAATTTTTTTATTAGTTCCTGAGCTGTCCGAGGCGCGTTACATCGCGTGGCAATCAGCTTGACAGTTCCACCTTGGGTCATGTTTGCTTTTTTTTTAATTAGAAACGTTAATCATTATTCTTGACTCCCGCTTATCTAGACCACGGTTAACTACTTTGAGAGGACTTAATTAGCTTATTAAAGAGTCTTAACACTACTTAAGATAATTATTTTTCTTGAAACATTGGACAGTCGTGACGCGATCACAAAAGCAGCGCTACAAAATACATAAATCAAATCCAACCTGCTTAATTTGCACACCTAATTAGACTGAATTTTCCGAAATAGGAAACTCATTATTGATGTACTAAGTAGCAATGAACACGAATTATTTTCGTCAGTTACTCAGCCAACCTTCCCTGGTCGGAAAAAACATCCAAACGAGCTAACAATGTCCCGCTGAAAGCACCCAAACGTCGGCCATGTCGCGGTCACGCCGCGCGCGCGCTGCTCTGCGACATTTCACGGATAATTCGGCGGGAAACGCGGAAACACAGCTGTGGCCTCGCGTCTTCCGCGCTTCTCATAAAAACACAGCCACCATGCCATCCTAGGAATCATGGATAATTGACAATGGATGTATAGTTGGGTACCTCCATGACTAAAATTAACCGCGCCCAGTGAGTCACGGAGTGCCCCTGAGAGTGGAAACTGATTGAACTGTAAGATTTTTTCTGGAATATTCTGTAGTTTTTTATAGGAAGTTACTGCTAAGTTTAAAATGTATTTTTAGAATATTATTGCTACAACCTCATAACATTCTGGCCGCAGGTTGCTAATGAATCACTTCCACAGTACTTCATTCCTCTCCCACTGTCAAGAATCGCTCATAGCTAACAATCAAATTATGTATTTGTCAATTTAATTGGTGTAAACGGTGGATCGTTGGTGACGGCATGTTACGAACAAAAGCTCATAAATCAGTGAAGGTCTTTGTGAATAACGACCGCTATACGATAACACTAACTTCATTGTAACCAATCAAATATCATTCAGCACACGACCATAAGGAAATCCGTAAGACCGGCAACTGAAGAAGAAACCCATTTCCTAGGCCCCAACCGGAAGGTTAGCACCAGCTCATCAAGGCTGTCACTAAACACTGAGATGCAACTCTTTTAATACCAGAAGTACTAAATGATAAACTCGCACAAGAAGTCAGTAAACGGACACTGTGTCAAGGCTTCGGTCAGTTTAAAGATGATACTAAAACTATACAGAATACTTAATTAAGCGACGATTAGATAATATTAGTTAAACTTTACCAGTTTTTACTTAATGAAAGATAGTCTCAAATACGTAGTCGATCGAGTGTCGTCATCCATGAATCAAGCATTAGGTAAGAATGTAAGGTAACAGGTTATGTAGACCAATTGGTTCGATTGCGTACATTGCCAGAGTCCAGCAGTGAAGTCAGTACCTACTCCAAATATCAATAAGTGTTGGTCTTAATGTTGTAAGTGTCTAAAATTTCGTAAAAAAACGAGTTTGTCATTCAGTTTAATAAATAAAATCATGACATTGGAACGATTGACCCGCATTTTGTTTTTGTTACCGATTTATATATAAAATTAATTGAAATCAGAATGTCGCTGAGTCCAAATATGAAATACCTACTTACAATTACTTATGTTTAAAGTAAAAAAAAAGTGTGTTATACACTAGTAGGTATTATACAAATATTGATTCCACTTACCTGTATGGGCAGTTATTTCGTGAGTCCCCCTCAACCCATTGATTAACGTTTACCCAGTACACGATACCCTTGGCTTCCGGAGCAAGTACCCAGCTAGGCGCTAGTGGTAACTGAGTAAAATCATAGTAAAACTTAAATTGGTTCGTTTGCTTGCGCACTGTTGGAGTACTTGATGCGAATAGGGGCTGTGCCTACAGCGCGTCCCATACAACAAACGAATCATATTTTAGTAAATAAGTAATTAAACTTCATGAAAATTTATATATGAAGCGTTATTGTAGTTAATCAGGGTTTCTTACTCATTTTTACGTAACGTTTTCAAATTAACGTTTTTCGACTGCCTCGTTGGTCTAGTGGTCGCAAGCGCGACTGCTGTGCATGAGGTCTTGGGTTCGATTCCCAGGCCGGGCAAAGTGTTATTGGGTTTTTCCATCAGGAATTTCTCAGTAGCAGCCTCGGAGTCTGGATTTGTGCCCGGTTGATAGCAATAGGCTCGCCCCCTATTACATGGGACTAAAAACATAACTGGCGAAATGTGGGTGTACTAATGGGTACACCTCTGCCTAACCCTTCGGGGATCACAGGCGTGATGTCATGTTATGTTTTTCAAATTCAGCTATATGACGGGGAGTTATAAAAAAATCTACAAAAATTTAATTAAAATTACATAATGGACAAAATATGAGCACAACTTTTGTATGTACGAAGCGCGCTGTTTGGAATGATCACTGAAATGCTCCAACAGTACGTTACCTTCCTGTAACTCCTGACTGTCCATGGAATAGGTACCGTCTATGCTTGATTATGTGTAAAGATCGGTACCTATGATTGCAGTAAACACGTAGCAGACCCCAAACACAAGCGCTTAGCTGTACGCGTTCGAGGAACTTGGATTGGCTGGAATTTGTGGCTGTGCGTGTGCGTTTTACACAACTCATTTTTAAGCCGCTTTCAGTGCCTGCTATCACAACAACACATTACCTTATTCTGGGGCATAGTTCTGCGGAAGAATCTCTGTTAGTAAGCACATTGCGCATCAGGCAAAGCCATTACAGCTCACTCGTCTACCACAAAACCGCAGCAACGTATATTGTGTACACACATTAATAATCATCTTTGTTTGTGACATAATGCTGCCAGCTGACTGCACGCTGCCACCTTGACCTTACGCGCTCGCAACGTGCAGCGAACGCGCACGAATCAAAAACCATTCGCGATCAACAGACTATGACAATGTAAGCCACAGAGACTTACGAGAGTACGAGGTGCCGTTTGAAATAAGAAAACAATATAAAATCATGCAAACGTACAGGTTACTGTTACTGTTACGTATAGGTACCAGTTTGATGCCTAAATAGGACATGATGCGTATAGAATGAGTATATTAGAAGAAGATTGAAAGTGGGGCAAACTGGACATAACTTTCGAAATGTGGGTGTACACCTCTGCCTAACCCTTCGGAGATTACAGGCGTTATGTTATGTATGTATTGAATGTGGGGCCAGAGGCGCAAACATTGAAAGCTAATCGTTTGTCTTGGCATGGGATTGTGAAGAAGAGGGATGAAAAGTGACTTGAAAATGGAGAGGGAGAGAAAGGCCAAAGAAAAGATGTACGAATTGTGTAAGGAATGGTATGAAAGGATTGTGAAAGCATTACGGTTGACAGGACAAAATACAAGAACAAAAAACGCATTGCGCCGTCTCCAAGTAACACGGGACAAGAGCAGGAAGAAGAAATGCAAGTTTGGAAAGCATCACACATCACTTCTATCTATCAATGTTCCTTCTTGCCGGGCATGATGATATGACGGCTGACAGCTACATTTAATGATTATTTTGATGGTCATCAATAATTAATTATTAGATATGAATATGTCTACATAAAAAGAAATATTTGTGCTGCTATCTAATAGATTGCCCCTAAACTTTAATTTTAAAATTATGGTGGTGTTAGTAGTTACCTTTATTCCAACTTTGTTTTCTTTGGGTCGCCTTCTAAATATATTTATTTTCTATGAATTTCTGTTATCTTCTAAATGTCTCATCTACGCATGGTAGCAACAAAACAGCAGCAATAGATGCGCGCGCGCCAGTCGTTGCAGTACGACCGCGTCGCCTGCATGCTCGCACTTGCAACCAGTCGCGGTTGCTCGCCACTTGAAAGTATTGTTGGAACTGTGATCAAGTTGCTATAGTGTTTTATGTTGTTCTGTGCCAATGAGTTGAAATTGGTAAGTTAAGAATATGTTTCATTTCTTTTCATAAATTCATAATAGATGAGTGTTGTGCAAGTAAAAATCGTTAAGCATAAAGCATGGAGATGCTGGTGTAAAAAAAAAGAGGTCATCATCTTCCGAGCCTTTCCCCAACTATGTTGGGGTCGGCTTCCAGTCTAACCGGATGCAGCTGAATACCAGTATTACATGGAGCGACTGCCTATCTGACCTCCACAACCACTTCAAAATATTAAAAAAGAAGTCTAGTATAATATTGGAAGCTGAGAGCTGCAAATGCATATGCTGAGTTAGTGATGTGGACCAAAACATGAGACGTGTAGTGGGATACGTCACGCGTCTAACTACTGCTCCTACGAATGATCCACAAACCACTTTGAATATTGAGATCTTTTGATAGATGTAGGGTTGACATTCAATTAAACCTAAAAACATATCTGAACTGCATACACGACTAATTGGAATTAGCTGTGACACACATAATAATCTATTGTAATTATAAATACTCACCTATTCGAAAGACAATACATTTATTTGTACAATTTACACCAATATCAGAACAATTCGTAAATGGAGCGGCAATGACCACCATTTTAAAAGTAAACAGTGTTTAATACTCGTAAAAGAATGTGGAAAGAAATGCCAAGTACAGTGAGTGCGGCACTCCGAGCCGAGTCGCACCGTGCCAAGTTGAACCAGACGCAGATCATATAATATAAATTACTGTGCACTTGTGTTTCTAGGTTTTACAATTCATTCGGACTGTGTATGGTGCTTCATGGTCCTTCCGTCACAGCCGAGATCCCTGGCGGTAGATGTGACCGACTTCTGTTGTTGGATACTACTTTATGTAATTACTGATGGAAACATGGTTTACTTTTCGTTAATCATTGATGTCATTCATTACATCTTAATGCTCCGAACCACTCCGAAATCTTTATTTTTAGCTCGTCTGGTTCAAACGCCAACAGTATTTTCTAGAAACCTGATTCCTATAGGTATATTTAAATATTGAAAGAGCATATTGCTATTTAGTTACCTAATATTTATTCATATCTGATTGGACAGAAGGAAACGGAAGCATGGTGGATTGGTGGCATCTGCGATATAAGGATGTGCTCAAACAAAAGACATTGAAACACTTGCGCTATTGAGCCAGGGGTAGGCTTGCTTCACATAAGTGGTTTTGGCGCTAAACTCTCAGCAAATTATAAAAACAATCAACAAACATAGGTGACTTGATACAATAAACGAAAAATGCCAAGAACGTGAAGTGGGACTTAATCCCCTCCTACACCTAATGTAACTATGCAATGTAAATCTAACTCAATGTTACCCTGCAGACCAATTCTATAGTACGTATTAGTTGTGATCGGGTATTTAAAACGAAATTCAATCTGGCGCATGCGAGACTAGAATACAATGTTTATTTGGCAGAAACATGGTGTGTTTACAAAGGTGTTTGTAGTATTGCATAGTGATACATGCTTCACCGTCATGTTGGGCCACACGCTAGGAAATCATTTCAAATGGCCGTCGATAAGCAGACTACCCATATAGTCCTCCTTATCGATTTTGAGAATGCAAAAAAAAATAACAAATCACATGTACCGTTAAGTACATATCCTACTAATCTAACTAAATAACTTTTAGAATAGTAATTAAAAATATTGCTGGTAAACCACTTTTTTACATAACATAACATCACGCCTGTAATCCCCGAAAGGTTAGGCAGAGGTGTACCTATTAGTACACCCATATTTCGCCAGTTACATTTTTTAGTCCCATGTAATAGGCGGCGAGCCTATTGCCCTCAACCGGGCACAAATTCAGACTCCGAAGCTGCTACTGAGAAATTACTGATGGAAAAACCCAATAACACTTTGCCCAACCTGAGAATCAAACCCAAGACCTCATGCACAGCAGTCGCGCTTGCTAACTCTAGACCAACGAGGCAGTTCTACCACTAGAACAACTTTTTTGTCGTAAAAATTCACTATTTTATGATACCTACCATGCATTGTGCATACGCAAATTATTGTGCTTATGGGTGCATACAAGAGTACAGAGGTCGTGGGAGTGTTAAAAGTTATAGTGTTAGTTATTATTTAAAGTTTAATTGGAACATTTAAAGCTTGTTTTCGTAAAATAACGTGGTGAACGTTGCCACTGTGACAATATCTCCAGAACCAGTAGATTCCCAGGTATGATGTAGTCGATAGAAAAAAAAAGGTAGAATAATTATGTGGTTTTCTGAAATGTGATTGGTCTCTTTACACCCAATATAACGTTGTACGCTCCTCTGTTAGTGAACTGTCTCCGTCGTATCACGTAGTCGCCGCAGCCTCACCAGATTTATCTAAAGGTCTTCTGATTCTTGACCTCACTGTATAGTCTAGATCTTCCAATATCTAAAGGACAAGCACAGTTTCGAAACCGGCGCAAATTAATTAAGTTAAGTAATTAGTGTTAGTCAGACTAGTTTTTGTAGCGCCCACTGGTTGTCAGACGTCGCAACAAGGCCGCAGGGCTGCCAGTGTGAGGCACGAGGCGTGTTCAGCATGATGCTCACGTCACGAGACGGTTCCATCACACGTTTGATGAGTAGACTAGCTATTATAAACTTCCTGTGGATGACCACAAATGCATGGCCGGATTATAATATAGTTGGATGTTTTACAAGCAGTTGCTCGAATTCTAAAATCTACGCAGACGAAGTCGCGTACAGAATCTAGTATGTAATAATCTTACTTGCAAATGACATGATCACCAAAATGTAGGATGTATGGTGTCATAACATTTTTTTACAAAATTGGACACAAATCGTTAATCATTTTGTGTACATCCAGTCATGCTGGACAACCTTGTCGGTCATCGAACGCTGACACCAACTTAAGAGGCGCACACAATGACCGCACAGCTTGACGGCCGCTGGGCGCTTAGTAGCTACGCGGCACTCGACAACAGGCTCCTAGCCTCAAACTCGTCACCAATGCCGACAACACTCGTGTATCACTGTGTCGCCCTTTTACGAAAGCTTGTTTATCGCCTTGAACCCAACAACATCGACGTCTTTAAGAAATATTCGTTGTTCACGTTGGCTTAGCTGTTGCTTGGGCTAAGATTAGTTAAAAACCCATACTAACATGGTGAGTTCTTCCACAGACAGTACGGTCGAGCAAGCTATTTGGTTACAGACAACAATCATTATATTTCTACATTGCCATTAATTGTTATCATGTTTTTTTTCTTTAATTATGTTGTTGTGTTCATTGTGTCGCTATAACTAACCGCAAGAATTGTTCCATTTATATTATGTGAATTACCATCGAAAACGATTATTTCAGTAATAGAGTTTTTTAGTCAAATTGCACAAATAATTCAGCAGCAATTAAATATAATTAGATAATGTCGGGGTTTTGGGAAGTAATTTACACACATTTCAGAAATTACTCTGCCTCCCAAAATCGTGTGTCGTGCAGGATGGATTTGACAGTAATTACACACAAATTGGCCTATTTTTGTGACAATTATTTCCGCAAATTTTCCGTTCGTGTTACCGAATCAAGATTTATTTAAAAACTGCGAGAAAATGTTCAGCTGTTGATAATACGGATGAATAAATAACATAGAGCATCAATAATAGCTTCCTTGTCAAACAATACCGATTGGTACTGTTGATGTGGTTTACAAACTTCACGCTCGTTTTCTCTTATAACATAAGCAGATCTAGAGATGTGATCAATTCACGTCAGCATACGTGTTAAGACTACGTGGAGCTGGCGTTAAATAAATTCTTATTTTGTTTTTTGTTGATAGACATAATAAATTGTGAAAAATGTTTGAAGATAAATGTCAATAAATGTAATGTAATATTTAATAGTTACTATTAAGCTTAGATACTGTTAAATTAATTGAGCGGTTTTTGATTGCGTTTGGATGAAATGTAACAGATTTTATATGAAATGATCTGCTAAGTAATTTCATCCAGATTTATTGGAAGTTGGTAAAACAGGTCCACCATTGCAGTTGCTAGATTACTTACTGGTGTAGATTCTAGAACTTTCTTGTACAGCGTACGTAACGAGAGCTCGATGTTACCGAACAGTTGGACGTAGGAACCATACTATTACTGCCCGCTTGATTACCGTGCCCGCTCAGAGAATAGGAACTATTGGACAGACGAGTAGGTTCATTAATGAGTACAAGACTGTATGTATCTCATACTTTTCTATAATGGTTCTAATCAATTTCCAAATCCAGTCGATTCTGTTTTTACAGTATTGAATCTATACAAATAAAATCAGTCTGTCTTCTCTGTTGGTTCCGGCTAATCTCCGAAACGGCTGGATTTTTACGGGACCTTCATTGGCAGATAACTGATGTTAAAATGAGTAACTATAAGGCCACATTTATTTAAAAAAAAAAATAGAGATCCTCACAAAAAATAAAGCCGTCTAAAATATAAAACAATCACGCAAATTAACGGATGAAAACTACTAAGGATTGAGATAAAAAACCTGAACATTATTAAGCTATATCATGAAAAGTAAAAAAGGTTTCTTATAATTCTTAAACCAGCATTTTATGTCACGACATCGCTCTGGTACTTCCTGAAGCAAAGATATATGAACTGTAAAAGTGATATTCAGTTTTTCCATTAAACATTTATTAAGGTTTGTAAGTTGATGGTGCGACGTCAGTGTCTCGGAAAGCACGTAAAGCCGACGTCGTACGCCTGATCTCTCCTCGGTCGTGTCGGATTGCCGTCCCATAGAACTATGAGTGAGAAGGAAGAGGGAGTGTAACTACCTACATAAGTTTGCACACCCACCTATGCATTATAATATCTCCTGCTTACTAGGCTAGTCTCTATTGAGATTGGCCGCCGTGACCGAAATTCGGTCGTGAGGATATTATTATTATATTACTAGCTTTTGCCCGCGACTGCGTCCGCGTGGAACTTGTTTATATCGTACTTGCAGACGAACTTAAACCCCCCTTTTCACCGCCTTAGGGGGTGATTTCCGGGATGAAAACTATTATCCTTCCCCGGGTCTTAAACTATCTCTATACAAAATTTCATATAAATCGGTTTAGCGGTTTAAACGTGAAGAGGTAATAGACAGACAGACAGACAAACTTTCTCATTTATAATATTAGTATGGATAGGTATCCAAAGCTCACTTTCATTATTTCATATCTCTTGTTTTCCATTGCGTCTGTCTCGTTTGCTTTACCATCGATTGCCTCTTTTCTCATCGTAATTCCGCGACCACCTTACAAAGTATCCATTAAACATGACGTGTTTAGAATCACCTCGTAGCTATACTCTTTTTTACCTCGTGTGTCGCAATCTCGCAATACTCATTTGTATGTACCCAACTCTTTTGTTTTACTTTCCTGTGTTTATTTCCCTGTAATAGTAATTAATTGATCTAATTACAAGTGATTACTGCCCGTCAGGCGAGACTAATGGTAACATCACTAATACAATAATTTAATAACTGTGGGATTTATCTCTGTGTGTTCTCTGAAAGTGCCATTTCTACGTTGCCATTGAAAACAAGCTGATCGCAGAAGATTCACTTTTATGAACACTAGAAAAATAACAAATAATGCTTTTCTTTAAGCTTTGATGTTGTAAGTTTTTGCTTTTCCATGAGTTAAAATGTAATTACACTTTAAATGACACTGTAAATACATAGGTATGGCAAAGATGAGAGTAAGGAAGTCGATCAGCAGGCAATCTGGAAAATTATTCTTCGTACTTCTATTTTTTTAAAACGTGACTGTTTTTCCTGCTTAAAGTTTTGCAATAATTATAGTGGTTTCCAACAGGGAGGCGATAGCGGTTATAGCCATTTCCTTACAATGTGGTACTGTATGCAGTACTTACATAATGTCAATCGGTTGCACGTTCCAGTGGACCCTGCACAGTGGGCCTTCTGTACTCAAACCATACTCACTTCACACTGACGTCAATAGGTAGCACGTGGCGCACGCGCACCGCGGCGGTCGCACGTGACTCGGACGATGAAATTGACTTGCTGTGGTACAAGTCCTACGTTCACAAGCAGGTACATGCTGAATTACCGCTATCAACGTTATTACGACTACGTTTTCAACGTTTATAGAATTATAATTATTATCAGAGCCTCAAAATAGTAGGGGGAACGGAAATAATAAAACCTCTCTATAGGCAGATTTCCCTGGCTACCCTACTAGCAGTATCGACGACATATTCTCTATGTAACTTATGATAGGGCCCGGATTAATATGTAAATACATATTTTTAATACAAATAGTTTCAGTCCCTTCCGTTCCGTAAAAAAAAATCAACAATCCGTATTTTCCATTAGACGGATCAGCAGCACTGTATAAATATAAACAAAAGACCAATTGCTGAGGTGGCTAGGCGAAAATTATTCTGCGTGAATAAAATCAGCGCGTGAATCGTCAGCGCAAAATCAGGTTGGTCAACCTGTTAATATCTACCCAGGTATCGGATAGGCTTCAAAATCCTCAAACTCTAATTTAGTCATCAAAATCAATCCTGTTCATTTGAAAACCTCCTTAATTCTGGAATCACCATAACGGGTAGAAGAGAAATCGTAATGGAAACTTAGCCCATGGATTCAAAACGTAATTCTTTTGTCATTTTTTTTTAATCAGCTGTTACATACACGTCGACCGTGTATGTGTTGAGCTTATGTATGGGACACGTTTTTTAAATAACTGACGACTAATGATGCTGGTGCGTTTAGGATTACGTACTGAATTCATAGTGAAATAATTCATTACGATATCCATTCCACCCCGTGTTTACCTCAGCATTAGATGATTGTTTATCTTTCAATTAAAAACTAACTGAAATATAAGTGGTACTTATAAGTGATCGGTCAATGTCGGTGTTAAACGAGTAGATAGGTCCTACACGATTCCTGCAACGAGACCTATAAATATTAACTACTAGATATTATCATTATTAAAATGAGCCACGCAATGCCACTACAATCATCTTTAATTCAGCAATTCTGTAAAAACGACAAGATTGTCATGTCATTTTAATGTAGGTAAATCATTGTTTTGACATAAATTATAATACATAGGTACACGCACGATATTATGTAGCTACATGATGAGTGCAATAAAGATATTATGTCAATTTACTCCTTTATTATAGCACATGAAGTCGAAGAAGACAAATTGTATGTAATCAACGAATAATTAGAAGCATTACAAATTACCATCTGTTTTTCTTAGGGGCACAACTTTGCAAACAAAGTTGTTCCTCGTCTGCGTAACATACACTATGAGTTAGTGTGACCTTCGTGATCTAGGAAATAATCAGCATTTCTAAGAAGTATTTTTATACCGGTCATATGTTCTGGAATATTTTCTTAATTAACATTTTATAACATGGACTGTATCCGCGACTGCCGTTTTAGCGGCGCCGCCCACTGGGCCACAGCTAAGCCACTAGTGGTCGCAACAAGTTACTTATGAAATTAATCATACATTTTGCAAGCATTGGAGTGGCCGCATCCGAGCCACAAGCTGCTGAGATGGTCGGCGCTCGGTAAGGGGGGTCGGCTGGTCGCGTTTAGAAGCTCACCTCCTTTTAGCGTTTAGTCTTGCTACAACTACAACCACCGTACGGGTAATGGATTGTAACCACTAGCGGCTGGAACTTGTGGCTGCGTCAAGTGGCTTGACTGTGTCACTAGTGGTCTTGTTTCGTGCCAGACACTACTGTCCCAGTGGGCGCTGGCGCTTAATTTTGCTGAAAAAAATCAATCAAACATTATAAACACCTCGTAATTATATTTTTTCTTAAGTAGTAGGTATAGCTATGTGTGTTCACACATTCGGTGCGACATTCTCGAAATAACCTTGGATTGTTGTATCTAGAATACCGAACCGAATTTGCCGACCCTCACTCCTTACACGAACTTACACCCGTCAATTTTGTCACATAGCTGTAGGATCTCTTTAGGAACAAACGTGCTGTTCCATAAATAATGGGGCACCTGTTATTATGTCCCGATTCAAGCATGTTCCAGAAATTAATAAACGCTACTACATATCATAGTTGTGGTAAGTTGATGGTAACCAAGTTCTAGGCTGACTGCAGCATAAACTGACATTAACACGCTAAGCAGATCTACACCTACTAGGTAGGTAACCACATATGTATAGGTATTCCTGTAAGTAAATCGAAGTAGGTAATAAGTATAATATTTCCTGAGCATTATTTTTATTGAAAACCATGGCACGACTTGTTGGCAATAAAGTACGCTTAATCTCTGCCAAAATAGACTAATCTTTACAAACTTCTTAAAAGTAAACCTTACTATTCTTAAGAAAAACATTTGCACAGCCTTGGCCTCAACTCCCTGCGTTGTCCTACTATTGACATAAGCCCCATGTATGTGTGCCCGCCACCATAGGAGTGCAGCTGTGCCCGCTGTGGCCGCGCCCGGACGACCGGGCTCGGGGCGTCGGCCTTGAGTGACGTACCGCCCCGTGCCAAACTTGTGGCAAGCCAAGGTAGTGGTACACTGTGGGTACAAAGTTATGCGTATTGATTATTTGCTGTTTGATCAGCCTACTCGTAAAATAGACGTAGGTTCTGCAAACCCGCACCAACCATCGGAATGTTCTTTTCGAGAAAATTAGGTTTTATTGACGCATGTTGAGAACCATATTATACGAGTACATAATAGGTTATCGGGGAGCCAAAATACAAATGAGTGCACTGTCTTAATAGTTTAAATCTTTAATTTCAATAAAACTTAAACAATAATTATATGATTTTTGTTATTTTAACTTATCTTCTTTATACATGCAATGGGCAATGAACTTCTTTTAGATATTTTACCATTTTTAACTATCTACTAGAAATCGTCCTAATTTTGTCATGTCTGTCCGTCTGTCCGTCAGTCTGTCCGCAGCTTAGTTTGGCAGAATGTTCGGTTAGGATCACTTGCTCCTTTCATAGTTGCACGGTTTGGAAAGTTTTAGTAGTCGTAACATTACACCTGTATCTCCCAAAGAGGGGCCGGCAGACGTGGTAGCACAGTATACACTGGTATTTATTTAGTTAATTTTATTCGTCCTGCTTTCCTTTCAATACAAAAAGTGGATAGATAAGACATCGCGACACACACCACACAGGTATGCACGAAAAAAATATATAAATTCTTTAAATACATACTTCTGTTCCTAATACCTACGTTATACGTTTAAGTTACTTTTTATTAAGAACCACCAATTATCAGTTTCATTCACGCATATTATGTAAATTATTATTCATTTACATCATCGCGTATATTACTGTACATTTTAAACCAAATAGTAGAAAGAAATTACTACTAATTATTTAAAAACAAAAGATTTTTATGATTTTTAGACTTTTTTTTCGTTTAGAACAAAATAATATTGTCAATTTGTCGTACAATTTCTACTATTGATACAGTTCATTACCATTTGTTTGTGAGAATGAAATGCGATACTTATCTAATATTTACTTAGAAATGTGAAAAAAAAATGCGATACAAAATCGCAAGGAAAAAGTACCTACCTACTAATAAGCGATACCGGTAACAATTTTGCAGTAAAAAAAATTGAATCCCCTCGTCTCCAAGATACTTGGAATTTCATCGTGTGTGAAGTAACAAAAAATTACGTCATTATTTGACTTTGACGTTTCTTTAGATAGCTAACAGATATTTCAACGAGTCTTGCAGAGCCCGGATAGCTCAGTCGGTAGAGCATTGGACTTTTAATCCAAGGGTCCAGGGTTCAAGTCCCTGTTCGGGCGGTTCTTTTTGTTAATGTTTGTAATGTTTTATTACTATGTTATTGTTTATTTTTTATATATACCTAATTATATTGTAATAGGTGGTTCCCACGCCTTAATTTAAGAATAAAAGATTTTATGAGTTAGTTTTGGAATGTTATCAGTAGTTTATATATAGTATACCTAATATACCTTTAAGTTATTCATTGTTCATTAAAATTCCTTGAAAATAATTAAATACAGTATTTAGGTAGAAGCAAATAACCCAAAAAGATAGCCAAAAGCTTGTCTAAACTAATATACATATGTACAAATAGAGAAAATTATTGTATTTTTGTTTGTAAAAGATACTTAAAAACTACTAAATATTTATTTAAATCGATTAATTAAATAAATATTTTACCTATGGAAAGCTGCATTATCATAATTATATATAAAAAATAAATATCCGTAAACAAAATCCAAGCGGACGAAGTCACGGGTAAAGGCTAGCTATATAGGATAATACTTATGATAGCTCAGATAGCAAGTTCTTGGGTTCAATTCTTACATTACGAAGGAAATGTCTCTTATCTTGCTTCGAGCGTGACCAGCTGTATGTAGTAATTCATTAGGAGAAACGTTGAAATACATAATTTTCCTAAATAACTTGTATAACAATACATGATTATAGTGCGAAATTACATGTATGGGGCCACCAATTTGATATATATTATAGTAAATACATACATACAGCACACTATTAAATGCTACATCATGTATAGGAATTAGATACCATTATTTTTTTATACAACACAGGAAATTGTAGACTGCGACAAATGACAATACATTAAATAATAAAACGTGCAAAAAGTGGTGTTAGGCAAAAACTGTATGTACTGACGCCATGGAACGTAGAGTAGGGAGTCTGTGCACTAAACCGTATCATACCATGACCGTGCTAGGAGCGTGGCAGGCAGAAAAATATTATCTGTAATGAAAAGTAGTGTTAATGCGCGACCAACATGATAACTTTTTTCTATTTATTAATATCATACATCACTCCTTTAAATGTGGAATCGACAGACCGCAGGACAAGGAAAACTTAAAAAAATAAAAGATTTTCATCGTCAATTAAACATTTATTTGAGGACCTGACGCAAACCATTAGGTTCTCAAACAAAAAAAAAAACAAAAGCTTAGCTTGAAAGTTTGACAACTTGTACGTTTTTTTTTCCTCTGAGGAGCCTGAGTAGGGTTGCCAACCCTACTATATAATAAAGTATCCTACTATATTAGAGCCCCCGCCTACTATATTTTTGAGAAAAAGATATAGTAGGCGAATCTACTATATTTTTAAGGCATTCAACTCTTAAGCAATAATATTCATTTAATCAAAAAATAAAGTACCTATTTTGGATCCTACTATATTATTTTAAACATTTCGAAAAATACTAAGCCTGAGGTAAGTTTATAATCTTTAACAGAAAACTTTTCACTCTATAAAAATTGTCTTAATGTTCCTAGTGATGTACCCTCAAACTCAGTAGTCTTCTTGGAGCCTGGAACAGCAGCTCGAAGTTTGTCATTGATCCCTATGCAGCTCATTGTAATCGATAAATAAGAAAACTGCCTAGTCGGCGTCCGCTGCTTTACCCACGATTTGCAATGTTGATAGTAGGTACCCAGAAAATAGAGGGCTACATGTAAAACTACTTTATCTCCCTTTGTTATTCTCAGGATAATACGATGTGCTTGCTTCTGCCAAAACGAGCCAACCCACAATCTTTCAAATCAATTTAAGGACGTCAAACTAACACAGTACCTATGTCAAATGTGTTACATTACTATCCAGCAATAACAGTTCAATGTACATCCAAATCTTGTTCTTAGAATAGATTTAAACAATCAGTGATGAATATTAAAATAAAAAATACATTTAGCTACTCCGAAAATATTTAGAAAAATATGACGTTCGTGGCAGAACTAAACCAAATTAAACAATAGTTTTTTTTAGTCAAAACCACAATGTAAGTAATGGATCATTTTAACATTTTAATTACGCTAATTTATTTGGAAGATGCTAATTTAAATTCTTTGAAATGTTAGATGTTTCCATACAATGGTCAATTAGGAAGACATTAAATTGTGCATGGTGTTTGTTATCGTAAAAACTAATTAAACAGGAAGAAGTCCTTAACTTGCAATGAACAGTTCTATGGAAGCTACGATTAGGAAAAGTACCCACACCGCGACACATTAGCAGTAGTCGTAGCCTCCGATAGCTTGCATACAAAACATTGGAAAGTTCTGTGGTGACGTCACGCGGCGGCTCCCTGCGGCGTCCTTGTCTTGACGTGAACTGTGAACTTGCCACAATGCAACTGCGACGTGAGCGCCGCTAGCCCACCACCTGTCTAACCCGCAAGGTCCAATGAAACTTGTTCAAGTTCTATGCTAACGACAACCCCTTTTTTTCAGCCGTCGCCGGGCGTCGCTGGTGATTTCGCGCCATTTCGCCGCAGCTCCAGTCATTCGCTCGCCACACTCGGCAGAGCGCGGCGGCCACACACTCGCACAAAATAATAAACACTCATAAATACGAGTTTATTCACAACGTTGATAATATTATTATACAACAATAAAATAAAACAAACCGCGTCAACAACAACACCGTGACAAACAAACATTCCTACGCCATCTGTGATAATAATGAACACAAAATTAATTTAATTTACCAGTGTTGTGATTACTGTTAGTAAATAAATTCAAATGCGACCGTCGAAATAAGATGTCTCGGGCCTCGGCGTTCAAGACCGTGTTTTAATTTGATTTGATACAAGACTGAAAGATGACGAAGTATAAGTTGAACAATACAGTGCGCTCGGCGTCCGAGGTGACTCTGACGTCGTACATGACGGGCAGCACCGACAGCACCAACAAGAAGGACGACAGGTACCAGGTGCCCGACCTGGACACCAACCAGAACGACAACATGAACTCAGAGTCCAACAGGAACTTAGAAGCGAAGCGATGCCACGTTTGTCCGCACTCTTGTGAGTTCCTGAAGGAATCGGACAAGCTGGCGGCGTCGCTGGTGAAGCAGGAGTGCGACAAGTTCGGGCTCAACGAGCTGAAGGTGGACGGGCTGGACAAGAACGTGTGTCTGTGCGAGAAGTACAACGGCGGCTGCAAGCTGTGCCCGCGCCCGAGCCTGGCGCCCACGCTCACGCTCAGCCTGGACGGCAAGGAGGCCTGCCTGGCCTGCCACCGCTCCACCTGCGCCACCATATACACCAGTGAGTACCTTCTCTTCTCATCGTCCAAAGTACTTGATTTATTAAGTACTAGCCTTTTCGGATTGCAGTAATTACAGAGTAGCTTCCCCACAATAAGCTTATTGTTATTAGACGTGCATTCGACAGCTGACGTATTATATCCAAATTCATTTATATCCGTATCCGTACGACGACTGATGTGGTCTGCGTGCACCGTCTGCACAGGTCCACTCAAAGCTGTTTGTATGCGGTTCTTTCTTCGAAAGAACACAATAACGTAGGTACGTGGTTCCCACATGATCTGACTATAACAAAAAATTGTATGGACTTTAAAAAAGACATTGACCTCTGCGTTCAGGAAACACCGATCTCATCTAAATTACAGAAAAACATGTAGCAGTGTTATTATGAAACTTATTTATAGAATAAACATTACTTATCCTATGTATGTAATGTAATCACGTCTTATAAGTACCCAATACTGTGGTGCAGAGACAGAAAGGAAAGGAATCCAAAAAGATTCATCATCAGAGAATTTATAATACAGGTATTATAATAAAATTATTGCTTTTCTTCTCCGACAATGGAACATTCTGGATTTTTTCGTCTGTCGATAAAAACATTGCAATTGGTTAAGAATCGGAAAATGAAAATATATCATTCTGCAGATTGTGATTGCAAGCTGCCATGTTTAAAGAACCTCAATATTTCAATCGTTTTGTCACTTTGATTGTGCTAATCATAATATTTGTAACGGTAACCTGACTTTGACACGAATTTCAAACATTTGAACCGTTACTTTTACATAACATCATTTATTATGTGCTTGCGAAACTTGCCGACGCATTTGATATCGCAAACCAAACAATTTGTAATAAATTCTGAAAAATGTTAACTGCAAGCCATCGATAAGTTCGTTTTATGTTCTAACACAAGCGTGTTACGACATTATTGCTAGAATTTATTAATTCATTATAATCATCATTTAAATCTTTTTTTATTTTGTTTTTTTTTTATTATTAATATATTTGTTATTAACCGGTAAAGCCATGACATGAAAGGTTTGCTTTTAAGTTTTGCTTTTTTTTATTGTTTTCCGAGTTATTGCTACACTAACTGTAACGCCCTGTGTTTGTCTGTTTTTTTTTTATTGCTCGAATCTTTGGATATCGAACGGTTTGAAATTATACAGACTGAAAGGGCCAGCGAGAAGCCTCTAGACCTTGGATTCAGTTTATGAGTCTAGAGTTCTAGACCCCCAGCGTTGAAATGTTTGGTCTGCACCGCTATGCCTTGACCCACAGATATTGCTCTTGGTGGTCAATATAGTCAGACAAATAGATTCGGAACAAATATCACGTGAAGTCTGTAGGTCATACAAACATATGTCGTGAATGTCGTGATGCAGGAATTGAATCCGTCGTCGGCCGGCGCGGAAGGCGGAAACTTTGCTATTACCCCATCGTGTCAATATTTGTAAGACAAACAATTGAAAACTGCTGAGGGCTGACTTTGACAGTTTAAAAGCTTAGAATTACAATATACTAGCAGTGTCTGCGACTATGTCTATAGCAAGCTTTACTTTGTCGACAATTAACCCAATGATTGGATGTGTATCTGCGTATACATACGTTTGTAAACGATACAGAAGAAATTCTTAGCGTGGGGCAACATTTATTTCAACAATTGGAATAAATTAAATAAGTTGGAGCAAATTATTTGTGATGTAAAATGAACCAGGAAGTCAATCATAGTTTCAAGATGATTGAATTAATTTGTTGTTACGTAACCTGACAGCTACCAGGTGTAGTTTAGTTGTACAATTTAGGAAACCTGCCTAGATAAAAGTAGGCACACTTGTTTACGAGAAATTCCTATTAACAGTTACTACGACCAGGATTGGACTACTTTAATATGTTGCGTATAATTTGTATAAAATGATTAATATTATATTTAGAAATTAACATAACCTTGATACAAAAATATAAAATTGAAGTAGGTATCTGTTTGTAATGTCAAAATAACAGCTTTTTACTAAATGCATGAATATTTACAAGGTAGGTATATATGTATATGAAAAAAAAAATACAACTTGTCTCTCCGTCTGTCTATTCTTTTCCCCAAAACGTGTGGACCTATTATAAGGGAACTTTCACTGGCAGATAGCTGATCTTATATGGAGTAGGCTACTTTCATTTTAGAAAAAGAATTAGGACACTAGTAGAATCAACAAGAATATTGTAACCAGGATTTTGTAAAAACCTAATTTACAAGAGTGCCGTGGAGTTTCTTGCTCGTTCTTCTCCATAGAGGCCTACCTCCGTTTTAGAACGAGCAACTAGCTTCATTTTTCGGACTAACTGACCG
The DNA here is from genome assembly GCA_949774945.1 of Hoplodrina ambigua. NCBI lineage: Eukaryota > Metazoa > Arthropoda > Insecta > Lepidoptera > Noctuidae > Hoplodrina > Hoplodrina ambigua. Next base: position 259,938 of record OX458974.1, on the reverse strand, counting down.
ACTTCTTGACAATTAAAAAGTTCCTGTAAATGGTCTAATTGAAATAAATGTTTTGACTTTGACAAAAAACTTGAAACCCCGCACAAAAGCAATGTTCACGCGGACGATGTCGCGGGCACATTATGCTAGCGGGCAAAACATTATTTGCGAGAATGTGCAAATATGGTTTTCTAATACGTTTATCAACAAGTGTGCTTTCTAATCTTATGCACTAGGGTAGCTAAGGAAATAATTTACATCGCGACTAAGAGCAGACCTAACGATAATTATTTATTTTCATTCATTTATTATTATCATTCCAATGTTTCCCTACGATTTCTATTGACAACAGATTTCAATGGAATAAGTTGAGGTTTCTGGTAGTACGACATACTTTCGATAGCGGGACAACGAATTTGCAAAAGTATGTTAAATAAAGAAAATGCCTAGACGCTTATTGGTATTACCAATTTGAAAGAAACAGCAGAATAAAAATGTTTCAATTATCGTATATGTTCGTATCTACTTAAAAGTAGCCTAACTTATATCATCAGATATCTGCCAGTGAAAGTCCCGTTGAAATCAGTACAGCCGTTTCGAAGATTAGCCAGAACAAAAAAACCGAGACTTTAGTTTAAAATTAGTTTTTTGGTGTAGGTAAGTACCGTGCAAATATTCATAAGCATTTACTAATAAGATGTTATTCTGATATAACGAACAAACGCTTCTATTTTATTTATTAGTATAGGTAGATAACAAAGTTGACAAGCACAGACAGATGTTAAGCTGTTTGCGTGCACCCCTCCGGACTGCCTCAGTTGTTGTGTTACGTAGTACATACAACAATTGCGAAGTAACTGCGCGTCCTGCCAGGACTACCGAGACCCTTCTGTACAAACTACTGTACGTCCCTTGTCATCCTTTGTCCACTCTTGTATAGAATTGTATTATTATTTGTAAAGCGACCAAACATCCTCACTTTATCTTTTGGAAACGAACCCTTCTACGTGCTCTTCGTTATTTTTATTATTACCGTGTTCCCCTTTCTTGGATTTTGGCATTGACTATTAAAGTACCTACATCTGTACTTCTATACTAATAATATAATAAAAGCTGAAGACATTGTTTGTTTGTATAACGCGATAATCTCTGGAACTACCAGTCCGATTGGGAGAATTCTTTTTGTATATGATAGCAAGACTCATAAGGAATTGTATAGGCTATATGACATTACGCTGCAACCCACGGGAGTGGTGCAGTAACCAAAGACCTACCTTAAAAACGAAGTCGCGGGCAGCAGCTAGTAGGTACCTACTGGTTATAAATATTAATGCGATGGTTTTAAATATCGTAATTTTATCGTTTGCTCTTATAATTTATGTATTTCTGCTAGAAATAACACCAACCAATATGGATAATTATATTAATTAGGTATCTAAAAATGTTTACAATAAATCTCAGTTCACGTTCCATGCCTGTTTGTAACGCGTAGGCGATGTGACCGTACTTCAATTTAGAGTAGAAATAGATATCCCAGTAGACAGTGGAATAGGTAGGTAGGACAATAGTGGGGTAAGCTCACGTGTTGGGTCTCGTGCAGCTCTCAATGTCGGCAGCAGAGCGAGCTGACACGGTGACGCGCCACGCTGCCGCGCCAGTAGTGCCACTGTGTGCCGTTCAGACGTTTCTTACTACATAGACTGGCTTCTAATTCACTCTGCATATTTAAAAGAGTGAAAGTACTATTGGTTATGTATGTAGGTACAACTTTTGTTTGGGTCAAACCATGACATATGAAAAGAAGTCAGCTGTTCCAAATAATTTGGTCATATTGTAGTGTTGTAGGTAACAGAAGACCAATTAAAAACATCAATGTCTAGTCGCAATCATCTCAGCAACAATCAATGTCAAAAAAAAATGAAGGTACTTAAATTATAAGCATTTCAGACAGATTTTGACTAAGATCAGATTGCGATCGTTCCCAAAAGTTACTAGAATTGCTCCAGATTTGTTTTTCATATTGCAGAGTTATTGTCTTAGTAAAAATTGTTCTTATTTATGGATATTTTCAAAGCTTGACAGATGTTTATTAAAATACTGCTATCGACTACTGACAGCTGTACTAGGTACTGTGTTGAAGAACTAACTTACTGTGACTTTTTTACAATTAGAATAGTACATAATCACGCAGGCGCAGGCCAAGGCCAGACCTTGGGGAGTGAGTAGGAACACCTTTACCTAACTATTAAAACACAATGCAGTCCCTAGCTGCTATCTGTGCTGCTATTAAGGCATTTTCTCACGCTACATCTAACAAACAGTGCAATCAGATGCTCATCTAAGAACTTTGTGTTTCCGTTGAATGGCGCAGGTCTCCTGTACTTACGTATGTAAGTACTGTCAGACGAAGGGACACACATACAGGCATGTTGCTCGCAACTACTTAGTAAGAAGTCAAGCCCTTAACATTGTTACTCTTGTAGTCAAAACCAAAACTACCAAATCACCATTACCACCAAAAGCAAACATTCTTTCTTACCAAATCTTCACGTAAGGCACTTGCCTTACGTGAAGATTTGGTAAGAATTTCGGCATATAGGTAATCAACAGAGCATATGTTTTGAACAACGTGCTTCAGAGTTTAGTAAGTTAAAACTGTCTCAAAAGTGACTATACAAATAACCGGGTCGGTACATTCCGTCTGTATGTAGGTATTATAAATGCCGATCCGAATTTGCCGACCCGCTTACGTATTTAGCGAACCCCAAAACTTACGCCTAAAAAGTCTAAGTATTTGCCTCGCCACCTTACTCTTTCGTTGACTGTACACATCGCAATCATACACCAGTAAGATCTGATCGTATCGGAAGCACCACTATTAATGTTACGTCCACTTTGCATTGTTTATAATAATTAAACGACAGCTTGCTTATTATATTTAAGTACTGATAACATCGAGAATTATAATTTTAATTCAACTGCACTTATATAGAATTGTTTCACAGAGCGGAAGCTCCGCGTATTCTTATATCAAGAAGACGGGATCTATTGTGTGAAGTTTTTCTCCTCCTCATTTGAGTTCTTACTCCTCTAGCCTAAAACGAAGGTTATCTAAAAAATGATTACTCTGCTTACAATGAATCCACCACTATTTCATGTCATTATGGGAAAACGTATTAGGTACCTCTAATGTCAACGTCAAATTCAAATCTTTTATTGCATCACCATAAAATGACACAGATGTGAATAATAAGAATAAAAACAAAAATAATCTAATTGCCTCCTTCCCAAAGGTGGTTGTATGGAAAAGAACGGGCACTTCATACATACTCTTAGAAAAAAAATATGTTGCAATAATTTGTAGAGGTACATTAAGTAAAGAAATAAGAGGTACCTACTCCCTTAAGTCGTATTATTATCTGCAGCTTTACACTTGCTATTGCGTTTCTCGTCTTCTACTCGTCACTACATGTTTCCTGGGCGCTGCCTTCTTCTGTTCCTCATGATTTATTAAAATTAAAGAGAATCGAATAAGCCCCATTGGACTTTTTCGTTGTCCTACTGTAATTCATCTGCATAGTGTTCGACGCGGGCGCACCTTGTCATGGGCGCATTAAGCACTTGCTCCGACCAATGTATTACTTCCCGGGACTCATATGACGCTGCATTGTCTCCGGCATACATTACGATGACCAATGAAAAGTCTGCGTTTAATCATCAGTGAGTGAGTGTTCCGCTTTCTCAGCTGATTAACCTTGGCCATCAGAGGCTCCAAGGGTATGAGAGTCTTAACATTAAGAGTTTCAAAAGACGGTGTCTCCCGCAAAAAATATTTTAAAACCAGTATTTCTATCTATAAATTATTAAGTTTATCAGCTTTATCTAAGAAAAACAATGAATTACATGTTTTCATTATATTATAAATATTTTCGTTAACACCTTGAATTAATGTATAAACAAACATTTTATTTTAAAATTGTATATTGTTAGTTGTTTCACGCTCATTTGAAATTAAACAAAAAATAAATTATTTGAAGACAGTTTGCAACGTTTGTTTTCCTTCGGTTTTAGTTTGAAAAACAAATGAAACTAATTGTTACGTATCTGCGAAACTTAGCCGTTATTAAAATTAATGATGTTACGTTTACGTACTTATGCTAAATATTTAACTTCTGCTCCAAACATTAATTCGCTAATGATAACAGTAATTGCTTAATTTTCTTAATCTGTTAATCTTTTCCCATCGTCCAGACATTTTCTCGGGAAATATAAATTTTGCAGGAGTACCAAGCAACATAACAACGGGAAAAATCAATCACATCGCTTCAAAGAACTAATTGTAGGTGCGTACGTACTTATCTGATCAATTCCATAGAATCTGTACTATGATGTTAGGTTCTAATTTTGTCTGAATGTTTGGTACTTACACACATCGAGACTTGGTTTTTTTTAATCGCGTTACTATACCTACTAGAATTTATCAAGATATAAACTTGTTTACATTTTGATGTTTTATTTCTATAGGCCCACGTGTGCCTGCCAGGGTTACGTTTAACCTCTAAGTTAATTAATTCAACGGTCCACGATATTTCCTAACGTCGTGTTAGGAACTAAAGAGAAGTTTTGGATTGTAGATAGACTGCAGGTCACAATGACCAATGAAGGTCAAATATCATGAACAGAAGAATCTATAGAAGTGCAATGATTAAGCTTCGGCCAACAAATAGCGAGTGTGCAAGAGTAAACGATGATATAAACGACCCCAGTGATAATGGTTGAGCTACAGTTTCCCCTTACGGCCACAAGTATGGCTGACCTCTTCCTGTTACTCTGAGCTGATCAAGTCAATACTAAGTTCAGCTTATTCTTAAACAGTTTCTGTCGAGCCGAGAACACTGCTATAAGATTATGGCAGCATTTCTGCTTTTAGCTTTCCGTTACTTTTACGGACCTACAGCTATGGTAAATACACAGACAGTAATATAAAAAACACAATTACATGAAGTTCATGAAGTGGACTCCGAATCTTCGAACACGTGTAGCTGTTAGTAGTACACATACCTACAGACAATTGGGAAGCCAAGACCCCCGTCCGTCTGCACATTCCCTGGAACACAAACAGCACTCTGAAATCATAACATAATGTTCCGCTAACCAGCAACTCGATAACTTCCTAGAAATAATCTGTACACTACAATCAGCATGAAAACGACGCCTTCACACGTGTCGTCATACACCTGCCTCTCACACCTACTATCAACTTGCTAACTACTCGTACTAATTAGCAGTATACACGGCAAGTAGGTACACCCTACACAGCAAAACTGGGTGTTGTAAACACTGGGTGCTGGGTGGTGTGTTTAACGGTGATTAGAGCGTAACCGGTGATTATGAACGATGTTGTGGTTCAATCTATTAATTATTGGATACATGGTGTATGATCTGCAGTTAGCAGACGTAATAAAGAGGGATTAATGTACTAAGTGTTTAAATCAGCATTCAGTATAAGAAAATAGACATTTTCGTAGAGGGACTTTGTGTCTCTAGAATGAATACGACCCCGCATTGACTATAGTTTGACCAAAAGACAGTCAGCAACGTTTTAATAAATCTAATTATGAGATAAGAAGGCCTTAAGTTTGAGAATTGCGGAACCGATTCTCAGGGCACAGGGCATAAGGTCAGGGCTCATATTTTACGTCAATGAAAGGTGTCAACCCTGGACGAATCAAAGAAACTGACCTCGATTGTGACTGCTGGAGTAACCCTAGCATATAACACGTAATAGGGTCATAGACGTAGAATGTGTAGACCTCTGGGGGCCATGTTTTGTTTTTGCTAGTCAATCGAACTGATACCAATGTATCACCTGGTTTTTACCGTAATTTTTTGGTAAATTACCTTAACCTTTAGGGGTCAAAGAACGTTGTATTTGCACACAAACCACTAGACATTGGCATTGAGCCCGTACGTAAACACCATAACATAATGGTGGTCAGTGACCCGCCTGACCGAACTGAAATCTCGAGTCACCAGTTCATCACAGAAACCAAAATATTAGCCCCAACAAGTCAACAAGCAATGAGTTTTTATATGTCAAGTCAATTTCCTGAGATTGGAGAGTGTAATTAAGTTTTTCATCTAATTGGTGTGTCAAGGCAGGCAGTGGAGTGCGGCTTCCTTTTACACGTTTGACTCGTTTTTGTGACGCTTTTTGTTTAGTTCGATGAAGTACTAAAACTAAGTTACTCTGTAAAATATGAGAGCATGTCGTGGGATTGGCGTTTACAGAACAAAACTAAAATCTATACGATGTCCTACTAAATCCCTCAAGTCAGAACAGGTTTAAAACGGACATCTTAGTCAGAGCTGATTACGTTTCGTGAGTCAGGGCAAAAAATAAGAACTCTTATAAACCTATATTTGTTAGGCGTGTAGGACACCTTTCTTGTTACAAAATCAGTCTTATGAAGTTATGGCCGTCAGTTAGTCGCGTGGTAGATGCGGGTCTTACACGTGACGAGCGGTGCGCACCGGTAGCAAGCGACTCTTGCGCACAGGCGGAACTACAGCGCGCGTCTGATATGTGTCAGATTAGTTCCTTTGAGTCACGCCTGGAGAGGGACTGTGGGACTTCAACTCATATGATCTTCATAGTCATACCGGATTTGTGTCTCAGTACGATATTGCTAATCAAGGTCAATGAAAATCTATTACAGGGTGTGATGATGAAGTGACAGGAATACCAACATTCTAATGAGCGATGCTTTCGGAGCACGTGATGAATTTGCTAAAGAGAGAGCTTGAGAGAGAGCATGATGGCTTGAATACTTACCTACCTACTTTCCTTGTTATTTTTATGTAATATTTTAACTTTGATTGCGTGAATTTTCATTTAAAATCTGCTGCTAAACATGAGCATCGTTTGTAGCCATTTCTGATTCTATGCATCTCTGAGGTGGGTTAGTGCACACCATTCAGATTCAGAAATAACTAAAATTGGACACGCTGCGGCTCATTTCGCAGCCTCACTCGCTGACAATTACTATTCAAGTTCAACGTCCTTGCCAAAATCAACTGTCAATTTTCAGAAAAGTATGCTCATTAATGAAACCGATTTCAAAGAGAGGTGAGTTTACACTTCCTGAAAATAGTTCCTTAACCCACCGGGACAGTAAGTCTGTTGAGCGTCATCCTATGTTAAGCATTACAAACTGAGTTCATTACGAGTGACATGCGCCAAAGCGGTGGAATGTGTACCATTTTCACGAAAAACAATAGTCTGTAGCACTTGTCAGCTCCGGTTACAGAGCGCAGCATTGTACAGGTCCCAGTGTTATTGTAACTGGAGGCGCGTGTTTGTTGACACACACCACGTACACGGAACTGCGCCCGCGCCGGTCGCTCACTTCAATTGTACATGACGACCCGCTGCACTCCTGGGGTTGACAGTGTCCAGGTGTTCGCAAAAAGAGTTTGTAAATTCCTACTAGGTTTTATAAATGCGAAAGTTGTGATGGTAAGATGTTTGTTGCTCAGTCACGCCAGAACAGCTGAATGAATGTGGATGACATTAGGTACAAAGATAGGACTATAATCGAGAAAAAGCACGAAGGCTATACTTTATCTACTACTAAAAATGTTCCTGTGTGATAATACGTGAACTTTGACGCAGATAAATGGGATTGGATGGATTAAATTGGATGTTTCAATGTCAAGCAAGAGTTACATATCCATTCACACTATATGTGTATAACCCTCAACAGTTAATTGCCACTGATTGGTTGCAGAGGTGACATACATGAAGAACATGCGTTATTACTGAATGATCTCCCCGAGCCTTAACGTCAACATTCAAGTTTAATTCTGTTACCTGCTAGATTCCTGCCATTATTGCTTAAAACCCTTGAACATTATCTAAGAGGTATGTTTTACTTCTAGGCTAGTCATAATTTGCGCTTAAAACATGCAATATTTTTCAACAATTATTCTGCAAATCCAATCTGTTTTCAATTTTGCACATTAGGTAATATTAAAGTTCCTGAATTTTCCACTTATAAGACTGTTAGCTACTGGGCAATATTATAAATAGGTACCTAAAACTGTTTGTTTGTCGATTGTAAAAATAATCTTCCATTGATGTAGGTACCTCATTGCCAAGTGCCATAAGATATGATTTTTATAGCATACGTGAACGAAGCCGTGAGCAGACGCTAGTATGCAAAATTCAAACATAATAAACCGACATTATCATAATATTGCGAAAGTGAGTTTGTTTATTTATTAATTACGCTATCATGAATAAATTACTGAACCGATTTAAATAAAATTTGGTACAGACTAAGCTTGAACATGAAGAAAGGACATGAGCTGCTTTTTGATCCACGACCTCGTCTGCACCTGTATTATCCAATATTAGCGTGGATGAAGTCGCAGGCTAAAGCTAGCTAGTGCTGATATAAATATTTATACCTAGTATTCACATTAGTTTACGTAAAATTAGACAGATTTACGTGTAATCTTGTAAACATCGCAAGTGTTTCCTACATAGCGACTAAGAAATGTAAAAACATAACAAGAAAAATAATAGCACTAGTGATTATAATGTATATTATTATAGTACAATTGTTTCATAACAGAGGAGTTCTGTTCACATGACGCTAATAATTATGATAATTCATTAAAAAATGCGTGACACTGACTCTGAAAACGATCGTAATGAAATTAAATAATTTTGACAAATTGAAAATAGTAGGTACCTATGAGGCACGATTAAAATTATAAGAATTCTATCCTAATCACAAAGTAAAAGATAATTTTAGTGTTGGAAGTCGTTATACCGACTTCTAAAACTACAGTTATTTATCATTAACAAACAATATTTTATTGACATACCTACCTACATTACGTGGGTACCCACGTATTATTGTGACCAACAATTCGAAACGTTTAAGTTGTTATTATCAATAGTTTGCCATGCATTGCGATTGCATTTTGTATTGTGTTTACTCTAATGAGAAGGGCGGTGAGATGCACAAAATGAAGAATTTATGAATTGGCACTTGGATAATGTCCTTGATTTACTTACGCGAGTACCTAACAAAAAAAAATACAAGCAGTACGAACAAGTAGGTAGTCAGTAAACTGCACCACATACCTAGGTACCTACATAAATATACCGCCACAAATATTAATCCTCCATGCCATGTTTCTGATATTTACTAGGTATAATTATATCAGAAAATCCCAGTATAATTTTTCTGTAGAGCATTCATACATGCAAGCGTATGCACACACATGCAGAACGTTGAAATGTTTTTCTCGTTGATCGAATGTCAAGCGATGAAACATAGCACTATTCCATCGTCAAAACAATAACGAGACGATTTAAATATACATACATAGTGTAGGTTTTAATTACAGATCAGTGTATGTACCTAATCATGTGTGACCTGCGCGTTGGCGACGCGATTAGTGACGTCATACGATCCTGTAGGGACCACGACCTTATTAGATGCGCGGATGAAGGAGGTTGGTTATATGGTTTTTGGTACGAAGTTCTTTATCGCGGCTTGCGGTAAGAGTTAACTGGCAGCAATCGTCACGTAATAAATAAGCGTTATATTATACCACTCCAGGAGACCTTCTCTCTCTCTTTCACTCTGTCTCTTTCTATTAAATACAGAAGTAAAGCGACACTGAAACTAAAAATATTAGTTTCAGTGTCGTTTTACCTCTGTATTTCTGAATGAATTAGGTTAAAAATACTTTGTTTATATAAAGATTTAAACTTATCTAAGTAAATTCATACTTACTTACCTACTCTTGTAATAATAGATCCTATTGGATTAGGCTCCTATAAAAACAAAACAAGTTTATAATCTAAAGATAGGTAGAATATCAATTTATAGACCCATATTGTATTAATTAATTACTTAAACTTCAAGAAAACAGAATAAAATAACAATTAATTAATTAATTAATAGTTATAACCATAACACATTTTAAATAGCGTGATTTCATTTGATACATTAAAAAAAAACATATTACAATAAGTAAGTTATTAATATCGTTCTAAACACACGCTGCGTGTAGGGTTGCCAACTTTTTTTACAAGAAATAAAGTATATTCAGGTCTATGAAGATTATTAAACAGTATTTTAGCAAAACAAACAGTATTTATTTATTATTTTGAAATACATATTTTTTGGAGCTTCTCGCACAACTTACTAATTTACAATCGTTTTTAAAAACTTCATATGCCTCATCACAATTAAAATAGAAATTAAAATGAGGAGCTCATTTTTTATTAAATTGATAGATGCTTTATTTCTATCATCCCGCCACTTAGCATTCATTACTGAAAAAACTCTTTAAAAAGTAAATGCTGAGGTGGCGGGAACAGAAAGTAGATATGAGACAATTTTAGTTATATTTTTAAATTCTTCTGAAGTGTTTACTAATAAATGGCTCCACTTTTGGCTAGTACTCATTTCAAGAAAATCTTTATCTTCAGATACTTTTTCATAAATTACTTTAAAATTTGTTTGTGGCTGCGCTGCACTAAGCAGTGTAGTGTGCGAACTCTGACTAAATAAAAAAAAAATTGTGAGCGTCTAAATGTAACACATAATAATGTGTCTGCATTTTGATGCTGAAAACAGTATTTTGTATACTTTTTTTTTGTTAAACAGTAAAAAGTATAATTTAGTGAAAAACAGTAGAATACTGTTTAAAACAGTATAGTTGGCAACCCTAGCTGCGTGTGACCTCCACGTGAGAGCCGTGTGAGACGAGTATTACCTATAGAAATATAAATACGTTATGTTTTGTGTTTGAATTCGGTGGTGTTTCACTAGTCTTTGCACGTGTGATACGAGCCTTCTACAGTTACACGTGTATGGGTAACACATCTCACAACTAAAGAAATGTTAGATACCTCGTCGTAAGGTAGGTACCTCATATAAACTTTCAAGTCCCCGATGGGATACTGTGCCCATACCTACATGCTCTTAAGAAATAACTATGTAGGGCCTAATAATATACCGAATGGATGTTAATTAACTGATCACGGTTGACATCAATGATGATGAACGACCAATTTATTTATTAACCTTAGGTACTGTTGTCAACAAAATATGACAAAACCCTATAAAATCCGAGCACTGTCATCACTTACTGTGAACATGAAAGAAGCTCATTTGTGTTTACAAACAGCCGTTTCTTTTGTATGTACAAATCAGTAATTTCATACAAACACAAACATTTTAAGGAAAATAACTAATTAAGTGATACCTAATACTACGCGGCTTACATTCCGATAAGTTGAGTGAAACAAACAGCGCTAATAAGATGCGTTAGGCACGTGTTTAAAAAGTTTTCCACTAATGAGTGCGCGTCAAGCGATGGGCAGCGAGCTACGCGCGGCGCGAGCACTGCTCGGCGCACAAACCTGACCTACAGCTACACGTAATTAACATAACGAAAGTTTTCCTTGTGGCCTGCCGTGTGCGCGACAAGCGATGGCTGATTTATTGATTTGTTTTTGAGTCCATAGACCGTACATTAAGAGCGTTTATGCCGCAGGCCGCAGGGTATTACCTCATACAAACATTAAAGTCCTTTGGTGATTTATAAAGCGATTAAAATTAAAATTTATGCGTTTAAGCAAAATACAAATAGTCTAGAGTTAGTTGAGAACATTTTTCGACAATTCCAAGATTGTGTACCTACTCTAATTATAATAAGAAATGTCAAAGTGACGAAAACTGGTCCACCAAATATTTTTTAGTAATTAGGCGCGCATGTTGTTTTTTTTTGCGGCAGATATATATAATCTAATTCAAAAATAATCTTCTCAAACTTAATATTTTCTATTTGTTACATAATTTTTATATCTTCATTATGTAAACACGCATATTAAATTAATATATAAATATGTTGTAACGAATCCGAAGTCGCTGCGCCCATGTTTTGCTCCTCAGCACAACAAGGTGCCCATGTCAGCCGTTCTATACGATGCTAGAACGCATGCGCGGAGAAATTCGCGCCACCACGCCTCGCCAGCTTTCTATGCAAAGCAAAGGGAACGCATTATGTGTGCAAAGAGCTTTACTTCGCATGACGTGCGTTCCATTGCTCGGGCGCATAATGTTGCCTGCTACCTCTACTTTTCTCAAAAATTATAAAACATATTGAGTACTAGCTCTCGCCCGCGGCTTCGCTCACGTTAATTTAGGATTTGCTAATCAATTCGGGTTGTACTCTGCTTGAGTGAACCCTTCATTTTCTGACACCCTAGTACTTTTTTGATAAACCCTGAATGTTGACCTCACTCTGACTAAATCTTCTTATTTCTATTGCCATAGAGATATACTTTTTTATAACACCCTAGTACTTTTTTTCTTGGGTAATCGTAAATTGGTTGTAGTAACCCCGAATTATCAATAATTGATTTTATGACACCCTAGTTGAAGCTAGTCCATCGACACTCAAAACTCACAAAATGTATTAGGTACTTAAATTTAAAATTCGAACATGATTTCGAAAGACATGTGGCGCCATCTATCACCAAAAGTAGGTTATTGTGATTTCCCTCAGGAACAGTACTTTTTTTCGGGATGAAAGGTAGCCTATGTTTGTTCCTGTACACCTGGCAATGTATATGCAAAATTTCAGGATGATCGGTTCAGTGGCTTAGGTGTGAAATGGTAACAAACAAACAAACAAACTTACTTTCGCATTTATAATATTAGTTAGGATTAGGATAATGTTACTATAGTAGGCAGAACTTTAATTCAGCTATTAAATTACCTGAAACCTTCGCGCCATTCGATGATAAATATTCTGCCAACCTTTGCTATGTCTATCCCCACTCCCTGCCCCCTCACCCGCGACCATCACTCCGCCTACCCGAACATCTGATACTTTAATTACCTTGTTTTGTTGTTGAAACTGTCTCGTAAGTAAACAGAGAGGGTCCCTTCATCGTACACGTCAGTTAGCTGAACGTTCAACTTTACGTTAGGTACCTATTGATACAAAAACTTTAGCCATCGTAGCATAATCCTGCGCTGTGTGGCGAGAAGACTCGATTGTTTATACGTGAGTCGCTGCTGCAAGATCTCCTCCTCGGTGATAGGGACTACTCACACTTATTCAGCTCCATTCAGCTTTTGTCCATAGAAAACGCCGATTTCGTATGAGACGCGTACGCGTCCGTTCAGCTTTCCGCGTCGGAACGCATGCGATACAAAATCGTTGTTTTCTATGGACAAAAACTGAATGGAGCTGAATAAGTGTGAGTAGTCCCATATAAGCGTGTGGCAGTGATTCACGTACCTATATTCATGACTTTAGGTTAAGTAAATTAGAATAGGAATACTAACATAGCGGTAAGGGATATTGTTACTAACACGAATGAGTCATGTTACTTGTCTACACTACACTAAATGTAGGTACACTAATTAATTTAAAGAGGAAAAAAAAATTTTTTTGTTTGTTTGTTTGTAATGGATAAACTCGAAAACTAATGGACCGATTTAAAAAAATCTTTCACCAATAGAAAGCTACATTATCTGCGAGTAACATAGGCTATATTTTATTTTATTTTTGCGCGGACAAAGTCGCGGGGATAAGCTAGTGATTAATAAATATTATTCTTATAATCTATCTATTTATATCTATTAAATAATTGTTTTAACATCAGCTTCCCCTAATTTAAATAAAATATAGATTAACATATAGATTGATTCAGATCCTCCTTTTAAATTAAGACTTGCTTTTTGTACAATGTTTGAATAAGGTATGATGGCGATGGCGTAGTGGCGGGATTGTCCCAAAAATAAAGTAGAAGTTTACCTGGTAAGCACAGCAGTGCTATAGAAAGAAGTGATCAAATAATGAAGAAAGCTTTGCGTGTCACCTTCTGCTGGTAATCTGCCTTCCGCAAAGTGCATCAGGTTGTCTCATGGGACAGCGCATGCATGAGTCTCAATTACTTAAGTGTATGCTACTGACTATAGCTAAACCGCTTAAGTCCTCGCCTACTGACACTGTTCACCGTTAACCACTGTGAAGATCTTAAGAACTGCCCAGTGCACATTTCGCCTCTTGTGTACCACGCTTAGAGCGGCCGCCGCCCGCTCATACTCAATACTCACAAATCAACACTTCTCTGATGTTCTGTTACAATAGCTGTATTTTATGTATATTTTGTTTCTTACAACTATCATCTGTTCTGTTAGATTTTTATTTAACCTACACTGTCTTTGTCTTTTGTGCATCTATTGAGAACGTGCTTGGTTGCACTTGTGTATAATAATAGCCTTTATTTTCTATTCATTTGCATTTGCACATACTTTTAATTAAATGATAAATCTTTATTTAGTATAAAGCAAAGTTACTTCCCACTATGATCTTTAAAATTACACTACATAATTTAATGCGATTTTCATCAATAAATCAATAGATTAAGTGATTCAAGAGGAACGTTTATGTATATTATAATCCATTGCACTCGTGGCAGGATTTCAAAAACCTTAAATACAAATAAAAATACCCTTCTGATAGTGATCAAGCATTTAACATTTATTGAATTAGGTTTTGGTTGCATGGGGTATCCAGTCATTATAATAATAATAACTATTTTTGTTTAGAAATTTTCTTCCTCGGAATCAGAGTTGAGAAATTCGTTAATCAAGTCCATTCGGCGACAAGCCCTTGAAGCCCATAACAATACCGTCACGAATTGTAGTCAGAAACCCAAACTGAGTGGCGCTTACAAAAGAGTCCCTTCCTTTCCCTTACACATATATATTTGTGCTAACGCAATCGCTACCTAATTGTATTGTACCGCTGAACAAAGCCATGTTGACAATAGTCTGCAACTTCCGGCTGCGGCTGCGCGCGCGCCGGCGCCGTTCGCCTCGCTCTGATCATGCGTATCAGGACCTAAACAACTTAAATTCCTTAATGTTAGTACATTGTGGGTTTTTAATTTTCATTTCTCAGTCCCAGTATATTATTCATGGAGCTATAGCACTGTAAAAGCGAGCGCTAAAATAACAACCTATACAAATAAATAAAACACTTCAATTTTATTTCTTTCCTATTCTGTATGTAATTTCTAAATAACAACTATTTAAAAAATAAATATGAATATTTATAAGACAAACAATTTATCTGTTCATTTCGGCTAATCTCCGCAACAGCTAGACCAGCTTTCACTGGCAGATAGATGACAATATAATAAGGAGTAAGTAGGTAACATAATTATGCTACTTTAATTGCAGCCACAGATCACACAACTTATTTTTTTTTGGTTAAAGGAATTAATGGCGTGCTTGTATGACGAGATGTATGAACGTAGATGAGGCGAAAGGAGATGTAAGGATCGTAGCAGGTGGCATTCTGTAGTTTCTGCCTACCCCCATGGGAAAAGGCGTGAGTTTATGTAGGTATGTTTGTGTGTGTGTGTGTACACGTGTGAATCAATGGGTTTGTTGTTAATGCTAAATAATTGTGTTTGTTTAAACAAATTGTAGGGTAATCTTATTTCCAATTCTAAAATCGACTCGAAGCGTTAACTGTCACGCTCGTGGCGCACTCGTAGGTACAGGCGTACAGTTCGTGACGGACGTGATTATACGATTACCTACTATCAGAGATAAAAAGATTTACTTTATTTTTGTAGCGCTAAACGATATCTTACTATACTAGCTTTGAAAGGGTTAAAGACGAACAATTAAGATACGTGATATCTAAAAAAATCGAGGTCAATCAAGCTAAATAATAGACACGACACGACTCTCGTGGACTTTTTGCGTGTCATGCGAAGGCAGAAACCTAACCACTTAACTTAGCCGAAAATTGTAAAATGTTTGTGAAACCGAAGTAGGTACTTATAAACTTCAGGTTTTTCTAATAAAGGAATAAAATTACAATAAATAAGTGAAAACTAACAGTGAAAATATTTCTTCGCCCTTATTGCAAAAGTAAGTAGAACATCCAAACAATGAAAAATGGTTTCTTATACTTACATTATACCATTACGTATACTTTACCAAGATGGTAATAAAACTAAATGGAAAATTAATGCATTTCTAATTAGACACGTTGTTTAGGTACCTAAATGCTTTAATCAGTGTTTCACAGTTGTAGGTACTTACCTACCTAGGTAGGTACTACTAGTGATTGACGACATGTCAGACATGATTGTTTTTAACAATACATGGTGGTAGCTCAAACTAGACTGAACCGGGAGCGCATCGAATGCCGCAGCTGACTCAAACACATGTTCTTTTGTAGCGCACACAATACGCAGCGCTGGGCACGACCGCACGCCGCCGTGCGTCCATCAGTGCGTGGCATTTGACGCGTACACCTGTCTATATGATGCACTGGAAATATTCAGAATATATCAGATCAGTATATCAGAATTGCGAAACTTAATTGGCAATGGGCAGGGCCGCAAGGCACATTATAGCTCGTAGAACAGACGACCGTTGGGGTCGTAAGTGGCGACCACGTACCGCTATGGTGCATCGACGAATCGAAGACCTGGTGAAGGTCGTGGGAAACCACTAGTTGCGGGCATCGCAGCCGGTCATCATGGCTACCCATAGGGGAGGCCTACAGCCAGTGGACGTTGTTCAACTGAATGATAATGAAGTGTTGACCCCTACACGACTTTAAAAGTTACTAATAATTCGATAAGTAACGGCGGGTTTAAACATGGTTTATATTGTTTACACCATGCCAGTATTATTTCTGAATATTTCTAAGAAAATTCAATTCATGCAGTGAGCAAGATATAATATATTTATAATCATTTATGTCACCAATACCTTATTTGTTTACTTACAATATGTAACAATATCCGTCCTGTTTGTGCGTAACATATTAAACAATACTAATGTACTCGTTACGTTGCTTAATATTGCGTACTCCGCAGCTCCGTGGAGGAACGATTGTGAATGTTCACAGGCCAGGATAATGTAGAGGGCTATGAACCGAAATAGTTTGAATAATATTCAGCTGAACTAAACTAGGTACCTACTTACACTATTATAATGGTGTGCTATTTCAAATATAGAAAATTTGTATATAGCAAAGTACGTGTAGGTACGCGTTTAATTCAATTATAGAAAATTTATATTATATAGTGTACGTGTACGTGTTTAATTGTTTGGACAGCTGTTTCTTAATATGAAACCAAAATCAATGCGTACGAAAACAAACTAGGTACAAAACCATTTTTAATTCTAATACCTCCGGTGTCTGAACGCTGCGCTGTACAAAGTACTATGCTGAGACTGGGTTATTTTGTCCATTCATTCATTTCTTCACTTACGTTAAGGTATAATTATATTTTTGAATATTTTTTATGTAAAAACAAAAACATTCAAAAAGAGTATTCCACCTATGTATGTATATCTGGAACAGAGACTAGAGCTCAGAGCTCTAGAGAGCCGCGTCTCCTAACATTACGAGCCGCGTCCAGGAGCACCTACCGCTTTCTGAATTATACCAATGATTCAATTGTCTAACGAGAACCACCCTGGCTACTAACTATTATTCCATTGACTGTAACGATTAAAGGCCCAATGAAATCGCCGCGTCCACAGCCCACATGTCGACAAGATCGGGACCCAATTGAAGATACTTGATCTGCTTATTTTTCTCGGCTTTCACGAGGTGCACGTCATGAGGGACTGTTATGTCAACAGTCACCGCTACAGGTAATCGATCCACTTCTGCTATATCAGGCTCATTGACTACGATTACAGACAAAATATGATAATATGGCCATTTAATAATACATAATACAATTATTATTATATGTGTTTCCAAAACACACGGCATTGTTGAAGATGCGTCCGATAAATTAAGCCTAAGACATGCCATATACATGTCTAAGATCACGCAATTTCATCTTACCTGTCCTTTTCTATGCTACCTGTCTCTTTCACTCTCAGCAGAGCGCGGCAGTATTCCTTAACTGTCAGCGCACCTGTCAATGTCAACTCATAGCGTTCATAAATTTTGCCGCCAAAACACGCAAAATTTTCTCATTGCAAATATTAAATTGGAAAATTAAGTTTTTCACGTTTAAACAAGTGATTGTTTAGTTATTTAGTGAGTAAGTATACTCAATTAGAGAGTAATATTTATGGTAAGAACAAGGTGGTGTTGAATGTGGTAGTTCGGTTGCTGTTGCTTCGAACGGAGAACAGACTTCTCGACACCCACGCCAATCTTGCATTCTTCAGTGGCGATTGTAGTATATCCTCGTCTCTAGAAGATGAGGGCTATGCTTAGCCACCACCGAACAAACGTAAGTACAAACAATATCACTACCGACTCGCATATTGATGTTCTGTTAAGCCAAGTGCCTTACATTTCTAGTTGTTTGTCACAGTTGCCTATGTCTAATCGTTATCATCAGACTACTGAAGGCCCAATCCTTCTTGGCTTCAGTAAGGTAACAGAATATTCAGAATGTTTATGTAACTTTGAAGTTTACCTTATGTGAACAGATTTTGTTCAAAAGAAAGCTATTCCAACAAAGGAAAGGTTGTAGAAGCTATATATAAGTAAGCTGCGACGTTTTAATACTTAAGCATATAAAGGCATGAGATACAAGTCAATTGCGGACTTATTTGGCCACTCTGCCTGACTTACTGGCTATAAGCCTCAGAAATATTAATAAAGTACTCTGTCATTTTTAACAAAAGAAGTTAAAGGGTTCTTTAACTTCTGCAGAGAATATGCTAGTTGGATTTACTTATGTGGAATTAGAATAACAGGAACTGTTATTACTAGGTTTACAAAACTTGTTAAATCAGCCGCTGAAAAACTTAAATGATTTAAATTCACATTTTTTTTTTTTTTTTTTTTTAAAGAATACATGTTTATTACCTGCCTCACCATTGCATAAATGTTAAGAAAACATTATACAAATTATATGGGATGTGCATTTGAAGAGAGAGGATTCTTATAGAGAATAACAACCCTAATTTAAAAGGAATCATAGAGGGTGTCTTTACAAGTTGTAGGTTTCTTTACTTGTCCTCTAAGTTAAAAATATTTATTTAGCTGGAAGTTTTAACCAGTTAATAATTGATTGGGTGGAACTGCATTATGTATAATAAACAAACTAGATGTATTAAAAAGGGAAGAGCAAATCCTTCCAGTTTGCTCTCTCCTAGCAGGAATGATAAAAGAGGACCTAACTCTTATAATGAAAATACTAGACTTTATAAGTAGAAGTTTAAACTAGATAATAAAGGCCCCTCTATATCTGTTCATCATAGCTTTTTGGAAGACAGCATAATAAAAATAAAAACTTTTACATCGGAATACAAAACAAAATGTATAACATTAATATAGAGCCACCAACACCATACTTTCTGGCAGAGGGTGTGCTCAAAAAACTGTGCACAAGTGAAAGGATCCTATAGTAGTAGGAATGTAGTTACCAGGGGCTGTTCGCTCTTAAAGGTAAAACTGCCACTTCAGCATTTAACATAAATTTTAATGAAATGGTTTCTCACTAGAGCATCCATAGAGATGGCAGCTGTGAGAAGACTTAACAGAGAAGGGCATTTGGAAGGTACCTACTGTTTTAAATTCGTTTCCAAAATGTTTCTTGTAAAGAAACAAGATGGACGGCATGTGCCCTACATGCGACCTCAGGGGACTCAACAGATATGTAGCAACCAAGCATTTTTATTTTATATTTATCTTGACAGTATTGCAGATTTGTGATTATATAAAAATTGGATGGCAAAAATAGACTTCCGAGAAGTGCATTGCCAATTCCTCATATGAGAATGCTACCGTTGTTTAATAAGGGCATGTTAAAACAACTGTTTCAATTAACAGCTCTACTTTCTGGCCTGTCTATTGTCTCCCAAACTTTCCACTCTGTCTAACTGGATTGCAGAGATCTTACTTGCTCAGCATGTAAGACCGTAAGATTACCAAGACGATTATATTCTGGTCAGTCAGGATAAAAACAGGTTACAGAATTAGGTCTCGGAGACCTTAAACATTGAGGGTCTTGGTTGGTATGCCAATTTCCCAAAATCCATGCACAGTACCCTGTCAAGAACTCAAATATCTAAGTCTGTCATGGAACAAGGCCGTAGCCTTACCACGGAAGGTGGCGAAAATAAATTCCTTTCTAGTAAGAATTCTAGAGAGGGAACATTGTACTCTTCGGCAGAGTCAATGCTTACTAGGACTACTGAATTTTTAAAACTTGACAAGCCGAGAGTGCTTACATTGTCAATAAATACTGAGGTTCCTAAGAGGGTCCAATCACCTCAGACGATCTTAAAAGATAAGATGGCCTATCGGATAAGCGCCTGCAAAAAGAGGCGTGAATGAGTGAGCCGTAAGTACGAATCTCACTCCAACTATAGACTTTTCGGAAAACATCGTCCTCTGTTTGTGCAGCGAGAGTTACGCTGGTGGCTGAGCGCCATAAACCACAGTTCAGTAGTCCTGCACCAAAATGAGGTTATACACTTTTTGACCACAGGCGCTGCGGATGCAGGCTGAGGCAATCATCTTAACAAAAAGTATATGACAGGCAGGTAGAGAATGTACCGTAATAGAACTGTTTGCAGTGTACGGTGTCATCGAGATCGTCGTCAAGGGTTCCGACAAGATGAGCACATCGGTACAGTTAGACAACATGTCTTGTGTAGTGGCTTGCATCCGGAACGAGGACGGGACACGATCCTTATCCCTGCTGACTCAAGCTGACAACTAAGCTTGTGGAACGAACTGACTACCTGCACGTCATGCTATCGGCGGCGTACCTCTCGGGGAGGTACCACGGCATAGCCGACCGCCAATCTAGGAATTGATCAGTGCCGGAATGGCATTTGTTGCCCCCGGCCTCGGGGGCCGTATTCAGAATTTGGGGCGGATTAAACGTGAACTCGTTTGATTCAAGGCAGGGCGCAATCGTAAACTATGCAACATGAGACTCCAGAGATGAGTTAGCAATTTTGTTTACGACGCCTTCAGTCCACCATGGAAATTCGAGTTGGCTTGGGTACCACCATCGAATCTTATTCCATGACTGCTGCGCTATTTCAAAACGGCAACCGGGACTTATGTCGTAATAGTATCGCACTGGTTACAGTGTCTTTGGCTAGCAGATCTAAGGTCGCGGGCTTTATCGGAACCAGTACCAATATGGTAGCTATTCAACAACCTGATAATCAGGAAACCTCCTCAAAGGCAGAAGTGACAACTTCTAGCAATGAAAAGGGGGGGGGGGTGTCGAATAGCTCAGATGGTATTCCGAAGGAAGAGATCTCCTAGAGAGTCTCCAAATTATCAACTTACAAAACTCCAATTGGTTATTGGATTGAATTGTGTGTAAAACAATATCAGGTCTAAATTGGCCCAGAGCAATGGTCTGCTCGGTTTTAACCAAGTTGTGTGTTACTGACAAACATGCTTATAGGTCTGGACTCCTACATAATCTACACACACAGTAGGTAACAGTAGCAGGTGCAGCAATATCTTAGAATTAATTTGTACAGCAGATCCTAAAAGTCCCATCTTAGTTAAACAACCTGAAAAGAAAACACTATCTGAATTCAAATTCATTCTTCAACTGGATGAAGAAAACTTCAGAATAAGGAATCTGTCTTTATTTGACATGTTTTATAGAACTGTATTAATCTTATTACTAGGTTTCAGGTGGAAGAATCTGTGATCTTTTTAAGAGTTATTTAAAACCTTATTAAGAACAACAGGCATGAGGTGACATTGTCGCCATAATTTAGTTTCAACCAAATTCTGGACAATCTGGATGGTTTTTGAAACAACATCCTGTTGACAATGTATGTTCATTTAGACATTTTAACAAAATTAATTAGGTTACAGAAATCAGACTAGCCTGTTTATATCAATCATGGGCAAAATTAGACCAGACTCTCATAGCTGGCTGAATAAAGAATGTTTTTAAACAAGCTGGAACAGATGCCCCACTAAGCAGTGTGAGATTAGCAGTGGCGTCAAGAAGCTTATTAGAAATCAGACCGTATGGAGAAATTTTAAAGCAAGCTAATTTGGAAAAGTTCTGAGACTTTCAGGAAGTTCTATTGTCGCATATTTGAGAAAACTACTTGTAAGGACAGTGGTGACTATCTCTCAAATAACTGTATAATTCTACAGAGTTTTAAATTGTAGTAAGTATGTGGAACATAATTATTTTACTCCATAATTAATGAAGATATGCTTGCACTACAATATTCTGTAGTTGTGTCTTGTTGTGTTATGTCTTATAAGAATAGCCACCGCATTTGGTATACTCTAGTTGAGTTTTGATCTCATGAGATGACCTCTTTTTTATATTTGATAAAAAAAAAATAATTTGGTTATTTGAGACATTTAAAATAATAGTTGGTTTTATGTTATTTTTTATGATAAGTTTTATTAAGTTGCCAAAGTTGGTAATTGTCATAGTAAAAATTGACTAATAGGATTTACTTATTTTCACATAGCATTCATAATACCTGTGGCTACCCATTACAGGTTTTTTCACCAGCAGATAACAAACAGGTCTTCAACAATGCCGTGTGTTTTGGAAACACATATAATATGACTGTTTTGCATTAAAACAAAACAGATATTATGTGTGTGGAAAAACACACGGCATTGGAGCAAGGTGCTTGCTGGTGGTTGATAGAAGACTATGAGTTGACATTGACAGGTGCGCTGACAGTTAAGGAATACTGCCGCGCTCTGCTGAGAGTGAAAGAGACAGGTAGCATAGAAAAGGACAGGTAAGATGAAATTGCGTGATCTTAGACATGTATATGGCATGTCTTAGGCTTAATTTATCGGACGCATCTTCAACAATGCCGTGTGTTTTTCCACACACATAATATCTGTTTTGTTTTAATGCAAAACAGTCATATTATTGAGAGGCCATATACTGTGTGACAGCTGGTAACTATGGGCTATGTTCTTTCTTAGTGTCATGTGACACAAGACATCGCTGAAGAACAGCTGCATTACATTACTAACTACTTACCATTTCTGGTAAGCATTAAACGGAAGCCTTCATTTGCTTTCATTTAATGAAAATATGAACACGATTGTATATTGTTGTAGGATAGGTTCCCAGCACTACGATAATCACTGTAGATCCAAAAATGTCGGTAAATTACATGATTCATGAGGCGCCATTGTCCGCCCGTCCGGCGTGCGACGAGCGCGCGCGTGTCACAGTACCCACGGCTGGGCATCCCCATAATGTGCATCATCACTTCGTAGGTGCAGCAACATCTCTATGACACTGAAACTGAAATGTAGCGAAAAGCAACTAGGGCCTTAAAAAAAGGTTAAGTTAGGTGAAATAATAATAAAATTATAATGTTTTTTGATAATGTATTATAGCTACCTCATAGAAACACATGTAACAATATTAATCCTAAAAGAATGGCTAAAATGTAGTTAGTAGTGCTAACTACATTTCAACGATTGCTAACATAGCACATCTCTTGAGTTGAATGGACTTCCTTCCTCGTCCATAAATAATGTGACACTTTGTAAACATCACTCGATTACTAATAAGTTAATTATAATTTATAAATATTATGTATTATAGTATTATAATAGACGAAACTTATAATAGACGTCCCCAAGTCGCCGTACTCAGCTGAACATGTCTTGATCAACGACGGTTAGAAATTTACTCTCTTGGCGAGTAATCACGTAAACTGGTACCTACCTAGGTCCGCAGACCTTGAGGATCTACTTTGCCATTGCAATGGACTAATATACCTTACATAGGAATGAATTATCCGAGCATTCCATACGT
Organism: Hoplodrina ambigua; assembly: GCA_949774945.1. Lineage (NCBI taxonomy): Eukaryota > Metazoa > Arthropoda > Insecta > Lepidoptera > Noctuidae > Hoplodrina > Hoplodrina ambigua. The sequence continues at coordinate 236,105 of OX458974.1, read as the reverse complement.
GCAAGTTCTAATAGTTCCCCTGTCATCCCGCAGACACGAACGGCACGTACAACGGTGAGCTACCGCACAAGGAGGGTGGCGGGGCGGGCGCGGGGCGCGGGTGGCGGCGGGACGCGGCGCGGCGCGCGCGCGCCTGCTGCTCCACCAAGACGCTGCTGCGGCGCCTGCCCATCCTGCAGTGGCTGCCCAAGTACACCCCGAGGAATGGCCTCGCTGATATCATAGCCGGTGAGTACGAACCTTGGCACGTGGTCACGTCACGTCACAGCTGTGTATCTAATCGAACAGTTAAAACAAGTAGGTATTGATACGTTTTGTCATGGCTGAAGCGGTCATTAACACCCAAATTGACAGCGTTTAATATCTTACATTTCAAAAACAGAAACAGTTCGATATCGTCCTGAATCGGTATCTACTATTATCTTCATTGATCAGAGTTGTATGATGTCAGAAACCTAGTCCGATCCTTGTATTATTTCTGTTTAGTTGCTGAACAGCGAGACGATTAGCTACACACTTATCAAACATTCTCCTGAAGCATAATCTTGAAAAACTGTACAAAAACTATGAAGTATGTAAGGCGATTCGCTTGAGTGACGATTTAATTATGCGCATTGTATGGCCGTGTGAAATTGTGTTAACTTGGAAACGACGTCATTATCGCAGTTTACACAACTTTATATTATTAGCTGCTGGGTGATACGGCCTGCGACATAATAAGCGACCACTGCAAATGTTACCGTGAACACTAACATTTCTACAATGAAGAATTCTGATACTAATGCCACCAACATTGAGGAATCTGCGTAATCCGCAACTATAGGTTTTTATTTAGGTTGTGAAAACATCAATGACTTCTTCCGCCCTGGGCGGATCGAATGGGAGCGTAAGACTCGCACTGACTAAAACCGAGCCGTGTTCCTCGTAGTGGCTTTTGCGTTCCAGGGCCGCGGTAACTCTTTCGAACCAATTCCGCAACCCTGGCTGGCATATAATAATAACTGCCGTGCGGCCAGTGCTCGCGACTGCTGCATATAGTACATAGTCCCAATAGTAAAGTGATAGTAATCTATGGTAGGTGGGTACCGACAGCATTGTGTCTCCAAGCGAGTGGCAACCACCATCGCAGTGTTGGCACTACTGTTCCATTTTGTGTGAGTAACTGTTCCAACTACGGTGGAAGGTGCACCTAACTTTAAAACATTTTTGTATCTTAACTAGGTATGAATATGAATAGGTAAAGGTTTGCGATAACAACATTATTTATGTCAAATAGTAATCGTAGGCAACTGAAGGTAGACCTAATTTAAAACGTCGAAAACAAATTTTAATTTTGTAGGAAGGTACCTATCCTAAAAAGTACAGGGATACTTAGAGTGGTTACCAATTGACTTGTTGATAATATAAACTAGAATACAGTCAAGATGTTGTAAAACGCCAAATCTGTTTTGCATCAATTCTGAAGGCACCTGTCTACTAGAGCGTAACGTTGTCGCTCTCGTGTTACCAGCGTCAAGCGACACACACACATCCACACAATGAGCACGATGCGCATCAGTGGACAGTACGCGTATGATTCACGCGACTTGTTGCAAAATGTCAGTAATACTCAGTACGAGGAAAAATACCGTAACTAAGTGCATTATTAAATAAATAGCCACAAGCATTGTGTACAGTAATACAAATCATAAAACTGTTGAGAATTTATTATGAACGCTATGAACGTTTCTGTATTTTTGATAATTTCAGCATTTCTGTTTTGTAAATATTTAGATACTACAAATACATTAATTATTTTCAAGCGCCTAATATGTAACACGTACTTGTAAATAGCCACGTATACCTAATATGTCCTCGAGGCTCTGAACAGCTGTAATACATTTATTAAAAAAACAAGGCTACTAATATAAGAAACGAATAGCCAAACCGAGTGCATTGACCTCAATCACATTACTTTAAAATTGCACTATTATCGTAGGAATGCATTGCAATATCGAAAAAAAAAAACAAGGGACTATGAACTCTACGTCCTTGTGATAAGGTACAAAAGGTGTTTTGAGAGCATTCAGTATTAAGGCTCGGTGGAGCGTGAAATGGCGCGTGTCGTCACAGGCTTTGTGTAGCGATGCAGTGTGTCGCAACCGTAACCACTACAATGGCCGATTTCTTTTAATTAAAATCTAGACTAGTTTTGTGGTTCGAGCGCTACGCCTCGCACCTGCATTACACAAATAAGTTAGCAGTTTTATTTATCAATGCCTATAAATAAGTACAAGCCTACAAATGCACCAACGGCTAAGACAATCCTGGTGACCAAACGACGACACGGTTGGCGCTGTGGCTGAGCGAATGTCTGCCGCGCTGCGTGTCGTGGGTCGATTCCTGCACGGGACTAATATTTGTACAGCCTACGGATTTGTTTGTAAATGAACCCACAGTAGTGTGAAGCAACGTATCTTCTATTCTTTTTTATAAATTCCCAGGCAGGATTTTTGAGAAAAAGCAACGGAAGCAATACGTCTTAAGGTAGTCCGCAGCATGAGCACCCGCAGTGTCATAGCACATAATCAACACTTTCCAATTGTTATTTCTCTCTGTATTAAAACTTAATAGTACTTGACTACCTGCTAATGGGCTTATGATCACACCTATCTATTAAACGTGGTCGAGATCACGACAGATTGAGATCTTGTTAAGTATTTATAGTCCGGTAACAAAGGATCATAAATAATAATAAAAGTCGTCATTAACAAGTTTATCTTATGCAATTCCAATTATGATTACATAATTTCACAAATTAATTCTATTAGAATTAATTCGAATAAGTATTATTGTTGAGCTGAAACGTTTAGTTCAAACTTTTCGCTACGTTTTTTTTACAAAAAGATGTTTTAAATAAACTTTAAATACCCCACGATCCCTGAACTGTCGTATCACCCATACGCACATTACTTTACGTGTTACATTGCATGGCACCAATTAGTGATGTTTCAACGCCCAAAAAAAGTAAGCATTGTTAGGTACAAACTAGAGAGAATATTCAAACCATGTTCAATATTAGTGTGACATCGTTCTGTCTGTGCGCCGCTGATCAGATCCCTTCACCGACCAACCTTGGTTTATAATTGATGTATTTAAACACTTGTCTTACCGTCAGGTCAATGTTTTTGTGACGCGACAATTACCCACTTTCGTCGACATTGCGATTGTTCGTTTGTTATAAAAAACTGTATCGCTCTAATTTATCTGTAACAACACCTTCGATGAGAAAAAGGCGAACAAATTAAATGTCACGCGCCAAGGAATCAGACGCGCTCGGGCTTCTTAGACATTTCAACGTTTTTCGTATCGTTCATTAATTTTCTTTGAAGAAATAGTTGTAGGTCAAATCCGTAGATTACGTTCCCTACAAGGTCTAGATAAACACGCAACACCTGACCAGTACATCATGGTTTCCATTCAGTCACAAAGTCCAAATTCATATTCATACCTCCTACTTTGAACCTTACTAGGCATACAGTCAAATATATCCTAAATAGTTGAGTTGTTTTCCTGACAAGCATTCTCGTAGGCTCGTAGGCTCGTAGCCGTAGCACTGGCGTAGCCGCCTACGATAGAGGCTGGACAAGTGGCCAGTATCGAATGTGCCCCGTGTCACTCTGGCTACGGACGGTAGTTTAAGACAAACAAATTAACCACCAGCAACTAGATAACAAAAGTTATTCGTGGCGTTATTTGTGACTGTGACGCTACTACCGCGCCGCTCTGTGCGCGCGCATGAAACGTTTCTTTGTTTTACAAGAGTCCCCTTACCCTTGTGAGTTACCTTTGTATTTCGAATTTCCGATTTCTGTTTCTCACAAATCACTACCATAATCAATAGCTACAGCATTATAATATGACACTCGTGTCATTTCTTTGGTTTATATTCAAACAAGTCGATGTTGTGTCTTCCGTTTCGTTCACATACAGTATGAAACCAGAAACTAAAATTGTTTTATGTTTTCTAACTCCTCGTTGGTGAAGTCGCATGTCGTGGACCTGCTGAGGTCGATCCCCAGCTCGGACACTGTTATTGAGTTTTCATTGGCTAGTTGTGGCTAACTAGCTGTATCTCTTTAAGAGTCTCGTACATCTTTATGAGTCCTTGAAGAATAAAACACAAAATTAGCGCCCAGTTGATGTCATTAGGCTGCCCCCTACACCTGTGCCTTCCGCTCCGGGGAATACAGACGTGATGTAATGAGGATGTGATGTTTTGTAATATGTAATAATAGCATAGCGTCGTTGCGTTGTCCGACAGGTATAACCGTGGGGCTGACGGTGATCCCGCAGGCGATAGCGTACGCGGGCGTGGCGGGCCTGCCGCCGCAGTACGGGCTGTACTCGTCGTTCATGGCCTGCTTCGTGTACACGGTGTTCGGCAGTGTGAAGGACTCGGCCATCGGGCCCACGGCCATCGCCGCCATCTTGACGCGGGAGAACCTGCACGGGCTGGGCCCCGAGTTCGCCGTGCTCCTCGCCTTCCTGTCCGGATGCGTAGAACTGCTCATGGGGATACTACAGCTGGGTGAGTTCTTATTATGTACTTGCGTAATAGCACTTGACCCTTGTACTTCAAAATCCGCCCTTGCAGCTACTAAATAAAGGCTCTGTCAATGTCAAATTGTTAGCCATGGAGCCGCAGCACAGTGTCGCCACCCGCTCACCACACACTGCCTACCTACTCACCAACAACAAATACGACAAGACAGCTGTTGAATTGGATAGTTTCGTTGTTGCGTGATACAAATCTAAAAAAACGTGCAAACCGTACCTAGCTACCACTAAGAAAACTGTATTTTATCAAAAGTTAATTCTACACGACAATAAAATAATTAACTAAGTTAATCTTTGTAACACAAAAACGCCTTCATGACTTTAATGAGACTTTAAAATAATAAACTCGATAACAACATAAATTCTCTGAAAATCAAGTATTTTTTGAGAGATGATATTGCTTTAGAGTATTTTTTAAATGGCTATCAAACCATTTTCATTAGGTACATTATTAAATTGTAAAATCGAAACTTAAACAAAAAGAAACCAACTTTATGACGATGTATAAAATAAGTACCTATGTACCCTATATGTTTGCGATGAGGTACCTGTTGCGTTGATTAGTGTAGATATTATAGGTAATGTACCTAAGCGCGATCAAGTGAGATCTTCGACCTAAAATACCACAATATCAACCCGTGTTGTATGACAGATGACACTGTGTGACGTAACAGAAACCTGCGCATGCGCCAACTTATCCAACTGTAAAATGAGTTGCGATTTTTCCAAGTTGTTGTTGTTGTTGTAAGTAAATCAAAACAATTGAATAGTATTCTACATGCGCGGCTTTCTCTCTATTGTCAGTATTTTGTTTTTAATTTACTACATAGTAAACGTTCACGGTTCATTGTTATTCAAGTTTGTACGACAGTAAACGGCACCTATTAATTCGGGTTCTTAGTTCCAATCATTTACGTTTAGTTAATACGTTGTGCCAGGACAGGTCTACTTCGACTCGAGTTCGGAATTATTACAGAATTAAAATAAACTCAAAAGTAGCAACGAGCAGGATATCCCGCAGAACTCATCTCCATGTTAGCCACGCGTGCCCCGCACAGGTGACGCGTAGGCTGAAGCTAAGCAAATATTGCAAGACAAATAGCGCGCACACATTTCCCGGCGCCTCCAGGAATGTCAGTGACGTTCTCTATTGTGACACAACATAGTATGTCAGTGAGTCAGCATTATCTCAACAAACAGTAGGCCACGCTTATCGACTGCGACTGTAATGCTGAACATCACGCCATTCCACGCCGTAACACTTTAGAACTCGTCTGAAATGTTAACTACAACGAAGTGTAATTAAAATAACTCAATACGCCAAACTAGTTTGTTCAGTATCGATGTAAGTAGGGCGATGACTCAGGACCATACCACGATGATGCTGTTGATAGCGAAGGAGCCCCGGGCTGCGGGCGCTACTGAACACATGCTTTACATAACGGTGATAAGCTGATGAGGCACAAAAACAATAACAATGCAAATAGGTACCTACTACCTACCTACATGCAATGTATTACTTTTTTAAATACATGTGGGTAGTGTAATCCCAGCACAGAACAGCGCAGGTAAATACAGTTTTATATTAATGAGGTGGTTGAAAAGGAATGTCAACAACTGCATGCAAGCGATGTTGATGACCACTTCAGAAATACCTTGACAGCTGACGGCCTCCGAATCAATGCTAGGCATGCGACTCTGGTATTTTAATGATGTTATGCATTTATTAAGCGTTATAATCAGTTCGTGAGTCATAAGTCATAAACAGAAACATAGGTGTTTCATAAATCGTGCTAGCTACTTGCAAAGGGTGGAGTGATGCTTGGGATGAGCAGTGCAAGGGGACAGACACTCGTTACCCAGTGCACTGTCGCACGCCATGGGTCACTCAACTCTTTGCCAATAGTTATGCACGCTTTACAGAGATAGCGTGTCATCACCGCCTGCCTGTAAAATAGTTTACCACAAACATACTTTACAGTTCACATAAACGGCGCCACTTTTTTTTTTTTAGTTAGTAAAAATCATCAAATGACTCCTTCCGCCCTGGGTGGGGCGGAAGGGACTGTCAGACTTTTATTGACAAAAAAACCACCCTGTTCCTTCTGTTGCCCTTTGCGTTCCGCGGCCTCCTGCTAAATGGCGTCACTTAAGACCCGAACATTGATACGGGAAATAAAAGAAAATAGGGTTTACAAATTTGAAACGGAAAGTATTCAGTTCACTCTCGTACTTTACTAAGAGCACGCCGTCACGTCGCACTCCACACGCTGGTGCCGCTACATAAATGAATTCTTCTCGTGACAGTGTATCAAGTTGTTGGTCGTCTACAGGTTTCCTGATCGACTTCATCAGCGGGCCAGTGTCCGTGGGCTTCACATCGGCTGCTGCCATCATCATCGCCACCACGCAGGTCAAAGACATTCTGGGGCTCAGCTTCCCAGGAGGCAAGTTCTTACAGGTAATATCTCATTTATTGAAAATACTAAATGGTTAAATAGGAATTCAGTAAATACATTCGATAGCCTATAGTTAGCTTGGCAGGAATCAGATGGCTGTAGGCTCGACGCCCCACATGTTGTGATGAATAGCATCGTAATTATTCGTAATCAACATATTACTAGTTCTATTTCCAGTAGATATTTTCTTTATTTTTCACATTTCGTCAATGTCAGGTAGGTAGCTAGGTATTGTCGCAGATCCTGTTCCCACCGCACAATCAGCAGGTCTGCCTCACGCGCATGCGCTGGGAGGTAATGACAAACTAAAAAGTGTACATGCTGGTAAATAAAAAGATCTTGAGTCGTTATTATTAACAATTGGGATCACGTTTATCGATCTGTCAACGCTTTCTATCGACCTCCGTCTTCCAACGACGTGCTTTCGGCTCGTGTTGATTCTGTGCACTAAGCATCTATATTTATTTCATGGATCTAAGGCACACGCTTTTATAGATCATCAATATGTTATCTTATTGAGCAATATGTTAATACTGAATGAAGCAGCCCGGAGTTAGAAAGTCTCTGGTGTGGCACCCCCTGCCTCATATAGCAAGTGAAGCCGTTGTTTCTGCACCTGATTATCTCCCTGGTCGTGACGGAGTACCGTCCCATCTGACTATATAAGTGAGGTTTCTGGTAAACAAAGTATTTCTTAATTCATATTTATTTATTGCATACCATGTGTTTATAAAGATGTAAAGTAGAAGGTTGTATATACTGAGTGAGCGAGTTGTTGGCGTGTCCCAAGCAGCGCAGTAAGCACAGCGGCAATAACGTGTGGCGGTTGTTTCAGGTGTGGACGGGCCTGTACGAGCACATCGGCGAGACGCGCCTGTGGGACTCCGTGCTCGGGATCTCCTGCATCATTGTGTTGCTGCTGCTCCGGGTATATACGACGTACTCACTACTCTAACAATAACTACCTACATCGTGTTAAGACTGGCCAACACTGCTGATGGTTACCACGGCACCTCAATGTTAACATGGTGTGGACGCAACATCACTGTGGTTGCTACAATATTATCTGCATGAACATCTTTTCATCTTCTTCCGATGTCATAATTGTAAATAAAATTACAATTTAATATGATCTATCTCCTTTTCTGATCTGTCCTGTATCTATGCACGTAAAAGGCTTCCGTGCACGTGATTATTGTTTGATGATGAGTTGCGTTACTTCCAGAAAGTGAAAGATATAAAAGTGAACCCCAAGCCCGACCCCGAGTCGGCGGGCGCGGGGTCGGGCGCGCAGGGGTCGCGCGTGCGGCGCGGCGCCGCGCATGCGCTGTGGTTCCTGTCCACCACGCGCAACATCCTCGTGGTGCTGGTGTGCGCCGCGCTCGCCTATTACTTCGACACGCAGAGGAAGGCGCCCTTCGTGCTCACAGGTGAACATGACGACGATTCTTTGACACCACACAAATAATTTGTCTAATTAAAATCAATGATCATGATGACAGATTGGCAGTTACACGCTCAATATCCATCGCGGAAATAGATGAATAACGAATACATCTATATAACTATAAGTACTATAACAAATGAATCAAATTGAAGTTTCTGTTTGAAATTTCAAAATAACAGCTTTGTAATAAGTGCAAAGATTTTTACGGTAGGTAACCTAATTGCAACAACATGAAAATATTAACATTTTTGTCTGCCTGTCTATCTGTCTGTTTGTTCCTGCTACTCTTCGAAACAGCAGGATCGATTTTGACGGGACTTTCACTGGCAAATAGCTGATGTTATAATAACTAGGCTAAACTATTCTAAGTTAATTTTTGTAAAAAAAAAAATACAATTCCGCACAAAAAAAATCTTTTACGAATAGAAAAATTCACTATTGCCGAGTAGGTGTCATAATTATGTATATGTTTTATGGTACCTACCTTTATTTAACTTTCACGCGGACAAAGTCGCGGGCGGAAGCTAGTTTAGAATAAATCTGGATTATGATCTTTAATTTTCATCATGAATGAAAAGTTTCGTAGCTATCTAAACAGATATTCGTTAAGAATTGTTAACCTTCCATACACCTCGCACACCTAGTTTATTGTGATCAGTATCCACCGGTTGGTAAACACTTTCTGTTCGTTACTTTTACTTTCTACATAAACACACAAAGACGAGTATAATGGCTTGTGTCGTATTGTATGGTGTCCAGGCGAGGTGAAGCCTGGCCTGCCGGAGCTGTCAGCGCCGCCGTTCTCAGCGACCGTGGGCAACCACACGTACACCTTCTCGGAGATGGCGTCGACGCTCGGCTCCGCTATATTCGTGGTGCCGCTACTGTCCATACTCGAGAACATCGCCCTCGCCAAAGTGTTCTGTGAGTATCACATGTATGCAATACGCTTGACATAAATCTTTCGACGCTTAGTAAGTACACAGGTTAAGAGTAGTTCCACCGTATCACGCAAGTTAAACTAGCGGTACGGATAGTTCCGGGTCTGGCTGGCCATGTATGTGGGTGTAAATGTTTGTATACGCATACCTACTTATGCTTGAGAATACATAGTGCGGGCAATGTAAAAAAATATATATAGATAGGTATTATCGTTGATTACTGTTATGTGTTGGCTTGTCCTAGGATTGTGTTTAGACTCAATTCATAAAACACCACTACTACTATTACATTAACACATTTGCATATATCAGCAGAATTAACGTAAAATTGCGTTTTAGACCGGGTTAGTAATAAAGTAAAAAAGGTAATTATAAACGAAGTAATAATGTTTTGTGCAGCGGAGGGCAAGTACGTCGACGCGACGCAGGAGATGGTGGCGCTGGGCGTGTGCAACATGGCGTCGGCGCTGGTGCACTCCATGCCGGTGTCGGGCGCGCTGTCCCGCGGCGCCGTCAACCACGCCAGCGGGGTGGCCACCACCGCCGGCGGCCTGTACACCGGCGCGCTGGTGCTGCTGTCCCTGCAGGTGACACACGCCTACACACTTCTACGTACAATATACCTCTCTCGGCTGGAGTCCAAGGCGTGTCACTAGTACCAGCTATATTGCTCGTTTTTGTTTCAGTACTTCACGCCATATTTCTACTACATCCCGAAGGCGTCCCTCGCCGCCGTCATCATCGCCGCCGTCGTCTTCATGATGGAGCTGCACGTGTTCAAGCCTATCTGGAGAACTAAAAGTAAGCTACTAAAACTCTCTTCAGCCTTAAACTAGTTCCAAGTTAAATGCTATTTTGTTAAATAATATTATTTTTTGTCTAACACTAAGTGATTGTTGTTTTTAGAGACTACATTTATTAAAGTATAAAATCGACTCTAGGTACCGGTACATTTAGGTGCTGAATCAATGTCAATCCGACTCCAGGAGTAAACCTATATACTTACTTCTGCTGCGAAGTGTAAGACAGGGAGATGCTATCTCTTAAACTGTACACTCTGTACACTGTAACTTTTTGAAGATTTGGTATGACGTAGGACAAACAGGCCTTCGCAATATCTTCTCGTGCCGAATACCGCTGTATCCGCAGACGAAAATCTTTGCCCAGTGTGTGTTGTCAGTGCTTAGTTGCGTTACTTACACGCACTGGAATGTAGTGCTCATTAGAAGGCTTAAGCCGCGCGAAGCACTATGGCTCTCCATAGCCCTCTGGCTGTACTCGCAGTATCTTGCGAGAAGACATCCATAGGAGAACTAAGGTAACCAACAAGGAAATGAAAACAATCCAAGATTAAGCGGCAGTGGGCACATATCGAATGGCAGCTAGGGCTTAAAGGTTCTGGAGCGATGTCCGCGTACCGTAGCCCTCCCGCGACGTGGACTGGTGAAGGTGATGGAAATACGCTAAGAAACTTCACACAAAATATGCCAGGGGCCAGGCCCCCTGTAAAAATGATCTTAGATAGACCCTGATACGCCAATGCCAGGTAATATCAACATCATCAATATCCATAATTTGTTTCAATTTTCGCAGAGTTGGATTTGATTCCGGCGGTAGTGACGTTTGTGACGTGCCTGATGCTGCGGCTGGAGCTTGGGATCGTCATCGGCATCGCCGTCAACCTCGTGTTCTTGCTATACGCGTCCGCACGGCCCTCCGTCAAGGTCACCACTGCTGTCGTAAGTACATCTATTGACATAGCTAAGTTTTGTATTCGAACAGATCAGTGCAGTAGTTATATTATTATCATGATTATCACGATTGTCGAGTCTGATTGACTACATAGGAGCATTAATATATGTATCATTGCAATGGTGGGCTAAGGCCCCGGGTGCGTCTCCGGTCGGGCCGTTAACGTTATTCCATTTTATGTTATAAGCCGAAATAGCAGCACATTGTTTGAACGTAGACATTGTGACAGCATAAATCTGTCGGTGCCGCGTCTGACTCCCCGCGGTCGTGACGGATGCAGCGTGCTGTTCCATCGGACTATTCTAAATATGTGCAAATTCTTAAATATCTTCTGCATAATTGGGTGTGTCCGTTGTGGTCGGCCGCGTGGGTAACTAGTATGTCCCGGTGTCCGCAGTCGAGCGACGGCATCTCTCACCTGGTGGCGGTGGTGGACCGCTCGCTGTCGTTCCCGTCGGCGGAGTTCGTGCGGCGCGCGCTGCGCAAGGCGGCGGAGCGCCACCAGCAGCACACGCCGCTGGTGCTGGACGCCACGCACGTGCAGGCCGCCGACTTCACTGCCGCCAAGGTAAGCGCATCACAACTTACATATTGTTGAAATATCTTGCGTGAAACGAGCCCTCTTCATTTATTCGGCTATCACGCTATTTTCTATTCAATTTGATGTGATTTATTTTATTATCAATTTATGAAGCAAGCCAGTGAGAATTCCGCTGCCACGTGAATAACTAACCAGCGTCTAATGTAAAGTGCTAAATCGTAATTGAAAACATAAAATAGTCTTTTATCATCACCCGCTGCGATCAAATTTTTGCGGGAAACAAATTTACAGAGTCACTGATGACTAGCTCAAAGTTGAAGTATCTTTTCATAATTTAATGTACAGTGAAATATCTTCAATTTCCAGGGCATAAAGGCGTTGATAGACGACTTCCACGCGCGCGGGCAGACGATCATCTTCTACAACGTGAAGCCATCGATCGCGGAGGTGTTCCGCGGCGTGCGGCCGCGCGAGTTCCTGCACTGCTCGTGCCGCGCCGAGCTCGACCGCCTGCTGCTCGCCGCCGCGCGCGACCACCAGCGCCGCGCGCGCGTCTCTTAGCTTGCCATCACCGCCATTATGAGAAACAATACAATCATTTCATTTGGGACGATAAAAACACATGTTTATTTTTATTTTTTATTTATTAAATAAATAAAAAACAAAATTTAAACAAAACTTATCAAAATATCTTAGTAGGTCTGTCCAGTTGTCGATATACTTACCTAACAAAAATGTATAAACATTATACAGGTTAATAGCGCAACATTTATCAGGTAATTTGCTAAATAAGAAAAAGTGTAAACATAACACGCCCGTGGTCACCGAAGTGTTAGGCAGAACTGTGGTAGGACACACACATGCCAGCCCGTTATGTGATACGGGCGAGGCCATCGACCGCCCACAAGTCAAGACCCTGAGATGCTACTGACAAATTCTTAACGGAAAACCAGAATAATATCTTCGACCTCGATCCGAGAATCGAATCCAGGACACCATTGCTCAGCTGCAGCACTTGCGATTACTACACTAACGATGTAGTTAGCTAAATGTCATCGTGATAGTTGTCGATTGTCGATGCAACAGGGACATGCGTTTGTAATCAGAATCATGAGAATGAAGTACTGTGTGTGTGACGTTCATAACGTCTGTTTAGATAGCACGGCGGTAGGAACGTCACCGGTCGCCCTGGCTCGCGCTCACATACACGAACACATGTCCTTCCTGAACAGCGCGCGGCCGCCTTCTCCAGAGGACTCGGACTCGTCTTGCTCGTCTTCGTCGTCATCCTCGTCTTCGTCGTCATCGTCTTCATCATCGTCGTCATCCCTTGACACACGAGACAGTATTTATTAGTTATAATTATGTATTTATACTAGTCTTGTAAGTTATTGTTAAGTAGCCTAAGTGTTGACAGTCCCGGTGGGCGCAGTCAAATAAACGTGTTGGTTATCGTACCTTGGTTTTCTTAAACACCTTTTTATTTACTGACGTTCCCTGGTACCAGTAATTGGCTGAAATGTGCTGCATGCGCAAGCGGTCTTCGCAAAACATGTCAGCCCAAAATGTACGTACCTGTCTAATACGTTAACAACGTAATAACGTCAATGTTGCACTAGAGAGAGACAGTATGCTTCGCACTTGCCCACTTCACATTTTGTGGTTGTGTTAGGAATAAGATGAATACAGGAGATAGGAGTTTCCAAGTTTGTTGTAGACTCGCCTAGATAGTTCTCCGATAACATAGCGTCATGCTAGTGAACACGTGAATAAAGTATTGCCAAACGAACTACCGAGTAGATAATCGCCACTGTGGACATATTGGGGTCTCCGCCCACGTCAGAAGTTTTGTAGGACCGACTGTCGGACCGTTCAATAGTTTCATGGTATCGTAAGACCGCCTTTTACCGGTAGATCGGCGTTTCATTTCTCTAAAACAAATCGGTTACCGTGGGCGGTGGCCCATAATAGGACGTGGTATGAAATACCTACAGTTTATATTTTAAATGAACAAAATGGTGGAATCGCCACACTCACACAGAGATGCCGTTACGCAACAGTACGCTTCGATGCAGTTAGTGGAGCTGTCGCATCAAGGCAAGGTTTTTTTTATATGGAAAATATAACTTAAAAATTGCCATTTTGGACCAATTAAGTAGTAAGTAACATGACAGTTTGCTTAAAATTTCAAAACGGATATGAGCTTGTTTCCTTCTATGATTTGATCGTTTACTTTCAAAATCAATATCTGAGTAGGTAATCAAAGATTTAAAAAAACGGGCATTCTATGAGCATTCTTTTGCTACATTATTGAGATATATTTTCAGCGGGGTTTGAAACCCAACATCACCCAGAAATATGTTCAAGTTAAACATAATTATATTTTCAGAACTGCCACAAACTGACGAAAAGAAGAAAAGCGCATTTAGAACAATTATTTGCCTTTTTTAGCCTCTTGATAGCCATCAATATTACTAATAATCTGTTTCAAACTTGGTTCGGAGTTAAATCTGCAGGTAGGTTAGTGGGTTCGATTAAATCAGCATTTAAGAGATATTTAAATTTTGTTTATTTTACAGTCGTCGTTACACTCCGAGACGCGGACCGCACAGCCGTCGCGTACTGCGACTCTTTACAAAACCTTACTTTTTGGTTACATTACATTACTACTAGTTTAAAGATTACATTGGAATAACGTTAACTGTAGCTTAACTTAACATTCACTAACACTATCCAGTACGTCGCCACTCTCTTCATAAATCAATACAAAATGGCTAAATAAATTGTAATCCTAAGTAGTGCTAGCAGCGAGGGATGCTGCGAGCTAGCACCTTCCACTCGACACTACTTTGAGCAGCGGCACAACTTGACACTAGGCGCGGCACGCTGGCCCGGCCATGCTGACGGGCCCGCCATCACTGTCCCGTCTGTATATATTACCCCACGCGCCCGTGCGAGGCGCGCGTAACTATGAGGAAAAGGTTGCGAAAAACATTTTGAATGGAGGAAAAATTGTGTTTCATTCTAAGCCTCTTTATGAATATTAATGTTTGTTTATACGACTCGCACTTGACTGCAGTATTTTCAATAATAAATTTGAAATTGTGGCAGACAACATTGTAAGATGTCAGAATGACCGTCGTAGCGTGCCGCGGATATAGTATATTTTCATGTTTCAAGTTGATTCCAAAAGGAAGTTCTCTACGGTAAAGTGAGCAGGAAAGGTTAACGATTATATAATGTTCCCATTAATTTGACACATTCTCGGACAGGAGCGGGCACACGCGCGGCCGCTCGCTCGCCGCTGTAGCCATCACGCACTTCAGCAGTTTACTAAATGTATCGTCTCGTAAGGTTAGCTCGCCGCGGGACAGCTACAACGTAGCGCGAACAGCACTTTACACTTAAACATACGAGAAAGTATTGAGTATGAGCAGCGCTCGCAGGCTGCGGACAGGAAGACAGCGCAGAGATCAATAGACGCAGCGGTGAGCGGCCACTGGATAGCATTGCGCAGGTCACTACCGCGTGTCACCCCCAACCAATTATCATAAAATCGTAAGAGTTAATAATTGAAATATGAAATCCTTACAGCTAATTGACTACACGTATACGTTCTACTAGACTGAATGGTGGCGCCCGTCACCGCTGCGGCCGACGGAGCGTGCCGGCTCCGTGCCGGCTCCGTGCCGGCCCTGCGCCGGCCCGGCACTGCGCCGGCACAGCTCCGGTACGAAGAGGACAACATATTTGGTAGGTATCACACTCACACTCGCACATACAATAAAGGGCACTTACTAACGATATGACACAATAAGTTTAAACAGATCAATTCTTTGAACATCTCGCACCCCGAGCTTACCAATCAAATATAAATGTCGAATAATCACTAAATTATACTAAATAGGATAATAATGCTAGCACTACGTTCCGTACAACGTGTATAATGCTCGGGCAATTTTATAAAATGCCCGACCTTACAAATATGGATAGAAAACTAGTGTTCGTAAATATGAACTAGCACAAAATATGTAAAATAATTAAAAACTTGACTTATATAAGCCAATATTTGAATTGTCTATAAACAGTGAAGCGTACAGCGGCCAGCGTGCACGAGTGGCAAGTCGTGGACGCGGCGCTGGCTGCTTACACGACGCAAGTGTACAATTCAATAATACTTAAAGATATCAATTTAAATATAAATGCATTACAATCTCTCCGGCGTGATGTGTGCGTGTGGACGAGCCGTAACACTAGCTCGTGTCGTGGCGTCGCCTAGTATTCTGTCGCTTTTCATACGAACGTTGTCTTTTCACATACAATCAGTACACAACTGGTTAAAAAACGACAAAAACAAAGTTACTTATCTATATAATAATTCATACATTCTAACTTAAAACTGAATCTCTGAGATTTCAAAATCAAATACATTTTGTGCGGTCGTGTGGTGATCCGCGTGCAACAACACTAAGTAGGTAATGTGTAAATCATTGAATCACACGACGCTGAGATCGCTATCTAATTATTCTACTAATAATCTTGAGCCGACGAAATAATACGGCAGTGAGCAGTGCGCGTGCGCGGCTCGACGGGTCGCTCACACCCACCGACACTAGGCCGGCTATGGCAGTAACTGTGACTGAGACTCGCACTTGTATATACTTACATCTTAAATAGAACACTAACACTGTTACGTCACAATATACTTTGATTACAACTAGGCGCATTACTCGAGTGCTCGGCGCGCGGCAGTACGCTCGCAGGCAACTTGCAACTGCTTTTGAACAATGGAGTGAACAAGACCTATACAGCACTCTCCTAAGTTATAACGCACACAAGAAAATAGTGGAGTGCCGTCGAAACATGAACATGTTTGCCTGAGTACTTAGCCCGTTTGTTGGGCTCGAGTGCGACAGGCCGCACTACTGAGCACCGACACTCGTTGTTACAATATTTGTTCATACGTAAGTGCGCACCTAAGTAAACACTATGAGTAATATGAATAATCTGGTATTTAAAATATACTATTAGATAAACACGTAGTACTTGTGTATGGCTGCTTGTACCCTGCGGCTCCGTCGCGGCAGAGCGCAGCACCAGCAGAGAGCGCGTGACATCGACTTCCTTCAGCGGCACTGAACACGGCAACATCAGTTTGTCGGTGAGCAGTACCAGGACTAGGACGTGTATAGCGAGCACAGGAGTGCTGCATATAGTCTCAGTTGGAGATGAGTGTGGCGGGAGGGGTGCCTCAGTACTTCAGCAGGTCTTCTTCGAGCTCCGTGAGCGCCAGTTTACTGTCTATCACTGAAACAGAAACAGTAATGTCAGCACTGAGGCAGAGCACTTGACGGTAGCTGGTGCAGATCACTTTGTTTGTATGCACGTTCAACAACTTGTCTACTTTCCATACGAATAAGTCGATAACATTTATTATGTTGTAAGTACCTTTTCTTATTTTCAATAAGTATATATTATGTTAACTGATATTCAAAAAGTAAAAAATTTGTACCTACGTAAGTACATGTACCCTAATCATTATTGAGAAAAATCGGTTCATTGTGATATAACTCTGCGTATATATCAATATTTACGATATTTTTAAATATCCGCATCACCTAATGCGGACCATGTAAAACCTGACACATTAATGACATCAAAAATGATACAACTTGAGGCACTTTCATCCTATTAGGGGTTCTACAGCTTGATTACTTAACTCCAGCTCGCTCGGTCCGCTGCGATCGCTGCGACCCCTGCGACCCGACAAAACATGCACTCGACATAGCTATGCGTCGCTAGCTAAATGTTGAAGTTTTGAGACATTTCAACCCTAAAGGCTTTCCTTACTAGACATTTTTAGCTGGATTTTGAACGATCCATACGTGCCTGATGAGGCACTGCTGAGGTCCGGTGTCCCTGAGGTAGCATCAGCTATGAGAGCTGTCTCATAGCTGATGCTACCTCAGGGACACCGGATAAGCTCAGGTCAGTTCAGCGGTGAAAGTTACCAGGTACGATTCGACTAGCTAGTGAATGCAAGTCGTGTACGTCCCAAAGTGCTTTTTCGACATTCCTTCCAGAACTTGAAGATGTCGGTGTTCATACTTACTGTGGTCCGGGATAGTAGTACGGTGGGGGTCGCTCGTACTCAGTAGAGCCGAGGTAGCGGGGGGGTCCTTCTTCCCAGTGCCTGCAACATACGTCATCGCACATCACAACGCGTGCCAATGGACCGCGGTACCGCACTCGCCCCGCCTCAGAGTGGGGGAGTAGCGGTGTACCCAAGTGGATCATCCTAACTCGATACTCACCGACATTAATGCTATACACGGTCAAAAGTATTGTGGTTTTAGATCTGACGCTTTGACGCAGTCCGCTGCACGTCAGTCGTGAGTCTTGACACAATTTTATTTTTTTTTAGTTAGGAAAATTGTCATTGCACCGTGGACTTGCGGTTGACTATATTCTGGAGCAGATGGTGGAACTGGAAGCTTTCATAGCGGATGCGCGTGCACTGATAACGTCCAGACTCAGGACACGATCAGCTCACTGCTTTAGCGGTTTGTAAGTTTTTAACCGCGTACAAAAATGTGACGCTAACCGTTTTCCTTGCCCGATTACAGGGACCGTGAATGTTAGAAGGAAACGGGAAGGATGTAAAAAACTGACGAAGCTCATCGAATTTAACATTATTTCTTAAAAGAAAATGTTTGAATTAGTTTACATTATCTTAGCCAAGTTGTTCCGGGAAGGGAAGCTTCTGTAATACATTTATTAATATAAAAAGGTTGTAGTTAAGTATATTACTTGAATTGTGTCGTTTCCAAAATCATTCAAGTCCAGCCAGTAAAGATGCTAAATCTGTGCCTCTAGGAACGCGTGTGTGTGTGTCCGTTAGGGTGCGTTACAGTATGTACTTGCTAGCACTTGGTCATAAACTGGATCATGTACAAATCAAATCAATTAATAAAATCTTTAATGTCTTTCTATTGTTGGATCTATCAAATTGTCGATAAAACAAGACACAACATGCTGATTGTGAATGAGCACCTGGTGCACATTACCGTAGCCTTTGACATCGTCCGCAAATAGAGAAAGGGTCAGCTCGGTGGCACAAACATCGCGATGATAGGCAGCGGAGGGTAGATGCCCAGTGATAAAAAGTAATAAAAGGTGTACTCACTTTGGCGCCATATCATTATATCTGCGCGCGTGGTATGCGTCGAGAGGCGGCGCCACGGAGCAGTCGGCGCGCGGCGCGCCCCCCGCGCCCCCGGCGCCCCCGGCGCCCCCCGCCCCCCGGCCGCGCGCGTCGCGTGCGTCCCGCGCGTCCCGGGCGCCGCGCCCCGCGCTCGCGGATCGCTTTTCGACCTTGTAGGCGCTAAAACACGCAACATAATCAGCATAAACTCACAAAAATCTTGAGCAACGGCGTTCGTGACGCGCTATGGTCGTGTGGCACATTGCAAATTAACAGTTTCTAAAGTCAATAAGGAGGGAAGTGCCCAAATCTAGTTCCACTTGTGTGACAATTACTTGAACTTCGATGATGTATGTTAACACTACACGACAATTAATTATAAGAACTTATTCTTTGTAAAAAAGAAACAAAGGGAAGGTTTTATTACATAGGTACACAATTACATATAAATCATGAATAATTTGAGCACAACAGCGAAGCACTCCAATTAAAACTAGAAGCCGACAATTAACGGAGGATTCGTGCAATAACTTACAAAATAACAGAAAAAGCCAAACTTAACCGCCAAATATAAACTTAGGTTGCCTACATACAGATGCACATCAGTAGCACCTAATCACATAAACATATTAGTTAGCGTGCAAACGTACCAAAACATACTGGACCAGGTTTACGGACGATACACCAACAACAAAGTTCATCAGTCTCATAGCGGTTAAGGATTACTGTCTTTTACTTCAATTATCAACCACTTTTTGGTCTAACGTTCTATGCAGCTAATGACTTGTTGTTGATAAGTTACAGAATAGGATGATTTCCTACACAGATAAGGTCCAAATCTATCAGGGATGCATCATTTTCGTTACGTTTGTACACTTTTTAGCAAAAAAGCCTTGAAAATGGCGGCGAAACATAAAGATACATCAAAAGTTCCATATTATTACTACGCTACTTCAAAATAGCAAACAGACGAGCACGGAAGTAAGAACACGCACACCACGAAGAAAAGACTAAATATATAAATTAAAGTTTAGCACCAAATAATAAGCAAACTCAGTAAATTGGGTTAGTGGTGAATGTTACCGCTCGACGTCAGGCGACGTCACACGAGGCGGTGCTCGCTGCACGAGTCCGAGTAACCTCAGTCGCAGTACCACCAGAGACAGTTCGCACTCACTACATACTACGTAGGGCAACACCTCCAACACCCTCAAGCTTTGTTAGAAATTGTTACCTTATAATAGAGCTACAAATGTTAAAACATGGATATCTTGTTCAATGACTACTAACTTACACGTACTACCGTCATGATTAATATGTAAAACATCAATAAGTTATTTTTTTCATCGTGATAATGACTGTTCTGTAGCAAGTGGCTCGACGCTGACGTCATATAACCAAAACGCGGCACTCAGTTCTAAACTAATAAGGATTCATTTCTATTCCAAAAAACTTTCTAGGTAGAAAAGTCTATCTTGCATGTCAATGGAGTTAGTACGAGTACGTGCTGGAAGTACGTCCAGCAGTCAGCGCCGGCACTCGCCGGTTCAGTGATTACATCATTATCATGTACAGTCGAGGTCCCATAATGTTTAAAAAATTGGATCCCTTGGCACACTGTGTGCAGTAAGGTTGTAGGTGTCACATCAATGTACAAATTACTTTAGTCTAAAAAATGTAAAACAAATTACCAGAAATAATAAAAAAAGAACAGAAATGTAATATTAAAAGAAATTGTTTTGTCTTAATGTAAAAAATACAACGAATACATTACTGATACATTTTGAATTAATTGTTTTCTGTACGATTTATTAACATTACAATCCTCCTCTGTTTCATTACCGATTATTTACATCAAAAGAAATGTACAAAAACTATAAATCTCTGGGTGGTAAACATTAAAGTCCGCGACTGCACAAACTGTTTACTATTATGTAACTACGTCAATTCACTGCAGTGCGCACGTGTCTATAACGTCATAATATAATGATTTAATATTTTATCTCGATATAATGAGATTATGCTGATTGTATAAAAACAATGTTTAATAAAAAATAAACGCCTTAGAAATATTGTAGGTACTCCTTTATATTACAGCGAACCTTGACTTATCATAATAACATAACTATACCAACTGACTTCCCGAATATGAAATTGAATTAGATATCAATCAATACTTAAATAGATGTAATCGACAAATGCATTATTACCTACAATGTTTTATAGTTTATATACTTATCTTACTACCAAAAACTTTAAACCATCAAAATGCATATAAATATGTACTATCAAAAAGTTCAAGGAAGTAGGTACAGTATCCGGCGTCTAATATCATAGATCAACTTTTAGAAAAAGTTCGTCTCGTAGAGCTCCGGCCCCGGCACTCGCAGCCGTATCACCAGCTCTTTCTAAAACTCGATTTATACTTATTAACGACCGTGTATTATATTTTATAATAATCCTTATAAAAAGAAGCCTTTTTGAAAAGCCTTTTATGTAATTATAATTTGTTTATTTTGCCTAAACGATGCATAGTACAATTGTATTCCTAGCTAGATCGGACGACGCGGTGCGCTTCGCGAGCACACGCGACTACTCTCCTAAACATACGTATTCGATATCACGTTAAAGCACAAAATGTGGACTTGTATCATTTAACAAATAATAATGCTAGTGTGAGGGCGCGCTATGCTCACGTAAAGTAGGCTCGTATCAAAATTATGTGATCGCGCTACACGCGGCTCTCGTCTTACAGCACGACGGCGCTACAGTACGACAGTATATAAAATAGAGAGATCAATATTACTTGTACCAGCGTTGCAATATAGTATACGGGTTACAGTTACGTTTGGACAAATATTGGCTGATCCGCCGCCTTTGTGCGGTAGGCGGCCACTCACGAATGTGCCCGAACACGGGACCTACGAGCTGCAGGTATTATAGTTACTATGCAGGTTATGCAGCGACTACTTTCCCTGCTGGAGGAAAGCATGTGCCTGCAATGTAAAGGGACAAAATACATTTCCAGAAATGTATAAAATGATCCTTGCTTGGTAATGTGATGCCAATGTTTGTCACAAACAGCGGGGCGAGGCAGAAGCGGTTGTGTACGTGGCGAATGGACGTTCTCGTTTGTAACGATCAAGCGATGCTTAGCTATGCTATACTGTGTCGAGAGATACACATATCAATGTTACACATTACAGTTGTGTACAGATATTAAGGATTGATATGAATTAATTAGATATGGACAGCATTTAATATGTTTTTGCCTAGTTATTCTAAAAGTCATTATAAAACTGATTTTAGTAAATTTTAAAATATTTTTATCAAAATGTACTAAGGTACAAACGACGTCTGAAAGGTGAACAATAAAATATTTATAAAAACTGCTAACGACGGAAGACGAATCCATTTTTTTACTACTACAAAAAATTGGTCGAATTTTATGTATGTTGGCTAAAATCAACCCTGCCGGATCCTTCAAACTTATTACAATTTTATTTAACAATAATTAATGATCAGACAGCCCGGTTGCAATGTGACTACAATACAATGGTCACCCTCGTTCCAGACAACGCGGGCTGCCGATGACAACACTCGTGTCTGGTGCAGTGTGCGCGTTCACATGAACGTTAGTCCTGCCGAAGCGACGCGCGACGCTACACAACGTATTCTTAACACAGGAAAATAATGGAAGTCTGTGGAAAAATCCCCAGCAAAGATTTTTCACCACGGCGGGATAATCTTTATTGAAGCTCTAGCTTCAAGACGGAGCAAGACAGTTGAAGACGTAACAGTATACATGAGAATGTCCACGCGGGTGACAACACAGGGCGCCGCAGGTATGATGCAGGAATCATGTCGTTCCGAGTTCTAATATCGTTGCATTACAAATGTAAGCAAATACCGCAAATACATTCGAACTCGTAACGACAACCTCCGCGCAGACGAAGCGGCTGAGGACACAGCTCAACAGAGACTATCCCGGTGAGAAATGTTCACTAGGTTTGTTTTACCAGATTTGCCTTTAATTCGTTTTACTTTCCTAGGTTACGTATAGGTTAAAGTCGTTGCGCGCAATCTATCATTGCAATTATTGCCAACTTGCGTGTCGAACGAGACGACAGCCGCAAGCCGCGCCGAGCGCTCAGCGTCGCTTCAGCAGCGTGCGGTGTGCGGTTACTCGGACTCGTGTATGCCGGACTCGTTGTCCTCGTCCTTCTGGTCGAGGCGCGTCTTGAGGTCGTCGAGCAGCGCGGGCGGCGGCAGCAGCTGGCACACCACGTCGTCGCCCGCCAGCAGCAGGCGCGTGGCCGCGGGGCCGGCGTCCGGCGGGGCCGCCGGGCCCCCGGGGCCCAGCTCGCCGGGGGCCGGCGGCGCGGAGGGCTGGCTGCGCGTGCGCCACTCCTGTATCTTGCCCTCGATGTCGAGCGTGCTGCGCTTGGAGCCGCTGCGCGCGCGGGCGACCACATTGTTTAGTGTTCGTCCGCAGACTAGCGAGTGGCCACCCGCGAGACCTCAGCGCGAGGTACTTCACCGGCAGGTAAATCGATCGATTCGAAGAACGAGATCGTACATCGCAAAGGTAAACATCATTCACTTCGTTTTCAAAAAAATACTTTGCAACTTTACTACGAGTTCATCTACCGATAAAACTAGGCGCCCGCGGCGGCCTCATATCGTGGAGGCCGCGCACTGCGCTCCTGAGACCGATCGTCGATAAAACAACATGAACTTAAGAAAACAAACTGAAACAACTGAACATAACGCTAAGAGTCTGTAGTAACATGAGCATGCGGCACTCACATGCCGGACATGCACAGGCCGCACTCTGACTTTAGTCAGCTCACTAGTGGTTCAAACGCATGAACCTTATACTAGTAATGTTCACATTATTAGGAAAGATTTACTGAGCCAAGTAAAGTCGTAGCGCGGCCTGCGAACCCCGACCGTAGTATTTACACACTGATTACAATATTATTATCATGCCATCTTCTGTACATGCTGTTTAAAATATCCTTAATTTTTGTACAAGATTATCATTTCAAAGCTACTAAATAACAACTAGGTTACTCGTTCATTCACCGCTATATGATATTTACAAATGAGCTTGTTACAACAGGTACATACACATAAGTGGAATTAGAACCGAAAATAAAAAGCTGTAATATCATGCATGCTAGCGTACATTCAGCTCGTGTGGAGAGGTGGAGGGGTCTGATGGGGTTGGTGGTGGTGGTGTGGGGGGGCACTTACTTGGCAAGGGGTACGTTATCGCGGTCCGCGTACGCGTCATACAAATATTCGCTGCAACAGACAACAGACAGTCAGTCAGCGCGCGGACGGACCACCGCCACTAAGCTAATAGCAGACGATCGAACTCGGGACAACGGACATGGCTCGCTGCGAACCGAATCTATTCTGGAGACACTAGTCTTCCGTTAGTACATAGAGCGTCATCAACTGGGCACTCTTCACGCGTTTAAATTCGATCCAAAACGGGGAACCAGTTGATGACGCTGCCCGTACGGTGAACTTGGCACGCTACATAATGAATCCGCACATATGTACCGGACGAACCGCCATTACACTCGATCGAAATGTTGTGGAGGTAGATCTCGTGGGTGCGTACACGTATTATTGCTCGACGCCCAATATTTTGAAGGATCGCGAAGTTCTGGCCAATGTGTTAGCACCTACTGTATAGAGACGTGTCATGCTGGGGGGATATGTCTCACAACTCTTATTGCAACGGAGGTGCACGTAATGATCGCCGTCTGCCTCGCCTTCACATCAGTGTATGCAGCTAAATAATGGAGCCAATACCTGACATAGAGCGACCGACCTATCTGACCTCCAACACTGAATAACCTTGTTAAGATTGGTTGTCAAACTTTAGAATTTCTGGTTGCCCGTAACGACTGTCAAACATTTATGTATGATTATAATTCTGTATGCAAATATTGTAGAACATTGATTTTTAAGAGAATACGTATGGAGTGTCTTCCCCATTCTTCTCCACTCAAAACTGCCCTTTGGAAGGGGCAACTAGATTCAATTCAATTTTTTTTATCAAAAGTGCCTTTTCATGACCTAGTTGAAATAAATGATTTGACTTCTTTGACTTTAAGAATGGAAACCGGAAGCCGGAAGAGGTGCACGTAACCAAGCTCAGAATATGATTCGGAATGGTAATTGTAATTTTTTAATGACAGTAAAAAAAATGTATTGCGCGCTCTTCATTAGTCGTGAGCATGTCGCGTGCACTGAGTGCGGCGCGGCACGTTCGATCGTCTGCTGGCGCTAGCTGGGGCCGCGAGCGCGCTACCGACAGGTTTACGATTCCTCACACAGCACGACACAGCGCGAGGTGAACATTCGGGAAGTAGAAGCTTTAGAGAACATGATACTGTGGCGCCGAATACTCCTAGTGGGAAGTGAATGCATACTAAAAAATAAATTAACTCATTTGAATTCAATAGTATGAATATATATTTAAATATCTTCTGCGTTATTATGAAAGCCTTAGCTGTATAAAACCTTTTCTTTGGAACATGCTTATGTACCGACTGTTCTAAGAATGTTGGATGAAATGTCGAATGGTTAGTAGAACCCCCGAATACCGAGGTCCGTGCTCAAATAATCCTACTTATTAGAACACAAATAAGGGACCTTAAGTACAGGGCGGCGCACCACCACGACGCAGCAGTCGCGTGGTGCTAGCCAGCTAAACGGTGCACAGAGAGGGTCTCAACACATCACGACGTCTTAAACAAACAGTGCATTGTTACGGATAACGGAGTAATGTTACAGAACGTGCAACGTGCGACATTGGTTCAAACTAAACAAACTTCGTTTTGAATAATTATTGAAGTATTTCTGATGGTACAGATACGTGACGTTTACTGATCATTGAAAAATGATTGTGCCTACAACATAACGATAAAAAAAAATTAAATACACCTGTGGTGCTTTCTCCTTAAAAGTACAAAGGGAAAATTTAACCTTATAACTCACACATAGGTTAGATTATTGCATGGCAACCGGGGCTGGAGGCGACGGCCTACTGCTAGTTGATGTCTGAACAAGGCCTTGAAAATCTTGATTAGGCTATGAAAATCTGGGGTACCCACACTTTGAATCCCAAATTATGTGATAAAACCACACCTCAAAACGAAAAACGGAGCAAGATCACTTTTTGTTCGTCTCTTACAAACGGGTTTTTCTTAAGATGTATGTAACGTAAGAATTTGATTTTTGTCGATGTTGATCTTAATAACGCGCACACATGTAGTAAGTGCAAAGTAGTAATATAGTATTTATTTGAAGTGACAGTTTGATCTGAAGAAAAAAAAGCTTTTATTACTATCTCGTGTGTTTCAATAACACGTGACACAGCACATAACTGTGTATTATTAATACACTCGTGCGATACTAGTACTGCTGTAAGTACACACTCGTGTTTCCATAATCCCTGATACGCAAGTTTCCTATGTATGTTAAGTATGTAACTACTTACTACACTGAGGTTATGAACTACAATAACACGTACCTTTTTAAAAATCAGGACATAGTAGCTAAGGCGTTTATAATAACGGTGTACAATCTAGATTAGCACTACGGTTAATGTGCTTCGAATATTTAGCAAGAACAATTACTTTCTACGTACGAATTCTAAATATATTTTGAAGGATGTGACTGGATGATAAAACAAAAAATGAAAATAAAAGAACCGAAACTAACCAAGTAAAATGATAGTGTTTGAGAACCATGCCGGGGCCGGAGCCGCGCGGACGTGACGCTGCACGCGCACGCGCTGTACAGCTCGCGCGACTCAGCTGCGGGCTCCTCAAGAGCTTACAACTCGAAACTATTGTACAGCTAGGTTCTCGTCACTATGACTTGTTTGCTGCAGAGTCGACGACCACCGGCTCTCTGCGCCTCTTAGTGGACTGTTACTTCAAGAGTCAAACCGACGCGAAGTATTGAAGCGTAACGACACGAACAACAAAACTAATATATTCACAAAATTGCAAATAAAAAGTGAACTCTACACGTTTCCAATACATTGCGGGTTACATTCTAGCGATACATCGAAGTAACCCGCGGCTGCAAGCAATGTATGCGATAGCGATGCATGCCTACCTCGGACTATTACAATTATTCAGGTTCCTGCTCATAGCCATACAACAATAACAACACGACGAGTATACAGGGCAGCTGCAGTGCTCACTAGAATACACATTATCTATTCTTATCCATACATCTATATTCTGTCAACTTTCATATAAAATCAAGTATATGTATGACAGGTACTAATTGTACTCATCTAATGAACACTGCGATCTCAACGAATCTACGAGTAACATCGTGCAAGCCGCTATTGGTCGAAGAGCACACGCCACGAGCGAAACCGACCGCACCGCACTGACGTCACCACACGCGCACGCGCATGCCATACACGTATAAATGTACCAAAAAAGAATGCGCTTAGATAATCTTCGTGTATCGTCGCACCGTCGAGCAACCGCACAGAGACAAAGTCTACTTAAACGTTCGTGACAGTACTATTTTAAGGTCGCTGCACACGTAACTGCAAACAGGACTAATCGATCCAATCAAATGCGACTCCACTAAATATGTTCGCTTCGCAGATCCGACACACGTTACGAGATGCGGTACGATTCATTCAGTTAATGCTCAACAACTTTACGACGTTTGTACTCTGAAGCATTCTGCACAATCACAACCAGCTATAATTATAGATCTAATTAGTAAACAATCGGACGCCAGGTTGTTACAATAAATGCTGCTGTCATGGAATACTGTCACTTGTGTAGTTACCCGCATAGCATGTTACGATACTTAATACAGTTGTGTTCCATACGACCGAGTCGTCTTGTTTGCAGTTATGTGTTTATCACATTGAATCATCGCGTGCTCGCATTTCCGAATATAAACGACGAGTGCCTATGCGCGTACAGTTTCCGGCGCGCGACGCTGCGCGTGCGCACGGCGCGGCGCGGGCGCGGCGCGCGGCGCACAGCGGCGCGTACGAGCTGCCGACAACACGCCCAGTCAGACACGCCACTCACTGCCTACCTCTGACTAGCTTGACGACCAATAAGCTTACATCAGTATATAGCACTACGACTCGTTTTTTATCAAATAGAAAATGGAGTCTGGTCTGTCTCTGAGCAGTCTCGCGAGCTCAGCCGACGAGTTCATGTACCACATGAGCGGTAACTTATGTTAGCACGACTCGTTATTACCTTCAATTTAGACTAGGCTGGATGGCGGTGAAGTGAACAAACCAACATAAAAACATAATAACAAAAACAAACTCTACGGACATTATTTCCATTCGACATGTCGTGGGGTGCCTGAAGGTGCTTTATTCGTAATAGACATTACAGAAACTGTTGGTCTTCGCAACAGTTATACAACTAGTTTCCTCTCCAGTAAGTCTTTGCCTACGACGCAGCGATAGCTCTTCAACCGCAGCACCTCGTCACCAGTCGAGTGACTCCTTCAGTTTTACTGTTATGCTCTGATAACGCAACAAATAAGAACCACTTTTGCTTGGCGAAGGCAAAATAATAAAATTAAACTAGTTTATATTCAGGTACATAATAATTAAAATTGGATCGTATTGAACAACACGAATAGTGTTAGTATATTTTAACATTGACATGGAACAACCCATGTGTCAGCTCGTGGTTTATAATAGCCAACATCTTTCAAATTCAACTCTAGCTGGAAAACATTCATATTTTATATAAAAGTATATGACAAGTCACTGATCCAATGTCAATTACACGAAAACAAAGTTGAGCAAAGTAAAGGATCGTATTAACACAACGTAATGATCTACTGAAACAGAGGCGCTAGTTCGCGGCGGCGTCCGACACGACCGCACTGCTACAGGAGCATGGGGGTGCACAACAAACCCAAACATAACGGAAAGACACACCGGCAAACTCATTCTAAATAATGAAATCAATGTTAACACAGCTCTCAAACAAAACCAACAAACTAAACGTTAAAAATTAGTCGAACTCAAACAGAAACGAAACAACTGAGAGGCAAGGGAGCCGCCCGCAGGGCCCGCTGCGGGCGCCCCCCGCGTGGCGATGTCGATGGATGATCTCTTAGCTTCACATGCGACGTTGTAATCACAACACGGGGGCTCTGAGAGCCACGGGCTCAAGTGACTGTTACCGGTCAATAAAACTAAACGACTACAAACACAATGATTGTGATTACAATGTGCATCAGAAAGAATATATTAATTATACACTAGGTGTCATACGAATGATTGAAGCTGATAGTACACTGAGCACGTGTGTAGAGTAACGTTAAGGCGCAAACGAGACACATGTACTCCAAATAGGCTTTTTTCAAATTGGTTTGAGCCAAATCTGTTGAGTTTGTGGCAGCGGATCAAATATATATTAATGTTGAACATATTTCTGAGAATTCTTTGTTTTACCTTTGTATACAAGGTACAGTAATCTTTTATCTTTTTAGTTAAGATGTATTCACTACTTCTAACAACGTAACGAAGCGTTTCAACGTAATGATCTACTAATCTTTGAGCATTATGTACTCAAAATTAATAACAAAAACGTATCATACATAATCGAATCTTATCTGGTTGATTTTTTATATTTTCGATTACTCAATTTATTTTTGAGTATATCTATAATTGTTTTTATATTTGGTACACGCGTTGTGCTACCACGTTTCTCTTTCACGTCTCGCAGTCCGACAGTGACCGTTAATCGGAGCCGATGCGAGCGTCAGATTCGACCGTGTTCTATGACAGACTCAATCGATAAGTAATATTTGATAGTGTGTGCTAGGCTGGCGCCGCACTGACCTGTCGTGGCGCGGGTAGGGCGCGCGGCGCCACAGACGCGCCAGGCGCGCCGCCGCCAGCAGCAGCGCGGGCGACAGCAGCGCGCACCACGCCAGCGACATCCAGTAGCCGTTCTGCAACGTGCGAGCCGTCACTTTACTACGCTTACTTTACCTAGCATTTTAACAATGTTTCCGTTTCAATTCAATTCGAACCGTCGCCGGGCAAATTATAAGGAGACTACAGAAAGTCTCATCATATTATTAATTTCTTTTTAACCGTTTTGAATAATTAATAGGTATCTGAAATAGTGGTTGCCTAGTATATCTCGTGGCAAAATTAAAACTGTTTATTACAGAATTATGCTACAGAAAACTATTATACTACAAAAAACATCTAGATTTTCAATTTCTATCAACCAATTTCGAGCTATTACAATTCAGAATAAAAATTGACACGCTTTAATAAATACAGGTACCAGTTTTCATTCTATATTACCTATCTGTTACTTAGCTGCGTCTTTGAAAAGATCGACCATGCAGCGAAGCGCACGCGCATCTAATCAATAAGAAGAAAACGGCGGCTATCGACTACCGATCACTGTTCATTTTTAATTTCATAAACAGTCTGTTAAGTAATAATTCAGTCGTAATAGGAACGACGTGTTCGCGAACAATACAGAGGGGCACAGAGGCGCGCATACGTACGACGGGCGTGAGTATCTTGAGGCAGAAGGCGTCGCGCGTGGTGTTGAAGGCGTTGGACAGCGGGCCGCAGCGCCCCATGTCCGTGAGCGTGGTCTGCACGTGCTCCACGTACGAGTTCACTTGATTACTCACTATGTCCGTCAAGTTCTCCATTATCTGCAACCACCAAACAAATATACATGGCAGCTACTCAGTTCAAGTTATTACAAAAAAAAAGTACATAATGCAGAGTAGTCGAACTAGTTTCATTCGTCGGTAAAAATAATCTACAATAATATGGCGCGCCCCTACACAATTCAAAACGTTTGAAAGTTATCATGAAAGTACTTTACAAGACTAACAATGCATGTGTGCGTACTGAGATAGCTCTCGAAACATAAACAAAACAGCGATGTGTTGCTCGACTAGCGGTGTTATTAATTACTCATTATTATTAATATAGTGCTGCGCTGACATACTCGTGCATTGTCTTGCGCGGTCGGCTAATTGTGATTAATTTACCGCCTGCTATTGAAGACGAATACTTACAACTACACAACAACTCTTTCATAAGGATGTATCTACACACATTGAAATAGTAATATGGCGCGGCAAGTTACAGTAGTTTATCTGTACTCTACTTGTCTAAAGAAAAACTAATCAAATTAGGAACTTCCGACCGAATTTTGTTCACGACAACTACTCTCAATGGAGACTAGACAAATATGCAGGAAACACAGTACATTATTTTTTTCTGATAAGACTATAATAAAATTATGGACTTTCATCTCCAAATATCTCTCGCGATAGGTTTTTTACAGTTAAACACATTCTAATTTATGCCACATGACCAGTTACTGACTATGACTACAAATGCCATTGTCTGCTAGAACGACAATCGAAGCAAAAGCTATGAAACGATGGAAATGGAAGCTACGAAAGACAATGCATTATGCTGGTGGTCAAAAATAATTTATATACCCAAAGGGTAAAACGGGACCCTATCGCTAAGACTATTGCTGTCCGTCCGTCTGTCCGTCTGTCACTAGGCTGTAACTCATACATACAACTAATACTATGTCCAAATAATAACACTTGTACACGATAGTAGCAAAAGCGGCAATAAGCTACTCACGTCCCCAAAGGACCAGCGGCGCATCTCGTTAAGGAACGCCTCGCCCTCGCTGGTCTCGTGCACCAGGTGCGTGATGGCCTCCTTCAGCGACGAGTGGTTGAACCGCAGGTCGTCTCGGAGCTCTCTCGCGGTGCTCTGTAACAGATCAGTGGGACGTTATCGTACGAGCTTGTATAACCGCACGCGCTGCATCGTATTGTGTCTCACGTTGAGCCGCTCGGAGTGCTCCAGCATGGGCTGCAGCACGTCGTCCTGCAGCGCGGACAGCGAGGCGGAGGCCTGCAGCAGCGACGCGGCCTCGGCGGCGAACAGCGGCTGCTGCAGCGAGCGCGCCGTGGTGTTGAGCTGCTGCACCAGCTGGTCCAGCGCCAGCGACGTCATGTTGGTCTCCAGCTGCAACAGCAGCAGCACTCGTGAGCCACGAGCGTTCAAGTCTTAGCTTGAAATAACAACTAAGGCTATGTTATTCTTCTCATATTGTCACATTCATTTATTTGCACACTGACTCCAAAGACATAGTTTCTTTTGGAATTTGAAGTATTTACTTTTTCAGAGATTTAACAGTTATAAGTAATGATTTTAAATTACCAACAAAAATCTAAACATCGCCCTACGATATTTAATAATGATTTTTATTTCCATATTTTATAATCTAGGACATTCTAGGGAATCATGATAATTATAAACTTATCTTATTTTATCAGCTATCAGTTATGATAGTCGACTCAATAATATTTAGATAGCGTTAAATCTAATAATGTTGGGCTAACGACCCATCTGCGATACAAGACCCACAGCGGTCGAGGTACTGGGCTGCGTGCGTCACATTCTTCCACGGTAAGCATATTTTTCACTACGGCTTACTTTTTACAAAAAATTCCCCGGTCACTGCTAGACAGTGTAGGTATCGATCATCATCAAATAAATAGGCGATGAGATACTTCCAAGTTTAGATTTAGTCAACCTCACGGCAAGACAAACGTTCTACATGAACAGTAGGAACTGACCGCCGAGAGGATCCTGTCGAAGTCGAAGTCGGACAGGCCGGTGTCGGCCAGCTGCAGCAGCTTGCGGCGCGCGGACTCGTTCAGGATGACCACGGGCCCCTGCGCGGGCGGCAGCAGGGGCCCGGGGCCCGGCGCGCGCGCGGCCAGCTCGCTGCGCAGGGCGGTGCGCACGCCGGCCAGGTTGAAGGCGCGCCACAGGTGCAGCGTCTGCAGCGCGAGGGCCGGTAAAGCTAGTTATGTTATATGTTAAAGTGACATAGGCGGTTAACACTATGCTCCTTAAATGAAGGTCCTCTTGAGCTCGTTAAGTGAGTGTAGCACGTGCACATGCTTGATGAATGCTAAATTATGATTTATTTTTTAAACCTTTGCATAATTCGTTGGTTTTATTCGACACATATTGTTTTCAAAATCGTCCTTTTTGAAGATTTCTCCTTCACTATTTGACTTATCTAATAAATAACAAGATGATGATCGAGTCAACAATCTTTTTTACAAAAAAAAGAAAAACGCCATCCAAAACTACAAAATAAAAATAAATAACTTTAGTTTTGGAAGTCGGCTTTGTTTTTGTTTTTTGTTAAGTAGGTATTGCCACCGACCGCAACTAAAGTTTTTTATTTTGTGGTTTTTGAAGGCATTTCTTTTATTTTTGTAAAAAGCTTTTTCTTTCACAATATTTCTAATATTGGGACCTATTCGACCTACCTCTTGCAAACAAAAAAATAATCATCCAAATCAATTCATAGTTGGCGGAGTAAACGCGTAACAAACATACAAAAAAAAAATTGAGAACCCGATTGAAAAAAGTATTTGCAAGCAGAAAAGTTAACATTTAAAACATTGGAGGACGTATTTGTGCCTGAAGGTATAGACACCCACATCTTACATTGTTTTTTAATTTACTATATCCCTAATAAAAGTACCACTGTTCATAAATTGAGGAAATAAAATATCTGTCATTTGTAGAATCGGTCATTTATAGATTCGGTCATTTACAGAATCGGTCATTTGTAAATTTGGTCATTTGTAGAATCAGTCATTCATAGAATTGGACATTCCAAGAATTGGTCATTTATAGACTATGTAGTCATTTTGAGAATTAGTCATTTCTCGACTAAACCGGCTAAAAATATACTTTATTTCTGCTAGCACGAAATTGACGTGAGCAATTTTTGATGTGCTTGGCAAAGGCAGAGAGAGCCAAAATGTGCTCGAGCCACTTTTGCTGATTACATATTTGAAATGAACTAAAAAAACAACAGAAATAAAGTTGGAAAATGCGTAGTTGTGTGCAAGGTGCATTGCGGAACTTTAAACGAAGTTTAAGAGTTATCTCGAAAAATGATTACAGGTAACCTTTGAAGCTAGAACCTTTAAACCAGTTACCGTATTTTGAACTTTATTCCGACGTCCGCTAAAGTTCTTAATTCAAAATTATGAACTCTGTTATAAAGTCTGTGTTTTTTTAAGTATTATTGTTGAATAAATAAAGTTCATAATACATCGACTGGCTCGAAGGTTGACTGAACAGGCTTTGACTCGAGTTGAAAGTCGTATTGTCATGAGATGCAAAGTGTCCCGATTGCTGGAGCACCACGGAAGTGTCTCGTTCGCAATGCGGTTACCTGGTAGATGGTTTCGTTGGCGTGGCACTTCACGATGGCGGCGGTCAGCGTGAAGTTGGGCTCCTTGCGCTCGCCGTACAGGCTGAACTCGAAGTCCACCATCTTCTCCACGTCGGCGAACAGGCGGTTGCCGCGCGGCTCTCTGCGCACACGCACATCATCGTATCGACCACTACACTACCACTTCGCCTACCAGAGCGACGAGCATCACACCGAGGCGTCGTTCGAACACTAATTGATTGTTATCTTGTCCGGGACAGTCGTAGTTGAAATAAGAACGCGTCTATTATATACAGTAGGGATGAGCGATGTCAATAATTAATCACCTCTTAACTGCCATGGCTTACATCTTTATTTTAGTAATTTTTTTCTACTGTTTTATATTCATCTTCAGTGTATTCACATGTAGAATCAAGATGAATAATGTAACCAGGATTTTGTAAAAACCTAATCTAATTAAAGAGTGCTGTGGAGTTTCTTGGTCGTTCTTCTTCATAGAGGTATCTCCATTTTGGAACGAGCAACTAGCTTAAACTTTCAGACTAACTGACGGACTCCTTGACAATTCAAAAGTGCTTGTAATGTTTTGACTTTGACAATATATTGGTAAAAATCATTGTAGGCACAAAAAGATGATGCAAGAAGGAGCCTCGGTATGAATGGAGCGGTCAGAGCGCGGCGCGCGAGCACTCACACGAGCGGGTCGCACACGAAGCGCGTGGCCAGCACGCCGAACACGAAGTGCGCCAGCATCACCAGCAGCACGCAGCTGCCCAGCAGGAATATCGCGCCGATGCCGCTGCACACAATGACAACACGTGTTTCCAGTTTGTTTAAAAGAAAAAGTGTTTGCTTTGCTTTGTTTGTGACGCGCTCAGCTTCAGTCTAGGCGCTGCGTGTCGCTTGCAGCGGTGGTGTGCAACAGAGCAAACAATACAACATAATTATTATTTATTTAGGTTTTATTTCATTTATGTGATGTATCTAAAATGTGACTATTGATATTAATTTATGTAGACGAGTCTTTGTTACTTGACATTAAATGAATTATTATATATTCTCGGAAAAGTTGACAAAGGTCATATGAAATCGTTCACAAAATCATTTATAAACTACAACTATTGAGTAATTTTGATTTTTTTATATCTCACTGGTGCGTGCGGAATGGTCTTGAAAATTTGGTATTAAAAAAAATGGCATCGGAGAGCCTACAGAAGAAAGTCAGACGCAACGAGGATCGGTATATACGAGTAACAACTATGAACGTAGAGTGAATAGGTGACCGACGAGTATATGTCACGCGTCGTACGTGCTCAGTCCACTTAGTGATGATCGTATACGTACCAGAGCAGGCTCTTGGCGCCGGCGCCCTTGCTGCAGCAGTCGCTGCTGCCCGCGCCGTACGCGTCCGGCCGCTTGCCGCACACGCCGCACAGCACGCCCCACGCCAGCAGCAGCGTCACCTGCGCACGTCAATGTGATCGACATTAGCGCACAGCGCGGGCCGGGCTCGCGGGGTGGCGCGCGACTCACCAGCAGCAGCGCGCACGCGGCCCCGAGCGCGGCCAGGCGGCGCAGCGGGCCCCAGCGCGCGTGCAGCGCCGCGCCGCGCTCCAGCTGCGCCTCGTGCGCCGCCAGCGCCGCCTGCACGCGGCCCAGCGCCGCCGCCACGTCCGCGCCCACGCCCGTCAGCTGCGTGCCCAGGCGCCGCAGCGAGCTGGACACGTCGGGCATGCGCTGGTCGATGGAGCGCTGGATGCCGCGCTGGATGTCGCTGAACGCCTTCTGCCCCGAGGCCACCTCGTTCTTGATGTCGCTGTCCAACAGCTGCGTCACGTTGTTCAGCAGCTCCGACACGTCCGGCATCTGCCACCCACATCACTCGTCGTTAACGGTTCACAACTCCAATGTCTTCTTCTTAATTCTATTTCACACTAATCTATCATAATTATTATTACCTATAATTGCAAAAATCCGTCTACTTATGAGCTCATCGCGGCGCGACCGCTGTGCCGCTCGTGACAACATTATACAAAGAGATAGATCGGGATATGGACAGCGACATAGTCTACTTTTAATCTGCGTCTGTATCCACGATATATATAAAAACTTATTATTAAATCTTCGGTTTAAACTTATTAAGCCATAGTAAATCGAATGTAGCTTGCAAGACACTACAACAGCTAGCTAAGAATTGAGGCACAAAGTTGGTACCAATAGTGCACCAGTGGTTATCACAATTTCTGGTGATAGTTCCTAAGACGGATAACCAGTCTATGTACATAATTCAGTTCATACGAAACCATCGGTGCGCGACTCCTACTTACACTTTTAAAAATTCAACGGCTTTACTAATCTGTTTCCACAAATTCTACCAAAATGAATGAGTTATACTTACGGTGGGGAAATACTTGTCCAGCATCTATCCACGTTAGCGTGTAACGTTACAACATATTAATTAATAACAATTTAATAACGAGTTCAGCAGGTGTACGGCCTAATGTTTGCTCCGTGGAGACTGGCTCGTCCCGAGGCTTGCCGTGCGACTGGCCAGCCACCGTAGGCTACAACGTGAATACCTGACTGTACTGTATCTCGGTGTCCAGCTGGCCGATCTTGTACTTCTCCTGCAGTGCGCGGCACTTGGGCTGGTCGCACTTGGCCAGGGTCTGCAGCAGCTGGTTCTTCACTTTGCGGAGACCTGCACCACACGATCACAAAGGACGACATTATACGTAACTAACAAAACAACAGTTGCAAAACCGAACCGCGCGAAGCAGTCGCGGGTCGCTACTGTAATACAACAGCCGGCGGGAACAAAATGGTGACAATTTTTGCTTTAAAAAAAATCATATAGCTCTGCTATTCCTTATCACAAGTAAATGTCATCGAAATCACCGCCTAGCGGCATCGATTGTGCTTCAAGGGGTATCCGTTGACGTTTGGCGACACACGGAAGTGTCCAAAGGGAGTTTTGCGCGGAGCAGGGAGTGGTACCGGTGTTAAGCTCCTCGGCCTTGAGCCGCAGCTCGGCGGTGAGCGACTGCACGGTGCGCAGCTTGCGCTGCACGGCGTCCAGGTCCTGCACCATCTGGTTGAGCGTGGTCACGGACGCGGCGCGGGAGAAGGCGCCCAGCTTCCACGATGCGGTCATGCCCAGGCCTAGCCACACACACAACACACATTTATTTATTCAAATATACATCCGCTGTGGATGTACATTTGATCGCAGATAATAAAAATATCCAAAACCTCCAAGGAAACGCACAACGCCATTCAAATAATTAAAGTAGAATATTACTTTCGTGTTCCGATTTGTTTTACCCGGAGCAAATAAATATATCCTAGCTAATATTAGAAATGCGAAAGTAACTCTGTCTGTCTGTTAACCACTTAATCACGACTAACCCACTGAACCAATTTAGATGAAATTTGATACCCCAAGGACATAGTCTATTCCGCGACTTCGTCTGCATCCGCGATAACCAACATTTAAGCGGACGAAGTCGCGGGCAAAAGCTAGTTTTTTCCATAAACATTTTAGTAAGCAGTATCACTAACTCGTAAGCTAACCGTAACGTTTGCACTTACTTCGCAGCTGCTTATTGAGGCTAGTCTGCAACTCCTTGTAATTGAAGATGAGTATAAAGTTCATGATACTCTGCGTCTGGTTGAGGTAGTAGCGCGTGTCGTTGAGGCCCGCTTTCATCGAGCCGACGGCCTCCACGAGGCCCGACTCCACCTGCGAGTCCGTCGCGAACGCGCACACCACGCCGAACCTAAACACATACACGTCATAGTTACCGGCGAGCTTTTTGTTGCCGTTTCAAGTCAAGTCTATCCTTAATACTTACAGGAAGAGTGTGAGCAACCCGATGAGTAAGATGGAGAGGATCCCCTTGAGCCATTTGTCGTACTTGCGGTCGAAGGGTCGCCGCCGCCTGCCCATACGGCACCAGCGACAGCAGCACCAGAGCAGGCTGCAACACAACATACACGCTACGTGAACCCACAGCCCGAGCGGCAAAGCTGTGGACGGTGAACATTCTATTTGACAACATAGGTAAGGGCCGACACACGTGATATCGTTGAGACGTCCTCGCATCAAGAATGTCGACGACATAACCTTTTATGACCCTTTTTCGACTGACCTCCACGACACAGGGAATCCTAGTGTGGAGGCCAGGGTTCATTGTTCAATAATCAATGTACTTTTTTAACCAATAAAGAATGGTTTTTTTTTTTATGTAGTTTCAGTACTCTTAATCCAAAAGTTAGAAAAAACCATCATAGAAGATATTAACACTGTACTTTTTAAATACTTTCGTAAAATTTCATTTCATTTAAGTTACAGGAACTGCTATAAAGAGTATTCTCAAAAGCAAGTAAATGGTCCTATTCATAAAAATAATATAAATATACGAGTAGGTACATGCCATACCTCAAATATACACTTTTAAGAATGATGTTCAAAGGGTTAGTCTCTATGCATCTAACCTCTAATGCGAATGTAGCGACTTTTCCAGAAAGTAAACGAAATAGAGTATTTAAAATAGAAAAACAAAATGTTTACCTATGGGAAATCTGATTAATACATTTTATATGGCTGCCACACCACTTTGAAAATTAATTATTTATTACATATCGGTAGTAGTTACGATCATTACTATTCGGCTCAGTGTTTGTTCATATCTCTAAACAAATCTGTAAATCTTAAATGTATGCCATCAAAAACAAAACTTCTTATTTTTGTAGGTAGTCTTTCTCTTTTTCTGATACTACTTATAAATATAATATAATAACTTTGTAATCCCATATTATTATATCGTATCATACGGATTACAAAGTTATTTATTTTGCAGTTGGTGTATCTAAAAAACTGGACTGAAATTACAAAATATTTTAGTTTTTCCTTTATTTATACACAAAACACTAATTGTATTCAAAATTTGATGCTTTTATGTCTACTAGAAGTGCCTTAGAGTTTTGATGATCGGTCAGTCAGTGAATGTCAAAATTAAAGAACTTTGACTAGTTATAATTCTTAAACTACTGGTTCTAATTGAAAGAAATTTGCAATATACCGTGTTTATACAATGCTTGCTTGGTTACTAGAAATAGTCTTCTAGTTTAGTCCACAACAAAGTTATAGAGGGTCGAAAATTGTCTGAACTGCTTCGAGAAAAGGATGGCTTAACATACCTTCCGTAGTAGTACGCTTACCCAGCTAGCGGCAGCACGGCGATAAGGAGCACCGCCACGGCAATGACGACGGTGGAGCCCGCGTAGTGCACGACCAGCGGGCGCCACTCCTCCTTCAGCGGCTTGACATTGAGGTGCCCGTCCGACACCGACACTATGCCTGCACACACACACACACACTGCGTCACTGCTCTGTATGATAGAACTCAACAAAAACACACCAGCTCACAGCTTGTGCTGATTTCTGACTATTGAAGGAGCGTGGCTTAGCGTAAACTTACTTCGATCTGTGAAAACGCACGCACATTATCGTCAATACGAAATTGTTTTCACAGTAGGGTTGTATTGTAAGGGAACCTCGCCTCCGCAAGTGCAGAACTTCCGCGAGAAATTTTACCTCCGCCTCCGCGTTCGAATTCGTAAAATTTTTACGGAGCTATAGTAGAAGTTTACGTTGACATACAACGCGCAAGGAAGGAAGGTTTAACTATGTTGCGGGCGAAATGGTCCAAATTTTGCTCCCAACGATTGCACTTACTTAGGCCTCCGTTAACCTCCGTATCAGCGGAGGTTAACAAAGTCCTCCTGCGCATTAGCCTGCGCCTCCGCTAAGTCCTCCGTTGAACCCTAATTCAGAGTAACCCTAACTTAAGTAGAGGACCTCGACTACAAGTTTACTACTTGGCTTAGCTTAGCAAGGTGATGTGTTGCCGCCAAGCGAGGAAGAGCTAACTTAACATTGACAGATGAGATTATTTTCAAAGTTGTTTAAAAGGTTTTTTACCCGACCTTTTGGTTTGTTGGTGGTTGGTTAGTTGGTTGGTTGGTTTGATGGTTTTTATAATTATAAAGGTACGAGCTCTTTCAAAAATCAAAATTATGTTTATTTAACCATTCTACAGTCAAGCTCCGCTTAAGATATGACGAAGCTAAATGAATAACTGATACCACGACAACTCGACCCCATTACTATTCAACCCCAAGACAACTTGACGCCGATTACTCGATCTGGACAGTTGTCCAGATCGGGGTTTAAATTCAATACATTAATTACGTCATCTAATACTTATTAATCATCTTCTTAGTTCGCTATTTACGCAGGTTCATTGTAGTTTTAAGCCATGTGTCGGCTTTTAGTAAGTTAGCCCCCTTTACTTCGACTCTTATATCTGTTGACATTCCCCGTAAAGGAAAACATAGTAAATCAATATAAAACATTTCAATAAACATTGATCGAAATATTCGGTGGTATGTCAATACTTGGCGAAGAGCCGTCTTAACAGAGATTACAACAATGTAAATAGGTGAAAATAAATAATTCAGGTTTGCAGACCTGTTGCTGGGCGGGTGCGTGCGGCCGGCCCCACGCCAAGGACGACTCGCGGGATATCATATCAAGAGTGTTGTTAGCGACAAATATTGTATTTGGAAAGGAAATTTCATTTGTATAGTTTTCATACTACGTCAAGATCTGATTTGAAGATTTTGAGGTAGTATGAATTTGAAGTTAAGAAACACTCAACATGGAATTATTTATTCTATAAACAGACATCAAATTCACTTTTAATCGTCACGTTTTTATTTTAAAATAGCTATTTTATGGAGTCGACACATCCTCTGAAAACGCTCGAGAAAAAGTGCTGAAACAAACTGAACATGAAAGTGATGAAGGCACCTACTTCACACTATTTTAATTCTTATGTTTTGATATTTGCACGCATTCAAAGAAATGTACAAGAATACCTAAAGCCTGTTCTAGATGCATTGGACAGACGTCCCTTAATCAAAAGACAGTGCAACAAGCAACTTGGGCAACAATAAGAACATTCCTGTTAGCGGCAGCGCGGAGGTGCGGGGGCGCGGGGGCGGGCCGCCGCCGGGCCCTTTGTGAGCGGTGCAGCCGATCGATAGCCGGAGCGCCGCCACGCGGACTTTGCTACACAGCGGAACATATACAATGTAACATACGTATTGAAGGCTGTTACAATGAGTATGCTTCGTTACTGTATTTTGGTGGACCGAATGGTTCTGAGTAGTCTGTTATAGCGGGTGCATGCTGGGCAGTGCAGTAACAGACAGTTGGCCTTCGTGTTTTTTTTTTATAGAAATCATTAGAAACAACGGATCTGATCATATCACCGGGTATAGCATCTAGCCTGTTTTCCCCGAAAGGTTACACAGGGGTGTACCCACACTAGCCACATTTCACCAGTCAGACAGTTCACCATACGACAAGTTGCCAGTTGTTATGAAAGCCTAAAAGAGATGCTGTTGCTCCATATAAAATACAGCTTCATCCGATGGTGGATTACCTTCCACTGTTTCTCACAGAGAATAAGTAATATAAGGGCTACTTATGCTATAATGCCCTGCTCCGAATTGAATGTTATATAACTTCGTTTTTATAACTAGTTTCTGCTTTAAAAGTAACTTTCCGTAAACTGATGACAACCCAACAAAAGAAGGAAAGACGTAATGGCATACATTCAAAGTAGTAGGTAGTCTGATCAAGACACGTCATGCACAAGATCTACAAGGCTAGCAGATGAGCCGTTCATTAGTTTACTGTAAGGAGCACTAACGTCAATAGCTTAACTTTTTCAAAGCCAATGTGCACTGTGAGGCGAGATGCATGTCACGGAGGGCTCGCTAGTAGTATACGTTCACAGTGTTACATATTTCGTTAGGGATTTATTTTTAAACCTATTGCTTAAACTCTATCAGTCCCTCTATACGGTTAACCGAAATGGTGGCTGGACAGTAGACGCTATCGCTTGCGCATTTCTGGGAAGGACTATCAGTTCCGAGTAGCACGGCTGCCGATCGTGTAACAATAACAATTAACGAGGTGACACACGGGATGATATTTTTCCTCTTCCCTTCTAAGGAATGGAACATAATAGGTACTCATTGCATTTAAAACTAAACCGGGGTGAGAATAGATTTTCGGACATATTTTCCCACACGGTTCACATTACGTATTGCTTTGACTTAACATTACCTATTCATAAACTGTTTTGAGAACGCTTCACTTCGTGTTCCAACGTGGACACGAAAAGAGTTTTGATAAATAAATTCCTTTGTGCATAAACGTTGCGAACTTTACAATGAGTCACGTGACGCACTGTGAGAAAAGATCGTACAACTCAGTTTAGTAATAAATACCTACCGAATTACTGGTGCAGCTGATGTTTCCCTAAGTACAGAACAATCATGACGAAAGTTTCTCATTTCGCTAAGTTGAAGCCGGGAATAAGGTA
The DNA here is from genome assembly GCA_949774945.1 of Hoplodrina ambigua. Classification (NCBI taxonomy): domain Eukaryota; kingdom Metazoa; phylum Arthropoda; class Insecta; order Lepidoptera; family Noctuidae; genus Hoplodrina; species Hoplodrina ambigua. The sequence goes on along the minus strand of OX458974.1, from coordinate 193,380 downwards.
ATTTTATGTAAGACCGGTCATTGCGGCTAACTTTAGGGGAGGCTTATGCCCAGCAGTGGACGTCGATCGGCTCATATGAAATGATGCTGCACACAGTTAACAATTTGTGCATACTAAGCATAAGGCAAATTACATCGAAATTATTTATATTAGCCTTAATAACCGAGTTAGTCTTAGGCAATTTGTGCGCTTCGTCAAGCGGTTGACCATGTTATTTAGAACTTTTTAATTTCTCTATTATCTTGCAATGGACACCATGTTTACAAATAAATTTTACTTTACTTTAGCTTCTGCCCGCAACTTGGCCCGCATGGACGTCAAGTATTCCATAAAACATAGTCTACGACTCTCGGCAATGGTGTAGTTTTCCATCAGATCAAAACGAATCACTAACGGATCACATGATGACCCACACATAGGCACAGGGGTCAGGCAGCAGGTATTTAATATGAAATAAAAATAAGTGTTATTTGCTGTATATCCCACCAAAGCATAGTGTAAGCATAGGGTGAAAGAAACAGGAACGCGTTACTTGTATAGATGAGCAGCAATAATACGTCGTTTTAAAAAAATATACTAGCTGTTCTAAACAGTACAATACCAACAAGTTGAACATGAATGAAATGTCTGTTTTTCATTGTATTGAGCTACCTATATTCTTACCATATTATACCTTCTTAGGAAAAAAACTAGACAATTTATAACTAAATCCTTACCGAAAATATTTTTAAATGATAGTAAACATGATTTATTGCCTCGTTGGTCTAGTGGTCGCAAGCGCGACTGCTGTGCATGAGGTCTTGGGTTCGATTCCCAGGTCGGGCAAAGTGTTATTGGGTTTTTCCATCAGGAATTTCTCAGTAGCAGCCTCGGAGTCTGGATTTGTGCCCGGTTGATGGCAATAGGCTCGCCCCCTATTACATGGGACTAAAAACATAACTGGCGAAATGTGGGTGTACTAATGGGTGCACCTCTGCCTAACCCTTCGGGGATTACAGGCGTGATGTTATGTTATGTATGATTTATTAATTAAAAAGTTTTATTTGGATCGTACATTTCCGAAATTAATCTAACATGAATATTTATTATATTTGGTCGCTGACCGTGATGACAGTGTGCATGTAATCAACACCTAATGACCTAACACTATGCCAAGCAAATCCCTACAACCCATTGATGTTGAAAATACCATTGTGGCAAACGGACGAAAAGGGATTTGAATCTAATGTCCCTTTCAGATAGGGAAAAACCTTCCTTCCTCTCAAAAAGATTACCTATGATAAAAAAAATATTAATAGGGCCCATCACTCCCTTGAGTAATTTTCGGTACCTATTTCATAAAATTTTAGATTTGGCCATCCGCACTCACTTTCTTTTTTGCAAAACGTGTCTATAACAATTTCATTACCATGGAAGTTAATGATCGATACGTGCTCTTGACAAATAAGTTTTGTAGGATACTGGTGTCGCAATTTGCGAGCGAGGGGTTATAATGAGCCTGCTGGGTATAGGCTATACTTACAGCAGTGTGAAGCTAAAGGCAACAGAAAAACCTAATGAAGCGCGAACAAAGTAAAAAGGATCAGGATGACCCTCGCGACGAGCCAGTGGGTCGCGAACTTGGGACGAGGTTTATAGTATTTTGGGCACCGGGTAGAAGATTACTGAAGTGTGAATACCAGAATCAATATTTTTATGCTGTGTACACGTCCTAGTGTAGGCAATCTGGTGTATACTAGGCGGCTCATAGTTCTAGCTAGTTTACTGATATTGTAACTGAATGGGTTTACTTTTTTAGTTGTTAAACGTTGTTTTGTTGCGTGTTGCTTGCTATCGGTGAGACCGAAGTTGAATTATGTAGCATCACACATTTATGTCACGTCATGATAACTGTACTTTTTAGGCAAAAGTCAAATTTTCAACTGCAGCTTTTAGTATAAATTATTCAGATTTAGGGGATCGCCTCCTAAACCTCAATACATACTTAGCGATGAATACGATTTTGGATCCGATCACACCGGAGCAACCTTAAGTTTGATTGCTATTACTTGGCATTGTGAACAAATCAAATTAAAAAAATCTCAATCGAGCCATCGAAGGCTTCGTTTGATGACTTTAGTGAAATAAATTGTAATTATGTTATAAATAAATATGTAAATACGTAGGTACCTTTAAACAATTCATTTTGTGCAAACATAATATTGCGATTCACATAAAAGGCCCACTATCCACCAAAGCGGAGAGAAGCTGCGTCGTAAACCACAAAGTCTTTCTTCTCCGCTCTGGTGGAGTCCGGGTCTTACACTGCATCCTGACAAGTGCGTTCCGTATCAACAGCGAGTTGCAGACATACTTTACTCATTCTAAAGTAAGAAGCATGCTGAACCAGAAACCTATAGGTACGCCTGCGATGGAGCGCGGCAGCGGCGAGCGCACGAAGCTACACACGCACGCGATCGCTGCCAGACCCCGCTGTACTCTATCAATAGCGTGACTCGTGACTTCGTGAGTGTTATGAGCATCCAAGTGTTCGTTTTCGGGGTTATTTTATTGGGGTCACGCGTTAACCTAGACATTATCTATTTTCAACCTACATTTTGACGTACCTACCTATTGATTGAACAGTATCGGGGTCTGGCTGCTGGTTGGGATCTGATACTTAGCTTTAGAGGGGATGCTTAACATCCTAGTATCCCACTAAACGGATTGAACAGATTTGGATGTTTGGCATACGTTTGCTTATGATGTAGTCAGGTAATAATTATTTCCGTGCCTCGGAAAGCACGTTAAGCTGTTGGTCCCGGCTGTCAAACGTGAATCTTTGACAGTGGTTAAGAGTCGTCAGAAGCTTGAAAAGCTGACAACCAGTCTTACCTGGGGTATCGTATTACCCAGTTACTGGGTTGTGGAAGTCAAAAAGGTAGTCGCTCCATGTAAAATACTGGTATTCAGCTGCATCCGGTGAGACTGTAAGCTGACCCCAACGTAGTTGGGAAAAGGCTAGGCAGATGATGATGAGTTAATAATTATTTGTATTATTCAGATTTTTACAATAAACCAAATTATGAAATTCATCATTTTCCAAGTGCCCAAATGAAACTTGAGGGACTTTATCGATAGCACCATACAAAACAAGTCTATTCCTAATGCGGTCAGAAGATAATTAAACTCGAAGATTTTTTGTTGATAGGAAAATGACACCAATATAGGCTTGTGGTTTACTTAAAAACTAGTAAACATTTCCAAGGAGTATCTTCGAAGTTCACGACCAGTTAATCACGGATAGATAAATACCCAGCAATTATTTTTATCGCGCAAAAACTGCGCGATAAAAATAATTGCTGACGCGTGCACTCCGCACTCTCAACCTCATAGCTAGTGACACGGACCTATTCTGTTGTCCTCTGAGTGAGTTCACAAAGAATGCATTATTTGTAATAAGTTACAAGGCTAAATTATAAGTTGTAGTATCTATTTTTATTTTAAGATAAGGTTATTGATGTACACTATCGCAATGGAGTAGTCTGTAATGATAGATGTAAGTTGGAAATAAATAAATAAATAAATAAATAAATAAATAAATCTTCAGTAACCAATGCACCATGTGTTCAATTTCATTGTCTATATCTGCAGATCTAGATTCGATCTTCACAAAAATAATATTGAATTGGTTTATGCATAGAATAGATTTTTTAATAAGAAGTGTGACCTAACTGTCAGGGAGATAGTCATTATTATTTGCTCTAAGCGAGAGAGAAACGCGGCAAGTGATCTCAACGACCTTCCAATACTTGTCCAATGACTGTGCCCAACGGCTGCCCGGTCGCCACTCACTTTTTTGTACTGCCATCATTCGACATGCAAATTTGCATCTTATCTCTTAAGACGTAAGGTGCTCTTGAATTTTTTACGACACATCGAGCATGAGTCACCGAGTGGAAGAGAACGATCTCAGGCCGTAACTGTAATGTTGTTTTAGCTGCAACTGTAACCCAATGAGCCATAGTACACGAAACAGATGGTCCGGTGACCGCTTTGATGTTCGCTAGAGCAGTTATCAACAGCCTCATTCTTAAACGCAATCTCGCACGATTTATATAGGGGAGTCTCAGCAAAACTATTTGCTTCTGAGTGACACTTTCATGTTAATTAGTCACTTTTCAGCCATTCAAGTAATAATGTTACAATTACACATTTAACAACGGCATGCCTATTCCCTGAGGGTTGAGATCTTAATTCGAATTCTTTGAAACCAATCCGTTACAGGTGTAATGGATGCCTGACAAAACAGACGCAGAAACAAATGTTTGACAAACACGCAATACGTCAATAACGCAATGAAATTTTTTTTGGGCTGCTGGTCTACATTTAGACCAAAGAGAAACTGAACATTTTTTCTAAAACTTTTGATTTTTTTTAATAAAATAACAATATGAATACTTTGTTGTTGCTTATATCAGCACCGAACTAGAACAGTCGGTGGAAATTCCAGAGTTCGATGATGCTAACTGTATTATTATTAAATTGCGTAACCGAGTGGCACTTGTTGCACTATACCGATCTCCATCGTACAAGAATCTAGCACCTTTTTTCAGCAGTTTTGATAAAATTTTACACCAACTATCTAAATATGTGACAGTTGCTCTAATTGGAGACATTAATATCAACATAGGTTCCCAAAATAGTGACTTGAATTCTGACGAGTATTTAAATATTGCTGCCTCACACGCATTACTCCCAGCTCATATGTTCCCCACAAGATTAGCTAACTGTCTTGACCATATTTTATTAAGAGCCCCGAACCCCGCCACTACCTTAGTATTGGATAGCCCCATTACTGACCATAACCCCCTTGTTCTGTTCTGCAAACAATCCGTTACTACACGCACACCCAAGTATACTACCCTAAAAACTAACATCCCGTCATCTCCGATATAACTCACATGGATTTCTCCCCTGTTCTCGAAATAAAAGACCCAAATCTCGCTGCTGAAACTTTGGTTTCTCTTTTATCAACGGCTGTCAAATCACACACTCGCATGACAAACATCCCCAGCAGAAAACGCATAACCAAGCCTTGGATTACGCCTGGCCTTCTGAGATGTATGCGCCATAGAGACAAACTGTTCAAAAAATTCAAAAAGTATCCAGAAAACGAAACTCATAAACTCATTTTTTGTCGCTATAGAAATTTCTGCAACATGATCCTAAAAAAAGTTAAACGTGAATACGAAAGATCTGAGTTTCGGAAGGCCTTACGTAATCCAAAATCTACTTGGCGTCTTATCAAACAGATTGGTAACCTGGATCAGAATAAAAAGGCACCTACAGAACTAATAAAAGGTCATGAGGATCCTATTTGTTCAGTCAACAGGGTCAACAAGTACTTTGCAAGTGTGGGTAAAAATCTAGCTTTTAAAATTACACAATCAAACTTCTACGCTTCAAACACTAGAGACAAGGATAAACCAAATTCTTCTTTATTTTCCCCTGCTGGATCTATGGTGTTGTATGAGGTGGATGAAGCCGAGATTGATACTACCATTCTAAGCCTTAAGGACAACTGTGCTATAGGGCACGATGGTATATCAACAACCGTCATTAAGGCCACTCGGCATAGCATTACCCCTGTCCTTATTCACATTTTTAACCTGTCCCTGTCCTTAGGCATTTTCCCAAAAGTGTTTAAGACTGCTATTGTCCACCCAATATTTAAAGCGGGAGATAGAGACAGTGTAGCTAATTATAGGCCAATATCTGTTCTCTCTACCCTTTCAAAAATTTTCGAAAAAGTAATTAATTATAGACTAATAAAATATTTAAATAAAAATAACTTTCTGGCCCAAAATCAGTATGGTTTTCGAGCTGGAAGGTCCACAGAAGATGCAGTTCTGGAGCTTACAGATACAATCACCTCTAACTTCAATCAAAAATATAAAACTATTGGAACATTTTTAGATCTATCCAAAGCTTTTGATACTGTCTCTATCCCCCTGCTACTAAATAAACTAGAAGGTATTGGCATACGTGGCACTGTCCTTGATATCTTCCACAGTTACTTGACGAACCGCGGACAAGCTGTAAAAATTGGTGACCACCTAAGCGTAGAGGAGGGATTATCTTTTGGCGTACCCCAAGGGAGCGTACTCGGGCCCACCCTTTTCCTCATTTACATAAATGATCTGTGTCGGTTATCCCTTTTAAACACCAAAATTATTGCCTATGCCGACGACACCGTCCTGGTAACTCATGGCAAGGACTGGGATGAGACCTTCAAAGCTGCAGAAAACGCCCTTAGGATAGTCATGAAATGGCTCACTATAAATCTTCTCACACTAAACGTTAGCAAAAGTAAAATTATTCCCTTCACTCCTGGAATTGGTAGCCAACCGCCCTTATCCTACAAAGTCAAAGCGCACACTTGTCTCATCAATACTACCTCGTGTAATTGCTTTCCCATTGAGCGAGTGGACAATCTTAAGTACCTTGGCGTGTATATTGACAGTCTATTAAATTGGAAAATCCAGGTAGACGTAATTGTGACGCGTGTGAGAAGATTAATATACATTTTTAGGAAATTAAGATCAGTCATGGATTTTGAGTGCCTGATTATCATTTATTATGCACTTGCTCAATCGATCCTCGGATATTGTCTAACCGCCTGGGGGGGTGCCCTTAAAACAACTATGTTGCGAGTCGAAAGAGCGCAGAGAGCAGTGTTAAAGGTAATCACGAATAAACCAGTTAGATTCCCAACCCGAGACCTATTTCTACTCTGCAAAGTTCTGACTGTTAGACAGCTCTTCATACTGCAAACGGTTACTCGAAAACATGGACAGTTGCACTATGACTCAAAATGTGCCACTGTAGCGCGTCGCGCGGAAAGAGTTTGTCCTACGGAACTCTGTAGAACCGTAGCTGTGAGTCGTAGTTTTAGACACATTAGCTCTAGGCTATATAATAAAATAAATAAGGAAATAAAAATTTACCCCTTTAAAACAATTGTTATTAAGAAAAAAATAATAGAATGGCTACAATCAAAAACCTATGATGAAACTGAAAAACTAATTGAAACATAAATTAACAACTTTATACCACTACACACACTCCTTCGTATAGACATACCCCACACTCACTACATAGACACATACACACTAACCACGTACACTCTACACTAATACATCATTTAATTAATTTCTTCTGTTATTTTAATTTTATTTTAGTCAAAATCTGGAACTATTTCCGCTTTTGTTTCTGAAGGTGGGCGTTGATGGTTGCGCCACAGTTTCTAACTACTGCAGCCATCATCGTTACATATAAACATTGTTATGTATATTTTTAAGTTCCAAATAAAGACTTTTTACTTTTACTTACTTTACTTTACTTTAGGTAATTGTAAAACCAGATTCTAAAACTGGGTTTAAACTAGGGTTTGACATATAACGAGACAGTATAAAGTTTGTGTGGTCAGACCCGTACCTACGTAGGTACTATTAATATCTTGATAATAATGTTATAAGTACGAAGATAATAATGACTGTAATTTCAGTCTTTTATCAGGTGGATCGAAAAGTTTATAGCCTGAGTATGGTTACAGACTTACAGTACTTTGACCGATCTAATGGATTCACGTGACTCTTTATTGTTGCCGCTGTTGACACAGCAAACTTCAGAACAAATTTTTCTTAAACCTACATAGACTAAACATTCGCCGTCATTGGTGCCGATTCCCTTGGTCACAAACTAAACAAAAATTAACTATTTCCATCTTTTTCTGTCCAATAAAACAAGAAAGAGACTAATGTAAATAAATTAGAGCTGACTGTCAAATTTAGTAAATCTGACACATCCATACAGTTTTAGTTGACATCTTAAAACATATGGATTAAAAATACGGAGAAGTTCAAGGCAAAACTAATTTAACATCGCTAATTTAGTTCTCAAATGTCACCATCCTTTCCTTTCGCTGTATTTTAGTAAGAAATGTCAATTCTCTTTTAGTCTAGTTTGCAAACAAGGGAATCAGCACCAATATCTCTTCGCATGACGACTTCATTTTATATTTAGAAATCTGCCATATTCGGACAATATGTATAATAATAATAAATAATAATAAAGTTTATTAACTGTTGTTACTATGGTTATAATAAGGTTAATATCATAATTATACTTCAGTAACATTTGGCGGTCCGCATTTTTAGGAAGAAAGATGGTCCTCAACCTATGTGTTGCCTGTATCTTGTTCAAATGTTGTTATTGCTTCTATATCTATACAACTATACATACTATAATATACCTGAATAAAATTGAAGTATCTGTTTGTAATATTAACATAACCGCTTTTTACTACATGCATATGAATGTATATGACGAAATAACATTTTTCACTGGCAGATAGCTGATGTAATAAGGGGTAACTTAGGCTTACCAACTTTTATTTTAGAAAAAGAATTAGGGTACTACGCAAAAAAATAAAACCTCCCAGAAAACAGACATTTACGCGGACGAAGTCGCGGGCATAAGCTAGTCTGCAATAATTAGCGACACTGGACAGTTTCAAGTTTGTGTGTGCGTGAGAGTAGCGTGAGTATGCGAGTGGCGACCCAGATGCGAGGCGCGGGCGCCACAACTCCCGCGCACTTAGTTCATTGGAGGATGCCGCGTCACGGGTTAACGACATCGTTACAATGAACACTTCTGCCAACATCCTGTTATTAATCGCGGCGCTGGCAACAATCTGCGTCCACATAGAACTAACCTTTAATTAGTTGATTATTAGTTTATTACGTCCTCTTTTCGCTAAGCAAAAGATTGTCACCTAAATCAATTAAGTAGTTAGCCTGTCCGACAGCTTGTCTAGGTGAAGATCATTCCTGTGAACTAGTTCCCGAGCGAAGACACAATGGTCATCGCACTACGATGCGCCGTGCGTGTCTGATTACACTGCTGTATACGAAGTAGCGTATAGTATAGGTAGCACACCAGACACGCAGACCACCCAATCTGTTTTGTGTCCTGTGTTCTATTCCATTCGAAATCTTTTCTAACCATCCGAAAGCGATTCCTGACGAGAAGTTCCAGTTCGTCGTTCGTTAGTCGGCCCAAATGAGTTATTTCCGTTAGTTAGAAGTCCGCACTCGGGGTCTGCCAGGAAGGATTGTACCTACTTAGGTTGCTCAAGATAGATCAAATGGAAAGAAGGAAGGGAGGCCCTTGCCCTGCGCTAGGAATTGGGACACAAAAGACCCCGCGCCTTTTAATCGCACCTTTAGGAAGTACTTCCTCCACCCTGACGTAGGTAGGTATGCACCAAGATGTAGAAAGTACAAGAGCCTTACACCATTATTCTTGGTAAAGTGGTAGGAAGAGGTAAAAAGAACTGGAGGCAACCCTTGGCATTCGCTACTTTTAGTCAGATGCAGAAAACGGTCGTTTTCTAGGCAGAAGTTTCTTACTCTGGATCTACCGTCTACCTTCAGCTTAGGTCTAACAACTTAGCTGCGGTTGGAGCAATTTTTTTTTTTTTTTTTTGCTTCAGTAGTTGGGTAGGTATCTACTCAGAGAGGGAACATATTCACGAAAATCTCATTGAGAGAAAGCAGAAACCTTACACAAAACCAGGACCCGCATGTCTATCTGTCCTTATCGTTTGTACCTTCATCACGTAAAAATTAATAAAAGGACACGATTCTGTTATGCTCTCTAGATTACAGCGACATGAATGTAATTTTACGTTGACTGTTAGCTAATAATCCATGCGTACACAAGTTATGCTGCTGCACCTGCCTCTGACAGGGAATTCGGCGTTCGTTGAAATCTTACTTGAACATTTGAAAATGCCCAGGGCATTAAGTCCGCCTCTGTACAGTGTATTTTTTACATGTGCATAAAGTTAAATAACATTTGTACAATTAACACAACAGCTGTCTGGAGTAGATGCTGCACTTAGAGATGCCATATTCTCAAATAAACAAAGGAATGCAGAAAATGAATAAAAATACAAAAGACGAGACCAAACAATGTCGAAATAAATGCGTTATAAAGAGCTAAAACGGGTATTCACATTTCCCATTGCTATGAAAACATAAACCATTAGCCTACTTATTACAATTTTCGTCTGTCGTTCCGAACATTATAATGAATTAATGATACAGGTCTGATCACACATGACGGATGGAATCAGTACGTAGTTAAGTACGACCTAATTCAAGCAATTCAGTGACGTCATCGTCGACGTTCTCACTGGCGTGTTTAGAAGAGTCGCCATCATGTCCCCTCGACGTGTCCCGCTACTAAAATAGCGTTAACTCGAAGGGAGCGGCACCGTTCTGTTACGTACGAGTGCAATTGATTCAACCTTGATGCTCCTAGCTCCTACACCACTAGCACCAATAATGGAATACCTGTACGATATCAGTTGTACATTACACAAGTTTTGGGGAAAATAGATAGATTCGCAGATACCTGCTCCTTATCTATATTACCTACAGATACACTAATAACGTGTTTTAAACAAACGATTAAATCATACAGATAAGGTCAACATGTTGAGTTTGTGTTAACTCGTCATGCCAATTTAATACCTATATATGTTTATGTTTAATCGTTATTAACCCAGATATTAAGTTAATATGAAGGACTTTGAATGGGGAATTCATAACTCATCGCGTCACATCTTTGAAAAATTCTTCTGTTCGAAAATGTAAATAGCTATGAATAAATAGTTGAATTGTCAATTTGAAAGGGATTGCCATTGTGAGTGTTCCGCAATTAGGCTGCCGAATACTTTCAAATATTTATCATCAACAATAACAATCCGCAAGGCCGCGGCGCACAATCGCAACATGATTGCAAACACAGGGTATTGACAAGCAAACCCGCTTAGGGCTCATAGTTATAAAAAAAGTGAAAGTAAATAAAAGACTGTAAAAAAAAAGGGGAAAGTTTATGTAGGTATACTCCGGGTACCTAGTAACAGTTATTATTCTTCGTTTGACTTCGGTCTTCGTGCGATCTTGGAAAACCATTATTTGAACTAAAAAAATATATTTTTCAAACTCGATACATAATTGAATGTAAAAAATAATGTTTTAGAGATCGATTTAATTAGGATAAATTGCGTGGTGGAAATCAGCAACCTGACCATGGGTTCGGAAAAGGGGAATAACACAACGCATTGCACCGTCCGGGAAAGAGGTCGCGAGTAGGGCGGCGCACTGCAGGTGCGACCTACATCCGACCGGGCTGCACCGCGCCGCGACCGCTCAAATAGCTGCCTTTTGGCAACACGCTGTGCTTTTATAATAAAATCAGCTTCTGCCCGAGACTTCGTTTGTGTACAAATTGAAAAAAAATAACAATGTGGTGTGGTGTGGTAGAATAATGAGGGTACCTACCTACCTTAACAGGGTGTTAAAATAAAATCCACGTTCCTACCTATATTATTTGAATGGTGTCCACCGCACAGCTGACTAATTAACTAATTTAATATATTTTTTTAAGAAACCTGAGCGTTCCGATGGCCCTGGAATTGATTAGTTTTATCTTGAGTATTTTCTCAATTTACATTAGGTACATGCTTTAATGAGCAACTTTACTATATCCATGAAGTGCTTGTGATGTCAATGCTATTTATCTTTATATGAATTGACACATTATACATAAAGAATGCGCCTATTTAAAAACTTTTTAAATAAAAACAAACACACAAAGCAAAGAAACACTTGTACTTGCATATCATGGGTTGGTTGCGTCACAGTTAAGATTTGGGATCATTTTTTGGGGTAATTCTAGTGAGAGGGAGGAGATCTTTAGGGCCCAGAAACGGTGCATACGATCTTTATCACACCTTAAAAGCACAGACAGTTGTGAGCCTGTGTTTCGGTCTCTGAATATACTCACTTTCCCATGTCTATACATATATATTAGAGGTGGCAATGTTTGTGAAATCTAATCTGCACTTGTTTCCGTCAATTGCCAAATTAAGAGCACGAAACGGACCTTTGCGATCTAAATATAAGAAATTGTTACATTCCGGTAACTATAAAACCGCACTATTAAGGAAAAGTATTCTGGCAATGGGACCTATGATTTATAATAAAGTACCTCATAGCTTCAAGGATAATCCGACAAACATTTTTAAATCTAAGCTAACTAAACTACTATTGGCCAAATGTTATTACGCAGTAAATGACTTTTTAAATGATACGACATTGAATGAATAATTATGATTGTTATGACTAACTTACTAATATTTGACATTCAAGATTTAGACGCAAAAATAATAATTTTATAATAATTGTAATACCTATGTACTCAAAATTAAGCGCTATTTGGTTTTTTTTTTCCTTTGTATTATTATAATTTGCACGTCGTAAGGTAGATTGTAGTGGATCTCACTAATCTATATGTAACATCTTATGCTTGTACCTACATTCTTAGCAAATAAAGATTCTTGATTCTTCTTCTTCGTCTTGAAAAAGCATTTTCGTGACATGGTTGGTACACTTGGTACAAAAGTTATATTTACTCTCGAGGACTGTTTTAAGAACTGATAGGCAGGTAAGTAAATATTTTTGGAATAAAACACAAAGCCGCTTTGTCAGCCCGCAATCTGATAAAGCAGCAAATCAGCTCATTTTTGTTTGAATTGTTTTACAAATACATATCACTGCTTTATAGGTACTTAAAACAATTCTAATTTACCATAAAACATAATAATCTCATGGCACTTGTCAATAATGTAGCTCATTAATAATAATAATATTAGGAAGTTTACATATAAATAAAAAGGGCTACTTGAACTACGTGTACTCTCAGATTTACAATTTATTATGTAACTGAGAAATCTACGCTTTGCATTATTGTCGGTGGATTTCCTACCTTGTAAATAACGTGATTACAATAGCGCTACGCAATGATAACCTTACATATTTTTCACCTTGTATTAAACAATGTTATTGCTATTTCTTAATGTTATAATTTTTGTCGTCTACCGTTTCTTAACTTAACACAGAAATAAATTTAATTTGTAACCTAACACAATTAATATCTCGCTTGTAATCCCGGAAGAGTTAGGGCCTTACCCTAAGCCTAACCGTTAGGCATAGGTGTACCCATTGGTACACCAACATTTGGCCAGTTAAGTTTAATTCCAATGTAATAGGGGGCGAGCCTATTGCCATTAACCACAAATCCGATTTCTGAGGCTGCTACTGAGAAATTCCTGATGAAAAATCTCAATAACACTTTGTCCGACCTGGGAATCGAACCCTAGACCTCAGGCTCAGTAGTCGCGCTTTGCGACCACTAGAGCAACGAGACAGTCAGATGTTTAATTTGTGACATCATAAAGTATGTAATTACACGGACGGGGCGTGACGTCGAATTGAGTTGCGCGCCATGATAGTGTTTTACGCATCGTCTATTTCATTCATTTTGTAGTTTGTATAGTCATGTACATCAAGCCATATTATGTACACACATATTTCCATAGTAAGCTGACTTGGCACGGTATAGGTTCTCCGTACAATGAGAGGTCAGCTTGTATTACAGCCATAGTTAGCTATGGCTTGATTTATGTCGTCATGCGTATCTACGGTCTTCCCTCATCGCGGAGCAGTGACGGGGCAGGGGCGCGAGTGTGTAACACTACCTAGGTAGTTACATACATTATATTATAGTGTTTAACTTGTTTTTTTTTCTAAACTTACATTCAATACACCCTTTTTAATTTTGTTTCTCATTGTTAACAACCTGTCGTAATTTCTAATGTTTAGGTAGGTGAAAATCTGCCTTCATATTTTACTTTTATTTTATTTTTTAGCCTTGTTTGGCGGTGTGTATACTTTGTTCCACAGTACTTTATACTAGACAAGCTCTAGACGTGCAGACTTGTAATTGGCTGTCAGATAATCATGCTGTTATTTATCACCATCGTATTTAGCTTTAAGTCTTCCAAAGTTCTTAAATAAATAAACGTGCTGCTGAAAAAGTGAAAATTTTGATGAGACGTAGGTAGGTACCTATTTCCACGACTGCCCCAAAAAAAGGAGTGTTAAGTGTTCAGATTTAATGTAGGTATGTGTGAGTTTCTTTATTCCACTATAACTTTTAAACGCCTGAACCGATTTAGATGTATGGGGTAGGTATCGTAAAAAATAAAAAGAAACCGGTGTGGTCACTTTAAAACGTAAATTAATACCAGACTCAATTTTTTTTTTATGAATCTGGTCGTGTCTCTGGTTATCGTCTAGAATTTGACAAGTAGATTAAAAAAATATATAACACTGTAAATAAAAAACGTCGTAAAAAAACAGACGAGTTAACAAAGTACAAATATGTACAAATTTTACAGTCGTGTTTCTTATTTTTTTATTATAGTAGCTTGTTGCTATGTTATCTATCTTGTTTCAATTAAAAACAACTCAAGTTAACGATCGTTCTTCTTCCTTATTTTAACTTGTACTTTAAGTTTTACTAACCTAATACTGTCGGTGATATAATTAAAAAAAATATTTTCAACTGCGTAACTCCTGAAAAAGTACTAGGCAAGCATGAACCGATGGATGTTACTGTTATCAGTACGAGGACGAGGGCGGGGCGACGCCGGGTGCAGGCGGCGCGGGGCGACCTTCGTGACGTTGCCGCCGCCGGATCTATGTTAATGCCAACTACAATGTGCGACGATATCTTATCAGTGTCGTCGACCGAGTAAAAATGATCACTCGTCACCGATGACCCCTGCGCGGTTATGAAAACCCAGTACAATACTTATGCTATTTATTAAAATCTTAATTCGCCTTATCTTTTCATTTTGTTAACGATGATAACGCTTACATGGGCAGCATCGTTTTCCTCATAAAATAAAAATATCCTATGTTCCTTCCAGCCATAGCAAGCTGCAATATTAGGGTGCCTTCCCGCCAAAACTTTCCAACCTGTATTAAGAGTGTGGTGGACTTTACGTACACTTTTTCTTCCGTAGTGAGACTAACCTAGTACTTATAAGTAGGTACTTAAATTATTATTATTTTTTACAAAAAATACAACCGCTTTGAAACAATGAAGTCAAAAATAACTTTAGTTCCAGAAGTCGGCGGCTTTGATTATTATTATTTTTATTTTCGCTTTTTAGCCAACCTACTTTTTATTTTCCAAATCCATTCAGAAACAGTAACAAAAATATTCTAAAAAAAGAAATCTATGCTTTGATATGTAACATATTATTATATGATTTTAATTGAGAGAGTGAGCGCAAAGCCAGTTGTCCACAAACCAAGATCAAACGTAATGATACTCGGTAGTACCATTTTTGTTGATAATGTGTAACGTAGTAGTAAATATAGTATTTGTCAACATAGCGGCGATGTCCGCTCGTTTATTTACAAACAGTGTATGGGCTGTAAAACATTCAACTGCATTAACATGACAATCTGGGTGTTCAATGAATTAATATGTTATACCTACCAATTTATTAAAATAATTAAATAAAGTGGGGGTCATCATCATCATCGTGCCTAGCCTTTTCCCAATTATGCTGAGATCGGCTTCCAGTCTAACCGAATGCAGTTAAATACCAATATTTTACATGGAGCGACTGCCTATCTGACCTCCACAACCCAGAAACTGGGCAATACGATAACCCTTGTTTTTTTTAAATTAAATAATATCGAAGTATTAACATTAAAAGGTTTTGAAGGTTTTCAACCGGTTACCAGAATAATAAGCTAATCCATGCAAAGAACACAGACATTATCTTACAGTAAGTTTTTTGAGATTCCGCTACGTAGTATTGTAATAGGTTAATAAACAAGCTGCACATGATATCATGCTCCTTAACCGATCAAATGGTTAACCGTTTGAATAGAACTCTTAATGATTCATGAATATTAGATACTAATGAACTACTACAGGATGATTATCTCCTTACGCCTAGCAACACGCTTGAATGTGGTAGACAGGCAGGACACGCCGCAATATATAGCGGCAGTAAGACTTGTAATGAAGAAGCGTCTGGAGAGACGGGCATGGCGCCTTACTTTTTGCCTGACGGGTGCTCCCCGGGCATGGCTGCTTCGAAAAGTTACAACGAAGTCTAATTCCAAAAAAAAACAAACTAAATTCTACCGACAGCAATTGTAAAAAAATATATTATAATGTATGTATAAAGGAAATGTCTCTAACACAGCTAATTAAACGTGTGTAATTTAAGGAAACATAATGAAAATATGCAAGTAATTTCCTATTACTGTACATTAACAAAAACATGAAGGACACTGGGTTTTTAATTTCAAGGGAATTCACAGCATCGACCGCGGTTTTCCTCAGCACGATGTTGTTGACAGCAATACATTGATAAGTAAGTATCCATACTATTAAAGAAGCTATTAAATTAATTACTGAACATTTACCGTAACACATGAAAATGTGACATTATTTATTATATTTCATTATGTTTAGCCGTAATTTATCTGTAGCTTTAGCTGTTAAGTACCTCGACAGGACAGAGTGGAAGAGGAAAACGTGTTGCGCCGACCCCAAGTAACATGGGACAAGGGTAGGAAGATGATGAGCTGTTAAGTACCTAAATAAATAAATCAAAAACAAAATAATAAACTAACTAAAAAAATATTTTTAAAAACAAGTTCTAATTTAGGTGCCATGTGTATGAGTACCATGGAGCGATGATGATGAGCGATGATGGATTTATTTGGTGAGTTACTATGTGTTTTGACTTCATGAGCATGCCAGTTGAGAGCTTGTCATGCTCACACAAATGTCTCGCTGATGGTGGCGCGTTTGTTGGATCACTAGGCTCCCTTTATGATGGTTGAGCTAGGTGGTGCTGATCCATGCGTTATGCTCGTGAACGAGTGCTGTCAGCTGGCATTGGTCATCTTTATTTTATTATTTTTTACTACTGTTTTAATATTTATAATATTTAATTATTACACTATTATATATATTTAAATATTTAATATATATTAAAAGTACAATCTTCTACCATTGATTAACCGTCGTGAGATCTCTGACTGTATATTTCTATTGAAAACGGTTCAGGGTGACATAAATTATTCTGACATCTTGTCAACTCTCTACTTCAACGTTCCAAGTAAGTCCAAACGGTTTAATCCACCATTACGGGTACCCTTTGCAACTACTAACTACAGGCAAAATTACAATAACATTGAATTTTTTTAATTTTGTTTCTCATTGTTAACAACCAGTCGTAATTTCTAATGTTTAGGTGATCTGCCTTCATATTTTACTTGTATTTTATTTTTTAGCCTTATTTGGCGGTGTGTATGCTTTGTTCCACAGTACTTTATACTACACAAGCTCTAGACGTTGAGACTTGTAATTGGCTGTCAGATAATCATGTTGTTATTAATCACCATTGTACTTAGCTGTAAGTCTTCCAAAGTCCTAAAATAAATAAATTTATCTTCATTGTTTTCACATGTAGCATCAACAAGAATAATGTAAATAGGACTTTGTAAAAAAACCTAATTTAAAAGAGTGCCGTGGAGTTTATTGCTCGTTCTTCTCCATAGAGGCCTACCTCCGTTTTGGAACGAGCAACTAGCTTCAACTTTCGGACTAACTGACCGACTCCTTGACAATTCAAAAGTGCCTGTAAATGGTCTAATTGAAATAAATGTTTTGACTTTGACTTTAAAATTATTACAATATTGAGTATTGGACATTGTATTGTCATCAGAACTAAAGGTTTATATGCAAAATTTCAGCTATCGGATACCAACAAATGGTCGAAAAATGGTTTGCTTTGAAAGGACAACTTACATACAATACGAACAGTGCAAGCTGAATAAAATTATAAATAAAAAAAAGAATTAAAGAAATGTATGGAAAATGGCGAAGAATGAAATTGCTACATCGAGTACAGGATGTGTCATGTATATTTTTTAATACTTTGGGCACACGTAGCTCCAAGCTCGGTTGCCGTACAAATGATTCTTTATAAATACCACTTATCGCAACTCATAAATTAAAGCTACTGAGTGGACCGGCTACGACTGTTGCAGAGTTACGAATCTTTAAGCTAACTAAAACGTAACGGGCCATTTTACCCAACCCACATGACGACGGGTTGAATAATGAAATGGACAGTTGGCTGACAGGCGGAATTCCTTGGATGCAATACCGCTATCGGGGTTTAATTTGAGTACAAAATAGTACCTATAAGTTCCTAGAGAGGTCAACATCCCCGTACTCCTTGCAAATATATCTCGTTCACTGAATACAAAAGGGCCACAAATCAAAAAGTATAAATTTTACACGACGGCCAAAACAAAATTCAGACCATGATTTTTTTAAATATTTCGTCATTTTTATTCATTCATATTAACATGTTAATATATCATTAGACGCGTTTTTACGTGCTGTATAGATTACAAATATTAAACATTTGAATAGCTGTTCATAAAGCTGAAAATGCATAAAAGTCCCTTTTGCATTCAAAATTTGGATCAATATCACAAAAATTATCTCAAAAATAAAACTCGATATTACAAAAAAAAAAGCTCTTTTAAGATTCCTTCTAAATAATTTATTAAAAAATCACTAATTAGTGACAGCTAATATTATTGATAAATGACAGAAATGAAACAGTATTCTATACATGTATGTATATAAATGCTTTGTCTTAAATAACCGACTGACTGACGGATCAACGCAGAGCCTAAACCGCTAATCGTAGAGACCTGAAACTTGGAGGGTGTGTTCTTTGTATGACGTAGATAAGATCCGATAAGAAAGGATTTTCCGAAATTGTCCCCCTTACGGGGTGAATCATCTGAAGGGGGGCAAAGTTTGCATGGGAGTATGTGATTCCTTGGTCCAATCTACTTTAAATTTCGCATTTATAAACATTCTTTAACAGAATTGATGGAAGACGTGCTTCGTATTATTCAATATGATTTAGTCAAAGGCGATGACTGACAAACTGAAATGATAAACGCATCCATTCAAAATCAGTACAATATCAAAAACTTTTATGGATAGGCTACACAAACGAGCTGTGTCGTGGATTTAGAGCGCTATATTTGTAATCACAAAAACTAGAATCGTGTTCGAAGGTTAGCAGAATAGCACGGGTCTTGTATTAATATAAATTAAAAAGGTGCATACGCTAAGCAGCCGTACAAAAGTTACAAAGATTTAAAAGTTAAAGGCTATTTTTTTCTCAATGTAGAAAAATACTGTTCTATCACTTTTATTTACCTGCTACTATGTACGTATTGCATTAAACAACCTTAATCGTACCAATAAAATCAAGTTATTAAACCATCATTACGTTTGTCTTTTTGATATAATTATGTAATACCAGACCTGTACAACGACACCCATTTTATTATAACTGTACAAGCCCATAATAAAATAAAATTATACTTCATCTTTGTCTCTTTTGGCAAGTAGGTAAATTATGTAGTTTATAGGTAGGACCCGTCAGCTAGGAACGGATTATACGATAGGATCAAATTAAAGGGGGACTTTGATTTGCACGCGGACTAAGTCGAGGGCAAAAGTAGACTCGATTTGGCCTTTCTGTAAGGCCCCGGACAATGAAAGGTAAATGAATCAAACCTGGAGTCTTCCGAAATCCCCCTAATGAGATATGATTGATAAAAAGAATGTGATGATTTAATTTTAATATTGAAGCAGTTAAACAGTAATGACCAGTGATAACATTATGTTCATAAAGAACGCAACTTAGACCTAAGCACTGTTATTCAATGTTTTGATACACTTCATTGTGATTTAGTGCCGAATTGAGGACTGGAAAATGGAGCTAACAAACCATATAAGCTTAATTTATTTCGCTACTTCATTAAACTTCTGACATTAATGCATTTTTCTTAGATTTATTAATAGATTGGTAACTTTTAAAACTAGTTTAGATAAATAATTTATTAATCATAAACTACTACGAACTACGATATTAATATGAGACTATACAAAGAATATTGTATGATCTACTGAGCTACCGACCTACGAAATAATATAAACTAATAATATTTTTTTATATATAATTATGATAATTATATTATTTGTTTTATTGGCCTATGTTCAGCAGTGGCCGTCTTACAGCTGAGATGATGATGATGATGATAATTATGTATAGATACTACTAATTTGCCATTCATCAATTATTTGCTTAGTCGGAGTCGTGCTCTGATAATGACCGTTGACCCTTAGGATGCCGAGATTAGAGAGTCGTTACCCTATGTCTAATGAGCTGATTACCATAGAAGAATGTGTCGCACAGGCCGTCTCAAATGATCTCGAGTTACGCGCAGTCAGGTAAAAAAGCTGAGTACCTATTAATGAGACGTATCGTTTTAAATGCTATCTTTACTAATTTTCTTGATTTGATGTGATTGGGTAGCCCTACGTCGTCGTCGTCAGTCGGAGGCGCAAGGTCGACGGCCGCGATAGCGACTTGCGCGCGCACCCGACCATCAACGCCTGTATTGTACTTAGTAGGTACCACCGACAAATGCAGTCAGTGTATCAATGAACACAGTGCGAGCGCTTGACTTATCTCGCCTAGATGATCTCCTTGTGTGAGGTCACTCGACACGAAATTCCTTTGTTTAACTAATACGTGGGTGTAAGCAGCGAGGGGTTACATTGTATTACGTGCCTAGTTAAATATTCATTGTTCTACGGGTGTTAAACTTTTTCTTTATTTTTTTCTTTTCAGTTCAAGTAAAATACAAATATGCGCGCGGTATTTACTACTGTGGCCGTTGGATTGGAACTGTATCAACTTGTTTACATGATTGTTAATGGTCATTATGCCAAGACTATTGTTGCAATTTGAAACTAATATAACTAATAATATAACATCGCCCAGGTGTTATGTACTGAGCCACGCTTTAAACGATTGATCAAACTTTTATTGCATAATATGTATTTGTTGATCATCATGACTATAGCCCCACGCACGCCTATCACCTAGGAAGTGATGCCGTCATGATCATGAACATGATGGATCGGCATCGCCTTAACTCAAGCCATTGACCAAGCTTCACACTATCAGCTTCGTAGTGTAGTGGCATCGCCTCGACCCGGGATCGGCTAGCTCCCAGCTTACGTCGGGGCGTCGCGTTGACAACGAGCCGATGAGGCGCTTAACGGAACAGAAACTTACAGGTTATTCATATCATCGCGATCATGTTTAGAGCTTCGTACCCGAAGGGTGCTAACGGGATCCTATTATTAAGCCTCTGCTGTCTGTCCGTCCGTCCGTCTGTCAGCCTGCTGGCAGTCCATAATAGCTAGACTCCAAATTTTCACAGAATATGTATTTCTACGGCCGCTATACCAAGAAACAAAAAAATAAATAACAGTTAAAATTAAAGGGGGACCCCATACAAGAAACGTGGTTTTTTGTGTTATGTTATATGTATGTAACAATATTGTAAGGTGGTATGGAACCCTTCCTGTGCGAGTCCGACTCGCACTTAGCTGGTTTTTATTTTTATTTTGTTCTAGACCATACCTGGAAACCTTCTGGTTACGAAGGCATTGATGGTCAAAGTACTTTTAGTTAGAACATATAAATACCCCCCACGACCCTTATGCACCCATAAGCACAATAAGTTGCGTGGGTTACAATGCATGGCACCAAAACCAGTGAAAAAAAGTTGTTCCCAGCAATTATTTTTGCACAATGTTGCTAAGTTTGATGGTTTGATGCATAGTAAACAGGTATGCCATGTGTCTTTTACACCCCATATAATTGATGAGGTCATCGGGTGCTTCACCACATTATCATTTGTTAATAATAAAAAATAAAAAAACAAAAATATTATTTGTTCTCTCATCACATGTACTACTTGGTATCTTTGCTAGCAATAATTAAAATGAGCCTTAAAATAGTAAGAGCGATGTAATAGCTTCTTACTGTTCCTAAGTAGGAAGCTGCAACTGCAGCTGCTGTAAGGTAATGCTGGGCACGGACTGTACAAGTGTACATACATTATACAAACAATAAGTACCTGTGTAACATCATGCTTGAATTACTCAACTTTATATACCTTGCAGGTGTATTTATTTTGTAAATATTATCCTGTTACATAAAATCACGTCTGTAATTCCCGAAGAGCTAGGCAGAGGTGTACCCATTAGTACATCCACATTTTGCCAGTTATGTTAAAATTCCATGTAGGAATCTAACCCAAGACCTCAGTGTCAGCAGTCGCGCTTTGCGCAAGATCAACAAGGCAGTATTATCCTGTATAATAAATATAATATATGTATATTAATGAGGACAACATATTCAGAACATAACATACCTACTACTATCATCGGATTCTGATTGGTAATTCAATGTAATTGTAAAGGAATCAAATAGATCTAAACATACAATAACAATTAGATGATTGTACAAGGATACCTAGTTGATTCAATTGTTTGCTTGTCATGGAAAATTAAACTCCTATTGTTATTTAACCGATACTAATTAGTTAATCATGCCTAATTACAAATGGCATTTTACCATATAGCAACTTGATTATTTTAACAAAATTGGCATAATGATTTGATGTACAAGCGTACAAGCGTCCAGCGAAAGTGACAACACACACTGTTAGTGTATGAGGGCCCTGCCCGACAGACAGCGAGCGAGCTGTCCCCAGCAGAACCAAGGCAACATAGCATAACACTGTTGTGGCTATTCATGAGCCAAGGACTTATTGTATAGAAATGTATCCATCTGGTTAATGTTTTGTAAATTATTCGTCATTGATACTGGTATCCTGGATCAGTTCATGAAGGAATCAAATACCCTTTTTTTAATATCAAAGGTACTCAGCTAGAGACTAAAACTATTTGATATATATATGTATAGTTGCATGTAGATGATGCATGGAATTACTTATTAGGCTTATTATCCTAACTAAACCTAATATAGAAATGGAAATATCCACTTTATTTTGCATTTTTATTGTATTTCTCATTCAGGCTTTCCAAAAAGAATATGTTATTCAAACATAACATACCAGTACTTTTATTTTAGAATTATTATTTCATTTCAATTATTTTGCTGTTGGAGTATAAATAAAGTCTCTGTCACTGTAAAACTCTTTTCTGACTATGCTATAATATAATAGCATAATTATGTTCATGGCAAAAAAATATCACTCAACCAACATTCATTTATCTAAAACACATTCACACTTTGATTTATACTATATTTAAAATAAATGAATGCTGAGAATATTGAACTGTGCTATTAGTACTCATACATTAGAGTGATTCAAAGAGTACCATTACATGTCATGATTCCAACTCAGACAATGGGAATTAGTAGCTTAAGAAAAGCTCCCGAACCTTCCTCTTAGAGGCACTTCCCACAGCCAGCAGGTCAAGAGGAAGGAAGCATTTTTAGTAACATGTGGCGACTACGGACTACGAGGATGGACTACGAGTAGTGGGTACCTTCAGGGTAGGCCTGCTTCTTAGCAATGACGTCGATGACGGGGTGCGTGCAGTTGTACAGCAGGCCCATGGCGCGCATGTCGAACTGGATGCAGGCCGTGTACACCGTTTCGTTGAAGGGCGGCTCCGTGTACCGCACTGGCTCGCGGCCCATCACCTCCACCACCTCCTGCAGCATGCTGCGCGTGATGTTGTTCTTGCGGCGCCCGATCTCCGCCGCCGCGCCGCGCAGCCACACCATCGCCACACAGGCACACAACACTACATTGCACATTTTGTTGGCCATCGCAACCATTTCAGAGCACAGACATCACTGATACGACGCGACACACCACGCAAGCACTGCACACTCTATTTAAACTAGATTGTGGTTATAAACTGTCTGTTTGCAAAACAAACTTCGAGATACCCGTAAGTTTACTGAAGACTGAGCCGTTTACTAAACCTAAACATAAATAAACAGTCGAATGAGGTCGATAATCACTGCGGAACTATCAAAACGTTACGCCTAGTTTTTCCGTCAGACTTTCAAGTTATATTGAAGTTTAATCGATAATCTTTAAAAAAAAACTGAGTTTTATGTTACGATTCACATATTTAAAACTTGAATCTTTTGTTACAAGAATAAATCAACCGGCCCGCCCGACACAACGAGATGGCCGAGCCGATTTGATTCGATGGGCGAATTGTGCCGTTGTGCGATGGACTGCACGACGATGATTGGACCACTTCGTAGAATTGAATTCGGTCACTCACAGCTCACAGCCATGGAAAAAGTATGTGCTGTATTTACTACTAAAGATGGGCAGTGTTGCCAACAGATAAATTAGCTAACCACCACCACCAGATTAATCACTTACCAAAAACGGCCTCTAATAATGCCACCAGTCCATCACTAAACAAAGAAAACAGGGATTTGTGAGCCTGAGTTGTAATCAGTTATGGTTTAAAAGAAACGTTATATTTTTCTATTTATTAAAATAGAAAAAAAAATAGATTTTAATGAATAAAATAAGTTATTCAATACAATAATCAAAAAATCTAAATAAAAAAAATAGTTTTTATTTAAAACATTTTATCTGTGTTGACACTAAGAGCGCCCGCAGACTTGCAATTTCAAGTTGGCCGACTAAAGTCTGGCACTATGGCTAACGAAAGCAGAGCACATGAAAGCGCGGCAATTTCAAAAAATGCGCTGAATCGTTTTCAGCTACTGAAGTTGATACTAGAAAAAGTAATTACTAAAATTAGGAAATGGAATAGTACCAATTTAATTTATTCACATTAAAGTTTGGAGGTTTCAGCCTTTCAGCTGAGATTTTTTTAAACTGCCGCCTTTTCATATGGGCATCTTTCGTTGGCCAGACTCTATCGAACAACTAAGTTGCATACTTTCATAATTTAATCGACCTACTTTATTTTAATGATTGTAAGCCGCAGCCCTTCGATTAAGTCGGTGACAGTGTAGCTAGGGACGTGTAGTAGATAATGCGAAAAAATAACGTAGAGCGTTCTTTAATGTTCGCTAATTGTAATTGAATTCTAACAAGCCAGTAGAAAAATCCACCAGCCACTAAAAGCAATATTTCGCCATTACAAGGGGGTCGGAAACCACCTGTTTTAATGGAAAATTCACTAAGTTGGTAACACGCTTAACAGGTCTTTGCTCCACGGCTCACCACCATTGACCATTGTATCTATGACTTGCAGTACTGTGTACCTCCATCATATCGCATGTACCCACTAACTTGTACTTAAGGATGGGGCTTAACTCCGAAAAAACTGCCAGCTCGAGACATAAAATGGCCTCCGACCGAATAGTAATATGGAATTTTCAAACATCAAAAAGGAAGAGGTTCAAAATTCGGCCTAAGTTATTTTTTTGTATATTTGTTACGCGATTACTCCAATTATGAATTAATTTGGATGATTATTTTATGTACTGCCACCGACTTCAACTAAAGCAATTAGAAGCGTTAAAATGGCACATATGCTACGTTCTGGCAGAAACATTTTCTACTTACCTTTTTAAGGGATTAGTATCCTCATAGGTATACACCTATCGTAATACCCACGCATAGACAAAATTTATTTGATAGAGATCTATAGCGACATCTATCGCACAGAATGAGAACTACAACTAGGGCTGCCATCAGCTAAATTGCCGACGCCAGATATTTGGGTGAAATTGAGGTAGCTTTTTATCGGATATCCCAGAAAAAAAAATCAATAAAAATTTACAGAGGGCAGGAATGTTTTCGACTTACTTTATACTATCTTAATATCATAGGCAAATTACAGTCTTTATAAATTTGTAGCCTATGTTATTCTTATGTACGAATATAAGCTTTGAAACTGTAAAGTTTCATGAAAATCCACAACATACATAACATCACGCCTTTAATCCCCGAAGGGTTAGGCAGAGGTGTACCAATTAGTACACCCACATTTCGCCAGTTATGTTCTGTCATGAAAATCCGTCCTGCAGTTTTTGCGTGAAAGAGTCAGAACATCTATCCAACATCACATCTATACATGGGGGTGGTTTGGATAGCCCAAGAGAGGTTTCCAAAATTTTCTTTGCATGGCCATAATTGGGCCTCCCTGTTTATCACCGGTTAAGATTCATTTTATTCTGTGTCCGTAACTAATAATCCGTAAATAATGAATCTCCGTAACTAAAAATCAACGAATTTAACGGATATTTCATTTGCCAAATTATTTGATTGTTTTTTAAAGAATAAACTTTTTTTATAACCTTTATTCTGTAACTTAACATTCTTTTTAAATTACAAATTAACAATAATAATAATTACAAATACAATACGACTAGTTAATGTTAAATCCATGACCGCGGAGAGCGGGTGTAGCGTAGCGAATATGTACAGAAGTGCCGCGAGCTGACCTCCCTAGGCTTAGCTATACGGTGGCACTTTTGGTCGCTCGACCCGACTAAAGTTTATGCATCATTGAAATAGTACCACAACACTTTTAACAAGTTTATATAAAAAGTTGAAACAATCGGTCATACAATATAGGTGTTTAAGTGCTGACATTTCATGATATCACAAAAAATTGTACATATACTCGTAGAATGCCTACTTTGTTAGAGCAGTAAGAATGGATTGTAAGGAACGTTTGTAAAGTCCGAAAATAATTACGTATCTCAATCCCAACGTTGGTCCCGATATTTGACTGTAATCAATCAATAGCAGAGTTTGCAATCTGTAGCAGCCGAGGACCGCGGGTCAGCGTTGGGGTCTGACATATGTACACTACACCCGCTGGCACAGCATGACGGCGTGTAACGGTTACAACGTGCTCAGAGTTCAGTGTAAGGCAGCCACGCGTCACACGAGCTGGTCGGCGGCGGTGCTGGCCAGCAGCGTGACGCTCTCGTCGGCGTCGTGGGCCACGCTGGCCAGCGCGTCGCCCACGCTGGCGGCGCGCAGCGCGCGGCAGTCCAGCCCGGCCAGCTGCTCGTACTTGTGCAGCAGCTCCTCGGGCACGTTGTACACGATCAGCAGCTGCTCGTCCGTCTTGAACTTCTTTATCAGACGTTCTAGCACCTGAGCACAATAATCCCAGTGGTCACGTCGAACGGTCAGTAGGCCGTCGCACAGTGACTCTATTGTTTTAGTTACTTAGGGACCAACCTTGTTTTTACTTGTTTCTTTGTGTGGATGGATAGAGCTCATAAATCTCAATAATATTTGCCCTGATGTTTTTTCTTAAACTTTATACTTTGGGAAGAAATCAATATATGAAATGAAATTCCTGCTAAGTAGAAACAAGTAAAAAAACAAAGTCGGTCCCTGAGTCAGTAGGCGGCGCGACCTGCATGGCGGCGTAGTCCAGCATGGCGAGGTGCTGGCAGTCCAGCAGCACGGGGCGCGGCGCGGCGCGCGCGGCGGCGCGCAGCACGCGGCGCGCCAGCAGCTCGGCGCTCACGTACAGCACGCCCACGGCCGCGCGCACGCGCAGCACCTCGCCCGCCGACGTCTTGAGCGTGTGCACGTGCACGGTGGGGCGCATGAGCTGGCGCAGCAGCACGCCCAGCGACGCCACGGCGCCCGCCAGCACGGCCAGCTCCACGGTGCGCGCGATGCTGACGCAGAACGTCAGCGCCAGCACCGCCAGCTCGGGCCGGTCGCGCCGCCACAGCCGGAACACGATGCGCAAGTCGATCTGTAACCGCACGCACGTGTACTGTCTGCGCGTCTTTTATCATGTTATAACGCGAGACAACAGCACACAAAACGATTAGCGAATCATAAATTGTCCACGATGCCTCATGTTTTTGATATATTTCAGCAGATCGCTTGCAGAAGTGCCGGTAACAGGGAATGTGTAATCTGTGCAGTAGAAGGGAAGGAGGCCGACAGCCTCAACGGTAATTTGATGAAATTGCCGATCTACTAGGAAATTTAATATTCTTTTTTTAGTTGTATAAATAATTAATAAATAATAATTAATACTCCAAAATGAAATATTGTCGTCAAGCTTCGATGTTGTGACATAAGTACACGGGTGCCGTGCCCCACTACTTCACTAGACATTAATACTACAGGCAGCCACGCCACCTACTGCGTACTGTCTGCTGCAGACGGCCAGTGCCGTCTGAAGTCGACCCTGTATGTATGTATAGCTATTTAAGTGACAAGTAATGAGATAAGAAGCCAACATGGCAGTGTAATAAAGTACGTCGGTTCTTAATCAACTTGGTGCGAGAACATTCACTTAACGGGTCACAGGAAAATCTCCGCATAATTGATCTACAATGAGCGTCAGGCAGTACATTCAATTAAACCGTCAGAGGTTATCGCGAGTTATTGCTAGCGCCACCCCCGGCCGCGGTGCGTTGGACTCAGACAGCGCTCTCTCGACCTACGCAACGTCTAGTCATTCATGCTCAGCCTTGTAGTAAGGATAAGGTAATCGATATTATTATTTAGTTTACCATAAATAAATCGTGACACTATTTTGTTATTATTTTAAAATTTGTTTATTTTGTTGGGGACCGAAGTTACAAGCAAAGGCTTGCAAGAAGGACGGGTGGTGGGGCGGTGGGGCCACTAGGTTCCCTAACCTGCTACCCTTAGCGTTTGGCAATACAGCAATATCATTGAAAACTGATCATCCGTTTGTTACGTGATCAAGTATGCCTAATGTGAGCACTGCTCGACGCTCAGTAGCAGAACTAGCAGAGATACGAAACTTTGTATAATAAGTTTATTTTGATAGAAGATATGAACGCCGTGTTTGAAATCAGAATGCAAAAACTACGATATAAAATAAAGGTAAAATATATAGGTATATATTTTAACAATTGCCAAAAAGTAGCTTATGAATATTTTAGTAGTGTTATGAAATTTTAATTTGCCATTTATTTCATGTCAGCTTTATAATGTACTTTATAGCAAAGGCTTGTTGTCTTTTCAAATATTTTTTATCTTTATTTTATATCTCTGTAGTACGTTTCCATAGGCTCACTGCCAACCTTCTCGATAGCAAAGCCGCTGGCAGCAGCTAGTACAATCATATTCATACCGAAAATGAATATCCTCGACTACGACGATGTTAAGGCGGCGTGCGGATGTGACAATGAACATGTTCAACTAAATATAGTAAGATGAAGCACTCACCATAAATATGACGGCACAGATGAGCACAGACGAGAGGCACGCCTTCGGGATGAAGTAGAAGTACTGCGTGAGGAAGATCAGCGCCAGCAGCGTGATGATTCCTGCAAGCACACGAGCACGTTACGAGCACGTTACGAGCACGCTAGGCGTCAGAGGCGTGCGGCGCGGCTACTGCGACACGCACCCGAGTACAGGCCGGCGGCGGGCGTGCGCACGCCGCTGGAGTGCGACACGGCGGAGCGGGTGAAGGCGCCGCACGTGGGCATGGCGTGCACCAGCGAGCCCGCCATGTTGCACAGCCCCAGCGTCACCATCTCTTGCGTCGCGTCCACGCGCCCGCCCGTCGCTGTAACGGAAGCATGCGTAGCGTCTCAGTTGTAAAGGTACGTTATGTACATTTTACCTATAAAAAGCCGGCAGATAAATCAATAAAGTTACAGAAAGCCTTGGCGATGGCGATGTTGGCGAGCACCATGACGATGGGCATCATGATGACGGCGGAGCCGAGCTGCTGCACCATGTCCACGAAGGTCACCGTGCTGTTGTCCAGCACCGCGCTGAAGGGCGGCGCCGCCAGGCGCGGCAGGCCCGGCTCCACGCGACCTGCGACGCACAAAGTGGACGATTTGTAATTTTCGTCTTTGAAAAATATAATTTCATTCATCTACGTTACACGTCGGTGTTTGGGACGTAGGTCGTAGACCTTCATATGTGTATATTTCAACTTGTTCGGTCTCGCATTTGGAGCAAATTAGCTGTGACAGACAGGTACACGAGGGATGACTTAAGGGTACCTACCTACAATTTTTTATTCAGATGTACGAAACCCTAAAGATAAACAAAATTTCATTTAAATAGACATTCACATTTGCCCTTATTCAGAAAGACATAGCGTGGTTGTACAATCCACTGGCGATATTAAAGTAGGCGTTGTTATAATCAATATAATTGTTTACCGGATAGCTTGAAGAGCGGCTGGTTGGGGTGGTGCGTGAGGTAGGCGAAGGACGACGCAGCCAGCACCACGAGCGCGTTGCGGCTGATGGACACCAGCCACAGCGCGCGCGCCAGCCGCGCAGAGCGCACGCGCACGTCCTTCAGCTTCTGCGCATACAAGAGCTCCGATGTGTACACTAGCACGGGCACAGGCCGGAGCACTGCGCCGCGGCACGTACCCTGAGCAGCAGCAGCACGGAGCAGCAGACGGCGCCGAGCGTGCAGTCGGCGTAGCGCACGCTGTCCCACTGCAGCACGATGAGGCGGATGTTGTCGGCCACGGACTCGGCCGTGAAGCTCAGCCCCAGCAGCCCCTTGATCTGCGCCGCCACGATGATGAGCGCCGTGGCCGACGTGAACCCGCTCGTCACCGACGGAGATATCAGGTCCACCAGGAAACCTACACAGATGGTACATTTAAACCTGTTCTAACTTACTATATACATTTTTGCGTTACCTTCATTTGCTCAAGCTTTACATAAGTACATTGTTTATTTATTGTCACCTGTCTGATATGTATACGCTGGTCGGTCTGGATCACAGGCTCGTTCAAATGGCTCAATAGGGCGGACATAGGCTCACCACAGAAAGGTGCCATAACTTAAGCCTTTCAAAGGTTGTTTTATCTAGAGCTTCAGTCAGTAGTCTGCGCCACCTGACTACATTGCCAGCGGCCAGGCGATGCACACCACTCACTGCAAACACGCTACAGTCCCGCAATACCCGTCGCTTGTCGCGTTTCTATAAATCCCATAAGCATAAATAGCATATATGGACCCGAGCCGCGAACAGTATTAGGTATATGGGCATTCGATGGAAGCGTCGAAAGGTGTGCAGGATCTAACATGACATCATTCAGTCGCACATCGGTCAGCTCAGACACAGAGAACACGCGGGTGGACCTGCTCGCACCATTTTAACATTTGATTACGAACTAGTTGGATGGCTGTCGTAAACTAGGAAGCTAACATTTTATTGCCGACTGCCACTCGCTGTAGTTCACACAGTGTACATACCTAATGAGGTAAATATTTGTACATTATTTAATGTGGTATTAAGTGAAATTAAAATGTACAAACATCTTATACTGTCATAAACATGGTGCGATAAGTAAACTGTGTATACTTAAGACACTCTGCACACGAAGCAATCTCTCGATCTCCGAGTTGCAGCTACAGGCAACTTGCAACTAGCTGCTGACTACGATTTTCATATCGTTTTAACATACTTCGCAGACGCAGCAGTTGGTGCAACTGGCACAGTGCACCGCGTTTCGTCGCTTAGCGCGGGGCCGCAAATTTTAACATTCTAACCAAGTATCTCAATTTGTATAGAAAACATACTTCGGACAACACTGTGTCGGCGACAATGTTCAAAAATGTGCGGCACCGCGTTACGCAACGGAGCGCGGTGCAATTTTAAAAGTGTCTGTTTTGTCAATTAAACTTACGTCGTCTGTGGAGAGCTTAAAGGGTGCAAATGGAAAAGATAAAGAATGCCAATCAGTGTTGAATGATCCGTCCACCACGTACACATGTAGGATGGCGACAGACGCGCGCGCATCTATACCGCCCCTTCCAAACTCACTGAAGCGCTCTATTAAAGCTAAAATTATCAGAATATAATTTACCGACAATCTGTTTAATTTAGGTATTCTATATATTACCTAGGCAATGTATAGAATACCTGGGGCGTACAGGCAATTTACGAAATATTATAAATATTATTGTCCATTATATACTTTACCTAGGTAGTGTACAATTCCTAGGGATTCTATTGAGTACCTACTTGTCCACTGGCAATGTGCCAAATCAGTCTATATGTTTATGTAAAAGCCCAAATAATGGTAAATCATAGGTTTTAGTAAATCTTTGAATTGGTATTAGCCTAGTGACTGTACCTAACCAACTTGGCTGTGGAATGGTTAGTCACAGTCCTAACTCTTTTTTTGGTTCGTGTCTAAAATCTTACTTATGTCCTACTCAATGTTACCGGCCAAACCTGATTTCAGCCCAAATTAGTTTGGTCTAGGATCAACTAGTTTGGCCTGAAATTGGGTTTGGCAGTAAGACATAAGTATGTATGGGTAAGGGTATGTTATGGTTCTCGTTTTTAAACCATTCAGAAAAAGGAGCCCCTCGCAGCCGCAGACCGCGCCTCCGTCGACTACGCGGAAACTAGATTGGCCTGGGCTCTTCATTGCACGCTGCGCGCGTCCTCCCACCCGCGTTGCACTCAAACAAATGCAAGCAAGTAATCAAGTCGCAACACGTTTATTGTCTGCACACTGCTCTATTACACACATTGACATTACCTGTTGCGCATTCGGTATTGTATAGAATACCTAGGCAAAGTAAAAAATAAATAATATTTCACAAATTACCAGCCCGTTTTAGGTATTCATTGCCTAGGTATATAGAATACCGGATCATACAGATTGCCGGTAACTGATACACTACTTTTTACCGTAAAGTCCCAATTGAGCCCAATCACTTGGGAAAGTCCAAAGAAGTTACGATTGCACTGTATGACAGATGTAAAATAATGAGATGGATGGTGTATTGTTGTCCGAAATAAATAAATTAATTTTATCTAAATGCCTTCACTAGCCTACTACTACAGGCATGACGGCTCATAGAATACATGTACACATGTCATGGAATCGTGTTGGAGATCGTACACGAGCTAGTGAAGAGGACGACGGGTGCGCAGGAGCGTTACCTAGTCGCAGCAGGCCCATCATGAGCACGACGCAGCCCGACAGGAAGGTGAGCAGCACCACGAACTCGACGGGCAGGCCGCGGCAGATCTGCAGCGTGAACAGCGCCATCAGGCTGGTGGGCCCGATGGACACCTCCTTCACCGTGCCCAGCACCACGTACAGCATCGTGCCTGCGGAAACCTTCCCTACAGCAACTGCTCCACATTACCACTAACTTCCTATGCACACCACGGGTTTTCCCAAAGCTTGTATATTGCTTGTATATACAAGCTACTATAATTAAAAACATTAAAAAACACGACTGCCAAAATTCCACATATTTGTACTTTGTTTACTCGTCATTTTTTATTACGACTTTTTTTACAGTGTTATATATTTTTTAAATCTACTTGTCAAATTCTAGATGATAAACATAGACACGTCCAGATTCATTAAAAAAAATAATTAAGGCTGGTATTAATTTACGTTTTAAAGTGACTACACAGGATTCTTTTTATTTTTAACTAGCCTATGTTACTCGGAACAATGCAAGGATTGTAACGATACCCCATACATCTAAATCGGTTCAGGCGTTCAAAAGTTATGGTGGAATAAAGAATCTCACATACATACATACATTAATCCTGAACACATAACACTCCTTTTTTTGGGGCAGTCGTGTAAAAATAGCATTACTATTTACTGTGCACACGCGAGCTGTTTCCCACGGCTGCATTCAAACCCTCTATAAAATGGAAAGACGCCTCTACGACGAACTAACTGAACTTGTAGTAAAATACTCTACATACTGCTACATCATAATCTCTTCTAAATTCTGTGGATCAATAATAAAAATATCCAATAGTTTGCGTACTGGGAATACCATTAGATATAATTTACTGTCGTAATGTGGATGACATTACGACGGTGAAATTGAACTTCACATAAAGTTACATTTCGCACATTGCATAATGCTGTTTGTACTACTTTCTGGCGCCAGATGCAGCTGAGTTAGTGTGCGCGGCTCCAACTTAAGAAGTTGAATGGAAATACAGACTATTCTTTTTATCTTGAATGTATGAATGTTTTTGCGACTTTGTCGTTGGAGTGCCATAATAAATAAATAAATAAATTGCTGTTTGAAAATTGAAATAACGCGCTCACATTTCGAGCGGGGTGCAAACCACTGGCCAATATAAAAAAAATCCCAATCGTTTATTATTTTTAAATTGGAATCGGTTATGGAATTAAGACTGAATGTTTGAATTATAAAATGTTTTGGTCAGGTTGCCGTGGTATGCAACCATCACAGTACCTTTCAGTGTATTTATAAAAATCTTCTGCATTCATATACAAATATAACATAATATCACGCTTGTAATCCCCTTAGGGTTAGGCAGAGCCCATTAGCACACCCACATTTCGCCAGTTATGTTAAAGTCCCAAGCAATAGGGACGAGTCTATTTCCATCAACCGGGCACAAATCCAGACTTTGAGGCTGCTACTGAGTAATTCCTGATGAAAAAATCCAATAATACTTTGCCCGACCTGGGATTCGAACCCAACACCTCATGCTTAGTAGTCGCGCTTTGCGCCCACTAGACCAACGAGGCAGTCCAAAATATATAAATCTGTTTAAAAATACCGTGATGTCCACAGAAAAAAAGAAACACTTTGTTTATCCTGGCAGATAGTGACACGATTAAATGCCAATGCACATAACAGTTTTTATGAAACTTCTGAGCAATATTCAAAAAAATAAAGCGAATCCTAACTATAGTTCCGGGAGTCGGTGGTAACACAATATACCTACAATAGTCAAGCCCAGATAGGTAAAATAAGTGACTTAAAATAAAATTTAGTATTGTTAATTTTTTTAAGCATTCTTTGTTAATTTTTTTACACGACTGCCCCAAAAAAGGAGTTTTATGTGTTCAGGGTTAATGTACCTATGTATGTATGTATTTGAGATTCTTTATTCCACCATAACTTTTAAATGCCTGAACCGATTTAGATGTATGATATCGTTAAAATCCTTGCATCGTTCCGAGTAACATAGGCTAGTTAAAGATAAAAAGAATCCTGTGTGGTCACTTTAAAACGTAAATCGATACCAGCCTCAATTATTTTTTTTAATGAATCTGGTCGTGTCTTTGTTTTTCGTCTAGTATTAGACAAGTAGATATAAAAAATATATAACACTGTAAATAAAAATCGTCGTAAAAAAAACTGACGAGTAAACGAAGTACAAATATGTGCAATTTTTGAAGTCGTGTTTTTTTTTTTTAAATTATACTAGCTTGTTATAATCTTGTAAAAAAGTTGTTTGTTACTAATGTTTGTGGAGGATTTTCCTCCTTGCTTCTACTTAGGTACCTGCAAATGGGGTGAATCGGAACGAAACATTCAAAGGGCTTTTGACATTGAAATAATATAGTTTATTGACAAAAAGAAGTCTTAAGTCTTCACTACATTAATAATTATAATTTAGTGTCCTTGTTAGCAACAAACTATATTATGCATTGGTGTTTCGAATTTGTGTGAATATAATCTGAAAGTGATGGAAACTTAGCAAAAGATTTTTGGTTTCATTAATTTGTGCTCAAAAAGACAGGACGCATCATGAGCATGAGTTTCGTTATGTGGTGTTGTGGTCGCCTCACATACACACACCGCGACATTAAACATTTTGTTACGAACTCCGCTGTGTGGGTGACAATTCTCGAGTCTACAATTATACCACAATGCACAAGGCCATAACCACCTTTAGGGTGCTTGTTAAAATAATGAATGGCGTACCAACGAAAGAGGAGTAGAGTCCGTACTGCACGGGCAGGTTGGCCAGGCTGGCGTAGGCGATGCTCTGCGGCACCAGCGTGAGGCCCAGCGTGATGCCCGCCACCAGGTCGGCCAGCGCCGACACGCGGTCGTAGTGCGGCAGCCAGCGCAGCAGCGGCACGCGCCGGCGCAGCACGCGCCGCCAGCCGCCGCCCTTGCCCGCGCGCCGCGGCATAGGCAAGCCCACCTCCGATTCCATACTGTCGCGGTTACTGTTCGCTCACAACGTACGAGGACGAGTTACGACGACGATGACGACTGTTGACCGACTAGTTTCATTAATTAATTTTATTAATTAGTATTATTATAATCGGAGTGTCGCGCGTCCGAGCCCGCCGTGCGAGCCTTACTGTGCTTTTGGATGGACGAGCCGCCGCCCGTTATAATTCAATTCATTATCTCGATATCAGTAAACCTTTCCGATGTGTAAGTAAACAGCTCGGGACAAACAGCGCAGATACCGCGCTCGTTGCAGCGCGCGTGCTCCTGTGCTCACTCGCGCGCTGCACGCCGCCACCGCACTGCTATTGGGACCCTGTCCAGACGGCCAGCCGCAAACCTGAACTACCACAATCACGCATACTCCTGGCTGTGCCGCGACGCACTATCTTTACTCACTCTTGTACTTGCCGCAGTTTTCCAATAGCCCGCAAGCACTCGAGGCTATAAAACACTGTAAAATCGACCAACGTTTTGAAAACTTTTAAGGAAAACCAAATAACCTTTTACCTTTCCAAAATTAACTACGATCTAAAATATACAGTGTAAAAGGTTGTTGTCAACGCTATCGCTGGTGGAGTGGACGTAAACAAGTGCAAGCGGCGCGGTACGCGGACTCGGTGTGGACGCGCGACGTCTGCGCCCGCGCCGGGGGCGGCTTCACACCAGCCGCACTACATACCTACGTATATATTTATTTAATAAAAATAAAACAATATTAGGTATCGTACTTTGTAAAGAAACAACTGATAGCTTAGGACTACTTAAGGGGGAGTATTCCTTACCGACTTCAAAAAAGAGGTTTTATTTTTGTCTGTAGGTATGTATTTTTTTTATGTGTTCATCGATATTTTCGTCAATTGATGACCGATTCAAAATCATCTTTTTTGTTTGAAAATGCTACTCCTGGGGCGCGGTCCTGATCAATTCAGGACCGCGCCCCAGGAGTTCGCAAAATTTTAATGTCGCCAGTGTTGCTGAATTTGTTCGAAAGTGTTACCGTGGCCCTGGAACGTAAAGGGCATTAGAAGAAACACGGATGGGTTTTTGGTCAGTAAAAGTCTGACACTTCCTTCCGCTCCGCCCACAGCGGAAAAAGTCATTTTGATGATTTCCCATCCTTTAAAAATAAAAGAAATTATTATTAAAAATTAAATTAAAACAAAACATTAAATAAACCTTTGTATTTAAAATGTTTGGATTTGTGCCCGGTTGATGGCAATAGGCTCGCCCCCTATTACATGGGACTAAAAACATAACTGGCGAAATGTGGGTGTACTAATGGGTACACCTCTGCCTAACCCTTCGGGGATTACATGCGTGATGTTATGTTATGTTAAGTTATTTAAAATAAAATAAAAAAAAAAAGTTGATGCTGTTTACTTAAAGTTTGTTTTTTATTATTATATTTTTTATGGTTATCCTATTTATTAAGCCAGTGAATATTTCATAACAGTAAAATTTAAGTTTTTTTAATTTAATTATTTTAAGGTTCCTCTCTCTGGATCCCTAACCGCCGGTAGCTTGGGTTTTACCACCTCGTTGCAGGCGGAGCACTATTTTTATACATATATATTTTTTTTTTTAATATTATTTGTTTTTTAAAGGAAAATATGTGTAAAAATATGGAAAATAAAGAAAATGAGGTGTAAAAGAAATTAAAGGCCTGAGGAGATGGAACCCCTCAACAACGAGCAGTACCTACACGGATTGTGATTTGGTTATTGTACTGCAGAACAAATACTATTGCTGGTTCGTTACCATTCCGTGCTCAACTGATCATGGACTTCGAAGATACACGTGACACGTGTCACCGACGAACAGTATACATAGCTATCCAGTGGAAGGGGTATCTTGCGGAAGATCAATCACATTAGTTGGGCAAGTTACAACAAATGGTATCACTAAGATACTATTTGGATTATGGATTTAGATGATAAGAAACAGGAACCAAAAAGCGGAAAATTAAAAGAGGTTTTACAATAAGACAACAGACTTTAAAAACTACATCTATCAAATACGTATATCTTAGAACGATTCAATGCAACGAGGAAATAGTCTCCAGGTTCCACGAGTAACAACACGATTACTCGTGGAACCTGGAGCACGTGCGGCGTGGCCGTACTGCTGTGTGCTCGAACATACGTGTAGATGGAAAAGATAGTCACGATTGCCTTATAATTACTAATGATTACATCCACAAAAGTGTACGTATGTGGATGTAATCGATCCTATATCGTGAGCATCACCTGCGCACTACGCTACGCACGGCGCCAAGCCTTGTTACATATCTGCCACATTACATAAATGGGTGTGTTATGGGAACTCATCACTAACAGCGCAGAGGAAATGTAAACATTTGGTGAAAACAATGTAATTCAACGCAAGTGTTATATGACAATTATTTATATGCAGTTGTTTTGCTGTGACGCGCTAACAGACAACTTGAACAAACTTTGTTTACTTTTGACATTATGTCACCTATAGGTGCAGTATGTACTTAGCGTTCAGATTGATGACAATACTCGCCATCATCGTCACCGTCACGGCGACGTATCATTGGTGAATAATCAGCTGAACCTTAAGGGTAATTTCGTTACACATGTAGGTACCTAATAAAATCAAACCAATCAATCCAAAAAATAAATCTAAAGTAAATTTCCTCGTAAAGGAAATTCAATGTTTTTCAATTGTCAAATTAATAGTCAGTCACATAATTGTGTTACGCAATGAGGGTGCTTGTAGCAGTACGTCATAGTATCCCCAGGGAACGAGTACGTATCCGTAGCACGAGGCGCACGAGCCGGCTATGCGGTGAAGCTAAGCTTCGAGGCAGTGCGTCTGTTTCCACCAGAGCTAAGTGGTGCAGCCAAGCGGGTAACTTGAGCTTTGAAGATGCGCATTGCGCACGCAGAGGGCATACAGCACTCTGCGCGTTCAATAAACAATGGATTCAGGGTGTTGATGTGGTTGCCGCGCTACTGTAGTGCTTCTGGTATGTTCACAGAAGCGGGCATAGATGGCTTTTACGCCACCATGCGCCGGGCACGCGGCAGCCCCAACAGCATCCTGAGCACTACTACAGCGGACAGGTGGGACAGTCCCATACTGGGGCATTGGATACGCCTACATGCCACTGTGGCGTTTTTATTAATTGTTTTGCTTTCGTTTTTCTGGCAGATGTAAGTACTAACACTAGTTTCTAAGTTTTGTGTTGTACTAACCAAATGGATTTGGTCTGAAATTAAAGAATTTTATTTTATTTATTTATTGCTAGTTCGTAAAAAAACCGGCTAAGAGAGAGAAAATATTTTTCCAGTTTCAAAGGTCAACTTTTATTTTTTTAGTCCGTATATATTAGGATACTGTATTATATAGTAGGGTTGGGAACCCTATCTGCACCCCTGCAATTGCAATTAATATTTGCGATCTAAGTGGACCAGCATTATTTATAACTCTTTCAAATTGCAATTTGATGTTTAACTCGATTCTGGAATAAGCATCTGCGACACACAAAGTAGCAACGTGAGCGCTCTTTTCTGAGTGAAACACGCTTCTATTAGCTTCACTTGTAACGAACTGTGTAAAAAAAATGTTGGAAGTAGAATTTAACCATCTTCAAATCGTTGTATTGACAATACAATACTACGGTACCATCGACCTGGCCTGATAATGGACCCGGAAGGTTAGCACAGGAACTGCGCAACGGGACAACTCGTCCAATGAGTGTTTGAGCTTGTTTAGATAGTCACAAAAATAGTTGGAATTGGTAAAAGTATAAGTATATACTAAACAGAAAAAAAAAATTGGTTCGTAAAATATAAAAAACCGAACTAAAGAATGATGCTGTTCTTTTTACCACTCTCATATTAGTTTCGTTAAATTAGCTAGTGGCGCCGAGATGTGCTGTAAAGTTTAGCTAAACAGAACTAAAGCAGAATCATCAAAATGTACCAACCACAAGTCTCCTGACCAGTCTACTGAACTTATATAAAGCATTATCTCAAAGAAAGTTATCTGTGTACATCCCATTTTCCATGCAATCCGCTCTACATCCTTTAACAAGCACTTAGTTGAGTTGGGTTGCTCGTCTTCTGCCTCTCGACTGTCAATGTGCTGGAAATGCAAAGCGGCATTGCAACACTTAATAACACATATTATACAAATGGTAAGCTGTAGCATTGGCTTCAATACATACTAGTCGCAGTATTTGACAGCATGCCGACCGCTCCTACCTACCAGTTTTTAATGAAGCTCCTAAGCCGGTGATCAGCGGCCATATTAATGAACTGTGAGAGCAGTAGTCTTGTGGCAACATTTGAATGGACTCTAATGTTCTGTTAAGACAATCTGCAAGCAATACCAAACGACAAAGTTTCCCAGTCGGAGCTGCCGTTAACGACTATGAAGGTTAATGGTAGTGATCAGTGCAGTCGCCGGCGTGTGTCAACACGGCGCACGATGTGAGCGACATTGACACGTTTTACGAATGTCGG
Source organism: Hoplodrina ambigua (assembly GCA_949774945.1). NCBI lineage: Eukaryota > Metazoa > Arthropoda > Insecta > Lepidoptera > Noctuidae > Hoplodrina > Hoplodrina ambigua. The sequence goes on along the minus strand of OX458974.1, from coordinate 153,015 downwards.
TGATGTCTCGCTGATATCTGCAGTGATTGCCTCTTATTGAGATTGTTGTCTATTTTTAGTCGCTAGGCTGCGGGTGTCGTTCTGCGACTGCATGCCCCGCCTCTCACTGTCTGTTAATGCACCGTGAGGGCTGCCTGCTAAGCGACACTGTAGGGGTAGCACTTAGGGTCCGCCTCTGTACTTTTTGGTTGCACAAAGTTCGTGTGTTTGTGCAGTCGGTTCAGTAGCAGTCGTTCTGAGCACCGAGGCCACAGATAACACCACATCGAGTTCACATCTACGCTGTTGTAGACAATCTCAGTTCCGTAAGATATGGTAATCAATTAAACTTCATTTTAATCGTCGTTTATAATGAGCGAACACGAATGAATTAGCATTTGCAAATGTATCCATGTCATGTCATTATAAATACGCGACAAACTAGAAAAACGGGCGCCTGCTCAAACAAGTCGGCCGAACGTACGTGCCGTCATACCACGGAAAAATATACCACGCCAGCGTAATGAGCGCTGTCACGTGTGTGACCGGCCAAATGTACGAAATGTGCGCGTGCGCAGCACTGGCCACAACCATCCAACACAACCACAAGGAATAATTGAGATGTATCCTTCAGTGTTCAGCAAGTAGCAGACTATTTTGTAACAGTAATTGCTTTTGGTGTGTACTCGCCAATTGTTCATTCGTGAGTGGACAGTAAAATCATATAAAGACAGATTTTTTTTAAATAAATTGTTTATACGGAACCATAAAGAGCGCGCCGCAGATGACGTGAAGCCGTAGCAGGCCTCGCGCGCCGCCCCTCGGTGATGATGACGCTACGTGCCATCGACTAGTTGCAAAGCCACATCTCCCACGTTTTTACACTTTCACGTTAGCATTTCTCCTTGCACCCGCGTACCTGTAAGGGGCGCTCCTGGCGCAGGTGCTGCATTGCGTGTCTGCGCCCGCGCCGGTGCCGGCGTTCCTCTATAGACTCCACTACGGCAGCGTGCGCTTGTGCCGACTTACGGAATTCTCAATGTGAAATAATACTATTGACACCCCAATTTACCAAATAATTTATTAAAAATTTTGCAGCTATATAACATAACTATACAATACGTATATAGTGTAAATGCACCGCAGTCACCACGGGTCAGTGCTAGCAGCATACATATATAAATACATATCAGTATTACATATCATTTACATAATGAAGGCTCGTTATAAGCTCAGGTACTTACGCTAAATTTGTCGCCTTAACATACATTAGTACTAACAGGTAAACGTATTATTTACAACCGATCTGTCGGCGCCTGCTCCGCGCTGCAGCGTGCCCGCACCGGCGAGCCCCGCCAGGCGCCCGAACGTACTCATCTACATCACTTGAGCACCGACTAGTACGTACTTATTATGCGATAAAAATATAAACAAAAACAAAACAAAATGGTAACCATGCCGTCGCGACGAAGCGTTGCAGCGGCGCTGTCATGCACGCGTAACAACCGGCGGAGCGACCTCTACTTGACCTTCTTCATGATGAGCTCGATCTGCTCGTCCACGCGCGGGCTCGTCCCCCTGCGGCAGAAACGCGCGTTACACTGTTGCGTCTTGCTGCACCACCGAGCTGATCCGACACTTGGCTGTTCTTCTCAGTTGAAAATACAACAGAGCGTGACGAACAAATGTCTTGCGCGTTCATAAAGCGCGCTGTTGGATTTTCAACTGTCAGCGCTGAGCCAAGCGTTATAGTTCGTACATTTGATTTATATTTTCTATAATGGATAGGTCATTCAAAAGGTTTCAGCTTGATGTCAACTTGGCTTAAAAAGGCACAAAGTGAGTGTCGTGCTGTTGTCCCTACCACAGGCCCACAGGACACATACGTTTAGGGGCAGAATGTCCAGTTCAAGAATGCTAAAAATGCTGTCACCCCATCAATTACTAATTGAATCAAGAGTTGGGTTTTAATCAAGAACGTTAATTACATTACGTACAGCGACATCTGTTTTTATAGCGAATTCTAACAAGCCAGCAAACCGCGAGTGCACGTCTTCGGTCAGCAGCTGTTTATCAGCACACAAGCTTTGCGAGCGAAGCGAGCTCAGGACTTGGGGCACCCCGAATCGGACAGGTTTGGCCGAAAGGGAATGGCGGGGTTAGTGGGCGAGCGGAGCGAGCGAACTCAGACCCCCTCCCCATATCTTTTTCAACCTTTGAGCCCCGCGAGTTGTGGCTCCGACTACGCCTTTTAAGCAACTTTTTAAGTGTTTTGAGGATAAGTTGCAAAAATATTTTTTCCCGAGAACGGTTTAATGGGATGTATAGTGGACATTCTGATAACTGGACTGGACACTTTGCGCATAGGCCAGGAATTCATGAATGTTTAACAATATAAAACATAAAAGACAGTGTGTTGAAAATATCTGGCCATGCAAACATGCAAACACCTGTAAATATTAGCTGTTGCTCTACGAATTCGTACGATTGATACATACGTAGCCGCTGACCCTAATATACAATAGTTCAAATTGCCTAAACCTCTTTATTTTTGTAATGTTACAAGAAGTCTGCAAGCTAGTATTGTTATGTACTACTTTTGTCATTTTAATGGAAGCATTTATGTCTGTATTGTGACAATCATGTGATTAACTTCTTATTTTTTATCTCAGCCAATACAAATTTTCCTTCAAAAATGATAGTTTGACCGTATATTATTTGCTTTTTTGGTCGGACAGCGACGGTCACCTGGCGGCGGCTGGCCCGTCACCGTCGGAGCGGGTGTTCGTGCGGTACCTGAAGGCGGAGGGGTCCGGCCCGATCATGGCCACGAGCTGCGGCACGTCCTGCGAGTGCGCCACGAAGCGCGCGAGCGCCTTGCACGCGCGCCACAGGTGCTCCTCGGCCGGCGCCCACTGCAGCAGCTGCAGCAGCGCCATCGCCAGCTCCACGCACACCTCGTCGAACACCTGCGCCGACACCACACGCTCAATATACTACACGCGTCTTCGTCGTGTGCGCCTGTTGTTCCACTTAAATCCTCAAAACAAAAGTTGCGCAGTATTGTTGGATCGACAACCTAATCGTCAATATGAAACCATTTTTAACACACAAATGTCTTATTTTGCTTCTGGTAACACGGTTATAAAACTCAAACCGTAAAAACAAAATTCTGCAACGTTTTACACACTACATACAGATACAGCCACAAGGGGCTTAAGATTTGATATTTCCCAAGTAGTAACCATATCCCGATTCTCTCCTTAAATGATAAGGATGCATATCTGAGGGCAGATACGAATTCAGGACGGCCGAATGTAAAATGGACTCGTATAAAAATGTACGATTCTTCGAAATTTAACATTTTATTAGATCAAAATGAGATTAAGTCATGGCACTAATTGCTTTAACATGTAAACCTGTTTGAGTTTCATTTCAATTGCTTATCTCACAACAATGAAAGCTGCACAGCCTGCACTGTCGTGGAACTGTAGTGCGTGCGTCAACAGAAGCTGCAAGTCCTGGGATGTCGTATTGTGTGTCATGGCGACAGGCTATGTGGTCGTCGCCAGCGGCCCGGCCGCCTGCCGGTATGCACCTCTGTACGCACGGCTGTACACGTGAAGCGCGCACTGGCTATCTACTTTATCATTTATCATCGCCTTTCCGGAAACATTTGACATTTAATTAAGAACTATTTTCTTGTTCTAATCTTATTAATGTCAGATTTATTTACTTTTCTATAGAACAGCATGACGTAATACAAAGATATCAGTGCAACGGCGAGATTTATTAGCCATTTCATTAAATATTATGTACACAAAATTGGATGTCATCTTACAAGATTGACAAATATTTTCGTTCTGTTAGATGTGACATAAAAACAGTGTCACGTAATGCCACATCCGACAGAGCAAGCCGCGCGCAAACACGCGCCAGCGGGCGGCTGTCAGCGGCGGCGCTGCGCCCGTGGCCTGATACCGCTCGCTTCACAGTAATCTTGAAATAACATCGGACTGAATGCCTCCTGACATTCTTACCTACACTTTATAAGCTTTGTGTACACATTTGTTTTCATTTGCGATTTACATATTTGTATAACGATTGGCTGGCATTGTTTTTAAATTTGAGCGAGAGCCTCCGTAGTGGGCAGGTCGGCACCGTCCCCGAACACGAGCTTGGGAACCGGGGCCGGCTACATGTCGGAGGACAACAATTCAAAACTCTTCTTATACAGAGAAGGCACGAGCTTCAGAAAGTTTATTTTAAATATCTTTTTAATCTTTTTATCTCTATATCTTTTGAATCAAGCAAATTTAAGACACATTAAAAGTTTACTTTGCATCCAAGCAGATTACAAATTAGAGGATTATATTCAAGATACGACTGCTTGGAAACATGCTGGTCCTGCTCCATAGGACAATTACTATTACACATTCTAGAAAAAATCAAGCTGGTTAATAATAATTATTTTCTTTTTTTTTTTTTCGTTTGTGTCTTTTATTATACACGGTTACTTTTAAGTCGTTCTGGAACCGAAAGCCATAAACTCGATCATCAAACTCGAAACGATTGGGACCATTTTTTTTCAAAAAGTAACTTTAAAAAAAATCAGCTGTTCAGTACACTTTGCCGAGTTAAACCAACATAAATGTACTGCATGAACAGCTGAATTTTTTTATTGTTACTTTTTGAAAAAAATGGTCCCAATCGTTTCGAGTTTGATGATCGAGTTAATGGCTTTCGGTTCCAGAACGACTTAAAAGTAACCGTGTATTTTATTTGGTTTTTACTTTCAGGTGCGTTATAGATAGATTGCGCAGGCTCACACAATATGTCAGTGTTGGTTGAGATGTTGAGAGTGGTCGTCTACAGTTCCAATATTTCGCATGCTTAATAATAGACAGTTTTAGGGAAATCGCAAAAAACGTTTTGCTATTACGACTTCGGCTGCTTATTTGGACATAAATGTTCCAAAATGTTAGTTCAAATTTTTTTTAAAGATAAAATGTTGTTGACAGCCACATTTTTTATTTAAACTTACATTTTAATTGAATCCTATTTATTTTGTTTATTGTAGGCTGTATATTGGCTGTCAAATTATTTTTGTAGTTTTAGGTCTATTTAATACTAAATAGCAGGTAGTCTGATCTAAAATATTAAGACCTAATTAATTTTAGTTTAGTTTATTATTAGGTTCAAATATCTATTACTTGGCTTTATATTTAAGATGTCACATGAAGTGGTGATGAAGTCACATCATTATAAAAAATTATAAAACATTTCTGTAGTTAGGTTTTTTAATGTAAAACCTAAATATTTATAAGTCACTTTTAAAATAAATGAACAGACTATATTAACTTTGCAACGGTTGTACGAATACTGACATCTTCAAACTCCTGAGTGTGAAAGAGACCGAAAACTTGTAAGAGCACTTTAAACTTTAACACTAACTTTTGAAGACTTTCTTATTGTATGTCGATAGAAAGCGCTGTATTAAAGATTATAGTCTATCTAACTCATTTTAGAACTATTTTGATTTCGGTCACTTTAATACTAAGCATGCGATTTGTTAACATGTGAACACTATGTGTAACCTCAAACCTTTTTTTACTGTCAATTCCTAATTTGTAATATAAATTCCTTTTGCGTGTTATGATATAGTTTTTATATGAGGTACACTGCATTCACGTGTAGGTAATTATGTATGGTATGCAAATATTGTAAAACATTGATTTTAAAAGAATACATATGGAGTTTCTTGTCCATTCTACTCCATACGAAACTACCTTTTGGAAGGGGCAATTCTATTTTTTATTGTTTATGACGTTCAAAATTGCCTTTTAATGGCCAAATTGTAATAAATCATTTGACTTTGAATATGAAGATGCTATTTTTAGTAAAACACCATTATGTAGTTGGTGGTGATGCGATCTGAGACGAACCCTCCTGGGCCTGCTTATCATCAGGTCCAACTACAACTGGCTGCAAGTGACGCGTCCTCACAACAATTCACGCCACAATTAGCTACAATGAAATTATTTTTAAAATTCAAATAACATGAAGGTGAATTTGTCATGAAGTAAGAAATTGACGAACATTGCAAGTACCTATGTTCTTTTTAAGTAATCCTTTTTTTTTAATAATTCAGTAATCAAATTGTTGCAATGAATCCCCGAAAGTATTAAAATATTATCGATTAAACCACAGCGTAAAGTGCGGTGGGAAGCTAGGTACTGAAACCATTCACAGTTTGTACGATTAGAAAATAATCCACGCAGCACTCAGACTCAGTACAGTGTCCCTGTGAAGGGCTCGATGCTGCAGGAGGACGTGCATTCACACGGTGATACTGGCCGCGTCGCACCGGCGCGCGGCGCTCGGAGTTCATTGTCAGTGCTCCGCCAGAGCACAATACGAATAAGTGGGTAATAAGTGGGTTGGAAAACCAGAGTCTAAATATTCATTCCAATTAGATATTAATATTAGGGAAAAATAAAATAAAACTGTTCCACGAGGTAGTTCGGTATGGAGAAGAATGGGCAAGCACTCCACGCCACGTGCCAGGGGCTAGCCCCCGCCGGCCGGCTCGCGGCTGCGCGCTGTGTGCACTGTGACGTCTGTATTTCTATTTATTACAAAATTCAGGGAAATACGTCGTACGTGTGTATTATGTACACACGTACGTCTTATTTATGAGCGCATCTCAGTCACATTATGTGACGTTGGAGCCGGAGATACCACCGGGTCACATCTACCACAAGTGCGTCTACACCGCGTTTTTAATGTTTCTTACTAAATTGTTATTGAAACTAATAGGTATATATTATTAGAACAGATTATATTTACCTATTTTGGATAACATAATACATTAATTAAAAGAAACAAGTTTGACGATAATTAAGATAAACAAGGTAATTAATAAAATTCTTAAAACTAAATGCCGCATTCAGAAACGTCATTTAAAAATAATACAAAATGTATAGGATGTGTAGTCGATACGAATACAAGAAGGCTTAAAAATATAAATCATTAACTTTATATGACCAAAATATTATATCACATGCAATCGAATTCAGATGTTCTCCATCTGTCATATTTTTGGCCGATAACGTTCCTATTGCCAATTTAACCTGTCAAATAAATTTAATTATATTTTTAAGTGTCGTCCCAGAGTGGCCATTACTGTTTTGTATATCATTTTGTACCTTTTAGGAAAACATGTTGAATATTAAATAAAAAAGTACAACAAGAATAATGTCAATGTGGAATACCTTATGAAAGGCATCTGTGTTATGTTTTTGTTACAATGCTGGCAAACAGGTCGACGGCGCTACTGGCAGCGCTTGCCAGACACCTACCAGCCCTGGCCCCCTCTGGGGCTTCTGACTAATACACACTCTACAACCGATGTTCAACTATGTATTAATACATATTACCACTTGGTTATAGTAGAGACGCACGCGACCGAGCGTGTATTGTTTATCGAAATGCATTATTAGTACTTGTAAAATGTTAAAATCAACTTATGAACACTACAGCACGAGGTGGTCGATGCACTAGTTGTCTGTTCTATCAAAAAAACGTTACGGTGTAGACGTTGAACATTATTTATTAATAGTATTAGAACATGTTAATTGGATGCGATGTGTGTTATGTTGTATAATTATGGTTCTTATAATCAATAGCAATATTCGACATGTTGGGATGGCCCAAGCAGTGAGCGGCCTCATCAGAGGCGTGTTGCGACGCATCACATTTAAACCATTAAGTTTATTTAAATGCAAGCAATAGTACTCCCTTACCTACTCATAAACGTTGCTTAAAGTTATACATATAGTGATTAACGTCTGCTTAGCTCTACATATTTAACGTTTAAGCGTGTCTTAAGTTTAAGCATCGAGTACAGGTAAGTCATGTGTGTTTCATTACGCTCGTAGAGCGTTTGACGCGCCGTCTTTAGCGCCACCTCGTCGTCGACAGTCTTAGTGCAGTCGTAATTTCGCTCATATCGCATTACCAAACGACACTAATTCATTGAATTCATAGCTAATTAAAAAAAGCGGTCAAGTGCGAGTCGGACTCGCACACGAAGGATTCCGTACCATCGAAAAAGATATAACAGTATTGTTGTCATTAAAGTATAGAGCCAAAAACAGGTTTATTGTATCAGGACCCCCTCAATTTTATACTTTTATTTATTTTAATTATTTTGTTGGTATAGTGGCAATAGAAAAAAATATTCTGTGAAAATTCAATTCAGTAGATAATTATTATTAACTATTATGATTCATGAAATTCAGCCCGCTGACAGACAGACGGCCGGACAAGCGGACGGGCAGCGAAGGCTTAGTAATAGCGTCCCGTTAAGTACCCATTGGGTGCGGAAGCCTAATAAACCTAAGAATAGGTAGGTACTAGGCTAGCATGCATTTAAGGTGGTATTTTTATTCTAATAATTTGTGAGTAGGTACACTCTAAAATAATAATACTTGCCTACATAGGATGCATATTTTATATTTTAAAAAAAGGCGTCTGCTTAACACGCTTTCAGAAGCGCGGAGGGGTCTCTATATGGTCTGTCACTCATTCACGGCATATGGCATTGACTTCGACAAGTGTAGCCTAGTACCAGGCTTGCATACAATCAAAATGGTATTTCGAAGACCAGTATTATTATTTTATAGTACCTAGTGTCTACTCTGAACTGGTGGGATAAATGTCAAGTTGAATTCATGGAAGCCTGCTATCTACTTTACGTTTACTTTACTAATCAAAAACGACTACTGTATTCATTATACTGGAGCCTAAGAGCCGAGGTGTTTGTTCCTCAGTTAGAATGTTAGAGTAACACTTCCGGTACTTCTGCGGCTTTGTGTACCTACCACCGCTATCTGTTCTAACAGGAATATTCCTAGGATATATAATATTTATAATAGTTCAGTGTCCCGATTTAGTTATCTTCCTTTAATAAATAGTTTTTTCCGAAGTCTGGTCATGTGTATATGAGTCATGAGTAGACGCTCCAGCGCGATCTGCTGTGAGCAAGCGTTGTTGCTGTAGCGTCGACGTAGCCACACTCACCCGCGAGTCGTAAGGGGAATGATTCGTTCATGAATGTTATTAATATTACTACAAAGATTAGTAATCTTCGCCCATCGAAGCAGAACAAAGCGAACACGGAGCAACATATTGACTACTACCGAAACAACTGGTCCGGATTAGCAGAATAAGAAGCGAGAGCGAGCACTGGGTGAGTGCATGGTGAGTGATGCGGTAGGTACCTTGGATTTGGAGCCGCTGGGCAGCAGGTCCCGCAGCGCCTTGCCCACTTGGAACCGCTGCAACACACGCACTAGCGCTGCACCACTCGCGCTCGCATTGTATCTCACAACAACATTGCCAAATGCTCTGCAAATGCTTGTAGCGTGAACCGCCTTTGTGTATGTATGTAAGTGTAATGTTTGTATGTCGGCGAGTTCCTCAACGGCTTATGAATCAGTTATAGCGATTGTGTCACTACCATAATCTTAATCGGTGAGGGGGCCCTCATTGTTAGGTAAAAAGTTATAATATATTAAATCATTAATCTTTTGTACATTATATTATCTCTAGAAATAATTAATAACAGATTTATATGATTATTACAGTTGGTACAAAAAGTCAAATATACAGGGTTACACGGTGAAATAAATCAATGGGCCCTGAAAAGAAACCACTTTAAAGCTTTATTTTTAAAAGAAAGAAATATACCTTCACAGATTTCTCGACAATCTTACCTAAACCGGGAATCGAACCAGCTAAAAGTTCAAAATATAAACACTCGCTATTTTATTTCACTAGTCGGTACTACAGTAATTATTTTTTATATGTAACATGGTTTGCTCTCGACTCTAGTCTAGGTCAGAAGTGACATAGACGAAGTCTAGGATGGAGTGAGCTTACCCAGAAAAAGCCTTTTCACTTTAATTTAAAGAGATTAGAGTCAAATACGTTCGGAAATACAGACGCAGACAGAAAATTTTTCAATAAGAAAAACTAAGAACACAAACTTTCTGCAAGAAACATTAGGTCACTGGTCTGTCGAACAAGATATCCATAAAAGTTAGGTTTTTAGTGCTTTGAAAAAGTACCAATACAAATAATTTCGTGATGGACGATTGGTGCACAAACTACATTCCGGAGATCTTCAGAGAAGAGTTCTATCTGAATATACATGTAATGAAAGGTTGCTAGGCGGGGCAACAATGTAGAACAACCATATTATTGTAGTGTTCCGGTAGGGACAGCTTCCTCCCCAGGATTTGTGCTGTAAGTGATCTGTGCACTTCATAAGCGCTTATCAAGAATATGGAATCTGGGAGACTGTGTTCTGGGTCTATAGATTTTTCGATGCACTTCGAGCATATATTCTTAGTACAGATATAAAGTTTGATATTTGATTCAATGTGGCGAAATATATGTATATTTCTGTGTCTTAACTTTTATCTAGATTTTTGTACATTATAGAAACTGCACTTTTCGTAAAAGCAAATCCACAATTTTTTCAAAAAAAATCAGATTTGAAAAGTACCCCATTTCGTTCTCAATGTCAGAATTTGTTGTGTCCAATCAAGTGCAAAACTGCCTTACTGAAAAGTAGCTTCTTTGGTAGTGCACCCATTATCTATAATAAAATACCGGTTACTGTTAAATGTTTAACCAAATTTAAAATGTCCTTTCAGGGGTTTTTACTAGAAAAGTGCTATTACATTTACAGCGTAGATGACGTTTAAATGATAATTTTCTACAATAGAATTTGGAATGTGTAGGTACCTGTGTTATTATTTTTAATCTGTATTTTACTTAAATTGAATTTAAAATGTTGACATATTATCCTATGTTTCTTTTTCTTTGTAAGTCATTGTTTTAATTTTTTATTGACGATATAATTATCTTTTTGTAATAGTTGTCTTAGTGCGACTAATTTTGTACGCCATGATTGGCAAAACATGTAGCTACCTCTTATTATTTTTAAGACCTGTATAATTCTGCACTCATGTTTTACAAAATAAATATCTTGTATGTAGGTTTCAAGAAAGCTAAAATAAAAACCTTGGCATATAACTGATATGGAGCGTTGTTGTGAAATACAATGGTCTAAGATCCGAGTTAGGTTCGCCTCCCCTCGTCCACTTTCCTGATCAAATGTATTGTTTATATAAGATAATTTGTTATTTAACACCATGTAATAGGGTTGCCATTCCATATTTGCGCGGTGCTATCTTTAATTACTTTGACTTCTCTTCTACTCAACAGCTATGTCACATGCAGCAGCTACTTTGCGTCTTTTTCTGACGCATTGATTTTTATGTTTAATGATTCTTTGTCGTCCCAATATCTATAAGTAGTTTTTAAACTTTTGAATCGCGGTAACCCTATGACTAGCGTACTTTTGTAAAGGAAACCCTATATCATCGTATTTGCAATATTATTATATAGGTATATTTTAAGTATAATATTAAAGGAAAACTCGATGGGGGTAAATTCTCTCTCATTTATTTAATTATTATTTATTAAAAATAGCATTAGGCAAATATGGATTGGCAACTCTATTACATTAGGTTTAGTACCTACTTCAAGTCCTATACCTACCTACCTATTGTTCTGTCATACCGGCACGAGAGCCGGGACTTTAGTTGGAGCTCATTATCTTTCATAAAAATACATTTTGTCAGGAAACTCGATGAGGAGAAGTCAACCTAACTCGGATCTTGTACTACAAATAAGAACAAATTGTAATATAAAACAATAATAAATCATCACAAGTAAGTACCAATAAACAAAATGATAAGAAAGATGTTTAGTGAGCAGGAAGCCAGGCATGTTAGAGGGCGTCACGGGCCGCCGTGGCGCAAACTAAAGGTTATTTGTTAAAACACAGCCCGCGGTACGAGTGCAATCATTTATTTTCTTTATTCAGAAAACCAACAGCGGTACTTGTAAAATATTAGAGAAATATAAAACATGTAAATAACATGCGTGTCATATAATCATGTGTGTGTCGTTGACTGTGTAGTCAGTACACGTCAGACAAGCTGACACGAAAGCACACATTCATTGTTATTTGTCTACTAATATTGTAAAGAGGTAAAGTTTGCTTGTTTTTTTGTTTGTTAGAGGTAATCTCTGGAAGTAGTGGTCCGAATATAAATAATGTTACCAGAGAGGAACACACACTATTGCCGAGCGCCATAGGATATGGTTCATCGTATACTTGACTTTGTGTGGCACTACCCGGACGTGGTTCTGTCCATGGTCGGGAGCGAGAGTGCTTGGGACGCCATCGCCTTCTTTACGAGGAGGTGATGGCGTAAATCCTCTTGGACCGCCTCCCCCGAGGTGGAGGCAGTCGAAGAGGATTTCCACAATAAAAAAGGCCTCCTAAGGGCGCCAACGTATGTGAAATATTGCACATTATTGTAACGGCGCGGCAGCGGCTACCTCTCATATAATTCTTTTGCCATAGATTTGAGACATGAATGTTTTCTTGTCTTATTCAACTTTAGATTTATTCGTCATGCGACGGCGACGCATTGTGACCGTTACTGTATTCACTACAGTAAGATATTTTAGATAAAATTGAATTAAGACACGAACCGACGATTATCCCTTATTACGATTAGCGCGGATCAACACCATTCAGCTCAAGCTCTTTGAAGGGCACCGATTGATCGAACGCACGCGCCACCATCAGCGAGACATGTTGAGAGGTTATAACATTCAAAATTAACCGTCGTAAAAATACATAAACAAAAGTTAAAATTTTAATATCTCCGTAACAAGGTGCCAGGTATAACAAAAAAGAATATCGCAATGTCGGGCAACGACTCCTTGTAGGTACCTATCTTTCGGCTTCGTCAGCGTGTAATAGTGTCCTTTTACACCCCTTATATCGGGTTACGTGTAACACCGTGATTGTTCGCCTCAGAGTCAGCAATCATGCAATCATAAGCTAGCCGTGCCTAGCAGTGCCGCCATGCCGTCCGGCTGCAAGGCGCGCTACCGCAGGCGGCGCCAGTGGCGCGCTCACCGTCCCCGGAGGCGCTGTAGTTTCGAGCTCTTATTATCGCCACAATCATGTGACTGTTTCGTTTTCGTATTATGTTCTACGACAAACATCTACGTCGTGAAATTGATATCACTCTAAAGCTTAACTTAATTAAACAAGAATGCGAGAAAATTTAAATGATCGACACATTAGAATTGCAAATTATCTTACTTAGTATGTGCATAAATTATCGAATAATAATTAGTACATGTTGAAAATTAATGTCATTTGTGTCTCATCTTCCTTATGTTAGACTTCTCTCGGCCGTTGCGAACCAGCTTCTCCAAAACCTCTATCTATACTATATAATATAATAATATTACAATGAGGAAAGATTTGTTTGTTTGCATTGAATTGGCTCCGAAACTACTGAACCGATTTGAAAAATTCTTTCGCTGTTGGGAAGCTACACTATCCCCGGGTGACATAGGCTATATTTTATTATAAAAAAGGCGCAGGCGCGAGAGCGCTAGTTAACATGTACTCATGTAATTGTGTGCACAGTACACTGAATAGAACGCTAGTAGCATCCACACTGTGCCGCAGACAGCTGTGTGTTCCGGGCTTGTGGAAGGGCTTCACTTGCAGCAGTTGTTGTGTTGCGATACATCTATGCTAAACTGGCAGTTCAGCGCTTAGCGCGTGCTTGTAGTACGGATCTTTTGCGACTGATCGACAAGATTTCAATTTTGAATGTCAAATATATCTATACTAACATAATAAAAGAGCTTTTTGTTTAATTGTTTGTTTAAACGCGCTCATCTCTAGAACTACCAGCCAGATTCATGAGGAATAGTATAGGCTATAAAACATCACGCTGCGACACACGGAAGCGGAGCAGTAATCATAGACGCAATTTAACGCGGGTGAAAAAAAGGCAGAAGTAATCTATAAATATGATAAAATAACGATGCCATTCACTTCTGTCTGTTTGTTCGCTTTGAAGAAAAAAATTGATGCGGTTTGCATCATCTTCAGAATGTAATACGGAAGGTTTATATAATGCCCAAAGTGTGCACACGTGCGCTGGACACGCGAGCGCAGCCAGGGGGCGGGCCGGTGCCGAGCTCTCCCTCCGGCAGCCACAACTGAGTGTGTATTTTAGCTAGGCTATTGAAGTAAACAAGTGTGACTTGCCTATTCATGATGACATATCAAGTTACTATTGGATCGCGTCGTTGGCGTGCGACCACTCGGCCGTGTGTATAAAGTAGAACAAGTAAAGCGGATACAGACCACGGTTTTTACCTCCTTGGTGGCGATGTTGTGCATGAGAGCCGTGCCCACGTCGCGCAGCTCCAGGTCCGGGCTCAGGCAGCTGTGCACGCACACCTGCAAGCGGACACGCGCTGTACTGTCAGGCGTCACGGTCAGGCGCGGCGCGGGGGCGCGGCGAGCCGCTTACCTTAGTGGTGGCGCGTATGTTGGACAGCGGCTGCCCGTTGTGCTCCCACTCGCTGATGTACAGCAGCCACTCGGACGACGAGATGTTCTCGAACAGGTTGCAGAGCTGCGGACACAACACGGCACTGGTAACACTCAAGCGACAGTTTCTTCAATTCGCTCAGCCAAGTGCAATTGGGTATTTGATGTTTTTCTTTTGTGATAAATTAAAAGATGTGGAAGGAAGAAAGTAATGGACCTTTTAGTTTTATGACAAAGTTATTTTATTTTCCAGTACCGAAGACTAGCCGACAGCCCCCAAACAAAATTGAGTGCCGGGTGACGGGTCGAGCAGCTAAACATTATGACGTCACAACTATGATGCGCAATCATGGCGCGTTTATAGTCAGGTGATCTTTTTTTTTTTCATTAGTTTTAACGGACTCAAGAAGCACCCTACAACATTTAGTTCGACATGTCTCGGGTATACGATGGCTTATGAAACTTTGGAGCTATTACTATAAAGATAGCATCGGACGTCCACCCACAAGGTGGACAGACGATTAGATAAAGACCGCGAGATTGCGCTGAATGCAAGCCGCTTCCAATCGGTCTTATTGGAAATCTGTGGGGGAGGTCTATGTTCAGCAGTAGACGTCCTACGGCTGATATGATGAAAGATTACATCACAAAACATTAGTGGTGAGCTGGCGACTTTAGGCTTGCAAGAGACCATCTCATTCTCTTGCAAGCCTAAAGTCGCCAGCTGCATCAGTAAGCTGCTGGTGCAATGGATGATTGCAACATTTTTTGATCGACCCCACGGTACTGATATTATTAAATGCAGGACACTTAGCAGGACGCTGCCGGTTGAGTACGTACGAAGAGCGCGAGCGCGAGCTGCTCCTGCGGCGGGTGCGTGTCCACGGCGGCGGCGTAGTTGAGCAGCGCGTGGTGGCGCCGGTCCTGGTGCAGCAGCAGCGACACGTCGTCGCGCAGCGCGCCCGCCGCCAGGCAGCGCAGCACGCCCACGCGCACGCCGCTCGCCAGCTCCGCCGCGCCCAGCAGCCGGCCTGGGGTGGGCAGGGCCGTAGCTATTACTACACTCACATTTCGACAGTTTAAGTCACATGTAAGAGGCGAGCCGATTGCCATCGACCGGGTACAAATCGAGACACCGAGACTGCTACTGAGAAATTCCTGATGGAAAAACCCAATAACACTTTGCCCGACCTGGGAATCGAACCGAAGACCTCACGCTCAGCAGTCGCGCTTTTCGACAACAAGACCAACGAGGCCGGGTTTATGTAAGATTAGGCCATATATGCTTATTTTAAAATCATATAGTTACTTCGGGGGTATACTAACTAACTAGTCTTACCGCGAAGAGGAGTTCTGACTACTGTCCTCCGATCAGCATATTTCCGTCTATGACCTTATTTTTTTTCTTGTTTTGGGCTTTTGTAAACAACATTTGTTATGTATATGCGTCAATTTCACGTAAATAAACATCTTTTATTTCTTTCATACATATATTACAATAAACTTATTATTTCTTTCAGTAAAATCGGTATAAAGATAGAGAAAGTGGTGGTACCTATGAAGGCGAGGAAGTCGTCGCCGAGCACCCAGCTGCCCTCGCCGTGCACGAGGTACTGCTGCAGCTCGTCCAAGCTCTGCCGCTCCTCCGGCGACAGTTCCACGCCCTCCAACTCCTTCGATAACTTCTCAAACTCTTGCACGGCCTGTGTACGAACACAAACGTGAATGTAAGGTTTCAGCGGTTGTTGCATCCGAGTACAAATCGGGCCACTTCGGCATACGCAAAACGCTATTCGCAATAGATTTTGTATGGCAAATTGGCAATAGTGAAATATGACGTCACTTATTTACCAACTCAACAAAAATAAAACAAAAAAATATGATTTTAAATTAAGTTTTTGTTTGTTGTTATCAACTACTAAATTGTGTGTGGCTAACTCCACATTTCGAAGCGGCCACATATCGGCCTGCAGGCTCGGGCGGCGCCGAGGTGCACGAGCGCCATCACGCGCCAGTACATTGTCACTTGTGGAAATGACCGGCCAATCAAATGAGCTCGTGACCACGGAGCGGGCCGCCTCATGCCCGTGCACTATAATTATGTACATTTATCAGCTATTGGAGGATGATCAACTTGTGTGTAATGCAACATTTCGTCCTGCTTCTGATGTCATGATGCCTAAATAACATAGACGAGGCAATAAATCGTAATAATGCATGACAAAGGCGGCGGAGTGGTAGTTACTTGGCTCCCTACATGACTGTGACGAGTGTTTGTGCGGAACGTAAACATTCGTCCAGGACAACATCCGGAACCCACGCGCCACGTGCTCGGCCGTGTGTCACCACACCGTCACACTTGAAACTTCTAGAATCATTTTAAGCTCTTCAATGTTCCATGATTATAACAAAACTGGCGTCGTGCAACAAGCACCGCATCGCATATAAAAGTCAAATATATATTTACAGCATGTATGAGTCACCGGCAGAAAAATCAAAGTTTATTTACAGAAGCTTTTCGTTCAATAAAACTGCCGTCTGTGAGCACACGAGACTGCACATTCAGGACTGTACGCGGAGGTGAATGTTTCGTGACATGATCTGAAGTTTCTGTGACATGTCCGAGCCTGGAACTGTTGGTAAACACCAGTACTTCATATATAATCTTCTACATCAGCACTAAGACTAACTGTGCACCTCACTGAATTATAGTCACACAGAACTAACAAATGAAATGCGATAGAGTACTCGAGTAACGAACTGCTTGTCGTCGTCGAGTGGGGTAACCAGAGGACTGTACTCACGTCGATGTCGGTAAAGACGATGGGTGGGTCGCGGTTGCGCTTGCGCAGCTCGTCCTGGCGACGCTCGTCGGCCTCTGCGGCCAGCGCATCCGAGCTGGGCCCAGCGCGCGACAACTCCTCCGGCACGCCGGCCGTCTCCACTGCTTCTGCCATGTCTGCCACCAACAACACGTTAGTGAACACAGCGCTATGCTAGCCCTCGGCGGTGCCTAAATACCTACCCGGCGGGAACTAAATTAAACTCGGAAGCGAAATAAAATACTGTAACTATCTGGTACAGCTGCACTTTGATAAAATATCGTGTTTGAAGATGTTTCACAATAACGATACAAACACTCCCATATTCCGGAAGGTTAGTTACTAACCTAAGACGTTGCCGAGCCGCGAGACTAAGACGAGAATGTGTTGACAACGTGTCTGACACGAGTATTTTAGGACGCCGAATGGATCGTACTAGTGAGCTAATAAATCACTAAATCGTAGGTTTGCACAACGTGGCGCTCTCGCTCGGCCCAGCACACAAAGTGAAGAAGGGCGGCACTGCGGCTGGCTGCGCGGGGAGGTCGCGGCGCGGCGCGGTGCGGCGGCGTGCGGGCGGCGCGGGCTGCTCGGCATACGCACCTGATGCGTGCGAGGGTTGCGGTGCGGCGGCGCTGCTGTCCGCGCGAGGAATGCCGCGCCGCGAGCCGCCTGGCGCCGCGCCAGCTCGCCTCCGCAACACTATTATATTTATAATTACACCCGGCGCGCGATCGGGCACCGCTCTGCTACTCTTTACATGTTCTGTTCGTATTCGTTTTGTAAACACGCCATCGACGCGCTAACCGACACTGGGTGTTTCCTTCTGCTCGAGTTACTACAGTGGCAGGCATGGTAGGCGCACGTTGGGTTGCTCTCGCTGAGACTATAGGTTTGTACCTGGCGGAAGTGCTCGGTGCTAATGTTTAATGTTGTGTGTGCGGGAACACGGCCGATCCATCAGCGCGACAGCGGTGGTGGTCGATGCCCTTAAGCCGTCGGTCGGAGTGCGCGTCTCGACCTACTTGTGGCGCGTTCAACTGACCGCACTCACAATAAATAGCGCGCTCACATGAACGTATTCGTGTACGATCGAATTGTCCGTGATTGGTCACGGATTACATTACTACATGGCGGATAAGGATTGCAATTACAAATTAGGCATGCACAAACATGACATACACCGCTCACGTCGGTCCTCAACAGAGAATTGGATTAAGCATTCTCATGTTTATCAGCATG
Source organism: Hoplodrina ambigua (assembly GCA_949774945.1). Taxonomy (NCBI): domain Eukaryota; kingdom Metazoa; phylum Arthropoda; class Insecta; order Lepidoptera; family Noctuidae; genus Hoplodrina; species Hoplodrina ambigua. The sequence continues at coordinate 134,457 of OX458974.1, read as the reverse complement.
TTATGCTCAACGAGCGGTCATCCTTTTAACCTAAAATCGCCCTAGCCATGCCCATTGCTCCTTTAGTAGTGAGCTGCCATTTTGATGATATCTTAAGCCAAATGCGCTTCTAGGCATCCAGGTTTCCTTCTACCTGACCTTCGCCGCCATTCAGTCAAATCTCAAAACATACAAAGAGAGAAAAGGGGTAAAAAGTAGACTTACTTTGTTTATAAATCAAATAATAACTTGGCTTGAATACGAGCATATAATCAAATTTAACGTTATTAAAAGTTAATGGAGATTTTGGAGATTTAGAATTTTAATAGCATAACATTACGCCTGTAATCCCCGAAGGGTTAGGCAGAGGTGTACCCATTAGTACACCCACATTTCGCCAGTAATGTTTTAGTCCCATGTAATAACAGGCGAGCCTATTGCCATCAACAGGGCACAAATCCAGACTCCGAAGCTCTGAAAACTGCTACTGAGAAATTCCTGATGAAAAAACCTAATAACACTTTGCCCGACCCGGGAATCGAACCCAAGACCTGATAAATAGCAAACGGACGCGCTTTGCGACCACTAGACCAACGAGGCAGTCAAAACAATCAATTCAAGAGTTTAATTTGCAGTGAAAAGTACGAAATTTAAGCGGCGGGTAAAACCCTAGTTCTATTATATTATAAATAAATCGATTTCAATAACTAAGTAGACATGGCCACCTAGTCAGAGCGAGCGGCAGATGACGCGGATTTTTAAGACATGAATGAATGTGACCATAGTTTTAATTATGTGTGTTATTTTGTTTAGAGCAAGCCGGCTACTCAAGCAGTATAAACATCCCGCCACCGGACCGTTATACATAGTTATTAATATTAAATAGAAATACTTGTAACAAAAACTGCAGGTTTCGGTTCGTGCTTATGCTAGGTGAGCTCACCGTCGTCGTCGTCGGCGCGCTCGTCGCCGCGCTCGCGCTGCTGTTTCTTGCGCTTCTTGTCGCGGCGCCGCTCCTTGCGCGCCAGCTTCTCCGCCAGCGTGCTGCGGCGCGCGCCCAGCTCCTGCGACGCCGCCCTGCGACAACACACACCGTCACAACCAACTAATTAATTGTTACCATCAATATCTATCACCGCCTATAATATCGACGTAAATTCTACATTTCTCTTATTTATAATAACTGTAATTCGACATCCACTCCTTCATTGCGCATTAATGTCATGGACTCCAAAAATCACTATTTGGTGCAATTGAAGCTCGGACATGGTAACGCAAATAAAAAAAAGCAATATTGTAGTATACATTAGTAAACCGCAATGAAAATGAAAGAAAACGATTTATCAAGTTGTCAATGCAATATGAGTTCTATGTCATGTTTATTATTTGCACAATGGTGATTCGGATCAGTTAGTTAAGTTACAGCGCCGTGAACTCTCCGCAGTAGTCCCTGACCTCTCGCTCCCGAATATCGTTCTCTCGATTGTAGGGAGTGTGAGTGCGTGGGAGGCTGTCGCCTCGTTTTGCGAGCACGTCATGTGCGCAAAGGAGGCGGCAGAGAGGGAGAGGGAAGCAACTGCCTCGCTTCCCTCCAGGAAAAGACGCACCGGGGGCCGGAGGGTTCAAAATTACCTCCGGCCTCCATGAGTTGCCGGCCTGCGGGTGATGGACCTAGGGGTAGTCCACCACCCGATCAGATGCAGGCCCGTGTAGGCGGAGCACGTGTTCCGCGCGCGCCACACTAGAGGATTCGGCGGCGCTTAGACCGCCGACGTAGACGGGACCCGACTACACAGGTGGCGTGTTAAAGCCTGGCGGGGGCGCGGTAGAATGCGCGAGCGAATCCCGTACCCCCGGCCAAAGGTCTGTCGAGGAACACCGTGGTGGTTTTAGCCGGTAAGAGTCCGGCACGCCCCCCCCCCCGTCTTCCCCTGGACGGGGGATAGTCCATGAGGATTTCCGATGATAAAAAAAATAAACTTAGAATAGTTCTAAGTTTCATATCATTTATAAATTAGTAATGTTATCTAATAAAGACAGTGACATAGAGGTCATATTGTAATGATAACTTGATAAGAGTTCGTTTTAATTAATTTCCATTAGCTTTCATTTGAAAATTAAAATATTGCTTTTTTCGCTTTACAATGCTCGGTACTAGTTATTTGTATTGTTGAACATAGCTGAGGGTCCGTGGAGGTTTTTAAAAATACGTTAAGGTAATTTGGACCCTTTTTGTGATTTTTCTTTATGGGCCAAAAACCTGCGACGAATTTTGCAGAACAACATTTTAATCTTTGAACTAATGTGTGTGTTAATTTCGGGTGACGATATCTGTGACGATATGACAGACAGTTGTTTTTATCGATCGAAACCACACTTATAGGATTAATTATCAATAAATATATTTGCAAAAAATGCGACACAAAAAGAGGAAATCTACAAAATCTGATGCAAGGGAGAGCATCCCAAAAGAATATTAAAAATCGTCTAGCTTCTAGCTCACAAAAAATCGTAGAACATACGGGGGTGATTTGGATAGCTCAAGATAAGAGACTTCCCAAATCTTTATTTGGGAAGTCCCTTATCTTAGAGTTAGATAAGGCGTCTAAACAAAGGTTTGGATGCTTTATCTAGGCCACTGGCCATCCTGTAGATAATTGCTCCTGTATACATTTCATTCACAAATACCCACATACAAAATAAGAAGCCGGATAGTCGGCGCCTTTTGCCGATTAGTCACCGCCGTGGCCAGATTAACTATCTGATCATAAACCCTAATTTTCAAATATTAACTCTAATAACGTTTGCACACATTTGTATTTAAGACCAACGGATAATATGTCAAAGGTTTAAAATAAAATAAAAAACCTTTTTTTTAGTAATAGTCTTGTTTAGTATAAGAATATTTTTTCGAAAAAAATTAAGTTGTAAAATATAACGTTGAAAATAACATGTCTCTAATTAGCGGCTTTTCTATTTTCGACAGATCTAGCTATTTCTAGAGAGTCAGTCTGAACAGAGAGTAGCTAAATATTTATTTTAAACGAGGGTTCGTTCTGTTGTTTTTTAACCAACTTCATAAAAAAGGGAGGAGGTTCTATGTTCGACTGTAGGTATCTTTTTTATAAATATTTTTCCGCCAATTGTCGACCGATTTTGTTTTCTTATTTTAAAGGGTATGCTTGAGGTGGTCTCATATTAATCTAATGTAGACCTTCGAAGATAAACAATGAAACTCCTCAATACGAACAGCACACGGAGCTATATTTTGGTTATGGCACTGAAGATCAAAGATAATTACTGGTTAGTTACCTATCTGTGGTCAACTAGTCATGGTCTTCTAAGATACCGCATGGAACTCCTCATCGATGAACAGCACGTATAGGTACTTGCAGTGAAAGGGATCATGCGGAAGATGAAATACATTAGTTTGTTAATTTACGTGGTGATACCGTTTCTTCATACATTTGGATGATCGGAAGTATACTATAAACTAACATAACATCAAGCCTGTAATCCCCGAAGGGTTAGGCAGAGGTGTACCCGTTAGTACACCCACATTTCGCCAGTAATGTTTTAGTCCCATGTAATAGGAGGCGAGCCTATTGCCATCAACAGGGCATAAATCTAGACTCTGAAGCTCTGAAAACTCTGCTACTGAGAAATTCCTGATGAAAAAACCTAATAACACTTTGCCCGACTTGGGAATCGAACCCAATACCTCATGCTCAGCAGTCGCGATACTAAAAAATGAAAAATAAAAATAACTTTTTACCTAAAAGACATCCACTTTCAAAAAACTATTAAGTAAAAAATAATTTTAGTTAGTGGCAAAGTCGGTGGCAAGAATACAAAACAACAAACAGAACCAAAGCCCTCGACTTCCAAAACGAATGTTATTTTTCTTTTTAGTTTTTTAAGGCGGTGTTTCTTTTTTGTTTTAGTATACGTAGCACAATATAAAGACTATAGTACGTTTAATTACACAAGATGATACATTTTAACAAACTTTTACAATATGTTAAACGTTTGTGCTCAACCTTTCATCCTGCACAGCGGAATGGATCGCTAGGAAATCTACAAAAAAAAAATACGTTCAAAAATAATAAAAAGATCTACTCCACCCTGTTCCTTGTTTTAAACAGTCAACAAACAAATGTTTGCGCGTTGCACCATACATGTGTATAAGAAACCAACAATTATAAAATTAGTTTATTTCGTGTTTACTTGTACTTTAACTATGGTAAACAGTAGTTAGTGGCCTTTAATGAACTAGAGAGATATTTATTTACGCAATTACGAGATAGCTGGTTATTTACGCAATTATAAAACGCGCACGGCGTATCATATTTTGACGTGTTCATGCTAGTTACGATTATTAAGTACTTGTGCTCCCAGATTACGGGCCATTTTTGAAGAGCCAAGGTTTCGAATAGTCATGTAGCGACTAGGGTAGTGCAACGGACTGGCGGATGAGTGTGTTTTGTCCAAAACAATGCTTATTTAACCTTATCTTTTTTTGTTACCGGGGTTTCCATACTCATGGATGTCCACCGTTCTGCGGAGGGCGGAGGGGTATGTCAGGCTCTTACTGACTAAAAACCACCCCGGTGTTCCCTGCTCACACTTCCGCCGGGGATTGCGGGAACGTACGCGCCTTCCGCGATCCCCAACTAGTGCCTGTCAAGGGAAGGAGTGAGGTGTTTAACTCCCCCCGCGGCGGGCGTGGTTGGAAGAGGGCGTTGACCGCCCTCCGCCGACGCCCGGTGCGCCTGTTGCGGGCCGGGAGAAAGGTTGTAATCCCTCAGTCAGTCTACCTAGTCGTATCCGATGTTCCACAGGAGCGGGCCCAGGACCGAGCCCTGTGGAACACCGCACGACATTTGGTGCCATCTTTTTACCATCTCGTCCCACGTTGGTGCCACACCTCTCATTCACCTTACTATCACCTAACCTTGAAATTACACCAGTTCTTCTTTATTGTGTGGGCAGTAAGGTGTTACGACCCCACATACCTTGTGTCAGGGTTAAACCACTACCAGTTAAAATTGTTTGGCTTATTTTTAATAAAATAACAGACATACATATTTTGATTGTGACCTCAAGAGTATTCCATTAATATATTTTCTTGTTCCTGTCAAACCTTCTATTTATCCGCTGGAAAAGTCAATACTTATAATATAAGTTAACTGTATAGGTAGGTTGTAGGTAGGTTACTACTTCAAATCCCGGAAACGTCCGAAATACCGGAATTTATCTGAGTTTAGTATTGAAAAATTGGTTCGGTATTACCACCCTCAGCCCGGCCGCACGCGGCACACGGGCCACACGCAACAGCCACAAGAGCCGCCACCTGAGACTAGCGGCGTTGTGGCGACCACCGACTTCAACAGTGTGCGGCGACTCCATCATTATAAAATGTATGAAAACTAAGAAATACGTCGATGGCGGCGTTTTGTGGTTGTGGTCAGTGGCCGTGTGACCGGCTTCATTTTATGACCATACAATGACAACAGACTTCGCGTAAACCACACATTCGTCTAAGAACTTTCATTTCAGTAGGGAGGGAGTTTCATAAAATGGAAGAACATGTAACTCTCCGTTTGTTTAAGTATCATTTTGAATCCGTTACAGTGAAAAGATACAAAAACTACGGCTAAACCAGTGCAAACCTCACACCGAGGGACGTAAGCGATTGAATGGAATAACTATTCGCTGTTTTATACATATAGCAACCTCTCACAAGATTTTTAATACTTGTATTCATCCAATTCTTAGATGATAAAATTGCAAATAGCTTCTAATCGCTCCGTTCCAAACGGCCCATTGCATTTAAATAAATAAAATAAATAATAATTATAAATATATAATTTGAGTTTGAGATAAACCCTATTCTATTCAACTTAATGGCCTTGTAATCTTCGAGCTTCTTTCGCGTTTGCACTCCAATCTGTAACACAACAATCACAATCCGAAGCGTTTTAGGGGATTCATACCTGATAATGTATCACATGTTTGAGGAAATCGTCTGATCGACAACATAATGGTAATTGTAGAATTGTCAAGATGAAGCGTGTTACGTAATTACCGTAATTAGACTATTGATCTTTTCCTCCTCAAACGTGGAGCGAATAATGTTAGGCGCTTTGCACACGGAGCAACTTTTGCAGCAACTGGCAACTGGCAACTTTCTGGCAACTCGCTGTTTACATGTAATTCAATTGGACTGCGCACACAGAGCAACTCAAGTTGCGAGTTGCGGCAATCGTCAACAGTTTCCAGTTGCGGCAACTAGCAACTTATTTAGTTGCTAGTTGCCGCAACTAGCAACTGTCAAATATTCGATTTCACACCCTCCCTCCCTCGCCCTGTGCCCGGCATAGTGTTGCCATTAACTTAGTGGTTTTTCCCACTAAGTAAACACTTCTTTTTCGGGTAATGTGTAAAATTCTATAATAAAATACTTCTGGATATTCCCCAACTAAATGAGAGAAAATTTAAACCATGCATAAAACGCACACTATCTAATCAAGCATTATTATAAGTTAGATGATTATATCACGGACAAAAATACTTGGCTAAATGCTAGTCCTGCTCCACAGCCACTCGGGCTCACTAAATAGGATTGTTTTTTAAGAGAATGATGTTTCTTACCCTCTTTTTTGTCGACCTGAATAACTTGTACCGTTATCAGTACGATTACTTTTTCTTTTTTACATACCATAGTAATCTAACGGATAAGTACACTGAAAGTGTTAGTATTGTAAATTTTTTTTTTTTTAAACCATCAACCTAAAACTTGCCCCTAAAAAATCCACAAGCCACCAGATACAAATTCTGACCACCAGAAGGTGGTCCCAATTCACCAGATCTAGTGGTAATACCGCAAAGTTTGCAACACTGCAACTCGGCTAAAAAAGTTGCTTACAAATTGCCAAAAGGTTGCGGCAACCGGCAACTTTATGGCAACTAGCAACTTTTACAGGAAACTTTTAAAAAGTTGCCAGTTGCGTCAACTTAAGTTGCTCCGTGTGCGAAGCGCCTTACAGGCGGCGTCTTAGAACGATGTCAAAATTATAATGAATTAAATTTTACTTTTACACAACGGATTTGTTCTGTGTCTTTAATGAATCTGTAGTTTACCGGGATTTGGTGTTGCGAACAATTCGCAACATTTTGCAGTCGCATGCGTAAGTCGCAGTCTGAAACTTTCCACGCGGGCATAGGCCTGGCTGTGCTTTAAAACGGGATAGCTACAAAGCTACAAACGATACACACGATCAGCATTTTACATATCTCTGTTTATTCCCAAGTCGAAGAAGGTATAATAAAGTTAGTAACTGTATGTTTAGAAGGGATGCCTGGCGTGCGGGTCCCGCGGGGGCGCGGCGGGGCGGGCGGCGCGGCGGCGCAGGTCGCGCAGCACGCGCGCGCCCGCCGCCAGCAGCCGCGCCAGGCTCGGCGCCGGCGCGGACCTACACCACACGCAGCGGTCATGCGACGGGGATATCCTCACTAAGTCTACAGATTTCCTTAAAATTCATCTCTTCCGATGGGAGTAAAGAAAAACTAAGAAGGACTCCGTCTGTGGTCGGTTGCAGCATCGCATCTTCGTATACAGTTCTATACAGAAATATAAGGCACGCGCTCGACTGTTTCATTCGCGAAACATAATTAGTAAGCGTCGTAATGGTTAGCTTCTGGTCACTCACCTGGCTTCTTCGATCTGCGTGTTGAGCGTGAGGTAGTCGGGGCTGTCCTGCCGGTTGTGGCGCGCGCCTCCGTTTGTATATGTCATCTACGAAACAAACATTATGTTCTCACAACTATTTGCTACGGTTGGTTCACAAACACGACCGCACAATTTAAATGTCGTGTTACATTTTGAGCCAAGCCTTCTTTCAAGTAAGACACCACTGTGAAGTCGCAAGATGCTTCATTGAAAAGCGTGTGGATGGAGTACTAGTTGAAATAATTTTTGAAATTAATTAATTCAGATTTATTGCGCCGTAAACGTGTACCGGCAATCTGTATAATTCAGGTATTCTATGCTATACCTGGTCAATGTATAGAATACCTGGGGCGTCCGGGCAATGTATGAAATAATTTTAATAATTTATAATACATGGTGGTGCAGATTAGGACGTCCTAATGGAAGTTTTGAAAGCCTCTCTTCTTGAGCTATCTAAACCACCCCATGTATGTTCTACGATTTTTTGTGGTTTATGAGCTAGACGATTTTTAATATTTTCTTGGGATATTCTTCCTTGAATCAGACTTTGTTGATTTTCTCTTTTCGTGTCGCATTTTTGAATATATTTTTGTTGATAATTAATAGCTTCGAACTCGAAAACAACTGTCTGTCTCATATCGGCTCCCGTAATTACCAAAACTTATTTCAAATGGAAAATTTTGTTTTACAAAATTCGTTGTAGATTTTCAGTCCCTAAAAGCCTGATAATGGAACCCTGGCGAAATCGAGAGAATTGTAGTTTTTGCAGGTGGTTGTTTTGTTTTATTTGTAATTTTTTTTATCTGTACAATCTGCGATGCCGGCCCATATAATTTTTGACCATCTCCTTTGACGTTAAAAGGGAAAATATTTTGGCCATCCAAAATATTTTCCCTTTTAACGTCAAAGTTATTTCATATTCTTTTTAATAAAATTAATTGTTATACTTTTATGCCTGTAGATCTGAGGCACATTTTGTCCATCTTCTTTAGTTTATGAATTACTTTATTTTAAAATGTATACTTTTTTATTATTACGCGGGTAGGGTTGGTAGGCATACCAACCCTACCCGCGTGGTGAATTAATGTTGACATTGTAGCGGCACGTTGTATTCAATACACAGCGATGACACGACCGACGCAAATTCACGCGAACGTTATTCAAACGTACAGGCGTTGATGCGAGTTTCATTTCAAAATAGACGATCTATGTAACGCGTTGATCGCGTAGTCGATAGGAAGTGACTAAGAACTCACAGGAGAAATGTTTATGCATTTTGTTTCATTATTTCGCTGAGGTCAGAAGGGCGACGGGCCCGGGCCGTCGCTACCGCGGCGCTGGCGCGGCGAGCGCTTTCTGTCGGGGTCGCTGCCGCTCAAATCGCTAACATTCTGCAAACCACGCACTACACGCTGAGCATGCATTGTAATGCTGGCTGGCCATAGTGTTGCATGGCCAGCCAGCCTGTATACTACACATGGCATAGTTTTAATAAGGAAAAGCCCTCCGGTCAAGGCAATAAACAAGTGACTAAAAGTTAAGTACGGATGATGAGCATCGTCTCAGGGTGTTTCTGGAGGGGGACCCGGCGGCATCAGACTGCAATAGAGCGCGAAGGTGCCAGTTGACTACCACTTAAATAGTTGATGAGAGAGCGCAAAGGGCCCAGAGCCATAAAAATAGGTCAGTGGCAGGAGGGATGAGAAACGCCAAGTGCTGGTGGAACGATAGCGGCTGCCCAACTTATCTTAGAAAAATGTATGCAGAAACAGCGTCGCGCACCATCCTTTTTTTCTTACGAATAATGCTTTCATTTTGAAGGATTCCTACAGAGGCTTCAGATAAGGAACCCTCCTTATCTGAAGCCTCTGTAAGAATCCTTCAGGAAGTGACCGACTTATTTATTTTCAAAAGTCAAGATGAAACTTCGCGGCATTGACATTACGAACCCTGATGATACTTATGAGAATAAATACATTCTGATAACAGATTCATGCCAGATATCGGGTTTGGATGTGATCAATCCAGTGACTACAATGTTTGAATCGGTTGTTATACGGGAGAAACCGTGGACAAATGCGGCGCGCATTCAGGTGTGGTATCCGCGGCAGGCATACGAGTGCTGTAGGTACGAGCGCTATACCTGTGCGGCGTGCGGCACGAGGTTGTCGAGCAGAGCCTGCACGGCGGCGCGCGTGCTGGGCGCCAGCAGCTCCTCGGGCTGCGCCACGATGTGCTTAGGAATGTGTGCGCCACACAAGAACTGCGCTACTTCTTCGCTAAAGTGATTGCAGTTGTGCTCCAGCAGGTTATAAGCCGAAGGACTGAAATAAACAAATTCCAAAATTAAAGACCAGCCACGTATTGAATGAGCGCGCGATCGGTGACGGCGCGAACACAACGAAAGCAAATACATCGGATTCAAGTGATGGGTAACTCTCTGGCGGCGGCGATGCGACAAAGGAAGCTCTAAAGGTTTTCTTTGGAAGCGGATCAGGTCTTATGTGATAGAGTGTATCAACTACGTAACCAATTAAATTGCTGCAAGGAAGGAGTTCTATTGTAACTGTGAGAGTAACGTTTCAATCTTCATCTTATAACTATTGGCTCATATAACGTGAATGTAAAACGGTTATGATTGTGTTAAAATCGCTGATAGCATAGTGAAATATGTGGCGCTGTACGAACCTACCTATACCTTTTGGAAGGGGCAACTAGATTCATTCTATTTTGTTTTTTGTGTTTGACGTTCAAAAGTGCCTTATTGGCCTAATTGAAATAAATGATTTGACTTTGACTTTGACTTTGACGACTCGTAAACTTTGATTTAAGATAAACAATAGACTTATCAATCATAGATAAATGGCGATATCCTGTGATCTACGTCTAAATATTTGTTCCCACTGCGTAGTACACTTGCCGGCTTGCCAGCTGACAGCTACACGTGTGTGCGCTGTGCGTGTGCGTATGCGCAAACGTTTTGTCAGGAAAACTATTATATAAACTGTACTTGGTGTGGTTTAATTAAATAACATTTCAAATGTCACTTTAATTCTTTCAAATACTAATTGGGGTCTATGGGGTCTTGCGCTCATTCCGTTACACGTTGTATAATAATAATGAACTTGGCCATCATTTCATATCAATGTTTCTGTTTTTTTTTTTGGTGGTAAAAATCATCAAGTGACTCCTTCCGCTCTAGATGGGTCGGAAAGGACTGCCCCTACCCTTTACGTTCCGGGGCCACGGTATCCTGATAAGACGACTCGCAACCCCGGAACGTCCCGCAACCCCGGATACATGTCAACCTAAGAAAGAATTCTAGTTATAAAACTATGCTCTACTACACTCGCAAACATTACTCATGAACAATGAGTTTGTTGAATGAACAATGAATCGCAGTTCTCGTATTTGTTACCGGCAATCTGTATAATTCAGGAATTTTATACAATACCTAGGCAATGAATAGAATACCTGGGGCGTACAGGCAATGTATGAAATATTATGAATATTATCGTCCATTTTTTTTTTTTTTGTTTTGTTTTGGGACATGCCCGCCACACTGTTCCCACCCACTGCAACTCCTGAAAGCCAGAATCAACAGTGGAGGCCACCAGAAAAGCGCAGAGGCAATGAAGCTCGACGAGTCCCAGAGAAACGATTTACTGTCTTGGGTCCCGCAACGAAATTAATCAGAAAATAATAGCGGAGGAGTAAAAAAAATATAATTTCCACTTCAGTCTTCAGTCTTTTAGTGTTAGTAACTGCCGTTTATATCAATATGTATAGTTAGAACGCACTGATCGTAGCGAAACATCACTCGTACTGACCTGTATGTGGTGGTGGAGAGACCCTGTAGGTAGTCGATGAACACCTGGAACGGCACGAAGGTCTGCCCGAGCTGCTCCACGCGGAGCGGCGCGCCCAGCTGAGTGCCGCCCTGCAGAACACACTTGTCCGTAAAACACGTATTAAGCGCACCTTTCCATTGGCCATAATCTATTAACCAATTCATGGCCAATGACGCCTCTGGTGCGTCATAAGTAAACATCTCGGGTGGCCCATGACGCGCGTGGTGCGTCATTTTTAAATTAACTTAAAACAAGCTTAAAAATTATGAGATTACGAAAACCACCAATGTTTATCCTACATTGAACATTAAAGTAGTAAGTGCGCCTGGCAATTAAGTTTTAATATTTAATTTACCAATCAGGGATAGCAAACCTTTGGTAACAATATAAAAACTTAATTTATAATAGAGTTATATTACATATGTATACATACAGAATTTCAATAAGGTGAGCTGCGGAAATATTGCGTCTTGGTATTCTTATTAGGGGCGTAACTGAATTAAATCAGTGGAAATACTGCCCCAACAGACTTTTAAGTTTTCTACCCATGGTAGGAGTAGTAATATTATAAAATACCTGCTTCATAATACTAAGGCCTCATTTACGGAGATTGACTACATTCAGAAAAACTTTCGTTCTCTTTATTATTATCTTGCTCACAATGTTTATACTCGTCAGTAAACAATGCCTGGCTACATTCAGAAAATATCTTGTCTTCTTGCTGATTATCTACATAAAACACTTTTATCAATACAAATAAATGACCTATACAACAAAAGTTTCCAATATGTTTACTACCCCTGTAGCATTTTAGTAAAATCAATAAATCCTACCTTGAAACGTCATATTTCCTTCGTAATATCAACGAATACGAATCTAAGAACACCAAACAACTGTTTCCTCCTCAAACAGACACAAGATAACGGAGAAATACGTACAAAACATCACAAGGGGCCCGTGACGCACCAGGCGCGTCATCCTTTAAAGAGGCCCACGACGCACCTGGCGCGTCATAGACAAATCGTATGGGGCCTGGCTAATGTGTTGGTGAAAATGAAGGTGGCAATGAATCGGTTAAGGGTTTAGTCTTTACCGATTGAGGAACGAAACCCTAAAAAATATGATTTTGTGGAAAATGTACTTTGATCCTGACTCTTGACTGCCTCGTTGGTCTAGTGGTTGCAAAGTGCGACTGCAGATCATGAGGTCTTGGGTTCGATTCCCAGGTCGGACGTGTTATTAGGTTTTCTCATCAGGAATTTCTCTGTAGAAGCTTCGGAGTCTGGATTTGTGCCCGGTTGATGGCAATAGGCTCGCCCCCTATTACATGGGACTTAAAAACTCAATGCCGGCGGACTCAGAAAGCTGATGAGTATCTGTGAGGGTAGTGCAACAGATCACGGACTATTATACATATCATGTAACTAAGAGTAAGTGTATGGTATTTCAGGGCGAGCAGAAAAAAGTAATGGAAATGCCAGCTATAAAGCTAAATGGCACAGCCTTAGTGAGAGTTAAAGTACCTAGGCCACTTAGTTACGAGTACCTCCGACTTGATAGATGATGCAGACGTTGAACGCGACCGAAGAGCGCTGTCCGTCAGAGCGAATATGTTGATTCGTAGGTTCGCACGATGCTCAGCGGGAGTTTATTAATTTTAATTAACTTCCGTTGAATTAGAGCTCTTTAGAGCCAACTGCACTACGTAATACACATGCAGCCTATGGACTAACTACACGCAAAGGTCGTTCAGCGCTCTTCGAGTCCAGTCTGACAACGCGTTTATGATGTTGTTGGGTCTCCCCCGTTTCTGTAGCGCTGCGACAATGTTTGCGGCGGCGCGCGGAGATTGGTTTTATACAACAATGTATAACACGAGTACAACTTTATAAAACCCAGTTTGCTTAATAATACTACCTTGCATATAAAGCAGAGAGTTAGGGTTAACTAGTGTGTGTGGTAAGTTTAAGTGTGTGTGTATGATTTGCTACTCTACCTGCAGACCCTAGATAGCCACTTTAGCATCAGTATGGCATTGCCATCAAGAAATTGAAATTACATAATAAGTAACGAATATCGTTCACACGCTTTTTGGGACCTATCCGCCGGATACAACCGAACCTGCAATGGGGTCGCCACAGTACAAGCGTCGAGACAATGAAGCTCTAAGATTCCACCTCGGCCATTCTAGACAGAATGAAGTATACGTTTACTGAGAGTCACCAGCAAGGAGTCGTTCAAGAGGAAACACGATAGTGGTGGTATAAAGTGGCAGCGCGAGGCGGTGTGCGGTACGAGCGTCGCGATGTCGACCTATTTCGAGTGTTCCGGAATATTGGGCGCGCCCGACGCGTCAGTTGATGCGTTTGCGTGAACACGGCGAGTTCCTGCAACACGGCGGCACGCCTACGCGCTGCAACGGTTAATAATACAGTCCCAGTCACTGGCCAACTGCACCATTGACATTTTAAATCTTAAAACAAAATATGTCATAAATCAACATCGCTAAGTAATGGAATTAGGTTACCTACAGTAAAAAAAAACTAGTCAACATTAAAACTACTTTAAGAATACTTTTTATAGTCTTTAGTTAATTAGAAGTCACGGTGGAATACAGAAACTCACAAACACACAAGAACCACAGAAAACAGGTATTTATACATGATAAGATAGACCGTACCTAATATTTAAAGAATGACATTGATTGACTGAAAACATAACTGGCGAAATGTGGGTGTACTAATGGGTACACCTCTGCCAAACCCGGATATTACAGGCGTGATGTTATGTTATTGATTGACTGATTATTGAATAATATATAATATTTTACGGGACATTGAAGTTATGCACTTAAAGAACGTGTCTGGACGATTGACTAGGAATACTCCTTCCATTGCTTTATAAATATTCTGATTTTAGACTTAAAGTCCGTTAGAGTGAATGTCCGTTTCAATTGCCTATTTAGATAATACTAATCTCGGCGCCGGCGGTCGAAACTAAAATAAGGAAGGTGTGAAAGTTGCAGTCGAAATGCTTATTGCATTCGGTAATTATCATTTTGGCAACGAGCCCTGCACAAAAATAAACTCTGTTTACAATTCCGGCGCGTATCCGAACCGACTACACAGAATTTGCTCCATTTAAGCAACAATAGTTGACTGTTGTCATACTCATCAACGTGAGTTGTTTTCAACGTATTCTGCTCCTGAGTCAGGCTCAGGATTAACACTTTTGGAGGACTAATATTTTTGCAAACACTAATGATGCAGCCGCATAATGATGAAGGAGCTGATTTAGGTAAATATCTCCTTTGGCCGTCTACTCGGACCATTCACCGTGTACTTCGGTTTGATGAGAACGTCGCCGCGTCGTCGGTCAGATATCACGGGGGCGCATACCTTATACTTACAGCAACATTATTATAATATCGTGTCTATATATAACAATCGTGAACGACCCATGATATGAAATGTATTTTAATACGCGTACGTACGCGTCTAACACAGCGAGGCAGTGACATTAAGCTACTATTTATGTTTTTTTATGATTAGCAAAGTGATCTATGAGAATTGCATAAACGTTACCTCTCCATTTATTAACTTTTTATGAAAGTGTTTTATTATTAACATTCTGGCTGGCGTTTTGTTAATTTAGGCACGACACAGCATTGAAGTCGCACATTAGTAGGTGTCAAGTGTTGGTAATCCGTGAGCAACGGATTCCTACCGACTGTGGGTCGCTGGCGCGGGACTCAGCTTCGGTCACACTGTAACAAAACTCTGTCGGTCTCACGGTCAAAAGTTCTTTTGACTGGTAATCAATTTTAATTGTATCTTAACACTAGCGTCACGAGCCCCTCAGTAGCTACTACGTGACACGAGGGGAGCGGAGGCGGAGCCTTAATTATTAGTTGTACTAATTGTTGTGGAGTTTTCTGACCAATGGAAAATTTATTTTATTTATTTTGAGTTCACAAATTATGGATCTATATCAGTGCTATCCACATTTAATTTAGTAAAATACTTGAGAAACTTAAGAGGAAAAAGTAACTGTACAAAGCAGAAAGTGTTCCACGTCTTCAAAAAGTTACTATCGTAGTTTTAAGTGGGTACTCTGATTACTCTCGTCACAATATGGACCAAGGTCTGAAATAAAGTATTTAATTTTTTTTTAATATCCGGGTTTAAAATAATACGCGTCGGCGCCGCGCGTTTTATACTTGTTCGTCTCGTTGTCGACGATTTCAAATCGACCAATAAAAAAATAAAATTGTGGAATTAGATGCTGCTTGAAAGATTCGATTGAAATATCCTTAACTGTACCGGGTACGGTACGGCTATAAATACGGGATGTGAAGACACACCACATAGCCGGTATACTACGCATTCTCTCCATCGAACTTAGAAACATTGAACAAAAATTATTACTAGGAAACGACTTTTATTATCGATGTAAAAAAACACTGTTTACGACAGCGCGCGTGGCGTGCGCTGCGTTAAATGTAGTCAAAGTTCATGAAAATATTGTAGGATAGTTCCTCTCGAGAAGTTCTAAAAAAAACCCCGCTATAGCATATAATATGTCTATCTTTGGAAGTTAACTCACAAGAATCTTTCATGTTTTCCAATTTGGGTAAAGGATACTTCATTTGCGAAGGCGTTTGTTGCATTTTATTCGGGAACCTTACATTTAGCGTAAAACAGTGCTCGTGAAAACTATGACATCGAAAGCTATTCACAAGTGTCCACTGTCCACTGATGCATAGTTCTACCGATTAACAATAATAGTATCAATCCTTATTTTCTTTTCGGAAGCTCCTGGAGACGCATTCACAAGTCAAACGTTTTCATATCATGTTCGTGACCTTTACATGTTTACTTTTAGCGCACTCTTACAGTGCACGAAATGAGGGTAGCGTAGTGCTAATGTAAACCTACACATTCATAATACGCTACTAAAATAAATGATTAACGCCCTACCCCGATCAAAACCTTGTTTATAGTCGTTTTTCAGAGGCTATTATCTCATTAGTTAAGGGAAATAGACGACATCTAAAAGCACTTTATTAATGTTTTATTATCTTATCATCACATTGCACGTTCTAATTTTGTTAAATGTGTTAAAAATACATTTAAGACCTCCTTGCAAAATAATGACTGAAATTATTGATTACACACTTCTTTTGCTTAATGCAACGTGCTATTAATTTAAGAATTGCACTAATAATCAGATATTAAATAATCTAAATAATAAACTTTTTATTTTATTTGAAATGCTCGCCTTGTTATTTATATTTAAATAATTCCGAAAAATTGCGTGAAAAAGAGATGAGAAAGTGGCGTGCGGCAAAGAGGGAACGAATGCTCAAGGTCAATTAGTCAGGGAAGCGCCTTAAGAAGTCATGTGGTGGCAGTAGAGATGGGCAGTGGGTTTAAACCCAACTGGGCAAAAAGGGCATAAACTGGGCAAATAGGGCAAAAACGAATTGACGTCCTTTTAAATGCCCAAAAACAGGGCGGAAACTATAATTAGTTAAATTTCATAGTTATTAAGACTTTTTTATTAAGTAGTGGTAAGATTAATATAAGATAAATATTATTTATTATCTATACTATAAAAATTAATAGTAATAATATTAAAAAGAGGTAACATTTGTTTGTAAGTTTGTTTGTAGGGGGTAATCTCCGGAAGTAATGAACCGATTTTAAAAATTGTTTTACTGGTATAAAGCTATATTATTCGTGAGTGCTATAGGCTATAAATTATAAAGATATCATGCAAAATAGCCGAACTATCTCAATTTTTGTCTAGCCAGGTGGAAAAAAATAGCTCTTACAACAAAGTTTTTTGCATGCGCTGCCTTAACAGTTGTATATAATTGAAAACAATGTATGGCAACCTGATCCGCCTTTAATAGTTCTACAAAAAAGTCCGCATCACCATCTTTCTATCTTTTATATTTTAGCAGTTAAAGTAGATTTTATGTGTTAAAAAAAGGATTTTTCGATGTTCTTACCTTTGGACGATGTTTTAAAGAACAAAATATTAAACCTTATCGAAAAAAATATTATTATCATCACAAAAACATCATAGAGATACGATTTGCCCTAAACAGTATGTGAATTGGTTAAATAGTTTCGAAGATAATATAAAATTACTAAATCGCAAAATGCCCAACCACATGGTATTTCTGTTTTTGGGATATCGGACAGTTTCAGCGATTGTTTATCATGCCTAAAAGGAAATCACAACTTTCCCGTCAGACATCCCAGAGCAGCTCGAGTACACCATACGAAAGAGTCTGCTCTTGAAAAGCATCAGCGCCTCTTGAGGAATAGAGAAAAAAAGCACGCCCTGGGGAATCTAGCTCCGAGCGTTCACAGCGACTTACTAACCAAAGAGAACATCGCAGGCCCGTGCTCGGGAATCTAGCGCTGAAAATGCTCAGTGTCTCAGTGATTTAAGGCAGTATGTCTCTGCAACAAGGAATAGGGAGTCTAGCGCTGAGCGCTCGCAGAGGCTCGCTAGCCAGAGCGCGAGAACATCGCTGGCCCGTGCTCGGGAATCTGGCGCTGAATGTGCGCAGCGTCTTTAGGCAGGAAATAAATCATAGCACTCAGTACTAACCGAAACACACTCATAATTTCATCACAAGTTAAAATGGTTACCACCCAACGAAGTGGGCACGGGTCTGCTAGTTAAGTATAATATTAAAAATAATTGTATTGACCAAAAAGGTTCTATTTAATACTCTTATACTCGATGATTCAGCGGTCAACGACAACGATTACCACCAGCAGATCAGAGTGTGGGCTGCTGTGCCTCCTGAATCTCCAGCGTCAGATTTACCATCCACTGACGAGTTCATAAATGTTATCAAGAGACTACCACTCGACAAATCATCGGGTGTAGATAATTTCGAATTGAATGATTATAGAAGCGTGTAAAACAGCGGGCGACGAGATGTTATCTTTTTTTTTTAGGTGGTAAAAATCATCAAATGACTACTTCCGCCCTGGGTGGGGCGGAAGGGACTGTCAGACTTTTACTGACTAAAAACCACCCTGTTCCTTCTGTTGCCCTTTACGTTCCGGGTCCACGGTATCCTGTTAAGACGTCCCGCAACCCCGGCAGACGCTGGCTCCGTTGGGGGCCCCGTCCCTGTGCTTACAGCTCTTTAAGGCGCGCGCGAACAGAACGCGCCGTCGACTCGGGCTTGGTCCTTGATCGGACGGCGAGCTACCCATTACTCGCCGTCCGCAAGCCCGCGCCTACGGACACCCTGGGCGTCTCCCGCGGCGGCTGGGGCGTGAGGTGGTTCTCTCCCTCACGCGGCCCGCCTCCTCCTTCGCTAGCATTACTGCTTCGCAGAAGGAGGTGACTGCATCCCATTCCCTCTCGCCCCGGAGTATGGCCTGAACCAGGTCCGGACGCGAGAGGTCGCCGCCGCCTATCGCCTCCGGAAGGACACGGCGGTGCTCTGCCCAAGCGGGGCAGTCCTTCACCGTATGCTCCACCGTGTTCTCCGGGCGATCCACACAGTGTTGACACCCGGGCATTTCCTCCCGCCCTATCCGACACAGGAACCTCCCGAAACAACCGTGTCCGGTGAGGACCTGCGTCAGGCGGTAGGTGAGGACGCCGTAGCGCCTCTTCATCCACTCCTCAAAGAGGGGTCTGCCGCGATTGCGGCGTGCCCGAACTTGGGTTGCGACAGTCGCATCTCCCATTCCGCCATGAGGTCGCACCGGAGCACGATGCACCTGTTTGGGCCGATAGGGCCACCATAGGGGCGGTACGACGTTAATTGCTTCAAAGTCAACGGTTAGCTTTAATATTTTAAAGAAAAGTGTAAAGCGTGTAGGACCGTCAGTACTGAAGCCCTACCAGTACTTGCAGGTGTACTTCCAGTCGATCTCAAGGTGCAGCGACGTGCTGCAATGTACTATTCCACGCGAGAGACCATGGACGCAAACTTTCTAACACAACGTGACCGAGCTAAGATCTCCAGATTATTTAAATCGCAAGCTGACGTCTGGGAAGAACTTGTAATCAATGTAGGTCTGTGGGATAATTCTATCAAGGGCCTGCCTCAGTTCTTTCCATCAGTTTGTGAGCGGCTGGCCAGAACATGGCTGGAGGTGGACCACTGTGTTGCCTAATTTCTCACAGGTCATGGCAACTTTAAGATTAAATTATTTTCTTTAAAGCTTGTTGCTTCTCCTTTGTGTCAATGTTCTACATCCGACTGTGAATATGAATAATCTGCTCATCACATCTTATGGGAGTGTATTCTTTGGCAGATCGAACGCAATATTATGCTAGATAGTGTACAGGTTACATCCGGTGTTGATTATTATGCGGACCTTGTAGAAACTAGAACTAATTTCCGTGCGTTTAAGCGTTTATGCCATACCTACCTATTACTGGAATCAAAAGTAACAGCTCACATTAGGACCCATTCATTTAATAATAATTCGTCTAATAGTAATGCTTCTCCTAGTTACAAACATCCCTTTGTGCCTACTGGCCACGTTCTGTTCTGTCTCCTGTCTTGTTTGAAGAGAAATTTGGAAATTATATTTTTTTCACTACACGTGTCCCCGTCTAAGTGTGTTTAGGTACTATGTAAACTTAATTACATATTTACCTTCTAAAGCTGGTGGTGCAAACTGGTGGTAATCAAAATATTTTTATTTTTTAAATTGGAACACAAAATAGGTATCCACATCTAGGTGAGCATAAGAAATAGGTATGTGTCTACAAAACTAGGTATTTAAATTTGGAATTAAGTACCTATAGTTTTATTTTACAAAAAAGAAAACACTTTAAAGTTATTTAAACTTATTAAGATGTAATAATTTATGATATTTTACAATTAAAATAAATGCCCTGTTTTTGGACATTTATTGGGCGTAAATGGACGTTTATTGGGCGTTTACTCAATACGTCCGTAAATGCCCAGGCAAAAACCCATCTCTAGGTGGCAGGTAAATATTAAGTGCGCTAGAATGAGCAACAAGTCGTGAAAAAAAAGATGTGACTTTGAGCATAACGGGGATAACAGAAAAGTTCCTCTAGGTACCTAAAAATCGATGGATGGTCTGTGTGAAAGATATAGTGACTAAAAACACTTCAGTTGCTTTGAGTATTATATGACTCCCACATTCACATCGTTTCTGTTTAGCTGTGAACACCACAAATAAATCTCAAGGTCAAACGATTCGGAACATGTAAACACGTTGGGGTCGAACTAAGCAAACAGCGTTTATCATGGAGAACTCTATAGAGCCTACCAAGTTAAAACAAAAAATATTGAATATACATTAAAATATTAACGTAGTAGGTATTTATAAATTAGTAAAACTTCAGGGACATAATGGTCATCAACATCAAATAACAATAAAACACAACGATTTCCTAAAATATTAGTAGTAGTTCCTAGTAGTTCTCATTGTTGAAATATGTATTAGTTTATAGTTATTGTACTTTTTATGTACATATTTGTGTTTTATGGCGTGATCTTAACGTCCTTTTAGTAGGTACCTAAGACTTTAGCATCTTTTTTGTTTTTGTTGATCTTTGGTAGATCCAGCCCGTGAAGTTTAGCCAAATTATTAAAATAGTCCCTGGAAATATTATTAGAGAAATAACCACCCGGACGAAGCTGGGCCGAGCCTCTAGTTTTTAACCTATTTACAGAATAAATATTTCCACAAAATAAACTGCGTGATTTCCTTGAACGAAAATGCCCAAACTATTTTAATGTGGATGATGATAGAAAACACGTAGAAATGTGATATAAGAATAGACGCCGGCGCCGAGTGGGCGGGCGTTGTACACTACCTATCGTGACACGTCGCATGTATTAGGAACGCACCGCATTCACCTTCAGCAGCCGTCACTTGAGCGTCTGCATCAGAGCAAGCAACACCCGCGGGCAACACAGGGCACATTTAGTACTAGGCTATTTACGGTGGTTTCCAAATAAATATTCGTTCATTTACAGAAACTTGTCACGCACCTGTTCATTTGAGTTCCCTTGGCTGATGGGAAGCCGCGCTTTGCCAATTGCCATCGTCACGTAGCAGATGTTACGGCTTTGTTCTGGTTCATGCCTATCATTAATATAGCGCCACCGTCAGAGCCGTGCTTCAATCGAATTGTACTAGACAGGCCAATGATCTCGTCGACTACATCAGGATCTACTGCTTCTTAACTTTAGCAAGATGGGTACCTACCGCGTTTGTAGTTAAACTACGAAATATCGTATCTACCTACGTTACTTGTTTATGGGTAGGTACCTACTAACTTGGGCACGCGCGCACAGCGGATACTCGCACCCGGCAATATCATTCATTTAGTACTTACTTACTGATCATTTTCGCTACGTAGGTAGGTATTACCAATGTGGTAAAAACGAAAGCCATAAACGGTAAATAAAACTATGTCTTATCTATGGGTGTATCGGAAGGTTTTCTAAATAATCTATGTCATGTCTTCAGTAAAAAAGTTAGGTGTAGGTACACTTAACTTTTTTACTGACTCTTACTATATTCAACGTAATATGTAGGTACATATTAGGTACGTTGAATAAGTTATTGCTAGACGTTCACTTCGAGTTGGCCGTCCGCGTCGTGACAGATGTCATAGGCACAAGTACCGTTGACCAACAAAATAATAATAGTAGGTACATAATTTATTATTGTAAGCATTATGTAAATGTATTTATAAAATATTATTATAAAGTCGTGTGTGTGTGCTTATTATTGGTCGATATAACTAACCCGCGACATTTCTCCTATAATTTTTATTTTTAATTTCAAAATCACACTATAATGTTTAGGTATATGTACGTAATGCAGAATATTCGCGCATTCTTAACAGTCAACGACCGAATTTTAAATAGAAACCATAAGAAATGAAAGAATAGCTTAAAAGATATTCAGAAAAACACGGACATGAAATTATGAATTTGCTATCCATACTCAGCGGGTCTGACTTGAGGCGTGGGGTGGGGAAGCAGGTATGAACTAGCAGCCAACTGGAAGTGAACGCCTAAGGCGCTTTGCACATGGAGTAACTTAAGTTGAGGCAACTATCAACACTTTAAAAGTTTCCTGTAAAAAGTTGATAGTTGCTAATAACGTTTACGGTTGCCGCAACTTTATGGCAATCTGTGAGCTACTGTCATAGCCGAGTTGCCGTATGCCGTTGCCGTAGCGACACTGGCATTGCCGGGCACAGGGAGAGGAAGGGAGGGTGTGAAATGGCCCGACGCATCGCGATTGACGGTTGAGGAAACCGCGACTTTAAAAACCGGTGTAATATTTAACAGTTGCTAGTTGCGGCAATTAGGAACTAACTTTAGTCATCAATTACTTACAGCACCTGTAAACTGTCGACGATCACCGAAACTCGAAGTCGAGTTGCTATGTGTGCGCGGTCCAATTGAAATATATGTAAACAGCTAGTTGCCAGTTGCTGCAATAGTTGCTCAATGTGCAAAGCTCCTTACAGTCTCCCAGCACGGACAGTTTACGTGGCGGCTACTGACCGGCGCACAGCTGCTGATGCCGCCGCCGCCGAAGAAGAACTCGCGCTCGTACGCCACGATGCCGGTGTGCCAGACGCCCTCGATCTGTCGCCCTGCAACGTCACAGATAACGACATGTATGACGATTGACGATATCATGCTTTCCGCTCGTGGAGATGAAATTAAATGGACAAGTGATAGCTTCATTACTTTATTTACTTTTATGAATGGAAACAAGCGAAATGCAGGAGATGTAGAGCTTCCAATAACTTCACATATTACGGGCAACTTCGTTCCGACAAAGTAATAATCATTTTACTTTGATTGCAGTAGAGACATGTGTTCCAAGTTCTATTGGGTACGTTGAGTATGGTTGGTGTAAGAACAGCAAAAATTATGTCTTTTTGGTTTGTTTTTTAAATGTAAAAAAGTGAGAGAAGCCCAGTAGCAGATGTTTTGTTCAACAACGAATGATCTATGTATAGATTTTTAAATAGAGCAACTAAACTAGCCTTGAAACAAACCCAATAACGAGTCCAGGTGGATCCAGTGTCGGTCCAAAGTGGATCGCGAGATATTCGCATCATTAGCAACCGTTTTTGGGGAAGTACGTCGTGGTTTGTGACGGTAAAGTACCTACGGCTGGTAATGCGTTCTCTCACAGTGCCCGCGAGCAGTGCACGGCCCTCGACGACGGACTTGATACAGTGTTAGAGAAAATCATATTGATTTTGTTTACATTCATATACAATGGTGACTCGATTGTACGATTGTGTGAGGCTTCGTTTACCATAGTTCAAACGAATTCTTGATAAAGCAGCAATGAAGAGAAAATGTTGTTTACGTCAAATGGCAATTACCGTGAAACTACATGATGTACTTACATTTTTTCCACGGTTGTGGTTGCCGGATTTTAGTATTTTTTTATATAAAAGCGTGTTAAGGTCATGGCACATTATCCCAGCACCGCAACTGCTCGCCTCTTTAGGCTACAGCTAGCCGCCAGCGGGCTAATTGCACGTCGTCCGCGAGTCGCAAGCTCTTATACGATTTCAAACATTTTATTTCTTTTTATTAACAGGTAATAAAAGATTGTTTTTTAAAAAAATATTTTTAAATTTTATTTTTAACTTTTTAGTATTTATAATGAGAAATTCTTATGGCCAGTTTCAGCTCCATCATCAGACCCTGGTTACAATCTAGGATCATAGAACTCGTCAAGACGAATCAAACGATTCCCACCCGGGGTCGTGTCGTTTTATTACCGATTTCCTATGACCACCTTCCAGACCCATCATTGGAACCTGGTTACAATCTAGCATCAAAGTACTCGTCTAGACAAATCAAACGAGCCCTAACCCGACGGGGTTATGTGGTTTTATTACGGAGTTCCTATGGCTACCCTCAAGCTTCATCATAAGACCCTGGTTGCCATTAAGGTACTCGTTACGACTGAAACTGACACTACATGCGAATAATCCAGGAAACACATCTTCATGTGGCAATCTTTTTAACAAAAAAAGACCTTCGTAAACTATAGTAGAGGAGCCGTGGAAGAGCGAGCTTCACCCATCTGATAACTTGATGTGACATACTTTTTATCAAATATAATTTATTAACAAACATGCCTATGATAACTTGCCTATCGAAAAGTTTTCCTAGCTATAGGCAAGTTATTATAGGCATATAATAAATTATATTTGATAAAAAATATATCTCATCAAGTTATCTGATGGGTGAAGGGCGATCTTCCATGGCTCTTAGGCTTAACCACAAATTGGACCCAACATAATTATTATGTTGTATTATTATATATTATATTATTATATAATATAGTGTAAATAAACCTATGAGCCAATTATTGTATTTTAAACATTATTTTGACAAACATAAAGCTCTTAATACAAAGTTGACAGACTTGTTCTCAATTTAATTTTTGAACAAATAAATGAGGGTGTAAGTTTTAGTCCTTTACATGCAAATCTAGTTGCAAATAATCACTAGTTTGAGAGATAAATAATTTTTGGCGATTCAAATGGTTCCAAATAGTCTATACTAGCTCTGCTTTAAGCCTAAGCCTTCCTAAGCCTTCCAAATATCCTGTATACCTACACCTAAGTACTACATAAAAATCTATACTAGCCTACCCTTACATTGAGTTTCCTTCGAACAAACACTAATTAGAATGATCAGAATGCTTACCTAATATAGAAGGTGAGAGCAAAGAAGCAAGCCCATTAGTAAGGTCATAGATGTACAGCTCCACAGAGGTGCCCCGCTCAGCCATGGTGTGGATGCCACTGGCTCACTTCAAAAAACATAATAAACACATCTTACTCACAAAACTAATTTCTTATTTTAAACACTAAACACTTACACTAATTAAATATAAACTTTATTTCTTTTTAATTGTCAGTTGTTATTGATCAATCAGAATACTGCAAAATATCTAATTAATCTTGATGACACTTTTTAGCTTCCTTATTCCCAGGAATACTAGAGATCAGTCAAGTACAAGCATAGTACTATTCAATAAATTATTGTTTGTCTCTCAATCACGAAATATGAATGCATGATCTAATGATTTTAACTGAATAAGCTGAAGTCTGTGTAATACATACATTTAAATTGCAGTTAGGTGTAAAACAAGTGTAAGTGGTGCTGTGTACAGTAATAGGCGATATCGACTATGGCGACTATAGCGACTATACGCGGCATGCGATCTGCATGCCGCCTAGCAGCACTTGCAATGGTGCAACGGTGCGATTCGACGCGCACTACACCACGCTGCTGCAAGAACAGCGGGCGCAAGCTCGACTGCTCACGACATGCAGCGACTAGCGACTAACGGACTAACCCACATCAGAAATATAATTTATAAATAGGTAACACACCGCCAACACAATCATACTACATACACGACATTCCTACGTGAGTCGCCTACAGGTAGGTATATAGGTACCGACCGGTAATTGCGCAGACAATTGTTAATGTAAACAGAACCACTATTTGCAGCAGTGAGTAGCGAGTACGGAGTACCTAGTACCTGCTGGTACGTGCACTGCAGCTGCTGCTGTACTCTTAACTCGCTCATACCTCCACACTATTATAAAACTCACCTATTCTAAAATATTTTCCGGAGATGGAATTAGATTAGCTTCTAGATGGCAAAAATTGAATCTTCGGGACTAAGTAAATATTTTGTTAATCATATTAGAAGACTTGTTGGTGCTGTTAGTCAAATATAAGGATTTTCATGTTGAATTCTTATTATGTTTCTTTGGCTGGGTATTGTAACTTCTGGCCAAACTGCCAATCAATACCGGACTCCTCTTTAAAACCCAGAGCCTAAGTTTTAGTTAAAAAGACTACTGACAAGACTACTAGTGATTGTGGAGCGGTATCATAAAATGTCATAAAATGTCATAAATGTCATAACTGGGTATCACAGAATACATATACCTTAACAGCTGATAAAGGTGCGAGTTTGCTTGCTCGAATGTCCTGAGCAGTGTTGCCAACTAAATTTTTTAAAGAGAGCTCGATGATCTTCATAAAATAGCTGAAATAGAGCCAAATTTTTGGGAAAAAGAGCTAAAATAAGAGACAGTTTAAAAATATACACACCACTGAATATCTAACTGCCTCGTTGGTCTAGTGGTCGCAAGCGTGACTGCTGTGCATGAGGTCTTGGGTTCGATTCCCAGGTCGGGCAAAGTGTTATTGGGTTTTTCCATCAGGAATTTCTCAATAGCAGCCTCGGAGTCTGGATTTGTGCCCGGTTGATGGCAAAAGCCTCGCCCCCTATGACATCCATCGAACTTTTATCTAGCTAATATGGATGCAACTTAAAATAGCAACACGGGGGGGAGTAGCCATAGGCAGGCGTACCCCTATGTCGAAACATATGTGCAAATGGACCTGTTGGAGATGGTCTTCATTAAAAATAAGTGGACTGTATAAATAATAGTATAATGGTGATGATACACTGTAGAGATGAGATATACCTGCTATTCTCCATACCCGGCCTTTTTTTCATTAAGTGAGAAATTCTTGTATCTGCATATTTTTCAAAAATTAGTCTAGTCAGTTCCAAATCGTGATTTGTGAAATCATTTTCATGTGAATGGTAACCGATGGAGGGAAATTGAACTTTGCCAATACATTTTTTTGGTATGTGGTACACGATTAAATTTGGTGTGTGATACAAGATTGTGTAGGTTTACTGTCGTCGTTTAAACATTTTCTTATTTATTTTTCACAAGTCCGGCATAAAAATATTAGTTCTCTTGAAGCATAAACCCACTCTCCTTTACTTTTTTGATGCGTTAAGCTTTTTTTGTCAACCGGCCCGAGCAAAACTTTAATGCACATGTGCTTATTTTTTTATATCGAAAAAATAACAAGTCCGGCTATAGAATACAATAGAATAGAATAATTTATTGTCTCAAGAAAATACAGTTAATGCATAGATTCCTGAAACTCACACTAGGTTTCCCTGCTATACAAAAATATTCTATTACTTTCTCAGCAAAGGGGATTAAAAAGACATTGTGACAACTGAATGATGGTAAGTAAATATTTGTATCGATAACAAACAAACAACCCACAAAGAAACAACACTATCGTACTAGGTGATAGTGACTTATCAGTGGTTCATTTGCACATATGTTTCGACAGAGGGGAACGCCTGCCTAAGGCTACTCCCATGTTGCTCTATGAGGAGACACGATCATTTGCGCCTGCCATGACATCTCTTCACCGCCTTTGGTTGACTGGTAGATATTGTAGGCATAAGGTCCATCTTTTTACTTTTTTATTGCGTAAAGTAAATACATAAGGTGTAAAAGAGTATTTTGATTATATAGTAATCTGTGGTTAAAATTGTTATGTCATGTCATCTCTTGATGTCTGATGTCAGTGTGGTTTGTTGGTGTTGGTGTTTTGCAATTGCGAAAATTTTACTATAGACCACGAAATGTCGGGATCCAAGAAAATGGTAACAATATTGAATACTCTAATATCAAGCTATCTGACGAGAATATGCGCATACAATGAACAAAAGGCGTTCGTTTATTCAGTCTAGAACATTCAAGTTTTTATCCTCTTGTCAACTTTTTAAAATTCAAATGTTTTCATTAGTTCCTTAATTGTGTGATGGAACTTTATGTAAAATCTTCATATTCCCAGAATTATAAAGCTACGAAATATCAGCAAGTTATTAGAGGTTACAATGACTAAGCATTTTTTGGTAATGAAGTGTTGGTACGTATTGCTCTCCCTGTAATTTGATGGCTCGATGTGTTCAGACTCTTCGGGTGCAATCACCGGAGGGGACGACTCGCATCGAGATGTCGGAGTCGGACGTGACGGCGCAGCTGTTCGAGCGCGTGCACGACAGCCTGCACCTGGGCACATTTGCGTTTGTGCTTCACAAGGATCGCCAGCGCAAGGACGAGGTTACCTCCAGCAAGTCGCGGCGCTTGCGCGAGTGCGGCCTGCAGCATGGCGACATGCTCTACCTTAACCCTGTCAACGGAGCTGTGCTGTTTGAGCAGCCGTCCACCAGTGGAGAGGTATGCGGTAATCATACTCCTGTATTTCATGAGATTCTCGTGTCTTGGGTGTAGCTGAGCTCATTATGCAGGAGCTCTTCTGGGGAACTATTATCACCATACCCATTTCTGCCACAAAGTAGTGCTGCTGTGTTCCTGTTTAAAGGGTATGTGTGCCAGTGTGACTACATGCTCATGACACATTTCAACTTTGTCTCTGGAATGATAATGCATTTGCAAGGCCTCTGGAAATGCAGATTTCTATAGGCAGAGGCTTGCTTTCCATCCAGTGACGTAACAACAAAACAATACAAGCATTGTGCAATGTTTTGTTTGCAGGCCAACGAGAACAACAAACCATTCGGAGAGCCAGTAGAGGCAGGTCCCTCAACATCGGGCACAGCAGTAAGTCCTGCAGCCACAAGTCCTGCAGTACGGCCCACAGTAGAAGAGGACGAAGTTGACCTCCAATTGTACCGCATGTCAGGCAACATTCAGAGACAGAGAGATGAAAAGCTGTGAGTAATTTTTTTATTTATTTGTCCATCAATATTTTTATTGATCTATTAATAATCGGTATAAACCCTACAGAAACAGTTGAAAATTTCGTTACTGAGTGCAACTTGTACAAGATCAATGAAGTGCAGAATTACATGTTGTTCAACTCTATGTTTGTGATGTGTTTTAGTTCTTTATCAATTAGTCAATTAAAACCACTTGAGCATGATGCTGTTCGGTTTACATTGAACAACAACAATACCCATCATGTTTTGTATATTACACAAGTGGCACTGGAGACACTATGTCGGTATTCATACAGGAGTCTGCCACTACACTGTACCTGCTGGGAACATGTCTGGCGAGAAATATGTTTGTATTGAAAAGTGTGAGAAACTAGACCATCGGCATGATATGATATGTTGTAGTGGGCCGACTCCTACACTTGGCTTAGACATACTGCGTCCAGCTATGCTGCCTCAATATAACAAGCTTCCTCTGTTTCACTAAGGCTATGTGACACATTAGTGTTATAATTAAATAGTGCTCTTAGATTTATAGCTAAGAGTAGAATATCCGACGAATACTTAATTTAGATGTTAATTTAGTGAATTAAAGGATAAAATGAAGTTTCTTGCCCATTCTTCTTCATAGGAAACAAACTTTTGTAAGGGGCAACTGAGATTCAATTTATTTTTCTTCTTTATGACATTCAAAAGTGCCTTTTAGTGACAGTAGTTACTAATTGAAATAAATGATTTGAATTTTATTGGAAGCAAATAAGCCCATATTTGTTCAAAAAGGATAGAATAATACATACAACATTTTTTTCTTACAAAACCTTTGTTTGGTTTGCTTGTAGATGCCGACATAACTCCAAAGGCTGCTGCGTGCACTGCTCACCATTGGAGCCCTGGGACGAAGGCTATCTCAGAGAACATAACATCAAGCACATGTCATTCCATGCTTATTTACGCAAGATCACATCTGGCAATTTCATTTCACTAGATGAATTGTCATGTAAAATAAAACCTGGTAAGTTTGCGGTGTCGATTGGTATGTTATTGTGAATAGGAGAGAAACTAACTCGTTTAGTTCACAACGGGTCACGCTCGCTCGCATTACAAAGAGACACGTCGGCGCAGGTTGTTCCGAGCACCCGCCGTGGCCGCGCGGCATCTGCTCCAAGTGCCAGCCGGGCGCCGTGACGCTGAACCGGCAGCCCTACCGCCACGTGGACAACGTGCTGTTCGAGCACCCCGCCATCGTGGAGCGCTTCCTGGCCTACTGGCGCGCCACGGGCCACCAGCGCGTGGGCGTGCTGCTGGGCCGCTACGAGCGCCACCCCGACGTGCCGCTGGGCGTGCGCGCGCGCGTGGCCGCCATCTACGAGCCGCCGCAGGCCAGCGCGCGCGACGCCGTGGCGCTGGCGCCCGACCCGCGCGCCGGCCTGCTGGACGAGCTGGCGCGCCGCCTGCGCCTGCGCAAGGTGGGCTGGATCTTCACCGACCTGCTGCCGCTCGACGTGGCCACCGGCACCGTCCAGCACATACGGTGAGTGGGGATTGAACCAAGAGAAGTTCTTATTCTATCACTACGAGAAATTCTTGTTCGCTTCCGGAAATCGAGATGTTCCTCTAGTAATTTGATATGAGTACGTAATTTACCAGATCAGGTCTAGCCGCTCCCTCGGTACACGCATAAAGTCAAATGCATGATTTAACGCGACACGCCACACCATACCGTGACAATATGACCACAGTTCTTTTTCGAGTCGCACGTTGACCGCGCCATACTTGCGTGTTGCCCAGAGGCGTGGACACGCACTTCCTGTCGGCGCAGGAGTGCATCATGGCGGGCCACTACCAGAACCAGTACCCCAACGCGTGCCGCCATGCTTCTTCCGGCTATTTCGGCTCCAAGTTCGTCACAGTGTGTGTCACAGGTGAGTAACACTCGCTTGTCAACTCAGACCCAGCTTATTTATTTATTTATTTTAACCTTTATGCAACAAAAAGTAGTAGCAAAAGTAGCCGACGTGCCGCGGGCCCGACACGCGCATGCGTTCAGTGTGTTCACATCCATATAAATACAAGGAGTTCAACCCGCCGTACTGCCGTCCCGACACGTGCTGCCGCAAACCAGCACGCATACAAACGGAGCGATTCTGTTCTTTGAAAGAGGTGTATTCTGAAATACTGAACTATAACAACAAGTATTTATTACTAGCTTCTGCCCGAGACTTTGCTGAAACCGATTTAGATGTAAAAAAAAACTGACGAGTAAACAAAGCAGAAATATGTGCAGTTCTTGCAGTCGTGTTTTTTTTTTTTTTTTTTTTAGATTATTTATGTCTTCCCTATGTGACGAGAATGCAATAATGCACCTCAGTTGCAGTTTTTCTTAACTCTAACATTAGCGGGCCGGTTCTCAAGAACAAGATTGTTTACCTCTATTAAAATTCAAAATGGTCATACCTATTTACTTGATAAAGCTACAAGGCTAAAAAAAGACTGAAAGGCGTGAGGTTAGTAATCAGGTAGTATTTACGTTAATCAAGTTAATTTTATAACTGTATTTCCTTTTTTGTTTTGAATATTTATTACTATAATTAAAAATAATAACACGAATTTGTTTACATAAACGGAGAGTTTACCAGCTATCCTGATATTAAAATTATTGGTAAAATTACTTGACTATAGGTAGTAACAAGTTACTATAATTAAAAAATTAAAAAACACGGCTGCAAAAATTGCACATGTTTGTACTTTGTTTAAAAGTTATTTTTTTTTACGACGTTTTTTATTTACATTGATATAAGTATATTTTATAAATCTAGTTGTCAAATTCTAGACGATGAACATAGAAACGACCGGATTCATTAAAATATTATAAAAATTGAGTCTGGTATTAATTTACGTTTTAAAGTGACCACACCGGTTTCTTTTTATTTTTTACGATACCTACCCCTTACATTAAATCGGTTCAGGCGTTTAAAAGTTATGGTGGAATAAATAAACTGACATACATACATACATACGTTAACTCTGAACACATAACACTCCTTTTTTTGGGACAGTCGTGTAAAAAGTAACAAATAGGTAGTAACTTTTGGTCACCAGCCTGACGCGAACCATACAGACAACCAGTCATTCAAACGCATACGATTTTAGATTTTATTTCATTATGGCCATTTTGAAAAATTTGAAATGTGTAAAAAGATTATTTTTACTAATACTTTGTCAACATTTGCTGGTAATGACGATGAGTTTAGGTTCGGTTGTATGGTGCAGGTGACAGCGACAAGCAGGTGCACCTGGAGGGCTACCAGGTGTCGGGGCAGTGCCAGGCGCTGGTGCGGGACGACATCCTGCTGCCCACGCGCGACGCGCCCGAGCTGGGCTACATCCGCGACTCGTGCGACAAGCAGTACGTGCCCGACGTGTACTACAAGGTAGGTGCGCGAGCGTGCCGATGCAGGCGCTTTATGGCTCGTGCTTCTCGGTCTTATCCTCATGCTGGCCAAAGTATTATTCGGTTTTACAATTATATTACTACATTTTCCTAACTGTACTGCCTCTCCGTGCCTCGAATAGTACGTAAAAAGCCATTGGTCTAGCGCCTGATTTTTTCCCGTTCGAGTCGGCTCCCCATCAGGGTCAGCGTGATTAATTTTGAAAAACCAAGAAACCAGGAAAACGACAAGATTTATTGTTTACTTTGGCGTGTATTTGGGTAGCCAGTAAGTAATGTTAGTTAGTGTGTGTGTGTTGTCAGTAATGTTTAGGACATGATAATCATTTATTTATTCATTTTCATTTTTAATGTATTGCATTACCAATGTGAGTGAGATAAAGCTCCAAATTATCTACTATAAATATGTGTTGTGTTAAGCGCCACGTTGCTGATTGGGGTGTAATAAAAGTCACGCGACACGACCCCGGAACGTTACCGTCTACCCACAATCACCGAATTGTATCATAGATAGCGACAAAATAAAACGCTGCCACAATATAATTTGAATATAATCAACACGAATTTGTACAACACGTGCGGCGAGCGACGCGCGCCACCCTTACACCGCGACATATAAACTTTGGTAAAATTGAAACATAACAAGTACGTATAGGACGCGTCGAGGGTTCCGTCGCGAGCGACCGAACAGTATGCCTACGTTACATAGTAAATATATTGATAGTAAAGCAGGCACTGACCGGCAGGAGCCCCGCGCACTCCGCTCAACACGGGATCATCACAGTCTTGTAAAACTCCGGGAGATTTTTATATATTTTAATTCGTAGTATATTCTACCGGAATAACTTCGCAATCTTATATACTCTTTTATATAACTCTCTCCAAAGGTGCATTCCTTTGCTTCATTTATTTGTAAATATATAAATGTATATAGCGTTAACGACTGAGGCTTGCTCCGCCGCGCGCCGTGTCTCGCTAAGCCCTCTCTAACCAATACAATATTTACTCTAAAATATTTAACATTTATATTGACACACGTATAATGATCCAAACGTTATAATTTATCTATATCGTTTACCACGTAAACCGCGACCGCATCACGTCACAAAAAAAAATATATATATCATTTACATCGAGGAGTCGTCGAGTCTAGGCCCTCTAGTCAGTAGCTATACGAAACGAGAGACGGCCGACCACGAACCGCCGCCCGCAGCGCCCTTGTCGAGCGCTGACACGAGCCGAGTCGACGCCGCCCAGCTACATGCGAGCCGGCCCAGAAGCTAGTCGAGGAACTTCCAACGCCAACGCGCTCCGAATGAATACTTCCGAACGTTCGACCAACTACGTACCTAGATAAAAATAGATCAAGATGCTCACAAAGGGATACGATTGGTCCTAGGAGACATAAAAAAGGTACGAGTGTCGCGAGAGATCATTGTTTCTACAAGGAGTGATATGCTCGGCTGCGAGAGCGGGAAAGGACGAGCTTTAAGCGACAGTGCTTAGTTGAGCTTTCCGCAGCTCGAAATGATTATAGTGCTGTGTGGCTTGCCGGCGCTGTCGCCGGTGCGGCTCAGCCTGTCCACCAGCTCGAGGCCCTCCACCACGAATGCGAAAATGGCCGTGAAGCCGCGCATCTCCCGCAGCACTATGCGGAACTGCGAGCCCACCAGGCCGAGGTTGTCGTGTCTCTTCTGCGAGCGCCGCATGCCCACCGCGCCGCGCACGGCCGCCATGCGCGTGTCGTCCGGCATGAAGAAGCTCTCCTCGAACACGGAGCGGCCGCCGCGCCCGTTGTTCAGCTCGAAGTCGCCCGTGATCACGCTCTCGTTCTCCCAGCACTGGAACACGGCGCAGCCGCGGTAGCCCACGCCCAGCTCGCCGCCCGCCAGCACGGAGAAGTTGCGCGCCATGCGAGGGGCCACGTCGTCGCGCACCTCCACCACCACGCGCCCGAACGCCGCGCCGTTCACGTCCAGCTCGAAGAAGAACAGCGGGTACACGCTCGGATTGCGCAGCAGCGGGGACGCCACCGCCGACGTGCTGCACGCGCTCGCGCCCGGCGACGCGCCCGCCTCTGCGCCCTCCGCACACTCCGCGCCCTCCGCGCCCGCGCCGCACGCCGCCTCCGCCTCGCCGCCCGCCGGGCCCGCGCGCCGCGCCGCCCACTGCCGCGCGAACAGCTGCGCCGTGCAGTAGTTGGCCAGCAGCAGCAGCGGGTCGCGCCGCTCGGCCCACGGACCCGGCGCCGGCCCGGCCTCCGGCGGCGCGGGGCCCGCCAGGGCGCGGCGCAGCAGATGGAAGTCGACGGGGACGGTCGCCGTTCGGATGAGGTCGTCGAGGCGACACTGCACGAGAGCGTCCTGGTGGCGCGCGCGCAGGCGGTCGCGCTCGGCCGCGGCCGCGGCCAGGTCGCGCGGCGCGGGCGGGCGCGGCGCGGGCGCGGGCGCGGCCAGCTCGGCCTCCAGGCTCGTCTGGAGCGCGGCGGCGGCGCCGAGCGCGCGCAGCAGCAGCTCGCGCCGGCGGGCCCGCAGGCGCGCCAGCTCGCGCAGCAGCTCGCGCTCCTCGCGCGCGTGCGCGGCGTGCGGCGGGCAGGCGCGGCAGGCGCGCGCGGCGCAGGCGCAGCACCACAGCGCGGGCAGCGCGTGCGCGGCGCAGGGCGGCTCGGGCGCGGCCAGGCGGCGCGCCAGGGCCAGCACGGCGGTGTGCGTGGGCAGCGCGTCGGCGCGGCCCGAGGGCAGCGAGGTGCGCTTCCAGCAGTGCATGCAGTACACCTCGCGGCCGGCGCCCAGCACTCCGCGCGTGCAAGCCAGGCAGAAGTGGTGCTTGCACGCCAGCAGCTTGGGCGGCCGCTCCACGTCGTCGAAGGCTCGTTTGCAACACGAGCACAGTGTCAGCTCCTCGATCTCGTCCAGCGAGGAGTTCGCCATCTGCGAAGCGGCAGGTGGTGAGCGGGCGGGGGGCGGGCGATGCGGGTCTGTGCGGCCGGTGCGGTACTTACCTCGGCGGCGGCGGGTCACCTACGGGCGGGCGCCGGACTCCCGCGACATCGGGGCGCGACCGGACCTTTGTACTTGAGAGGGTCGACGCATACGATACGAGACGTTCGCGCCGTTCGGTTCGATCACATTTTACGTGATTCGGTTAGCGCTTGGTTCGACTCGAGTGAATGCTAAGTAAATTAACGAAATACGGTAATCGATGTGGATTGCCACATCATTTTACGTTTTGTGTACACTCGCCATGTTGTTTTTTTCTTTGTGCACCGCGCTTCACGTCGTTCGATCAACAGATTACTTCCCGGCGCGGTGACCTTGTTCAGACGCGTACTTCGAATGAGCCTTTGTCTTTGAAGTATTATTTATTCAAATTTAGGTACTTTTTTTTTATACCGCTGCTATTTATTCGCAAAAAATTAAAACAAAATATTGGAGGAATATCGTAGTGGCGATTTAAAATTCACGGCAGATATGAATAAAATTGTATTCGTGGCGACATTGAAATAAAAACGAAGAATAAAGTTTTCACCATAATAAAATTAATGCTCGAATCTGTATTTTTTGTTGTAAATTCAGTAAATATTGTTACTTCAATTGAGCAGATCCTCAAAGACCTCAATCTAACACAAGTGCTATTCTTTAATATTTATTAATATAAACATACGCATTTCTTCCATGTTGTAACTAATAAATAGTACTTGAAACAACGGCAAGACTAAAGTCGCACCGTTTGCATTTATGTACATAAGATTGTAAGTGGACGTCGTGGACGACGCCGCCACCGCAAAGTCACGGCGTCGGTAGCGGATTGTTCCGCGGCTGAGTTCAGTCGGCCAGACGCAGTGTGACAGGCGGCCGCGGCACTCGCGCCGCGCCGGCCGTTATCAGCGCGCGGCGCGTTATCGCGGCCGACGTCCGCGCTATCGACCGCCGCCGCCTCGTCATGCGCGACGCACTATACCACAGCGAGCTGCGAGACACAGCTGATTTTCTTTTCGCTGTTTTAGGGTTGTTCCATTTAAGAGTTGCTCGTAATGATGAGTACGATGACCTATTTTCAGGTTAATGGTAAACAAACACTAAGCTTGTATAAGTAAACGTTCATATTCATATTTATTTATTGCATGACCATGTGTTTAAAAAGATGTTACAGAATGCTTACAGCTAAAGTACAGTCATGGACCCTGTTAGGGCACAGCAACATAGTGCTAGCTTTACAAGTTAAATCAATTAATATCATTAAACAAAATAATAATAAAATAAAAAAATAGTTAAAATGAACATAATAATTACGACGATGATTCATTTTCGTCTTCTATGTCATGAAATTAATTTATATTTGCTACATTGGCAAATATAATTCACACAAAATATTAATTAGTAATCGCACATTCGAATCAATTACAGGCACTATTGAGTTGTCAGTAAAATAAAATAAATACCTACTACATTATTTTTATTTATCTTCTGGTATTACCGTCGTCGAACGTAGTTTTGTGATCATAGACTTAGAAATATATTTGCTGGTTAGGTTATTTAGTGTTACGGTGGCCTAACGTATTTAGTAACTAATTAACTAATAAAAACTAAACAAAAATACTTCAAAAATACAAAGTGAAAATGGTTTCGAAAGTCTGTGGCAATAGAAAACTTCCTTGTTGAAGGCGGTTGTCTTTTTTTCTCATTGGCTAAAGTCATTCTCGTTTACAATAAATCCAGCCTGATCAGTCTTATTATTGCGACATTTCACCGCGCTATGAGAGAGTAAACTTCGCCACCTTTTTATGGTTCCGTACCAAACGTCAGTCTATCTGTCGTAGCTGCTTATTTCAGAACCCAACTAGAAAGCTATCGGCTAGTTTGAAATAGGTAGTGTTAACTAATTACATTGCATTTAAATGGCAAGAACATGAATTATATGCACGTTGACTAATTTTCAAAAACTAGTTTAAATTATATTTACCGGACAACTATTAACCAAAAACGATGTTTTTATAAAGAACTAACATTTATTTTAGTATAGTTTGACCGCAAGTGCTGTACCGCGCCTCAGGAAAGCGCGGGGAGGTGGGGTCCCAAGAAAAAAGACCATGAGTTCACATGAGATCGATATTGTCGGACTGATCTTACGATATCAGTTTACAGTATTTTATGTAATACAGGTGATTCCAGACTTATATTAATTACAATTCCAGGTTTCCTCACGATGTTTTCCTTCACCGATGTCAGTAACATCCAAGAAAAACTTTAGAAAGTACATTTGAATTGAAAATTGCCTCCGCTACGATTTTGGCTACGGTTTTTTAATAAAATATTCAACCATTTAAAAAATG
The DNA here is from genome assembly GCA_949774945.1 of Hoplodrina ambigua. Classification (NCBI taxonomy): domain Eukaryota; kingdom Metazoa; phylum Arthropoda; class Insecta; order Lepidoptera; family Noctuidae; genus Hoplodrina; species Hoplodrina ambigua. The sequence goes on along the minus strand of OX458974.1, from coordinate 96,500 downwards.
ACAGTCCTGACATCACGATATAAAGCACGACCCATCTTTGTATATTTATGTCATGTGCGTCTGACATAGACGGTCCGGTACAAACAAATGCTAGCTACCGCCGATGCTCACGGCGGTAGACTGACGGAACGGAGCGGCCGGCACTCCCTCGCGACTCGCCGCGCACATACCTAAGGCGCGGTATAGCACTTTCGGTCAAACTATAGTAATATTTTCATCCTTCTTTTTAGACCTTAGTTCTATTAAGTTGAGATATACATAGACCGTGAGTTGTATTAAGTTGAGATATAGTTTGAAATAACCGTTATATTTTTCTATTTAATAAAAATATAAGTAGATTGACTAAGTTCACAATCCAGAAGTAAATTCAATACAATAAATCGATAAACGTGAATAAAAAAATATCTATATACCTACCCTTTCCCCAGTGTCTACGAAATGTAAATTGTAAAAATTTTGGTATGATTAGGTTTATGTAAATATTATACGCATGAAAGAACGATGTCTCTATCTAACACTGTTTTTTAGAAAACAGCAAACACCAACTTACTTGATTATGTTCACATAAAATGAAAATTTAATTTAAAAAATGATTTTTTTTTTTTGAGTAAGCTCCATCTCCGAGAAGGTGCACGGGGGATGAGGCAATTTAGGTTTTTTTGCGGTAACATAGTACTCCATTGCATGCAGGAGCGTGACGCGTACGGCAACGAGGTGGGCGTGTCGGCCAAGCGCGTGCCCGTGGCCTACCTGCTGGTGGACGTGCCGTGCGGCGTGGCGGGCGAGGCGGGCGCGCCCGCCACCTTCTCGCCGCGCGCCGCCTTCCCGCCGGCCAACCGGCCGCTGCAGCACCACCTGCAGACGCTGCGCGCGCTGCACGCGCACCTGCAGGCCGCCGACAGCTTCCTGGAGGCCGCGTCCGACCTGCACGTGCTGCTGTTCCTGGCCAGCAACGAGGCGCTGCCGCTGAGCCCGGCCGCGCTGGAGCCGCTGCTGCAGGCCGTGCTGGCGCGCGACGCCGCGCAGGCCGACGCCTGGCGCGCCACGCCCAGCGCCGCCACGCTGGACCAGCTCACCCGCGCCAGCGCCGACCACGACGCGGACAGGTACACACTCTAACTTGACGCGCCCTTCCACAATTCAAAACGTTTGAGTGTTTGTAAAAGTATTGAAAAGATTCACAACGCATGTGTGCGTACTGAGACGGCTCCAGAAACAAAAACAAATGAGCGACTTGTTGCTAGACTAGCGACGTCATTAATCACTCATTATTCCTAGTATGGCGCTGCACTGACATACTCTATGAAAATGACAGGTGCGTTCGATTCTGACATCATCGATTCTTCATCTCACACCGCGGACAGTATAGTTATCGTGCCTCTTTAGGTATTTGTTCAAATGAGGATGTCTTGTGTTTGTCTTTTGTAATACCTTGCTTTTTATTTTTAAGAATAGGTATATAAACTTATCAAACGATAAAAAAAAACTTTTGTTCTTTACGTTTATCAATTTGTTATTTTTAAACGAGTGGATGCCTATCTATCTCGATATCCCATGCCGATATCTTTGAAAAAGTTACAACATAAATGGAAATTGAAATCCAAGCCATTAAATACGTATTGAAGAAATAGACAGATTTGTTTTTGTAAATGATTGTATGCAGATCACACTATTACACCTTACAATGAGTATGCAGTAAACATGTAGCTCAGCGACATAAAAGACGTCAAAATGTAGTTCTGGGAGAGTGAGTAACGACGTGTTTCCTTATGTGCGGCAGCATGATGGCGGGCGCGGAGGGCGGCGCCGGCGTGTGGACGTGCCCGCTGTGCACGTTCCACAACGCGCCGCACAACGACGCGTGCGAGATGTGCGCCATGCCCAGGTACGCCTCGTGAGCCAGCCCTTCTGTACCGCTTTGTTTTAAGGTTTGCAGTTGCCAGTCACCGGAACTCAGATTGTTATTTTGCATACTGTTTAATAATTTTATGGTACCTAATTATATATATATTTTTTTTTTCAATATAAGCATTGTAGAGAGTTCTGTTATTGCATAAACCACTGTAAAACTAAGGGCAGGCCTGAATTGAGTTTGGATTTGGACCAAATAAGTATAAAACGAACTTCTTTTTCTGAAACCTTCATCAGTAATAATAATAAAAAGATATAAATATAAAACCACAGTCTGATCCTGAGTTTGACTGGAGACCGGCAGTTTGCTTGGTATGGGACTCTCTATGCCCAAATTGACTCGCACTTAGACAGCTTCTTAATTTATTCAAATAATGACAGGGGCGAATCACGGAAGTGCGATTTAGCAAATGTTAAAGCTTCTCCTCCCGTGTTCAATGACTATACTGTTCCCTGTTTGTTTCAGAAGCAACGCGATGTAAATATGATGGTGTGCGTCGAAGTGTACCAGCGTTTTGTATAGAGATAATGGCGACACCTGCACCGTGGCTACTATGTTTAACTTATTTTTGTATCAATGTGGTGCGTCGTGGCACGCGGCCCGCTGTGTCAAACACTCCGGCCCCGCTCCGCCGCTCTGATGCACTAGCCACGGAGTCTGCGGGGACACCGTACCTATGTCTTAGTGATTCTCATTAAGGGGAACTGGTCTGAACTTGCTGTAATTATAATAATAAATTCCAGCAAACCATAACGCGCTGTTTGTATATATTATTATTAAGTAAGACTGTCCTGAGCTAATTAATTTCTTATTGTTAACTTTATTATGATTTTTGTGCCTCATTAGTAGAACAGATTTGTGATTGAGATATAATATAATATGTATTTACCATGGGATACATACCTCTGAGTACTAATGAGTGGCACGTGGAAGACGTTTCGCAGCGTCAACATCAGTAGACTACTTCGAGGATTGGCGACGCGTTGCCGGCGTTGCGATGCTGGCCCTGTGCCTCGCTTCATGTCTTCTCAGAATCAAATGTTGCGGCGGCAGGGTGTATGCCCTGGCACACAGCGGTGCACTGCAGTCGAGCGGTGACCGCGCGCGCGTCTGCATTGCAGTGTTGTGCTATTTATTTTTGTGACGTGTCGAAATGTCCTCGGACGTGCTAGAGCAATGAGCATATCATTTCAGCAATTTTTGAGAGGACACCGATATGGAACAGCAAAGATGTGAACTATAAAATAGAAGAGTGATTACCCAGGATTAGGGATAGATTAGGAATACACTTCATTTTCCCACAATAAATCGAGCATTAGGAATAAATTTGAATCAAAAAGTTGTTGTCGCCCTTGTTCAGACAAATCGTTCGCGAATAAAAACAAATAACTCAGCGACACAACCACGAACAAAAGCAACAGTACGCCGCTATACCGGGTCTGCGTAGCCCGCCCCGCTCCCCGCTCCCGCGCCGCCGCCGCCCTGCTGGCCGCAAAAAAGGAAAAAAATAGACAAATGTGCAATTATTTAGTTGACTGCCACTGGGTAAAAAATTGACAAAAATATGCACCGTTCAAAGGTTGTATGATGAAATTTATTTCTCCACGTTAATGGTCACTGATCACGGTGAATGATATATCAATAATTAGTTGCTTAGATCAGAATCAGAATTTTATTTGCTCTACATGTAGGTACAGAATAAGATTAATAACATAAATAAATGAGATCAGCTAGGTACATTTAACTTTCGGCGTGCAAATCATTCCAAAAAATTGCAACAATACAAATATAATTTATAAAAAAAAAAACAGGTCAGTAAATAAGAAACGTTAACAATTTAATACCTGTAAGATTTCATAGTACTCATACATAAAATAAATAATGATGTCTATTTATTATTGTAAGTTTGTTTTATAAATTAGTATAGGTACTATGATTTATATTTACTTTCTTACAAAATATGTATTTTCGGATTCTTATCTATTTTTAAGAAGCAATAATATTCTTTGAAAGCGCTGTGTGGAACAGCGTCTTTCTGCGTATTCAACGGAAGAACGCGTGCGTGAATTATTGTCTTGAGCCTCGGCACTACAGGTGGATGACGTTGTACCTATGGTCCGAGACAGCGACACGCCGCCGGCTTACGCTGAAAACCAGCGCCGTGGTTTTCTTGCCTTCGTACACTTGCCACGGCATTATGCTGAGCGGCAGCCGTTTCGCGTGGTAGGTAGTGGCGCATATTTTTTAATTGTTTTGTGTTTATTTTTTTAGATTTAATACCAACTTCTTTTTATTTTGACTCTACATATGTGCTATGGACCAGGTGATTAATGCGGGCATTATACATAATGTACGAGCATTATGAGTAATGTCTAGCTCTATCGGGCTAAGTGACTAATACTATCTTAACTTCATAATTTATCACATTGCACGGTCATTAAAAAAAAAAATTAACATAATGACGGTACCTTGTCAACATATATATGAAAACATCATGCATTCAGAAAAACCTCTATATTTTTAAGAAAATTAGTGACAGATAATTTTAATACTAGCAATAGGAACAAATTAGATCAACTAAGTTTCAGATTGTCAAAAGTAAGCACTTCTTTTAAGGGGTACTGAAAATGTAGAACATGCGTTCAACGCACATTATGTGATTGAGCATACTATAAGCTAGAAGACTATATCACAGATAAAAATGCTTGGCTAGTCCTGCTCCACAGCCACTAGGGCTCACTAATTAGTATTAATTTTAAGGTATGATGTTTCTTACTCCCTTTTTATTGACCTGAATAACTTGTTTCGTTATCAGTGTTATTACTTTTTTCTTTTTTACATAATACAGTAAGTTCATCTAAAGAATAAGCACACTGAAGTGTTAGTATTGTATAATTTAATATCATTTATTTCAATTTTGTAAATGTGAGTACCATGGAGCTTCTTATTTATTGAGTTACTATGTGTTTTGATTTGACTTAATAAGCGTGGCAGTTGAGAGCTTGTCATGCTCGCTCTAAGTCTCGCCGACGGTGGCTTGTGTGTTGGATCATAGGGCTCCCTCCATGATGGTTAAGCTAGGTGGTGCTGATCCATGCGTCATGCTCGTGAACGAGTGTTGTCAGTTGGGATTGGTCATCTCTTAACTGCTATGGCTTACATCTTCTTTTTTATATTTTACTTCTGTTTTATATCCATCATCATTGTGATCACATGTAGAATCAACAGAAAAATTTAACCAGGATTTTGTATAAACCTAATTTAAAAGAGTGCCGTGGAGTTTTTTGCTCGTCTTTCTCCATAGAGGCCTACCTCCGTTTTGGAACGAGCAACTAGCTTCAACTTTCGGACTAACTGACCGACTCCTTGACTCCTGTAAAAGGTCTAATTGTAATAAAAGTTTTGACTTTGACTTTATCTCGTAAAATATGTAGGATCGTGTTAGTAGTTTAGTATTAACAGGTGTGTACACAAGTGTTAAAAAAAAACTACAAATTACATAAAGAATTTTTATTTAGGTAGGTACAGTTATTTTTTAGTTAGGTTTTTACATTTTTATTTTATTTACAACAAAAGAAAAAACTAGTTAATTTGTTTTTCTAAATGTTAGCGTTTCATTTGTAATTTTGTTACATATTTAAAACGTCATCCGTGTCATGTATTTCCCAGTGGATTAAACTGTAGGTAATAGGTGCGAGTATCACAAGATATTTATAAATTTCTTCAAACCCGAGTTACTTAATATAAAAAATTTGTGGAAATAAATACCTGGTAGTAACTAGGTACGCAAAAACTTCACTTGTATTGTAGGTACCTATATCCTGTAATTTTGCACTCAATTTCTTTTTATTAGGTAGCCCGTTAATTATTTTATGTTCTGCGCTGAAATTGTATAGGTATAGGTAAAACTGAACTAAGCAACTAATTATTGATCATGATATCATTTAGTATATATATCTACATACAGGTTTATCGGTGGTAAATAACTCCGCGCGCATTGTGACCATAACGTGGAGAAATAAAATGTATCATAATTTGTTAAATAGGTACTAAAAGGATACTAATGAAACTTCATACATTTGAAGGTAGTTAGCAAGCTACAAAATTACGTTTAAGTTAAGTCTTTCGAACTCTTATTCAAAGTGTAAGGACCTATTGAAGTGTTTTTAAACCTTTGAGCGGTGCATTTTTTTTATAATGCTCAGTTAATACTCAAGAAGTCAAGTACAAAAGATGATAAGTATCCGCTTAATTGTTTCAGAGATCCAGCAAAACCACAAACGTTACTCCAGCGGGATCTCGAATAACTTCAGAGCCAAAACAAGAACAAAATAAGTTGCAACATTTATCTCGTCTAGATAACTAATTACATAGTTTAAATTTATTTCAATTAGTATAAACTATGCCTAAAAAAATAAATGATGAGAGGGTGCAGCAGATGAATGAGTTTGTATACTTGGGCAGTATGTTTACCTACAAAAGATGGAAAGATTGATGCTGATGTGTAGTAACTGCGATAAATAAAATGAATGGTGCTTTAAATGCGGTTGTGACCAACCAGCCCATGTCCAATAAGGCTCGACTGGCTGTTCGCAACGGCGTGCTGGTGCCTACACTTATGTATGAAAGTAAATGTTGGGTATGTCAAACGAGGCATGAGATTAGGATTAATGCTGTGGAAATGCATTCCATGCTGATATGTGTGGTGTAACTTTAAACGATAGAGTGAGGAATGAGGTTGTACAAGACTTAGCGGAATAAAAGAGGATTTAGTGACAAAGATAGAAAAGGCTATACTTAAAGATGGATGGTTCGATCATTTTGAGAGGATGAGTAGGTGAAGGTCGAGTAACAAAAGGTAGTTTATGGCAGTAGAGGAGAGTGGCAACGCAGGGAGGGGTCGCCCTAAGAAGACCTATTACTGACCTTATTGGTGAGGTTTTTCAGAAAGGTCAAGTGCGCAGCACTCGTTACCAGCGTGCTTGTATGACGAGATGTATGACCGTGGACGAGGTGAAAGGAGTATGTAAGGATCGTACCAGGTGGCGTTGTGGTTTCTGCCTACCCCCATGGGAAAAAGGCGTGAGTGTATGTATTTGTTTCAATAATCCCATTAAAAAATAATGATTTAGAAATGTCTGGCTGCGGTAACACAACCCCAGCAGGAAATGTTTTTCGTGAAATAACTCAAAAATTATAAGTGCAACGAATATAAAAATGTGCGCAACAATTACAGAAGCTGGGCAACTAATAATCTATAGCATTTCAATGTCTATTTTTGTTGTTTTTTATGCTGGAGTTATGTCAGGGCCGTATTCAGGGGGGGACACTGTGGAGCAATGCCCTACCTTGAAATCACAATGCCCTACCTTATAAATACCAAAAACTAATAGTTTGAGATAATTGTAGTGATAGGTATCTATACTTTTCGCCCGTGCTTCGGGGGCAGATCAATCATGATTTTTTTTTACTTCCGTCATATCTGTTACCATTGCTGCCCTACCTCAAATTCGACTCTAGCTACAGCCCTGAGTAACGCACATATCCACAATCCAGGTTGCCTCACGTTTTCCAATGTCAGTGACGTGCAAGATAAACTTAGAAAGTATAATATAATATAGGTATATTAATTGAAAAAGTCCAGTGGTACTTGCGCAGTATCATGCACGAGAGGCGAGCGCACCACTGGGCCATCATCACAGTTACTCTGTAGGGGTTACGTTTATAGGGGATGCATTATAAAAATACCTACGTAGACAAAATAAAGCAAAAAGAAAGTGGTTTGTAAAAATATTTATTTAATATGTACAATTTTGCTTAAGCGTCGCACATGATGCGGCACACAACACAACTGGCGTCTATGAATGTCCGAGCGACTATTGCGTGATACATACGTGAATATAAGCTACGTGACATGGGGTAACATTATCAGGTACAGTCCTTTTAACAGACTTGCTTGGACCAAACACGAGGTCAAGCAAACACGCAAACGTTACTCCAGCAGGAGCTGGAGTATCTTCGCAACCATCAAAGAAAATACCAGTTCCGAAGTTGCAATATTTACATCGTCTAAACAAAATGGTCTGCTGGGGTAACGTTTCTCCAGCGGAAACGGTTTTTTATTAACTATGTATAAGCATAAAGAATTGAAAGAAGAAACAAGCAAGAAAGCTGTAACAATTCCGAGTTTTTCTTTTGCTGCAGTAACGCTTACGTAATTTACTCGTACAGTACGTGTTTCACATGCAGCACTTGCAGAGCTCTCCTGTACGAAAGTAGCCGTCGTTGTTTAGAGGTTTGTTATTAGTTTTTGGTTTGGTACAGTCAGCACCAAAAGTCGTTGAACATGTACAATGTTCCACTAGTCGCTACGACCGCAACAAATGTGGCTCAATAGTGAATACGCAGATCCACACAATACAGTGAACATGTCAAGTTAACAAATATCGGAGATCGGCATACAAACATATTAACTGCGCATCTCAATATTACAAAATTCATATTCTAGTTATAGTGACGGGATTTGTTACAATGGCTCCGGTCGTTTTGCTGGCCTGTATAATGACATGTTCACATTAAAAACCAAGATGGCGGCTAGGCTGCAAATATTTGTCATGGGTATAATTTCAATGGATTTCGAGGACACTGATGTCGGAAATATGGCAATATACTCCAATCCAAAATGCAAATTCAACATTTTTTCGTGGCCATCTAAAATTTTCATTTTGCTTTTATTTTCGGCATTACGCGCCCTTGAAACCTACAGAAATAAACTCATGACAAAAAAAACCGATAGAGTAATACAGGCCAACAAATTGACTTGAGCACATCAACTCAACAAAGGTCCCGAAACTAGAACTATAATACCTATTGTTGATTATATTAAAGATAACCGAATTTTATAGTATTGAAGAATAGTGCTAATATGTCATGAAGACAATCACCTACGTGACCTTGAGCTATCGAGCGACAGTTGTTGCGTTAACGTCATTGCGGCACGTCGACATGCTCAGCGCCGTTTATCGCCGACTGTATTACGTAGCACCGACAGCGCAGGCCACTTTTATTTTAAATAAAAATACTGAGAAAAATTATTGGTGTTATTGTTAGGTTCGTCAACTACGAATCGAATCTTCTTTTTGCCCAAAATATTACATATAACATTTTACATGTTTGAATTATTATTGTCTGCTGCTATATGAATGTCTCAAAACTCCGCCTCGAAGTGATAATGTCACTGTATTCACAGCTGCACGCACTCACTGGCCGAGCGGGTCGGCAGCTGGTGCTGGTAGTCGTGCTCGTGTCGGCGCATTTACGCTGTATTTCGTAGCAGGCCTCAACACATTTCATTTTATACATGGATTCTACAATTTATTAGCAAGAATATTCCATAGCAATCGTCACTCGCTTGTTTACGAACATTGTTCTTGACCCAGCGCTACATCGCATTATGTTATAAAAGGAAATTGAAATTGCCAGTTCCTCCTTACCACACTTAATATTTTTTGATTATGTGCAAGAAGTGTCCGACATCTTTCAGAAGCGAAAATGTTACATAGATCAGTTAGCTACATAGCTGCCTTCTGTCCCGCGAGCCACTCGTGCCACATCAACGGAGGTGATCCGTAGTGGTCAACATGAATACATCGAAATAAAATCGTTTAAGAGCGTTTACTAGTGACCATTTTCTATGCAAACGTATTCTTATCTTCCCCCTGGAACGTTAGCACGCGAGGGGCGCGCGCGGCTCGCGGGGCGCGCGGCTGTCACCAAGGTGCACACTCGACTGTGCACTATACAATGTCATGTTGCATTGAATGTCCTATACATTTATTTACAATATAATTTTATTGGTTTTCCAATTTATTTATTTTTTCATTTATTTATTTGTAGCACAAAATCGCCGCAATAATTTTACACACAAAGACGCAAGTTCTCACGGAGCCATCCGTCGTCAGGTATGATATCACATAAACATTGTATTTCTAAGTTTATCTATTATACACATATGTACAGAGCGGCCGGCGACTCGCCTACTGCGCCTCGCTGCGCATGGGCGGGAAGTGCTTGGGGTCGCGCAGGTCGAAGGGGCCGCGCGCCGGCGCGCCCTCCAGCGCCGCGCCCAGCTCGCTGGCGCGCTCCGACTCTGCGCACACCGACACGTCACCACGCGGCACGCGCCACGAGTGCAGCGGACAAACCAACGTCTAACGTCTGCCTACACGCTGACCGTTTGATCGCAGCACTCGTCGCAATTGCCGAAGGACACAAATATTTTGGACATCATTATATAAGAAGTTTAATAAGGAACAAAACGTCTATTAAACTTCTCATATAATAAAGTTAATTTTCACTCGTGGTCGTTTATGTTCAGAATATTTACATACGAAGAATCTGACAATATTTATTAAATATCAAATGGAAAAGCGGTAATTGCACTCGTCATTATAAACAACTTTTTCTATGGGACTGGCGACACCGCTGAGATGTGTTTCTGTCATCATATCTGACCAATAGATCTCATATTCGGTCCGAATCTGTTTCGCCCACCACCGCGGTCCGTATACGTTAGCGCGTAATTCAATAGACAATGCTGTAATGGCCCCATAGACGATACTTACGGTCACAATAGGGTGGCGCGGTGGCGCGGTAATCACAGCCAGACTGCGTGTGCCGCTGCAACAGCGCGCGTTCACGTTCCTATTAAAAGAATGATCGCGCGCTGCTGCGCCTCCTCCGTCTGCTACTACTACTACGTCTCTTCCCGTATTTTATTTACCAAGTTTAAATCTTATCAAAGATTAAAAATATATTTATTTATTTATATAAACTTTATGCAACATATAAAGTACAAAGGCGGACTTAATGCCTTAGGCATTATCTACCAGTCAACCAAAGGTGGTGAAGAGATAAACAAAGCAGGTGCAAAAAATTGTATATGAGGAAATAATCAAATATGAAATTTTAAAATCATTAAAAACAAATATCGAAACAAGTATTTTTATGGCGGTAGGCTCGCCCCCAATATATTATACTAATGGGTATACATCTGCCTTACCCTTCGGGGATAACAGGCGTGACGTCATGTTATTATTTTTTTCTCTTACTGACACTTTTCTCTTTTGTCTCAGACTGACGCGCAGCTAAAGAAATGGACGGTCTCTCTTCTTTATTTTCATGTTCTTATTTTTCTTCTGCCTCAAACCTTTATCGAACAAAGGAAGTGACTAAGGCGATTGGCACACTGCCCCGCATCACGCAGCGTAGCGCGGGAGTGCGTGGTCTTCCGTTGTATGCAAGTATCTGTGTTTGTACAGAAAACTAGACTACGCATGTAGTCCAACACACAGAAAACGCATTCACGCGCGGTGATGTAGACTCGCGCGTTTGTGCGGGAAATCTGCACTATGAAGCAGATCTGCATCCGCACGCACACGCACCCCGGAGAGCAGCGCGGGGCAGTGTGTGAGCCGCCTAATACATCAATCTAGCTATGTATATTTAAATATGTTCGACAATGTGCAACCAAACTTTAACCAAATCCGTCAAATGTATGGAACAAGTGATTAGTGTTCGCGGCCGCAGGATGGTCTCGCACAGAGAGTCGTTTGTAACGACGAGTGCAACTTGTCAGCTTGAAGCTGCCCGAATCTGATTTGTGTGTATTGCACTCGCTTCAATATAACATGATTAGAAAGTTACAACACTATAATTACTTATTTCAATATTAGTGTATAACAAACTCAGTTATTTACAAAAACAAAATATCACCAAAAGTTCTAGAATTTCAACGGCCGTTATTTAAACTTCCTTGAGAAATGTACGTCACCATAAAATGAAAGATACTTTATGAGTTTATAACGAATGCGTAAAATCATGCAAAATTCTTCGTATGCACCAATCATTACTAAAACACGATAAATCAACACTTCGTGGAGCATGTTCGGCAACGTGAAGGTGCCAGAGACAAAAGCTCAATACAACAATTATAACAAAACACAAAATGTCATCACAATAGTGAGCGCGCCGTCCCCGAGCCCTCGAGACACGCGACAGAAGCCGGAACAATGATCTCAACTCTGCTTGTCCCCGCCCGCGCATTTGTGACTGCTAAGCTCAGAACAAGCTTACTTCTTCATTTGAACAAGTACGGAACTTCACAATTAACTATCAGTCAAAGTACTGTCTTTTCATAGTCAGCAGCGCGCGGGGTATTACGGCTAAGAGAAGTGCTGCGGCTCCTGTCAGGGCCGGGGGGCGCGGTCGCCAGGTCGGGGGGGCGGGACGGTGGGGGGTGGGGGCCGGGGGCAGAGGGCGCGGCAGTACCTGTCATCCGCAGCGGGTCCCGGCCGCGCAGCGCGCCCGCGTAACTGTTGCTAGTGGAGAGCGCCGCCGCTGCGCGGGAACAATACGTTAGACTGGGACACTCCTATCGCCGACTTATATGTAATACATATTTAGATACGTGCCACCACCGCGACTGCATGTGAACGTATCGCACTTGTTGACAGTCACTAATTATATACAACAAGTACATCGATAAGTATCATCGTTGAAGCTGAAGTCTAACTCAATACTGTTGTCAAGTCTAATTGCTTCCACCATACTAAAGGGTTGATTTTCCACTTGCCTGATAACTTTTATCTGAAGAACAAACATGAAAGTTTTGACAGCTTTATAATGAAAATGTGTCAAGCCGCCATATTTGTGATTAGCTATGAGGTAGTTGTCTGACTATAGACCAATCTGCCCATCATGCCCAAGACTAAGTTAACCGATCCTAGTCATTTGAATGGCATCCCAGTGAACCGGCAGACTATACTATCGGTCAGCAACGTAGGTAGGAAACAGCAGTTCCTTCAACCATTTTTATTCTTCTACGTTAACTTTGTAATATGCAAACTTTGCTTTGTACTACATACACTCACAATGTAAAAATAAATGATTAATTTTTATTAAAAGCGACACTACGGGTTGAGGTGTTACTAAGCACCCACAGACCCACTATCCCGTTTTGTGTGCCGACCCAAGTCGAAACGCGCTTGAATCTGTTTCAAGCGCATCTCCTTCGCTCGTGTACGAATGTTTATATACAATTTTTGTGACTGTGACCGGAGACATTACGAGTCGGCACGAATCGGTTTAGTGGGTGGAGAACTCTTAGCCCAGGAAAATTAGGGTTTCACCTCGGAATAAGAGATACTCAGCTATCAATTTGTATAAACCTTTATTTTTTCTCCCTAAAACTTGTCTCAAAACCTACTTATCGTAGGGCGACCGCGACCTCAGATATTTCAAGGTCAAAGGTCAACACGACTGCAAACATTGCACATACTTGTACTACTGTGTGTTTACTCGTCAGTTTTTTTACGTTTTCTATTTAAATTGTTATATATTTTTTAAATCTACATGTCAAATTCTAGACGACAAAGATAAACACGACCAGATTGATAAAAAAAATGAGGCTGGTATTAATTTACGTTTTAAAGTGCCAACACCGGTTTCTTTTTATTTTTGACTAAGCTATGTTACTCGGAACGATGTAACGGTTGCAACGATACCTCTACATCTAAATCGGTGCAGGCGTTTAAAAGTTATGGTGGAATAAAGAAACTCACATACATAATACATACACTAACCCTGAACACATAACACTCCTTTTTTTGGGGTAGTCGTGTAAAAAATCGCTTTTTTTACATATTTATTGCAAATATCTCGTTTCCTATGGGTTTTATTCTATTTGTATGATTACAAATATTGTAGAGGATTAAATTCTCTACAAGTTTTGCCTAATTTTTTTTTAAATAATATTTTAAACCATTTTCGAGATGAGGATGATGATGAGAGGGGTTTATTAGTGAATATATAATTCTGAATAAATTGCGTTGTTTATTAACTATTGCGTTATAATTAATATTTTTTTTCAATATTCAGTAATTCGGTATCTATTCGTGTAATAGCACATACCTATCGTGTCATTATATAGTTGTTGAGAGCGTTTACGGCTTATGGCATTTCATACACACATATAAACAGGACACAAAGGTCTAAATAGGTAAGTTAGGAACATTTTGTAAAAATGGTGTTATAACATAAATTCGAGCGAGTTTAAGTTTTCCATGGAAACAGCCATTTTCAATTATCTTTTTTTAAATAAGACGTTTTGCGTTAAAAAATTCATCATAACGTAATAGTAGGTTTTGACACAAGTTTCAGGGTGACAAAATAAAAACCTTTATTTAATACAAATTTATAACTCTATTCTCTACTATCTATTTATATCTCTTATTCCGAGATTCTTGCTGTGATTTGACAAATTTTCCTGGACTATTTACGCAAGCCTTTTATATGGAAACTAGAGTGAAGTAGTGGTTTTGTTACAACTATTATTTGAACGACAATACTTATCGAGCGTTCGGTGGTTCTGTTAAAATAAAAATAAGGTCGCGTTTTATGAAACAAAAATATATACTAAATATACATAATAATAGTTATGTCTTTACCGTATTAATGTGAATATACGTTGAGTAATAATTATAAATAATATTATTAATGAATTTACCTGACTTATAGATTAAATAAGGTGAGAAACAAGACAATGGCGATTAGTTGAATTACTCGCGGAATATTTTATGAACAAGATGTCATCTAACGGCACTCGTGATGCGTGACGATACCATTCGAATGTGGACGGCGATGAGGAGGCGTGATCGAGGTGAGTGCGGGTGGCGGGAGGGGAGCGGGAGAATAGACCGGAAGAGAAGCAATGTGCGGCCGTGGCGGCCCGGGGCGGACGAGGGCGTCCGGCCGGGCCGCCGGGCCGAGTTAGTGTGTGGCGAACTGCGGCGCGGACACGGCCGTGCCCGCGCCCACCCCGCGGGGCTGGCGCGTTACCTTCCAGCGGCCGCGCGCCCGGCGCCGAGCCCTCCAGGAACTGGTGCTGGCGCAGCAGCGCGCACTCGCCGCCCTCGGCCGCGTCCAGCGCGTACACGTACAGCACGCCCTGCGCCGTCGCCACCAGCAGGCGCGGCGCGCGCGCCACGCTGCAACACACGCTCGTCAGCGGCGCCCCGGAGCCGGGCTCCGGCGGCCGCGCGGCACTCACTTGGTGATGGCGGCCACGGCGCGGTAGCCGGTGAGCGGCAGGCGCGCGGCGGCGAAGGCGCGGCCCTGCGCCAGCACGTCCGCCACCTGCGCCGGCAGGTAGCCCGCGCCCGCCGACACCGCGCTGGACAGCCAGCCCATCCAGCCGGCGGGCTCGTCGTCCGGCCCGGCCGCCGGCTCGTCGGGCGCGGGCCCGGCCGCCGCCGCCTCGCCCAGGCGGAACACGTGCACGGTCTCGGTGTTGGACGTGGCGGCCAGGTAGGCCCCGCACGCGCTGAAGGCCAGGCACGCGATGGACACGCAGCGCTTGACGCCGCGCCGGAACTCGTAGAGGCGCGTGCGCTCGGGCACGGCGAACACGCGGATGACGGTGCCGCGCTCGGACGCCGTGGCCAGGCGGCGCCCGCACATGGACCACGCCAGCGCCGCCAGCGGGCTGTCGTGCGCGCTGATGACGCACTTGGCGTTCTGCGGACAGAAGAGCGGTCAGCAGCGGTCCGCCGGGGGGCGGGCCGCGGGCCGGGGCTCACTCACCAGGTGCACGGCGTCGAAGATCTGCACCTCGCCCACGGCGCTGGAGCCCGGGTAGGCCACGTAGCAGTGGTCGACGCAGGGAGACAGGGCGCACAGGCCGCGCGGGTTGGGCGGCGTGTCGCGGATGGTGTGCAAGATCTTCATGTCGCGGATGTTGTGGATGTGCAGCGACTCCTCCAGGCACACGATCAGCCTCTGCAACGGAACGCACGGTCAGCGGGAAGCGGCGCGGGCTCGCGGCTTACGGAACTGGCACTCACGGATCGATTGAGCTTCACTGCGAGGATGGTGTTGCTGTAGCTGTAGTTACATATCTCGGTACCCTTCTTGTAATGGCATACTATCAGCTTTCTGTAAACAATTACATTTTAAGCTTTCCATAAAACTTAATTCTGTGGAAGCTAGAGGCTTCGATGGCTGCGATGACGAGTGGAACGACAATAATAAACTGGGCTGTTACTCAATACACTTGACAGACACATCTATCTATACTGCAACTGTCGAATAGGTACACTGAAATTCATATATTACATACATACATACATAAACTCACGCCTTTTTCCCATAGGGGTAGGCAGAAACTATAGAACGCCACCTGCTACGATCCTTACATACTCCTTTCGCCTCATCTACGTTCATACATCTCGTCATACAAGCACGCCGGTTACGAGTACTCAGCACCTGACCTTTCTGAAGGACCTCACTAATAAGGTCAGTGTAGGTCTTCCTAGGGCGACCCCTCCCGGCGTTGCCACTCACCTCTGCCATATAAATACCTTTTGTCAATCGTCTTTCACTCATCCTCTCAACATGACCGAACCATCTAAGCATACCCTTTTCTATCTTTGTCACTACATCTTCTTTTAATCCGCAACGGTCCCGTATAACCTCATTCCTCACTCTATCGTTCAATGTTACACCACACATACTTCGCAAGGAACGCATTTCCACAGCATTAATCCTACTCTCATGCCTCGTTTGCCATACCCAACATTCACTTCCATACATAAGCGTAGGCACCAGCACACCGTTGTGAACAGCCATTCGAGCCTTTTTTGACATGGACTGGTTGGTCACAACCGCATGTATAGCACCATTCACTTTATTTCCCGCAGTTACTCTCCTTTCCACATCAGCATCAATCTTTCCATCTCTAGTAAACATACTACCCAAGTATACAAACTCATTCATTTGCTCCACACTCTTATCATTTATTTTCATATATTATTTAATAAAATTTTGTTAATGAGCACCACAGAGCCATTTATTGAGTTATTATGTGTTCAATACAATGCGCATGGTGGTTGAGAGCTTTGTCAGGCTCACTCAAATATCTTGCTTCAAGATGGTTGAGTTAAATGGTGTTGCCATGGATTAGGTAGGTATGGCTATAATTTTCTTTTTTAATGCTTTTATTTTGGTATTCACTTACATTGTTTTTACAAATAGGTAGAAGCATTAAGAATAATGTAACCACGATCTTGTAAAAACTTATTGAAAAGAATGTCGGTGGAGTTTCTTGCTCGTTTTTGCCTACATTTTGGAACGAGGAACTGGTTTGAAGTTTCTGACAGGCCAACCTCATCCTCAAACCCATCCAACCCCGATCCAACCCTCAAACCTCATTGTGGGCATGCCCATCGTGTCCGCGACGGTGCATTCGCGCCTGTTAATGGTTCTATTTAAATGAATGCTTTCACTAGGATTTTAATGCCGAAACACGACATTGGAAATTCAGACAATTGAAATTCACGGACGGATGCAAAAGCAAAATACGAAGTCGCGGTCAAAGATCTAGCAATGCAAATATTAAGCACAGTACAGTAAGTACTCTGTTAACGTCACATCCTTAACATGTACATACTTTAGAACTTCGTTAAGATTGAGAGGTTGGCTATCTGTATGCGCAACGTGTAATGTTTCCGATGCAGCGTGTTGCGGAGAGCTGTCGTGTGTACGTGCTCACAGTTAGACGTGAAGCGGATCGAGGGGCGCGGGTGGCGGGGGCGTGTGCTGCGCGCCAAGTTCACGTTCACGGCCGCAAACCGCGCGCACACAAATAGACTACACCGTCACGAAAGCACTTGACGACGACCGGTGCTATTCTTGGTAACGATTTTTGAGTCACACAGACTGACAGGGCATCAGCGACCAGCTCCGCCTTAGGTCAACAGTGATGCTCGAGTCATAATGGACATCAGCCG
Organism: Hoplodrina ambigua; assembly: GCA_949774945.1. Taxonomy (NCBI): domain Eukaryota; kingdom Metazoa; phylum Arthropoda; class Insecta; order Lepidoptera; family Noctuidae; genus Hoplodrina; species Hoplodrina ambigua. Next base: position 78,743 of record OX458974.1, on the reverse strand, counting down.
AGTCACGAACGAGCCGCTGCAGCGGCTGGCTGTCAACACGGACTAGCTCCGTCTTCGGGGATAAGAAACCTAGGGAGCGTTACTCGTACCTGACAAAAACCACCCGGTCGTTACTGTCAGCACGTGAAGGGGGCATGTGCGTGTCCTCTTAAAGAATCACTCCGATTCGCTTGTTAGGGCACATCCCTGGGAACACTGAGCCTCGTTGCGCTCGGCAGCACCCACCAGCGACCTGTGCGCTACCGTCATCTTTAAGTGTACTCTGTGGTCAGTTAAGGTACCCATTCAAGCGCCGGTGAACCCAAAGTGTCCAGCCAGCACTACATTTTTCGGCATGTTAGATGTCGTCGAGTAACCGAACCCGGTCGTTACTTGAGTGAGCACGACTTCGAAGTGGACAGGACAGCTTCGACAACACGCCTACGCGAATACTACAGATGATGCAGCCGCTCGCGACACTGCTCGTGCGCGAGTCGCGGATGGCACGGATGCATGTTACAGAACCTTTTGTTTTGGTGGTAAAAATCATCAAATGACTCCTTCCGCCCTGGGTGGGGGCAGAAGGGACTGTCAGACTTTTACTGACTAAAAAACCACCCTGTTCCTTCTGTTGCCCTTTGCGTTCCGGGGCCACGGTATCCTGTTGAGACGTGCCGCAACCCCGGCAGTTACAGAACCTTATCGCCCATATCCGCCAGGATGTACTGTGGCGGCAAGCGTGGCAGGACCAAAACTAACCTAGTAACTGTAGGAGTAACCTACTATTTACTTTATTATATACTCATCTCATCGTACATCACTACTTCCCAATTAACCTGTATGTTCTTAAATAAACAATTCAATTCACTTTGCCCTAGCTAAATAGCTAGATCCGGACCTGCTCTTGGTATAACTCTGGATGTCTTATTAAGGGCCTTGTGCCGAGCTACACTAAGAACAGATCATATTCTTTAACGTCATATTAAAACACATGAACAAGAAAATGTCACCTGGGAGCGGATACTGTGACAACAGCCACCAACGAGCTGCTGAAGAGACGGTCGACGAGGCAGGTCTCCTGACCTGAACGACTGGCGTAGATCTCCTCGATGCCATCGTCGGGGGTCAGCGCGAACAGGTGGTAGCCACTGCTGCTGCCCGCCACAAGAGACCTGCACGACAAAGTACAACTGCTGCAGTCATTGCATTCAATGTGCGTTTATTACACTTGCGTATACGTCCACGAGCACGGCATGGCCAATGGAACACTGAAGTCGAGACGAGTGCGCCCGGGCCTCTTTGCAAATACGCCATCATAAAATATCAATACGAAGTTGGCTCGTTATTCCATCTCAACAAATAATTTTTATGAAATTTTCTACCTGATCAAAATGCTTTTTTAGTAAACAAAGGTAGAGTAGGTAACAGTAGTGTCAGGTGTGACTGTGTGAGTTGTCTATGCTGGATTGCTGGTACTAATAAGGTTGCCGACCATACTTTATAATAACATATCCTATTTCGTTTTGCTCTATTATACTTCATACTTTACATACTGACAAAAATTTTAAAAGTAGAGCTACTTTCAACAACATAACATCAAAAATCGAAGCTTTGAAAGAAAATTTAAATAAATATAATATTTCTGAAGAAGACAACATCAAATGTTACAATTCAAAACTTAAAACAATGATTATAAAAAGCCTTAACTCAATAAAAACCATAAAAAAACAAGAAAAAAACTCTATCTCAAACTCAACTGAATCCATGATGCTAAGAAAAAATGAACAACTTATGAAACCCCTTACTTTAGAAGAAAAACAAGAATTAAGAAAGTTATATAAAAGTATTAGTACACAAATGAAAAAAGAATACAAAGAACATAAACTTAAGGTAATAAAAAAACACCTGAATACTGCAAAAAGCTTGAAAAGGGATTAAAATAAATATGCACTGCAAAGAACTGGATACCATATCTACATAAAAACTCTTACCCTTTAGGCCTGCAGTGGCCACAAGGGGGCGTTGTCGCCCACTTCAGGAAAGGCTGCTCTAAACCATGGAGTAGAGTAGAGTATCAAACAGAAATACCACAACAGTACCTCTATTGATTCATGGACCACTTTTGCAGTCCTGTGTGACATCATAGCTGATTTTGTCAGCTTGAATAATCTTATCTATAGTGCTGAATTACAGACACATCGCTGAAGCAGTAGCGGTGTATTCTAGCTCATTCAGTACTCCATGTTCGGTATTCAGTAACCACCTCACAACCAGTCAAGTAACCTGACCTCTCAGAGGTAACTATCATTTGCCATACTCAATTTTGAGATACACAACATACTAAACAACCAGTACTTTAAACAATTACATTGTTTATTAACAATTCCAGATTGTGGATATGGTGTAGGACAATAGCATTGAACCAATTTGATGTACTGTAGTTAACAACAAAAAATAATAGGCAATTTTCATATTGAAAACCAACTACCTATTAATAAAATTTTAAGGACACTAAATAAACTAGCAGCTGGTACAAACAAAATAAGAAAACTTGTATAATGTAAGTAGGTACAGTTATGACTAATTGTTGTGCAATCAGATCACAAGGCCTGGCTGAGCCTGGGCCAGGGCGAGTACCTACGCGCAGCGAGTAAAGCAGACGGTGCAGTGTTGCTTGTCCTCGGACGCCATGTTTGTTTACAGCTAATGCTGCGGGAGAAGACATTACGAAACAGCTGGCAATGACATATTGCATCATCACGCTAACAACGAAACGCACTTGTAACAATAACGATGTTATTTGCGACATTGTACACTTTCGCAACGGTCGTTCGTGGAAACCTTGACGCCCAACCTCACTCCCAGTACAACGTCACGAACAGGAAATCAATTTTGCGCCTAATCGACAACCGTATGTTTCTCTACTTACGTGCAATCTTGGTTGAATTGAACAAATATTCCTCCTGCATTTGAGCCCTCAGTGTTTTGCCCTCCTCCCAAACTCATTGGAACGTTCGAAGCGTACGGATTGTTTTAAAAACTAAGTTCTACAAACAATGGCACACACGAACAACAGTTACTTTAATCAAGTACAAAATAATCACTCACTTAAATGGGTACTTGAAAAACTAATAAATTGTTCGTCACAAGAAGCAGAATTTTGACACAAAGAACGACCTTGCTGCTAAAAACTAAAAACAAGCCCCCTCCCGCACGCTGCCTTCTTCTTTCGTTCAGTCTATAGAGATTGGCGCCGATTGGTTATTCTTATTATACTCTGTGGTTCAGTAATTCAATGGTTCAATTTTATAGAGCAGTGCCCACTGAATTTAGTTCACTGGAATCCAGACTCTAAAATTTGAGAAATTACTGCGCACAAGAAGCACTTTAGTGACTATACATAGAGCAATACGGGTCAGGTGGCCCGTGTTGCTCTATGTGGCCATAAAATCTGTTTGTTTCTTTCGGTAGGCCAATCATTTTTTTTCTGGTACTTGGGAGTTCAAAATGTCAGAACAGTTTTGTTTATTTCTATGCAAAGATTTTTTAAGTTTGTTGTGGTGTTTGTTAAGACCATTATTATTAAATTAATAATGTCCTCCCGACCGAATTTCGGCCACAATGGCTTATCTTATTTGAGGCCACGCACGCCGGATATGCCCACAAATATATGCGTAAAATTAGGTGCACTCCCCTTTTCGGTCGGTCGGTTTGGTAATCCAACTCGACTGGTTGATTTAATATGGTGCAGACCCATTAGCGTATTGTGCAGATCAATCCGGCCCAAGGGATATTAATTAAGTGAATAATGAGTAGTCAATCAGAAAGATCGTAAAAATTAATTATATTTAACCTTGTTTGAATATAGCATCAGTCTTTTTTAATATTTATAGAATTTGGGTTTTAAATATAGTACCGAATTTTAGTGGGCGACACTACCGATTCCGCATTTTGACGTTTGAGACGATTGAAATTCACTGGATGAGATGCACGGCCACAGACAGAGAATGTACATCACAGATAGGGTTGCCAACTGTTTCTCTGTCAAAAATATAGTATGATTACTCATCATACAAAAAATAATAATATATTATATCGGGTGTCCGGTAAAGAATGGATTATCTTGAAATGGGTGATAGTAGAACTAATGGCGATTCAGAAAAAAGATACATTAAAAATTAAAAGATAGTAGTAGTACCAAAGATATGATTAATTTCATAATATTCATTGTTTTTTGTTACCTTATTTTACATTCTTGTACACCACGACCACGAATTAATGAATTCCGTCGTTTTTTTTTATTGTAAACGTAATTTACGTTAACTAAGCTAATAGATAAGTAAAGTAAAGTAGGACTGCTATTAAACGGTTTTGAAAAAAAACAACTTAAACAATGTTCTTTTGGAAAAAATTGTGAAAAAAAATATTTTTGAAAAAGTTTAAGCGTCCGTAGTTTAAAAAAAATGTATCGAAACACAAGTGGCCAATAATTTAAAAAAAATATGTGTTTATAGCCGATTTCAAAATGGTATGATTCAGTTTTGTACCTAATGTAAATAGTGAATTATTGCTTTTCGTTTTCAAAAGGAGCTGAATTTGGTTAAACAACAAAGTTTGCAATATTGTAACAAATTTGAACATTACATGAACCTGACCATCTGGGTTTAAATAAAAAGATTTGTAGACGTTAGCAATCAATAGGAAAGCTTGGTTAACCTGTAATGCGACTTGTGGGATGTGATATGATGAAAATGTGGTGTGACCGTGATTTTTTTTTATTTGGGCTGTCTTTAGGAAAATTATTACGCGAAGTCGATCCTTGTAAGACTTAGGTAGCCGTGTCCGGTCAACCACATCAAAAATAAGCGATCGACGTGATATACGACTACTTAGGAGAGCATTTATTCTAAAATGTAGGGTCTGAATCAGAGTGGGTGGCAGACAATTTACAACGAATGTAATTTACAACGAATACAGTCTTAACATCACGCCTGTAATCCCCGAAGGGCAGAGGTGTAGCCACATTTCACCAGTTATAACACTTTACCCAATAACACTGCTCGACCTGGCAATCGAACCCAAAACCTCATGCTTAGCAGTCAAAAACAGTGTCATTAATATCAAATGCTGTTTTTTATTAAACCCAATGACCAGATACATTTAATGTAAATAAATATTCTTATATCTAAAACTTTGTTGTTTACCCAAATTTCGTTCCTTTTGAAAACGAATAGCAATAATTCACTATTTATACAAAACTGAATCATACCATTTTCTTAATTGGCTATAAACACATAATCTTATAAAATTATTGGCCACTTGTGTTTCGATCTTCTTCTTCTTCTTCTTATCGTGTGGGCAGTAAGATCTTAACGACCCTACATACCCTAGTGTCAGAATTTCTAAACCGCCTCAAGGGCCTCTGACATGGTTTGAGTGGAACAGTAAGTCCCGGTTTCCTCACGATGTTTTCCTTCACCGATGCCAGTGATGTCCAAGATAAACTTTAGAAAGTACATATGAATTGAAAAATTCACATTGATACTTGCCCGGATTTTAACCCACAACCTCATGCATGAGAAGCGAGCGCCTTAACCACTGGGCCATCACGACACAGATGTGTTTCGATACATCTTTTTTAAGCTACGGACGTTTAAACTTGCTTAAAAAGAAAATTGTTCAGGATTTTTTTCAAAAGAACATAGTTCAAGTTGTTTTTTTTTCAAAACCGTTTAATAGCAGTCCTATTTTTGATTACTTATCTATCAGCTTAGTTAACGTAAATTACGTTAACAATAAAAAACCGACAGAATTCATTAATTTGTGGTCGTGGTATATAAGAATATAAAAAAACGTCACAAAAAACAACGAATCTTATCAAATGAATCATATCTTTGGTACAACTTGGTTTTATTTTTATTTGTAATTTTTTCCAGATTAGTCATTAGTTCTACCATGACCCATTTCAAGATAATCCATTGAAAACCGGACACCTGTATATATCAACATAGGTAAAAAGCATAGAGCAACACAGGCCTCCTGTCCCTCCTGACGGAAGGTAAAAAGTGAACGTACTGTCAATTTAAAATACCAGAATAATGTCCAGAAATACAATAGTTATTGAGGTTTCGTTTTACATTAACATTAAAAAATAAATATTATTGCTTTGAGTTTGATATCTTTAAAAATAGCTAACTATAGTTTAGCTTACTCAATATTTTTTTCACAAATATTGTAGTCGGGCCCTAATAATTAGGATACTATATTATAATGTAGGGTTGGCAATAGGGCTGCCAGATATACGATTCAAATCGTACTCATACGATTTTTTGGCATTTTTACTCACGTACGATTATACGATCGCTAGACCAAGATCGTACGGAAAATGAACGATTTTTATATACCTGGAAAATCCGGCAACATTTCATAATGAAACGAACGTGTTCAACTGGCAAGTATGAGTTTCAGGGAACTCCCCAACAACCTAACGCGTATACAGATCTTTTACCTGAATGTAAAGACTCTTTGTAGAGTCATTTAACGACTGGCTTGTAATGCGTCAGCAAAAACATGTTGACATTTTGCCATAAAAATACACTTGACACAAAATTGCACAAAGTTTAAGCCAAAAAAAGAAATGTTAGACAATGACCAAAGGAAATTAGTATAAATCTAATAAATAGTTTTTTTATTTGTGTTGTTTTAAGTTTTTATTTTAATCTACTTTTTTTGTTTTGTTGTGTGGGTATACTTATGGCATGTGCCAAATAAATGTTTTCTTTCTTTGTTTTTCTATTGCATTTCTTTAAACTAAACTAAACGAATTATTGTTATATTTAATAAAAACTTTGTACTTATAGGTTGTACGATCTTTCCATTTCAAGATTTCCTTGGTATACGATTTTTTTTTGTAGTTGTCGTACGATCACACCATTTTTGCACCTGGCAGCCCTGCAAAGACTACAATGTCTACAATATATTATAGGTACATTCATACATTGGTGAGTGAGAATCTGAGAATGAGCTGGTCTATTCTTTGAAAAAATTGTGTGAAGAGTTAAAGTTGAAGCTCAATTACCTATTTATTCTTATTAAGAATTTAATAATATGTAAATGATTCAACAATCATTATTGTTACTTAGCTTATAGCCAGCGGCTTCCATTTGATAATACTTCTACATGCGGCTTCAGATGAAGGATTTAAGCTAAAAGCAAGAAACAAAGATTAAAATAAATCGTGGTAAAAACTCTTTACCAAATGGGTCGTAAGATACCAGCAAAGAAACATCGTGGTGTTAAAGATCCAGTAGCGCAACAAGCTAACCGCTTAGCGAGGTATGTGTGTACCGTGTCCGTGTTACAGTCGCACTTGTCTGACACCACTAGTATTTTATTATGAAAATGTCAATAAAATATAGTAGTATGTAATATTTTCTCTTTTTATCTAATTACTCCAAATCCAAGGAAATATATAACTTACATCAGCATTAACATTTCGTGATATGATTTTTATTTTAGTTTAAAAGGCAAAATTAATGCTCCACCTAAGGATCCAGATGAGCAACCAGTGCCGAAGTCGCTGACCAGGCTTTTCGCATTTCAGCATTCAGATAACAGAAAAAGTATAACAAAGAAGAAAAATCACACAAACCGACGGCAGACACAAGACAAAGGTTGGTCTTCAAAGTTAAAGTCAAATCATTATTTCTATTTAATTTAAAATAATAAATAATCTAGTGCCCCATTCCAAAAGGAAGTTTTGCATGACGAAGTCTGGGTGAGAAAGTTCTTAAATAAATGATTTACATTAATGTAATAATTATACAAAATGTGAAGATGATACACCTAAATAAAATAAAAATCATTGAAAATACTACAAATGCAGAAATGAGAGCTAATAAATTAATTGTAATGTGTATAGATACATGGTGCCCGCATGTTTATTGTGATCATAGCAGATCACTCTCAGCATTACAAAAGACGACTTATCAGTGTGTAAGCCATAGTAATCACAAAATGTAGAATTTATGTGAAATAAATATAATTAAATTAGCAACTAGTCGATTCTATTAAGTGTTGTGTGTGAAACAGGTACCTAATCTGTGTAACTGCTGAACTGAGTCCCAGACTGTGCAATATGTTCTGGGATTCTGGCTGCACCTAAGTAGTTCAGTCCCTGTGCCCAAGGCCCGATCTAAGGGGGGCCGGCCGGGTTAGAGGTGGCTAAATTGAGTGTGTTGGGCAGTTGAACAAAGTCCAACATACTCTCACAAATTTTTGTAAACTTGTTAAGAAACCTTAGTAGACTAATGTATTTGAATATTATACAATTAAAACAATATCACATATTATATCATCTCATCTTTGGGATAGCAAGCTCATGACTTATATGGTGTTAGTGTATAGAGTGGTGAATATTATTTTGCTTGGAGCGGCTAAACAACTAGATCGGGCCCTGCCTGTGCCATGCTATTTAATTATAGTACGGTCACATTTTGGGCCACACCTGTGTTAAGGTCATGCTTCAATATTTAGATCATAGAATGGATTGAGCTGAACATATGTTGACTTATTTTAGTATTTTGCTTACTTAATTTGCCATACAGAGTCACTATTTCAAATTAATCAATCATAATATCATAACATAATATGACGCCTGTAATCCTATAAGAGTTAGGCAGAGGTGTACCTACTCATATGTACACCCACATTTCCCCAGTTATGTTGAGGTCCCATGTAATAGGGGGCGAGCCTATTGCCATCACCCGGGCATGAACCCAGCTGCTACTGAGAAATTTCTGATGGAAAACAATAACACTGCCCGACCTGGCAAAAATAACGCTTTGCAAACAAGCATATTACAAATTAGAGGATTATATTCAAGATAAGAATGCTTGGAAACATGCTGGTCCTGCTCCATGGGACAATGACATATTCTAGACAAAATCAAACTGGTTATTAATGTTTTTTTTTTTTCATTTTTTTAATACTTATTTTTGTTTTATTTGTTTTATATTTATTTATGTATTTTAAAGTGTGTTATATATTGCGCGGACTCACACACTATTTCATGTTGGTTGAGATGTTAAGAGTGGTCGTCTGTAGTTCCAATGTTTGTAAACACATGAAAACTATGTATATTTGAACATATTTTAACTTTTAAATTCTTAATTTGTGCCTTTTAATTATTATGATTAATTAGTTTTTTATAGGGTACACACATTGCTTTCACGTTCCATGTCGTGTATGATTCTGTAAACAAATGTTGTAAACATTGATTTTAAAAGAGTATGTATGGAGTTTCTTGCCCATTCTTCTCCATACAAAACTACCTTTTGGAAGGGGCAACTAGATTCAATCCTATTTTGTTTTTTGTGTATGACGTTCAAAAGTGCCTTATTGGCCTAATTAAAATAAATGATTTGACTTTGACTTTGACCCGGGAATCAAACCCAAGACTTCATGCTATTAATACTTTTCCTTCACGTTTATGTCTTTGTAAAATAAATAAATAAATAATGCTCAGCAGTCGCGGTTTGCGACCACTAGACCAATGTGGCAGTCAAATAATCAACTAATACCCACTTTTGGTACATTGTACAGTGTAAGACATTTGAACTAGGGTAGATACTACCACTCAATAATTTTATTGACATACCTACTTTTTATGAGATGGTGAAACACAATTTCCAAGGCATTTAATTTGTATGACAGTATTAAATTGACATCACTTTTTTGCCAACTTATCTAATTAATCACTAATTCACTCTTATTTGATTTTAAAACAACAAAACAAATTTTACAGTTAATTGTTATCCACATTGCACGCATGCGAACCTGGGGGGAGGGGGGTCGCTAGTACGTTATGAACTCGAAAATAATATAAATTACCCTTATAATACATAAAATTTTAAGACAGGCCAGGCAGATATAGCCTTAGATTTAGCCTCTGCTTCCATCAAATTGTGTTGACTTGTGCTAAGACCTGGGGGCCTACCACCATCTCTTAGAACAATATTATTTTAATATTGCTTTGTAATTTCTGTTGTTGAGTTTTCAACTCTCGGTGCTAAACCGAGCGTTGAAAATCCAACAGCACGCAAAAAGTAATATTTTAGGAGACGGTGGTAGCCCTCCTGGTCAATTCTTTGAAGTGATATTTTTGAGTGCATAATAGTATGTTATTTCTTACACACGTAGCTATCGCACTGCCAGGGTTTAGCTGCATATATGTAACTACTAAAATAAAAACGCGTTTCTAGTCTGGTCAAATTAGACCAAAAAATAGGGGTGAGGTTACAATAATTCACACCCAGCTGAAAATTGGTAGGATTGTTCAGAACACCATCATAAACGAACCCTAAAAAGTCCGACTAGTTATTTGTACTGTTTTAAAGAGCTGAGGGTCCGTGGAAGTTATTGAAATGACTTTGAGGTAGTTTGGGCCCTTATTGTGATTTTTCTTTAAGAGCCGAAAATCTGCAACGCAATTTATAAAACAACATTTTAGACTTTGAACTAAGTTTTTTTTATTTCGGGTGACAATAAGACAGACGGTTTTTTTTTATCGATCGAAAACCATACTTTCAGGATTCATTATCAATAAAAATATTTCCAAAAAAATCGATAAAAAAAAGCGAAAAACTACAAAATCTGATGTAAAGAAGAATATCGCAAAAAAATATTAAAATGTCGTCTAGCTCCTAAACCGCAAAAAATCGTAGAACATACATGGGGGTGATTTGGATAGCCCAAGAAGAGAGGAGTCCAAAATTTTCATTTGAATGTCCTTAGCTGGGCCACCCTGTAATTTCATGAACATTAAGGGTGTCTGGCAAGGGTTTTCAACCATGATAAGTGTCTGGCAATGAATGACGTGATTTTTAGTAATATTCTGAAGGTAATACCAAAACTTCAGCCTTTATAAAATGACGAAAGTAGATGTTCATCGTTCTTACCTGTGTTGGGAGCATGCGCTGACAAACTTTCAGCTTTTATAAAATAAGGAAGGTCTGGCGTTTATGGGCTCTTGCTCTATAATAAAATTACTTCAGACATAAATTGTAGTTCAGATAATTATCTATAAAAATGTATAAATACTTTTTTCATAACAGCCACTGTCCCGAGATATGACGATTCAAAAAGTTGAGAGTTGTAATCGTCATAATATGTACTATAGTGATATAGTGTGCTTAGCGCATTTGCAGAAATTGGACCGTCTCTAACTTTTATGGCATTACTGGAGAAAGTGTCCAGCAAGCTGGCACCTGGCGCAGGCTGGGCTGAGCAGGCCGCTGTAGTTGGACTAAAGTTTCTCTTAGCAATCTTAGCACAGCAACCTTAGATAGAGGTCGAACTTTGCATACCTATGTCAAAGTCCAAGTTGATGACAAACAGCAAACATTTTGAGACAAGCTTCCTCTAAAGTGTGCAGTAAAATTATTTGGCATTTTCTCAAAATGTTGATTGTGTGGGTTGGTTCCATTTTGTGTGAGTAGTTCCAATTTTTATCCCAACAATACCGCTCCGATCAGTGCAAAAGTGTAAATCAAGAAACAATGCGAAATAAAGAAATTACAAAAAATGTTCCGACACGCTGCAGGCGGCGTTTGCAACTTGCGTGCAAATCGTCGAGTACCCCGAAACCGCGATCGTAGTCGCCGATTAGTCGGCCTTTTCACAACTGACTAATCGGCTAGTCGGCCACAGTCATAGTCGGCACATCTCGAATAATAATATATTGCAATATTGTATTAGATGGCAATGCAAGTGCTGCAGCTCACAACCCGATATCACGCCTGCGCAAGCTGCCGGGGGAGTCGGCTCGTGGGTTTTCTCTGCGCATCAACAGTGCTGTCAGGGCCCTCCACAACCCAGCTGAAGAATTACACTACCCTGTACGTTTTATTAATGTTACCGTAAGAGCCTGAATATTGGAAAATTTTAAAATTAAAATGACTTAACTATTAAAATAATAATATTTTTCGAGCTGTTACCATCAAAGTTTGGGTATATCCAAGGTTTTACCAATATCCAAGGTTTTACCAATGACGCCTAGTAAAATGTTAATTTTGGGAATAATACAATATTTTGCCGCGAGTCGTATAATTGTACCTAATTAGTCCTGATCATGACTATTCTTTCAATTTCAATGTTTTTATTGTGTCTTTGAGGTTAAATTACAAATGAAAGGATTATCAATTTATCACAGAGCAGTTGGTACTTTAAACAATACGACTTAACGGTAAACCTTAGGTTTTACTGTAAAATTCTTAGCATTTACACACCGCGATGGGTTTGCCTGTGTAGCTACATCTGTTCCCGTAGTATATTGATGTGCGTTTGCAGTAGACATGCGAAATGTAGCTCACTCAAAAGAAAAGGGAGATACAGCTCTTTTGATCCATAGAGCTGAATCGAAAGTCAAACGACACAACTAGCTCAGCGGCTCTATAAAATCATTGAAGTTCTTTAGTTCATTTAAGTTAGTTGCGAGCTACAAATAAAATTAGATTCATTGGGTTGTTTTGTTCTTATTACATATAAATAAAATTATGAAAGCCAATGATTTTCCTTCATACTTGAACAGGCTTAGGACTGTCAATCTAGATGAATAAGTAAATATTCGAAGAGCTAATTAATTGACAGTAATGACTGGACGTATATCATTTATATCGTATCACTCGCGTAACCATCAGTCCCCTCGTAACTCGCAAAGCCACAGAGAGAATCGTTGAGCTAAAATAACTATTGAGCTATTCCGTGAACGACTGAGCGACTGAGAACTAGATTGTAGTTAAAGAGCTAGTTCAATTTTATCTTTCATTCGCGAGCTACCCATGTCTAGTTTGCAGTCGGCTAATGTTCATAATTGGCGGAGTAATCGGGTAACATACATACCAAAAAAAAAACATACCGCCTAATTGAGAACCTTTTTAATAAAGTCGGTTGAAATATGTTGAAAATATGTTCGAAATTTTATGCTCGGACTAAAGTTAGAAGTGTTTTTGTAAAGTAACCGATAGTGCATAGCATCAACAATAGATCCTTTAGAAGAGGCATTCGCCTGGTATTGGTACGGTTATTGTATTGTCCGTATTGTCACTGTTTTCAGCTAGACATTGAAGCGGAAGACGAGAAAGGCATGCGCATGAGTGCGCAGCGCGAGCGGCGCGCGCGCAAGCGTCGAAAGGCGGCTAAGGCTGCACAGAAGGGTGAGCCCGACGGCGGGGCCGAACCACATCTCACGAGGACACAGAAACTAGCACTCAAAAAGAAGGCCAAGAAGATGAAAGCCTCTGAGGTAACTGCTGTACATACAACGCAGGCATTTACTTACTCCATGCCTGTCTTAAAATCATAAAAGATTAGTTTCATACACAAAACTTGGAACATTTCGCTTATTGATTCAATTCGATATCGTGTCATGGATTACCTAAATAAAGCACTGGACAAGTGCGAGTAGGAGTCGCACCCTGAGGGCTCCGGCGCCACGTGAGCGTGGCACGGCCTGTAATTTTCATCTAGATTGAAGGACAAACTTATGTTAAAACTAATGATAGAATGGAAAGTGGTGTGATTTGAATTAAATAATGTTGTAGAAATGGCTTCGCCGTCGCCGGTCGAGTTTTTTAACAATCGTCAATAACCTACTGCCCTTTACATTACTTTTAAAATTAAACAGAACACGTCTCGATCCGATGACATTCACATTGATTTCTTGTTATATTAAACACAAACTGTACCTGTACTGTAACCACAATTTGTTGAATCAGAATGTACAATCCGTTATTTTTCAAATGTCGCCTGTCAGTTAAATATGCCTGCCTTCTACTGAAGACGATTACTTACAACTACATTCAAACTCTTTCAAAAAATGTATGGCTTCGCCGTTTCGCTGCCGTCGTGAAGGTGATGCTAATATTTAGTTTCTAAAGTAAGTAACGAAACAGCCAAGCCATACGTTTTTACTGATATGTAGATATGTGAAGTTAGGGTCGGTAGAATTAGGCCGTGTAGATTCAGAAGCTTGGCTCTACATGAAATCTGATATCTTTTTCACAGGCAAACCTTATGTGGTCGTCTGGGCAACATTTTACATGAAATGTTCTTGGTGGGATTTCAGTTTTTTTAAGGTTTATTTCTTGTACATCAGCAGTGCAGGGGGAGTTCATGTAACATTTATGTTTACATACCAAATTTCGGCTTTCTAGCACTTCAGGAAGTACCCTAACATTTTGAAGTTCATACGAATTTCCACCCCCACATTTTAGGGGACGGCGGCGAAAGATATAAGTTTTTTTTTTTTTTTGGTAGTATACTAAACTTAGATTACATACCAAATTTCAGCTTTCTAGCACTTTAGGAAGTATCCAAACATTTTGATGATCATCAGTGTGTCAGTGAGTGTCAGTGACGAAATCGGTGTATTTTAGATATCAATAAAATCTAAAGTATTGGAGTTATTCAATTGAGACTTTGTATGTTTAATTAGTCTATTATTGACATCATATCCTGAGAATATAAACTATCTGGTACATCGGAAACCAACTCTATGAGGGTTAAAAAAACGATGAAACACTTCGAGGAAAGGTAGGTAGTGCCCTTGCGCTTCGCTTGGCTTGGTATGGTATGGCACTACCGCGCCCCCAGATTAAATAGATGTTTTGAATCCTTGACAAGCCTGTTTACAAATTTATAATAACTTTTCCAATGATTCTTTGTTACTGTCATCATGCCTAATAAAGTAGTGTGGACTCGGTAATAAATTGCAATTCCTATTACATATTTCAAAATAACTGATTGTAATAGTAGTAAGCAATAAAGCACTAAAGTGTGAACTGTGTGCTGCAGGCGAGCAGCGAGCGGCGGGAGGTGGTGTATGAGCGAGTGTCATTCGGCGACGTGACGCACGCGCCGCCTGCACTGCACTTCAAACTCAAGGCAGGAGCTCCCCGGGTGAGTAGGTACTCTGCTGTGCACACCAGCGCGAGTCACACGTGGCCTTAACTCGCCTCTGTCGCAGCCGGGCCGGCGGGCGCTGCTGCTGGACGGGCTGCTGCGGCCGGGCGTGCAGCAGCACCGCGAGCTGGCGCGGCGCGACGCCGTGGCCGCCTACCGCGCGCTCAAGGCCAACGACAACCGAAACTAATAATAAACAGTCTGTTACCATTTGAAGCTTGTTCTTATTTCAAATGTTTTTAGAACGGGATCCCTTCTTTTCGCATAATATTGTTTTTCCTAATATAAATAAGCCATTATTTCTCGTAAAAAGTTTAGGATAAAAAAATGGTTATTGTGGGTTATCCCTAAAAGATAGACATATACAGGGTTACAGGAAAAGTCGTGCTAGATCCGTTTAGGGCGTGGAGTGCCCATCATTTTTGACTTATTTCACTATGAAACACCCTACCCTAAACTTAACCCTTTTCGAGATGTTCGACTTTTAATTTTTTTATTGAAAATTGCCGATAATTATTCTACTAAATTTAATTTTGTTTATTTTGTGTGTCTTATTATTATTATAATTGCATTTTTACATGTGTAATAAGATGTTTTAGGACGTTAATCATTAAAATAGTGCATAAGTTAATTGAATACGCCGTAGTAGACAAGTGAAAGTTAAGAAATTAAAAAAAATATTAGAAAGTTTATTTTTCTCTAAGGGATATCTAAAAAAAATATTATGGCAGTTGTTCGGCAGATGTGTTTTAAAATATTTACGTTTCACCAGCTATCTAACGAGGTATAACAATCTAGGATTTGTATTGCATTTCGTGAAAAAAAAGTAGTAGGGACGCTCCAGGTAGCAGTTCTAACGGTCCCGCACCTATTGACCTTTAAGTTAAGACGCACCGTGCGAGCGAGACAAGCGACGGTTTCTGTAGGTGCGAATGAAAGGAAAAATATTGTAGAGACCTGTTAGGGTTGGGAATACAACACGGGATATTGTTTTGGTTGTCAGTCTGCTTTTGTGCTTCGTACATAGTAGATGTTATATCGTTTTGCTCTTTTTCTCGACTTGGCTGTGATTCTGGACTATTTCTTCTGATTTGTGACTACTGTGCTTGTTAACCGGACTCTGATTTGTACTTGTGATACGGAAGTGTTGAAGATGACGTCCTACACACCTGAGGAATATGCTGATATGCTTATTTGTTACGGATACTGCGATTGTGTGTCTGCGCAAGCTCGCAACGAATACATAACTCGATTCCCCAGTCGTCGAGCGCCAGATGTGGCTGTTTTTGACAGAGTTTATCGAAGACTTCGAGAAACTGGCTCTGTTTTGAGACGAAATACGGACATGGGAAGACCACGAACTAATGACGACGAAGAACAGGACAATGAGATAGTGCAACGCTTTCGAGCGGATCCGACTACTTCCACTAATATTGTTGCCCGTGATCTGGGACTTTCTCAATGGAGAGTGTGGTTTACAGTGCATACTGCTGGCCTATACCCGTACCATTACACGCCGGTACACGCTATTGAAGAAGGAGACCCCGCGAGAAGGTTGGACTTCTGCAGATTTATGCTAAATGCTGACGTAGAAGACCCAGATTTTCTAAGAAATATCTTGTGGACAGATGAATCCAAATTTGATAAAGATGGCATAACTAACTATCACAACGCCCATTACTGGGCCCCAAAAGAACTAAGGAATCCCAATAAGAAAAGAGTGAAGGGTTCCCAACGAAGATTCAGCGTGAATGTATGGATGGGTATTATCTCCAATCATTTGATTGGACCTTACTTTCTCCCGGACAATTTAAATGGGGAAAGTTACGAAAACTTTTTGAGAGGAGACTTGAGTGATTTGCTGGATGATCTGCCACTCAACTTAATCAGGGACATGTGGTTCCAGCATGATGGCTGCCCTGCCCATTTCAGGAGAAGTGTCAGAAACTGGCTGGACACAAATTATGCAAACAAATGGATAGGACGAGGTGGGCCGTTGCCATGGCCAGCAAGAAGTCCGGACCTAACCCCCATGGATTTTCATGTGTGGGGGCGCATGAAAAGCCTTGTCTACAGCGAGCCAAATCCAGTTTCGTCTGTGGATGAATTAAGAGAAAGGATTGTGGATGCAGCTAATCAAATGAGGACAACGTTGACCACTGGAGTAGTGAAGACTGGTCTCCGTAGAAGGATGCGACAATGTATTAGAAACAGAGGCGGCCATGTTGAACATGAACTGTAGAGATGATTTAATAAATGACATTGCGTGCTTACCTATTGTTTTATTTTACTTTTTAGGGCTAAGTATTAATTTTCTTCTCTACTGAAGCCTAATAAAACTAAGTTTTTTTCAATGCATTTGAATAAAACCCTAGATTATTATACCTTTTTAAATAGCAGACGAAACGTAGATATTTTAAAACACATCTGCCGAACAACTGCCATAATATTTTTTTTAGATATCCCTTAGAGAAAAAGAAACTTTCTAATAGTTTTTTTTAATTTCTTAACTTTCACTTGTCTACTACGGCGTATTCAATTAACTTATGCACTATTTTAATGATTAACGTCCTTAAACATCTTATTACACATGTAAAAATGCAATAATAATAATAATAAGACACACAAAATAAACAAAATTAAATTTAGTAGAATAAAAATCGGCAATTTTCAATAAAAAAATTAAAAGTCGAATATCTCGAAAATGTTTAAGTTTAGGGTAGGGTGTTTCATAGTGAAATAAGTCAGAAATGATTGGTTCTCCACGCCCTTAACGGATCTAGCACGACTTTTCCTGTAACCCTGTATATACCATCGCGGACTTTTTTGTAGACCTTTTCAACCGACTTCAAAATGGAGGAGGTTCTCAATTCGACGCGTATTGGATGATTCTTTTTTTGTTTGAAAGAGTATAGTTCCGAATAGGTCCCATAGGAATATTGTCATGATCTGATGATGAACTTTGGAGACATGGAACGGAACTCCTCATAAAATCACAGCAGAACCTCCGTAACAAGAAAATTTGCTTTGTTTATACGTGTAGTCGATGACTGACTGAAGGAAGTGGGGAGGGGGTACGTCAACCCCCCTCCTACCACTTTCCAAAATTAAATATATCGTGTGAGGTATTGTTTGAAAGGGCTTTATGTAAGGATTTCAAACATTAACACACAAGCACTAAAAAGTGAAAAATAAAAAGCTTTTTTACAAAAAAAGATAACCGCCTTCAAAAACTACAAATTAAAAAAATAACTTTAGCTTGGAAGTCGGTGGCAAGACCTACATAACAAGAAACAAAACCAAAGCCGCCGAGTTCCAAGCTAAAGTTATTTTTTATTTTGTAGTTTTTGAAGGCGGTTATCTTTTTTTGTAAAAAAGCTTTTTTTAAGGAGTACAATACCATACTACATTACTTTGATCTAGGTATCTCTAAGGGTTCAGCCAGCGTTTACAATGTAAGCGCAAAAAAATGGGTTTATTTACGACATCATTATAAGAAACCGCTAAAATGATCAGTGTTTCTCTACTATTTTATGCATGTATTATACATAGGTATAGACCAACCTTTTGAATCACTCTATCTATTAAAAAAAAACTGCATCAAAATCCGTTGCGCAGTTTTAAACATCTAAACATATACAGGGACAGACAGGCAGGATCAAGTTTATCTAGATATTTCAATGGTTTGGTGTTTTATTTCTTGAACGATCTTTTTTGCCAAAAAGTAAAATCTACGATGGTGTTTTCCCACAATATGCGCAAATCTATTGTGCCACGCTTCTGCATGATTTTGTGTTGTAGGTCAATTTGTAGGTATATTTTATTTTTTAGTTGATATGTACTCCAGACTTTTGAGTGGAAATTGTGGTGGTGAACTTGCAGTACTCCATACATAATTCTGATCAAACCATATTGCTATAGTTTCTGTAAAAATGTAATAATATTGTTGGTTAAAAATTCAATATTTTGTGCTACAGAAGTTAGTGACAGAACCGAATCGCTGCAAAACCGACGCCACGTAGTCTTGTCTGCCCTACCCCTAGAATTATATAAAAAACGCGTAGGCGCGTAGGGGTGCGGCGGCCCCCGGGTTGAGGAGCAGGCGGCTGCGAGCGAGTCGCCGCGGATTAGGCCGGCTGGCTATGCCGGGCCAGCAAGCCCAAGCTGCGGTGGTGAGCGAAAACCGTCTAAGACGATTACCACGCGTGGGGCTTCCGGAGGCCCGCAGCGCCGGAGCCGTGACAGATACCATGCCTGATGCATGCTCGCTTGCCTGCTGCATGCCCGCTTGCCTGCTGCATGCTTGCTTGCCTGCTGCATGCTTGCTTGCCTGCTGCATGCTCGCTTGCCTGCTGCATGCTTGCTTGACTGCTGCATGCTTGTTTGCCTGCTGCATGCTTGCTTGCCTGCTGCATATAAAATAAGTTTTAATAGATATTTATATTATTATGCGTAAATTTTATGATTGAGAATGTTATGCCTAATCATTATTATGATTAGAAAAAATATGCGTAAGCTGTTACCTATACAATATGCGTAAATAATATTATTCGAAAATATAATTAGGATAAACAAAAGTATGCCAAGTTATAGGTATTAGGTCTTAAAATTATACGCAAATAGATAGGAAACCCCCTAGACCGCATGGCGGTGAGTTCTGATGTTCTCACAAAGTACGCTCATATAGTGCGATTAATATTATGCATAATGTAAACCAAACCGCCGCGCATCCTCGTCGAGCTTCGCGAGCGCTAACTGCTCAGCGTAAGGTCTTAGGTTCGCTCGCCAGCGTTGGGTTTCCCTACCAGAATGTCAGCTAAGTAACGGCCGATTCAAGGAGAGTAAAGTTATGATTCTCGCAGGCTGTGCAGGTTCAGATGTTCTACATATGTATTTCCTAAACCGCTCGTTGCGCGCGTATATTTTAACAAATGAGATTAAGATACCCATCGTTGAAAGCGTTCGTGTTTTTCTCTGTATTGTATAAGCGAAATCATGAGGTAACAAAAATCCAATATGGCCAGAAAAAATAAATTTGAAAAGTCGTGTTTTGAATCAAATTAAAGGTTTTAATGAGTAGGAACCTCGAAACCTCGGAAAGCACGTTAAGCTGTTGGTCCCGGCTGCCATACGTGGATCTTTGACAGTCGTTATGAATCGTCAGAAGCCTAAAAGGCTGACAACCAGTCTTACCTAGCGGTATCGTATTACCCAGTTACTGGGTTGTGGAGGTCAGATAGGCAGTCGCTCCATGTAAAATAGGATGGCAGATGATGAATGAGTAGGAACCGAGGTTCCTACTCATTCATCATATTCATAGAATTAAAAAAAAATAGATAAAAGTAACGAATGAAACAATATCTAACTAATAAACATAACATCACGCCTGTAATCCCCGAAGGGTTAGGCAGAGGTGTACCATTAGTACACCCACATTTCGCCAGTTATGTTTTTAGTCCCATGTAATAGGGGGCGAGCTTATTGCCACTAACCGGGCACAAATCCAGACTCCGAGGCTGCTACTGAGAAATTCCTGATGGAAAAACCTAATAACACTTTGCCCGACCTAGGAATCGAACCCAAGACCTCATGCACAGCAGTCGCGCATGCGACCACTAGACCAATGAGGCAGTCATCTAACTAATGTCTAGTGTTTAATATGTATTATAAAATTGTGTAGCTAACTACACAATTTTATAATAGATATTAAACACAAGGCGCCTGCGCAGTATTTCCGAGCAAGTGTACGCAACAGTTTGTATCGGGATTAGTTTTAAGATTTCATTTTACAAGTAGGTACCCACTTGGGTATTTACTCTCTGCAAACCTGTAGGTAAATGGAATACGAGCTGGCAAGTTGCCAGAATGTAATTTCTTTGCTAAATCCTGGATATAAATCTTCAACAGATAGCGTGACAGGCAGGTGGGGTGATGTGATATCTTCGGCGAACACACGAGTTGTGTAGCCGCACTTCGCGCTCGGCGTAGCGACTGTTCGCCCGTAGGTAACAGGCATGTTTTCTAAAGGATTATTATGTATGTGAAAAAAACCTACATCTTTTTAAGAAAGTAAATGCCTGATGGTTACACGTGAACCGCCTAACCTGAGTGCCAGCTGCTGGCACGGCAGTGCACAGCTACTGCACCTTGTACTCGCATGTCTCTTAAGATTTTGTTATTTAAACTTCAATAGTGTCTTTTAAGCACAATTCCATGCATAACTGTTCAAGGGACGCTTTACGCTGAACCCTGTTTTTATAATTGGGATTCGTGTGCTTCACGCTACACTGGGCGCTTGAGCATCTGGGACTTGAGAGTTTATCCACGCGAAGACGGAGCGAAAAGTCGCGCAGTCCCGTTAAAGTCGGTACTGCCGTTATGCAAATTAGCCGAATAGAGACAGACAGACAAAAATAAAAACAAATGATTTTGTGGTATAAGTGCCGTGTAAACATTCATTAAATAGCAATAAGCTGTTATTTTGGCATTAGGAACGGACCCTTCAATCTTTCTAGATCGATTTACACAATATTCCCATTTTGTTAAATGTCCTTTGAACCATATACAGTAGGTTTTTTTGTACATATGTAATGAGACATTTTCAGTCTTGTCATACGTAATAGAGTTGCTCCCGCGACTCCTTTTGGCGTGCAACTCGGGAAATATTACATTTTCACGAAGTAGTTACCTATACCTACTTGTAGCAAAGAATAATAACTATTAGGACCATACCGTTGTATGGACTAGATAGGTACTATCTATGTGGCAGGACGCAATCACTGAAATTAAATTACTTCGCTAAAATGCTAGGCCAGGTGAGTCAGATGGTGAAAATCTACCAAGAAGTGTGGGTCAATGTACAAGCGATGTGGCAAACGTGGCCCGCTTCGTTGCTCCGTGGGACTCTGACCATAGTGAAAATGCCTTAAAAAATGAGTAAGCGGAGCATTGTTATAAGCCTTTGTTCGCAATATTCCGCCAAGTTGGATATTTTGTGACGTCATATAGCTTCTAACTCAGGGCATATTATATACTTAAATATTACGACGAGTTTAGCCAAAATGAGGAAACACCTACTGGCAGAATTGCTGAAATCATAAGCCGTTTGGCTTTGCCGTACTTGGGTAAAACAGTGATTATTACTCTGTCATTTTATTACCGTAGGGGAGACAGTGCGGGCACGCCGCAATCGCGGCGATAAGAACGGCGGTGCTCTGCCCAAGCGGGGCAGTCCTGCACCGTATGCTCCACCGTGTCCTCCGGGCGATCCACACAGTGGTGACACCCGGGCGTTTCCTCCCGCCCTATCCGACACAGGAACCTCCCGAAACAACCGTGTCCGGTGAGGACCTGCGTCAGGCGGTAGGTGAGGACGCCGTAGCGCCTCTCCAGCCACTCCTCAAAGAGGGGTGAGGAGTGGCTGGAGAGGCGCTACGGCGTCCTCACCTACCGCCTGACGCAGGTCCTCACCGTACACGGTTGTTTCGGGAGGTTCCTGCATACGGTGCAGGACTGCCCCGCTTGGGCAGAGCACCGCCGTGTCCTCACGGAGGCGATAGGCGGCGGCGACCTCTCGCGTCCGGGCCTGGTTCAGGCCATGCTCCGGGGCGAGAGGGAATGGGATGCAGTCACCTCCTTCTGCGAAGCAGTAATGCTAGCGAAGGAGGAGGCGGGCCGCGTGAGGGAGAGAACCACCTCACGCCCCAGCCGCCGCGGGAGACGCCCAGGGCGTCGGACGTCGCGAGGCGACATCCGGCCACCGTAGGCGTGGGCTTGCGGACGGCGAGTAATGGGTAGCTCGCCGTCCGATCAAGGACCAAGCCCGGGTCGACGGCGCGTTCAGTTCGCGCGCGCCTCAAAGAGCTGTCAGCACAGGGACGGGGCTCCCAACGGGGCCAACGCCTGCCGGGGTTGCGGGACGTCTTAACAGGATACCGTGGCCCCGGAACGTAAAGGGCAACAGAAGGAACAGGGTGGCTTTTTAGTCAGTAAAAGTCTGACAGTCCCTTCCACCCCACCCAGGGAGGAAGGAGTCATTTGATGATTTTTACCACCTAAAAAAAAAAAAAAAAAAAAAAGGGGAGACAGTGGCGTTGAAACAATTTTTACATTTTGTCTCATAGACCGAATACTATAGACAGGAGTCGTATGATATTATGATATTAGTACTAATCGATAGGTAATTCTTTACACTTGGGAATTACTAAAATAAAAAAATTGTAAGCGTTAAATATAGTGGTGAAAAATCGACTTAACCGTAACAAGTCAACTTGTCTCTACTCCCCTCATACCGAGGTGAGATGAAACAGGGGTCGAGGAGAGTTGAAACATGATTTTTTAGAAGTAATAAGGGCTTTAAAATAAAAATGGCGAGGAGAGTTGAACAGTGTTTCAACTCTCGAAGGGAAGTGGAAAAATGACGCTGCCAAATCGCTAACGATTTTGAACTTCGAGAAATCGGTACTGTTTCAAATCACCTTTGTTTCAAATCCCCTCGGTCTCCCCTACCTACTGTACGAAAATGGTAAAAAAGGTCGACGCTAACGATTTTGAACTTCGAGAAATCGGTACTGTTTCAAATCACCTTTGTTTCAAATCCCCTCGGTCTCCCCTACCTACTGTACGAAAATGGTAAAAAAGGTCGACTTGGTAGAAAAACATTGCGTCTCGCTCAAGATACGATCCTCACGTTATGTATGCTAGAACATTTTTTGATGAAAATTAAGGATCCCTCGGTGTTACGGTGCATTGGAGACTTAGCGAGTCCGACTGGCACGAGGGTCATACGAAGGCTCGACGTATGAAGCCTACACATTGTACCTAGTGCGTAGACCGTTAGTAGTCGTTGGCCGGATGATGCTTACGTGCGATTTCTCATAAATATCTTGCGTTAATTTAGTTAATTGTTATTTACATTCAAGTCGTGCACCTGACGAATGCATTAGTGGATGCGCGCTGACACTACGTGACAATTACACGTTGCAGCACATCAGTGCGTATTGTTATGTTGGGCTCGCGTCGGACACGCTCATGTCTCGCACTTGTTATGACGAGCATGCGCGCCGGCGCTATCCAGTCTGCCGGCTCACGTTCCCGCATCGGTCTACTACCTACTTCAGCTCGAAGCTCTACAGTCCAGCAGTCCAGCCACCCTCCATCAGCTCCACCGTCTGACTCGAATCCGTACAGAGGGCTTGACAAATTGATCCGATCCTTTTTCCGTACACGCCGCAGACTGAACGTAAGCAAAGGGTAGATAAAGATTATATTAGGCGTTGCGTGGGCATGAGGTCACGTGACCATTACGCGTTTGGCGTAATCGAAAAGTTATTCTGTGAAGATCACAAAATGGTAATGGTTCTTGAATTCGGGCGAGTGCGCAAGCAGTGTAAAGCCTCTTGTTTGTTTGCACTACGCTGAACCGCAGGTACATTCCGCGGGTGCTGGTTCTGTCGAGGCTACTCTCGCATTGCGCTGCAATACCCCGCTCGGCGCCAGGCAAGCACGGTGCCACGTCAAGGATCGTTTGCAGCAGCACAATTGTAGCAAACGGTACGAATTTTCCTCGCGCTTTACATTAAAACCGAGACGGTAGTGCGCCTTGGGCGTCTTCCGTTCGTTAAATCATATAGGTACCATTTCAACATCATCCAGTTGAGCAAGTTTAGGAACACGTTCACTGTTGGCCAAAACATATCGAAGGTTAAACCTCTACTAGCGTCAGGCGCACGAGCCGAGCCTGACATGGCTGACGTGTTAAGCAACAAGTTCCGAGATAGGTATCTCTGGCTGAGTAATCGTTATAAGGGAAAAACAGAAAGTAGGCATCTACTGCGGCAGGCAAAACCCAACGCTACATGAGTAGATGGTCACCTACGCACGGCCACGGCTACAGTCCCACAGCGACAGTTTGACCGCGATACAACGCTACTTGTCGTAAGTGCAAGGGGAAGTCCCTTCATATTTGAAATACGTAATGCGGTAGGTGCTTATCTACTGCGTTTTGACTACCCCGTTGGCTGTGTGGTTGCCATCGCGACTGCTGCATGAGCGAGGGGTCCTGGGTTCGATTGCCAGGTCGAGCAAAGTAGTATACGGTTATTCCATAATGAGTAGGTAATGAATGCATCCGTAAAAACACTCATGAATATGAACAACTTTCACTTTGGGACTGACTCCGAAATATGACAAAAGAAATGATTTATTTTTTCGTGGACCGCTATCCATTAGCGTGTGGCCTACGCTTCACCAAGCGCGGCCTGCCTTGCGCACGTTCCCATAGAGAGGCGCGCACGAAAAACCGAGCGGCGTCCTCCTCGCAAAAAGATGCAAAGGCAATGGTGTACCTGGGTAACTAGGTGCCTAAGTGAGGTGAGCTCTTCTGTAGGGAGCAGCGTCCGGGTCGTAGTGGAAGGTATTCATGTGTATAACTACAACTTACTAAAACAGTCCACTCGCGTGGTCTCACGTGGTCACATCTACAGCACGAGACACATACAAGCGATCACTTGCTACGGAACGAACACTATCTTTCACAAATAGGCCTACCTATTTGTAAAAGATATAGTGTTGGTATTTGTCATGCTGTGATTGTTGACAAATCGACTTTTCCCCCTAAACATTGTGTGTACCTACCTAATCAGATGAATGATGATAAATAAAAGTAGGTAAAATGTTTGCGCGTCATTATAAGTAGCTGCTCGCGATCAGATGGAACAGTCTGGTTAATGTTTCTATTAAACAGCAATTACTTATGTATGTGTGTTGTATTTTTAAAAGTTGTATTGTGTGTGTTGTTTTTTTTTTACTGTTGATCGTTGGTCTAATGGTCAACCTACATGAAATAGTACATGTACAATGTGTACATGTGTGTGTACCTGTTAAATACCTGGGAGTATACATCGATGGTGGACTGAGGTGGGACAAGCAGATCGACACAGTCACCTCCAGAGTGAGGAGACTAATACACATATTTAAGCCTCTAAGAGACTGTGCTCCGCCAGAGAAATTAAAACTCATCTACCTAGCCCTATGTCAGGCCATCATCCAGTATTGCATCCCGGCTTGGTGTGGCGCCGGCAGGACACTAATCCTAGGCCTCGAAAGAGCACAAAGAGCTGTGCTCAAAGTAATGACCAAGAAGCCTTATAGATACCCCACTGAAAAACTATACGCAGATTGAAAAGTAATAACAGTTCGATAGCTCTTTGTGCTCAAGTCCACCATGAGCAGACATATTAGTGTCCCACTCCCCGATCCAGGCAGACGTAGCAGGATGCCCGTATGCCCCGGCTTTCTCTGTAGGACTTCCTTTGCCAGAAGACAATTTAATATCTTAAGCGTAAAACTATACAACGACATACACGAATAACTCAACATCGCAGGACTAAACACCCACAAACTTAAATCCACTCTCCAAAAAACACACACACACACACGCACGCACTCACGCGCTCTCTCTTACAGACTGGCTTCTAAATCTGGACTACAACAAAACTGAAGAACTACTGACATACATCGTGTAACCTACTCACCACCTATCACCACCTACATGCACATAACTCAAATAAGAAAACAGACAAAATCTAAAAAAAAACCTAATAAATACTATACAAAAACCCATACTATACACATACTCAATATACTCGTTTATACATACCCACTCATCTCAACAACATAATGGTCCACCAAATGTTATAACTATAATTTAATCATTCGCCCATTGCAAAAGGCGGCAACGTTCACGCGCACGCACTAAAATTGTAATTGTAAAATAAAGTCACTTACACGACTGAACACTGCCACCCAAAATACAAGTTTTCGCACAATACATTTACTCGTGTCTAATTATAAGTCAACTTGTGAACTGTACATTTTTTGCGTCAATAAAGATTATTATTCTTATTATAGTGTGTGAACCCACGCAATCTATAAAACACTTTAAAATCAATAATAAATAAAAATACAACAATATAAATACCTAATATGAAAAATTAAAATCATTAAATAAAACCAGTTTGATTTTGCCTAGATTGTGTCATTGTCCTATGGAGCAGGACGAGCATGTTTCCAAAAATATTTTTAATATATTCCAAGCATTCTTATCTTGAATATAATCCTCTAAAAACATAAAATAACATCACGCCTGTAATCCCCGAAGGGTTAGACAGAGGTGTGCCCATTAGTACACCACCCCATCCATCTTCCATTCTTCTTCTTCCATCATTCTCGTGATCTCGTCCATTAGTAGTATGATCCTCTTATTTGTAATATGCTTGTTTGCAAAGTGTAGGTACTTCTAATGTGTCTTAAATTTTAATATGTATAACAGAAGGATTTTTGTTGTAATATTTAACACAGTACCCCATAAAAGATGTATTAACTGTAGACAATCTAAATAATAAAATAAAAAGATAAAAATAAAATAAAATATGGTTTTTTTAACTATTTTATCTTTATTTCTAGTATGATTATTATGTCTATTTCGATTTAGGTTTTTTCACAGACACCTACATAATATTTTCACAAATAAATTGGCAAGGCACTGTAGTTGTAACTCACAATAGCGAGCTTACCCCTATCCCCTATTATGCGCTTAAACATAACTGGCGAAATGTGGGTGTACTAATGGGTACACCTCTGCCAACCCTTCGGGGATTACAGGCGTGATGTTATGTATTTTTAAAAGAGTTTAATCTCGTAAGGAAAGTTCTTTTCATCAATCAAAATTAGGCAGTAAATAGACGTTCATTGTTTTTATAGTTGGTTGCTAATCAAAGTTTTAGGATGAATACTTCAAGCCTAGGTGTCAAATAGTGGCAGATAATAATTTGGGAATGCTACAACGGGCTTGTGCGTTTTCCGGTGTAACCCTGTTTCCTTACGCACTCACTTAGATAACACGTTACAATTCTCTAAGAATACAAATCCTCATTTATCTTTATCTACGCAATTGTTTATCTGAGCCTTGGAATTAACAACTTGTCACGATATCGCAATGGAATATTTCAGTCTGCTCAAAATAAAACCCTAAGGCAGCCCGTACGCAGCCTATACGCGATCAGAGCAGTATCACGGGATCTCATCTCAACATTTCAAACAGAACCTTGATTTAGTCAGTCCGTGTATCGTAACAGCCGCGGCAGCACCTGTTGTCATGGATGTACCATTTTGGCTTTATGTACATAAACTAACCTTGAAAAAACGATTCCTTCGAACGGTTGCTCAAGAGAGACTTGTACTTACACCCATTGATTCTACGCATATATGGGTTTTTCAAATTGCAGGTCACACGTACCTATGTTTGAACGAAAAGTAAATTATGCACTCTTAAAAACCTTACCACAGCTAACGAAACAGCCGAAGACCCCGAAACGGCTGAACCGATTTTTTTAAACATATAAGTAGGTACTCTAAGAACCACTGCTAGTAAACCTGCTTAAAAATAAAAATACCGCACTCAAATAGTGGCCAAACTTATAACACTCCTCTTTTTGCGACGGGGGTTGAAAATGGGGGTAAAATGTTTCCATGATTTACTACATGAAAACTCCATATGAGGAACCTGAAGCTGAAGAAAAATGTGCAGCAACATTATCTACGTTACACGTGGTTGATAGTTGGATCTCAGATTATATATTTTTTAACCCTCGACGCAAAAACGACGGGGTGTTATAAGTTTGACGTGTCTAAGTGTGTGTCTGTCTGTGGCATCGTAGCTCCTGAACGGATGAACCGATTTTGATTGTTTGAAAGGTAAAAAGGTGGTTTGAAGTCGGGAGTGGTTTAAGCTATGTTTGATGAAAATCGGTCCAAAATGGCCGATACCGCAAAATGGCGAATTACATTTTTAATCGACTTCTAAAAAAGAAGGAAGGATCTCAATTCGGATGTTTGTATGTATTTTTTTCTGTTTGTTCGCGCTTAACTCCGTCCCTTACCAACCGATTTGAAAAATTCTTTTTTTGTTGGTAAGGTTATACCTACTTGCCAAATGGTCCCATGAAAATTTTACCGACATCGAGCAAGCGGTTATTGAAAAATCAACAAAAAATTATCTACTTTGTCTACATTGATGACCTTTTCATTTCTCTGCATTGTTTGTTTGCGCATAACTCCGTTATTTACGAACCGATTTGGAATATTCTTTTTTTTATTCCAAATCCTATCGTTTCTGATTGCTCCCATAGTCACTAAGTCGGGATCTGATGATAGAATCTTGGCGAAATATTAGGGAATTTTTTTAGGTTCTCAATTCGGATGTTTGTATCTTTTTTATTGTGAAATAACTTTTTTAAATCAAGCATCAAGCGAGCAAGCAAGCTTCTTTAATAGGCCTATCCAAGTTTTTTAACCGACTTATGGTTGTATTTTTTAATGAGAAAAAAATATGTCACAAAAAATAAACAAATAATTTTTTTTTTGCAAAAAAAAAACCGACTTCAAAAAACCCTAAAAGCACTAAAAAGTTATAAATAATACTATAACCTACCTATATTAATAAACCTAACCTAACCTACAATTAAACTATACTAAAAGTCTTAGTTTACGTATTATTTTTGACTTTTTAAATATTAGTTTTTTTGCGTTTGGGTTTTTTATTAACGGACATCCAGAACAGTCGCACAAGGCTTGATTTTCTTATAAATGCCAAGCTACTTTTCAACCGACTTCAAAAAGGAGGAGGTTTTTTTGTTGTTGCATGTATGTTACCCGATTACTCCGCCAGTTATAAATGGATTTGGATGATTCTTTTCTTGTTAGAAAGAGTATAGTTTCGAATAGTTCCCATAGAAATATTGTCACGATCTGTTGACGAACTTCGGAGATATGGAACGGAACTCCTTATAGGATCACAGCAGAACCGTCGTAACAAGAAAAATTGCTTTGTTTATACGTGTAGTCGATGAATGACTGAAGGAAGTGGGGGACGGTACGTCATTTTTCACCATTAGAAAGCTACATTATCGGCGAGTAACATAGGCTATATTTTATTTTGGCGCGGACAAAGTCGCAGGCAAAAGCTAGTAAAAAAAGACGGGTTGCACTCCGGGAGTGCCGGCAGAAGTGAAAACTTGATTATTAACGTTGAGCATGTTTGATATTTTGGAATGGTTAGGGAATAATTTTGCACCAATTGCTTTATCAGTATAAAAGTACTATCATTTATGTGGTAGAATACAATATTCATTTATTGCGCTATCGTACACAAACATGATAATTTATAAAACATTAAAAATTTTACACTTTAAAACTATTACAATTATTTTACATTAAAAAGTTATACACGAACATTCGCGCAAGCGCCCTGCGCTGCCTAAACGAAACAGTAGGCCCACGCATACATTTTCGCCGCGCCGTAGAGAGGGGATAGCTGTCTACTCTCCATCCGTCTTACGCTTTTTCGATCAGGTCACGTGTCCTGACGCGAGTTTAAGATTTTATACCCATTACAGAAAAAGTGCTCAACGCCGCTAAAGAAGTTTTCACTTCAATAACTTTAGCTTTGAAATCGGTAGCAATACCTACATTACAAAAAACAAAACCAAAGCCGCCGACTTCCAAGCTAAAGTTATTTTTTCCAGGGTCCAGTAGCTTTTGAGTTTATCCATTACAAAGAAACAAGGAAACAAAAATTAAAATTTTCCTCTTTATAATATTAGTGTAGAAGTGTAGATTACAATATGTAGTTTTTGAAGGCGGTTGTCTTTTCTGTGAAAAAAAAAGAAAAAATAAACATACGCGCCGAATTGAGAACCTCCTCCTTTTTAAAGTCGGTTGAAAAAGCTTTTTTCATTCGGCCGATCAGAAATCCACCCGCCCCCGCCTCGGGGCCGCGGGGTTCATTTCCACTCGTAAAATGGCTCTGATGCAGTTTATTATGAAGGCGTGCGTTTTACATTATATTTCAGCACTAGTGCGATTGGTTGGATTTTTTTAATTTCAGCAAAGTGTTTTGAATGTTTTAACGTAAACTATCTTCTTAATTAATAAAATATGATAAATAAACACAACTATAAACATAAACATTATGTGTCAATAAATAATAATCAATGTTTCTTTCCACTAGTCTGTTTAAGAATGTCGTCTTAGTCATCACTAAATGTTGGTACCTACTGGGTATTATGGTTTACTTATTGATTAAAATGTATCATCTTAATGTAGTGTTGTTAGTAGGAAGACACTTCTCGTGAAACGAACTGCAAAGGTTCCTGCATACCCTACGTCTGTACCTCAGGGTCGATAAGTGATACCTACAGCTGACGGAATCATTACGTCGCGGTTCGTTCACGCGGTTGAGGATAACGAAATAATATAATTGTAGCCAGTTTTGTTGATGACGAGCATTCGGCGTAATTACTATTTTACCTGTTCCGAACGAGGAAAACAGTCGCGCCTCGAACAGCTGCTGCCCACTTGCCTAGTTACCGACAGCAGCTACCATGCTGACGGCGCGAACAGCTCCTTAGGTCGCACATTCTAATGTTAATTGACCACGGACGAGTTGAGGCTACACTAGTAGGTAGGTGCTTCGGTTCTGTAGGGGTTTACCAACAATCGTTACATCAGAGTCCACAGGTACTTGATACTAGTACGATTGTGTAGCGGTGCGGCAGACAGGCGGAATACAAACAAACACAAGTCGGCTTATCTCTCAGATAAGTAGCTAGGTACAACAATACAACACAGTAGTGCAATAACAACTTTTATAGCAGGTATCTCGCACGTGGAGCTTCACTGTAGATGTGGACGACTTGTAGAGTTTGACGGGCGCGGTGAGATCCCGATATCACACCGCGGGCACCAGCTCTACTCAGCACGCATCTAATGATCATTTATTCATGTTGATCATCATAATAGACTACAATGTCAGTCTTCTTAAAAATTCATGCAAAATATCTAATGCAAAATTAATGAAACAGAATTAATAAAGCTAGTAAACGAAGAACGAATGTATTTAAATGATGGTCATCGCAGCAGCTAGCCAGCAGCCACAGGGCAGCAGCCAGCCAACGCGTGCTAGGCCTCGCCGCCGACCGCGTGACTGCGCGCCCGCGCCGCTCGCACCGCAACGTGCTCATCACATCCACATGTTAATATATGTGGAAATATTGGCAACACATTAATTATTTTGAAAACTATTTATCGCTCATCGCTCTAATAAATAGAATCCAGTCTTTGTCTGGGACCGCGATCAGTGTGGTGCCAGTGATGACATGCGGCACTGAAACGTGGCCTTACTTATGGGCCTCAAAAGGAAGCTCAAAGTCACTTGGAGAGCAGGTGATGATGATAGCTATGCTCGGGCTCTCTCTGCGAGATCGAATCACGAACAAGTAGATGAAAAACTAAGGTAACCGGCAAAGCTCTCGGAATTGAAAAATCCAAGTGGTGATGGCCAGGACACATAGCTCGTAGAGCAGACCTTCGAGTGGCATCCGTATTGTAGGAAGGGGGCCTTTCGATCCACGAGGAGGAATCCGCTGTACGCGGGTAGTGCACGACCGCTCATTATGGCTATCTTTAGATAAAGATGCAAGACCCGTAGGCATCACACGTATCTAACGTGTGATGCCTACGGGACTTGCATCTTTATAAATTCTTATACAGATTGTAAAAGTTTAAAATTGAAAATAAATGCCTATAGGTACAGATGTAGTAGTTTTACTTAAGTACACTAGTTACCTACCTACCCTGGTAGTACCTAGTAATGTTATCGCTTGTTTGTTAGTAAATTATATTTATTTCACTTTATTGACCAATTCTTATTCGAATTGGTGATTTAGTTACCGCACGTCATTTTTTATCTGACCACCCGAAACCAGCGCAGTCCTGCGGGCGGTGTGGCGTGGTACCGTAGCAGCAATAATGTAGTGTGCATACTTCCTAGTTTAGTATTTATTACGTCCCGCTTTTAAATAATCAAACTTGATTTTTTACTAGAAGGATACTAAAATCCCGATTGGCTCGACAAAACATCTAATAACGCTGGGTGGTTGCACTGCAATGGTAGCCCGTTCGGCACCGCTGTGGCCTGCAGCCGCCAACCTGTTGCTGCTCTGAGCCCATACCTACATGTTGTCTTTGTATATGCACGGATATCTGCGACAACACACAATCTTTCTTTGTTTCTTCTTCTGAATTTGATGGCAAAAAGCCATCGAAAGCCAGAGGAAAGGGACGTATAATTAGTATATCGCGAGACAGCGCCAGCAGGTGGAACCCACCTTATCGCCACTGAGCAGCTCCGCAAGGACTCTGTAATCCTACTGTGTACCTTCCAAGTGTAGTAGCATTATCTTGAGAGGTGTTCGGATGAACGTGCCATGCGCCGATACCGATATGTCACCCGCGTAAGTGGCTACCTACGCAGCCACGCTAATCTCGTCGCCTGTCGCGGCGTATCGCGCCTATCGTCCAGATAAACCGCCGCTCATTCAACACTTGACAGCTTCTCGTCTGTGTGACGGTTGCAAGTCGAACGATCGTTATCTGCTAGAGGGAGAGTGTACCGACCTGTTCGCACTAGCCCACTGGCGGCCGGCCGGGCGGATACTCTGCGCTGACTCTGAGCTCACGCGGCCGCTCCAGGCGAGTGGAGCACGGAGCCAGCGACCATCCCGTATCGGGAATACAATCATAAAGCTCATACGTAAACAACTATTTACTGAAAATAGTGACGTAACTAATCACCATTGCATGGCTGACATGTAGTGTACAGATGTTATCCAGTCCGAGCAGCTGCCAGGCCAGGTGCCGAGCGAGCGCCCGGCGCCCGCCACGGCGACCCTGCCTATTGATAATGTAATATCACTTAATTGTGCAGTCTTCAACAGTGTCGCTTCCCTGGCATTGTGTACGACAATGCCAGGGAAGCAATATTATTGAACAGTGCGCTGGCCGCACGAACCACTTAAAGCCACGCAAGGCTAACGATTTGTCAGCAATTACAATACAAAAACATTAACACTCCTTCTGGGGCGGTCGGGTATTAAATAATATAAATCATAGTCAAATTATAACAATATACATTTAATGGATGTTATTCAATCATTTTAGTTTAGTTCTAATACCAAAGCAACTAACCTCAGTGTAAAACTCTGACGATGTAAGGTAAAATACATAACAAAATATAATGCTTCCATATTTTGAAGTCGCTTAACAATAAAAGGATGCAAGTTCCTTTCCTTTCGAAATGACTACATGCCGATGTCGTTATGTCAGACGTGTCGGCATCACCCTGAGCAGCGCTGCAGCGCGCGCCGCTCCGGGGCTCGGCTGCGCTTCGTCACACTATTGTGTTTAGGAACATGACCCGCGTCAGAGCTGTCGCAACGTCCTCTGCCAGGATCCAAGTCGGTCAATTAAAATGTGAGACAATGAGGTAATCAACCTTGAGCCTTGGCCGGAACGCGCAATACGGATAAAAAACCTGAATGGTCCGTATCGAGCCAGCGGCAATAAACGTGATAAACACTCAACGTGACACTAATGTTTTGTCGGCGGCCGTCGCCCGCCCAGCCCGGTGCCCGGTCGGCTCATAGGAGTGCCGTGCTAGTTAGTAGTTATAAGTACAGGAGAACCAATCTTACAAGTGTTATCTTAGATTTGGATTTTTTTTAAGTATCCTAAATATTGCTCCGATAGTCAACACTATGGTATCGTAGTATGCCATAATATTTGCATTCTCAGTAGTTTTCAGGAAGTCTAAACATGAAAGGATTGTGTGATAGGTCCAGTGCGATTACTGCAGCAGTTCACCTCCCCCCCCTGCACTCCCTTCACCCCTTCTCCTTTGCGGCCGCCACAACGGCTGAACAACGACGAGGTCCGGGCGCTGAACTGCCTAGCTACGAGAGCACCTGGGGTGCTGGGACATGTGCATTCGTCCCCTTACATAATGACTATAGCTCACCCAGAGAGCTGGTGATAGTATGAGGTTTGTGGCCGGTTATATCTGCCGCGCGGCTCTGAGAGACTCCCATTGGACGCTGCTTGCTTGAGGGGCGCGGGCGGCGGGGTGCTTCTATCCTGTAGCGTTTGAAATTTGAAGTGTTTGTATTTGCAGAATAAATATCATTATCAATAGATGCTCCCGAATGTTAAAACGAGCGTTTTTCTTTTTGAGCTCAGAACTTTGATGTTTACTTTGATTGTTGTAGTTTTATCTGGATGATTGTGTCGTGATGGCCCAGTGGTTAAGGCGCCCGCCTCTCATGCATGAGGTTGTGGGTTCAAATCCGGGCAAGTACCAATGTGAATTTTTCAATTTATATGTACTTTCTAAAGTTTATCTTGGACATCATTGGCATCGGTGAAGGAAAACATCGTGAGGAAACCTGGACTTACTGTTCCACTCAAACCATGTCAGAGGCCCTTGAGGCGGTTTAGAAACTCTGACACTAGGGTGTGTAGGGTCGTAAGGCCTTACTACCCACACGATAAGAAGAAGATCTGGATGATGGTAATGTGGTAATCAGAGGTGGAAGTTAGTGTCAGTGTAGGTAGGACGAGCCGCAGGGCGTGGCGAGTGCGTGTCGGGTGCGTGTCGCGAGCGGGCGCGCGGCGAGCCGGCCCGCCACTAACGAGCGCCCCACGGCACCGGCAGGTGATAACCACTTCTAAGTAAACGATAAACTAACCTCAACATGTACCTACTCTTATTACCTAAATATGTGTTAACTAGTTATGTATTTAAACAATTAGAGAATAACATTACATTATTTACTTACAAACACACAGACGGAACAGTAACTTAACGACATCAACATACAAGTGATGAAGGCCACGTGATGACTCAAAAGTGTCTTATTCAGTCGGTTTGTAGCCATATCTACCAGACAGCCTTACCAGCTTAGGACGACATCGCAACCTAAGCGGGACACGTAAACAATAACTCCGCCATTTCCATGCAAAAAAGTATATTACTGAGAGCTGCAACCCATACTTCACACGATATCCTAACCCTGCCGACGATACGAATACGAGACATCTGCGTCTTTGTTTTTAACCGACTTCAAAACAAGGAGGAGGTTCAATTCGGCCGGTATTTTTTATTTTTTTACTTATATATGTACACCGATTACTCCAAGGTTTCTAGTCCGATTAGTGTGATTCTTCTTTTGTTCAATGCAGT
Organism: Hoplodrina ambigua; assembly: GCA_949774945.1. Taxonomy (NCBI): domain Eukaryota; kingdom Metazoa; phylum Arthropoda; class Insecta; order Lepidoptera; family Noctuidae; genus Hoplodrina; species Hoplodrina ambigua. The sequence goes on along the minus strand of OX458974.1, from coordinate 42,667 downwards.
ATACTTGCAATTTGGTTTAGTGCTTTTTATTTTGTGAGCATTTTTATAGGTATAATATAATATGTAAGTACCGCGATTACTCCGCCAATTATGAATGGATTTGGATGATTCTTTTCTTGTTAGAAAGAGTATAGTTTCGAATAGGTCCCATAGAAATATTGTCATGATCTAATGATGAACTTCGCAGATATGGAACGGAACTCCTTATAGGATCACAGCAGAACCGTCGTAACAAGAAAAAATGCTTTGTTTATACGTGAAGTCGATGATTGACTGAAGGAAGTGGGGGACGGTACGTCAACCCTCCTACCACTTTCCAAAATTAAATATATCGTGTAAGGTATTGTTTGAAAGGGTTTTTTTTAGAAAGGATTTCAAACATGATAAAATTTTCATGGGACCCTATGACAAGTATAACCTTTCCAACAAAAAAAGAATTTTTCAAATCGGTTGGCAAGAGACGGTGTTAAGCGCGAACAAACCTAAAAAAAAAATACAAACATCCGAATTGATAACCTCCTCCTTTTTTAGAAGTCGGTTAAAAGATCACCGCCTTCAAAAACTACAAAATAAAAATAACTTTAGCTTTGAGTCGGTGGCATAATACATACATACATAAACATCACGCCTGCAATCCCCGAAGGGTTAGGCAGAGGTGTACCCATTAGTACACCCACATTTCGCCAGTTATGTTTTTAGTCCCATGTAATAGGGGGCGAGCCTATTGCCATCAACCGGGCACAAATCCAGACTCCGAGGCTGCTACTGAGAAATTCCTGATGGAAAAACCCAATAACACTTTGCCCGACCTGGGAATCGAACCCAAGACCTCATGCACAGCAGTCGCGCTTGCGACCACTAGACCAACGAGGCAGTCATGTCGGTGGCAATACCTACATAACAAAAAACAAAACCAAAGCCGCCGACTTTTTCAAGAACAACGACTTCACTAACGTAGATCATAACGAGAACACCCGCCACTAAAACGGGTTATGCGTTCCATTCGAAAAAATAAAATGCTGAGTGAGAGCAGTACTTAGCTGCATCATGTATTACCTAACATGATGTGCCTGTGGCAGTCATAGTGCATCATGCTAAGAGTGAGTAAAGGTCGTCATTGCGCTCGAGCCGAAGGCGAGGACGTAATGATAAAATATGCTCACTAGTATCGTGCGACATTTTTCAATGCACACGTGAGTAGAGATGTTTCGACTATGACTTTTGCAGACTAGCCGATTAGTCCCTTGTAAAGAGGCCGACATAACTGACATAACTGGCGAAATGTGGGGGTACTAATAGGTACACCTCTGCCTAACCCTTCGGGGATTACAGGCGTGATGTTATGTTATGTTAATTTCATAACATATAAAACTGGTACAACATTAATAGTCCTGGTTTTGCAATTAAAACAAACGTTGACATGATATTGGTGTTCGGTTGCACGCACGCCGCACGGCAGCTCGCACAGATCACAGCTCCATGGCGGCGGAGCGCGCCGCCTCGCCGCCTCCGGCCGGCTTCCCTCTCAGCGGCACGTGCATTTTCAGTACCCTGTAATTTAAACACTTTGCTTTGTGGAATATATGAATGAATAACTGTTGAATAACTTTGTTGCTTATTGAGTAGCTCTACTATCGCCGGGCGCAACAATTGAACGTTGGAACGGTCGCATTAGATATGGCGTGAAAGGACAATAATAGAATACATTAGACCACTACCGACAGCAGACAGCGCTGAATAATAGCAATATTATATTATTATGTAAAAATGATTTTACGTGCTATGTTCAAGTTAAGAATGAAATATATACACATTTATACATGATCGGGAGTCGCACGCAGCAGCGCGACGACGACGGTGCGCCCGTATCGGGCACAGCGGCCGCTCGCTATTGTCACGTTATGTGTTATCGCCTTTATTGTAATGTTAGCGTATTGCGTGTTTCAGCTGCACTTGCGACCGCTGTACCTATCACCTACTGGCAGTACGTGACTTTCGGTTTAATGGATGCAGCGTCGCTTGTATCGTAAGCCCGTTAAAAATATCAGCCAACGTATTACATACTTGTACTACAGTGCTCAAGGTTAGGGGGGAGGGGGGGTTAGTGCAGTTGTTGACACAGATAGGAGTCCCGTCAACTCTGAACGGTTAGGCGTGGTTAGGCTCCATTATCATAACATAACATCACGCCTGTAATTCCCGAAGGGTTAGGCAGAGGTGTACACATTAGTACACCCACATTTCGCCAGTTATGTTTTTTTTTTTAGTCCCATGTAATAGGGGGCGAGCCTATTGCCATCAACCGGGCACAAATCCAGACTCCGAGGCTGCTACTGAGAAATTCCTGATGGAAAAACCCAATAACACTTTGCCCGACCTGGGAATTGAACCCAAGACCTCATGCACGGCAGTCGCGCTTGCGACCACTAGACCAACGAGGCAGTCAAATATCAAATGATATTATTACACGACTGCCCCCAAAATGGAGTGTTATGTGTTCAGGGTTAATGTATGTATAGAATGTATGTATGTGAAATTCTTTATTCCACTATTTCTTTTAAACGCCTGAACCGATTTAGATGTATGGGGTGTCGTTACAATCCTTGCCGAGTTATAAATAAAAAAGAATCCTGTGTGGTCACTTTAAAACGTAAATTAATACCAGCCTCAATTTTTTTTTTTAATGAATCTGGTCGTGTCTATGTTTATCACCTAGAATTTGACAAGTAGATTTAGATATATATAACACTTTAAATAAAATACATACATACATACATAAACTCACGCCTTTTTCCCATGGGGGTAGGCAGAAACTATAGAACGCCACCTGCTACGATCCTTACATACTCCTTTCGCCTCATCTACGTTCATACATCTCGTCATACAAGCACGCCGGTTACGAGTACTCCGCACCTGACCTTTCTGCAGGACCTCACTAATAAGGTCAGTGTAGGTCTTCCTAGGGCGACCCCTCCCGGCGTTGCCACTCACCTCTGCCATATAAATACTTTTTGTCAATCATCTTTCACTCATCCTCTCAACATGACCGAACCATCTAAGCATACCCTTTTCTATCTTTGTCACTACATCTTCTTTTAATCCGCAACGGTCCCGTATAACCTCATTCCTCACTCTATCGTTCAATGTTACACCACACATACTCCGCAAGGAACGCATTTCCACAGCATTAATAATTATTTAAATAAAAAACGTCGTAAAAAAAAAACTAACGATTAAACAAAGTACAAATATGTGCAATTTTTGCAGTCGTGTTTTTTTAATTATAGTAGGTTGTTTTGGATTTTTTTTTCAATTGTCAGTTAACTCTTAACGGAGGGTTAAAAATGGCGGTTTGACAGCTTTTGTATAGAAAATATGTCAATCTGACATAGTGTTTCTAATTATTGTGTAAAATTAAAACATACCACTTCTATTGATGCATCTTGCTTGTGGTTATGTTATTGTATTTGTTTCAATGCAGTACTCCTTCATGATAAAGCATTTCTAAAGGAATCAATGTACCTACCTATGTTGAAAGGCGCTAATAAGAGCGTACAGCGTCCAAATAATGCAATTAGCTACTAAAACAAACAGTGGTCAGACATTAGGGCGAACCAAATAGTTGCAGGAAAATGAGACAACCTACTCGGTCGACATTTTATTGCTTTGGTTCACCAAATTCGTTCGCCTTCTTTCATTTCAATGAAAAATGGCGAGAGATTTTCTGCGTATTAAGAGTCGGTTAAGCATGATTCTGTATTGCAACAGAGAACCATGCTAACTACGTTCTCTCGATATTTTTAAGAAACACAAACTGTTTAATGTTAATCACCGTCAAAATACCAAACGCTAGTTCCATTCCTGTGACTTAAACTCAAGGCACGCATACGTGGGCTACAAAATATTTGCTTCACTCTACGTAACGTGTTACAAGGATCCACCCTACGTGCTACACGCTACGCGCTATGGTCGCGGCTACGCGCCACGGTCTACGTGCTACACTGGCGCTACGAGCTACATGCTACGCGTTCCGAGGTACGCGCTACACGCTGCATGTTACATGCCACGGTGTGTACTGTTTAAACTAAAAGCTACTCGTTACAAGCTATCATGTTCTGTGCAAACGTAGAACAATAAATAGCTGACACGTCGCTCCTTCCATTATGAAGGTCATGCTACATAAATAACTAGATAGCTACTAATTCTACCACATTTGATTGTATTTCATTTTCATTTTGGGACAAGCGAGTTGCGTTGAAATCTTTTATCCTGCCTCTTAGTTGACGAAGTGTTATACCCATTCAGAAGTTAGTATTTTTCTTTGCAAACCATATCAATTTCGCATTCACAATGTCTAATTAGAAGCAGCATTTTAGTGGTCTGTAGTCAGATTAAGTTCAGTGTGGGGCGTTCCATTTCTTATCAACCGTCCACAGCTGCTCGTTGTGGCAGTTGGTGGCAACATGTTTGCTCTTCTGACAGCATGCAATCATAACGTGTTTTTATTCCACTATTTTATTTCGACGTCACGAAAATTTGAATTTTGCGCAACGTATTCTATAACGTAGGCCACAAGAACTACGATTCTGCAAAACCTGATCACAGTCAACAATATAGTAAAAATGTGTTTCAAGTTACGTATTCACAACGATGTGAGTGCCAGTGGTGAGCTCGTCCCGTTGAATTAATAATACGTTATATCGACGTCTGCTTGTGTGGCGGCGGTATTATTAGCTGTCGCCGGCCGCATCGCCCGCGCCGCCCGCGCCGCCCGCCCCCCTCTTCACCGATCGATACTCGATAGGGAGCGATCACTGTCGCATGCGAAGGACTGGAATTGTCTAAATTGCTTTTAATTTACTATCAACAATGCACTAACAGCGTCGCGGGGCCCACTGGCTGGACGCGGTACATAAACTAGTCATTCTGTGACGCGAGCATGCCTGCCGAGCGCTCTTTCTTGCGCATTCCCCTTGCGGCGCCGCAGCGCGGGTTCCCTTCTCTGGCGCCGAAGGTCCTCCGTCCTCCTCAGATCTCCAGCTTAAACTTAAAGCGGCTTCCAGACAGATGCGGCCTGCGGTGGCGGCCTGTTCCGGCCGGTGTTCGCGTAAAATGTGAGTTTTCAAACACGCCCCCCAGCGCCCCACCACCGCGTGCGCGTAAACGAGCGCCGCAAGCGCGGCTGCGTCTTTCTGGGATCCACTTTAAATGAGACCATCTCGCGTCAAATCGATGTCACTATACATAGTTATGCGTGAAAATAAAAAAAAAAACTTAAAAAAAAAAAGATTTGATGCAGAACCTCCACTTTTTAAAGTGGGTTATAAAAAAGGTGCGCGCCTGACACGGTTAGTAGTGTGGTCATGAAGTCGGTTAGTACCAAGTTGTAATAAATTGGGCAGCGCAAAGCGCCCGCGCCCCCGGCCCCCGCGCGCCGCCCCCCGCAGCTCCTCGTTATTGCCGCTCATGTCGTTCTATTGCCATCACACGTCTGTTTATAGCTCATTGTTTGTCGCTGAGGTGGTACCGCTAGCGGCGCGGGCGCGGGCGCGGGCGGGGGCGCCAACCGGTGCCTCCACCGACTTTAACATACAGTTTTTGTAATAACCTAGTCCTTGTCTTTACAAATGTAGTGATGGCTACGATGCTAACTTAAATTGACAAATTTCAATTCAATCATCTCCAATAAAAATCACTTTATTCCTGTGACCAGGCTCTCACTTTCTCGTCACACTATCTTCACCATCTCTAAGTCGAGTCATCGAGACCAATTGGATGAGCCCGCACACGACATGTCTGCGGTGAGTTCTCGAGGAGGTCGAGGTGATTACACTATTGTCTACTCCACGCCGAAGAGTCCAAACTCGGTAGGTCTACATTTAGCAAGGCCGACTAGCCGAGTTCCTGTGACCACTCTGCTCCGTGTCTACATAAGACACAACAAAAGTGATCAGTTCTTCCATCGACTCACAATCAGTGGTCAACTGGTCACTGTGCCAATTGGTAATTAATCAAAAACTAAATATTCCGATTCGCAATAGTTTCAAATAGGTATTCATCCTCGATACATTTTTGACACTATACCAATATGTATGAAATTGTTAATAAATAAATCTAATTTCGTTAACAATCTCGGTGTCACGACTCATAATAATGATATTAATTATGAATCGCAAATTATTCCCGGAACACCACTTGCTTTTCTGGTGTGGTCTGTTATGGCAATAATGCACAATGTAACGCACGCTAAGCATTGCACTTGGGGCTTGCATGCAACAGTACGGGGCTCGTGGATGTATTTAAAGTAAAACTGGTTTTAGTGAGAAAAAGTACAAGACTTACTACTTACTACTGATCTTTCAAAGTCTCGATAAACAGAAGGTTCCCAGATACCAACGGCCCAGAACGAAAAAATGATTGCAATGATGGAAAAATGTGTAACATTCGGGTTTGTCTTCATTACGTTATTACAACAAAGTCGTGTCAAAGAATTTTGCTTAATTTTCAGCAACGAGTCAAGCATTTGCATTCGGAAAATACCATTTAGTGAAGTGAAACTGACGAAAAACCCAGATTACTTTCTCTAATATTTTTGAATTCGAAAGATGATGTAGTTTTAATATTTGTAGACGTTGTACTTGTCAATGTCATAATAAAATTCCAAAAAATAAAAATCTCTGAAAATAGCGATTTCGCCGGTTTTCGGCCGCCTGTGTCAGTTCCCGGCCGTTATTTTTGCTAGTTTTCGGCCACTTTTCTACTATTGAAAAATGATCTCTATTTGCTCTGCAATAGGTTCTATAATAGATCAAAAAGTAAATAGTAACTATGCATCAACGATTTTAAATAATTTTTTTAAAATATTACATAAACAGAAACATTTATGTTCAAAATCACAGAAAAAATTGTCTAAAATAAATAGGAAAAATAAAAAGAATCAAGATTATACAAAATATCTCATTCGTGATGAACATCCAAATCCTTTTCAAAAAAACGTTTTTTCAAATTTTGTCTCAAAAGACGATTTCAACCTCTCACCACTTTTAATATCAGTTTTTCTTCCATATTCATCTTGTTTCTTTATTTATTTTTCAAATTTTGTGGAGTCACTCTCTGTAATATATTGAATGTTGCTCAACTTGTAAAAATTTCTTACTGGCTGATAGATAACACAAACAGGGAAGACACTTAAGGTTTTTATTATTCGTCTGAATGAAGATTTCGATTTAAATAGTATAATTATTGTCATTTACTACCGTTATTTTTTACTAGCCGAAAATCAGTTATCAAATTATTAGCTTAGGCCGAAAAGTAAATATTAAAACTCTTATTTTTGGCCGTCGAAAACTAGATGACTAAAAAGTGTTATTACTACGTAATTAGCTCGATAACATGCGGCCGAAATCTAAAAACCCAAATGAGAAGAGGCTGTACTTTGTATGAAAATAGTTTTTTTCAAAAAAATCCTTATGTACTATTCAAAATTACCAATTCAATGTAAAGGATCTTCTTCTAGTTTTCGGCCTCCTGGCCGAAAAGTAGACGGTCCCCTGAAATTAATATCTAGTTACCCGGCCTAAAATGTAAATAACCTAATCTTTCTGCGATTTTAATTGAAATAACACTAATTCAACTCATCTCTCACAGAACAGCATCATATGCCTAGCCTTTTCCCAACTATGTTGGGGTCGGCTTCCAGTCTAACTGGATGCAGCTGAATACCAGTATTTTACATGGAGCGACTGCCTATCTGACCTCCACAACCCAGTAACTGGGTAACGATACCCCTAGGTAAGACTGGTTGTCAGACTTTCAAGCTTCTGACGACTCGTAACGACTGTCAAAGATCCACGTATGGCAGTCGGGACCAACAGCTTAACGTGCTTTCCGAGGCCCGGAATAGTCGGTAATGTCTAAGATAAACTTTAGAAAGTACAAATGAATTGAAAAAGTCACATTGGTACTTGCCCGGATTCGAACTCACAACCTCATGCATGAGAGGCGGGCGCTTTAACCGCTAGGCCATCTCACAGAACAGCAATTTATATTTATAAATCGATAAACAACTTTGCAATTTACCTTGCGAAAATAACGCGCGCACTATTTTTTGCGTTGATTTTGACACATGCGCGCACTATAATACTTTCGGAATCTAAAGACTTAAATTAATTATTTCGATAAAAATCTACAAAATTCAAAAGTTGTAGGGGATATACAAATAAAATAAGTAGTCATTGTTTTGTAAATGTGTAGCGTAAAGTTTTCTTATTATATTAATTTAACTACGAACTGGCCGAAAACCAGAGGTGGCCGGCAAACCGGCTAAGTCACCCTATCCGTGGTCAACTGATCATGGAACTCCTCATCCACGAACGGTACACATAGTGAAAAAAAAATACCCCTTTTAATGTTTTTTTTTAATTTGTTGATTATGATTCTTCTTCTGTACGATACTTCTTACGAAAGAAGAAACATATTTGTTGGTTAGGTTATTTACTTAGTGATACCGTTTTTCTGGATTTGGATGATAAAAAATAGGCCAAAAAAATACTATTTTACAAAAAGGTCAACCTCCTTCAAAATCTAAAAAGTCAAACTTTAGTTTCTGAAGTTGGCATCATTAAGTTGTACTTGTCATGCTTTTATGGACTTTATGAAAGCGCCGTGTCGGTCGGCGGTAGGCAAGCAAGCGGGCGGCGCAGGCAGGCGGCGGCGCAGGCAGGCGGCGGCGCAGGCAGGCGGCGGCGCAGGCAGGCGGCGGCGCAGGCAGGCGGCGGCGCAGGCAGGCGGCGGCGCAGGCAGGCGGCGGCGCAGGCAGGCGGCGGCGCAGGCAGGCGGCGGCGCAGGCAGGCGGCGGCGCAGGCAGGCGGCGGCGCAGGCAGGCGGCGGCGCTGGCAGACGGCGGCGCAGGCAGGCGGCGGCGACTCGGATTCAACACTTTGCTGTAGGTAACTTTGCGAAACGGGTGAGCAGTGTCAGCAGACTTGGATTATTGCGAGTTTGAACTCAACCACTGGATTTGGATGAAGAAAACACCTGGACTAACGCAAGAATTCTCTAATACGGGGCCGTCGAGCGCTCCCCTAGGATGTGAGTTTTAAATATGCATAAGTCACCGTGAAATGACTAACTATTGAAGTGGATTTGTCGCTGGGGAGGAGGTGTGACAGACGCGTGCGATCTGAACTACAGCACTGTGAAACTGAATATACGGTGATGCCTCTCCTGAAGAGTGCAGCAGCAAACCATTTAGTAGTCAGCCTTTCGCCCAGAAGCGCCACGTGCAGCGCTGGCGCATGGCGGCGCACGCCGCCGCTGGCCTTGGCCGATTGGGTGCGCGGTAACGCCGAGTGCAGTAATTCACCCCCGCGACGCGTTCCGGTCACATGACAAATGGCACGTCGCGTGTGCGCCGCGCAGCGCACTGCGCGCTCGCTGCTGTACCTGACCGACCTACATTATGCCCTGTCTATTATTTATTTATATTATTAAATATTTTTATACTTTTTTCCCTAAATAATAATGAGCTGAGTTATGTAAAAGTTCAAAATACGTAGACGGCAAACGTCGGTGGCCTCAAGTTCAATGGAAACACAGTAGTAGGTAGCGTAGGTAACTAGGTACCCAAAAGATATTTCTAAAAACACGTTCATAGGTACCTACCATTCATGTATGGCTGAGCCGACTTCCGGCGTCGGCAAGACTATTAACCAGTCTGCACGGAACCTACTTTATTCACCATATAAGTGTTAAGGAAGACCGTAAGGCGCGCGAGGTGTACCACATTTCTAAAACATAATATTGCATAAAAGGAGTTTGTAAGCTAAATTCGTCGGATAGCCTCGACGAAACAAGTCTTGGCTTTTTGACGGAGCGTGGCGTGGCACGAGGTGGCGACGGTGGCGTAGAGCTGGCGTGATATAGTGTGGTTCTGCGGCGCGGGCGGGAGGTGCGCGGGGCGCATGGCTGTCAGCCTGGCAGCGAGTCGAACCCTCGAGCTGCAACTAAGTCACGGCCGTCGCGTACCACTGGATTACCACTCAATTTGACACTCTCAATCTTGGAATAATTCTCCCCAACTTGAACGGTGTCATTTTTTAATACAACATGGAACATTTTCGATCTGCGACATCACATAATTCACACATGACATTGGGTTGGAGTAATATGACACAATTTTGAGTTAGGTACATTAGAACCTGTGTATACAGAGTTTCCAAAAGCTTTTGATTGGGTAGATCATGAGCTGCTCCTCCAGCAACTGGAATATAATGGCATTCGCGGAGATCTACTTCGTTGGTTTGCGTCTCATGTCGGTCTAATTCCGTAAGCAATACTTGTGGTGTTGTTAAGGGCTGTATGTAGGGCCTGTTCTAATATTTTTATTGATGATATTAGGTGTTGTTTTGCGCAATCAAAATTCAGTCGTTATACCGGTGATGTACAGAACAATTCGAAACTATAATGATTCTCTTTTACTCCAAGAGGGTCTGCATAAGTGTTCTGGTTCAATTAGATATTAAATAAAATTCAATTAAGTACATCGAAAACAAAAATTACGTGGGGCACCATGTAATTTTTGTTTTCGATGTCATTTCACCAAAATATTATTCACACATTACTTAACAGGCAACGATTGGTTAAACATGATTTGTCATTTCATCATTATGCAACAGCAAGATTGCCAAATAATTCACTTAAGAAAACAAAAATGATATTCAATGATAAACTTTTGTTTTAACGTATAATTTGACCATCAATTTATCTTATATAACAACTTTTGGAGTAAAACATTTTACATATTGGCTCATACAATAAAAGAGCTACCCCATAGAGCAACACGGGCCACCGGACTGTAATTATTACTATTTTAATAACAATATCAATTAATATCAATTATAAAATAAAATAAATGTATGGGTCATTTAAAAAATCAGTGATTTATTTAAGTGCTCGGTGATAAGTTTCACCCGCGCGCGAGCACCTCTACTCTACGAGTAGGTAGGTACGTAGTGGATGCAAGTACGAGATTTAGGGGTTATTATCACTTCTGAGCTGTCGTTTCGCGATCACATGGGCAAAGAGCATAACCGGGAGTGCTGCAGTGGTTGCGCTTGCCGACCGCTAGTGGAGGCGGCGGCGCCCGCCACTGCCGGCCGTGCCATGCCCATCAGCTAGGAACAACCCGTGGCCAAAACCACTCTCACCCGAGCTAGTCGCACCATCGATTGTATTCATATAGAAATTGATATCTCACTTGAATGAATTCGGAAAAGTACTTACTATTATTTAGATTATGATTCAAAGAATGACATGGCTATAATAAGATTTTTTTATATATTTTATTTGATTTATTGTACATACGTTATATCTATGAGGGTGGAGAAGTTGGAGGCGCGCCAAAGCACTAAATTTCAAGTCGTGTGTATTTCGCGTTTCTACTGAACATTTGATGACCAAAGTCAAAGTCAAATCTTTTATTTTATTTAGTCCAATTTAGGGCCTTTTGAACGACATACACAAAAAAGGATTGAATCTAGTTGCCCCTTCCAAAAGGTAGTTTTGTATGGAGAAGAATGGGCAAGAAACTCCATACGTACTCTTTTAAAATCAATGTTTACAACATTTGCATACAAAATCATACACGACATGGCACGTGAAAGCAATGTATGTACCCTATATAAAACTACTAAATCATAATAATTAAAAGGTACAAATTAAGAATTTAAAAGTTAAAATATGTTCAAATATACACGACCTTCAAGGAAGAGTTTTGGCCGAAACGTCTGCTGTATCGACTTTTCGATTAATAAAATTAAAAAAAATTACGAATAAAATACAGTGTGGTATTAGTGTTGATTTGGTGCTCTCGACCAATCTCCTACTGTTCTTCAACACTTGGAAGTCAGAGGTTTGAAATGATTCCCACAAGAAACTGTTAAAAAACTGAGTGGTTTTTAGGAAACCTGCAAGTTTTAATTAAAAAAAAAGCAGTAAGGCTGGAGTTCACACTCAGTCGTCGTGTCAATAGAATGTATTCAAATTCAAATTCAAATTCAATGCACGCAAGTATTTATTAATTTGATACAATTTTACATTATTAAATTCTTTTAAATTATCTCAAAATAAAGCTCTTATGTATTAGTAAATACTGATTAATGACATCAAATTAAATTATTTAATGATAAATGCAATAAAATCCGTCGTTGACTTCTAATTTCCGAAAGCATATTACAATGCTAGCTCTACCTACACCGCGGCCATTGGTTACTGCTCCGCCCCTGTAGTTTGTAGCGTGATGTTATATAATCCCTCCTCTAATGAACAGGCTAGAAGAGTTTTCAGATCGGACCAGCAGTTCCCGAGATTAGCGCGTTTAAATAAACAAACTCTTCAGTTTTATAATGTTAGTATAGATGTTATCATGACCAGTTCCTGATAATGTCAAACATTATTGAATATTATTGCAATAGCAAGATATAAAGTAACAAAAATATATATTATTTTTCAGGGTTCCTTACCAAAATGGTAAAATCTAATACGTAGCAGTTGACTGCCACAGCGCAGCTGCTTGTTTGAGCAACAACGAAAGCCATCGACTTGTGCAATCAGTGCAGTGTGCTGTGCTGTGCTGTGCGTTTACGTAGTAAGTGAAAGCAATATACTGTTCATTTCATTGCAATATAAGCCAAAAAAGTGGTGATATTTTAGTTATTAGATTAAACCGGGATAGTATTATTGTACAAGGCCATCACAATGTTATAGTGCGACTCGCACTTTGCCGGTTGTTCTTAATGTATTGCGCGGGACTGCTTCCCACTCAATACTTATCCGATTTCGTTGAGGTTGAAAGTGTTTTATTTTACTAATAAAATATGCTAATGTGCCATGAACGCGACGCGGAAATAATCCGACTTCATTGAAATTCTCAACAAATAACATAATACCTAAGTTTGTAAAACGAAGTCTCTGGAAACACTGGCTGCACGATGTGAATGATTTCTGTAATAAAATATGAATAGGTGCAAGTGTGGGGTCCGCGTTGTGCACGTCGGGGGCTCCAGTAGAGAGCGCTTCCGCGACGCGCGGCCGCGGCGGGCGGCACGCGGCGTGCTGCGGGCCGCGGGTCACGCGGCGCCAAGGTCAGCGCGCCCGGTTGCCATAAACAATGCGCATAATATATTATCTGACAGCACCGCATGCCGCGCTCACACCCTGTGCGCGCTTCACGGTTACCAATATTGTTGTGTTCTACTCAAAACTTGCAAATGTTCACGCATTCCAAGTATTCATGCGAATGAGCCCGTTTTCCTACGTAAGTCCTTCGATGTGTCCCGACACCTGCACCTAACGGGACGTTGGGAATGCCACCGATGATGCTTCGACCGTTGTCACCACCTACTGAGCTGGAACGAGGACGTAGGTATTCGAGCTTAGCTGACAGCGACAACAGCTAATCAGAATAAAATTATTCTAAAACAGGAAGTCCAGTTTGAGGTCTTTGACATTAGTCAATCACTATATTGTTAAGTACCTAGGTATAGACTCAGTAGGCATTGTGTTCCACGCGCACCCCAAAGAGATGTCAGCGTAGTAGACGGGGCCCGCCAGGGCCAGTGCCTGCCAGGATTGCGGCATTAGGAGGAACACGGATGGGCTTTAGTCAGTACGAGTGACTTTCCCTTTCACTTTGCCATTTCCAAAAGTAAGTTTATGAAGATCTTTTCCCCAAAGAAAACCCCGAAAGGGGTGTTCGCCACTGAGTGCAGAGTGCAGAGAGCCGTCAGCGCACTGGAGCGAGGGGAGGAGCGGTGGGTAGGGGGGTGAGACAACGCTCCGTGAATTGAGATTCATTTAACTAAATGAAGCGGTCGTTTGACGAGTATCGATTGCCTCTCGATAGATTCTGCGTCAACAAAAATAATAAGTGTGCGATTGATACACCGAGCGAGTACCTACAGTGAATGATCTGAGCAGTAAACACTGCTACGGGCTCTATGGTTAGTCAAACGCTACTCAGAGATAACGAACAAAGCCGCTATTCATTAAAAGATATCAGTCCCGATCATAACAAATGCACTAAACGTTTATAGCGGTGCGAGCCGGCGCGGCGCTAAGCTGGCTAATGCCTGAGCTAACAGATGCGAATACTGCCAGCGTTTTATAGGACATTACGCTGTCGAACCCCCGACTGCGGCGTCTGCGCCGCGGACCTTGTCGCGCTAGGCAACGAGACCGCCCGAGGTACGCTGTACGCGCACGGTGTGTAGATACCTATGGGAGCCATGAGCGGGCGCCGGCAGACGCGGCGACGCGTTGGCCCTGGCGCAGGTCGGACGTTATCACAGGCGCGCGGTGCGCCTCGCTCTAATCGGCGCCCTTCACACAAGCTATAAAGATAACAGTATCGGCGTCGCTTGCTATCTCCGCGCCCTACGGCTGCGCCCGCGCCTGCCGACACATACCTACGCTAGCTCCTAATGCTGCAACACTGCACCGCGCTGCAGTCGCGCGGTTAGGTTAGGTTAGGTTAGGTTAGCTGGGCTGTTTCCGCACTTAGCCTCTTTATTGGGCCATTGTACGTATGAAAAGGATATCCTTGAGGAGTTACTCCAACCATCCCAGATCCTCCCAGAATGCCAGCAGTCTTTTCAGACTGTTGCAGGCTTCGGGGAGCGATACCGGCGATTGGAGAGTCCGTGCCCGTTGATCTGCCACGCTTCTGCACTCCAAGAGCACGTGCTGTGGTGTTTCTTCCGCCTCCATGCATCCTCTGCACAAAGGGCTGTCTGTCACACCTATGGTGAATAGGTGTTTGTTTAGGGGACAGTGGCCGGTTATGATGCCTATGATCATCCGAATTTCGTCCCGTTTCAATCTAATAAGGCTGCGGGCAAATCTTTTTGATGCTTCCGGAACTGCATTCTTTGTTTGCCTGCAGGTTATACTGTTTCTCCATTCCGTATGGTGTGTTTCCTCGGTTTTCTTACGTAGCCATGATTTGATTTGGGCTTGAGGTATGGGAAGCAGCGGTTCCGGGCCGTATACTGTTGTCTTCATACCTCTTTTAGCCAATTCATCGACTGCATCGTTACCCAGTGAGTTACTGTGCCCTTTTATCCATTGCAGGGTTACCTTGTTTGTGGTCGCAATGTGTTGGAGTGTATTATGACATTCCAAAACGAGGGCAGAGTTTATAGTGTTGTTTTGTAGCGCTTGAAGCACCGATGCACTGTCTGAGATAATTTTAATGTTGAGATCTCTGACGTCTCTGGCTGCAACTGCTTGAGCCGCTCTGGTGATGCCAATGCATTCTGCTTGGAAGATCGTGTTAAGTTTATCTAAAGTTGTTGACATTTTGATGTTTAGGTCGTTTGAGAAGACGCCAGCTCCAGTACCATAATTGGTTTTGGATCCGTCTGTGTATATCCGAACTTCATTGATGCCAGAGTAGTCTTCGGCTTCCGCCTTAAGTTGCGCGCAGTCGCGCGGTAACATGCAGAACTTCCCTACGGCCGCCACAACGCACTCGCTATACCACCCACATCACGGTCCACAAGTCACAACTGCACTGCGCTATGGAGTCAGTGTGATACGTGGCGAGCGTATCCTGCGCGGAGTTGGGGCTGCTAGAGGCTGCGTAGAGGCGGTGCAGCACAGCGCACGCTGTGTAACGAGCGTTCTCGACAGACCTACGTCACTGGGACACTCCGCTGAGTCAGCGTGGCGCGCGCGCCGCCAGCTGTCATCAATGGGCACTCCCGCCCCTGTCCCTCTCCCGCGCCCCAGCCCCCACTCGTTGCAGTCACATGACGAGCTCCGCACACCGCGCCCGCCCCTCCACACGTACTAACCGGCCGCGGCCCGACTTTCCTGTGCACCCCCCCCCACGAGCACGCTATCTATGTAAGCGCGTGCGCCGGGTCAACGACCGTGCCTCCCGCGCCTGACCCGGTGCTGGCACTACCTTGCACTACTTACGTGCCGCTCGGGAACGACCTTGCTCGGCCACTACCGAACTTAGAAACTGCTCCACGGTTGCGATTACGAGCAACAGTGAGTCGTCAGCCTCACGAAAGCAGACTATCACGTGAACTCGTGACCGTGTGCATGTCTGCTCTATTTTATAGCGAGGAAGCTAACGCGCCTTTACTTCCAGGTTCACTCACGAATTAGCATTCCATGTAGGTTGTCACGTGAGCACGCAATTGAAGTGCAACAAGAGACACATCGGAGCGCGCACGCGGCTGCGTGTGTGCGTGCGCGGCGGTGCAGTGTGCGCGGTGCGCCCGATGCAGTGTCACGTGAGCGCCCCCCTCCGCCCCGGCCGCACGCCGCGCCGCACCCCTCCGCTTCACGAGTCAAAGTACCGGTCTGTCCAAGAAACCTGCTCTGCCGCTGATCATCGTCTCATTGTATAAACCATAGCCCCCATCTCACTACAGTTTGTACAAGTTGCGCCAGTAATTGGGCAATAATTATGTAAGTTAGAGCACGTGATGGCCACGTGCTCAAAGCAGCAAAAGCTGCAAAGCTTGTATTTAACAAATCTATATACAACAGCTGGCTGATCAAGAGCGACCGAAGTGACCATTGTGTGATCAGTAGGCGCTCAGTCCTGCTAAAGAGTTCAACGCGTGCGCGTGCACCACCCGAGCCCCGGGCAGCCGCGGGGCGGCGCGCCCTGTCGCACGAGAGCTGATCGGAGGACCAGCATGAATTTACGTTCCCTTGCATAGATTTGATGGCCATGATCGATCCTGTCAACTTGCGATTTGAAAATACAGCGTTTTATTGTTTTAGCGGTTCGATCCACATTCTGTACTTATATGCATTAAAGAGCCAATCACTTTGTAAATACAGAAAAATATTTACATTTTTGGCTGTTGGCTTTAGAAAATAAATGAGCACGACTCGGTTGTAGCCTACAAACTGTTGTGATGAGCTCCGGATGTCACCCTGTCCCCTGCACACTGGTCAGCGATCACGTGCCCTCTAATGAGCAACTCCGCGCCTTTAACAACTACCCTGCGACGGCTTTGTACGGCGTCGTCTCTGCCACTGGTATCTGTGCGACGATCTCTTTCTGTAACTCGAATAGCCTCATTACACGCATAGGGCAACATTTAAGTTACTGGTGAGACCTCCACACACTTGGAAGCCGTAACACGCATTGACGTGTTGGTTTAATGAACCCTGCGGATGTCCATGTGCCTGGTGCTTGCGACCGGCATACGTTGGCTGCACAGCACTGGCGCCAGCGCCAAGTACCTACGTCAGCAGTCCGCGTGCTCCCTCAGGCGCGGAGCGGCGGCAGTCTGTCTCTAGTACTCGGAGTATGTTTTGTGGGATTATACCATTTGGATGACGGATTGTCGTAGATATTATCACATTCAAGACAAAGATAAAGCGGCTTTAACAAACTTGTGTTTGTGCCAACGCTTATCCACGGTCAATTTGAAGCTATAGTCATGTGGACAGCAAGCCTGCTGCCAGCGTGAGCTCATTACGAGCAGTGTTACAGCTTACATCCATACCAGCGGCCTCCTCTAGACGAACCGAAATGTTGTCATGCAACACCACGTTTACGCGAAGGTCAGAAGTGGTGCTGAGTACAACAGATAGGTGCCTAGGTGGCCAGTCTGTCGGCCACAACGTTGATTTATGAGCCGGGACACAATTAGTTACATAACACAAGTGCCGCGAGCTTCGACTGCACCACAGCATCACTATTGAAAATGACACATGTGAGCAAACAGTGACGTGACGGGAGCTCGGTGTTTACAATGACAGGGGAGCGTGTGTGCAGCGGGCGCGGGCGTGAGGCCGCGCGGGGCGGGCGCGGGGGCGGGGAGCAGGGGGGTGGCGCGCAGCCTCCGCGCATCTCGCAAGGGGCGCGCGGCAGGCGGGTGCGGCACATCGACACTCAGCGCGCGACGCCGCCGCACCGCCAGTCGCGCTCCAACCGCGCCGACAACCGCACGCCCTCCGCGCCCGCCGCGCGCTCTCCCGCACTCGACACAGTCAGCACCACGGCCAGCCCGCCGCGACCCCCGCCGCACGTCCGCTCCTGCCCCATGCGCCCCTGACACCGCCGCCTGTCGCACCGCACTCACTGCCCGCACCGCGCCGCGCCGGACTCCGCCAACCACCCGCACAAGTGAGTCCATGCAAGTGTTTCCGAGCTGGAGAGCTGGACGCCGGCGGCGCTCCCCGCGCGCTGGGCCGGCGCCGCCGGGAACGAAGCTCCGCTGCCGCAGCTCAGGTAGTCTCCGATACTAACTGAACCGTTGGTTAACGTGCCGAGCCCCTTCGTATGGCCGCGACGATCCCGATGCCCGTGTCCATTTTCTACAAAAGAATGTGTTAAAAAAATACTGCTGAGCGTTAGCGAGGTGAGTCACAAAGCGTTGGTCGCATTCTTTACGTATTGTCCTCTTTAAATTGTTGTTGATAATTAGTTAATAGCGACAATCGCTAGAAGGTGCAGCAAAAGCGAGACGTCATTGTATCCTAATGAAGTCTGTTAACTGCCTGTACATACGACTAACGTTGCTGCCGTTTACCTGACCTTACGATACGATATGTTACGAATCTGCAAGTTCGCGCATCCTACTGTTTGTAGAGTTATCGTATTGCGCGAGAGTGGTCGCTCGCAGGTGACTTCATTCTTCGGATTTACTTTCACGCGGCGCGCTCGCGGCTTTCTGCTTGGCGGCAGCCGCACCGGCGCCCGCAGTGCCCGCCGCTCCGCACCATACGATCCCTCATTACTCCTCGTTGGAGCTGCCGCACCCTCGCGGCCAAGGAATCTTCAAGTCATCGGAGTATCTAGATTACTTCAGGGCAAGCGATAAAATTAAAATCTCGCGTCATAACGCAAGCCCAGATATCTACTTGGGAAGAACGTCACTCGCCAACGGGGAATCACATGTACCCAGTGTAAAATTGTGAGTGCTGGAAGTGATGATCTACTTGTTGGTCGCCGCGGGCGGCAGCGCCGCGTCGCTTCGGAACGAGTTCGCTCGCTGTTGCTGTTGAGGATAAACACCGCGACAAATGTTATTTTCTTTTCCTTCTTCTAGCAAGAATTTGTTGTAATTATTGCGTGAATAATTTTAGTTTGTTATCTGATGAAACGGACCGTTTATTAAGAAAATTGCTTATATGGTTACAATATTAGTCGTCTGGAGAAAAATAGAGTGGGAAAGAAAAAGAAATTGGACTACCTATAGCGAATGAAACTAAAACACTAAAACTTTAAAAACGAATTAGAATAAGGAATTAGCAGAGCACGAATGTGAAAGGTCATGCGGAAAGAGTGAAGATCTGACACACCGGCTACAATAACAACACTAAAGCATAACAGAAAGTTCTCTGACAGCTTCAGGGCCACAGTAATCTATCCCGATAGAGCATTTGACGTGACCGATAGCGAAATCTTGTGGTGGATCACACTAGTATCTTATGACGCAAGTGTTTGACGAGCGCGTGTGGCCAGCAATGACTTCGGAAGTGCAGTGCGTCCTCGCTCGCAATGCGTCACGGCTCCTTTTCTACAACCTACACATGTTCAAGTCACCTAAAGTGCAATGGAGAGGGTTACGCTCGGCATTTCTCGGTGCGTTCCAATTAAAATTCATGAGGATTTCTTCAATTTTTCAAGAGTATTAATGTATACAAAGTCCGTCGAATTACCAAACCCAAGTGGCAGTGAGTAGACAGAGGGTTGATAGCGCAGCGTTGGTAGGTCTCTCAGAGCGAACGCTGATCTGGTGAATGTCATGGAATCCGTTGGATGCGAGGAGCACTGGACCGCTAAACTAATGATGAAGACTGTCGGAGATGGACACTGGACATTCTTAATGCTCATAGCAAAGAACTTTTAATTGCTGCAATTGTTGGTTTAATAATATCTCATTTTTCTACCATTTAAATATTCAATGAGCAATAAAATATTTTTATAAAAAGCCGACTTTGGATATTAAACAACATAATTTTTGATATCGAAGTACCTAACTATTACCTACCTCTGCCATTTCTCGAAATTGCAGTCGTTGAAGAAAAACAACTTGAAATTTAGCGTAGGTAATAGTAATGTGATAGTTATTAAAGTTCGCGTCTGTGTTAAGTATTTAGAAGTACATGTTTCCAATGAGCTGGGGGTCTACCCCAATCTCTTAAAACAGTATTACTTTGCCTTGCACACTGTTCGATTTCCAATGCTCGGCTCGGCGCCGAGAGTGAAAATTCAACAACAGATTATAGGTACAAAGCAAAATGGTGCTGTTTTAAGAGCTTGCCGAATTTTGGTTAATATCTGTACATTGGTGGTGTTCATCGGGACAAACTAGATCTTTTACGTTTGGAAAGTTCTTAGTTCCAAGATGACATGACTATTCCAGCGCCGTCGAATACATTGTAATGAAGCTTAAAATGCTCTTTCAAATATTAAACACTGTCATATAATGTCAAAACCTGTATTGCACGTGCGTGTGGCAGGTGACGAGCGTGACGCAGCCTAGGGAGCACACTTCACTATCGCACTAGTATGTATCGTGTGCAGTGCTACATTAATATGTCGCATGGACAATGGACATGCCGGCGGAAGGTGTATGGTTGCCATTTAGTTTCTAGCGTATGTGTTTACCTTCGTTATCGATAATGCGGATAATCCAGTGTGGCGAGCAGTATAATTGATTCGCCAAATGTTTGAAGGCAATGTGTGTGCGCGCGCGGCGACTGCTACCGCGCCAGCCGGCGGCGCCGCGCTACCCGTATACTTATTGTTATTTGGGTACACGGACGTCGCCAAGCAGTGGTTTTCCTCGTGTTGACAAACATCGCTATAGATACCAGTTCCGATATGAGCCTTGTTCCAGACCTGGCCCAACACGTGACCGCTTCAGAGCGCGTTCGGATCGCTTCAAAACTCATACTTTGTAAGCTGCTTGTGAACAGGGAGGTGTTATTTGAGTTTAGTAGAACACAGTAACTAGACACATACCTTACAAATGCTGAGTTGGACTTTACTCTGAACCTGAACTCTAATTTCACTTCATTAAAATCGCCTTTTTTTTTCGTAAAACGAAACTCATAATGCTTTTTACCCGACTACGGCAAAGCCAAAAGGAGGGTTATGATTTTGACCGGTATGTATGTTTGTATATATGTATGTATGTATGTTTGTTTGTTCCTTCATAACTTCTAAACTACTTGTCATTACATGACAAATGAGGTGTCGTCAGAAGCGTCTCAGTTGTCCTCTGGTTATAGGGTAGGTGACGTGTCACCAAATCCAATATGGCGCTCTCCAGGGGATGTGAAGTCTTTACCGAAAAAAAAGAAAATAGCACAGTATCGACATGGGTCTCAAATTAAAGGGCTTGATGAGCACATTTGAAATATATATATATTATATAGCTTTTACTAGCTACTTTGCCTGTTTTAAACAGTGTCAACATGGGTATCAAATGAAAAGGTTTAATGAGTACATTTGAAATTCATTGGCTACTTTGCTTGTATTATTATATCAAATAATTAAATAGAGTTAAAAATAGAAATAATTTGTTTTAATTTTGGTAGAAACACAACAAAATAATATAACCCCCAAAATAGTGTAAATAAAAAATAAGTTAAAAATAACATAACACGTGGTCGTGTGCCACCTGCGTTTGTTTCACACAATCTTTATTGGCTAGGTGGCACACGACCACGGCTATTACTTAAAAAATTCTGTCAAATGAATATTGTTCTTGTTTTATAGTTTTCAGTGCGCGATTTTGTCGTAGTCGGATTTTAGTTATTTTTAACTTATTTATACTATTTTGGGGGTTTTATTATTTTGGTTTGTTTCTAGCAAAATTAAAAAAAAAAAAAAACTATTTCTAACTCTATTTAATTATTTAATATAATAATAAGGGCAAAGTAGCGAGTGAATTTCAAATGTACTCATTAAGCCTTTTCATTTGATACCCATGTTGACACTTGACACTATTAAAAACAGGCAAAGTAGCTAGTAAAAGCTATATAATGTATATATATTTCAAATGTGCTCATCAAGCCCTTTAATTTGATATCCACGTCGATACTGTGCGAAAATATTTTTTTTCCCGTAACGACTTCCCATCCCCTAGAGGGCGCCATATTGGACATGTCACCTACCCTATAACCAGTGGACAACTGAGACGCTTCTAACGACACCTCATTTGTCATTTAATGACAAGTAGTTTAGAAGTTATGAAGGAACAAACAAACAAACATACATACATACATATATACAAACATACATACCGGTCAAAATCATAACCCTCCTTTTGGCTTTGCCGTAGTCGGGTAAAAAGCATTATGAGTTTCGTTTTACGAAAAAAAAAGGCGATTTTAATGAAGTGAAATTAGAGTTCAGGTTCAGAGTAAAGTCCAACTCAGCATTTGTAAGGTATGTGTCTAGTTACATTTGTCATGTAATGATAAGAAGTTATGAGGGAACAAACAAACATACATACATACATACCGGTCAAAATCATAACCCTCCTTTTGGCGTTGCCGCAGTCGGGTAATAACTAATAAAACCCGACTACGACAAAATCGCGCACTGAAAACTATAAAACAAGAACAATATTCATTTGACAGAATTTTTTAAGTAATAGCCGTGGTCGTGTGCTACCTGCGGTTGTTTCACACAATCTTTATTGGCTAGGCGGCACACGACCACGGCTTTACTTCAAAATTTCTGTCAATTGAATATTGTTCTATTTGTTCTTGTTTTTAACCGGCTTCTAAAAAAGGAGGAGAGTAGGAGACAACCTATTTGTAAAATTCTTTTTTTTTGGAAAGAAATGAAAATTTTACCGAAATCGAGCAAGCGGCTATGGAAAAATCAACAAAAGATTATCTACATTGTCTACATTGATGACCTTTTCATTTCTCTGCATTGTTTGTTTGCGCATAACTCCGTTATTTACGAACCGATTTGGAATATTCTTTTTTTTATTCCAAATCCTATCCTTTCTGATTGCTCCCATAGTCACTAAGTCGGGATCTGATGATAGAATCTTGGCGAAATATTAGGGATTATTTTTTAGGTTCTCAATTCGGATGTTTGTATCTTTTTTTTTGTGAAATAACTTTTTTAAATCAAGCATCAAGCGAGCAAGCAAGCTTCTTTACTAGGCCTATCCAAGTTTTTTACCGACTTATGGTTGTATTTTTTAATGAGAAAAAAATATGTCACAAAAAAAAAAAATTAAAACTATACTAAAATTTATCAATTTTTTGGAGTCGGTGCCAAGCAATATATGATACCTAAATGACTACCTATTAAACACTAATCCAAAAGCTAAAAAAAAAATACCTACTCTGGAATTACCAGTCGTTTCATTACTTAGCTTGGCACCGACTCCAAAAACTTGTTAAATTGTAGTATAGTTTAATCGTAGGTTAGGTTAGGTTTATTAATATAGGTAGGTTATAGCATTATTTTTAACTTTTTAGTGCTTTTATATACTTACTTTTCAGTGCCGGATTTTGACGTAGTCTGGTTTTAGTTATTTTTAACTTATTTTTTTATGTTATAAAACTCGTTTGTTAGACAACGTACTTAAAAGGAAGTGATTCGTTGTCAGTGTGAGTCCGCAAGTCGTACAGCGCTGGCTGCTACTAGAACATACATTATAAATGTAGTGAACTCGTCGCTAAGCTACACTGAAACAAACAAGCCGAATTGCTACACGAGCATTCAACTACGGTTCATATACAAACAAGCCCCTCTGTGTACTTGTGTAGTGCCTGGTGCGCGAGCACCGGTGGCGCGGTCTTCGACAGAGATTGTGCGGGAGTGTTCCCTCAAGCGTGTTTACCACGATCAGCGTGGACAACGCGCTCGTAGGTTGCTACACAGATCAATCAGCAAACAATCATTAGGTACATAGCTAGTCATGATTGTGGAGTAACTAATGTAGCTATCTAAATCATTCAGTTGTGACGAGTCTGCCAATGGAAACAATTAATCATTTAATTATTCTTGCTTATTTCACTGAGCATTGCGCAGAAAATATCTACCGCGGCGCCTGTGGACTCGCAAGCCCGCACGCCCGCACGCCGCCAAGCCCGTAGCCACGTGCGAACTTCTATTGCCACGATCTGGTGCACTGAAGTCAGCGCACTAACTCAGAGATGTGCCGGCCACTTGCGTCCAAACGATCTGGCACAGAAGCACCAGCACAAGAATGCTGAAACTATATCCCTGAGTGTGCGGCACCGGCACCGGATCCCGCACGCAACATCTACAAAACAAATGCTGGGCGTCCGCAGCAGACGCTGTGTACTGATGGAGCCGACGCCACCGAGCCGCCTACCGTACATACTTGTCCTAGTTAGAGGAAGGGTATTGTGTCAGGAGAATCCCGATTCATTAAAAGATTTGATTGACTTTGACTGCAATAAAATTAAAAAAATAATAATTTATAAATTCATTCGTAATCTTAAAGCGCATCCACAATAACTCCGGCACTGTAAGATACTCACCCGATGCCCGCCGGCGACTGACCGTGAGTACGTATGTGAGTGCAGTCGCGCGCTCGCCGGGCGCCGGCACGCCTCTCCGAGTCATGTGACATCAATACTATTCGCTTCTACGTACTAGTATCAAATATGCTGCCATTTAAATTTAAGCTAATTCAGTTTGTTTTAATGACGTCGCGATACAAAGACCTTGTTCATTGTAAACACATGACTTGGGCTCGAGCCACCTCTGTATTCGTTCCCGATAGACAAAGCGGGATTTGTCTCATGCGACGGTACTCACCGATCACCGTCACGTTCATTTTGAAAGAGTTCATGATGCGTCAGTGAGCGTGTCACGCCGCTGAGCTCCGCTCCCGACTCGTAACATGATGCCAATGACACCAAGTAGTGATAAAGATTCCAGTGGGCATGTTGCGGCGGCTTCCAATATTGTAATGGTGACGACTAGCGAGACCACAGGTGGCTATAAACTGTGGCGGTTTTCGACTGCCGCGGACGCTTTCAGCTCCTATTTGATATTGAACAAACGCCGATATCGACATATCACTTTAATTCCTGTGGCGAATTGTCAACTCCTTAGACGATTATTTAGAACAGACTATCTCATTAATACTCATTTTAAGTAATGAACTATTTGATGGACATAGGTTAGACAAGCTACGCTCTGTGTCCAATTAATATCATACATATCCGTTGCTACGCTGCTTAGCACATCTCCAGTGGAATAGCTTTAGCGGGGGACACAAGCCCTCCATGTGAAACTGGTAATGTGTTGATACTGCAATGCTTGCAAAAGGCTGCTATGTCATAAGCAGATACCAGCCGAACTTGACACCAACATCGTGCGCTACACCTATAGTCCCGCTTTTGACCACGATTGGCAAAAGAAAGTTATGCAAACAAACACGTACAGACTAGTGGCATTAGTGTCTGCCGTGCCCACAATGTTCGTGACACGGCGTGCTTTATAATAACAATAAAAACATAGCTCACCTTGTGTCTGCCGCGCCGAGCGTGCGACAACAGCACTGAACTCCTACCACGATTTGATTTATTACCTACGTCAAGTATGAGTAGTGTAATGCGGCGATGTATAATAGTACCGTGTGTTGCAGGATGATCCCGCGGCGCAAGCACAACGCGTCCTCCGGCTCCCTGCCGCCGCCCGACGACAAGCACGCCAGCAACGACTACATCCGTGAGTACCGCCGCGCCACCACGCACTCATACGTAGCACGTCTTACACCAACCATTACAAGCCTCTTTCTACCTTTGCTATATTGGCTTAGTTAAACAACGTGCTCTCTACGTTGCTTTACTCTTCATAATATAAGTACTGACGTTCAAATATCATAACTATATTTGGTATCACTGATAAATTGACTCGGTGCTCAACTCAAGCGTTAACCACATCCTGGCGACTCGGACACTTGGACGTTAAGGTAGATTATTGGGCGTGTACAAGAAGTCCCAACAGTCACAAATAAATATTGACTCTGAAACCTTGCCAAGTTACATAGGTATTTAGTGACAAGAAACATAATTAACCTTTTTTCAAATTCATAAAGTCAAACACACGTTCAGATCTCAATACATTTGTTGGCAAGCCAAACTTGGCTCCATTTTCACACTTAAGATTTTGGTGGGATTGCATTTTTGCATTTTCAGGACTTAGAAAATCAATATTTAATCAATATTTAAATCAATATTTTTAACTTGGTGAGTACTACTTACCTAGATGGGTTTCTATTTTTACCGTCGGCCATACCAGTCGCTGCCGAGAAGTAGTGCTCAGTTAATTAGTCTCGCAGTGTCGAGTCCTTCAGTTCCATTCACTGCGCGCGGTCCGCGTCGCTCACTCGCGATGACTGGCGGAACAGCAGCTGATGAAGTGTGAAATGACCGGCCGGCACGTGGCGCAGCGCTGGCGGCACGCCGGCGCGCGCGCCCCTGAACTTGCGCACGATCCGACCGAGCCACGCGCTTATACGTATATAAAACTTGATTAGTAACGGCGGCGGCGTGCCAGTGGTACGGCCCTCCGGACTTTGCCTAGTGTAGCCACAGTGTACGTAGTAGGTTCCGTTGGCACAGGTATCAGTAGCGCATGCATTTGTCAAGAACGGTTCATTTCTGTTGGCAGTATCTGACAGCGCGTCTCGCTGCGGCTGGCGTGCGGCCCTCCGGCGTCGCTTCAACCGTAAGACGTTACACAAGCGCCTGCCGGTGACGTCGTGGCTGCCGCAGTACAACGCGGAGAAGGCGGTGGGCGACCTGATCGCCGGCATCACGGTGGGGCTGACAGTTATCCCGCAGTCGCTGGCGTACTCAAACATCGCGGGGCTCCCGCCGCAGTACGGGCTGTACGGCTCGTTCCTGGGCTGCTTCATATACATCGTACTGGGCGGCTGCCGCGCCGTGCCCGCCGGGCCCACAGCCATCGCGTCGCTGCTCACGTACCAGGTGGCGGGAGGCGTGGTAGAGAAGGCCATCCTGCTCAACTTCCTGGCGGGGCTGGTGGAGCTGCTGATGGGCGTGTTGGGGCTCGGCTTCCTCATCAACTTCGTGTCGGGCCCGGTGTCCTCGGGCTTCACGTCGGCCGTCGCGCTCATGATCGCCACGTCGCAGGTCAAGGACCTATTCGCGATCTCAGTGAGCGGCACCACGTTCCTGCAGCAGTGGATCTCCATTTTCCGCAACCTGCACGCCGCTTCACTCTGGGATCCTGTGCTCGGCTTCTCATGCATCGCGCTCCTGCTCTTTATGAGGGTGAGTACGCGTAAACCAGCAATTACTACTAAGTTTAAACAATGTTAATGTAGCGTCTACATATAAATATAAACTAATACGCAATCTATCATGCAATGACGTGTCATGTTTTGCAGAAAATCGGCATGATAAAACTAGGCGCAAAGTCTGAAGACGGTCCAAGCACCCGGCAGAAAGTAATAA
The DNA here is from genome assembly GCA_949774945.1 of Hoplodrina ambigua. Lineage (NCBI taxonomy): Eukaryota > Metazoa > Arthropoda > Insecta > Lepidoptera > Noctuidae > Hoplodrina > Hoplodrina ambigua. Next base: position 15,190 of record OX458974.1, on the reverse strand, counting down.
CCAAGTGCCTGTGGATGGTCAGCACGTGTCGCAACGCCATCGTAGTGGTGGCCACCGGCGTGCTGGGCTACTGGCTCGTGGCCACCTACGGGCAGCCGCCTGTGCGCCTCATGGGTACGTACCCTACCGGTATATTATTGCGACTGCCAACACTGTCTATAACGTTTCCAGACTCAAACGTTTTCTTTCTGTTTTTGTGCAAACGCCAGCCGAGAATAGTCGCAGCGGTTAGTAGCGTAGATAGTAGCAACTCTCACGTCACCGTTCAACTTCATGTAGAGTAGCTAGCATCAGCCCACAGTAGTGAGCCGCCAGTAGCGCGGAGTGTCAGTGAGAGTCACGGAGTGTCGTGTGCAGGTGCCATCCCGTCGGGCGTGCCGATGCCGCAGCTGCCGCCGTTCAGCTACGTGCGCGCCGACAACTCGTCGGCCGACTTCCTGGACATGGTGTCGGAGCTGGGCTCGGGGCTGCTCGTCATCCCGCTTATCGTGCTGCTGGAGGACATCGCCATCTGCAAGGCATTCTCCGACGGCCGCACCATCGACGCCACGCAGGAGATGATCGCACTGGGTGTGGCCAGCGTGGCCAACTCCTTCATGCAGGCGTACCCGGGCGGCGGCTCGCTGGCGCGCTCCGTGGTCTCCAACGGCTCGGGCGTCAAGACCACTCTCAACGGCCTGTACACCGGTGAGTGGTGCCGCCTACGAGCGAGGCGGCGGAGTGAGGTGGGCGGGCGCGCCTGTCGCTAGTGCTGACCGCTGCTTGTGTCCGCAGGTGTGATGGTGATCCTGGCGCTGCAATTCTTTACGGGGTACTTCGAGTACATCCCGAAGGCGGCGCTGGCGGCCGTCATCGTATCCGCCATATTGTTCATGGTGGAGTACAACGTCATCAAGCCAATGTGGCGAGCCAAGAGTGAGTTTTACTTATTTGATGATTTAAGTTTGCCATTGCTTTGTTATCACATTGAGCTGTATGGCAATGCGCCATCGGTTAACTGTCGTGCTCACCGGCAGTTCCTTGTTAGTGCCCCAAGGAACGGGCAGCAAGCCGAGTGCAACGAGGGTACCCAGGTTTATACATAACATCACGCCAGCTTTTCCAGAAGGGTTAGGGCGCGAAGTGTAAAATGTAATGTGTATAATTTTAAGATAAGGATTTATTGTGTAACTTAGCATGTAACGGTTTTTGTCCCTAATGAATAAATTGAATTAAAATAAGTGCACCTACACCGCACCCACTTGTCAGTACTAAAGAGAGATTTCGCGTTGCAGAGCTGGACCTGATCCCGGGCGTGGGCACGTTCGTGCTGTGCCTCACGCTGCCCATCGAGCTGGGCATCCTCACCGGCGTCATCGTTAACATCATCTTCATCCTGTACCACGCGGCGCGGCCCAAGCTGTCCGTGGAGATGCTGAAGGTGAGTGCCGTTGAGCGGTGGCTGCCTACCGCGCTGTATTGTGCTGGCGCTGAGCGGTGCTGACTGATGCTGCGTGTGTGTTGCAGACGGAGCACGGCGTGGAGTACCTGATGATCACGCCCGACCGCTGCCTCATGTTCCCGTCCGTGGACTACGTGCGCCGCCTGGTCACCAAGCACGCGGCCTCCAGCTCCGTGCCTGTGGTGATCGAGTGCACGCACATCTACAGCGCCGACTACACGGCCGCCAAGAGCATCGAGCAGCTCACGGCCGACTTCCACGCCACGCGCCAGCCGCTCTACTTCTACAACGTGAAGCCGTCCGTGTGCTCCATCTTCGAGGCCGTGGCCAAGCCCGAGCACTTCGTGGTGTTCTACGAGGACGAGGAGCTGGACCGCCTGCTGGCGGCCGACGAGCGCCTCGAGCCCACCAAGCCGCCGCCCGAGCACGCCTAGGCACTCTCCTAGGCGCTCCCCTAGGCCGCACCCCTAGGCCGCACCTCGCACCTGACAACAGGACATATTTTTTGAGATTGACTTGACGGAGTGTGATATTTAGATAAAATGAGACGATATTATTATACACGTGAGAATAGTAATTATATGTATACGGCAGGCCTAGCGCGAGCGGGCGGAGCACACGCTACGCTCTTTCGAACAGAATATCTGTTCGGTTAAAATAATATATTTCTCTTATGAACTCACAGTCCGCTGACAATGAGATAAACGGTAGTGAGTATGATAATACAGTTTCCTGTAGTAAAAAACTACCTTTCCGCTATGTGAGCTGAACTATTTTCCCGAGGGAACTCATTACCGGGATAAAAACTATCCTATGCGTTAATCCAGGAAATGATCTATCAATGTGCCAGTTTCCATCCAAATCTGTTCAACGGTTTACGCGTGATTGAGTAACAAACATCCAAACAGCTCTATAAAGTTTCACATTTATAATAGGACAATACATGGGGCTATGGGGCCACCTTTCCACCTTTCCTTTAACACAGGGAGAAACAGGTAAATCGGTGTAGATGGTAATCAAGAACAAAAACTTGCAGGATGGGTATTCATCCTCTTTCTATTGTAGTAATTTGAAAAAAAATATCAAACTGCTGCAGGGTAGTCGTATTTCCTACTTTAAAAATCGACTAAAATCAAATAGTTTGCATTTTAAGCGCGTTCGTGCTAGGCCTTCTGAAGTAGCGATATGTAAATACGTTCACCTTTAAGCAATCCGCTGAACCATCGGCGCCGACTGCGGCGATGTAAAATTATCTTGTTGTGTAACTTAGATAGAGAAACTTATATTTTGTAGACGATAGAGTCTGAGAGCTTATGGCTGTGCGAGCTGTGATGGGGCGCGGGGTCGGCCCCGCGCCCGCGCCCCCCTCCCCCCCCCGAGGCCGCGCGCCCCGCCCGGGTGTGCGTGCCATACGCACCAGCCGCGCTGGTGCCTCGCAGCCGGGCGAGCGCGGCCTCTGGGGGGGCGGGGCGGCGGGGTACTTAATATTTATGTGTATGATGTGTGGTGTGCATGTGTCGCTCATGCTTTTCCTTCGAGAGCTAAGCAGACCTTCGACTATAATATCACTTACATTTTACGAGTAGGGACTAAAGAGTAACAAAACGTGATAGCTATGCATAGAGGTAAGCATCGATCTATTTATTTGTAGGAAATGAAGTACAAGTTAGGATACTATCATTACTTTATCGTTAAGGGTTTAAGAAGCAAGCTTTAACTGGTCCGCGGAGCAGAGCCGTGCGTGCGGGCTCCAATGCGGGCGGCGGCGCGCCGCTCTGCTCCTCGGTTCGTGTAGGATTTATCCATTATTTTGTGATCCTCTACTAATACGTTAAGTAATAAATATATTTTGGAGATATAATAAAATAAATTATAAATATTATGTCATTATAATATGGAGAATATCTAACGATTGTGATTTACTATGTATGAATGTGATGGTTGTTGTGCCGCGAAAGATTAATAAAGAATTTATTCAGTCACCGTTCTAAGAACAAATTCAATAAACTCTGTGAGAGTAATAGACAGTTGGAGTTTTATTTGTGCCGAACGTCCCCTGGGAGTACCTCATCGCCACAGGTATATAGATATCGACATTTTATCATGATTTATCGATATCGACATCTTATCTTCATTTATCGATAGGGACAGTTGACTATAATTTATCGATATCGACATCTAATCATGATTTATCGATATCGATTATTTATAATTTATCGATATTGATAAATCATTATGTTTAGTCGATATTGATAACTTACATGATCTGTCGATATTGATAACTTATGATTTATAGATATCGATGACTTACGATTTATCGATATCGATAACTTATTTTATTTGTCGGTATATTATTATGATATTGATTATTATGGTAACTTAAAATTTATCGATATTGATAAATCACATAGTCTATCGATAAGTTATAAGCTTTCGATATCGATAATTGATAAGTTATCGATATCGATAAATCATAATAAGGTACCGTCATCTGCAAATCAAATAATTGTTCGATATTGATAATTCATAAGTTATCGATATCGATAAATATTAAATAATTGTTATCGATAAATCATAAGTTATCGATATCGGTAAATCATATATTATCGATATAGATAAATAATATAATCTATCCATAAATTATAAGCTATCGATATCGATAAATCATAATATGATATCGATAAATCATAAGGTATCGATATCGATTAATCATAAGTTATTGATATCGACAGATCTTGTAGGTTATCGATAAAAATAAATCATACGTTATCGATATCGACAGATATTGATTACAGATTATGTCCGGGTGGAGACCCCCGCTGACCCTTGCGGCCCTTGACAGCTGCTTATATATCCCGACAGCTCGGGAACAGACGTTTGTAACGTAACTGTTAAATGTCAAATTGTAATCGATGGTTATTAGACCGACAAACTTCATAAAATCTCGATAAATCATAAGTTATAGATATCGATAAATCATAATAAGGTGCCGACATCTCCAAATCAAATATTTTTCGACATCGATAAATCATAAGTTATCGATAACGATAAATCATAAGTTATCGATATCGATAAATCATAATAAGGTGCCGACATCTCCAAATCAGATATTTTTCGACATCGTTAAATCATAAGTTATCGATATCGTAAAACATAAGTTATCGATAACGATAAATCATAAGTTATCGATTTCGATAAATCTTAAGTTATCGATATCGATAAACTCGTAGTCGAAGTATACGTTACTCGTAGTCGAAGTCTACGTACTCGTAGTCGAAGTATACATCAATTGTAGTCGAAGTATACGTCAGTCGTAGTCGGTGTCTACGTCACTCGTAGTCGAAGTCTTCGTCACTCGTAGTCGAAGTCTACGTCACTCGTAGTCGAAGTCTACGTCACTCGTAGTCGAAGTATACGTCACTCGTAGTCGAAGTCTACGTCACTCGTAGTCGAAGTCTTCGTCACTCGTAGTCGAAATCTACGTCACTCGTAGTGGAGGTCTACGTCACTCGTAGTCGAAGTATACGTCACTCGTAGTCGAAGTCTACGTCACTCGTAGTCGAAGTATACGTCACTCGTAGCCGAAGTCTACGTCAGTCGTACTCGAAGTCTACGTCACTCGTAGTCGAAGTCTTTGTCACTCGTAGTCGAAGTCTTCGTCACTCGTAGTCGAAGTCTACGTCACTCGTAGTCGAAGTCTACGTCACTCGTAGTCGAAGTATACGTCACTCGTAGTCGAAGTCTACGTCACTCGTAGTCGAAGTCTACGTCACTCGTAGTTGAAGTCTACGTCACTCGTAGTCGAAGTCTACGTCACTCGTAGTCGAAATCTTCGTCACTCGTAGTCGAAATCTACGTCACTCGTAGTGGAGGTCTACGTCACTCGTAGTCGAAGTATACGTCACTCGTAGTCGAAGTCTACGTCACTCGTAGTCGAAGTATACGTCACTCGTAGTCGAAGTCTACGTCACTCGTAGTCGAAGTCTTCGTCACTCGTAGTCGAAGTCTACGTCAGTCGTAGTCGAAGTCTACGCCACTAGTAGTCGAAGTCTACGTCTCTCGTAATCGAAGTCTACGTCACTCGTAGTCGAAGTCTTCGTCACTCGTAGTCGAAGTCTACGTCACTCGTAGTCGAAGTCTTCGTCACTCGTAGTCGAAGTCTACGTCAGTCGTAGTCGAAGTCTGCGTCACTCGTAGTCGAAGTCTACGTCAGTCGTAGTCGAAGTCTTCGTCACTCGTAGTCGAAGTCTACGTCATTCGTAGTCGAAGTATACGTCAGTCGTAGTCGAAGTCTGCGTCACTCGTAGTCGAAGTCTACGTCTCTCGTAATCGAAGTCTACGTCACTCGTAGTCGAAGTCTACGTCACTCGTAGTCGAAGTCAACGTCACTCGTAGTCGAAGTCTTCGTCACTCGTAGTCGAAGTCTACGTCACTCGTAGTCGAAGTATACGTCACTCGAAGTCGAAGTCTACGTCACTCGTAGTCGAAGTATACGTCACTCGTAGTCGAAGTCAGCGTCACTCGCAGTCGAAGTCTACGTCAGTTGTAGTCGAAGTCTCCGTCACTCGTAGTCGAAGTCTACATCACCCGTAGTCAAAGTCTTCGTCACTCGTAGTCGAAGTCTACGTCACTCGTAGTCGAAGTCTTCGTCACTCGTAGTCGAAGTCTTCGTCACTCGTAGTCGAAGTCTTCGCCACTCGTAGTCGAAGTCTACGTCACTCGTTGTCGAAGTCAACGTCACTCGTAGTCGAAGTCTACGTCACTCGTAGTCGAAGTATACGTCAGTCGTAGTCGAAGTCTACGCCACTCGTAGTCGAAGTCTTCGTCACTCGTAGTCGAAGTCTTCGTCACTCGAAGTCGAAGTCTACGTCAGTCGTAGTCGAAGTCTACGCCACTAGTAGTCGAAGTATACGTCAGGCGTAGTCGAAGTCTACGTCACGCGTAGTCGAAGTCTACGTCTCTCGTAATCGAAGTCTACGTCACTCGTAGTCGAAGTCTTCGTCACTCGTAGTCGAAGTCTTCGTCACTCGTAGTCGAAGTCTTCGCCACTCGTAGTCGAAGTCTACGTCACTCGTAGTCGAAGTCAACGTCACTCGTAGTCGAAGTCTACGTCACTCGTAGTCGAAGTATACGTCAGTCGTAGTCGAAGTCTACGCCACTCGTAGTCGAAGTCTTCGTCACTCGAAGTCGAAGTCTACGTCACTCGTAGTCGAAGTCTTCGTCACTCGTAGTCGAGGTCTTCGTCACTCGTAGTCGAAGTCTACGTCACTCGTAGTCGAAGTCTTCTCACTCGTAGTCGAAGTCTTCGTCACTCGAAGTCGAAGTCTACGTCAGTCGTAGTCGAAGTCTACGCCACTAGTAGTCGAAGTCTACGTCTCTCGTAATCGAAGTCTACGTCACTCGTAGTCGAAGTCTTCGTCACTCGTAGTCGAAGTCTACGTCACTCGTAGTCGAAGTCTTCGCCACTCGTAGTCGAAGTCTTCGTCACTCGTAGTCGAAGTCTACGTCAGTCGTAGTCGAAGTCTACGCCACTAGTAGTCGAAGTCTACGTCTCTCGTAATCGAAGTCTACGTCACTCGTAGTCGAAGTCTTCGTCACTCGTAGTCGAAGTCTACGTCACTCGTAGTCGAAGTCTTCGTCACTCGTAGTCGAAGTCTACGTCAGTCGTAGTCGAAGTCTGCGTCACTCGTAGTCGAAGTCTACGTCAGTCGTAGTCGAAGTCTTCGTCACTCGTAGTCGAAGTCTACGTCATTCGTAGTCGAAGTATACGTCAGTCGTAGTCGAAGTCTGCGTCACTCGTAGTCGAAGTCTACGTCTCTCGTAATCGAAGTCTACGTCACTCGTAGTCGAAGTCTACGTCACTCGTAGTCGAAGTCAACGTCACTCGTAGTCGAAGTCTTCGTCACTCGTAGTCGAAGTCTACGTCACTCGTAGTCGAAGTATACGTCACTCGAAGTCGAAGTCTACGTCACTCGTAGTCGAAGTATACGTCACTCGTAGTCGAAGTCAGCGTCACTCGCAGTCGAAGTCTACGTCAGTTGTAGTCGAAGTCTCCGTCACTCGTAGTCGAAGTCTACATCACCCGTAGTCAAAGTCTTCGTCACTCGTAGTCGAAGTCTACGTCACTCGTAGTCGAAGTCTTCGTCACTCGTAGTCGAAGTCTTCGTCACTCGTAGTCGAAGTCTTCGCCACTCGTAGTCGAAGTCTACGTCACTCGTTGTCGAAGTCAACGTCACTCGTAGTCGAAGTCTACGTCACTCGTAGTCGAAGTATACGTCAGTCGTAGTCGAAGTCTACGCCACTCGTAGTCGAAGTCTTCGTCACTCGTAGTCGAAGTCTTCGTCACTCGAAGTCGAAGTCTACGTCAGTCGTAGTCGAAGTCTACGCCACTAGTAGTCGAAGTATACGTCAGGCGTAGTCGAAGTCTACGTCACGCGTAGTCGAAGTCTACGTCTCTCGTAATCGAAGTCTACGTCACTCGTAGTCGAAGTCTTCGTCACTCGTAGTCGAAGTCTTCGTCACTCGTAGTCGAAGTCTTCGCCACTCGTAGTCGAAGTCTACGTCACTCGTAGTCGAAGTCAACGTCACTCGTAGTCGAAGTCTACGTCACTCGTAGTCGAAGTATACGTCAGTCGTAGTCGAAGTCTACGCCACTCGTAGTCGAAGTCTTCGTCACTCGAAGTCGAAGTCTACGTCACTCGTAGTCGAAGTCTTCGTCACTCGTAGTCGAGGTCTTCGTCACTCGTAGTCGAAGTCTACGTCACTCGTAGTCGAAGTCTTCTCACTCGTAGTCGAAGTCTTCGTCACTCGAAGTCGAAGTCTACGTCAGTCGTAGTCGAAGTCTACGCCACTAGTAGTCGAAGTCTACGTCTCTCGTAATCGAAGTCTACGTCACTCGTAGTCGAAGTCTTCGTCACTCGTAGTCGAAGTCTACGTCACTCGTAGTCGAAGTCTTCGCCACTCGTAGTCGAAGTCTACGTCACTCGTTGTCGAAGTCAACGTCACTCGTAGTCGAAGTCTACGTCACTCGTAGTCGAAGTATACGTCAGACGTAGTCGAAGTCTACGCCACTCGTAGTCGAAGTCTTCGTCACTCGTAGTCGAAGTCTTCGTCACTCGAAGTCGAAGTCTACGTCAGTCGTAGTCGAAGTCTACGCCACTAGTAGTCGAAGTATACGTCAGGCGTAGTCGAAGTCTACGTCACGCGTAGTCGAAGTCTACGTCTCTCGTAATCGAAGTCTACGTCACTCGTAGTCGAAGTCTTCGTCACTCGTAGTCGAAGTCTTCGTCACTCGTAGTCGAAGTCTTCGCCACTCGTAGCCGAAGTCTACGTCACTCGTAGTCGAAGTCAACGTCACTCGTAGTCGAAGTCTACGTCACTCGTAGTCGAAGTATACGTCAGTCGTAGTCGAAGTCTACGCCACTCGTAGTCGAAGTCTTCGTCACTCGAAGTCGAAGTCTACGTCACTCGTAGTCGAAGTCTTCGTCACTCGTAGTCGAGGTCTTCGTCACTCGTAGTCGAAGTCTACGTCACTCGTAGTCGAAGTCTTCTCACTCGTAGTCGAAGTCTTCGTCACTCGAAGTCGAAGTCTACGTCAGTCGTAGTCGAAGTCTACGCCACTAGTAGTCGAAGTCTACGTCTCTCGTAATCGAAGTCTACGTCACTCGTAGTCGAAGTCTTCGTCACTCGTAGTCGAAGTCTACGTCACTCGTAGTCGAAGTCTTCGTCACTCGTAGTCGAAGTCTTCGTCACTCGTAGTCGAAGTCTTCGCCACTCGTAGTCGAAGTCTACGTCACTCGTAGTCGAAGTCAACGTCACTCGTAGTAGAAGTCTACGTCACTTGTAGTCGAAGTATACGTCAGTCGTAGTCGAAGTCTACGCCACTCGTAGTCGAAGTCTTCGTCACTCGTAGTCGAAGTCTTCGTCACTCGAAGTCGAAGTCTACGTCAGTCGTAGTCGAAGTCTACGCCACTAGTAGTCGAAGTATACGTCAGGCTTAGTCGAAGTCTACGTCACGCGTAGTCGAAGTCTACGTCTCTCGTAATCGAAGTCTACGTCACTCGTAGTCGAAGTCTTCGTCACTCGTAGTCGAAGTCTACGTCACTCGTAGTCGAAGTCTTCGTCACTCGTAGTCGAAGTCTTCGTCACTGGTAGTCGAAGTATACGTCAGTCGTAGTCGTAGTCGAAGTCTGCGTCACTCGTAGACGGAACCTACGTCAGTCGTAGTCGAAGTCTACGTCATTCGTAGTCGAAGTATACGTTAGTCGTAGTCGAAGTCTGCGTCACTCGTAGTCGAAGTCTACGTCAGTCGTAGTCGAAGTCTACGTCACTCATAGTCGAAGTCTTCGTCACTCGTAGTCGAAGCAAGTTATCGACATCATTAAATCATAATAAAGTATCGATATCGATAAATCTAAAGTAATCGATATCGATAAATCATAAGTTATAGATAACTATAAATCATAATAAAGGATCGATGTCGATAAATCATAAATTATCGACATCGATAAATCATAATAAGGAATCGATATCGATTAAAATAAGTTATCGATATGGATAAATCATAAGTTACCAATATCGCTTAATCATAAGTTATCGACATTGACAAATGATAAGTTATCGACATCGACAAATCATAATAAGTTATCGATATCGATAAATCATAAATTATCGATATCGATAAATCATAAAAAGTTATCAATATCGATAAAGCACAAGTTATCTACATAGATTATTATGATGTAACGATATTGATTACTTATGATTTATAAATAACTTTTCTTATTATAGGTCGGGTTGGGTTAGCTCGGGTTGGGTTAGCTCGGGTTGGGTTAGCTCGGGTTGGGTTAGCTCGGGTTGGGTTAGCTCGGGTTGGGTTAGCTCGGGTTGGGTTAGCTCGGGTTGGGTTAGCTCGGGTTGGGTTAGCTCGGGTTGGGTTAGCTCGGGTTGGGTTAGCTCGGGTTGGGTTAGCTCGGGTTGGGTTAGCTCGGGTTGGGTTAGCTCGGGTTGGGTTAGCTCGGGTTGGGTTAGCTCGGGTTGGGTTAGCTCGGGTTGGGTTAGGTTAGGTTAGGTTAGGTTAGGTTAGGTTAGGTTAGGTTAGGTTAGGTTAGGTTAGGTTAGGTTAGGTTAGGTTAGGTTAGGTTAGGTTAGGTTAGGTTAGGTTAGGTTAGGTTAGGTTAGGTTAGGTTAGGTTAGGTTAGGTTAGGTTAGGTTAGGTTAGGTTAGGTTAGGTTAGGTTAGGTTAGGTTAGGTTAGGTTAGGTTAGGTTAGGTTAGGTTAGGTTAGGTTAGGTTAGGTTAGGTTAGGTTAGGTTAGGTTAGGTTAGGTTAGGTTAGGTTAGGTTAGGTTAGGTTAGGTTAGGTTAGGTTAGGTTAGGTTAGGTTAGGTTAGGTTAGGTTAGGTTAGGTTAGGTTAGGTTAGGTTAGGTTAGGTTAGGTTAGGTTAGGTTAGGTTAGGTTAGGTTAGGTTAGGTTAGGTTAGGTTAGGTTAGGTTAGGTTAGGTTAGGTTAGGTTAGGTTAGGTTAGGTTAGGTTAGGTTAGGTTAGGTTAGGTTAGGTTAGGTTAGGTTAGGTTAGGTTAGGTTAGGTTAGGTTAGGTTAGGTTAGGTTAGGTTAGGTTAGGTTAGGTTAGGTTAGGTTAGGTTAGGTTAGGTTAGGTTAGGTTAGGTTAGGTTAGGTTAGGTTAGGTTAGGTTAGGTTAGGTTAGGTTAGGTTAGGTTAGGTTAGGTTAGGTTAGGTTAGGTTAGGTTAGGTTAGGTTAGGTTAGGTTAGGTTAGGTTAGGTTAGGTTAGGTTAGGTTAGGTTAGGTTAGGTTAGGTTAGGTTAGGTTAGGTTAGGTTAGGTTAGGTTAGGTTAGGTTAGGTTAGGTTAGGTTAGGTTAGGTTAGGTTAGGTTAGGTTAGGTTAGGTTAGGTTAGGTTAGGTTAGGTTAGGTTAGGTTAGGTTAGGTTAGGTTAGGTTAGGTTAGGTTAGGTTAGGTTAGGTTAGGTTAGGTTAGGTTAGGTTAGGTTAGGTTAGGTTAGGTTAGGTTAGGTTAGGTTAGGTTAGGTTAGGTTAGGTTAGGTTAGGTTAGGTTAGGTTAGGTTAGGTTAGGTTAGGTTAGGTTAGGTTAGGTTAGGTTAGGTTAGGTTAGGTTAGGTTAGGTTAGGTTAGGTTAGGTTAGGTTAGGTTAGGTTAGGTTAGGTTAGGTTAGGTTAGGTTAGGTTAGGTTAGGTTAGGTTAGGTTAGGTTAGGTTAGGTTAGGTTAGGTTAGGTTAGGTTAGGTTAGGTTAGGTTAGGTTAGGTTAGGTTAGGTTAGGTTAGGTTAGGTTAGGTTAGGTTAGGTTAGGTTAGGTTAGGTTAGGTTAGGTTAGGTTAGGTTAGGTTAGGTTAGGTTAGGTTAGGTTAGGTTAGGTTAGGTTAGGTTAGGTTAGGTTAGGTTAGGTTAGGTTAGGTTAGGTTAGGTTAGGTTAGGTTAGGTTAGGTTAGGTTAGGTTAGGTTAGGTTAGGTTAGGTTAGGTTAGGTTAGGTTAGGTTAGGTTAGGTTAGGTTAGGTTAGGTTAGGTTAGGTTAGGTTAGGTTAGGTTAGGTTAGGTTAGGTTAGGTTAGGTTAGGTTAGGTTAGGTTAGGTTAGGTTAGGTTAGGTTAGGTTAGGTTAGGTTAGGTTAGGTTAGGTTAGGTTAGGTTAGGTTAGGTTAGGTTAGGTTAGGTTAGGTTAGGTTAGGTTAGGTTAGGTTAGGTTAGGTTAGGTTAGGTTAGGTTAGGTTAGGTTAGGTTAGGTTAGGTTAGGTTAGGTTAGGTTAGGTTAGGTTAGGTTAGGTTAGGTTAGGTTAGGTTAGGTTAGGTTAGGTTAGGTTAGGTTAGGTTAGGTTAGGTTAGGTTAGGTTAGGTTAGGTTAGGTTAGGTTAGGTTAGGTTAGGTTAGGTTAGGTTAGGTTAGGTTAGGTTAGGTTAGGTTAGGTTAGGTTAGGTTAGGTTAGGTTAGGTTAGGTTAGGTTAGGTTAGGTTAGGTTAGGTTAGGTTAGGTTAGGTTAGGTTAGGTTAGGTTAGGTTAGGTTAGGTTAGGTTAGGTTAGGTTAGGTTAGGTTAGGTTAGGTTAGGTTAGGTTAGGTTAGGTTAGGTTAGGTTAGGTTAGGTTAGGTTAGGTTAGGTTAGGTTAGGTTAGGTTAGGTTAGGTTAGGTTAGGTTAGGTTAGGTTAGGTTAGGTTAGGTTAGGTTAGGTTAGGTTAGGTTAGGTTAGGTTAGGTTAGGTTAGGTTAGGTTAGGTTAGGTTAGGTTAGGTTAGGTTAGGTTAGGTTAGGTTAGGTTAGGTTAGGTTAGGTTAGGTTAGGTTAGGTTAGGTTAGGTTAGGTTAGGTTAGGTTAGGTTAGGTTAGGTTAGGTTAGGTTAGGTTAGGTTAGGTTAGGTTAGGTTAGGTTAGGTTAGGTTAGGTTAGGTTAGGTTAGGTTAGGTTAGGTTAGGTTAGGTTAGGTTAGGTTAGGTTAGGTTAGGTTAGGTTAGGTTAGGTTAGGTTAGGTTAGGTTAGGTTAGGTTAGGTTAGGTTAGGTTAGGTTAGGTTAGGTTAGGTTAGGTTAGGTTAGGTTAGGTTAGGTTAGGTTAGGTTAGGTTAGGTTAGGTTAGGTTAGGTTAGGTTAGGTTAGGTTAGGTTAGGTTAGGTTAGGTTAGGTTAGGTTAGGTTAGGTTAGGTTAGGTTAGGTTAGGTTAGGTTAGGTTAGGTTAGGTTAGGTTAGGTTAGGTTAGGTTAGGTTAGGTTAGGTTAGGTTAGGTTAGGTTAGGTTAGGTTAGGTTAGGTTAGGTTAGGTTAGGTTAGGTTAGGTTAGGTTAGGTTAGGTTAGGTTAGGTTAGGTTAGGTTAGGTTAGGTTAGGTTAGGTTAGGTTAGGTTAGGTTAGGTTAGGTTAGGTTAGGTTAGGTTAGGTTAGGTTAGGTTAGGTTAGGTTAGGTTAGGTTAGGTTAGGTTAGGTTAGGTTAGGTTAGGTTAGGTTAGGTTAGGTTAGGTTAGGTTAGGTTAGGTTAGGTTAGGTTAGGTTAGGTTAGGTTAGGTTAGGTTAGGTTAGGTTAGGTTAGGTTAGGTTAGGTTAGGTTAGGTTAGGTTAGGTTAGGTTAGGTTAGGTTAGGTTAGGTTAGGTTAGGTTAGGTTAGGTTAGGTTAGGTTAGGTTAGGTTAGGTTAGGTTAGGTTAGGTTAGGTTAGGTTAGGTTAGGTTAGGTTAGGTTAGGTTAGGTTAGGTTAGGTTAGGTTAGGTTAGGTTAGGTTAGGTTAGGTTAGGTTAGGTTAGGTTAGGTTAGGTTAGGTTAGGTTAGGTTAGGTTAGGTTAGGTTAGGTTAGGTTAGGTTAGGTTAGGTTAGGTTAGGTTAGGTTAGGTTAGGTTAGGTTAGGTTAGGTTAGGTTAGGTTAGGTTAGGTTAGGTTAGGTTAGGTTAGGTTAGGTTAGGTTAGGTTAGGTTAGGTTAGGTTAGGTTAGGTTAGGTTAGGTTAGGTTAGGTTAGGTTAGGTTAGGTTAGGTTAGGTTAGGTTAGGTTAGGTTAGGTTAGGTTAGGTTAGGTTAGGTTAGGTTAGGTTAGGTTAGGTTAGGTTAGGTTAGGTTAGGTTAGGTTAGGTTAGGTTAGGTTAGGTTAGGTTAGGTTAGGTTAGGTTAGGTTAGGTTAGGTTAGGTTAGGTTAGGTTAGGTTAGGTTAGGTTAGGTTAGGTTAGGTTAGGTTAGGTTAGGTTAGGTTAGGTTAGGTTAGGTTAGGTTAGGTTAGGTTAGGTTAGGTTAGGTTAGGTTAGGTTAGGTTAGGTTAGGTTAGGTTAGGTTAGGTTAGGTTAGGTTAGGTTAGGTTAGGTTAGGTTAGGTTAGGTTAGGTTAGGTTAGGTTAGGTTAGGTTAGGTTAGGTTAGGTTAGGTTAGGTTAGGTTAGGTTAGGTTAGGTTAGGTTAGGTTAGGTTAGGTTAGGTTAGGTTAGGTTAGGTTAGGTTAGGTTAGGTTAGGTTAGGTTAGGTTAGGTTAGGTTAGGTTAGGTTAGGTTAGGTTAGGTTAGGTTAGGTTAGGTTAGGTTAGGTTAGGTTAGGTTAGGTTAGGTTAGGTTAGGTTAGGTTAGGTTAGGTTAGGTTAGGTTAGGTTAGGTTAGGTTAGGTTAGGTTAGGTTAGGTTAGGTTAGGTTAGGTTAGGTTAGGTTAGGTTAGGTTAGGTTAGGTTAGGTTAGGTTAGGTTAGGTTAGGTTAGGTTAGGTTAGGTTAGGTTAGGTTAGGTTAGGTTAGGTTAGGTTAGGTTAGGTTAGGTTAGGTTAGGTTAGGTTAGGTTAGGTTAGGTTAGGTTAGGTTAGGTTAGGTTAGGTTAGGTTAGGTTAGGTTAGGTTAGGTTAGGTTAGGTTAGGTTAGGTTAGGTTAGGTTAGGTTAGGTTAGGTTAGGTTAGGTTAGGTTAGGTTAGGTTAGGTTAGGTTAGGTTAGGTTAGGTTAGGTTAGGTTAGGTTAGGTTAGGTTAGGTTAGGTTAGGTTAGGTTAGGTTAGGTTAGGTTAGGTTAGGTTAGGTTAGGTTAGGTTAGGTTAGGTTAGGTTAGGTTAGGTTAGGTTAGGTTAGGTTAGGTTAGGTTAGGTTAGGTTAGGTTAGGTTAGGTTAGGTTAGGTTAGGTTAGGTTAGGTTAGGTTAGGTTAGGTTAGGTTAGGTTAGGTTAGGTTAGGTTAGGTTAGGTTAGGTTAGGTTAGGTTAGGTTAGGTTAGGTTAGGTTAGGTTAGGTTAGGTTAGGTTAGGTTAGGTTAGGTTAGGTTAGGTTAGGTTAGGTTAGGTTAGGTTAGGTTA